>OY720359.1:2792346-7792346 GCA_963082945.1 Cerastis leucographa
TTTTTTTAAACATATAATAATATGCTATATAATTCAATTCCTAAAGAGACGAAATCATTTTAAATAGGGATATTAAAGTGTGTCAGATCGGAATAAAATCCGTAATACGTGCAGACGAATTCGCGTGTAGATCGCTAGCTTTTTCAAATATGGCGTCTAGCTCATTCGATCAAAGAAAGGTAGATGTTTTATTATGTATACTTGCTTACTTTACTGAGTTTGCGAAAAAAGGGATTTTTACTTAAGATTTTATGACAACCGTGGCGATAAAAAAGTAATATGACAGAGTCCGTTGTTGATGTATTATTTTCAGCAGGGTTTTAATAAAATTTGACCATTGGGAAGAAATCCATGGGTTCCTGGCAGTATTCATTTTATTTGCAAAGATATTTTTTTTTAGTTATTTACATGTTTTCTTGTCACTGTCATAAAAACCACTAAGTAATACAACGATTGAAACATAAATAAATTGAAAGGATGAAAGGCAGTAAATAATAATTGGCGTTGAACAATAATTAGTTTCATTTCATTTCATTTCACATTAACATTATACAAGGTGTTGTTTTGCAAACTCGTCAAATTTCAGGAGGTGGTCACGAAAGACATAAATAATCAATTAAAATTACGGTACCTAGTTAATTATTAATAAACGCTGATTTTTTTGGTTGTTTAAGTTTGTCAGTATTTCAGAATAACCCCCTTATCGTGGTTTAGGGACTAAAAATGATCGAATAAACGTTTGAGAATGTTTGTGTGTGTAAGCGAGGTTATAAGGCAAGAACCAAACGGGCCGCGTTTAAAACAAGGGTGGTTCACACTTACCGATTTCCGTAAAAAAGAAAAAAAAATTACCTACCCATTTTATTATTGATTCGCGACGGGAATCAAGAAGGTAACCGACCTTCTTGAATTTGACGAGGATGCAAAACAACACCTTGTGTTGCTGGCTATGCATAGAAAATAAGTGTGTTTAAATAAATTGAAAAATAACAAGGGTTTGCATTAAACAAGCCGACCATTTCCCTCGCTTTGATGTGAAAATATCGTAAAAATCTTGTTCCTATTTCATTTTATAATTAATGATTCATGTTTTACAACAAAAAAAGTTTATGTTCTCTAATATTCTTTACAAGTTATGACGCAATCGAGATCTAAGAAGGAAGATCAAAAGGCAGTAGGTATCTAACTGTGGGTACTTGCTACACTCCACAAAAAATTGACGATATCTTAATGTCACATTGCATAGCACTTGTTCGTTTCCCCGAATTCTATAAGCAATCGAATCCACCAGCCTGTAGGGGTGTGAAGAAGAGTGTTAAGTTCTTCTTTCCCCATAGAAAAGGGAGGATCCTCCAACCAGGCGGTTGATGTGCCACTTCAGTCAAAGGGATCACTTCAAAAGTCTTAAGATGAAGAGTGCTTCAATTTGCCACTTCTAATCGAGTGGTCGGAACTTCTGTTCAATAAGTATTAATTATTGCACCTTACTGTTATATTATAATACTCATATTTTGACAATTACATCCATGTTTCCCGTTGACACAGCGACGTTTAGAGGTTAATATCATGTAGAAGTTATGGTAATGTATGCAAATTGCCGATTGTAAAGTCAGGGGAGCCGATTACGGTAAGGGAATTATCTTCCGCTTTACAAATGAGGAATAGTACAACTTTGATTGTTAGATGTCTTCATATCGCGTACCATTACTCACCGTCCACAGGGACTGTGAGTAATGGGATAGCTCACCGTCCGTCCGTGGCCAATGTCAAAGGCCGTGTCAATGGCGCGTTTGTGTCAAGGAAATGTCAGCAAATCAGAAGTGGTCCGAGAGGGGCTGATGCCTGCCAGGGCTACGGGACTGTTCGAAAGAGATACCGTGGCCCTGGAACACAAAGGGCTAAGAAGGAACATGGAAGGGTTTTAGTCAGTACAAGTCTGACACTCCCTTCCGCTCCGCCCAGAGCAGGAGGGGTCATTTGATGATTTCCCATCGAACATGTCTTCATATTGACCGGCGTGGGTCCGTAAACTGACCTCATCTAGTTTTATAATCATTATTTTGTCTTGTAAAAGAGTTCTTTACAGTCTATTTACGCAAACAAATATCGTTTTTTTTTAGTAACCTTGTATTTCCCACTACAAAAGTCTTCGTCTTATCCTTCCAGGTACTCTCCTCCTGCGCCATCTTGAGCCAAAAAATATAGTTTATCATAGAAAAATTACCTGCTGTTTACTTTTAGACAGATCGATTACGTTATATGGACCTTCCGCACGCGGCCACGACCACGATTTGTCGCATGGAGGACCGCTACCTTAAACAAAATTGGTCATACTGCCGGTTTTGCGACTAAACTTTCTTCCTGCTGGTCTACCATGACGTCTTAGAGCAGTATTGTTATACTCTTATTCCAGTGCGGGAAAGAGATGGAGCTATACAGGATGTCTAGCGCCATCTCTTTCCCGACTAGCGACGTCATGGTACGCCACCTGGTCGAAGTTTTTGCGGCCAAAAGTTGTGGCCGTGTAGTGCGCAAGGTCTTTTAATCCTCATAAAAGGCGTTCACTGCTGCACATGATAGGCCTCATGGAGCCATATGGCTAGTTTAAAGTATACTTACACCCTTGAATCTTCCCAGGCTCACCGAATGCTGTCGAGAGTAAATATTTTACGTGAAGCGATTGCCATCTGACTTCCTCTCCTAAATTACCTACTGAAATGTTTGTTTCCTTTTAAGGGTTCCGTACCCATAGGGTCAAACGGGACCCTATTACTGAGACTTCGCTGTCCGTCCGTCCGTCCGTCTGTATCTCATGAACCGTGACGGGTAGCCACTTGAAATTTCTACAGATGATGTGTTTCTGTTGATGCTATAACAACAAATACTAAAAACAGAATAAAATAAATATTTGAGAGCACCCATACAAAAAAAAAGATGTTTTGCTCGTTTTTATAAATAATGGATTGGACCCTTCGTGCGCGAGTCCGACTCGCACTAGGCTGGTTTTTTTTTTTTAAATTTATATCGTGGGACTTTCGTTACCAATGCCCAGCTGATGCTTTGGATCCTGTCAAAAATATCTAGAAAAAATCTGTCTGCCTTTAAACCCCCGATCAAATTAAAAATTTAAAAAACCCCCGACGGACAAAACCTCTAAAAAAAACAAAAATAAAATTAATCCAAGCGTCGTAGCGTCGGGGGTCCGCTTTGTTTGTATTTAAATTTTTAATTTAATTTTTATTTCATGCTTTTTAAACTTAAATTATTTTGTCTTAGCCTTGCCTGTCCCACTCCTGGGCATAGGTCTACTCCCATTCCTTCCACTTTTCTTGGTGTTGCGCCTCTTCTCGCTTATTAACGAAAACAAGGAAAGATATGAATTAAAAAAAAAACTTGAGCTTATAGGGGGGAGGGGGGGTGTGCAGCCTACCTCCCTGGCGATGCCTATGGTGAGAAAGTGACAAGAATTCAAGTTTTCAATCAACTAGACCAGTAGAAGTTGTTTAAATCCCTTCATCAACTAGAAAAGAGGTGATGAGCTTCAAACGGCTGAGCAGATTTCTCGAAACATAGCTAAGAACACTCTCAAAATGGTTTCGTTTGAAAGGCGTTTTAATCGACAGTGTTATAGCTGATTGTTGAGCTTTGTTTCGGGAAAATCTGCTCAGCCGTTTGTTGGTCATCGCCTCTTTTCTAGTTGAAGGGAAATTAACAACTTCCACAGGTTTGGTCGATTCGAAATTTCAAATCTTGTCACTTGTCACCATGGGCATCGGCAGGGCGGGTTTTTTAAACTTAGCTGTTTTCGTTAATTGACGAGAAGACGCGCAACACCGAGAAAAGTGGAGGCAATGGGGAGGTTACTAGGTACTATGCCCAGGATTGGGACAGTCAAGGCTAAGATAAAATCATATAAGTTTAAAAAGCATGAAATAAAAAATAAATTAAAAAAATTAAAAACACCCGACACTAAAAACCTCTAGAAACCAAAAATAAAATAATCCAAGCGTCTTGGAGGCGGGGGTCCGCTTTGTTTTGTGCTTGTACTAAGCGGTCTACTTAGCGGTCCCCCAACGCTAAGACGTTTGGATTATTTTATTTTGTCATGTCATGCGCTCAGAATCAATCTGTACGTTTTATCTTTGAGAAAAAGGAAATTATGTAATAACCACTTAAAGTAATCAAAATTTATTGTCAATCATTTTATTTACAATAAACATTAGCTACGGTATTATACAATAATGATATAATATACTTAAAGGCCTACATAATGACGTGTTGAAGTGGTACATTACTTGGACAAAGTTGTTACTGACGGACAAAGGAGAATGAGCGTTCTGTCCCCAGAGCTGTATCAAGTTGTTGTATATTATGCCATTTGAAAGGTCAATAATAGCATTATTTTATTGTATCACACTAACAGTCAGATGTGTGCACGGAAGGAACTATGGTCGATAATCTACCTACCATTCAAATGGCATGTACCACAAGTTTATACAGCTCTGGGGAAGGAGTTCATACAAAGGCGCCCATTCTCCTTTGTGAACACTGGACACTGGGAAACGTTGCATTGCGGTTCGATCAAACCTGTGGGGACAGATTTGGGGACTGCCTGAGGACATGGAAAACTGAAAGATACTATACTATCTGTCAAACTCCAGTGTCTTCCACAATTTGTCAGTGCCTTTATGTGCCATTTGTTTGACCTTTAGAACTCATGTAGCCCCCAAACAACGCAGAAGATTTATAATCACTTAGAAGAACATAATTATGTTTTCAAAATTAATTTTTAATTACAAACTGAGTTGGTTTCTTTGTCACTCAAAGAAAGGTCAGGTTATAGTCGCTCTTAATTTATGTTATTCTTTGCTTAGTTGGATAGTCTTCTAAGGGCGGACTTTACCAAAAAAACTGATTGGGATCAACACACTTAATCCACGGTCAACACATGTCTCATCATTGTGACGCAAAAAATGATAGTGACAGCTCTTGAACGCCGTTTAGATGTGCTGATCGCGGTCAGTCGGCAAACTCAAGCAATACTTAAAACTAAATTCAAGCCATTTGAATGGTGGAAATGGGCCTGAGTGTTTATTTCGGATAATAGGTGTGTCTCAAATAATCTACCGCTTCAACACCGCCTGCCTAGGCCCACTAATACTAATTGAAAGCTCTTACATTTTGCAAAATGCATATAATAATACTAGTAACTTTTTTTATTTACAAAATTAACACCATCATAATCTTAAATACTTTGACATTTCTGCGCAACGGGCAAAGTCACACGGGCATTGTTGATATAACTCGGATATTACGGTTTTGATATTACCCGGGTAGTACCAACAATGTTCCGTCAGGGAAAATAATGGCAAAAAGTTTTACACTCTACGTCAATTTGACGTGTCATAGACAATTCGTACAGCTGTTAAAGAATGACATTGAAGTTAAGTTGACAGTCAAATTGCTTAAAAATATTTTCCCTGACTTAAGGTGGAACCACGTTCACGTTTTTTTTGCAATTTGCAAGTCAGTGTCAGGTTTTATCTTGAACAAAATATGATTCGCTACCGTAAAACGTATTTAATGTTTTGCGATCGTGACACGTACTCATATGTTGTTACTGAACAATAACCATTAAAATAATCATGTAAACCCATTAGTTAGTTATGTAAATCCCATTTAATGACTATTTCATGTCACGCAATGGAATTAAATGAACTTAAGAAGGTTTGTATTGATGATTTTAATGATTATAACTCTGTAAAGCCACATTTATTATGGTCGCAAATCATATTTGAATTTCGCGACCTGGCGCTGCACCCTTAAGTTAAGCAACATTTTATACGAATATTTCAATACAATAATGTGAATTATAACAACTACTAGGGGTAGGTAATAATTATATTTCATTTTCACAAATTATCAGTAAAAATAGCACATAAGGTATTATAATACGTTTTTTTAACAATAAAAAGGCACTGTTTTGAATCGTAATCCAAAAGACGTAAAGATATTAAATAGGAGTAATAAAATTGTATTGGTGTTCAGTCATTAGTGTTTTAGGATTTTAACGATAAGTTTTTAAATTTTATAAATTGGAATTTTTTAACTATTATGGACAATATTGATAGTTTGAACGAGGTGATTGTAAAGAATAACGAAAACTGAATATATTTAGTTGTTTTTTTAATTTTATTTTTTCTGTCTCATGAGGAAATTAAATTGCTAGCGAAACTCTAGAGCCATGATGTATATCATATTTAAAAAAAAGAAAAGACTTTTGTAGATAACGACCGCAGGTAGTGTTGTTACTTGAAGACTCTTTACTTTTACTAAGACTTCGTATAAGTTAAGAAAATCTTTTTTTTTGTTTCATCGTATTAAGATATCGATGTATATCAACGGCTTCGAGAGGATTGTCGATAGCTGATAATTAAACCAACCATGCTAAAAATATTTGTACTAAATTATTAGCTTTTGTACTTTTTACAACTACTTCATCCAAACCAGTAAAGGTTACAAACAGTTTATATGAGTATAAGATTTATTATAATAGTACATATGAACTGGTAATAAACATTTTGCTTACATATTTATTTATTTATAATATTAAATACAACATCAAATCCTTAAGTGCATTCGCATTGATTATATACATTTTATATACTTAAAGTACATTTAAATAAAGAAAAATAATAAGAGGGTAATAGGGTATAAAGTATGTAAAAGAAAAAAAAAAACAAAGCAATTTAGCTTAGCTGCCATTTTTAAATCACACTTGTCAAAATTTCAAATCATTTTTGTTTTTATATTTTAATCACTTTGGCCTACTTAGAGGCAAAGTGAACAATGTCCTATGTATTTATTAAATGCATTGAGTGGAGGCCAATAAATAGATGGTGTATGAGACATCCAGGCACGAACTGTTTTCATGAATTCAATACTCATCTACATCATTTAAAAAAAAAAACTCTTTATCTATGATACTATTATAAAGAGGTTAAGTTTGTGCTTAAGAATTACCTTAGCTTGATTGGTCGTCGTTTGTACCTATTCCGATCTCTGATTATTTCTGATGAAAAAATTAAACACTGTTGCTTCTGCGCGCGTAGCATGACCACTGTAGAAACGAGTTTTGTCTACGGAAGAATTGACATGACAAATAGACAATGACTGTGAATGTGTCAGATTGTCGATTCTACCGTCGACATAGCCCGTTTCTACGGCGGTCATGCTACGCGTGCTGGTGTTCATATATTGATTGAACTCATGGAAACAGATTCCGTGGTAATGTCTCTTACACCCTCCATGGTTGTTTTTCTGTTAATGGTAAATACAAAATTTCTTTGACCAATTATAATGCATTTTCAAAGTTTAGAGTTCCAATAGAATACCCCAATTTCGACACTTGTGGTACAATTACCTCTTACAGTTAGATTTAGATGCTATAAATAGTATTTTTAGGTTAGTTTTGGCATGGATGGAAGGAATAATATGGACCCTGGATCAATTTGAACATAAAATTGTGCGAATGTGAGAGACAGCCGTTCTTTTTTACACTTCTGGGTTTGTATAAATAATATTCTGGATTTCTAATGTAAGTAAAATTCATTTTAATGTAAGAGTAATTAATAAGTTATCGACAGAATAAAAAAGATAGTTTGATATTAGATTGTATCATAAAAAGATTTTTATTATTTCATGAAATAACCGACATGATATTATTAAACAACTGGCAACACTTTTTATGTCTGAGAAACCTTGCAACGATTTTACTTACATGAAAACATCCTAAAATATAGGGTAGGTTTAGACAAAATTATAAATATGCCATAATTATTTTAATATAACAGTAATATTTATAGATTAACTACACGAATAGGTATATTGGTGTATTTTAGGTACTATTATTATATTCTATAAAATTACGACAAGCAACATTGTTATATGTAATTAAATAATTATGTTAGTATGCATGGTCCAATAACATTAGCATATTTTATTTAATATATATTTATCTACATGATATAATATATCACTTATTCATTATATATTGCTGATACGTCATTTTAATGATATATTAAAAGTATTCGGGAAAATACTGTACGTCTCACTTATATGTGTAACTAACTTAGATATAAACTTACCTATGTATAGTTATTAAATTCTCTCAAAATTGGCACATAACGACTAGTGAATACCAATTTTATATTTGGCATTTTTTATTTTTTTTGGTTGGTAACACAGCTGGTAATGTCATCTGATGGATGTGTCAATAATGACAACTACAGTGCTTTGAATGTTATACCCACTGTAAGCAGCGACCTAATAACAGCCTTATTTTTTTTTGTAATATAGAATACTAAGATTTTGACAGAAATGTCACTTTTTTTTTCTTTTCTGTTTGGCAACTGAGTCGATGTTGACTATAAATTCTCCAAGCGTCATGTAGTGAGACTTGCTAGTTGTAATAATCGAAAATCAACCGTGTAATAATGAGTATAAAGGTCACTGTGATTTTGACAGTGATCTACTTTTTTCGTGTCGTTGGCATGACAGTATTTTGTAGGACGTGCTTTCGATTTTGTTTGGCTCAGAATTTCGCCAGTTCCACAGAGTCGTCAGTCGGCTCAGAGGTCACTTGGGCTGCAAACTTCGGGGCTCAGAGAGATCATAGTTTCCAACAATTCTCACAACCCGTTGCAGGTCCGTCAAAGTAATCCCACTTAACGAATTTGGAGTTACATTGACAGTGATAACTGCAAAAGGACTGTAAAGAAATATCCTCACAAACAACCACCAGCTACCATAACCAGCTGCATCATTTTAAACATTTAAGTACAAACAAACAAACAAACACCTTACCACACAGAACTATCCCCATCAACCACACAGAACTGTCCCCATCAACCACACAGAACTGTCCCCATCAACCACACAGAACTGTCCCCATCAACCACACAGAACTGTCCCCATCAACCACACAGAAGTCCCAATGTCTTTAGACCACTTTAGACGAACACGGGTCCGTCATTTTCTACTCACAGGACATTTAGATTCTCACAGTTCTTGAATTTTGAATCCTCCTTGCCGAAGATCCATGTGAACATCTGCCTGGCTTTCATACTAGCTCTCACGACTCCTCGGGACTTGTACCAATGGGCTGGTGAAGATTCTCTGCCCCCTTCGGCTGTGTACTGCTGCCGTTTTAGCCTGATCTGGTTGAGGATGCCGACAAGGAGTTCGTCCACGTTGTGGTTGATGCCGACTGATACTTCCATAAATTTCGCTTTGTAGGTACATGCGAGGCACTTGCCGTCTGTAGGAGAGAAAAGTTAATTAGTTTGATTATAAAGTGTTATTGCTTAGGATAAAACTTAAAAAAAATAGGATCAACTGATACTTTTTTAAACTGCTATTAATAAATAATTCTAGAAACGTGATATTTACTAAAAGTAAACATGGGAAATACTTCGTTTTCAATGTTATTTTATAGTGATACTTTTTTCTTCGTTAGACTACTTTTGAACGACTTCCACTGAAGCAATCACATCCTCGTTACGAATAATAAGTGTCTTCATCAACAAAGGAATATTATTTCAAAAAAATATCAGTCCAAGTAGGCTGTCTATACAGCAAGATTGAAAAAAAAAAAACAACCTGTGGTTTCACAAAACAAGCTACATCCTCTATAAAACTATAATATAAAAGCAAGGAATACTAGCTACTTCAATGTATAGTTAATAAGATAATTCGAATAAAGGTATCATCAGACGGCCCACCGTCCCAAGGGAAATCATCTCTTTCCAACAAAAGATAATTATGTGGAAACTGTCCTTAATAACATAATATTGGATACGAAAAACTTTGTATATTGACCAAGTTTTGTCATCCATATTAACGTCTTGAAGTATAATAAAAAACGGAAAATTCTCTTTTATAGATGATAAGAAAACTTTCCATTTCTTTGATGGCTCGGTTGGCGCAGTGGTTGAGCGATCGACTTAACTGCGCTGCGTGTCGCGGGTTCGATCCCCGCACGGAACAAATATTTGTATGGCCTACAAATAGTTGTTCCGGGTCTGGCTGTTTATGTATGTGAGTTTATATGTTTGTAAACGCACCCACGATACAGGAGAACCTGGTGTGGGGCAACGTTTTTTTTTCGACCCAAATGTATAGGCAGCTGATATTTTTTTTTGCTGCAATTTTTTTTTTATGTTGATAAACATGTTCAGTTTGATGGTCTGTAGCACACCCTTAAGGATGTATATACCTTTATTTTGTGAATCGTCTATCGTCTGGAGCACTCTAGGCAAACAACTTCTGTAGATTGGTAACTCTTTCAGCATCGTCATCTGCCTAGCCTTTTCCCAACTCTGTAAAGGTCGGCTTTAATTCTAACCAAATGCAGTTGAATACATTCATCATTTTACATGAAACGACTGCCCATCTGACCTAAACAATCCAGTTAGTACTAGGTGAAACGATACTCCTTAGTAAAACTGACTGTCAGACTTTCGGGCCACTGAAAGATCGATAAATGACAGCTGGGACCAACGGTTTAACGTTCTTTCCGAGGCCTGGCGGAAACTCGGTATATACTGGGTGGTCATCCATCCACGGATCAACCTAGGCAAGCGCGGTTTGACCTGAATACCGATTATTGTGTCACTAACCATAAATATCATTATTATCTTTTCTATCCTAGTAATCAGAAAGTAATTTGCGCGGACATGTAACCTCATTATCTTTTAGATTGCGATAAAGATCTGTTGCCACAAAGCCTGCGAAGAACAAGTAGATAAGATTCTGTTTTGTGACAATAGATGATCAGATAGATAGCGGCGATATTAAACGCCCATCTGCCTTATTTTGTGATGGAAACAGCTTTATTATGTATGGCATTAATTGCATTCGTTGACTGTTTGCGTATCAGGCTTTTGTTAAAATGTTTTAACAATTAAATAACAGTAACAGTTAGTAAGTAATAATTTAGATAATATCTAGGTACACTTTTATTCTGGTTTTTCTCTTAATAGTGCTATTCCATACAAAGGATAATTTTTATAGAGTTATATCAAAACTCCGTAATACCATTATAATGTGCCTAGCTTTTTCCTAATATTTTGGTTGGCTTCTAGTCTAACCAGATGTAGCTTAATATTAGTATTTAACGTTTTAGCCAATCTGACCTCCACAACCCAGTTAGAACTGAATAATACTATACCCCGGGTTATTGTACATTCGTCACAAAGTAAATTCGCCACAAAAAAAGTATGTGTGAACTTGTTACAGTTCTATTTTCATGATGTCCCTTGGTAAGACAAGTTGTCAGACTTTCGAGCCATCCAGGCCTTTCAGGCTTTCGGAGGCAGGAGAAAACTCGGTACATAGTCGGTCACCCTTTCACGGACCAACCTAGGTAAGTGCGGCGTAATATGAAGAACAACCGGAGTCGCTGTTATTATTTAGCCAGCAGCTCACTTACAATCTTTGGTCCATAGAAAGTAGTTTCAGCAATACATCTATATGATTTAACAGAAGTAGGTAACTGAGAAGATTATTAACTCACCTTGCGTCGAAACAGCTCGACTCCTAGCGAGGTCTATTTTGTTAGCCACCAGAATAGCAGGTCTTGCACGAAGCATGTCACTGTCTATTAGCCTGGCCAGCTCTTGTTCTGCCTTCTGGAAGGATGCCTTGTCCACCACCGAGTAGATCACTACGAAAGCATCTGGGGGTTCTGCGCGCTCGATTTCTTCCTGTTTAGAGTTTTTGGTTTTATTAGTAACATGAAGTAGAAGTAAGATGGAGTGTGTGAAGGGTGATATGGCAAGAAAGGAGGTATCTGATGAGATGATGAATTGGGGTGATTATAAAGTAGTAAAAAGAAGGAAAGAAGGATGATGATGGATGATGTGCCGTCACCAAATGAATTGGGCCAAGTTTAAGAGGTGATGGCAAATACAATTGGATGCTGGTAATAAAGATAACACGAAGAAACTCAAACTCAAAGCATTTTTTTCAATTAAGGGCAAAAACAAAAGGATGAAGAAACAGTCCCAGTCACAAGGCATAATAACTTGTGAAAGTACCGAATTTGCCTATTCCAAAGCGTAGACGTAAGCTTAGCGTCGTCCTCTCTCCTAATGTCGCTGTGCCCGACATGGTCCATACTGATCACTTATCTGATAACACCATCTTTGTAATACATATGGAATGCAATAAATAATTGAGTATTAGATGTTGTGGTGAAAAATCATCATTTGCTATCATCATTAGTTTAAAGACAGTCCGCATTTGGATAGGCCCCCAACGAGAGCGCCAACGATCGATCCTGTCCACTGTGAAAAATCCAGCTATACATTCCAATACAACATGACCTCACTTTGTATAGGTTTCCAGTACAATGAGAGATCCCGCATAACCGGTTGCCCGCTAGTGAACGCTTTGAACAACATGGGGAAACTCGCAAGTGTTGCTATTTAGTATAAATCGTCGCACTCGTGCGCATTGCACATGATTAATGTTTCATGTTTTTGAGGGCAATGAGCAAACATAGTAAGTGTTGTAGCGAATAAACTGTAAAAATATTTTGGAGTAAGTGGGGATCTGTTTCGACCTTATGGATTCCATTGCCACGATGCGACTTTTACACACTTTTTTTATATCCCCTTAAAAATACTTGCATGGCTATGTTAGTAGTTGTTTTGCTATACAATGATTCTTTTAGGTTGCGGAAATCTGAATCCATATAAGTCACGAAAGATCCGTGGTATCTCTTATAGATTCGGATTTCCGACCTTTAAGAACCATTCAGTAGATTTAAAATATTTCGTAAGAGACCTATGAAGGGATAACCGTGTGTTGATCAACTAGCTCTTGTAGATAATTATATACTCTTTATTGTACTTAAATACTCATGTACTTAAACGGTGTGGAAGAGACATCGACGCGAAAACGGTTACAACTTATTCAGTACATCATCCTGACTCCACATGGAAATTTTACATCATCATCATCATCATTTCAGCCGAAAGACGTCCACTGCTGCACATAGGCCTCCCCCAAGTGACGCCACATTGACCGGTCCCGTGCGCCTCGCATCCAGCGGATCCCCGCAACCTTCACCAGGTCATCGGTCCACTGAGTGGGAGGCCTTCCAACGCTTCGTCTTCCGGTTCGCGGTCGCCATTCCAGAACTTTTCGGCCCCATCGCCCATCCGTTCTGCGAGCAATGTGCCCTGCCCACTGCCACTTAAATTTGGCAATTCTTCGGGCTCCGTCGGTAACCTTGGTTCTCTTGCGGATGTCCTCATTTATGATTCGATCACGCAAGGAAACTCCGAGCATAGCACTCTCCATTGCCATCTGGGTGACTTTAAGCCGTCTGATGAGGCCCATTGTGAGCGACCACGTTTCGGTCCCGTATGTAATCACTGGCAATACACACCGGTCATAGACTTTCGTCTTGAGACACTGCGGTAAGTTGGACGAGAAGATACCACGCAACTTCCCGAAAGTTGTCCAGCCGAGTCGGATTCAAAATTTGCCGTTTAGGCCGTTTTTTTTTTAAATCAGCTTTTGTGTTGTGCACTTTTGTAACCTTTTTCGCGTCGGTGTCTCGTCCACCTTGTATTATTTTTTATTTAACAGTGCCTCTTTATATAGAACCTAAATATAGACCAAGTCGAATATAGACCCACATTGTAAATCAATATTGCAATAACTGTCTGCAACTTTGATTAAAAATAACTTTATCCAACATTGTGCTAACTGTCATGTTCTTTCAAATCGCGCGAAATCTTCAGTTACAAACTTCGTATTCATTAGTTCAAGAGTTCATTAAAACTTCTTGATTGTTAAAAGTTAATTATAAATGTGTTTACCTTTGTCGTGGTACAGTTCACGAAGTACAGCTCGGATTCTTCTCCATTTAGCATTATTGAGACTTTTTGTTCGGACCCGTCTGCGTCTGGAAAGATAGTTATGTATTTAGTATAATAGGGGTGAATACTGGGTAAAGAAAACGACATTCTATTTTGTCCGTCAGACAGGTAATACAAAAATATTAGACACTTTTTTTTTGTTTTATCAAAATATCAAAAAATTACTTAGTTAAAACTCATTAAAGTTGGAGAGTACTTGGAGGAGCTCACTACGTCACAAGTAGGTATAAAACTTACCTACATGTGACGTCATGCGCCATTTCAACTCAATATATCTCCGTAATTTTATGACCACGTGAAAAAAGAAAAAATACGTGTCCAATACTTTTCAATAAACTACCCGACGGACAAAGAAAAAAAAAATGTGATCATCCCCTATTATTTACGACTGCAGCTGGCCTACCATGATGTCTTAAAAGCAATATTGTTTTACTCTTATTCCAGTGTGGGAAAGAGACGGAGCTATACAGGATGTCTAGCGCTATCTCTTTCCTACACTGGAAAACAATAATATTTTAAGACATCATGGTAGGCCAGCTGAAACAGAAGTCCTTGGTACGATTCCCGGGTTGGCAAAGTGTTATTCGAGTTTTCCATCAGGAATTTATCAATAGCAAAGTCTGTAGTGCCCGGTTGATGGCAATGGGCTCGCCCCCTATTACATGGGAGTTAAACGTAACTGGCGAAATGTTGCTGTATTATTATCTACATAATAATGCAGTCACATTTAGCCGATTACGTTTAACTCCAATTTTAATATCCATCTCTGCTTAACCTTTCGCGGATTACACGCGTCATGTTATGTTAAAAGAAGTTTTTTGATGTGATGAAGGATTATGGAATTGGCAACTGTTTTTTCTAATACAGGACGTTTCTTATAAGTTGGAAAGTAAGGGGAAGTCGTGAGAGATACCGGGAAACCTCCATAAACTGTTGCTCTTTTTAATTAAGACAATTTTCGCATTCTTAATTTTTTGCTCAAGTTTGAGTTGTCCATAAAAAATAGTAAAAGTGACCTCATTTTTTTTTCATGCCGTTCTACTCTGTTTTAATTCAATTCCATTAGAAACATTTATTCATAAAAAAAAGATAAAATAATAATATTAAAAAATATATAAATATGTCACTAGTGCGTAGTGTCCTATCTCTTTCTTAAAAAGGAACCAACATTATAAGAATTTGAAATTAAAAAAAAAAAACTGAAATCACAAATCTTGTTCGAGTTTTCCGCCACTGTTGCAAATGCACGCGCGGCATCTTCGTCTTTTATTTTTTTTATTTGACCTAAAATGTTGAATTTTGGATTTTTTCAAAATTTAAATTAAAAAGTTGTTATAAAAAAACCGGTGAGGCAAGGAATGAGTTATGGGGCATGAAGAGATAGCAAATGACCTCTCCTTTCGGCGTATTCGATTTGGCAAACGATGCACCAAACACCCTGTATTATGAAATATATATTTTTTTATTTGTTTTTATAAGGATCATTATTTTCATGAGGTTACTTTCAGTCGTACAGTACAAACAGGATAATGGAGGTCAGATAGGCAGTCGCTACGTGTAAAATAATAGTATTCGGCTGCATCAGGTTGGAAAAGGCTAGGCAGATGAAGAGTTTCAATCATTCATTTATTATTTTCGTCCTGTAAAATTTTCTTTCACAACAACTTAGAACAGAATACGAACCTATAACAAAAATAAATAACCTATCTTGGACAATTTTCCTTCAAGCAGAAGGATTTTCCACGAACATTCTCAATTTATTTTAAAATTACTTTCAAGTAGATCCAGCCAGCTTGTATCCATGAAGAGAGATTCTAAGTTTTCTCTTAAATTTACTTTATAAAGTGAAAGGAAATCGGATAGGAAACTAAGTATTCCGTCTAACATTCAATACCATTGCATTTCAATAACTGATGGTAGGAATGGATGCTTTCAATAGTAAATATTAGTTTAAATACTGGTTCCTAGTTGAAGAGAAATTTTGTGATACATTCTAGGTAGCTCGATGCTTGATACAGGCTCTATTGCTAGCAGTGTGCTTTGTGCTATTTTGCTGACAACAAAAAAACAAATGTGGTCCAACCAACAGTAACCTCTGGAAAAAATGTGACGGTGGCGTGAGTTTCGGCTAAGGAAACACGCCAAAAGAGCCATGCACTTTTAGAAATCAGTAAATGAAATGTTATGTAAATAGTCATTACCGAACAGTCATTTAAAATAGTTGTTTGAACCTACGGACTAGGATATAGTAAGTGGTTTTGCTGAAATACCTACATATTTGACTGTTTTTTTTACCCAGTAACTGGGTTGTGAAGGTTATCAGATAAGCAGTTCGTCCATGTAAAATATTGGAATGTACCCCAACATAGAAGAATGTAAGGCAAATAATCAGATGGATAGACTAAACTACTCTAAAACAACGTTTCATGCCATTACGCAAATAACTACACCGAAAAAATTGAATAATCCAAATTATAATTTATTAGATATCCACGGACTATTCCCAGAAGGCTTGCATCACTTAAACTGCGTACGACAACCCCAGACCAAAGGGACGATACCGGAACTTATGTTCGGGAACACCGTTATAAACATTCGGAACTTGGCAAAACGGATTCCTACCTAAATCTTGCATAATATGTGCGTGTGGATTGAGTGCTCCTTTTTAAAACTTGATGATATATTTACGAAATCAAGGGAGGATTTAAGAAATAATTGTGGACACCTCATCATGAAGATAAAAAAATTGTGACGTCAATGGTCAGAAAATCGTAGTCAATTAACTAGAACACTCAATCTGCTCACCTGAGAAAATACTGCATGTCGAGTTTCTCAAAATATACTAGATATATGTTTAATCTTTTGATGTGGGATAATTGTATTGCATTTGTGACAACCATTCGAGGGATTTTAACGGTTTATCTGGATTTTATAAAGGTTTATTTAGAACACTCAATCCTCCTACGGTGCAGACGGAGTGGTCCAAAATTCTCCTAATTTGGCTAAATAAATTCTTAATATCATTACTCTATTTTACGAGTATAATTGAGAGCCAATTTGTGTAACTACAACATCGACGAATAACATAATAGTTTGAGAGTAAATAACAAATAACTTTCTTTTCAACGTCCCGTTTGAGTGTTCCATGTTGTAGCGTTTACTTATTTAACCCGAACTTTTATAGAAACGACGGCCACATCAGAAATAGTGAAAACGTTGTCACTAAAGTTCACACGTTTTCTTTTCTTGTGAACGCTTAATTTTGGACAATAATCAACTGTAATAGATTTCTAAGCAAATTGTGTAGGGTGGACGTAATTTTGTCGGACACATTTTTCGGTCTATTTCCGCAGTCCCCACTTCCTGTTTGACCCTTTGGGTACGGAACCCTAACAAGTTCTTTAAGTATTCAAAAAGACGTAAAAAAGTGTTGCCTGTTAGTGCACCCTTGAGAAAGGAAAGGCGTTTAATGTCATCCCTTTCTTTTGTAATTGAGAAATATTGTGATTATTTTCTTTGGAATTTCGCCAGTATAAAGTTGAACTTTTAGCTTCTGTCAAGGGTCTACCCGATCGAGAGATTTCTGTACCATTATGGGGTTTCCAATCTGATTGTGTGCATGACTGATTGCCTAATGAAGCCTATTAAATGATCACGCTAATTGCATTTTCAGCGGCCTGGTTGGGGTTTCCCGTTGTTTAGAAGACATCAACATAGGCGTCTCTTGTATATACAATTTCAGCAGAAAAGATTTATCTTTTAACTCGGAACAGAGGGCCAGTTAGAATAACGAGCCTAACCAGGCTAAAACCACAAAATTCAAGCGACAAAACGCTTACTACCAACAAAATAATCAATTTCCGTCCACAAACATGAACCGAATATAAAATAAACAGTCCATTTTACCCGACTCTGATTCATAACGACCATTAGCATTGTCAACTGGTTTCGATTCGCCATTAATCACGGCTGACGTGGTGAAATAGGGACACTGACATACCCAGTGACGTCAGAAGCTACTGGATCTAACGGCCAAATTAGAGGGGGTGAGTCAATAATTCGAATGTGTAAGTGCTAAGTGTGTTTGGGGGGTGTGGTGCTAGTAACGGAGTTTTATGTCGGGTTTAAGTCTTTAATAAAAAAAGTCATTCAAAAAGATGTTAGGTATTGGGGAATCAGCTTTATAGCCCCAGAAGTCATTAGTTCCAGCGCAGATGGATTTTCAGCAAGTATAGTCGGTATAAAAACGCTTAGTACAATATAATACAATATCCTTTATTTCAGGCAACTGAAGCCCATAAATCACAATACATAAATATAAATATAAAAACAATGACTATAAACTAAAAACTAAAATACTTTATACAAAAATAACTACTGCACACGAAGTGACGAAATAGCCGAGTAGCAACAGCGTGATAACAGAACGAAAAAACTATATTTGAAAAGTTTCAGATATAAAAACTCTGCGGGCAGGGGCCGGCTTTCTGATTAAAAAGGTCTTGTTTCTAATGTCATAAAGTTCAAATTCCTTCGTAACCTAATGCCAATCCGTCTTACGAATTCTCGATCAGGACACGTGATCTGACGGTTACGTGTCCTGACGCGAGTTTAACATTTTTTCCCTTTTACAAACGCGCACAACGCCGCTAAATCTCTTTAGCAATGTAGTTTTTTATATCATCATCCAGGGCCGGAACCAAAATGACATAAACACTCAAAACTTGACAAAGATACTGTGATCTGTTAGGGTCAGTTCACACCGAGACACGACGCGACGCGACGATACTTGAAGAGGGCAGTGATTTCGCGCTGCGTTGATCTACGCCGCGTGGCGTCGCGCGGCGCAGCGCTGCATGGCGCAACGTATTCTGATTTCTACTGAAATCTACCTCACGAGGCCGCTCGACGCAGCACGACGCCGAGCTGCGTCGCTCTACACCGCGAGGCGTCGCGCGGCGCAGCGCTGCATGGCGGAACGTATTCTGAATTCTCACATCGAAACGTGTATCTTTTCGTGTAGAAAATAAAGTTATATTTTGAATCGCTCTTTAAAAGTGTGCGCGCAGCGTCACGTCTCGTCGCGTCTCGGTGTGAACTGACCCTTACTGAACCTGACGAATCTGACTTTTCTGCAAAACTGGTTTTGGACACTTTTTTTAAAGGTGCGGATATCTATATCAAGGCAAGGCACAGATTCAGAAAGAATAAACTTATTCATGGGATTCTTACAAAATATTATATTCTAAGTAGTGACTACTAGTTTATTGGGTTATAAAGAACAGGGTGTAGGTAGAGTTCTGCATTATTTTATTATTATTATTATAGCTAGCCTGTATCGTCCCACTGCTGGGCAAAGGCCTCCCTCCATTCCTTCCAACGGTCACGATTCTGTGCTGCTTCTTTCCAATTCTCAAGGAAAACATTCAGTTCGTCCCGCCATCTCCTTCGTGGTCTGCCGCGACCCCGTGTCACTGTTTCAGGGCACCAATCCTGAGCTTTGCGGGCCCACAGCTCGTTCGGCATGCAACAGACATGTCCTGCCCAGTCCCATTTAAGTTGGGCAGCCTTTTGAGCCACGTCAATGATTTGCGTTTTGGAGCGCAGTGCAGTGTTTCGAACATGATCTGTTAATTTTACACCTAAGATACTGAGTTCTGCATACCCCATAGAAAAGGTAGGATCCCCTGACCAGACTGGTGCCGCATCTTTAGTACCTGATGGTTGCTGTCGGTTTTCCAATTACAGTTTTAAGTTGCGCGTAACTTTTAATAGCGCATTGCAAAGTTAGTTATAGATGGCGTTGTATTACTTTTAGAAACGTTGCCGTAGTACTTTTTGTACTGGCGCTACAAAATTATTTCCCTAGCTGAATTACCCGCTCATTCTGAAGCCCTAAACATCACATGAATAGTACATAATTCGAGGGCTCGCGGTAATTGAAGACAGTTTGTGACGTCACTTCGTTTTCTCGGGAGACTGTTTGACGGAGCGACTGTGATTGAATTCCCTACGTTGAGAATGTTGAAGTGGTCTTAAGACGAAGTTGAAAAGTCTCATGGGTATATGGAGTTTGTTTTTGACTTGATTATGTAGATTTATAGTTAATGAGTGTTGACTATGTTAAAATAAATTGGTTTTCCGATGGGACAACATTAGTGACGAAAACACCCATTTGTTTGAACACTGGGAATAATATTTATATGAAAAAATGAAAAAAAGGTTTTTCTCTGCTTTTTAGGGTTCCGTAGCCGAATGCCAAAAAAAAAAGGAACCCTTATACATTTGTCATGTCTGTCTGTCCGTCCGTATGTCAGAGCCATTTTATTTCGTAACACTATACACTACTACGACTACACAGTTGAAATTTGGTTTGGTAGGTATTCTGTGAACAGCTTTACAATTTTTATCGAAAAATGAAAAAAAAAAGACAAATTTAGTTTTGCTGTTGGATGTAATACAATGCAACATAAAGTACCTTTAAAATATTTTTATTATATTGTTTGGTGCAACGGAACCCTGTGTGCGTGTCAGTACGACTCGCACTTGGCCGGTTTTTTTTCGGATTTTTCTCTGTTCGGTCAGACAGAGACGGGACGGACTTCCTTTCGCGCAAGCACTCGGTTAGGCTGTGATTTATTTCACTGCTAATTATAATACCTGCAGGTAAATATTACCATCAGGCCATGGATCACGATGCAGGGCTAGGCCGAAGCTCTTTATTGTAGACTTAATCATCCGATTTGAAAATCACTCGTGGTGTTCGGTAGTTCAAAACTAGTTTAAAGCAAATTTTTTAGCATTATTTTTTATTTTATATTATTTTTTTATTTTATATATATTTTTTATTTTATACTGCACATGTATATATATATATATATATATATATATATATACATGTGCAGTAAATACATTACATTTTTAAGCTATTCTCTTACTTTTAGTTTTATTATTTTAGTTTTAGAAACACCGTTTTTTAAATGTTTTATGTGATTTTTGACACGCTTGTCTTACTATAAACTTAAAACAAATATTTTTTGTGATAAAAACCTAGATTACATTGATATAACATTAGTAATTCCATTGTCTGATTTCTTTACATATACTACTTGTTTACGCTAAGCTTGTAACTCGTTACCGTCATCTATGATTCACATCAAAACAAAATGTATCTGGTAAAAAGTGTCTTAACGTGTTTACATTATGGCGACTATTCCATGAGCAAGAATCTTACCTTGCCGTAACACAGACCTTGACTAGCACGGGAGGTAAAGAACTTTTCTCTGTATACCGTCATCGAGCATTTATTATTTTATCAATTATGTGAACCATTGCTTTACTTGTGATAGCGTTATTATAATTTTACTGTTCTTCTACTCCACTTGCTGTTTGTTATAGATAAGTAATTCTAACTTAGTGTAATGTAAATAATATGTATTACCGGTGTACTGTGACCTAAACTTATGGCCAATAAACTTAATTATTAAAAAAAAAATATGCCTGTGAGTTATACCACACAAATATAATGATACTAGCTGTCCCGCGCAACTTCGTCTGCGTCACATTTTCCCCGTCTTCGCAACATTTTTCATTGCGTTAGTTCCATTAGCATTTCTGTGTACTAACAATTTTATGGATGTCTATCTATTTAATAATAATCACCGACACCTAATCTATCAATTACTGTATAGTTTGCCGTATGTCATTACTTTCTAGAATTTTCCTTATTCGATCAAAATCAAAATATTTTTATTTCACATAGGTCAACTACAATTTTTCTATGTTACAGCGTTTTTACTTAAGTATGGGAGGACATCGTAGGCCCGACAATAAGTCGTTGCCTACTACAAAGCGTAGATTAGTGACACTATCGAAAGGTGTAATACAGCGTGTGTAATTTTTTCCGAAACCAATGTGTTCGATTCCTGACTAGGCCAGGATATTGATTTTTCAAAAATATAATAATACAGTTTTAGTTTTCATCGAAATCGGGGTCGAGACTCCTTTGAGTATTTTTCGCTATTCCTTATAGTTTTCGATTTGGATATTATACAAAATTTTAAAAAAAAACGGTGACCTAGTAATTAAAAACCCATTTTTTAGCAATAAAAATGTCATATTTAATATGTTTTCTTTTCTGTCAGTTCCCAAAATAAGTAACCCGATACTAAAGTTTGGTGTAATTTCGAGTTGTAAATGTTCGCAAATAGTTGGCAACAAACAACTATTTTAATGTGTCTTCTCTTCAATGGAATTGCGCATTCTTTCTCTCTTCTTCTTCTTTCTATTTGTAAACGTTCATTTGTCGATAGAAATGAGTATATAATATGCCCTTAAAGTATGGTATAGGTACCCGTTAAGTAAACACACTGTATACACAATTATTGCTCTTTAAATAGTATCGGCTTAACGTCTTTTTTGTGTCAGTTATCAAGCTGTCATGCAATTGACACCAGGTGGCTTACCATGACGTCTTAAAGTAGTATTGTTTTAGTCTTATTCCAGAGTGGGAAAGAGATGGCGCTAGACGTCCTCTATAGCTTCGTCTCTTTCCCACACCGGAATAAGAATAAAACAATACTCCTTTAGGACGTCATATTAACCCTCCTGGGGGGTTACTATGACGCTTAAAACATTATTGTTCCATTCCTATTCCAGAGTGGGAAAGAGATCGAGCTAGACGACCTGTATAGCTCCGTCTCTTTTTCACCCTGGAAAAAGAATGGAACAATAACGTTTAAAGACGTCATGGTACGCCACCTGTACAAACTTAGTCATTACTTATCAATAACATAGGTATGTTTAATAGCATGTCCTGGGCTCACTGCTTAATCCCTGAACATTAACAATCAGTACAGATACAATCGTTCCCAGCCGAGATTAATCCCAGATGTGACCAAATTAATTTTCTACAATTAGTTAGCAAACATTGTTTCACCTAAAAGATGTTAGGGTGATGTATTTGAAATCTCTTGTTATGTTTCTGACACCAACATTATTTGTAGCTAGTATGTTTTGGGCCTACATGGGAGGCCTATAATGGACATAACATATTTTGATTTTAATTACATAACTGAAAACAAATAGGTGCGTGGTTCCGGTTGGTCGTTCCTATGGAGAAGAACCGTCAAGAAACTCCATGGTTACTCTTTTAAGAATATTTAGTTTTACAATGTAATTCTTAAATAATCATCTTCCTAGCCTTTTACTAACTAAGTTGGGGGTGGCTTTCAGTCTAACCGGATGCAGCTCCTGTCCTACTGCTGCTACTGGGCACAGGGCTCCTCTCATAAAGAAGGCACGAGCACACCATGCCTGCTCAATACTGGTTTGGTGATTTCACACATAAATTAATAATTTCCCGGTTGCCTCCCGATATTTTCCTTCACCGATGTCAGTGATGTCCAAGGTGAACATAGAAAGTAAATATAAATTGAAAATGTCACATTGTTCAGATTTGAACACACAACCTCGTACCTGAGAAGAGAGGCTTTAACCTCTAGGCCTTCAGGACAAATTAATTTAAGTATGGTTATACAAGGTGTTGTTTTGCATCATCGTCAAATTCAAGGAGGTAAGTATGCTAATGATTTTCGATCCGAATCTATAATAAAATAGGTAGGTCATTTTCTTTTTCTTATTTACGGAAATCGGTAAGTGTGAACGACCCGTGTTTTAAATGCGGCCCGTCTAATTCTCGCCCTATAACCGCACTTTCACACATACAAACAATCTGAAACGTTTATTCGATAATTTCTTATTCCCTGAACCACGTTAACGGGGTTATTCTGATGTACTGACAAACTTAAACAACCAAAAAAATCAGCGTCTATTAAGAATTAACTGGGTACCGTAATTTAAATTGATTATTTATGTCTTTAGTGACAATCTCCTGAATTTTGACGAGGATGCAAAACAAAACCTTGTAGAAGAAGCTTTTAAACTTCAGTAGAAAAAATATTGCAGGTTGTTATAATATCTACAATAAATACCCATTATTATATCAAGTAAAAACCAACCAACATATTATTACGTATCGTTTTCTTAAACAGTATAGTATCTAAGTATGTTATTACATATATGAATTTTTCTGTAACAGCAATATAAGCATATTATTAGAATATGCTATACCGGGAAATATACAAGGTGTTGTTTTTCTAATCTAGTTTTAATAATCCCTGATTTTTTTGGTTGTTTATGTTTGTCAGTATTTCAGAATAACCCCCTTAGCATGGTTAAGAAATAAGAAATTATCGAAAAAACGTTTGAGATTATTTGTATGTGTGAAAGCGCGGTTATAGGGCGAGAATCAGATGGGCAGCGTTTGAAACACGGGTGGTTCAGACTTATCGATTTCCGTAAATAAGAAAAAAAAAAACCTACCCATTTTATTACTTATTCGAGACGAGAATCATTGGCATAGTTACCTCCTTGAATTTGACGAGAATGCAAAACAACACCTTGTATAATGTAACGCAAATGTAAACAATCTTGCATCTCAAAACATGTATTATATGATCGTGCGAGGTTTACGAAACACATCCCCTGTAGGTTAATACCAAGATTTTGGTTATAGGTCCGTAATTGGTTTCTGCATGGTATATTGCGTATATAATGTTTGTATATGTATTGTACGGCAGCTATTGTGCTACATTAGTATATAATGAAATATTATTAGTTAATATTGCTTTGTGCTGAGTTTATTATGTGTTCAATAATTGTTATGTAACATAACAGGGTTAGCAGAGGTGTAGGTACCTAACAGAAAGCCCACATTTTGCAAGTTATATTTTTTGTTATATCTGTGTAGTTGTGTTATTTCTTACTTTGTGAAAATTAATTAATTAAGCTGTTTAATTTCCAACCATTTTATAATTAAAAATTGTCATGCTGAATAATTATTGTACACAATATTACTTGTTTTTTTTGTTTCGTTGTTAGTAAAATCGCTAACTACTTAATGTATCCAGAAATGGTACTGTTTTTTAAAGGCAGAAAGCCAAGAAACAAATGAATGTGTTAAGTTTCAATTTCAGTTCGCACCCTGTAGCAACAAATAAAAACAACGAGTTACAAGCGCTTAGTCCATGGAAGCCGACCATCCATATTTGCGAAAAGGCAAGACAGATGAATGGATGAATGACTAATGAATAAAAACATTTTGTGCATAAAAACAAAAGTGTTCAATTTTACCTCTGTTTTTTATCAATTTATTCCTGACCCGAACTGAAATGGATACCAGAAAAACGCATGTTTTCGACGCTCTGCAATTTTGGCCACTATTTTTTGTTATTGGTAAACCATTAAGAATTGCAGTTCCACATTCAGTTAATATTGAAAATCAAATTGAGAAATTTAATTCCTGTCATATTCCGGGATATAATTTACCTCTGCACTCTGCTGTATATACACCGTGTAAATCACCTCATCACGAAGCCGTCAACCAAGCATTCTGTACATGAAACTAAGTAACTTTACGCAAAAATTATTGTTGGGAAACGACTTTTTTGGGGGGTGTAAAATCATGTTTTGTGGTAGAACTCAATGTAACGCACTCAAAATATTGTGCTGATGGACGGATTGAATAGTACGGGGTCGTGGAGGTGATTAAAGTAAAAATCTTACATTAAAAACTTGTATTTAAAAAAATACTTGTCAAAAAGTTGGAACTTTGACCCCTAATATCTCCGTAACTAGAAGGTTCCCAGGTATGGTGTAGATCAAAAAAATGATCGCAATGACAGGGAGAACCAGTGCCTTTCAGCTTCGTTAAGAGGTATTTTATACCCTTTATATTTTCATAATTGAACGAACAGAGGGCGCATCAAATATCCAAGACCACAAACATTGGCATCGTTAACAAAAAATGGGGTATCCCAAAATATCGCAAATTCTGTTTTTTTTGCTAGTTACTTGATGGGTGGGGAGAATGGAAGAAATGTGCGTGTTGTGACCTCCACTAATATGAGATACGGGCAGGAAGATGATGCGTTAGTATATGAGTTGCTTGAAACATCTCTCAGCAGATGCACTCATACCAATTACCGGGTATTTATCATAACATTTAAATAATTATGAAGAAGAGGAGCTCGTGGCCAAATAATAACAGCCACCCGGGTCGATCTTTAAGGTTAAGCCGAGCTTGCCGAGGTTGGTCCGTGGATGGGTGACCATAATTACATACCGAGTTTCCTCCGTGCCTCGGAAAGCACGTTAAGCCGTTGGTCCCGGCTGTCATTTATAGATCTTTGACAGTCGTTACGAGTAGTCAGAAGCCAAAGAATCTGACATCCAGTCTTACCAAGGGGTATGGTATTAACCAGTTACTGGGTTGTGGAAGTCAGATAGGCAGTCGCTTCATGTAAAATACTGGTACTCAGCTGCATTCGGTTAGACTGGAAGCCGACCCCAAGATAGTTTGGGAAAAGGCTAGGCAGATGATGATTAAAATAATTATGAAGAATAATGCGCAAGACTAACTTTTGTACTTTTTATTATATTTTATCTTGAGAGATCTCTGCACAAATAAAAACAAGATCAGATCGCCACACCACCTTACGCTTCGGTCATTTTTGTACTATATAAGAGAAACACATTTTCACTTGATCCCTATTTTCTCGAAAGAATCTTTACGCTTTTATTTATAAATATATAATTTACAAATAATAAAAACATTTTCAAGAGCACGAAAATGGCACATTTGTTGAGTTACCGCTTTTTGTTTTTCGGTGTCAGAACAACGTTAAATTATTACGAATTCAAGCGAGCCCAATTTCAGCCGGTCCGGCCCAATTTCCGGGTAGCTGCTGAACGATAAATGACATGAAAATTGATAGCTGGAACGATCCCCTGGGTCAAACGGCTATTGGAATGTTTTGAGTGTTTTTATGTACAAAGATATTTTTTTTTGATCGTTTGATAGAATGTTGTTAATTAAATTAAACAGTTGCAATCTTTCAAAAAAATATTTTGAAGACAATATTTTTTTTTGAATCCCTGCTTTTATTAGATTTAGTGTAAATTATGACCTGCAACTTTTTATCACCCCAATTAACAGCTTATATGCAATTAATAAATAAATAAAAGCAATATAAAATCATCCATTCATAATCATTACTTTGCCCTCACTTCAATTTATTTGAGATCGGTGTACAAGCATGTCATTATTTCCACATAAATCTCTATTTGCTGTCACACTTACTCACCCGCCATTCATCGTTCATGCAATCCGTCCATTTCTAATACATTATTCACATAAGCAATAATAGCGTAGTGGTGAGTCCACCAAGTCATAATGTGTCGAGTTCAAGCCGATAACACGCACCTCCGATTTTTTGGATTCATGTGCCTATTGTATTATTATCACTTGCTTCGGTGAAGGAAAACATCTCTCAGGGCCTGAGACATATTTCTTGACAGCATGTAAAACCAATTCAGAGGCTCAAGGGTGGCATAAAAACTCTGACCGTCCATCTTTTCTACTTTAGCCATCAAATTTTCTTTTTCTTGTCTCTTTTTATTCAGCCCTAAAAGCCAATTACCCGTAGCCAATTAGGCGCCACTAACATTAAACTTCAGTCTCCTGGAGATAGCTAGATTGTACCACAATAGTTCCCATTCGTCCGTCAATCGGCCACAGCAGTCAACTGCGTGTGACGACCAATACGCTATTATCGGCAGCGCTACTTCCTCTGATTGGCCTACATTGTGGCGACTACCATTAGTGGCAATGAACTCGATCCTGTTATTAGCAAAAAATTATCTCAATAAATTAATTCACAACTGCACGCATAGCATGACCGCCGTAGAAACGGGCTTAGTGGACGGAAGAATCGACAAACTGACACGTTGTCATTGTCATTGTCATTGTGTCGGGTCGTTTAGTTCCCTTCAAAATGGTTGAGTTGAATGATGGCTGATACATGCGTCATGTTCGTGAACGGGCGCTGTCAGTTGTGACTGGACATCTTTTAGCTGCCATACTTAAGACTTTCTGTTCGACGAGTTAACTAAGACATTACATTTTCAAAGAATTCCTGAAATGCGTAACGTTCGTGTTAAGAATAGCAGTTTTGTTGTTGTAGCGAGACTCGGACAACCGACAGGATAACTCGAGTTACTTTAAGTCACTGGTCAGTTAATTTAATATTCTATTCTACCTTGCTTTG
Source organism: Cerastis leucographa (assembly GCA_963082945.1). Taxonomy (NCBI): domain Eukaryota; kingdom Metazoa; phylum Arthropoda; class Insecta; order Lepidoptera; family Noctuidae; genus Cerastis; species Cerastis leucographa. The sequence goes on from OY720359.1 coordinate 2,820,467, forward strand.
TGCATAAATTTCATCGCCACAATTCTGGAAACGGTAAAGGGAAATATCGAGAGGAAACCGGCTTGTTCTAGAAGCAGAAATTCTATGAAATTTTATCTCGACCAACCAACCCGCAGTGGGCCCGCATGGAGGCCTGTATCCCAGCAGTGGGAAACGTTACAGGCTGATTCTTTCATTTTATATTTAATTTCACTTTATAATGTTTTTTACTGCCGCAGTCACAGTAACCCATTAAGTTTACTGAACCATTAAATTGTGGGCAATATATCTTTGCAGATAAAACTACATTTCAGAGGAAAATGCCAATGGATTTAAGTTTATTCATTTAATTTAAAATAATGCCACGGTTTATTTTAATTACTTTATTTTTTAATTACTGATTTAATCTTTTACTCTGGACGCTTTTAACTTGCCCGTATTTCTACATTGTTCTCACATATTTTTAATTCTTAACATGAATGATGTAACCAAGATTTTGTAACACATATTGATTTAAAAGAATGTCCATGGAGTTTCTTGCCCATTCTTCTCCATAGAGATCTACGCTACGGAATGGGCCACTACAGTACTTTCACAAGTTATTATGCCTTGTGACTGGGACTGTAGCTTCGAGTTTTAATTTGTTTTTTGACTTTCAAAAGTGCCTGTAATGGTCTAATCGATATAAATGCTTTGACTTTGACTTTGACTTTGACAACACCTTTATACGGTCGAACACTGGTAGGTATTATTAGTCATGAACTGAACTTAAGTCGGACTAACAAGTCGGGCCTACATTTGGCCTGTAATGGTCTAATTGAAATAAATGCTTTGACTTTGACTTTGTCTATCTGTCATTATGTCGATTCTTCCGTAGACAAAACCCGTTTCTACAGTGGTCATGCTTCGCGTGTTCGTGTGTAACTTTAGTTCAAAATAATCGTCTTTATATTCAATTTACTGTTGTATTTTATTATTTTTACTTTTTACGAGCCATTCGTTTCAAGTTTATTTTTTCTTATGTTATCGCTTATTTTTGTGAAAGCAGGTTTACTAGTATTGGCGACTGCGTAAGTCCAAGATTTTGAACACCTATAATACCCCTATTATAGGTGTTCAAAATCTAATCTAATCCTATTTTTTTTTCTTTGTCCGTCGGGTAGTTTATTGAAAAGTATTGGACACGTATTTTTTCTTTTTTCACGTGGTCATAAAATTACGGAGATATATTGAGTTGAAATGGCGCATGACGTCACATGTAGGTAAGTTTTATACCTACTTGTGACGTAGTAAGCCCCCACTCTCCAACTTTAAGGAGTTCTAACTAAGTAATTTTTTGATATTTTGATAAAACAAAAAATACGTGTCTAATATTTTTGTATTACCTGTCTGACTGACAAAATAGAATGTCGTTTTCTTTACCCAGTCCGATCCCCTATTAAGATGATTTTACATAGATGCTGTTGGTGATCCTATAGTGATAGTAATAAAATAAAATCTGCTTGACTTTTTCCCAGGTTAGTTGAAGTCGGTTTCCAATCTAACCGCATATAGCTGGATTCGGTATTATACATGAAAGTCTTGCTTCTGACTACATCTGACTCCACAACGCAGGTACTGAGTAACCCTTTAAAGGACTGGTCCTTTGATTATAGAGAGAAATATCGTTTTAGATATCCTTATTCCATCGTTCATAAGCATAGTAGCAAATTTTTTTCGCTGCTTTGTAATAGTTTGGTAATAGACTGACATACCCAAGGGCGGAAAATAATTAACGTTCCGGCGTTGCCTAGGGACACCCCTTTTTACGTTAGATAAGTGGCCTACAGTGACTCTCAATAGCATTGAAAAGAAAAATTAAAAACGAGTGAAAAGTGACAAACCTTAGTTAACCCTTTTTGACATGACGTTCGATTATCGGCAACATACAACAATGACGCGATGCGCCATTTTGATTTATCGTTCTCGGCTTTCGGCTTTCGGTGCGCGGGATGAAAGAACAATAGACTGTCGCCTATTTATCATGTGAGGTCAACCGTTTATTGATTGTGGGGTTTAATTTGGTCATTTAAATTCATTCGCATTATTCTGTAAAAAATATTGGTTGTGGTAGTTGCAACTGGACTCCTATGTAGAACTCCTAAAATCCATTCCCAGTCAATGTAGGTGGTGAAGGTAAACCTGTAGCGACCTACAAAAAGCAACTTACTACAAAAAGTACTACAGCGCCATCTATGACACGACTGAAGAACTAACATCAATTTCGTACAAGCCGCAAGCAAAGTTTACATCAACTATAGAGTATATAGAGAAACCCGACAACAACTGTCGGGCAGTTGCCCACCAGACATAACACCTCTGGTCTGGTCGAAGAATCCTCACTTTTCTAAGGAGTATCGAAGAACTTTACGCCCTGTTCCTCGGACACTAAAAACCAAAAAACTTTAGGAGTACTGTTGTAATAAATACAAAAAATCTGTCGTTGATACGACAGATTCCATATAAAAGTTATTCCTTTTAGCGTAGCATTATGTCTTTTACTCCGAAGGGGTTTCGTATTACGCAGGTTAAGGGGCTAAAGGGGCTAAGGGGCGAGTCTACGGCTACTTTCTGAATACAGTTCCAAACACTGCTACTGAGAATTGCTTGACCGACAAGCCAGTAAAGCCGTGGCGAGCCATAATTAATAGACAACACAAGAAAGTCAGTTTCTATTCCGAGAATCGATTGTCGAAGCGATCTCCAACATTCCTTATTCCCTCAATGAGCTAACTTTTAATGAAAGGGGTAAAATAGGAACTTTCTTTGTTTTCTGTCTACTAAGAACTTGAAAGAACTTTACTAGATACTTAAGACTTTCTGTTCGACGAGGTAACTAAGACATTACATTTTCCAAGTTCAAAGAATTCCCAAAATGCGTAACGTTCGTGATAAGAATAGCAGTTTTGTTGTTGTTGTAGCGAGACTCGGACAACCGACAGGATAACTCGACTTACTTTTAGTCACTTGTCAGTTAATTTAATATTCTATTCTACCTTGCTTTGTGCATACATTTCATCGCCACAATTCTGGAAACGGTAAAGGGAAATATCGAGAGGAAACCGGCTTGTTCTAGAAGCAGAAATTCTATGAAATTTTATCTCAACCAACCAACCCGCAGTGGGCCCGCATGGAGGCCTGTATCCCAATAATGGGAAACGTACAGGCTGATTCTTTCATTTTACATTTAATTTCACTTTATAATGTTTTTTAATGCCGCAGTCAGAAACACCCATTAAGTTTACTGAACCATTAAATTGTGGGCAATATATCTTTGCAGATAAAACTACATTTCACAGGAAAATGTCAATGGATTTAAGTTTATTTATTTAATTTAAAATAATGTCCTTGTGTACTGTGGTAAACTAAGCTAGTTTTGTGACAAGATTATTTTTAAATTATTTAATTAGTTTATTGTAAAGTCCTCATGATATAATGCACAAAATCCATCTTCAGCCCATAGACTCTCCGAGTCGAACGGAATAAGTCCTGACCATCCGACAAGTATGGGTATCAATAACACTCGATCGTTTATCATTGATTAAAACAGGCTTAATTATGATGTAAATAAATTCACCAATTAATCCTGATCCTGAGCTATAACGCTCCGTGGCTTGTCGATCTGCTCATGTCTGCGGGGAGCTGATTGAATTTCCGCTGTCAACGACACGAGAATGTGAGTCGTGGCTAGGAAATGACCGGGCCGCACTGAATGAGAAAATTTAATAAAATAGCAGATTTTTTTATTTTGTCAAAAGCCGTGTTGAACTTGTTATCAATTTAACTCAGTCAAATAAATAACATAAAAGAAAGGGTTAAGTTTAAACAAATTATCAGTGGAGCTTGTGCTACGCCTCGTGCTACGCCGTAGCGCATGTGCTACGGTTACGGAGTAGTCTACTGCTCCCGAACTAAGAATATTTTGTTTTTAATAAAATATTTTTGAAGCCCATAAAACATCTATGCCGAAATGTGGGTGCTATAGACACACCTCTGTCCAACCCTTGAAGGATTATAGGCCTGAGGCCCTACAATGACGTCTTAAAGCAGTATTGTTTAAGCGCCATTCCAGTGTGGAACAGAGACGGAGCTATAAAGGATGTCTAGCGCGATCTCTTTCCCACTTTGGAGTAAGATTGAAAACAATACTGCTTTAAGACGCCTTGGTAGGCCACCTAATCTTATGTTATATTACAAAACTTCAATCATTTAAACATATTTGATTGCCTAGATAACATTAGCCAAAATAGAACTTCAAACCTGAATAAATTCAAGTCCACTCAAACCAAATAACCCAATAACCATCTCACATAAAAGTTTCGGATCCACTTTTTATCATCTACACATCTGCAAGCCCTCCCGTGTTTTATGGCCACAATATCTCTGCCTATCACTCTTAATTTGGTCGTGATAGTCCATTTTTTGTTCCTAGCAATGCGGTGAAGATTCTACGATCCATTTCTAGTTTTTTTTTGCATCTTTTTTAGTTTCCATCTTTTTTCTTTTTAAGTGTAGATAGATTTTCAACTTCCTTAGTTTCGCAAGGACATTGTTTGGCGTAAAAAAAAACTGAATAACTAAATCTCAGTGCTCGTGTTTTCTCTTTATAAGAAGACCCAAACTATCTTGGGGTCGGCTTCCAGTCTAACCGGATGCAGCTGAGTACCAGTATTTTACATGAAGCGACTGCCTATTTGACCTCCACAACCCAGTAACTGGGTAATACGATACCCCTTGGTAAGACTGGATGTCAGGCTTTTTTTTGGCTTCTGACTACTCGTAACGACTGTCAAAGATCTACAAATGACAGCCGGGACCAACGGCTTAACGTGCTTTCTGGGGCACGGAGGAAACTCGGTATGTAATTATGGTCACCCATCCACGGACCAACCTCGGTAAGCACGGCTTTACCTTAAAGATCGACCCGGGCGGCTGTTATTATTTAGCCACGAGCTCCTCATATCCATTTATATTCAACAATATTATAGAACACTGGATATTTAGCATGTTTTACTATTTGTTTTCGGTTCCCGCTATTAAACATTTTTACAACTAACTGTTTTATTTTTATATTGAGGCTATCTTTTCATACGAAGAGATAAAAAGTCCCAGAAAATTGAACAAAACATACAAAGAAAATATAAATATACAAGGCGTTGTTTTGCATCCTCGTCAAATTCAAGGAGGTAACTATGCTAATGATTGTCGTCCCGAATCAATAATAAAATGGAATAAGTAATTTTTATTTATTTTTCTTATTTATGGATATAGATAAGTGCGAACCCCCCGCGCTTTAAACGCGGGCCGTCTGAATCTCACCCTATAACCGCGTTTCCACATATACAAACAATCTGAAACGTTTATTTGATCATTTTTTATTCCCTAAACCTCGTTAAGGGGGTTATTCTGAAATACTGACAAACTTAAACAAACAAAAAAATCTGCGTCTATTTATAATCATCTAGGTATCGTAATTTTAATTGATTATTTATATATTTTGTGACAACCTCCTGAATTTTGACGAGGATGCAAAACAACACCTTGTATATACAGAAAATTCAAAAGAGAAACAATTCAATAAACAAAATTGTTGTCGCGAAAACGATTTTTCCGTCCATCGTTCCTTTTTTAATTAAAATGACAGAATCGAGATGAAAGTTAGAATTGTACGATTATTACAGTTCAGTGATTTTATTCTCTGTGAGTAATTAAAGGCTTCTCGAAGTTTGTTCAGGAGCTAGTATAAGTGTCATTTTGTTGCTGATTGTGTTTCTTTATTTATTGTTAATTTAAATTGCTACAGATTGTGCTTTGTTAACTACATAAGATAAGATAGATTTTTATTTTAGAGTTCAGATAACGGGACAGTACTAAAAAGCTTGTAATAAATAATAAATGAGCCTACTAGTCTCTACGTGCAAATATCAAATATAAACAAGAGTGCCTTGATTGTTTTTATTCTACCTAGTTTATAATTATTCTGCTAAAGTAAAAATACTTTCCCGTAATCATAATCTGTCTTATTACAAAAAGCGGTTTAACTAAAAACCCTGGTTTAAACTTCGATAAACTATGTGTTTAATTCTAAAGATAGTTGGGTTAAACTTAATTATAATAAGTTTGCCATTATGTTATGTTAATTATTAAACAAACAAACTACTGTCCTACATATTGCATATTGTTAGAGCTCCTGCATACTGTTTGTTAATTTCGGATTCATATTGTATTTTACCTTTTAAGATTTTGAATAAATATTTATTTAATTATTTATATTCCCTGGACTCCACACAAGGCTACCCTGTGTCGTGCGGTTCAGCTTCTTCCGTTCGCTTCATAACTGCACGCCTATTAACTCCAGAGGGTTAGGCAGAGGTGTACCTACAGACAGTTTTAACACGACACCGCCCGTAAGCGCGGTAGGTCGGTGAAGCGGATCTCACGTTGCATTGGCTTTAAAGGGGTATGAAGAACAGGGTGCAAAGTTTTTCATCCCTCATGGAATAGGGAGGATCCTCCAACCAGACAAGTTTTGTGACTGGTCAGCTACTGCCCGACATTTGTTGTCGGGTTGTTCTGTTTAGTTTTAAATCGCGGATCACTTTAACTGTACGATTTTGGATTATGGTGTTAGTTCTGCATTTGTGTTGTAGCGACCTACAAAAAAAGCTACTTTCTACAAAAAGTACTACAACGCCATCTTTGACACGACGGAAGAACTAACATCAGTTTCCTACATCTCGCAAGCAAATCCTACATGGACTTAAGACTTTATAGAGATACCCGACAACAACTGTCGGGCCGTTGCCCACCAGACATAACACCTGTCTGGTCGGAGGATCCTCCCTTTTCAATGGAGTATTGAGGAACTTTACAACCTGTTCCTCATACCCCTAAAGTGTCATAGATGGCGCTGTAGTATTTTTTGTACAATGTTGCTGTACTACTTTTTGTTGTGCCGCTACATCTTGCATGAAACACACTCGCGCGGCGCACCGCCATGTAAATCCTCATCCACCTCCGCCTGACCGTGCGGATCTGTTGTGCGGACGACTGGTGTCTTGTGAGAATCGCCTAATAGGATACTCACGTTTCGCCATCTATAATGTTTTAAAGTAGCATGTTACAAAGGGCGAGCCTATTGCCATCAAACGGGTACAAATCCGACAGACTTATTGGCTAGTGAGATTTCTAATGAAAAACCCCAATAACTCTTTGTCCTACCTGGGAACCGAAACCTAGGACTTAATGCTCAGCAGTGGCGCTCGCCACCACAATACACATCCATTAATAATAATATTGCAGATAATGAAAGTCTACTAATGGCTATGGGAAAACCAGAATCAACCCTATGAGTAAATATACCACCCAATGTTTATCGGAAGGGGAAATGCACGCCAGATAGGCAGTAATCAGAATATGCAAACATGGTTTACTGTTTAATGGGTGCCGACCATTCTAGGAAATCGCGGGGAAATGTCGGACTTTTATATGAACAAAAATGTTTCGGGGAAATAAAGAGTTTTAGGTCTCTTCAGTACATAAATTAGGGGCGCTGTCAGTTGTGACTGGTCATCTCTTAGCTGCCACGGTTTATTTTAACTACTTTATTTTTGAATTACTGATTTAATCTTTTACTCTGAGCGCTCTTAACTTGCCCGTATTTCTACATCGTTCTCACATATTTGTAATTCTTAATATGAATGATGTAACCAAGATTTTGTAACATATTTTGATTAAAAAGAGTGTCCATGGAGTTTCTTGCTCATTCTTCTCCATAGAGATTTAAGCTTTAGAATGGGCAACTACAGTACTTTCACAAGTTATTATGCCTTGTGACTGGGACTGTAGCTTCGCGTTTTTTTTTGTTGTTTGTCTTTCAAAAGAGCCTGTGATGGTCTAATTGAACTAAATGCTTTGAGCTTGAGTTTGTGAGGGGCTAAATGATACGTACGTTATAATTAAGCTTCTCTGTAAAGCAAATAGCTTAATCATTTGCCTTTGGTCCTCCGGTATTCTTTTCTGAATAATTTGGTAGCGGGATCAAAACGGTTAAATTGTTTATCTGGGACTCCGTCGGGCTTCATTTTCTCGCGTTTCTGGTGGCCGCCACTGTTGATTCTGGCTTTCAGGAGTGTGTGAGTGAGTTTGGGAACAGTGTGGCAGGCTGGTCCCAAAAATAGCTGGGCAACTTAGTTGTATGTTGCCAAGCAATCGCGCTTGTGACATCTAGACTAACTAGGAATATATAGGGTGACTGGTAGTTAGTTCCCATACAATGAGAGATCTTGATTGATTGGTGGCCGTGCGGGTCGTTTATTTAAACTATCTCCTTAAAACAATATTATAATGATAAGCTTCAAGAGTTAGTTAAAGTTTTAACTGGTAAAAAATGGGCATCTACGGCGAAATCTATGTAGAATCGCTACTTAGCACGTACTGTGATAAAGCTTTATTGTCGTCCCTGTTACACAATTGTCAAATACATGTGCAAGAAAAAGACGGGAACATGTTTAAGTCAAAGCATGTGGTGAGCCTTCAAGTTTTATAGCTCTGTAATAGAGATGGGCCGACGATGACTTTGACCGAATAGCCGACTAGTTGGTTGTAAAAAGGCCGACTACTTGGCTGCCTAGTCGGCTAAACGCATCACTGCGGTGGAATTCAGAGAGCATCGGCAATAATCTATGGCGTTTCTTGTACATTCGAGTCGTTCGCATCGAAAGAGGATATCATACATCGCATTTGGTAGCACTCGCCGTATGGTCATACATTTTTGAAGTGAAAACTTCTTTAGCTGCGTTGTGCACTTTTGTGGTGGGTATAAAATGTTAAACTCGCGTGTAGTAGGTTACGAAGGAATTTGAACTTTATGACATCTGTCATTGAGTTTGGGTTTCCAAAACTGGATAATTATCTTATGCACAAACAAAACCTTCGGTTTCTCAAAAGAAGTAAAATTCGTAAGACGGATTGTAATAGTTCTGAAGTGTTAAAATTTTAATGTAATATAAAATGTCATGTTTGTGTGCGATAGCGCAATAAATGAATATTGTATTTTACCACATAAATGATAGTACTTTTATACTGATAATTAAAGACATTCGTGCAAAAGTATTCCCTAACCATTCCAAAATATCAAAAATGCACAACGTTAATATTCAAGTTTTCACTTCTGCCGGCACTCCCGGAGAGCAAACCGTTTTTTATTAAACGGTTTTATTAAACGGTTTTATTTAGCTCACCCCGTTTGTTTTATTTATTCTTGGGTCATATTTAGTAATTCAAATTTCACCCTCTTCCTGTCAACCGATTAATCTGAAATTTTGTATACACTTTGGATTTTGGTGACAATACAATTATGTTTATTCATTATCATTATAAATTCAAGATGGCCGCCGCTACAAAATGGCGGATAATTTATGTTTTATTAATCCCATCAATATGGGTATCAAATGAAAGGGCTCAACAAGCAGAATACAATATACTATAAAAAATTGAAATCCAAGATGGCGGCCGCTACAAAATGGCGGATAACGTACCTAGGTTTTATCGATCCAATCAATATGGGTATCAAATGAAAGTGCTCAACCAGTATAATACAATGTACTATATAAAATTAAAATCCAAGATGGCGGCCTCTACAAAATGGCGGATAACTTAGGTTTTATCAATCCCATCAACATGGGTATCAAATGAAAGGTCTCAACAAGTAGAATACAATTTACTATGCAAAATTGAAATCTAAGATGGCCGCCGCTACCAAATGGCTGATAACAATTTTTTATCAATCCCACCAATATGGGTATCAAATAAAAGGGCTTGACAAGAACAATACAGTGCACTATACAACCTCAATGTTTAAGATGCGCGCAGCCACCAAATGGCGTATAATAATAAGATTTAAATTTAGAAATTGAATCTGTAATTTAGGTATCTGATTAATCCAGCCTGAATCCACCACCCAGTCAAGATTTTGTATCGTGTTGAGGACTGTGTGGCGTTAGGGTGGCTAAAAATGATACGTCGTTAGCGGTACACCACCCAAGTTAAGGTGAAAGGTTAAAACGCGCCGTGAACTGTATGGCATTAGGGTGGATAAAAATGATATGTCGTTAGCGTTTTCCCCTCAAAACTCAGGCGCATCTTGTTGTACATAGCCTTGCCCCTTTATTGGACCTCTGGGGGGGTCGACCGTTTAAATGTCCATTACTCGTGGGAACAAAATGGTAAAAAAACTAAAAAATAAAAATAGGTAAAAAAACTTTTTAAGTTAAACGGTTTTATGTTAAACATACATTGCAATGTTTAAGATAAATGTACTAAAAACCAAAAAATAATAAAATAGATACAGTCGTGGGAATTATAAACATATGCATAGACTAGACTAAAATAAAACCGTGGGGCACGTCAATTGTCTACAATCGTTGATTAAAATGTTTGTTTTGTAATTGACGGGCCCCACGGTTTTATTTTAGTCTAGTCTATGCATATGTTTATAATTCCCACGACTGTATCTATTTTATTATTTTTTGGTTTTTAGTACATTTATCTTAAACATTGCAATGTATGTTTAACATAAAACCTTTTAACTTAAAAAGTTTTTTTACCTATTTTTTTTTTAGTGTTATCTACTCTAATGCTGATTATAAAATAAAAATTATCTGCCGCCGATTGTCGACGCTTTTAGGTGGAGTCATACACCAACCACAAGAACATTTATTCTAATCGTCACAAGACCTTAAAGATTCACAACAGTTCGTTTTCGGCAAAAAAAAAAAATTAAAAATCAAAAGCAAGGACAATGAACAGAGGCATAATAAATGGTAGCCTTCAAACGATCACGAAGTGGTCGCCTCGATTCTACGAGTTCCTCATAATTTATGAGACCCTGGTACTCCCTCGGCTGTTATCTCGCATATTACCCCCAAAGGGGTTGTAATCAAAATAAGTAATGTTTTTTTCTTCGTATTTATATGAAACCTTTTTCTAAAAATAGGTATTTTTATTTCTTCCCTTCACGATATTTTTTTAAGAATATACCCAAATGTTATTATTGATGTTATGTTTTTCCTCTTACAGTTTCCAGCTGGTTTTTAGGGTTCCGTACGCAAAGGGTCAAACGGGACCCTACTACTGAGACTTCGCTGTCCGTCCGTCGGTCCGTCCGTCCGTCTGTCACCAGGCTGTATCTCATGAACCGTGATAGGTAGCCAGTTGAAATTTCAACAGATAATTATGTAATTGATGCTATAACAAAAAAATACTAAAAACAGAATATAATAAATATTTAAGGGGGGGGGTCTCCCATACAAAAAAGTGTTTCTTTAGTGTTTTTTCAGGGTTCAGTAAACGCGATACTGTTACAATGGTTCGGTGAAACCGGACCAGGCATACGACATGGCCACGGAGACAACATCAAAAACAAGAAATCCTTATCCAAAACAGGAAATGTTGAAATTATTTCAGTATATTGCGAAGTATTAACTGTCTAGTTTTGGGTTCATTAGCAACGACACTATGTTAAGTAGTTCTAGGTAATATTTTAAGTTACTTTTAACATTCCTTGTGTATAATTTTTACCTGCTTAAGTCATCATTTGCCTAGCCTTTTCCCAAACTATCTTGGGGCCGGCTTCCAGTATAACCGGATGCAGCTGTATACCAGTATTTTACGTGAAACGACTGCCTGTCTGACCTCCACAACCCAGGAACTGGGTAATACGATACCCCTTAGTAAGACTGGATGTCAGACTTTTAGCTTCTGACTACTCGCAACGACTATCAAAGATCTACAAATGACAGCCGGGACCAACGGCTTAACGTGCTTTCCGAGGCATGGAGGAAACTCGGTATGTAATTATGGTCACCCATCCACGGACCAACCTAGGCAAGCACGTCTTAACCTGAAAGATCGACCCGTGCGGCTGTTATTATTTAGCCACGAGCTCCTTGTACCTGCTTATGTATTGCCTGGATAATAAACTATTTCTGTTTCTATAATAAACAGCTATTACAGAACAATACTGCCTCGTTGGTCAAGTGGCGTCAAGCGCTACTGCTGAGCATGAGGTCCTGGGTTCGACTCCCAGGTTAAGCAAAATGTTATTGGGTTTTTCCATCAGGAATTTCTTAGTAGCCGCCACGCCTTTTTTCTTAAAGTGATAAAATACAAAAACTTACAAAAATGAGTGATTAATTATAAACGTATACATCATAAAGAGTTACTACAAAACATTTTCTTAAAATAGTGTTATAGCTAAATTACCGATTATAAATTAAGTATCTATAAAAACAGAAATTTCCATTTATGTTTTTTTTAAGACATTTCGAAAATGTTTTTTTAGTAAGTTTTTAGACCTATGTATCCTGCTTATGCGTATTAAGTTTCATTAAAATCGGTTCAGTAATTTCGGAAAATAAGGACTTGAAGTTTGTATGAAATACTGTATGTAAGGTGTAAACGCTCTTAAACATAACTGGCGTAATGTGGGTGCAATATTAGGTACCTACATCTGCCTAACCCTTTCTGAATTACAGGCGTGATGATGTTATGTTACAAGATAGTCCGACTGAAAACGTCCAGCCCCCCTAGCATGACCGTTCTATCTCTATTCTACCAAGAAACGACAAGAAATCTTTTCTAAACAACTCGACATTTCTTCTGGCCGAGCATGGCGCGCACCGTCGACTCGCGTTTCTACGAAGACATAGACACAAATTCTTTCCATAGCAACGGGGACGTATCACGTGATGTTTATATTCCCTGAATATTATTACGTTTAGTTAACAAAAAAAAGTTGCCAATTGCTCGAGTTTTTAATTTTTCGTGGGCGGGATGGTGTTGCTGCATCCTGGATCCAGGCCTGGATCTTTTTCGCGAAATTAAACCTAAATATTTTACATAACTTTTCAACCTTTTGAACGTAACTCAACGCAAACACGAAACGTATTTCTCGTATTTAGTTTTTAATAAGACTAGTTTGACATTTGTCAGAAGTAATGTTTCTACTCCCAAATGTCAAAAGAAGAGAAAATATGGTCGTCATGCTCGACGTTGTAGACTTGTGTTGACTGAAGAAAAGAAACATTTCTTTTCTACATTCTTAATATCGCCATGCTTGGGACGATAGAAATATCTGTCAAATTGTCGATTCTTCCGTAGACATAGCCCGTTTCTACGGCGGTCATGCTAGGCCGGCAGTAATGTCCAACAATGCAAACAAACGAACATAAACGTAGCAATGCAATAACAGAATAGTTTCACAAACGATTCAGCCAAGATAATTGCAAAGTTAAGTGAATTTCTGTCGACGTGCGATGCAACGAACTGACATCATGAAAGCGAAAATGTACAGTAAATCAACTTCACGCAGCGCACGATTTTACTGAATACATCATCATCTGCCTATCCTTTTCTGCGACTATGTTGGGGTCGGCTCGGCTGAATGCCAGTATTTTACAAAGAGCGACTGCCTATCTGACCTCCACAACCCAGTTAGTACTGGGCAATGCGATACCCCTAAGTAAAACGTGTTGGCGAACCGTTTAGTCACTGACTACTTAACGACTGTCGAAGATGTACAAAAGACAGCCGGAACCAACGTTTAAACGTGCTTTCCGAGGCACGGGGGAAACTCGGTATTTAATGGGTAGTCACCTATCCACGGACCAACCTGGGCATGCGCGGCTTAACTTAGAAGTCGACCCGTGGTGTTATTATTTAGTCACGACTATGGATGTAATACCAAATGTAGAGTGTATTTGTACTACTGTCTCCTGTTCTTTGTGGCACAACTTTGTTCCATTAAAAAGAACAACAAAAACGAGGAGCTCTGCTGTCCTTTATTTCTTTATTTGGCGTGAACTTCACAGCATTGTCGTTTCATAAACGTCGGTCCAGTGTTTTTAGATTGCGTTCTTGTAGTATACATTCTGTTTTGTTATGAAACGAGTATTTTATGGGTGATGCTCCTGTTGAGGTAGAATGTAGGTACTTATCTATTACGAAGGTCTTATTGTACATTTACTTTGTAAAAAGAAACATGGAAACATTTTTTAACATGGATTTTAATGATCGTTGTTGTTAATTGACAGCCACACAACCTGCTCGCTTTAATACCTGATATTTTTGGTACCATTAACGATTCCCATAAGAATAGAATCGTTTATTCTGCTTGCACAAATAAAGATTTTCTGAATGTGTAATCCGAGAGAACCATTGAAAAATACGCTGTATTTTTATGTCAACAGGGTTTGAAAATCGGGATAACTCAGGAAAATTCCAAATTTAAAAATGGAAAATTGAAATTATACTCCGCGCGGAAAAAAGTGTAAAAGCTCGTCCCCAACCTAACAGAAACTAATAGAGCCAATTGCGCAGTGGAGTGCCATTGGTTAAAATCTGTTTGACGTCGACCAACGTCAATTAAACTTGCTCTGATTGGTCGAAAAAACATGGTTTCATTTCATTTAGAGTTCTGTCGCAGTGACATCATAGTACAGTCTTTACACATCCACCCTTGCATTGCTGTTAAAATCACAGTGATTTTTAAACTTTATGTCTGTAGCAATAAGGTTATTACCTACTGACAAATCTGTCCAATGACATTGAGCTTAATTTTCTTTCCACTATGGTTGCTATTGGACTGCATCTGTCAGGTACAGTAACTGAGAAAGGTCGGTACTTTACAGTTGGTACCAAGTTGGCACTATTGTGTAACTTTGTGGTACCTGAGTGTCAGTTGTTTTACAGAACTAGCGGGACAATAAGACAGCGGTGTTCACGTCATATTTTCTAAGGAAAGTTTAACAGTATTTTTCTGGAAGATGAAGACAAGTTGTGATAATTATATGAGACTGAGACTTTTTCATTGTAATGAAAAAGGCTACGATGCATAGCGTCTTCTTGGCAAACGACATTATTAGTTTTTTTTTTTTATATCCCTCTTTTCAGAATCATGCTGTAACGCTTTCATTGCTGTGTGTTTCCCAGCGGTGGGAAGTGGTCTCTTTGTGAGAGAGTAGGCCACGATCCATCACATAGACCCAGTATAGGTTGGTAGGACGGGCGGGGTTTGATACCCATGTCGCGAAAATTATTATTGGGTTTTTCTATCTGGAATTTCTCAATAGCGCCCAAGGATTTGTGTAGTATTATGTACAGCTCTGCCTAAGCCTTCAAGGATTACAGGCGTGATGTTATGTTATAAAACTATTTTCCATCTTTCAGAAAATTGATTTTATTCCGGACAGGCCACGTAATCTGACCATCATTCTATTTTAGAGAGAATTCATGTAAACAATACAATAGGATGATGATAGAATCCTATCATCCATATTTTCTAGGAAAACTTTTGTTTAAAATCTATTTTTAAGACTCACATAAGTTTGTGGGTATTGGAAGAATATGGGAATAGTGTGTTTATTTTATGAAGATAAAATTATAGTATGGCAGTATAGCTGAGCATGGCATGTCTGTGGAATGCCGAACGAGCTGTGGACTCGTAAAGCTCAGGATTGGTGCTCCGAAAAAGTCACATCAAGAAAAGAGCAAATCCCAATTTTTTTATGTCTAAATGTTAACCTTCTAATAATGTTAGTTCCTTTACTACTTATAAAAATAAAACAATATGAATTAATCTTCATTTCATTCATCTTCATTCTGTTACTGTGAGATTTGAAAGTGACACGAGATCGCAGCAAACCACGAAAAAGATGGCGCTACGAACTGGATGTCTTCCTTGAGTGTGCGAAAGTAGTAGCACAGAATCCTGACTGACGTAAAGAATGGAGAGAGCTTTTTTTTTGCTAATGGTATCTCGCAGTTCAAGCTAGAACGTTGTCGTCAGCTTATTCGGACTATCTTGTGGGTGTCTTGAGTGTACGGCCTCCAGCCAGGGTATGAAAACTGAGGAGGCCTGTGCCCCTGCAGTGGGAACATTTCGTGCTGATTATGCTTACTAAAATATTGCGAAGATGAGGAAAATATCGTGAGAAAAGTTTTGAGTATGAATGTGGATGGGTATAAGAGTAGAGGCAGGCCAAATAAATGATGAATAGACAGTGTGAAGGATGATATGGCAAGAAAGGAGGTGTCTGATGAGATGACGAGTAATAAAAGTATAGATTCTTCCATGCTTCTCTCGACCCCAAAAAAATTGGTTTAAGAGACGGAGAATGATTAAAACAGCCGTTTACTACAAGTTTTTTAAATGCTTAATGTCCTCTAAAACATTCAATTTAATAAAATATAGCGTATGTTTCTCACAAAATTTTATGCTACACGAATTCACAAACCGTTTTACAAATACAGAAATATAATAAAACAAGCTAGTTTTTTGAACCGTAACGATGAATATTCAGTTAGCGACGACAAATTCGGGGCGCAACTAATTTAGAAGTTGAAATTAATTAATATTTGTTCATTAGGAAACTCGAAGTGTCGGGAGCGTGCCGGTTACTCGTAGTTAATTATATTGGGTAACTGCATCTGGAACTTGACTTCAGGACCCCCTGTAGCCATATTTTTTATTAGGGAAATGGTATTCCCGGTTCATTTTTAAACGTTTTAGGAATTTAACAAAATTTGGCGTTGCGGCTGATTGTCTGCTGAGCTGCGTGTCTCGGGTTTGATAGTTGTTCCGGGTCTGGCTGTTTGTGTATGTGAGTTTAAATGTATGTAAATGCACCCACGACACAGGGAAAATTCCTAGTGTGGGACAAAGTATTTATTTAAAAAAAAAAGTCGGTGGAATATTGCGGTACGTAATCATCATGAGTGGTGCTTGTATTGTAAGAACTTAGAAAGCTTGCATTTTATTGAAGATGAAAAATTCTTACTTTGAAGTAATTTCAATCCTGCAGGTATTTTTTTTCATTTACTGACAGTGGCAATAATTTACGTTTTGAAAAGTCTACAACTGTTGAATTTCAAAAAGGGATACTTAGTGCGTCACGCAATTGACATGCCGTTCTATCATAGTTCTGTCCGGCAAAGGCCTGCCCTCTTTTTAACATGCTTTTATAAGCTTCATAATATGTAAATAGTTCTTTGTTAGTTATAATGTAAAAGTCTAAGAAGGTAAATTTGAACCACTTCCCGGTTTTAGATTGAGCTGGAATTTTCACATACACGTTTGATTTGGATGAAATGCATAGTTAGTGACGTCATTCTAAATCCAATATGGCGGACTCCCAAAGATGGCGGTCTAGCTATTTTTTATGCACCCTCATGATATGGGTATCGATGAAAGGGTTTAATGAGAAGCATATGCAAAACTTAAAAGATTGTTTTTTTTTTTAAGTACACTTTTATAAAAGGGTGAATTCGATTTTCATAAAGCCTATTTCTAAGCCAACAACCTGTGCCTGTCACTTTGACGAGTAATAAAGTTAACGATAAGTAAATGAAACTTCATCAAGGCCGGTGACATGCTTACAGTTACCATTGGCAACCGTGTACCAACAATAAAGGTGGCTCGCAAATTGGTAACGGAAATGAAATTGTACAGATTGCGATCGTTGTGCAATTATGTAGTTAGTGAAAACCTGAGAGTCATTTCGAAATTTAGATAAAGGGCTAATGACGATAAAATAATAGTTTAAAAAAACTAAAAAACACGCTTTTTATAGAAAACCAAACTAAAAAATAGAAAATAAATTTAAATTAAGAAAAAAAGCGTGGCCTATGATCGGTAGAGTTAGGCCGTGTACATTTAGAAGCTTGGCTCTACATGAGATCTGATATCTTTTTCACTGGGCAAACCTTATGTGGTCGTCTTGGCAACATTTTACATGAAATGTTTTTGGTAGGATTTCAGTTCTTTTTGTAAGTTGCTAGGCAGTCTTTTTAGTGGTTATTTTTTTCTTCTTTTTTGTATACCAAATTTCGGCTTTCTTGCACTTCAGGAAGTACCCTAACATTTTGAAGTCTCATACAAACTTCCACCCCCCCATTTTAGGGGATGGGGGCGAAAGTTATAAGTTTATGAATTTTTTTGTTGGTTGTTCAATAAAATCTAAAGTATTTATTATATTTTACAAATAAATATTATTTTTAAAACTAGATACTTAACTAAAATAACAACAAATTATAAAAGGGCGTCAAAAAACTCCTCCTCAACGCTGTCAACTGGTAACGTGCCCAAGAGACTGGCGGCGTTGCCACGTTGTATGGCAATACTTAGCCTCTGGCCAAAGTAAAACCCAGCCCTTGGGTCACGGGAAGTGTCAACGAGGCGTTTAGAAATTTCCTTGAAAAGGCTGTGAGCACTCGGCCCCAGAGTTTCAACCCCAAACGGCTCGAAAATATAGTTACCACAAAGGTAACGCCGCTTGAGGTTCTCCGCAGCCGCAGCGGCAGCGCCTGTACAGCACGATGAGCTTGGAAGATGTGATGGCGCAAGAGTATCGACGCAAGTTGCGTCCCACACTAAAGGCCTACCCATCTTCCAAGGAAACAAAGACATGCCGTCCGGTCTTTTGCCATCGTCGCGTGCCAAGCCATTGGGTTCTAAGATAGCTGGAACGCCGACGGTAACAAGAGCTCGACGGATGATGTCATTTATGTTCGCGTGCCGCGCAAAACGTCCCGCACTTCGGTTGCATGACAGGCCGTGGTGTCCGAGGCTGTTGACAGCTTCACCACAGTGACAGCGATGAGGAGAGCAGCAGGTGGCACCAAGACGTAAAGAAGCAGCGAGGCGGAAGGTCGTGTCGTCGAACAAAGTGCCTATGCTCGACGATGGCAGTGCGAGAAGCCAAAGACCCGACTCCCACTCACCCACAGCCAGCAGACGCGCACGCTCAGCAGTAGTAGCAGACGTGTTGAGTAAATTGTCCTGAGCTATTCTGCAGAGCGGCTCGTCCCACCGTCTCTGGGATAATGGATTGTCGGGTTTTTCAGTATTACGGCAAGCGAGTTTCCAAGCATCGATAGCCTCGGAGAAACACGGCACATCAAAATCAATCAGTGTGGAAGCCAGGATATTCCTGATTAATTTTTCAGTGCCGTAGACCGAGGATATGAATGCAGGTAAACTAATACTAGAAATTTTGCGGACGCCGAGTCCTCCCATGCGAATAGGAAGACTTGCTTGTGCCCAAGCTCGGTCGTCCAAAGCCACATTTAAAATGGATGATAAAGTACGTCTGATAATTTGATCCATGTTGTCCAAGAGATGTGTGTGCTTCCATAAAGGGGAAGCACGAAGGAAGTATGTTAATTTAGGGCCGAAACAACAGTAACGAATTAGGGTGATAGCCGAATGCATGTTAATTTGGAGCAATCTTTCCGAAACATCATTAAAATTTTGAATCTTTTCCTCTATAAAATCGGGAAAAGAATTTTCAAGGATTGGAGACCCGAGGAGACGAAGAGAACTTTTCTCAATAATTTTAATGTCAGGGGCTATTGCGTTAAATTTGGAAATAGTTGGTTGTCTGTAATAAAATAAAATCTAAAGTATTAGAGCTATTCAATTGAGACTTTGTATGTTTAATAAGTCTATTATTGAAATCATATCCTGAGAACATGAACTATCTGGTACATCGGAAACCAACTCAATGAGGTTCAAAAAAATGACGAAACACTTCGAGAAAAGGTAGGTAGTGCCCTTGCGCTTCGCTTGGCGGGGGCACTACCGTGCCCCCAGATAATTTTATCAAATTTATGTATTGTCATCGGACCTCGATAAACCTACAAAGTTTGAACGAAATCTGGCTGTTTAAAGTGGGTCAAAATCGCGCCCAAAGGAGTCGGTAAAAAAAAAAAAACTTTTTTTGCAAATAGAAAAATGGAATAATTATATCAAATTAATGTATTGTCATCCGTCCTCGATAAATCTACAAAGTTTGAACGAGATCTGGCCGTTTAAAGTGGGTCAAAATCGCGCCCAAAGGAGTCGGTTACAAACAAAAATACAGGTGAAGCTAATAACAAGCTTGTAAAAAGGCGACCGGATGCAGCTGAGTACCAGTATTTTATATGAAGCAACTGCCTATCTGACCTCCACAACTCAGTAACTGGTAATACGAAACCCCTGGGTAAGACTAGATGTCAGACTTTTGGCTTTTGACTACTCATAGCGACTGTAAAAGATCTACAAATGACAGCCGGGACCAACGGCTTAACGTGCTTTCCGCGGCACGGATGAAACTCGGTATGTAATTATGGTCACTCATCCACGGACCGACTTCGGCAAGCACAACTTAACCTCGAGCTCACGTAAACACTTTGACTGGTTTATAGATACGGCTGTAAAACCTACCTCTCTGTCTATCATAAGCATTAATACACTCGCTGGTCTGAAACTGGCTGATGAGTGCGGTCTTGCCAACCCCTGGAGCGCCGACCATGGCCACGCGATGGCAGGCCACTGGCTTACGTTCCTGAGACTCGGGTGCTGACTGCGCCGGGGACGATGGGGCGAGGCTGCCGGAGCGTGATCTTCGGCGACGGAACGAGTCTCCGCGGTTGACTATGCCTGGAATGAAATTGAGCTGGTTAATACAGTAATATAACATCATTTATTTGAGGCTACAATGGCCCATAAATATACAAGGTGTTGTTTTGCATCCTCGTCAAAATTCAGGAGGTTGTCACAAAAGACATAAATAATCAATTAAAATTACGGTACCTAGTTAATTATTAATAAACGTTGATGTTTTTGGTTGTTTAAGTTTGTCAGTATTTCAGAATAACCCCTTTAACGTGGTTTAGGGAATAAGAAATTATCGAATAAACGTGTGAGATTTTTTGTTTGTGTGAAAGCGCGGTTATAGGGCGAGGATCAGACGGGCTGCGTTTAAAACAAGGGTGGTTCACACTTACTCATTTCCTTAATTAAGGATAAAAATAAAAATTGTCTACCCATTTTATTATTGATTCAGGACAAGAATCATTAGTATAGAACGTTACGTCCTTGAATTTGACGAGGATGCAAAACAACACCTTGTATAAGGTCTAATTAAACTAAATAGACAAATAACACAGCGTTCAGTACGTCTAACCAAAGATTTCCAAAGAAATAAAAACACTTATTGAAATGTTTTCATTTTGACCTAAAATAATATAGGTACTTTTTAAACTAACATAGGTATATAATGTCAGTGTCGTTTAGAAAACGCTGGCGAGATGACTTAGAGGCGTTTGTGAGAAATTGGCTGGAGAAAACCGCACAGCGAAAGGAATGGAAGTGGGACAATATCACAATATAGTTTAAGGGAAAAAAATGTCAGTGTAAATGCTGGCCAGGTGATCTGGAATGGTTCTTGTTGGATTGACTGGGGAAAGTGATATATACATGGAGATGAATGAAGGAACATGAGTATACCGTTGCCCAGGGCCAGCAGAGGAAAACTGCAGACGAGCACAGATCAATTAATCCGTTTCCAGTTAATATTATTTTTCTTTCCTTACTTTAGTTTTACTTTATGTATGACGCAATTTTCCAATATCCCATTCATTCATGTTCGTGAGAAGAGGGGAGTTTATTTGCTAAGTAACATGACTTATCTGAATGACTATGTCTAAGAGAATTCCAACACTAATCGGATTTACTAAAATATCGGAGTTATTAAAAAAATGTATCTACATTTAGGGGTGTGAGGAACAGAGTGTAAAGTTCCTCATCCCCCAGAGAAAAGGGAGGATCCTCCGACCAGACAGGTGCTATGTCTGGTGGGCAACTGCCCGACAGTTGTTGTTGGGTTTTTCTGTCGATGTAAACTTAGCTTGCGACTTGTAGGAAATTGATGTTAGTTCTTCCGTTGTGTCATAGATGGCGCTGTAGTAATTTTTGTTGTAAGTTGCTTTTTGTAGGTCGCCACAAACATTTCAGTGTCATATTTTAGAAAAACCTCAGTATACAATGTATTATCCCAGATACCAGAATCGTTAACTCAAACAATAATCGTAATCCCACACACATTTTCGGAGTCAATATATTTTTAAGATGTACTAATATAAACCTACCTTGAACTTTCAATAAATACGTTCAACAAAATGGCTACCGTAATGGAAAATGTGGTTTTACCTCAAAAGATTTTACGAACGAGTGTAAAAACAGTGTTGGCCATATGTAATGAGCACAAA
The DNA here is from genome assembly GCA_963082945.1 of Cerastis leucographa. NCBI lineage: Eukaryota > Metazoa > Arthropoda > Insecta > Lepidoptera > Noctuidae > Cerastis > Cerastis leucographa. The sequence goes on from OY720359.1 coordinate 2,842,577, forward strand.
ATGTGTATTTTACGTTATTTGTTGGTTCTTCGTTGAAGAGGTTTTTCGCGAAAAAGTCTTCACGTAAGGAGAAAATTTTAAAAGTTTTTTTATTGAGCTCATATTTGGCAATGGAATTTCGCTTGTTACACAAGCAACGTTGAGAAAGGTGCGTAAAAAATATCACATACTAGCTTATACCCATGGCTTCACCTGTGTTTTGTTGGGTAATACCTAGTCCCACAGGATAGTACTACCGACATAAAAAGTATCCTATGTGCTATCCCAGACTTTTATCTATTCCTGTGCCAAATTTCATCCAGATCCAATCAGTAGTTTTTGCGTGAAAGAGTCCTCACAAACTTTCGCATTTATTATATTAGTAAAATTGTATGATAAATAGATGTGGCGGTTGACCAGCCCCCGTATTCTCGCTTTCGTAATGCCAAAACAAGATAGACATAAGACTTATCGAATCGAAATCGAATCAGAGCGTTTGTGAATAGGGGGCCAGGTGTTGGATGTTACCTGAGGACAATTTAAAAAAATACAAACATCCGAATTGAGAACCTCCTCCTTTTTTAGAAGTCGGTTAATAAAATCGACGACGAAGGCGATTGGTGGAAATCTGAATATTTTACATGTTTCCTTTACACATTAAACAGCACCCGTAGTTATAAGTATTAATTTTATGTAAAAGTATTTTCATAATGCGCATTATGAGTTACAATAAATAGGGCCAATATGGTTTAGTTTTACTCTATGGAACGTGGAATGGAACGTGATGCGAAGGAATGAGGAAAATGGCGTGACAAAAGTTTTGAGTATGAATGTGGATAGGTATATAAGTAGAGGAAGAACAAAGAAACGATGGATGGACTGTGTGAAGGATGATATGGTAAGAACGGAGGAGTCTGATGAGATGACGTGTAATAGAGAAGTATGGAAGAAGAAGACATGCTGCGCCGACCCCAAATGATTTGGGATAAAGGTAAAAGAATGTGGATGAGGTGCATTCAAATTCCGACCTTGTTGCCCAAAACTCATTGGACCCTTCCAACGACTTATAAATAAATACGTTGTCCTTTATTACCTACACCAAACAACATGAAGAGCGTCAAAAACCCGTATTGTATTTTTGATGAAGCGTTAAATCTTGCCTAAGGGCGCATATTAGGGCCGGAATAAATGACAGTCCTTGGCAATTAAAAGTAATGCCCCGGAAAGGGAATTTAGCGATGCGCGAAAAAGACCCTTTGGTGGTACCCTTTTGGTTTGTTTGGTTAAGTGACAGATTATTTAATTACGAAGTTTTAAGGCGGCAATCTTTTTCTAATTTTTTTCACCAGCAAAAATGTAAAATATAAAAAGGATTGGGTGGTTTTATGAAACCACGGTAAAAGTGAAACTTTTCTATAGACATTTAACTAAAACTTTTTGGAATAATATTCCATTAAAGGTATAAAACGTGGAGTAGGGATAAAGTGAAAGGCGCTCGTCAGAGCACCTTTCACTTTATCCCTCCGCGGCCGAGCGTCACGCGACATGCAACACACAGACGAAAAAGTTTGAGACGATGTAATAAAAGTTTCACTTTAATAAATCACTAGCAATTTTCTGGGGCTTCGCCCGCAGCAAGGTCTGTAAATCCACGGATCGTATCAACGGCGTAAAAAGTGTCTTTACATGACATAATATCACGCCTGTAACCCCCAGAGGGTTATGCAGAGGTGTGCCTAATAGCACACCCACATTTCGCCAGTTATGTTTAAGTCCCATGTAATAGGTGCGACCCTATTGCCATCAACCGGGCACAAATCCAGACCCCGTGGCCCTAGCTACTGAGAAATTCCTAATGGAAAAACCCAATAACAATTTGCCCACCCTGGAATCGAACCTAGGTCCTCATACTCAGCAATCGCGATTGCGCCACAAGACCAACTACGCAGTAAAAAGTATCCCATGTCCCAAAAGTAATTTTTCGAAATTCATTAGTCTGTAATCGAGGAGCTCGTGGCTAAATAAAAACAGCCGCACGGGTCGATCTTTAAGGTTAACCTGTGCTTGTCGAGGTTGGTACGTGGATGGGTGACCATAATTACACGCCGAGTTTCCTTCGTGCCTCGGAAAGCACGTTAAGCCGTTGGTCCCTGGTGGCTGTAATTTGTACATCTTTGACAGTTATTACGAGTAGTCAGAAGCCAAAAGTCTGACATCCAGTCTTACCAAAGGGTATCGTATTACCCAGTTGCTGGGTTGTGGAGGTCAGATAGGCAGTCGCTTCATGTAAAATACTGGTACTCAGCTGCATCTGGCTAGACTGGAAGCCGTTCCAAAGATAGTTTGGGAAAGGTAGATGATGATTGGCCTGTAATCGAAAAACGTTCAACCGTTGAGGCATGAAAGGGGAATACCACGACAGAGTGCCTTTTGCATGTACTGTATAAAGTTTGATAAGCAACTGTAGGTAATATCTGCAGTAGGTTATAGACAAAAACCCTATACCTTGAATGAGAAAGGATTATTTTTTCACCATTCTTCATAGTTGCAATTTCTGGCCGCGTAAATAATGCTCGAAGAACAGACCATTATTGTTTAGTATACAGCTCTGTAATAACCAAAACGGAATCTTGGCATAGAGTAAACTCTCTTGAGAATAAACATTTACTTCATTCACCGTCTAAATTCCCCAAAACCAAACACAAACCACTAGATTCTTTTCTCCCGTTCGGTGCAGTACGGATATACTCGAGTGCGTTTTGTTTTATCGGTACTTATGAGTATATGGCGGGTGCAATTCCCTAGTACTCGGTTTACGAGTATGACGTCAATGCGCGTTGGTTAAGACCACAATAGACCTGAGATCACGTGATTTCGGCTATATTTAGGAGTCGTGCACTCATTTCAACGTGAAGGGCCGTTTGCTATGTCGATTTGATTGAGGAATGGAAGATTAGGAGGTTATTTTTGACTAGCTGTCCCGCGCAACTTCGTCTGCGTCACATTTTCCCCGTTTTGCAACAGTTTTCTTAGCAGCTCCGCTCGTATTGGTCGTAGCGATGATATACAGGGTGTAACGGAAAGGGTATATACATACGAAAGGGTGTGCTACAGACCATCAAACTGAACATATTTCTCCATCGGACATACATCCTAATAGCGAAAAAATATCAGCTGCCCCATACATTTGGGTCGAATAGATACTGCAATTTTGTATGGGGCAGCACATAATTTTTGCGCAAAAAACAGGTTTTATGATTAGAAACATGATCAGTTTGATGGTCTGTAGCACACCCTTAAGTATGTATATACCATTTCCGTTACACCCTGTATAGCCTATAGCCTTCCTTGATAAATGGGCTATCTAATACTGAAAGAATTTTTCAAATCGGATAGTAGGTGCTGAGATTAGCGCGTTCAAGCAAACAAAGAAACAAACAAACTCTTCAGCTTTATAATATTAATAAGTATAGAAGTATAGATACTGAATGATGAATCAATTCCAAATAATTAAAGAATAAACTCCATTGAATATCAACAGGGCATCACCGTCTAGCCGAGTAATTACAGTCCTTCGCCCAAAATAAACTAGTGGAAAAACAAAAAGTAATTAACACATTACCTCTATCCCGACATTTACGATTTCTACGCGATGATACCCAGCTGATTCGTTTTTATTTCTTTCGTTTTCTCAAATGAGATTTAGATTCACCAAGATTAATGGGAAAGAATATAAATTAGTTTTTATCTGCGAAACAGATGTGGTTACGTGTTATACCTGTTTTAATTGAGGTTATAAACCTTATTTATGGTGTGTGTTATGTTTGCGTAGACACAGTGAGCATGGTTTTTTCACGGTCGCATTGTTAAAGATGAAGCAAAGAAGTTGACTTTTTAGCAGCACAATCAAACGTTAAAGTAACCTTCACGAGTGGCAGTGAATAGGACTTAAATGTGTGTGCAGTTTGGGTAATCAGTTCCACTACCCAGCTGAATAGCCAATATTATTTTGAGCTATTTTATTTATTTTATTTTCGTTAAATAATAATAAAAAAACTTATTAATATTACTTATTATTGTAGTAATCTAGTAATACAACAATAACAATAATAGTGAGAGCAGCGGTGGCCCAGTGGTGGCAGCACCGACTTATGACCAGTAAGCCGTGGGCTCGAACCCAGGCAGACGCATTACACTGTGCAATTTATTTCATCACCGCTGCCTTCAAAAACGGTGAAGGAAAACATCGTCATCGGCATGTGTGCCAACCCGCACTGGGCCCGCGTGGTGGATTACAGCCCACTCCCTCTCATAGAGAGGAGGCCTGTGTCCCAGCAGTGGGAACATTATAGGCTGATGATGATGACAACAATAGCTCTAAGACTCTCTAGGACTGCCTGGTTGGTCTCGTGAGGTCTTCGGTATATTTCCCAGGTCGAGAAAAGTGTTATTGGGTTTTTCATTCAGAAATTTCACAGTACTAGTTATGGAGTCTGGATTTGTGCCAAGATGATGGCAAAAGGGTCGCCCCCTATTCGATGGTTCTTAAACATCACTGGAGAAATGTGGGTGTACTATTAGGTATGCTTTTACCTAATAGTACACCGGCTAGGCTGATTGTGAAGGATTGTCAAACGATTTTGAATCATGTACAATGTTACTAGTAAGCCTCGTGCAGCTACTTTGTAATGACGTCAATTGACCATGTTTACAAACTTTGGTTTCAGCCCTTTCTTGTTTATACCGCTAAATCCGTCCAGTGCAGCTTTCTTAATTTAATTTTAGACTTTGTTTCACCAACTTGCTTTTCATAAGTTTGTCTATGGATTTTGAGTTTCGAAGAGGGATGAAGAAGGCTTGTAATTAACTTCATCCAGCCTTCCGAAAGCCTTCCACCCGGACATGCTTTGCCGTGGACGACCTGGAAACCACTAAATAGACTCCGAACCCAGGTCGGTCGTAGCAAAGACAATCTCTTTAGATGGGGGTTCTTGGACGGCTCAGATCTCAAGTGTGTATGCGGCGTGCCTCCTCAGACAATGGCCCATCTTCTATCTTGCGCTGCATGCCCCGTCACCTGCACACTTGAGGATCTTATGACTGCATCAGCGAGCGGAGTTCGCTTGGCTGAGTTTTGGGCTAAACAAATTTAGCGATTTGCCATCGACACGCTAAGAAGAAGAAGAATAGAATAAAACTTTACTGTACACCAAAAATCAAACATCGGGTTTACAAAACTGCAAATCTTATGGTTACAACGGCGGTCTTATCGCTTAAAGCGATATCTTCCAGACAACCTTTGGATGTACATTATGGAATTAAAATAACAAAAGGGGGTGGTCAGGTGTACTACACATTTTTTTTTTTTGGTTTTAGTTTGAAAATGTAACTATTAAGTTTCCTCTGACTACCTCGGTGGTCTAGTAGACGCAAGAGCGACAGCTGAGCATAAGGTAATAGGTTTGAGCCCCGGTCGAGCAAAATGTGATTGGGTTTTTCCATAAGGAATTTCTTAGTAGCCGCCCCGGAGTCTGGTTTTTCTGCTCAGTTTGTGGCACTTAAACATAACTTGCAAAATATAGGTGTACTATTAGGTACACGTCTGCATAACCCTTCGGAGCTTTGGCGAGCATATTGCCATCAACCGTGCCCTAATTCAAACTCCGTGGCTCCTACTGAGACATCCTTGCTGGAAACACTCAATCACATTTTGACCGACGCGACGAACGTTGGAATTCGACCCGGGACCAAATAGTCAGCGATTCAGTCATAAATACTATCTCCTAAACTTACCCGCAGACGGTTCTTGAACGTGTTTTACCTTTAGTCTTTTGAAATCTCAATCCTTTTCGTTTCTCGATATTCCACAACCGAGCTATTTAACAATGTACACAAACTTAACTATGCTTGACACATCGTCATCTGCCTAGTCTTTTCCCAGTTATAAAGGGTGTAAAACACCTCTTAACGAAGCCGAAAGGCACTGGTTCTCACCGTCATTGCGATCATTTTTTTGTTCTACACCATACGTGGGAACCTTCTAGTTACGGAGATATTAGGGGTCAAAGTTCCAACTTTTTGACAAGTATTTTTTTAAAAACAAGTTTTTAATGTAAGATTTTTATTTTAAACACCTCCACGACCCCCGTACTATTCAATCCGTCCATCAGCACAATGTTTTGAGTGCGTTACATTGAGTTCTACCACAAAACATAATTTTAGACCCCCCAAAAAAAATTCGTTTCCCAGCAATATTTTTTGCGTAAAGTTACTTAGTTTCATGTACAGAATGCTTGGTTGACGGCTTCGTGATGAGGTGATTTACACGGTGTATAAGGGTCGGCTTCCAGTCTAACCGCAAGCAGCTGAATACCAGTATTTTACATGAAGCGACTATCTGACATCCACAAGGGCCATGATGACTAAAGCCACGTTATTTGGTGTTAACTGTAGCAGGATTAGCAGTGGCTATATTTATACGTATGAATCAAAGCAAACTTCCGTACAACACAGCAAAAATCCTGGATGTATCACAATTCTTTTCTTTCAAACTTTCTTGTCTCACAACGAGAACAAAGCCACTTATATACTTATTTTTGTTAAACATTTTTGTGCCTGACAGTACATTTGATCAAAAAATGCTTTGAATTTTAAAAATCGTAGCGGGGGCGTCTGCCACGGGTGCCTCGACCACTGGGGGCGTAAGCCACGGACCCGTTAGTACTGGGTTATACGATACCCTTTGAAAGACTAGTTGTCAGACTTACGGGCCACTGCCAACCTGTAAAAACTGTCAAAGATCTACAAATAACAGCCGGGACTTAAAGTGCTTTCCAAGGCACGAAGGAAACTCGGTATGTAATGCATGGTCACCCATCCACAGACCAACCTGGACAAGCGCGGCTTAGCCAAAAGATCGACCCAAGCGGCTGTTATTATTTAACCACGAGATCCTTAAACTATACTTAACACACACAAGCAACTAAAACAGGTTATTAGCCATTTGGTATACCTTTTACCTATAGTCCGGTCAAATTAGACATAAAATAGTGATCAAATAACAAAAACTCGGATCGAGCTTTTGAAATCGCGGTGTCTTTGGAATGGACAATAGAGATGATGACTGGGTAAAGAAAACGAAATTCAATTTTGTCCGTTAATCAGGTAATACAAAAATATTAGATACGTATTTTTTGTTTTATCAAGTTAACAAAAAGAATACTTAGTTAAAACGCATTAAAGTTGGAGAGTGGGGGCTCAATACGTCACAACTAGGTATAAAATGTACTGAGCCGTGACGTCATGCGCCATTTCAACTCAAAATATCTCCGTAATTTTACGATTACGTGAAAAAAGAAAAAATACGTGTCAAATACTTTTTATTAATAATCTACCCGATGGACAAATAAAAAAAAATGAGTCACCATCCCTATTCTAAGGAAAAAGGTTTAAGACCATTTTTGTAGATAATTTTATGATCTATAATTTACCCGCGCTTTAGTTCTGATAAAAGTTACTGTTCTCGAGAAAAATCTAAAAAAACCGTAAATTTTGAAATTGACCTCGAATAACCTAACCAGCACACATGGGATCGATGAGGACTTTTGGCACTTTATTTCTACTGGTGTACTTAAGGTCCCTGCCAAAATTCAGCTTGATCAGAGATTTTGTTAATTGAAATGTCTATTTTGACCGGACTACTAGGTAAGCTCTTAATGAAACATGAGCGCTGTTCGTATAGTGCGCCACTTCCAAATATTTGCTGGCTTTGCAAACAATTTGAGGATTCTGGCGCCAACCACATGCCCGTAAATAAGGTACGAGGTATACTTACATAATGTACTTGGATATCATATTAATGTGATTAGGTGTTGGATATATACACCGTGTAAATCACGAAGCCGTCAACCAAGCATTCTGTACATGAAACTAAGTAACTTTACGCAAAAATTATTGCTGGGAAACGACTTTTTTTTGGGGGTGTAAAATCATGTTTTGTGATAGAACTCAATGTAACGCACTCAAAACATTAAAAATATTACATTAAAAACTTGTATTTAAAAAAATACCTGTCAAAAAGTTGAAACTTTGACCCCTAATATCTCCGTAATTAGAAGGTTCCCAGGTATGGTGTAGAACAAAAAAATGATCGCAATGACAGGGAGAACCAGTGCCTTTCGGCTTCGTTAAGAGGTGTTTTACACCCTTTATACTTAGATAGGTCTCCATATTTCTATAGATCTTCATCATCTGCCTAAGCCTTTTCCCAACTTTATTGGGGTCGGGTTCCAGTCTTATCGGATGCAGCTGAATACAAGTATTTTACATGGAGCTACTGCTTATCTGACCTCGAAAACCAGTTAGTACTGGGTAATACGATACCCCTTGGTAAAACTGTTTGTCAGACTTTCGGGCCACTGACTACCTGTAACGACTGTAAAAGATCTTGAAATGACATTAGGACCAACTGTTTATCGTGCTTTCCGAGGCACGGAGGAAACTCGTCATGTGATGGGTGGTCACCCATCCACAGACCAACCAAGACAAGCGCGGCTTAACCTGAAAATCGACCCGAGCGGCTGTTACTATTTAGCTTAACTACAAACCTAATACGGGGTTAATAATCTGATCATTAAAAACACCTTTCACCAAACTATAGTAGAAAAAAAAATTGTTTGTCTGTAAAGTTGGTTTACGGACGATAGTTTAACGTGACAACGTCATAACAAAACATTGATGCGGCGCAAGCGTACAATGAGCGTAACGGGTCAATGAGCGTAACGGGACAATGAGCGTAACGGGACAATGAGCGTAACGGGACAATGAGCGTAACGGAACAGTGAGAGTAACGGGACACGGAGTCATCATTTTTCGTGCATGCAGTCGGCGTTCATCGATTTATTAGACGTTGTCACGTCAAAAACAGCTTCTCACGACTCCACAGACTTTTTTACAGTCAAGAGTCCTGTTAATGCCTGTTATTTCTGCGTTTTGGAAGAAAACCCTAATTGTTCCCAAAGGCGCTTATAGAGGTCTGTAAATCGCAAAAGATAGGGCAACCGATAACATACAGCTAACTATCGTTTCACAGACGTTGGGATACAACGTGACTGTAACAACTAAATGCCTAACTTGCTAACTTGAGAAATGGTCGGAATTCGGAAAGTTTAGTTCTTCGGCATGTTCGAAACAATTCGGACCGTATGGCTCATTTGTGCTATCTGGGTTGTTAGTTCGAAATTGAAACGGCTTACTGCTCGTAAGTCGGGGCTGCTACCACTGGGCCACCGCTGTTCTCGCGGATTAGAATGTGCAACGTGTTTTGTCTTCTAATTTTTGTTTCAAGGTCATACGGGGGCTGGGCTTTCTTCACAAACGACTCCGCTATGAAACAAGATTAATCTTCTTCATATTTGTTTCTATCTTCATCAGGCTGTGTTTTGTCTGTCAGTCAATTAATTAATCAGCTAATCACGGATGTATTTCATAGATTAAATATTTTCTACTCTACGTTCTAACATCGTTATGATATAAACCTGGTATAAACTTTAATAACAAGTCGGGAAACGGTCGGCATCAGTCCACGTGACTGTCGTTCGTGCAGACGCTTAGAACGGTCAGAATTTATTATGAACGCGTTGCTTGCCCCACTACGTGAACCCCCTTACTGAAGATGCTGTGAAGAATTTGAATCGTTTATTTATTGAAAACGTTTTTATTGTGCATATTGTGGGAATTATGAGGTTGGAAGTTTTTATGAGAATATTTTAGATATTCTAGGACATTCTATACCACAATAATTCATTTAAATTGACCGAATAGTTAAATGAAACAAAAGAGTATTAACTATCGATATTTCGGCACGGTTAATAAGTCAATAAGCTTTAAACAGACTTGATTACGTCAAAACAAGCAACAGTAAACGCCTGGAGTTCGTCTGTCCGTCGGTAAGTGGCCATTACATCCAAAACGTCCATCACTCGCACTTCATCCATAGTGTTGCCATGTGCGAATTAAAACAGAATTCATTAAAATTATTTGAAAGTGAATGAATTATTAAAACATCTTGCCTAGGTGGGTCGATTTTTAAATAGTTAAACAATGTTTTATGTGTGTACCTGTAGGTATGTTTGTAATTCAAATTTTACAATACTTCATTCTACATTCGTAAGACTAGGTTTTTAAAGTGAAACTTCTTATGCGACTTCCAACAAGTTTAACACTACCATGGAGGGGGAATATTTTCTAAAACCAAGGTAGTTTGGGAAAAGGCTTGGCAGATGATGATCGAGACTTTGTATCACCGTTAGAAATGATTGAATATTCAATAATATTCATATTAAAATATGTTTGGCTGCAAAACTCTTGGCAATCGTAAGGATTTTTGTCTGAAGTCTCAGTCATTTTATTTGTGAGATTAGACAAATTAAATGACTATTATTTTCTTAGTATGTCATGTTTACATTTCATTAAATTAATAAATAATAATTATATTATGATACTATTCCACGACTGTCTGTAAGAAATCCAAAACCATTATTCGTTTAATCTGTATAAAATAATGCCTCAAATAAATTTTATTTTACAAGAATTACTAAGATACGTAGAACGCACTTTGTACCATGTCCCTTTATGAAGGGTATGTTTGCAGCTTTATATCCTACAGATTAAGTACCTACCTACTTAGTTCTTGACTTACATTACATCTAGCTTTCACCTTAAATGTAACCGTTACTAAAGGTCAATACTACAAACAGTGAACCTGAGTATAGGTTACAAGTTAAAACTACTCCTTTTAAAAGCTCTAAAAGAAATGGCCGGTAATGAAATGTCACTCAGCTTTTCAATCTAGAATCCTACAAGATGAAGAGTGGACATTATTTTTTTACTATGTACACTCTAGGAAATTAATTGTGTGTAAAAAGGACACACTACTTCGACCAACATGCAGGCGGGAAAACACAGAACTCAAGTCAATGTACCAAGTTTGACATAAAGATGCTCAATGACAAGCAGCGCCACTTTGAACTGCACACTGGTGGTCATTACGTAGATTTGCCGAACAACTGTCAAAGAATGACAGTTGTGATCCGTGACAGCGGGAATTTTTTTTTTCTAAAGAATTCATCCAATACATAGACACTGTAAACATTGCTTTCCTTTTGACCATCATTCACGAAATACTTTTATGTACTGTTCAGTTTTGCCATCCCTGAACAAGCTCAAATATGATGGTACAAAAAACCTATCATAATGCACAAAAAATAAACTTTAACGAGAAGAAGGAGTCCGCCATTTTGAATTAGTTTTGATATAACACAACTAGAAATTACAACAACAACTAGAGCCTTAGAATAGGTATGTATTATAGAGCTAGATCTAGAATATGTCAAACTATCAAGACCAAGGCTACCCGAGACTTTATATAGTGTTAGGGTTTGTGAATTTTGACTTTGCTAATTGATTATTTTAATCGATATTCGTAACACTTTCTTTTATTTTATTATTTTATTTTTATATATTAATGGTCGCTCTGTGATCGATGGATGAAAATGGCGGGAACCAATCGGAGCACTTGCTTCGCCCGCGCGAAAGAAAAGGTTTTGCGCGGGAAAATAAGGAACGCTTGGCCGGTTGCGCGGGCAACTCTTGGGTTTTGGTACTGATTGTAAAATATTGATTTTTGTATATTGTATGATGAGCTGTTCACATGAATTAAAAGACAGTTTTGTATAATCATTGTATCATTCAAATACGTCATGTTCCTGTTGGGGTTATTTTACAATACTTATATATTATATAATTTTTTTTATTTCTTTATTTAAAAATAAAGAAATAAAAAAAAAAATTGTATACGCGGTAGAAACTATTGCCGATACAAAAACAGTCTGCTGGATTCGTAACCCTTTCGATCCTTTAGCCTAAAACTTAAGTTTTCGATTTATGTTAGCGTGCTTTCAACGAATTTTCCTCAGAGAGAAATAACTTAAGTTTATATAGCGTGACACCACGCAACGTCTATTTTATAAAACCTAAAATTGACCTAAAATAAGGATATAAAATCTAGGCATGCAGATATGCCTCAAGGTTCTTTTATCAATAAAAATCTAAATTTTAGTTCACGAAGAATATTTCCCCTTACCTAAGTAAACACACTTAACCACGCGATACGCAACTTAAGGTTCAGGCCCAGACTCCTTCAAGATGGACACAAGCAGAACGGAGAGGAGATGTGCAAGATTCGACCAATCACAGGAAAAACGAGAGACGCGATGTAGATTTGAACCAATAAGATTTAACGGTTTCCACACTCCTCGTCTCCGCTTTGGTGGAATCCGGGCCTCAGTCTAAGCGAGTCCGGAGATCGGACTGGTCTCCAGATTAGCTGTGGACACCGAACTTCGTCTGGATGGCGTATGTCCAGCAGTGGGACACTTGACAGGCTGACAAGAAAATCTTGTTGCCGTAACAAAGGAATAACAGCCGCTCGGGCTTGTTTTCAGGTTAAGCCATACTTGCGTAGGTTGGTCCGTGGATGGGTGACCATAATTACATACCGAGTTTCCTCCGTGCCTCGGAAAGCACGTTAAGCTGTTGGTCGCGGCTGTCATTTGTAGATATTTGACAGTCGTTACGTGTAGTCAGAAGCCAAAAGTCTGACATCAAGTCTTACCAAGGGGTATTGTACGGACCGGAAGGGGTCCGACAGGGCCGATGCCTGCCAGGGCTGCGGGTTGTTCGAAAGAGATACCGCGGCCCTGGAACACAAAGGGCGAAGAAGGAACATGGGTGGGTTTTAGTCAGTACAAGTCTGACACTCCCTCCCGCTCCGCCCAGAGCGGGAGAAGTCATTTGATGATTTCCCATACGGAAAAAAAAGGGTTATTGTACGGCCTTTAAGATCGACCCGTGCGGCTGTTATTATTTAGCCACGAACTTCTCTTCCACTCCGCACTTTCTACGTAAATGACGTCAAAACAATAAACTTTCCTTTGATGTTCGTAATACATTTATTTAACGTAACGTTTACGAGGGACAGCCGCGAGTGACGAGCCGTTAATGTTCAATCGATTCTGATGTGTCTTTGTTTTCTATTCGCATTCAATTCGTCGAATCGAAATCTGGGAAACTTTGCCTGTTCAATTGAAATGTGTTTTCAGAAGTTTTGTGTTATTTGTATGTTTATTGATAGCTTTTGCAGTATTTTTTATTTTGATCAAAGTCGTCTCTTCTCTGTTTCAGAAGTCGTTTTGCTGCAGTGGAGCAATTTCCTGGCTGGTTATATTCGATGATCTAATTTTCATCATCTTCCTGCCCTTGTCCCGTTTTATTTGGGGTCGGCGCAACACGTCTCTTTTCTCCATACTCCTCTGTCATTCGTCATGCTATCATTTACTCCTTTTTCCTTCATATCATTTGTCACACAATCCATCCATCTTTCTTTGGTCTTCCTCTCCCTCTCCATCCATCCACATTTATATTCATCACTCTTTTAGTCACATGTGTTCCATCCCTCCTCATCACATGTCCATACCAAGACAGACGACTCCCTTTCATCTTTTCTGTAATAGGTGCTGATTATCTAATTTTGTCAGCCACTTAATGTAATTCCCCTGAATACCATTAACAGAATAGCAGTGGCTTCAGGCCACTGCTATTCAAAAATACACTTTTTTGTGTGGGAGCCCCTCTAAATATTTATTTATCTCTGTATTCATCATTTGTTGTTATAGCGGCAACATAAATACATAATCTGTAGAAATTTCAACTGGCCAACTATCACGGTTCATGAGATACAGCCTGGTGACAGACGGACAGCGAAGTCTCAGTAATAGGGTCCCGTTTGACCCTTATGGTACGGAACCCTGAAAACGATTCCTGATCATTATTTTCTTGCAAGCCATAATGAGAGGCTCACTCCTACAAACGTTTAGCATCTAAAATTAATAATGAATGGTCTTCTTGTCTCTAATAATGTATGTACTACATACATATAACATTATAATGATTTGAAACGGCGTTTGAGTAAGAATGACGCAGGATGAGTCAAACCTAAGAGCTTTGGGTAACCTGCCAAATGTTTAATTCATTTAGCCGTATAGTGTCGTAGATGCAGTTACGAGTAATTCGGATTGAATCATCACAGTTAGATTTCGTTTTAATAGAAGATTATTTGTCTAATGTAAATATACGTGAGGAAAATTTGATGAATAGCTTCGAGAAAAGGATGGTACGGCTGTGCCTCTTTTTTGCTCGACTTAGCTGACGCACTACCGTACCCTCAGATTAAGTGGAAATGGAATCTAGGAAATTATCAACGGTTGTAGATAGATTTAAGAACACAGTAAGCCACACCACATCGAAATAATTAATGATTAATTTTGGCATGACTTGAGGTATTACCAGATTTAGTCGTGATGTTATGTAAACATGCATTTACTGGGTCAAATTAAAATAGCTAGCAAAACTTTGCAGACGTAATAGGTAATCCGAAGACGCTATTTGTTTCTCTAAACTCCTTACTGAAGTAATTACAGCTTGTCAATTGAAATTATTAGTATGGAAAATCTTTTTTTTTTGGTATCTCTATTCATAGATATCGACACCCTTAATGTCTGCAGAGTTTCGCTAGTAGCAAATTTTACAATGAACCGAGTTTTACAAATTTACCTGCTCAACAAAGTCCTAACCCAAATCTCAAATCTAACCATTTTTAAATTTCGTCTCTCAGAACACCGTAGGAGGTTGTAGTCTGCTGAACCAGACTATTTTGTGGGGCCTTGCGTGCTAGGCCTCCAGCCAGTGGCTTAAAACTAAGCGACTAAACGCTAAGGCCACCCCCTGCGTGACACGAGCCTTCGCTTAGTGCGTCCCTGAAGAAAGACAGCAAGAGACTGGCTGGATCGGAACAATCAAAGCAAACCGAACCGCCACTGAAACATAAAAGGAAGCCCTACTACCATTGCTATTATACAAAGATCTATAGATCTGTATAGATCCATCTCCATCGGATGTGGACGACGGCGCGGGCGGCGGGGAACGATCGCTAATAGGGTTACCATATCGATTGAATCCGGATAAAACACTGGGCATTTGCGAAAATGTCCGGAAAATTTATTTTGAAGTCTTTTGTGTTCTAGAAAGTCATATTACTTCTTTTTTTAATTCTTAAAAAATCCTTTAAGTTGAAAAGTTCGGAAAATTTACAAGACCGGGTTGGCTCCAGGGTCATAAAGACAGATTTGTATGGACAACATAATGTTATGAAAAAGATATTTTCATGCGACATGTAACCAAACCGATACTCAACACGTGTGTCGCTGTTTCACACGGCAGGCACATAGCAGGACCATCAAAAAAAATAACCAAGTAAACCCGGACGGCTGGTTACCCTAGTGGCAAAGCAAGCGCCACCTTTGATCCGCCCCGCTGATAAGAGAACGTGACAGGTGTCCGCTTGGATGATAACGCTTCATTGCACACCGCTTGTTTCGCTTTCATGGGTTTATCTTTATTATGTTAATGATGCTGGTTCAGGAGTATGAATCGGTTGGGAAATGTGTTAAAGAGAATATTTCTGTTTTTATAATAATTTCGACGCGATCTTAGTTATTTTAACTACTAATATTATAACCTATGAATCATTGAATTTAAAAATACTTTCGATATTTCTGCATACCTACC
This sequence comes from Cerastis leucographa, assembly GCA_963082945.1. Classification (NCBI taxonomy): domain Eukaryota; kingdom Metazoa; phylum Arthropoda; class Insecta; order Lepidoptera; family Noctuidae; genus Cerastis; species Cerastis leucographa. The sequence goes on from OY720359.1 coordinate 2,858,240, forward strand.
TAAATAATAAGTTAGTAACGTATACTTATTTACGAGCGTTGAATAGTTCGTTCTTAATTTAAAAAAAAAAAAAAAATTTGCTGATTAAACTGTACCAAAGTACAGAAAATATTCTTCTTCGTTTTATTGGTGTGGGCTAGCTGACATGTGACATTAATTTGATGTAATGGATTCTTTGTATAAATAAATTAAACACTATTGTATAGAATCTGGTTCTTCTAACCTAACAGACAGATGTGTTGCTGGGGAGTTTGTTCCGCCACTTCTTCTTCCCAGCTAAAACACTAGGAAGTGGCGATGGGCGGGCGTTTTGGGGGACTGTCTCTTGTAATTTTGACGTTCAAAAAGTGCAGATTATCAGCCTAATTTGAATAAATGGCTTTTGATTTAGATTTTTTCGTTTTCTAATTTAATTCAACCCTGTACTTCATATCTTTTTGCATGAAAAAAATATATTAAGCATAACAGAATTATATCTTAGTGTTTCTTTTTCGAGTAACTTAAGCACCTAACTCACAGACTACCAGCACCATATTGCCCCCGACGTATAGGAAATGAAAAGCTATTAACAGCACCGGTCAAAGATCTAAATGTCCATTTTTTCTGTGCCCCAAAAACACTGGGATTGAAAAACGCTACATTGCGTTTTGAACTAACTTTGCTATCAGGTTGCGTGGATCGCTTGAACGAGGATTGAATGACTTTTGAAAAATGTAAAATAGTCATTTTAGATGTTATTAGTCACGCTTTCTAACGGAAAATTGGAAAAGCGTGTTTAAGGACATAAAAAAAAATTAATGAGGTTGTGTTGTAAGTTACGTGGGCATCGTGTTTTGTTATGGGAACCGTTAATGAGGGTATGATGTACTTTCTTCATAATGGAAACACGTAGATAAGGGATATACATAGCCGGGAAGTATGGCAGAAAGAAGGTGTACCAATACTCAGCAGTGGTGATTCTGTGTTGAAATGATGAAGATGATACAACGTGGTTACCGTTTGTGAGTCGCTGTCGCTTCGCAAACTCTTCATCTTTATAATATTAAGTATAGATAAGCTCGTTTTCACTTCCACTAAGCGACATCTAGATGAATGCCTAAATAAAACAGCACAGTTCGATTTTCAACGCTCTGCTTCGCGAAAGTTTAATATTCTACAGCGTATTTAAGATCGTTTACGCCTTACTGTATTTCATACAAACCTTCAAGTCCTTATTTTCCGTTAAATTATATATATAAATTATATAAATATTAAATTACTGAAAATAAGGACGTGAAAGTTTGTATGAAATGACGTAAAGTGTAAACGTTCTTAAGTGTCACCAAAAGGTTTAAGAGAATGAATACTGCCCGTTCTCACTAACAAACCTGTAAGGTATAATTTATACAGGATGGTAGCGACACCGAAGATAGAAAGGTTATCACGTAATCAGAACATCATTAGAATTGTCCAAATACACCGTGTAAATCACCTCATCACGAAGCCGTCAAGCAAGCATTCTGTACATGAAACTAAGTAACTTTACGCAAAAAAAATTGCAGGGAAACGGCTTCTTTTTGGAGGGTGTAAAATCATGTTTTGTGGTAGAACTCAATGTAACGAACTCAAAACATTGTGCTGATGGACGGATTGAATAGTACGGGGGTCGTGGAGGTGTTTAAAGTAAAAATCTTACATTAAAAACTTGTATTTAAAAAAGTACTTGTCAAAAAGTTGGAACTTTGACCCCTAATATCTCCGTAACTAAAAGGTTCCCAGGTATGGTGTAGAACAAAAATATAATCGCAATGACGGGGAGAACCAGTGCCTTTCGGCTTCGTTAAGAGGTGTTTTACACCCTTTTCTCTCCCTTTTGTCTTTTTTGGCCGGTAATGTTAAAAAAGTAGCTGTTTTATACAAAACGGTAATACCTACACGGTCAAAATGTAAGGAACAGCTGCACATGATTTTTCGTGGCAACCGTTTTTTGTGTCCTCTCCACCTTATATATCGTGCCTTAATTGTCTTGTATACGTCTAAAAAAAAAGATTTTTAATTTAATCTGTCGCTCATATTTCTAGATACTTTATTCAAATGGCAGTTCCTCGACCCTTCTCTGCCCAAACCTACTCGTACCTGCCAATACAGAAAGCCACAGCCTACAAAATATAGCTCCTATAAATCTACCACAGATAGCCAACGTCACCACAAGCGCAAGATAAGAGTGTTATAACGTAAAGCGGGTTCTTTCGGGAACTTTATGGGTGTTTCGGAGGGGTGATGTATGGTGGTTAACAGCCTTAGATTAGGGGTGAAAGGGTCGCTCCGTTGATAGACTGGGGTATTTATTTATCTTTGTACTCTGTGGTGTTGTTTCCATAAACATTCGACATAACGAGTACAGGAAGAAAGGAGTGATTAGTTGATTACTTTCGTTTTAATTAACGGGTTATCAAATGACGAGTTAGTGTATTTAATATATGTTCGGTTTTAATTTGTTCCTTTGAAGTGCGAAAGTTTCCGAAACAGAGAGTAACAATCAAAAATAATGAAAAAAGAGAAAATTGTTTAAAGACTCTAATTGTTTAGTTCGATGAAATGAATTACAGATCAATATTTATTAAGCATTTCGTTTCACAAAAGTGGTCGGTCGAAATATTGCGTAAAAGGATGCTGTTTCGTCCTCATCTTATTCCTGTCAAATGTCATCCTGTTGTCCTTAAAATAAAAGCGACGTTAACAGCACAAATAGCAAAGGTTGGCCTTGTGTAGCACCACACGGCAGATACTGCTGATACTGCGAGCCATCGGAAGAAATAGTTTTCTAAACACAGCTTCAAGCACTGAGCGATGCACTATTAAACTACACTTTTAAACAGTTCCATGTTTTCACGTAGGTATTCCTGCCAAGGCCATCATCACCTGCCTAGCCTTTTCCCTGACCTCCACAACCCAATTAGTACTGGGTAAGTAATACGATATCCTTTGTTTAAGGCCCTCGCTCACGGCGATTTTTTGTAGCGATGCTGTCGCGCGCTTACGAAATGCGCAACTGCATCGCTACTAACGCGGGTTAGTCGCATTTGCAACGCGCTACAGAAGCGATGCCAACGCGCTACTAACGCGCTGCAGTATCGCGACTGTATCGATGCAAACGCGCGACCGTATCGGACGACATTGGGGAGAGAACTGCCTACGCATCGGCTGCTTAAGTAAAAGCAGCACCAAAGACAACGTGACTAATATTGTCTCAACGGAGTCCATTTTGCAACTGTAGCGATCGCAGGTACTTTTGTGCCGTTACTGAATCGCGTTAGCATCGCGACAGAAGCGCACCAGTATCGCGGTAGCATCGCGACTGAATCTGGGCCCGCGGGCGAGGGCACACAGCTAGGGACCGCTTCGCGACTGTATCGATGCGGACGCGCGACAGCATTGCTACTGCATCGCTACAAAAAGTCGCCGTGAGCGAGGGCCCATAAGGCCGGTTTTCAGACTTTCAGGCCACTGACTACCTGTAACGACTGTCAAAGATCTACAAATAGCCAGTACCATACTGCTTAACATTACTTTCCGAAGCACGGAAAAAGGTCTGTCTATAATGGGTGGTCACCCATCTACAGACCAACCTAGGCAAGTGCAGCTTAACCTGAAGGTTGATTCGGATCTTATTCTAAACACAGCTATGGATAGCAAGGTAACATTCAATTACCTACAATTATATACAAAGGTGTTGTTTTGCATCCTCGTCAAAATTCAGGAAGTTGACAGAAAAGACATAAATAGTCAAAATAAATTGCGGTTCTTAATTAATTATTTATAAACGCTGATTTTTTTGGTTGATTAAATTTGTCAGAATTTCAGAATAACCCCCTTAACGGTGGTTTAGGGAATACTCGTAAGAAATGATCGAATAAACGTTTGAGATTGTTTGTATGTGTGAAACGTCGGTTATAGGGCGTGGATCGGACAGGCCGCTTTTCAAACAAAGCTTGTTCATACTTACCTAATTCCCTAAGTAAGAAAAAAAAACATTACCTACCCATTTTATTATTGATTCGGGTCGAGAATCACTATCATAGTTACCTCCTCGAATTTGACGAGATTTCAAAACAACAGCTTGTATAGTTCCATGCTTTCATATAAGTATTCCTACCAAAGTCACAACCTATAATTACAACTACTTAAATATAGTAACAGTTACCAATACCTACCAATATTTAGGTTCGTGTTTAAATTTGTAAACACTTGCAATTTTGCGCAAAATTGTTACTTTTGGCATTATGCCAGGACATAAAGTGCACGGCGTAACGATTGTATTAATAATATTGCTAATAAAATGGCGGCAATGGAAATAGATGTGTTTATATCGAGATGTGTAGGTAGAAAGTTTTATCGTTAAATGTTGAGCTTTTTATCCCTCGACCAAAAAGACGTGTTATAAGTTATATGGCCTGATATTTTGGGGCAATGCTGCTAAGGTTGATCAAGTACTTATAGCACAGAAAAAATGCATTCGAGCTATATGCAAAATAAAACGGACGGATTCATGCAAGCCACATTTCCAGAACTTGAAAATATTGACCGTGCCCTCACTTTATATCTATGAAGCCTGTGTTTTTGTAAAACACAATATGCACCTTTATAGACCTGTCGAAAGTCAACGACGCTCAAATAAGCTGCACTTGCTATATACAAAAACCAAATTTCTCCATAGAAGCATATATGCAATGGCTCCCAAAATATACAATAAATTACCAAATCAAATTAGATCAGCTAGCAACCTACATAATTTTAAACGTCAGCTTTTTAAATAATTGAACGAAAAAGCATATTACTCTGTCAATGAGTTCCTTAATGAAAAAAATGATTAGCTAATTTTTGTCCAATATAATTTCATTTTGATAAATCTAATCTGGTGAACATGACGTAATTATTGAGAAATTTGATAGGGATATAACTAATTTAATTTTTAATAATTGTTATAATTCATTTAATTTTGATGATTTTAAAGAACAACGGCATTTATCGTACCGCATATTTTTGTTGTTGTTTTGTAATAGAACTTATACCACTTATAAAGGCAACTAAGCCATTTATTTTCATGTAAGTGTATTATTTTTAGATGTTGGGATTCATTAATAATATCAATAAAAAGATTTGAATAATTAAACGTAATACAATCGTAAACTAAACGCAGTCATGTTTTTAGAAGTTGCCATATGCAAAATAACACAAATATCGAAACAATAATTAATTATTTAGAAAGATAAATGACATTAAATATAATTAAACATTTAAATATTACACCTAAAAATGCATAATTGTTGCTTAATCATAACAGTTAACGGATTAATGATGGAATGATTTTCGTTATAAATCTTTTTTTTGTTCATATGGCAATTATTTATTGACAGGTAAAGAAAATCTGTCATTATTTCTTGTCAACATTTGAATGTCTCTTTCGACTTTCAGTTCAGTTCTTTTCTCTGCTGTTGTTTTGGATTGTGGCTTTTGACTACGTCTGAGCAATTTTACGTTGAGTTGAGCATCTACTCCTCCATACTCTGTCTAATAGTTATATAGTTTCGCGAAAGGACGCTTTTTTAACTGTGCTGAGTGTGTACGTGCTTCGATTAAAATGACGAGTTTATAATGTGTTCATTGCAACATTCGCTTGTCCAGATTAAGAAGGCACGCTTTATCCGATGAGAGCGAAGATCTTGTCAATACTATTCGACCGTGGACATATCCTAGAGATGTAAGTAGTTTACGAAAAACATTCAACTTAATATGAGTGGGCCGTGGACGAACTCTGTGATAAGTTTTACGTGTTGAAAAGTAGTCCTTATCATTTAAACCACACCATACCACTAAAATATGTATGTCTGCTAAAACTAATCTTAATACTATTCGAAAAACTAACAAACACGGTTATGTGTATGTTAGTATGTATAACATACAAATTGTTATTTACATGTATCATACTTGGTTTGTCTAACAGCTTTTGAATTGGTATTACTCTGATGGTATGACAGCTGAAACAGAAAGTAAATAAAATAATCACTTAATATATTTTTCTAGACAACAGCTACTGATCATGTTTGCCATGAATGCTGGCAGCTAGCTTTTCATCCACATTCATCTGATAATGTGCCGAGAAGACGAGTTGGCCATCAAAGTGTTTGTGTTGTATTCGGAAGATCTATACTAAGAATTAGTCGACGCAGGATTTTGATTGACGGGGCACATGAAGAAGGACAAAGAGTGGCTAATGTAGTTTCTACTTGGATCCAACCACGAGAGGTATTAAAATCATGTACCTACTGTAACTATTAATAATTATCTTTATTTGATTTAAAATAAGAAACAAAATAATTATTTCCCGCTATTTCACACACTATTACAAGCATGTTTGAATGCGAGCTTTTCTTTATTTATATTTTATTATTTTAGCTTTGTTCTGAAGATGAAGCTTGTGTGCCATGTTGGCAAAGAGCTACAAGAACTAGGTTTGCTCCACCTTTTGAAGACATTCAACCCCTTCACCTGATCATGTGGATGGTGATTATTCTGTTTTGATGTGTGCTGTTTGTGGTCAGTCTGTACACCACAATATCAGATGAAGATTGGAATCCTGACAACATTGCCCGTTTGTTCGGTCACCAGCAGGTACATAAATATGATATAATATATTTATAGTAACTAGCTTATTAACACTTGCCATGCAAATGGCATTACTCTTATATGTTATTAACTCTGGGACACTCATGAGGTTGGCTACTAACAACAAAAGAAGAGTCCTTCCATCATCAAATCAGTTTTTTCCTCTATGAGCAATAAACTTATTCACTCATAGTAACACAACATAGCTATTTGGTAAAGGTTTTCTATAATTATTGTCAAATTCAATCAGGAATCTCGCTGTGTCTTACTTCTTATTTCTTTTATGCGTGAACATGTATGTATCAAAGCTACTTTGATATTTATGGCCATCTTATGAAGTGAATTATTTACAGATGTCATCCATGAATGAAGTTGCTGTGGTGTTTGCTGGGTCCAAGCTCGAGATTTAAGCTTACATGTTCCAGAAGAATCACAAGAAAGACCCGAGCTAATAGTGTTAATAAAACCCATTTTTTGTGTTAACAATTTCTTGTTTTAATTGGTAGTTATTTTGATGGAAAAGCCTTTTTTTATATTCTTAGATTTTTATAACTTGGGACGTAAAAGTTATTACCAGTTTTATTTTTTTACATTATCTTTGTTATGTATGTTTTATCAAATTGGTAGGTAACCACTTTGATCCAAAATCAATCAGTATTTCAAGTAGACCTGTTACAGGCACTTTTGAACTACATACAACAATTGAATGTAGCTACAGTTGCAGTCACAAGGCATAAAAACTGAAAGTACTGTACCTAGTTGCCCATTTCAAAGTGTATCTAGATCTTTATGGAGAAGAACGGGCTAGAAACTCCATGGACACTCTTTAAAATCAGAATATTGTTACAAAACCTTGGTAAATAGATATTTTAGATTGCTTGTCACTTAGTAGTTTTTTTTACTTACCATTAAGTTGTAAGATCGTACCTTCCAGCAACGAAGTGCAACAGTTTGATAATGATGAAGTTCTGATGGGGTTTTGAGTGTAGGTCAATAAATAAATACTTCGTTTTTTTTTTAAGTACATTTATTTTATCGGTCAGTTCTAATCTTGTCAAGGTAAAGCAACGGTAGCCGAGGTCAGTATGTGGATTGCTGCTTGAGGCAAAGGTCAATCCACAGACTGATCACCCATCCACATACTGACCTTGGCAACCGTTGCTTTACCTCGATCACCCATCCACAAACCGGTCTTGGCAACTGTTGCTTTACCTTGATCACCCATCCACATACTGACCTGGCCAACCGTTGCTTTACCTTGATCACCCATCCACATACTGACCTAGTCAACCGTCACTTAACCTTGATCACCCATCCACAAACTGGTCTTGACAGCCGTTGCTTAACCTTAATCACCCATCAACAGACTGACCTCGGCTACCGTTACTTTACCTTGATAACCCATCCGCAGACTGATCTGGGCAACCGTCGCCTAACTTTGATCACCCATCCACAAACCGGTTTTGGCAGCTGTTGCTTAACCTTAATCCCGATCGAGGTAAAGCAACGGTAGCCAATGTCAGTATGTGGATGGGTGATTAAGGTTAAGCAACGGTAGCCGAGGTCAGTCTGTGGATGGGTTATCAAGGTTAAGAGACGGTTGACTAGGTCAGTATGTGGATGGGTGATCAAGGTAAAGCAATGGTTGGCCAGGTCAGTATGTGGATGGGTGATCAAGGTTAAGCAACAGCAGCTAAGGTCAGTCCGTGGATGGGTGATTAAGGTTAAGCAACGGCTGCCAAGTCCGGTGTGTGGATGGGTGATCAATGTAAAAATAAAGGTACTCAGTAATTCCATTGTTTTGAGCTTTCACTTCTGTCGGCTGTCCTTATGACTGCCTCTGTTTGTTTCTTTTTTGTGGTGAAAAATGCCTACCGTCCGGGGAGACGGTAGGTTGGTTGGTTTTCAGGTTGTTTTGAATGTCCTTATTAGAGATGTTAATAGGGCCTTCCATTAATACAAAAATAATCTCTTCTATGTGTGAAGTATAGAGGCTTCTATAACTTGCCTCCTGTCTATGCAGAGAACAAATACGAGCACCTCTAGGTATATAATATTGATACCTAATTAATACTTCTTGCCTGATTTCTTAGGGCACAACATTTAGATCTGGTTCCATGCATTCTTGGAAAATGAAATGCCTTGATGTATCAGCTGCTCTTCTTATACTGGGCAACACAACATGCTCAGGTCTTTCTTGTGGTTCTTCTGGAACATGTAAGCTCAAATCTCGAGCTTGGACCCAGCAAACTCCACAAACTTCATTCATGGATGACATCTGTAAATAATTCACTTCATGATATAAGCATTGCAAAAATAGCATTGATATATACAAATTAAACACTGAAGTTCGATGGACATAATGTGCACCCAACATGTTCAAGCATAAAAGAAATAAGAGGTAGGACACAGCGAGATTCCTGATTGAATTTGACAATAATTGGTTTCCTTCAAATTATAGAAAACCTTTACCAAATAGCTATGTTGTGTTACTATGAGTGAATAATTTTATTGCTCATAGAAGAAAAAGCTGATTTGACGATGGAAGGACTCTTCTTTTGTTGTTAGTAGCCAACCTCATGAGTGTCCCAGAGTTAATAACATATAAGAGTAATGCCATTTGCATGGCAAGTGTTAATAAGCTAGTTACTATAAATATATTATATCATATTTATGTACCTGCTGGTGCCCCAACAAACGGGCAATGTTGTCAGGATTCCACTCTTCATCTGATATTGTGGTGGACAGACTGACCACAATCAGCACACATCAAAACAGAATGATCACCATCCACATGATCAGGTGAAGGGGTTGAATGTCTTCAAAAGGTGGAGCAAACCTAGTTCTTGTAGCTCGTAGCCAACATGGCATACAAGCTTCATCTTCAGAACAAAGCTAAAATAATAAAATATAAATAAAGAAAAGTTCGCATTCATAGCAAACATGAGTAGGTGTTATCTAGAAAAATATAATTATGATGTCATACCATCAGAGTAATACCAATTCAAACACTCCAAGTAAGATACTCATGTAAATAACAATTTATATGTTATATACTCACATACACATAACCGTCTTCGTTAGTTTTTCGAATATCATTAAGTTTGGTTTTAGCAGACATACATATTTTAGTGGTATGGTATGGTTTAAATGATAAGGACTACTTTTCAACACGTAAAACTTATCACAGAGTTCGTCCACGGCCCACTCATAATAAATAGAATGTTTTTCGTAAACTACTTACATCTCTAGGATATTTCCACAGTCGAATAGTATTGACAAGATCTTCGCTCTCATCGGATAAAGCGTGCCTCCTTAATCGGGACAAGCGAATGTTGCAATGATTACATTGCAAACTCGTCATTTTAATCGAAGCACGTGCACGCACAGCACAGTTATTATAGCGTAAAAACGGCCAGATAATTCGCTAAATTGCTCAGACGTAGTCAAAAGCCACAATCCAAAACAACAGCAAAAAACAATATTATTGGTCCAAAAAAGTCATTCAAATGTTGACAAGCAATACATGACAGATTTTCTTTAGCTGTCAATAAATAATTGCCATATGAACAAAAAATATAAGATGACGAAAAACTTTTTTATCATTAAATCGTTAACTATTATGATTTTACGCTACAATTATGCATTCTTAGGTATAACATTTAAGTGTTTAATTATATTTAATGTTATTTATATTTCTAAATAATTAATTATTGTTTCTATTTTTGTGTTAATTTGCATATGGCAACTTCTAAAACCAAAACTGCGTTTAGTTTACGATTGTATTACGTTTTATTTATTCAAATATTTTTATTGATATTATTAATGAATCCCATGTTTTAAAAATAGTACACTTACATGAAAATAAATGGCTTGGTTGCCTTAATAAGTGGTATAAATTCTATTACAAAACAACAACAAAAATATGCGGTACGAAACTCCCATACATTTCTGCCGATGTCCTTTGTTGATATTGTATATCTTCATGGTTTTTTTTTGTACTGTTTAAATTAATTTTAGTTTGACAATTGTAATATTGACATTGTATTTTCTTTTTTGTGCGATTTTGTTTTGTTCCATTTTAGTTTTGACAATATCATTAGCTGACATTGTATTTTATAAGATTTTCTACTATTGTAATTAATTTAAATTTGATTATATTGACTGCCACACAGTAACGCCACTATTTTGTATGCCTTTTGGCGGAACATAGGATGGACCAAACATTTTTTATACAACATCAATTTATACCCTGTGTTCACAAAATTAATAAATGAATTGAATTGAATTGAAGTTTGACGTGTGTATCTGTGTGTCTGTCTGCGGCATAGAGAAAAGGTATGTTTCGAATCTGCTGAGTTGTTTGAAGATCTTCACCTCTTTATAACTTTCCTTGTTTTCGTTAATTAAATTATTCGAGAAGAGGCACAACACCGAAATAACTGGAAGGAAGATGGGGGGAGGCCTATGCCCAGGAGTGGAATAGTCAAGTCTAAGAAAAAATAATAAGAATTTAAAAAACCCTTGACGCTAAAAAGTTAAAAAACCAAAATTAAATTAATCCAAGCGTCGTTTGCCCGCTAAGTAGACCGTTTAGCACAAGCACAAAACAAAGCGGACCCTCGACGCTGTGACGCTTGGATTAATTTGTTTTTGGTTTTTTGAGTTTGAGTTAAAACTCTGCCCGTCGTTTATAACTGGCATCACTCCAGTATCGACTTAAATGAGGCTAACGACAGTCGTTTCATAGATATTGATTCAACAGAATAATTATTTCCAGATTTTCAGACTAATATCTCTTAGCTGCCACGGTTTATTTTAATTACTTTATTTTTTAATTACTGATTTAATCTTTTACTCTGGACGCTCTTAACTTGCCCGTATTTCTACATTGTTCTCACATATTTTTTATTCTTAACATGAATGATGTAACCAAGATTTTGTAACATATTTCGATTTAAAAGAGTGTCCATGGAGTTTTTTGCCCATTCTTCTCCATAGAGATCTACGCTACGGAATGGGCAACTACAGTACTTTCACAAGTTATTATGCCTTGTGACTGGGACTGTAGCTTCGCGTTTTATTTTGTTTTTTTGACTTTCAAAAGTGCCTGTAATGGTCTAATTGAAATAAATGCTTTGACTTTGACTTTGAATAATGTGAAAGATTTCGACAGAATAATTATTTCTAGATTTTCAGGTTAGGTAGGTACTATAGGGTGCGGACTGGGTAAAGAAAACGACATTCTATTTTGTCCGTCAGACAGGTAATACAAAAATATTAGACACGTATTTTTTGTTTTATCAAAATATAAAAAAATTACTTAGTTAACTCACTAAAGTTGGAGAGTGGGGGCTTACTACGTCACAAGTAGGTATAAAACTTACCTACATGTGACGTCATGCGCCATTTCAACTCAATATATCTCCGTAATTTTATGACCACGTGAAAAAAGAAAAAATACGTGTCCAATACTTTTCAATAAACTACCCGACGGACAAAGAAAAAAAAATTGGATTATCCCCTATTGTGAAAGATTTCACAGACGATTTATAACTAAGTTATTGATAACGGATTTCATCACTTTTGTATGATTTGTCATTTAGAATAATCAATTTTAAATAGTTATGATTGCAAATGGGCATTCGAAATGAAAAATTATATGAGAAACAGAAAGATGGTTTTGAAATACAATCCCTATACTATAACCCACTTACATTGATAGTCGACTTGTTTATTTTTTTATATTAAATGGCGTCTGGTTGTCGCCTCATTAAATTTTGATAACTGTCGTGACTTTTATCACTGAAGCAAACTCAAGTTAACAAAAAATCAATATCATACGTTGACGTCAAATAACGTAAGAAAATTACTTACAAACGTTATAGCATCAAAAACAACCCCTTTTAAACGAGCAAAATGCAACATAAGTACTCGATGCTCAATCGACCACTCTGGTCCCCTTTCCCGCCAATACATTAAACGTTGCAGGAATTCAGTTTCCTTCCTGTGGATTTCTAGTGCGACCACTTGACGTCTAGACGTCGCACCACCTCGACGTCGACGTGGTATGACGTCAGGGTAATATCACTAGTGTCGGTGGCAGTTTATAATGGCTCAGTGTGTAGGGAAGAATTAGCATTTATTTGTGATACTGCACTTTATATTATTAAGAGCGTTTAAACCTTACGGCCTTTCATACAAAGTTTCAAATCATTATTTTCCTAAATGACTGAACTGATTTCAATGAAACTTAATACGCATAAAGCAGGATTCACAGGTCTAACAAGTTTAAAAAAAAAAACATGCGTAAACCTGCGTATGCGTATAAACTTTCATTAAAATTGGTTCAGTAATTTTGGAGAATAAGGACTTGACAGTTTGTATGAAATGTCGAAACGCGTAAACTCTCTTAAGGGGAATGGTAAAAGATTAAATTTTCTTCTTGAAATAAAATGTACCTAACGTATGTTATCAGTTATCACTGTGTCTTTCTATTTTATTTTCACTAACGAGACGGTCTGGACGCGTACCGCGAGGGCTGGTTCGAAGAGGCACGGGAAAAGAGCTAGTGGAAATGAGCAATTGGCCAAGCAGTGGGACAGTACTAGCCAAAAAAAATATATATATCGTATAAAACTACGTTCCTTTTTTGTTTTTCCGTATAATCTACGTTTGTTTTTCTTTATGTTCTAAATTAAACCCTTGACCATATCAAAGTTACGGACCTACTTTCCCAACACGAAAATCACTGCTACTGTTTAATTTAATTTAAAAGAGGTCGTTACGTCGTACTACGTCGTTATTTTGGGAAAAGTTGTGATACTAAGGTAGGTACAATAATTATACAAAACAAACACAATAAAATTAACCACAAAACAACACAATGAGTCAACATAACGAGCCAATACATCGGTTCACACATCACTAACTACGGGTAATACCGCCTAGCGTCCCGGGTGGCCAATATAGCGCGATACTTTGACGCCGAACAAAAATATAAATAAAATGACTGACGTCACTTTATAGTGGTTTTATGGCGTGACGTGGTGTTGGGATAGATGGATTTATTTGTTTGGGAGATTATAAGTGTTTTTATTAGGTACTGGGTTCATTCATTTCTTTGTTGGATCAATGGGATGAAATAATGAACGCAAGCATCACCTTTGTACTAGCTTTGTGTTCCTTTCTTCTTTTCTGTATTAAGTGTGTACATACGTTGCTAAATTAATTTATAAATGAATGAAATTATTTTCTTGTTGTGGACTCAGCCTATAATTGAGAGAGAGGCGGTGGCCAATGTGGCATTTTACAATGTACGTCTGGCGCACCCATGGACGTGCAATGCAGTACAATTACAGACTCATGAAACAGTTTATATTTTCTTCCAGATGATTAAAAACGTCTTGTTGGATTGTCCAAAATATCCTTATTATACTCTTAAGGTAGAAGAGAAGCCAGAGTAGCTTTAAATTATTAAAATTTATATTATCTGACGTCTACATTTTTTGCTACAATTTCATAAAATGGTTATTGTATTGACGTTTACGTCTTGGTTATTATACTTGTATCTTTAGTTATTAGCAATCATCATCTGCCTAGCCTTTTCCCAAACTATCTTGGGGTCGGCTTTCAGTCTAACTGGATGCAGCAGTGTACCAGTATTTTACATGAAGCGACTGCCTATCTCAGCTCCACAACCCAGTAACTGGGTCATACGATACCCCTTGGTAAGACTGAATGTCAGACTTTTGTCTTCTGGACTACTCGTAACGACTGTTAAAGATCTACAAATGACAGCCGGGACCAACGGTTTAACGTGCTTTTCGAGGCACGGAGGAAACTCTGTATGTAGTTATGGTCACCCATCCACGAACCAACCTCGGAAAGCATTGCTTAAGCTTAAGGATCGAACTGTGCGGCTGTTATTATTTAGCTACGAGCTCCTCCACACGAGTAATTAGCAATAAAAATACTAATAATAATTTTCACATTGAAGTATTTGCGTGACGTCAGGTTTGATGCTTTGTTCAATGTTCATATAATTATGGCGTTGTGTAGTTATGCTATCACAAATTAAGCTAATATATCATTTAATGAGGTCAAAGATCACGATGATAACGCTCAATGCAATGGCTGGAGAAACGATTCGATTGGTAGACACACAAATAGACAAACATTATAATGATGTTGTTTTGGCTCCGTTCCTGCTAGTTGGCCGAATTGAGATATTTTCGCGATTCGCGGTATTATCACGGCTAGATCATTTAAGTGATCATACGCGACGTTTCGGTTACCTATTTTGTCTGCCAACTTGAAGTCATTCCGCTTTATACTAAACTAGCAAAACTATTGATAGTTTCTTATTCCTGTGTACAAGGTCATCCTAACGAAACCCACCTATGAGTAAACAGGGTTATTTGTAAAACACCGACAACCTCTCAGGACTATGTTACTAACATCATAATCAACAACTTTTGTTCTATGACTTTTAAAAATTTGTCGTATTTTAGTTCATCAGATTTTCTTACAAAAATGAAAATATTGAAATTGAACGCTCTAAATGTTACGAAGTCTATGCTCCCGCTATAGTACTATCGCTTTCTTTTGCTTCGTATAGACTTCGTAACATTTAGAGTGTTCAATTTCAATATTTTCATTTTTGTATGAAAATCTGATGAACTAAAATACGACGAATTTTTAAAAGTCATAGAACAAAAGATGTTGATTATGATGATAGTAAAATAGTCCTGAGAGGTTGTCGGTGTTTTACAAATAACACTGTACATCAAGACCAACAAAATCACTGTTGACAGTAACACTTATCAACAATGCAAGCTTCTTTGCTTTAACGTCATACGTTCAAGTTTCTTGAACACGTTTCAAAGTCCGTTAAATAGCTGATGAACCGCGTTAAGTTTAACTACGGCTTAAGCTTCAACACTGAAAAAATCAATGCAAGAATCGAAGTCCTGGAATACAAAAATCCTCTTCAAACTAAATATTTCATGCCCGACACACATTGCTTGTAAAACATTATCTACTAAAGATAAAGAACCACCACACACATTCAACATTATAAATACTCTAAAATAACAGTTTGTAAACAACACTAAACTAAATTAAAATAATCTCGCCATGAATCCATTACACTCAGCATTAATGTTTCTTTCAATCAACTGTTTGCGGTTTGCGTAGGCTTCAATAACAGACGTTAAAAAAACTACATGTTTAAAATCTACCTATACAAGTATTATAAAGCTGAAGAGTTTGTTTGTTTGTTGGTTGAAATTGCTAATTTCGGGAACTCCTGGTTCGTATTGAAAAATTCTATAAAAGCGTTTACGCCTTATAACTTCCAAGTCCTTATTTTCTGACATGACTGAACCAATTTAAATGAAACTTCATACGCATAAGCAAGATACATAGATCTTAAAAGTTACAAGAAAACATTTTCTTTTTCTAATTTTATAATAATCATAAATCTTTATTTATCTCCACATCAAGAATTAATGGCGCTGGGTTACATACACGGTGTAAATCACCTCATCACGAAGCCGTCAACCAAGCATTCTGTACATGAAACTAAGTAACTTTATGCAAAAATTATTGCTGGGAAACGACTTTTTTTGGGGGGGGGGTGTAAAATCATGTTTTGTGGTAGAACTCAATGTAACGCACTCAAAACATTGTGCTGATGGACGGATTGAATAGTACAGGGGTCTTGGAGGTGCTTAAAGTAAAAATCTTCCATTAAAAAATTGCATTTAAAAAAATACTTGTCAAAAAGTTGGAACTTTGACCCCTAATATCTCCGTAACTAGAAGGTTCCCAGGTATGGTGTAGAACAAAAAAGTGATCGCAATGACATGGAGAACCAGTGCCTTTCGGCTTCGTTAAGAGGTGTTTTACACCCTTTATTATTATGTACAATCTTATATAGAGAAAGGTGTCTGAAATAGCAAGATCCTGAGGAATGAAGAACCTCTCGGGCTTAGAAATGAACATTTTATTTTTGCAAAAATATATAAGTAGTATTAAGTATATTTATAGATATAGATTTACCTCTTAGGAACCTCGCAAAAATACCGCGTAGTTTGATAAGAAACACGTGGATAATATTAATAAATTTTTGTATTCGTGCTAAGATCAACGATCAACGATGTCCATAACATCCGGAGTGCTCAGTAAACAGTACTACGCATTGAATGCGGCCTTGTAAAAAGATTATATCGTTTGGCAAGACACGAGGATGATTTAGGTACCGAAAGATCTTAGGCAGAAGGCAGACTGACTGTCGATCGTGGAACACCGTCGAACACCTAGGTGAACCAGGGGTACTGAAAGTTAACCGTGGAACAGCTAGGTGAACCACTTTGGTGTTCCACGGGGCAGAAAGGTATCAAGCAGACTATCGCTCTACGAAAACTGTAGTTGGTAAGAACTATGTATAGTTGAAGAACAGGTTGTAAAGTTCTTCATACCACATAGAAAAGGGATTCCTCCGTCCGATCAGACGAGCTTTGTATCTGGAGTTGTTGTCGGGTTTTCCTATACAAGGTGTTGTTTTGCATTCTCGTCAAATTTCAGGAGGTGGTCACAAAATACAATCAATTAAAATTACGGTACCCAGTTAATTATTAATAAACGCTGATTTTATTGGTTGTTTAAGGTTGACAATATTTCAGAATAACCCCCATATCGTGGTTTAGGGAATAAGAAATTATCGAATAAACGTTTGAGATTGTTTGTATGTGTGGAAGCCCGTTTATAGGGCGACGGGCCGCGTTTCAAACACGGGTGGTTCACACTTACCGATTGCCGTAAATAAGAAAAAAAATAAAAAATTACCTACCCATTTTATTATTGATTCGGGACGAGAATCATTAGCATAGTTACCTCCTTGAATTTGACGAGGATGCAAAACAACACCTTGTATAGTCTTTAGTCGCGGACAACTTGAATGGCGTGATTCAAAACTTTGATGTTAGTTCTTTATTTGTGTCATAGATGGCGCTGTATTACTTTTCGTACTATGTTGCTGAAGTCGTTTTTGTAATACCGCTATTGTTCATAACATACATATGCTGGGTAGAGCTAATGGTAGTTTCGCTGTTTGAACACAGGATTGCATCTGTCTTGTTCACTCATTCTCTCAACATGAGCAAACCATTTAACCTCGTTGTACAACAATAACAAAATAGTCTCAATGTATCATAGATATAGATGTCATTTTCTAACAAAAAAACGACATTCGAAAAAAAAGTTGTCATTGATAAAGACAATTTACTTAAAAAAGACATTGAAAACATTGCTGTGATTCTAAGAACACTAAAAGAAAAATAGAATTTCGTAAATGTTTTGGAAACGTATTGCGAACATTATTATTATTCTCTATTTTCCATAATATAAAATAATAGTCTGGCTTTACGCCAGATTACACTTTCATTGAAGCGAGAAATACGTAGAATCTGCCATTTTCTTATTCGCTTTCGTTATCATTATTCGTTCATAGATTTTTGATGGACATAAAATTTTTCACGTTTTGTCTTTGGTAAAATTTATCTACATCTACACTAATATTATAAAGAGGAAAGATTTGTATTTTTGTATGTAACGAATAAACTTAAAAACTACTGGACCGATTTCAAAAATTCTTTTACCGTTATAAAGCTACATTATCAGTGAGTAACATAGGCTATATTTATTACTAGAATAAAGAAAAAGATCCTTAGAAATCACTACTAAAACCAACCCAAGGTGTAAAAAAATGAGTCATAAAATGTCTTTCATCGCATGCGCTGCGGAAAGTATTGATGATAGAACAAAAAAATGTTCTACAATATTATAGAACATATCAATGTCAACAAAAAACTTCGCGAGACCATATCTCCAACTATTGTAGTTATGTCACTATAACTACTTTTTTACATTTTAAAAGTTGATAGAAATGCTGATCGAAATCAGACCATGTTATCCATACCTAAGTATTAATTCTTATGCAAATAAACTATTTCGTATTCAAGACAGTTTCAATACCTGTTAGTTAATTACTTTTTGAATTATTGGAATCGGACATTCCATTCAAAAGATATTACGAAATTAAAAATATGTGTCTAAACAAAATTTACACGCTGACGCGCCGTTGTGGCTCCTCGCAGCGCAGCGAGCAACGCGGCGAGAGAGATGGCACCAAACTGTGGGAGAGGGGTGTTCGCATAGTAGGTACTCCATTATGGTATAGATAAATTTAAGCCCTCCCAGTATGTGTAATGGTACAAGACTTTTGATAAAGGAATTAAGAGACAATGTGATTGTAGCAACTATCATCACGGGCCCCGCGGCCGGTCAGCTCGCTCACATTCCGCGGATCCCAATGATGCAGATTTGCTTAAAACTTTTAAAAGGTTATAATTTCCTGTAAAGATATCGTTTGCCCTTACAATAAATAAATCCCAGGGACAAACTTTCTCGATGGTTGGCATCAACCTAAGGAAAGAGTGCTTTTCTCATGGACAATTGTATGTTGCTCTTTCTCGAGTATGAACAAAACATTGATTTTCCCTGAAAATCAATGTTTTGTTATCACCTACAAATACCATTGCCAACATAGTGTACAGTGAAGCTTTAAGGTAAACTATTACAAAATAAAAACGTAAAGACTTAAAATTAAATATAAATAAAGAAATAAAAATTACATGAGTAAAAAAATTACAACCCATAAAAATAAAATATATATGTATAAACAACAAAAAAAATACGTTTTGTTTATTTTGAAAATTTTGAAAAATTTAGACTTGTACGTTTTAATTGGCAAATTTATAAGTTAAATTATCATTATTTATCCCATAACGTTTAAAAAAAAATGACCACCCGTGCGAAGCCGGGACGGGCCGCTAGTCTGTAATATAAGCATACAGTTTAGAATAAAAATAGAATATAGATTATAATTATGAAATCTTTTCAAAACAGACTTTTGTATGAAAATTATAATTATTATTATAAAATCGGTTGTTTCATTTGCGTAATTTTCCTTCTGACGTTTGTGCAAATTATGTCTACCCAAGTGGAAAATGCACACATTGCACACCAAACCGTAAGTAGAGGAATACGAACTTTAGTTATTAGTGGTGGAAATAATATTTTTCGTAAAAAAATCTTTTTAACACTGAGATTTCATAAAAAGTTGGGTGTATTATTAGATACCTACACCTACATTTATTAGGATTACAGGCATGATCTATCTGACCTTCACAACCCAGTTATTACTGGGTAATACAATACTCCTTGGTAAAACTGGTTGTCAGACTTTCGGGCCACTCACTACTTGTAACGACTGTCAAAGATCTTAAAATGACAGCCGGGACCAACGGGTTAACGTGCTTCCCGAGGCACGGAGGAAACTCGGTATGCAATGGGTGGTCACCCATCCACAGTCCAACCTGTATTAAATTGAATATACACCGTGTAAATCACCTCATTACGAAGCTGTCAACCAAGCATTCTGTACATGAAACTAAGTAACTTTACGCAAAAATTATTGCTGGGAAACGGCTTATTTTTGGGGTGCGTACCATTTGACATAATAACAAAAGTTCTAACGATCACATGACCTAATTTCATTTAATATAATTTTTCTTTAGTATAACGATGAAATGATATAATGAATTATTGATATAATTTCAGTTTACCTAATTTTATATGGTTTAATAAACATTTTCTATAATGCACATTTGAACTAATATTCAGTTAGTATAATATTTAGTTAGTATATTATTCCTCATATATTCCTGCGTTAGAGCCGCTATATAGTTGGTGAATCATGTGGGTTAGGTTAGGTTAGAACCATGACCATTAGCGCCAGATCCATTCTATTGTTGGTGAATCATTTGGGTTAGATGAGGTTATAACAGTATGATGTTTTCTAATATTTACTTTTTCACTACAGAATTTGGGCAGAAAATAAGTATATGAAAATTAGGTCAAATGAAAATTATGTCAACTGAACGTTATACTAAGTGTTATTAGAGCAAAAGAAGTTTATATGAAATGAAATATTAGATCACATGAAATTAGTTTATTTGTTTTCATAGCATATGAAAATTATATCATGTGAACGTTATTTCAAGTGATAATATATTATCTGTTATTATGGCATATATTACACACCCTGTAAAATCATGTTTTGTGGTAGAACTCAATGTAACGCACTCAAAACATTGTGCTG
The DNA here is from genome assembly GCA_963082945.1 of Cerastis leucographa. Lineage (NCBI taxonomy): Eukaryota > Metazoa > Arthropoda > Insecta > Lepidoptera > Noctuidae > Cerastis > Cerastis leucographa. The sequence goes on from OY720359.1 coordinate 2,879,112, forward strand.
ATGGACGGATTGAATAGTACGGGGGTCGTGGAGGTGTTTAAAGTTTAAAAATTTTAAAAATCTTACATTAAAAACTTGTATTAAAAAAAAAAATACTTGTCAAAAAATTGGATCTTTGACTCCTAATATCTCCGTAACTAGAAGTCCCAAGGTATGGTGTAGAACAAAAAAATGATCGCAATGACAGGGAGAACCAGTGCCTTTCGGCTTCGTTAAGAGGTGTTTTACACCCTTTATTACTGATCACCTAAGTGTTTAGCCAGTTATTTTATTTAGCCAAGACGTTTATGATGAAAAGAGTTTGTATGGTCAATGAAATGTGCATCTATTTGAAGCAATCGTAAAGATGTCCAAAGAAATTGCTTGTATCGAATACAAGCGACTGATATCGGGAACTGATTGAATGTTCTGTTCCCAGAAAATCCATGTTTTTGTTTTAGTTTCAATATTTTTATAGAAAGACATTGTAGATTGTGTTAGGTTTTGAATCGGGATGTCGTTGGTTGGGAATACAGGAAGAAACTTTCAGCGGGGCAGGTTTTATTTTGACCGTTGCAGCTACACGAAAATGGTCTTAGGAGACTATCCATATTTTTTCGTGAAATTGTTATCCCCATTCAAATATTTTCAAAATTATCCACAGGTAGCTAGAGAATGGCCATTTTACAAAAACAAAAACCTGTAGCTGCAACTGTTAAGTTTCCATCCCGTATATGATTGTGTGGAATCAAGGTCTTCTAAGTTAAAATAGAGCTCCGTTAATGGCGAGTTTATTTTCCAATTGTTCTTTTACAGTTTTTTGAACTATTTAGGAGCTTCCTCATTTGATTTATTGATCTTATTTAAAACCAAATGTCTTTTTGATGCCGTCAAAAACTTGTTATTATACGTGAATGACATTAAAGGTACAACAAAAAATAACATCCGTTTAAAATAATGTCCAAACAAAACTTTTTACATTCATCAAAAATTTAAAAAAAAGTACGAAAACAAAAGTCTAAAACAGATTCACAAAGCATTCAAATTGGCTAACAACTCGGGGATAGGCATAAACATAAGTCGCGTTCTTTTCAGTACCCAAATATTATTCCCTTGAGAAGTTCTGAAGAAACTTTTATATACTTTTATATTACTTTTTCTCCAGATTTAAGGGGTGTTTTACTCGTCTATAATAATCAGGGTATTCCCTGAAGTTGGAATGAATTGTTGGAGGTCTATTTATGGTACATTGCTTTGTTAACAGGGCAACTACAGTACTTTCACAAGTTATTATGCCTTGTGACTGGGACTGTAGCTTCGCGTTTTATTTTGTTTTGTTGACATTCAAAAGTGCCTGTAATGGTCTAATTGAAATAAATGCTTTGACTTTGACTTTAATGGACTTTGAAGTCTTTTATGGTAGTACTTGCTAAGCAATGAATACGATGCATGTTTTTTGTTAAAAAAATGTTGTAAAGTTTATATTTATGTTTTTTTTTTTAACTATATCTAGAGGTCTTTGCTTTCTCTTTCACCGAATATAGTTATTTTTGAGAGAGAGAGCAGCGGTGGAGTTAGAGAGCAGCGGTGGCCCAGTGGTGGCAGCCCCGACTTACGAGCAGTAAGCCGTGGGTTCGAACCCATGCAGGCGCATTACTTTGTGTAATTTATTTCATCACAGCTGCTCTAAAAAATGGTGAAGGAAAACATCGTGAAGAAACCGACATTTCCTAGAACTAAAAATTCGAAGACCTGTAACATCTACCAACCCGCACTGGGCCCGCGTGGTAGATGACAGCCCAATCCCTCTCAAAGAGAGAAGGCCTGTGTCCCAGCAGTGGGAACATTATAGGCTGATGATGATGATGAATATAGTTAAGTAAAATAAGCTTTAAGAAAGTTTTCTTATACTATTTAAATAGCCTGTGTTACTAAAATAAGTGTTAATCGTAATAATTGTTAATGTTGTTGCAAATCGTAATAATTATTTTTAAGGCAAGGTTAAATGTTTTAGTGTAAAAATATTTATTGAAAGTCAAGTTTACGATTCTGTTAACATTAGTTTTCAATTAAACCATTAAAATATTTATGAAAAGCTTAGGAATGCAGCAGATGGCAAAGATTGGATCACACTCTTTAGAATTCGATATAAATTGCTTACGTGCTACTGAAATTTCGTTAACATTTTCTGTATCTTTTTATTTATTGGACTCTTTTTGTCCACCGAACTTAGAACTAGTGGATTGCAACTCAAAGATAAAGTTAAAAGTTGCTTGTTGATCCGTTGCGGTAATTTTTCTTTTTTGTTATTTTTTTACAAAACTGTTCCCGACTACACACACCAGAACTTTCTCCTGCATCATTGGTGCGCATTTAAATTCACATACATAAACAGCCAGACCCTGAACAACCATCTGTAGGTCATACAAATATTTGTTTTGTGCAGGAATCGAACCCACGACACTCAGTGCAGCAGCCAATCGCTCAGCCACTGCGCCAACCTTGCTGTCAAGCGTATATTAAATAGCTTCATCCATTCAACAAGTGCACACCACAAAAATAAAATAAAAACCTTAAATCTAAACTAAAAAATAAAAGATAATATTGTGATGAAAACAGAAAAATATACGTGTATTTTAAATAAATAGTAGCTGTAATTTTCAAAGCTTCACTGTGTATAATAAGTTTAAAACTAATTGCATTGAACGAATGTTACTCGCATTAAAATGGAGAAGAAATGATGCAACGTTGAGTTAAAATCTGCTCAATTATTTCTTTCACGCAGTGCAAGCAATGTTTATAATGTAACTAATTTTATTAGATGGTGAAAGATACACGTATTCAATTTGTTCGTTTAGATAAATTAAGTGAAAAGCAATGTGCATAACTACAAGGTGTTGTTTTGCATCCTCGTCAAATTCAAGGAGGTAACTATGCTAATGATGCTCGTCCCGAAACAATAATAAAATGGGTAGGTAATTTTTCTTTTTTTTCTTTTTTACGGAAATAGGTGAGTGTGAACCACCCTTGTTTTAAACGCGGCCCGTCTGGTTCTTGCCTTATAACCTCACTTACACACATACAAACAATCTCAAATGTTTATTCGATAATTTCTTAGTCCCTAAGCCACGTTAAGGGGGTTATTCTGAAATACTGACAAACTTAAACAACCAAAAAAATAAAAATCAAATCGTTTATTGTTAATTAACTACGTACCGTAATTTTAATTGATTATTTATGTCTTTCGTGACCACCTCCTGAAATTTGACGAGGTTGCAAAACAACACCTTGTATTTATTTTCATAGTTATTTACAAACGTAAATTTAAAAAAAAAAACAGAGGCAGTCAACAGGACTGCCGGCAGAAGTGAAAACGAAAAACAATAGAACTGTGTTCGTTTTTTGAATTTTTAAACGCGTCGCTAGTCTGGTGCAATTCGTCATGAGAATAATTATATCGGTGCCGCGAATCCAATTGGGTCTTTTCCACTACTAAAAATCGCTCATCGCGGTTAAAGAAGTTTTCACTTCAATAGGTACATGTACAAAAATCGCATCGCTGTCAATAGCTATGGTGCCCAGGAGGCTGGCAGCATTGCCATGTTGGATGGCAATGCTGATTCTTTGGCCCAAAAACAGGCTAGCCCTTGTCTGATCATCAGATAAATGCCTAATAGTCCGATCGTAAGTTTGTTTGTGCATTATTAGTATTTGATTCACACTACAGCCCATCCCATTCCTATGTTTATTATCACTTGAAATTAATGCTAGGAATATTTACAGTTCAGAAATCTAGCGTAGGATTTACCGGGTACATAATTGGGGAAGCATTGTTATTCTACACATGCCTTTACAACTGATTATGCTCGTTAACCTCTCCAGTAAAGCAGAATGCACTAGGACTGTGATAGCAGTTCACAGGTTCGTCTAACAAGTAACAATAGGTGCATGGTACGTCTATTGCTAATTTAAATACCTCTATTGTTAATTAGAATATCTCTCGATAACTAGATGCTTCAGTTATTCGTGTATTGTTGTTTTGAATGGTAAGAGGTTTCTGTTCTGTAGTTTAGAACTTAAGCTTCATACATAATTATTAACGATTATGCATGTACATTATATTATATAGTTATTTTTTCAACACTCATCATTATAATAAAGCTGTTAAATTAATGGTTTTTTTTTCTACTTGTTTTGTAAGTAAAATTTCGTCAAAATCGGTAGAGCCGTATCAGAGATTAGCCCAAACAGACAGACAGACAGTTTTTTTGTTATAAGTACTGTATACTTGTATACTTTCAGAATTATACATTCTGTTATTTTGACATTACAAACAGACAGTTCAATTTTATTTATTTGTATAGATTAAAAGTAGACGCAGACTGAATGAAATCGTTGACAAACATGAGACCAAAATATAAATTGAACGAACGAATGAATCTAATCCTGACCGATATCGTATAGACCATTGAACACAACAATCGCTCTCCAAACTACCAAACAAGCTGTGCTTCGGACCGTTGTGAGCAGGGTTGTCACATCCGCACAAAATAATACTAATATCCATACTTATATTATAATCTATACTTAATATTATAAAGCTGAAGAGTTTCTTTGTTTGCTTGAACGCGCTAATCTTGATATGAAAAAATCTTTCAGTGTTAGATAGCCCATTTATAGGCTATATATCATCACGCTACGACCAAGAGGAGCGGAGCAGCAATGAAAAATGTTGCGAAAACGGGGAAACTGTGACGCAGACGAAGTTGCTCGGGACAGCTAGTTTTTTTTTATATTTCGGCCTACTCTGTCCCACATTCCCACTGCTGGATAAAGGCCTCTCAGATGGCTTTCAGATTTTGGTTTAACTTTTGCCTTTTCCGACCAATCCGTTAAGAAGGAGTCCAGACCGTATGTTATTATACTCATAATCATATTATTTTTTACTTGTTATTCAATTATTTACTTTTGTACACATTGATTAAGCTTGTATATTCTTAAATTTTTCAATCTAAAATAATATATAAAAAAAAAAAAAAACAAAATATTAAAAAGGGGCGATCTCCCAAAAAAAAAAAATTGTTGACATTTTTTTTTGCGTCTGTCTATGAAAAATAGACTTTCTTAAGAAATTAACGCGAGCAGCTGATCAAAATAGTATTTTCCCCTACCAAAAATCGCTCAACGCGGCGAAGGAAGTTTTCTCTTTCATGTCAATCCATTGAAATAACCCACAGTGGTCAACCCTAGCATCAGCCCCCACAAAACCAGCGGCCACTTCAGACAGTGCAACGCAATTTAAACTTAGTTCAAGTTAGCCAACCAACAGTTAAACTGAAGTAAAGCCTTTGTCTGTGGAACTAGTACCTTCATTTGTGATGCTGCTTATTAAAATATATATAGAAGTTATGCAGGTGACTTTGCTTTGATTGGAGAAGCAGAACCTTGTGATACTCGTTGCAAGGTATAAGTGCATATGAAATGTGAGTTATGAAATGAATTAATAAATTAAAATAATCTTTTATTAAAATATTATAATGAACAGAAGAAAATTAAACCTATCTATCAACATCAAACGTGTATACAAAGTTTCGGGTCTGTGCTAGCAACCGTCTAATAAACGCTGAGGAGTTCTCTAGACCGAAGGTGATTCTGGGTGCTGGACCAAGTCATGTCTATGATAAAAATGTACTGTGACCAGAACCAAACTAGGTGTGTGATAAATTTCAGCTAAATCGTTTGGGGGACACTGGTTTGAATTCAATTGCAAGATTTGTTCAGTGCTTACCTACTAAATAACAAACTGACTAATTAGGCCAGCTAAATGAAAGACTGTAATAAATTAATATATGGTGCTGGCGTCACATACAATGACTATAAAGGATTTCTGTAAAAGAGAAAAATAGGTACGGTCAGCAACTCACAGTATTCAAAATAATAAGACGTCTTAGTTTTAGAACGATCCATATTAACAGACTGGAGTAAAGGACATAACAATATTTTCATCAAAGGTTACACAAATTCGCAAAACATTATTACATCAGATCATACTAATCAGCAATAAACTTGGTGTATTATTGATAAGTGTTAACCGACTTCTGATGCCGACTGCACCAAACCAATAATTTATCTTCTCAACTAAAAATACTGACATTTCATTCAAGTAAATAGCTCAGTACCGAAACGCCTTTAATATTATTTCTTGGGAAAGAGGCTTCATTCAGATTTGTATAGCAAAGATATTAAAATAGTTCTTCCATTGCTTAAACTCAAAAAATCTGTGATTGAAAATTTCTAGGATTTCGAGGGAATGCGCAGTTACAAGGCTTAAATTCCCAATTCCGGGTTAACTACTAAAAATTTACTAATATAAAAATCCCTACGACACGGGGTTTCTTTTAGTATTAATATCCGTTGCATGGTTTAATTTAAGTCAGACAAACAGACACGAAAAATAATGTATATTATGGATACATTATTTTGGAAAGAAAACGCACGTGATTAAAAGAGTGCTGGATATAAATGTTTACCTTCCTCTCCATCAATGGAGAGGAAGAGGAAGGCCAAAGAAAAGATGAATGGATTGCGTATGAAATTATATGAAAGAGAGTAGTAATTGATGGCGTGACTTCTGACTGGGGAGAATGGAAGATATAGGCTGCGTTTCCAATGAGGCAGAGCGGAGACGAGCTGTGCCGCGATTCACCAATCACATGACTTGAAGTGAAGTGAAGTGGAGAAGAGGTGTGGATTTCAAGCCATGTGATTGGTGAATCGCGGCACAGCTCGTCCCCGCTCTGCTCCACTCCGCCTCAGTGGAACCGCAGCCGAAAACGTGTTGCGCCGACAAGGGCGGGAAGATGACTTTGGAAAGATAAGGCTACATCTAAATCAAGACGAGAAGGGTTAGGGAAAACGCACGTATTTTAGTTTATTTGGAGTCGGCGCAGCATGTCTTCTTCTTCCATACTTCTCTATTACTTATTATTTATTGAGGTCCTTCCATTTCCAGCCATATCATCATACAGTCCATCCATCATTTCTTTGGTCCTCTCCGACTATAATAGCCATCCACATTTATCATCATCATCATCATTTCAGCCGAAAGACGTCCACTGCCACGCCTACACGACACTTGGGAGAGGCCTATGCCACATTGACCGGTCCCGTGCGACTCGTATCCAGCGGATCTCCGCAGTCTTCACCAGTTCATCGGTCCACCTAGTGGGAGGCCTTCCAACGCCGGTTCGTCGTCGCCATTCTAGAACTTTTCGGGCCCATCGGCCATCCGTTCTGCGAGCTATGTGCCCTGCCCACTGCCACTTAAGTTTGGCAATTCTTTGGGCTACGTCGGTAACCTTGGTTCTCTTGCGGATGTCCACATTTCTTATTTGATCACGCAAAGCAACTCCGAGCATAGCCCTCTCTATTGCCCTTTGGGTGACTTTAAGCCTTCTGATGAGGTCCATTGTAATCACGGGCAACACACACTGGTCATACACTTGCGTCCTGAGATACTGCCAACACTAAAAAAATATTGAATCAAAGATTCTGCCAACCAAATAAAACTAACTTTCAGTGATGGTAATTTCAGCTTTGCTAATTCTATCAGCCACCCTCACCACAGTCCAGTCAAACTAAAGTCTAACTTAGTTTCAACGGTTTTGTCTATGTCTGCATTTAATTAATAGAGGTGTAGTTTTGCCAGCGTAAACATAATAGTTTCTAGAACTCAGTCATGAAAAGACGCCTGCATTAATTGGGTGCACGTATGAAGGGTTAACAGCTTAGTCTAGTAGACACAAAGGCGGCTGCTGAGGATAAGGTCCTGGTTTCGATTTCATCATCATCATCAGCCTATATTGTTTTCTCTGCTGGGATGCAGGCCTCCTCTCTATGAGAGAGAATGGGCTGTAATCCACCACGCGGGCCCAGTGCGAGTTGGTAGATGTCACATGTCTTCGAATTTTTTGTTCTAGGACATGCCGGTTTCCTCACGATGTTTTCCTTGACCGTTTTTGAGAGCAGCGGTTATGAAATAAATTACACAAAGTAATGCGCCTGCCTGGGTTCGAACGTACTGCTCGTAAGTCGGGGCTGCTACTACTGGGCCACAGCTGCTCTCGTTTCTATTTCTTGGTCTGCCAACGTGCCAATTGTGTTATTATATTTTTCCATCAGTCCTATTTAGTAAGGTGTTAAATAGGTTCCAAATCTAGACTCCGCGGCTGCTACTGAGAATTTCTTTTTGTTGGTTGATAACCCCAATAACATTTTGCACGACCTGGGCATAGGGCCCCATGCTCAGCAGTATCGATTTAAAAGTGTTACTAAGATTTGTTTACCAGACATCTATACTAATATTATAAAGCTGAAGAGTTTGTTTGTTTGCTTGAACGCGCTTATCTCACGAACTACCTACTGATTCGATTTGAAAAATTCTTTCAGTGTTAGATAGCCCATTTATCGACGAAGGCCATAGGGTATATTATTATATCATCACTACGACTAATAGGAGCGGAGCAGCAATGAAAAATGTTGCAAGAACGGGGAAAATGTGACGCAGACGAAGTTGCGCGGGACAGCTAGTATCTCAATAAAATTGTTGTCCGGTGCTCAGATTAATGTCCTTATACAATCAACATCCCCAAATCCTAAAAATATGAAATCCAGTAAAATACTAGGATTCTATAAATGATATTTATTTTGAAAATAGGTTTAAAAAAAATACACGGTTTTTTTTAAGTAGGTTAGGCTGGTTTTTCGTACCAACAGCAACGAAGCAAAAGCCGAAACAAAATCAAAGGTCATGGACTCTTTTAAGGTCCAGACTATGCATGCAGATCAGAGTACCTTACCCCTCTGTCTATCCCATCGGAGAATACAGGAGTAAAGCTAAGTTACTCAGTTAATATTCTTCCCTCATCTTTAACTCTTTAATATATTACCAAGACAGACAGGCTTTGATATTCAATAAAAATAAAGTATTACAATAAGTGTATATTTAGAGTAATATTATTTCTCATACAATGGTATAATTAGTGCTTATAAGTAAACTAAAACTAGAATATATTCAACAGTTGCAAGTAATGATAGGTTAATTCAGATGTTTGGTAGCGACCTGCCCGGACTAGGTTTATTTAAAACCTGTGTTTCAGGCCATCAATGTTTGTAAAGGACTGTTTTCATAGGATCGAATCAAGAAAATGTTCTCTGTGGCAAAATGGTTAATACAAGAGGCTGTATGAGAGGATGGACTGTGTATGTCTTTGTTATTTGATATATTATTCAGATTTGGGACTGTATAAATAGATCGTGACTTATCTTGTGATAGCAGAATTTGAGGGGTTGTTTCACACTTTAATTCGCACGAGTGTGGGTATGCTTTAATGTGAATATTAAATTTATTTTAATTGTACGGGCAAGGTAATATACATTATATTCTGTATACAAGGTGTTGTTTTGCATCCTCGTAAAATGCAAGGAATTAACTATGCTAATGATTTTCGACCCTAGTCGAAACCCGAAACCCGATAAAATGTATAGGGTCTATACATTTTGATTCCCTTGAGAATGTCGTATCTTTATTTAACGTTAACTTAGAAGCTTGAGTTTTACACAGCTTAAAGGGTCTATAGATTTGCATGTATGTTTTTAATTTCAACTCGATAGCTTTACGCGTTCCCGAGATAAAGGGTCTCGACAGACGGACAACAAAGTGATCCTATAAGGGGCCGTGTCGACGGCGCATTCGTCCGTTCGTTCGGAAGGCGTCCGGGAGGGCCGATGCCTGCACGGGCTGCGGGACTGTTCGAAAGAGATACCGTGCCCCTAGAAGACAAAGGGCTAAGAAGGAACATGGATGGGTTTTAGTCAGTACAAGTCTGACTCCCTCCCCGTCCATACTTTTTCACATGAAATTCCCAATGAAAATAGTAAAAACATGGAAACAGTTTTACATTCCACAAATTACAAGAAACTGCAACGATTCTACATTTTGCATAATTTAAACGGATGAGATGGTTTTACGTAAATGCAGCTGTAACTGTTTGGCCACGACTAACACGTTCAACCGACCCGTGAAATGCGCCACTTATGCCTTGTCTAGAAAGGGCGACTTCGCTGAGAATCTTTCGCGCGTAATATGATAATCACGCGATATTTGCAGATGCGATGTATTTGCGCCCATTATACCTCGCCAACACGCGTATTAGTCCGCGCGAAACGATTCGGGGCTTTTCTTGACATGTCTAGCATGTCGTGCTCGTGCAAGCTGTCATTTTTTTTGTTCTGTCCTATTGTATTTGTACATATTTGTAAATATGTTACTTTTTGTCAATGTGTATGCACCATTGTCTCTGCGACATTTTTTTTCCTTTCTTTCTTTCTAGAAGGGACGAAATCGCCGCCAATCGCGAATCTTACGGTGTGTGCAGATTAAGTATCATTTCGCAAAATTGTTGTTATATAACACGTCCACATTATTAAAAACATTAGTGACATCTCTATAGAATCGTATTATATAACCATTGTATAACGTATAACGAATGTGTAACATGTTACATATTGTGGACTCTCTGTGATGAGCTCTTTGAGTTATGAGATGATCTTGTTAAAGAAAAACGACGTGTAAAGGTGTTTGTAATTACCTATTTGAAAAAATAAACATCATTTCATTTCACCCTTAGAGATCTTGGTCTTAGACCATGCTACGAATTACTGCAACGCGATATGCAGTGCAACAACGTATGAGGTCGTGAACGAGACGTTAGACGGATGAGATGGTTTTACTTGGAGAATATGCAGCTGTTATCGTGTGGAGCGTTCCAGATGTAACGTTGTCTTGATACATTATTCTACTTTTACTCTGCTATGCATAATAAAATGCATATGGTATTCACTTTGTGTAGTTAATTGATATGGCTAATGTGTGGTAAAAGTAAACGTGGTCTCATTAATTAATCTCGGGAATTAACCAAATTCAGTTTGTTTAGAAGTTCTTCATTATATAAATTACGTTTCTCTTCCATAAACATGTAGAAATATATATTATCGTAATACTATGTATTACTTTTTCAAGAGGGCATGTATGACCAATACCGAAACTTTAAAGGATAGCAAAAAAAGAAAAATAACTCAAAGGAATCACGGGCCCAATTTTAAAGAAAACTAAAAATAGCTTTTTTGAAAAATCATTATCATCCTAGCCAGATCGAATCAAACATGTTGATTTTCGATGAAAAAAAAAAAGATCCTTTAGTTTACAGTGTGTCATTACTTAAATATCGATCTATTACTCTTGTTTGATCGAGTTGTCCTTCAAATCCACGATACCGATTTGGATGCAGTTGTCACCAATATTCAGGGAATTAGTTTTGAGTGTTTATTGTTCACATAACTCCACACAGACATAGAAATCTCGATGTTCAGTCATATTGCAAGAACCGAGCGAATCTGGGACGGGTCGCTAGTTTATTCATAAAGCATTGTTATGACTGTTTTTCCGAAAAATGCAGAATATTATGTTTTTTCACTAGACTACACACACACACTTCATATATCATGCAATGTTTTTTTCTCTTTGTTTAAAGTTAACGGTCTTAGCTGAAACATTCAAATACATTCTGACTTTCATTATGTGTGGTGTTCATACTTGTCAGTGGTAACATGATTTATTTTGTTGAAGATATCGTTGGTTGGAAAAATCAGTAATTTTGACGTTGAGCCCGTGGCCTAAAAACAATAGACGATAAAATCAACAAAGGCTTGCCCTGATTCAAGGAAATTATATTTGAAACAATAAGACAGCTGTCAGTTAAGCATCACGCTATGGCGTTCGAATTTTGAAATAAATAAAATGCTATACTGAGACGAACTAATGTTCCCACTGCTGGGACACAGGCCTCCTCTCTAAGAGAGGGAGTTGACTGTAATCCACCATGCAGGCCCAGTGTGGGTTGGTAGATAAATAAATAAAAATAAAATAAATAATAAATTTTATTTAATAATATAAGGTATACATTAAATACAAGTTTTCTTAAATCTATGTCATGTTCACTAATGGTTTGTGCCTGAACTAGGTAATCCTGTGTTTCAGCGATTGGAGGTAAAATTAATTGATCAAATAATCACATATCATATTATTCTTATTGGTAAATGTGTAAAAAGGTGTATAAAATTATAATTACTAAACTTACTAACTAATTGAAAAAAACAAAATAACACTAATACTAACAGTATTTACTTTAGCACAAGTAATAACTTCTCTGTATCTTCATAGGACATAGCTTGAATAGTTTCCTTAAGGAATTTTTTGCAGTTACTATAATTTAGGGAGTACATGTTCCCATTTTCATTTAGCCTGTTATAGAGTAGCGGTCCGAGGTACATATAAAATTTTGCTGTGAAAGCATGTTTTGTACTTTTATGAGGGCAAACTATATCTTTCCGTCTCCTTTTAGTAAACTCTGTGCTGTATGGAAGTGCTGCGTGTTGTTTTAGTACAGTGCTCATTATAAATAACTGTCGAACTGTTAGTACTTCACAGGATTTATACAGGAGGTTTGTGGGGAAAAGGAAAGGACGGCAAGTAGCCACCTTGAGAATAGCTCTTTGAGCTCTTTCAATGACAATAGCTCTTCAATGTCAATAGCAAAGTCTTACTGGTCCCACCCCATGAAGTGATACAGTAATTCAAAATTGACTGATAAAGAGCAAAGTATACTTGCCTAATTATTTTAAGATCTGCTATCAATCGTAACTTTTTGAATACGTAAATCAGCTTACGAATTCTATTATTCAGAGCTTCCATATGCTGTTTGAAGGAAAGGGTCTCATCTAATATAATTCCCAGGTATTTTAATGTATCTGTCTTTTTAATATTGGGACATTTACACTGGTTATCTCCAGGGACTGGGCAACAATGAGCATGCAGCGATAAAGGGATATTGGATATTTGCTTGCGCAACGAAAACTTAATGTAATTTGTCTTCTCTGCATTAAGTGTTAGTAAGTTATTTTGAAGCCATTTATTTACAATATTAAATCCCTGTTGCGCATGATTGTAGACTTCATATTCTGTGTCAGCCGAAAAAAGTAGAGCAGTATCGTCAGCGTAAGTAATGATAGTGCCATGCTCTAGCTTTAGATTGCAAAGATCATTTATGTAGATCAAAAACAAGGTAGGCCCTAAAATACTTCCTTGAGGAACACCAAAGCATGTATTTTTTTGAAAAGCGCTGAGGACGTTGCCAATCTTTACGCATTGGGAACGATCTTCTAAATAACTTTTGAACAATTTCAGCTGGACGCCTCTTATACCCATGATCTCAAGCTTACGCAACAGAATTGGAATGGAAACTGTGTCAAAAGCTTTAGCGAGGTCCAGGAAAATTCCTACTGTATGATTACCCTTGTCCAGATTTTGCGCTAGATAGTCAGTCAGATGGTGTACCGCATCAGCAGTTGAAACTTTAGGCCTAAATCCAAACTGCCGTTCAGACAGAATTGATTTGTCTTCCAAATATTTTAACAACCTTTTGTTTATATTTTTTTCCAATATTTTAGATAAAGAAGGCAGTAGAGAAATAGGTCTATAATTTGTCACTTGCTCTTTGCTGCCTGATTTATAGACAGGGACAATTACAGCTTTTTTGAGACACTCTGGAAAATGACCTGAAGATAAACAAAGGCGGAAAATATAAGTCAGTGGCCGTACCAAAATGTCCTTGAATTTTTTGATAATTTTATTCGATATGTTATCCCAGCCTACTGCACATTCTTCTTTCAGGGTCATAATTATACTTTCCACCTCAGTCTCGTCAGTATCTAGCAGCGCAAAGGATTTTAAAGCAGTGCTGCAGGTAAAAGCAGTGCTTGTTAGATTTTGGGATTGACCCAGATTTTTTTCTGCCAGACACTTTCCAACATTAACAAAGAAATTATTTGCTATGTTAGCCGATTCCAGCTTTGACGATTGTGCTTGTAATAAACCTGAAGATGACTCATATTGTTTCGTGCTATACGTTGCGTTTTTAATATAGTTCCAGATATTTTTACTATTTGTTCCAGCCTTTTCCAATGCCACTTTGTCGTAGTTGCTTTTAATTTTTTTAAGGAGATCATTGCAGAAATTTCGATATCGTTTGTACGAAATTTGCAAAACTGCACTGTCTGGATTAGATTTAGCTTTCATATGCAGTTTATCCCTATGTTTCATACAGCGTATAAGACCTGGTGTAATCCATGGTTTTAGGTTGTAATATTTGTTGCTCAACTGCGATATGACTGTGTTTTCCTGAATTGCATTTCGTAAGTTATCAATTACAAACATCATGCAAAACTGTGGGTCAGCGGAATTATAGACTGGATCAAAATTGATGACGCGCAAATCTTCTTCAAGTTTATTTATATTCAGTTTTGAAATATTGCGAGTGTCTTGTTTAGGTAATTTACAATTTAGGGTTAGTAGGGCAGCATTGTGATCGGTTATTGTTGAGTTAACAACAAGTGCAATTGAAGGGAAATTTGATTTAAGCATAATATGATCCAAACAGGAGCCACTGTGATGTGTAGGAAAGCTGTGTGCTGGGAGCAGGCCATGAAAGGCGCATAGGTTCAGGTAGTCCTGAGCAGACGCATCAGCACTTCCTGGTAGAATATTGATATTAATATCTCCAATTACAACCATGTTTTTGACAGATGACAGGGATTGCAAAGTCTCATTCAGAGAGTCAGTAAAAATGTTAGTATTTTTAAACGACGGAGGTCGATATAATGCTAATATCTCAAATTCTGATCCGATTGTAACTAACAGTCTGTTACATTCGTGCATATTAGGTTCCTGAACAGAGAAATTGAGATGATCTCTTGCATAAACTATCACCCCATCATTTTGGTTGTAATTTATAGTACTTTTATACATATTATATCCCGGTATTAATGGTATGTTATATTGTTTAGCAAGCCAGCATTCAGTTAAAACAATAACGTCACAATTAATGTTTAGCCGTTGCTGAAATGTAGCAAAGTTATCAAAATTTTTAAAGACACTGCGAATATTTTGTGTTAATATGGTTAGTGGAGTTTTGTATCGGGATACATATTGTCTGCAGTTTTCCGTTTCACAAACTTTGGACTCGGATACAGAGAAATTATCTAAATCATCAATAAAATTATTTAACATAATTGTAGTTAAAAATTAAAACTTAAAAAAGGTCAGAAAAAAATAAATAATTAACGGCGCTCTTAGGCGCCTCCATAATCTACAGAATTGATGTACCTTTTTTCAGCCATTATTTTCGCCGACATGACGACGACGACATGACATGACATGATGTGACGATGTCACATGTCATCGATTTTTTAGGTCTAGGATTCTTCACGATGTTTTCCTTCACCGTTTTTGAGACCAGCGGTGATGAAATAAATTACACAAAGTAATGCGCCTGCCTCGGTTCGAACCCACGGCTTACTGCTCGTAAGTCGGGGCTGCCACCACTGGTCCATCGCTGCTGTCATGAGACGATATTACTAAGATAATATTTTGATTTGATTTAAAAGAGGTATTCATTTTAAGTGAAGTTGTTGAAAAGAACCTAACTAAAATATTCACATACAGTGCATGTATGTATAAGGATAAAATACGAGTGTAAGAATCGTACCAAGTGGCATTCCGTAGTTTTTGCCAACCCCACTGGAAAGAACGATGTAAATTATAAATTAACATAAATAAGTGCTTGTGGAGGGAGGAGCTCGTGGCTTAATAATAACAGCCGTTAGGGTCGATCTTTAGGTTAACCCGTGCTTGCTATAGCAACTGCTTCAATTAATATAATCAACAATGGAAAAAAAATAAAATAGTGCGTGGAGTCCCTCCGCGCGGAAGAAGTGAAACTTCGTAATACTACACGGATGCGTTCGAGTGTCACGCATTCACTCTCGTTATTTTATTGAGCTTCTAAATAATATTTTATTGTTGTACACTCATGGAAATTGAGCGAAGGCTAGTCACACCGAAGAGTCGAATGCACGCCATCTTGCGTACCTAGTAGAACTACGTAGTCACAAATCTTGTAATAGCGCCATCTCTTAGTGGGTAATAGAAAATATTCCCCCTCCATTAGAACGTTAAACTTTTTGGAAGTCGCATAAGAAATTTCACTTCAATAACAACAGTCGGGTTATCTTTGTTATGTTGTCACTCGTAACGGGTGATATGCCATGTGTATGTAGCTATAAAAAGCAACTTATAACAAAAAGTACTACAGTGCCATCTATGACACGACGGAAGAACTAACATCAATTACCTAGAAATCGCAAGGAAAGTTTATATCGACTTAAGACTTTATAGGAAAACCCGACAACAGCAGTTGCCCACCAGAATGTAAATTCAGCCAGTGTATAAATTACTTATGTTATGGTTTTGCCACCCACCAAAAGCACACCTCATACGTACGTTTTTCTATGAAAATTATAAAATTAGGGTGTGGCTGTTATATCGGCAAGCACTCATTGAGTTCTGTGAATGGGAATACTCAGACGCGTGTACACCAAAAGTGTGCGCTTACGCAATTCAGCGGTTCGCTTCCCACTTCGAGGTTTCACAATCATGTAGGAGCACCATGGTTCAAGTTTTTTTTGATTGCCTCTTGCTATAAAGAAGTAATTTTAATATTTGTACATTTAGTATTCTTTTCGTTTCATTTCATCAATTAGTATTAAACGGGTTATATAGTAACTAAATATTTTTAATGTAAGTTTTTTAGCAACTGTCGATATAATTTGGGAGAAGCATATGAAAGTGGGTAATGAATGAAAGCTAATAAATGCAAAAAATCACATCCTTTTGTACTATTTACTTCGTTGTGGCATTGTGTCCGCACATGTATGATCCACCTATGTACAACTACATGATTTTTTAAAACCAACCCACTTGTGTTTTAGAGAATCTAGTTCTTATTTATCGTAGTAGATATCTAAAGCATAATATAATTGAATAGTACCTATTTGCCATTAATATTCCTTTTTCCATTAATATTGGCGATATGATGTGTTTTATTGCAATCATTTATTAAACACATACGTATCACTATGCAATAGATTCAAAACCACTCATTCATATTAATATTATAAATGCGATAGTTTGTGAGTATTTATGGATGTCTGTATGTATGTATGGATGTTTGTTAGTCTTTCACGCAAAAACTACTGAATGGATCTGGATGAAATTGGCACAGGGATAGATAACAAGCATATTGGATACTTTTTATCCCAGCAGTACGATCCCGTGGGACAGTTACCGAACAAAACACGAGTGAAGCTGTGAACATAAGCTAGTATTAGAATGTATAAGAGACGGTTCATGTCAAATAAATAGGTGTATTTATAAATTTATTACATGCACAAACTTTGGTGGCTTTGCAAAGGTTGGATAAAATACAGTTAGGTGATTATTGAAGTACTTATTTTAGGCAATTTATTTAAGTGTAGGGATTTATAAATAATAAGGTTCTCAGTTATAAGAAAATTCCTAATTTAGTAGTAAAAGAAGGCAGCCTTCAGCAGTTTCACCTATATTACCGTTTTAGGAGGTATTACCGAAATAATTGTTTTGAAACGTTCCAAATCTTTTCAAAGTTAAGTCTCGTGATTAAGTTAAAATGTCGCACAATCTTACTCTGAAATGAATAGTTAATTTTCGTTTAACATTGTGCTCGTAAAAGAAAATTGCTTTTCCACCTATTATGGAAACACAAACAAATGTTTAGATGCCTAAAATATAATATTTTGGTAAAGGTCAATAAACCGTTTTAACAGGACTGTCCTCTCTTGCATACTGCGTGGTCATATTAGAAATCTAAGTTTAGAACTTAGACATTTCTGGAATAGGGTCAAGAATTACGTCGGCAGTGCGATGCCGTGCGTTCGGCTATTTTCGGAACGGACGGTTCGGTCATTTTAAAATTGGAAATGCGTACTCTTTGATGTAAAACAAATGCTGTTTGCGTATGAATCGTATTCAAACGTTCAATTAGATGAAAATGTGTGTTGGTTAAGTGCATTCAAATAAAAGGAAATTGTTCTTAATTTGGATGACTTGGCACTGAAGATGAATCAAGAGGAAGCACACTCGTAATTCTAAATCAGCATTTCGGAGTATTAAACTATCGCTTTGAAGTATTCGTTCATTGTGTAAGAAACAATAAATTTATGTCACTTTGATCTCCGTTCTCAGGGATCCCCCCCCTACCTGTCCTCAAAGCATACCTAAATACCCTACCAAATCTACCTACCTATAGTCTACCTAAATTAATTTATAATAGTCGGACATCCTTTACTCCACTGGAGAACAGTATATGGACAGCTGTGACGAGACAGTGTTTCCCTTCCCAAACCTATTCGTTCCACCTTCTTACTATTTTCCACCTGGACATGAAATATCTTGGCTGACCTGGAAAACTTCTAACTGACTCCGGTGACTCTGGATCTTGGTTAAACCCAAAAAAGCCTGCTCAGGTGGAGATTCATAGATCATCATCATCATCAGCTTATAATGTTCCCACTGCTGGGACATAGGCGTATCCTCTCTATAAATTATTTATAGAGAGGATATATATCATATATATATAGATATATATTATAAATATATATAATTATTTTTTAACATTATTTTTAAAATATCGTTCCGTTCCCACAGAAAAACTGTGAAAACGGTTTTGTAGGGTTTTTTTTTTTTTTTTTGCGGATGGGAAATCATCAAATGACTTCTCCCGCTCTGGGCGGAGCGGGAGGGAGTGTCAGACTTGACTGACTAAAACCCACCCATGTTCCTTCTTAGCCCTTTGTGTTCCAGGGCCGCGGTATCTCTTTCGAACAACCCGCAGCCCTGGGTTTTGTAGGGCTTAGTTTTTAAATAAAAGTTTGTTTTAAAATTGTTTAATAAATAAATATAAATACATAAGAGGGAGTGGGCTGTAATCCACCACGCGGGCCCTTTGCAGGTTGGTTAGATGTCACATGTCTTCAAATTTTTAGTTCGAGGACATGCCGGTTTCCTCACGATGTTTTCCTTCACCGTTTTTGAGGGCAGCGGTGATAAAATAAATTACTCAAAGTAATGCGCCTGCCTGGGTTCGAACCAACGGCTTACTGCTCGTAAGTCGGGGCTGCCACCGCTGCTCTCGATTGATAGATGACTCTGCCCTATTTGATATGCCATTGTAAATGTTGATGGGACAAGTCCTGTAGTTTTCATGTTGCGGGAACTGATGAACGCTTCTGAAAGCGCCAATGTTGTAGCTAAATTTTTGGTCAAATTAATTGAGATTGCCATCAACACGCTCACAAGAATTCAACTTAAGAAATCTTAAAAAAATTGTATAGACAATTGACTAACGATGCCATTAGACAGATTTTGACGTCACCACAGCCACCATGATTCCCATGAGAAAGGAGATGAGACCATATAGCGGTGGTTTCATTTCATCTCAGCCGGGAACAATGCAGATTCTCACGGTAGGAACTCACTATCGGTTGCACTCCTGACCACTTGTGAGCTATATTGAGCAATTTGGGGCTTGTCACTCGAGGGAGGATGTAACTCAAGTGCTTACACACTTTGATGATCTAGCGAGGTTGGTCTCCGGGGTTTCTGCTAACAGATAACCAACAAAATTATTTAGGGCTGATTTTTTTCAACCCATCATAAATAAAACTTTATTTTTTGTCATTTATCGATATAAAAACTGCCAGACGTCAATAACTCCAGGGACAAAATAATTGTCGCTGGTAAAATCAGCCTTTAGTCTGATTAATCTGGCTGACCAAAAATGACAAAGTAGTGTACGTTGTTCTTTATTCAATGACATTAAATACAGATGTGGCAGATATGTTACTCCCAATTTTGACATCTAGTCTTTAGTCCACCCCAAGCAGGGCGAACTCGCACTATGAGTATGTTTGTATAGTGGGTGTTATAATACCCTTAACGAAGCCAAAAGGCATACCATTGGTCTATATTGCATCCTGGGGCCAATGTAGACCAGGTTGGTTCTGTCCAGCTCGTCCCACCATCGGAAACCTTCTACTTATGGAGATATTGGGGGTCAAAATTTCATTTTTTTTAATACGATTATTTAACGATCTTTTAATGTAAAGATTACTACAACTACCGTACTTTTCAATGCATCCGTCATTGTGTTTTGAGCTACCGTAAAACGTGATAGTTTACCCCAAAAAAAGTAGTTTCCCAGCAAAAAATTAAGCGCACTTACTTAATTTAGTGTACAGAACGCTTGGTTGACGGCTAGGGCTTCGTGAATGCGCGACCAGATTTTAAACTTCGGTAACTACGAAAGTAACAAATCTTGTGTATAATATAATTGTTAGACACACTCAGACACACCCGTACCAAAAACTAGTCAACAGGAATAACATGAAAGTAACTGTTATTTGAAGTTAATTTTATGATGATTACTTAATTCGAAATGTTATTTATTTACGTCCACTTCGTTCTACTGAGTATTTCTGAGTGAATGTTTAGTTAATATAACACATTGGGGTGACACTAATCGTTGTTTAACGTCTCCGTTTACCTTCAGGGAGGAGTAAAGGTCCAATTATTTGAAGCAATAAAGCTTCTGTTGTGGGTAGTCTGCCAGAAATGTGTTTTGAGCCAGTCTGTTGTCATCTTGATGAGGTAATAAGAAAGATCGTAAAGCTGTTTTCAGACTACGCTATAATATAATAGCATATAGTATATAGATCATAGCACAACAATATCGCGCACCATACATTGTTATGGACACGTTCAAACTGTGCTATACTCAACGGCGGATCCAGGGGGGGGGTCATGGGGGTCATGACCCCCCCCTGAGCTGGTTCCAGGACTTAGGTGGACCACTAATTGAACATAATGATTTTATTTATATATTTTGTCACCATACAGATTTTATGTAACTATATAGCTTGTGTTGAATGTTGGATTTATTGTCTCTCTCTCTCTGTCATTGGGTTAGGGTAGCACCTTAAGCTTACTGACCTAACCTAAAATCTTAGATAAATTCACACGATGAAATCAAGTGTATCGTCGGGACCTCATAATTTTTTATGTATTATGGCTACACTACCTGTCAGTGTAGCGACAGCAGAAAGGTCTTTCTCTACGTTGCGCAGAATTAAATCGTGGCTAAGATCTTCAATGGTTGAAGATCGCCTAACCGGACTGGCACTTCTCCACATTCATAAAAACGTACCCATTGACGTAAATGACGTAATAACACGTTTCGGGAGAAGACGTAAAAGAAAAATAGATTTTGTTATTTAAATACTTATAAATATGTATTTTGTCTGTTTCTATTTTGTTTGTTGGAAACCCTAATCGTACCACCTCTTCACTTTTGCGGAGTCTTGCGTCATACCCCTCGACATACCTCTAGCTGTTATGACAAGTCACTCCTCAAAGAGGGGAGTTATCGCCACTATTGTGGCGTGCCCTGCACGTGGTTGCGACAGTCGCTGTCTCCATGTCGCCATAAGACCGCGCCGGAGGTCTGTCCGCTGAGCAACAATTTGCCGTGGCAGCGGAGTTTCCCCCCGGCGTAGTGCCTCCGCGCGCCATTCGTGCAGGCGCGCGAGTACTATCGCCTCCAGATCCCATGGCGGCAATCCGGCCAAGCGGCTCGCCGCCTCGCCGGAGATCGTGCGGTACACCCGGACCAGCCTTACTGCTTACCGAAGGCTACCACCTTCTGGGGTGCGTTCAGGTAATGGGCGGCTCGCCGCCTCAAAGAACGCGCCCACACCGGGGCCCCGTAAAGGGCCATGGACCGCACGACCCCCGCGTAGAGCCTCCGGCAGGAGGCGTTTGGACCCCCCAAGTTGGGCAAGACCCGCTTGAACGCAGTCCCTGCCCGTTCCAGTTTGGGGCCCAAACGTCGGAAGTGCTCCACGAAGTTCCACCGGCTGTCGAGGACAAGCCCTAGGTACTTCAGCGTCGACTCGACGCCGATGGAAACTCCTCCTACCGTCAGTATGGATCCCGACGGTGGCGCATTCCGAGGCCCATGAAAGCACATAGCCTCGGACTTGTGCAATGCCACCTCGAGACCCAATTGCCGGATTCTCTCCACGACTATCGCAACCCCGCGTGTCATTAGTTCGGCCGCCGCCTCGTGCGACCTCCTTTGTGCCAGCACCAGCGTGTCGTCAGCGTAGCAAACTAATAATAATAATAATATTATTATTATTAGTATCGATCCACTCCTACCCAACTTAGGCCCCATTTACCACGGCTTCCCATGCATAAGAAAAATAGGGCGTTGGTGTGTACCTTGGACTCGCAACTCAAGAATATTTTTGAGAGTAGCGAGGACCTCGTTGATACGCACTCGATACTGTATTGTGGGGCTGTAGCGGCCTGTCGTTTAGCTAACGTCAAATTCCCAAAATATGACGTAGCTACTCGACCAAAACCAGCCGTACCAGCTTGGCAACGCAGGATCGAGTGCCGTATCGACGGGACCAGGGTACTCATCGGCAAACTATACTGCTTCAGGGAGGGCAACACACGACCACGTGTGATGCGCTTTGTGAGGCGGGCATTCTCGGGGACTGGAATCAGTCCTCAAGAATACATGTCAAGAAGGTATTAAAGAGCCTTCTTTCAGGCGGAAACAAGGTGCGCGCCTTCAACGGTTGGGTCATGCCGGTTATAATGTACTCTTTCGGCATACTCAAATGGACTCAGACCGAACTGGACGCCCTAGATAGGAGAGTCCGTACATTGCTGACTGCAAACCGGATGCATCACCCACGATCATCGGTGATGAGACTGTACATCCCGCGGAAGTGCGGGGGTCGAGGCTTTTTAAATGCGAAAACCCTCCACAACCGCGAGGTGTGCAGCCTCAGAAAATATTTTTTGAAAGCCGAGGTGGGTATGCACCGAGATGTGGTCGCAGTGGACAAGGTACTCACCCCGCTGTCCATGGCTAAAGAGAACTGGCGCAAACCTGTTGTACTTAGTACCGATGACCGCAAGGAAGTATGGCAAGGCAAGGTGCTTCACGGTCGCTTCTACCAGGCTCTTCATGGGCCCGATGTAGATTTTCTAGCGTCCGTGTCCTGGCTACGATTCAGCGACCTCTTTGGGGAAACTGAAGGTTTTGTCTGTGCAATTATGGACGAAGTTATGCTAACGAACAACTACCGGAAACATATTATGAAGGACGGGACGGTGGACGTGTGTCGGGCATGCCACTGTCCGGGTGAGTCCATCAGACATATTATTTCTGGTTGTTCTCGTCTGGCTAACGGCGAGTACTTGCACAGGCACAACCAAGTAGCCAGGATTATTCACCAGCAACTTGCCTTGAAATATAAACTTGTGGAATCTGAGGTACCGTACTACAAGTATGTGCCCGACCCAGTTCTCGAGAAAGGCCATGTCACGCTGTACTGGGATCGATCTATCATTACTGACAGGACTATTGTTGCCAATAAGCCTGACATAGTGGTGGTAGACCGATCAGCGCGCCGCGCAATGATAGTCGACGTTACCATCCCGCATGACGAAAACCTCGTGAAAGCTGAGAAAGAGAAACAAATAAAATATCTTGACTTGGCTCACGAGGTTGTCGATATGTGGAATGTGGACTCGGCTATCATTGTGCCGATTGTCGTAACGGCCAATGGCCTTATGGCCAAGAGCCTCGACGAACATCTGTCGAAGCTCTCACTTGGCGGTTGGATCAAGAGTCAGATTCAGAAGGCAGTACTCCTCGATACGGCCCGCATTGTGAGGAGGTTCCTGTCTCTGCAGCCCTAACCACCGGTAGCTTGGACCCTGCTCTCGTTACCGGCGGAAACCTGTTTTTTATATTTTTAAATGTTTTTTGTTATTTTTTTGTAAGAAATATGTAAAAATATAAAACATAAGAGTATAAATGAATAAAGGACATAATAATAAAATAAAAACAGATAAAATATCTCGACTTGGCTCACGAGGTTGTCGATATGTGGAATGTGGACTCTGCTATCATTGTGCCGATTGTCGTAACGGCCAATGGCCTTATGGCCAAGAGCCTCGACAAACATCTGTCGAAGCTCTCACTTGGCAGTTGGATCAAGAGCCAGATTCAGAAGGCAGTACTCCTTGATACGGCCCGCATTGTGAGGAGGTTCCTGTCTCTGCAGCCCTAACCATCGGTAGCTTGGACCCTGCTCTCGTTACCGGCGGAAACCTGTTTTTTATATTTTTAAATGTTTTTTGTTATTTTTTTGTAAGAAATATGTAAAAATATAAAAGATAAGATTATAGATGAATAAAGAAAATAATAATAATAATAATAACGATTTATTTTCTCCCACAAAGTACAAATACAATATACAGATGTTACAAATACTGGAGGTACACAGGTTTGTGGGAGTCAGGAATCCAAACTAGGATACCCTGTGCTATGGACTCCTGGCCCCCCTCGCCGAGATTGGAATTATCGCATTTTTTTTTTTTTTGTATACTTTAGTTACAGGTATTGTACGAGAAGAATTAAAGAGAGAGTACTAATAAAATAAAATAAAATCAAATATAAAAATGTGAGTGTAATGTGAAAGGTGTTGTGTGTGGTGTGGTTTTGGGTATGTGGTGTTGTGTGTGTGTGGGAGAGAGTAAGATGTTGTATGCGTGTGTGTGATTAATTATATTTATGTATATGAATGTGTGTGTGAGGGGGTGGCGTACATATTTATGAAAAACGCTATGCTAGGATAAGATAGTGAGCAATTTTTCCGTTTCTTCGTAATCAAGTTCTAAAAGCCACTGTGTGAGCTTTTTTTTACATTCTACCCTAGACAAATTACTAATTGCAAGAATCTTGTTAGTTTTATTATAAAGTCTGCTTGCTCTGAAATTGAAAAAGTTTTGGGCGAAAGATGTTTTTACCGGAGTTGTTTCACAGATTTCATAGTATCGCCTAGCGTTTACCTTATGCTTGGCTGTAGAAACGTCTATTGAGGAATGTTTCTGTAAAAGTGTTTGTAATATATAAAGCTGCCTAATCGTTAATACATTTGCTTCTTTATAGAGCGTTTTTGTAGCAAATAAACGTGGTTTGAAGAGAGCAACTTTTAGAAGAAGTCTTTGAGCTCTTTCAACGTTTATGATATTCGTTTTATAGGAACCGCCCCAGGTGGAAATACCATACGATAGGATTGATTGGCAGAGGGATACGTAAACATTTTTGACCAGCTTCCAAGTCGCAACATGCCTCAGATTTTTAAATATATGAACGAGTTTTCTTGTTTTCTGGACCAGATGTGAGATGTGAGGTTTAAAAGATAAGTTTTTATCAATTATTATACCCAAGTATTTTATAGCTTCTATTTTTGTTATTTTTGGGCACATAGAACAGTTTGAGGTTACAGGATTACAAGTATGGGCATAGATATTGTAATCATTGGTGTGAGATGCTACGTTATGAATTGTAAACTCTATATATTTAGTTTTGGTGGAATTTAATGTCAGTTCGTTTAGAGCAAGCCAATGAGTTACAATATTGAAACCTTCTTGCGCCGCAGTAAAGGTTTCTTCCCATGAATTACCAAAAAACGTTAAGGTAGTGTCGTCAGCATAAGACATTATATTACAGTTGTTGATGTTTAGCTGGCAAAGATCATTAATGTAGCAAAGGAACAGGGGGGGGCCTAATATACTGCCTTGTGGTATTCCAATTGTTATCAGTTTTTCATCACTCAACGTATTGCCCATTCGAACTGACTGATGTCGATCTTGTAAGTAGTTCTGGAATAATTTTAATTGTGTGTTCCTTATTCCCATCTGTTCGAGTTTGGATATTAATATACGTGGGGACACAGTGTCAAAAGCTTTCTGAAGGTCTAGAAAGATGGTCAAGCATTTTTTTCTATTATCCAATTTATTCACAATTAGTTCGGTAAATGAATGAATACAGTCAGTTGTAGATTTTCCTTTTCTGAAGCCATACTGGTTAGGTGATAAGATGTTTTTATCTTCCAAGAATTTTACAAATCTGTTATTAATAATCTTTTCAAATATTTTAGAGATAGAGGTTAGTAAAGAAATTGGCCGATAATTTGCTACTTCCTCTTTGCTACCGCTCTTGAAAATAGGAATAACAATCGTTTTTTTAAGGGAATCCGGAAAAATGCCTTCTGTTAAACATCTATTCAGGATATAAGTGAGGGGAGGGACTATATAGTTTTTTAAATGCTTAAGGACTGTTGACATTATATTGTCCCACCCTGGTCCACAATCTGAGCGAAGATTGGTGATGATTCCTTCAACCTCCTCTTCAGATGTCTCCAAAAGCACAAAAGAGTTACACGAGGCCCTGACATTGGCCGCGTTCGCTGGAAGTGGAGGAAGACCCGTTGGAATTTTATTTTTTAAGGCCATGCCCACGTTTGAAAAATAGGAGTTTACTGCGTTAACTGAATCTTGGGTGGATGTTTTAGTTTGCAAAAGTTGTAACGATGGTGCATTAGAATAGTAACAAGTAACAGGAGACAATCGACTGAGATCACAAGGATTTGTGCTAAGACTAAAAGAGAAATAACTTACTCATCAAAATATAGAGAAGTAAAAATAGGGGTACCACAAGGCAGTGTTTTAGGACCACTTTTATTTATAATTTATGTAAATGACTTGCCGCGCATTACGAACCATCCGACTGTTTTGTTTGCTGATGATGCCACTGTTGTATTCTCTAGTAAAGAACTGTCTAAACTAAAAGAAGAAGTAGAAAATACGTTACAAACTATTATAGAATGGCTAAAAGCAAATAAATTAAAAATAAACTTAACCAAAACTAAAATTATGACTTTTAAGAATAGAAATGGCAAACAAACAAACGTTGATGTTTATTTCCAAGGACAAAAGATTGAGCAAATCAATACAACAAAATTCTTAGGCTTACATATAGACTATAACCTAAACTGGAAATCACATTTGGAAAGCTTGTGTCTCAAATTAAGTCAGCAGTCCTATGCGTTATATATGCTTGCAAAAACGGTCAGTACCAGTGCGGTGTTAGCATCCTACCATGGTTACGTAGGGTCCTTGCTGAGATATGGCGTTATGTTTTGGGGCTATTCTACAGAAAAGGAAGCTGTATTTAAAATGCAAAAGAAATGTATCCGCGCAATCTGTAGTTTAAAACCGACAGATAGTTGTAAGCCCTTTTTTCAACGCTTAAAAATATTAACACTACCATGTTTATATATATTGGAAGTCGTAGTCTTTGTAAAACGCAACTTGCATTATTTCAAAAATTATAGAAGTCAACGCAACAATAGAAAAATATATTTCCCTGACAGCAGTAGAACTACTTTGTTTAGCAATAGTATTTTTTGGATGGCACCTCGACTTTATAACCATTTACCAAAATGTATTTTAGACTTAAAAAGTATGGACATATTTAAATGTAATGTTAAAAAAATGTTATTGGAAAAATCTTATTATAGTGTTAATGAATATTTGTGTGACAAACTCTAAATAATGTTTATTAATTAAGTTTGACATAAATTACGAATTTCACAATTATTAGTTCTGGACATTTTAGCCTAATAACAATAATAACCTACTTTGACATTATTTACTTTGACGTTAATTGACAAGTTAAACGACATGTAATTTTGAATTATGTATAATGTATTTAATTTTTTAATTTAGGGACTATTAACGTTCCAAACTAAATGTTGCATGCCTAGTGCAGAATATGGTGAGACTAACAACTTTCTGTTCTTCAAAAACCCACCTGTATAACTAACTACCCATATTTGCAATAAATGAATTTGAATTTGAAGAATTTTTATGATTGGTAATAGTTTTAATAGCGGACCAAAGTTTTTTGTTATCAGTTCCAGCCGAATTAAGCAAATTCTTATCATATTGTCTCTTACATTTTTTTATAATGTCATTACAAAAGTTTCTATATCTTTTGTAGGATATTTTTAAAATATTATTGTCGGGATTGTGTTTTAGTTTGTAATGCATTCTGTCTCTTGTTCTTATGCACCTCAGAAGGCCGGGAGTAATCCACGGTTTTATTGTGATTTTATTTCTAGGAATTTTAATATTTATTGTGTTGTTTATTATGATTTTTTGTAAGGTTTGAATGAAATAAGTCATGAGGTCATTAGGAGTTATGTTATTATCGTATAGATTATTAAAATCAATACTTTTGCAGTCATTGTTTAAATTTTCAAAGTTAATTTTGCTAACAAATTTTGTTTTGTGGTTTTGTCCATTTAAGCGCAAGCAGAAAAGGGTAGCCTCGTGATCAGTAACTGCTGATTGAACAATGAATGTAAGAGAAGAAGCCTTTGTCTTAATTATCACATGGTCCAGGCAGCTAGATCCTCTAGTTTGTTCATAATGCGCAGGTATCATACCAAAGAAAGAGAGAAGATCGAGATAGCTCAATGTAGCAGAATTCGAATCTTTGATATTGATATTTATGTCTCCCATCAAAATAACATTTTTGAAACCGGATAATTTTAATAATATTTCCTGTAAAGAACGTAAAAAAATGTCCAATGAGTGAAAACTAGGTGGCCTATATATTGCGAGTATTACGGTCTCTTTATTTATTTTAATGAGTAGGCAGTTGGCTTCTAAGATACCTGGTTCCTCTATATTGAAGTTAATGTCGTTATTTATGTAAACGACTACACCATCGTTTTGGTTATAGTTTCGTGTAGTTGGAAACTACGCTGACACCGCTAGGGAGGTCGGCGCGCAGCACCCAGTCGTAGCCGATGTTCCACAAGGGTGGCCCCAGAACCGATCCCTGTGGAACACCACAAAACATCTCTCGCCGGTTCCACTCTCCGTTGCGACCAGGGTAGATGACGGCCCTGTCCGTCAGGTAGTCCCCGACTACACGACGAAGGTAGGTCGGCACCCGGTGATACCGGAGTGCCTACCTAATGCAGGTCCAGGGCATGGTGTTGAAGGCGTTGGCGATGTCAAGAGACACCGCCACGACGACCCCCCCCGGGACACCGCATCCCCCGTCGTGAGAGCCCTCACGCGCATGATGGCGTCCACCGTCGAGCGCCCTCTGCGGAAACCAAACTGGTGTTCCGCAAGATCCGGCCCCATCCCCACATGGTGCCCGGCGAGGCCGTTAGCAATGACTCTTTCAAAGAGCTTGCCCACCTCGTTGAGGAACACAATGGGCCGGTATGTGGACGGAGAGTCCGCAGGGCGCCCCGGCTTCCGGATGAGGACCAGTTTCGCCGTCTTCCAACGAAGTGGGAACTGGCCTCTCTCCAAGCATGCGCTTAAGACTCCCTCCAGTCGTGGCCCGAGAGCCTCCGAGGCCAGGACCCAGGCTTTGCCAGGCAAGTACCGTACTTACGTACATTAATAAAATACCTACTTTTTACTTACTCGTGTTTATCAATTAAACTACTATAATTTTGACCTAAGTAAATTTTGATTGATGATATCTCCGAAACTATGCATTTTTGGACCCCCTATTCTAGGAGTTTTAGTATTATTTTTACCTATAGAATATAAACCCTAGAGTTATGGGATATAAAAAAAACAGGTTGTATATGATTGGCTTACTATACGCTATAAGTCGGTGCGATGCGCTGAGTTCATGCTGTGCTATATCACGCGCCACCCTCTTCGTCCTCCCTCACCCCCGGCCGTCCCGCAAGCGATACGAGCGACAGCGGTCAACTGAGCTTGCTATACACTATAAATGCTTGCGATAATATCGCGTAATGTAAACGCCATGCTATATAGTAAAGCATTAGGTCTTCATTGCTATATTATATGGCACTATAGTATAGCGTAGTCTGAAAACAGCTTCATGTTTTCGATTCGTCAATGTGTGTAGTTAGAACAATATGACTTGTTTAAAATACCAAATCATCTATACTAATATTACAAAGCTGAAGAGTTTGGTTAGTTGAACGCGCTAATGTCGGGCAATAAAGTTTCAAAATCAAAAATTTAGACACAACAAAATTTTAGATAGCCCATTTATTTAGGAAGGCTACATGTTATATAACATTACGCTACAACCAATAAGAGCGGAGTAGCAATGAAAAATGTTGCAAAAACGGGGAAAATGTATTAGAATGAGAATATCAACGTGGACTACACGGGAACGTTTTGTAAAACAAATCATCCCAAAACACGCATAGACAATGCTGGGCTGGCCATAATTTTCTGTAGGTACCATTTCTCATTTATTCTTAATCCCTATATTATAGGTATTTAATATCCAATCGTCTAAAAGTCGAGTAAAACACTAACCAAAAACTTAAAACCAAACTAAAAACCTGTAAAAATGTTTGGTAAATCTCAAGCCTATACTCGCATAAAACAGTACACTGCAGTGTACTTTGAGCATGCCGCGTTCACTATCTGTCTCGCTGCCTACAAACATCCTATATATTTCTTGCCCATTGGCTCGGAGTTTGTACACTGGCGAGCAAATGGAGTGTGAACATTCCCCACCCCTCTGTTAAGATGAAATTTGCGAATAATGTCATACATTTTAGGATGTTATTTTGTAACTCGAATTTTATGGGTCAAAGGTATTTTTAAGTGCGACTATTTTTACGCGGCTATGCAATAATGGAGTGTTATGTTTTCAAGGTTCGTGTAGGTAGGATAGAAGAATGTGTGTGTTTATTTCTCTATGAAGCTATGTCATTCTGATGTATAAAATTGTATGCAATAGATACTTACCTACCTAAATAAATTATTTACCTGTTCTTAGTAAACCTGGAGTAACAGGACACCGCTATTATTATGGTTTAGGCCAAGCATTGAAATATAAAGCATAACTAATCTTTCTATCATTTTGTTCCGTGTCAAGCCAAAACAAATGAATAAAGTCAAACCTAAACGAGTAGAGATTTTAGAAGCGTTTTTGCTCATACATCACAAAAACGTATACGACAACCTGAACGGCCCATGTAATCGAAAGCAAGAGCAGATTGCTGAAGCGTTGCCAAAGTGAGAGATATATTTATAATATGCCTGTGCCTGAAATTTAAAAGGCATCCAAAACTTCAGCGCCGCGATGCTAGTAAAAGGCATATGCAATTATAATGGATGCATGAATATTTTTTACTCTTTTACGCAAAAAAACTGCTGAAACAGTTTGTATGAAAGTTAGCACACCTAGGTAATATTTATAACCTGGATTATGCATAGGATACTTTTTATCAAGGTATTACTGTCCCGTGGGATAGGTAACTAATGGCACCCAGTTGAAGCCGCGGTCATAAGCTATAGTAGAATAGCTTTAATTTGGCAAAACAAGTGAATATCAACCTGTACCAAAAACTCGCAATTGTAAACGATAGCTATCGCTACCCATACTAACTGTCGCTAAATGTGACATCGCATTCATGTCGCAATACACAGGTCCTGTACCCTGTATAGTTTTTAGGTACAAGCACACGTTTACTTGTTTTTGCCAGCTAAAAATGATTCTACTTAATAAATAAAGGGAAATCTCAAACCTTCCCACAGCTGTTTATCATAGCTTCCCTCTTATTTTCTCTCCATGGTGATAAGCTTACCTGAAACAAACAAAAGGACTCATTAGTGACCATATTACACCCAAAGATATACTCTCCTATATTAAGGTTGACATAATTAACATGACGTTACCATGGCAACAGGCTGGTTGTCGTTTCGATCATTGTCATAACTGGAATTATAGAATTTTTCATTTTGTAAATATAGCAATTCCATTGTAAAAAAACCGGCCAAGTGCGAGTCGGACTCGCGCACGAAGGGTTCCGTACCATTATTTATAAAAAACGAGCAAAAAAATCTACTAACTTTTTTGTATGGCAGTCCCCTTAAATATTTTTTTATTCTGTTTTTAGTATTTTTTGTTATAGCGTTGTCGCTATAACAAAAAATACTAAAAACAAAATTAGAAATACATAATCTGTAGAAATTTCAACTGGCTAACTATCACGGTTCATGAGATACAGCCTGGTGACAGACGGACGGACGGACAGCGAAGTCTCAGTAATAGGGTCCCGTTTGACCCTTTGGGTACGGAACCCTAAAAAGCAAGCGAATTATCCGAACATTAATAATATGATGGGATGCTTCATATTAATGCTCGTCAGAACAATAAAGCCTTCGTTTAATGACAGGGGTTTTTATTTTTGTGACGTTAATAAAGGTATCGATAATTCTATCGAGTTTTGAATCGACAATCTTTCTTGTAAACAAATAATTATATCCCTAACCATTTAGGTTTATTTAAACTAGCTTTGCCTGCGACTTTGTCTGCGTAGAATTGATTTTTTCTAAACCACACACCAGCTATCTGCCAGTGAAAGTCCCGTCAAAATCGGTCCAGCCGTTCTAGAGACTAGCTGAAACAAACAGACAAACAGAAAGACACGAAAATCGAAAAAAAAATTGTTTGGTATATGTACCGTGTATTTCATATGCATGTAGTAAACAAGGGTATTTTAATATTACAAACAGACACTTCAATTTTATTTATTTGTATAGATGTAGGTATAGATAATTTGTATACAACCTGTTTTTTTTATCCATACTAATATCCATACTTCCATACTAATATTATAAATGCGAAAGTCACTGTTTGTTTTTTTGTATGTTTGTAACCTTTTTTTTTTACCTTTTCACGACTAAACGGCTGATCGGATCCTAATGAAATTTGGCAAGAAGATAGATTTCAACCTGGGGAAGGACATAGGCTATATATTCTCAAGCTACGATCAATAGGAGCGGAGCAGCAATGAAAAAGATTACGCTAACGGGGAAAATGTGACGCAGACGAAGTTGCGCGGGACAGCTAGTATCCCATAACTCTAGGATATGATTGAGACCGTATCAAAGAATCAACTGGCATATGAATTATGTTTCAATCATACTCATTTTCTTAACTTTAAATATGAATTATTGGTTTGAATAAAATAATTACTCGTATGAACAATGAACAACTACTATTTTACTAAACTACTGCGAAGTTTGACAACCTCGCAAATGTAAAGATTCGTCATACTGGTGATAGTTTTTGACCCAAGTAAATTATGATTGATGATATCTCCGAAACTATGCATTTTTGGAGCACATATTCTGAGAGTTTTAGTATTATTTTTACCTACAGAATATAACCCTAGAGTTATGGGATATAAAAAAAACAGGTTGTATAGATGTATAGATTTATAGGCTGGAAAAGGAGATGAAGGCCAAATAGAAGAGGGATGGATTGTGTGAAGAATGATATGAAAGAGTAAGGAGTAAATGATGCAATGACGTCTGACAGGGGAGAATGGAAGAAGAAAACGTGTTGCGCTGACCTCAAGTAGAATGGGACAAGGGCAGTAAGATCAGGATGATAAGATTTGAGGATTAAAATTGAGTAAATATTACTTGCGAAACTGCTTCGAACGAAATGTTTTCCTATTTAAAATCTAGTTTCATTTGCTAAGGGTTCGCTAGGCTCAAGGGATTTTCATTTCGAGTGTTTTATTTCCTAACTTCATCATCATCATCATTAGCCTATTATGTTCCCACTGCTGGGACATAGGCCTCCTCTCTATGAGAGGGAGTGGGCTGTAATCCACCACGCGGTCCCAGTGCGGGTTGGTAGATGTCACATGTCTTCGAATTTTTAGTTCTAGGACATGCCGGTTTCCTCACGATGTTTTCCTTCACCGTTTTTTGAGGGCAGTGGTGATGAAGTAAATTACACAAAGTAATGCGCCTGCCTGGGTTCGAACCCACGGCTTACTGCTCGTAAGTCGGGGCTGCCACCACTGGGCCACCGCTGCTCTCGCTTTCCTAACTTAAATTTTCTTAATAATATTTTTTTTTTAATAAAATATTTTTGTTTCAAAATACAATAACTTCGAATAAAATAATTTTAATAGAACGCTGTCTTTGTGCACGAAAACAATAAAGTAAACGAACAGACAAGACGAAGTCTGACGAACGAAGGGTCAGGGGTTAATTGCGTTGAACTTATCAACCTATTCAAGTTAATTCCTACATTTTATTGAACCAACTCGCCACTATAAGTGGATTTAGACTTGAACAAGAATCACATTATTAATAATATCCCGATTTTTTCTCTGTAGGAGGTAGACTTCCCTCTTCTCTCCTCCCACTTCTCTATATCGCCATCATCAACTGGGCCTTCCATGATGTCGCATGCCATGTGTAGGGACCGGTGGGGCCCTATTGGTTCGGGCTTTTGGTCCATTGATCTTTTGACATGCGGCAGATGTCAGATGCAATCAATTTCAAAGCATTTCGATATATAAAATATTAGTACATAGATACTGCTTATTTCTAAAGATATTTCTTTCCACCAACCAGCAAAATGAAAAATGAAAAAGAAATATAGACGATAGTGTGTGAGAAAAGGAAGAGAAAAATGTGTTTATATGCCTACACTAAGTTGGTACACATATAAGGAAATAGTACTTTCAACCCAAAAATTTTTGACTTTTCCGTTATAGGCGTAATCGCCGTCGTTGATAGAAAGACACATTGTCTAAGGCCTAAGGTCTGTTTTATATGCGCACTATAGTGCCTTAGGCCTTAGGAATAAATATCGCTTTATGGACTGATTGACTGAACATCACTTGGTGTAGGCCCTAAGGAACCCATAGTGAGTTTATCCAAATCGATCCAGACTAGTTTTTTAGATTTATGTGCTCATGAAAATCGTGACAGGACTCAGTACTCTAAAATCAACTTTCAGACCTACAACACTGAGTAATGTATTCACTGTTGCGAATATGGACCCTCATCGTTCATCATTCTCTAGCCCTTAATCTGAATTTATTTGGGGTTGTGGCAGCATGTGTTCTTCTTCGATACTTCTCTTTGCACCCTCATCAATAATTTACGTAAAATCATATTATCTGCCTATTGTTGACCCAACACGACCACCAAGTTAAGTTAGCCAAGCAAATTGAATTATTAACTAATTATCTAGCTTCGACGGGCAACGTTTGTATTTGCGATCAAATATTTTGATCAAATTATTTGCCTTGTCCTTTTTATGTCCAGTCAAATGAAAACGTTTTGTTAGAAAATGAATGCGATACATTGTAGCATTGAGTATTTACATGACAAAATGTTTTTTTGTGTTTGTGTTTTTTTATTTGTCTTGTTATCTGCGAATACAGGATTTTTTCCACTTTATGTACCTAATCAATTAAATTCAAAACAGTTAGAAATCATGCACTGTTCAATATTTTGTTTACCGGTCCGTAGATATTTCCATTACAATTTGTTTTTTTTTTCAAATTCTCTCTAAGGGTCAGTACACACCGAGACGCGACGCGACGCGACGCTGCGCGCACCTGCAGAATTCAGAATACGTTGCGCAACGTATTCTGAATTCTCACAACGAAATGTGTATCTTTTCGGGAACAAAATAAAGTTATATTTTGAATCGCTCTTTTAAAGTATGCGTGCAGCGTCGCGTCGCATCGCGTCTCGGTGTGAGCTGACTCTTATACTCCTAATGTAACAAAAAACAGGTTTTACTCATTTGTACTTGAAGCTTTTAACGAAATTCCATTTGCCGCAGCTGTATGGAAACAAGATCGTAATCAGCGTAAGAGCAATACACCTGAATGTTTGGGGCTCAACAACCCATCCTTGTGTTTAGACGGTGGATTTTTGCAAAAAAAACTAAAGCCGGTGATTTGGTGTGTTGCATTGACTTTTTTGCAACCAATTTCGACAGTAAAGCTATTTTACACTTTTTTGTGCTTTTTTGGTAGTCGGTAATTTTTTTTATGGAAAAAGTTTTTATTTTACCCTTTTTAGCTATATTATCTCACATTAATCCTAGTATATATTGTAGACGAAGATAAAACAATGCATATAAAAGTACCTACGTAAGTTACACAGTTTTACACTTTTTTGTGTTATTTTTGGTAGTCGGTATTTTTTTTTTTGCAAAAAAGTTTTTATTTTACCCTTTTTAGCTATATTATCTCACATTAATCCTAGTATATATTGTAGACGAAGATAAAACAATGCATATAAAAGTACCTACCTAAGTTAATCACTGAACTAAAACCAGTAATCACGAACAAATAGGTACAAAAAACTGAAAAAAAAATATAGATGCTGGTCGAATACATAACTACTCCCTTTTTTAGAAGTTACAGATAACATAGATAGGTTACAGTAACCGACTTCTAAAAAAGGAAGTCGTTATATATTCGACCAGCATCTTTATTTTTTTCAGTTATTTGAGGTTACTTCTCTTAAATTTTAGTTTTTCCAGTTTTTGTATTGGACGCCAGCCCTAACAGAATAACAACGAGTCTCGTACACAAGTCGGACCGGCTGCATGCCGGTGCCGCCGCGCCAGTACGTCGGAAAAGCAATGTTTGTTAAGCGGTTTCTAGTGCAATGAGCGGACTGATCAATAAGTCTGTCTGCTTACACCCGGTTAAAGCCTGATCATAGTGATCATGGCTCTGTGCCGTGAATAGGCGAACATTGGATAAGTCAGCCGTTGGTTTGTTTCACCTGGATGAATAGGTATTCACGAACCCAATGTAGTAGCAATTTGTATCGCATTCGGGAGGATTTTGTAAATAATTCGTAAACACTTTAGGTATACTTTCTTTTTTATTAACTTTCGTAGCTATTATTATATACCTATGCAAAAGTGTATAAACTTTTCACCCTTTAGCGGCTGGTTTTTTTTAGTGTTGCCCCACTTAAGGGTGCGTTAACAAACAATTAAACTTATATACAGCCAGACCCGGGACAAATACCTGTAACTGCAACGGCCACACAGAATCGAACCCGCGACATGCAGCGCTCAGCCACTGCGCCAATCGTGCCGTCAAAGACGCCGCGGATCCGTTAAGAAATGGGACACTTTTTATCTCGGAGATTAATTTCCCATGTGTTATATCACGACGGCCGCGCGGGGTAAGCTGCTGGCAAAAGTGGGTTTCTTTCATACGGTTGAAATTGCCTCGACAACGTACCTAAATAAATCAATGAATATTTTGAAATCGTTACTCAATGAACCCGCTAATCCAGCTCTTGTAAATGTACTAACATTGTGTGATTAGCCGTTGTAATTGGTTAACTTAACCTGGTTTCAAGTTTAATAAGGGTTCTGTTTAGAGAATGTGCCAACAAATTGTAATTCGATTTTTGATTACATTTCCCAAAAAGCAAAAATCACTCATCAACTATTCACCACCATCTTTATTTATGTAAGATTTACTGTAAAAGTTGTACAAGTTTCTGCAATAAACCTTTTTTCACTTCAGTAGCTCAAACATGTAGGTTTTGCTTCCTGAAATCAGTGAGCAAAATGCGATTTTGCTCACTGAGTGAGACAAAGTAACTTTTTAATTATTTTTTTCAGAAAGCCCCGATTATCTTATTCAGCTTTGGGTTTGATCATACAATTCGAAACATTCACACTCTATCTCTTTCCCGCCCATTAGAAAGAGAGAGAGACAAAGACCAGCCCTTTCAAAGTTCCGTTTTTGAATTCGAACACGTTCGGAATGTCGTACTAAATTTTGCAAAAATTATGTCTTTTAATGTAATTTATTGAATTTTTAACTTATTGTTGTATTTAAACGAAAATAAGTATTTACTGTAAAACTGATATTTAACCTGTAAATATTTATTTCTAGTTTCAATAATGTTACGTAATATATTTTGAATAATAAAATATCATGGGTGCTATTTCCGAACACGCCTTAATTTAAATAAAAGAGCGAGAAAAAAAATTGCTGGCGTAAAGAGTTGAATAAGTTAAAAATATTAAAATACTCGTAAAATATGAGTGAAACTAGCGACGAGAACAGTATTGTAACACCGGAAGAGTTAAAACAACAAGACAGTTATTAATGCAGAATTAAGTTTCCTACCTGAGAAGTCTCGCAAGAAACATCTGAAAGCATACCATGTCTTCAACGAGACTTACAAAGGGCGCAAGCAGTATTTCGGAGACGGTGTTGGTATCTTATTTTTTTGATTTATCACAGACGAGGTGATCATCTTTAATTTTAATTATTTTGATTCACAATAAATAGTTATTTCAATTAATTCCTGTTTATTATTTTATCACCTAAAGTGTTCTCGCTGCTGAAGTGAAAAGTTATGTGTGTTACACAAGAGCAAAGTTTTTTGCATCTCGTGCCTTTGAATCCCTCGCCACGCTCAGGATTCAGCTTTAGAATCACTCGCTACGCTCGTGATTCAATCGTTGAATCCTTCGCTTGCTCAGGATTCAAAATCAGCTCTCGCAGCAAAAAACGACTTTGCTCTCTTGTTGCACAAATAACTATTATTTATTATTTATTTATTTACCTTCCAACTGGGATGGGGTCGGCTTTCAGTCTAACCAGATGCAGCTGAATTTACCAGTACCAGTATTTTACATGGAGCGACTGCCTATCTGACTTCCACAACCCATTTAGTACTGGGTAATACTATCCCCCTTGGTAAGACTGGTTATCAGCCTTTCGGGCCACTAACACCTATAACGACTGTCAAATATCAATCAATAACAGACGGAACCAACGGTATAACGTGCTTTCTGAGGCACGGAGGAAACTCGGCATGTAATTGTTGGTCACCCATCCACGGACCAACCTAGGCACGGCTTAAGCTAAACATCGACCCGTGCAGCTGTTTTTATGTAGCCACGAGCTCCTCTAGACTACACCAACTAATGATATTTATCTTACAAAATTCACTGACCACTCTTAACCTGCAATTAACTTTGAATTACCGTCACTTTACAGTGCTAAGCACCCAACTTAACACAGAGCGTGTCAAGTTGCTAAGCAATTAAGTTAGCCACCTAGTTGGCTTTATACCAATCAATTTAATTAAGCGCCTTGAAGAGCGTCAATTGACTTTATCCTACTTCTGATATCCTAATGTGAAAGTGAGATCCTACTTCTGATATCCTAATGTGAAAGTGAGTTTGTCTGTTTATTTGTCACTTTACGCCTTACTGACTGCTTCGTTGATCTAGTGACCGCAATCGCGACTGCTGAGCATGAGCGTCCTGGGTTCAATTCCCGGGTGGGGCAAAGTATTACTGGGATTTTCCATCAGGAATTTCTCGGTAGCAACCATGGAGACTGGATTTGTGTGTAACTGGGTTGTGGAGGTCAGATAGGCAGTCGCTCCATGAAAAATACTGATATTCAGCTGCATCCGGTAAGACTGGAATCCGACCCCAATAAATTAAGAAAAGGCTAGGCCGATGGTAATAGGCTCGACCCCTATTGCATGGGAATTCAAACATAACTGGCGATGTGGGTGTCCTAAGTACACCTCACAAGAACAAAATATCACACCTGTTATTTTGTTATGTTAGGTTTAAGCCTTAATGGCGGAACGGATGTCGATAAAATTTAGCACACAGGAATACCTTGACTTTGACTAGAACATAGAATACTTTTTTAATCCCAATAGTACGTCCCCTTGGGATTATTTCGGACCTAAGTGCGTCAAGCTGCCAGTAATTAAGTTAAGTCACCTAGTTGTGACAACAAGCAATTTGATTAAGCGCCCCGAAGAGCACAGATTGACTTTGTAACGTACGAGGCGTGAACTTTGGTGCGTTTCTATAGTTAGGTAAGTTTGTTAGGGGTAGTTTGTGAACAGAGAGGGTGCTGGTTTTGTATTATGTAGGTATTGTATGGTAGGCTTTTCGCAAATCTCCATGAAATTTTTTGAGTTCAGGTTAAAGGATCTGTGCTGAAGTTATTTTTTGTGGAGCAGCGTTTTCAAGTGTTTGTAGGTAATAATAGACAAAAAAGAAGTGTAGAGAAGAAGTCGCCAATGTGATTTATAGTTTTTGAATGAAAACAAGTTTCACAAAAGTAACGGCCTAGGTGTTTTGTAGTAGCGTTATCAATTATGTTTTAATTTCAATCGCCGATTCCATGATATATTATTAATTTAAAGCTTTATCAAATTGAGTTAGTTTTAAGGTTATTGATTATAAAGGGTGTAAAACACCTCTTAACGAAGCCGAAAGGCACTGGTTTTCAGTGTCAATGCGATCATTTTTTTGTTCTACACCATACCTGGGAAGCTTCTGATTACGGAGATATTAGGGGTCAAAGTTCCAACTTTTTGAAAAGTATTTTTTTAAATACAAGTTTTTAATGTAAGATTTTTACTTTAAACACCTCTACGACCGGGTACTATTCAATCCGTCCATCAGCACAATGTTTTGAGTGCGTTACATTGAGTTCTACCACAAAACATGATTTTACACCCCCCAAAAAAAAGTCGTTTCCCAGCAATAATTTTTGCGTAAAGTTACTTAGTGTCATGTACAGAATGCTTGGTTGACGGCTTCGTGATGAGGTGATTTACACGGTGTATAGGGTGACTGGTAATTAGTGACTGATACTTAAACACATGATTATACTCGTGATAACAAACAACAAACAACGTTGTAACGCGGGTAACAGCTGATAGGTCATAGAAGCACGCGCGCGCAAATTTCATACGGCTGTTGTGTTATTGTGATAAATAAAAGTGAATGAGTGAAAAATATTAAAATTTTTGGGAAAGTTGTTTATTACCATGGGTAAAACTACGTGTTTAAGTATTGGTCAATAATTACCAGTCACCCTATAATTACTTTACCGTTAAAAACAGATGTACGCCATTGTTTAAAGACGTATTTTTCAAATGAATTGAGATTTCTTTATTTTGCTTTCGAATTACGACAAGCTTTGAAGCCGGAAACCCCACAAAAAACAACCATCAAAAAATCTTCCTAAAAACGAAGTGTGAAGTTTTTGCCTTCCCACCATATTTTTCGTAGTTTTCGAAGCCAGAAAGCGAATGTATCCGATGACGGGTTAAAACGAAGGAAAAAACTTTGGAGCTCGAAATGTTCGGACGAAATGGAGTGGAAACGCCCGAAACACAATTGAACCGAGTAAAAGTCAATTGAAAATCGGAATAGTGGTAACACACGTAGCTGTGTGATGTGATTCTCATATTGCAAGTTGTAATGAATAATAATTTCATGCCCTTGAAGTACTTTTGGCAATTTTTCATTATTTAACACGGAAACCATGTAAATAGCTCTACAGCTCAGCTAAACTAAAAAACATAACTCAACACAACTCAAAGCATTTATTGCAATTAGACCATTACAGGCACTTTTGAAAGTCAAAAAACAGAACAAAACGCAAAGCTACAGTCCCAGACATAAGGCATAATAACTTGTGAAAGTACTGTAGTTGCCGATTCCAAAGCGTAGATATCTATGGAGAAAAATGGGCAAGAAACTCCATGGAAACTTTAAAATCAAAATATTGTTACAAAATCTTGGTTAAATCATTCATGTTGAGAATTTCGCCTATGTGAGAAGGACGTAGAAATACGTGCAAGTTAAGAGCGTCCAGAGTTAAAGATTAAATCAATCATTCATACATTGCATAACATCACGCCTGTAATGACCGAAGGGGTGGGTAGGCTGAGGTGTACCTGATAGTACACCCACATTCAGCCAGGTATGTTTAAGCCCCATGTAAATAGGGGGAGAGCCTATTGCCATAAACTAAAAGTAGCTTAGGTATATTAATTGTATTGAATTGAAAATACCATACTGATTCGTAACACTTACGAGTCGAGCACCTTTACACCTTACGGCAGTTCATACAAACTTTTAAGCCCTAATTTTCCGAAATAACTGAACCGATTTTAATGAAACTTAATATGCATAAGCATGATAAGTAGGCCTAAAAAGTTACTAAAAACATATTAAGTTTCGGTACTAAGATTTCGGATTGTCTAATAAAAAAAGATTATTGTAAATTTTAAATAAAATAAATTTTAAATAATTTATAATCGGTCTAATTTAGCTGTAACACTATTTTTTGAGAATGTTTTTAGTAACTGTTTAGAGCTATGTATACAGCTTATGCGTATGAAGTTTCATTGAAATCGGTTCAGTCATTTCGGAAAATAAGGACTTGAAAGCTTGTATGAAATGTCGTAAAGCGTAAACGCCCTAAGTTTTTTCGTGAAATGTTGATCAGTTTGAAAAAGAAAGAAAAATATTATTTGTACCTACTGCATTACCCAACAAGAACAAACAAACCTTTATATGATTCTAATATTGAATGAAATACAATACTCAAACTTATACTTTATACAAATGAAAGATTTTTATGATCAGAACGACGAGACTGCAAATGTGAAATTATAATGCACCGTCACATTTTATGATGCTCTTTTATTAAAACTGACATACCTACATAATGCGCCTTTTTCCAGCCGAGGAACTCATTTTGCTGACAACCCGCATTTTGTGATTATGCAGGATTTTAATAAAAGGCTTTGTTGAGGTATCCCAAAAGTCGAAAGTCCCGCATCTGACTATTAAACGGGCTCAACGTTAGTAAGTTCTACCAATATAAATATTGTATTTAAGGTTATTGTGCATGGCTAGCTTACAGCTAATAAGACAAAAGAATTGTGAGGAAAGCCACGACAAGCCATTTCCAAGCGTCCACAGTTAGCGATAGAATATTGTTGTACAGACTGGCCGGCGGCACATATTACAGATTTCTTTAATTGTTTTTCAACTTTATCGTTAAAGAATTAGGTTCAAGATTGATTGGAAAAATTTGACAATTTCGGGTAGCTTGACCTGCTGGCAATACAGATTATTATTAACTAAGCTTGATACAAACAATGTATAGGGTTAAATTTAACATTCAATTCAGTATCTTCACAACGTAACCATTAAAATGCATAAGAAACAGTATAATTTTTCGACAAAACAGTAGGTACTAATTGTCGTCAAGCTGCTTGCAAACAAATTGATTGAGGGGTGTTCGTTTATCTCAAGTTGGTTCAATATTTTGACGGAGCAGATCACGTAAGACCACGAAGAAGATTTCTGAAACGAGAATGTAAAGGTGGAATATTCAGAGACAGTTTAGAAAGACGGAAGCAAAAAAAAACATTATAAGAATAATCTGTATTCCCCGAAACGCGCGTCGTCGGTGCTTATAAAATACACCGTGTAAATACGACCTAAAATTGTATATTTAGAACCAATCACTATAGCTGACATGGCCAGCTCGTTCACTGATTGGATAATTTCACTAGACCCTGTTAGATATTTCCCTAAATTGCAGTAAGTATATTTCAGCGGTGAAATTCTTCAATAAAAAAAAAAACGACAAAGCATTACCAAAATCCTTATTTACCGTGCTAAAAACAAATCAAACCCCAAGTTATAAATAGCAGCTATTTTAACAAATCACTGACATAACTAGGGACATTTCCCCGTCGCCCGTAGCGACACCTGGCGTGTTCCCATCGCGATAACTAAAGCTCAGCGGTGTGGGATAATTTGTGGCAATTCTATGGGCCTGTGAGCATTTACAGCGGATTATTGGGTATTTCCTATTTTGATGTAACTTTGTGAGGGAATGATATTGAAATAGGGGATCGGACTGGGTAAAGAAAACGACATTCAATTTTGTCCGTCAGACAGGTAATACAAAAATATTAGACACGTATTTTTGTTTTATCAAAATATCAAAAAATTACTTAGTTAGAACTCATTAAAGTTGGAGAGTGGGGGCTTACTACGTCACAAGTAGGTATATAACTTACCCACATGTGACGTCATGCGTCATTTCAACTCAATATATCTCCGTAATTTTATGACCACGTGAAAAAAGAAAAAATACGTGTCAAATACTTTTCAATAAACTACCCGACGGACAAAGAAAAAAAAAATAGGATTATCCCCTATTGCGTCGATATTTTTAGGAGATTTACCTACGTACATATGTTCAATTTTTTTTATAATACAAGTACTGGATATGCTTGCGTTTGGCCACAAATC
Source organism: Cerastis leucographa (assembly GCA_963082945.1). Classification (NCBI taxonomy): domain Eukaryota; kingdom Metazoa; phylum Arthropoda; class Insecta; order Lepidoptera; family Noctuidae; genus Cerastis; species Cerastis leucographa. The sequence goes on from OY720359.1 coordinate 2,923,010, forward strand.
ACCTGTTGTGAGGCGATGATGCGGCTTAGGGTGTAGCACGCTTGCCTAGAGGAAACCGATCTGCTGGGACACAGACCTCCTCTCTATGAGGGAGTTGGCTGTAATCCACCACGCGGGCCCAGTGCGGGTTGATAGATGTCACATGTCTTCAGTTCTAGGACATGCCGATTCACTCGAACTTAACTATCTCTAACTGTTTACCATGCTAAAATGACATTATTATACAGGGTTATTTGTAAAACACCGACAACCTCTTAAGAGGTCATTCTACTCATCATTATGAACAACTTTTACTATGAGACCAAATCCGATATCGTGAAAAAAATAATCTGCTGTTCCCTACATTTTGACGAGTTATGTGAACATAAAGTACGGAACAGCTGATTTTTTTTTCGCGATTTCAGGTTTGGTCTCATAGTAAAAGTTGTTCATAATGATGAGTAGAATGACCTCTTAAGAGGTTGCCGGTGTTTTACAAATAACCCTGTATAAATGATTGTTAGTGGTATCATTGTCAAGTATTAACCCATATGCATACGCGTGGACAATAAGTACCTACCTATTCTCGTCTGTTAACAGTACCTAACTTTATTGACGAAAATAAGATCAGTGTGTTTTTTAAAGACTTGTTTGTGGCAGCATGTCAATGGCAACGTTCTTAAAAACAAAATAGAACACTAATTAAAAGACTGCAATGTATAATGCTAAAGTTAAAAAAAATCTAACCTAACCTTAAAACAAACTAAACAAAAACCGAATGTTGCATTAAACCAGCAATAAATCTTGGGAAACTATTCCCATAAATAAAACATCGTACAACGAGCTACAAATTGAAACAGTAACACTAAATAAAAAGGTATTCTCTGATACTTCCCTACTCCTCTATTTCACACAGCCAAGGAAATCCTTTTCAAACGCATTCACGTAAATTTCCATTTAAAACGACGCGATAAAAAATCGCTCACTTCCCACGGAATAAAAAAAAGGTTATGTAACCCACCCTATGCCTTGACATTTAAGCCCCTTTGCAACAATTCGACGTGGGTAAGCCACACCTGATACTTCCAGCTCACTGAACCGCATTGCCGTATAAAGTGCGGCCTGCTTACGTCAAATCTGATAACGTGTTCGTTGAGAAAAGTGTCGTGATTTCCATAAATTTAAGTGACGGTCGTAAAACTTAGTTTTAAAAACATCTTATGATTTTGTAGGACGATAAATTGGAAAACTTATATTAAAACGGTTTATCGTTGGATTCTTATGAGTTGTGTTTTTACCCTCCAATATGGTTTAACGCTCGCGTTTTTTACCTCAGGCATTATGATGTTATTTGGTTTTTTTCTTGTAGTCATAAAAAAACTGGGTCTAGACTATTTTTAAAAGTTTTATACGACCAAAAATGTTCTACTAAACGTTTAACACTATTAATAAACCTTGCAACGGGATATTTACCATGTTTATTATTTGTTTCGAGTTCCCGATATTTTCTACTTTTAAAAAATGAATTTTTGTCTTTATTTCTTGCTAAGATACCTCGCTGTACTTCATGTTTAGGCATCTATCGTCAATCAATAAAAAGAAAACATCTAACTTTCTGGGTACATAAATAAATTAGTATTAGCTTCTACTTCAATCTGTTTGTATGCCAATATTATTTTCTAAGAAACAAGCCCAATAAACATTAGACCTTTTATTTTTAATCCAATATGTAAGTAAGTACATTTTGTGGGAGTCTTCAAAACATTTCACCACACAAAAACACTCAGATTTCTTTCTTTTAATTCCGTAAAAGGCACAGAGAGGGTGAAAACAACGTAGGTAAGTACAGCGTATTTTTTCTTACAAGACTTTTTTGGTAAACAAATATGGCAGACTGACATTTTGCTCAGTTCCATTGAAAACAGGTGTTACTTTATGTATTGATATTACGTTTGATTGGATTATTCGGATTGATATGTTTGATTGGTTTATTATGTTTGTTTGGATGTGTGATCGAGGACTGCTGAGAATCATTGGTAGGACCTAGTGGTGCCTAGTTTTGGCATAAGTATTTTCCTTTAATTTCATTACTTTTAAGAGGTTTAATGTGTTAATGACAATTATAAATGGTTTCACTTACATTATTTCAATGTAATAAACGGTACGGTACGCTTCTTGCCAATGATCAAGAACCGACAAACTTCAGAGTATGATCCCTTACCTCAAGTGTTATTTACTCATAATAATCTTACCATGATTGTTTACATAGATCTCGCCTAATAATTTGTAGAAATTTCAACTAGCTAACTATCATGGTTTATGAGATACAGCTTGGTGACAGACGGACAGACGGACGGACAGCGAAGTCTCAGTAATAGGATCCCATTTGACCCTTTGGGTACGGAACCCTTAAAACATCTAATAATGTTTGTTTAAAAATGAAAAATATAGAAAAGCACACTTCAATATCAAAGGCAACATAATATTCTTACCTTCAATGGGTGAAAATTTTCCTTTAAGATATATTTGTTGAAGTGAGTGTTCGGTTCTGTTTGATTTCCAAAAATATACGGCTTTTGTGAATGATTGTAATACGAGTATTGTAAGAATAGTATTTCTTTTGAAAGCCTACTGAGAAAATGGCTTATGGAAATTGATCTTAACGAAAACATAATTTTAGTTATCTTCTAGTAACTTAACGGCAGAACTTTTAAACAATTTAATATTCAGCGTGGTTTAATTAATTACATCTGGTACTTACACCAACCAACCAATTGCTGACTCTAATTTTTTTGTAGAAAAACGTTCAGTAATGTCATCGGATGACTATGAATGTGGCTGTAAAGCCAATAACATTATTACGAAGGAAATTTGGGTACATGTCGAGACCACTTAACGGCTTAAACTACCAACTTAGTTTAAGCAAGACCACGAAACTTTCAAGCCTGTGTAAACCTCAAACTTAACACAACACTTTACATAACTAACACAATATAAACCCATAATACACTACAAAATATCATCCTTACATCTCTTATCGCGATTAAACGACCACACCCGACTTTCGCTCTAAAAGAATCGGTTGGCGCGCGGCCACCCGACCACATACGGACATAGAGCCGCCATTTTTTTTTCAACTATGGCGAAGCAAAAAGGATGGTTGTGTTTTGGACCGGTTTGTATGACATGTATGTTCATCTTTTCCCTCATAACTTCTGAACTACTTTTCATATTTTTAAAGTCAAACTTTTATTACATCGTCTCAAACTTTTTCGCCTGTGTGTTGCATGTCGCGTGACGCTCGGCCGCGGAGTAGGGATAAAGTGAAAGGCGCTCGTCAGAGCACCTTTCATTTTATCCCTACTCCGCGTTTAATACGTTGTATACCCTTAATGGAATATTATTCCAAAAATTTTTAGTTAAATGTCTATAGTGTGAAAAAAAGTTTCACTTTACCGCGGTTTCATAAAACCACACAATCCTTTTTTTACATATAACTCGTTTTTAATAGTTGATACATTTCTCAATATAATACCGTAAATGTTCACCAACAGCGTCTGCCTGTCGAAGTTATTCAATACCCAATAGTTCCTTGAAGCACACATAAAATCCATTCCGATCAGATGTTATCGAATCACGATCATTGAATAAACGACTACGATTAGGAAACGACCGAGAAACCCCATTTAAATGACACGAAGGTTAATCCTATAAAGAAGTTTACGTGACTTCTCGGTCCGTGGGCGCACCCTTATCGGTAACTCTAATTACAAAAAGTAAAGTTCGTCGTATTGATGCCGTATGCTACTTAATTAAGAAACTTGCAAACTGAGTTTGATTTTGTTTGATTTTTGGTCGGCATTTTGCTGAACTGGCCCTTTTTGGCGCAGCCGTGACACACACAATTATTATCCCTTTTTTTTGTTTTGTTTAGTTATACAAATTAGTAACCATCCCCTTTTTTGGTTAAGATTTTAGTATTTTTTGCTAATTTTTGTTTAATGTTGTATGTAGGTACTTGTGGCATGTGCCAAATAAAGTTATTTTCTTTTTTTCTTAATTTTTAACAAAAAAAAGAGTGAGTTTTGTAGTTAATTCGTTTCTAAAATTATTCAACTTATGTTTTCCTGATTTCATTTGGTTGGTGTCCAGGGAACAGCCTCGACTAACGAGTTTTAGGATATCATTTGAAAAATCGAGAGAAAGCCGCCATATCCTATGACCAACATCATATGCCATCTTCCATCCCACACCCGTCCAATTAAGGGACCTGAGTGACCTGGGTCCCATCTGTGAGAACATTATAGGGTGATTATAATATTATAATTTAATAGCCATGTAGCTATTCATCATCTGCCTAGCCTTTTCCCAACTGTCTTGGGGTCGGCTTCCAGTCTAACCGGATGCAGCTGAGTACCAGTATTTTACATGAAGCGACTGCCGTATCTGACCTCCACAAACCCAGTAACTGGGTTACACGATACCCCTTGGTAAGACTGGATGTCAGACTTTTGGCTTCTGACTACTCGTAATGACTGTCAAAGATCTACAAATGACAGCCGGGACCAACGGCTTAACGTGCTTTCCGAGGCACAGAGGAAACTCGGTGTGTAATTATGGACACCCATCCACCGACCAACCTCGGCTAGCACGGCTTAACCTTAAAGAGCGACCCGTGCGGCGGTTATTATTTAGCTACGAGCTCCTCTTAGCCATATAGCTATTAATCATCGCTATATGGCTAAGAAAGCAAAGCGAAATACTCCCGCAAAAGAAACTGATTTCATCCAATAGCAACATTGTCAACACCCCAGTCATTGGGGTACTGCCCTTCTTCATTTCATCCGGGATTACTAAACCGGATTTCTAGCATACGTGTTAGGGAGTTCGACCGGTGGTCTTGAGGGGAATCGTAAATGTCAATGACATTTCCCGGTTCAGAATCGGAAAGTAATTTAATGGATTTCGAGAAGATTCCTCTTAAGGCAACGAAGTTGAGGAGTAGGTTCTTTTGTAATATTTATTCGGTTAACGAGCGCCCTCGACTGGCTTGATTTTGTTTGTACGAAGAAATAATACTGTTTTCTTGAGATTTAAAAATTTTCGGGCGTTAATTCGATGAATATTTCAGAGGTATTATTTTGTATTGATTGTCTCGTTGCATTCGGTACTACGGAGCATGAGGTCCCAGGTTCCATTGCGAGATTATGCAGTCCTATGGAGATTTGTTAGGATTTCTCATTAGAATCCAGGACTCTGAATTCATGCCCGGTTGATGGTAATAAGCTCCCCTCTATTTATTTGGAATTTATAATTTTTTTGTTTTTAGTTTCGTTTATAGTATCGTATATAATATATGTATAGTTATTCTGTGAATATCACATGTTGATGATCTGTAATAAAGTTCTTATATCCTACTTATAATATTATAAATGCGAAAGTTTGTGAGGATGGATGGATGGATGGATGGATGTTTGTTACTCTTTCACGCAAAAACTACTGAATGGATTTGGATGCAATTTGGCACACGGGTAGATTATAACCTGGATTAACACATAGGATACTTTTTATCCCGATAGTATGTTCCCGTGGGACAATTATCGGACTCCACGCGGGCGGCGCCGCGGGCATATATAAGCTAGTATATATATATAACTTGCTAAATGTATGTGTAGGTACACCTCTGTTTTACCCCTCATTGAAATACAGGCGTAAAGTTATGTAATGTTTATGTAACTAAAGATCTAAGTAACGAATTTATTATTTTATGTGCTACAAGAAAATACAAGTACAAGTTTTTGACTGAATGTTTTATGAATGTAAACTTTTTAATTTATATTTTTAAAACTTTATAATCTTAGGCTTTCTAACTCAAAGTTTTATCTTAATATTTATATGGTTAAAGTTAAGAATTCGTTACAAAGACAGCGTAAGGTAAGCTTGTCGTGGTTTCAAGACTAAAACTTCTTTATACTAGCTGTCCCGCGCAACTTCGTCTGCGTCACATTTTCCCCGTTTTCGCAACATTTTTCATTGCTGCTCCGCTCCTATTGGTCGTAGCGTGATGATATTCCTTTGTTACTTCTAATACCTCCAAAAATATGTGTAAAAAGTTTCATGATGATCGGTTGAGTATAGTTTTCGCGTGAAAGCGTAACAAACAAACTTACTTTCGCATTTATAATATTAGTTAGGATTAGGATTATATTGTAGAATGGATTTTTCACAGAAACTTGTATTGATACCTACCAACACAAGTTTCTGTGAAAAATAACGTAGGTACAACATTTGAATAGTGATTGAACGTAACTTTTAAAAGGACTTGACTTTCATCAACTTGAACTTTTAGATTGATTTAATTAATGTAACGGCATTATTCTTGCCAATGGGGAAACAGAAAAATTGATGTATTTTACCAATCATTTAGAATTTATTCTGGACAGTTTATGTAGCACGACGGTAAGGCAGAGGATAATTCATCATTGATGTTTTCTCTCTGCATCACCCTAAGGTAGACTGGTAGAAAATGCCCAAGGCATTACGTCCGCCTTAGTGCAGTGTTTTTTATACTTGTGCATAAAGTTTTAATAAATAAATAAATTATTCCTCCTTTCCTGGTTTCTATGCGAGATTAAACTTACATGTAATAAATAAATTTCCGTGTTTTGTCAGGTTTTAAAACCCGTAAGAAGTAGAAGCCGCGTCCGACAAGGCATATTATTAGCAAGTTCTGCTGCACACCGTACGTCATAAAATTATGTTTATCCATACACATAAGTCAGTATGTAAATGTATGCATACCTTGTCACGGTAGGTTGCACCTGGCATATGACGTCATATGCCAGGTGACAGCATTCATGGCACGGTGGAACCACACGTGCAGAATTTAATATTAACCGGAAGTTTTGGATTTGGACTTGCCATTGACAATTTACAAGTTTACCTTAATGTTGAATTTCAGGTTATGAAATTCTCGTAAGCACGGCATCATATCAAGCTATATGTTTCTATTTAAAAATCGTCGCTTTTAATAGATTTTTCGAACCAACGATTTTTCAGAACAAATCGACCCAAACTGCATTTTGCACACATTTAATTAAATACTAGCATTGCCCGAGGCTTCGCCCGGGTTTTTTTTCTGCCCATAACACTTGCGCAAGATTGACAGTATTATCGCAATCGGATGAATGGTATGCCAGTGCGTTTAATATGGACAAACAACCATTCATTTTATATATTATATCCGGTTTACGGGTTCTGGGCACTTCCGGTCCCATTTTTTTTTTGCCTCAAGATGCTTCTGGGCAGTACACGTCCCAAACATAGTTGCCATAGAATTTTAATTTTTTTTGCTTACTCTATAAGTTTTCCCTCTATGTCATCATTTTACCTTGTTCCCAGAATGACAAGCAACGTTTCTAATAACGGCAACACTATGATCAGAGACACAAAAATTAAAAAAAAAATATTTTCTGTCAGTGAAGCGTGGGGTTTTTTACGAGCGTTTTTTTTTTGTTTTGTTTGTTTCGAACTGTGTTTTTAGTTAAGTTTTCGGTTAATTCTGAACTAAAACCAGCTGAAAACAAAGTGTGTGTGTTGTGTGTGAGTGTTGTGACAAACTTTTGTGCAGGGCTCAAGTCAGGTAAGTTAATTAGTACGTAATTTCTAAAATATTCCGTAATGCATGATTCGAACAATGCTAGTATGAAATGTTTTGTTTTTTTTGGTGTAATTATGTTGTAAATGCTTCTATTATTGATTCAAATCTTCGAACAATTGTTATTGAAAGATGATTAAAAGATGAATCTGTCCATTGATTACGAAAATAATACTATTCAACTTCAAAACCTAAAAAATAGTCACGGGTCCGACTCAGGTAGTCCATAATTAGTGCTTGTACATAAAAAATATTGTACTATCCAATGCAGTTTTCTATTTTTCTTATGTTAAGAATAAACACACCATGCAGTTAAAATCTTAAAACATATGGCTCATCACTTGTTATTTTTTGTTATTGCTAATTACTTGAAATATAAGAAAAAATCTCTAAATGTTCTTTTTTACAACCAATTTTGTAAATGAAAGCAATTATATTTTCAAACAAAACTAACACATTTCAAAGGGCTTGTTCATAAGCATTGTAAAAAACAACAAGCGATAACGAAATACTCAGAAAGGACGTCGTAAACATCGTTTGTTTACATTAAGTGCCGGCGCCCCGTCCCGCGCGCGCGGTGACGTAATGCCGGGGGCATCAACTGGCCGTCACGTGGCGCGCAGTAGGTTCACTTAAGCGGAAGGTGCTTAAAATACGATTATACTTTTAAAACAAAAGTTTAAAAATAGTCTAAAAACTTATATGTGGTACTTACATCAAAAACATCACAAAAAAACTCTGTGAAAATACCAGCAAAATTAACCGAAACAAAAAAAATAACAAAGTTCTAGCAAATCCTAACAATTGACTATGAAAATATATTTCCTAGCGAGAATTCTCTTCTCATTCTTCAGTGCGAAGCAGTGAATGAATTCAATTAGCCAATGAAAAAGTGTTTCAATGATTTAATTAACCAATGAAAAAGAGCTTAAGTTCCGCCAGACAATAAAAAAGCGCAACAAATTGTTCTCTTGAACCCGGAGAACTATCTACACTTTAAACTTGGAACATTCCTTGAATGGAATCAATATACAGGCTGAATAATGCTCTGGACAAGGAGTTGAATATTTTAATTTTTCGTGTTTTTTTTATGTTTCCATATTTGAAAATCCTTTCGCAGGAATTATAGTTCTTAAAATTAAACTTGACAAAATGACAGCTGTCAGTTGTGTTTTTTTTTTTTTTTTTTTTTTTTTTTCTGGCTTCGCACGGTTTGTGCATTTAGCCAGTGTCAAGTTATAATCAGTTGTGTTGTTGTCTATGTTTTTATTTTCTTGTTTGTCAGCTGAGCAGATATCGACTATTCTGCCAGCGTATATGTCACGATGTACATAATTAAACTGATAATTTTATTTAGACTACTACATGTTTTAATAGTATATTATAATTGATCCTAATTAATACCCATTTTCTACAAAGCGTAAGATACTGACTACCTACATAAAAATGAATTTGTAGTTATGTATTTCGATATGCCCAAATCCACTAGTCCCTTTAGTTTGTGCAGCTGTCATTTAAATCAAATTACATGTTATCCTGGTCTTTAATCCTTGACTCGGTATCACTGTCAAAAACCTTGTGTTTACAAACTCGTAACAAGGAGGCTGCTGCTAAAAGAGGTAAAATAATTGTGAGAAACTGTAGAATAGTTTGCCTGTAGATCATAATTCTTGAAAAACTTGGCTTTGATGCTCGTAAAATATTTTTATAAGAAAGTTTTCAAACGAACCACGTTTACCAAAGTATGGAGCTAAAAAAAAATAAAGTTAGCCTATATGTGGGTAATATTTTTTTGCAAGGAACAGCGTTAAAAAATACTAATACAATATGGCTGATGACGATGGACACTTTTAACGTGCACGTCTTGCTACATCGTTCTCACATAATATACAATCTTAACATGAATGATGTAACCAAGGTTTTAGTAACAAGAAACTGATTTTGTAACAATATTTTTATTTAAAAGAGTGTCCATGGAGTTTCTTGCCCATTCTTCTCCATAGAGATCTACGCTTTGGAATGGGCAACTACAGTACTTTCACAGTTATTATGTCTTGTGACTGGGACAGTAGCTTCGTTTTTATTGTTGTTCGACTATTCAAAAGTGCCTGTAACTGGCCCACTTGACATAAATGATTTTGATTTAATATAAATCATCTCACCATGATAAAATAACATAATAACCCCTCCTTTATCATAAACTAGGTAAACCATAACAAACAACATCTTTCTACGAGCGGTGTCAAAGATATCATATGACGTTACTTGTGCATCGTATTACCTCGGGTATGATCGGGTGTCCTCGGATAATATCGTTAACGTGGATGGTGTGATTGGTCGGTCGCACTGACACTTGAGATGGCATTATTGTTATTGGAGAGGGAAGGTGTGGTGACTTGGTTGTTTGTAGTTTGAGGATTTCGTTTCTTACAAGGACAACGAGTACAAACGGCTCTGTCGCAAAATGTCCACTTCTCAAAATGACTACAGGTTGCAAAATGTCCCTTTCTCACAATGTCCCTTTCTCAAAATGTCCCTTTCGCAAACATGCATAATTATGAAATTAAGCCTTTTTCCCATGGTAATAACGCCAACTGCTACAATCCTTACATACTTCTTATGCCTCTTCCACGTTCATCCATCTGGTCTTACATGTACGCCGGTTGCGAGTACTACGCACCTGAACTTTTTGAAGAACCTCACCAATGAAGTCAGTCTATCAAAGTTTCCGTCCTGCACAAATTAGATTAAGAACGTTTTCGCCTTACGGCATTTTAAACAAACTTTCAAGTTCTTATTTTCCGAAATGACTGAACGGGTTTTATTGAAACTTTATACGCATAAGCAGGTTAGCGTTTTAGTTGTTAGACCTATGTATGGTCTAAAAACCGGCCAAGTGCCAGTTGGACTCGCGCACGGTGGGTTCCGTACCATTATTTAAAAAAACGAGCAAAAAAATCACTTTTTTGTATGGGAGCCCTCTTAAATGTTTATTCTGTTTTTAGTATTTGTTGTTATAGCGGCAACAGAAATACATAATCTGTAGAAATTTCAACTGGCTACCTATCACGTTTCATCAGACACAGCCTGGTGACAGACGGACGGACGGACGGACAGACAGCGAAGTCTCAGTAATAGGGTCCCGTTTGACCCTTTGGGTACGGAAACCTAAAAAGTTACTTTTAACAAAAAAAACGTGAAAACGCTTCATCAAGCGTTTTCGAGCCGGTGTCGCTTACACGCAGTAGTCTCCATTTATTTTATATATTTTCGTTTGGATATTAATCCCTAATTTTATAGTTGAAAATGGAAACTTTTGGACCATGTACCTATGTTCTTCTAGGGCCTCCTCTTTGTTGCCACCCACATCTGTCTTGAAAATACCTTTTTAACCCCCGACCAAAAAAAAGGGATCTGTGTATCTGTGTATCTGTGTGTCTGTCTGTGGCATCGTAGCTTCTAAACGGATGAATCGATTTTGATAAAATTGGTTTCGTTTGAAAGGTGTTTTAATCGAGAGTGTTCTTAGCTATGTTTCGAGGAAATCTGCCCAGCCGTTTGAAGGTGATCACCACTTTTCTAGTTGAAGGGAAATAAACAACTTTCCCAGGTCTGGTCGATTCGAAATTTGAAATCTTGTTACTTGTCTCTATGGGCATCGCTGGGGGGGGGGGCTGCAACTCCCCGCTCCCCCTTTAAGCTCGTTTTTTTTTTAATTTATAACTTTTCTTGTTTTCGTTAAGTTTAAAATGCATGAAATAAAAATTAAATTGATCTGAATTGAAGACCGCTTAGTACAAGCACAAACCATCTCAGTAACAAATGACTACTTAAGATTAAAAAGAAAATGGACGCATTATAACTCCTTGCGTCTGTTTGTCACAGAGCTTTTTCTCAAAAACTGATGACACTTTTTGTGTTTTTTTATGAAGTTGAAGTAATGTTATTGCTAAAGAAGAATACTCCCAAAACAATAATAAAAAGTAAATTAAGCCTTTAAATAACTCGTCGAATGTACGAGTATACACATTTGCACAGATAATTAACAAAGGCTCGGTTAACTTTATTTTCACAGTTAATCATTATGAAAATGACAATAACGCGCAGTTTAAAACTTCACATATAAGCTGAGCGCTGTCACAAATAACGTGGGATCTCATTTGCATGTACCGACAACAGCAAAAGTACTAACGTTTTGCTTTGGTGTGGAATAATTTTATACCGTTTTTTTTAAAATCATATCTTACTTCAGATGTGATTATAAAACCGGCCAAGTGCGAAGACTCATACACAAAGGGAATGTACAAAAAACGCCGAAAAAACACTTTGAACTAACCCTTTTATTTTTCTTTTATTTATTTGATGTTTTTTTTTTGCGAGATGTTTGCTCTTGAATCTAGTCTAGGTCAGAGATGACAGAGACAAAGTCGACGATTGTACGAGCTTACGAGAATGATTTTTTTACATGAAATAGTCATTCATTGGGATTAAATGAACTTAAAGGGGTTGTATTGATCAACCAGTGGCCCCCGGCCACCGTAGGCGCGAGCCTGTGGACGGTGAGTAATGGGCTAGCTCACCGTCCGTCCGTCTTATGACGACAGGCCGTGTCGACGGCGCGTACGTGTTCCACGCGCGCCTCAAGGAGATGTCAGCAAACAGGAAGGGGCCCGAGAGGGCCGATGCCTGCCAGGGCTGCGGGTTGTTCGAAAGAGATATCGCGGCCCTGGAACACAAAGGGCGAAGAAGGAACATGGGTGGGTTTTAGTCAGTACAAGTCTGACACTCCCTCCCGCTCCGCCCAGAGCGGGAGAAGTCATTTGATGATTTCCCATCCGCAAAAAAAAAGGGGTAGTATTGATGATTTTAATGATTATAACTCAGTAAAGCCATATAAGTTACGGCCATGTATCATATTTTATTCAACATAAAACCTGACACTGACCGGCAAATTACAAAAAACGTAAAAAAAATTGAATTTCGCGGGCGACCCTGAGAAAAACCTCCAACAATTTAACATCACAATCCCAAAATTTTCAACCGCTTCCATCGCCGACTGTACGTGTAATACATCGTTTACGTGCAAATTGTATGATTGGGACGCTCTCAATGAAACTCTCGATCAAATTAAAGCGAAAATGAGAGGACTCGTCGAGCTATAGCTACAGTACTAGCTGTCACCCGTGACTTCGTTCGTGTGCAATCTTTAATTCGCCTGTAACAAGATTCATGCCACAAGACGCCGCCGCCGCGACGGTGTTCACACGAAGGAAACAAGTGACGCACGTTACGTACTTACGTGCGTCACTTATTTCCATCGTGTGAGCAATATCTGTTGACGCTAGTCCCATCACCCGAGGCCACGAACAAGGCTCGAATCCGTTCAGGAGTTGTGTATTAAATTGCTTTGTTTTTTAAAATAACACTGCCTAGCCTTTGCCCAACTCTGTTGGCGTTGGCTTACACTCATGCGGTTGAATACCAGTATTTTACAAGGAGCGACTGCCTATCACACCTTCACAACCCAGTTGGTACTGGGTAATACAATACCCCTCGGTAAGACTGGCAGTGAGACTTTCGGGCCACTGAATACTTGTAACGACTGTTAAAGATCTACAAATGACAGCCTGGACTAACGGCTTAACGTGCTTTCCGAGGCACGGGGGAAACTCGGTATGTAATGGGTCGCTACCCATCCACGGACTAACCTAGGCAAGCGCGGCTTAACCCTAACATCGACCCAAGTGGCTTTTATTATATTGAATGTATTGCTGAACTCGTAAGTGTTTAGCCACGAGCTCCTCCGAACGAGACTGACCATCTAGATTAAATACGCTAAGAGTCGATCTTGTAAACTTCAAAGCTAAAGTCATTATCAAAATCTAAATGCAGTAGTATTACCTAAATACATACATATTTTAACCATCAAAATTAGGTTTCATAATTAATAATTAACATTTATAATTAAAATATCATCACCATTTCCCGTCATTGACATGACTGTTATTTCCATTTTAATTATTGTGATAGCCACTAATGAAACGGTGTTAATTAATTGAGTATCTTCGGTTAGTAATTTTGTTGAAATTCAAATGGATGAAAGTGATTATATAGATTTCAAAAAGCCAAAGGTATTTAAGCATTATCGTGTTAAACTAAAAGAATTTTTCAACTTTAACCAGTATTTCCCGAGATTATTGCGAGGAGCTCGTGGTTAAATAATAACAGCCGCACGGGTCGAACTTCAAGGTTAAGCCGTGCTTGCCGATGTTGGTCCGTGGATGGGTAACATTGTCATTTGTAGATCTTTGACGTTGCGAGTAGTCAGAAGCCAAAAGTCTGACATCCAGTCTCAGGCAGTCGCTTCATGTAAAATACTGGTACTCAGCTGCATCCGATTAGACTGGAAGCCAACCCCAAGATGTTTGCAAAAAGGCTAGGCAGATGAGGAGTTCCTGAGATTATTGCGTTTAACTAAAAACAAACAAACACTTCAGCTATAATAGTTATTAGATAGATAGTTTTGATAGTTAAGATGTTCGTTTGGATATAGAGGTAATCATCGGAACCAATAATTCGATTATGAAAAGTTTTTCACTAATCGCAAACTACCAACAATATCCCAGAGTGTCATAGGCAATATTTAAAACGATCGATAATCTTCAGCTTTAACGCGAGCGAAGCCATGGACATAAGCTAATTATTTCATAAATACAAAAACGCCTCTGCTGCGTGTCTGTTACCTCTTCACTATAGAAACGGGGCATATTTTACACTTCAAAATGGTGTAATAAGCCGTGATGTCAGCGCTGGGAAATAGGCCTTAAATGTCAGAAAGTTCGAGCTATAATCCATCACGCGGGCTTAGTGCGCAATGTTGGATATCATAAACCTGATGTTATCATCACGCCTATAATCTCCGAAGGGTTAGGTAAAGGTGTACATAATAGTACACCTATATTTCGCCAGTTATGTTTTAAGTCTTAGTATACAAGCTGTGCTTGGAGAGCAGCGGTGGCCCAGTGGTAGCAGCCCCGACTTACGAGCAGTAAGTTGTAGGTTCGAAACCAGGCAGGTGCATTACTTTGTGTAATTTATTTCATCACCGCTGCTCTCAAAACGGTGAAGGAAAACATCGTGAGGAAACCATGTCCAAGAACTAAAAATTCGAAGACATGTGACATCTACCAACCCGCAATGGGCCCGCGTGGTGGATTACAGCCCACTCCCGCTCATAGAGAAGAGGGCTGCGTCCCAGCAGTGGGAACAATATAGACTGATGATGATGATGATACAAGCTGTTGTTTTGCATCCTCGTCAAAATTCAGGAGGTTGTCAAAAAAGACATAAATAAATCTATTTAAATTACAACACCTAGTTAATTATTAAAAAAGGCTGCTATTTTTGTTGCTTAAATTGGTCAGTATTTTAGAATAACACCCTTAACGTAGTTTAGGGAAAAAACACCACCAATAAGAAATTATCGAATAAACGTTCGAGATTGTTAGTACTTAGTATGTGTGAAAGCGCGGTTATAAGGCGAGGATCAGACGTTTAAAACACGGGTGGTTTGCGATTTCGGTAAACAAACAAAAAAATGCTTCATTTGTTGTAGAAAAAATACCAAAATCGCTGTACGTTTTCCTATAAAATTTAAGGATTCCATCATCAGTTCCGGACTTGGTGACTATGGGACCATTTGGAAAGTATACCCTTTCCAAGAAAAGAAAAAATTTTCAAATCGGTTGGCAAGCGACGGAGTTATGCCCGAAAAAACATAAAAAAAATAAAAAAATACAAACATCCGAATTGAGAACCTCCTCCTTATTTAGAAGTCGGTTAAAAAATATCGTACACCTATTTCTTTTAACTTTGGTTTTCTTTGGAAAAGCTCTCAAACAAAATTTGTCTCTAAATTCTCCAAGAGTTTCACAACTAATTTCTTAGCGAATAGACAATCGATTTAGATTGCGTTGGTCAGAAAGCTCTTACCTCGAGATTGGCTTGTCCGCAGCCACCCTCACGGAGAATGCAACTACCTGCACTTTCAGTCCAATAACTTTGTTCAATCTTCTATTAATATAACGGTTATTTACGTTAGATAAATACGATTGAGATAAATTGACAGCCTCATTGGTCTATATCCTGTAAGCTCGACTGCTGACATTAGATCGGGTATGATTCCCAGGTCGGGCAAAGTGTTTGTGGGTTTTCTCTTTCAGGAATTACTCAGTAGCAGTCACGGACCTAAATTTTGTGACCATTTGAGAGCAATGTCTGCTTCCCTTATTATGTAGGACTTAACTGGCAAGGTGTTGGTCTACTCTATATTCGAGGTTGGTCAGTGTTTGAAAGAGGATAAATTAATGAGGGCTAAAAGAGGTAAGAATAAAGAGATATATCGATACTGCTCGCGTAGCATGACCGCCGTAGAAACGGGCTATGGAAGAATCGACAAACTGACACATTGTCATTGTGAATCTGTCATTATGTCGATTCTTCCGTAGACAAAAATGGTTTCTACAGTAGCATGCATGCGTGCTGGAAAGGGATTTTGTCGTATCTCGATTGAATCGACTCGTATTCTACGATAGTAGATGCCGAATGAAGTTTGTCGATGGGAACGTGACGAATGAAAGGTAAATATTTGTAGCAATTGCTTTGGATCTGCTTTGTGGTTCAACAAACACTCCTGAATCGAATCCCGCATCATCTGCCTTTTCCCGAGTATGATTATATCAGCTTCCAGTCAAACTGGATGTACTATCAATAACTCTGAAAACGGGATTTTCACCATATTTACTATATTTTGTCTTGAGTTCCCGATATTTCGGCACTGTTACAAACACTATGAACCGCCACGGTGGTGGTGTTGTCACGGTTTATCTTTGATCACGATAACCGGATGCAGCTGAATACCAGTATTTCACATGGAGTGACTGCCTGTCTGACCTTCCACAACCCCGTCAGTACTAGAAAATACCCCTTGATAAGGCTGGTTGTCAGACTTTCGGCCACTGACTACCTGTAACGACTGTCAAACATATGCGTAAAATCAGGGCTTTAAATAAGGGTAAAAATTTCGTAACGTTACCTTCATTTGTCAGTGTTACCGTTTATGTAAAATAACGTTAATAGAATTAACGTTATTTTTGCAAATTTGTATCGTTAATTTATATAACCGTTAATTGCGCCAAACCTTGCGAACGCCGCATTTCGTGGGTCGCTAGGTCATGGTTGAGGGAGTCAGTATATGGTTAGCAACTTACCATCTCACATACCACACACAACCTTGAACGTGACCGGGTTTTAGATAAATTAACGGTACAGTAACGTTATTATCGTATATTAGGTTAATTGTATTTAACGTTAAATTACTGGTAATGTTATCAATTAACGTTATATTTTTGTAAAGTTAATAAGGTATCACATTGGAATTAACGTTAAGTAACGGATATTATTTTGTTAGTTGGTAACGTTAACAAGCCCTGCGTAAAATTCCTTAGCTAACCTTGACACACAAGAAACAATGTTGTCACTCTCTCCTAAAAAGCCTTGTATATAAATCGGTAGCCGTCTATCACCCAGTCAACATGTAACAAGTGTGTCATGTTATCCCCCATTTCCCCCAGTCCGCCATTTTTCACAACGTGGTAGCGACACGTACTTAACTACATATATATTGTCTTCATTCATCTCCAAGCAGTTAGGATAACAATGTCTGTGATATTGGAGTTCCTTTTCTTTGTACTATTTATGAAGATTTGTTTTCCCTAGGTATTCGTTTATTTTATTAATCGCTCACAAAGCTGCGTAATTCTTGGAGCAAGTTGCATGCACATAGTTTAATTATAAAACGATCACCAGAAATGCCAGAAGTGTTATATACAGGGCGATTGGTAATTGTGTGCATTCCTTAAAATGGATAATATTAGACCTAATCAACAACATTTTGACCCTTTATCTTGGGGGAACCGATAATTTGGGTCCAAACTGCGTTGTTCTGGAGAAATCGATCTTTTAAAGTTTTTTTCAAAATTTGTCACTTCTCCACCACAAGAGAGTTGCTGATTGTAAGATATCTCTCTAATGAACGAATGAATGTTTCGAAAACCAATTCGTCAAAAAAACTACATCCAGGACATAATTTTGCTTCAACTACAATGTTCAAAAACAGGAGAAAATGACTGCTTTGATTCACTCGCAGCTAACTTCTGAGCCGCCAATAAGTTTGTACAGTACGTCTACCATGAGTTGTCATAGTTAGATCGCTTGACGTAACTGCAATAGTTCCGTCAATATGCAAATACTGTAGTTAGCTTTTTCAATGGTACGATGAGCTGTGTTGGTGCATATTAGCAAATTCTAAGCAAATGAAGCCCAAACTTGCAGTCGCTGTAGTATAGTTTACTACACGCTGACGTAGGATAGATAACTATAGTGACTCATACTGCGCATTTTAATACACAACTATCCGCTAGAGGCGCTGTAAAAGTTTACATACATTTTTTTAACTACAGACGCTAGCGAGTATAGATTGTTAAAACTCATGGTAGACGTACTGAACTATGAAACGCGTGGAGCTTGAATGTTGAGCGTGAACATCCCGACCAAGCGACAACACAGTACTATCAGAGTATTAACGGAACTCCTATAAATCCCGTTTTACGCGAGTAAAGCTCCAAATGATGATAATAATTTACGCGCGGTTTCGAGCGACGATGTAATTTTACATTAGATACTCTTAGCGGTTTGCGGAATAATTGAGGGGTGATGAATTATGGAAATTGTAAAGTACAAACAATTAGTTATTTTATGATATTTAAAAGCATTTAATCAGGCACTCTATTCACCTTTATATGGAATTCTTACTTACTTATAATATTATTAACTCGAAAGTTTGTGAGGATGCATTGATGCATATTTGTTACACTTTCACGCAAAAACTACTAAACGGTTTCTGTTGAAACTTTACAGTAATATAGCGTATCAAAATAATATATAAACTATTATTAATAAAGACAGCCACACGTAAAAGGGGCCTTATGTCCCAGCAGGGAAAATATAGACTGATCATGCTTTATTGGAATGAAAAACGCCTCAATCTCACATTACTTCTTGCAACAATGCTGCAATAATAGACAAGGGTATACAATTTTGAAATAAGCAGTATTTTTGCTCTTGTTTCTTAATTAATTAAGTGTCTACGTGTAATCGAAGAAGAATCCTGTTAAATGTTTTGTGTGGACATGAATAAATCTATATATATAAAATCAATTGCTGTTCGTTAGTCTCCCTAAAACTCGGGAACGGCTGGGCCGATTTAGCTGATTTTGGCTTTAAAATGTTTGTCGTAGACCAGGGAAGGTTTACAAGGTGTGAAAGGTTGGGTAGGTAGGGTAGGGTAGGTAGGTAGATAGGGTAGGTAAAAAGCGCATTACAATGTATGCCGGGGACAGCTAGTAAATAAAAAATAAGGATCGTTCACCTACGAGTAACTAGTTGCACTAGTTCAGCATGATTTATGGCTGTGACTTCTTATACACGTCGAGTGACAAACGATCTTTTGTAGTAGTTTCTAGTATTTCTATCTCAATAATGGAAATAAGTAGTAGAAGGGGTAGGCAGAGGTGTACCAATTAGTTCACCTACCTTTCGACAGTTATGTTTTAAATCCCATGTAAGGGGCGGGGGCTCGTGGCTAAATAATAACAGCCGCACGGGTCAATTTTTAAGGTTAAGCCGTGCTTGCCGAGGTTGGTCCGTGGATGGGTGACCATGATTACATACCGAGTTTCGTTCGTGCCTCTGAAAGCACGTTAAGCCGTTTGTCCCGGCTGCCATTTATAGATCTTTGACAGTCGTTAAGAGTAGTCACAAGCCAAAATTCTGACATCCAGTCTTACCAAGGGGTATCGTATTACGCCGTTACTGGGTTTTGGAGGTCATATAGGCAGTCGCTTCGTGTAAAATACTGGTACTCAGTTGCATCCGGTTAGACTGGAAGCCGACCCCAAGATAGTATGGGAAAATACAAGGCAGATGATGATGTAATAGAGGCTGGGCCTAATGCCATCAAGATCTAGCACAGGTCTAGAGCCTGTGGCTGTTACAGAAAAAATCCTAATGGAAAAACCCAATAATATTTTGCGTGACCTGGGAATTGAACCCAGGCCCTCATACCCAGCAGTCATCAACATCATCATCATCAGTCTATAATGTTCCCACTGCTGGGACACAGGCCTCCTCTCTATGAGAGTGGTCTGTGTGAAGTGGGCTCAGCAGTCACACTAGACCAACAAGTTAGTCCGAGAAAGCACTAACAAACTTAGCAAAAGGCTAGACAGGTGTCATAGTAAAAATTATTGTCCTACTCAGCAAACATAACCCGTCCTTCAAACATCAATCACTCCTAAGAGTTGCTTATTTTCGTAAGTCCCTATTTTTAACCCCCGAGCAAAAAAGAGGGGTGTTATAAGTTTGACGTGTGTATCTGTGTGTCTTTGTATCTATGTGTCTGTTTGTGGCATCGTAGCTCCTAAACGGATGAACTGATTTTCATAAAATAGGTTTCGTTTGAAAGGTGTTATAATCGAGAGTGTTCTTAGCTATGTTCTGAGAAAATCTGCTCAGCCGTTCGAAGGTCATCACCTATTTTCTAGTTGAAGGGAAATTAACAACTTCCACAGGTCTGGGCGATTCGAAATTTGAATTCTTGTTACTTGTCACCATGGACATCGCCGGGGGGGAGGAGGGAGGTTGCACAAAAAAACCTCTAAAAAAACATAAATAAAATAATCAAAGCGTCGTAGCGTCGGGGGTCCGCTTTGTTTTGTGCTTGTACTAAGCGATCTACTTTGCGGTCCCCCGACGCTACGACGATGCTTGGAATTTATGAGTTTTTAGAGGTTTTTGTGTCGGGGGTTTTTTATAACATGATTGAGTATGTCAGACACTTTCGAACAGTAGTTTTGCAAGTTTCTAACTCCAAAACACGGTGTGGCAATCGGGTTGTAATCAAAATAAGTGGTTCCACTGGGCCGTCGTCGTCAATTTGTGTCGCTTGTGTTTGAACCCCATACCCTTGAGTTTGAAGCGCGTGCTGATAATGGAGATGGTTTTGTGAAGATGCCATGTGGATTGCTAGGCTAATACATTCGTGTTATGATTATGTGTATTGGGCAGATCCGTTAAACTGATCACAACAAAAGTTCTTAGCAAAATCTATTCTATTCTTAATCGATATGTTTTATATAACTTATGTCCGATGGTATCCAAAATCGAAAAATGATGGAAGAATTTATCAATTTCTGTTTAATCATGCAACCGTGCAGTAAATCCGAATATTGATGTATTTGTTTTGTGTGTGTTGTTCTATTTAATTTAAAACAAGACTTAGAAATGATATTAATAACCTAAAAACTTTCAAATATCAAAAGACAAAGCAAAAGAATACAAACCTAAAAACCACTACAACTACAAAAATAAACTAAAAACCCTAACGTTTTAAAAAACTCCACCACTGAGTAACTCGACTCTCCAACAAAATAGAAAAGCCTCGACATAAATATATCTAAAGTTACTGACATACAAAGTGACATTATCAGATGAATGGAACTCTGACGTAGGCGGCGTAGCCTCGTAGCAAGGCCTACGACTCGTAGCGCTACGGCGGCCTACGTCACCCGTAGACGGGTATTGTGTTGCGTCACATACGTTACGTCACTGAGATTTCATTTCTTATTTTATACCTTTTTTTAAGGTGGTTGCACATGGTTGGTTCGCTTTGAAGGGTTGACCTTTTAATAATGTTTTTTTATTTGTACTTAAGTTTAATATCATGAACTTTGAAGTATAGGTTTTGACCTTCATTTTGACAGATGATGATGTTTCTAGGTATGTTGAAAATATCGACAAAATATATGGTTTGTTTAAACAAGAGATATATTTTAAGGGCTTGTAGTACTTATGAAAAAGCACTACCTTTACTTTAAGAAACATGAAATTGCAAAAAAGCATTCTCTCCCACATTTATGCAAAAAAATGCAGGGGAAAAACTTTTATCTCGTTTTTCAAAGTTTAAATATATTTAAATTGTTCCAAATGAACAATTCTTTGTTCCTAACTATTTTAGTCTGGATAGATACCCAGATATTAGAGGTCACATGGGCTTGTGAAATAGGCAATAATTTCACAAGCCCATGTGACCTCTAAAAACTACAATTAAGCTTATAATACCTTGTTGGTAATGTAGTCTACTTCAGTCGTACTTGAGGTCTTGTGTTGGCCGTAAACATCACACAGTTCGAGACATAAAACATGAAACAAGAGATATAAACCAGAACCGTAACGTGAAGTGTTTAGTACTGATTTATAGAGAAAGCTTATTTGGTTTCGTTTATTAGCACAGACACCTCACCGCGACGCACGGGTCGATAGCCGTGCTTGCCGAGGTTGGTCCGTGGATGGGTGAGCATAATTCTCGTGATACAGTTTTATACTAGTACGAGGGGATAGGGCGAATCAGTCCAAAGGCAACCATCTTTACAATTTACCATTTCTAACCTAACCTGTGTTTACTATTAAGTTACTCTGTATGGTTGTCTCAAATTCATGAATAAAAAAATAAAATAAAAATTACATACCGAGTTGATCCGGCCTCAGAAACCACATAAAGCCGTTGGTCCCGGCTGTCATTTTTAGATCTTTGACAGTCGTTACGAGTAGTCAGAAGCCAAAAGTCTGACGTCTTACCAAGGAGTATCGTATAACCCAGTTACTGGGTTTTGGAGGTCAGATAGGCAGTCGCTTCATGTAAAATATTGGTACTCAGCTGCATCCGGATAGACTGGAAGCCAACCCAAAGACAGTTTGGAAAAAGGCTAGGCAGATGATGATGAATTGGATTAAAATATCGCTTCTTACCTACTTGTATTTTTAAGAAAAACTTCTGACAAAGTTGGAACTTTGACCTCCACTATCTTCGTAACCAGGTACGATCCAGAACAAAAAGAAATAATGATGGGGAGAATAAGTGCTTTTCGGTTTGTTAATGATCTTTTTATCCCCATTATAGTAACATAGAAGCTCATTGTAATCCCAAACATACTATTTCAAGCATTTCAATTGACCCAAACCAAAAGTCAAATTATCCGGAATTTAGTTCAAAATATACCTATAATATGAAAGATTGAACCCCAAAGGAAGCTTGAAAAGTGTTCACCGATAAAGTGTCGCATGCCTTAATAACAGGACACTCTCAAGAGATTGACCCTCGTCAGAGTTTTGAAAGGGTTTAAGAGGATCATAGTTTAGGCTGCCCGTTCATTGAAGCATACAAGGACAGGTAATAGAGAAAATAAATCAGAATTTCTTCTTTACTTAGCTTGATTTAAAAGAGTAATTATTCAATCTGCACTTTGGGTTAGCCCGTATAAAGAGATTACTTGTTTGCGATTAACATGACGCACAACTTTAAATCACCATTTCAGCTGAAAGACGTCCACAGCTGGACATAGGCCTCCCCCAAGTGTCACCACATTGACCGGTCCCGTGCGATTCGCATCCAGCAAATCCCCGCAACCTTCACCAGGTCATCGGTCCACCTAGTGGGAGGCCTACCAACGCAACGTCTTCCGGTCGCGGCGAGCAATGTGCCCACTGTCACTTAAGTTTGGCAATTCTTTGGGCTACGTTGGTAACCTTGGTTCTCTTGCGGATGTCCTCATTTCTGATTTCATGACGCAAAGAAACTCCGAGAAAAGCCCTTTCCATTGCCCTTTGGGTGACTTTAAGCCTTCTGATGAGGCCCATTGTGAGTGACCACGTTTCACTCTGGTCATAGACTTTCATCTTGAGACACTGCGGTAACATTAAATAAAAGCACTAGAATTAGTAGCTGGAAAATCAAAGCCATTCAGATGTTTACAAGTGATGGAGGGGACAAGACGAGTGAATTTTTAATACAATACTTTTTACTACTTCGTAACAAGTTGGTCTGTCTACTGTTATACGCCGGCAGCATTTGTTTGAGAAAATCGTAAATCCCGAACATTTTCATGAAATAATGATGTTTTTATGGAAATAGTCCGCTCTATAAGTCTTTTAAATCTATTTGGGGAAAATATCCCATCCAGTTTTCTAAAAACATCTTGTATTATTACACCATTCGATAGTGTCGCTGCTAAGGATCAAATTCTGGGAAGTAATGACATACGGCAAACGATAGGAAAGAGTTCATTTTTTTATTTCATATGTACATAACAGCAGCCAACAGTTAGCAGTTATCAACGAACAACTCAACTTTGAGATCAGATATTTAAGCTCCGATATAATTTTCGGTAAAATTGGCCGCTGTGAATAAAAATCATGCGACTGGTTCATAAAAAGTTACTCAAACCCCTTTAAAAAAAACCCTAAGATACGCCATAAAATTTGTGACTACAAAGGAACGGAGATAAGTGTTATACATTTCAACAGCGTAATGAATAAGATCGACGCACACTCTGTATCACTGAATGTTCGTTCGATCTTCTACTTCTCCGCCTTATCATTTCTCTCCAATGGACGTAGAACCTTAGTTTGAAGTGTCTTTTATCCGGTTTATTGAGCCTTTCAGCTAATAATTGTGTTTTTGTGCCAAGGGATGAAAGTGGTCTAGTGTGACTTTCAGATTATAATCTTGGGTTATAGTAATAACTTATACTTATGTACGTGGTATTCATAGTTTGTATTTGTGTTTGAGATTTATGTACGTGGTATTCACATTAGAGAGCGGCGGTGGCCCAGTGGTGGCAGCCCCGACTTACGAGCAGTAAGCCGGGGGTTTGAACCCAGGCAGGCGCATTACTTTGTGTAATTTATTTCATCACCGCTGCTCTCAAAAATGGTGAAGGAAAACATCGTGAGGAAACCGGCATGTCCTAGAACCAAAAATTCGAAGACATGTGACATCTACCAACCCGCACTGGGCCCGCGTGGTGGATTACAGCCCACTCCCTCTCATAGGAGAGGACGCCTGTGTCCCAGCAGTGGGAACATTATAGGCTAATGATGATGATGATTCACATTTTGTATTTGTGTTGGAAATCTTTGAATTGCCCAAAGTGATAAAGGTTCTATAGTTGAGTTTGACCAAAGCCAGGATTTACGCATAAGCGAGAGTGGGACATAACAACGTTATAAATGACGAACAAAAACAACGTGACGATACTGGCATGTCCTTAAACTGAAAACTAGCAGATATATGACATTTACCAATACATAATCACAAACCAGTTACTACCGGGTAATACGATAACTCTTGGACAGACAGGTTGTCTGATTTTCGGGTCACTGACGCCCTGTAGTGACTGTCAAAGATCTACAATTCATAGCCGGGCGCGGAAGGATACTCGGTATGTAATGGGTTGTCACACATCCACAGACAAACCGAGGCAAGCGCGGCTTAACCTAAAGGTTCTACCCGGTTATTGGAACGAAGTTCCTTATCGCGCGTTGTGAAAGGGGGCTAGACGGAAAAAATTCTTACGAAAAGTTGTCACGACACTTTTTGCTATAGTAAGCTATTGTAAGCTTTATTTCTTTAAAATAAAGTTGAAATTTCCTTAAATTACGTACAATTGGGGTGTGTATGTGAGTAAGGATAGATATGATTATTATTTTGAGTGACCGAACTACAAAGTACAAATTCGGTTGTGCAGTTAAGTAAGACGTATTGCTTCGAATTAAGGATTAATCTTCCTTAAATTAAATATTTTATTTTTCGCACAATGTATTGATAATGTACGTGAAAGGAACTTCGTTCCATCCGGGTGTCCCTTGACACCTCTCAAGTTTTTATTTGACTACGATGTCCTCACCAGCAGTAAAATGGCTATAGACTAAATTATGTAATAATAATATGCTAAATAGTATTTAAATTAAAACTTCAGGCTACTTAACTATTAACCAAAACATTTAAATAATTCATGACCGCCAAATAGCATAAATATGTTTGGTAAATATTGAAATAACAGCATAGTTAATTAAAAAGGAAGATTAATTAACAATATCTGGGCTTGATTATCGGCCATTGAATATTATAGGTACAGTCATTAATTTATTAATTACTGAACTAATTAGCATCATAACTGTACCAACTGTATCTGACGGCACGGTTGGCGCAGTGGTTGAGCGATTAACTGCTGCGCTGCGTGTTGGGGGTTCGATCCCCGCACGGAACAAATATTTGTATGGCCTACAGATAGTTGTTCCGGGTCTGGCTGTTTGTGTTTGTGAGTTTAAATGTTTGTAAACGCACCAACGATACAGGAGAAATTCCTAGTGTGGAGTAACGTTAAAAAAAAATAGTAGAGTTCCTCCGCGCGGAAGAAGTGAAACTTCGTTATACTACACGCGTGCGTTCAAGTGTCACGCATTAACTCTAGTTATTTTATTGAGCTTCTAAATAATATTTTATTGTTGTACACTTTTTATTATATAAGTTTATCGAGGTTATTCTACTCATGGAAATTGAGCGAAGGCTGGTCACACCGAAGAGTCGAATGCATGACTTTTTGCACGCCATCTTGCGTACCTAGTAGAACTACGTAGTCACAAATAGCGCCATCTCTTAGTGAGTTTAAGAAAATATCCCCCCATTAGCGTTAAACTTGTTGGAAGTCGCATTAGAAGTTTCACTTCAAAAAACAATTTGTGTGAAAAATAAAACCAATTCTCTCAAAACAAACAGCAATTTAAATAGCTCGACTTAAAACCATTTCCGCATCGCACAAAACCGTTAAAACAATGCTGCAATGTGGACCAACAAAAACAAAATGCACAAAGCAACCACCATTTAAAAAATACAATGTGAACGAGGTAGACTACAGAATGCCTAGCTCAAAACTGTAAGCGTCAGTGTAAAAATGTTTTCATCTATCGCCCATTCATTCTTATTGTCGACCAGTTGAACAATGGGTTAGTGAGTGAATGAGAGAATGAGTGAACCATCCCAGTAATGGTCGCATTAAAGTGTTCGTTTCAATCTTTGTTCAGGATTTTTTTGTTCAGTTTTAAGTTGATGGCGTAATGTCACACAGTTTTTTAAGGCTGACATTGTTGTTATTGTCCGTCTACTTGCGAGTGTTTTATAAAGGGTGTAAAACATTAACGAAGCCGAAAGGCACTGGTTCTCCCTGTCATTGCGATAATTTTTTTGTTTTACACCATACCTGGGAACCTTCTAGTTACGGAGATATTAGGGGTCAAAGTTCCAACCTTTTTACAAGTATTTTTATAAATGCAAGTTTTTAATGTTAGATTTTTACTTTTAACTCCTCCACGACCCCCGTACTATTCAATCCGTCTATCAGCACAATGTTTTGAGTGCGTTACATTGAGTTCTACCACAAAACATGATTTTACACCCCCCAAAAAAAAGTCGTTTCCCAGCAATATTTTTTGCGTAAAGTTACTTAGTTTCATGTACAGAATGCTTGGTTGACGGCTTCGTGATGAGGTGATTTACACGGTATATATATATAAAGGCTCCTACCAGCCTCATCGGAATCACATAATTATGATATGTTGCAGCAAATTTAATAAGATTAAGAAAACAGACGTCGGCGATCCGTCAACGCCTTGTTACGCGCCACCTTCTTTGACAACCTCAAAAGTCAATATGCCTCCTGCCTGCAACGACTTGACGTTCCGCCAGAGAGAATTGTAGACCGCTTCTCTCTCGTCTGTGGTCACAGTTTAGTTTGCAATGTGAATCATAATATGAAGCCTTTTTCCAAAGGCGCCGTCATAAATATTTTAGTCAGTAATATAATGGGTGTAAAAAAACCTTAACGAACCCAAAATACACGTGTTTTCCCCGTCCGTTATTGCGATATTTATTTTGGTCGAGACCTTACCTTGGAACCTTCTAATTACGGAGATATTGGAGCTCGTGGCTAAATAATAACAGCCGCACGGGTCGATCTTTAAGGTTAAGCCGTGCTTGCTGAGGTCGGTCCGTGGATGGGTGACCATAATTATAAACCGAGTTTCCTATGTGCCTCGGAAAGCACGATAAGCCGTTTGTCCCGGCTGTCATTTGTAGATCTTTGACAGTCGTTACGAGTAGTCAGAAGCCAAAAGTCTGACATCCAGTCTTACTAAGGGGTATCATATTACCCAGTTACTGGGTTGTGGAGGTCAGATAGGCAGTCGCTTCATGTAAAATACTAGCTACTAGCTGCATCCGGTTAGACTGGAAGCTGACCCCAAAATAGTTTGAGAAAAGGCTAGGCTAGATGATGATAATAATGGTTGTCTAAGTTCCAAATTTTTCACAAGTTTCTTTAGAAATACAAGTTTTTAATATTATATATTTACTTTTAACACCTTCATGACTCCTGTACAATTCAATACATCCAGCATAATGTTTTGAATACGTTACATTGAGTATAAAGTAAAACGTAATTTTCACCCCTAAAAAAAAGTTGGTTCCCAGCAATATTGTTTGCTTAGATAAACTAACCAACTTACCGCAGTGCCTCAAGGCGAAAGTCTATGACCAGTGTGTGCTGCCAGTGATTACATACGGGACCGAAACGTGGTCGCTCACAATGGGCCTCATCAGAAGGCTCAAAGTCACCCAAAGGGCAATGGAGAGAGCTATGCTCGGAGTTTCCTTGCGTGATCAAATCAGAAATGAGGACATCCGCAAGAGAACCAAGGTTACCGACGTAGCCCGAAGAATTGCCAAACTTAAGTGGCAGTGGGCAGGGCGCATTGCTCGCAGAACAGATGGCCGATGGGGCCAAAAAGTTCTGGAATGGCGACCGCGAACCGGGAAACGATGCGTTGGAAGGCCTCCCACTAGGTGGACCGATGACCTGGTGAAGGTTGCGGGGATCCGCTGGATGCGCGTCGCACGGGACCGGTCAATGTGGCGACACTTGGGGGAGGCCTATGTCCAGCAGTGGACGTCTTTCGGCTGAAATGATGATGATGATGATGAGATAAACTAAATAATAGTTTTGATGTACAGAATGCATGGTTGACGGCTTCGTAAGGGTCAATTTACAAATAGAAGGAGGCTGAAGAATTACCTTATTTCTTAAGAAAACCATAGTACTTTACCTACCTTTTGTCACTGCTAACAGATCTCCAGGTGCCTCA
Organism: Cerastis leucographa; assembly: GCA_963082945.1. Lineage (NCBI taxonomy): Eukaryota > Metazoa > Arthropoda > Insecta > Lepidoptera > Noctuidae > Cerastis > Cerastis leucographa. The sequence continues at coordinate 2,951,799 of OY720359.1, forward strand.
TAAAGTGTTAGAAAGAGTGCATTAGTGCACTCTCCATAAACACATTACACGTGGAGACGCCATTTTCTTCAATAAACTTTTATTATCAAGCATCAGGGGTCGTTATAATGCGCGTAGGGGGATGCTGTGTTTGTATTTAAATTGCACGTAATGCTGTAAACGTGTGAGTTGGTATGTCTGATTGGTTTGTTAAAGAAACATTATCATGTTTTTTTGTGAGTAAAGAGATAACAAAACATAACATTTAAACAATTTGACTGCACGGTTGGCGCAGTAGTTGAGCGATCGACTGCTGCGGTGCGTGTCGCGGGTTCGATCCCCGCTCGGAACAAATATTTTCATGGCCTACAGATAGTTGTTCCGGTTCTGGCTGTTTGTGTATGTGAGTTTAAATGTTTGTAAACACACCCACGATATAGGAGAAATTCCTAGAGTGGGGCAACGTTTTTTCAAAAAAAAAAAAGAGAAAAAAAAAAGAACATAACAAAATATAACGCCTGTAACCTTAAGAGTTCGGCAGATGTGTACCTGCTAGTACTCCCACATTTCGCCAGCTATGTTTAATTTCCATGTAATATGAGGCGAACCTATTACCAACAACCGGTCACAAACAAATCCATGCTCCGTGGCAACTACTGAAAATTTTCTAATGGAAAAACAAAATAACACTCTGCCTGACGTGGAAAACGAATCCATGATCTCACATTCAGCAGTAAACTTTGTCACAACTTGATTAACAAGGCAGTCAAAAATTATACTAATTATGTGTCATCAAACGGGTTGTGGAGGTCAGATAGGCTGTAGCTCCACGTAAAATATTTGTATTCAGCTGCATCCGGTTAGACTGGAAGCCAACCCCAAGATGGTTGGGGGTTCTCAAACAAAATTCACTTAAATCCAATTTAATATTTCCAGCATAACAATGGGTGATTTCAATCAGTTTCGTTATTTTCCATAACAAAGGTTCATCAAAGCTACCAATTGTATTTAAAACGAATAAGTCAATACAAGTGCTTCGTATCGGTAGCTGAGAGGTTTCCAGTATTTTTTTTATAAAATTCTTACATTTTTATCGAACATGTTCCAATAAAAATTTAATTTCAATACTCTTTGTGTTTTATTTTTTCAATATAGTATTTTCTATAAAAATATTGTTCCATTTTCTATTTCATTCTATCTGAAAAAGTGGTTTTAGGCTATATATTGGTTTTTGAGCCGTGGTAATTTATTTTCCTTTTGTGCCTACATAAAGCAAAAACAGACTTTATTAAAACGTGTTTGAGTAAGTTTTGAAAATGCTTCTCTAAACTAGAATTAATACTTTGAAACTAAACGACTTTTTGGTATTGTAAGCCGGCTATAGACTATAAGGTTATGCATGTGCATTTTTGTCAAGCATGAACGTATGTAGGAGGAATCTGTACAGCTTTCTTTGCCTGTTCATGCAACCTAGAGAATATCGAAATAGATATTTTTTTCCACTTGGGTATTTAAACCTGCCCGGTGTGACTGCGCTATAAACCGATCATGTGTGGCAATTCGCATACACAGTTTTCAGTTGTCAGTTGTTTTCAATTTTGCATAACAAGTAATAATCCCAAAGCAAGCATATCGTCGTATGTTGCCGGTGATGCCAAGCTTACAAATGAGCCAACCGACAGGCAATATGGAAGTTGGATTTGCATGAAGGTTTTGTATGCCCATTTAAAACAGCCATGTATAACCTGTGGTAATTAGGTAAATTAACGTAAAAAACAAGGGTCTCGTTTGCTGTAATATTCTGGTGTAATTTTAAGCCTTTTATAACTAGTGAAGCCGCAAAATATGATATAAATTAACTTTCCACGTTACCCTAGGGTTGTCACACAAAACATAAATTATTGGCATCACGCAAAAAGCCTCCACGGATAACGAGCCTTTAGTATCTCCGGTAAAGCTTAAGCAATGTTCACTAGCTCTATACAAAACTAAGTATCATATTAGAATAGTATTGAGCAAGATAAATCATGTTTCAGTAATATCTACAAATAAATACTCGCAACTTTATTTCTTGTTTATGTCTTTATCTACTAGTTAATTAAGTCTTATTGAAACCTCATCGAAATCAGCTGGGGTGGTATCGATGGTACGCGTTCATACTCGTTATACAGGATGTAACGGAAAGGGTATATACATCCTTAAGGGTGTGCTACAGACCATCAAACTGAACATGTTTCTCATCATAAAACATGTTTTTCAGCAAAAAAAATATATGCTGCCCCATAGAAAATTACAATACCTATTCGACCCAAATGTATATGCAGCTGATATTTTTTTTTGCAGCAAAAATTATTTTATTTTGAGAAACATTTTCTGTTTGATGGTCTGTAGCACACCCTTAAGGATGTATATACCCTTTCCGTTACACCCTGTATAATAAACAAGGGAGTGTAGAAAAGTGTCGCTGAAATAACAATACCTAGCTAGATATCTATAAGCCAACGGTGCTTTGGGAGCGTTCAAGAATTACGTAACGAATTCGGAGGGAGGGGGGGGGGTCTTCTGAAACGTTAGGATGTGTTACAGGGGGGGGAGGGTTTGGTTTTACGTAACATTGTTTTAACCCTTCAGAACGGTCACGTAGATTTTTCATGGACTGATCACTTGATTTTTTTTACCTTCACAAAATTTCTTACTTGCTTTACAGGATAGGGTTTTTTTTTTTTAAACTTCAAATGTAGAGCACGCGACTTTCCGGTACTTTAGGTAAATGGTCTCTTGGTGGTGGTTACGTAACGTTTTATTAGAAGGGAGGGGGGGTACAGAAAAACGTTACGTGCGGGGGAGGGGCGTCAAAAATCTCCAAAAATTGCGTTACGAAATACTTGAACGCTGATATTATTTTATGAAATAACTCAACGAAAGGTAAATTTCCAACAAAATAACTCTACACCTAAGTCACAAGTTTCATTAACCGGCCTTAGACGCTTGTAATATTCAAAATTCATTAGTAATTCAGGGAACCACAATATCGTTACACTGCCGAGTTGCTCAAGTTCTGAACACGGTTTAAGTAACAAGAGTGTTGACTCATTACTCGGCTCGAGTGGAAATTATGAACAATTTGGGTAGCTCATGGGCTTAAAAGGTAAGTTTAGAAATGGCTATTCCTGTATGATATTAGAGGAGCTCGTGGCCAAATAATAACAGCCGCACGGGTCGATCTTTAAGGTTAAGCCGTGCTTGCCGAGGTTGGTCCGTGGATGGGGTGACCATAATTACATACCGAGTTTCCTCCGTCCTCGGAAAGCACGTTACGCAGTTGGTCCCGGCTGTAATTTGTGGATCTTTAACAGCCGTTACGAGTAGTAGGAAACCAAAAAGTCTGACATCCGGTCTAACCAAGGGGTATCGTATTACCCAGTTACTGGGTTGTGGAGGTCAGATAGGCAGTCGCTTCATGTAAAATACAAGTACTCAGCTGCATCATAGACTGGAAGCCGACCCCAAGATAGTTTGGGATAAGGCTAGGCAGATGATGCACATGATGTACTAAAGAAAAACACAAAAATAAAGAGTGAAGTTTTCACAAAAGGCTACAATGATGATGATTCTTGTATGATATTGTGAAAACATAAGGAATGTATAAAAAAATGTAGCATGAACACATGTGACTAACAGAGTGATAAATATAAATGCTGATGGATGAAGAGGAAGACCAAAGAAAAGATGAGTAGAATGGATGAGAAATGATACGAAGGCAAAAGGAGTCTATGATAGCGTGACGAATGGTAGATGAGAATGGAAGAAAATAAAACCGGCCAACTGCGAGTTGGACTCGCGCACGAAGGCTTCCGTTCCATTATTTATAAAAAAACGAGCAAAAAAATCTTTTTGTTTGGGAGTCCCCTTAAATACTTATTTTATTTGTTGTTATAGCATCAACAGAAATACATAATCTGTAGAAATTTTAACTGGATACCTATCACAGTTCATGGGATGGTGACAGACGGACGGACGGACGGACAGCGAAGTCTCAGGAATAAGGTCCCGTTTGACCCTTTGGGTACGGAACCCTAAAAACATGTTGCGCCTACCCCAAATATCATGGGACAAAGGCAGAAAGATGATGATCAAGAGCAAGTTATGTGTGATGAAATTAATTTAGTTCACAGAAATGGTCTGGTCCGCTCTGGACACCAACTATCACAATCGAGTATAACTTCAGTAACTATTTCAATGTAGGTCCGAAGCCGAAGCATTTTGTCCGTATCGCTCTGAACACGGGACGCTGGTACTATCACTATCAGATGAGATGAATCCGGTATCCACAACTCGTCCGTGTCATTTTATCCTCTGTTACAAAACAAAGGTTCTACCGTTGTCAAGTTGACTATCGTGCGGTTGAGTTTATTATTTACTAGTTTATGCCCACGGTTTAGCCCGCGTTTTGTCCGGTTATTGTCTCACGGGATCGTTCGACCGGGATAAAAAGTATACTATGAGCTATTCCAGACTATTTTCTATCCCTGTGGCAAATTTCATTCAGATCCATTCAGTAGTTTTAGCGTGAAAGAGTAACAAACATCCATTCATCAAAAAGTAAAAGTTACTAAAAAATTGGTTGCCTGTAAAGTCGGTATACGGGCGAAAGTTTTACGTGACAACGACTTTGAGTGGTAAAATAATTTTAATGTGAATATTCATTCGTATTGTAGGAAGAAGGATGAAATAATAGTAACAATTTAAAACATTTATTTGCGCGTGCCTTTCACTTTTTATGTCTGTCTCTCTCGCTCTTAGGCGGGCTAACCATGCCCGAGTGGAAGGGACGCGTGCCTCTCACTCGCTCTCATTTTGAGCGCATAACGTGAGCGGAGCGTAACGCAGTTTCTTGAAGTGTCACCCGGCAAACCAATTTATAAGACGTTGTCACGTCAAAACATTTCCGAAATGTCAAGGTAATTGGAAATTCTGTTTCTATTGATAATTTATAATCGGTCTAATTTAGCTGTAAAATTATTTTTCGACCTATGTATTCTGCTTATGCGTATTAAGTTTCATTAAAATCGGTTCAGCCATTTCGGAAAATAAGGACTTCAAAGTTTGTATTTAATGTCGTAAGGCGTAAACGCTCTCAACACAATATTGTGGGTCCTGTAAATGACGAACACGCGAGACGCTTGACGCCTGAGGTCGTGAATACGGTGTCATAAGGTATAGCCAGTGACGTGCCTATGGGCTAACAATACAGCAAGCCCATTAGGCAAGCTGGCTGTCCTAGACAAGTAGGTTATAAAGGCAAGCCAAGCTTTTTTGGCTTGTGGAAGTAACGCCACTAGGTGACACAATGGACGATCTTGTCGCTTAAAGCGATCTTTCAAGACAACGTTTGGAAGGATTTAAAAGAGGAGGAGAGACAAATCTTTAGATGGACTACTGTAAGTGACGTCCATGTGATACGGTGGACGCCTGAGGTGGTTTACGGGGTGTAATAAGATGTAGCCAGCCAGTGGCATGCTGAGCCAAGGGGCTAACCATACGGTAGGCCCATAAGGCAAGCAGAATGTTAAGAAACCCTAACACCCTGAAGAATAGTAAGGCTATAAAGGCTGTAGACCTGTAGCAGTTGGCACCTTACACTTGCAGTTTAAGTTAGAAGTGGTCAGTAAGTATTTTGAGTTAGGTGAGTTGAGGTAAACACACACAGATTTGGTAACACTAAAAGTTTATGAGATGAGAACTTAGTTAGAGTAAGTAGGTTTAAAGTTGGACGCTAATCCGCGTTGTTGGACGTATGAAACATTGTTATAGATACGATAGAGGAAGGTAAGTTGCGGTGGTACGTAAACCGTACTAGCCAAGCTTTTAACATATTTGAAAGTACCGCCACTAAGTGCACCTTTTTTTACGGATGGGAAGTCATCAAATGACGCTTCCCGCTTTGTGCGGATCGGAAGGGAGTGTCAACCTTGTACTGACTAAAACACATCCATGTTCCTTCTTAGCCCTTTGTGTTCCAGGGCCACGGTATCTCTTTCGAACAGTCTCGCAGCCCCGGCAAGCATCGGCGCTCTCGGACCCCTTCCGATTTGGTGATATCTCCTTAAAGCGCGCGTGGGACTAGGTGTATCTTGGTTCAGTAATGAAAATCCTATGCATTTTATAGCCCAACGTTCACCTTTCACAAAATCCTAGCAATATTTTCACAGAAACCTTAAAAAAAACCACTCCACTAACTGGAAATCAAACCCCGTATCGGTTATTACACCAATAAACCATCAGTTTTCCGAAACCCCGGAAATATCGAGATGAAAGGGAAATATTCAGTCGGGGTCAGTGCTCGAGACGAATTGGGTCGGTGACCCCAACCCTTTGGTATATGGGGGTAGTTTTATAGGTTCGTACAAAATAATGGTTTTGGACGTACCTTCCCCGCTATGAAACTACCATATGTTACTTTACTTTGCATCCACAAACATCACATTAATTACTACGTACGAATACGGATGCATACATTGTATAAAATTTAAGAAAAACCCGGCACAAAAAAAAACAATAATAAATTAATTCAAACGTCGTAGCGTCGGGGGACCGCTAAGTAGAGCGCTTAGCACAAGCACAAAACAAAGCGGACCCCGACGCTACGACGCTTGGATTAATATATTATTATAGGCTTTTTGTGTTGAGGGTTTCTTAAACTTTTAATCTTTTTTAATTTAATTTTAATTTTGTGATTCTGAATCTTATATGACTGCCTTGACTGTCTCACTCCCGGGCATAGGCTTCTCCCCATTCCTTCCTTTCCTTGCTTCATTATGTTGTTGTTTTGTTTAAATTTTTTGTGTAGTACACCACTGACTACTCCCTTTTTATTTTTAATTCCGCAATGTCCATCCAAAGGTTGTCTAGAAGATATCGCTATAAGCGATAAGACCGCCGTTGTTACCATAAAATTGTAAGTTTTGTAAACCCGTTATGTTTGATTTTTGGTTTACAATAAAGTATTATTCTATTCTATTCTTCCAATTTTCTCGGTGTTGTGTCTTTTCGCTAATTAACGAAAAGACACAAAGTTATAAATAAATAAAAAATATAGGGGGGAGGGAGGAGGGTGCAGCGCCCCCTCCACAATGTCATATGTTAATGTTTCATAACATAGCATGCCTTAACGACAGTAATCTCAAAAGGGTTAGACAGAGGTGTATACACACACATTTCTCCAGTTCTTTTTTAAGTCCCATGTAATAGGGACCGAACCTATTGCCAACAACCGGGCACAAATCCGGCGATGGCTGATGTTAACATCAGGAATTTCTCAGTAGCTGATGTCAACAGGCCCAATAACACTTTGCTTGAACTGGGAACGGAACCCAGGACCTCATGCACAGCAGTCGCGCTTGCGACCACTGGACCTGTGAGACAGCACTAATCAGTCTTTATCTAATCTAATACTAATAATGAAGCTGAAGAGTTTCTTTGTTTGTTTGCTAGAACGCGCTAATCTCAGGAACTGCTGATCTGATTTGAAAAATTCTTTCAGTGTTAGATAGCCCATTTAACGACGAAGGCTATATGTCACCACTACGACTAATAAGAGCGGAGCAGCAATGAAAAATGTTGCGAAAACGGGGAAAATGTGACGCAGACGAAGTTGCGCGGGACAGCTAGTACAATACATGTATTTCCTGTTTCAGCAGTTAATTTAATCGTGTAAAAAACTTTGGCATGTTTCTTCGGTTACCGAATACTAGGTACTACTTTGTAAACTACAGCTAACTATCTAGTTTTGTACGTAGTTCTCTGTTTTGTAGTTAACTCCAACGCCTTTGGTGTAATGTTACAACAGGTACGTTTTTCGTTTTATGTGTGAAGGAAATCCTGGACTGTTGTTTCTGCGTTTCTTTGTTAAACTTAAAAAGGAAACCTCACATAGTTTTTTTTTATTATGTATACAGGGTGTAACGGAAAGCGTATATACATACTTAACGGTGTGCTACAGACCATCAAACTGAACATGTTTCTACATCGGACAAACATCGTAATAGCGAAAAAAATATCAGCTACCCCATTCATTTATTTGGGTCGAATAGGTATTGAAATTTTGTATGGAGCAGCAGATAATTTTGCTATTACGATGTTTGTCCAATGGAGAAACATAATGTTTAGTTTGATTGTCTGTAGCACACCCTTAAGTATGTGTACACCCTTTCCGTTACACCCTGTGTACATAATAAAATAAAAACCATTTTTTGTGAGATATCCTTTTTAATTTAATTATACTAGATATTTTTTATTCATGGAGGTGGCTTGTATATAGTCATATAGTTTACCTTACAATGTATTTGAAATATAAGCTTTTATGTTGATTCAGCCCACAACGTACCTGAAACAAAAAAAATCGTCATTAAAAACTTGAGTTTAGTTTCCTCTCTTTACTTATTAAAAAATTTGCTTTGCCCTACAGAGTCTATAATTGTTTTTATTATTTTTTTATTATACCTACCATCTGTAGGTGTACATTATGGATTGCAATAAATGATCTCTATGGAACAACTATCATGGTAAATTACGTCTTTGTAAGGTTTTTCATTCAATCGGCAGAGCAGGGTGGCATTTGACAACGTAGATGTAGAATCTGCATTGTTCATTTTGCCGTTCGGCTCACCACGAACTGTAGTGAGCCGACCCAAACATGCTTAGCTATGTTAAATGCCGAACGAACTTGCTGATTGGCAAGAGCCGAAAGTAAGCCAAAGAATAAAATGTGTAGTAATTTCTTAAGTTCGGTTGTGATGTGTACCAATGCCTTATCGAATGTGTCGACCCAAACATTTTATTTAGCACAGCCAAGATACCCACTAGATTGACGATGCACGTGATCTGCATCTCAATTCTTGTCAATCTTTCAAAAGAGTTATTAATACCAGCCCTAGTTTATATCACAATCTGCTACATTGTGAAAGTCCTCATGTCACTGAACGCATTACATTTGGACTCCTACCAATTATTACAGTTGTCGTGTCAAGATTTTCATGATAGCTACACATGCGTCACCACGCCTATACAGTCATGTTAGAACGTCACAGCTTTTATTAACCTGTTACGCTATATATTATGAGTGTGACGGGTCTTTCGTTCTGTGTGTCTTTCTATCTCTGGCATTTATATGGTTTTTATGTTCAATTGTTTTTTTTTTTAACGTAGATAATTTTGTTGTCTGTTATTCTATTCAGCAAACAGAAGCTAAACCAGACTACATTACTTATTTGATTCCATACTCTCTTAAATAAGTAACATTGAAAACATACAAGATATATTTGAAGTATCTGAAAACCTTTCTTCCCTGTGGCTATTTTATCGCGAAAAAAAACCAGTCGTTACATCAAAATATATGAGGATCAAAATCTGAAAAATAATCATCAAAACAACAGCAGAATTTGTTTTTAAAAGGAGTTTACTACAATAATTACACCTTTTATTTGGTAACATTTTCACCCTGAAAACAAGTGACCTAAGACGAAATTGCGGCGAATTGCGTTAAATACCTAAAACAAATCCTAATATCGTGGGCCATCTTCTAGTGAATCGAAAAGTGACGGTAACGTGCTAAAAAAAATAAAAAAAAATCATTACGTTATTGAAAACTCTCTACAAAATGAAACACAATTTTGTTATTTTCCACAAAACGCAAATTTCGGGTTAGGTCACTTTTGTTCTCAGGGTGCGAAATGTTTGTAATATTCTGAGATTTGCTGTTACTTTCCCTCCAGCCAAGCCTCTTTAACGACACCCACTGGTAAAAAGGTGTCCTTTTTTTGGCGATAAAACACCGGTATCTTTTCATCTACTAATACAATAGGTATTGTTTTCAGGCTGTATTCCCTGAAGATTTCAGTTGATGTTTCGAACACGCAGGTAATTTACTAACGGAAGGCCGTTTAAGTAGCTTTAATTTATATAATGTAAGATATTAATGTTTAGCCCTAAAGCCGATTAAAGGGTCTAAGTTCAGGGTCGAACCGAATGGTGGTTAATAGCGGTACTTTCTTATTATTATAAGCCTGAAAGCTTGGCTTGCCCTTCTAACCTACTACTCTATCAGTGGCGGAACTATCATACAAGCCGAAAAGCCCGGCTTACCTAACAATCAAACTAAACTAATAAGAAAAAAAAAACATTTCAAACAAAAACAAAAATGTATGTCAGAATAATAATAAATAATAATAATAATTTATTTCAGGTCCGTGACCCATATAAAACAAAATATATATATAATAATAACGAAATACGAAATAATATAATAATAACAAAATATATATATAAAAATATAATAATAACGTCAAATTTTGCGCGCATTTATCAAGAATTCACGATACGCGACGTTGCCAAAAAAAAATCTAATATCTCATATACGGTACTCTTCATAATGTTAGGTTAGGTTAGGTTAGGTTAGGTTTTTGAACAGTCTACTTCCCTTATGGGCTATGCCGTATTGTTGGCCCCTAGGCACGCCACTAATGGTGGTTGAAAAATTTGATCGGGATCTACAAACGTTACTAAGTCCTGTCATCTGAACGGGTGCTAAAGAAGAGAACTCGACCTCATGGCAGGCCCAAGTGAAGGTGGAAAGTTGAGTAGGGGCCTGCTATGAAGGACAGGACCACGGCCGCGGGCAGCAGTGAGAAGTGGATGGAGTGCAGAGAGGTCTTTGCCCAGTAGTGGGACACCATAAGCTGAAATAATAAAAAACCAGCCAAATGAGAGTTGGACTCGCGCACGAAGGGTTCCGTACCATTATCATAAAGCCGAGCAAAAAATCTAAAACGAGAAAATTTTTGTATGGGAGCCTCCTTAAATATTTATTTTATTCTGTTTTTAGTATTTGTTGTTATAGCGGCAACAGAAATACATAACCTGTAGAAATTTCAACTGGCTAACTATCACAATTCATGAGATACAGATTGGTGACAGACTGACGGACAGGCGGACAGCGAAGTCTCAGTAACAGGGTCCCGTTTGATCCTTTGGGTACGGAACCCTAAAAAACGATTATTCTTAACATCTACACCTGTCGAATCACCCGAACATTCTTGAATTCTTCTACATAGTTATCCGCTTTTCCTATCTAAATAACACCTTGATTTGGTGTAAGGTTTCCAAGTCTCTCATTATAAATGAGCAAAAAGATAACGAACGGAATAATTATAACGATAATAAGCCCTTGGTGACGGTGGATGTCACCGCCGAGGCCGGCCAGAACGAGTGGCGAGAGGTCCTGGACGCGCACTGCCATGGCTGGTTCGAAGTGGCGCATGAAAATAGTACATAAAAAGGTATGGGGGAGGCTTTGCCCAGCGATGGGACATTTTCTGCTACTAAAAAAGTTAATAATTGCTTTGACATTTTCGTGTGTCTTGCACTTGTAGTTTCACAGTTGAGCGACATTGGTTAGAATAACGCTTACTCGAAGTTTGTTTCGGCTGTTATTCTCTTCCAATGTTAAGGTATATTAAAGGTCAAATATAACGTAGAACCTAGCTAGGCCTTCTTTTTCGGATTCGAAATCATCAAATAACTCCTCCCGCTCTGGGCGGAGCGGATGGGAGTCTCAGACTTGTACTGACTAAAACCCATCCATGTTCCTTCTTGGCCCTTTTTGTTTCAGGGCCAGGGCAGGCATCGGCCCTCTCGAAGCCCTTCCGATTTGCTGTCATCTACTTGAGGCGCCTAGCTAGGCCTGTAAACCGGTTATTGCACTAGCAGGAAATATTTCTGACTGCACCAATAGTACCTAATCGTGAGGCACTCAAGTCTGATCCACAAAGGATGCCAACTCACAAAGCGAGCTCAAAGGGAACAGTTGAAACGTGTACAATTGGACATGGGGTTTGGTGTGCACGTAACTAGCTTTCAACTACACAGAGAATTGAATATAGCTACCGTATTAATTTTGATATGCAAAAGCTAGGCTAATAAAGCACGTTAAGCCGTTGGCCCTGGCTGTCATTTGTAGATCTTTGACAGTCGTTACGAATAGTCAGAAGCCAAAAGTCTGACATCCAGTTTTACCAAGGGATATCGTGTTACCCAGTTACTAGGTTATGGCGGTCAGATAGGCAGTCGCTTCATGTAAAATACTGGTCCTCAGCTGCATCCGAATAGACTGGAAGCCAACCGCAAGATAGTTTGGGAATAGGTTAGGCAGATGATGGTGCAAAATCTAGGCAGATGATGATTATATCACCCTCAATTCTTCACAACACATTTACGGAAAACTTTCCAGTGGGATATCAAAGTACCCTTAACGATCCCTTTTTCATCTACCACTAGCAGCAAGGCAGTAATAAAACCCCGTGGCTATCAAATGGTTTCACAAAATTAAACTCAGTTCAAACGACTATTGAACGCGTTCCAATCATTCTTATGGAGTCGTAGTGCTATTTGATGGAATTGAGGTTTGTTCTTCAATTTGAAATTGAAATTATACTTGCTATTGAAATGGTGGTGGTCTTTTATTGAAATTTTATGGTGTGGGTATTAGTGTCGGTATATTGTTTTTAGAATGAAATGTGTTACGTTGCAGTAAACTAGCTTAAATTTTCCAATAATAAAGCGTGATTATTTACGAACAATTTGGTACCAATACCATACCATTTAGTTTAGATTTACACCTTATGGCATTTCATACAAACTTTCAAGTCTTTATTTTCCGAAACTACTGAACCGATTTCAATGAAACTTAGTATGCATATTATACAGGATACATACTTAGGTCTAAAAAAATACTAAAAACTTTTTTGAAAAATAGTGTTACATCTAAATTAGACCGATTATAAAATGATATTTCGAAAATATTTTTTTGTAACTTTTTAGACCTATGTCCCCTGCATAATAATGCGTTAAGTTTCATTAAACTGTTCAGTAATTTCGGAAAATAATGACTTGAAAGTTTGTAGGAAATGCCGTACCTAAGGTGGAAAACTCTTAAGTAGGACAAGTGTCATAGAGATATTTACCGTTCCTCTTTGGCTTTCCCAAACTTTATTAATATACCAGCACCAATAATACCTACCACCATTCAGACACAACATAACTCGTTATACAAACACGCCTGTCATGTTTCAACATGTCCGGAAAATCAAACAACACACAATACACGGTAGGTAACATGTTTCATGTTGACCTACCTATAGCTACTGTTTGTACGAACAGACTTCGTTTATAAGACATTGCTTTTGTACTAAGTAACCATATTTTTCTGGAGACTTCTTCTGTGTTTTCTTTTGGATTTTACTCGACTACAGTGAAGAGTTTAGTTATTAGTTAATGTGATAAAATATTAAAGTTAAATTTAAAAAAGGATAGTGTGGTTTTATGAAACCACGGTAAAAGTGAAACTTTTTTTCACACTATAGACATTTAACTAAAAATTTTTGGAATAATATTCCATTAAGGGTATAAAACGCGGAGAGGGGGTTTCACTTTATCCCTACTCCGCGGCCGAGCGTCACGCGACATGCAACACACAGACGAAAAAGTTTGAGACGATGTAATAAAAGTTTCACTTTAAAATAACACGCTTTTTCGCATCCTCTCTCAGTAAATGTAAGGGTTCATTTGGTATCCATAATCATGGGAATGCATAAAGAATAACTTTTCCGCCATATTGGTTTTAGACATGCATTGGTTTTAGGCATGCATGTTTGACGAATAAAGTATCTTTATCTTTAAAGTATCTTTATCTTTAGAATAACGTCGCTTCGCTAACCATGCATTTGATTGTCATCCAAACTTAACATGTTTGCGAAATTTCAGCACAATCGGAAATCGGGAAGTGAGTCGAAGTTAAATTTTGATTTTTACATAGAATTACGGATGAAGCTAATAAAAACGTGTTAAAAACCAGAACCAAAGGTGTGTGCAAATTTTCAGCTCAATCGATTGGGGGTTGAAATTCAGTTGCTAGATTTGACCAATACACTAACTAAAAATTAAATTAAATTTTTTTAAAACCCTCGCAAGTATAAACCTCAAAACCAAAAATAAAATTAATCCAAGCGTCGTAGCGTCGGGGGTCCGCTTTGTTTAGTGTTAGTACTAAGCGGTCTACTTTTCGGTCGGGAGTATTTTAAATTTTTAATTTAATTTTTATTTCATGCTTTTTAAACTTTTTTTTTTTCAGCCTTGACTGTACCACTCCTGGGTATAGGTCTTCTCCCATTCCTTCCACTTTTGTCGGTGTTGCGCCTCTTCTCGCTCATTTACGAAAACAAAAAAACTTATAAATTAAAAAAAAAACTGAGCTTTTAGGGGGGAGGACTACGCCCCTGGCGATGCCCATGGTGACAAGTGACAAGAATTTAAATTTCTAATCAACCAGAACCGTAGAAGTTGTTTATATCCCTTTATCAACTAGAAAAAAGGGGATGAGCTTCAAACGGCTGAGCAGATTTTCTCGAAACATAGCTAAGAACACTCTCGATTAAATTACCTTTCGACAGACACACAGATACATACGTTATTCTTATAACACCCCTCTATTTTGGTCGGGGGTTAAAAATAACATTTGAGAAATCCTGCACAGAATAATAACATTGTACAATTAATTCTGTGAAACGTTAACTAAAAAAAAAAACAAACAAGCAAATAACCTAAGGTTAGAATCAAAGACAACCACTACCATACCGACAAGGGAAGTATAAAAGCTTATAATAATAAAAAAAACTAAACCTGACTTCAATCAGGTGATTACCTTCCTATTTACCAAAGTTCTACAAAGCTGAATCTCTACACATACTCCGTTGACATTCGAGGGTCACTTGACTCCTCGAAGCTCGAGGGTTGACCCGGAGCCTCTCCGCACTATTGAGCACACTCACTTGTCGTGAAAGGGTAAGCAGTTATATAGGAATAACCTTTTACATTTTGATCATAGGTAAGTGTTTGAGTAACTTGTTGAAATGTCAACGATTTCTTGGTAATTTGTTTTGACTGTCGTGGTTTCTGGTTTTGTGTAAAAATACGAGAAGTCTTCGTAATTATCAATAGTCAACCTAGATACATTGATAAATAATGGATGGATTGTGTGAAGGATAATTGAGGAGCCCGTGGCTAAATATAGCCGCATGAGTCCATCTTCAAGGTTAAGCCATGCTTGCCGAGGTTGGTCGTGGATGGGTGACCATCATTACAAATCCAGCTTCCTCCGTGCCTCGGAAAGCACGTTAAGCCGTTGGTCCCGGCTGTCAGTAGATCTGTGACAGTCGTTACGAGTAGTCAGAAGCCAAAAGTCTGACATCCAGTTTTACCAAGGGGTATCGTATTACCCAGGTACTGGGTTGTGGAGGTCAGATATGCAGTCGCTTCATGATAAATACTGATACCCAACTGCACGTGTATATATTCAACACAATGTAAATTGTTATATGAATAAATTAAATGTATCCGGTTAGACTGGAAGCCGACCCCAACAAAGTTTGGGAAAAGACTATGCAGATGATGTGTGAAGGATAATATACACCGTCAAATTTTGATCGTTTTAATCCCTTGGACGGGTGATTCAACTTTCAAAATACTATTCAAAAACAACTAACACAGCATTTTATCTCTAATCAAAAAAAAACTAAAAACGTTCCATTTTCTGCCATTCGGCTTCGGAACCCTAAAAATAGCAAGTGATAACGTAATATTCGCAAAATGTGTGTGTGGTCACATCATATGGTACGAAATGAGTTTCAAATGGTTTACATTGCTTTTTCACTAATGCAAAAATTGGTTCGACGTTACAAAAAAGGTTATTATTATTAATTTTATCACTACAAATCGATAGTGTTTCATGCACCGAATCGACCATCCACGGGATTAAAACGATTAAAGTGTAACGGTGTATATGGCAAGAAAGGAGATATCTCATGAGATGACAAGTAATAGAGAAGTATGGAAGAAGAAGAAATGCTGCGCCGACCTCTAATAAATTGGGGTAAGGGCAAGAGAATGATGATGCTTTTATAAATAAAAACCCAAGATACGCACTCCGCGTCTACCTACCTACTACCTGATATCTTATACGCATTCAATTAGAATGCACTTAATGTTAGTGAAAACGCGCATTAGGTATGCAATTAGGTGTCTCTTAGTGTTGGTGAAAACGAGCGTTAAGGATTGAGTTAGATGTCACTTTGTTGTCGTTAAAACAGGTGTTATGTATTCAGTTAGATGTAATGAAAATGGCGAGTAATATTTCAAGTTTTAATGTAGAAAGTGGCGAGCTAAACCTAGATTACTATAAACTGAGTACAAATTCAAACTCGAGATTGGTACTTAGACAATCCAAATAGAAAAACCCAATAACACTCTGCTAGAGCCGAGAATCGGGTCAGGGGGCAACTCGTCCCACTTTGAAACTGGGACCAGGGACCACTTCTACCTTTTCTTATTAGAACAAAGGACGGGAACGCTTCCGACTGCAGCTAGACAGTTTTCTTTGCACTTGTTTACAATTTAGTAAGAACGGGTCCCGTCTTTAAACTAACTTTAATATTTCACTATATATTCATCAATTTAACCCTTTCGCTGACGCAGGTAAATAAGCTAAGTTCATCACATTATTCTTTACATATAAGCCTGCCTCCGTTTCTATACAGAACCCAGGGTTAAGCCAAAAAGGGTTCAGTGTAGATCTTTATATAATGTACGCTGTATTTTAAATAATGTAAATGCAGGGTTCCTAGTTCATTATTAACGTGTGGTGTAAAGCTGTATGTACAATAAAAGGGAAAGATGGAGGCATACTACTCTGTCAAGAAAGTGAAGCGATCAATAATACACAAAATTAGATTATTCATCCAAAGTTATTTTATCCCTATCAAAGTATGCTCCTTCAGAGACGATACAGTGGACCATGAAGTCCTCGTTTAATTTCCCAGGTCGGGCGAAGTGTTGTTTTTTTTCATTGGGAAACTAACAGTAAGCCCGAATCTGGATTGCTGCTTAGTGGCATTGGTGGCTGGGGAATACAGGCGTGAAGCTATGTTAAAATACTATATAAAGATCCATACCATCTCGGACCCAATGCGCTAATCACTCAGATCTAGCCAGTCCCTTTGCTGCCCTCCCCTAGCGACGCCCTAAGCCGAGCCGCTTAGTTTATAAGTTTTGCCCTGGCTGGAGGCCTTAAATTCAAGGCATCCACAGGATTGACCGGTTAAGCAGAAGCCAGCCTCAGAGGTTGAACTGCGAGATGCCAAACAAAAAAACAAAAAAGAACACAATGCCAGTGTGGAGCCCCAACTCTAAATATGCCACACATTTTCTCGTGCTCGTCGTGCACTACTAGTTGCACCCTCCTGCTGGCCTACCATGATGACTTAAAGCAGTATTGTTTTACTCTTATTCCAGTGTGGAAAAGAGACGGAGCTATACGGGATGTGATGTTGTGTATAGCGCCATCTCTTTCCCACCCTGCCCCCCTAGCATGACCGTTCTATGTCTATTCTACCAAGAAACGACAAGAAATCTTTTCTATAAAACTTGACATTTCTTCTGGCCGAGCATGGCGCGCCACGTCGACACGCGTTTCTACGAAGACATAGACATAAATTCTTTCCATAGCAACGGGGACGTATCACGTGATGTTTATATTCCATGAATATTATTACGTTTAGAAAAAAAAGTTGCCAATTGCACGAGTTTTTCATTTTTCGTGGGCGGGATGGTGTTGCTGCATCTTGCATCCAGGCCTGGATCTATTTCGCGAAATTAAACCTAAATATTTTACAACCTTTTGAACGTAACTCAACGCAACCACGAAACGTTTTTATCGTATTAAGTTTTTAATTTAATAAGACTAGTTTGACATTTGTCAGAAGTAATGACATGTTTCTACCCTCAAATGTCAAAAGAAGAGAAAATATGGTCGTCTTGCTCGACGTTGTAGACTTGTGTCGACCGAAGAAAAGAAACATTTCTTTTCTACATTCTTAATATCGCCATGCTTGGGACGATAGAAATATCTGTCAAATTGTCGATTCTTCCGTAGACATAGCCCGTTTCTACAGCGGTCATGCTAGGCCGGCTGGAAAAGGAGTAAAACAATAATGTTTTAATATGTCATGGTAGGCCACCCAGACATGAATGAGGCAAACGACAGAGCTGTCGAGGTTGCCACGTACTGGTCGGAGAAAATCTTATCCATCAATCGAGAAGACGAAGACTATTAAAATTATCGTATGTGGCCAGTATTTTACTCATTCCGTGCAGATGCAGCCTAAGGCGTGTATTATTTAAAGAACGAACGTTACCCGCGGTTATTTTTGTAAAACAGCAGCATGCGAAGTGAAAATATGTGTTAGTTTGTGTGTGAGAGTAGGGAGGGGTCGGAATTTTGGGTGCAGTACGTGGTTTGAGGTGTCTAATTGAAAAATTAAAAAAAAAAAACTGTCAGAATGTGGAAGTTCCCGGAATATACAGGATGGAAGGGCCACAAAATAAAGAACGAAAAAGGAAATCATGAATGGAAAACTGTTTTTTAAATTACCGATGTAAAATTTAGATGTGGCATGGGTTTAGAAGATTGTACTGAGTGCGTGGCAACCATTTTCGCGTCGGTGTTCCTTCCAACCTCCTCTATACATCCCGAATTTTCCCCGTTTTCGCAACATTTTTCATTGCTGCTCCGCTCCTGTTGGCCGTAGCATGATGATATCTATAGCCTTTTCGATAAATGGGCTATCTAACAATGAAAGAATTTTTCAAATCGGACCAGTAGTTCGTGAGATTAGCGCGTTCAAGCAAACAAACAAACTCTTCAGCTTTATAATATTAGTATAGATTACATGACGTATGTGGTCGCGTGACCTATTATGCGCGTATGTACGCGCTTAATTCGCTACAACGCGCTACAAAATACACTAGTCTATCACCTACCTATAGTACCGTACCGTTCATATAATATTACATGGAGCGACCGCATATAAAGAAAGAAATAAAATTGTTTTTATTTGGCATTTACACTTTAAAAATGACACAAAATATAATCAAACAGGACTAATAATGCCAAAAAGGCCTCAGCTCAGCATAATGCCAGATGGCAACACAAGCTGTACCACCTGACGCTGATTTTCAGCTGCAGCCCACGAGTGCCATACGCTCGAAAACATAAACAAACACATATTTAAAGTTTTTTTTTTTGCACAAATTTCAATCGAATTATATTTTATTTAAATGATAAAGTGAATAAAATTGGTATAATTTATTAACGTGTAAAATTTATAAAAATACTGGGCCCATTAAATAAAAAAAAAAACATTATCTAATCTGATCGAATCTGATCTCCATAATACACCTATGGATAACACGATGATTATTATCCAAATAGTTACTAAATAACTTCTAATTATATCATTCCCCAATTAAAGACGTATCCACAAATTACGTAAACTGTAGTTAAACGCCTCAAATAACTTGAATTATTTCATTCTGTTCGGTTACCCACAAATTGACGAAATAATTACTCTCAAAGGATTGTGTGTATCTAACCACGAAAACAGTTAAAATATTTACGCATTGGTAATTGTTGAGGTTGCTCTCGAGTTCGTGGCTAAATAGTAACCGCACCGGTCAATCTTCGAGGTAAAGCAGTGCTGGCCAAGGTCAGTCCGTAGATGGGTGACCATCATTATATACCATGTTCCCTTCGTACCTCGGAAAGCACTGAGAAGACGAATTCATTTTCAGTCAGTTCTAGCTAAAGCTAGGTAAAAAAATAAGATAAAAAACTAAAGTATCTTTGCGTTGCTGTCTGCAGGGTAGTCTACTAATTTTTTCTTAGGTTGGAGCCGTTAAGCCATTGGTCCCGGCTGTCATTTTTAGATCTTTGACAGTCGTTACAGGTAGTCAGAAGCTCGAAAGTCTAACATCCAGTCTTACTGGGTATTGTATTATCCAGTAACTAGGTAGTGGAGGTAAGATAGACGTCATTTCATGTAAAATAGCTCCTCTAGTTACGTAAGAAAGTCTTGTTTTGAATTTCATGATTTTAGTAGGACTAGTTTAGGCCGTGCCGAAAAACCGTGCAGAAAACTTAGAAAAACAATGAAAAAACCTTCAAAACATACTTCTAGGTTCTTGTGTCTTTTCCTAGCTAATTCTGTTTAGGCTTAAAACATCTAAATAACATTATATAAAAAAGTTAACATTATATAAAAAGGAAGTTTTCCTCCAGATAAGATACAATTTAAGCCTGTATTCGAAGTTACATACTTCTCAGTAGCAATACAGAAGTTAGAAGAACTTTTAATATAATAATATCAAAGACAAAATACCTGTAATACAATATTTCAATGGAAACATAATATTCGGTATTCAGTACAAAGATTATATCGAAGCAATTGTTCTGAGAATTTCTTTTATGTTCGCGACTCGATGCCCTAAAGGTACTTATATAAAGTTTAATTTTTCTAATATCTTGTTCTTTTTTTATGTATCTGTTACGTACGTATCTTACTTTATATTGGAAAAAAAAATGTAAGTCTCTTTCGGTTTTTTTTCGTATATCCTTCCTAGCTTTTACTCATAAAGACTTTTTTTTGAACCGTCCTTGTGCTTTCTTTTGGAGCAAGTAGATAACAACTAAAAAGTTGTTGAAACTGAAATTAGGTACTACAATTCCACTTCTGTCTACCCTTTCATGAAATACGTACGTGATGGTATGTTCGATATGAAACAACCAATGTGTCGAACATTTGTACGTGTGTTTGTTTGGCGGCTTAATGGACATTACACAATGTGTCGAACATTTAAATTGCCATCGATAAGGAAAGTTTTTTTTTTTTATGAATGGCATCACCCGACCTCCCGGTGGGGTACGTGCCTCCGCTTAGGGCGTCGCTGGGGGAGGACTTCATGGGGACAGGCTGGATCGGAATGATATCATTATTTAGGGGCTGATTTAAAACTACTGGCACAGCATCGCGGGGTGGCTCGAGCGAGGGTCGGGGAGAGAAAGGGACTAGCACTCTTAAAAAGTCGGAACTTTATAAGAGTGCTAGTCTCTTTGCTACTCTCCTGGAGGAGGGTGATAGCATCATCGGAACTGAAATAAGGAAAGTTTACAGTAAGATTATATAGAGCTAGCCGTTGCCCGCGACTTTATCCGCGTGGTTATGAAGATATGAAGTACTATAAAGTTTTTGAACACTATATAGGGTTGCTAAAGCGATTACATTCCCTTAAACCGGTCCTGTCGTAAAATCTGTTCCTACGTGACATATCTTAACTATATTCTATGAGATGAGAGATGGCCAAGGATTTCATATCAACTTGCGAGATCCTTTAGTCCAGGCTGTCACAAAATTCTTTCTAACGTCTCCTACTCATAAACTCTAGACTTGCTAAACTG
Organism: Cerastis leucographa; assembly: GCA_963082945.1. Lineage (NCBI taxonomy): Eukaryota > Metazoa > Arthropoda > Insecta > Lepidoptera > Noctuidae > Cerastis > Cerastis leucographa. The sequence continues at coordinate 2,973,178 of OY720359.1, forward strand.
GCCGATAGTCCAAAAAAAAATAGAACTTTCATAGAAGCTTGCGAGAGCTCTTAGACGTTCTTAGCGAACATCTACTAACTGTAAATTACTTCCCTGCCAAATTTCATATTTATACGTCAAGCAGTTTTCGATATTTCGTGATCAGTGATCGTTCGCTTTTATATATATATATAGACAAGCTTATAACAATTGAATATCAAAGTAATGATATAACAATAGGTTCCAACTCCTTTATAAGGCACGAACAATTCAACCATTAAGGGTTCCGCGTCTTTGAGGGCGGAACCCAGTAGTTACGATATGATGTCATTTTTATTTTACAAAAGTTGCTTCAATCCATAATGTATTGTAGAAAAAAATACTATTAGGATGGTAAAATGTTAATTTATTTTTCTTATAAAGTTATTGTAATAAAATAATAATAAAAAAAAAATTTGGCGTATAAGTACGTTCAGCGCTTATGTGTATTTCTGATTACGTAGCAAATGAATATATGGAGCAAATTGGTATCGGCGATTATCAGAGGAGAGAAAGCTAAAAATATCGCTGTAGAAGTACGCAACGCTCTGAAAGCATTTGCCATTGAAGTAGGCCCTTTGGTTGTTATCTTATGAAGTTTCTATTTTCAAATAATGGAGTATTTTAAACTATACAAACCAAAAACTAAATTTAGCTACAAATCCTGCAAACACTTGTTACCTAAACAAGCGTTAGACAAACAGTTTCTCTTTGTCGGCAAACACCAAAGTTTGTTAAATTTAATTGTTTACCAACTTGTCCAAAACTTGGTTAAGCATAACTTCTATATCGTGTACTAAAGTAGGTTGAGAGTAATATTATAACTATTGGCTTATAATTATGAAAGTCTTTACCCAGCTTTCCTTCGATATAACCAATATTTTAAATCACAGTTATCTATGTTCTTATATAAATAGTTATCTATGGTCACTAATCAAAATCAAAATATTTTATTTGACATAGTCCTACATGGGCACTTGTAAAACGTCGACGTTTCCTATGGAGAAGAACCGACTCCAAATTCAAATTCAAATGATTTTATTCTGTTTTTAATATTTGTTGTTATAGCATCAACAGAAAAACATAATCTGAAATTTCAACTGGCTAACTATCACGGTTCATGAGATACAGCCTGGTGACAGATGGACGGACGGACAGCGAAGTCTCAGTAATAAGGTCCCGTTTGACCCTTTGGGTACGGAACCCTAAAAATACCATCATTAACACTAAAAACGGGACACTTGCCATGCTTACTATTAGTTAAGTTTATCCATGATCATGCCTGCAACAGAGCCGAAATATCGGGAACTCACAATAAATATGGTAAATATAACGTTTTTAGTGTTAATAATATAACGGTTATATTTTCCCAAAGGTTTATTACACCTTTTTTTTTCATCAGTCATATTAAAAGTCACAAATTAATAGTTTGTGCCTTTATAAATGTGCCTTTTTAAATCATATTTTTTTTTAAATTTTTATTTCAACGGAATATTTGAAAGTGTTCAAAATATCTATGAAAATAAAGGAAAAACAAGGGTTTCAATAAACTCCTGCTTATTAAACTAAACTTAACCGCAGTGTCTGACAGCCTCCGAAGTTTGGAAAACTTAATTTGTTTACTAACTCGGTTCCTTAACTTCCAACAATTATGTAGTTAAAACATTAGTTAAGCAAGGAAATTGTGCTTTCACTCCTGGGTAGGAAATGCCAATCAAAAGTTTTGACAATATATTAAATTGTGTTATGGGATAACGGAACAGAAATCTTCAATTATATATTTGACTAGCTGTGCCTGCGACTTCGTCCGCGTGGAATTAGTTTTTTTCTAAAATAGTAGTAGCCTAAGTTACTACTTGTTATATCAGCTATCTGTCTGTGAAAGTCCCGTCAAAATCGGTCCAGCCGTTCCAGAGATTAGCCGGAACAAACAGAGACTGACAGACAGACAAAAATCTTAAAAAAAAATATATATGTACCGTATATCAAATGCATGCAGTAAAAAGCCGTTATTTTAATATTACATATGAGTGCTAGCGAGTTTCTGACTTTAAAACTGCAGGGTAAACTGAACAGTCAGTGCTCTGCTGTACCTGAAACCTCTTCCTAAAAAAAAGAGGTGTACCATGTTGCTCACTGAATACAAAAGGGCCACAAATCAAAAAGCATATGTTTACGACTTTTTTTTTTTAATATTTTATTTTTATTTGTTTTTATTAACATTCTATTAAAAAAAAAAAAAAAAAAACAAAATCAGATTGATACGAGCGCTGGTATTCCCTATCTTCCTGTATGGATTAGAGACGTGGATAATCCTGGCCCGAGAAAGGCATAGGATTGATGCTTTCGAGATGTGGTGCTGGAGACGAATGCTGAGAGTACCCTGGACAGCAAAACGCACCAATGCATCCATCTTAGCCCAGCTCCAAATTAAAACTCGCTTGTCCACCATATGCCAACAACGCATCCTGTCATATTTTGGCCACACGGTGCGTAGAGGCGACGAAAGTCTGGAAAAATTGATAGTGGTTGGAAACACCGAAGGCAAGAGATCGCGCGGTCGCTCACCAACAAGATGGACCGATCAAGTCAAAGACTCGTCGTCCTCCAAATTCTACACGGTCATAAGAGACGCGATGGACAGAAACCGATGGAAGCAGATCATCCGCTCCCGATGCAACCCTCAGGCTGACCACGATCCTCAGATATGAGGGACCGACCCAAGAGAGAGATTAAAAAAAAAAGGATTGTGTGGTTTTAGGAAACCACGGTAAAAGTGAAACTTTTTTTCACACTACAGACATTTAACTAACAATTTTTGGGAGCGCCTTTCACTTTATCCCTACTCCGCGGCCGACCGTCACGCGACATGCAACACACAGACGAAAAAGTTTGAGACGATGTAATAAAAGTTTCACTTTAATAGGCTATATAACATCACGCTACGACCAATAGCAGCGGAACAGACGACCTTGCGGGGGTCAGCTAGTAAAATATAAAAAAATAGTGCGTGGAATTCCTCCGCGCAGAAGAAGTTAAACTTTGTAACTACACGCATGGGTTCGAGTGCCACGCATTCACCCTCGCTCTGTCTCTTTCTATTCCCCCTCCATGGTAGCGTTAAACGCATAACGCAACCTTGTTGAAAGTCGCATAAGAAGTTTCACTTCAATTTAAATGCCTTTAGATTTGTGGTCCTTTTGTATTAAGTGAGCGATGTATGTACCAAAGACAATATTTTCAAACAAAAACCGCCATTTATACGTCAGGCTGAGTACTTTTGGGACTACCATAGCACATTGTGTATTCCTTGACTGACCTATAATTATAATGAACTGAATAAGTTGTTACTCTGACATGGTCTCTAACACTATCATTGACACTGAAAGGGGATATTTAACAACAAAGAAAAAAAAGAGGGTAGACCGATTTGTCTGCTCACGAATTCTTCAGTTCATCCGTGATCATGGTGCTCCAACAGCGCCCAAATATCGGGAACTCAAAACAAATAGTAAAACATCATTAATATCCAGTTTTCATTGTTAATGATAGTTAGTAACGGTGGCCCAGTTGTAGCAGACTTACAAACAGTAGGCCGTGGGTTCGAAGTCAGGCAGGCGCATTACTTTGTGTAATTTATTTCATCACCGCTGCTCTCAAAAACGGTAAAGGAAAACATCGTGAGGAAACCGGCATGAGCTAGAACAAAAAAATCGAAGAAATGTGATATCTACCAACTCGCACTGGGCCCGCGTGGTTGATTACAGCCCACTCTCTTTCATAGAGAGGAGGCCTGTGTCCCAGCTGTGGGAACATTATAGGCTGATGATGATGATAGTGATAACGTCAGGTTTTCCAAATCATTTAGCTTTCTTATTTCATCACATGCCATCTAAAACATCCCATAATTCAATATTGAATGAAAACATTCATCACGAAAATTCATATCGATTCAAAACCGTTCTCGGACGCACACGCATCTCCTAGTCAAAGAAAACAAACTATTAATAAACGGCGGCCATATTGTGAAACAATGCTGTTTCGGTACCGTTAACTACTCAGACGTAATTAATAGACTTAAGTTCGTGACGTTAAAGATTACTGTACCAATAAATTAGGAGTCGATTATAAGTAGTTTTAGTGAAAACGGGTGCGCGTTAGTTTTGGAAACAAAAGTTTATAATATTCACCATTCTTTAAAAAAATATAAATTACTAGCTGTCCCGCGCAACTTCGTCTGCGTCACATTTTCCCCGTTTTCGCAACATTTTTCATTGCTGCTCCGCTCCTATTGGTCGCAGCGTGATGATATATAGCCTATGTGCTTCCCCAGGTTGAAATCTATCTTCTTACCAAATTTCATTAAGATCCGATCAGCCGTTTAGTCGTGAAAAGGTAGCAAACAAACAAACAAACAAACAGAGTGACATTCACATTTATAATATTAGTATGGAAGTATGAAAGTATGGAAGTATGGATTAATAATGAGGTAATTTAAATTATATTTGTCACATCAAGGTTTAATTTTTGGATTCTGTTACATGCATTAGGTTTTTACGATGACAAATATTTCAAAAAGCGCTGACTGTATCTACAACACCGCATAACAACACCCGATGTTTACCTAAAATCAAAATAAACAACAAATACGTGGGCATTTATAAAACGTCGACAAAAGGTTCACAGTTCGGGTTGGTCGTTTCCTATGGAGAAGAACCGGCAAGAAACTCCATGTTTACTCTTTTAATATCATTTGGTTTTACAATATTCGAATGTGACAGCGTTAGTACTTAAGTATGGGAGGACAGCGTAGGCCCGACAATAAGTTGTTGCTTAATATAAAAGGTAGAACAAGATAAAAAAGAAAAACTATGAATTTACAAAGCCTACATATACAACCTAATAGTACCTCCACATTTCACCAGTTATGTTTTGGTATTAAGGGGCGAGCCTATTGCCATCAACTGGTCACAAATCCAGGCTCTTCTACTGAGAAATTACTGATGGGAAAACCCAGTATTAATTAGCCTGACCCAGGAATCAAACTTTGGAACTCATGCTCAGCAGTCACGATTGTGACCACTAGATCACTGAGCCAGTCTGGTCGAGGTGTATCTAATATACTTCTTATTTACAACTCATGGAAAGTACAACTATGTATTTTCCTGTCATGTGCTAAACAAGAACACAGAGGAGCTCGTGGCTAAATAATAACAGCCGCACGGGTCGATCTTTAAGGTTAAGCCGTGCTTGCCGAGGTCGGTCCGTGGATGATTGACCAAAATTACATACCGAGTTTCCTCCGTGCCTCGGAAAGCACGTTAAGCCGTTGGTCCCGGCTGTCATTTGTAGATCTTTGACAGTCGTTACGAGTAGTCAGAATCCAAAAGTCTGACATCCAGTCTTACCAAGGGGTAACGTATTACCCAGTTACTGGGTTGTGGAGGTCAGATAGGAAGTAGCTTCATGTAAAATACTGGTACTCAGCTGCATCCGGTTAGACTGGAAGCCGACCCCAAGATAGTTCGGAAAAAGGCTAGGCAGATGGTGCAGATGATGTACTAAACAAGAACACAAAAAATAAAGAGTGAAGTTTTCACAAAAAGCTTGTTACTTTACATTTTATAAAAGGAAGTCAGGCAAGGCCAAGGAAAATCTTCTACAACCTTGTTTCTAAACATAATGAGTGAACATGGGAGTGCTTTGAAATAAAAACATGACTTTATAATAATCCAATTTATAATAAGATAGGTACTACTTTTAAAATTCGGCTTCTCTTGTTTTTGGAGCTCGTACTTGTACAATGATATTGAGAAAAAAAAAATTGAGAAAAATTGAGGTTTTGTCCTCGCGTAGTAGTGACGATGTTTGAGGTAAGCCTAAATCCAACCAAGTGACACAAATTACCAAGTGTCACAAATTGGTTATGAACTGAGCTTAAGTCGTACTAACCACGCCCACATTCCGCGTTTGTTTATTAATTTACATAGTAACGACTTATTTTCATCTGTCAAATTTGAAGTACCGGAAAACTATTAATTATTACATCTTTAACATTGATTAAAGTGACATATGACAACCTTAGCATTGATTGAAGCAGGTTGCAACTATGGGCTTGACAAAGATAGGTAGCTGGAGGAGGTACCTTATTCGCAGATCCGCCAATTGCGGCCAAGAAATTCTAGGAATACGATTTGGTGCGTGTTTTCAACTGTTGTAATGGCAATACAGTTCGACTAAATCCAAAAATGGATTTGGTTTGGCTCATAGAATGTAGGTGTTAGTCTTTTTCAATACATGTATTTTTTTCTTTGAATAGATTGTTTTTTACCAATTGTTTGTCAATGTGTGAACATTGTAGTCCTTGTAGATTCTTAAATGCTTCGATTTGTTAACTGTTCTATCTTATTTTACGTTTTTGTGAAGCAATCTACCACTTGTCGCTTACGCTGTCCTGCCATACTTGAGTGGCAAAATAACATTGTAAAACCAAATAGTAGTAAAAAAGTAGAGCATGGAGTTTCTTACCGGTTCATCTCCATGGGTCCATGGACCAAACCGAACCGTGCTCCTATTTCACGAGGTTATATAAAAAAAAAATTATATGCCCATTCAGCTATGTGTTTTTTTTGACACCTTTTGCCTGAGGGGATCACGATAGGTAGTCACACACATTAAAACTATATGTAACGAATTCACAGTCTATTTTTACTTAATAAAATATTATTTTATAAAGTTTTACATGATATGAATTATGTTACTAGTGACAAGTTTATAACGGAATTCTGGCAATAGTTAGATATTTTACACGATCTTTTCTACAAAAATATCCATATTAAATTATTTTGTTGTTGTTATTTTTCGTTCGATGATGTAAAGGCCCATTTACATGACGATGATCTTATGAATAATTGTGTCGATCCAATAATAGCATAAGTAAAATCCGCCTACAATATGGGCAACCATTGAAACACGCGACTTATTTATGTCACAGAGCAGGCGGGTCATAATGCACTACCTAGACCCAGTGCAGGTTGAAGATGTCGAATGTCTTCAAACTTTTGCTTCTAGTAAGTCCACCATATCACATAAACACAAAAAAAAGGAAGTTTATCTTAATGATTTTATTTATTTTGTTTTTTACGGTACTCCCTTTCTTCTCCTAAAATTGTTTGTCCGAAAATCAGTATCCATAACACGTTTGCTATAAATTTCAATAACCATAATGTTCAAAATCCCGAAATTTTGTTTAACATAATTCTCTTTAGTTCTAAAAGTATTCTGTCATAATATCGAGTACTATAATAATTGAATCTCCTAATTTTACAAGACCTAAAGTCATATGTCCTAAGTATTGTGTTAAATAATTTGTATTATTCCGAATGTTCATTTATAATATTTTTTTTAGTCCTAAAACATTTTCTAAAAATTTGTTTTAGTGACAGTAACGAATCGCTGTAAATCCGACTCCACGCAGTCTTGTCTGCCCTACCCCTTTTTTTTTTTTTTTTTTTTTCCGGATGGGAAATCATCATATGACTTCTCCCGCTCTGGGCGGAGCGGGAGGGAGTGTCAGACTTGTACTGACTAAAACCCACCCATGTTCCTTCTTCGCCCTTTGTGTTCCAGGGCCGCGGTATCTCTTTCGAACAACCCGCAGCCCTGGCAGGCATCGGCCCTTTCGGACCCCTTCTGGTTTGCTGACATCTCCTTGAGGCGCGCGTGGAACACGTACGCGCCGTCGACACGGCCTGTCGTCATGAGACGGACGGACGGTGAGCTAGCCCATTACTCACCGTCCACAGGCTCGCGCCTACGGTGGCCGGGGGCCACTGGTTGCCCCCCGACGCCCGGGGCGTCTCCCGCGGCGGCTGGGACGTGAGGTTCTCTCCCTCTCACGTTCCGCCACCTCCTTCGCTAGCATGACTGCTTCGCAGAAGGAGGCGACGGCATCCCATTCCCTCTCGCTCCGGACCATGGATTGAACCAGGGCCGGACGCGAGAGGTCGCCGCCGCCAATCGCCGCTACGAGGACACGGCGGTACTCAGCCCAAGCGGGGCAGAGCTCCACGGTGTGCTCCACCGTGTCCTCCGGCCGATCCTCGCAATGGTAACACCCGGGCGTTTCCTCCCGCCCGATTCGGTGCAGGAACCTCCCGAAACAACCGTGTCCGGTGAGGACCTGCGTCAGGCGGAAGGTGAGGGCGCCGTGCCGCCTCTCTAGCCACTCCTCAAAGAGGGGACTTATCGCCACTATTGTGGCGTGCCCTGCACGTGGTTGCGACAGTCGCTGTCTCCATGTCGCCATGAGATCGTGCCGGAGGTCTGTCCGCTGAGCGACAATTTGCCGCGGCAGCGGAGTTTCCCCCCAGCGTAGTGCCTCCGCGCGCCATTCATGCAGGCGCGCGAGGACCATCGCCTCCAGATCCCATGGCGGCAATCCGGCCAAGAGACAACCCCTAGAGTGCCCCCTACCCTACCCCTAGAGTGTAATTTAAAATCGCGTAGGCGCGGAGGGGAGAGGCGGCCCGCGAGTTGAGGAGCAGGTGGTGAGCGTTAAACCCATCTGCGACGATAAACTCGCGTGGGACCGCCGGAGCCCTGCAGCGCCGGAGCTGTGATAGAAACTACTGCTGCTGCTTGTTGCATGCTTGCATGATTGCTTGCCTGCTGCATGTTGCATGCTTGCATGATTGCTTGCATGCTGCATGCTGCATGCTTGCTTGCATGCTGCATGCTGCGTGCCTGCTTGCATGCTGCATGATTGCTTGCATGCTGCATGCTTGCTTGCATCCTGCATGCTTGCCTGCCTGCTTACAAAAACCACATGTTCACAATCAACTGCTTTATCGAGTAGATGTATATTTATCTATGTTACAATAAAAAATAAACTGTTCTAAGAATATTATTACTATAAATAAACATTGTGTAATTTGAATTTAGGACTTATAACTTTTATAGAAAACGTTTTTATGTCTTTTGTATATTATTGATTGTAATATTTATTACAAACGGATATTATGTGATATTAAGTTCGGGTAAATTATCATTCGGACAAATGATGATTAGGACAAAAAAAGTTATGGCACTTTAAATTATGGATAAAAAAGTTAGGTGACACAATAGAGAACCGTTTTTTACATTTTAGGAAAGATTACTTACAGACTAATTACATTATAATAACAAAAACATATAACTATAATATTGCTAATTACAAGCTTCACCTGATGATAGTTATTATCATGAATTAAGAACCTAAATCTTTATCGTCGACTTTGTCTCTGTCATCTTTGACCTAAACTAGAGTAAGAGAGCAATCCCATCGAAAAAAAAAAAAAGTTAATGGTCGTTATTTTGTCGTCCGGTCAATGCACCCCATTTCATCTGAATCCGTACAAGCGATTTGCATGCCCATCTACATTCCATGGTTCTGACCTCATTCTAGAAGTCTACCCAACAGTGTAGTATCCACGGCAGACAGAATATTTAGTGGAAAAAACACAGAATAGCTGCCTACTAATAATTTGGACAGTCAACGTTTTGAAATAAAAATGATGACGTAAATTGTATTGGATGGAATAATTCCATCAACGCGAGTATTTGACGCAGTTGTGATCACGTGGGGACAGCTCTTCCTTACAGATAGCAATTTTGGTTACCTACTAAATTATAAATGAAGAAAAAATTATGACAGATTCTTTTGAAAAAAAAATATTTCCTCAATCATCAGTAGTCAAGGTTATGCTTTGTACCAACTTGCCCCATCTATAAACACTGATGTGTTACTCTCAGCTTATTATGGACTAGTTGAATCTGTCCTCAGATATGGCATTATCTTTTGGGGCAACTCATCAAATAAAGACATGGCATTTAAAATGCAAAAGCGATGCTTACGTGCCATGTTTGGTATCCAAAGTACTGAGAGCTGTAAGCCACTTTTTACAAAGCATAAAATCCTCACACTTCCTTCACTTTATATTTTAGAAAAAGCATCATTTGTTTCCTCGAGTATCAGACATTGTAATACAAAATCGTCGGGATAATATGTAGTAAACTTCGTGTTCATTGCAACCATCTAAAACAGCACTACTGCATAAAAGCGTTGTATGCAGAGCGCCAATAATTTATAATAATATTCCTAACGGTGTAAAAAAACGAAATACAGCCCAGTTTAAGAAAACATTTAAAAAAATACTGACAGAAAAAGGTTATTATAATGTGAATGAATTTTTAACTGACAAATCTCTCTAAATATACTGAATCTATTCTATGTAATTTGAACTGCATGACTATAATATGCCTATTTTTTTTTAAATTAATATTATTATCCTTCGATTTTATTATATTTTAAAAATTAATATTATTTTTAAAACTAGATGACTAAAATAACAACAAATTATAAAGGCGTCCTTCGATTGATTTATATTATTATTCTTTGTATTTTTGTAATCTTATTGTCTTTCGACCTAATTTGTACACCAGCCATGGTCAAACATGTTGAGCCAAAGAAGACCTTCTGACACCTATAATAAGCATCATACTAAGTATATTATCTACACATATTTTTGCAAATAAATGAATTTTATCTTATCCTAATCTTTCAGTAACCGTAGTGTTTGAATTTTAGAAGAATTTATAGCTACTTACACTGTTAAATTTTAATATTAATTTAGGCATATTAAAAGCCCTTTAGAAAGTCAAAGCCTGCAATAAACAACTCCAAAACGCCTACCAGCAGACAAGAAAGAATGGAAAAACTCTTCGCCAAAAATGTTCATAAAGGCACCCACGATACAGGAGAAATTCCCAGTGTGGGGCAACGTTTTCTTAAAAATAAAAATAAAAATAAAAGTATCGCAGAATCATACGTATATTAAAATGGCACAAGCAACATCCTTTAGAACGCCATAACAATACCGATAACTTCCATTGTAACGTCTAAGTTCAACTAAATAATAATATTATTACTATTGTATTCTCTCCTATACGAGTCACTGTTCTAACTTGCCTACAAACATGCAGCATCTATCTCCATCTTTATTCCACCGTATCACTTGATTCTAGGCCCAGAATCCCCCCTTTGTGCCAAACGTATAGCAATCAGTCCACTTACCCGGTTCCATCCTGAACGTCGTATTGCAGCCGATATCAGACGATTCGGTGCTTGTATGGCCAGATTTATGAACGTGAGCGATTATAAAAAAAGTATTTAAGTATCGAGGCAAGTGGAGTTCTGTAGTTTTTGCGTTCTCGGGAAAAAGGTGTGTATTTGTGTGATGGATATACACGGTGTAAATCACCTCATCACGAAGCCGTCAACCAAACATTCTATACATGAAACTAAGTAACTTTACGCAAAAATTATTGCTGGGAAACGACTTTTTTTTGGGGGGTGTAAAATCATGTTTTGTAGTAGAACTCAATGTAACGCACTCAAAACATTGTGCTGATGGACGGATTGAATAGTACGGGGGTCGTGGAGGTGTTTAAAGTAAAAATCTTACATTAAAAACTTCTATTTAAAAAAATACTTGTCAAAAAGTTGGAACTTTGACCCCCAATATCTCCGTAACTAGAAGGTTCCCAGGTATGGTGTAGAACAAAAAAATGATCGCAATGACAGGGAGATCCAGTGCCTTTCGGCTTCGTTAAGAGGTGCTTTACACCCTTTATGTACAAATGTCGCATGTCATTTCAATCAATTAACGGCCCGATCGGAATATTTTAGGTTTCTTGTTTCATGTCCTGTTCACACAACACTGATATTATTACTTAGGAATCAACCATCATATTATTTTCCTTTATTTTTTTTTTTCGAGCAAATAAAAAGTGCTTAAATCAAATGCTTCGGTTTCTGACTATTTTTGCTTTTCAATCTTAATCTTTCACTCGGAAATGAAAATAATATCAGAAGAAATGCCATATATAAAAACTGTGGTACCCAAATGAAAATGACAAACATACAGAAACGTAACACATTGTTTGCAAGCAGGTTACGATATTATTCGCATTGTCCCGTTTGTCAGATATCGTAAGCAAATTACATTTCTATGTATGCTACAAACATTATTATAACATGCTACTATGATAGTGACATAAAGGGAAAAGTTCAAAAGGTTATTGACTTGTAAAACTGCTGCCCATTAGACGCACATGTTGTGGAGTTCGCGTGACTTTGCGGCATTCAGCTGAAAACGCCATGCGCAGCTATTATCCGGAAATACTTTGAATGTGAGTCGATTTGTGTTTATTTTTGTCGCTCTCAAAGCTATGTGAATAGATACCGATCGTAAAGTCGCCTAAAGGAAATTCACAATCAAATGATTTATTGACTTTAGGCGGAGAAACACCGCTTTTAGTTCGTCATCATTAAGAGGGGACTCTAGTGGGCCTTTCTCCATACAAACGTATTCCGCTGTTTTCTTCGTGGATAATGCGTCTAGAGGAATGATTTTTTTCCAAAAAATCTTGGTCTTATTAATACATGCCCCTATCATTTCCTTTTTTTCAAAACAAAAAAGCCTGTTTTTACCGCCATGATCAGACGACTATCAGACAAATTAGATAAGTTTTTAACAAAAAAGAAAATGATAAAAGCATAGAGATATACTTTTTCTCAAAATTTTGATGTAAGAATAATTTAAATCAGTTTAGTTTTGAAGAAGAAAACAGCTGAATACAAAACGTCTTTTGGTCAAGATTTTTGTAGTTAAAATCAGCCTGAGCTGCAGTTGTCCCTTTCGCACTTTACGCGGGCATGGTCGGGCGCGGCGCGACGGCAATAGTTTCTTCAAATACCTATTCTTCAAATTCCTCGGGGCTAGAGTCCCCTCTTAAAGACCTTATGTTGGTCTATGGTCGCAAGCGCGAATGTTAAGCATGAAGTACTCGGTACGAATCCCGGGTCGGGCAAATTGTTATTGTGTTTTTCCATTAGGAATTTCCCAATAGCAGCCTCTGAGTTTGTATTTGTGTCCCATTACATTACATTTATTACATTACATGGGTCTTGAAATATAACTGGCTTAGTGTGGGTGTACTGTTAGGAACACCTCTGCTGTGTATGTTATGTCAACACACGTATCGACAGGGACTCAAACTGTAACCGTACTACGTGTTTTTAACACTGTTTTTTAAAACAGTTTTAACAGAAAAAACACTTTTAAATGTAATAGATACAATAATGTTACCGAATCAAACTGTAACCTTTTATATGTGTTAATAATTGTTAACATGCGTAACTTAAATAATTAATTATAGCTTTAGTACGCTGCGTTTACCTGTTACACTTATTAACACTTTTATATCTGTTACATATAAAGGGTGTAAAACACCTCTTAACGAAGCCGAAAGGCACTGGTTCACCCTGTCATTGCGATCATTTTTTTGTTCTACACCATACCTGGGAACCTTCTTGTTACGGAGATATTAGGGGTCAAAGCTTTTTGACAAGTATTTTTTTAAATACAAGTTTTTAATGTAAGATTTTTACTTTAAAAACCTCCACGACCCCGAACTATTGAATCTGTCCATCAGTACAATGTTTTGAGTGCGTTACATTCAGTTCTACCACAAAACATGATTTTACACCCCCCAAAAAAAAGTCGTTTCCCAGCAATATTTTTTGCGTAAAGTTACTTAGTTTCATGTACAGAATGCTTGTTTGACGGCTTCGTAATGAGGTGATTTACACCTTGTATATGACGGTTTAAAACACATTTAAAAGTGTTACATATTTGATTCTGTTACCAATTCAACATGTACACCTTTATTTCGGTTACCTTTATGAAGGTGTTTTTATGTTCCTGCGTATCGATATAGCCTTACCAGTTTGCTAGAAGAATACAAACTGTTCTCTCAAAACCTCCTGTATAAAAACGTTCTCGGCGATAGAAGCCATTACACCAAAGCATAAAGTGGCAGCACCTCTATATTTTTAATTGCTTTTTGTTTATAGTTGGGGGCTGCATTATCGGCGGTGTTGCTGCACTTAAAGCTCTTTACGACGTGGTTTGCCAATGTTACCATATACCTAATAGGCACTTAAAATTCTACTGGCATTTTACGTCTCCGTTAATAGCTGGCAATTGTTTTAGTAAATACCAAAGTATGAAGAGGTGTTAAATGGATAAACTATGGCAGTACTTTCAGCATTATAAACTGTCAAAGTTGGCGTTTTATTACTGAATATTATACTGGATGTGAAAAGTCCCGCCAATAAACTGAAATATACCTGGAAGGAGTGAGTGAGTTATATAATGACTGATGAGATAGATTGAATGGATGTAGGAATGAATGACTGACTGATGTGAACGGAAACGTGACATGAGGATGACATGAGCATAATCATTGTCATTTTAAAGATTATGAAAAACTAAACGATTTATAGGATTGATATTCGTAAAGGTAAAAGCTTTGAATGTTGTTTCTTTATTTACAGGTAAAGTAGTGTTCTATTATCTTGTTTTTATAATCGCATGAAAAAACTTTTAATAAATAAATGGTACTATAATGTTGACAAATATTTAAATGATGTACTTTAGACATGTTAATTTTTATTTTAGACATTTTCCTGTAATTTTATATTTTTATTTCTTATTTAAATGATGTTATTTAGAATTTTTATTATTATTTTAAGACGTTTTGACATTTTCCTGAACTTTATGACATTTTTTAATTATTAATTTTTATTAAATTAACGTAACTTAATTATTTTTGTGCTTTGAATTATATTATTGTGGTATTTGTACGCCTTTCTAGGCAAAACATGTTGAAACTATATTTTTTTTTTTGTAATCATTCCAACTTATTGTAAACCTACACGTGTTTTTGACAAATTAATTTCTCTTATCTCTTATCTTATCTTATCTTGCAAGTAGTTACTTTATAAAATAATGTTACTTGAGTAAAACAATAAAATACTTGAATTACAGAAACGCAGTCGAGTTTGTTTACCGAATATAAAAGATAAAAAAGATATCTTAAGAATTTCTAAATATCATTGACCAAAAAATATTATAGGAAATGACTTATTTTTTATAAGCAGTAAAGGGAACACTGAGCTTGTTATTTCCGTATTTCCAAACGTTGAATTAAGTATTTTATTTTTTTGTCTTACTACGTAAATTGTACCTACACATAAACAATACCTAATGTATTCCGAAGCCATTTAATGCTGCAACTGATCTAAATCGACGACTCATCTATAAAACGTAAAGTATTCAGTTTAAAGCTCGCTTTAGAGACACATGAGTCAGAAGTCGTAAGCCCTTTATTCATTAGTTTAACATAGGTACAGTCGGCATCAGAAGTCGGTTAACACTTATCAATATTAAACCAATTTTTGTGCTGATCAGTGTGATCTGATGTAATATTGTTTTGTGAATTTGTGTAAATATTGTTACGTCTTTTACTCCAGTCTGTTTACATGGATCGTTCTAAAACTAAGACGTCTTATAATTTTGGATATGTATAGCGACTTTCGTTGCTGACTGTACTTACAATAATAATTATATATCAATGTAATAAAGAGTGCGCTATGTTAAGCCAGAGGGCGTACAAATGTTTGTAAGAAATTAAACAAATCAAGCCAGCCAGTCTCAATAATAAAATAAAAAAGCATCAATTTTCCTAAGTGTTTCACGAAAATTGTTAAAAACTGCTCTGAAACTCCTAGTCTAATTCGCAAAGTTTAAACTGTAAGACCTTTTTGGTATTAACTAAACAACTTTTACTAATCACTTCTGATGTTCGTTCAGAATATTTTCATAAATTTTCATACAATATTCGTAATAATACGGCAAAAGTTAGTCTTAACAAACCGCGTAATTGTGATAAATAGTCAACGAAATCCCGTTTTCACTAACATTAAACAATACCTGTATGGGTGCCTAAATTTTATTCTGCTATTGGAATTTCAACACTCAGCTAAACGCTGAAAGTTGAGAATCGAATAAGTTACTTTTTTGGTGATGCCTAGTGTTAAATCAGTAAGTAAATTCCCTCTGTACAGACTTGTATTAATTCTATTATGGAGTTTGACATCAAAATTAATGAAGGTAGTTCTATAAATCTTAAAATAAATTATTATTTGTATTCAGTAAGTACTTCATTCGTTAGTGTAACTCAATTTTCTTGTCAAAGGATTTGACTAATGTTACAATATTGTATTCAATTCAATAATAAATCGAAAGACGTGGATTGAGTTGATTTTGATTGATTTGAGAAAATATAAGTTGCATATTATACAAGGTGTTGTTTTGCATTCTCGTCAAATTCAAGGAGGTAACTATGCTAATGATTCTCGTCCCGAATCAATAATATAATGGGTAGGTAATTTTTAATTTTTTTTCTTTTTTACGGAAATCGGTAAGTGTGAACCACCCGTGTTTTAAACGCGGCACGTCTGATTCTCACCCTATAACCTCTTTTCCACACATACAAACAATCTCAAACGTTTTTTCAATAATTTCTTATTCTCTACACCATGTTAAGGGGGTTATTCTGAAATACTGACAAACTTAATCAACCAAAAAAATCAGCGTTTATTTATAATTAACTAGGAACCGTAATTTATATTGATTATTTATGTATTGTCTGACAACCTCCTCAATTTTGACGAGGTGGCAAAACAACACCTTGTATAACTTGTTTTATACAATTTACTTTGTTACTCATTTTCTAGAGGGAGAGGAAGACCAAAGAAAAGATGGATGGATTGTGTGAAAAATGATATGAAGGAAAAAGGAGTAAATGATAGCATGACGAATGACAGAGGAGTATGGAGAAAAGAGACGTGTTGCGCCGACCCCAAATAAAATGGGACAAGGGCAGGAAGATGATGACACATTTTCTAGCAAAGTTACGTATTTTAGAGCCTTCTTGTTCAAAACTCTTTACTTACACATTTTGTAATACTTTTTTTTTTTTTTTACTAAATATCATCATCACCTGCCTAGCCTTTTCCCAACTGCGTTGGAGTCGGCTTCCAGTCTAACCACACGCAGCTGAATACCAGCATCTCACATGAAGCGACTGCCTATCTGACCTCCACAAACCAGTTAGTAATTTAGTTCTGGGTAATACGAAACCTCTCCGTAAGACTGGTTGTCAGACTTTCAGGCCATATCTGTGCTGACTGTCGAAGATTTACAAATGACAGCCGGGACCAACGGCTTAACGTGCGTTCCGAGGCACGGAGGAAACTCGGTATGTAATGGGTGGTCACCCATCCACTGACCAACCTAGGCAAGCGCGGCTTAACCTGTAGATCGACCGGTGCGGCTGTTATTATTTAGCTAAGAGCTCCTTTTTTTAATGTACTAAACATTATAGTTATAATCAAAAGCGACTCCACTCCACAATATATGTTACATTTAAAAGTTATTTTATCAAGAGTGAGCGAGCAAAACATCCAATTTCATTATTCGAGTGTTTTACTTTCATTTAAATTATACGAACGATTCAATTTCAAAGACTGGGCCATAGATTATATCGATAGAAGCGACAGCGTCTGCGTACGCTTGCCTATACAGCACTAGGTACTGTAATAAAACATTATATCGCGACTGTAATACCTGAAAGGTTAGGTAGAAGTGTACACATTAGTTCTCATTCATGCACTCACATTTCACCAGATATGTTTAAGTCCCATTGTAATAGAGGGCGAACCTATTGCCATCAACCGAGCAGGACTCCAGATTCCTGATGGAAAAACTAAATAGGAGTTTGCCCGCACAAGGAATCGAACCCAACACCTCATGTACACACACAAATTTCGGACGTGTAAACGTATATCTGCTTTAATCAGCGTTTATACGTATACCAAAAAGGGTTTACGCAATTAGATACTTGCTTAGGTTTGGACCTACAGTACATATAAGTTAAACCCCATAAATACAAGATTTTCTCTTCTAAACGAATTAATTAATCTATGACCAAACGTTTTACATTATTCGAGAAGCAATTTTAAAACGTAAGCATAATAGTAATTAAGAGTGTTTAGATTTCATAATGACTACGGAAACGCCTACATTGAATACGACGTAAACATTCTGTATTTTTCCTGCAAATGTTGATCGTGTGGGCAACTCATTAACTGAAGCGTAATTGGTTTCTTTTACTTTTTAATTAGGTATGTCCGGGCAAAAAATGTTGTGTAGATAAGGTCTAGTACGGACGACAGCAGGCCAAGCTACCCGAAACTCTCAAAAATTTCCCAATCAAACTTGAACCGTATTTTCTAATGCGATAAGGTTGAAAATCTATTAAAGAAAATTTATAGATTGTTGTAGCTTGATTTGTTGTACTTAATGGAAAAGCTCTTCGTGGAAGAGTTTGTTTGGTGAAGTTCTATGTCGTTAAAAACCAATACTTAGTTGGTAGCTATTTCAAGCGTGTAATTGTATAAAGAGCTGGCGTAGACAGCCCATCGTACGACCTCGCACCACGTTCCCACACCTTCAACTTCAACAGAGGAAAGGTTTCCTATTCTTAACCCATACAATTCCCATGTCAGAGGAATAATAAATAGAAAAGGGCAACTAATTAATGACCTGTCTACTAGAACTTGTTTCCTTTAGTTGACGTCAACAACTTGTGCGGAATAACTAACGGTCATGGTTTTATTTAATTTTCTGATGTTGGCCCAATGTTTGTGTGACCAGTTGGGGCAATTTTAGCTTCGAATTATACTCCAGCTATTGGTGTTGAAGAGTTTACTGTTTTACTAGGCCAAGAGCTGTACAAGTATCTTCTTCTTAGCGTTTCGATGGCAATCCAAATTGAGTCATCCCCAAATTTGGCAACGCGTGCTTTCAGCCGCGTCCATCAGCTCCTGTGAAGTGCAAGCAACAGGACAGGCAGGACACTATAATAAGTGTTCCATCGTTCTGAGGCTAAACACTACATTTACCCTCCAGGGCAGAGTCATCTATGAATCTCCTACTGAATAGGTTTTCCTTGGTTCGGCCAACCTGTGTCCGGAGTCTAATGAAAGACTTCCAGAAGAGAAATAAACATCATCGTTTTATCTGCAGTGGATAACCAGGGGTCAACAATTGTGGTTACGGCAAGTAAGGACAAACAGAGGCCCTAGCACGAGCGTGCAGTGTAAACATAACGTAATACGTGGATCAAAACTCGTGCTAGGTCGACAATGCCGTTCAAAGAGCTCCATAGAGACCAGTCCATTGCGATTACGTACCTTCCAGATTTGTACATTTATTCTCTTTCAAACATTCAAATAAAAACAAAAACTTCATTGCCAAAAACATTACAAAAAGGTTTTACATTGGCCCCAAAATAGGCAAAGCCTGTATCTTGGGCACCAATACAGATCGAGGAAACATTGGAAAGAAAAAACATATTTGGTGGCAAAAACATAAATTAAAATAATTCTCCTCTAATCTACAAGTAAATGAAAAGATCATGGACGTTTGGCAATGAAAATTGAAATCAAGTAAACATACTCTAATCAAATAAAAACATAATATCGATGACACGGGAAAAACGCATTCAAACAAAATAAATAAACATACTCAAACTCAACTCATAATTAACAACTTAAAATTAGCATACCAAGGATTACTTCAGCCCCTACATTACTTGAAATAATTCAGTAATAAGTGGGTTAGTCTAGATATTATCCCCGGGTCCATTTCATGCAGAATGAAACACTGGACCTAATTCTGTGGTAATCCTAGAATGTAAAATGGACGTCAGCTCTTTCAAGGAATTATGCTTTTGTTATTCGTGTAGTAATTTGGGATTTCAGGTCTTATGTTAATTAGATTTTAAAATAAGTTTTCGAAAACGAGATATAATATTAGTTTTAGTTTTCCATGAATAGATAGAAATTCAGGTAGAACGTTACAAACAAATCTTAGTTCTAGGCAGAAATTGACTAAGACAAATTAACTCTGTTTTTGCGTGTATTTTACCTTAAAACTGTGAAAGACAGAACGAATACTAATTGGAATTTATTTCAAATTATTATTCCTACTCAGTTACATTATTTTATTACCCGAGGGAAACGCTGGGTATATATTATCAACCTATTTATACCAGTGTAACCACACCTCTAATTGGATAGCTCTCACAAAGCTTTTACGGAACTCTATTTTCAACATCAATGATATAATTTTATTCCGTCACAAAATGGACGCGCTTCTGATTTTCGACAGTCAGCTTTTAACATTTGAAATTGAATTTCGAATAGAATAAATTTTAATAACGATTTCTATTGGGCCAGTTTTGATGCAGTTAAAGAAAAAAAGAATAGAATAGAATAAAACTTTATTGTAGATCAATAATGAAACAACGGTTTTTCAATACTGCTGATATTACGGTTAAAATGGCGGTCTTATTGCTGATAGCGATGTCTTCAAGACAACCTTTGGATGGACATTACGGACATAAAATAAAAATGGGGTAGTCAGTGGTGTACTACACCATTTTTTTTTTAAATTGTTTAAGTAAATTTTATTTCTAATTCCTTTGTTTTTGTGCTCAATACAATCTTCTTGTCAACGAACAATTACACTTTTTAAAAACAATAGCCACGCATATAACCTATGCGTGTTTCAAAAATCTATACTTACAAATAAATAAAATTGAAGTCTGTAATATTAAAATAACCGCTTTTTACTACATGCAAATGAATGTATATACCTACGGTACATTTACCAAAATATCATTTTTTATAATTTTTGTCTGTCTGTCTGTTTGTTCCGGCTAATCTCTGGAATGGCTGGACTGATTTTAACGGGACTTGCACTCGCAGATAGCTGATGTAATAAGAAGTAACTTAGGCTACAACTATTTTTGAAAAATTATAATTCCACGCGGACGAAGTCGCGGGTACACCTACCTACTTAAAAATAAAAAGTTAATTAAAGGCTTTTAAAAATGGCTGAAGTTGGCCGCCAGCTTCACTTAAAAAATATTCCAACCCGTTACTTTTATGGAAGCTGGCATAGTCCAAATATGCCTAGGTATGTTGCCAACAGTTATATTGGCAAAACTATCTTTTTTTATACAGAAAAAGCGGCTCAATCCCCAAATTTGTATTTATTATTATTAATCATATATTTTGAGCAACAAGACTCATAGAGTTAGTAACAATATACTTACGAACTATGTTAGTAATACACTTACAAAAATTAAAAAAAAAGTAGATTGTGACATCACTACTGCAAGATGACAGGCCCAGCCGAAACGTTGCAGCAGTGGTTCACAAATTCACAATCAGCCTGTTTACTATCATAGCTAGAATGCTGTTGGCGTTGCCCCGCACCCTAGACCACACCAAGGATGCGCACCGTTTCCACATCACCGAGTAGAAATTCAAGTCCTCAGACTCGGTGGAGCGATGATCTTCGCAAGGTGGCTGGCAAGAGCTGGATGAGAGTAGCCGAGGATCGTGCTCAGTGGCATGTCATGGGAGAGGCCTATGTCCAGCTGTGGGAGAGTACAGGCTGATGATGACGATGATGAGTAGAAACAGTCCACGTGAGCTTCAGCAAACATCCTTGATGCGCTGCAGTATCGGGGCAACCCCATCAGCACCCTGAATGCGCTATTGACGCGACGGCGCTGTATGATTTTTGAATTAACCCACAGACTGCAAGCGTAAAAAGATGTGCAGTACACACTAAATATAGTGCGCTTGACCTCTTTAGAGGCACGCCTGAATCTGCAGGCAAAAGTCAAAGTCAATGTCAAAGTCAAAGCATTTATTTCAATTAGACCATTACAGGCACTTTTGAAAGTAAAAAAAAACAAAATAAAACGCGAAGCTACAGTCCCAGTCACAAGGCATAATAACTTGTGAAAGTACTGTAGTTGCCCATTCCGTAGCGTAGATCTCTATGGAGAAGAACGGGCAAGAAACTCCATGGACACTCTTTTAAATCAAAATATGTTACAAAATCTTGGTTACATCATTCATGTTAAGAATTACAAATATGTGAGAACAATGTAGAAATACGGGCAAGTTTAGAGCGTCCAGAGTAAAAGATTAAATCGGTAATTAAAAAATAAAGTAATTAAAATAAACCGTGGCAGCTAAGAGATGACCAGTCACAACTGACAGCGCCCGTTCACGAACATGACGCATGTATCAGCCATCATTCAACTCAACCATTTTGAAGGGAACTAAACGACCCGACACACCCGCCACCATCAGCGTGACATTTAAGTGAGCATGACATTCACTCAACCACCAGGGTAATTTCGCGTCAATGAAAGATTTAGGTACTCATTAAATGGTGGCTTTACAGTACATGGTACTCACACATGTGCTATGCAATTATATAATACTAAGAGATTGAATCTATACAATGCAAATATATTTTTACAATCTTCTGCAGCTTTCACAATAACTTCACTTTCTAATTCTGATGATTCCGATTGCCCCTATGGTTGTGGAGCAGGACCAGCATTGAGCCAAGCATTTTTATCATCAATATAATCCCCCAACTTATAATATGCTTGCCTACATAGTGTGCGTTTTATGCAAGATTTAAATTTCGTTTCATTCAGTTGTAGAATGTGGGGAGGTATTTTATTATAACATTTTAAACAGTACCCCATGAAAGATGAGTCTACTTTAGCTAACCTGAAACCTGGCTGAACTAGTTGGTCTCTGTTTCTAGTATTATAGTGGTGCCGGTCACCTCTTTTACTAAATAAATGCAGATTTTTTCTAACGTACATGATGTTTTCATAGATGTATTGACAAGGTACCGTCATGATGTTAATTTCCTTGAACAGTTCTCTTAGAGAATCGCGCCTACGTAGATTATATATGGCTCTGATAGCTCTTTTCTGCAGAATAAATATAGACTCGATGTCTGCAGCCCGTCCCCATAGTAAAATACCATATGACATAATACTATGAAAATAACTAAAATACACTATCCTCGCGGTATCTACATCAGTAAATTGACGGATTTTTCTGACAGCATATGCTGCTGAACTCAGCCGTCCTGCAAGAGATGTTAAATGAGGACCCCATTGTAGCCTTGAGTCGAGCGTGATCCCCAAGAAAACAGTTTCATCGACAAATTCAAGTTTCTCTTGATTCAATACTATGTCACAGTCACTACTTTTGACATTTGGTAGAGAAAATCTTATGCACTTAGTTTTTTTCCCATTTAATACTAAATTATTTGCGGTAAACCATTTATGGACCTGCATTAGAGCGTTATTTACATCGTCAAGGTTTGTGGCACGTCTGTTTATCTTAAATATTAACGAAGTATCGTCCGCAAACAACACCATTTGTGGTTGGTTTTTAAATAAATGGGGAAGGTCATTAATATATACTAAAAAGAGGAAAGGACCCAATATCGAACCTTGTGGTACACCCATTTTTACTTTCAAAGCCATTGAATTTACACCGTTTACCTGTACTTGCTGCTGTCTATCATTCAAATACGATTTTACTAAACTGAGCGCAAGTTTACCTAAGCCGTAATGCTCAAGTTTCAAGAGCAAGGTTTGGTGATTTACACAATCAAATGCCTTCGAGAGGTCACAGAAGATTCCTATGGCATCTTGTGCCTCTTCCCACGCAGTATATATGTGTTTTAATAAAGTGACACCGGCGTCAGTTGTACAACGTCCCTTAGTGAAACCATACTGTTTCTCGTGTAAGATTTTGTTGGTGTTAAAGTGGGTGAGCATTTGATTAAGCATCACCTTTTCAAACACCTTGCTGAAAACCGGCAGCACGGATACGGGTCTATAATTATTCGTATCTTTACTGTCCCCAGATTTGAAAAGTGGTATTACCTTGCTGTGTTTCATAAGGTCTGGGAAGACTCCTTGGTCCACACACAAATTAAAAATTAAAGCCAAGTACGGTGCTATAGTGTCAATAATAGCTTGACACACTTTAATAGACAATCCCCATAGATCTTCTGTTAATTTGATTTTGATTTCCTTAAAAGCTTTAATGACTGCTATGGGGTTTATATGCTTAAATTGAAACTCAACCGGACAGGCTGAAACGTTCGCTTTTAATAAATCAATAGAAAGCAAGGGTGAGGAATTTAAGGTTTCGGTAGTTTTAAGTGGGATATTGGTAAAGAAATCTACAAATTCTTGAGCTACTTCGTTTTTAGAGCTTAGAAGACCACGTGAAGTCTCTAGTCTGATATCATTATTACATTTTTTATTTCTATTAGTTTCATTGTTGATAATTTTCCAAACCGTCTTTATTTTGTTATCGGCGGACTTAATCTTGTTGCTAATGAATAAGGCTTTGGCTACTTTGCAAGTGTTTTTAAAGATTTTAGAATAGGTTGCAACATATTTATTAAAAGTTTCCGAGTTGATGTAAGGCTTAAGGCCGTACAACTCAAACAATCGCTCCCTACTTATCCTAATACCCTTAGTGGCCCAGTCACTGAACATAAACTTAGGGTAAATAGATTTTGTTTTCATTTTTAATGTATTATTGAACTCAACGTGAACTACCGAAAAGAATTCCTCATAAAATTTATTTGCATTTTCAATTATATGGCCCGGAATGCCTAAATTACTAATTAAGTTATTATTAAATTTATTCAAATTGCTGGGCGTTATTTGTCTAGAGTTTATCTGGATTTTTTGTAATGGTGTGTATGACTCGAAAACAACGGTTTGCCCACTGTGATCAGAAGGGAGGTAATTTACAATTGATTTATCTAAGTAGTCGCAACAACAAAAAACATTATCAATACATGTAGCAGTATTTGTAGTAATTCGGGTTGGTTCCGAAAACACGTTTAACAAATTAAATGATTTAAAAAGGTGTAATAATCTACTAGTATTAGAATTTTTGTCTAAAATATTAATATTAAAGTCACCACAGATAACCAGAGATTTTTTACCTGTTGCGAGTTTTGCTAAAGCATCTTCCATTACTGACTCAAATAAGGAGTAGTTTTGATAATTTGGGGGTCTGTAAACGCACACTATTATATGCTTATCCAGCTCAACACAAGACAGTTCAATATTATGCTCAACCGATAGATCAACAATATCGCTTCGACACTTAAATTTAATACAATTTTTAACTAAGATTAATGAACCCCCACGCATTTTCGATTTTCGGTTAAAGCAACTGCCTACACTGTAATTTGCGTAATTAATTAGCATTTCATAGTCTTTTAACCAATGTTCAGTGAAACAAACAATTTCAAACTTTGTTTTTTCTAAAAATAATTCAATCTCTAATTGCTTTGAAGAGAAACCTTGAATGTTTTGATGGAATAATTGCAAGGAATTCTGCTTAGCCCCTTTTTTACATTTAGCTATTTGATAGCGAGAAGGTATAATGTTACTGGTATCTTCTGTTGTCTTACTAACTAGTTTAAATGAGCATCCGGAGTGAGTTCTAAGACTCCCGTGGCATCACCAGACAACAAGCTCCTATCACTAATACACCCTAATTGAGAATTTTCCATGCTCACACAAGGAACCTCCTCTGTAGAATAATTGTAAAAAGAAAATAAATCTATATTAGTATGATTACTAATAGTCGCAGTGTTAATAATAGAACTAAACTTAGACATACTATTTATGTCTGTGTGAATATTATAAGCTAATAGCCTAGCTATTTTGTGTCTACATCCAATAGGTAGATACACATTACCCCGTGTCGACCTAAGTTTACCTACAAAAGTGTTAGTATCCAAATAAATAAGTTTGTCACTATAGTGACCGACTAAAAAGTGCAAATGTTTATTCAACATGTGTATATAATTGTTCTTTCGATCACCCAAATTTTCAAAATATGGAAAAGCACATAATATTATTCTACGACAATTCAACTTTAACAACTCAGTAACACTGTCTGTGATGTCTTCTTTTTTAATTTTTGAACTATTTCCTACAAATATAGTTATATCAGTATTATTATTATAAACATTTCTAGTTACTGATGCCATAATCTGTTTGAATGTTGACCCTGGCATGCAATGATTTTGATTGGAACAACTCAGGTTATTACAAACTAATTTACCTACACCTCTTCCTATACTATCTGAGAACATTATTGAGGATAAACAATCGTAACTACTATTCATCTCAGGTTGTAAAACTTGTAAACAATCTTGTGTAATATTAGTAGTTTCTTGGTTAAGCATACAATCCTGACATGAATTCTCAGCCTGGGATGGGTCCTCCATTACCTCAGGCTCGACAGTATCATGTTTGGTACTAGTCTGACAACTACATTGACACATTACCAACTCATTTGCTGCAAGAATATGTTCCCTAATCTGGTTCTGAGAACTCACATACCTACTGGAAAGAGAACTAAGTGAGTCCTGAAGTGCCTGTATTTCAGACTGCAAATGCTGAGTAGCAATCATGTTTAGCTCTCACACACAGCGCCCTCCACTCCCTATCTATATCCTCATCGTCTTTGAGGTCAGAGGTCAATAAGTGACCCAGATATTTAAATCGGTCTACCCGCACAAGGGGTATGCCGTATATTTTTTTTATATACTTTGTCTCACAACGTGCTCGCCCGTATCTATACCGCTGTATAAGCTGTATTGTTTTGCAAACCCTTCAAAGACTGCATACATATATACACAGTACAGTATATATAGAACAAGCCCTTTAATACATTGAGTGAAGGGTTCGGGTCACTGACCCAATTTGTTCCTCACATTGAACTTTTACTTTCATCTCTATAACCGGCACTTTAAGAAAAGTGACGGAAAATCTTTTTCAGTAATGATTTTACTATGAGACGGGATTTTTGAAATGAAAACTTCTTTAGCGGCGTTGTGTACTTTTGTGATGGGTAAAAAACGTTAAACTCGCGTCAGGCCTCGCGTCAGGACACGTGACCGTCAGGTCACTTAGGTTGCGAAGGAATTTAAACTTTATGACATCTGTCATTGAGTTTGGGTTTCCAAAACTGGAAAATTCTTAAAACGGATTGACATTAGGTTACGTAAAATTTGAACTTTATCACGTCTGGCTTTTTGAGTTTGGGTTTCCAAAACTGGATAATTATCTTATGCACAAACAAAATCTTCGGTTTCTCCAAAGAGGTAAAATTCGTAAGACGGATTGTAATAGTTCTGAAGTGTTAAATCTATATATATAAAAGAAAGTCGTGTTAGTTACTTCACTTATAACTCAAGAACGGCTGAACCGATTTAGCTGAAAATTGGCAGGGAGGTAGTTTAGAGCCAGGAGAAGGACATAGGATACGGTAGGGTAGGTAGGTAGGTAGGTAGGTGAGTAGGGTAGGGTAGGTAGGGTAGGGTAGGTAGGGTAGGGTAGGTAGGGTAGGTAGGGTAGGTAGGTAGGGTAGGTAGGGTAGGTAGGGTAGGTAGGGTAGGTAGGGTAGGTAGGGTAGGTAGGGTAGGTAGGGTAGGTAGGGTAGGTAGGGTAGGTAGGGTAGGTAGGGTAGGTAGGGTAGGTAGGGTAGGTAGGGTAGGTAGGGTAGGTAGGGTAGGTAGGGTAGGTAGGGTAGGTAGGGTAGGTAGGGTAGGTAGGGTAGGTAGGGTAGGTAGGGTAGGTAGGGTAGGTAGGGTAGGTAGGGTAGGTAGGGTAGGTAGGGTAGGTAGGGTAGGTAGGGTAGGTAGGGTAGGTAGGGTAGGTAGGGTAGGTAGGGTAGGTAGGGTAGGTAGGGTAGGTAGGGTAGGTAGGGTAGGTAGGGTAGGTAGGGTAGGTAGGGTAGGTAGGGTAGGTAGGGTAGGTAGGGTAGGTAGGGTAGGTAGGGTAGGTAGGGTAGGTAGGGTAGGTAGGGTAGGTAGGGTAGGTAGGGTAGGTAGGGTAGGTAGGGTAGGTAGGGTAGGTAGGGTAGGTAGGGTAGGTAGGGTAGGTAGGGTAGGTAGGGTAGGTAGGGTAGGTAGGGTAGGTAGGGTAGGTAGGGTAGGTAGGGTAGGTAGGGTAGGTAGGGTAGGTAGGGTAGGTAGGGTAGGTAGGGTAGGTAGGGTAGGTAGGGTAGGTAGGGTAGGTAGGGTAGGTAGGGTAGGTAGGGTAGGTAGGGTAGGTAGGGTAGGTAGGGTAGGTAGGGTAGGTAGGGTAGGTAGGGTAGGTAGGGTAGGTAGGGTAGGTAGGGTAGGTAGGGTAGGTAGGGTAGGTAGGGTAGGTAGGGTAGGTAGGGTAGGTAGGGTAGGTAGGGTAGGTAGGGTAGGTAGGGTAGGTAGGGTAGGTAGGGTAGGTAGGGTAGGTAGGGTAGGTAGGGTAGGTAGGGTAGGTAGGGTAGGTAGGGTAGGTAGGGTAGGTAGGGTAGGTAGGGTAGGTAGGGTAGGTAGGGTAGGTAGGGTAGGTAGGGTAGGTAGGGTAGGTAGGGTAGGTAGGGTAGGTAGGGTAGGTAGGGTAGGTAGGGTAGGTAGGGTAGGTAGGGTAGGTAGGGTAGGTAGGGTAGGGTAGGTAGGTAGGGTAGGGTAGTTAGGTAGGTAGGGTAGGTAGGGTAGGTAGGTAGGTAGGGTAGGGTTGGTAGGTAGGGTAGGGTTGGTAGGTAGGGTAGGGTAGGTAGGTAGAATAGGATCGGTAGGTAGGAAAAAGTGCATTGCAACGCATGCCCGGTACAGCTAGTTTTTAATGTAATATAAATTGTCATGTTTGTGTACGATAGCGCAATAAATGAATATGGTATTTTACCACATAAATGATAGTACTTTTATACTGATAATTATTCCCTGACCATTCCAAAATATCAAAAATGCACAACGTTAATATTCAAGTTTTCACTTCTGCCGGCACTCCCGGAGTGCAAACCGCTTTTTTTTTCATCATTTGCCTATTCTTTTCCCAACTTTGTTGGGGTGACCTTCCAGTCTCAACGGGTGCAGCTGAATACCAGTATTTTACATGGAGTGACTGCCTATCTGACCTCCACACCCAGTTAGTGCTGGGTAATATGATACGCCTTTAAGAGGAATTATTGGCTTTTCTGGAGCTTGTCTTCTCAGACTGTGACTTTCCAAAACTCAATCTTACTATCTTATCATACTACTATTATAAATGCGATAGGTTGTGAGGAAGAACGGATGAATGGATGGGTATTTCATTAAGATCTGATCAGCCGTTTAGTCGTGAAAAGGTAGTTTCGAATTTATAATATTAGTTAGGATTAATTTAGATAAATAATATAATAATTAAATATTAAAAATTGATTCTTAATATTTCACACAAAAAACTGCTGATAGGATTTTAATTAAACTTTACGGTAATATAGCTCCAGAGTAACAAATAGAATATTATTTTATAAAGATTTATTGTGTAAATGAAATAATTACACGAACGAAGCCACGGGCAGAAGCTTGTGTGCCATATTTATAACGCCATTTTACCGTAATTTAGGTCCGTTTGTTAACAAAAATACGTGAACACAATATTGTTATTATATCTACCTGTCTTCCCCAAAGAATTTCAATGTAATGTCTCTGACAGCCTCTTTATTCCCTCGCCTGATTTTCTGAGTAGGTATACACAACTTCACATCAATCTTTATATAAATAGTATGGTATCTATAAGCTGACCTCTCCTTGCACAGTTACCCTATATAATGCAAGGCCATCTTATACTGGGAATTAAAAGTACCTTAATCATGTCAATATCGAAATGTGTCGTAGTATATTGATTTCCTCGTGTCTATAGAATATAATAAAAGTGAATGGCTTCAGTAATAAGCGCCAAAACAAATGTCGTCTATACTGAGACGGCCGTAAACTTAGTTTACGAGCATCCCCTTAGGTCGGTGACCTCTTTGTGTTGACGGCTTATGTGGTAATATTTTCTCATACATTGTCTTTTTAGTTTAGTGAATTGTTAGACAAAAATATTGTCGAGGTGAAAAAAATAGTTGAAGTAAGAGGAATTTAAACTTAGTTACGGTTGAAATGTGGATGTAAGTACCTACCGACGAATGTACACACATCTGTATAAACCCTTTTTTAGGGTTCCGTACCCAAAGGGTCAAACGGGACCCTATGACTGAGACTTCGCTGTCCGTCCGTCCGTCTGTCACCAGGCTGTATCTCATGAACCATGACAGTTAGCCAGTTGAAATTTCTACAGATTATGTATTTCTATTGCCGCTAACAACAAATACCAAAGACAGTTATTAGACATTAATATTTAAGGGGGCTCCCATACAAAAAAGTTTTTTTGCTCGTGTGTGTTTATGCTCGTTTTTATAAATAATGGTACGGAACCCTTCGTGCGCGAGTCCGACTTGCACTAGTACGTTTGTTTTACGGATGTAAATTCATCAAATGACCCCTCCCGCTCTAGGCGCAGCGAGAGGGAGTGTCAGACTTGTACTCACTACAACCCATCCATGTTCCTTCTTCGCCCTTTGTGTTCCAGAGCCACGGTATCTCTTTCGAACAGTCCCGGGTGGTCCCGGGACTGTTCGAAAGCCCATTATACTCCAACATTTTCCTCATTCCTCCGCATCATTTGCCCATATCAAGCCAACCGATTACCACACAACTGTTCAGTCACCGTCGCCACTTTCAGACTTCGTCTTATGTACTCTCTATTTGTGCCGCGCAACTTCGTCTGCGTCACTTTTTTCCCGTTTTCTCAACATTTGTCATTGCTGCTCCGCTCCTATTGGTCGTAGCGTGATGATGTAGAACCTATAGCATTCCCCGATAAATGGACTATCTAAAACTGAAGGATTTTTTCAAATCGGACCAGTAGTTCTTGAGATTGCGTTCAAGCAAACAAACTCCTCAGCTTTATTAGTAGTTAAATATTAGATTTCGTATTTTATCCATTACGTTATATTCTATTGTAATACACTTTCTATTCAATACATTCATTCATAGGGCTATAATATTTTAGTGCTGGAATAACCTTCATTATTATTCTATTTACCCAAAAAGAGAAATAGAAGATAATCGGTATACATAATCAGATTAGATATTATGGAAATCTCTTGTTAAGTACTTCGTTAAGCGTCGTTTAGATTCAAGGTATCTTCTTGTAGATTCGTTAAGTGATGTGTATTCAGTATTGTTTTCAGGTATACATAAATACATACATTAAGGGTCAGTTCACACCGAGACGCGACGCGACGTGACGCTGCGCGCACACTTTTAAAGATCAATTCAAAATATAACTTTATTTTCTACACGAAAAGATACACATTTCGTTGTGAGAATTCAGAATACGTTGCGCCACGCAGCGCTGCGCCGCGCGACGCCTCGCGGCGTAGAGCGACGCAGCGCGGCGTCGAGCGGCCTCGTGAGGTAGATTTCAGTAGAAATCAGAATACGTTGCGCCATGTAGCGCTCGCGGCGTAGAGCGACGCAGCGCGAAATCATTGGCCTGTTCAAGTATCGTCGCGTCGCGTCGCGTCTCGGTGTGAACTGACCCTAAGTGACGCCTTTTTGTTTAGGGGGTAAGAAATTATAGAACCCCATGTATTTACCTACATACATGGGGAGGAGCTCGTGGCGAAATAATAACAGCCGCACGGGCCGATCTTTAAGGTTAAGCCGTATTTGCCGAGGTTGGTCCGTGGATAGGTGACCATAATTACATAAGTACCAAGTTTCCTCCGTACCTCGGAAAGCACGTTAAGCCGTTGGTCCCGGCTGTCATTTGTAGATCTTTGACAGTCGTTACGAGTAGTCAGAAGCCAAAGACTGATATCCAGTCTTACCAAGGGGTATCGTATTACCCAGTTACCGGATTGTCGAAGTCAGATAAGCAGTCGCTTCGTGTAAAATACTGGAACTCAGCTGCAACCGGTTAACCGACGCCGACCCCAAGATCGTTTGGGAAAAGGCAAGGCGGATGATGAAACTTTAAAAGTTTTTTAAAGTTTCCAGATATATTTTGTAAAGGCACGTTTTATATTGTTTGGGTCTGAAAGACGAAAGTTTTGACACTATTATAACTTTTTCATTTAAAGACTTAAGAACTGTTGAAGTCCTTTTGAGAGTTTGCGAGCACTAACAAAAGCTAGTTTAAAACTCAAGGACAAATTAACCAATTTATTCACTGAACAAACGACCTAAAGTCCGAAATAAAACTACTAAAACACGTAATCATTAACGCCGACATTCCCGCACAACATATTACACGATCACATGCGATCGACACATAACTATTTAAGAATAACTGAAATAATGGCTCGTTTTCATTGCGAAACTAAGTTGAAAGAAAGAAAAAGTATTTATTAGTAAACTAGCTTATGCCCGCGGCGTCGCCCGCATGGAGTTCGATTATTGTCCCACGGAAACATACACTATCGGGATAAAATAGCTATTTATGCAACTGTTACGTTATGGACGGTCTTTTAATACTAGTGCCATTTTTCGGTACAAGCGTAGCGCGTACCGAAATAGGTGGGCACGA
The DNA here is from genome assembly GCA_963082945.1 of Cerastis leucographa. Lineage (NCBI taxonomy): Eukaryota > Metazoa > Arthropoda > Insecta > Lepidoptera > Noctuidae > Cerastis > Cerastis leucographa. Next base: position 3,005,530 of record OY720359.1, read on the forward strand.
GTTATTAAAATACCAATAACGTACAGTTGCATACAAGATTTTATCTACGTAGGCGCGATTCTCTAAGAGAACTGTTTAAGGAAATTAACATCATGACGGTACCTTGTCAATACATCTATGAAAACATCATGTACGTTAGGAAAAATCTGCATTTATTTAGTAGAAGAGGTGACCGGCACCACTATAATACTAGAAACAGGGACCAACTAGTTCAGCCAGGTTTCAGGTTAGCTAAAGTAGACTCATCTTTCATGGGGTATTGTTTAAAATGTTACAATAAAATACCTCCCCCCATTCTGCAACTGAATGAAACGAAATTTAAATCTTGCATAAAACGCACACTATGTAGGCAAGCATATTATAAGTTGGGGGATTATATTGATGATAAAAATGCTTGGCTCAATGCTGGTCCTGCTCCACAAGCATAGGGGCAATCGGAATCATCTGAATTACAAAGTGAAGTTATTGTGAAAGCTGCAGAAGATTGTAAAAATATATTTGCATTGTATAGATTCAATCTCTTAGTATTATATAATTGCATAGCACATGTGTGAGTACTATGTACTGTAAAGCCACCACTTAATGAGTACCTACATCTTTCATTGACGCGAAATTACCCTGGTGGTTGAGTGAATGTCATGCTCACTTAAATGTCACGCTGATGGTGGCGGGTGTGTCGGGTCGTTTAGTTCCCTTCAAAATGGTTGAGTTGAATGATGGCTGATACATGCGTCATGTTCGTGAACGGGCGCTGTCAGTTGTGACTGGTCATCTCTTAGCTGCCACGGATTATTTTAATTACTTTATTTTTTTATTACTGATTTAATCTTTTACTCTGGACGCTCTTAACTTGCCCGTATTTCTACATTGTTCTCACATATTTGTAAATCTTGACATGAATGATGTAACCAAAATTTTGTAACATATTTTGATTTAAAAGAGTGTCCATGGAGTTTCTTGCCCGTTCTTCTCCATAGAGATCTACGCTACGGAATGGGCAACTACAGTACTTTCACAAGTTATTATGCCTTGTGACTGGGACTGTAGCTTCGCGTTTTATTTTGTTTTTGTTGACTTTCAAAAGTGCCTGTAATGGTCTAATTGAAATAAATGCTTTGACTTTGACTTTGACTTTGAAGGAAGGAATGAAACACAGATATAGACAAAAAAGTATTTTTAATAGAAACTTAACTACACACTGACTATTGTCTTCATAACATTTCTCATATACATGTCTTGATTTCTGGTAGTAAATTATTTGAAACCCCAACTGCTCTATTTGTTATATCTGGTGGAGTATTTTCCATATCACTTGATGTTGAAGACATTTTTAATAAAATTTGGAATAAAATTTCACTCAGTTTTTTTTTCCCGCGTCCACTTCTTTTTTATTTAGTCTTTAATAAGTATAAGGCAAAGATCTTGTAGCCACAACAGCCAAATAGTATACGATACTTTTGTTCTAAACTTGTTCCATTTTTAAAAACATCATTTACATCTCAAATCACCTTTCCTCTCAAATCTGATATAAATATGTATTTATATTTGTTTATATATCATAGCATTATGTATTTACACTTAGTTATATGTGTTTTTATATTTAGGTAATAGTATAGGTTAAGTTAGGTTAGGCACATAAACATGTTTTTCTTTTCATTCTCTCACACACTATCGTCTACATTTCTTTTTCATTTTTCCTTTCGCAGGTCTGCTGGCAGAAATTTCGTATGAAATAAGCAGTACCTTTGTACTCAAATGTTTTATGTTTTTTTTCCTGTGTTCTCTACTGTGTGTACATAAATAGTAAAATAAATAAATACATTGTCTCGATTTCGAAGTAATATTATAGGTACGAGGCTGTATGTTCAGAATGTCTTTGCTTGTGTTTTAGAATAATTTATGACGATTCGCATAATGCAACTTGTGTCGTTATGGGTATCATAATGAAACCGCTGTCAATTTCGTAATTCGAATATAACGAAACCGAAGTAGATAAAGTATTTTATGTGTTAATCCAAGCTATAAACAATCCTGTTTCCGGTGTCCGTTGGAGTAGTCTAGTAGTATAATGAGTGTGGAGACCGTCATAGGGGTACAATTAGCATATGGCGGCGCTGATGAGGATCATCATCATAATCATCATTTCAATCGAAAGACATCCACTGCTGGACATAGGCCTCCCCCAAGTGACGCCACATTGACCGGTCCCGTGCGCCTCGCATCCAGCGGATTCCCACAACCTTCACCAGGTCATCGGTGCACCTAGTGGGAGGCCTTCCAACGCATCGTGTTCCGGTTCGCGGTCGCCATTCAAGAACTGGTCGGCCCCATCGGCCATCCATTCTGCGAGCAATGTGTCCTGCACACTGCCACTTAAGTTTGGCAATTCTGCTGAGGATGATGATGATTATTTATTTTGTTAGCCGGCACACATACTTTTATATATACATCTATATATTTTTGTAGTGTTATTTTATTTCATAGACCATAGTTGTTTTTAACCCCCGACCAAAAAAGAGGGGTGTTATAAGTTTGACGTGTGTATCTGTCTGTGGCATCGTAGCTCCTAAACGGATTAACCGATTTTGATAAAATGGGTTTCGTTTGAAAGGTGTGTTAATCGAGAGTGTTCTTAGCTATGTTTTGAGAATATCTTCTCAGCCGTTTGAAGGTTATCATCTTTTTCCAGTTGAAGGGAAATAAACAACTTCCAAAGGTCTGTTCGATTCAAAATTTGAAATATTGTTACTTGTCACCATGGGCTACGCCGAGGGGCTTTATCCCCCCCGCTCTCCTCTAAAAGCTCAGCTAGATTTATAACTTTCCTATTTTTGTTAATTAGCGAGAAGAGTCACAACACCGAGAAAAGTGGAAGCAATTGGAGAGGCGTATGTCGAGGAGTGGGACTGTCAAGGCTAAGATCGGAACGCTAAGCAAACCGCTTCGTACAAGCACAAAACGAAGCGGACCTCCGTCGCTACGACGCTTGGATTAATTTATTTTTTAGAGGATTTTATGTCGGGGGTTTTTTAAATTTTTAATTTAATTTTTATTTCATGCTTTTTAAACTTATATTATTTTATCTTAGCCTGGACTGTATTTAATTTTTTATTTTATAATCTTAGTACTGTTTATTTTATTTTCTTATTCATGTTATCAAATATTTATTATAATGTAATAAAGGATAATATAATCTTGTGTATGAACGACGGACATACACGGTGTAAATCACCTCATCACAAAGCCGTCAACCAAGCATTCTGTACATGAAACTAAGTAACTTTACGCAAAAATTATTGCTGGGAAACGACTTTTTTTTGGGGCGTCTAAAATCATGTTTTGTGGTAGAACTCAATGTAACGCACTCAAAGCATTGTGCTGATGGACGGATTGAATAGAACGGGGGTCGTGGAGGTGTTTAAAGTAAAAATCTTACATTAAAAACTTGTATTTAAAAAAATACTTGTCAAAAAGTTGGAACTTTGACCCCTAATATCTCCGTAACTAGAAGGTTCCCAGGTATGGTGTAGAACAAAAAAATGATCGCAATGACAGGAAGAACCAGTGCCTTTCGGCTTCGTTAAGAGGTGTTTTACACCCTTTATTTAGGCTGAGTGCAAGCTATAGACAGGTTTCTAAACCAAAGCACTTGCTAATTAGTGACGTTCACAAAGCTCGGCCTTATATAACATAACATTACGCCTGTCACCCCCGAAGGGTTAGGCAGAGGTATGCATAATAGTACACCCACATTTCGCATTTATTTTTGCTGCTTTACAAGTGTAAACGCGATCAATGCTCGTTCCATTTGTGTATGAACATAGAGAGGCCTCTACCCTACAGTGAGCTTAGGTAATAGGGGATGATCACATTTTTTTTTCGTAAAATTACGGAGATATATCGAGTTGAAATGGCGCATGACGTCACGTGTAGGTAATTTTTATACCTACTTGTGACGTAGTGAGCCCCCACTCTCCAACTTTAATGAGTTTTAACTAAGTAATTTTTTGATATATTGATAAAACAAAGAATACGTATCTAATATTTTTGTATTACCTATCTGACGGACAAAATAGAATGTCGTTTTCTTTACGAGTCTTCACCCCTATTACACTACGGTATGACATGATGTATGCGCAAAAATGTGTTTTAGTCACGGGAACGTGCAGAAAAAAGTCCGCAGCGAAAATAAATTCAGAGGAGCATTGACATTTGCGCATTACACGCGAGCTTCGAACATACGTCGTATATGCTAATCGACTGTCAACCAGAATGTACATATTTCGAAAGACAAATAGTTTTGTTCCGAAGATAGGAGTAGAAAAAAAAACATTTCTCATTAGAAGTGCTCTCAGTTTTGTACATTCTGAGGGGAATGTAAGACGTACGAGTTTTAAAGGTGAAGGTACTTATAACAACTACTACTGTACACATCATCTGCCTAGCCTTTTCCCAAACTATCTTGGGGTCGGCTTCCAGTCTAACTGGATGCAGCTAAGTACCAGTATTTTACATGAAGTCAAAGTCAAAGTCAAAGTCAAAGCATTTATTTCAATTAGACCATTACAGGCACTTTTGAAAGTCAACAAAAACAAAATAAAACGCGAAGCTACAGTCCCAGTCACAAGGCATAATAACTTGTGAAAGTACTGTAGTTGCCCATTCCGTAGCGTAGATCTCTATGGAGAAGAACGGGCAAGAAACTCCATGGACACTCTTTTAAATCAAAATATGTTACAAAATCTTGGTTACATCATTCATGTCAAGATTTACAAATATGTGAGAACAATGTAGAAATACGGGCAAGTTAAGAGCGTCCAGAGTAAAAGATTAAATCAGTAATAAAAAAATAAAGTAATTAAAATAATCCGTGGCAGCTAAGAGATGACCAGTCACAACTGACAGCGCCCGTTCACGAACATGACGCATGTATCAGCCATCATTCAACTCAACCATTTTGAAGGGAACTAAACGACCCAACACACCCGCCACCATCAGCGTGACATTTAAGTGAGCATGACATTCACTCAACCACCAGGGCAATTTCGCGTCAATGAAAGATTTAGTTACTCATTAAATAGTGGCTTTACAGTACATGGTACTCACACATGTGCTATGAAATTATATAATACTAAGAGATTGAATCTATACAATGCAAATATATTTTTACAATCTTCTGCAGCTTTCACAATAACTTCACTTTCTAATTCTGATGATTCCGATTGCCCCTATGGTTGTGGAGCAGGAGCAGCACCAGAAGCGACTGCCTATCTGACCTCCACAACCCAGTAACTGGGTAATACGATACCCCTTGGTAAGACTGGACTGTCAGACTTTTTGGCTTCTGACTACTCGTAACGACTGTCAAAGATCTACAAATGACAGCCGGGACCAACGGCTTAACGTGCTTTCCGAGGCAAGGAGAAAACTCGGTATGTAATTATGGTCACCCAACCACGGACCAACCTCGGCAAGCACGGCTTAACCATAAAGATCGACCCGTGCGGCTGTTATTATTTAGCCACGAGCTTCTCTACTCTACAACTACTACTGTACACAATCGTCTAATATGTTTTCTGAAATTAACAAAGAAATAAAACAAGAAATATGTAGGTAAATTAGATAAATACACGAGGTTCGTAAATTTCCAGCCGGCACACACTAGATTTATCAGAGACAGACATTATATACAACAATACATAATATGTTTATAATATTTTGTTATTTACACAAGATCTTATAATTAAAAACGTTTACGCCTTACGACATTTCATACTAAGTTTCAAGTCCTTAATTTCCAAAATGACTTAACCGATTTTAATGAAACTTCAAACACATAAACAGGATGCAGAAGTCTAAAAAGTTATTAAAAAAAACATTCAAAAAAACCGGCAAAGTGCGAGTCGGACTCGCGCACGAAGGGTTCCGTACCATTATTTATAAATACGAGCAAAAAAATATTTATTTTATTCTGTTTTTAGTATTTGATATTTGCATTAACAGAAATACATAATCTGTAGAAATTTCAACTGGCTAACTGGCTAACTAGCACGGTTCATGAGATACAGCCTGGTGACAGACGGACGGACGGACAGCGAAGTCTCAGTAATAGGGTCCCGTTTGACCCTTTGGGTACGGAACCCTAAAAATCGAAAAGATATTGTAGTAAATTTTTAGACTTACCTGCTTATGCTTATAAAGTTTCATTAAAATCGGTTCAGCCATTTCGGAAAATAAAGACTTCAAAGTTTGTATGAAATGCCGTAAGGTGTGAACACTCTTGAGGAATGTAAAGGCGGAAACATACTACGTGTCGTGGCGTGTCGTGGCGCGCCAGAAGCAAATCGATTTCATACATATACCTAATATGGTTAGGGACATATTTGCATGGCGTGTCGTGTCGCAACGATGTATGAAACCGTATGCTTCTGGCGCGTCACGATACTCCACGACACGTAAGTGTGTTTCCGCCTTAACTACACTGTCTACACAATCATGACTGTCTCGGATTTTAACGAAGAATATATCAAATGTAGAAAATATTTTTCACACCTAAATATTGTTTAAAAAACTCTACAACCCGAACCGTATGGAAAAACACGCCACATTAAAACTTGGCAACCTGTATTCGTATTGTTTACGTTCTAACAACGTACCTGTGCCAATTAATAACAATACAAAATAGCCTATTTGTAAACACTGCATGTTTTTCGAAGTGAATTTAAAAACTCGCCTATTGTGAAATAACAAAAAAACAGTGTGATGTTTCAGTGCTAATGATTTGACATCGCACTGAAGACTAACCTTGCAGCTATTTATGAAAGCCAAAAAGTTGTAATATTTATCATCTTTCTGCACGAGTCTTCCTTGTGGTCAACTAGGGTATGGAATCCTCGGTTTCGGTCCCAAAGTAAAACCCGGGAAAAACCGGGTTATCTATGGGACCGAAAGCGAGTTTTGCTTGCTCTAGGAACAACACGTTTTTTTTAAGTGAATACTTCTTTAGCGTTGTGCACTTTAGTGATGGTTAAAAAATGCTAAACTCGTAACTCGATCCAAAATTCGTAAGACGGATTGACATTAGGTTACGAAGGAATTCGAACTTTATGACATATGTTATTAAGTTTGGGTTTCCAAAACTGGATAATTATCTTATGCAAAAACAAAACCTTCGGTTTCTCCAAAGAGGTAAAATTCGTAAGACGGATTGTAATAGTTCTGAAGCGTTAAATTTTTAATGTAGGTAATATACTTTGTCATGTTTGTGTACGATAGTGCAATTTAATTAATGAATACTGTATTTCACCACATAAATGATAGTAGGTACTTTTATACTGATAATTAAAGCAATTCGTGCAAAACTATTCCTTAACCATTCCAAAATATCAAAAAACCCCCGACACAAAAACCTCTAAAAAACCATAAATAAAATAATCCAAGCGTCTTAGCATCGGGGGTCCGCTTTGTTATGTGCTTGTACTAAGCGATCTACTTAGAAAGTGAAAACTTGAATATTAACGTTGTGCATTTTTAACCCCCGACCCCGACCAAAAAAGAGGGGTGTTATAAGTTTGACGTGTGTATCTGTGTGTCTGTGTATCTGTGTGTCTGCCTGTGGCATCGTAGCTCCTAAACGGATGAACAGATTTTGATAAAATTGGTGTCGTTTGAAAGGTAATTTAATCGAGAGTGTTCTTAGCTATGTTTCGAGAAAATCTGCTCAGCCGTTTGAAGCTCATCACATCTTTTCCAGTTGATGAACGGAAATAAACAACTTCTACGGGTCTGATCGATTCTAAATTTGAATTCTTGTCACTTGTCACCATAGGCATCATCAGGGGGGGGAGGCTGCACACCCCTCCTCCCCTAAGAGCTAGAGATTTTTTTCAAATTTGTAACTTTGTTTGATTTCGTTAATTAGCGAGAAGAGACGCAACACCGAGAAAAGTGGAAGGAATGGGAGAAGACCTATGCCCAGGAGTGGGACAGTCAAGGCTAAGAAAAAATAATCAAAGTTTAAAAAGCATGAAATAAAAATTAAATAAAAAATTTAAAAAACCCCCGACTGAAAAAACCTTTAGAAACCAAAAATAAAATTAATCCAAGCGTCGTAGGAGGTTTTTTCAGTCGGGGGTTTTTGAAATTTTTAATTTATTTTTTTCCATTCTCCCCTATATATCCTTCACTAATTTTTCTCTCATTTCACCCTCACTCAACGCATTCATCTGTTCTTTGATCTTTCTCTCCCCATCAATCTAACATAACTCTTTTTGTTACATACGAAAAAGTGTTCATTTTAAATACATGACATACAATTATTGCCAACGGCGTTTTTTTTCCTACAGGGGTTGACAAACCTGCAGAACAGGACCAAATTAAAAACATCGCTATTTAGAATATATTTATATTCTAAGTAGCGATGTTTTTGATTTGGTCTGAACGAATTATGTTGTTATCAGTTGATAGTCTACAGAATTACTACTAAAAGTAAAAACAATAAAAAGAGCTTTGACAAACTTCTTTCTGCTCTTTAGACGGTTTTCGATAGGTGTCACATTGTGACTAGGTTCCTGTCTCTGGAGCCCTAACGGATCACAATTTTTTTCATATTTTAGTATATTTTTTTGTCTTTTTCCGAAATATTTACTAAAACGTAAATTATTGTGTGCAAAGGATAAATAAAGGAAAACAATAAAGTAACCCTAGCTAACAAATTAAAATATAGAATTAAAAGACTCCTCCTCAACGCTGTCAACTTGTAATGTGCCCAAGATTCTAGCGGCATTGCCACGTTGTATCGCAATGCTGACTCCCAGGCTAAGGTTAAAGCTCATGTTAAAGGTCACGTGAAGTTGTAGATGTCCTTCAAAAAGGTCAGTCCCGTATTCGCGTAGTACTCATAAAAGCACAGCGCATGCGTAGATTCGTAGTCAGTTGCATGAATGTGAATAAAGAAAGGGTGTAAGATTCTTGGAAAGATTTGAAGTCTTGTACCTTATCTTGTTTCGTAGAATAAATAGCGAGACTTTTTACCGGCTTGTGATTAAAAACAGGTTTTTTTTTTTAATATGTCGCCGAAATTGCGCGTAGAATAGTAACTAAGTATCTTTATTTTAACAAACAAAATAATACAACGAAACCCCCTTTTTTACGGTTGGAAAATCATCAAATGTCTCCTCCCGCTCTGGGCAGAGCGGAAGGGAGTGTGAGACTTGTACTGACTAAAACCCATCTATGTTCCTTCTTAGCCCTTTGTGTTCCAGGGCCACGGTATCTCTTTCAAACAGTCCCGCAGCCCTAGCAGGCATCAGCCTTCTCGGACAGGGTCCAATTTGCTGACATCACCTTGAGGAGCGCGTGGAAATTGAACGCGCCGTCGACACGGCCTGTCGTCATAAGACGGACAGCCAGTGAGCTAGCCCATTACCCACCGTCCACAGGCCATTGTGAGGAAACCTGGACTTAAAATTAATATGAGTACACCCTTATAATCCCAAACGCCCAGTGTGTACCTACAGTAACTACATCCACAGTTTGCTAGTTACACAAATCATGATTCTGAGCTGCTACTTTTACAAACAACTGAGCAGCAAGAACCGTTTTTTACATTCTTCTTCTTCGTGTCGCTTGCACGACAGCTTTTATATTTTCTTTGCTTAGAATATCGCCACTTTTACTCGCCGTCGGTGACAGCGCAGAGCTCACCAATTAAAGTTAGTATAAGCTTTCACATTTGCCCAAAAAAACCTTCTACTTGGATTTGAATTTTTCAAGAAGTTGTTACCTATATAGGCAGTCGCTCCATATAAAATTCTGCTAATCAACCGAATACAGTTAGTCTGGAATCCGATTCCAAAATAGTTAGGGAAAAGCTAGGCAGATTTATGGTTATCTCTATAAATAAAGAATTTTAACGCTCGGTACACATACATATAAATTCAGTGTTATATGTTTATTCGTACCAACAACTAATATAAACGAAGACGGTGAAATATTTTTCATCACACTTGCACGTAAACAGTGTCATAACATACAGGTTAACTTGGCTGTAATGCCCCATATAAAACCCTAGGGCGGTAAGTATTTTTTTTTTTTAATTTTCATCACACTTGCACGTAAAAAGTGTCATAACATACAGGTGAACTTGGCTGTAATGCCCCATATAAAACCCTAGGGCGGTAAGTATTTTTTTTTTTTAATTTTCATCACACTTGCACGTAAAAAGTGTCATAACATACAGGTTAACTTGGCTGTAATGCCCCATATAAAACCCTAGGGCGGTAAGTATTTTTTTTTTTTAATTTTCATCACACTTGCACGTAAAAAGTGTCATAACATACAGGTGAACTTGGCTGTAATGCCCCATATAAAACCCTAGGGCGGTAAGTATTTTTTTTTTAATTTACAGCACCGCTTGACAGCACACAGGTCATGCAAGTTCATCAAGCAAGGAGTTTACACGCAATTGAAAAATTGTCTTAAAATGTTATCTAAACAGGAATTTCATTCAATCTAGCTTCATGTTATTTAACTACTCAACTAATGTTCTAAAATCTAAATAATCGATAGTTTTTTGTATCCAAACGTCGAAATTTTTATTTTTTTACACTCCGTCATGGCTGTATATACCTAGGTAAGTATTTTGCCTTTAAAGTTTCTGAACAAAACATTTGTATAATCTGTGGTGTGGGCAAACAGCCCGCAATCCGCAAATCAGTTCACGTATTTCGTAATAATATGTGTGCTGACTTGTGTATATTCATAATTATTAACTCGCAAGTGTGATGAAAAACATTGTATGTTTCACGGGCGGTACGGGAATTACGAACCTCGACTCAGAAAGCCCTCAGTCTTCGACTTCGGGCTTCTACTAGAGCCTCGATCGTAATTCCTTACTTACCGCCCTTAATACACAATATACTATTACAAACATATTGTTATTTTATTACTTCAGCCATTTGGCACACGTTGTGAATAAAAAAGTTTTGTTGCAAAACAAAGAAAATGAGCATCATTCTTTAGATTATGTGTTTGTTTCTATCTACATTCATGAAAAATTCTATCTTGAAACATTACAATATAATCAGAAATTATAAAATGTTTTGATAAACAAGAAGATGCATGACACAAGTGGAGACGAGATTCAAAGAGGTACGTATTTCTTCACCGACTTTCTTGGATTACCGTATCTATTAGTAGCTTATAACAACACATTATACAAACTGGAAGGGAAACCGACGCAGAAATGGTTATCACGTATTTGTTACATCATTAAAAACCCACCCACGTGGAGGTTTTTCATCATCAATTCAAAGCAGAAATTTCAAAGATATATGCAAGGAATATATTATTTATTTATTTGGATGGCCAACAGAGGCTACACAATTACAGTGGAAGGACAATAAAAGTGTGCGCTTCCAATTACAGGCGATTACACCATTTACCTATAATCTAGGTAGGTACAAAAAGGTTGACAAGAAAGAAACAATTAAATAACCAGCGGTAGCTTGGACCCTGCTCCCGACACCGGAGGAAACCTATTTTTTTAAATGATTTTTCTCCGTTTTTCGGTTTTTTTAAGAAATATTTAAAAATGTATAAAATAAGATATTTAATTGAATAAAGGAAATTAAGACAATTCTATTAAAATAAAACAAAACAATAATCAAACAATCACCACAGAGATCTCCAAAAAACAAAACAAAACAAAAAAGAACAAAAAATTATGACTTGGATACTATTACTTTGGTATCTTTTTTAAACTTTGGTAATTTTTAATATCCGAATCATTACTCCCGTACTTATGTACTAACGCTGTAACATAATTATATTGTAAAACCAAATGATTTTAAAAGAGTAACCATGGAGTTTCTTGCCGGTTCTTCTCCATAGGAAACGACCAACCCGAACCGAGCACCTTTTTGTCGACGTTTTACAAGTGCCCATGTAGGCCTATGTGAAATAAAAATATTTTGATTTTGATTATGCTTCATCATATCATCATCATATCAACCGTAGGAGGTCCACTGCTGGACATAGGCCTCCCCCATGGATTTCCTACAGGACCGGTTGGAAGCGGCCTGCGCCCAGCGTCTTCCGGCGACCTTGACTAGGTCGTCGGTCCACCTAGCTGGTGGACGTCCTACGCTGCGCTTGCCGGTCCGCGGTCTCCACTCCAGGACCTTCCGGCCCCATCGGCCATCGGTCCTGCGCACTATGTTGCCAGCCCACTGCCATTTTAACTTGCCAATCCGCTGTACTATGTCGGTTGCTCTCGTTCGTCTACGGACCTCCTCATTTCTGATTCGATCTCGTAGAGAAATCCCAAGCATAGCCCTCTCCATGGCTCGTTGCGCGACTGCGATCTTCTCCATTTATGATTATGCTTCGATAGAAAGTTATAAGTAGGTACTGCCTACAAAGCCTACACGTCAAAATGTATGGAAGACGTAAACAAATCAGACTTTCCATGGTTGTAACTCTACAAACCAACAGAAAAGTTATCTATTTGACCAGAACCAACATGTTTTCCTTTGCCTAGCTATTATCCCATAACTTACAAACTTTACAGTTCGAAGCTCCGCCCATGACATTATTTACAAGTTTAAGGTTCACAGAACAGTCTTACAGGGTGTTTAATTGATGTGTACCAAACTAGGCATAAATTCAAGTCATTTGATCGTGAATCTTGCGCCAATCAACCAGAGAATAATTGGGCGTAAAGACATAGTCACAGACCCCATAATGGCCTGGCTAAACCAGTTGAAACATAATATCACGCCCGTATTCGCGAAGGACCAACCCGCACTGCGCCCGCGTGGTGGATTATAGCCCACTTCCACTCATAGAGAGGAGGCCTGTTTCCCAAAAGTGGGAACATTAAAGGCTGATGATGATGATGATGATTCTCGAAGGAGATAAACAGAGGTGCGTAGTACACACAGTAGCCGATTTGTACCCACCCGGTTGATAGCAATAGTCTCGCCCCCTATACATCAATATTGCATCAAATACATTTATTTGCATAAATAAAGTGCAAAAGTTTCTTATATACAAGGTGTTGTTTTGCATCCTCGTCAAAATTCAGGAGGTTGTCACAAAAGACATATAAATGATCAATAAAAATGATGGTACCTAGTCCACTATTAATAAACGCTGTTTTTTTTGTTGTTTAAATTTGTCAGTATTTCAGAATAATCCCTTTAACGTGGTTTAGGGAATAAGAAATTATCGAATAAACGTTTGAGATTGTTTGCTTATACAAGCTGTTGTTTTGCATCCTCGTCAAAATTCAGGATGTTGTAACAAAAGACAAAAATAATCAATATAAATTACGATACCTAGTTAATTATTAAAAAACACTGCTTTTTTTCATTGTTTAAATTTGTCAGTATTTCAGAATAACCCCCTTAACGTGGTTTAGGAAATAAGAAATTATCGAATAATCGTTTGAGATTTTTTTTGTGTGAAAGCGCGGTTATAAGGCGACGATCAGACGGGCCGCGTTTAAAACACGGGTGGTTCAAACTTACCGATTTCCGTAAATATGAAATATTAAAAAAAATAACTAGCCGTTTTATTATTGATTCAGGTCGAGAGATCATTAGCATAGTTACCTCCTTGAATTTGACGAGGATGCAAAACAACAGCTTGTATAAGTCATATAATATACGCCGTGTAAATCACCTCATCACGAAGCCGTCAACCAAGCATTCTGTACATGAAACTGAGTCACTTTACGCAAAAATAATTGCTGGGAAACGACTTTTTTTTGGGGGGTGTAAAATCATGTTTTGTGGTAGAACTCAATGTAACGCACTCAAAACATTGTGCTGATGGACGGATTGAATAGTACGGGGGTCGTGGGGGTGTTTAAAATAAAAATCTTACATTAAAAAAAATACTTGTCAAAAAGTTGGAACTTTGACCCCTAATATCTCCGTAACGAGAAGGTTCCCAGGTATAGTTTAGAACAAAAAAAATGATTGCAATGACAGGGAGAACCAGTGCCTTTCGGCTTCGTTAAGATGTTTTTTACACCCTTTATACTTATCTATAATACATCTCTTATTAGTACACGAGTACACCTCTGCCTAAGCCTTCGGGGATTATAGGCGTGATGTTATGTTATTTTTATACAACCATGTCCAATCTTACGACTTATGACTTAAAAATACGTTTTCTGCGAGACTAAAATTACCTTAAAAAACTTGCTCATTTTATAAGCTCTGTAAAATTGTGCATTTAGTTTTTTCAAAGTGACCTTATTCTTTATCACAGCGAAGACTAGTCAGTGTGCTTGAGATAACTACATTTTAAGCCGTATACAGACATTGCGAGGCTTGCGCCGCGAACAACGTACAGCGAATGCCTCGCAAGGTGTGTACCTTTATATTCGTGGCGAGGCATATAATACGCACGGGCGAGGGCGAGCCAACGTATGGCCGGGGCATTCGTTGTGCGCCGTTCGTGGCGCGTGTCTCGCAAAGTCTGTATCCACTTTTAGCGTCACCATCAGCAATAGGTATACAAGGTGTTGTTTCGCATCCTCGTCAAATTCAAGGAGGTAACTATCCTAATGATTCTCGTCCCAAATGAATAATAAAATGGGTAGGTAATTTTTACTTTTTTCCTATTATCCTATATATTTTCTTATACGACATAGGTAAGTGTAAACCACCCGTGTTTTATACGCTGCCCGTCTGATCCTCGCCTTATAACCTTACTTACACACATACAAAAAATCTCAAACGTTTATTCGATAATTTCTTATTCCCTAAACTATGTTAAGGGGGTTATTCTGAAACACTGACAAATTTAAACAACAAAAAAAAGCAGTGTTTTTTAATAATTCACTATGTAGGTACCGTCATTTATATTTATTATTTATGTCTTTTGTGACAACATCCTGCATTTTGACGAGGATGCAATACTACAACTTTATCGTATTTCCCATGTAAATACTGGTACTCAGCTGCATCCAGTTAGACTAGAAGCCGACCCCAAGATAGTTTGGGATAAGGCTAGGCAGATGACGAGGATACAATACAACAACTTGTAGAGTAACGTCTGAAATTATAAAGTTCTCTAGATTAATTTGTATTTCTAGCGATATTTTTCAAAACGTTTTTAGTTGAATTTCTTTTGCAACAAATGACACGCTATTTGTTAATGTCCCGATGATAAACGACAGTTCTCGATTTTGGCATTTTATTAAAGGTGGCCTTTGATTGGATAATTGGGTCGGGCGAACTGTTGCTGGATATTTATTAGAATCTCTGTAGGCTAGTACCTAGCCTAGTCTAGACCTAATCTAGCCTCGGGAACTGAGACGGGTAATGGTTGGTCCCCTGTTACCTACAGGTCTAATAATGTTTTAGAACCTTTAGGGATCACGTTGGGAGTTTTTATTTTTGTTCTGATGCCTTGTCCAGCCATCATGGTAGCATCAACTTCGAATAGACAAAGTCGAGTTCACCGATCGTGTAAAAAAACACAAACATTACTTTTTTTTTAAGTGAAACTTCTTATGCAATTTCCAACAAGTTTAACGCTACCGTTTCTAAAACTCACCAAGAGATGGCAGTATTACAAGATTTGTGACTACGTAGTTCTAATAGGTACGCAAAATGGTGTGCAAACAGTCATGCATTCGACTCTTCGCACAGTGGAACGAATGTATGGGAGCGGTTGGACGTAGACATGTCCGAAAAAAAAGAGTAAAATTATGCCAAACTAATGATGCCATCTTATTCGATTACTTAATGCCTTCATAAATTGTGGTGATGAATTTCTTCATAACTCCCATATTTCGGGAGTAATTTGAGAAAATGTGAAATTTTACTATGAAAATGAGTGTATCGAGCTCTCTCCCTCCTGATTCCGGGCTTGTTTCAAGTAGCGGTCTCTAATATCATAATGCTATTACTAAGAGCTATATTTAATACTAAGACACATAGTGCGCCAAATGTGCACTTTCTGGGATAAAAGGAAATGAAAATTTAAAAAAAAAAAACGTTTTTTCCCCATTTGTATTTACTTTAAACCGCAGACAGACTTATTAAGAGGTCTATAAATATATTATATATATACAGAAATATATATTAACAAAAATATTCACAAGAACTGATGAGAGTATGACTTTTAAGTAAGTTGATAATAAATTACCTAGTTTCATTAAAAGTACAATAAATAATTAAGATGTAAGCTCTAATTTACTAAGTTACACATTTTAAAACAATAACATCATTTAATTATCTTCGTCATCATCATCATCATCAATTAATTCAAATTCAGAATCGATGTCCGCTAAATCATTTATGTTAACAAATTCGATATCACTTTTCTCAGAATCCGTAAGCTCATAAAATTCCTTAAAAGAAGATTTTTTTACAAACTTATTTCCTTTTGGACGGATACTTGTAACAAGTGGATCAGAAGACAGTAAAAGATTGTGCATAATATCTTCATTGCATGAGATACTGCTATGCTTTCGAGAATGCCCCTCTCTATATTTTCTAAAATCTTTATTTCTAGCCTCAGATGCCTCTTCGGATAGAAAACCAATGGGCACAATTGACATGTTCTGAACTATGTCTGGCCCATGCATTAAAATTTTATGAAGTGAAGAAGGCATATAATACCATGGGTATAACTCCACGTAAAGCTTAGCAGTATCAAAGCAGAACTCTCGGAATTTAGTTACGTTGATCTTCTCTCCTGATGAAATACACTGCAAGATCACACAGATTTTTCTTAAAAGCATAGCATCTATTCCGGTCAGTTCAGCAGATTTAGTGTAGTTTTCAAAAAATCTCCTTGCCGAGTTGCCATTGTTGGTGGATCCACTGCCTTGTTTCACAACATCGAGAAGTAAGCCCGTTTCTCTTCTTACAGCCTCTTGAACTCTTTTCTTCCTGTCATCAACTTGCCTTTTTGCTATATCACCCCTTACTTGCCATGATTTTATGTCTAATTTGTAGGAAATGTGTAATAAGCATTCCATTGAGCGAATCCAAGCGTGAAGGGTGCTTAAGCTATATTTATACATGTCCTCGTTTGCGTGTTTATCTTTGATTAACTCTAAATTATTCATTTCTTTAGGACAAGCCTTGCATATGTCACACACTGAAGCTGCTGTATTGGATATAATGGAATGAATTTTACCATCAATCATTGTCAACAGCAGTTGGTGTTTGACACTAATTCCATCAGTGATGGTGGATGGAGTTAAGGCTTCAATCTCTGCTTCGATTTCAGCCATCTCTCTCTGCACATTTTCTTTGGTTTCCTTTATAAACTTAAACAATATTGGCCGGCAAAATGAAGTGGAAGATGGTCGCTCGTTTTCCCAAATTGTTACACCTTTTGAGACGAGCCGCAGTGGTACAAGACTAATCATAAAATTACTAGCAAGATCGATTTGCTCATCTTCACTCGTCCTTTGATGATAAATGCTTTGGCTAGATGATCCGTCAAAACCCCATTTGCTGGTCAATACGAGCTGTTGATTGGGATCAACAGGGGTTTCTAACGACCTAATAAGTCTTCTTGAGGTTAAATCCATCAAGGCTTGTAATTTGATTTTTGCAGAGCTCTCTGTAACTGTGAGATCTTCTTTGGCCGGATAGCACTTAATTTTTTCTTTAACCAACATGTAGTAACTCGGGTATTGAAGAGCTCCTTCTTGAGTGTTGAAATCCCGAAGAGTGTTATAGCGCCATTTCGATAAGTTCATCGATACATAAAGAGCCAATGCCTTCAAAGGGGATATTTCCCGTACCTGAATTGATTTACCTTCAATGAAGGCTTTGATTTTTGAGGCCTCTTCTGGATTCTCCGTCAAGTATTTCATAACATAAGCTGTATCGCTTTGTCCTGCCTTTTGAAGCGCCCTTTCGGCCGAAAACATAATTTCAGCGCTGCTACTGCTGCATGAAAGACTATCTTCAGTGCGTCTTCTTTTTTGCCGGTTACTAAGGTCCTCAAAAGATTTACGAGGACTAGGATGTGTACAAGTTGAAGCATTAGATTTAGCAGGAGAAATTATGGGCTCGATGACGTCACTTATATTTTCTGTAGAAGGTTCCATATTTTCATTCTGTAATTCCGGCCATTGAATTGCAGCCTGTAGCCAAATCTCATGTTTCTTCCGAAACTTATCTGTGCTTCTTCCAGACTGTGTCCATTTTGCATAAATGCGGTAGCAAAATCGACGACACCAGTCTTTTAAACTTGTTTCAGCACTTTCACATAACTGAACACAACTGTTATCTTTTAAAACACTGAACAAATAGTTAAAGTCGCGTAAATCTTTATGTGCGCGTGCGCATAAAGCAACGTGAATATCAAGATTTGTATTAAAATTTGGAAAATACATTGCGAGATTAGCTTGGATACAACGAGGTGTAAATCAACACTGATTTTAAAGTTACTAATAGTGACCTATTTATATAAAATCCAGGTATCCCAGGTATCCTTTGTTAAATATTGCAAGGTAATTAGTTATTGTGATAATTAGTAAATGATGCATGCTAAATTAGTGTATTAAGAGCCATTTAGTAATTAAATAATAGCAATGTTCTTATCAGTAATCATTAGTGCATCAGTTTTATATGTAAACCTTAAGTCCCTAATTATATATCCTAATTAGCTTATATCTTCTCTAATTGGCTGCTCAGAAATGTTATTGTAATAAGGTAAACCTTTAGAAAAACGGTTTTAATCAACAAAATAAACAAAAAATAAAAAAATTGTGTTATAAAATAAACATCACTCTTTATCCCAGAAAGTGCACATTTGGCGCACTATGTGTCTTAGTATTAAATATAGCTCTTAGTATTAGCATTATGATATTAGAGACCGCTACTTGAAACAAGCCCGGAATCAGGAGGGAGAGAGCTCGATACACTCATTTTCATAGTAAAATTTCACATTTTCTCAAATTACTCCCGAAATATGGGAGTTATGAAGAAATTCATCACCACAAGTTATGAAGGCATTAAGTAATCGAATAAGATGGCATCATTAGTTTGGCATAATTTTACTCTTTTTTTTCGGACATGTCTACGTCCAACCGCTCCCATACATTCGTTCCACTGTGCTTCGGTGTGACCAGCCTTCGGTCAATATCCATGAGTAGAATAACCTAGATAAACTTATGTAATAATAATAATACAACAAGAAAACAACAAAATATTATTTAGAATCTCAATAAAATAACGAGAGTGAATGCGTGGCACTCGACCGCATGCGTGTAGTATTACGAAGTGTCACTTCTTCCGTGCAGAGGGACTCCACGCACTTTTTTTTGTTCCAAAACATACTGGGAGCGTTCTAGATACGAAGATATTGAAGGTCAAAGTTTCAACTTTTTCACAAGTTTTTTTTTATGTTATATCTTTACTTTAAATACGAACCACGTACTATTCAATGCCATCAGCTCAGTGTTTTGAGTGCCTTACATTGAGTCCTACCGTAAAACGTGATTTTTCATCCCAAAAAATAAAAGCCGTTTCGCAGCAACAATTTTAGCGTAAAGTTACTTAGTTTATGTACAGAATGTTTATGACAGGTTTACGGCTTCGTGAAGGGTCCATTTTACACCTTGTAAAAAATCGAAGTTAGTATTTTAAAGGTTAAACTCAACCGTACACTGCATACCTCGGCAAACCGACCACAAACGATGATTTAAAGCGTTAACGAGAAAAGTATTAAAACAACTTCTTTCCCTTATCATCGAGAAAACAATAGGCGGTTATTAATTAGGATTTCTGCGACGGAATTGCTTTTACGGTCAGCAAAATTATTTTCTGTATAAAGAACTGAAGTTTAAAAAGCTTTCTTGGAGGTGCTTCTTTAAATAGAATGGCATTTGTCAGTACTTACATGATAACTCGCACATAATAAGAGTAGAATTTTCAACATACCTGTAACAATAAAAATAAATTGGTTAAACATAGGTATAAGTCATCACTATTTAAATAGGGATTAAATATAATGAGCACCAAAAAATACTTTGAGATCCTAAGCTACGTTACCCAAAAAAAAATACTAAACACCAAAAAAATTGTATTCAAAGACCAAATATAGTAAATGATCACCAAATATAGTAAATGATCACCAAATTTTGTGGCAAGAAGAACTTAGGAAGCAAGTGCGAGCAAAGCGAGCTCGGGATATTGGGCACCCCGACTCGGACAGGTTAGGTTCGAAGGGGATCCCGACATCCCCTTCGTGTTAGGTTACTTTAAACCCTGCAGAGAGAAATAGGAGCCCCGGGGCTCCGTCGACTACGCCTTAGTTCGGAGCTGTGATTTTCAGGTTTTTAATTCTGGTGATCATTTACTATTTCTGGTGATCATTTACTATTTTAGGCAGTATAAAAATGTTTTTTTAAGGTTATATTTACTTTATCTGGTGTTATGTTAAACCTAAGCCATTTAAATATAACGAAGTAACTCGCAATTATCAGTCTTGTTATAGAAATATTTTTAGGTTTCTCGTTTATTATTTTTGTATTTGTTAAGAAAAATATTAGTCTATTTAATGGGTAATTTAGTCTTTTTCTTCTTTAGTCTATTTAGTATTGTAATTATACACAATTTCGAAATTCATTACATATTTTTACAATGTTGTCCTTTTTAGCCTAATAGTTGACTGGTAGAAAATGCCCTGTGGCATTAAGTCCGCCTATGTAGCACTATTATACCGAAGTTTAAATAAATAAATAATTATAGAAAATTATAGTAATGATAGTATAAACATTGTACAAAAAAAAGCGAAATAAGTCTTTTTTCTTTATCGTGTGGCTCAGTCAGCTTATCCTGGTGTCAGAGTTTTAGTATCACGCATTGGCCTCTGACTTAGTTTTACATGCCGTCGGGAAATACCTCACAGGCACTGGTTTTCTTCGCCGAAGCAAGTGAAAATTATACAATACGCACATGAATCCGAAAATCACAGATTTTGGCGTGTCATGGGTTCGAACCTGAGACATATGACTTTGCAGTCTGCTTGTGAAATCCATACTAATATTATAAAGCTGAAGAGTTTGCTTGTTTGTCTGCTTGAACGCGCTAATCTCAGGAACTACTGCTCTGATTTGATAAATTCTTTCAGTATTAGATAGCCCATTTATCAGGGAAGGCTATAGGGTATATATCATCCCGCTACGACCAATAGGAGCGGAGCAGCAATGAAAAATGTTGCGAAAACGGGGATAATGTGACGCAGACGAAGTTGCGCAAGACAGCTTGTAAGTAATAATAATGTTTAAATTCAACACTAAAAAGTACAGAATAGTGTAATTAATCCAGTTTGTTATAAATTAAATTAATGGTTGTGGTGCGTAAATGTATATGAGGTAGATAAATAACAGTTTTCAATTTGAATCGTTGGAAATCCTATCTATCCACGTGAAAAGAATTTATGAAAATATTTTTGCAAACTCTACCTCTGGAATTTTCACGGTAAATAAATTTTATAAGAAGAATGGATTTTAATAACAATCTGTCGGACAAAAGGCTGTTTCTGACACCGCATAATAACTGCTTATTCCTGTTTTCGAACGAAGCGTAATGAAACATAGTTATTGCTTTTATTGTTTCCTATAAATTAAACTTCACGAGTAAGTTTATAATTTTCTGACGTGTTCTGCAATTTTACGGGACAGTTGAAAGACTATTTCATACAAAGAAAAAGATTGGATGAGTGTAAATGAAAATTTAATTAATTTAACGCTTTATAGGTTTTTAGAGCAGTGGCCAACACAAAACAAAGAGCCTGTAGAGAGTTCGTAGGAACGTAAAAACCAGCCAAGTGCGAGTCGGAATCGCGCACGAATGGTACCGTACCATTATTTATAAAAACGGCAAAAAAATCATGTCTGTTGTATTGGAGTCCCTTAAATATTTATTTTATTCTGTTTTTAGTATTTGTTGTTGTTATAGCGGCAACAGTAATACATAATTTGTAAAAATTTCAACTGGCTAACTATCACGGTTCATGAGATACAGCATGGTGACAGACGGGCGGACGGACGGACAGTGGGGGTCTCAGTAATAGGGTCCCGTTTGACCAAAGAGTCCGGTTACTTGTGAGGGTTCCGTACACAAAGTGGTACGGAACCTAAAAAGTAGTTATGGTGGTGGAATTCCAAATCAAATTAATTATTACCCAAAATATTTCAGGTCAGTGGGTCGTCTTGGGGGCCCAGTTCAAACAAACTCAGTGACAAACGCGAAATACAGACAAACATTACTAATACGATTAAGAAACAAATTTACTCTAACGTAAACACACGTCAAACTCATTACCTCCCTTTCAAGTTGTCAGTAATCGAGTAAAGATTGCCGACATGATGAAAGAGAAGTCAGGTGCGGCAGAGATACGAAACTTAATTAAGAAATTATTAGAAATCACGTTCGTATTTATTTATTTAGAAACACATACACTATCATCACAGGCTTACTGAAAACGAACAAACTGAACAATGGTGCAGAGCAGGGTAGTGTGTGTGTGTCTTAGTTTAATTTGTCGCAATCGCAGACGACAAACGGAGCCATTTTGTCGAATTAAGACAGAAGTACGTTGTGAATTTATTTGTCTGGCTTGTGTTAAATGAATAGGAGGTAGGATAATAATGTGGCAGGAGCTCGTGTGGCGTCGATCTTTGACGACACGGCTTATCGCAAAAAAATCATGTCTGTTGTATTGGAGTCCCTTAAATATTTATTTTATTCTGTTTTTAGTATTTGTTGTTGTTATAGCGGCAACAGTAATACATAATTTGTAAAAATTTCAACTGGCTAACTATCACGGTTCATGAGATACAGCATGGTGACAGACGGGCGGACGGACGGACAGTGGGGGTCTCAGTAATAGGGTCCCGTTTGACCAAAGAGTCCGGTTACTTGTGAGGGTTCCGTACACAAAGTGGTACGGAACCTAAAAAGTAGTTATGGTGGTGGAATTCCAAATCAAATTAATTATTACCCAAAATATTTCAGGTCAGTGGGTCGTCTTGGGGGCCCAGTTCAAACAAACTCAGTGACAAACGCGAAATACAGACAAACATTACTAATACGATTAAGAAACAAATTTACTCTAACGTAAACACACGTCAAACTCATTACCTCCCTTTCAAGTTGTCAGTAATCGAGTAAAGATTGCCGACATGATGAAAGAGAAGTCAGGTGCGGCAGAGATACGAAACTTAATTAAGAAATTATTAGAAATCACGTTCGTATTTATTTATTTAGAAACACATACACTATCATCACAGGCTTACTGAAAACGAACAAACTGAACAATGGTGCAGAGCAGGGTAGTGTGTGTGTGTCTTAGTTTAATTTGTCGCAATCGCAGACGACAAACGGAGCCATTTTGTCGAATTAAGACAGAAGTACGTTGTGAATTTATTTGTCTGGCTTGTGTTAAATGAATAGGAGGTAGGATAATAATGTGGCAGGAGCTCGTGTGGCGTCGATCTTTGACGACACGGCTTATCGTGCTTTCCGAGGCACGGAGGAAACTCGGTATGTAATTATGGTCACCCATCCACGGACCAACCTCGGCAAGCACGGCTTAACCTTAAAGATCGACCCGTGCGGCTTTTAATTTTTAGCCACGAACTCCTCCACACTCGCTACTGCAAAACGCTCGTCTTGAAATTACAAAATGCACACCGAACTACTAAAGGCCCACCTACACAAAAGTTACTCAACTAAGCTTGGTACTCAAGTCACGCACACCGCTCATGGATAGGAGCTCTTATTTTGACAGCTCCAATTTACTTCAAATGGTTGAACTTCGGTCTGACGAATATGTATGAAGTATTGCGTGATGGATGATGTTTTTTTAGCAGTCTGGGTATTGAACTGGTTGAATGAGAAACGGTGAATGTCCCAAGTGAATCACTATTGTCCAAAAGCTGGAAAATGAATGAAAATTTTATACAAGGTGTAGTTTTGCATCCTCGTCAAATTCAAGGAGGTAACTATGCTCATGATTCTCGTCCCGAATCAGCAAAAAAATGGGTAGGTAATTTTTATTTTTTTTCATATTTACGGAAATCGGTAAGTATGAACCAGCCGTGTTATAAACGCGGGCCATCTGATTCTCGCCCTATAACCACGCTTCCATAAATACAAACAACCGCAAAAGTTTATTTGATAATTTTTGATTCCCTAAGCCACGTAAAGGGGGTTATTCTGAAATACTGACAAACATAAACAACCAAAAAAATCTGCGTTTATTAATAATTAACCAGGTACCGTAATTTATATTGATTATTTATGTCTTGTGTGACAACCTCCTGAATTTTGACGAGGATGCAAAACAACACCTTGTATATATAATTGTCTGTTCGTAATTTCAAAAAAACAGCCATTTATTGTATAACGAAAAAAAAATGTTGTCTGTCTGCCTGTTTTTTCCGGCTAATCTCCGAAATGCCTGGACCGATTTTGACGGGACTTTTATTGGCAAATTATTTTTGAAAAAACCGGCCAACTGCGAGTCGGACTCGCGCACGAAGGGTTCCGTACCACAATTTATAAAAACCGCCATATATGATTTGCAAATGAGACTCGTTTTTAGTACAACCTACGCTTAGCGCCATCTATTGACATTTCTATGGAGTTGTTTGAAATTTTCGTGTCAAATACAATTGGTCGACTATTACTCGTAAACTTGTAAAGCCCATTTAAGTGTGATAGTTTTTCTTTAAACTTCGTTGTATATAGGTACTACTGACGTGACATTTTAATTTTTAACTACAACCGTTTAGTTGGTAGAGGGGGGGGACACTTGACTAACGAAAATTGGTACTTTTAAACTTGATAAGTCACCAACGGTTTAATTAATCAAAAAATGGTCTTAACAAACCCCTAATATTTTTGAAAGACCTATTCAACGATATCCCTCACTATGGGAAGGACGAAACAAAAAATTATCATCCCTACTTTACATGTAGAGGAGGTACCCTAAATAATTGTTTTTTTCAAAATTTTACTTCTCCGGCGTCATTAACGTGTATGCTCTTGCCAAATTACCAACAGTTTTTTTTCTATGGGAGCCCCCTTAAATATTTATTTTATTCTGTTTTTAGCATTTGTTGTTATAGCGGCAATAGAAATACATAATCTGTAGTAAGGTCATAATTTCAACTGGCTAACTATGACGGTAAATGAGATACAGCCTGGTGACAGACGGACGGATGGACAGCGAAGTCTCAGTAATAGGGTCCCGTTTGACCCTTTGAGTACGGAACCCTAAAAAGGATTCGGGTCCGTGTAAACAAAAATAAATCGTTGAAATTGTTAAGTAACCAAATCCGATTCAAATCGAAAAGTAATATTTTAATAATAATAATTTCACGCGTACATACGAAGGTCACAGACATCAGCAGCTAGTCGTAAAATAAAAAAAGTACCTGACTTGTTCGAATCTAAAAAAGGTTTTAAAAAGTTAATTTACAAACCTTTATTAATTTTGTAGGTTTGGGTGATTCGTATTGGGAATTTTTAAAGCCAATAAAGTATCGGTTATGTGTTTTTGTTCTCTCAAGTGATTGGATTGGAGTTTATAGCTTTTACCTACGAGTACGTACTTCGAATAGCTACACTTATGTTTAACAAGAAATTTGGGCTAGAGACACAAACTATTAGAAAATCATCATCATCTGCCTAGCCTTTTCGCTACTACATATTTTGGGCACTGATATTTGAATTTGAGCGACTGCCTATCAGACCCCAACAACTGGTAGAAGGCACCAATCATTATTTTCTTTCTTGCCCCAATCTTGGAATTTCTCCTGTATAGAGCGTGCGTTTACAAACATTTAAACTCACATATACAAACAGCCAGACCTGGAACAACAATCTGTAGGCCATACAAATATTTGTTCCGTGCGGGGATCGAACTCGCAACACGCAGCGCAGCAGTCGATTACTCAACCACTGCGCCAACCGTGCCGTCATCAATCGTTATAATACATACATAAATGTCTCTCCAAACAGCTTCAAAATAAACATCAAGCTTTAAAAGACACAATTATCCGAAAATAAATAAATCAAATAAAGAAGACAAGTCCCCTTTCCATTTAAAAACGACACTACACTACATAACTCCAATTCTCTTTCATAGCTCTCGTAACACAAAACGGGCTTTTTAACTGAATCATGATATAATTTCAGCGCAATCCGGGAGCAATCTAAAAGGGATCAGTTTAAGCTACGGTTGGTTTGCCCCGGGCTGATAGCTGAACTGAGGGCAATGTGGGCACATCTCTAAAATGAAGCCTATTTTGCTTGCGAATTCAATTATAACTCTGTCAATTATTACTGATTGAAAATGGAACGATTGGCAGTTTTTTGGTAATGGTGCAGGAATTAGGGCTGTTCGTTTGCGGAATGTTGGTAAGCATTGATGAAAAGAAGGTGCGCGTGGAATTGGATTTTTAACGCAAAACTTGTTCTTGACGTTTGATTCGGCAGCATTTATTCAGCTATCATTCGACTCATGCCGATCGACGAACCGCTCTCGCTCCGTTCAAATTAGCTCAAGCTAAACAAAACGGCTTTTCTTTTCAAATTTATTAAATAAAATTGAATAAAAACAGCCGTAATTCTACCACAAACATTCTCCCTAAATACATAAAAAGTTAAAATTGACATTAGTAAATAATTCAGAATCATTCAACTTTTTGTAAATTAATAAAATAAAAAAAATACCATGATTAAATTGAATTTAAAAAAATGAGCTTACTTTTCGTTATAATTTAATATCATTATTTTAATTAAAAATAACTTAATTACTTTGACTAAAACCACCAAACAGTAACTAGGTACGTATACTTTTTGGTTGTTTTAGCCTGAGTTTGCTAAATATAGATTAAAACTTTAGCTAAATCTATATGTAGCAACCATTTCTACAGAAGTCTTCAATAAATAGCTCCGAATAGTTTATTATCGCGTAGGGCTAAAAGGGCCGGCCTTGCCCTAAACACATTACAGAGTTGAGACATGCGTAGAATACCCCTGACGTTCCTATTGACCTATAGTATTAGCAACATGGTTGAAGGGAATTCCCGGCTGATTCTGGCTAACTTAACAGGTCGGATTATTTCAGTTACAACGGGGCTCCGGTTTTCACTTTTTATTACACGATAACAAAAGTTGCTTAAAGCTTTACTACCTTTTTTTCTCAATTTTACATGACAATGATAATATCAAAATATTTTATTTTACATAGACCTACATGGTCACTTATAAAACATCGACAAAAGGTGCACGGTTCGGGTTGGTGGTTTCCTAAGGAGAAGAACCAGCAAGAAACTTCATGGTTACTCTTTTAAAATTATTTGGTTTTACAATATTTGAAGTTACAGCGTTAGTACTTAAGTATGGGAGGACAGCGTAGGCCCGACAATAAGGCGTTGCTTACTACGCAAGGTAGACCAGGATAAAGCGAAACAAAGAACACACCACAACCGACAACCAGTCTTACCAAGGGGTATAGTATTTCCCAGAACGGACTGTGTTGTGGAGGTCAGATAGGCAGTCATTATCATCTTTTTTTTTTATAATAGAATCGAATATCATTTATTTCTGAGTATATGGTAGGTACATAAAGATCTTACAATTTATTATAGTTCACATTATACTACCGTTGCCGGTGTAGAAATATTAGAATAGGGGATCGGACTGGGTAAAGAAAACGACATTCTATTTTGTCCGTCAGACAGGTAATACAAAAATATTAGACACGTACCTATTTTTTGTTTTATCAAAATATTACATAGTTAAAACTCATTAAAGTTGGAGAGTGGGGGCTTACTGCGTCACAAGTAGGTATAAAACTTACCTACATGTGACGTCATGCGCCATTTCAACTCAATATATCTCCGTAATCTTATGACCACGTGAAAAAAGAAAAAATACGTGTCCAATACTTTTCAATAAACTACCCGACGGACAAAGAAAAAAAAAATTGGATTATCCCCTATTTTAGAATAATCATAATGTGGATATTATATTAATAATAATATATATATGATGATTATTATTAATATAATAATTTATATTAATAATAATCATCATATTTGTAATCTTTCATAATAATAATCATATTTGTAATCTTCCTGCCCTTGTCCCGTAAAAGTCGCTCCATGTAAATTGGTATTTAGCTGAATCCGGTAAGACTGGAAGCCAGCCCCAAAATAGTTGGGAAATGGCAGGCTGATAATGACATAACATGTCTGGACTTTAAAAGTGCAACAAGTTAACAAATAACCTCTGAGTTTGTTTCAGCTGTTTCTTCTCAGAGTAGTCAGGTACGAAACACCGGCCCCATCTAGTTTAAAAAAAAATTAAGTGTAAAAGTGTTTGTAAAAACCTATTTGCAAAATAAACATTATTTATTATTTATCATGACATTGGTGTTTAGAAGTTATATTCAAATCTCTACCTTTTTTAAACATTTGCGTCATAACTTCATAAGCCTGCATTTATGGTCAATAACTGGAAAGTTTGCTACCCCTAATAAAATGAAGGTTTCAATAAAAAAAAGCAAAGAAACCCCACTGCATAAAGACGTACATTTTCTAATATCCAATTAACCATTTTAACTTTGGGTTATAAATTAGGGGCGCGTAACACCCCCATTCACTTGAAGGGGAGCGCAAGGGATTTGAAGAATAATTGCCACACTCATGCTATAAGAGTAAGAAAGAGACAGTAAGATGCATCTGATTCTTTCTTATCTTAAATCTTAAGATCATTGGAAATGGAAAATAGATATTGTCTTTTTGAACATCATCATTAACAAAATGTTAGCCTGCATCTGGTAACCCCAGCTGTTTAGTCGATCACTACTCGTAGGTCACTCACTCATTCGATTATTCGTTCATCATGACATTCGCTGTCATCTTTGGAAACGAGCGACTGACAGCCGGCCTTCTGGTTCGAGACACCGAGCAGTCAACACGTCTACAACTAGTAAAAGTGTAAAAACGTTGTGTAGTTTTGATAAAAGGCTAGCAAGTAAGTACAGGATTTATTATTTCGGTCATATTGTATTAGTGTTTTTACCAAGTACTGTGGAAGAGAAAATAAATGTGTTTGAGTTTAAATACTGTGTTTGGTTCTCTGTTTGAATATCCTTCATTTCTGAGCTGTAGCTAACAAAAATCAAAATATTTTTTATTTCAAATAGGCCCGCAATGGGCACTTAAAATACGTGGACAAAAGGTGCACCGTTCTGGTTGGTCGTTTCCTTACTGGTGGAAAATATGCACCCCTACATCTTTCCAGAGTAGAAAGGACACCGCCGCACAAACGGTTATAAATGAACACCAATTTGAAAAAACTGCTATTCCATACATTATGACTGCATAGGTGAGCGGGGTTTCAGTATGATGTACTGAGTACATACGTGATAAATGTTTGTGCGTCGGTGTCTCTTCCTGTCTGTAAAACACCATCATATTTTTATCTTAAGTGAGTGAAACATTTTAATAGATATAATATGACGTATGTATGTAGGAAAAATATTATTATGATGCTCAACATATTAGATGATACTATCACCCCGCACTAATTATTATAGTAAAACTAGCTGCCGCCCGCGACTTCGTTCGCATGGAGGTATGAAAAATAGATGTTTGCCGTTTCGGAGGAGTTTGATAACAAACACCGCGAAATGGGAATTTTATATGTAAGTATTAGATTGCAAGAAACCCTCCGATTCGGCAAAAAAATAATAATATCCGAACAGAAAATATAAAAGTTCAAAAACTACGCAATCTTATTCTCTAGCCCTCCATTTAGGATCACAATAACCATATGAAGGGACAGCCATGCAAGGAAAAAGTTGATCCAAAATTTTCGTATATTGTTCCCCCAGATTCTTCAGATTACCCTCTGAACGAAAAGAAGTTATAATGAGTTTCTTAAACTTGATGTTAAGCGACAGAAAAGTTTTATTGGACAAAAAGCTCGACTACCTTTGAATTACAGTTTTGTCTGTCATAATATCGTCGTTTGCATGAATTAGAGTTTTGTCTGTCATAACATCGTCGTTTGTATTTTTTTAAATGTTTTTCATTCTTATGAAAGATCGGGTCGATCTCAGATTCAGCCGCGCTAGCATCGGTTGGTTGTTGGATGGGTGACCACCTATTACTCACAGAGTTTCCTCCGTGCCTCGGAAAGCATGCAGCTGTTGGTCCCGGCTGTCATTTACAGATCTTTGACAGTCGTTTCAGGTAGTCAGTGGCCTGAAATGTACAGCTAGAACTGGTGGCGTACCATGACGTCTTTAAACATTATTGTTCCATTCTTATTCCAGAGTGAAAAAGAGTCGGAGCTATACAGGTCGTCTAGCTCCATCTCTTTCCCACTCTGGAATAGGAATGAAACAATAATATTTTAAGCGTCATAGTAACCCCCCCTGTCTCCACCAAAAAAAGAACTGTAATCCATTACCCTCTTCAAAATTAAAATTATTTAACAGGTCTGTCCGTTCTCTCCTGACATTTGAAGGCCATTTTCTACGTCAGAATACTTCAGAACGGATTTGAATGAGTCAGAAGAAAACTGAATATTATTATAATATTATTATTTGGCAGTACGAGCGCCATGTTGATTTATATTTTTGTTTTCACTGGATGGCGCTTAGTGTTACCGCGTGTTTGGAGTTGGGTTGTTTTTTCGAAAGTATATTAGTCGTCTGATCCGAGAAGCTCGTGGCTAAATAATAACAGCCGCAAGTGTCGATCTATAGATTAAGCCGTGCTTGCCTATTAACGGCCGATTATTTTTTAACTTTTCTATATGAATTTTCACTCTGTATAATCTTAGAAAGCGGACGATTCTATTTTTTTGAGTGTGATACGTTTTACTGACATTGGTCGAGTTTTTAGTCGAATTCTGTTTCTTCATCGAATAAGAGTTGGTAACAATACAATATCAATGCTATTCGGAGACACGTACGGATGTAATATTGATACATCATACCAATTACTGCAGTACGTGATATAGTTAGCAAATATTTATATGTATTATAATGATTTAAGTTCTGTGTCTAAACCTCCAACGAACATAAGAGTGCCCAATTAAAAGTTGCTCCTTCGATCCGGCTAGACGGTATGCAAAGGATTTTGGTGAATATTAATGTAATTTTTTTTTTTCTCTATGGTATGACAGATCATATCATAGAGAAAGAAGGAAGACCAAAGAAACGATCGATGGAGTGTGAGAAGGATGCAAGAAAGGAGGTGTCGATGAGATGACGAGTAATAGAGAAGTATAGAAGAAGAAAACATTCTGCGCCGACCCCAAATAAGTTGGGATAAGTGCAGGAGATTGATGAAGATCTGTCATATCATAGTATTTCGTTTGCTTAAGACTTGTAGTGACGTTGAAAAAAGCAACTTACTACAAAAAGTACTACAGCGCCATCTATGACACGACGGAAGAACTAACGTCAATTTCCTACATCTCACAAGCAGAGTTTACATCGAGTTAAGAGTATATAGAAAAACCCGACTACAACTGTCGGGCAGTTGCCCACCAGACATAACACCTGTCTGGTCGGAGGATCCTCCCTTTTCAATGGGGTATTGAGGAACTTTACACCCTGTTCCTCATACCCCTAAGGACTCATTGGTTCTGACAACTATTTTCTTTCTAATGATAGCAAAAATATAAAGACAAAATATTAACAACAACACTGAAACTGCTAAACTACAAGCGTTGGTACGAAAATTCAGAGAATGGTGGACAAGCGAAAATCTGCGATATTAATACTTATAACGAAATAAGTTTTCCAAACTGATCATTTAAAGTCAACGTGATCAGCAAAATTGATATTAATGAAGCTTAAACATAACTCAAAGCAAAATATGCTTTAATAATAAAATTAAATTAAATTCAAGCCCTGAATATTAAGTACCGTTAAAGTAAGTTAAGCAGAGTCATGTTGAACACTGAATATGCGAGTAACTTAGGTTTGGGGTTGACATTTTCAACGACCCCTCTGACATGGGTCGACGCAGAAAAAAAATACATTCTGACGTCTGCACACGTCAGCTGTTTGGGTAATGTCAAAACATTTTTATTAAAACAAAAAAAATACTCTTTTGTGACAGGTAGATAGGTAAACCTAAAAAGGACGGATAAAAAATATATTTTCATTAAAAATTTAACATTTTTGTTGGTCTCTGAGTGAATTAACAAAGTTTTTTTAATAGCAGCCACGGAGCTCGGATTTGTGATCGGTTGATGGAAATAGGCTCGCCCCCTATTACTTCAACGTACACCTTTTTCTCTTTTTTCGGTTGGGAAATCATCAAATGACTCCTTCCAATCCCGGCTGGAGCGAAAGTGAGTGTCAGACTGACTAAAACCCATCCATGTTCCTTCGTAGCCCTTTGTGTTCCAGGGCCACGGTAACGCTTTCGAACAGTCCATACATACATACACCGTGTACTATTATGTACACCTCACCCCCTTCGGAGTTACAGGTGTGTATCTTATGTTATGTTTTTGAATTGTTTGTTATATACTCGTATATACAGGGTTATTTGTTAAACACCGGCAACCTCTCAGGACTATGTTACTAACATCATAATCAATCTTTAGGGCGTTCAATTAAAATATTTTTATTTTTGTGTGAAAATCTGATGAACTAAAATATGACGAATTTTTAAAAGTCATAAAACAAAAGTTGTTGATTATGATGTTAGTAAAATAGTCCTGAGAGGTTGTCGGTCTTTTACAAATAACCCTGTATACATATATATGTTGGTATTGGTATCGATATGGTTTATCTTTTTAGGCAACCCATATGCAATATAAAGGGTGTAAAACACCTCTTAACGAAGCCGAAAGGCACTGGTTCTCCCTGTCATTGCGATCATTTTTTTGTTCTACACCATACCTGGGAACCTTCTAGTTACGGAGATATTAGGGGTCAAAGTTCCAACTTTTTGACAAGTATTTTTTAAAATACAAGTTTTTAATGTAAGATTTTTACTTTAAACACCTCCACGACCCCCGTACTATTCAATCCGTCCATCAGCACAATGTTTTGAGTGCGTTACATTGAGTTCTACCACAAAACATGATTTTACACCCCCCAAAAAAAAGTCGTTTCCCAGCAATAATTTTTGCGTAAAGTTACTTAGTTTCATGTACAGAATGCTTGGTTGACGGCTTCGTGATGAGGTGATTTACACCGTGTATTTATTGACATATTAAATTGAATATAAAATAAGTTTCATCCATTAACCAGCTCGGTGAAGGTCGTTGTATAGCGGGATCTTAGACCATTAGGATAAGCAGATTTACCGAATCAGGTTATTCTGCACACTGCACAAGTAGATCATCAACTGCCTAGCCTTTTCCCAACTACATTGTGAATGCAGCTGATTACCAGTATTTTACATGGGAAGACTGCCTATCTGACCTCCACAACCCAGTTAATACAGAATAATACGATACCACTTGGTAAGACTGGTTGGCAGACTTTCGGACCACTGACTACCGGTAACGACTGTCAAAGATTTACAAATGACAGCCGGGACCAACGGCTTAACGTGCTTTCGAAGGCATGGAGGTAACTCGGTATGTAATATGGGTGGTCTCCCATCCACAGACCAACCTTGGCAAGTGAGCCTGAACGTGAAAATTGAACCGAGGGGCTGTTATTTTTCAGTCTCCTCCTGTGATAGTAGATAAATGAATAAAAGTAAATATATTTCAGTTTTTGTGAGCTCGTTTAAGTTTCGTCTGAAAATCAATCTTCCTGCGAGTATAAGCCAAATGACAGTTAGTTTTTGCAGATTAACCCTCCAGAACTTCGAAAGTTCCACAACGATATATATAGTCAAAGAACTAGATATGCTGCAGCTGGCTTGAATATTTTTAATTATTAATAATTTATTTCGTCAAAAAAACCATAGTGTTAGTAACAATAAAACTTAAAAATTATGTTAGTATCTGTATACACCGTGTAAATCACCTCATCACGAAGCCGTCAACCAAGCATTCTGTACATGAAACTAAGTAACTTTACGCAAAAATTATTGCTGGGAAACGACTTTTTTTTGGGGGGTGTAAAATCATGTTTTGTGGTAGAACTCAATGTAACGCACTCAAAACATTGTGCTGATGGACGAATTGAATATTATGGGGGTCGTGGAGGTGTTAAAAGTAAAAATCTTACATTAAAAACTTGTATTTAAAGAAATACTTGTCAAAAAGTTGGAACTTTGACCCCTAATATCACCGTAACTAGAAGGTTCCCAGGTATGGTGTAGAACAAAAAAATGATCGCAATGACAGGGAGAACTAGTGCCTTTCGGCTTCGTTAAGAGGTGTTTTACACCCTTTATTTTATTTAGCATCGGGTAGACATGTATAAATCTACCCAGTGTCTAACAAATGGATTTTTAAATTAACTAATTTTTAATATGAACTAATATCTTTGAGATGCCATTGGGGCTCCCTCGCAACCTGCCTAACATCAACCCAACTGATCTGTAATACACATAGCTACTATAATAATATTATAAATCTGAAGATTTTGTTTTTTTGTTTGGTGACATTTTAGCGTTCAATAGGCCATTTATTGAGGAAGAATATACGCTATATTTTTTCGCGTTTTGACCAATAGGAACGGAAGCATCAATGAAGAATGTTGCAAAAATGGGGAAAATGTGACGCAGACAAAGTTGCGAGGGTCAGCTTGTGTAAATATATCCCCTAAACAAACACCTATTTACCATAGGTATGACAGACCTCTGTGCAGACGATGCATGGAGGTGGAAGAAACACCACAGCACGTGCTCATAGAGTGCAGAAGCGTGGCAGATCAAAGAGCACGGACTCTTTAATCGCCGGCATCACTCCCGGAAGCCTGAAAAGGCTGCTAGCTTTCTGAAAGGACCTAGGATGGTTGGAGTAACAAGAGGATTTTCATAGTGCAATGGCCCAATAAAGAGGCTAAGTGCGGAAACAGACTTGCTAACCTAACCTAGTGTAAATATAAAACACCCTGTCTATTCCAGTCAAATTGCATTAAAATATAATCCCAGCTTCATGTTTTCTAAAAAAAACCTATTTGTTTAGTCTAGTCGTTGCATGATATCTGTTTAATTAAAACTTGCTTACTAACAAACGTGTGTGGTAATGCTCATTGAAGGACATGAGACAAAGCTTGTAGGTGTTTCAAAGAAAACGTGACAAAAATAAACTTATTTACAAAACAAAAAATTGAAGACAGAAGACGCAAAGCTCGGCAACGGCTATTTTCTTACCGCTTGATTAAGAGCCTGCCCCCGTAAACTGCGATAGGGGACAGCAGATGAGATCGATAAAATTTTGATGAGATCGACGTTTTGTATTCCTCTTTTTTTTTCTTCGAAAACTGGACCAATTCAATTTATTTTGACATTAAAATTAAAATAAATTTTATGAAAGAGTGTTGCTATCAATTTCTTTAAAGTCAAAAACTTTTCGAAATTTATAGAGGTATTTTATGTAAGTTTTGGTCGGTCATATTTTCTTTAAGTACTATTAGTTGCTAAAAGAATGAAATAACAGGGACGTGTCTACAGAAGACCTTGATTATACGAAAAAAAAGAAGATTGCTCTAGAGGCATTGTTCAAGAAGGTGAATACATTTATATGGAGACAGCCCCTGTTCCTTCTTAAACCATCACTCACTGCGATGCGACAGTACCCAAGCGAAGGAAACAAGTGAAACACGCGCATAGCTTGTCGCAAAACGCGTCGCAGATCGCATCGCCTATGGCTGTAAACGGGGCGTTAACGTCTGCTGTTAGCACTTGAGTGTCAGACTGCTAATTACCAAGTATTGAAGAACTAATCTCGTCTGTTTAGCGAGGAGATTAAGCGGGGATTAATGACCGTTTTTGTTTCCGCTCTTGGATATTTTTTTTCGGTAGTAGGTAATATTGACGATTTGGCAAAACGCTCTGGGTCGCGTGGAGGCGGTGGTGAGTCATCCCTCTCACATAGAGGAGG
This sequence comes from Cerastis leucographa, assembly GCA_963082945.1. Taxonomy (NCBI): domain Eukaryota; kingdom Metazoa; phylum Arthropoda; class Insecta; order Lepidoptera; family Noctuidae; genus Cerastis; species Cerastis leucographa. The sequence continues at coordinate 3,041,583 of OY720359.1, forward strand.
CCTGAGACTTAGCATTAGGATCATTATAGTTTGACTAGGTTTTGCTCCCAGCTTTGCCCCCGTTTTGTACGGAAATTAATCAACGGACACGTTTTAAATGTTATAAGGTACATTTAAAACGTGTCTGTGGGTTAACACTTGGGGATAATGGAGCTACCCGTTTGTAAAAGTATTTGGTAATTGTATCAGCATTTCTAAATACTACCCCCTATAAGCTAATAAACAAATTGTAAGCCTTATATAATATTAGTATAGATTATGCTATGGATCTCATAAGTTTTTCACCATTTTAAATATCAGTTTATTTGTCAAAGTTAAAATTAATTAATTAAGTTCGTATATATATATATATAATATTAGACAATAGATATTGATTGGTACTAACACTGCACTTCAAATGTTTGCCAATGCGTTGAAACATATAGAATTTGTAAACACGCCTACTGAAAATTGTAGTACCTAACTATGTAAAAAATAGATACCGAGACAGTTACACAGGCTTATTTAAACATTGCAAAGTATTCCTCATTGAACAGTTTTATAATAGTGACATTCAAATTGCTGTTAAATATGACGTGAATACACGACAAACCAAATCAAAATCACTTCAAGTGTCACCGCAAAAATAACTTTTATGGCAGGCGTACCGCTGCTTTTACAATACCCAATTTACTTAACAAAATACCTATAGACATTAGAGACTCAACGAACAATAAAAACATAAAGCGTAAACTGAAAGAATATTACATCAACTTGATTAAAACTTAACTGTTGGTAGCGCGTTGGATGACTCTCAGGCTATGGCATGCTAAGACAGACCCCAGGGGTCTATTGTAGGGTTGCGGGACTGTTCGAAAGAGATACCGTGGCCCTGGAACAAAAAGGGCTAAGAAGGAACATGGATGGGTTTTAGTCAGTACAAGTCTGACACTCCCTCCTGCTCCGCCCAGAGCGGGAGAAGACATTTGATGATTTCCCATCAGTAAAAAAAAGTAAAAAGGGGTCTAATTTAGGGGACCGGACTGGGTAAAGAAAACGACATTCTATTTTGTCCGTCAGACAGGTAATACAAAAATATTAGACACGTATTTTTTGTTTTATCAAAAAATTACTTAGTTAGAACTCATTAAAGTTGGAGAGTGGGGGCTTACTACGTCACAAGTAGGTATAAAACTTATCTACATGTGACGTCATGCGCCATTTCAACTCAATAATATCTCCGTAATTTTATGACCACGTGAAACAAGAAAAAATATGTGTCCAATACTTTTCAATAAACTACCCGACGGACAAAGAAAAAAAAAATTGGATTATCCCCTATTGTGTGCCTTTTAAAAATCTTATTTAGGAACAAAATAAATAATGTATGCACGTTAAACGGGAGACGGAAAGAAATATATGCCACAAAACGTCCCATACACAGTAATATTAATCTCCTCTCTTAGGTAGAAAACCGCAGATATTTCAAAACAACTTCTCTCTACACGATAACGACCTGAATTTCTTTACAAAGGCAACATTTTTTCACACGTTTTTCTTGTTTTTCTTCTGACGTGTTCCTAAACGTACGCAAAAAAAGCGCCTGAAGGTAACGATATGCGAGACAAGTTACAAAGGAAACTCTTTTTATGTCGAACACGCATATTCATTTATCTTAATCGGAGGCTCATCGATCCGATTCCTATTCCTTTCACCAGCTACCCTGAGGCATAAGATTCTGGTTTGTAATTACCAAATGGATTCGTCTTTAACAAAAACCGGCCAAGTGCGAGTTAGACTCGCGCACAAAGGGTTCCGTACCATTATTTATAAAAACGAGCAAAAAAATCACTTTTTTGTATGGGATAGGATATGGCCCCCCTTAAATATTTACTTTATTCTGTTTTTAGTATTTTTTGTTATAGCATCAACAGAAATACATAATCTGTAGAAATTTCAACTGGCTACCTATCACGGTTCATGAGATACAGCCTGGTGACAGACGGACGGACGGACGGCGAAGTCTCAATAATAGGGTCCCGTATGACCCTTTGGGTACGGAACCCTAAAAAACGATGACACGCTGCGTGCTGCAAAGGCTTTTAAATATTAATCTGTCGTTTTATTTCGTAGCGGGGGAAGATGAATCGGTAATATTTAAATACAAGCTGTTGCCCGCGATTTCGTTCGCGTGGTAATTTGGAGGTGGATGTGTGAGAAAAAAAAATTGCCTACGATATATTCTCAACCTTCCAAATATACACAAACGACTTAAAAACACAAAAATGTGAAAAATAACTTTAGGTTCAGAAGTCGGTGACTTTGGTTCATTGATTGACAAAAAAACTTGTCACCGACTTCTGAAGGTATTATTTTTTTGCAATTTTTTTTTCTTTAAATATTCCATTTTTAGTTGTAATATAATTATATCCTATGTTTGTTATGCACTGTTAACAATACATGGTAATAGGCCCCCCCAATAAAGTGAAACTTAGCATGAAATGTGACTATTACTACAACTATTGAAATGTGGGTGTACTGTACACATCTGCGTACCCCGTCAGAGCAAACAGGCGTGATGATATGTTACGATATCCTGTAAACAATAAACATCTAAGCGATTGCAGCAATCACGACAGATTTGCCGACTATTATTAAAGAGTTCCATTGTCGGTAGGTATATTTGCGTAGATCAGCATCCGATCTCTACCGACTTATACTTTTCAAAAAGCAAAATGATAAAGCTTTGAAGAAGGTCGGAGTTATTGTCACAGTTGTTACCGTTGCGACGTGAGTAAAAGTTAAGTAGAGACGATTAAGGGGTTTTAGCGGCTAAAAGATATGAGACCAGTGGGGTATTAACAACGTTATTATAGGTGGATTAAGGTTTCATTTAGGTTATAGCGTTGTTCTTTCATGTACTGGTTGGATAGCAAGTATTTTTCGGTTCGAACAAAGTAAGAACTCCACGAGCTCATGCCACCGGCCCCCTTCTACCATCGGACCTCTTGACTGCAAGTTACCATCCCTCCCTTATTGCAATTCCACCAATTCGCACTAAGCGTTTTCTAATGTCTTTTATAATGCGCTCAGCGTTGTCGCAAAGGAGTGGAACACCCTGCCTGCGTCTGTATTTCCGAACGCTTACAACCCTCTTCAAAGTTAGAGTGAACAGGCTTCTTCTGGGTAAACTCGTACCATCGAAGACTTTGTCTCTGTCATCTCTGACCTAGACTAGAGTCAAGAGCAAACTCATCGCTAGTCACTACATCATTCTAAACCCCCCCCCCCCCATAGAAATTTACTAACGGGAAAAAAATGACGATAATGACCAAATGACGTGCAGTAAAAGTGTTTGTAAAAACCTACTTGCAAAATAACATCATTTATCATTAACGGCAATTAAAAAAAAAACTGCTGTTCCATACATTTTGACCGTGTAGGTATTATTGCACTATTGTAAAAAGCAGTTTTTTTTTGTGTGGTTGTTATTTTGGGTTATGAGCTCGTAAGACATTTCCCGAATATCCGAACTTTAAGCAAAATAGTTCGTTTTAAGACATCAAAACCAAAATTAATTGGTGCGTCTGCCGTACAACAACAATATATTTTAGTTTAATTTATTTAAATCCTACTAATATTATAAACGTAAAAGTTTGTGAAGATGGATGTATAAATGTTTGTTACTTTTCACGCTAAATCTGCTGAACGGATATAGATGAAATTTGGCACAAGAGTAGTTTATAACTTGGATTAAAACATAGGATACTTTTTATCCCGGTAATACAATCCGGTGGGACCATAACAGAACTCCACGCTTGCGAAGCCGCGGGTATAGGCTGGTCTAACATAAAATTTGGATAAGTTAGCTCAAGCTGCATTAGAAATTATAATTCAATAAACCTTAACAAAAGGCAAGAAATTATGAAAATTACAGCCACCAGATGAAACATTCCGTATGCACGGTGTTGGATCGGACCGCCACAAATTCATGCTGATGGCACCAGGTGACGCCGCCACCTAATTTAATATTTCTTTGAGCATTACGTTTTCGAATTAATAAATAATCAAGTAAAATCTTTGAGGGAGTTGTCTCGTCTTTTACATAGTATGTATTATTAAATAAACTGATAAGGGGGAATGAATGAAAGAGAAAGGAGTAAATGATGCTGTGAGGTCTGAGAGAAGAATGGAAGAAGAATGTTTTTTAAACAAACTTAAAACTAAGGGCACATAGTATATTAACGACACAGAGACAAATAATTGTTATTGTTATTAAATTATTGTTAGTTAGAAACATTTGGCAATAATTGCGACCACTGAAACAACGAGGTAACCAAACTAATCATGGTGTTATTGGGTTTTTTGATAACGAACTGCTCAGTGTGTTTTTGGCCTTTATTGTCCCACTGCTAGGCAAAAGCCTCCCCCACTTCTTCTACGAGCTCCTTTCCCGTGCATCCTCAAACCAGTGTTTCCATAGACTTCAAAACCGTGGAACACCTAGGTGAACCAGGTGTACAGAAAGCTAGCCGTGGAAAAAAAAGGCAGTGCGTGCGGCGGCCCACGTTATCACACGCGCAAACGTATGATAACAATGTATGATGTTGTTTACGGACACTCGGGACGTGAAGCGGTGTGTGCAATGCCGTGTGCTCCGTGAACAAAGTATTAAAGGACCTGGCTGGCCGCAAGGCTGCGTGACTCGCGGCGATGTCCCCTGCGGGCTCCACCGCAAGTAAAACGCATTTCAAGCAAACGCGCGTAAAATCGCCATATGTTTGATTGAATTGCGGACCGCACCGCACAACGCACCGCGTCTCCGTAAATGAGCCCTAATACTGATTGACGCCTAAGCACTGAACTAACTGTTTCATATGTGACAGATCACTTACTTAGCGAGTAAGCGACTTTTCATCCTGAATAGGTATTTGCATAAAAAATAATGAAGTACAAAAAACACAGACGAAGTCACGGACAACAGCCAGCCTTTTATATTTACAAACGTAGGTGTCAATTTCTAAGTCGCATCTGGATGAAACACGAAACTGAATTATGTAAGGGTCTTGGTGAAAACATGAAATAAAAATCTACATTATTTATTTGGCTAGACTTACGGTAGCAAAAACAGCGGGTTTCGTGAAAGACTCTATATTCGTATGCGTAACAACATTAGCGGATAGCTGTAGGGGTTGAGAAATAAGATAAAAATAACGTATATTTTTGTGCGTCGTGGTAGAATATTTCTACTGGAGGAAGATATCATTACAACAGTTGTCAAAGCTTACTTTTGTATTAATGGCACTGGCTTGGAGATTAGATATTAACGGGAACGGAAACATCCTACCTAGTTAAAAGTTTTTTTTTTGTCCTATCTTAGGTCGTGACTCGTGGTCTATACGGATGCCAAGTTTCATCGAAGTCCGTTCATGCGTTTAGGCGTAGACAAAGAAAGAAATTCCATTCACATTTTTATGATAAGAGGGCTAGCGAATTGTACGCATTTTATGATACTCGTAGGACATTCCAAAGTACCTAAAACATCTTAAGGTAGTCGACTCACTGCACAGGAGTATTAACGTGTTACAGTTTTACATTCGACGCGCGAGCTTTCGTTAGGTTCATTAGAACTTAACATTATTTCAAACGGTACAGCAGTGTGTGCGAAAACCGATCATTACAATTGCGAATGTCGATACAACTGAATCGATGTTACACATACGAATGTTTACAGTTCGAACAAATGCTCCTCGATCAGTTAATCGAGCTGGCGCGGTATTGTAAAGCAATGCTCAAAAGTTAATTTCTTTCATTGTTTACAACACGCGAATGCTCCCGGTGAGGGACCACCTTAAAAGGGCCAAGATTATAATTATTATTATTATATAGTTACAATTCAACAAACAAATCACTCGTCGATGACGTCATGTAACATGAAATGTAAAGGACAGAAATAAAGAACTTGTTCTTCAATCAAACCAAAGAGTTTTAAAAAACCTATTATAGAGCGGACATTGACAATATTTTCATACAAAAATTTTGATCCCGCACATTTTATGTTTGACACACGAATGCTATTTGACAATTGGGCGTATGACACTAAACAGACTGATTTGCTACTAAGTAGTAACAAGTTTGATACAACATAGGATTACTATTTACTTCGTCTTGTCCCGTCTATACTGGGTAAAAAAAATCCCAAGCAGCTACTAGTACCAGCCCAAAGACTTTGTTTGTTTAGTCGAAATGCCTACTGCATGGCTATTAAGGTTTTCAATAAATTTCCATCACATATTAGACAGCTGCCTATAAATAAATACAAATGTGCAATATTTTCGTGGCTTCTGGAGATGTGTTTCTACTCTGTAAGCGAGTTCATTAATCATAAGTTTTAATAATTAATTTATAATAATAATAATTAAAAGAAAATGTAAACGTATTGCAAATGTACCTATATTTTTTATTTATTTTAAATTCTTTTTTTTTCTCTTAATATGTTAATATTGATATCCACATTATGATTATTCTAAAATTCTAATATTTCTACACCGGCAACTGTAGTATATGTGAACTATTATAAATTGTAAGATCTTTATGTACCTACCATATACTCAGAAATAAATAATATTCTATTCTAAATAAAGAAAATACTAACGAAAATAAACCGAATTCAAGTCCACTTGTTTTACCTTAACGAGATTTGCAATAATGCAAAGCGCCACAAGGCATATTTTTGTACAAAATATTTTATGTTTGTCAAAGTTATGTGACATGAATGCAACTTGACAAGCTGATCGGAATATTACCAAAATGGAATATTTATACTAAAGCGATCTTCTTCGTCCCGGCTATAGCTTGTAATATTTGAATGTCTTTGTATCAAACAAAGTTTGAGACATGTCAGTGTTTGCAAATCGTATGGTATTGACACTTTGTGTACCTTGTTTAGTCATCGGATGTTTATATTATTATATATCTAGCCTGTGTATGAGGTTTTGGGGAAATGAGTTGGTTACTATATTTTTTAGCTTTACATTGTATCCACAATTATTATGGAATAATGGTTGTAGACGATGAAATGGTTACCTTATCCGTGTTTACATATTCTGTGCACTGACTGTACCTACTCAGAAATAGTGACAAAAACGTCCATCAAGTGGAGATTAAATTCCAGCCGTTTAAAACGTCAAATTAGTTTCCTTCTTTATTATAATAAAACTAAAACATTCGTCTGCCGAAGTTATTTCATATATTTCTTATTTAATAATAAATAAAGTGCCCTCGAACTCGTAGCAAGTTTCTCCTAAGTGGAACTATTCGAAAGTTTTCTACAGTCAGAGTAGAAACTTGTACAGTTGTTAACAGTGTCTTTTGTCCGGACTTTTCGGGTATAAGGTCTTGGCACGTAACACAAACTCGTCTCCAAATCCACTCCGACTCGACTCGCATTGAAATGAGAGCTTTATACAAGCTGTAAACGGACCCTAGACGAAGCCGTCAACCAAGCATTCTGTACATTAAACTAAGTAACTCTACGCAAAAATTATTGCTGGTAAACGACTTTTTTTGGGGGTGAATAATTACGTTTTACGGTAGGATTAATACCTACCCGTACTATTCAATCATGTACTTTTCCTCAGGTGCCATTCACTCAGGTGCCATTCACTCAAGTGCCATTCACTCTGGTGCCATTCACTCAGGTGCCATTCACTCAGGTGCCATTCACTCAGGTGCCATTCATTTAGGTGCCATTCACTCAGGTGCCATTCACTCAGGTGCCATTCACTCAGGTGCCTTTCACTCAGGCTCCATTTACGCCGGTGCCATTTACCCAGGTGTCATTCACTCAGGTGCTATTTTAACGGGTGCCTAATATACAATACCTCAAAATTAAAGGTTAAACAAACAAATAGCAATAATATAGCTGGCGAGCTTGACCCGGAATTAGGTTAAGCTCGTCATATCTCGTCCCTTACTGCAGAATTTTGAACATGTTCTTTTTCTAGTCAATTTTAAACCTTAAAAGGCCCAGTTTGTGTTACAAATGTTAAAGGACGTGTTACTTGAACGGGAATCTTTTACTTTGGACAAGGAATTTCTCAGACCCTAGAGTGCTATTTTGTTGCACTCCATACCTACCTACTAAAATATTTTGTATCATCAATGTACCCTGTAACTATACCAGGTTTTTTGGGTATGCTATAATGACCAATTGAAGAAGCCAAACAAGACATTTTGTGTTTATAATCCAAGGTTCTAATTGAAAATCCACAAAAACTGCCAATAATTCTTACTGCATCACTCTGATTTCGTGAATGCTCCTGAGAAAAGAGGGTAAAGTTTAGCCAGTCACTTCAGAATCGATTAGCATTTTCAGGTTAAAGGTTTGTATAACTTCACTCATCGTGTATTTAGAAGATATTCTACTATATGGAATTGTTGAATTATTTAAATTGAAAAACCGGCCAAGTGCGTGTCGGACTCGCGCACCGAGGGTTCTGTACAAACCAAAATTACTGAAGAGAATAAATAAAAATATGTGATATAACTAAAAATTTAAGGTTTTTGGATTTTTTCCTTTATATGTGCTATAAAACATTGCTTCATGCCAAATTTCAAGATTCTAGGTCGACTGGAAGTACCTTTAAGGTTTTGATTCCCTTGCGAGTAGTTACGAGTTTGAAAATATGCGGCTTAAATTGCTGTTTCTTTTGATTGCACTGACATAGAAGTTTGATTTTGTTACAGCTTAAAGGTATTATAGACCTGAGTATTTGATATGAATTTCAATTTAATAGCTCTACGCGTTCATGAGGAAAAGGGTAGTAAGTTTAAAATTATTAAAAATATTTTTATTATTTGATGTAACTAAAACTTTATGGTTTTCGCAATTTTTCCTTTATCTATCCTATAAGACGTTGCTTCGTACCAAATTTCAAGATTCTGAGTTCACGGGAAGTACCCTGTAGGTTTTGATTCCCTCGCAAGTGTCAAAAATTTGCGGCATAAACGACTGTATCTTTTGATTGCGTTGGCTTAGAAGTTTGATTTTTTACAGCTATAAGGGGCAGTAGACTTGAGTATTTGATATAAATTCCACCTTAATAGCTCCACGCGTTCCAGAGGAAAAGGGTCTTGACAGACAGACAGACGGACAACAAAGTGATCCTATAAGGGTTCCGTTTTTTCCTTTCGAGGTACGGAACCCTAAAAATGAGAGGTGCGTGTGTGCGCTTGGGTTCAATCTTGACTTTGCAGTCCGACGCGACGGTCACACCACTAACCTTGTTTTAAGATTATTTTCCATTTTCTAAGCGTGATCACTAAACTAAGTGTTTCAGGTTTCCATTCATGATTAGTTTTATGATACTAATAGAATATTAATGCAAAAATAATAGACCCTTTCATAATACGGCAAAATCACGGGCAGCTTTCGCGATTCAATTTGAAAAAGCTTTATTTAATAAAAACAAGTTTATATTTTAAACTTTCCACAGGATGAAATGACAACAACCCTGTTACAAACTTTTATGAAACATGTTACAGGAGATACGATATCAAAGTATAAAACCAAACATTTTATTATATTTTACAAATTAATATTATTTTTAAAACTAGATAACTAAAATAACAACAAATTATAAAAGGGCGTCAAAAAACTCCTCCTCAAGTATTATATATCTTGTATTCAATATACAAGATGGTTGCTTTTCACTACTTTTCAATTTGTTTCCAAATATAAAATGTCTGCAGAAGCACGCACTTAAATACATTACAATTGTTCAATAGCACAAACTACATGAAAAACACTAAAGTAAAAAATGAAATGACTCAGTACTGAAAAATCCGCAGCAGCAAAAGTGAAAAAGTATTATAATTATCAAGAGCATCGGTGGCCCAGTTGTGGCAGCCCCGACTTACGAGCAGTAAGCCGTGGGTTCGACCCGAGGCAGGCGCATTTCTTTGTGTAATTTATTTCATCACCGCTGCTTTCAAAACGATGAGAAACGACGGAAACCGGCATGTCCTAGAACAAAAAATTCGAAGACATGTGACATCTACCATACCGCATTGGCTCGCGTGGTGGATTACAGCCCACTCACTCTCATAGAGAGGAGGCCTGTGTCCCAGCAGTGGGAACATTATAGGCTGATGATGATGATTATGGTGAGAACTTCTGAAACTTTTTTATAATCTTGGTTACTTAACCTGACTGTGATAATTACAGCGAACGAATGGAAGGAGATATAAACGTAAATTTCATTTTCTCCACCATGATGTGCTTTTGTTTTTAACCGACTTCCAAAAAAGAGGAGTTTCTCTATTCGACTGTTTGTAATTTTTTTTTTATATATGTTCACCAATATTTCCGCCAATTGTGGATCGATTTTCAAAATTCCTTTTTTATTCGAAAGCCTATACTCTTGAGGGGGTTCCATTGTCGACAAGTCAGAATCTGATGATGGGATCGCAGTGAAATCGAGGGTAACCCTCTAATTTTATAAGCTCATGAAATGTTTTTCATATATTTTCTAACGCAATTCAGATATTTGTGCCTCATTATCATCATCTCATGTTGCTAAGCTGATGATAGAAGGTATAAGTCAGGATCTGATGATTTTGGTTTTTTCTGTCAGGGGGTTTTCAATTTTTAATTGATTTTTTTTAATCACATGCGTTTACTCCCTCCTCATTACATGTCCATACCAAGACAAACGACTTTCTTTTAATTTTTCTGCAGCAGTTTGCCACTTTTAAACTTCCTCTAATATACTCAATCCTTACTTTTTCCATGAATTAAGAAAACATAAACCTATATCCTCACTGGCAAAACCTACACAAATAACGATAGCCAACACTCTCACTACTCTATCGTTTACGATCGCTACAACGATACGATATCCTTCTACTTTTACTTTCACTTACAGTTTACTCCAGAAACCCTCACGCGATGCTGTAAAGTCAATTACCTGACCCTCTGGTAAAATACTTCCCTCTGATGAAAATGTTTTGGGTTCGACACGTGTAGTGTAACTGTGCTCTTTTTCATTTACCTACGTGTTTTATTGATTTACCTTCAAGTTTCATTGTATCATTTATTTAGAGATGGCTTATTATTAAGAGTGGTGTTATAAGTTTGACGTGTGTATCTGTCTGTGGCATCGTAGCTCCTAAACGGATGAACCGATTTTGGTAAAATTTGTATTGTTTGAAAGTTGTTTACATCGAGAGCGTAAGGGCTCATTTACGCAGGCGCGGCGCGTGGCGCGGGGCGTTGCAATAGGCGTCGCGCGGCGCGTCTGGCGTTTTTGCCGTTTACGGAGACGCGTCGAACGCTTGAAGCCCAACGTGGGACCATTTGATTTGTAATGTCACACTGACAATACAAGCCTAAAGCAGTGCCCAGGTTCGATTCCCATACGAAACAAATTGACAATGTCGTACTTTTATCCAAAATACTCATTTTGTATTTATTTTAATTTTCTTAGTGTTTTTTTTTCGTAAATTTGGTTCTTTTTTTATTTGTTATTCACGATTACCTAACTGTTCTTTGAATGGTTCACAAACTAAAAGTATATATTATTAAACTACATATTTTATAATGATTTGAAAATCATACAGATGCATATAAATAAAACAGTACACCTAGTTACAAAAAGTAATATTTTACAGCATAAAAAAAAAGAACAAAAAGAAAAAATACTAAAACAATTATTTAAACATCTGTGATTTGATCCTGCATCATCTTATTCACAGTCCGGCCGCAATACCACAAGGCCAATTACTTCACTGACACTTGTGTAAAATAGACGTTCTATTCTAATACATGATAATTGACGGTTGTCAGTTTTCAAACAATTGAAGAAAATGGTCCCACGTTGGGCTACAAGCGTGCGACGCCGCGTCCGCCGCGGCGTTATGTCAAACGCTCAAATACTTGAAAGAAGTGGTCCCACGTTGGGCTGCAAGCGGTTGACGCGGCGTTATGTCACTCGGACAATACAAGCAAACGGCAGTGCCTGGGTTCGATTCCCATACGGAACAAATTTATAATGTCGTAGTTTTATCCAATAATAATCATTTTATTTTATTTAAAAAAAAAAAATGGTGTTTATTTTTTATCGTAAACACCAACACCAACATAGCTGGGAAAAGGCTAGGCGTCTGCCTAGCCTAGAAGAATCACCGCCATATAGCGGTGATTCTTCTATGGCGTAATTACACTAGTCATCGCAATGGAATACATAGAAGCTTACAATAGTGGAAAAAAAATGTAGTTGGACGAGTGTGTTCGCGTACTCGGCCGCGTTCATTTCCACTTGGTCGTTTGATGAATTCCAAAGGCAATCGAATTCGGGCAACGACCAAGTATAATTGCGCCACGGACTAGGCAAAAATAAAACATGAATTACGAAGTTGAATAAAACATTTATTTTAAGCAGCATATCATTGTGAACTTATTAGAACTTCTTCAAATAAGAGAGAGCCCGGCGTCGCGGGCATTCTATCAGCATCGGCATTACCATATTCCCCATAGTATGGGAACATCGTATTACGATGTTCCCCACACATGCTAGCCACAACTGTAATCCTTGGCATTGTTTTAGTCGCCATCATCTCTGCACACCTTAACATTCTCGTGTTGTCTACTTCACCACGAAACAAATAAGACGGGTAAATAAATAATATGCAAAACTATTCACAACAAAACCAAACATTACGATTTTAATTGATCAAGACAGAGAAGTGACAATATTTATGACAAATATGGTATTTTTTGTTTTGATTGACGATGAATGTTGCCATATTAGCTAAATTCTCGAAAAAAAGTTTCGTTCGTACTTTACGTTTTTATCATCAGCAATCACTAGTTAATAATTTCAGTGGCCCGAAAATCTGACAACCAGTCCTACCAAGGGGTATCGTATTACCCAGTACTAACTGGGTTGTGGAGGTCAGATATACAAACGCTCAAAAAAAAAAAAAAAAACTTTTTTTTTTTTTTAAATAAAGATGAAATGATTATTATTGTATAAAACTAAGACATTATAAATTTGTTCCGGATGGGAATCGAACCCGGGCACTGCCGTATGCTGGAAACTTGTCCGTGTGACATACCGCCGCGTGGACCGCTTGCAGCCCAACGTGGAACCATTTTCTTGTATTTGAGCGTTTGACATAACGCCGCGGCGGACGCCGCGTCGCACGCTTGTAGCCCAACGTGGAACCATATTCTTCAACTGTTTGAAAACTGTCAATTTTCATATCATGCATTAGAATAGAATGTCTATTTCGGCGCAAGTGTCAATGAATTATATAGTCTAACGGTACTGTGACCGGACTGTGAATCAGAAGGTGAGGGATCAAATCCTAGCAAGTAAGGATTTTCTTTTTGTGTTTTTTTTATCATGTTAAATATTACTTTTTAAAACTAGGACACTGTTTTATTTTAATGCATTATGTAGGGTTTTCAAATCATTATAAAATATCTAGTTTAAAAATATATACTTTTAGTTTTTGAACCATTCAAAAAACAGTTAGATAATCATGAATAACAAATAAAAATCGAACAAAATTTACGAAAAAAAAACACAAATAAAATTAAGATAAAAACAAAATGATTATTTTTGGATAAAACTACGACATTGTAAATTTGTTTTATATGGGAATCGAACCCGGGCACTGCCGTATGCTTGTATTGTCCGAGTGACATAACGCCGCGTCAACCGCTTGCAGCCCAACGTGGGACCACTTCCTTGTATTTGAGCGTTTGACATAACGCCGCGGCGGACGCGGCGTCGAACGCTTGTAGCCCAACGTGGGACCATATTCATCAACTGTTTGAAAACTGACAATCGTCATAATTATCATGTATTAGAATAGAACGTAGTAAATGGCCTGGTGGCACTGCGATTGGACTGAAAATCAGAAGTTGCAGGATCAAATCACAGGCATCAAGAATATATTTTTTGTGTTTTTTTTTTTGTTGTAACATTACTTAAATTAAACATTACATAAACGATAAAGAATAGTTTTCACATAAGCTGGTCGCGTGAATGGTAAATGCTATAAAAACTATCTTTTATCGTTTCCATTTACTCCAAGATTAGATATCTTCTTTTCGGTGCATCATTATAAAAGTTTGTTTTAAACTTTTTTGATTTTTGCTGTAATCGTTTCTGTCACATCATTATCGCAACACTTTTTTCATATCCGTGCTATTAACCGTTGAGGACTTTTGAGAAAAAATCCTGGTCGTGGAAACGACAGGAATTATGTTTATTCAACAAAATGGAACACGTATCTATACAAAGTTTCATGTTTGTGCTATTAACCGTTGAGGAGTGCCCTCGTGAGAAAACGATCCTGGCTGCAGGATGAGTTCATTATACAAATCGTGATTATCCATCAAATATAAACTTGTATGCAAAGTTTCATGTCTGTGCTATTAACCGTTGAGGAGTTCTCTCGTGAGGAGACGATCCAGGCTGCAGGATTAAGTTATGTCTGTCATATTAATATTCTGTTCTTACAACCAAAGGTGTGTGCAAAATTTCAGCTCAATCGGACATCGGGAAGTGGTTCTAATTTAGCTTCCAAGATTCTACCCAAACAAACATCATACATACATTGCAAGTTAAATAAAAGCTAGTAAAAACTGAACAATTTACGAAAAAAAATCACTACAAAATTTAAAATAAAAACAAAATGATTATTTTCGGATAAAACTACGACGTAAATTCGTTCCGTATGGAATCGAACCAGGGCACTGCCGTTTGCTTGTATTGTCTGTTTGACATAACGCCGCGTCGCGTCGGCCGCCTATATCTCAAGCAAACGGGCGTCAGACCGCTTCTCCGTAAACGCTCTCATACATCGCCTTATGTTTGAATTTAAAGCGGAACGCGCCGCGCACCGCCCCACTCCACGCGCCGCGCCTGCGTAAATGGTAAGTAACTACGTAGTAAGCTCATCACCTCTTTTCTAGTTGATAAAGGGATATAAGCAACTTCCACATGTCTGGTCGATTCAAAATTTGAAATCTTGTTACTTGTCACCATGGGCATCGACAAGGGAGAGGGGGGCTGCACCACCCTCCCCGTAAAAGCACGGGATTTTTTTAAATTTATAACTTTCCTTGTTTTCGTTAATTAGCGAGAAGAGGCGCAACACGGAGAAAAGTGGAAGAAATGGGGGAAGTCCATGCCCGGGAGCGGGACAGTCAAGGCTAAGAAAAAATAATACAAGTTAAAAAAGCTTTTTGTGTCGGGGATTATTTAATTTATAATTTTTATCATTTTATATGGTTATAGCGAGCATCGTTATCGTCAATAGATGCAGGATGACTAAGTGCAGGAAGTTTCTTTCAGCTATTTCGAATTTTCGTCTACAAAAATAATGATTTGAATTGTTCGACAGCTTTAACTGACGCCTACAGTTAAATCACTTAGGTAGGTAGGTAGATTAAAAAAAAATGTGCGTGGAGTCCCTCCGCGCGGAAGAAGTGAAACTTCGTAATACTACACGCATGCGTTCGAGTGCCACGTATTCACTCTCGTTATTTTATTGAGATTCTAAATAATATTTTGTTGTTTTTCTTGTTGTATTATTTTTATTACATACGTTTTTCGAGGTTATTCTAATCATGGGAATTGACAAGGGCTGGTCACACCGAAGAGTCGAATGCATGACTGTTTGCACGCCATCTTGCGTACCTAGTAGAACTACGTAGTCACAAATCTTGTAATACTGCCATCTCTTAGTGAGTAATAGAAAATATTCCCCCTCCATGGTAGCGTTAAATTTGTTGGAAGTCGCATAAGAAGTTTCACTTCAAAAATATATTGAGCGGAATATAACAGTGTCATAAAATGAAGCAAATAAACTGAAGATTACTAGATAGACAAATTAGACAAGTGTCGAAAGAAACGTTTTTTTTTCACTTTAACTTAGTTTTTTTTTAGTCAGCTTAATGGACTTTAGATCTACATATATGGTTTTAATTTCAACCCGATCTACCTCTTTCCCGATCTTTACGCGCTCCCGAGATAAAGGGTCAGCCCCCCTAGCATGACCGTTCTATCTCTATTCTACCAAGAAACGACAAGAAATCTTTTCTTTACAACTTGTCATTTCTTCTGCCCGAGCATGGTGCGCACCGTCGACTCGCGTTTCTACGAAGACATAGAAAAAATTCTTTCCATAGCAACGGGGACGTTGCTATGGAAAGTTAAAAGGTTACGTTTAGTTAACAAAAAAAAGTTGCCAATTGCACGAGTTTTTCATTTTTCGTGGGCGGGATGGTGTTGCTGCATC
Source organism: Cerastis leucographa (assembly GCA_963082945.1). Taxonomy (NCBI): domain Eukaryota; kingdom Metazoa; phylum Arthropoda; class Insecta; order Lepidoptera; family Noctuidae; genus Cerastis; species Cerastis leucographa. Next base: position 3,057,879 of record OY720359.1, read on the forward strand.
CTGGATCCAGGCCTGGATCTTTTTCGCGAAATTAAACCTAAATATTTTACATAACATTTCAACCTTTTAAACGTAACTCAACGCAGCCACGAAACGTATTTCTCGTATTTAGTTTTTATTAGGACTAGTTTGACATTTGTCAGAAGTAATGTTTCTACCCCCAAATGTCAAAAGAAGAGAAAATATGGTCGTCATGCTCGACGTTGTAGACTTGTGTCGACTGAAGAAAAGAAACATTTCTTTTCTACATTCTTAATATCGCCATGCTTGGGACGATAGAAATATCTGTCAATTGTCGATTCTTCCGTAGACATAGCTCGTTTCTACGGCGGTCATGCTAGGCCGGCTGGACAGACAGACAGACTGACAACAAAGTGATCCTATTAGGTTTTCGGTTTTTCCTATTGAGGTACGTAACCCTAAAAATGAGTTGATGATAGCGTTACGGTTTGCAGAGGAGAAAGGTAGAAAAAAAAAATTGTGCGTGGAGTCCCTCCGCGCGGAAGAAGTGAAACTTCGTAATACTACACGCATGCGTTCGAGTGTCACGCATTCACTCTCGTTATTTTATTGAGCTTCTAAATAATATTTTATTGTTTTATTGTTGTACACTTTTTATTACATAATTTTATCGAGGTTATTCTACTCATGGAAATTGAGCGAAGGCTGGTCACACCGTAGAGTCGAATGCATGAATGCACGCTATCTTGCGTCACAAATCTTGTAATAGCGCCATCTCTTAGTGGGTAATAGAAAATATTCCCCCTCCATCAGAACGTTAAACTTGTTGGAAGTTGCATAAGAAGTTTCACTTCAAAAACGTGTTGCGCCGAGCTTAAGTAAAATGGGACAAAAGCAGGAAGATGATGCAGTAATACCGTTAAAATTATTCATAAAACTGCCGAATTCTTTTTTGTTACCAAGCTCATCAATGTAGGTAGGTAACTAAGGTTTTTGTAACAAGATTCTGATTTAAAAGAGTGTCCATGGAGTTTCTTGCCCATTATTCTCCATAGAGATCTACGCTTTGGAATAGGCAATTTTTTTTTTTTGTACTTTCACAGTTATTATGTCTTGTGACTGGGACTGTAGCTTCATTTTTATTGTTGTTCGACTATTCAAACATGCCTGTGACTGGCCTAATTGAAATAAATGATTTTGATTTGATTTGATTTGAATGTTTATTTTTCAAGTAAATTGATTTAAATTTCGAATAACTAACTCATTCTCTGGTCCTTGGCCCACGTTAGTTGGCGTAGGTGCAACACATTGTCTTCATCCCTTACATGACTACGCTCTTGTTTAAAGTAACAACCGTATGATTTCTCCAACTAAAGTTTCCTACAACCCTTACCCGCATTCAGACATTCAATTACAGCATCCGTACAAGAGATTCTGCCGACACAATTTGTAGTTATCAACAGTACTTGGTAAAACGCTTACGCCCCCTAACTTAACATAGTTCCCTCATCAATTTGATCCCATAATTTGCCCTTTATCCCCTCAAATTGGATCGTGAACTTTGCCAATTTTGGGCAATTTTGGGAATTAAATTAAATTATTCAGAAGAGTTTTTGAATTTGATTGAAAGTTATTTGTGAAGGAATTCGGTTTGACGAGCTCGCCGTTTTGGTCAATTACAAGCTTTTAGGAAGTTTTTGTTTATTTACAATTCGATTATGAACTTTATCTGGATTATCTTTGGGATCTTTTTTTTTTGTTTGAAGGTGTGAGGTACTGCTAGCTAAACTTTTATTTGGTTCTTCTCTGAAGTCTGTATCAAGAACTCTTGGGTTAACAAAACAGCCGCTTAGGTTCTTGCCTGGGGACCCATGACATATCGAGTTTCCTCCGTGCCCTGGAAAGCACGTTAAGCCGCTGATCCCGGCTGTCATTTGTGGATCTTTGACAGTCATTACAGGTAGTCAGGGGTACAAAAGTCTGACAGACCAAACAGGCAGTTCCAGCGTATGATCACAGATAGGCCAGCTTTCTTTTCTGCTCTACTTCTCCGTGATTATCAATGAAAATTATATTCGCCGATTATGGTTATTTTTAGAACGTGTTTTCTCTTTGTCAGCACTGTCTTCTCACTCATCTTCTTTGCCCCATCTCCAGACACAACTGTGGGACCATATCCGATTATACATCAACAAAGAAAAACTAATATTATCCCGAAAACAACAACACTTTATACACCGTGTAAATCACCTCATCACGAAGCCGTCAACCAAGCATTCTGTACATGAAACTAAGTAACTTTACGCAAAAATTATTGCTGGGAAACGATTTTTTTTTGGGGGTGTAAAATCATGTTTTGTGGTAGAACTCAATGTAACTCACTCAAAACTTTGTGCTGATGGACGGATTGAATAGTACGGGGGTCGTGGAGGGGTTTAAAGTGAAAAACTTACAATAAAAACTTGAATAAAAATAAAAAAAAACTTGTCAAAAAGTTGGAACTTTGACCCCTAATATCTCCGTAACTAGAAGGTTCCCAGGTATGGTGTAGAACAAAAAAATTATCGCAAGGACAAGGAGAACCAGTGCCTTTCGGCTTCGTTAAGAGGTGTTTTACACCCTTTATAATGCACCAAACACTTGCAGATAACTAGCTTCACCCACTATGACGTCGGAAAATAACCCAAAGGGATAACTACGGGATTGTCGGGAAAAAAGCAGATCCTAACCCAGGTTATAGAAAAAGAAAAGTAAGTTTGCCAAATCGCTTAAACTGTTCTTCCTCAGGAGTTGGTAAACCATATTTTTTGGGAAAATGGTTTGCAGATTGTTGGGGAGGATAAAAAAGTCATTTCTAAGATTTATTGATTGTTACTATACAAGTAATATTAGTATTAATTAAGTGTCCGCACTATTACCATTTTCTTCAAACATATTGTTCCGTTCCCACAGACAAACCGTGAAAACGGTTTTGTGAGGTTATAAGTTCTTATATAAAGATTTGTATTAACCTTGTTTTTAATAAATAATAATGCGTGTGTCTTTCATCCAAATGCATTCAGGTGTTACGACGTAAAGAGTTAATAGACAGATAGTTACTTTCCTATTTATCTTATATCTCTCTATCTATATATATATATAACATAACATCACGCCTGTAATCCCCAAAGGGTTAGCAGAGGTGTACCTAATAGTACACACACATTTCGCCAGTCATGTTTAAGTCTCATGTAATTGGGAGCGAGCCTATTGTCATCAACCGGGCACAAAACCTGCTGTTGAGAAATCCTTTATAGAAAAACCCAATAACAATGTGCCCAACCCGGAATCGATCCCAGGACCTCATAATGGGCAGTCGCGATTGCGACTACTAAACCAAAGAGGTAGTACAATATATAGCAGGTATATGCAGCGAGGTATCTACATATATCACTTAAATAAATGAAAATTAATTTCTACATGTTTGACGGAGCATCACTTGAGGACGGCTCGACCGATTTGGCTGTTTTTTGCTGTGTACGTCATTGCCAGAACAAGGTTTGTATGAAAGAAAATTTTAATATTAGCAAATCTTACCCGTGCGAAACCGGGGCGGGTTAGAATAGAATATTCATTTATTTGCTCAGAATGTAGGTATTTACAATAAGGTGGTTACAATAATATTAAAGAATCCTTGTACATTCTCCCATTATGGCATGCAAACATTGATACAGTTCATCATCAAGCGTACACAAATTGACATACAACTAAAATATATCAGTTAGAAAGTCTGATACGGAGTAGTAACATTTATTTAATAGAAGTTCGGTTAGTTTCTTTTTGAATGTTGTTACTGGTTCCTCTTTTATGGCATTAGGAATGTGGTTAAAAATAGCCGGAGCCATACCAAAAACAATTTTTCTTTGCTTGGGTTGCTAGATTTTTATACAAGGTGGTGTTTTACAACCTCGTCAAATTCAAGGACGTAACTATGCTAATGATTCTCGTCCCGAATCCATACCTAATAAAATAGGTAGGTATTTTTTTAATTTTTTTCTTATTTACGAAAATCGGTAAGTGTGAACCACCCGTGTTTTAAACGAAGGCCGTCTGATTCTCGCCCTATAACCGCACTTCAACAAATACAAACAAATCTCAAACTTTTATTTAATAATTTCTTGTTTCCCAAAACCACGTTAAGTTAAACAACCAAAAAAATAATCATTTATTTATAATTTACTAAGTACCATAATATAATTGATTGTCTATGTATTGTGTGACAACCTCCTGAATTTTGACTAGGATGACAAAACAACACCTTGTATTAGTACGGATACCTCCTACCATTCCTTGCGCCCCCCAAAATGAACCACGAATGTAGACCTCAAATGTCCAATTAAAATGAGAGTACTTCTCTTAGACATTTTATAAAGCTTCTGAGAATTCGGCTTTAGAATTTTTTAGCTCATTAATTTCGTTATTAGGGAAATAAGGACGGCTGTAAACTTTTGTGGGTTCTCTCGTGGGGTTAGAAATAAGCTTCCTTTAATGATTTGTCATGACTGAAAATATTAAATAATATCTCAAGATTACATGAAAATTGCGAATCAAAGTTAAGGAATGCAAGTCTCTTGTACTCGTAATTACAGAAAGTGATTGATTGTTTAGAAATCTATGATCTTTAGATTATGGACTGGATTTAGTACATAATCTGGTGTCAGAGATTTTATGCCGCCCATTTTACGGCTTTACATGCCGTCGAGAAATATCTCTCAGACTTGCTGGTTTCCTCACGATGTTTTCCTTCACTCAAGCAAGTGATCATTATGCTATACGCACAAGAATCCGAAAAATAAGAGATGCGTGTCTTGAGTTCAAACTTTAGACCTATGACTTTGCAGTCCGACGGTCAACAAATCCTAACTAATATTATAAATGCGAAAGTAAGTTTGTTTGTTACGCTTTCACGCGAAAACTTCTCAACCGATCATCATGAAACTTTGTACACATATTTTTGGAGGTATTAGAAGTAACATAGGCTATATATCATCACGCTACGACCAATAGGAGCGGAGCAGCAATGAAAAATGTTGCAAAAACGGGGAAAATGTGACGCAGACGAAGTTGCGCGGGACAGCTAGTAAGAAATAAATAAAGGAACCAAATTACGATTCTTGCTAGCGTTCATATCAATATCTTTTGTATTGTATAACATAAAGCCGATGTTCTTCCAGGGTTTGGCAGATTTGTAACTTTAGTACCTTTAATGCCATTGCGACAGCTGTTGTATTTTTTTTAATAAATCGAGATCCGGGTGTAACTAACAAAAAGTTGGAAAACTGTCTTTTTTACTGCTGAGATCCCGAGTTCGACTACTAGATCTAGCAGAGTTATATTGGGTTTATAGTTATATTGTGTTTTAACTTAAAAGCTTTCAGGGAAGAAATTCCAGGTTCTACTTAGAATTTCTTCCTCAAAAGCTTTTTAAGTAAAGTTTATCTCTATAAAAACAGCAAATCATCCAACTTCTGCAATACCACACTTAACATTTCTTCTGACTTTAAGAAAGCGCTTAAAAGAACTTCTCCTTAATAGCTAAAACCAGAAAGTGTAACTAAAGTCACCGCGAAATTTCAACTACAACTTTTGGCAAACTACCTTCAAGAAAGAACTCTGAATAGTTGTCTTATTACGAACTTTCTTTGATACGATCAAATTGGTATTCAAAAGAAATATTTCCTTTGAAATCAGTACCTACTGCTTAAAGAAGTTTCTAAATCAATTTGATCGACGATATTCATAAGTTTACTTTCGATTTAGGAGTTATGACTATTGAAAACACATCTATGAATTATGAATGAAAGCTTTCTGCAAAGTTCGCGTTTGATCTGAACACAACCGACGTAGGTACGTACGTCTGTCTATCTAATACGTTATAATATCGGTCGACTGTTGTTTTATCTCGACAGGCTCACTGAACAGACATTGTCCCCCGACGGAGCCTATTCAATATGCATTATGTTAAACTGATGCGACGTTCCTTTGTTTACGGAAACGCGCCATTTTGATAAATAAGCTACCCTACTATTGGAAAACCGTGAACACTTCCAACCGATCTCACTGTGACGTGCACTGTCTCAAGCGTTTACTTAGCTCAAAGACTTGGCGGAAACTCTTTGTTGTCCCTCAAAGATTACGGATTTGCCCGCCGTGCACTGCTTTCAAAACTTTTAACGTCTATAGAGTGTACTTTCGTGTGTTCACTTCGTGCGTACCGATTTATTTTTACCTCAAAAGTAAACTCAAACGTTCCTGTATCTTGATTTATGGTGGCCTCGTAAACGCTACTCAACATGATTCACGATGACACAAAAATATATTAACGATGGGTTTTTTAACCCAGTTTTATTCCGAACACGGCGCGTCTCCGGGACTCCATATTCTTCCGCGTCAGTCTTACGCACAATTTTCAACTCACTTAAAAGTCATCGCAGATGCCGAGCCGGCTGACTGCCAAGTTTTTCGTGTCGAAGTCGAATTAAAAAAAGACGTTACACTAACTTTCGCGTGTGTAAATATAGTTGAGGGTGAACGAACGTGTCGCTAGCACTGACCTCCTTTCTGCGTGATGTTGAACGTGCGGAGCCGGTACGAGTCCTCGTCGGGTTCCTCCTCGGGCTGGTGCTGAGGAGTGCGGGGCACGTCTAGGAACGCGTTGGAGCGCCGCGGCTGGTTGTGCTGGCCCGGAGGCGGCCGGCGCCGGGCAGAGGCCTGCCGCCGGACCTGCGGCGGAGTCTCCGCCTCGGCCAGACGAGGCTCCGAGCTGTACCGGGTCCTGGTCTCTCTATCCAGTTGCTGCTGCTGCTGCTGGCGCCGCTGGCGGACCGAGCGGCCGCCGGTGATGCGCGCGGACTGAGACCGTGCTGCCGGCCTGCGGCGAGGCGCCGGCGTGGTCTCCATCGGAGCCGCGAGGGCTTCCATACTCGCAGAGGCGGGAGCGCATATCGACTGCGAGCGCTTCGTGCGTCCGTCTGTAGCCATGGTCGCGACGATACTGAAGCGTCGAGCGTGGTGGAGCGACGTCGCCCCCCCTCGCCCCGAACGTTGGGCGGGCGGGCGGTTACTTGTTGCATCGCGGATTATGAGATTAGTGCTCTTTTAAATGTCACTAATTGTGAGTTTTTTCATTAAAGAAATACACGTTTCAGTAGTACTCTTTTATTTGAAATGTAAATAGAACTTGTAGTATATAAGCTAAATATACTTGCGTATGTTTTCACACAAAGTTTATTCAGTGAATAGGCATTTTTCTGGATCATTGGGCTGCGCTCGTTAGCCCATTAGATACCTACGTTTATTGATTTACACCTTTGTTTAGTAACGGGTTTCTTTCAAGTAGAAAGAAAATTCCGATCGGTTGTAAAATTTATCACATCTTTGTTTAAATTCGGAAGATTTAGAGCTAGAGTAATTTGATTTTTTTCAGAAATTTCTGCTTCATTTCAGTTCATACACCTGGCAGTTTCAGATTTATGTTCTGTAGGTATTGGAATGTAAAATTAATGGTGAATTCAACCTTGCTCTTATTTTGCTTATTACTGATAAAGCAAACTGGTTACAAGGTCAATGAACTGAAAAATATTACTTTGTACGAATGTGTCAATTATAAAAGTTTATAAAACTGAGTTTTATTCTCCTGCGCAGAAAATTGTAGATAAATATATACTATATTTAATTTAATTTCTAATATTTCGGTCGTAAGTCGAGTGGGACTGCCTCGATGGTCGAGTGGTCCCAACCGCTACTGCTGAGCATGAGTTCCTGGGTTTGATTCTCGGTTAAGGCAAAATTTTATTAGGTCTTTCCATGAGAAATTTCATTAGCAGCCACAGAGTCGGGATTTGTACCCGATGGATGGCAATAAGCTCGCCCCCTATTACATAATTGGCGAAATGAGAGTGTACTATTAGGAACAGCTCTGCCTAACCCTTCGGGGATTAGCTCAGAGGCGTGATGTTATATTATATACTAGCTTATGCCCGCGGCGCCGCCCGCGTGGAGTTGGATAATTGTCCCACGGGAACATACTATCGGGATAAAAAGTATCCTATGTGTTAATCCAAGTTATAATCTACCCGTGTACCAAATCCATTCAGTAGTTTTTGCGTGAAAGAGTAACAAACATCCATCCATCCATCCATCCTCACAAAAGTAAGAAGTAAGATTTTGGTTTGGTCAACCGTGGGAAGGTTCCATTGATTCTACTTCGAACCTGTACCTAATGCAAACGGTTGTAATCACTCACCGTGCTTGACTTGAGAATAGGGGATAATCCAATTTTTTTTTTTTGTCCGTCGGGTAGTTTATTGAAAAGTATTGGACACGTAATTTTTCTTTTTTCACGTGGTCATAAAATTACGGAGATATATTAAGTTGAAATGGCGCATGACGTCACATGTAGGTAAGTTTTATACCTTCTTGTGACGTAGTAAGCCCCCACTCTCCAACTTTAATGAGTTTTAACTAAGTAATTTTTTGATATTTTGATAAAACAAGAAATACGTGTTTAATATTTTTGTATTACCTGTCTGACGGACAAAATAGAATGTCGTTTTCTTTACCCAGTGCGCACCCCTATTGAACCTTTCCTTCCTGCTTAGCAGTCTACATTGCATAGTTAGGTACTACATAACATAACATCACGCCTGTAATTCCCGTAGGGTTAGGCAGAGATGTACCTAATAGTACACTCACATTTCACTCAGTCATATTTTTAAATCGCATTTAATAAACGGGTACAAATCCAGACCCCGTATCTGATAAAAACCCAATAACACTAGGCCAAGCCCGGGAATCGTACACAGGACCTCAAGTTCAACTCGCGCTTGCGACCACCCGACCAACGAAGCAGTCAGTATAAGCAGTAATTATTAGTTACCAGTGTCATTTCAGCGATTTGCCGCACGTGTCGATCTTTAAGGTAGGTAGTAGTTTTTAAATAGTCATAGGAGTACATATGCTGCAGTTGGCTTGAATATTATTAATTATTAATAATTTATTTTAGCCAAAAAACCATAGTTTTAGTAAAACCAAAACTTAAAAATATGTTAGTATCTGTACATTTTATTTAGCTGGTTACAGGAGGAGCTCATGGCTAAATAATAACAGCCGTACGGGTCGATCTTTAAGGTTAAGCCGTGCTTGCCGAGTTTGGTCCGTGGATGGGTGACGTTGCGTCACCCATCCACGGACCAAACTCGGCAAGCACGTTGTTGAAGCCGTTGGTCCCGGACTCCCGGCTGTCATTTGTAGATGTTTGACAGTCGTTACGAGAAGTCAGAAGCCAAAAGTCTGACATCCAGTCTTACCACTAGCCTTTGCTGACTGGACAGGTCCACTCAAATCTGTGTGGTTCTTTCTTCAAAAGACCATTTCAGATACTAATCTGCATAGTCCTCATGTAAATTGAGCAATGTCTGGACTTTAAAAGAGTAACAAGTTAACAGGGAACCTCTGAGTTTGTTTCGGCTGTTTCTTCTCAGAGTAGTCAGGTACGAAACACCGGCCCCATCTAGCTTAAAAAAAAAATGACGTGTAAAAGTGTTTGTAAAAACCTACTTGCAAAATAAACATCATTTATCATTTACCAAGGGGTATCGTATTACGCAGTTACTGGGTTGTGGAGGTCAGATAGGCAGTCGCTTCATGTAAAATACTGGTACTCTGTATCTGGTTAGACTGGAAGCCGACCCCAAGATAGTTTGGGAAAAGGCTAGATGATGAGTGTCATTTTAGCGATTTCAACAAGTTACCAAATCGTTCTTTAGCCGAAATACAATATAATATAAAGTGTATGGTAATTCTCTGCCCTTTACTTAGATATTCCAAAGGAGGGACAAGAATAGATTAAATCAAACATGTTAGGTAAATTCAAAGCCATCCCCTGTAACGTCCACGTAATTGAATAAGAACCATCGTATGTATTTCCCTCACGTAGCTCAGACTAGCTGGGGACACAGGCAGGACAGGCAGGGGACTTTTTTGTTGCTGATGTAGATAAATAGTGGGTTTGGATAGCTGTTCATGTTCGTGAAAGGGCACTGTCAGTTGTGCCTGATCATCTATTAGCTGCCACGGCTCATTTCGAACTAATTATTTTATCTTTTAAGTGTATTTTTTGTTTTTACTATGGACACTTTTAACGTGCAACGTCTTGCTACATCGTTCTCACATAATGTACCATCTCAACATGAATTATGTAACCGCGGTTTTTGTAACAAGATTTTAATTAAAAAGAGTGTCCATGGAGTGTCTTGCCCATTTTTCTCCATAGATATTTACGCTTTGGAATAGGCATCTACAGTAATTTCAAAATTATTATTTCTTGTGACTGGGTCTGTAGCTTCATTTTTATTGTTGTACGACTATTCAAAAGTGCCTGCAACTGGCTTACTTAAAATAATTGATTTTGATTTGATTTGGGAGAAAAGATTGCGTGTTAAATGCGAGGTTTGGATAAAATATCAGAGACCATAGCACGAGCGAGCGGTTATAACGTAACATAAACACGACTTTTAAAAGTTAAAATTCCTCTTTTACATTACATAATTGCAAGAATTTATTTATACGTGGATATTTTTTTTTTGCGTGTGGTTGGTTAGTGCATAACCTGGTGTCGAAGTTTTTATGCCGCCCATGGGCCTCTGACTTAGCTAAGTGACCCTATATGGAGAAGTATGGAACAAGAAGACATGCTGCGCCGACAGCAAGTAAATTGAATGATGGTAATAATGGGTATCGTGTGGGTATCGAAACCATAAGTTAAAGCCATAGAGACCACCTAGCTAATGCGTTGACCATGCCTTGGATAAGTGTAGGTCCTCACAGCTATACAGGGTGAAGGGGTCAACGGCGCACAATAGGTTACCACAGTGTTTCCCAAACATTCCCTTAATGACCGACTCAATACTTTAAAACCTCTTCCCCGCTGATAACATTAAGTAAAATAGATCGGTATCGCCTATTTTGTCCGAATGGAGCAATTTTTTCTAAGGTGGACTGGGAGAAAATGCCACAGGCAATAAGCCCGCCTTTGTTTTTTTAGTGCATTAAGTTTAATTTTTTTTTTTTAAGCCAGGCAGATATGCTGCGACCTGGTTTTTTATTTTGATGGCCGGGTCGGAACCCACCGCTGGGCCCGTTACCACGTATTCAATTCAAGTCAATTCATTTATTTCAGACTCAATGATCCATAATTTGCTTAGTTAGTACACTTCAAAAAAATGTTAGTAATTAAAAAATCAGAGATAGAAACACGCCAAATTATGACTAAAGACATTAAAAATAAGAAATTAATAAAAAATAAATGAATACAAGCATTTCATTTCAAATAAAATGTGCACAAACAAATTTAAAAATTTAATGAAAATAAGTTTAATTAAATGACTAATTTTATTTAACTTATTTTCATTTATTTTATTTGTTATGAAATAATTTAATTTTTATAAAGTGGTTCATGATTTTCGCTAAAAATGCCATCAACAGATGTATTCACTTACACCAGTCGATAAAAGTTATATATTGGCAAAGCTCATAAGTACCAAAGATTTGTACCCGGTTGATGGCAATAGGCAAGGTATTAACTACATGGGACTTAAACATAACTGTCGAAATGTAGATTCACCAATAGGTATACCTCTCCAACCCTTAGGAGATTGCAGGCGTTATGTTATGTTGTAAGCGCTATCGAAAATTGAAATCTATTTAGAAATGGTTTTCTTGAACTCAATACCTAAACAAACCTCAATAAGTCGTAAAGAAAATAATCTCAAAAAATAAATATAAAACAATAAACGAAAAAGGACAAACACAAACACTAGACATGATCAGAATTTGTTATTAAATGCTCCTTTCGGACGAAATTGAAACAAAAATAATATCTACACGAAGCGAACGTTGGTCTTTTGTTACGAAATAATATCTTTCTTCATTTATCTTAATGTCTGGAGCATACTTATAACCCTTGTCACTTGTATACCTACTATTCTGAAAGTGAGACTGTCTCGTTGGCCTAGTGGCCACAAGCGCCACTGCTAAGCATGAGGGCCTGTGTTCGATTCCCGGGTCAGGCAAAGTGTTATTGGGTTTTACATCAGGAATTTCTCAATAGCAGCCACGGAGAGCAGCGGTGGCCCAGTGGTGGCAGCCACGACTTACGAGCAGTAACCCGTGGGTTCGAACCCAGGAAGGCGCATTACTCTGTGTAATTTATTCCATCACCGCTGCTCTCAAAAACGGTGAAGGAAAACATCGTGAGGAAACCGGTATGTCCTAAAACTAAAAATTCGAAGACATAATATGTGACATCTACCAACCCGCACTGGGCCCGCGTGGTAGATTTCAGCCCTTTCCCTCTCTTAGAGAGGAGGCCTGCGTCCCGCAGTGGGAACATTATAGGCTGATAATGATGATGAGCCACGGAGTCTGGATTTGTGCACAGTTGCTGGCAATTGGCTCGCCCCTATTACATGGAACTTAAGCATAACTTCCGAAACATTTCTGCATTATTAGGTACACCTCTGCCTATCCACGAGAGCCAGAAATGGAAATTATGGTTTGTCTACTCCTTGGCTTTTCTTTTCTGATTATTTAAGAAAGAAAGAAAGAAAAAAAGGATTGTGTGGTTTTATGAAACCACGGTAAAAGTGAAACTTTTTTTCACACTATAGCGCGGAGTAGGGATAAAGTCAAAGGCGCTCGTCAGAGCGCCTTTCACTTTATCCCTACTCCCCGGCCGACCGTCAGCATCACGCGACATGCAACACACAGACAAAAAGTTTGAGACGATGTTATAAAAGTTTCACTTAAAAAAACGTTTATTGGTACATGCCACAAGTATTTGTTGTTTTATGTATGTATGTTGTATGTATGTTGTTTTGCATTCTCGTCAAATTCAAGAAGGTAACTATGCTAATGATTCTCGTCCCGAATCACTGATAAAATTAATAGGTATTTTTTTTGCGGAAATGGGAAATTGTGAATCACCCGTGTTTTAAACATAGCCCGTCTGATCCTCGCCTTATAACCTCGCTTACACACAATTAAAAAATCTCAAACGTTTATTCGATAATTTCTTATTCCCTAAACCACGTTAAGGGGTTACGTTATTCACGTTATTCCGAAAGACTGACAAACTTAAGCAACCAAAAAAAATCAGCGATTTTTAATAATTAACTAGGTACCGTAGTTTTAATTGATTATTTATGTTTTTTGTGACAACCTCGTGAATTTTGACGAGAAAACAAAACAACACCTTGTATAAAAAATAAAAAATAAACTAAACAATAAATATTGTGTGACTCACGGCTGCACCAAATAGGCCCTTGGGGGTAACTATGACGCTTAAAACATTATTGTTCCATTTCTATTCCAGAGTGGGAAAGAGATGGAGCTAGACGACCTGTATAGCTCCGTCTCTTTTTCACTCTGGAATAAGAATGGAACGATAATGTTTTAAGACGTCATGGTACGCCACCTGTTCAGCAAAATGCCTGACAACTAGTCCCCTACGCTGGTTTTCAACTGAACCCAAAAAATTTCGTTGCAGGATCCAAGAAAGTTAAATTGTTTCTCTGGTACTTTATCGAGCTTCAATCCGGCGCTTTTCTGGTGGTCGCCGCTGTTGGTTCTGGCTTTCAGGAGTAACAGTGGTTTGCAAGCTTGATGTTATCTTATGAATCCACATACAGCATACCAGCGTTTGCGTTCCTTCAGCGTGTAGACCCACACCAGGTGGCTTAGAATGATTGACAACTTATCAAAACAGAACGATATAAAAACAGGCCAAGTGCGAGTAGGGTTACCATATCTCAGGATTTGTCCTGAGATTTCAGGATTTCTGGACTCTTCTCAGGATTGCGGCTGGATTTTGCAAATCTCATGAAAACTCAGGACTTTTTGAATCTATATATATAAAAGAAAGTCGTGTTAGTTACTTCACTTATAACTCAAGAACGGCTGAACCGATTTAGCTGAAAATTGGCAGGGAGGTAGCTTAGAACCAGGAGACGGACATAGGATACGGTAGGGTAGGGTAGGTAGGTAGGGTAGGGTAGGTAGGTAGGGTAGGGTAGGGTAGGTAGGTAGGGTAGGGTAGGTAGGTAGGGTAGGGTAGGTAGGTAGGGTAGGGTAGGTAGGTAGGGTAGGGTAGGTAGGTAGGGTAGGTAGGTAGGGTAGGGTAGGTAGGTAGGGTAAGGTAGGTAGGTAGGTAGGGTAGGGTAGGTAGGTAGGGTAGGGTAGGTAGGTAGGGTAGGGTAGGTAGGTAGGGTAGGGTAGGGTAGGTAGGTAGGTAGGGTAGGGTAGGTAGTAAGGGTAGGGTAGGGTAGGGTAGAGTAGGTAGGTAGGGTAGGGTAGAGTAGGTAGGTAGGTAGCGTAGGGTAGGGTAGGTAGGATAGGGTAGGTAGGTCGGATAGGGTAGGTGGGTAGTAAAAAGTGCATTGCAACGCATGCTGGGTACAGCTAGTTTTAAAATAAAACACAGCTTACATTTTAAAGATCTAATTAATAAAAAGTTAAACAAACTAAATTAATCTTCCTTTGGTAATAATTGCAAAATTAAAATCAGTACTTATTTATTAATATGTGAAGATACATTTTTAAGTAAGGTTTTTTATTTAAGCTCTTCAAATTATATTGAATTAAAGTTTTGCTCGAAGTGAAGACACCGTTAGTCGGTTTCTTTCATTCGACCATTGAGCCACCATGATAGAAAAAAACTTTTTCTAAGTTTGCATTTTGGGCTGTAATTGCAAATACATATTGACAAATACGTATTATCTCTGGTAATCGTGAAATGGCTGGTGCGTGGGGGGGGGGGGTTACCGCGATATGCAAACGCTTGAGCGACGTCCGCAGTGAGTGTATATAAACGATAATATTACAACTTTTTTAAATTGTTAAGTACGTTTGAGTGAAAATTCTCAAACTGTAAAAAATCTCAGGATTTTTCAATGGAAATCAGGTCTTTTCTCCGGACTTTTGATTTTTTCATCTGGGAACCCTAAGTGCGAGGCGATCTCGCACACGAAGGGTTCCGTACCATTATTTATAAAAACATCACTTTCTTGTATGGGAGCCCCCTTAAATATATTTTTTTATTCTGTTTTTAGTATTTTGTTGTTATAGCATCAACAGAAATAAACTTCAACTGGCTAACTATCACGGTTCATGAAATACAGCTGTATGGGTATGTTTGGGTAATCTTCAAATGAGTTCTCCCGCTCTGGGCGGAGCGGAAGGGAGTGTCAGATTTGACTGACTAAAACCCATCCATGTTCCTTCATAGCCCTTTGTGTTCCAGGGCCACGGTATCTCTTTCAAACAGCCCGCAGCCCTGATGAATACAGCCTGGTGACAGACGGACAGCGAAGTCTCAGTAATAGGGTCCCGTTTTACCCTTTGGATACGGTACCCTAAAAACCTCTTTACAGAAAAGACTTCATATTTCGTACTCGCATTTAAAAATGTAATTTACTTCCTTTCATATTTTCTTTCACAATTTCTGCTTCACAAGGTATATGTAGATGATTTGCCTAAATATCAGAGGGGGGAATTAATCTTGCTTCCCCTGTATCATGTGAATGAGATCAGAAAAGCGATGAGAGCCAGATTAATGATATTTGCTTGGAGTGTGTTTTGAGAGATTTTGAGCATCATAAGCCTTGGGATATTACGTTGTGAATGACATCGATTGATTTTTGAAGCTGGAATAGTAGTGTCTATCGGTAGATGCTTACTAAAAGTAAAGTCATACTCTGGTATCTTTAGTTAAGTCAAGTAAGACTTACGCATTGTTTTTATATAATAGACAAGAATTTGAACGAAGTAAGAATCAAAGAAAGCAAACCGAAGCATTCTAACTTTTTAATGTACTAACTTTAAGCAATTACTGAACTACAGAATAAAAATCGTATCTTAAATAATGACTTTTACTCAAGTTATTACTTTGACTTGTTTATTGGTACGGGTGTTAGAATGAGTTTTTAGCAAAAAGTATTCATTAGAATTGAGTGCTAGAAAGAGTTAGTTCCCGGTATCACTTTGATTATTATTTTTTAACCTTCAACTGTTCACGTGTAGTAGTGCACCAACAGTTTGCTATTTTTTTTTAATAAATTTTGTTCTATCCTAAAAGGACGCCAAAAGCTTACCTATGATTCTTATTTCAACAATCTCTCTAAAGCCGTATACAGACATTGCGAGGCATGCGCCGCGAACAACGCACAGCGAATGCCTCGCAAGGTGTGTACCTTTGTATTCATGGCGAGGCATGTGCTACGCACGTGCGAGGGCGAGCCAACGTATGGCCACGGCATTCGTTGTGCGCCGTTCGTGGCACATGCCTCGCAAAGTCTGTATCCACCTTTACATGCCTTAACGCATTTTTGAACTATGCAACAAAAAATTAAATTAAATTTTTAAAAAACTCTTGACACGAAAAATCCCTAATAAACCTAAAATAAAATAATCCAAGCGTCTTAGCGTCGGGGGTCCGCTTTGTTTTGTGCTTGTACTAAGCGGTCTACTTAGCGGTCCCCCGACGCTAAGACGCTTGGATTATTTTATTTTAGGTTTATTAGGGATTTTTCGTGTCGGGGTTTTTTAAATTTTTAATTTAATTTTATTTCATGCTTTTCAAACTTAACGAAAACAAGAAAAGTTATAAATTAAGAAAAAACCCGAACTTTTAGAGGGGAGCGGGAGGGTGAAGCCCCCCCCCCAGCGATGCCCATAGTGACAAGTAACATGATTTCAAATTTCGAATCGACCAGACCTGGGAAAGTTGTTTATTTCCCTTCAACTAGAGAAGTGGTGATCACCTTCAAACGGTTGGGCAGATTTTCTCGAAACATAGCTAAGAACACTCTCGATTAAAACACCTTTCAAACGAAACCAATTTTATCAAAATCGGTTCATCCGTTTAGGAGCTATGATGCCACAGACAGATACACAGATACACAGATACACAGATACACAGATACACAGACACACAGATACACACGTCAAACTTATAACACCCCTCTTTTTTGGTCGGGGGTTAAAAACTTATAACACTCCTCTTTTTTGGTCGGGGGTTAAAAATAACTCAAATTGAAGACTGTAGGTTGTTAAAAGTTTACACATTGACTCAGTCACTAACGTTTCACTAATAAACTCACCAGTTAGTTACAGTGAAAAACCAAACAACACAAAAATATAAATCTAGTTTCGACTATGTTAGTTCGCTTCACAGAAACTTTTATTTGTACAATGTTGAATTGCATATTTGTGTGCAATCGGAGGATTTAGTGGTGCACACCAGTGATTCGACGGATTACTGTATCTGTGCTCGATTTAGTTTGAAAAAATATATACATGCATAACCGTACATACAATAAATGTTTCAGGAATTTTCTACCTAGTTGACAATCTCGAATTTTGTTCGCCTGGTCGATAGTCGCATCCGTAATGACACAATTACACTGGGTTGTTTGCCCGTATTCGGGTGTTCGAATAACTGGACTCGAATTCGGGCATCAGATGTTTATTACACTAGTCAACGCAATACAAGGTCTTGTTTTGCATCCTTGTCAAAATTCAAGCGAATGTCACAAAAGACATAAATAATCAATTAATATTAGGGTACCTAGTTAATAGTTATTTTCTTGGCTGTTTAAGTTTGACAGTATTTCAGAATAACCACTTAACGTAGTTTAGGGAATAAAAAAATATCGAACAAACGTTTGAGATTGTTTGTATGTATGAAAGCTCGGTTATAGGGCGAAGATCACACGGGCTGCGTTTAAAACACGAGTGGTTCACACTTACCGATTTTCAGAAATAAGAAACAAAAAAAATACCTACCCATTTTATTATTGATTCGGGAAGAGAATCGTTAGCACAATTACCTCCTTGAATTTGACGAGGATGCAAAACAACACCTTGTAGAATACGAGCTAAGAATTACGAGAAAACCAAATTATGTAGCCGGACGAGATTATCCGAGGACAATAACACTTGGTCGTTGCCCCGAATTCCATAGGCAATAGAATTCGTGCGGACGACCCAGTGTAAATGCGCCATGACTTCTGAGCACGGAATCCTGGTATCAATGCCGATGCCAATTCTTCTTGGATTGACATAAGCTACCAAAAAGCATAAATTGATTCGGTTTAAAATCATTGTAGAAACGCCGAAGATCGAAAGATTTTTATTATTTTTATTAGCGTACATTATCCCCCTGCTGGGCAAAGGCCTAACCCAATCCTGCCTCACCAATCAGGTTTAATATTGACACTATCTATGTGCTACTGCTGGGGAGTTTGTCCCGCCCCTTCTTCTTCCCAGCTATAACACTAGGAAGAGACGAAGGGTGAGTTTTTTGGGGGACTTTGTCTTGTAAACTTTCGCGTTCAAAAGTGCTGATTATCAAAATCAAAAGTCATTTATTCAAACTAGGCTGATAATCAGCACTTTTTGAACGTCAAAATCACAAGAGACAGTCCCCCAAAACGCCCGCCCTTCGCCATTATCAGACTAATTTGAATTTGTAGCTCTTAGACCGGACGTTATGTTATATGTTATCTAAGTATCGATTTTGAGTTCTTGACGTAAATCCTTCCTTTCATATGAGCCCACGGACAAGAAGCTGGTGGCTTATTAATTTTAAGAAAAACATGAAAGTTGGTGACCGCCTGGTTAATCTAGAGGTCGACATCTAGAGGACCATGAATGCTGAGTATGAGGACCAAAGTTCGATTCCCGGGTCGGGCAAGTTTTTCCATTAGGAAATTTTCAGTAACAGCCACGGACTCTGGATTTGTGTCTAGTTTATGGCAAGAGGCTTGCCCCCCTATTCCATGGGACTTAAACATAACTGGTGAGATGTGGGTGAACCGTTTAGGTACATCTCAAGCAATATTAATATTTACTTAAATAATAGTGACCTACTTTAGTGTATTACCGTCGTAATGCATAAAGTAATCTTGCATAGTGTGCAGTTTTAGTGAATAATGGACACGAAATAGTGAACTTTTAGTTAAAACTAAAAAATGGACAACATCCTCTGTAATCCAAGGGGGCCATCGCAACCCTCTGCCTCTCCGTCGCAGTCGGCCATGGCCGATGTTATCGTTTCAACGCCTGAAATCCAGCGATGGATGTCCACCATTCAGCAGTACTTAAATGAAGTTTGCTCTATTGCTGCGGATGGGAAACTCAACACCGAGCAGAAAATGAAGATAGCAAACCTTTGCCGTAAAGTGGAATCGGGTACGTCACAGATGGCAGTCCACTACCAGTCCCTTATGAAAAAGGCTATACTCGCGGATAACATGATCTATAGATAGCCTTAAACAACAGCGTGACCTGACAGAACATATTTTGGAGCTCAAGCAGACGATTCGGGACTCTAGTTATTCGGGAAATGCTTCTTTTGCCGATATGGTTAAAAGGGGATCTAACCATTTTGTTAGACCTAATAATTTAAGCGCTGTCGCCATTTATCCCAATGATAAATTAAAAACTAGTAGTGAAACAAAAGAACTAGTGCAAAAAATCATACGGCCTGAACAAATGAAGCTACAAGTACGTGGTGTCCGTAAAACGAAAAATGGTGGCGTGATTATAAGTACCGAGACGAAAGAAGACGCTGATAAGCTGAAGAATGCAGTCCAGCTCACTACATCTGGACTTACTGCCGACGAACCCAACAAGCGCAAACCCCGGATCGTGGTTGTAGGTGTGCCGACCTCCTTGGCTGAAAATGAGGTCTTCAAGTGCATTTATGAACAAAATGTTGCCGACAAGTTACCAGCGATGTCCTTGGAATCTTTTTTGACCATGATAAAATTAAGCCACAAATCTGGGAAGAGATAGGCAGCAACTAGTAACTACGTTATTGAAGTTGCGGCCAGTATACGGAAAATTCTAATCCCTCAATCAAGGATTTTTATAAATTGGACATCCTGCCCCGTCAGGGACTTTAAGTTAGTTACGAGGTGTTACAAATGCCAACAGTATGGCCATGCAGCAAAATCGTGCAGAGAAATTAATCCTACATGTGGCCACTGTGGTGAAGCAGGTCATATGATGTCCGAATGCGCGAAGAAAGCGTAGCGTCCTTAGCATTTCCAAGATGCGCAACTTGCTCTCGCTTCAAAAAGCCCAGTGACCACAAAACGGGTGACACTGAATGCCCTGCTCGAAAAATAGCCGAGACCAGATACATAAACTCCGTCGATTATGAGGGCACCTAGTGCGTCATACTCATGGCCAAACTTCCGTTGATATCGCGCTGCCTAAGCAAATTGTCGTCCAAAACAAAAATGCCTTGACGGTGTTCTTTTTGCAATAATTATTTGTTTCGTACTGCTGGCTATCATATTTATATTAGCAAAGTATGTGCCACAAATTGTTTTCCTTAGAATTTATTGACCTACATTATTTTTGCTTGTATGTTTTATTAGCGTTTTAAGTACATTAGGTTTATCATAATATATTAACTTTTAATCACCAATTTCATAATTTTAGTGTTAAATATTGTTAAGGAAATCTGTTGTCCAAGTAGTAATTATTACAGACATGTCGCCTGTGATACAGGTTTAACCTAGTACAGGCATTGAACTTTGTAATACCTTTATTATTTCTAAGAGTTATATTGTATTAATTGTGCCAAATCTAATTTTTGAATAAATATATTATTATTATTATCTCTGCCTTACCCTTCGCCGATTACAGGCGTGATGTTATGTAAGAAGATACCTAGGTATCTTCTTCCCCTGAAGGCAAACTGTAACAATATATACTTGTTGTGTACCTGTATCTACGTGGGTTTAGGATTAAAATTCTAGGAATGAAAACTCCCACGTCAGTTTTCAGACTAAAAGATCTTGCTTCAAATTTTTGGGGTCTGTACCTCAAACTTTGAGAATAACTAAACCCTTTTGTATATAACAGTATTATAAATTTACGTAGAAGTAGAGTTTAATGAAAATAAATGTTATTGTAATAATTCGTTATAACGACTGCAGGGTTACAGGGCACAGGTCACAACATGATGGGCTCCTGAGGATAGACGGCTTTACCAAGGCGGCTTAAAAAGAGGTAGCGCAGGAAAAGACTAGCTGAAAGGATAAAGGATCCCGAAAGTCTGACAACCAGTAGGTATCGAGGAGTACAACGTGTTACCCAGTAACTAAGATGTGGAGGTCAGACTGGCAGATTGCTTAAACGTAAAATACTAATATTCAGCTACATTTAGTTACACTGGAAAGCGACAGAATTAGCATGGAACATTGTTAGGAGCAGCGGTGGCCCAGTGGTGGCAGCCCCGACTTACAAGCAGTAAGTTGTAGGTTCAAACCCAGGCAGGCGCATTACTTTGTGTAATTTATTTCATCACCGCTGCTCTCAAAACGGTGAAGGAAAACATCGTGCGGAAACCGGCATGTCTTGGAACTAAAAATTCGAAGAAATGTGACATCTACCAACCCGCACTGGGCCCGCGTGGTGGCTTAAAGCCCGCTCCCTCTCATTGATAGCAGGCCTGAGAGTGCCTTGAGAGTGTCCCAGTAGTGGAAACATTATAGGCTGATGATGATTGTTAGCCTTACCTAGCCAGAATACGCTAGAAGTATGTGTTTAATTTAAGTAGAGAGGGGAATAAGAATTCGAATGGTGTGTCGGGTCATTTAGTTCCCTTCAAAATGGTTGAGTTGAATGATGGCTGATCCATTCGTCATGTTCGTGAACGGGCGCTATCAGTTGTGCCTGGTCATCTCTTAGTTGCCACGGCTTATTTCGAACTAATTATTTTATTTTTTAATTGTCTTTTTTTATTTTACTATAGACACTTTTAACGTGCACGTCTTGCTACATCGTTCTCACATAATGTACCATCTCAACATGAATGATGTAACCAAGGTTTTTGTAACAAGATTCTGATTTAAAAGAGTGTCGATGGAGTTTCTTGCCCATTCTTCTCCATAGAGATCTACGCTTTGGAATGGGCAACTACAGTACTTTCACAGTTATTATGTCTTGTGACCGGGACTGTAGCTTCATTTTTATTGTTGTTTGACTATTCAAAAGTGCCTGTAATTGGCTTACTTGAAATAAATGATTTTGATTTGATTTGATTTGAATAGAATCTATCATGGAACTAAGATAACCAAATACATTCCAATTGTTGAAGCTTTAGAATAAAACAAAATAGTGACCATTTACCTTCCTTTGACCCATTCCATGTAAATCCCTGGTGACCACCGTATCATGTCACAGTCCACGATAATAAATGGTATGCATTTCTGAAAAGACATGTACCTCTTGTGAGATTAAAGTGGTCTTACAACGAAATGTTCCAAAACGTATTTTTTTGACACTGCTATCTATATGAGTGTTTGAATGAATAAATAAAAAACAAGCTTTTGTTTAATGCACTGAAAATATAACAATAAAATTTTATTTTAAAAGTTTTTCTGTCAACTTATAACGTCGTTACAAATTTTTTATGATACAAAACTTTGTCGCGAGATTTAAGTACTCGTATTTAACTAGTAATGTAGTGTAGTGTGTAGTATCAATAAAATTTGAACTCGTCCGAACCGTAGATTCCGAAAATTCTTTCACTAATGAGAAGCTACGTTATCCCCGAGTGACTATAACGCGTACTAAGCTGCGGGAAAAGCCTGTATTGAATATTTACACGTACGAACGTATAATCTAGAAATAGTAATCACAAACAGGCCAATACTCTATCCCAGCTTAAACATAAAAATAATACTAATAACCGACACCAATATCTGCCCACTAATATTCCAGAGCAGTACAGGAGCCTATTATCGGTACTGGCCGGTATTAAGACCACATCACTGCACTGCCAAATCATGACTGGCAACGGACACCCTCAAAGATAATTGAGCCTTTGTTCGACGGAGACTGGTTCAGATCTGAACATGATACTGAAATGGGGCGGCCAGGTTTCTGCTTTGTATTTTCAGGACAAATAAATTATCGCCAAGGGAGGCCTAGACTAAACGCTGGTATGACGACCTAGAGGCATTTGAGAGAGATTGGCCGGTGAAAACGGTACGGGGGATGACTTTGCCCATCAGAACTAAAAGTAAAGAAATCTTCACAATTTATTTATGAGATAAAAGATTATAATCTATATTCCCATATTTATCAAACCAAATCAAAAGATTATTAACCCTTGGTCCATCGCGTGGGGTCTTGGAAAGCCCAGGTGTTAGATGTATGTAAAATTTATTTATTTATTTATTTATTTAAACTTCATGTACAATAGTGGTACATAGGCGGACTTAATGCCACAAGGCATTCTCTACCAGTCAACCATAGGGTAAAATACGACAACATAGTGGTAGGGTACAAAAAAAAAAAAAATACAAACAACTACTAGTTTTCGAAAATTCATACACTTACATAGATACTAATACACATTATACAAATAAAATATACTAATATATATTATAACTAATACTAAAATAAAAAAGGAGAAACTTAATAATAATTACTATGACAAGACTTAAAATTAAGAGTTATTTAGTCTGACTTAAATAGTGGTTGCGAACTTTCTTTTTAAAAGTGAATTTACTTTCGGCTTTTTTAATGCTAATGGGTAGCGCGTTCCAGAGTTTTATAGTTGAGATGGCATAAGAATTTGACAAAAAACCGGTACGGTGTGAAGGAATTTGGAGAAGTAGATTTTTGGAAGCTCGAAGGTTACGACTATGAGAACTGCCCAGCACTTTGAAATAAGTTTTCAGATAATCAGGAGCACATGGATCGTTCAATATAGTGAAGAGCATGCAGAGAGATCTGAGGGATCTCCTGAGTCGGATAGGCAGCCATTTAAGCTGAGAACGGAAGGAAGAAACATGATCGTATTTTCGAAGGCCAAAAACAAAGCGAATGCAATTATTGAGTAGTCGATCCAATTTACTTAGAAGTTCTTGGGATAGATCAGAAGAACAAACATCAGCATAGTCAATAATGGGAAGCACAAGTGACTGGACCAAAGTGATTTTGGTGCTAGAAGGGAGGAAATGCTTGAATCTATAAAGAGACCGCAGTGAGAATGTGACTTTCTGGCTCACTTGAGCCACATGCTTACTCCAACTTAAACTGTCGTCAATGTAAAGACCTAAGTCTTTTACGTGTGGTGAAAGAGAAATGACGGAGTTCTCGTACATCAATGGCATAAGTTGGCTAGTGTTCACAACTCTCAAATAGTACGAACTACCAATGAGGATGGCCTGACATTTCCCGACGTTTACAGAAACCCCAAATTTGCCAGACCATTCCGCGATAATTCGAAGATCCGCATTGAGCGATGAAATGCAATTGTCAAGATTAGCAACATCTGATTGAGCATATAGTTGCAAGTCATCAGCGTACAGATGGTAAGAACATTTGAGGAAAGCAGTAAGGGAGTTTATAAATAAAGAAAATAAGAGAGGAGAGATTATACCGCCTTGTGGAACACCAGTAACCAGGTCGCACCAATCAGAGAAATCCTGATCAGCACGAACCGCTTGCTGGCGACCACGAAGATATGATGAAAACCAATCACGTGACAACGAGGACAGCCCAATTTGAGACAATAGGGCTAGGAGAATGTCGTGGTCAACGGTGTTAAACGCATTGGAGAAATCTATTAAAACCAAGACCGTTAACTTGGAATTCTCCAAGCCATCCCTAATGTCTTCTGTAACTTTTAGCAGAGCTGTGGCTGTGCTGTGGCCAGGCCGAAAACCGGATTGGAAACTGGACAAGAGGTGATTTTTAAATACGTAGGAAGATAATTGTTTAAGGGCAACTGCTTCTAGGATCTTGGAAAGGAAAGGGAGAATGGAGATCGGGCGGAAATGATTAGCTAAACTGGGGTTGGATATTTTAGGAAGAGGGATAATGTAAGCCTTACGCCATATTGCAGGAAACACACCAGTCTGCAGAGACGAATTGATGATGTGAGTAATAATTGGAATTAAGTTCTCAATCATAAAAGATAGCATAGTTCGACTGACCCCATCACAGCCCACAGCCTTAGACTTAATAGATGTATAAAATGTAAGGACCTCATGGTTAGTCACGGGAGAGAAAGAAAAAGAGTTAGGAGGAAGCACTGGCTTGGAAGTAATATCAAGAATAGTATTATTCTTCACGTCATCCGCAAGCAAAGCAGAGGCTGAAAAATGTTTGTTGAGATCATTTAAAGGCAGATTAAGAGAAACGATACTGGAGGAGGACTTAGATATGCCAAGTGATTTAAGGAACTTCCAAATATCGGCCGGTGAAGAATTGAGGACATTTTCACAAATGTATCGGCGTTTAGATGCTCGAACCATCTGGTTGCAGCGGTTTCTAGCCAACTTGTATAGGTTCCAGTTCTCCTCACTGCGGTCCCGCCTATATTTTCTAAAAGCCCGGTCACGTCGTCTCATTGCCATTCGAACTCCAGGGGTTATCCATGGAGCTGGAGGGCGCTTGACACGAACAGCCCTCAGTGGCGCATGCTTGTCAATGAGCTGGAGAACATTCTTATTAAAGATTTCCACTTTCTGATCCACTGCTGTTGACTGGGCAATATCATCCCATTCAAGGTCTTGTACATCGCTATTGAGTTTTTCTTTATTTAATCTCACGAAATTGCCATTCGAACTCCAGGGGTTATCCATGGAGCTGGAGGGCGCTTGACACGAACAGCCCTCAGTGGCGCATGCTTGTCAATGAGCTGGAGAACATTCTTATTAAAGATTTCCACTTTCTGATCCACTGCTGTTGACTGGGCAATATCATCCCATTCAAGGTCTTGTACATCGCTATTGAGTTTTTCTTTATTTAATCTCACGAAATTCCGGATGAAAACAATAGCAGGCCGCTGCTTAGGGGGTTTAATTTTGTAAGACAAATAAATTAGATCATGTCTGGATAAACCCGGCGCAGCGACCTGACCGTGGTTGGCAACAAGATCCACAGACGAAGCAAGCATGAGATCGAGCCATGAGTCGCTTGAGTCCAAGTTATGATGAGTCGGACTAAGCGTAAGGAGTGACAGACTCGACGACTCCAAAATCGCTCTAAGCCTACGCGATCTAAGGTTATCCTTCGAAAGGTCAGTGTTAAAATCACCCATGACTATGAGATGTTTGTGCTCTGAGGAAACGGATTCAAACAGAGATTCTAGAGTGGAGAAGTAATCTATAGCAGGTGGGCAGTAAACAACACCTAGAACGGCCTTAACCCCTTTGACGACAATTTCAAGAAATAAGTATTCAGGGTTGCCATTATACATTGGGGATGAAGAAGCTAAGATTTTGTGAGGGATATCGCTACGCAGGTAAATGGCAACACCCCCGGCTCTTTTCCCTATACGATCGTTGCGAACTAAAATAAAGCCGGGTAGACAGTAAAGATTAGAGGAAAGTTCTGGTTTTAGCCAACTTTCAGACACTAAAACGGCATGCAAAGTGACGTCAGAAAATAAATCCAATATCTCAGAATGGTGCTGAGGAATGCTCTGAGCATTGACATGACAAACATTAAAGCACTTGTCAAATCGCTGGCACTCACTACTCAGCAAACCATTCACGGACACAGAATCGTCAAGAGTCGATAAAGACGCAGAAGAACAAGAATAAAAAGAGTCATCATCAGACATAATTATTATAAGCTAATTAAAAAAATATAATATAAGCTAAACAAAATAATAGATACTATAATTAATTTTAAATGTGAAATAAATTCACTTACGAATCAATAATAATTGCATAACCTACCGGCAGACTGTTCACAAACTAAGTTAATCTAAAACAAATCCGAACGCATTCATTAAGCGCATTTCCGAACGTAACAGAAGCAACACGTCATAGACAGTGACAAGTGACAGTGACATTTCAACATCAAAAATAACTAAGAGCAAAGAAAAACATAATAGTTAAATAAAGCGTCGGTACATGAAAAAAGTTACTGTGACGTGTTCCTACCAATATCGGCGAACAGAAAACTCTAAGGATGTTAACTACAGAAAAAAGAAACAGAAATAAGAAACTAAACAAAAACAAAACAAGTTACTTCTTCCTTGCTAACCTCCTTGACCGAGTGTGAGCTTGCGTTGGCGCCGGGCTTGTGTTATTCGAGCTAGGGTTGGAGTCCGGCGGAACCACTTGATCCAGCGACTTGCCATGCTCCGCTCCCAGCGCGATGACTCCCTCAACAGTGAAGACCCGACGACGTTTGCCATTAGGGAGCTTGACGTTGATGTTTCCGTCCATGGTCCACACATTAGTCACACCGAACAACTTGCGGGCTGTAGTAAAAGCAGACTGCCGCTGACGAGTGAGGAACTCGGTAAAATTAACGCATTTAAAACTATCCGCGAGTACTTTACGTACCTTCTGAAATTGGATTATAGTTAGCGCGTAACGCCGCTATCGTCAGTTCGCGCGCCTCCTGTGCAATGAGATACAGGCGTTTTTTGTGCGCGTGGGCATCCTAAGAGGCTTTTTTTTTATTACACAACGAACCACGTAATTTAAAAAAAAAAGGTTCATTTCTTTTGTAAGATGATTTTTATTCATTTTTATATTGGTTTAGATTAAAATTTAATTATAATTATTGACTTTTAAAATGTCTGAAAAATAACAATGACTTAAATATATAAATTAGGTAAGAATATCAACCGAAGATCTATGTCGAGGATGAAGTAAATGAAGTCGATACATATCTGGATGAAAGAAGTGAGCATAATATAGATTCCGATCAAGAATGTGAACATTTGGTTCGTACAGAACCAAAATTTGGTATCTTTGGAGGAACCGGATCAGGTTTTAGAATCGTTGGATGAACAGCACATGGAGTTGGGAAGTTCGTATAGTGGTTATGATGAAGGACCCAATCAAAAATAAATAAAATTTCGATCGAGTGCATTGAATTACTTTATTTTTTAATTACTGATTTAATCTTTTACTCTGGACGCTCTTAAGTTGCCCGTATTTCTACATTGTTCTCACATATTTTTAATAATTAACATGAATGATGTAACCAAGATTTTGTAACGTATTTTGATTTAAAAGAGTGTCCATGGAGTTTCTTGCCCATTCTTCTCCATAGAGATCTACGCTACGGAATGGGCAACTACAGTACTTTCACAAGTTATTATGCCTTGTGACTGGGACTGTAGCTTCGCGTTTTATTTTGTTTTTTTGACTTTCAAAAGTGCCTGTAATGGTCTAATTGAAATAAATGCTTTGACTTTGACTTTGACTTTGCCCAAGACAAAGAAAAGGAAATTCAAAACTATCTGCCACTTTTGAAAGGTAACATAAGGCCTAATCATATACGGGCCTGTGGACGGTGAGTAATAGGCTAGCTCACCGTCCGTCTGTCTTATGACGAGAGGCCGGTTGATGTGAGATGTCAGCAAATCGGAAGGGGTCCGAGAGGGCCGATGCCTGCCCGGGCTACGGGACTGTTCGAAAGAGATACCGTGGCCCTGGAACACAAAGGGCTATGAAGGAACATGGATGAGTTTTACAAGTACAATACAAGTCTGACACTCCCTTCCGCCCCGCCCGGAGCAGGAGGAGTCATTTGATGAATACCCATCCGAAAAAAAAGGCCTAGACATTAAACCGGTATATACCTACTGACTGTGTCGAAATGGAAAAATAGTCAGATTTAGTTTGCTCAAAGTTGTGTTTTTTTTTGCTGGCGCGATCCAAACTTTGTGTTAATTATTTTAGTGTGATCCCATTTATAATACAAATTAAAGTTTATTGATTTAGTTGGAATAAAAATAAAATCTGTGAAGAAATTTATATTTCTATTTTTAATAAATGAATATTTTTGATTTCGAGGAGCTCGTGGCTAAATAATAAAAGCCGCACGGGTCAATCTTTAAGTTTAAGCCGTGCTTGCCGAGGTTGGTCCGTGGACGCGTGACAATAATTAAATACCGAGTTTCCTCCGTGTCTCGGAAAGCACGTTAAGCCGTTGGTCCCGGCTGTCATTTGTGGATCTTTGACAGTCGTTATGAGTAGTCAGAAGCCAAAAGTCTGACATCCAGCTTTACCAAAGGGTATCGTATTACCCAGTTACTGGGTTGTGGAGGTCAGATAGGCAGTCGCTGCATTTAAAATACTGGTACTCACCTGCATCTGGTTAGACTGGAAGCCGACCCCAAGTTAGTTTGGGAAAAGGCTAGGCAGATGATGATGAATATTTTTGATAAATTTTATTGTCACTGAAGAAAGATACAAGTGATATAGGGTTTTATACAAGGTGTTGTTTTGCATCCTCGTCAAATTTCAGGAGGTGGTCACAAAAGACATAAATAATCAATTAAAATTACGATATCTAGTTAATTATTAATAAACGCTGATTTTTTTGGTTGTTTGTGTTTGTCAATATTTCAGAATAACCCCCTTAACGTGGTTTAGGGAATAAGAAATTATCAATTAAACGTTGGAGATTGTTTGTATGTGTGTAAGCGAGGTTATAGGGCAAGAACCAGATGGGCCGCGTTTAAAACACGGGTGGTTCAAATTTACCGATTTCCGTAAATAAGGAAAAAAATAAAAATTACCTACCCATTTTATTATTGATTCGGGACGAGAATCATTAGCATAGCTACCTCCTTGAATTTGACGAGGATGCAAAACAACACCTTGTAGGTGTTTTATTCTTGGGGTCTTGAGGGACCCCACGTGACAAACCGCGATAGTAAAAATGCCCGACGGACCGAGGGGTAAGGCTTGTACATACATTAAGGTGGAATATTTTTATAAAAGACTTCTTCTTACATATCCTACCATAATAGATGTGCAAAATATATCATCATCATCATCATCAGCCTATATTGTTCCCACTGCTGGGACGCAGGCCTCCTCTCTATGAGAGGGAATGGGCTGTAATCCACCACGCGGACCCAGTGCGGGTTGGTAGATGTCACATGTCTTCGAATTTTTAGTTCTAGGACATGCCAGTTTCCTCACGATGTTTTCCTTCACCGTTTTGAGAGCAGCGGTGATGAAATAAATCACACAAAGTAATGCGCCTGCCTGGGTTCGAACCTACGACTTACTGCTCGTAAGTCGGGGCTGCTACCACTGGGCCACCGCTGCTCAAAATATATATTAAAAATAAATTAACTGAAATAAATCTTAATTATCCAAAAAAAAAGAAAATTTAAAAGCCTTGAAGATATAAAAAGTAAAGTTATAGTACTTATAAAGTACCTACCCAAGTATAAATTTCTGATTGAAACGATAAGCTTTCTTAGTGGAAGATTTTCTGCTCAGTAAGTTTTTAAAAGTCAGGGTTTTCATATTTGTCTAAAAGTGTTATATGTTAATTTATTTCTACTTTTTTTCTGGTATAACGCTAAAAAATCCCTCGTTTTAATATAATCTCTACGGGTGACGATACTGTGTTACATGTTCGCCGATCTCTATGCAAACAGCCATCCCTTGCTGACCTGAAGCCGTTGCATGAGCGCGCGGTGTAAATTTAACGTAGAAAGAAACGTCCCCTTAACGTGATTTAGGGAATAAGAAATGATTGAATAAACGTCTGAGATTGTTTGTATGTGTGGATGCGCGGTTATAGGGTGAGAATCGGACGGCCCGCGTATAAAACACTGGTGGTTCACACTTACCGAATTCCGTAAATAAAAAAAATAAAAAAAATACCTACCCATTTTGTTAATGATTCGGGGCGAGTATCATTAGCATAGTTACCTCCTTGAATTTGACGAGGATGCAAAACAACACCTTGTATAAGTAAAATCTTAAAATTATGAAAAGTGAAACGAGTATTTATAATTTAAAAATTAACGTATTTACTTTATGCTTATAACAACGCGCGCGTGCTAGGGGTTCAGTTATATTTTCATAAATTTCTGTCATTTGAGCAAATATTTTAGAAGAAGTTAGATGTAATACGCTCTTCAAAACTAAGACAGACGACTCTCAACTTACATGATTATGTCCCAATTAAATAACACTTAAACACGAGACTATCCACATTAGGACTAAAGCCTTGGCTACCATTCCTAACGAAGGCCTTTAGTATGTTTAACTTGAACCGGTAACTAAGTTGCTGCAAGTGAAACTTGACAGCTAGGTAATTAACCTGCACAGTAATAACTTAGCGATAGAAGACTAGACTAGACTAGATTTTGCAAATCGACAGTTGATACAGGAAAAAAATCAATAAGTAAATAAGAATTTCTTTTTTGTGCGGGGGTCGAACCCGCGACACGCAGCGCCAGCCACTACATCAAGCAGATGATGAAAATGACATCTAAATGAACGTCTAACTGTAGCGTCTATGGAAACAAGCTTTAAGCCCGGTTTCCACCACGAGCGGAACAGACCCATTAATGACTTCGTTAAACTCGCAAGCGCAAACTGCATACTTGTGTTTGCAACAAATACAAGTATGGAGTTTGCGCTTGCGAGTTTATTAATGGGTCCGTTCCGCTCGCGGTGGAAACCGGGCTTAGATGTTAAAAATAGGTTAATCTTAATCGTATCATATCCCAAAGCAGAAATGGTATTATTAGGTAAGAAAAAGCACCAGGCACTAGCAAATATTAAAGAGGAAAAAAAGCTTTTCCTTCAACTCTCGATATACTTGGCTTCCAAAACACGTGCTTATCAAAACCATTTCTTTAAGGAAAACATCTTAAAAATACAAAGCTGAGAATTTCAACAAATGTCACACACCATAATATCACCCGAGGCCTACCTACTAGGGCTACATCCCGTCTCGCCACTTTCCCGATTCGCCCATTTAACAAAATATACTATCAAGTTCCGATTTGTAACTACATTATTTTGATCTTGTTCTTTCTTAGCGTGTCGATCATCATCATCTGCCTAGCCTTTTCCTAAACTTCTAGGGGTTGGGTTCCAGTCTAATCAGATGCCGCTGAGTACCAGTATTTTACATGGAGCGACTGCCTATCTGACCTCCACAACCCAGTAACTGGGTAATACGATACCCCTTGGTTTGACTGGATGTCAGGCTTTTGGCTTCTGACTACTCGTATCGACTGTCAAGATCTACAAATGACAGCCTGGATCAACGGCTTAACGTGCTTTCCGAGGCACGGAGGAAACTCGGTATGTGACCATAATTATGGTCACCCATCCGTGGACCAACCTCGGCAAGCACGGCTTAACCTTAAAGATCGACAATTCAAATAGAGTCAATCCATTTGGAGACGAGTCGCTTTCATTAGTGTCCATCAGCTCTTTTGATGTGCAAACAACAGGATATAAAGTGTCCCATTGTTTGTGGGGCAACACCAGATTTTAAGGTTCTTTATATATTCGGTCTCGTTTCGCCTACTACTGAGTAAGCGTGTATTCACTGGAGCTGACTGTACCATACAGAAAAACAGAGTTGAATTTGGGGAAACGGGACTCAATGTATGCAGCTCGAAATAGTTTCGAAAAAGCTTGCACTGTTATCAGGTTTTGTACGTTTTTAGGGTTCCGTACCCAAAGGGTCAAACGGGACCCTATTAATGAGACTTCGCTGTCCGTCCGTCCGTCCGTGTGTCACCAGGCTGTATCTCATGAACCGTGATAGGTAGCCAGTTGAAATTTCTACAGATTATGTATTTCTGTTGATGCTATAACAACAAATACTAAAATCAGAATAAAATAAATATTTAAGGGTAAAAAATAGTATGGGAGGCCCCATACAAAAAAGTATTTTTTTTTGCTCGTTTTTATAAATAATGGTACGGAACCCCTTCGTGCGCGAGTCCGACTCGCACTTGGCCGGTTTTTTGTTTAGTAGAAAGTGGCGAAACGGTATACAGCCCCCCTACAAGACAGGTAAGTATCATCATATTAACATTTTGAAAGCAAAACTGGGATATTTGGTAACGTGCCGCCACAGATAGATAAACGTGTGTCGGAGAACAAAATACCTCTGGATTTACTTTTGAAATATACATGTTTGGCCCAAAGTTATTAGAAAATTATAGTTCGACTTTCAAAAGCTTATAAGGTGTTAGTGCTAGGTAGCCGGTGGAAAATACTTTACGTATTTAAATACCATATAGCGGTACCACACAGCGCATCCTCATAGATGGCCACTTATGAAAAGTCAAAACATAGATGCACAATATAAAAGCCACCCTCATAGGCCTCATAAAAGTGGCTGTAGAAAAACCCAGTGTTGTACTACTTGTTATTTTTCCATCCATTTAATAATGTAAACAATGAACGGAGTCGCGGGAATCTACAAGTGATTGATGACAATATTATTTTCAACTTTTGAAATTTCACCTCTCAGCACAGAACCGTGTGTCAAAAACTATGTTAACCAAATTCCAAAAAGGCAGAGGTAATTTATTACACTTCCACTTTTTCATTTAATATTTCACAGATTTGTCCGTAATTACTGGTCCTATTTTTTCATTTCGTGGAAGCTCGCGCTGTGGTCTCATTTAAATTGTATTTTTATTTTATTTTATTTGTATTAACTTTACTTAGGCACTTTATGAGTTATCTCTATGCTAATATTTTCTAGTTACAATGTATAATTGATACTTGACAATGATGTGAGATACAACAACCAACATAAAATAAAACTATTTTGCAAAAAAAAACAATTAAACAAGCAAAAGTCACCGACTTCGGAAAGTAAAGTTATTTTCCATTTTTTATTGTATTTCTTTTGAAAAAAAAAAAAGTATTTATTCAGGCATTATTTCCGTGCCGCCTACACTTTACTGAAAGTGGGCATAGAATAGTAAGTACATACCAACAATTTCGCTGTAAAAGGTAGAGTATGTCATTTGTTTCTTATGGCGTGACTTACAGTCATTAGTTCGAACAGATTTGTAGCACGAATACCATGGTGCAAGCTTGGATTTTCCAGCAATGCTTGTTATGAGCTCAATTTACTGGAATTTTTCTGGAAATAGGTTTTTAAAGTGCAAAATAGAACCTTTATGGGAAGTCGTGTTTTTCCGATGTGTTTTTTCTATTGGTAAGAATAAGGAAATCCTATTAAAACTGCCTTTTACTCTGGTAACTGTCCCACGTATGTATGTAACAATGTTAATCTAGGTTATAAACTACCCTTTTGCCAAATTTCATCCAAATCCATTCAGTAGTTTTTGCTTGATAGAGCTCCAAACATCCATCCACCTACCTCACAAACGTTCGCATTTATAGTACTACCAGCTGTC
Source organism: Cerastis leucographa (assembly GCA_963082945.1). Taxonomy (NCBI): domain Eukaryota; kingdom Metazoa; phylum Arthropoda; class Insecta; order Lepidoptera; family Noctuidae; genus Cerastis; species Cerastis leucographa. Next base: position 3,092,089 of record OY720359.1, read on the forward strand.
CCACGCAACTTCGTCTGCGTCACATTTTCCGCGTTTTCGAAACATTTTTCATTGGTGCTCCGCTCCTATTGGTTGTAGCGTCATGATATATAGCCTATAGCCTTCCTCTATAAATGGGCTATCTAACACTGAAAGAATTTTTCATTTTTCAAATCGGACCAGTAGTTCCTGAGATTAGCGCGTTCAAGCAAACAAACAAACTCTTCAGCTTTATAATATTAGTATAGATTGTAGGATAAATAGAGCAGGTTTCTCTAGACAAATTCTCTAACAACAAGCTTTAGGTACTCCCACGCACTACAAATCAAAACATAATAATACAAAGCACCCCAGACGAAAATAGATATACAATGAAATAAACAGACGTACATCAGACATACAGGAGAAACCCTCATCATAAATATTGTTTGCGCACGTTTTCATTACGAAGGGCGAACCGTATGAATCAAACAAAGCATAATATACACGGTGTAAATCACCTCATCACGAAGCCGTCAGCCAAGCATTCTGTACATGAAAGTAAGTAACTTTACGCAAAAATTATTGCTGGGAAACGACTTTTTTTTTGGGGGTATAAAATCATGTTTTGTGGTAGAACTCAATGTAACGCACTCAAAACATTGTGCTGATGGACGGATTGAATAGTACGGGGGTCGTGGAGGAGTTTAAAGTAAAAATCTTACATTAAAAACTTGTATTTAAAAAAATACTTGTGAAAAAGTTGGAACTTTGACCCCTAATATCTCCGTAACTAGAAGGTTCCCAGGTGTGGTGTGGAACAAAAAAATGATCGCAATGACAGGGAGAACCAGTGCCTTTCGGCTTCGTTAAGAGGTGTTTTACACCCTTTATAACACAGTCCCTTGTGCTAATAAATATTTATATTATGGATATGAATTTAATTAGCTGATAGGAATACGTATGAAACGTGTGGTATCTACCTCTCTGAATCTTTCATAATGTTTTGGTAAGGAGTTGCAAACCTAATTATAGTAAAAAGTAGGTGTTGTCCCGAACTACATCCGCGTGAAATTATTACAAATTACACTAAAATTTTATTTTATTTATTTATTTACCTCAAATTATAGCAACATTACATACAAGTCCAATACGATGCTATAATTCACAAAGTACAATTACACAAAATATTATAACAAGTAAAATTACACCCAGTAAAAATATTAATAATTAATGTTAATGTATGATATGGCATCGTTTATAGTTGCACACCTCTTTCAATTATTATTTGTGCTGTTTGAAAGGAGACGGGCGGAAGTGGACCTAAAGAATCTATTAATTAACGAAGCTCCGTTCCAGTGTAAATCTATATATATAAAAGAAAGTCGTGTTAGTTACACTATTTATAACTCAAGAACGGCTGAACCGATTTGGCTGAAAATTGGTGGGGAGGTAGCTTAGAACCAGGAGACGGACATAGGATACGGTAGGGTAGGGTAGGTAGGTAGGTGAGTAGGTAGGTGGGTAGGGTAGGGTAGGTAGGGTAGGTAGGGTAAGTAGGGTAGGTAGGGTAGGTAGGGTAGGTAGGGTAGGTAGGGTAGGTAGGGTAGGTAGGGTAGGTAGGGTAGGTAGGGTAGGTAGGGTAGGTAGGGTAGGTAGGGTAGGTAGGGTAGGTAGGGTAGGTAGGGTAGGTAGGGTAGGTAGGGTAGGTAGGGTAGGTAGGGTAGGTAGGGTAGGTAGGGTAGGTAGGGTAGGTAGGGTAGGTAGGGTAGGTAGGGTAGGTAGGGTAGGTAGGGTAGGTAGGGTAGGTAGGGTAGGTAGGGTAGGTAGGGTAGGTAGGGTAGGTAGGGTAGGTAGGGTAGGTAGGGTAGGTAGGGTAGGTAGGGTAGGTAGGGTAGGTAGGGTAGGTAGGGTAGGTAGGGTAGGTAGGGTAGGTAGGGTAGGTAGGGTAGGTAGGGTAGGTAGGGTAGGTAGGGTAGGTAGGGTAGGGTAGGTAGGTAGGGTAGGGTAGGTAGGTAGGTAGGGTAGGTAGGGTAGGTAGGGTAGGTAGGGTAGGGTAGGTAGGTAGGGTAGGTAGGTAGGGTAGGGTAGGTAGATAGGGTAGGGTAGGTAGGTAGGTAGGTAGGGTAGGTAGGGTAGGTAGGTAGGGTAGGTAGGGTAGGTAGGGTAGGGTAGGTAGGGTAGGTAGGGTAGGTAGGGTAGGTAGGGTAGGTAGGGTAGGTAGGGTAGGTAGGGTAGGTAGGGTAGGTAGGGTAGGTAGGGTAGGTAGGGTAGGTAGGGTAGGTAGGGTAGGTAGGGTAGGTAGGGTAGGTAGGGTAGGTAGGGTAGGTAGGGTAGGTAGGGTAGGTAGGGTAGGTAGGGTAGGTAGGGTAGGTAGGGTAGGTAGGGTAGGTAGGGTAGGTAGGGTAGGTAGGGTAGGTAGGGTAGGTAGGGTAGGTAGGGTAGGTAGGGTAGGTAGGGTAGGTAGGGTAGGTAGGGTAGGTAGGGTAGGTAGGGTAGGTAGGGTAGGTAGGGTAGGTAGGGTAGGTAGGGTAGGTAGGGTAGGTAGGGTAGGTAGGGTAGGTAGGGTAGGTAGGGTAGGTAGGGTAGGTAGGGTAGGTAGGGTAGGTAGGGTAGGTAGGGTAGGTAGGGTAGGTAGGGTAGGTAGGGTAGGTAGGGTAGGTAGGGTAGGTAGGGTAGGTAGGGTAGGTAGGGTAGGTAGGGTAGGTAGGGTAGGTAGGGTAGGTAGGGTAGGTAGGGTAGGTAGGGTAGGTAGGGTAGGTAGGGTAGGTAAGTAGGGTAGGTAGGTAAAATAGGGTCGGTAGGTAGGAAAAAGTGCATTGCAACGCATGCCGGGTACAGCTAGTATAGAATAATTATAACTACAATAGGGGACAATCCTATTTTTTTTTTCTTTGTCCGTCGGGTAGTTTATTGAAAAGTATTGGACACGTATTTTTTCTTTTTTCACGTGGTTATAAAATTACGGAGATATATTGAGTTGAAATGGCGCATGACGTCACATGTAGGTAAGTTTTATACCCACTTGTGACGTAGTAAGCCCCCACTCTCCAACTTTAATGAGTTCTAACTAAGTAATTTTTTGATATTTTGATAAAAAAAAAATACGTGTCTAATATTTTTGTATTACCTGTCTGACGGACAAAATAGAATGTCGTTTTCTTTACCCAGTCCGATCCCCTATTATATTAGATATTTATTTTAAAAATAAAAAAATAATGTAGTCTCGCCCGTCTCCTTTAAATATTCCTTCCCTCTTTGAATCGGGTTGTGTTAACAATTACATTGGTTTTGTTTTTTTTTTGAACGGCACGCAGATCTTTTTTCTAAATTAAAAGCTTAAGTCGTTGCTCCTTATATCATCAGCTATCTGCCACTAAAAGTCCCGTCAAAAACGGTCAACCGTTATTGGTTGGCCGTTTCGGACATTAGTCGAAACAAACAGACAGCCAAAAAATTTGTCAATGTTTTTTTTTGTTATCTACCGTTTACCGCATTCCCTAAAGGCTGTTATTTTGAGATTACAAACAGAGACTTCAATTTTATTAGTTTGTATAGATGAATAACACCATTACTTATTACCCACTTATGTCCAGGTAATTGACATCGTTATAACCGTAACTATCTATTGGCGAAATGTTATCGCTCGGTAATCGGTCAACCGCTGAGATAATAACTGTAACCGATCAATATCGACTCGTTAGTTAACCTTCACTTGTGTTAACTGTTATCTGTGCTACTGGGTATTCCAAGTTTATGTTGAGGTTAGTATCAATTTAATTTAGGGCTTGCTTTTAGTTTGGCCAGAGGCTAAGTATTGCCATACAACGTGGCAATGCTGGCAGTTTTATCCATAACCAGCTGACAGCGTTGAGGAGGAGTTTTTTGACGCTCTTTTATAGTTTACTAGCTGTCCCGCGCAACTTCGTCTGCGTCACATTTTCCCCGTTTTCGCAACATTATTCATTGCTGCTCCGCTCCTATTGGTCGTAGCGTGATGATATATAACCTATATCTTTCTCCAGGATTAAATCTATCTTCTTGCCAAATTTCATTAAGATCCGATCAGCCGTTTAGTCGTGAAAAGGTAACAAACAAACAAACATACAAAAAGAGTGACTTTCGCATTTATAATATTATTAGTTTTATAATATGAGTATGGATTGTTATTTTTGCTTTTTATTTTATTAAGTAAATCGTTAAAAGACTAGAAGCCGACCCCAACATGAAACAGGCAGATGATGAGAATCCAAAGCCTCATTACAAACAATAGCCCAATATCAACATAATAGACTTTATCACTCATTTCATATGGAAGTTTCTTCAGACATGCGACAAAAAAAACTTTAGTATATCCACACAATAGATAGGTAGGTAGGATTAGGCCATTGACACTACCCAGCTGGCAGACCAATCTAGAACCACTTGACCTTGCAGTCTAGACATCTACAAGTTTTCCTTAAGATTGCTGTTGCAATTATTAAAGTCTTCAACAATATCCGAGGAAAGAAAATGGATAAGTTGTCGAAAATTTATTCATTTCAATAGGGGACCGGACTGGGTAAAGAAAACGACATTCTATTTTGTCCGTCAGACAGGTAATACAAAAATATTAGACACGTATTTTTTGTTTTATCAAAATATCAAAAAATTACTTAGTTAAAACTCATTAAAGTTGGAGAGTGGGGGCTTACTACGTCACAAGTAGGTATAAAACTTACCTACATGTGACGTCATGCGCCATTTCAACTCAATATATCTCCGTAATTTTATGACCACGTGAAAAAAGAAAAAATACGTGTCCAATACTTTTCAATAAACTACACGACGGACAAAGAAAAAATTGGATTATCCCCTATTCATTGGTGGTCGTTTTGAAATACATGTTTATGCTGTAAAAACCTTAGAATATAGTTTACTAGCTGCTGCTTTTTTCGCGTGGAATTTTGGATGTGTTTTTCAGGACTTAATTAAACATTTAAAACCTTCTTCTTGAATAATTCTGTCTATTGATGAAAACCGCATCAAAATCCGTTGCGCAGTTTAAAATGTAAGCGTACAGACGGCGGGATTTTATACTATATACGGGCTGTAAAGGACACTGTGAAAACGCTTACCACGTACAGTCACGTCTAATAATAGGTATATATGTATACACTTAGCAAAACTGAAAAGTGATTTGCTCGTGAAATTACGGTTTCTACGTTGAGATAAGACCTATTTCGTATAGTATGGCTTCCAAAATTCCATGTTCGTGAAAACGTAAAACCTTAATCAATACAGTAGGAGATAATCACTTTAAAATTTGCTGCGTGTATACATATTATTATACGTGACTGTACTCAGTACAACATTTTTCATAAGTAATTAAAAAAAAAAAACAGCTGTGCCATACATTTTGACCATGCAGGTATATTGCACTGTTGTAGGAAATAGCAGTTTTTTTTTATTTTTAATAACCGAAGAATAATCGATGTCCCTTACACCTTGTATAGATTAAGTCTTATAAGGTATCATTCGAATTTAATGCTATCCGTCTTCTAAAGTTTCTGTCCACTTTATAATTAGTTACGTTTATGACACTGGTCAGTTTTAAACTTGGAAGATCTTTCTGAAGCCAGCTCTGTTTTAAGGGTGCGTACCATTTGTTATAATAACAAAAGTTCTAATGATCATTTGACATATTTTCATTTGATATAATTTTTGTATCGATGAAATGATATAATTAATTATTGATATAATTTCTGTTTGCCTAATTTTATATGGATTAATTAACATTTTCTATAATGCACATTTAAACTAATATTCAGTTAGTATAGTATTAGGATAGTATATTATTCCTCATATATTCCTGCGTCAGATTCCCTATATGGTTGGTGAATCATTTGGGTTAGATGAGGTTATAACAGTTTGATGTTTTCTGATATTTACATTTCACTACAGAATTTGGGCAGAAAATAAATAAATATGATAATTAGGTCAAATGAAAATTAGGTCAAATAAAAATTGAGCGTTATACTAAATGTTATTAGAGCAAAAGAAGTTTATATGAAATGTAATGTTAGATCACATGAAATTAGGTTATTCGTTTTTATAGCATATGAAAATTATATTATGTGAACGTTTCAAGTGATAATATATTATGTTTTATGGCATATATTACACACCCCTGTTTTAAATAGGTGCTTTCAATCCGAACTATAAATCTAATTAATAAAACGATCGTCATCTGCTTAACTCATTTAAAGTAAGATGATTCCAGTATTACCCAGTAACTGGGTTGTGGAAGCCAGGTACTGGGTAACACGCTATCCCTTTATAAGACCGGTTGTTTACATTAAAAATAAAATTAGGCTCATACAATTGAGCTTACAGGCTACTTTTAGTCATCCACTTAAAGCCTATGACGGTATAGGTACGCTAAGTACTCACGATAAACAAATTCAGGTTATCAGCGTTAGAAAGATAAAATAATCAATATTAATGTCAGCTCCTACAATATATGTTACAAGTACCGCCGATGTAGCCAATTACGATAAAGCTTGGGGCTTAGCAGTTAATCGTAATGATTTTTGAATATGACAACACAAAAACGGCAAAAAAAACTAATTTAAAAATAATAACGTTGACACTTTAACACAGCATACATAAAGAAACTTCACAGTAGCCCTCGGAAGAGTTTTATTTTAAATACTAACTCTACCTGGCTTAATCACCGAAAAAAAATGCTAAAGGCCATTAAAAAGAAAAAGTATTTTGATTCGTTCTTCGCTTTCGAAAATGGCGACGAATAATTTTTTTGAGTCATCGTGGCCAGTTCCATTATGTTATTTTTAAGACTCTTTAGACAATTTACCATAATTAAGTTTAAAAGTACCTACCCTTTTCAGTATATATTTTTAGCGACCAGAAGTGAAACACAAATAAAAAGAAACAATTTGAAATAACCTAAAACTAACTTATTATAAAATGGACTCAATTTCAACAATAACTCAATAAATCATCATAACTCGAGCAATCACAAACAACCGTTAATTTTAAACACAAAGTAATATTCAAAGTAAGAAGTAATTAACAAATAAGACCACCGTGGTAAAATATGGAACGAACTTACTGCAAAATAGCGTTGGTACTGACAACCTTACCGTCCGAAGACTGACAAGCAAAAGAACGAGCTTCTATGGAGCTTTTTTTTTATGAATGGCATCTCGCAGTTCAACCTATGAGGTTGTCGTCTGCTTAACCGGACTATCCTGTGGGTGCCTTAAGAGTAAGGCCTCCAGCCAGGGCATAAAAACTTACAAACTAAGCGACTGCACGCTAAGGGCACCCTCTGTGGGGTACGAACCTTGGCTTAGGGCGTCGCTGGGGGAGGACTGCATGGGGACAGGCTGGATCTGAATGGTATCATTATTTAGGGGCTGATTTAAAACTACTGGCACAGCATCGCGGGCTGGCTCGAGCGAGGGTCGTCGGGGAGGGCGCTTCTATGGAGCACTCGTGTTTATTTTTTTTATGAGAACCAGCCAGTACCACCACTACTCACAAGAAGTTTGGCTTATAATATTATTAACTTTTCCAAAGCAAAATAAAAAACTGTTTAATGGCGGTAAAAAGTTTTAATTTTTCTACAATACAGATGCAGAGGATGTATGGTTAAGACTTTTGCCTTGCTACAGGGAACAGGAAAAAATAGTTCTATGGAAAATATTCAACACGACTAATGACGGTTTACCAGATTACACGAAAGCTTTATTGTTTTAAATCTTTTATTTTATTGTTTTAAATTTTGAATTACTACTCAATACTCAATACTTTATTGCATTCCATAATATGTAACAGTTGGTATGTTAAAACATTGAATCAATTATGGACCCTGTCGGACACAGCAAAGTTAATTTTCAATAGGAGAGAGGATGAAGGCGTTTTTTGTTAGGAAAAAAATTAATAATTATTAAATTAAAATAGTATCATTAAAACAATTAAATTTACTATAATATGAAATAATGTTCAAACGCGAGGTAAGTTGAATTTTAAATATTACCTTTATGTATTTGAATGGATCCATGTCGTGTTAAGATTATTTACGAAAATATCTCAGTTTTATTTTTACCTTCGTATCTTTACGTCCAAAGCTAAATTAGCCATATATCATTAATCAAATGAAAATAGAAAGAAACAGGAACGGATTTCCGCTTGTCAATGGCAGACGCTTAATAGATATTATGTATGTATTAATGAAAACATAATTTAATAGAAACATTAATATGACATGACAGCATCCTGTTGCAGACGAAAATTAAGTTTTATTTGAGTCACATTTTGAAGTTTTTTTGAGGGTCGGAGTTTTCTCAAAGTCGGGTGATTTTATTCTATCCTATTTGGCACAAGATATTTAGGGTCATATAATTCGACAACAAAAACTTGCCAAAGCCAGTTTGAAATTACCCCTTGATTGAAAACTAAAAATAATCAGAGGATATAACCCCCTTGATCCCTTCCCTGATCTCCTCCCCTCTTCCTTGGCCGTTTAATTATTTTAAATACTATAATATAGTATTTTACTAGACGTGTTACATACTGACAGCACACACGTAAATACAACATCCAACTTGTAGCGCCATCTATCGATCTAGATAGGAATTTAGATAGGAACACTTTGAATGTGACCCGACTACGCGGCAATAAAGAAAGGGTTATGTTTTTTGTTTCTTCCATTCTCCGTACCATACAAACTTAATTAAGTACGGTATTAGAATACCGTAATTAATTAATTGTGTATGTTTAAACTAAGATATCATTAAACAAAACCTATTAATGGGGCAAACGTTGTTCTAATAGTGTAATTTAAATGATTATTTAACAGTCATCATTGTGATATCTTTAATTCAATTAATGCAATGATGATACGTAATTTAAAACATTTTTGTCCACCTAAAATTAAAGAAAATATTCAAATAAATACCATTTTTTTTTTGCTGAAAAATGCTTGAAGTTCATAAATTCGATTTTGGAATCGAAAACTGCTTAGCGATTAAAAGAAGTAGGGAGACCATTACCTTTTTTTTTTTAAGGTGCCTTGCATGTATTTTAGCAATTAGCTGTTCAAGTAAAGTAGAATGATACCTTGAGTCCATCACAATATAAATGGGCAATTTACCGCTATTACAAAAAAAAATTAAAAATATTACCATTATGTATTTTATGTTGTTTTTTTATAAGAAGGCATTTAAGAAGGTACATTTACGACTGGATATGTAACGAGGGGCAGGGGGCGTATATTATACTGTATGTGTTTTGGTAAACAGTACAGATACTTAAGAAGGTTATGTATGTTTACGAACGAGCTAAGTGGAGACGCACCGGTTAAACCGGTGGTCATTATCACACACTTATGGCCATAGACCTTGAAATGCATAGATTCGACACTTTTTAAATTATCATGTTAATTTTGAAACAAAAAATAAAATGCTATCAACATGATTGACATTAGTGGATTCCATCACAGTAGATATCCAAAATCTTGACAGAAAAGTTTTTCATAACATTACGCCTGTTTTTCCTCCGATATGGAGGTACACGATAAAATATGACAAATAATGTTTATTTTACAAATAGGTTTTAAGCTTTTACACATCGTCTTTTTTAAAACTAGATGAGGCCGATGTTTCGTTCCTGACTATTCTGAAAAGAAACAGCCAAAACAAACTCAGAGGTCAAAGACTTTTTGATGGCGAAACCTAATCATTTTTTTTATTGTTAATACATAACCGAACGGTCAAACAAAAGGAAGCCATTTATTTTCCCCTCTAAAAATGTCATTATAAAAACAGCTTTTCATAGCCATAGTAACCCTACACGTCATTAAAATACTCGTTTAATATCAGAAAACTTGAGCAGAATCTTTGAGATCCAAACTTTTCAATTAATTGAAAAGTGAAAGCAAATACTTCCTGGAACAAAGGTTGTCTACCCCACTTGTAAAGTTGTGCTTCTTGCTCCCGTGTCAGTTCAAGATCGTAGTATATACGATTCGTTACGTACGAACGGTTTTTTTTTTGGAAATGGTATTTCGCAGGTCAAGGAATAAATGATAGCGTGACGGTTGACAGATGAGAATGGAAGAAAAAACCAGCCAAGTGTGAGTCGGACTCAAGCACGAAGGGTTCCGTACCATTATTTATAAAAACGAGCATTTATTCTGTTTTTAGTATTTGTTGTTATAGCGGTAACAGAAATACATAATCTGTAGAAATTTCAACTGGCTAACTATCACGGCTCAGGAGATACAGCCTGGTGACAGACGGACGGCAGACGGACAACGAAGTCTCAGTAATAGGGTCCCGTTTGACCCTTTGGGTACGGAACACTTAAAACGTGTTGCGCCGACCCCAAGTAACATGGGACAAGGAAGATGATGATGATGGTATTTCGCAGGTCAGCGTAGGAGGTTGTTGTCTGATTAACCGGATTATGCCAGCAAAACTTCTTAGGTCGTCTCCACCTAACCGGAGGCGCGGGCGGCCCAAAATACACTAGGATTTTTTAAAGTAGTTAAGTCATCATCTGCCTAGCCTTTTCCCAAACTCTCTTGGGGTCGGCTTCCAGTCTAACCGGATGCAGCTGAGTACCAGTATTTTACATGAAGCGACTGTCTATCTGACCTCCACAACCCAGTAACTGGGGAATACGATACCCCTTGGTAAGACTGGATGTCAGACTTTTTTTGGCTTCTGACTACTCGTAACGACTGTCAAAGATTTACAAATGACAGCCGGGACCAACGGCTTAACGTGCTTTCCGAGGCACGGATTTTTAAAGTAGTTAAGTATCCCCTTAAAAATAGAATTAGGGGGGAAACGGCTGCCATTTCCTAGTCTACTTTTCTGCATTTGCGTTGGACATCACACCTCGTACTTCAACGAGATATTCTTCAAATGATCACGTGTCACGAAGGCTTTAAAAAGGTACGATAGCCACACAGAATTAGCATAGCGATGTGACTTCCTCCTCTTTATGGTTAGGTTAGAAGATAATTGTAAGATAGGTAGTATCGAATGAGGAAAGGCTGACAAAGCTCAATGTAGATGGCGTAACCATAGCTAAGTCCCAATGTGACCAGTGAGGTCGAGCTATTTTCGAATTTCAAATGTCATTAACAGATTTTCAACCAATAACATGCTATGCTTGCGCCATTCGTTTCACAATTGCTATCCCCATTAGTAGTGAAAACAAATGACAAAAGTAAGTAGGGACCTGGCTATATTACTTGCAATACGGGTAAGGTATAATAAATGTGTTCAATTTGTTAGAATTAGATGGCTCATCTGCTATCTACCACCTGTGACCAGCCAAAACGGGTGAATTATTCATATCGGCTTTTGTTTTCATTATACATTTATTTTATACAATATACATTTGTTTTTATTTTGTTTATTGTATTTAATCTTACGTATGTTATTCTATAAGGTATACGTATATCTATGGGCCAGTTGGCTGAAAATAAATAAATGATAGTTAGAACCGATATGACAGAAAATTTAAAACCGAAAAACTTTTGACATAGATATGTACCGTACTCTACAAGCCTAAATAACGCCAATTATTTTCAACTTGACAGACGAACACGAAAACTCCGTCTTCGGTGTCCGTCAGTCAAGTTAAGGATCTGTCGGGTTCCGTTTTCTTTGCGGAATGTATCTCTGAAAATCAACCAATCATGAAAACGGTCTTAACAGCGTCAACTTTAATATTTAAAATAAGAAAGAGATCATACTGACTGGCTGACAGAGCATCCGGGAGTCTTGCGTTATTTTGAGAATACCTGCATATAAATAAATTAATTTCTTAAAACTTTATGTCCAAGTATGGACGGACTAATCCTATGCCTATGTTATAAATCTATGTTGCCTTGAGCAGACTATCTTACATAAGATATACTTGTTTTACAACCCCATAGTGATGCTGGGAAGACGGAACAAATAGGACAATGATATTCATGAAAAGCACCAACCGGGTGCGTGTGGTTTCATTTTATACAAGCATTAGGTACTCCGTGGTTGCGGCTGGCGTTATTGATGTTATTGCCATATCGCTGTAATGCCGCATGCCGCTTTGAATTGCGGCTCTCTGAACATTAAGTTCAGGCATGTTTTTAATATTATTTGGTAATATAGTATTCAGCCATGTTTTGTATGAGAATGGCGGACCATCGCATAAAATGACATGCGATAAGAGCCCTTATTTCTAGCGGTGACAGGCGATGGTGATGATAGAACCGTTGTGATCATGTAAAACGAAAAAAAGCCACAAACATTAACATAATTACTAAAAGAATTTTCTGACACACATCTATAAATCAAGATTATAAGTAGTTACTTGGTTCTTCCATTAAAGTATCAGTATAGCAGTCCAAAGTCTGAATTTGGACACAGTCCCCCCCCCCCCCAAAAACATAACTAGCGACATTCCGGTGGACTAAGGTTAGACTTGTTCTCAATTTTGTTTCGGGGGAAAACTCTCATGATATTATTCTGTTATAAATAACATTTTCCCGAAACCGAAATGCTTCTGGCGCGTCACCACACGCCACGACACGTAAGTGTGTTTTCGCCTTTAATTAGTAAAGCAAACCAACTTCATTTACTTCCATTAAACACATGAACTTCAACCAGCCACCTCTAATAATTTTCTTGTTCTGCGCAGAATAGATGCTCCCGCGCATAGACGCCATAATAACAAACCCCAGTCGGCTCCCAGACGTCGTCAAGCACGGACGTCATGGCTCGCTCAACGATTTGTTTATTTGCTATACTCGCGGTTTGCGTCGTGAATGCTTACAAAGTTCCTGATGCCAAGCTGGAAGCCATCTGGCCAAAGGGTCTGAGGGTTACTGTGGCAGGTATGTACAATTGTGGAGTTTATTTATTTTTTAAGAGTGTTTTTCCTGTTCGAGTTTACTTTTGTTGTGTTTTGTAAGGTAGATGATTTATTTTGACTCGTGTAACTAAAATATTCATTTAAATATTCTTAAAAAATGATCCCTATTTAATCCCTCTTTCCTTTAAAGGTTGCGATGTTGTCAAGTCAATTTTTGTTTGTGTTTTTATAAACTCATCTAAAGGGCTTTAATGCAAAGCTATTTCTAATTATAAATCCACGAAGTTCTTAATGCAAAAACTGATCTTGGACCGGGTTTTATGGTTAAACTTTATCTATAATACCATGGTCGGAATAAAATAAAAAAAAAAAACAAATACTGACGTAGACCTGAAAAAAATTGTTGTGTTATTGACAGAGAATGTCATTGGTTTTTTGAGTGGTGTTTACACATAGTCTGGTTTTTCAATTATGTACCTTATAATGTATATTATTCACTCTGGCAATGACCGTAACAGGAAAAGCCTAGACGTAAAATTGTAGTCTTGCAGGGTATTATAAAGGGTGTAAAACACCTCTTAACAAAGCCGAAAGGCACTGGTTCTCCCTGTCATTGCGATCATTTTTTTGTTCTACACCATACCTCTAGTTACCGAGGTATTAGGGGTCAAAGTTCCAACTTTTTGACAAGTATTTTTTTAAATACAAGTTTTTAATGTAAGATTTTTACTTTAAACACCTCCGCGACCCCCGTACTTATCAATGCGTCCATCAGCACAATGTTTTGAGTGCGTTACATTGAGTTCTACCACAAAACATGATTTTACACCCCCCAAAAAAAAATCGTTTCCCAGCAATAATTTTTGCGTAAAGTTACTTAGTTTCATGTACAGAATGCTTGGTTGACGGCTTCGTGATGAGGTGATTTACACCGTGTATATTATGTTCTTCTTATACCTAGGACTCTTTGGAGCGACCATAAAATCTTTATTTTATATCCTTTCTCCATAGTTATTCTAGCCTGGATTTTTATCACGCAGTGAGGTTTCGTATCAAATGAGTTCAGTTTTATTGCTAGTTAAGCTCGAGCGAGCTTGGAATTTTTCATTTGGATTTTTTAAGCGATTAAGTAGCTCCCTTAAGTTTAATAAGCAAAAGGAAATGATTTTAAAATAGTAACCATGGAGTTTCTTGCCGGTTCTTCTCCATAGGAAACGAACCCGAACCGTGCACCTTTTGTTGACGTTTTATAAGTGCCCATGTAGGCCTATGTAAAATAAAATATTTTGATTTTAATTTTTGAGTGTGTCACATTACAAATATTTCTATTAAGTCGGACTAGCAATGAAGTAAAATCCCATTTCAGTTTTTGTTTTCTTTCTTTATAGTGTGGTTAGTGCTTAACTAACCTGGTGTCTAGGTTTTATGCCGCCCATGAGCCTCTGACTTGGCTTTTTATACCGACTTATTAGACGATGCAAGTAGATAATAAAATAACATGAAGTTACACTATTCAACAAGAAATCACGCGAATGCAATAAATTAACATCGTCTGACAAATTCCTTTGTCTTTGGGTAAACAAAAAACATTTGTTTTGTTTGTTTTGTAATATTTGACTCATGATTGAGTCATTTTAAAGTTTGCATAAGTCGGTAGGTAAGTATATTTTTTTTTCTAGTTTTCCTCTTATTCATTATTTATGTAAGCATAATTATTCATTTAAAAAAAAACATCGGAATTCTTTCATCATATTCATATAATATTTCATAGTGACTAGGGACTCCCCGCAATTCTAGAACTTGAGGACAATAAAAGTAATATCTTCTGTCAAATTCTTAATTACCTAATAGTTTGAACTCGTCGCTTTATCATTCAAAGATTCAATGTGAATTACAACATGTTATAAAACGAAAAGGTCAACCTGTCTATGCCATTATAATAAATAGTTTAAATCTTCATCTAGCCATTGACGAAGCCACCTAAAGGGCCCGACTCATTTAATAAAATAATAAAAAATAATATTTTTTTATAAAAGAAAAAGGCACTCACTTAAAGAGGCAGTTGTAAATAACAAACGTGCCATTTATAATTTTTAACTTACCATTACCATAACGGTAAGTTAAAAATTATAAATGGCACGTTTAATAACTAGTTCTGGAGTTAAAACTTAGCAGTAAAGTAAACAAAAATGAGTACTAGAAAATAATGAAATGGGTCAGTGAATATATGTATAATTGAGCAGGAAAATAATTAAATGGGCGGTAAAAATTGTTGAACGAGCGGTTAAGTGTGGGCAGTAATAAATTGGAATTTGTCGGTAAGAAATCTCATTCTAAGCAATTCTATAAACAATGAGGTGTAAGCGGGGGGGGGGGGGTGTACCCCTTCTCCTCTGGCACCACTCCCATTTTATATTCGCTTAAAAAGCATGGTCGACGTAGCCCCGCTATGCGGGGCTCCTATTTCTGTCTACAGGCTTTACAGTAACCTAACACGAAGGGGAAGTCGGGGTCTTAGTTCGCTTGCTCCGCTCGCGCACTAGACCCCGCCATCCCCTTCGAACCTAACCTGTCCGAGACGGGGTGCACCACAGAGCAGTCCAAAATGCGAGCTCACTCGAACTTCTCATTCCATCATTTTTACATTTTTTTTAATACTCGTTCACTTTTTTCACAATAACACAACACCCGTATGAAATTCGCGCGCGCTCTTGTGTCCTATTTTCTTATTAACTGTTTTCTTATTGCGTTAACTGATCTTGCATTTATTTGCTAGGCATGTAACTACTAAGGTTATTGAATATTACTGAATGTTTATAAAATGGAGGAGTAAGAAAGTCATCAGTTACAGTACAAGTAAAAATACCTAGCAATAACAAAAATACTCACTCAATCTTCAAACATTTTTTAAGAACACAAAATCAATCAGACATAAACAAACAACACAACTATTGATAAACCTTTATCTGGTCATTAAATAGTAAACATTAACTTCATAAAAGAGATAATAAAGTGATCGTGGGTGAAACCTGCAATTAACTAACCTTTATAAGATAACAAAACTAGTATCACAATATTAGTTGACCAATGAGACTTAATTAATTTTACTAATAGAGGATAGAAGTAGCTTGTGGCAAAATAGTAACAGCCGTTCGGATCAATCGTCGTTACAGGTAGTCAGTGGCCCGAAAGTCTAGTACTAATTGGGTTTTGTAGGTCAGATAGTTGCTCCATGTAAAATACTGAACCCGAGTAGACTAGAAGCCAACTCTAACATCGTAGTAAGAAAAGGCTAGGCAGATGATGAATGAGATTTTATTAATTAGATATTGAAAGATTTTTTATGTACGAAAATATATTTTTTATACGAACACTACACTAGGTATACAGACCATTGTTTTAACTGTTAATACCTCAAACATAATTAGTTTAGTCATAATTATTTACAATTTCATTACCAATATAAGGTAGATTGTATCCGGATCACCCATAATTTTGATATGATAATGATTTCCTTGGTATGATGCAGGCTAACAGCATCAATAACGGTATCACCAATATTTGCATTAATAATCAAAATAAAATACTCTATTAAAACGATCCAGTGTCGTTGTTTGAATACCTAACACAGTAAATTATTCACAAATGCAAATATGTTTCAAAATCTTTGGAAACCGGTTCCTGAGTTCGAAAAAACTATTACATACATAAATAAAATATATTATGATTACATTATTTTCTGTTTTCCTTAAATTACAAGAATTAATCGGTTTGTTGAACTATCCTCAAAACTACCTTACAAGTAACAAATTCATGTTTTGAAAGGAGTTTTTTTTTTTTGTATGTAACAGTTATATATATACAGTTCAACCTATGAGGTTGTCGTCTGCTTAACCGGACTATCCTGTGGGTGCCTTAAGAGTAAGGCCTCCAGCCAGGGCATAATAACTTACAAACTAAGCGACTGCACGCTAAGGTCACCCCCTGTGCCCCCCCGAACCTCGGCTTAGGGCGTCGCTGGGGGAGGACTGCATGGGGACAGGCTGGATCTGAATGGTATCTTTATTTAGGGGCTGATTTAAAACTACTGGCACAGCATCGCGGGCTGGCTCGAGCGAGGGTCGGGGGGGCATGGACCGGGACGTCGCGACGGATCTCGACGGCGACGTCGGAATGACGGTGGTTTGAGTCGGAACTTTTTAAGAGTGCTAGTCTCTTTGCTACTCTCCTGGAGGAGGGTGATAGCATCATCTGGAGTGACGTTTTGAAAGGAGAATGAATAATTATAATAAATATTTGTAAGTATAACGAGAAGGAACAAAAAACAAAGTCGTGACTGCGACAAGCAGGTTACCACTCAGCATGATTCTGTGCTATGGGGGGGGGGGCACAACAAAGCGCTAGTTTTCAGTGGTCACCCGTGAAAAAACGTACGGAACTCAAGACGACGCGGCGAAAACATTTTATTATAAATAAATAAGTTTAAGAAAATAAAATAAATAGTACTTGGATTATAATTATAATACAAGCTATTGTTTCGCACCCTCGTTAAATTCAAGGAGGTAACTATGCTAATGATTCTCGACCCGAATCAATGATAAAATGGGTTGGCATCTTATTCTTATTTATTTACGGAAATCTGTAAGTATGTGTTTAAACGCGGTCTGTCTGATCCTCGCACTATAACCGCGCTTTCACACATGCAAACAATCTCAAACGTTTATTCGATAATTTATTATCCCCTATAACTATGTTAAGGGAGTTATTCTGAGATTTTGACTAACTTAAACAACAAAAAATAGTAGCGTTTATTTAATTTAAATTAAATCTTTTACGTCTTTTGTGACAACCTCCTGAATTTTGACGAGGATGCAAAACAACACCTTGTATATCTTGTCTAAAACAACCATAAGAAACAACATAAACACTACAAAAAATATAAAATTATGTGACGTTTTGGACCTCAGGGTTCTTTCTAATGAATGGGTACTCTACCCTTCAGACTCAAAAAGAACACATTATTGTGTCGTTAACATTCAATTAGGCCGTAAATCCACTGAAAATCGATTACTTACTTGAAGTTTTGTCAAGGGATACCCTATTGCCATCCATTAGCCGTGCCTATTACCGAAGTACTACTAAAACCAAATAACGGTCGACGTGGGAATCGAACCTAGTAGCCACTATATTGAAAAAGGTAGCTGTTTTATTATTCAAAATTATCATTTATATTATGATAATAACTTTGAAAATGGTAGTCGTCTTGAAGAATATGTGATACGGCTCTCCTCATCACTTATTCTTCAAGACACAATTCATTTTGGAACACATGAGACTAAAAGAATGATGAATATAAATTTTGGATGGACAGCGAGAGGAAGACCAAAAAAAGATGAATGGGTTGTGTGCAGAATATTTTTTTTTTTTTTTTTTCTCACCACAATATAGGGTGACTGGTAATTAGTGACCGATACTTAAACACGTGATTGCATTCATGATAACAAACAACTTACCCAAAGAAACATTTTTTTTTAATACTCATCGGCTTTTATTACAATAACACAAAAGCCATAAGAAATCCATGGAAGAAAAAAACGGGTTGAGCCGGCCCCAAGTAACATGGTACAAGGGCAAGATGATGATAAGATTCAATATTAAAATTATTGCTTCCAAAAAAATATTATGAACTTAACTTTAGTGGTAGGTAATTAGGTTAATTTTATAAAAATGAGCACAAAACAAATTATTGCAAAATTAACTTATTTGTGGTATTGAAGGGGTTTTTCCATGTACATATGTATTTATAAAATTTTCCTGTTAAATTAGTTTTGTACAACTCTTCTAGGTGTTAATCGATGACAAAAAATAATGCATTGTCTTATGTTAAGGTAAACCAATAATTAATTAAGTTATTATTGCAAAACCACAGGAAAAGTATCTTGTTATTGAATACATGTATTTTAGGTATTAGGTCATTTCAACTAATTATCATCCGCAATAAATATTTGTTACGGATTTACCACATCTCAAATTAATTTTAAGGAAATGTTTTTCCTTCAGTAAAATTCATAGACAGGCAGTAGTCATGGGCTTAGAGGAAAACATTATGACAGATAATATTATGGTCAAAATATTATGACCGATAATATTATTAAGAGCGTTTACACCTTACGGCATTTTATACAAACTTTTAAGACCTTATTTTCCGAAATGACTGAAACGATTTTAATGAACATCATTATTCATAAGCATGATACATAGGTAGGTAATATTTTTTTTTTCTTATTTACGGAAATCAGATGCAAAACAACACTTTGTAGTTATACCTAATCAACGAAAGAGTATTTTGCTTAAGTCTGCCATCGACAGTAGCCAAGTTAAGCATTTTATGCTTAACTTGTTACTTTAAAACAACAACTTTACAACTTAAGAACTTAATGCTAGAGAGAGAGCATCTAAAGAACAATAACGTAGTCTATTTTTAACCGACTTCTAAAAAAGGAGGAGGTTCTCAATTCGGAGGTTTGTATTTTTTTTTTTTTATGTTTGTTCGCGGGTTACTCCGTCGCTTGCCAACCGATTTGGAAAATTCTTTTTTTGTATAGTTATACTGCATCTGTTTTGCCGTGTGAACTTGTTCCAGCTTGACTGATCACTAAATAAAGCCACTATAGCAATTAAATCTCGGTATCGACCCTCACTAGATTACGTTGTCTTCGTGTAAGATTGATCACTGCTTTAAACGACCTGTACTATCTATTGGGTCAAGCTATGCCTTTGTTTGAGCCATCCATTTTACCTGAAGCCTTTTCCAGTATTTGCATTGTTGTGGTTTTTATCCTTAAAAACCAAACTACAAACGACATTTTTTTTTTTTTCTATATCTTGGACTATTATAATCTTAGATACTTATATTAGGCTGAAGAGTTTGTTTGTTTGGTTGAACGCGCTAATCTCAAGAACTACTCGTTCGAATCGAAAAAATATTTTAGTGTTGGATAACCCATTCGAGGAGGGCTATATGCTATATAACATCACGCCACAACCAATAGGAGCGGAGCATCAATAAATAATGTTGCAAAAACGGGCAATTCGTGAGGCAGACGAAGTTGCACGTGTCAGCTAGTTGAATATACTTATACGCAGGCATATATACTTGTAGGCTTTATTATTAGGCCGGTTTTTTTATTTGATCCAAATGTCCACAGTGTTGATTAATTAAATTTGATTGTGATACACGATCTGAATATTTAAACATAGGTATAACAGGCTGAAATATCTTAAAAAATTAGTTTATAACGACTTAATACATTAATTAATTGAACTAAAGACAAACAAGGTCATTGTTGACACAGCGGTATATTTTTCTTCACTTCTGTATTCTTCCAAAGTTGCTAACAAAATTCAAAGCTGATTTGATGCCAAAAGGACAAAATCCTGAAGCCAATAATAAAATTACCATGTTATCGTGATATTTGATATTTTATTCACGCACTATTTATTTGGATAGCTCGAAAAAGGGAAAAGGATAAGAAAGCGGTAATTTTATTATACGATGGATTGTCGCAACAGATATATAAGCTTATGTTTTATATTACACTCAATTCCTTTGAGGATTTCTTTAGAACCATCATCAACAATCTTTACATTAATCATCATCATTCCATACATCTTTTAGTGGCGGTACTTTCATGCAAGCCCACAAGCTTGGCTTATCACTTATAACCACTAGGTAATCTTCATGATGTAAAGGTTTCTGAACAGTCTGTTTGCCTTCAATGTGCTTGCCGTATTGTTGGCCCCTAGGCACGCCACGGACTTCTCTATTGAGATACTCACTATTTTGGAATATTCCCTGTTTGTTTGTAAAAACTATCACATTATCGTCATCAGTCATTATCACCATAGCCTTATTCAATATACCGTGACTAATAATTTGTGACTGATACTTAAACACATGATTGTAGCCATGATAACAAACAACTTTCTCAAAGAAACATTTTTTATCACAATAACACAACATCCATATGAAATTCGCAGGCGCGTGCGCCTGTGATCTATCAGCTGTTAGCAGCTTGACGCCGATCTGCCTCATGACTATCGTCCCGTGCCACCATGACAGTGGGTTGGCAGAGTACCCGCACAGCTCGCAACACTGAATTTTTAATGGCCGTTGATAAATGTGAATGAGTATAAAAAATGTTTCTTTGGGAAAGTCGTTTGTTATTATGAGTACAATCACGTGTTTAAGTATCGGTCACTAATTACCAGTCACCCTATAAAGGGTGTAAAACACCTCTTAACGCAGCCGAAAGGCACTGGTTCTCCCTGTCATTGCGATCATTTTTTTGTTCTACACCATACCTGGGAACCTTCTAGTTACGGAGATATTAGGGATCAAAGTTCCAACTTTTTGACAAGTATTTTTTTAAATACAAGTTTTTAATGTAAGATTTTTACTTTAAACACCTCCACGACCCCCGTACTATTCAATCGGCGTCCATCAGCACAATGTTTTGAGTGCGTTACATTGAGTTCTACCACAAAACATGATTTTACACCCCCCAAAAAAAGTCGTTTCCCAGCAATAATTTTTGCGTAAAGTTACTTAGTTTTATGTACAGAATGCCTGGTTGACGGCTTCGTGATGAGGTGATTTACATGGTGTATATTAGTATATTAATTCTACTGCACAATGTAAACTAAGGTGGCAGTTTTACAAAAACATGTTCATTGTGGACGGTGTCGGGAACAACATAGTAGGAAAGAGTTACAATGAAGGCTTTCGTGGGTTCGTAGGCTCGAAGGATTCTTAACAGATCATGAAAGAAACTTGCCATATTTTTTAAACTAGCAAATAAACATTTTTTACTTCAGTGGATATTATGCTTGGTACTTCTTCCGTTGTTCTTGTTCATCATTTTTACAAAGTCCGTCCCATCATCGTCATATTTTATTCTGT
Source organism: Cerastis leucographa (assembly GCA_963082945.1). Taxonomy (NCBI): domain Eukaryota; kingdom Metazoa; phylum Arthropoda; class Insecta; order Lepidoptera; family Noctuidae; genus Cerastis; species Cerastis leucographa. The sequence continues at coordinate 3,113,888 of OY720359.1, forward strand.
CAAGCATTTTCCCGACGGCTTTGTCGGCTTGCTGATGCAGATACAGCCGAATGCCAATAATTTACATGGAGTGACTGCTTCCCTATCTGACCTCCACAGTGAATGAATGGGTAGTAAGATACCCAATGGTGATTTTCACAATGTTCAAAAAACATAATAATATCCATATATCCCAAACCGTAATAAATTATCACAATTCCAAAACAGGTTTGCCAAAAAATATTTAATTTTTTTATGTCTCTTCCACAGTGTTGGTCATTGACGCTATGTTCTTAGAGGTCCATGACGCCAAAGTCAATGAACTAACAAATATATGCAACTACTACAACAGGTTTGCTTTGCCAACAAAAACTTTTTTCAAATTGAATAGTATCGTAGTACCAACCTGATACGAATGAGAATATTTTTTGTTCGCACTTTTTCTTGTGGCCGTCAAATGCTTCTTGAGGAAGAGTTATGAACAACGATTTTGGTCTGCGTAGATACAATCATTATAATGCATATACTGAAGACAAAACTAAAAAATATTATTATTCTCGTGTTCGAAAAATATATAAAACAAAAGCCAAAACCGAAATTTCATACTATGTAAATGAATGAAGATAAAAAAATAAATAAAAAAAATCCTGTCGACCTCTTTCTAATTATATTTGTTTTTGAAAAAAACAACTCTGAGAAGAGGATACAGTAAACTTCAGATGAACTGAATAAAATCAATTTACTGTGCATTCAACATATAAAAATATTGTTATAATTATTGTTAAAGTAACCTTATACTCATAAAAAAAGGCAAGCATTTCTGCCAAACAGACAGAACTTTGTACTCGTAAAACATGCTCATAGACATTTAATCAGGCAGACAAGATCAAGAATATGCTTCTTAGATCAATCCTATAAGCACAAAAAGAGGAAAACGTCAATCTCCTATAGACTTTTTTTGCAAGGCATCAATTTTAGATTGTCCAACCTTGAACCTCTCCCCCATTGTAAAAAAATCTTTCGAATCTTTTCCAGACGATGGCTTCTCACTTTTTGCCTTCCACGGCAACCTCAATGTCGAGATGGAAGGCCTAGAAGCTGGTCAATGGGCTCGAGACATCACCAAAGCTAAGAATGGGGTGTGGACCTTCAGAGACAGGAATGCTGAGCTGAAAATTGGAGACAAGATCTACTTCTGGACTTACGTCATCAAAAATGGGTTGGGTTACAGACAGGATAATGGGGAATGGACTGTTACTGGTAAGGATAAAAAACTATATTGTAAAATATTTGCTACACGAACCTGGGTATATTCGATATACCTTTAGACATCAATAAATGCTAAGATATATCGCGTTCTTCGAATCAATAAATTGACAAAGATCTAGCTCATAATTGATTATTTTTAAGTCAGTTCCTATAACCTTGACCCCTTTGCATTTCTTCTTGTGAGGCCAGGAATTGTACGGCACTGACTGAACTTGTTTTTATAATTACAAGGAAAACAATACGCGTGTAATTTTGTACTTCTCGAAGGAAACCTCACTTCGTTGTTTTCAAATTCCAGAATACGTAAACGAAGACGGTTCACCAGCAGACCCAAGTAAAATTCCACCTCAACCCACACCCACATCTAGACCTCCCACTCCTCAAACCCAGCGCCCTACCCTCCCCCCAACCCGCCCCCCTCCACAGCAATGCCAGAAATCAGACACTGTGGTTGCGGGACGTGGCACCATCTGCAAGGGAGATTTGGTCTTTAGCGAGGAATTCAACGGAGCAGGTCTTAAGGACCTGGCCAGTTGGTCGGCGGAGATGAGGTTTCCTGAAGAACCGGTATGTAAATAGCATAAACAGTGTATAATGTAACTTGCCGCTGCAGAGACAATGTTTCTCTCAGAGGGAGTGGCCGTGATTTGCCACGGGAGCCTAGTACGTTCTGCACGCGTAGCATGATCGTCGTAGAAACGGGCTATGCGACGGAAGAATCGACAAACTGACACTGTCATTGTCTATCTGTCATTATGTCGACTCTTCCGTGGACAAAACTTGCACGTGCTTGTAGTTGTCACACATATTATCTTTGAATTATCTGTTTTAGGCCAACCAGCATTTATAACTTCATTGTTTATTTAAACTTCATGTACAGCCGGCCTAGCATGACCGCCGTAGAAACGGGCTATATCTACGGAAGAATCGACAATTTGACAGATATTTCTATCGTCCCAAGCATGGCGATATTAAGAATGTAGAAAAGAAATGTTTCTTTTCTTCAGTCGTCACAAGTCTACAACGTCGAGCATGACGACCATATTTTCTCTTCTTTTGACATTTCGGGGTAGAAACATTACATCTGACAAATGCCTACCTAGTCTTAATAAAAACTAAATACGAGAAATACGTTTCGTTGTTGCGTTGAGTTACGTTCAAAAGGTTGAAATGTTATGTAAAATATTTAGGTTTAATTTCGCGAAAAAGATCCAGGATGCAGCAACAGCATCCCGCCCACGAAAAATGAAAAACTTGTGCAATTGGCAACTTTTTTTTGTTAACTAAACGTAACCTTTTAACTTTCTATAGCAACGTCCCCGTTGCTATGGAAAGAATTTCTGTCTATGTCTTCGTAGAAACGCGAGTCGACGGTGCGCGCCATGCTCGGGCAGAAGAAATGACAAGTTTTAAAGAAAAGATTTCTTGTCGTTTCTTGGTAGAATAGAAATAAAACGGTCATGCTAGGGGGGCAGGTAGGGGTATATAGGCGGACTTAATGCCGCAATATATTCTCCACCAGGGACAGGGTCTCTTTGGGTTAAATAATTAATTAAGGTTGGCGCAGCAAGTCTTCTTCCACACTTCTGTATTAGTCGTCTGACTTGAAATACGGTGACCCAATTTCTAGGCATGTCATCTATTAGACGTGTTGTAAATGCATACTATTTTGTAGCTATTAAACCTCTCTGGTAACATGTTCAGCTTAAGAAGAAAATACTAGTTTAAATATGCTTCTTATTCTATCCGTTGTAATGACAACTAGCAATAAAATTTTTTTCACAACTTTTAAGCCGTATTTTCCTAGAAATTACAACACGTTATCAGCACGAAAATGTCATAGGAAATACAGTTAATCTTATTACAAATAGTGTGTAAAAGGTTATATTGTGAAGTTGAATTATTCGTAAAATTTTATTTTCGAGATGTCCAGTGGTGATTCTGGAGCGGTCAGATGGTCTTCATCAACAATACCCTCGCTTCTCCTATCTAATAGAGAAGGGTACCCTTCGTGGAAGTTTAAAATGAGGAACTATTTAATTCATGAAGATTTGTGGTGCACAATTGATGGGTACGATGAAGGAGATGCCACCTCGGAACAGGTAAAATCTCGAAATAATAAGAGAGCACTAGCAAAAATTTGCTTAACAGTAGATGGCTCTGCAATAACGCATATTAGAAGTGCAAAGTCTGCTCTAGAGGCCTGGAAGACATTGCAAGATGCTTATGAAGATAAAGGCATGGGCAGAAGGTTGACTTTAGAGAGAAAGTTATATAGGCTCTCGTTGAATGATTTTCAAAATATTGAAATGTACATTAACTCTGTTTTGAGTACTGCACAAGATTTGGCTGACATCGGCAAGGTAATTGAAGATGCTTCGATTGCTGCGATCTTATTAGGAGGTCTTTCTTCGAAATACGAGCCTCTAATAATGGCATTGGAGAATAGCAATGTAGAAGTAAGTACCGAGCTAGTTAAAAGAAAGCTACTGAATGAAATGTCAAAGATTGACTCCACAGAAAGTGATGCAGCTTTTCAATTGAAAAATCGATCTGACATTGATGTTCATAAAACAAAAAAGAAGAAACCAATTGTATGCTATGAATGTAACAAGCCTGGACACAAACGGCCTGACTGCCCTCTACGTAATAAGGTAAAGAAAGGCGTTAGTTCATCAGACAAGGAGACTTCTTTTAGTGCTCTTGGTTCTTCGTGTTTGGAGATAAATAAGTGGTTTATTGATTCTGGAGCATCAAAACACATGACTCCTAGACGGGATTGGTTCAAGGACATCAAACCATTAGAAGGTAGCACTGTTACTGTTGCCAATGGTGAGAAGATCGACTGTGGTGGTATTGGAGACATATCTATTAACACTGTGTGTAATGTGGTAAATAGCATCAAAGATGTTGCGTATGTACCTAAACTTACTAATAATTTGATTTCTGTCAAGAAAGTCGTAGACAAAGGTTTTGTAGTACTTTTTGATAAAAATGGTTGTAGTTTTTATAGAGATAATGATTTTTCTTTTGAAGGTGAGGCGATTCTACATGGTTCGGCTAGTGGTGGACTGTACACTCTCGATTGTACAACTAATTCCCTTCAAAATCTGGCGTACGAAGTGCACTCTGACTCGTTGAGCAGGTACCTGTTATGGCACAAACGGTTAGGTCACTTATGTCGCATTGGTATGAACCAATTAAAGAATTCTCACGTAGGTATAGATTATACTAAAATAGATAAATCGAGTTGCGTTGCCTGTGTTGAAGGCAAGCAGGCGAGAAAACCTTTCAAGACGATTGCGTACAAGAAAGCTACCTCAAAGCTAGAATTGATCCACTCAGATTTATGTGGACCAATGTCTGAGACATCATTCCAAGGTAATAAGTATGTTCTTATTTTCATAGATGATTTTTCGCGGATGATCTATCCGTACTTCATTGCTTCTAAAGCACAAGTTAAGGAAAAGTTTTGTATTTTTCAAGCATTAGTGGAAAGACAAACCGGCGCTAAAATCAAGAGATTGAGAACTGACTGTGGAAAGGAGTATGTCAATAAAGAGCTTGCGGATTACTTAGCTACAAGAGGAGTGACGCATGAGACTACAGTAGGGTATAGTCCTCAATCAAATGGAGTAGCAGAAAGGACCAATCGTTCCATCGTGGAAAAAGCACGGTCCATGTTAGCTCAGAGTTCGCTATCCAAAGCGTACTGGGAAGATGCCTTCAAGACTGCTGTATACTTAAAAAATAGGTCACCACATCGGGCTCTAGAAAGTAAAACACCTTTTGAAAAATGGAATGGGAATAAGGGTGATTTGACCCATTTGCGTGTGTTTGGGTGTAGAGCACTTATACAAGTTCCCGCTTGTCAACGGAAGAAACTTGATCTGAAGATTAAAGAAGTAATCTTTGTTGGATACTCAGAAGATCGAAATGGTTATTATTTCAGGGATTCTTCAAATCCAAGAAGCATACAGAAGTCGAGAGATGTAACATTTTTTGAAAATCATTTTTCACAATTAAAAGGAAATGCTGTTGAATCTGTGCAAACGGAACCAGTAATTTTGATTGATGAACAACAGCAGCAGGATGAGAATGAAGTTCGTCAAGAAAATAATTCTGTATGTAGTGATGATGAAAATGATTATAATTCAGCAGAATCAGAGAATCCTACAAGTCCTGAACGGATAGAGCGAGCTGTGGATCAGCAAGTAAGCAGATATCCTATTAGGATTCGTAAACAACCTGATTTCTTTACGTCTAAGGTATTTGCTGAAGAGATTATTGAACCGGAGAATTATGTCGAGGCAGTTAATTCAAATGATGCTGATAGATGGCATTTGGCAATGACTGATGAACACAATTCTTTGTTAAAATTAAAAACCTGGAAGCTTGTTGACCGACCCAATGGAAATAAGGTCATACCTTCAAAATGGGTCTATAAGTTAAAGATGGATGCTGACGGAAATATTATGAAGTATAGGGCAAGACTAGTGGTTAAAGGTTTCAGACAAGTGGAAGGTGTTGACTATAATGAAACATTTGCCCCTGTAGTTCGTCATTCTTCACTCCGTACATTGTTTGCTTTAGCTGTAGAAATGGACCTAAAAATGAGACACTTGGATGTTGATACAGCTTTTCTAAATGGAGATCTTGAAGAGGAAGTTTTTATGGAACAACCTCAAGGTTTCGTAAAGAAAGGACAAGAAGCTCAAGTTTGTCTGCTGCAGAAATCCTTATACGGGCTCAAACAAGCACCGCGAGCATGGAACAAGATGTTGGATAAAACACTGTTGAAATTAGGTTTTGAAAAAACTCCTTCGGAACCATGCGTATATAGGAAACTTTTTGGTAAAGAGTTAGTCTTATTGGCAGTTTTTGTCGACGACATTATTGTTTTTTACCAAAATGAAATGACATTTGACATTGTCATACATGACCTGAAAAATATTTTTTCAATAAAAGTTCTGGGAGAATTAAAATATTATCTCGGATTAAATATCCATAGAAGCGACGATGGTGAAGTAAAGGTTAGTCAAAAAACATTTATTTCAAGTTTGCTGAAAAAATTTGGTATGGATATGTGCAAGACGGTTGAGACTCCATCAACCCTGAAGAAGCTGAGTACTGGAAATGGAGAAGACGAGTATCCATTTCAAAGTTTAATTGGATCCCTTATGTTTTTGGCAGTAAACACTCGCCCTGACATAGCATTTGTGACGAGCTATCTCAGTCAGTTCAACACAAAGTTCAATAAAGAACATTGGCTAGCAGCAAAGAGAGTGTTGCAATATTTGAAAGGTACAATGGATTATGCTCTTACTTACAGAAAGAGTGGAGAGTACCTAAAGGGATACACGGACGCAGATTGGGCTAACTGTAGCATGGACCGAAAGTCATATACTGGCTACTATTTTACGCTGGCTGGAGGTCCTGTAATGTGGCAAGCTAAAAAGCAGCAGACGACTGCTCTGTCATCTACTGAGGCGGAGTATATGGCACTAACCGCTGCGGCTAAAGAGGCGTGTTATCTAAGACGATTTGTATCCGAAATAACCGGTAAGTCCGATACTGTTACTTTGTTTAACGACAGTCAGAGTGCACAAAGTTTAGTGCACAACCCTGTCCATCACGAGCGAACGAAACATATAGATACAAGATATCACTTTATACGGGAGAAGGTATCTGACGGTATTATAGATATTAAATACGTCAGATCAGATTTGAATTTTGCTGATATGCTAACAAAACCGTTAGGACGTATTGCACATAAAAGATGTGTAGCTGGTTTAGATTTAGCATAGGTTTTGATAATGTGGTATTCTTTTTTTTTTATTGGAGAGTTTTAATTGAGGGAGGATGTTGTAAATGCATACTATTTTGTAGCTATTAAACCTCTCTGGTAACATGTTCAGCTTAAGAAGAAAATACTAGTTTAAATATGCTTCTTATTCTATCCGTTGTAATGACAACTAGCAATAAAATTTTTTTCACAACTTTTAAGCCGTATTTTCCTAGAAATTACAACAAGACGGTCCTTCCATCGTGTCTTTGGTATTCTCTTAGAGCAATCCATGAGGATTGCTCATACTTAAATGTTCCTCAATCTTTTTTCCACATTGAGACATAAGACCGTTGAGGAAAAACAGTCGCAAAAAGTGCAATTTTGAAAGTTGATGGATTAGAATAATAAAAAACTGGTTCAAATTCAGACGTTTCGAATCATCATATTCTTGTCTCGTGTTTCAAAAACAGACAAAGGCAAACAGGTTGACTTTATAAGCACATCTTTTATGGACAGGTTTAACTTCTAGGGATATCAGATACTTGGTATTTTTCTTCATTATCAACTTACTCAAACTGTTTTCATATATACATAGTAAAATATGGTTTGCCATATTCCACTATATATATTTTAGAGGTTTTAATATACATACATAGTAAAATATGGTAACATGTAGGCAGTCAGCGTGTCATGTCAGGCAGGACAGCGTGTATATGGAAATCGTTGAGCCGAGAGTTATGCCACAACTTGGGAGAGGCTTATGTCCAGCAGTGAACTGCTATAGGCTGGTCGATCCTACGCTAACTGAGCCCTTTGGAATGCTCTTGTTTTTCTTTATCGTGTGGGTAGTGCCTAACCTACAAGAGTGTCAGAGTTTTATTCCACCCATGGACCTCTGACTTGGCTTTACATGCCGTTGAGAAATTTCTTTCAGGCATGCTGCTTTCCTCACGATGCTAGCCTCCATTGAAAAATACAACTGTTTGGTTGATCACAAGCGGTACTGCTAAGTAAGAGATCCAGTTGTGTTGTATTTTTCTATCAGAAATTTCTTTGTAGCAATCCCGTGTTTGGATTTTTTTCGGTGTACTATGATACGTTTTATCGTAAACCTTTCACGTCATGCTCCCTGGCGGAACCACCTTTGCTGTAACAAGTATAAGTTACATGAACAATTCTATGAAATGTCTATAAAATTCTAGTCCTAATAAAAAAAAGTCTAGATCTCTGGTTTCGACGTAAACTTTTATTTAAAGTGGTTGCGCTGCGGAGTATCCTTCCTGGCGAAACCACCAGGATATTTCTAATACTATACATAGTACAAGCAAATATAAGTATCAAATAATTCTATAACAATTCTTTATTGAACTAACACCCTCAAATCCTCGGTCTAATTTAAATATACGAACAAAACGGTGCCTCAATCTTTGTTTTCGAAATAGTAGCTAAGTGCCTAGATTAAAGTTCTTAGCAAATAAAGTTTACGTCAAATATCATACAATGCCCTCTAGGCGTTTAGTTTATAAGCATACAGATAATTTATTTTCTTGTTTAAATAGATTTTTGTAAGAATTACGTGCAATTGTTGCCAAATGGCAATATGATTCACACAAATATTAAAGATTTAATATCAAAAAATACTTGTGCTTTTGATGCTGCGGTGCAAGCATTCGCAATTGCTTATAAAGAACACACCAGTGCTCAAACATTGCTTGAATCACAAGACACATCATTTTCAACGCTCGTTAAGGCTGTTTAAAAAATTATACTTCTGTGGATGTTCTAAGATAAGATTCCCTCGAAAATTCTTGTTACATTACAGCTGCAGTCAACAATTCGTATATTATTATGTCGCTTCATTGTTTAAAAAAAATGGACAAAATTTCATCAATAATAGTATTGGAAAATATCGAGTGGCAATACTAGCAATACAGGACAAGTTTTTTCAGTTTTCAAGTCACAAATGGGGCATATCTTTTCATATTTCGCACTGTAAAATTAATTCAATAATAGTCCCTCAAAAATTCTGGTAACGTTACAGCTGCAGTCAACAATTCGTATATTATTATTTCGCTTCATTGTTTCAAAAATAAATAAACAACATTTTAGCTCTTAATCTTGAAACATCCACAGATTGTATCATTTTTTGAAACAGCCTTAACGAGCGTTGAAAATGATGAGTCTTGTGATTCAAGCAATGTTCTTTGTAAGCAACTGCGAATGTTTGCACCGCAGCATCAAAAGCACAAGTATTTTGCGATTATCTTTAATATTTGTGCGAATCATATTGCCATTTGGCAACAATCGCACGTAATTCTTACAAAAATCTATTTAAACAAGAAAATAAATTATCTGTATGCTTATAAACTAAACGCATAGAGGGCATTGTATGATATTTGACGTAAACTTTATTTGCTAAGAACTTTAATCTAGGCACTTAGCTACTATTTCGAAAACAAAGATTGAGGCACCGTTTTGTTCGTATATTTAAATGGGATTAAATATAATGAGCACCAAAAAATACTTTGAGATCCTAAGCTACGTTACCCAAAAAAAAAACTAAACACCAAAAAAATTGTATTCAAAGACCAAATATAGTAAATGATCACCAAATATAGTAAATGATCACCAAATTTTGTGGCAAGAAGAACTTAGGAAGCAAGTGCGAGCAAAGCGAGCTCGGGATATTGGGCACCCCGACTCGGACAGGTTAGGTTCGAAGGGGATGGCGGGGTCTAGTGAGCGAGCGGAGCGAGCGAACTAAGACCCCGACATCCCCTTCGTGTTAGGTTACTTTAAACCCTGCAGAGAGAAATAGGAGCCCCGCGTAGCGGGGCTCCGTCGACTACGCCTTAGTTCGGAGCTGTGATTTTCAGGTTTTTAATTCTGGTGATCATTTACTATTTTACGCAGTATAAAAATGTTTTTTAAGGTTATATTTACTTTATCTGGTGTTATGTTAAACATAAGCCTATTTAAATTAGACCGAGGATTTGAGGGTGTTAGTTCAATAATGAATTGTTATAGAATTATTTGATACTTATATTTGCTTGTACTATGTATAGTATTAGAAATATCATGGTGGTTTCGCCAGGAAGGATACTCCGCAGCGCAACCACTTTAAATAAAAGTTTACGTCGAAACCAGAGATCTAGACTTTTTTTTATTAGGACTAGAATTTTATAGACATTTCATAGAATTGTTCATGTAACTTATACTTGTAACAGCAAATGTGGTTCCGCCAGGGAGCATGACGTAACCTTTCAAGGCTTGTCATGTAATCAAACTTCAAACGAATACGCCTTTTTGGAGATCTTTCTTTCATAACCTCAACATCTTTTCACTGCAGGACTATCCCTTCAACGTGTACATTCCGGACAATACAATAAGCTTTGAAGACGGCTCGCTGGTCATCACTCCGGTACTGACAGAGAAGCTACACCACGAGGGATTCCTGACTGAAAGCCTCGATCTTAATAACGGGTACGTAAGTTGGGGTCGTTACAACAGGACCATTAAGTGGAAAATTATGTTTGATTTTTTACTGATAATTATTCTGCGGGATCTAAGACAGTTAAATCGTTTCTCCGGGACTTCGTCGAGCTTCATTGCCTCGAATGCCTCGGCACTTTTCTGACGGTCACCATTTTTTCTGGATCTAAGGAATTATTGTGGTAGAGGTATAGTATTTCCCAGTACCTGGGTGATTGAGATCACATAGGCACTCCGTATAAACTACTGGTTTAAAGCTGCATCCGGTTAGACCAGAACCCCACCTTGGGGTCCAATAAGAATTAATAAGGAAATACCAAATATTGTTGGCCTAGGCATATGATGAATTCGTGGCGAGCGCATGAAGCCAACGAGACACAGAAGAAATTCTATTGAGTAAAATTATCTTTGCTCGCCATCTAAAACATTAATTAATTAATTTTAATGAATACATGGGCTTTACAAAGACATGATTAAGTCCAAATTTCCTGTCATTCGTAAAGTATTTACCGGATGTCGTAAACATCGGAGAACTTTTGAATTTTACAATTTTCGACAGCCGTTTCCTTTCACTCAAGTCATTCGGAAATATCAATATTCAATGGCGACTGACGAACTCGTATTTTGTTGGCACAAAAATATTATTTTGGGATATTGTTTCAAGCAAATGATTATCTTCAAAGTTGCATTATACACTTATAACATACTATATATTTACTTACCAAAGTTTACAGCTCACAACACAACAAACAATCACAAATACCGCAGCACAGCACACTGATCTGTCATTGAATTTTTTCAACGACAAGGACGCGATTCTATTAATTATAAAATATTGAATTCGATTACAAACCAAAAATTATTCAAAGGTTTTCGTTGCTTCTCTTGATTTTTTTTGCGGCCTACTCAAAAGTTTTTTGTTAAACATATCTGATGTCCTAAGAATCATAATTATGAAGTGCTTTCATTGCGCAGAATTTTCTTAGTTGCATTCAGGATGTTGAATTGTGGTTGGTTGTTACGGAGTTTCCTTGCGTGATCAAATCAGAATGAGGACATCCACAACAGAACCAAGGTTACCGACGTAGCCCAAAGAATTGCCTACCTTAAGTGGCATTGGAAAGGGCACATTGCTCGCAGAACGGATAGCCGATGGGGCTGAAAAGTTCTGGAGTGGCGACCGCGAACTGAAAGTCAATGCGTTGGAAGGCCTCCCACTAGGTGGATCGATGACCTGGTGAAGGTTGCAGGGATTCGCTGGATGCGAGTCGCACGGGACCGGTCAATGTGGCGACAGTTGGGGGAGGCATATGTCCAGCAGTGGACGTCTTTCGGCTGAAATGATGATGATGATGATGATGGTTGTTACATCGCGCTCTCAATTACATGAGACATAGAAAATAACTGGAGAAATGTGGGAGTCCTTACTGTTATACCTCTACCCAACCCTTAGGAATACACACATAATGTTATGTGTTTAAAACTATTCTTCTTAGCGTGTCGATGACAATAGGGATGGTGACTCATTTTTTTTCATTTGTCTATCGGGTAGATTATTTTAAAGTATTTGACATGTATTTTTTCTTTTTTCACGTAATCGTAAAATTACGGAGATATTTTGAGTTGAAATGGCGCATGACGTCACGGCTCAGTACATTTTATACCTAGTTGTGACGTAGTGAGCCCCCACTCTCCAACTTTAATGCGTTTTAACTAAGTATTTTTTTGTTAACTTGATAAAACAAAAAATACGTGACGGACAAAATAGAATTTCGTTTTCTTAACCCAGTCATCATCCCTATTCAAATTTGAGTCAGCCCGAAATTTCGCGACGAGTTTGGCACTTTTAGTAGCGTCCATTAGCTCCTTTGATGTACAAACTATTGTTCTTATAACGCTAAATCGAACCGATATACCGTTGAGAAATTTTATCACCAAGCAAGCAAATTTTGAAGTAATTTCATCATTATTCTCCTATTTCAGATGTACAGGTCAACTTGGCACCACGGAATGCAGAAGGGAAGCATCGGGCGCACAAATCTTACCTCCAGTCGTAACGGGGAAGATTACAACAAGACACAGGTTTGGCTTCAAGTTCGGCAGAATCGAAGTCAGGGCGAAGCTACCAGCGGGCAGCTGGCTCATACCTGGTGAGTGCTAAGTTCTGGAAGTCTCAGAATGAAATGGATAAGTAAACGTTACTGTGGACTTATATTCCCGTCTCAATCTTGCACTAGAAGTTTGTGTCAAAGGCTTACCAGAGCATATGTTGCAAGTAACGTTCCTCAATTTTGACGTTACTTCTTTTTCCATAGAAAGTCTATTAGTGTTCAAATACTGATGCTTCTTTCTGTTTTAAATACCTGAAACTGGTAAAGGTGTTTTTGTGAGGCCTTCTTTTAAAACCAAGACGTTAATAATATTTTTTTTTTCGTTTTGAGTTTCTAGAATGCGATGACCGAATCAGCTTCCAAAAAGACCCAGACAAGTGACCTACTTATTTTCAATGGTACATAATTTTTCGGTGGCACTTTTGGAGGTCAGCATGTAAATGAATTGAACATTGAACAGTTTGAAACACAAAATATCGTCTTTTCTACTATCAAATCAAAGAAGGTTGAAAAAACTACAGTTTTCACTGCAAAATTTCTTTGTCCACAAGCACCCCTATTTACATCTAATTTCCATTTCAGAAATCAACCTAGAACCTTCCGAAAATGTCTACGGATCTCTTCGTTATGAATCCGGTTTAATGCGCGTCGCTTTCGCTCGAGGGAACCCAAGTCTTGCCAAGAAGTTGTATGGAGGTCCGGTGCTATCTGACTCTGGAACATTCAGGTCTATGCTGATGAAGGAGAAAATTGGAATCGATAACTGGAACAAGGATTACCATAATTATACTATGGTTTGGAGACCTGGTGAGTCTTTTTTTTTTGGACTTGAAAATACACTACCGTCACATGTTTTTTTTGCTACCCAGCAACATTGATATTTTCTGATTGATAATAGTAGAAATGGAAATCTGAGGACATGATAATTATGATACATTTTAAGTTAGCCAGTAATAACTGTCTTCAGAAGTCAGAAATCTTAGAGAAATTCTAGCTTGTTTTCGAAGTCTGTGACGTCACATTTCTCCGAACTTTTAGTTCTATGGCATGATATTTGCAATCACCGTTTTCTGACTCCCTGGGTTCGAACTCACGACAAATGTTAGTCGAGACCGTTATCCTTTGATCTCCACTTCTGTCATAAATTACAGAAAAGAAGATATTCCATTACTATCTGTTCGTTAAATGTACTAAAGTATACCTAAACTTACCAACTCATTTCTCTTCTAGATGGCCTCGAGCTCTTCGTAGACGGCGAACAATACGGAAACATCAACCCTGGCGAAGGATTCTTCTCTCTCGCGCGAGAACACGCTGTACCGCACGCTAGCAACTGGCTCAGAGGAACTGTCATGGCGCCGCTTGATCAAACGGTAACTTCTTCTCTAATACAGGCATAAAGAAGTATTACGATAAGGGTGTAAAGTTTCTTATCTGTATTGATAAGGGAGGATCCTCCGACCAGGTGTCCGATAGGCTACTGCCCAATGGTTGGTGTCTGAAACGGTAAGTTCTTTTATAGAATTGCCTGAACTGCTGTGCGTGTAGTATCGCGTCTGCGTGTTGACCTACAGACTGCATGTATAGAACGACTGACAGTACGCTGTGAACAGCGTAGCCTTTACTTCAGTCGAGCACTTCACAAATCGGCGAGCCAACATATTGCAGCGGACAGTCAACAATCTGCGCTCACGCTTAATGCCCAGGCTGTTATTTAGGTCGGCAAGCGTCGTGGTTGGAGGGGGAGACCTCAGGCGGATGGGATCTCCGCAGACTAGCTGTTAGCTACTGGATGTGAGTTGCTGAGTATCTCGCGTGTAATTGGCGCGATCTATGTCCAGCAGTAGACTGGCCGTAGGCTGCTGATGATGATGGTCTCTACTATTATAGCTCCTGGTAGATCGTGAATGATACCTAATGGTTAAGTCAACCCAGGCGAAGGATTCTTCTTAATCGCGCGTGAGCACGCTGTACCGCACGATAGCAAGTGGCTCAGAGGAACTATCTTGGCGCCACTTGTGGAAACGGTAGCTTGGTCTCTAGATATGAAATTGCCGAGATTGATGCTTTGGTATTAAAACAATGGCCTATCCAACAATATGGTGTTTCATAGGTTGCTGACATCGTTATTCTTAATAGGGGATCCGACTGGGTAAAAAAAACGACATTCTATTTTGTCCGTCAGACAGGTAATACAAAAATATTAGACACGTATTTTTTGTTTTATCAAAATATCAAAAAATTACTTAGTTAAAACTCATTAAAGTTGGAGAGTGGGGGCTTACTACGTCACAAGTAGGTTTAAAACTTACCTACATGTGACGTCATGCGCCATTTCAACTCGATATATCTCCGTAATTTTATGACCACGTGAAAAATTAAAAAATACGTGTCCAAAACTTTTCAATAAACTACCCGACGGACAAAGAAAAATTGTATTATCCCCTATTATCTCTTTATCTAAATGTTTTCTTCCGTACTTCTCTATTAGTCGTCGGTGATGATAATTGGAAATAAAAAAATACGAAAATTCAACCAGTAGTGGAGCCTTTTGTTATTTTAAGTAATATTCTCTTTCAACAAACACAGCCGTATAAAGTAACCATCACGCCTATGGTCTTGGATTTAACTATCGGTCGAACCGGTTCGGACTTTCGGGCGCGGTTCCGGATATCAGCATCTGGCAGATCATCACCTGCCCAGCCTTTTCCCAACTATGTAGGGGTCGGCTTCCAGTCTAACCGGATTCAGCTGAATACCAGTATTTTACAAGGCGCGACTGCTTATCTTACCTCCACAACCCAGTTGGTACTGAGCAATACGATACCCCTTGGTAAGCCTAGTTGTCAGACTTTCGGGCCACTGACTACCTGTAACGACTGTCAAACGCACGAAGGAAACTCGGTATGTCATGTGTGGTATGAACCTATGCTCGGACCAACCTAGGCTGAACATCGACTGACCATCCGTTGACAGAAACTTTAGGCATTGTTTATTATGATATCCAAATTGACACCTCTTTCATAAAAAACTAACGGTCCTATCCTCTTCACAGTTTTACCTCTCCCTGGGTCTCCGAGTGGGAGGTGTCCACGACTTCAGCGACGACCTTCCGGACAAGCCCTGGAGGAATAGAGCCAGCAAGGCTATGCTCGACTTCTGGAAACACAAGAATAACTGGTTTCCATCTTGGTACAACGCCAATCTGAGAGTAGATTCCCTCAAAGTGTATGCTTTGTAGAGTAAGAATGTGATCTGTGATGATTCCGAGATTTTAGTTCGTAAGATTTTTAAATAAAAGTAAAATAATAATTTGTTTCCTTTTGTTTTCATTTGTTTTGAGTGTCGTCCGTTTTCCTTTTAATTTGAAGAGAATTGAATCTGGTTTTACCGGAACGGTATTACCCAAACCTGATAACAATTGTTGTCCTTGAATCCATGACTACATCAACTTTTTTGGCTAAAAATAAACTTTTTTCGTCGTTCTTTTTCGTTTTCGTTCGTTTCGTTTCGTTCGTCGTTTATGATTGTGGAAGATAAAAATTTGTTTGTTGTACATGAATGAAACACATTCTCAACACGTTGAGTTATAAGTCGAGCTACACAATAACTGACAAATGCTTGCACTGACTGGACCTGACTGGCCCACTGAAATTTTGTTGTTCTTTCTTCAAAAGACCATCTCAGACTCGAATTTGCATAGTCCTCATGTGAGTTGACCAAGAATGTCTGGACTCTGAGTGTGTTTCGGCTGTTTCTTCTCAGAGTAGTCAGGTACGAAACACGGGCCCCAAATATTCAAATACAAACAACCACACTCAACGGTCCGTCACTGGAGCAGCATTAACATTTCATTGGCGTCTCGCTCGCAAATTATCAGTGAGGTCCAATCAGTGGAATCGCAAGGGTGGCCCGCGAAATTCAAAATTTGTTACGTTGCGCGGCAGTGTCAAAAAGTGATACTGGGTTTTTCCACTAGGAATTTTTCAGTAGGAGCCCGGAGTTTGTTAGTTGGCGGTATGATACCCCCGTATCTCGGAAAGCACGTTAAGCCGTTGGTCCTGCGCTTGATCTCTCTCCGCGAGTGTCGGATTGCCGTCCCATCGAACTGTGAGAGTGAAGGAACAGGGAGTGCACCTGTGCCTGCGCACACACTTGTGCACTATAACCATCACCCGCGCCGATAGCAAATCTCCGACAAGATTGGCCGCCGTGACAGAAAAAGTTCGCGAGGACTATACGCAAATCATATTTTGTCTTATATAAAGCCTGTTACTGTCCTGCAAATTACAAATATAATCTAAGAAAATTCTAATTTCACGGGCTAACCTGGCGCTTCCACCTTAGTACAAAAAAAATATAAAGCTTTCATGTCACTAAATTACTGAAGTTTTCTCTAGTTACCTACAGTAAAAATTTTTTTAAAAAGTTTTTAATTATCTCATGTTATTCTGCCACGTTACTTTTCCTTCGGGAGATACGAAATTTTTCCTGTTAGTTTTGAAATGAAGTGCGCCACAATGAACTAAACAGCGGCGCGGCAGCTGCGCTTCTGACTCGCGGTTGTTCTTATAATGTGAAGGCATATGCTTCTGCCGCGCTACTGTCGCGCTGCTAACGTCCTAATGTGAAAGCGGCCTTATTTCAATCTATTTTTATTTGGATATATTAATCCTTAATTTTATAGTTGTAGCCGGAAACTTTTAGACCTTTCCCTTTACTACTGCCTACAAGGTGGCGAATGCTCTCTTGAACCTATGTCAACAATACGGGACCTGGGACAGACCTTAGGCAAGTTCTCCTTGCCTTTTGTTTGCTTTATTGACGTTTTTGCCATTGCCGACTCGTAGTCACACCAGATCATCACACCAGTACGATAAACAGGATTTTTGGAACGAAGTTCCTTATCGCGCGTTGTGAAAGGGGGCTAGACGGAAAAAATTCTTACGAAAAGTTGTCACGACACTTTTTGCTATAGTAAGCTATTGTAAGCTTTATTTGTTTAAAATATAGTTGAAATTTCCTTAAATTACGTACAATTGGGGTGTGTATGTGAGTAAGGATAGATATGATTATTATTTTGAGTGACCGAACTACAACTTTGTAGTTTTCAAATTCGGTTGTGCAGTTAAGTAAGACGTATTGCTTCGAATTAAGGATTAATCTTCCTTAAATTAAATATTTTATTTTTCGCACACTAACTTAAATCTAAAATGTATTGATATTATGTACGTGAAAGGAACTTCGTTCCATCCGGGTGTCCCTTGACACCTCTCAAGTTTTTTTTTCTCGTTTGTTACACCACTGATTTTTTCACACCATGTATACGATAATTGCTAGTGCAGTAACTTTATATCCTAATAAAGTCGATCTGCTGAGTGGGCGATGCCAACTTTTGTTCTTTGCCAACTGTTTAGATTTTTCTACTTTTAGTAATATTTATTATCGTTTATTTACTTACTTACATACTAATTACATTTTTTTTTTTTTTTTTAATTATATAAAAAAATAGTAGCCCACCGGCATTGGGATCATGGGCTCAGGATGGGCACAGGGCTCTTGAGAGAGGAACCTCCTGACAAAACGCGCCGTGTCCGGAAGTACTGCTTTCTGAATCAAGCCCTTGATCCAGCTGCCAAGCGAAAGACTGAAAGCCATTGGCCGACACGACCATCGGCACAATGACATCTGTACCTACTCACGTCCCGCATGTCGACAACCTCATGAGCCAGATCTAGATACTTGAATTGCTTATCCTTCTCTGCTTTCACGAGGTTCTCATCATGCGGGACCGTTATATCAACAATCATTGCGCGACGCTCCAATCGATCTATCACCACAATGTCAGGCTTATGGGCAACAATAGTCCTGCCAGTGACGTTAAGTCGATCCCAATACAACGTGATATTACCATAATCGAGAACCGTGGTCGGGCGCTTACTTCTAGTATTATTTTTATTTATATTTTTATTTAATTGGGAGTGCCAACTTTCACAAACGTTGTTGGTGCTGTGCCTTTGACCAACTATATTCCAGTTGGCGATATATTATTCATCAGCCTTTGTCGGGCCATGTATGCTATGAATTGTTTCATCTTTTCCCCGCTAAATTCAATAGATTCTGTTTGTACTCCCATCCGGTTTTAACAAGTCCTAATGGAGTTAGCGGCAATGCCGTATACAGAGTCCCACAATTCTTTTATGTAGTTTACTTTTCAAACCAATTGATTTCGCTTTTCGCCATTAAAACACCGACTAAAGACATACAAATACCGAATAAAGTCACATACCAACACCTTAGCCATAGCCCTGTATTATCCAATAACTACGAAAAGGCTCCAACGCCACCATATATGGGACTTCATAGAATGAAGCAAACCAGAAAATTTTGAGAAGCAGATTTTTCACTGGAAGAATGGACCTCAACTGAACAGTCATTAACCGCACAAAAAATCTACTAATGGTTTACTACCGATCGCAAGATGAAGAATAATAAAAAAAAAAATTGGAACTTTAACCCCTAATATCTCCGTAACTAGAAGGTTCCCAGGCATACCTGGGAACCATTTTTTTGTTCTACACCATAGTGTAAAAAGTGATCGCGATGACAGGGAGAACCAGTGCCTTTCCGCTTCGTTAAGAGGTGTTTTACACCCTTTATGTGGGATGTGACTACAGCAGTCATTGTGCCGATAGACGTGTCGGCCAATAGCTTAATTTCCAAAAGCCTCGATCAACATCTGAGTAGGCTTTCGCTTGGCAGCTAGATCAAGGGCTAGATTCCGAAAGTAGTACTTCTGGACGCGGCGCGTATTGTTAGGAGGTTCCTTTCTCATGAGCTCTGCCCCCGGTAGCTCGGACCCTGTGTCTGATGCCGGTGGACTACTATTTACTAATTTTTTTTTTACATCATTTTGTAGAAAAATGTACTAATGTATGTAAGTAATAAATAAAAAAATCTAAACAGTCGTCAAAGAACGAAAGTCGGCAAACGCCGATCAGCAGATCGACTTTATTAGAATATAAAGGTACTGCACTAGCATCGTATACATGGTGTGAAAAAATCAGTGGTGTGACAAGCGAGAAAAAAAATCCTGTTTGTCATACTGGTGTGATAATCTGGTGTGACTACGAGTCAGCAATGGTTTTTGCCACTGACTATTTTTTAGAAGTCGGTTATTCTTTTTGCAAAAAAGGTTTTTGTTTTTAATTGAGCATTTTTATCTGTGGTTGATTGCATCTCACACAAATTCTTGTCGAGTATTCATTTTACAAGTAGGTAATTTTATTTACTTTCACCTGTCCGTTATCTGTGTGTAATGAAATCTTGCAAGTTAAATTTGACACACTTCCCGTTTTCCAATTGAACTGAAAATTTGCACGCATATGTATATTGCGTGACAATACAATATTATGATAACATGGAGCTGTTCTGATGATGGAACGGGAAGGTGGCCATGGGAACTCTGTAATGAAACGACGCGCGACGCAACCCCATCGAGTTGGGACTAGTTTGATTCGGTTTGACGAGTACTTTGTCTTTAGATACTATCAGCTCTATTATAGCTCCATCATCAGACCCTGGATACTATCCAGGGTCTAAAGATGGAGCTGGAAGATGGCCATAGGCCAACTCCGTTATAAGAGACATAACCCCATCGAGTTTGGGCTCCTTTGATTCCTCTTGACAAGTACTTTGTCTCTAAATGGTATCCAGGGTCTTAAGATGGAGCTGGAAGGTGGCCACAGGAAGATAATAAAATGACACAATCCAATCGAGTTTCGGCTCGTTTGATTCGTCTTTATAAGTACTTTGTATATAGATATTATCTTGGACAGATAATATCCACATGCAACCCCACCACTCCTCGAGGTTTAATAACTTACGAACTTAACGAAAATTTGTGAACACGTTTATATTTTATGGATAAATATAATGATCTCATCCTGCACCCAGGATCGTCTTCTCACAAGGGAACTCCTCAGTGGTTAATAGCAGGGATATTAAAAAATTGTTGAGATAATGATGTATGGTCAGAAACGATTACAACAAAACTAAAAATATTAAAATAAAATTATGAGTAAAAACATAGTTTTCACTTAAGCTTGTCGCGTGAATGGTAAATGCTATAAAAACTATGTATATGCGACAACCTTTGGTGGAAACTATCCTTTATGTTTTCAGGTTTTTTTACATATAACTTTATTTTTATTGTGACTAACACGGTTGAAACTTGGCAGGTAAGGGTTGGTCACCCATCCACAGACCAACCTAGGCACGCACTGCTTGACCTTGAAGATCGTCCCGTGCGGTTGTTATTATTTAGTCACGAGCTCCTCTGAACTGATCAAACTGATAGGACTAACATTTCACGTCTCAACAACCGAATTTCAGCAAACCTAGAACACAACATACATTTATTTTTACCCTAAAAGCCCGTTCTCATATAATAATTTTCAACCCTAGGCGAAGTCTAAAAGATCATAAACCAAACAACTTTTACGCCAAAAAAAAAAACTATTAGGTTCCGAGAATCTTGAATTTGGCTATCGATTTTCCTGTTTTTAATAATCTGACCTTTATAAGTCGCATGCAGCATCTTCACCAGATAGTATCGTCGAAACATTCGGCTATACAAGTGGTCGAAACATGTCGTCTTTCTACAAAGCTTTCCTATATTTATTCGTGTTTATTTCGATATGTGAAGCTCAGGTGAACAAAGATCATGAAGTCGCTACTCCAACGGTGGAAGCTTTGTACCCAAAAGGCTTCAGGGTGACGTTGAAAGGTAAGACCGTTTATTGTGATAAGAAACTTTAAAAAATTACATATTTTCATGCTTCTATATCCCGAAGCGTTAGACAGAGGTGTAACTATAGTAACTACACCTTAATTTTGCCAGTTTGTTTCAGTCCCATTTAATAGGGATTAAGAAATATGACCTATTGTTACTGATTGAAATTGGTATTTATTTTATGTACCTACATACGTTAATCGATGAGCTTCAAGATCTGTCTTCGTAATTAATTCAGAGACATAGAAACATCAATAATAATATACAGTAAAAAAATATTGTTTATCGAATATTGTTATCATTGTCTCGGAGAATGTTATCATTAACACTAATTGTTGATAATAAAAAGTAATTATTTATTTATACAAAAACCTATTATGAAAAAGAATACACTTCGCGCAACCCGAAAACATGTTCGAATGCAAGGTATTTAAAAGACATGGTTCTACAATTTCATTTGTTGATTTTGTTATTATTAAAACTTGTGATAATACGGCAAGGTTTTTCCTCGTCACACCTTGTTTTATAAAAACAAATAGTAGCGCATTAACAAAATATGTCAAATAAAGAAAGAAGTTTTTGGAATGAGTAAAACTCAAACTTTAAATCAACACGAATCCAGATACCTACAACCATACCATCTCGTTAAGTCGCCAGCGCTATTGCGGAGCATAGAGTCTTGGATTCAATTCCCAGGCCTGGCAAAGAGTCAGCAGCCTGGATTATGCCTGGTTAGAGGAAATAGAATATAATAATAGAGACCAGCGGTGGCCCAGTGGTAGCAGCCACGACTTACGAGCAGTAACCCGTGGGTTCGAACCCAGGCAGGTGCATTACTTTGTGTAATTTATTTCATCATCGCTGCTCTCAAAAACGGTGAAGGAAAACATCGTGAGGAAATCGGCATGTCCTAGAACCAAAAATTCGAAGACATGTGACATCTACCAACCCGCACTGGGCCCGCGTGGTGGATTACAGCCCACTCCCTCTCATAGAAGAGGAGGCCTGTGTCCCAGCAGTGGGAACATTATAGGCTAATGATGACGATGAGAGGAAATAGGCTCACTCCTTATTACATAGGGCTTAAACATAACTGTTGAGATATGGGTGGACAATAAATACTCCTCTCACTTACCCTTTCCGGATCTCAGTCATGTTGTTATTTTATATCTTGGAGCTTGGTAACGCCAGTATTTTAAATGGTCAGACTAAACAATCCTTTTTTTATAGATGATGGGTATACCTTCTTCGGTTTTCGTGGAAACATCAACCAAGAATTCCAAGGGCTGAACGAAGGTGTTATTCATGCAGACGTAGTCAGACCCAAAGGCAATAAGTGGGTGTACAAGAATCGTGATGTTGTACTGAAAGTCGGAGACACCTTATTTTACTGGATCTATGTCCTCAGAAATGGCAAGGGATATTATAACACAGACCTGGAATTCACAGTTACTAGTAAGTTCTTCTTCTTTCTACAAAGGTCCCCGGACAAAACCACCACCAAGAAATCAGTATCTGACAAGCTTTATCATTTGTGTTATTAATACCTCCACCACAGCTTTCAAAACGTTGAAGGATAACATGGTGGAGAATTGCATATACCGTGTAAATCACCTCATCACGAAACCGTCAACCAAGCATTCTGTACATGAAACTAAGTAACTTTAACGACTTTTTTTGGGGGGGTGTAAAATCATGTTTTGCGGTAGAACTCAATGTAGCGCACTCAAAACATTGTGCTGATGGAAGGATTGAATAGTACGGGGGTCATGGAGGTGTTTAAAGTAAAAATCTTACATTAAAAACTTGTATTTAAAAAAATACTTGTCAAAAAATTGTAACTTTGACCCCTAATATCTCCGTAACTAGAAGGTTTCCAGGTATGGTGTAGAACAAAAAAATGATCGCGATGACAGGGAGAACCAGTGGCTTTCGGCTTCGTTAAGAGGTGTTTTACACCCTTTATACCCTTTCCGTTACACCCTGTGTAATATTTTATTTCTTTTTCATTACCAGTACCTCTAGAATATTTTGACATTATTATAAAGCTGTTTACGAACAGCTGTTTGCTGTTGTTAAGGGTTCTGGTATTACCCAGAACTAATTGGATTGTGGAGGTCAGAGAGGTGTTTTACACCCTTTATATCCTTAAACCGAATATTCAAAGATCTGTGGCATCCACAAACTTGCACTGGCCCGCATGATGGATAATGGTCCACTTCCGACCACAAAGAGGAGTTCTGTGACCAGCGTATCATGGCTGATTGTGCTTCCTTCATTAGAAGGCTGATATACAAGGCGTAAGTTACAGACACTTCACGAAGACGTCAAACAAACATTCTGGACAAACTAAGTGACCCCACGCAGAAATTATTGCTGGGAAACGTTTTTTTTTTCTCAATGTAACACACATTGTGCTGATAGATGCATTGAATAGTTAACGGGTCATGGAGGTATTTAAAGAACTGGTATAAAATTATAAACTAGTATTGTAAAAAAATCTTGTCAAATAGTTGGAACTTTGCCATAACCTCCAATATTTCAGTAACTAGAAGGTTCCCAGGTATAGTTCGGAACAAAAAAAAATCGCAATGACGGGGAGAACAAGAGCCTTTCGGCTTCGCTCAGGGTCTAATTACACCCTTTAGACGCAATACAATGGCAAATCTGAAACTGTGAAAGTGAATATTTAAGTACCATACCATTCACCACGGCGGATATTTCAATCCCCCCTATGAAAATTACAATAAAACTACTAGCTTACTAAGCAAAACCAACTATTACAAAATAGCTTCTTAAATTTTGCAGAATACGTCAATGAGGATGGTTCACCAGCCGATGTACCAGTTCAGACAACACCCGAAGACTCCTCTATAACTTTCCTGGAAAATCCCTTAGACTCAAGATATGAGGGTAATGTGCCATCAGACTGTGTTATTTCCAAGACCAGGGTCCAGGGATATCGAAACACTTGCAAAGACCAGTTGCTGTTCAGCGAAGAGTTCGCGAAAACAAGTCTTAAGGCGTTGGATAAATGGCACGCGATGATCCAGTTTCCAGGAGAACCGGTTTGTTCAGTGCACTTGAGTTATAGATAACATCATAACATCACCACTACTGTTAAAAACCAGTAATGTTAAAAACCCACGTTATTACATGGGTGAGCCTTTTGCCACTAACCGGGCTCATCCAAACTCCGTGACTTAGCAGCCACGGAGTAATCGCGGTGAGAAGTTCCTGATGACAAAACCCAATAACAATTTGCCCAACCCTGGAATTTAACCCAGGTCCTCTTGCTCAGCAGTCCGCATTGCGACCACTAGATTAAATTTTCTTGAGAAAAAATCCGGTGGAATTTGATCTTTTATAAGTACATACATACAAATAAATAAAATTGAAGTGTCTGTTTGTAATATTATAATAACCGCTGTTTACTACATGCATATGAATGTATATACGATACATATACCAAAATAACATTTCTTTACAATTTTTGTCTGTCTTTTTGTTCCGGCTAATCTCTGGAACGACTTGACCAATTTTGACGAGACTGGCAGATAACTGATGTAATAAGGAGTAACTTAGGTTACTTCTATTTTAGAAAAATTCTAAAACTATTATAAAAAAATAAAAAACTAAATAACTTTTTTTGTTCAATTCCACGCGGACGAAGTCGCGGGCACAGCTAGTTCAAAATAGGGAGCTGAATGCACCCTGTCAGTTTGCGGAGGGCTGTTCTTTATAACCTGTTTAAAAAATCTAGTATATTTCCGTTTTTAATTTCAGGACTATCCTTTCAACGTGTACTTTCCGGACAACACGGTGAGCTTCGAAGAAGATTCCCTGGTCATCACTCCGGTGCTGACTGAGTCGCAACGTGGGGAGGGATCCCTTCATAAGGCCCTGGACTTGGGTGTCCGGTACTTGTCTTCCTCCTGATTATTTCCCAGCTAACTATATAATATTTTATTTCTTTTTCATTACCAGTACCTCTAGAATATTTTGACATTATTATAAAGCTGTTTACGAACAGCTGTTTGCTGTTGTTAAGGGTTCTGGTATTACCCAGAACTGATTGGATTGTGGAGGTCAGATAAGCAGTCGCTTCATGTAAAATTCTGGTATTCAGCTGCATCCGGTTAGGCTGGAAGCCGACGCCAACATAATTGAAAAAGCTAGGGAGATGTTTATTATAAAGCTTGTTCGCACCTTTTTATTTTTGGTCACTGGTATCTGTCTGTGCACTCTGATACCCCGTGTGTTAACTAAACTGATCAGTCGTGCGTAACATATCCGATCGTTGCGTTTATAATAATGTCATTCATTTGTTTGGCTCAGTGAAAGGCACCCTCTGTAAGAGCAACCGCGCATACTCAAAAAGATCCGACCACATCCCCCAACCCTCCTAACTTCATCAATCCAGCAGATAATCTTCCTCCTGGACACGAGCTGCAGTGGCATATCTATTTAGTATGTATGTTACCAGTTCTCTGTATATTATCAGATGCACAGGCAAGGCAGACTCGTCAGATTGCAGACAAGAAGCGTCAGGGGCCCAGATAATACCGCCCGTGACGACGGCAAAGATCACCACAAGACACAGTTTTAACTTCGTATTCGGGAGGGTGGAAGTGCGCGCTAAGTTACCCTCTGGAAGTTGGCTAATGCCTGGTTCGTAAAAAATATTTTTTTGTTAAGAATTTATTTTTGTGCAAAGTAGTAAAGCTTGAATCTCGCTACAAGGCCTAAGAGTAAGATTCTTCGTTACTTCAGAAAAATTAACTTAATTAAATTTCTTGTTAATTGCAAATTGCGCGCATATATAGGCATATTTTTCCAAATAACTGCCTAATATTTTTCCGTAATGTCCGTATGTCGTGTAATATTTATATTCAACTTCTATTGTCCCACTGAAGGGCAAATGTTTCTCTTGTCATATATCCCTCAACCCACAATTGATTCTTCCCTACAGTTTCTATGTTAAGTCATTCAACACCTCATAAAATCTCTTTTCTCTAGAAATCAACTTGGAATCATCAGACAATGCATACGGTTCAAATAACTACGAGTCGGGTCTGATGCGAGTCGCCTTCGTTCGAGGAAATCCTGGACTTGCCAAAAAGCTCTATGGAGGCCCTGTGCTCGCAGAGTCCGAACCCTTCAGGTCTGCCCTGCTGCAGGAGAAGATTGGCATAGACAACTGGCACAAAGATTTCCATAACTATACTATGATATGGAAACCAGGTAGGTTCAAACCTGCTTGAAAAAAAATCGGTTTCAAGTCTTAATATAACCTCCGATTACATTCTAGTTCATGTGTAAAGGTAAGATAAGGACGACTTCCACTTATCGACTTCCTTAGCCAAGCCAGTTGTGGACAAAGCAGCATGTCATGGCAGAGGTGTGAATGCTTTAAGTGCTTAGAACTATAGTGAGAGGTGAGGTCACCAATCCTATCTGCGCACCTATATTAACAGGGGTGACCGACCCTAGGTAAAAAGCCGTTATAAGTCCCAGAGAAAAGTTTCAACTGTTTTGGATCATCATTATCATCATCAGCCTATAATGTTCCCATTGCTGGGACACAGGCCTCCTCTCTATGAGAGGGAGTGGGCTGTAATGCACGTGGGCCAAGTGCGGGTTGGTAGATGTCACATGTTTTCTAATTTTTAGTTCTAGGACATGCCGTTTTCCTCACGGTGTTTTCCTTCACCGTTTTTGAGGGCAGCGGTGATGAAATGAATTATACAAAGTAATGCAGCTTACTGCTCGTAAGTCGGGGCTGCTACCACTGGGCCACCGCTGCTCTCTCAGTTATGTTTTGGATCCCGCAACGTAACTATGGATCAGCCAAACCGATATGATAAACCGTGCCCATAAAATATAACTTATTAAATAAGCTTACCAACTGTATGTTACAGATGGCATCGCCTTACTGGTGGATGGTGAGCAGTACGGTACCGTGGACCCTAAAGGGGGTTTCTTTGAGGCAGCCAATAAGAACAACGTGGCACATGCTTCTCACTGGCAGAAGGGAACCGTCATGGCGCCGCTTGATAACATGGTAAGAGAAAAGAGATAAAAGTGTAAGGGATACAGTGTACTTACATTCACTGTCCTTCAGTTTATGAAACGTCTTTCGAAGCGTTTCTTCGATAACGCCATTAAACACCGTAATCCCCTGATCGCAGCGGCCGCCCGTTACGAACCCTCGCGCATTAGTACAGTACGCCGTCCTAGGCATACCCTCGTCACTCCAGATGATGCTATCACCCTCCTCCAGGAGAGTAGCAAAGAGACTAGCACTCTTAAAAAGCTCCGACTCAAACCACCGTCTTTCCGACCTCGCCGTCGAGGTCCGTCGCGACGTCCCGGTCCATGCCTTCCCCGACCCTCGCTCGAGCCAGCCCGCGATGCTGTGCCAGTAGTTTTAAATCAGCCCTTAAATAATGATACCATTCAGATCCAACCTGTCCCCACGCAGTCCTACCCCAGCAACGCCTTAAGCCGAGGTTCGTACCCCACAGGGGGTGCCCTTAGCGTGCAGTCGCTTAGTTTGTAAGTTTTTATGCCCTGGCTGGAGGCCTTACTCTAAAGGCACCCACAGGATAGTCCGGTTAAGCAGACGACAACCTCATAGGCTGCGAGATGCCATTCAAAAAAAAAAAAAAAGTGTACTTACATAGTTAAAGATGCAAGGATTAACGATTTTCAAACTTGTCGCAGTTTACTACTACTGCTGTAACGCGATTGAGATCACTAGAAAAAAAAAATTGCCAAGAAACAAGCAGGACCTAGAAGCTAAAATCGGAAGACATTGTGATGTGGACATCACAATGTCTTCCTCATTCTGTCACCCCTCATTTTGCCCTCGTATCCACCACGAGGTTAAACTAAAAATGTTTTGTTACTGTACTGTAACTACGTCTAGAAGTTTGATACCTAAATGTCGACTACATTTTGTTAGGTGTTTTAATTTAATTTTAAGTTTGCATGCTGAAAAAAGTCGGCGAAATATGTGAAATTTATAAGACCATTATGTACATTTATGCACATTTCCTGCAAATAAAGAATCTTGAATCTTGAATCTTGAGGGGCTCACTCTGTCCAACAGAGTGGTCTCTGTCCCAGTAATATGAAATTTATGAGCTGATAACGCGTATCCGACACACATTTCCAACAGAATGTGTATCTGTTCCAGATAATGATATTTTGACTGGTTGACCTACTCTTTGTCGAAGAACTTCTACAAAAAGAGGTCCACTACATTGTTTTTGGATACTTGCAAAAAAAATGTCTTACGAGCAGTCTTACCAATGGCTACTGTATTACCCAGTACTAACTGGGTTATGGAGGTCAGATCTATAGGCAGTCGCTCCATGTAAAATGCTGGCATTGAGTTGCATCCGGTAAGACTGAAAGCTAACTCCAATAAATTTAGGACAAAGAATGCAAATATTTAAAAAGTAATTCTTGTGAAAAGTACAAATAACAACAAACTTGTCTCTGTTTTATCCATCATCTAACAAAATCTTAAACATTCACGACACAGTCATCTTCTACAGCTGAACTGAGACCATCAATAGAAAGACCTCTTCCTCTTCTAGCCTTCTTATTTTCTTCACTGAACCAAATTTTGTTTCCCTCAGTTCCACATAACCCTTGGTCTTCGCGTGGGTGGAGTGAACGACTTCTCTGATGACCTGGAAGACAAGCCGTGGAAGAACAGCGCGAGCAAAGCTATGCTGGACTTCTGGAGGAGCAAGGAGTCCTGGCAGCCCTCGTGGTATGAGACTTCCTTGAGAGTGGACTACGTCAGGGTCTACGCTCTTTAGATCTGTTTTTAACAACGATTAAAGATTTTGAAAATAATGGTTGTGTTTCATTACTTTATTATTTCCTTTATTTATTTTCTAACACATTAATTACATTTTTAAATATTTTTAAAAAATGATAAGAATTTAAAAAAACATTTAAAAATATAAAAATAGTAGCCCACCGGTACCGGGAACAGGGTCCAAGCTACCGGCAGTCAGGGCTCCAGAGAAAGGAACCTCCTAACAATACGAGCCGTGTCCAGGAGTACCGCTTTCTGAAACAAGCCCTTGATCCAGCTGCCTAACGAGAGCCTCATCAGATGTTGCTCGAGGCTCTTGGCAATTAGACCATTGGCTGATACGACTATCGGCACAATGATCGCTGAGTCAACATCCCACATGTCGACAACCTCGCGAGCCAAGTCAAGATACTTTATTTCTTATCTTTCTCGGCTTTCACGAGGTTCTTGTCATGTGGAACCGTTATGTCAACAATTCATTACTTTTATTATTAGCCTGTGTCACTCCACTGCTGGGACTAAAGGCCCCATGACTTAATCATTTACTTTTTCAAAACCTCGTTGGGTTGTGGGCTGACGATATCGTTAAAGTCACGGGAGACATCTGGAAGAGAGGCGTACAGAGCGAGGAAGTGTGGCACAAGAAAGATGAGGCCACTACCCAGCAGCGGATAGAGGCCTCCGCTCAGGCCTAGGTAGAGACCTGGTGGTGGGTGGTGGTGGTGGTATTCTGGGCTGGTATGGTAATGACATGGTCAAAAATGAAAAAGTTCTGTCTAATATTATGTTCATTATTTATTAAATGTTAACAACAGTCTGATACTTAGACTGTCCCATAATCAGAATCTGTGTATGGATGGATCCAAACCATCATCAATCCATAAAAAACCATGCCATCCGCACTTGCAATAACAGTATTCATCATCATCATCATCAGCCTATAATGTTCCCACTGCTGCCTGGGACACAGGCATCTTCTCTATGAGAGGGAGTGGGCTGTAATCCACTACGCGGGCCCAGTGCGGGTTGGTGCGGGTGGAACAGTATTATCATAGTGCAATTCATAATCAGTATCAAACAAATAATTATTTAATTATAATTATTAAACACCAAAATGTAATTAAGTAAGCAAAATATTTGACAGCTACTCGCGACTATGCCAACATTCAGAATGCAAAGCTAGGCTATATTTTCCTGAAGAAAACACTACAAAATAAAATTAACATTAATTGAATCAACACGCATAAAAATTTATGCAGTTATACTTATTTAATATTAAAATATGAGTGATAGCAACATCACAAATCTTAACAATCATAATATGTTCCCAAGTCTGATATTGCTTTATTTCAAGGTCAACAACAATTTTTTTGCTGCATCGACATTGAGATCACTATTGATCTCATCTCTGAGACCGATACGTAGCTTGTTTTCCGAGAATATGTTGGTTTTTTATATGTTGCCGACTTACTGCCGCCCGCGACTTCGTTCGCGTGGAAAGTTTGATGCGTTTTTCAGAGATAAATTATATATTTAAACATTCCTCTTGCATCATTCTGTCTATTCATGAAAACCGCATCAAATCCGTTGTGTAGTTTAAAAGATCTAAGCGTTCAGACAGCGGGAAGCTACTTTGATTGATATTATGTTTAAATGTAAAGATAAGTACAATAAGTGAGGAGCTGGTGGCTAAATAATAAAAGCCGCACGGGTCGATCATTAAGGTTAAGCCGTGCTTGCCGAAGTTGTTTCGTAGATGGGAGACCATAATTACATACCGAGTTTCCTTCGTGCCT
Source organism: Cerastis leucographa (assembly GCA_963082945.1). Classification (NCBI taxonomy): domain Eukaryota; kingdom Metazoa; phylum Arthropoda; class Insecta; order Lepidoptera; family Noctuidae; genus Cerastis; species Cerastis leucographa. The sequence continues at coordinate 3,144,954 of OY720359.1, forward strand.
CGGAAAGCACGTTAAGCCGTTGGTCCCGGCTGTCATTTGTAGATCTTGGACAGTCGTTACAAGTAGTCAGAAGCCGAAAGTCTGCCATCCAGTCTCACCAAGGGGTTTCGTATTACCCAGTTACTGGATTGTAGAGGTCAGATAGGCAGTCGCTTCATGTAAAATACTGGCACTCAGCTGCATCCGGTTAGACTGGAAGTCGACCTCAAGATAGTTTGATGAAAATGATGATGATGTTAGTAAGATATAATAAGTAAGATATAATATATTTATGGGCCAAAACTGTATGAAAATAAATGTATGTTGTTGTTGTTATAAACATAGAACCCATATAATACAATTTTGTTATTGTGTTATACAGGGTGTAACGGAAAGGGTATATACATACTTAAGGGTATGCTACAGACTATCAAACTGAACATGTTTCTCATCATAAAGCATGTTTTTCAGCAAATAAAAAATATCTGCTGCCCCATAGAAAATTGCAATACCTATTCGACCCAAATGTATAGGCAGCTGATATGTTTTTTTGCTGCAATTTTTTTTTATGATGAGAAACATGTTCAGTTTGATGGTCTGTAGCACACCCTTAAGGATGTATGTACCCTTTCCGTTACACCCTGTATGTTTTATATATGATTAACCCAAAAAGTATTGATGGCTCGCTGCATCCGGTTAGACTGGAAGCTGACCCCAACGAAGATTGTGAAAAGGCTAGGTAGATGATGATGAAGAGATAAATACAGATTTGTATGCCTTATTCAACTGCATGGTATGACTTTTTAACCGACTAGACTTCTAAAAAAGGAGGAAGTAATGTATTCGACTGGCATCTTATTTTTTCATGTACTCGTATATGTGCACAAATTTTTCCGTGGTCCGATTTACGTAATTCTTTTTCTATTTAGTAGAGAAAGCTTCCGCGGTAGTTCCATGTTTTATAAGTTTACTAGCTTATGCCCGCGGCGTAGCCCGCGTGGAGTTCGATAATTGTCCCACGGGAACATACTATCGGGATGAAAAGTATCCTATGTGTTAATCCAGGTTATTAACTACTCGTGTGCCAAATTTCATCCAAATCTATTCAGTAGTTTTTGCGTGAAAGAGTAACAAACATCTATCCATCCATCCATCCTCACAAACTTTCGCATTTATAATATTAGTAGGATTAACTTTGCTCGGGTATTAACTTCAATAATACGTATTTTTCCTTTTAGTCTATGCTGATGTTATCTTAATATCTTTAGGTAAAATGTAAAACTAATACTTGACAAGATTTTTTGTGTGGTATCAAAACTAAAAAGAGTGTATTAAAAAACTTGATCAGTGATTTAGTGTTTTCTACTTTTTAGTATTTTTTTAGGGTTCCATACCCAAAGGGTCAAACGGGACCCTATTACTGAGACTTCGCTGTCCGTCTGTCCGTCTGTCACCAGGCTGTATCTCATCAACCGTGATAGGTAGCCAATTGAAATTTCTACAGATTATTTATTTCTGTTGTTGCTATGGCAACAAATTTTAAAAACATAATAAAATAAATATTTAATGGGGCTCCCATACAAAAAACTGATATTTTTGGTCGATTTTATAAATAATGGTACGGAACCCTTCGTGCGCGAGTCCGACTCGGACTTGGCCGGTTTTATTTTAAGTTGGTTACCTTTTCTTGCTAGAAGAGTAGTAAAGCCTTTTCCATCAGGAGTTTCTTAGTAGCAGCCAGTTGTTGGTTTTGCGCACGGTTGATGGCATTAGGCTCGCCCCCTATTACATGTGACTTAAACATAACTGGCGAAACGTAGGTGTAGCTACGCCTCTGCCGAACCCTTCGGGGATTAAAGGCCTAATGGAATGTTATGTGGGCAATTCGTCACGGAATCACGGTATAGTATTGAATTAATACAAGGTAAATAACCGAGGAACTTATACGTATTAGTCATTTCACGTTGTTTTTGCTGGAGTGACCGATTATAACCGCAGAATATGAACACATAATTATATTTTACTAAGAAAAGGTCAGAGTATTTTAACAAATTATTATTTAATACCATAGAGTCTTGAATATGAGCAGAGGTTATAAAAATGTTTTAGGTAATGTGCGATTGTTAGGGCTTGCCCGCAGTACCTAACTTACTATGAATTATAAATACGACAGTTTGTGGGACTAAGTATGTACTATGTTTGTTACTCTTTCACACAGAAACTGCATAACGGATTTGGATGAAATTTGGCAGACAAATAGTTTATAACCAGTATTAACACATAGCATACTTTTTAAGCCAAGATCCCGTGGGATCTATTGAAATTGAAATCTACGTGGGCGAAGTCGCGGGCATAAACTAGTGACAAATATGTAAGTGGTTTAGACAGAGGCGTTGGTGGTGATAGACTGTTTGACAGTAATTATACTATTTGATATCAAGAATTAGTTTTTCCAAAAAAAAATATCAAAATCTGTCATTATTAATTATTGCTCCATACGGATTAGGTACGTCTTACCTCGCATTATTATTTTCTTGAATTAAGCTTAATGTATTTCTCAAGTCATTTTTGACAAATTATAATTTCATTCCAGTCCGAATAAACCTGTAAAAATAAACAAATACAAAAAGAACTTAACAATTACCAAGATAACCATCGCAAAAAATACAATTGAATAGATGTAAATCTTTTTCAACAGCACAGTGTGAATTCGCATAATCGTCCAAGAAAAATGGCATAAGGCAACTAAAAAACACACCAATGACCGTACAGTCTGGTCGCTAGCTTACAAAAAACATACCGTACTATTATTGCTAAGACCACAGCGCATATTTCTCAGTCCGATACTACGAACCGGCAAACACTGACACATCTAGTCAATTATATTTAATTAAAAACCCGTTTTATATAAATGAAGACGTTTATTTACATTGACATCTGTGTGTGAAGAGTTTTTGAGAACAATGGCCGGTGTTTGTGTATTGTTTTTGTTTTGTTTAGTTAGTTTAAATTGTGTTTTGTGTTACGAAGTACCTGCAGCGAAATTAGAAGCTATTTATCCTAAAGGATTTAGGGTTTCTGTACCAGGTTTGTTAAATACTTTTCTTAAATATATCTTCGATCCTAACGCCACGCCCAATTCGCAAACAGGATTTCTCATTATTATGATTTTTAAGCCAATCTTCACGTAGTCTCACATCAAACAGGCCGTAATATTGAAACGAACTCATTGGTTTTTTTAAGCAAATCTTTGTGGATTCACACCTCGACACTTATGTGTGTATTTTGTTTGAAGTTATGTTTAAAGAATCATATAATTGGCTGGTATGGGCATGTGGTACGGAGGAATGAGGAAGGGTTCCGTACCATTAGTTATAAAAACGAGCAAAAAAAACTTTTTTGTAAAGGAGCTCCCCTTAAATATTGATTTTATTCTGTTTTTAGTCTTTGTTGTTATAGCAGCAACAGAAATACATAATCTGTAGAAATTTCAACTGGCTAACTATCACGGTTCATGAGATACAGCCTGGTGACAGACGGACAGCGAAGTCTCAGTAGGGTCCCGTTTGACCCTTTGGGTACGGAACCCTAAAAAAGTAGATATAGAAGAACAAAACATCCTACGCCGACCTCAAATATATTGGGATAAGGGCAAGAAAATGGTGACAATTGGCTGATTAAAAAAAACACGATTTTATTACTTGCTTTAACTTTAATGTATAGTAACAATAAGTGCGATCATTCTATCTGACAAGTTTAGTGATTATGATTATTATATATATAATTTTATACCGGTATTGGGAATCCCATTATGTAGGTATAGGTACCTATGTGTTTATGGCATATATAAAGTATAAATAATCATCTGAGAGATTAAAAAGGCAATCATCATTATTGATTAATATTCATGCCTATATGAAAACAACATCAGCTTGCCTTTCCTGCAAATCAAATCCACGATTAAACGTGATTATAAGTTCTATTGCTTTACTGGCAGACATTATATTATAGGGACATTATATTATAGGGAGAAAAACGAGCTGAAAAATGCACAGTGTAAATAAGATTACCTTACCTGACAGCACAGCGTGACAGCCATCAAAAACCATGTGTAATATCACTAATGTCCAGATTAAACAGAGATAAGACAGAACCCAGGCAGGCGCATAACTTCGTGTAATTTATTTCATCACCGCGCTGCCCTCAAAAACGGTGAAGGAAAACATCGGGAGGAAACCGACATGTCCTAGAACTAAAAATTCGAAGACATGTGACATCTACCAACCCGCACTGGGCTCGCGTGGGGGATTACAGCCCACTTCCTCACATAGAGAGGAAGCCTGTGTCCCAGCACTGGGAACATTATAGGCTGATGATGATGATGAAGGAGACGGTCGCTACTTCATCGTTGGTTGCCATTTCCAATCACGTCGGGGTCACCAATTTACCAGTCGTCAGGATAGGTACCAATATTTTTGACTTTGCGACCATTATTCTCACTCATAGAATGCCACTTATCCTTAACGTGAGGTATTCGCAATTTCGTGGGGACACGAGAACCGACTGAATAACACCAGCCCCCGTATTCACAAACGCTCGGATTCGATTTCGATTCGGAAAGTCGTATATCTGTCTCGCTCGCTTTCGTAATGCCAAAACAAGATAGACATACGACTTATCGAATCAAAATCGAATCCGAGTGTTTGCAAATAGGGGGCCTGATGCTTTGCTAAACCGGTCACTACTGTCTTACTATAGGGTAAAGACCTCTTCTCGTTATACAACGTGTAAATCACCTAATCACGAAGCCGTCAACCAAGCATTCTGTACATGAAACTAAGTAACTTTACGCAAAAATTATTGCTGGGAAACGACTTTTTTTTGGAGGGTGTAAAATCATGTTTTGTCGTAGAACTCAATGTAAAGAAATCAAAACATTGTGCTGATGGACGGATTGAATAGTAAAAAAACTTGTATTTAAAAAAATACTTGTCAAAAAGATGGAACTTTGACCCCTAATATCTCCGTATATAGAAGGTTCCCAGGTATGGTGTAGAGGGTGTTTTACACCCTTTATAAAGAATGAATATAAAAAATATAAAAAAACGCACGCACTGAGCAATCATGAACAAGAATCTACAAGATCTAGTTGAAAGTGATAATACCTACTCTTTGGGAAATCAACGAATCAAAATCAAAATATTTTATTTTACATAGGCCTACATGGGCACTTATAAAACGTCAACAAAAGGTGCACGGTTCGGGTTGGTCGTTTCCTATGGAGAAGAACCGGCAAGAAACTCCAAGGTTACTCTTTTAAAATCATTTGGTTTTACAATATTTGAAGTTACAGCGTTAGTACTTAAGTATGGGAGGACATCGTAGGCCGTACTACAAAAGGTACATGACATAAAAAAACCGGGCAAGCGCGAGTCGGACTCGCGCACCGAGGGTTCCGTACAAACCAAAATTACTGAAAAGAATAAGTAACAAAAATTTAAAGTTTTCGGAATTTTTTCTTTATATGTGCTGTAAAACATTGCTTCATGTCAAATTTCAATTTCTATGTCGACTGGAAGTACCCTTTAGGTTTTGATTCCTTGCGAGTAGTTGCGAGTTTGAAAATATGCGGCTTAATTTGCTGTTTCTTTTGATTGCGTTGACATAGAAGTTTGATTTTGTTACAGCTTAAAGGTATTATAGACTTTGTGTATTTGATATAAATTTTAGTGTACTACCTTTACGCGTCCATGAGGAAAGGTGTAGAAAGTTTTAAATTATTAAAAATATTCTTATTATATGATAGAACAAAAAATCTGCGGTTTTCGCAATTTTTCCTTTATCTGTGCTATAAGACGTTACATCGTACCAAATTTCAAGATTCTGAGTTCACGGGAAGTACCCTGTAGGGTTTGATTCGTTTGCGAGTGTCGAAAATTTGCGGCATAAACGGGGCTGTATCTTTTGATTGCGTTAGCTTAGAAGTTTGATTTTTTACAGCTCTAAGGGGCAGTAGACTTGAGTATTTGATATAAATTCCAGCTTGATACCTCGACGTGTTCCTGAGAAAAAGGGTCTTGACAGACAGACAGACGGACAACAAAGTAATCCTATAAGGGTTCCGTTTTTTCCTTTTGAGGTACGGAACCCTAAAAAACTTCAAAGCTCTAATTGAAACTGTCTCGTTGGTCTTTTGGTTCCAAGTGCGACTGCTGAGCATGAAGACCTGGGTTCAATTCCCAGGTCACGCAAAATGCAAAATGTTATTGGGTTTTCCAGTAAATTTCTCAGTTGCAGCCACCGAGTCTGGATTTGTGCTCTGTTGATCGCAATAGTCTCGCCCCCTTTTACAAGGAACTTAAATCGACTTTAATGTGGGTGTATTTATTTGGGTTTAGCTCTGCCTATCCTTTCGGGGATTACAGGCGTGGTACAGTAATTACGGTAGAAGAGATATTAAATTATTTATTAATTGGAGGAGCTCGTGGCTAAATAATAACAGCCGCACGGGTCGATCTTTAAGGGTAAGCCGTGCTTGCCGAGGTTGGTCCGTGGATGGGTGACCATAATTACATACCAAGTTTCCTCCGTGCCTCAGAAAGCACGTTAAGCCGTTGGTCCCGGCTGTCATTTGTAGATCTTTGACAGTCGTTACGAGTAGTCAGAAGCCAAAAATCTGACATCCAGTCTTACGAAGGAGTATCGTATTACCCAGTTACTGGGTTGTGAAGGTCAGATAGGCAGTCGCTTCATGTAAAGTACTGGTACTCAGCTGCATCCGGTTAGACTGGAAGCCGACCTCAAGATAGTTTGGGAAAAGGCTAGGCAGATGATAATGAGGTAGAAGAGATATTAAAGGTCAAAAATCTTCATACTAGTGATAATCTTCAATCACGGGATTCCCAGCATGTCCATTATAACTTTTTGTGTTGGTTTGGTACGTAACTGTTTCTTCAGTGTTTACGTAACATGAAGAAGTTGAGTGCAGTTTTTCATCATACTAATATTATAAACGCGAAAGTTTGTAAGTATGGATGGATGGATGGATGTTTGTTACTCTTTCACGCGAAAACTACTGAACGGATTTGGATGAAATTTGGCACATGGTTAGTTTATAACCTGGATTAACACATAGGATAATTTTTAATCCCGATAGTACAATCCCGTGGGACAGTGATCGAACTTCACGCGTGCGAAGCCGCGGGCATAGACTAGTTTGAAATAAAGGTACTTAATAGAAACCAAATCCAAGCAAAATGGTTACCATCTTTGTTTTTAAGGTTCGAAAACTTATCAAGTCAAAAATAATATTTTATGATCGAAGATAATGAATGTCAATCAAAGATTAAATCTTCACCTTTATCGAAGTTAATTATTCTAATTTGTTTAATCAAAATATGCTATTAACTTCGGTTGATCTTTTACCGAACGTAAAGTACCAAGTAATTATTAGATTCCCGAAAATTTTCCCAATATCTAATAATACTTCGGGGAAGAGATTTTAATAAATATTGGATTAAAGTTAACCTTCATTATTAGGTAGCTTATTGGTTTCTGAAATTTGTTTTTTTGGTGAATTATTAAAGTAGCTAAACTGGAATAATTATATTAAAAAAAAAACTCCAAATAGCAGTGTTGCCAACCTAGTGGATTTTCCACTAAAACTGGTGGTTTCCACCCCCCTTTTAGTGGCGCAATATTTCTTTTTGTGGTTAGTGGATTTCTAGTGGATTAGTAGAATTCAGTTTCAATGACTGAAAATGTGAGCACTCAACCGCTAAGCCACGATTCGTTATACTATACGGGGTGGACATGGACACCGACGCGAAAATGTTTACGACGTACTCAGTACGTACTCGTACATCTTTCTAATGGATTTTTTTTATCGGTATTTAAAATAAAAATTGGTTGTCTGTAAAGTTGGTTTACGGACGATAGTTTAACGTGACAAAGTCATAAAAAACATTGATGCGGCGAAAGCGTAGGTACAATGAGCGTAACGGGACAATGATGCATCCTTTTTTGTGCATGCAGCCGGCGTTCATCGATTTATTAGACGTTGTCACGACAAAATCTGCTGTTTCCTAGAAAAGTACAATACCTACACGGTCAGAACGGATGGAACAATTTTTTTTTGCCACTATTTGAGTAGAGCCTTTTTTCGTTAGTAGTTTTCTGCCTTTTTTTATGTTGAATCTGGTAGAGAGTTAGTTTAACTGTTGGCAACACTGCGAACAAGTATAGCTTCTGTACGTCTACCATGAGTTGTCATAGTTAGATCGCTTGACGTAACTGCAATAGTTCCGTCAATACGCAAATACTATAGTTAGCTTTTTCAATGGTACGATGAGCTGTGTTGGTGCTTACTACCAAATTCTAAGCAAATGAACCCCAAACTTGCAGTCGCTGTAGTATAGTTTACTACACGATGACGTAGGATAGATAACTATAGTGACTCATACTGCGCATTTTAGTACCCAACTATCCGCTAGAGGCGCTGTAAAAGTTTTCATACATTTTTTTAACTACAGACGCTAGCGAGTATAGATTGTTAAAACTCATGGTAGACGTACTGGTCAGTGGGTCGTCTTAGGGGCGGAGTTTTGTTTTCGAGCATAAACTGGCCCACGAAATTCAATATTGCAACCTTCATCGTTTCATTCGTTGTATGAAACAATGTTATTGAAAAAAGATCACTCATTAATAGACACCAAATTCCTATACATTTTTCTATTAAACTCCGAAGGATTTAAAAAAAAAAAAAAACAACTGTATAGTTGCTACGTGTAAAATAAAGCTGCAAACGGCTTTAATATAGTTTATCTGAAGTTAAGCAGATCTTAAACAAAGTCATACTAACATTCTCAAAAATAGTGTGAAATGAGTTCTAACTTCTTCACCACACGGTTGACTGTCCAAACATGAGATTCCTCTGTGAGTTACCGCACAAGGAAACAATTTTCTGAAAATAGATTGATGACCGCAAAATATATGGTAAACATGGTTGTTATGTACAAAACCTCTGGAACGATTTTAAAATAACGACTTCTATAAAAAAAAAAAAAAAACCATTAAAAGTGGAACATAACTTTACTTCGGAAGTCGGTGGCACAAACGTTAACGGAACGTCGAAAAAGTCGGTTATTTTTTTGCAAAAAAGGTTTTATTATTCATTTGTAAAGTAAGCCCGCGGAGATTGGCATTGCGATAGAAAACAAAAAAAATATATATATAAAATCCACATAATATTTAATTTATCTGTCAGCATTTAATACATTCCTAATCTATTCGGTAGATACCAAAACCGCAAACAATCACAAACAACGAATGGAACCACAACTGCTATTATTTAATTAATCAATAATTATGTCCGTCACTTCAGACAACCAGTTCGTGGCTTAAAATCGGTATAGGTAATGACCTTGTGGTCTGACGTTTTTTGGTAAATAAAGAAACTAAACAAATAAAATCTTAATTTTCCTTTGATGGGATCCGTGTAAATATTTTTACCTTTACTAGCGGTTCCCCGCGACTTCGTTCGCGTGGAAATTTTCATATGTTTTTCCGGGATAATAACACTATGTGCTATTCTAGTCTATAATCTATATCTGTGCCAAATTTCATCCAGATTCAGAGCAGTTCTGGCGCGATTGAGTAACAAAAATCCATCCATGCATCCAAACTTTCGCATTTATAAAATGAGTACTTATACACGCTGTAAGGGTATATAGATACTTAAGGGTGTGCTACAGACCATCAAACTGAACATGTTCACATAGTAATAGCGAAGAAAAATTGAGCTGCCCCATACGTTACATTTGGGTCGAATAGGTATTGAAATTTAGCAGATATTTTTTTCGCTATTACGATGTTTGTCTGATGGAGATGTTTCTCCATCGGACAAACATAGTAACAGCGAAAAAAAATTGAGTTGCCCCATATTTTTGGGTCGAGTAGGTATTGAAATTTAGCAGATATTTCTTCCGCTATTACGATGTTTGTCGGATGGAGAAACATGTTCAGTTTGATGGTCTGTAGCACACCCTCAAGTATTTATTTACCCTTTCCGTTACACCCAATAGTTTTTTTGGATATCCCAGGAAAAACGTAGTTCTGAACAAACGAAATGATGGTGAAAAAAATGTCATTGGGCTCCACATAGCAAACCCATGTGTGGTGACTTTGTTATCAGCGGGCTAGTTGACGACTTGACAGGACCCTAACTTCATCATTCTTCCTCTTTCAGACGATGGCTTCTCTCTCTTCGCCTTCCACGGCAACCTGAACCAGGAGATGGAAGGCCTAGAAGCTGGTCAATGGGCCAGAGACATCACCAAAGCTAAGAATGGAAGGTGGACCTTCAGGGACAGGAACGCCGAGCTCAAGATTGGAGACACCGTGTATTTCTGGACTTACGTCATCAAAAATGGACTGGGTTACAGACAGGATAATGGAGAATGGCAGGTTACCGGTAAGTATCAATAACTGTAAATTTATAATTATCATTAATTTATAAACTATGTTTTTTTGTGGTTTTGTTATATGTTGCAATATTTACTTATCAAGACTGGAGGCCGACCCCAATTAAATTGTGAAAAAGCTTGGCAGATGATGATTTACCTCAAGATGAGAGAGATGTGTAACGTCACTGACAAATTGGTACTGTGGTTGAACGTATACACTACCCTACCTACCCTTTTAGGGTACACAGACAAAATGTTATGTATAACATAGGTAGGAAGAGCTGTAAAAGTATATTTGGGGCGCTTCGCAAAACGCCATTTTGTTTTGTCGATTGTATTAATTCATTCAAACGCCAATTAATCTTCTTGGCACTACTCTGCAAATCAAAACAGAAACAACTAATGCTGATGATTGCATTCAGTAAATAATGTTTATTCGGTTATTTGTAAATCTGTTATCTACTTGTCGAAAGGTCATGAACACGAGATAGTGCATTTAGTCATTTATGCTGCCTACGATATTTATACAATATTGGCAGTTGTATGATTATTCAAAATCTTTAAGTTTTTGAAGATAGAACTGTTATTTCTCACAAAAAATAGTGTATCTAATACTATGTAAAATGTAATTGTCGCTTAAGATCTAAAGTGCTTAGCGGTTTCACCCGCTCGGCTTCCGAGGGTCGTAGCGTGATGATAAAATATATCCGTATAGGGTGCATACATTAAAATGGGTGATACTTGGCCCGATTTGTAACAATTTAAGCCGATATCTCGGGATCCAAACTGGGTTGTTTTGGATAAATCGAACTTCGAAGTTTTTGGATAAACTGCTTCTTGTGAAAAATCTACACCATTCATGATGTTAAACTGAAACTTTTCTGATAGCTCATAAAGGAATGAATCCTGCGAAGATTAATTATCTTTACTAATATTATAAAGCTGAATTAATAATATTATAAAGCTGAAGAGTTTGTTTGTTTGCTTGAAGGCGCTAATCTCAGGAGGCACAGGTCCGATTTAGAAAATTCTTTCAATGTTAGATAGCCCATTTATCGAGGAAGGCTATAGGCTACATATCATCACGCTACGACCAATAGAAGCGGACAAGCAATGAAAAATGTTGCGAAAACGGGGAAAATTTGACGCAGACAAAGTTGCGTGGGACACTTAGTTGGTCATAAAAGTAGATCAGATCTGCCTTTGGAAATTAAGCACCATAAATGTCATGTTTAGATTTTTTATTGAAACTTGCCTTGTGTTTTCGTTGTGAATTGGGTCTAGTATCACCCACAATTACCAGTCACCCAGTATATAACCTTTATCACAAACTGGGATATCAAATGCGAAAAAAAAACCTCTGGGTAGTTCCAGTGATTACTACTTTCGAACAAACAATCAAACATTATTCTTGAATACATTAGGATGATAGGAATTTTCAAAAACCTTTAGATAAAAACAACTTCTCAAACAAAATGCCACCTATTCCCATATCTCCGATATTCCCCAGTTCCTCGAGCACAATAGGTGTTAACATAAAAGCTAAAGGACCGGCTACAGACATGAGAGCTACTCCGAACAACTTAACACCTGCGAAAGTCATTCCGCCATTTTTCTTTTGTGAGTCGAGCTTCCTTGAGAGCATTTGCGTCTTTTCTTTATTCTGTAGAATAGGTTGCCTTTTAAAGTATTTGTGGTCAGTTGTATGGTTAATTATTTGAATACATTTTCTGGTTTTTGTTTTTGTTTTAAAAAAAGAACTTGATGATACCAGATACTAGATGCAAGATTGAATGGTGTACGTACCTGTTTCTAGATGTTTGAGTATATATCCAGAAGCAAGAGCTTAGATAACACACATAAATTGATGTTGGCAATTGTGGAATATAAATAATTATAGGTTGCATTTCAAAACGTGGTTTTCATTTTATTTATTTATTTGATCATTTATTTCACAAGAGAGAACATAAGGAAACATCATAACACAACTCAGAGTTAAAGGCACAGCTTATTTCTATGATGCGCTACTATTAATAATTGCAGAGTTCAGAGTTCCAGAGAATTCCATTACTTCTCGAGTAAGTATTAATATAGATTGTAATTATTAGAAATGGGATGTAGTTTGTGCTAGAGGATAATTTGTATTATAAGTTTTTATACTGTTACGCCGACTGCTTTACGAGAACATTCTAGGACTACGGTTGAGTCTAGAATGTTCCACGATGGAAGTGTCTAGAAAGTTCGAGAAAGTTCTGGACCTTTCTGGAACCTTCTAGAAGGATTGGTTCCACTATAGAGCCATCTAGAAGGTTCGGGAAGGTTGTAGAACTTTCTCGAAGGATGGGTTTCCCCTAAGGAACTACCTAGACATTCACGGAAGTTGTGGAAGTTTCTCGAACATGGGTCGGCCGTATAAATAGGCGACGGGTTAGCGGAAGTGAGTCAGTCTGATTTTGGCTACGAAACGAAGCGATCGAAGTGAACGACTAGTGCGATATCTAAGTGATTAAGTTTAAGTGTTTGTGAAGTGTTTTAAACTGTTTTAAGTTAATTAAAGATTTTTAGTGTTTATTTGGTAGTGTGTTAATTTGTCCTATACCCAGCTCGTAACAATTGGTGTCAGAAGTGAGGATAAATTATGCCAATTCTACCAAAGGACGATACAGACGGTGTCCGCACCAGAAGTCATCGACAGCAAGATATGGACCAAAGGAGGTTTGGAGATTCTCCGACACAGACACCGGCTGGTGCCCAGCCTACGTCGGAGCCAGTCGCTGGCTCATCCGGAGTTTCTCCAGCACCTGCGGTGCCAGACTTGACTGTTTTAATGGCACTACTGCAGGACCAGGCTCGCCGTCAAGAGGAGCAGGCTCGCCAGTTGCAAGATCAGTTGCAACGAGATAAGGAGGAGCAGGCTCGCCGTCAAGAGGAGCAGGCTCGCCGTCAAGAGGAGCAGGCTCGCCAGTTGCAAGATCAGTTGCAACGAGATAAGGAGGAGCAGGCTCGCCGTCAAGAGGAGCAGGCTCGCCGTCAAGAGGAGCAGGCTCGCCGTCAAGAGGAGCAAGCTCACCGGTTGGAGGAACAGTTACAGCGAGATAAAGAGGAGCAGGTCCGCCGCCAGGAAGAACAGATGCTCCTGATAAAAGATCTTCACGCAACCTTTGGCAAAGATCTTAAGGTGATGAAGGAACATGTCCACCAGCATGAGAATCGTATCTCGGAGGCCGAGGTTCAGATTGCTGGTGTGAAGAAGGCCTTAGACGAACTTAAGGCTGGAGATGGGACTGTGGTTTCCATGGTTGCTGCACCTTCAGCACGTGGGTTTAAAGTGCCTCCATTCGACGGAACATCTTCGTGGTCGGCCTATAAAATCCAATTTGAGGCCGTTATGAAGGCGAATGGCTGGACCAAAGCGCAAGCCATGACCGCGCTCACCTTGGGCCTCCGAGACCAGGCCCTAAACATCCTTGAGGCGCTCGGCAAAGATGTGACCTACGAGCAGCTGCTGGAGGCTTTAGAGTCCAGATACGGCGATGCGCACCTGGAGCACGTATTCCGAGCTAAGTTGAAGGATCGCGTTCAACGCAGTGCCGAGAATTTGCAGCAGTGGGCCCTGGAAGTTGAAAAGCTGGTCCGCAAAGCATACCAGTCTGTCCCTGCACTTATCAATGGGAATCTGGTACAGGCTTTCATCGACGGAATACGCGACTTGGAAGTTAGAGCTGCTGTGAGACTTGGGCATCATGAGACGTTGAAAGACGCCTTGGCCCATGCCTTAGAAGTAGAGGCAGTGAGGCAGGACCATCGAACACACTGCATCAGGGAGGTTGTGGCGTCACCTGTACGTGACCGTCCGCAAGGGTACAGCCCTAGGTGTTACACCTGTGGAGAAAGGGGTCATCTTCGGTCAAGCTGTCCTAAGCGAAGCACACTGAGAGAAGATCAATCTCAGCAGGGGAGAGTAGCTGAAGTGACTGCCCAGCCACAGCAGGGAAACGAGTAAATGCCAGGACTGGGGGGCGGGTGCTGGCTGGTATTGAAAGAGCCCCGAGGATCTTGATCTCACAAGCTCATGACGGGAACAGCCTGACCATCAAAGGCGAAGTCAACGGAATACCATGCAAACTGACGTTAGATACTGGAGCTTCTCACACGGTCGTCAATTCTCACCTAGCAAGTCGGTTTCTTGGGGACTACTTCAATAACCACGACCGTATGCAATTGTTTACAGCTACCGGTCAGCACATAACCGTCCGAGGCAAGAAGGAAGTGAAGTTAAAATTGGGTGACAGAATTTACTGTCACAATGTCATCGTGGCCGACATAGTGGACGATTGTATCCTGGGTTTGGACTTCATGCGGAAACACCGTTGTGAGATCGACGTTGATCAGGGAGTACTGAAATGTGGCTTAGAGGAAGTCTTCATGGAAGGTGCACCATCAGGGAAGGTGTACTGCTTGAAGAAGATTGTTCTTCCTAGCAGATCAGAAACGATCGTGCCAATTCGTCTACCTCAGTATTCTGGACACAAAGTTCGAAGTGTTCTGATAGAAAGGGCGAACAATGACTTTCCATGGAAGACGGCACGAACTCTGGTAAAATCCACCAACGTCGCAGCAGTACGCATACTAAATCCAAGTGACAAGGAGCAAGTGATTAAGAAGGGCACCTTGATCGGCACTTGCGAAGAAGTAGCTTGGATGCGTCCATTACAAGATCGGCCTACCGGAAATAAAATTCGTTGTGCAAAATTTGACGTGTCAACGCTTTTGGAAAACTGCGATTTATCTGAAGGAGAAAAGGACAAGGCTATGAAAATGTTACTTCAGTACGCCGGCATTTTCTCTACAAATGATGCTGACATAGGGAGAACTGGACTGGTTCAGCACAAGATTAATACAGGCAACGAGTTACCTATCCGTCAGCGACCAAGAAGACTGCCTGTTGCACGGGAAAAAGAAGTGGAAACCATGATTGATGGAATGGTGAAGGACGGTGTTATAGAGCCTTCATCCAGTCCATGGTGTTCTCCTGTAGTCCTGGTGAAGAAAAAGGACGGCAGCATGCGTTTTTGTGTGGATTATCGACGACTGAACGACGTCACGAAAAAGGACAGCTATCCACTGCCTAGGATCGATGACACACTGGATACGCTGACTGGAATGAAGTGGTTTACCACGCTGGATCTGAAAAGTGGCTATTGGCAAGTAGAAATAGACCCCAAAGACAAAGAGAAAACTGCATTCTCAACAGGAAAGGGGTTATGGCAGTTTAAAGTTATGCCATTCGGATTGTGCAATGCTCCTGCAACATTTGAAAGGCTGATGGAGCAAGTACTCGCCGGATTGATTGGAGACGCATGTCTTGTCTATCTAGACGACATAATCATCGTGGGCCGTACATTTGAAGACCACCTTAAAAACCTCAACCGAGTGCTGTCGAAAATCCAAACAGCAAATCTCAAATTAAGTCCGAAGAAGTGCTCGTTTTTCCGGAAACAAGTGAACTTCTTAGGACACATAGTTTCGGGGGAAGGTGTTCAAACAGACCCGGAAAAAGTAGTCGCCGTCAAGGACTGGCCAGTTCCGAAAGACAAGACACAGGTCAGAGCATTTTTGGGTTTGTGCTCCTACTATCGACGGTTCGTAAAGAATTTTGCCGACATTGCGAAACCTTTACACAAGCTCACTGAGGAAAAGCGACAATTCTGTTGGGACGAGAGCTGCGACGTCGCATTTCAGGAATTGAAGAAACGTCTGTGCAAAACACCTATTTTGGGATATCCTGACACTGAAAATGACTTCATAGTTGACACAGATGCAAGTAATACTGGAATTGGGGGCGTACTCTCTCAACGGAAAGGAGACCAGGAGGTTGTGATTGCTTACTTCAGCAAATCTTTATCCAAACCGGAAAGAAATTACTGCGTTACTCGACGGGAGCTGCTTGCCGTAGTAAAAACATTGCAGCATTTCAGTAAATATTTGCTGGGGCGGAAATTCCAGCTGCGAACTGACCATGCTGCCTTGAAGTGGCTATTACAGTTCAAAAATCCGGAGGGACAAGTGGCGAGATGGATTGAGCTACTGCAAGAGTTTGACTTCGTAACTGAACATCGCAGTGGGAGAACTCACGGTAACGCAGACGCCTTGTCAAGAAGACCTTGTCCTGAAGATTGTAAGCACTGTGCCAGGCAAGAGACTAAGGAGGTAGCAACCGTGAGGATGCTTAGAACAGATCTCAGCAATGAATGGAAGGAAACCCTAAAGCAAGCTCAGCAAAATGACTCAGACATCAAACCGATCTTCGATTGGATCACAGCTGGTGCTCCTAAACCCAAGTGGAGTGATGTGGCAGCGATGAGTTCCATCACAAAGAGTTATTGGGCACAATGGGACAGCTTGGTTATCCAGGATGAAGTCTTGTGCCGTAAATGGGAAAACGCTCGAGGGGACAGGTGTCATCTACAAATGGTTGTCCCTAAAGCTAAAGTACCGGATGTTCTACGGCTATATCATGATGGATGTTCAGGCGGACATATGGGAGTAAAACGGACTCTACTGAAGATCCGAGAGCGGTTTTACTGGATCCACTGTCGAGAAGATGTGGAGGACTGGTGTCGCAAATGTACCACTTGTGCGGCTGTGAAAGGACCCCAAACACGCAGCAGAGGTGCATTAAAACTGTACAACGTTGGAGCCCCCTGGGAACGGATAGCACTCGACGTTGCAGGACCATTTCCGGAAAGTGAAAGCGGGAACAAGTACTTCATGGTTGTCATGGATTACTTCACCAAGTGGCCAGAAGTGTTTGCCATTCCTAACCAAGAAGCTACAACAGTCGCAGATAAATTGGTTCAGGAAGTTTTCTGTCGTTTTGGAGTACCCTTGGAAATTCATAGTGATCAAGGAAGGAATTTTGAATCACAAGTATTTCAGGAGACTTGCCGATTGATGGGTACCCACAAAACCAGAACCACCTCTTACCACCCACAATCTGATGGAATGGTGGAACGTTTCAACCAAACGTTGGAAAGATATTTGGCAAAAGTCGTGGAAAGCAGGCAAAGGGATTGGGACAAGCACATACAGCCGTTTCTTTTGTCCTACCGTAGTGCAGTCCACGAAAGTACGACTGTGACACCAGCCTTCGCGAACTTTGGAAGGGAATTACGGTTGCCAGCAGATTTAATCACTGGAACTGCTCCTGATGCTCCACGCAGTGTAACCGATTATGCAAGTGACTTGCGTAACAAGTTGAATGACGTGTATGAGCATATCAGACAATCCGGCCAACAAATGTCTGAGAGGATGAAGACCCGTTATGACCGGAAGGCAAACAGTAGAGGGTTCGACGTGAATTCACTGGTGTGGCTGCATAACTCAGTGCGTAGCAAGGGGAAGTCTCCGAAATTGCAAGCAAAATGGGATGGACCATACAGAGTCGTGACCAGGATCAACGATGTCACCTATTGGATACAGAAGGGTCCACGAGGTGCGCCTAAGATCGTACATGTAGACCGATTAGCGCGATACTACGGGACTAACGATGCTCGGGACGAGCATGTCTAAGGAGGGGGCAGTGTTACGCCGACTGCTTTACGAGAACATTCTAGGACTACGGTCGAGTCTAGAATGTTCTACGATGGAAGTGTCTAGAAAGTTCGAGAAAGTTTTGGACCTTTCTGGAACCTTCTAGAAGGATTGGTTCCACTATAGAGCCATCTAGAAGGTTCGGGAAGGTTGTAGAACTTTCTCGAAGGATGGGTTCCCCCTAAGGAACTACCTAGACATTCACGGAAGTTGTGGAAGTTTCTCGAACATGGGTCGGCCGTATAAATAGGCGACTGGTTAGCGGAAGTGAGTCAGTCTGATTTTGGCTACGAAACGAAGCGATCAAAGTGAAAGACTAGTGCGATATCTAAGTGATTAGTGATAAATTCTGTAATTGTGATTAAGTTCAAGTGTTTGTGAAGTGTTTTAACTGTTTTAAGTTAATTAAAGATTTTTAGTGTTTATTTGGTAGTGTGTTAATTTGTCCTATACCCAGCTCGTAACAATACTGACGTGCTCACTATCATCCATACTTCCATACTAATATTATAAATGCGAAAGTCACTCTGTTTGTTTGTTTGTTACCTTTTCACGACTAAACGGCTGATCGGATCTTAATGAAATTTGGCAAGAAGATAGATTTCAATCTGGGGAAGGACATAGGCTATATATCATCACGCCACGACCAATAGGAGTGGAGCAGTAATGAAAAATGTTGCGAAAACGGGGAAAATGTGACGCAGACGAAGTTGCGCGGGACAGCTTGTTATCAATATAAACACAAATAGTAATCACGGTAAATATCCCGTTCCTAGTGTTGTCCAAAGCGGTACCAACACCAATGCAATGCATCGTTTAATGTCTCTCACACACACATATATATCGAATACAGTCCACTTTGTTATACGCCACACATTTATAGAACATCAGTATTAAATCAGCTGTTAGGCAAACGACACCACTTTTCATTCTCAAAGCAAAATTTAATTTAAAATTTAATTTATCACATCTTCTTCTTAGCGTGTCGATGGCAATCTAAATTGTATCGGCCCAGAATTGAGCCACTAGTTTGTACACTTAGGTGCACTTTCTGGAGCTTTATATCCAGAAAGTGCGGTTGAGTTGAGTGTAAGAAAAGAAATAAAAACAGAAACCCATAGACCATAGAAAACCTATTCAATAAAAAAGATATAGATATAAGTATATGTACGCACCTATAGCTATTCGGATTAGTTCAACGGATTTAGTATCAGGTGGCGACACCGTTCAATATAGGTGTCAAAAATTCGCTTGAGTGGGCTCTCTATTCCATCTATATTACTATACTCTTTGACCGAGTCCATTAAAATTGACATTGGCAAATTTAAGGAATTCGAAGAAATAATTTCTTAAATCCAAAACCAATGAATTTCACTCTTTTTCTTTCAGGATACGTCGACGAAGCGGGTAACCCCGTCAACCCAACTGACGGATCCCCCATCGATGGTGCGCAACCCTCCAGACCTTCTCAAGGACCCCAATCCCCCCAAAACACTGGGTTCGCCCCATCGGTGCAATCACCAGGGTCAAGTACCTCCGGTCAGAATTTCCAGTACCCCTGTGAGATATCAGTGTCCAAGGTAAACGTCCCCGGGTTTGTCTGCAAGGGACAGCTGCTTTTCGAAGATAACTTCAATTCTCCACTAGAAAAAGGGAAGGTTTGGACTCCGGAGATCAAGTTTCCTGGGGAACCGGTGAGTGAAATTTTGATACTCCGATGAAACATTTTACGACATTGTAGTGTATGTACGTCTACGTGGCTGAAAAGTTGTGTGGTAATCGGTTGGCTCTGTGATGCAGAGGAATGAGGAAAATGTCGTGAGGAAAGTGTTGAGTATGAATGTGGATGGGTATAAGAGTAGAGGAAGGCCAAAGAAACGAAGGATGGACTGTGTGAAGGATGATATGGCAAGAAAGGACGTGTCTAATGAGATGACGAGTAATAGAGAAGTATGGAGGAAGAAGACATGATGCGCGGATCCCAAATAAATCGGGATAACAAATATGAATAATTTTGTAGCACGTTTGTTAGTGCTATCCGTAGATTATTCTTTTTCGGTCTTCACTCGTTGATATATGTTATTTATGGTATTATACGTATTTTTATACAGTCTTCTTTCTTTTATTACAAAGTCCAACCGAATCTATTCAGATAGTGATATAGTAGATAGTGTGTCTGCTATAGGATACATTTTCATCATAATCAGACTTTAGGGTTTACTATTTTCATCATACTTACAATTTACTCTGTAATTCATAGCAAGTTACTACTATCTACTTATAATGCTATTCTATCAATACAAGGTGTTATTTTACATTCTCGTCAAATTCAAGGAGTTTACTATGCTAATGATTCTCGACCCGAATCAATATTAAAATAGGTAGGTAATTTTTATTTTTTCGTTTATTTACGGAAATCGGTAAGTGTGAACCACCTTTGTTTTAAACGCGGTCCGTCTGATTGTCTCCCTATAACCGCGCTTACAAACATACAAACAATCGCAAACGTTTTTTCGATAATTTCTTATTCTCTAAACCACGTTAAGGGGGTTATTCTGAAATTTTGACAAACAGAAACAACCAAAGAAATCCGCGTTTATTAATAATAAACTAAGTAATGTAATTTTAATTGATTATTTATGTCTTTCGTGACAACCTCCTGAATTTTGACGAGGGTGCAAAACAACACCTTGTTTAATCAGTAAAACCTCACACAAGTGAGGTGAGGACACTTATTTAAAAAACGGCTTCACATGTTTTAAAAGTAAATCAACATACCGTTCCAAATTCGAAGTGATTATGTTCCAAAGCTACAATCAGTTGAAAAATTATGCCTTCTAAAGAATTTTCATTTGTTTTTCACCAAGGACTTCCCATTCAACGTGTATCTCAATGACGGCGGACATCTTTACGTGAGGGATGGACGCCTGTCCATCAAACCTATAACGCTGGAGTCCAAGTATGGAGACGACTTTGTGAGGCAGACACTTGATATTACAGCTAGGTAAGCCACATTTAATCCTAACCAATATTATAATTGTTCAAATGAGTTTGTTCGTTTGACACGCCTTCACGAGTTTTTGAAAATAAATAATTTTGAACATAGATAGAGCATGGGACATAGGATCATCTTTATCTATTTTTATCATAGTCAATATCTAGTGAATGCCTCGTTGGTCCAGTGGTCACAAGTGCGACTGTTGAGCATGAAGTCCTGAGTTCGATTCCCAGGCAGGGCAAAGTGATTTTGGGTTTTCCGTTAGCAGTTTCTCAGTAGCAGCCCCGAAGTGTGTTGTGCTCGTTTGATGGCAATAGGCAAGCCCCTTATTATGTCGGACTTAAACATAACTGGCAAAATCTGGTAGTACTAACTTAGGGACACCTCTGCCTAACCCGTCTGGGATTACAGGCGTTATGTTATGTGATGAATTCCCAGTATGGCGTCCACGTAGGATAATTTCCGACCTCAACACGTGCGAAACCGCGGATCAATGCTAGATAAGAAATAAATGTTAAGTTTTTAGTAACAACTCCAGTTATGAAATAAATGTTATATGTTCATTCACACCTAACTCGAAAACCTTCTGCATAATACACTTTATTTGGAAGCAAAAAGAGCCGCGTTACTTTAGTATTTTTCGCTCCTTGCGAATTCGAATTCGCTACTTAGGTTCTAATTCCAATAACATCGCACAATACGGGATAAAGCCTTCATATGTTTGCCTTCTACAGAAATTGTTCGTACATTCTTACGAAATTCAAACACGAACAACGATCATTTTATTTCGTCTTTCTTCCTTTAATATTTCGAATTTTCGAAAAACACGACACTCCATTTAATCGTTTGCCTTAGTAACACGAATAAAAGCGCGGTTTACTGATTTTCCTTTTCACATAATGTTTTTACCATAAACAGGGAAACGATTTTTTCGCAGTATACTTAGAGGGATGTTAAATATTATTTGTGTGTATATCTTTTGATTCTGTGTGCAATAAAGAATAAGAATATGGATGTGCCTGTATCTTAGTCGAGCTCATTTGGGCAAATAATGTTTTATTTCGTGATTTTAAAAACCATTTCCTATGAAACTTAGGGCCGATTGTTCAATCCTCAGTTAAATAGTCGAATAACTATCAAGCGTTTTAAATTATCTGTCTGTTTATCAAACGAATAAATATTTTAAATTTTTCAATCGTATTTTATCTAGGGAATAGCAGTGGTCTATGCTAGCCAACTTCACACTATTGATGTGCAAGCGAGATGCAAAGATACAGTATACAACGTGTTAGATAAGAATAGCAACACAACGTGTATTTAACACATGGGACGACATTAATAAAAATTTTGAGAAATCGCTTGAAAAAAGAAAACAATGGTTAGCCTTTTATTATTGTTATTTAAAATATGACAGTTGCATAGAATCGTATAGTGATTGGTAGTTATTTTAAAATTGTAAGATGACTATGATCTGATTTAATTATTGTAATATGAAAAAAAAAAAAGGGTATCGTGTTTGATTGTAATTTCAAGCAAAATCTTCTCCATAATTCACCGTCGTCTATGCGTTAAAATTATCAGGCTTCTCTCGTAAAAGTCGGTTTTTCCTCTCAGGTGCGTTCAGGATCCTCCTCGATTTCTAAATCATCAATTGTTCAAACACATTCTTCATAACAAACCACCGTACCTATGTTATTTTACCAAAACGAATGAAACAGTCCAACATATCCCAATCATCACACTTATTGGGGAGATAAAACCCTAACTGGCCCTTAAAGTAGCAGGTAACTTTATTCCTACGTTAGAGGCTTTATTCAATAGTTAACTCTGACCATTCAAAAAAGTTCAGTCTGACCATTGAAAAACCAAAAATATTGCTATTCAACGAATAAAAGCTATCTGGTTGTTTATCTGAGGATTGAAAAATCGGCCCTTAGAAGAATTGGTACAGAAATACTTGTAAATATCTCGAAGAAGATCAAGCTATAAAATAAATTTAAAAAATAATGCGAATTTAATACGTATGTCTAGAGGGCCTTACAGAGACCTCAGAGATCGTGGGTACGTTCGCAAACATTTAAACTCACATATAAAAACAGCCAGACCCGGAACAATCATCTGTACATCATATTATATCAGGTCAGGTCATACAAATTTTTGTTTCGTACGGGAATCGAACCCGTGACACGCAGCGCAGCAGTCAATCGCTCAGCCTCTACGCTAACCATACCGTCACAATCAACAATGACGACTTTTAAAGTGAAACTTTTATTACATCGTCTCAAACTTTTTCGTCTGTGTGTTGCATGTCGCGTGACGGTGGGCCACGGAGTAGGGATAAAGTGTTATCCCTACTCCGCGCTATAGTGTGAAAAAAGTTTCACTTTTACCGTGGTTTCATAAAACCACACAATCCTTTTTTTCTCTTACACGCACTTTAAACCCTACATTTCAATTGTTCGTTGCCCCTAGATGTACAGGCATCATTGGCACAATGGAGTGTTCCCGGGAGGCATCAGGTGCTCAGATCCTGCCACCTATCATAACTTCCAAGGTCTCCACGAAGAACAAGTTCGCGTTCAAGTACGGCAGAGTCGAGATCAGCGCCAAGTTGCCTTTGGGTGACTGGATTTATCCTGGTAAGCTTGACAAGGAATGTTGCTTCTCACGTTGGTCTGATGTAAAGCGCCACTGTTGAACTCCGTTGGGGTTCTATCCCGAGGTTGAGTAAAGTAGCTCACCACCACCACTCAAGGCTCACCATTGAAGGAAAGAAAGAAAGAAAAAATACTTATTATTGAACTTAAACATAACTGGTTTGAATATGGCATAGGTGCTAAGCATATGAACAAACGTGATGTTTTTATTCAAAATCAAATACAATATTAATAAACTAATAGTCATCGTCTGCCACTCCGCTACTTTGTTGGGTGGTTTTTCTGCGAGACTGAACTTTTGTACTTTTCTTCTTTTTCTGTCAAGTTTTTTTCCAAAGTCTGGGTGGTTCGTCTTGGAGTCTAACCGGATACAACTGAATACCAATATTACATGGAGAGACTGCCTATTAAATCTCCACAACCAGGCGTCTAATTCAAAACCCAAATATTTTGTTTCACATAGGTCTACATGGCCAAAATTTAGAGTAAGGGCGCACGGTTCGGGCTAGTCGTTTCCTATTGAGAAGAACCGGCAAGAAACTCCATGATAATTCTTTAATTTTCTAAAATTCAAAATACATGTGTGTGTTCAGGATCGTCCCGAAAACTACTGAACCGATATGAAAGATGTTTTAATTAATATGGCGTTTACTTCTAGTGATCGAGCTAGAACCTCGTGACTTCGTATACGGTGTTCGAAACTATGCGTCTGGACTCCTACGCATAGCCACCGCCAAGGGTAACGTGGAATTCGCCAAGAAGCTGTATGCGGGACCCATCATGTGCGACTCTGGACCTTATAGGTTGGTAGCTGTTTAGTATATTTTGGAAGTGAAAGAAAAAAGGAAATAGGATCCATTTTCCGCAACCAAAACTTTTGCCAACTTGATTTTATTCATAAGTGCTTTAAAGATTGATTTCTCCGTCGTTCTGCTGAGCTTGGAGTCCAAGGTTTATTCTTTGGGTCAGCCAGAGTGATCATGGGTTTTCATTTGAGAAATAATATGTGTGCTGGAGGCATGGCCAATTGACGGCAACAAAGTCTGAATACTGATTGGTTTCCTTCGGACCTGAGACTTAAAACACAACTAGGGAAATGCCTGTACATCATATACATCTCCCTAGGAAATGCAGACGTGAACCAATTTGTTTACTTACATGGACTCTTTGTTTTGTTCCAGGTCTACGTACTTGCAGGAAAAGGCTGGTTCTGATCTATGGAGTAAAGAATTCCATAATTACTCGCTGGAATGGAGGCCAGGTGATGCATTACGAGTATTACCCTATTCTTTCTGTGTTTTCTGTTGATTTGATCAAGTATTTCATTTTTCTCCTCTATTTTTGAGATTATGAAGCTGTTCCAAGTGGCGTGTGAATTGGCACTTCAAGCAGAGTAAAAATCTAGGCCAAGGTTTTTTTTCCTTAGCCTATGTTGTCCTTCTGCTGGACAAAAGCCTCCCCCACTCTTTTCTCTCCGTGCGGTTTTCTCCGGCCAATCTCTCACAAACGCCTCGAAGTCGTCACGCCAGCGTTTTCTAGGCTTCTGTCGGTGACGACGACCGTCTTCTGGCACCCACTGCTTGACGACTCTGGCCCATTAGTCCTGATGCATAAAATTTAAAACATCCTAATTTCTTATAGATGGTATCTCTCTATACGTGGACGGTGAGAAGTACGGCGAGGTGACTCCTCCACAGGAAGGTTTTTACAAGACAGCCACTGAGAACAACGTTGTTTCGGCCTCGCAGTGGCTAAAGGGAACTATCATGGCGCCCTTCGATGAAATGGTTAGTAGTTTGGATATACAATCGGTTTTATATACTGTTAGCCTGCGCCATCCTACTGGTGGGCCTTGACTTCGAGCTGTTGCTATCTAGTGCAAATGTGGTGCAGTGACCGCTGGTCTTCTCCAGCTCGTCCCATTTTTACGAGTTCTGCCTCGACGCATTGAACGGTTTTAAATTGTCCGTCGAAAACTTTTACTACTAGATTTTTTTTATAAAGTGATCATTCTTGACACTTTATTAAATAGGTAAGTATCGTGACACCTTACAAATGGCAATAATAAGACAAACTGTTGGACAACGAGCAACAACTTTGATTCTCGGATTTTATTTAACCGCCGATGGCCAGCCAATAGCAGTGGTCAGACACAGATTCTACGCTTTGGAATGGGCAACTACAGTACTTTCACAAGTTATTATGTCTTGTGACTGGGACTGTAGCTTCATTTTTATAGTTGTTTGACTATTCAAAAGTGCCTGTAATTGGCTTACTTGAAATAAATGATTTTGATTTGATTTTGATTTGATGAGTTCAGCCGTCAAATCTACAAGCAATTCAAGCTAAAGGCACACCTGCTGAGCATGAGGGTCTGCATTCGGTTCCCAGGTTGTGCAAAGTGTTATTGGGGATTTCTTTCAGGATTTTGCTCAGTAGCAGCCATAGAGCCTGTGATGATTCTGTCTGAGCAGATTAGTGTCTGTTTGATGGCAATAGGCTCGCCCCCCTATTACGTGGGACTTAAACATAACTGGCGAAAAGTGGATGTATAAATAACTCTTTCTATTTTCAGTTCTACATCTCACTGGGCATGAACGTGGGTGGTGTACACGAGTTTCCTGATGACACCGGCAAGCCTTGGAACAACCGCGCCACCAAAGCCATGCTGAACTTCTGGAACGCGCGCGACCAGTGGTACTCCACCTGGTTTGACGATACCAGCGCGCTGGAGGTCGATTATGTCAGGGTTTACGCTCTCTAGGAGGTGAGTCTCAGCTTACTTGAGAAAAGAAAGAAAAGGTATTTGTTAGTCTCTCACAGTACAAAAAAAAAAGAAAAAAATTAGTAGGTTGTTATATTTAGCTGCCTACGTTAATTTGGGGAGTTTATTTTATCTGCGACTAGCTGTCCCTCGCAACTTCGTCTGCGTCACATTTTCCCCGTTTCGCAACATTTTTCATTGCTGCTCCGCTTCTATTGGTCGTATATATAGCTTAGCCTCCTCGATAAATGGTCTTTCTAACATTGAAAGATGTTTTCGAATCGGACCAGTAATTCCTGAGATTAGCTCGTTCAAGCAAATGAAGAAACAAACTCTTCAGCTTTATTATTAGTATAGTAGTCTTTTTCATAAAACATTCAAAGTTATTATGCAAATTAAGCCAAAATCTGCCATTTTGTAAAAAAAATATATTTTAAATATAATAATTATTATAGAAATAAACATGTCATATAAAATTCAAAATTATTTATTAAAGCTAAAAATCAGCACATTTCGAGCGTCAAAAAT
Source organism: Cerastis leucographa (assembly GCA_963082945.1). Taxonomy (NCBI): domain Eukaryota; kingdom Metazoa; phylum Arthropoda; class Insecta; order Lepidoptera; family Noctuidae; genus Cerastis; species Cerastis leucographa. Next base: position 3,171,936 of record OY720359.1, read on the forward strand.
TACGTAAGACAGTCCTCCTAAAGGCTAACTCTTCACCACTACTCGGAATTTTTGCTGGGAAGAAGAAGTGGTTCTATACTCTAGGAATAAGTCGTTCTCTAGCGATAATCGGGGGAATCCTATCTCCAGCTGAAGGCAGACGTCTTCAAGCTGATTTGATGATGAATAAGAAACATTACATTACAGACATTACTAAAATTTTTTTTTTGTTTGTTTCAGATCCGAAAGCGAATATGCTTTCTGTAAAAAAGGACCTCAGCCCTAATAAGGTAGAAGAAGTGTCTAATTTTAAGATTAAATGAATATTTTTTACTTTTATTTTGAGTTTTTCTGATTTCCCAATTTCCTGACACAAAACACAGCGTTAAGGCTCAAAATCGCTCATCATTATTTTAAAGGTTTTCAGGGCCTCTTATTTCTTTTATTACTTTTAAAAACTTTTACAAACCAATAAAGCAATCATAAGAATAAAGATTATGATTTTGGTAGCAATTTCCAACAGTTAGTTTTTATGTTGCTAATGTAAATTTCACATAAAGGTTATAAACTCATTTACCACGGAAATATTTCAAATTTTATTAATTCTAACTTGATTTAATTCACGCAAGTAAGAAATACATAAAAATTTGAAAATTTTGATCCCAGTCTCGGTTTATATAAATATGGGTATCTACATAAGCAGTGACTTGGACTTGTATTCTTGGAATAAATTATCTTATTAATAATTAAGCGGTTATTGTCGTTAGTTCATCCATCTTATCTTATTTCTTGTTATGCTAAAATGATAATAAACATCATCGTAAAACTCGCAATGAATACAACAATACTGGATTTTCGTTTAATTAGTTATAACACATCACATTTTTAATTGCTCTTAAAAAATTTTTTTCGCTCTTAACTTGCCCGTATTTCTACATTGTTCTCACATATTTTTAATTCTTAACATGAATGATGTTGACCAAGATTTTGTAACATATTTTGATTTAAAAAAGTGTCCATGGAGTTTCTTGCCCATTCTTCTCCATAGAGATCTACGCTACGGAATGGGCAACTACAGTACTTTTATAAGTTATTATGCCTTGTGACTGGGACTGTGGCTTAGCATTTTTTTTTTACTTTCAAATGTGCCTGTAATGGTCTAATTAAAATAAATGCTTTGACTTTGACTTTAATTTTTATTTTTATTTGGATTATAACTATGAATATTACAATATGACTAAGTATAAACCCAAATTTTTGCATTGTACAGTATTATGACTAAGTGTTCAGGTGGCTTACCATGACGTCTTAAAACATTATTATTATTATTCGTATTTATATTATTAGTATGGATTAACTAGACACCGTAATTTTAATTGATTATTTATGCCTTTTGTGACAACCTCCTGAAGTTTGACGAGGACGCCAAGACCGAAATTGTACCAACACTTATCGCAAATAAACTGATTTGATTTGATTCACGACTGTAATCCGCGAAGGGTTAGGCAGCGGTGTACCCGTTAGTACTTACACCCACATTTCACGAGTTATGTTTAAGTCTCATAATAAGAGATGAGCCTATTTGCCATCAACCGGGCACACCGGGGCTGCCACTGAGAAATTCCTGATGGAAAATCCAATAACACTGCCTGACCTGGGTTTCGAACCCATGACTTTTGCTCAGCTGTCGTGCGTGTGACCACTAAACCAACGAGACAGTATTTAACTTGTATAATTAACAGTGCAAAGGTTATTAACACATATTATGACAAGTTTATATGGTATCTGGCGTTCATCATCATTATTATCAGCCTATTATGTTCACACTGCTGGGGCACAGGCCTCCTCTCTATGAGAGGGAGTGGGCTGTAATCCACCACGCGGGCCCAGTGCGGGTTGGTAGATGACACATGTCTTCGAATTTTTAGTTCTAGGACATGCCGGTTTCCTCACGATGTGTTCCTTCACCGTTTTTGAGAGCAACGGTGATGAAGTAAATTACACATAGTAATGCGCCTTCCTGGATTCGCACCCTCGGCTTACTGCTCGTAAGTCGGGGCTGCCACCACTGGGCCACCGCTGTTCACTGGCCACCGCTGCTCTGTATCTGGCGTTACTTGCGGATGTTTTTTAGATGTTCTGCAAAATATTTGTGTTATTTCAAAAGGCAATTAGCATGCCATGCACCCAAACGGATACTTGACACGAGTTTCGCTTCACCACGCCCCCCCCCCCCCATCCTCAGTAAATGCTGCTCAGTGGAGGAATTATCGCTGTTCCTGCAGATGTATATTTTTGAGGGCGATGCTGCATCCTGCATCCAAGCCTGGATCTTTTGCGATGAATTTTCAATAATTATTTTTGAACTGACATGGTTACTAACACTATCATGAACACTGATAACGGTATATCCCGTAGTTTGTAAGTTTTTATGCCCTAGCTGGAGGCCTTACACTCAAGGCACCCACAGGATAGTCCGGTTAAGCAGACGACAACCTCCTAGGTTGAACTGCGAGATGCCATACAATATATTTATATATATATATACCGTGTAAATCACCTCATCACGAAGCCGTCAACCAAGCATTCTGCACATGAAACTAAGTAACTTTACGCAAAAATTATTGCTGGGAAACGACTTTTTTTTGGGGGGTTGTAAAATCATGTTTTGTGGTAGAACTCAATGAAACGCACTCAAAACATTGTGCTGATGGACGGATTGAATAGTACGGGGGTCGTGGAGGTGTTTAAAGTAAAAATCTTACATTAAAAACTTGTTTAAAAAAATACTTGTCAAAAAGTTGGAACTTTGACCCCTAATATCTCCGTAACTAGAAGGTTCCCAGGTATGGTGTAGAACAAGAAGGTTCCCTACCTTCTAGTTACGGAGATATTAGGGGTCAAAGTTATGGTGTAGAGCAAAAAAATGATTGCAATGACAGGGAGAACCAGTGGCTTTCGGCTCCGTTAAGAGGTGTTTTGCACCCTTTATAGCATTATATAGCATTGATAATGGGATATTTACGGGATATATATATAATGATAGTAATAAATATTTTGCGTAACATTTAACACTAGGACTAGGAGTTTATGTAGATCTATATAATTTAACCTAAGTAGTCGGTAAAACTGTAAACAATCGTGAATTAATTAAATACATTTATTTTAGTTCTATAGTGACAGTGTACTTAAAAGGTGTCATTAAAACTAAGGATAAAATCGAGGATCTTGTCAGGGCACCGCAATAAGTAATTAGGGATGGGGAATTAGCGGATATACTCATAACTCATGTTGTTTGTACGGGCTCGGTGGAAGATGATACGTATATACTGGTTATACGATGAGATGACGAGTAATAGATAAGTAGGGAAGAAGAAGATTTCCTACCCCGACCCCAAATAAATTGGGATAAGAGCAGGAGAATGATGATGAGAACTCATAACTTAGGTTACCTGTACTAAAATAATTGCATAGTAAAAAATGTAACAGCTTAGGAACCATTGGAACCGGTCTGCATGGAAATGCGAGTCCAGAAAGCCGCTTTAAATAATGAGAGGACGATGAGAGATGATAACAGAATGTCTAACCGCCTTGTCTGACCAATTTATATTAGGCTATGTGTCTGACAACTAATCAAATCAATTAAAAGCGAATTGTTAGTAGAGCGTAGATACTGGTGCCTGCCAAAGGCAACTTTACGTCTTGCAGGTTGCCAGAAAAAACAAATCTAGTTGGATTCCATGACTCAAACAAATTAGGAACCTTTACTTTGGATGGTAATAAATTAAATAACTAAAATAACAATAAACTATAAAAGGGCGTCAAAAAACTCTCCTCCTCAACGCTGTCAGCTAGTAATGTGCCCAAGAGACTGGCAGCATTGCCACGTTGTATGGCAATACTTAGCCTCTGGCCAAAGTAAAAGCCAGCCCTTGGGTCACGGGAAGCGTCAACTAGACATTTCGAAATTTCCTTAAAAAGGCTCTGAGCACTCGGACCCTACGACCCCAGAGTTTCAAACCCAAACGCCTCGAAAAAATAGTTACCACAAAGGTTACTATATTTACGCCGCTTGAGGTTCTCCGCAGCCGCAGCGGCAGTGCCAGCACAACACGATGAGCTTGGAAGATGTGATGGCGCAAGAGTATCGACGCAAGTTGAGTCCCATACTACATATAGAAGCCGGACAAACCGTCCAGCTTCTTTCCATCGTCGCGTGCCAAGCCAATGGGCTCTCAGACAGCTGGAACGCCGACGGTAACAAAAGCTCATCGGATGATGTCGTTTATGTTCGCGTGCCGCGCAAAACGGTAATTAATGAAACTCTGGATTGGATAAAACTCTTTAAATAACCTATATTATTTTTGTCAGCTACACCTCTGAGAGGCTCTGCCTAAGCCTTCGAGGGATAACAGTAACGCTGTTATGTTATTATATTTAACACAGCTGCCTACAGTAAGCTGAGACATAGACCACTAATTCCTCAAAAAAAATACTAACAATGGCTTCTCAATAAAGGAAAACCAACGCTCATCAATATTATCTGCGTCACACAATAATAAAATATACAGCAATGTCTTGTAAAAAGTACCAATTGGCCAATTACAATCAGTAACAAAATGTCTGCCCACAGGAGCAGACGCGTCGTGTCGTTCTTAACTGTGTTTATTTTTATATTACAAACGATATGTGCTCAATATCAAATACCTGATGTGACTATTACTGCACTAAAACCCAGAGGATTTAAGGCTTCCATACCAGGTATGTTGAACCGTGTGTTTTGGCTTTATAAGTTAAGTTTTATCAGTGATGCTTTAGTTAAAATATGTGACAGATTTATGTGTGACAGACAGTTAATAAACTTTTCGATTAACCAAAATAACAGATTTGTTTTGGAGGTGTTTATGAATTGAACTTGAAACTTGCTAAGGTTGATCACAAAAACATAGTACTGTAAAGTAAGCTATCAAACAACTCTGTATTTTTAGGCCTAGAAAATGGAGTTATTGGTATCTATACTACAATTAGTGCAATTGTTGTTTACGCACACTTCTTTGACCCTAGGGATCACTGATACAACGCCAGTGATGTACCATTTATCAACTTTCTTAATAATTGAATATTCAATTGTACTTATTATTTACTCACCGCGGTCTTGATTCTGATTTTAATTCATCAAAACACTTATCCCAATTAAATTTATTTGAAATCGGAACAGATAAAGTCGAGAACAAAGATCCGGATTTAAAATAAATCAAACAGTTGGCCGTCGTTTTATACTTTATCACTATTTTGTTATATGTCGTCACGATATTCTGAAAACATCTTCACAAAAAAAATGTGATTCCCCACTGTTTATCATCTAACTCTTTAAACATTACATAAGGTCAAACTCAATACGCTAGTAATGTATGTACGATATCATTGTTTATACTTACAAAAAGTATCTGTTACAAAAAAAAACTTAGTAATTAAATAGCCACTTTTCCTCCCTAGAAGTGGTTTTTGGGAGATGCCTTATGTAGTTTGTAAATGCCGTTCAAAAACTGCTAATTCTATGCCCATTTTGAATAAATTATTTGTGATTTAGATTTTGAACGGGGGAAAGCAACATTCCATTTTTTTTCAAAATTGCCTGGTTTAAAGGCCTATAAATATGGCGCTATTTAAATTGCAATATTTGAACGAGATCAAAGTCGAACTCAAAAATGAACATTTCACACATTTCTAGGATCTATACAAACACACAGCTTCATCCTTTCAAAATTTACGTTCATATTTCAATTTCTAAATCAAACCAAAAAAAAAGTTCTTCTCCAAATTCTCACCATGCAGATGCACCAAAAGTCAGCCTCTTCGTGTTCCAAGGCAACGTGAACCGCGCCATAGGGAACAATGATGTTGGCACCATCACAGGAGAAGTAGTCCAGGCGAAGAATGGAAGGTGGACTGTGGAGGATCCTAACCTGGAGCTGAAAGTGGGCGACGTTATCAACTACTATGTCGTTGTGTCGGCTGATCGAGCTGGCTATATCAAGGATAAGCAGAGCTATACTGTTACTGGTTGGTATTATCTAATGAATTATAATAAGACTAGTTTATGCCCGCGATGATGATGATGATGATGCCATCTAGCAGGTTTTTTGCCACAGCGTCTGCTTTTGATGGCTTTCTAGGGTTCATGTGCTGTCAAGTTTGGCTAGCATATCCATAACTTTGGCCGAAAGCTCCGCGTACAAAGTGGACACGTCAGAACACCATTGACGACATTGTATACAGGGTGTAACGAAAGGGTATAATACATACTTAAGGGTGTGCAAACATCGTAATAGCAAAAAAAATATCTGTTGCCCCATACAAAACTTCAATACCTATTCGACCGAAATGTATGGGGCAGCTGATAATTTTTTCGCTATTACGATGTTTGTCCGATAGAGAAACATGTTCAGTTTGGTCTGTAGCCACACTTAATTTAGTTTAAGGTTATCACATTTTATTCTAACTCAATGGAGCGAGAAAGTAACAAACATCCGACCATCCGTACATCATACTTCCAAACAAACTTTTGCATTTATAAAAGCAGTAAGATTCTATTCTGTGAGATAACGAGATTCGTGTGTCACCAGTGGGAGTTACAAACGGGGAACTCAGTACGAGTCCCATTTCTTTGTTAAGCCGTGCTTGCCTAGGCAGGGCCAGGGATCCACCCGTTATATACCGAGTTTCCTCCGTGCTTCGGAAAGCACGTTAAGCCGTTGGTCTCGGCAGTCAATTGTAAATCTTTGACAGTCTTATAAGTAGTGAGTATCCCGAAAGTCTGACATCCACTCTTACCAAGAGCGACCCTTTGTAAGACTAACCAGAAGATTATCCAGTACTAACTGGGTTGTGGAGGTCAGATAGGGAAGCCAACCCCAACATACATAGTTAGGAAACGCTTAGCAAATGATGATTATATCACGATATTAAACTGTTTCCATTCTATTTCCAGCTCTTCAAGACCGGTCAGCTACGGACACTCCTGTCACGACAGAATGCAGGCCAACAGTGACGAAGGTGCGCGGGGGCAGCGCTTGCGCAGGTCAAACGATCTTCGAAGAGAACTTCGACAATTTCCGCGATAACGTGTGGCAGATTGAGCAGTACTTGCCTGTTTATACTCCGGTATGTTTTGTTTATTTTTATTGGTATTTGTGATTTCCTTTGTAAGTTAGTGCCTTCAAGCTGAGTTCAGTTTTTGGGTAAGGTAGTACAATGTCGAATTTGGAATTGGCACAGTAGAATTAGAATTTGCGATATATTACCAAGAGATAGATGTCCAAGAATCCATCCTTATCGCACACCTGTATTCTATGTAGAGCTCCTGTGGAAAAGGCAACCGGCTCGAGCAGACCAGGATAGCATGATATAAATGTGAGAAGACCTTAGCTCAGCAGTGCAGCAGTGAGTGGAACAGGGGTGCCGATGGTGATGCTAAAATAGAATGTGGTATCTTAGTACGCATACATCATGTAAAGTAGTTCTTGTTACCGGCAGAATTTTTAGGGTGTGTTTCTAACATCTGGTCAATACAGACGCTAACAAAACACCAATATCCTAATTTAGGATCTTACTAACTGTTCATGACAAACTGACCATTAACTGACCTGCATAATGCAACGCCGAACCTGTCTGTTTGAGGTCACTAACCGCAAATGTCTACGTCACTCTCGCTTCTTGAAACCTGTTAATGGCTATAACGAGGGACTTTTTATTTGCTGACTAGTGACTTATCTGCAAGATGCGAAAATTATTTCCTTGAAATTAAGTTTACCTGTATTATCCTTTTTTGTTGGCGATGTTTATTGGTTTGATGTCTGTCATCTAATAAGGAAGTTTTAGGACAAGGGGATTTACATGTTTATGTTATAAGTTTGGAATTTAGTCAAGATAAGGTGAAATAATAAAACCTAGGTCTCATATTATACTTCATTTGGTAGTTATATAACTAACAGTCTTAAAATAAGGTTTTATTATACTGGGCTTAATGATTTACTATATTAACAACAGATACTAGAATGAAGGCTGGACTAATAAATCACGTCTTTTGAAGCTAAACCAAATAACACATAAGTTAGCCTAATCACCTTTTTGTAATCATTTGTGAAATAATCTCAATATTGTTAATAATTAAGGGAAAGAGCGAAACACCCCCAACACAGGTATTATTAATTACTTACAGGGGATGTCTCATTTATAATCTATGTAACTGCTTTTGGGACAAATAAACATTTTTATTTCTTTTTTTTTTCAAGTAATATTCTGTTATAAGTTACTTCTTAGGTATGTACAGCACATAACTTTTTCTTAGTATTGTGGCTTTTTAAACGTTGCTCCACCCTAGGTTGTTTTCCTGTATCGTGGGTACGCTCACAAACATTTAATCTCATTAACACAAACAGCCAAACCCGAAACAACTACCTGTAGGCCATACAAATATTTGTTCTCTACGGGGATCAACGCCGCGACCTCCAACGCAGCAGTCAATCGCTTAGCCACTCCGCCAACCGAGACGTCACGTTAAAAGAATAGGGGATAATCCATTTTTTTTTCTTTGTCTGTCGGGTTGTTTATTGAAAAGTATTGGACACGTATTTTTTCTTTTTTCACGTAGTCATAAAATTACGGAGATATATTGAGTTGACATGGCGCATGACGTCACATGTAGGTAATTTTTATACCTACTTGTGACGTAGTAAGCCCCCACTCTCCAACTTTAATGAGTTTTAACTAAGTAATTTTTTGATAATTATTTTGATAAAACAAAAAATACGTGTCTAATATTTTTGTATGACCTGTCTGACGGACAAGTAGACTGTCGTTTTCTTTACCCAGTCCGCACCCCTATTGCACGCCTGTCTTACCCTACATTTCCCGAAACAGAATAATTGGAATTCTTAGTGTTGTAAAATGTGAAACAATTACTAATTTTCATAATTTAACGTTTTCATTTTAACGAGCAACACTTTGTATTTTCCTTAGAACTTCCCATTCGTGTCATATCAGCGCTTGGCTTCTAACCCTACCGTGTCAGTATCAGACGGCAAGCTGCGAATCTCACCCAAGCTGCAGCAGAGACAACCAGGGTTTACTGACGAGTCCATTTATAGTGGCTCTATCAATCTGTTTAGTGGGTAAGTTGAATTGTTTTATGAAGTGAAACTTCTTATGAGACTTCCAACAAGTTTAACGTTTTATGCTACCATGGAGGGGGAACAGAAAGAGACAGAGCGAGAGTAAATGCGTGGCACTCATACGCATGCATGTAGTATCACGAAGTTTCACTTCTTCCGCGCGGAGAGACTCCACGCACAATTTCTTTTTTTTCCACGACTTATCTAGATGCATAGACGATTCTTATGAATCTTGAGAATTATTTGTCAAAATGTGAAAAAAAAGTATTAAGTGTAGAAAGAAAGATCCTCAAAGTATTAATATAAAATTAGTTATCGTTTTCCAAGACCCAAAGAAGAAGATATTGCTTTTATGGAAGAGTCACAACAATTCCACAGAATAACCCAAGTTTCAATCAGTTCCTATGATACTTGGAGATAATATAAGTTCAAAAAAATTCTGCAAAGAGCAACTTTTCCTTGTTTATGAGGAACGACGGATTGGCCTCATAAATTAATCATACGTCAGAAACATATTACTCATAAACAAACCGTTCAATGGACTAGCTGCAACTATCAGTAAAATCATTTTCTATCCACCTTCGCCAGATGCACATCTTCAGCCGAAGCCTGCATGAAGCAGGCGGGGGGCGCCGACATCCTGCCGCCCATCATTAGTGGCAAGATCACTTCCAAAGGCTTCGCGTTCACATATGGAACTGTCACCGTCAGGGCGAAGCTGCCGCAAGGGGATTGGATATATCCAGGTAAGAATCACTCCATAAAATTACGGTTGTTTTTACCGACTACGGCAAAGCAAAAAGGAGCCATGGTCTTATGCCACTTTGGCCTAAAGCTTATGGCTTATGTAGGTGGCATACAAAGAACAGCTGTGGCCCAGTGAGAGCAGCGGTGGCCCAGTGGTGGCAGCCCCGACTTACGAGCAAGCCGTGGGTTAAAACCCAGGCAGGCGCATTACTTTGTGTAATTTATTTCATCACCACTGCCCCCAAAAACCGTGAAGGAAAACATCGTGAGGAAACCGGCTTATCCTAGAACTAAAAATTAGAAGACATGTGACATCTACCAACCCGCACTGGACCCGCGTGGTGGATTACAGCCCACTCCCTCTCATAGAGAGGAGGCCTGTGTCCCAGCAGTGGGAACATTATAGGCTGATAATGATGAGGTTGGCATACGACCACGGCTATTCTAGAATATTTTCTTGTTTTACTTTCTGAACTTATTTTTTTCTCCGAAAGGTTTAGCACATTTTACCAGTTATTGTGAAAGAAAGAAAGAAAAAGTATTTATATAGGTGTTTAAGTATTTATAACAAAACAACTGGAAGTCATGGGAAGAGGCCTTTGCTCAGAAGTGGGATGATGCTAACAGTATGAGTCAGTATTTACTATGCAAATCCTGGTGCCGTTTGCGGTTCAGTTTCTGATTAAAATTGTACTTTAAAAGATTGCTAGTACGACCGGTCTTGCAACCGACAACCTGATAGATCTCGGACACATTTCAGAGATTGATAGTTTTTGCTGCTAATAAAAAGAAGACCGTTCTTTAGTTTGAAAACCCATATTGTTTTACTTGCAGAAATTCTTCTGGAGCCATTTCTGCAGAAATATGGAAGCCTGCACTACAGTTCTGGGGTGCTACAGATAGCATCAGCCCGTGGTAACAGGGTGCTCAGCAGTGGAACTACTGATTACTCGAATAAGGTGCAGTTTTACCTACACCATGACATGAAGGTGTCCCAAGTAATAATTTCGAAGACGCGTAGCAAGTACAGCTTTAATACTTGTAAAGACTCCGTCTGGATAGCATCTACCACCGTCCATACAATTATGTGACCGCGAGCGACCTACAAAAATCAACTTACTACAAAAAGTACTATAGCGCCATCTATGACACGATGGAAGAACTAACAACGATTTCCTACATCTTGCAAGCAAAGTTTACATCGACTTAACATACTAACTATATAGAGAAACCCGACAACAACTGACGGGCAGTTGCCCACCAGACAACTGTTAGCACCTGTCTGGTCAGAGGATTCTCCCTTTTCTATGGAGTATCGAGGAACTTTACACCCTGTTCCTCATACCCTAAACATATTTCTAAAGCCAAATAGCGTTGCTGTATCTGTTATTTCTATGAAGTAGATCTTGAAAACCTCTGTTAGGATTGCCTTATTTGTTTTTGGCACACATAAGACATTACAAATTTGTCCTTAGTAGAAAAACATTGATAACGTACCTGTGATGCTTTTGATACAACTATGGTATGATCACATCACCCTAGGTTCGTCGTTCCAGCTTGCTAGCAACATAGGAAGGACCCTCAACTGAAACTTAGAGCATTCTCTGTTATATCATGCATTTATTGATTCCAGGTTCTCTTTGGTGGACCCATCATGGACTTCACGTGCCACAATACCTTGTTAAACAACAAAATGCTGAACAACGGACTCTGGGGTGACGATTATCACGAGTATTCAGTCAGATGGGCACCAGGTAAACACTAACTTAATAGATGTATGGAAGCCCTAATTTGACTGTCGTCTATTTATTCTTAGCGTGTCGATGGCAATCTTAATTGTGTCGGCCCTGAACGGGGCCACGAGTTTGGCGCTTTCAGTTGCGTCCATCAGTTCCTGTAGTTAACAAGCAAAAGGCCACGACTGGTCACCCACTATTACGTGCATATTTGCACATTAATTAGGCATGAGCTGTTGTGGAGTGGACCCCTTAACATGCTAACATTAGGCTGGGAAGGAGCCATATCAATTTGAGACACGCTTACCACTGAAACATAGGTACCTGATGTTATTAGCTGGCAGGAGTCTATTAGTTTTATTTTCTTCACTGCTTGCAAGAGTCAGACTGGCTTTGGCTCGGTGATCGCAGACATAGGGAACAAACTGTTTATTTTTTTTTAAAAGCCTGGCTGTGGTATCTTATATACTTTATTTTCTACACACAGATCGCATAACGCTATCAGTAGACGGGGCGGAGTGGGCTCGAGTGGAGCCGACAGCGAGTGGACTACGAGGGCGCTTTCCTGCAGCGTGTCCACAAATCCCGCACACCTTGCTACAGCTGGGATCAAATATGGCGCCTTTCGACGATCATGTAAGTAGATTATCGTTTATGTTAGACTAATTCATTCGATGGAAGGATTCCAACCTTCTGGTTCGCCTCGCTGCTTGCGAATTCTGGTCAATTAACTTCTGTCTATTGGCTAATTCTTTTGCCACGATGTGACCCAAGAATTGAAGTTCTTTTTGTATTCTGTCTCCTAGGACTTCACATATCACTCTCTATGTAGGTAGGTATATGCCTTGTTTAGTTTAGGAGATAGACGGATACTTAAATTTTGTAAAGGAAAGAAGTAAGTTGAATAATTTTCAGTAAAAAATCTTTTGATATTTAGACAGTCTGTCATTCAGTTTGGGGATGAGCGATGTCGTGAAGGAAACGACTCGAGTCATTATATCTCAATTCCTCCACAAAGTTTGGGCCCGTGGCTTAGGCCCCCAGTGGCCGAGGCACCTGTGGCGGACGCCCACGTACCATAAACTATAAGTCTATTGTCCCTTGTCTTTTGTTCTGGTTGTTGTTGTGAATGCCTCGTTGGACTAGTGGTCGCAAGCGCGACTGCTGATAATGAGATCCTGGGTTCGACTCCCAGGTCAGGCAAGTGTTATTGGGTTTTCCATTAGAAATTTCTTAGAAGCAGCCACGGAGTCTGGATTTGTGCCCGGTTGATGGCAATAGGCTCGCCCCCTTTTACATGGGACTTAAACATAACTGGGGAAATGTGGGTGTACGATAAGGTACACCTCTGACCTTTCGCGGATTCCAAGCATGATGTTATGTGTCTAATTGTCCCCAGTTCTATATAACCCTGGGAGTGGGAGCAGGCAGCATCACCGAGTTCCCTGACGGCCTCAAGACCGCAAACGACCGTCCAAAACCCTGGAGCAACCCCAGCAGGAAGGCACTCCTCAACTTCTGGCAGGACATGACTGCCTGGCTAGAGACCTGGAACGAGCCTCAAATGCTAGTGGATTACGTCAAAGTTGTTGCGCTGTGATAGTTATATGATCTTTTAGATTCTTTTTTTAAGACTGCGACTGAACTGTGTTAACTAAGTCTTTTTAAGTGAGATAGGTCAGCGACCTCAGCGTATTTCCCTTCCGTGTTCAAATAGACACACTAATAAAATCAACATGCTTTTGTAGCACATGGCTGCCAAAACCGTCTTAAGTTTGCGTGACATCATCATCTATTTTAGCCTTTTCCCAACTATTTTGCGGTCGGTGTCCAGTCTAACTGGATGCAGCTGAATACCAGCATTTTATATGGAGCAATTGCCTATCAGACCTCCGCAACCCAGTTAATAGGGTAATACGATACAGTCTACAGTTTACGAACAGTTAACCAACCTTGACCATTTTTGACTTTTGTCAAAAATTGTCAAGAGGAGCTCGTGGCTTAATAAAGACAGCCGCACGGGTCGATCTTTAAGGTTAAGCCGTGCTTGCCGAGGTTGGTCCGTGGATGGGTGACCATAATTACATACCGAGTTTCCTCCGTGCCTCTGAAAGCACGTTAAGCCGTTGGTCCCGGCTATCATTTGTACATCTTTGACAGTCGTTACGAGTAGTCAGAAGCCAAAAAGTTTGACATCTAGTCTTACCAAGGGGTATCGTATTACCCAGTTACTGGGTTGTGGAGGTCAGAAAGGCAGTCGATTCATGTAAAATACTGGTACTCAGCTGCATCCGGCTAGACTGGAAGCCGACCCCAAGATAGTTTGGGAAAAGGCTAGGCAGATGATGATGTCAAAAATTGACAAGGTTGGTTAAGGTCAAATGGGCCGCGCATCATGGGCAGTGAATCATCAGTTGGAACAGCTTGCACGCGTGATGAGAATGGTAAAGGTCAATCTGAGGTCAAATTGCATCAATCTGACGACTAGTTGACAGATTCCGGTCTGGTTATGGGACTGCAACCTCACTTTGTGGAGGCAGCAAATCATCAATCTGACGTCTTGTTATCGGAATCGGGCCTAGTAGTGGAACAGTAATATCTTTTAACTGTCGATCAGTAACGACGCTGGGCAAGAGGTTGACGTCCGTAAATACTTGTGTATTAAGGGGCCATTTCCCTGTGCAAGCAAACCCTACCTATGGATGTTGTCTGAAATTTAAAATGTAGGGATGAAAGTAACAATCTGTTATCATTCATCATATTTCAAGCAAACGAAGAATCTTGAAACCATTAATGCAATCAACATAATTCGTTCAAAATCCATTTGTTACGTTAATCCCGTGTTACTTGCATACCTGATGGTTTCCCCTACATCATACGCCGACACATCAAGGTACAAATTTACAGTATAAACGGCCTCACTCTATAGATTTCCCCTACAATGAGAGATCTGCATAAATTAGTTTTGTATAACTTCATGTGTCGTCTTGCATACCTACGTTCTACAAAAACGTGAAGGAAATACGCGGTAAGGAATCCAATAAAAAGTTAGAATAAAATTGATTACCAAGGAATACTCAATAAAAACGGTCTTTCTGGCAAAGCCACTAAAATTCTTGTCTTTTTTTTGTAACTCGATCTCATCCATTATCAATCCCTGTGAACGTTAAATCAGCCTGTAATGTTCCTACTGCTGGGACACAGACCACCTTTCTGTGAAGTGAGTGGGATCCAACACCCTGGCCCAGTATCTCTCTATTGGCCGTTTCACAGTAACACCCTTTTTTTTTACTGATTGGATATCATCAAATGACAGGGTCGTGTTCTGGGCGGAGCGGAAGAGAGTGTCAGACGTGTACTGACTAAAACCCATCCATTTCCTTCTTAGCCCTTGTGTTCGAGGGCCACGGTATCTCTTTCGAACAGTCCCGCAACCCTGGCAGGCATCGGCGAGCATCGGCCCTCTCGGACCCCTTTCGGTTTGCTGACATCTCCTTCAGGCGCGCGTGGAACACGGACGCGCCGTGGACGCGGCCTGTCGTCATAATACGGACGGACGGTGAGCTAGCCCATTACTCAATGTCCGACCCACGCCTACGGTGGCCGAGGGCCCCGATGTCTGGGCCGTCTCCCGCTTTGGCTGGGACGTGAGGCTCTCTCCCTCTTTAGTAACACCCTGGACACGGGAAATGCGCTGCAGTGAAAATCGGCGTGGTGTGAATGTACTGGCGCCACCACATCAAGCTACTTGAAACTGTCCAATTTTCCCAATCAACCTTGAACCTAATTCTTAAACAATAAAGTTCTCTACGGCTGGCCACAGGAACCGGCGACGATAGTACGCCACGGGCATTTCATGTAAAATACTGGTACTCAGCTGCATCCGGTTAAACTGGACGCCGACCCCAAGATAGTTTGGGAAAAAGGCTAGGCAGATGATGATGACATACACATTACGGCCGCAAGGCATACTTTTTTCAACAAAAACCCAGACACTGACTAGCAAATTAGAAAAAACTTGAAAAATTGAATTTCGCAGGCTACCCTTGCGCTTTGGACATGGAGGAAGGTTGATAGGAAGACGACAAATAAAAAGACTTATTCACATTTGGGACTATTTTTATTTGCACGGTGTATATGTCAGTTCGTGTAGCTAAGACATTATATTCCCTCGCTACACGAAACCATAATTATTTCACTTTCATTTGAAGGCTGGTCACACTGTTTAAAGAGAGAAGCGAAGTAAAATGCTCTATGGACGCACTGTCCCGAGTTCAATTCTCGTACCCAATAAATAATTGTATTGCCTAATCACAGGTGAGGAGTGAGATTTATGACTGAACACCCGTGATAGAAAGATAAAAATATTAACCTCTTTTTGGGTATAGCTGCAGTTGGGTAAAATGGACAACACGGAGACTTAACTCTGTGATAAAGTACGTTTAATTCATACAGGTTAAAGATAAAAATCAAAGCTTTAAGAGTAAGGTAATAGTTCGTTCGTAATTCTACCTTAAACAGTGTCACCGCCAATTGAACTGTATACTATACATTATAACTGGTTTATTCAACAATTTCACTATTTTACAAAGAGGTGAAAACAGTTTGAGAGATGTATTTAGAATACAAAATTATTGGCTGGGACTGAAACGGTTGTGATCTTGTCTTTTTCATATTTTGGTGAAAGTGCCAACAATACATAATATTATGTAGATACTACTACAAAATATCAAGCGTTATTTTTGTGTGTGAGTTCGTACAAAGTTTTTGACCAATGGAGAAGGCCGATTTAAGCTTATTCTAGACTAGCTGTTACTTGTGTATTCACACGCGAGGAATTTGATAAAAAAAAAATGCTGAATTACTCAATTTTTTTTTTCTAAATCAAAAGTAGGCCTCTATTATTCCTTTTAACATCATCTATTCGCCAGTAAAAGTCCCGTCAATATTGGTCAAGCCATTTCGGAGATTAGCCAGAACAAAAAGACACAAAAGTTATATGTTATAATAAGTGAATACTTATCTAACTGAATACTGAATAGTAAAAAATATTGAAATTACAAACATACACTTAAATTTTATTCATATGTTTATATGGCATTTCGAAAGCCCTGTCAAAATTGGACCAATGAAGTGCCACTGAATGATTTTTAATTAATATCGTTGTTTGGTACGAGCTATCCTAGCGCTATTAGTTCCACCGATAAGTTCTCCATTAGAGAAACGTCTAAGTCAAGTATTCACTAAGAAACAACAGTTATCCGTTGCAATTGCAACCTCACTGGGGATTTCATAACATTGTTGTCTAAAACATACCAAGGAAATTATGCGACTTAGCGGTTTCAGAACATCAGTGGCTTAGTGAAATATTTTTAACATTTACTCACACGAAAATAAAACTTATTTTGTCAGATATTGCGTTTTTGTTTCTCACTGGCATCACAAAAATTGCAGTCCCACCCAACCTTATAAAAGACTACAAATACTTTGATCAATTAATTCATATTACATAATATTTTTTTTATAATTTCAAATACATTTAAATTTTGTAGTAGCCTCCTACGTCTCATCGAAATGCCCTAAGTGCCTTAATATTACAGAGAGTCAATCCCTACATTATATTTTTTACTTGTAGGTAGTTAAAAACATCGAATATCTAATGAATAGTGTGGGGGGCACATCTAGCGGACATAATATCGATATTTAAGAAAATTTTAGACTGTGAATATCAGCAACAAAACAATGCTTGAAGCGCTTTTTTTCTTCGTTATTCACTAGATGCACCCCCGGTTTAGTAGTAAGACATGTAGGAGACAATTTTATTCGCAGAGACACAAACTTACAGATATGACTCGGGATCACATGACAACTTTACTACATTCTATCACTTCTTATTCATACAAACACACGACTTTTGAAAATCAATCGTCCGACAAAAAACTCAATTCAATACAAGATTAACCAAAATGGTATAAAATGTACTTTTAATTTTTAAGTGAAACTTCTTATGCGACTTCCAACAAGTTTAACGTTTTCATGGAGGGGGAATATTTTCTATTACCCACTAAGAGATGGCGCTATTATAAGATTTGTGACTACGTAGTTCTACTAGGTACGCAAGATGGCGTGCAAACAGTCATGCATTCGACTCTTCGGTGTGACCGGCCTTCGCTCAATTTCCAATTATAGAATAACCTCGATAAAATTATGTAATAAAAAGTGTACAACAATAAAATATTATAATATTATTTAGAAGCTCAATAAAATAACGAGAGTGAATGCGTGGCACTCGAACGCATGCGTGTAGTATTACGAAGTTTCACTTCTTCCGCGCGGAGGGACTCCACGCACAATTTTTTCAGAAAATAATAATTATTTGTTGACTTTTTTTTTCATTCCAAAAGTCGTGTTGAAGATCATAAATACTTAAAAGCAGAAGGTTTTGATACTATTTAATATATTAACTAAGAATAAAAAGGAAATACTTTAACTAACAAATATTATGACATCATGTGACGTTTTATATGAGATGCTAAAAGATATTAGGCTCACTAGATTTTCTTTACATAAATTATGTTTAGCTAGAAACGGATTCAGTAAAGATGGCGGTGGCTAGGCTTATATGAAACAAGTTCCAAGAAAACCCGACTCCTTTGATAACCAAGCTAGGCTCCAACCATAACCATTAGGGCAGTTGAAGTCAATTTGACACTAATATTTTCACTGCACATGGTTTAAAATACCTTGAGACTTAGTGAGAAATATGACCAGTTGATAATGCATGGATACCGTTGGATCATTGACCCAGTTGGGGTCGAAATATGTAGTGTAAAAGCCGGTAAAATATTAAAGACGCTATCAGTGTCCTATAGCCCCATATCTCCTACACTGCAATAAAAATGGCTCTAGCACTTCATAAAACGGCCCTTTAACAGACACCATCAAAGGTATTTCTCAATAGATCATAAGGACTATTTTCCCTTATCATTCGAATCTGTTTCTAGCAGCCATAATACACAATAATAAATTAATTAGGATAAGAATACAACAAATAACGTCGACTCGCATACTGGCTATCAAGCACCACGTTAGACCGAAATAAACTGAGATAAGATACTATTGTAAAACACAAATAGAATGTAATTTTAAATATAAAGGACGTTACATAGACATAGTTATACGCCAATAAAATCGCTATAGATAACCAAAGATTAGTGTGACAGTTGCAGTCATAAAACGTGCGAGTAGGACGGGGTATACTTCGTAAAGGAGCTCTTCACTGAATCTTGTTTCGTCTCGCTCCCTCATTTTATGACCGCAACTGCTACAAAGTTCTAAGTTGGCATTAGTATACACTGAAGAACGGATATAAGTATAATAAAACCTTGTAATATCCTCCGGGGCCATATTATTGATTATCACAGCCAACACTCACTCCCAAAAGAAATTATATTAGGGAACATAATACTGTACGTGGTATCGGAATTGTAAATATCCGACTTTCGAGGACATTTTAGACATAGGACAGATTTTATCCAATCACTTGCTGTATTGCCAATTCCTTATATTGTACTTCAAAACACGGCCGGCAATAGTTACATTTAACAATTGATAAAGATATTATTTTTTAAAATAAAAATAAGGCGTTGAAAGAAGGCAGGAAAATATGCATTCGATTTCTGCCACCATGGCTGTGCCTAACACACACTCACACGCACAATATTATAATTCCGATCCCCGTAGTACATTCAAAAGGTTTTCACACTTGTAGATTGACACACACATGTGATACATGGATAGTTTATAAACATTTATATAAACGACATAAGGTTATAATAAGAATACTTTCAATTGTAACTAGACAATATTAAGCTGTACCATAAGCAATATTACAGCGTACTGATTACATAGCCAAACCATTTTTTTTTTCAAGGTTTTTTTTTTTAATTTTAGACCGTTTCATATTCCAACCACGAACATCCGGTTTCTAAAAGGCGAATCAATTCAAAAATAGCTGACAGACTGTTACTATTACCAACTATTAGGAATATTCAAAACTTTCATAGAAGTTGTCATGCTTACTTCTATGAAAGTTTTGAATAATTCCTAGCGTGAATAGCCCAGGTGCGTCTGTAACCCGCGAGGGTTTAAGTATGTCCACCACGCGTAGCATGACCACTTTAGAAACGAGTTTTGTATACGGAAGAATCGACATAATGACAGATAGACAATGAAAATGTGTCAGTTTGTCGATTCTTCCGTCGACATAGCCCGTTTCTACGGCGGTCATGTGCTATGCGTGCAGAGATTTTTAGGAAGTAAATCCCATAGAAAGTGAGACAGTCTGTGAGCTATCAGAAACCGTTTATATAAAATCTTTACTCCAAATTCGATCCTTTAGATAAATTAAAGATGATAATACCATATACACTACAAATATAAAATATTTGATAATATCAATATTTTTGCTACTCAAATGAAGATTACATTTTTATTTTAAAACATTTAATTCCCCTTTGGGTAATGTAAAACAGACTACTTAGATATTATTTATTAATATTATATTTAAATTGTCTTATGCGTCTAACGCTTTGAAGATATCGTATGATATTATAAGTTGCATTATAGATAGAGATTATAATAATGATTTTTAAAGTCAGCAGAATATACCTAATTAAATATTTTTCAATATCTATGGTCCACATAGTCCTCTCTATGTTGTCTAATGCAATCTAAGTTTAATTGCAATGAATTGAAATACATAACTTTATTCATTATAATAGGGGATAATCCAATTTTTTTTTTCTTTGTCCGTCGGGTAGTTTATTGAAAAGTATTGGACACGTATTTTTTCTTTTTTCACGTGGTCATAAAATTACGGAGATATATTGAGTTGAAATGGTGCATGACGTCACATGTAGGTAAGTTTTATACCTACTTGTGACGTAGTAAGCCCCCACTCTCCAGCTTTAATTTGTTTTAACTAAGTAATTTTTTGATATTTTGATAAAACAAAAAATACGTGTCTGATATTTTTGTATTACCTGTCTGGCGGACAAAATAGAATGTCGTTTTCTTTACCCAGTCCGATCAAGTTGAAAATTAACTACCTATTTTAAAAGCCTGGAATCTGCTGTCAAATGCCAACTTCAACTGTAAACTAGTTCACGTTGGTTCCCAATAGTCTATGGTAGACCATCATCATCAGCGTCATTGTGGATGGATGAAATGGCAACAACCAATCTTATAAGGAAGGTCAGACGCAACTAGTGATTGTGGTGCCGTGGAGTTTAATCTTATAAGATGATCTGCAATTTAACCACAGATTAAATAGACTTTCAAATACGATGGTAGTAGTGTCTGATAAAACATGACTACAGATGACTAAAATCCTTCAATAGGGATGGTGACTCATTTTTTTTATTTGTCTATCGGGTAGATTATTATAAAGTATTTGACACGTATTTTTTATTTTTTCACGTTATCGTAAAATTACGGAGATATTTTGAGTTGAAATGGCGCTTGACGTCACGGCTCAGTACATTTTATACCTAGTTGTGACGTAGTGAGCCCCCACTCTTCAACTTTAATGTGTTTTAACTAAGTATTTCTTTGTTAACTTGATAAAACAAAAAATACGTATCTAATATTTTTGTATTACCTGATTGACGGTCAAATAGAATTTCGTTTTCTTTACCCAGTCATCATTAACTATTTATCTCGCTAATCTAAATGATCTAAGTATCCAATAATTTTATACATCAATTTAAAAATCAATAAATTTTAATGTCTAATTTATTCGCAGAATCAAATAAATATTGATGATGTCAAAAGATATAAACTTTAAAAGCTATATACATAGCAAACAGCTAAACCATTTCGGTTCTAAGAATGTTAAAATACTACATTGTGTGAGTGAGATAGATACATACAAGCAGTATATCGCCACCTCTCTCTAACAACGATAAACGACACGATACGAATATACCCGTTAATTTACATTTATGTAATGTTTTCTAAGAACAGTCGGTGAGCCGAGATAAGATCTTATCATAAACAGCGTATGTGTTCCCACTGGTGGGAGACAGACCCACTTCTCTACGTGAGAGGTCAACACGTACCAATCAACAACGCAGGCGCATTGGTGGGTGTCGCATGCCTTTGATTGTTTGGTTCTAGGTTCCGGCTTCCTCATGATGTTTTCCTTCACCATTTCAAAATGGTGCACAGTAGTAAACAAATAAATTAAAATGCCTACAACCCTAACTAACGACCCTGTCAGCGCCGACAACTATAGGCCACCGCTATTTTCATAAGTGTCCACCTCATCTATCTGCCTTTTCAAAACTATGTTGGGTATCAACTTCCAGGATGCAGCTGAGTACCAGTATTTTACATGAAGCGACAGCCTATCTGACATCCACAACCCAGTCAGTACTGGGTAACACGATACTCCTTAGTAATACTAGTTGTCAGACTATCGAGCCACTGACTACCTGTAACGACTGTCAAAGATCTACGTATGACAGCCGGGCGGACCACCCCTATTATTTCGTGTCTACCTAACCAAGTTAAATTCTAGGTCTACCTAGGCTCACCAGCTGTACATAAGTACTTCTAACAGTTATACGCGAAAACATTTATCTAACAATTATTTTTAAAACATTTTTACTATTCCTATCGAAGCTAATCAAACTTCAAATGAAAATAATCTAAGCAAGCTTGCAATATTGATTGCCTAAACTTTGTAAAATAAATAAATATTTTATTTTTATAATATGAATTATACCGTAAAACTGGTGCAAGTGCCTAGCTGTTCTATTTTTAATAAATAGGTACTGATGTCCGTTTTCACTAAAAACTAAGCGGTTAAATTAATTTCTAAATAATACACGAAGGATTTCAACACTCGGTGCTAGACCAAGTTCAACTGTGCGTTTTTATTTAGGCATTTGTTTAGGCGCCGCCTAACTTTAGTGCCAACGGACATTATTATTGAAGTAATAGGAATGATGTAGGTAGTTGACATAGAGTAGTAATACATGGAGGCTTCATGCAATGCATAGAAACAAAATAACCACACTGTCGTGACGTTGTTTAATCTATTGACTTAATCTGCCTAGCCTTTTCCCTACTATTTTAAGGCCGGCTTCCAGTCTAACCGGATGCAGCTGACTTCCAGCATTTTTCATCCATCCAACTCTACCATTTACTTACGTACTATTCTGTATTATTTGTCAAAATAATTTTCTATGTTTTTAGACATAGATTTTATGATATTTAATCGTGACGTAAATATCATGATATTATCACTGTCAAAGATTCACTAATTTTCTATTTTTCATTTTTGAATGGCGCAATAGTAACGAAAATGTCATAATATAAATGCAATGCTGAGAAAAAATATATTCTTCTCCAAAAAACTCTAAAATTGCAGAGTTTCTTACACTATTTAAACGATCTAATGAGATTTGATATAATATAATAACAACTTTCTATAAACATAAGTTAATGGATATAAAACTCTGCAGTCTTAGAGTATTTTCAGCCGTCTAAATTCAAACTACTACATCTTACAACATTAATACATAAGTAGCACTCCAATATACGACACACACACATTTAATTAAAAAAATAACTTAAAAAAATATACGCCCAATTTGTCGCCCATAAAAAATAAGTCGAAAATATAAAAAAATCACTAATTCCACTTAGGACTTACTTAACGTAAATAAGACAAAAAATACACAAAATTAGTGTGTCACACAAAAATACTGCGATAATTTCGGTCCATAACTAGAAATTCATAGGAATATTGATTTTGCCGTCGTATATGGAGAACGGGGCCTGTGAGCACTCGCAGGCGCCGCTGTACGCGCACGAGTGAGCACGAGTCGCGCCACACTCGCTCTCACGCGCGCGCAACTCGCTCTCACTCGTGCGTAACTCACTCTCACTCGACACACTCACACCTGCCTCACCTACACGCGGGCCGTTTAAATTTTGAATGTCTAATAGTCCTAATTGTAACGACACGGTGTGTTCACTCGCGCCGCCAGTCGCGCCGGTGCGCCAGCATGGGCCAGCGTGGTCCGGCGTGGGCGCGCGTGGGCCAGCGTGGCCACTTACTGCGCCTTGCCGTCGGGCTTGTGTCATACGAAGTCCATCGCGTCCCGGGACTTGCCGGAGAACTTGCCCGCGGACCGCTTCTTGAGTGTTCGCTCGATCAGCTTCTTGGCTTCGCTTACTATGAATACGCTTGATGTCAGGCATACGAGGAATATTATGTCTGGAAATAATAAACGGTTACGGTCAATTTTTGCAAAAAAATAATAATGTAGCTAGCATTTACATGAACAGGCCAGCCGCACTTCTTTGGCACTGGAACCACGTCACCACCCTATGATGTTATAGAGATAAAGACTCTGTAAAAGTCAAATATTCAAAGGGAAATAAAAAAAAACCCAATTTTTTGTGACAATCAAGCCCTTTATGACCTACAGTACTTTCGGCTATCTGGCGATAACATTTTTTGTTAGTAACGAATCCGCTACTGAAAGAAACTAACATACAATAAACGCCATCTACGTCAAACTTCCCTTCCCCATTGACGTGGCATTAATTTTTTATAAGACAGCCTTAACGTGCCCGTGTCGCTGTGATTAGAATGCTAAGGGGATGTGTGGTGTTACGCTAATGGATAAAATAAGAAATAAGTACATGGGACGAAGTCTGAAAGTGGCGCCGGTGACTGAAAAGTTGTGTGGCAATCGGTTCTCGTGGTATGGACATGTGATGCGGAGGAATGAGGAAATTGTCGTGAGGAAAGTTTTGAGTATGAATGTGGATGGTTATAAGAGTAGAGGAAGACCAAAGAAACGATGGATGGACTATGTGAAGGATGATATGGCAAGAAAGGAAGTGTCTCATGAAATGACGAGTAATAGAGAAGTATGGACGAACAGATGCTGCGCCGACCCCAAATAAATTGAGAAAAGGACAGAAGAATGATAATGATGAACCTTCAAAACCACACGTTAGAACACGCTCAGCCTGCAATGTTCCCACTGCTGGGACATAGGACTCCTCTCTATGAGAGGGAGTGGGCTGCAATCTAGTAAATGGCCCAGTGCGGGTTGGTACATATCACATGTATTCGAAATTTGAATTCGGTACCCTCACGGTTTTGAGCAAAAATTTTTAAACATACCATGTCCAGTAAGCGCTTCAGTCTGAAACACCCTCTGCAGCGGCGGGAAGTAAATAACAAGCGCCTGTCCCACCAGGCTCAAGGTCACAGCCACCAGGAACATCTTGTTGGAGAACAGTCCCACTTCGAACAGAGACTTGCTCTGTGACCGACAAGAGAGCGCGTTGAACATGTCGAAGAGGACGAAGCAGGTGAACGTCATTGTTGTGTCGCGGGGAGTTATCTTGTTGTCGGACATCTGGAATGGGGAAAAGAGAAGTTATGATTGTTTAATTAAATAAAAATGTTTATCTACTTCGGTTTCGTTATATTCGAATTACGAAATTGACAGCGGTTTCATTATGATACCCATAACGACACAAGTTGCATTATGCGAATCGTCATAAATTATTCTAAAACACAAGCAAAGACATTCTGAACATACAGCCTCGTACCTATAATATTACTTCGAAATCGAGACAATGTAAATGATGTTTTTAAAAATGGAACAAGTTTAGAACAAAAGTATAGTATACTATTTGGCTGTTGCGGCTACAAGATCTTTGCCTTATACTTATTAAACACTAAATAAAAAAGGAGTGGACGCGGGAAAAAAAATCTGAGTGAAATTTTATTCCAAATTTTATTAAAAATGTCTTCAACATCAAGTGATATGGAAAATACTCCACCAGATATAACAAATAGAGCAGTTGGGGCTTCAAATAATTTACTACCAGAAATCAAGACATGTATATGAGAAATGTTATGAAGACAATAGTCAGTGTGTAGTTAAGTTTCTATTAAAAATACTTTTTTGTCTATATCTGTGTTTCATTCCTTCCTTCGTAGATAAAATTTTGTATGCAACTGTACGTTATTGGTATTTTAATAACTCGTGCCCACCTATTTCGGTACGCGCTACGCTTGTTCCGGAAAATGGCACTGGTATTAAAAGACCGTCCATAACGTAACAGTTGCATAAATAGCTATTATTTATGTCTCGTTGTACCTAATACCCAGTACTAATTGGACAGCCGCTCCATATAAGCTACTGGTCGCCTCAGCTGCATCCGGTTAGACTGGATGTCGCCCCAATATAATTGGGAAAAGGCTAGGCTAAGGATGTTATTTATTGAACTTTAGATACACACTGTTGCACTTGAGATAAATGTTTTAACACTTCAGATGCACGTATTGCATTTTAGACGGTATTTAAACATAGTATTGATATGATATACGAATAAGGTCGAGCCAACTACAAAATGATTCATCAATATGATTGTGAATGAGTGTCGGGAATTTATAAATGTTTATAGCCCTCGTAATGTGTGTTATTTCTGCCCTTCAGTAGGGGCTCCAGATGTGAGGATCATTTAGGGAATTTTGCTGTAGTTAATATCGTTCTTACATTTGATTGGATTAATAAAGTGAAGCCTTTTTAAAAGACAGTTATTAATTGGAATTAGAAAAAATCTGATGTCAGTATCAATCCATAGATTAATGAGGACAAAAGAATATTTTCAAAAGTATTTTTGTTTTATGGTAGATGAATATCATGGTATGATGGTAGTATTATTTATTAGTATTTATATGTGTTAAAGTACAGTCCCGCCCCCGTATTCACAAACGCTCGGATTCAATTTCGATTATGAAAGTCGTATGTCTATCTCGCTCACTTTCGTGATGCCAAAACAAGATAGACATACGACTTATCGTATCGAAATCGAATCCGAGCGTTTGTGAATAGTGAGCCTGGTCTCAGCTCGGGCTGCGCACGCCAGCAGACGCGGTCGCCACACGAGCTGTCGAGGCGGCCCTCGCCGGCGCTGCTACGTGCTAGCGCCAACACACAAGCGCGCTAGCCTCTGGCCGAGCCTATACAGCCAAACCATGAAGGTGCCACAGCGCAACAGCCACACTAATGATTCTGCTAGACATCCATCCACCCTGTGAAGGACCAACCTACCTCTCTATTGAAGACCCAGAGCGTGCCGGCGATGATGATGGCAGCCGACAGCAGCACGTTGAGCAGCAGCGCGCGGGAGATGATGCGGCGCGTAGTGTCGCGCGGTCGCCGACGCAGTACTGAGTGGTCTACTGGCTCCACGCCCAACGACTGAGCGGGGGGTCCTGTTGGTATCATAAGTAAAGATAGAATCTAATCTAATACTAATAATAAACCTGAAGAGTTTGTTTGTTTGCTTGAACGCGCTAATATCAGGAACTACTGTTCCGATTTGAAAAATTCTTTCATTGTTAGATAGCACATTTATCGAGGAAGGCTAAAGGCTATATATCATCGCGCTACAACCAATAGGAACGAAGCCGCAATGAAAAATGTTGCGAAAACGGGGAAAATATGACGCAGACGAAGTTGCCTGGGACAGCTATTATTGATATACATGTTTTCGTAGTCGATAAGTAGTAAACGAATCGAGAAAAATGTAAGGCGAACTCTTTTGACCAGGAGTAGAATGATGAGTAACAGTCGTCGATTTATTTCATGTGTTCAAATGCGAATTCTCATAAAACATAACTCGTAACAAATCACCAGTGTTGCCCAAAAAAGCTGTCAAATATGTTTATCAATTAAAAAATAGTTATAAATAAAAGCTTTTAATATTGAATAAGTTTACGTTCAAACTCAGCTGTTACAGAGAGATGCACTTTGCCGGATTTGGGGATCGAACCCAAGTCCCTCTACTGCACAACCAAACCTGCGATTCACGAGGATGTTTTTATTTCTTAAGCAAAAAAAGTGTTTAGAACTAAACCACCTAAGTAATTGTATAATAGCCCAGTATATTACCGTCCATAATAATATTGATCCAGAGTATCTGCATAGCGTTGAGTGGGTTGGGTATGCCCATGAGAGTAGCGAGCGCGATGAGCGACAGCGCGGCGATAGATGTGGACAGTTGGAAGCGCACGAAGTTGCGGATGTTGTAGAATATGCACTTGCCCTCTTCTATGGCGGAGCTGTGGGAAAATTCAAGTAAAAGTTGAAAAAAATAAAAAAATAAAGTCTCTCCGCGCGGAAGAAGTGAAACTTCGTAATACTACACGCATGCGTTCGAGTGCCACACATTCACTCTCGTTATTTTATTGAGCTTCTAAATAATATTTTGTTGTTTTCTTGTTGTATTATTTTTATTACATAAGTTTATCGAGGTATTCTACTCATGGAAATTGAGCGAAGGCTGGTCACACCGAAGAGTCCATTGCATGACTGTTTGCACGCCATCTTGCGTACCTAGTAGAACTACGTAGTCACAAATCTTGTAATACGGCAGTATTACAAGATCATCTCTTGGTGAGTTTTAGAAAATATTCCCCCTCTATGGTAGCGTTAAACTTGTTGGAAGTCGCATAACAAGTTTTACTTCAAAAACTTGCATTGAGTCCTAGACTTTATCAATATTTACATAGTGGACTAGATTACAGTACGCATCACAATCTGACAGTTATATTAGCGAAAACTTGAGAGGGTTCCTCAAACGTCGCAGACAGTTATTGTCAAGTTTTTGTAAGTTTAATTTACGCGATATAAATATAAAGCATAATTCGTATTTGGCATTGTAGATACCACAAAAAAAAACTATATTATTGGTAAGATATTTTCCTCGCATTCCGCTCCGTCTGACGTTAAGAAAGCATGAGCTTTTGACTAGTTAGCGCCTTTTGACAAGAAGTAATAGGAGTTAATAGTCTTATTCAAGGAGTTATGCAGGCCAGTAATGTAAACTCACATGATAGTAGCAAAGTCATCGTCCACAAGTATCATGTCAGCGGCTTCCTTGCACACGTCAGTCCCGTTGCGTCCCATCGCGATGCCGATGTCCGCGCGTTTCAGAGCCACACCGTCGTTCACGCCATCACCTGTGTGTCACAACTTCATATTAGTTTTTAGGGTTCCGTACGCAAACGGTAAACGGGACCCTATTACTGAGACTTCGCTGTCCGTCTGTCCGTCCGTCCGTCTGTCACCAGGCTGTATCTCATGAACCGTAATAGTTAGCCAGTTGAAATTTCTACGATTACCTATTTGTGTTGCCGCTATAACAACAAATACTAAAAACAGAATAAAATAAATATTCAAGGGGGTCCCATACAAAAAAGTGTAATTTTTCTCGTTTTTATAAATAATGGTACTGAATCCTTCGTGCGCGAGCCCGACTCGCACTAGGCCAGCTTTTTTGTTTGTGTTTTCATTTATCAACATCCTTGGTCTTGGAGACGGGTATGAACAGTGGCGTCAAACTGTCTGACGATTATAAACAAAGTTTTTCTGCAAAGCCTTTTCTCATCGGGGTCGGCTTCCAATCTAACCGCATGCAGCTTGAGTACTGGTATTTTAAATGACTGCCTATGGGACGTCCCCGACCCAGTCAGTACTGGGTAATATGATGCCCCTTGGTAAGACTGGTTGTGAGTTCTTAAAGATCGACCCGAGCGGCTGTTATTATTTCGCCCCGAGCTACTTATCACTGATAAACAGATATAAAGTCATTCATTATTCCGTTCAGGATCATAGACACATCTGAGTCAAAAACAAACGACTTTTTAAATTTGTAACAGCTCGCCAGGAAATTAACATTTTTTGTCACAACTTTTCCTAACATTAAAGGCTTTTGCAACAGAAGAAAATACGACTTTATCTACTTATACATACTAATATTTTAAAGCTGAAGAGTTTGTTTGTTTGTTTGCTTGAACGCGCTAATCTCAGGAACTGCTGGTCCGATTTAAAAACTTCTTTCAGTGTTAGATAGCCCATTTATTGAGGAAGGCTATAGGCTATATATATCATCACGCTACGACCAATACGAGCGGAGCAGCAACGAAAAAAGTTGCGAAAACGGGGAAAATGTGACGCAGACGAAGTTGCGCGGGACAGCTTGTAATACATATACGTACCAGTCATGCCAACGATGTTGCCGACTCTTTGCAGTGACTTGACAATAGCCAACTTGTGTTTCGGAGTCACTCTGTAGAATACGCTCACCTGAAAACAAAACGAAGAATCATATTTTAAATAACTAGAAAAATAATGTAAGGAAACTTCACATTCAGATTCAAATTAATACACACACGTCGGGGCGCGAGTCGATTTTAGCATATGCATGTTTCACATCAAAAACAGTTAAAAAACACTTACGGTATTAATCATCCTATCCAGTTCTTCGTCTGTCATGGCGTCTAGTTGGTCTCCTGCCAGAGACTGCGAGTGCAACACATCCAGGCCGACCATTTGTGCTGAAATACAAATAGTCATGTTTTGGTTTTTTTTTTATTGAACGCGTTGGATGAAGAGGGGTCAGTAAGCGCAATTGAGTGATTTCGTCGTATTATGGTGCGATTTCAACATTGCTTTTACCTGCGAATGATTATAGTAGAGGAACACACATTCTATGTTCAGTCAGCGAGTGTCATCGATTGCTTAGGGTGGATCAGTTTTAGTTGGTGAGTAATTCTACCAATATTATAAATGCGAAAGTTTGAAAGGATGTTTTTTACACTTTAATGAAAAACTACTGAATGGATCTGGATGATATTTGGCATAGGGATTGGTAATAGTCTGGAATGGAACATAAGATATTTTTTATCCCAATAGTATGATCTCGCTGGACAATTGCGGAACAAAATGCGGGCGAAGCCGTGGACGTAAGTCATACGGGGTGGAGCTAGGTCACGGTCAAAATGTATGGAACATTTTTTTTTTAAATAACCGATGAACAATTTCGATGTGGGAGGGTTTAGAATTGTACTGAGTAACAGAGCTCAATATACTACTATTAAGCGCAGCGGTGGCCCAGTGGTGGCAGCCCCGACTTACGAGCAGTAAGCCGTGGGCTCGAACCCAGGAAGGCGCATTACTTTGTGTAATTTATTTCATCGCCGCTGCCCTCAAAAACGGTGAAGGAATACATCGTGAGGAAACCGGCATGTCCTAGAACTAAAAATTCGAAGACATGTGACATCTACCAACCCGCACTGGGCCCGCGTGGTGGATTACAGCCCACTCCCTCTCATAGATATGAGGCCTGTGTCCAAGCAGTGGGAACATTATAGGCTAATGATGGTGGTGGTGGTGGAGGAGCTCGTGGCTAGATAATAACAGCCGCACGGGTCGATCTTTAAGGTTAAGCCGTGCTTGCCGAGGTTGGTCGGTGGATGGGTGACCATAATTACATACCGAGTTTCCTCCATGCCTCGGAAAGCACGTTAAGCCGTTGGTCCCGGCTGTCATTTGTAGATCTTTGACAGTCGTTACGAGTAGTCAGAAGCCAAAAGTCTGACATCCAGTCTTACCAAGGGGTATCGTATTACCCAGTTACTGGGTTGTGGAGGTCAGATAGGAAGCCGCTGCATGTAAAATACTGGTACTCAGCTGCATCCGGTTAGACTGGAAGCCGACCCCAAATTAGTTTGGGAAAGGCAAGGCAGATGATGATGATGAAGTGGTATATTTGAAGAGTACTCACCGACGGCGAGTGCGGTAGGCCTGGCGTCGCCCGTCAGCATCTTGACGTCGACCGAGGCGCGCGCCAGCGTGGCCACGGCGTCGCGCACGCCCGCGCGCGGCGGGTCGCACACGCCGCACACGCCCGTGTACGTCAGCGCCTCCACGCGGGAGCCGCGGCACAGCGCGATGATGCGCAGACCTGGTACACACGATAAGATAAACTAAATCACTTACGAAACGGTTTCTTGAAAATAAGATAACAACAGGGGCGGTCACTATGACGTCTTAAAACATTATTAAAGTGAAACTTTTATTACATTGTCTCAAACTTTTTCGTCTATGCGCGTAAAGCTCGGCCGCGGAGTAGGGATAAAGTGAAAGACGCTCGTCAGAGCGCCTTTCACTTTATTCCTACTCCGCTTTTTATACCCTTAATGGAATATTATTCCAATTTTTTTTAATTAAATGTCTATAGTGTGAAAAAAAGTTTCACTTTTACCGTGGTTTCATAAAACCACACAATCCTTTTTTTTTTGTTTAATTCTTATTCCACAACCTGTATAGCTCCGTCTCTTTCCCACTCTGAAAAGAAAATAAAACAATAATGTTTTAAGACATCATGGTAGGCCATCAGGGGTACACCACCGCGAATCTTGAATTTTAATTTGCCTCCGACGAGTTCCAGTCCCGTCAATTAAGTGTGAGCGTCGACAAGTTGCACAAAAACTTTCCTTCGCCCGACGCATGACGCATGTATCAGCCATCATTCAACTCAACCATATTGAAGGGAACTAAATGACCCGACACGCCCACCACCATCGGCGTGACATTTAAGTAAAAAGACGAGTTAACACTAGAAATCCTAGCTACATAGGTGGTATCACCCAGCTGAACATAGTTGAATAAACTATCTTCTCCACATTCCACATTTAATTAATAAACGAATTTGAGAAAACTTTCCTTCGTGTCTTAGCTGCATGAAAAATACCCACAGCACGTTGTGGTCGGTTTATGCATTCAATGACCAATTTCGGTCTTTGGCCCAACATAATTAAGATCAGGGGAATAACCCACTCGGTTTAATTTAAATTATGACCATTCCAAAAATAATAAAGCAATGGTGAATCGAAATTTGCCGATCGACGCCAAACGAGAGAAAGCCGAACATTTGTAATAATATGCTTAGACTTTGCCTAGCAATTCCCATAGCTTTTAAATATAACTTGTTTTTTGGGGCACATACCGAATAAAATACAATTCGACAATAGTAGATTGTTGCATCGAGCGCAAAGTGAGTTATTAATGCACGAGTGTTATGTTAAATTAACACGAGTGCATTAATAACTCACTTTAGCGAGGTGCGTAATCTACTTTTCTTTCAACTACAGTCATACCGTGACAAAATATACTACCTACCTGCCTACCAAATGCCTCCCTAACACCTTACTATCACCTGCTTACGACTTACCACCACCTACCTACCACCTGCCTACGACCTACCACCACATGCCTACGACCTACCACCACATGCCTACGACCTGCCTGCCACCTGCCTAGCACCTGCCTACAACCTGCCTACGTCCGACAACCACCTGCCTACGATCTGCCTATGAACTGCCTGCAACCTGCCTACGACCTGCCTACAACCTTCCTACCACCTGCATTTCACCTGCTTAACACCTGCCTACCGCCTACCTACCGCCTGTCTACAAACTACCACCACCTGGCTGCCGCCTGCCTACGACCTGCCTACGAACTGCTTACGACCTGCCTACGACCAGCCTACCTAAGAACCTTCTCCTGACAATACATACACAACAAATAAAAAAATTGCGTTGCAATTTCTGTCCAGCCGTTCACGCATGATGCGACCAAGGGAAATATAGATAAAACATAAAAAACAGTGCAGTAATGAAAACAGTGCAGTAATGACAACATTTCTGCACTGTCTTGGTTCTAAGCAAAAAAGACATCCTTTGTGATCAGTTTTGTACTGATTAAGGATACCATTACTACGTAGTTGGAAGAAAAGAATTGTATTACTACGTTTGTGCAAGTCTGCACTAGGCTTTTATATCGATGGCCTTCATGACGGACTTTTTTTTTTGGAAAAAAAATCATAATAAAACAACTATTTAATAGATTTTTATTTATTTTATACAGTATATCCCTAATTAAGTAAGGGTTCTTTTTAAGCTATTACTGTTGTTAATTGTGTATTATTTTGGAATTTTTATGTTGGTTAGCCCAAAATTCATCAAATTTAGTATTTTTTTGAGAAAGGCAAAATGGTTCAAATGCCTGCCGTAAAAAAATAGCTGACAGTAAACTGGCTCAAGCATCGACTTAGAATAAAACAATAAGAGAGAAAATGAATTTAGCGCCATGTCAACTGACAGTTGAATAAGCACAATGATTGTAAGCAACATGATAGTGTTACACCAGAGTGAAGTAGTTTGATGCAGATGCCCATTAGAGGGACTGCAGGATGAAACAAAATGACCCCTTACTAGATTATTAGTAGATATTCAGCATCATCCATAAGATATTTTTGAGCTTGGTATGCAACTTTGTACAAATTTAGACAGTGCCTTGTATATTTTTTTTATATAAAAAAAAAAAAAAAATTGTGTAGAGGAATCATTCAAGATGTCCTTTGTGTCTCCGAACATATCAACCGAGCTAAAACTAAGCTGATGTTTGTGGATCAAGCCGGTAAATTGCAATGGACTGGAGAGCTATCCGACCTGGACACCGTAGAGAAATTTGCCTACCTTGGTTCCATGATAACTGCAGATGGCAATTGTGAAGTAGAGGTAGTAAGAAGAGCCCAGATCGCAAAGTCAGCGGTAAAGCAATCAGAGAAGATTTGGAGAAACAGAGGAATCAGCAAAAGGACCAAAGTTAAGTTACTGCGAACCCTGAACTTCTCTATCTTCTTGTATACTTCTGAAACCTGGACACTGAAATCACGCATTCGTAACAAAATTGATGTGGTGCTGGCGCAAAATGTTAGGCATTCCGTGGACGGCGCGCCGCACAAACGCCTCGATTCTGAACGAGCTCAAAGTTAACTCTCGCCTATCCACTATCTGCATGAAACGACTCCTACAGTACTTCGGACACGTGGCAAGGAAGGAGCCTGATAGCTTGAAGAAGCTTATTGTGGCTGGTAACATGGAAGGAAAAAGGGGCCGTGGAAGATCACCAACCCGATGGACAGATGCGGTGAAGGAAGTCTGCAAACGGAATTTCGAGGCATCTGTCCGCATGACCGAAAATCGTCCAGCATGGAGAGCTTTGGTGGAAAAGACGACGACCTCATGTGGTCACGACCCCCAGTCATGAGGAATCAAGGAAGAAGAAGAAGAAGTCATGGAACAAGGTGGACCGGAGATCCTAAGCAAATTGGAGAAATGGCAAGAGAAGCTGGAGAATATAGGCCTGAAAATCAGCAGAACTAAAACCGAATACATGTTCTGCGATTTCGGCGGTCTCTCCAGCCCTGGTGTCATAACGCTAGATGGCGCGCTTCTCCCTGTCTGCTCCGACTTTCGGTATCTCGTTTCACTTGTCCAAAGCGATGGCGAAATAGATCGTAGTGTAAAGTACAGAATAAACATTGGATGGATGAAATGGCGGCAGGTCACGGGAACTATCTGCGACTCTCGCATTCCTCTTAAACTTAAGGGGAAGATTTGTAAAACAATGGTTAGACCTGCTGTCTTGTATGGATCAGAATGTTTGGCCACAAAAGGGATGAATGAAAGGCATGTAGCTGAGATGAGAATGCTAAGAGGGATGTGTGGTGTTACGCGAATGGATAAAATAAGTAATGAGTACATAAGAGGCAGTCTGAAAGTGGCGCCGGTGACTGAAAAGATGTGTGGTAATCGGTTGTCGTGGTATGGGCATGTGATGCGGAGGAATGAGGAAAACGTCGTGAGGAAAGTTTTGAGTATCAATGTGGATGGTTATAGGAGTAGAGGAAGACCAAAGTAACGATGGATGGACTTTGTGTAGGACGATATGGCAAGAAAGGAGGTGTCTCATGAGAAGAGAGATCAATAGAGAAGTATGGAAGTAGAAGACATGCTGCGCCGATCCCAAATAAATTGGGACAAGGGCAAGAGAATGATGACTTGTTATAAATCAGAAGTTAAAAATAATAATAATCTTTGTCAAAGTTAACTTTCTTTATCAAAGAATAATAGAAAATCAGAAAAAAAAATAACAAACAATTATAGATCATGAAAAAGAAAAAATGTGGGTAACCTTCTATAAAAAAAAAAAAAACAAAATTTTAAATGTTGAGATGAGATAGAAGCATAAGGTTCTTTACCTTATGCTTCTATCTCATCTTCAATATCTGTATCTATCAGAACATCTTTACCAACGCGGTGCGGAAAGTTTGTGTATTCTTGGTGAAAAAATTTCGGAATAACCCCTGTATCACATAACTTTTTAAGATCTTGTATTTGGCCGTAGTTATAGGCAAAGATGTTTTATACTTCAGCTGCACGACCTTTGGTCTTGAAATTATGGCTATAGAATCGGTCTCAGCATTTTTATCCATGCTGTATTTGACAGCCATGACATTGGGTGACGACTTTTTGAATGTCGCCACCCGAACCTTACTAATCTTTCCGGCTAAATTTCCTTTAAAATACTTTTCGGAAAACTCTTCGTAATTCATAAAAGCGTTGTGCGTAAGACTTTCTACGTAATATGGGCCGGGATCTTTACAAGCCAACTGAAAGACAATTGCCCCTGCGACGGTGCCCATATTATAGTATTTCTTAGCTGAATTTTCGATTGTGGCATGGATGCTGTCTACAGTCATTTCCGTAAAGCAGATAGTTCATTTGTATGGTTTCAATGTGTTTTGTTTCAAGCAGTGCGCTATGTATGGCGGCTAAAACAATTTTGTTTTATTCTGCCCTGGGCAACAAATTTAATTCTTTATTCAGACTCATGTCTGAATAAAGAATTAAATTTGTTATTATTGTAGCTATTTCATTGCTTCCTCTTTTCCCTTCGGTTTCTCCCCACGTATAACAACAGCCATTTCTATTATGGTACCAGTTTCTTAAAAACAAAGTTTGTACTCGTAACGGACACTTACACAGCGCGCAATAAATTGAACTTAGTTCCAAGCGACTAAGGAGTAGCTTACCTCATTAATTTATTAGACGGCCTATGTGTTAAAACCGATTTGATAAAATGATGGAAATGCCAATTATACAAATAATGAATTTAATCAAAGTGTTTCAACCGTCATAACATTAATGAGATAGTTAGGTCAAAATATCCAAAGTAACATTAACCATTATCCTTAATACAGACTAAATGAGTCAAGAGACCTCGTTATTTATTAAAACTTAATGCAAAATGGTTCAAGCGACACGGTTTTTTTAATGTAGTTGAATGCAAAATAGGCCAAACGACAAAACCACAACTACGGCGAAAAAGCCAAATGCCTAATCGTCAATCCTCATAAAAGTTCGAAAAATCAAAATAGCCTAAGTCATCGAGTCCTCAAATTTGTATAATTTTGTGTCGTATAGATCAATGAGCTTAGAAATGAGGTATGTTTTGCTGTAGGTGCTAAGCGCCATAAAAGAAGTAAAAAAAAATTGAAACCTGACTCAAACGACGGAGAAAAATTTGCTGATTCCGAATATGTATATAACTCAATATCGCAAAAAATGTCGCTTGTACCAATTAGCCTTTCAACCGTCGATATATTTTTTCCCTTTTGATACCGTTTGTCTATGTTTTTGATACCTATTGTTTATGATTTTTGATTGACCGATTATCACTTTTGTTTTCTCTACCAAGAACCAGCGCATTTTCATTTGGTTGTTAATAAAGTTAACTCACAACACTAAAGTTCTACACTTTTATTCACCAAGGACGATACACTCACCCATCCTAGCAATATTGTAAGCTTCCCCGAGGAAATCGTTCTGCTTCTCCTTGGTCATGGGCGCGTAGTTGCCGCTACTATCGACGTACTGCGTGCAGAGCGGCAACACCTTCTCGATGGCGCCTTTCACGAACACCTCCTCTTTTAGCTTCGCGTCGCCGAACTTCGGCGCGCATTTCACAACCATCATTTTTGTTTCCGAACTGTGAAAATAAATTTTATGCTTAGAAAAATATAGATTTTTTAGTATTCAGTAGTCTCTAGATTATACAGTTTATAACCGCCTGATATTGTCAAAAAAACCGACTTGAACTTTCGTTGCGATGAATTTAATAACAAGGGTAAACCAATAACCTTAAGTTGGAGTCGGCTATTTAGTAAAGTATGCGTTATACATAGAAAGAAAGAAAAAATATTTATTTGGCACATGCTACAAGTAGACACATCACAAAATAAAAAAAATAAAAATATACCGAAATAGAAAAAAATAAAAGATATTGTGTGTCTCACGGCTGCGCCAAATAGGCCCAGTTAAGCAAATTCTGCAAAAAAAACGCTGATTTTCAGCTGGACCTGAGATAGTGATGTGACATAGATATTTTTATCTTGGTTTACAAGGGCGATG
Organism: Cerastis leucographa; assembly: GCA_963082945.1. Lineage (NCBI taxonomy): Eukaryota > Metazoa > Arthropoda > Insecta > Lepidoptera > Noctuidae > Cerastis > Cerastis leucographa. The sequence goes on from OY720359.1 coordinate 3,209,780, forward strand.
TTTTTATAACTAAATTTAATTTTTCTTTATTGAACACAAAATTAAAATATATACATTGTGTATATATATATTTTACTTTTGTGTAAATGTTTTTTTTACAGCAAACCTACATTGGATACGCGAGATTTGCAAAGGAGGATATTTTTATATACCTCTGACCGATATGCATAAACAGCGCAGTATATATTGTGATTGCAGTTGTGTACATAACCAAGATTGTTATGTTTCTTATTGACATGAGTTGGTATTGTACTTCCCGGTATTGGTACTGATTAGTAGTCAAAGCTGTTGCGTTTATGCAGAGGTGTTCAAAAACCATGAATACATAAATTTTAAGCTTAGGGTTAAATAAATCAGAAGAGGGTTGTAGAAACCAATAATAAAGGGGGTTGGACTAAGGGATATTTGCCCAGCAGTGGAATTTCGGCTGAATTACGATGTTTTTTTTTTAGCCTGTCGATGACAATTTAAATTGAGTCAGCCCAAAATTTAGCGATACTTTCAGTAGCGTCCATGAGCTCTAGTGATGTGCAAGCAACAGCACAGGCAGGACACGATATGAAGTCTCCCCTCGCTTGTCAACACTACATTAATACACTCCAGGGGCAGAGTCATCTACGAATCTCCACCTGAACAGGTATTCATTGCTTCGGCCAACCTGTGTCCGGAGTGTATTCAAAAACTGGTCAGCACGCGTAGAATGACCACTGTAAAAACGAGCTTTGTCTACGGAAGAATCGACATAGTGACAGATAGACATTGACATGTGTCATTTTGTCGATTCTTCCGACATAGCCCGTTTCTACGGCGGTCATGCTACGCGTGCTGGTCAGTCATAGCAACTCGTGGATTATGTTGTATACCTGAAGGGTATCTCGTGCAGCCTGGTGTACTGGTCGCGCACCTCGTGCATGCCGTGCTTGAGCGCGACAGCCAGCAGCGCGCCCTCGGTGGGCTGTCCGTACAGCACCTCGTCGCGGATTGTTGCGTTGTTGCATAATACGCCCACCTGTAAGTCAAGTTTGAATGTAGTGTCCGTTTTTAAACTCACATGGTCTCTTACACTATCGTTAACACTGGAAACGGGATATTTACCAAGTTTACTTTTTTTTTTCTGACAAATATTTAACATGTTAGCAAACAATAAATATGTGTGTATGTCACATAAGTTTCATGGTTAACTCATGCATAAAGCTAGAACTCAAAGTGAATTTGGGCGAGTGAAGCGAGCTCAAAAATTATAGCATCCCGCTTTATATGTACTGTCTGGATTTATATTTACCATCCACACACATGGATGCAGTAGCGAGCGAAGCGAGCTCAAAATTTAAGCAACTTGCCATTAGTAGGTTAAATTTGAATTACCTCCAACATGGTATTGACAGCCATCCGAGCCACATCGAGGTCGCGTCCCTTATACGCGCGCAGTTGTATGTCACCGCAAGCGTTGTACCCGGTGCCGGTCACCTCGGCAATATGGCCGCCGGATGTCGATATTGTTGTCACTGTCATCTCGTTTTTGGTTAGCGTTCCTGTGAGTGAGAAAGCGATACATTGAGAGATGAGATATATTGTGAGATTGATTGATTGTTGATAGTTGACTGGGACTAATGCAGTATTTATGAGGAGAAGTACTAAATCCAACATATTTTTGCCGCCAAGCATAGTTGTTATGTTCCGGCTTGAAGAGTATGGATGACGATATACTCGTAATTACAAGCACATTGGATACCGTTTCACCGAATAAAAGATTTATAGATACAGATATTGTTGATTTTCATTAGCTAGCATTAGCAGTTTGACTGCCTCGTTGGGTTTTTCAATTTTCTCCGTAGCAGCCACTGAGTCTGGATTTGTGCTCGGTTGATGGCAATAGGCTTGCTCCCTATTACATGGGACTTAATCATAACTAGCGAAATTTGGTTGTACTATTAAGTGCTATTATTGCCCATTATTATTCTATGCGCTATTTTTTCGTATGGGAAATCATCAAATGACTCCTCCCGCTCTGGGCGGAGCGGAAGGGAGTGTCAGACTTGTACTGACTAAAACCTACTCATGTTTTTTCTTAGCCCTTTGTGTTCCAGGGCCGCGGTAGTTCTTTCGAACAGTCCCGCAGCCCTGGCAGGCATCGACCCTCTCGGACCCCTTCCGGTTTGCTGACATCTTATTATTTTAAGCCCTTAGTTCGGATTTGTGCCCGATTTATAGCCTAATATCCGTTAATAGTAAACAGGTGTGGTGTTAAGTTTGACTAAACTACTGACCTGTCTTATCGCTGCAGATAACGTTGACGCAACCCAGGGTCTCGACGGTAGGTAGTTTCTTGACGATCGCGTTCCTCTTAGCCATGCGCATCACACCCAGAGCCAAGGTCACAGTCACCACGATCGGAAGACCTGGAAGCAATTTTTTGGGTTAGTAAAACGTTTCAATTTAGTAGCAAATTCTAGGGATCAATGTGTTGTTGGACCCCATACCATTAGTCTTAATTCATTGGGTGTTCAACATTTTATAACATATTTGAATTTTGGGTCTGGACTCTTGTGCATTTGACATTTGTGGAGAAATTCAGTATGCTATTTTTAACGACCCGTGACACACTTCTAGGATAAACCATTTTCCTTAGAATGATTTTCTTCCCTATCCCTGAAGTTGGTATCGGTACAATAATAGCCCAGAACTTTCACTTACCCTCAGGAATGGCGGCAACAGCCAAACTGACACTGATAGTAAACATGTCCTGAAGAGCCTTTCCTTGCAGCCAGCCGGTCACCATGATAAAGCCGATGATGCAGAAGGAGTACAAGGACAGCTGGGCACCCAGGGTATCCATGGACTTCTGCAGAGGAGTCTTCGGTGCTTCTTCGGCTTGCATCATCCGGAATATGTCACCGAATTCTGAGCGTTCACCTGTGCTTACTACTATGCCCTGGAAAAAAGAATGAGTATGAGTATCTTGAAACCTCGAATCCACTAGGCAACAATTGACGCGCAACACGTGACGATCAACATGTTCGGCACGAAGGGTTCCGTACCATTATTTATAATAAAAACGAGCAAAAAAATCATCGTATCGGAGATCTCTTAAATAGGCTCCCAGTCTGCTGAGGTTTCGTTAACCAACATTGAGAGTTGAAGGTTGGCTGTCAAAAAAACTTAATAACCCAAGCCTTACCTTCGCATTACCACACCTAACAAGCGTCCCCATGAAGGCAATGTTATCCTTATTGACCCGGCCAGCAGCTGCCTTGTTAGGCAGCACACTCTTGACAGCTGGTTCCGTCTCTCCGGTAAAGGAGGACTCGTCAATAGCCAGGTCTACGGAGTCATAGAGTCGAAGGTCGGCTGGCACTCGGTCGCCGACATTCAGGTGGACTATGTCGCCGGGTACTAAGTTGCGTGCTAGGAAGTGTTCGAGACTGCCTTCGCGGAGACTGTGGATAGAAAAAAAGGTCTTAAAAATATATTTCATGATCTCGAAAAGGTCAGGCAAGTGAAATACTCGCAGCCGGCTTGTGTATACAAGATGTTGTGTTGCATCCTCGTCAAAATTCAGGAGGTTGTCACAAAAGACAAAAATAATCAATTAAAATTACGGTACCTAGTTAATTATTAATAAACACAGATTTTTTGGGTTATTTATGTTTGTCAGTATTTCAGAATAACCCCTCTAACGTGGTTAAGGGACTAAAAAATTATAGAATAAACGTTTGAGATTGTTTGTATGTGTGAAAGCGCGGTTATAGGGCGAGGATCAGACGGTCCGCGTTTAAAACACGGGTGGTTTACACTTAACGATTTTCGTAAATAACAAAACAGAAAAAAAAAATACCTACCCATTTTATTATTGAATAGGGACGAGAATCATTAGCATAGTTATTACCTCATTGAATTTGACGAGGATGCAAAACAACAGCTTGTATATTTGTTTAATAGTAATAAAAGTACGCGGTACAAAGTGAAATTCACTACGTAGTGTTAGTCGAGCAACTAGTTGGTTGACTGTTTCTTCAACGAATCATTATCAAAACAATTATTTCAATTAGATCATTCACAGGTACTTTTAAATTGTTGATGAGTCGGACAGTTAGCCAGTCATACGTTATTCACATCATAATAGGGAGCGAAATAATAGCCAATTACTGTGCTCAATGGAATATTTCGTATCAGAGTTATTTTATTCAAACGTGTAATCGAACCAGTGACCTGTTCCTCAGCCTTATTTGCGATCAATCAGGCGACGAGGTTCACTTTGCAGGTTCCAAATGAATGCTTCACGAAGAAAGTAATGGTTTTAAATTTACGTGAGCAGATAAATCTAAAGAAAGAATACGCCTTATCGGTCTAAAATATGGTCCCTGCTGGAACAAATTAGGTGAAGATGATTGGACCGTAATACCACAGAAAAAGTGAGTTGGTGGATGTTACTTCATATTCTAATTTCTCCGAAATTAATTCTCTTTTTTTTTAAACTTTGCCCCGCACTACGTAGTTCTCCTGTATTGTGGGTGCGTTTACAAACATTTAAACTAACATACACAAACAGCCAGACCCGGAACAACTATCTGTAGGCCATACAAATATTTGTTCCGTACGGGGATCGAACCCGCGACACGCAGCGCAGCAGTCGATCGCTTACCTACAGCTTTAACCGTGTCGACTTACTATAGAAATCATCTTGCTACGCTTGTTATTATCCCTCCGTTACTTGAGCTCGGCTAAACAAGTTCATTATCTCCATTCATTCATTCTCTGTTCCATTCTCCCGTCAGTCTATCATTACCAACTTGTCTTTGGTCCCTCTCGTCATTTATTATTCATCACACAACAGACAAAACATCCATACTAATATTATAAAACTAATATTATAAATGCGAATGTCACTCTGTTTGTTTGTTTGTTTGTTACCTTTTCACGACTAAACGGCTGATCGGATCTTAATGAAATTTGGCAAGAAGATAGATTTCAACCTGGGGAAGGATATAGGCTATATATCATTACGCTACGACCAATAGGATCGGAGCAGCAATGAAAAATGTTGCGGAAACGGGGAATGAAAGAAGATGTGACGCAGACGAAGTTGCGCGGGACAGCTAGTAATCCATATAATCCTCTATCTTACTTAACCACTATAAATGTGAAAGTTTGTGAGGTAGATAAGTCTTTATTTACCTTAAACATGGTATAAAATTGTTACAGTCAGGTATTAGTCTAAAGTTCGCATGTTTAGCTACACAGGATATGTTTCAATTGCATGCAAAATAATTATTATTGGTGATGGGTGTTTGTTACTCTTCACACAGAAACGACTGAACGGATTTGTATGTAATTTGGCACACAAATAGTTTATAACCTGGATTAATACATAGGATACTTTTTATGCCTGTAGTCAGATCCCGTGGGGCAATGATCAAAATCAACGCAGGCGAAGCGGTGGACATAAGCTAGTCATTTATAAATACTACTCATACTACATTAATATCATCCCAGAACCGTCAATAAAAGAGATAATACTAATTGAGCTTAACCAAAGGACTAGACGACCCTATCTCCGTCCAATGTCAACGACAGCCATTAATTAAGTACTAATCAACTCTATTGTCGATGCGACGACAGGATTAATCGAAATAAATTGTGTGAGTCATGACTTAATCGATATTTTACTCTACTTACGTGGCCAAAGTTTATTCGTTGGAGGGTGGAAATGTATATGCATAAACAATTTAAGTAAATTGGACATAATGAGGAGGAGGAGGAGCTCGTGGCTAATTAATAACAGCCACACGGGTAGATCTTTAAGGTTAAGCCGCGCTTGCCAAAGTCGATGGGTGACCATAATTACTTACCGAGTTTCCTCCGTGCCTCGGAAAGCACGTTAAGCCTTTGGTACCGGCTGTCATTTGTAGATGTTTGTCAGTCGTTACGAGTAGTCAGAAGCCAAAAAGTCTGACATGCAGTCTTACCAAGGGTTATCGTATTACCCAGTTACTGGGTTGTGGAGGTCAGATAGGCAGTCGCTTCATGTAAAATACTGGTACTCAGCCGCATCCGGTTAGACTGGAAGCCGATAGTTTGGGAAAAAGGCTAGGCAGATGATGGACATAATATCGAGAAATGAAAAATAATCCATACTTCCAAACTAATATTATAAATGCGAAAGTCACTCTGTTTGTTTGTTACCTTTTCCCGACTAAACGGCTGATCGAATCTTAATGAAATTTGGCAAGAAGATAGATTTTAACCAGGGGAAGGACATAGGCTATATATCATCACGCTACGACCAATAGGAGCGGCAGCAATGAAAAATGTTGTGAAAACGGGAAAAATGTGACGCAGGCGAAGTTGCGCGGGACAGTTAGTGTAATTATTAAATTACTGACTGCTTCGTTGGTCTAGTGGTAGCAAGAGCGACTGCTGAGCATGTGTTCCTGGATTCGATTCCCGAGTCGAGCAAATAGCTATTGGGTTTTTCAATCAGGATTTTTTCAGTAGCAGCTACGGAGTCTGGTATTGTGCCCGGTTGATGGCAATAGGTTCGCCCCATATTACATGGGACTTGAACATAACTGGCGAAATGTGGGTGTACTATTAGGTACATATCTGCCTAACCCTTCAGGTATTACGGGCGTGATGTATGTTATGTTATCATTATAAAAGGAGAAGTCTGCAAGTCAACGACTTACAAGACACAATAATATTATAATAATGAAGATTACATAATGAAAGACACGATTTATGACAACCTTGTTGAATTATGCCCCATTCATATACTTGTGAAGATTCTCCCTATAATTTGGAATATGTTGCCTTTTCAGTGTAATAAAAAACCGGCCAAGTGCGAGTTAGACTCGCGTACAAAGGGTTCCATACCATTATTTATAAAAACGAGCAAAAAATCACTTTTTTGTATGGGAGCCCTCCTAAAAACAGAATAAAGTAAATATTTACTTTATTCTGTTTTTAGTATTTGTTGTTATAGCAGCAACAGAAATACATAATCTGTAGAAATTTCAACTGGCTATACTAAAAAAAGAAGGCTGGTTAACCTCCAGGCTACCACGACAGAAACTGAAACAATAAATTAACAAAAACTAAATATTACAGTTAAGATACGGTTACTGTATCGTAAATAATATATTTTCTTCAAAGCTGTCGTTTCCGTAAGCCGGAAACGTGCTCAGGACAAGAGCATTTCCTTTTTGCTTGAAACGTAAGAGCCAAGTAAAATAGCTTTGACATTATTTTAAAAACTGCATTTCGGAGATTTTATACAACAAGAATTTATTTCCCTCTCATAGAGAAGGATATCTGTGTCCAAAGCACCAGAGCAGTGTGGAGTGGAGTGGGAACATTATATGCCTAAGGAGGATGCTTTCAGATAGCTCGCAATTACAGATTTTCGTGTCCAACACAAACTATAAGTAAATTAAAAAAAAAAAAAAAAAAAATTGTGTTACCCTATCGCTTCCCCCTTAAGATAAATTTCATACAGCGTTTTTGAAGTCGAAAACACACAGAAAATATGATGCATGTCTTGCACCTAGACCTGCGACCAACCCAGCTATACAAAACCAGTTTGTGCCGATCTCTAATTGTATTTAAAATCTATACAAAGCGAGGCCATGTTATACTGGAAATGTACATATAGCTTTATGTGTACTGGCTGTACTACCTATCACGGTTCATGAGATACAGCCTGGTGACAGACGGACGGACGGACAGCGAAGTCTCAGTAATAGGGTCCCGTTTGACCCTTTGGGTACGGAACCCTAAAAACGAGATGTTCTAACGTAACAAGATTGTAACTCATTAGAACCGCCATGGAAAAAGACTACCTCTCTATTCGTCGCACAATTTAATCTAGAAGCTTCTGTTGCATAACACAGTAATGCTGGTTGTGCAATGTGCATAGTCGACAGTTGTCAAGTTTTTTTTTAGTATCTAGGGTCGTGAAACGTTGACACACTACGTACTAGAATGAAAAACCACTGACGGACAAAACCTCTAAAAAACCAAAAATAAAATTAATCCAAGCGTCGTAGCGTCGGGGGTCCGCTTTGTTTGAATATATATTTTTTTATGTACTAAGCGGTCTACTTAGCGGTTAAATTTTTAATTTAATTTTTATTTCATGCTTTTTAAACTTAAATTATTTTTTCTTAGCCTTGACTGTCCTACTCCTGGGCATAGGTCTACTCCCATTCCTTCCACTTTTCTTGGTGTTGCGCCTCTTCTCGCTTATTAACGAAAACAAGGAAAGATATGAATTAAAAAAAAAACTTGAGCTTATAGGGGGAGGGGGGTGTGCAGCCCCCTGGCGATGCCCATGGTGAGAAAGTGACATGAATTCAAATTTCCAATCAACTAGACCCGTAGAAGTTGTTTAAATCCCTTCATCAACTAGAAAAGGGGTGATGAGCTTCAAACGGCTGAGCAGATTTTTTCGAAACATAGCTAAGAACACTCTCGATTAAAATACCTTTCAAATGACACCAATTTTATCAAAATCGCTTCATCCGTTTGGGAGCTACGATGCCACAGACAGACACACAGATACACATGTCAAACTTATAACACCCCTCTTTTTTGGTCGGGGGTTAAAAAGACGGAACCACGTAGCTGGTTAGCAACCATCCAAAGGGTTGTAGCGGAACCACAAATTTTCCGCGACTTAAGACTACATAGAAATACCAACCACCGTCGGGCAGAAGCATTACACCCACCAGACACCTCTGGTTGGAGGATCTTCCCTGTTCTATGGGGTACGAGGAACTTTACAACCTGTTCTTCATACTGCTATTGCGTTATTCCAATTTGGACGACAATTATAAACCAGTCTGTACTGGTTGACACTGTTCTTATCCAGCTGCTAAATGCTGTTAAACAGTTTAACAGCATTTAGCAGCTGGATAAGAGTGGCTGAGAATTTAGCTATAAGACTTTGTTTAGCAGTGAACTTGCAAAGATTTATTCTGATGACAACCAAATTATTGCAGTGATATCGACAGAAGGTTTTTACATATCGCTCGTTTGCGACAAGGATCATTTAACACAAAAATTTAGATTTTTATGTTGTTTGTAGTTGAATACAATGAATGACGGCACGGTTGGCGCAGTGGCTGAGCGATCGACTGCTGCGCCACGTGTCGCGAGTTCGATCCCCGCACGATACAAATATTTGTATGGCCTACAGATATTTGTTCCGGGTCTGGCTGTTTGTGTATGTCAGTTTAAATGTTTGTAAAAGCACTCACGATACAGGAGAAATTCCTAGTGTGGGCGTGGGCAAAGTATTAAAAAAATATGAAATTTTTAAATTACTTAAATAAAGAAATACGTAAAATAAACCTCTCATTTTTTGATGAAAGGTTCATATGCAAAAAAAAATGGCAGTATAATGATAATATATTTTTAGTCGAACTAAAAAAACACTGCACTGTTTTATTTTTCGAGTTCTAGCTAACAAGCGATGTATCTGACTTGGTTGTGCGTTGATTCATCGCTAATTGTTTAATCGAATTTTGTTTCACATAAATTGTTTCTCATATTATCATTTCATAGAATAATCAATACGCAGAATACTTACTTTGAAGAAATTTAAATCATCGATTTTTGTTTCAAATAAAGTTTAATGTTAGAATATTCATATCATAGAATAACAAATCAAATATTATTTATTCACATATTGTTTGTTTCACATAAAACTTATCACGAAGAATAACATTTTAATCGACTAACAGTTTCTAAAATTCAAACCTTTGAAAAACGCATACCCTCCTACAAAATTACAACACCGGGTTCACAAAAATAATGCGGGTAAATTATTGGAATTATTATTGGAAAACAATCATGCAAGCAAGCATGCAACTTGCAGCATGCATGCAAGCATGTAACATGCAACAGGCAAGGTTTCTGTCACGGCTCTGGCGCTGCGGGGCTCCGGCGGCCCCACGCAAGTTTATCGTCGCAGATGGTATTAACGCTCACCACCGCAGCTTCGGCTTGCTGGCCGGCAAGCCGGCCAGCCTCAGCCGCGGCGGCGATCTTTAGAAACCACCAGCTCCTCAACTCGCGGGCCGCCTCATCCCTCCGCGCCTACGCGGGCGCGGGCTTAAATTACACTCTAGGGGTAGGGCAAACAAGACTACGTGGAGTCTGTTTTGCAGCCATTCGTTGCTGTCACTAACTTTAGTAGTACAACATATAGACAATATTTTAATTTAAGGTTAATAATTTCGTTGAAATAAAATACCATGGAAACATACATCGAACAAACAATATTCGTTGAAAAATAATTCGGCTGTTTGATGAGTTGGTCAAATAAAAAAATGTGATTGTAAAATTCTTTGAATTGTGTTTCTGTAAAATATTTTTCATTCAAGTAAATAGTAGTCGAAACAAAAATATTCGAAATAAAAATATGGGGACTAAATATTATGTGAAACATTTTCTGGGAAACGAAATTCTGTCAAATTTCTGTCTGCGAAACAAGGTGACACCATCTGACTTACATATAATACCACCTGCTACAATCCTCACATTCTCCTTCGTCCACGAGTATTCATCTGGTCATACAATACTAGCCGGTTGCGAATATTACGTGGTTTTTATACAAGGTGTTGTTTTGCATCCTCGTCATAATTCAAGAGGATGTCACAAATGACATAAATAATCAAGAAGGCTGGCCTTTTTTTTTGCCCAAATAATTAGCATTGCCAATCAACGTTGCAATGCGGCCAGCGTTCTGGGCACTTTTCCTGTTGACAGCGTTGTGGACGAATTTTTTGACGCCCTGTAATTTTGATATTTGTACATATTTTATTATTATTTTAGATATATTTGTAGTTTGTAAATATGTAATGATAAATAAATATTAAAATTACGGTACCTAGTTAATTATTAATAAATGCTGATTTATTTTGTTGTTTAAGTATGTCAGTATTTCAGAATAACCCTCTTTACGTAGTTTAGGGAATAAAAATTATCGAATAAACGTTTGAGACTGTTTGTATGTATGTAAGCGCGGTTATAAGGCAAGGATCAGACAGGCCGAGTTTGAAACAACGGTGGTTCACACTTACCGATTTTCGTAAATAAGAAAAAAAAGAACCTATCCATTTTATTATTGATTCGGGACGAGAAACATTAGCATAGTAAACTCCTTGAATTTGACGAGGATGCAAAACAACACCTTGTATGTATCTGACTCATTGCCACTAATGAAGGAACGCGATTCCCCAGGAAATCATGATGATTGATCAGGAGGATGGCTACGAATCGCCTATCTTTCAAAATTAAAGTTCGCGAGAATTTTCGGAAAAAGCTAGCAGTATCGTCACATCGTTAATATTTTCCCTATAGTTTGTCCTTTTATATTATTATTTATATTTTGATATATATTTATAGTATTTTGATATATTTTTATAGTATTGTATATATCCTTTTTAGTGTGTTTTAAAATTCAATGTATAATAATTTATAGATATACACCTACCACTGTTTGTCTCTGCATCACCCAAAGGTTGACTGGTAGAAAATGCCTATGGCATTAAGTCCGCCTCTGTACTATGTGCTTGAAGTGTTAAATAAATAAATGAAACTTACCAGTTACAAGATGGCGGCACGAGCTTGTTAAGTTCTTCCAGCGACTTCTCAGATCGATACTCCTGGACGAAAGCCACGGTGACCACGATCATGATGGCCACCGTGATCGATATGGCGTCATCGAACTGTCGCATACACACGCTCACCACTGCTGAACCTGGGGACAAGAGATTAGAAATCAATAATATTGGTGGTTTTAGAAAATCATCAGAAAAGCACGTTAAGCCGATAAATGATAGTCGGGGCTGTCATTTGTAGATGTATGTCAGTCGTTATAGGTAGTCTGTGGCCCGAAATTCTGTGTGATGGCCGGGAAATTTGCAATGTGATCTTTACATTTGCGCTCAGGTGGTAAAAGGGAGGGATGGAATCAAAAAAGGGTTCTATTACATGATCACTTATTGAGCTATAATATTAGATTAAGAAGTTTAAGAAGTGCTGATTCTAAAATCGACTTACGAGCAGTAACCCGTGGGTTCAAACCCAGGCAGGCGCATTACTTTGTGTAATTTATTTCATCACCGCTGCTCTCAAAAACAGTGAAGGAAAACATCGTGAGGAAACCGGCTTGTCCTAGAACTAAAAATTCGAGGGCATGTGACATCTACCAACCCGCACACGGCCCGCGTGGTGGATTACAGCCCATTCCCTCTCATAGAGTGGAGGCCTGCGGCCTCCCAGCAGTGGGAACATTATAGGCTGATGATTCTAAAATCTATGTCAATTTAAACTACCTAAATACTATTTCAAGATTTTTTTGTGATTAGAATGATGATATGAATCAGCAAACGTATGAATGAATTGGGAGATAATGTAACAAAAAAGCTTTATTTACCGTTACTCAAATTAGGAGTACGTGCCTACTCATAAAAAGAAAACAACGGTAAAAATAAAGACAACATCTTTAGATGATTCACAGCATTCTTTAAAAAAAAAATGTATTTTCTTCAGACTTGTATGAGTCATGAATGAACTAATAAATCAAGGACATAAAACATTACAAATAGATTACATTCTATTGATCGTTATGTATGTGTTAATCTATTTAAAGAGGGCTATTTGTAAACAATGTGTCACAATGTCCTCACTCTATGCAAGCAAATCGTATTAACGCATACTGTTTTTTAAATATTAAACAAACGGTACTAGGCAACAGGAGTGATTCTCCATCATCATTACAGACCTAAATCGCCCACAAATGGGTATAGGCCTCTTTAGGGTTCCGTACCCAAAGGGTCAAACGGGACCCTATTACTGAGACTTCGCTGTCCGTCCGTCCGTCCGTCCGTCTGTCACCAGGCTGTATCTCATGAACCTTGATAGGTAGCCTGTTGAAATTTCTACAGATTATGTATTTCTGTTCATGCTATAACAACAAATACTGTCGTGCGTCCCTCATCCAGGTGTTTCCTGCATTTTGGTATAACGTTGGCCACCGTTCGGCCATAGCTTGTCTCCATCGGCCATCTCCACGTTTAGCCAAGTGAGTTGTTTCAATAGATGCTTGTGAATGCGAGCTGATGAGTCCAATAAGGCACTCTGTCATCATCTGCTTAGCCTTTTGTCAACTATGTTGGGGCTTGGTGTCGGCTTCCAGTCTAACCGGATGCAGCTGAGTACCAGTATTTTACATGGAGCAACTGCCTATCGACTTTCACAGCCCAGTTAGTACTGTATAATATGATACCCCTGGGTAAGACTGGTTGTCAAACTTTCGGGCATATTCTTCGGACTTTCGGGTACATAACTGTTACGACTGTCAAAGATGATGTGAACGATGCGGACTTGTGGACGCTCACCTTTAATATACTTTCCGAGGCACAGGCGAAATCGGTATCAAATCAAAAGGCATTTATTCAAATTAAGCTGATAATGAGCACTTTTTGAACGTCAAAATTACAAGAGACAGTCTTCCAAAACGCCCGCCCTTCGCCACTTCCTAGTGTTTTAGCTAGGAAGAAGAACTGGCGGAACAAACTCCCCAGCAACACAGTATGTAATGGGTGGTCACCCATCCACGGAAAAACCTAGGTAAGCACGGTTTAATCTGAAGATCGACCGTAGCGGCTGTTATTATTTAGCCACGAGCTCAATAAGGCACACTGTGTATTGGAAAAAACTTGCACAGGAGATAAACCCAACTAACTGGCTAAGCAGTTTTACCACAATAAAAACGATTGAAGCCCTAACTCTGATTTATTAACCAAGAAACCCTTGAAATGACCTCGGAACGCCATGGTAAATGACAGCAGGTGCAATCGGTGGTGGTTTAAAAGTCGCATAGCCATCAATATTTCATGGCAACTGCATCGATTTATCGACTAGGAACTCGTTACTAACCCTGTGCATAAATTAGTCATTCGACCTCCGTTCATGGATAATGGTAAAGTGTGTGTTTCTAAAGAAGTCTATTCACTTGAAGGCCTCTTTTCTGACTACCTCAGTTACTCCAGAAATATGTAGTCTTACATTTAGTGTCAGATAAATATACTCTCAAAATTCCTATATTTGTCAAATTGTTTTTATTTATTTATTTAGGATCTCCAACAAAGGATGTACACAGATCATGTGAAATAGACTGCACTTCAAAAGTATCACGTAGGTGAACTCCTTCACTTACAGGAGACCACAGCATGCATAATTGAATTTACATTTATAATTTTTTATAATTTTTACACCAACGGCGACGTACCTTGGTGCGCAGATAGAGCGACTTCTACGTATACACGTACAACGTGTTAGCGGACACTTCATGAAACCGTCAAGCAAACATTCTGTTCATCTAACTAAGTAACTACTACGCAATAATATTGCTGGGAATCAACTTTTTTTTTTGGGTAAAAAGTCACGTTGTCCGGTAAAACTCAATGTAACGCACTCAAAACATTGTGCTGATGGTTGAATGGAATAAGTACGAAGGTCGTGGATGTATTTTTAAAGTAAAGTTACAACGTTAAAAACTTGTTTTTTTAATACTTCTGAAAAAGTTGAAATTATGACCCCCAATATCACCGTAACTACCCTTTGGTACGGAACCCTAAAAAGGACAGGAGGACAGAATGACAGGAGAATAAGTGCATTTCGTGTGTGGCTTCGTTAAGGGTATTTTACACCCATTATAAAATATGAGATTCAGCACTTCTTAGGCTTTAATGAATGACGTCTGACAGGTAATATGAGACCAAGTAACAAGGGGTCGAGCCAAAGTAGTTGGACGGAGCAACTCCAAAAAAAATTGATACTTTCAACCTCCGAGTGACCCTCTCTTGCCGACGTTACTTCTATCAAACGAAACGATGCTTTAAACAAAGAGTTTTCAGGTAAAACAATGTATCATGAACCTCATCATCATCACTCCTACCTTATCTCAGTTTATTTGGGGTCGGCGCACCATGTCTTCTTCTTCCATACTTCTGTATTACTCGTCATCTCAGCAGCCACCTTTCTAGCCACATCATCCTTCACACAGTTCACCCATCGTTTCTATGGTCTTCTTCTACTCTCATAGATCTAACAACATCATCATCATCATCATTTCAGCCGAAAGACGTCCACAGCTAGACATAGGCCTCCCCCAAGTGACGCCATATTGACCGATCCCGTGCGCCTCGCATCCAGGGGATCCCCGCAACCTTCACCAGGTCATCGGTCCACCTTGTGCGAGGCGTTCCAACGCTTCGTCTCCCGGTTCGCGGTCGCCATTCCAGAACTTTTCGGCCCCATCGCCCATCCGTTCTGCGAGCAATGTGCCCTGCCCACTGCCACTTAAGTTTGGCAATTCTTCGGGCTACGTCGGTAACTTTGGTTCTCTTGCGGATGTCATCATTTCTGATTCGATCACGCAAGGAAACTCCGAGCATAGCCCTCTCCATTGCCCTTTGGGTGACTTTGAGCCTTCTGATGCGGCCCATTGTGAGCGACGATCTAACAACGTGTAGATAAAATATGCTGTCTCATGATGTACTCGGCTCCCGCAATCATTTACAGAATGGTAACTCATTTCACCTTCATTGATGGTTGCAACCAAGCTATTATTAGCCAGCAGGTATTTACGTTGATGTCCACTACGTCAATGACACGGCTTATTACACGATTTGATTGTGGACTTGTAATTGGGCTCATTAATGGATCCCGGTAACAATCAAGCAACACAACTCATCATGGAACCACAGATTACCGTTCTGTCATAAAGGGGTTTGGGTAAAAGTGGCATGATTATCTAAGTCTGCGGCCACTAATGAAAAATATTTCATTAGTAAGAATACAATAATACATTCATTTTCTTCTATGAAAAATTATTTCCAAAATGCATCGGAGCCGAGATATACAGGGTGAATTTTTCAAGTGGGTGTTAGGCCAAATCTGAAACTATGAAAAATAGCGAAAAAAAACTCAAAGGATCACGAGCCGATTTTGATAAAAACTAAAACTGCATCATTGGTTTTTTGAAAATTCAATATTCCTAGCCAGGAATCGAACCAGTTAATTTTGAAAAAAAAAGACATCCTGTATTATTACACCATTTGATTGTGTCGCCGCTAAGGATCAAATTCTGGGAAGTAATGACATACGGCAAATGAAAGGAAATAGTTAATTTTCGATAAAATACATAATCGTATACAAACTGTTAGTAGGAACAACGCAACTTTAACCTCAGATATTTCAGCTCCGATATAATTTTCGGCAAAAGTCTTTTAGGAGTAATTATTATCATATATTCCACTATACGTTAGCAACAATAATCATTGTGGCCGCTGTGAAAAAAAATCATGCCACTGGTCCATACAAACTTACCCAATGCCCTTTATTTTCATTTTTATTGTAGTGTTTATAAGCTTTTATTTAACTTGCCTTATGCCTTGTGAGTTAGTAAGCTGTTGCCCGTACTACCATGTGCTTTCGAGAAACACGTGGAACAGTTTCATATCAAACCATGCTAGGTAACAAAAGGACTATCTATTCTAATATTATGAAGATGTTATTTTCTTCTTAGAAGAAAGGTAATCTCTGAGACATCCAAATCCGATTCAAAAAATCTTTAAAAGTTGGTAAACTAAGTGTTTTTCACGCGAGCGAAGTGGCGGATATAAGCTCGTCTTTTATATTTTAAATATTCGGAGAAGCATACAGTAAACGGGACGTAGATGGGGCGGATTTGTAATCCCGGGACAATTAGGGTTTTTGGATTGTCATAATTATTTTAGTGATTATGTTTTGAAAAATAGGAAATGATAGGGGCATATATTAATAAGACCTAGATTTTTTGGAAAAAAATCATTGCTCTAGACGCATTATCCACGAAGAAAACAGCGGAATACGTTTGTATGGAGAAAGGCCTACTAGAGTCCCCTCTTAAGGGACATAACGGAAGCAAAGCCGCGAGAAAACGCTAGTGTATAACAAATACAAAACATTACATATACCTGTTAAAGAGATAGAACACGTAAAAATAAATGTATCTTCATGACACAATTTCAAACGTGTATTTGCAGTCAATTAGCCACGCAAAGCATTGCGATAAATATGTAGATTTAATTATTTACTTCACGAAAGCAGAATGTTATCAATGCTCCATTTCGAAACTGGTTTTGAAATAAATTGAAAATGTTTTTTTTTTAATAAATTGGAAACAGCATAGAAGGGACGTTGAACGTTGCATTAGAATTAAGACACGGTTTTTTTTTAACGATTTTTATGACATTTTTTCACGCTTACAGCTCTGTTCAAAAGGTTGAAACCTAGGAATGTAAACTATTCTAGAGCACTTTAGATTCTTTATACAAGTTGTTCTTTTGCATCCTAGTCAAATTCAAGGAGGTAACTATGCAAATGATTCTCGTTCCGAATCAATAATAAAATGGGTGGGTAATTTTTTTTCTTTCTTATTTATGGGAATCGGTAAGTGTGAACCACCAGGATTTTAAATGCGGGCCGTCTGATTCTCGCCCTATAACCGCGCTTCCACAAATACAAACAATCTCAAACGTTTATTTGATAATTTCTTATTCCCTAAACCACGACAAGGGGGTTATTCTGAAATACAGACAAACACAAACAACCAAATAATCAGCGTTTATTAATAATTAACTAGATACCGTAATTTTAATTGATTACTTATGTCTTTTCTGACAACATCCTGAATTTTGATGAGTATGCCCAACAATACCTTGTAGTTCAAAAGTGTTTATTTTTTTTTCGGATGGGAAATCATCAAATGACTTCTCCCGCTCTGGGCGGAGCGGAAGGGAGTGTCAGACTTGTACTGATTAAAACCCATCCATGTTCCTTCTTAGCCCTTTGTTTCCAGGGCCACGGTATCTCTTTCGAACAGTCCCGCAGCCCTCACACGTGACACCTTATCTATACATTTTCAGTATTACATGACCTCGCTTTGTACAGGTTTTCCGTATAATGAGAGATTCGCATAAACTGGTTTTGTATATCTTGATTGATCGTCATGCGTACCTACATAATCCAATTAGTTTAATTTTTCAGCCCTGTAGTGAACATTGTTATTTAAGATAAATATGTGACTTAGGTACATGTTCAGAATTTAACTGACAAGCCCTACTATAAAGTTAAGTGAAACATAATCTTCAAAATTTTCATTATTTTCTAAAATTAAATATTTACATAAACTACCAAACAAACTACATTTAAAATGACTTAAAAACAACAGGACGCTTAGACCACAAAATAATCCACTGACTGGCAGCATTATCACGTTCAAAACATTAACGTTCACACCGAGACGCGACGCGACGTGACGCTGCGCGCACTCTTTTAAAGAGCGATTCAAAATATAACTTTATTTTCTACACGAAAAGATACACATTTCGTTGTGAGAATTCAGAGTACGTTGCGCCACGCAGCGCGACGTCGCGCTGCGTCGGGCGGCCTCGTGAGGTAGATTTCAGTAGACATCAGAATACGTTGCGCCATGCAGCGCTGCGCCTCGCGGCGTAGAGCGACGCAGCGCGAAATCACCGGCCTCGTCAAGCATCGTCGCATCGCGTCGCGTCTCGGTGTGAACTGACCCTTAGTGTCATGACTTACAAATAAAATTGATAAAGTACTTATAAGTACAAGTTTGTACTGATGTCGACACCTTGCTGATAAATACGTGACGTATTTAATTTATAGACTAGAAAACAGCACTCATTTAGTTGTTTAGGTTAATATTGGAACCTTACATAGTTTCACAAGTCTTTAGTTTGCATAGTGTAATAAAGTTACTCTTAATTTTTCATCAGTCTTAGGGCGGATTTTAAATCATCAAATAACTTTTAATAATTATACGGCGGTTTGACAGCTTCTATAGACAATCAAGGCTAAGAAAAAAAAAATAAGTTTGAAAAGCATGAAATAAAAATTAAATAAAAAAAAACTCCGACAGTAAAAACCTCAGGAAAACCAAAAATAAATTAATCCAAGCGTCGTAGCGTCGGGGGTCCGCTTTGTTTTGTGCTTGTGCTAAGCGGTCTACGTAGCGGTACCCCGACGTTACGAAGCTTGGATTAATTTATTTTTGTTTTTTTAGAGTCTTTCCGCAGGATATTTTTAAAAAAATTCATTTAATTTTTATTTCATGCTTTATTTATTCTTAGCCTTGATTGTCCCACTCCTGGGCATAGATCTCCTTCCCTTCCTTCCACTTTTCTCGGTGTTGCACCTCTTCTTGCTAATTGATGAAAACATGGCAAGTAATAGTAAAAATATTGAGCTTTTAAGGGGAGGGGCGGTGTGCAGACCCTCCCCGGCGATGCCCATGGTGACAAGTGAGAAGAATTCAAATTTCGAATCGACCAGACCTGTAAAAGTTGTTTATATCCCTTCATCTTAGTTAAAAATTGTATTAAATTTAAGTGTCGAAGCGATATTGTTGATCTATCGGTTGAGCATAATATTTAACTGTCTTGTGTTGAGCTGGATAAGCATATAATAGTGTGCGTATACAGACCCCCAAATTATCAAAACTACTCCTTATTTGAGTCAGTAATGGAAGATGCTTTAGCAAAACTTGCAACAGGTAAAAAATCTCTGGTTATCTGTGGTGACTTTAATATTAATATTTTAGACGAAAATTCTAATACTAGTAGATTATTACACCTTTTTAAATCATTTAATTTGTTAAACGTGTATTGATGTTTTTTGTTGTTGCGACTACTTAGATAAATCAATTGTAAATTACCTCCCTTCTGATCACAGTGGGCAAACCGTTGTTTTCGAGTCCTACACACCATTACAAAAAATCCAGATAAACTCTAGACAAATAACGCCCAGCAATTTGAATAAATTTAATAATAACTTAATTAGTAATTTAGGCATTCCGGGCCATATAATTGAAAATGCAAATAAATTTTATGAGGAATTCTTTTCGGTAGTTCACGTAGAGTTCAATAATACATTAAAAATGAAAACAAAATCTATTTACCCTAAGTTTATGTTCAGTGACTGGGCCAGGTATTAGGATAAGTAGGGAGCGATTGTTTGAGTTGTACGGCCTTAAGCCTTACATCAACTCGGAAACTTTTAATAAATATGTTGCAACATATTCAAAAATCTTTAAAAACACTTGCATAGTAGCCAAAGCCCTATTCATTAGCAACAAGATTAAGTCCGCCGATAACAAAATAAAGACGGTTTGGAAAATTATCAATAGTGAATCCAATAGAAATAAAAAATATAATAGTGATATCAGACTAGAGACTTCACGTGGTCTTCTAAGCTCTAAAAACGAAGTAGCTCAAGAATTTGTAGATTTCTTTACCAATATCCCAATTAAAACTAACGAAACCTTAAATTCCTCACCTTTGCTTTCTATTGATTTATTAAAAGCGAACGTTTCAGCATGCCCGGTTGAGTTTCAATTTAAGCATATAAACCCCATAGCAGTCATTAAAGCTTTTAAGGAAATCAAAATCAAATTAACAGAAGATCTATGGGGATTGTCTATTAAAGTGTGTCAAGCTATTATTGACACTATAGCACCGTACTTGGCTTTAATTTTTAATTTGTGTGTGGACCAAGGGGTCTTCCCAGACCTTATGAAATACAGCAAGATAATACCACTTTTAAAATCTGGGGACAGTAAAGATACGAGTAATTATAGACCCGTATCCGTGCTGCCGGTTTTCAGCAAGGTGTTTGAAAAGGTAATGCTTAATCAAATGCTCACCCACTTTAACACCAACAAAATCTTACACGAGAAACAGTATGGTTTCACCAAGGGACGTTGTACAACTGACGCCGGTGTCACTTTATTAAAACACATATATACTGCGTGGGAAGAGGCACAAGATGCCATAGGAATCTTCTGTGACCTCTCGAAGGCATTTGATTGCGTAAATCACCAAACCTTGCTCTTGAAACTTGAGCATTACGGCTTAGGTAAACTTGCGCTCAGTTTAGTAAAATCGTATTTAAATGATAGACAGCAGCAAGTACAGGTAAATGGTGTAAATTCAATGGCTCTGAAAGTAAAAATGGGTGTACCACAAGGTTCGATATTGGGTCCTTTCCTCTTTTTAGTATATATTAATGACCTTCCCCATTTATTTAAAACCAACCACAAATGGTATTGTTTGCGGACGATACTTCGTTAATATTTAAGATAAACATACGTGCCACAAACCTTGACGATGTAAATAACGCTCTAATGCAGGTCCATAAATGGTTTACCGCAAATAATTTAGTATTAAATGGGAAAAAAACTAAGTGCATAACATTTTCTCTACCAAATGTCAAAAGCAGTGACTGTGACATAGTATTGAATCAAGAGAAACTTGAATTTGTCGATGAAACTGTTTTCTTGGGGATCACGCTCGACTCAAGGCTACAATGGGGTCCTCATTTAACATCTCTTGCAGGACGGCTAAGTTCAGCAGCATATGCTGTCAGAAAAATCCGTCAATTTACTGATGTAGATACCGCGAGGATAGTGTATTTTAGTTATTTTCATAGTATTATGACATATGGTATTTTACTATGGGGACGGGCTGCAGACATCGAGTCTATATTTATTCTGCAGAAAAGAGCTATCAGAGCCATATATAATCTACGTAGGCGCGATTCTCTAAGAGAACTGTTCAAGGAAATTAACATCATGACGGTACCTTGTCAATACATCTATGAAAACATCATGTACGTTAGAAAAAATCTGCATTTATTTAGTAAAAGAGGTGACCGGCACCACTATAATACTAGAAACAGAGACCAACTAGTTCAGCTAGGTTTCAGGTTAGCTAAAGTAGACTCATCTTTCATGGGGTACTGTTTAAAATGTTACAATAAAATACCTCCCCACATTCTACAACTGAATGAAACGAAATTTAAATCTTGCATAAAACGCACACTATGTAGGCAAGCATATTATAAGTTGGGGGATTATATTGATGATAAAAATGCTTGGCTCAATGCTGGTCCTGCTCCACAACCATAGGGGCAATCGGAATCATCAGAATTAGAAAGTGAAGTTATTGTGAAAGCTGCAGAAGATTGTAAAAATATATTTGCATTGTATAGATTCAATCTCTTAGTATTATATAATTTCATAGCACATGTGTGAGTACCATGTACTGTAAAGCCACTATTTAATGAGTACCTAAATCTTTCATAGACGCGAAATTACCCTGGTGGTTGAGTGAATGTCATGCTCACATAAATGTCACGCTGATGGTGGCGGGTGTGTCGGGTCGTTTAGTTCCCTTCAAAACGGTTGAGTTGAATGATGGCTGATACATGCGTCATGTTCGTGAACGGGCGCTGTCAGTTGTGACTGGTCATCTCTTAGCTGCCACGGTTTATTTTAATTACTTTATTTTTTTATTACTGATTTACTCTTTTACTCTGGACGCTCTTAACTTGCCCGTATTTCTACATTGTTCTCACATATTTGTAATTCTTAACATGAATGATGTAACCAAGATTTTGTAACATATTTTGATTTAAAAGAGTGTCCATGGAGTTTCTTGCCCGTTCTTCTTCATAGAGATCTACGCTACGGAATGGGCAACTACAGTACTTTCACAAGTTATTATGCCTTGTGACTGGGACTGTAGCTTCGCGTTTTATTTTGTTTTGTTGACTTTCAAAAGTGCCTGTAATGGTCTAATTGAAATAAATGCTTTGACTTTGACTTCATCAACTAGAAAAGAGCGGCATCAAACGGCAAAATGGGATCATTCACATCATCGGACCGTTTAGGAGCTACGATGCCACAGACAGGCACAGATACACACGTCAAACTTATAAAACCCCTCTTTTTTTTGTCGGGGGTTAATAATATTCCAACCCACCATTATTAAGAAACCATTGAAAAAGCAGCTATTAGTAAAAATCTCAAAAATGTCATGATCTTATCATGTGATGTAGCTCCCATGATTCAATGTTATGAGATAGCTGATTTATCAGAATAGTAACAATAGCTTCTACTCCACTACACAAAGATCTAATAGCCACGCCGTTATATACCCATACCGTCTCATTACCACACTAGATTTATTGTAGAGCCAGGTTTCAACCATAGAGAGAAAGACATTAAAAAATAGCTGCGATGGAAAATGGAGATTTATAACCTCTTTAACCATAGAGCCATTTTTGAATCTCAATCTTCATCAACACTATCACTTCAACCGAATGGTGTCCAATTCTGGGCATGGGCCTTCTCTAAAGATCGACACTACGTCTGGTCCTGTGGTGCTCTCGACTAGCGGATTCCTACAACCTTCACCAGGTGGTCGATCCACCTCGTGGCCTCGTGGTCTACCAACGCTGCGTCTTCCAGTACGCGGTCGCCACTCTAGAATTCTTCGGCCCCATTCGGCTTCGGACTTCGGCATTCGGTTCTACAGCCAATGTCAAACTTCGCCTCTTGCAACTACGATAACGCAGGCACATCATTATGTCCAGTTGCATCTTAGAATTGGCCGTGATTAAGTGTCGTTAGAAAAAGGTCTATTCAGTGTCGTTTGGACCTGGATATAATCAGTAAAACAGGACTTTAAGAAATACTGTTAGGTATGAAATTCACAAGTAAAGGTTCTCATAAAACTGAATGTATCCTGTAGTTAGGGCAGGGTGCGACGTTACTTTTAAGTGCCCCAGTTATAAATACCGGTTAAATGCTGTGGTACTCAAGTTAAACGCGGTTTTTAGTTAGGTAATACTTTTAAAGATATTTTTGTGTTAGCAATAATTTTGTTTTCATACATTCGAACATACGCTATAAGAGTAGAGGAAGACCAAAGAAATGATGATTGAACTGTGTGATGGCTTAAAAGGAGGTGACTGCTGATCTAAGCAGACTCTTCTACTTCTTCCAAAGTATCTTCGTTCTCTAGGTATAACTCGTCACCTGACGAGTTATAGGCGAGATATATTGAAGAAGTTTTTTTTTTTAAATTTTATTCTTTGGTATAGCGGGATTGCGCGGGTCCACGTTCCGTAGCAAAGTTTAATCGAATGAGAAATATGAACAATATTATATTACTAAATGTAATTTATGTAAATATGTCAAGACTATTCAAATAGCAACGAAAATGTAAAAGAAAAAAATACTGAAAGCTTTCATGAGATATGAAAACGAAAGAACGATTCCTACGGAGACAGACCGAATGTTTTACTATGTAAAACAACTGATGTAAATGTCAGAGGTTTCATGAAAGCAATATTCATGATCTCTCTTATTCTAGAAAAAATCCTTCTTGGCTTAATTATTACATATCTGAAATTCGCAGATGTTTAAATACACCGGCGCCAGTTTTTATACCTAACATTTTTAATAGGAGGAGATTGCGGGACGTACCAGACAGTTACCTTAAAAATTGGCCACGAACTCCACTGGATAGGAATAAGTACCAGGAGGAAAGGGAGGCCTTTGCCCAGCAGTGGTCTTCAAAGTTATGTAGCGCTTGCCAAGGTCGGTCTGTGAATGGGTGACCATCTTTTACATACCGAATTTCCTCCGTGCCTTGAAAAGCACGTTGGTTCCGGCTGTCAATAATTTTTGACGGTCGTTACAGCCGTCACTGGCCATAAAAACTGACAACCAGTGTTACCATCATCATCATCGTCATCACTAGCCTATAATGTTCCCACTGCTAGGACACAGGCCTCCTCTCTATGAGAGGGAGTGGGCCACTACCACGCGGGCCCAGTGCGGGTTGGTAGATGTCACATATCTTCGAATGTTTAGTTCTAGGACATGCCGGTTTCCTCACGATGTTTTCCTTCACCGTTTTTGAGAGTAGCGGTAATGAATGAAATTACACAAAGTAATGCGCCTGCCTGGGTTCGAACCCACGGTTTACTGCTCGTAAGTCTGGGCTGCCACCGCTGCTCGCTCCAGTGTTACAAAGAGGTGTCGTAATACCCAGTCCTTAACAGCTATTTAAATAAGTACTGGTTTTCACCTAGATGCGGTCAGTCTACGAACCAACTCATATGTAGCTAGGAAAGGCAGATGATCAATAACCTTTCGAAGAACATAACAAAAACGTCACTCCATCACAGATCGATACATTAACACAAACAATTTGTACTAAGCTTACAATTCCTATAAGCCATGAAGAAATTAATTGAAAAACATTCCTTTGTAATCGGTATAAAGTTATTGATTTGGCGTCATCAGGCAACTGATTAAATAATAATAATTATTTAAGTGGCGTGCCCTATTGTTATGGTTTCATTTAATTAAATAAATTAAACAATGATCTCGTTAATAAGCATTTAGTTATGTATGATTATTAGTTATCCTAGTACAGGCATCTAGCATTATAGCTTTTTTACGAATGGGAAATCATCAATTTATAATTATTTATTAGGGATAAAAAAAATTTTTTTTATCCCTAATAAATAAATAAATAAATCAAATAACAACCCCCCCCCCCCCGCTCTGGGTGGAGCGGGAGGGAGTGTCAGACTTGTACTGACTAAAACCCATCCATGTTCCTTCTTAGCCCTTTCTGTTCCAGGGTCACGGTATCATCTAGCATTATACCAACATAGTTAATTTCGGATTCAGATTGTATTTTACTTTTTCAAGATTTTGATAATATTTTTTTTTCTTTGAGAATTATGTCTCGGAGAAAATTATCTTTCTAGTTTTCGAGTAGTTAGTAGACACTCATGGACCAAAAACGCCTTGTGACTGTCCTCTTTTAAAGCAAAGGAATTCAGGGAGCAATATTGTGGAGGTCAGATAGGCAGCCGCTCCATGTAAAATACTGTTATTCAGCTACATCCGATCAGACTCGTAGCCGACCCCGGAAAAGGCTGGGCAGATGATGATAAAGAGAGAAATAACTTCAGAATAGAGTTGACAAGGAATATTGTTTAACCATAATAGAGCACAGAAGAAATAATATGAGAGAGGGACCAAGAGCTTAACGTGCTTTCCGAGGCACTGAGAAAACTCGGTATGTAACGGGCGGTCACCCATCCACGGACCAACCTAGGCTAATGCGGCTTAACTAAACGATCGACCCGAGCGCCTGTTATTATTTAGCCACGAGCTCCTCAAACAAAAACACGAAACAGAACTAATCATAGTAAAAAAAAAAAGTTGTCTTTGACTTCATGAAATTTTAATATTATTATGATTAGTTTGAAAAGAAAATAAATAACAAATGTTCAGTAAATCGCATTATTAATCAAAAGTCTATGAAAGTTAAGTAGGTATTAGAAGAAAACGTTTTCCTTTCTTTACCAACAAACGTGAAACACGCAAGCTTACTTATTACGTGTAACGTTATAATGTCACACATGTATTATGTATCTATGCTTTTCTTTTCTTAGAAACTTTGATGTAACGTATAATAAGTGTCTGTTGTAACTAAGTACGCACAGCGACCAATGTACCACGATAAATGGGCTATCCAAAGATAATTTTATTTTTTTATTCGCACCAGTTGTTCCTGAGATGAGTGCGTTCAACCAAACAAACGAACAAAAAACTCTTCAGCTTTATAATACAAGAAGACAGAAGAAGATTGAACGGGAAATCTTTAGAAAGCTAGCCCATATTTTACTGGAAGTGTTTATCAAGGTGTTGTTTTGCATCCACGTCAAAATTCAGGAAGTTTTAGAATAACCCCCTTAACGTGGTTTAAGGAATACGAAATTATCAAATAAACGTTTGAGATTGTTTGTATGTGTGGAAGCGCGGTTATAGGGCGTGGATCAGACGGGCTGCGTTTAAAACAAGAGTGGTTTACACATTAACTAGCGCCCCGCCAGCCATCGCCAGTGCTTTGCACGGTATCTAGAACTTGACACACGGTTGTAAACACAAACATTCCGGAATTCATTTTCTAAATAATGGTGAAACCAGACTTTATATTTGAATAAATATAAACATTTTTTTAGAAACTTTAATCAAATTAAATTTTTTTTAATTAATTAAAAATAGTGTCTTATTTATTTCAATAAATAGACTTGCATGTGTAAGTTAAGCTCAATTATGAGGTACGTGCTTGCCATAAAGTTCTTCAGAACAAGGACCGAATAAAAAAAGGAAGCATTGAAAAGGAGACTAAGTAGGGTGTGGGATGGCGTTCATACCTAGTAGCAAGATAACATAACTAGCATAACAACACGCCTGTAATCCCCGAAAGGTTAGACAGAGGTGTACCTATATACTAGGTACCTACACTCACAATTCGCCACTTAAGTCCCATGTAGTACGGAGCGAGCCTATTGCCTTCAAGCGTGCACAAATTCACACTCCGTGGCTGCTAGTGAGAAATTTCTGATGGAAAAACCCAATAAAGCGTTGCCCGACCCGGGACTCGAACTTTCAACGCTTTAAGCTTCGACGTCTTCAACCAGGTTCGTCTGCAAGGAAAGATGGCGATAAAGTTACGACTAATGGCAAGGGCATCGCCAACTTTTGAGTAGAGGGTGACGTGGCAGAAGGGTGCGAATATAATATATAAATATATCGTATCTTCATCATTCATCTAATATCGTATCTTAAGTCTTTTTAATCAAAAATAGACATAACTTAATGTAGGTACCGAGAGAAAACTAAATAACACTAAATAACGAAGTAGCTACCGTTGAAAAAAATGTTGGCTGCAAACATTTTACTAAGCTGTTAGATAATACAGAAATAAACTGATGAAAAGACAAATGACATTGCTATGAAGGAACTAAAGCAAACAAAAATGACGGCTGACAAAGATAGATGAAAAAACAGCTACCACGGTATTAAGCCGACCCTAAATAGGCAATTATCTTCGTAGAAGTAATTTTGTGCGAAATACACCCTACGCCGACGACGGTTGTGGACCCTAGCAAAAGACAGGATATAACACCGGAATGAGGAATTTCTAGTAAGGCGATTAACACAATAAGAATGGTATAATTGGCAACTACAGCTAATAAGACAATTAGAAGTAATTAGGTATAGATTGCCTACAATGCATCTTATAGACTAATAAGTCATACATAACACCCCTTTGTCGCTATTGGATAGGCAATACAAAACGTCCTAACATAGTTCTTATATACGTCCTAGTTCATCTAGTCGTTCACGCACCCTGCGACCTTTCTGAAGAACATCACCATTAAGGTCTTCCTTCTTACGTGTCCTCTGTCGGGGTTTTACTTTTATTCTTCTTTGTAATGTCACTTTTCAGGCTAATCATGAATTGGTTACCCAAGAATGTCAGAAAACAATAAAACCAAATGCTAATTAAACCCTTCATACCAATAATGAGCTTAACATCAATTCGCTAAAACTACAAAGCGTGACTATTCGCATAAATAACTGCGCAAGAACAGGTTTGGGTATCAAGTGCATGCGGGCCGTGACAATGACCTCGTATACCGCAAAATAACACGTAAGTACTCTCAACTACTCGCCACTTGAACTACGAGTACCGCACTTACTGATACGACATAAAGGTGAAGGTAATGCCAAATTGATAACTTGGACGTGTGGTTGATTGTACCAACAGACTGATGTGTACATATGTCAAGTGGATGTGCAGTTAGCTGTACTGTATAGTTGTGTGTGCTTTAAATATTTCGCGTGTATAGTACAAAATGGGTAGTTAATGAATGATTCTATGGAAAGCAATAAAGCTAAGGGCAAAAATCATGGCATAAGTGTTCAAAATCTTTTCGATGAATATTGGCCGATTCGTAGATCGGCACTTAAAGGAAGACAAACAGGTCGACTTTAAACAATCAGGCGAATAACATTATGGTATCTAACACCTCTTATATTGAAACACTGTAGACCAGGGAACCTAAAATGGCCGCTTGGGCAGAATCATCATCTGCCTAGCGTTTTCTCAACTATGTTGGGGTCAGCTTCCAGTGTAACCACAACGGCTGAATACTAGTATTTTACATGACTTTTTTGGAACGACTGCCTATCTGACCTGCCTCTGTGGGTTATACGTTATCGCTTGAATAAAATCATAATAAATCGCTCCAAAACTAGTCGTTTCGATTCTTTAGTTATTCTTGTGCTTCATTGGTGTAATTGCTAAGTGTGGCGTTCCAGTGTAACACATAAATAAATAAAGAAATAGAAAAATAATATGAATTACGTTACGATTCGTAAAATGGTCACAAAGTGACAATGCATAATATGAACTGCGTCTGTACTGTGTCCATTTTAAGAATTTTCGAAGAAGTTTCTGCAAAAGCGGCCATCTTAAGCCCCCAGGGCAGCATGCCACAGAAGACAGGAGCCCTACAATGCAGTGGGTGGAACAATGCTGCCAATATTGATGATAATGATACTAGAGGGAGGATAGGTACAGAAGAAACAGTAACAATATCAAGGTAAAGCATCGAAGAACGTTGGTCAAAAATGTGTGCTTCTTCTTATGCAAGCGATCGTCTTGTAAATAGAAGGGTGTACTTGACCAAGCCAACTGTTTGTACTAAGCGTCTAACAGTTACATACTTATCTACAAATTTCTTACGTGCTGCATTTGTGATGCTTTCATTCATGATTCAGGTAAAGTTATATGATAGACGATAGCTTGTTCCTCAAGCTTAGTAATAACCAATGTTATATTTTCCAATTATCTTTCGCTGGTATCAGAAACTAGGCTCTGATTAGACGTCCATCATCATCACACATGCAAATTTAAATTTTACTCGAAACTTTAGAAAGACGAACAGAGTCGCACAGATGACACGTAAAATTTTGAAATAACGGATAATAAAACTTGTCAACATTAAATGAAATTAGATTTGCATTCTGAAGGTCAAAACAATCTATATAAACGGGTTTCATTGTTATTTTCATTTGAAAATAAAATCAAAACGGTCTCATGAGGAAAATATGACATTTCTGAACTGAGATAAATCCCAAGATCGCTCCAAAAATAGTCGTTTCGGTTGTGGTTATTAATACCAAGTTTTCGGTCGCGCCGGTGCATCCGCTGACGTGCTAAACCAACTTATTTTAATAATAGGTACCTCTTATTTTTGGAACAGGTACTTTGTTGTTCTGTGGTTTTGCTTCCTAATGCACATCTACAGCTGGGTGTTTTCTTATTCTAGTGTAATGTCATAAGCACTTTGCAACTTTTTACAGTGATTATCTCTTACTGTATTTATTGTAGATTTTGTTACGAACATACTATTTTAGGAACCATAGTATTATGAAATAGATTTTATCTCATAGTTGCAATCGCAAAAGCAAAGGACAGACAGACGTGGAGCAAAATGGAGGAGGCCTTCACCCGTTGAGGGGTCCATATTGAATTATGTATATAGATTTGGAAATTGAACGTAATATTTATTTAAAATTAATTTATTTATTTAGAAATGTTATGAATTAGAATTGTTAATTGTAATGAGATTGTTATTTATAAGCATGATATGAATTTTAATAGTTTGTTTTTTCATGCATGCACAGCATAAAAAAAAAAAAAAAAAAAAAAACTATGATATATTTGTTTTATAAGTCATTCAATATGGAAATAAAGAGGCTTTATTATTATTATTATTAGTTGCAATCGCTATTCCAAACCAGACGGAGACTGAGTGAACCGAGTACGAGCTATTGTTTGTTTGTATAGTTGTAACATGTCTTAGAATTTACGGGTTCTGGGACCTGCCGGTTTCCTCACGATGTTTTCCTGTACAGTTTTGAGAGCAGTGCATTTATCACACGCACGTAAAAGCTTACATTCATGCTTGTCTTTTCAACATCGACATACAACCTTAGATTACCACCCAAATCATGATTACGTCCAATATCCTAAATCCTGCACCTTTCAATATCCAATCAAAATTCACTTAACCAACCAATACACTGATAGAATAGAAATCTGTCAGAGTAAAGTGCCCCTCGACCTTTCCAATCTGGCTACCCTCATTACGACAGCCGGGATGTCGTTAGGCCCCTTATCCCAGGCCGTCAGAGCGAGGTCATTAGGTACCCATAGACTACGTGTTTATTAAACATCAGGTTTTGATGCTGGCTCGCTAAAATTGATAGGGTCGGCGCTATTCAACTAATCTGTCAGGAGGGGTGTCGTATCTGCCACTTGTTTTCTATAAGCGATGTGAACATTGTGTGACCCTTAGAAATGGTGTTAATAACTTTTGATGTTGACGGCGCTTTAGTTAGGGTTGGTGGTTCTCAGTAGATAATGAAGCACCAATTTTCGTTGCTTTGTCTCTTAATGTATGAAGTTTTAAATTCTAATTTTGATCAAATTCGTCCGAAATAGAAATTAAAAATTAACGCTCTTGATTCTGGTGAGAGAATGATGATTTCGGTGAACTTTAAAAGTCCGATTCCGAAGGCGACCACAACTGTTAACTGAATGAAAGCAACCTCAAAGTAGGCTGAAGGACATTAAACAGCACCAAAGAAACAGACAGCAGACATATACACCTAGTTACCAAACCTTACACATATTCCAACACAATGATGGTAGAACCTTAAAACTTTAAGGGACACCCCTACGACGGCAGGTGTACCGTGCTATTTCCAGGTAGGTACAATATTAGACTAAGTCAAGTCACAGGTGCTCTGAATAAATTTACGTCTAGCTAAAAGCCTGGCTAAATTGTGGCCTGAAGCACGTAAATGTTTGAACGCCCTGATCGATACTGTGTAAAGTGTAGATGTTTGAACTTTGTAGGACGAGACTCATCTAAATTAAAGACTCTCTTTGTGTTTGCCTTATGTGCTCGCATTATTTTTCTGAAAGGATTTCAATGCGGTTTACACCGTCATGCAGAGAATGTCTGGAAGGTTTGAGTATAATAAATTACAGTAAAACTAAGATAATTTTACGTTTGTATTTCTACTTAGGTATTATTTCAAGAAATGTCAATGTTTTGTCATGTCGTGAAAATCATCTTAATTCGGGTCATCTGCGGTCATTTTCTGTCCAAATATAATCACATAATATCGTCGGTGTCAGTGCAGAAGTTTGTAAAAACACAACACCCATGTTTATAAGTGAAGCTCTTTTTTTTTACAGCCTGTTTTAAATATCAACCTACAAGTATGTCCAAGGAAAGGTGGTATATATAACTATCTCAATGTTTTGCCGCTATATGCCAGGCTACTTCATCATCATTTTCCTGTACCTGACTCATTCCACTTGAGGTCGGCGCGACGCATTTTTTTCTTCAGGCTACTTAATTTATCCATTTTGTTGAAATAATTTGTCCATTTTGTTGAAAAAATGTATTTCACCAAAACATTTAGATCCGACGTCCAGCACTGAATCCAACGACATGTTATTCGTGCGTCGCGGCAAACATTTTATGTTATGCCACCCCTTTGTGTTAGTAAAACACTATAACATGACGCTACCAACCCGACTTTAAGCAGTGGCGGCTCGCCAAAACCAACAATAAGGCTCGGCGCAAACGGGCCATCAACCACAGCCACCGGTGGCTGTCGCGCGCTACCGCCACTTTTGTAACAGTGTCAGAAGCGAGCGACAGCCACCGGTGTTCGGAAGCCGCCACATTTTATAACCAGCTCCGCAGTCGTGCGATGGACTGCGACACGGAAAGTTTGCTCGCGTTACTGTCAATACGCAGACGACGTAGACGACGCCGTCGCCACGGTGGGCTGAAATCGCGAAGTTGGGACTTAAGGATTTTTAAATATATATTTGCATTGTATATACTTATACCATACTTTTATGTTTTGGAACTTTTTTTTAAAGTAGGTTATTACCCTAAAATTTCAGAGATTTAATTTGTATGAATAAAACAAAGAATTCGATGCATGGTGCATATTATTAGGATTATTATTATTAGTTTGTTGTAAATATTTTGTGCAACTGCATTCCACACCACTCTTTCCACAACACCAAAACCGGTTTTCTTATCAGTAGACGAGTCGTCATTAGTGACGTGCGCCAATCAGAGGGCAGTAAATTTGCAGGTAAAAAATATTTGGGGTAGCAAGTTGAAAACAATGATATCAGTTCGTTGTAACCACCCTTTACATACGGACTACCCGCTCGTTACTTGATTTTTGTTAAAAGTTGATTTTCGAGAATTTTGTGAAAATGTTTAGTGATTTAGTTACTAATGTTGATATGTTTGTGAAATTGAAATCAAGTGGTAGTATTAAGGATCATAACTTTTTATACAGTGCTATCAAGTCAAAATTGTGTGATTTAAATCAAGATAATGATAATTTGCTAAAGGAATTCTGCGCAAAGTATTGTTATAATACTTATAAAAAATGGGAAAATGCTAAACGAAAAGAACATACATTTAGAAGTAAATACAGTGATTGGTTGGCATCGGAGATAGTTTGGCCTGAGTTTATGAAAGATTTTGCAAAAAACGACGACGAACCAGTTCCTAGCACATCAACTACATCTCATGAAAAGGTGTCTGTTGGTACATCAACTCAAGTAATTCCGAGAAAACCATTTACAGAATTAGGTCCTAAACAAAAAAAGAGACGTACGGAACTTACTACGCAAACTATTGCTTCAGAGGAGTTGTCACATGCCCATGTTTTTAACTTAAAAGCAGAAGGAAAGGAAGATGTTGCTGACATATTACAGCATCTGCTCAAGCATCCACAGGACGTGCAAAAAGTAAAAGATTGTCTTTTTGGAAATAAAAAGAAATCAGTATTCTCTCCAGATGAAGCTTCAGGCTTGTTTTTGTCTTTGAAATTGTCAAAATGGCAATATAATACGCTACGAAAAAGTATCGCAGAAGTAACTGGTACCAACGTATATCCCTCTTACTACGCACTGCAAAATGAAAAAATTAAATGTTATCCACCTAAAACTGCTATTGTAGTAACAGATAAAACGGCTATGATAGAATTGCAGGCACTATTGGATATTACTGTGAAGAGAAATATAATGTCAAACGAAATTAGTGAAACTTGTAAAGATTTGACACTGATTAGTAAATGGGGATTTGACGGAGCTTCGAATCAAGCCAATTATAAGCAGAAAGTTGGAAGAGAAAATGAAGAAGATGAGGACTTTGACGATTCTAGCGTATTTATGGGTAGTTTGATTCCTATCAAATTAGTGTCTGGTGACAGAGTTATATGGGAAAATGATTCCCCAAATTCCTCATTATGGTGTCGTCCGCTGTTTTTTAAATTCATGAAGGAAAACAAATTCAGCATTTTGCAAGAAAAAAATGCGATTGAGGCAGAGATTAACAATTTAGTTAAGACAGTGGTTGATGATTTGACCATCTCGCACAACCTAATACTAACCATGATAGATGGTAAAGCGACTGCAGTTCTTTGCGATACATCAACACAAAGATGTGACATATGTAAAGCTACTCCAAAGGAAATGAATGATTTGTCCTTGGTTTTGGCAAAAGAAATTGATGTCGATTTATATAAATATGGTTTATCGTCGTTACACATCTGGATACGATTCATGGAATGCATTCTTCATATAGCGTACAGATTAGATTTGAAGACATGGATGGTGAAAGGTGACAGTAAAGCTATTATGGAGAGCAAAAAGAGAAATATTCAGGAAGCATTTAAATCCGAAACAGGACTTTTAATTGATGTTGTGAAACAGGGTCATGGTACAACAAATGATGGGAATACTGCGAGGAGATTTTTCGAAAACCCCGATATTGCAGCTTCGATCACAGGAGTAAATGAAGAATTAATAAAAAGATTTAAAACTATATTAGAAGCAATTTCGTCGGGTCACCGTATTGATATATTGAAGTTTAAAGATTATACCGAAACCACCATGGAACTATACATTGAATTATATAATTGGTTTTACATGCCTGCAAGTGTTCACAAAGTTTTAGCTCACGGAGCAGCTATTATTGAAAGCTTGGGTATAGTGCCCATTGGAAAATTATCCGAAGAAGCAGCTGAAGCACGCAACAAAGATTTTCGGAGATATCGTGCTCATAATTCGAGGAAATTCTGTAGAAAAGCTACTAATGAAGATATTTTGAACAATTTGTTAATCAGCTCTGATCCACATATTTCAAAGATACGACACAAACTGGTGCGAAAACACAAAGCCTTTTCAGAAGAAGCAACAGCTTTGTTGATCGTTAAGGATACATTTGTTGACGATGATGATCAAGAAAATTTAGGGGTTTTAACTGAAGACCCGTTATTGTCAGAGCATGGTGTTGAGCATGGTGCAGGCCCCTCCTAAAAATATTGGTAAATGATTTGAATTTTGAATTTGTCTTTGTAAGTCTCACACATACAGAACACAGATTTGTAGTCGTGGATTAGGCCTATTGGGGAGACCACTGATAAAAAAAACGCGCCTAGTTCTCTACCTCTGGGGTGGTGTGGAATAGAGAATACAATAATTATCACTGCTAAGTATTCTAAGATTTAGGTGACTTTTAAGATATTTTCGTTCAAAAAAATCTAAAAAAGTCTAACTACCTACTAAGTCACAGTAAACTACAGTAGACGATTAGATGCAAATAAATTGTACTATTAAAATACTTATCCAACAATTGGAAGAAATTTGAGATTTTGTAGACTTAAATGCGATTTTAATAAGAAAAAAAATTAAAAAAAAATTCTCCTAAATCGCAGCAAAGCGCAGTAGCTGACTAGTTGTAAAAATAAGCTAATAAATAGTACTATTTTAATATATACATCGCAGTTGGAGATGTTTTCAGATTTTTGAGATTCTTTAGATTTTATGATTTTTTCTATACAAAAAAATATTTAAAAAATTGTAGTACTAAAAATAATGCGTAAAATAAAAAGTCATAGAACAATAATTTACTGTATTAGATAGTAGAACAAATTTGCATCATTAATCAGTAAAAATAAGATGACTTTTTTTTTAATGTCCTAAGTCCACTACGTATATAAATCAACCCACCGTGGCGTCGCCGCCTATATTGGGTACATCCAGAGGGTGGAGCACCGCGACAGTGGAGCGTATCGGCGTCTTGTGTGGCCCGCAACGACCACAAGTGGCGAGTCGCCGACACTGCTGTAGCAGTGGCCACCACCGGCCACACGTATGCGGCGAGTTTCAACAAAATGTATGAAAAAGCGCGTGAACTGCTTGTCGCTGGCTACCGGTGGCTGGTGGCCCGTTTGCGCCGAGCCTAAGATAGCTCTAAAAGATCGCGATTCGATTCTATTTGGGCTTTAGATTTTTGATATTTTAAGTCATTTGGTTTAATCCGAAAATCCTTGATGACCGATAGGCAACCATTTTGCTATTAATATACACGTCTTATTTATTTTAAATGCCCTTGAAGACGCGAGTTAATTGACACTTAACATTGAAAAAGGACAATAAAATTAGTTTTTTTTTTATATTACCCTCGAGAGACTCGTGAATGATAAATAATATTATATTACCGACTCGTGAGTAATATTTTTTGCGTTTCTCATATAAATTATATGTTTTCAGTTGATATAGCAATAGGGGATCGGACTGGGTAAAGAAAACGACATTCTATTTTGTCCGTCAGACAGGTAATACAAAAATATTAGACACGTATTTTTTGTTTTATCAAAATATCAAAAAATTACTTAGTTAGAACTCATTAAAGTTGGAGAGCGGGGGCTTACTCCGTCACAAGTAGGTATAAAACTTACCTACATGTGACGTCATGCGCCATTTCAACTCAATATATCTCCGTAATTTTATGACCACGTGAAAAAAGAAAAAATACGTGTCCAATACTTTTCAATAAACTACCCGACGGACAAAGAAAAAAAATATAGGATTATCCCCTATTGACTTACTTGCATTTCATTAGAAAAATTTTAATTATGTAAAAATCACGTGTCACCCTAATCTCTCATCGATTTCAATTAAATTTTGTGGACGTGAATGCTTAGTTCCAGCACTTCCAGCTTGAAATATGGGATATTTTTGGCCCCGATGCGGAAGCGCGTGGCACCATGCGAAGCAAGGGCAGGGTCGCTAGTAAACGACGTATTTATATTGATTATAGCAAGATACCAAATAGTTTTTTCCGTAGAAAATTTTGGACATTTGAAGAAAAATAAAAGATATAATTTATATCTAAAAATAAAGCTTAAAATTCTACCGACTACGATAGACATTTTATGAATGAATTTCGTGATGCGGAAAACAACGATTGGCTCCGATTTGTTTAATTTTATTTTAGCCTTTACTAAGCCTCTCCCAATTCACGTCCACAGAAAGATTTTAGACGAGGTGTTTAATTAAGCCTATTTGAAGGACACTTAGTCTAGACATAATATTTTCTTTTCCTTTGAGCGAAACAAACGTACTGTTTTTATTCCGTTAGTTAGTTTAACGGGAGTATTTCTTAAAGGGTTCATTGTTATTCTAGACATTTACTTGAATATTAGGAACGTGATCGATTGTAATGTTAATACAATGTGTAACTAGGCCACAAAACGGATGTTACAAGCTACATTTAACTAGCATCTACGTACTATTTTTGCGAGCTAAAAACCAGTCTAGATATTTAAAAATATAGCTAAGAAGCCAGTATATAAATCAAGCATTTTGTAGAACGTATGTCAATGAACTCGACGTGGTGTGTTCGAGATTGCGACGGTCAAAATGTGAGGAGTCTTCGAAAGTAGAAAGTTTGGTGCAGCTTGCATTGGATTTTAATTATCCTTTGGCTGTGAATGTGTTGACGTAGCCGTTTTCCTCCCGAGGGCGTATACACTCCTGTCTATCACCCGCGAGTCGTCTTTTATACCACCAGACACTGCGTGATCAATATGAGATCAATAGCTTTTCCAAAACCGAACCAAAAACTTGGTGCTCTGTCAAACAACGCACACAACCTAGAACCCGTTTGGCTAAAGAAGCATGGATTTCTTCCCAAGAGTTCCTTTTCACAACGACTGGGGGTTAAATAGGGGATGAAAGTTTGTATATTGGTTGCCAAGGTTGCATTTTTACCAATGGGGATTCCCATCGAGAGCACGGCTTGTTCTGTACTGGGTTATGAGTTGACGGATTCCAGTAACGTCCATCAGTTCCTGTAACTAACAAACAACGGGACACGCAGGATATGACATTAAGTGTCCCATAGTTTGTGAAACACTTCAGGGCAGTGTCATTTATAAAATATTGTGCTTTTTTTTCAGCTGGCCCACTCCACTCCCTCCCATTCCTTCCACTTCTCACGATGGTGTAGTTTTTCTCGCCAATTCGCGAAGAAGCCATCCAAGGCGTTCGGCCATCTTCTCCACGGTCTGCCGCGACCCCGTCTAACTGCCTCAGGACTCCAGTCTTCCGATACCGCAGCTTTGTTAGCTACGTTGGTAATTTGCGTTCTGGAGCTCAGTTTGTTTTAGAATATTGTTCTTCCATATTCTAAATAGCAACCTAATAGCTTTACACCCCGCACATTATTCACATACCCATTTTGTTCGCCTTTTCCACATTCCTCACTTTTTCTCAAATGTGGTCCGTTTGAGTGACTATGTGTCCTGACCTTTTTAAAGGGCATTGGCAGTAAGATAGGCCAGTAACAAGTCGTTCTACGGCATTGAGCATTAAAACTAAAAAGAATGGACATTTGAGCAGTGAAATAAATAATGCCAATCCAACTGTTCTGCTTACTCGCACAACCTCGTGGTCGGTTATTCCATGGGAACAGTGCAGGAAATATCACAGTAAATGTATCCTTATTGAGCTTAAGAAACTAGCTTTTTGACAACTCGACTTAATGAAAAGCATTTACTATGAGCACAGTTGAATGAATATTTATTTACATTAACGGATTCTTGTCAATCTACGGAGCAATAAAATGTGCGAGTTTGACGAAATAAGGTAAGGAAATAATCTTAACTTTTTTTTAATGTTTTTATGGGTCTGTATTCTATAGCCATTCATTTCTTTTTTCTTTTTCTTCTAAGAAATCCGATCCTACAAACTTCAAACAGCACGGCAGACCAGCGTTAGTTACATCTAATATTCCCTAGAAATAACTTCATAAGGAACCAAAAGGTTACCATAAAAATAAACTGGGTTATTTACGAGTTCTATCAAACGGTACCGTTCATGGGAAACGAATATTTCGATTGAACACGTCATTATCAAGAAGCTCATGTTTCAAACAGACAGTTTCCCTTTCAGTATTTTTGAAGATTGTTTTTTTTTTTTTAAGATTTTGGATGGAAATGTTAGTCCACAATTAGTTTCACTTTAGTGACAGGCACTTCACATTTACATCAATTCAGAATGACGAGTTTAATTTATCGACCCTACCAATATGGCTGCTCTCCGATCTCACAAAATACTGACAATACACGAGATGAGATGAACGAATACATGCAACAAGTATAAGTCGTGATAATCGCGAAGTTAAGGGCGGGGTTTGGTTACCGCGGTCGATCTCAGACGTCTGACATATTATATGACATAAAACGTACAAGGTAACCCTTTATAGCGAGGCCCACTTGAACAACCTTATAAAAACCCTGACAAAAACCTGATACACAAAAACACATCCGACCGACATTATTAGATCGTGATATAACTAAGTAATTATACCGTTTTGGCCTGCATCTGATCCCTCTCCCGTCGCGACTCGCGTAGGATTTCCGTCCTATCAGATTATCAGAGTCAGGGAAGTGAGAGTCTAATAAAGGGTGTTAACGAAGCCGAAAGGCACTGGTTCACCCTGTCATTGCGATAATTTTTTTGTTCTACACCATACCTGGGAAC
The DNA here is from genome assembly GCA_963082945.1 of Cerastis leucographa. Taxonomy (NCBI): domain Eukaryota; kingdom Metazoa; phylum Arthropoda; class Insecta; order Lepidoptera; family Noctuidae; genus Cerastis; species Cerastis leucographa. The sequence goes on from OY720359.1 coordinate 3,249,529, forward strand.
CCCCTAGTTACGGAGATATAAGGGGTCAAAGTTCCATCTTTATGACAAGTATTTTTTTTATATACAAGTTTTTAATGTAAGATTTTTACTTTAAACACCTCCACGACCCCCGTACTATTCAATCCGTCCATCAGCACAATGTTTTGAGTGCGTTACACTGAGTTCTACAAAACATGATTTTACACCCCCCAAAAAAAAGTCGTTTCCCAGCAATAATTTTTGCGTAAAGTTACTTAGTTTCATGTACAGAATGCTTGGTTGACGGCTTCGTGATGAGGTGATTTACACCTTGTACATCTAAAATATTACTCAGAATACCTGTAATATCACTTTAATAGTCTCAAAGTCGGTCTGGGAGACAATTATTATCAAACCGAGGTGATCTCTAGCGATAACTTACGTTGTCCTGTATTTCTTATTTTTCGAGTTATATAATTACTACTAGTCGCCAACAAGCGAATTGTGCCAAGGTGACCCCTAGCAAGGACTAAGCAAACCTGACTCAAGTCTTATTTAAATCTGATAGGTATACACAAAAATGGCCGACATAAGACCGCGAAAACCTGATAAAAATCACTGATAAAGTCCACTTACCAAGCAACAGCAGTATGAGCGGGTTCTGGAACTGCTCTATGTACTTCTTCCATAGCGGTTCCTGTTCCTTCACCTGGAACTCGTTGGGGCCAACGAAGTTCATGCGATCGTTGGCTTCCCGCCATGATAGGCCGCGACGAACGTCTACGTTGAGACGTTCAGCCACCTGAGGGGAAAGAGAAAGGTACTAAAGTAAAAAGGCAAAATAATCAATATTGTGCATATCATGGCGCAGTTTTGGAACTTTGTAAGGCCTCTCACCAGCACGCGTAGCATGACCACTGTAGAAACTAGTGTTGTCTACGGAAGAATCCACATAATGACAGATAGACAATGTGACAGTTTGTCGACATAGCCCGTTTCTTCGGGGGTCATGCTACGCGTGCAGGTGGACCCATATCCTGAAACCACACATTCGAAGACATGTGATATGCACAGTCCAGTGCAGTGTGCCTGCGTGGTGAATTTTGGCTGAACCGTTCTCGCGGAGAGTAGTGCTTATGATTACGCAGTGTTGGAACTTTGTAATGCCTCTCAATAGGTGAACTTATATCCTAAAACCACACATTCGAAGACATGTGATTTCCACAGTCCAGTGCAGTGTGAAGTGTGTCTGCGTGGTGAATTTTGGCTGTACCGTTCTCGCAGATAGTAGTGCTAATGATGGCGCAGTGTTGGAACTTTGGAAGGCCTAGCACCAGGTGAACAAATATCCTAAATCCACACATTCGCAGACATGTGATATACACTGCACTGGGTCTGCGTGGTGAAATTCGGCCCAATCCTTTTCGCAGAGAGTATGCTTGTGTCCCAGCAATGGGAAGTGGGAACGTTAGAGGTCAAGCTTACGCTACGATTGACTTCGTTGGTCGAGGGGTAGCAAGTGCAACTGCTGAGCATGATGCCCAGGGTTCGATTCCCGGGTCGGGCAAAGTGTCATTGGGTTTTTCCATCAAGAATTTCTAAGCAGCAGCAACGGAGCCTGGATTTGTGCCTGGTTGATGGCAATAGGCTCGCCTCCTATTACATGGGACTCAAACATAACTGGCGAGGTTTGGGTATACTATTACGTACATCTCTGCCTAAATCTTCAGGGATTACAAGCGTGCTGTCATATTTCTAGTAATCGATAAACCATAATGGTTGGTTACTGAGTTAAGTCGAATCGAAATCGAATTCAGGAAACAAAGGCTTAATCAAACAGTCTTCTGATATTTCAAAATTGGAATAAACGAGTTTCCATTTTCAAGGCCTCTTTCCTCGAAATTACATGCTCCAGATTCCCTTTTATTAAATTATTCAACCAATGACAACAAAGTTTGAGACACCCGCGTCAGAGCCAATTAGCTTTAAGCCAATCACGTGTCCCGTTTCAAAGGACCAGAAATATCTGGTGTAGCAATTATTTTGTATCATGGCTACAAAATTCAAGGAAATGTCAGAGGTTGAAACATTGGTGGGTCAAGTTATTATTATTGTACGAGTAAGTCCATTAGTTATAAATATCCGAAAACATCCAAAAGCGGGCATTATTATTCAAGCTTTTATTATTCGAACTTTAAACTGAATGTTATCGAAAAGTATTATTTATTTACCGAAAATAGTAATATTTATCCTATTTCGGTAAAAAAATTATACTCTTTCGATCGGTCAGACTGACTTTAAATTACGTCTGTGTTATCATTATTAACGTCGTTGTCTTCGATAGGTATCGTTTTTGCAAGCTTACTAGTTGAATGTCAATGTCGAAATTTATCTCAGCGACAATTAATGTCAAAAGTCAAAAATAAGGTAAATTAGAGGTAATTATTCACTATTATTTTCTTAAAATATACGAGTATTTCCTCTTAGATCATCCTTCGTATTTATACTGTCTTAGTGCAACTTCAAGACCCATAATTTTAAAAGACTTATCCCTCTTCCTCGACACCACCAATCATTTGCTCAAATACTTTCTCAACAGCTAGAAAAAACCGTCCGGACAAATTGACCAATCCGAACGAGATGTCTGGGGATTCAATCTTGACGACCCATTGGTTCCAATCAGAACTGATTTAGCTTGGCTACGTGCGTGTTCAGACTGCAATTACCGTGCTTAGATTGCTTTAGAGATAGATCTGCTAACAATTCAGTAATTAACCGGCGGGCCTGTTTTTAATAAGTGGTTTCTTTATATAGATGCATGTAAGAGAAGTCTTGAGAACCTCGTGCCTAGATAATAACAGCCGCACAGGCCGATCTTCAAGGTTAAGCCGTGCTTGCCGAGGTTGGTCTGTGGATGGGTGACCATCTTTACATACCGAGTTTCCTCTGTGCCTCGAAAAGCACGTTAAGCCGTTGGTCCCGGCTGTCATTTGTAGATCTTTGCAGTCATTACGAGTAGTCAGAAGCCGAAAGTCTGACATCCAGACTTACCAACGGGTATCATATTACCCCCAGTTACTGGGTTGTGGAGTTCAGATAGGCAGTCGCTTCATGTAAAATACTGATAGTTAGCTGCATCAGGTTAGACTGGAAGCAAACCCCAACAGAGTATGGGAATAGGCTAGGCAGATGATGAAATTGTAAAAGAAGTCTTGACAAATTATAAGCTTGGGTTGATGATACTGATAGTGGATACTGTTAGTATGCGTCAAGGCAAATGTGGACTGGTCGTTGGTTTTGCCCAGATTGTCTCGCCATCTTCTACGAGGTCTGCCGCGACGTCTAGCTTTGTTAGGGCTCCAGAAAGTGGCTATTTTGGCCCACAGCTCATTGGGCATGCCGCATGCGACAAACAGATAGCTGTAGAGATAGATCTACTAACAATACCGGACCGGACTGGGTAAAGAAAACGACATTCTATTTGTCCGTCAGACAGGTAATACAAAAATATTGGTTGTGCGTTGTTTCATCGCTAATTGTTTAATCGAATTTTGTTTCACATAAATTGTTTCTCATATTATCATTTCATAGAATAATCAATACGCAGAATACTTACTTTGAAGAAATTTAAATCATCGATTTTTATTTCAAACTAGCTGTACCCAGCATGCGTTGCAATGCACTTTTTACTACCCACCTACCCTATCCGACCTACCTACCCTATCCTACCTACCCTACCCTACGCTACCTACCTACCTACTCTACCCTACCCTACCCTACCCTTACTACCTACCCTACCCTACCTACCTACCCTACCCTACCTACCTACCCTACCCTACCCTACCTACCTACCCTACCCTACCTACCTACCCTACCCTACCTACCTACCCTACCCTTCCTACCTACCTACCTTACCCTACCTACCTACCCTACCCTACCTACCTACCCTACCTACCTACCCTACCCTACCTACCTACCCTACCCTACCTACCCTACCCTACCTACCTACCCTACCCTACCTACCTACCCTACCCTACCTACCTACCCTACCCTACCTACCTACCCTACCTACCTACCCTACCCTACCGTATCCTATGTCCGTCTCCTGGTTCTAAACTACCTCCCTGCCAATTTTCAGCTAAATCGGTTCAGCCGTTCTTGAGTTATAAGTGAAGTAACTAACACGACTTTCTTTTATATATATAGATAAAGTTTAATGTTAGAATATTCATATCATAGAATAACAAATCAAATATTATTTATCCACATATTGTTTGTTTCACATAAAACTTATTACGAAACTTATTAATCGACTGACAGTTTCTAAAATTCAAGCCTTTGAAAAATGCATACCCTCCTACAAAATTACAACACCGGGTTCACAAAAATAATGCGGGTAAATTATTGTCAAGCAGGAAAACAATCTTGTTATTCTCTCTCATGGTGTCCATGCCTGTTGCATGCAGCATGCAGCAAGCATGCAAGCTGCAAGCAAGCATGCAACTTGCAGCATGCATGCAAGCATGTAACATGCAACAGGCAAGGTTTCTGTCACGGCTCCGGCGCTGCGGGGCTCCGGCGGCCCCACGCAAGTTTATCGTCGCAGATGGTATTAACGCTCACCACCGCAGCTTCGGCTTGCTGGCCGGCAAGCCGGCCAGCCTCAGCCGCGGCGGCGATCTTTAGAAACCACCTGCTCCTCAACTCGCGGGCCGCCTCATCCCTCCGCGCCTACGCGGGCTTAAATTACACTCTAGGGGTAGGGCAAACAAGACTACGTGGATTCTGTTTTGCAGCCATTCGTTTCTGCCACTAACTTTAGTAGTACAACATATTGACTTTTAAAGACAATATTTTAATTTAAGGTTAATAATTTCTTTGAAATAAAATACCATGGAAACATACATCGAACAAACAATATTCGTTGAAAAATAATTCTGCTGTTTGATGAGTTGGTCAAATAAAAAAATGTGATTGTAAAATTCTTTGAATTGTGTTTCTGTAAAATATTTTTCAGTCAAGTAAATAGTAGTAGAAACAAAAATATTTGAAATAAAAATACGGGGACTAAATATTATGTGAAACATTTTCTGGGAAACGAAATTCTGTCAAATTTCTGTCTGCGAAACAAGGTGACACCAAAAATATTAGACACGTATTTTTTGTTTTATCAAAATATCAAAAAATTACTTAGTTAAAACTCATTAAAGTTAGAGAGTGGGGGCTTACTACGTCACAAGTAGGTATAAAACTTACCTACATGTGACGTCATGCGCCATTTCAACTCAATATATCTCCGTAATTTTATGACCACGTGAAAAAAGAAAAAATACGTGTCCAATACTTTTCAATAAACTACCCAACGGACAAAGAAAAAAAAAATAGGATTATCCCCTATTGAGTAATTAAACTTGGCTTCGTTTTAATCAAAGATATTATTGGGACCTATCGAGTTAATAAATGGTTTCTAGTATAGAGATGCCATTAAAATGTTGGAGATGAAGTATTGATTGAAATAATATTAGTGAGAGTGGGAGAATGAGAATGAAACACATTAAAGGGTTGTTTGACTATTCCGTATTATTAGTAATTAAAAGAGTTATAGTAAACAAATTAATCATGTAATCAGTTTTAATACAATAAAATACAAACGAAACACTATTGCCGCGAAATCAAGTGTCAAGAGAGGAAAAGTGATGTGTCACATAGCGTCCCCGTGTAGGGCTGTGCTGTATCGATTTAGTATGTTTTTTGCAGAGTTTAATTTAGTTCTGAATTTGGAATTTTTCCCATATTTTTTTTAAGGTCATTTTTTTACTGATAAGAAATGATCTTGAAATTAGCGCACAGGATGTTTTACTAACTCAAGACAGTGAATCAGGTGCCTCTCATCTTTAAAACGTATTAAATTATACCGTCGACGATACTTAATTTTAGTTGGTACAAAAAATACAAAAAAAATGTATTTTTATTACCTTATTTCACGTTACTTTGTTTTCCTTATATACGTCAAAAGATATAAATATACCACATAATGATAAACGACTACATTAAATTATATTGGAGGAAAACATGGCGTCCACTTTAGTCCTTTCGAATAAGTATTAACTAATTTAAAGAAGACTGACTTAATAACTAATAATTAAATAAGGACTCTTTTATTTACCTATGATAACGTTACGGCTAATATAAATGTATGAAGTAAGAAGGCACACTTCGCCGACACCAGATACATTGGGATAAGAGCAAAAAGATCATATCATAATGAGGTGCACCACGGAAGAAAATAGTCAACCCCGAAAACTGTCAACCGCCCTAATACTGCATACCACTCTCGTAATAAGAGTCCATTGTATAATAGGGGGCGAGCCTATTGCATCAACCGGCCACAAATATAGAATCTGTGGCTGCTATTGAGAAATTCCTGATGGAAGAACCTAATAACAATTTCCCCGACCCGGGAATAGAACCTAAGACCTCATGCTCATCTGGACTGATCTGAATCGGGATTATTGGAGACTATCGGGATATCACTCCTGTTGACGAGGGACAGACAGGAGACACAGGAGGGCCTGTGTCTCCTGTCCGTCCCTCTTACCTAAGAGCTCATCGCCGTTAACCACGTTGCCGCCTGACTTACTTTTTGAGACATGCCTCCTTCCCTTTTCGTAGAAACCGGCCCACGATTACAGAGAAAGTTTAAGTATTAAAAGGCCTGAACACAATCAAAACACCAATTAATTCAGCAAAACTATCATTATATTACAGACGCAATTGGCCTATTTTACATTCGAGCGGTGCCAACTCGCTACATCACACGACGCTTCAGTAAATACGAAAGCGTAAGTGTGATAATATATCTTTAGAGTCTTTGATGGTTTTAAAACAGTCTCCACTTAATCACAGCTCAACGAGACTGAAAGGGTGCTATGATGTATTTACGTCTTGAATATTAATCAAGCTAAAACATAAATAGAAAAAATTGTGCGTGGAGTCCCTCCGCGCGGAAGAAGTGAAACTTCGTAATACTACACGCATGCGTTCGAGTGCCACGCATTCACTCTAGTTATTTTATTGAGCTTGTAAGTAATATTTTGTTGTTTTCTTGTTGTATTATTTTTATTAAGTACATAAGTTTATCGAGGTTATTCTACTCATGGAAATTGAGCGAAGGCTGGTCACACCGAAGAGTCGAATGCATGACTGTTTGCACGCCATCTTGCGTACCTAGTAGAACTACGTAGTCACAATTCTTGTAATACTGCCATCTCTTGGTGAGTTTTAGAAATGGTCGCGTTAAACGTTAAACTTGTTGGAAGTCGCATAAGAAGTTTCACTTGAAAAACATGCTTACGATTTTGCAATAAATTTTAAGGCCATAGTTGATATGTGATGTAATACAAGATGTAAATGGACCATTCACGAAGCCGTCAACAAGCATTCTGTACAACAAATTAAGTAACCCTACGCAAAAAATATTGCTGAAAAATGACTTTTGTTCTTGGGGTGAAAAATCACGATCTACGTTAAAACTCAAACATCGGGCTGTGAGACTGTTCGAAAAAGATACCGTAGCCCTGGAACACAAAGGGCTAAGAAGAAACATGGATGGGTTTTAGTCAGTACAAGTTTGATACTCTCTTCCACTCCGCCCAGAGCGGGAGGAGTCACTTGATGATTTCCCATCCGAAAAAAAAGGCACTCAAAATATTTGGCTGATGGATGCATTGAATAGTACATGGGTCGTGGAGTAATTAAAGTTACAAAATTAAAAACATGTTTCAAAAAAAAAATGACCACCGATATCTCCGTAACTAGGAGGTTCCCAGGTATGGTCTAGAACAAAAACATGATCGCAATGACGAAGAAGACAGACCCTTCGGCTTCGTTAAGGGTAGTTTTTCATCCATTATAATTAGTTTTTGCGCGCGGCTTCGCCCACGTCGAAAAAGGTAGAAAAAATCCTACGGGAAGGTTCTACTGGGATAAAAAATATCTTAACTTCCTAACTCTTGTCATGGTCTACCTTTATGTGGTATGTATACAAGGTGTTGTTTTGCATCCTCGTCAAATTCAAGGAGGTAACTATGCTAATGATTCTCGTCCCGAATCAATAATAAAATGGGTAGGTAATTTTTCTTTTTTTTCGTTTTTACGGAAATCGGTAAGTGTGTACCACCCGTGTTTTGGACACGGCCCGTCTGGTTCTTGCCTTATAACCCCGCTTACACACATACAAACAATCTCAAACGTTTATTTCATAATTTCTAAGAAATTCCTAAGAAATTCTAAGAAATTCCCTAAACCACGTTAAGGGGGTTATTCTGAAATACTGACAAACTTAAATAACCAAAAAAGTCAGCGTTTATTAATAATTAACTAGGTACCGTAATTTTAATTGATTATTTATGTCTTTCGTGACCACCCCCTGAAATTTGACGAGGTTACAAAACAGCACCTTGTATAATTTTTATCGAATTCCGTTCATCCATTAGGGCGAGAAAAATAGAGATAAAAAGTTAATTTCGCATTTATTATATTACTGTGGTTTTATGAGATTTATGCATATAAATAGTAGAGTCCATTTTACGTTTTAAAGTTATAATCCTACTTTTTATCTCAGTATGCGATAGTTGAGCTTTTTTTATAGAGTGTGCTCTACTGCCAAGCCGCTAGGCTTATGAAAACCCCAAAAAAGCTTTGTGCTTTTCCGCTAAAGCCGCCTTTACAAATGCCTCCAGCGGTGAAAACGTGGATTTATGTACACGTTTTTCATGAATATGGTTCAATGACTTTTAGGAAAAGCTCTAGGAATAATTTAGAGAGATATTTAAGGGGGTAAGAGTAGAGAAGACCAAAAACAGATGGATGGTCTGTATGAAGGATATGACAAAAAAAAAAAGAATTTTGCTTGTGCTAAGCGGTCTACTTAGCGGTCCCCCGACGCTACGACACCGCTTGGATTAATTTATTTTTGTTTTTTTTTAGAGGTTTTTTCTGTCGGGGGTTTATAAAATTTTTAATTTAATTTTTATTTATTGCTTTTTAAACTTACGGACCACCCCCCCCTGGCGATGCCCATGGTGACAAGTGACAAGATTTCAAATTTGGAATCGATCAGACCCGTTAACGTTGTTTATATCTTTTCATCAACTAGAAAAGAGGTGACCTTCAAACGGCTGAGCAGATTTTCTCGAAACATAGCTAAAAACTCTCGATTAAAACCGAAAACCGATTTTGATAAAATTAGTTTCGTTTGAAAGGTTTCAAACGTAACCAATTTTATCAAAATCGGTTCATCCGTTTAGGAGCTACGATGCCACAGACAGACACACAGATACACACGTCAAACTTATAACACCCCTCTTTTTTGGTCGGGGGTTAAAAAAGACATGTCTGATGAGATGACGAGAACTCCATACTTTTCTATTTCTCGTCATCTCATCCCAATTATTGGGATAACGGCAGGAGGATGATTGTGATGACAGGTAGAAAGATAGTTACTGACCCGTAAGAAACAGCAGCCGAATATCATTTCAAATCATTAGCTATCATAAGCAGAACAGTTTCTTAAACAAATCTCAGCTTACATTGGAGTGTTATAAAAATATCATTGTCACTAGTCTCGTCAACTCGCGTTACACAAGATGCTGTAGCTAGAAATAAGCGAAGCAAAATAAGCGAAACAAGCGATAATTTTCTTTCTTTATCGTGTGGTTAGCGCTTAACATGGTGTCAGAATTTTCATGCCCCCTATGGGTCTCTGACTAGGCTTTACATGCCGTTGAGGAACGTCTCTCAGGCATGCTGGTTGCCTCACGATGTTTTCCTTCACCGAAGCATGTGATAATTATATATACACCGTGTAAATCACCTCATCACAAAGCCGTCAACCAAGCATTCTGTACATGAAACTAAGTAACTTTACGCAAAAATTATTGCTGGGAAACGACTTTTTTGGGGGGTGTAAAATCATGTTTTGTGGTAGAACTCAATGTAACGCACTCAAAACATAGTGCTGATGGACGGTTTGAATAGTACGGGGGTCGTGGAGGTGTTTAAAGCAAAAATCTTACATTAAAAACTTGTATTTAAAAAAATACTTGTCAAAAAGTTGGAACTTTGACCCCTTAAATCTCCGTAAATAGGTTCCCAGGTATGGTGAAGAACGAAAAAATGATCGCAATGACAGGGAGAACCAGTGCCTTTCGGCTATAGGTGCGTGTCTTGGATTTGTACTCGAGACTATGACTTTGCAACCCGACGTTCAAACCACTAGGCTATCACTGGTTAAGAAGCTATAATAATCAATGCGGCATTTTAAACTATTCCGGAATGAAAATCATCGATGGCCTTTTCATGTCCACAGTAACGTTTTCCAAAAGAAAACGCGACGAAATAATTTAAAGCGCTCTGTTGCATTTTCAACTATCGGGTCAATGCCCAGAGTTGAGATTCCAATGATTTTACGTTACTGAAAATAACAAGTTAACAAATAATTTTATTTGCACAAGTGCTTGAGCAAAACAGAAGTCCGAATATGTGACAAATATTTGGTTTCGATACAAAATTATTGTTGAGAGGTTCTGCACTAAATGTGGTAACAATTGACAACAAAATACACCATGGCATGCCAAGAAAGAGCGTCATGACTTGGCTAAAAAAGGCAACAATTTTTTCCTTTAGAATAATGGTTGCAAAAAGACAATTACCTATGCTGTAATCTGCGCTTTCTGTTTATCGAAGAAAAAATACGTTATACTAATAAAATTATTGCTGTGAAACGACTTATGCAAATCTCTAAGAAACGGTACAGGAGTTGTGAAGTCTTATGTCATAACATTTAAAACTCGTCATAAAGGAAAAAAAAAGCAAAAGTAGATTCGAACTTTGACCTGCTCAAGGACATTTTGTTGACATTTAAAGTTCTCAGGTCTGCTCCAGAACTAAACTCTAGAAAGAAATCATAAGATATAAACTTGGCTCCGGACACAAGATAAAAACCCCGATTTAGAAAATACACAATTTAACACATGTGTGCGAAAAATCGTGTCAAAATAGATTCAAACGATCAGTAGTATTAGTGACCGGTTCTATTCAATGAAAAAGCGTGAGATTTCCGGAAATAATACGTAAATAACAAAACACATACAAATATTTTTCCTTTTTAACCTGAGGCCGTAGCAAAACGCGCGGTATTTTTAACCCGGCGGGAGTGTGGTGACAAAATATTTCATCGAGCATGTGGCGGGGTATGACATGCCCGTAAACTAAACTGCCTGTATATGATTATAATAATCAAAATTAGTTGAAATTTTAATTTTATTTATTAAAACACAATCCCTATACTTATATTTATATGAAAAATTTAGTCATATTATTATATTTTAATAGTTTTTATTACCAAAGTTCAGGGACAAATTTTAAGTTTCAAATCAAAACAGTCTTCGATAAGAAGCATCAATCCTATTAAAATAAACTCATATTACTAAATTAAACAAAATAAAACTCTAAAAGACATAAAGAACAAGAGATCTTGAATTTAAAAACATTAAAATAACTAAACTTATCATTAAGAACTAGATTCAGAATAAGCACCGTTTTTGCAGGAAAAAATAGCGTGTTCAAGACAAATGGCCTTGCTCGATTCATCTGAAGAATTTTCTAATAGATCGTATAACATAGACCTAAGTCTATTTTCCCTATTGTTTTCACCCATATTTGTCAAAAGCCTAAAAAAGCCAAGAAATAATAAAATTAAATGTAAGAATGTTATGATTAAAAGCACACGTAAACTATGTGGCGGGGTGTCACATACCCCACGTAGGTACATATAATCGTGTGTATCTCGAACGCCGGCTGACGCCACACTTCGATCACGCCACTGTGCCTTCCTGCACAACCTCAGCTCCAGCTACGCGAAGGCGCTAACACGTAACTTACAATAATAAAAATGTACGCCAGCAAAAAGAATTGGTGGGGTATGCTACACCCCGCCACACTCCCGCCGGGTTAAATACATCGTTTTTTTTTTTTTTTTTTTCTTTTTTTCATATCTATGGATGCCAGATGACACTGATTGTGCTTTTTGCAAACAATTTAGATAGATAGATAAATCATTTATTCAGTGCACACAAAAGACTTAGCACAACACACAGAAGCACAATTAAATGACACAGTTACATAAAATACCTATATGTATAAAAACAAGTTGCCAATATACCTACAAAAAAAATAAAGCATATTTACGAAACAGTAATAGTACACCATGAAAAACTTCAAATAAAATAACGAGTATACAAGGTGCGGTGTGCGTCTCAAGGTTGCACCAAATGGGAGTCCAGCTCAGCATGTGTCAGGCATGCACCTGACGCTGATATTCAATTTAACTAACATGCTATAGGATAATTGTATTGGTCCACCTCGAAAAGGACAAGGGGAAATGGCCATCATCTACCTAGCCTTTTCCAAAACTATCTTGGGGTCGGCTTCCAGTCTAACCGGATGCAGCTGAGTATCAGTATTTTACATGAAGCGACTGCCTATCTGACCTCCACAACCCAGTAACTTGGTAATACGATACTCAAGGGGGGGGGGGGGGGAATGGCCAGCCTTTAGTAATAGGGGTACGGACTGGGTAAAGAAAACGACATTCTATTTTGTCCGTCAGACAGGTAATACAAAAATATTAGACACGTATTTTTTGTTCTATCAAAATATCAATAAATTACTTAGTTAAAACTCATTAAAGTTGGAGAGTGCTCAATATATCTCCGTAATTTTATGACCACGTGAAAAAAGAAACAATACGTGTCCAATACTTTCCAATAAACTACCCGACGTACAATGAAAAAAAAAATTGGATTATCCCCTATTGTAGATGTATCAAAAGACAAAGAAAATTAAGGCTTATCTACATGAATAAATGGATGAGTTTTTAATGTACCTATGTTCGATTAGGGAAAGCCATTTATTATGCCAACTTTATTTTATTTATCAAAAAGCTTTTCTACAAAATCGATTTATTACTTCGTACAAAACAAGGTCACACATAGGCTTTTCTGAAGAAAGTATTCCTATTCAGTTAAAGGCCAAATATTTGAACGTCTTTATCATCACAACAAGGACTCCTTTCCTTCAATACATCCAAAGTTTCCGTATAAGAGATCTGACTTCCTATTGTTCTTTGATAGGTATGTATAATCCATAAAAATAAATAAAATTTAAGTGTTTCTTTGTAATTTCCAAATAACAGCTTTTTAGTGAATGCATAATTATGAACTGTCTGTCTTTTTGCTCCGAGTATTCTACGAAACGGCTAGACCAATTTTTACAGGATTTATCAGATAGCTGATGTTATAAGGGGTAACTTACGCTACTTTTACTTGAGAAAAAAGATTAGTGCAAAAAAAAACCCAAGAAATTGTTAGCCAAATCGGATTAAAATAGGGAAGTAATATTTTTATAATAATTTCACGCGTTGAAAGTCGCGGGCAACAACTAGTAAATAAATAAAAATGGCCTCTAGAAGAAGACTTCAAAATACAAAACAAATTAACACAAAAACCCTACTAACAGCTACCAACGACGCCCTTGAAAACCCAAGCATCATTAGTCTTCAGAACAAAAGGCCATCGCATGAAAATTAACGACTACCGTCACAATTGAGATGCAAACAGCCCATCAGAAGTAGGATTTAATGGCAATGGCAACACATATCTCGGCTCAAATAACCTAATTGATATGAAATGTAGGCCAGTATGCAAATAGGCTTCAGTGAGTAAAGCCTCTTGATACTGATATCATCTGAGGAAGTTATGATGCTAAGTGAATGGGGTTTTCAACGTAACCAAAATGTTGTAACATATTTTGATTTAAAAGATTGTCCATGGAGTTTCTTGCCCATTCTTCTCCATAGAGATCTACGCTACGGAATGGGCAACTACAGTACTTTCACAAGTTATCACTGGGACTGTAGTTTCGTCTTTTAATTTTTGTTTTTTGACTTTCAAATTGTAATTTTCTGATTGAAATAAATACTTTAAGTTTGAGTTGATGATAGTGTATGTATTGTTATGTGAAAGTAATGGACGAGATACGGTTCTGGTTGTTGGCTTTATTATTAGCTTAATTTGAAGAGATTGAGGTACTTAAATAAAAAAATATTATAGTTAAAAAACACGCTTTGTAGCTTATTTCTCTTATTCTTCTTTCATTTGATATCCACTATCTATCATAGGAATCCATAAAAAATAACTACCACCAGAAAAGCGCCGTGACAATGAAGCTCGACGAAGTCCAGAGTTCCAGAGAAACAATTTAACTGTGTTGGATCTCGCAACAAAATTAATCAAAAAAGAATAGCGGAGGAGTAGGAAAACATATGAATTATGTAGCCATAATTATTGCGTGTTAATTTTAAGTTATTACCTGTTAAAACTATCTAATTTAGCTTTGAAAGGTGAAATGCTAGTCTCATAAAGTGCCTTTTTTTCGGATTGGAAATCATCAAATGACTCCTCCCGCTCTGGGCGGACTGGAAGGGATCGTCAGACTTGTACTGACTAAAACCCATCCATGTTCCTTCTTAGCCCTTTGTGTTCCAGGGCCACGGTATCTCAATCTCATGAAGTGCCTTAATTTTACATGTGTTAATATAGCTTGTGATAAGTAAAGTTGCATTGAAAATAAGTTATGATATTTAAAAATAAAATGATGATATTAAAAGAGAGGCACCTTACAAAACGAGAGTGATAAAGAAACTGCCAAATCATCAACTTCGACCGATTTACTTCCACACAATCTACCGCAAAATTCTTTTCTGTTAACACACAGAAATTCACCGCTTTCCGGCTTGATTGTACTACGCAGTATCGTTATCAAGTCCCCTTCAATTCTCGTTAACGCCCGGAAAATATACATAGGTACATATTATGTATAGAACAGAAGAGTATAGTGAAGATCATTTTTTTGTCTCGCCACCTGCTCAGACGCTGCCCCGTCATCTCTTCTAAAGAAAAGGAGAGTCCAAGTAATGCCCTAAGCTGTTCATCATCAGCCTAGCCTGTCTCTACTATGTTGGGGTGGTCTTCAAGTCTAACCGAATGCAGCTGAATGCCAGTATTTTACAGAGAGCGACTGCCTATCTGACCTCCACAACTTATTACTAAGTAATACGATACCAAGTTATGCCCCATAGAAAATTAAAATACCTATTCGACCCAAATGTATAGGCAGCAGATATTTTTTTTTGCTGCAAAAAAAAAATTATGTTGTGAAACATGTTCAGTTTGATGGTCTGTAGCACACCCTTAAGGATGTATATACCCTTTCCGTTACACCCTGTATAATAAAATTTTACTGTCAAATACATAGCGAAGTCTTTAGTAAGAACAAAGGACCATTAAGGAAAATATAATTATCATATATGTATATTTAAATTTCATTTTTTAGATAAAAAAAATACATACAAGTCAAGTCGGTTAAAAACTAAGTATGTTTCTGTGCTACTGAGCATGAGGTATACATAAGATGCTTGCATTCATACATATCAACCTCAAGACAAAAACACAAGCTCAGAAATAAATAACATGCGTCACATAACGTCATGCCTGTAATAGGGATGAAGACAGGGTAAAGAAAACCAAATTATATTTTGTCCGTCAGACAGGTAATACAAAAATATTAGACACGTATTTTTTGTTTTATGAAAATATCAAAAAATTACTTAGTTAAAACTCATTAAAGTTGGAGAGTGGGGGCTCACTACGTCACAAGTAGGTAATAAAATTACCTACATGTGACGTCATGCGCCATTTCAACTCAATATACCTCCGTAATTTTATGACCACGTGAAAAAAGAAAAAATACGTGTCCAATACTTTTCAATAATCTACCCGACAGACAAAGAAAAAAAAATGTGATCACCTCTATTCAAGAATGCAGAGGTGCCTTTAATAGTACTTAATACCAAATTGAGCCAGTTATGTTAAAGTTCCATGAAGGAGTGCGTGAAGTGCCATGTGTGAAGGCTGATATGACTGGGAAGGAGGTGACTGCTGACATGACGAGTAGAAGTATGGAAAAAGAAGACATGCTGCGCCGAAACTAAATAAATTGGCATCCAATTAAGATCAGGATAGTGATGAAAGACAGCGCAAGCCTTTGGACACAAATACAGATTCCTTTAAACTACTGAGGAATTCCTGATAATAAACAACATTGAACATGAAGAATTGCCGAACTTAAGTGGCAGTGGGCAGGGCACATTGCTCGCAGAACGGATGGGCGATGGGGCCGAAAAGTTCTGGAATGGCGACCGCGAACCGGAAGACGAAGCGTTGGAAGGCCTCCCACTAGGTGGACCGATGACCTGGTGAAGGTTGCGGGGATCCGCTGGATACGAGGCGCACGGGACCAGTCAATGTGGCGTCACTTGGGGGAGGCTTATGTCCAGCAGTGGACGACTTTCGGCTGAAATGATGTTGAAACAACATCGCCAGACCTGGGAATCGAACCTCATGTGCAGCAATGCTTACTACTAGGCCAACAAATAATAAAAACAAATATTTCAAAAAGCGAGACGTTCCACTTCGTTCTCCTCTTTAAACAAATTGCTATTCATACATGAGTTCAATCAATCAATCGTTAACAATCGAATTGGGACCGTAGTGTTGTGACAAAGTGATGTTTCATTTCATCAATCTTCTATAGTGATGTGAATGTTATCGTTTTGGGCGAAGAAGAGTGTTATCTGTTTGTATAACGTCGCGTCGTTCCTCTGTTTAGGGATATTGACGGATGTCGGATGTCGAAAGATTATTGTGTTGTGTTTACGGTTAATTAAGTGAGTGGTGAAACTTTTAGTGATACGGTTTGATAACATTACGGTTGTATTCCTCGAAGAGAAAGGCAGAGGTGTTTGCAAGATTTTAGCTTCTTTCTATCCGCAACCCGACTCAAAACTTTCAGTTTTAGTGTTTTTTTTTTTATAAAAGTGGATATTAAACTATGCCATATGGCTGGAAATGAGGTGACTGCTGAGATGCTAATGAACGAATAATAAAAAAAAACCGGCCAAGTGCGAGTCGGACTCGCGCACGAAGGATTCCGTACCATTATTTATAAAACAGAGAAAAAACACTTTTTTTTATGAGAGGCCCCCCTGAAATATTTATTTTATTTTGTTTTTAGTATTCGTTGTTATAGCATCAACAGAAATACATAATCTGTAGAAATTTCAACTGGCTAACTATCACGGTTCATGAGATACAGCGTGGTGACAGACAGACAGCGAAGTCTCAGTAATAGGGTCCCGTTTGATCCTTTGGGCACGGAACCCTAAAAAGTATGAAAGACATACTGCGCCGATACCAAATAAATTGGGATAAGAGCAGAGAATGATGATGATGCAGGATGTGATGATGTATTTGGGTGCAATCATTGTTATTTATTATCCATGGATTCACTCCCAGACTACATTTTTTTTATGGATGTCATAAATCATTAGTCGTCAAATCACACGACATAATCAGTCTAGATCTTTCCCATTGCGGATACACAGGCCTCATCTTTAACACAGGAAGAGGGCTATAATCCACCCCGGTCTAGTGCTTGGTGGAAGATCACATGTACTCAAAATTATTAAGACAATTACGTTTACGACTCAACAGATAATGAAGGGGGAGCTGAAGTCTAGTCTTCATGAAGATTGTAGCTGTTATCTAAGCCCACTTGAGTATCCACTCGTGAGGCAAGATAAAGATATTTGAGTCATCAAGGGGAAATCATCATTATCTGTCTTTAGAAGTCAAGGAACGCAGGGGACTTTCTTGAGGAATTTATAATAGGGGTGAAGACTGGTTAAAGAAAACGAAATTCTATTTTGTCTTTCAGACAGGTAATACATAAATATTAGACACGTATTTTTTGTTTTATCAAAATATCAAAAAATTACTTAGTTAAAACTCATTAAAGTTGGAGAGTGGGGGCTCATTACGTCACAAGTAGGTATAAAAATTACCTACATGTGACGTCATGCGCCATTTCAACTCAATATATCTCCGTAATTTTATGACCACGTGAAAAAAGAAAAAATACGTGTCCAATACTTTTCAATAATCTACCCGACGGACAAGGAAAAAAAAATGTGATCACCCCCTATTGTCAATAAAGGCGGAAACACACTTACGTGTCGTGGCGTGTCGTGACGCGCCAGAAGCATTCGGTTTCATACATCTTTGCGACACGACACGCCATGCAAATATGTCTCTAACCATATTAAATGTATGAAACCGATTTGCTTCTGGCGCGTCACGACACGCCACGAGACGTAAGGATGTTTCCGCCTTAATTTAAAATTTGTAGTAAGTATTTTTTGGTCTATGGGAGCAGCAACAGGAGGTAATGTTGCCATCTGCATCTGTAGAAGAGTTCGTGGCTATATAATAACAGCGCGCGTGTCGCTTCAAGGAAAAGTCACGCTTGCCAAGGTCTGTCTGTGATGGGTAACCATCCATTATATACCGCGTTTCCTCCGTGTCTCGGAAAGCACGTTAAGCTGTTGGTGACGGCTGTCATTTGTAGGTCTTAGACAGTCGTTACAGGGAGTCAGTGCTTCGAAAGTCTGACAACTAGTTCTCCAAGGGGTGCCGTATTACACAAGTACTTATTTGTGGAGGTCAGATAGGCAGTCGCTCCATGTAATATACTTGTATTCAGCTGTATCCGAAGAGACTGGAAGCCAACCCAGCCTAGAGCAGCCTGGACGCTGGGCTAGGTAGATGATGACGGATGCTATGAAACTTCGAACGTCAACCGGGAGCGGTTGTCACTAGAAGATTAGTCGCTTAGTCTAGCAACTAGTTTCAGCAGGGGATGCTGTGATGATGAGTAACAGCGTTGCGGAGCTCGGATATACAGTCACGTCTCCTATGAAAGCCATTGCCACTTTTGTAGGCCTTTTGGTCCTTTCAGAGAAATAAACAAAGAATACCACTATCCTAAGTAGTATTCTATACTATTCTGGACTGAATGCCATCCCCAACATAGTTAGGAAAAGGCTAGGCAGATGACGATACCCAGAAACCTGCAAGTTCACTGCGGTTTGCGATTGAATTTAGGACACTGTTCTCAGTGCTGAAAGTTCAAAGTCTAACAGAACAATAATTTATTTAAGCCTCAATAAGTATTCGTGTTCGATGGAGGAATGTGAGAGGACAACCGTCGAGGTGGACGGACGATCTTCATAAAGTGGCCGGAAGAAACTGGATAGACACGATACAAAACCGGCAACAGTGGGGAGATTTGGAAGAGACCTACAGACAGCATTGGGTGGCCAAACATTGAAGAAGTAGAAAATAACATAACATCACGCCTGAAATCCCCGTAGGGTGAGGCAGAGGTGTACCTAATTGTACACCCACATTTTCCAGTTATGTTTCATCATCATCATCAGCCAATAATGTTCCCACTGCTGGACGCAGGCCTCCTCTCTACGATAGGGAATGGGCTGTAATCCACCACGCGGGCCCAGTGCGGGTTGGTAGATGTCACATGTCTTCGAATTTTTAGTTCTAGGACATGCCGGTTTCCTCACGATGTTTGCTTTCACCGTTTTTGAGAGCAGCGGTGATGAAATAAATTACACAAAGTAATGCGCCTGCCCGGGTTCGAAACTACGACGACTTACTGCTCGTAAGTCGGGGCTGCTACCACTGGGCACCGCAGATTTTATCACGTGAATAAATCTTTAACATTTTTCCATTTCAGAGTTCCAACTGTAATTATGTGTATATAGAAGTTAATAACTAATACACTTGGCTTCCTATTCTGTGTTATGATTGGATTTTTCATTTCCGTAAATTGGAGCGTGAACTAGCCTTTCAGGCTTTCAGTAAATAATTGAGTCAACACCTGAGTTAGTTCCTATTATTGCCACAAGATGTTCTGTTTATTTGTACAGGAAATAGAGTATGGTTTGTGGTCTGTGGTGTATTATTTATGTAGCTTATAAGAAAATGCCATTAGTCGTATTGATATAAGACTTGGGAGTACAATATAACAGACTTCTATTATTTGGAACAAGTTAAAGTGACTATATTTTTTTTTTTTGCGGGAATCGTACCCGCGACACGCAGTGCCGCAGTTAGGCTGAGCCACTGAGCCAACCGTGCTGTCAATTGATTGATTTTATGTTTGACCTTACATAATCGATTTTCGTCTTTTTTTCTTATTCACAAATGTTTTATTCTTTGCGAGTGAAGGTAACTCTCAAAGAGCGCGTATCAAAAATCTTTCGAATAAAACTTAAGAGATAAAGATGCTATAAAATATTAAGACTTATATTACCTAGGTCTTATCTAAATAGAGATTTTATTACTGTCTAGAGATGTGCGGCCGTCTTTAAATTATCTTTTCATCACTGACACACTATTTCAACAATGGTTTTGATTTATTTTATTAGAATTGCAGTTAGATGACACAAGCTGTTGTTTTGCAGCCTCGTCAAATTCAAGGAGGTAACTATACAAGGTGTTGTTTTGCATCCTCGTCAAATTCAAGGAGGTAATTCTACTAATGATTC
This sequence comes from Cerastis leucographa, assembly GCA_963082945.1. Lineage (NCBI taxonomy): Eukaryota > Metazoa > Arthropoda > Insecta > Lepidoptera > Noctuidae > Cerastis > Cerastis leucographa. The sequence goes on from OY720359.1 coordinate 3,270,071, forward strand.
TCGACCCAAATCAACAATAAAATCGGTAGGTTAATTTTTATATTTTTTTTCTTATTTACGGAAATCCGTAAGTGCGAACCAGCCGTATTTAAACGCGGCCCGTCTGTTGCTAGCCTTATTACCGCGCATTCACACACACAAAAAACGCTAACAATACATACACAACGCAAACTCAATAAACATTCGATAATGTCGTAGGTATTCCCTAAAACCAATGCGCAGACGCACTCTCTCACTTACGCGCCTAGCGACGCACTCTCTCGCACACGCGCGTAGCCACGCCCCCCGCGGTCCCGGACCCCGGAACCAACAGTATGTTTAATGTCGCCGACTAGTGCATGCGTTTTGCGAATTCCGCTCCTAGGTACTGCGATGTACATCGTTGAGACGTAGGTATAAACTGCAAGTGCGGTTTGGACTGAATGTGTGGGCTTGGGATAATAGGGGAACAAGTGCTTGGACCCTACTTCATCGACGGGTACCTCAACAGCGCCACATACCTGGAGCAGCTGTTCCACGTTGTTGAGGATATGTTGGAGGACGTTCCCCTGGCACTCCATCGCGACCTCTACTACATGCAGGACGGTGCTCCCCCTCATTACGGTCGGCAAGTACGCTGAAAGGTTTGGTGACCACTGGATCGGTCGCGGAGGACCTGTGGCCTGGCCTCCGCGATCTCCGAACCTGACGCCTCTAGACTTTTATTTGTGGGGAGACGTTAACAGTTTAGTGTACACGGAGGAAGTGGCAAGTGTAACAGAATTACGAGTAAAGATCATTTAGTGCTTTCGACACTTTACTCGTAAAAACGAATGTGTTAGTGCAACGTAAGCTGAAGGCAAAACCAGCTATGTCGTGCTCGACTGTGCCAAGAGTGTGGTGGTGGCAACTTTGAACAATACCTCCGGGTAACTTAGGTACGTAATTTACTTATTTTTTCATACGACTATCATTTTCTAAATACGTTGTTAGCTTAATCAATTTTATTCAATAGTGTAAATAAGTTGATTTCAAATTTTTAACTACGCCAATAATACCTAACAGTCGAAAGTATCACCACATACCTACTTTAACTAGCACATCTTTCCATTTCCATCAAACATAAAAACATTATTAGATACTAACTAAATTATTGATGGACCTAAGCCCGTTAGTGCTTTAATGCTAGTGTAGGAAGAAAAAATATCAAATCAACCAATTCAATCCACAAATGAAAACAAAATCATTACGAATACTTTAGGCTGAATTTACGTACAATGTACCGAGTGTTAGTGTATGAATTATTATTAGGTACCTAAATCCGCCCGACGCGCGACGGGTGCGCTTGTTAGGTATCTAAGCAACATTAGCGCAACATAGCCTCAGTAGTGCACCTCAGGATCCGGAATAAAGATCCAAGATTGCCAATTTTAGGATTGTCCGTTCAGCAGGATAGCAATAAAGCATCTGATAACTACCAAACTTACAGGTCAATGAACTTTTCTTTGGTGCACTTGTATTAGGTACTGTACTGATTTCCGTATTCCAATGATGCTTAAAAATGAGTTAAGTATCAAGCGAAATTTATGACAATAATGTAGGTGATTTTCGAAATAAAATTAGAGCAAAATTATTGCTGCCGGTCGACGCGCGCCGTAGGTTATCGCACGGCCGCACGCGCCTGCGTTTCGTAGGTATGACGTAGTCACTCACACACAGAGCTCCATTGTCACTGTGTGCGTAGTTGGGTGATTCTGTTTCAAGTGTTTTGAATTGAGGGTTGTAGTCTGAAATACTGTTAAATTTCAACAACAAAAAAAAGCAACGCTTATTAATTATAGACCGGTACCGTACTTTAAATTGATTATTTATGTGTTTTATGACAACCTCCTGAAATTTGACGAGGATGCAAAACAACACCTTGTATACTATAGCTAATTATGATTCTCGACTCGAATAAATAGTAAAATGGGTACGTATTTTTTTATTTTCGGAAATCGGTAAGTATGAACCACCCGTGTTTTAAACGCGGCCTGTCTGACCCTCGCCCTATAACTGCGCTTTCACACTGTCCACGCACTATTTTTTTTTAATGGAACATAACTTCACGCCTGTGACCCCCGACGGGTCAGAGGTGTACCTACTATTCACCCAAACCCACATCTCGCGATATGTATGTAATACGGGTGAGACTATAGGGGATCGGACTGGGTAAAGAAAACGACATTCTATTTTGTCCGTCAGACAGGTAATACAAAAATATTAGACACGTATTTTTTGTTTTATCAAAATATTACTTAGTTAGAACTCATTAAAGTTGGAGAGTGGGGGCTTACTACGTCACAAGTGGGTATAAAACTTACCTACATGTGACGTCATGCGCCATTTCAACTCAATATATCTCCGTAATCTCGTCGTGAAAAAAGAAAAAATACGTGTTCAATACTTTTCAATAAACTACCCGACGGACAAAGAAAAAAAAATAGGATTATCCCCTATTGCCACCAACCGGGTACCAATTCGTACTCCGTGGATGCTAATGAGAAATTCCTGATGGATAAACCCATAACAGTTTGCCCGACCCGGGGAATCGAACCCACTTCATGCTCAGCAGTAGCGTTAGCAGTCAGTTTTTAGGGTTCCGTACCCAAAGGATCAAACGGGACCCTATTACTGAGACTTCGCTGTCCGTCCGTCTGTCCGTCTGTCACCAGGCTGTATCTCATGAACCGTGATAGTTAGCCAGTTAAAATTTCTACAGATTACGTATTTCTTTTGCTGCTATAACAACAAATACTAAAAACAGAATAAAATAAATATTGATGGGGGCCCCCATACAAAAAAGTTTATTTTTTGCTCGTTTTTATAAATAATGGTACGGAACCCTTCGTGCGCCAGTCCGACTCGCACTTGGCCGGTTTTTTAAATGTTTTTCAGGAAATACTACATTGTGACTGAGATACGAGTTACCAAATCTCCGGTCATTCTTTGAGGTCATTTTGACGCTGATTAGCACCTAGGCAGTAATCTTACCTCCTCCCAGGCCAGTATGGAGCTCTCGACGGCGCTGATCCACATGTCGCCTGCGCCTGCGGTCACGTCGGTCAACCCGCGCCGCCCCCCGCCCCCCTCCTCCGTGGAATGCTGCAACAAAAAGTTTTTATGTCACTAAAGATCCAGAGACAAGTAGAGTTGCTATAGTCTGTTTTTTTTTAAGTGAAACTTCTTATGCGACTTCCAACGAGTTTAACGCTACCATGGATGGGGAATATTTTCTAAAACTTAAAAAGAGATGGCAGTATTACAAGATTTGTGACTACGTAGTTCTACTAGGTACGCAAGATGGCGTGCAAACAGTTATGCATTCGACTCTTCGTTGTGACCAGCCTTCGCTCAATTTCTATGAGTAGAATAACCTCGATAAACTTATGTAATAAAAATAATACAACAAGAAAACAACAACATATTATTTAGAAGCTCAATAAAATAACGAGAGTGAATGCGTGGCACTCGAACGCATTCGTGTAGTATTACGAAGTTTCAATTCTTCCGCGCGGAGGGACTCCACGCACTATTTTTTTTTTGCATTTTCTATTTGGTAAAAGAACATGACCTAGAAGAGTTCAACTATAGTGTTTTTTCTTTTCGTTTCCTGTTTGGGAAACAAACATTGTACTGAGTTTTCGCATCAATGATAGATTTTAATTTAGAATTAAAGTTAAGATTCTTCGAATTAATCGTTTGAACACTGATTAATTTTTATTGAAAATGACCCCAAACTAAACGTTATATTTATATAAATGCCAAATACGACAATGCAGAAAAATAGATAATTATCTGTACCTACCTATTGTAGGATTCCCCAGTGACGTATTTTAAACTACACTGAGGGTTATCATAATATAAGTAGTTATTTCGACAAATACAAATAAGCAGTATAAGTAATTTATAGAACTTTCATTGCGTGTCACATGTCATGGGGCATGTGACAAAAACATGACTGAGGGGAATACTTCCCTCCGTCTGTACCTCAATCAAATTAATGAAGTCTACTATAAAGTAAAATATAATCAAGTTCATGTATTAGGTTTCGATCTTTCAAACTCTATGATTATTTTTAGGGTTCCGTACCCTATTACTGAAACTTCGCTGTCCGTCCGTCTGTCACCAGGTATCTCATAAACCGTGATAGTTTGCCAGTTGAAATTTCTACAGATTATGTATTTCTGTTGCTCTGTTGCCGCTATAACAACAAATACTAAAAACAATAAAATAAATATTTAAGGGGGCTCCCATACAAAAAAGTGTTTTTTTTTTTGCTTGTTTTTATAAATAATGGTACGGAACCCTTCGTGCGCGAGTCCGACTCGCACTTGGCCGGTTTTTACAATAATAAACTTTCTTACGAAGGCTAAGAATAATATTTTAACAAAACACTACCTACTTTTTACACATAAACTTTTTACAGATACTAAAGTGTCAATTTTGGTCTGATACATGTAATTTGTATGGTGTAATAATGAGAGATATGGGTAGACGACACTGTTGGCAGCGCGGGAATTTCCTGGATGAGGCTGGCACAAAAACGTGAAGCATGGTACAACCCACGAGAGAACTATTCCCAGCTGCAGAGGGTGAAGTCGAGCTATGGATGATGATGACATAATAAAGAGTATTCTACAACCTGTGTTTTTTTTTTATATCCTATAACTCTAGGGTTATATTCTGTAGTTAAAAATAATACTAAAACTCCTAGAATAGGTGGTCCAAAAATGCAATGGAAATCAATCATAATTTACTTAGGTCAAAAATTGTCACCAGTATGACGAATCTTTACTTTTGCGAGGTTGCCAAACTTCGCAGTAGTGTAGTAAAATAGTAGTAGTTTCATTGATAAATACGAGTAGTTATTTTTATTCAAACCAATAATTAATATTTAAAGCTAAGAAAACGCGAAAAAAACAAAAAAAAAATAAGTATGATTGAAACATAATATGCCAGTTAATTCTTTGATATGGTCTCAATCATATCCTAGAGTTATGGGATATAAAAAAAACAGGTTGTATATCTATCTTTTGAACCAAGTAAAACAAAATATAGGATTGAGATAGCCCTTCTCGAAAATTGCGACGCTTTAGTCAAACTATAGTGGTGCAAGAATACTTTGGCGTTTGAATAACTTTGTCAGGATGGCACTGTTGGACACAAAGAACATCGGTCACGGCCCATACATGCTGTGACCTGGATATGAAATATCGCGAACATGACTAGTGTATGGATTAATCTATTCCCCTAGGCATAATCTTCAATCCTAAATTGAAAATATTTTATTTAAAAGCCGAGGATCATGGAACGTTACTCTTATGTATTTCGTCACTTTTGAGGTTATGATGTAGTGTAAGTAAATAAGTCTGCAGCCATGATGCCAACCTCAGCTAATACCCGAAACACTTTGACAGCTTTCATGTCATAATACGTTCCGTTCTACGTATAAGTACAAATGTCAGCATATCATTTGCAACTAATTTCGGAATAATCTGTTAATCTTAATCCATATTTCTATCTAAAAATGATGTTACTGATAATACAAAAATAAATAAAAAAAACTACTTTAAAATCTAGTACCTAAAAAGGTAAACGCATAATGGTAGTGTGACCATAGTGTTATGATGAAACGTGTACCACAGATAAAAACGGGACGGGTTTAGATGCGTTCAAAACCCATAAAAACTAGTAAGGAAATGAGGTTTTTATTACAAAGCTAAATTATTTTACCGGCTCCAATAAAATATGCTGAACCCCGTAATTTAATATACACCTTAGTCACTATTTTTGACGTATCAATCATTGATGGTCGTTTCATATTTTGGTCAGGTCATAGGTATATGACCGATGTTCTTTGTGACTTTTCTGTAGAAATTGTACTAAAACTGAAGACAGACAAGTTAGTTCCGATGACGGCCCCCCCCATATGCAACGTCAGTTGTTGCTTTTCATACGGTGAGATTTGTTTATGTATACCCTGATTCATTCAAGGTAAAGTTCGTACGAAATCAATCAAGGTCAACTTATTCTTGTTTTATCGTACTGCAAGCCGAGTGCCCATCGGCAAATCTTGTAGGCTCTCATACAAACTTTCATTCCTTATAACACACCTTCCGGGGATTTTTCTTATTCTTCTTTAATGCTCGCTTACGTCAGAAACCGGCCAAGTGCGAGTCGGACTCGCGCACGAAGGTTTCCGTACCATTATTTAAAAACGAGCAAAAAACCACTTTTTTGTATGGGAGCACCCTTAAATATTTATTTTATTCTGTTTTTAGTATTTGTTGTTATACCGGCAACAGAAATACATAATCTGTAAAAATTTCAACTGGCTAACTATCACGGTTCATGAGATACAGCCTGGTGACAGACGGACAACCCTAAAAAACATAACCCACCTTCTGGCGCAGTCGGATAAAAAGGAACTCTTGCGCAAAATTGTATGCTTCTAGACCTAGCAGTCTGAGAATTGCTCTGTTAGAGCATGAATGAGATGTTTATCTGCTTTAGATGCAAATGAGAACATTGTGCTGCTGAAGAACTTATCTTATGTCTTCATAACATTCTCAAGACTACAATAACTGTTAATTAAATAACTACAATCCTGAGAACATCTTTAGAAACATTGTTGACCATGAGAATTATAAACACGATTGAACAGCTGATTACCAACTGGTTATATACATATACACTCAATCGAATGTAGATGGGCACACAATTTTCTCGTTCAATAACCCGTCAATTTGGTTTTGCACAGAACTTGTTACTCGTAAACACATTATTAAAATGTAATTTATGACAGGTTGATCCGCGCAACTTCGTCTGCGTCACATTTTCTCAGATTTTGCAACATTTTTCATTGATGCTCCGCTATTGTTGGTGATAGCGTGATGTTATATATAGCCTATAGCCTTTCTCGATAAATGGGACAACACTGAAATAATTTTTCAATTCGAACCCGTTTCGACCCGTTTTCGATTTTTCTCGAGATCGTTTTTCTCGTTCAACCAAACGTACTCTTCAGCTTTATAATATTAAGTATAGATTCTAAGTACCGTGTAAGTGTTACAAACACACCAATAGACTTCAAAGTAAGAAAACCCCGACTTTCAAAGAAACGTTTGAACTTCCCAAACAAAAAGCACACAACTCTAAAACTTTGCTCAACCTCAAAGTACATGAGAAAATATAAAATTACGCACCAGTTTCACTGAACAATTAACCTTCAAAAACAATACCTGTTGCAAGTATGTGGCCGCGAAAACACGGCACGACACGACAAAAACGTATGTTTTTATATATACGGAGATAAATGTTAAAAACACGTTTGCACGCACCGAGTCCCGACGTCAAACTGATCGTAAATAATTACTGGTAAATGAACGTCTAAACGATCGAGCCGTTTATTCATGTGTTCGGAAACGCGGAATAATCAACAGGCTTGTATTATTATTCGTATATTTAATTTATAAGTAGAAGGAAAATAAAAAAAGAACAACGGACCTTTGTTTACCTTGTAAAAAAGTCAACGGGTATCTCGTTCACTTTACTAAAAGGCGTATACCGTTTTTCTCCTAAAATTGTGTTGAGGTCTTATAGCGAGCATTCTGGACCCATAAAGGTTGGTCCAACATACATATATGTTGGACCCACATTCCTACCCATACAGAATGTGGGTAATGTATAAGGAGACGCGTAATGTCTCAGGTCTCTGATATTATATGATTTGAGAATGAATTCTGAGAGGATGGCAGTTAAAAAAAACTGGCCAAGTGCGAGTCGGACTCGCGCACGAATGGTTCCGTACCATTATTTATAAAAACGAGCACTCTTTGTACGGGAGCCCCCCTTAAATATTTATTTTATTGTTTTTAGTATTTGTTGTTATAGCGGCACATGAAATTATCTGTGCAAATTTCAACTGGCTAACTATCACGGTCCATGAGATACAGCCCGGTGACAGACAGACGGACGGACGGTCCGCGAAGGCTCAATAATAGGGTCCCGTTTGACCCTTTGGGTATGGAACAATAAAAATGATTTCCTGACATAAAATATATTATTTTGTAAGATTTAACTAAAATAAGAGAAACAGAAACGAGCTATTCTTTGAAACAGTGACCATATCTTATATAGTAATTTGAAGTAACAAGTAAAACTTTGAAGCCACATCAGGCCACATGTAAACGTCCCTGGAGCAAAATTATCAGTGTAAAGTTTAGCTGACTGGTTTCGATATTAGTGTGACGTGTGTTCAGCCATGCGAGAGCTCTCGATAGCTCGTAAAGCTCAGTACCTGTTTGGAACTCATCATTCACAACAACACGCCGATATTTCACGAAGGTAGTAGTAGGAAGGTATGCCTCTATATGTTTAGTAGTACTTGCTCCACATTTTGATAATTTATGCTCAAGTTTTCATGTAGGGAGTCAGCCTTTACTCTTTGCCAGACATATGATCAAACACAGGACCCGCGGAGCATTCACTCCTGTCACCACTAGATCAATGAGGTGCTGATCTTTCCATAAACGAAAACTGTTTTCAAATGCGAGTAATTTACTGCCTGAAAACTTGTTATTGCCAGAATTATTGGTAGGATGCAGAAAATATGACTGAGCTGAAGTGTTCCCACAGATTAAAAACGAATTAGTGTTAATCAGCGTGATTATTTACGCTGAAACAAGATTTACCTTAGTAATTGTAACAGTACTGCATGGACTTTTTCATTAAGAGAAACAACCACCGGATTTCACGCTGTAACGTGTAAAACAAAACACGGTAACGCTGCTTGCAAAAAAAATGGCGGCCGACACGGGTAGGCTGTACTATGCCAGACAAGTTCTTTTGCTCGTGTAAACGCTCTCTTTGCATTTTAGACGAGGAATACTCTTCCAGGAATTAAAGCCACTCGAGAAGTCTCAAGGACCAACAGCTTTGCACTTGCACTTTGTTCAATATCATGAAAAACAAACCTTTAACACGTTAGCATTAAGGTCTACATTCAGCAAGGTGCATCGCTCCGACTAATCAATAATCCGCGGCCTTTGTCCTTGTGGCCAACGACGGGAAATAGGTCATTTCCAACAACATGTATCATTAAAAAGCTACTACTGTTATTAGAAATGTTAACAACATCTTTCTTTTACTCATTAGTACAAATTAATGATACATTGTTTCTTCCAATTTAACATTTAAGGAAGGTATACAATTCTGAAGACGACGCTGTTTTTCGCTCTAGCAAATGACGGTACAGAGCGACAGAAAGGGATAGGAACATGGCAAAATGTGATTCCGTGCTGATAGATGTGGTTCAACCATAAAAGGGTTTGCCGATACGGTTTGCAGTTGCAGTTCTCGGAAGCTTTCGGAATTGCACCTGTAAACTCGTATTTTTCCCCCCGTTCCAGCCTAAAACGTGCAGGGAAATCCCGAGATAAAATCGTAAACATTTTGTTGGCAAGTATGATATTTTCTGGAAAGTACCGCAGCTCTCGATTGAAATAAACAGTTCCTACAGCTGACTAATATAATCTGTCAATGTAGTACAACAACAACAGAGATTACATTACATAATAATCTATTAGACATTGGACAGAAACGAATAATTTCATAGAGTCAATATTAATTAACTGCCAGAATATTATGATTAAAATTACTTTATGTGCCCTAGGATTCTGAAATACTGATCAAGTTTCCTAATATCAAAATACTATTGATTGGTGCCGATAACTCATACAAGCAAAAAGCTTGGCTTGCTCTTAAAACCTACTACTCTTGATGATGTTAGGGTTTCTGAACCGTCTACTCGTCTTATAGGCTTGCCATATTGTGGCTAATGATTGATTATTATGATATTTAACTTTTGAAAACAGTAACTAATCAAAGCAATAATCTTCATGTTTGACAACATAATAGAGTACTGCCCAATTATCGCAGGCAGATGTGTTGATGGGGAGTTATCGCAGACAGACGTGTTGATGGGCAGTTTTATGTGCTTCTTCTTTCCATCTAAAACACTGGAAAGAAGCGAAAGACAGGAGTTCTGAGGACAGTGAAAATGTCTAAAAGTGCTCATTGCAAACCTAATTAAAATAAATTACATTTGATTGGTTTCATTTCTGCAAGCTTCATAAACGAACGACCAAGAGGTGTTTGACGACAAGGTTGGTGCAGTGGCTGAGCGATCGACTGCTGCGCTGCGTGTCGTGGGTTCGATCCCCGCACGGAACAAATATTTGTATGTCCTACAAACAGTTGTTTAAATTATAGGACTAGTTATGAATTTCTCATATATGACTAGGTTTTAAACGTACTGAGTTATAAAATTGGAAGTCGATAGAATTACTTTATGGACGTCATATAAAGGGTGTAAAACACCTCTTAACGAAGCCGAAAGGCACTGGTTCTCCCTGTCATTGCGATCATTTTTTTGTTCTACACTATACCTGGGAACCTTCTAGTTACGGAGACATGAGGGATCAAAGTTCCAACTTTTTGACAAGTATTTTTTTTAATACAAGTTTTTAATGTGAGATTTTTACTTTAAACACATCCACGACCCCCGTACTATTCAATCCGTCCATCAGCACAATGTTTTGAGTGCGTTACATTGAGTTCTACCACAAAACATGATTTTACACCCCCCAAATAAAAGTAGTTTCCCAGCAATAATTTAATAATTTCCGTAAAGTTACTTAGTTTCATGTACAGAATGCTTGGTTGACGGCTTCGTGATGAGGTGATTTACACCGTGTATAGTTATTTTAGATGCTTACTACTTGGATACATACTTATCACAAAATATATAGATGCTATAAAATAAAAACCATGCTGAGATGTATTTACAGTAGCTGACATCGATGATATATGGTGGCAGAGATAATACTTTTTAGGAGCACATTAGTGGTGACTGAATTAGTAAATTAGAGGACATGTTATTTTTTTGGACGAAAAAAATGCTCTATTTAAGAGCATTTTTTTCGTCCAAAAAAATAAGAAGAAGAGAGAAGTCGGTTTATTATTATAGGATTACTACCCTATGATTAATACCTATAAAATTAGGAACACTCAAATCACAGTGAATAAACTTTCAAACAAACAATAACTATGACAGTATTAAATACAATTATTAGTTAAGTTATTTTTAGCTCCGATTACACCGTATTTGCCTATCTTTAAGATAGCAAAGGTGTCAGTTTAATCGGTACCCAATCAACGCGATTATTTATGAAAAAAAAAAAAAAACTTTATGTGCGGAGATTTCATAACGAAATGCGAGATATGGCATTGTGAAATGTTGTGTGCTGTGTGTATGGGGGAATGTGGATGCACTATTAAGTACTCCTCTGCCTAACCCTTCGGGGAAGTAAGTCGTGATGTTTAGTTATATAATAACTTGCAGATTAGCCATCTATTCGCATGAGCGTATCTCATTTGTACTGGGAAATGCGTAACTATCGATTAGATGCGCTTACTTACGCATTCGACATTACTCAGCTAGTTATGTTACCTTCAACATAAATCTTTCTTCAAAAACCATATGACTTTAAAAGAGTAACCATGGAGTTTCTTGCCGGTTCTTCTCCGTAGAAAACGACCAACCCGAACCGTGCACCTTTTGTCGACATTTTATAATGTGCCCATGTAAGCCTATGTAACATAAAAATATTTTGATTTTGAAAACCGGGTACCAACATGAGTAGAATATTCGGTTACAACACTACAAATTTTACTAAATAATATGTAGAACAATGGCGAGATCTAACAATAACCAGCAGGGGTTTATCCCGGGCTTAAATGATAAAGATGACGATAATAGAATTATTCTCTTGCCCTTATTCTAATTTATTTGGGGTCGGCGCAGCATGTTCTTTTCTATTCCATACTTCTGTCTCTATTAAACGAGTAATTAACAAACAATTTCATCAGACATCATTTCATGCTATATTATCCAGATGCCATATTATCTAAATGCTATATTATCCAAATGCCATATTATCCAAATGCCATATTATCCAAATGCCATATTATCCAAATGCCATATTATCCAAATGCCATATTATCCAAATGCCATATTATCCAAATGCCATATTATCCAAATGCCATATTATCCAAATGCCATATTATCCAAATGCCATATTATCCAAATGCCATATTATCGAAATAGATGACAACAACGTAGACCGACATGATAGAATTGACATTATTGTACTTAAACTTATTTAATTAAAGAGTTGAACAATTAGCATCGGGGGTTACTCTTCTACAACCTTTAGTAGCATAGATATATGGTTACCTTCCCCAACCCCGATGTCTATCGGTTACTAGACCTTTTTTTTTTGTTCCGGGGTAGAAACTCCTCATGAATGTACCCTGGGGCGGGCGGAGGGATCTGTCAGGTTCTAACTGACTAAAACCACCGCAGTGTTCCCTTCGCTCACTTGCACCGGGGATTATGGGAACTGGCATCGGCTTCTAGACCCTGGTCTGACTATGAACATAGGCTGACAATTGTAGCCGCCTAATTACTAGAAAAAACCGGCCAAGTGCGAGTCGGACTCGCGCACGACGGTTTCCGTACCATTATTTATAAAAACGGGCCAAGTGCGAGTCTTACTCGCACACAGGGTTCCATAGCCCCAAACATTATAATAACAATATTTTGAACGGTCATTCATTTGTAAATTTCCACTCAACCGCAATATTAAATTTGTTTTTTTATAGTAAGTTAATGAAAAACAAAGTTACTGCTGCATTTTAGTTAAAAAGTCCCATATCTCAAAAACTAAATATCAAATCTTATTTAAGCCAATTTTCGTTGAAGAAGAAGAAGTTTTTTTTACGTTCTACATCCCAATATTTTTTTCTGAATTTTTCTCCTCTTACTTTAGAAATTAGAGGGGGTGGGGGCACGTTTTACCACTTTGGAAGTGTCTATCTTTCAAACCATTGACTTTGAAAAAAAAATGGTTTTAGGAACCTCAATATTATTTTTAAAGACCTATCTATAGACACCCCGCACGTATAGGTTTGATGTTTTTTTTTTTTAGTTTCAGTTTCGTATGTGGAGGGTATCCTTAATACATTTTTTTTTTTGTACAAAAATCGTAAAGCGGTTCACAGAATACATCTACCTACAAAGTTTCAGCTGTGTAGTCCTAATAGTTTAGGAATAAAGTGGCTGTGACATACGGACGGACAGACAGACAGACATGACGAATCTATAAGGGTTCCGTTTTTTGCCATTTGGCTACGGAACCCTAAAAACGAGCAGAAAAATAATCACTTTTTCGTATGGGAGCCCTTAAATATTTATTTTATTCTGTTTTTAGTATTTGTTGTTATAGCGGCAGAAGAAATACTTACTCTATACAAATTTCAATTGGCTAACTATCACGGTTCATGAGATATAGCCTGGTGTCAAACGGACAGCGAAGTCTCAGTACCCTTTTTACCCTTTGGATACGGAACCCTAATAAAACCGTGTACACTCTACAAAACTGAAGCATTACTGGGAACCGGTAAATAGTTTGCCAGTTTACTCTATGGCTTACTTGCTTACAGTATAAACCCAGTTACCCAGCTTAATTCTGCCAACACCGCGTAAACCCGCGTAAAAATGCTATTAAACAAAGCACGTGCTACAATACTCTTTCAGTAACCCGTCTTGGAACACTGCCAAGACCAATAATGACAAAAAACGGGTAGATAATGTAACATCAGCATATAATAGAAGTAGCAGCTGTGTTTCGCGCATGCGTACGAAGAATTCAATTTATTTCCAAAGGTTTGAGCTAAGTGAAACCTTCATGGCTACTGGGTGTTGATTGATTAGTAATACAATTATTTACAGTTGAAAAATTCTGTGTTTTGAGGAGTTTTTTTTGTAGAATAAGGCTTCTTTATAAGTGATTGTATAATTATTTACTTATTACTATTTTTTGACATTGAGGTGAATGCTTTCTACGTCCGAATTTTATTTGACTTCATTCGATTTGCTTTTATTTACACTTCAAATACATCTAAAATAATAATATGTAAAACTATCAAAATTACAGAGCGTCAAAATATTCATCCATATCGCTGTAAACAGGAAAAGTGCCCAAAACGCTGGGCGCATTGCCACGTTGGATGGCAATTCAAATTCAAATTCAAAATATTTATTTCAGATAAAAATCCAATGCTGCTTCTTTTTTTTTCCTCAATTTTATTTGATTTGACTTTAGTTGATATAATTTTATTTATTTGATTTTAATTGTATAATGGTATCTCTGCCTGTAATATTTTATTTTATAATAATATACTAGCTGTACCCAGCATGCGTTGCAATGCACTTTTTACTACCCACCTACCCTATCCGACCTACCTACCCTATCCTACCTACCCTACCCGACGCTACCTACCTACCTACTCTACCCTACCCTACCTACCTACCTACCCTACCCTACCTACCTACCCTACCTACCTACCTACCCTACCTACCTACCCTACCCTACCTACCTACCCTACCCTACCTAACCTACCCTACCCTACCTACCTACCCTACCCTACCTACCTACCCTACCCTACCTACCTACCCTACCCTACCTACCTACCCTATCCTACCTACCTACCCTACCCTACCCTACCGTATCCTATGTCCTTCTCCTGGCTCTAAACTACCTCCCTGCCAATTTTCAGCTAAATCGGTTCAGCCGTTCTTGAGTTATAAGTGAAGTAACTAACACGACTTTCTTTTATATATATAGATTTTTGCTGTAACTTATAATTTGCATGCCGTAATCGGTAAAACATAGCTCTAAATGTTACGACTATTCTCGCCACGCTATTGTACTATCGCTTTCTTTTGCTTCGCATAGAATTCGTAACATTTAGAGCGTTCAATTTAAATATTTTTATTTTTTTTTATGAAAATCTGATGAATTAAAATATGACGATTTTTTAAAAGTCATAGAACAAAAGTTGTTGATTATGATGTTAGTAACATAGTCTTGAGAGGTTGTCGGTGTTTTACAAATAACCCTGTATACTGTGTTCAGCAATAAATATTTGATTTGATTTATCACGTCTCTATCTACTGCAGATTATCTACTGAAGTAACGACATAGCTTGCAGAGTAAGCAAGCTGAAGTGGCGATGGGCTGGCCTTGTTTGTCAAAGGACCGATGGCCGATGGAAGAAACGAGTCCTGGAGTGGAGACCATGTATTAGTAGTAGAGCCCCTTGGGGGTCTAAGACGTCCGAAGGTAGCTCGAAATTTCGAATTGAATCCTAATCCTTTCGTTCGGGCTCCTAACTAATCTTATGTTCGAAAATGATACGGAGTAGGACACTCCCGTAACTTCGGCCGAAACTACGGGCGTTTCGGCTTAGAGGGTAGACATCCAGGCGTGAAAACACTTCAAAAGGTGTCTGGGACAAGTTGGCGAAAGATGGAGGGCATGGTGTTTTGGCGCAGTTTGGGGGAGGCCTTTGTCCAGCAGTGGACTATGATAGTCTGAGCTGATCGCGCATAGACAACAAAGCAGAACCCTATGTAAATGAGATATTACACGGCATAGCACATAGTTCATCATACATAAAAGTGAGTCGTTCGTAATATTCCTTTAAGGCGAAATTAGATAACAGTTTTCCAAAATGTTAACGAGATACATAATACCAAGTTACAAAGAGAAGAGAGCTTTTAATATGACCATAAATAGTTTAGCGGATGTAGCCGCATCTAACTAAAGCTATAATAAAAGATTATTTCAAATGAATGGGATAACTATCCCCGTTGAACCAAAATAGGGCTTCGATGACGTTTTAATCCAGGGACGTTTAAGCCGCGCCATTCAAAACCTCTATATCCCTAAGCCGTAATCTTACGATGCGTATACCTATTGGATTATAAGTAGAGTTATACGCTAAGTCCGGAGATTTGTCTTAGTGGATTTTTTAGAAAATATTTACAGTTTGCTCGGTACTGAAAAACAGATGGATTGAAAAGTAAAATACCCGTGCCGAAAGCCAGAATAAAGTTCGGGCTTTACAAAAATTTGGAAAACGCAACCCTTGTTATATGATAGAAAGGGATCCTTTATTTTATGATGCTGTGAAAACAGAAATTAGTTCCATCAGAGAATTTTAAAGTGAAGCTTATCTGGAACTACCTAACCTATATCGCCTCGTTCTTCCGTGACCTATTTCAAGATGAAAAGAGCGTCATGAAAATTCGCCGCAAAAATTAATTACTTGCACAATATTAATACAAAACAATGGCGAATAAATAAACAATTTTCTGATCAAACTTCGCAAGTAAAGCTTGGTTAAAATTAAACAATTAATGTTACAAGCTTTACTGAAAGGGTTACAAGCAATTAATGTAATTACGAAGTTTTTGACGCCAACGCGAGCGAACCATTTAATAAATAAAATTAAAGCTCGCGACGTTAACGGAATTAGTGGGGGTGATTCTACGATAAGCAGTAACTTGCGGCAATCGGTTTAAAATAGGGTTTTTATTCCATATGTCGTTGTTTTTTTGCAATTATTTTGAGTACCCGATATTTCGGTTTGCCGTTGCAAGCGCCGGATAAACTGATTTGACTGATGGGTGGGTTGTTTTAAGCAGACAAATCGGTCTACCCGTCGGTTATTGGGTATCGGTCGGTTTTTGTCAGTTTTACGCGCTCGTTACCTCTAGCGCTGTCACTCGCAACTCGCTTCTGTTCCCAATACACGAAACTCATTGTGTCCTCTCGTGAACGTTTTACGGCACTTTTTCGATTTTTACTTGACAGTTGAAACCCATCCTCCCGGTTGAAGTTCTTGTATTTGGTAATCGAGCCATGCGAGTTATGAGAGCCATGGAGAGTTCCATGCTCGGCATAAAGCTGATAGATCGAGTTCCTAACATCAAAATCCGAAGACGTACAAAGGTTTTCGATATTGGAAATCGCGTTACGGAAATCAAATGGACTTGGGCAGGCAAAGCGCAGGAATGACGGGTGGACTAAAGCTATCACCGATTGGCGTCCAAGAACGGCATGCAAGAGAAATGTGGGTCGTCCAGCGGGCAGATGGGCAGACGACATAGTTTCCATCGGGGGAAAAACCTGGGTGAGGCTGGTGCAGAACCGTGAAGATGGGCACAAGAAAAGGGAGGCCTATACCCAACAGTTGGTGAATTCGGGCTTTGGATGATGATGATGGTGTAAACATTTTCGTGCTCGCTTGGCACTCTTGTATTTAGATTCTTAGAAGAACTTCAGCTGCATCCGATAGTAAATTAAACCCTTAAAAAATTTTCTTTATCAGCTATTGCCCCTCCTAGCTGAAAAGCTCGCGGCGCCCCTTTTTATCTGGCGCCCAGGGCGGTCGCCAAACCTCGCCATACACTAACGCTGGCGGCGTTACGACCTACACTAACGATGAGCATCACCAACATTGTCTTCATGAATCTGCTCTCCTAGTACTTTCTGTTCAAATCTTAATTGAGTTCTCTCGTAACGTAACAAACAACCGGGAGAGACAAAAAATTGCAACTTCAATAAAAGTTAACAGTTGGGATGTACCCATAAAATGTTTCCACCCATTGCATTTTTGTTTTGGAGCCGAACTTTGGTGCGAATGGGAACAAGCCGCACAAATTGAAACGCGTCAATTTTACTTTTCATCTAATCTTTTTATTAAATGCAAGTTTTAACATTCAAACGTATAATAATAAGCCGTGTTATTTTGTTATTTGAATTAAATTAAATTGTTTTTATAATGAAGATGTTATTTCGCACTACATTAACTTTTCACCTTCTTATTAAATGCAACTACACATTCAAAGGTCAGTAAATCCAGATTTATAAGTTCAATCAATATTATTATCAACGAAGAATAAAATCACAGAATTAATTGACTGATAAAGTTTGTATTAAACCATGAATTTAGATCCATATAATCTTTATTAGAAGATAGTTATTGTGGTGATAAGATCAGTCTGTTCATTGACCTATTTCATTTATTTGACAAAAACTTAAGCACAGAATGAAAAGGAAAGTAAGAAACCGGCCAAGTGCGAGTCGGATTCGCGCGTGAAGGGTTCCGTACCATTATTTATAAAAACGAACTTTTTTATATGGGAGCCCCCTTAAATATTTATTTTATTCTGTTTTTAGTATTTTTTGTTATACATCAACAGAAATACATAATCTGTAGAAATTTCAACTGGCTAACTATCACAGTTCATGAGATACAGTCTGGTGCCAGACAGATGGAAGGACAGCAAAGTCTCAGTAATAGGGTCCCGTTTGACCCTTTGGGTACAGAACCCTAAAAATGGGGAAAAAATGTATTGTTTAATTTTGTTAATGGGAGCTGTTCATGACCATACCATTGTCTGATTGAAAGCAGACCAATCCAGAATGACGGCGATAAATATTAAGATTTTTTGGGAGTTCTTTTCACTGCTTATTTTACCCAGCTGGAAGACCTGGAAGTGGTGAAGGGTTGGTAGTTTGGGGGATTGTTACAGTGGTGTGCCTACGGGCCAACAATACAGCAAGCCCATAAGGCAAGCAGACTATTCAGAAACTTAAACATTATGCCAAGCCAATCCAAGCTTCTGGGTTTGCATGATAGCTCCACCACTAGTCTTGACATTTAAAATGTGTTTTATTAGCTTGACTTTAAAATTCGATTTTGGTTTGATTTATACATATTATGGTCCATAAATTAAAAATGTATTTGCATAACTGGTGCAGAGCATTGCATTTAAATATTAGGTACCATATCATGCTGTTAGACTTTTTATACCACATTTGCTCGTAAAGGGTCTCTTATTGCACCAAGTTCAGTATCGTAATGTATCACATTACGCACTAGTGCGGTAATGTAAAGTAAAACGCACGGCTTATCATAATGCTACGTCTAAAACGAACGGTACTTTTTTAAATCTTAGCAAAGAGTTTTTATGTCAGAAAAGTAGTCAACATTTTATTAATAAAATTAAGTTGGGAGATAAAATATAATAAATAAACATTTAATTCTTTAATTTAATCAATTTTGACCATAAATTACAACCATTTATCTGTAACAAAAATATTAATTTACTTTATTAGTAATACTGGCTGTTTTTGTGCCTTTGCCTTAAAAAAAGCGTAAAAATTATTCCGCGCGCTTTCTCTTTACGCTGTATTGTTTTTGTTTGAAAATGTCATCCGAATTTTATTTATTTCATCGCAAATGTGTTATAAAACGTCGTATGACATACGTGCGCTTTGATAATTACAGCCTCTGCTTTCTTATATCGCCTCGGCTGTAATTTTCAACTTACCGCACTTATATCATAATGTACTATTATTAGTTTTGTTGCATATTATTATAATTCCTGAATGCTATTGTTATTTGTGATTAGTTATTTATTGAAAGTATTCATCATCTGGCTTATCCCAACTTAATTGGGGTCTACTATCTAAACAGCTGAATACCAGTATGTCACATGCAGCGACTTCCTATCTGACCTCCATAATCCAGTTAGTACTGGTAAGACTAGTCTTGTCAGACTTTCGGGCCACTGATTCGGCTGAGTGCTTGATGAGATTTCCTATCAGCAAAAAATAATATCCTACTAATATTATAAATGTGAAAGTTTGTGAGGATGGATGGATGTTTGATACTCTTTCACGCAAAAACTACTGAACGGATTTGGATGAAATTTGGAACACAGATAACCTGGATTAACACATAGGATACTTTTAATCCCGGTACTAGGATCCCATGGGATAATTATCAAACTACACACGGGTGACGCCGCAGGCAAAGTCTAATCTTCCAAATAAACTTTCATTCCTTAACCATGTTAGGAACTGAATTTTCCAGAAATTATTCATCCATGGAGTGGAAACTCTTTTACAAAAATATTAGTCTTGCAAAATGATAAGATTCTACTGCCTTTAACTGGCAGACAAAGCAAAGACAAAATCTATCTCTGTGTTAATTATTTATCACTATAATTTTTATCTATGATGATTTGCAAACAATTCAACTGTCAATTTTATGTTGCAAAAAAAACAGTGTGTATTTAACTTGACTGCTTCAGTTAAACATGTTTTTAATTGCATATTATGAATGACTAATTAAAACAAACACAGGTGTATGTTAGTATTAATACTAAGTACTAGCAAGTCTTAGATAATTTTCAGACTGAGTCAGAGTTTTCATAGTTGTTATGGTAATAAATTGTTTGTGGTTTTACTTCCAAGAAGAAAATGTTTGTGGAGGAAGAAACCCTATTATGTACCTAGCATATTTTATTAAAATGACAAGTCATGCCCCATTTGGTTTTCCCTAAAAAACCTCACTAAGATTCACTCCCTATTTCTTCTAGACCCAGCTGTATGATATTTGGAGTGTGCATTGCCTGC
The DNA here is from genome assembly GCA_963082945.1 of Cerastis leucographa. Lineage (NCBI taxonomy): Eukaryota > Metazoa > Arthropoda > Insecta > Lepidoptera > Noctuidae > Cerastis > Cerastis leucographa. The sequence goes on from OY720359.1 coordinate 3,290,491, forward strand.
CATTCAATTATTATTTCAAAGTAATAATTCTGAATACATCTATATTCGACTTGATAATTGGGTGAGACTGTAAATCAATTAGTTGACAATACTCTCTACTAAAGGTTAAGTTTTACTTTACTTTGTAGTAGTGTAAGATTCAGTTATTGTTGGACCTAATGTTATAGACAATATTAAAACCGCACAAATTAAAAAGTAAGTATTTTAAATTCAAAAAGAAAAGCAATAACGTGTCGAGGTGAAAGTGAGAGTGCGAAATACGCATACGAAGCGGCAAAAAGATCGAGTTGGCAACGTGACAATTACGAAAGGACCAAAAAATACGAGTCGCTGCCGTAAAAATCAAAAAGGTTAAGTTATGAAAAGGTCGATCGAAATATATCTAGAACTAGAACGATCTAGGTCGTATGCCGCGCATACGTAGACCAAAACAGCAGTCGGTAATTCTCACGCCGATTCACCGCAGTTTTTACATCCCCATGATGTCCACAGCAGTTATCAAAGGCGTTAAAGCTGTAGAACATACGCTACGACTTATCTAAACATTAAAACGCGACAAATCAATAACATCTTATACAGTACACAAACAAAATCAATAATTTCAACAAGGCACTAACCACACTGGCGGTGTCTTGGCTGTCTAGAGAATACTTGTCCGTTTCCTTCCCTTGGCTGTCGTTGGAGAAATTTTCATATTTGCGCGTGGGGCTACTTTTCATCGTTCACACAATGCTTTTCAGCTTAGGCCCCGATCGACATTTTTCACACCCAAGAAGACGACACGAACAATCAACGAATGTAAAATCACTGACAGAAAGGAAGCAAAAGCAAACAACTGACGTTTCTGAACTGGCATGTTAATAGCTTTTGACAGTAGAGGTGGAACACTAAACTAAACAGAAAGTTATTTTCGTAGATTTGTAATAATAATTTTTTTTAATGATATTTTTGTTTTAAAACAAACGCATTTCATTCTCTTTACTTGGCTGTATATTTTTGTGGATGAATGTTAATAAGCCATTCGCTTGTAAATAATCAGGATGCTACCTATTTAGTCGATTACAAATGTATCGGTAGCTCACCACTACGGCGCGTGATATATTCAGAATGAAAACACGAAAAAACAGAATGAATTTCCGCTATTTCTAAACGAATTATCAACAAGCTTGAAAGGTGTAAGCAGTCATGAAATGTGCTGAATTTCTGCTATAATGTTAACTGTTGACGTATCTAAAAATTCTCTACGTTTTAGTAAATTATAACCTAGCAAAAACAACATACACAAACTCAACTGTAAATAATATTCATAGCATACTTACATTTGTTGGATCCCAGGAATCATTAGGATCATTAGGGTCCCACAATTGTATTTTGGTATATTCTTTGTATGTTTCATTTTTGTTATTTCTACGGAACATCTGTAAATTAACACCATTTTGACACTGCAATTTTGTTTTCATTTTACATGGTCACAAAAAAAAAGATCGTTTATATAAAAAAAGGTTGGTTGCACAAATCACAACACATTATTCAATCAAAAATGACAACTCTGAACTTTACTTTTGATGAATGTTTGCCTACTCACCTAAATTATTAAAACAAATAACTTTTATAACATAGTAACACACAGGACAATAACATAGCCACTACTGATTCTACTGAATAAATATATTACTAAGTAGGTACCTATCTTCCGTGTTTCTTATCAGTTAGCGCACGATAGTTTATAGGCAGTTTCGTAGCATATAATCGAGATAGCTCACATATTATTAGCTTATCAGAATTTCGCAAAGGTTTTCGAGTAAAACTGTTGAACAATCGATTTTTATTTTTGTTTATGTAGTTACTCATAATATGCGATTGTGTTTGTCCTTTTGTGGTAGAGCGTAATCCGCTTAATTATTTCCTTCCTTCAGTTAGGTTGTTGAATGAAATAACAGGTCATTGAATGTCAATCTAAATCCAACCTTATGTTAGGAAGATAGAGTTACATACTGCTATATTATATTGTGTTGTGTGATAAAGATCAAGAAAGAAGTAGGGCACGTCTACAAGACTATAATATACCACATTATAGTTTCTATCTATTATAAAAAATCAGAAAGGCATCAAAAAATTTTGCTCGCAACGCTGGTTAACGGAAATAGTGGAATTTTGTATTGATTTTCGTTTGAGGACATTACGAGGCATGCGCCGCGAACAACTCACAGCGAATGCCTCGCAAGGTGTGTACCTTTGTATTCGTGGCGAGGCATGTGCTACGCACGTGCGAGGGCGAGCCAACGTATGGCCGCGGCATTCGTTGTGCGCCGTTCGTGGCGCATGCCTTACAAAGTCTGTTTGTTTGCTTGAATGCGCTAATCTGAGGAACTACTGGTTTGATTTAAAAAATATTTCTGTGTTAGATAGCCCGTTTATCAAGGAAGGCTATAGGCATATATCATCGCGCTACGACCAATAGGAGCGGAGCAGCAATGAAAATGATGCAAAAACGGGGAAAATATGACGCAGACGAAGTTCCTCGGGACAGCTAGTTATCTAATACAATCTTTTCCTTCAGTGCTGCTTCTCATTGTCTAAAATTAAACGGCATTCTACCTTTTTGGTCGAAGCCTCGTAGTTGAACTGAATTATTTTAACAAATAAAAAAAGCAACTGATCTAACAATGATTTATTTAAATATTGCCTATAAATAAGATTTACAAAACTGAAAAGCGTTTGAACTAGGGCTTTACTTCAGGCCATCCTGTAGTCCGTAGCCAGGGCCGGTGGGCTCTTCCGTCAGAGACGTCAGTCCTCCCAGGGGTTCGCAGGCGAATCTTCCATTCCTGAGCAAAAGACAAAAAAAATGACTGAAGAGGTAAAATTGTTTTTTTTTTTGGATGATGAAGTGGTATCAGAATTCCAATGTTTGCCGAGAGTTTTATGATCATGGAGATAGATTCCACACAACTGTTGCACGGTACGATAGTAATGAGACAAAACGGCGTCACGCGGCTTACAGCTGGTCGGGTGAAGGCGTGCACGCGCGAATTTCATACGGCTGTTGTGTTATTGTGATAAAAGTAAATGAGTATAAAAAATGTTTATTTGGGAAAGTTTGTTGATCAACTCAAAGCACTTATTTAGATTAGACCATTACAGGCACTAATGAAAGTCAAAAAACAACAAAAACACGAAGCTACAGTCCCAGTCCCAATAACTTGTGAAAGTACTGCAGTTGCCCATTCCAAAGCATACATCTCTATGGAGGAGAATGGGCAAGAAATTCTATGGACACTGTTTTAAATCAAAATTTTGGTTACATCATCCATGTTGAGAATAACGTATATGTGAGAACGATGTAGAAATACGTGCAAGTTAAGAGCGTGCAGAGTAAAATTGAATAATTCAAAAATAAAGTAATTAAAATAAACCTTGGTAGCTTAGAGATGACCAGTCACAATTGACAGCGCCCGTTCACGAACGTCATGTTCGTGAACGGCATGTATCAGCCAACATACAACTCAACCATATGGAAGGGAACTAAATGACCCGACACACTTGCCACCATCAGCGTGAAATTTGAGTGAGCATGACACTCACTCAATCGCCAGGGTAAATTCGCGACAATGAAAGATGTAGGTACGAAGTAAATGGTGGCTTTACAGTACATAGTACTCACACATGTGCTAAGTATGCATTTACATAATACTAAGAGATTGAATCTATACAATGCAAAGATATTTTTAGTATCTTCTGCAGCTTTTACAATAACTTCACATGGTAATTTGATTGACCCCTATGGTTGTGGAGCAGGACCAGCACTGAGCCAAGCATTTTTATCATCAATGTAATGCCTCAACTTATAATACTATGAGTATAATCACATGTTTAAATATTCGTCAATAATTACCAGTCACCCTATACAATTGTTATTGTCTCTGCATTACCCTAAGGCAGACTGGTAGGAAACTCCCAAGGCATTGAGTCCGCCTTTTTACTTATGTTATGTTATGTTTGTTTTTACTTGTGTATAAAGTTTTAATGAATAAATAGATGGAAAGGGTATATACCTCGGGCCAGCTTTCGGTTTCTCGTCTCTTTTCAATTTCTGAATAATTTCTTTCGTGTCCTCGACTGTTAGGTCTTCCTGAAAATTAAGATATTAATACGAAATTAAATTAAGGTTTAAATTATGTTATGATATAAGTAGTTTATATAGATATTAATTTCTGAAACTGGAATTATCACAATCGCAATGACATTTGCTTTACAAAACCCCAATTCTAGGTTAGCCTTTGTACATGAGCTGTAATATTACAATAATTTAAATGCATTTTTATGTGTAACTTGTCAGTACAATAAAGTATTATAAGATTAAAACACGAATGTCGAGTTGTTTTTATTTATGACAAAAACAGTAGTGTTGAATTAAGGCGCCTATCGACGTCTTGTTTTCAAACTTTCAAGATTCTATGGTTCAAGCCATAGCAGGCCGTGTTTTTTTAAATTTTGCGTTGAGTCGAGCGTTGAGAATTCAACAAAAGCCATCCAAGAGCGTTCAAAATAGCACTGTTAGATTCTCAACATTGGCAATTGTCAGTCAGTCATCAGTCACGTCAAATAAAACTATTTCTTAGTATTTTTCGTTTTATTAACGCATTCACTTTTTGGGCGAGCTCCGCACACAATAAAGCACAAACTTGAAATCTAATGTGAGCCTGCTACACAAATTAATTAGCTGTCATTAAGTACGAAACTCAGCATCGGATGTCTAAAGGGGTTGCACGACATTGGTCAAGTCTGATATTCGTCAAATCGGCAATTCGTCAAATTTGATATTGGGCTGTAGTTCGTCAAAACGTCTGTTTGTCCAATGACGGAATTATACATATAAGAAGAAGAAGGTTTTAGAAGAAGTAATACTCACGTAGTAGTCGTCATTAACTTGTACCATAGGAGCATTGACGCAAGCACCGAGACACTCAACCTGGAAAGTAAACGAAAAACCAAGATTTAATTATCTATGTATATCTCATCATCTGCCCAGCCTTTGGGGTCGGCTACCAGTCTAACCCGATGCAGCTGAATACCAGTATTCTACATGGAGTGACTGCCTGATCTGACCTCCACAACCCAGTTAGAGCTGAGTAATAAGATACCCCTAATAAGACACTGGTGGTCAGACTTTCGGGCCACTGACTACATAATAACCTCTAGATATGAGTACATTAATTTAGACTCCTGACTGCTGTTTTACGCAGTTGACATTCCATATTCTGATTCTGCTATGTATTATGACAGCTCGTTGATTTCGAGTGTTAGAAATTGACGAAGGACCGATGTGAAAACCTATACCGCCAGATACTGATACAACACAAAGAAAAACGACTCCTCTTCCATACGAAAAGCCGTCCAGTTTTATGATCTGAATCTGTTTCTCGCTTCATATGCATGTAATAATGAATGCGTGTTAAGTTAAACATAAGCCATTATAAATGCGAAAGTTTGGATAGATGAATGTTTGTTATTCAATCACGCCAGAACAGCAGCTGAAGGTAATTTGACATAGAGATAAATTGTAGTCTGGAATAGCACATACGCTACTTTTTTTTTACACAATCATAAAGCTCCCAAGTGAACGAAGTCGCGGGCAACGGCTAGCAATACTATGAAGAGAGAGTGCGAATTTTGTGAGTGAATGTATGTAGAGAGCGGGTAATCTCCGCATACGTGAAGAAAGGTACAATCGGCATCAGAAGTCGGTTAACACTTATCAATATTACACAAATATTTGTGCTAATCAGTGTGATCAGATATAATATTGTATTGCGAATTTATCTAACCATTGATGCAAATATTGTTACTTCTTTTATTCCAATCTGTTAACATGGATCGGTCTAAAACTAAGACGTCTTATAATTTTGGATATGTATAGTGACTTTCGCTGCTGACCGTACATAATTTCAGATGGACATAATTAAGTTACCTACTTTTTATCCAGTTACTACATGGGTGAAGTCACACACAGAAGCTAATCTATTATATACTAGCTTCTTCCCACGGCTTCGCCCGCATTTTTTCAGTAATTGTCCCGCGGAATCACACTACCGCGATAAAAAGTATCCTATGTGCTATTCCAGACTATTATCTATCCCTGTGCCAAATTTCATCCAGATCCATTCAATAGTTTTTACGTGAAAGAGTAACAAACATCCATCCATCCATACTTACAAACTTTCGCGTTTATAATATTAGTAGGAAGGATATAAATTACGCGTCACGTTGTTTGTCCGGGATGGACTCCTAAACTTCTTAACCGATTTTAATCAAATTTGCACACCATGTGCAGTTTGATCCAACTGGAAAGATAGGATTGCTTACTATTTGATTGCAATAAGTTAGAAATAAATCTTATATAATATACTAATAATAAAGCTGAAGAGTTTGTTTGATTGCTTGAACGCGCTAATCAAAGGTACTACTGATCCGATTTGAAAAATATATGAAAGATTTTTTTTTATCGAGGAAGGCTATTGGCTATATATCATCACGCTACGACCAAAAGGAGCGGAGCAGCAATGAAAAATATTGCGAAAACTGGGAAAATGCGACGCAGACGAAGTTGCGCGGGACAGCTACTAAAAATTTATGGATGTTTAGTTTACTTAACACACCTCAGAAATGGAGAATTTTCCACAGGGACTGGTGCCACCAACTTTACATTGGGTTTCCTCGACAATTGTCTTCAGGATGCCTTCAGCTCCACGAAGAGCACAGGGCGTAGTTGTGCAGACTTGGAGATGGTACTTGCCGATTGGTCGTCTGTAAGTTTAAAAGTACCAATCATAAAACACACTTTCTTTTACACAATCAAATGCAAGCAAGAGAAAAATATTCTGTGTATTTGGTAAAATTATGTTGGTATTACAAGAATCCAAGGACTGTTTGATGGTACATTTACTGCATCTGCACCGAAAAAGCCAATTGCAATGACACACAACAAGCAGTGGCGGATTTACCAGCTGCAGCCTTACGGCCTAGGGCGGCAGATTTTTGGTGCGGCAAATTTGGGGACCGAATTTCTTTTGTTTTTTGCTACCTCGTAGAAATCAAAAAGAGAAAAAATGTTTGTACAGGCAATAAAGATTATTTATTTACGTTTACCGAATGTAAATTATTGTGTAAGTAGCATACATTATCCCGAGACTCCTCCTTGATTAATCATACATGATTGAGCTTTGATTAGGTAAAAAATAAACCTAAAAATTATTTTACGTGCAATTTGAACAAAATTGTTAGTTTATAAAAATAATCTAGGACATGATTGTAGAGGCAAGGGCGGCAAAAACTTTAGAGCCTATACCTTGAAAATTTGTAAATCTGCCAGTGACAAAAAGCTTCAATGTAAATCTATGACAACGGTTCCACAGAGGATTACAGGCAGCAGTTTTCCTAGAGTACAACCTCAATTTGCCAGTTATGTATAAGTACCACATAATAGGGACCAGGACCAGATCCTATTTTCATCAAAACAGTTCAAATTTAGACTTGTAGACAGGTTACTACTGAGAAAACTCACCTAATAAACATAGTGTAGAAAGTAGCCACCTCATAAACCCTCATGCGTGGCAGTTTGAGCAGATCAGCTACATGGTGCATAGCAGAGATGGGTAGCCAGCCTCCATTCTGACGCTGGGCCAGGTCCAGAAGCGGGATCATCGCTCCACGCTTGTGACCCTCTGGGTAGATTCCCAATAAGGCATCCACCCGCTGAATATGATTTGGAAATGCTTATTAATAGATGTTGAATGACATATTATGCAAGGTGGAAGGACACCGAAGCAAAAATGATTACCACATATCCAGTATATTATTCTGAACCACCCACATAGAAATTTTTCATTGGAAATTAAAAAACAGTTGCTGTAACCTACAAAAATACCTACCTTCACCTACCTGGTTGAAATGTATGGAACAGGTGGCGTACCATGACGTCTTAAAACATTGTTGTTCCATTCTTATTCCAGAGTGAAAAAGAGACGGAGCTATACAGGTCGTCTAGCTCGCATCTCTTTCCCACTCTGGTATAAGAATGGAACAATAATGTTTTAAGCGTCATAGTAACCCCCCAGGTGATTTTTCTGAATGATACTGAATACATGGTGGCCTTTTTCGCATTGGTGTCAATAACACCATATATAGTCCGATTTTACAGATTGGTATTATGAGATTATTTGTGTAGTAAATCATTGATAACATAGGTAATCTTAAAAAATATAGGAATTTTCGAAGCTTGCAAAACTTCAATCTTGTAACTTAATAGTTCAGTATTATTGATTTGTACCAGAAAACACTCATGGCAAGTGATTAGGGCACTACTTTCTGTCTACTTAAATTTTTTATTGACTTCTTAGGACTTCAATAGGTTATTCTAAAATTATATTTAATCGTTAAAGCTGTTACTATCTTATTTAATTATTACTACGCTTCGCATTTAACAATATTGGATCAAAATGTCAATCTTCTGTCACAATCAGTGCTAATTTGAATTAAGAACTTCGACAAAACGAATGTTTAGTGAAAACAGATGACTGTCACTGACCTTTTTGTTCTCGGCCGTGAATTCGAAAGGGATGTCAGGGTTATCCTCGGGAGAATCACGGTGGACGAACAAGTTGTCATGCTGCAGAGCTGCGCTAGTCTGAATGTTCCTGGATACGGCACGCAGCTGAAATTACGATCACAAAATATCACCTTATTAGAAACGTCAAAACGTTATTATATAATAACATTGTTTACAGTAGCCTCAACGCTGTTCTATGGTTAAAATGACATACCACGCCCTGTACTCCAGTCTTCAGGCTGGATAGCATGGTTATTTTAACAATATTGTTCTAAGTTTTTAAGAAATAATATTGCGAAGCACTGTTCGCCAACACTTAGGTTTTGTGATTAACTTCAGCTCAGTGTTATCATTTTGACAGATACATTCCTAAATCTTATCAAAAGTATTTTTCATTAAATTGATAACTCTCGTTTGTTCTGTTTTACTTTCAGGAGTTATAAAACATAGCTAATTTGTTTGTACTATTGCCTTAAAGTCATAATATACCCAACGTTGGAACAGCAATAAAATTTCTTTATTTTATTTTAAACTCGAGAGCTTTGAACGCACGCCAATGTTTGCATTACTAACTTCGTGTCAATCACGAAAATATCCTTCATTAGAAACGAAAATATATTTTACTCCCTTATTGTAAGGCTCAAATTGTATAGGCACATTTATGTAATCATCAGGATAATTAAATTAAAATGGATGTTTTTCCATTGACAAACAAAAATTTAAATAGTTTTTAAGAAATCACCTCAGATTGCCTTACAGATTAAGTATTTACCTGCACCTTCGTATACGGCTGGCGCCTGACGTAATTCATACAGCAATTAGAATTATGAAAGAATTAAGCATAATTTTAATCGCAATCTTTTAGCCGATCGATTACAGCATCAGTCTAGAGCAGTTTTCGATTGTTTCGATTTTAAGATTTATCTTATAGAACTTGTCAACATCACGCTTCAAATTCCCCGAAGGAACAGGTACAGTCTAGCCTGTAAAAAAAACACACATTTTTATAGGGACCATCACCTTCAATACAAACAGCTTAGCCTATCGTATCGCAGCCCAATGTTGGACATAGGCCTCCCGGGATCTCTGTCAAGCTGCGCAGTAACACCTTTTCTAATTCTTTTTTTTTTAATTCTTTTACCTTCCGCATTCAGCCTGACGCCGCACTCCGCTAGGTTATATTAAGAGATATTTCTAACTGATACTGATACTGTGAGCCTGCGTCATCCCACTGCTGGGCAAAGGCCTCTCCCCATCCAGGGCCAATGTGAACCACTGGTCACTGGTCTTGTCTAACCCCGCCATCTTTTACGAGGTCTACCGTGACGCTTTCTGGTTGTGTCAGGGCTCCAGAAAGTGGTTATTTTGGCGCACAGATCGTTGGGCATACGGCAAACGTGGGCAGTCCGGTCCCACTTCAGCTTAGCGGCGTTGTGAGCAACATCGGTAATTTGTGTTTTGGAGCGCAGCGTGGTATTGCGTACACGGTCGGTTAGTTTGACGCCTAGAATGCTGCGCTCCATGGCACGTTGGCAGACCTTGAGTTTGGACTTTTGAATATTTGTCAAAGACCAAGTCTGGGATCCATAAGTCAAAATGGGAAATATGCATATGTCCATGATTTTTCGCTTAAGCGATACAGGAAGGTTTCCCTTCATAAGCTCCGTCATGGCCCAGTAGCACTTCCAGGCATTTTCGGTTCGTCTTGTGACTTGGCCGGAAGAGACTAACTGGCCCAAGTATATGTATTCATGGACATGTTCCAATTCTTCACCATTCACTCTGATCCTATGCTTAGTGGTGTTTGACATCAGTTTGGTCTTCGACATGCTCATCGTGATATTTCTAACGAAATAACCAAAGAACAACTTTGTCGATCGACCTACCTAGCATGTACCCCATGCTCAGCAGTGTAAGTAGTCGACCTCGCCTTCGACCACTAAACTATCAACGAGGCAGTCAATATAGACATAAATATCTTTTAAGTTCTTATTTGCATGGTTCTTCACCCCACCATATATTGTATAATCTAAAAATACAACCAACAAGGCAACAATAAAAACCTGTACGTACCTGTACACGGATAATACTTAACGCAGTTAGTTACAGGTACTTACTATGTTTTCTATTTGTGTGGCTCTACTTTTAGCTCCATAAAAATAAAAACGTCCGTCAAACCTGTAGCTGGCTACAATTTAATTGTTACTCACGAAACACATACGAATATGTAACATACGACGGTACTACCCTCTAAAAGGCATTGTCTGCCTCTATGCCTGTGCCTATATTTCCGTACGAAAAAAGCCAAAAGAGAAAAAAAAAGCATAGACAAAGCCCGATCGGCAAAACAACGACGTGGTTGCCATGGCAACTGCCGCACCGCCCGCCATGCACCAAAAAATTGTATCTACCTAACTATGCTGTAAATATTTAAAAAACGGATTTTGCTATGCTGGGGGGAAATTGGGAGAATGAAGGTGTTACACAAACTGATTGGCAGGTTAAAAAGTTTCATTTTGGAGCCTGAAAAAACTTAGCGTGAATTTTCATTATAAAAGCGTGCTTTAGTTTGAATTGAACGTTTATTTCGGCATATTTTGAAGATTTTCCTTCTTTATCGGATAAAAGTTGGTTCGGCACCTACAAAATTTTAAAAGTCACACGATAATGAAATTTAAAAAAAAAACTCCTTTAACAGTCTTAGGTACATTTCAGTAAAATTAACGAACGTTATGAAGTGGCTCAAAAAGTTCTATTGTTGATTAACTAGATTTTAAAGAACGATACTTCTACTATAGCGGAGATTTTTTTTACCGACTTTCCTTCCCTTGTGAAGACTTTCACCCTTTGCTACTGTATAGTTTTTTTTCGTTCTGTTGACCTCGAGCTACTTTCAACTAAGCAGCTTATTTGGGGCTACACGTGAATGATGCCATCTCGTGACGTACTAATCATTTATTGGGCGCAATTTTTTCGCTTTGATGCTGTATCTGCCTGTCTAAAATGCTCTGTTGGTATATTGGATACACCTATTTAAGTACTTACTTAAAAAATAAGATCACTAAAAGGACAATATTGGTGTAATTTTTAACTCCTGGTTAATGTTCTTTATAAATTGCAGTTATCTTAATCAGCCCATATTATCGCCACTGCTGGTTCACACACAAGCCTCCTTGTAACAGAGAGTTAAATATTTCCCACAGCACGAAGTCTGTGCAGGTCATAATGCTCTATGGTGTGGTGGATGCGACATGCCTTCGGTTTTTTGTAAGACATGCTGGCTTCCTCATGAAATCATGAGTCTTGATACTCATGTTGTTCCTCAAAGTTTAAGAGAGAAGTGGTGTTGATATAAAAAAGCTTCCAAAATTATGTGCCTGCCTTCGTATAAAACTATGACTTGCTACGACGAGCTACGACACAAACCCAGGTTTCCGCTCTTTCCTTAGACTTGAGCCTTTTATCTATAACTGCAAGGAAATTTCAAAATCTTATGCATTGATAATTAGGTAAATGCAGGCAATTTCATCCTGCATATTATAAGAAAAAACAGTCGTTTTTTATCTGTATTTTTGTAGACCGCTCTCAATATAAAAATCTCGGACACCAAAGTGTAGCATTGGTCACGGTTGCTGGCAATAGCCGTCTCCATTCGTTCAGAAATTAGATAACGGGACGTCCGGTGGCACCATTGATAAGGAATTAAATGCGAACGAAGCCAGTTCACTTCTACACTACAATGTAAAAGAAAATTGGAGTTTTAGAAAGCATATCGATGCGTGCGATAACAATTTGGAGATTGAACGATATGAAATTAGATGAGGCAGGCGCCTTCGCGCCAAAACTAACAATTAATGTTTATGGTTACACAGGGATACATGGAAGGGCTCGTGGCTTAATAATAACAGCCGCTCGGATCGATATTCCGGTTACGCCGCGCTTGCCTAGGTTGTTCTGTGGATGGATGACCACTCGTTACATATCGAGTAGTCCCTGCTGTCGTTTGTAGATATTTGACAGTCGTTACAGGTAGCCAGTGGCCTGAAATTCTGACAACTAGTCTTAAAAAAGGGAATCGTATTACCCAGAACTAACTGGGTTGTGGTGGTCATGGAGCACCTGCCTACTTGCTCCATGTAGAATACTGGTATGCAGCTGCATCCGGCTAGACTAGAAGCCAACCCAACTTTGTTGGGAAAAGGCTAGGCAGTTAGGTACATGGATCTATTGGCGCTCGAATGACGGACTCTGTTGAAGAACATTTTGTTAAATGTTTTCAAGAAACAAGACGTGGGCGAGAAAGATGCACGTCAACTATACCTACCCAACCTGTTCATATTGTACTAATCTTATTTTATTAATTCTTTTATTTGATAATGTAAGGTCAAACTGCCAGCTCGAGGAGAACAAAATTGTACAAAACAAATGTCTATAGCACGTGGCATCGGGTGTCAAATCATACAATGGAAAGGAGACTTCTGATTATGAAAATAAAATCGACTATAGTTTTGCAACAAGAATCTAAGGGGCCAATTGAATAGCTCAAAACTTTTAAAGTTTGATTGCAAACATGTTTAGTCTTTCTTTCTCTAACCTAACCTGGTGTCAGAATATTATTGGCGACAATGGACCTCTGACTTGGCTTTGTTAATAAGTCAGAAAATTTTGGTTTGTAATGACTAGCTTTCCTGAAACATTTTCGTAAAGTACAGTGTAGACAAAAAGAGTCATCAAAAAAAGTAAGTACTAGATAGATAACATAAAACCAAACATTATTTTGCATTCAATAATTTAGGATCAACATTAAACAGCCATAAATAGCATTATTATTTATAGTATAAGTAATTAAATCCCGTCGCTTACACTCGCAGCGCACGAAACCAGCCCAACTCGTTCTTAGAACGTCTGTAGGACACACATGCTCAACCAAAATTATTTCTAGAATCCCATAAAAACTAGAGGTCACTATGACCCTTAAACCTAAACGTTACGAGTCAGACAAAAGGTGATAAAAAATTTAAAGTTAAAGAAGGTATTTTTGCAAAAAAAAAAAAAACATTCCTATTAGTAAGGTCAAGAATCAGTCAAGAGGTTTTTATTTTTGATTTTAATAATCTTTTGGCTGATAGGCTGAACATTGCAAAACTTGCGTCTGAATGACATGCATCGTATTTTTAGGGTTCCGTACCCAAAGGGTCAAACGGGACCCTATTACTGAGACTTCACTGTCCGTCCGTCCGTCCGTCCGTCCGTCTGTCACCAAGCTGTATCTCATGAACCGTGATAGGTAGCCAGTTGAAATTTCTACAGATTATGTATTTCTGTTGATGCTATAACAACAAATACTAAAAACACAATAAAATAAATATTTAAGGGGGCTCCTATACAAAAAAGTGTTTTTTTGATCGTTTTTATAAATAATGGTACGGAACCCTTCGTGCGCGAGTCCGACTCGCACTTGGTCGGTTTTTTTTTAATGAAATGCGTATTTATTTTCTACTACCTAGCTTTTGATTGCGGTTACGCTCCCGTTATGTACTGAAATTAACACACGGGAAAGTTTCAAATGTAGCCTATAGCAGTCGGGGACAATGTAGCTTCCCGTTAGTGAAAGTATTTTTAGAATCGGATCAGTAGTTCCGAAGATTACCCCCTACATACAAAATTACAAACAACGAAAGTCCTGTCAAAATCGCCCCAGTCATTCTAGAGATTAGCCGGAACAAACAGACAGTCATACGGACAGAAAAAAAATTGTAAAAAATATATATATGTAATTGGTATATGTACCGTTTAAACAATTATATGCATGTAGTAAAAAGCGGTTATTTAAATATTACAAACAGACACTTCAATTTTATTTATTTTTATAGAAGTAAAGATGCATTTTATTTTGTTTGTTCCAAATGCTTACTCAGTACGTTCATTTGTTTCAGTCTGCAAGAAAATAAGCAAGTTAATCCACCATACATTAACGTTGACTACAAATCCTTCCACATTTTCGATTCTTTTTTGTCTCAGTAACCGGTAGTAACCACCTCGGTGCATTTCTCGAATCTTTAAACAAGTTCACACGCGATAAACGCATTAAGACAGATGGACGGACGTTCTGTAGCTGTAAGGAGGGCCAAATTATAGACCACTCGCTTCTGTAATTGATTTTTTTTCTTGCGTAAACAAAATGAGCTTGTTTGACTCGGGTCGACAAAGTATTTTTGTCCGCCAGTGTAATTTAGTTCACACTCCCTCGATAGATGGCGTTGTACATGTCAATCCGTTTTCTGAATCGGTGTTGATATTCTCCGCCGTCGAATGAAATCCGTCCTTCTGTAGAGAATAAATGCTAGCGAAGATATTAGTATAAAACTTACACTACTTAAATCTTCAAGAGCATCATCAACTGTGTTGGGATCGGCTTCCAGTATACCTGTATATAACATGGAGCGACGGCCTATCTGTCCTCGAAAACCCATTTAATACTAGGTAGACCTTTTGTAAGACTGGTTGCAAGTCTTTTTGGACCACGGTGGCACTAACGACTGCCCACGATCTTCAATAGGGGATGATCACTATTTTTTTCTTTGTCTGTCGTGTAGATTATTAAAAAGTATTGGACACGTATTTTTTCTTTTTTCACGTGGTCATAAAATTACGGAGATATGTTGAGTTGAAATGGCGCATGACGTCACATGTAGGTAATTTTTATAGCTACTTGTGACGTAGTGAGCCCCCACTCTCCAACTTTAATGAGTTTTAACTAATTAAGTAATTATTTGATATTTTGATAAAACAAAAAATACGTGTCTAATATTTTTGTATTACCTGTCTGACGGACAAAATAGAATTTCGTTTTCTTTACCCAGTCTTCATCCCTATTGACAGCCGGGACGGGACCAACGGCTTAACGTGCTATCCGAGGCACAGGGGAAACTTGGTACGTAATGGGTGGTCACCCATCCACGAACCAACCTAGGCAAATGCGGCTTAACTTAAAAATCGACCCGAGTGGGAGTTACTATTAAGCATCAAGGTCCTAATTTCTTCGTCAGCATTTAGAAGAATTGTCATTGCCAGCAATGTTTGATTGAGCTCGAACTGTAGAAAATAAGGCGTTCGAGTTTAATCCTACTTAGAAGAGGAGTAACGTAAGGAGTAGGTAAGTCCCATTCTATTCTGCCAGGCTAAAATGAGGCGGGTTACGTTTCTAGGAAGAAGCCGGAGCGCAGTGGGGCCTGAAGACGGCCGTCGTAACCTAGGCAGGCCCAAGAAACGCTGGCGTGACGATCTAGAGTCTTTCTTAACGGATTAGTAGCAGAAAGCAAATGATAAACAAAATTGGAAAGTCATGGGGGAGGCCTTTACCCAACAGTGGGACTGAGTAGAAAGAAAAGGAGTGGCACTGATGGTTTTGTAGTGTAGCTTGAGGAAAGCCAGCTGTGGGTACGTATGGCTGTTAAGGACGTTTGATATCCCATCGTGGGTCTGCATACTACGTTATTTAAAAAATCATCACTACTACTGGTTGTCAGGTTGTCGCTGAAAAACTGAAAATTAGCATTTTGTTTTCGTAATCAAGAAAAAACATGTAATTAGAACATTAAAATGCTTAGAAAGTTTAACAAAACAAATTCAACTACCTAGTTTCTCACTAAGAATAATTCAGGCGATTAGTTTCTTATTAACATACTAGATGGCGCTACTGTGCTCTGCAAAGTAAAATGCTTCAGTGAATTACCAAGTTCTTTGATTCAACTAGTTTATATAGTCGATTGAATTGAACCTTAGGTATTATTATAAGAAAGTTTTCGATATTGAAATGTGAAAATGAAAGTAGTTAATAAGTTTATAACCTTCCTAAGAGGAATTTTCAGTTTTGCGAAGCTTACAATTTAGCAGGCCAATGATATAAAAATATAGGTAACAGTTAAGAGTTCACTCACCGTGTTTCATGTAATCTAAGCGTCTATACCTAATATTAACTCATCCGCTTTGTAAAGCGAAGCAAAACATTAATTTGTCAACGGACGTAAAAATGCTATTTAGATTCAAAATTGTCGATAGTGAAGTAAAAGACGATTGGAATTCTACAATCCCCTTTTACTTAACTATATTACTGTACTTAATACTGTATGGTGTACACCATACAAATATCAAATTTACTTAAAAGAAAACATTTCACATAGAGTCAATGGGGGGCGGTCTTATCGCAGAAAGCAATATTTTCAAGACAACCTTTTGATGGATTTGAGGAAGTGGGAGAAACAATACTGCAGTTAGTAGGTATTTGGTGTAGGTTTCATTTACATAATAATATAATATAACAAGGGGACCAACAGTCCAAATCCAGCCAGTGATTTAAATGGATCGTATATGAACCTAAACCAAAGAAAAACTCTAATATAAAAGACCAATTAGATTTTGGAGCACGTAACATCATCACAAATTAAGATTTCTGAGACTCTTCGTCTTTTAGGGTTCCGTACCCAAAGGGTCAAACGGGACCCTATTACTGAGACTTCGCTGTCCGTTTGTGACTGGACTGTATCTCATGAACTGTGATGTGCCAGTTGAAATTTCTACAGATTATGTATTTCTGTTGCCGCTATTACAATAAATACTAAAAACAGAATAAAATAAATATTTAAGGGGTTTACGTTACAAAAAAGTTTTTTTTTTGGTCGTTTTTATAAATATTGATACGGAAACCTTTATGCGCGAGTCCGACTTACGCTTGGCCGGTTTTTTTTAGGACGTTAGCTTTTATTTATTAGACGACATTTAATACCTACTAACCAAAAAACATTTAACTTAATAAACACTCTTTAAAAATTATAAAAATCTACGTGCCCATACAAATTCGTCACGTTTCCTACCACAGCTTAATAAGAATCAATTACAAACACAAAAATCACGTTTGATCATTAACCTGAAGTGACATTTTTCATCGAAAATTTGCGACGTAACTGTATACAATAACAGCTCACGTATTTATCGCGATCTTTTTACTCTGCCCGGGAGTCGAACGGACAATGGGTGTCGGGCTGCGTCTGCGCAGTGCTAACGGTCTTCCACAAATCAGATCGTCATTACACGGGCGACTTTTTTACGGAACATTCTTGAGCGCAAAAAGTTTTGATTTGACCGCACTGTAGTGGGGTTGGAGAGAAGTGGCGGATTTGGTTCTAACCGCAATCATCAAGCAACGATTAGCAATATAGGTAAACTTCTGTGCTAAACTGCAAATTATGTGGTCAGAAGGTGGGTAGATTTTTTCTTTTGTAAAATCCCAAAATCATTCAACATGCACTGCGTCTTTCTCATTTTAAAGAAGACATCAGCCTGTTTAGCTTGCCGATCTTTAACATTACTCCAAGTTGTTGCAATTGCTTCTTAAATTCCAGTCAAGGCAAATAATGCTACCAAACCCAATCAGTTTTGTTTTTCACATAAAGACTGTACTTTGAAAGTTACTACTTGATTAAAACTACGGGTACTTATAATAGATATACTATACCTATAATTAAGTGCTAAGTGGCTTTAAGCACTAGAACCAGACTTTTTAGTTTGTAAGACGGCACGTGTTTCCTCGGTAAGGCAATCATAGTGCTTGATAGAGCAGGAGGAATATTGTTACATAATTTGTTAAGCTTCTCTACAATGACTGGCGTAGTATGCCACATTGTTGTAGTGGTCGCAAGAGCGACTGCTGAGCATAAGGTCCTGAGTTCGATTCCCAGGCCAAAGCGTTATTGGGTATTTCCATCAGGAATTTCTAATTTGCAGCCACGGAATCTGGATTTGTGCCCAGTTGATGGCGATTTCTGATGGGCAACAAAATCCATTTCCGGAGCTGAGAATCGAATCCAAGACTGAAAAACGAGAGAAAAAAATCCCTGAGCTCATGACCTACCGTCATCATTATCATGAGTAAGCTGAAGTGGCAATGGGCCGGCCTTCTCTTCTTCTTCAATCGGTCCCTCATTATTGAGGATCGTGGTCACTGGACCACTTTAAACAGACAATCTGCCTCTATCGACTCCGGTCCAAAGTTGCCATAACATATGTACTGAAATTTGCTTGAGGATATAGCCTCTTTTACTTGGTCGGACCATCGTGTTGGCGACCGGCCTCGTGCTCTCTTGCCTTCGTATTGCAAACAATGACCAGCTTTTCGAGGCTACTATCTCCCCTTCGCATTATGTAGCCGAAATATGTCAAGATACGCTTGATGGTGGTGTGAAATAGGCCGGCCATATTAGCCGTAGAACCGATGACCGTTGGGGTAGACGTGTTCGACTGTGAATCGGCTAGCGTGCGTGTGAAGACTGTGAATCGGCAAGACGGGACGCCCTCAGGCTCGGTGGAGCGATGATCTTGGCCCCTGGCTGGTAGCAACTGGATGAGAGTTGCCGAGAATCGAGTTAAGTAGCGAGCGATTGCAGAGGTCTATGTCCAGCAGTGGACTGCTGCAGGCTGATGATGAGCTCATGACTACATTCCTGATTTCTATAAAAAAACCTCATAATTGGGGATAATCCTATTTTTTTTTCTTTGTCCGTCGGGTAGTTTATTGAAAAGTATTGGACACGTATTTTTTCTTTTTTCACGTGGTCGAAAAATTACGGAGATGTATTGAGTTGAAATGGCGCATGACGTCACATGTAGGTACCAGACCTAGAGGTGATTGAACCTTTGTCATGTTGCTTTACTTTTGTCTTGTAACGTAACGTTGTTGTAACTCGCGTCAGTTTATTTCTTTCTTTCTTTAATAAGTTATTAAATAACTATGAAAGTGCGGATTGTTGGTTGGTTAAATAAAAGTGGAAGAATAAATTAGATTTCCTATCATCAAGACCGACGTTAGACAGTGAACACCTCAGCCTCAGAGTCAAAACAGTTTTGTCTATTGTCTGTAGATGAGTTTTGTTGATAGATTTGTAGTACAGTAGTTTTACTCTTTTACTCGTCTGTTTCTTTACGAGTTTGAGCACCATCATTCATTTCATAGCGACTCTGACTAAAGCAAACTTGTTTTGACTCAAGTCTATGCAGCCTAGCCTTACCTACTTAGTACGTAATAAATAATATCCTATACAAGGTGTTGTTTTGCATTCTCGTCAAATTCAAGGAGGTAACTATGCTAATGATTCTCATCCTGAATCAATAATAAAATGGGTAGGTAATTTTCATTTTTATTCATATTTACGGAAATCAGTAAGTGTGAACTACCCTTGTTTTAAACGCAGCCCGTCTGATCCTCGCCCTATAACCAAGCTTTCACACATACAAACAATCTCAAACGTTTATTGGATAATTTCTTCTTCCCTAAACCACGTTAAGGGGCTTATTCTGGAATACTGACATTCTTAAACAACTACAAAAGTCAGTGTTTATTAATAATAAATTAAGTACCGTAATTTTATTTGATTATTTATGCCTTGAGTGACAGCCTCCTGAATTTTGACGAGGATGCAAAACAACACCTTGTATATAAACTTTTGTTGCTTCGGAAAACTGAGGTTTTCCTACAAGGTCTTCCGAATTATGTCAAATACAATTCTTCTCCTTATGTCAGCAAGAACTTAACTATTATTTTTGAATTGAAAAGATAAGCTTATGTTGGGGGCTTCTGCAGTTTTTATACTTTGGAGTTGGTCTAGTTC
The DNA here is from genome assembly GCA_963082945.1 of Cerastis leucographa. Taxonomy (NCBI): domain Eukaryota; kingdom Metazoa; phylum Arthropoda; class Insecta; order Lepidoptera; family Noctuidae; genus Cerastis; species Cerastis leucographa. The sequence continues at coordinate 3,310,762 of OY720359.1, forward strand.
TTGTCACTTTTTTTGATTATAATGGCATCTTTGTTACTATGTTTTTGTTGATCGTTGCAGGAGAATATTATCCAGGATCGCCAACAATCGTGCGCCTGCGTCTACTAATTTAATATGTGAGTTAGGTTGATACGTGAGGCAAAATATAATTAAGTTTTACAATTCTCGATGTGCTTTTGCTGATAGCAATTACCTACCTTGTCCTTTTTTGCAGTCGGATCATCAACAATACTTACACATAAGATCAGATATTATACTTGCTTATGTTTACTCATTTTACAATTACATAAGCTTTCAGCTCCTTCCGCTACCATTCTAACACTAGGTAACTAAAACAAACAAATAAAGCATTTAATAAAGCAATCTCATCAGCATCATCTCACAACTTAGCTTCAATTACGTAACAGCAAAACAAAACACAAACGGCATACCACGAGCCGACAAATCTTACGACCGGTTGTAGTCGTAATTGTTTCAAGCAACAAAAAGTCGGACATAAGGCAAGCAGCCCGCCGCATGAATGGGAGGACCGTCCGACGGGGAAAATAAAAACGCTCCATATTCGTGAAATGATTAAAAAAGAAAGAAATCGGAAAATAAAAGAAAAGGCAAGTCCGCGGCACGTACCGTCGTCGTCCCCTTTTTAAAAAGAGAACTATTCCACCGGAGCGTGAATGAAAAACGCGCCCACTACGCGCCGCGTAACCGTAATCTTGTGATTATTATTTTTATTTTTGAGTCTCGCTTCCTTTTTTATTATTATTTAGTCTTATTATTATGTTATTTTATACGTTTTATCGCGTGTGGCGTCGTATGTAGGTCAGGACGGTGCGCGGGGGATTTTTTTTGGTTTTCCGCGCAAGGTCGATGTGTTTGCTTGTTTTGGTCGCGGCGCGGCGCGGCGTGGTAATTGCTGCAGTGCGTTGAACCAAGAGATGAACTTACGAATTTGTATGAGGCGACTCATTATCATTGAAGACGAAGTTATCTTTACTTTCGCTTGGTTTTTGTTCTTTAGAATAAGGTCCTGCCTGCCTCAAACAGGAATAAGTGATGCGCACCAATTGCAAATTAGATTAAAACTGTGCCAAAAATAACTGTTTTTTAAAAACCTACTTGAATATCTGTGTGATCCTTTAGCAATTGACGAAAATTACAAAATCTGCAAACATTTATAAATTCGTAAGATTCATGTTTATAAACCGGTAGGTATACGCTATCAAAGTATCCTAATTTTATAACCCACGATATTATAAATTAAAATGATCTGTAGAAGCACTTTGATAGTTACAACCCAGTTAAGCTGTTGTTACTTTATAAAATTTGAAGTATATTTTTTTTACGAGAAAATAGGAAAAATAAACTAAGTCATTGATAACCGTACCGTGGCAATGATCTGAAACATTCTCCCAGAAGGACTTAAAGCACGCAGCCCACAGGTGCACTTTTACAGTGGAAACCGCGACGGACGACCCATAAGACATACATAACATGGTAATTTTTAGTCAATCAATCATACGAAAGTCAGAAAGGAAAATTAACATATCAATCATTTGTCTCAGGATCTGTCTAACGATTTCTCAGTACGTGTGCATTAGTTTCTTGAATAATACTACTATTTTGTTGTTTAGGGGTGATTTTTTTAAGTTTTGGAATTTGACGGGAACCGTTTTTAATTGTATGCTCTATTTTATAAGTTTTATAGTACTAATTAGAAATAAATCAGCGTTATCAGCGAAAATTTTGTATTAACCCCGTGTAGCAAGTGAGAGTGTATTCAAATAAATACCAAGTAACACTGATCAGGAATCGAAGCCAGAATTACACTCTCCATTGTCGTACTTTGCGACCACTACCACTAAACCTACGAAGTACTCATACAAATAAAATTCGAAATGTATACAACCTTAAAAGTCTTAAAGTAAATAGGTACGTTAATAATATACTACATTTTTATGTCAGTTTTTAATACACAGAAGAAATAAAATAACAGAACATAAATATTTTTGTTATGAATCATTATGAAACTTTTATTAGCTTTTTTGCTGACCTCTATAAGGCCTACAATGTCCACATCTATAAGGCCTACAATGTCCACAATAGGGGATGATCACATTTTTTTTTCTTTGTCCGTCGGGTACATTATTGAAAAGTATTGGACACGTATTTTTTCTTTTTTCACGTGGTCATAAAATTACGGAGATATATTGAGTTGAAATGTCGCATGACGTCACATGTAGGTAATTTTTATAAGTACCTACTTGTGACGTAGTGAGCCCCTACTCTCCAACTTTAATGAGTTTTAACTAAGTAATTTTTTGATATTTTGATAAAACAAAAACTACGTGTCTAATGTTTTTGTATTACCTGTCTGACTAACAAAATAGAATGTCGTTTTCTTTACCCAGTCTTCACCCCTATTGTGACAATGTGTAATTTTCTCGAATCTTCCTTTGATATAATCCGTTTCTACAGTGGTTCATGCTACGCGTGCAGTAGGTATTTACAAGCTAGGGATTCGTTGTAACGTCATTTTTCTTTGTAGGAAGAAACCTCGACGATAAAACGTTGAGCACACTGAGTCAAGACTGTTTTGTCTGCCAATGACAGACCAATTTCAACATATCATCCAGTAACAAGGACAGGAGTATGATGATCATCATCTACCTGCCTTTTCCCAAACTATCTTGGGGTCGACTTCCAGTCTAACCGGATGCAGCTGAGTACCAGTATTTTACATGAAGCGACTGCCTATCTGACCTCCACAACCCAGTAACTGGGTAAAACGATACCCTTTGGTGAGACTGGATGTCAGACTTTTGGCTTCTGACTACACGTAGCGTCTGTCAAAGATCTGCAAATGACATCCGGGACCAACAGCTTAACGTACTTCCCGAGGTACGGAGGAAACTCAGTATGTACCTAATTATGGTCACCATCCACGGACCTACCGCGGCAAGCAAGACTTAACCTTAAAGATCGACCCGTGCAGCTGTTATTATTTAGCCACGAGCTCCTCAATAAATATAGATTCTATACTGAACAATTTATATTTAGAATGAAGAGAAGAAATCATAAAAAAAAAACTGAACCGTCAATTAATGCCAATGATCTATCTCCCAAGTTATCCTATCTGATAATTTCTTAACTAACGATTTCATTGAACCTTTGTCTATAAAAACTTATATAAATCTTAAAGTTTTAGCTAGCTTTGTTTATCAGTGATCGAAGCTTTTCTTTACCAGATCAAATTACCTACTACTTACCACGGAAAATTTTGGCGTGGATGTAATGGAATCCTAGGTAGAATGGAAAAAACAGGGCAACTTGACTAGACTTGTTCTGAAAAACCCCGTGCGTAAGCAATGCAAGACCTGTTTACTGTTCAATTCGAAAAGTAAGGCTGTGCGTAGACTTGAGTCAAAAGTTTCTCGAGATAGACTAGCGACTTGAGTCAGGGTGTTAAACATAACACCCTGGCTCAAGTCCCCACGGACCCAAACATAGCGCTTTGCTCCTACATTTACTGTGCGAACCGCCAGTCTTCATGCATGGAATTCACTGCCAGCTTTTCGATCATTATAATTTGGATCTCTTTAAAAAAGTTCGTGTGTATCGGTTTCTTCCAGGCAAGCGTACTCCACCTCAGGCCGCATCAGCGCTTCGCAACTTGCCTTTATTCGCCTTATAGATAGGTAGAGGTATATAACCTCATTTCGCCAATTATGTTTTATTCAATGTGGGTTAGTCACTAACTCGACACGAAAGCCTAGAAACACGTGTGTCCAGTTGGTGAAACTCAAAAACAGGATCACTAATTATTTCGTCATTAGGACACGCAAAGATTTTTATAACACATTTGCTCGTAAAGGGTCTCTTATTGCACCAAGTTCAGTATCGTAATGTATCTCATTACGCACTAGTGTGGTAATGTAAAGTAAAACGCGCGGCTTATCATAATGCTCCGTCTAAAACGAACGGTACTTTTTTAATTCTTAGCAAAGAGTTTTTATGTCAGAAAAGTGGTCAACATTTTATGAATAAAATTAACTTGGGAGATAAAATATAATAAATAAACATTTAATTCTTTAATTTAATCAATTTTGACCATAAATTACAACCATTTATCTGTAACAAAACACAAAAATATTAATCTACTTTATTAGTAATACTGGCTGTTTTTGTGCCTTTGCCTTAAAAAAAAGCGTAAAAATTGTTCCGCGCGCTTTCTCTTTACGCTGTATTGTTTTTGTTTGAAAATGTCATCCGAATTTTATTTATTTCCTCGCAAATGTGTTATAAAACGTCGTATGACACACGTGCGCTTTGATAATTACAGCCTCTGCTTTCTTGTAGCCCTCGCCTACGGCTCGGGCTAGCAATATCGCCTCGGCTGTAATTTTCAACTTACCGCACTTATATCATAATGTACTATTACGCGTTGGTCCCGGCTAGGGCTGTCATTTGTAGATCTTTGACAGTCGTTACGAGTAGTCAGAAGCCAAAAGTCTGACATCCAAACTTACCAGGGCGTATCGTATTACTTACCCAGTTACTGGGTTGTGGAAGATCCGGTTAGAGTGAAAACCGACCCCAAGATAGTTTGAGAAAAGGCTAGGCAGATGATGATAGAATCTATATTTATTCCTAGAAGGTATAAGGAAATATCCGAACAGTGACAAATAAAATGACACTAAATAATTAATTGGTGGAAACAAACGAAGATAGAAAACTTAATTCCTTCCAAAAGTTGGTTAGTTTGACATTTGTTCCAAAATCATTTTGTAAACAAAACAAAGGTAGGTACAAGTTAGTGTAGTTGTTAACTTTAAAATAAATGAAAAAAATGTAAAACTAAAATTGATTGCTCTGATAAACTGTAATATAAAACAGTAAGTATTAAATTTGTTCATTTTTTCTGTCAAAATTTCATAGATTTTCAAGTTTATCGTTAAAGAATACGTTTCAAGGTTGATTGGGAAAATTTGACAGTTTCGGGGAGCTTGACCTACTGACGTCTGTGCTTACATCAAAATTTAATACGGTGAACCCATTATTTTGTATTTTTTTTTTAACAAAAAACTTTATGGTGATAAACGATCGCTCTAAATCTAAGTGTGGAACTATCATCAAAGGTTTCTTTCTCAATTAAAACTAGACCGATCTCCAATAACATATATTGACACAAAAATCGAAAATGGCTACCAACGGTCAACATAGCTACAGATAATAATATGCGTTCGGATACACACACCTACACAAAACACATACCATAAAACAAGCGAAGGACTTGCCACTAGCTTCTTAACGCATTTAGTCATCGTTCCAAGTAAAAAGTAAAAATAACTTTGACCAGACTCTGCATCTTAGTCTCAAGGCCAAATCCTGACTCCAGAAGACAGAGACGCACATATAAAACTGCCTATAAAGGACAAAGATGCCAAATATTGGTGTCTTCGTCCTTTGAAAAGGGAAAGTGGTAGTTACAGCGGTGGTGAGAGTGAGATAAAAAAATGTCCGAAGGGCAAAACGAGACAGGTATAGTTGTAACACGAATGTTAGACAAAGATGGAAGATAAGAACCGGTTAATTTTGAAGGGCTCGCGACCGTGGTCCACGGTGAAGCTGAGTTTAAGATATAGGTGGTTTTATTTATGGTTATATATTGATTTAAGATTTTTATGGAGTTAATATGAATGTGGAGTGAACCATAGATTAGATAGAAGCTGTAATAGATATACGGTAATAGATACTGACTTCCGATGGGCGAGCAAATAAATAATTATTTTAAATGTTTATTTCTTTCTTTCCTGTTGTGTAAATGCATAGGTATATTTTGTTTCTTTTAGCGGAATGCAGAACTGAATTATTTTATATAAAACTTCTAGGTGTATATTCGATTCCCGTTGGTTTACACATTTTGAGAGTTCAAGAGCAGCTAGCACTAAGCATACGGTCTTGGGTTCGATTCCCAAATTGGGCAAAGTGGTCGTTCGATCTAGAAACCCCATTACAAGGGGCTTAAACATAGGTCACTGGCAAAATGTGGGTGCATTATGCACACTTACACCTCTATCTAAGCCTTTGGCTATTACTGGCGTGATGTTACATTATTAATTCGACCAAAAAACGGACATTTTTATTGTTTGTTTTGCTTCAACTTTTCCTTTTAGTGAACAATTCGATGGGCGTGATTTTGTTTGCAATTGTACTTAGAATTGAACGACCAGTTCAACACCAGTTGTTCTGTACTGTAATTTGTGTGCTTAAGTAATTGTTTTTTTAGTACCTTCAATTTATAGTTTGTTTAATACTGTTTCGATGGTATAGTGGCCGTAAGCATGACGGCCGACTCTGGTCTCTAGGTTCGATCTCGAATCGGGTAGTGTTGGGTTTTCTATTAGAAATTTATTTATTTATTTAAACTTTGTATACAGTGTATATTTTGCTTGATGTGCTGCTCAGGAATAGCTTAGGGGCTGGTTGTCTTCCTCAGACTGTGAAAGGCCAAATACTTAAGGGGCATAGTTTATTTGCTCACCACACACACACAGTACAGCGTTATATTTAAATCACTTGTTAGGCACTAAGGAAACTGTTTTTACTATATTTTATATAATTTTGCACTACTAGGATATATTAGGTACGGCAGCGCACACCATGGAGAACGGAAGAGATAAGTGTTGCCAAAAACAGAAAAAAAAAATATTTGTGTTGGTGTTGACAACATACAGTAAGTGCCATGCCAGCGTTTTAAATGCTATAACGCATTATTTACTGGTTAATCTTACCAGTCAACAGTCCCGTGTCCTAAAATCTCATGAGATTTTAATCATTTCTGGGGAAATAAAGATATAGTAAGCATCAATACTTTAACGCAGCTTTCAGCAGTCATTAGCAAATCTAACGAAGTTCAGAATACATCATCTAAAAATCGTCCGGCTCAAGTGTAGTTCCTAGCAAGACATATAGGCCCCCTGTCTCTTCAATAGGTTCCATTTACGGCACTGGACAGCAGGATGTTGTGGTCCAGTCTCATAAAAACGACTATACAGCAAAGATCAATCAGTTTGACAATTGATATTTTGATAAATCTTTTAGATTGTTCGTGCAGGGCCATTGTGGGCCTGAGGAAGGGGAGATAAGTAGATAACGCACATAACGTAACATATCATCGCGCCGGCAATCCCCGAAGGGTTAAGCAGAGGTGTCATCATCATCATCATCCGCAGCCCGAAATTTTCCCACTGCTGGATCCTGGACCTCCCTTCTCTTGTGCCAATCTCCACGGTCCTGCGCCAGCCTCATACAGGTTTTTTCCCCGATAGCAACTATGTCGTCTGCCCATCTTGCCGCCGGACGACCCACATTTCTCTTGCCCGTTCTTGGAAGCTATTCGGTGATAGTTTTAGTTCTGTCATCCCTACGCCTTGCTAGGTGTCCTGCCCAAGTCCATTTGAGTTCCGTAACGCGATTTCCAATATCGGAAACCTTTGTACGTCTTCGGATTTCGACGTTAGGAACTCGATCTATCAGCTTTATGCCGGTCATGGAACGCTCCATGGCTCTCTGTGTAACTCTCATTCTGTGTAACTCTCATTCTGTGTACACAGCCTCCTGCGTGAGAGTCCATGTTTCAACACCGTACATCATTGTGGGCAGCACGCTGGTAATTAGGAAAAACCGGGTTTTACTATGGGACCGAAAACCCGTTTCGCACTGGCTATAGAGGCGAGACTTTAGACATAGTAGAATTTTTGCAGTGGCTAGAAACGGGAAAATTCCTGACAATAAAGTAATGCCACTGTGCTGGACCTGGGAAGTGGGAATCGAACCTTGGATCTCAGTCCCGTATAGTCACGTTTGCCACCACTAGGCTGTCAGCAATCAAGTCAGTATTGCTAGGTCATAAACCCAAAAAAAAAGGTTTCAAGTTGTTGAACCCACAAGAGGTACTCAGAAGTTGATCATCAACTTACTTTGACCACAAACGAACTCACTGCAGTGCATCAAGTTGTAGAGTTTCAAGATAAGTGGCTAACTTAACTTCACTTGTCGACGTTTTATTTCGTATGTAACATTTTTCATGATTGAGGAACTCGTGGCTAAATTATGATAGCCGCTCGGATCGATCTTTTGCCTAGGTTGGTCCGTGGATGGATGATCAACCATTAAACACCCGAATGAACGTTACGCCGTTGGTCCCGCCTATTATTTGTAGATCTTTTTCAGTCATTACATGTAGTCACGGCCCCGAAAGTCTGGCAACCAATCTTACCATGGGGTATCGTATTACCCAGTACTAACTAGGTTTTGGAGGTCAAATAGGCTCCACGTAAATTTCTGGTATACAGCTGTATTCGGTGAGACTGCGAACCCAACATGGCGACCCCAACGTATTTGTGAAATGGCTAGGCAAATATTGATGATCAGATTTTTCATGATTGTTTAGTGTATGTTAGTAAGAAAATTAAGGTTATCAGTAGAAACTAAACAGTCGATTACGAATTTCCAAGGAAAATAAAATGATATTATTACTATATTATATTATTAACTATTCGAACTTTTTAAGGATAAACAAAATAGTCTTCATGCATTTTCTATATTTCGGGAGAGTTTCCGAGCCATATCGTTTCCCATATTTTCAACTAGCTTATGCCCGCGGCGTCGCCCGCGTGGAGTTCGATAATTGCCCCACGGGAACATACTATCGGGATAAAAAGTATGCCAAATTTCATCCAAATCCATTCAGTAGTTTTTGCGTGAAAGAGTAACAAACATCCATCCATCCATCCATCCTCACAAACGCTCTTAACTTGCCCGTATTACTACATTGTTCTCACATATTTGTAATTCTTAACATGAATGATGTAACCAAGATTTTGTAACATATTTTGATTTAAAAGAGTGTCCATGGAGTTTCTTGCCCGTTCTTCTCCATAGAGATCTACGCTACGGAATGGGCAACTACAGTACTTTCACAAGTTATTATGCCTTGTGACTGGGACTGTAGCTTCGCGTTTTATTTTGTTTTGTTGACTTTCAAAAGTGCCTGTAATGGTCTAATTGAAATAAATGCTTTGACTTTGACTTTGAAACTTTCGCATTTATAATATTAGTAGGATAATTAATGTCACGGCACTTTTATCACGCATTCATAATTCGACGAACTTTTTCGAAAAAGCTCCTGCATGAATAAAATAAACACAACTCAAATATTTCTACTTTTATTGACCCATCTAACTAACAGTCATTGACCGTATATTAACGATTCCTTCCAAAAATTTTCTCCCCAGCTGTCATATATGATCATGACAGGCTAGGATAACTTTTTCGTATTTTTTGAGGTAGACAACAATTGAAAAGTCGGAAGAAGCCTTTGTCAACAGAAAAACAGATATTGTTGTCGACGTTATTAAGACAGTTACACAATGTCAATAATTCTAACATGAATGAGACTTGTTAATTTTGTTTTGTTCGGTAAGTGTTCCACGGGATCATATTACCGAGATGAAAAGTATCCTGTGTGCTATTTCAGAGTATTATCTATTCGTCTGCCAAATTTCATCTAGATCCATTCAGTAGTTTTTGCGTGAAAGAGTAACAAATATCCCTCCATCTACCCAGTCATCGTCAAAAACTTTCGCATTCAATTTTTATTATACTAGCTGTCCCACGCAACTTCGTCTGCGTCACATTTTCCCCGTTTTCGCAACATTTTTCATTGCTGCTCGGCTCCTATTGGTCGTAGCGTGATGATATATAGCCTATGTCCTTCCCCAGGTTCAAATATATCTTCTTGGCAAATTTCATTAAGATCCGATCAGCCGTTTAGTCGTGAAAAGGTAACAAACAAACAGAGTGACTTTCGCATTTATAATATTAGTATGGATTAATAGGATAGGATTGGTATTATTACCCACAGATCAAATCTGTCATAACTTCCAACTGTCAAAAGTTCAATAACCCATTACCTTTTCCTCAACCCTTTACCTCCTAACCTGTCTTAACCCTCTCGCTGCTGCGAAGCACACACGACTCGCACGCTGCAATGTTGCTAACTTGTAAACTAAAGTTAAGTTTACTCGGAATCAGTCCCCTCACTCTCCCCCCCCCCCCACTGCACCTCGGTGTCTCACCCCCTCTGTGGCCCTGCAAGAGCACGAGGGCAACGCGGCTGATTCGCGGGAACGGGTCAACTCTACTCAAGGTCACGGGGAGATGAACAGAGAAACTGTGGAGAGGATTGCGGTGGATAAGTTATGTGGGTATGTTGGTCAGTAAGGTAGTAGAGATTCTTGAGATTTTTATCTTTTTTGTCTTTTTTGAAAATAGGGTGTTTGAAAATTGTTAGTTAAAATGGTCAGGTCTTGAAGCAAAAGTAATAAGATTTAAGAAAACTCAAAAACATATTTTCACACACACTTTTTATTATTTTTATATTATTATATGGAAATACAAGGAACGTTGTTTAACTACCGTAAAAGAAGGTTTATTTAAAGAAATTCCGACAGCAAAATTGTTACCCAAAGCGGAATTAAGGAAACGATTTTCTTGATTTCTTCGTTTTTGCAGTTTCACCTACAATTCGCAAAAAAAAATAAGAAAGAATATAATACAAGTATCATAGTGCATCTGAATCTCTGTTCCCAAGTCAACATTTACCAATATGTATTTGTGTACACACACACGCGGCGTCATCTCGCGTGTTGTGCGTGTGTGTGTCTGTGTCGTACACACTGCACAAGAATGCAACGCGTTGTTGACACAGCCAACTTCGATATTCCTTTATTTATTGCTATAAAAACCCTTTCACTAACACCTATTGGAAATAAAACCTTGTACTGTGCAGAATAGAATTGAAAACAGAAGTTCGTCGCGAATCTTAGGACGTTCATTTATTTTCGCGAATCTATACTGAATTAGAGGATAGTGAAGTGTATTTTCAAAGAGTTAAGATAGAATTCACTTTGCGATTTCCTTGGTTAGTAGGATTATCCGTGTCTATGAAAGCTGTGAGGTATATTTAAATAAGGATTTATGCGTTACGTCTGGCGTTTTGGCGAGATCCGCGGATAAAGGAACATTTCCACTGAAAAAAGTCGAGATTCGGTCGCAGATTGTGGATTTTGGGAGCCACAATGGGTATCAGCAGACAGTCGAGTGAGGTATCACCTCCGAAAGTGGCGTGACAACCTTTTTGCTGAAATTCGATCATTAACAGTTTTAGGAAAAATATTTTCGCAGATTTTTTTTCGTTTTTCGTCTGGACATTGTCTGTTCTGAAAGGGCAAGAAATGTACTGTAAATTTAAACAAAGCAGTTGTTGCGTAATTTGTCAATTTTAACAACCAGTTTGCTATATTATCAACACTCAACCCGTAACTGCAGAGTTTTTTTGAATTACAAAAATAACGGATGTTTAAATAAAACCCCAACAGATTTTATCCTCAAGCGGCTCTATTTTGTACTATTTTAAAATTCCTTACAAGATCATAACAGTATAGGAGTACGGTTAAATACCAGCGTTTTACGCGGTGAACGCATGCAAAACGTAAAAATAAGATACTTGGAACCTGCTCGTCTACATACCTTGAAACCTGTCTGTCCGTCCGTCCTACGTCCTGTTAATTAATGACAATCACTACTGGACAGATGTTGAGTGCACAACAACGTTTTAAAAAGAAACAACACACTAAAAACCAAGTAATAATTCAACTCAACTGATATATCAATGGCGCCTTCAATGTTTTATTTAAGAGCCATAATTAAATTCACACGCAAAAAACTAAATAAAAAAGCTACAATGTCGCAACACGCGAAAAAGGATTAGATTACGCACAACTTTCATGTTATCGACACCAGATACCATCAACACATAAGGAAATATAAATCCTGATTGCCTAAACGTAATCATGTTTAAAAAAAAAAACAAGTCCTTTAAAACCCTGATTAACTTAAATGAAATCTCCGAGATTCTACATCAACGCATCTATGGACAGGTTATGTAAAATCTACGCCCAACGAAAACGAGAGTAAGTATCTAAACTATCGTAAATCTAAAAAAAAACACTTTCATTATATCTTTCCCACAAGTTTTCGACCACTAAACCAGTTCGATAGCATCGCACCCAAAAAAACATTATATTAATTTGGGATCCCCACAAAAAACGAAGATACGAATAAAAAAAGCTAATGGCCAAAAAAAAGAAAAAAGGTTCGATCTTCTTTTTAAAAAAAGAATAAGAGTAAAAAAACCGGCCGAAGAAAGGGTTAGTTTTGGTACAGGTTGATTCCATTGTTGGTTGGTCAGTGCGTCTTCGGTATTTATGAAATTCTTGATAATCTCACTGACAGTAATTTGTAACTTACATGTTATAAATTGCAATGGATTGTGAGTTTATTGAAAATAATTATTAATTAATGAGTAAATAGCCTTTTGATGCTAATTTTACCTCTGTGACATCGTAAGTCCCTGCCTGTCAGTTATCATAATATCAATTTTTAATCAGTAACTTTTAATAATTAAGCACGGAATTAAATAGCATGCGTGTAAGTATGTAAATATGACAACTTTATTAATTAAGAAAAAATAATTGTTTACTGTTATTTTTGAAGAGATCTTTATCAGCCGGAAAACACGGTGAGGAAACATGGTCCGTAATTAACTGATCAAGAGATCAACCGTATATCTTCTCTGTAAAATTTATAATAGAAAAAAATAGAAGAAAAAAGAGGCTTCCTATGCCTTCCGAGATTTGATTGAAAATGCCTTATTGTTTTAGATAAATCGTAAATATGTGCGTAAGTAATTTATAATAACTTATTATGTAAATGTAGTCTTAAGAATATAACTAATAGTATTCCGTGGCATCTCCCAGACATTTTTATCATGACAAGACTCGGAATGCGGTTCCTGAGATCGAAAGTTGCAACTTGCAAGACTATTAATAGGAAACAAGACTTAATACCGTTGGACAGTCAGCAACGAAAGCTGATTCACACTACGTATGTTTTTTTTTAATAATCAGGTAGATCATAAATCATATTGAACAAAAAAAAAATACATAGACAAATGACATGACGTGTGAATTCTTGATTAATGCTAAAATAGCCGCGTAAAGCAACTTGCTAACTGATACTGTTAGTCTGTCATCCCACTGCTGGGCAAATGCCAAACTCAAACTCTTTATTGCATTCATGTGTATACATTTAGTCGTTACATATTAAGTAGGTAACTTCCAACATGAAACCCGGTTAAGGCACGGCAACATAAAGATAGATTGGACAAAACAAACATCCAGTTAATAGGTATCTGCAATGCAAGTTTGTTAAACAAATATAATTACTATCGGAAATATTATTACTAGTGTCTAGGTTTATGTAGTTATTTTAATAAATATCATGAGGTTGTTCAATTATTTTATTTACGTGTATTAATTAATTATTATACTTTATTTATTTGCATCCGTTATTATATTTTCATTTGTATGAATTATTATATTTTATTAATTTATATTCTCTATTGTATTTATATTTTATTAATTTGTATGAATTATTTTATTTTTATTCGTTTATTTTGTTAAGTAAGTTTTTTTGCCTGTCTTCTAGTTTTCTGGATCCAGGGCTAATCACAGGGTGGATCACTGGTCGTTTTATATGTCTATTTTTTTGCTAACTGTATTTTTTTTTCTTTTTGTTGTAATAAATTTATAAGTGCCCGTATTTTTATTGCTATTTCCTGATTAAATAGGTCCTGGTCAGTGACATTAAAGAGATTGTTCAACTTTAACTGCGTGGTTAAGTACCTACAATAATAACAGAGTAACTATTAAAAAACGTGATAATATTTAGGAAGTATATTTGACATGTAGATAGAGTCAATGTCAATTCATCATCATCATCTGCTTAGCCTTTTCCCAACTATTTTGGAGTCGGCATCCAGTCCAAAAGTATTTTACATGGAGCGACTGCCCATCTGACCTCCACAACCCAGTAACTGGGTTATACCATACCCCTCGGTAAGACTCGTAACACTTGTCAAAGATCTACAAATTACAGCCGGGACCAACGGCTTAACGTGCTTCCCGAGGCACGGAGGAAACTCGGTATGTAATTATGGTCACCCATCCACGGACCAACTTTGGCAAGCACGGCTTTACCTTAAAGATCGACCGTGCGGTTGTTATTATTTAGCCACAGGCTCCTCAATGTCAATTATCATAAAAAATAATATAATCCTTCAGGATTTTAAGCTTGGTATCCAAACACAGTAAGTTTTTACTCATTTATGAAATAGTACTACCAGTTTGAAAAAAAAATGCAATAAAAAAAAAAGTTTCATAACCAATCCGCATGTTAAAATAGAACAGTAGGTACCTACTTACTTAATTATAATTGAAGATATTTCTTGGTAATTATTATCTTAATATGACCATAATCGCTATAATGTACCGTTCGCAAATTCAAGTGCCATTGACCTCATGTTTCAAGGAAGGTAAAAACTGAATTAAATCAATGTTACCGGTTATTTACATTTTCTGATCATCATGAGTTCATGACAGGGCTTATGAACAGAAGAAAAAACCTTTAAATAGAGCGACTGATAACTGAAACTGTATGTTCCTGGATTCAGGAAGAAATGGGGACGTTAAAGTACCAAAAATTGTAAAATTCTATGTTGCAATTAATGTTACAGCAAACTTACTACCTCTTGCATAATCTATTAACAATGTTCCCAGCGCTGGAACACGGGACATATGCCTCTCTGTCAAAGGGTTTTTGATACAGACTACCGCGCGAGTCGAGTGTCTCCTTACAATATTGTCCCCCACTGTTTTTGTTCATCTTCTAGCGATTTAATATAAAAACAAAAGAATATAAAAAAAAACTCAATTATATCACAGCTGATTTTTACCTACTTTTTTTTCATTGGTTTTTCAAACGTTAATCCAGTCATTATAACGTAAGCGAATTAACACAATAATTATTTCTCTTGATTTTTATAAATGAAATATGAAGTTTTTTTAAAATGACACTAATAATTAAAAACAAAGATAAAAAAATAATGTGACTTCCTTTTTTGATGTTTCTTATAATCCAATTTTTCTACATCCTGTAGATGGTTGGTTGGTTGACATGTATACTGTAGTCAATGCTAAGGTCAGAAATTCCTCGCGTCCCTTTAACTGCGCTTTTTAATAAATCGACAGGACAATAGTCACCCCTATTATCTTGTGGAGATAGGCAGAGGTGTATGGGGTAACCAATACGATGGAAACCATAAATCAAAAGTTGGTACTAATCATTACTTTTTAGTTTTGCCGGTTTCAATCTTATCAGTGGTGTGGTAGATGTAATTAAAAATAAGTAAATGAACATCTTATGTATGGCTTTGCAGCACGCGTTACATGACCACTGTAGAAACGAGTTTTGTCTACGGAAGAATCGACATAATGTCAGATAGACAATGACAATGTTTCACTTTGTCGATTCTTCCGTAGACATAGCCCGTTTGCTATGGCGGTCATGCTACATATGCAGGACATATCTGCCACATGCTGAAGAAACTGTGGACGACCCTGTCACAAAGCACATATTATATTGGCTTTGGAAGAACTACTAACTAACTGATTGAGTTTATGAAAACACCTCTTGGTAAGGTAGTAAGATATATTTAATTTGTTTTAAGGAGTCCTTAGAAGTTAGAATTCTTGCCCAAAGTTGTATCAAAATCAAAATATTTTTATTTCACATAGGCCTACATGGGCACTTGTCGTCGACAAAAAGGTGCTCGGTTCGGGTTGGTCGTTTCCTATGGAGAAGAACCGGCAAGAAACTCCATGGTAACTCTTCTAAAATAATTTGGTTTTCAAATATTTATATGTTACAGCGTTAGTACTTTTGTAGGGGAGGACATCGTAGGCCCGACAATAAGTCGTTGCTTACTACAAAACGTATAACAAGATAAAAAGTTACCAAGGATCTAGGAATCTATAAGGGCTATCTGTTACAGTTCAAACTGTTAATCGGGCAAAACCACTTTTGACCGGTGTCAGTACAAACCGTTATTAAGTGGCGTTTTCTCTATAAAATATCTTTTTGTGAACGCCCTTTTTCAGAATGTCACAAAAAAAAAAATCTAACAACCAAATGAATTTCTAAGTAAATGTTAGTTATTGTTAAAATAGTTTTAACCGGTCAAATGTAGGTTTGTCTCATTACCAGTTTTGACTGTGACATATCTACAAAATCTTTTTAAGTCTTCCAAAGCATGTAAGTATTCTTACAGCACAATAAATACTGTAAAGTAGGTTAAATAATATAATTATTTCTACAGAATTTTCCCACGTATCCACCCTATTACGTCACAAAAACGATGAAGAATAATTATCTACGTTATAACATTATTAATAAGGTTTATATTTGACTGTCGGGGTGTTGTAAGGGTTGAGCCGAGGTTGTCCGAAGATTGCCGAACGCCTGCAGCGAACAGGTGCTCTATCTTCTACATCTTGATGACCGGACGCAGGAGACCAATGAGTCTTGATACTTTTCGATATTTTTTTGATATTGCCAAATATTATTGTTGTTGACCTTAGACCGTTTAGGTTACATGTTGTATGCCTTCAATAGGACTGTACTTCTTCTTCTTACGAGGGATGGTGACGTCTAAATTGTGTCGGCCCAGAACTGAGCCACTAGTTTGGCGCCCTCTATAGCGTCCATTAGTTCCTGTAATGAACAAACAGCAGCATACTCTCCACCAAGTGCTTAAATAGGGCTGTTAAAAGTAGTATATGTTTAAATACTACAAGAAAAAGATATATTCAAATAGATTTTAGACACAAAGTAAAAAAATAAGGCCAATTGTGCTTTTGTCGCACAGATTTGACAGAATGCTTATTAATACCAAATTTATTATAAAGGATTTTTCTTGGAATCATCGATTACGTCAATCACATTTTCGAAGAAATCTGTCTGACGTCCTGACGTCCTAACGTTATCACAATAAAATTAACATTCGGCGGAAAACCGGAAACATTAATGTGCTTCTCCTTCCAAGGTCATGTTTTAATATTACAATGTTTTTTTTTTAATTTTGTGTGCTATTTGGAATAAGAATGCCTGGATTAATCGAAAAATCGATCGCTTCACTTTTAATTACCTTCATCCGCAGACCTGGACCTAGAAAACAGTTTATTCTTTCAAAGCATTTCATATTTCTACTACAACGTCTACGATCCTCAACAAGAATGGCATAAGTTTTAATTCTTTATTTTTCCACGGACGTTATCACTGATCCCTGCTGATCACTAATATTTAAATCTTACTTCAGTGTGGACGGCGTCCTAATCAATCTATACAAAACCAGTTTATACTCATCTCTCATTGCATGTGAAATCTATTCAAAGAGAGATCATGTTTGGTTGGAAATGTGTCGCGGTGTGGAAAAGAGAGCTAGATGTCCTATATAACTCCATCTCTTTCGCACATTGACGTGCCTTTAAAGTAATACAGCTATAAAAGATGCTGATACAGACCCAGCTGTCCCTCAAGTATCAAAACATGTAGTGTGTCGTATACGTCTCACGTGTACGAGAATGTAAGGGTTAATAAAGAATGTCGGCTGTTGTGTAGGTACCGAAATCGTACTAGTTTTATAAACAGACTAGCTGTCCCGCGCAACTTCGTCTGCGTCACATTTTCCCCGTTTTCGCAACATTTAACATTGCTGCTCCGCTCCCTTTGGTCGTAGCGTGATGATATTTTTTTATTGCCTATTTTACTTCTAATACCTCCAAGAATATGTGTACAAAGTTTCATGATGATCGGTTAAGTAGTTTTCGCGTAAAAGCGTAACAAACAAACTTACTTTCGCATTTATAATATTAGTTAGGATTATAGGTATTCGTTCGTTTAAGACCCTAGCTTTTTTCATTTGCTTTTATGTACCTACTGCACCATATTTGCGTAAATCACAATCGTCATCATATTAAGGTGTAAGCGACAGGCTGGCCTGCGAAACGGCCGTAACTAATATGAATGATGACCATAACATGAATGATGTAACCAAGATTTTGTAACATATTTTGATTTAAAAGAGTGTCCATGGAGTTTCTTGCCCGTTCTTCTCCATAGAGATCTACGCTACGGAATGGGCAACTACAGTACTTTCATAAGTTATTATGCCTTGTGACTGGGACTGTAGCTTCGCGTTTTATATTGTTTTTTTTTTTCTTTCATAAGTGCCTGTAATAGTCTAATTGAAATAAATGCTTTGACTTTGACTTTAACCCCATAGAATGACTTTTCCATGAAATAGTCATTCATTGAGATTAAACGAACTTAAAGGGGTTCTATTGATGATTTTAATGAATACAATTATGTAAATACGTGCGTTAACGTACGTATTTACATAATTGTTAACGTTTACGACCGCGTATCATGTAAACCTTACACTGACCGGCAAATTGCAAAAAACCTAAGAAAATTTCGAAATTCAAATTTTCTCTTTTCGAATAACAAACATACATCCATCCTAACTTTCGCATTTGTAATAGTAAGTATACGTAAGTAAGAAGTAAGATTAAACAATAGTACCCTAACTTTTTCTATAATGCTCATCAAGTTACCAGAATGAGTGCATCGGATGCGCAGACGCAGTCGCATCCGCTGAAACGTGACGTCATGTTAATGCATCGTATCGGCATTGAGGAGTATCCTTTCTAATACCATACGTGGACAACATTATTGTGCATCGTTTAGTTATATACAGGTTGTTGTTTTGCATCCCCGTCATGTTCAAGGAGATAGCTATGCTGATGATTCTCGACCAGAATCGTTAATAAAATGAGTAGGTAATTTTTTTTTTCTTTGCAGACTTCGGCGTGAACCACCCGTGTTTCAAACGCGGCCCGTCTGATCCTCACTTCTATAACCGCGCTTTCACATATACAAACAATCTCAAATGTTTATATGATAATCTCTTATTCCCCAAATCACGTTCAGGGGGTTATTCTGAAATACTGACAAACATAAACAATCAAAAAAATCAGCGTTTATTATTAATTAACTAGGTACTGTAATTTAAATTGATTATTTATGTCGTTTGTGACAACCTCCTGAATTTTGACGAGGATGCAAAACAACATCTTGTAGACTGATATTAGTTTTCAGTTATATTTAACACTGCACACAAACTTAACTATGCTTGACACATCATCATCGACCTAGCCTTTTCCCAGTTATACAAGGTGTTGTTTTGCATCCTCGTCAAATTCAAGGAGGTAACTATGCTAATGATTCTCGTCCCGAATCAATAACAAAATGGGTAGGTAATTTTTTGTTTCTTTTTTAACGGAAATCGGTAAGTGTGAACCACCCTTGTTTTAAACGCGGCCCGTCTGGTTCTTGCCTTATAACCTCGCTTACACACGTACAAACAATCTCAAACGTTTATTCGATAATTTCTTAGTCCCTAAACCACGTTAAGGGGGTTATTCTGAAATACTGACAAACAAAAACAACCAAAAAAATCAGCGTTTATTATTAATTAACTAGGTACCGTAATTTAAATTGATTATTTATGTCGTTTGTGACAACCTCCTGAATTTTGACGAGGATGCAAAACAACATCTTGTAGACTGATATTGGTTTTCAGTTGGAAATAATTATAAAATTTAAAGCTGGCATCCACCAGTTTAGCTACAGAAAGAAAATCATCAGAACATCGATTATCAATGAATCGAGTCAGTGGCAGTGGACATTGCTCGCAGAAAAAGGCCGAATGGGCTGAAAAGTTCTGGAATGGCGACCGCGAACCGGAAGACGATGCGTTGGAAGGCCTCCCACTAGGTGGATCGATGACCTGGTGAAGGTTGCGGGGATCCGCTGGATGCGAGTCGCACGGGGTCGGTTAATGTAGCGACACTTAGGGGAGGCCTATGTCCAACAGTGGACGTCTTTCGGCTGAAATGAGGAGTCAGTGGCTTGCGATTGAAGAGGCTTATATCCAGCAGTGGACTGTTGGCTGTTGATGATAGTGATGGGGCGAAAATAATGATTAAGTCTTTTTATTATAACAAATAAGTACTTCCCTATCGAAACAATGACTACAGGTAGGTAGTATAACTGCCTAAACAATTACTAATTACCGAGGCACGTCTTCCTAAAATTAGGGCAGTTTTAATTAGTCCTCAAATAATATTAGGTGCGCGTCGAATGCGCAGACGCAACCAACCACGCGTGACGTCACGGCCGCCATTGTCTTCTCGATCAACTAAGTAACGGGCTACTAATAGGCGGTCACCTTTAACTTCACGCTTGTTTCGGCTTTTAGGGTGAGCAGTGATTGAAGCCAAGTTCATGTTGAGGATGAAAGTTTTTGGTGTCATTCCTAAGGTACGGTCAGCAGCAAAAGTCGCTTTACATTACCAAAATTATAAGACGTCTTAGTTTTAGAACGATCCATATTAACAGACTGGAGTAAAATACATAACAATATTTTCATCAATGGTTACACAAATTCGCAAAACAATATAACATCAGATCACACTAACCAGCACAAAACTTGGAGTGATATTCATAAGTGTTAACCGACTTTTGATGCTGACTGTACCTATTATGCGTAAGTAGAGAGAGTAAGAGATAATTGGGAGAATGAGCTCGTCCAGGGAGTTTCTTGGTAGATACTCTCTTCCATACGACGAGTTATGACATTACGATATCTGGGTTTCCTTATCAATCAATCAATCAAACAAATCATTTAATTCGGATAACAAAGACCCATAGCATAAATACCTTACAAACTATCATACATATTTATAAAAACTAGGAAAGTATTATAAAACTATTGTACACGAAGTGACAGCGTCGTGTTGCGCTGCGTGGTGTCGCGTAGCCTTCCGCGGAGTCGCCGATATATGACACCCTTCGGCCAAAACTCCTCCTTGAGGAAGGTCTCGATATGATGAGTTGGAACTCGCACCACGAATGACTTGAAATTCGTGTTGTGGCGCGACTCCAACTTCTCCAACTTCTTCTTATGGTCTAATTCCTCCCCTCTCGGGAGGTAGCTGTTTCCCAGCTGTGGTAACATTATATCTAGTTCTGCTGAGTAGCAGCGTTATTTTATTTTGGTTTGAAGGAGTAGGTGCTGATGTAATTACGGCGTACAAAAAGTTCAACTACTAGGATGCGGAAAGAGTCTTTATTCAAAACATAAGGCAAAAAGATTGCCCCCTATTACTAGGAAATACATAAGGTACACGCCTGTACTAACCTAACCTATCCCTTAGAGGTAACAGGGGTGATGGTATGTTATGTTTGAATATAAAAAACATTTTTTTTCTAAAATTCATAATAGAGCCACTAAAATATCGTTCAATAGCTTAAAACCTAACACAATCTAGAAAGTAAAAACACAATACCGTTAACATTATATCCTAAAAACACAAGTAAGTATATAAAAATATATATATAACCTAAATAGGTAACAGGTTCCACGTGAAATTTAAAATATAAGTGGTAAGGTACAAGGGCGCAGGGCTGAAATGGTAAAAAATATACATTTGATGGAGTGTAGTTTATCTTACAACTGGGAAAACACGCTGAAAAAATATCGTGCGCCAAGGAAAATATTCGTAAATGAAAAAACAGCAGTCGCCGGCAAGTGGCGGGCAGGGCTGTCGCTAGGACGAAGAGGAATATTATTTGAGAGTCTGTTTTTATCTATGCTTATAATATTGTAATGCTGAAGAGTTTGTTTGTTTGCTTTAACTCGCTAATCTCAGGAACTACGAGTCCGATTTGAAAAAATCTTTCAATGTTAGATAGCCCATTTATCGAAGAAGGCTATAGGATACATTACATATATTATCACGCTACGACCAAAAGGAGCGGAGCAGCAATGAAAAATGTTGCGAAAACGGGGAAAATGTGAAGCAGACGAAGTTACGCGGGACAGCTAGTTATTTTATATTCTTTTGTGTGAGGTATTTAGTCGCATCTTCTTGTTTCTTGAATTCGTTGTATAACCATAAACATGATCTTATTTAGCCTATTGCGTTCTAACCAGGTGGCGTGCCTAGGTGCTAATAATACGGCAAATCCATAAGGCAAGTAGACTGTTCAGAATCCAAAACGTCATGAAGAGTAGTTTCAAGCTTTTAGGCTTGTATGAACGAGTACACTAGAACTTCTCACTCTTAAGGCATAGGAATTCTTTCAGGAAGTGTTAGTGCGGATTTGTGGGTGTCACATGACTTCGAATTTTTGGCTCTAAGAGGTTCTCCACGATGTTTTCCTTCACTGCTTCAAGAGCAGTGATTATGTAATGAAATTTAGACAAAGTAAAATGCCAGCTTGGGTTCGACCCTAGGAACTCATAGACGGGGCCAGTGCTTCGTCAGTTCGTCCTGTTTATTGTGTGCGACCAAAAATTGGAGAAGGTTCTAACTTCTAAAATCAAAGAGCATAGTCTTCATGAGATTTGAAATGGCAATAAGATTTTGCATACTGTTATTGGCCAAAACCCAACGAAAACTTCACAGTTCTGTTTTTTTTTGTTCCAGACCTTTTGAAATATGGTGGCTAATAATTTCCCGCCGCACGTCAGCCCTAGAGAACACAAAGTATAGTCTCTATGTAAACGGTGCTCTACGTAGAGACGACCGCGACACCTGCCCGCTAAATGAGAGTTAACTGTGCGTCTCTTTCTTATACAGATGGAATTATAGCAAGAGAGCGTTTAGGTTAGGATCTTAAGGCTTTGATTGATAGTACGTAGTTAGCAAATAGTTAGATAGAGGTGTTTGGAGTAAAACGCCTACATTTAATTTCGCTACGAATATGAAACGTAGGTACACATAAGCATAAACGGGACAATAGGCAGTTAAGCTATCCTTACCCAGGTCCTTGGATGGGTAACCGTCCATTATCTATCGAGACCTCTCCGCGCCTCGGAGACCAGGTGAACCGGTTACCTCGGCCCGTTCATCATCAGCCTATAATGTTCCCCCTGTTTGGACACAGGCCTCCTCTCTATGAGAGGAAGTGGGCTGTAATCCACCACGCGGGCCCAGTGCGGGTTGGTAGATGTCACATGTCTTCGAATTTTTAGTTCTAGGACATGCCGGTTTCCTCATGATGTTTGCATTCACCATTTTTGAGGGCAGCGGTGGTGAAATAAATTACACAAAGTATTGCGCCTGCCAGGGTTCGAACCTTACGGCTCGAACCAAGCTCTGTTACTTGCTCGTAATTCTGGGCTGCCACCGTTGGGCCACCGCTGCTCTCAAGTAAGCCGTAAGCCGCAGTTAATCATCATGACTTCATGGTCGTCATGGTGGACACCTACCTCAAGCACCAGTCTCTCACTAAGTTATTTCCATGTTCGTGCTCCACTGTAACCCTAGCATTAAGTTACTTGTGTAGAGAAAATAAATGATTTATTTATTTATTTATTATAATTTTTCTTGCCTTTATCCCAATTCATTTGGGGTCAGCGCTGCATATCGCTAAGCACATTAAGAAGCTGTTAGCCCCGGCTGTTATTTGTAGATCTTTGACAGTTGTTGAATCCCATGGCTAGTCAGAACTCCTACAGTTCGACAAGAGGTATCGTGCAACTGTACCCAGTAACTGGGTTGTCGAGGGCACTAGGCAGTAGCTCCAAGTAAAATGCTGTGTTGCAGCTGCGTCCAACTAGACTGGAGGTAAACAGTAAACTTAGGGGAAGGCTCAGCATCCTTGAGTTGGAACCCAGGGCAGTCATACCACCTGGGTTACTACTGATCTGTGTTTTTCATCTCCATATTCTTTTCACCGAAAAAATACCTTTACCAAAACAAACATTCCAAATTATCATCCCATACTTAAAACATTACACATCCTTCCAAAAAAAAACAACAAAGCAGACAAAAGCAAAATTACCCAACATTTAAAAACATTCCTAATAAAAACTAAACCCAAAAAAATATCCTAGGCCTTCCACATAGGTACAAGATAACTTAGATAATAGCGACGCGAAATGAAGCGTTGCCGTCGCGATAAAAAAAACACTGGTTAAAATCTACCGCTACTCTGTGTTGTTTTAGGCCCTCGCAAAATATTGGGCTCGCTAAGCGAAGAATAACAATGGCGCCGGCGCACCCCCTCTCTTCTCCCCCCTCTACCCCCTATGGGTGACGAACAGACAGTAATTATGTTTATTGATCTTTTTTTTGTTCAATTGGTTTGTCTGTACGTCTTATAGGCAGTTTAAAGGGAGATTGTCGGGCTAAAAAAATGTCTACTTCTGCGAGCTTTCCTGACCTGTATTAGTTTCCGCTTGTGATTCCTAGAGGTGAAAGCTTCATGTCCTTTGTTCTGCTTTTGATGGATGTCAAAATAACCCACTATCTGTATCGCAAATGGACCAGAATTACAAATGTGGGTAACCACACTGTTTTCTGGAAACCTCCATGTGTAACTATTACGGGATGAATGATTACTTTTCAGCAACTTACTTTATGTTATTTATTTCATCACCACTGCTCTCAAAACGGTTAGAAAACCATCGGTGTTAGCCTGAATATCTGAGAACCAAAAATTCGATGGCATGTGACTTCCAACATCCCGCGATGGGCCCACGTATAGCAGCTAACTAGCTTATGCCCATCGCTTCGCCCGCGTTTTCTTCGGTAATTGTCCCACGGGGTCCTGCTATCGGGATAAAAAGTATCCTATGTGCTATTCCAGACTATTGTCTCATCATCATCAGCCTAGCCTTTTCCCAAACTATCTTGGGGTCGGCTTCCAGTCGAACCGGATGCAACTGATTACCAGTATTTTCCATGAAGCGACTGCCTATCTGACCTCCAAAACCCAGTAACTGGGTAATACGATACCCCTTGGTAAGACTGGAAGTCAGACTTTTGGCTTCTGACTACTCGTAACGACTGTCAAAGATCTACAAATGGCAGCCGGGACCAACGGCTTAACGTGCTTTTCGAGGCACGGAGGAAACTCGGTATGTAATTATGGTCACCCATCCACGGACCAACCTCGGCAAGCACGGCTTAACCTTAAAGATCGACCCGTGCGGCTTTTAATATTTAGCCACGAGCTCCTCTCCAGACCCTGTAAAAAAAAATACGAGAAAGAGTAACAAACATCCAAACATCCTCACAAAGTTACGCAATTTATAATATTAAGTAGGAAGTAGTATGCCTCACTCCCTCTCACAGAGAAGACACTTATGTTCAAGCAATGGGAACTTTATACATAGATTGATTACATTTTATCTCTTGTATTTTATTAGAACAGCTCGTTAGCAAGAAAAAGCTGTCGTAGGCTTGAGTTACCTTCGAATCTTCTCAGTATTTAGCAATGACTACACTTTGTTAGGTATTTTAATTTAATTTTAAGTTTGCATGCTGAAATAAGTCGGCGAAATATGTGAAACCTTTTTATTTATAAGACCATTATGTACCATATTTCATGCAAATAAAGAATCTTGAATCTTGAATCTTGAATGAGTCATACAGTTCTGAAAAGCCTCTACGCAACTAATCCAGCATTTCCGATCTGTAAGAATTTCCAAACAGGAAATTGGGCTGGTAACCTTTGTTCGACGACTATTGCTTATTTCATATTTAAGACTTCGATCAAAGCAGTTGGCTACCACGCAATGTACATCAAAAGATTCGAAAGACATAGTTATTTACATTTTTGCATGGCCGCAAAATATACTGGAAAGGCTGACTGTGTCTTTCCAAGTATCATTTGAAAAACATTTCGGTAGACGGTAGATAGAGCTAATGAGCCATAAATCGAGACTTTCGAACCGGCCGAGTTGAAAAATCGATTTTTGCATAGACTCGGTAGCCACGCGCCTTTCGGATCGATTCTACGCGCGTGGTTGCCGTGGACAGTCACGCACGTTCCATCTGATCTCGATGCCCACTCGATTTGATATCGAAACACATTTTTTATCATTGGCTTCGCCTTTTTTTCCAACCTTTTGTACAAGGCGCCCGTTTTTTGGCTCGCGACGCGCTTGTCTCCGACCAATCTCTTTGGTAATTTTCTTTTTTTTTACTTACCTATTGTCGACGGGCCAGTGCAACTTGTTTTTGGATTTATATAGACCGTTGATTCTTAATGGTTGAATTAAATGGCCGCGGTGACCGTTACGAACGTTTTTTTGTTCGAAAGTGAGGTGACTTTTTCTAAACTTTTCGCCACGCAAATTATTGAGAGAAAATCTTGTGAACCTGTTAATAGTCGGTTTCTTAAACTTTATTGTACAGTTTTTTTAGGATTTTCAAAAGATCCAATAAATTCTAGATAGTTTCGGGAGTTTATTTATTCAGTGGGTGAACGGTATAGTCATTTATGGATGAAACTAGTAAAAAAATTCGATTTTACATCTAAAATCGAGTTTCTTTATTGAAATTAGTAACACTTTTCACAACTTTTAGATTGCTTCTTTATTAGACTAATAATATTCTCAAAAATCTTATCCTATAGCTAAACACTACTAGCAAAAAGATTTATGTGGCCCTATACTTAAGGGTGGCAGTAAGTTCAACCAAAAATTACCACATCCCCAAATGCTTTTCATCCATTCACCAAAACCAGAAGCTGTGTAGTCTTAACCATCAAATATTTCACTAAGCACGTCTGATAACCGCTGGTTGCGTGCCGTTAACCATTGATTGCTGAGGAGGACAGGTGCACTGCCAGCGGCGATGAATCTCAGCCCCATGACGTAATGTGTCTACGTAACTGTGTGTTTTCACAGCCGAAACATTTTATGAAAACATGTTGTCTGATGAAATAAGAGATCAACTAAGAGAAGAGAAATAGAGAATTGTAAATGTTTTATGAGAATATGTGAATGCTTCCTAAGTAGGAATGCACCTAATTTGCTTTTTGTTCAAGTTTTATTGGAAAAATTTGGGAATATTGGATTAAAAGCGAGATAGCCTTCGATCAATATTACTATTATTGATCGAAGGAGATAGCTAAAAGGTGCTGATATTGGAGAGTTTGTTGGATTAAATCTAATTAAATTTTGTTGATAATTTGAAAGGTGGTTCTAGTTCTGCAGTTGGATAAATTATAATACCCTTAATTGCAAATAACCACCTCCTTTTTTAGTAGTCGGCATTCATTCTTTACAGTCATTGCTGACTGAAAAGCCCAGAAGAGATTTTGTTTTTGTTTTTTGTGTATCTGTATGGCATCTCGCAGTTCAGCCTGTGAGGCTGGCTTCTGCTTAACCGGTCAATCCTGTGAATGCCTAGAATTTAAGGGCTTAGGGCGTCGCTAGGGGGGCTGCGGGTTGTTCGAAAGAGATACCGCGGCCCTGGAACACAAAGGGCTAAGAAGGAACATGGGTGGGTTTTAGTCAGTCAAGTCTGACACTCCCTCCCGCTCCGCCCAGAGCAGGAGAAGTCATTTGATGATTTCCCATGCGCAAAAATAAAAAAAGGCCGTCGCTAGGGGAGGGCAGCAAAGGGACTGGCTGAATCTGAGTGATTACATTTGTTTTTGGGGCTGATTTATAACTAAAGGCTCAGCATCGCGGGCTGGCTCGAGCAAGGGTCGGGGGGGGACGGCGGTCTGGGTGTGTGTTTACGTTTTAGAGTACTGGTTTCCCTACTGCTCTTTTGTAAAAGGGTAATAGGGTCATCAGGAGTGACTAGGGTATGCCGTGGACGGCGAATCCTACTAATACGCGATTGGTCGTACCGGGCGGCCGATGCGATCAAGGGGTTGGGTTGCCTAACAGCTGAGTCAAAGAAACGCTTGGAAAGACGTTTCATGAACTGAAGGATGGTCGGGACTCTAAGATCGACAAGAAGATTGTCGTTCCGGACGTACCAGGGAGCGCCCGTGATTTTACATAGGAAACGGTTCTGCAATGTCTGCATCCTATGAATGAAATAATATTTGCTTAAATAAATACCCTTAAGGCTCGAATCACAAGAAGGTCTTGAATGCTGAAATGAAATATTTTCATATCATCATCTGCATAAACCCTTCCCAACTGTGTTGGGGTCGGCTTCCAGTCTTACCGGATGCAGCTGAATACCAGTATTTTACATGGAGCGACTGCCTATCTGACCTCCACTACTCAGTTACTAGATAATACAATATACCCCTCAGTAAGACAAAACAGGTTTCATATTAATTTAATAATTATTCATTCGATTGTCATTCACGACACTTCCAATATAGAGATAAATTATTAATTATTAATCTTAATATGTTCATCCACGGATATTGACGGCACGGTTGGCGCAGTGGTTGAGCGATCGACTGCTGCGCTGCGTGTCGCGGGTTCGATCCCCGTACGGAACAAATATTTGTATAGCCTACAGATAGTTGTTCCGGGTCTGGCTGTTTGTCTATGTCAGTTTAAATGTTTGTAAACGCACCCACGATACAGGAGAAATTACTAGTGGGGGCAACGTTTAAAAAAAAAAAAGATTTAAGAAATATTGCTATTATTGTAAATCTCACTAATAATTAAAATAAAATATAATAATAATAATTACGAATCCAATTTTAGAAACTTAAAAGCATTCATCATAGAAATTACAGAAAAATCAGGTAGTTGTAAATCGGCCAATTAGTCAGTTTGTACTTTTGAATGCGAGTGTACAGACAGCCAGCACATAAGTTACAACAATCTGACAAATTTGTTTATTAGATTTTCAACTTTATTGTTAATGAATTAGGTTCACGGTCGATTAGGAAAATTTTACAGTTTCTGTAAGGCGTGCTAACTGTAATCGGTAATATTTCGCCAATGTCGTAATCACATGTCTTCGAGAAGCGTTCGTCTTTATTCCGAGTGATTCTCGCAGTTACTATGACGTCTGGGAGGCGTATTCTGGAGGTTACCAGAAATACCAGATTAGCTTATGTTGTATTAACTTGTGGTTACAGTTTGAGTTGAAATTATAAGAGCGTCGCCAGATAGACCTGAACACAGACGTGTTAGTCAGTGTTTAGCTCTTTCGGTTAATAAAAATAAAAACAAAGCTAATAAAATAAAAAAGGGATATTTTTAAATGCACATGTGTATAATTTTTCAGCACACTAGGTAAGTCCACTAATTAATTCAAAAGAACATTTCAGATACTAATCTGCATAGTCCTCATGTAAATTGAGCAATGTCTGGACTTTAAAAGAGTAACAAGTTAACAGAGAACCTCTGAGTTTGTTTCGGCTGTTTCTTCTCAGAGTAGTCAGGTACGAAACACCGGCCCCATCTAGCTTAAAAAAAATCACGTGTAAAAGTGTTTGTAAAAACCTACTTGCTAAATAAACATCATTTATCATAACTGAATGCATACCAGAAAAATGAATGCTTTGCAAAAAAAACAATTGCTTATCTAAACATGTCCTACAAAAAACTAAAAAATCACACAAAACAAGATGACCTTTTTTATCGGATTCACACCAAAAATGTGGTTCGTACATCGGATATATGATATAAAACAGAAATACGAATTGTTTATCAGAAATACTAACTTGCACTATAAATTTTACAATCTTACTACGGAATTTCTAAAACTGATATCTAAAGGTACACCACAATAAAGTTAAAGAGCGAGCGAAGCGAGCTCTGGACTTAGGGCACCCCGACTCGGACAGGTTAGGTTTGGGGTCTTAGCCATCCCCTTCGTGTTAGGTTACTGTAAACCCTGCAGACAGAAATAGGAGCCCCGCGTAGCGGAGGCTCAAAGGCACTTAGTACCTACAGGCGCTGGATTTGTGCTCTCCTCAAATGGGATTATTGCAACCGTCGCATATTGTTTTAGTCATCTTTCTAATTTTTGAAGGCCAAAAGGCACAACATTTTCTTTTCTTTGGGTCTCATAAGTCTTCAGTATCACTCTGTACGTCATCTTCGAAGAAATTATTTTCAATTTCACTGTCCAACCCCTGAATCTCTTCGTCGCTTGTTTCATGCAACAACCGACTGATTTCTGCATCGTTTGTACGAATTTGTGACGTCATTATGTTTTTTTTTATTGTGACCTCTAACAAATAAAAAAAAATTGGTACATTTGCATCACAAACACACTTTCACAAAAGCCAAAAAATTTACACTAAAGATAACCATACGTCACATCGATGAAAGTATTGCACTTACCGGAGCGATAGGGGTGTAAATCCCTCATCGATCATCACGCCGTCCGTCTTCCAGCACCCAACGTGTGGAGACTTTGCCTAGCGGTCATCGTACATGCGGCTGACGTGACCCGTCCTATAACATTTCAGCCTAACAGCCTTCTTGCTTACATCGACCATGCCCGTTTTGGATTGCAGTATTGTGTTTCGAACCCAGTCCTGTCTTTTGACACTCAGAAGGCTGCGTTCCGTTGCCCTTTGGCAGACTCCAAGGAGGACCTCCTTCTGAGAATCGGTGAGTGACCAGGTCTGCGCACCGTAGGTTAAGACGGGCAAGATGCACATGTCGATGAGGTTGCGCTTCAAGAAGAGTGGAGATCACCTTTCTTTATAGCGTCTTGTAAAAGCACTACTTTCAGTGACTATAATATCCGAAATCAGTAGATTGTAGAGATACGTTTTCAATTCACAAAACGGAATAAGTCTTCAAGTTCACATAAATGAACAAATTGCAGCGAGTCGTTAGAAAGGCTGCCATTAATTCATTATCTGGGATTGATTGGGAAGCTTTTAGTTATAGTGTTGTGAATGGCACGCCGAATACTTTGATGATTCGGCAACATGGATTTGGTAGGTGTTGGTACGCACGGCGACCAATCAAACTATACAAAACCAGTTTATGCGGACATCTCATTGTACGGGAAACCTAAACAAAACAAAGGCCATGTTATACTGGAAATGTGCTACTGTGCCAAAGGTATGACAGTAAAACAATACAGTACAGTTGGCAGATGTCTGCAAGGTAAATCGACCCTTCACGAAACCGGCTAACAAGCATTCTGTACATCAATCTAGGTAACTCGACGCAAAAAATATTGCTGGGAAACGACATTTTTTTTATTGGGGTGAAAAATCACTGTTATGTTTACGGTAGAAATCAATGTAACACGCTTACGACTTTAGGCTGATTGATGCATTGAATAGTATAGAGGCCATGGAGTTATTTAAAGTGAAGTTACAACATTAAAGGCTGGTATATAAAATAAAAATATTAAAAAAGTTCAAACTTTAACCTACAATATCTCCGTCACTAGAAACCTTCTAGTTTTTTAGTGACGGAGATACACAGGTTTGGCCCAAAACAAGAAAATAATCGCAACGTCGCAGTCGAACATCATCAACATCATTATCTGCCTAGCTTTTCTTAACGTGGTTGAGATCGGCTTCCAGTCTAACGGGATACAGCTTAATTCCAGTATTTTACATGTAGCGACTGCCTATCTCTCCTCCACAAGACCACAACCCAATTAGTACTAGGTAATACGATACCCCTTTGGTAAGACTGTTTGCCAGACTTTCGGGCCACTGACTGACCTGTAACGACTGTCAAAGATCCACAAATGACAGCCGGGACCAATGGCTTAACGTGCTTTTCGAGGTACGGAACAAACTGGGTATATAATGTGTGGTCATCTATTCACAGGCCAATCCATCTTGGCAAGTGCTGCTTGACCTAAAAGGTCGACACGAACGGCTGTTATCATTTAGCCACGAGCTTAGCACGACTTTACTATAGTATGAAACATATGTAGTCGAATATAACGAACATACGAGTAATGATAATTAACTTCACAAACCAACTCTCCGCTCTTTCACCTCCCCACGTTACATGAGCAAGTTATGCCCTTTGGAAGACACCGGCTCAGCATCACTGCAAGCCATCAGCTAATGATTGAAGGCACTTAACATTCGTGATCTGCAGACGTTTTGGTATGAGCTTCCGTCTGTCGGAGCGTGACTGGCGGTGGGGTGCAGCGGTAGAGAAAGCGAAGCTATGGCGATGCTTTGAAATGTGGAGGAGTGTATGTCCAATAAGTTATTTGAACTTTGGCCCATGTAGTCCACTTGGGGTAGGTGTAACACGATTTTATACATCATCATTTCAGCCAAAAGACGTCCACTGCTGGACATAGGCCTGTCCCAAGTGTCGCCACATTGACTTCGGGCTAAGTTTGTAACCTTGGTTCTCTTTCGGATGTCCTCATTTCTGATTTGCTCACGCAAGAAAACTTCGAACATAGCCCTCTCCATTCCCTTTGAGAGACTTTAAGCCTTCTGAAGAGGCCCATTGTGAGCGACCACGTTTTGGTTCCGTATGTAATCACTGGGAACACACACGATTTTATACAGGCGATGGCGCTGACAATGCGACAGTAAATTAAAACACTGGTAATTCGAGTTTATTTTATGTCGGGGCTAACCTGTATATGCGAACTGTTACTACTATTTGCTTGAAACGTCGTACATACAATAGGCGAACGACTAATCTATTAATTTGTCAAATAATTCTCGTTATGTTAACACATTGATTTTTGAGAATGTGTCGAAAGTCAAGAAACAGCAGGAGTGCCTTAAAATTTCGATTTTGACATCACGAGACAAATACTATAATTACAATGAAGCCCAAAATGCTTGAACATCATTGTTGCAGATCTACTTATCAAAGTCAAAGCATTTATTTCAATTAGACCATTACAGGCACTTTTGAAAGTTGAAAAACAAAATAAAACGCGAAGCTACAGTCCCAGACACAAGGCATAATAACTTGTGAAAGTACTGTAGTTGCCCATTCCGTAGCGTAGATCTCTATGGAGAAGAATGGGCAAGAAACTCCATGGACACTCTTTTAAATCAAAATATGTTACAAAATCTTGGTTACATCATTCATGTTAAGAATTACAATTATGTGAGAAAGATGTAGAAATACGGGCAGGTTAAGAGCGTCCAGAGTAATAAACGATTAAATCAGTAATAAAAAAAGAAAAAAAAAGTACTTCATTAAAATAAACCGTGGCAGCTAAGAGATGACCAGTCACAACTGACAGCGCCCGTTCACGATAGTTATATTATCAGAATTAATTAAGGGACATCGAGTAATAGAAATATGCTGACACAGAGTTTGATAGAGCCAAAGCTCTATAACCTAACTTTTTCTAAAACTCGATTTATCATCTGCCTAGCCTTTCCCCAACTATGTTGGGCTCGGCTTCCAGTCTAACCGGTTGCAGCTGAATACCAGTATTTTTCTTAGGGCGACTGCCTATATCTGACCTCCACAACCCAGTCATTACTGGGCAATACCCCCCCCCCCCCTTGGTAAGGCTGGTTGTTAGACTATCGGGCCACTGACTTGACAGCCAGCACCAACGGCTTAACATGATTCTGATGATGATGATCCGAGGCACGGAAGTAACTCGATTACTGCACTTATATTGCTAAGTTTCGCTTGGTACACAAAAAAATATTATCGCCTTAGCTGATCTCTCATTGCTCCACAACCTAACCAAGCTACCGGTACATATCTAAGAGCATTTTATGTCTTCACTCGCTTGATAACCGCAGTGCTATGCACGCTTAACAGTCGGCATCTAATCTACTATATCTCGATAGAAGATCGGTACGGTACGTAAAAAATACAATGTAGGTACTTACTAATGGTAGCGTAATGATATGGGTTTTCCAGTGAGTTTTGGTCATTTTGAGCGTACAGGGGTTTAAAAATTGTTGAGCTACCTATTGATTTATTAAGATATCATAGACATAATGTTATTATTTTAGTACCATAAAAATCTCAATTTACATAAAAGAAAACATTTCACATCGGGTGACACAGTGGCGGTCTTAAGGCGGAAACACACTTACGTGTCGTGGCGTGTCGTGACGCACCGGTTTCATACATCGTTGCGACACGACACGCCATGCAAATATGTCCCTTACCATGTTAAATGTATGAAACTGATTTGCTTCTGGCGCGACACGACACGCCACGACACGTAAGTGTGTTTCCGCCTTTATCGGTAAAAGCGATCTTTTCAATGGCCTTTCGATGAATTAAAGAAAGAAGGAGAAACAATACTGCAGGTAGTTTGTGGTGTACTATTTACATAATAAAATACATAAATAAAGTATATACTAATATATTTAATAATTATGAAACAAGATCAAAGAACCATGTATAATTTTCAGCCTAAAGCAGTCCACTCTAGGACTTGATCCTCATCAATCCCAAGCCTCGATACTCAGCTTCTCACATCCAGCCAGCATGAAGTAGTCGTTCCTAGATAAGAGAAGAACCAATATGACTAATACAGGAAAAAGGTTACTCTCTTTGTAATATGTGATCTTTTTTGACGTACTTACTTAAGCTGTTATTATGGATTTGTATTTTTTATCGATATATTCAGAAGTACAGGAAACAATCCCTAATGCCATGGAACCACGGGTAATTAAAATTACCCATGGACCCGGTAATGGGTCAACCGACCGGGACCACGGGTAACGAGTGGATTACGTTTGTCGTTTTATAGTTACACTGCTAATTTAGTTGAACCGTTACCCCTTCAGCTTGCTTATTTTGTGAGCTTGGTACTCTGTGGGATCACATAGTTCTGTATTAGAAAAAAATGAAGTAGAGACGAATTAACAAAACAAGAGTTGACTTCTTAGATTGTATTCAAGATCTTAAGAGTTCATTAATTTTCCATTTGGACTGTGATCTGACACAAAATATGTGTTTAGTTATAAAAATAATCAACTGAAAACCACGACATGACATGATTTGGTGATCTTAATATGTTTTGACAATTACTTATAAGCGCATACCTACCTTTCTAAAAGTCAATTACAACAAAGCTACCATACCTAATTGGCTACAAATAGGTAACAAGGTACATCAGCTAATTGATGGCAATTTACTCACAGCTACCTACCTGCCTACAGTCATCGTTGTTAAGAATTCCCACTGTTTTTTTACCAATCAAAATCCAGTAAACTATACATAACAAGGGCTTCGAGATTCCCCAATCAATTTTCCAAAAACTATTCGTCTAGCCATCACAAAATCAATGCCAGACTAATCCAAATCCGGCGAAATGAACTGTCAAATATTTTTTGCGCGCCAAATCCGCGCGTGGCTGCCATAATCTGTGGTGGAATAATCGTCGCGCGTGCGAAAACGAACACACAGTTAGACCATAGAGAATGTAAGTGCAGAAGGCTTAGATTGATGATTGTGTCTAGAATTTTTACAACGTCTAGCAATGAACTTATGGATAAAGGGTTCTGTTTTAGGCCGAAACTGGATGGCTAATCCCATTTTTTTTTATCCTACCTGACAAAAGTAAAGCGAGACGCGTTACTAATAATGCTACAATGTAGAAAATTTGACCTTACACTAAGTTCTGTCTGTGGTCCTACTTAACTTCAGGTGATCATTAATCGTCCATTCACCATTAAATCTGCTCTACTGCAGCGGATTTCTAAGCAAAAGAGCCAAGACGAAAATGAAGTCCGCTTTTGTTTTTGTTACCAGTTGATCCTCTGTAACCTTCTTCGTCATGGTCACACTCCACGAATTGCTACAGATACAAAATGCAGAGGTAATTAAGGCCAAGAGCTCACCTGTTCGGGGACCCCCAGGCTGAGACATCTAATTGTCTGTCAAACTGACAGATTATGCTGAATACATTATTACTTGTGCTACTCTTGTAAGCGCTGACAGATGAGTGTAAGAGTATGCTTTTGCATTCTATTTTTAAAGCTCTCTAGAAATCATGAGGTCTATAAATTGATTGACTTATTAAAGATTACCTCTTTTATACTGCTAAACACACCCCGGGGCAGCCCCAACAGCATTCTGAGCGCTATATTCGGGAGGCATAATAGCCCGTTGGTGAGGTCACTAGCCACCTGTAGGTACACTGTCTGTGATTTAGGTAAGTAACAGCATAGGTTAAGAATATTGTTACTAACCCAATGGATCTTGGTCATCTGATTAAAAATTAATATATATGTGTCGGAGACAGTCATTAGTACGGACATGAATCGAAAGCGCGCCAAAAGCGACCTACTTACCAGTCTACCCACACCCAAGCGCGCTTACTGCAGAGTCGTGATGTTTTGAGCTCGCGGCGAGGAGGACAGTCAGTGTCTGATCGCGGCGGAGTCAAGACGTCCCGAAACTGTAACCCGATTCATTGTGCCTAGTGTTACTGTGTTGGATTGTAATTTCAAGTAATTTGTTAGTTCGATAAAAGCAGTGTACTTTGTGTATAGAATCTGGTTCTTCTAACCTAACAGACAGATGTGTTGCTGGGGAGTTTGTTCCGCCACTTCTTCTTCCCAGCTAAAACACTAGGAAGTGGCGAAGGGCGGGCGTTTCGGGGGACTGTCTCTTGTAATTTTGACATTCAAAAGGTGCTGATTATCAGCCTAGTTTGAATAAATGACTTTTGATTTTGTAGTGTGTGTTTTCATAGCACGAAACCCATGTTCTGCCCACATGAAGACCGTGTCTAACGAAATAAAATCACCTCCCTACGACATATGTATATATAAATACTGTTACATATTTTAAATTCTAGTTAAAAAAAATGATTTGCTAGTGTTTATTATAATATACTATTACTGCTAGCCTAGATCAGTCCACACTACTGGACATTGGCGTCTCCCCATGACTTCCAGTTCCCTCGATCTAAGGTCTCACTGGATGTAACTTATTTTAAAACAATCAGATTAATATGATTGCGACGACGCAGTCCACCTATTTATGAGACTGAGTGCGCCTCAATCTACTACATGGACCCAAGGTCGCAGGATGGCATAATTTTTTAATGTTTTGTTTTTTTTTTTTTATTCGATTTATTGTATTAAGTATATGTATTTTGCTTGAAATAAAACACAATTTATTTATTTTTCTTTTATGTATGAATTTTTGACAGTTTACAGACTCAAAGTCTTGTGTTCTTTGCACAATTTTCCAAGAGGAATTAGAAGCTTTACAAGGAGATCTACGAAACCATTAGGTAATGACAGTGCATCTACAACCAGCCCAAGATTATTGCTACTAACCACCATATGGACTAGATACGTAGATACCTACATTAAAACACGAATTTATATCAGAACCTCAAGAGAAAATTGCGATACACCGAATTCCCGACTGTTAGAAAGCTGAGGTAGACCACAAAAGAATGTGTGCTGCACTTTATTGGGGTCACTTTTATCACTAAGTGCGATGTTTAGGTCTACATGAATAACGAAAAATGTACATAAAGAAAAAAAATGTTCATAAAATGAAAACTACTGGGCCAAACTATGTTAAATGCTTATGGGATCAAGTGGCAACTATTCCGCATCAAAGAATCACGCAAATCGGATCATAAATCTCAGCGTAATCGGTGTGCATACATAAAATTGAATTGAGAACCTTCTTCTTTTAGAAGTCTGTTAAAACGGTGATAGGAATAAAGAACTGGAAGAGGAATTTGCCCAATAGTGGATGATGCTGGCTAGCAGTTCCAATATTAAGAAAAGGTGTTTTAAACCTTCATAGTTCCGAGTCGGAACTATGAGAGTGTAAAACACCTCTTAACGAAGCCGAAAGGCGGTTCTCCCTGTCATTGCGATCCTTTTTTTGTTCTACACCATACCTGGGAACCTTCCAGTTACGGAGATATTAGGGGTCAAAGTTCCAACTTTTTGACAAGTATTTTTTTAAATACAAGTTTTTAATGTAATATTTTTACTTTAAACACCTCCACGACCCCCGTACTATTCAATCCGTCCATCAGCACAATGTTTTGAGTGCGTTACATTGAGTTCTACCACAAAACATGATTTTACACCCCCCAAAAAAAAAGTCGTTTCCCAGCAATAATTTTTGCGTAAAGTTACTTAGTTTCATGTACAGAATGCTTGGTTGACGGCTTCGTCATGAGGTGATTTACACGGTGTATTTTACATCGGTAATTTTAATCAACCGATGAAAAATTTCTATGTGTCGTAGTTCACTTTCAGAATGATACATGTACAGAGTACGTGTTAATCGTTTTCGCATCGGTGTCCCTTCTATTCAGTAAAATGTCATCCCTTTTTTGCAGCAGAACCAGAACCACTATGACTTTAACACTATCTCCACAGCCTCTGGCAATGGTTTTCACGCAAACAAACCCGCAGGCACCAGCTAGTCACAAAGCTGTTAAAGCCATTTGCTTTCGGGGATTGCTTGGCTATTATCGAGGCATCCCCGTATCTCGATCTATAACTGTACCGCTGTAATTATTATCTTCACCTTGATGGAGTAGATTCGGCAAATATAGATGCCCACTCATATTCAGGTAGGGATAGCAGATTTATGAGAAAAGTTTGCTTGCGTTTGCTGGGCAAAAAATATTATTTTACGCTTCGCGCCTGTATGAGCCTTATTTCTCGTTAAAACAAGAATGGTATACAAAAAAGCAGAAAAAAAACCGTTTTATTTGAGTAAGTAATTGATTCTTTCAGGAGTTTTAGTCGGGCGCTGTCAGTTGTGACTGGTCATCGCTTAGCTGCCACGGTTTATTTAAATTACGTTATTTTTGAATTACTGATTTAATCTTTTACTCTAGAAGCTCTTAAATTGCACGTATTTCTACATCGTTCTTAGATATTTGTAATTCTCAACATGAATGATGTAACCAAGATTTTGTAACAATATTTTGATTTGAAAGACTGTCCATGGAGTTTCTTGCCCATTCTTCTCCATAGAGATCTACGCTTTGGAATGAGCAACTACAGTACTTACACAAGTTATTATGCCTTGTGACTGGGACTGTAGCTTCGTGTTTTATTTTTTGTTTTTTGACTTTCAAAAGTGTCTGTAATGGTCTAATTGAGTTTGAGTTTGATATTTTCCACAAATTACCTAAACTATTAAAAGTCTTAAAAAAACTTCCGCGCAGTTTGCCCCAGTTTCCCTGCTATCGGTACCGACTGGCCACTGGGCATGCGTCAGACCACGTAAGGAGATGGGCATGACATGCACAACCTCCGCCGCGCCACTGACATTACTTCATTAAAATTCTATTAACGGAAGCATTCTCCTTAAAAAACTTATCAAAAACAACCGAAGGTTTGACCATCTACAACACAAAAACAACTTTAAAATCGTTGCGACAAAGTTCAATTTTGCATTTGCTTATTTCTGCAGTTACGACGGAGAAGCGTGTAAGAAAGCTAGCGAAATATGTTGGACTTTATTAATAGGAAAGGAAGGTGTGGATTCCCTTGTAGTAGCAGTGGTCAATCATGAAAATCTTCGCGAGATGGACAGGTAGTTTCCACGATCGCAAATCGAGGATCGGAAGTCAATTTGTAAAAAAAACTAAAAAAGTCTATGAGAGAAAAGTTTTGTTTATTTTGTCTATGATTTAGAGATTGTTTATTGTGTTCTAAGTATAATGTTTTGGTACAAGTAAAAGCTTTTGGATGTAATTTGATGAAAATAGTGCAAAACGTTTGTAATATTGGCTTATGATCGTTGTGATTGCGAGATTCTTTCTTTCTAAGAGGATGGAAAGCGAAAATAATCGTGTTGATCTCAAAATAACCACTTTGAGCCCTGCTTGTCTCTCTACAAAAATGCCTATTGAATAATAAATCCATTCAACTCCATAGAAGTATTAACCTGTACATCTCTGCAGACCTCAGTAGAATTACAGACTTACCATTATCTGACGGCACGGTTGGTGCGGTGGCTAAGCGATTGGCTGCTGCGCTGCGTGTCGCGGGTTCGATTCCTGCACAGAACAGATATTTGTTTGGCGTACAGGGGGGTTACTATGACGCTTAAAACATTATTGTTCCATTCGTATTCCAGAGTGGGAAAGAGATGGAGCTAGACGATCTGTATAGCTAAGTCTCTTTTTCACTCTGGAATAAGAATGGAAACAATAATGTTTTAAGCATCTTGGTACGCCAGCAGGGCCTCAAGTCTGCTATTTTTATAAACATCGTCATTCCAACACGGTCCCATTGTCATTTTGCTAAAAGTCCGTAATCTGCTAAATTCATAATGGTCTGTCAAATTCTATGCCATTTCTTTCAATGGAGTGTCAGTGGTTGACCATTGTGAAGTCATAATGACGCCATTATATTAGTAGATTACCAAACTTGTCAAAATCAACAATTATGAAATCAATGATACGCCATTCTGACACTATTGTAATAGCAGACTTGAGGCCCAGGTAGGTGTTCCGGATTCCGGATATGGCTGTTTGTGTTTGCGAGTTTAAATGTTTGTTAACGCCCCCACGAGAAATTTCAAGTGTGGGGGAAACGTTTAAAACAACAAAAAAAAAAAACAATGGCAATATTTGTCGTTTCATCAATTCAACAACTTCCATAACGTTGTAAAACTTATCCACCAATCGATGTTTGCAATAAGAATGGGTATCATTTAAGCTATCACCAATTTAATTAGTTTTGTGTTTCTTAAATAATAGGGTTTGTCCTCAAAATAGTAGATCTGTCACCTAAATGGAATCATCAAATAATATCAAAACGCTTACCTAAATATTAATTAAGAATTACTTGGAAATAATATCAATCATCAAGTAATTTTATTAGGTTTCAAAATAATAGAAGTGTCACGAAAATTGAATCATCAAACAATGTAAAACTGTTTACATAAAACTCCAAACCACAGGTCCAAACTAAGGCGTAGTCGACGGAGCCCCGCTACGCGGGGCTCCTATTTCTCTCTGCAGGGTTTAAAGTAACCTAACACGAACCTAACCTGTCCGAGTTGAAATAAGGAACTGATCTATTTATTTGGTGACAGATCTACCATTCTGAGCACAGAGCTATTATTTAAGTAACAAAACTGTTATTATAAGAACGAAGTTTATATTCATGTAATGCAATAAGTATAATTTTATTGGTTATCGATCTCTTATTTTACACATATATTAACATTAATTTGATAATTCATATCTGGGAACAATTTTTGTTTATCTGAGAACGAAAATATTTCGTGGCGATAGATCTATTTATTAGGTGATACAACTTGATGACAAATATAAATTTTGGTGATAGAAAATATAGTTCCCAATAAGAATTGATGGATTAGGAATTTCCTTTAAACTTTTCAGGGGTAAAACAGACTAACAATAATAACCGGCCAAGTGCGAGTCGGACACGAACATGAAGGTTTCCGTACCATTATTTATAAAAACTTGCAAATAAAATTAGTATTTCTTGTTACAGCATACAAGGGTACAATAGACTAACAAAAAAAACCTCAACGGAAAAAATCAAAATGGTTCCCTCTGGATAATGCTGCAGGGAGAAATCAGGCGTAACATTAAGTAAAACTATGTACGTACAACAAAAAGATTTTCCCACCAAGCCAAAGAATAAAAACTTCCCAGCGAAACGGAAGGGGGTTATTGAAGAAATCAGCATAAATCTCTTTGCCATGGCACGGGGGCATGGGTCTTGGCAAGCCGAGGGGGCGCGGTGCCAACATCCCTTCCTGCTGCCCGACAGACAACAGACCCCAACCAGAATATTTACACAACATAAATCTTATTGTTGTTGTTTTATGCGGATTTGAATGTGGATGAAATAATCGGTACGGAGAGCAGCGGTAGCCCAGTGGTGGCAGCCCCGACTTACGAGCAGTAAGCCGTGGGTTTGAACCCAGGCAGGCGCATTACTTTGTCTAATTTATTTCATTACCGCTGCTCTCAAAAACGGTGAAGGGAAACATCGTGAGGAAACCGGCATGTCCTAGAACTGAAAATTTGAAGACATGTGACATCTACCAACTTGCACTGGGCCCGCGTGGTGGATTACAGCCCACTCCCTCCCATAGAGAGGAGGCCTGTGTCCCAGCAGTGGGAACATTATAGGCTGATGATGATGATGATGATGAATCGGTACGGGCTTGTAAAGCGGTGGTAGTAATAATTGAGAAATCTAATAATATTTTCTACTTAACATAACAACACGCTTGTAATCCCAAAAGGTTAGGCAGAGGTACAACAGTACACCCACGTTTCGCCAATTACGTTAAGTCCCATATAATAGGGGCGAGCCTATTGCCATCAACCGGGCACAAATCCAGACTTCGTGGCTGCTACTGAGAAATTCCTCATAGAAAGACCATTACTATTAACGTTTAGCCCAACCCGGGATCGAACCCAGAACCGACATAATTTCTACTTCCCAAGTGGAAATCGACTGGGTTAGCTTTAAGCTTTTCGGAACTTATGTTTTACGTTATTTATTTTTTCCCGATTGATTCTAAAGGTTTTGAGGACGGAGGTTTTTTTAATTACTTTATTAAAAGTCCAAATAATTGTTAGAAATCCATAAAAAACTAACACACTAACACACATAAAAAACTAACACACAACAAACACTTAATTAAATTTAAAACCCGGCCGAGTCGGACTTGCGCACGAAGGATTCGGTACCATTATTTATAAAAACGAGCAAAAAAACACTTTTTTGTAAAATTTATTTTTTTCTGTTTTTAGTATTTGTTGTTATGGCATCAACAGAAATACATAATCTGTATAAATTTCAACTGGCTGAATATCGCGGTTCATGACAAACAGCCTGGTGACAGACGGACAGCGAAGTCTCAGTAATAGGTTCCCGTTTGACCCTTTGGGTAAGGAACCCTAAAAATCCATCTCATCATGAGTCATCAGCTAATAAAGCCCAAGAAACCACTCGTATAAACCGCCGATACATATATTTCTTAAACAGCCTTGACAATCTAGGCGGCCAGTGTTACTGTCCTCTTTACTATTTATAGACTAAAAAAAAACTTAAATAAAAAAGATAAGTAGTGTGTATGTGCTATTACCGCGACACAGTAGGCTTGGACCGGTCTATGTGAGATGAACGCAGTTAATTATTGGTATTTAGTTTACTAGGCTTTAATGATAAAAATGTTGAGTATGAATGTAGATGGTTATTTGTATGAGTAGAAGAAGACCAAAGAAACGATGGATGGACTGGAAACGGTGGAAGGAGGTGACTGCTGAAATGATGTATTGACATTGTAGGCCTTATAGATTCCTAGATCCTTGGTAACTTTTTATCTTGTTGTACGTTTTGTAGTAAGCAACGACTTAATGTCGGGCCTACGATGTCCTCCCATACTTAAGTACTAACGCTGTAACATAGAAAAATTGTAAAACCAAATGATTTTAAAAGAGTAACATAAAGTCTTGCCGGTGCTTCTCCATAGCGACGTTTTACAAGTGCCCATGTAAAATAAAAATATTTTTATTTTTATTTAGCCGAGTAATAAAGAAGTACCTTTGTAAAAATAAGACACGCTGCGCTGACCCCAAATAAATTGAGCCGGTGAAAGATAAGTTTAACAGTGTCTCAAATAATTGATTGTTTTGCAAGATGGCCAAAATCATTTACATGGCTCAAGTTTTAGAAATGATGTTGGCAATCTTGTTGTTATGATGATTGAACAAACACTTAATCCGCTTTATTGTAAAACTAGAACATCGACCGCGACTTCGTCCGCGAAAATTGTGATATATGCCTACAGTCTATGTTACTTGGTAAGGATGTAGCTTTTTAATTATGAAAACATTTTTAAAATCGTTAGTACTTTTTGAGTTAAATCGTTACAAACAAACAAACAATCAAATCTTTCCTCTTCATCTTCTTTCTTATTATAAATATTAGTTTAGATGTGTCATGTGCAACTTTCTCCTTTATTTTATTTTTTTCATATTTTACGTATTTTAAGTTGTTTTTGGAACGAAGTTCCTTATCGCGCGTTGTGAAAGGGGGCTAGACGGAAAAAATTCTTACGAAAAGTTGTCACGACACTTTTTGCTATAGTAAGCTATTGTAAGCTGTGCGGCGTCGCATGTTTCTCTGTCTGTCTCTCTCTCTCTTATAGAAAGCAAGCTAGATATTTTCATTTCTATTTCGCATTGAACAGTGTGGTGTCGCGACGATTATTTTTGGAACTTCGTTCCATCCGGGTGTCCCTTGACACCTCTCAAGTTTTTTTTTTTTTTTTAAGTTATGCTCATTGCCCTAAAATGGGTTGATTGAAAAATATAAGAGTACCCATGTGAATATTGATTGAATCAATTTAATACTAACTAAAAGCAACTTCTCAAATATAGAAGCAGAACCTAATCAAAATGATTCATCAGGAAAAAAATCTTGCCTCTATTTCGAGTAACACTCTGCAACACGCGTCGGAATTCCCCGGTCATGTAACAATAACTTCCAAATTATAAATTCATATGTATTATGTTAAAACAGCCAGTAATGATACCCAATCTACATGCATACATCCATCAAAAAATGTTTTGGTACGATGAGAAATTATCTAGACTAAGTTGGACTATTATTTTATTGCCCCGCACTAGGAATTTCTCCTGTATCGTTGATGCTTTTAAAAACATTTAAACTAATAAACACAAACAGATCCGGAACAAATATATTTAGTTCATACATATTTATTCCGTGCGGGGATCGAACCAGCGCAGAAGTCAATCGCTCAGCCACTGCGCTAACCGTACCGTCGAATACCAATGTTCCACTGTTCAGTATATTCAGTCTGTAAAATTTTCACTGCTGGGACAAAAGCCTCATTTCTGCAAGCGGGTTTGGCTTTAATCAACCACGCGATCCCAATGCGTGTTGGTGTATGTCACATAT
Source organism: Cerastis leucographa (assembly GCA_963082945.1). Classification (NCBI taxonomy): domain Eukaryota; kingdom Metazoa; phylum Arthropoda; class Insecta; order Lepidoptera; family Noctuidae; genus Cerastis; species Cerastis leucographa. The sequence goes on from OY720359.1 coordinate 3,355,432, forward strand.
AATTATCTTCGATTTTTTAGGTTCAAATTTTTCTTACGGTATTTTCCTTCACCGTTTCGAGAAACCTTGTTACTTACCATGGTAATAAACTTTTTTATATCAGTGTACAATACTTACATGAATCTCGTACCGATAGAGACATAAAATTAGCCTACCAGTGTAATTAAAACCTTAACTACTGGTATTTGCACGTAGTTATGTGTTCTACGGAATTAATTAACGGTTCTGAATACATTAAGAAATGTATTTATAGGTTTAGTGCTCGGGAATTGAAATTTTATGAGAATTTGAGTTGCAAATGAATGACTGAGAGAAATCTCTATCACTACTTACTATTTTGTTTCTTCAATCATAGATCTTTGAGAGGCGTTATGTAGCCAGTGGGCCGAAAGTCTGTCAATATTCGGTTTTACCTACCGGTATCCTATTACCCATTACTAACTGGGTTGTGGATAGGTGCCTGCAGATTCTGAAACATTTCTCCGACACTCGTTTCGCCGTTGAACGGTTCACCGACAGAACGATTCACTTTTCATTTTTTCACCGATATAACGTTTCAACGACGAACGATTCGCCGACAGAACGATTCACTATTGAATAGCACAATCCAGGACATGGAGCAACTGCTCTATGCAAAATACTGGTATACAGCTGCATCCGGTTAGACTGGAAGCCGATCCCAAGACAGTTGGGAAGAGGCTAGGCAGATGATGAGAGAATACACTGAAATTAGCTTTCTTCAATAAGGGATATAAAGGGTGTAAAACACCTCTTAACGAAGCCGAAAGGCACTGGTTCTCCCAGTCATTGCGATTATTTTTTTGTTCTACACTATACCTGGGAACCTTCTAGTTACGGAGATATTAGGGGTCAAAGTTCCAACTTTTTGACAAGTATTTTTTTAAATACAAGTTTTTAATGTAAGATTTTTGACGGATTGAATAGTGCGACCCCCGTACTATTCAATCCGTCCGTCAGCACAATGTTTTGAGTGCGTTACATTGAGTTCTACCACAAAACATGATTTTACATCCCCCAAAAAAAAGTCGTTTCCCAGCAATAATTTTTGGGCAAAGTTACTTAGTTTCATGTACAGAATGCTTGGTTGACGGCTTCGTGATAACGTTATTTACACGGTGTATAGTACATTTGATGGCCTCTAAATAACTTTAAATCATCATCTGCCCCGCCTTTTCCCAACTTAATTGGGGTCGGCTTCCAGTCTTACCGGAACTGCTGAATAGCTGTATTTTACATGGAGCGACTGCCTATCTGACCTTCACTGCCCAGTTAGTGTTGGCCATTGGGTAATACGATACCCCTTGCTTAGACAAGTTGTCAGACTTTCGGGCCACTGACTACCTGTAAAAACTGTCAAGGATCTGCAAATGCCGGCTGAATGATGATCTGTTAAGAACGTGCTGATGATAAAATCCTGCCTATCGACACAGAAGCTCGAACATGACTGCTTATTGCAAGTATAGGTAAGTACTACTTTATAGCATACATTCTCATTTCTATAATTACTTCGTGCTATTTTAATGCTGATTACTTTTTGAGAGACTGTCTGCTCTGCGCCCAGTAATTACGTACAATGATATTATAAAAAGTTTTGTATTGACTGTTGTCTGTGGTCTGGACCTGGTTATATTGCATTTTTGTATTCATTAAACCTGTAGATGGATGGTATATTAGAGATAGATACTTTAGTGATTCTCTGCAGTACTAGGGGCCATCCTTAAATTACGTCCAATGATTTTTGACCACTTACTCACTATACTTCTCACAACTGGTGACATTTGCGACCCCCCTCCATAGTGTGACGTACAGTCAGCGTCACTATGTCCTAACCCCTCAAGTTTTAAAATATTACACTGTTACAACATTGAATTCGTTTCGAATAATCTAAAGAATAACTCAAAAAGAACTGGATGTTTCAACCCGGGATCGAACTATCGCTTCACCGAGTTGCGTCTTACTAATACAACAAATTAGCCGGCAAGCCCTTTACAATTACGACGAAATTGGTAACTAGTATCGTCCGAGTCACTTTATCTTTAGGTCTCTGTCTAATCGATAGATGTTAACATTTGAGGGTATCCATTAATTTTACTTACTTAGGTTTTCTTTATAAAATTAATCCTATACCCTCGAGTTATAACGATAGCTTAGTCAATCTAAAATATTTATACCGCTTCCTATCTTATGGTTTGCGTGATAGGATGTCACTTGTCTAGGGACCCGTTTGTATCAGGTAAAATATGAATATTATGATAACTATAAATTATCAAAAAAAATTGTAAAATATAATATAAATCTTTGTAGTAAAATAAGATCAAAGTTTGTGTTAAATAATAGCAAAAATATTTTTTTTTATTATTTAACCTCTCGGTACTCCAGCGGCCTGAGTTACGTCATCGCGCGGACCCCTTTCGGCCCCATAATTACGTCATCGCGCATGTCAAGTGGCCGGCGCTCACAAAAATGCTTATCGCGCGAGTTCTGTTAGCTCTTATCTCAAACGGTAAACAGTTTCGGGTTCTTGATTAACGAGACCATGTATTACAATATAAACAACTGTTTCATAACTACTTGAGAATTATAAACATCGCATAGAAATCAGAGAGCTCGCCGCAAACATACTGTTGTCGTAGTTTGTTTTTTTTTGGTAAAACTACTGAATGAATTTACACGAAACTTTAGATTTAGCATAACAAATATACAAGTAATCTAATGAGTGTTTTTTAGGAGTCCTACATAAATTATTCTTGCAAGATTCCAATTCAAACGTCTTATTAGAATCGGCCATTTTCTAACTGCGCAGTTCAATGCATGAAAATACTTGAAATATCAATAAATATGAATAAATATGCCTCGAATGCATTAAATAATGAATTATCACTATTTTTTCGCTTTTTGCTAATGTTTACAAGACCATATTTCATTGTAAAAGAGTCAAATTCATATTTTCAATTTCGACTGACGAACTTCACAACAAAGGAATTTTTGGAGGAATTTTTGGGTCAAAAACATAATTTTTAGATAATTTTTCCAGCAAATGACTATCTAAAAAGTTACATTATACACTTATAACATACTATACATTTACTTACCAAAGTTTAACAACACAAAACACAAAAATTTCACTGCATTCCAAAACAAAACATCACCGTTCCACACTGGCCGCCATGACGCATTTTGACAGTCGACAAAGACGCGTTTCTTTTTTTTTTTAATAATTTTGTGCAGTTGTAAGGTTGGTATGATGGTTTCATTTTAATCGAACTCTAGTTGGCCATAGACGTAAATTTTTACAAACGAATTAGAACCTTACTTTACGTACGATAAGGGTTTAAAGTTGCTCGTACGAGGTTGTTCCACCAGAGGAACAGCGGGCCGATAAGCAAAAAAGTGATGTTCCTCTGGAGGAACAAAAAGGATCTAGCGGTTAACACATTATTAAAGTATTTTTTTTTTTTTTTTCTTTTACCAAAAAAAAAGAAAAATTCTTTAAAATTAAAAAAACATAATTCAGGGCAAAAACTAGGATATGATCCTCCAACCTCATGCACGTCAAGCGGTCTTGAAACCTCCGGCCTATTTATACATTACTAAGGAACGTGTAAATGTTAACCGCATTATTGCTAGTCGTTATACCCAATAATATAAGTATTAACGTTTTATTGAAAAATCATTATTAAAAACAGAATTTCAAAGAAAAATACATACTTAAACTTATTTTTTCACTAAAACAATAAATTCATTATAATAAAATGTTTTTGCAAGATACAAAAACCAACTGTGCCCGACACGGATTTGAACGCACATATCTTATAGGGGGGTAAGAACTTAATGAAGCTGTCTGTACCATATGTTGCAATTTTACATATACACACAGATAGAGTTAGAAATATTTTTAAGTTTTTCATAAATAGTTCAAATTTCGTGTTTTAATGTTTAGGTGTAATAGATCTTGGAATGTGACGTCACCCCCCCCCCTAAACGTAATTGATGGATGGCCCCTGAGATGGTCTAGCTATCGCTAAGCGACTGCTGTACATGGGGTACTTGGTTTGATTTCCAGTGTCATAGTTCGCCAGTGTCATTGAGCTTAAGGAAAGTTTCATTTGTCCAGATTACCTCGTCAAAATGCTGTGCTAGCACCGCAATCAACCGTGTGAAGTGATTAAATTTCAGTTAAACAAGACTGATTTCAGTAAACGCGGCGATTCTGCCCAGTTTAAATAGGGATTAAATATAATGAGCACCAAAAAATACTTTGAGATCCTAAGCTACGTTACCCAAAAAAAAATACTAAACACCAAAAAAATTGTATTCAAAGACCAAATATAGTAAATGATCACCAAATATAGTAAATGATCACCAAATTTTGTGGCAAGAAGAACTTAGGAAGCAAGTGCGAGCAAAGCGAGCTCGGGATATTGGGCACCCCGACTCGGACACATCCCCTTCGTGTTAGGTTACTTTAAACCGTGCAGAGAGAAATAGGAGCACCGCGTAGCAGGGCTCCGTCGACTACGCCTTAGTTCGGAGCTGTGATTTTCAGGTTTTTAATTCTGGTGATCATTTACTATTTTAGGCAGTATAAAAATGTTTTTAAGGTTATATTTACTTTATCTGGTGTTATGTTAAAATAAGGACCTATCCATCCTTGCATATCTATCCTTGCATTGTATAAATTCAATTTAGTATTATATAACTGCATAGCCCATATTGTGTGAGTACTATGTACTAGCTATCATTTACTGGTAACCTGCGTCTTTTATTGACTTGAATGTGCCCTGGCGGTTGAGAGTATGTCATGCTCACTTAAATGTCACGCTGATGGTGGCGGGTGTGTCGGGTCATTTAGTTCCCTTCAAAATGGTTGAGTTGAATGATGGCTGATCCATTCGTCATGTTCGTGAACGGGCGCTATCAGTTGTGCCTGGTCATCTCTTAGTTGCCACGGCTTATTTCGAACTAATTATTTTATTTTTAATTGTCTTTTTTATTTTACTATGGACACTTTTATCGTGCACGTCATGCTACATCGTTCTCACATAATGTACCATCTCAACATGAATGATGTAACCAAAGTTTTGTAACAAGATTCTGATTTAAAAGAGTGTCCATGGAGTTTCTTGCCCATTCTTCTCCATAGAGATCTACGCTTTGGAATGGGCAACTACAGTACTTTCACAAGTTATTATGTCTTGTGACTGGGACTGTAGCTTCATTTTTATTGTTGTTTGACTATTCAAAAGTGCCTGTAATACTTGAAATAAATGATTTTGATTTGATTTGATTTGATAAGCCGTTTAAATATCTAGAATAACCCTGACCTTGCTTTGTATCTATTACATATTTGCTTCCCGTAATATGAGAGATCAGCTTCATTTGGTTTTGCAAAGCTTGATTGGTCGTCGTACAAACTATTTCACAGTTATTTTAGACTGGCAGACGAAACTCCAGCCGTTTGGCAAAAGACTAGACAGTAGATGATTATGTTCATTTGAATTTTAAATCGCTTGTGATGTAGTTATTGCCATTGCTATGCGGATTGTCTATTGCTGCAAGGAATTCATAAAAAAATATTACTTTTAATAGAATAAAAAACCGGCGAAAAGTCCAGTCCGGTCCGGTCGAAAATGCGAGTCGGACTCGCGCACGAAGGGTTCCGTACCATTATTTATAAAAACGAGCAAAAGAATCACTTTTTTGTATGGGAGCCCCCTTAAATATTTATTTTATTCTGTTTTTAGTATTTCTTATTATAGCAACAGAAATACATAATCTGTAGAAATTTCAACTGGCTATCTATCACGGTTCATGAGATACAGCCTGGTGACAGACGGACGGACGGACAGCGAAGTCTCAGTAAAAGAGTCCCGTTTGGCCCTTTGGGTACGGAACCCTAAAAAGGTTACAGCACGACTGCTTAGCATGCGGTCCTAGGTTCAACTCCCAGGTCGGGCAAAGTGTAATTGGGGTTTTCCTTCAGCAACTTCTCAGTAACAACCACTGAGTCGGGATTTATACCCGGTGGATGGCATAGGGTCGCCCCCTATTACGTGAGACATAAGGTGGAAGCGACATGATGGCCCGCGGAAATTCAAATTTTCTTACGTTTTTTTGCAATTTGCCGGTCAGTGTCAGGTTTTATGTTGAATAAAATATGATACGCGGCCGTAAAACGTACGTATTTACATAATTCTAGTCATTAAAATCATCAATACAATCCTTTTAATGAATGACTAGTTCATGAAAAAGTCATTTAAAGTGGTTGTATTGATGAATTTAATTATTATAACTCAGTAAAGCTATATTAGTAACAGTCGCGTATCATATTTTATTCAACATAAAAACTGGAGGATTTGAATTTCGCGGTCCACCTTAAACATAACTGGCGAAATTTTTGTGTTCTATTAGGTACACCTCTGCCTCACAATTCTGGGATAGCCGGCGTGATGTTATGTTGTGTGAAAATAGTAACAAACGAAACGTCTAACTTTTATTACAAACACAAACCAACGAATGAATTTCACATTCGTTTACTGCATACACATACTAGCAGATTTTTTACTATGTATATAGCACAATAATCTTACATTTCAGCCACAAATCATACACACACGAGCTACCTAATGCTAATCCGTGTCCCATCTCTTTCTTTCACACTAACAAAAGCGAGATGGAAAGATAAAGTTTATAGAACCGCTAAACTCAGGTAGTGTGTAAGTGTTGTATGTATTTTTTTGGGTGTCTAGTGCTCAGTCATTAATTCACGATTATGTCTGCTGGCTGATGGTACTGTTATTCGGTTATATGTCACGTTTCATGGCTATGAGCATGCTGAAAGCATAAAACTACTTGTATACAGTATGTTAGGTTAAACGAAGGACATATTGAGGGAGGGTATTCAGTATTCGAATCTCGTCCCAAATATGTAAAAAACCTATAACGTATATAGAAGAATTTTTAATGTTTTGTTTAGTGCCTAGATATTTTGGACTGTCCTAAGCCAGGTAAGTTTAAAGTATGAAGGGAAAATGGATTATACCTAAGAGTCATTGACCCGCTCACATGTTCTGCGATAGTATTAAGTCGCTAGCGCAAGGGTGTATACACGTTGCGTGACATTTGCGAAAATTTTGGTATGGTTCTGTCTGTTATTTATCAGTGTTTTTTTTTTGTTTATATTTTTATTAGTATCATGTTAGCATGTACTATGGGTTTGAATATGTCCCTCGTTTAAACTAACATACTGTATAAAACTCTTTTTGTGCGGTTGTGCCATAGAGTAGTAAAATACAGAAGGTTAAGTTTGTGTTCACTAGTTCCCATGATCTCCGGTGTGAGATGGGAACACCGCGGTGGTTTTTAGTCAGTTAGAATCAGAAAGACCCTCCGCTCGCCACAGGGCGGAGGACATGTCTTAGGACGACAGGCCGTGTCGACGGCGCGTTCTTTTTCCAAGCGCGCCTCAAGGAGATGTCAGCAAATCGGAAGGAATAATGTGAAATACAAATTTTATTTTAAATAAATTTGAGACAATGAACTGGTTAATTATTTATTTTTACTATTGTAAAAATAATTAATTAACCGTCAGGTACAAATAAAAAAGGATTGTGTGGTTTTATGAAACCACGGTAAAAGTGAAACTTTTTTTCACACTATAGACATTTAACTAAAAAATTTTGGAATAATATTCCATTAAGGATATAAAACGAGGAGTACGCGGAGCCTTTCACTTTATCCCTACTCCGCGGCCGAGCGTCACGCGACATGCAACGTACAGACGAAAAAGTTTGAGATGATGTAATAAAAGTTTCACTTTAACAAGTCCGAGAGGGCCGATGCCTGCCAGGGCTGCGTAACTGTTCGAAAGAGATACCGTGGCCCTGGAACACAAAAGGCTAAGAAGGAACATGGATGGGTTTTAGTCAGTACAAGTCTGACACTCCCTTCCGATCCGCCCAGAGCGGGAGGAGTAATTTGATGATTTCCGATCCGTTAAAAAAAAGGACGGAGGACGTCCATGAGGATTTTCCACCCGGGAACAAAAAAACTGTTATAACTTTTTATATGACACCACGTCTGTCTGTAGTCCCGGTTAGGCAAAGATGTAGCTAATAGTACACCCGCATTTCGCTAGCTACATTGTTAAACCCATGTTGTAGGGGGCGAGCCTATTGCCATCAACCGAGCACGAAATCCAGACTCCGTATCTGGAGGATTAAACGTAGTAACGTTTGTCACCCTAATTATACAAGGTTTTGTTTTGCATCCTCGTCAAATTCAAGGAGGTAACTGTGCTAATGATTCTAGTCTCGAATCAATAATAAAATGGGTATGTAATTTTTTTCTTATTTACGGAAATCGGTAAGTGTGAACCACCAGTGTTTTAAACACGGCCCGTCTGGTTCTTGCCCTATAACCTCGCTTACGCACATACAAACAATCTCAAACGTTTATTCGATAATTTCTTATTCCCTAAACCACGTTAAGGGGGTTATTCTGAAAAATGGTCAAACTTAAAAAACCAAAAAAATCAGCCTTTATTAAAAATTAACTAGGTACCTTAATTTAAATTGATTATTTATGTCTTGTGAACAAACAAATTATAAAGAGTAGAGTTACAAACGTAACTACGTTTAATTTTCGTTCGTTGCCGAAGTTAAGTTTCGGAGAAAGAGCGTAGACCTCCTGCTACTGAGAAATTATAAATGGATTCCAATAAAACTGTTATTATTTATTTATTTAAACTTCATGTAGTACAATAGGCGGACTTAATGCCACTAGGCATTCTCTACCAGTCAACCATTGGGTAAAATAGGAATACATTGTAATTTTAGGGTAATTTTCCATACCTGGGAATCGAACCCAAGACTTCAAGCACCGCAGCTGCGCTTGCGACTACTATACCAACGAAGAAAACAAGAAGGCTGAAAGTCACCCTAATGGTAAGAGAGGGCTATGGTTGAAGTTTCATTGCCTATGCTCGAATGAAGAAATAAGAAGGTAGGAACCCCGAAGAAGAATTACGAGCCACCCTCAATGTCTATTCACTCACGTTTGCTCTACTGCAACAAAACTCCGAGGATCTACTTTAGTATTCTATTAATATTCATAGTCAATTTCATATACAAGCTAATAGAGTATGCTCAAATGTAACGTTCTCGTTTGTATCTGTGTTGATTATTCCGCGAGCATCAGCTCATCTGGCCCCCTATTCACAAACACTCGGATTCGATTTCGATTCGATAAGTCGTATGTCTATCTTTTTTTGGCATTATGAAAGTGAGCGAGATAGACATACGACTTTCCGAATCGATATCGAATCCGAACGTTTGTGAATACGGGGGCTGCCTAGCCTTCTCCCCACAACGCCAAAGCCGACTTCCAGCTCAGAAACATCTGAATCATAATCTTCTTACCCCTGTCCCATTCTACTTACAGTACTTTCATAAGGGTTCCCTATGCATTTGCATAAAATTTTAAGACCTAATATAACTTAGCATAATTTTGTTTGGCATTATTATATTTTCGCATAATATATTTACGCATAACAGGTCGGTTCTGTCACTAACTTTTGTTGCACAGCATATAAAATTTTTAACCTAGTTAGTTTATTTTTTAGGCCTACTAACGGTATGCGAATCAAATTTATGCCAAAAAAAATTAGTCTTTAAGATGATTATGCCAACATAAAATGTATTCCTAAAAAAATTATGCCGAAGTATTATTATGCCAAAACAAATTGTGCCAAAATCGTTATGCCGAAGTATATTAGGACAAAAAACATTATGCGAAAAGAAGGGATCCCTTTCATAAGTTATTATGCCTTGTGACTGGGACTGTAGCTTCGCGTTTTATTTTGTTTTTTGACTTTCAAAAGTGCCTGTAATGGTCTGATTGAAATAAATGCTTTGACTTTGACTTTGACTTGAGGTCGGCGCAACACATTTTCTTCTCCATTCTCCCCTGACAGACATCATTTACTCCTATCTCTTTCATATCATTTCTCACACCATCCATCAGAAACAGCTGAATACCAGTACTTAACATGGAGCGACTACCTATCTGACCTTCAGACCCTGACCCTGTCACTGGGTAATACGCTATCCTAAGTAAGACTGCTTGTCAGGCCGCTGACAGCTGGGACCAACGGCTTGACGTGATTCATAGGTGAAAAAACATAAAAATCGAATATTCAAATGGCATTTTTCAGTTTTAAAAAACAGAGCAACTGAGAGCAGCGGTGGCCCAGTGGTGGCAGCCACGACTTACGAGCAGTAAGCAGTGGGTTCGAACCCAGGAAGGCGCATTACTTTGTGTAATTTATTTCATCACCGCTGCTCTCAAAAACGGTTAAGGAAAACATCGTGAGGAAACCGGCATGTTCAAGAACTAAAAATTCGAAGACATGTGACATCTACAAACCCGCACTGGGCCCGCATGGTGGATTACAGCCCATTCCCTCTCTTAGAGAGGAGGCCGGCGTCCCAGCAGTTGGAACATTATAGGCTGATGATGATGATGATTTTTCAGTTGAACATTTACAGGCTTTCAGATTTATAAAATGAAAGGATTAAGTGAGTTAAACATGAATAAAATTAGATCTTCTTAATTGGCAAGTGATCAATTAGTGATCACTTGCCAATTAAGAAGATCTAATTTTATTCACGTTTCCGTTTTATGCTTTAGAATGTCGAAAAATTGAAGTTAACTGCAAAATAATTTCATTTATTTGCCAATCAATTCATATGCACAGACTCTTGAGACGAACAGATGCAAAGAGTCTCTCTGCGCGTTTCTATACATTTCAGTGGCTCTCATAATTAACAGTTGCAGAAGCTGTTAACTGTTTTAAAACTATACAGAAAATAGAGAAAAACCTGAGTATGCTATAATGACGATTGGTATAGTAGTATAGTATGTCCCTGGATATGGCCTTAAATTTGCTTTTAATAAAAAATCAAAAACTTTCACATTTGTCAGAACCTATAATAAGGGTCGTCCATAAACCATGCATGGGTCGAAAAAGGAAGAGGGGGTCAGACATAAACCACGATCAATGAAGATGGGGTAAGGGAATAAAGTGACAATCACGCGTGAATTTTATGTGGGACTTGTAAAATATTTTTTACCATTTATACTAATTATACAAGCGATACAAGTAGTATCGTTAGCTCGAGTTTTTAATTCATCAATTATAGCGAATGTTTCAAAAAAAGCTTATCACCAAGAAGACTTAAGCCAAAATTCAGGCTCGATATGTAGGTATTTAAAAAAACCACCAAAAATAACAGGTGTTTCTTCAAACAATACCAACACTAAACGTGACCTAAATCCATAAAAACGTAACACAACAAGTTAATATTGTAACAAACATCTGCGTCCGCGCATTCAGATTTATCTCTATTTTCCGCTCGTGAGCCGATTGCCGATAAATCCCGATACCTCCCGAGCGTTTTCATTGGTTTATAGACCTCGCGCTCTTTGTTGATTGGCTGTAATGTACCTGAGGCGTTCGATGTCGGATGCTTACTGAAATTAAATTCGTTATTATACTCAGTTTGCTATTAATGCGTATTTATGATTGGCGATCAAATTATGGCGTTTTACAAGCAATGGTAAACATACATAGATGTGTTATTTATTGATTGTTTTGAAGCTTTGTTTAGGGAATGCGTGATTGTGTTTATAGCGTAAAATAGGTAATTAAAGGGTTCAATAAGAAGCAACTTAGTATCTTCGCCCGTACGCTATCTTCCATGTTGTTGTAAACTTATTTGAGTCGGTTGTTACTTCGGCTTAATGTGATTAAATGAATCCTTGTAGGTTTGCCAAATCGTATTTGTGACTGGTAACATAAACACCACGCAGGTCAGCATGTGAACCTACTCCTTACACCCTTGCCTTGCATGGGTACCTACTCCATGCATCCTTGCCTTGCATGAGTACCTACTCCTTGCATCCTTGCCTTGCATGTGCACCTACTTCTTGCACCCTTGCCTTGCATGGGAACCCCATCTAGCCCAACCATGTGGTTGTCATCAAGCAAGTTTCTGCAAAAAGGTTTTTTGCAGAAACTTGTACAATTTTTACAGTAAATCTTACATAGGGACCTCCTTTTAAGTAAATTATATACCTGTGCTTTATATAGAGATTTATTTCTAGAGTTGTTTAAATTTTGAAAAAGCTATGGTGTATGTTTTTACCCACGGACCTATACCCCGGCCCCCTTATAGGCAAGAGTAAATGAGGTCTGCCAGTGCTTAGCTTATCACCAAATATCAAAGTGTTGTTCTATTGTGTAGAATGTTGTTTGAGAAATCGGGTGTTACTCCGCCTTCAAATCATCAACGTCCAGCTAACTACCTAACAGTTTTTAGTTGACTTTTAGTCTAGCCATCGACAAAAGCCGTTATTTTGAATTGACTGTAACGTTTTTTTTTGTTCTAAATTAGTTCTGCTTCGAAATAATCACTAGCAAGAAGCACTTACTTTCAAACAAAAACTTTAAGTTAGCTGTAAGTACCAACACGTACAGTCCTGAGCAATAATATTTATACACATTATATATTTCGAAAACTAAATATCGATTTTATATGACTAGGATGTTCTAGTCTTATGTTTGAAATGTTACTAAAGACGAAATATTATTGAATATTGTTATAGTAGTGGATGAATTTTTTTGCCTGTATAGGTACCTAACTATTTTGTTGACTGTACATACTTAACATTTCTTTCTATATACCTACAATGTTTTTTTTCTCATCACCAATTCCAATTTAGATTTGAAAACAACTACATAATTACAAATTACAATAGTTAAAAATGGAGTCCAAAGCGCTAGACCACACATTAATATTTTATTTATACCAATCTAGTTTATATCATTCTAAATTTTACCTAGTAGGTAAATTTTTTTGTTGACTGTACATACTTAACATTTCTTTCTATATACCTACAATGTTTTTTTCCCATCACCAATTCCAATTTAGATTTGAAAACAACTACATAATTACAAATTACAATAGTTAAAAGTGGAGTCCAAAGCGCTAGACCACACATGAATATTTTCTTAATACCAATCAAGTTTATATCATTCTAAATTTTACCTAGTAGGTAAAATTTTTTGTTGACTGTACATACTTAACATTTCTTTCTATATACCTACAATGTATTTTTCCCATCACCATTTCTTCACCACACAATAGGGGATCGGACTGGGTAAAGAAAACGAAATTCTATTTAGTCCGTCAGACGGGTAATACAAAAATATTAGACACGTATTTTTTGTTTTATCAAAATATCAAAAAAAAACTTAGTTAGAACTCATTAAAGTTGGAGAGTGGGGGCTTACTACGTCACAAGTAGGTATAAAACTTACCTACATGTGACGTCATGCGCCATTTCAACTCAATATATCTCCGTAATTTTATGACCACGTGAAAAAAGAAAAAATACGTGTCCAATACTTTTCAATAAACTACCCTACGGACAAAGAAAAAAAAATAGGATTATCCCCTATTCTTCATTCACCACACAAGAATATTTTCTTTATATCAATCTAGTTTATATCATTCTAAATTTTACCTACTACTTAAGAGCGTTTCCACCTTACGGCATTTCATACAAACTTTCAAGTCCTTATTTTCCGAAATGACTGAACCGATTTTAATGAAACTTAATACGCATACGCTTTACATACACATTCCGGTTTTCTCACGATGTTTTTCTATACCGAACAAAGTGATATTAGAGAATACGAACATGAATCCGTCATTCCGGATCAGTCTATTAATCAGTTTTAAAGAACTCACTCATGTTGATAGGGTTAATGACAGCAAAAACAGTTGTATGATACGGCATTACTCATTCAATATTAAAATGTATGGAACGAATGATGAATAACATCAAGTTCATTATCATCTGCATCGTTGGTCTAGTAGTGGCAAGAGCGACTGCTGAGTATGAGATCCTGGATTCAATTCCCGGGTCGTGCAAAGTGTTGTTGGGTATTCGGTCGGAAAAAAAAAACCAGTAACACCCACGGAGTCTAGATTTCTGCCCAGATGGTAGCAATAGGGGCCCTATAACAGACGAAATGTTGGTGTACCAATGGGTACAACTCTGCCTAATCCGTCAGGGGTTTAAGCGTGGTGTTTTGTTCATTATCATCAAACGAATTTGTAAGAACTGCTCTACTATTCCTTTAAGTAAATAACAAAAAAATATTTCGTGGAGTCCCTCCGCGCGGAAGAAGTGAAACTTCGTAATATTACACGCAAGCGTTCGAGTGCCACGCATTCACTCTCGCTCTGTCTCTTTCTATTCCCCCTCCATGGTAGCGTTAAACGTTTAACGCAAACTTGTTGGAAGTCGCATAAGAAGTTTCACTTCAAAAATAGGGGTTGGTCCATCATTTTCCTGGAATCGAATAGTAATGAATGACCTACTGCAAGAAACTCTGCAATTGTGTTCTACAAATCTTCTTCGTGACGTCCCAAGACCAATCCGTAGAAAACTCATCCAATTTCAGCCACAAAAGAAATGGATTCATGGAAGATTACAAAGTTAACAACAATCATTGTTCTGCTAAACCGAATAAGACGCTCTTTTCTTTAAAAAGTTTTTGCAATATTATCATCTATTTCACACGTCTCAGAGTTTTTGCATGATTTTCGCCTGTTACTTCGTAAATCACTTGTTTGATTGACCTCGACCTCTTGATTGATTGTTCAGTTAAGTACTTTTTGCTTTCACATTTATTTTATTATGGTTATTAGTAGACAAATGGATTGTAGCTGGTTAACGTTTTTTTTTTGTTTTGGGATGTTTTTTATTGGTGTAATGTTTAGGTGACGTTGGAATCACGATTTTTGGTGTGGCCATCCTGTATTGAATAAATCAGAGGGCAGTATATTTATAGCTGTCCCGCACAACTTCGTCTGCGTCACATTTTCCCCGTTTTCGCAACATTTTTCATTGCTGCTCCGCTCCTATTGGTCGTAGCGTGATGATATATAGAAAGAATTTTTCAAATCGATCAACTTCCTTAGATTAACGCGTTCAAGCAAGCAATCAAACAAACAAACTCTTCAGCTTTATTATTAGTATTTAGGTGTTAACTTTTGTTTAGTCATTAAAATTATTTTTTACGTCCTCGCCCTCTATTACATGTTGGGACGAAAAAATGTTCTAAGATTTATAATAGTATATTGTGTATTAAGGGCGGTAAGTAAGGAATTACGATCGAGGCTCTAGTAGAAGCCCGAAGTCGAAGACTGAGGGCTTTCTGAGTCGAGGTTCGTAATTCCCGTACCGCCCGTGAAACATACAATGTTTTTCATCACATTTGCTAGTTAATAATTATGAATATACACAAGTCAGCACATATTATTACGAAATACGTGAACTAATTTGCGGATGGCGGGCTGTTTGCCCACACCACAGATTATACAAATGTTTTGTTCAGAAACGTTAAAGGCAAATACTTACCTAGGTATACAGCCATGAGGGAGTATAAAAAAAAAAATCGACGTTTTGATACAAAAAACTATCGATTATTTAGATTTTAGAACATTAGTTGAGTAATTAAATAACATGTAGCGAGATTGAATGAAATTCCTGTATAGATAATATTTAAAGACAATTTTTCAACTGCGTGTAAACTCCTTGCTTGACCTTTGTGCTGTCATGCTGTGCTGTAAATTAAAAAAAAAATTACTTACCGCCCTAGGGTTTTATATGGGGCATTACAGCCAAGTTAACCTGTATGTAATGATACTGTTTACGTGCAAGTGTGATGAAAAAAAAGTTACAGGGTTGGTGGTTGGTACTTAGTTGTTACATTTAATCGACTCTTTGGTTCTAGGATATGCCAGTTTCCTCACCTTATTGTTACCTTTCACGTACGTTTTGAGAGCAGTGGTGATGAAATAATTTACTGAATGTAGAGTCTGTTCTTCATCTTGGTCTGCCGCGACCCCGTCTAGCTCTCTCAGGGCTACAGTTTTATGAAATGTGGGCCCACAGCTTTGCCGGTGGCATCCGGCAGACATGGTCTGCCCAGTCTCATTTTAGTTTCGCGAAGAGACGAAGATGGCGGGACGCCTTGGATGGCTTTCTCGTTTATTGGCGAGAAGAAGAAACGGAGAAAAACAGAGAAAAGCGGAAGGAATGAGGGGAGGCCTTTGCCCAGGAGTGGGAAAGATCAGGCTAACTAAAAAAAGACAAAAATGTCTGTTTGTGTCCGAATCTATGACCTACAATACATAAGTTGCAGCCATAATTAGCACTGGGCCTAAGACGCACCCTATGGGAGCACCACTGCTCCCAAAGGATACCTTTCAAAACCGTAAACAATATATAAAGGACAAATGATATTTGTTTGCAGTTAATTATAAACGGCAAATAGATAAACAGGAATACATGATATTCCCATAGCTGCAGCTAAGGTCTTATTGGCAGTAGCTATTGGCCTGACGCCAGGGTTTGCCTGACGAATTTATGTGCGTACGCTATACAGAGCAGTGTGGCGGTGTGCTCTGATCATGTAGATCGTTGTATCGTAGATTTGTTTTAATTTATTAAGATAATTATTTTCTTTATTCATTTACAGTTTATACTTATGGATAATGTTTTAAGTATATAAGACATCGTCCAACGAAGTTTTTTTTAATCAAAAGGCTACTGAAATAGGTCCAAAATCTCAAAAAAAAATATGTAATTAATACAAGTATACAAGTGAACTCTTGCAAGTGAAATGGAGTGCAAAGCTTTCTTTGCTTCAGCGCAGTTGAGTAAAAAAAGAAATAATTTACTTGGTCGTACCTCGCGAGGATCTTTGTAAACCGATCTACTGGACGCTTAGTGTACTATAATTTAAAAGTAATTTTCCAGTTTTCGATTCAATATTAATACTTGTTTCAGCCAATCAACAACACTGGACACACTTCGACAGCAAAACTTAAAAAAACCCTAAATCTTAAAAAAAAAAAACGCTTTACTACAAGCAAACCCGACCGCAAACCTAGTACCAGCCGATAATAGCTGTGTATAAGTAACAGTGCACACTATAAATCCATCAGTTTAGTTGGCGAGTCGCCAGTGTGCGCCGCACTTAACGCCCCGACACTCCTCTATTTCGTTACTCATAGTCCTTAAAAAGGACTCTTATTTATTCCAATGCTGATTTACGCATTGAAAAATTTGCCATTGTTCTTTGGAGCTAATTTAGAACAAGACTTTGAGGACCTTGCACCTCATAGGTGTCTTTTCTGACTTGAAAAAATACCTCGTTCATCTATATAGTCACACAATTTACTGATTCCTTAGTACTTACTAAGGAATAAGTAAATTTAATTATTGAAGTGAAAACTTCTTTAGTGGCGTTAAGCACTTTTGTGATGGGTAAAAAATATTAAACTCGCGTCAGGACACGTGACCGTCAGATTGATTAGGTTAGCAAGGAATTTGAACTTTATGACATCTGTCATTGAGTTTGAGTTTCCAAAACTGGATAATTATCCTATGCACAAACAAGACCTTCGGTTTCACCAAAGAGGTAAAATTTGTAAGACGGATTTTAATAGTTCTGAAGTGTTAAATTTTTAATGTAATATAAATTGTCATATTTCTGTACGATAGCGCAATAAATGAATATTGTATTTTACCACATAAATGATAGTAAGTACTTTCACATTGATAATTAAAGCAATTCGTGCAAAAAAAAAATAACCATTTCAAAATATCAAAAATGCACAACGTTAATATTCAAGTTTTCACTTCTGCCCGCACTCCCGGAGTGCAACCCGTTTTTTTTTTTCTAACTAATGCCTCGATGGTCTGGTGGTCAAACGCGACTGCTGAGCATGAGGTCCTGGGTTTGATTCTCAGATCCGGAAATGTGTTATTGTTTTTTTTTCAAAAATTTCTCAGTATCAGCCATGGAGTTCGGATTCTTGCCCGGTTAATGGCAATAGGCTCGCCCTCTATTACATACAACTTAAATATAATGTGGTTTTACTATTTATAGGTACACCTCTGCCTAACCCTTCGCGAATTGCAGGCGTGATGCTATGTATGTGACATGTGTAATTAACTAACATAAGTACTCAAGTTGTACTCAGGTTATGCGAGGCTCCTGGAGGCTGATTTAATACACAAATAGCCACAAAATAAATAACCAAAAGAATTAATGCCAAAAAGGCCTTTTTTTTACGGATGGGAAATCGTCAAATGATCCCTGCTCTGGGCGGAGCGGAAGGGATTGTCAGACTTGTACTGACCCATCCATATTCCTTCTTAGCCCTTTGTGTTCCAGGACCACGGTATCTTTTTCGAACAGTCCCTCAGCCCTGGCAGGCATCGGCCCTCTCGGACCCCTTCCGGTTTGCTGACATCTCCTTGAGCCATGCCAAGAAGGCCTCAGTTCATTATAATGCAATATGGCAACACAATGTATACCACCTGACGCTGATTTTCAGCTGTAGCCCACGAGTGCCATACTTAGTTGGAATAGTTCATGCTGTTGTTCATCATCATCTGCTTAGCCTTTCCCAAACTATCTTGGGGCGGCTTCCAGTCTTACCGGATGCAGCTGGGTACCAGTCATGAAGCTACTGCCTATCTGACCTCCACAACCCAGTAGCTGGGTAATACTATACTCGTTAGTAAGACTGGATGTCAGACTTTTAGCTTTTGGCTACTCGTAACGACTGTCAAAGATCTACAAATGACAGCCGGGACCAACGGCTTAACGTGCTTTCCGAGGTATGGAGGAAACTCGGTATGTAGTTATGGTCACCCATCCACGGACCAACCTCGGCAAGCACAGCTTAACCTTAAATATTGACCCGTGTGGCTGTTATCATTTAGCCACGAGCTCCTATTCTTCCTCGCTGTTGTAAGAATTAAACAGGCGTTAATTGAAACGTTAGCCCTGTTAAGTTCAGGGCCAGGAGACCTTGGCACTCCAAACCGGGTTTCAATGATTCGGTAATGGTAATATAATTTAGTTTTTTGATGCGTTTTCTTTATGTATGGATTCATAGCAAGAGATATTCCCTCCCATAAGTCCAAGAAGCTACACTTACGAACAAATGTATAATAATACATCTTAATGTCTTATGTCCAGGCGCTAACGCGGAGCGGCTGGCTCTCTGCCAGTGACGAATTTATGGACAAGTGCGGTCGCCATGGCTTCTGAGTTCTGGGGCCATTAGTTATCACTGAACGCGTTTTACTTTCTTCTTAATCGGTTGGTTTTAAGAAGGGATCAGTAGGTTCTCTAGATTTCTTATGTCGATTACCTAGACATTTTTTTTGTTAATTAATTCTAAATACTAATTTTATTTTAAATAAATTCGAGACAATCAACTGGTTAATTATTTATTTTTACAATAAATTAGGTACAAATAACAAGTCCGAGAGGGCCGATGCCTGCCAGGGCTGCGGGACTGTTCGAAAGAGATACCGTGGCCCTGGAACACAAAGGGCTGAGAAGGAACATGGATGGGTTTTAGTCAGTACAAGTTTGACACTCCGTTCCGCTCCACCCAGAGCGGGAGGAGTAATTTGATGATTTCCAATCCGAAAAAAAAAACGGTACAAATAACAATCAATGATAGCGAGTATAAGAATAGTGAACCATCTAAAACCTGAAAGCCCAAGAGACCGCTCCGCTTGAGCTTCGCCATTTTAAAGCTTCAGGTACCCCCCACTTCAGGAATCTCACCAGTATGAAACTGCCTTCGTTGATGACAGTTTCTTTGCTATCGTCCGCAGATGGCGCTTCAAATATAATGTTGCCAACAATAATGTAAATAATATCTAATAACTTAAAACCGCCCGGTCTGATGATCTTCCCGCTTATGCTACTTTTTAACCAAAAATTCTAACTGCGACATTCACAAACCCGCCCTAGGTCCATATCGTGACTTACGGCCCATTATCACCAAGAAAAGGCCTGAATCCTAGCAGTGGGAATTTTATACTATAAACCAAAAGTGTTGCGTTTTTCCAGTATCAAGTAAGGCCATAGGCCATAGGATGCCAGTCAAACTTCAGCTGTCTCAGTCAGACGTTAAGGTCAAAATAGTACGATGTTACGTTAAAATACTGAAATTCAACCGCAAATAATATATATAAACATCTACAGGTAAAGTTTTCTATTTAGAAATAAACAAAAAGCACATATTATCGCCTCTGCTACTTAAGTGTTTTGGTTACTTGTATAATTCTTTATTGCACACAAATTAAAAACTAGACACACAAATTCTTAATTAGAAAATTAAGACATTTTATTTTATTTATAAAAGTACCTTTTAGTACCTACCCCAAGGAATCTTTTCCGTGCCCGATGCCCTTTAAGTTACTAACTTTTAAAAACATCCTGAAGAATAATCAAAACCATTTTTTTATAAGCGGCGAATTGTCTAACGCATTTTCAAATTCGGGAAAATGTCTAATTCTTTCACGTCACGTCGATTTAATTCCGCAGATAAACAATAATCGAACACTAGTAGAATCAGCCGTGACTGCCACATTGTCACCCTACTACGCATCTACAAATAGCAAGGATCGTGTACAAAATATTGGATTGATGGCCACCATACACGCGGGTAATGTCGTTTCGCGACGCCCTCCGCAATGAATTAGGTTGTAAACTATGTTTTACATAATTGGTGGACGGATGCCTGACTCTATAGTATTGGATTAGTAGTTATTAATGGCATTGAAAGACCGTTAACTATTTATATTTATTATGATTTTATTAGTTTCCATTGACAATAAAAGTTATGCAACTATTTAGTTTTAATTCCGCGAAATAGGCCTGGATGCAGGATGCAGCATCGCCCTCTCGCCTACAAAAACAAGCACACACAGGAAAAGCAATAATAATTAGCTTGTCATGCACCCAAACCACCCATGACCCATGTCTTTTTTCGCGAAATTAAAACTACATACTTATTTTGCATAAAATTTAATGTCATGGATTTCTGCAAAGTAACGCATGAATCTGTAACATACTTTTCATTTAGACTGTTTTTGGCTGTCAGTCGCTCATTTGTAGGCTTGATTTGACGGTGGTAACTACCACTTATGCAAATGTTTGTGTGTTTTCTCAACTTGAAATCTCGTCTTTCGGACGGTGACAGCATGCCTTTAAAATTAAGTTGTGTTTAGAATTGTCAATGGCATAAGAACCTAGTGCTGCTTGGACGAAAGATACTCTACTCCGATTTTTTTATTGAACATGTAGCAGTATGTGCCTATCTAGTTTTCTTTTTCTCATAATAATACTGCAGATCTATCAAACATTTTTACTATTGTAGCTTGAGAGTACCAATCAAGAATTAACAACGCGTTTCAGAAAATACTGAAGTTATAACTGCAGTGCAGCTTTAAGAAGTACAGGAAAACCACTGAACTGCAATCATCGCAGAATTACCTCATTAATTTCCACTATTTATCCTACCAAAACTCGACCACTGAAGCACCTGCTCCAATTAGATTACCAAGCTAGTCTAATTAGGTAGTGCCAAATCCCAAAACCAACTAGGGATCGTCATAGTATCGCTTCGCAGCATCAACAGCATCAATTAGAGAGGGGCGCGCGTCAAAGTTGAGGCGATTCCCCCCCACACCCCTCGTGGGCCCCGGGAGTGGTGCAATTTTTTTAAGGGGCCACCCCGGGCCCCCAGACTGTTTGGTGACGGTTGCAGCGATGTTGTGCGGATGGTGTAGACTGGCCGTTGTTTTTATACGGAAATTATAAGTATTTGTGAGGGGTTAAAGTAAATTTTGTTTTGTTTGTTTGGAAATGTGAAGATGAAATTATTCCTAGGTATTGTACATAAGGCGAGAGTTTTGGGAGAAAAGTGGCTTTCTGAACGCATACTGTGAATAGTATTTAATTCGTTTTCGTCTACTCTTTTTCTGAAAAAAAGACGAGTTAAATATTAAAGTTACAAAGTCTTAATTAAGCTCGTACGAACGAAAAATTAGAAATGTACGAAAATAATTCATATGAAAACTATAGTACTCAATACACATTCACCAAATTATCTTCAGACACAAATTAACCTGGAAAGGCCAATTCAGTAATTTTGTCAGTATAGTGTATTGATCAGCTTCTACAATAGTAAAACGAGAGCAAACTCTATGCAAGTGTAGGACCAGCTCTGAAATCGAAAGAAACATTAGATTCTCCACTTATGTTCGTCCTATACGTACCACCATATATATATATCAAATTCGCCTTACGAGTCCGTATGACTGCTTAGTTTTCCAAACTACTTTCTCAAATTGATTTTGATTATTTTAACAATTACAACTAAGTAAGTATAGGTCTATTATTCATTAGCATTCAACTTACATTTACCACAGAAATTCTATATTAGTCATAAATTGTACGCTTGCCAATTTTGTCAATGGCCAACTCTCGCCAACCCAACAAAACTCGTGTCCATTTTGACGTGGCGATTTTTTCCGCCCACTGCGTGTTTTCGTTTATTTCGTTGCACACACGCGTCGATCGCGATCGATTCGTTCATGTCACTCACACAACGACATCAATGCTCTATTTTTTCATTTGCATGGGGATTATTAACGTGTACGGTGTTCCCATGAGAGCGAGCGAGAGGAAAAATATTCGATATGTATAATATTATTTATACAAAAGCCAGGATGCTGATCGATGAGGTATATGGAGATATGGGTGCGGGACTGGCTGAAATGGTGATGGTGTAATTGCTTTATGCGGATAGTGCTGTATGGTTTTCAGCAAGCATTTTTCATATATTTATCTGTTGCAAGGATGAGGGATTTTGGGATGAGGATCAGCAATCCCTCTTCAAAGTTGTGGTTATCAATTTACTTGGGCTTAGTAGGTCCCGGAAAATTTAATAGAGTACTGTAAACAAAATCAATATTTAACCCAATTTTTGGATTTGCGCACCCAAAGGGTCAAATGGGACCCTTTACTGAGACTTCACTGTCTGTCCGTCCGTCCATCTGTCACCAGGCTTTATCTCATGAACCGTGATAGCTAGCCAGTTGAAATTTCTACAGATTATGTATTTCTGTTGCCGCTATAACAACAAATACTAAAAACAGAATAAACAAAACAGTGATTATTTAGCTCGTTTTTATAAATAAAGATACGGAACACTTCGTGCGCGAGTCCGACTCGCACTTGGCTGGTTTTTTAGTCTATTTTAATACTCAGATAAAGCTCAGCCCACACCGATGGTTATAAAATCCTGAAAAATCTTGCACAAGAGTTACATATTTAAAGAAGGAGAGTTCAACAGAAGTATTTTGTAAATTATTTCCTTATTAGTTTAAATATTAGATGAATAACATATTCACGCCTGTAAGCCCCGAAGGGTTAGGCAGAGGTGTATATAATAGTACACCCACATTTCGCCAGTTATGTTATGTCTCATGTAATAGGAGCGGCCCATTGCCATCAACCGATTACATTTTGTTCGACCCGGGAATCAAACCCAAGAGGAGGATCTTGAGTCTTGGGTCTACTAAACCAAGGAAGCAGTCATTAGGAGATGAATGTTTGCATAAAAAATCTTTCTAATTTTACCGATAAACATACACACAGCTTGTACAATGATACATTATATATGAAATTTAAATTGGAATTATTATATTATTACACAAAACAGATTCCATTCAAATATTCCATTTTTACCCAACACACACGACTACACATCATCAAAAAATAAAAATATCCTGTTTTATACATGCCTCCAAGCACATTGAACGACGTCATTGTTTAATGCGCATATGTGCAAATATTAATATCCGTTACATGAGCTTGTTGTCTGCTGGTGACATGTGACGTGACGTGACGTCAGAGTACAGTATGCCACCATAAACGGTGACGCACCACTGTATATTTTAAAGTTATTTCTGCAGTTCTCTGAAGTGAGAAAAATTAATTCTATTTTCTGAGCAGGAGAAATGAAGAGAAGAAGAAGACGTCACATTTTTTTTTTAAACCTTTGTCCCACACTTGGTATTTCACTTGTATCGTGGGTGCGTTTACAAACATTTAAACTCACATACACAAACAGCCAGACCCGGAACAACTATCTGTATGCCATACAAATATTTGTTCCGTACGGGGATCGAACCCCCGACACGCGGCGCAGCAGTCGATCGCTCAACCACTGCGCCAACCGTGCCGTCAACACACGACATGTGTGTCGTCGACATTAGGTTGATGTAAAATTTTCTAAACTAATACTTCCTTGTTGGTCTATTGGTCGCAATTGCAACTGGTGGGTATGAGGTCCTGCGTTTGATTCCCGGGTCGAGTCATCATCTTCCTAATCTTTTCCCAAACTTTATTGGGGTCGACTTCCAGTCTAACCGGATGCAGCTGAGTATCAGTATTTTACATGAAGCAACTGCCTATCTGACTTCCACAGCCCAGTGACTGGGTAATACGATACCCCTTGGTAAGACTGGATGTCTGACTTTCGGCTTGACTACTCGTAACGACTGTCAAAGATCTACAAATGACAGCCGGGACCAACGGCTTAACGTGCTTTCCGAGGCACGGAGGAAACTCGGTATGTAATGATGGTCACCCATCCACGACCGACCTCGGCAAGCACGGTTTAACCTTGAAGATCGACCCATTCGGCTAGTATTTACCCACGAGCTCCTCCCGGGTCCTCCCAATTCCAGGATCGGGTAAAGGGGAAAAGTTATTGGGTTGTTCCATCAGGGATTCCTCAATGGCAGTCACAGAGTCTGGGTTTGTGCCCGTTTGATGGCAATAGGCTCGAACTGGCGAAATGTCGGTATTTGGTACACCTCTGCCTAATCCTATGCGACTTCAAATATACAAGGTGTTGTTTTGCAATCTCGTCAAATTCAAGGAGGTAGCTATGCTAATGATTCTCGTCCCGAATCAATAATAAAATGGGTAGATATTTTTTTTATTCGGAAGTCGGTAAGTGTGAACCACCCGTGATTCAAACGCGGCCCGTCTGATTCTCGCCCTACAACCGAACTTTGACACATAAACAGTCTCAAACGTTTATTCGATCATTTCTTATTCCCTAGACCACGTTAAGGGGGTTATTCTGAAATACTGACAACTTTAATCAACAAAAAAGCAGCGTTTATTAATAATTAACTAGGAACCGTTACTTTATAATTGATTATTAATGTCTTTTCTGACAATCTCCTGAATTTTGACGAAAATGTAAAACAACACCTTGTATATCGTGAAAGTATCATTTAGGTACCTAGGTCCCTATTTCTCCAAAAAGAAAACCGTCACATTTATTTACCGAGCATTTTATTTTACAGCATATACCAGAGAGCTGTGGAATAGTACATTGTGTATTAAGGGCGGTAAGTAAGGAATGGCTTATGTTTAACATAACACCAGATAAAGTAAATATAACCTTAAAAAACATTTTTATACTGCCTAAAATAGTAAATGATCACCAGAAATAGTAAATGATCACCAGAATTAAAAACCTGAAAATCACAGCTCCGAACTAAGGCGTAGTCGACGGAGCCCCGCTACGCGGGGCTCCTATTTCTCTCTGCAGGGTTTAAAGTAACCTAACACGAAGGGGATGTCAGGGTCTTAGTTCGCTCGCTCCGCTCGCTCACTAGACCCCGCCATCCCCTTCGAACCTAACCTGTCCGAGTCGGGGTGCCCAATATCCCGAGCTCGCTTTGCTCGCACTTGCTTCCTAAGTTCTTCTTGCCACAAAATTTGGTGATCATTTACTATATTTGGTGATCATTTACTATATTTGGTCTTTGAATACAATTTTTTTGGTGTTTAGTTTTTTTTTTTGGGTAACGTAGCTTAGGATCTCAAAGTATTTTTTGGTGCTCATTATATTTAATTAAAAAATCAAGAGGCTTAAAAGACAAACCCCACAAGACCTGATACTATGACAGCTGGCACACCATAAAACGGATTGATGTGGATGCACCACTGGGCGCATACCAAGCATGACTAAAATCAATCAAATTCACAAAAGATGCTGAATGTCAGAAAATGGACAGATTGCATCGAAAAAAAAAAAAATAAAAAAATATACACACATCAAAAGTGTCTAGGGATCAAGCATTTTTATGCGGATTTCTTGAGATTGAGATGTGGCTTTGTAATAAATTTATGATTTTATAAATTTATATGGATCCTTTTTGGTGCATTTCATAATTTGAATCAGGAACTGTGAATCAAATTCGAGTAAAAGATGAAAATCAGCTGTCAATATTTTCCCTATAAAAACATACAACGCATTGAAGACATTATTAGTGCTACTGTTTCCCTACTACTGATTAAAACCAACGTTATTATGGAGCGGCGACGTCATTTAAGCAGGGAAGAAATGCTCAGAGCCGTGGGAATGATAGAAGCTGGTTCCCGGCAACGTACTGTGGCTTTAGCTCTGAATACAAGTCAGAGTGTTATCAGTCGACTTTGGACACGTTACCGAAGCACTGGTACCGTGGCTGAGCGCCATGGAGGACGGTATCGCTGCACCACACGGAGACAAGACCGATACATTCAAATCTTAACTCTTTCAGTCACGCTTTTATATTAAGAATATTTTAAACATTTAATTTTTAGTTTTAGCATTATATACGACTAAAATATCACATAAAATAGAAAAAAAAAATCTACCTACTAAGGCTTTCGAGGAATGAGGTGGTTAGCAACACTAACCACCATGACTGTTGATACAAAGAAAACTATGATGAATTATGAATATTATTTATTAATATTAAATGTTATATAGAGCTTAAAATAACGTAAAAAATACTTTTTATTTAAATCTGAAAAAAAGAAATTCCTTTGCGAATGCAAAGGGGCACTCAACACGTATTGCACTGCCATATAGTTCGCACTGGAGATACTTTAGAGCTATATTTGCAGCATCTTCTCGAAGTGCTTCTCTCAGGTTGATGGTGACTCTGCATTCTAGACGAAATTATTCAGGGACTGTAGGGTTGTGACGTTTTATAAATGCAGGTCCTCGAGAAAAGGCCACAGAACTACGGTTGCTGTTTAGTGGTTCGGGCCTATGTTTGTCTCTAACGTATTCTGGAGCCTGTAGACTGCCTGACTAGCCTGGTATACGCTTCGTCTGAATTCTTTCAGAGTCAATATGCTGAGTTCCTTGCGAGACGAGAAAAGGACTGCAGTTCTTCATAAATTTAAAAGGCATTGACCACACTACAATCAAGAAAATGTGGGATTAGTCATAAACGTGCAAATAATTCAAAAGCCAACTGAATCTATTGAAGCTCTATATCTTCGAGATATAGCCGTCATGAAAATCAGGTGCTGAAGATCAGTAATCCCTGTAGCTCGGCATTTTTTTTTATACCCATCACCAAGTTCAAAGCAATAAAAACGTCAAGTTCTTGTGTTGTAGTGGGTGTATAAGTCTTTCCAGATTGAGTAGCGTAAGTCGTTTGAAAACATCAAATATCTTGTAAATGCTCAGTCCAAAACAGCCGAAATAGCAGAAGAGGTGTAACATTTTGATTTGATCAGTTATTGCCACACTTTCAGAAAACTGACCGGGTGTGTCTGACCTATAATTCTTCATTCATTTTGGAGCTATCGTAGTCGTGGCATCAGCGACGACCTATCTACATTAGTACGCCGATTCCGGCGTACTAATGTAGATAAAGGATGGTCGTCATCGGAATCAAAGTTGTCATCGGTTACTTGAACTTCGCCAATCAAATCGCCTAACACCAGTGGATTTGGCTGATCTCCTCCAGCTTCTCCATCATCAAATACTCTCGCTACCTGAAGGAATATCTTCAAACAAATATTCTCTATCTCTTAGCCGGCGTGACATACTGTAACAAATACGAAAACGACACATGACTTACCTTTATAAATTTCATTTAGGCTATGACCATAAATCCACAACAGTCACGGTGGTTAGTTTACTAACCACTATAGTTTCGATGTCAATACACAGCGAATACACAAAAGTAATAATATTTCTATGTAAACACGGATAAAATATATATTTAAGAATACATTGCACGAAAAACAATAAAGAAAACAGCTTACTTACCCAATTCACAATTTTTTTCATCGAACACTCAAAGAAAAGTATGCTACCGCAAAATTCAGCTCAAGGAAAGTGAACTGTCATTTTATTCAATATACCGCCAATCGGTTGCATCTTGTCAAGTAGGGTTCGAACTATCGTGATAATTCAACGGGTTGTCGCTATATGGCGTGGATATTAAAATAAAAATTCGAGAATAGGTGGTTAGTAACACTAACCACCAAGACTGAAAGAGTTAACTCGAAGAGCTCCAACAATAACCGCCATGATGTTAGCCGTGAGGCTTCATCACTCTTCAGGGAACTTAATTAGCGACCAAACAGTCAGAAACCGCTTGCATGAAGTGAACCTTCATTCCCGAAGACCGCTACGGGTACCACCTATAGCAATGCACAATCGTAGGATTCGATATCAATGGGCTCTTGAACACAGAAATTGGGCAGAAGAACAATGGCGTTTCGTGTGCTTTTCTGATGAGTCTCGTTTTGGTATGAGACCGGATACAAGACGTATACGACACTGGAGAACCCCTGGACGCCAACAGCGATTAAAATCCTGCCAGGAAGTCCATCCTTATAGTGGTGGAACCATCATGGTATGGGCGGGTATTTGGATCGGCGGAAGAACTGAGTTGATTTGGATCAGAGGCAACCTCAACGCTCAAATTTATGCTGAGACGATTGTATCAGACGTCATCGTTCCTCTACAAGTGCAAATCGGTCCCTTATTTCAGTTAATGCATGATAATGCACGACCGCACACCGCAAGAGTTGTAAGACAGACTCTCGCCGCAGCTAACATCAATGTCCTGCCCTGGCCTGCTCAGTCGCCAGACTTGAACCCGATTGAGCATGCATGGGATATGCTACAGAGAAGAGCTCTGCCGAATATGGAGGGTATCCAGTCGCAAGAAGACCTTTTTTTGTTGTTGCAACGAACATGGGCGGCCATTCCACAGCGTGATTTGGATGAACTCATTTTGAGTATGCCAAACCGATGTTCTTGTGTTGTTAGTGTTCGCGGTAGAAACACGGATTATTAATTGTTTAAGTTACCCAATAAAATTTTAAAGAAAACTGTTATTTCAGTCTTTTTTTCGAACTTTAATGTTAGTGGTTCAAATGTCAAAAATCCCTTTATTAGAAAATGGCAAATTTCTTTATTAATGCAAAGGTGACTTGGTTTATCGTTACTGTGACAAACGAAAACACTTTATTTGATGAATCCTTAAAGAAAATTTTAATTAATATCAATCAGGAGAAAAGTTATTGCAAAAATATATGTTGATCCCTAGACACTTTTGATGTGTGTATATTTAATCCCGATAAGGAATTACGATCGAGGCTCTAGTAGAAGCCCGAAATCGAAGACTGAGGGCTTTCTGAGTCGAGGTTCGTAATTCCCGTACCGCCCGTGAAACATACAACGTTTTTCATCACATTTGCGAGTTAATAATTATGAATATACACAAGTCAGAACATATTATTACGACGTGATTATTATACGTGAACTGATTTGCGGATGGCGGGCTGTTTGCCCACACCACAGATTATACAAATGTTTTGTTCAGAAACGTTAAAGGCAAATATTTACCTAGGTATACAGCCATGAAGGAGTATATATAAAAAAAAACGACGTTTTGATACAAAAAACTATCGATTATTTAGATTTTAGAATATTAGTTGAGTAATTAAATAACATGTAGCGAGATTGAATGAAATTCCTGTTTAAATAACATTTTAAGACAATTTTTCAATTGCGTGTAAACTCCTTGCTTGAACTTGCATGACCTGTGTGCTGTCATGCTGTGCTGTAAATTAAAAAAAAATTACTTACCGCCCTAGGGTTTTATATGGGGCATTACAGCCAAGTTAACCTGTATGTTATGACACTGTTTACGTGCAAGTGTGATGAAATAGTATATTGTGTATTAAGGGCGGTAAGTAAGGAATTACGATCGAGGCTCTAGTAGAAGCCCGAAGTCGAAGACTGAGGGCTTTCTGAGTCGAGGTTCGTAATTCCCGTACCGCCCGTGAAACATACAATGTTTTTCATCACACTTGCGAGTTAATAATTATGAATATACACAAGTCAGCACGCATATTATTACGAAATACGTGAACTGATTTGCGGATGGCGGGCTGTTTGCCCACACCACAGATTATACAAATGTTTTGTTCAGAAACTTTAAAGGCAAAATACTTACCTAGGTATATACAGCCATGACGGAGTGTAAAAAAATAAAAATTTCGACGTTTGGATACAAAAAACTATCGATTATTTAGATTTTAGAACATTAGTTGAGTAGTTAAATAACATGTAGCGAGATTGAATGAAATTCCTGCTTAGATAACATTTTAAGACAATTTTTCAATTGCGTGTAAACTCCTTGCTTGATGAACTTGCATGACCTGTGTGCTGTCAAGCGGTGCTGTAAATTAAAAAAAAATTACTTACCGCCCTAGGGTTTTATATGGGGCATTACAGCCAAGTTCACCTGTATGTTATGACACTGTTTACGTGCAAGTGTGATGAAAATTAAAAAAAAAAATTCTTACCGCCCAAGGGTTTTATATGGGGCATTACAGCCAAGTTAACCTGTATGTTATGACACTGTTTACGTGCAAGTGTGATGAAAAATATAAAAAAAATATATAAAATATTTAAGCGTGCAATTTTGATATTGTTTGATGGTCTTTACCACATTCTTCTCCACTTCTTCTAATACACGTTGCACATATAATCTGGCTTTTAAGGCACGTTCACATAAAATGCACCAAATTCTAAGTTAACAGTCAAAAGGCCACCCAAATACCAACAGTCTCTTGCATACTTTTAGTAATATCCGTTACATGAGCTGATGAGTCTGCTGATGACATGTGACGTGAAGTGACGTCAGCGTACAGTATAGCATGATATTAGGTCGTACCACGTGGGTGTATACAAGTTTAGAGTTGCGCCTATTTAGTAAATACTTTTGGTGTTAAAAACAGGTGTTCTGTTTGTTTCTGCTGTTGTCAGTCCGTAATACGTAAAAAGAAAAAAAAACCGGCCTAGTGCGCCGGACTCGCACACGAAGGGTTCCGTACCATTATTTATAAAAACATGCAAAAAAAAAACAAATTTTGCATGGGAGTCCCCTTAAATATTTATTTTAGTCTGTTTTTAGTATATCGACATTTCAGAATATAAATTCTGGACTGTATGGCAAGTTCACTTAAGATGCTTCGTAATCCTAAGCTAGAGATCACCACAGATACCTACTTAGTTAACAGTCTCCTGCATCTGTAATAATATTCGTTACATGAGCTTAGTGTCTGCTGATGACATGTGATGTGACGTGACGTCAGAGCACAGTATAGCCGGTGGTACACCGGTGACGTATCACATACGTAGGTGAAAGCTTGATATAGAATTGCGTCTGATAAAATTGTGCGAATCTATTACTGCGATTGGTGTTAAATACTGGTATGCTGTTGGCAGTTTTCATTTTCATTTAGAAAAATAAAACCGGAATAAAATAATGGTTATGTTTAACTGATGAGTTTGGTCTAAAACTTTCTAATACTACGGCACTACTGAAATATATATTCTGGCTTGTATGGTATGTCCGCTTCAGATGCTTCGAAATGGTGTCACCTTGTTACGCAGACAGAAATTTCCCAGAATTTCGTTTCCCAGAAAATGTTTCACATAATATTTGGTCCTTGTATTTTCTAATATTTTTGTTTCAACTACTATTTACTTGAATTAAACATATTTTACAGAAACAGACAGACGTAGATGTATAAACAACATACAGACGTACAGAATGACGGCACGGTTGGCGCAGTGGCTAAGCGATTGGCTGCTACGCTGCGTGTCGCGGGTTCAATCCCCGCACGGAACAAATATTTGTATGACCTACAGTTAGTTGTCAGGTCTGGCTGTTTGTGAATGTGAGTTTAAATGTTTGTAAACGCACCCGTGATACAGGAGTAGTTCCTAGTGTGGGGCAAAGTTTAAAAAAAATAGTGCGTGGAGTCCCTCCGCGCGGAAGAAGTGAAACTTCGTAATACTACACGCATGCGTTCGAGTGCCACGCATTCACTCTCGTTATTTTTTTGAGCTTCTTAATAATATTTTGTTGTTTTCTTGCTGTATTATTTTTATTACATAAGTTTATCGAGGTTATTCTACTCATGGAAATTGAGCGAAGGCTGGTCACACCGAAGAGTCGAATGCATGACTGTTTGCACGCAATCTTGCGTACCTAGTAGAACTACGTAGTCACAAATCTTGTTATACTGCCATCTCTTAGTAAGTTTTAGAAAATACTCCCCTTCCATGGTAGCGTTAAAGTTGTTGGAAGTGGCGTAAGAAGGTTCACTTAAAAAAAAAAGACATTATGTCCCACAGACAGGTCTCCTGGCTCCCAAACATGGTTTTCACCTATGACTTAGGAGACAGTGTTTCCTTTGAGGTAACCAAAAATGTAGCGAAAAAAGAAAAAATAACAAAAAGCAATATCTTGAACAGGTAATTTAGTTATTTATTTAGAACTAATTCACAAGCATTGGAAGCATGAAGTGTATGCAAGTGTGTTCTGAGTTTGTGAGAGGGTGTGTGTGTGTCTCTGTCTGTGTAGGTGTGTGTGTCTCTGTCTGTGAGGGTGTGTGTGATCAGATTGATATAAGGTTTTCGGCATCTTTTGTCAATGTCATTAATAACTACTGTAACAACATCAATAATTACCAATGTTAGAATGTCACTTGGCCTAGGCCTTCAGGCAACGCTATAATTATCTACATAAGTATATCAGTCGAACAGTCAAACGAGGTCTTTTTTGTACACCGCATCACAATAACGGGCACTTAAATTGTATCACGTTTTATTTAGACGTGAAGGAGGTTACCGCTTAACAATTTCAATGCTCACGCAGTCAGACATGAAAGATGTGTTCCGCAGAAAACTGCGTTATTCCGAGACACTAGAACAGACTTGAACTTGGCAATCATAAAATTTACAATGAGCATCTTCTTAAAGCCACGGCATTGGGACCTACAGCATATGCAATTTCGGGCACGACTGATGATGGCGTAAAGGCACACGCGTGCGAGTACCTTCCGTCCGCAATTCGTGCTGGCTCGAAGCTTGCTCTTCATTGTGTCGGCGCTTGTCTGGTAGTCGCCACTGTTGATTCTGGCTTTCAGGAGTTGCAGTACTTGCAGTGGTTTGATAATAGTGTGGCGGGCTTGCTCTTAGCAATTCTTTCATTTGTTTTTTTCGCAGTCGTTATCACGACATGTGTGCTGTTGGAGTGTGTACTTCATGGTCAGCAGGTAAGAGCAGCAGTAAGTGGAAGCAGTAAGACTTTTCTAGAGAACATTCAGTCTGAACGTGGCGCCGGCGCCTTTGACTGAAAAGATGTGTGGTAATCGGTTGTCGGGGTATGGGCAGGTGATGCGGAGAAATGAGGAAAATGTTGTGAGGAAAGTGTTGAGTATGAATGTTGATGGTTATAAGAGTAGAGGAAGACCAAAGAAACGATGGATGGACTGTGTGAAGAATGATATGGCAAGAAAGGAGGCGTCTCATAAGATGACAAGTATTAGAGAAGTATTGAAGAAGAAGACATGCTGCGCCGACCCCAAATAAATTGGGATGCAAGAGAATGATGATGATGATGATGATTCATACCATTAGTCTACCAAGGCCCTCTTATATACAGTACAAGCTGTCCCGCGCAACTTCGTCTGCGTCACAATTTCCCCGTTTTCGCAACATTTTTCATTGCTGCTCCGCTCCTATTGGTCGTAGTGCGATGATATATAGCCTATGTCCTTCCCCAGGTTGAAATCTATCTTCTTGCTAAATTTCATTAAAATCCGATCAGCCGTTGAGTCGTGAAAAGGTAACAAACAAACAAACATACAAACTAACAAACAAACAGAGTGACTTTTGCATTTATAATATTAGTATGGATGTACCAATTCCTCTGTAAAAAATCATCAACTTTAGCCTTTATTCAATTACGTCGGGGTCGGCTTCCAGGCTAACCAGATCCAGCTGAATACCAGTATTTTACATAGAGCAACTGCCTATCTAACCTCCACAACCCAGTTAGTACTGGGTCATTGAGAGTCGTTACGGGTAGTGGCCCGAAAGTCTGACAACCAAGTAGTATCGTATTACCCAGTACTAACTGGGTCGAGTCGTTACAAGTAGTCAGAAGCCAAGTCTGACATTCAGTCTTACCAAGGGATCGTATTACTCAGTTACAGGGTTGTGGAGGTCAGATAGGCAGTCGCTTCATGTAAAATACTGGTACTCAGCTGCATCCAGTTATACTGGAAGCCGACCCCAAGATAGTTCGGGAAAAGGCTAAGCAGATGATGATGATATTAGTAAGGTATAAATCTATGGGCCAAAGTTGCCTGAAAATAAATGTATGTCGTTGTTATTTAAAACATATAACACGATAATACAAATGATTAACCCAAAAAGCATTGATGGTATTACATAAAATTATACAAACATTCAACGGACATACATCGGGGCCGATCTGCAAATTAGCAATTAATGAATGCAGTAGGGCCGGCGGCCTCCGCGCCACCCTAGGCAGGGTGACGGGCCCCCACTTTTTTGTGACTATATAGGTAGCCTGCGCTGGACTTGTGCGGTATACACGGAGTAAGTTCTAGGAGACATGAGCGACGATTTTCAGGTACTTTTTCCTTATTATCATGAGTAGCTAGTTTATGCCTACGGCTTTGCCCGCGTTTTCGTTCGGTAACTGACCCACGGGATCGTACTACCGGTATAAAAATCTTATGAGCTATTTCAGATTATTGTCTATCCCTGCACCAAATTTGATTCTGATCCATTCAGTAGTTTTTGCGTGAAAGAGTAACAAACATTTATACATCCAGCCTCAGAAACTTTCGCATTTATAATATTAGTAGGAATAGTAAGACTCTTGCGTAACGAAGAATGAGTTGTATTTCACTAATGAAGGAGCATTTCTTTTTCCTTATTTCGCAAGAATAGTTTTCTTTTCAGACTTGATCAGAATACTTTCTGCATTAAGTGATTGTACTTGCCATAGTACAGGTACTTACTTTTCGGAACTCAGATAGCACGACATTCACTTTTCACAATTTTTTCAAATTCAAATTCATTTATTATTAGCTAACACAAAAAAGTACAGACAGGATTAACAGCGGGTCCCAAACTAGGCACAGCCTGTATCTTGGTGACCCACAAACTTAATAGTAGATTGTATCATAAGGGAGCAAAATAATATTTTTACGGCGAGGGCCCTTTTTTGAATCCACACTGAAAAAAATGTTAGGTTGGATTTAACAGATTTTGCGTAAATGTAACCAAAGTTTGCGGTTGATTTCGGTCCTATCACGAATTTTGGTTGATTTTACCAAACACATTAAGTTGGTGTTGTACCAAATTTATTTGGTAGATTACATCTATACTTTGTACATTTTTCACCAAAGTAATTTAGTAACATTTCTCACCAAAGTACTTTAGTATAATTTTTTACCAAAATACTTTAGTAAAATTTTTCACCAAAGTACTTTAGTAACATTTTTTACCAAAGTAATTTAGTAACATTTCTCACCAAAGTACTTTAGTAACATTTTGTACCAAAGTAATCTAGTAACATTTCTCACCAAAGTTCTTTAGTAACATTTTGTACCAAAGTAATCTAGTAACATTTCTCACCAAAGTACTTTAGTATAATTATTACCAAAATACTTTAGTAACATTTTTCACCAAGGTACTTTTGTAACCTTTTCATAAAAGTACTTTAGTAAAAAGTACAATGTAGTTTGCTGCAATCTACCAAAGAGATATTGTATATTTTACCCAACATACTTGTTTTTTTTTAGCAAATACATTTTGTATGTTCTACCGTTACCTTTTTTGGTACAAATTACCGAAGGAAGTTAAATAGAAAATGCAAAGGTATTTGGTAAAATCTACAACAAAAATTTGGTAGATAGCACGTATTATATGGTAGAATGTATTAAATCAGTTTGATAGAGAAAACTAAACTTAACTCGTAAGTATAATCTATTTTATTTGGTAAACTCTAACAAACAAAATTTAGCAGTATTTACCTAGCACGTTCGGTGTATTATATCAATGTTAGTTTGGTAATAATTACCAGATTACATTTTAGTTACTACCAAAGGTTGTTTGGTAATATCTACCAGATGTGTAATGTAGTTCTTATCAAGGTTAGCTTAGTATCATCTATCAGATGTGTATCGTGCTTTTTATCAGAGATAATTTTGTATTATCTACCGTAAGTGTATCGTAGATTTTATCAAATACAATTAAGTATTTTCTATCATGTTTGTTACGTATTTTTTCCTAACATTATTTGGTAATATCTACCAGATGTGTAATGCAGTTCTCATCAAAGTTAGTTTGGTATAATCTATCACATGTGTATCGTAGAATTTATCAAATAAAAATAAGTATTATTTATCATGTTTGTTTCGTATTTTTTCCAAACATTTGTTTGGTAATATCTAACAAAGCTGTAGTTATTACCAAACTTTAACTGGTATTATCTACCAATATTTTATCAGTGCTTGTCTGATTGTACTGTTCTTAGTTTAGTAAAACATACCAAATAAATACTGTAAATTTTACTGGTGTTAGTTTGGGTAATTTACCAAACTAACACTAGTAAAATGTACACGATTTTTTGGTATATATTACCAAACATTGATTTCCAGTATATTAATAGGGTGTGGTATCATTGAAAATTAGAAACTTAGTAGCTAATCTGCAATATTGCTGATATGGTATGAGAGTAAAATCTTATTGCAGTTAAGATTTTCATTTTCAAACCACGTACTACTTTCGAGGCCAACAGTGGCCACGAAAGTACGTGTGTACCATGTCAACAATATTGCAGATTAGCTAGTAAGTTTTTAATTTTCAATGATACCACACCCTAAAAATATAGTAGAAGAAAAACAAGAAATACAAGGTCTGAAAAAAAAAGGTTTAATGACAGTTTGACAAACACTTCAAAAATATACAGGATTATTGGTAATTCAACATATTCCTTTTTAGAGAGTTATACAGTAAAGTTATAGTTATTTGCAGTCATGTAGGCTAGCCAAAAATCAGCAGTTTCTAGAACACGTCGAATTACCAGTAACCTAAATTAATATGAGCTTAATAAAAACGGTGGTTTTAAGAAAAATAAACAGATTTTTGGTACATATAAAATTTATTTTGCCAGTCATAAATACAATTAAATAATCACTAGATCACCCAGCTTAAAATTATATCCGTATAGAATTCAAAACTTTTCTTATTTTAAAGGACACAAGGTTGTCACGTTTTGGCCAGGATGAACAAAACTATAGAAAATCAAATTGTACACAGTAACTAAATACATAGTAGAGGTGTTTCCCTAGTATCTAACAGGCGGAAATTATTGAAAATTTAGGAGATTTAAGAACATTTACGAGTGGCGCTAGTCTCGCGGCTATGCTCTCTTTTTCAATAACCAACCTTCACTTGGATTATCTTCAATCAATTTAATGTAGACAGAAGCAGCTTTAATTGTTTTTAAAAGATTAAGAGCTTTCTCTAAAAATATGGGCCATTTTTTGAACAGTCGGAGCTCTGATCCTCTAAACTTGGATTCGAATCCAGTTCAATCTGAAAAAAAAAACGATTATAAATATTTATTAAATATTTTCATATATTGCTCACAAGATTGAAACAAACAAATATACGGGGTCGAGCTAATAAAAAGCTTGTAAAAAGGGTCACAACTTACCAACTTGTATCCGAAACTCAATTTATAAGAGGGCCAAGCGTTCAAGATGTCATGTATGTTGGAGTCGGATTGTAGTTCCTTCAGGCGCAATGTGGATGTTTTCCGCCAATTCTCGATTACTTCGGGCACTGGCTCCTTGTTGTATTTCAGCCAAACTTTTAGCTCTTCATATTCTTCATTAGATACTGGTAAACAATAGATCAAGTTTAGTCTAGCTTCAGCCTAATTAAATATAACTATTAGATCTTGTATAATATATGTTCAAATTTATACCATTTTGATTTTCAACTGCTGCAGCTGTGTCAGCCGGAACATCGTCGGTGCTCGTGTGGGCTCTCCTTTTGTTTGTTATTACCCCACTCTTCCGCAGCAAACGTTTGTGATTGTTATATTTATCAGCAAGTTTTCCCCTTGCCGGAATACTTATATTTATCCTTTCCAAACTTTTGGCTCGGAATGTAGTATGTCTCCTATGGAAATCAAAACAAATTAGAAGGAACTTTGCATGAAAATCAAGGAAATCAAAATAACCATTAAATGTATTTGTCTTGAATATCAACTTAACAACGGAATTGGTCGTTTTTAGGGTTCCGTACCCGAAGGGTAAAGCGGGATCCTATTACTAAGACTCTGCTGTCCGTCTGTTACCAGCTTGTACCTTATGAACTGTGATCGTTAGACAGTTGAACTTTTTTTACCCCCCCCTCTATCTCTGAAAACTACTGGGCCTAAAATTTAGACACTTATTGATTCCTAAAATACCCGATTTTGTCACGGGCTCACCAAAATAAAGGCAAAACTTACAGAAGATTTCTCTCTCGTGGTCGGCAACTCTTCACTGCTTGTGCTGGCCATGGGACTGGGCGCAGAAAAATCGCTATAAATGCTTAAGAGTTTCATCAGATTATGTCGCCTGTAACAAGCAATTATTATCAAGTAATTTTTTAACAAAAAAAAAACCCTTAAACCACCATTAACAAAATAATAACGAACGGGGCATCGCGAAGGAATTTTGATGGTCACTATGAACCGTGACACCAAAAAGTTTTGAAAAAAGTAATATGCACACTTACATGAACAATGTTTAGGAGTTTGTTCAGTCCTCGCTTGAATAATATCCTATCCTTTAAACTCGGAATTAATTCTTTCAGTTCCGTTTCTTGTATATCGGCAAGCTTCAACGAAATCTGATTTACTAAAAAAACAAGAGATGAACATTATATCCAGTTGCCTAGTTTCGGTTGGTCATTGAATATCATCGTAATCGGTAGTTAACCATAAATTTGGATATGTAACGGTAGCTAACGGGTTTTTTTTACAATTATAGTCGCGGCCATGTAACAATGTAAGTAATGCATAGACTCGAATGAATGAAATGCCAACCAAACCAATCTGTAAAATTTACTAAGTTTGTTTTGTAAATCTATCAAAGTAGAATAGCTAAATAGGTAGATACCTATCCACTATTTCTAGCTCAATATCTAGGCATCCTATAAAATAAGGCCCTGCTTTCTTATGTTCTCAGTACATGCATAGACTTGAATGAATGAAATGTATGCCAACCAAACCAATTTGTAAAATTTACTAAGTTCGTTTTGTAAATCTATCAAAGTAGAATAGCTAAATAGGTAGATACCTATCCACTACTTCTAGCTCAATATCTAGGCATCCTATATAATAAGGCCCCGCTTTCCTACGTACTCTGACCCATTGGCGGCAAAATCGGAAGTACCAAATAAATGTAGAATTAATTAAAGTCACAGTAAAGTACTCGATCACTTTCTTGCTTTTTGTAGTGATAGCGATTTACAAAAAAAACACGAATTATCGGGCCTTGACAAAAGAGGGGCTATATCCGTTTCAAGTTGAATTCTCCACTCAATCGTTAAATCACTGCACATTATGCTATCAATATTTACACATTGAACAACCAAAATTAATTTAATGAACAATACAACTAAGAGGCATGGCGCCGCTGCGCCGTCTTGAAACGGCTAAACAAACCATTAATATCAATATATGTATACAATATCGATTAAAATAGGCACTCACCTTCAAAGTTTGTTATAGTGTCTTCAGATAGTCCCCATTCTGTTAAATATTCGGCGACCCCAACTCAACTTCTTCACTTTCCATTGCTAGCGAAGCGACTAACTAGCCGGCCGGCGAAAAATGAAATGAACGAACGGGGTGAACCGTGAACGCAGACGCACCGCGGCCGCGCACGCCCACCACGTGACTGCTAGGGCGACGCGAGGGCTAGGGCTGCCAACCGTACTTTATAAAGTGAAAATAATTTGAAAATAGATGACGTTTCGAAACACACGTTTCAAGGGAATCAAAATGATAGAGTACTTCCCGTTGACCTAGAACTATGAAATTTGGCAAGTAACTTCGTCACATACTACAAGTACTCAGAAAAATCTGAAAATACATTTGTAATTACATCATACATTTGTATTTACATTTCAGTTGCAAACTTAACCCGGCCAATTAAGATGGGATAAGTGAAAGTTTGTACGGAACCCTCGGTGCGCAAGTCAGATTCACACTTGGCCGGTTTTTTTTTCCGAGGAAATTACTTCTCTGAACATACTTAAAGCGGTGTCACGATTACTGTGCATTCCCGCCACTTTAGCATTTACAGAAAGGGTGTTTTCTGTAATTAATGCGAAGTGGCATGATGACAGAAATAAAGCTTCCATCAAGCATATACGCAATTATTTAAATTTGTGCGTACCGCGTACCATGTTTAGATGCCATAAATATATTTAGCAGATACGAAATTGTTATTAGCTGTAAAATAAAACTTATAAAACAAAAGTACATTATTTAACGAATTGTTCATCACATTTGCGAGGAAATAAATTACTACAAAGACTAGAACCGCACCAATAAAAAATTGACGAAATTGACAACTTCACTTCCAGATCAGAATATTTTATCCGTCAAAGAAAAAGGTGGCAACCCTGCGGCAGTGGCCGCAAACAAAGGCGACCGCTCCGCGGGGCAGTGCGGAAGGGAAGGGGGGAGTAGGCGCATAAATTGATGAGTACCTAGGATATGATGGAAATGGAAATAGGTACAAGTAAAAATTGCGTATGGTTTTGTAAATTCTACGATACTGTTTAGTAATTTCAACATTTTTAACCACAGCGTCCAGCGACAAGTACCTATTTATGTCACTTTTAAACACTGCTTAATGTTTCGTAAAAATATGGTTGTTGGAGAAAATAATAGGTACCTATGACTTTGTGCGGCGTGAAAGGTTGTAATTGTGGTTGTAATAAATCTACTTGACTTGGATGACAATACAATATTATGGTACCATGGGGCTGGTTTGATGATTGAGCCGGGAGGTGGCCTAGGAACTAATAAATAAAGCAATCGTACCGAGTTTGGGCTCTTCAGAATCGTCTTGGTGAGCAATTGCTGGATTTTCAAAGAAAAGTACAGCCGGCTGTAAAAGCTTGTCACAAAAATTAAATTTTTGACAGAAACTTTATCACCGACAAGTAAAGACAAACGATTAAATAATCACCAAATAGTATAAAACAAAGTCGCTTCCCGTTGTCTGTCTGTCCCTATGTAGGTACCTATGCTTAGATCTTTATCTTGATCAGGTTCAATAACTTAAATCGATTACCTACATAACCTGGGGAAGGGCAGAGTATCCTAATACGAGCACACTATTTGCTTAAAAGGATTCTCCACATTGTAACTAGAATAAGTTATTTAAGTTGAAGCAATAAACGTTTTTTAAAACTACACAACGGATTTTGATGTGTTTTTTTAAAGTAGTTATGTGATTCAAAAGTAAGGTTTATTTGTATAAAACATGCATAATATAGGTATTTAGTCGAAGTCGGGGCGGGTCTCTAGCTGTGTCTCTAGGTAGTTGGTTAAAATATAATTTACTAACTGTATTATCCACAGATGTAGCATGTAGGTATAATTATATGCTTTGAAAACGTGATTTGCAACCAGATTTATCAAAATTAGGTAGATAGGTACCTATGTAGTCTTAATTTGGACTCGCAAATTACACTTCGAAAGTAAAAAACCAGCTGATAGAAAGCGATCTCTTTGAGACAACCTTTACTTTATTACTTCTAATACCTACTACATACAAATTTTATTATTACCTTCAACTAGGTAGTTGAAATTCTTGGTCGCATGTTTATAAAACTTCTACTTATTGGATTTTGAATCTTGTTACGTTAACAATAAATGTGCTATTCGAACGGTCTGTTTTGGTACAACATAAGTAGTAGTACCTACATACCTAATTCTTATATTAATGAACAAAAATTTACCTACTTACTATACTAATTACTTAGTATTAATGTTAATTATTGTTCTCATGGAAGTAATGTACCTACCAAGGTATAATGTCCTATACCTATGGCCTATGGGAATCAATGTCTTTAAATCGTTGCTATACAATCTGAGATAAAATCACTGTCAGTCAGTATAAAAATAGTAATTTTCGGACTTCAAAATCTCGTGAACGGTAAGAGATTGTTGAGATTTATTGGAGTTCATTGAAATTCAGGATTCGGTAAATAAAAGACGGTCCTTTATGACTTGCAAAATTGCAAGGATGTAGGTCAAATAAATCTTAAGTTATTGGGGGGTCAAAAGTGGACTGAAATGATTCACAAAACACAGTAACTATGATATAATCAACCAAACTAAATTGATGTGATTTGTTTTTTTAAATGTACAATACCTACTCGTCAGTCGTTTAAACCATAAGTCTGATAGTGATTGCAGCGCCACTTTGAATCAGCAGTAGATTTTAGGGTTCCGTCCCTGAAGGGTGTAAAACGGAACCCTAATCATAATCAATAATCTTAATCAATCATTTATTTGCAAGAATACAATTTTACAGTGAGATCTTAATAGTATGGTATGTCGGTAGTACCTATTCTGCCTGCAAGCAGACGCGCTAATGTTTGTTAATTTATAATCAATATAGGTAGGTATTTTTTTTAATTTATATTCATCAAAATATCAAATACGAGAATCATCATTAAATTCACAATCACATTAAATAAGACAATATTTTTTAACAGTTCTTACATCCTAGCCTACACAGTACACTGTCTATCTGTATGTCCGACCTCTAATGGTTTTTTTCTCTTAAATCGCAATCATTCTTAGCTAGTTGAAATTTTCACATAATATGAACCGTCATGGCGGACAAATCGTTAAATAATAAAAAACCTGACAAGTGCGAGTTAAACTCGCGTGGAGTGGAGAGGGTTCCATCCGTAACTCTGTACGTATGATTGTTACTTTGAATACCATAGACATATACATACCATAGACATGTTTTATCTATGTAGGTGAAGAACTATTTTCTGTATTTTTTCAAAATTCTAGGCCCAGTCTGTAGTTTCGAAGTTAAGGGGACGAATGGTCTAATTTGTAATTTACCCCTTTTTATAAAGTGACCCTACGTCCGTCTTTGGGTCACCGACTTACATATGTGTACCAAATTTCATCCGAATTGGTTTAGTGGTTTCGGAGGCAATTGGCTGTGGCAGATGGACGGACAGGCAGACTCACGATCCTTTATTGGTTCCATTTTTTACTATTGAGGTACGGAACTCTAAAAATTTAAATAATTAAAAAAATAAGGGGAGGTGGTCGTCCTCCTCATACAAGCAACGTGTTTTTTTTATATTCTAGATAGTCTACTAAAGGGCTTGATTAGTTTTTATTATTCAACAAATAATAAAAACTAGTCAAGCGTTATACTTACTTATTTTTAAATAAACATGTTAAAATTATAAAATGTTGGTACGGAACCCTCGGTGCGCGAGTTTGACTCGCACTTAACCGAATATTTTTTAATCAAATGTGTTTGCTACTCATTACCAACTGTCCCGGTAAATGTAACTATAAATTGCTTTGAAACTAACACAGTAACATTGATAAAATCAACCGAACTATTCGGTTGTGACTTGTTCAGTAAAATGTACAATATTCTTTGATAATTTACACCATGAATTCTTGTAGGGACTATATTTTGACCTCAACCTTTTTAGTTTTGTAGGTTCAACTGCGAGGTCTTGTTATATTTATCATATTATGTTTATGATAAAATCAGCCAAACCAAATTGTTGAGATTTGTTTGGTAAAATGTACAATATTCTTTGTTAATTTACACCATGAACTCTGGTAGGGACTATATTTCGATCACAACCTATGTAGTTTTGTAAGTTCAACCGCGAGTTATTGATATATTTATCATATTTTTATGATATAATCAACCAAACCAAATTGTTGAAAGGACGATGACCATAACCATTTTTGCCCTGACATGCAAAAATTCGATGGCTCTTTGTCTAGAGAGAAATCGAAAAATTGTTTGGGCACATTATCGATCCAACCAATACTGCCTCAAAAGAAAAATCTACCTACTACTGCTATGTCTGAGGTAATCTTCCATCTACTATTTGCATTTCACTGCTTAGAAGCATCTATCACCTTTCATTTATCGAAAATGTTTTGTAAGAACACTATTCTAATGGAACCAATTATTCATGAAGACGCCTACAAAAAAGTAGCGGCAAAAACACTGTAACGTGTGAGATCTTATTATTGTTAAAGGAGTATTTTTTAATTAAAAAATACAAGACATATTAAAGACGTAATGAAATAAAAGAAAATAAAGCTCAATCTACGTCAAATGTACTATAAAACAAACTATAAATTAACTTTGTAATCGGCCTTTTTTGACAAGGCACACATCCGTACTAATTTGGTCTTCGTCCTTTGTTTAATAAAATGTACAATATTTTTTGTT
This sequence comes from Cerastis leucographa, assembly GCA_963082945.1. Taxonomy (NCBI): domain Eukaryota; kingdom Metazoa; phylum Arthropoda; class Insecta; order Lepidoptera; family Noctuidae; genus Cerastis; species Cerastis leucographa. The sequence continues at coordinate 3,400,169 of OY720359.1, forward strand.
AATATAGGTACACCATGAACTCTGGTAGGGACTATATTCCGATCACAACCTATGTAGTTTTGTAAATTCAACCGCGAGGTCTTGTTATATTTATCATATTTTTATGATAAAATCAACCAGACTAAATTGTTGAGATTTGTATGGTAAAATGTACAATATTCTTTGTTAATTTACACCGTGAACTCTGGTAGGGACTATATTTCGATCACAACCTATGTAGTTTTGTAAGTTCAACCGCGAGGTCTTGTTATATTTATCATATTTTTATGATAAAATCAACCAGACTAAATTGTTGCGCTTCGCTTGGTAAAATGTACAATACTCTTTGTTAATTTACACCATGAACTCTGGTAGGGACTATATTTTGATCGCAACCTATGTACTTTTGTAATTTCAACCTTGAGGTCTTGTTATATTTATCATATTTTTATGATAGAATCAACCAGACTAAATTGTTGAGACTTGTTTGGTGAAATGTACAAAAATCTTTGTTAATTTACACCATGAACTCTGGTAGGGACTATATTCCGATCACAACCTATGTAGTTTTGAAAATTCAACCGCGAGGTCTTGTTATATTTATCATATTTTTATGATAGAATCAACCAGACTAAATTGTTGAGATTTGTTTGGTAAAATTTACAAAATTCTTTGTTAATTTACACCATGAACTCTGGTAGGGACTATATTTTGATCGCAACCTATGTACTTTTGTAAGTTCAACCTTGAGGTCTTGTTATATTTATCATATTTTTATGATAGAATCAACCAGACTAAATTGTTGAGATTTGTTTGGTGAAATGTACAAAATTCTTTGTTAATTTACACCATGAACTCTGGTAGGGACTATATTTTGATCGCAACCTATGTACTTTTGTAAGTTCAACCTTGAGGGCTTGTTATATTTATCATATTTTTATGATAGAATCAACCAGACTAAATTGTTGAGATTTGTTTGGTGAAATGTACAAAATTCTTTGTTAATTTACACCATGAACTCTGGTAGGGACTATATTCCGATCACAACCTATGTAGTTTTGCAAATTCAACCGCGAGGTCTTGTTATATTTATCATATTTTTATGGTAAAATCAAACAGACTAAATTGTTGAGATTCGCTTGGTAAAATGTACAATACTCTTAGTTAATTTACACCATGAACTCTAGTAGCGACTATATTTTGATCACAACCTATGTAATTTTGTAAGTTCAACCGCGAGGTCTTGTTATATTTATCATATTTTTATGATAAAATCAACCAGACTAAATTGTTGAGATTCGTTTGGTAAAATGTGCAATACTCTTTGTTGATTTACATCAAAACTCTGGTACCAACTTCAACCTTTTTAGTTTTGTAAGTTCAATAGCGAGGCTTTGTTTTATTTATCGTAGTTTCCTTGTAATTCAGCCAACCTTTGCTAATTTGGTAAATCCAACAAACCTTTTTTTTCAGTGCAGAGCGAAGTGAGGGATTCTAGAGTAGAATCCCGAGCGTAGCGAGTGATTCTTTAGTAGAATCCTGAACGTAGTGAGGGATTCAAAGTACGTCGCCCGAGCCAAAAATATATTTTCGCCCGAGTGATACACTCTGCTTTTCATCACCCACTATGAGAAAACAGGCGCCTCGCATTATATTGTAATATTATTATTTAATAAAACATAGGTACAACTAAATTGAAATTAAATGGTATCTAATAATAAAACAACTAAAAACTTATATTAACATTTGAGACATTTTCGCAATTATGAAAATTTATTGTTATTCAGCTGGCGGCGCGGCTATGGGGCGTCGTACCAGCCAGTCTTTATTCAAACAACATTTGCGTTCGATTTCTTTGGCGCTGAACACTAAGATGTTCCAAATTCAAAAAGTGCGCCGCAATCATCTTTGCGGCGCACTTTTTTAAATAAAGAGGAATTAAAACTCATTACTGCCCGCTAAAAGTTCCTTATAAAAAACACTACATTTGGGTGCACGTAAAGGCGAACCTAGTCCTCCTTTTCGAATAGATGGGATGAAAAATAATTTCACACAATGGATTGTTGAAAGATACAAAATGATTAAGGATATTAGTGGCAACTTATAATTTTATTGGCCTTCTACGTATTGTTTCTGACTACTCGAATGTATTAACTGTAAGTTACTTAAAATTTATAAAATATAATAAAAGAAACATATCATACTCAAGTATCAAGTATATTACGCAGGCAAACTCATATACGAAGCGCTCATTTCCTTTAAACCAAGCACAAAATATAGGTCATCGAATAAAATAATTCACATCCAACATCCGAGACATATCGGCAGATCACTAGAGCTTGTGCACCCGTCATTTTCAGCGTTTTTTCGCAGAGAGCCCGCAGCATTCGTTTTTCCGTGCACCCCTTTGGGGGGCGACCCCCATGACCCCCCCTCCCAATACCACCGTGCACGGAATTTGATTAATGCAATGTTCGCGATAATTATTCCTGTTACTATTTTTTGACAGGATAAAGTTTTTTCGTTCGACGTGCATTGTTTTTTTAACTCTTTTTTTTATACTTTTTTATGCGTTGAGCGCTGTTTCAAGCGTGTTGTGAGATTGCGTTGTACGCGAAAGCCTGTTTTATACGAATTACTGAGTTTTTACCGAAATGTTTTGGTGAATTTTTAAATGCTTGATTTTTGTTTTTTTTTTTGTTAAAGTATATGGATGGATAGGATAACTTTTGTTATTGGCTATGCTGTTTCACTGTGTGTATTTTACTTGTTAAATCTTTAATAAAAATATCACAACTATCATGATGGTTTGATCCGAGTATAAAATATGATTAAGCCTTTGTGTGCGATATGAAATATTAATTGTTGCGTTTATTATGATTGGGTGTTATGTAATTTAATAAAGTTAATAAAATCTTTTTGTTTACTGTTTTCCGAAATCATGGTCTGATGGAATTGAATTCATCGAAAAGTTTCTCTTTTCCATGAACCCAACGAGAGTTTCTCAACCTGTGGGAAAGCATTTGGCAAAAGGTAACGTTTGGAAAACAATAGTGCTAACCATTAACTAAAAAATCATGTCTAATTTTTAGTTCAAAAGATTCGTGACGAATGTAAAAACCGAAAAACTTTTGCGAAAACGATCTAGATGTGATTCTATAAAGTTTTATAAATAAATCACAACCTGTCTAACAATAATGTAACTTTACATAACCCTGCCAATATCTACTATCTTAAAAAGCAAAACTTCAGAAACACCGATTACCATACCCTTCCAAACGAGCATCAATAGTTTACAAGAGGATCCCATGAAAAAAATTAACTCAAACGTTGAAATAAAACGACCAAGTCCAGGTAAGAGGTACCAGGGTAGCAGCGAGTACAAGTGCTATCTTAAACAATCTCCGCAGACAATATCCGGGGTGCCTCACTCCCGCATAGAACGACCAAACTTTACCTACCACTTTTAAAGGAATTAACTTAGAACCCTTTCTAAAGGTAAACTCTACCTTCAAGGACAAAAAATAGAGCGGAAAATTGAAGTGACAATATGTCAGGAAATAATTTGGTGCATTTTTTTTTTCAGTGTATTTTGAGAAGTGAATACGTTATGAGAGGGAATAGGAAATTGATATGAATTGTTGTATTCTTGGGTCTGTTTAACAAGTAAGAAGTATTTTCAAGTTTAAGGTGAGCTGCGTACAGGGTAGTCCTTTTTATTATTGCAGGAGTTAACTAGACGTGAGTAAGTATATAGCCATAAAAAATACATGTATAACAATGCTTGTTTAATTTTAATGCATAAACGGAAGGATAGCTTTGCAGTTCGTCTAAAAAAAAACTGAAATCTGCTATTTAACCCTTGATAGGACTCGGCTCTTACAAAGTGGCCAGTCACTTCAAGGTCGTTATCTCATAGATTTTTATTTGTACATTGAATCTTCTAAATTCAAAAAAGTTAGGGTGTGCGTTAAAGGGTAAAAGGAAACAGTCTGTATAGTAGTCAACAGAATGCCCTATACAAGGTGTTGTTTTGCATCCTCATCAAATTCAAGGAGGTGACAATGCTAATGATTCTCGTCCCGAATCAATAATAAAATGGGTTGGTAATTTTTATTTTTTTTCTCATTTACCGAAATCGGTAAGTGTGAACCACCCGTGTTTGTAACGCGGCCCGTCTGATTTTTGCCCTATATCAAGTTTACAAACAATCTAAAACATTTATTATAATTTCTTATTCACTAAGCCACGTTAAGGGGGTTATTCTGAAATACTGACAAACATAAACTACCAAAAAAATCAGCGTTTATTAATAATTAAGTAACTAAGTATCATAATTTTAATCGATTAGGTATGTATGTCTTGTGTGACAATCTCCTGAATTTTGACGAAGATGCAAAACAACACCTTGTATACATGCTTGGAGTACATAGTGCTGTGTTGGTAACATATATAGGCAGGCGATTGAGGCATTGGCCCAGATCGATAATGATGCTGATTACAAACTACTCCTACAAAACGAATGTTACGAAACACCAGACCTTATTCATTTTTCAGTGCACATGTTAAGCAGTGGACTGACCGTCGGACTGTCATAGGTCTAAAGTTCGAACCAAAACTCTGACACCAGATACGATAAAGAAGAAGTGCACATCATGTTGAAATATTGGAAACAGTGTTAGAACCCAGAGCCGGAACCATCAGATGCAATTCCTCCGCATTATAGCTAAATAATAACAGCCGCAAGGGTCGATCTTTAAGGTAAAGCCGTGTTTGCCGAGGTTGGTCCGTGGATGGACCTTAATTACAAACCGAGTTTCCTCCGTGCCTCGGAAAGCACGTTAAGCCGTTGGTTCCGGCTGTCATTTGTAGATCTGTGACAGTCGTTACGAGTAGTCAGAAGCCAAAAGTCTAACATCCAGGTCTTACCAAGGGGTAACGTATTACCCAGTTACTGGGTTGTGGAGGTCAGATAGGCAGTCGCTTCTTGTAAAATACTGGTACTCAGCTGCATCCGGTTGGCCTGGAAGCCGACCCCAAGATAGTTTGGGAAAAGGCAAGGCAGATGATTATTAAATAGTCATTCAAAAATTACTAATCTACAACTACCTATTACAATACTAACTATTACTATACTAACTATTAATTACTACCGACCTTACACAAAAAAACCCGACACAATGCAATCTCTCAAAATTTCGCAATCCAAGAAAAATATACACTAAGTACTAGGGACACATAATTAACAGAAGACTAGTAATGAACAGCAGACAATGTGGTACTGTCGCAAACAATACCAGTCGCTATAACGAGATGACGTTTCTTTAACTCCAATTTTGGTGGATTAAAAGTGAGGAAGACAGTTTTTTTTTTAATACAGTAAGTTATTATTTCGGAGTTGTTTACTGAGGGATTGTTTACCGAGATGGGCGATTAAAGAAAAAAAATATTGTAATTAGTGCTTAATTATGGTGTGGCGTCATCCCTACTATGTTCTTCATCTTGCAGACGAAATATGTCCAGTGCTGGACATATCAAGTATCGCCACAACGATAGGTCATCCGCTGGATGTCGAATGCAAAGGACCGATCGATCACTATATCCAGCAATGAGACGCCTTCTGGCTGATAGTTATGATAATGAAAAGACCTGCACTGCTGTCGTCTCTAGAGGACTATTTCAGGTTTTGATGATAATCTAATCAAAATTAAATGCTTAGTAAACCAAATTTTTTAAAGATTCTTTTCCTTCCTTCCAACACTGTTCCAATTATTATTATCCCTCTTAAATTCTGACAAAATAATACCAACAAATTACTAAAGAGTTACTAGGATAGCATGAGCGTGCAGGCTGCGTTGCATAAGATTGATGCGCCGGGCCGCGGGAGGCACGGTGCGCGGGCGCGGGGCGGGGTGATGGATGACCAGCCTGCCATTAGTACTAGGAGACTATAGATGCATCGAGAGTAATGCACTTATATGCTTCTTTGAAATATTCGAACAATCAAGGGTTGGGGAATGTTTTTGTTGAGGAGTTTGTGATGTTCGAGGTCATAAGGAAAATGACGTACTTAACTGTATGAAGGCTCAGAATATATTATGCCTAACCATACAAATTATTCTTCCGATAGAAGATTAAAATCTCAGATTCAGTTATTAAATTGTAACACAAATTAGTGTTTGTGAACTTTTTGGAGCCGTATCCGAACATTTAGACATGAGGAAAATATAAGTTTAAACAAATTTCCCACAGTATTAGATTGAAGGATTTTATTATGGTTTTTTGCTTTTGTGACACTACCTTTTTTTTTACGTATGGGATATTATCAAATGACCCACCTTCTGCTCTGGGCGGAGCGGAAAGAAGTGTCAGACTTGTACTGACTAAAACCCATCCATGTTCCTTCTTAGCCCTTTGTGTTCCAGGGCCACGTTATCTCTTTCGGACAGTCCCGCAGCTCCGACAGGAATCGGACCCCTTCCAATTCGCTGACATCTCCTTGAGGCTCTCGTGCACCGCGGCGGCTGGGTCGTGAGGCTCTCTTCCTCTCATGTTCCGCCACCTCCTTGCATCCTGCTTCATGCATCCTGCATGACTGCTTCGTAGAAGATAGCAACGGCTTCCCATTCCCTCTCGCTCTGGACCATGGAATGAACGAGAGCCGGACGCGAGAGGTCGCCGCTGCCAATCGCCGCTACGAGGACACGGCGATGCTCAGACCAAGCGGAACAGAGCTCCATGGTGTGCTCCACACTTGTGAAACTGCCTACGATTATATCAGTTGACGTTGCACACGACAGGAATGTATTTATTTTTTGTAATTTAATTTGATTTCTAAAAAAGGACAAAGGTCAACAAGTTGGGTGTCTGAGGATTGATGGCACCGCCGAGGTCGACCTAGACAGAGGTGGCGAGATGATCTGACGCGCATCACGAAGAGTCGTTCGAGGTGGCGCAGGAGAAGAGTACCTGGAAGGATGGTGAGGAGACCTTTGCCCAGCAGTGGGACATCAATGCCAATAAAAAAAACAATTCATTTAGCTATAACACCAAGTTTCTTGCTACTTACATAGTTCTTAAAAGGGCTATTACAATTTTTCTTGTATTTGAGTGTTGTTAAGGTTTTTACTAATGTATGTACACAAATTGAAATATTTATTTAGAAAGCTCCCTAGAGGAATAATCAAACTTTCTTGGGCATATTTTTTTTATAATTTTGTGGCCATACCTAAACCGTAAAAACACATCAAAACTATTTTGTTTGATGTGTATTACGGTTTTTTTTGAATTTGTGTACATACATTAGTAAAAACCTTAACAACACTCAAATACAATAATAGCAATAGTAATAGCCCTCTAAAGTTTTCACAAACCCATTTTTGAAACTTGCAGTTTGAAAACTTAAAACACGAACACGTCCTTTCGAAAAAGGGCTTAAATATGTACCAAAATATCCCACATATTATCCAACTGTTAGTATTCACACATGGCGCCACAGAAACCCATAATTATTATGACATAACCCTATAAATAAAAATATCCTAATGACATAACCCCTTAAATGCTCCAAAAACCCAGTTCTGTCAACGGTATCACCTTTTTGTCTGCTGTCTACCATAAAAACTACGTCGTTAACATACACGTCATATGGTGTTTTATATGGCAATTATTTTTACATTAATCATGGGAAATTACATGGGTATGTAATGTAGGTGTGTGTTGTTATGTCATTGTTTGATATTTTGTTTTAGTTCTTATATCTTTGCTATCTTTTATCTTTACGACTAGAAATATGAACGTGGACAAAGCAGAAGGAGTATGGAGGTGGCGATCTTTAGTTCCTGCCTACTCCCATCAGAAAAAAGTGTCAGTTTATGTATGGTATCTCAGTACAAATTACTAAGAAAGTATCTCGGTACAAATTATTAATTCCTACTACCTTACGAGTAAGAGCGTTTCCGCTTTACGGCATTTCATACAAACTTTCAAGTCCGATTTCAATGAAACTTCATACGAATAAGCAAGCAGGATCTAGGTCTAAAAAGTTATTAAAAAAAACATTTTTGAAAAAAAGATAATTGGAAATGTCTGTTTCTATAGATACCTAACTAGCTGTCCCCGGCATGCGTTGCAATGCTCTTTTTACCTACCCTATCTACCTACCTACCATACCCTACCCTACCTACCTACCCTACCTACCCTACCTACCCTACCTACCCTACCTACCCTACCTACCCTACCTACCCTACCTACCCTACCTACCCTACCTACCCTACCTACCCTACCTACCCTACCTACCCTACCTACCCTACCTACCCTACCTACCCTACCTACCCTACCCTACCTACCTACCCTACCCTACCATAACCTACCTAAGCTACCTTTTGAAACCAAACTACTACAAACATTTTAAAACCAAAATCAGCTAAATCGGCCCAGCCGTTCTTCAGTTACGAAATTACAACGAAAAGTGGCATTGATTTTTATATTTATAAAAGATAGAAGATCTATAATCGGTCTAACTTAGCCATACCACACTATTTTTAGATTTTTTTTTATAACTTTAGACCTATGTATTATGCTTATGTGTATGAAGCTTTATTAAAATCGGTTCAGACATTTCGCGAAAATAAGGACTTAAAAGTTTGTATGCAATGTCGTAAGCCGTAAACGCTCTTAACTATTAACGGTGAATTTTATTTTAGTTGTCGCCTAATTACCTACCGGTAAGAGTAACTGGTTCATTGGTCTGGTAATCACAAGCGCGACTAATCTAATAAATAATAATTTTAAGCAAGTGATCTTGGGTTCGATTCGTGGTTTGGGCAAAGTTTTATTGTTCTTTATCAGTAATTTTTTAGTACCAGCCCGAAGCCTAGTTTTGTACTAGTTTGATGACAGTACGTAGACATAACTGGTGAAAAGCAAGAGTAGGTAATGCAACTCTGCCTAACCCTTTAGAATACATGCGTAATGTTAAAAACATCACCTGGCGTCATTATAATCACGGCAAATAACTATTTAATCGTCTTCCGAACATTCCCAGGACATTCGACTTGATGGGTCAAATGCACGATAAAAATCAAAGGAGCTATTCATCACGACTTATCACTACAAAATAACACTTTAAAACTACAGTATAAGATTTAAAATTGATTGGAGAAACGCTGCATACTTACATTTATCCTTGCTCTTAGGTCGTGACTGTCAAACGGGGATATGAGTAATCAGTTTTGAACTATTTGGATGTAGGATTTAAGGTTTACATTCGAATGGGATGTGAAGGACCTCAAAAGGCAGTCAGGTCGTCGGATGAGGGTAGGATCCCACAAAAAGCTGTCGGACCGGTCCTGGCGTCCGATCCGAACTCATTCGGCTGCGAACGAATCAAATAGTCCAATAATGTGTTCATATTTTTTTACGACCGATTACGTATCAGTACAGCTTGGAACAATTGACTTATAAGGTCAATTCGGTTTAAAAGGAGCAACGGAAAATAGAATTTAACTTATTCGATATGTAAAGTTTACGAATTTTGTAACTTACAGGACGTGTAGCAGATGCCATTATCATTGGGAAAAATGGCGAAATTCAATACAAACTTTAATCCCTCCATTGACTCCTTATTTTTCACTTTTGTTAAATGTAGTATAAAGGAGACTATACACCCGTACCACGTACAGTTAAGCAGACGACAACCTCTTTGGTTAAACTGCGAGATGCCATTCACAAAAAAAAAAAAACGAACCCATGTTTGTGCTATGAATGTATCAGGAAAGAATCATGACACGGACTATATATATTCCCATTAGAACGTAACATATCCGTATCATCATAGGCATTTAAACCCAATATTATTTGTTTTTTTTTTTGTATAAAATTATGCCTATATTTTGCAGGTGCCAATACGCTACTTGCACGCGACATTGTTTGGTCGTTGACGGAACGGCCTGGAGGGCAAAGTCTCATAGTAAAACACATTTGTTTTTTGCTGGATACGTTCACAGCACGCTTATGGAGGCTGGATAGCAAGAACTCCTTTACCATAACTTCTAAAACCAATGGTTGGCTGAGCGATGTATGATAGTGAATGGAGTACAGTTCTTTGTTCAAAAGTAGATGCATGATGGTTGATAATATGGTAATAGTGATTAACACCTAAACTGCATTTAATTTGCGGCCAACAAAACGGAACGTGGTCTGCCGATTGTCTATGGAGTACAATATTTGCGTTGGCTATACATATACAAAAGCCAACGCATTATTAATTAAATATACAAGAGCTCGTGGCTAAATATTAACAGCCGCATAGGTCGATCTTTAAGGTTAAGCCGTGCTTGCCGCGGTTGGTCCGTGGATGGGTGACCGTAATTACATACCGAGTTTCATCCGTGCCTCGGAAAGCACGTTAAGCCGTGTAACAAACTTGCTTATTCCTTGATGAAAGGAGTAAACAGATTTATACATTAAAAAAGTAATTAGGGGAAAATGAATTTAATAAATGATGAAATGAAAAATACAATAAATTAGTACAAAAGTGAAGGGCAGGTTAACCGAGAACGTTTTAAATATCTCCGCAAATCTCTGAGCGTGATAGTAACTGAAGACAAACTTGCAGTCGTAGAAAGCTGGCTTGATTAAGATGAGCTTGACCACGACGAACTTGATGCAGGGCGATTTGGTAGGACCCACCAGCAGACACGTACCGCCCAATGCCAGGCTCGTCAGCTCGAAGAGCAGCTTCCAGCAGACAGGTAATGAGCCCCAGTGCCAGGCTCGTCAGTTCGCAAAGCAGCTTCCAGCAGACAGTTAGCAACAGCCACGGCAGCACTAAACGAAGGCCGCTCTTTGACTCCACCAGGCTGTGCTCAAAACTCAAGATATGACAGATCTTGACTCCAAACTAGACTTAGCTGTTTTCTTGATTTTAGACTATACTGATTTCTCGTGTCCAGACTGAACCGACTCTTAACTCCAGACTAGAACCAGGGCATCTGTCAGAAATCCCTTTTATACCCTGATCTTCCGTTTCTTTTCTTCCAATGTCTTTTTTCGATTCAAAACTGCTGCGCTCTAGTAAGACGCAACCTGCCAGTATTAAAAACAGCCAGTAACAATGGTCAAAAACCCTGCACATAATATTTTTAGAAATATAACTCAGAATATCTTTACACAGCAAATATTCGCTATTAAATATAAAATACAATAATTGAACTCACGAATTGATGATAATAATTTTTAGTAATTTATATAATCTAAGTGAAACCTTCATAGAGAGTTTGGCTGGTAACAATCACAAATAAAAGTAAATGACATCTGACAAATTTGAAGTAAACATGTCACAACAAAGGATTAGAAAATATTTATAAAAATGAAATAAAAATATGAATATGGATGATTAAGTGTGAGTATAAAGTATCTGTAGTAAGCAGATACTATATTTCCCCAACGACCCCGAGAAAATTTTTGGCCTAGAACAAAAATTTTGGTAAGGTTAAAGTATTACAGCATTCACAAAACTTTCATAACTCATTCAAACATACCGACATCTTACGAAGTTAGGCCAGGTAGGATTCACATTCAATGATCACTACTCCACCTGATAAATCAATAACAGTAGGCTTATTTTTGGAGTTGTAATCCGCTCGCGTCTAAAACCCATAATAAGATGAAAAATAATAATAAGGGATCCACCCCAATCAACTTTTAGAGTTGAAGATTAGCGAAGGCTTATTTTAAGGAAGTCGCAACCCGCTTCAGTCAACTTTTAGAGTTGAAGATTAGCGAAGGCTTATTTTAAGGAAGTCGCAACCCGCTTCAATCAACTTTTAGAGTTGAAGATTAGCGAAGGCTTATTTTAAGGAAGTCGCAACCCGCTTCAGAGTCAACTTTTAGAGTTGATAAGAAAATAGTTATACCAACTTATAGTACAGTTAGTATAATAGAAGGTTAGATAACTTGTACCTAAAAGCACTTCAAAGAGTTATCTGATAAGAACAGATATAGAAGAAGATTAAAAATAATCTTTTAATGGTTTAAGAACCAATGAATGAACAAAGAAAATAAAAACTTAAGAGTTTAAATAGACCGAATAAAACTCTACAGTTAGAAGAAAGGAAGAGGAAGATGAGTCATGAGTAAGTATAAGATAAAAAAATTAAAAATAAAGTAGATAAAATTAAAAGGGAGAGAGAGAGTCTAGAGAGTCTGAGTTATTATTAAGAAGGACGCAAACAGCGCCAATAATAGTTCGAGCCCACGACACTAAACCTTTTTTGATGAGATTCATAGAAGATATAGATAAATATATGAATTAAGTGTTTAAGAGTATAAGTAGAGATTTAGTGATGTAATATGATGAAAATAGTTACCAAATATAATCTCTTGTGGAAGTTGTTTTAGAATTTAGGGAATATGTTTAAGATCAAGACTTGATTTTGCGTTAGGCGCCAAAATGTAACAAACTTGCTTATTCCTTGATGAAAGGAGTAAACAGATTTATACATTAAAAAAGTAATTAGGGGAAAATGAATTTAATAAATGATGAAATGAAAAATACAATAAATTAGTACAAAAGTGAAGGGCAGGTTAACCGAGAACGTTTTAAATATCTCCGCAAATCTCTGAGCGTGATAGTAACTGAAGACAAACTTGCAGTCGTAGAAAGCTGGCTTGATTAAGATGAGCTTGACCACGACGAACTTGATGCAGGGCGATTTGGTAGGACCCACCAGCAGACACGTACCGCCCAATGCCAGGCTCGTCAGCTCGAAGAGCAGCTTCCAGCAGACAGGTAATGAGCCCCAGTGCCAGGCTCGTCAGTTCGCAAAGCAGCTTCCAGCAGACAGTTAGCAACAGCCACGGCAGCACTAAACGAAGGCCGCTCTTTGACTCCACCAGGCTGTGCTCAAAACTCAAGATATGACAGATCTTGACTCCAAACTAGACTTAGCTGTTTTCTTGATTTTAGACTATACTGATTTCTCGTGTCCAGACTGAACCGACTCTTAACTCCAGACTAGAACCAGGGCATCTGTCAGAAATCCCTTTTATACCCTGATCTTCCGTTTCTTTTCTTCCAATGTCTTTTTTAGATTCAAAACTGCTGCGCTCTAGTAAGACGCAACCTGCCAGTATTAAAAACAGCCAGTAACAATGGTCAAAAACCCTGCACATAATATTTTTAGAAATATAACTCAGAATATCTTTACACAGCAAATATTCGCTATTAAATATAAAATACAATAATTGAACTCACGAATTGATGATAATAATTTTTAGTAATTTATATAATCTAAGTGAAACCTTCATAGAGAGTTTGGCTGGTAACAATCACAAATAAAAGTAAATGACATCTGACAAATTTGAAGTAAACATGTCACAACAAAGGATTAGAAAATATTTATAAAAATGAAATAAAAATATGAATATGGATGATTAAGTGTGAGTATAAAGTATCTGTAGTAAGCAGATACTATAGCCGTTGCTCCCGGCTGTCATTTGTAGATTTTTGACAGTCGTTACGAGTAGTCAGAAGCCAAAAGTCTGACATCTAGTCTTACCAAGGGGTATCGTATTACCTAGTTACTGGATTGTGGAGGTCAGATAGGCAGTCGTTTCATGTAAAATACTGGTAGTCAGCTGCATTCGGTTAGACTGGAAGCCTACCCCAAGATAGTTTGTGAAAAGGCTAGGCAGATGATGATTAAACATAAGTTGTCAACTTTGTAAAATTAAGATTTAACCTTTTGAACGCCATTGTCGCATATACGTGACAAACAAGCGCGTGCCCTGTACGCCAACGACACAAATATGTGACAAAAAAATGTGGTGCAGTATAACACGAAATACGCAATTTAAATCATTACTTTTGTGTTTTGTTTATTTACATGTCTTTATAATGTGATCTATATATCTTAAATACTAAATGTCTTATCAAGAAATAAGTAAAAATTATTTTGAAATCTTTTTTTTATTTGTAAGTAATTGCGGTGAATTTGTGGCTTGGCGTGGTGGGCACGCGCGTGGTTTATGCTCTGGCGTTCAAAAGGTTAACAATAAGTAAAGGAGGTGCCACAGGTGAAAGATGTTCACATCACATGACCAAAGAATACATATATTTCGATAAATCTAATAATCCAACGGGTAAATCTAGTTTATTGTAAAGAGCTAAGGTTAGAAGTGCAATTAATAACAATGATAACAAAACACGTTATCGGTGAAAACCCAGAGTTGGCTTCTAGCAATGGAAACTAATCTATACTTAATATTATAATGCTGAAGACTTTCTGTGTTTGTTTGCTTGAATGCGCTAATCACAAGAACTATTGGTCCGATTTGAAAAATTCTTTCAGTGTTAGATAACCCATTTATCGAGGAAGGCTATAGGCTATAAATCATCACGCTACGACCAATAGGAACGGAGCAGCAATGAAAAATGTTGCGAAAACGGGGAAAATGTGACGCAGACGAAGTTGCGCGGGACAACTAGTGCTTAAATATTGTTTTATTCTACCTTCGATGATGATATTTGCTTGATACGTAAATTTACGAATGATGATACTCGTACTGTCATGCCTGAAGCAGTACTCAGGTAATCCAATCAACCATGCTGACTGCTTAAGTATCACGTCATTTGCGACTCTCATGTAACTTTGTACTAGGAGGAGGAGGCTAAATAATAACAGCCGCATCGGTAGTTCTTTAAGGTTAAACTCTGCTTGCCGAGATTGGTCCGTAGATGTGTGACCATAATTACAGACCGAGTTTCCTCCGTGCCTCGGAAAGCACGTTAAGCCCTTGGTCTCGGTTGTCATTAGTAGATTTTTGACAGCCGCTACGAGTCATGACATCAGCATGACATCCAGCCTTACCAAGGACTATCGTATTACCTAGTTACTGGGTTGTAGAGGTCAGATAGGCAGTCGCTTCATGTAAAATACTGGTACTCAGCTGCGTCCGGTTAGACTGAAAGCCGACCGCAAGATAGTTTGGGAAAAGGCTAGACAGATGATATATGATAACGTTGTTACTAGTTCTGGTACGAAGAATTATCTAAATTGTAAACATCGTCATCAACACGCCTGCAATCCCCGAAAGGTTAAGCAGAGGTGTTCCTAATACACCCACATTTCGTCAATTATGTTTAGGTCCCATGTAATAGGGGGTGAGCCTATTGGCATCAACCAGGCACAAATCCAGACTCCGTGGCTGCTACTGAGAAATTCCTGATGGATAAACCCAATAACAATATGCCCGGCCCTTGAATCGAACCCAGAACCTTAAGCTCAGTAGTTGCGTTTGCGACAATGAATATTCTTTCGGAAACACTCTTTCAAAACGAACTCTATACTTACTATAACAAGTTTACATAACTAAAGATGAACACAAAAGTTCCTTGTCCGTTCATTATAAAAAAAAAATAGGCCATTTTTTCTGAAGCTGCCTAATGATGTGGAACTAATGAACGATGCTCATTAAGCTTTCCATACCGAGCTGATCTGATTAAATCCTTTTTTTACAACGGTATATTACTTTCAGTTATGTTTGTGTTCTTAGTCTTTTGTTAGGTGAGGTGACGAATTATGCAAACCATCATCAACGATGGACGGACTATGTGAAGAATGTCGTGGAAAGACGAGGTATCAGATGAAATTAAAAGTCTCTTCTTCTCAGTGTGTCGATGACAATTTAAATTGAATCAGCCCAAAATTTGACGACGAGTTTGGCACTCTCTGTAGTGTCCATCAGCTCCTGTGAAGTGCAAGCAACAGGACAGGCAGGACACGATAACAAGTGTCCCATCGTTTGTACGGCAACACTACATATACACTCCAGGGCAGAGTCATCCAAGACGTAAAATGATAAGTATTAGAGAAGTATGAAAGAAGAAGACATGCTGCGCCGACCCCAAATCAATAAGGATAAGGACTAGAGGATGATGATGATGAGGTGACAAACCATGCGGATATTGTTTGATGGTGTTACAGGTTTTTGGTGGCGGTAATAGTAATAGTCTTTATGATCGTTTTCAGTCACTGTGGCCAATTTTAGCGGAGATTAGCCATCGGCGCAAGAGGTGCGCTGGCATAAGTGCACTCTCTCTTCCCTAACCCTCATAGTCCGATTGGACGGCAATCCAACACGACCAGAGAGAGATCAGGCGCAGGACCAAGGGCTTAACGAGGTTTCCGAGGCGCGGCGGTATCATTTATTTATTTATTTACTAGCTGTCCCACGCAACTTCGTCTGCGTCTCATTTTCCCCGTTTTCACAACATTTTTTATTGCTGCTCCGCTTCTATTGGTTGTAGCGTGATGATATGTAGCCTATGTCCTTCCCTAGGTTAAAATCTATCTTTTTGCAAAATTTCATTAAGATCCGATCAGCCGTTTAGTCGTGAAAAGGTAACAAACAAACAAACAAATAAAATGACATTTGCATTTATAATATTAGTATGGAAGTATGGATATGGATTTAAGGACAACCAACAAAGCTTACACCAAAAATACATGTTAAGCTACTCATACTATTTTTTCAATTTATAGTGTAGCCTTAATTAAAGGCTGCCACGGCATGCATTTATTTAACATAGGAGCATGAAAACAGAAAAACAGATCATACCACCAACTTCGAAACTCCGGGGTGTTACTGAAAAATACCTAATAGAAAAACCCAATATCACTTTTTGGCCAACCAGGGAATGGAACCCACGATCCCACACTCAGCAGTCGCTCTTGTGACAGCGAGACCAACGGAGCAGCTAATGGTGGTATAGGATAGATTGACTGTATGACAGATGATAAGGATAAAATGATTTACCTCCTTATCTAGCCATATCTCAAGAGATAACGACTAATAGAGAAAGGTATAGAAGATGAAGACATAGTGCGCAGACCTCAAAAAGATAGGGATGAAGACAGGAGAATGAAAATGGATTGATGATGATGTTAGGTTAGTAAAGGATCCCCGGGCGTCGGGAGCCACCCAGTGATACCCAGCCACCGTTGGCGCGGGCCTGTAGACTGTGAGTAATGGGCTAGCTCACCGTCCGTCCGTCTTATGACGACAGGCCGTGTCGACGGCGCGTTCGAGTTCCACGCGCGCCTCAAGGAGATATCAGCAAATGGGAAGGGGTCCGAGAGGGCCGATGCCTACTAGGGCTACGGGGTTGTTCGAAAGAGATACCGTGGCCCCGGAACACAAAGGGCTAAGAAGGATCATGGATGGGTTTTAGTCAGTATAAGTCTGATACTCCCTCCCGCTCCGCCCATAGCGGGAGGGGTCATTTGATGATTAGCCATGTGTAAAAAAATAAAAAAAGAGGTAGTAAATGATTGTTGATAGCTCGAAATATTGTTGTGATCTCGGCAATTCAAAACTCCATCGCGGTGTGCCCTGGCAGTTATGTTCTTCTAGTAGACACCAAGTTTTAAAGCCTGTTACGGCACCTCCAAGTACGTTAATCCACCGCGTTGGTCCCGGCTGTCATTTGTAGATCTTTGACAGTCGTTACAGGTTAGTGGGCCGAAATTCTGTCAACCCGTTTTACGAAGGGGTATCGTATTACCCAGTACTAACCGGGTTGTGGAAGTCCGATAGGCAGTCGTTTCATGTAATATACTGGTATTCAGCTGCATCCGGTTAGACTGGAAGCCAACCCCAAAATAATTGGGAAAAGGCTAGGCAGATGATGATGACCCACCAAGATTTTGTAACATATTTTGATTTAAAAGAGTGTCCATGGAGTTTCTTGCCCGTTCTTCTCCATAGAGATCTACGCTACGGAATGGGCAACTACAGTACTTTCATAAGTTATTATGCTTTGTGACTGGGACTGTAGCTTCGCGTTTTATTTTGTTTTTTTTTGGCTTTCAAAAGTGCCTGTAATGGTCTAATTGAAATAAATGCTTTGACTTGACTTTGACTTTGACCTCCGGATAAGTCCCGGTTAAATTAAATTCTGGACCCACTTAGGAATAAAAATGCCGTTTAAATTAAGTTATATTGCAGACAGTTCGAAGACCAACAATTTTCGTAGACACTATTAAATCCATCTGCTCAAAAAAGTCAAACCAGTTTGAAAAGATACATCAAAAGTCAACTAGGGTCAAAGTAATCGACACAACAAAAGTCAAGCTTTGGAATAGAATCAATTATATGACGAACATATTACAATAACGAAAGAAACAGTATTACCACAGTATAAAGTTAATCAGTATCTCAACTATAGCCACGTGCAATAGGGGATGATCACATTTTTTTTTTAATTGTCCGTCGGGTAGTTTATTGGAAAGTATTGAACACGTTTTTATTTTCTTTTTTTAAGTGGTCATAAGATTACGGAGATATCACATGTAGGTAAGTTTTATACCTACATGTGACGTGGTGAGCTCCCACTCTCCAACTTTAATGAGTTATAACTAAGTATTTTTTTTAATATTTTGATAAAACAAAAAATACGTGTCTAATATTTTTGTTTTACCTGTCTGACGGACAAAATAGAATGTCGTTTTCTTTACCCAGTCCGCACCCCTATTATACAATAGGGTGGAACGAAATCTATAGTGGTCGGATTATCATGAGACTTTTTTTTTAGTTGTGGAAAATATTTTTTTAATTTTGTTGTTTTTCATTAATACTTACTTAAAACTTGTACAAGGTGTTGTTTTGCATCGACTCGTCAAAATTCAAGAGGGTGTCACTAAAAACATAAACAATCAATTAAAATTACGTTACCTAGTTAATTATTAATAAACGCTGTTTTTTTTGGTTGTTTAAGTTTGACAGTATTTCAGAATAAACAACGTGGTTTATGGATTAAGAAATTATCAATTATCGAATTAATGTTTGAGATTGTTTGTATGTATGGAAGCGCGGTTATAAGGCAAGGATCAGACGAGCCGCGTTTAAAACACGGGTGGTTCGCACTTACCAATTTTCGTAGATAAGGAAAAATAACAAGATTACCTACCCATTTTATTATTGATTCGGGATGAGAATCATTATACGTAGAATCTAATTCTCCTTGAATTTGATGAGGATGCAAAACAACACCTTGTATTGTAGAGTAATGTGACCTGTGTAAGACCATTTAATACCAGTTTGGTCTATTTATCATTGTTTTCAAATAAGTGCAATATTTAAGGTTCTTTTTGAAAATTGTGAAATCAAACACGGGTGCCATATTAATCTTTTTGTTATAATGTTGCACTACACATATACAGGGTGTAACGGAAAGGGTATATACATACTTAAGTGTGTGCTACAAACCATCAAACTGAACATGGTTCTCCACGGGACAAACATCGTAGTAGCGCATCACCCTTTAGAAGGTAAGCACGTGTCTCAATGCGACTGCCCCGAATGACTCACGAGTACCTTACCTGTTACCTGAAATATTCTTAGTAATTGTGTTCACCGTTACGAAGACTACCTCGTCGGTCTAGTGGTAGCAAACGCGACTGCTAATCATGAGGTCTTGGGTTTGATTCCCGGGTTGGGCAAAGCTTTAGTGGGTTTTGCCATCAGGAATTTATCAGTAGCAGCCACGGTCTGGATTTGTGCCCGGATGATGGCAATAGGCTCACCCCCTTTTACATCATTAGCCTATAATGTTCCCACTGCTGGGACACAGGTGTAATCCACCACGCGGGCCCAGTGCGGGTTGGTAGATGTCACATGTCTTCGAATTTTTGGTTCTGAGACATGCCAGTTTCCTCACGATGTTTTCCTTCACCGTTTCTGAGAGCAGCGGTGATGAAATAAATTACACAATGTAATGCGCCTGCCTGGGTTCGAACCCACGGCTTACTGCTCGTAAGTCGGGGCTGCCACCGCTGGGCCACCACTGCTCTCAACCCCCTTTTACATGGGACTTAAACATAACTGCCTAATCCCCGGGGATTACAACGCGTGATGTTATAATTTGTAAACATGTACGTCGATTCTAGCAATTTTTTTCCTGGTTGAAATTTTGTATCGTCCAGTACTATTAATACGTCCACAGCATTCACAATCGTGTTGAATGATTCACTGCGCGGGCGCTGATCACCGGTTCAATTGAAACAGTTTTTTGCTGTGCGGTCGAATAACCTGATTGATGATTGGTTTTCCTTTAATGGAACGATTTGTGGAATAACTGTTTGATTGATGATTCATCAAGATCATCTTCCAAGGGCGCTGTGGTGGGGTGTTGCAAATATCTGTTTGAGGTGGTTGAAACACTAGGATCATCCATGGGGTCCGAGAGCTCTTAGCAGTGTTAACCACCAGAGGCCGGTCTATTTTGTCTCTTAGTACATAAGATAAAAATTCTGGCAATATACCTCAGGACAAAATCAGAAAGCTTGAAAATTAGAGCAAAGTGATGAAACAACTGTGAGGACCATTTTAGAGAAAAATAAAACATAATTTCAATTTGAAAAAGCTCCTTGCTCTTCGATGAAATCGTGACACACGTACACCGCCATACCGCGCGGACAGCGCTCACCGCCTTTCCGCGCCAATACATCCTCTTCGCCAGACCGCGCGGACGGCGCTCTACGCCTATCCGCGCCCTAACATCCGCTTCGCCAGAACGCGCGGACGGCGGCACCTCTCCGCGCTTCACCAGACCGCGCGGATAGCGCTCGCCACATCTCCGCGCCAATACATCCGCTCGCCGCCTCCACCAGACCGCGCGGTCGAGCGGTGTCGTGTGCACATCGCCTAAGCAATATCATCTGCCTAGCCTTTTCCCAACTACGTGAATTCGGCTTCAAGTCTAACCGAAAGCAGGTGAATACCAGTATTTTACATGGAGCGACTGCATGTCTGGCCTTCACAAACCCATTAGTACTGGGTAATACGATACCCCCTGGTAAGACTGGTTGTCAGACTTTCGGGCCACTGACTACCTGTAACGACTGTCAAAGATCTACAAATGACAGCCCGGAATCGCCAAAGAATACAGTAATTGCTGAAAAGGATACTGCAACCAAATATCCTATGGAAATAGGTAATAATCAAAGGAAATAAATAGGTTTTTCGAACGGATATTATTAACCTTTGCGGTTAATAATGTCCGCTCGAAAAACCTATTTCCTTTCTAATCGTATTTCGATTCGTTTTCAATCCGTTAAAATCCATATCATTAAACAGACCGACAAACCACAGATTAATATTTATAACATGTGTCAAGAGAATGTACCAACGTCAGCGTGGGTCAAGCCTGTGGTATCGACCTTCACGCCGGTCAATATCAAAGGACAGCAGAGTGACTGGAATGAAGTGACTGTTGCTCAACCACCGGCTCAATGACGTCCCCACCGCAGGAAGCAAATTTGAGTAACTGTTAAGGAGGGGTTTGAAGAGAAATAGGGGCTACGAGACTGCTGTTCAGTTGCTCTTAGTCTTTCAGAATAGAATAGTATCACCGTAACATTTACCGAGTAACTGTCATATTTCTCTTGAGGAGCTCGTGGCTAAATAACAACAGCCGCACGGGTCGATCTTCAAGGTTAAGCCGTGCTTGCCGAGGTTGGTCCGTGGATGGGTGACCATAATTACATACCGAGTTTCCTCCGTGCCTCGGAAAGCACGTTAAGCCGTTGGTCCCGGCTGTCATTTGAAGAACTTTGACAGTCGTTACGAGTAGTCAGAAGCCAAAAGTCTGACATCCAGTCTTACTAAGGGGTATCGTATTACCCAGTTTCTGGGTTGTGGAGGTCAGATAGGCAGTCGTTCCATGTAAAAAACTGGTCAGCTGCATCCGGTTAGACTGGAAGCCGACCCCAAGATAGTTAGGGAAAAAAAAAGGCTAGGCAGATGATGATGTTATATTTCTCTTGCCCTTATCACGAGAATGATGATAGGTACCTAGTAATTATTAATTAGTTATTTTAGTAGCAAAAACCCGCAGCAGCAATAGAGTCTGGTCCTCAAAGTCGCCTATCACCATTGTAATTCGAAGGCTCTATGGCCGAGGAGCTATTTCTGTCACTTTTGCTTTCGTACAATTTTCCTCAATCTCGTTGCATATTTCTAAGAATGCACGAATTCCAATATTACGTGGTTTTATTTAAAAATTTCCCGATACCAAGTTGCGGTCTGCCTACAAGGTAAGTATTATTCTATTACCATTTCACTATATCGTTGTTATTAAATCGTTACGAGACAATGTCTGACGGTTAAGTTATATCATTCTCATACAATCGTCACATAGTTCTTAGAATTTACTCAGGAGTCCTATCAAAGGAAGTAGCGATCGGTACCTACTTAATAATTCCCCGTTACTTACCAACTTGTGGATGGGGAGCGTTCAAGTATTACGTAACGAATTTAGGGGATGAGGGGGGTCTTCTGAAACGTTACGATGCGTTACAGTGGCGGGAGGGAGGGTTGAACTACGCGTTACGTAACATTGTTTTTAACCCTTCAAAACGGTCGCGTAGAGATTTTTTTCTCACGCATTTTTTTAAACGTTTTTTTTTCTCAAAATTTCATATGGAAACCACTTGCTTGCTTTACAGGACAGTGAATAATATTAATATATTTTTTTATTTGAACTCTAAATGTAAAACAGACGCGCAACGCGACTTTCCGGTACTTTACGCCACATAATTGTGACTATCTGTTAAAAATGGTCACTTGGTGTTGGTTACGTAACGTTTTACTAGGGGGAGGGGGGTACAGAAAAACGTTACGGCGCGTTACATGGGCCTCCCATAGGTAGGGGGGTTCAAAAATCTCCAAAAATTTCGTTACGTAATACTTGAACGCTCCCTTGGCTAATAGTATGACTGTTTATCAAATCCGTGATAATTACCAACACATGATCTCATGGAGGAGGAGCTCGTGGCTATATAAAAAGAGCGACTCGCGTCGATCTTCAGGTTAAGCCGCACCTGCCTAGGTTGGCCCGTGGATGGGTGACCACCACATTACATACCGAGTTTCTTCCGTGCCTCGGAAAGCATGAAAAGCGGTTGGTCCCGGCTGTCATTCGTAGGTCGAAACTCCGACAGTCAGTCTTACGATGGGGCCAGTACTAACTGGGTTGTGGAGGTCAGATAAGCAGTCGTGCCATGTAAAATACTGGTATTCAGCTGAATCCGGTAAGACTGGAAGCCGACCCCGAACATAGTTGGGAAAAGGGCTAGGCAGATGATGATCTATCTATCTTTGACTACAAGTATATCCAAATCTCATCCAGAGGGCCTGAACACTTATCTAAGCTATTGACACTTGCCAATCGCAATACAAAGAAGAAGAACAGGGTTAACATAAGTTTTTTGTTTAGTAGATTATCAAATAATGTCTCCAGGTCCTCTGGAACCATATAATGAAAGAGCTAGAATTATTACAATTATACAGCCTTCATGGAACTTGAAAAGAGGTGACTGCTGAGATAACGAATAATAGAGAAGTATGGGAGAAAAATAAATGCTGCGCCGACCCCAAATAAACTGGGATTAGGGTAAGGAGAATGATGATGATGATGCAGCCTTCATGATGATCTTTAGGGTTCCGTACCCAAAGGGTCAAACGGGACCCTATTACTGAGACTTCACTGTGGTTCCGTCCGTCCGTCTGTCACCAGGCTGTATCTGATGAAACGTTATAGTTAGTCAGTTGAAATTTCTACAGATAATGTATTTTTGTTGCCGCTATAACAACAAATACTAAACACAGAATTAAATAAATATTTAAGAGGGGCTCCCATACAAAAAACTGACTTTTTTTGCTCTTTTTTTATAAATAATGGTACGGAACCCTGCGTGCGCGAGTACGACTCGCACTTGGCCGGTTTTTAACTCATAATAACCCAGCTCTTAAACAGATCGAATTCTTAGCGCTTAAGAATTCATTTAAGGATTTTGTATTGTTTTTATATATATTAATTTATTGATTTTTAGGATTTCATACAGGCTTGTATGAAATCCGTTGACGACTAGACACGTACACCGTCTGACCGCGCGGATGAACGGCGCTCACCGCTCCTCCGCCCGACCGCACGGACGAGCAGTGTCGTATAAGTATTAGCAGTATTTTTATTCTTAATGTGTGATAATTTGTATTCTATGCTCTTTTAATAATTTGTGCAGTTTTTTTTTTTGCTAAACCTGACTTGTAATTTTGATAATTATGAATAAATAAACTAAATTAAATTAAGACTCGCCTTCAACTCTACCAAAGTAACAGTAATAATAAATGCACGGTCTTGGTCAAGTCCGCATGTAACGACCTTCGTTCCGTTCATTATCAAGGCAGACACTTATGAGACTGTTTGCGACAACGTACTGTGATTGTAACCTTGTTATATTACGTATGTTTATTATTTTATACAAAATGTGTAACACTGTCTTCGTATTGGCTGTACAGGTTGAAGTAGGAACTACTTTTGTAGCTGCCAGTTATCAGATCTTTTAAGTTTATTTTTTTCGCTCTTATCCTAGGCAACGGTCTTTATAATAAATAAAGACCGTTGCCTAGCTGAAGTTTGGTGACTGATAATTCTACAACAGAATGCACTCTCCAAAAGATAAAGCAAACCCTGGTCTTAAAAAAAAAAGGACGTGAAGGCTTTGCATCAAAGACTGTCCTCATTATACGACGGCACGGTTGGCGCAGTGGTTGAGCGATCAACTGCAGCGCTGCGTGTCGCTGGTTTGTTCCTCGCACGGAAAAAATATTTGTATGGCCTACAGATAGTTGTTCCGGATTTGGCTGTTTGTGTATGTGAGTTTTAATGTTTGTAAACGCACCCACGATACAGGAGAAATTCCTAGTGTGGGGCAAGTTTAATTTTTTTTTTTTAATATCATCATTGCATCCATGACGCTTTGTCCTGTGCATAGTCTTCCCCAAATAATTGCCACATCCACCCCTCGTACAATGGATACTTGGACAGTGTACACTGTCCACGTATCCATTGTTGTTTCAATGCAAAACAACACCTTGTATAATATTAATAGAATAAGTAAACGAAAATATTAAATTATAAATGGGATATAAAATAATTCAAAATTATAATAATTGTAATTTTTCTTCTTTTTTTCTTACAAGGAAAATTAAGGAAGCGCTCTTCCTCTCCGACAGGGTTCATAATTGTGTCTTTTATTTCTTATTTGACTACTTGTTAAGTGTACATTATAGATGCAATAAATGATTTGATTTGAACCCAAGACCACATGACCAGCAGTCGCTTTAGTGACCACTAGACCAACGAAGCATTGATCTAATCTCTAGACATTCCAATTAAATCGCTAACGGACTTATAAAATAAACTTGACTTTTATGCGACCACATCTCGAGAGATAATATACTAATGCAGTTTTAGTGAAATAAAACAAAAAGTAGACATATAAACACATAGTTGTCGTAGGTCGTGCAAGGTGACTGCTCGATACTTTAAATTTGTCAACGCTACCATATATGAGAGAATTTGATTGTGTTAAGTTTTTAGCGGTTGTTTGTTGCGCAAGATTTTGTTTTGGGTCGCGTTTATTATTATTGTTTTCAGTATGCTTTCGCAATCTCGTTATATTATATTATCACAAACGATAAGACTATGCAACGGTTCACTAATATTTCACCAAAACTCTTCTTACAAATTTTTAGTTTACAACCAATGTTTCATATATACTGTTCATTTCACAAACAACTTATTCCGCAAATGCTTTTTTATTTTTTATAAACACTCCCTTAATAAACTTTCTTTTGGCAAATGCTTCACAAATGTTTCACATGATAATTAGGTAATCACTTATACATTTTTCATTTAATATTTGATGCTTTTGCCAAAATCACGTTTAACCTAGATAATATCATTTTGTTAAACCAGTTACAAAGTGATCAGTTTGACATACCTTTTGACGACTGACTTACCTAATTGGTCAAAGTATTAATAATTTGTAATAAGACGTAGTCGACGTAGGTTAAAAGAAACCTAACACGAAGGGGATGACGGGGATTACTCGCTTCGCTCGCTCACTAGATCCCGCCATCCCCTTCGAACCTAAACTGTCCGTGTCGGGGTGCCCAAAGTCCCGAGCTCGCTTCGCTCGCTCTTGAATCCTAAGTATTTATTGTTTTATTAATTAAAATTACCCTATTGCCTAATTAATGCCAAACTATCATGTTTTTGCTTGTCAAATGAAAATTAGTTAATTATTTTTTGGTGAAAAGGCAGAATACCCTATGCAACGTCTAGTCTAAGTCTTCTCATGTCATACACAAAAATGTATTTAAACGTAAAATCAAAGTTTCACGTGATTATTTATTTTTGATTGAGTCAACTATAATTTTACCCCGATACCTAAGTATTTCGTTTAATGTCAAACGTCGAGATAAATTATAGAAACCAGTCTAGAAATATTAAATTAATATGTCAGCCATATTGTTGTGCCATCCACTTTTAGTAGAAAAGTTCATCTCGGGAAGTACCTACTGCGAATGGCTATTCTAGTTCAGAACCTGCAGCTAAAAGTCATCATGTGCCTAGCCTTTTCCCAACTACAGATGTAGGGGTTGGCTTCCAGTGTAACTGGATGCAGCTCAATACCAGCATTTTACATGGAGCAACCGCTTTTGTGACCTACACAACCCAGATACTGAGTAATACGGTACCCCTGCGTGAGTCAGAACCAACCAGTCGGTTGTCTAACTTTCGGATCACTGACCATCTGTGACAACTGTCAAAGATCTACAAAATGACGAATTGCTTAAGGTGTTTTCTAAGGAGTCCATGGTCCGGAGTGAGAGGGAATGGGAAGCCGTCGCCTCCCTCTGCGAAGCAGTCATGCTAGGGATGGAGGTGGCGGAACGTGAGAGGGAGAGAGCCTCACATCCCAGTCGCCACGGGAGACGCCCCGGCCACCGTAGGCGCGGGCCTGTGGACGGTGAGTAATGGGCTAGCTCACCGTCCGTCCGTCTTATGACGACAGGCCGTGTCGACGGCGCGTTTGTGTTCCACGCACGCCTCAAGGAGATATCAGCAAATCGGAAGAGGTCCGAGAGGGCCGATGACTGTTCGAAAGAGATACCGTGGCCCTGGAACACAAAGGGCTAAGAAGGAACATGGATGGGTTTTAGTCAGTACAAGTCTGACACTCCCTTCCGCTCCGGCCAGAGCGGGAGGAGTCATTTGATGATTTCCCATCCGTAAAAAAAAGGCATGGAGTAGTCTTGATATGTATCAGCCGTAGGCCAGCAACGGCAAGCGTAGCAAGTCCGAGCCTCTTCTTCCAAAAGTGTGATTATGAATTCACATCCAGTTGAGGTGTTCAACGATATGCGTCATGTTTTCAAACTGAATGCGAATTTCTAGTCCGACCTTCGTAGGTCGAGAGGGTATTCACTCAGTTTCCTACAAAAAGCATATATACCTATTCGATAAACGACTATATTTTGTGAAAAATAGAGCTTGCTTTTATGGCACATGTAATGGCACGTGCGATATTGTTTGTCATCTACAAGGTGTTGTTTTGCATCCTCGTCAAAATTCAGGAGGTTGTCACAAAAGACATACATAATCAATTAAAATTACGGTACCTAATTAATCATTAATAAACGCAGATTTTTTCGGTGGTTTATGTTTGTCAGTATTTCAGAATAACCCCCACAACGTGCTTTAGGGACTGAGAAATTGTCGGATAAACATTTGAGATTGTTTGTATGTATATGGAAGGGCGGTTATAGGGCAAGAATCAGACAGCCCGCGTTTAAAACACGCGTGGTTCACACGTAAAAAGGTAAATTACCTACCCATTTTATTATTGATTCGGGACGAGAATCATTAGCATAGTTACGTCCTTGAATTTGACGAGGATGCAAAACAACACCTTGTATAATTCAGGCATGTGTTTTAGTACTTTGCATTTTTTTTCCAGAAATGATGCCTCGTAGGTCGGTAGGTTGCAAGCGACTGCTGAGCATGAGGTCCTGGGTTCGGTTCCCAAGTGAGACGAAGTATTATTAGGGTTTTCCATCAAGAATTTTTCAGTAGCAGTCTCGAAGTCTGGATTTGTGCTCAGTTGACGGCAATATACTCGCCCCCCATTACTTGGGACTTAAATATAACCGCCGAAATGTGGGTGTACTATTAGGTACATCTCTGCCTAACTGTTCGGGAATTACAGGCGTGAAGATATGATGGTGTGCATTTAAATAAAATGCCCTCCTAGGGTGACACCCAAGCGGGCCTGTGGACGGTGAGTAATGGGCTAGCTCACCGTCCGTCCGTCTTATGACGACAGGCCGTGCCGACGGCGCGTACGTGTTCCGCGCGCGCCCAAATCGGAAGGGGTCCGAGAGGGCCGATGCCTGCCAGGGCTGCGGGCTGTTCGAAAGAGATACCGTGGCCCTGGAACACAAAGGGCTAAGAAGGAACATGGATGGGTTTTAGTCAGTCACGTCTGACACTCCCTTCCGCAGAGAAGTCATTTGATGATTTCCGATCCGAAAAAAAAAAAAAAAAAAAAGGTGACACACATATGCACGTCACGTGTACCCTGGACTGTCAGCCCCGTTACTTGCGGACTGGCTGATATTTTTGCCAATCAATACATAACTTGGAAGATACAGACGTATTGTCTATCAGCGTCTGGCTAGCCTTTCCTGATCCAGAATCCAGTTGGGTGCAGCTGAGTACCAGTATTTTACATGGAGTGATGGCCTATCTCAAAACCCAGTAACTCAGTAATACGAAACCCCTTGTTTAGAGCTTAAAACTGCTTATCATTTTATGGCAGCCTCTGGGGCTTCTGACAACCTGTAACGACTGTCAAAGATCTCCATATGAAAGCCGGGACCAACGGATTACGTACTTCCTAAGGTAGAGAGGTGTTTCGGTATGTAATAGATGATCACCCATCCATAGAGCGACCCTGGCAAACATGGCCAAACCTAGAAGATCAAAAGAAGAGAATCTATCCATGCAGCTTATTTAGACACTTATTTAGACCTAACTAGTCTACGTGGTGATTATCTAATAAAGCTCCTGGCTGTAACAAACCCTGGACAACAATGCAAGTACTACAGAACATAATGCTCTCTAGTGTAAGCATTGACAGCGATGTAGGTGGTTACACTTGGGGCGCACAAAAGTACACACCGGTGAAGTTGGCCCGGCCACGCGACTTCAGAGGTTTTCCATAAATTAGCGGACGTCGTTGTCGTGACGTTGCACCCGCCGTACACTGGCGGACGAAATTATTGCACGCTTTTAACCTTTGTCTTTTGTCGCTTTTTATGTATAATTTTGTATTGTATACAAACTCAGAACAAAGATGAATCCTGTTGCAATACGCTTGTTATAAAAAAATATACAAGGTATTGTTTTGCATCCTCGTCAAATTCAAGGAGGTAACTATGCTAATAATTCTCGTCCCGAATCAATAATAAAATGGGTAGGTAATTTTTTACGGAAATCGGTAAGTGTGAACCACCCGTGTATTAAACGCGGCCCGTCTGGTACTTGCCTTATAACCTCGCTTAGACACATACAAACAATCTCAAACGTTTATTCGATAATTTCTTAGTCCCTTAACCACGTTAATTTACGTTAAGTTATTCTGAAATACTGACAAACTTAAACAACCAAAAAATACAGCGTTTATTAATAATTAACTAGGTTCCGTAATTTTAATTGATTATTTATGTCTTTCGTGACCACCTCCTGAATTTTGACAAGGTTGCAAAACAACACCTTGTATAATAAATCGACAACGTTAAGTCATTATGTTCACAAATTTTGAAAACCTAACTTTCCTTGGGTATATTTAACCACCATATTACGATGAAACAACCAAAGCCACATGAAACCAATGATTTAACCAAAATCATTAAAAAGGAAGATAAACCATTGCCAGCACTTTAAATTCAATCATTAATGAAGAAACCATCCACAAATCTTACCCAAAATACCTTCACTAGACTCTTAATTTGCTCGGCAGTGTACCGTTCTGTCAGTAACTTTTCCCATGCATCGAGCGAAGACGAATGGTCCAAGTTGTTGAACGCAAAAACTGCGCCCGCTTCAAACTCACTCCTGACACAAAAATTCTTACTTCTACACCACTTTAGTTTTTCTTTCAGCAAGCCAAAGAGTTTCGCCACAATGAACTCTTGAACTTAATGAGTTACTGCCGCAATTTTTTTTTCTGATGTTAAATGGCTTTTTGTGGTATCGCGATTTTTGGAACTAGTACTTTTGCTCGCAAGTGTAAGTTAAATAATAATAAGAGTAGGTAGAGTAAGGACCGTTTTAATTACCCTACTTTTATTTGTTTATTTTTTCGGCAATCTTGCTTTGACTACCCAAGGACATTGGCAAAAGTTCCTTTGAATAGACACATTCGCAAACTGTACCATAATTTCTAATCATACACGGTGTAAATCACCTCATCACGATGCCGTCAACCAAGCATTCTGTACATGAAACTAAGTAAGTTTACGCAAAAATTATTGCTGGAAAACGACTTTTTTGTTGGTGGGTGTAAAATCATGTTTTGGGGTAGAACTCAATGTAACGCACTCAAAACATTGTGCTGATGGACGGATTGAATAGTACGGGGGTCGTGGAGGTGTTTAAAGTAAAAATCTTACATTAATAACTTTTATTTAAAAAAATACTTGTCAAAAAGTTGGAACTTTGACCCTTAATATCTCCTTAACTAGAAGGTTCCCAGGTATGGCGTAGAACAAAAAAATGATCGCAATGACAAGGAAAACCAGTGCCTTTCGGCTTCGTTAAGACGTGTTTTACACCCTTTATAACAATGTGTTAGTCTAGCATGAGGATAAATAAGGACGATATGGCAAGCAAGCAGGCACTGCTGAGATGACGAGTAATAGAGAAGTATGAAAGAAGGAGACATGCTGCGCCGACCCCAAATAAATTGGGATAAGTGTAAGAGAATGATGATGAGTCTAATAATATAACCTGAAACTGTAAAATTATTTTTATGAAAGGTGTTACTTAATTTCAGTCGAATGCAGACATTATTTAGAATGAGGAGCTCGTGGCTAAATAATAACAGACGCACAGGTCCATCTTTAAGGTTTTGCCGTACTTATCTAGGGTGGTCCGTGGATGGGTGACCATAATTACATACTGAGTTTCCTCCGTGCCTCGGAAAGCACGTTAAGCCGTTGGTCCCGGCTGTCATTTGCAGATCTTTGACAGACGTTACGAGTAGTCAGAAGCCAAAAGTCTGACGTCCAGTCTTACCAAGAGGTACCGTATTATCGTAGGTTGTGGAGGTCAGATAGGCAGTCGCTTCATGTAAAATAATACTCAGCTGCATCCGGTAACACTTGAAACCGACCACAAGATAGGTTGGGAAAAGGCTAGGCAGATGATGCAGTCATTATTTAGAATCCAAAACTTGGATGACATGTGTAGAGTAGAGCAATGTTCTTTCAGGTTTTGTCTGGTTTTAAGAAGTGCCAACCTGCACTGATGCCCAAAAAAGCAAACGGAAATAAATTACATCGATTTTATAGATAAAATTATGTAGTACATAAGTACTCTTTCGTACATATGAGTGAGCAAGGTACAAATTGGTGAAAGCTCATCACAAATTCAATCGGACTTCATTTGCTTTATTTGCTCCAGCCAATCAATTGCCGAAAAAAATGGTGCAGCGCTGAACAATGTTAATGCGAGAGGGTTCCGTAGGATTCATTAGTAATGTTCTGAAGTTATGGCAATCAAATGGAGCCAAATACGTATTAACATGAAGCTTTGATTCTAAGTTTGCGAAAACCTGTGTGTGATCTTTCTTTCAAGCGTATTTAAATCTTTTAGTTCCTGTGAACTCGATTTGCTTTTAATAATTAGCATGCCATGCACGCAAATCTATACTCGACACTTGTTTTCCCACCACGGCCCATCTTCAGGAGATGTTGATTTTACATAGTTTGGGTGGGAGAGGGCGTTGCCACATCCTGCATCCAAACCTGGATCTTTTTCGCGGAATTAACCTAAACATTTTTCATGACCTTTAATGTATACCATGTACCATACATTTTCGCAAAGTAAGCAATGTAGTTTTAAGTTGAGCTGCACAGTAAATGAAAACATCGCTAGGAAACTGGCATGCCCTTAAAATAAGAAAATCGAAGACATTTGGGATCCAAAAACCCGCACAGGGCCCGCCTGGATGATGACCCATTTCCTTGTCTATATGTGTCCTGAGAAGATTCCAGCAGTGGGACCATTATAATTATACTGCTAATGCACTCATGCAGCACCCAGCAAACAGTCGGTTTCGTAGAGCATCATCTCTCTTACTCATAGAGCATGTAAGACAAATCAAATCAAAATATTTTATTTTACATAGGCCTACATGGGCACTTATCATAGAGCATGTAAGACAAATCAAATCAAAATATTTTATTTTACAAAGGCCTACATGGGCACTTATAAAACGTCAACAAAAGGTGCACGGTTCGGGTTCGTCGTTTCCTATGGAGAAGAACCGGCAAGAAACTGCATAGTTACTCTTTTAAAATCCAAATGGTTTTACAATATTTGAAGTTACAGCGTTAGTACTTAAGTATGGGAGCACAGCATAGGTCCGACAATAAGTCGTTACATACTGCAGAAGGTAGTAAAAGAAAAAAAAAACAAAGCCTACAATGTCCACACATTCAAAAAAAATAGGTAAATAAAAAGAATCTATACAAAAGTAAAAATAAAACAATAAAAGAACACTAAAACAATTGACACAGATGTTATCATCAGTGCTGTAACTATTCTGAACAATGAACGAATGGTGCAATGATTGGAAATATATTGTAAAAAAATGAATAAAAAGAATGGAAAAAATAATATTGGGAATAGTTAGCGACATCCACACATTTGTGTCGTATAAGAGCTAGGTACCAGGGAAGCCGCATGAGCAGAAGGAACTACAGCCAAACTTCTTTATCTTCAACGTAGTCCTTAATTTCAATACAAACTCTTTCTAAACGTCTATGCTCCAAAAATAACACATAAAATATTGCGAAAAGTGTATCCTTAATTAGTAGTAGCTAAGGTTCTATAGCCCACGGAACCCTGCAGGACAAAATACTGCCGATCCGCATTGCGCTTTAATCGGAAAAATCAACAGAGCCGCTACAAATGGGTTCGCGTGCATATAATAATATATGCTCAGTCCGGCCGGGTGTCTGTTTGTGCGCTCGTTTAAAATGGAGGTACTCATAATTGCTCTATTGAACTGGAAATGGGAGTTAATTGAATCTCTTAATGTTTTTCGATTAACCACGTTGTTATTTAACATCATAGCTATTCCCCAAAGGGGCAGGCAGAGGTGTAAAGTACCATTTTTTTTCTTCAGTTACGTTTAAGTAGGGGGTAATTTTGTTGCGACATACGGCACAAATTGGAGACACCGGACTGCTTTTGAGAGACTCCAGCATAAATACCCTTCAACACTTTGTCCAAACTCGGGATCAAACCTATAACCCTGCAAGCTGAACTGCAAACTAATGCAACGGGGCAAACCTCATTTCACTTGTAAATTGGTACTTACAGCAACCATGCATTTTGCCTGATAATTTGATTTGTTTATTGACTACATTACGTGTTTTAATATCTATACTATATCTAATATTATAAAGCTGACAAGTTTCTTTGTTTGTTTCCTTGCTTGTACGCGCTAATCTCGGGAACTACAGATCCGATTTGAAAAATTATTTATCGTTAGATAGCCCATTTATCGAGGAATGGTATATTCGCTACGACCAATAGGAGCGGAGCAGCAATGACAAATGTTGCGAAAACGGGGAAAATGTGACGCAGACAAAGTTGCGTGGAACAGCCAGTTTAATATAAACAGACGAATCAACAGGACAATACTAGTTTAACGAAAACACAATAATAAATACGTTTCTCAATTTTCGAACGTTAATAACAGAATAATGTACTTATGAAATAATTGGTATTTTAATGGATTCCCGATACGGCGCGGCGACCAAATTATCATCGGACATGGAAAACACGATGATATGACAATGGAAAACCTCCAATCAGTTTTAATTAGTAATTAAGTATTGCTAAAGGATACATTATTTATTGTTATAGGTATTTTTCAGTTGGAAACTGTATTGGTTTGTGAAAAATATGCGCTCCCTCTGAACATCAGGTTGGCCAACAGTCGGTTCACATTTAAAGTTAAAGCTCGCGAACACTTACACTGGCAGATTCATCTCATAATTAAATTGTTGTTAGTTTGTCTCTCTCTTTACTTATTGTAATATATATGTATGTATTTATGTATGTATCGTTATTTTATTTGTTTTCTAACCATTTGTTATGCTATACCTACTATGTTTTCTCTCTGCATCACCCTACGGTAAACTGGTAGAAAATGCCTAAGGCATTAAGTCCGCCTTTGTACAGTGTTTTTTATACTTATGCATAAAGTTTTAATAAATAAATAAATAAAAAAAAATCTGGGTTTTTCCATCAGGATTTTTGCAGTAGCAGCAATGGAGTCTGTATTTATGCCCAGTTGATGGTAATGGGATTCTCCCTATTACATGAAACTTAAACATAACTTGCGAAATGTGGGTGTACTTTTTGGTACACCTCTGCTCAACACTTTGGGGATTGCAAGGCGTGATGATATGTTATATTAATTTAGAACATTAGACTCCTCTTGAAGGGACTGGAAAAAGGCAGAATAGTGTGACAAAGGGATAAAAAAAAGTGGGACAAAAGCAAAAGGAGGAGGTCCTTTGGGTTTTGTCCCACTTTTTTATGGCCAGCAGTGGGACAAAACTACCTAGTTAGTTATTTAGTTATGTCTTAGGAGATTTTAAGGTGTTTGTCGGCATTTTGTGGGTGGAACTTTATCATTGCTCGGCAGTGTAGTACGTCATACCTTAGTCTTCGTCGTTCTTCAGGACATCAAATTGCTGGGTGTTCGATATCAAAATCTTTGAATAAAAATAAATAACAACATAGAAATATTTATTTCGCCTTGCATTTAGCTACCTATCTAGAACCGGATAAGTGCATAAAC
Source organism: Cerastis leucographa (assembly GCA_963082945.1). NCBI lineage: Eukaryota > Metazoa > Arthropoda > Insecta > Lepidoptera > Noctuidae > Cerastis > Cerastis leucographa. The sequence continues at coordinate 3,435,166 of OY720359.1, forward strand.
CTTTAAAATCCCAAAGGTTATAAGACACGATAATGTCAAACCAAGATATCAAATTGTTGCCTGTGAGCCTGACGGTTGACTTTTTTTGAAAGCTGATGGAGAGCATACGCGGATTTGCTTAGTTTTTTGCACACTACTTCAATATGAGGTTTCCACGTGAGTTTGCTGTCAATCACTATACCTCAAAAACTTCGCCTGACTTTCTTCCTCTATATTACAGCCTTGGTAAGCAACACAAACACTTGGGTTTTCACCACGTTGATGAAATTGCATTATTTTCGTCTTACTTAGGTTTATTACTAAACTAGCGACCCGCCCCGGCTTCGCACGGGTGCAATGCTGATACTATACACTACAGAAAAACTGTGAACGCTGTATATAAAAACATAGAGGCCCGCTCTGGCTACGCACGGGTATAAAATATATAGTCATTATACATTATAAACCTTCCTCTTCAATCACTCTATCTATTAAAAAAAACCACATCAAAATCCGTTGCGTAGTTTTAAAGATTTAAGCATACATAGGGATATAGGGACAGAGAAAGCGACTTTGTTTTATACTATGTAGTGATTATTATTACTTAAACATAACTTTCTTAGTGCTTCCTCGTTGGTTTAGTGGTCACAAGCGCGGCTGCTGAGCATGGGGGTACTCGATTTGATTCCCAGGTTAGGCAAAGTATAATTGGGGTTTTCCATCAAGGATTTCTGGCAACACGGAGTCTGCATTTGTGCCCGGTTATTAGGCTCGCCCCCTATTACATAGGACTTAAACATAACTGGCGAAATTTCGGTGTCCTATTATGTACAACTCTGCCTCACCTTTAGGAATTACAGGCGTGATGTTAGATTATGTAGGAACCCCTGGTCCTTTCAGAGAATTAAACAAAGAATACCGCTCATTATCTGCCTTGGCTTTTCCCAAACTATCTTGGGGTCGGCTTCCAGTCTAACCGGATGCAGTATGAGTACCAGTATTTTACATGAAGCGAATGCCTATCTGACCTCCACAACCCAGTAACTGGGTAATACGATATCCCTTGGTAAGACTGGATGTCAGACTTTTTGCCTTCTGACTACTCGTAACGACTGTCAAAGATCTACAAATGACAGCCGGGACCAACGGTTTAACGTGCTTTCCGAGGCACGGAGGAAACTCGGTATGTAATTATGGTCACCCATCCACGGACCAACCTCGGCAAGCACGGCTTTACCTTAAAGATCGACCCGGGCGGCTGTTATTATTTAGCCACGAGCTCCTCAACAAACAAAGAATACCGATAAGGATAAAAATATAAGTATCATATCAAGTACCCAGTGTTCTTCCTCCTGTCTCCCTCTTGATCTTGCTGTGCCCGACAGGGTCCATAATTGTGACTTAATAATTATTTCCCTTCCATCTATGTATTTACATTATGGTACACAATAAAGAATTGAGAATTGAGATAGTGGTATTCTTTGTGCAATTGCGAAGGGCGGGCGTTTTGGGGGACTGTCTCTTGTAATTTTGACGTTCAAAAAGTGCTGATTATCAGCCTAATTTGAATAGGTAAATGACTTTTGATTTTGATTTTGAATTCTCTGGAAGGACCAAAAGTCCTACAGAAGTGGCAATCGCTTTCATAGTTGAAGTGACTGTGTATCTGAGCTCCGCAACGCTGTTACTCATTATCACAGCATCCCCTGCTGAAACTAGTTGCAAGACTAGCCGACTATCCTTCTAGTGACAACCGCTCCCGGTTGACGTTCGAAGTTTTGAATCATCCGTCATCATTTACCTAGCCCAGCGTCCAGGCTGGGTTGGCTTTTAGTCTCACCGGATGCAGCTGAATACAAGTAGGTATTTTACATGGATCGACAGCATATCTGACCTCCACAACCCAGTTAGTACTGGATAATACGATACCCCTTGATAAATCTCGCTATGTGATCCAACCAATCATTGCTTTCACCACACATGCAAGATGCAGTCTTGCATCCTCGTTATCCAGGAGGTTGCCACAGACGACATAAATAAATTATTAAGACATGCATTATTTATTTATTTATTAATAAACGCTGTTTTTTTTAGTTGGATTTGACAGTATTTCAGAATAACCCCCCCCGTAAGGTGGTTTAGGGAATAAGAAATTATCGAATAAACGTTTTTGTTTGTTTGTTTGTGTAAAAGCGCGATTATAGGGAGAAGATCAGGCGATCAGCGTTTAAATACGGGTTTTTCACACTCACCGATTTCCTGAAATAAGAAAAAAAATACCCACCCATTTTATTATTGACTAGCTGTCCAGCGCAACTTCGTCTGCGTCACATTTTCCCCGTTTTCGCAACATTTTTCATTGCTGCTCCGCTCCTATTGGTCGTAGCGTGATGATGGGCTATCTAACACTGAAAGAATTGTTCAAATCGGATCGGTAGATCCTGAGATTAGCGCGTTCAAGCAAACAAACAAACAAACTTTTCAGCTTTATAATATTAAAAAGTATAGATTCGGGTCGAGAATCATTGGCATATTTGAATTTGACGAGGATGCAAAACGATAGCTTCTATATAGCCTCGCACCGTAAATAATGAACAATACATGAATTCCAATATGGAATGCAAAATAACTGAATATGAATATGAACATGATTGGCCTGTAATGTTCCCACAGCTGGGATACTGGCCTCCTCTCTATTAGTGGAAGTGTGCCGGGATTCACGCGGGCCCAGAGTCGGTTGGTGTACGTGACAAGTCATCGAATTTTGAAGTGAAAACTTCTTTAGCGGCATTGTGCACTTTTTGTGATGGGTAAAAAATGTTAAACTCGCGTGACCTGATCGAAAATTCGTAAGAAGGATTGACATTAGGTTACGAAGGAATTTGAACTTTATGACATCTGGCATTGAGTTTGGGTTTCCAAAATTGGATAATTATCTTATGGACCTGCCGCTTTCTTCACGGTGTTTTTCTTCACCATTTTAAAAGTCGTCGGGTTACAACCTAGATCCTGCAATCCTAATAACCATAACGCTATTGCATCATCCTACTAATATTACTAATGCGAAAGTTTGTAAGCATGTATGGATGTCTGGATGCTTCAGACTCTTTCACCCAAAAACTACTGAATGAATTTAGATGAAATTTGGCACAGGGATAGATAATAGACTGGAATAGACAACTACGCTATTGCAGCTTTAAACATCCTAGTATTACAAATGCGAAAGTTTTTAATAAGCATGTATGGATGTCTGGATGTTTGTTACTCTTTTACCCAAAAACTACTGAATGGATTTAGATGAAATTTGGCACAGGGATAGATAATAGACTGGAATAGCACATAGGATACTTTTTATCCCGGTAGTACGAATCCGTGGTTCAATTACCGAACAAAAGGCGGGCAAAGCCGTGGACATAAGCTAGTACGGTACAATGCAACAGATTTAAGTACTTCATAGTAGACTAACTCCGGTTCATTCGTAAACAATATAATAATATATTCAAATGTAAAGATCAAAGTATCTTAGAAGGACACCCCGAGGTCGGCGGGTGCATGTTGTTCAAGAGCACCAGATGAAACTGTGCAACAACGAATAATATTTTATAACTAGTTTGTGTTTTAGATATTTATGAATGCAACAAAACATCACGCGTGTAATCCCGGAAGGGTTAGGCAGGGGTGTAACTAATAAAACACCCATATTTCGCTGGCTTATGTTTAACTAGCTGTCCCGAGCAACTTCGTCTGCGTCACATTTTCCCCGTTTTCGCAACATTTTTCATTGCTGCTCCGCTCCTATTGGTCGTAGCGTGATGATATATAGCATATGTCCTTCCCCAGGTTGAAATCTATCTTCTTGCCAAATTTCATTAAGATTCGATCAGCCGTTTAGTCGTGAAAAGGTAACAAACAAACAAACAGACATACATACAAACAAACAGACAAACAGAGTGACTTTCACATTTGTCGGCGCCTTTGCACAAAGGCTTCATATGATTCACGTTGCAATCTAAACTGTGACCACAGACGAGAGAGAAGCGGTCTACAATTCTCTCTGGCGGAACGTCAAGTTGTTGCGGGCAGCCATATTGACTTGTGAGGTTGTCAAGACGGATCGCCGACGTCTGTTTTTCTTAATCTAATTAAATCTGGTGCCACATATCATAAGTAATTCCGATGTGGCGGACATTAGCCTTTACATTTATAATATTAGTATGGATAGAGGTAATAGAGGCGAGCCCATTGCGATCAACCAGGCACAAATCCAGATTCCGTGGCTGCTACTAAGAAATTCCTGATGGAAATACCCAATAGCATTTTGCCCAACCTGGGAATCGATCCCGCTCATGCTCTGCCGTTGCACTTGCGATCACTGGACCAACGAGGCAGTCCTACTGACGTATGTCAGTTCCTATATTTGAAAACAGGTCGTTTATTTAAAGTACACCTACCTATTATTGAAGTATTTTTTAGTCGAGTAAGAGAATGTGGCATTTTTTCTTAAAGGATATGTTAACCATAGAGAATATACCTCTATGGTTAATTTTCATTTCCCATTTTTTTACTGATAGGAAATCATCAATGACCGCTCCTGCTCTGGGCGGAGCGAAAGGGAGTGTCAGGCTTGTACTGACTAAAACCCATCCATGTTCCTTCTTAGCCCTTTGTGTTCCAGGGCCACGGTATCTCTTTCGAACAGTCCCGCAGCCCTGGCAGGAACAGTCCCGCAGCCCGGGCAGGTGGTTAAAGGTATCACTGCTTGGTGCTTCAGAACAAATTGTTTCTTTGCCAAATTTCAATAAATTAAGTTTAGAACATCAGCAGTAATATGAAGTAATATTCAAGCGAGAAAATAAAGTCATAAATTCAAATCACATGTTAATTTAAAACATGTGAGAGGAATGACACATCTAAATAATGTTTTCAGGGTCCCGTGAAAGCATTACCTACATGCTTTTCAATTCTTTCGGGCACAAAAAATTGTAGAGAAATTTCTCATTTTTTTTTTAATTCTAAATATTTTCTACAACGTAAGCGTGCGCGTGTTACATGGCAACGTATCTTAGCCAAACGCAGATACATCATTACTGCTTTAAAGCATTAGTGATATGTTTTAAACGTAACATTTTTGTGGGAATGATGATCTGATAATGAACACTCATCAGCGGCAGATTACCTATGTGCTTGTTGGGAACTTCTTTAACGTCCCGAACTTATTTTTCGTACGTGAGTTTTAGGTTCAAATCTGACAATAAACTAATTACTACTAATTGCGTAATTTATTTCATCACCACTGCTCTCAATACAGTGAAAGAAAACATCATGAGGAAACCAGAAATTCGAAGACATTCCTATAAACCACATTGACCACGCTTGGTGGATACGGCTCTGCTACAGGGAGGGTCACGTATCCTCACAATGGAAACATCTTGTACATCTAAACAAATTAAATGTCTGTCTGTTTGTTCCGGCTAATCTTAAAAACAGCTGAGCCGATTTTGACGGGACTTTTACTGGGAGATAGATGATGTTATAAGGATTAACTTATAAGGTTCATTTATTTTAAAAACAAATTAAGTTAAACCTTTGAAATTGGTAACAAAATTCAATCCGATCCAAAAAGGAAGTTACTTTTTTCTTAATATAATTTTACGCGAAACAAAGGCGCGGGCAACAGCTAATGCTATTATAACTTCTTTGTCCTTACTTATTACCATTATTTAAAATCCCCAATAAAACCAGTTCGTCCACATTGACATTAATTTTAACCTAGATCGGAGTGTCTCGACCTTTTTCTTCAGATACGGAGCGAATAATGCGAAGGGCATAAAACATTGTGTTTTCTGAAAGAACATAATATTGAAATTAATTCAAATTAGTGCGTATATGAAGGTCGAAAGATACAACAATCTTATCAGGAATCATGAATATTTCTGATGGAGACCTAAAGGCTGGTACAGAGATCTAATAGGTTGAAAACGTTTGGCTGACGTCAGTTACGCAAAGCTAAGGTGCGTAGGTGTGCAAAAGCCATCATCACCACGTACATACCCTTTTCCAACTATGTTGGGGTTACTGCCAATCTGACCTCCACTAACAGACTTTCGGGCCACTGACTGCCTGTAACGACTTTCAAAGATCCACAGATGACAATGTCTAACCGGATGCAACTGAGTACCAGTATTTTACATGAAGCGACTGCTTATATGACCTCCACAACCCAGTAACTGAGTACGTATTAGCCAGTTACTGGACTGTGGAGGTCAGACATCTAGTCTTACCCCTTGTTAAGACTGGATGCCAGTCTTTTGGCTTCTGACTATTCGTAACGACTGTCAAAGATCTACAAATGACAGCCGGGACCAACGGCTTAATGTGCTTTCCGAGGCACGGTGGAAACTCGGTATGTAATGTGTGGTCACCCATCCATGGATCGACCTAGGCAAGCGAGACTCAACCTGAACATCAACCCTAGTGGCTGTTATTATTTAACTACAAACTATTTCTCTAAAATCTAAGTAACGCCTTAGGGTTGTCAACTAAATCTTTTATAATGTTAATAAATAAAAAACCGGCTAAGTGCGAGTCGGACTCGCGCACTGAGGGTTCCGTACTTTTAAAAACCGTAATTATTGTAAATATTTTTATTATATGATGTTACTAAAAATTTACGGTTTTCGCAATTTTGCCTTTATCTGTGCTATAAGAAGTTGCTTCGTACCAAATTTCAAGATTCTAAGTTCACGGGAAGTACCTTGTAGGTTTTGATTGTCCTGCGAGTGTCGAAAATTTGCGGCATAAACGGCTGTATCTTTGGATTGCGTTTGATTTTTTCACAGCTCCAAGGGACCTCAGTATTTGATATAAATTCCAGGTTGATACCTCCACGCGTTCCTAAGAAAAAGGGTCTTGACAGACAGACTGATGGACGGACAACAAAGTGATTATATAAGGGGCCCGTTTTTTCCTTTCGAGGTACGGAACCCTTAAAAGTGTCTCGATAGGACAGCCCCAATTAATCATGGGTAAACTGTTTACACAGCACATCTGCCTTGCTTTGCAGCATAAAGCCAGTATTTTACATGGAGCGACTGCCCATCTGACCTGCATAACACAGTTACAGGGTAAAACGATACCCCTTTGAAAAAAGAAGTGGTTGTCAAACTTTCAGCTCAACATGAAATGGCCTTGATAATTCGGAATTGAGAGCAGCGATAGCTGCGTTAGTGACTGTAAGGGCGCTTTTCCGAGTACAAAATTAAATCATACTACTGACGTGCCATTGTTTTTTTTATTAGCTTCACCTCTAAATATGTAAAAAAAAAAACTTTGAAATTTTTGAGCGACATCTTGGTTTCCGATTGTGCTGAAATTTTGCATACAAGATTAGTTTGGATGGCAATGCATGATTTGCTAATTGACGTCTTTCTAAATCCAATATGGCGACTCCCAAAGATGGCGGGCTAGTTTATTTTAAGCATTCTCATGATATTGGTATCAAATGAAAGGGTTTACTGAGAAGAATACGAGAAATAAAATGACGACACTCTAAAGCGTGTTTTTTGAAGTGAAAACTTCTTTAGCGGCGTTATGATGCACTTTTGTGATGTGTAAAAATTTTTAAACTCGCGTCAGGTGTCACGTGTCTTGATCTAAAATTCGTAAGACGGACTGACATTAGGTTACGAAGGAATTTAAAATTTATGACATCTGTAATTGAGTTTGGGTTTCCAAAACTGGAAAATTCGTTAGACGGATTGACATTAGGCTACGAAGGAATTTGAACTTTATGACATCTGGCATTGAGTTTGGGTTTCCAAAACTGGATAATTATATTATGCACAAACAAAACATTCGGTTTCTCCAAAGAGGTAAAATTCGTAAGACGGATTGTAATAGTTCTGAAGTGTTCAATTTTTAATGTAAAATAAATTGTCATGTTTGTGTACGATAACGGAATAAATGAATATTGTATTTTACCACATAAATGATACTATCATTTATGTAATGGTATATAATGCAATGGTAATGGTATGGTAATTAAAGCAATTCGTGCAAAATATTCCCTAACCATTCCAAAATATCAAAAATGCACAACGTTAATATTCAAGTTTTCACTTCTGCCGGCACTCCCGAAGTGCAACCCGTTTTTTTTTATTGTACCTAATATTTTATTACATCTCTGTCTAAATACGTACATATACTTCATACCTTTTTTTCCATGGCAGTAGGCAGAAACAATAGAACGCCACCTGCTTACGATTCCTACATAGATCCTGTACTCCTTTCGCTTCGTCCATCGACGTCGTTTATACATCTCTGCGTTCATTTCGCATGTTCTTGAACCCTTGCTATTCCCATAAAAACTAGCAATAATAATACTCATCGGGCGTAGATCAAGTTTAAAGAGATCCGTGGCGTGACCGACGCGAACCCGCGATCATATATTAGGGATCCGTCGTGGGGAGCAGGGATTAATGCATCATGCAGCTTGTGGTGTGGCACAAGTTGTAGAAGACAGCGGGAACTCCACATTCCAATGGTGACTGAACACAGCGAGTCATAATCATATCGAACTACTTTTTATTCGTTTACCACATAACGGAGACGAGGAGCTCATGGCTAAATAATAACAGCCGCACGGGTTGACCTTTAAGATTAAGCCGTGCCTGCCGAGGTTGGTCCGTGGATGCTCACTCAAATGTCACGCTGATGGTGGCGCGTGTGTCGGGTCATTTAGTTCCCTTCAAAATGGTTGAGTTGAATGATGGCTGATCCATGCGTCATGTTCGTGAACGGGCGCTGTCAGTTGTGCCTGGTCGTCTCTTAGCTGCCACGGCTCATTTCGAACTAATGATTTCATATTTTAATTGTTCTTTTCGTTTTTACTATGGACACTTTTAACGTGCACGTCTTGCTACATCGTTCTCACATAATGTACCATCTCTAAATGAATGATGTAACCAAGGTTTTGTAACAAGATTCTGATTTAAAAGAGTGTCCATTGAGTTTCTTGCCCATTCTTCTCCATAGAGATCTACGCTTTGGAATGGGCAACTACAGTACTTTCACAGTTATTATGTCTTGTGACTGGGACTGTAGCTTCATTTTTATTGTTTTTCGACTATTCAAAAGTGCCTGTAACTGGCCTACTTGAAATAAATGATTTTGATTTTGATTTGATTTGATTTGATGGGTGACTATAATTACATACCGAGTTTCCTTCAGGTCTACCAAGTCTGCATCGGAAAGCACGTTAAGCCGTTGGTCCCGGCTGTCATTTGTAGATCTTTGACAGTCGTCACGAGTAGTCAGAAGTCAAAAGTCTGACATCCAGTCTAAACAAGGGGTATCGTATTACCAAGTTACTGGGTTGTGGAGGTCACATACTGGTACTCAGCTGCATACGGTTAGACTGCCGACCCCAAGACAGTTTGGGAAAAGGCTAGGCAGATGATAACAGAGACGAACGGCGGGATGTAGAGATGTGAAACGAGAGCTCATTTATACGGGCATCCAAGTAAAACAGTAGCCTGTACTTGCTATTTAGAATTGTCAAATCTTATGAGATTTGGGAAAGAGTTTTCATGCATAGTTTTATAGCTAGGTTGACAATATTAGCGGGTTTTGTTAAAATTCAGCAAACTGACCGACACGAAATGAAAATGAAACGGTACACCTTTGCCAAAAAAACAACATCTTTTAAACTAGTACCCGCTCCCGCTACCGCTCCTACCTCGCTCCGCTCATCTCCCGCCCCGCACCGCTCAGCCATCGGTTCGTGAAGTAGATGGATTACAGTGCACAGCATTTGTTGTACCCTTTACTATAACTTACACGAGCCATCGCATCTTCTACTTAGTACAAATTGAAAAATAGCCCACTGATGAGCTGGGATAATGACTGGGTAATTAGATAATGGTTGGTCTAGGAGAAATTAGCAAAAGAAATTCTTCACAGGGTTTTTGGGCTGAACACGAAAATTAAAAAAAAAAACTTGTTTTTTTACGATTTCGTGTCGGTGATAAATATTAATCAAATGTTCCATACATTGACGGGTATTGCACTTTTTTTTATAAAATAAAACAGCAGATTTTTTTATAATGACCGACGTAATATGCTCTGGGTGTTCTAGAATCATGTACAACACATACATATCTCTCTATATTTGAATCTTTGTATTTGACATGTTTTAATTTAAGTTTCTCCATGAAACACCAGAAAAAATATATAGTAAACGCTAGTGAAATGGCAGCTTCGAAACTTTTGCAACTGAACCGAACTGAACAACTGAATCAGCGGACAACAACTTATACCAATAAAGGCGAATGCCCAACAGTAGGCACAAAAAAAACAAATGTTACCTCAGTACTCATATAAAAAGCCAACGAAACAGCGTTAAACACGACGTAACCACTTAATAAGTCTATCGGAGCGCGTCGCCAAATGAATAACACCGTCCAATTTCAGGCATTGCAAGAAGCGCCCGAGAAAAAGATTGTTGCACTCAACATTAACACTTGCTTCGGAAATTTAATTCTACGACACCCTCCCATCCCAAAACCAAACTTACACCAGCAAAATAGAGTCTAAAACCACAACAGCAAACCGAAAACATACATTCTTTCCGAACTTCAAAACTGCTGAATCACTCAGTCTATAGAAAAAGACAGGCACACACAAAAGCTTCATTTGTTTTCTTCATGAAAGAGCAGGGTAGATATATTTTCGTGGTTGTGTCTGCAAACGTCTGGCTAATGCAGTGCGTCTGGGCTCTGACGAAGATGGATGACTCTTCTGGTTAGCAGTTGAATGAGTGCATGCCTTGGATAAAAAGAACAATTAAGCATGCTTGTATAATAACATCATGAGTATCAAATGAAAGTAAATTGAGGAGTTTTGGTTAATTTGAGTGAAGCCTATTGAGACGAGAGATTTTCTTTGAATAGTTAGATCATTTACTTTGAAACTGGTTGAAGGATAAGACACAACGTGAGTATAATACCGAAATTTTACTTCTAATGTCCTTACGATTTTTTTATTTTTTTTAAGGTTTTGTAATATTTTGTTCTGATTTTAGCTTACAATTTTAACTTACTGTTAGAGAACGTATTGATGACCTATATATATTTGTATGGAAATTTTCCAACTGACCATAGTGAACAGAGTTGATCCAATATATTTTGCTTAAGAATAAAATAAAAGAATGTAGTAATGAACCAGTACCTACTTCAATTAAATATTTTTTACAATATGCTTTTGTTTTATTTCAATACAAAGGTTATTTACGATTTCGGATCACGTTTCCATGTATAATGAGGAACTATTTGAGATAACATAAAAACCTCCCCTACGCAAACCACAAATCTGAAAATAAAGGACACAAGTTAAGAGCGGGCAGCGGTTTGTAAGAATGTTGTTTTTATTTTTCTGTTCTTAGCTTATTCTTAAATTAAGTAGAGAAATACTTATGGTGCTTATATTAATAAGCAACAAAACTTAACTTGCGAGAATATATCTGATTGTGTTGATTGAAGAAGAAGAATCTTCTTCTTAGTGTATCAGTGGTAATAAGTTCAAATATTTTTGGCCCTAAATTAAGATACGTGGATTCCGTTCGCCGATCAAGTGCCATATCAAGTGCCCCTGTTTAATAAGTAAGATGATTACTGTAGAAAATACGAAAAATTTAGTTTAGTAAGTGCTTGAATTTACAGGCAACAAAGAATGATGTAAGTTGGGTGTTCTACCGAGTTCGCCGAAGGTCGACCTATACACCGTGTAAATCACCTCATCACGAAGCCGTCAACCAAGCATTCTGAACATGAAACTAAGTAACTTTACGCAAAAATTATTTCTGGGAAACGACTTTTTTTTGGGGGGTGTAAAATCATGTTTTGTGGTATAACTCAATGTAACGCACTCAAAACATTATGCTGATGGACGGATTGAATAGTACGGGGGTCGTGGAGGTGCTTAAAGTAAAAATCTTACATTAAAAACTTGTATTAAAAAAAATACTTGTCAAAAAGTTGAAACTTTGACCCCTAATATCTCCGTAACTAGAAGGTTCCCAGGTATGGTGTAGAACAAAAAAATTATCGCAATGACAGGGAAAACTAGTGCCTTTCGGCTTCGTTAAGAGGTGTTTTACACCCTTTATACGAAGAGGGTGAAAAGTGGCAGAGCGTCAGTGAACTCACACAATCTTTATGCTTGTGATTATTGACTTTTTGAACGCCAGAGCAAAAACGCACGCGCGTGCCCTCCACGCCAAGCCACATCGCAAATACTTACAAATAAAAAAACGGATTTCAAAAGTATTGTTAACTTATTTCTTGATAAGACATTTAATATATAAGATATATAGATCACTTTTTAAAGATATTTATATGAACAAACACAAAAGTTATGATTTAAATTGCTTATTACGTGTTATAGTGCACCACATTTTTTGTCACATATTTGTGTCATTGGCGTACAGGGCACGCGATTACTTGTCACGGATATGTGACAATGGCGTTCAAAAGGTATCTTCATCTTTAAGTTACTCCGATATAATCTACAAATAGTCTACAAATTATTTCAACTGTACCATCTACAATTATGATTATTTTTAAGAAAGAATATTAGTTAACTTCTACATTCTTTGTCCACCTTTTTTAGTCTTCCAAAAAAGTCCAGTCCCAAGAAACAATGTCTTAACATCTCCCACCAATCGCGTATCATCATTCTCTTGCCCTTAACCCAATTAATTTAGGGTCGGCGCTGCATGTCTTCTTCTTCCATACTTCTCTACTACTCGTCGTCTCACCTCCTTTCTTGCCATATCATCCTTCACACAGTCCATCCATTGCAAAAGAGGATGATCACTATTTATTTTTCTTCGTCTGTCTGGTAGATTAATGAAAAGTATTGGACACATATTTTTTCTTTTTTCACGTGGTCATAAAATTACGGAGATATATTGAGTTGAAATAGCGCATGACGTCACATGTAGGTAATTTTTATACCTACTTGTGACGTAGTGAGCCCCCACTCTCCAACTTTAATGAGTTTTAACTAAGTATTTTTTTGATATTTTGATAAAACAAAAAATACGTGTCTAATATTTTTTATGACCGGTCTGACGGACAAAATAGAATTTCATTTTCTTTACCCAGTCTTCACCCCTATTCGCTTATACATGGACCAAGCTCCAAAGTCCTATGGCAAGGAAGCACGCAGCTTGGACCGGGCGTCCTTGCGGCGTCCACTTTCCGTTTCCACCGCGCGCCTATCAGACACGTCCAGCGCCAATTTACGCTGGTTCTGTTTCATATTGTTTGTCTTCTCATACAAATATTGGCGAGGAAGAAAGTTTCTTAGAATAGATACAGTGTAATTGAGATCATCTTTGTTTGCAATGGAATTCTAGGGTTTTTAGGGCCTTGACTGCATTCTAACTTCTTTTGACTGTGTGAGTGATTATGTTATGTTATGTCCATTAGGTTCATTTATCCAAAGTAGGTGATGTCTTCGTGAAAAGTTTGGCCTATTGTAAAGAGTCTTTAACATAGAAACTAGCTGTCCCGCGCAACTTCGTCTGCGTCACATTTCCCCGTTTTCGCAACATTTTTCATTGCTGCTCCGCTCCTATTGGTCGTAGCGTGATCATATATAGCCTATAGCCTTCCTCGATAAATGGGCTATCTAACACTAATAGTTTTTTTTTTTTATCGGACCAGCAGTTCCCGAGATTAGCGCGTTCAAGAAAACAAACAAACTCTTCAGCTTTGTAATATTATAGGTTAACTTTAAGTCTTCACCTAGGAACAATAACAGCACTGACTTCTATACAGTCCGTGGGACGGCAATCCGACACGACCATAGAAGGATCAGGCCCAAGACCAATGGCTTTACGTACTTTGTACCATACAGCTAACTTCCACACTTCGACTTTTACTGAGAATTGTTTTAAGAGCGTTTATACCTTACCGCTTTTCATACAAACTTTCAAGTCGTTATTTTCCGAGATGACTGAACCGATTGAAATGAAACTTTATACGCATAAGCAGGATACATAGATCTAAAAAGTTACAAAAAAATATTTTTAAAATGTGTTTAAAAAAAAAGAGAAAATTGGAATTTTCTGTTTCTATAGAAAATTTATAATCGGTCTAATTTAACTGTAATACTATTTTTCGAAAATGTTTTTAGTAACTTTTTAGATCTGTGTATCCTGCTTATGTGTACGAAGTTTCATTTAAATCGGTTCAGTCATTTCGGAAAATAACGACTTGAAAGTTTGTATGAAAAGCGGTAAGGTATAAACGCTCTTAATGGAAAAACATAATATAACACTTTGCCCAACCTGAGAGTGGAACCCAGAACTCGAAGAAGAAGTCGCGACTAACTTCTGCCCACGGCTTTATTCTAATCGTCTACGGCCGTCTCAAAAACGGTCTGCCATTCTCGAAGTACACAGACGTGAAAGGAAACAAATAGACAAACTTACTTTCACAACAATAAGTAATATCTATCTATATAAATAAAAATCTATTGCTGTTCGTTAGTCTCGCTAAAACTCGAGAACGGCTGAACCAATTTGGCTGATTTTGGTTTTAAAATGTTTGTCGTAGTCCAGGGAAGGTTTAAAAGGTGAGAAAGGTAGGGTAGGTAGGTAGGTAGGTAGGGTAGGTAGGTTAGATAGGTAGGTAGGGTAGAGTTTGGAAGGGTAGAGTAGGGTAGGCTAGGGTTGGGTAGGGTAGGGTAGGGTAGGTAGGTAGGGTAGGTTAGGTAGGGTATGTAGGGTAGGTAGGTAGGTAGGTAGGTTGGGGTAGGGTAGGGTAAGTAGGTAGGGTAGGTAGGTAAGGTAGGGTAGGTAGGTAGGGTCGGGTATGGTAGGTAGGTAGATAGGGTAGGTAATAAGTGCATTGCAACGCATGCCGGGGACAGCTAGTCAATAAATAAAAATATCTAAAGAATAAAATAGACTGATGAACACTGAAAACTTGATTAAACTTCAGAGCTGTCAAGTCTTCTATGATAGAATATTGTGATCTAATTGGTTGACCATTAATTATAACAGTCGCTCGTATTAATTGACACCAGATTTGAAACAAAATCATCTAATCTATTATGCTAGCACTACTGAGGAGCTCGTGGCTAAATAATAACAGCCGCACGGATCGATCTTTAAGGTTAAGCCGTGCTTGCCGAGCTGTGCTTTCCGAGGCCCGGAGGATCGCACGGTATGTCATTATGGTCACCCATCCACGTACCAACCTCGGCAAGCACGGCTTAACCTTAAAGATCGACCCGTGCGGCTGTTATGATTTAGCCACGAGCTTCTCACATTTCGAGTAAGAGATAATAAATAACTTAACATTTTATGTTATGTTATTTATTATCTCTTATCTCTGTCAAAACTGACAAAAAAAAAAAAAACTATCATCGCTTTTCTAGGGCCTTTGGGGGCTTCCACAAGTGGCTATTGCTTTTAAAGCATTTCACATTTGTACCACTTCCAACAGCTCTGACATATAAGCTTTTCGACAACTTCTGCTTCCCAAGAACATCAGTTAACATATATCCCTGTAGTGAATTACTTTTGTTAGTAAAACGTTTTGAATCCAAGTGAATATGTTTGAAGTCCCACGGACCCGAAAAAACCGTTTTGCTTCCATATTTATTGTACGAACCGCTAGTTTATGGAATACACTGCCGGCTTTTCAGTTTCCCGATTATTGTAATCTGTATATTTTCAAAGTTAGAGTGAGTCGGTTTCTTGGCAAGCGTGCTCCACCCTAGGCCGCATCATCGCTTCACGCAGCACGACGCGAATTGCGGCCAAACGCAAGCCTATTAAGAGTAAAAAAAAGTTACAAAACCAATAACACATAATTGAATCGGAAAATAGTTTGACAACCCACTGAATCTATACTTATCATAAATGCAAACGTATCTGGCTGTCTCTTTGTCTAAATAAATGTCGAACCTAGGTTAAGAGATAGGATATTTTTATCCAAGTTGTCTTAGGTGGTATAATTTCCGACATCCGGGAAAATTCGCGGCTCACAACTAGTCTAGCATAACTAGGAGCAGGCTAGACAAATAGCAACAGGTGAGCAAATCAGACGCTCGTGCTAGTGGCACAGACGTACTAGAGCACACGCGTGGCTATATAATTGTACTTTTTGGGAGCGCCGACACTAGGTAATTACACTTCACTTTGGGCTAGTTTTGTGTGGATGCGACGGGCAAATAATTAATAACTAATACTTTGAAATTGAATGTTTTGTAACTGTCGCTGTTTGCTAACAGGTTTCTGTATTTGTAGAAGTCGCAGTAAATAATAATTAAGCTTAGGCTAAGTGACAGCTATAATGATAAAGTCGAAAATGTTTGGAACACTTTGCAGCCGCTAGCAATCGATTTTGAAACCTATCACCGTATTTCTACAACGGGATTTTTCACGAATTGGATGTTTGTCTTTGTTTTTTTTTACATATAATTTGACGGCTAGGACTCGAATCCTTGAAGGATGCAGTTAACTAAACAGCCGCCGCCGCCCTGTATAAGTTTTGTGGTAGATTATTCTGATAAAATGTCGATTTGCCTAAGCCTACGATGGTCTACGAATTATCGTAGACCTTGTGTAGCGTTGTCTACGAGAGATCAAAAACAGTGAAGCGCAATTTATTACCAAGTTACAACTTTTTACTTTATATTGTAATCAAGGGAAGGTCCACTATATGCCCGCTCAGGTGGTACGTCTGCGTCTTGATCGCGAACTGTTTACATATGTGGAGTTCGAGATGACGTACATCTGCAGGCGGAACTGACCTTTCAATACGATTATTTTTATCTGTTGACGAGGCAGGGACTTTACCTAATCTTAGCGCACGTAGGTGAATGCATTAAATATCCTAGGTACCTAGTAAACAGATATAACATTTATTATTTTAATATCATAATTATTTTAAAGACAAATAATTCCGTATTAGTAATTTTGGCTGAAAAGTTATTAATTTCACGAAATAAATTCATGAAAAAGTTACATGTATTCAAATTCAGTTTTTTATAACTTTATTGTTATGTTTTGTTGTTTTGTTTTGTGAAGATGATTGCATTCATACACTTTAAATAAAAATCCATACTAATATTATAAATGCGAAAGTCACTCTGTTTGTTTGTATGTTTGTTTGTTACCTTTTCACGACTAAACAGCTGATTGGATATTAATGAAATTTGGCAAGAAGATAGATTTCAACCTGGGGAAGGACATAGGCTATATATCATCACGCTACGACCAATAGGAGCGGAGCAGCAATGAAAAATGTTGCGAAAAAGGGGAAAATGTGACGCAGACGAAGTTGCTCGGGACAGCTAGTGTTCCAATAAACCTGATTTTATGTGACAATGTAAATATTCATCTGAGGAACACCTAAGAACCTAAGCACAGTAAACTAAGCAACAGACTACTATTTATTGCGACTACAGCCACTGTCGCCTGCGCCTGTACTCTTTGCTACCGTACACTCGCCAGTTACTGACCTCTTTTTCACTCGTTTTTTTTGTTTATATTTTTGTCTCTTTCACTCCTAATAGCCTGGCTTTCGGCAGATTAATACACCGTCGACTAATGCATATTATTATTTTGAGTGGTTTTTCTTTACTGATGTACTCCGAATTATGAACGAATGTGTATCACGACTTTACTATTACTATTCGATAGTTTTGAAACTAAATGATTTAAGTTACTTCATAAGAAACATAAGAGAGGCTAAAGTATACGGTACTACGAAACTTATTAAAAATATGTTGTCGTTTAGCTGTATTTTGGTGATTTTACGACATCGCATAACGTCAGTGGTTCTCAAAAACTGAAATCAAATTCAAAATCAAATTCTGTATTGACATAATAGGTTACAGAAACTTGTTTGAAGCTGACTCCTGAACTAGGTGTACCTGTATGTCAGGAGTCAGCGCCCTCTCCCATTATATTTGGCTTAGATTAGTATCTATGCCTATGTTGACATTAGTATGTCAAAAAAGGCATAGAAAAACATATGTGCTACAAAAAAAAACAATTTTAGAAGAAGTGGAATAACAAAATAAAGCAATAATAAAATAAAAACAAAAACAGAAATGAAAAGTATAAAAAAATATATAATAAATTCTTAAGTTAATACAAATATACAAATACCGCGCTAATCTAATCGTAACTTGATTTTGGTAGTTCGCTCAAGATTGTCTCAGAAGCAGCCAGTCTTGAACCGAGGGATACTACAGGGTGTAACGGAAAGGGTATATACATCCTTAAGGATGTGCTACAGACCATCAAACTGAACATGTTCCTCAACATAAAAATTTTTTTGCAGCAAAAAAAAATATCAGCTGCCTATACATTTGGGTCGAATAGGTATTGTAATTTTCTATGGGGCAGCAGATTTTTTTTTTTGCTGAAAAACATGTTTTATGATGAGAAACGTGTTCAGTTTGATGGTCTGTAGCACACCCTTAAGGATGTATATACCCTTTCTGTTACATCCTGTATACAACCTGCATTATCAGCCTACAAATGTCCACTGCTGGACATAGGCTCTTCTCTCGTACCTCGCACGCCAGTTAACTTAAACATTATATATAATCTAAGGTCCCATTGAAATAGATGGACAAACTTTCATAAATTATTCAGCCCACCAAAATAAGGACAATATAAGAAAAACGCATTAGATGCAATAGAAATGTTGGTATTTCATTTTTTTAGGTCAAAATAAAATCACTTTAATCAGTGTTTTTTTTTGTTTGGATATCTTTGTTTAGACGTACTGAACGCTGCATTAAAATGTGGCCATCTATTTTAATGGGAATTTATCTAATCTTGAGATTATATGAAAAATTACATGACGCCTGTATTCCCTGCAGGTGTATGCAGAGATGTCCAGTTGACCCATGTTTTGCTAATTACCTTTGATCAAGACAATCAATATAAGCCGGTTTTTTTTTAAACTTGGCGCCACTCTAGGAATTTCTCCTGTATCGTGGGTGCGTTTACAAACGTTTTAAACTCACATACACAAACAGCCAGACCCGCAACAATCATCTGTAGGCCATACAAATATTTGTTCCGTGCGGGGATCGAACCCACGACACGCAGCGCAGCAGTCGATCGCTCAATCACTGCGCCAACCGTGCCGTCGACTTAATAACACTTTGAAGACGATAATTTTAACACCAGTTATATTAATTTTTATTTCTAGTTCAGTGTTTGTTTAAATGTCACGCAAAATTATAAACCAAACCCTTCGCATAGTTTTTTTTTGACTCTCATCGAAGTTAAAGTATTTACTTAAGCTTAAGTAACTGTTTATGTATTTTTTTATGCAATAGACAAGAACTTAAATAAAGTAAGAACCGACAAAGAAAGAAAAGCTAAAAATTCTACTACTCTACTTTTTCAGTTCCAACTTCAAGCAATTACAAAGCTAAGTAATAATAAACATTGTATCTTAAATTATGACATTTATTCAAGTAAACACTTTGAGTTGTTTATACATAAATATGGCTGACAGTCCTACTAAATATGAACATTCGAAGACATCATCATCTGCCTAGCCTTTTCCCAAACTATCTTGGGGTCGGCTTCCAGTCTAACCGGATGCAGCTGGGTACCAGTATTTTATATGAAGCGACTGCTTATCTGACCCCCACAACCCAGTAACTGGGTAATACGATTGTAAAAACTGGTTGTCAGACTATCGGGCTACTGACACCCATCGACAAATGACAGCCGGGACCAACGGCTTATGTGCTTTCTAAGGCACGGAGGAAACTCGGTATGGAAGGGGTGGTTCAAGTCACCAATCTACAGACCATCAATCTAGGCAAGCGCGGTCAGCTGCAGTCGCTCCATATAAATGCTGGTATTCAGCTGCATCCGGTAAGATTGGACGACTGAAAGGCTATGCTGATGATGATGTCTGTCTGTATAGTATCTTAATTCTCTTTGAATACATATTTTATTATTGTCTCTGTAAATATTTTAATTTAACATTGCCACCATCTACATCAACAGAAGGCTGAACCTTGGTCTAGAAGCCACGAGCCATGAGCCATGAGCCATGAGCCCCTGACAACAGCGTCTGGTCATAAAGTATGCAGGGGCTCATTAGCGTGACAGTTCGCGGCCCATCGCTTATGTACTGTGTATACAGCGTGGAACGAAATATCCGTTATGTGCAAGTGGTAATTTAAAATTTAATATATTTTTAACTTTATTCATTTTGGTTTTTTAAATATCTCTGATTGATACGAGTATAAGTAGCTGGAAACGATATTTACTTTTGGTATTCATAATCACATACGTAAAATAGACAAGAAATATAAAGAATCAAAATTTTCCTTATTAACACAAATGTTACTATGTGGTAAAAAATACAAACGCCTTTTTGGTATACGTTGGTATCCCAGCAAAAATAAAAACACTCTTTTTAGAATATTTGAGTGCAGTAATATCAATTTGTAAAATATAGAATAGAAAGAAAAGAATAACAAACTTTCTATAAATAAAACTAGCTTCCATTCGCGTGAAATCATTATAAAGATTTTATTTCCTTATTTGATTCGGATTTTGTTGACAATTTCATATTTTACAAGCTTTTTATTAGCTTCATTTAATTCTTTTTCTGAAACAAAAGCCGTCTAACTTACTTCTTATAACATCAGGTATCTGCCACTAAAAATCCCGTCAAAACCAGTTCAGCCGTTCCGGTGATTAGCCGGAACAAACACACAAAAATTCAAACCTTTTTTTTTTAGTTTAAAGGCACTTTTAATTTTATTTATTTGTATAGATAAAAATTGGGCCTTTGCGAAAAGAGAAACAAAATTTCAGAACCGGTACTTACTTCGCGCTTACAGCGCTCTTTCGTATCAACCTGTATGATATGTTCTCTGACCCATTTTTCTCAACCGACTACGGCCTGCGACGCGACGAAGGATGTATATATTATATTAGAACATACGCTTTAAGTATATCTTATGTACTAAGACTAAGTAAGACCTGTTCCTATATTAGAAAACCAATCATTAGTTGTACCATTGAGACTTTTTATGCAATCAATTACTTCTGATAACAGGGTCAACGACCATTGAAATAGTAGTTATTTAAAATTACATAACGTAACATAACTTCATGCCGGTAATCTCCAGGGGTTAGGCAGCAGTGTAAATATACCATCCTCAGTTATATTTAAGTCTCAATGTAAAATACGGTGATTCTATTATATTTTCACCCTACAGGGTCCGTAATTGTGGCTAAACTCTTAAAGTATAATTTTTCAAATAAAAATATGGGTAGACAGAAATCCAGATTCCAGAATCTGGATTTCTGTAGTAGACTGTAGTAGTCTGGATTTCTGTAGACAGAAATCCAGATTCCAGAATCTGGATTTCTGTCTACCCATATTTTCTGCTGAACTGCTGCTGGACTGCTTATGACAAATTATTCATGGGAAAACCCAATAACACCATCAAAAATACCCAAGAACGAAGTCTCCTTGCGATAATAGGACAGGAGCTGCTATGCACCATTGTGTGTGAACACTGCCTTCCATTCGAAGTCAGCGAATTTACAAAGACCACCGTCTTTGAAAATTCGCTGACTGGTGTAGAACAATCTTTAACGTAGTTGCTAAATACTCAACGAACCTTCACGCCTGCAATCTACGAAGGATTTAGCAGAGGCTTATGCACCTATAGTACAGCCACGTGTCGCCAGTTTTCGAGCAGAAATCTAGATTCCTACCGAGACATATAACATTTTAGAACAAGGATACGTAAGACATATTTAAGTGGGTAACTGCAGGAATCAGATATCATCATCATCATCAGCCTATTATGTTCCCACTGCTGGGACACAGGCCTCCTCTCTATGAGAGGGAATGGGCTGTTTTCCACCACGCGGGCCCAGTGCGGGTTGGTAGATGTCACATGTCTTCGATTTTTTAGTTCTAGAACATGCCGGTTTCCTCACGATGTTTTCCTTCACCGTTTTTGAGAGTAGCGGTGATGAAATAAATTACACAAAGTAATGCGCCTGCCTGGGTTCGAACCCACGGCTTACTGCTCGTAAGTCGGGGCTGCCACCACTTGGCCACCGCTACTATCAATGCCGCTGCTGCATATTTTTTTTAGTATTTATTATTATTTGGTCTTAAATCGGAATGTACAAAAGGTAACCAAAAGCTGTCGTAGTCGATTGAAAAGAAGCAAAGATGAAGATAGAGAGCATGAAGAGGAAAATAAATGCACTCCCTCAGCTGTCAATGACGATCATGCATGAGTCATCTTTAATCTTGGAATTTGGTTGCACCAGCTGCCATAACTTAACAAAGTGGGGAAATGCAGTTTTTCCTGAATTCCAAACTAAATTAACGAGCATATACCTAGCTACAGTAATAGTCACGCGTTGAAGTCTTTTCAACAAAAACGACAAAAGCTCTAAAACAAAAAAACTATTTGGTCCAACGAACCACTCCTCAGAATCTCATTACTGATCCTATATTCAGACAGCAATGATGAAAAATGTCGGCTGGAAAAAAAAAGGATTACATTTGCAAATCCCACATCAGATTTTTAGATGCGAACGTGCAGTATGCAGGGGGAGAGTACATACATACTCGTATCTATCATTCATTAGCAGCGCAGCTAGAATCCAATACGACATTTTTTACAATCCCCGGGCACAAAGAACGGGCGGCCACCCCCACACTAGCAAACAGCCCCATACAAACAAACGCGCCGATGTATGAGTAATAAAAACTTGAAAAAAATCTCACTGACCCGCACACACGCGCGCGAACCGCGAAAAAAAATCACCGACACAAAGAAAGTCCACCGAAAACTTGTATAGGAACTTTTGTGCGCACACGGCCGCGCGACGCGCACACAGGCACGTGCGCAAGGAAGTCGCGCGTGTGTGCGCGCTGCAACCCGTGCGCACGAGGGCTAAACTTAGCTGAGTATACGTGTAGTTGTGTCTCACAGTTGCAAGAGACCGAAACTTCCACTGTGTTAGAGTTCGCGGAAAATCCTTGATCAACAATTTTGTATAATCGACGCTATTCTCCACGAAAATTAAGTTAAGTTTTCTGTGCAGCTCGCTGGAGTTGCGACGTACCTCTTCGGAGCAGGAGCTGCGCACCGCGGGTAGTTTTCGTATGAAACTTGGTGGCGCGAGATGCACCAAGTGAGATAGGAACACAGAGTCTGTTGCCGTCCTTGTCGCACGCCACCCGCCGCCCGGGGCGCGGGCACGTGGGGGGAGGCGGGAGGGTGTCGTGTCGCGTTGATGAACATTTTTTCTCATTTTTTTCTTTATTTTTACGCGAATCGTTTTTAAAAAGGGTTTCGTCATAATTGCGTCGCCGCTCCTGATTATGTTAGCGCGAACGATAAGCCGATCTGTTGGCGTGGCAACTAAATGTACTCTTACTAATAACAGCCTCCCAATCTTGACTCATCACCATCACGAAAAGTCAAAAGTATCACCTTCGATTAAATTTGATGAGTTGCATTTGATTATCATTTAATTTACATAACTTGATTACACTGTAAAACTTTAAAAGATAATCATGTAGGTAGCTGACTAAAGTTGAATAATAAATTTTCGAACAAAAAGAGCTATTAAAAACTGCAGGTATGTCTGACCAGTAGAGTAAATAGACTTGGACATCTGTTTAGAAAAAGGAAAAACGGATGAATGGAACAAAAAAGCTGTAAAAAGCGTGTGAGATGTGAGGCTAGTAGTAAAAAAAGGCACACGTAAACATTGCGATACGTACGCATGTCTCGAGTGGCTCGTCTTGGCGGGAAACTTATTTTCCCGCGTTTTCTCGCCCGCCGCCATATTTATTTTTGTTATTGCTAATGTGAATCTAATTGGAATTTGCGAATTTTCTTATCATTTTTTTATTTTTGTTCCCGTCCTTAATTATATGAAATACTTAATTCAAGAGCTGAAGTTTCTCAGTGAGAAAAAAGGAAATGGCAAACTTACCAAAAACAACCACTTCACAAAACACTAAAGCATCACTATCGTTTCAGTGTAAACAGTCTAATAGATAAACATAAACACAATCAAATAATCGGATAATCAGAACTTATTTCAGCCGCATCCTCCGCGTTGTAGGGAAACAAAAAAAGCGTGTTGCCGAGCTCAGTCTCACAGCAACGGCGGCGCGGACCGGCCGCATCCAAAACGTTTATATTATTTTACCTTACGTGTTTCATTTCGCGTAGACTTTTGGACAGCGGAGTATGCGACGCGGTAGTGCAAACAAATTGTGACTTTGGACATTCATTAAAAAAAAAATGGAACACCGTGACTTTTTCGACAAAAACAAGAATCTTTTTAACCGGCAAAAAAATTTTTCATAACCGCAACTTTACGCAGTTCAAACTAGTTTTTTTTTTCACTGGTTTTTTCAAGTTTTTCTTTTCGCACTTACAAACATACTGATGCAGTTTAACAAGTTTGAGTTTACGTACGTTTTGTTTTGTTTGAAACTTTAACAAGATAGGCAACAAACTGTATTAGCGACAGACGGAAGGAGAAGAGAAGAGAAGATGGCGCTTGCATCTTCTGTCAGCCTGTATTACTCCATAGTGCAGCGAGCTGCTAGGCACTATCTAGAAGATTACTGTCACACAGGTAAGATTCAAATAAGATTATTTTTCATTTGCAGATTTTCAGTCCTGAAATATTATAGGGAAAAGTTCAGGTTTTTTTTTCTTCTGTAGTTTTAGATTTTCCCGCTTTTCCTGAAATAGCCTTTATAATATAGAAACTAATTATTCAGAATGCTGGAAATAATTACAAAATAAAAAAACTTAACGATAAACGAGACCGTCGGATAGGCTACCGGTTCCTCATTAGTATTTTACTCTTTTTTTTATTTTATAAAATAACTCGCATCCAATTAATAATAAGTCTTCAATTTACGATAGCAGATTTTTGTTTATTTTACTTTAATAAAGCTTTAATTTCATGCACAGAAACGGAAGGACGTCACAAAAAATATAATTATAAGTACGGTACATTACAAAGGCTACTTTTCATAATAATTTATCACAAGTAAGAATTTTCTTTAAAAAAGCCGCAATTTTCGTATTGCTCGCGGAAAGTAAACGGATGCATTTTCTTCTTTCTCGCTTCATCCGCGAGTTTCATAGTATTAATATTAAATTGTCTTGAATAAAAATCATCATTCTATTAGGGTCCGTTTTAGTAGGGTCCATAGGGCACTATGGTCCATTTCTAATGTAGCATTTAACAAGAATATTATATAAATCAAATATCTTTCAAACTAATCATTTTTTTTTTTTTTTTAATGCAAAAGTGCTTGTAAGTTTTACTTGGTAAATCATGATGACTTTAATAATTACTATCAAAACTTTAATGAGAATATTTTTCATGATGAGTTTAATCGTCGCTGAAAGTACTGCATTCCGTAACCCACATTTTTTCTAAATAAACATCGACTTTTCTGTAAGTATCGAGCATACCATAGACTGAAGTTACATACTCTATGCCTAACAGCATATAACTTCATTGGTAAATAAGGCGACTCTCTGACCAAGTTACTTTTGCAGAAAAATGGGCATACAAAATGGCTTAACCTATGTTTGTGTCTAGGTGTTTTAGACCTTAAAGTTGAGGAAATTGGTTGTAGTTTTATAAAAAATGGAGAGTAGATACAGATCTTATGTATTGCGGTAGGTCCAACACAATCTTATAATAACCTGTACACAAAAAGACATTCCTAAGTATAGTCTAACATTATAATTTAAAGCCCTATGTAAAACTAACATACATGTTTAAAGTATAATGACGTAATAATGCATATGAATAATAATTAAATTAACTCAGTATTCGTCTTTACTTATAACCTAAAATAAGAAAAAGGAAATACCGAAGATATTATTATTAATGTACTTGCAATAAAAATGTTAATAAAATAATAAATTACATTTATCTGAATCGTTATCTCCTTATGATTTGTAATTCAGTGATTTTATAATTAGGTGCAGTGCATAATAGTACGTATTATTTGCATAAATTAATTACCATAATTGCTTGCTGATCTGTGCAGGTAGCATTAATTAAAGTTTATTATAATTTGGTATTAAAAGATCTGTAAAAAACTGCAATGATACTGGTTCATTCATTTGGATAAAAATTTACAATTGATATATTGGCTACTTTGGCACTATTTTAAACAACGCTCTGATTTTTACTAGAAGTTGAGAAACAACATTGGATAATATAATCAAAATAATCTTCAAATTCTGGAAAATACAAAGTCTAATTAGAGGGACAATTACCGAATTTTATAGAAGAAAAAGAAAAGTATCCTCCATCTCATTCTCAATCTGTCAAATTACGTCTAATTTATCTCCATTTTTTGTATTGATCGCCGCTAAAATCGAAATATTGTCCGTCTGGAAGATATTTTCAACACTGCCAAACGATCAAACCTAGAAAAAAAACCTCCTTTATCATTATTACGTCAGACGTGTTACCTACTAAGTGTAGCTCAATTGTCATTGTTTACATTAGAATTAATGCAGTATGCGATCTTATCACTACAAAAATTAAATTAAATATTCAAATTTTTGAATAACCTTTAAATTCTAAAGACATCCTTTAGAATCGCCTGGGAACTAGTTGGTAAGACCGTTTACACACTGGCCGGTAAGAACTGTTTCAATTGTTTCATACTCCATCGCGTGGCTAGGCGTTTTGTGACAGAATAATTATATCTTTAAACTGAAAAGAAGCTTTGACCTGTAGTGGAACTACAAAAGTACTACAGCAACATACTATAGGACTAAAAGTACTACAGTGCCATGTATGTCACGAATGAAGTTTTATCCGCGACTTAAGACTAACTACAAATGTAATAATTCCGACAATAATTGTCGGGCAGTAGCCTACCAGACATAGCACCTGTCGGGTCGGAGAATCTTTCCTTTTTTTTAAGTCGGATGAAGAACTTTACACCCTGTTCTTCATTTACCCCCCATCTTTTAACTTAATTCTAAAGATACCATATTAATTTACAATCAATATAAGTTTCAATGCTCTGAGAGAAGCTCGTTGCTAAATAATTGCAGACGCACGGGTCGATCTTATTATAGTTTGGGAAAAGGCTATGCAGATGATGATAAGTTTCAATGCTCCGCATGATATTTGAACCCACAAAAAGATGTTTACTCCTATAAAGTATTTCTCAACAAAAACACAAACAATTATTACAGAGAAAGTTTTGTTTTGTTCTTAATGATTATCCGAGCGTTTTCATAAGTTTCCTCAGTCGGTCAAAATTATCGAAAATTGTTATTTTCACGGTTTGTTAGTCAGTAAGTATGATTGCTATAAAATTATCAATTTTGCCAAAACCTGAACTTGAACTTGCAAAAACTTTTTAATTGCAGTAACATAAGGTTTACCTAATGTTACCGGTTTAAACCTAAATAAATACTGGTGTGATATTGATATTTAACATTAAAAAAACTGCCGCAAATCCTTAATTTAGGTACCTTTTCACACACACAGAGTCTTGGTCAAAATATTGTTGATAAATCTTTGCCGACGGAAAACGAATGGTGGAATTAGTGACTAAATAAAAAAAAAATAGTTTAGTATTTTCAACACCCAAAACTAATTCTTCTTAGCGTGTCGATACAGGGTAGGTTAACTTTTGAATGTTTAGTATTTTTTTTTTTTTCATAATAAATGTAGTAAAGATGATGTCAAAATGATATCAAAATGAATAACGTTACAATTCTTTAAATGATCAAGAACGCAGTTAATATTATGAATTGTTACGTAATTATTCCTTTACTCATTTCGTAACATATAATTTACATTTTTTAACATTTTTACAAAATTATATACAAAAAAATACATTATAAATATAAAAAATAGTAGCCCACAGGCATTGGTTACAGGGTCCGAGCTACCGGTGGTCAGGGTTATTGAGAGAGGAACCTCCTAACAATAAGCGCCGGGTCCAGAAGTACAGCTTTCTGAATCAAGCCCTTGATCCAGCTGCCAAGCGAAAGACTCCTTAGATATTGGTCGAGGCTTTTGGCTATTAAGCCATTAGCCGACACGACTATCGGCACAATGACTGCTGTACTCACGTCCCACATGTCGACAACCTCGCGAGCCAGATCTAGATATTGGAATTGCTTATCTTTATCTGCTTTCACCAGGTTCTTAACGTAATTAATATTATTATCCTTTTATGATTTCGCTAAACGGGCCCTGTTTTAGGCCCCCAGACAGACAGTCGCCCTATATAAAATACTGACTGGAAGCCGACTTCAACATAACTAGGAAACGGCTAACCAAGATGATGAATCTTGTGTGCCAATAAAGCAATATAATTATACCACACCAAAACCTTGGAAAGCATGTTCTTTATAAAGCAGCACTTATTAATCTTTTCAGGGCAGAAAATAGCTTTACATTTTGTTCGGTAGTAATCTTGATTTGCCTGAAGAAACGGCACGATTCTTCGTAATTTGTATGAACATAATGTTTTCTTAAGAATGTGGCTTCTATACTGGTAGTTAGCTATCTTATAATAAGCACCAGAGTCCTAGGTTTGAGTCCCGTGTCGCGTTTGAATTTTAACTTACCAGATTTGATGATATATTGCTGATTTTTAGCTATACATATAAAATATTACGATTATATTTTTTTACGGTGTCATAGAGCATTTTTCAGGAAAAAATTAAAATCAAGTAATAATGTATGCCCCTACCAAAAGAAAACTATAAATAACTACAAACACTCAAAACCCAAATAAACACTAAGTAGAACAGACTTCTGGATACACAAGAAAAAAACAAGGATATATTTTCATGCACTTCGTATGCAGAGATCATTTCGTATTTTATTAATAAAATTATTATTTTCAGCAAACTTGTTTGGCTATCTTAGCCAAACAATCTAGAAAATCTAGACAGGTAGTTTATTAAATCATATTTTATATACATGAGGAGTTACGGACAATAGACCATGTGAACTCGCAGTCAAAAGTGGTTCGGTAATAAATATAATAAAATTATGCTCAAAAAAATAAAATTTATATCATCAAAAAATTTTTGTAAATGTATCTGTGTACTGAGAGAAAATTACATGTAATTGTAGAATCCAATCAATCAAATCTTAAACAGCTTACAAAGCTGGACAAAACAAATAATATAAAAAAGTATGCAAGCTACATTGACATGCTAAGAAAATAAGCGGGCTAATAGGCATATTGCATTGGTAGGGAAGTCGAATTTTAAGCAATAGGACCCGTAGTGAATTTTGACGATAGTAGCGACCATAAATGCGATATCCCTATCAACCCGCTTATTTTCTGATCATATCAATCGAAAAAAGTTCAAATAACACTAATTGAACTATGACGCTTTATTACGTTAACCTTTATATGAAAAAAAAAAAAAAAAAAAAAAAACAAATAGAATCTGCCAGGTTACTTCCTCCCGACTTTTCTAGTCTTTCGTTTTCCTCTACGTGACCGCTTGTGTTCCGTCTTTAATAAATGAGAATGAAAGTGTGGATATAAACATTTTATGCAAAATAATAATGTATCGTATAAATAATAATACACTCGCGTCTGTGATTTGATTTGGTGCACGCCCTTTAGCAGTGAATAAGTACAATCGAGCAGACAAGTTTTACTTGTTCCCAATTAAACTGTTACCTTTTGGTTTGCAAGGGATACTAGTAGAAACATAATAATGAAAGCAAGCTCAGATAATAAAGAAAGTTAACTATACAAAATTTTCTTGACTACAATTGTGAACTGTCTACACGTTTTTAGTTGCACTCACTTCAAAACACCTAAAAATCATAAAAAAAAAAAACAAAACAAACAAGCTACAGCTTTTCAAACCCCTAAAATTCAATACAACTCATCCATAGTACTACAAACGGAGACATTTCCTCCCCAGAACAGACAAAAGCAAAAAAAAAATAACTCTACAAACACTTATTCGCTAAACAGTACAAGAAAACCAGTTGCGTTCCGTCCCGCCGTACTTTTATATAACCAGTTTGTCGATAATCGCATCGGCTTGCGTTTATATGCAAATGCGTTGCATCTCGAGACGTTAAGTTCAAGGTCGCTGCGTCTAGCGCAGTTTGCTAACACTTGTGTGTTTCACTGTAACTAACCTAATATAACACCGCGCCTGTAATTCCCGAAGAGTTAGGCAGAGGTGTTCCTATGTATTAGTACGCCCACACTCGCTAGTTATGTTTTTAAAGGGCCATTTAATAGGGGCCGAGACTATTGCCATCAACCTGGCTCAAATCGACATTCCGCGCGTTGCTATTACTGGAAATACCTAACAAAAAAATCGGTCAAGTGTGAGTTGGATTCTAATACAAAGGCATCCGTAGCACCAAACTAGATGTTTAACGCTCATTCATAATCATGCCAATTTCCACTCAACAGCAAAATTAATTTGTTTTTCATAATATATTAATCAAATACAAAATTGCTTCTGCAGTTACAGCCAGGACGAATCTATAAGGGTATAGTTTCATTTGGCAACGGAACCAAAAATACCATCAACAGTTCTCTCGACCTGGGGATCGAACCCAGGACAACCTGAAATTGAGTTTCAGCGGTAGCGCTAGTGACCACTAAACCAACAAGGCAGTCAACATTTATATGCAAATGCATTGCACCCCGAGACGATAAGTTCAAGGTCAGTGCGTCTAGCGCAGTTTCCTAACACTTGTGTGCTCCACTGTACTCAGTAGTATGCTAATACCCACTTAACATTATACATGAGGATCAGTTCAGTCTTGATAAAGATTGTAATTGGCTACCGTTTGGCGAGGTGATTTTTTTGTTGTAGCTAAGATTTTCTTACAAGTATGTTAGTCACTTTGAGGGTATATTATATTATTTGATTTAAATATGTGGCTTAGTTGATGGCGTTGATAGTTAATTTCAGCTAACATAACTTACCAACGCTTTGTATTCCTTTTTAAATTACAAATCACTTTTGGATTAATTTGAAACTATAATGCTTAAAGTTTAAAGGTCAATTTTTTCACAACTGAGGCTAATAGTCAAATTTTTCCCTTCTCTTTCCTTTTATAAAACTGACTATTCATAAACGCTTAACGTATCTCACCTGTCGCAATCATTTTCTTTTCAAGAAAAACAAAATAAGAATACAACAGCTAAACTAGTGACCATTCGTGACCTTCAGGTAATATTTATTTCTTATTATTCATGTATTTACGCTTAGTGCAAGTTCAGTGTCAAGAAAGTTGACTCAATTTTCTTGAGTCAACTCAAACTTGAACAACACTTCTGTTCTTGAGTGTACTTTAGTTAACAGTAAGGTAAAATGTAAGAACTAATTCCTGCGATCGAGTGGACTGGACATTTAGCCTTTGCTATTTTTTGTAAACCTAACTAAATAGTGTGTTTTGCAAAAGTGAAATTATGTCTTTTATGAGACGTAGCTATGGAATGTTCAGTTTTATAGAATCATAAATTATTATCTACCATGAATTCAACAGGTAATAAACAACTTTTCACATAAAAAAAAAAATAGTGCGTGGAGTCCCTCCGCGCGGAAGAAGTGAAACGAAATGCGGGTGTACTATTAAACACAACCCTGCCATATCCGTCAGATTAAAGGCGTGATGTTATGTATGTATTACATACCACATTAGTCAATGAACTCTAAAAAAATCTAAATTTTTCTTACTCGGGTGGCAGTACCAGTAGTCATCCGCGCACGCCCAATTACTTTTTAGGCAAAAAGCGTCAAGTCATCAGCGCGCACCGAATCACTGCCCGTGACGTCTGCCGCGTCTTGTTGCACTTAAATCGACTAATTTTGTACTTTCTATGAATTTCTGTGTCTTCAAAGAGGTTAGGATCTTTATGCATTCGTGAATCATCTTGATAAGAATCACATCTACAATCTAACATTTTAAAATCGTTTCCGTAAGTTAAAGATCCGCAAATATTCACATATAAAATCTAGCCTGTAAGACTTAACTAGAACACCGTCATTCTTTTTGATACAACCATAGTCATATGATTTCCCATTCACTGTTCTTCCCCGCACTGAGTTTAAAACAATATATGTATATTAATGGTGCACCACCATAGGCGTGACACACTATTGCCAATTATTGCAACTCTTCGAAGGCAGATTCAACGAAAAATACAAAATGTATAATACCAGAACAGCGGCGAGGCATAGAGGCTCGACGATTCACACCCCAAAACGATTCAACCGTCTTGGGTCCAGCAAAGAAATTAAACAGAAAATAAGAGAAGAACAGAAAACACCATAAACAGTTACATTCCACCTTCCGCATTCAAAGAGATTACAAGCAAATCGCAGACCAACAATTTATGAAACAAACAGCAAACGCTAACAATCCCAATTTTCTTAAGTAATCACAGTTGAGGTAGAAAGGGCTGGCTTTTAGACCAATTGGCGAATGATCACAGCGGTCAGACCGATCAGGCTCGTTTCCGCTTCACGGTACGCCGATAATCAGGTGTTAATATTTTTACGGTAGCCCGGTGCCGATTATAGGTGCGGTTGCCCTAGTTCCGAACTGATTACGCACCTTTTAGCTTGATAAATTGGCTTTGAGAAGTTTTTTTTTTTGTTCTTTTTGTGACTGGGAGGGAAAGATCTTTCTTTGTTTGCGATTTAACTCTTGGTAACTGTAAACTAAGATCCCGTTGCCACTAAAGCAGATTGAAGAGAAGATGACAGAGACAGTGTTTTAAAAAATATTATAGTTTTAAAAAACACGCAGTGTGACCTCATCTTATTTCTCGTATTATTCTCAGCAAACCCTTTCATTTGATACCCAAATCACGGGAATGCATACAAAATAACTAGCTCCAGTTTCTAGTTTGCATCTTTGGGAGTCCGCACTATTGCGTAAGAAATTACATCGCTTAGCAAACCATGCATTGTCATCCAAACTACTATTATATGCAAAATTTCACCACAATCGGAAAACGAGAAGTGGGTCCAACTTAGCTTCTAAGATTTCTTTACATTGTAAGTTACTGGTGAAGCTAATAAAAGCGTGTTAAAATAAGATGCTGTTTTAAGATAAATGATGTGCCATCTACTACCTGCTCTTTGTAGAACTCAACTTGCACCTTGAGGGTTCTAACCCAAGCCACTGAAAACCTCGTTAAAGTCGCAGAGCTCTGGTCAAAGCTCAACTTAAGTAATCATCGACACAGCAAAGAAGAAAAACGGTAACCTACAACAATAAATTCTAACCTCCGTACCATTGCTTTCCGGCGAACTATGAAAGTTTTAAAAACTACAATAACCGTTATTTCTTCCATTCATAAATTGTTTGTGAAACTCACGCGCCTACGATACGAGGCTCTTGATAAAAGTCACGTGTTAAGCTAGTTTCCTGCTCGTTTGTTGATGATCAATCAAACACAACAATTTTCAGTTATGTTTGAGTCCCATGCACTTAGGTAGGCACACAAATCTAGATAGCTTTTTCTTCTCTATAATCATTCATATACAACTGCTGCTAGGGCCTCGCCCAGACATCGCCGCAATGACTGGACCCGTGCTTTACTGGCTACGTTTATCAGGTCGCCAATCCACCTTGTGGAGGCTCCTTTGTGAGCTTTTCTATCCCTACGCAGTCAACGCTCCAGAACTATTTAGCCTCATTTCATTGCCCGTCCGTTGCAATGTTATCCAAATCCAGCCTGCCCTCCCCCAGCTAAGCCGAAGCTCGTCCTACGCAGAGGGTGCCCTTAGAGTGTTGTCGCATAGTTTGAGAGTAGTTTTATGCACCCACAGGATAGTCCGGTTAAGCAGGAGCCAGCCTTGTTGATTGATCTGTGTGTGTGATGTCCTTACCAAAAAAAAGCATTCAGCAGTCAACCCTGTCCCATACGCCATAACTTCAGGGAATCATCTGGCTATGTCGGTTCTCAAAGATGTCTGCTATATCTTTAGTAGTAAAAGTGAATTTTCATGCGTTTTCTCGTTCTCTCTCTTCTCGGTTTGGATATCCTACTAGCCTACTTCCAACTAATATTATAAATGCGTAAGTTTGTGAGGATATATGAAAAACTACTGAATGGATCTGGATGAAATTTGGCACAGGGATGGATAATAGTCTGGAATAGCACATAGGATACTTTTTAGCCCGGTAGTACGATCCTGTGGGACAATTACCGAACAAAACACGGAAGCCGAATCCGTGGGCATAAGCCGGTATTCGTATAATAATGGACAATATTCGCATTATGGCACATAACTCTTGGCTCATTCTTATAATGGCGGATTCTACAATAATAAACTAAAAGGTGTTGAATGGTTGTCACGTGCTTCGTCACGCAAACCACAGTTTACAAACACTGGCTCCTGATTAGAGTACGTCCGGCTGCGATATGGCGCGCGTGTTATGCCTCCTCGATCGTAAACTGCGTGTTGACAATGTCATTAACGTACTATTTGATCATAAGTCAGGAAGTTGAGATTTGGGGAGTTCCGGTTTTTGTTCCGCTGAAAAACACGGAGAATCTATGTAACTGAATCCTGAAAATTACAAGTCCAGCATAATGGGTTCCATTTCATGATAGTTTTTTTTTTTCAACTGTACTTCAGTATGACGACTTTTTCTTATTTTAGTTTATTCAGTCACAAAGATATCAAGATTGTCTATGGTGACTCCCAACAAAGCCTGGCAATTGCTTATATTTCCTGATTCAGGTACAGACATAGATGGATAAGATTATGATATCTCAAAGACACGACTGTTTTTTTCATCTTCTATGAAAGGGTACAGACAAAGCCTATAAAATGAACAGTCCTCAAAAAAACCCTTCAAAATCACCACGTGTTTGTCTAGTACAGTTTTTATGAACAACACTACTTTAAAACAGCAACTCAAAACATAAAGCTAGTAGCACACTGGTAACAAGTCGCGCGGACCGCGTGAGGTGAGCCGCGCGGCCCGTGCCCAATTTAACGACTAATTGCGCTCTTATCGCGTCCAAACGCGTGTTATCGCGAACCAGGCGGCTCTGTTTATAAACAAGAGTAGGAATGGACCGTTACATTCACCTCGCATTGATTTTTACTTTTCGTTTTGATAAGGCACTTACTTAAGTTCTGAGTTGAGCTACACGATAACTGATAAATATATTATGCACTTCTTTCGGTATCGTGTGGGGAGTGCCTATCCTGGTGTCAAAGTTTTTAAGCAGCCCATGGGCCTGACGACTTAGCTAACATGCTGTGGATAAATACCTCATGTTTCCTCACAATGTTTTTTTTTGCAATGTGTGCACTGGGCAGGTCCACTCAAAAATGTGTTGCACTTTGCGCAAAAAATATTCTCAGACGCTACAATTAGGTCTCCCTCCTTTTTACTGCTACTGGAGTAAAATAAAGGCTTGCAGCTACATAAGAATGACAATGGCAAGCCATCAATGTTTTCTTATACAAAAGTGCACGAATTGTTTAGTGTAGTGCAATTATGCAATTACTATCTTAATTTTCAAGCTTTTATGGAGAAAAGCGTACTGCTTTGTCCAAATTTCTTCTTTTCTTGAACTCGACCTATGCAATATTTAATTAACACTTTCAAACTTATCGTAACTGAACTTAAACTTGAATATTTAAAATTTAATAGTTTTGATTACCTCTCGTGCTTAAAACATATAAGTCTAAAACTCTTAACTTTAGTCCTAATACGACGAGTAATTGAAGCTTGTCTCCTAAAGACTAACAAACAATGGCTAAATAAAGGGTCGACCGTGGATCAGACATTTTTGCTCCAGCTTCAAGGCCGTCTTCAAGGTTTCATTTCGCATCAGAGCAAAAAAAAATTAAAGTCTTTAAGCAGTTTTTTTAACACCGGAAATATAATATTACATAGGTAATAGAATAATTGAATATGGAGCTGCTGTATAAGTATTTTGATCAATAAAATTGGTTTCACGTGGCAACTACTGCTTTAATAATATTTTATTAGATAGCAAAACTTTTGATCTTAAACGTCTACTTGAAAAAACAAAAATAAGTAACACAACCGGCAAAAAGAACTCCCGAATAATCATAAACAAACCAAAAACGAATCAAAAAAAAGTTTACACTCAAAAAAGTTTGGTAAAGTCTTATTATCGTTTAAATTTTCTTAACATCCACCTGTAGGGCGCGTTGCGTAAGGCGTAAGGGTTGCTCCCCTACCCTTGAACCGGTGACCTTGAGTGCCGGGTCACTACGCAACGATTTTATTGTTTAACGACACCAGTGTGAACCACCCTTTATTTAGGGAAGAGCGCTCATTCTCTTGCTTTTGTGTAAGTGGTGCTTTATTTTTGTTTTGAGTGTTTTTTGGAGCAGATTTAATTG
Source organism: Cerastis leucographa (assembly GCA_963082945.1). Lineage (NCBI taxonomy): Eukaryota > Metazoa > Arthropoda > Insecta > Lepidoptera > Noctuidae > Cerastis > Cerastis leucographa. The sequence continues at coordinate 3,471,619 of OY720359.1, forward strand.
GGGTTCCAAATTTTTTTTTTTATTATTATTTATATGACTTTCTTGTACAGACTTCTAGAGAGAGGTTCTTAAATTAGTCCAACAGCTTACTGGATATCAATCCTACGGATAATTCATTTTCATACACAATTGATAACTAGTTAATCAAGAAAATCTACCCTTATTTTCAACATTACACCTAAGTAACCCCAATAAAATTGCAAAAAAAGATATCACCGCGTTCTTAATCCAGAATTTCACGGCAATTAAAGCTAATATGTCAGCAATCACATCAACATTTATGTTCAACACACCGTGTAACGCAATCTGTCCAACATATGTTGAACATGAATAGACTCACCCTCATAGATAACCCTCTATTTGTTGAACTTCCTTGTCTATTGGCGGAACGGATTCGTCTGTCCATTTTGGTTAGATGGACAAATTGAGAAGGAAAACAAAAAGACGTAATAACAATTAAAAAAAAAATAAGTTAAACTTATTACCTATCGATTCTGTTTAATTGCAGAAGTACCTGTACCCACGAAAAGCTTTGAAAGCGTTTGCCAGTTATCTACGACCACTCATCTCTCTCAAAACAAATAGTCACTAGAAAAACGTCCCTATGCAAAGTTCCAACTTGATAGGACAAAAGTGCAAGAATTCATCTTAAAAACCTGGGGAGGATAGTATTCGTACATCAATATTAATATTTCAGTAATAATCACCGCCACGCACATAAACCAAACACTCTTGATTCTTTTTTATTGCCAAAACAAAACAGTATTTATATTTAAAACTTGAACGCCGCCATCACTGCTTTTATAAACCGATAGTCTGTATAAAGAAAATCTTAACTTAGATCTAACTTAACAGTCCTATAATGGAGACAGAATGAATGAAAAGAACCAATTAAATGACCAACACGCTTTGTTAACCTTTTTGTCCAAAACGCCTAAACAGATAATGTTATAAGTAGACTCATCCCCAACTTATACCGAGGGTGAACCAATCTAGCCATATTCCCTATTCCCTAATGCTAGACACCCCTTGTTTACCACCCTGTCCATGATACGGAGTGAGCACGCCCTAGTTGTAGTTAATTTAATGTGAACTTACATGCCGCAATTAATCATTTTAATAATTATTAGTTAATATTATCTGCACTATTAATACCACTTGCAACGGGATATTTACCATGTGTATTATTTGTTTCGAGTTCCCGATATCAGTTCAGTTTATCCGTGATCAGGATATGGCGTTTGCAACAGCGCCGAAATATCGGGAACTCGAAACAAATAATACACATGGTAAATATCCCGTTGCAAGTGGTATTAATAGTGTTAGTGACCATGTCAGTTTAAAAACTTATAATAATATCTGGTTTTTGCTACGAATCCGAAATAGGTCTAACTTATCGGGCTTGAAAAATGAGATGCAGGAAACTGGAAAGTAGACCCTGTAATGCTTTGACAGCGTTATTAAATTGGCAAAGCTCAAGGCTAATACATTTATATAAATACTGTCCAGCCAGCGACACGAAAAAGAAGAAGGGATAAAAGGTGATGTTCCAAGACGTCAGTCTTAGCGAGAACTTCTGGTCCAACAAACAAACATAAACTTACAAATTTCCCATGATGATAGGCAGAAACGACAAAACGACAACTGCTACGATCCTACGCTATATAAATCGGTTAATCTAAATATTCAAATAATTTAAAGTATTCTTCATAAGTCCTTTACAAATCAATTTTACCGCAGACTTATGCATTTATACAACTATTCGATATTATACTTCTAACATCAGTACTTCATTATTCCAAAATAAGTTTCAAAGCCGTCATAGGTGAGTCACTCCCATAAACAAAAATTTTACACCATAAACACAGTTAGTGACGTGCCGTAAGAAATAAAGCAATAGTACATAAATAAGCAATAAATAGAGTATGAAGGTTCTAAGTTATTATTTATCTTGGAGGCGTCACGTGATGTCGCGTGGTTGGCTAGACTTGCAGGTATGGTGTCAATGTTGGCGGAAAGAGGACAAAACAAACAAATACACATTCTATGAATTATATCCCCAATCTACCAAATTGTTGTAGTGTATGAGACAGAGCACTCTTTCTTGCTCCTTTTCTAGTTGTATATACGTTTGGTATGATCCCAGCTTTTAAGGAAAGTAAATCCAGTCTTTTGCAAAGATTTAGTTTTAAGAATGTTGAAATGTTGTTAGTAAAACATAATAGAATATGAAATGTTAGTTTGGTCATAGGCAATTAGGCATTTTCTAAAATCTTCCCGGCATTACCAAGTTGACGTCAATAAAAAAAACATGCAAAATATATTTCACAAATGTCAGTTTATCTGGTGTTCAGTGGCCATCTGGAAACGGTGAATGAGGCCCTAAGTTTTAAAGTTTGTATTCAGTAAATATGTTAGTGAAAGAATAAGTAGTTTTCTTTTATAACCTCTTTTATTTAGTCCCGCTCCCCGCTATCACTGAAGCCTCATCAATAAATTTTACAGCGTTAAAGTTGGCGGTAGCGCGGCTATGTGATTTGATATCGTTAAGTTTATTGTCGCTGTTACACGATATTTATGATATGTGTCAAATTTTAACGTCATTTGTGTCTGGTGACACCTTAGGTCTTGTCATGTGGGGTGACAAAGAAGGGTCGTCAACCTGAGTACCGATTACTTTATGGTGGGAATACCAGTTTTCTTTAGAACGACAGGCAGGTTAAAAGCTAAGAAATCCAAGGGTTGACGTGGAAATCCCTTTGATCTCCTGTAAATATTCTGATTCCAAATTCCATACAGCAAGGAAAACTCTTAATACTACTGAATTCTGGACTTACTGATCTTCTATTGGATTACTAAGAACTTCAATAACTTTATTGTTTGTTTTAGTGACATTTTCCAATACTACCTCTTTTGAATTCAATTCATTTATTTCAGATTTTTTATCCATAACATTTGGTTTTTACATGGTCCTAAACATAACTAGCAAAAAGTGAATATACTTACAAAAAACCCCCGACGGACAAAACCTCTAAAAAACCAAAAATAAAATTAATCCAAGCGTCGTAGCGTCGGGGGTCCGCTTTGTTTGTATATATATTTTTATGTACTAAGCGGTCTACTTAGCGGTCTTTTAGAGGTTTTGTCCGTCGGGGGTTTTTTAAATTTTTAATTTAATTTTTATTTCATGCTTTTTAAACTTAAATTATTTTTTCTTAGCCTTAACCTTCCACTTTTTTTGGTGTTGCGCCTCTTCTCGCTTATTAACGAAAACAAGGAAAGATATGAATTAAAAAAAAACTTGAGCTTATAGGGGGGAGGGGGGGTGTGCAGCCTACCCCCCTAGCGATGCCCATGGTGAGAAAGTGACAAGAATTCAAATTTCCGATCAACTAGACCCGTAGAAGTTGTTTAAATCCCTTCATCAACTAGAAAAGAGTTGATGAGCTTCAAACGGCTGTGCAGATTTTCTCGAAACATAGCTAAGAACACTCTCGATTAAAACACCTTTCAAATGACACCAATTTTATCAAAATCGCTTCATCCGTTTGGGAGCTACGATGCCACAGACAGACACACAGATACACAGATACACACGTCAAACTTATAACACCCCTCTTTTTTGGTCGGGGGTTAAAAACACAAATCCTCGAAAATTTAAGCAGAGTTGTATCTGATAGTACACCCACATTTCGCTAGTTATGTATTAGCCCCATTTAATAGGGGCGAGCCTATTGCCAAGAAGGCAGTCAACTAGTAACTACACTCACTCACTGTATACTAACTTACATCTCTGCCTAACCCATGTGGGACTACAGGCGTAATATGAAGTTCCCTCTCAAAACTAAACGCGTCCCCCTAAGTACATCACCGGTTGTTACAAGTAATTGTCATACATTGAACTTGCGACTGTCTGTCTGTCTGTCGCGAATTGATGTCAAGTGGCATTATTACGCAACCACGGTCACGGTCGATGCACCCGATGCACTCGGACAAAGGGTAAGCAGAGATGTGTATAAGATATGACTTAGATAACTTTTGGGTTGGTTCTTAAAGCTTGTCTATACAGGGTGGGAGACATCGATGAGATAACTCGGGGGCATAGCAATATTACATCGCTTTTTTTAAATTTAAAATTACATCGAAATTAAATCAGCAATTTCCTACAAAATTGCAATAACTATACGGTCAAACGTATGGGAATGCTGATTTTAAAAAAAAACTGCGAAGAAAAATTTCTATTAAGGGGGCTTCAGAAGGGCTGCGGGTTGTTCGAAAGAGATACCGCGGCCCTGGAACACAAAGGGCTAAGAAGGAACATGGGTGGGTTTTAGTCAGTCGAGTCTGACACTCCCTCCCGCTCCGCCCAGAGCGGGAGAAGTCACTTGATGATTTCCCATCCGCAAAAAAAAAAAAAAAAAAAATGGGTTCTTCAGAATAATGTTACTGAACAGGTTTTATTTCTTTCATTCTTTCACGTAGAACTGTAGAAGAGATTTTATCAGCGAAAATGATGATGGAATTGTCCAAAGCTTCAGTTCAGGTACTGAAAGATTGGTCTGGTTTCATGAACGTTACCTAACCAACAATTTGCAACTTGTGAAGCTCATCATCTGCCTAGCCTTTTCCCAAACTAACTTGGGATCGGCTTCCAGTCTAACCGGATGCAGCCGAGTACCAGTATTTTACATGAAGCGACTGCCTATCTGACCTCCACAAACCAGTAACTGGGTAATACGATAAGTAATACGATACCCCTTGGTAAGACTGGATGTCAGACTTTTGGCTTCTGACTTCTCTAACGACTGCCAAAGATCTACAAATGACAGCCGGGACAAACGGCTTAACGTGCTTTCCGAGGCACGGAGAAAACTCGGTGTTTAATTATGATCACCCATCCACGGACCAACCTCGGCAAGCACGGCTTAACCTTAAAGATCGACCCATGCGGCTATTATTATTTAGCCACGAGCTGCTCTTGCCACTTATGAAGCTACAGGTTAAAGAAGCTTTCAGTAGCGCCATCAGAATGGAATTGAATTTGGTGTGGACAAATGTGCAGTAATGCATAGGAATCCGTACGAACTCAACTCTCAGATTCCACACACCTTAGAACCCTCTCCTCAACAGAAACCTACAAGAATTTGTATATATCCGAACCGCTAGACATCAATACTGCCGACATGAAACAGCCTTGCCTGTAACGGCATTTATAATTATTTTCAAGTATTTTATTTAAAATGTTGCCATTTAATTTCTAAGTAATCTGTAAGTGATGTGTATTATCCACACGCCAAAGGCTATGTGAATTAAAAATTAACATAATTAAAGTACTTTGAAATATTCACCTTTAACGTCAAAAAGGTAAATTATAATACAAATGGCGATATTTAAAATTCACAAAAAAAAAAAAAAACATAATATACTTATTAAAGCTTTCATTAGACCCGATGTAGACCACTGATCACTGACAGGACTATTGTAGCCAATAAGCCTGATATGGTGCAAAGCAAATCAATTATCTTGATTTGGCTCGTGAGGTTGTCGACATGTGGGATGTAGACTCTGCAATCATTGTGCCGATTGTCGTATCAGCCAATGGCCTAATTGCCAAGAGCCTCGACCAATATCTGATGAGGCTCTCGTTCGGCACCTGGATCAAGGACTTGATTCAAAAAGCGGTACTCTTGGACACGGCTCGTATAGTTAGGAGGTTCCTTTCTCTGGAGCCCTGACCGCCATAAGCTTGGACCCTGTTCCCGATACCGGTGGGCTACTATTTTTAACACCCGACCAAAAAAGAGGGGTGTTATAAGTTTGGCGTGTGTATCTGTGAGTCTGTCTGTGGAATCGTAGCTCCTAAACGGATGAACCATATTCATAAAATTGGTTTCGTTTGAAAAGTGTTTTCGTTTGAAAAGTGTTTTAATCGAGAGTGTTCTTAGTTACGTTCCGAGAAAATCTGCTCAGCCGTTTAAAGATCATCACCTCTTTTCTAGTTGATGAAGACAACAACTTCCAGGTCTAGTCGATCGAAACTTGAAATCTTGTCACTTGTCAACACAGGCATCGCCAGGGAGGTCGGGGTGGCAGCTTTTTGTGTCGGGGGTTTTTAAAATGTTTAATTTTTATTATATTTTTAAATGTTTTTTAAAATAATTGTATACAGAAATATGATGAGAAAATGAGATTAGAATAATAATAGTTGAAACAAAAGGTCGTTTGCCGTGTTTGTTACGCAAGTGTCTGTGTTTTCATGAACCGGTTTCATTTTAAAATGAAAACTGTTCGTGAAAACTATTTTCATACGATTTTTATGATTCTTATTTTATCACTATGCACATAAAGTAAAAAAATGTTTTAAAATCAGTGGTCCGGTATATTGTTAGAGCTCCTTCCGCCTGTGACACAGGATTAAAATAATCCAATAATAAAAGAAAATTTATTGTTTATGAAAAGAAAATTTATTGTTTATGAAAAGGAGACATTATAATATGTCAATTTGCCGTGTTATAGCTGATTAATAATAGCAAACGACGACCAATCAAGCAAAACCAATTTATACAAAATTAAAAAAATTAAAAAATAATAATTAAAAATTTCGTGAAATCTTTACAAAACGAGGCCATTTTATATTGGAGATATGCTGCTTGATATGCACCGACAAGTGAATCAGGTACTAGATTTGGTATAGAAAGCATTACTTTCCCGACTTTACCTCAGTTTTTAGGGTTCTCTACCCAAAGGGTCCCGTTTGAGACCCATTACTGAGACGCTCCCATACAAAAAATATTTAAGGAGGCTCCCACACAAAAAAGTTTTTTTTTTGCTCGTTTTTATAAAAAATGGTACGGAACCCTTCGTGCGCGAGTCCGACTCGCTCTTGGCCGGTTTTTCTTGATTAAAGCGGCAGTATACCAATACCAACTCCAGTCTGTGACACTAAACTCTGCAAAACCCTGACCTCTGTCGCACAAGTGGTTCAATTAGACCGGACGTGACGTCAACACGCACTTCCGGCCGCTAATTACGACCGTCTGCGTTCACGGGACATCCTGAAGGGTGCGTTATAACTGTATCAATTAGATTTTACACAAGACTTTATTGTTTTTACTTAGTTAGTCGGTGGTGCTCGTGGCTAAATAATAACAGCCGCACGGGTCGATCTTCAAGGTTAAGCCGTGTTTGCCAAGGTCGGGTCTATGGATGGGTGACCATCATTACATACCGAGTTTCCTCCGTATCATTTTTATTTTGGACACTGCATAAGTAATGTACCGAAGACTCTTCCGAAGAATTGTTCTTGGGAGTATTTATGGTGTACTTCCTGAAACACGTTGGGTAAATACCAGTTTTTTTCCCGATAGCTACAATCTGGGGGTCTTCAAGTCAACAGGGAATAGGTTTCTTCTAGGCAAGCGTGCTTCACCGTCGACCACATCATCGCTTACCATCAGGTGAGATAGAGGTCAAGCGCGAGCCTGTTTATAATAAAAAAAAAACCGTATAAAACGTTGTTTTTTTTTAGGGAAACTCAAAATCAGAGCCTTATTACTTCTTTGTTACTGTTTGAGGTCTTCAGCTATTATTTGGAAGTAAAAAATAAATCAATAACTGTTCAACTAGTATTTCTTACTTTTTCCAAAAATAATTCAATTCAATTAACTAAGGAATTATAAAACCGGAAAATCTTTGAAAAGTCAACTAAAAATACTGTTAGGATGACTTTTACTTGAAAACACAGCTAAAGTATGAAAACGTCTTATGCTATGAAGACACTTTGTGCATACGAATGTTATTTTTGTACCGATAACCGTCGGTAAGATATAAACACCATTCAGTATTGAGTGTTTCTTAAAAATAGTAGGAATTTTAATAAAAGAGATAATCCATTTAGTACGGACTAGCTGTGCCCGCTACTTCGTCCGCGTGGAATTCAAGAAGTAGCTTAAGCCATTCCAGAGATTAGCCAGAACAAACAGACAGACAGACAGAAAATTGTAAAAAATGTTATTTTGGTATATGTACCGCACTTTTGGTATCTGTTCAGCTAAACGGTTATGTAAACATTTTTTGAAAACAAATTTTTAAAAACATTTAGTCTCGTGGATTGGATATATGGATACTGAAAACTTTTTTTTCTGTTTTTTTATGAAGTGATTTAATTAGTTTTAGGTCCCTGTTTAATATTGAATGCCTTAAGAGAACTTAGGTACTGGTTGTGGTCATTACTTTCTGACTTGAAATCTAGATACGGTACGTAACATCTTCTTTCGCAAAAATGAAGTGACAAAACTCCAAACAAAAATCAAGAATATGAAAAATTCATCTCGGCTTAGACAGCCGCCACAAAATCTAAACTTAAGATCCCTGCCACGAGTGCTCAAACCTTCGCATGGCAACACTGAAAAATGCATTCGCGAGACAAAAGCAGGCTATTACCGCCCCAGGATTAGCCCTATTGACACTACGTTACCAATTAAAAAGGGAGGGGTGCCTTTTCGTCTCGGTTTTTTTCAGCAGACGGTTTTTCAGGCCGCGGGCGTCCACCCCCACGTTTCCCCCTAACCCCCTCGTGGCTGTACAGAAAAATCAATAACGCAGCACTTTTTTCCGCGCGTAAAGCATGCACCGACACGGCGCGCGCTTGTGTGTGTGCGCCCCACGCACACACCCGCGCACCGCATTGGGTTGCCAGCATTTTTTCCATTCGCATTAAAATTTGCTCACAGGGACATTCTCGCTGGAGCCGACGTCCCTGCCTTTGATTAGTCGGATGCACCTGGAGGGCTTACGCAATATTCCACGCTCCCTTCTTATGCAAATCCTTTACAGTACCATGAGCATCTTCAGATAAATAATGAAAAATTACTTCCGCACTCTAAAACTACCCCCAAAATGAAAACAATTTATAAACGCTAGGAATATCAAAAATGCTCTTCAACATTTCCAAGACGTAAAAGCGTTAACGGATAACAATTTTAAAACATTCTATCATCAGCCTTTTGTTCAAATTCTCTACAAGAAATCGCCATAACTTCTGCTCTTAAAAGGATTGCGGTAAAATGAGGAGAGGATTCAACAAGAAAACGAGTGCAGACGTCTTTATACAACCTGGCGGGGTACCGACCTTTGTGGGTCTGTTTAATTCTATAAAGCCGCGGAACAGACGACCTTGTAGGTGAACTGAATGGCATCGCTTCCGTGATCTCTATTTGCTGCTCATCCGATAATGTCATTGAATGAGCTCTAAAAGCTTTTGCAAGCATCGTCGGGATTCGGAGCATATCATTTGCATAGATTCCTAACGCTCAGCGCGCGACAACCGCACAACACTAATTGCTAACGCAGACTAACGTAAAAAAAGCATCACATTTAAAAAAGGAACGCTTTGCACATTTTTATTTCGCGTTCGCAATGACAGAGGTGAGTCCGTCCTGCTCGCGCGCCATTGTTGCGCGGGGCTCGTCATCACTCCATCTTTGTCTGCCGCGCGCGTTTTTTTGAACGTGCAAAAATATAAAAACGCCGAATCGCGTTGGTGGTGGGGGGGCTCGTGTTTGCCGCTGCACTTGTGTGCGTCGCCGCGATAATGCTTGTTTTAGGGCTTTGCCCCGATCATAAGTCAATACATGCCCCAAGTTTGTAAGCGCACCAATAGTGAAGTGCTTAAAAGCTAACAACACGAAAATTCTTAACGTAAACAACTAGAAATACTGAAATTCGCAAACATTTGAAAGTTGTGCTTACGTATAAGACTTAGCACCATTTTCTGACTGTATAGAATATAAGGTAAAAGTTTGGTGATAGGTGCTTATTATTATATTTCAAAATGTTACACATACTAGCGGGGTATCTATCTAAATATCTAGGTACATACAGCCTTGGAGAATGTATCCTCATTGATTCAATACCTAATTACATCTCGACGCATTCAACTGCTCTTGAGACCCATCCAGCGTAACAAACAGATAATAATTAGCTGCGATTGTACCTCGTATATTTTCCGTCGAACGAAAGTGTCTACGACACTGACTAAATCTATTTTCGTTAGGAGAATAAAAAAGAGTCGGTACACCTTTCTCTGCACCTTTCACTTACAATTAGCGCTCTGTTAATCATAGATAACAAGTCCAGACTACTTTTTTCTTACGTACCAAATTGGACTAAGTCGATCAATCGAATAGTAGACTGCAATTTGGTATTTGTATGCAGGGCTGCCTGAAGATTGGCGAAAAAAATCTTCGAAAAATACGATAGAAAAAAAAGAGAATTTTTCCGATCTTGTGGAGTCATCAGAAGTTATAGGAACTTGTCTTGTAAAAAGTATCCGAAAAATTCCCTCATACTTTTAAGTTTTGGTTGAAAATGTGATGGTTTCGGACCATTTCGCTTACCTAGGTGCACTTAGCTCTGAGAAATACTGTTTCCCGAACCACTGGATAGACAACCCTGCCAAAACAGCCTGGGGCCCGTTACCACGCGCGTAATAGTTGCAAATCCATTGATTATTTTGATGCATTACTTGGCTACGGTCACAAACCGCAGACAGTGCGAACTGTTCTTTCTCTGAATAAAATAATTTGACCGTGAACACAACGGTTAGTGTCAGCGTTTGAACCACATGTTAATAGCGAGCATTAAAACAAAGACAATGATTGTACGATTGTTATGTTTTAATGTCTGGTCTACCGCTTTAAATAACGGTAGCCACATTTTTTGTCAAGATTTTTGTGTATATTTATCGAGATGCACAGAAATCCTTCAAGTTCAGAGGAGGAAATTCTATTATCCGTCTGAGGTCTAACTTAAAATACTGAAACCTAATAAAAAAATCTTCGAGATTGAACGGAAAAAGTTCAGTCTAGATTAATCTAATCTTTGCATGCAACAAAATCGTTGAACTAGAAAATGATTTAATAAAACCGGCGCCGGTTGCACATCGCAGAAAATTTCCTTCTCTCTCTCTCGAAAAGCGACAAAAAAATCGCCGTCTCCGACGCCGACCTTACGCAGACATCTTTTTATTGCGAACGTGCCCCTGGCCTCACTCTTTCTTACCTCATAACACAGTTTCTCTTGGCTTTTTCCCGTTTTTTTACTCCATTCAAACCCCCGTCGGTGTGTGTGGAAAAAACTTTGTGGCCTCGTAAAAGTCCACTTCTGTGCGAAAACTTGCGTTGTTTTGAATTTAGAACTTTTGTTTCGACGTCGTTGATTTTCTTCTTTTTTTTTTTTGTTGGTGACTTTGGAATTATTTAGATTACAGAGTTCGACGTCTGTCTTGGCGTGTTTTTATTATTTGTCTTTTTCTTCAATGCCATCATTCTGGTCAGTGGTGCTTTGAGGAAATTGGAAGACTTAACTTTTCACATGATTTCCACTTGTTTTCTAAGTACTTATGAAAGGTCAAGAATATTCTTTCGCGGTTTCAAATTGTTTGCGTTACGGAGAAGAAACACCATACCTTTTTTTAAAGTTGTACCTCCATCACTTTATTAATCAAAATATAACGTTGGCGTTAACTGCAGCAAAATTAATGATATGCAACCTGAAGGAACTTTTTAAACTCTTGCGTTCAGCATAATTGCTCGGTTTATTAAAAAATCGTATTTAAATACTAAGTCTTTTCATCAAACTTTAATGAAAGGTATTTCATTAGTGAAAAAGAGGAATTCTTTTGAGAATTATAACTACGGCTTCGTTAAACTCTACGTTGCTGAGCATAAGTAAAAAAACGCTTTTAGCTTGTTATATTAAAAACTAAAAATAGATCTTTGAAATGAATCTAGTCGAGTTTTGGACATCAAAATGCTTTTCATGGTTTAACTAACAAGCGCTACATTTTTATCCGTTTGATATAGTGCGCATTGGCAACAAAACAATTTCGCTATTAGACGTTTTTTCGAAGCCTTGGACTGGAATTAATCCAGAGGAATGTGTACAAGAACAAACGAATAATTTTCAAGTAGGTTTCATTTTAATTAATCTCTTCACTGGCAGGCGCGTGCCGGTTTCCTATTTCAAAACTAAACTCAAAACAATTGCGCATCGTTCGAATTTTAAAAACTGGATACGTGATACATGACATCGGAGGGGCCCGCATGCCGTTATCTAACTACCCCTAGCACATCGACCAGTATAAAAAGAGCTATAGGACAGCGGTGAGCCCCCTCTCGCTTGCCTTATTTTGTTTGGTTTCGGGGCGGGGCGGGAGGTCGAGTGCTCCTGGTGTGTAATGCACATTTTTGCATGGAGCTCTGCGATCGGGCTGGGCTCAGCTCAGCCCTGCAAAGCACGCACACTACAACGAGTGTTGTCTATGTGTGGGTTGGCATATACACACATACATCGTGGATGGATTCTGTTTTGTAGGTTTTTTTAATGACCAAAATTTTGTACATTCCCGATATTGTGCTTTGAGACCTACCTCTCTAAAGTAAACGCATGTGAAGTTATTGGCTATCAGATAGGTTTTTGAAAGAGTTTATGGATACAACCGGGTACGCTGACCATGCCAAGTATTTTAGAAGAAGCTTTCGATTTTACGATCTATAGGAATTATGATCATGATAATCATTATAACGCTAAAACAAATTGTCGAATACGAAACTAACATTGTATAATTATGGATCAATTTTTGACCCGTATTTTATTTACATTATATACAATACGCAAGTCTTACTTAATTAGAGCCATTACCTAATTCAGATACAATTTCAAAACATGCACCATGTCCGAACAAAGAACAAAAGCCCCAACTACATACATAAATGCAATTGATTTCCCGAATACATACATATAGGTAAACCGGAGTCATACTAATCGAGAGTGACGCTCGAAAAAATCACAACCCCTGGACGCAGACGAGGGGGGGAACGGGGTGGCAACGAGGAGGGTGCAGGTGGGGTGGCCAGTGTTTTTATTTTTCATGATTGGTGGATTGCAACGCGAGTAATGATCGATGGAATTAACGTGCGCCGCTGGCCACCACGGGGGCTTCAGTTTTCAAAATTTCGAATGCTTTATGTTTTAAAAATGGAATTCGATTGGAAGTGTAGGTTTTTAAACGGTTCTGTGATGTTGAATGAGTTTTAATTATAGGTTTTTGAGGAAGGAAAGCAGGAAAGTCATTAAGAAGTATAAATGGCATGGAAGTTAGAAACGTGTTGCGGCAAGTAACACTTGAACAAGGGTAGAAAGGTAATGAGAATTATAATCTAGCACCATAATCTTAGTTCCCCTTTAAAAGATTTAAATTGTTATCGCACTTATCCCCCAGTATTGCAGAGTCAAAGACTCATATAGGGACGTAACTTTTGCAGAGTAGAGATGATGTTCGTTTTCCTTGTGGCGGACAAAACTCGATGAAATACGAAGAACAGAGAAAGATGCTTACATTCAGGTTAAACCCAATTTATGATATTCTTAAAAACAGATTGCCACGCCAGACTGAGATTTTACGTATTCCTTTTTGATTCACATACAATCATACATGTGAGGAGCTCGTGGCTAAATAATAACAGCCGCCCGGGTCGGTCTTTAAGGTTAAACCGTGCTTGCCGAGGTTGGTCCGTGGATGGGTGACCATAATCTCATACCGAGTTTCCTCCGTGCCTCGGAAAGCACGTTAAGCCGTTGGTCCCGGCTGTCATTTGTAGATCTTTGTCAGTCGTTACGAGTAGTCAGAAGCCAAAAAGTCTGACATCCAGTCTTACCAAGGGGTATCGTATTAACCAGTTACTGGGTTGTGGAGGTCAGATAGGCAGCCGCTTCATGTGAAATACTGGTACTCAGATACATCCGGTTAGACTGACTAGAAGCCGACCCCAAGATAGTTTGGGAAAAGGCTAGGCAGATGATGATGACAATCATGCATGTAGGTACGAACAAGCTTCATAGTTAGATACCTTCACGAGTTTTTACTGTTTAAAACTATGAAAATTCCAAAATCATATTTAATGCATAAGTAGAGCTACAGAGAGAGAGAGCTATAAAAGCCACAAAATTCAATAGAATCCGTCCGATTACGTTTCAATCCATAAACCGTTCCGTCACCACTCATAAAAATATCCGAACGCATAAAAAAATTCTACCGCGCTGCACTTTTTTTATTTCCCTGCAGCACAGTCAGGCACAGATATTGGGTATACAATTTTTATATTTCGATTCCGTTTACAAATTAAACAGACGGGATGTTTACATACCTCCCTTTCACCCCTTCACCCCCTGTATGTACCCGTATAGCGATACATTAACATACATACAATGATTTATACTCCATACACATTTGGCATAATTGAAAAATGGCCGGCGTAATGACGGACCGCGTACACTGCAAATAATAAGCTTTTAGGGTGACGTCACGGAATGTTTGGACTAATTAAGCGATTAATGTGAGGTGACATGTTTTGTTATGATTATAACTGAAAAAAAACTTCGGAGCAACGGTAAACATGAACTTCCAGGCAGATAAAGCATGGACTCGCTCAGTATTTAAGAAAAACTAAAGTGAGTTGACATTTCATTCTTAAGATTTATTGGGACAGCTTTTGCTCTTAAATTATCCTTTGGATTTTATAAAAATCGTTTGAAAGTCTGAGCGTAATCATCTTAGAGCCATATGCTGCACATTGCCAACCTTTATACTCAACTTTAATGGATGAACAGTGGTCTAGAATAGGGCTCAAAGCCGCCAAAGGTCATCTTGAGTCGCTTAAAAACCATAACTGTCACCTAATAATACAAATCTCTACTCAAATCTAGTTCTAAATCGATATATTTTTTTTGACATTTCTTAATAACAGTCAAACTGGTCGATCTTCAAGGTTAAGCAACGCAACCCGAGGTCAGTCCTTGGATGGGTGGCCATCCATTACATACAATATTACGTCTGTGCTTAGAAAAGCACATTATGACGTTGGTCAATACTTGGAAAAGGCGATGAAACAAAAAGTTTCTGTTTTCGGAAATTTCATACTTCGTCGTCCTTGAAAACTGAAAACACGTAGGCTCAGTAAATAGTTAATGAACGACTGACATTGTGAAGTTGCAGTTCGCGTCCCAAAAGCGAAAGTTGCATACCGAGTACTTTATCTGTAGGGATGGCGATCTCAAGTATGAGAGGAATTAGTTTGGTTGATAAATTTGGGAATTCGTTTAAACAGTGTCGAGTTCCTGCTGTATTTAAGGTTTTGAGATTTTAGGTGCAAGGCTTTCTTTAAACGGATGTGGTCATGTTAAAAACATTTTGTGAAAGGAGACGGGCGAGACTACATGTATTTTGGGACCCACTCTTAGAGGTAGCATTCATCATAACAACTTATACGTAGTTGTAAAACGACTAAAGACTATCAGAAAAGTAAATGGAAAGTAAGACGAAAAAGTTGGGAGAAAAGAGATATACGTCTATTCACAAGATAACCTAAAAATCTTACGATTAAGGTTTTTAACAGTGGAATGACTCCGTAATTAAGATGAATCAAAATATAATAATATTTAAGACGACTCATAAAAGAAAATTCGAATAAACTACTGTATTTCCCTCGCAGTTTTAGTTCTGACTTTACGTGTTTTGCTTCTCGTCATAAGCCAAAACCAGAATTTTTACTTCACTGCCTGTACCTAATTGATGAATCATAAAACTGCTAGACTGCAGCTAGAGACTAAACTGATTACCAACCCTGTAATTAGTTCAATCACTATAAAAACTATGTTGTTACGATTTTGATCCATAAGCGAATTATAGTCAAGTAAAACGATTCTTATTACGCTGAGAGTAGATAATATTGTTTTACATAAATTAAAACAGCCAGCGCTGACTAGCTATGTACAGCTATTGAAAAGCAGGGTTTGTTGAATAAAAAAACGATGAGTAATAAATCTTATTTTTTGGTATTTTTACATAGTTTTTATTTTATGCAACACAGACGTTACGATGGCCAAGTTGCTGTCGGGTTTCATTTTCAGGGTCGCAGCTTATCAGCCCCCAAAATGAGTGACAAAGGTAGTTGTCTCCTGTTATCTGGAATTAATTAATTATGTTAAAATAAATAAATTCACCTTTAGTGTAATAAACATAAAGAGTTCCATGTATAAGTAACAAAAGTGCCTGACTCGCAGAGTGTATCCAGGTCCCCACGAAAAGAAAAACAGAAATGTAGTTTGATATAAAAGATAATATGACCTCTGATACCTGTGGAGCGGTATACAAATATTTCAAGACAAAATGCAACAGCCACCCATCTTCCATTTTGATGACTGAAACATCTGAGTAAAATACACTACTTTTACACTACCTCGGCTAGTCTTTTACTGTATACTGTTTTCGTCCGATAAAGTATTGGGCAACAGTAAGAATGAGCCTAATATAAGATTACAACAGTATGTATTTATGCATATAAAAGCTAAACGAATCTTAGTTTGTTTTTCAGATAGATATCCTAAATAAGTTCTTTACTAATGATATAAATACATGTTCTTTTACGAATATACTTACATCACGTGGATACACCCATCTCTGAACTTTTTCAAAGCTCTGAGCACCTTCATCAGAGAGACGACGCCTCCGTAAGAGCGCAAGTCGTAAGAGAAGAAGAAATTAACGCAACGCATGTTTGTGGTTAAAATCAAAGTCCAAATCAAAAGCAACTAATTGTCCAATGTCCAGAGAAGAATGCGGTAGTCTAAGACAGGGTGCATTATCTACATTTCAAGATGTAAAGGCCAAGTCGTCGAGAATCTACAAAATCGCAATGATAAACATAAAATCCCAGACAAAAATACAAACATAACGATGGACTAGATCATCACAGATCTGACAGTGACAGTAGTGACGGGACTCAATGGATCATCATTGATAACGTTCCTTTATTAGAAAAACTATAAAATCGCCACGGTACCATTTTTATTAGATGCTTTCGCATTGTTAATTGGCGTTTTAATATCAGGTTTGCATGTTATTTTTTATGAATTTTTGACATAATTGAATGTATAAAAACTAAGAGAAAGATCTATTTGTGGTAATAAACCCATGAACCAAAAACACATGTCATTGGATTGGAACGTAATCGGAAAAATGTTGCGTTTTGTAAGTGCACGATTACTTAATTTTAGTAAATTGAAAATTATTTATAACTTTTGATTCCCGAGTCCTAAAAAATCAATATTTAATAAATAAATATCTCATAAAATTGTAGTTATAATTATTTTATATTTACACTGGAACGGAGTTTAGTTAATTTTCAGATTCTTTGGGTCCATTTTCGCCAGCCTTCTTTGTTACAGATTTGAAGTATTAACATACATACATGCGTGCATACATGATACAAGCCGTGTTTCTACGTTGAAATCTTAAGCCACTTGGCCTAGATGTAAGCTTCAAATTTTTGATAAAACTCCAAATAGCAGCGAAGAAACGAAGGTATGCGCCAGGGTAGCCCCCAAATTCCAGTTTTATTGTTTAAGTACAGCCGCAAATATTATTTTGTTCAACATAAAACCTGACATTGACCGGTGAGTTGCAAAAGAAAAGAAAATTTGAATTTCGCGGGCTACCCTCGTCATCATCATCTGCCTAGCCTTTTCCCAAACTATCTTGGGGTCGACTTCCAGTCTCCGGATGCAGCTAGCTTTTACATGAAGCGATTACCTATCTGACCTCCACAACCCAGTAACTGGGTAATATCGTACCTCTTGGTCAGACTGGATGTCAGACTTTTGGTTTCTGACTACTCGTAACGACTGTCAAAGATCTACAAATGACAGCCGGGACCAACGGCTTAACGTGCTTACCGAGGCACGGAGGGAACTCGGTATGTCATTATGGTCACCCATTCACGGACCAACCTCGGCAAGCACGGCTTAACCTTAACGATCGACCCGGGCATTGTCTTTTACCAAAGAAGAATGGAAGGTTTTAACTAAGTTCGTAATTTTTACCGACGGAATAATTAATTAGGCACACTGGCTTGTGTTATGTAGTACATTTAGGTGATTCATTGAAGAATCTAATATTTTATCTCAAAAATTAAAATTCAAGTGCAGGCTGGTATACAATCTCCTTGTATAATAAAGTTTGATGCAACGCGCCACCCCTACGATAATGTGGCTAAAATACGATGCAAGTTGAGTTTTCAACTGTAACTAACAAATAACTTAGTGAGTCTACTGAAAGTGAGTGTTGGTAGATACAATATTGAATGTTTTCTCAATATAACTACTTACTTATGGTTTACTTTTGGGTACCAGAAGTATTAATTTTAAAGATACCTATTTAGAAAAATCTTGCGAGTTAAAATCTACCCTATGGCAACATCGGCCACTGATTATTTTCTAAAACAGCAGGACTACTTATGGAAGAAGAATACTTACATATATATGTAGAAAAAAAAACAACTTTAAAAAAATCTCGTCTGCCTGTCTGTAGCGACTGCTGAAAAAACTCATTAAGAAAAACAATGCATTTAAAAAAGTTGAACACAAAAATGCACGACATTCTAACACTCAGTGCTACAGGAAGCGATGCCGTGTCAAACTTCTGAAATGTTCAGCTTTCAGAGGCCGTTCACCCCAAGACGCCACCTTACCACACCTGCACCGCCCTTATTACACCCACACATAAGACACACTTTCCTTTGACACTCAACGAATGAGGTTCTTTTAATGACCGTCTTTATGCATTCGTAAAAGCCCTTAAGTCTTACCTGTTAAGGTTTATTTTGGCCAACTCTAGATGTTTTTATATAGTCTCTTTGTATACGAACGCTATGGAAAACGCTTAGTTTTTCTTTTGACGGATTTCGCGTGAAAGAAATTCGGCTTTTAAGAAAGTTGCTGACATGTTTGTGTTTTTTTCGAGTTGAGCTATGGCTTTAATTATTTTTGCAAGTGTTTTATGTACCTCCTGAATCTAAGCAATTAAGTTAAAAAAAATTACTCTTTAAAAACTATGACCTATTTCACAAAATCAATCATACTCAGTCAACACAGTGTCTGTTAACGTTAAAATGATACTAATGACACCAATGTACAATACAGGGTGATTCATTTAGATGAGTTTTTTTTTTCTGTAAAAAAATCTGATAGTCTCCCGAAAAACTATAATGCCGAGTTTGACCAGTATTTCAGGACCTAATGTCATCAACTCGTAAGATTTTTATTTCGTCCAATTAAGAGTTTGAAATAAAAACCTTTCCTAACTAAAGTTCAGGAATATAAATGTAAAAAAAATAGAACTAGAATAAATAAAAGAACTAAAATATGTTAATGTCTCCCTGATTTTTTTAGACAAACGCAAACAAATTAAGAAGTGATTCCTTGTTGGCTGAATAAGTTATAAACTTCACTCACAAGTTATTTTAGATAAAAATTATCTGCCCCACATAATGACTCAAAAAAAACATCACTTAAAACCAATTTCTTAAGGGCAATGACGTGATTAAGGCCACAAACACAATAAAGCATTCTGTAACCAGTTGCAGAATGCAAAACTTAACACAGAAGTTAGCGTGTAAAGTTACAAAAAAGGTTCAATGGCTCCCAAGTTTATTTATTGCTTTTACTTTTTAATTTAACGACGAGAACTTGGCACGCGAGCTTTGGTATTAGCCTTAAATGCCCCTACGTTTATTTTCGACGAATTAAAAGGTTTAAGAAAAAGGTAAACGATATGTATCGTTAATTAATTTGATTTCGATCTGAAGGAATTTTTGAGTTTTTTTTTGTCTTACGAGATGTTGACGTGCAAGCGTGAGCTTTTTTTTTAGTTGATTGCTTTTATGGCGTTATGGTTACGTTACACGTGCGAATTCTCATTTAGAAAAAGAACTCTGTTAAATTACAACAAGATCGGTTAACCTTAGCATAATTTGATACACGCCCTCTCACGCACAGGACCCCAGTTTCCCAACAGTGGGCACGTTAAATGCTGATTATAATTAATATTATATTAAATATTATTTTTTCAAACTCTAAAGTCAGTGATGTAGAGTCACTGACGAAGCATCCAATTTTAAGCTTAAATCTTCCAAAAACAACTGTATTCTAAACCAGACCCTCTATTTAAAGCCACCCAACTTAGACATCCTGAATTAGGACATACGAAACGGGTTTTCGCAATTTTACTACAGGACCGAAAACCCGTTTCTTATGCCCTAATCCTGATATAACAATCTAAGGGTGCATCCTAGACCTCACTCTTCACTTCATGACTCCTTGTCGGGAAGCTTGCGGTGCATATTCTGGTAAAAATACACCCTTCGGCACTCCAGCGCCCTCTGGTTCGAGCCGGCGTCGTTACTAGCTGACGGCGTTTACGTCTCAATGGTGCCTTGTTTGAGCAGTTTTGTTGCATTAAGGCACATAAGACTAGTAGTGATGAAGCATGGTAGATGTTGGAGAAAGAATAGTATGGGCTAAAGGTTTTTTTTTTGTTTTTGCAAGAATTGTAGATTGATTGAAGACAAGTTGTGAATGTTCTTGCTATTTGAAGTAGGGCATTTTTTTTCAAATTTTGGCTCTATATTACGGTATATTTCCGACAAACAAAATTAAAACTTTTTACTAAACGATTCTTTATTTCGCTGTCTCTCTTTCATTCTCCCCTGTCAGACATCAGGGTATCATTTACTCCTATCACGTCACACAATCCATCCATCTTTTCTTTGGCCTTCCTTTCTATCTTCATTAGCACAAGTCCTATCAAAGTTGTAAATTGTTAACATTTTTGTAAAATTATGACATTCCACACTCCCTTTGAACACTATGGATTGTATTACAGACACTACACAGGTTCTATACTACGGCTTTTGGTAAACAGACGACACTTCTGACAACTTACCAAAAAAAACACAACCAATTACCTCCCACAAAAACCATGCTATCCCACCATTTCACCCGTTACCAACATGATGGCACGACCACAACACGGGGGATCGTTGTGCAGGGCCCTTAATTAAGTCTAGCCACTTCAGGTAGGCTGAGTCTTCGGCACGTACGGCCAGGGGGCGCGCGCGTCGCATAATTTGATAGAAGGACTCTCTATGACAGGGTGGACTGATCTTCATTTCTTGTTTTTTTTTTACGTTTTTGGGAGGGTGTTAATAGTTTTCAGGGAGGGAATAACGTTCCATTCATTCGTACATACAACTCACGATTTTTTCTATGGCAGAAGACCTAAAGAACTCCATCTGATTTTTGGTTACATTCGAAAGCATATTATAAGATTTTAACACACAGATTTTAACTTTTTTTGTTTTGTAAATTTCATAAACACCACTTATGCTGCGTAAGCGTTAAATGACGCTTAGATCTGTCAAAATCAGTGCTGAGCATCGCTAGAGCAAAAACAAACTTATGGTAATGGCAATCGATCTCAAAGTGCTTCGTATTTCTAAAACGAATTTGTGATTATATAAGGTTTTCCGTAACATATATTTAGTACTACATCATCGGTATCGCTGATAGAATATTAGGGTCCGGCTAAAGTGAGATTCCAAGTCAACAAAGTGAACAGAGGTTCTGTCCAATCCCCCAGATCCACACCAACCCACACTTTTGATTCACTTTCAAAATAACCACTTCACTAGCAAGGACATTCTGAGAAGTAAAAACTACTAATAATTAAATGAGACATATAAATCGTATGAGGCGTAGGCAGTTGCGTCCGTCGGCCGATGATTATCTGGAAATAGATGCTGTTCGTACGCGGAGACCAGGCCGGTGCCCCTCCCTAATTATTACCCAGCTTTGATATACGCCATGACAGTTGTCGATACATCCTTGGAACTATTTGTCTTTTATCTTCAGTTGACGAGTGCCTTTTCCTCAATATTAGGCAGGAATTCAGACCAGATACCAATTTTTTTTTGTTTATTTTTTTTGAAAACTTCTTTATACCTATCTAGTTAAAACCTTAATATTTATTTGTTACCTAAGATTGCAGCTTGCACTAGTTTTCAGGACATTAAAAATTTTGAAGATTACAGACTAAGAATACAAGAATCCTGTAAGAAAGGAAATGCCGGAAACGTATAAAAATTCCAAGAAACGTTTAAATCCAAAATCCGCTTTAAAAATAACAGACAAGTAACAAAAGTAACGGAAAAAATAGTTAATTAAAGCAAGAACATCATTACAATTAATATTAGACAAAAACTCAATAGATTAACTAGTGCACCCACGCCGTCTCGTCTAACTAACTTTCATTCTCATCGGAATATAATAACCGAGTAATGAGATGTCTGCTACAATAAATAAGAATTTGCGTTAATAATAAACGCATTCCGCTTCCTACCTCAATGATCACATGCAAAATTAATGAACCAATTATCCTTCCAAGAAGTGTAGTCATGACCTTAGGCGGCCATGAGTCATTATAAAACTAGTCAATCTAGTTCCCAGGTAACAACACAATAAAAAAAAATGCAGTATTTATTTATGGTGATTTTCGCGGGAGTTTTTTAGTCTGTTGCATAAAATGTGCATAGACAATGGAAATGCATCTTGGTTTTTTTTTTTTTTTTTGACTGGAGAATATTGTTTCTCAACATGGCGAAAAAATAATTTAAAGATATCAATTAAAGTAAAATTAATTCGCAGTAATGCTTCCTTATTAATCCATTTTCATTACTGAAACTGTATCTGGTGCCAGTGCATCAATTTTTACACATGACTGAGCCTGCCTTAATAATCTCAGTTCGTTTTCTATTCAGAATCCAGAATGATATAGGTAGCTACTTATCCACAACCAAACTTTTGAATTGATCGAATGAGTTAAGATCTAAAACTCGGATCTACGACATATCGCTTGAGTACCTGCTTTACCTACATGCTGAAATAATCTTGCCACAAATCTTTCATAACTAGCAAATCCAAGTTTCTTTTAGCAAAACAAATGTTAGTCTGGTAATAATTGCTTACGATTTTAGGTAGGTAGGTGAATATCACAGGGCAATGTCAAATCAAAGATTTTTAAATGTCAAATATTGATTTCTTGTATGATACCTATCGTCGTTGAAGTTCTAACATCACGTAAGTAAATTTTTGGCGTGACTGACATTTTGATTTTTGATTCCGTTTGCTAGAGAATCAGAAGACGGGTTGTTTCAGCCAATCAAAATTATACACCGTCTTTATCTCTATTTGAAGTGAACACTAATAATTTATTATAAAATGGTATTGTTACCTAGGTATAATTATGCAGTTTTGCACTTACCTGTAAATTTGCTATTTTTGACTTGCGTGGTAGGTATTAGAACTTCAACGACGCTATGCCAACGAAGAAACATGTTTTAAAAATAGTTTAAACGCTTACGATCGGAACCTAGAACCTGAATTCGCGACTTCTTTCAAGAAATTCTTAATTCCTCCGAAATTGTAGGTATCTTTAGAAAACTTGATAGCGTTTCAAAAGAGTACACGAAATCCACTTCCACTACCTTCTCATGGCTAGGTACAGTTTTTGTCAAAACTAAGCAGTTGTCCGCACTAAGTTAAACTCAAAGATACCTATCTCTTAATCACGTAGAGTGTGGACTGTGTTGAAACACTTGTTCCTTTAAATAGCTAGTAGTCATGTCCAAAGCCCAGTCGGACACAAAAACGTTTACCCATAATGAGATCATAATGAATCATCTCGTTCAAGTTCACATCTACAGCTGTAAGCACCAATATCATGAGTTTAATGTTCACAAAATAATTGAAAAGCAAAGCCAATAAAATCATATTCTCCCATTCACTTTCAATAATAAAAAGGTTAGGCATAATATCTGTCAAAAAATTGATTGGCGATTGTTAACCCTGGCAGCCGGCATTGAAATAAACAAATAATGTAGGAAAGTGTAGGAATGAGTGTTGCGGTGGGCCGAGTCTGTAGTCTGTGGTGAGTGGTGTCCCGAGCCCCGCTGGAGTGTCCTAGAGGCCGTTAGCATTTGTCGGGCGGCGTCGCACACTGAAAATAGCGCGGGCGGCGCGTCATCAATGCGCTTCGTTTGCTTTATGGCCAGTTATTGCGCGCGTTTAATTACCACCGCACGCCATTTTGAAGATTTGTGAAACGTCACTTTTGGCGCGAAACGTGCACTTGACAAATTACCGTGCACAGCCGCGAACAGACTTTACACACACACACACAGCTGCACTTAGACTGCTGAATTAATAGATTTTTTAATACCACCCACTTGTTAACAAACAGGTTTTGCAAATAAAAATAAGTTTTGAATTAAAGTTGCTTTAATTAGCATACTTTGAATTGCACTTCCGTGCTGCGATACGATTTGGGCGAGTAAAGTCCACTTATTTCTGGAATAACAAAGTGCGCCGTGTTACATCGGCTGTATTAAACTTTTATTGCCTTCAGTGCCATTCTTTAGTCGGTGCGAGTGTGCGAACATGCCATTAATTACAGCCGAAACCATTTAAAAGATTTATTATATTTATTCTGAAAATTTAAAAGAGCATAAAATTCTACAATACTTTTAGGGACATGTCGAGTTATGGTGTAGCTATAAAATTGACAAACAAGTGATTTCAATCAAGCTTGGCGTGTGTGAGCTCTCAATTTCATGCGCAAGATTAAAATTGTTTGACTCTTTCTCTATAGATAGATGATCTATAACCGTCACAGGGAACGTGAATGGAGTGAAAGGTCACTTGACAGGCGTAGGCACCCATTGCATGTCCAGTGGTTACCAATAAGTGGTCCTTCGAGTGGACCCGAGCCGTGGGCACGTCAACTAATGTGAACAGCCTTGATTTGTCGCCGGCTACGAAGTCCGATGCATTTATTTTTTCCCTTCGCGTTTCATGTTTACTCTCGTTTATTCAACGCGCAGATCTCAGGGCTGCGTGCGATAAGTGCATTGCCCCGAACCGAAATAAATTGTCGCGACGCGGTCGAGTGTCGCGTGGTGCGTACAACCGGTACCGATGTCGTGTAGATGTTATAAAGAACCCAATGCCAGACATGGCGGGCGGCCGGTCTCCCGCCAAAACGACCTGTCACTTTCGCGTCGTTACGCACTCGGCTTCACTTGCATGCTGCACTTGCCTGAAGTAATGCATATTGAAGCGATGATGACGCAGCGATGAATGCTGCATAAACGTATAAAGTCAGTGAAATTTGTGAATGTCCGACGACTTTTTTATCCGTTCGCTGACACTTGCGCGGTTTTTTGTAACGTCTTCATTCACTTGCCTTTTCCGCGTTCGTTCTCATGCGTAGTATGATTCATAAGAAAGGAGTTTCTTGGTTTTTGTAAATAAATTATTGATGTGTCAATTTGGAAGGCGCCTTGAGTCGGGCAATGTCAATGTTTTTGTCCAATGAACTTGGTTTGAACTTTGATGCAATAATCTTTTATTTGCGAAACTTTGCATTGGATGTTACAGACAATATTGATACAAACAGGACACATGATTGTCCCCTTTCTTCTCACAAGTCACAGCCCTTAACCTAAAACCATGTTCGAACTGGCACCTGTACAAAGAGCTCGCACAGAATCAGCTAAAGGCACCTAAACAGTCACAAAGACTCATGACTAAGCGTTCAGCATCCTGTTTTCATTGTCGATACAACTCTATAACTGGATGATTCACGGACGCTAAAATAACAGCGAAGTTAATACAAATTGTAGCAGTCAAAACAGTAGTTAGAGAAACTGTTTTTATTTGAAAGTATATGATTTCTTTAGTTATATTTAAAGTCACGAGGGGTTAAGCTTTTGGATTGAAATATTTATTTATAAATAAGTTACGTTATTTATGTGCAAAATAACCAGACTAAATATTACGGAATGATCTTTTGTAATTTTAAACGGCTCAATATGTTTGCTTTTCTGTTTTTCAGAAACCTTAGTAAATAGATTCAAAATCACCCCATTTTTATTAGCCGTTTGTCGATTGGTGGAAACAATAAGAAATATACGCGACCAAAATCATTCAAATTACAAAATTTTATGTTAGGTAGGTACTCCAAGCCGATGCTTCTGCCCGTCCCGTATATTAGAAATGCGTCATGGTCATGGAATCGGTCGCATACCATCCACCATCTCGCCCGTAATATAAGGTGCAATCAAACATAATTGTCCGAAAATCTCCGTACGAAACCAACCACAAAAAATCATGTAGATTATATTTTATACGCGTTCGATTCTCAACCTCTTACACAAAAATAACTCTGCTAGTTTAAAGTACATTATCATGGGATTTTGAGCCGTCTGTTGTTGGGATTTAGGTGTTGTGGTCTGTTTTGGATGGTATTGTGAAGTTGGTAAGGGATTTAATCCGGTGGATCGCTGCTGCCAAGCGGGTGACGGCTCCAACCATCCGTGAACCCTGTACGGTGTGCAAGCGCAGTTATTGAGAATTCTTATTAATATTTAAATTGATTTGTGTATGATATATGTGATTACTAACATAAGGGATTTTATTGTTGATTATTAGAAGTCTCATCCCTTGAATCGCCATAACATCACAATTCACTAGTGTAACTTTGTCATATTTTTGAGTTCTCAATAGCAAATCATTTTTGATCACACACCAATGAAGCGTCATTTATCATGAGATGAATGACGCGAGATTCGATCCCAGTTCAAGCCACAGATTTTTTCTGATCCAAACGCAACAAAATTATTATGAATATTTATCATTAATTCATTCATGTTTACATCAGTTTGCATACCATAAAGGCAGAATGCAAGGATTCTATAACCATTTTAACACCTGACCATAGGGGGTCAGGTGTTAAAATGCTTATAGAAACTTTTTAAGTTTCTAATCGAATCCGAGCGTTCGTTCCGAGCGGGTTCGATTTCGATTCAATTAGTAGTATTTCTATCTTGTTTTGGCATTACGAAAGCCGGCGAAATGGACATACGACTTTCCCAATCGAAATTGAATCCGAGCGTTTGTGAATACGGGGGCTGATCTGTAATACCTACATTTTTGCAAATAAAGCATTCTATTCCATTAAGGATCAGCAGATCATTACTTCTTCCATATAGTCAGTAGTCAGCCGAATCCATGTCCAGCCATTTTATGAGAGCAGAGAAAAAGTGAAATGAAACTTCACAAATTATAGGCATCGTATTTGCAGTCGGTACGTAGTAGCGTGCGCAGGAAAGGGGCGGTCTGGACGAACCAGTTCGAGACGCGGGCGCACCGGGCAGCAACCGCGCTCCTGCAACCATTGCCTACTGCCTCATATACCGAACGACATTGTTTTACAACCTGCTTCTATAATCTTTAGAGTTGCTTTGCAAAAAATAAGTTTACAAAAATAATCTTTATGTGTAAACAAATAAGTTTCTATATTTGTTTTTTGCCGCACTTGCCTAGGTTTTTGTGAGGATGGGTGACCACCCATTACATAACGAGTTTCCTCCGTGCCTCAGAGAGCACGTTAAGCCGTTGGTCCCGGCTGTTATTTGAAGATCTTTGTCAGTCGTTACAGGTATTCAGTGGCCCGATAGTCTGACAACTAGTATTACTAAGGAGTATCGTATTACTCAGTACTAACTGGGTTGTAGAGGTCAGATAGGCAGTCGCTCTACTGGTATTCAGCTGCTTCCGGTTAGACTGGAAGCCGACCCCAACATAGCTGGGAAAAGGCTGGGCAGATGAAGTTGATCTAGAATTCTAGGAAAACAACTTTGCAAAAACTGTTTTCTCCTAAACGGTTGGAGAGATGTCTGCGGTCCTACACAATCAATTCATCATACTGACTGACTTCAATAAGGAACGATACTAATACTCTTGTAGCGACGTTGAAAAGCAACTTACTACAAAAAGTACTACAGCGCCATCTATGACACGACGGAAGTACTTACTAACATCAATTTCCTACATCACGCAAGCAGAGTTCACTTCGAGTTAAGAGTTTATAGAAAAACCCGACTACAACTGTCGGGCAGCCCACCAAACATAAAACCTGTCTGGTCGGAGGATCCTCCCTTTTCAATGGAGTATTGAGGAACTTTACACCCTGTTCCTCATTCACCTAAACTCTTAATTATAATTATGCATAACATTACCAAAATGAATCTTACCACATAATTATCTCCCAGAGATAATCAAAGAAACCAACTATTGAATGATGGATACAAGATGATCAATGATCAACAATTTTAGGTGAAATTATTGCAGGAGTCATAAATAAAAGCACACATTACCGACGACCAATCAAGCTATTCAAAACCAGTTTACGCGGATCTTTCATTGTACGGTAAAACTATACAAAGCAAGGCCATGTTATACTGGAAACTTATAACTTGATGTGTTGCATTGTGTACAATATGGAGTACGATGACTTTCAGAATGCCAAGGAACAAGATCAAACAACACACACTTCCTCCAAAAAGCATCAATTAGACACGTTAATTACAGACTGTCTCCATACAGTCCATACGCTCACACGCATTAAATCACAAGAATAATCTTACAGGATGTAAACCCCTTTCATTTGATTCCCATAGCCCCATATGTCCTCGGAGAAAGAGCCAACACGTGGTCAAAACCCTTGCGTTAACGTTAACGGCACTAATAAAATTATATGAGAACGCAACAGAAACTTGTGACGTATCTTGTATTCGGTTATTGACTTAAAGGAACTTGAGGGTCCATACAGGTAGCGCGCTTTTAAAGCCCTTTGCGTTTCTACAACGGTTTACAATTGACATAAGATTTTCGGTAGCATCAAACCAATACTTACATTTTTGACGTTCCATTGTTATCGAAGACAAAAAGTCACTTTGTCTATGCCTTCATTCGCGTGATCAATAATTGCGAGTCTATCAAAGATTAAATTCCAAAATAAATCATGATTTTTGTAGTCCTAATTAAGTCTATCGCATAGGTCTAACCCAACGAAAACAGTTACGATAAATTAACAAAAGATTTGTAAGGAGCATTACTGATCCCAATAGAATTTTAGTAACCAAATTACTACAGAAATACCAATAAATTAAAAACCAACACAACCCAAAATAAGATTTTGTAATGCGTTGTTCAGATTAAAAACATTTCCGGACAAATCAAATACCTCAAACCTTAATCACGTGTTCAGATATTCAAATCATCATCCAAACTATCCAACTTGACATTGAAAGGGTTAAGATTCCCATAAGATACGAAAGACTGAACGTCCATACGTCATAACGCTATAATTTAAAAAAGGGTTAAGAGAAAAAAGTTTTAATACAAAATGACACCCCACATGTGCAGGCATCCGGCCTGCCTACGCGTCATTAAAAACTTTGGCTGTCAAATGAAGAAATGGTATGGTTTCATTCGTTCATCGTTCATCCAGAATTATTTTATCTGTGGCTCGATTACAAACAGATGTTATTCGGCGATAAATCTTTGTCTTTGTGCTGCATGTAAAAGGAATCGTTGTCCAAGTAAATGCGTTATTATTGTTTGCAAAACAAAGCGTTAAGTTTGGCGCTCTAGTCATTTATTTTTGCGTCCATTTCTGTAACACTGAGAAGTTGTAGTCATATTGACCCAAGCGTTCGACCATGGCGCTTTTGAGTCTAGTAAGTCAATCTAATACAAATTTTGACTTTTCCACTAGCTTTTGCTGATCTAGGGACTACTCACACTTATTCAGCTCCATTCGCGTTTTGCTGAACGATTTTGGTCACACTAATTAAACAGTTATACAGTTCTGCTTCTCGGCGGAACAGCGCTGAACGCAGCAGAACAGCGCTGAACTCTATCTCTAGCACTCGCATGATAATAACACATATTTTGTCCTCATTTTATACTTGTTTGCCGCGAAAGCTGAATAGACGCGGAAAGCTGAGCGGGATGCGTACGCGTCTCCATACATAATCGTTGTTTTCTATGGGCATAAGCTGAATAGAGCTGAATAAGTGTGAGTAGTCCCTAAGTGTGACCAAAATCGTTCAGCAAAACGCGAATCGAGCTGAATAAGTGTGAGTAGTCCCTTAATGTCACTTCATCTAGGCCCTCTTTATGAAAAAATAATTCTTTTAAAATGGCATTCGTATACAAATGTACCTAATCATTACCTAATTAGCCTAAATATTTATACCATACTTCCATATAAAAAATTATAAATGAGAAAGTAACTCTGTTTTTTTGTTTGTTACTTTTCCACGACGACGGGTAAACGGGTCTGGATGAAACTTGGCACAGATATAGATTATAGTCTGGGTTAAAGAACATTGGCTACTTTTTTATGCCACATACACATCCCTCCCAAACGAACTCGCGGGCAACAGCAAGTGTGAGTAGTTAATATTCCTTCAGTGAGTAACAACACTTATAACTTACCAAAAAGGCGCGAGAAATATTACGACAAAGCTTTTCGCTACACGATCAAGTCATCACAGTTAGTCAAATCGATTGTGGTATCGATAAGTTTATAAAGAAGCATGATTTTATCAACGGTTAGTCTATGGTCGTTATTAACGATGCTTGCCCGACCAAGATAGATGGTGCCCGATTTTTTATAAGGCTGAATGCGTCCATTCCAATGACGAATGACGCTGCTTCGATTAAAAAACATTTTGTTTAACTTTTTAAGCGATAATGAGGTATAAGCGGCCATGATTGATTTTGGAGGCACAATAAAAAATAAAAAAAATATTTACGATGCTTTTTAAAATGAAAAAGGTAAAATCGAATATATTTCAACATTAAAACGACTCTTATTAAAACTTTTATAAATACTTAAAGCCTTTTGGAATTTATTCTCAAGAAACTAAAACAATAACATATTCTCCTCCATTAACTCTTTGTTTTTCAACTACGTAGTTAAAAAATGTTGTTTACAACGTGAGACATTAGTTCAATTGAGTTGAGATACTACTGACTCAATACAACATACTAATCTGTATCATAAACCGTTGGTCTGGAAACTCCCAACATATGTACAGTCGAGAACGTCAAGCTTACGCACTAATTTACTCGTATACATATTATTATTTCTATGCTAATATTATAAAGCTGAAAATTTTGCTTGCTTGGTTGAACGCGCTAATCTCGGGAACTACTGGTTCGAATTGAAAAAAATCTTTTAGTGTTGGATAGCCCATTTATTGAGGAAGGTTATAGGCTATATAACATCACGCTACGACTAATAGGAGCGGAGCATCAATGAAAAATGTTGCAAAAACTGAGAAAATGTGACGCAGACGAATTTGCGCGGGTTAGTTAATTACGAGATAAAAGTCGCTTTTCGTGTCAGCCTTGTTTTTCGGAACTACGCAACGAAAAATTCGTTGCTAATGCTACCTTCGCCATCAATTAGAGAATATATTCCGGAAGGTTTAAGTGTTAACACTATTTAATTACAATAAAATACATACAAAAAATATGAAGAAGTCTCCATGTTTTGTCAATTCGTAATAAGAGCTTAAAGGAGGGACAAGTTGCTAGTTCTTTCATAAAAATAGATTTATTTACGAACCCTACAATACAACTAAAATAAAAATTATTTTATGTTATTTTTTTTCTTCCGTAATATTATCAATTGAAATGAATAGTTTCGTAGACTCAAAGCAAATAGATACTTTTGTGTCGTAGGGCGTAGGCCGTTAGCCCTACGGCCTACGCCGTAGAGCCCGTAGATAATGCTACGAATGTTTTAATTGCGTCTATTCTATTACTACTAAAGTGTCTCCAGGGTCAATTAGCTTGTTTGGTATTTGGTATAGATATGAAAAAAAAACAGTTCACAGATCATAACATCAAGCCTGTCTCCCGAAGATATAGGCAGAGGTACACTCAAAAATCAATTCGTATAAAATGTATCTACATTAAAAAAAAAACTTGCATTACACATTTGTATTCGACAGTACATCGCCATAGGCATGGCAGAAGCATCAGAAACCTGATACAAGTTCGGTGGCTGTCAAGTACGTCAAACATGACCGCAGAAATGAGTTCCCATTACTCTCCAACTACCATAGACACGTGTTTTGGTCACCTGTGACGATGTACAACTTAAAACGAAAGTTTATAACACTTCGGTTAATTTCTTCACGTTGTTAAAACCCGCCTCTCTTAATCCCTTGTGAAAATAGATGCATGGTGGAAGAAGCACTGCGAAATAACAAAATTTAGTCTATTTGTTTAAATGTATTAAATTCAAGAAATATGCTTGATTTGATGATATTTTCGACATATGAGCAGAAAGAAGTCCCCTAGGCGTTGCTTCGTTTCCTGGTCCACCAGGAAACGAAGCCTAGGGGACTTCTTCGCCTAGGGACGACTACGCCTAGGGGACTTCTTCGTGCTTCGAGGATCCAGCTAATTCCAGCGATATTACCAGGTCCTCGGTTCACTTAGATACTGAATTTGTACTCACCGAGTCGATCATATCTAATAAAGTAATTCATATACTTTAAGAGTATGCCGAATGTTCAATATGGTGTGCCGTGATGTTGAGCTTGATTTATTTACAAATAGTGTCCAGAAACTTAAAAAAAATGTTAAGTAACTTTTTCTTTAAAGTGTAACAAATTGTTGTGAAATTTATTTTATTTTTGTTTAATCCCTTTTGATGCTTCTTTCTATGTTTATCTCTCACGTTGTTAATGCCGTCTTTTCAATTTTATACATAAGTTTATATAAGTAGAAACTTGTAATTGGCGTTCTTCTACATGTTACTCCTGACTACTTGAATTTATTAGCTGTAAGTTTTCTTAAAATTAATAAAATAAAGTAAACTGCCAAAATTTTTCATAGACTACTGAAATCGTAAATCCTGTTACGATAATTTCACTTAAAACATCCATAACATGCGCCTGTAATCCCCGAAGCGTTAGGCAGAAGTTGACTTCATAGTGCACCCACATTCCAGTGTAATGAGGCGAGTCTATTGCCATAAACCGGGCAGAAATCGAGTATTTCTGCAATTATTATCCCAACCAAACAAACAATAAACCCAATTCTGGGTTAAGCTTACTGTTGTATGCAATGCAATTTGTGTATATTTTTTTTTATATTTGTGGGCAATAAAGAATAAGAATATAATTTGATTAACATAAGTCTATTCCACCAAATCAACGACAATTTAATATATCTATTTAAGATAAAACTCTATCCACCCGCCATTTGCATTTCCCTTGAGCGGTAAAAGAAAATGGTCGCATTTTCCCGCGTTTTTTGTGATGCCACAGACTCAATACGTTGAGAAAGTGAATCATTAGAAACGTGCTCATTTTATAAGTTCCTTTTATTATTTATCTTTGATGATTTCACTCAACTATTAAAGGCGTATTATAGAATATACAGGCGGATAAAAGTATTACGTAGATGGTTTATGCGGATTTTTATTTGGCAATGGTCAAGTATTTGTGCAATTAATAATTCACGGTTAATTTCACTGAAAACCG
This sequence comes from Cerastis leucographa, assembly GCA_963082945.1. Taxonomy (NCBI): domain Eukaryota; kingdom Metazoa; phylum Arthropoda; class Insecta; order Lepidoptera; family Noctuidae; genus Cerastis; species Cerastis leucographa. The sequence goes on from OY720359.1 coordinate 3,504,984, forward strand.
AAACGTTAATAGAAGTCCACTTATTTATTTCCTTAAAATTAACAGCTTAAAATAGTATCGTTTTTGTTTCTTAGCTGTGTTTATTAAATTACTAAAGAATAAAAGCATCTTGCCCAACACTTTGATCGAGTTTCAGTGACTTTCTCATTTCACGGGGTTCATCACATAATGTTCTATGGCTGAAGCTACCGAAACGTCTCGCAAACAACGTGACATTTTATTAAATTCTCATTCGTTTGGCGCAGCGAGTGTTATGAATCGCGCGCGACACGCGATGTCGCGAGTCTGCTGTGCACCACCCGGCCACCCGGGCGCCCGCACGCCACCGCCCTTTGTGGCGATATGCTTACCATTTATCACACGATATCAACGAGCACGTTATTCTTACGATTACCCAAAAATTTCGGCACATTTGGTTACGAATAGACATGCTCAAATACTGTGAATCATTCACCAGCAGTAGTAAAATTGATTTTATTTGTTTTCAGACACGACCACACCGTACGTCCTCTACAAAGATGGCGTGGAGCGAGCCCCTCCGGGCACGCAGTGGGGCGGCGCAGTGCTGGACGGCGGCTACCAACCCATGCAGCACCAGAGCCCCGGCGGTCCCTCACCGCAGCCCGAGCCGCAGCTCGCGTCGCCCGCGCCTTCACCCTATCCTCCTGCGCCCCCGCCCCCAGACCCCACCGGCGCCGCAGAGGACGCTGCCCAGCAGCTCGCTCAACAACAGGCACAGCAGCAAGCGCAACAACAACAGCAACAGCAGCAGCAACAGCAACAAACTTCTCCCGAACACATGCAAGTGGAGCAACAGCTCCAGAGCCAACCCCAGCCACAGCCTCCCTCGCAAGATCACCTGGACCGCACGCCGTGCTTCGTCCCGCAGCCGGATCTGCAGCAGCAGTACACGCCGTACTTCAAAGAGGCGCGACCAACGAGCCACATGCTCGGCACGGGGGGCTTCCCGTTACACTATCTGAAACAGAACGGTGGTGTGCTGTCCCTCGAAGGTCCTCTGGACCAGTACGCGCCTGACCTCCGCCACCTGCCAGACATAGTGCAGCCTGAGCCACCGAAGCCGCGGAAGCACAACCCGAACTCAGAACTCCGCCTGTTCAAGTGCCTGACGTGCGGCAAAGACTTCAAGCAGAAGTCGACGCTGCTGCAGCACGAGCGCATCCACACGGACTCGCGGCCGTACGGGTGTCCGGAGTGCGGCAAGCGGTTCCGGCAGCAGTCTCACCTCACACAGCACCTGCGCATCCACGCGAACGAGAAGCCGTACGCGTGCGTGTACTGCCCGCGCTCGTTCCGGCAGCGCGCCATCCTCAACCAGCACCTGCGCATCCATTCCGGTGAGAAGCCATATACGTGCGGCGAGTGCGGCAAACATTTCCGCCAGAAGGCCATCCTGAACCAGCACGTCCGCACACACCAAGGCGAGCGCTATTCACACATATATACCCCCCGCCCCGCGCGCGCCGCCCGCACTGACCCGCCGGTCACTGCCGCCGGCGCCCGCGCTCCCCGCCGCCCCCCGCACTGTCGATTCGGTCTCGCATCCATTGGCCTTCCTATCAAACAAATTCTCGGTTCCCTCGTCGCCCGTAACGCAGGGCGCCCGCGAGACGCGGAACCGACCGCCGGACGCTCCCGTAACCGTTCCCAGTTTGATTAACCCACTCGTCGGTTTACCCTTGTTTTGACTTGCCCCACATGTGACTGACCATCCTGTTCGATTTTACAGATGTTTCGCCGCATCTCATCTTCAAGAACGGGACGACACCGACTCTGTGGCCCCAGGACGTGCCTTTCCCAGCCGATGAGAACAAGGAAGAGATCCAATCGACGTTCGGTGACGCGGACGGACAGAACGGAGATCCGCGCGGCTCCTGCTTCTCACCAGGTGACACGGCGCAATACCCTGCTTACTTCAAAGATACGAAAGGTCTTAATCACTCAGTCTTCAGCTCGGGGCTTTCTCTGCAATATTTGAAGGGCGGCAAGCTACCAGACGTACTCGGAGGGCGGGCGATGCCCCTATACGTGCGCTGCCCGATTTGCCAAAAGGAGTTCAAACAGAAGTCAACGCTGCTACAACACGGGTGCATTCACATAGAGTCACGTCCATACCCCTGTCCCGAGTGCGGCAAGCGGTTCCGACAGCAGTCGCACCTGACGCAGCACCTGCGCATCCACACAAATGAGAAGCCATACGGCTGCGTGTACTGCCCGCGCTTTTTCCGCCAGCGGACCATCCTCAACCAGCACTTGCGCATCCACACCGGGGAGAAGCCGTACAAGTGCACCCAGTGCGGCAAGGACTTCCGGCAGAAGGCGATCCTGGACCAGCACACGCGGACGCACCAGGGCGACCGGCCCTTCTGCTGCCCCATGCCCAACTGCCGGCGGCGCTTCGCCACGGAGCCGGAGGTGAAGAAGCACATCGACAACCACATGAATCCGCACGCAGCCAAGGCGCGGCGCGCCGACGCCAACAAGACGCCGCGCCCGCTACCGCCCGCCGCCGCCGTCGTGAAGCCGGAGCTATACTTCCCGCAGTGCTACGCGCCGCCCTTCCAGCAGTTCGGCGGCGCCGAGTTCAAGCCGGCCGTGGGCCCCGGCGCGCCCGTGGCCTGCCTGCCGGCGCAGTGACCCGCGCCGCCGCCGCGGTGGCACGCGGCGCCCACTCACGCGCACGCGCACCACGACCTCTACGCCGCCGAGCGCCTCTACAACTAGGCGCCGGCGACACAACGTATACGATGCGTGACCTGCCCCGTCAGCACACTACTCGATGTATGTTAACCGGATCGCTGTTAAACGAGCCTCGATCGGTAAATAACGTCCTGTTTATACTCCATCGGGAGGTCAGTCGCGATGTACAATTCAAAGTTGATCACGTGTAGTGTTACCGTCGAAGAAGCGAGTACAGTTAGCGTTTTTGCCCCGTAATCGTTAAGTTACCACGTAAGAGTTAGATTTCTCGGTGATTCTCGATTCTGCTGAAATTTTCGCAGACGCTCCGAGCAGTTCTAGCCAGAGATTAGGATTTAAAACACTTCGTTGAAATCTAAAAATTAAGAATTGATCTTTTACCACATAACAATATTTCGCGATGAATGTTTCCGGCGCGACGTTGTGCCTAATTGTAATAAATATATATACATATTTTGTAGACGTATTAAGTTAATTTTATTTACGAGTATTAAGAGATAAAATCTGGCAAAAATATGGGGATTTATACGGGAATCCGTGATGCTCAAAATATGTTAAAAAGTAACGATAAAGAATGATAAGAATTTATGAGTTAGCTGTAAACAGAATTTGGACGCAAGTTCTTTAAGAGAGATAGACGAACATCGTCGGTGAGAACACAATCATGAATGCAAACCAAAAACGTAGGTTACCTTTTGCCATCAACATTATTACTTTGTTAGTGTGTACTTACACGAGGTTCTGTTACATTAATGAATGCATTTACTCTTCATTAACATGTAAGATTACTGAGATGTCTTCGTAACACTATAGGTGCCAAATAGTGTAGTGATTTTTAAATTTTTCTACCAGCTTGTATTATAGTTGGCCTAGTTTAGGTTGTTACCAGTTTTTTCAACGATGTGACAAAATGAGATGCATTTAAGAGGAAAGGGTCAGACTGAGAGAGGACTGTGATAGCTAGGTAGGTTAGGTGTCTATTTCGCTCATTTTAGCGTTTAACTTCGTGTGTCGAGACTTGACGAGCACCCGCTGTGGGCTCGAGTGAATGGTTGAAAGATTTCCTTTGCTTTCTACAGAAAAATTTATTTTATATGTGAGTCGGATTGATATCGAAATCATTTATGTTCCTAAATTTTAATTATCTAAAATGTTTAATTGTTTCGGTGGCCGGCTAGTCGGGCCGCCCCGTCGCCTTCTTTTGCTTGACTGATTTGTTAAAATTAACATTATTACGATGAGTGAGATTAGTAAAATTTACCATTTAGGTAACGTGTGTGATGACGCAAAGTGCTTTGTTGTAGTTTGATCCAAGGGAAGGAGGGTACGCCAGAGTAAATCTTATTTCTAATTTAGCTTAGACTATCGATTTTCGAATTACCAAGCAATTCGATCATTCATCGCGAAATAACTTAGAATCTAGGAAGAATAAAAATATTATATGAATTTGTGACATTGTTGGAGTATTCTGGTGATGTGTTGAGTCTTTTGCGTTACCGCGTCCACATTTCTGGAATTAGAAATTAATAGAAAAAAAGCTCAAACAAACTGTATACGTGGATTTATAAATTGATTCGTACAGTCTGAAGACTTGGATGAGACAGACATATTTAATATGTCTGCTGAATGAATGTCATGAACAAACCGCCAGCAACCGCGAGTCTCACAGACTATAAACTACGGAACATGCCAGGATAGTCCATCAAACTTTTTAACGTTTTAATATCTCTGTTTGTATGTATAGACAACCTATATAGCTTATTTTACTATATTATTGTGATGGTTTCGTTTTCCTACCGCATAATATGAACTGTTAATTAACTAATAGGTGTAATAGTACGGTGGATTTGTGGGAGTCACATAACATATACCATTTTATTATTTGTCACTACGAAGTGATCGATGCAATATTATTATTTAGTGGGTTTATTGTGTGTTGATTTTACGACGAATTTATCGCATTGGGCAATTATGAAAAATTAATCGGTTAGCTAGTTGTGAACGTCGCAAGCGCATTCCGTCAATCAATCTACACGAACGATTGTTGCGAAATTTTAGTAACGAACCAAATAATGTTGTATACGAAACTTATCGATTCCAAATCGAGTAACACGCACATGGTAGCTTTAGATCGTAACCATAGATTAAACAAACAGCGCTCAGACAGTCGCGTGCGCTCTGTTAAAGCTGCGTTCACAACTGGCGCCACCACTAGCATTTTATTTTCCATTTTGATTTTCCTATCAAACTTTCGGAGGTTTACAATTGAAAAAAACATCGTTATCGAAGAAAATTAGAAACATTTATCTTCCGTGACTACAGTTTTCCACATTGTTCACAAGTCATGTGACCCTCCTGTTGGGCCCGCGCGCCGCCCCCGCCGCTCACCACAATAGCCTAAGATTCAGTTCTATAGTTTATAAACACAACACAAGCAGCCTTAAACAATAATAGTTGATAAGTATTTTTATACAATAAACGATATATTTGTTCCATATTGGGCGGGGGTGGCGCGACGCTCCCTAGTACAAAGTTTGAATACAAACACAACACAGTGCCATAGCCGAGATATAACCTCAGATTTATACTTATTAGATTTTTATACCGATACAAATGGATTTAATTTTTAAATATAAAACAAGAAGTGATTAAGTATACAGAGATTACAGATGATATTTTATACATTTATTACATACAATATTATTAAAAAGGTAAATGTGAAATAGTCTTAAAGTTAGTGTCGTATTTGCAACGTGCTAGGTACCTATATACAGATACTTGTAACGCGGGAGTTGTGGAAAATTGATTCGAATTAAACTGCTGTCCATTTTGCACAACTTTATAATGATCAGTCTTCTAATGCACGTTGGTTTCTCAAGATTTCTTTGTCACTTACTACTTACATTCAGTGTGGTTATTGTAAATACATATCATTGGGAATTTTTGGCAGTATTGCAACAGAAACTTTTGCTTTGGTTTTTATTGAAACCGAATCGTTGCAGACAGAGTGTAAGCCAACAATGTACCATCGGTTTCAGTGAAGACACAGACCTACATAAGAGTTTAGTCAATGAACGCAAATTCCGCGATTGTAATCACGTCCCAGGCTGTTCTGTTTGAATTGCTCACTGTTTTGTTAAGTTTTGCTCAATTAAACGTGTATGTATACCTATAAAGTTAATCTTATTAGTTTTTATTGTGTACGAAATGATTTTTGTAACATATTTTTTTGAGAGCACGGTTTTGCTTTCTTATGAAACTATTTTTAAGTGCTGAAAAACTGCGGTTGTCCATAGACGATCCGGATCTTATATTTGAAATTTTAAATTGGCAATTCTTGTAGTTTTCAATATTACAATCATAATAAACAGTATAATGCCGTAAATAAACGAGCCGTCCAGTTCTGATCGGATATCCATACAGTATGTACGTAACTCTTGGATTATGTTCCCCGAGGATTCATTTTATGACATTAATTAGGTTTCAAGCATGTTCCTAACCTTTATTGATACGTAATGTTTATTTATAATTACCTACAATGACATTTCTTACCGACTACCCTTAGGATAGGAGAATCTGTAATCATTTTGCCAATTCTTGTGTAACAAACGTTTCCTTCAATGGAATTAAATTCCAGCACACTTTTATATCCACATAGCGTCTTGGAGTTTGGAATATAGATATAATAAACTTCAATATTAAAGTAATGCAATTTTACCCATACCTAAGCAAGAAATTCTTCTTCGTATTTAACGCAGTAACAATATGCCTACTTAATTTTGTATATTTTTAAGTTGTTAAAAATATTAAAAGGAGAGAATAAGATTGCATTGTAAAACTATACTTTGCATATTAACATAATAATTATCAACATAACGTCAATTGTATTAAATACATTGTCAGCGCGATGTAAGTGTAACTGATACATTGCAGCGCTTGTAACAATATGATTAGTTTAGTCTTACTAGATCCGAAACTTGACAGTCTTCACTAATTCCTTCGTTTAATGATGCATTTAATTGTGATCTCATGGTGAAATTGTAACGTCTTATTGTCTTACAAATAGGATATAAATTGGCGAATGTTTAAGTCGACCTACCACTTCAGTTTCTTGATTATTATCTAACAATTTTACATATCCACATGCTTAGTAATTTTAAACTTGCATGAAGCAATATATTGTAAGTTATTGTGTACTCGACATTACCATTTACTTTATGTAAAACAAAGCCGAGTTCCCATACATTTGTTTAGAATACACATAGGATACTTCTGGGTTTGGTCGCAAATAAAAACAGTTTAAACGGTACATAATTTGTGCCGGTGAGTTTCTTTTGTCAATGCATGTTATAATGAGCTTAGTGTAAAAGATTTAGTTTCATAGAGAAGTTGGCTACGAATTATTTCTACGTCTTCCATTTTCAACGTAGTATAATAATTGATACGGCGTTTGTCATTTGCCACTAATTATGTTTTTGTAAATTTGGCTTCACACATCGGGATACAAACACTCGAGAGAGGACTTCTTCTCTTCTTCTGACTTCTTATGTGTGAACCCGAGCTTAAGTGTTATTCGCATTAATTATATAGTTTAAAAACATAAAAGCGTATACCTGCAGTTAGTGCAGCTCCAGTGCAATACACTTGATTTTTTGGCGATATTATTGTATAATTTATTTTATAAATGACTTATTTTAAAAATAGTTGTTAGTGTTAATAAAATAATTGGTAGCCAACATAAAAATGGCCTATAATAATTTCATAAAGTTAGTATACTCGTATCATTGTACCGCACTGCCACTCGCCAACCGCTGTCGGAAATAATAAGGATACAAAGTAATAATTTTTTATCACAATAGAGACTTGTTGAAACAGTTCCACAGTAAAATAAGTGTTGTTGAATTTTTTAATAAAATATGGACATATTTAGATTAATGATCTTGTAGTCTGGATTGAGTTTTTTACAGATTTTATTGAATGCAAAGTTTTCGTGTTTAATAATGATGAAGCTACGTCGCCTATTCAGCTTATTTTTGCTACAATACTTATTTTAAGCCATACAATAACAGTTTTAAATAATAGTACAATACATATACAGAATATACAATTATATACAATACAATAGACATATACAATAAAGCGGTGATATTATACATATTTGATTTAAGAAGCGTTGTAGGCGGCGTAACTTGAGGCATATCTTGGTTTCATTAATGGGTGCTGTTATATCATTAATTGTACATATTTATTGTAATATACAATAGACTGGTAATTTTACAATGTTGTTAGGTTTCTACAGAGTTATCAATTGAGGCTGTTCCATTACTGATTAACGAACTAATGTTGTTTCCGTGATTCAGACATATTATTTACGTGAATTACTCACCTTCATTAGACATAGTTAGAAACTATATTTTTATGTTGCCACAATTTTATAGCAATAGAACGGTGATTGTTTATACTGCAAACATAAATGTAATAAATGATATTCAATAGGATGGACTAAGTGAATCAGTAACCGGCAGCCTCAGTCCATATGTTACAATAGAGTATATTTTCTTAAATACCTACAGAGACGCTGATAGTAGAATATATGAAATTCATTTTAGACAATACCAGAATACAAGATCTAACTTTTTACACACAGCAGTTAACAACAGACTTCAGTTATTTTACATAGCATTATTATCTACATGTTTTTTTGTTCGGAGAAAACAGTTGGTTGCGATATGGTCACAGACATCCAGGCGAAAAAATTGTAAAACGTTGGCATTTGTCAAAAATTTAATATTATAAAAATTGTAAATATATTTTCTAGTTCTTCCAAAATGAATAATATCAGTATTAAATACAAAATTCAACTTTGGTTAGGTCAAAAGTGTAATTGTGTGATCTATAGAGAATTTTTGCATTAGAATTTTTCTTGATATTTAACTTTAAAGATATTTTCATTATTTTTAGTTAAGTATATTATTTTCTTTTTTAGATTGTATTTTACTTGAATTGTAATGATCTTGCCTAGAATTGCATTTATGTTAGTTTATGATACGTTTGAAGTTGATACCATCGTATTTATGTATAATATTATTGTATTAAGGGTTTTGTTTGTTTTTTTTTGTCATTATTAGAAGTAAAATGTTGTAAAAAGTAAGCTCGTTGTATTTTATCAAATAAACACTTTTTAGTCCAACTGAAGCAATACGTTGCAGTTTTATTTATTTTTAGTATTATTTATATACCTGTCACTTTAGCGAGGGTCCTAATGTATAACAAGAGCAGTAATGCCCTGCTGTGTATGCGGTTCTGGGTTCAATCCTGGCGCAAGCAATCTTATGAGCTTTTACAATGAATAAATTCTTAGTGATTAAAATCATATATGGAAGCAGACTGGTGCAGCGGAAATGGCCCCCAATTCACCAACGCTCGGATTCGATTTCGATTCGATACGTGGTATATCTAAGTCTGTGCTTTCAGTTTTTTCAGACGGGTTTATTAGTTTTTTTCTCCTTCATATGCGTCTCGGAGTAATCTCCGCCTGTTTCTATTCAGTGTAAATGTTATCTGATATTACTTTGACGCTGAATATAATACTGATATCAGCTTTATTTACAGACAAAACTTATCTTGTTTTGGAATTACGAAAGCGAGCGAGATAGACAGAGCGAGCGAGATAGAGAGCGTTTTTGAATAGGTACGCGGCACGTGCTGGGCCCATAAACCTAATGAAACGCTCGGATATAAACCACAGACTAAAACTGCTATTTGAAATAAGAACAGTGGACATAATAGATAATTAGACAATGGAATAACTAGATGTCACTAGTCATCATCATCATCATCAGCCTATATTGTTCCCACTGCTGGGACGCAGGCCTCCTCTTTATGAGAGGGAATGGGCTGTAATCCACCACGCGGGCCCAGTGCGGGTTGGTAGATGTCACATATCTTCGAATTTTTAGTTCTAGGACATGCCGGTTTCCTCACGATGTTTTCCTTCACCGTTTTGAGACCAGCGGTGATGAAATAAATTACACAAAGTAATGCGCCTGCCTGGGTTCGAACCTACGACTTACTGCTCGTAAGTCGGGGCTGCTACCACTGGGCCACCCCTGCTCCTCGATGTCACTAGTGTGCACTAGTATTTAGTTAAGCCAAGTCAGAGGCCCATGAGTGACATAAAAACTCTCACATCAGCCGGCCTAGCATGACCGCCGTAGAAACGGGCTATGTCTACGGAAGAATCGACAATTTGACAGATATTTCTATCGTCCCAAGCATGGCGATATTAAGAATGTAGAAAAGAAATGTTTATTTTCTTCAGTCGACACAAGTCTACAACGTCGAGCATGACGACCATATTTTCTCCTCTTTTGACATTTGGGGGTAGAAACATTACTTCTGACAAATGTCAAACTAGTCTTATTAAAAACGATAAATACGAGAAATAAGTTTCGTAGTTGCGTTGAGTTACGTTCAAAAGGTTGAAATGTTATGTAAAATATTTAGGTTTAATGTCGCGAAAAAGATCCAGGCCTGGATCCAGGATGCAGCAACACCAACCCGCCCACGAAAAATGAAAAACTCGAATTGACAACTGCAATTGGCAACTTTTTTTTGTTAACTAAACGTAATTATATTCAGGGAATATAAACATCACGTGATACGTCCCCGTTGCTATGGAAAGAATTTATGTCTATGTCTTCGTAGAAACACGAGTCGACGTGGCGCGCCATGCTCGGGCAGAAGAAATGTCAAGTTGTATAGAAAAGATTTCTTGTCGTTTCTTGGTAGAATAGAGATAGAACGGTCATGCTAGGGGGGCTAGTAAGGCACCAACCACACGGTAAAGAGAGACAAGTATGCACAAATAAAAATAATTAAGAGTTATTTCTACAAGGTGTTGTTTTGCATCCTCGTCAAATTCAAGGAGGTAGCTATGCTAATGATTCTCGTCCCGAATCAATAATAAAATGGGTAGGTAATTTTTATTTTTCCTCTTATTTACGGAAATCTGTAAGTGTGATCCACCCGCGTCCTTTTTTTTCTTTGTTTTAAACGCGGCCCGTCTATTTCTCGCCCAATAACCGCGCTTCCACACATACAAACAATCTCAAACTTTTATTCGATAATTTTTTAATCCCTAACCCAGGTTAAGGGAGTTATTCTGAAACAAACTTAAACACCCAAAAAAATCTGCTTTTATTATTAATTAACTAGGTACCGTAATATTGATTATTTATGTCTTTTGTGACAACCTCTTGAATTTTGACGAGGATACAAAACAACACCTTGTATAAGAACAAAGTATCAGCACAGAATCTGGATAATAGGGGTGCGGACTGGGTAAAGAAAACGACATTCTATTTTGTCCGTCAGACAGGTAATACAAAAATATTAGACACGTATTTTTTGTTTTATCAAAATATCAAAAAATAACTTAGTTAAAACTCATTAAAGTTGGAGAGTGGGGGCTCACTACGTCACAAGTAAGTATAAAACTAACCTACATGTGACGTCATGCGCCATTTCAACTCAATATATCTCCGTAATTTTATGACCACGTGAAAAAAGAAAAAATACGTGTCCAATATATATATAATACCTTAAGGTTGGCTTGCTTAATGTAGGCTCCCTTGGCACTAACCACGATGATTTTATAGCATCAGTGGAAAGGCATTCTTTCGATGTATTAGCAGTTAACGAGACTTGGCTAAGACCGGGCGAAGAGGGGCGAGCGCCCACTGTGCCAGGTTATCGCCTTCGCCACATACCACGACCGCTGTCTGTTCACGGGGGTCGGGGGGGTGGTGTGGGTTTTTATCTTAAACGCGGCCTGACCGCTCGTACCTGGTCTAACCCAATTGACCCAAGACACAACACTGTCGAACAAATGTGGATTATCCTTACACTAAATGGAAATAAAATTGCTATAGGAACAGCGTATCGTCCCCCACGCTTCGACTTGGACCTCTTTCTCGACGCTATAACTGATTCTATTAGCTCGTTAGTCAAATGTGATCACTACGTACTACTCGGCGATTTTAATGTCAACTTACTGAATGCTAACGGGCAAACTAAGAAAATTTGTGAGTTTTTGAATAGCATGAGCCTAAAACAACTGGTAAGTTCGCCCACCCATTTCACAGTTCACAGCGAAACATTGATCGACCTTGTCTGTACGAATCTCAATCATAAGGGCATATCTGTTGAGCCCTATGGCTCAATAAATGGTCACTCACTTGTCGTGTGCGAGTTTAATATTAGGCGTAGCAAATATAAACCATATACAATTACGCACAGACCCATTAAGCAAATAAATAAAGAAGTACTAGATAGCGATTTATCACACATACACTGGGACAACATTTGCAGCTTGCAGAATGTGAATGATATGGTTGAGGAATTGAATGCAAACATTCTAGCAATTTACGATGCGCACGCTCCGGTCAAGAAATGTTTAATTAAGGAACCATCTTATCCCTGGATAACAGACACAATTAGACTGATGATGCACTTGCGGAATGACGCTCTAACCAAGTATCGTAAAACTAAATCAGACTCCAAAAAGGCATACTACAAGCAGCTGAAATCTCTGGTGGTAACTTCCATATTTAATGAAAAAGTTGCATATTTTAAATTCAATATTAATAGTCAGATCAAAGATCCCAAAACGTTGTGGAAAAATTTAAAAAGCACTGTATTAAGGAAACAAATTGATGACCTTCCTACTCACTTCAGAGATCCAAACCAAATCAATAATCACTTTTTGAGTGTTCCTGGTAACCCTGTCTGCAATACATTGCAGCGCACCTTCTTTGAATCTCATCGTTATGGTGATGATAGCTTCACATTTTCACTACAACCAGTAACTGCTGAACAAATTCTGCGCTACTTCCGCCAGCTTAAATCTAACGCCGAAGGCTGTGATAAGGTGACCCTGAATATGCTTTTGCTTACACTCTCACATACACTAAAACCCATCACCGACATTGTGAACAGCTCAATTCTCTCAGCAACTTTCCCTGACATCTGGAAAATTGCTACCGTTAAGCCATTGCCTAAAAAAACCAATCCAACTGACTTGAAAGACCTTAGACCTATTAGTATTCTACCTTGCCTTTCTAAAATTGCTGAAAAGGCGGTATGCCAGCAGGTTTCCAAGTATCTAGAGGATAAGCACATTCTACCTGAGCTACAGTCAGGTTTTCGCAAACAGCGTGGTACTTCTACAGCTCTATTGGACGTGACAGATAATATTCTTTCAGCACAGGATAAGGGCCTGTGCACATTCATTGCAGCATTCTTGTCCTACTTGATTTTTCGCGAGCCTTTGACTGCATAAATATAGATTTGTTTCTCTCAAAGCTTAACTACTATGGATTCGACCAAAACACGATACAATGGTTCCAAAGTTATCTTACCAACCGTCGGCAACGTGTGGAAATACGTCTGAGCAATGGCTCATCTATTGTTTCGTCACTCACTTCTGTTAACAGGGGAGTCCCGCAAGGTACAATATTGGGCCCTATTATCTTTATTTTGTATTGTGCGGATATCATAAGTTCCCTGAAGAAATGTAGGTACCATATTTATGCTGATGACGTACAAGTCTATATCTCCTTTAAGCCAAGTGACTATGACATCGCGATAAAGGATCTTAACGAGGATCTTGACAGGATAGCATGCTGGGCTGAAAATAACGGTTTAGTACTTAACCCCGCGAAAACAAAATATATGCTGTTTGGAACCAAGAGCCAAATCAGCGCAGTGCCGGCATCACTCAACGTTACCCTGCTGGGTGAGTCCGTCAGTCGAGTCGCTGAGGCACGTAATCTGGGACTGAACATGGACGTTGGGTTGAGATACGAAACGCACGTGGCAGAGACAGTGCGCACTTGTTTCTACCGGCTTAAGGTCCTTTATAAAATAAGGCCTTATCTATCAGAGGACCTGCGTATCCAACTGGTTGAGTCACTCGTGCTATCCAACCTAAACTACGCAGATACAGTTATTGGCCCTCGGATACTGGCAAGAACTGAGAGACTAATCCAGAGGGTGCAAAATGCCTGCGCGCGATTCTGTTTCTCAATCCCACCAAGAAGTCACGTAACGCCTTTCTTAAACAAGCACTCTATCCTTAAGATGAAGTCGCGGCGGAAGTTGCACTTGGCATGCATACTTTTTGGAGTTATAAAGTACAGGCAGCCGACCTACCTGTACAATAAACTGAGCTGGATCACTAGCAGAAGAGAATGCGCAAGTAGGCAGTGCTCGCAGCAACTCTCCACTCATCGCATAAGACAGCTGCTTTCAGGGGAATATACGCTGATACAGATACGCTGCAGATACGCTGCATCCAAATGCTGGAACAATATTCCCCCGCCGATAAGGAATCTTAAATGTCTTGGTACCTTCAGAGTTCGGCTGCGGCAGTTCCTTATCGAATCGCAGAAAAAACTGGGTATGACTGTTTCGAACACGTCCATTATATGACTGGCTGTTGTATTCTTTCCGAGTCAATCTGTCTATCTGTAGCGTAACTCGTGGTCACAAACCTGTAAACAGGGGGGTACTTGGTTATTGAATACTTGACTTGGGAATCTTTTGTTGACCAATAATTATAATACCGTCACATGATATAAACCTATATTTATCTATTATAAACATAATTTAGTCTAGCCAAATCGTTTATATAAATTCGCACTTAATATAATATTGTATTACCTATTATATTATTTTTTATTTATACACTATACATTTATAACCTAATAAATGCTCAAGTAATCATACACTCACCCAAGAACAAGAACGCTTACAATAAACTAAACTTACTGTAGAACACTAAATTTAAGTTGAGGGTATACTTACATAATTTCACTCCGCGTATAAGTAATTCTTTCACTTCCACGCACAACACCAATTTATCTCGTCTGCTCGACGTCCGTATGTCACTACAGGGATCCAGCAGAATATCAGCGTCAGGTGCATGCCTGACACATGCTGAGCTGGACTCCCATTTGGTGCAACCTTGAGACGCACACCGCACCTTGTATACTCGTTATTTTATTTGAATGTCATGGTGTTACTATAACTGTTTCATAAATATGTTTTTTTTTTTGTTTTTCTTTTTGTATATTGGCACCTTGTTTTTATATAGGTATATTTATGTAATCTGTGTCATTAATTTGTGCTTCTGTGTGTTGTGCTATGTCTTTTGTGTGCACTGAATAAATGATTTATCTATCTATCTATCTATCTATCAATAATTTTCAATAAACTACACGAGGAACAAAGAAAAAAAAATGTTGTTATCGACAAAAACAATCTGTATAGGGCCC
This sequence comes from Cerastis leucographa, assembly GCA_963082945.1. Lineage (NCBI taxonomy): Eukaryota > Metazoa > Arthropoda > Insecta > Lepidoptera > Noctuidae > Cerastis > Cerastis leucographa. The sequence goes on from OY720359.1 coordinate 3,520,043, forward strand.
ACATGGCCGGTTCTTTTTACAGAGAGGCCCAGCAGTGGGAAAATTATAGGCTGATTGATTGATTATACTGTAGCGGACTACAAAGAACACTACAGCAACATAGTTAAAAAGAACACTACAGCGCCATCTATGACACAGATGAGTTAGAAATAACATCAACAATTTGTTTGTTGTTTAATCGTTTTAATGTAAATAGTAGTTATTTAAAATAATGTAATTGCAATTATAACTTAATTTATGTGACATCAATGAATAATTTAACCATGGCATCAATCAATAATTTAATTTGTATGGCATCAGTGAATAATTTAATTTGTATGACATCAATGAATAGTTTAATCTGTATGACACCAATAAATAATTTTGGGGGTTCACAATAACCCTCAAGGGTCACCAATACGGTATTTCAGGCAGAACGAATGGGCATTTTCCTGGCCGCATCAGCCATCTTAGCCGGGAAGGCTAAGGACCACTCTATTCGCATACTTTCAGACAGCATGATTGTACTATTAGCACTAGCAACCACACGGTCAACTCCGGGTTAATATACGAGTGTCACCAGCGCCTAAACCAAGTCGGAAATCTGAACAACATAACCATACAATGGATTAAAGGTCATAGCGATTCCCGGGGCAACGATGCAGCGGACGAACTCGCTTGAAGGAGATCGAGCATGACAGCAGTGGGACCTGAACCCATCGTGCCACAACCGTTCGGTATCTACAAACTCTGGTAAGGAAACGCACCAGGGAACAACACCACCAACTGTAGCTAGACCATGGTGAGTGTAGGTAGGCCAAGGAAGCACTTCCTACTATAGACGGCTGCTTCACCAAACGGGCGCTTTCGCTGACCAAACTACAGCTCCGCACAGTCACAGCCACAGCTGGGCATGGCTCTTTTAATAAACACATCTCTGTCCTAGGCGTCACAGATAGCCCACTGTGGCGAGCCTGCATGGAGGAAGACGAAACAGCAGCCCACGTGCTTCTGCACTGCCCTGAGGTTGCATCATACAGGGCAAAGTACTTCGGTAACCCAGGTACTCTCCGCGAGATCGTCAGCAACACCAAGGAGCTGCTGGCCTTTCTCGAAATAGGGTGGATCGTAATATTGTATACCCGTACGCAAAATACGTGCTGTAGACGTGGAGTTGCGGAAACCAGCCCGTTACACAAAACATTTGGTGATAAGGTTTTTAGGTAGGTAGGTGGGTGGTAGGTAGGTAGTAGGTAGGAACAAGTGTATTGCAACGCATGCTAGGATCAGCTAATTTGTAAATAAAAATACCATTTAAATAAATCCAACAATATATTCCAAAAAAATCACAAATCCAAAAGTATTACTCACCACGTCTGCTCAACTTTGCAATACGCTCTTCATTCTTATAAATACACAAATCCATGAAGGTTAGACTGAGTAACAGACAGTGTCCTAACATGTCCTTCTGAAGTTCCTTCTTCGATCTGAACATGTTCTGCAAGGGTTCAGGGATGTAGGCATGGGCGTTGGTTGGAGATCTGCCATTGAGGTCCCGGAGTAGCATTTCTACTGTTTGGTCGGTTGATACTCTTTCGTTGCCGACTAAGGTGCCGTATAGCCTGGAAAATGTTTTAAATTAGAAACGACGACCTTTGTAGCCGAGGAATACTTGGATCGAGTTAATATGTGACGTCTATACTGCTGGATCAGTAGACTGCTATAGGCCGATATTGATGACCTGCCTTTTTTAGTCTTATTTATTTAAGGATAAGTTAAGTTAGGTTTCACATATTGAGTCGGTAAATGTCACTATGTCGAGTACATGGCGTCAGCTAGCTGACAACTTAAACGTGGGAGAGAAAGACCTTTGGATGCCTGAAAATAGCCGCTAACGCGATTAATATGCGTTAGACTAGGCGCAAATTATTTTTTCATAGAAATTCGAACAGCCTGTTAAATAAACTAAAGTAAAAAAAAAAAAAAAAAATCAGGCATAACGAGTTTAAATCGTGTTAAGAGTATATAGAAAAACCAGAGAACAACTGTCGGGCAGTTGCCCACCAGACATAACACCTGTCTGGTCAAAGAATCCTCCCTATAAAATTTAAAATACATAATACATGTCTAGTTAAAACATACATCAAACAAATGAGACTAGTGGAGCCATCTGTTTATTAACTTGTAACTATAATTACTAGTAGCGACATCTACCTTTGCTATGAGAGCAAGTCTGAATATTCTAGTTACCTTTAACCCACCTCTTTCTTTGGGAAGTGTTGGGTGGAGTAGGCCCTACCCCGTTGAGTAATAGAGAGTTTATGTTTTTTAAATAATATTTCTTGTCTGTACATACCTGTACGGAAGAGTAGGCCTCAGGAAGTACACTTTTTGTTTTAATGCGTCTTTTCCTTTGTCACGTTCTTCATTAGACCTGAAAATTGAAGGATATTTTTATAAAACATAAAACTACTAGTGGTCCGCCGGCGTCAGGAGCAGGATCCTAGCTGCTGGTGGTTAAGGCTGTAGAGACAGGAATCTCCTCAAAATGCGAGCCGTATCGAGAAGTGCTGCCATCTGAATCAGGTCCCTGATCTAACCGCCTAAGGAGAGCCTCAAAAGATGTTCGTCGAGGGTCTTGGCCATAAGACCATTGGCTGTTACGACAACCAGCACAATGATAGCCATGTTACAACATTTTTTTTTTCAGAAGCCTTGTATGTCCCACTGCTTAGCAAAGCCTTCCCCCATATCCTTCTAGGTAATCTTTCTCCTGCGCTACCTCGAACCAGCCTTCGTGTTGCGTGTCCTTATCTCGCCACCTCTTTCGACGCAGTCCATACTTTGAAACCCATTGCGTTGAGACCTTAGCTCAACGGACGTTATGCCCCATTTGAGCCTGGCAGCCTTTTTTCTTACGTCTGTAATTCCTGTTTTTCAACGCAGTGTTTCGTATTTTATCTGTTCTCTTTACACACAGAATGCTGCGCTCCATTGCTCTTTGGAAGACTCCAAGGCGGAACTTTTGCGATTTGGTGAAGAGATCTTGTCTAATAGGACAAGATCTTTTTTTTATTGTCAGTGACTATCAGACATCAGTTGTCCACCGAACTTTGATGACTTCTGAGAATTTCACGAGCACCCTAGGCTAAGACAGGCACAATATACATATCTATGAGTTTTTGCTTCAAGGAGATCGGCTCCATGAATCAGTAGCTTTTTCAGGCGTTTTCGATTCAGCGATCGATTCCCTTTTCCTGCCTATTTTCAAAAGAGACTAACTGGCCCAAGTCGATGTAGGTACTCATCGATATAGTGTTGTTCATGCCCGTCTACCTCGACCCTACGTTAAGTGCTATGCTATTAGTGTTAGTTTTAGATCTATTCATCCCGATTCCCACCTTGAGTCTAGATAAGATGATGATAACATGCTCTGTAGTTCGAGAGCTGAAGGAGCAAAGAAGACAATGTCACCTGCAAATCTAAGGTTATTCAGCCTTATTGCCAACTTCAACGCCCTTATTCGTCCATGACCAAATTTACAACATTGATTTCCGTAAAATAATGAAGAAAAAAGAAAAACTAAGTCGCGCACCTCCGTCCACTTCACTCTCAGAATAATGGATGAGGGTTTTTTTTTTTCATCTATATTTGAATCATAACAAGATCGATATGATTGGCAGAGATAACCGCACTCTAAAAAAAGGCTTATGTTTAACATAACACCAGATAAAGTAAATATAACCTTAAAAAACATTTTTATACTGCCTAAAATAGTAAATGATCACCAGAATTAAAAACCTGAAAATCACAGCTCCGAACTAAGGCGTAGTCGACGGAGCCCCGCTACGCGGGGCTCCTATTTCTCTCTGCAGGGTTTAAAGTAACCTAACACGAAGGGGATGTCGGGGTCTTAGTTCGCTCGCTCCGCTCGCTCACTAGACCCCGCCATCCCCTTCGAACCTAACCTGTCCGAGTCGGGGTGCTCAATATCCCGAGCTCGCTTTGCTCGCACTTGCTTCCTAAGTTCTTCTTGCCACAAAATTTGGTGATCATTTACTATATTTGGTGATCATTTACTATATTTGGTCTTTGAATACAATTTTTTTGGTGTTTAGTATTTTTTTTTGGGTAACGTAGCTTAGGATCTCAAAGTATTTTTTGGTGCTCATTATATTTAATCCCCTAAAAAAATCTTCGAAACTTACTGCTGATCCCCATGAATCCTCGCATTAATCAAGGCGACGATCATAGCAACCATCTGCGCTTTCTGTAGGTTGATAGCTAAAACCTTGGGGTTGTTAGGATCACTGCCCGCAGCCCGAAGAGTCGTGGCTTCCGCTTTCATCACGTATATGTCTGCTAGTGGCATTTGCTGGGTTACGTGCCAAGCCTGAAAAGAAATAAATTACTTTTTAAAAGGATTCTGGATGAATTATTCGTTGGTAACGTAACAGGTGGTAGAGTAGCCCACAAGGTTTTACATGGGTTATTTCGCAGGTGTCTATTAAACAAAAAAAAAAAAATTTTTGGACTGAAGCCCTTCGGGTTATGGGCCCTTAACTCAAAGTGAGATGGAGTCAAAAAAATCTTTGGAGTGTTTCTTCATTAGGCAGTAGGGTGAGATTTATGTCCAATCTTATGATTGAGTCTATGCTAATGATTATGCCCAGGGTGGACCTTTAAGTAAAAAAAATCCAGATTTCACAAAAAGTTTATTTTTATTAAAAAAAAAAAAGTTGTTTGTATGTATTTCTATCTGTCGACATGTTGGATAGATTACAAGAAGGCCTACGATTCTGTGCCACATACATGGCTCATGAGGGTGCTGGAGTTGTACAAGATTGATGCAACTCTACGCGCCTTCCTTGAGTCGTGTATGAGGCAATGGAGGACGGTCCTTCGATATCCAGGATATCGACAGATCCAGGGGAATGATGAGCCTGTATGGATTAAACGGGGAATATTTCAGGGCGACAGTCTGAGTCCTCTTTGGTTCTGTCTAGCCCTGAATCCTCTAAGCACAATGCTGGAGGATTCAGGTCTAGGCTACCGGTTGAGGAGAGGTGGTCAGGTCATATCTCACCTTCTTTACATGGATGATCTGAAACTCTTTGCCCCCAGCAAATTGCAACTGATGGAGCTACTAAAAGTAACTGAAAATGCAGTCATGTATGTAAAGTAGGGCATGCAAAAACCGGGTTGTTTTACAAAACTGTTTTTTTCGGGTTTCATATTTACAAAACCGGTGAAACCGGTTAAATCGGTTTTTTCGGTTTTTCAATCTTTATTGCAAAAATGTGTAGAAGGAATTTAAAAAGCTAAAGTCTAATCAAAATATGTATTTTTTACGTTTGTCTTACCTATATTTATAATAATGTGCATTTGTTTGGACTTCAATAAGCCAAAACTACTAAATAACAGTATAAAAGTTTATTTTCTTTATGCATAACATAGAATAGAACTTATTATTTACATAAACAACATATCTAAAAGACAGATGTGTTGCTGGGGAGTTCGTTCCGCCACTTCTTCCCAGCTAAAATACTAGGAAGTGGCGAAGGGCGAGCGTTTTGGGGGACTGTCTCTTGTAACGTTCAAAAAGTGCTGATTATCAGCCTAGTTTGAATGAATGCCTTTTGATTTGATTTTGACATACTTACTTAAAATGTAAGGTACTAAGACTAACATACAAATTAGGAACATTTGGTAAGTACACAAAGGTCAAATCACAGAATATACAGCAAGTGTCCAAATTGAAGTACTTGGGTCACTGGGTCACTGAGAAACAAAATGACGGTATGGACATGGATAGGGAGCGCAGGGTATTGTCGTTAAGGGGTATCTTTCTCGCAGGTTTGCGCGATGCTGTTAAATTCACACTATTTAATAGCTATTGCCAAACGTTATACTCGTGCAACCTGTGGAGCAATTACAATAAAAAAGCCTGCAATGCTCTGCGCGTTCAGAATAACAACGCGTTTAGGGGTTTGTTGGGGCTCCCATGGCAGTGCAGTGCCTCCGGCATGTTCGCCGACCACAGCTCGGACGGCTTCCAGGCGGTGCTTCGCAAAAGAGCGGCGTCCCTGCAGTCTCGGGTTAAAAGTAGCACTAACACGAGCTTGGTGTCGGACAGAGTGGACAGCCAAATCCTGAGCATTTCGATCGCTCATGCATTTCCAAAATAATAATTATTTTAAGTTTTCTAACATGGCTGAAAGCATCTGCTTACTAACATAATACGGACTTATATCAATTAATGTGTGCTTACTCTGAAATAAATATATCACTTCAATATTTTGTTTGGGATGGTTAAAGTATTATTAAATCAATTAGATAGGAGAAACATAACTTGATGTTCAATATTTATAGTGTGTAATTTTCTATTTTCCCTAATATTTATTAATAAAAAAATATATAACCGAAGACAGAAAAACGCGAAAAAAACGGTTTTACTATCGTCAAAAAACCGGTTTTGAAATCAGTCGGTTAACCGGATTTCTCGGTTAACCGGGTATCCGGTTTGCATGCCCTAATGTAAAGCGAGGGGAGATTATGGAATCCGAGGGACTTCAGCTCTCTGATTCCATACACCTAAGACCCCTTTCCTTATCCGAAAACTATAAGTATTTGGGTATGTCGGAAGCGTTAGGCATTAACGTAGCTGATATGAAGCAATCGTTGAGGGAGCGCTTTTTTGGTCGCCTGAAGAAGGTACTAAATAGCCTTCTTTCGGGTGGGAACAAGGTGCGCGCCTTCAACGGTTGGGTCATGCCGGTTTTAATGTACTCTTTCGGCATACTCAAATGGACTCAGACCGAACTGGACGCCCTGGATAGGAGAGTTCGTACACTGCAGCTGACTGCTGCGCAAACCGGATGCATCACCCACGCTCATCGGTGATGAGACTGTACATCCTGCGGAAATGCGGGGGTCGAGGCTTTTTAAACGCGAAGACCCTCCACAACCGTGAGGTTTTAAAAACAGAGGTGGATATGCACCGAGATGTGGTCGCAGTGGACAAGGCACTCACCCCGCTGTCCATGGCTAAAGAGAACTGGCGCAAACCTGTAATACTGACTACCGATGACCGCAAGGAAATATGGCAAGGCAAGGTTCTTCATGGGCGCTTTTACCAGGCTCTTCATGGGCCTGATGTAGATTTTCTAGCGTCCGTGTCCTGGTTATGTTTCGGCGACCTCTTTGGGGAAACTGAAGGTTTTGTCTGTGCGATTATGGACGAAGTTATGCTGACAAACAACTACCGGAAACATATTATGAAGGACGGGACGGTGGACGTGTGTGGGGCATGCCACCGACCGGGTGAGTCCATCAGACATATTATTTCTGGTTGTTCTCGTCTGGCTAACGGCGAGTACTTGCACAGGCACAACCAAGTGGCTAGGATTATTCACCAGCAACTTGCCTTGAAATATAAACTTGTGGAATCTGAGGTACCGTACTACAAGTATGTGCCCGACCCAGTTTTCGATAAAGACCATGTCACGCTGTACGGGGATCGGCCTATCATTACTGACAGGACTATTGTTGCCAATAAGCCTGACATAGTGGTGATAGACAGATCAGCGCGCCGCGCAATGATAGTCGATGTTACCATCCCGCATGACGAAAACCTCGTGAAAGCTGAGAAAGAGAAACAGATAAAATATCTCAAAGTCAAAATTATTTATTTGCACTAAATGTGGTACAAGAGATGGAAAAAAAATAAAAGTAGTTCAGTGACACATTTCGCCATAAAAATGGCATACAAACATTAATTAATGAGCTGTTAATTTTAACACACAATACAAACATTAAACTAGGTAACTAAATAAAGTATATTTTAAGTTTAATAGACTCGACACAAAACCAAATTTTGTGATAAACGCTACAAACAAAGAACATCTTAACATAAATAACATATTTTTAAATAAACAAAATCATGGCTCACGAGGTTGTCGATATGTGGGATGTGGACTCGGCTATCATTGTGCCGATTGTCGTAACGGCCAATGGCCTTATGGCCAAGAGCCTCGACGAACATCTGTCGAAGCTCTCACTTGGCAGTTGGATCAAGAGCTAGATTCAGAAGGCAGTACTCCTTGATACGGCCCGCATTGTGATGAGGTTCCAGTCTCTGCAGCCCTAATCACCGGTAGCTTGGACCCTGCTCCCGATACCGGCGGAAACCTGTTTTTTATATTTTTAAATGTTTTTTTTTTACCTTTTTTGTTTTTTCAGAAATATTTAAAAATATATAAAATAAGATGTAAAATGAATAAAGGAAATAATAATAATATATTATAATATTTGTTTCTGTAAATATAATTTCTATGATAAAGATAAATATGATAAGAAAAAACATTTTTAGGGTTTATTCGGAAAACTTTAAACGTTAATTCGTTTAAACGGAATAAACCATTTCTAGGGCAAAGTTAATAGATATTTTTCTAAATTTAAAAATTAATTAGATGGAATACGGGAAATACAAGTACCCACTTACAATATCCAATATATCAGTGATCTGGAATTTCTTGCCGTCTGGATAGTCAATGCCGTAGTACTTCCAGTCTAGCACCTCATAGTTACTCTTGTCTATCAACGTCCAGCTCACAGAGTTGACTGTTATGTACAGTGATAACACGGACTTACACTCCTGTAAAATAGGTTTTTTATACATTTACATAAACCTTTCTTTATAATGCACAAGCTTTTGGATGCCGCTTACCCCACAAAGGTGTCAGAGTAGTAAGTGAGTGAGTGAGTCATAGTCATACTATTAGGAGGTTCCTCTTTTAAGAGCGGTAACCACCGGTAGCTCAGACTATTCTGGATGGCCGGTAGGCTACAATTTCATAAATTTTTTAAGTTTTTTTTTAATTTATATAGGAATATTTCAAAAATGTAAAAGATGTGTTGAAAGAATGAATAAAGATGACATATCATAAGATGAGGACAATCTCCAACCGCCCAGAGAAGAATTAACAAATCTCATTAAAGCTCAAGGGCTGATTGATGAAGAGAGAGAAAAAGATATCCGGGCCACTACAACGACACGTCACGGACAACGACAGTTGAAACCAACGGTTTAGAGTGCTTTTTGAGGACCAATGAAACTCAGTATGTAATCAGTGGCAAGTGCAGCTTAACCTAAATATCGACCCAAGTGGCTGTTTTAGCCACAAGCTCCTCCATGTTCTGAATATGTCATAATTAGGTGCAATAAGTAGTTGCCTGAATTTATTCTGAATACGTATCTATTTCTTTTGCAATATTTGTGGCTGGTAAATAAAAACTGAGTAAGCACAAGAGAGTAGTAAAAGAATGTGAGAGAAACAAAAAGAGTAATGACAGAAACAATTCAATGTTATCTCACCTTTATAACACTTTCACTTAAATGTGGGTGTAATATCTGCCCTTTAATTTTACCGTTCACTTTCTTTTCCTTATTGGGTCCACTTAATATACTGTTGAAAAGTTTCTTCGCAGATCGTTCAGAGAATCCCTCAACATATTCTATGTCAGAAAGTATTTTTATTTGTCCATTACTACTCTTCCACTGTGAAAACCTCTTGATATTTGCTTTACTTACTTCGTAACTGAAAGAAATTAAAAACTGTTTTAAGCTTTCACAGTTTATAACTAAACTTACTCTGTCACTTACGGGATAAAGAAAGGAAAGAAATTATTGTTTAGCAAAGGTGAAAAGGTTAATTTGTTATTATTTAATAGTTGGATATGAACTGTATTTCAGTAGTCACACTGAGAACAAACGTGGAGACTGTCAAATTCAGTTTAACCGCAAATGTGTGGGTGATTGCATTAAGTTTCAATGAGGAACTTATTAAAAAGTCCTCCATTTTTGAGTGAGAAGGTGGTTGTTATCTGTTTTTGACAATCTTTTAGTTTCACCCATCCTGGTTTCTGTAATCAGTCGAAATTTTTCACACACCTTTTTATACTATTTGGAGAGAATGGCGTTGTTCATAGCGTCAAGAATGCAGGGGACAGAATTAGCATTTAGGACACTCCAGCAGGTTGAACAAAGTTTGATGAGGAGCATCACACACGCCAGAAGGTTATTGAGAATTAAAGTTCTGTAGTATGGTGGGTTATATCCTACAATATTCTTACCTAGAAAGAGTATTAGTGTCGGCGTTGTTGATAACCTGCAATATTTTCTCCCTCTCTGTGTCATTGTATTTACTATCTAAACCTTCGCTGAAATAACTTTTTGAAACGATGGACACTCGACAGCTTAGGCATAACGTACTCTGAAATAACCATCAACTTATTATCTCGCAGCAATTTTAAATTAAGTTACTAATTTGATGCAAATAACCAGTACCCTTGAGGATGGATTTAAAAGGTTAAGGATCATTTTAAACTAAACCAAGTTAAACAAACATAAATTGTACAATAAATAACTATTTTATATAGTCGACAGCTTCAATGATAGTTCATTCAAAACATTTTAAATAACATCATCAAATAATTTGATTTGTTTACAATTTGTTTAACCTATTCAAGTTGTAATGTCAATGTGACAATTGACATTTATGTATTGTCGTCACTGTGACATTGTCACATTGACAGTCAACTGACAGCAGTCAAGAATAAGAATACAACACTGGAATCAAATATCAATCATACGGTTATTATTGTGTTGTTTTGCGAAACATTTTAATTTTAAAATAGATTTCCTATTATTACTTTTTAATTGACAACGTCCATTTAAACTCTGAAATTGAGTATTTTAAAAATATTCCAAAATAAGTAAGCAGCCCAGGGACACTAGCTGTTGGCAATTTTGCAACTAGACTAGTGACATGAGCTTCGTATCATATTCTCAAAGGTATGTTGTATTATTAAACTTCAAGACAATTGTAAAGTTCGAAGAAACTCCTTAGAAACGTTATTGTCTTATTAGTAATCTTATTGTACTAATTCAGTTGTCCAAACATTATAGCGCCATCTGTTACTTTTATTTTATACTAAGCTACTCATGTAAAACGCGAGGCAATCCGTCATCTGTCATTGCGACACTTTCGAAATATCTACAATAGATGTCGCTAGTAGAGATCTGAAATTAAAGGTAAATTAAAGGTAATTAAAAAATGCAATAGATACCTACGAAACAGCAATGTTTTGTGTAGTGCAGTTGTCGATAATAATGTAAACGATGTTTTTAATTTATTATTAGTTACAACTAGTGATTAATTGGTGGTATAGGTACGTCAAGTAAGTTGAATTATAGTCCCATTTGATGAAATGCTGCTTCGTAAACATTTTTGACCCGGCAATTTGAATCGGCGCAGCGGCGGCGGCAGGCGAATACAGCTATAGGTAGTATTTTAGCAAGCTATACCTATTTTATTTATTATTTACCTATTACCTACCCGCTATTGCCATCTTTAGTTGAGCTTGATTGCACTTTGAAAGTACTACTGACAGGAGATTCGAAAACAGAATATAAACAAAACATAATCATTTTGAAAACAAAACAAAATTAGTGCAAGTATGACATCGTCAAAACGGCTTTGTATCTTTTCACAAAACGTACGCAGGTATTTTGAGAGCAAACGATTAGTCTTAACTTTACTGTGAAGGAGTAAGGACATGCAAGAAGTAAATAAAAAATTTTAAAGAATAGAAGTAAGTAAGCCTAGTCATAGATATTGAATTTATACTTTGCACGCGTTAGAGCAAGACAGAATTATATTGTGCTCTCGCTTTAAGTCACGAAGCGATGGACAACAAAATGGCGGCATCCCGTTTTCGTTCGCTCGAGCGGCAACCAACACACGCACGAAAATAAAGTCCATTTGAATATCTTCTTTCCTTCGAGAGAGTTCGTTGACGGTTGACGTCCTCATCTTGTTTTACCGCATCTGCAGTTTCTGAAGAAGACTGGTAAGTTCACTTAACTATCTTATGTAGTTATATTTATTTAGGTAATAATAATTACGTAAAAAGGAACCTACATAGATTTTCAATAAGTAGGTACAAAAAAACAGTCCCAAGAAGCAACTTCAGAGAAGACTAAAAAATCTTCTATCAGGTATCCAAGGCCAATCGGAGACAGAAGCTCTTTTTTTTAATTTACGTAGGTAGGCAGAGTCAGACCTACCTACTAATAATTATTTCTGCATCAGCAATGTTGGTCCGCTTTAAACACGCAAAAATGGCAATGTAATAGTTGACTTTTTAACTCCTACTGCACCTTACAAGCATAATCTAGTACCTGTCCTGTAGTACATTTATATCAGCTATTGAAAGCGTGGCAAACTGGCAACGTCGCAATTGTTCAACCGACCAGCCAACGTTGATATTTGGTACGCGGTTCGCCACGAAATGGACGCTTCACTTCATCTGATAATTTTATACATTCCAATGTTTATGAATTTCATTGTTGCCAAGCTGAAGCGTCAATCAGTTCTTCAGTATCCTTCAATCAGTTAAAATCTGGTCCAAGCCACACCTACCAAACATGACATCCGAGTGTACAAAATTGATATGCTGGGTGTCTGGAAGGCTAGCGATGCCGATGCCGTCACGGACTTGTTTGTGCAGCGTTGCCAAACCGCTGCCGTTGCCATTCTGCTAACGTTACCTACCTAAATTGGTACTTATAATACCTATGTTTCTGCCAGTTGTGATAGGTGGTTATGATATGCAGCTTGTCCGTGCTGTTCTATTGATTGCTATGATAGGTCTCTTGTCTGTTCTTTTCAGTATAAAAGCTAATTGAGTGTCTTTTACAATAAAATTATCATCGAATGCTACGTATTCAATTTCTCTAGAACTTATGCTTCATACTACAACAATACTAATATTATTATAAGATTTTTTGCGTTTTCTTCTGAGCATCACACTGGGCATAGTGAAATAATCCAAAGCCCGGAAATTCTTTCAAAATTTGCAAATGTCAGATTGCTATTATTCTGTTTATATGTTCAGCCATCTTGTCTGCTGTCAAGCACAATATATTGTGACTGACGTAACTCCTCCTATCTCGCTCACTCCTACGTAATTGCGAATGTTCAGCCTCGTTCTATCTTTTTATGCGCCATTTTTGTTAATTTCTAGTTTACTGTTATGTTCTGCTTGTTTTACTTACATGCTTTAAGTATCTAATTAGGTTAGGTATTCATTTAATAAGTAAAAACCTTTCGTTAACCTTTTCAGTCATACGACTGAAAAAAGGTGATGAGGCAGTTCTTTAAATTAAGTCAAATATTAATAATTCTTTTCAAAATTCCAGCACTAATCGTGTAAATTTTTCATTTCTCTACCGTCGATTACTTTAAGTTGTTTTTCGTCCATTGCCGAGTCTATCTAAACGATTGCGTTGCGCACCGCAACATAAAATACAATGTATGCTGCGTTCATAGCTTCGTACCTTTTACATAATGGTGTTAACGGGGTTCAATGTGTTCGCAAGCAAAGAGATAGGTCAGAATAATTTACTATCGATCAAAATTAAATTATTTGTCTTTTTGTTAATCTATTTTCGGTATTTAGATCGATAAATCATAGAAGCATAGAAGATGAAGATGAAATTATTTGAACCATAACCAGGGGAATGGTGCCCCTTTTGCACCTGACAGGCAGGTGACAACAGTTTACCATGGGTTTGAGCAAAATGGATCAAGTCAAAATATTTTTTTTCCGAATGTGGCCAAATGTAAATCGTTCTAAGATACCTACGTATATATTGTTTGTCATGGTATCTCCCCTGTTTTTTGTCCCGGAGCTCCTAAACTCCTCTCAACTCCCTTGTCCTTATTCCTGAGATTCTGTATCTATAAAAAATCAGAAACTAGATGTTTTTGTGGTGATTTCAACAAGCCTTTTCTGACTTCCGAATTCCAAAATGCATATTCAGTCGACCGACCTGCTGATGGAAACAAAAATTTGGGTTTTAATACACATACAAAGCATTTGCTAACATTCTATTTTATAAAATGACGTATAAAACTGACGTATAGCTCTGGTCGGGAATGTTCGGATTCGATCGTGTGATCTCGGCAACGAGTCAAACGACCCACTCGACTTGGACGGAGTCGTAAGAACGGCAACGTTGCCCACTCTCGTACAGTTCACAATATAGAACTATTTTTTGATTTTTCTTCCGTTTTACTTGTTATTTTCTTATAGAAACGCTTGTTAAACTATACAGACTTGGCCGCGTATTATCTTGTTTTTTTTAAATCTAGGCCAATAATAATAATCAAAGGATTAAAGATTGATTTAGGCAGAACCCAAACGCCACGACAGCGCACGGTGTCTCATTGACATTGACTCTTATTTTAGGCTCGGGAAACTTTTCAAATCGAACTACAACAAGTCAATGCAAAACGAAATACAATGACTGATACTCTTTTCCGTATTGATGATACATTTACAGAGTATTTGGAGGACAATATTTAATATCGCGTCGATTAAAATGTAAATTTCAAAACCTTCGATTTGCTAGTCGTGTGAGCTGCTATCATCACCCTTTATCAAATGGAAACAGAAGTAGAACGCAAGAGAACGAGAGCCCGATAACGTAACGTGACCTCGCTGTTATTGTACAGAGTAATGAACAAACCCAGGGGCAACACTCGCGACTTATCGCTAGCGGCTTGCTTTTCCTTTCTCTCATTAGAAACGGTAATATTGCTATCTCGGTCTCGCGCCTCCATCCGTATTTCACCGGCGCAAAATACGATTCTCTACGGAGCCACTACTCTGTGCATTTAGTTCGTGTTTTGCCTGACGCTCTCTGTCGGCCACGCTCGCCACAATGCGGCCGCCATTTTCTTCTCTCTCTATCTGCTGCCAGTGTCGCTTCGGACGCGGAACCGGACACCCGTATAATTTCGTATTTTGTATTCTTCTCGTCTATTCTTCTACTTCTGTTATCTCTTGCGCAGTCATTTAGGTGAGTGATTGTAAACATTAGTCATGTTATTATTATTTCCGATTATTCAATTGCTTTTTTAATTTGTGTTTTTAAGTAGCGCCATTTGTTTTGTTTGTTTTATTATTTTTATTAATCGGATATATTGTTGTTTCAATACTGGTTTATTATTACTTTTTTTTTTTGTTTATTTTAATTATTCTTATTTACTACATATTTCCCGGTTTTAATAATTCAATTGATATTTCATTATTGTTTATTTTTGGTTTCGTAACCGTTTCTGCTCGTTTTACCTGTCAAACTTAACCAAGCGATTATAGCTGTTATGCGCAAGGCGTAACACTCATAATTGTATGCACTTATACAAGTTTATCGAATGCTTTATCACATTTTGTTATTTCTTCTAATTTTTCACTTGTCTGATTGAGAAATAGATTGTACACGTACGCGGTACGCGTATTATTGTATGTTTTAATGCAATCGTTCTGAATCAGATCTAGCAATTATTGTTTGTGGCATTACTAGGCAATATAACATTTTTAGCAAGTTATTTTTTTTTCTCATGGGATATAGAATAGAGAATATTGAAAAATAAAATGGTACTGTTTTTTCGCTCGATTGTCAGCGGACCATCATTACGGATTACTATGTAATTCTTCTTTTATAGCAATATTTTGGAGTTTTCAATACCTACTTAGTACTTTTTACATATTTTTGCTGATACTGACTCCCGTTCAATAGCCCGGACTCACTGCTTTCCACATTCACCTCGTTCCGTTTATTTTCGTCTGTCCTCGAGGAATATCTCTCTATCTCTGTCTTGCACGCGTTAAGTCGCGTTAGGCGCGCTAGTGGCGAATGCAATAGCAGTCTGTCATGTGTTTAGTCTTTGAAACGCTGGTGCAGCTCACCACCAAGCGAGCGGGGAATTTATTCCGGTATTTCGCACGACAGAACGGATAGCCGCCATCTTGTTATGGTGATCGAAAACATTGTGTTGTATTATTTCGATTTTTAACGTTTAGTGGGGCCTTCTTTTGACGTTTTTGGTACCGAAATTGTTTTATTTTATTTTGCTGCACCTATGTCATTTTTTAATGGGGTTTAGTAGAAAAACCTAGACTACTTGTGGGACTACAAGCACAATAATCTAGCCCGATCACGGGGCCGCTGTCGGCAGAAAATGATACACCTCACCTTGTCACTTAGCTTACTTAGCATGGTGATTTCGTTAGTTCCATTTAAAGCCACGGGATCAGTAAAGTTTGGCACTAAACTATCATTATATCTAGGCACTAATCATGCTATTATTAGAATTATGAAAAGTAGTGATGATTAGCGAACAAGTTTAAAAACAAACACCAGGTCTCATGAATTCACCTCAAAAATCCTCAAAGCGATAGACTAGTAAATATTTTTTTTTTTTTTAATTTATGATGAAATAAAAAAAAATTGGATTACACCATTTTTTGCGTAAAAAAAAATCGACATTTTAATATACATTTAAAAGTCCTCAAAATTTTGATTAAGTACTGTTATTCTGCACGTGGCCAACTGGCAATTTCTTGTGGTTTTTAAGGCAGGCAAGGAGAGTCCAAAAAAAACATAAATTAATAGTGTGAGGGATGACAGCCTGACAAGAGGGAATGGAAGGGAAAAACATTTTGCGCACAAGTAACACGAAGACGAGGGCGGGGCAGAGACTAATAAGATGATATTTTTGAAGTAGGATTAAATACTAGACTTACATTATACCCCACTTTTCTATATTAATTAGCGGAACTTGACGCACGGAAAAGTAAATCCCTTTTTTTGCCATGTAGATATATCAATGCCCATCACGTCAGAACTTACGGTGATATTTATTTAAGGTAACCTGCGGTCATTAACCCTCAAAATATCACCTAACCTAACACGTCTCTCGAGTTTCGCTAGCTTATTCAATTTGACCATACATGGTCAAATTGAATACGCTAGCGAAGTGTTCAGGCAAAAATCAAGTAATTTACTCAAATTAGGCCAAATATCAGCACTTTGAATTTTAAAGTTTACGTGAGTTAGTCCCCCAAAACGCCCACCCTTCGAAACTCTTAGTGTTTCAAGAAGTGGCGGAACAAATTCCCTAGTGTTAAGTGTAAGGTTTTAGCCAAACTTATTGGAGCAATACACAGGGTATAAACGGACCCATCACAAAGCCATCAACAGAGTTCTGTTAATTCTGTACATCAAACAAAGTACAAAATATAAAGTAGTATTCCAGCAATAATTTTGGCGCCGTTCTAGTTACACTGCGCAAAAATTATTGCTGAGAAACAAATTTGTTTTTGTTTGAAAAATTACGGTTTACTGTAGCGCTCAATGTAACGCACTCAATACAATGTGCTTGATGATGAATGCATTTAAAGAATATTACAGAGACCATGGAGGTATCTAAAGCAAAGGAATAACATTAAAAATAAATACTTACGTGCGAAAAAGTTGAAACTTTGACTTTCAATAACTCCGTAACTAGGTGTGCCCAGGTGTGTTTCAGTGCAAAAAAATTCGTCGTAATGACGGGAAAAACAAGTGCTTCTGGAGTTCGTTAAAGGTTTTTTTAGAGTTCCATACCCAAAGGGTCAAACGGGACCCTATTACTGAGACTTCGCTGTCCGTCTGTCACCAGGCTGTATCTCATGAACCGTGATAGTTAGCCAGTTGAAATTTGTACTGATTATGTATTTATGTTGACGCTATAACAACAAATACTAAAAACAGAATAAAATAAATATTTAAGGGTAAAAACGGGCAAAAAAAATCATCATCTTTTTTGTATGGGAGCCCATCTTTTTTGCCCGTTTTTATATGTAATGGTACTGAACCCTTCGTACGCGAGTCCGACTCGCACTTCGCCGGTATTTTTACACCCGTTGTAGGTTTGGTCAAATAGTGACCGACTTATTATTGAAATCTTAGAGCCAGGAGATATATACTTATGTACATATATCATAGTAAATGTCCGGTCTCGGAAGCTTCTTCCTCACTAACTTTTGTTCTATGACTTTTTGAAAAGTTCGTTAAAAAAAAAACACGTTTCATAGTAAATGATCAACTGATAGCGTCAATTTGTATGGAAAGACTCATTTTTTTTGCGGATTTTCAAATGTCATACAAAAAGTACAAAAGTTATTAAATGTGATGTAAAGAAGCCACCTGTTGTTATGTGTTTTTTCAATAACTATATTGACACGTTTTACATATTTTCAACTTTGTAATTCTTATGAGTTATGACTAAGCTACGGAAGGTCGAAGGAATAAATACTAAAGGATGCGAAGCTTTTCCGTTAGTCGCTGATGTAGGTCCCAAAAGTTGTAGCGTGTACCTAGTATTAATTTGATTGTATTTCTTATTCACTTCTATTGCTGCATCCAGAGAAGCTCCGGGTTTTGCCCTAAGCAACTCTCGCAGGTTAAATGACCTGGATTGTGAATGAAGTGTCTTACAACATGGGGGTTTAACATATTTGGCGAGATGAGGGATAACTATAGGACCCCTTAGACGTAATCCTTCTTGGATTACATTTACGATGTTATGTACTAAATTGACTTGCATTACCACTACCACCAGGCCTAGGTGAAACTGATGCAGTGATGGCGTTTCCGTTCAGAACTTTGGACACTTTGCATGGTGTCTAAATATTGGAAATTAAATGGGTGGTTTCTTTTTTAGCATGACGCATTATTAGTCTAGTAGGTCTTTTTTTACTGGGAGACTATTTTTAGCAACATTTTTTTCTGCTCTAGTGATGTAATTAAAGCGTAGTTTTTACTTCGTTTCACACCAAAAGCCATACTTCCGAAAGTAATACTGTTCATGTGGCTAAAAGATTTTACTCCAGTGGTGGTAAGTTCCCGTGTGATGGTATCATTGGTATCCGACCTGCACGCGTCCTTAATCCAGTGTATTGGGTTGAGTTTGAGTTTTGCTTTGAATTTTATTAGGGACAAATATTCTAATGAAATGGTAATAGTATAAATAAGAATTTCTCCTAAAATTTGTAACAGATTCTCATCCATATTTTGTTACTGTAAGAGTCCCATTTCCCATTGGCACATGGACACCTAAAAAACAAGTCGATCTTTCTCGGTCTCGTGGAACTAATCGGCATAGGAATCTGGGTTGCCGACCATCTTAGATGTGTCTCCAGAATTAAGGGCGTCGTAGTTAATTTACTGCGTTTGTACTTCCTCTTATCTTTTTGAAAGGATAAGGAAATTGATCTTCCTTGATTTTCATTTGGGGCATATACTGCTC
Organism: Cerastis leucographa; assembly: GCA_963082945.1. Lineage (NCBI taxonomy): Eukaryota > Metazoa > Arthropoda > Insecta > Lepidoptera > Noctuidae > Cerastis > Cerastis leucographa. The sequence goes on from OY720359.1 coordinate 3,539,224, forward strand.
GCTCAACACCTTCGTAGGGCGTAGTTTGTTTTGCGCAGTGCGTGGTTTCAGGGGAACCTGTAATAGGACCTTTCTATTTCCTGATCCATCTAGTCTATAACCGGTACATAGGGAATTCAGACTGTACCATAAAAGGCACATCCTGCGGACCAAAAGTTTTATCTTTTCTATTATCCAGGTTAGATTGATTTTTTATATAATAGAAGCCATTGATCACGAGGCCACGTTCCGCGCATGTGCGGTGTCGTGAAGTTCAGAGCCAAGGAACAGAACTGTCTACTTTTAGCCAAACTGGTTGAGTTCTTGTGAGGCTTTATCACGGAAAGAAGGCTTTCGCTCGGAATGTTTGAGTTTCGGTCTTCTTCTCATAGATGGCTCTAACCATAATTATCGTAAATGATATCGGGATATAGACACATGATATGATACGATTCGAGTCGGCTTACTACTGATTTCGTTTTATAGATAATATTAAAGATTTATGATGATGTCATCAGTAATGAAAATAAATTACTTATTTCTTTCTTATTTCTGTTTCAGGTGTGGCGTCTTCTTTATTGATGATAAGGAAATGTTAAACAATGCAATTAATTCTCGATACTGAGGCTGCTTTAAATATGAAAAGAGACATGTCCGCGATCGAAGATATTCATACTGAGAAAGTTGGTAATTCTGATATTGAAAAACTTATTGAGAAAAATTGCAACGGGAACAAAGAAAACATCGGAGAGGCCAATTTTATTAGTAGTGATGAAAAAAATAAACAGATTATAAATGAAGAAATTGAAGAAATACCCAATTCGCCGATTGACACAAAATCGGAAAATACTGAAGAGTCGAGTATTGGGGTTGCAATTACAAAAGAACCTTGTAAAGTAAACATTCCGGACACGAATAGTACGCAAAAAGAAGAATCTCAGAAAAAGGCCACTGATGAAGAAGTTCAGTGCACAAGCCCCATTGAAAAGGAGTCAGAAGAGAAATCTGAAGAGCCGGTTCAAGAAGTTAGTGTCGAAGATAAAGAAGACATAATTAGCCATGAACAAGGAAATCTAGACCAAATTTCAGATATCACAGAAAATAAATCGGAACCAGAAAATAATGAAACAAGAAATAAAGAACATTTGCCTGGTACTAAAGATGATGTGGAGGTTATAGAAGAGCAAACTCAAAAACATACGGTATGCGAGACTACACCTCATGTAGAGTTCAAAGAACCGTTACCTGATGAAAAATTAGAAGAAGAAAGTAATACTATAAATGAAGACAAACCTTTACAGTCTTCTGAAATTATAGACAAACCTTTAGAGTCTTCTGAAATTATAGACAAACCTTTAGAATCTTCTGAAATTAAAGACAAACCTTTAGAGTCTTCTGAAAATAAAGACAAACCAGAATTTTCTGAACATGAAGAAAAACCATTAGATGAGATAGAAAAAGAGCCAGTCTGTAATTCTACAGAAGTAAACAACGGCGCTAGTTATACAACACCCATTGTGTTGAAAGATGAAATGGATGTGGAAGAAATTTTGGAAACAGCAAAAAGCAAAGAAAAAGATACTGATTCAAAAGAAAAGCCCTCTGCTCCTGTTAGTAGTAGTATAGATAAACCTATTTTATGTAAGCTGTCTAATACACTAGACATCTTGTCCGATGATGAGGATGATAAGGATGAGCCTCTGAAAGAGAAAGCCCCTAAACCAATAGATTTAAATGAGAAGCAATGCATTAATATAGAAGATGATGATGATATCATGCTCATTGATGAGGATACAAGTAAGACTGAAACACCCCAACCTGTTAATAATAGTAAGAAAGAAGATACGCCATTGAGTCCATTCGCAGCAGGCATACCTATTCCATCAATGGAAGTAAGAACTCTTGATGAAATGCTCGGCTGGGTTGACAAGGATGCTGAAAAAGGTTAGTAAAACTTCTTTTATGAAAAGACCACTCAGTATAATATAAATATTTTTTGTAACTGATTAGCACTTTGATAACTTTTTAATAATCAACCAAAAGCAGTAGTCAGTTACTCTCTGATTACATGTTATTTTGAGACCTTTGTTCGCCTATATAATTCACTCCCCAAAGCAGTCAGTTTAATTATAAATTTCATTTCATTAAAATTTCATGTTTCCTTTTCCAGACACGACGCATCCAGAAAAAGTAGAGGATACTAATTCGCAAATCAATATAATTGACAAAGAAGAAGACAAACCATTTGAACCAGTCTCATCTGACTTGCCACTACTTCCAGACAATTTCCTCAAATCTGCCAAGAAGAATATATCTGATATGACGCGGGAAGATTTGGAGGAATTCTGTATACTCAAAATAGTTGAGAGTATCGTTGACAGAAGCAATTTAAGTGAAATAAAAAACAAACTTAAAACAGTTGCTCAGGGTATGGATGAATACAGGAAAAAAACTCTTGCGATAACAAAACAGAATCGAGATCTACAAGTCGTTTTAAAGTCCATTCAGGAGGAACAGAAGAAGAATTTACCAGGCACACCTATAACACCCCTAAAGATAACCCGGTCTGTGGGCATGCAAGTTTACATGGAAAAAACAGGGCCCAGAAGAAAAAACCTTGTGCACCTACAAAACTCCACCAACACCAGACAAAATACTAAAACTATTCCAAATGCAAACATTCGGCCGAAAACACCTGCTGCCACCACCCAGCCCATACCGGTACCTAGACTTGTGCCTGCCAGCCCCGCCATGAAATCTCCAAGTATGATACCAATGGTGAATCAAATAGTTCCTGCCAAAGTGGTTCCTTCCATGCCTAATGGAATTAAGAATCCATCACCTTCCCTGAAAGTGGGTGAAAAAAGGCGTAATAGAGATATGTCTGTGACAGTAGATCTGACGGATGACGAACCACCAGCTAAAGTTAACAACAGGACATCACCTGCACCTCCAGTTCGGGTAGTTCCTTCACAAAATTTGATGGCAAACCCAAGACAAGTGTTCCCAGCAGCTGTTAGCAGTCCAAGAAAAGTTTACATTCCTATAAGTGGTCCACAGAATCAAAACATTAGGCCTGGACAGACTATCATGTTAAAGACTGTTACTCCACCAGGTAAGTCATCTACAATAATATAACAAAGATACCTACTCAATTTAAGATTTCTTGTTATTGGGAACGAAATGATATTTAATGTGCATGTGTATGTTTGTGTTCCAGGTTTAAGACCAAGGATTCCTAATAATCAAGTGGGGAAACCTGCTAATACAGTCAGAGTAAACAAACATCCAGCTCCTTTGCCTGACGCCATGAAGCAATACCAGCCGCCGAATTGGAAAGCATTACCACCAGCGCCAGATCTCAAACTATCTAAAGTAGAAAATGGGATAGTCATTTCATGGAAAATTGAAGGTTATCAAGAGGACAGTTACGAAGAAATAGCGAGTTATCAGTTGTATGCGTATCAAGAAACATCTTCTCCTCCCAGTACAGCGTTATGGAAGAAGATTGGAGATGTAAAAGCACTGCCTTTACCCATGGCGTGCACCTTGACGCAATTCATGGCTGGCTTCAAGTACTTCTTTGCTGTCCGAGCAGTAGATATCAGATCCCGACTTGGACCGTTCAGTTTACCTGGAAGCATACTCTTGCTGAATAAATTGTAATGCTGATTAAGTGAATGGACCATGTGTGTGTATGATGTGCAAGTGTTATAAAATATAATTTTCTTCTTGTTGTGTTAGTTATTTATTTATTGTAAAAATGTTTCAGTCATTCGTTAAAACATTTTTATGTCAGTTTTTTTTTTTAATTATTGTCATCACCATGTGTCATCTATCTAAAAATATTTTACTTTTAATTAGGTCGACAAACTAAGTTCCAGTGATATCTTTTAGTTTGTTAAATATCTCTCTTGAATTTTATTTTTAAACTAATTAATATTGTACTGTTTTCTAACGAATTGTCTCACTGTTACTGACTGATATTGATCTTTAGAACAATCAAATAGTAGTGCAATGTAAGTAGTTAATATTAAATAGGTAGGTACTGTAATATCTATAGTAATAATTGTAAAGTTGTAATTTACACCTAGGCATGTTTAGACGAAATATTGAAGTTGTAAAATTCTTGTCCTACATAATTTTGTCTGAATAGAGTGGACCTTACGGTATCCTACTCATGATTACAGATTTAAATCTACCTACTTGTTTCTTTTATTTTACATTTAGAAGTGATGATGATTATTGTAAAGTGAAAATTTCAAAAAAAGAGTATTCCAAAGGCTTCTAAGCACCGTGATACCAAAACACGGAAAAAAATACATTTCCCAAAAAGAAAACGGCTATCAAAGTTTTCTAACAACCTGTAAGGAACTAACAAACAAAATCAAGGATCAAATTCTAAAGGTGGAAACACACTTACGTGTCGTGACGCGCCAGAAGCATTCGGTTACATATATCATTGCGACACGACACGCCATGCAAATATGTCCCTAACCATATTTTAAATGTATGAAACCGATTTGCTTCTGGCGCGTCACGACACGTAAAGGCGGAAACATACTTACGTGTCGTGGCCTGGGCCACGACGCGTAAGTGTGTTTCCGCCTTAAATCTGTACAGAATGGATGCCGATAAAAAGAGCCATCATGGTCAATTTATCAATGGTCTTTGCTGGCCATTTATAGCCCATAGTTGTAAAACGAATATAATTATCTGTGAACCTGTTTTAGAGTGACGTCATCTGACGTTTAACATGGTGGACTGGAAGTCAAAATTTTACCAATTTAGTATATTTAGTGGTGTTTCAAAGTTCGTCACCACATAATAATTTTGTTGATGATTCCGTCACTTAGCCCGTGGAATGGCTATTTCTTAAAAAGAAAGTCATTCAATGGGGTAAAATGAAGTTAGAAGGTACTGTAATATACAATAAAATAAAGTTGAATTTCGCAAGTTACCCTGGCGCTTTCACCATAATAAACGTACACATACACAGTATATCTGTTGAAGAGCTCGCGGCTAAACAATAACAGCCGCTCGGGACGAAAAGGGCAGAGTCATCTATGAATCTCAGCCGCTCGGGACGAAAAGGGCAGAGTCATCTATGAATCTGAACAGGTTTTCCTTGCTTCGGCCAACCTGTGTTCGACGAGTCTTTTTAAAGACTTCCAGGTCAGCCAAGGCACGTGTCCAGGTGGGAGATTTTCAGCAGGTGGCACAAAATGGGTTGGGCAGGAAAACACTTTCTCGCCAAAGCTTGAGTCTTTCTGTGGAGCGTTCGCTAGTGAGCGGAGACACATACTTTAAAAAGCTGTTGCTGCTTTTCAGCGTTTGTGGCACGAAGATGTTAGTGTGTAAAGGCTATCTCGCGTTGGATACCATTTTGGATCTTTCACTAGAGCTGCCACCGCTCTGTGAATTCGTTCCTTACAAAGACCCTTAATTTTGAACTATTATTTTTAAGCGATGTACCAGGTACAGGACCCACATCCATGATCAGAGTGGTTATTGATTACTATAATTGAAGCAAAATAATTCCAAGGTCTTAATGCGGGACATAGGAAAAGCTGCTTATGTTTCGTACTTTTACATGATTCTTAAACAATACTGAAGTTTAGATTGGTTAGGATTTTTTGAGCACGCCACGGTTGTTTATTTACGCATGCCTAAGAATAGCTTCATAGCTCAAGCCATGCATAGTATTGCATAGAAGCGACAAAGTCATAAGGACATTCAATGATTGGGTTCACACATACTTTGATGTAACTCAAACAAAAACTAATAAGCATTTCACCACAGTGAAACGCTTATTTGTGAAATGCTTAATTAACCTGTTAAATTCGTAAATTAATCAACATGATTGACATGCCGTATCTTGGGAATTAAACTATTTTGGATTCTTCCGTCAAAATGGTAGAATTATTATTACATATATGTTATCCCCATAGCCGTCACTTGTCAAGGCTCTGTCAGTTGAAACGTTGAAAGACTTTTCGTTTTGTTTGGTTGGCAATACTATTGTTCCAGTTTGGCAGTTTTCGATAGGTTCGCGTCTTCGCGACCTGTGTTCGCGACGTTCGCGTAGTGGTGGTTCACTTGTTTGCTTATCGCGAATTTTTAAGGTATTCCAAACGAAAAAGACGCAAAATATTCTAGATCATACGTATTTTAGTAGTGAATCAAAGTAGTTTCATGTGAATAACTAGAATGTTAAGTAAAACTAGTGTTTTATTCTGCTTTATTTGAGATTGTTTGACGTACGTAGTTGACATATCGTTTCGCAAGTATTCTCACGGAGGTGGTTTATTTGTGTACAATCTGTTTCTGTGGAAGATATCCGCGCAGATTTTAGTGATTTGTGAAAAGTGTGTTTTGTGTTATGGTCAAAGGATCGAAGATTCCTTAGTGCGGTAAATAAATAGTGCGTGATGGGAAGGCAGTGGGTGAAGTTAATCAAGTTAGGTGTCCTTGTTTAGTGAGGTATTGGTGTTTGTTTGCGTCCCTGCACCGTTAGAGCCATGCTGGCTCGTTCGTGCCGCTGCGACATTGATGCAAGACCGGTACGGATACTAGTTTTTTTGTATTTTTTTCAAGTAATCTTGCTTTTATTTACTCCTAGCATTAGAGCTGGCATTGTGGACTCTTTCCATATAGCTCGATGTGGTGTCTCGGTGTGTTTATTATTACTACTGTATCTTTAAAATTAGTTAAAGATAAAAAAAAGTAAACAATGTACACCAAAATTGATAAAAATCTCTTTTACTATATTCTAATATTTTTATCACTACAATTTAGCATTTCAACAAACTTGAATAGTTAATTAAATATACATCATTATAATCATGATTTAGCAAATAAGACTTGATTTAGTCTTCTTTGTATTACACCATTATAGGTGTTTCTTACAATAAAATACTTTAACTAGATTTTACAGTCAAGATTATAAAGTAAAGATGTTATTTACTCATTGTACTGGTACAGACTTGCTGGTATAAGTTGAAGTGAAGAGTTTGTTAAAAGTGTGTTGTTAATCACTTGTTAATATGTCACTGTGTAAAAAGTGGTGTTTTAAGCAGTAGGCTTGGTATGACCATGTGATGCAGAGGAATGAAGAAAATAGTGTGAGGAAACCCGACCACCGAAATGTGGATGGGTATAGAGTAGAGGAAGATCAAAGAAGCGATGGATGGACTGTGAGAATGATGATATGGCAAGTAAGGAGGTATCTGATGAGTTGATAATAGAGAATGCATCAATGCATGACTGTCTGAAAAGCATGACTATCTGAGTCATGCTTATTCTTATATTCTTCTTAAAAAGACACTGATTGACTGATCTTTAGATACAAAAAAAATATATTTTAGTTTTAGTTCTAGTCATCAGAAGAAAAATAACACCAATGCTTAATGAGATCCAATGATAAGGCAAATTTGAATGACTTTGTATGAAGTTGCATGGACTGCACAATATACAATATTTAAATTGGTACCTAGAATTGACAGAATGGGTGTATGTATGATTTGTTATGCAAATTGCAATGATATGGTATTTTTGTATGGTTAATATAACAATACACCGTTTTGTTAACTATCAATTGCTGAAAAAAATAAACAGTTTACTAATTAGATAAGGCTAAATTAAACAGGCTTAAATGCACAGTTAAGTTGAACCATTGTTTCCTTCGATTCCAGCCTTTCAGTCATAGCCTTTAGAATTTCCAAGTTCAAAACATTACGGTTTCTGGTCTTGAGTGTGATGTTGGTGAATGGCATGGGTAGGGGGTAGGGGAAGACCAAAGAAACAATCAATGCTCATACATGCTTGAGCATTGGGGTGACAACTGAGCTAAGCAGTATGGTTGGCACAGTGGCTGAGTGATCGATTGATCGGTTTCGATCCCCGCACGGAATAAATATTTGTATGGCCTACAGATAGTTGTTCCGGGTCTGTCTGTTTGTGTCATCATCTGCCTAGCCTTTTCCCAAACTATCTTGGGGTCAGCTTCCAGTCTGGTCTGTCTGTTTGTGTCATCATCTGCCTAGCCTTTTCCCAAACTATCTTGGGGTCAGCTTCCAGTCTAACTGAATGCAGCTGAGTACCAGTATTTTACATGAAGCGACTGCCTATCTGACCTCCGCAACCCAGTAACTGGGTAATACGATACAGCCCTTGGTAAGACTGAATGTCAGACTTTTGGCTTCTGACTACTCGTAACGATTGCCAAATATCTACAAATGACAGCGGGGACCAACGGCTTAACGTGCTTTCCGAGGCACGGAGGAAACTCGGTACCTATGTAATTATGGTCACGGTCACCCATCCACGAACCAACCTCGGCAAGCACGGCTTAACAAGGGCAGGAGAAAGATATTTCTTTCAGATGAATAAAAAAACTGCCACATTCAGGCCATCAGCATACAGCAGTCAAATGCTGAATATAATTTGAGAGGCCTCTCTCTATCTCTCTAATTATACACTCACATCCAGGTGCTACCAACCACCCTGTGAAGAATGTCACTTTACCTAACAATGATTTGCAATCCCAGATCAAATAAATTGTATGGCTATTTTTATTTTTGACGGCCAGTTGCAGCAGTTAACATTGTTAACAATTATATTGAATGAAAATCAACTACATGTAGGATTATAAATTCAATATGACTTGACTGATTGAATTTGTTCAATTAGTAATGTGTTTTTTCTAAACACACATCTCATTTTCTTCATTAACAGTTTGGCTGCCAAGTTTAAATAATCCATTTTTACTTGTGTGCCAAGCCATCTATAACTCTTATGATAAAGACGACTCGGGAGGGGGGTTGTGGGCACACAAACAAATTATATTGTTCAACCCACTTGCTAGGTGCAACACCGAGAGTGTTAATAAATTGCACCAATGCAACGTCACATAAACCTTTTTGAATTTGCAGTGACTGTATAACCAATTTGGTCCACATGGAAATAATACGTCTTTTTATCATACTGTATTTCATGCTCTCAAATATTTGCAATATCATGTGACTTGCAGGCATTGTACTTGATGTTTTAAACTGAAGCTATTGTCTCTGGAATATTTTGAATGAATAAGATTCAGTTATTATCATTTAATAAGTTACAATGCTACTGGTGAGTGTTCATTGTGTGTGCTGTTTTGTAAAGTAATATTAATTATTTATTCTGTGAAGACTGGACTTGTGCCCATGATCATTCACAACCTGAATTCAACATCTGCTGGGCTATAAGCCTCTCTTTCTTTGTGCCGACTCCCACATTTCTGTGCCAACCTTGATTTGTGCTCAGTTGATGAGAATTAGGCTCACAACTCCTATCACATTATCACATAGAACTTTAACATAACTGGCAAAATATTCAAATTCAAATTCAAATTCAAATTCAAATATGTTTATTTGTGACACATAGGTAAAAGTATGTACATGGTGTTATCAAAAAAAGTTGTCTCACTATGTGCTGCCATGCAAGGCGTACAAAATTACAATTAATGTTTACACATTAACTAATGTAGGTTGTAGTTTTTTGACTATAGAAACTACTGATATTGCAGCTAATTACCTAATATTAAATCTTTAATAAAATATACAATAAACAAAAACAAATTTAAAACAATACAAAATAAGTAAACAATAAAAGTAGTAACAATCTTACGAACTAAAGCTAATAATCAGGGAATAAAATTATCTATTAAAAATACAAGTATAAAATAAAACAGTTTTCATTTTTCTTCCAGGTATTCATTTATAGAATAATATGCTTTTTGAGTTAAGAATTTATGGAGGGTTTTTTTAAATGTATTGCAGTCTTTTGTTGTTTTTATTGACTTAGGAAGTTTGTTAAAAATTTTTGGTGCCATTCCTAGGAAACTTTTTGAGTAAAGGGCGGTTTGATGGGATTTAGACTTAAGTGCACCTTGGTGGCGTTTAGATGATACGGTTTCGAATTGGTTAGGGTTATTTTTGATAAATATGGCAACTTCATAAATGTAAAGGGATGGGACTGTTAATAATTTTAGATTAATAAAAAATGGTTTGCAACTGTCAGTGTTTTGGATCATGCATACTGCCCGAACGCATTTTTTTTGGGCTTTAAAGACAGCCTCCCTTTCCGTAGAATTACCCCAGAATATTACTCCATAACGCAGTGTTGTGGAGACGTATGCGTGGTATGCGGTAAGAACGGTGCTGCGATTCGCGACTTTATTTAAATTGTGTAGGGCATAGCAATATTGGTTAAGTTTTTTTATTAAATGCTCAACGTGTGTTTTCCATGTCATGTGTTGATCTAACCAAAGCCCTAGAAATTTTGTGTTGTCAATTTTAACAATATTGTTATGTTCGTATTTAACAGTTGGATTTATAGAAGTCGTGCGCTGGTTAAAATGCATGACATGTGTTTTTCCGAAATTAATCTTTAGGTTGTTCTCGGTTAACCATTTAATAATTAAAGTTAAACTATTATTTATATCATTTCCATATTGTTCTGAGTTTTTTCCTATAAATATTGTGGTACAGTCATCAGCAAATAGAGTCATGGGTTGTTCTATAGTTAGGGGTATATCATTTATATAGCATAAGAATAACAATGGACCTAGTACACTGCCCTGGGGCACGCCGTAATTTATAAACCTTTGTTTTGACAGGTAGGTTTTTTCTGTTTTTGTTCTTGGGCATACTTTTGCTATTTTAGTCATTTGTTTCCTATCGACTAGGTACGACTTAATTAACTCTAGGACATTACCCCTAATTCCAAGCTTATTTAATTTAATAAGTAGGATTCTGTGATCCACAAGATCGAACGCCTTCGTCATATCCATGAATAACGCTGAGACCGGAATTTTGCTGTCCATGTTTGTGATAATTTTATTTATGAGTTCATAGATGGCCATATTAATATTTTTGTGCTTTCTGAAACCATACTGTTCTTTAGTTAGAAGATTGTTTTTTTCTAGGAATGAATAAAGACTGTTATATATCACTTTTTCAATTATTTTGGAAAATACTGGTACGAGAGCAATAGGTCTATAATTTTTCATATTTTGTGGATTTTCTTTTTTGTGAAGAGGTTTTATAACAGATAATTTTAAATCTTCAGGGAATTTTCCACTATCTATACACACGTTTACAATATAGCTAAGAACTGGAGAGATTTCTGTAACTACGTTTTTTATTACATGTGTAACAATTTCGTCGTAACCACAACTGTTGGTATTTTTAAGAGCAGTAATAATTTTATGCATATCATGAGGAACAGTTGGTGCTAAGAATATTGAATTAGGATTGGAATTAATTAATGAAGATGTGTAATCGGTGTTGTGGTTATGTTTGTTAATTGGTTGAATTTGGTCAATGAAATAGTCATTAAAAGATTCGGCTATTCTATTTGGTTCTGTGATATATTCATTATTATCTGTAAGTATTTTATAAGGATTTTCTTTTGGGTAATTAGTTTTAGTTGAGTTTATGACTTTCCAAGTTGCTTTAACCTTGTTGTCAGCATTATTGATGTAGTAGCTGTTTTGTGTCTTTTGAGTTAGTTTGATGATTAATTTTAGACATTTAGAGTAAGAGTTATAAATGTTTTTATTCGTTTTGTTTGGTTGGCGTCTTAACTGCCATAGCATTTCACGTTTACGTTTACAACATAGTTTAATACCTTTCGTTATCCATTTTGGAGTTTTGGAGCATTCATTTTTAATTCTAATAATGGGGAAGCAAAGATCGTAGAACAATTTAAACAAGCTGTTAAATTCACGAAATGCATTATCTGGGTCTGTACAATTGTAAACATTACTAAAACTAAGGCTTTGAAGAGCATTCCTAAATTTAAGCATATTCTCTTGACAAAAATCACGTTTAAAAGTATACCAATGTGTAATGGTACATGTTTTTTTAACAGGACATCTTGTGATTTGAGCTGTATGGTCGGATATAGCTAATTCCAACACCTCGCTAGTGCTGCCTCTAATGTTGTGGATTATGTTGTCGATACAGGTACCACTATCTAATCGGGTTGGTTGACGAACACTCAATATAAATGTACTAAAGGTATGCACAGTGAGACATCAAGCTGTAAATATCCAGTAGAACCTGACCTCACTTTGTATTAGCTTCTTGTACAATGAGAGATCAGCGTTTGATTTTCCATAGCTCTCTGAAAATATAGTTGTTGGTAAGAAAAGATGGATGAATTGTGAGTGGAGACAGAAAAAATATGAAAGAAAAAGGAGTGTGATAGCGTGATAGCGTGAGGGTTAGCAGAGGACAATGGACAATGTTTATAAAACACTAGTGTATTAATTTTGAATTCAGCACCATCCGCCCAGCCTTCTCGGTCAGCTTCCAGTATAACCGTTATTATAGGACATATTACACGTTATTTTTTATGGTTTGACATACTAGGACTTATTTATATTATTTTATTTGTGATATGTACCTAAGCACCACTTGACATATATTTATTTACTTGGAGATGCTATGTATTTGACATTCTAATTTGATTATTGTTAACTTTTAAGCTTTTTGCTCTATTACTGTTAGCTTAAAATGTATTACTGAATAAATAAACGGAAACAAAAATGTGTTGCGGTGACCTCAAGTAAAATGGGGATGATCATGAACTTAAATCACAACTGTCATTCTTTGACAGTTGTATAAATTGGCTGCAACACTGCAATTTGATGTTGTCAATTGATTAACAATTAATAGTCCTTGTGGTACTGTTTACTCAGTCAGTTACTATGCAATATTAACAATATATTTATAAAGGGTGTAAGACACCTCTTAACGGAGCCGGAAGGCACTGGTTCTCCCTGTCATTGCGATCATTTTTTTGTTCTACACCATACCTGGGAACCTTCTAGTTACGGAGATATTAGGGGTCAAAGTTCCAATTTTTTTGACAAGTATTTTTTTAAATACAAGTTTTTAATGTAAGATGTTTACTTTTAACACCTCTACGACCCCCGTACTATTCAATCCGTCCATCAGCACAATGTTTTGAGTGCGCTACATTGAGTTCTACCACAAAACATGATTTTGGGCAATTCTCTGTAAACTCGCAATGGCCCATACAGATGCTGTCCTGGCATATTATTTTATAATTTTCGTAAAATTATTATACTATTGCTTAGGAAAATAACTATTACTGTTATTAAGAAAGAAAGCCAATTGAATTTAAAGGATTTTTTCAAGTTATTTGTGATTTTGTGATAAATCATGACAGGGGACTGTTCTGTGCAACAGGGGACTGTTTTGAACGTGGCAGGGGAATTTTAGATGAGGCAGAGGACTGTTTTATATAGAAATAAGTCAGACTATTGTTGTCAATTGTTCATTATTTTTATGCCATATCTATGCATCAACATACAACATTTATACTTCTAAAGTTTCTTAAGAAAATAAAACAAAAATAATACCTTCTCTTACAAAATAAAAACTTTCATATCACAAACAGTAAAAGGAACATTTTGGCTGATTCGAAGTCTTCATCCGGTTCGGACTCTGTGAATACATCTTCTACTGTCCATCTGGGTTTTAGCTCAAAGTTGATACTGCCTATCTTATAATGCTCACAAGACTTTTCAATATTAGGGTTTTACATTTAGTTGGGAGACCCAGGATGAAGCTGGAATAAACACCTGCTACCTGATGCACATTCAAGGTGCCTTTGAAACACTTCTGATTGGACGCTTCCTCTTCAACTTTATCAATCATTGCCTGGATATCACTACCATCAATTGGGATACATGTGACGCCAAGGCGCCAATCGCTCTTGGATTAATTTGACAAAGTGATCAATATTGTTGATATCACCCCCAGAATTAACAACAAAATCAGCTGTTCATTTGCATATTGCTCCGATGCCGTCTGGTGCGCCTTTACCGTGTCCACTTTCTGTGTAGTTCCACGTAACTTTTTCAGCATCTGGAATTTCTTCAGCGAGTTTAGTTGGCATGATACTTCTTTTCTCTTATTAGGCTCATCTAAAATTTTCAACATCTTTGTCTTAGGTGTGTCCTCAACATTCTTTTTGTTTCTAGCTTTCAGTCTCGCTAATCTTTTTCTGTATTTCTCAAGTTTTCTTGTAAATCTGTGATCTTTTCTTTTTTTTTTGTTATATTTTTCTCTTTGCCTTTTGGATTCTTTTTCTTTGCTGTGTACTAATACTGAATATTGCTGGGCTTGGGCTTGGAACTGCAGAAAGCTGAATTGGAACTGGAGTAAGGTGTCTTGAAGGGGGAGTGTCTGCTTCAGGATCTGATAATGGCGTATTTTCACGCATAAACGTATTAGTAACGCTGTTCAGTCTCATTTGTTTAGCTCGGTATACAGTACAGTGTTTTTTCCACTTCTTTATGGCAGCCCTGTGTTCACGTGGTGTCATATCTTTCACAAATTTTCTCAAACCTGTTTCGTTCTTTTTCTGGTATTTTAACCTCTCCTTTTCTTTCATCTCTTCACACTTTTGAGGATCATTTTTTCTACATTGGTATCTTAATCGCTCTGCTTCTCTTTTTTTTTTCTAATACCTCCTTTCGGGATAACTTTTTCTTTTTAGGGGGCATCTTAAGTCTATGCGATCAACCTGTAACGTAATTTACGTTCAGCAAGGTAAATAACGCGAAACATAAAACTTTATAAGCTCTTATGTTTCCTACATTTATAAAACTTCGACGAGTGAAGAATTTACGCAAATATGGACGCATGTTGGACAGTCCCCTGCCATATTACCAGGCAGGGGACTGTAGCCAGGGGACTGTGTATTTTGTCTTAGTTGCACAATATTTGCAAAACTATCGAAACTTAATTCGTTACAAAGCAACCAATAGATTTGGGCACAAATCATAGAAATAATAAATAATATGTATCCACAATAACACTAATTAACATAAATGAAATCACTTACCAGAGGACTGTGTGTCGCATCGACCAAGACACATATTCCCCTCACAGATGAGTCGGACACTGAACAAAATGACGTCCCGCCGCCGTTTTCGTCAATGTTACCAACTTTGCACTGATTGCGTTTCATTTCACGCCGAACAACGTTTTTAACCATAACAATTTTTTTGTATTGTAGCTTTAAATTTTTGGCAGGGGACTGTTTGGAAAATCTCCGGACAACATTCACATGACATTAATAAATTTAAAAAATACGTAACTAGACCTTGTCTTATTAAAAAAATAAAATGTAATTATTCTATTTTTAGATATAAATTGCCAACGTGATGTAGTTTTAATAACTTTTTTTTAAATATTATCTCTAAGTGGGAATTCTGGGAATGGGACAGCCAGGGGACTGTATTTTTAAGGCTTTAATAATTTCTATTAAAATAAGTAAAATTGTTATCGTTCTAAATTCAACTGCGCTATAAAGCTTTACTCTTTTAGATACATTAAAGAGTGATTGTTATTTTATAATATTTTATTATTCAAAAAATAATCCGTTCGGACAGCCATTTACGAGTTTACAGAGAATCACCCTTTTACAACCCCCAAAAAAAGTCGTTTCCTAGCAATAATTTTTGCGTAAAGTTACTTAGTTTCATGTACAGAATGCTTGGTTGACGGCTTCGTGATGAGGTGATTTACACGGTGTATATATTATATATATCTATATTATTAATATTATAAAGCTGAAGAGTTTGTTTGTTTGTTTGCTTGTACGCGCTAATCTCAGAAACTACAGATCCGATTTGAAAAATTCTTTCAGTGTTAGATAGCCCATTCATCGAGGAAGGCTATAGGCTATATATCATCACTGATTCATCACGCTACGACCAATAGGAGCGGAGCAGCAGTGAAAAATGTTGCTAAAACGGGGAAAATGTGACACAGACGAAGTTGCGCTGGACAGCTAGTTATTTGATAAATTGACTTAGTTAATAGTAATTCTAGTACGTACCTAAATACTAGCTGTACAATGCAAGTCATTATAAGGTCAGGTAAACATTTAAATAATGCAATTTTACAAAGAAAAACGTTCCAGTAGCAAAAGCAAAATAAACAATTTAAAACTGACAAAAATAAAATAAATAGCTACTACATTTATGTGTAATAGTCACGGCCGCGCCAAAACAAAAATCATTTCAGCAATGATGCTGGACAGAAATACCTACTGTGTGTGTTTCGTTGATTTGTTAAGAGGGGACTCTACGCTCGAGGAATTTGAAGAATAGGTATTTGAAGAAACTATTGCCGTCGCGCTGCGACCGACCAAGACCCCGTAAAGTGCAAAAGGGACAACTGCAACTCACGCTGCTTTACCTACAAAAATCGTGACCAAAAGACGTTTTGTATTCCGCTGTTTTCTTCTTCAAATCTAAACTGATCTTAATAATTCTTATATCAAAATTCAGAGGAAAAGTATATCTATGCCTCTATCATTTTCTTTTTTGTTAAAAACTTATCTAATTTGTCTGATAGTCGTCTGAACATGGCGGTGAAAACGAGCTTTTTTTGGGGTTTTTGGATTGTCATAATTCTTTTAGTGATTATGTTTTGAAAAAATGGAAATGATAGGGGCATGTATTAATAAGACCTAGATTTTTAGAAAAAAAAAAATCATTGCTCTGGACGCATTATCCACGAAGAAAACAGCGGAATACGTTTGTATGGAGAAAGGCCCCGTAGAGTCCCCTCTTTAAGAACCTTTGCTATTACATAGTATAGATAGACGAAGTATAGTCTAACTAGTCAGCCAGTCCAATAAGTACTTCTTTAAACAGGATATCGAGTGGTAGGTACAGGGGGTACAAGAAAGCAGTTCTTCCGCACTCTGCTTTCGTCGCCACTTTCACTTGTCGGTCCGGCGCAGGCGCCGCCCCTGGCTACTTTCGCCGACACCCGAGCGAATGTTTTGAACTCTGATACTTTGCTAATTATTTTTAGTGGGACGATTTATTGATTCAATTTATTTATAGTGGAGGAGACGTTTTTTTTTGTGATTGATGCAAAAAATAAATAAAGTGTGTCTGTGTGAAGGATGATAAATGGCAAGAAAGGAGGTGTCTGATGAGATGATAAGTAATAGACAAGTATGGAAGATGATGATGTGCTGCGCAGGCTCCAAATACATTGGGAAAAGGGCAGAGGAATGATGATGATCATGTACAGAAAATAAATCATTAAGCATCAACAAGTCTGCAGAACCAGCCTGTTAGGATTGTACTGGTACAGGCCTCATCTTTGTGAGCGGCAGTACGCCTTGCGTGATCCACCACGCTGGCCCAGTACTGGTTAATGGATCAGGATGTCTTATACAATATATCATCGAATTTTGGTGTGGTTCTAGGACATGCTGGTTTCCTCAGAATGTTTTCCTTCATCGTTTTGAGAGCAGATATGATAAAATCATTAACAGAAAGTTAAGTACCAGACTGGATACAAACCTACGATTTAAAACTTGTAAGTCGGGGCCATCATTACGAGTATTCATAGAAAAATAACGAAGATGGTTCTAAATTACATTATTGTTTCCAACCAACCTTCAGTTAAATCAGTACAGTGTAGGCACAATGATAATCGGAATATGCAACAGATGATGTCATTTCTTTTAGATAACTTAGTAAACAAGTGCGTACTTACTTGCGTTTAAGTAGGTGTCTGATAGATTATTCCAAACCCTTCAGTGTCTCGTCATACTCATCATGCATAGCCATTTCCAACTATGTTTGGAAACGCCTTCCAGTTTATCGTAAAGTTGAGCACCTTGCAAATATTTTCCGTGGAGCAACCTCCACTCCATACCCACAAACTGGGTAACACGTCGATACCCCTTGTTGCCAGATTTTCTGGCTTTTGACAACTGTCAAACTTAACGACTATCAACGATTCTTCTTTTTCGATAGTTCTTGTACCGGGAACAACAGCTTAGCATGATAGGTCTTGATTGGTAAGACTTCTTGACAGATTCTCGAGCTGTTAATTGCCTATAAAGACTCAAGACTGTCAAAAATAATGGCAGCCAAGACTAATACGCCAACAGATTATCGTGAACCGATTTTGTCAGGATGAGGTGTTAAATTGTTTACGAAATATGGCCGCGGTCGCATGCCGCGGCAATAACAATGAACTTATTTTGCGAATGCCAACACGGCTGTGAATTCAATAATATTTTCTACTAGCTGTTGCATGCGACATTGTCTGCCTGCTTATATTTGGTTTTTTCATAATAAAGTACAGGGCTTCAGGCATGGAAATGCAACAGACAGACATTTCTTATTAAATTAAATTAATATCGGATTACTAGGTGATATGATACCACAGTTCTTTTCCCCCAACAACATACATTGATCCAAGTAGAAGCATTAGCGAGGAAATGTTAAAATCTCTTAAAGGTTGATAAACTTAACTACAAAGGTTTTTTTTCGCGAACTGATGATAATTTGCTTTGTGGTTTTGCGAAAAAAAATATCTTTACCAATTGCCAAGACCTTCAAAGCAAAGAATCGGCCTAAAACCTATAAAAAATATTTAATTGTCAGTTGACTGATGATCTCACCTCATTCCTTGTGGTAGAAGCTATTACTTAATGATTTCGTAGTTAGTAAGCTAACTACGAAATCATTAAGTAATAGCTTCTTAGTAGTAGCAAATAAAAAAATAAAAAATCTTTTTTGTCTAATACAGTCGGGGAATGAAAACCCTAAAACACAACAAACACTTTTTGTCACAAAAAAATGAAGCGTCAACAACGTAATCTTCAAGTGGTAATGACAATACTGAGAATAACTTAATGTGACAAAGTCAAAAAGCGATCAACGTTGTCGTAAAATCAAACAACCAATCAACTAAGTCTATTACAGCACACGCACAATCCACTGCTGGACAGGGCATCTCCTATACGGCACTAGATACAAAAAAATATTTTTTCGGGTTCCGTGCCCAAAGCTTGTCGTGAGGTTTGCGTAAGTATCTATAAGTATTTAATTAAACTGAAATTTAAAAAAGTAAACTTAGCAGATTAAGTTAATCAAATAAATAGGTACTAGTTTATTTACACAAGTACACCTCGCGACAAGCTTGTATGATCATATAAATTGTGTAAAATGAGGTTATAAGTTGATAGTTAACATTTTAAAAGAAAATTTTATTTTCTTCTTTATAGAGCATTCAAATAAAAGCTTTTTTCTAAAAGGTTTATTGTTATAATTAATGGTACGGAACCCATCGTGCTCTCAAAACGGTGAAGGAAAACATCGTGAGGAAACCGGCATGTCTTAGAACTAAAAATTCGAAGACATGTGACATCTACCAACCCGCACTGGGCCCGCGTGGTGGATTACAGCCCATTCCCTCTCATAGAGAGGAGGCCTGCGTCCCAGCAGTGGGAACAATATAGGCTGATGATGAACCCATCGTGCGCGAGTTCGACTCGCACTTGGCCGGTTTTTAAAACAAGGCTTTTGCACCAGGTCATGCAACGAAATGAAATTGGGTCATTTTCATGTTAAACTGGAACGAGAAACAAGTTAATAATACGTTGCGGTTATCTGCATGCATGAAGCATTCTGACGTGTATTATAAAACTTAACGGTTGTCAACAGGCCTAGTCTGAAGTTTCAAGGCTGGTTCCGTTTCTCGTTAAATTGCATACCAGCAGATATGTATTCGAGACCCACATTTGCCAAATTTAAAGTCGCTCAACGTGCTATGGAAAGGGCTATGCCCGGGGTTTCTCTGAAAGATCGAGTTAGTAACGAGGTGATCCGACAGAGAACCAAGGTTATCGACATAGCCCACCGTATTAGCACGCTGAAGTGGCAATGGGCCGGCCATATAACCCAAAGAACCGATAACCGTTGTGGTAGACGAGTTCTTGAGTGGAGACCACGGATCGGTAAACGTAGCGTAGGACGTCCCCAGACTGTGGAGCGATGATCTACGCAAGGCGGCTGGCAAGAGCTGGATGAGAGTGGCCGCGAGGATCGTGCTCAGTGGCGTGTCATGGGAGAGGCCTATGTCCACCAGTGTACGAGTACCGGCTGATGATGATGATGATTTGCCAGCTAGGTCATGTTAACTAACTTATGTTCAAAGCTTTTAGATGGCTAAATTATAAATATTAAATAAATAATAATAAATTATATATATTATTATTGCGAGATGGGTACGAATTCAGGCTGGGGGTCCCCAGATTGCTGTGAAGATCAATTAACTTTAACCTTACCCAGTGTTTCAAACGTGAACGGTCACTCACATTTATAAGCACTTCATTATTTGAAAGAGCTATCATTGACAATATTCCATAGCAATGATGTTACTGACAGCTGTTTGACCTAGGCTTAGATGTGCTGATCGCGGTCAGTTTATTTGGTGAAATCGGCCTTATAAACAGCGATTAGTATAATATAAGCTTTGGTTCGGGATCAGTTTGTAAGGTGATACTGATCCGGTGCACTGCCTAAATAACCATGCTTTACTCATAAGGTAAAAAGTAAAACTGCAAGTAATGAAGCCGGTGTCTTTTCTGCACAGAAACACGAGCATCTGCTCGTTATCGTGTGCCAATTACGGAGTGACTCCGAACTCGTTAGACGTTTATTGCAAGCGTGGGATGTCTAGCACCTGGTGCATTTTAAACTGAAACATTGGAATTTGCGATAGGAGCTACAGCAAAAACTTGAAGTGATTCCGTAACTGCCAGTATTGTTTAGGACTTAGGAGCAGTTAATCAACTCAGCTTATCGCAGTCCACCCTAAGCGATAGGCCTCTCCCAAATTAAGCCGCGGCTTTATATTTGGACTCCAAGATTCCTTCGCTCCATCAGCCATTGGTCCTAGGATAAACATGGCCAGTCCACTGCCACTTCAGCTTGCTTACTCTGTAGGCTATGTCGGTAACACCACTTTTACTAGATCATTTTAATCCGGATCTTATCCTTCAAGACTTCACGTAGCCCGCTCCATAGCGTTTAGATTGGTCTAAACGCGTCTAAACGCTATGGAGCGGGCTACGTGAAGTTGAACATTACATTGAAGACAGTTGGCTGTCTTATAATGTAGCAATGGCTGCCTAGGCTACGTATACCATATCGACTAGCCTTGTCGACCAACGACCTCGTAAAATCGAATCGTAAAGCCCCGCAAGAAATTGATCGCTAAAGAAAGATGTACAAAGAAGTCGACGAGTGCTACTAAATTTAACTTTTAACCCACATACAGAATAGGGTTCAATGACTTGCTTTTAAAACCAACCATGTGTTTATAGTAAGTACTGGCCCAATTTTTGTAATTGCACAAAACATAGCTATTACTGTTGGTTTCTGCCATAAAATGTACCGATAAAAATCTACGATGGTCGGAGTAAAGTGATACACTTTGTTGTTAATATTTTTAACTATGAGCTAACTGTACAACCGCCGACATAGTACAGCGGATTGGCAAGTTGAAATAGCAGTGGGCTGGCCACATAGTGCGCAGGACCGATGGCCGATGGGGCCGGAAGGTTCTGGAGTGGAGACCGCGGACCGGCAAGCGCATCGTAGGACGTCCACCGACTAGGTGGACCGACGAGACCTAGTCAAGGTCGCCGGAAGACGCTGGGCGCAGGCCGCTTCCAACCGGTCCTGTTGGAAATCCATGGGGGAGGCCTATGTCCAGCAGTGGACGTCCTACGGCTGATATAATGATGATGATGATGAGCTAACTGTTACCAACGACTTGGTCCAAATGCTTTTTAAACCCTTTAAACCCCTGTTAACTTGCCATGGGGTTACAATTTTTTGGCTAAGTGAGCACAAAAGTGAGTGGATAATGTCGAAATCGCGTAGCGTTTAATCTGCCCCATGACAACAAACACATGATACCTAGTTGTAGATATAAAATAACTTTTACAATCACAGAACACCCTATCAATTAAAACTGAACGCGAATTATAGCGCACAATTTTAGTTTTGGTTATTGAATGTGTTTTAATGCTGTATATGATACTCACATGACTTTTTCAAATCAAATTATTTTTGGTTTAATCGGATATCCTATCGGCAATTAATGATGAAAAATTTCTATGCTTACTTTAATTCCCCATTTGAGAAAAATTTTCAAAGATCCTTCTTGAAAGCTCACCTTCGCTACAGCATAGGACACTTTTGTGAAAATTTTTATGCTTCTAGAATTAGTGGTTTATGTTGTGCGTTATCTGTCAGTTAATTAATGAATTTTACATTACTGTTACGCTGGCTTTAGCAAAACATCCTGAAAACAAAAGGGTTTTCAGGTCATGCCTCAAAAAAACTCGGCTATGAATGACAGCATCGGCGAACAGTTTCACATGGCACTTTAATCTTAGAAGTAATCTATTAAAGATCGTCCATCTTTAAAATTAATTAGTTTTCTGATTAACCGCTGCTAATAGCACTATTGTTTAACTGATTGATGTTGTTTTATTTCGAAATCACGTGCAGGATTTGGCGTTCAAATTGTTTGTGTAATTGTATAATAAGTAAATAAAAATATTCTAACCAGTTAAATATTCTTAGTTCTAACAATTTGTAAAACTACGGGAGAGATAATATTTTAGGCCTGTTGGCACCATGCGTTTAACGTAAACTTTCTTTGCCATGTTCAAATGATTGACAGAAACAGAACGATGCGTTAGCATTATTTTACCGCTAAACGTATTTATTTAGTGACGCGTGGTGCAACTGGGCCATAATAGTTGAGGTCGGAAGGAAACAAAACTATCACATATCTCCCAGTTTCTGAAAGATTTGGTATTATAACACCGATTTACAATTTGAGTCGGATTCCAGTATAACCGAATGCAGCTGAATAGTATTATTTCACATGAAATGCGTTGAATAAATATGAATAATTCTAATTGTTGCAGGGGGCGGTGCGGGCATCGCCACATAGTAGTTTTACTTCATAATGGTAAGCTATTGTTGAAACAAAACATTTATTAGCACAACCTTTATCAATAATGCCTGCCTCAAACTACATTAAAGTAGTATCATCAAAAGATCTTATGCCCGATTTCTGTAATAAATACGCCTAATTCAGTGCCGAAACATTATTGCACTGTTGAATTTTACACCCTCGGCACTGAGCCGAGTTGCAAACGCTTTTATGCCATCACGCTTAGCCCCCGAAGAGTTAGGCAGAACCAGTACGCACACATTTCGTCAGTTATGTTCTTTTTGGGGTTCCGTACCAAAAGTGTCAAACGGGACCCTATTACTGAGACTTCGCTGTCCGTCTGTCACCAGGCTGTATCTCATCAAACGTGATAGTTAGCCAGTCGAAATTTCTACAGATTATGTATTTCTGTTGATACTATCACAACAAATACTAAAAACAGAATAAAATAAATATTTCAGGGGGTTCCCATACAAAAAAGTGATTTTTTTGCTCGTTTCACACAAATATGCGTATACGTTTTACATAAATAATGGTACGTAACCCTTCGTGCGCGAGTCCGACTCACACTTGGCCGGTTTTTTTTTTCTATTGCCATCAACGGGCACAAATCAAGACTCCGTGGCTGCTAGTGAGAAATTTCTGATGGATAAACCAAAAACACGCCCCAGCCAGGCATCGAATCGAGCACCTCATGCTCAGAAGTCACGCTTGCGGGCCACTAGACCAACGAGGCAGTCTTTTATTTACGCATTTATTCAGGTATCGCCTAGTGTTGCTAAAACAGACATTGACCCCTATTTCTAGACTTGCGTTTAATCTGCTGCTATCAAATCTCATGACCAGCTGTTGTCTAGAGCATTCAAAACCAAGCAATGATGGTCTTAAACAAAACCTCGGAAAAAAACAAAACAGCTGATCCAAAACGTAACGGCTCAAGTACCATAACAAACTAGCTTCACAACACCACAGCTAACGCAGTGAAAGTCACCGTTGATGACACTTTCCATCTACGCCGTGACGTAACGCGGCGTGAAGATAAAACGTCATTAACGACGTTACGTAACGTCTTAAGTTCGGTCGAACCGGTCCGGACAGACTGCGGACCGGCTGCGGACGCCGGACACTGACTTTATTAGGTACGCTATCTGTTCTTCTTCTCAGCATGTAATGAGGAGGGATGTGACAAAAAGAATGATGAATATGAATGATGATGGATGGAGAGAGAGAGAGAGGAAGGTCAAAGAACAGTACGTCTACCATGAGTTGTCATAGTTAGATCGCTTGACGTAACTGCAATAGTTCCGTCAATACGCAAATACTATAGTTAGCTTTTTCAATGGTACCATGAGCTGTGCTGGTGCTTACTACCAAATGAAGCCCAAACTACAGTCGCTGTAGTATAGATTACTACACGTTGACGTAGGATAGATAACTATAGTGACTCATACTACGCATTTTAGTACCCAACTATCCGCTAGAGGCGCTGTAAAAGTTTTCATACATTTTTTTAACTACAGACGCTAGCGAGTATAGATTGTTAAAACTCATGGTAGACGTAAAGATGGAGTAAACGACGTCTAACAGGGGAGAATGGAAAAAGAAAACGTGTTGCGCCGACCCCAAATAAAATAGGACAAGGCCAGGAAAATGATGATCTGTTCTTCTTCTTAGCGTATCATTGGCAAAAAGTTCTAAAAGATTTGGCCCAAAATTTTGCCACATGGACTCCGCTCACTGATGCAGTCATAAGATCTTCAGTGCGCTGGTGTCAGGGCATGCGGCATGTTATCTATTAGAGTCCAGTGTCCAGTGTGTATGATAATGATGATGCGTCTGTTCGTCTTTGTAATAAAAATCTTACATTTACTGACAGACCAAAGTTGTTTGCTTGAGTAAAGCATACAATTTTGGACAAGAGTTCCATACGAGACTGCGGAGGAAACTCGGTATGTAATTACGGTCCCCCATCCACGGCACGACCAACCTCGGCAAGCACGGCTTAACCTTAAAAATCGACCCGTGCGGCTGTTATTATTTAGCCACGAGCTCCTCAATAGGCTATTTATTACATGGGACTTAAAACATAACTGGCAAAATCTGGGTGGCGGCGTGTTGTTATGTTAGATTAGCTAAATGTTAACTATAATAAAACTCGCCGGTTATAGACTGATACTTTTATTATTTTCCTAGATACTATTTCAAGGATACAGTTAACACACTTGCTTCTTCCAAAAAAGTGAGCTCTCTCGGCCAAGTCCTGCTTAATAAACTACCCCTTCCCCCATAAAAATGACGGTTGGGCAGTGTTGCCCTTTCTCAAACGTAAGAAAGAATTACTAAAAACCTTTAAAACCCTACACTCGACCGTCCTGACGACGTGTATGCCCTCATACACGCCTCATGTGGTAACTAAAACACCCTACACTCTTGGCTGAGAGGACTCTTGACGAAAAAAAACAAAAAATAAATAAATTATAAACATTCAAAAGCTGGGGGATTAAATTAGTTATTCTAAACATTTACAGCAGTTAAGAAATGTTTTGTTACAACAATTAGGCTACATCCTTAAAACTACACTTTATAACCTAAGTATACATTAAAAAAAGACATCATACAAACTTGGAACTGAACTGATCATTATTTGGTTACAACAGTTATCATCAAACATTATTTGATTCAGCTAAAATAATAGTTATTTATTACTAGTTGATTATGTAATATTATACATTTATGAAATCCATAGTACTACCCAGATTGAATAAAAGTTACACAACTATAATAATGTACTATCAGTTTCCCACAAAAATAACGATTTCAACAATTTTGGCGAACCAATCGATTCTCGCCAAAATACCTAGATCTATAAGACTAGTTTCATTTTAGGATCATGAACTACTTATCAATCATCCATAACTTAATTTTAGTGCGAACCAATTAATTCTCGCTACTGACCTGGCGTACTCTATCAGGTTGTGAACCAATCAATTCTCACACCTGATCAAAGACTCCAGGAGAATAAATAAACCTAGGCAAACCAATCACTTGCCTCCAACTGTGTTATGACCGATGACGTGAACCAATCAATTCTCACGTCAGGTCTCCAATTCTGTAGTAACCGATAACGTGAACCAATCAATTCTCACGCTCGGTCTCCAATTGTGTAATAACCGATGACGTGAACCAATCAATTCTCACGTCAGGTCTCCAATTCTGTAGCAACCGATAACATGAACCAATCAATTCTCACGCTCGGTCTCCAATTGTGTAATAACCGATGACGTGAACCAATCAATTCTCACGCTCGGTCTCCAATTGTGTAATAACCGATGACGTGAACCAATCAATTCTCACGCTCGGTCTGAAACAATAATATTATACATTCTGTAATAATTGTCCTATAAAATCATTTATAAATGACTACCTACGCATCACTATATTCGCTATCATCACTGGATTCACCAGAATCAGATTTATTTAACTGTAACGCAGCGACATGTACTCACGGCAGCATTCTATCAGCTGCTACAGTGGTAGTGCGTTTATTTGTACTTTTACTGAAACCTGGAATCGACGCTATCTTATATCTATCTTGGCTTAAAACTTTAGTGAATATCAATGGCCCCAGGATGGAAGTAGTTTCTTACTCTTCCCATCATTATTAAAAGTAACTTTAGTAATCTTGACTAAATCTCCCTTATTGTAACTAGTTGTCCCAATCCTTCTCATCATGTCTTAAGTTTTGGGCTTTCAATGAATTTAGTATTGTCCGGTTATATCGTTCAACATTATATAATCAATACACATTCGAAAACTGGTATCTTTCTTAAGAACTAATATAATCGGACTTGCGTACTCAGATACCGATTCTCTAACGATCCCCGCTTCCAGCATTTCACCTAACATAGACTGCAATTTCTGACTTTCATGTGATAACCTATAAGGGCGATAGACAATAGGACGTTGACTACTATTCAATTTTCATCTGCGTAACATCAGTAAAACCCAATTATGTTTAAATTGTTTTCTTCAATATAGGTTTTTCTAATAGATTATCATGGACAACTCTAGAAACTACCCTCGCATCCACACCATTTACCACTATATCGAGCAACATTATTACCTAACGATTGGACCATCTCATTCCCAAATCCTTTCATAACTTACGGGACCTGATCATGCACCAGATTAAGACTGGAAATAAATTAATGACTCCCTAACCACTGTCACTTCGCTACCGAAATCAATAAACGCTTCTACAGTCTTGCCATTCACTATAACCAGTTTTATGAATTTTGAGTTGGAACTAGAGCTTGAAATACACTTTTTTTTTTTTTTAGATTGTGCCTCACGTTTTATTTGCTATCGGAATTGGGAAATTGTGAGCAATTATCGATTTTGTGTCCGATTTTGTTGCATTTATTGCATTTGATTAGTGGCTTCGGACATTGTAAATAAGGGTGACCTCGCTCCTTACAATTATAGCATAGTACGGAACTCATAGACCGATTGGATTTATCTTGATTAGTCTTAGAATTTAATTGGTCGGAATTATTTTTACCAAAGCTACGATCACAAGTTTGGCCTTCTTTGTTGCTCATTAAGAATTGGAGAAGCTGATTGGGTTGAGAGCAACAGAGCGCCAAAGCACTCGACTTCATAGTCCTATCAGAGATACCGTGGATAATACAATCTACTGCGTGTTTACCCGAAATGTCACACTGAGTTAATAACGCAAGTTTTTCATAATAATATATTTCAATTGGTTCGCCAAACTTAGTTTTTCTCTTAAGCATATCCTCCAGAATTTGGCCATAGTTTTGCTCGCAAGGAAAAGCACTAATCAATTTATCTTGCCATTCTTTCCAAGTATGCAATATGGTGTTTAGACCCTCATACCAAACTTTGGCCAAACCCTGAAGTTTCGCCATTGCAAAATGTGCCGTAGTTACATCATCCCAGCCGTACACAGTAGCGCATTCATTTACTTTACGCAGCCAAATGTCAATACGCTGGTTTTTCGCTGACGGGTCAAAATTAGGGAGAATATTTTTATGATCAATATTTTTCGAAATTGATGCACTTGGCTGAGATGCAAAACCATGTTTAATAGAATGCACCAAGTTTATAACATCTTTGACGGTAAAAGAAGGGGTACGTGACCTTTTATCCTGTATTGCGCCGTCGCCACGTAGACTATCGTTGCTCTGCTCGCGTGAACCTCGTCTCCGCTTGGCTCTCGTACCTTGATGCTCACGTTGACGCGAACGATTCGCGCTGCCGCCGCTGTGCTGCCGGCTCTTGGAGTGATAGCGGCTCGCACTCCTCATGTAGCTTCCACCAGGTCTATTCCCATGCGCCTCTGTTTTCTTCTCACGTTCTCTCTGTAGGTCCTGTTCGAGTACACGTAGTCGCTTTCGTTCTTGCTCAAACTCAAGCTCTTTCTCACGAAGACTTTGCATCCGTGACTTGCTCCGACTTCGAGTGTCACCGCAGCGTGCGCCGGAACTATCACGTTGATGCTGCGACGGGCACCTTACTGGAGTTAGCAGGCGCCGTCGACTCTCTTTGCGACCACAAGGAGAAGCCCCCAACGACCGGGCATTGCTGCAGTCTTTTTCCATTGTGAAACTGTCGTATCACACTTCTGAAGTATAATAAAACTCGCCGGTTATAGACTGATACTTTTATTATTTTCCTAGATACTATTTCAAGGATACAGTTAACACACTTGCTTCTTCCAAAAAAGTGAGCTCTCTCGGCCAAGTCCTGCTTAATAAACTACCCCTTCCCCCATAAAAATGACGGTTGGGCAGTGTTGCCCTTTCTCAAACGTAAGAAAGAATTACTAAAAACCTTTAAAACCCTACATAACCAATAACGTTTTTAATGGTTATTAATTTTTTATTTAGCTCAACTGACCTTTAGTATCCTTTTGATTCTAAAAAAACATCAAAACATCAGTTTACAGACAAACTTGCTGTAAATTTTAAAACAAGTTTATTTGTAATTTGGTGTTTTGATATTTAGGCGAAGCTTATAAAATTAAATGTAAGTTTGCGGTTTGGCATTTTCATCGAAAAATCCCAAACTGTACTGTAGAGTACGGTATACTAGAAATACATATGAATTCATATCTTTATTCATTCAAAAAAATTTCGACAAATAGAAGGCCTTCTCCATTTTGCTGTGATGGTGGTGGTAAATTCCTTATTATACAAAATTCCATCCCTGCTTGGAGTGTCCAAAGTGCCCATAAACTAGCGTTTCTGAGGACCTTAAAAGTAACTGATGGCATGGTCACCTACTAGGGTACTACCCTACTTATTTAACACACTAATACTACTTTTCACCCATATGCCCTGAGCAATAAGGTTGAAAAGTGGTTGACCGTCAGTGAGCATAGCATAGGTAGTACATAGCTTGACTAGCCTAGAATCTTCCCAGGGCTGGCAAACAGACCTCTTCTCTGTGAGAAAGTGGAATCCACCACGCGGCCTCAGTGAGGGTTGATGGGCATCACATATCTTCGTATTTTTGGGTCCAGGACATGATATGATAATATTCTCCTTGATCGTTTTGAGAGCAGACAATAATATAGATTGTTAAGCAATTGCCAAAAATCAATCTGCTAGTTTTTAAACAAAATCCCGTGCACACGAAGACTATCATCTGTTTTATGCGCTTCTGTAACGGCCGAGCGCTGCAAGCAAGAATAGTCCTTATCTCAGTATACCTTGGTGGTCAGAAGCATGTTTAGGCGGTATTGTAGTGTTGTTTATTTACCCGAGCTCCACGTAAAGTGAAGTGTTAAAACCAACTTATACACTGCAGTTGAAAACAAACAAACAAACCAGCACTAACACAACATAGTTATGTAATTAAACCTGTTTTCCTGCAATCATAAAAAGTATAAGCACCCTTTTGGTATTCTAGCGGCGCGGCGTCGCAGTTCTTCTAAAGCGAACAAGACGCCTCAAGGTCGTATTATACCGACTGGTTTTCGAGTCATCATCGTAGTCTTTAATTATTTACATTATTATGATGGAGTCACCTTCTAATGTGCCAACAGAATCTGCACCTAATATGAGGGGAAATGTCAAAAAAAGAACTGGATTGCAAATCCAAATCGCATGGTTTTTTTTTTTTTTTGCACGGAATCCTAGCCCTTTTTCTAAAATAAAAGAAGCGTCAGTATAAAATCGGCTATTTGCCAGTAAAAGTCCCGTCGATATCGGTCCAACCGTGTCAGAGAGTAGCCGGAACAAACAGACAGATAAACAGACAAAACCAAAAAAAATGTGTTATTAGTACTTACCGAACATATTTGATATGCATTCAGATTCAAAAGCTATTATTTTGATATCAAAAACAGGCGCTTCAATTTTATTAAGTTGTACAGTTATTAACTATGCACTTATACATCGTCCACGTTCAAGTATCCGGCAGTTGCAAGTACGTTTAGTAATTAGTGGTACTAAAGGCAATTGAAGATCGAAAAATACGAATATTCCACCCGATTCTTTTAAATAACATCAAAATCAAAAGAGAGAAGTGCAGAAAAAGATCATGAAAATAGTTATTTATCCAACATGTGAGGAAAGTTCGTTTTTCCTATGAGTTTTGATTTTGAGTCTTGAGCGAACGAAGGATTGAAAAATAGAATCACGAGCGCAGCGAGTGATTATAAATTTCAATCCTGAGTAAGCGAAAGACTCAACAAAACGAATAGCAAATGAACTTGCTCACAAGTTGCATACAAAACTTTTCACCACTCCCAGCAAGAAAGTATTCAGTCATCATAGGTAAATAAATTAAATAGTCACAAAGCAAATCAAAATAATTCTTTTTTCGAATTTTTGCTTCTAATGTCCTTCTTTCACAGGCTTCTTTCTTTGAGTGCGTTCAAAAATTATAATCCTAAATTTCAATATTTTATCAAACTTTTTTAATGTTTCTGAACTTATACACTTACAATAATTTGATAAATTTTATAAAAAACATTAATCTTAACTTATAAATATTTCTATTCTAAGCATAAAATTATTTATTTTTGAAAATATATTTAAAACTTAACATAAAAAAATCAAGCAAAGTTAATTTCTGAACGGGATCATTACTTTCCTCACTGTCCAAACAGTGAGGAAAAACCAATTTTCCTCACTGCTTTCATAGAGGAAAGACACTTCTTTCGTGCGGGAGTGGTGAAAAGACAATTTTTAAACTAATCGGTCAATATTTTAAACCTTAGTTGACAATCGATTTGTTTACTTCCTTAACGTAGCTGCAAATGTGACAAATGAAGTCAATTAAATCAAGAAAACAAGACATTAATAGATACACCGCAACAATGCTGAGGCGTTTGTAATGTAATTCTGATTGCAGACCATTTAATTGCTTCACACCTTCCACATTCCTTTTTGTCATCATACCTAAGGGCTTGTACACAAAACTGCGAGCTCAAACAGTACAATTAGTTACAGTTTCTTCTGTGTTGCGAATTCGCATCGCGCCAATTCGCATCGCATCGCAGTTTTGTGTACAAACCCTAATAGCTGCAAAAAGTATTAACTTTTTTAAGACTATTATCAACTTTCAAAGTAAAATCGTCCATGAGTTCATTTACATTCAAGGCATAAAATGATTACGCCTCTTTATGTAATGTTAATTTAGGTCGTGGCTTAATAACAACAGCGCCAATGGGTCACCTTCCACTACATACGGAGTTTCCTCCGTGCGTCGGAGAGCACTTTAAGCCTTTGGTCCAATCTGTCATTTGTTGATCTTGAAGGGGTATTGTATTACCCAGGCAGTACTCACTGGGATGTAGAGGTCAGATAGTAAGTCGCTCGAACACGGTTGAGAAATGGCTACGCAGATGATGATGAGGTGATGTTTTTCTTACACCATACATGAGCCTTATTATTTCGCCGTGCTAAGTACTCCCAAAGTGCAGCCAGCTCCAATATGTGGCATGTATCTGCCATTTAGGTGGGAAAGGAGGTTCAAAATTGCTTATCCATTCCTCTTCTCGACCGTATCATCATCTGCCTAGACTTCCTCCTCCTCCCTTAGGAGTTGGCTTCCAGTCTAACCGGATGCAGCTGAAAACCAGTTTTTTTTTTTTTATTATA
Source organism: Cerastis leucographa (assembly GCA_963082945.1). NCBI lineage: Eukaryota > Metazoa > Arthropoda > Insecta > Lepidoptera > Noctuidae > Cerastis > Cerastis leucographa. The sequence continues at coordinate 3,571,214 of OY720359.1, forward strand.
AATAGGCTCGCGTTTGACCACTATCTCACCTGATGGTAAGCGATGATGTGGTCGACGGTGAAGCACGCTTGCCTAGAAGAAACCTATTCACTCTTGACTTGAAGACCCCCAGATTGTAGCTATCGGGAAACACAGACTCCGGCAGGGAATTCCACTACTTAGCGGTACGCATAATAAAAGTATTCCCAAAGCGCTTAGTGCGTATAGGTGGGATGTCCACCATGTACCGATGGCGCATCGCCGTACGTCTTGTAGTCCGATGATGAAACGGGCTAGCTGGAATTAGGTCATGCAATTCCATCATTAGGTCATGCAGTATATAAATGTCATGAAGCGATTCGATCTGATCTCCGCAACCCAGTTAGTAAAACGATACCCTTAGACTAGAATAGACTGGTTGTCAGACTTTCGGGACTGCTTGTGAAGCTTTCGGGCCATTGACTACCTGTAATACCTGTCAATGATCTACAAATGGCAGCTGGGACCAACGGCGTAACATTGCTTTCCGAGACTGCATATTTAGACTTAAAAACAAACAACACCAGTCAAACTTGTAGGAAAACCTGACGAGTAAACCCAACTGTCATAATAAAGTCATAATCATAAAAAAACTTGTTTGACGATAACCTTATGTTTTGGGTTTAAATTAAAAACTTCACATTGACCTTTTGATGACATCACAGAATCTCGGCCTTCGTAAACCTGGCTAAGAAAGTCTAATCATATCTCGGGTTTAAAAGATTTTGAACCCTGAAAGAAACTACCATTTATATTATTGTCCACATAAGCATTTAAAAGCTTCTTCCAATCAGGCGGGGTTCGCTGGTTTAGCCTATGGGCGAACTAAACGCGATCACCCTATCTACACTGAGTTCAAGAGTTGTCAGTATCATCTTAGCTATGGAATAGTGAGATGTCGATCACGTGCAAATTAATTGGTGAAATTCGCTCTAAGGTGTGTGTCTATACGAACTGCCTTTTTTAGCTTAGAGGAAATATTGGAGTGTTCATTGTGGCGATGCATGATGATGGCCAGAGCAAGTACCTTTCCTCAAAGAAAGGAACCCTGTGTCCCAGCTGTGGGAACATTATAGGTTGTTTAAACTATGCTTATGTATAAAATAACTCGTTTGCAAATTTAATTCAACAACTTTATCTAAAAAATCAACCAGAAACACCGCCATGCGAAACTCATTAACGCCCACATCGAATATAACTTGTAGTACCTACAAATCATGCATTACGATGGCTTCGCGTTAGTTCCGCAAAACAGGTCCAATTAACTACTATTATTAGTTACAAAACGTTACGGTTTCGCACTACACATGAAGCGTTCAAATAACAAGGAAAATGGTGAATTAAAATATCTTTAAGTATATCCATTTACTCATAGGATCCTATCAAATATTTCTTCTATCAACGTCATTCTTTTACCCTTATACCAATTCATTTTGGGGTCTACTCAGCATGTCTTCTTCTTCCATACTTCTCTATTACTTGTTTTCTCAGCAGTCACCTCCTTTCTTACTATATCATCCTTCACACAGTCCATGCATCGTTTCTTTGGTCTTCCTCTACTCTTATAACGATCTACATTCACACTCAGCATTTTCATCACGTCATTTTCCTCAAGTATTGGTTCGATATTTAGGTCCCAAATTAAGAACTCATTAAGAAATATGGCTCGATTACATCAATTAAATTTGATCATAGAGAACGGAGACGTTTCGGCAGTCACTTCTAGAGGCGGCATTGCCAACACTTCAATACAAACGATTTACTTGCACTACTAAACAAATTTTAATGACGGAATGAAACTGGCAGCTATGAATGGAGACCGTGCGACCCCTTTTCCACTAAATCGGAGACGAGCGAAGCGAAGAGGATAGGTGCAAAACTCGACCAGTCAGTCACAGTAGAGACGAGATACGCAATGTGATTTTCGAGCAATACCATTAATTGATTCCAGCAAGTTTCGGGCAGTGTGGTGGAAACCGGGCCTGACAGAAACTGCTCTTCTTAGTGTTGATGACTATAAGAGTAAAGGAAGACCAAAAACACTATAGATGAACTGTGTAAAGGATGATATGGCAAGAAAGGAGGTGTTTGTTGAGATGACGAGTAATAGAGGATTATGGAAGAAGAAGACATGCTGCGCGGACTCCAAATAAATTAGGATAAGGGCAGGAAACAGTTGATGAATGCAGGTTCGAGGCTATGAATTTCCTTAGTCCTGCGGTCATCTGTACTGTAGACGATTCTGTGCTCTGTGGTATGCACCAATAAATGAGTCGAGACTTTTTGCTACTATAAAATAAACTCATGATATAATCATGGCCAATCAAATATTCCTGCTTGCTGTAAAAAGGTCGAAGGTAATACACGTTGCATTGGAATATAAAAACGTAGGTGGATTTCCAAGGAACTGGATTAACAACGTGGGCTGATTTCCCAGGCGTTCAGTACTAGGAGAGATTTTATTTGAAAATAGCTCTTGCTGCAGAATCGATACACGTGCGATTATCTGATACCAGTTATCTGCAATGCGATTGCAAGTATATTGGGATTCGTCGCTGGATTAAAATGTTGTATTGAAATTTGTTTTTGTGCTATCGATCTTTGCCATCATTTTTTACACAAAAGAAGTCCATTTATAGACACATGGGTTTGCCATCAATTCAATATTCTTCAATATTTTTACTTGTGCATGATCCCTTTAGTTTGGTGGTCATATTTGCAACGGCCTAGTCGCTACATGAAGTGCCACGTTTTCCGACACCTGTTAAAATGTATTGGACATCATCAATTTCCTATGCTTGTCCCATTTTCCTTAGGTTTTCCTTCTCTGTCATTGGATTCATAAAGCTACGAGAAAAAGCTTGTCAGTTATGTTGCTTTTAAAATACGACTACTCTTTAGAAGTGATTGTTACTAGATTTATTTATTTTAAAACAATCCTCAACAAGTTGTTTAAGCCTTCTGTCTGGTTTGACCATCTGCTCCGTTTGTGTCTCGTTAAGTATCGCTGGCCTTCATGTCGTATATTTATATTCCACATGGAATTTCCAATTAAAGTTTAGAATACATTTTATATACAATGTAACAAACTCATTACTTTGTAGGTACACATGTTATCACATAGGCGTGCCTAGCAAGTCTTGCAACACTGTCCTAGGCCCACGTGGGTAGTTGCACAACCAAACACAACACACAGTTATAAACCTGGAACGAAATCAGAATCGCATTTACTCGTGCCGTTTGAGATTCTTCTTTATTTTTTTAGCAGCATTCTGGGTTCCATTTCAGCAATACTAGGTGTTATTGGAGTTTTTTTTTTTTTTTGCTATAGTAAGCTATTGTAAGCTTTATTTCTTTAAAATAAAGTTGAAATTTCCTTAAATTACGTACAATTGGGGTGTGTATGTGAGTAAGGATAGATATGATTATTATTTTGAGTGACCGAACTACAAAGTACAAACTCGGTTGTGCAGTTAAGTAAGACGTATTGCTTCGAATTAAGGATTAATCTTCCTTAAATTAAATATTTTATTTTTCGCACACTAACTTAAATCTAAAATGTATTGATATTATGTACGTGAAAGGAACTTCGTTCCATCCGGGTGTCCCTTTTTTAGTCGAGGAGTTCTCAGATTCGTGCCCGCTTGATGGCTTTAGGCTCGACCCCTGTTAGAATAGACTAGAAAGGAAGGGACTTAAACATTACTGATGAAATGTTGGTGTACTATAGGTACGCCTCTGCGATGTGTAACAAGGGATAGGGATCAGCTAGTAAGATATTAAGATGGGGTAGGTAATGCCCATCCGTTGCGGTGCGTATAAGGGTTGAATAGAGCATGCTGTCGAGTGCATCGTCGCCGTCGATACCTACTCCTGCTTCGTTTCTCGCTCCAGCAAATGACGGTTCTGAGCGATAGAAAAGGATAGAAGCATCGAAAAATGCGATTATTTAGTGATAGTAGATATCTTCAGTCCAAGTGTGCAACGAGCTTATTGGCTAGGTGTGTGTGCTTGCAATACAGCGTGAACATTGGATAAGCGTGACGCCCGAATTAGATTTAGTCTATTTTGGGTACATGACTGCAAAGTTGAATGTGCAAATATTGTCAATTCAAGTGTAGATGTAGGATTTGAAGTCGTTATTGATCTTCTGTCTGACAGAATATGTGTTACTGGGGACGTCTCGGCCGCGTGTTTCCGGGGATTTTTTAATATTTTTACGTTCAAAAAGTTCTGAATCCCGACTAGTTTGAATATCTCATGATTTTATTTTTAAAATTTTCAAGTTGTGTGAGAACGATCATTCGTCTTTGCATAGTATTTTGCGTCCGTGTTTTGATGGAAAACAATGGACTAGCAATTCTTTTTTGGTTTTGCATTCTAATTATGATTCATCATCATCATCTTTCTGCCCTTGTCCGATGTTACTTTGGGGTCGGCGCAACACGTATCTAGTTTTTTTCTTCCATTTTTCTCTGCCAACCGTCACGCTATCATTTTTTAGGATACCTAGTACTTAATCTATAAAATTGAAGCGTCGAAATATCGGGAATTCAAAACAATCTATAACCAAGAAAGATATCGGCCGTGAGTGATAGTGTAAAAATCTGATTCAAATAGGAAAGTAATATTTTTAGGGTCCCGTACCCAAAGGGTCAAACGGGACCCTATTACTGAGACTTCGCTGTCCGTCCGTGCGTCCGGCTGTCAGCAGGCTGTATCTCATGAACCGTGATAGTTAGCAAGTTGAAATTTCTACAGATTATGTATTTCTGTTGCCGCTATAACAACAAATACTAAAAAAATAAATATTTAAAGGATGCGCCCATACAAAAATGTTTTTTTCTTCTCATTTTTATAAATAACTAGCTGTCCCGCGCAACTTCGTCTGCGTCACATTTTCCGTTTTCGTAACATTTTTCATTGTTGCCCCGCTCCTATTGGTCGTAGCGTGATGATATATAGCCTATGTCCTTTCTCAGGTTGAAGGTGGTTGAATCTATCTTCTTGCCAAATTTCATTGAGATTCGATTAGCCTTTTAGTCGTGAAAAGGTAACAAACAAACTTACTTTCGCATTTATAATATTAGTTCGGATGCTACGGAACCCTTCGTGTGCGGGTCCGACTCGCACTTGGACGGTTTTATAATAATTTCACACGGATGAAGGTCTTGGGCAACAACCAGTCATCATTAATATTCGAATGGAAATGTCAAATCATTCATTGTTATAATTATTCACAGATATTTTATGAAGTACTGCAGTGCTTATTTCAAGTGCCCTCTCGACATTTATTTATCAAAATAGACATCATTTGCCAACGTTTTCCGAATGTGGGCGGTGTTTATAAATAAACGCAATGTATGTGAGGACAGGAGGACTTTAATATCAGATAACAGCCAATGTGAAGCTATAATTAAACAAGCTTTTGCTCGTAGTTTTGCCCACGGTGTGGTCGACGCGTTTAAATACGCGTGTAACTGGAAAATCGCGTTCGAATACACTTGAAGTGTATTGTTTTATGATATTTGTTATTATCAAGATAAACCACTTTGAACCCTGCTCTTATCCCATCTTAATCTTGGTCTTCCAGTGTTTGGCCAAACTTCTGAAATTCTGCCGTTAAGGCGTCAAAGTTTACAGATAACTTTCGCATTAATAATATTCAATATTCAGAGTCACAGCAGAGAGAGAGACATTCGCATTTATAATATTAGTATGCAAAGGTGGTTATCGTAATTTAAGTGATGTACCAACAACCAAACAAAAAAAAACGAAGACTGTCGAAAATGAAAAGAAATGTAAGTATATTAGTCTCGCAAAGGACAAAACAAAATGAAAGATGGAAGAATTAAAGTGGAAGATGTGTCATCGCCAAATCCATATAGGGCACGAGTGGTGGATTACAGACCACTCCGAAGAGAACACAGAGCAGAGACCTGTATCCCACCTGTGGAAACGTTATTATCGGCTGCTCAATAACGTGCAGCGAATCACACAAATACGCTTAGTTTCCCAGTAAATCCGCTACACGAGCAGAAACCCTTCGGAACGGAGCTAAATCACAACTCTAGTTATAGATGCTGTTAACAGTGTGGGCGGCGGCGAGCCAGTAAACAAACATGCTTCGTCGCCAGCGTGGCGATATTTGACAAACAATCCGAGCTGAAAGTAAAATCTATTAGCCGTCAAATCATATGTCTAAAACTAATACCAATGTACAATTGGGGATTGAAATGGTTAAGCAAGGTACACGAACACTCGACGACGAATCAAATTATGCAAAACAAATTAAACTTAAACTGATCTCTTATCACGTACGGGAAGCTCATACAAAACAGTTACTCAGGGGGTGGGTAACTATGACGTCTTAAAACATTATTGTTTCATTCTTATTCCAGAGTGGGAAAGAGACGGAGCTATATAGGTTGTCTAGCTACATCTCTTTCCCACTCTGGAATAAGAATGAAACAATAATGTTTTAAGACGTCATAGTTACCCACCCCCCTGAGTAACTGTTTTGTATGAGCTTCCTCATGTCATGGTAGGCCACCTGGTCGTAGTAGAAGGCCGCATAGATTGCTGTGTGTACTTGAGAATATTTATTACGTAGCATTAAGGGTGGTTTTCGTAATTCAAGTGTTACAAGAAACGCTTATTTTCGCAGTCAACCCTTCGTAATGGTACTAAATCACGACTCTAGTCATAGACGCTATATCTGTGTGGGCGGCGCGCCAGTAAACAAACATACTTCGTCGCCAGCTTGGCGATATTTGACAAACAGATTACCCACGCTATTAGTGGCCCAACCTTTTTTATTACCCTACTGTACGTTCTAGAAAGAAACGATGGATGGACTGTGTGAAGGATGATATGGAAAGCAAGGATGTTTGATGAGATGACGATATAGAGGAATATGGAAGAAGAAGACATGCTGCGCCGACCCAAAATAAATTGGGATAAGAGCAAAAGAATGAAGACTGAAGTTTCTAGAACGAAATCGAACGCACGGAGACATCAAGCTGCTAATTCCCAGTAAAACATGGCCTCGTTTTGTATAGATTTCCCGTACAATGAGAAATCAAAATCAAAATATTTTATTTTACATAGGCCTACATGGGCACTTATAAAACGTCAACAAAAGGTGCACGGTTCGGGTTGGTCGTTTCCTATGGAGAAGAACCGGCAAGAAACTCCATGGTTACTCTTTTAAAATCATTTGGTTTTACAATATTTGAAGTTACAGCGTTAGTAAGTACTTAAGTATGGGAGGACAGCGTAGGCCCGACAATAAGTCGATTGCTTACTACAGACAGTAGTAATAGGGAAAAAAAAAAAAAGAGATCCGTGTAAACTAGTTTTTGTATAGCTTGGATTGGTCGCCGTGAGTGCAGAGGACTTTTCCGATGAGATTATAGCAACATTTTAAATGAAAATTACTTGTATAAAGGGTGCTGAATCACTGCTTTGGTTACAGACGCTATAAACACCGTGTGTTGTTTTCTTTTATATTTCTGTGGTGTGCGGTTCGCCAGTAAACAAACAAGCTCCGTCGCCAAACGTGACGATATTTGACAAACAATAAACGTACAGCTCGAGATTGAAAAGGCTTGGGCAGTTTAGGTATTTCTTTTTAGCACACAGTATGCTTGAGATTAACTACCATGGGCACCACAACACATATTTATTTATGGTGGAAGCGCCAAGGGTTTTTATTTTGTTAAGCATTGATAAATGCCTAACTGATGCCACACCGTCCGAGGATACGGTTTGGTTATATGGGGCTTGCACCCACTTAAAAAAACCGGCCAAGTGCGATTCGGACTCGCGCACGAAGTGTTCCTTACCATTATTTATAAAAACGAGCAAACAAATCACTTTTTTGTATGGGAGCCCCCCCTTGTTTTTTTTTTTTTTTTTTTTTTTGCGGATGGGAAATCATCAAATGACTTCTCCCGCTCTGGGCGGAGCGGGAGGGAGTGTCAGACTTGACTGACTAAAACCCACCCATGTTCCTTCTAAGCCCTTTGTGTTCCAGGGCCGCGGTATCTCTTTCGAACAACCCGCAGCCCTGGCAGGCATCGGCCCTCTCGGGCCCCTTCCTGTTTGCTGACATCTCCTTGAGGCGCGCGTGGAACACGTACGCGCCGTCGACACGGCCTGTCGTCATAAGACGGACGGACGGTGAGCTAGCCCATTACTCACCGTCCACAGGCTCGCGCCTACGGTGGCCGGGGGCCACTGGTTGCCCCCCGACGCCCGGGGCGTCTCCCGCGGCGGCTGGGACGTGAGGTTCTCTCCCTCTCACGTTCCGCCACCTCCTTCGCTAGCATGACTGCTTCGCAGAAGGAGGCGACGGCTTCCCATTCCCTCTCGCTCCGGACCATGGATTGAACCAGGGCCGGACGCGAGAGGTCACCGCCGCCAATCGCCGCTACAAGGACACGGCGGTGCTCAGCCCAAGCGGGGCAGAGCTCCACGGTGTGCTCCACCGTGTCCTCCGGCCGATCCTCGCAATGGTAACACCCGGGCGTTTCCTCCCGCCCGATTCGGTGCAGGAACCTCCCGAAACAACCGTGTCCGGTGAGGACCTGCGTCAGGCGGAAGGTGAGGGCGCCGTGCCGCCTCTCTAGCCACTCCTCAAAGAGGGGACTTATCGCCACTATTGTGGCGTGCCCTGTACGTGGTTGCGACAGTCGCTGTCTCCATGTCGCCATGAGATCGTGCCGGAGGTCTGTCCGCTGAGCGACAATTTGCCGCGGCAGCGGAGTTTCCCCCCGGCGTAGTGCCTCCGCGCGCCATTCGTGCAGGCGCGCGAGGACTATCGCCTCCAGATCCCATGGCGGCAATCCGGCCAAGAGGCTCGCCGCCTCGCCGGAGATCGTGCGGTACCCCCGGATCAGCCTTACGGCTACCACCTTCTGGGGCGCGTTCAGGTAATGGGCGGCTCGCCGCCTCAAAGAACGCGCCCACACCGGGGCCCCATAAAGGGCCATGGAACGCACGACCCCCGCGTAGAGCCTCCGGCAGGAGGCGTTTGGACCCCCCAGGTTGGGCAAGAGCCGCTTGAATGCAGCTCCTGCCCGTTCCAGTTTTGGGGCCAAACGTCGGAAGTGCTCCACGAAGTTCCACCGGCTGTCGAGGACAAGCCTAGGTACTTCAGCGTCGACTCGACGCCGATGGGAACCCCTCCTACCGTCAGTATGGATCCCGACGGTGGCGCATTCCGAGGCCCATGAAAGCACATGGCCTCGGACTTGTGCAATGCCACCTCGAGACCCAGTTGCCGGATTCTCTCCACGACTATCGCAACCCCGCGTGTCATTAATTCGGCCGCCGCCTCGTGCGACCTCCCCTGTGCCAGCACCAGCGTGTCGTCAGCGTAGCAAACTACGCTGACACCACTAGGGAGGTCAGCGCGCAGCACCCAGTCGTAGCCGATGTTCCACAAGGGCGGCCCCAGAACCGATCCCTGTGGAACACCGCACGACACCTCTCGCCGATTCCATTCTCCGGTGCGACCGGGGTAAATGACGGCCCTATCCGTCAGGTAGTCCCCGACCACACGACGAAGGTAGGTCGGCACCCGATGATACCGAAGTGCCTCCCTTATGCAGCTCCAGGGCATGGTGTTGAAGGCGTTGGCGATGTCAAGAGACACCGCCAAGACGACCCCACCCCGAGACACTGCATCCCCCGTCGTGAGAGCCCTCACGCGCATGATGGCGTCCACCGTCGAGCGCCCCCTGCGGAAACCAAATTGGTGTTCCGCAAGGTCCGGCCCCATCCCCACAAGGTGCCCGGCGAGGCGGTTCGCAATGACTCTTTTAAAGAGCTTGCCCACCTCTTCGAGCAACACAATGGGCCGGTATGCGGACGGAGAGTCCGCAGGGCGCCCCGGCTTCCGGATGAGGACCAGCTTCCCCGTCTTCCAACGAAGCGGGAACTGGCCTCTCTCCAAGCATGCGCTTAAGAGCCCTTCCAGTCGGGGCCCGAGAGCCTCCGAGGCCAGGACCCAGGCTTTGCCAGGCAAGCCATCGGGTCCCGGGGCGGTATTTTTGGCTTTAAGCCTGCCTACCGCCACTTTCAGGTCTACCCCGGTCACTTCCGGAATGTCGTCATCGTCCTCGATATGGTCCACATCTGGCACCGCAAGCGGCGGAGCCATAGGCGGGGGAGGATGTTCCCCTCGCAGAGGGAACAGAGCGCTCACCACGTCCTCCACGAGCTGAGGGCGGAGACTCTGCGTCAGCGGGGGGGCCCAGGTGCGGAGTTTGTCGCGCACCATCTTGTAAGGGCGCCCCCACGGATCTCTGTCGAGAGTCCCCAGCATCTCCTCGCGGCCCAGGTCCCTGGCCCGCTGGACAGCCTCTTGGAGGGCGGTCTTCGCTGCTCTGTATCCCTCGTACAGCTCTGCCTCAATGGCTGCCGCATCCGTAGGGCGGATGCGGAGCCTGCGATGCCTGGCGTACAGGTGCCGCGCGGCGACGCACGCCTCGCGCAGAGACTTCAGCTCTCGCGACCACCAGTACACCTGACGCCGGGCGCGTCCTGGCCGAACTCGGGGCATTGCCACGTCGCATATGTCGGACATGGCCTCCTGGAACCACCCTGCCTCGTTGTTGATGTCGGCAGGCCTGTTCGGTGATGTCACCCAGGCCTGCACTATCGAGGCTTCCAGGAGGAGCTCCCGGTCCAGCTGCTTCAGCGCCCAACGCGGACCACTCGGGGCCTGTGAGACCGGCGCGCTTGAGTCCTGGGCGGAGACATCGAACCGGATGTACCGGTGGTCGGAATAGGTCTCCACCCCCTCCATAACGCGCCAGTCAACGACACGCGGTGACAGAGCGGGGCTAGCGAACGAGATGTCCACCACCGACTCGCCCCGCATCCGCACACACATGGGGACAGAACCCCGATTTAGGACGACCAGGCCCACCTCCAGAGCCCAGTCCTCCACCATCCTACCCCGCACATCTGTGCAACGAGAACCCCAAGCCAAGTTTTTGGCATTGAAGTCCCCGAGCACAAGCACGGGGAGAGAATAGCTTCGGATGACGACACTCAACTCCATGAGGGAGTTGTGGAACTCGGCGAGAGTTCGGCTCGGGGAGAAGTAGACTACCGCTACGACGATCTCCCCGAACCGTGCTGCTACGCAACCCTGACCCTTCCTGACACTCTCAAGGGTCGGGGTACCGGCGGCGGCCGACGAAATTATGGCCACTGAGCCGCTCAGGTCCTCCACCCAGTCTTCCCTGGGCGGGACAAAGTACGGCTCAGCGACCACGGCGACGTTAATCAACCACTCCGCCATGCTCTGGAGCAACAGATCCTGAGCACAGCGGCAGTGGTTGATGTTCGCCTGGAGGAGGCGTAATGGGGCCATTATTAGCACTCCATTTCAGCCCCCTCCCGGGCCCCCTGTGAGGGCCCCGCAGCAGTTGTTGCGACGGCAGCGGTGGGCGCAACAGTGGCGGCGGCTGCGGCGGTGGCAGTGGCGACGGTGGAGGCGGTGGCTGAAGGCCTTCCCTTGTGCCTGGTCTTGGTGGGTGGTGCGCAGGCCCTGCCCCCTGCCCGGTGATCGGCCGGTTTGCCCGCTGCCGCACATGCAGTGCAGAGCGGCGTGGCGGAGCAAGCCGCGGCCATATGACCGGGCTGACTGCATCGGAAGCAGTCTCCGCTGCGGTCCACCTCCGAGGTGCATCGACAACTCACGTGGTGCCCCACAAAGCACCGGTAACACCTCAGAGGTCGGGACTCCAGCAGCTTCACTTGCGCTGACACCCAGCCCACCAGGAGCCTTCCAGCCTCCACGATTGTTCGCGCCGCCGTCACAGGGCAGCTTACCATAACGGTTCGCATGCCCGAGTTGTCTGGACGTAGGGTGCCTGCCCTGACCTGCTCAGCAGGGCACCCACCAGACCTGGTGACGGCGGCGACCACCTCCTCCTGGGTCGCAGAGTCGTCCAGGCCCAGGATGCGCAAGTCTGCGCATCTGACGGGCCTGGACACTCGGGCCTCATCCGCATCTAGGGACGCTCTGAGCTTTTCAGCCAGAGCGTCAGCGGACGGGTCACTATTTACACCGGGGATCTCCAGCGCTCTAGCCCCTGTCGCGGTGACTTTAAGCCGGAGTCCCCCAGTGATCCCGAGCTCTGCGAGATCCACCGTCGCCTTCGCCTTCGCGAGGACGTCGCGGTAGGACACGCCCCTCTTTTCCGCTTTCGGCTGTAGCGTGATCACTACAGCTGCGGTCTTCGGGGCGCGGAGTCGAGCCGCGACGCCTCGCGCCTTGCGCTGACGCCTTCGCTCCTCATTGCGGGCTTTTTTAGCCGCCTTTCTCCCCTTCCTCCTTTCCCCGACCACCTGCTTCGGCCGCGGGAGGATTAGCGGACGGGGCTGGCGGCGGTGGCTGTAGCCGCCTTGCTGCTGGCGCTGGCACATTCACCGCCTGAGGAGCCGCTTTGCCCTTCTTCTTCTGGGCCGCTACCGGTTTTGCCGGAGCTGCCTTTCCAGGGGCCGGCCTAGTCCTGCCGGAGGGCTGGCCAGACTGCCCTGGTCCGGAAGTGGCAGCCGTAGCAGCCGCATATGAGGCCGCCTTCGGGCCCGGGACCACCCTCGGGCCCGGGGTCGCATTCGGGCCCGAGCCCGCCCCCGGGCCAGCGGCCGCCTTGTTTGCCGCCAGCGGAGGGCGCAAGACAATGCCCTCCAGAACGGAGAACCGCGCCTGGAAGGCAGCCAGCTCCTGCCGAACCAGTTGCTGAACCTGGTCCTCCACAGGCATGGACTGGTTCTGCTGCTGTTGGGGCACCTCTTGGGAGCCGGACTCACGCAGACCGGTCAGGTCTGCCCGGAGCTTACGATTCTCCTCATGGAGAAGCTCCATGGCGGCCGTCAGGTGGGCGACCTCCGCCCGCAGTTTGGCCACTTCCCCTGGTGGAGGATATATGGCCTCCACTGCCGCCATGATGTTGGCGGAAGCCGCAGGTATGGCCCCGAGTTTTTTTGAGGTCAGCTTCTTCAAGGCCACGACCCTTATGGCGGCTTCCACCTCCTTGACACACCTGGCCTTACGCTCCGCATCGGAGCTGCCAGTTCCATCCACCTCCTTTAAACCGGAGTCCGAACGGGCCTGCCCGCAACCGGCCACTCCCGATTTCTCGGTAGCCGAGAATGAGAGCCCCCTCCCCTTGCCCCTGATTCCACCACGCCTGCTGGTGGAAATCTTAGGAGCCGAGGCCAACTCCCCTTCGGAAGACGTCTCGTAGTCGCCTTCCGGTCTAGACCGCTTGCGGTCTTCCGCAGCAGCCCCGATCCTCACGCAGCGGGAGCTCTCTGAGCTTCCCGCGCTCACCTCACTGGACGCGGCGTCGGACTCCGACCCCGCACCCCTCCTCTCCCTCTCTTTGCCGTCACCGGCTTGATTTTTATTTTTTGGTTTTCCCATATTGGTCCCACGAGTGTGGGGGAAATACGAGGTCCATCCGGGCAGTGCCCCCTGTACCCGGATAAGCCTTTTACATTTATAACCCGCCAGGGGGTCGGCTGGTACCCTGGCAGGGGTCGCACTAGAGACTGATTGTTCCATGGAACACCCGTCAGCCATTCATCTCCTCACGGTGCGCCGCCGCTTGAGATTCGGGGTAATTTTTTATAGAGGTCTTCTACCTCGCGGTCCGGGCGGTTAAGCCAGGACCCTCGGTCCCGATCGAAGCCGCGAGACGTGATCCACGACACTCCGATGATGGGGGATACGAGAACGACGGGGACAGCGAAGGACTGCGTCCCTCACTGTCTGCTCGGAGGCAGGGTGAGTGCACACCGAGCCCGCCCTTGCTCCTCCGCTGTGCCCTCTGCTTTTCAGAGAGTCACGCGGAGAAACGCCGCGTTGGTCCGGGTTGGACCCCTCCACGTCAGAATATTCGCCACCGGCAGTGACATTCCCCGGAGAATGGGAATCTCTTCCCATTCCTCGGGGAAGGCCACCGCCGGCGCCCAGGGTGCACCGTCCCAGCAGCTACTGTTCCCTCCAACGTATTCAGAGGGACCAGCAGCCATTGGGCACACGGGGAGGTTTTCTGACTCAGCACCCCATGGGAGCCCCCCTTACTTATTAATTTATTCTGTTTTTAGTACTTGTTGTTATAGCATCAAAAGAAATACATAATTTGTAGAAATTTCAACTGGCTAACTATCACGGTTCATGAGATACAGCCTGGTGACAGACGAACGGACGGACAGTGAAGTCTCAGTAATACGGTTCCGATTGACCCTTTGGGTGCGGAACCCTAAAACACCGTCGTAAGCCTAGTGGCCGATGCGCCGCAAGAGCTGCTATGCATGACATTCGCGACCCATCCAGCACAACCCGCCTTCGGACACTCCTTTGGTGATGTCCAGGCTCACCTGAAACATCGCCACGACTCGCGAGGACATTGCACGTGGCCTACTACAACTATTATAAACCCTTGCTTCAGCTATATCAAATATTTTATTACCCAGAACTCGCACCAGTTGTGGGTAATCAAATATTATATTAGCTCTTCTTAGTCTGTCTCATCTCTAAAAAGTTATTTTAAACACTCTAAGGCCATGAATTAGTTTCGTAGTGCAAGTTGTTTATTTGTTGTCTGCATACCTAAGTGTGCGTCCACAATGTAGGCCTAGCGCGGTTGCAAGGGCGGGCGCGAAATATCTAGATACATATCTCTACAAGTAATATTAAAATAACCGCTGTTTACTACATGCATATGTATGTCATGTACGTTACATATACCAAAAATGTTATTTTGGTATAAACGTACATACGGTACATATACCAAAATAACACTTTTTAAAATTTTTGTTTGTCTGTCTGTCTGTTTCTTCCGCCTAATCTCTGGAACGGCTGGACTGATTTTGACGGGCCTTTCATTGGAAAATAGCTGATGTAATAAGGAGTAACTTAGGCTACTTTTATTTTTTTGAAAAAAATCTTATTCCACGCGGACGAAGTCGCGGGCACAGCTAGTCAAACATATGAAACCGTCGCTTGTGGCCACACTGAAATGAAACAGACGGGCGCGATGCGCGACCGGCTTATTAGCGAGTATAATTTTCAAAAGTTCCTATCTGCGCGTTATGGCCACACTGCGGGCGGCAGGCAAGCCCAAGCGACCGAATGCACGGATGGTATAAAACCATTTCGGTCTTATCCCTCGGCATATGCGTGTCTGTTCTTTTTTTAATGGAAACCTCCTTTATCCGAAATGAGCGATTTTATGTAGGGTAAAAACTATGGGTTCGCGTAAATATACCATTTCTTTCCATTCGATGTATTGAATTTAACACTACTTCTTTCCATATTTAATTTAACAAGTTGACACGGATATTCGAGTGTACTTACAGAATTTTGTAGGGTCTTCTTAATATAAATTAAAAAAAAAAACACCATTAACTTGTATGCTTTTATATATTTCTTGCATGCCATCTCTTGTGTTCAACAATTCCCATCTCAGATTCGGGCTATCTAATAAAATAACAAATCCTAGTCCATGGTGACGCTACTCGCTCGTCACTGTAGCCACCGCATGCCTCCGCCATCCACTGCGTATTCAGTGTGGTTGCACACTTCCAAAAAATCGCTCATAGCGGCTAAAGAAGTTTTCCTTTAAAAAGAAATCAGACACGCATATGCAGATTGATAAGACCGAAATGGTTTGATACCCACGCATTGGGTGGCTTGTGATTTTCGCCCGCAGTGTGGCCATAAAGCGCGGATAAAAACGTTTGAAAATTACACTGGCTAATATTCGGAAACAGTTTGTTATGCTTTCTGGCTGCTCTCTCAAAATAAGAAGTGTTTCATCTAGCATTTACCTAAAATAGTTGAGGTCCAGCCTAACTGGATGCAGCTGTACCCAGTATTTTAAATGGGGCGTCTGCCTATCAAGGGGGTTACTATGACGTTTTAAAGCAGTATTGTTTTATTCTTATTCCAGTGTGGGAAAGAGACAGAGCTATAGAGGACATCTAGGGCCATCTCTTTCCCACTCTGGAATAAGATTAAAACAATACTGCTTTAAGACATCATGGTAGGCCACCTGATTTCTACAATCTTACAGTTTCTAGATAACACTATATCCCTTGGTAAGACTGATTGTCAGACTTTTAGACCACTGACTACCCGTAACTACTGCCCAAGATCTACAAATAACAGCCTTGAGTTATATGGATGCCATGTATGGTCACCCTCACGGACCGACAAGCGCGGTTTAACCGGAAGATTGACTCGCTCCTATTATTTAGCTGCAAGCTTCAGAACTCACGCACGCACTCCAGCACGGGTGGCGCAGTGGTTGAGCAATCTACTGCTGCGCTGCGTGTCGCGGGTTCGATCTCCGCACGGAACAAATATTTGTATAGCCTACAGATAGTTGTTCAGGGTCTAGCTGTTTGTGTATGTGAGTATGTAAATGTTTCTAAACGCACTTTATTTATTAAATACTTTACGAAAAGGACATAATATACCCACGATACAGGAGAAATTCTTAGTGTGGGGCAAGGTTTAAAAAAAAACGCACAAGAAGGTTTGAAAATAGTTGTTTCAAAATGGTTGATTTTCCAGGTTAAGCACTGTTTGCCAACATTGTTACCTGGAATACCAACCGGTGCAGCTGTTGTTGCTAATCGACGAACCTCTCGAGCTTTGTACCTACTAGTAGAACTTACCGTATGACGTCAGCGCGTAGTTATTTATGGTGGTGGTGGCGAGTATTTACACAAAAATATTATGTCAATCTTGAGTAATCGTGAGCGTGACAAGTGTTAAAATACCATAGCATAATCAGCCCTATATGTTCCCATTACTAAGGACACTGGCTAACGGTCTGTGGGAAGAAGTGCACTGTTATCCACCACACGACTGATGCAATGCAATAGGGTGGACCGCACTTACCTCGAAGAAACCGGTTCATTCGAACTTAAAGAGATCCAGATTATAATGATCATGGAACAGAGAAGCCGGCAGTGAAGTCCACAGACTAGCGGTTTGGATAATAATATGGAAGCAAAGCACTCTGGTAATGTCTTCGAATTTTAGTCACAATTGCTTTCGAAAATTGACCTCCACTATTTTAAGACATACTATAATCGCAACGTACAGCTCCTAGCAACTAGAGCATAATATACGTAAACAATTATCTTAAGAAGATGTTAAAATCATTAATGTCTATCTAAACTCAATGTCAAACATCGGGGCCATGAAATCCAATATCAAGCTCAAATATGATACGTGGGCAGTACTGACGGCAAAACAAACAGACATGACAGCTATTAGCATTGCAAATATTTTGTACTCATTGACAACGAAAATAAGATAGAAAATTCACTCTGTTTTAGTTAGATAAAAATTAAGGAATTTTTGGTCCTGTTTTAGTTAGATAAATTAAGGAATTGTTGGTCTAGTGGTCGAAAAGGCGACTGCTGAGTATGAGTTCTAGGATTCGATTCCCGACTTGGACAAATAGTTATTGGGCCATCATAAATTTCTCAGTAATAGCACGGTTTCTGGATTTATGCCCGGCTTGATGGCAACAGGTTCACCCTCTATTACATCATTACATGGGACTTAAACATAACTGGTGAAATGTGGGTGTATATATATATCTATTCGAGTATTAGGAACACCTCTGCCTAACCGTTCGGGAAGTAGAGGCGTGATGTTATGATGATTATGATTCTACGACAACGTTGCGACATAAAGAAGATGTAGTATTGTTTTAATCTTATTTCAGAGTGGGAAAGAGATGGCGCTCGACGTACTCTATAGCGCCGTCTCGTTCCCACACTGGAATAAGATTAAACCAATACCGCTTTAAGACGTCATAGAAACCCTTCTGATACTATAAAAATAACATGCACTGATGCCAGTCTGCCTAAAGATGCTTATGTTTTGCTTGCCACGACCAAGTAAGTACATGGAATATTATAATTTCACTCTCTCCCCGGGCCCTGGTAGCAAATGAAAACTTTAAAAACTTGTCAATCTTGCTTCATATAAACATCCTCTTCAGGTGAAACATTCCAGTCCCTTCCATTGAATATTAATTTCCTAAAGATGCTTAACTTTTATTTCCATGGTTTTATATGAACCTAGGTAGCCTCTGGATGAAATGAATCATGGAAAACAGGTAGCTCTAGGAATATTAATCATACTTTAAATAAACATCTTGAGGTCAAAATTCAAGCTGAAAATTGAATAAAATTTTCTGGTTTCGCCGAAAAACTCCTTAATAAAATAATTATTTATTATCATTCGTGAGAAAATCATACCTTTCTAAATATTTATATCTTTTGTCTGCAATAATACCAACATAATAAACTTTGAAATATGGCTACAAATTAATCATTTCTCATTGTCTTAAGTTTGTTTGTTTGGTAAACGATTGTTTTATAATGAAATGTGTACAAAGAGACAGTGTTATTTGTTTTGTTTGTAGCGGTGTAAACAGGATAATGTTTTGTGTAGTCATCTAAATATGTCGGGTAGCGTAAGTCAACAACTTGACGCTGAGGTTTGTTGCGTGGATTTTTTATTCTTACTTTACTATTTTATAAATGTAAAGGCTCTTACCCGCCTCATCGGAATCACATATGATATGTGGCACCAGATTTAACTAGATTAAGAAAACAGACGTCGGCGATCCGTCAACGCCTTGTTACGCGCCACCTTCATCACAAAGTCACAAGTCAATATGGCTACCCGCAACGACTTGACGTTCCGCCAGAGAGAATTGTAGACCGCTTCTCTCTCTTCTGTGGTCACAGTTTAGTTTGCAATGTGAATCATATGAAGCCTCTTTGCAAAGGCGCAGTCAAATGCGAAAGTGTGCGAGCATGGACGGGATGGATGTTTGTTACTCTTTCAGGCAAAAACTACTGAACGGATCCCGATGAAATTTGGCACACAGTTTATTATAACCTGGATTAACACATAGGATACCTTTTATCCTGCTAGTACGAGCATCATCGCAGCCTGAATTCAACTACTGCTGGATCGAGGCCTCCCTTTTCTTGTGCTACACGGTTCTGTGCCAGCGTCATCC
This sequence comes from Cerastis leucographa, assembly GCA_963082945.1. Taxonomy (NCBI): domain Eukaryota; kingdom Metazoa; phylum Arthropoda; class Insecta; order Lepidoptera; family Noctuidae; genus Cerastis; species Cerastis leucographa. The sequence goes on from OY720359.1 coordinate 3,590,320, forward strand.
AGGGTTTCGCTTTCCCCCAGGTTTCCGATGGCAACTATGTCGTCTGCACATCTCGTAATTGGATCCTATGGGAAAATTACCGAACTTCGCGCAGGCAAAGGTAGTCGAACCTAATATTATAGCTTCGTTTTTCGAGTTTATCTGTGTGATCGCTCAGATGTTCTAAACTACTCATCGGATTTTTATGCGGTTTTCACCATCATTTATTCAATTTATGTTGAAGATTTTATTGTAATAAACGAATTTCGATGTGTTGTCGTAGTCGTAAAAACTGTGAGAAACAGCGTTGGGTGGAGTATTTTTTTTTCTCTTCTCCGTGACGTGGTCCCTCAATGAAACTATTTAAATACTTTTCCAAATTGATTGGGAATCAAAAGAACTTAAAACTTTGCAAATCCTACATCAAACGTTTTATAGAGTTCGCTGGCAAACAAAGCAGTTAAAAAATCTTTAATCGGCTAAAAATAACAAAAACAACTCAAATTCTACGAAAAAAAACTATAATTAACTAATGAAATCATTTACCGCTTCAATGAAATAAAAGCTAAAAATATATATCAATGACTCACTAGGGAACTAAAACTAGATCTATGTCTCGAACTCTAGAAGGCTCTTCGCGCATGACGGTATAGCCACAAATGACGTCATCCCTCCGAGGCGAGGGAATATGTGCATTATTGATTACCAGGCAATACCAGGTGCCGACGATGCGTGCAGTTATGGTTGTTTTAGTTTGTAGCTGATATGAGCTCATTATAACACTAGCCCTAAGGAAATTGAAGAAGGTTGAGTGTATAATGTAGGATTTTATGTTACCACTGCTGGGATTCAAGTCACCTTGACTAAGGGAATGAGCTGAATACAAAAAGTGGTACCAGTGTATGTTTTTTGGAAATAAGCTTTTTAGGATCTGTTGGATATTTTTTCTATTATATAGATATTGATTGGCGCTTACATATCATTATCTTATGCCTAGTCAAAGTAGCACAATTTATCAAACCATACTAGAATACATTATATTGTCCGCTTTGTTATCGTTGGCAAAACAAGCTCTCTCGCGATTGTCAAACAGTGAGGAGTTAAGTCAGGAGTATGACCACCCACAATCTTGACCTTGGACATCCATAAGGACGATGCTACTGCATCTCTTTTCGATGATGAGGTTATTCTTGAGGAATCCTCGGGTCGAGCTAACTAGCATTGGACATTTCAAAATAATTAGGATCAGTCCGGACCCTAAAATAGTAATAGCATAGAATCGTCCTTCTATTATACTGTATACAGGACTTTTAATTGATCAATGGTGACTGACAACACCGCTGTGTTCATTTTGGTGATGAAAGGCATTTTTTTTCCCATATAAAATATAGTTGTAAAGTAAAAGTAATATGGTCTACACTAGATCGCACTTTCTCATTTAATTTGCCTTTGTTACTAATTTGACTATTCATTTTTGCCAACACAGTACCCAACCTGGTTTCCGCGCAATTCTCAAAGATAACACCGTATTATTCACCAAGTACCGGTAAAGTAATGCTTAATTAGTAGACAATTACCTGTGGAGTTGGAAACATGCCAAACAATAGATATTCATTACAAATGAGGACACTTTCTAACGGATAGAAATGTCGTCATGATTTCTATCACGGATATAAACTGCTTAGTTGTACTAAAGTTGATCCGTCATGGCTACGCTCGTTTCAATATTTGGCTATAACGAAACATGGATGTGTGCAGTTGTAAATAAAATCTAGCCGTGTGAGAAAAATCATCCTCAATAAAGCTTAGTGTTTTTGCAAAATGGAGAAACAGTGAAGTGATGTAGTGTGGAAGATGAATGATGTAGCAAAATGGACACGCCACGTCAAATTGACGTGTCATAGCCATTTCTTAACGACTGCCAAATCGCGTTGTATCTTAATTTGATCAACCATGTTATGTAACGCTACTTCAGCAAAACTGCTCAGACTTGATTAGGCTTTTATAAAAACGGGTGCAATCAATCGTCATGGTTTAAGCGGGTATGTGATGCGCAGGAATGAGGAAAATCTCGTGGGGAAAATTTTGAGTATGAATTTGGATGGCTATAGGAGACGACCAACAACACGAGAGAGGACTGGACTGTGAAAGATGACATGGCTTGAAATGGTGACTGCTGCGATGACGAGCAATAGAGAAGAAGAAGACATGATGCATGCACCCTAAACTGGAGGTGAATGATGATAGTATCGTAATCATTTTATTACTCTGATCGTAGTGATCTAGGTCCGTTTATTGAACTGCTTCCTAGACAGGAAAAAAAAACAGGTACAAAACATATTAAAGTTCTAAATAATGATGAAATGTAAACCAGGTTTACTTCTCAGGATATTTCAGTTATTAATTGTTGTAGTCATAGTTTCTGCGCTCTTGTTATGGACTAATTGTCTATTGTTTGAATGTTTACGAAACTTTACTGTGAACCATATTAAAGTTACTGAGATATTAGTATTTTTGCTAGTTCAAACTGGTATTTTATATCGTGATTCAGGAGAGGAGGGGAAACGAAGAGGTAATAGCGAATTTGGCGATGGATGAAGATGTAACTATTGGCAAAAGCAAAGAGAGGCTTGGAAACGGTTCCTGTTGCGATATTTTAGACCCAACAAAATTTGAACTCCTACTGACAATCTTTTTTACAGACACTTGTGGAAACATGTAAGGACTTTCAATGCCTCTCCTGGCATTTATCTTATCGACGATCTTTCTGGTCCACGCTTTTTGTGCTAACTCCTCCAATCTATACGCAGTGGACATCTTGTCCTATTCTAGTTGAATATTTTGAATATTCTCAAGTGCGTTTATATTCTGTCTTACACCATAGATACCGGTTCTGTTTAAAAATCATGCTCTGTCGTTAATGACTGTCGCACATGCCTTAAGACACGTCTTCTGCATGCTTATCATTTATGTGTTACCACATAGTTACAGCTTATTATGTATCTCTTTGTAAGTCTTGTAATGGAACCTTATCTTATGGAGACGTAGACACAAACTTTACCGCCAACAACAGAAAATCAAGCCATCACAGCCTCGTTGGTTCTCTGGTCGCAAGCGATACTGCTAAGTATTTGGTCCTTGGTCCGATTCCCGGAAGGAACAGTGTTATTGGGATTTTCCATCAGGAATTTCTTATCAACAGCCACGTTACCTTGATTTGTTCCCGGTTAATGGCAATTGGTTCGCCCCCTATAACGTAGTGCTTAAACATAACTGGTGGAATGAGGGTGTACCATTAGGTACATCTATGGGTCCACTTCTGCTTAACACTGCGAGGTTTGGAAAGCGACATGTTATGGATGTAATGCTATCATTTTCCGTTGCGAGAAAGAGACAGCTATGTCATGACCGATAGTACCATCACTTCTTCTGTTGCAACGGAATAAAGGTGTCATTTTTTTAAGCCTGCCCCTTTTTGTTTCCTTTTCCATTCTTGCCGGATGTCGATCTTAGTCTTGAAGTTAGGTAATATAAGTAGTTTTTAGGGTTCCGCACCCAAAGAGTCAAACGGGACCCTATTACTCAGACTTCGCTGTCCGTCCATCTGCCAGTTCGTCCGTCCATCTGTCCAGGCTGTATCTCATGAACCGTGATAAATACCCTGTTGACTACAGATTATGTATTTCTGTTGCCGCTATATATACAAAAAACAGAAAAAAATATTTTAGGGTGATTTAGTAAAGTGATTTTTTTGCTCGTTTTTATAAGTAATGGTACGGAACCCTTTATGCGCGAGTCCGACTCGCACTTGGCCGTTTTTTTTTTAAATTAAGTTACCGGTCTCCTCCATATTTTTGTGTCATAAACCTGACAAAGGACTTTTGCATGTTAATACACTATAATCTGAACCTATTGTATTACTCGTTGCTGTGGTTAGTCCTCCATTATGTCATCCATGTATCATATTGTTATGTTCTTTAGGTAGTTATTACTGACCTCTTCGACTTGTTAGTTCTTTGTACGCGTAAATAACCCTTAGTTACTGTCAATTTTCATTGTATTGTGTCTTAGTACTTTATTTGATTATCATCTTCAGAGTTCAGGAAGCGAAGAAGTATGTATAGGGGATCGGACTGGGTAAAGAAAACGACATTCTATTTTGTCCGTCAGACAGGTAATACAAACATATTAGACACGTATTTTTTGTTTTATCAAAATATCAAAAAATTACTTAGTTAGAACTCATTAAAGTTGGAGAGTGGGGGCTTACTACGTCACAAGTAGGTATAAAACTTACCTACATGTGACGTCATGCGCCATTTCAACTCAATATATCTCTGTAATTTTATGACCACGTGAAAAAAGAAAAAATACGTGTCCAATACCTTTCAATAAACTACCCGACGGACAAAGAAAAAAAAATTTGATTATCCCCTATTGTAATGAAAAGATAAGAAAATTTTATTGACCCTTTTTGAAAGAAAAGCGTTTAAGGAATGGTAAAAGAACTTTGTTATTGTTTATCATTTTAATCTATTATATGATAATGGATATTTTTGAATCTATGCTCTTAGAAAGTGTTCTTACAAATATGGTAGTATCCAAAAGCGTCATCCAAGTCAACGATGAAAATGGCTGCATATTTGATCATCAACTGCTACAAATTTTACTTTTGTTTTTACACTTGTTTAACCTTATGAAAATCATTTTGTACCTCCGAATTGTTACACAAAAGTCTTAGCCAGAAAAGGCTCTAGGTATATAAATTAATGTTGAATAAATATTTAACTTCGGACTTACTGCTACGGGTTCTTTTTATAATTAACGTGAGCAGACTAGACCAGCCCTAGTACACATACCTATTATTGTTTATTTTCAAGCGTACTGTTAACTTTAAACATGATGATGATAACCCAGACCTTTGAGATATAAATTATTTCGTGACGTTTTGTATACGATTTTGTAGATACCCGGAGTTATCTGGTGTTTACACATTTCACACTCATACAAAGCGTGATATGAGAATCCACATGTACAGCAGTGACTATACTGGAATGTTTGATGTGAACAACGACATTAAATTAATTATATTGACACGGTAATGTCTCTGTACCGGCTCAACGAGATTACATTGTAAGACATAATTAATTCTCGAATGCCCTGCGCACTGCGGAAGGCTGTTCTTTGGTTACGCTGCAGTAGAACTATCGATACTTGACTGTTTAGTTACCACTCGTTATTTTAAATTGGCATAGAGCAGGAAGCTAAACTTGTTTTGTTGTTTGTTGCAGGCGAGTGCAGTCACGCGGCAGTTCAGTATCGCCGCTCAAGATGTTGCGACCGGAATCGCCCCTCGCTGATCATCGCAGCCTCCTCCCGCGTCGCCTGCTGCCTGCCAAGGCACAGATAGCGCCAGCGGACAAACGCAAAAATCGAAGATCTCTCGAACTTAACCCACCCTCAAACGACCATGGTCCTTACGATTACTCTAAACTGCTCATATCGAAAACGACCGACTCCTTGAACACAGAATGTCCGCGGAAACTAATAAGCAAACAAGATTCAACTGATAGCTTAAAACGTGCACTGCTATCTAAAGACGATAAAAAATCTGCTAGCAAGGAGTCGGATAAGAAAGGTCAGATCTCAAAACAAGATTCTAGTGAAAGTTTGAAAAAGGCTTTACTTTGCCGTCAGGACTCAAATGAGAGTGTCAAGCGAAAAGATGCTGAAGCAAAGCGTGCGCAGAAAGATGAAGCGAAGAGGGTTAATGAGATTAAAAGAGGGAGTGATAAGAAAGGGTTGTTGGAGACGGATATAGATGAGCCGTTGAAGAGGATTTACGAGAGGCGGACGGGTTGCGCTCGTCCGACGTTGCCGCCGGTTGCTGAGAAGTCGGCGCCGTCTCCGACCTCTCCGAATGGCAGCCCGAGCACGCCGACTGTGGCGGCAGTTGCTGAGGGGCTCGCCAGGTGGGGCAGCGGCCTGCTGTCCCCCAGAGACGAGCCCCGGCTAAAGGCCGCCAGGAGCTGGTACGGATATGGAACCCTTCCAACAGATAGTGAAAAGGTAAGGATCCCTCGTAGAATTAATACATCACTTCGCGGATATTCTATGACATACAAAATATGCCATTTGTAATTACGTTGGAGCAGAATAAATATATCAATAAATGTAAGGTATCATTTTATGCCACATTTAGTTGTATTGTTGTATGACCTACGACAACGCGTTGAGGAATGCAGTTCACAAACGCAAACTAACGGTAATTAGATCTTAAAAGTGTCTTTTTTTCCTTTACATTTAGTTTGATTTACATTTGTGCATATTTCAGCCGGACGTATTATTCATTGTTATGTTGGAGACTGTTGAAGACATTAATTTATTTCGAAGCGGCAACAACATACCTAAATGGATTTTTCGTTGCAGTTAGGTTTTGCGTATTCTAAAAAAAACAGTTTGGATATTCTAAATATAATGCAGTCTCAATTTAAGATTTGTGGTTCTTCCTTGTTGCAGAGTGAACCTTATTTTTCCTCTTGCTGGGTTTGTCCCACAATCAGTATTGTTAAATTAGTATAATTTTTCCTACATTATTATAAATTTACAGTTATTTGTTATCACCATTATAATAACTTGGTTTTCAAATATTCCCAGTCGCCCCCCATTGGATTGCAACCGGATGGCAATCAATCAATGCAAAGACGGGAACAAAATTCCCAGTTGCCCCCGGTGGTGACTGAGATATTCAGTCTAATAAATTTTTTACAATCATTTCAAGATTAAGTTAAATTGTAGGTTTTTATTGTTTCTTAAATTGTAATTGTCTTAAAAATACTCGTAGTTCTAATTATTTGACTGGCGTGGCGCCATTTTCCTCTGTTCATCATCATCGCACCTCTTCGAATTCAAGTTACGTTACTGTCCAATTTGGAATAATTCTAGGTAAATTATAAATTTATTTCAATAAATTATTTATTTGAAAACTGCGGAAACTAACTGCCGTTTTCTGAATTGAAATTGAAATGTAGAACTTGTGAAACTCTACATAACTTTTAAAGAACTTCACGTGTTGCATAGGGTAGGGTAGGGTAGGGTAGCCCGCGAAAACATTAATCCCACTGAATGACTGTTATGAAATAGGCATTAAATGATCTATGAGGGTTTTATTGGTGATTTTAATGATTGTTATTTTGCAAATCTTTTGTTACAGTCGCGAATTATATTTGACAACCTGACAACCAGCCAGCCTAGCATGACCGCCGTAGAAACGGGCTATGTCTACGGAAGAATCGACAATTTGACAGATATTTCTATCGTCCCAAGCATGGCGATATTAAGAATGTAGAAAAGAAATGTTTCTTTTCTTCAGTCGACACAAGTCTACAACGTCGAGCATGACGACCATATTTTCTCTTCTTTTGACATTTGGGGGTAGAAACATTACTTCTGACAAATGTCAAACTAGTCTTATTAAAAACTAAATACGAGAAATACGTTTAGTGGTTGCGTTGAGTTACGTTCAAAAGGTTGAAATGTTATGTACAATATTTAGGTTTAATTTCGCGAAAAAGATCCAGGCTTGGATCCAGGATGCAGCAACACCATCCCGCCCACAAATAATGAAAAACTCGTGCAACTGGCAACTTTTTTTTGTTAACTAAACGTAATAATATTCAGGGAATATAAACATCACGTGATACGCCCCCGTTGCTATGGAAAGAATTTCTGTCTGTATGTCTTCGTAGAAACGCGAGTCGACGACGGTGCGCGCCATGCTCGGGCAGAAGAAATGACAAGTTGTATAGAAAATAATTCTGTCGTTTCTTGGTAGAATAGAGATAGAACGGTCATGCTAGGGGGGCAGAAGAAAAAAGTAAATTTGAATTTCGCGGGCACCCTGGCGCTTCCACCTAAAGTACTTCTCTATTCGAATACTCAAACTAAAAAGTAGACGTCATTCACATGTTGCGGTTGTTACTTGTTATCGGTATATGTGCTCCATATTCACGGCATCTGCGCAAACAATGACTAACGGTGTATATTTAAAACAACATAGTTCAACCTGTGAATTGCAAATACGCTGTTTTGAAATTCGCAAGACATTTATAATTCCTTTTTAAAAGTTTATTTTCACGGTTTTTTCGATTCTCAGGCTATTGTGATGGAGTGCTTGATCTACTTCAGTGTTCTTTTAGACTGTCTCAGTAAAATTAAGATCAGAGACAAGAGTATACAAAGTAGATCAAAAACTAATTAAATATTCAGGGTTAATGGCCACTTAATGTTGGATTGAAATCTTGCAAAATATCTCCATCCAAGGCACATTCTTGATGTATTTTTATCCGTAAAGCAATTAAGGTGAGATAACGAAAATAAAATTTATTTGATTCTTCGAGAGCCAATCAAAAATGTAGGTATCGACAACTCTAAAAACTATTCAAACAGGATTCTGACAAAAAACAAACGTTCAAAAGCGATTATTTGATGTAAATAAAACACATGTGTGCGAAAATATTCGTGTATTACGTTACACATACCACGCAAATCGATGGCATTACAAAGTCGTTCTTCAACTTTCTAGTCGTGGCAAAAACTCGCCGGTGAAGCGCCACGCTCGATCAATCGCACTCATTCATCACATCTCCGCGGAATCAGGAAACTGAATACGGATACGGAACGTTCCGTTTTTCAAGAGAACCATTAATTCCCTGTTTTTAGTAAGGAAGCAAGAGGATGCGCGTGCGCCTCACGGTGGCGCCTCGACGACACTTGCCACCGGGTTGTTGACGCGTACAGTCGTCTCGAACACTTTCTTATCGCCACATTCTTGCGAGTTTGCGGGCGCGAACCAATAGTATCGACTGTTTTATCAGTGAAGTGAAACGTGACGTAATTTTCGATGGTGTTAGTGCTAAGTGATAGTAGTGTGTGATAAACTGATAACACGTGACCCCATGATTATTATGTTCTCAATCTGACATTGATTGATTTTGACAGCAGATATAGGCAATGCCGAATGAGGTATGTCGTGCAAGGGTAAGGTTATTAAGGGCATTATGCTTTCATGTACGGTCACGGTTCGGTCATACTGTTGCGAATAAAATGCGGTCGCGGCTTCGGAGACCGGATCCTGACAAATACTGAAGTGTCTATCGTTGTCCGATGTTCGCAGTCGATCCGGTATTTATATTTTTTAGTTTGAATGAAAATTATAGTCTTAAATTGTAGACACTGGAGCACAAGAAGCAGGCTTCCAACTGTTTTTATACATCTGCTTACGTTTAATTTAATGTGTTTTTACTCTGCGTTCCGAGAACGCGTGATAAACGACACTAAACTGTAAGGTTATCTTACTACCTCGTAAAAGCTGATTGGGGAAAATTGATATCCACAAAAACACACCGAGACGTCACTTCGCACACACACACACACAGCCTTAAAATTTCCCTTAATGAAAAACTTGACATAATCAATAACGTCAGATTGTGTAGATGTCAATAATTCCAACTAGTGTAGATGTAAAAAAAAAACCGACAGATTGTATATAAATAATTTAAACTATTTGTAAACTATAACATCCAGATTTTCTCACAATATCTGGGGTGGAGATAAATGATAGCATTCATGACCTTAAAAGTTTTAAGACTAACAAAAGTAGTGGTATGGCAAAATGATGTGGTATTAGTCCGGTCAAATTAGACATAAAATAGTGATCAAATAACAAAAAGTTGGATCGTGCTGAATTTAGTTAGATACCTTGGGTACTCCAGTAGAAACAAAGTTTCAAAAGTCCTCATCGATTCCTTGTGTGTTAAAAAAAGTTACTCGAGGATAAAGGCCAAATTTTCGGTTTTTTAGATTTTTCTCGAAAACAACAAGTTTTATCTAAAATAAAGCAAGAGAAAAAAATGCGAGTTCATAAATTTATCTACAAAAATGGTCTTATACTTTTTTCCTAAGAATCAACATTGTTAAGATATCGCGATTCTAAAAGTTGTAGGAGTTAAAAAGTAAACATATCAACAATCGACCCGAAACAAACTTTATTTAAATGAGAAAAGGTTGATTTTAAACGACATAGAGGGAGCGCTGTTTACGAAGACACCGGGCATGACGCGGCGCTTGGCTGGCACTTTACTTCTACTGGTGTACCCAAGGTTTCTGCCAAAATTCAGCTCGGTCCGAGCTTTTGTTAATTGAAATGTCTATTTTGACCGGACTGTAAAGAGTGTAAATTGACCGAAGCCGAAGGGCACTTGTTCTCCCCATCATTGCGATATTTTTTTTGTTATGGACCATACCTGGGAACCTTCTAGTTACAGAGATATTGGAGATCAAAGTGCCAACGTTTTTTTTTTAAGAAGTTTTTAATTTTATGATTTTACTTTAAATATCTTCCCGACCACCGTACTATCCATCAGCACAATGTTTTGAATGCGTTACATTGAGTTATACCGTAAAACGGGATTTTTCACTCCAAAAATAAAGTCGTTTCCCAGCAATATTTTTTTGCGTAGAGAGTTTGATGTACAGAATGCTTGATTGACGGCGTCGGGAAGGGTTGGTTTTTGGTTTACATCTTGTATGTGACATAGCAATACCTTGAGGGTACTATGAAATCAAGTAACATTTTCATATGTTAACACAAGGAAATTAGTGGCTAAGCTAGTGATTTAGTACGCCAATTCGCCGTACTTTATCTATTTCATATGACTATCAAAGAATCACATTTTTCATGCCAAAGAATCACATTAATTTGTTATGATTTAAATTGGTTATCTATTCATAAGGTGATAATTATTTTGCTTGACAATCGTTGTCCTTGAATTCATCTACGTAAAATTTAATTAGGCTGTAATAATTCATATAAAAAAATATTAGCTTTGCTAGCCATTGTCCGTAAAAAAAATATATTTAACATGTTTTTAGCATTATTAACAGCTGATTTACCATAATTTCTAAATGGGTTAATGACTGTAATAATTACAAATGACATACCTAATTAAGAGACCTACTTTTTTATTTATTTATTAATGGAAAAACCGAAACATTACGAATATATTATTTATTTGGCCAACCAAAATAAATGTGGTTCAGTTGGCCTGAAGCCTGGTTGGCAAGATTTTGAAAAATAAAATAAACAAATAATTGCGGAATTATACAAAAATCAAAATGCGTCAGCATTTGTACAGGATTATATTATTACAAATACCGTTTTTTATTATTATTTTTATATTTACGTTCCGAGGAAAAGGTTGAACTGTCGCAGGAGGCTTAAGCATCAGTTGTTTTGGTCCAGCATATTATGCCTTAAAACAAACAGACGCTTTGAAGTCGTCGAATGTTCCAAATTCTTTCGATTTTACTATCGATAGATCTAGAATACAGTGATAAGGCATAATTTTTTCCTACGATATCAGACCATTCCTTAATTGTTATGTTATTATTGCAGATCACACCCTGAACTTAGCTGTACTGTACCTAATGTCCTATCAATTCTTTCGTTCCAGCGAAACTTCAAATGTTATTATAACTATCGTGACAGTGAAAGCAATACGACACGAAACATATAAATAACAGTCTATTACATCATCTACTTAAATGATTTGCTTCACTCACGATACTGATTTTGGTCGACAATTCTGAAGGTAGACCTAACCATAAACAGCTAAAATCACGACTCAGCAGGGCATCGAACTTGTACTGGAGTTATAGAGCCCTAGGCAAGAGTTTCACATACGACGATAAGACTGAATCCCGTACAATTTTGAGGCAGAATCGTGACCAATTTGAAAAGGTCTTCGTCCAACCATACAGACTCCTGCACTGTTTTAAATGGCACTTTCGATAGGTACAGGCTATTCAAGTATTTTTTTATTCTTTTGCCCTTTTTTTTACTAGCCTACACCGTGTCCCACTACTGGGAAAAGGCCTCCCCTTTGTCCTTCCATACCTCACTATCCTGTGCAATCTTTCGCCATGTTAGCCCCGCAAACATGATCAGATCGTCACGCCACCTTCGCCTCGGTCGACCTCGACGGCGCGGCGCTGTCCTTACTCAGGCGTCCAGTATGTGACAATCTTTGCCCATCTCTTCGGGTTCATCCGTGCGACGATCTCAGTTTATTTGAGGATAGCACATGTCTTCTTCCAAACGTCCATTAAAAGTCATCTCAGTAGTTCCCCCCTTTCTAGCTATCCATAGTTTCTTTAGTCTTCCCCTATTCGTAGCCTTGAGTAGACGAAAATGACCCCTGATATGTATCCTGTCCATTTGTTACTGCATTCATTTTTTAACCATTGATTATTGCAAATTGTCTGCGAAAAAATTGTCCATCATCTGCTCAGTCCTTTTGAATACCAACTTTCCTCACGAAATTTTCCTCAAACAACTGTCCCGTTGATACAGGTTATTCTAGTATAGAACTTTGATAGGAAAGTGTGTATTCAAAAGGCTATTTATTAAGTAAAACATCAAGTTTATCGTACTCTAGCTGTTTATTATTATCAGCTGGTTACAAGAGGTTAAGTTAACCGGGTCTTCGGTGAGTCAGCGCCCTTGAGACGGTACGGCCTACATTGTATGTGATTTGTTCCTTTAAGGTGATTGTCGTTGTTTTTTTTTTTATTTTTACTTTAATTCTCATTATTATACACCTGCATGCATCGTCAGTAGACGACGATTATTGCTGTTAAAATTTAAATGTCATGTGAACTGTATCATGTTCTTATGAAAAATAAAGATTCTTTAAACCTATTCTATTTCGCTTTGATTCCAACCATACAGACTCCTGCACTGTTTTAAATGGCACTTTCGATAGGTACAGGCTATTCAAGTATTTTTTATTCTTTTGCCCTTTTTTTTACTAGCCTACACCGTGTCCCACTACTGGGAAAAGGCCTCCCCTTTGTCCTTCCATACCTCACTATCCTGTGCAATCTTTCGCCATGTTAGCCCCGCAAACATGATCAGATCGTCACGCCACCTTCGCCTCGGCCGACCTCGACGGCGCGGCGCTGTCCTTACTCAGGCGTCCAGTATGTGACAATCTTTGCCCATCTCTCCGGGTTCATCCGTGTGACGATCTCAGTTTATTTGAGGATAGCACATGTCTTCTTCCAAACGTCCATTAAAAGTCATCTCAGTAGTTCCTCCCTTTCTGGTTATCCATCGTTTCTTTAGTCTTCCCCTATTCGTAGCCTTGAGCAGGCGAAAATGACCCCTGATATGTATCCTGTCCATTTGTTACTGCATTCATTCTTTAACCATTGATTATTGCAAATTGTCTGCGAAAAAATTGTCCATCATCTGCTCAGTGCTTTTGAATACCAACTTTCCTCACGAAATTTTCCTCAAACAACTGTCTCGTTGATACAGGTTATTCTAGTATAGAACTTTGATAGAAAAGCGTGTATTCAAATGGCTATTTATTAAGTAAAAACATCAAGTTTATCGTACTCTAGGTGTTTATTATTATCAGCTGGTTACAAGAGGTTAAGTTAACCGGGTCTTCGGTGAGTCAGCGCCCTTGAGACGGTACGGCCTACATTGTATGTGATTTGTTCCTTTAAGGTGATTGTCGTTGTTTTTTTTTATTTTTACTTATTATACACCTGCATGCATCGTCAGTAGACGACGATTATTACTGTTAAAATTTAAATGTCATATAAGTGAACTGTATCATGTTCTTATGAAAAATAAATGTTCTTTAAACCTATCCTATCTCGCTTTGATTGATGTTTTTTTTAATTAGAAGTACATTTTTATGGCTTCTTCATTACAGCTCGCATTACGGCTCGCATGCATATTATGTTATTTAATCAATCAATCATCACTGTAGCTAAATCAAGTGTTATATTTTACAAATCACTGTTTTAAAAAATGTTCCATGGCTAACTAAAATTACCATTACCAAAGTCCCCAGGCCAGGTTTGTTGTTCATTGGGCCTCCAGTCTAGGGTTACCATATCTCAGGATTTCTGGACTCTTCTCAGGATTGCGGCTGGATTTTGCAAATCTCATGAAAACTCAGGACTTTTTGAATTTTAAAATAAAACACAGCTTACATTTTAAAGATCTGTTTAATAAAAAGTTAAACAAACTAAAATAATCTTCCTTTGGTAATAATTGTAAAATTAAAATCAGTACTTATTGATGATACATTTTTAAGTAAGGTTTTTTATTTAAGCTCTTCAAATTATATTGAATTAAAAGTATTGTTCGAACTGAAGACACCGTTAGTCAGTTTCTTTCATTCGACCATTGAGCCACCATGATAGAAAAAAACTCTTTCTAAGTTTGCATTCTGGGCTGTAATTGCAAATACATATTGACAAATATGTATTATCTCTGGCAATCCTGAAATTGCTGGTGTTAAGTACGTTTGAGAGATAATTCTCAAACTGTAAAAAAATCTCAGGATTTTTCAATGGAAATCAGGTCTTTTCTCCGGACTTTAGATTTTTTCATCTGGGAACCCTACTCCAGTCACGTCTAGTGAGAATCTTTCGAAAATCCAATCATCAGCTTGTTCCTAGCTGTAACCAACTTTAGTTGAGGTCGGCTCTTCTAATTTTCTAGCGCCAGGACTACCTGTCCTGAGTTGTCGGGTGGGACAGTTCTTCCTCCAATGGGAGTTTTGAAATGCTAGTCCACCACGTAGCCGGAGGTCGTCCTCTACCTTACTTCATCATCATCATCATCAGCCTATATTGTTTCCACTGCTGGGACACAGGCCTCCTCTCTATGAGAGGGAGTAGGCTGTAATCCATCACGCGGTCCAAGTGCGGGTTGGTAGATGTTATATATGTCTTCAAATTTTTAGTTCTAGGACATACCGGCTTCCTCACGATGTTTTCCCTTCACCGTTTTTGAGGGCAGCGGCGAGGAAATAAATTACACAAAGTAATGCGCCTCACTGGTTTCGAACCCACGGCTTACTGCTCGTAAGTGGGGGCTGGCCTAGGTTTCTAATAAGGCCTAGGGGTCTGATATGGCCTAGGTGAGAATATGGCCTAGGTGTCAAATTTGGCCTATGTGTCATATGTGCCCTAGGTGTCTAATACGGCCCAGGTGTCTAATATGGTCTAGGTGTCAAATATCGCCTAGGTGTATGTGGCCCAGGTTCACTCATTAGGTGAACCAAGGGTACAGAAAGTTAATCGGGTAACACCTAGGTGAACCACTTTGGTGTTCCACGGGTCAGAAAGGCTCGCATTCACTGTTTCTTCGTCGTGTAGATGATAACAAAAGTTATCTAAGTAATTAAATTAGCTAAGACCAGAACTCGGTCACATTGACGACGTTGATAGTGGCTTCGGACAGGTCCCTTAAAGTGCAGGTCAGAAGGTGAGCCATGGTTTGGGATGAAGAAAGTCGGACTCTGCTTCATCAGTATATCCCCACTGGATCAAGTTATACCTGCAGCGGCCCACCTGGTATCGCAGTCGGTTTAGAGTCTTTCACGTGGGCCATGACAGTTAGTGGCCCGCTGGCAGCTTTTCTGTAGGCAATTTTTTTCGAGCAATAGAGTTTGTGACAACACTACTGTTGTCAAATGTCAATGACAATGACGTCTCCACATTGTAAAAAAAAATAGATTATTCTATTGGCGCTGATAATGTAATCGATATTAATCGCCTTTCCCTAACAGTGTTGGGGTCGGCCCAGTATTTAATATGCGTACTGAGTGACTACCTATCCCCTATCTCCTACAATTTATTTTCTGGGTAAAACGGTACTCCTTAGTAAGAGTAACAGATTTTCGGGACTACCCGCAACGACTGCCAAAGATCTACGAATGCCAACCAGTGTAAACAGTCCCTGGCTGGCATGCGTAGATATTTGTGGCAAAGTGCTTAGTGACGCACGGAGAGGTCTCGGCTTGAAATGGATGGTCACTTACATAAGCCACACACAGCTCGACCACGGCAACCGTAGGCTTTTAATCGACTCCTGCGACCATTAACATTTACCCACACATTCCGAACTAGATTCAGGTTAAGTTATTCCAATTATCCGTTGTTATAAATACCAGTTCGTAAATGAATGTTAAAGTACTTTATGATCGAAAAGCACGAAGCTAGAAAATCAATCCACCGATCTATTTATAGAATCGAAATAGGTTATTCTAGACCGTTTTTTATCTAGTTTATTTTTAGCAAGCAACGCTTATTAGATTGTGAGCGTATGTGGCTTCGCCAATATATCGCTTACCGTTAACCGACCGACATGTAATACGGAATGACGTGGCTTCCACTAAATCCTCATTTATGAGAATAGATCACTCCCAAATTTGTATTTGAGGCAGTTCAACTGCTAAAAGAAGGTGCTTGAGCTAAGAGTTACATGCATCGTCAATTCATCATCTCACTGGCCTATCTCGAATATGTATTGGGAGTCCGCGATGTCTTCTTCTGCCATGGATCTCTGTGTATTAGCAGTCATGTCAGGGGATAAAGAATACAAGACCTACATACTACTCCTGTCACCACCGCAAATTCTGTTCCGCAAAACCAGGACTATCAATTTGGATGAAAACATAAAGGGTAAAACATCATTAAAATGTAGACATGTTAAGATATGAACAGAGAAAGAGGTTTACTTATTGTGGTATCTATTTGCCAGCCAAGACCTTAGGCTCTTGGCTTGCTAACATAGACACACTTATGTGTCTATGCTAACATAACATAGACACATTAGTGTGTCTATGATAACTAGAACAATCAAGACACAAAACACCAATGATGAACGTTTCACGTTTTAATTATTTGCCTTGTAATCTACGATAATAGTGGATTGTTTTGTAATTTACTTATTCAGGTGCGTCACGCTGAAGCTACTGACTTTACTGCGATTTCATATTACGTAGAATTACCACTAATAACTAGCTTTTGCCCGCGGCATTACTCGCGTGTATGACAGAAACTATTCTACGAGAACGCATTACCGGAATAAAAAGTATCCCATGTCCAGCCAGATCCGTTCAGTCGTTGAGGTGTGAAAATTTAACAAGACAACCGGAGTTACTTTCTCATTTGTAATATTAGATTTATCTTATAAATATCATTCGATATTAGTAGTTTAAAACTCGCCCCTATACCAGAGAAATTAAAACCGAGAGCCGTTACAGATGGTATGGTCGATTGATTCGAAGAGACAAGGAACATGTAGTAAAGAAAGCAATGCAACTGCCTGAACGTAAGAAAAGTAGAGAGCAGCGGTGGCCCAGTGGTGGCAGCCCCCACTTACGAGCAGTAAGCCGTGGGTTCGAAAGCAGTGAGGCGCATTACTTTGTGTAATTTATTTCCTCACGATGTTTTCCCTTCACCGTTTTTGAGGGCAGCGGCGAGGAAATAAATTACACAAAGTAATGCGCCTCACTGGTTTCGAACCCACGGCTTACTGCTCGTAAGTGGGGGCTGCCACCACTGGGCCACCGCTGCTCTCTACTTTTCTTACGTTCAGGCAGTTGCATTGCTTTCTTTACTACATGTTCCTTGTCTCTTCGAATCAATCGACCATACCATCTGTAACGGCTCTCGGTTTTAATTTCTCTGGTATAGGGGCGAGTTTTAAACTACTAATATCGAATGATATTTATAAGATAAATCTAATATTACAAATGAGAAAGTAACTCCGGTTGTCTTGTTAAATTTTCACACCTCAACGACTGAACGGATCTGGCTGGACATGGGATACTTTTTATTCCGGTAATGCGTTCTCGTAGAATAGTTTCTGTCATACACGCGAGTAATGCCGCGGGCAAAAGCTAGTTATTAGTGGTAATTCTACGTAATATGAAATCGCAGTAAAGTCAGTAGCTTCAGCGTGACGCACCTGAATAAGTAAATTACAAAACAATCCACTATTATCGTAGATTACAAGGCAAATAATTAAAACGTGAAACGTTCATCATTGGTGTTTTGTGTCTTGATTGTTCTAGTTATCATAGACACACTAATGTGTCTATGTTATGTTAGCATAGACACATAAGTGTGTCTATGTTAGCAAGCCAAGAGCCTAAGGTCTTGGCTGGCAAATAGATACCACAATAAGTAAACCTCTTTCTCTGTTCATATCTTAACATGTCTACATTTTAATGATGTTTTACCCTTTATGTTTTCATCCAAATTGATAGTCCTGGTTTTGCGGAACAGAATTTGCGGTGGTGAGAGGAGTAGTATGTAGGTCTTGTATTCTTTATCCCCTGACATGACTACACAGAGATCCATGGCAGAAGAAGACATCGCGGACTCCCAATACATATTCGAGATAGGGCAGTGAGATGATGAATTGATGATGCATGTAACTCTTAGCTCAAGCACCTTCTTTTAGCAGTATGAACTGCCTCAAATACAAATTTGGGAGTGATCTATTCTCATAAATGAAGATTTAGTGGAAGCCACGTCGTTCCGTATTATGTGTCGGTCGGTTAACGGTAAGCGATATATTGGCGAAGCCACATACGCTCACAATCTAATAAGCGTTGCTTGCTAAAAATAAACTCGATAAAAAACGATCTAGAATAACCTAGTTCGATTCTATAAATAGACCTGTGGATTGATTTTCTAGCTTCGTGCTTTTCGATCATAAAGTACTTTAACATTCATTTACGAACTGGTATTTATAACAACGGATAATTGGAATAACTTAACCTGAATCTAGTTCGGAATGTGTGGGTAAATGTTAATGGTCGCAGGAGTCGATTAAAAGCCTACGGTTGCCGTGGTCGAGCTGTGTGTGGCTTATGTAAGTGACCATCCATTTCAAGCCGAGACTTCTCCGTGCGTCACTAAGCACTTTGCCACAAATATCTACGCATGCCAGCCAGGGACTGTTTACCCTGGTTGGCATTCGTAGATCTTTGGCAGTTGTGAGGCTTGTGTAAGTGACCATCAATTTCAAGCCGAGACCTCTCCGTGCGTCACTAAGCACTTTGCCACAAATATCTACGCATGCCAGCCAGGGACTGTTTACCCTGGTTGGCATTCGTAGATCTTTGGCAGTTGTGAGGCTTGTGTAAGTGACCATCAATTTCAAGCCGAGACTTCTCCGTGCGTCACTAAGCACTTTGCCACAAATATCTACGCATGCCAGCCAGGGACTGTTTACCCTGGTTGGCATTCGTAGATCTTTCGCAATCGTTGCGGGTAGTCCCGAAAATCTGTTACTCTTACCAAGGGGTACCGTTTTACCCAGAAAATAAATTGTAGGAGATAGGGGGATAGGTAGTCACTCAGTACGCATATTAAATACTGGGCCGACCCCAACACTGTTAGGGAAAGGCGATTAATATCGATTACATTATCAGCGCCAACAGAATAATCTATTTTTTTTACAATGTGGAGACGTCACGAGGAAGGCTTAAGAGAGGGAACAGGTTCCTTAGGTCGACTTAATCACTAATTGACAACAGTAGTGTTGTCACAAACTCTATAGCTCGAAAAAAGTTGCCTACAGAAAAGCTACCAGTGGGCCACTAACTGTCATGGCCCACGTGAAACACTCTAAACCGACTGCGATACCAGGTGGGCCGCTGCAGGTATAACTTGGCCCAGTGGGGATGTACTGATGAAGCAGAGTCCGACTTTCTTCATCCCAAACCATGGCTCACCTTCTGACCTGCACATTAAGGGACCTGTCCGAAGCCACTATCAACGTCGTCAATGTGGCCGAGTTCTGGTCTTAGCTAATTTAATTACTTAGATAACTTTGGTTATCATCTACACGATGAAGAAACAGTGAATGCGAGCCTTTCTGACCCGTGGGACACCAAAGTGGTTCACCTAGGTGCTCCACGGTTAACATTCTGTACCCTAGGTTCACCTTATTAGTGCGCTATATTTGACACCGTGGCCATATTTGACACTTAGGCCACATAAGACACCTAGTCCGTATTTGACAACTAGGCCACATATGACACCTGGGCCACATTAGACACCTGGGCCCTAACATAGTTCGGAAAGGCTAGACAACCGCCGTTTCGAGGATATAACGCAGGTGATAAATTGTATAGCCTCTGAATACAAAAAAAAAAACAGCCATTTATGTGTATTGATTGATATACAAGGTGTTGTTTTGGATCCTCGTCCACCTTTGACACCTAGGCCACATGTGACACCTAGGCCCTATTAGACACCTAGGCCACATATGACACCTAGGACATATTTGACACCTAAGCCACATTATGACACCTAAGCCATATTTTACACCTAGGTCATATTAGACACCTGGGCCGTATAAGACATCTAGGCCACATATGACACCTGAGCTACATATGACACCTAGACCACATATGAACCCTAGGCCATATTTGACACCTGGGCCACATTAGGTACCTAAGCCACATTTGACACCTTTGCCATATTTGACACCTAGGCCATATTAGACACCTAGCCCACATATGACACCTGGGCTACATTAGATAGCTGGACCCCAACATAGTTCGGAAAGGCTAGACAACCGCCGTTTCGAGGATATAACGCAGGTGATAAATTGGTTAGCCTCTGAATACAAAAAAAAAAACAGCCATTTATGTGTATTGATTGATATACAAGGTGTTGTTTTGGATCCTCGTCCACCTTTGACACCTAGGCCACATGTGACACCTAGGCCCTATTAGACACCTAGGCCACATATGACACCTAGGACATATGTCAAATATGTCCTAGGTGTCAAACCTAAGCCACATATGACACCTAAGCCATAATTTACACCTAGGTCATATTAGACACCTGGGCCGTATAAGACATCTAGGCCACATATGACACCTGAGCTACATATGACACCTAGACCACATATGAACCCTAGGCCATATTTGACACCTGGGCCACATTAGGTACCTAAGCCACATTTGACACCTTTGCCATATTTGACACCTAGGCCATATTAGACACCTAGCCCACATATGACACCTGGGCTACATTAGATAGCTGGACCCCAACATAGTTCGGAAAGGCTAGACAACCGCCGTTTCGAGGATATAACGCAGGTGATAAATTGGTTAGCCTCGGAATACAAAAAAACAGCCATTTATGTGTATTGATATACAAGATGTTGTTTTGTATCCTCGTCAAATTCAAGGAGGTAACTATGCTAAAGATTCTCGACCCAAATCAATAATAAAATAAGTACTTAGGTATTTTTTTTTTCTTATTTATCTGTAAATCAGTAAAGTATCTAAGTACTCATTACACTTACCGATTTCCGAATCGGTAAGTGTGA
The DNA here is from genome assembly GCA_963082945.1 of Cerastis leucographa. Taxonomy (NCBI): domain Eukaryota; kingdom Metazoa; phylum Arthropoda; class Insecta; order Lepidoptera; family Noctuidae; genus Cerastis; species Cerastis leucographa. The sequence goes on from OY720359.1 coordinate 3,611,528, forward strand.
AACAACCGTGTTTTAAACGCGGCTAAGTCTGATTCTCGCCATATACTGCGCTTTCACATTTAACAAACAATATCAAACGTTTATTCGATCATTTCTTATTCCCTAAACCACGTTAAGGAGGTTATTCTGTAATACTGACAAACTTAAACAACCAAAAACATCAGCGTTTTTTATTAATTAACTAGGTAGGTACCGTAATTTAAATTGATTACGTATGTCTTTTGTGACAACCTCCAGAATTTCGACAATAATGCAAAACAACACCTTGTATAAGCAACGGTTGGCTTACAGACAACAGAGGCACCCATTAGCATAGTATTGAGAATATAGCCACTGGTATAAGGAAAACTTACTACAGACAGTAGGTAAAGGACCATCGGTATAATGTAATTTGTTTTCAATTTTAAATTATATTCTTTATACAGTTACTTAGAGTACTGCACTGCAAATAAATAATACCTACACGAACAGTGGGGGAAACTGGTTATTTACTTAAATTGGTTTCTTGGTCAACAACTGTTATTCTGTCCTTTGAAATAACTGTAACTCGGCAAATGGTCGTAGTGATTCAATCAACTCAACAATCTTATTCCCTGTCCATACAATGTTAACTTGCATGCGGAGGCAAGAACCAAAAAAAACCGGCCAAGTGCGAGTTGGACTCGCGCACGATGGGTTCCGTACCATTATTTTAAAAACGAGCAAAACAATTTTTTGTATGGGTAATAATATTTATTTTATTCTGTTTTTGGTATTTGTTGTTATAGCGGCAACAGAAAAACATAATTTGTAGATATTTCAACTGGCTAACTATCACGGTTCATGAGGTACAGCCTGGTGACAGACGGACGGACGGACGGACAGCGAAGTCTCAGTAGTAGGGTCCCGTTTGACCCTTTGGGTACGGAACCCTAAAAATTAAGATGGCTTGTTGCAAACAAATCGTTTTGAAATGTTAATAATATTCTCTCATGATGAAAATGATAATAATAGACTCATATCAATATTCTACATACATAATAATAAATTCTGATTCTCCTGGCCGTCGTCGTCTGACGTTAGCTAAACAAGATGTTTGTTGTGTTAAACACAGCTGTCAATAATTTGTAAGCAAGACCATTGTTTCGTTATTGTGCTAGTTGTCTATGTACTCAGATTCCATTCTTATGTATCTATTCAAACAAAATAGCTGTTTTGCCTAACGTTGCTATGCGTATTCCGTACATGTCTGGAATTTAAGCTCAGTTTACGGAATACAGGGGAGAAATTAAAAGCGTACTTAAATAAAAGTATTACTTTTTAAAATCAAATAAGTGTATTTGCGATAAGTGTCGGTACAATTTCGGTCTTAACATAAATCAATATAGATCCAGAACATTTAGTCATAATCATATTACTGTGACATGCAAAAATTAAAATTGAGTAGCAATATTATCAGATACATAAAAAAATGTTGTATTATTTTTAATTGTTATTTATATCTCTTATCTATATATATAAAAGAAAGTCGTGTTAGTTACACTATTTATAACTCAAGAACGGCTGAACCGATTTGACTGAAAATTGGTGGGGAGGTAGCTTAGAACCAGGAGACGGACATAGGATACGGTAGGGTAGGGTAGGTAGGTAGGGTAGGGTAGGTAGGTAGGGTAGGGTAGGGTAGGTAGGTAGGGTAGGGTAGGTAGGTAGGGTAGGGTAGGTAGGTAGGGTAGGGTAGGTAGGTAGGGTAGGGTAGGTAGGTAGGGTAGGGTAGGTAGGTAGGGTAGGGTAGGTAGGTAGGTAGGGTAGGGTAGGTAGGTAGGGTAAGGTAGGTAGGTAGGTAGGGAAGGTAGGTAGGGTAGGGTAGGTAGGTAGGGTAGGGTAGGTAGGTAGGGTAGGGTAGGGTAGGTAGGTAGGGTAGGGTAGGTAGTAAGGGTAGGGTAGGGTAGGGTAGAGTAGGTAGGTAGGGTAGGGTAGAGTAGGTAGGTAGGTAGCGTAGGGTAGGGTAGGTAGGATAGGGTAGGTAGGTCGGATAGGGTAGGTGGGTAGTAAAAAGTGCATTGCAACGCATGCTGGGTACAGCTAGTTAAATATGTAGCTTACTAAGTAGACATTCTTTTCCCTTAACCATACCTAAAGACACCTTGTTTTATTTGCCGGTAATATTTTAAGGGATTAAATATAATGAGCACCAAAAAATACTTTGAGATCCTAAGCTACGTTACCCAAAAAAATTGTATTCAAAGACCAAATATAGTAAATGATCACCAAATTTTGTGGCAAGAAGAACTTAGGAAGCAAGTGCGAGCAAAGCGAGCTCGGGATATTGGGCACCCCGACTCGGACAGGTTAGGTTCGAAGGGGATGGCGGGGTCTAGTGATCGAGCGGAGCGAGCGAACTAAGACCCCGACATCCCCTTCGTGTTAGGTTACTTTAAACCCTGCAGAGAGAAATAGGAGCCCCGCGTAGCGGGGCTCCGTCGACTACGCCTTAGTTCGGAGCTGTGATTTTCAGGTTTTTAATTCTGGTGATCATTTACTATTTCTGGTGATCATTTACTATTTTAGGCAGTATAAAAATGTTTTTTAAGGTTATATTTACTTTATCTGGTGTTATGTTAAACATAAGCCATATTTTAATGCTGTCAGGTACCATTAAATATTATGCGAACACACATTTTGTGAATTAAAAATTGTTTTTTTTTTTTTTAATAAAATCAACGTAGGAGTCATTTGCATATATGTCGATATAATGTAATCTATAGCGATTATAATAAATATGTTAAGCAAATGTTCTGTTAGCAAGTGTCGTATTAAAAATTATATTAACTGCCGATTCGAATAAAAGAAAGGCCCGGGCTTTTTTTCTTATATGTCCGGAGATTCGCCGGAATTTTTTTTTTGACGTCTGGGAACCCGTAGTTTAGCCGGACAGCAAGGAAAAAAGCCTATGGTATTTAATTCCCCTGTGTAAATTTGTGTGGTTGGAGTATTAAATATATATACCGGGTTTGACTTGCCGACCCAGGGAGCGTTTGCACCACAAATCACTGAACAAGTTTAGCATAAAACCTCGTTCTGTTGAAGCTGTGAGCCTGTGACAGACAGAATGATGTTTTGAATATTTTGAGCGTTAAACGCTTTGAGTTTTTTTAGGGTTCCTTACCCAAAGGGTCAAACGGGACCCTATTACTGAGACTTCGCTGTCCGTCCGTCTGTCACCAGGCTGTATCTCATGAACCGTGATAGTTAGCCAGTTGAAATTTAAAATTTCTACAGATTATGTATTTTTGTTTCCGCTAATATAAAAACAAAAAAAAAAAAAACAGAATAAATTATATATTTAGGGGGCTCCCATAAAACAAAAGTGTTTTTTTTGCTCGTTTTTATAAATAATGGTACGGAATCCTTCGTGCGCGAGTCCGACTCGCACTTGGCCGGTTATTTTGTCACTGTTATTTTAAAGTTTCTAGTTCCCTAATATCTGACCTTGGGCATCCTAATTTATATGATGGTCGTATTGTTGTCGTATTTATAATGCGTTTTTTCTGCCATCGGCTTATTTAATTTTTTTATTCGCATTTCCATACGTCTGCAGAAATATCGTATGTCAACTTAGGACTTAATTATAATAAATTTTTCCTATAAAACTTCCATATTTAGCTTTGTTTACGTCAAAGGTGCATGTTGACGTCACGACACAGAAACCTTTGTTATCAATAATGTAATTTGGGTGCGTCTTGATGACGTTAACACTATAAACGCATATTATCGTATTTATTTCACTGTAAAGGTGACCGGATGGGATGTCCTAGAACTAAAAAAAAGCGGCCAAGTGCGAGTCCGACTCGCGCACGTAGGGTTCCGTACCATTATTTATAAAAACGATTAAAAAAAAACACTTTTTTGTATGGGAGCACCCTTAAATATTTATTTTATTCTGTTTTTATTATTTTTTGTTATAGCATCAACAGAAATACATAATCTGTAGTAATTTCAACTAGCTAGTAGCTACCTATCATGGTTCATGAGATACAGCCTTTTTTTTTTTAATTATAAATAGGCTCGCGTTTGACCACTATCTCACCTGATGGTAAGCGATGATGTGGTCGACGGTGAAGCACGCTTGCCTAGAAGAAACCTGATTAGCCTGGTGACAGACGGACGAACGGACAGCGAAGTCTCAGTAATAGGGTCCCGTTTGACCCTTTGGGTATGGAACCCTAATTAGTCTGTTCAGTTGTTGAGGTTTCAGTCAAGTAGCTGATGCTTATAAAAGCAGCTAGATCATCGTATGCCGCAGAAAACTCTCTTCCTCTTCCCTTGACATTGATCAAGCACAGAGGTTTCATCCTAAATGATATTCTATGTAAATTGATTTAAACTTCAACCTTGACCCCTGGATACCGCTGATCGAATTAAGGCGTATCTTGCTAGATACTCCAATAATGGTTAGCCCATTGACCATAAACAATATTGAACCTCAACCATCAACTTCTGGAAGAAATACAAGAGAAATAGAGTTTTGCGATTTACCAAAAACATTCTCCGATGACAGTGATTTAGACAGTGATTAAATAAATCTCAATAATATTTTACCTACTTACTATTATAAGAGTATTAAACTTGAAGTGATTTGTGATTTGTGTGAGTGAGGTAACCCCAAAACATATGTATGGGTAAAATTATTTCTTTATCAACGAATTAGTTACACAAACTGTCCTAATTTCAATGTGGATACTGACTCATAAGTAAACAGTCGATGATGGACGGACTGCCTCGCTGATGCAGTGGTTGCGAAGTGCGACTGCTGAGCATGAGGACCTGGATTCGATTCCCGGGTCGGGCAAAATGCTATTGGGTTTTTCCATCAGGCAGCCAAGGAGTCTTGAATTGTGCTCGGTTGATGGCAATTGACTCGCCCCTATTATTTACGAAATTTGGGTTTACCTTTTTTCTTTTGGCCGTGCTCTCACTTAAAATAAGTTAAACATTTCTTGCCAAATGCTCCTCATTCCTCCGCATCATATATTATATTCATCATTATCGGCCTATAATTTTCCCACTGCTGGGACACAGGTCTCCTCTCTATGAGAGGGAGTGGGTTGTAATCCACCACGCCGGCGCAGTGCGGGTTGGTAGATGTCACATGTCTTCGAACTTTTAGTTCCAGGACATGCCGGTTTCCTCACGATGTTTTCCTTTACCGTTTTTGAGAGCAGCGGTGATGAAACAAATTACACAAAATAAGGCTTACTGCTCGTAAGTCGGTGCTGCCACCACGGGGCCAACGCTGCTCTCTCATATTATATTAACAACTTCGAAACAGTCGGAGCTTAAAAAAAAAAAACTTTATTCTCACCATGTTTCAATTATGATTTCAAAGTCCAGCCGGTTTTCCTCAACAGTTTGATTGATTATATTTATTGTTAGTATAAAGTCCACTATTTTAACATCTCTACAAAAACATTCCTACATAGGTTTGAATTGCAATTAGATAGATAGAGTTGATTTGTTGCCCGGCATCTTTTACCCTGAGAGATATTTCTTTATGGTATCTTAAGCGAAGTCAGAGGTACATGGGCGGCGTAAATATAACATAATATCATTTATTTCAAGCTATAATGACCTATACATATATACCTTATAAACTAACATAAAGTAAATACAAAACTCATGTTAATAAATATGACTTACGAGTATAACTATGTTAGTAGCACTTCACTTGTGCTGACTGACCAGTGGAACTTGTCCGCGGAAGCGACGGAACAACACGTCCTGCGGCCAAAAGTCTTCCTCCATCACGTTGGGCAGATAAAAATCGCTAACTCCTTGAAGTTGTCGTTGCGGCGCGACTCCAGTAACTGCACCCTCGGTGTGTACCTCGTCTTTTGGCGCACGATATCCTCCGCTTTAAGCGGGAAATGTACATCGGGGTATTCGGCTTGGCGGCACGCAGGCTCACTTCGGGCTCCGCAGGAGCCTTGCCGCAGCGGTTCTTGGGTGTTCGTGAATGACGGTGCAGAGAAGGGAGCGCCCTTCTCTGCACCGTCACGGAATCATCATTATCAGCCTTGTTCGGCGCCTTTTCAGACTCAGACTTATTACTAGGAGCGCCATTGGGGCTTGCGGTGACGCTGGCGTAATTCTAATAAAGTAAAAACTGTAACACTAGCCGTATTCACAAACGCTCGGATTCGATTTCGATTCGATAAGTCGTATGTCTATTTTGTTTTGGCATTACGAAATCGAGCGAGATAGACATAAGACTTTCAGAATCGAAATCGAATGCGAGCGTTTTTTAATACGAAGAATACAATATTGTAAAGAATATGAGTACAATAGCGGTCTCATCGCTGGTAGCAACATCATCAATTCCAGAAGATATTTCGATGGTCTGAAGGAAATCTTCTTTCTTTTTTAGTTTTGTTTTTGACGTTAGTGTTGCAAATTATCTGCCTAGCTAAAGTCATACAGGGAAGCATAAAACAAAAGGCAGAAAGCCTATACTCTGCAGGGGTAGAACAAGACATCACATGATGATGATGAGCTGATTTGAGTGTTGATTAGCTTTTCTGAAGCAAGCTGGAAGGAATTCCTGCAGTGGCCAATCTGAAAATCTCTGAACCGTTCGCGGGCCCAGATTGGCCGCTGTAGAGATAATCTGGCCAAATCGACTATACTATCGATCCATCCCAAATACAATGCCAGTGTGGAGCCCCTCTGCAAGATATGCCTCACCTCCTTTCTTGCCCATCCTGCACAGCCTTCCAACAAAGCCAACGAAAGAGCTGTACAGGTGGCTATATAATGGTATAATTATGCTGGTCGGGTATAATTTAAGTCCATCTACACTCAAAGAAAATGACGATTTTCCGAGGAATTCCTTCCTGGTCAGTTCTTCTTTCTGGTTTACACTGAATAAAGTCCGATGTCTATGCCATAGATACAGACTGCGTCATCCACGCGTCATCCAAGGATCTAGTATATCATTTACTCTTTATAAATCTTGTATCGTTACGGTTCCCGGCACTCTGCCAACAGACCCAAGGCCGCTTCAAGGCTTCAAATATTTTCCGCTAGGACTATTAGCTGCCGTCGTGAGTTAAGTAATCTCAGTCTGTTCCGTTACTGAGTAATTCTTGCGTGAATCACGAGCTTGTTTTTCGTAGATTTGATTGTTATCTTAATAGTTTTTATGTTGTTGTTTTCTTTAAATAATTAATGGAAAATTAGTCCAAACTAATACTAGAAAGTTATTAAGAAAGAAATCTCTTAAAGAGGTCTAGTTTCACGGACTATTCGACCAAGTAACTTGAGATACCAAAGTGGCGCTGATTGCTAATAAATATCATCTATTTCTTTTGAGCGATGATGTTGCTTACACCGTGTACAATTTATCACCTACATCGAACCACAGGTCAAAATTAATTGCCAATAGTACAAGGTGCAGAAAATTGTTTACTTGTTAGATTGATACACCCATTAGTTTCGATCGACAGCGTATCAACATATCAATCATTGTGTCGACGTATGTATTGTAGCCATAGCTAGGACTTCTACCCATATTGTTTGCAGAACGGGGCGTGGTTATACATAGATCATCATATTAACATTATTTGATGCCCTAGATATAATGAATACAGGCAAATTGGCAATCCACTCAAATTAACTGACATTGATACGAATGACAGTCGTATGAAATTACTTTAATTTGGCTAATTGATGAAGTCAAAGACCCTAATCTGCTTATAAATTTATTTACATGATTGTACAATCTACCACAGTACTAAATCAGGATTTTAACGAATTATTTAAGTACAAAAAATAATTTTATTCTTCAGTTAATTTACTAGGGTAATGTCGTGAGGAAAGTTTTGAGTATGAATGTGGATGGTTATAAGAGTAGAGGAAGACCAAAGAAACGATGGATGGACTGTGTGAAGGATGATATGGTAAGAAAGGTGGTGTCTCATGAGATGACGAGTAATAGAGAAGTATGGAAGAAGAAGACATGCTGCGCCGACCCCAAATAAATTGGGATAAGGGCAAGAGAATGATGTAGTACTCGCAACCGGCTTGTATGAACGTGGAAGAGGCGAAAGAAGTATGTAATGGTCGTAGCAAGTGGCCTCCTGTCTACCCTCATTGGAAAGAGGCGCGAGGTTTTGTATGGTCATTTACCTGGTGGCGTACCATGACGTCTTAAAACATTATTGTTCCATTCTTATTCCAGAGTGAAAAAGAGACGGAGCTATACAGGTTGTCTAGCTACATCTCTTTCCCACTCTGGAATAAGAATGAAACAATAATGTTTTAAGACGTCATAGTACCCCCCCTGGTTGTAACATTTGGTAAGTCACGTGTGTGATATCCACCACTTTTCCCTAACAACTTATCAATACGCCATAAGCCAGCGCCGGACTAACTCCGAACAAGTACACTTCAATAGGGGATCGGACTGGGTAAAGAAAACGACATTCTATTTTGTCCGTCAGACACGTAATACAAAAATATAAGACACGTATTTTTTGTTTTATCAAAATATCAAAAAATTTCTTAGTTAGAACTCATTAAAGTTGGAGAGCTTACTACGTCACAAGTGGGTATAAAACTTACATACATGTGACGTCATGCGCCATTTCAACTCAATATATCTCCGTAATTTTATGACCACGTGAAAAAAGAAAAAATACGTGTCCAATACTTTTCAATAAACTACCCGACGGACAAAGAAAAAAAAAATAGGATTATCCCCTGTTAAAACTGTAACAGTTTTACAGCCAATCGGGCTTTCTGTAATCTCGGCTTAATAAAATCCGCCCGCCCTACCAGTGCCGACACATTTCCGCCCGCCCATCGAAGCCATACAATTAACGTCAATAAGAATTCTTGACACGCACATTAAAACGTCATTGGCTGTGATAGATTAATGGAAATGGAAATAAACTCATAGGTTTAATAAAAGTGAGAATCCTACTAAAATCACCTGTTAACTGTGATTATGGTTTCGTTTGATTTCAAATGGCAAGGTTATCTGAGTCGAGTTGTTTGCTGTTTTATCTGGAGGATGTGCTAAGGTAGCCCGTGAAAGTCTGACACGGACCCTTTTTTTGAAGTGAAAACTTCTTTAGCGTCATTGTGTACTAATTTTGTGATGGGTAAAAAATGTTAAACTCGCGTCAGGACACGTGACCGTCAGATTACATTAGGTTACGAAGGAATTTGAACTTTATGACATCTGTATTTGAGTTTGGGTTTCCAAAACTTGATAATTATCTTATGCACAAACAAAACCTTCGGTTTCTCCAAATGGGTAAAATTCGTAAGACGGATTGTAATAGTTCTGAAGTGTTAAATTTTTAATGTGATATAAATTGTCATGTTTGTGTACGATAGCGCAATAATTAATATTGTATTTTACCACATAAATGATAGTACTTGTATACTGATAAATAAAGCCGTTCTTGCTAGGTTGGTCTGTGGATGGATGAACCTATTACTTACCGAGTTTCTTCCGTGCCTCAGAAAGCACTTGAAGTCGACCCCAAAGTAGTTAGAAAAAGGCTAGACAGATTATGAGTAGCTTGTGTCAATCTGATACGTTTTTGACTTCCTTACTCGTTATTGCTGATAAACTTTATCTAGATTCTAGACCCTCGAGTTTCTTCACAATATTCTCATCATATTATTTTTTTCAAAGTTCAAGGACCAATATCTTGCTAAAACCCTTTTTAGTACTAAAAACCATATGTACTTTCTACTTCAACCAAAGCAAAAATATCTCGCACCAACCCTTTTTTTACCTCGACCTTGCCCTTACAGGCTATATTCGTGACCAGAGGGGTTGAGGGGTTGTTCCGAAAATATTTGGAGCTCAGTGAAAAATAATCAACCATGTGTGTTATGGAAAGTTAAGGGTGCGAGGGGTGAAATATGATGGTATGTGGTTGTTTATCATCGTGAGCCTGACGTATGAGGTCGAATTTGGCCAGTATTTTTTGGCTGGGTGATGGAAAATTTATAGTAGAAGTAGTTTTTGTTTGAGGGACATTGATTTAAATGGAGTATTGAAATATTTAAATGAATCATTTATGGAATGTTTTTCACGAATGCTTCTTTTATGATGATGAACATTAAATTATTAAGGCTTAGAATCTGCACCTATTAAACGACAGAATTAAGTAAGAATGTTCCTTCAAAACTCCACTCAAATCACTTTGGTAGACTTTTGGCTTGGGAAAAGATCTGGCGGTGGCATGACATTTAAAGCAAAATTTAAACTACACACATCAACACGGTCTAGGGATATTTCATACTCAATTAAATAACTCGAAAAGTACTGGCCGCATTGGAATCTTTTATACACCGATTTGTTTGTAATTTATCTCAGATTAATGTAACTGTATTTTGAAATTAAATAAAATACAATAATAAGAAATAAAAGTTTTTCTTAAACGATTACATTTACAAATGTGAAAGAAACATCCCCAGTAAGTAATTAATAATACTTGTGTTGGGGTTGTTTCGCTTTTTCCCATAAAGATAGCTAACAATATATAAGGTGTTGTTTTGCATCCACGTCAAATTCAAGGAGGTAACTATGCTAATGATTCTCGTAATCACTAATAAAATAAGTAGGTCATTTTTAGTGTCTAAACACACTATGCCGAGGATACGCGACAGAAGTTCGGCATGATTACGCCTGCAATGCTATTTGAATTACTGGCGACACATTATGCCGAAATTACGTTGCGTTATAGCGTACAGCCGAACTTCAGTCGGGCGTAAGTTCAGCGGAAATTCGGCGGCAACGTATTCTGTAGAACACACATTATACGCGACCGAAGTTCGGTTCGATTGCCGACGGAGATCGGGAGCGGGGAGCAGCGGGAGGCAGGCATGCCCCGCCCGCGCCCCGCGTGTCCGCCCGTAGTGTTTATTTCGCCTCTGCAAAAGTAATAACGGAACCCTAACAGGATCACTTTATTTTGCATTTGTCTGTCCGGCTGTTTAGATAACACGACACGACGCCACGACAGCGCTCGAAACACTGAATATACACACAAAATTGCGCAACTGAATTTCTGCCGCGTAAGTTCGGCACTTATGGTGTGTCATATCAGCCGAATACATTGGAACGTAAAATCAGCCGCGGAACTTCGGTCGCGTACGTTCGGCATAGTGTGTTTAGACACTTATTTTTTTCTTTTTTGCGGAATTGGGAAAGTGTGAATAACCCGTGTTTTAAACATAGCCCGTCTGATCGTCGCCATATAACCTCGCTTACACACAAATAAAAAATCTCAAACGTTTATTCGATCATTTTTTATTCCCTAAACCATGTTAAGGGGCTTATTCCAGAATACTGACAAACTTAAACAACCAAAAAAATCAGCGATTATTAATAATTAAATAGGTACCGTAATTTTAATTGATTATTTATGTATTTTATGACAGCCTCCTGAATTTTGACGAGAATGCAAAACAACACCTTGTAGAGACTTTAAAAACATAATTAAAATTAAGAACTAATTTTAAAACAAAGAGGAACAAAGACTTATAAAGTAATTAGCAGCTCTGTGTAGTGTGTAATTGTGAGTATATGTGTGTGTGTTTGTGTGCGCGCGTGTGTGTTAGTGTATAATACAATAATAAGGTAAAATGTGAATGTACTCTCGGGGAAGTATGTTGTTCAGCGGATTACTACAATAAGTAAATAGGGGATAATCCTATTTTTTTTTCTTTGTCCGTCGGGTAGTTTATTGAAAAGTATTGGCCACGTATTTTTTCTTTTTTCACGTGGTCATAAAATTACGGAGATATATTGGGTTGAAATGGCGCATGACGTCATATGTAGGTAAGTTTTATACCCACTTGTGACGTAGTAAGCCCCCACTCTCCAACTTTAATGAGTTCTAACTATGTAATTTTTTGATATTTTGATAAAACAAAAAATACGTGTCTAATATTTTTGTGTTACCTGTCTGACGGACAAAATAGAATGTCGTTTTCTTTACCCAGTCCGATCCCCTATTCGGCGTGCTATAGCCACTTCATAAACGATGATAAAGAAGACAGTTGTAATAAAAGTAATGCGGCACCCAGTCGATAAAATGAAAGTTGGAATTTAAAAATGCAGACAATTTAATGCGGCAATTAAACTTTAGAGCACCAAACACGTGGATACTCTTTTATGGCAATCGTAAAGTAAGTTAGGAGTATACAGGGTGTAACGGAAAGGGTATATACATACTTAAGGGTGTGCTTCAGACCATCAAACTGAACATGTTTCTCATCATAAAACATGTTTTGCAGCAAAAAAAAATATCAGCTGCCCCATTCATTTGGGTCGAATAAGTATTGCAATTTTCTATGAGGCAGCAGATATTTTTCTTGCTGAAAAAAAATTTTTATGACGAGAAACATGTTCAGTTTGATGATCTGTAGCACACCCTTAAGTATGTATATACCCTTTCCGTTACACCCTGTATTATGTTGATCTACGCCATCCTTATCTAATCATAAGTTCATGCCAATCATGTGCTTTCTTTGATTATGTCATTGTTTTAACACTGCAACGAGATAAACTGTATTGCTGATAAGACGTGTACACAAAAATATTTAATACTGTTGTTATTTTATTTTAATATAGTTTTAGTTTAGGGATTAGTGGTGTCTGCCGCGTCATTGCCTCTTTGGTCTAGTAGTCCCAAAGCGTTATTGCTGAACATGGTGTCTGGGACTCGATGACCAGGTTGGACAAAGTTCGCCATCAGGAATTTCCTGCCTGGATTTCTGTCCGATTGATGGTAATAAGCTTAAAGGCTCTTACCCGCCTCATCGGAATCACATATGATATGTGGCACCAGATTTAATTAGACTAAGACTGCTTGTATAGGTACGTCCGTTTTTTTCACCGGACATCGGTCCGTTTTCAAGCGCCATAGGCCGGTTGTACACTTACGTTTTATTCACCGGACAACGGACCGATTTTTCGCCGGATTTGCGGTGGTGTATGGTTTATAAAGAATGTGTATGGCACAGATACGGCAATGGCGCTTGAAAACGGACCGATGTCCGGTGAAAAAAACGGACGAATACAAGCGGTCATACTGTGTTTGCCGTACCTGTGTCCGATGCATGTATACACATTCTTTATAAACCATACACCACCGCGAATCCGGCGAAAAAAACTGTTGGTGGTCCGGTGAAAAAAACGTACGTGTACAACCGGCCTAAGAACTCGGCGATCCGTCAACGAATTGTTACCGGCACCTTCCTTGACAACCTCACTAGTCAATATGGCTGCCCGTCACGACTTGACATTCCGCCAGAGAGAATTGTAGACCGCTTCTTTCTCGTCTATGGTCACGGTTTTGTTTGCAACGTGAATAATATGAAGCCTTTTTGCAAAAGCGCCGACAAGCTTTAAACAAACATATCTGGCATAATGTACAATTGATACCCCTCTACCTGACTCTTAGGGGATTCCAAACGTGATATTTTGTTGGTTAGTGGTGTTTTACAACAGAAAAATAAGGATGGCGAATATTAGACGGTATGTGGATGTACGTCATGTTTTCAATGTTCAACCTTTTAAGTAAACCAAGACACACACCTCTGATTTTCATGCCTGAGAGATATTTCTCGACGGCATGTATTCTCAGTTTTGTGTATCTTTTTTTTAAACGGTTTTATTTAGCTCACCCCGTTTGTTTTTTTATTTATTCTTGGGTCATATTTAGTAATTCAAATTTCACCCTCTTCCTGTCAACCGATTAATCTGAAATTTTGTATACACTTTGGATTTTGGTGACAATACAATTATGTTTATTCATTATCATTATACATTCAAGATGGCCGCCGCTACAAAATGGCGGATAATTTATGTTTTATTAATCCCATCAATATGGGTATCAAATGAAAGGGCTCAACAAGCAGAATACAATATACTATAAAAAATTGAAATCCAAGATGGCGGCCGCTACAAAATGGCGGATAACGTAGGTTTTATCGATCCCATCAATATGGGTATCAAATGAAAGTGCTCAACCAGTATAATACAATGTACTATATAAAATTAAAATCCAAGATGGCGGCCTCTACAAAATGGCGGATAACTTAGGTTTTATCAATCCCATCAACATGGGTATCAAATGAAAGGTCTCAACAAGTAGAATACAATTTACTATGCAAAATTGAAATCTAAGATGGCCGCCGCTACCAAATGGCTGATAACAATTTTTTATCAATCCCACCAATATGGGTATCAAATAAATGGGCTTGACAAGAAGAATACAGTGCACTATACAACCTCAATATTTAAGATGGGCGCAGCCACCACATGGCGTATAATAATAAGATTTAAATTTAGAAATTGAATCTGTAATTTAGGTATCTGATTAATCCAGCCTGAATCCACCACCCAAGTCAAGATTTTGTATCGTGTTGAGGACTGTGTGGCATTAGGGAACCGTGGGGCACGTCAATTGTCTACAATCGTTGATTAAAATGTTTGTTTTGTAATTGACGTACCCCACGGTTTTATTTTAGTCTAGTCTATGCATATGTTTATAATTCCCACGACTGTATCTATTTTATTATTTTTTGGTTTTTAGTACATTTATCTTAAACATTGCAATGTATGTTTAACATAAAACCGTTTAACTTAAAAAGTTTTTTTACCTATTTTTATTTTAAATATTATTATTGTGTGTGTGCGTGACTGACGTCAAATAAACATTTTTTCTTTCTTTCTTTCTTTTCTTTTCATGTCAGAGGTCCATGGGCATAAAAACCCTGACACCAAGCCCCCTATTCACAAACGCTCGGATTCGATAAGCCGTATGTCTATCTTGTTTTGACATTACGAAAGCGAGCGAGACAGACATACGACTTTTCGAATCGAAATCGAATCTGAGCGTTTCGGAATACGGGGGCAAGTTAGGCACTAACAACACGTTAAAGACAGAAATACCGTTTTACTTCATTTTCCCGACCATTTAAATTGTAAATTAGAACACGGTACTGCCATGTTACGTGTCAATTAAATGCATTTAGTTGTCGATCGATATTAATTATCCGACGGAAATAAGGTTGATCAACCACAAACCATGGCTTTTAATATACATGACACAATGCTTGATAAAATATGTATAAGTTTTACCATGTAACTGTTATTGAGATGTAGCCGAGTACAATAAAAACTTTTTACAAAAAAATATAACCGACTTCCAAAAAAAAACAAAAAAGTGCAAAATAATATTTTACTTTCGTCAGTCGGTGACTTGTCGGTTGTCTTGTTGTTGTTTCTTTCTTTTTTTTGCCACCGACTTCCGAAAGTAAAATATTATTTTGCACTTTTTTGTTTTTTTTTTGGAAGTCGGTTATATTTTTTTGTAAAAAGTTTTTATTATACCCTTTTCAGTTGTGGTATCTCACTTAAATTCTTGTCTAGTATCATTTTTACATTGTAACTAGACACCAGCACATCGTCCATACATACGACAAAGGACAAAATGCATAATAAAGGGGATGACTCAAAAAGCACCAAAGCAAAGATAATAAAATTCATATGGGCCCACCGGGGTGTGATCCTCTTCAGCACGACCATGGATGATTACCTTAATTTTAATGCGGTACATATTCATGAAAAAATGTTTCTCTACCAAATGAATGAAGATTCATGTAAATCGGTCCAGTAATCACGGAGAAATAGGTGTACGTGATAAATTTACAAATAAAATAAAATGAAAACTACAGGGCCAAACTATATAACATTTTTTATGGGACCAAATAGCAACTATTCCGCATCAAACTAAAGAAGTTAGTAAAGTAATAAGTCTCAGCGTAATCGGTGTACATTCAACAAAAACTAATCGAATTGATAACCTTCTCCTTTTAGAAGTCGGTTAAAATAAAAAAAAATGAAAAGATTTCTATTTTTTTTTAAATTATTACTTGTACATACACCTGGAAATTGCATACCGTTACAATTCCAACAAGCCCAAACACAGCTAAGATACATTGTCTTATTATTGAGTTCCGGTGCCTGTCTCTAGGATTCATCATCAGATCTGATGATAGAATGATTCTTATTGAACGCAAATGCTTCACTTGTTGTAGAAAATACCAAAACCGCTGTAAGTTTTCCTATAAAATTTGAGGGTTGCCCTCGATTTCTCCAGGATCCAATCATCAGATCCTGACTTGGTGACTATGGGACCACTTCAGAAGTATCTCCTTTCGAACAAAAAAAGAATTTTGAAAATCCGTCCACAATTGGCGGAGTAATCGCGTAACATACACACAAAAAAAAAACATACCGTCGAATTGAGAACCTCCTCCTTTTTTGAAGTCGGTTAAAAAATATAAGGTGGAACGAAGTTTGTGGTGGCCCGTTTTTTTTTTGTGTATGGCATGCTGTAGTTCAGCCTCGTGGTCGGATTTTCGTTGGAGTTTTTGTATTGAGTTCTTAGAGATGTGTGTGACTCTCGCGATTTTGTATTTTTTGTATTTTATTTTTTTGGAATATTATTTTTTCGTTTACGAACATCTTGAAATTCGATGAATTTATATTGTGGCGGAATAGTGTGACCTGTGTGTATCAATTAAACGCCAATTTATGTATTGCATTTTTGCTAACTTTGTGGGCGTCGGCCATATAGTTTGCAAAAATGCAATGCACAAATTGGCGTTTAATGGATACACGCAGGTCACAATATAAGCATCGGCAATGCAGGTGATTACTGATATAAGTTTTTAAGGGTCTCTTTCCGTCATTTTAAATCTGATTTGATGAAGCAAGAGAAGCCAACTGGCTAGAACAAGAAAACTGCTCATTTTTAGCTGAAGATAAAAACTGCTCAACTTACTCTTCCACCAGCGAGGTATGAAAATTTAACAGACATACATATAGACAAAATTACGTGGGCGTTCATAATTCTTATCAGAATGGATAAACACCAGATTTCTGAAATAGCGCGAGCTTTAAGATGATAAACATCTGTTTCTCAGTGCATATCACAAATAAGTGGTTTTAATTTGTTGGACACATGCCAGACGGAAGCCATCAGCTGTGAATTAAAAATAATCCGTTTCAGAATCCTTGGCATTTGATGAGGAAGTGTTATTTTTAATTCGGGACCCACCCTGCTCCGTCTCGATTAAAAATAACAAGTATGTGGTTAGATTTGCATAATTTGCTTGTGAGAGAGTTATCAAATATGATGGCTGGCATATTAAAATTGAAAATATGTAATGCAAGATAAAAATTTCAAGGTCGAATTATCATTATCTTGCAAATCTGCAACTCTTGTTCGCTTCTCTCGCTCGTCATACTTGATTAAATCAATATCTTAGTAATAATCTTAGTGACAGCTATCACAAAAATCGGAAGGGGCCGATGCCTGCCAGGGCTGCGGGTTGTTCGAAAGAGATACCGTGGCCCTGGAACACAAAGGGCGAAGAAGGAACATGGGTGGGTTTTAGTCAGTCAAGTCTGACACTCCCCTCCCGCTCCGCCCAGAGCCTGATTAAGTCATTTGATGCTTTACCATCCTTAAAAAAAAAAACCTATCAATAAAAAAAAAAGTAAAATGTCCATTTCAATTACATGATTCTTTAACAAAGTAGGTACATGATTTGGAGATCACCTTTTAAGCTAGGAGATGCTTTTGTTTGAAAGACAAAGTTTATCACAATAATGTTTATTTATTTATATTTATTTATTAAATAATTTTAAAACAAACTTTTATTTAAAAACTAAGCCTCTCAAAACAAAACCGTTTTCACAGTTTGTCTGTGAAAACGGTTAAATTAGAAACTCTATTTGTCTTCCCTTCTTCGTTACCAGCTGGCCTACTATGGCGTCTTAAAGCAGTATTGTATTACTCTTATTCCAGTGTGGGAAAGAGACGGAGCTATACAGGATGTCTAGCGCCATCTCTTTCCCACACTGGAAAAAGAGGAAAAACAATGGTAGACCTTCTGGTCCCATTGTATGTATGAGGTCGGATCGGGTCTCCACGCTTGTCTGCTTTAGAGTTTAGAGGAAGCTTTGGACTAGCTTGAGGTTTCCTTCTTTCAATATTGGACCAAAATTTCAAGGGCCGTTGGCCTCTACCTCTCTTTTCTTCTGGTTTAAACCAGAAACTCCATATTATAACGTCTAAATCTTGGGGGGGACTGATGACCCGTAACACAGGTATTGTATGCCTATTTTGGGCACCAGTCTCTCACAAATGTTTACCTGTGTCTTATATTAAATAATTCCTGTTCACTGTAATGTTTGTGATGAGAAAAGAAATATTTTTATTATTATTCTCGTATAATTTACATTTTTTAAATATTTCTGTATAAAATAATATTAAAAAAAAAATGCTACCCCACCGGTATAGTGAACAGGGTCTTAGCTACCAGCGGTCAGGGATCCAGAGAAAGGAACCTCCTAACAATAAGAGCCGTGTCCAGGAGTACCGCTTTCTGAATCAATTATCAATTTATTATTATATCATCACATTTACATCCCTCCTTTCCAGAAATCCTACTAATTTTATAAATGCGAAAGTTTGTGAGTACGAGTATGTATGTTTGTTACTCTTTTACGAGACAACTTTTGAACGGATTTGGATGAAATTTGGCACACAAGTAGTTTATAACCTGGATTAACACATAGGATATTTTTTATCCGTGTAGTACAATCCAGTCGGACAATTACCGAACTCCACGCGTGCGAAGTCGCGGGCATAGCCTAGTCTGTCCATATAATAAAAAAAAACACTTTAAAGTCTTAACTTGAAGTACTCTTACATTTCAGTATTTTTGTCGTAAATATAAACATTTCATGACTTAACATTTACATAACCCGCACTCTCCGTTGCTTTCATGGCCACATTATCTGCAAAACCAATAATAAACGTCCTACTATAAGTATCATTTCGCAATAAAAAGCATCGTCTAGAAATATTCTGTTTTACGGAAAGATAATAAATAAAGAAAGATTGTGTCTATTGGTTTCTCCCACACAAGAAGGAAGCAGTTTTTGAGGAAATGTCAAAACATGACGACAATTCACCTAAACGTGGGTATAATGATAACACATGATAAGTTTGTAATGGACTGTCCTTGGTTTTTTTATACCCATAAAAGGACCATGGGCAATTTTGTATGGAGTCTGGACCAAATCCTCAACATTAATGAAACCTACTCCAAAAGAAAGATTTTGGGGTATTATTTAATTGTTACTATGGGAGCCAAGCCAAAATCGAGCGCCAACAAGGTGATTTCGAACATCAAAAAATATATTTATTGGTAGCTTCTAGCGAGGAACTGAACATATTATTATAAACAAAAATAAAACAACATGTTTATTTGTGTATTGATTAACATTTAGTTTGAACTAGCTGTGCCCGCGACTTCGTCCGCGTGGAATTTAACAAAAAAGTTATTTAGTTTTATGATAATTTTAGATTTTTCTAAAACAGTAGTAACCTAAGTTACTCCTTATTACATCAGCTATCTGCCAGTGAAAGTCCTGTCAAAATCGGTCCAGCCGTTCCAGAGATTTGCTGGAACAAACAGACAGGCAGACAGACAAAAATTGTAAATAATGTTATTTTGGTATATATGTACAGTATATATATTTATATGCATGTAGTAAAAAGGTTATTTTAATATTACAAACAGAAACTTCAATTTTATTTTTAACATAATATAGGTATATAAACTGCATATAACATAGGTACATTCCAGACAGTCTTAAAATGATTGACATGTACGTCCCATCACAGATAATTATCGCTTTTTGTCGTCATTGCCATAAATACCCTTTGGTAAAAGTAAATTCCTTTGTAACATATTTTCTCTAGTTATGTTGTCCATGCCTAAATGAATATTGACAAAATCTCCAGTCAGATGTTCTTTGGCTAGTGCCAGTTTCCTTTCCAGAGTTCTGCGTGACATATTAAATAGGCTCGCCAATCGTTCATTGGACTCATCTGTACGAAGTTTGGACAAATAAAATACCAAGTACAGTACGAGGATGGTTAGCCACTTGGCTCAGTGAAGAAGTTTCTTCTACAGCTACATATAATTGCTCAATACTAAGTCCAGTCCAAAAAATCATGTCACTCTCACTTAATGACCCTAAAAGTTCAAAATCCATCCTAGTTCCTTGGTTAAGAGCCGATATAAACGTATTAGAAATGTCTGTGAAAAAAAAAAAAAAAAATGTGTTTCAACTTTGACAGAATAAATAGTAAGCATGGTAAATATCCCGTTACAAATTGTATTTATAGTAAAAAATATTTTGTTTACAGTTTCGACACTACGAATTTTGATGCTTTGTCAGTATGGAAAACGTTCCAAAACACCATGTTCGCGCTCGAATTCGATGTAGCTGCCGTAATAAGAAATTAATAATACCCTAAAAGCTTGCATATGGGATAGGTTTTATCACTGTTGAGTAATTGGTCCAAAATTACTCATGGTCCTTTGCTGATTAATTGTGTAGGAGTACCTACGTTGCGTTCATTATTTCGTGGGGTATTTTATTAACCAGTAGTTCAGTACCAACTGGGTTGTGGAGGTCAGATAGGCAGTCGCTCCATGTAAAGTACTGGTATTCAGCTGCGTCCGTTTAGACTGGAAGCCAACCCTAAGGAAAATTCTAGGCAGATGATGATGGAATTGACCTACGTTTTGTTTCGAAGAAGTCCCTAAAGCTCTTTGATTCGACGATATCGTCAAAGTCGCGGGAGACATCTGCCCTCGTATTCACAAACGCTCGGATTCGATTTCGATTCGGAAAGTCGTATGTCTATCCCGCTCGCTTTCGTAATGCCAAAACAAAATAGACATACGACTTATCGAATCGAATTCGAATCCGAGCGTTTGTGAATAGGCCCTGGATAAGGGACGTACAGAACCGAAAAGTATGTCAGGAAAAGGTGAGGCGTATACCCAGCAGTGGGTTGTTCCAGGTTGAAGTGATGATGATGATGATAACCTAACCTACGTTATGTAAGTATTTGTAAGTCATATTAATAGGGGAAAATACTGCCATTTAGTTGTACTGCTATAAGATTTTCCTAATGGAAACACGCAAAGACATAAAACCCGACTTGGACATAGATAGATAGATAAGTCATTTATTCAGTGCACACAAAAGACATAGCACAACACACAGAAGCACAATTAAATGACACAGATTACATAAATATACCTTAAAAACAAGGTGACATCACACCCAGGTTCCCATCTCTACCAGTCTCGGTTGCGATGGCTACCTGCCCAAATATCCAGGCCAGTTCAAAGCATTCTCGGTCTTGTGGTCGCAAGCGCGACTGCTGAGCATAAGGTCCCGGGTTCGGATCTCAGGTCGGGCAAAGTGTTATTGGGTTTTTCCATTAGGAATAGGAACAGCCACGTTGTCTGGATTCGTGCCCGTTTGATGGCAATAGCGACTAAAACATAACTGGCGAAATCTGGTTTTACTATTAGTTACACCTCTGAATAACCTCTCGGGGATATCAGGCGTGATGTTATGATGAGATCAACGGATCTTATTTTGCGTTACACCTGTCTCAACTCTCAGATTCAAGAGTCAACGCCGACTCTACTTGAAACATCGTATTTAGTAACTATTTTAAGAATAAAAACACTGTCATACTTATTCCAACAATGGTCCAGATACTCCGAATTAGAGGCCCCAATTAACTTAAGTCAGGCAATTGCAAATTAAACGTAAATATTGACTCTTCGCTTGTGTACATAGGACGTTTACCTAATGGGCGTAGCACGAAGTCGCTTGGTGTAGTGCGTAGTTACTACCGCGTTCATTGACGATTGAACACTTTTCAACTTAATAACTCTGGACTTAAGGGTGAAAAGGGATCGACCGTCAGTTAGTGCCGAAGTACATCACGGTCGTAAGGTCTACACGGAATATAAATGCAATGTTCGTATTGTTCGGCGGATTGAGGTATTTTTATAAGTATTTCGGTAAAGGAATTTTGTATAAAAATCAAAATAAAAAATCAAAATTATTTATAGTTCATCGTTCAGTTGACCTAGTCAATCGATTTTGTTGTTCCTATGACGTTTCATTTGGTCGAAAAACTTTTTACCGAAGTTACACTTTCGCCGAAATAAAATTTGTTCGAAGTGGTATAATGAATGTTTCCGAACATTCATTATACCACTGTTTCAAGCAGGCATGCAGCATGCAATCAGGGATACAACATGCAGCAAGCGTTGTTTCTGTCATGGCTCCGGCGCTGCGGGGTCCCACCCCTCAGCGTCGGTCACTATTGGCCGACGTCCCTTTTTTTCGGTAAAATGAAATTCGAACAAACTAAATGCGGAAAATATCGGAAAATGATCATAGATTACGAAACACAGTCCCTACATTTATATTACGGAGAGTCAGAGTGCGACTCAACAAAATATAACATACGTTCGAACACCATTGTATTATTGAGTTACGTTTTTTTTTACTGGTACAGTACACGCGGCGAACATCAAGCTGCAAAATAGACGAGCTCTGAACGATTATTAAATAAGAATTACCTTAAAACAAGACTAATAAATAATGCATGTGTTTCGATACATTCATTAGCAATGTTACGCGGTTTTGCGTCAACACCCCATTGGGATTCAATAGCTATCGTGTTGTGTCCCATATAAAATGTTGCAAACCAATGTTGGCCGTTGGGGGAATTTTAATGAGTTTGCTTGTACCTATCATAATGTTTTGTTCTTTGGAGATCTCTATGGTTATTGTTTTATTTCATTTGAAATCGCCAATGCAGCGTCAATGAAAGGCGGGAGTTAGTCACACACTGGTTTATTTCATAACTTAAGGCATCTACCCGCCACCGTACAAATATCATACCCGTAATAATTTAATCATCGGTACAGGTTTGTTATTAGTTTGTATGATTTTTCATTATTTTGTACCCTTATTGTTTTAGTTTTCATATTGAGTCATAAATTAATTAATTCTTTTATAATAATAATTCATGCATTAATTTCTATGATTTTCGTAAACTGTACTTACTTTGATTAATTTTGATTATTTCTTTCATATCAAAATTTTTAGCTTAGATAATAAGTAAATGATGTGTTCGCCTACAATTGGAAGCGCACACTTGTATATGTTAGCGTGCATGTAGTTGTGTAGCCTCTGTTGGCGATCCCTATATAAACAAATAAATAAATATTGATTATTTTGGGTCCAAACTAGTATCAACTCATCATCGGTCTAGCCTTTTCCCGACTCTTTTCCAATATAACCGGATCCAGCTGAATACCAGGACTTTACATGGAGCAACAGCCTATCTGACCTCCACAACACAGCTAGTACTGGGTCATGATAGTCCTTGATCAAACCAGTTCTCAGACTTCCGGGCCACTGACTCTTGGGACACAAGAGTGAAAAGTGGTTGACCACCATCTTTCGGTGGTACCTATGATAAAGTCTTTGATAAGAATACGAAGAAATACCTAGAAAAGGTCACCGAAGATTAAAATATAAAAGTACTTACACATATTGACAAACGTCTGTAAAAATGATCTTATCACGACTGTCAAAGATCTACAAATTACACCCGGGGCCAAAGCCTTAACGTGATTTTCAAGGCAAGGAGGTAACACGGTATGAAATGGGTGGTCAGTGGTCACCCATCCACGGATCTACCTAGCCAAGCGCGGCTTAACCTGAAGATCGACCAGAGCGGCTGTTATTATTTAGCCACGAGCTCTTTATATCCAATATTGATAACGGTATACATTCAAATAAAATAAAAAGGTTTATTGCAGAAACTTGTACAGCTTTTACAGTAAATCTTACATAGGGACCTCCTTTTAAGTTTTAATACTTATACACAACGGTGGGGAAACGTCAGAAGTTAGATGGACGGTTCAAATTATTGTATCATATAAATATAAATCGACAAACTCAACGGTTATTCTTTTAAAATATAGCAGCCATATTCAACAAGTTAGCAATGTAGTTCCAGCCGCATAGCCGCACAGTTCGTCGAACGCACGCCTACGCTAGCCCAAAGAATGGCTGTGCCAAAGCCAGATGCGAATGCACCCTAACAAAAGACTCTATGTATAACATTACGGTATACAATACTCGCTATTTACAATGCAGACGGACAGCATGGCCGCGAAACAAATGAATACACAATGAAGATGCATGGACCACCTGTAAGGCTGGAAACAGACTATTGGATGCGGCTTAAGTTTTGACTGACAGTCGAAACTTTGGTTTTGCTCAAGATTATTCGCGGTCGTGACTTCGGACTAAAAGCGCTGGTAGATACTTCAGTATAGCATGTAATCAGGGTACCGTACAGTATCTGGATCAACGTTCGCAATTGGTCCATGCTTCTTCTTCTTGTTAGCGTATAGATGGCAAAATGTTTGGCCTAAATTCTATACTAGTTCTACCGAACCTCACGTCATGACTCAAGTCATGACTGACAGTCAGTTATAATTAGACTTATACAGTTCTATTACTCAAGGCGCCCACAGAATGGTCCGGTTAAGGAGACGACGACGTCCTAGGTTGAACTGCTAGATGCCAGTCACAAGTAGCATCACCTGAGGTTGTGAACGGGCCTAGTCTCTTCCGCGAGATATGAATGATGTTTACACGTGCAGGTGTCAAGTAACTGCATCAGTTTCAGTAATTTCCTTGTTTTGATAGTTTGTTTCAAGCCTAACATTGTTTAGTGATGCTGACGAACCGCGCTTTGATCTAGTTACTGCATCAACGTGTCATACATATTGAATACAAGTTAAGTAAGAAAGTTCTTTGTTCTATTCATACAGCGATAAACCTTAGTTTTCATAGCGGTTTTGCTGTAGGACTAAAGTTTTTGCTGTATAATAATACTGTCTATCCGTTACTGCGCTCAAAACTTAGGAACTATTTATCCGATTGACGTGATTTTCGGAGTAAATTGAACTACCCATGTCATGTCTGCGGAGTTTCGCTGGCTAGATTAATTTGACCATAAACAATTATTTATTCTATGGCTATTATAGCGGAAAATAAAACCATAAGACTTTAACAGTAAATTTAAATCGTTAGCGGGCAAGCAATACAGCTTGACGAACTTGACGCTTATAGACAGAATTGGTCCACACGAACACAGGATTGGAAATGAAAAAAAAAACGGGCCAAGTTCCAAGGGTTCCATAGCCCCAAACAATATAATAACAATGTTTTGAACGATCATTCATTAGTAAACCTTCACTCAACCGCAAAACTAAATTTGTTTTTCATATTAAGTTAATGAAAAACAAAGTTACTGCTGCAGTTTGGTGAAAAAGTCCCATATCTCAAAAACTACGTATCAAATCTTATTCAAACCAATTTTCGTTGAAAGTTTTTTTTACGTTCTACATCCCCATATATTTTTCAGAATTTTTCTCCTCTTACTTTAGAAATTAGAGGGGGGGGGACACTTTTGGTTTTAGGAACCTCAATGTCATCTTTAAAGACCTATCTATAGACACCCCGCACGTATAGGTTTGATAGATTTTTTTTTTTTAGTTTCATTTCCATGTAGGTATGGGGGGATATGCTTATCTATATTTTTTTTTTAATTTTGTACAAAAATCATAATGCGGTTCACAGAATACATCTACCTACCAAGTTTCAGCTGTGTAGTCCTAATAGTTTCGGAATAAAGTGGCTTTGACATACGGACGGACAGACATGACGAATCTATAAAGGTTCCGTTTTTTGCCATACGGCTACCGAACCCTAAAAAGGGCTCAGCCCAGCAGTGGGAAGACACAGGCTAAGAATATAAAGAACAAATACGGTGGTAACACCCGAGGATGCTGTAAAACCTTTTTATTTCCAACGTCTTCGTGCTGGTACAAAATCCTTCTGATACACCCACAGGAATTCCTTGCCCTCTCTTCAGCATACGACGATGTTTAATCCTGCAAATGCCAAGCTTTGATCCACAAGGCTCGGAGACACAAAAACCGCATGGCATTGTTTGCCGAGTTGTGGTCGTAAGTAAGTACCATTCATCTGACCCGGCAGAGCTTGTTGCTGTACCGTTATGTTAGGCAGGGCTGCCAAGTGCTGATTAAATGTTTAGTTTGTATAGGTAAAGTTTCAATGTACGGTCAGAGACCAAAGATTTTAGGCAAACGGCTTATGTTCACCGATTTCTCCGTGATTACTCGTCTGATTTACGTGATTCTTTTTTCATTGGGAGAGTTCGTGCGGTGGTCCCATATAAATTTTATTGACTTTGCTTCGGTATTTCATGAGTTATCCTCTATGTGAGGATAACTCTGTTTTTCTTCGTCATGTATGTGGATGATGTGCTAATAACTTCTTAGTTACTATGTAAAATTGTTACATGAGAAGGTTTTTTTTCTTAAAAAAAATAGCAGCTACGCATAAAAACTGTATTAATATATAGATAACATCTACAGAAATAAGTATTGCCTGAATCAAAATCTTCTAATGTGTCACGTTTCCAAATTAGAAACTAACGAAGTTGTACTAATAGCGAATGTACAATATTATACTTTGATAGCGACTATTTATTTTACTAATTTAAATTGTGATATGGTTTGGAACATCAAGTTTTGAATACTGTCCCTAAGTCCCTATACAGTGATGTACAGTATGTTTACTGGTAGCAAATGTTTAAAAAAGACATTAAAGGCCGCTAAAAGTATACAAAATATCGTTATATTACAAGTTGACGGTTAATATTATAATAACAAAAGTTTGTTCTAATTGGAGCGTTAATAAACTCGTTTTGTGTTATGTTTATGTGATGCAAGCGGACAGTATGCGTATTAAATTATGTGTAATTTTATACGTAGCTGCTGTAAACACTTGAAACTGTAAGTTTTTCATGGAAGTGCATTAATACTTGGGCACAAGTGCTTCGGTCTAGATTTTCTACGCAGTGCATTTAATATAAATATGAAATTATCACAAAAGAACTAAGGCTTATCTTAAAAATCACAAATAATCTTCAAGTAAGATAACGATAACAGTATGGGTTGTCCAAAGTATGCGAAAGATTACAAAAACATTTGCCCTCTCATTATAAAACGACTCCTAACGTTTCTGCTGAAAATCTTCGAGCCAGTTTTGTATAAATTCGAACCTTTTGCAACTGTGATAAAGTTTTTAATTCAAACTTTACCCAATCAGACTCGAGTTCAAATTCAGAAAGCGTAAG
The DNA here is from genome assembly GCA_963082945.1 of Cerastis leucographa. Classification (NCBI taxonomy): domain Eukaryota; kingdom Metazoa; phylum Arthropoda; class Insecta; order Lepidoptera; family Noctuidae; genus Cerastis; species Cerastis leucographa. Next base: position 3,638,749 of record OY720359.1, read on the forward strand.
TTAAAATTCTGAATATATTTCAAATACTTTTCTAGGAAAGTTTTCTTTACGAATGTGTCTTCCTCTACTCTTATAGCCATATAAGAGTAGTGAAAGACCAAAGAAACGATGGATGGACTTTGTGGTAAGAAATGAGGTGTTTAATGAGATGACGAGTAATAGAGTTTTATGGAAGAAGAAGATATGCTGAGCAGACCCCAAATATGCAATAAGGACTAAAGAATGATAATGACGCATTTTTTTTAAAGTGAAACTTTTATTACATCGTCTCAAACTTTTTCGTCTGTGTGTTGCATGTCGCGTGACGGTCGGCCGCGGAGTAGGGATAAAGTGAAAGGCGCTCCCAAAAATTTTTAGTTAAATGTCTATAGTGTGAAAAAATGTTTCACTTTTACCGTGGTTTCATAAAACCACACAATCCTTTTTTTTTTAATATAGGTCGTTTTGGCTTGATAGTTTAAAAGCCATTAAACCCTAGAGTAGGTACTTTGAAAAACGTTTTTCGTAAAAAAGTTGTTCTTCATACCTCTGCCAACCCTAGCAGCGGCCTTCACACAAACAAAGGCAAAAACATGATTACTACGCCTTGGCATATGGAATTACTCTTTTTTTAACGTGTAACGGAACAGGAACTGACATGGTAACCTTAAAACGAGAGCCATGAATCCTCGGCTAATTAGCTTAGCACATTAGCGCTAATGTGACGGCAACACTTGGTACACTTTAAGTGTGTTTGTATTGATGTGTTTATTTTGATGAAAACGTCATGCTCACAATAGCTCTACTGCGACGTAATTTGATGTGAATTGTCTTTTTTTAGTTTCGATACAACATTTAATATACACATAACATAACATCACGCCTGTAATCCCCGAAGGGTTAGGCAGAGGTGTACCTAATAGTACACACACATTTCGCCAGTTATGTTTTAGTCCCGTGTAATTGTGGGCGAGCCTATTGCCATCAACCGGGCACAAATCCAGGTTCCGTGTCTGCCACTGAGAAATTCATGAAAAACATAAAATTTGTTGTATATTATTACTAAGCTGCTGAGTCAAAGAAATAGATTTTTAAACAAATTGACACTCTGTATCATAACAACAATTAGTCAATTAGTCAGTATTATTGATATTTCGTTTAACTGCCAAAAAACGACAGTTGTGATTTGAATATACTATAGTATAATTTGCACAGGATGCACATTACTGACAGCCTTAAAGGGTGAAAAACACCTCTTAACGAAGCCGAAAGGCACTGGTTCTCCCTGTCATTGCGATCTTTTTTTGTTGTACACCATACCTGGGAACCTTCCAGTTACGGAGATATTAGGGGTCAAAGTTCCAACTTTTTGACAAGTATTTTTTTAAATACAAGTTTTTAATGTAAGATTTTTAGTTTAAACACCTCCACGACTGACGACCCCCGTACTATTCAATCCGTCCATCAGCACAATGATGATGAGAGGCACTATTTCAATGAAAATGGAAGAGGAGGTTCTCGGAATACCGAATCCTTCACAGTGCGTTGCGACATGTACTTGACCGATTCTTTTTGTGCTCTGAAACATAATGATATATGTCCTTAATTTCCGTATTTTCACGAAAATTAAAACAGGCTCAATTATTTAAGGTCGTCAAGGTCACAACGAATTAAAAAGTCAACAGTTGATCGCTTGCCCTTCGTTAAAGCTCGGTGTTGTTAACCTTTTGGTTATTTTTTGCCTTTATCAAAAAAGGATGTAATAACAAGGGATAAAAATAATTGAGAAAAACTTCAATGTTATCGACATCTACTTGGCATAAAATCCACTTTACATGTCCACAATATTGTAGTGAAGCCGATACAGATTGTCGTGATGCGGTCAGCAACGAAAGTCGCTATACATATCCAAAATTCGTCTTAGTTTTAGAACGATTCTTATTAACAGGCTGGAGTCAAAGACATAACAATATTTACATCAATGGTTACACAAATTCGTAAAACCGCCCATGCCAGTGCAAGTCCCGTCAAAATCGGTCCAGCCGTCCCAGAGATTAGCCGGAACAAACAGACAGACAAACAAGTAAAAAATGTTATTTTGGTATGTAGTAAAAAGTGGTTATTTTAATATTACAAACAGACACTTCAATTTTATTTATTTGTATACATAGATGTATAGGTAACATACTTTTTATCCAAGTATACAAGTCCTCGCAGGTGGCGTCGCGTGCAGAAGCTAGTCGATCAATGAATTCGAGTGAAAAAGTGTTTTTTTTTTTTTTTTATTCGTTTACAATTAGATCCAGGCTTGGATCACTGCCCCTCCCCCGCCTGCAAAATATCCACGTGCAGTTGGTGCGATAATTAATATTATGCAACGTGCTTTCCTTCCTATGCGCGTGTTGTTCGGAACGTGGTGGGGCGAAACACGTGTCGAGTCAATTATGACCTTTCACGTGTTTCGACCCAACCCCGTACAGGTTCGGATAATTTAGATTGCATGTTGCAAATTAGGAGATGTTACCTCGTCTACTGCTTAGCACATCTTCGGCCTAGCCTTTTCCCAAACTATCTTGGGGTCGGCTTCCAGTCTAACCGGATGCAGCTAGTATTTTACATGAAGTGGACTGCCTATCTGACCTCAACAACCCAGTAACTAGATAATACGATCCCCTTGGTAAGAATGGATGTCAGACTTTTGGCTTCTGACTACTCGTAACGACTGTCAAAGTTCTAGAAACGACAGCCGGGACCAACGGCTTAACGTTTTTTCCGAGGCACGGAGGAAACTCGGTATGTAATTATGGTCACCCATCTACCGACCAACCTCGGCAAGCACACCTTAAAGATCGACCGTGCGGCTGTTATTATTTAGCCACAAGCTCCTCCTACTGCTTAGCACAATGTTATTGTTTTATATGTTTTATTTATTAAAATTAACATAAAATAACATCAATCCTGTTATTCCCGAAGGGTTACGCAGGGGTGTACCTAATAGTACCCCTACATTGCACCAATTATATTTTAAGTCCCATGTAGTGCCCCACATGTCCGATGAGAGCGACCCTATTGCCATCAATCAGTCACAAATCTAGAGTCCGTGGCTGTTACTAATGGAAAAATCCAAGTAGGAACACTTTAACTTTTTCACTTTCTTATTATAAGTAGTACCTATGATTGTTTTAGAAAAACCGAGTGCCATCTAAATCTATGCTTCTTTTTCAGATGGGAGCAGGCGCGACCGGGCCGGGTGGGCGTCGAGCCCTGGAACTGATTCTGAGCGGGGGGCTCAAGTCCTTGGCGCGGCCCGCGAAGCCAGTCCGCAGGGCAGCTTCCAGGGACTCCGTGCTGTCGCAACCACAGCCTTTGTTAGAAGGTAAGAACACATAGATACATAAATGATCAGTCGTCCTATTTGTCATGAAGACAAAATGTTCCTGACGCTGCGTCATTCAAACATCAGTTACGTTTTGGGACTAACTATATGTATTCATTATTATAGTTAATTATTGCCTTTTTAGGGTTCCGTGCCCGAAGAGTCAAACAAACGGGACCCTATTACTGAGACGTCGCTGTCCGTCAGTCTGTCACCAGGCTGTATCTCATGAACCGTGATAGTTAGCCAGTTGAAATTTATACAGATTATGTATTTTTGTTGTCGCTATAACAACAAATACTAAAAACAGAATAAAATAAATAATTAAGGGGGTTTTTGGTACGGAACCCTTCGTTCGCGAGTCCGACTCGCACTTGGCCGGTTTTTTTCTAACTGTGTTCACGGTCACTTGAATGAGGTAAATTTCGTGAGAAAAGTTTTGAGTATGAATGTGGATATAAGAGTAGAGGAAGACCAAAGAAACGATGGATGGACTGTGTGAAGGATGATATGGCAAGAAAGGAGGTGTCTCATGAGATGACGAGTAATAGAAAAGTATGGAAGAAGAAGACATGCTGCGCCGACCCCAAATAAATTGGGATAACGGCAAGAGAATGATGCTAATGATGTTCACGGTAACGTTATCCTGTAATTCGTGTGCATATCTTGCACAAACCATGCATGCTTTTGTTAGCTAAATAGGTAAACGAACAGCCACAAAATAATAGGTTCCTAAAAACTCTCTTGCTCTGCTATTTTTTGTAATCCCATGATAACATGTAATCTGAATTAACAACGGTTTCCCCGCCAGTCCTCATTACCCCGGGGAAATACTGTGAATTGCTATTAAATACATAACCGCATCAGAATTAGGTCGGTAACTTCGCACGGCTTGTTTCAAAGGCCTGTGATTTAACCAATTACTTACCTATACGTGTCAAAATAATATTGTTGTATATTTTTATCGTTTCCGAAAAAAATCAATACATACATACATTGTTTGGGTTACAAATCCTACTTCTAATATCTTATATATAAAATTCTCGTGTCACAATGTTCGTTCCCGTACTCCTCCGAAACGGCTGAACAGTTTTTTATGAAATTTAGTGTGCATTTCGGGGAGGTCTGAGAATCGGCCAACATCTATTTTTCATACCCCTAAAACCTCCACGCGAAGGAAGTCGCGGGCAGCAGCTAGTATTATTATAAATGCGAAAGTTTCTGAAAATTCGGGGTTGTTAGCCGTGCGGGTGCTCTGCCTACCCACTGTGGCACCGTACGATAGCAATGAGACAGAACGGGCGTCACGCGGCTAGAAGCTGAAAGGTCACAGGCGCACGAGCGCTCGAATTTCATATAGCTGTTCTGTTATTGTATTTAAAAGTGAACGAGTATAGAAAAAAAAATGCTTCTTTGAGAAAGTTGTATACCAGTCATCCTATATTTGTGCTTGTTTGAACAAGTGTCGTAAGAAAGTCATAGCATTTTATATTGCCTCTTCGTACTGTTTGGATATGAACGACAACTTTTTACAAGAACTCAAAGCTTCTGTTCTTTTATCGGCTTTGTCTGTGCAATTATTGCCTTTTACGTGATATTATTTTTGGTTATCTTTTAATACTTATTACCTTCGAACTTATATTTTTATACTTTGTCTGTTACATTTCCGTATTAATCAAGGGTTCTCCAGGGCTGTCTTTGTCTGCACCTTTCTGCATATCCTCTCTCGACTTTGTACTCGTATATATTTATTATTAACATTTTCGATGGCGAATTTATTAACTTACAAGCTTTTACGAAATCCGGTCATAATATTTCTGAAATCTTGTATCAAAGTCGGTCGGCTAAACATTTATCTCTTGCTTTAGTAATTAGATGCACGCCAAGCTATTCATATCCAGTATGACCTGACCTCGCTTTGTATAAGCTTGCTGTACAACGGGACATCAGCTTAATTTGGGTTTGCAAAGCTTGATTGGTCGTCGTGTGTAAATAAAATATTAAAGTCCCAAAAAAAATTGTTTTCATCTTTTTTCTCCTGAACGCCACATCGCTTCAATATGGCCGTCAAAAGCTCACCTTTCACAAATTGGAAAGTCAAGTTCGAAAGCGTTAACGATCCTTCAATTTATACATATAATTCAGGTACTCACATCCTCATACGAAAAATCTTGCTTTGGTAACATTGATTTACATTCGCGAAAGATATATTTGTTTGACAGACACGCACAGATAGTCCAGCACGCGTAGCATGACCACCGTAGTATCGGGCTATGTCGACGGAAGAATGGACAAACTGACACATTGTTATTGTCTTTCTGTCATCATGTCGATTTTTCCGTAGACAACACTCTTTTCTACAGTGGTCATGCTACGCGTGCTGGTGCCAGAAAATTAGGAGAGCCAACCCTACCTAAAGTGGGGTAGAGCTAGGAAGATATTTTTGGCTGATTTTCCTTCCGCGCCTCTATGCACCTTTCGTTATCTGAATCCTTCACGTAGATAGACAATATGCTTCTTTATTATCAGAGTCCGAAAAATAAGGTTTTTTAAATTAAACTCATCACACGTATGTAAAACGAAGCGATCGGAATTGGCCTTTATTTACTCTGACCTCAATACATAAACTAGTTGTAACATAAAATGTTAACTTAAAACTAATAATATTTTCTAATAATTGTTTACCCTACCATTATCAGCTACCAGGTCAGGCTGTCTTGCGACATAGAACTCCTCTATATCCCTCCGCTTATTCCTGTCTAGAGCAGTTCTTGGCCAACCTTTTGGCATATCATCCTCCCACCTTTTTACCTGTCTTACCTGTCTATTTCTTCAATGTTCGAATGAATCAGTTTCGTCTAGGCAAGTGTGCTCCACCCTAGGCCGCATCATCGTTTCATATCAGGGGAGTTGCGGCCACACGCGCCTCTGTATAAAAAAAAACCTTTATTTTGTTTTATACACGGTGTAAATCACCTCATCACGAAGCCGTCAACCAAGCATTCTGTACATGAAACTAAGTAACTTTACGCAAAAATTATTGCTAGGAAACGACTTTTTTTTGGGGGGTGTAAAATCATGTTTTGTGGTAGAACTCAATGTAACGCATTCAAAACATTGTGCTGATGGACGGATTGAATAGTACGGGGGTCGTGGAGGTAATTAAAGTAAAAATCTTAAATTAAAAACTACTATTTTAAAAAATACTTGTCAAAAAGTTGGAACTTTGACCTGTAATATCTCCGTAACTAGAAGGTTCCCAGGTATGGTGTAGAACAAAAAAATGATCGCAATGACAGGGAGAACCAGTGCCTTTCAGCTTCGTTAAGAGGTGTTTTACACCCTTTAGATAGAAATAATTATTAACAAGTTAAGTAGAGGCTATATTTATCCGGTGCAGTACTAATACGTGTGCGTTAGTACTGTTTTACGCTTGAAAAGTTGGAATTTTTATCGATTCCAAGTGGACTTCATTCGTGATATTATTTTTTAACAAAATCTGTGCCAAGTTCATATCTGAATAGATTTATACTTCAATAAGGTTCAATTGAAGCAGACATTTTAGTAAAGTTATTGAAGCTGAGAGCAAATATCTGTGAGGGAATAACTCTGCAGGTATTGGGAATTTTATATTGCAGAGGTGGCGGTACTGGCGGTGTCGGCTTGTGGTTCAGTATAATAAGACCCTCTGCAACAATATTGCTATCTCAAAACGAACAGAATACTGAATGTTTCTGAAATCTCAATGTTTTGTAAAATACGCTACTGGTTAAAAACATTCTCATTTCATAATGAATTTAAGGAATGCAAAATGAATGTGGAGTGCAGTGCAATCTTGCCTTGCTATACTTGCAGTAACAGAGACCTTGGTTTATGTAATTGTAATTGCAAATAATCATTACACCATTATTAATAACTCTTTATTATTTCCATTGTAAAACCAAATCATTTTAAAAGAGAAACCATGGAATTTCTCGTCGGTTCTTGTCCATAGGAAACGCCTAACTCGATCCATGCACCTTTTCTCGACGTTTTATAAGTGTAGCGACTTTCAAAAAGCAACTTACAACAAAAAGTACTTCAGCGCCATCTATGACACGACGGAAGAATTAACATCAATTTCCTTCATCTCGCAAGCAAAGTTTACATCGACTTAAGACTGTATAGAGAAAACCGACAACTGTTCCTGGTACCCCTATATAAGTGTAGGCTCATGTAGGCCTATGTGTATTGAATTATTTTGATTTTGCTGGGACACAGTTCTTATCTCTGTGAGAGGGTGTGGGCCGTCATCCACCACGCGGGCCCAGTACGGTTTGGAAATGAATCTGTAAACAATGAACGCTAATTAGTTGCCTTTCATCCACCAGGTCTTCGGAAATGCTCAACAGTCCTCGCGCTGACAGACCGCGAGAAGTCTTCGGAGCCAATCAGGGCTCACAACAGACTGCGCGCGCCCTCCGTCTGCTCCCGTTGTTCGTCGCTGCTGTCCCTCGCCGGCGCGAGTGGCTCAAGGTACGTCACAAGAGGATCTGCTCCTCCTCAGTGCAGGTGCTGACTGCTGCCAGTCCCCAGAAGCCGGAGAATAAAACATACTCTCCATGATTTCTGTTCATATGGAACTAACTCATGAGAGAATCTCATCTCATTCGAAAATCGAATTGAAACAAAAACAAAATCAATTTGAGAGACGTAAGTCCTTTATTCGACTACTGTAAGCTGGTGATAATGACCAGTCCACTCCACCAGTCAGGAGTCATTCGAAAAAAGTGCTATTTGCATTCTTTGTTATGTTTTGTTCTAAATAATAATCTCAGTCATACATACCAACAAAAATAATGGGTGTAAGCACCTTCAACGGAGCCGAAAGGCACTTGCTAGCCTCGTGATTGAGATCTTTAGTCCTAGACCATACCTGGGAACCTTCTAGTTAAGGACATATTGGGGGCCAATGTTCACCCCGTACTATTCAATGCATCCACCAGCGCAATGTTATGAGTGCGTTACATTGAGGCCTACCATAAAACGTGACTTTTAAGTAAATGCAAATAAATAAAGTCGGTGCCCAGCAATATTTTTTGCGTAGAGTTACTATGTTGAGGTACAAATTGGATTCGGTTGACGGCATAAAAGAGTCCGTTTACAACTTGTATCATCTGCTAACTATGTGTCTTCTTCTGGGACTCAGGCCTCCTCTCTCTCTGTGAAATCAAGTGTGCCGAAATCGACTACGTTGGCAAAGGATGTCTTTGAATTTTTGGTCCTAGGACATAGTTAACCTGATTATAGTTTCCTTGACCATTTTAATTTAAGTCAATTCATTTAAATATTGCTCTTCGACAGGTATTCCCTGGATGGCGCCGGTGGCGGGTTTGTGCCGGCTGCCCCTATCAACTGCAAGCTTTGCTTAGAAGACGCCACGGCTGATAAGGTCACCCTCATCTCCGGTTGTGGATGCACCTTCTGTACTAAGGTCAGTTATTAAAGTAACTTGTAGATATACGTGTTTTTTTAACTACGACAAGTATTTGGGTAAAAGTTCTGTCGTCTCATACCTATGTATAAAAAGGTGAGAATCTTGTATTGTATAATAGACATTTTTTTTAATTGCAAGTAAAAGTTGATTTTGCTGCCGACGTTTTAAACTAAGATATACGCAGCATGTTTTTTCCTTCAATTGTCTCCTGCCAATCGTCGCACTATAATTTAAGCCTTAATAAAAACTCTTGTTGCGACCAAAGCCGCTACGACATCCGCTGCAGCTTATGGACGGTGGGACCTCAGCAAGAAATCACGTCGGGGTCACCAGTTTAGGGGGGTATAAGGAACAGGGTCAGGGGAAAGATCATCGATAATCTTTAGAAAAAGGAGGATCCTCCAGGTGTTACGTCTGATTTGCAACTGCCCGACAGTTGTTGTCGGATTTTTCTATATACTCTTAAGTCGATGTAAACTTTGCTTGCGAGATTCAGATCATATTAATTCTTCAGTTTGTTCATAGATGGCGTTGTAAAACTTTTTGTTGTTAGTTGCCCTTTGTAGGTCGGTACACCCTCACTAAGAATTCCTCCGTATCGAGGGTTCATTTACAAACAAGTATCTGTAGGCCAGAAAAATATTTGTTTCGTGCGGAAATCAAACCCGCGATAGCGACAGGCTGCGCAGGAGTCCATAGCTCAGCCACTGCGCCAACCGTGCCGTGAATTTTCACACAATCAATCCATGTGTCTAGGATTATGATTACAAATTAATTAAATTTAAACTCCACATTTAAACCAACCACGGTGCATGACCCTATCTATGTAATTTTAAAACAAAGAGCTTTACCTTGAGAAGTGATGTAAAAAGGAAATATGTATTATTGTAATTAATTAAAACAGAATTATTCATGCTACTGGGAATAATGAGCCACACTTGTTTTTAAGTTATTAAATATTTAAATATGTGCATTACTTGGAAAATTTGCTTTGTTTCTAACTTTAAGGTTTTGTTCCACGTTGCTTTTTTTCACCATGAAGTTAGCAGGTGACTAGCTTTATTGTAGTACAATCAAAAGAATAAGAACAATTTATTCGCGTAAAATACAAGTGTTACTAGTTGTTAAAATTAGCGGTTTAGGCACAAACTATATTTTGCCTTTTTAGGACATGCAAATATAATTTAACATTGTTATCTAATGCGTTTCGACTTGAAATATAACAAATGTTCCCTTAGGCTAATTTAAAGTAAAATAATTATTAAATACAAAAAAAAAAAAAAAAACATTATACATGTTTCACATAAAACTATACATATACCTTAAAAACAATTTTTATGTAGCAGAAATTCTTGTAAACTGTAGAAACAATTTTCTATCAACCACTCAAATTCAAATCAAATCAAATCAATTATTTCTTTGCAAACATGGGTATTAGGTACATAGATGTTCGATTATAATAAGGTTCTCCATATTTTACCGTCACAGGCATGCAAATATTATATTATGCAGGTTTTTTTTTTTAATTTTGTTTGTGGCTGTGGCATGTCAATCAATTAAAATTAAAATTTCATTTATAAAATAAAATACCATTAGAATTACAATAAAAAAAAAAATGTCATGCCACTTACGCAGTTTATTTCTAAAATATTTAAATGGGATTTATCTAATACTTCTAGGTAATTTTATAAAGATATACAATATGATAAAAAGAATGTGTATACATTCTTTTTAATCATTGTTGTATTGCAAAATGGTATCACGATTTTTGTTGGACCTCTGAAAAGTTATTTATTTAAATTAGGCCGAAAATCAACAAACAATTGATTGTCAAATTATCTTAAGACAATGCCCCACAACGACCGCCCTTCACCTTAGTGCCGGGATGGCGAACCAATAGCACGCGTGCCATGGGTGGCACACGACACAACATTTTGGGCACGCCATTGATATTAACCAAGTCATAGTAATGTTACACGTATAACAGAAACTTTTGATACTATACAGTGCCAAAAGTAATTTTTTGGTACCTAGTAAATAAAGAGTTTTCCTAATAATCGCTAAGTCAAAATTATTTGGCGGCACATCCATGGCCTCTTCAAACATTTTTTTAGAATAAATGGCATATTGATCCCTAAAGGTTCGCCACCCCTGCCCTAGTGTTTGACATTATGGTAAGGACCAAAAGTTTCCGGTATCCAAAAAAATGGACTGAAATAAAGGGAGACTATATTACGAGACAATTTTGAACAAAAATATTGTATTTTTACTGCGTGTAACTACTTAGAGAAAATTTCAGTAATTGTGACATGTTAGTTTTGTATCTCTGATTATTCTATATGTTTAGGCCTGAAACTTTTGAACCTTACTGGTAGCCGGTGACAAGAAGTGGCAGGCAAGAAACAGCCCAGAATCGCTTTCCACCCAATGTAATATAAAAGAGAATCTAGTGCCATTAACCAGGCCCGATCCAGACTCCTTCTACTGAGAAATTCGCAATGGAAAAACCCCGTGACACTTGAAAAAGCTTATGTTTACGAATGAAGTTATCATGCACATTGCTACATCTGTCGAGTTTCTAGCGAGGTCAGTAACCCGGCTGGGTATAGACAGACTAACCTAGAACTTGATAACGTTAGACTAGTTTGTTTGACACCGTTACTATTCTTATGACTTTTTTTTAAAGACTGTCTGGTTTAGCGGTCGAAAGCGTGACTGCTGATTATGAGGGCCTAGGTTCAATCCCTAGGTCGGGGAAAGTTTTATTCAGGAATTTTCCAGCAGGTCGTGGCAGTTTCGATTTATGGTCGGTTGATGGCAATAGACTGGCCGCGACTACAAATATCTGGCGAAAAGTAGGATGTAATATTCCAATATAAAAATAATAATTTAAAAAAAAACCGGCCAAGTGCGAGTCTGACTCGCGCACGATGGGTTCCGTACCATTTATTTATAAAAACGAGCAAAAAAAATATTATTATATTACAGCGAAGTCTCAGTAATAGGGTCCCGTTTGTTCCTTTGGGTACAGAACCCTAAAAACATTTAAAATTATTTAAAATATTCGCCCACCGGTATCGGTAACTGGGTCTAAGCTACCGGCAGTCAGGGCTCGAGAGAAAGGAAAAGAAAGAAGAAGAAAAAATCTTCCTAACAAAACGAAGCGTGTCTGAGTACCGCTTTCTGGATCAAACCCAGCTTATTACCGTAAAATGGAGCGTAATACCGTAAAATAAACGTAATACGTGAATAGGGACACGGGGTGAATCGGGACTAAACTTTGAAAGGCATTTTGACGTTATTTAAATATTATTAGTAGTTCAAAAATACTCTATTGTTTATGAAATTAAAACAGAAATGATCACAATATCTTTTTTGTGACGAATTATTTGTATTCAACGATGAAATCCCATTCAAAGTGTTGTCCCTATTCTCCCTCGCATCCCTTTTTACCACGTTTTACCTGTACTAGTATTCCCGACTGAAAACCACAGATTTAAAAATAAATAACAGATCTATTTAGTTTAAATTCTTCTAATCATTCTTGTTTACTTTCCTCTCGACCCAAAAACATAAACATTTAACGGTTAGTACTAGGTGACTTTAGATTTGTGAGAGATCGAGCGAAGTGTAAAGTTTTTGTTGACAGAACGGTTTTAAGATGACCTAGTAGACGATATTAGTTAACGTACTGTCACTTATGTACTGTGTCTATTTATTTACTAGATGCGAGAACGGTTATGTTCGGTTACTGTTAGGCTGTATTGTACCTTCATAACATCACGCCTGTAATCCCCGAACGGTTAGACAGAGATGTACCTAATGTATATTATAACCACATTTCGCCAGTTAATACTCGTATGTTTAAAGGCGGAAACACACTTACGTGTCGTGGCGTGTCGCGGTGCTTACTGTCGTGACGGTGAGTGTGCACACTAACGTGTCGTGTCGTGTCGTGGCGTGCTCTGGCGTTTTTTCTGAACAGTACATTTCGAACCTTTGCAGCGTTTGAACGTACATGATGTTTTCTTCGAATTCGGATAATATTTCTGATTAAATGATCCTTAAACTCTTTACACTTTGTGTCATATAAAACTTTTCGTTGACATACAAGTTCAGACATTTATCAGAAACATGCTGCAAATATAATAAGTGATTATTAAAAAAATGTCCGCTAGAGTTTCGCGCCACGAGCCACGCGGTATAGAAACACATTTGCCTGTTCTGTCGTGTCGCGTCATAACCCCCTCCACCGCTCTGGCGCAATCGGCGGCGAGCAGTCGGCGCCACGACAGAACGCGTTGCGACACGACACGCCATGCAAATATGTCCCTAACCATAATAAATGTATGAAACCGATATGCTTTTGGCGCGTCACGACACGCCACGACACGTAAGTGTGTTTCCGCCTTAAGTCGCAAGTATTAGGGGCGAGCCTTTTTGCCGCACCTTTTTTTTTACAGGTGAATATGTTATAATGGAGTTTTTCCTTCAAAATATTGACATTAAAGTGCAAAACGTATGCTCGTTAAATGAGTACGTAAATGTCTGACGTTTTAAGTGTTTCTTTATCAGTAATCTTGTCAAAGTGTTAACTCCTTTTTAAAGAAAAAATAAGGAAACCCACAGACACTCACTGTAATAATATAAATATTTATAGGTTCAATGAGACCCATAAGTAAAGTTGCAATGAAGTTTTGCCATGTTAGTTCAGTACGTCTACCATGAGTTGTCATAGTTAGATCGCTTGACGTAACTGCAATAGTTCCGTCAATAAGCAAATACTATAGTTAGCTTTTTCAATGGTACCATGAGCTGTGCTGGTGCTTACTACCAAATTCTAAGCAAATGAAGCCCAAACTTGCAGTCGCTGTAGTTCAGTTTACTACACGGTGACGTAGGATAGATAACTATAGTGACTCATACTGCGCATTTTAGTACCCAACTATCCGCTAGAGGCGCTGTAAAAGTTTTCATACATTTTTTTAACTACAGACGCTAGCGTGTATAGATTGTTAAAACTCATGGTAGACGTACTGGTCACTTATTTTTTTTGAATGTTATGATAACTTTAAAGTTGTTTACATTACCTATAACTAAGGCAGAATAAAAGGCTACCACAGGATACTTACGCGTTTCCTGAAAAAAAAAAAATACAACTCATTCCAGCCACAACTAGTAAAAAATAAGATGTAAAAATCAGACATATTCGGCACTGATTCATTTTTCTGATTGATCTACCTGTGACTCTGAAATCTCGTTAAAACTTAACCAATTTTCTATTCTTTATACAGAGATTTTCGCCCTCCACTGGGGACAATAACTACAAATCACTATAGGGGTCCCTATATATTCTTAGCGGAGACTATTCAGGTAGTCTTATCATTCGAACTAATCACTTTTCGGCACTTACCTTCTTATCTCCGTCTGTTTTGACTCCACCTGCGGTCAGTAACCCCGAGTAGCCAATACCTCCTAATTATGTGGCTATTTACAAGCCAGTGTCCTGTGAACTTATTCAGATTTATTTTTATAACGTAACTGGATTTGCTTCTTTATAAAGGGTGTAAAACACCTCTTAACGAAGCCGAAAGGCACTGGTTCTCCCTGTCTTTGCGATCATTTTTTTGTTCTACACCATACCTGGGAACCTTCTAGTTACGGAGATATTAGGGGTCAAAGTTCCAACTTTTTGACAAGTATTTTTTTAAATACAAGTTTTTAATGTAAGATTTTTACTTTAAACACCTCCACGACCCCCGTACTATTCAATCCGTCCATCAGCACAATGTTTTGAGTGCGTTACATTGAGTTCTACCACAAAACATGATTTTACACCCCCCAAAAAAAAAGTCGTTTCCCAGCAATAATTTTTGCGTAAAGTTACTTAGTTTCATGTACAGAATGCTTGGTTGACGGCTTCGTGATGAGGTGATTTACACCTTGTATAAGGTGTTGTTTTGCATCCTCGGCACAGAGCAGGTGATGTCACAAAATACATAAATAATTAATTTAAATTACGATACCTAGTTAATTATTAATAAACGCTGATTTTTTTGGTTGTTTATCTTTGTCAGTATTTCAGAATAACCCCCTTAACGTGGTTTAGGGAATAAGAAATTATCAAATAAACGTTAGGGTTTTTTTGTATGTGCGTAAGCGAGGTTTAAGGCGAGGATCAGACAGACAGGCCGCGCTTAAAACACGGTTGGTTCACACAAACCGATTACCGTAAACAAAAAAAAATACCAACCCATTGTAAGTATTATTGATTCGGGTCGAGAATCATTAGCATAGTTATCTCCTTCAATTTGACGAGGATGCAAAACAGCTTGGTTTTTAAGTTGGAAAGTAAAGGTGAATCATCAATATAGCTATGACAAGCTTGTACTCCTCGTGTGGGTTGGTAGAGCTGTAGGTAATAGATACTTGGCTTGTACAATCTATAAGCGGATTTTATCATTAAAGGGGAAAGCGACAGGGTAACCCTCGAAATTCAAGTTTTATTATGTTTTTTGCAATTTGCATTTTTTTTTCATGGAATAATAATTTAATGGGATTAAATTAATTTAGATGGTTGTATTGATGATTTTAAAGATTAGGTATAATTCTGTAACTAATACGTGTTACGGTCGCGATTTATGTTTTGTTATTAACAAAATATATAATACTAGCTGTCCCGCGCAACTTCGTCTGCGTCACATTTTGCCCGTTTTCGCAACATTTTTCATTGCTGCTCCGCTCCTATTGGTCGTAGCGTGATGATATATAGCCTATGTCCTTTCCCAGGTTGAAATCTATCTTCTTGCAAAATTTCATTAAGATCCGATCAGCAGTTTAGTCGTGAACAGGTAACAAACAAACAAACAGAGTGACTTTCGCATTTATAATATTAGTATGGATGTACATATAAAATTCTCGTGCGCGGGGTTTGTTACCAAACTCCTCCGAAACGGCTGAACCGATTTGTTTAAAATTTTTGCGCATATCGGGTAGGTCTGAGAATCGGCGGTTACATACCCCTAAAAAACGCATCAAAATATCCACGCGAACGAAGTCGCGGACAGTAGCTATTTATTGTATAGATCTGCAAATTTAGCACACAAATTTATTTGTATAATGTGTATTAGTATCTATGTAAGTGTATTTCATCATGTATCTATGTAATTTTCGTAAACTAGTAGTTATTATATTTTTTTTTGCACCCTATCTCAGTGTTGTCGTATTTAACTTAAAGGTAGACTGGTAGATAATGCCTTGTGGCATTAAGTCCGCATATGTACCACTATTGTACATGAAGTTTAAATAAATAAATTTATAGGTGCGGTCTTACCCCCACAGGCATTTTCTACCAGTCAATGTCTTTAGTTCAATTCTTTGAATGATGTAGAACAAACAGTGGTAAGTGTAATTCCGAATAATTGAGGATCCAATATTCATGAAATATAAACAAATACCTATATTAGAAACTATAAATAAAATATATACACAAGGAAAACTCTGTAAGGATAACTTTGCTACGTTTTCTTATTTGATCGTTTTTGAATACTCATCATCTGCCTAGCCTTTTTTCCAAATATGTTGAGGTCGGCTCCAGTCTAACCGGATGCAGCTAAATGCCAGTATTTTACACGGAGCGACTGCCTATCTGATCTCCACAACCCAGTTATTCATCATCATCATCGGCCTATAGTGTTCCCACTGCTGGGACGCAGGCCTCCTCTCTATGAGAGGGAATGGGCTGTAATCCACCACGCGAGGCCCAGTGCGGGTTGGTAGATGTCACATGTCTTCGAATTTTTAGTTCTAGGACATGCCGGTTTCCTCACGATGTTTTCCTTCACCGTTTTGAGAGCAGCGGTGATGAAATAAAATTACACAAAGTAATGCGCCTGCCTGGGTTCTCGAACCTACGACTTACTGCTCGTAAGTCGGGGCTGCTACCACTGGGCCATTGCTGCTCCTCAGTTTTTACTGGGTAATAATTTACTCTTTGGTAAGACTGGTAGTCGGACTTTCGGGAAATATTTTATAGTTTTTAAACATTTGAGTGAAAACTGGGCCATATGTTACCGTTACGGTAAACAACAAATATTTGTCTCACTCATAGCCAATAGTAGGTAAGTACGCCCAACCCAGCTGCAAACCCAAATTAAGCAGATCTCTCATTGTAGGGGAAGCTTATACAAAACGAGGTCAGGTTTACATCATTTACAGTTACGTTAAATCTGGAAAATAAAATCCTATTATACAAAGCTATAATCAAGCCTATATGGACCTATGGCATCCAGCTATCGGGAACAGCATCACACTCTAACATAGAGATTATACAGCGCTTCCAAAACAAGCTTCTAAGAATGATCACAAACGCCCCATGGTTTGTTCCAAATGAAGCTCTACACCACGATCTGAAGGTACCTCCAGTCAAAGAAGAAATAACAAGCTACATAAAATCATACAAAGAAAGAATAACTCGCCACCCAAACATCTTGGCAAACCATCTCATGGATAAAAAAGGAATCCGCAAAGCTGAAACACAAAATTCCACAAGATTTTATCGGACAGACATAGCACTATGCTTTTTGAGTAAGAGGTTGTGTCATAGGACGCATACCAGACAAGCCATCTAACACGCCATAAAAACTACTTAATGTCCTAATGAATAATGACAGATTGTAAGGAAAACAAGGGACAAAAAAAAAAAAAAAAAAAACTTTTATTTCTAAGTTAACCTCATGACTGAGCCATTCATGCTACGGTCAGCCAACCAATGTTCTCGCAGTTATTTAAAACAATAAGTTTTGTTAATTATGTAGATGTTTCGCACTGCACAAGGATTCTTAGACAATGATATGACTTCCCGCAATTGAGACTGTGGTTCTTTAACAGTTATTTTTACTTCCGACAGCAACCTAAGAACATCCTTATTATAATGAGAATAAAGATCTCATTTATTTCGACAAACTTCACCAACAATAGGGGTGAAGACTGGGTAAAGAAAACGACATTCTATTTTGTCCGTCAGACAGGTAATACAAAAATATTAGACACGTATTTTTTGTTTTATCAAAATATCAAAAAACTACTTAGTTAAAACTCATTAAAGTTGGAGAGTGGGGGCTCACTACGTCACAAGTAGGTATAAAACTTACCTACATGTGACGTCATGCGACATTTCAACTCAATATATCTCCGTAATTTTATGACCACGTGAAAAAAGAAAAAATATGTGTCCAATACTTTTCAATAAACTACCCGACGGACAAAGAAAAAAAATGTGATTATCCCCTATTCACTACTGTTTAAATTTTGAACTGAATGTCACTAACAATTCATCAGCATTTGCAAGAACCGATCTACAGGTAGAAAAAAAAATCCTACACCCAGAGAAAATAATTCATTTACAGTACTACCAGCTGTCCCACGCAACTTCGTCTGCGTCACATTTTCCCCGATTAGGTAACATTTTTCATTGCTGCTCCGCTCCTATTGGTCGTAGAATGATGATCAAATCGGACCCTACTGGTCCGATTTCCTGAGATTAGCGCGTTCAAGCAAATAAACAAACAAACTCTTGAGATTTATATATGGGCCCTCGGCACACCATAATAACTGTCATGCAAGCATTACCTTAATTCACCTTGAAATGATTAGATGTCCGATGTTGTGTTTAACATTTATGGTGTTAATTTGCTTCTCCTGTTAATATGTTTTTGTCGTTAATTAGCAAAGTGCCGTGGAGGTTGAATACCTATTTATTTCTTTATGACACAACTACTTATTAGTATAAAAATGTTTATTAAAATTCCACACTATTATCTATAAAGGCCACCTGAAAAAAAAAACAGTCATAGCAGCTAAAAATAAAATAATGATATAGTATGTTAATCCTTCCACGAACATTTCTTTAAATAAACATAACGTAGTTGACTATAAAAGAACACAGCAATTAATATGTAATAACTTAAGTTGATCAGTAACCTTCCGGCAAGACGTCTTCGTGATCTTGCACTGACTACTTAAAAAAACAATTAAAACATTACAAGAATAAACAAAACTTGGTAGTTTTGTTTAATCTGATAATCTTTCGCGGGCTACTCTGATCGCTTCCACTCAAAATCGCGTAGATTGTGCCCTTTGACCGTACTAAAGTCGCGCGAAAAAGTGAGAAAATTCTTTTCAATTTACATGTGAACGAAACAGAAGCGAACCCTTTTTTTGACGCGGCATGCGGCAGGACAAGTCATTGGTTATTATGTCAAAACTTTTAATTGAATAAAACAATTTTTGACCTCTATTAATCTCTAATAAAAATATTTGCTTAAGAACGCCTCAGTTTAATTACCTAGAAATACAACAACACGAAAAAAAAAACAAATAAAATACAAATCCAACAACCTATTGAGTTTCTATGTAATTTTAAATAGACTTAGTTATTGTTAAAATATAGTTTTAACCGGTCAAAAGTCGTTTTGGCTGTGACATACACTGTGGTTGCTCGGCGCGGCTTAGGCTCGCGTGGTGTTAATCACAGCGTGGTGTGAATCGCACACGCCATCTAAAAGTATATGAACGCTTGTTGACTTTGTAGAACTTTGTGACATAGATGTCGCAATTTTGCGGTAACGGATGATATTATTATTATTAATTCATTTATTTCAGACATAGTCCATACATTATAAATAACTTAAAATTAAAATCAAATAAAACACGTTACATTACAATAATCAACAAAAGTAAAATAACATAATCAATTCAATTAAAATTAGACTTAATTAAATATTGAAACTATCTCCTAGCCAAGACGACACGCTGCGCCGACCCCAAATATATTGGGATAAGGGCAGGAGAATGCTGAATGATTAGCTAACGGGACGAACTGAATCTGTCAGAACTGGAATAAGGTAACCTACCCGAGGTTCGTGAAAAGTAGAAGGCGTAAAGGGAGGCTAAGGCCCAGGAGTGGAACAGAGAAGGCCGCAAAAAAAAAAAAAATTCAATTGAGTTCAAAAAGAGGACGTGATACTTGCTCGCTACATCTGTTTGGAAAAATAATCTGTTTGATGAAATGAAAAGGAGATAGCCCATCTTCCCTATATCTCGGGGCCTACATGTTACAGCCACGAAATTGGTGTTATTTTTTAAGATAACACACCTGGACTTATGTCACTTAATTTCAATGAAATTGACAGTTTCTATTCTGCAATTTTTGAATTTGAATTTGTGGCTAAAAATACATTGTGTCAGGTTTGAAAATATATGTCATGTATTTTTTCATTTGTCAAACATGAACTCAAACGTCAATTCATTCGCTTTGTCGTGCTTGCGCCGGTGAATGTGTTCGGTGAATGTAAATAATACAATAAAATGCATTTTTCACAGTTTTATAACTGTATTTTTTTTTCTATTTTTGTGTTTTGTTATATGATAATATGACGATAATTTTGCAATAAAACAGTTGACTGTAACGCGTAGGCCCAAAAGTGTGCATTCTCCTTTCTTAACTTTTCGCTCCCTGGAACTTACTGGAAGATCATTAAAATCAAAAAAAAAAAATCAAAATCAAAAGTCATTTATTCAAACTAGGCTGATAATCAGCACTTTTTGAACGTCAAAATTACAAGAGACAGTCCCCCAAAACGCCCGCCCTTCGCCACTTCCTATTGTTTTAGCTGGGAAGAAGAAGTGGCGGAACAAACTCCCCAGCAACACATCTGTCTGTTAGGTTAGAAGAACCAGATTCTATACAAAAGTGTTCAAGTTTATATAAACAAGGAATCCATTATATCAAATTAATGTCACATGTCAGCTAGCACACACCAATAATAAAATAAAATATTAAAAAATATACTCAAGAATAAATAAAGCCTCCAGACATAAAGGGCGTGCCCGCTTACACGTGCATACAGACGAATAAAATAAAAATAAATAATAATAAAGATAAAGTAAAATAAAATAAAAATAAAAAAATCTACGCGTGAGGTTATATAATAACATAAGCTAATAAGAGAAAGAAAGAACATAAACATTGTCTTGAGTTCAACCCAGCGACCAACTATTCTTATCGTTTAAGTAGTCGTTAATGGAATAGTAGGCCTTTGAACAAAGGTTAGATTTCACTTTAGCTTTAAACACATTAAATGGCAAGTCTAAAAAGGAAGATGGTAGCTTGTTGTAAAATGTTATACCAAGCCCTACGAATGAATTATGAACCTTATGAAGCCGGTGAAAGGGAGCACGTAGTTTATGCTTATTTCGAGTGTTTATGTTGTGAATATCACTGTTTTTACAGTACAAATGGATATTTTGTCTAATATATAAAATGTTAGCTAAAATAAATTGTGAAGCCACCGTGAGAATACCAATCTCTTTAAAAAAATCTCTCAGAGATACTCGTGCACCCAGCTGGTAAATTGCACGAACCGCTCGTTTTTGAAGAACGAATATATTTTGGATATCAGCGGCTTTGCCCCACAGCAGAATACCATAGGTCATAACACTGTGAAAGTAACTAAAATAGACTAACCGTGCTGTATCAACGTCAGTATATTGTCTAACTTTTCTGACGGCGTATGCGGCCGAACTAAGTCTCCCCGCTAGGCTTGATATGTGAGGACCCCATTGTAATTTTGAATCTATTGTTATACCCAGAAACACAGCTGAGTCAACCGTTTTAAGCTCGTCATTGCCGAGAATAATGTTGGGACCTAGATTTTTAACATTAGGTAAGGCGAATTTAATACTTTTAGTTTTCTTGGCATTAAGAACAAGGTTATTTGTTGTGAACCAATCCGTGACCATTGATAGAGCGCTGTTTACTTCTTCAAAATCGTGTCTATTCCTATCTACTTTAAAGATAAGAGAGGTATCATCTGCAAATAGTACAACGTCACAAATACCCTTCAAATAATATGGTAAGTCATTAATATAAACCAAGAATAAAAACGGTCCCAGTATTGAGCCTTGAGGTACACCTAGCTGAACAGGTAGCCCGGACGACTTCGCGCCGTTAACATCTACACATTGGAATCTATTTTGTAAATACGAATCTATTACATTTAGGGCTTCATTTTGAACACCGTAATAACGTAGTTTCCGTAAAAGCGTATCGTGGTGAACGCAATCAAAAGCTTTTGAGAGATCGCAGAAAACACCAATTGCATTTTGCGCGTTTTCCCATGCGTTGAATATGTGTCTCAACAAAGCAACACCCGCATCTGTAGTTGAACGACCTTTTGTAAAGCCATATTGATCGTTATGAAGAAGGTTGTTGAGATTAAAATGTCTTAGCAACTGTTTAAGTATTAACTTTTTAAAAAGTATACTGTTCAACATAAAGCTTAGGCTCCTACCACTCTACCAGCGATTTTTCAATTTCCTTATTCTTCACAAAAACTCACAGTAAATGTAATCCACTCAGCAACAACCGTGAATAATTGAAAGCCGCTCCTTGACTGAATATTGTATAAGCTAGAGTACGGTCGCCGAGCACGTTGGCTATACGGATGCTGTTTTCTTGTAAAACTAAGACTTTATACTGGAACTAGTATGGTTTAAAATAGATTTTCTCCGAGTGTATACAGGGTGGAAAGCTCATGGACGCTACGTATTTAGTGCATAATTCTGAACCCTTCCGCATAGAAATTTTTCTGCAGGTATAAAAAAAGAACTTCTGTTTCCCACAAAACGGCTCTTTCACCATGTATATTGTAATTTTTAGTGTTCCGTACCCAAAGGGTCGAACGGGATCCTATTACTGAGACTTTGCTGTCCGTCCTGCCGTCCGTCCGTCCGTCTGTCACCAGGCTGTATCTCATGAACCGTGATAGTTAGCCAGTTGAAATTTCTACAGATTATGTATTTCTTTTGCCGCTATAACAACAAATACTAAAAACAGAATAAAATAAATATTTAAGGGAGCGTCCATGCAAAAAATTGATTTTTTGTTCGTTTTTATAAATAATGGAACGGAACGGAACCCGTCGTGCCCGAGTCCGACTCGCACTTGGCCGGTTTTTATATCAGCCCATGTTGTCCCATTGCTGGCCTCTGCTCCTCCCACTTCTGGCTAGTTTTAAGTGGTTTAACACTGCTGTTACCAATAAAATATTTTAGGACTCATCAATATCAACATTGCCTAGCCTTTTCCCAACTATAATGTCGGCTTGAGTCTAACCGGAAACAGTTGAATCTGACCTCCACAACCCAGTTAGTACTGAGTAATACGAAACACCTTAGTAACACTAGTTGTCAAACTTTCGGGCCACTGAATACTTGTAACAACTGTCAAAGATCTACAAATTACAGCCGAGACCCAACGGCTTTCAGAGTCACGGAGGAAACTCTGTAATAGGCTTTTACCCATCTACGTACCGACCTAGGCAAGCGCGGCTTAACTTAAAGATCGACCCGAGTGGCTGTTATTGATTAGCCACGAGCTCCTTAAAAAAAAAATATTTTAGTACTCAAACTATTGTAAAGTTGGTGGTTGGTGGAAGAGCTCGTGGCTAAATAATAACAGCCGCACGGGTCGATCTTTAAGGTTAAGCCGTGCTTGCCGAGGTCGGTCCGTGGATGGGTGACCATAATTAAATACCGAGTTTCCTCCGTGCCTCGGAAAGCACGTTAAGACGTTGGTCCCGGCTGTCATTTGTAGATCTTTGACAGTCGTTACGAGTAGTCAGAAGCCAAAAAGTCTGACATCCAGTCTTACCAAGGGTCTATCGTAATACTCAGTTACTGGGTTGTGGAGATCAGATAGGCACAGGCAGTCGCTTCATGTAAAATACTCGTACTCAGCTGCATCCGGTTAGACTTGAAGCCGACCCCAAGATAGTTTGGGAAAATGCTAGGCAGATGACTATCACTATTGTAAAGTTGGTCTTACGTATCTCAAAGTTAAAAGCGGTATTTCACGAGAAAATCGCTTGGCTAGTGTTTTAGTGCCGTCAATACCGGTTTCTTGTTTACTAAATTCGGCAGTTTTTGTTGTAAATATTTTGCTGCATCGGTCTGTGGCTTTTTATGGTAATCTGATGAGGCTTTATTTTTAGAATGACTTGACTCTTCAGATGTTGACTTTTAATCACTTAGATACGGGTGATGACTGATGCTGGCGTCAAAAGGGACTTTAGGCTTATCAAATAAAACTTTAAGTGCGCCCAAAAATTTTTAAAAAAAGTTTGCTTTTTTGGGGTTGCTTATTAATGGACTAACAATGAATTTACTTAAAACGTCACTGACATAATAAATTGTGAAACAGTCTCTACCTTAAGAGGGGACTCTAGCCCCGAGGAATTTGAAGAATAGGTATTTGAAGAAACTATTGCCGTCGCGTTGTGCCCGACCAAGCCCCCGTAAAGAGCGAAAGGGACAACTGCAGCTCAGGCTGTTCAAAACTAAACTGATCTAAATAATTCTTATACCAAAATTTAGAGGAAAAGTATATCTATGCTAAATTTTTTTTTTTTCATAAAAAAACTTATCTAATTTATCTGATAGTCGTCTGAACATGGCGGTAAAAACGGGCTTTTTTTGGGGTTTTTGGATTGTCATAATTCTTTTAGTGATTATGTTTTGAAAAAAAAGAAAATGATAGGGGCATGTATAAAAAAATAGACTCTAGACGCATTATTCACGAAGAAAACAGCGGAACACCTTTGTATGGAGAAAGGCCCACTAGAGTCCCCTCTGACACATCGAACTATACATAATATTAGAATAACAGAAAGACAAAAATAATTTTGCACGACTTTTGTTCACACCATGAATGTCTTAGCAGCACTTAACAAACATCTGATACATGTTCCTACCATACAAAATTCCATTCACCTGTTTACTCTGTAAAGTGAGGTACAGCGCACAGATATACAGGTCGGACGTATCCACTGCATCTTTTATCCCCAGATCTAGGTCAGGCCATCCAGGGCCGTGTGCCTGATATGTGCCCTACATTGCTCTAGCTAGCTTATGTTGTACACCTTTTACTCAACTGCGAGACGCAAAGGAGAGTTATGTGTTTATCAGCCTACGGATGTATGTTTGTTGTTTTGAAGCGCTGTAGAGACCAAGCAAGAGGACCGATTTGGATGATTCTTACGTCAATTGATTTGTCTTAATCTTGCGAGTGTCATTAAAGACATGACAGTAATCAAAATTTAATAATAGGACGATAACCAGACGCCATTCTCTGAAAAAAATAAGGCAAGCATTTAGCTTTTACCTTTTTATGGGATTCGGAGATACGATAGAAATTGCAATAAATGCTCTGTACAGCATTCAGTAAAACTTAAAGCCATCTTTCAAGGATGTAAGTGAGGGAAACCTTGCAGAGAAAACCTTGCAAAAAAAAAAAAGTCTAATCGGATGCAGCTGAGTACCAGTATGTTACACGAAGCGACTGCCTATCTAACCTCCACAACCCAGTAACTGGGTAATACAATACCCCTTGGTAGAATGGATGTCAGACTTGGCTTCTGACTACTCGAAAAGACTGTCAAAGATCTTCAAATGACAGCCGGGACTAACGGCTTAACGTGCTTTCCGAGCCACGGAGGAAACTCGGTATGTAGTTATGGACACCCATCCACGAGTCTACATCGGCAGGCACGGCTTAAACTTATACATCGACCGGTGCGGCTGTTAATCCATGAACTCATCTTTTATTCCTAGAACATAGAATGAAAAAAACATCGTTAAAGTAACAAAAACGAATACGTAAACATTTACAATTTGCATTACTTATGGCCCGCCAGTTCGCCACACCTGTGTAATGTCTGAATATCAGTAGGAAGGATGTAATCTTGCCTACGATTCCGCTGGGCTAGCAACCAGCTTAGCAGTGGTACCAAAATACCTAGATTATTTTCAACTTGATTCGAAAGGGATAACATTTTGTTGGACTTACGGGGGATGACGGCTACAATGTATTCACCCCTAATTATGACTTGAGAAAATTCTTATACTTGTCTTTTGTCATCTCAATTTGCTGATAGATCTTCAAATTAATTCCGAAGTATAGGATTGGATGTTTTTATGGTTTCAATCAGTAGAAAAAATGTGTTTTTTTTTTAATGATTTTTGTAACTTTATAGACCTATATATCCTGCGTAAGCGTGTGAAGTTTCATTAAAATGGGTTCAGTTGTTTTTGGAAAAAAAGGACTTGAAAGTATGTATGAAATGTCGTAAGATGTAAACACTCTTAAGGTAACGGAAACGATAGGTATTAATCTGTAATTCATACAACGTAATCATAATGTATTATGACGTAAATATGATTTGATACTATTTACAAAACAACCACCCGTCTAATGAGAGACCGGCAATTTTCTCAAGGTGCATAAACAATCACTTGAGCATCAAATAAAATATACGAAAATAAAGAAAAAACGTAACTAGTTTTAACTTGTTTTAAAGTGGAACTTAAGTGAACGCAACTTTAATTAAGTACGCCAGAACAATCTATACTTTAATAAATTGATGTTGGATGGATTGTGTGGAAAATGAAATGAAAGAAAAAGGAGTAAATGATAGCATGACGAATGACAGAGGAGAATGGGGGAAAAAGGAGTAAATGATAGCATGACGAATGACAGAGGAGAATGGGGGAAAAAGGAGTAAATGATAGCATGACGAATGACAGAGGAGAATGGGGGAAAAAGGAGTAAATGATAGCATGACGAATGACAGTGGAGAATGGGGGAAAAAGGAGTAAATGATAGCATGACGAATGACAGAGGAGAATGGGGGAAAAAGGAGTAAATGATAGCATGACGAATGACAGAGGAGAATGGAGGAAAAAGGATTAAATGATAGCATGACGAATGACAGAGGAGAATGGGGGAAAAAGGAGTAAATGATTACATGACGAATGACAGAGGAGAATGGAGGAAAAGGAGGACAAGGACAGGAAGATGGTGATGATGAATCTATACTTTAATATTATAATTGCGAAAGACTTACTTAGTCTGTCATTTAGTTTTCCTCAAGGCTTTGGATCAAACTTTATAGACGGATGTACTATAACTTAGGTTACCTTTTATCACGTTAGTCCATACAGCGACACATCAATCTATTTATTTCCAGTATAACATGGCCTCACGTTGTACAGATTTTCCGTACAATGAGAGACTCGCATATACTGGTTTTGTATAACTTAATTGGTCCTTACTTACTTCCGTACTTTCCTGTGTCATAATTTCTATACTAATAAATACAATGAAAATAAGCAATAAAAATTATTCGTACGCCGCGTCCACATCATTCTTGTCTAGGTAGGGCTGCTATTTTTTTAATTTCTAAACCCTGAGCGAAGCCACGGACGAAAGATATTTTCAATAAGTCAAGCTGCGGTTATACGCATTAGAGTAATTTACAAGTAAACATATTTACCACTTAATAAATACAAATAGCACATAAATCATCATAGCATATTACGATTAATTGGATAATATCACGCGATGATCGAGAGGAACAAATTAACACTAGCATGCTAATCTGAGCAAAAAAAAATGCTATATTGATTCATCTCACGTACCTTGTACTTTACCTAAAGCCAGAGAAAATGATCATATAGCAAAGCAAATTAACAGATTACCAACTTTATTTGCTCATAAATTCAAATCTCACCTGTCATTCTTTGACAGTCGTCAATTCGACCAACCTTTAACTTCCGTGACTGTAGGTACATTACATGCGACATCATTGCTATGCCTGGATTAACATTTTAGAAATGTAGATTAGACTAAGTCTTTTAGGGTTCCGTACCCAAAGGGTCAAACGGGACCCTATTATTGAGACTTCGCTGTCCGTCCATCCGTTCGTCCGTCTGTCTGTCACCAGGCTGTATCTCATGAACCGTGAGTCAGCCAGTTGAAATTTCCACAGATTATGTATTTCTGTTGATGCTATAACAACAGATACTAAAAACACAATAAAATAAATATTTAAGGGGCGAAAGGGGCGAAACGAGCAAAAAATCACTTTTTTGTATGGGGGCTCCCATACAAAAAAGTGATTTTTTTGGTCGTTTTTATAAATAATGGTACGGAACCCTTCGTGCGCGAGTCCGACTCGCACTTGGCCGTTTTTTTTCATCCTTAATGTTTTAAACCTTTTAGGACCACAAGTTAAAATAAAAACACTTACTCAAGCTACGCTAAGTAACGAGAGCCTTTGTAAACATACGTATAAGTGCAATAAACGGGAATAACAAGATGGACCAGTAATGTCTTTGAGACCGTGAAGGACATTTCTGACGTACACACAACTATTTACCAGGCGTGCATAATGCGAACACTGGCTATACGACTATTTTTAGAATTTAATCATCAATTTTAAATCGATTTAACAAATAAAACTATCCGTAAAAGAAGATCTTGTATGCAAAATTAATTCTCTGGCAATCAGAATTATTTCATCTCCGTTATCTTTCTGCCCTTGTCCTATGTTACTTTTTTTTTCTTCCATCCTTTGTCAACTGTAACGCGATCATTTACTCCTTTTTTAACCCCCGACCAAAATAGAGCTGTGTTATAAGTTTGACGTGTGTATCTGTGTTCGGTCTGTGGCCTCGTAGCTCCTAAATGTATGAAGCGATTTTGATAAAATTGGTTTCGTTTGAAAGGTGTTTTAATCGAGAGTATTCTTAGCTATGTTTCGAGAAAATCTGCTCAGCCGTTTGAAGGTCATCACCTCTTTTCTAGTTGATAATACAACTTCTACGGCTCTGGTCGATTCGAAATTTGAAATCTTGTCACTTGTCACCCCCGCCATAAATTATTTTTTCTTAGCATACTGATACTGATACTGCTAGCCTGCGTCATCCCACTGCTGGGCAAAGCATGAAGTATTTTTTTTTTCGCTTAGCACAAGCGTACACCCGACATATCGGACTCCCGACGCTAAGACGCTTGGATTATTTTTTTATTGGTTTTCTTAGAGGGTTTGTTTGTCCGGCGTTTTTAATTATTTTAATTTAATTTTTTTTAATATCATTTCTCACACAATCCATTCATCGTTTCCTTAGTCTTCCTTAATTATTTCATCACCACGGCTCCTAAAATGGTGAAGGGGTTCTTGGAACTCGGGGCGGATTACGGCCAGCTTCCTTTCAAAGAGAGGAGGCCCTTATCTCAGCTGTGGGGACATTAAAGGCTGATTAACGATTATGCATAATGCAGTCTTCAGATTTTCGCACTATGCTGGTAGAAGTGGTGGAAAAGTGTTATGATAGACACTTTTTCTCGATCCGGGAACCTAACCGAGGACCTAATGCTCAGCCGTCGCGTTTACGAATACTCGACCAAAAAAAAGCAGTCTAAATGAATACTATAAATTAATAAAATTGCTTTGAAACAATACACACCCGGTGAAATTTATGTTCATTTGCAATTCGCACAGCTGGAGCCAGTTGTGAAGTTTGTCTCATGTAATTTGCATCTGCATTCAAAGTTTTGTTTCGGCATAAAATATATTTTGCACAGGAAACTTTGGGAAGCGTTAACTATTTTACATTTGCATATAAGAATGCAAAAATCAGTTCCAATGTACCACCATCATCTGCCTAGCCTTTTAGCCAACCATGTTAGGGTCAGCTTCCAGTCTTACCGGATGCAGCTGATTACCAGTATTTTACATGGAGCGACTGCCTATCTGACCTCTACAACCCAGTTAGCACTGCGTAAAAAACGATACCCCTAGAAAAGACTGGTTGTCAGACTTTCGGCCGAATGGTACCAGTCTTCTTCTTCTTCTTCAACCTTTGGCCACCCAATGCTGAGTGAAGGTCTCTTCCAAATCTCTCCACTTTTGGCGGTTATGTGTCATGGCTATCCAGTTTCTTCCGGCCACTTTAATGAGATCGTCTGTCCACCTAGTCGGTTGTCTTCCCACATTCCTCCGTCCCGTCCGTGGTCTCCACTCCAGCAGTTTCTTCCCCCAATGGTACCTGGGGGCCTACTCTCTAAGTCCGTCAACGAAAGTACGGGTCCGTCCGTAGGTAGCTCTATACTTTGAAATGAACCCTACGCTCTAATATTTTCAGATTCATGAGTTTTGAAAACACATCGTGATTAAGGACAACTGTCCAATCGTTTTCACATTCATTTTTAGTTCGGGCCCATAACGAATCTTATGTCCGCAAGTGATAAGGAGTAGGAAACGACCGTAACTTCGGCCGAAAGTGCGGATTTCGTGCTTAGAGAGTAGACCCCCTGTAGCGACTATTAAATATCTACAAAAGAGCCGGAAAAATAAACAAGCTACGTACTAAAAAATGAATTCTAAGCCTCAACAACAATTGCTTTCTCTAGTGTCAAGTAAATGAATGCCTATAAAGTTAAAGGCATTAGATTCATAGTCACGTCACCATTCGTGCGTAACCTTGAGCACAGTATTGTATTGTGAATTGTTAGAATTTTGCAATAACTTGCCGTTTTGCCGTGTAACGATGCTAATTTTGTGCTTAATGTACTCGGCGATCGATATGGAAACTGCTTCGCTACTCCGGAGAGTGAGATATAGTTGCAACAGCATCCTGAGAACAGTAGCATTATAGGGCTTTTATTAGCTCTCCAATTGTAAAAAAATATGCGAAGAGGAATTGTTACTAGCATTAAATAGTAAGGTAAGTAAATAAAAAACAATATTTAAATAAAACTAATTCATTCATTCTATCGTATATGGACCGAAACTTAACGATAGATTCTTGCAATAATAGATCAACTTCAAACAGGCTAAGAAAAAAGACAGAGGGATTCTAAGTGGTATGGCGGGACAAGCTTGTCTCCTACTTAAAGAATAGGCCTACACTTGCAGAGTATATGTAGAATTTCGATTAAGAATGCGGTGTAAAGCCTTGCAACTTACAATCTCAAATATCTTAAAATAAATGTAATACCTCCATTTCCATTCTATCATCGGAGAAGCAGAGATACGGCGAAGCGTCACCGTTATTAGTTGAAGTTCCACGGACCCGAACAAAGCGCTATGCTCTCACATTTATTGTGGGAACCGCAGGTCTGTGGTCTTCACTGCCGGCTTCTCTGTTCCCTGATCATTATAATCTGGATCTCTTTAAAGCTCGGGTGAATCGGTTCCTTCGTCCTTGTCATCGTTTCATATCAGGCGAGTTGCGTCCAAACGCAAGCCTCTTAGGTATAAAAAAATAGTGCGTGGAGTCCCTCCGCACGGAAGAAGTGTAACTTCGTAATACTACACGCATGCGTTCGAGTGCCACGGATTCACTCTCCTTATTTTATTGAGCTTCTAAATCTAATATTTTGTTGTTTTCTTGTTGTATTATTTTTATTACATAAGTTTATCGAGGTTATTCTACTCATGGAAATTGAGCAAAGGCTGATCACACCGAAGAGTCGAATGCATGACTGTTTGCCCGCCATCTTGCGTACCTAGTAGAACTACGTAGTCACAAATCTTGTAATACTGCCATCTCTTAGTGAGTTCTAGAAAATATTCCCCATCCATGGTAGCGTTGTTGGAAGTCGCAAAAGAAGTTTCATTCAATAAATGGTTTTTTTTTTTTTTTTTTTTTTTTTTTTTTTTATTCCAAAAAAAAAAATTGACAATTCAACAACTTTCTTCACGCCATTAAAGTGGTCTTGTACATGTTTTTTTTCAAATATCGGAAGTAGTGTATGGCAAATTTCCTTTTAAGTCCTTCGAACGATGATAGAGAATTGTTATGGATGGCCACTAACTACCCCGCAGTGGAACATCACTGATAAGCTAAATTAGGCACAAAACAGTTTCCCTATTACTGTCATTGACAACCCAGGAACAAAATCTAAAAATAACAGCACCAATCTTATTTATATTGCATGCAACGCTTATTTCGAACTTAATCTGATACAATCATTCTATTACAATTGACATGCAATTGACGTCAATAGTAAACTGCTCTATACCTGTAATGTGCTCTAAACGTATAATCATGCTTTTATACACTACTTACTTAGTTGATCGTCAACGGTTAAATCTTTTCTTGAAGAGATGGGTATAAGAGAGTCCCTTGAGTCGCAAAAAGGGAGAAGCGAATGGTCTGGTTTGATGTCCGTGTCTTTAAATTTCTGGTGATTTTATTTGATCCGTAAATCTCAATCGGAAGGGATAGCCCCTAATGTCGGCTTTGATGTTCATGTCCTACGAATCCTTCCTTTAAATCTGTTGGTTCCGTTTCATTTGTTCCAATAGTCGGTCCAGTAGGATTTTTTAAGCACCTACCTGGTTGTGTTTCTCTCTACTGCTTAACATGAGTTAGTTTAAAAGTAGTTCCTCTTACCTTATAAATATCAGGGTGCCTCACCAAAAGTTTGCGTAGATCTCCATTAAATCCAATACACTTTTCTGTTTACTTCCCAAAGTCAGGTATTATTTGCGCATTAACATATTTCTTTCTGTTTGGTATTCTACTGATTGCACATAGGAAGTTTCCTTCGCTTTGATTTGGCAGTCATTTTTTCAAGTGGAAGTAAGTATCATAAAAATAAAAGGTCTGACATCACATAAATCAAAAATCATAAAACAAATTGTGATAAAGTTGTTTTGACATCGATGCTAAGTTATTTATTGATTTAAATGCACCTGTGACTATAATAAATTGACATACAAAAATTGAATTAGTTGCCTAGGTATTGTAAATTTATAATGTAAGTTTTAAAGCCTGCCTGTGTGGTCGGTCGTTAAAAGAATATGACACCTTCAATTCATTCTAGCCAGTCTGACAAAAAAAAGATGACAAATGCGCCATGCCTGTTAATTTCTAAAAATATTGACTCGTATGTTATGGAAGAATGTAGTTGAATAGATTATTACACTGCAGCACTTCACACTTACATTATTATCTTTTTAACACATTGTCATAGCACTTATGCTATGACTAATGCTGCTAAAGTGATATAAGTATGCAATCACCCTACATTTTTGCTAGCCATCGCCCCTGCTGTAAGCGAATTCGTGTACCAGGAGCACACGAATTCGCTAGAGGTTTCTGCAGCCGCCTCGCCGACTCACTGCACACTTGCACAACCGGTCCGCGTGCCGCACACAGCATTGAAAATTACGTCATGTATTTTATTTAGCCTTATGTAGAGCTTGGTATACCTATCTATATGCACGGCCGGCAAGTAAGTCACGACGCACCTCCTACGCGCTCTAACAGCCTGGTACTTCAGAAGCCAGAAAGGATTCAAAAGGAACTTTATTGTGAGCCTTTTTGCGTTACCAAGGAGATTTTAATAAAAGAAGAAATGGGTTTAAAGGATACTTGAGTTTGTTGAACTTGTTTTTTTGTATTGCTCCTTTGTGACGTAGGCACAGGTACTTCACGTTTCCTGTTAGTAGGAATAAGTACTCTTTTACATGATTATCAAGTGTATGTTTCATAGTAGCTATATTTACTTGCATAGGTATATTTTCGTTTGCGGCAAAGGCTTGCTTGCGTATTGTGTAAGATTGATTCAATAATAGCATTGGTTTTGATTTGTTTATTCTCTGACTTTCAAGGTCTCGATTCGACGCGTCTGCTCTTTTTATATTTTTGACAACATTTTGATGGTGTAAAGTTCAAACGGCGGCGTCGGAAAATTTCATAATTCCCTACTTCAGGGATTTTTGTTAAGCTCTTTTTGAGAGATAAGCGATTTGTATAAAAAGTAATGAGATTTTTTTCTGTTTCTGTAAATTGCTCATCTTTTGATTATGTTTCAGTTATCATGTTGCAATGATTTCAGAACTGTTTAGGTACTAGCTACAGGGCCCACCCTGTATATTATTATTATTTTTTATTATATTGTATATAAAATACCTGGAACATGTACAGCTTCTTAGATTTAATTACAACCTCCATACATTTTGTTAGTTTTACAATTTAATTAAATCAAAGTATTTCACAAATTATTACAAATGAAACAAATAAACTAAAACTTCTAGAAGGTAGAAAAAAACTATGGTTTATGTTAAACTAATATCGGAGGAAACCTTGACACTTAGCCATTAGCTGCATATTAAAGATGAATCTAATCAAATAAATTATCACTAGAACCCTGACATCAAATTGAACAAAAATACAGGTAAGTATGTAACATAGCTTGATAACGATTATGTATTGATTAGTTTATATATAGACAATTTTTCAATGTCATCCTTTTATTAAGTAATCTTCTTTTTTGCAAAATAATGCTAAGTAGAAGTTTAGTGCAGAAGTAAATAATATATGTTTATTTTTAAATTGTTCTTTAGTTTACGAACACTTTGACACGTCAAATAAATAATCGGGGCATTGTTACCCTCAGGGCCCAGACTCGGACAGGTTAGGTTCGAAGGGGATCTAGGGGGGTCTAGTCAGTGAGCGAACTTCACGCCTGTAATCCCCGAAGGGTCAGGCACGACATTAGGTGCACCTAATAAATAGTACACCCACCTTATTTCGCCGGTTATGTTTAAGTCCTATGTAAAAGGGGGCGAGCCTATTGCCATTAACCGGGCACAAATCCAGACTCCGTGGCTTCTATTGAGAAATTCCTGATGGAAATACTCAATAAAGCTTTACTCGACCCGGGAATCGAACCCTCCTGGGTTCTCCCCATGCTCAGCAGTTGCACTTGCTTGTAAGTTGACCATAAACTATTGAACAAAATTTAATTTAGTTTTTAATTAAATTCAAACAAAATTTAATTTAATTACTATTAGCTACTTACTATTATTTTTTTTTGTTTATCTTGTCAGTCCCCTTAACAATCAAATGCCTTGACTGTACATGGCCTCATAAGTTTGCTTATTAGGGCCCGGATGCGTAATGGCAAACTGTATATTACCACAGCACAGACATCCATAGTCTGTGCTGGACCGTTTGGTGCTCGTTACACTAAAGAGCAAAATGTATTTAAACACAGACATTCTCTGTATTGGTATACATTATGCTCGTCATTTCCAAAGCAAACTGCGTACGAGTGCAGAGTAAAAGATTTGGCGGGGTAGTGATTAGTGAAACACATTAAGGACAACTTAGGATGCAAAAGCGAGCGAAGCGAGCTCGGGACATTGTTACCCTCAGGGCCCAGACTCGGACAGGTTAGGTTCAAAGGGGATGTCGGGGTCTAGAAAAGAGCGAAGCGAGCGAACAAAGACCCTGCGATATATGGTGGAACCCTTCGTGCGCGAGTCCGACTCGCACTTGGCCGGTTTTTACCTAGTTGTAAGTTTATAATATTGCAAGGGAAGAGCTGAGCCTCCAACTACAGGCATTTTCTACGCCTAAATGGAGACTCCTCGACATGCAATGTAAGCCAAAATGATATGAAATAAACTTATTTGTTATACCTATTACCTAATGATAATTTTTTTTTTTTGGTTATAATTTCACTTTTAAAACGGGCATTTAATTTTGGTGTTCATTTACTGTTTTTGGCAGTATTCAAATGTTTATTTTTTTAAGTTAAATTTACATATTATGTTCTTGATTACTGTGGCATGAATCTGTCGATCGTATCACAAAGGGGTAAGCTAGACATGTGGCTGTCTGTACTCAGTGTACTCATATGTATTTTGCTCCAATATTCTAAAGCAAAATGTATTTCAACACAGACATTGTCTGTGCTGGTATGCTATTTACTATGCTCTTCGTTCATTAAAGCAAACTACCTGCGAGCACAGAGCAACCCGTATCTGGGGGTCTACTCTCTAAGCACGAAATCCGTAGTTTCGGCCGAAGTTACGATCGTTTCCTACTACGTATCACTTACGGACATGAGATTCGTTAGGGGCCCGAACTAAAAATGAATGACAATACGATTGGACAGTTGTCCTTACTCCCGATATGTTTTCAAAACTCATGAATCTGAAAATATTAGGGAATAGGGTTCATTTCAAAGTATAAAGCTAGTTACGGACGGACGGACCCGTACTTTCGTTGACGGACTTAGAGTAGGCCCCCTGTGGGAATACGTATACAGTTTGACAATACGCGACCCGGGTACACGCGACAGCGATCGATCGAGTCAAATTGCGAATGTAATACAAACGTTTTTTCATTGAAATTCTTTGCCAAACAAAAGCGTGCCGGATCCGATTATATTAAATAAGATTTTTCTTTTTTATAAAAAAAAAAAAACTATCGATACCTAGTCTAGTCTTATGACTGTAAAAAATAATGTTCTGCCTAGTTGGTGTATTGGTCGCAAGCGCTAGAGCTGAGCATGAGATCGTGGGTTGGATTCCCAGGGTGTGCAAAAAGTTATTAGGAATTTCTCAGTAGCAGGCCGGATTCTAGATTCGTGTCCGGTTGATGGCAAAAGGGTCGCACTCTATTACATGGGACTTCACATAACTGGCGAAATGTGGGTGTAGCTACAGAGGCATACTTCTACCTAACCCTGGGCACAATATTTTATTTGATGTTATTCTACAATTACTTGATCCCAAAACTCAAAATCTTAACTCAACATGAAGTAAAATCATAACTCAACACCAAGCATGCCCAAGACCCAGAACCACTTTTCCCAAGTCTAAGTAATAATTTATAACTCTATGCCTATTCAGAGTTCCAACCTTCCAGCACAGATTAGTTCCACATAGAATTACTATATCTAGATAAGCCGTCAGCTTTCCCCTTTCTAAAGTTCATCCTCAACCGTGACTGCCGTTTATAAGTTAACAAAGGACGGTTCTCTATAAAACGATTTTGCTGAGTTTCTCTTCATATTGTGTTCGAGCTAGTTGTGTTCTTAAGATAAGTATCTTTCCACGGTGTTCTGGGAGCAAAATATCAAGTATTACTTGAAACAATAGGGGATCGGACTGGGTAAAGAAAACGACGTTCTATTTTGTCCGTCAGACAGGTAATACAAAAATATTAGACACGTATTTTTTGTTTTATCAAAATACCAAAAAATTACTTAGTTAGAACTCATTAAAGTTGGAGAGTGGGGGCTTACTACGTCACAAGTAGGTATAAAACGTACCTACATGTGACGTCATGCGCCATTTCAACTCAATATATCTCCGTAATTTTATGACCACGTGAAAAAAGAAAAAATACGTGTCCAATACTTTTCAATAAACTACCCGACGGACAAAGAAAAAAAAAATAGGATTATCCCCTATTGTTTGAATCTGGCTGTTAAACTTCCCTTGTTTATGAATCTCTGAGAGAGATTCAAAATTGAGAAGATTGTTACAGAGTATCGATTGATTTATAAAGAATTGAGAAAATCTAAGTCTTGAATAACCACTACTGCTCGAAAAAACAGTGCAGGAAAAGACTTGTCTTAGAACCTGCTGGGCCCGCGTGATGGATTACGGCACACTCTCTTTCAAAGAGAAGATTCCTGTGGCCCAGCCAGCAGTAGTAATGATACAGATTCTTTTTGTTTAAACATTTTACCTACTGAATAAAAGCTAAATCTTCGATGGCGATTTGTCTAAGCTGGCTATTCAGTCTCTAAATCTACATACCTACTTTAAGAATACCCGAATTTCCTTGTCTGTTAAAGTGGTTTAATTTTGAAGCTTTCCGTAATTTGAAGGGCTGAGAGTGGTATTTAATTTTAGTTTGGCCTCTCGGCCAGTGAACTGTCGTCGGGAGCAAGGTCGTCCCGAACCTGCCTAGAATCGATCTTTCACTTACGAAACTTCAAGGTAAAACAAGGTTATAAAGACCGAAAGAAGTCAATTAAGCTAAGAAAGAATTCAGAAAGGAAATCGAAAGATCTATATAAAACTTTAGACAAAATAGTCTCAGATATAAATCTCTTTATGTTGTCTAACTGTAGATTATTACCATTTGAACTTGATTAATGGACTGCCTTATCGCTAAAAGAGATATTTCTAATTTGATTATCAATGGGATTTGATCTGGTTCTTCTTATTCATCATATCGTGCGAGCATATTTCCAGGCGGTTGATGGGATCCTTGTTACTTTAAACTTCAAAACAATTGGAAAACACACTTTGAATCACATTGCGAATTTGGAGGGAGAGAACATCGGTCACGGCCCATACATGCTGTGACCTGGATATAAAATATCGCGAACATGACTAGTGTATGGATTAATCTACTCCCCTAGGCATAATCGTCAATCCTAAATTGAAAATATTTTATTTAAAAGCCGAGGATCATGAAACG
This sequence comes from Cerastis leucographa, assembly GCA_963082945.1. Taxonomy (NCBI): domain Eukaryota; kingdom Metazoa; phylum Arthropoda; class Insecta; order Lepidoptera; family Noctuidae; genus Cerastis; species Cerastis leucographa. The sequence goes on from OY720359.1 coordinate 3,676,722, forward strand.
TTACTCTTATGTATTTCGTCACTTTTGAGGTTATGATGTAGTGTAAGTAAATAATTCTGCAGCCATGATGACAACCTCAGCTAAAACCCGAAACACTTTGACAGCTCTCATGTCATAATACGTTCCGTTCTACGTATTCGTGCAAATGTCAACATATCATTTGCAACTAATTTCGGCATAATCTCTTAATCTTAATCCATATTTCCATCTAAAAATGATGTTACTGATAATACACTACAAAAATAAATAAAAAAAACTACGTTAAATTCTAGTACCTAAAAAGGTAAACGCATAATGGTAGTGTGACTTTAGTGTTATGATGAAACATGTACCACAGATAAAAACGGGACGGGTTTAGATGCGTTCAAAACCTATAAAAACTAGTAAGGAAATGAGGTTTTTATTACAAAGCTAAATTATTTTACCGGCTCCAATAAAATATGCTGAACCCCGTAATTCAATATACACCTTAGTCACTATTTTTTGACGTATCAATCATTTATGGTCGTTTCATATTTTGGTCAGATCATATATGACCGATGTTCTTTGTAATCCATTACTTCATGGGTTTGACAAACTCGTGCTCGACAATGTGAATATTATCTCGCTAGACTTTACCCAAATTTGTTGGGGTCGGCTTCCAGTCTAACCGGAAGTAAGTATCTGAATACCAGTATTTTACATGGAGCGACTGCCTATCTGACCTTCACAACCCTGTTAGTAATACGATATTCCTTTGGAAGACTAGTTGTCACTTGTAACGACTGTGAAAGATCTACAACTGACAGTCGGGACCAGCGGCTTAACGTGCATTCCGAGGCAAGGCGAAAACACGTATGTGGTATGCAGCTTCGTACCGGTATTTTACACAAAGCGACTGCCTATCTGACCTCCCCAGTAACTGGGTAATACGATATCCCTTGGTACGACAGGAAGTCAGACTTTTGGCTTCTGACTACTCGTAACGACTGTCAAAGATCTACAAACACGGAGGAAACTCGGTATGTAGTAATGGTCACCCATCGACGGACCAACCTCGGCAAGCACGGCTTAACCTTTAAGAACGACCCGTGCGGCTGGTATTATTTAGCCATGAGCTCCTTGACTCGACAATTCTACAATGTGAATAACGCAATTAATATTGTTGAATTTCTTTTATAAATCTGTTAAGTACCTACGCAATTACCCCGCAGGATGCTACTGCAGCTACTTCCGTGTTCCTCATCTTCTGTGATCTAATTGCTTTAATTTCAATTGTTGCAGTGTATGAAAGCGTACGTGGAGTTCGAAGTCTGCAATGGCGCCTACGAGGTGTCTTGTCCAGACGCAAGATGCAGGGTGGGAGCAGCGCTCAATCTGGACGAGATATCCGAACTGGTGGAGCCTGGGGTCATGGAGAAACATCTCAAGTTTCGACTTAATCATGGTCAGTATTATAACACCCGCACCTACCTACAGGCTACAGCAGATATAATCTATTATATAAAATTCTCGTGTCGCGATGTTTGTTACCATACTCCTCAGAAACGGCTGAACCGATTTGTATGAAATTTTGTGTGCATATCGGGTAGGTCTGAGAATCGGCCAAAATCTATTTTTATACCCCTAAAACCTATCAAAATTCGAACGAAGTCGCGGGCAGTAGCTAGTTATACAATATAAACATACTCGACTGCCTCGTTGGTCAAGTGGTCACAAGCGCGACTGTTCAGCATGAGGTTTTGGGTTCGATGCCCGGGTTGGGCAAAGTGTTATTGGGTTTTTCCATCAGTAATTTCTCGCCACGGAGTCCGGATTTGTGCCCGGTTGACGCCAATAGGCTCGCCCCCTATTAAATGGGACATAAACATAACTGGCAAAATGTGGGTGTGCTATTAGGTACACCTCTGCCTAACACTTCTGGGATTACAGGCGTGATGTATGTAATGTCAACATCGTCCTGAGAAAATCCTAATGAATTGGAGCACATGTGTCCAAAAGAGTGATGAATATAAATGCTGGTGGATGGAGGGAGAGAGAGGAAGGCCAAAGAAAAGATAATAGATAATGTAAGGAATTATATTAAAACAAAGACAATCATTGACATTATGTAGAAGAAAGTGGGACGGAGAAAACGTGTTGCGCCGACCACATATAAAATAGGGCAAGGACAGGAAGCTGATGATGAACCTAGTAAGCCCGATTGATTCGGAGTCAGCGCCGATTTCTGCTTCTTCCATGCATATCTATTAGATGAGCCGTGTATCTAGTGACCGTCTTTCTAGCAATTACCATTGTTCAGTCAATAGATCCGTTACTTTAGCCTTCCCCTACTCTTATCTATACAAATAAATAATATTGAAGTGTTTGTTTGTAATATTAAAATAACCGCTTTTTACCACATGCATATGTATGTATGTATATGCGGTACATAAACCAAAATAATATTTTCTACAATTTTTGTCTGTCTGTCGGTTTGTTCCGGCTAATCTCTGGAACGGCTGGACCGATTTAGACGGGACTTTCACTGGCAGATAGCTGATGTAATAAGGAGTAACCTAGGCTACTTCCACTTACCACGCGGACGAAATCGCGGGCACAGCTAGTTCATACTAAAAACTTTTCTTACCGAGAATTTTCAAAATGTTGTTGTTATTGGCATTAATTTATTTATCTGTGAGCTGGGTTCCATGCTCTGATTGTGATTCCACTGTACACGGTTCGGCTCGATCATCGTTGATGCGTGTGTGCTCGTCTGCCGCTGACGTTCAGCTCGCTCCGCTCTGTTTCACAGCGATTACTCGCTCCGTAGCTGCACATTATTGAACCATTTGCTCTACTGCAGTAGTGGTGTTTTAAGTTGTGTTGTTTAATGCTCCGGTTGGTAACTGTGTGAAGATGACACTTAAAGGCAAATGCTCATTAAATAAATATTAATAAGTAGCTTCTGCCGGCTACTTCGTCCGGGACGAAGAAATATAATTATCCTTTGAGATTCTGAGTGTAGGTTAACGTCAGTGATAGAATTTATTAAATCGGATAAGTAGGTTGTTTCGGAGATTACTTCCAAACTTAAAACCTCTTAGAATGTTAGAATAGATTTTTATCACTGTTATGAAGTGAAGGAAAACATCGTAATGGAACTGTTATTTCCTTGAACCGAAAATTCAAAGACATGTGACATCTACCAACCCGCACTGGCCTACCTTGGTGGATATAGGGCCCCTCCCTCACACAGTGGTGGCCTGTATGATGCGGTGTGACCAATAATTTTGGAACATTATAATCTGATGATGCAAACGTTTAAAAATACGAACAAACGAAGGATAATTTTAAAACTTATTAATAGCCGCACCAAATAAAACACGCTTTAGAGTGACGTCATTTTATTTCTCGTATTCTTCTCAGTAAACCCTTTCATTTGATTGCTAAGTATATCATTTGAATGCACAAAAATTACCAAGTCCGCCATCTTTGGGAGTCCGCCATATTGGATTTAGAATATCGTCACTTAGCGAACCATGCTTTGTCATCCAAATTAAACATGTTGTATGCAAAATTTTAGCTCAGTCGGAAACCGGGATGTGGTTCAAATTTAACTTCTAGGATTTTTTTACTTACTTACAGGTACAGGTAAATATAATAAAAACGTGTTAAAACAATGGGGCGTACTAACTTAAGGAAGCGGACAAGTGAGAAAACTAAAGTTAAAGACATTCTGACCTCTCAACAGTTCCGGTGTCTGATTGAGTGTGTCGTTAATTCTTTATATCCTGATCATAAGTCTTCATACATAAATATTACACACTACAGTGTGTCGATAAGTGAAAACAACTTGGAATGGAGGGGCTTTAAATGTTGTATGTAAAGCGAAAACAAGCCGTCAGGGCTTCGAAGAAGGACATTGACTTTATGTAATGGCTTTCTACATAAAAATACTCTTAACAAACCCGAACGAAACGGGTGTAACTAATATTGCTTTACTGAGTTATAATTATGAAATTCATCAATACAACCCCTTTAAGTTCTCGGACCTCTATCACTTAGTTATGACTGTTCTCTGGGTTTGTGGTAATCTATCTCTTAAATTCGATGTATGAACGTGGACGAGGTAAAAGAAGTACGTATAAAAAAGAAAAGAAAAAGCGTTTATCCGTGGTGACATCGACATAAGATTGGCATAATACAATATTTAATCTATTAACTTTATTGCAGAGGTGGCGATGGACTCGGGGCGCGCGTTCTGCCCACGCGTGGGCTGCGACACGGTGGTGCAGGTCCGCGCTGCCAGTCCGGCGCACTGCCCCACCTGCCGGCACGACTTCTGCTCACAATGCAACCAGGAGGTAAGATATCTTCTCTTAATATCGCTGGCTGACCTGCGCAATTTCCATGCGTCACTTTTTCCCCGGTTTGCAATATTTTTCATTGACTTTCCGCTCCTACTGGTCGTAGTATGGTGTTATACAAATAGCCCATACCTTCCTCGATAAATGAGCTACTCAGCACTAAAAGAAATTTTCAATTCGTTGTTTATTTTTGCAATTATAGGTTTTTACAAACACTTTTAAACGTCGTCATTTTTAAAACCTAGATATGGCTGGTATTTCGTACCTGACTACTCTGAGAAGAAACAGCCGAAACAAACTCAGCACGCGTAACATGACGGGCTATGTCGACGGAAGAATCGATAATTTGACACATTGTCATTGTCTATCTGTCATTATGTCGATTCTTCCGAGACAAAACTCGTTTCTACAGTGGTCATGCTACGCGTGCTGAGGTCTCAATCTCTTCTAACCAGTAGTTCCAGAAATTAGCGCGTTCAGCCAAAAAAACATGCTCTTCAGCTTAATGATATTAGTATAGATTTTGCAACTGTTGGCATCCTTACGACTTAGTCTCAATACCTCCTGTAATACCATGCATTTTTGTTCTTGAAAATCTAGCAAGCGAAGCTTCATCTTTTACAAGTCAGATGTAAGTAAGGTCCCTCCGGATTTGTTCGGCCTTGTCATTCTTCCGGACTTGTAGACTTAAGGGGATTGTTTGAAGAAAGTTGAAAAAGTTGAACAAGTGACAAAGATAGATCTACAAGTAAAATATCGAGTCAAGAGCAAATGTCTTTCATAATGCGCACAGCAAAAGAGTGGAACTCTCTGCCTGCGTCTGTGTTTCCGAACGCTTACAACCCTAATCTCTTCAAAGTTAGAGTGAACAGGCTTCTTCTGGGTAAGCTCGTACCATCGTCGACTTTGTCTCTGTCATCTCTGACCTAGACTAGAGTCATGAGCAAATCCAACGTAAATAAAAAATAAAAAAAACCATAGGAATTAAAAAAAATAAACATGATCCAATTTTTTTTTTGGCAAATCTGAAAGTCTAACAACCAGTCTGCATTCCAGTACCGTATTACCCAAGACGTTAGATATAGGCAGTCGCTTGTAAAATACTGGTATTCAGATGCATCCGGTAAGACTGGAAGCCATGCGCATCATAGTTGAGAAAAGCATGATGCATCCGGTTAGACTGGAAGCTGAGAGCCATCAAAGTTGAGAAAAGACTAGGCAGATGATGAAAATGACAGCTTTTCTGTCACTAAATGATAATGAGAACTGCAAATGAGATAAGTATTATTTGATTTAGAAGCAACCCCAACCTCGTGCACTATTTCACAATCCGGACATCGACATGAAACTTGCTCAAGTAATGCGGCGTAACGTGTCTTTTCAACGCGCGGCCATCGTCAAAACAAAAAGGTTTACGTTTCGCTTTCCCTCCTAACCTTTGTTCATTTTACGCTGCATGATGCCGTGAGCGAGCTCGTAGACCGAGAGGAAAGAACGGACATTTCTGGTGACATAACATCACGCCTGTAAGCCTCGAAGGGTTAGGCAGATGTGTATCTAATAGTACACCCATATTTAGCCAGTTATGTGTAAGTCCCACGTAATAGGGGACGAGCCTATTGCCATCAACCGGGCACGAATCCAGACTCCGTGGCTGCTACTGAGAAATTCCAGTAGGAAATACCCAATAACTCTTTACCCGACTCGGGAATCGAACCCAGTGACCTGTCGGCACGGTTGGCGCAGTGGTTGAGCGATCGACTGCTGCGCTGCGTGTCGCGGGTTCGATCCCCGCACGGAACAAATATTTGTATGGCCTACAGATAGTTGTTCCGGGTCTGGCTGTTTGTGTATTCCTAGTGTGGGGCAATGTTTTCAAAAATGAAACAAACGAAACCTTCAAGCTCAGCGGTCGCAAGTGCGACCATCGCATCGAGTCAGGCTTTACTGCTGACATTGGAAAATAAACTTTGTTTTCAGAGATCTATAAAAAAAATTCGTTTAGAATTTGGAATGATATTTTGACCTCCCAGGATAAATTTTCCCAAAAATTAAAAAGAACACACAAATTCACGATCGTTTTTAACGTAGCCGCTTCTTTTTATTTATCGAACCTTTCATGGAAAATGTTGCAGTTTATTCTACGTGTTCTATTTCCCGACTTTTGAAGCACCATTCACCGCGACGTGAGAGGAACTCTTCTAAATACTACACCACCAAACCTTCATGTATGTTCCTTATGTATACATGAAGGTAGGATGGCGTATATTCTATACACTTTATGTAAAGAAATAACATTTCCCTGTTCACTGGGTTCATTTAAAAGGCCATGACGACGAATTTATTAGAAACTAGCGACCCGCCCCGGCTTCGCACGGGTGCAATGCTGATACTAAATACACTACAGAAAAACTGTGAACGTTGTATATAAAAACATAGCGGTCCGTTGTATATAAAATATATAGTAATTATACATATTTAAAACCTTCCTCTTCAATCACTCTATCTATTAAAAAAAAACCGCATCAAAATCCGTTGCGTAGTTTTAAAGATTTAAGCATACATAGGGATATAGTGACAGAGAAAGCGACTTTGTTTTTAACCCCCGACCAAAAAAGAGGGGTGTTATAAGTTTGACGTGTGTATCTGTGTGTCTGTCTGTGGTATCGTAGCTCCTAAACGGATGAACCGATTTTGATGAAATTGGTTTCGTTTGAAAGGTGTTTTAATCGAGAGTGTTCTTAGCTATGTTTCGATAAAATCTGATCAGCCGTTTGAAGGCCATCACCTCTTTTCTAGTTGAAGGGAAATTAACAATGTCCACAGGTCTGATCGATTCGAAATTTGAAATCTTGTCACTTGTCACCATGGGCATTGCCTGGGGGGGTGGGTGCTAACCCCCCCCTCCCCCCAGAAAGTTTATTTTTTTAATTTTTGCTGTTTTCGTTAATTGGCGAGATGACACGCAACACCGAGAAAAGTGGACGCAATGGGGGAGGCCTATGCCCAGTATTGGGACAGTCAAGGCTAAGATAAAACAATATAAGTTTAAAAAGCGTGAAATAAAAATTAAATTAAGTAGACCGCTTAGTACAAGCACATAACAAAGCGGACCCCCGACGCTAAGACGCTTGGATTATTTTATTTTTAGTTTTTTAGAGGTTTTTTGTGTCGGGGGTTTTTTAAATTTTTAATTTAATTTTATACTATATGTAGTAATAATAATACCATTTATTTCAGGCTTCAATGGCCCATAGATATATACCTTATAAACTAACATATATAAAGAAGTTACAAATCTCATGTTAGTAAATATGACTTAAAACTACTCGTATGTTAGTAGCACTTCACTTGTTCACACTTCACTTGTGCTGACTGATCAGTGGAACTTGTCCGCGGAAGCGACGGAACACCACGTCCTGCGGCCAAAAGTCCTCCTGCATCACGACGGGCAGATAAAAGTTCGGTACTCGCACCACGAACGCCTTGAAGTTGACGTTGCGGCGCGACTCCAGTAACTGCACCCTCGGTGTGTACCTCGTCTTTTGGCGCACGTACTCCACGATGTCCTCCGCTTCAGTGGTGTAATGCAAGCGGGAAATGTACACCGGGGTATTCGGCTTAGCGGCACGCAGGCTCACTTCGGGCTCCGCAGGAGCCTTGCCACAGCGGTTCTTGGGTGTTCGTGAATGGCGCTATGTAGTGATCTCAAGACCAAACTTAAGACCAAGATGTTGCAAACGTGTTGCAAATAAAATGATTATGACCAAGTTACTATAAAAAAATATCTGAGTATAAAGATAAATGAAAACCATTTATCAGTGCTGACGATCGTGACTGACTTTAGAAATAGAGAAATTTAAGAACTTACACCAGTGTTAATAAACCAATTCTAATTACGATGGATGTTATGACGGAGAATCATTAAGAGCGTTTACGCCTTTCGACATTTCATACAAACTTTCAAGTCTTTATTTTCCAAAATTACTAAACGTTTTTTAATGAAACTTCATACGCATAAGCAGGATACATAGATCTAAAGAGTTACTAAATAGTGTTACAGCTAAATTAGACCGAATATAAATTGTCTATAGAAACAGAAATTTTCCAATAGGGGATAATCCAATTTTTTTTTCTTTGTCCGTAGGGTAGTTTGTTGAAAAGTATTGGACACGTATTTTTTCTTTTTTCACGTGGTCATAAAATTACGGAGATATATTGAGTTGAAATGGCGCATGACGTCACATGTAGTTACCTACATGTGAAACTTACGCCATATAAAACTTACGTTTTATACCTACTTGTGACGTAGTAAGCCCCCACTCTCCAACTTTAATGAGTTTTAACTAAGTAGTTTTTTGATATTTTGATAAAACAAAAAATACGTGTCTAACATTTTTGTGTTACCTGTCTGACGGACAAAATAGAATGTCGTTTTCTTTACCCAGTCCGCACCCCTATTATTTTTTTTTTAAAGACATTACCAAAATATTTTTTAGTAACTTATTAGAACTATGTATCCTGCTTATGCGTATTAAGTTTCATTAAAATCGGTTCTGTCATTTCGGAAAATTAGGACATGAAATGCCGTAAGGCGTAAACGCTCTTAACGTACACGGTTTTGCTACGACGCAACTGGTATCATTCATTACACGACATGAAATGGTTGTTTTCTCTTGCATAAAGGCACTGTCGGTGTCCTGCATTTCCAGTGCCCCATTTTTACGCTGGCTCTTAGGAAGTGGGTCGAGAAGGCACGGACAAAGCCTCTTGTGCCAGAGAGGTCTGCTGACTTACTGCTGTACCATGTCGCAGCAAGCTACTTCAATGGAGCATGATCATCATTATATCAGGCGTTTAGGCAAAGTTACTATCTATCAGTAATAACGAAGATTAAACGCTTGTGGCTGGCTTATGAAGTCGTCTTACAAAAAACCTATTTAGTTTTGGGCCATCGCTTTAAAAAAAAAAACTGTTTGCGCAATGTCGGACGTTTCAAAATTTTAAAAGGACTTATCAAGTAGCCCCTTTTCAAGGATATTGATAGTATTTTAGTTAATATGTTTGATTTGGAGAACAGCTGGGGTTTTTATACGTAATGCAATAATTTTATGGAACTTTGGTGCACTAAAATAGTCTCTATTGCCATCAATATGTGATCAAAGACCTCAATGAGTTTCGTTACTTAAATGTAGCTACAGTACAGTTAAGTAAACAATAAATCGAGTATCTAGATAGACTGGTACACATATCAGATATATTTTAGAGTTTTGTGCCTATTGGCGCCCAATTGGGCCCCAAAAATGATACTATAAAAGTAACGAAATCAAATAAACCGTTCGTAATAATCAAGCAAACTATCGCTTAAGCGCTATCTAAAATACAACTTGCAACTAAAATATATTTCTCAGCTTCCATTAAAATTGCTATTTACCATAAAGAATCAACCTTTTTCTACGAAGAGTAATTTTGTATTCAAAGTGTGGCGTTTTATGCTTTCATTTGAGCGTGGCCCGGTTATCCTCGCTTTGATGTAGGGATTTGTCGTCTGAACCAAGATTTGCCCTTTAAAAAGGCTTATGAGAAAAGATTTATATTTACACTATTTTTAGGGTTCCGTACCCGAAGGGTCAAAACTCAAACGGGACCCTATTACTGAGGCTTCGCTGTCCGTTCGGCCTAGATTATGTATTTCTGTTGCCGCTATAACAACAAATACTAAAAACAGAATATAAATAATATATTAAACCAACATCGTTTGTTCATTTCCAGTGGCACGGCAGTCTCTCCTGCGAAGCTGCAGCCGCGTCTTCGTCCATGGGAGGAGCAGGGGCGCCGCTCTTGCCAGATTCCGAGCTGATCAAGCTCTGCCCCATGTGCCGCGTTCCCATAGAGAAGGACGAGGGTTGCGCGCAGATGATGTGCAAACGGTGCAAGCATGTCTTCTGCTGGTATTGCTTGGCTTCCCTCGATGTAAGTATGACGAATATGCATTATTTTATTTTAGCTCAGTGAATGGAGCCCTGTAAAAAGAAGATAGGAAGATGGATGGATTGTGTTTGCAATGATACGATGGAAAAGGGAGATGTATTTTCTTTTTATTTATTTTTTAATTGAATACTCTCTAAATGTTAAGTGGAAGAGCGGAGTTACCTAATACAAGCATCCCCAAAAAAGGTGATGTCCAAATCATGTGTTAAAGCTATAAGCTAATGAAATATACATTTTATGTAATGACAGTGTGACGGTAGACGGACGAGAATGAATGAAGAAAACGCGGTGGTCCCCAAGTATGGGGTAAAAAATCTCCGATTTAGTTATACCATTTCTTCTCAACAATAAACAACAACTATTAGACATTTTTATTATAAGTGCCGATGTACAGAGAAATTAAATGATCGCTGCACATTGAGACAACGTCAATGTGCTTTAAATGATGTGTTCGTAGGCCAGGGGGTCTACTCTCTAAGCACGAAATCCGTAGTTTCAGCCGAAGTTACGGTCGTTTCCTATTCCGTATCACTTACGGACATAAGATTCGTTAGGGGCCCGAACATAAAATGAAAGACAACACGATTGGACAGTTTTCCTTGCTCCCGATGTGTTTTCAAAACTTATGAATTCGAAAACAATAGAAAGCAAGGTTAATTTCGAAGTATAAAGTTAGTTACGGACGGACCCGTATTTTCGTTGACAGACTTAGAGAGTAGACCCCCTGAGACGGGACGCATTAAGTTTTCTAGCAAGTTGCAGAATAAACAGTGTTCCCTTGACACCCATTGTTCGCATGGTACTATGTGATTTACGACTGATTAACCGCACATAAGACATTGAAGTTAAAGCAATAACAAGTATGGGAATTTTCCCTGATTGTTTAATTATACTCATAACAAAGGAATTAACAAAATACAGCGCTTAAGATTCAGATTTTTTGATAGGAGCGATCAACTAATAAGTATTTGATAGCTTTTAGAAATTAGCATTTATGAAGGAGTTTGAAAGTGGAGCCTGTTACAGAAAAGATGAAAGGGAGTCGTCTGTCTCCTTTTCATAGGAGGGACGGGGAACATATGTGATGGATGTAAATTTTGATGGATGGACAAGTAGATGAACACCAAAGAAAAGATGGATTGATTGTGTAAGAAATGATATGAAGGAAAAAGGAGTAGGCATATGATAGCGTTTGTAATGACACGGAAGAAAAAAAACTTGTGTCGCCGACTTCATATAATATAGGGTGACTGGTCATTACTGACCGATACTTAAACACAATTTGTAATGTAATGTAATGTGTAAACAAAAATGTTTTTATTCAATTGATGACTATTTAAATTTTAAGCCGACATGATTTAGATAACTATTGTAATGTGCAAGAACTTTAAAAAAAAAAATTGACTGTGACATTTTGATTCTAATAAACTTATTGACTGTCTTGATTGTTATAATCCGATATACTTTCTAATTTAATGAAATAGTTTATATAGCTGTAATAATTAATGAATCTTTAATGCTAATATACCTATTAAGAATGTAAATTATAATGTGCATGGTGACATCTATGTAATTTTTAACTTTATTAGGCATGTGTAATTGTGTACCTACTCGAAACATTTGCACGACTGATAAAATGAGTCATATAAGAATTATTTCACCAAGTTATTGTGTACCTATATTCTGGCAAATAAATTAATTTCATAAATTAATTTCATTTCATGATTTTACTCATGACAACAAACAGCTTTCCACGAAACATTTTTTTTTTACTCATTCACTTTTATCACAATAATACAACAGCCGTATGAAATTCGCGCGCGCGTCTGTGACCTATCAGCTTGTGATAAAAGTAAATGAGTCTAAAAAAAAAGTTTCTTTGGGAAAGCTGTTTTTTATCATGAGTATAATCACGTGTTTAAGTATCGGCCACTAATTACCAGGCACCCTATAGGGCACGGCCAATACAAGGGTGGGAAAATTATGTTGAGGATAATGATATTTAATTATAGTCATAACAAAGGTATTTGCAAAATGCAGCGCCAAAGTAAATTTCAGACTTGATAGGAGCGATCAATTAATGTAAGCATTTAATAGATATTTTATGAAAAAATGTCTTTCTTGAGTACTTCTCATGAATGATTTTTTTTAAAATGTGTATGGGCACTAAAAGAAAAAGACACCGCACTTTTTTATAGTCGGCTATGGACGCTCTCCTTACTCCTGTAAAAACTCGCTCTAATATGTATAATATTTTGTTACAGGATGATTTCCTGTTGCGCCACTACGACAAAGGACCGTGCAAGAACAAACTGGGACACTCACGCGCATCAGTTTTATGGCATCGTGCACAGGTAAGACTAATCATCATCTGCCTAGCCTTTTCCCAAGTATGAATTTGGGTTGGGTTGGGTACTGGTTCTCAGCTGCAGTATTTTACATGGAGCGACTGCCTATCTTACCTCAACAACTCAACTACTGGGTAATACGATAATTACAATACTTCTTGGTAAGAATGGTTGTCAGACTTTCGGGCCACTGACTTCCTGTAACAACTGTCAAAGATCTACAAATGACCCTACCTACCCTACCTACCCTACCTACCCTACCTACCCTACCTACCCTACCTACCCTACCTACCCTACCTACCCTACCTACCCTACCTACCCTACCTACCCTACCTACCCTACCTACCCTACCTACCCTACCTACCCTACCTACCCTACCTACCCTACCTACCCTACCTACCCTACCTACCCTACCTACCCTACCTACCCTACCTACCCTACCTACCCTACCTACCCTACCTACCCTACCTACCCTACCTACCCTACCTACCCTACCTACCCTACCTACCCTACCTACCCTACCTACCCTACCTACCCTACCTACCCTACCTACCCTACCTACCCTACCTACCCTACCTACCCTACCTACCCTACCTACCATGTTGCACGTTGAATTTACCAGCAACTTTGTACAGGTGCCCTCAGACAAAAGTGACACGTTTTCTTTGTTGTTTCTAGGTGGTTGGCATATTTGCAGGCTTCGGACTATTGCTGTTAGTCGCCAGCCCGCTTCTGTTGTTAGCCGCGCCGTGCATCGTCTGTTGCAAGTGCAGGTTTGTTCAATTTTACTTTTATGTTATTGAATGGCAAGACAAAACGTTTTACGCCGACCCTAATTGAAGGTAGGATGATGTACGTCAAACAAACTGATGGTCGATCAGATGTTTGTGGCTCTGCGCGTACGTATGCAATAACTTAAAGATTGCACACGTAATACCCGCAGTGCCACAGGCCTCTTTCTAGTGAGATGATTTTGGCCGTCATTCACCACGCGGGCCCAGTGTGGGCTGGTGGATGTCACATGCCTCTAAATCTGCTGGTTATCTTCAGCATTTTGAAACAAAGAGGCCAAAACGTCTCACACCTTTTGGGCTAATATCTATTTATGTCTTTCCCAACTTCCAGACTATGCAACCCAAGCACGAAGAATCTCGAAGAGGTAGACGAGATCGACAGCATCAGCCCGACTCGGGACGACTCCGACGAGGCGCCGCGAGAGCGCTACCTCTCCGACTGACGCGCTGCCAGCGCCGCGCCTGGCACCAGCGGCACGAAGGGCAAACGTGGCACAAGTGGCACTAACGGCAAAAGTACCACTAAACGAAAAAGTGGCACAAAAGGAAAAAGTACCACTAAAGACAAAAGTACCAAGGGCAAAAGTGGCTTTTGGGGCACTAAGAAAACTAGTGGCACTAAGGGAAAAAGTGTCCTGGAAGCTCCAGTGACATTAGCTATTACGGACACCAGTGGTGCTTGGGGTACTAGTGGATTTAGGAGTCCTAGCAGTACTAACATCAGTGACACTAGGTACTAGACACACTAGGGGATCTATGTGTACTCAGGGCACTACTAGCTCTTAGGGAACTGGCGGCATTTGGGACGTTAACACTTTGTGGGACATTTAGACATGATAACAATGTTAAACTTATACATAACTGGCGAATTGTGGGTGTACTATATACGTTTCCACCTAACTCTTGCTTTCTCTGGGGACGTTATATTCTTCTCTTCCTTCTTAATCTTCTATCTTAATATATAAAAACCAAGTGTCGTGCACGGTAATCTCCGAAACCACCCAATCGATTTCAATGAAATTTTGTGAATGTATGGTTGGCCATGTTGTTCCAGCTTGGAAGTTTTGAACCAAATAGGCGGCACTGTGCAAAGCAGGGGCGGATCGCTAGTGTTATTAAAAAAATCTACTGCGTCTCGTTTAGTGTCCCGTATAGTGTTAGTGCACCAATGTCACTAGGGTCCATGGTGGTACTAGGTACTAATACTACTAGGGTCCATAGTGGCACTAGGTACTAAAACTACTAGGGTCCATAGTGGCACTAGGTACTAAAACTACTAGGGTTCATAGTGGCACTAAGTACTAAAACTACTATGGTCCATAGTGGCACTAGGTACCAAAACTACTAGGTGCGTTACACATCACGCTAAACTAGCTACGATTATTCGTAAAGTGGACTGAACACATCTCTTTTGTATTATGGACGGCAGTGTAGCCAAAATAACCTACCTTTAAAATAAATGTCATGGTTTTAATACATGTATCGATGGTGGAGCATTGATCGCGCTGTTGGATTTTATACGTTCCGCTCAAAGTCGAAAGTTGAAAATGTAATAAAGCGCTCACGACATTTCAAACTACCGCCAATATTTCCAATATTTAGAGGTTTTCATCCAAACAACAAACATATCCTTCCATATTACTGAAGTATAAACAATATCTGTAGGGCAGTGTAATTGGTCCGTTCCGTGTTCCACAGAGCAACTATTATATTCATAAGTCTCTTGTCCCATTTGACGTTATTTCTTCTATATTTTGTGCCACTTGACTATGATGCCGTGGCAGAAATCAACAAAGATTAAGAAGTTAAAGACTTCTTTTAATATTTATGCTGGCAACGTTGGTGTATTTATCTAAATATTCGCGCAATACTAAAATAACCTTAGTAATATTGTAATAAAGTTCATTGTATTATGCGAATATTTGCTCAGTGTCAGCATCATATTGACTTCAAACTTTACAAAATGTGATGTTCAGTGATTGTGATGAGGTGGTGATAAAAGTGAATGTCAGCTAGAATAACTTTAATAGAACATTAATTTATAACTGAATCATTATAAGCCTCATAAACAGTTAATTATAAAATAATAAATTACTGTCTGTCATTCGTAGTGATTCATGTTAACGACACAATAGGTACTCTGGCACAATATCAGGCGGATTTCACTAATAAACTGAACGCGATCAGCTCATCTAAACCGCTTTTAAAAACTGTCTTAGTGATGAATGATGACACTGACAGCTCTTGAATTCCGTTTAGATGAGCTGATCGCGATCAATTTCATTGGTTAAACCCACTCTTATTCAATAAACGGTATAGTTTTAGCAAATAAAACCTTACATGTTGTAAAAAAAACGTATCTCTGTATGTATGTCTCTTATACTTATAAATGAAGAACTACTTATCCAATACCTGTGGGTATAGTTCAGTTCAAACTTTATGGCGTCTCGGAAGTTAGCTACGAGTGACGTCACTTGCAGCTAACTTCCGAGCGGCAATAAATTATAAAGCTTGTAAATAATAAAACAGAATTGTTAATTATAATTAGCTACTTTTTTAATGGCTACGTTAACAATGACGGATAAAAAAAAACGGTGAATTTTCAAAATATAAATGGGCCATTTTAGGGTACATTGTCCTTTTATATTAAATTATTATTAACGATATAAAAGGATGGTTCGATGACTGTCCCAAAACAAGACAAATGTTTCTGAATTAAAGGATGGTATACAAATTGTATGCAGCATGGCAAGTGTGTATTATGTCTATCTTGATACAAAGTTGTAAGCTAGAATTCTAGGCAATGTTTGTTAAACAACACAATCGTAAACTAAAATCCTGAGCTGTTAAAGATGTGATGGCAAGAATTTATAATTACTGACAATTATCATCATCATTCGCCTGTCCTTATCCCAATATATTTGGGGTCGGCGCAGCATGTCTTCTTCTTCCATACTTCTCTATAACTGACAAATATACAAGGTCAAATTGAATTAACTAGCGAAACTCAAATAAAATAATATTTTTTGAACTAATTTACATTCAATTAACTTAACTCATAGCGACGTTGACCCCATAGAATACCATTCATGAGGAGCCCGTGGCTATATAATATTGGCCCGTGGTGATGATCACCCATTACATACCGAGTTTCCTCCGTGCCTCGGGAAGCACGTCAAGCTGTTGGTCCCGGCTGTCATTTGTAGATCTTTGACAGTCGTTACAGGTAGTCAGTGGCCCAAAAGTCTTACAGCCAGTCTACAGGTTATGGCTCAGCTGCAATCCTATTATTAATTTAACTGGATAAACTGGAAGCCGCTTCCAACATAGTTGGGGAAAAGGCTAGGCAGATGATGATGATGTGAAACACCAGGCAGTAAACTTTTGACATTTAATTTTGTTCGATCTTGTAGATTTCATTGATTTAAAATGTATGAAAAAAAATACTAGATTTATAATAACGTCCTTTTTGTTTTTTGGTGTTGACTGAGACTTAATAAGTAAGCGATAGACTGATGATGAATGATCATGAATTTGAAAAAAAATATGATATTTATTTCAATTTCAAAAGCTTGGACTTGTATGATATAAGTTCAGAATACTGATTATAGAGAGGGCAATGAAAAATGTTTTTTTCTTTTAATTAGCAGAATGTTGGCACAATTTCATTTCATTTTTATGGTTGATGGATACAGGATTTAATGGTTTCGGAAAAATTTTGGAATGCGGACACACAAATACTTACTAACGTATCCGTCTGTGTCCGGTGTCCGCAATTTCCACATAGCAGTTTTCCTGGTCCTTTATCGCGGTTGAATAGTTTCCCAAAAATTTAAGAACCGGTTTGTTTTTCCCATTTTTAACTAAGTGTATTTGAAACAAGGGTAAACAGTACTTATTTCAGTTATTTTAATGAGTATGTAGATATCTTTATCATAAGACTTAATAGTACCTAAAACTGCATAATTCGAAACCTTTTTAACCGACTTTCGTAAAAGAAGGATGATTGCAGTATTTTGTGGTTACAAAATACTGTTTTACGTAGATCAGATACTTAATATCTAGCGATTTTCAAGTTCTCGTACAAAACATCTTTGTTATTTCGATATAAACTATGCATACCATAAACAGGGTGAGTTTTTGTTTGTTAATATTTTTTTCAAATATATTTCATTGCTTTTACTTGTACGAAAATTTGATTTCCGAACCTGTCTATCTGTGACGGTTGGCACATCTGCCATAGTGAATATTACTTAAAAATTCACCCTGTATCTTTAAATTTACATATTTATTTAGTTCAATAAAAATATTATGTGATTATAAATACAATACATTTAGCGTAGGTTAATAATACATTACAAATCTTAATCAATGAAAATTGAGGAAATGTTGAAAGTAAGTGTAACTGCAATGCAGTGTGTCAATGCATGAAAAGCCTATAATTTTATTTTGTTATCAATTGTGATGGCCGGTAACGAATAGCTCTTCTATACAGTGGCCCACGCTTGCGTATCTCAGAGCCAATCACACCAATGCGACTAAGTCAAGAGCTGTCAGTATTAATATTAAATGTGCTGATTGCATTCAGTTTCAAGAGTGAATTTACTCTTATGTGGAAGCGCCAATAAATAGGACTATTTCATAGAAACATGACATTTCCCAGCAAATGTTAAAGAAAAATGTTGCCCATGGCCAAAAGATGCGTATCCAAGCCATTGCCTACAGGAGCCTCAAAAATATGCACACTGCTTCCCGTGTCTTTAACATGGGGTCTTAACATTAACTTATTATAGTACATTAAATATTTATGACTTTATTGTAAATAAGAAATAATATTGTACTTAATTTTATAGTTCAAGGATCGATGACGTCGTTACTTCCATCTGAATATTGTATTTCAATTATTGTAATATAAACACATTGATAAGTCTTCTCTAACCGTATGTAGTGTTTAGAGTGACCACACATATCGACGCGGTATGGGCTTGAACCGATCATTAAAAGCTTTATATCCATGCAATAAAACCGAGACGTCATTGGTCTCGATCGGAAGCCACTCGACATCACGTCGAACTTTCATTGCATCGACAATAAAGCTCTTTCATCAGATAGAGCCGATTTTGTGTCGATAAGTTTGGTTACTCTCTAAAAGGTGACTGAATACACCTTGTGTCTATGGTATATAGATTTTAAAAAAAACTATGTAGGGAAGTCATATTTGAACCTTGGCTAGATGTATGTATTTTTTTAACTGATATTAAGACTCCATCGGTCCTTTGTAGCTTGTTGTAGCAAGCTAGTAAAAGCATTTGTAGAATTAATCAAAAATTGTCAGTAGGTTGAATAGATGTGATAAGCGACCAGGCTGTTTGGCACTTGCAATATGATTATTAATTATGTGTTTGTTGTTAAGGATAAACTCTTTAATTTACTTCCTGTGTGGGATGTGATTGTAATTAGATAAAAAATGGGTCATATATTTAAAAAGGCTCTCTGGTAATGAAGAAGACCTGCATTTGTCAATGCCAGCTTCAAACTAACGCATTAGCGGGATTCCCATTGTCTGCTTATCAATTGTTTTCACACCTTTAAATGATATACTTATTGTTTTATTATGTTGCAAGTGTATAACACCTTTGTATCTCATTAAGTTCATTGTTAAATGACTTGTCTATGGTTAAGAAAGACTTTCATTTTTAACCATTACTATTTTATTGTTTATGGTAGGTGCAAATATAGGTTTAGGATTTTGGTAGTGATATTGGCTGGTCAAAAGATTGAATACACAAATACAGTATACAATATTTGCATTTACCATTAAAATATAAAATCGGCATATTGTAAATAATAAAAAAAAAGAATTTTATTTTTTGTTATTGATTGTACTTCTTTATTTTTGTGTTGATATGAGACGACGTATTTCCGTTACTATAATTATAAACAAATAATAAAGATTTTTCTGATAAATCTTAACAGGGAGTTTTATTTTATTGCATCACATGTTGTGTTTTAGAGTCAGCTCACACCGAGACGCGACGCGACGCTGTGCGCACCTTGAGAATTCAGAATACGTTGCGCAACGTATTCTGAATTCTCACAACGAAATGTGTATCTTTTCGTGTAGAAAATAAAAGTTATATTTTGCATCGCTCTTAGTGTGCGCGTCGCGTCGCGTCTCGGTGTGAGCTGACCCTTAAATGGGTCTTTGTTGAACATGTTTTGTGCTTTCCTAATAATGAAAGTAGGTAGTGAGAAATTCCTAATCATCATAATCATCTTGCTGCCTTTATCCCATGTTACTTGGGGTCGACACAACACCTTTTATTCTTTCATCCTCCTCTGTCAATAGGGGACCGGACTGGGTAAAGAAAACGTCATTCTATTTTGTCCGTCAGACAGGTAATACAAAAATATTAGACACGTATTTTTTTGTTTTATCAAAATATCAAAAAAATACTTAGTTAAAACTCATTAAAGTTGGAGAGTGGGGGCTCACTACGTCACAAGTAGGTATAAAACTTACCTACATGTGACGTCATGCGCCATTTCAACTCAATATTTCTCCGTAATTTTATGACCACGTGAAAAAAGAAAAAATACGTGTCCAATACTTTTCAATAAACTAGCCGACGGACAAAGAAAAAAAAATTGGATTATCCCCTATTGTCACATTAACTCCCTGTCTCCTTATGTAGTGGATGTAGGCAGAGGTTATAGTTGTGAGATAGGTAACTATGATACTACTGCACGCGTAGCATGACCGCCGTAGAAACGAGTTATGTCGACGGAAGAATCGACAAACTGACACATTGTCACTGTCTGTCATTATGTCAATTCTTCCGCAGACGAAACTCGTTTCTACAGTGGTCATGCTATGCGTGCTGGACAGAAGTGTGATACAAGAGTTTCATGAGTACAATCTAGAACTGTTATTTCTAGTTTTAGATAAGCTTTGGGTGGAGGGTTGAAAAAAAAAAGAAAGAGCCAGAGAGAGATTACTAAAACTATGTATTTACAATAAATAAAAGCTTCAAATACAAACACAACTTATTCATATCTTCACCACTTCCTCATCAAACCAGCTGTTGAGTCAAACAACAGGGGGTTTTTGAACTCTCCCCTCATATCTAGCATATAGTGCATCCATCTGTTTCTAATCTTCAAAGGTAACTGCACTCTAGCTATATTCCTTGCTTCTTTACAACAGACAGACTCCATGGGGACTGTCATAATGCGGTTTTTACCAAAAGGGGTGTAGGTCACAAATGTTAGATTTTTACCACCCTTATTCAGTATCAGGTAACGGACTGAACGGAGAGTGTACATCCAGATTACAGCTAGGGAACTACCACCTGTAATAAGAGCAATATTTTAATCAAATATTAAGCTTTTATCAACTCTTGGCTGGAGCAGGACCCTTTGGCAAAGATTGGTCCTAGGCAGTAGCTCTGTATAGTGAGAGGCGGAAAGAGGGCAGGTAGGATTGGCATGCTTCTACCCAGCAGTTATAAATAAAAACATTATCAACTCAATAACAAAGTGCCTATTTTGTTATAATACTATTGATGTTAGTTTAAAACAATAATGGAACTGAAATCAAAATACTGTGAAATGAACCGGTTTTACTCACCTACTACTACAGAGATAATTCCTAGAGTATTTCTGTATTTATTTTCTCCAAGGTTGATCTTTCTGAACCAGGGTGTATCATCGGTGACTGTTGATTTGTCAACCGGCGCGTCTCTTAATGTGGTGAACGCAAACAAACCCAAATACGTCCAGAACATGTACTGAACTACAGCAAATATATTCATGTACATGAAAAACTTCGGGTTCTCGTATTTGAATAGAATAACATCTTTAATAACGTTCGTATTCACATCATGAATTGTTTTGGTTGTTACAGAGCTAAATGATTTGGTTTTAATGTTATTCACACAGGTTTTATATTGAGCACTGAATCTTGATGCAGCTACTCGTTTAAGTACCGTCGAAGCGTATGTTAAAAAAGACATTTTTCTAACTTTCTCTATTTTGAATTATTTTTAAATAAAAACATAACCTTATATCGGATCATGGATTTTAATGTCAGTTTGACTTTGACGCATGACGCCGCTCCCAGCTGTGGTCTGTGCATAGACATATAAAAAGCATTCATGCATTTTCTATCTCAATGGGTCTGTGGTGGAGTTTTTGAAGTTGCCGCAGATTATACCCTTTCATACTTCTATAGGTGGATACAGACACAACGAATCATCATCATCAGCCTGTATTCGTCCACTGCTGGTCATAGGCCTCTCCCATGACACGCCACTGAGCACGGTCCTCGGCCACTCTCATCCAGCTCTTGCCAGCCGCCTTGCGAAGATCATCGCTCCACCGAGTCTGAGGGCGTCCTACGCTACGTTTACCGATCCGCGTTCTCCACTCAAGAACTCGTCTACGGCCCATTGCCACTTCAGCGTGCTTATGCGGTGGGCTATGTCGATAACCTTGGTTCTCTGTCGGATCACCTCGTTACGAACTCGATCTTTCAGAGAAACCCCGAGCATAGCCCTTTCCATAGCACGTTGAGCGACTTTAAATTTGTGGACCAACCCTATCCTATGTTTCGGCACCGTACGATATGACGGGTAGGACGCACTGATTGACGAATGCCGCGGCCATACGTTGGCTCGCCCTCGAACTTGCGTAGCAGACGCCTAGCCACGAAGACAAAGGTATACCTTGCGAGGCATTCGCTGTGCGTTGTTCACGGCGCATGCCTCGCAATGTCTGTATACGGCTTTAGATACGCCATAGATCGGACACATTTTTCATACCGGAGGAGTGGTGGCTTCGTCTCCCAAACTATGTTTTTGGAACAGAGACAGAACAGTTCTAGCTTCTGGAATCTAGTTTCTAAAAAACGCCAACAATACTTCGTTGAGGTTGTGTGATTGTGCAGTTTTATATGCGTCATTATTAGTATTTCTGGGATGGAGTGGCACTCCATTTCAAGTGGGGTGCCCTAAGATAAATAAAGCTTACGGTAGGATAAAGCAGTTCGCAATATCTCCTCTACGGGTTCGCAGGATATTCTAGACGGGAGCTAAGAACAGATTTACTTACTGATTTTCTTTGATACAAGTTTCAGCCACCATTTTCGAACAGGGCAACAAAGGCTTCCATAGACAAAATTTCGAACTATCCTATTGAACAACCATTTAAAAAAAAAACAGGTTGTTGATGGTCAATCTTGGCGTCTTCGTTGTTTCATTTGTGGTTGTTAAAATTGCAGAGTAAAACTTAGATAAAATGTTATTTTTTAACGCCGAACGTAATTAGCGTGCATTTTGTTCTGGTTGCAAGACAATCACTATTTCGCGTTGATCGCACGCGTTTTAAAAGCACCCATAACAAGATGGCTGATATAAAGGTAAGTGTGAAGCATTTGGCGGCATTTTGATCGTTAACGGCCAAAATGTTATCAAGATTTGGGACTGTTGAGGTTTCTGCGGTTCGGTTCTTGAAATTACTTGAAAAAGTTCTAACGGCAAACATTATACATTTCTACATTTAGTTCTTCCAATGCTTGGGTACATAGGAAAAGTACATACTTGCAGTTGTACAAATTCAACATGTTTGAGGTCATTGCTATTAAAGAACAGCTGCTGCAATTCCTTGCATTTCCTAATTGGTCATTTTATATGGTTCTTCATCAACAGGCACATTAGAATTAGCAGATTTGGTCACAAATTGTTAAATCAGGCACTGATTTACTACTACCCTCATTAAATAATTTGTGAGGAGCCAGCAATGTCTCCATCCTCTATAGTAATTTGCTTGACAAATGAATACAAACGTAAATTGTAAATAAAGCTCTATGGCCTTCATACTTGCAGTCTTAGAATCACAATTCTTTAAAGAATGAAACCAGTACTTAAGTTTAATATATTTATTTTTTTAAATAATAAGTGGCATGGCAGTGGTACCTATATTTTCAAATAAAAACTGATATTCTGTTGTTAGTCAAACCTTGAAGTGTTAACTCCATAAATTAGCATCTTGATCATCATGATTGGATATATCACGATGACAATTTATATTCTTTTGAACAGGATTCATTTGACTGAATTATTATTTGAAATAATATGTATGAATTACTTCTCAAGGATGAATGATCAGCCCTGTCAATGAAACAATGTGATATTGATAAAAATCCTGTTGGATATAAATTTCTAAAGACAGAATTCTCTTCATAATATTGAATACCCCAACAAATTAAGTTTACTAAAATTCTCCACAAAACAAGCCTTAGCAAATTGACTGTTTTATTTTGTTGGTAAATTATAATTAAAATTACAGAGCCATGGTTAGAAAAAAAAACAAGGATTTTTTTTCAATTTTTAATCATTTTTGTTGTGGTTCTTTTTTTATTGCTATCGCACAGCTAGTTGTCAGTGAGTTACATGATTTCCGACTGCCCTGTCAACTGTTCTGGTTCTTTAACATTGGAAATTAATGACAATTGGAATTGTGCACTGTTTAACATTTTGAAATTTCATATGCCCCACATAGCATTAACTTTTTTTTTTTTTAATTTTATTTGCATACCAAATAAATGTGAATCACAACAATATTGTTTTTAGCTGGTTCTGTAATTGCACAATTTGTTTACTTGATTAAGCCTCCTCATAATCACTTATCATATATCATAATTTTTCAGACCATGTTTAATAAAATGAACACTGCCGGGCAGAATGGATCGGCGGAGGCGGCGCCTCCCGCCAAAGGTTCAAAAGGCACAATTGAGAAAATTTATCAGAAGAAAACACAGTTGGAACATATCCTACTACGTCCTGACACATACATCGGGTCTGTTGAGCGGACTACCGAATTGATGTGGGTCTTTGACAAGGAAAAGGAGTGCATGGTCCAAAGAGAACTAAACTTTGTACCAGGTATGTACCTACTGCCTTGAAATAAAATTTAGCCTTATACTTTTAAACGGGACTATAGCCGTACCTTAACTGTTTGGTATTTTACAGGTTTATACAAAATATATGACGAAATCTTAGTCAATGCAGCTGACAACAAACAGAGAGACCCCAAAATGGACGTAATGAAAATTGACATTAATCAAGAAACCAACACAATATCTGTGTACAATAACGGCTGCGGTATTCCCGTTGTCATGCATAAAGATGAGAAAATGTATGTTCCAACTATGATCTTTGGACATCTACTGACATCATCAAACTACAATGATGAAGAAGAAAAAGTGACAGGAGGCAGAAACGGCTATGGTGCCAAACTTTGTAACATATTCTCAACAAAATTCACAGTAGAAACTGCATCAAAACAGTACAAGAAACATTTTAAACAGACATGGGGGTCCAACATGACAAAAGCTTCTGAACCAAAAGTCAAGGAAGCTGGAAAAGATGACGATTTTACGAAAGTGATATTCAGCCCCGATTTGTCTAAGTTTAAAATGGAGAAGTTAGAAGATGATATTGTTGCCTTGATGTCCCGCCGAGCTTACGACATTGCCATGACCACACAAGGCGTCAAGGTGTACCTAAATGGAGAAAGACTTAAAATTAACAAGTTTAAAGACTATGTAGATTTATACATAAAAGGTAAAGAAGATGAAAATGGGCAACCATTGAAAGTAGTTTATGAGAAAGTAAATGATCGCTGGGAGATCGCTCTCACCCTCTCAGACAGAGGTTTTCAACAGGTGTCTTTTGTGAACTCAATTGCTACCACGAAAGGCGGGAAACACGTTGATACTGTGTCTGACAGCATAGTTAAGAATGTTCTAGAAATTATTAAGAAGAAAAACAAGGGTGGCGTAAATATAAAACCTGTGCAGGTTAAGAATCACATGTGGGTGTTCATCAATTGTCTGATTGTAAACCCAACCTTTGACTCACAAACAAAAGAAAACATGACACTCCAAGCCAAGAGCTTTGGTTCGAAATGTAATTATTCCGAGAAGTTTATAACAGCGGTGTCAAAATCTGGTCTAGTGGAGTCTGTGTTGACGTGGGCCAAGTTTAAGGCTCAGACTGAACTGGTGAAGGCATCAGGAAAGAAACAGAGCAAACTGAAGGGCATACCAAAACTAGAGGACGCAAACGACGCTGGAACAAAAAATTCGCACTTGTGTACACTAATCCTTACCGAGGGAGACTCAGCTAAGTCTTTGGCTGTGTCAGGGCTCGGTGTGGTTGGTCGAGATCACTATGGTGTGTTTCCGCTAAAGGGTAAACCACTCAACGTCAGAGATGCATCTCATAAACAGGTCTTAGAAAATGTAGAAATCAACAACATGATCAAAATTGTTGGACTCCAGTACAAAAAGAAATACAATACGGTTGATGATCTAAAATCATTGAGATACGGTAAAGTCATGATCATGGCTGATCAGGATCAAGACGGTTCTCACATAAAAGGTTTGATTATCAATTTCATACATCATAATTGGCCAGAATTATTGAAACTACCGTTTTTAGAGGAGTTTATTACTCCTATCGTGAAAGCTTCTAAGAAAGATAAAGAGCTATCATTTTACTCATTACCTGAGTTTGAAGAGTGGAAGAACAATACGGAAAACCATCACACGTTCAACATCAAATACTACAAAGGTTTGGGTACCTCCACATCAAAGGAGGCTAAAGAATACTTTCAGAATATGGAGAGGCACAGGATAAGGTTCAAGTATGCTGGTCCCACTGACGATCATCATATTGAACTGGCATTTTCTAAGAAGGGTGCTGATCAACGTAAGGAGTGGCTGACTAGTCACATGGACGAAGTGAAACGGCGGAAGGAAATTGGTCTCCCAGAGAGATATTTATACACAAAAGATACAAAAGCTGTATCATATTCTGATTTCGTCAATTTGGAGCTGGTTCTCTTCTCGAATGGGGATAACGTGAGGTAAGAATCTTGTAATACATTTTGGTCAGGAAAGTAACTACAGATTCATGAATAAAATTCAGTAGCGTGCCTAGTGGTTAATTTTTTTGGCAAGCAAGGTCAAGCAGGTACAATGAAAGCAACCTAAGCTTTAAGGGCCCTCGCCGGCGACTTTTTGTAGCGATCCAGTAGCGATGCTGTCGCGCGTCCGCATCGATACAGTCGCGATACTGCTCGCTTCTATAGCGCGTTGCAAATGCGACTAACCCGCGTTAGTAGCGATGCAGTCGCGAATTTCGTAAACGCGCGTTAGCATTGCTACAAAAAGTCGCCGTGAGCGAGGGCCCTAAGACTTTTATGGAAAGAGATCTAGGTCCCATCACATAAAAAGACCGCTGACCGTTAATTCTGTTATACAATTTATCACCAATGCATTATTTTACAGCAATTTAATTGTATTTGCAAATAATATTTCAAGTTTGTACAAAGATTAATAGTTTTGTTTATCACACTAACTAAATAGTATCTATACACCATTGATTTTTCCAGATCAATACCTTCAATGGTTGATGGGTTGAAACCTGGCCAACGTAAAGTGATCTTCACATGCATAAAACGTAACGATAAACGAGAGGTCAAAGTGGCGCAGCTGGCTGGTTCAGTTGCAGAACATTCGGCGTACCATCACGGTTAGTATTTCACTAGTAACTAATTACAGATATCCCAGGAAAAGTATGTGCTGCAGGATTCATCATCATTTGCACGAATGTCCCTCATCATCACTGTTCATATTTAACACTGATGATGAGATTGTGGTGGGACATCCGTGCTAATTCGAAAAGACAAAGACTACCGACGAACCTCTTCTCATTTAGCTGTATCATGTTTGGGAGCCACAAAATCAATGTTATAAATGATAAACTTCAGATTGCTCAAACTCGTGTTAACTGAGATTTTCAATATTTGACTGTTGTTGAGCCCTTAATGTTCCTTACAGCAGCCCAAATTTCCACCACTGTTTTGTCAATAAAAAAATATATGGTTGACGGCCTAATTGGTAAAATCATTTTTTATTTGGTTTAAACAGGTGAACAGTCCCTAGCGATGACGATAGTGAACCTCGCTCAGAACTACGTAGGCTCGAACAATATCAACCTACTAGAGCCGCGTGGTCAGTTCGGAACGCGTCTCTGCGGCGGCAAGGACTCTGCCAGCCCGCGTTACATCTTCACGCTGATGTCGCCGCTCACGAGGCTGGTGTTCCACCCGCACGATGATCCCTTACTTGTTGTAAGTAATCCTTTTTTGTGTGAGTAAGACCAAGGAAACGATGGATGGAATGTGTGAGGAATGAAGAAGGAGTAAATGATAGCATGACAGGTGACAGAGGAAGACAAAAAATGGCCTGCTGACCCGATGATAACTTCTGTTTCTCTTTCCTCTTGTGTGTGGCTTGTCAACTGCGTTATCCCGCGGTGTAACCAAAGCGTCATACTTTCGTTTTAGCTGAATAAAATGATTGTGAAGATCGCTTTGGTTATGATGCAACCTGGCGGGGCAACATTAGGCAAAATCTATTTTAGTTCATTTGTCAATTAAATAAATTACAAAAGAAATATGAATATAGCATGAAAGAGAAAATGCCCTGTGGTGTGTGTTCTATTTTCAATGCTCTTTTCTGTGAAAGTTCTAAGTTAAGTAGTAAGTTGCTTGATATCAATCAATCAAGCTACCCATAGTATGTTGTCGCTTCTTACGTTAGTTATTACGATTTTTTTACAAATTACTTATGACATTTTTCTAGCACGACTTCGAAGACAATCAGAAAATTGAGCCGATACAATACATCCCTATTATTCCTATGGTCCTGGTGAATGGCGCCGAAGGTATCGGCACTGGCTGGTCCACTAAGATACCCAATTACAACCCGAGGGATATTGCTGAGAATATTCGGTAAGTGACTACCCACTTAAATTGTCCGTCAATCCAAATCACAAACTTCATTCAAAAGTTTGAGACCACTTGTAAAAATTTTTGTCACCAACAAAATATTTCAAAAGTTACGCGGCAAATAGCCATAAAATTGACTGACTGTACAAACTCAATTGTGTATTACGTTTTAGACGCATGTTAGACGGCGAAGAACCAAAACCTATGCACCCCTGGTACAAAAACTTCCGAGGCACCATTGAAGGCTTCGGCGACAAATACGTCATATCCGGTGAGGCGGCCATATTGCCTGGAGAGAAGATCGAGATCACGGAACTTCCTGTCGGGATGTGGACTCAGAATTACAAGGAGAATGTCCTAGAGCCTATGTTAGGAACGGATAAAGTGAAACCACTCATATCTGAATATAGGGTAAGTAGCAGCTTTAACTGATTCCATCATCTTTTCAGCCGAAAGAAGTCCACGAACATAGGTATCCTCCAAATAATTTAACTGAACTTTCTAAACCCCAATTAATTGCCCCGTTCTCAGAGTAAATGTTAGCAAATTCACATCATCCGGCAGTGGTCCACTGCTGCATGTCGTTCAACTCGATCCTTGGCTACTCTTGTCCAGCTACCATCTACTCTGCGGTGAGCATCGTACCGCCATATCCGTAGGCGTCTTACACTTAAAGACAAATCGAATGGTCATCATCATCATTCACCCACTGTTGGGTATAGGCCTCTTTTTTTGTGCCAATCTCCACTGTCTTATGTCAGCCTCATCCAAGTTTTTTCCACAATGGCAACTATGAATGGTCTTGCCCCAATTCCGACGCGAATCGAAATACAATTTTAACTTCGGGCTGAAGTCGACTAGGTTCATTGATGTATATTTTGTCGTAGGAATACAACACAGACACAACAGTGCGGTTCGTAGTGAGTCTCCTGCCAGGCAAGCTGGCTGAGGTGGAAGTGGATGGTGTGCACAAGGTGTTCAAGCTGCAGACCACCATATCTCTTACGTGCATGAACGCCTTCGACCACAACTGCTGTCTCAAGAAGTAAGTAAAAGCAAGACACAGGTGGGAAAATAAGTGAATTCCACCAGTCGACATTTTAAGATAAGCACCCGTATTCACAAACGCTTCGATTTGATTTCGTTTCGACAAGTTGTATGTCTATCTTGTTTTGGTATTACGAAACGAGCGAGATAAACACACCACTTTCCGAATCGAATCGAAGCGTTTGTGAATATTGGGCAAAATAGGATATATTTATTTGCTAAATGTGTTAACATTTATTGGCTCAAACATGTGTTTACATTTATTTGCTCAAACATGTGTTTACATACAATAATAATAGTGCATGGTTCAGACATGTTTACACGTTAGTAGTGTATCGACTAAAGAATCGAGTCTGCCGACCGGAACACGTACATATTATTTGTAAATTTATTACAACCCTTTCAAGCCACAAATAAACCACAAAAACACTTGCCTGGAATTTGCACAAAAAACAGTAGCACTTGTTACACCTTGCACTTGCATGCCATTTTGCCGTGATTACCTACAAAACCTACATTTTGGTGAATTGAACAATGCCATGCAAGCTGCTTGCATAGTTTTGTGCATGTAAAATCCATGTATATTACGATTTTAAACCAGTATCATAAAAAAAAATGTCTGACTTAACAACACTCATTAACAGATACGACAAAGTAGAAGAAATCTTACGCGACTTTTATGAACTGAGATTAAAATACTACGCGCGGCGCAAGGAGTACAGGGAAGGTCAGTTACAAGCTGAAGCTGATAAACTGTCCAACCAAGCGAGGTTCATCCTTGAGAAGTGCGACAAGGGACTGGTGGTCGAAAACAAGAAGCGTAAAGTCATGGTTGAAGAACTTATCAAGAGAGGTAAGTCATTGATGATAGCGTATTTGTGGGTGTAAAAATTCGTAATGAAGGTGAGGGGGGTTACAGTTCTTGTCATTTTTTTCTGAGTCAAAGCCAGACAATGTTTTAACTTGAAATACATTTTTAAACTTGCACTATTACTTACGCCCCAATAAATAATAATCACGGAACATATCCCGTAATTGACAGTGTAAGTTTAGTTATAAACCGATCAATTTTGAAACCTAAAATCCCTTCTTTTCGTGTTTTAGTCATGTAACGTGACAAGGTTTGATAAGTACGTTACATTGCGCGCCACAGTAATAGCGGCATACCAAAAATTAAAGGCGTACCGTTCTAAATATTTTTACACAATCTTTCCGAGTAATACAAACAGTACGTGTCGATTTTGGCTTTATAATAACATTTTTAGAATTTGTATTCATCAGAACATCAGCTTTCATAAAAGGTTTCTCACTTACTAATCTAAATCCATAACTACAGGTTACGCTCCCGACCCGATTTCTGATTGGAAGAAGCGCGCGAGTAAGATGCAGGGACTGACAGCAGTCGAAGATGATGCACAAGAGTCGGAGGAAGAACCGGAACCTGAGGCTGAGAAGGGAAAACCCGTTGATCCAGGTGAGTTCTAAACTTTTCAGCCTTTATTCATGTTGTGGATACAGGTATATTTATACGGAAGCCTTGTGCAATATGTTTGGTGTGTTCTTATTGCACTAATTTAGTACATTTGATTTGTTATTGGTAACATAACAAAAAACATCATGCGTGTATTCCCCGAAGGAGTAAGCAGACGTAGGAGCTACACACGTTTCGCCTTTCATAGTAGTGATGAAGTTAGAAGTATGAAGATTTTTTTACAAATAATCTTAAAATTAGGGTTGTATTTTGAATACAAACAAAGCCATTTCACTGACCATGCATGTATGTTACAGAAAAAGCATTCCAAAACTTGAAGGAGGTTAAGAAGTTTAATTACCTACTGGGCATGTCCATGTGGATGCTGACCAAGGAGAAGAAAGATGAACTGCTCAAGCAGCGCGACCAGAAGCTGTCCGAACTTAACGCACTCAAGTATGTTGTCACAAATATTATGTTGGAGATAGGAATAGTTTGCAACAAACGTGTATTCGGCGCGTTTAAGTTCGTTTTAGGAAGTACGAGCATTGACGCACTTATAAACTTGGATCGCGCCCGATCTGCGAACGACGCATCCACGCGCGAACGTAAGCGCGCCTACGGGCGGGTGTTTCTGAAGCGCAAAATGTGACGATGAAACGAGCTTATACACTCAAAAAAATATGTTATTGTGAAATCGCTCTAAGGTCAACGCACAGTTATACTTATAATTGCACCAGATCAACATTGCCTCCACTCTAGTCAGATTCTCTATGCCTCTTCTCTTCCTATAAACTCCTTACTGCCACGCATCGTAACGGTATCGTCTTTCATCGGGATCAGCTAGCAAAAATGAAGTGAAATGAAAGCGATTTGGTGCAGAGCGTATTGTGCTCTCGCGTGTGTGTTTGATACTCGTAACGTGCTACGCCAGGTGTACGAAGATATTAAAAGTGCCAATTTCAAAACAAGAAAATTCTGTATAGGTCATATTAAAATATTCAAACTTTTAAAACCTGTCCTTGGTGTTCATACAATTTGTAACATCATTTTATTTTGTGCAGAGCCAAAACAGCGGCGATGTTATGGCGTGAAGATTTAGACGAGTTCTTAATAAAATTGGAGGACATCGAAGACAAGGAGAAGCAAGAGGAACTTTCTGTTAACAAAAAGACCACCAAAGCCGCCGTGAGTTTCACATTTCTATTTGTTGGACTTGCCTTAACAATAACCAATCTAAAACAATTGTCAAAGACTACTACTAGATCTTTGAAAATTGTTTAAAAAACTTAAAATTTTCAAAAAACGTTAAAATTTTCATTCTTTTGTTTTATGCTTACCAGATGGATAGGATAAAGGTAATTTTTTTAACTACTGTGTCGCTGTTCTCAGCTGTATTGTGTTTCGCCGTTAGTGGCCATGTAGCTAGTTATGAAAGTGTTCTGATAGAGACAAAGGCAGGAAAGTTATTACAAGATTATTTGTATGCTTTAAAGTTCAGGATCAGTTTACTTGCATGAGGAACAGGTGGTACAGTTCCTCATTCTCCATTAAAAAAGGAGGGTCCTCTGACCAGACAGGTTTTTTTTTGTATGGTGTGCCTGTTGGCATGCTGATAATTTTGTCTTGTGTGCCTGTTGGCAGGCTGATAATTATATTATCCTATTTTACCAGCACGCGTAGCATGACCGCCGTAGAAACGGTCTTTGTCGATGGAAGAATCGACAAACTGACACATAGTCACTGTCTATCTGTCTATCTGTCATTATGTTGATTCTTCTGTAGAAAAACTCGTTTCTACAGCGCGAGCGGTCATTCTGCGCGTGCTGCTAAGAACTATTGAGGATTTTGCATGACTTCAGGTATGAAGCGTTTTTATGTGGCGCTGTGGATACCACCACTAAACTAGAAAAATACTTAAACATATCTCATCCATAAATTCACAGAACGCTAACAAGAAGAACCGCAAGTCTCTCATGGACATCTTACCTTCGGACAATGGCAGACGTGTGGAGCCCAAGATTTCCGACGATCTGATCAAGAGGATCCAGGCTGCCGAGAAGGCGAAAACTAGGAAAGAAATCAAAAAGGAATATGATCCGGTAAGTCGGAAGTTGAACTACGAAAACCGCCCATACTGTTACGATATCAATGCACTGTTAGGCTGTTACCAATGTTAACATAGACTTGCATATGTTTAGTTTTGGGTGTGTTACTTATTTTTTGGGTCAAATAGTCGCTTTTTGGATTTGGTTATAAATATGGGAGCCGAAAAATATGCTGGTATTCAGCTGCATCCGGTTTAACGGGAAACCGAAAAGGCTAGGCACATGATGATGATGGGAGCCATAAATTGGATGGATCTTTTTAACTGCTTCAATATATTCGTTTGGACACTTCCTGTGGCCCGTTGTAGGTCCATAAGCAAACGCGTCATTACTGTAATCTCCTTTGCCATTATTGATTGTAGCTAACTAGCAAAAAGATCACTAACACAGTATTATAAATCTTATTTAATTTATTTCTCGTTTGGAATTTACAGTTTTGTGTGCATCCATTAAACGTATTATTTCATTCCACAGGATGATCCAACTGGCATCAGTCCGATAAGTGCGGAGAAGAAACCTAAGGGCCGCGTGAAGAAGGAAAAGCCTGAGAAACCTGAGAAGGCGGAGAAACCGGATAAAGCGGCCGGTGACGGATTGAAACAAACTAAGATTGCTTTCAAAAAAGAACCTAAGAAGGTAGCTATTCCTGCCTTTAAAAATCCACATTTACGTAATATAAATTTTCAAATAAATGGTTCATAACTGTTTATTAGACAAAGTCTGATGTTGTGGGGTGTGATGTAAAGATAGACTAACATGTCAAAGTTCTAATGGACTAGCTTTTTATCTAGCCTATACTTTTCCACTGCCTGTGCTGTCCACCTGCGAACTCACTGTTTGTAGGCGCGTGCCCGTATTAACCGGTACTTAAAAAGAAAATAAATAAATATTTATTGTATAGTATTGCTTTTTGATAAGGCACTGGTTTAGTAGGAAATACAAGAGATGAATTTGTGTTAACAGAAGCGCATGACGTTCAGCGGCAGCAGCTCGGAAGGCTCGGGCTCCGACAGCGAGCTGCCAGCCGCGCCGGCCGCGCCGCGCGAGCGAGCCAACGCACGCCGCGCCGCTACCAAGGTACGCAACATTCATTCATCTGAGAGAAGTTTCTATAGGGATTAAACAACCAACCATACCATTTTTTGGTTTGATTAAGCTTTTTTTGGTCCTTCATAATAGGTGGCTTGTTTATATCCGGCTTGAAGGACCATTTGTTCAGCATGTCTTAATGACCGCAATAACTAGTAAACTTTCTAAAATAAAACTTGTAGGTACTGCCAACATACATTATAATGCACAAGAACAAACTCAGTTATACATTATTTCGTTCCTCTCTTATTTACACATATTTTCTATACTTATATTTACACAGTGAATCAGATTCTGTTATGATAATGTATCTCTGTCTGTCTAATGTCTCTCCATAACAAAACAAATAAAAGCTGTGTCTAATGTCAAATGTCTCTTTAATTAACTTGACATGTAAAAGGTAGCAATTTTAGTTCAGCTGGTATTGCTGGAAAACTAGCAATTTTCGTCACATCTCCCTTTTTTCCCCCGATTGGAAAGGTACGTATATACATTACACATTTCCCCAATTATTTGCTAACAAAAAATATTTCTATATAGGTCCAAAAATACAAAGATGGTGAGGAGTCTTCAGAGTCTGGATCTGACGTGGAACTGTTGGATAACAAGCTGGAGTCTGGAGACGAGGTTCAGCGTGCGCTGTCCGTCAGTGACGATGAGGATGACTTCAACGTGAAGAAGAATGTGGGCAAGAAACCCGCTGAGATGGACTCTGGTCAGTATTGACGGCGTTTTTAATTATAGGACTAGCTTTTACCCGCAGCTTTACGCCTAAGGGTCGGTACATATCTGATGGAAAATAAATTGGTCTTATCATCGTTAGTATGGTCGACTTATTAACACATTATAGGTTATCTTTGTAAGGTTGGATGTTTTACTATCTATTTGTCTGTTCTGGCGTTACGCGACCGACGATGCGCGGCGTATCTTCCGTCAGATGTCGAGCTCAAGTATCATTCTGGAATGCAAGGCCGTAGGTTCCCTTTCAGAACAGCGCTTCTGTGATTCTCTGCCTATGCAGGCTGGCCGATTGAGAGACGTAAGTGCAGAAATTTAGTCCGCGGCTTCGCGCCCATAAGAGCGGTCGCGACAATTAGTTTTACGTCGTACTGGATTTTCTATTGGCTTTGAGCGATTATCCATGGCTCCCTTGCTGCGTGGAAGAAGGACTTACACGTTTTGTGTTATTAAGCAAAGGTTTTTAAATTATATTAGCACTATAATGTGTCGTTGGCAGAAACTGTTTATCATGTCAATAGATAGTTAGTAGCTTACAATACACTCAAATTACTATTGAACATTCCAGACTGCCTATTCGACTCCCTAATCGAGGACACAAAGAAAGAAGAAAAAGAAAGGGATAAGGCAACAAAGAAGAATGGCGCGGCGCATCCCACAGTACTCTCTAGTGACGATGAAGTCGTACCCGACTCACCACCTAAGAAGAAACCGGGTCCCAAGCGGAAGCTACTCAATGATGACAAGAAACCTAAGAAGAGGCCAGCCAAGGATATGCTCAGTGACGATGATGATGACAGCATATTTGACAGCAAAAAGGTGCGTTGAATGTGATACTGAAACTATTTAGTAGTACATAGTTTTTTGTTTTCGAAGAGCGCACCGAGCTTCTGGCGGTAGGTATCTATGCGCTCCGTGTATGTGTGCGTAAGACAGGCGCGCGCGACGCTCCGGTAAGAGTGGCGGCTCTAGTTATAATGGACGGAACGCGCGCTAATATAAGTTTTTCCATCATATTATTAAAACCAATACACATTTCGAAAATCTAAAATGTATACGTTATAGAAAACATGTAGTTTTGTTATTATTTAAAAGCTGATGACCTTCCGTGAAGGTTTTACGCCGTACTGAGGATTTATTTTCGTTTTTAGAGATTACTTTGGCATTATTTTCAATCGAGAAAACTACAAGCAATCGTGTTTCTAAAGTGTATGATTTACAAATATTGATCTTACAAATTAATTTCATAACTAAAGGTTAAGTAATAATGATGCAGCAAGGGATCATACGAACGGAATTATTTCGAAATGACGTATCGTTCCCTCGGTGCGCCCTAACCTCATTTCCACCTTTTTAGTTACAATTTGCATTTCCTTTTTTAAATTATGTGTTTTATCTGCCTAACCAGGACCAAAAAAAGAAAGCAGCGCCAAAAAAGAAGCAGAAGAAGAAGGTATCAAGTGATTCAGAATCAGACGCGGGCGGTGAGACTCTCGCTGCGGTCAAGAGCTCGCGCGCACGCGCCGCTCAGAAGAACACATTCAGCGAGTCGGATTCCGACTAGCCGTGAGTTGTTTAGCTTGTTCGTGTTACTTTTTTAGAACCCATCATATTCATCATTCTGCTGCCCTTATCCCAATTTATTTTGGGTCGGCGCAACATGTCTACTTCTTCCATACTTCTCTATTACTCGTTAGGGGCCGTCCATTAATCACGTGATGTATTTTTTAGAATTTTTTAACCCCCCCTCTCCCTTGGTGATACGTGGTGAGGTTTAAGACGAACAGCCCGCCCCCACCCAAAATCACGTGTATTTTTAGTATCTACACAGAATCTTAAAATTTTTAGAATATTATCTTTAAATACAGGTACTTTGTTCGTTGCCTGGCAACGGCGAGTAAGGTCACTCAAAAAATAAATACACGTGATATCTTGCTACTCCCCCCTCCCCCCTTGTGATATTTCGTGATTTTCGCTAAACCCCCTCCCCCTCCTTTCAAGCCTCACGTGATTAATGGATGGTCCCGTATTTCCGTTGACACCTCCTTCCTAGCCATATCATTCTTCACACGGAGCTAGTAGGTAAATAATAACAGCCGCACGGATCGTACTTTAAGGTAAAGCTGCGCTTACCTAAGTCAGTCCGTTGATGGGTGACCATTCATTACATTTATAGAGATTCCTCCGTGCCTCGGAAAGCACGTTGAGCCGTTGGTCCCGGCTGTCATTTGTAGATCTTTTACTGTCGTTACAGGTAGTCAGTGGCCCAAAAGTCTGACAACTATTCTTACCAAGTTGTGGAGGTCAGATAGGCAGCCTACAAACATCTTTAGTATTCATGATACATCCATACTAAATAATACATAAATGCGAATGTCACTCTGTTTGTTTGTTACCTTTTCACGACTAAACGGCTGATCGGATCTTAATGAAATTTGGCAAGAAGATAGATTTCAACCTGGGGAAGGACATAGGCTATATATCATTACGCTACGACCAATAGGAGCGGAGCAGCAATGAAAAATGTTGCGAAAACGGGGACAATGTGACGCAGACGAAGTTGCGCGGGACAGCTAGTATAAGTATAAATTTATTCAGACATATTGTTTGGTTTCAGATTCAGTATTGTAACAACGTGATTTGAAGCTTTACGATGTAAAGTGAGACAGTTGCTGGTACGACGCAACGTGCATATTTTGTTATTATTTGTATTGACTATATACTATAAACGTTATTTTAATAAAACCCGGCCTACATAAAATCTGTGACTGATATGAGGAAACTCATTTTTGTAACCTGTACCTTAATTGCGTAACACAATCGTAATTGCGTTGATTTTTGACATCTTGATGATTAAAAAAAACCCAGTGTTGCATGATTGAAAAATTTGTTTGATCGATTTGATAACTGACTTACGACTGTGCTATGCAACTAGGCTATGTTGCCCTTTTTAAAACATAAATAAATTTATTTATAACAATTTAGATCTAATTAGTTCATAATTAGGTAAAAATCGTATTGCACATCCTTGCTCAAAGACACAATATTATTTGGAATTTTGAAATAAGTATCTGAGCAATTACTGATAATTATAGTTTTTTTATGATTGTAAATATTTGTATTGTAACTAGAAAAATTCAGTTTCTTATTGAACTTTTCATTTTATTTCTTTCTTTGTCTGTTTTATTTGTTGTCTAACGTATTTTGCTATTTCATTCTGAATGTAGTAGAATTACATTATCTGGTTGTAATTAATGTTCTGTGCTGCTAATTTAATTGTTTTTTTTTTGTCATTCTCAATATTTGATAATGTGAAAGTTATTTTCCACTTAATTTTTTTATAATATGAAATTGAATTATATTGTTACTTCATTATTTTTATGTTACAAATGTAATTTCTCAATATTAATTTGTTAATTTTAACAATGTGTAAATAAATGAACAATTTCACCATATTTTTTGTATTTAATTTATGGTACTCCAACCTCTTTACTTTATTTTTGAGTGTTACGCAAAAATGTCAATACTAGGTGTCCTACGCCAAAATAATTAAATTCTCATCACTTCCCGTGTCTGTTACTGATAGTTTCTCAGATACCGTCTGTGATCAAGCAAGTGGCCTTTGCCCGATATTCTGGACATAACGGACAACAAAACTCATTGGCTTCCACCAAGCGGGGATATCCTCTCACTCCTTAGTGAAAGCCGATAACGTGTTTTTCATCGTTTCAGTGGCGCGGCCCGGTTTTATTATTTTTACAATTTTTGTACAAATGCAATCTGTTATTCCAGATCTCTGACGCTTAGTTGTAAAGACCTCCGTGGCCGAGCGGTTCTCCTCGTTTCAATAGCGCGGCCATGTACAAACAACGTACAAACCTTTTTTTTTTTTTTTAATTTATGGTTTTGGGAATCAACTATTACAAGTTTTTACAAAATTTTGGGATGGTTTTTTTTATATCTGTTGCCGCGCCATCGATACGCACACTAGAAAAGGCTAGGCATAATGCTGATCGTCGGTATTTATTTTTACACCTATTTGAGGTTGGCGCACTTCGGTGAAATACTAGATGTTTTAAAATTTCGCTATTTAGAATTTACTTCAAACATAATACATAACGTAGAGTATTAGCATGCACGAG
This sequence comes from Cerastis leucographa, assembly GCA_963082945.1. NCBI lineage: Eukaryota > Metazoa > Arthropoda > Insecta > Lepidoptera > Noctuidae > Cerastis > Cerastis leucographa. Next base: position 3,715,637 of record OY720359.1, read on the forward strand.
TAAAGGCATTGTAGCGGTGATAAGGTAATAAAACAATAATTTTGTTACAATTTATACAATGTTATTTATTGAAAAAATATTTAAATTTTGTCAATCGAATCACGTAAAGTGCCCACTATTCTAAATTATGTCTCAGTACCCTGCTGAAAAAAAGTATTACATCCTTTTAAAAGTATTGCGTCTTCGCGTGCACCACGAGAATTTTGGAAACTTTTTTTGCGTACATAGTTTGCGAACGTTTCCAATTTTCCCATTGTAACTGCACAGTTTGTTTGGTAACCAACTACACGCCTCAAGCGACAGGCGTCTTGCGACAGAGATTCCAAAACACATTGCCGCGAGATCGCGACTTGAATAGGGGTGAAGACTGGGTAAAGAAAACGACATTCTATTTTGTCCGTAGGACAGGTAATACAAAAATATTAGACACGTATTTTTTGTTTTATCAAAATATCAATAAATTACTTAGTTGAAACTCATTAAAGTTGGAGAGTGGGGGCTCACTACGTCACAAGTAGGTATAAAAATTACCTACATGTGACGTCATGCGTCATTTCAACTCAATATACCTCCGTAATTTTATGACCACGTGTAAAAAGAAAAAACCGGCCAAGTGCGAGTCGGACTCGCGCACGAAGGGCTCCGCACCATTATTTATAAAAACGAGCAAAAAATCTATTTTTTTTATTCTGTTTTTAGTATTTTTTGTTATAGCATCAATAGAGATACATAATCTGTAGAAATTTCAATAATCAACCCGACCGACAAAGAAAAAAAAATGTGATCATCCCCTATTGTACAGTATATGTACCGTACAATTCCAGCGTTTGTCGCTTGGACGCTTGACGTAAGTCATAAACTGACTCAAATTTTCGCTAAAGAATGCTTGCATTAGAGACGCACCTATAGATTACAAGTACCAATTTTATAAGATCAATCAGTAGATTCATGGAAAAGGTTTTCATCAACCCGAGATTAGCATAGAGTAGAGTATTAATTGCTAACCTTTAAAAACTGAAGTGTCGAAGTTTGAAATATGACGTCCAAGGAAAAAGAAAACCTTTTTTTTCAAAACAAATAGTGCAACACGCTTCATTATTTGTTTTAATCAGTGTGTAAGTACATTGTTGATTAATTTACATAAACGGTGTTATTCACTTATTTATATTTTTCTGATCCGTCTTCCCAGACCTAGTAACTTAATTCTAAACACTCTTAATAACGGGTAAATTAATATGGCATTTAATTCTGAGTGTATGCTTAATGAAGATTATTTACATTAAATTAAATCTTATATAAAATAATAAGTATTTAGATAAGTACAAATTGTTACTAAAAATTAACTAATTATGGATACAATATAGTATGGGATTATAATAACCTAGATATAATTTCTTTATTAGTTTGATAACAAAGATTTTATTAGTTATTTTTATATCAGATAATCACGCAAGATATACCCTTACCTAACTGAACTTCGGTCGGGCGAAAGTTAACACCGCATCGAATGATTCTAAGTATGAGTCAGCAAGACAATACTCGTCAAATGTCATTGTCAACTGAACAGCTATACGTGATCACCTTTTAACTCGGTCGGGCGAGTCGTACGATTTAAATCTTCGTTTTCAAAGGTATGCATAAAAGTAGTGTTGCACTGGCTTTTACAAACAAATTGCCAATAAAATGGAAAACTCTACAAAATGGAGTGACCAGTATTTCAGGCAAAAAAGGCTTACCAGTGCACGTTATTAAACAATAAAAAGCAAAAGGTGGTGTCTATGCCAGTTCGGTTTGACATCTCTGGTGACAAATTGAGTAATTCTAAAGCGCTGTTTACATTATGACCGCTGACGAAATTTCTGTCTAGTGTCTTTGGGAAAATCTACCTGAAGTAAATTATACAAGATAGATAGAGTAAACTTTTAGTGTCCAGGAGCACGGGGCAATTACTGAGTTGGTTCTGGTTATGATCAGGTGTTAAAATAATCACATTTTCTCAGGCCATAGTCTAAAGTACCACAGTGTAAACAACGCATTAGATCGAACATTGCGTTCAAAAACCATAAATATTTACCATAAACACTTTTCAATACCTACTAAGTTTGCTTTCTCTATCCGAATAACCTTTTGCGCTTTCCCTGTCTGAATATTTGCCGTTATACTTATTATTGTATCTGTCACTGTGGCCATTTTTTGCGTACTGTTTTTCACTGGCGCTGTAATGGATTTCTGAAGGTCCGATGGTCTTGGACCAGTGGTGGGTCCAGTAAAAGTCGTCTGGGTACCGAGGGTACGGATTTTCCCGACATAGTACGACGCAATATATCAAGCTGCCGAGTAACGTGAGGAAGCCGAAGATTAGGAAGACTATGCCCAGGATCCTGGAATAAAAATAAAAATTTATCAAAAGACTGAATGTGTGGACATTGTAGTCCTTATAGATTCCTAGATCCTTGGTAACTTTTTATCTTGTTCTACGTTTTATAGTAAGCAACAATTTATTGTTGGGTCTACGATGTCCTCCAATATTTAATTAAAGTACTATCGCTGTAACATAAAAATATTGTAAAACCAAATGATTTTAAAAGAGCAACCACTTCAGAGTTTCTTGCCGGTTCTTCTCCATGGAAACGACCTACCCGAACCGTGCACCATTTTGTCGACGTTTTACAAGTGCCCATGTATGATGTAGGCCTATGTGAAATAAAATATTTTGATTTTGACTGCTTTGTTAAAAAAAAATCAAAATCAAAATCAAAATATTTTATTTAGTTAACTGCCTTATTTTCCTAACTGCATAGGCAGCTGAGCTTAACCTCCCCGAAAGACTTCCAATGTGCGCACCCCACTGCAGTTTTGAGTCGATAGTAATCCCTAAGAATACAGTTTCCGCGATAACATCAAGTTTTTTACCGTCAAGATTTAAATTTAGGTCACGATGTGTTAGTCTAGTGGTCGAAACCACTGCTGCTGATCATGAGGTCCTGAGTTCCATTCCCAGGTCGAGTAAAGTATTATTATTCTGTTTTTCATCAGGCTTTTTTATCAGCCCGGAATTTGTGTTTGTCCAATTGCTGGCAATAGGCTCCTATAATAGGATTATGCTTAAATATCATATTGGTGAAATTTGGGTGTGCTATACAGATCACCGCTACGACTCCACTACTGAATGTCGAAGTTTGAAATGTCGACGTATTTTAGTTCTAAAGTACAGGATCTCGATGTACGCCAGTTCGAAAGTTCACTGGAGCGAAGTATGCAAGGCCGACGTATCGTTAGTTAGAAACCCTGAAAGCATAGTCGACGTAGCCCCGCTACGCGGGGCTCCTATTTCTGTCTGCAGGGTTTACAGTAACCTAACCTGTCCGAGTCGGGGTGCCCCAAATCCAGAGCTCGTTTCGCTCGCTCTTGAAAAATTATACTTTCTAGCTAACGATACGTCGGCTTGCATACTTCGCTCCAGTGAACTTTCGAACTGGCGTACATCGAGATCCTGTACAGAACTAACATACGTCGAACATTTCAAACTTCGACATTCAGTAGCGGAGTGCACCGCTACCTAACGTTTCGAGAAAATAGGTGTGATGTTATATGCTTACCATACAAATAGTGGTTCAAAGAACTGCAGGACGATGACGAAGCCCAGGGTGACGAGGATGAGCCCGAGGTTCAGCAACAGCATCAGGCAGCACATGCCTTTCACGTTGGGGCAGAACGGGTTCGGGGCCGCCATCGCATCTACCTTCACTCCTGCCTGAAATTTCAGAGGGCATTTATTTTAATTAGACGTTTACAGACACGTTTGAAGGTTAAAAGAAGATGAACTATCTGCGACTCCCGCATTCCCCTTAAGGGGGAGATTTATAAAACGATGGTTAGACCTGCTGTATTGTATGGATCAGAATGTTGGGCCACAAAAGGGATGAATGAAAGGCGCTCGCTTGTGGCTGAGATTAGAATGCTAAGGGGGATATGTGGTGTTACGCGAATGGATAAAAATAAGAAATGAGCACAAACGAGGAAGTCTGAAAGTGGCGCCGGTGACTGAAAAGATGCTTGGGAATCGGTTGTCTTGGTATGGACATGAGATGCGGAGTGAGACAAATGTGAGGAAAGTTTTGAGTATGAATATGGATAACAGTGGAGGAAGAAGGTTTTTGAAGGATTGAAGGTCAACAAAAGGATGAAGCTACAGTCCCAGTCACAAGGCATAATAACTTGTGAAGGTTCTGTATTTCTCCATCCCAAAGGATCTGTATGGAGAAGAATGGGTAAGAAACTCCGTGGACACTCTTTTTAATCAATTTTTTTTTACACCCAAATCAGGTAGAGAGTTTATTAAATTTAGCAAAGTGAACACCTAATTTTGGGGCATAGATAATGGAAATATGAATTAACTTAAGGGACATGCCGTTGGATTTTCAACTTTATAAAGTTGAAAATCCAACGGCATGTCCCTTACGTTCAAATCTAATTGCTTATAAAAATTTCCCAGTTTGTCTGTCAAGCCTATTGTGATTTAGATCAATTTTATCAAAACCATTGGACGGCCAGCCTTAAAGCATACACAGCCTCAGCCTTCTTGATTCGAAGTTGCACCTCAAACTTTGTCGTTAGCTAAGTTAGATAAGTGACGAGGATGAATGAAACGACATCAACCAAATAAAGTATGACACTCGTAATTTTATCATAGCAAAACTTGTCATTGATTCAAGCCACTATTGATGTGCAACCAGCAAGGGATTTTACTTTCAGAGGAACTCGAGCAAACGAGCAGCATTGCATTCCTGATAATTGGTCGAAGAGCTCTATATGAAAATCTTACCTTTCTGGAGACTTTGGATCTGTGTGTAGATGCAACAGATGGCGCCACCGCACTTCTGTACGAGTAAACACTGCGAGGTGCTCGCGACTGCCGGCTGGAACAGACAAACAATCATTTTATTAGTATTTTGCTTTGAATTTGTGGCCTCTTCGTATAGAGCTTAACATCGTGAGGAAACCAGCATGCCTGACTTGCCTGAGAGATATTTCTCGACGGCATGTCAATTAATAACACTTACAACGGGATATTTACCATGTGTATTATTTGTTTCGAGTTCCCGATATTTCGGCGCTGTTGCAAACGCCATGATCACGGATAAACTGAAGTTATTGCGGGTGGGTGTTTATGTGCAGACAAATCGGTCTACCCTCTTCCTTGTTCGTTTTTTGTGCTCCGTACCACTACCACTGTCACTCACAACTGTAAGCCCGTTATAAGTGTTATTAATAGTGTTAGTGACCATGTCAGTTTAAAAACTTATATGTTAAGTCAAGTCAAAAAAGTTCTGCCTCCTAACCACACGCAAAGAAGAAGAAGTATAGAGCCTATTATAACGTTCCCAACACTGGGACACAGGATTCGTCCCTGTGAGAGTAGATCATAACATACCACTCTCTACAAAACTTTATTACTGATCTTCCGTACAGAAAATTCTGCAAAGTTTTGAAAAAATGGCTTATTTCGCATAGCTTTTATTCTATAGCTGAATTTCTCAAAAAATCTAATTGTCAATCATACCATTACCGGAATGCATTAAAGAGAATTAACTAAATTATAATAATTTATGATTTTGTTTATTTATAAATTATAATAATTTATGATTTCGTTTATTTAAAAATATTTTATTTATGTTAAGATGTTCTTTGTTTGTAGTTTTTATCACAAAATTTGGTTTTGTGTCGAGTCTAATAACTTAAAACATACTTAATTTAGTTACCTAGTTTAATGTTTCTGTTCACATAAGTGTTGTGTGTTAAAATTAACAGCTTATTAATTAATGTTTGCATGACATTTTTATGGCGAAGTGTATCACTGCACTACTATTATTATTTCCATCTCTTGTACCATATTTACTGCAAATAAATAATTTTGACTTTGACTTTGATTTTGCGGTCCCAATGCGGCTTGGTAGATTTCACGAGTTAGATTTTTTGGTCGTATGTGTGAAGTATCCTCAGCCTGTTCTTTCCCCGTTTTGAGAGGATTCGTTGCCACCACTGCTCACTCCTACAGCAGGCCAATCATCATCTTCCTGCCCTTGTCCGATGTTACTTGGGGTCGGCGCAACACGTATTTTTTCTTCCATTCTCCTCTGTCAACCGTCACGCTAACATTTACTCCTTTTTTTTCATATCTTTCCACAATCACACAATCTATCCATCGTTTCCTTGGTCTTCCTCTCCTTCTCCATCCATCAACATTTCAAATTCATCACAGGCCTACAGCAGGCCAGTATTTAACAAAATAGACATCGTGAAATGTCAAGCGATTTTGAACCATGTGCAGTGCAAAAACTTACTCTTTCCGTAACTTCTGTCGTTATGGTACCTACGGTGAAACCATACCAAAACCACGGGCTCAGTTATAATCTCTCAATAACCTTATAATCTAGTGATGTCAAAGATGTCGGAATATAGCTCACTCCGTGTCAGCGGTATTCGTTCCAACGCGCTGTGTGTAGCTAATGTGCGCACGCGCATCGTCGCGCTCCTAATTTCAGTGCACGTATGTCACGAGCGTGACACTTGTCGACAAGATGTGCTGTTTGTTATTTAGTTATGTTTAAATTAAATAACAAAGATTGAATATCTGCTAGTTTGTTAGGCATTGTTGATTTTTGAACTCTCATGGTTTATAGCTGCTAAAATCTTTAAACAAAATTTATGTCTGTTAATTTTGTTTTTATATTTGTACGCCGTTGACAGCAAAACATAGAAAACTCAGATCTTATATAATTGCACCTTTTACACCTATGTTTAGCAAATAAGAAACTTTGACTATGAAAACTATAAACTTCTCGGTGAAATTAAGCATCACAGGCTGTTTCTAGTAATGTACAGGTGGTAAAGAGGTGTTTAATCATTTAGTACCTACCTGTAGACCGGTACCTACTATATTTCAACCAATTCTCTTTTCCCAATCAGACATATTTACTGTAGGCTCACATTGTGTTTCGACTGTAACGTTTAAAGATGAAAAGGGTTACCTACTTTTATTTTGACATAAACAACAATTAATCTGTTTTCTTATTTCATTTACCGCCCAACTCCAAAAAACTGTCCGACGTCTATTAAGTTAAAAGTTCAACAAAAAATAATTGGATGGACATTCCTATTTAGTTTTTTGTTAATTCATTGACAGTTTAGAAAGTTCCGAACAAAATGGTCTAAAAAACTGACAAAGGTAGAAACCCTTAGTCATTGTGAGATGCTCAAATATTTACTAATAAATAAGATGTCAAACACTATAAAAAGTTTAAGTACTTAAAGGGTTAAAAAAGGCTCTTGAAAAAGATGTTAACGAGTCCGTATAGTGTTTAATATAAGCTTTTATTTAACTTGCCTTGTTAGTTGGTCAGTTAGTATGTATGGGTCAAATCTTGCAACTGAATTTGAAACGAGATACCCCCAACCGATTGAACTGAAATTTTGCACACACCTTTGGTTCTGATGACAATACATTTTTATGGCAGACATGATTTGATCATGCAGACAGGATCGCCTCCTCACGAGAGAACTCCTCAACGGTTAACAGCGCGGACACGAAACTTTGTATAAGCGCTCAATGTTGAAAGCTCGTTTTAAAGTTTAATTTATTATTTTTAGCTTTCTTACGTAATTTTTGGAATTGATTACGTTTCGCTGGTGTTGTAATTTTAATGCGTGGCTCTCTCTAGTGAGATTTAGGCAAAAAATCAGGAGCAGGCAACAATGTAGTAGTGTTCAAGTGTTTCAGAAACGAATAATCGATTTTCTGTTATATTGGTTACACTGCTTATATTCTGTAGTTTAAGGTTATGAAGATAGTAATTAAGTAATTCTAACAAACATCACGTATGTCTGTATTAGGGGCTGGCAGACATAAATATTCTGCCAGATATTTTCACACAAGAACGAGGTTAGATAAGGTCTAAATATTGTTGAGCCTATGGGAATCAAAATTAAGTCTTGTCGGCGAAAGTCAAAGGATTGTGTTGTCATGCAATTGAATTACCAAAAAAGGGCAGTAGGTAGCATGTATTGCCCTACAAAAGAATAGGGCTGTCGAAATCACAATGGATAGTTTTCTTTTATGTTGTTTTTTTTTAATGATTGTTAACAAGCCTATGGACCACCTGATGATTAGTTAGAAGAATCGCAGTAGAGGCTTTGCACTCCCAGAGAATGCAATTACATCGGACCCCTTTGAACCAAAAATCAGTAACGCAGTAAATCAGCATTTGGCGGTGAATTCAATCAGCCTTACTTTTTCCCACTCAGATTCGCACCTGGCCAAAGAGATTTAAAAACCTTATAGAGCGGACTTTGGCAAAATTTTCATACAAAATTTTGATCTCACTATTTTTGATTTTGACACACGAATGCTATCTGACAAGCGGGTGTATGACACTAGGCAGACTGATTTGTTACTAAGTAATGACAAGTATTAGGTAAGTTACGATTTTCTTTGTCTTGTCCCGTCTATCGCTTTTAAACATTTAAATGTCTTTGCCCCTGGCTGACGGGCTGGCCCACGAAAGTTTATCTTGTACTGTGTGCGCATAGATTCCACTAGAAGTGTGAACACCTCTGTTTACTCCGTCCAAGCATGATGATGATGTTCAAAAAGTTTCTTCAATTAAGTCCATGGTACAAAATCATTTATTTTTATTTTACATAGGCCTACATGGGCACCTATAAAACATCGACAAACGGTGCACAGTTCGGGTTGGCCGTTTCCTATGGAGAAGAACCGGCAAGAAACTCCATGGTTACTCTAACAATCATTTGTTTTACAATATTTGAATGTTACAGCGTTAGTACTTAAGTATGGGAGGACAGCGTGGGCCCGACAATAAGTCGTTGCTTACTACAAAAGGTAGAACAAAAATTAGATAGAATAGATTGATGGACAACCCTGAACGATTCCTGTATCGTCACACTATCCAAGGGAACGGCAGAGAAAGTAAAATAAATTCGTCTCGCCCTAACACCGTCGTTACGGCAGTCCATCGAAGTTTTTATATCTGATGGCCTTTTTTCGGTAACTGTACCGAATTAAGCGTTTTTTTCATCGGACGCTACTGTTGATTTAAAATATTACATTGAATGAATACTGGAATGTTTCACACGGTCCCTATAACTTCCTTTTATAAGAAAAAATTAACGCGTCGACTTTAGTCTCGTTGATTTTTTCGTCGGTTAAAAAGGCTGGTTTGTGGTATAGAGCGATGGATGGACACTTAAAGATGAAATGGCTAGAAACGGGGTGACAACTGAGATGCCGACTTATAGACAGGAATGAAAGAAGAAGACTAACGCCGACCCCAAATAAATTGGGATAAGGGCAGGAAAATTATGGTTTTTGACACAGGGCTTATGGTGTTAGGACTTGAACGGTTCATGCCGATATTAAGAGCGTTTACGCCGTACGGCATTCCATACAAAGTTTCAAGTCTTTATTTTCCGAAATAACTGACCGACTGAGCAGGATACAGAGGTCTGAAAAGTAACTAAAACATTTAAGAAATGTCTTAAAAAAAAACATAATTGCACTGTTTCTGTAGATAATTTATAATCGGTCTAATTTAGCTGTATAACTATTTTTCGAAAATATTTTTAGTATATATTATATATATGGGTCTACTTATTAGAACCATATATCCTGCTTATGCGTACGAAGTTTCATTAAAATCGGTTCAGTCATTTCGGAAATAAGAACTAAGTTATGTATCCATTTTTGTGCAATAGACAAGATAGGCCGCACAATAGGTTCACCTATTACATGAAACTGAAATAACTCGCAAAATATGTGTATTGTACTATAAAAATGTCTGCATAACCATTCGAGAAATAGAGGCGTGATGTTATACCCGGCTCCGAATATGTGCAGCTAGACCTTTAACGTTCGATTGAACTTCGTGGTGTATACTTAAGTACATAGGGGCCAATAAATCGTGGCCCAGATGCTTGGGTTCGATTCCCGCGTCGCGTCATCATTGCGCTGTCGAAGGAAAATTATACGAGCAATGATTTAGTACGTAACTGTACATTTGTTTGGTTTAAGCGAGCATTTTGTATTGATATAGCTTCTTGTCGTGGTTCTTGTATGTAAGCGTAAGCTTTCCAGCAAATACCACATTACTAGTTTGTACCCGTGGCTTCGCCTGCGTGGAGTTCGGTATTGTCCCACATGATCGTACTATCTTGATTTATTGAAAATAAAACCAGCATGCCTGGCGTGAGATATATCTCGAAGGCTGTAAAGCCAAGTCAGAGACTCCACTAACCGCACGATGAAGAAAAAAAGATAATGAAAATATATGTGTTAATCCAGGTTATATATTATCTGTGTGCCAAATTTCATCCAAATCCGTTCCGTGTTTTTGCGTAAAACAGTTACTTTCACATGTATAATAAATAGTAGCAAAATTCTTCTTGTTAATAATACCAATGAAAATTGGGATACCTGCCGGTACTGTTGCGTTGTCAAAAATCAAATTCTAATACTAATAATAAAGCTGAAGAGTTTGTTTGTTTGTTTGCTTGAACGCGCTATTCTCAGGAACTACTGGTCCGATTTGAAAACTTATTACAGTGTTTGATAGCCCATTTATCGAGGAAGGCATATATATCATCACGCTACGACCAATAGGAGCGGAGCAGCAATGAAAAATGTTGCGAGAACGGGGAAAATATGACGCAGACGAAGTTGCGCGGGACAGCTAGTCAGTCATAAACTAGAACCTTGAAGTCCGTCCGTCCAAAGCGAAGGTTACATTTGCAAAGGTGAGCTGGAAAAACTTGGAAGTTTGGGCCACAACATCTTCTCCTCAGGCATATTATTAGGAACTCCAGAAGGGCGGGCGTTTTGGGAGCTGTCGTATATTAAATTGTTCAAAAAGTGCTGAGTTTCAGGCTTGGTTTAGAGCTTAACAAGAATCAATAAGATGGATAGAAAGTCGATGATCATTATATAATTATCATTATTTAAAAAAGCAATAAAGAATAAATTTTCCTTTTTAGGGTTCTGTAACCAAAAGGTCAAACGGGACCCTATTACTGAGACTTCGCTGTCCGTCCGTCCGTCCGTCCGTCTATAACCAGGCTGTATCTCATGCACCGTGATAGTTAGCGAGTTGAAATTTCTACAGATTATGTATTTCTGTTGATGCTATAACAACAAATACAAAAAACAGAATAAAAATATTTAAAGGACACAAAAAAGTGATTTTTTTTTGCTCGTTTTTATAAATAATGGTACGAAACCCTTCGTGCGCGAGTCCGACTCGCACTTGGCCGGTTTTTATTTATGTTTTCTGATTTAAGCAGTCACACAGACCTACAAAAAAGAAAGGCACAGACATATAGAGACTTTGTTTTATACTACGTTTGTTTAGATTTAGAAAATAAACTAACTTCTTATCTTTACGTTACTAAAATCGGTTAATATAAAATCATACGTTGACCCGGTCATATAGAAACTCTAAGTTTCGCATGCAAACGTACTTTGTTGCAAGTTTACCTCTTGAAATCTAGGCAATGTTTCTAGTTCAAAACATATTTACGTCTCTATGATTCATACATGCGCCGTAAAATTGCCTTTTGAGCAATTTTCCATCAATCCACGCGTTTAATGCAAAATGTTTTGTTCGGTGATAGGGCTTCGCAAACGGGCGGTTGGAACGCCGCGTTTATTTTTACCCAATTGTTTTTTTACAGTTTGTCCCAATATAAAAAAAAATAGTGCGTTGAGTACTGGAGTCCCTCCGCGCGGAAGAAGTGAAACTTCGTAATACTACACGCATGCGTTCGAGTGCCACGCATTCGCTCTCGATATTTTATTGAACTTCTAAATAATATATTGTTGTTTTCTTGTTGTATTATAATTATTACATACGTTTATCGAGGTTATTTTACTCATGGAAATTGAGCGAAGACTGGTCACACCGAAGAGTCGAATGCATGACTGTTTGCACGCCATCTTGCGTACCTAGTAGAACTACGTAGTCACAAATCTTGTAATACTGCCATCTCTTAATGAGTATTAGAAAATATTGCCCCTCCATGGTAGCGTTAAACTTGTTGGAAGTCGCATAAGAAGTTTCACTTCAAAAAAACATTCTTTACGCCCTTTCTTACGTATTTATATAATTCGATAATAGTTAGGCCTAGAAAATTGCCAAAAAATATAACAAAAGAACCCAGGTTTATACAACTGTCGAATAAGCAACGTCTTAATAATATTAGATAAGGCCAGCTTTTACAGGGACAATGTTGATATTAGTAAAAGGAGGTTACCATCGTAAATAGAAACTCTATTTTAACCATAGAGCGTATTCTCTACTGTATGCGGTGCAAGTACCCTTATACCTGTCACCTAGACAGCCTACAAATGACCATCGTATGGCCCTCGAGCGGCCCAACCGCTCACTTGTCCCATTTCGGGGACGCTCGGCGCGTGCGCACGTATTGAGGCCCGTTGGACTAAATTAGTGGGATTTAAGGACTTTGCGGGACCAATACTAGGTAACGGTGTATTTACATGATTCGAGTCAGTGAACTGTGCAGTAATACCATGAGTTTAGATAACAACCATAAAACTGTTTTAGATGAGACTTTTATGGGAAGTTGTCATGCGATGTTGCTGAAAAGTTTAGAAGGTGTTCGATGATTTTTAGGGTTCCGTACCCAAAGGGCCAAACGGGACCCTATTACTGAGACTTCGCTGTCCGTCTGTCATCAGGCTGTATCTCATGAACCGTGATATCTAGCCATTTGAAATTTCTACAGATTATGTATTTCTGTTGATGCTATAACAACAAATACTAAAAACAGAATAAAATAAATATTTAAGGGGGCTCCCATATAAAAAAGAGATTTTTTTGCTCGTGCTTGAGAAAGAGTTTTTTGCTCGCTTTTATAAATAATGGTACGGAACCCTTCGTGCGTGAGGCCGACTCGCACCGGTTTTTATTTATCATTTTCGTGATACAATAGTCGAGAGGTACTCCTTATCCCCGGCATTACGATCATATTTTTCTTTTGGGAACCATCTAGTTGGAGACATTCAAGGTCAAAGTTTCAATTTTGTTCACAATAACCTAATAACGTGTGAATAAATATTTTAAATACAACTTTAAAATTTTATTATTTTACTTTAAATACCTCCATTGCTCCTGTACTTTTTAATGCATCCATCAGCATAATATTATATTGTATTGTGTTTTTTGGGCTGAAAAAGCTTGATTTAATAAATAAAAAAAAAATGATTTCTAGGTTGACGGCTTCGTAAAGGTTCGTTAACAACTGTATGTATGAGTAATATAATGTAATGTGATGGGTGCCTCCCTGCGATTATATAGACCGACAGAACCTTAGGCGGCTGGCTCAAACTGACTACGAAAGGCAGAGACCCGGATGTTGAGGACCTGTAAGTCGGGAGAGGTCTATGCCCAGAAGTGCAGCCTTTATTCAAAGCCAGCCTTTTTTTAAATTTGAGATGGGCTTGTTCTTGACTCTAGTCTAGGTCAGAGATGACAGAGACAAAGTCGACGCTGGATCTCTACGGACAAGAATTAGCAAGAATAGGGATAAGTTGAGCGTATAGTGGAGAGTGGAGAGCAGTGGTGGCCCAGTGGTGGCAGCCCCGACGTATGGGCAGTTAATCGCAGGTTCGAACCCAGGCAGGCGCATTACTTTGTGTAATTTATTTCATCACCGCTGCTTTCAAATCGGTGAAGGAAATCATCGTGAGGAACCATCATGTACTAGAACTAAAAATTCGAAGACATGTGACATCTACCAACCCGCACTGGGCCCGCGTGGTGGATTACAGCTCACTCCCTTTCATAGAGAGGAGGCCTGTGTCCCAGCAGTGGGAACATTATAGGCTGATGATGATGATGAGCGTATAGCTGTTAGTTTTCCTCCCCTTACCTGATTTCTGAAGGTGGTCTGTACGCGGCGCTGGTAACATACACGTCTGATCCGGAGTCAGCTCTTGGGGAGCCGTTGGTGTGTTGCGGCCGTCTTCCATTCCTGTGCTCGCCTGTTGGGGAACGGGTCCTCTCGTCCATTGTCTGGAAGGTATTGAAAATATCGGTTCAAAAAATCTGAAGTTTAGTTATACAGATACAGTTCTAGGCTTGTAACATTACGTCCGCAATCAAAAGTTGGAAGGATCCAACTTTTGAATGCGTTTTTATAGAGATTCATCATCTGCCTAGCCTTTTCCCAAACTATCTTGGGGTCGGCTTCCAGTCTAACCGGATGCAGCTGAGTACTAGTATTTTACATGAAGAGACTGCCTATCCGACCGCCAAAACCCAGTAACTGGGTTAACGATACCCCTTGGTAAGACTGGATGTCAGACGTTTGGCTTCTGACTACTCGTAACGACTGTCAAAGGTCTACAAATGACAGCCGAGACTAACGGCTTAACGTGCTCTCCGAGGCAAGGAGGAAACTCGGTATGTAATTATGGTCACCCATCCACGGACCAACCTCAGCAAGCACGGCTTAATCTTAAAGATCGACCCGTGCGGCTGTTATTACCTATTTAGCCACGAGCTCGAGTTCCTTTATGCATATTGCAATATTAGCAAGGGATCAGACTGGAAGACAATAATATGGTCAAATAAGCTAGATCAATGATTTTGTTAATGACATGCACTGCCTGATATAGCTACTAGTCTATTTTTTTATTCTTGCCTTTTGAGAACTAACTAATGACTCATTTTGAAATCAATAATAACAGCCGCACGGGTCGACCGTGCGTCTGTTATTATTTAGCCACGAGCGCCTCCATTTTATAGAGATTACAGTATATTTTTAACAACGGCAACACTTCGTGTATTGTTATTGGATTTTCCCAAAACAATATACGAACCTCCTGCCTCGATTTTACTGCCTCGTTATTCTAGTGGTCACAAGCGCGACTGTTGACCATAAGTTCCTGAGTTCGATTCCCGGGTCGGTCAAAATGTTGGATTTTTCTATAAGGAAGTTCTCAGTAGCAGCCACGGAGTCTTGATTTATGCTCTCTGGGACTTAAAACTACTGACAAAAATGTGGGTGTACGTGGTACACCTCTGCCTAACCTTTCGGGAATTACAGGCGTGATGGTATGTTATACCAAAAAAAAGTTTTCGATACAGGGAGCTCCCTTGTATTCTCGCTGTTCCCGTAGGCCATGTCCCTGTTAATGGGGACAAAGGGAATTTAAGCTCCGTGTGACTTTGTGCCAAGCATAAGCGAAAGCCAAATCAGCTTATTACATTCTCCCACTGCTGGGACACAGGCCTCTACTCTGAGAGTAGGTATGAACCGTAATCCACCAGGATAGACATGGCACATGTCTTTTACGGTTCTAGGACATGTTGTTTCTCCTCGTGATGTTGAGAAGGAGAGCAGTTCTAATGAATTTTTTAGATTGATAAGGGTACTTTACAAATTCGAGCTCAGAATTACCCGCAGTTAACCTGCGGAATTAAAATTTTCTTCAGTTTTTTGCAATTTGCCGGTCAGTGTCAGACTTCATGTTGAACAACCTGCAAATTGCAAAAAGACGTGCGAAGATTTTAAATTTTGCGGGGTCATTACATCATCTACCTAGCCTTTTCCCAAACTTTGTTGGGGTCGGCTTCCAGTATACCCGGATGCAGCTGAGTATCAGTATTTGACATGAAGCGACTGCCTATCTGACCTCCACAACCCAGTGACTGGGTAATACGATACCCCTTGGTAAGACTGGATGTCAGACTTTCGGCTTCTGACTACTCGTAACGACTGTCAAAGATCTACAAATGACAGCCGGGACCAACGGCTTAACGTGCTTTCTGAGGCATGGAGGGAACTTGGTATGTAATAGGGGGGGGAGATGTACTGAATACGTGTAAGCGTTTATGCGCCGGTGTTGCTTTCACCCCGTATATTCGGCGTCTCTTGGCGCGGGTCTTTGTTTATATTAACGTAGACACATAATAATATTGCCCATTTGTATCATAGATCCTCAATGGGCTGAGATCATAATAACATGATGTCTCTCTCCTCCGGCCTCGTGAAAATAAATATTACTTGATTAAGTACATAATTCACGTCATCGGTCATTCTCTATCTCTTTGCAACGGTAAGTTAAACATAACAGGCCGTAATAAATATAAATGACAATTATCTTACCCTTACCGTGTACTCCGAAAGCGTCCTCTCAGACGGTGCTCTGTGGCTGTCATTCTCATCTCTGCTGGATGCCCTATGGTGGTAGCCAGATGACGGAGAGTCCACCCCGGACCGGTGCGTCGCTACGTAGTGGTTGTTCTTCACTTTATGCGCCATCTTAGATTCTCAGGATCATAAGCACTCACACATACTCGGCCTACAGTCACGCATAGTCCGATGATTGGAGACAGGAGCGCATTTTTGCTCGGTCTTGAGCGTGTTTTAGTTCATAGTTCGTTGTTGTTTTTTTGTCCTGGAACAAAGAAAACCATTGGTTATTTATTTGTTTTCAAGGTATATATGGTGAAGTTTTATGTGTTTATTATCGAGATTGAACCTGTCTGAATCCAAGAAAGACATATAGTTCATAAAGTTTTAATCAACACAAACATTAGCTGTCTATATATTTGGTCGTGGGTTCGATTCCCACGTCAGGCAAGTTGTTATTGGGTTTTTCCACCAGGATTGTTTTAGAGATGTGATGATGATTGGGTGGTACACCTCTGGCTTTCACTTCGTGGTAAACAGACATGATGTTATACTATGTTGACGAGCACAAAATTAAATGTCGTTGGCTTGATTTGATTTGATTGGCGGTTGTGCTATTTATGTAAACTAAAGACACGTGTGTGACAGTTTTAAACCAAGTTTTACACTGATCTTTCAAGAACCGTGTGTGAAGTTAAGTCTGGTTTATTATTTTACATATGGAATAACGACGGTGTAAAAACACCACAGACAACATCTGGAAATTCTAAACTATGTACTATCCAGCAGAATGTAAACGAAATCGAACTGTTTGGGCGACCTTGGACGATTTGTGTGAGCACAACCAATAATGGGTCATACCGTTACAGAAATAGAGTTTATAATCCAATAAAATGTTAGCCAGTTAGAATTATTGCACGAAACAATGGTACATTCCGATCTTAGTCGATTAATGACGCAACGATTGCAGGTATCGAGTCATATCGATATTATTTACCTGTTAAATTGCGCGCGGAATACTTTTTTGTAGTTTATATCGATTACTAAGATCTATTGAACGCGGTTTCGAAATTAAAGAAAAAAACCTTTTGTTTGTGGTGATTAAACAATAACGAAAAAAAAAACCGTGACCTACAAGGATTAGTAGGGAGTAGGGCTGTCGCTTGCGCGCTGGAAAAAAAGATCCAAGAATCCGATTCCCGACATCCCCTCTACGATCACACAACCACCCCGGGTAGACTAAAAAGCCGTAAAAGTTTCTTGCACTCCACCCATGCAATCCAAAACAGGCCATATAAAGAACGAAGCAAGCTATGGCAAGAAAGATGTCCACCACCTCACAACTTCGTGAAGCCCCAAGAACACCTGGCTCCCGGTAGTGATCTGCAGTGGCCTAGGTATCTGGAAATCTTTAAATCGATTACGTACCCAAGTAGGCCGCTGCAAACATAATCCGGCAAAATGGGGTATTATTAATCCCTCCAACACCGAGTGCGAGTGCGACGCTCCGGATCAAACTATGCCTCACCTACTGGAGTGTCCAAGGCGTCCGTTTACCTGCACTCTCGACGATCTAAATAACGCCTCTACCGCTGCAGTAAATGTGGCTACCTACTGGGCCCAAACTATATAACAAAGAAGTATCATCGATACGACAAGAAGAAGAAGAAGAAGGATTAGTATCTACAACCAGTAAATAATTACCGGAAGGCATATTATACGGTGATGGATGATTGGGGTAGAAAGCAGATGACTCGTGAGATGATGAGCATTAGAGAAGTATGGAAGAAGAAGACATGCTGCGCCGACCCCAAATAAATTAGGATAAGGGCAGTAGAATGATGATGATACATACAGTACATTTACCGATCAGATGGTAAGTGGTCACGACCACCTTAGGACCTCTCCCATAATCATCAGACATCGCATATACAGGGTTATTTGTAAAACACCGACAACCTCTCCCGACTATGTTACTAACACAACAACTTTTGTTCTATGACTTTTAAAAATTCGTCATTTTTTAGTTCATCAGATTTTCATACAAAAATAAAAATATTGAAATTGATCGCATTATATGTTGTTCATAGAAGAGAATGAATGTCTCATTGTGTTCTTACTTATGAAATATTTTTCATTAGTGGCCGAAGACTTAACTTAACTTAAAAAAAATAATGCCACTTTTACCCAAACCCCTTTCCTCTTATAAACTTATTTTATCCATTCTCCATCTTGTCACTCTACTGAAACTAAATGTATAGTCGAACAATTTATTTGGTATGTAATACAAGTATTATAATGATGTAGGTACTATAAACGTGGAGTCCCAGGGTCTGCGTGAGGAAGTAGCTCACAACGGTGCATTGCTAACATTTCGCGAATTCCGGCCGCTATCAATGAAGCGGCCCAAGTAAGGAGATTCAGGTGTTTTTTATTAATTTCTAATCAGATAGGTACTACGGCGATTACATATAACTGTATATCATAGTGAAACAAGTCATTTATTATACGATTTGGTACACATGACTACACCATTCATCAATGCAGGATCAGTTTATAATTGATGAGTATAACTTGTTTTGTCGTCGAATGTACCAATGACAGGTATGAACCAACTGGGTTGAGGCTTCTCAACCCTGCGTACCTATAACCTGCCCTGCCTGTCATTGATAATGAAGGTCCAGTCCATTTCATTAGGGATCAAAGCCAAGGTAATTTACAGTGGTATACTTTTCATTTATTTAGACGGCACGGTTGGCGCAGTGGTTGAGCAATCGACTGCTGCGCTGCGTGTCGCGGGTTCGATCCCCACACGGAACAAATATTTGTATGGCCTACAGATAGTTGTTCCGGGTCTGAATGTTGTGTATGTGAGTTTAAATGTTTGTAAACGCACCCACGATACAGGAGAAATTCCTAGTGTGAAGCAAATTTTTTTTAGAAAAAAAAAAGTGTTTATTTTTGTTCCCAAATACAATCTTATTAGGCCACAACATTGCACTTGTGCCTACACTGCCAGCCTGTGAGCCTGCATGCATACATTGAGCGCGCTATTGTTTTTGAACGTCGCAGACAGGTGAAAAAGTGCAAGCACCTACCTATGGTAAGACAGGCACGTAGCGGGAAGCACACCTAAAGGTAAACCTCTAAACCAAAACAGATCAGGCCTGTAGAAAAAAATAAACATCAGGGGTTAAGTAAGGACATCAAAACCGCATTTTGGGTTGAATGAGAATGAGAGAGCAGCGGTGGCCCTGTGGTAGCAGCCCCGACTTACGAGCAGTAATTCGTAGGTTCGAACCCAGGCAGGCACAATACTTTGTGTAATTTATTTCATCACCGCTGCTCTCAAAACGGTGAAGGAAAACATCGTGAGGAAACCGGCATGTCCTAGAACTAAAAATTCGAAAACATGTGACATCTACCAACCCGCACTGGGCCCGCGTGGTGGATTACAGCCCATTCCCTCTCATAGAGAGGAGGCCTGCATCCCAGCAGTGGGAACAATATAGGCTGATGATGATGATGATGAGAATGAGAGCCATAATAATACTTGTTAAAAATGCCTGTCTGTCTGTTATCATGGCAAAACGAAAAAATGTTTACGGGTAGACAATGGTTTTATACTTTAGGACATAATATTCTGGCTGCGGGACTGTTCGAAAGAGATACCGTGGCCCTGGAACACAAAGGGCTAAGAAGGAACATGGATGGGTTTTAGTCAGTACAAGTCTGACACTCCCTTCCGCTCCGCCCAGAGCGGGAGGGGTCATTAGATGATTTCCCATCAGAAAAAAAAGGACTTAATATTCTTATTCCGAAGTATGGAAATGTCCCATGGAAAAAAATCCAACACGAAGCCGTGGTCAAACGATAGTGTTCCACAATTAGGAGACAAACAATAACACTGGGAACCCAGAACTGCGTGCTCAACAGCCGCGCTAGCACTGGCGAAATACTTGCAAAGATCGTATTTTACCAGCACTGGTAGGCATTTGAAGTCCCCAGAAACTTAACGCAGTCACGACACGAAATAACACAAACACCTAATATGGTTGAATCTATTTGAATACAGTAGGAATTACCTTCGAAGAGAATATTATGCCAGAAATGGGAGAAAGGCAATTAATTCAAGCGGTTTACCTTTGTTTTGGTGCTTTAAGCTAGAATTTAGAAAGATGTTCTAAATTACGACGTAGCTCGAAAGGCAAGGGCTGTGCGAGTCTGATAAGCAGACGCTCCATGTTAAATGTACTCGTAGATATTCAATAATATTCAGCTAGACAGGACGCAGGCCATACTATACAAGTGTTGTTTTGCATCCTCGTCAAATTCAAGGAGGTAACTATGCTAATGATTCTCGTCCCGAATCAATAATAATATGGGTACGTAATTTTTATTTTTTTTCTGATTTACGGAAATCGGTAAGTGTGAACAACCCGTGTTTTAAACGCGGCCCGTCTGATTCTCGCCCAATAACCGCGCTTCCACACATACAAACAATCTCAAACGTTTATTCGATAATTTAACCACTTTAAGGGGGATATTCTGAAATAGTGACTAACTTAAACAACCAAAAAAATCAGCGTTTATTAATAATTAACTAGGTACCGTAATTTTAATTGATGATTTGTGTCTTTTGTGACAACCTCCTAAATTTTGACGAGGATGCAAAACAACAGCTTGTACTCGTATGTATAGTTGGTTAAAGATTGATTCGAAAACCATGTCGACATTTTTGAACCTGTCGTGCCATTTTTTGAATAAAACCAACCCGTCCACGAACTGAAGTTATTCTTATTCTCTTTCATAGTTTACTGCAACGACTTTCAACAGTATTTACATAGCAACAGTGTGACCGTAGCATCGGACTGCCAGGTCAAAGGTCTCAAGTTCGAACACAAGACACGCTAAGTATTTTTTGGTTTCATGTGCGTATTGTATAATTTATCACGTGCTTCGGTAAAGGACGAACATCGTGAGGAAACCATCATGCCTGACAGATATTTCAGACATTTCTTGACGGCATGTCAGAAGGGCTTCTGAACCATGGGCGGCCTAAAAACTCTGACTCCTGGTTAGGCTAACACACAAAAAAGAAAAAACATAATTTATATGAACTTTTAGGTATAATATATGTCGGAGCCGGTCATTATTACGGACAGAAATTGAATCGGGAAAGCGCGCCAAAGGCGACCTACTTACCAGTCTACCCACACCTAAGCGCGCTTCTACAGAGTCGTGATGGTTCGAGTTCGCTGCAAGGAGGACAGTGGAGTGTCTGATCGCGGCGGAATCAAGACGTCCCGGAACTGTATCCCGATTCATGATGCCTAGTGTTATTGCTTCAGATTGTAATTTCAAGTAATTTGTTAGTTCGATAAAAGCAGTGTAGTGTGTGTTTTCATAGCACGAAACCCACGTTCTGCCCACATGATAACCGAGTCTAAAGGAATACAAATAAAATTACCTAACTACGACGACATATACTTATGTCAGAACAAGTTTGGCTTTAACATCATCGTTATTGAAGATATCCTGCCAATTTTTGTCGTTTGAGTGATTTCAGCTGCCATAATAATAATTACTGGTATAATGCGAGATCGCAAAGACATGCTGTTTTCCACCCTATTCAATGTTTTCTAAGCGTTTAAATTTGTTGCTTACAGTAAAGTGAAATAACGTCTAAACTTATCCCAAGCTACTCTACCCAGTGCAAACTTGCTCTTAGAGCATAATCTCATGGACATTCTAATATCTTCGAGCCCGAATTTAACTGCCTTGTTTGCCCCACCCTTATTGTACCGGTGTAAGGTTACTATTGCGAAAGGTATGCCGTTGGATTGAAGCATTGTTTATAATGTGAAACCAGTAGGTTGGTTATAATCTGATTGTTGACAGTCTTGTTAAAGTCTAGTTGAAAGTTTGGTGGGTTTGGACTCCGGACATTATCGATACTTCGTCCATTACATTTTATTCATATCTTTATTTGCTATCCTTAAGTGTGAAGAAGCAGCGGTGGCCCAGTGGTGGCAGCCCCGAATTACGAGCAGTAAGCCGTGGTTTCGAACCCAGGCAGGCGCATTACTTTGTGTAATTTATTTCATCACCGGTAAAGGAGAACATCGAGAGGAAACCAGCATGTCCTAGAACTAAAAAATTCGAAGACATGTGACATCTACCATCCCGCACTGGGCCCGCGTGGTGGATTACAGCCCACTCCCTCTCATAGAGAGGAGGCCTGTGTCCCAGCAGTGGGAACATTATAGGCTGATGATGATGATGAAGTGTGAAGATCTCACAGTGGGCTTAAAGCTTAGGTGCAGTTACGAACCCTGTAGGACACAGCAAGCGTGAAGTATGTTTTGTGATCTCTTAGCACTAGTGTCATGGGGTTTTTCATTTGGATTTTTTTATTCGCCAGACTGACCAATTGCAATGAGCTCGACCCCTTTTAACATAACTTAGCATCACGCCTGTAATCCCCGACAGGTTAAGCAGTAGTAATAGCACACCCACATTTCGCCAGTTATTTTCGGGTCCCATGTCATAAGGTGCGAGCCTATTGCCATCAACCGGACACAGATCCGGACAGATCCGGGCAGCTACTGAGAAATTACAGGTATTTTTTTTTGGGTTTTATCCCAGTATCTGTTTTACCTACCCAGGAATCGAACGTAGGACCTCAAGCTCAGCAGTTGCGGTTGGGATCACTAGACCAACAAGGCACTGAAACCGTATTTCATTGGACTTAAGCATGCTGGTGACATGTGATGGTAGGAACCAAATAACCCTCTGCATTTTTATACGACATTCTCCTAGGCGGTTGCACACTGTCTAAATAAGCTATTAGCACAGGTGTGTCCCAGTCCTGAGGTTTAATTGGAAACCATGTAGCTTGGTATCACCATCGTATCGACAATCAACCACTTGAGTGTTTCCCAATTGATCTAGTTACAATTAAACGGGAGAATTAGTGATAAAGTCGTTTCAATAACTAGTCCCTTTTTTTACGGATGGGAAGTCATCAAATGACCCCCCCTCCCTGCTCTGGGCGGAGCGGGAGGGAGTGTCAGACTTGTACTGATTAAAACCCATCCATGTTCCTTCTTAGCCCTTTGTGTTCCAGGGCCACGGCATCTCTTTCGAACAGGCCTGCAGTCCTGGCAGGCATCGGCCCTCTCGGACCCCATAACTAGCCCTTGCTCGCGGTTTCACTTGAGGAGCTCGTGGCTAAATAATAGGGGACGTTCGGATCAATCTTGAAGTTAAGCTGCGCTTGCCTTGGCTGGTCTTTGGATGGGTGGCCACCGTTTACATACCGAGTTTCCTCCGTGTCTCGGAAAGCACGTAAAGCCGTTGGACCCGGCTGTCATTTGTAGATCTTGGAGTCGCCCGAAATTCGGACAACCAGACTTACTAAAGGGTATCGTATTACCCAGTGCTAACTGGGTTGTGGAGGTCAGATAGGCAGTCGATCCAAATATACACTATTTTTTTTTAATTACCGATTGTTTGTGAATGTGTGGATATTGTAGACCTTATAGATTCCTAGATTCTTGGTTACTTTTTATCTTGTTCTACGTTTTGTAGTAAGCAACGACTTATTGTCGGGCCTACGATGTCCTCTCATACTTAAGTACTAACACTGTAACATAAAAATATTATAAAACCAAATCATTTTAAAAGAGTAACCATGGAATTTCTTGCCGGTTCTTCTCCATAGGAAACGACCAACCCGAACCGTGCACCTTTTTGTCGACGTTTTACAAGTGCCCATGAAGGCTAAAATATTTTGATTTTCGATATTGAGTAAAATGCTGGTATTCAGCTGCATAAGGTTATACTGGAAAAGTGGAAACCGATCCCAAAATAATTGGGCAAAGGCTAAACCTTGGCTAGAGGGATGAAACTTTGCATGGAAGTTCATCATTTTTGGCGATGATAAATCCTTTCAGATACAGAGCCTGTCAGTTTTCATTATTACACATTAAAGAACCAATCACTGTCATTTGATTTCAATCTAAGTACATATTTTTCCTAATGTTTTAGTTCAATTGTTCAACTGGCATTTGCCTCGGGACTTAGTTACTGGAAACAAGGTGTGGCTTGTCCAATAATAAGCCTAGAATGTGGCCTGATATAGTGGAGTCTAGGCAGCTATTACTTACAGTTCTGTGTTGTTTACGATAATTAGAGAAACCTTTTCTATACGAAGAATGTTATTTAAGGTCGTGGGGGTTGGTCAGGAATGCCTGACCTAAACTTAGCCTGACTTAAACTTTAGGGCTATGAGGAACAGGGTGTAAAGCTCCTTGATACTCCTTAGAAAAGGGAGGATCCTCCGACCAGACAGGTGTTATGTCTGGTGGGCAACTGCCCGTGGTTTCTCTATATAGTTTTAAGACGATGTAAACTTTGCTTGCAAGATGTAGGAAATTGATGTTAGTTCTTCCATCGTGTCATAGATGGCGCTGTAGTACTTTTTGTAGTAAGTTGCTTTTTAGAGGTCGTACAAGAGATATCGTGGCCCTTGAACACAAAGGGCTAAGAAGGAACATGGATCGGTTTTAGTCAGTGCAAGTCTGATACTCCGTTCTGCTCCGCCCAGAGCAGAAGGTGTCATTTGATGATTTCCCATCCGTAAAAAAAAAGGTATTGGGGGTTCGTCAGGAAAGTCTGACTTTTTTCACGATTAAGACTTTAAAAAAAAATAGCAGCTAACATCATATTGACGGCTATAATAGGGATGGTGACTCATTTTTTTTTATTTGTCCATCGGGTAGATTATTAAAAAGTATTTGACACGTATTTTTTCTTTTGTCACATAATCGTAAAATTACGGAGATTTTTTGAGTTGAAATGGCGCATGACGTCACGGCTCAGTACATTTTATAACTAGTATTAGTATACGTAGTGAGCCCCCACTCTCCAACTTTAATGCGTTTTAACTAAGTATTTTTTCGTTAACTTGATAAAACAAAAAATACGTATCTAATATTTTTTGTATTACCTGATTGACGGACAAAATAGAATTTCGTTTTCTTTACCCAGTCATCATCCTTATTATTTCAGCCAAAACTTGCAATACCACATGCAACAGACCAATTTTGCAACATTGATGTTTTGCAAGGACTTATTAAGATGCCAATTGATTTGTAATGTTATTTGAGAAGAATCCTTTCAGCCCCGGAGTGCCCGGTTTATGGCAAAAAGCTATCCTTCTATTGCATGGGATTTAAACATAACTGGCAAAATGCGTCTAGTTTTTTAAATTATCGTTTTAAAACTCTATGAAGATTACGATGCCGTCTGATTACAACGATAATATTTTAGGAGATTCACTCAAATCTTACCGAAGATTTCTTTTACTTTAAAACAAGAGAAAATCACATATTTAGCACTAGATTACTCGGAAACAGATCTTAAGTAGCGGCCGGTCATTGACCCCGGCGTAAAACCGAAGGGCCTGACCACCTGCGAATCTTAGACAAGTGAAGCGGCCAAGTGGATTGCAGTTACTAAGATAACGGGCCGAAATGATAAACTGCCCCGAGGCTGCCGACTATCTAGGGTTGCCAATTTATTGGAAGTTAAAAGGTACCGTAAGTTATAAGGCAAAATAATAACAGCCGCTCGGTTCGATCCCGAAAAGCCGCACTTGCCCACGTTGCTCCTCGGATGGTTGACCACCAATTTCATACCGAGTTTCCTCTGAGCCTCGAAGCGCGTTAAGCCGTTGGTCCCGTCTGTCATTTATCGATCTTTGACAGTCGTTACAAGTAGTCAGTAGCCTGAACGTCTGACAACCAGTCTTACCAAGGGGTATCGTATTACCTAGTATTAACTGGATTGTGGAGTCGCTCCATGTTAAATACTGGTATTCAGCTCTGCATCCGGTTAGACTGGACGCTGACCCCAACATATTTGGGAAAAGGCTGGCGGATGAGAAGGTACCGTTTTTTTTGTGTTTTTTAGGGTTCCGTAGCCCCTGCCAGGGCTCGGGTTGTTCGAAAGAGATACCGCGGCCCTGGAACACAAAGGGCTAAGAAGGAACATGGGTGGTTATTAGTCTCTCTCCTGCTCCACCCAGAGCGGGAGAAGTCATTTGATGATTTCCCATCTGTAAAAAAACAACAAAAAAAAAAAGGGTTCCGTAGCCGAATGGCAAAAAACGGAACCCTTATAGATACGTCATGTCTGTCTGTGAAAAAAAAACTTTCAATGAAAATTGGTTTGAAGAAGATTTGATCCTAAGTTTTTGAGATATGGGACGTTTTCACCAAACTGCAGCAGTAACTTTGTTTTTCATGAACTTACTATAAAAACAAATTTAGTTTTGCGGTTGAGTGGAAGTTTACTAATGAATGACCGTTCAAAATATTGTTATTATATTGTTTGGGGCTATGGAACCCTGTGTGCGAGTAAGACTCGCACTTGGCCCGATTTTTTTTTTCTTTTTTGTTGTTTTGTTTGTTGTAGCAACCCTCGTCGCTCCTGTTCACATTGTACATTGTACAAACTGCAACATAGATTGCAGACTATTTTTAATCACGCTGTAGCCTAATTCCAACCGTAACTACCGGTGTTAAGGTCGAAAATGAACAAGTATGGAGAAGTGCAGAGTGGTTGATTGTAGCGGAATTAGGTCGGAATTAAACCCGCTACTATTATGAGACGAAAGTTTACGAGCTTGAACCTATGTGTTGTCGGTGGAAGGATTTATTACATTTTTAGGGTGTTCCTGTAGAGAATTAGTTCGAGATACAGATTTGATCCGAAATATATCAATGAGAGATGGATATTAAATATGCCATTAAGAGCATTTACACCATACGGCATTTCATACAAACTTTCAAGTCCTTACTTTCCGAAATGACTGAACCGATTTTAATGAAACCTTATACGCGTAAGCAGGAGGAAAAGTTACTAGCCAACATTTTCGAAGTGTCTTTAAAAAAAATAGAAAGTTGGAAATTTCTGTTTCTAAAGATAATTTATAATCGGTCTAATTTACCTGTAACTCTATTTTTCGAAAATATTTTTTTTGGTAACTTTTTAGAACTATGTATCCTGCTTACGCGTATAAGGTTTCATTAAAATCGGTTCAGTAATTTCGGAAAATATGGACTTAAAAGATTGTATGAAATGTCGTTAAGCGTAAACGCTCTTAATTGATCGTTTGGTTTAGCTCTTGGCTAAATAAAACAGCCCCCGTATACACAAACAAACTTCTATCAAGTCGTATGTCTAATCTCGCTCGCTTTCGTAATGCCAAAACAAGATAGACATACGACTTATCGAATCGAAATCGAATCAGAGCGTTTGTGAATAGGGGGCCAGAACAGCCGCTCGCGTTGACCTGCAGGTAAAGCCGCGCTAAGCTAGGTTGGTCTGTGGATGGGTGACCACCCATTACATACCGAGTTTCTTCCGCCTCGGAAAGCACGTTACGCCGTTGGTCAGATGTGGAGATCAGATCCGCAGTCACTCCATGTAAAATACTGGTATTCAGCTGCAACTGGTAGGACTGGAAGCCGACCAACATAAGCAGATGATGATTGATTAGTTTGATTGGTTTAGTGGTCGCAAACGTACCTTCGGGTCTTGGGTTTTAAGAACCGGTTATTGGTTTTTATAATATGGAAATTGTCAGTAGAATCTGGGCTTGTAGTGAGAATTTTCTAAGCCCCGGTGAATGAATAGTAGTTCCCATATTATAACAAGAGCCGCACGGGTCGATCTTTAAGGTTAAGCCGTGCTTGCCGAGGTTGTTCCGTGGATGGGTGACCATAATTACATACAGAGTTTCCTCCGTGCCTCGGAAAGCACATTAATCATTTCGTCCCTGCTGTCATTTGTAGATCTTTGACAGTTTTTACGAGTAGTCAGAAGCCAAAAGTCTGACATCCAGTCTTACTAAGGGGTATCGTATTACCCAGTTACTGGGTTGTGGAGGTCAGATAGGCTGTCACTTCATATAAAATACTGGTACTCATCCGGTAAGACTGAAAAGGAAAAGGCTAGGCAGATGATGATTTCATTAGCCCATTTAAGCGCGACCTGGAAAGCGCTTTCGTTATCGTTCATCAAGTCATCCCGGGTATGTTTCTTTATCAACTATTTTAACTAATAAAAACCGGCCAAGTGCGTGTCGTACTCACACGCACACAGGGTTCCGTACCATCAAACAATAAAATAAAAAATATTTTTAATATTATTAAATTATTTTTATATGTAACAGCAAAACTAAATTTGTTTTTCATAGTATGTTAATGAAAAACAAAGTTACTGCTGCAGTTTGATGAAAAGTCCTATATCTCAAAAACTAAACATCATATCTTATTCAAAACAATTTTCGTTGAAAGTTTTTTTTACGTTCTATAATCCTAAATATTTCAGAATTTTCATCCTCTTACTTTAGAAATTAGAGGGGGGGACACACATTTCACCACTTTGGAAGTGTCTCTCGCGCAAACTATTCACTTAAGAAAAAAATGATATTAGAAACCTCAATATCATTTTTGAAGACCTATCCATAGATACCCCACACGTATGAGTTTGATAAAAAAAATGTTTTGAGTTTCAGTTCTAAGTGTGGGGAACCCCCAAAATTTATTGTTTTTTTTTTTTTTCTATTTTTGTGTGAAAATCTTAATGCGGTTCGCAGAATACATCTACTTACCAAGATTCAACAGTATAGTTCGTATAGTTTCGGAATAAAGTGGCTGTGACATACGGGCGGACAGACAGACAGACATGACGAATCTATAAGGGTTCCGTTTTTTGCCATTCGGCTACGGAACCCTAAAAAGGTCAGTGTTTGTTCATCATGCTTTCTTTCATAACTACACACATCAAAAGTGTCTAGGGATCAACATATATTTTTGCAATAACTTTTCTCCTGATTGATATTAATTAAAATTTTCTTTAAGGATTCATCAAATAAAGTGTTTTCGTTTGTCACAGTAACGATAAACCAAGTCACCTTTGCATTAATAAAGAAATTTGCCATTTTCTAATAAAGGGATTTTTGACATTTGAACCACTAACATTAAAGTTCGAAAAAAAGACTGAAATAACAGTTTTCTTTAAAATTTTATTGGGTAACTTAAACAATTAATAATCCGTGTTTCTACTGCGAACACTAACAACACAAGAACATCGGTTTGGCATACTCAAAATGAGTTCATCCAAATCACGCTGTGGAATGGCCGCCCATGTTCGTTGCAACAACAAAAAAAGGTCTTCTTGCGACTGGATACCCTCCATATTCGGCAGAGCTCTTCTCTGTAGCATATCCCATGCATGCTCAATCGGGTTCAAGTCTGGCGACTGAGCAGGCCAGGGCAGGACATTGATGTTAGCTGCGGCGAGAGTCTGTCTTACAACTCTTGCGGTGTGCGGTCGTGCATTATCATGCATTAACTGAAATAAGGGACCGATTTGCACTTGTAGAGGAACGATGACGTCTGATACAATCGTCTCAGCATAAATTTGAGCGTTGAGGTTGCCTCTGATCCAAATCAACTCAGTTCTTCCGCCGATCCAAATACCCGCCCATACCATGATGGTTCCACCACTATAAGGATGGACTTCCTGGCAGGATTTTAATCGCTGTTGGCGTCCAGGGGTTCTCCAGTGTCGTATACGTCTTGTATCCGGTCTCATACCAAAACGAGACTCATCAGAAAAGCACACGAAACGCCATTGTTCTTCTGGCCAATTTCTGTGTTCAAGAGCCCATTGATATCGAATCCTACGATTGTGCATTGCTATAGGTGGTACCCGTAGCGGTCTTCGGGAATGAAGGTTCACTTCATGCAAGCGGTTTCTTTGCGTTTGGTCGCTAATTAAGTTCCCTGAAGAGTGATGAAGCCTCACGGCTAACATCATGGCGGTTATTGTTGGAGCTCTTCGAGTTAAGATTTGAATGTATCGGTCTTGTCTCCGTGTGGTGCAGCGATACCGTCCTCCATGGCGCTCAGCCACGGTACCAGTGCTTCGGTAACGTGTCCAAAGTCGACTGATAACACTCTGACTTGTATTCAGAGCTAAAGCCACAGTACGTTGCCGGGAACCAGCTTCTATTATTCCCACGGCTCTGAGCATTTCTTCCCTGCTTAAATGACGTCGCCGCTCCATAATAACGTTGGTTTTAATCACTAGTAGGGAAACAGTAGCACTAATAATGTCTTCAATGCGTTGTATGTTTTTATAGGGAAAATATTGACAGCTGATTTTCATCTTTTACTCGAATTTGATTCACAGTTCCTGATTCAAATTATGAAATGCACCAAAAAGGATCCATATAAATTTATAAAATCATAAATTTATTACAAAGCCACATCTCAATCTCAAGAAATCCGCATAAAAATGCTTGATCCCTAGACACTTTTGATGTGTGTATGTATACATCAAATCGTCACGTTTTGTACACAGTTAGACCTGGTGGCCTACCACGACGTCATAAACCAGTATTGTTTTAATCTTATTCCAGAGTGGGAAAGAGATGGCGCTAGACGTACTCTATAGCTCCGTCTCTTACACCGGGTATGTACCCATGTGACCCATGGGATAGAAAAGATGGATGGACTGTGTGAGAAATGATTAGAAGGAAAAAGAAAAAAAGAAGAAGAAGATAGCGTGAAGAATGACAGGGGAAATTGGAAGAAAAAACCGGCCAAGTGCGAGTCGGACTCGCGCACGAAGGGTTCCGTACCATTATTAATAAAAACGAGCAAATAAAAACAGTATTTGTATGGGAGCCCCCTTAAATATCTTTATATTCTGTTTTTAGTATTTGTTGTTATAGCATCAACAGGAATACATAATCTGTAGAAATTTCAACTGGCTACCTATCACGGTTCATGAGATACAGCCTGGTGACAGACGGACGGACGGACGGACGGACGGACGGACGGACATGACAGCGAAGTCTCAGCAATAGGGTCCCGTTTGACAGTTTGGGTACGGAACCCTAAAAGGCGTGTTACGCCGACCCCAAATAATAAAAAATGGGCGAATACCATCGTTTGTAAGACCATTACTTGGCACTTTAATTATTTGATAAATAATATTCCATCATCTGCCTAGCTTTTTCTCAAACTATCTTGGGGTCGGCTTCCAGTCTAACCGGATGTCGCTGAGTACCAGTATTTTACATGAAGCGACTGCCTATCTGACCTCCACAACCCAGTAACTGGGTAATACGATACCCCTTGGTAAGACTGGATGTCAGACATTCACTTCTGACTACTCGTAACGACTGTCAAAGATCTTGAATCTGACAACCGGGACCAACAGCTTAACGTGCTTTCCGAGGCTCGGATTGATTAAATAATATTCTTACTCAATAAAATCTACAGCCCTAAGCAGTACTATTTGCAATATCAAACAGTAACCCGGATGGCAGTAAAGCAGCTGTCACATAACTAAGATGTGGCGATAAGCGACAGCGGACAAGAATCCACGTAATGTCGGTCGTGACTGCAGTTCAGTTACTTTCAATGCGTAGCCAGGTGCTATTTACTTTTTAATTACTGGACTAATTAAGTATCGTGATTGGTTATAAGTTACCGTGTTTATTTATGTGAAGATAAACTGTGTTTTATTATTAGTGTGGTGAGCTAGGGTAGGGCTATGCTTTCTAGTTTCTTTGGTAAGCTTGGTTGACATTTTAAAAATGATTGTTCTTTTGTGGGTGCCCCATTATTAAATAATCTAAATATTGACAATTTTTTTAGGGTTCCGTACCTAAAGGTTCAAACAGGACCCTTTTACTGAGACTTTACTGTCCGTCTGTCACCAGGCTGTATCTCATGAACCGTGATAGATAGCCAGTTGAAATTTCTACAGATTATGTATTCCTGTTGATGCTATACGAAAAATACAAGAAACAGAATAAAATAAATATTTAAGGAATTTTCCCATACAAAAGAGTGATTTTTTTGCTCGTAGTGCGAGTCTGGGGGTCTACACCAAATCCGTAGTTTCGGACGAAGTTACGGTCGTTTCCTACTCCTTATCACTTACGTACATAAGATTCGTTAGTGACCCGAACTAAAAATGAATGACAATATGATTGGACAGTTGTCCTTACTCCCGATGTGTTTTCAAAACTTATGAATCCGAAAATAATAGGAAATAGGGTTCATTTCGAAGTATAAAGCTTGTCACGGACGGACCCGTACTTTCGTTGACGGACTTAGAGAGTAGACCCCCTGACTCGCGCACGAATGTGTCCGTACCATTATTTATAAAAACGAGCAAAGAAATCACTTTTTTGTATGGGAGCCCCCTTAAATATTTATTTTATTGTGTTTTTAGTATTTGTTGTTATAGCGGCAACATAAATACATAATCTGTAGGAATTTCAACTGGCTAACTATCAGGGTTCATGAGATACAGCCTGGTGACAGACGGACGGACGGACAGCGAAGTCTCAGTAATAAAATCTGATACTTTGTAGCGTTCCGTACCCAAAGGGTCAAACGGGGGTCCCGTATGACCCCTTTCGTACTAAAAAGCATCAGATTTTTAAGCATAGATTAACATTATAATCGCTTTTACTTAGTCTTCCTTTATTACCAAAATAAGGTACAAAATCGCTACCGCTTCCGCCTATTCAACGAATGTTTGTTAGTAAATCACAAGGTCGTTTGTGCGTGGGAACGGACAACTATTCCGTTCAATAATAAATAGATCAACTTAATATAGTAGCGATTAGCTTTGCATACCATTGAGAAAAAACATTAGCAAGAGTTTATAATTTTGGTTTGTTCTTATTTTTTATAGTCAGTGCCCTGCATTAAATATTTGGTCTATTCTACATAGACACAAGAAGAATGGAAGAAGGCTGAGCTAATAAAGGGCATTAACATATGCACGGCGCAAATCAAGCCAAACCTAAAAAAAATCAAAATAAAAAATTGTGTCTCAAACAATTACATTTACAAATGTGAATGAAACAGCCCCAGTAAGTAATTAATAATACTTGTGTTGGGGTTGTTTCGCTCTTTCCGATAATGATAGCTAACAATATTAAGACTTTAAAAAAAAAAAAAATTAAGAACTATTTTTTAAACAAAGAGGAACAAAGACTTATAATAATTAGCAGCTCTGTGTAGTGTGTATACCTAACCAGTTTATGAGGATCTCTCGTTGTATTGGAAATCTCAATAAAGCTTACTTAGTACTTACTTAGTTTTGCAGTTTCAACCCTAAGTGAAGTTTTAATTTTATAGGAATTATTTTCAAAAGCTAAGCTTACGTTGACGCAGTTGACTATTACTAATTGTTTCAAGCTATTATTTCATGCTCAACTACCAATGTAAACCTATTTTGGAAGTGAACACTTCTTTAGCGGCGTTGTGTGCTTTTGTGATGCGTAAAAAATGTTAAACTCGCGTCAGGACACGTGACCGTCAGATTATTATTATTACGAAGGAATTTGAACTTTATGACATCTGTCATTGAGTTTGGGTTTCGAAAACTGGATAATTACTTATCTTATGCACAAACAAAACCTTCAGTTTCTCCAAAGAGGTAAAATTCGTAAGACGGATTGTAATAGTTCTGAAGTGTTAAATTTTGTATGTAATATAAATTGTCATGTTTGTGTGCGATAGCGCAATAAATGAATATTTTATTTCACCACATGAATGATAGTACTTTTATAAGTACTGATAATTAAAGCAAATAGTGATAGTTTCGTGCAAAATGATTCCCTAACCATACCAAAATATCAAAAATGGACAACGTAAATATTCAAGTTTTCACTTCTGCCGGCAATCCCGGAGTGAAAACCATTTTTTTTTTTTAATCTTACTGCCTCCTTGGTTTTGTAGCGACTGCTGAAAAAGGGGTCTTGCGTTCGATTCCCGGGTCGGGCAAAGGGTTATTGGGTTTTTCATCAGGAATTTCTCAGTAGCAGCCACGGAGCCTGGACCTGTGCCCGTTTGATGGGAGTAGGCTCGCCCCTCATTACATGGGACTTTGACAAACAGGAGAAATGTGGGTGTACTATTAGGCCTCTGCCTAACCCTTCAGGGATTACAGGCGTGATGTTTTGTTGTTTAAAAATCCCAATTTTTTAATAAAGACTAATCGTATAAATAACCTAGCTTTTGTTACAATACAATGCCCCATAGATATAAACATTTGTCTTCGATTTCAGTATTAGTTTCACAGTAGGTAATCAACTCACTGCCTCCAATAATTATAAACTAATAGACTTAACAAATAACGAATGCTTTGTACTCCATTCATCGATAATTAAGCACAAAAGATTGTAACAGCACTATACAAAGGGCTAGTGATGTGCCGACACTGCCGACAAAAGATATCGACACGATGCGTGATTTTAATTTTATAAATAAACGATTTTTAATTGAAACGTCAATCTAGTGATGCGCTTGCTCATACTTTTGGATTTAGTTCTTTTTTAATTTGATAGAGGGCTCTTTTGTATTGTTCTTTCTTTAAAGAATATCTTTCTTTGTCAATGATATTAACAACTCACGGAACAATGGTATCTTGATACAGAAATAATTTGTGGAAAACGTATTTAATTGATTTTATATTGATCTTTAATTGTAGTATTTCTTTAGGGACCACCTTACCTTACCTTTTATGAGGTTTATCCAGAAAACTCGCGTGGTCATCTTCGCTTTTTGAAGGACGAGTTAATCTGTTCGTGTTTATGAACTTTTAATGTACATTACAAGCATTTAAACTTGTAGTATAATATCAGTTACCTGCCAGTAAAAGTCGCGCCGTTTCGAAGAAGACACACAGACAGACAAAATTATGTTTTTTTGTTGTAAGTACCGAATAGACTTTAAGTTACTGTAAAAAACTGTTATTTTAAAATTACAAACAGACACTGCAATTTTATTTATTTGTACCTATTAGATGTAAATATTACAGTTAGTACGTTAAGGTAAAATGCAACTACAATGTAGAAAACGTGTTTTAGTAGTTGACTGCACAGAAAACGATACCAAAGCTCATGAAAATAATATAAGAAATAATATAAACAACAAATTTGATCGCAGACCTAATGCAATCTCCATATTTCTACACGAAAAGCTGTTTCTAGCTCAGAAACAAACAGATACACTGTTATATATATTTTGTGTACTTTCTCGTAATTTTCTTACAAACGAAAATCAACTATGAGTTTCTTAAGGTAGAGTTGAAATTAGTATGGGTAGTACTAGTTTTACACTATCTAGGGGCAATGATCATTATTGATAGTGTATATAGGCCTTCAAGGTAGAATGCTTGGAGTTCTAACGTTGAAAACATATGGGACTGGTTTGTGAACGTGCCCACTTAATACAAAACTACAGCAATCGGCGTCATCTGCCTAGCTTTTTCCCAATTATTTTGTGGTCAGCTTCTAAATCTTTAGAAATAATCCAAAACTTTTGGATAGGTTTAAAAGCAGTCAAATATGTACATTAAAAAAAAACTACTTCCAACAAATCTGCCCTGAAATATTTAAGAAATCGTTCGTCAGTTACACTATCAAAGGCTGTATGTTTTTATATCCTTTCATATATATATACCTACATATACTTACTTATACTTTTCGTATATAAAATATACAAGCGCACAAAAACTACAGAATTCGATGCTACAACGTTATTTTGAGTTCCTACTCATATTATTTACTAGCTGTGCCCGCGACTTCGTCCGCGTGGTATTCCACGCGGACGAAGAATATCTTATTAGAATAAAAAAAAATAAAAAAACATGTTATTTTGGTATATGTACCGTATAAACATTCATATGCATGTAGTAAAAGGCGGTTATTTTAATATTACAAACATACACTTCAATTTTATTTGTATAGATTTAAAACAGAAGTAGGTAGCCTAAGTTACTCCTTATTACATCAGGTATCTGCCGAAGTGAAAGTCCCGTCAAAATCGATCCAGCCGTTCCAGAGATTAGCCGGAACAAACAGACAGACAGACAGACAGACGGACTGACAGACAGGCAAAAATTGTAAAAAAAAAAATTTTGGTTATTTTGGTATATGTACCGTATAAACATTCCTATGCATGTAGTAAAAGGTGGTTATTTTAATATTACAAACAGACACTTCAATTTTATTTATTTGAGATAGTACCTTCATGAATTGTTTTTAGCATAATTTTTGTTCAGTTTGTGATACTATGAATAAATATTATTTAAGCATTTATTTACCTTTTAAATATCTCGTCTGTTAAAACAGAAACCTGAAACAAAATAAATTATATTATTAGTTTGGTATTTATCACATATTTAATGAGAATGTCCACGGTGTTATTCGCGGCAAGGATGTTATTGGGTTTTGGGTTTTTCACTACACAAAGGAATTTCTTCAAGAATTTCTCAGTAGGAACTCTGATTGTAATTGTACCCAGTTGGTCGTTGGTGATCTAAATCTACAACTGTAGTAGTCAAACTCAAACTCAAACTCGGCATTTATTTCAATTAGACCATTACAGGCACTTTTGAAAGTAAAAAAAAAGAAAAAAACGCGAGGCCTCTCGATGAAAAGAGGCGTTATGTCGATGAAAAGTGCCTCTCGATGAAAAGAGGCGTTATATTATGTTATACATGAGTGAATCAGTGTGTAGTTTTGTGTATTTTCGTTTCTTTTGTTTGTTAGTGTTCAGATTTGGGCTTACAGACTTAATGCCACTTATGGGAACAAACCCGCCACACTATTCTCCAATCATGTAAAACTGCCTAAAACTCAGCCGATTGGTGTCTGAAGCTGAACCTACGTACTCCATTCGAACGTATGTAGTACGTAAGTAGTACTTCCTCCTGAGTAAATGATACCATCTGATATGTTCATACCACCTTATTGAAACGAGTATCAACGATTTCCTTGATCTCTAGGCTACAGATCAGATAGATATCGAGCCCTAGATATATGCATACATGTGAGCTGCACAAATGTTTGAAGTCTCAGGGCAAGGGTAAGGCGACATTTTCTCGACTCGTCGAGCCCTGAAGTTTGGCCTAAAAAGGTTTGTAGTCGACTTAAATAACACTAGCGACATCTATGACGCAATTGCAGAACTAAAATAAAATGAAAACATCCTGCGCCGCTATACATATTAGAGTTCTCCGTGAATTAGGAACATTAAAAACCCGACTACAGCTGTCAGGCAGTAGCCTACTAGACACAACAACACCGTCTGATTGGAGGATCCTCCCTTTTCAACGGAGTGTCCTCACAGCGGAGCAAGATGTTAAGCTCCTCAGCTTAACATATTGTTCCTCATACCTTAAGGTTGAAAGAAAACAGTATATAATAACTGCTGATATAACATGGCATAATCAGCATACCACGTTCCCACAGCTGGGCTAAGCCGCTAAGTGACAGGGCTATATCCACTTCGCAGGCCCAGAACAGGTTGGTGATGTCTCAAGTCATCGAACATTTGGTTCTAGATTTCCTTACGATGTTTTGCTTGAGTGGCGATGCGGGCGAAAATTAATTATTTAACAAATTAATAATCGCTTGCTGTTCGAAAATTTAATTTATAACTGTCATTTTTGACAGTCGTATGAATTACTCGGCAAAAACAATTAAATATACATTGTTTTTATGATATTTAAGAAATTGTAAGTCAACAATAAAAATATAGTGGTTTATTAAGAAACGATCATTGACACTGAAAACGGGATATTTACCATGTTTACAATATGATGTTTAAAAAAAAAATTGAACACAAAAACAAAATTGTAAAGCCAAATGATTTTAAAAGAGTAATAATCATGGAGTTTCTTGCCGGTTCTTCTCCATAGGAAACGACCAACCCGAACCGAGCGTCTTTTTGTCGACGTTTTACAAGTGCCCATGTAGGCCTATGTGAAATAAAAAGATTCTGATTTTATTTTAAGATCCCGATATTTTGGCGCTGTTGCAAGCACCATGATCACAAAAACAACTTGCAACAGTGCATAGTAAACAAGTTGAATATCACGTTTTCAGTGTTAATCTAAAAAACTATAAGAATCGAACAAAATAATTAAATAGAATCCTGAAAAAATATACCACTCTTTTTAAAAACACAGTTATTAAACACTGAATCTATAAACATTTTATCTTACAACTGCGACAAAAAAAAACATAAATAAAGGTTTAGGTAACATTAAGATACAAAACAAACGTTTTCCGCTGCAGACACGACGGACCAAGTTTATAGGGTAGACCTCACGTAATGCCGTCAGAGCAAGGAAAAAACACGGAGTATTGAGTCAATGGAACGATACTATAGTCATCCTGACCGTTTTTTTGTCACGGCGGCCAATTTTGGTGGATATTTGCCATCGGCGCGGGAGATATTATAGTGCACAAGTATGTGCGATGGCACAGGTGCACTCTCTGTTCCTTTACCATCATAATCCGGTGGGACGGCAATCCGACACGACCGGAGAGAGATCAGGCGCAGGACCAACGGCTTAACGTGCTTTCCAATAGCACTTTTTAACCAACCCGGGAATCGAACCCAAGACCAGCGGACAGCTCAGCAGTCGCGCTTGTGCCTACGAGACCAACGGGGCAGTCGAATGATACTGTAACTTACATAAAACACTTAACATCCCAACTGTGTTTCCTTGAAGGATTAGGCAAACAATAAATAAAATACTCGTTAAATCAGGTAACAACTATCAAATATTGAGGTTCTGTCAAACCATTACGGATCGATTGTGGAAGAGGATCTGGACATGGTCACCTTCATAAAAACACTAACTCGAAATATCAGTCAGTGTCAGGTCCACAATTTGTGTCCTATGATCCCCAAAGGTTTAGGAAGAGGTGTATCAAAAGTAAAGTTACATTTAGCTAGTTTTGTTTAAGTTTAATGCACCTTCAGTAGTTTAACTCCTAATCGTACATATTAATAGTCAGACCTTTTGCAACTAGAGAAAACACCGTCAAAGCTAGTACTACGTATTTGAGCACTCCATTTATATACTACTCCGTGGTTGATAGCAACGTATTGCGCTTGCACATATCCGTTTTCATTCAGAGATACACCATGATTGAAATCTAATTACATACCTACATACTCGTGTTCACTTGGCTGTATGTGATTGTGTTACCATTTTATTTCAAACTTCTTTGGAATCAACGTTTTTGGTATGTCCTATCTGATAATCTAAAGTACACTCATATTTCGAAGTCACAGTCTTATGATATCGGTGCCAGTCTATCCGGTAGAAACACAGACTCCTGCAGACGGTTAGTGAGCATATCTAATGGAAATAACCAATAACACTTTGTTCTAACTGGGAATCGAAACCAGTAGTAGTAATTAGAAGCGCTTCCCACAGACCATCGAGGTATTCTTCGAGGCTTACAGGTGGTCCAACAATTTACCCAGAGTAATTATTTCGACGAATGCCTCCTCCGTACCTCTAATCCTTATATCCTGGTTTATAATACAAGACAGTTGCCCGGGGTCTGTCTGTCTGTCACACGGAAGCCCCGAGGTACTTCAAATCGACCGCTACCTATGATTAAGTTCCCGATACCAGAAACCATGAGTTTGTTTTAATAGGGACTGGTCCTTTCTAGGATTGGTTTAAGTTATAAACTTGCTGTGGGCGTGAGATTTAAAAAGATGTAGGAAATGGAAATGAGCAATGAGGGAAACTGATTGATTGGTCAACTTATAAAGAAATAATGAAAGAAAAAGTATTTATAAAAGTCAAAGTCAAAGCATTTATTTCAATTAGACCATTACAGGCACTTTTGAAAGTCAAAAAAAATAAAACGCGAAGCTACAGTCCCGGTCACAAGGCATAATAACTTATGAAAGTACTGTAGTTGCCCATTCCGTAGCGTAGATCTCTATGGAGAAGAACGGGCAAGAAACTCCATGGACACTCTTTTAAATCAAAATATGTTACAAAATCTTGGTTACATCATTCATGTTAAGAATTAAAAATATGTGAGAACAATGTAGAAATACGGGAAAGTTAAGAGCGTCCAGAGTAAAAGATTAAATCAGTAATTAATTAGTCTCGAACAGTAATAAAAATGGATAAAATTAAAAAAAAAAATCTAGTATATAAAATTGTCGTGTCGCGGTGTTTGTTACCAAACTCCTCCGAAACGGCCGAACCGATTTGTATGAAATTTTGTGTGCATATCGGGTAGGTCTGAGAATCGGGCAACATCTATTTTTCATACCCCTAAAACCCATTAAAATTTCCACGCGAAGGATGTCGCGGGCAGCAGCTATCTGTACGATATATAAAAAGTAAACATAAGAAAAAAATTGAAAAAATAAGAAGAATTAAATTTGTCCTGTACGATTAACTGGTCCTGTACTAGGCCAAAATATCAGTATGGTGCTGTAACATTTCTAAAAAAGTATCTTATCATATCATCACTTGTTAGTGGTCTGCTAACCAAAAGACCGTGACTGTACAAGTACACAATTAATAGAATAGTTCACTTAGTGATAGAGGAGCTCGTGGTTAAAAAAAATAGTGCGTGGAGTCCCTCCGCGCGGAAGAAGTAAAACTTCGTAATACTACACGCATGCGTTCGAGTGCCACGCATTCACTCTCGTTATTTTATTGAGCTTCTAAATAATATTTTATTGTTTTATTGTTGTACACTTTTTATTACATAAGTTTATCGAGGTTATTCTACTCATGAAAATTGAGCGAAGGCTGGTCACACCGAAGAGTCGAATGCATGACTGTTTGCACGCCATCTTGCGTACCTAGTAGAACTACGTAGTCACAAATCTTGTAATAGCGCCATCTCTTAGTGGGTAATAGAAAATATTCCCCCTCCATGAAAACGTTAAACTTGTTGGAAGTCGTATAAGAAGTTTCACTTAAAAAAATAACAGCCTCACGGGTCAAACTTTGAGGTTGGTCCGTGGACGCGTGACCATAATTACTTACCGAGTTTCCTCCGTGCCTCGGAAAGCACGTTAAGCCGTTGGTCCCGGCTGTCATCTATAGATCTTTGACAGTCGTTACGAGTAGTCAGAAGCCAAAAGTTTAACATTCAGTCTTACTAAGGGGTATCGTAGAACCCAGTTACGGGTATCTTACGGGCTGTGTAGGTCAGTTAGGCAGTCGCTTCATGTAAAATACTGGTACTCAGCTGCATCCGGTTAGACTGGGAGCCGACCCCAAGATAGTTTGGGGAAAGGCTAGGCAGATGATGACGATGAGTTAGTGACAGATTTCTTATACCAGGGGGGTTACTATGACGCTTAAAACTTGTTCCATTCCTATTCCAGAGTGGGAAAGAGATGGAGCTAGACGACCTGTATAGCTCTGTCTCTTTTTCACTCTGGAATAAGAATGGAACAATAATGTTTTAAGACGTCATGGTACGCCACCAGTAATGCTGAGATAGCAACGAATATGGCCCAACAGCCACACACCTGTTTTAACAACATTGTTTTGTTAATAATTTTCCAACAATAGCACAATACCCGTTGAACTACTGTTTAAAAACAATATTAGCACATCAAATGTCCACTAACAACAAATGAAGTATTTGTAATTCAGAGAGTTGACTCCAGAGTCAGAACTGACAGCTAGATGGGCATAATCTACAGAAAATAACGGTTAAGACCTGAAGTAGACTCGCACATACCAGGGGAGCATAGTAGAAAACGGAAGAGGCCTTTACTCAGCAGTGTATAGTACAAAGCTGTACGCCTTAAGTGGACCTGGGCAGGACATCCGGCAAAATGCGGAGATGGTCGATGGAGCAAAGCTTTGATCGATTGGTGGCCAAGGGAACCAGGGCTGTCCTAAAGTCGTGTGAAACACTGGACTACAGAACCGGGAAGTGTAGCAGAAAAACCGGCCAAGTGCGAGTCGGACTCGTGCACGAAGGTTTCTGTACCATTATTTATAAAACGAGCAAAAACTATCACGTTTTTGTTTGGGAGCTTCCTTAAATATTTTTTTTATTCTGTTTTTAGTATTTGTTGCTATAGTGGCAACAGACATACATAATCTGTAGAAATTTCAACTGGCTAACTATCACGGTTCATGAGATACAGCCTGGTGACAAACGTGCGGGCGGACGGACGGACGGACAACGAAGTCTCAGTAATAGGTTCCTGTTTGACCCTTTGTTTACGGAACCCTAAAAAGGGGAGACTTATACCCAACAGTGGGTTCACCCACCTGGTCTGATGTGACGATGATGTATAGAACAAGACTGCCACTGATAATGGTCAACCCGCCATCCGCTTACACTTCACACCAAAATCCAAAAGAATAATGTTTACCCCCAAGAAGTCTGTCGCCAGTTAACAACAGATGATGCCAAAGATATGTCAATGTTTCCGAGCCTATTATATCCCAGCTTTACGGCCATTTTGATCCCTCTAAAGTAGGTTCTTGCCAACCGTGTTATCATCGAAGTTGATTCAAACGTTGGACTATCGTTGTATCATTTATGTTCTTAAGTTATTCTTCGTTCTTAAGTATGGTTTCTTGATAGGTATTGGAGTATTGCTTTAGGCTA
Source organism: Cerastis leucographa (assembly GCA_963082945.1). Lineage (NCBI taxonomy): Eukaryota > Metazoa > Arthropoda > Insecta > Lepidoptera > Noctuidae > Cerastis > Cerastis leucographa. The sequence goes on from OY720359.1 coordinate 3,758,397, forward strand.
GGGACGTTTGTTGTGAGTCATTGGCGTTAGGTCTTTGATTTTGAAGTCTGTAGTAAGAGGTTTATCGAGGAAACTTAAATGGTAGAAGTAGTCTAGCTTTGTATGTTACTTCTTTATCTCTGTCACTAAATATAGAACCTTCTTACACAACGACGTCCTGGTTTCTAGAGTTCGCTCAAACCATTTTATTCGTGTTTCGTATTTATTCAAGATGTTGTTTTGCATCCTCGTCAAAATTAAGGAGGATGTCACAAAAGACCTAAATAATCAATTAAAATTACAATACCCAGTTAATTTTTAATAAACGCTGCTTTTTTTGGGTTTTTAAGTTTGTCAGTATTTCAGCATAACCCCCTTAACGTGGTTTAGGGAATAAGAAATGATCGAATAAACGTTTGAAATTGTTTGTATGTATGAAAGCAAGGTTATAGGGCGAGAATCAGACGGGCCGCGTTTAAAACACGGGTAGTTCATACTTACTGATTTTCGTAAATAAGAAGAAAAAAAAATTACCTACCCATTTTATTATTGATTCGGAACGTGAATCAGTAGCATAGTCACCTCCTTGAATTTGACGAGAATGCAAACAACACCTTGTATAACGACGCGACGTTCAAAAGGATTGACATCAGAGCACAGATACATTTTGAATTTTTACTACATGTTCAGGCCCGCACTCCACCAAAGCCGAGATGATCAAACGGAAAAGAGATCTGCAGGTTTCGACCAATCACAGGAGAGACGAGAAACGTGATGTAGTTATCAAGTAATGTGATTGGTCGTCTCGGCTTTTGTAAAGTCCGGGTCTTATCGCTGGTGTATATGTAATATGTCACTTTGTCCTAGGCCTTTGGATCTTCAATAATATTACCGACCCCATTGAAACATACTTTCTCTATCGAACCCTCAGAATCTTCCCAACAAATTCATACCAATATTCCTCTAGAACAGCATCATTCAGTCTTCAATCCTCAGTATCTGTCATCATGGAGTATCGCGACCGTGGATCGTGATTTAAGTCTTAGATATGCGTCACGTACTTGTGACATTACTGTCATAGGACAGGCGTATTGTGGTGGGTTAGGTTTGATCAAAACTGATTTTGGGGAAAAATGAAAGCTATTTATAGACCGATAAAAAACACAACCACTGCATAATGTGGATTACTACTCGAAATTTTGGAATATTGACGATGCCAACTTAGTCGCAAAATTCCTGGCCGATTCAATTTAGATTGCCATCGACGTACTAAAAGAAGATTCCTATTTTGTTATCAATTGTTTTTTCTCAGCCTTTTGTGGTTTTAGCTGGACAGTATCACAATTTTAGCTATCCAGAATAACCTGACCGCTTTGTATGAGCTTCCCGTACAATGACAGATCACCTTCATTTGGTTTATACAGCTTGATTGTTCTTCGTGCGTATGCCGTTTTACTTGATTCTTAGGTAAGCTTATCCAGCTGCTATGAACCACCATTCGAAGTTTGTCGTTCCATCTAGCCTGAGAAATTACCAAACTACGTTTGGCGATTGATTCGCGGTGTCCACTTCTCTTTTTATCGTATCTAAGCTTCGGCAATTTATATGTATCATCCATAAAGTACGTCACACGTTATGGGGGAGGGAGGGGTCGACGAAGTGTTACACTGTGTGACAAGGGGTGGGAGGGGTCCTAAGTTTCATGACGTCACATTTCTTAGTTCAACAAATGTTACACATTTAAGTGTTACAATGCCATTAACATTTGAACTATTAACTGTATCTGAAAGGTTCACACTCGCTCTACTAGTTACATTAAATGGAAATAAAACTAATTTATAGACGTAAAATTGCAAGATATGTGACGTCACACTAGGGGGGGAGGGTCTTATAAATGTGACCAACTGTGGCAAGGACGGGGGAGGGGTAAAAAAATCACGAATTAGTTTGACGTAGTCAATGGATGACCCCATATTCCTCCACTTGCGCAAAATAAACATCATTTATCATTGAGACTGCTCAGAACTCTCTTTGCCATTTGCACTCAGGTATATATGCCCAAAGACCCAAAAGCTATTTTTAACCACACAGGTTTTCTGTCATTTCGGAACCGACACCTCCCGGAGGCTGTGAGCGTATGCCTTAGCACAGCTCACTGAGCGATGAGAAAAGGCAACGTCATATACTGTTGAACTTCTGCACATTTTTTTGTACCAAAGCCTTTCAGAAGTACATGTCACGTCTAAATGACACGGTGATGGTGATCTCATTGCGTTTTTGCACGACTCACCTGCGCAAGAGCACTCGTTCACATAACGTCATAAATCTCAGGACACACAAGTGTAATTAAATTGTATTCGCCAAGCTTTAAGGTTGACTTTCGCCTGTTGGGAAGGGTGTGGTAAAAAAACGTAGTTGTATATTGAATTTTATGTACTTATGTGAGAATTTTACGCCATCATATTTATGTCGTGTTTTTCTTATGATCGGTTTAACAAGAATTCTAAGTATGATGTCTCATCCGACGGTACATATGCTGTTGGTACATTTATTATATTATTAATATTTAACTGGATTTGCGGTACTTTCTTAGAGTAGTTTTCTCTATGAGGGTCTCATTGGGGAAACTTTGTTTGGTTGGAAAGAACGGGCCAAGTGCGAGTCGAACTCGCGCACGAAGAGTTCCGTACCATTATTTCTAAAAACGAGCAAAAAAATCATTCTCATCTCTCATGTTTTTTGTATGGGAGCCCCCTTAAATATTTTATTTTTATTCTGTTTTTAGTTTTTGTTGTTATATCATCAACAGAAATACATAATCTGTAGAAATTTCAACTGGCTAACTATCACGGTTCATGAGATACAGCCTGGTGACAGATGGACAGCGAAGTTTCAGTAATAGGGTCCCGTTTGACCCTTTGGGTACGGAATCCTAAAAAGGAGCACGATATAAGGTGTTTTATAAAATGAAAGCAATCTTAGATAAATGCTGCAGCATGGTAATTTGTATTTTTGTATAAGTGAAACATCAATCCTATTCGAAAAAATCTTTGCAAATCGTTGGCAATTGAATTAAATCATGTTCTTGATCCAACTTTTTACCTTCATCATTGGGAGTAAATAATTTAAAACTTCCGTTTTATATATCCATTGACTAAATGACTACCTATCGAGATGAAGATTACAGATATAACGTGATAACCATCGAATTGTTAACGTTTTTATATGAACCGTTGTGATTGTCCGTGGGAAAAGTTATCAACGGAGTTAGCTTTTGGACTCATTCAAGGGTTTCGGTGAAGATTAAGGAATTAGAACATAAATTATTCAGCTTAGGGTCTTGGCTGCTGGATGACCCCTTGGGGTCATCCCTTGGTCCTGAAATCCGACGTTCGGCCGAAAGTCCCCGATGTCGTAGACTTTCGTGCGACGTTGGATTTCGGTGTTACGCACTCGATCTAAGGGGGTTATGCCAAGCATGGCTCGCTTCATGTCCCTTTGTGCCACTCGTACTCGGTGGACAGTTTCCTTTGTGAGCGTTTATGTCTCGGCACCATCGGTTATTTTTGGAGTTTTTAGGCACTGAGGGATCTTTTTGAACAAAAAATGCCGTCGAGAAATATCTCTCAGGTCTCTGGTTTCAGGTAGTTGTTCTAGTGTCAACGTTTTTTTTTAAACGAGTTCAAGAATTGTCTACGCCTTCCGTGAAACAGTTAGTTCTTTTATATTAACGATTTTACGCCATTGATAGCCAAGCCACGAGCCCGTTACGTAATGTTTCAAGTGCGAGGCATTTAATACTAGAATAGCGCAGGTCTCTAGTTTCTAGATCGTGTTGTAATCAATATAGGCGCCACGGCTGTGTCTAGAGTTTCGCCTGTGACCGCATCCTGTGCACTTCCGCTTATCAGGGTATAGGGCCCTCGCTCACGGCGACTTTTTGTAGCGATGCTGACGCGCGTTTACGAAATGCGCGACTGCATCGCTACTAACGCGGGTTAGTCGCATTTGCAACGCGCTACAGAAGCGAGCAGTATCGCGACTGTATCGATGCAAACGCGCGACAGCATCGCTACAAAAAGTCACCGTGAGCGAAGGCCCATAAAGTTGATGGTCTTGGTGAGGAGCTCGTGGCTAAATAATAAAAGCCGCTCGGGTCGATGTTCAGGTTGAGCCATGCTTGCCTTGGTTGGTCCGTGGATGGGAAACCACCAATTAAACACCGAGTTTTCCGAGTGCCGCGGAAAGCACGTTAAGCCGTTGCTCCCGGCTTTCAATTGTAGATCTTTGACAAGTCGTTAAGAAGTCAGTGGCCTGCAAGTCTTACCAAAAAGTATCGTATTACCAAGAACTAACTGGGTTGTGAAGGTCAGATTAGCATTGGCTCCATGTAAAATACTAGTATTCATTAACATGAGGTTAGACTTGGAAATCTCTAAATAGACTCCGAACTCAAGTCGGCCGTAGCAAAGACAATCTCTACAGATGTGGGTTCATGGACGGCTCAGATCTCAAGTGTGTATGCGGTGTGTCTCCACAGACAATGGCCCATCTTCCATTGCGTTGCATGCCCTGTCACCTGCGCACTTGTAGATTTTAAGACTGCATCAGCGGACGGAGTTCGCTTGGCTGAGTTTTGGGCTAAACAAATTTAGCGATTTGCTGTCGACACGCTACGAAGAAGGTTAGACTGGAAGCCGCCGACCCTCATCATTAGCCTATATTGTTCCCACTGCTGGGACACAGGCCTCCTCTCTATGAGAGCGAGTGGGCTGTAATCCACCACGTGGGCCCAGTGCGGGTTGGTAGATGTCACATGTCTTCGAATTTTTAGTTCTAGGACATGCCGGTTTCCTCAAGATGTTTGCCTTCGCCGTTTTTGAGGGCAGCGGTGATGAAATAAATTACACAAAGTAATGCTCCTGCCTGGGTTCGAACCCACGGCTTACTGCTCGTTAGTTGGGGCTGCCACCACTAGGCCACCGACCGTCGGCCAAGCCGACCCTAATATAGGAAAAGGCTAGGCAGATGCGCCTTAACCTGAGACCGACAATAGCGGCTGTTATTATTTACCTACAAGTTCCTCCTTTATGATAGAGATGAGAGCTGTAAAATATTTACTCATCATATTTACGTTCAAGTACTACGGCCGAGGTAGGGAAGTGCAGTCATCGGTCGTGCGTTTCCGTAATTTGATTAGCACCCAGCATGACTGCCCGAGGTTTTTACGTAATACCAGTAAACATATTGATGTGATGGTCGGACACACATTATTGATTTGGTAACCACTTACATCCACTTAGAATATCTAATCTTCATAAGAAAAACTGCCAAGTGCGAGTCCGACTCGCGCGCGAAGGGGTTCCGTACCATTATTTATAAAAACGAGCAAAAAAAATCACTTTTTTTTATGGGAGCCCCCTTAAATATTTATTTTATTCTGTTTTTAGTATTTGTTGTTATAGCATCAACAGAAATACATAATCTGTAGAAATTTCAACTGACTACCTATCACTGTTCATGAGATGCAGCCTGGTGACAGACGGACGGACGGACGGACGGACAGCGAAGTCTCAGTAATAGGGTCCCGTTTGACCCTTTGGGTACGGAACCCTAAAAAATATGCTCGAAAAAAAAGTGTGTAAAAGCATCGTGTGGAAACCGGAATATCATAACATCACGCCTGTAATCCCCGAAGGGTTCGGTAGAGGTGTACTTTATAGTACACCCACCCCTTGCCTTGGTAAGAATAGTTGTCAGACTTTCGGGCCACTGACTGACCTGTAACGACTGTCAAAGATCTACAAATGACAACCGAGACCAACGGCTTAACGTGCTTTCCGAGACATAAACGCAACTCGGTATGAAATTGGTGGTCACCCATCCACGGACCAACCCAAGCGTGGCTTACCGGATGATCTTTTTTCTTTTGACTTGGCTACTTGCAGTTTTACACTCAAAGGTGGCGTGACTGCTCAACCTTGTGAAGTTCATCAAATGAATTTAAGGCTCACAAACTAAGTTACAAATTGAATGATTGCTCGCTAAGGGCACCCTCTGTGCCGGGGCTGCGGGACTGTTCGAAAGAAATATGGCCCTGGAACACAAAGGGCTAAGAAGGAACGTGGATGGGTTTTAGTCAGTACAAGTCTGACACTCCCTTCCGCTCAGCCCAGAACGGGAGGAGTCATTTTATGATTACTCATACGAAAAAAATAAAGGGCATCCTCTGTGGCGCTAGGACCTCGCCTTAGGTCGTCATTGAGGGGGAAGGGCAGCTAGGGATAGGCTGGTTCATAATATAATATTATTCATCATCATCATCTGCCTAGCCTTTTCCCAATCTATCTTGGGGTCGGCTTCCAGTCTAGCCGGATGCAGCTGAGTACCTATATTTTACGTGAAGCGACTGCCTATCTGACCTCCACAGCCCAGTAACTGGTTAATACGATACCCCTTGGTAAGACTGGATGTCAGACTTTAGGCTTCTGACTACTCGTAACGACTGTCAAGATCTACAAAAGACAGCCGAGACCAACGGCTTAACGTGCTTTCCGAAGCACAGAGGAAAGTCAGTATGTAATTATGGTCACCCATCCACGGACCAACCTCGGCAAACACGGCTTAACCTTAAAAATCGAACCATGCGGCTGTTATTATTTAGCCGCGAGCTCCTCGGTTCATAATATTATTATTGGTATTTAAAGCTATAGGCTCAGCGGTGCGGGCTTGCTCGTTGAGCAAGGGTCGTTAGTGGCTATTATTTTAGCAAAGGTGACAAAATCAACAGCCTTCTAAACAAGCCACTAGCAATTCAACATCACTGCTACCAAATGACAACCGCGTACTCCGCGTAGGGTCATCGAGCCAACTATAATTTGCTGACAGCATTTTGTTTCTAAACACCATAACGCACCCACTTGCCTAAATAGAACCACCATCTTATCACTTGATACATATAGTCGAAAATCGTGTGTCAAAAGTAAAAGTGGTTAATGGTTTAAGGTTGTTTTTCGGAGATGGCATTGACACCATACGTGATGGTTGGTACGTGGTCTGGTAATAGGTATCTGTGTGTATTATACTAGCTACTAGCTTTGCCCGCGGTTTCGTTCTCGTTGTGGTCGGGTATCCCACGGGAACGTTTTAAATGTTGCCTGTAACACTCCGGGATAATGTACCTTCCCTTTCGAGAAAGAATTTTCGGAATCGGATCTGTCGTTTCGAAGATTACCCCTTACAAACAAACATACAAACTATAATTCTTTTTAATTTTTAGTATATATTCGGCCTTTGGGCTTGGCTTGACAGGTTGCTTATGCAACTATGCATTGTTTTAGAATGTATTTTGGGAATGGTAATAAGGTAGTAATGTTTGACGGCACGGGTGGCGCAGTGGTTGAGCGACCAGCTGCTGCGCTGCGTGTCGTGGGTTCGATCTTCGATCCCGCACGGAATAAATATTTATATGGCCTACAGGTAGTTGTTCCGGGTCTGGCTGTTTGTGTATGTGAGTTTAAATGTTTGTAAACGTAAGCACGATACAGGAGATATTTTTCGAAAAATTGTGTGACAGCTAAATTAGACCGATTATAAATTATGTATCGAAACAGTTTTTTTAAAGACATTTCAAAAATGTTTTTTGTAACTTTTTAGACTTATGTATCCTGCTTTTGCGTATTAATTTCATTAAAATCGGTTTAGTCATTTCGGAAAATAAAGACTTGAAAGTTTTGGAATTGGTTACAAGCATTTTGCAGAAACACATAGAGGTAGTGACCACTCAAGAAGTAGGTTTAACGTGCCAAAGAAATCGTCAATTTTGATAAATGCATAGCGAATAATATGACCTATAAAACGTATCGATGATTACAATCAATAATATTTAAGTTCACGGTTAATTATGGATAATGTTTTTGATTGATTTTCACGTAATTTGCAATTAATAGACAGTATTAATCGTGTGTGATTTTTTGCGATTTGAAATGCACATTAATTTGAATGAATAATCAGGAATAATATTGATTATGATTGAAGGCTGAAGACGATTAGTAATTCAAATATATTTTTTAAGTAATTTTAATTTGTAGTAGATTCTATTTTTATTAAATGCAATTAAATACTATTTTAAAGAATATTTTGGCGGATTCGCGGACAGCTCTATAAAATTTAGACTACTACTCGTGACCTCCACTTCACACGCATCCCATCACTTTGATTTTCTAAGTATAAACTTTAATCAAAGTTTTACCTTAGAGTTATGTATGTGGTAACTTCCCAGGTTATGATTTTCATTTCATTGTCTAGTTTGACAATATATCCGATTTTACCACTCAAAAGTCAAACTGAACGCGTTCAAGAGGCGCCAGTATTAAAATTGACGCTGTCAGTTCTTGATGGCGGTTTAAATAATATATCATTGATGGCTTCGGCGCTTAATTAAATGAAAGCATCAGCTATTACACGGTAAAAATTTTTGTACATTCGATTACAAAACGAAAAAAGCAACACCTGAGCCGACCATTCATCTTTTCAATTTCAAATCGAGAATCGTTAAAGACCTGCCATATTTATTAATGATATTTCAATCGATTGTATCGGTCAACTCATAGTCATAACCGAGAATATTCAATGATTTCCTTATGTATCACGTCCGTACTTTCCTTTTCAATTTGTAATTCACTTTCTTTCCTATTATTGTGACAAGCGGTTCTGCTGTTCCATGAACGTTTTTATTTTTTGTAACGAATTGTGCGTTCAGAAATTTTTATTATTAAGGAGATTAGATACGTGTTTTGGAACGCATGGCGAAAGTTCAAAAGTGACAGTTTGATTTGCAAAAAAATGGCGCGTATTTTCACTTTGAATTCTGGCGCTAAATTACGGTTGTTTATCATTAATTGAACTTATTTTAAGTCGTTTTAAAGTATTTTTTTATCGTAAACACAAATATTTAGACTTCTCCACGTAACGTACAGTTTTACTGTTACTTTTTTCCTCTTAAAATGTTTCAATAATTTAATTATTCATTCTCGTCTTGTTATTATAATTCAATCTTGAAACGTAAAGCTAACCAACCATCATTAGTCAGAATGATAATTGTTACTTTTGCCACCAAGCTAGCATAAATTCCTAAAGTAGGTCTATGGTACTAAAACCATGAAAACATACTAACAAGATTCTCACGCCTAGCAAGTCTTAGAAATTTATTTACAGAAATAAATTCTAACGGGCATGTATCTAGGATGAAATTATTATTAATGGGATACAGACAGACAACGTCTGTTTCTAGTTATAGTACGCTGAAAGGTGTTTGTATTTTAAAGTTAAAACTACTCTTTGAGTTAACTCGAGAGATGTTTGAAATTATGACGGCTTGCATAAATAAGAGAGTTGCCAGATAAACCTAATGTTAGGACGTAGTAATAGGTATTTGGTACCATAAACATATACGTGACTGTTCCTAAATTATCCTAGTCTAATTAAATGTTTGTTTTTCTTAAATCTTAATTCGTATTAGTATTAGGTAAGGTAGATTCCCCGGTCATAAAAAAAAGTTAGACGTTGTCTATGACCTAACAGTTCCCAGCTGTTTCTTTTTTAAATCGGATTGCTCCAAGAAGCAGTGTATACTTAGCCTTTTTTGTACGGTCAATCGAGTAACTATCACCGGTGTTGTATTTAATCCACTCGTTACCCGTGGTCCCGGCTGTACCAGCTAGGACGTGGGCTGTCACTTTTCGAATTTCATAGTCTTCACCAGGAAGAACTTCCTGCAATGCTGTATGTTTTCCCTCTCGGCACATCAATATAACGGTTTTATTCTTTCAATAGTTACTTTGTGATGCGTTGCAATCACAGCCGGGACCAATGGCTTAACGTGCTGTTCGAGGCACGATGAAAACTCGGTATGTGTGGGTGGTCACCCATCCACAGACCAACCTAGGCAAGCACGGCTTAACCTAAAGATCGACCCGAGCGGCTGTTATTATTTAGCCACGAGCGCCTCCAAAATATTGTTTTATTGGTAGGAAAATGTGGAAAGGTTTTTTTTTAATCAAAACTTCTTCGACTTTGTCCTTTATACTTACGTGTTAAAAGAAAACATAGGAAGACAGTTAGAACTAAGAATTAAAAGGATCTACGAGATGCAGCGAGATATTAAAATTTTTGCTCACAGTTAAACGGCATATAAAAACATTAAAAACAGTAAATTACGTGACTTCCTGATTCATCAGACGTGCCGCACCCAACTGTCAAGTATTCTAGGGTACCGTTTGTATGGTAAAAAACGGAAATATCTTACAAAACATCATAAGGAAATGCTTATCTATGCAATTTTCACCTTTTCATAATTAGCCATCATAATTGGTTCGTTAGCCGTGTGTATATGTGTGCTCGACATAATCTTTCTAATTGTTCACCTCGTGGGTTTAGTGGTCTCAAGTGCAACTGAGCATGAGGCCCTGAATTCGATTCTCAGGTCGGGCAAAGTGTTATTGGGATTTTTTTATCAAAGCAGCGACGGAGCCTGGATTTGGGCCCGGTTGACGGCAATAGGGTCGCACCAATTACATGAGACTTAAACAAAACTGGCGAAATGTGGGTGTACAATGGATACACCTCTGCCTAACCCTTCAGGCATTACAGGCGTGATGTTATGTTATGTTAATCAGGATGAGAGTTAAAGCCCTGGAAACAGTGACATTTTATCAACGATAGTGGAAGAGCAGCCCGCAGAGTTTCTCTTCAAGTATAATCAGTCCGAAAACTTGGTAGCAGGGAAGGGCGTGATGAGAGAAGGCCTAGGTACTAGAAAAGTTTCGGTTATGAGTCCTGATGGAAGTGGTCCACTAAAATAATGGGTGGTTCAGCGTCGTTGTTTTATGTTAGAATTGTGGAGGAACAAACATCCCACCCCTCCTCACTTCTTCAATCCAGCAGAACATCTTTCTCCTGCAAACTGCAGTGGGTTCAGGTGGCCGCTGTAGAAATAATCTGGCCAAATGGGGTACTATCGACCCGTGTCGTGCTTGTGTGGAGCCACTCTGCAAGATGTGCCCCACCCTTTCTTGCCCATCCTGCACAGCCACCTGCACCTTTTAGGATCTAAACGAAGCAACGAAAGAGATGTGCAGGTGGTTATATACTGGTCGGGTAATATCTGAGTTCATTGACACGCAAAAAAGAAGATTTCATCGTAGGGTACCTCAACCAAAACGACTTGAACAGACAGGCAAATCTTGGCAACTATGGGCTTTTATTAATGGTCTCTGGTCCACTATCCTCTTCAGTCCATAAAACAAGTATATGACGTAATGAGCCGGTATCGGCGACGTTAACGTAACGCATCGCAGTTTCCATTGCGCAGATAAGCGCACAGCGTGGTGTAGCGTACACGACTTCTACAAAATAAATGCAACTTTGAGCTAAGTGACAGAAATGGGACAGCTTGAAAAAAATGATGGCAATCGAGTTTAAACAGCAAAGTTCGCCAAAGACATGTCCAAAATGGTATAGGTGGCAGAGTAAGCAAGCTGAAGTGCTGTGGGCTGGCCGCGTTTGTCAAGGGATCAATGGTGGATGGAGGAAACGAGGTCTAGAGTGAAGACCGCATTTCGGCAAGCGCCCAAGTCGCTCCCAAAGAAAAAAAAAGTTTGAGGACAGGGTATTGTGGCGTGACTTGGGAGAGGACTACGATCAGGAGTGTACTGCGATAGGCTGGGTTAATGGATCTGTTTTGTCTGAACGAAGCTGAAAAGTCTCAATATGTGCCTGCAATTACTTCGTCTCCCATGGAGTCTTTCATTCATGATATAGCTAGAAAAGAGGTGACTGCTGGGATTTAGCCTATTTTCACAGTCCATAAAATACTGCACCATTAAACGTCGTACGCGCAACAAAATGCATAATATTTACACTTGGTTCCTTTTATGTATTGTTTCGCACTTTCTCCCACAGAGCTGTTGACTCGTTGCATTCTTTTACACCATTACACCGATCATTTTCTTGCGTTTTGTAACAATAACATTGATGCTATCGGGACCTGCTAAATGAGGTGTTTCTCATGCGTGGTTTTTTATACTTTTTGCTGTTGTAGGTAAGCAGAGCTTCAGATTGAGACAGGACTCCGTGCTTAGTAGCTTCGACGAGACTTTTGGCGTTTCAGACGTTCATAACGGTTTAACCTCATCTGGCAGCACAATAGCATTCTATCCTTTTCCGTCGCTCAAAACCGTCATTTGCTAGAGCGAAAAATAGAGCGGGAATCACGCCGCATCGACAGTATGCTCTGCAGCATACTAAGAAGGCTTTGATGCGATGGCCTACCATCATGCATGTCATCATGGGACTCAGATACATACTCCATTGTTAAACATGGGCTGCACAAGAGTGCCTGAACAGAGTGAGATACTACAGCAATAACGATCATGGACCAGTCAAAATTGTATTGGATGACATAAGGTACCGAAAAGCTTACGTCAATGTTGATGAACGTTGGGACATACATATATAAAGATCCGGAACTCTTTGAAAACGATTACCGCTTGTCCTAACCCTGGGGTTTCTGCAAGCAAGGCTATCAATACAATTTGAGGTAAAATCACATGTTTAATAAATAAACCCAAATGCACATCGGTGACTAATATAAAAGCGACACTGATCGCGTTCTCAAAAACCCGTGGCAGGCTCATTCATAATTTTCTACCTTTGAGGTAATATGTCAAAGAAAATTCCTTCAAAGCTACAACAATATTTTCCTACAAAATAACGGCTAACGCATCACACACTACAAGGCTGTATGATGTTCCCACACAATAATTAGTCAAATTACATAACAATTACGTAACAAGCACACATACAGACATACTAACAAACATACGAACAAATCACCTGCATTTTTCAACGACAAAGTCTAGTGACATACGTCACTTTGAACAATAGAGTTACGAGAAACGGTGCTGCAAACGTGCGTTTGAATGAATGAAAGGAATGGAAATAGAACAAGAGTGAATGAATGTTTGGATTTTGACGTGATGTTTAAAGGGCTTTGCAGGTTTCCTTGTGTGATGCAACTTTTGGAGACGAGTCTGTAGATCAGTTCTGGCAAATACAGAGAGTACTTTTTGGACTGAACCACTAAAGAATGAAATTCACTTCTGGAGTCTTGTCAGGATTTCTAAGACCTGGGAGTCTTCAAGTGTAACAGTACTGTTGCTGCGGCTGTTTGTGTATGTGAGTTTAAATGTTTGTAAACGCACCCACGATACAGGAGAAATTCCTAGTGTGGGGCAAAGTTAACAAAAAAAACTTTAATTCATTCATAAATGCGCTGACATACAACTATTGAAACATGCAAATTTGCACGAGACTTTTATTTAAAGGACAGGGAGGATTTTGAAAATTTTGAAAATCTTGCCCTAATGGGGTTTCGTTAAATAATAAAAACTTCAAAAAACCTCGTTCCTTTCTCGTTTCGCTCGTACTTACCTATTGTCTCGTCTCGTCACATTAACACCGTAATGTTCGGTAATGGTCACTGCATGGCCACATGGCCGTGGTCGTGTACACAATGGTCAACACTTTCACTGATGTCTGTTTGTTTAACATGTACAGTCGACGTGTCAGGTTTTGGGGATTTTTTCTTAAAACTATTTTTTGTTTTGTAAATGATTGCGAAATTAAAAGCATCTTCATTTAGGTATCAGATAAATTGAAGCTAGGGGGATTAGTCTAATTAAAATATAAATCTTAGTTCTTGTCCCGATTTTTTTCGCATTATGTTTATCATTTTCAATCAACCCTTTCTCATTTACGGAGAGGAGGCCTGAAACTTGGACATTATAGACTAATTATGCGAAAATAATCTGGACATGAAATTGATAGATGGACGTCGTAAAACTACATGAAATAAGATATGTGTAGGTCATACGGTTACATGTTACGATATAAGTTTAAAGCACGATTCATTCATAAATGAAACACATTTTTATATTTGAACATCCATAAACATTTAGTCCAACGCTTACTGGCCCAATTCCCTAACATTTAAACACATTTCTAAATCTCTGCTGTGCTAGTAATATGTCACTTTAATCGTCTAATCCTGCACTTAGCGATTCTTGCAATAGATTACGCGGAGTTATGCAAAGCTCCGCCTAACTGGTATAAACCTTATGAGATATCTCCATAAAAGGAGGTACTATCTCATAGATAAGTTGTTGCATTGAAATGCTATTTTACAATACTATTGTGATAACGGCGAAACATAAAATAATTGTCTTAATATGTCAACTCTCGTCGTTCTTCCTATTCTTTATCGTGTGGTTAAAAACCTGGTATCAGAGTTTTTATGCCGCCCATGGACCTCTGTCTTGGCTTTACATGCCGTTGAGGAATACAAGGTGTTGTTTTGGCTCGTCAAATTCAAGAAGGTACCTAAACTAATGAAGATTCTCGTCCCGAATCAATAATATAAAATGGGTAGGTAATTTTTTTTTTCTTAATTACAAAAATCGATAAGTGTGAACCACCCGTGTTTTAAACGCGACCCGTCTGATCCTCGCCCTATAACTGCGCTTTCACACACACAAACAGTCTCAAACGTTTATTAGATAATTTCTTATTCCCTAAACCGCTTTGAGGGGGTTATTTTGAAATTCTGACAAATTTAAGCAACAAATTAAAAAGCTGTGTTTTTTTAATAATTAACTAGGTACCGTAATTTATATTGATTATTTGAATTTGACGAGGATGCAAAACAACACCTTGTATGTCTCAGGCATCCCGTTTGCCTCGTGATGTTTTCCTTTGAACGAAACAAGTGATAATTATTATTATATAATATGCACATGTTTTTCTTTTTGATGGAGCCAGAAATCTAAAATCGTAATATCACGACTGATTTCCCCGAAGGATTTAGCAGAGGTGTACTTAATAGCACACCCACATTTTGCCAGTTATGTTTAAGAGGCGACCCCATTGCCATCAACCGGGCACAAATCCAGACTCCGTGGCTGCCTCTGAGAAATTCCTGATAGAAAACCCTAATAACACTTTGCCCTACCCGGGAATTGAACTAAGGACCTCATGCTCATGAGCCGAAAAGTCAAGATTAAATACTCGTACTTTCTCTTTTCCTTAAAATATTTATTAAAAGACTAGAGTGTCTGAAACCAAAAGTGGACACAACAAAAAGTCTCGTTATACAGCATATCTGCTTACCTTCTATATTTGGAAGCTTGTAAATGACATCATGCCGTCTCTTGTCTGTCTGACATTATGACATACATATATGTATATCCACAAAACAGGTCCGCACGAGACAGTCTTGTTTTTTTTCGATTGTCTGGCTTTGTATGTATGTATTTCATCGTTATTTTTATGAAACACTACCTTATAGCTGTGTACCAAATTGAGTATTAAATTAATGAAAAAAAAAAAACTGAAAAAGTAATAATAATTATGTTCTCAAGAAATAATTTTATATTAAAATTGGCTTATTCTGGTAGATCTACACAAAACTGTTACCATTACTCAGGAAGCTTGATTGCTGAGACTATCGACTACAATTATATAATAATAAATAAATAATAAAATTTATTTCAAAAGTATTACAAAAAGTGTACATTTGGGCGCAGTAGTATAATTTCTCATACAATGGTATAATTAGTATTTATAAGTAAACTATAACTAAAACATATTCAAAAGTTGCAAGTAATGATAGTTCAATTCAGATGTTTGGTAGCGACCTTAAAATTTACCGTAAATTAAATTAACCTTAAATTAAAATCAACTCATCATCATTTTTCTTTCATATAGTCACTCCATCCATCCATCGTTTTCTTGGTCTTCCTCTCCCTCTCCATCCATCAACATTTATATTCATCACTTTTTAATCTCTTAATTAACTATCATTCAAAATATTAAAAAAAAATACAAACTTTCATACATTAATTATTTTCTAGAACTAAATATTTACATAAACAAACTAATTAAAATAGAGTAACTTAAAAACAACAGGACCTTTGCCCAAAGAAATAGCCAGCCCTCTGGACCCGCGTCAACCAGTCGACGAGATATTTCCTTAAAAAGGGAATACACCCTTGGGTGGGCCCCATGACCCGAGCTTTTCGACCCCAAGCGGCTCAAAACTCTAACTGCCATTATCTATCGTTCATTTATAAATCGTAATTATCACGTCATTCTTTTACAAAAGTAACCCTTTCCATCTTCTTTCAGAGTCAGTTAAAATAATTTGCAAGCACTTTTCCTCTCGACGGTACACAGACAATCTCGTTCGCAACATGTAGTCTACTTTCGATTTTCAAACTACAACCTCGCGATACCATATCACATTACCATAACTACTAGGGTTTGCGTTTAGGGTTACATTATAGGGTACTGTGTGGGCGAACGTGCGATTTTACGTTACGATTCGAATTTGTAATTAGGGTATTGCGAGGTTTTCATTGAGGGTTTGTGATCAAAGAACGCTGTTTGAATCTGAAAGCTCTATGTTACTTTATGATCTCGATTCCATTCTGGGCAAGAAATTTATGGGAGCAGTTTAGAGTTTGATGACGTTGGAACTTTATTCCGGTAAATGGCAATAGGGCAGGGCCCTATAGCTGGTGAAAGTATGATGTCATACTTCTACCACCCATCAACAACATTCTCATGCCCTTATCCCAATTAATTTGTGGTCGGCGCAGCAAGGTTTAGCTCGTGGCTAAATAATAACTGGTAAAGGTTACGATTAAGCCGTGCTTGCCGAGGTTGGCCCGTGGATGGGTGATAATTACATACCGAGTTTGGTCCGTGCTTCGAAAAGCACGTTAAGCCGTTGGTCCCGGCTGTCATTTGTAGATCTTTGACAGTCGTTACGAGTAGTCAGAAGCCAAAAGTCTGACATCCAGTCAAGTGAGTATCGTATTACCCAGTTACTGGGTTATGGAGGTCAGATAGGCAGTCGCTTCATGTAAAATACTGGTACTCAGCTGCAACCGGTTAGACTGGAAGCCGACCCCAAGATAGTTTGGGAAAAGGCTAGGCAGATGATGATGATGGCGCAGCATGGCTTCTTCTTCCATACTTCTCTATTAAACATCTCAATGGTCATACCCTTTTTAGCCATATCATCTTTCACACAGTCCTACCAATCCCCAACCAAAGGGGCAGACGGAAATAAACCTAATTTCCTTTTGCCCCCACCGGTTTGTCACTAGTGGTGCCGGTTGCTACATTTTTTCTCATCAGCCACCACTATTCCATTTTTTTTTTGGGATTCCTAACACTTATAACCTACACAAGTACACATTCATACTCAAAAGTTTTTCCAACGACATATCCCTCATTCTTTCGCATACCATGACCATGTGACATTTCTGCCACCCCGTTTCAATTAAAAAGGTAAGATGATATCTTAAGCAGATGTATAAATAGAGATACTCGTTACTTAGGCCTTGGTTATGTAACATAATTTAATCAATCGGACATGTGGTCTAACCGGTTTTAAGACTCCATCAAATGACACCAATCTTATTTAAATGCTAATCTTTTAATGAATAAAAATATCATCAGCTGTTTTGACTTCCAGCCGTATTCTCACTACACATGGGTGGGTTTTAGTCAGTACAAGTCTGATACTCCCTCCCGCTCCGCTCAGAGCGGGGGGCTCATTTGATGATTTCCCATCCCTAAAAAAAAGACGTCGGCATAACCTAGTAGGAAAATATTTCTCAAGTAAATCCGCTTATTACCACAAGAATTCCGCTAGCATTTAATCATATTCATCACAAATGCAGCACCATAAAATAAAAAGTAACCTAGGCAAATTATTTTCCTAATTCCCACACCTGGAAAACAGTGTTGTCTTGTCTTAGTAACTGTGTCTCAACGTGCGTGGAAAACCCAGGTATTTTCCTGTGAACACTCTGACATCGGCGCCGGCGCAACAACGCATTAATAGTCTTTTGAAAGGCGGCTGATCTGCGTTGAGTAGTGTAGTTTTATTGGCAAGGCAATTATTGTGTAATTCTGTACGTTATGGAGATGATATTGTGTGTTATTATGACGTATGATAAAGGTTATTTTAGATTATCTGTGTTTACTTTCTAATGGCCAATCGGAATGTATACAAATAAAGAAAGTTAAAGTGTCTGTTTTTAATTTCAAAATACTTAACAGTTTTTTACTGAATGCAAAGTACAAAGAAAATACATATAACACGAAGCAAAAAAATGTTTTAAAAGTGTTTGTCTGTCCGTCAGTCGCTGTTTGTTCCGGCTTAAGTCCGAAACAGCTGGACCGATCTTGATAAGTCAGCAGATAGCTGATGTTATAAGGAGTAACTTACTTTTTTTTTGAAAAAGTATAAAGTATCCGTGCAAAAAAGAAATCTTAACAATTCTTATAATTTAATAATAATTAAATATTGTTAGTGCTCTTGCAGCCTGTGATGCAGGATTATCCCATTACAGGCGTCTAACATTATAGTAGTTGTCGGTAAAGTTAGCTTAAATAACATTTTTAATTTATCATCAAATCATCACACCACCCACATTTCGGTAGATGATACGAGTATACTCGGTATGAATCTACATATAGGACTGTAGGTAGATCTCCAAGACGGAACGGGATATAGAAGTTTTGTAATAAGAACATCAGAATCAGATAGTGCAGGTGTTGACATTATAATATAGATTAATATCAGAGAGCTATCTAGAACTTAAACTGGAGTTATATGTTGCGATCGCAAGTTAAGTACTTAAAGACTTATGTACTTACGTACGGGTGTAAGAAAATGTCGTGAGGTAATCTGAATTAATGGTCTGAAATTGCCAATACGCATTATGTTGCGAGTAACTGTTGCTTGTGATTAATGCTCGTTCTTTCAACGTAGGAAAGGTATTGCTTAATACTTTGCTTATAAAAATAGAGTTTATTTATGATACTGTACAATAACAAGAGCAAGAGCAGCGGTGGCTCAGTAAGAGCAGCGGTAGCCCAGTAAGAGCAGCGGTGGCCCAGTGGTGGCAGCCCCGACTTACGAGCAGTAACCCGTAAGTTCAAACCCAGGCAGGCGCATTACTTTGTGTAATTTATTTCATCACCGCTGCTCTCAAAACGGTGATGGAAAACATCGGAAGGAAACTGGCATGTCTTAGAACTAAAAATTCGAAGACATGTGACATCTACCAACCCGCACTGTGCCCGCGTGGAGGATTACAGCCCATTCCATCTCATAGAGAAGAGGCCTGTGTCCCAGCAGTGGGAACATTATAGGCTGATTATGATGACTGTAAAGTAACTCATACAAATATAAACTCATCACTTTTACCAATGGGGATACGTAGAGTAGAAGCAACAGAACGCCGCGCCGCGTGATCTAAACATACTCTGAGTTACCCTATGAACCTAAAATCTTATGCTGCTCCTATAATATGATTCTGAGTTTCAAAAAGCGACATAGCTTACAGTGTTAGTAACTAAAGTTCCTTTCACCAGGGAGGAAGACTTGTGTTGAGGATTTTCACCTCCAGTAAAAAAAAGGTAACGCATCTGAGGGTAGTATTTCAGGTAGGTTGGTTTAGTGGTCCCAAACGTGATTGCTGAGCATGAGGTTCTGGGTTCGATTCCCAGGTAGGACAAAGTGTTATTGGGTTTTTCCATCAGGAATTTTTCAGTAGCAGCCACTGAGTCAGGATTTGAGCCCAGTTGATGGCAATAGACCCTATTAGTGGGACTTAAATCATCATCATAGCCTAGCCTTTTCTCAAACTATCTTGGAGTCGGCTTCCAGTCTAACCGGATGCAGCTGAGTACCAGTATTTTACATGACGCGACTGCTTAACTGACCTCCACAATCCAGTAACTGGGTAATACGATACCCTTTTGTAATACTGGATGTCAGACTTTTGGCTTCTGACTACTCGTAACGACTGTCAAAGATTTATAAATGACAGCCGGGAGCCGGGACCAACGGCTTAACGTGCTTTCCGAGGCACGGAGGAAACTCGGTATGTAATTATAGTCACCCATCCACGAACCAACCTCGGCAAGCACGGCTTAACCTTAAAGATCGACCCGTGCGGCTGTTATTATTTACCCACGAGCTCCTCATTAGTGGGACTTAAATATGACTGGGGAAATATGGGTGTATTAACAGGTACACTTCTGCCCGACCCTTCGGGAATTACAGGCGTGATATTATGATGATGCTATGACAATGGCCAACAGTGTACTGCTACAGGCTGAATGAATTAAGGTGCTACGTAAGATTTAAAATAGGATGCTTTTCACAGTGGAGCTCTTAGTACTCGAGTTTATTTTTTCTTACCGTGTCGTCATAGAATCATGCCGCTAAAACTGGGTCGGATCCGTGACAGGGACGGTTCTGCAGCACGGCCATCTTACTTTCATCGGATGACCTCACGATGTGACCCCAGGCTGGGGTATTAGACCTCGGTTACAACATGGGGTAAGTGAGGATCTTTGCTTTAGATTGTATGTTTTGTTTTTGCGCTTCGTCTTAATGAGCAGTTGACATTAGGATCTTAGTAAACTGAACTGTGTTTTTTTTCTTGTTCAACCTTTTGTAGTAAGCAACGACTTATTGTCCGGCCTACGATGTCCTCCCATAGTTAAGTACTAACGCTGTAACTTCAAATATTGTAAAAACAAATGATTTTAGTAGTTTTTGGTTCTTCTCCATAGGAAACGACCAACCCGAACCGTGTGCCTTTTGACGACGTTTTATAAGTGCCCCATGCAGGCCTATGTAAAATAAAAAAAATGTGATTTTAAACAAAAAATAAAAACCGGGCATGTGCGAGTCGGAGTCTCTCACCGGGGGTTCCGTACAAATTTATATTTTGTAAAGACAACGTTTTTTGCGGCCAAAAAATGCCATATCTTTTTTAACCTTAACTTAGAAGTTTGATTTTTTCACAGCTTCCAGGGACTGTAGATTTGAGTATATTATGGTTTTAATTTCAACTCGGTACCTCCACGCGTTCCTGAGATAAAGGCTCTTGACAGACAGACAGAAGGACGACAAAGTGATCCTAAAAGAGTTCCTTTTTTCCTTTTGAGGTACGGAACCCTAAAACCAGCCGTTTCATACATTAATGTTCACATGACTCGATGATGTGCATGGAACTGCAGTTGTTACAATTTTCAGGTTTCAGGTTTAGACGCATGATTATCGAAATAATAATGATTATGGAAATAATAATGATTATGGAACCATATAAATGACCTTTTTCAAATATTTTGGGTACCAATACCCATTGGTAACACTGGTTGTCACACTTTCAGGCCACGACTGTCAAAGATCTACAAATGACAGCCAGGACTAGCAGCTTAACGAGCTTTCCGAGGCACGGAGGAAACTCGGTATGTAATTATGGTCACCCATCCACGGACCAACCCAGGTAAGCGCGGCTTAACCTCCAGACAGACCATTACGGCTGTTATTATTTGGCCACGAGCTCCTCTCAGGTTGTTCAATAATGATTTATTAACTCAATGAGCCATTTTCGGGTTTTGACCTTTTTCAATTCTCTAAGCCTTGTTGATCCTAAGTATTATATGTATTTTATTATTACTAGCTATGCCGGCGACTTCGTCCGCGTAGAATTAGATTTTTTTCTGAAATAAAAGTAACCTAAGTTACCTTATTACATCAGCTATCTGCCTGTGAAAGTCCCGTCAAAATCGGTCCAGCCGTTCGAGAGATTAGCCGGAACAAACAGACGGACAGACAGATAGACATACAGACAAAAATTTAAAAAAAATGGTATTTTATGTATATGTACCATATATACATTCATATGCATGTAGTAAAAAGCGGTTTAATACAAACAGACATTTCAATTTTATTTATTTGTATAGATTTATAGAAGACTAGCTTATATAAGCCCACAGCGTCGCTCGCGTGGAGATCGAAAATTGTCCCACGGGAACATACTATCAGGATAAAAAGTATCCTATGTGTTAATCCAGGTTATAAACTACCCGTGCGCCAAATTTCATCCCAATCTATTCTGTAGTTTTTGCGTGAAAGAGTAATAAACATCCATTTATCCATACATCCATCCATCCTCACAAATTTTCGCATTTATAATATTAGTAGGATATAGATTACTTACCCTCTTCAGAAGAGTTAAGTGAAACTTTTTCGTGTTTAAATTACCTGAAAAATAGAAAATAGATCTTTAGAACACGATGAATAATAGGTAAAATACTTGCAACGATAACATACGACATTTGAATAATAACAGATAAATTCTGTAGATAATGCTGATAGGTAAATAATACGTTACATACCGATGTATCTAAAGAACTGATAAAATATTAAATACTAGCCATTCCCGCGGCTTCGCACGTGCGGAGTTCAATCACACAGGACTATCGGGTACTATCGGGATAAAAATTATCCTATGTGTTAATCCAGGTTATAAACCACCCCTGTGCCAAGTTTCATCCAAATCCGATCAGTAGTTTTCGCGTGAATGATTAACAAACATCCATCCATACTTACAAACTTTCGCGTTTATAACATGTATTAGTAGGATGGGTATTTACAATAATGTTTTCAATTTTCACCCGACACCAATTAGTAAAAGAGCATGCGTAAAGCTTCAACGCGCACCAAGATTATTCGAAAAAACAACCTACCTAGATGTATCAAACACAATACAAATAAAAGCCGTATACCAAAATATGGGTTGTTAAATTGTCTTTCAGATAGTCAAAGTTTCATGAAAATACGTCCGATAGTTTTTGCGTTATTATCGTTTTTTGTCCGCGTTAGACATGAATTTACAAATTAATTACACTATGTTATAAAAATATAATTTCACATTTTCACATATCAAGCCGTATACCAAAATATGGGTTGTTAAATTGTCTTTCAGATAGTCAAAGTTTCATGAAAATACGTCCGATAGTTTTTGCGTTATTATCGTTTTTTGTCCGCGTTAGACATGAATTTACAAATTAATTACACTATGTTATAAAAATATAATTTCACATTTTCACATATCAATTTATTAAAAAAATGTCTATAACATATTTTTTTTTCAAAGAAATAATCCTAGAAGTTTAGACGTGATGTTCAATTTAAAATCATTAAAAGTCGTATATCTGCGCCTTAACCGCCTGCTCGTATGCGCAAATGCTGAGTGGGGTCTTTGGGGGTCCTTTGTTCAAATCCCAGGGCGAGAAAATTAGTGTAATCGGGGTTTTCCATCTGAAATTTCTGGAATTCTGGATTCATATGGGACTACTAGCTGCTGCGCGCGACTTCGTTCGCGGGGTTTTCGTTTTTTTTTTCAGTATGAAAAATAGATTAATGGCCGATTTTAAGACCTACCCGACATGCACAAAAAATCATACAAATCGGTTCAGCCGTTTCGGAGGAGTATGGTTACTAACATTATGACACGAGAATTTTATATACAGGGTGTAACGGAAAGGGTATATACATCCTTAAGGGTGTGCTACAGACCATCAAACTGAACATGTTTCTCATCATAAAAAAAATTTTTGCCGCAAAAAAAAATATCTGCTGCCTATACAGTTGGGTCGAATAGGTATTGCAATTTTCTATGGGGCAGCAGATAGTTTTTTTGCTGAAAAACATGTTTTATGATGAGAAACATGTTCAGTTTGATAGTCTGTAGCACACCCTTAAGTATGTATATACCCTTTCCGTTACACCCTGTATATGATAACATATTGGTAAAATGTGGGTGTACTGAAACCTCTGCAAATCCTACTAGGGATTGCAGGCGTGATGTTATAAAATATATTATTATTTACAAGATGACACATGCATCATTTATGCATTATTGAATTGGTTGCCTTTGCTTGGTTTATGAAGGTTTCAATTCGAGGTTAAATTATTTATGAAGTCATTGTGTGTTGTTAATGTATTGATCTGTAAGTACTACATTGTTATGAAGATCAATGTTATATCACCTGTGTAAATAGTGGCTACCTTGAAATATTTTGTGTAGGTCCCACTACCTACCTATTTATTATTTATACTTCTTAACATATGATGACGTTTTAATCTAATCTAATATACTAATAATAAAGCTGAAGAGTTTGTTTGTTCGTTTGCTTGAACGCGATAATCTCAGAAACTACTGATCCGATTTAAAACTCTACAACAATTTCAGGGTAAAATCGCCCTGAAATAAGGTTTTAAAAAAAATCGAGGAAGGCTATAGGGTATATATCATCTCGCGACGATCAATAGGAGCGGAGCAGCAATGAAAAATGTTGCGAAAACGGCGAAAATGTGACGCAGACGAAGTTGCGCGGGACAGCTAGTTTTATAATATAAAGAAGTTACTGAAAAAATATTAGTTGAAATAAGTTGGTGTGCTTGTTTGATTATTAATAAGAAAAGATAAATATTTAAATGCATCTCTGTGTACTACATACAGATGCATATCAATATTTATCTTTTCTGGAGCAGGCGAGACCCATTTGAATACAAAATTATGGAAATGGAATTGGTCCCGCCTCGCCTGCTTCGAAGTTTTATTTAATTTCAAATTAATTTTATTTGAAAATGACACTCGCGTTAGACAAATCTAACGACGTATAATTTATCCGAATCGGTTCTTCCGTTTAGGTCACAATGGAACGGACATACATAACATACTCACAAACATGCGCGCAAAAACAGTACCCTCCTTTTGGTTCAGTCGGGTAAAAAAGACGTTGCTTTAGTATATTGTAAGAAAATTATCGTTGACTGTGTAAATACAAACTGTTGTTTTGCATCCTCGTCAAAATTCAGGAGGTTGTCACAAAAGACATAAATAATTAATTTAAATTACGGTACCTAATTAATTATAGATAAACGCTCCTTTTTTTGTTGTTTAAGTTTGTCAGTATTTCAGAAAAACCCTTTTTACGTAGATATGAATTTTCTGTTAAAACTCATAAAAAGAACAAGTTTATAAATTAATTATGTACCTACATTGATCTGTGATGCTGTGCAATGTCACGGTGCAACTGCGCTTCCAGTCATTTGACATTATGACAAATGAGGAAAGGTTTATCTTCCTCATTCTTATATATGCTTCCTGTATATACATGTTTATTAAAAGTTAACATTTTCTCTGATGAAACTTTGACAGAAAGTTGTATTTTTTTTTATTATTCCGGCGCAGTTCCCGTTCTCCTTGTGGTATTATCCTTTGGTTTCCTTGTCGGACAAAAGTACTCGCATCACCAATGTGCAGTTTTTTATTTTATTTTGCTGGGTACATAAGACATATTGCTGGCAACGTGACCGTTGTTGTTGGTATTGAGTGTGTTGACAATATGATGTCATTGTCAATACCTGCAACAACATCTAATCCATCCATGCGTATCCATTTGCAAGCCGTTGTAGAAATGGGGAACACTTTGAAAACGATTGTAATTTCTTTAGTTTCTCTTGTTAAGAGCGTTTACGCCTTACGGCATTTTATACAAACTTTCAAGGCTGTACTGAACTGTACTGAACCGATTTTAATAAATGGTCTAAAAAGTTACTAAAAAACATTTAAGTCTTTTGCTCACTTAGAATTTCAGAACGCCATTATCAGTATTTTTGACTGCATGATTTTGAATTTATACTCGACCGTTTAAATACTACCCATTTAAAATAGTCAGCAACTCGGCAGTTAGGATGCCTGGCCAGGGTGTGGCAGACTTTCATCAGGAACCACTCGAGGAAGCTATTTGTATGCATTCCAATCCATTTCATTAAACATGTGCATTAGAAAAACGCCAAACAAAAATGTTGCAGTAAAAAGAGAAATTAGGCTTTTAGAGAAAGTACCGAGTGCATGGTCGCCATTTATTTGCATGCTAAAGTTGCAGGTGACGCAATGCCTCCTACATAAATGTAGTTTGCAACTTGCAACCTTCAATGACTATTCATTTGCTTACAGTGTAAATGAGTAAAGATTTCACTAAGTATTTATAAAAAAACAGCTATGTCATGTGTGGTTTCTTAAAGTTGAATAATGTATGTAATTGAGTAATGTATTGAATAATAAAAAATTGTTAGTAAACTTTTTTTTTTCGTTTTTTTTTTTTATATTGTGCATGTACTGTTTATGTGCACCTATAACCAGGGGTCGGAATTAGGTAGAGTTATTTAAGTACTTGCATCGAAATGTTGATATTAATATGGATCTTCCCTATGTTGTGCGAACTACAAATGTGGCAACATCGTGCGTGTGCGCATTGGAATTTTGCAACTTCGGACATCCGATGTCGGATGGTTTAAATTGTGTAAAAGTAAATAACTTTTTTATTTAATAAATCACGAGATTTTTCTGCTGTTTAAAATTAATCTCGGGATTTGAGGCATATCCACTTAATTCTTTCGCTGAATGAAATCAGTGTAAGTACTTAAATAACTCTACCTAATTCCGACCTCTGCCTATAATCTAACTAACATAACAAGCTCATGTAGCATTGTTTGTCATTGAAACTTTATTTCAATCGGGCAATACTTGAATAAATACTACAAATTCACATGTGACTGTTCCCAAATTAACCTAGACTGATAAAATTTTTGTCAGCACACATCAACTAATCACACATTTAGAAATGTGCAAAATTCTCTCAGTTACTATAATATATATCAGTGCTGACATTTATTTTACTGGCGATGGCGGCCCAGCTTATAGTGGGCGGACCAAACGTAGAGTAGTTATCTTTTGGCAAAATAGAAAACAGACTTTAAAGAAAAAAGGGTAAAGTTGTAGTACTTACATCCTACTAATCCTACTAATATTATAAATACGAAAGTTTGTGAGGATGGATGGATGGATGGATGTTTGTTACTCTTTCACGCAAAAACTACTGAATGGATTTGGATGAAATTTGGCACACGGGTAGTTTTAAACCTGGATTAACACAAAGGATACTTTTTATCCCGATAGTATGTTCACGTGGGACAATTATAGAACTCCACGCGGGCGACGCCGCGGGCATAAGCTAGTTAACTTATAATTTAAACAGTAACATTTGGCTGGACTGCTTTCACGGCACGCCCAATCTGATCCAAAAATCTACCAAAAATGTTCGAAATAGATTTAAAATAATCGGACCTTAACTGCAGTCACCACCCGGGTCCGTATTTGGACCTCAAGGCGATTGGCTATATCGCCCACATTATGTATTAGCAATACTAGGCCATGTGATGAAAATATCAAGTCCATTCCGAAAACTGGTCCAAGGTAACATGTGGATTATGAATTTTAGATTTTGGTTTATTTGTATTCGTTAGTGTGGAGTTTCTTTGTAGTAGATTTTTCTTTTACATCCGAAATAATGTTTCTCTCTACATAATCGCGGAGGTCGGTTAGTAAACCTGTCGCGAACGAACTTAAAGAATAAAGAGAAAAACATAACACTCTTTTTTTTTTGGGCAGTCCGGTAAAAATAAATGTCCACGACGACCAATCAAGCGATAACCAGTTTATTCGGATCTCTCATTGTACGGGAATCTGTACAAAGCGAGGCCATGTTATACTGGTTGTAGATGTGAAGATAAGTAGTGATTGCCTCGTTGGTCTGGGCGACTGTGAGCATGAGGTCCTGCGTTCGAATCCCGGGTCAGGCAAAGTGTTATTGTAAGTTTTTCCATCTGAAAATCACTAGCAGCCACGGAGTCTGGATTTATGCCCGATTGATGGCAATAGGCCCGCCCCTATAACATGGGACTTAATAGTACACCCGGTCCACATTTCGCCAGATACGTTTAAGTACACCTCTGCATAATCTTTTGGAGATTACAGGCTTGTTATATTTTCTGCAATATCTCATTAAAATTTGTTAAATCAATATTATAATTTGATACAAAAAAAAACTTGTACCGTTTCTCTCTCACACACACACACACACACATCATTCCTAAACATTAGAATTGTTGAATTGTCTAATTAGCATAATAACAAATAAATGTTTTTAATTTAATGTTATCGCAACTCCGGCCCCCAAGATACAGGCACAGCCTAGTTTGGGGTCTACTGTTATCTAAGTTTGTTAAAATAAAACTTGTTACCGATATCCTTACTGATGTTAGACTAAGAAAATTACTGTAACTATGGTTTAATAAATTTATTCTTATTCTTGTGCTACTACGTTAATAATTATAAAATGCAGTTAAATTATCTTAAACAAATAAGCAGGATTTTGTTAAGGTTAGCGGCGCGTGTTGCATTCGAAAAACTTAGTCTAAGTATGGAGTGAAGAGCTTCGGTGCCGTGTGAATATAAATTCTCTGTACGGACTAGAACTGTCGTTTGAAGTAGGGAATTATTTATTTAGCATATAAACGAAAGGGTAATTAGGAGTGTCGAAACGTAACTTTTATTATGGGTGCCGTGTGAACTTGAGAAAAATAGGTTATCATCATCTGCCTAGCCTTTTCCCTAACTATAACTAGAAACAAATAGACACAGAAATTGTTCACTCTGTATAACCTATTTATCTCGAGAAGCTCGTGGCTAAATAATAACAGCCGCTCGGGTCGATCTTTAAGGTTAAGCTGTGCTTGCCGAGGTTGGTCTGTGGATAGGGGACCATAATTACATACAGAGTTTCCTCCATGCCTCGGAACGCACGTTAAGCCGCTGGTCCCGGCTGTCATTTGTAGATCTTTGACAGTCGTTACGAGCAGTCAGAAGCTAAAAAGTCTGACAGCTAGTAACCCAGTTACTGGGTTGTGGAGGTCAGATAGGCAGTCGCTTCATGTAAAATACTGGTATTCAGCTGAATTCGGTTAGACTGGAAGCCGACCCCAAGTTAGTTTGGGAAAAGGCTAGGCAGATGATGATGATGATAGGTCTGATGATGTAACAAAAACCCTTTATTGCATTAGTCCAATAGAAAGTGCCAGAACAAACAGGAAACCTTCATAATAAAACTATAATTCACACGACACCTAAGGCAAAGTACCCCCGATACAGTCATGGTTTGCACTCGTTTCGCTGCGCACAGTACACTTTATCTTTTGCACACGTTTTGTCACGCTGCTTATTATAAATTCAGTCAGCTCGGCTTATCAGTATCATTACAACTTTTCCAGTGATTAGACGTGTTACGCTGATAATATTGTCTATAAATCTAGTCTATAAACAGTTCATTATTATTGTTTATTTTGTGTTTTTAGTGAATCATTTTGTTTAACAGGTGAGTTTTGACATGTTTTTGTTTGTCGATTTTCATTATCTGCTTGGATTTTTCCCAAGTATGTTGGTGTCGGCTTCCAGTCTTACCGGGTGCAGCTGAATACCAGTATTTTACATGGAGCGGTTGCCTGTCTGACCTCCACAACCCAGTTAGTACTTGGTAATACGACACTCCTTGGTAAGACTGGTTTTCAGACTTTCGGGCCGCTGAGTATTTTGATTATTTGTTTGGTTTTGTAGAGTACTTAAATAACATCGCGCCGGTAAATGTTTAAGAGCCGAAGTGCCTAGCCAATTGTTCAATTCGCTAGTTATGTTTACGTCCCATGTAAAAGGGGCAATACTATTGATATTAACCGGGCGTAGATCCGGACTCCATGGATGTAAAACTCAATTACACTTGTAGTAAATAACGAATTGCCATTTAATTAAATTATTACGAACCAACAGAATGATACGATGTGTCAATGTATAAAATGGTACAATGTACAAAGACGTACATATTGTGTTTGTTTACATACGCACAAATATTTTCCCATGCTATGTAACTTATTATGCGCATACTTTGCTGCCTTGTTGTTGGAGTTAACATGCATAATATATTATGTAGTATATAAATAATAATGATAGTTTTGTTTGTTAATTCCACAAGAATGGGTATGCCTATTTACACATACATCTACTCTGAAACCAGAAATCATATCTTAATTAATAAAGATTTCGACATTTGTTTAGGGAAACTTTATGATTACTTTTTAACCGACTTCTAAAAAAGGAGGAGGTTCTCAATTCGGATGTTTATATATATTTTTTTTATGTTTGTTCGCGCATTACTCCGTCGCTTGCCAACCGATTTGGAAAATTCTTTTTTGTTGGAAAGGGTATACTTCCCAAATGGTCCCATAGTCACCAAGTCGGGATCTGATGATGGAATCTTGGCGAAATTGAGGGAACTCTTCAAATTTTATAGGAAAACGTACAGTGATTTTGGTATTTTCTACAACAAGTGAAGCATTTGCGTCCAATAAGAACCATTCTACCATCAGATCTGATGATGAATCCAAGAGACAGGCTTCGGAACTCCATAACAAGGCAATGAAGCTTAGCTGTGTTTGGGCTTGTTGGAATTGTAACAGTATGCTCTTTCCAGGTGTATACACCGATTACGCTGAGATTTATGATCCGATTTGTGTGATTCTTCTTTAGTTTGATGTGGAATAGCTGCCATTTCGTCCCATAAAAAAATAATATAGTTTGGCCATATAGTTTTCATTTTATTAACATTTTTTTTTACATGTAAATTTTTCACGTATGTACACCGATTTCTCCGTGATTACTGGACCGATTTAGACGATTTTTCATTCATTTGGTAGAGAAAGCTTGCTTGGTGGAGCCATATGAATTTTATTATCTTTGCTTAGGTACTTTTTGAGTCATCCTCTTTATTATGCATTTTGACCTTTGTCGTATGTATGGATGATGTGCTGGTGTCTAGTTAAAATGTAAAAATTATACTTGACTGGGATTAAAGTGAGATACCACAACTGAAAAGGCTAAAATAAAAACTTTTTTACAAAAAAAAAAAATAACCGGTTATTTTTTTTTTGTAAAAAAGTTTTTTTATCATTATGAATAATCTTTTCTAAATGATGTATTAATGAATTTATTGTTTATTTCCAGAACCAACCATGCCGTGCTGCAAAGTCTCCGTTAAAAAGACCATTGTCTGCGCCATGAGCGAGTGCATCTGCATCCCAACTGGCGGGAAACCCTACCTCTGCCTGAGCAAGGACGAGGAAGGGAAGATCGTCCCCTGCTTTGACTGCAAAGCTGTGCAAATGGATGACCAGGAATGGAAATGTGTGGACGCCTCTTGTATCTGCCTTCCAACCGGCGGGAAACCTTGCCTTTGCATTTGCACCGACGAAGAAGACGCCATCAAGTCCTGCGAAGATTGCTCTTGCATCAACGCTGATGAATGTAAGGAGACTTTCAAGAGATGTGACAAGGCCGGATGCGTTTGCCTACCAACTGGTGGCAAGTCTTGCATCTGCGTCTGCAAGAAGAATGGGAAAATTGTTCTTTGCGAGTGCAACGGAGCTGCAACGTGTGGAAACTCTTGCGTCTGTATTTCTTCCGAAGGTGGCAAGTGTGTTTGTGTGCGCTGCGATGCAAAAGGCAACATCAAAGTCTGCAAAGACTGTACTTGTGATGCCAACGAACAGGAAGCTGCAAGCTGCAATAAGGCTGGATGTGCTTGCATTCCAACTGACGGGAAATCTTGCATCTGTGTGTGCAAGAATAGTGAGGAAAAGATCGTATGCTGCGATGATTCTGGGAAATGTGATAAGCTGGAATGCACTTGCATCCCAACTGATGGCGCTAAGTGTGTTAGTGTTTGCTGTGATGACAAGGGAAACTTTAAGGTTTGCAAGGACTGTACTTGCGGTGTAAAAGAATCTGTAGCTGCTAAATGTAGCAAGGCTGAATGTGTATGCATCTTAACTGAAGGAAAGACTTGCATTTGCGTGTGCAAGAATAGTGAAGGGAAGATCGTATGCTGCGATGACTGTAAGTGTGATACTTCTGGCAAATGTGATAAGCCGGAATGCACTTGCATCCCGACTGATGGAGCCAAGTGTGTTTGTGTTTGCTGTGATGACAAGGGAAACTTCAAGGTTTGCAAAGACTGTAATTGTGAGGTCCAAGAGGCGGTTGTTCCTAAATGTAATAGAGCTCAATGTGTTTGCATCTTAACTGAAGGAAAGTCTTGCATCTGCGTGTGCAAGAATAGTGATGGGAAGATTGTGCGCTTCGATGACTGTAAGTGTGATACTTCTGGAAAATGTGATAAGCTGGAATGCACTTGCATCCCAACTGATGGCGCTAAGTGTGTTTGTGTTTGCTGTGATGACGAGGGAAACTTTAAGGTTTGCAAGGGCTGTACTTGTGGTGTAAAAGAATCTGTAGCTCCCAAATGTAGTAAGGCTGAATGTGTTTGCATCTTAACTGAAGGAAAGTCTTGCATTTGCGTGTGCAAAAATAGTGATGGGAAGATTGTGCGCTGCGTTGACTGTAAGTGTGATGCTTCTGGAAAATGCGACAAGCCAGAATGCACTTGCGTCCCAACTTATGGAACGAAGTGTGCTTGTGTATGCTGTGATGACAAGAGTAACTTCAAGGTATGCACGAACTGTTCTTGCGAAGCCAAAGAGGCTGTTGCTTCTAAATGCAGCAAAGCTTGTGTTTGCATCTTAACTGAAGGAAAGTCTTGCATCTGCGTGTGCAAGAATAGTGAGGGGATGATCGCATGCTGCGATGACTGCAAGTGTGATGCTTCTGGTAAATGTGATAAGCTGGAATGCACTTGCATCCCAACTGATGGCGCTAAGTGTGTTTGTGTTTGCTGTGATGACAAGGGAAACTTTAAGGTTTGCAAGGACTGTACTTGCGGTGTAAAAGAATCTGTAGCTGCCAAATGTAGCAAGGCTGAATGTATATGCATCTTAACTGAAGGAAAGACTTGCATTTGCGTGTGCAAGAATAGTGAGGAGAAGATCGTATGCTGCGATGACTGTAAGTGTGATACTTCTGGCAAATGTGATAAGCCGGAATGCACTTGCATCCCAACTGATGGCGCCAAGTGTGTTTGTGTTTGCTGTGATGACGAGGGAAACTTCAAGGTATGCACGGACTGTTCTTGTGAAGCCAAACAGGCTGTTGCACCTAAATGTAAAAAAGTTGAATGTGTTTGCATCTTAACTGAAGGGAATTCTTGCATCTGTGTATGCAAGAATAGTGAGGGGAAGATTGTGTGTTGCGATGACTGCAAATGTGATGCTTCTGGCAAATGTGACAAGCCAGAATGCACTTGCATCCCGACTGATGGAGCCAAGTGTGTTTGTGTTTGCTGTGATGACAAGGGAAACTTCAAGGTTTGCAAAGACTGTAATTGTGAAGCCCAAGAAGCGGTTGTTCCTAAATGTAACAGAGCTCAATGTGTTTGCATCTTAACTGAAGGAAAGTCTTGCATCTGCGTGTGCAAGAATAGTGATGGGAAGATTGTGCGCTGCGATGACTGTAAGTGTGATACTTCTGGAAAATGCGACAAGCCAGAATGCACTTGCATCCCAACTGATGGCGATAAGTGTGTTTGTGTATGCTGTGACGACAAGGGTAACTTCAAGGTATGCAAAGACTGTACTTGCGAAGCCAAACAGGCTGTTGCTCCTAAGTGTAACAAAGTTGAATGTGTTTGCATCTTAACTGAAGGAAAGTCTTGCATCTGCGTGTGCAAGAATAGTGAGGGGATGATCATATGCTGCGATGACTGTAAGTGTGATACTTCTGGCAAATGTGATAAGCTGGAATGCACTTGCATCCCAACTGATGGCGCTAAGTGTGTTTGTGTTTGCTGTGATGACGAGGGAAACTTTAAGGTTTGCAAGGGCTGTACTTGTGGTGTAAAAGAATCTGTAGCTCCCACATGTAGTAAGGCTGAATGTGTTTGCATCTTAACTGAAGGAAAGTCTTGCATTTGCGTGTGCAAAAATAGTGATGGGAAGATTGTGCGCTGCGTTGACTGTAAGTGTGATGCTTCTGGAAAATGCGACAAGCCAGAATGCACTTGCGTCCCAACTTATGGAACGAAGTGTGCTTGTGTATGCTGTGATGACAAGAGTAACTTCAAGGTATGCACGAACTGTTCTTGCGAAGCCAAAGAGGCTGTTGCTTCTAAATGCAGCAAAGCTTGTGTTTGCATCTTAACTGAAGGAAAGTCTTGCATCTGCGTGTGCAAGAATAGTGATGGGAAGATTGTGTGCTGCGATGACTGTAAGTGTGATGCTGCTGGCAAATGTGACAAGCCAGAATGCACCTGCATCAAAACAAATGGAGCTAAGAGTGTTTGTGTTGGCTGTGATGACAAGGGTAACTTCAATGTATGCAAAGACTGTACTTGCGAAGCCAAACAGGCTGTTGCTCCTAAGTGTAACAAAGTTGAATGTGTTTGCGTTTTAACTGAAGGGAAGCCTTGCATCTGTGTATGCAAGAATAGTGAGGGGAAGATTGTGTGTTGCGATGACTGCAAATGCGATACTTCTGGCAAATGTGACAAGCCAGAATGCACTTACATTCCGACTGATGGAGCCAAGTGTGTTTGTGTGTGCTGTAAAAACGGAAAAATTACCGTTTGCAACGATTGCTCTTGCTCTAAAGATGAGAAATGTGGCAAGGATTGTGTATGTCTCTTGACCGATGGAAAATCTTGTATTAGTGTGTGTGCGAAAGATGGAAAGTTAGTTCGTTGCAAGGATTGTGTGAATGATGACACTTGCAAATGTAAGGATGGGTGCTGTGTCTGTATTCCAGCTAAGGGAAAAGATTGTGTTTGTGTCTGTAAAGATACAAAGGGTAATATCGTCCTGTGTGACGATTGTAATTGCGTCTAATCAGTATTGTAAATCATTACTATCTTTTTAATCATAATATTATGGATCAATATAGTATTTAGATAATCCATGATTGTAGTGTTTTTTATTGTTATTCTGGTTTGGAATTGTATTCTTTATTCTTTGGTATTTTTTTTGTAAAAACTAATTACATTTATTTTATTCAATTACTTGTATTTTGTGTTCTCAA
The DNA here is from genome assembly GCA_963082945.1 of Cerastis leucographa. Lineage (NCBI taxonomy): Eukaryota > Metazoa > Arthropoda > Insecta > Lepidoptera > Noctuidae > Cerastis > Cerastis leucographa. The sequence goes on from OY720359.1 coordinate 3,793,235, forward strand.
TAAATACACGATTATTCAAATAATAATATCTTCTTTATTTAAATTCCTTAAAAACAGCATGAGAAAGACAGGTTTTTGTTTCGAAGAACATAATTTACTCATGACACCAACCCCCCCCCCTTTTTACTTCGAACGATCAGGGTGACTTACAGTGTAAGTACATCTCATTTCGCATGTGATTTAAGTCCCATGTAATATCAGGCGATCCTATTTCTATCAATTGGGTACAAATTGGGAGCTTCTGATGGAAAAACACTTTGCCTTTGCATGGAACAAACCTAGGGCCTCGTGCTAAGCAGTAGCACTTGTGAGCACTAGACCATTTTCTACTTACTATACAGAAAAATGCTCCCGAACTAAAATAGTAGTAATTTCTTGTACTACAAAGTTGCGTAACAATAAAAACCAGTTTGAAATAATTACAAACACAATGGTCAGTTATTCTAACTGACAGTAAGACAATTTAGAGATGACGTGTGACAGAATCCATTACAGTTCGAAACGTCAAGATCAGTGACGTAAGCGCTTGAGTTGTCAAAATGACAGGCATGATGGCGGACGGCCGTATGGGTGGGATTCATAATAGTCGACTTTTGTTTGATGTTCAGTTGTTTTTTTTTTTTTAAATAAATCTCTTTTATCTTGACTCAACGCACCGAACATGACAGATCGCAGCGTGAGAACTCCTGAATGCAGTTTCGGTTTCGGTCGTAGTTTCGGCAGGTTTTCCACCGAAACCGAAACATAACCGAAACTCGTTTTTTTGCCGAAACTCGACCGAAACCGAAACCGAACATTCGGTCGGACACTAAAATGTTATAACATAACATAGCATAACGTAGGTTTGGGAGAAGAAGGAGCTCGTGGCTAAATATAAACAGCCACACGAGTCGATCTTTGGCGACACGGTTGGCGCAGTGGCTGAGCGATTAATTGCTGCGCTGCGTATCGAGGGTTCAATCCCCGAACGGAAAAAAAAATATGGCCAACAGATAGTTGTTCCGGGTCTACCTGTTTGTGTATGTGAATTTAAATGTTTCTTCGTGCCTCGGAAAGCAAGTTAAAGCCGCTGGTTCCGACTGTCATTTGTAGATATTTGACAGTCGTTACAGGTAGTCAGTAGCCCGAAAGTCTGACAACCAGTCTTACCAACGGGTATCGTATTACCCAGTACTAACTGGGTTGTGGAGGGAGGATATCAAATCAAATCAAATCAAAATCATTTATTTCAAGTAGGCCAGTTACAGGCACTTTTGAATAGTCGAAAAACAATAAAAATAGGGTAGGATAGGCAGTCTCTCCGTGTAAAATACTGGTATAGTTGCATCCGGTAAGACTGGAAGCCGACCCCAATAAAGTTAGGAAAAAGCTAGAATATGAATATTTTCTATTTGATGATAACAAATTGTAGGTCACAATCACAATACATTTAGGTCGCTGCCAAACATCTGAATTGAATTAACATTACTTGCGACTTTTGAATATGTTTTAGTTATAGTTTACTTATAAGTACTATTTATACCATTGTATGAGAAAAATACTACTGTGCCTAAATGTAAACTTTTTGTAATACTTTTTTAATAAATAAATTATCTTATCTTATCTTATTTAGACCTACTTGCACAAAATAGTGAAATAGCTGGACATATATTCTTGACTTAAAAAACCTTTTCTACCAAAAAACTCTTCAAAATCAACAAAGCTTAAACCAGAGTCTATTAAAACAAGATTAAGTATGGTGTACCATAAATGCTTTATGGTTGAAGTTAATTTTAACCGCCACGGTCCAGTTAGCAAGTGTGCCTTCGATGGTAACCGAAATAGTTAAACTTGAACTAGAGACGAGAGTTAAAAGGCCGTGACACTAACAACTCGGGTTTTTCTGGTTTAAAAACAATGTGTACTTAACGAATTGCAGTAATGAATTCTGTGGAAAAACTGATTTTACTTAGGTTTATTTATAGATAAGTGTAACTATTACCAAATTAAGTCAATATTTATGCAGTTTCTCATTTTACAGATAAACAAATAATCCGAAACCTGAAAATCCCCACGACAAGAATTGACAAGGAAAACTATAGCAAATATACAACATGCTAAAAGTCGAACTTACGGTCTGACCTGCCTTAACGAAAGTTAATCCATGCGAGCTTCATCAGCTTATAGTACTACTAGCTGTCCCGTGCAATTTCGTCTGCGTCACATTTTCCCCGTTTTCACAACGAATTTCATTGCTGCTCCGCTCCTATTGGTCGTAGCGTGATGATATATAGCATATGTCCTTCCCCAGGGTGAAATCTATCTTCTTGCCAAATTTCATTAAGATCCGATCAGCCGTGTAGTCGTGAAAAGGTAACAAACAAACAAACAAACAAACAGAGTGACTTCAGCATTTATAATATAAGTATGGATAAAAATTAAATTCCACCGAGAGCAGAGGATAAGACAGTCAATTCTAAATCCAAGATAGCATCATCTGCTTTGCCTTCCCCAACTATGTTAGGATCGGCTTCAGGTCTAACCGGATGCAGTTGAATACCAGTATTTTACATGGAGCGACTGCCTATCTGACCTCCAATACTTTCGGGTAACTGACTACCTGTAACGACTGTCAAAGATCCAAAAATTCGTTCAAAACAAGAAAATCCTTCACAATATAATCGCATTGAAGACTAAAACATACTTGTAGTAAATTAGCATGTTTCTCTTAGCAAAACATTATGTGACCTATATGCTAAGTCAGCTGCAACTCAGCTTTGTTTCAAACTAGATTTTATTGTATTCAGGTTAGAAAAATGCAAGTACAATTTGAAACAAAGGTGGTAATTACGAACAATGGTTATCGGATGTACTCATAGCTAGGAATAAGTATGAAACTGTTTTGCAGATCATATATAGGACAAGCATCGTAATAGCGAAAAAAATATCTGCTGCCCCATTCGAAATTTCAATACCTATTCGATCCAAATGTATGCTGATATTTATTTCGCTATTACGATGTTTGACCGACGGAGAAACATGTTCAGTTTGATGATGTAGCACACCCTTAAGTATGTATACAGGGTGTAACGGAAAGGGTATATACATCCTTAAGGGTGTGCTACAGGCCATCAAACTGAAAATGATACTCAACATAAAAAAAAAATTGCAGCAAAAAAAAAAAAACAGCTGCCTATACATTTGGGTCGAATAGGTATTGTAATTTTCTATGGGGCAGCCGATATTTTTTTTGCTGAAAAACATGTTTTATGATGAGAAACATGTTGAGTTTGATGGTCTGTAGCACACCCTTAAGGATGTATATACCCTTTCCGTTACACCCTGTACAACCCTTTCCGTTACAACCCGTATAATCTAAACTCTATAATGGATACCGAAGAAATAAATTTTTAAAAATCCTTCCTCAATGATCACATTCGCTATACAAGGAACTCTTGCGAAAGTTTTCTGGCTTCTACGCCCTGCAGCGGCTAAGACAGTGACTTAAAGATTTTACCAAGCAGAAGATTGAGAGTAGGTACATACAAATTTAAAATACTTTATTTCAAATACTTTTTTTGGAGGGTAATCAAAAGAGAGAGGTTATCAGAAGGTTTGGTAAGGATATCTACTCCTAAGCATCCTGAGCCTGCACCTACTCCTCTTAACAAGCTCTATCCGCTAGTAGGTATCGCACCACCGGCTGTACGAAGGGATGTTGCTTGCGCGCTGGAAAAAAAGATCCAAGAATCCGATTCCCGACATCCCCTCTACGATCACACAACCACCCCGGGTAGACTAAAAAGTCGTAAAAGTTTCTTGCGCTCCACCCATGCAATCCAAAACAGGCCATATAAAGAACGAAGCAAGCTGTGGCAGGAAAGATGTCCACCACCTCACAACTTTGTGAAGCCCAAAGAACACCTGGCTCCCGGTAGTGATCTGCAGTGGCCTATCTGGAAATCCTTAAATCGATTACGTACCCAAGTAGGCCGCTGCAAACATAATCTGGCAAAATGGGGTATTATTAATCCCTCCAACACCGAGTGCGAGTGCGGCGCTCCGGATCAAACTATGCCTCACCTACTGGAGTGTCCAAGGTGTCCGTTTACCTGCACTCTCGACGATCTAAATAACGCCTCTACCGCTGCAGTAAATGTGGCTACCTACTGGGCCCAAACTATATAACAAAGAAGTATCATCGATACGACAAGAAGAAGAAGCATCCTGAGCATCCTGGACAGTTCGCCCCACTATTGCATTGACTAGCTATTATTTTACAACGACATGAACCTATTCTCAGAAATGTGATTGGAAAAATCTATGATATCTCTAGCACCATTCTTATCGCGTTCACACATTCCGGATCGTTTATTCCCGCATACGATTTGCTTGCTAATTAATTGTTTAGCGCGATAACTACAGTAAAGCGTAGCGGGAATTGTTACCGGGTTTATTCTAAGTATGTAAGAATTTGTGAAGCCTTCGTATCATAGTTTCTAATGAACAGGGTTGAAAACTCGTTTCTTCCATCTTTGAAACGTTTTCGAAACTTTCAAACAAATAATGGTAAATATCCTGTTATAAGTGTTAATACACTGATAACGGGATATTTTTCATTATCTGTTTTGAGTTCCTCAAAAGAAATAGTAAACTTGGTAAAAATCCCGTTACTAGTGTTAATTTAGTGTTAGAAACCATGTCATTTTAAAATCTTATATGTTGCCAATTTGGGAGAAAACCTCAAAATAAAGATAACGCTCGATATTGTCGAAATATGGACTTTGTTTTTCTTTTTCAAATGTTTTCCAACCAATTCGGAAGAAAACTTTAAAATAAAGATAATGCCCGATATTGTCGCAAAATGGACTTTGTTTTTCGGGGTACAGTAGAGGATATCCATACTATATTATAAATGCGAAAGTCACTCTGTTTGTTTGTTTGTTACTTTTTCACGACTAAACGGCTGATCGGATCTTAATGAAATTTGGCAAAAAGATAGATTTCAACCTGGGGAAGGACATAGGCTATATATCATCACGCTACAACCAATAGGAGCGAATCAGCAATGAAAAATGTTGCGAAAACGGGGAAAATGTGATGCAGACGAAGTTGCGCGGGACAGCTAATTTAACATAAAACTCTATTAGTTTGGTGACTACAGCCTCGTTGTACGTTATTATTGCTATGGGTTGTATTTTAGCTTGCTTTTTCTATTTCCTTGCATTATTTTTTTGCTGTTTCATGCCTATATTACAAACGGCAAAAAGCACAAAACAAAAGTAATTTCCCTGTCACCATAAAACCGACGTACCGCTTAACTTACTGTATGGATAAGTCTCGTCGTCGTGTGTAACTGCACGTCTCCGAGACGTAATGTTGTCTTGTCTATGGATGACGCTGTCGATCGCCTGAGCGGCGTGTAATGAGTGCGGGATCACCCGTTACTTTGTGACAGATCGGCAAGGCATAGGCGGTAGCGAGTTTAAAGAAAGCTGCAGCGGCAGACTGTCAAAAAATTACATTATAGAGATTCTGTTTTAGGTCAGACCTCAAAAATAGGTTTGCTGTGCTCTAATATGAGACTTGAACAAGCGAGATAATTTCATTGTTGTACGAGTTGTCACGCAAAAACAAAAGAAAAACGGTTAAACTCGAGAATGAGGTTACTGAATCGAAGAAGAGAGAGACATGTTGTATCGACCCAAAAGAATAAGGTGAAGAGCATGAAGATGAAAATGCGATTTGAACTCTAAGTGTTTATCAAAGTACCTAGTCGGCTAGGTAACGCTGACCAGGCCTGATTTCGATTCGAAAAGTCGTATGTCTATCTCGCTAGCTTTCGTAATGCCAAAACAAGATAGACATACGACTTATCGAATCGAAATCGAATCCGGGACGTTTCTGAATACGGGGGCCGATAATTACAACTCTGTAAAAATGGTCGTGTAAAAGACTAAATAATTTACAAAACCAGTTTCATTTACAATCAGTCTTAAGCCTAAGCCTTACTGTTTAACAATAAACACTTTCCACGGCCAGCAATCCGCTGCCACTTCACACATGGCCCACCCATCCCGTATCTTGTTAAGATCAACTAACTTACGGTAAGTGTCATATAGTAAGTCAAACAAATAGCAGACTATAAGATTATCGTCAATAAAGTTACCGTTGTTTAGTAAACACTCGTTAAACGGAGTATGACTGGCCTTATCTGACTGAATGTTGGCAACAATTGCATTGAACTTGTAAGTTGCGGTATTGCCAATGTAATTGTGATTTGTTATGTGAATTGATCGTCTTTTGTCGTGATTGTGATCGATTGCCCGTTATTTGTCATTATCATATGGGGTTTTATCAAAGCATCATGGTGTGGCTGTGGCCCCTATTCCAACTTTTATAGGTTCGGTTCATGTTGTGGATGTGTAATTACATTACAGGCTATTCTGACCTCCTCCAACCTTCTTTGCCTCAAAAGCTGCAGTCAAAATTACCTTTGCACTACCAGAAAATTTTTCGTGGAAGTGGCGAAGAATTGCGTCAGTAAAACGTATTAGTGACATTGACTTGAAGAAGCCTATATCAGCCCACTGCTAGACAAAGTCTTCTTCTAAGTTTTGCCAAAATAGATCTCCGTTACTACGTTCAGTCAGGATGTCTTATTTAATACGGCTATTACCGCACTTTAGTCGAACATGATACATCAAAATTTTCTTTGATGATGTCCAACTCTTATGGCTCTAAGTTTAAAGTTTCTGAAGTAGCTTTATTTAAATTGACAAAATAAACGCAATTATTGTACTGCAATGGTGGTTTGCAATTAAAAATTGGGTGCATAAGTACACTCAATCAGAAACAAAGTACTTTCGTCATTATACTATGTACTGTCAAATAAATAAAATAGACAGAAATGCAAATAGATCGAACATGATAACAAACAACAACCAATTAAAATAATTACTGATTCTAAATTGATGATATCACACGATGAAATACTTGATTCGCGGATGCAAAGTATGCAAATTATGACAAACAAAATAAGACAATTTTCTAGTTAAAACTAACATCCTGATTTAGTTGTGATTAATCACGATTCTGCATACTAATTAATTTTGTTTTCAACGAAGGTTGATTTTTAGACAAACTTGTTTTTGTCATATTTTTTTTTTGTGATATTCTTAAGAAAATACTTTGGTCGTTTTGACGTCGTGATTTTATGATTTATTTTAATAAAGCTTTGAGCCCGTGCACCACGAGACTCTGAGTAAGCAAAAAACCGAGAAGAAAATGGCAAAACACCTTGGATGTCTTCCTCAGAAATTGGCGAGAAGACGCAGAACATCGAGAGCAGTTGAAGGAATGGATGGAGGTCCAAAATACAAATTCATCAAAATTTGCATCAACATTCTGCTTTGCCTCGACTGACAGCTTTTTTTCCACAATTAACCAAGGTTTGCAGACGTGACTCAGGAAGCAAAATAATACCTTACGCCATTTCTACGTACCAGTTTGACAGATCCTTTTAATCGTTAACAATTATCTGGCCAGTCGAGATAAATGTCAGAACTGTCAAATAATTAAACTGTCAAATAATTAATGACAATCTGCGTTTGACATTTAGCTGACATTCAATCTAGTTTGGAGCGGTCAACTGAACTTTTTATGAAGCTTTTAAGTTATTTTTCGCGCATCGTTAAATAGCTGCACTTAAAAAAACATGCCTGGTTGATTGCGTGGCTTGGTTTGGTGGAAGTTATAAGCGTAAGCTTTTAGCGTTATCGACAACAAAGCAATCAGTGGGTAAAAAAAAACGGGTTGCACTCCGGGAGTGCCGGCAGAAGTGAAAACTTGAATATTAACGTTGTGCATTTTTGATATTTTGGAATGGTTACGGAATAATTTTGCACGAATTGCTTAAATTATCAGAATAAAAGTACTATCATTTATGTGGTAAAATACAATATTCATTTATTGCGCTATCGTACACAAACATGACAATTTATATTACATTAAAAATTCTACACTTCAGAACTATAACAATCCGTCTTACGAATTTTAGCTCGTTGGAGAAACCGTAGCAAGATAATTATTTAGTTTGGGAAAGCCAAACTCAATGAAAGATAACATAAAGTTCAAATTCCTTCGTAACCTAATGTCAATCCGTCTTACGAATTTGACGCGAGTTTAACATTTTTTACCCACCACAAATGTGCACAACGCCGCTAAAGAAGTTTCCACTTCAAAAAACCTTGTTAAACCTAAAGTAACAAGTTTAAAATCTAATTCTATTTAAGGCATTGTAAATCAAGATAAGGTAGTGACACAGACGCTAAAACCATACCTTTGACCGTGTTGGTATTGCAGTTTTGTAGGAAACCTCTGTTTTACTTTGTGATTTCCGTTTTCGCCTCGGTGTACGCCCCTTACACCCCGTATACGAATGCTATTACTTAGGTTTTTATTTTAATAAACGTTTTAAAAAGTTCTTTGGTTTTGGTAGGCAGCCCTTTTTACATGAGACTTGACGTTTGGGTGTGCTATAGGCATACATTTGCCGAAACCTTCGTGGATTACAAGTGTGTAACAAAAAACAATTATTGTTTAACAATTAGAGAAACATTTTTATGAAAACCAAATGTCCGTGTTTCCCGATAGCTACAATCTAGGGGCTAAGTCATAAGTGAATAGGTTTCTTCTAGGCAAGCGTGCTTCACCGTCGACCACATCATCGCTTACCATCAAGTGAGACAGAGGTCAAGCGCGAGCCTTCAGTTAATTAAAAAAAAAATGTAACAATATGGGGTGGTTTTTCATAAAATCTTCGCATGTCACAAAAATTCTGCTACGATGTTCTAAAATTTTTTTTTATCTTAAAACTCATACCAAGCGAGATAGTCTCACATAATGGAACCAGTTCTCGCAATGTAGTCTGTTGTCTTAACACACAACGAGTCCTGTAGGTCACTCTTGTGGTGTTTGTGTCGAAAAACGTCCTTTAAGACCGGTTGGCTCACCTCTCCGACATGACACCATGATTTTATGGGAGTAAACAAGGTTAAGAACATGGTGGATTTTATTTTTGCGGAGTTTTTAGGACTTTGACTTGAGACTTTATTACAGGACTGTATATATATATAGGGAGACTGGTAATTAGTGACCGATACTTAAACACGTGATTGTACTCATGATAATAAACAACTTTCTCAAAGAAACATTTTTTTTTACTCATTCACGTTTATCACAATAGTACAACAGCCAGCCGTATGTTGCATACCTATTTTTTTATTTTATTAAAATAAATGTTTCTTTGGGAAAGTTGTTTGTTATCATGAGTATAATCACGTGTTTAAGTATCGGTCACTAATTACCAGCCACCCTATACAGGGTGTAACGGAAAGGGTATATACATCCTTAAGGGTGTGCTACAGACCATCAAACTGAACATGTTTCTCATCATAAAACATGTTTTTCAGCAAAAAAAATATCTGCTGCCCCATAGAAAATTACAATACCTATTCGACCCAAATGTATAGGCAGCTGATATTTCTTTTTGCAGAAAAAAAATTTTTATGTTGAGAATCATGTTCAGTTTGATGGTCTGTAGCACACCCTTAAGGATGTATATACCCTTTCCGTTACACCCTATATAGATCTTTGCGCTCTTTATTAAGTAGGTAATAAAGTCATTTGGCTAAAATAAAAGCAAGCCTTATTAATTAACAATAATTTTACACATAATAAATTATACGGGTTGTAAGAGACAGAATGATGAGGAGCTCGTGGCTAAATAATAACAGCCGCCCGGATCGATCTTCAAGGTTATGCCGTGCTTGCTGAGGTTGGTCCGTGGATGGGTGACCATAATTACATACCGAGTTTCCTCCGTGCCTCGGAAAGCACGTTAAGCCGTTGTTGTTGTTGGTTGTGGAGGTCAGATAGGCAGTCGCTTCATGTAAAATACTGGTATTCAGCTGAATTCGGTTAGACTGGAAGCCGACCCCAAGTTAGTTTGGGAAAAGGCTAGGCAGATGATGATGATGATAGGTCTAATAATGTAACAAAAACCGTTTATTGCATTAGTCCAATAGAAAGTGCCAGAACAAACAGGAAACCTTCATAATAATACTATAATTCACACGACACTTATGGCAAAGTACCCCCGATACAACATAAAAAAGGGGTATCGTATTACCCAGTTGCTGGGTTGTGGAGGTCAGATAGGCAGTCACTTCATGTAAAATACTGGTATTCAGCTGAATCCGGTTAGACTGGAAGCCGACCCCAGGATAGTTTGGGAAAAGGCTAGGCAGATGATGAGTTAGAAAAAAATATGGCAAGGGTCTTAGGTTGTTTCTAATCATTAAAAATTTACACTGCTATGTGGTTATTTTGATCACGAATTTAATATAACTTGTTTTAGATGATAATCTTATATATTTATACTATTATTAATTATTACAAGGTACAGCCTTATTTGAATATTGTGAAGCACAGCCCCAGATATCAATCGGTAATATTATTTAACAAGTTACCTCTAGATATAAAAAGTGCTATCTACTCAAGTTCTTTTAAAAATCTGCTTAAGAGTTTCTTATTGAATAAGTGTCTTTACTCTGTTGAAGATCTGTAACGAAATTGCTATAAAATTTGTTGAATTTATGCATTGTTGTAATATTTAACTTGTTTTTTCCCAATGTATTTAATTTTCTTTTTTATATCGTGTAATTTCAGATACAATTTATTGTTCATGAATAAATGACTTATGACATATGACTTATTAAACCATTAAGTGTTAATTTATCACTATAATCCTGTTGTCAGATGTCTTAAAAAACCTTTAACCTTTTTTCATTAGCAATGTCAAATCAAAACTGTGCAAAACAAACCTTTTTTGTGGGAACTTAAATTAATCTCGCGAGACGATTGAAGATGATACTTTGATTTTGTATAGATTTTTTTGTGTAACGATCTTAACGCATCATAGGTATTTTTCGAATGAAAAATAAGTTTTTGTAAATTGTTTGTTCATTAAAGATACTGATGGACGGTTCCAAAGCGACAAAATCGTTGCCCTGTTTTGGGCTGACTTAATTTGTATCGGTCTATACACGTTACGAAGCAGAATTCTATGACATAGACCGCTACATGAGAGATGAATACAGCATAGGGCAGCCACGAGAAATAGTAAGAGTGGAGGATTTTGTCCAACGGTGGGACACTATGGGCCGATATTACCATAATCTATCTAATATAAAATTCTCGTGTCGCGGTGTTTGTTACGATACTCCTCCGAAACGGCTGCACCGATTTGCATGAATTTTTGTGTGCATATCGGGTAGGTCTGAGAATCGGCAAACATCTATTTTTCATACCACTAAGCGTCATCAAAATTTCCACGCGAACAAAGTCGCGCAGCAGCTAGTGTTGTTACAAGAATGAAACTAAATTTAATCAAAATTTGCGTATCATTTTAAAGTTCCAGTAACATCAACACAGCTTCAACTTCATACCTATGAACCGTTAGCAAAACACTTCACAAAAAAAAACATATATTGTGTAAATCAATTATTCAAAACCTTTCCTTTTTCTCCGACTTTGCTGTACTCGAACATACACACACTTGATCAGAATAAATGATTATTGGAAATATTTGTATTAATATTCTTATATCCTTATTGCTACCGGTTTTATTACATGTGTGTTTGTAATACTTGTCATACAAGTTGTATGAATCAACTAGAGGCTGCTAGCGATTCAAGAAACTATTTGATAGTTATAAGGAAAATAAGTTAAGAAGCTTTCCATACAAAGTAATAGGGGAAAAGTGCTTTATAGGAATTTTATTTTAATCATCCACACCCCGACTTCACCCCTTTTTTTGTGACAGTCTCCACGCTCCTGTGGTACCCTCATTCACTCAGGAATTTAATAGGTAAAAAAAAATTAAAACACGTCACTGTCTACAGAGATTTTGTGACCAGCATTTCTTAAAAAGGGTTAACGATCGATGGTCTCACCAAAAGTCAGTTAAACACCTTGTATTTTTATAAAGCTAATCGAAATTATCAATCACACGGAATTTAGGAATATATTGATCTTAATCACAGATAACTTCATCCAGTCCTTTGTATTTTATCATCATCATTGAAGCCACACGCCACAGCCACGCCCACAGACAGATGGCCAGGGACATCTTGGTAGAGACTAAGAACTGCTCATAACCAGCTTCGCTTTCGGTTCTGAGCAGTCCATGCCCACTGAATTCTTCGACCTTCTCAAAATCGTCGTTACTAGTTTTTTTTTTCTTATTTAAATAAAAAAAACGTTGCCCTACACTAGTATTTATTCCTGTATCGTGGGTGCGTTTACAAACATTTAAACTTACATACACAAACAGCCAGACCCGGAACAACTATCTGTAGGCCATACATATTTGTTCCGTGCGGGGATCAAACCTGCGACACGCACCGCAGCAGTCGATCGGTCAAAAACTGCGCAAAACGATCCGTCAAAAAAATAAATAGTAGCTTCTAAAATGCGATCTATATTCGAGGACTTTTCTGACCCCTCGATCGTCCATTCTAATCAATGTGGGGGCCCACCCACTGCCACGTTAGTTTGCCAACCATTCAGGCTATGTTGTTTGTTACCTTGGTTCTCAAAATGGCTGGAACTATAGTTAAAAACGAATATATTTCCGCTACACGCAAACATGTATGACTAACAAACATATTGTGTGTATGAATACTCGAAAAAGTATGTCAAGGTGAGTGCGACAGCATTCATTGATGCACACCCACGGATAGCATAATCGATTCCTAATTAGTATACGAAAAATTGTATAATCAAGTTGAATTTATAAAACAAAATTAAAACGGGAACACTTGTTTTTCACTTGAACTTTTAAACTTGCCTTTTGGTTATTTATCTTACTATCTGTCCCGCGCAACTTCGTCTGCGTCACTTTTCCCCGTTTTCTTAACATTTTTCATTGCTGCTCCGCTCTTGTTTGTCGTAGCGTGATGATATATATGATATTGAAAGAATAAGATACTGAAAGAATTTTTAAGATATATGATACTGAAAGAATTTTTAAGATATATGATACTGAAATAATTTTTCAAATCGGACCAGTAGTTCCTGAGATTAGCGCGTTCAAGCAAACAGACAAACTCTTCAGCTTTACAATATTAAGTATAGATTTTAGGGTCATCTGGGTTCCAACTTTTTCGAAACTAAAAACGATAAATGGGACCGAAGAGCCCAGTCGTTTCGAATTCCGCAACGAACATCATTCTTTTAACTCTTTTTTCCTCAATATCGCCGATAGAATGAAACTTTTCTAGCCCTATGGTGCAAGACATACCGCAGACAGAATCAAGGGAGCAAGTTGCTCATGAGTATTCAGCCTATGTGAGTTCTTAAAATTGAATTCCGCACACGTCGCAAGGTTAGACCCGTAGTAGGTGTCTGACAATATTTACATACAAACATATGTGTAGAAGGTTCTTTCCCATTGAAGCCATTAAACAGATTCGTTTAGAAGTTCAATTCCAAGCTAAGGCAAAGCAAGCTAAGCTAGGTTTGGCAGAGGTGTAGGTACCCATTTTTTTTTCTAAGTCTAATAAGTGTCCCACTCCTGGGCAAAAACCTCTGCCTGTCTCTTTCCAAACTTCTCTGTCCTGTGCAATATCCCACCATGTTCGCCCCGCAAACGAGATCAGATCGACACCACCTTCGCCGCGGTGCATAAGGTACCCATTAGTACAAGACCCAAATTGTGCCAGTTATGCTTAAGTACCACATAAGAAGAGGCTGGATGGCTATTTTTCAATATTCCTTGGCTGCGACTCAGAAAATCCTGATAGAAAAACCCAATAACACTTTGCCCCACTTGGGAATCGAAACCAGGAACTCCAGCTCTGCAGTCACGCTTGTAACCACTGGACCAACGAGGCAGTCTGTGTGTTTGTTAATAATTGATGGATCTACTGTCTCGTTCCTTCTTAGGGCCAACTTATATGTGTGTCACCTTCGATCATCGCCTTCGGTGTGATGTAATTAGTTATGAATTGATTTTATTGGCGATAAGCATTCATTTGTCATTAGTTAATTGCAAATGAAGAAAATTAATCAGTCTCAATATAATTTTTTAAATTGACATGGTCACTAACAGTATCATAAACGCTGAGTTGGAACCCATTTTCCCGGTTGAAGTTCTTATATTATTTGGTAATCTCAAAAGCTTCTCTTACCAGCCAAATGAAAATGAAAACGGGATATCTCCCGTTTTCAGCATTAATGATAGTATCAATATCGTTCTCCTAGCCTTTTTTTACGTTTGTGAAATCATCAAATGATCCCGCTCTGGGCGGAGCGGAAGGGAGTGTCAGACTTGTACTGACTAAAACCCATCCATGTTCCTTCTTAGCCTTTAGTGTTCCAGGGCCACGGTATCTCTTTCGAACAGTCCCGCAGCCCACGTACCTACTCCTAGCCTTACACCAATTATTTTTTTCCTAATTTCCATATGACCCATACCATGACAACCGATATACACCGTGTAAATCACCTCATCACGAAGCCGTCAACCAAGCATTCTGTACATGAAACTAAGTAACTTTACGCAAAAATTATTGCTGGGAAACGACTTTTTTTTGGGGGGTGTAAAATCATGTTTTGTGGTAGAACTCAATGTAACGCACTCAAAACATTGTGCTGATGAACGGATTGAATAGTACGGGGGTCGTGGAGGTGTTTAAAGTAAAAATCTTACATTAAAAACTTGTATTTAAAAAAATACTTGTCAACAGGTTGGAACTTTGACCCCTAATATTTCCGTAACTAGAAGGTTCCCTGGTATGGTGTAGAACAAAAAAAATATCGCAAGGACAGGGAGAACCAGTACCTTTCGGCTTCGTTAAGAGGTGTTTTACACCCTTTATATGCCACACAACTTTTCAGCCATTGGTGTTTCACCTATTATTAATTTCCAATCTAGTAACTCTCAATAAACTCACCCATAAAGCTCACCCATAAAATATGGTTGTTTGACGACAAAATAACGACGTTTTGCATGCACACATAACTACTAAATAACAAGGACCTACGTTTACATTCTGACGTACTTACAAGTCAACCATGACAACAAACATACATGATGTGGGAGTTTCAAATTTTGGAGAACTATCGGAATTTATATTTATGGGTGATATAGGATTTTATTTAAAAATAGTCACGATTGTGAAAGAACATATTAAGTAGCAGATTATAGAAAGAGTTTTCAACTGAAATCTCCTTTAGTTTTTTCAGGTGTCACCTTGTTTCGCAGACAGAAGTTTCACAGAATTTCGTTTCCCAGAAAATGTTTCACATAATATTTGGTCCTCGTATTTTTATTTCGAATATTTTTGTTTCAACTACTATTTACTTGAATGAAAGATATTTTACAGAAACACACTTCAATGAATTTTATAATCACATTTTTTATTTAACAAATTTATCAAACAGTAGAATTACTTTTTAACGAAAATTGTTTGTTCGATGTATGTTTCCATGGTATTTTATTTCAACGAAATTATTAACCTTAAATTAAAATACTGTCCTTAAAAGTCAATATGTTGTATTACAAAAGTTAGTGACAAAAACGAATGGCTGCAAATCAGACTCCACGTAGTCTTGTCTGCCCTACCCCTAGAGTGTAATTTAAGCCCGCGTAGGCGCGGAGGGATGAGGCGGCCCGCGAGCTGAGGAGCAGGTGGTGAGCGTTAATACCATCTGCGACGATGAACTCGCGTGGGGCCGCCGGAGCCCCGCAGCGCCGGAGCCGTGACAGAAACCATACTTGTTGCATGCTGCATGCTTGCTTGCACGCTGCATGCCTGCTTGCATGATACATGCTTGCTTTTATGCTGCATGCAACAGGCATGGACACCATTAATAAGAATAACAAGATTGTTTTCCTGCTTGACTTGTCAAGTCAAAGTCTTGACTTTAACCGCATTATTTTTGTGAATGCGGTGTTGTAATTATTAAGAGGGTATGTATTTTTCAAAGATATGAATTTTAGAAGCTGTCACTCGATAAAATGTTATTCTTCGTAATAAGTTTTATGTGAAACAAACAATATGTGGATAAAGAATATTTGATTTGTTATTCTATGATATGAATATTCTAACATTAAACTTTATTTGAAACAAAAATCGATGATTTATTATTGTAGAATGGGTCGGGAATCACTTTATTGGGTGCAACGATTACAAAATAAAAGGGATCACAGAATTAGTAGTAGACTTTCTTATATTTTTCTTCAGTGACAGTTTTTCATTTCAAAAAACAATTTCTTTTTAAAAAAAGGTGTCATAGACAATTATTTTACAATATCCTCCGGCCCCGCGAGAAAGCGGAAGAAATCTACGTAAAGTAATACATAAATAAATACTATTCGTAAATAATAAAGTGAAATAAAATCTTTAAATTTATAAATACCTAGTGGGCAATTTCACCAGCCGACCGGAACGAGTGGCGTGCATGTTAGTGGGCAGCTGCTGTGCAGGTTCAGTGGTTGGCACATCCCTATGACGAACCTCTAATGGGAAGAGGCGCTGTAGAGGTCTGATTAATTCACCTCTTGCGGTTCTAACCCGCGCTACACGCCTATGACCATCCACCCCTTGCATCGTCTCAAGAACAATACCTAATGGCCATTTAACCCTCTTAACATCATCAGACCCTATCAAAACTATGTCCCCAATTTCAACTGGATTATTATTAGCCGTTGATTTCTGAGTAAGTAGAGCCAGGTATTCGCTGCGAAAACGCTGCTTCAGATCGCCACATAGGCTTTTAATATAACGCCAACGTCCAGTCAAGAGCTGACCATCAATATGACCCATATCTAGGACATCTTTCCCTTCTTTTCCTACATGTAAAAACATTGAAGGAGTCAACGGAGCTAAATTTTCCGTAGTGTCGGCTATATAGGTTATCGGCCGAGAATTAATCATCGCTTCGGTTTCACACAACACAGTCAACAGTTCATTATATTTAAGTGCTGCCTTACCAAGCACCCTTCTTAGCATCTCTTTAACCGTCCGTACCATCCTTTCCCAGAATCCTCCCCACCATGGCGCTGACGGAGGTATAAAGCGCCATTCAATCCTTTGCGTTGATGTCTCCTGTGCTATTTCATTCCACTTGATGTTCTTAAGTATTGAACTTGCTCCGCGAAAATTCGTTCCATTATCTGTATATATTATCCTTACGAAACCTCGTCTCGCCACAAACCTGCGGAACGTTAACATAAAGTCTTCTGTAGATAATGAAGAACACAAGTCTAAATGGACTGCACGGTATGTAGCGCATGTGAATAAAACGATCCAGCACTTTTCTCCTGTCTTTAAATACAGTGGACCAGCCAAGTCTATACCGGTTGCCTCAAATGGACTGCCACATTGTATTCTGTCTGCAGGTAACGGTGCGGGGGGTACTGTACAACTCTTGCTGCTGAGACGCTTGCAAACGACACATTGCCGCACTACTTTTTTAGCAAGACGACGAATGCTTATAATCCAATATCTTTCACGAAGTTTACTAATTAACGTTTGCGATCCCGCATGAAGGTATTTTACGTGAAAATATTGTACAATTCTCTCAACAATAACATTATCACTTGACAGTAATATAGGTGACATGAAACCGTCGCTGTCGTTGCTCATTGTTAAACGAGTCTTAACACAAACGAGTCCTTTATCGTTTAAAAAGGTTTGTAGCTTCTTATTGTTTTTAGAAAAATCAAATAAAAATTCTCTTTGAAGTACAGCGAGTAAGTAATTTTCAGCTGCTGTGTACTCCTCTGCTGATAAGTTTCCTGCTCTTCTGTATTCTTTCTTCAAACTTAATCCACAGTTATTAAGGAACCTTAAGCACCAGCCGACCATTCTTACTATCTTCGAATATTTCCCAAAATAAAGGAGGGTTTTAGAAAACTCTTTTGTGTTCACTACACACAAACACGACTTCTTCACCTCTCTTAAAACCTCTTTTTCATCCGGAGTCACTTCTACATGAGGCCATTCTGATTCAGATTTCTTTAGCCACTCGGGACCTTCCCACCATTTGCTTTTATAAAGGATTTCTGCATTGCAGCCTCGTGATGGCAAATCAGCAGGGTTACACTCTCCTGGAACATGACGCCATTCGTGCAAAACTGATTTATTAAGTATCTCCTGAACCCTATTATTTACAAATACATTCAAGTTCACCTTTCTATGAAGCCATGCTAACACTATAGACGAATCGGTCCAGTAGAATACCGGACAGTTTAAGTTCAGGTCCCGTCTTATATCAGCGGCTACTCTAGCAGCTAGTAAAGCGGCTAGTAGCTCCAGCCTTGGCATCGTGACAGCTTTACTTGGACTCACTCTTGACTTAGCTGTCAACAACTGAACTGTGACCTCGCTATTAAACTCAGACCGTAAAAATATACAACATGCATAGGCAGCCAAACTTGCATCGCAAAAAACATGTATGGTATTGTGACTATCGTGTAAATAGTATTTACTAATGCGCCGTGGAACTCTGCATGCCTCCATGTGCGGAATCTGTTGTAACCAATCTTTTGATGTTTTGACTAAATCTTCAGGTAAAGTTTCATCCCAACCAATATTACGTATCCAACATTTTAGTATGATAACTTTAGGCACTATAGTCACCGGTAAAAGAAAACCAATTGGGTCAAAGACGCTTTGCGCTACAGATAACAGATATCGCTTTGTAATATTTTTGTCCGTATTGTGTTTAGTTAGTAGAGAAGTTTTGCAATAAAGTGTATCATCTCTTGGGTTCCATTTGAGTCCTAATACTGAAGTGGTAACGACCTTTTCATCCGTAATGACTGGACCTGTCACCCAGCATCGAAGTTCGAAGTTGCCCTCAAGCATGATTCTTTTAGATTCACGTATAAAACAATGCATATCCTCCAGACTGTTTACACTATTTACACAATTATCTACATAGTATGACGTTCTTAACATCTCGGCAGTCTCCGAATTGTACTTTTTTAAATGTTTCAGTATTGTAGCTGCCAGTAAAAAAGGGGTCGTTGTAACTCCAAATACAACACGCTGGTGCCTGTATGTTATCATTTTTTTATTTTGGTCTTTAACATTATTCCACCACAAAAACTTGACATATTCACGATCTTCAGGCCATAACGATATTTGTAAAAATGCTTTCTTAATATCGGACGTAATGCCAATAGCATTTTTCCTGAAGTTAATTATCAACTTTGGTATTAGCTCTATTAAATTTGTTCCCTTCTCCAAGCACATATTTAAAGACAGGCCATTTTTATCCACCGCGGACGCGTCAAATACTGGTCTAATCTTGGTGGTTAGGCTCTCCGCTTTAACTACCGCGTGGTGAGATAAATAATGACCATGCTTGTTGTCATCATTTTGTACGATTTCGATGATGCCACTATTTAACCATTCCTTAAATACGTTATCGTACTCTACTATTATACCTGTGCTTTCTAATTTAGATGTAGTTGATATTAACCTCTTAAATGCTAAACCATAGTTACTTTCGAGACATTTTGATGCATCCTTCCACGGGAGCCTGACTTCATACCTACCATTCTTATCGACTTTCACCGTACTATTGAAAAATTTCAGTACCTCTGACTCTACTTTCTTTTGGCATTTTATTTCAGTATCATCTCTAATTCCCATTGTCTCTAATGACCAAAAATCCTGAACGTCAAATGTACTTGTATGAAATGTACTTACATTATTTATCGAACAAAGTGTACCAAACACTGGACCCTGCACAGTCCAACCTAGTCGTGTTTCTAACGCCAACAGGTTTTCGTCCACTCGCACAGATCGACCGGTGAGAATGCAACCTAAAACATCAGAACCAAATAATAAATCAATAATAACATTGTCATCTATACAATCAGAAAGCACAACACCCTTCTTTTTCAATAGAGAAACAATAGTATCGCTCTTATTCAGTTTCGGAAGACTTCCACAGATTACTTCTTGTTCTAAAGCTTGTATCTTAAATACGAAGCTGCTGTATAAATTCTTGACGCTGAAATCATATAGTTTGTGTTTTTGCTTTTTGGTGACAGCTCCTCCGAACAACGTGTGACTCAACTCTACTTCGTCAATAACCTCTAGCTTAAGTTTTTTAACTGTATCGCTTGTTACAAACGAACGTTGTGCACCAGAGTCGAGTAGAGCTCGTACTGTCAATTGCTTACTGCCGTGCACAAGGTTAATCTTTAAAGTTTGCAACAAAACGGTCTTTGAAGAAGATGACTGGTTCAGTACAGTTTCTTGTGGGTTAGAGCTGTCAGCGGTTTGTTGAGTGATTGTGTCCTTGTCTTTATCCAGGCCACCACACATTATGGGATAATGCCTTCTACCACAGATCACACATTTAGGGTGTCTTCTGCACCGATTCCACATATGACCGATTGTCAAGCAAATAAAACAGGCCTTCTTACTCCTTACAAAGTCTTTTCGTTCCTCTAGCGTTTTCTTTATGGCCACAAGGCATTCTGAGCTAGCGTGTGAAGTTTTGTCACACCATAAGCACTTTCTATCCGATTTTTCTTTATTTTGTGGTTGGTTTCTCTCATTCTTCCTGTCAGAAGTGGTGAAACAGGCTGCGGTTGGCTCAGCTTCTGAATATTTTTCTAAGAATCCAGAACGTGCCATACGTATCTTCTCATCAGACTCCACCTCTAATTTAACAAAAGTAAGCAACTTGGTGAGTGTATTACCTTCTTGGCCTACATGAGTGTGCGATCTGTTCCAAGCCTTTAATACGTCCTCGGGTAAGGCCGACTCTACCAATGGAAACAGAAATGCTGCATACTTTTCCTGAGTTACACCCAATGAATCTAGCGCCAGAATTTGCGTCATGAGTTTGTCGTAAAGTGCTCTTAATGATGTTTTTGCACCCTTTGATTGAGCTAACACTAACTGTAATAACTCACGAACATAGTGTTCAATAATAAGCTCATCTTTAGCAAATCGTTCCTTTAATTGCTTTACGACCTTCTCATAATTTTCTCCGTTTGGTGGAAAACTCTTAACTAATTCTCTCGCAATTGAACCCTGCTCCATACATTGTAGAAGATATTGGAACTTATCATCATTGTCAATGTCGCTATCTTTATGAATCTTATTAAATTGAGACCAAAAACCAATCCAGTTCTTTATTTCTCCATCGAATGATGGAAGCTGCAGTTTGGGTAGTCTAAAGTTACGATGTTTAGTTATATTTTGTGATGAATTGCCAGTCTTATCAATCTCTTTAACGGTACCTTTATTGGAACATAGCGACTCTTCATCTAAAAATTCTTTTACTTTATATTTAATTTCATACCAACGAGCTTCATAACAATCGGAGGCATCTATATCTTGTTCTAACAACTTTTCATCTCTCTGGTCATCGTCCAACCACATATCTAAAACTTTATTTTGAACGATGGAGAGCTCGTCGAACAGTTTGCTTAGCCTCTCATACTCGGGTAATAATGCGCTTTTATCTTTCTGAGATAGAATTATTTCAATTTTACTCACGCATTTTGTAAACCGTTGCCGTATAATTTTCCTCGACTCTTTTACCTTATCCATTTTCACGGTCGCCAGATATTGTAGAATGGGTCGGGAATCACTTTATTGGGTGCAACGATTACAAAATAAAAGGGATCACAGAATTAGTAGTAGACTTTCTTATATTTTTCTTCAGTGACAGTTTTTCATTTCAAAAAACAATTTCTTTTTAAAAAAAGGTGTCATAGACAATTATTTCTGCAAAGTAAATATTCTGCGTATTGATTATTCTATGAAATTATAATATGAGAAACAATTTATGTGAAACGAAATTCGATGAAACAATTAGCGATGAAACAACGCACAACCGTTTTTTCATAATGCAAAATTAAGCCTAATTGGTCCTCTTTTACTAGTTCCTACAAGTCGCTGAAGCAAAAAGCTATTAACACGGATAACATGATAAATAGCCTTAAACAACACGCGACCTGACAGAACATATTTTGGACCTTAAGCAGACGATTCGGGACTCTAGTTATTCGGGAAATGCTTCTTTTGCCAATATGGTAAAAAAGGAATCTAACCATTTCAACCTCATAATTTAAGTGCTGTCGCCATTTATCCCAACGATAAATTGAAAATAAGTGACGAAATAAAAGATCTAGTGCAAAAAATCATACGGCGTGAACAAATAAAGCTACAAGTACGTGGTGTCCTTAAAACTGAAAATGGTGGCGTGATAATAAGTACCGAGACTTAACATGACGCTGAGAAGCTGAAGAACGCAGTCCAGCCCACTACATCTGGACTTACCGCCGTCGAACCCAACATGCGCAAACCCCGGATCGTGGTTGTAAGTGTGCCGACTTCCTTGACTGAAGACAAGGTCGTCAAGAACAAAATGTAGCCGCTAAGTTACCAGCGATGTCCTTGGAATCTTTCTTGACCATGGTAAAGTTAAGCCACAAATCTGGGAAGAGAGAGGCAGCGACCAGTAACTGCGTTATTGAAGTTGTGGCCAGTATACAAAAAATTATATTACTTTAATCAAGGATTTTTATAAACTGGACATCTTGTCCCGTCAGGGACTTCACCTTAGTTACGAAGTGTTATAAATGCCAACAGTATGGCCATGCAGCAAAATCGTGCAGAGAAGTAAATCATACATATGGCCACTGTGATGGCGCAGGTCATATGATGTCGGAATGCGCGAAGAAAGCCGACACTCCGAGATGCGCGACTTGCTCCCGCTTCAAAAAGCCCAGTGACCACAAAACGGGAGACGCTGAATGCCCTTCTAGAAAAATAGCTGAAACCAGATACATAAACTCCGTCGATTATGAGGGCAGCTAGTGCGTCATACTCTAGGCCAAACTTCCGTTGATATCGCTGTCTTAGAAAATTGTCGCAACTTTTTGCAATATTTACTTGTTTTTATACTGCTGACTATCATATTAGTATTAGTAACCATGTGGCATAAATTTTTTTCCTTAGAATTTATTGACCTTCATTATTTTTGTTCGTATCTTATAATAGCGTTTAAGTATATATATATATATATATATATATATATATTAGGCTTATCATAATATATATCATAATATATATCATAATATATTAACTTTTATTAACCTATTCCATGATTATAATATGTTTTTGAAATCTGTTGTCCAAGTAGTGATTATTACAGACATGTCGCCTGTGGTACAGGTTTAACCTAGTACAGGCATTGAACTTTGTTATACCTTTATTATTTCTAAGATTTATATTGTATTAATTGTGCCAATTCTAATTTTGAATAAATATATTATTTCGTTCTTCTCATCTTCTGTCAAAAAATGTTTTAGTGAAAAATTAAGACTCGTCATAGGATGCTTATGTTTGCCTTACCTACATAGTATGTTGAATTTGACAAATTTTTTACACCCTCCCTGCTGTTGATACAAAATAAACATTATATTTGCGTAGGATGTTAACAGTTCACCATAAATGCAAATATTATGTTTGTGATACATTGACGTAAGTAGAGGAATTCGCTTGTAAATAAATATTTACAAACAGTCGAACACGTCTTTCAATAAACGTAAAGTTTTCTTAAAAACATTTATTTTACCAGAATATTTCAGGTGTAATATGATGCTGTTTATTTCAACACTAAATATATTCGGTATTAAAACTGTCAAACAAAGTATTATTTACTTTATGAAGTAAAATCATAAATTCAGTAACATTTAAGATTTTGTTTTGCTGTGAGTCAGAACAATAGATCGTAAAATGTCATGACGGACTTTTCAGAAGGTGAATGACAAAAAATGTGTGAAAAAATATTTTTCAACACGCTGTAGATAACGTAGAAATGTAAGAATATACTGAAAATGGTATGTAAAGTGAAAATAGCAATACAATAATTTTAATAGTGGGTAGTGTGATAGGATAGTTTAATTATTTTGGATCTCTTTTTATTCTTTATTGTTGACATGATTATTGTGTAACAGTCTTAATAACTTATCATTGATTTTAATGTTCGATTGTGTGATTTCTATTATTTTTAATTTATAACAATATTATTACTAAACTTCAATTATTTGTATTATTGTTCATTTTTAAGAGAATTTTTTAATTTATAAAATTTCTTTATATTTGCACGTCACATCATGTGGCAAACATGGCTGTACCTAATAATGTTTTCACCATCTTGCATGAATGTATTTTCTTGTATGTATGACACATGTTTATGCAAATAAATAATATCTTATCTTATCTGTGTATTAGTTATTTTCTTAAGACTTATGAGAAACAAGCATGCTGTGTACCAGCACGCATAGCATTACGGCCGTAGAAAAAAGGCTATTTCGACGGAAGAATCGACAAACTGGCACATTGTCTATCTGTCATTACGTCGCTTCTTCCGTAGACAAAACTCGTTTCTACAGTGGTCATGCTACGCGGGCTAATGGTAGGCGAGTAAGAACATCTGCAACGTCAGAGGTTTGGAGAATCAAAGCTAAATTGTTTCGTTTGCTTGTTTTTATACCAACTCCCTTGCACTAAACCCTTTCTATTACAATCCGAAGGATTTTGTAGGAGGTAATATGTTCGAAAAGTTCATTTGCTTGACGACGAAATGACAGTAAAATGTATGAATACATAGCGCAAAAATCGCGCTAAACTTTCAAAGCGATATTTCTTCGAACGAGCTCTTTCTATAAGTACTCCTTTTTTTAATTGCGATGGGTTTGCTCTTGACACTAGTCTAGGTCAGAGATGGCAGAGACAAAGTTGACGATGGTACGAGCTTACCCAGAAGAAGCCTGTTCACTCTAATTTTGAAGAGATTAGCGTTGTAAGCGTTCGGAAACACAGACGCAGGCAGAGTTAGAGTTCCCTCGCTCACGGCGACTTTTTGTAGCGATGCTGACGCGCGTTTACGTAATGCGCGACTGCATCGCTACTAACGCGGGTTAGTCGCATTTGCAACGCGCTACAGAAGCGGGCAGTATCGCGACTGTTTCGATGCGGACGCGCGACAGCATCGCTACTGCATTGCTACAAAAAGTCGCCGTGAGCGAGGGCTCTTAGCTATAATACTGGCGATTTTTCTTCTAGGAGGAGCTCGTAGCCAAATAATAACAGCCGCTCGGATCAAGCATCAGGATAAGCCGCGCTGGCCTAGGTTGTTCCGTGGATGGGTGACCACTCATTACATAACGAGTTTCCTCCGTGCCAGAAAACACGCTAAGCCATTGGTCCCGTCTGTCATTTTTAGCTCTCTGAGAATCGTTACTGGTAGCCCGAAAGTCTGACAACCAGTCTTACCAAGGGGTATCGTTTTACTCAGTACTAACTGAGTTGTGGAGGTCAGATAGGCAATTGCTCCATGTAAAATACTTGTATTCAGTTGCATCCGGTAAGACTGGAAACTAAACATACCTAGATGGTTAGGAAAAAGCTAGGCAGATGATGATGACTATCTAATTATTTTCTCTTCTCCTGTGAGTAGTTTTCAAGTAATTTCGAAAAAGTATTTTACAGTGTTACTCATGTAGGTTGATTTTACGACATCCAGCGAATGATGGAATGTTGTTGTTTCAAGCTAAATATTTTTAGATTTTATTTAGGTTTGCATCGTTGAGAATAATTTTATTGTATTGAAGCTTTTGATGTTTAGTCTTGAATTAAATGTTTTAATTAGACTGTGAAATTAGTTTTGTTTCGGTTTAGTGTTTTTGCGTCAAGCTGTTTGTTTTCAAGCAAAGGTGACCCAACTCATTTTATGAAAACTATTTGAATAAAAACTATAATTATTACAATAAAATAAAAATAACAGTATTTACATAAACTAACTAACTAAATATAAACTAAATTAAAAACAACAGGACGTTAAGGCGTCAAAATAATAATAAATAATAAATGATTTACAAAAATAGGTGATTAATAATTTCATGACGATTTTAGTGAAAATAAGTATATCCTTTTTTTACTAGGGGCTATGGAAAAAAAATCTTTTTCTTTTGTCCTTGTTAGCCGTCACGGATAATTCACTCTGTTCTCGTTCATGTTAGTTCTTTATGTGTGTGTTCTTTAGTACTTTTTGTTCTATGTTGCTGTAGTAGGTACTTTTTGAAGTGCCGCTACATGTGGCCAGTGATGAAATGATGTTTATTTTTGCAAATAGGTTTTTACAAACACTTTTGCACGTCATTTTTTTTTTTTAAACTAGATGAGGCCGGTGTTTCGTAACTGACTACTCTGAGAAGAAAAAGCCGAAACAAACTCAGTCTCTTTTCAGGTCGAGACATTATTTTTGCCAACTCACATGAGCACTATGCAAATAAGAGCCTGAAATGGTCTTTTGAAGAAAGAACTACACTGATTTTAGTGGACCTGTCCAGCCAGTGCAAGCATTTGTCAATTATCGTGTAGCTCAACTCATAACTCAAGGAGCTCCACGATACGACGAACAATACCAAAGAAAGGACATTGTGCAGGTCGCTTATAGTACTCAAACTGCCAGACAGACGTTAAACCCAAAGAGAAAAAAAAACAAACAAGACAAAATAAAATACCCACAGGGTCCTTACATTCACACTGTCTTAATTAAATATATGAATAAAACAAAAAAAAATTGTTAATGAAAATCATTAAATGTCACCACAATACAAAACATAAAAAATGAAATATTGAAAGTCAATATTGCTTCTCAATACAGACACAAGCGTCCACTTTGTGAGCCTGAGACAGACAGGCCTAGAGAAGGTTAGGGTCTGTTATGTTACATGCCTTCACATTCGTCAGTTTCCTCATGATGTTTTTCTTACATTATTAAAATAAAGTACCGGCCTGCTTTGGGAATACGACCTTCGAACTTGTAAATCGAGGCTACTACCAATGTGCCATAATTGCTAAGAATCAATTCATTCAAATTGCCTGTGAAGAACGATGGACAGGTTGACCAAGGAGTTTCCCCCAAATTGACGTCACGTGGGTTTCCCCGCGCCTCTTACATAGCATGACGGCGAGGAGCAACTCATTCCTTGCCTTTACCTGAGACGGGGTTTGTCCCACCCCACCCCAGCTAGAAGTGTCAAAGAGGAACACCGTGCAGGTTTTTCTCAGTAGGAGTCCAACAGACCTCTCTGCCGGCCCCACGGCGGAGAACATCCATAGAGGATTTCCACTCGTAATAAATTATCCTGTATTCCACCAAAGACAATGTTCTTTATCTACTTAGTAACTAAAGAATCCTACGTAGTTTAAATAAATCAATGTTAACTTAAGCAACGTAGCCTACACAACGATTTATACGACATGATGTCACCAACAGCCTTCTAAATATAGAGATTATCGCCATTTTGTATCGTTGGTTGCGTTGCCTGTCCGCGTTTGGATTGATGCATGCATATACTAAGAGCACGGACATGACTCGGACAGCGGATTCTTTGGGATGATGGAGGATGATGATATTATTACTCGTACACCTAAAGAATCCGCTAATTCTTTAGGTGTACGAGTAATAATATCATCATCCTAACCTACTTGTCGCAGTCACGACGTGCAAGCTGTCAACTTTTTTTTTATTTTTTTTTTAATCTTAAAATTTATTGCACCTAATAACAAATGTTTGTTCTGCTTTGTATGTTTATTGTGTTCATTGTTATTTTGTATGCACGTCATGTCCCTGCGACAAATAAATATTTTTTCTTTTTCTTTCATCATTTGCCTAGCCTTTTCCCAACAATTTTGGGGTCGGCTTCCAGTCTAACCAATGCAGCTGAATTGACCAGTATCTTACATGGAGCGACTGCCTATCTGACATCCGATCACGGAGGAAACTCGGTATGTAATGGGTGGTCATTCATCCACGGACCAACTTAGGCAACTTAACATAAAGATCGACCCGAACGGCTGTTATTAAAGTCACGAGCTCCTCTTTAATTGTAATAACTAGATAACATTATAGCAACAATTCTTTTGTATTCATTATCCGTTATGGCGCATCCACACGTCCGGTGGCATGGAACATGCATTTTTTACCTGCGGCCCGCGCGGCTTTTGGTTGCCAGCGGCAGTTTGCTTGCGGCTTCGATACGGAGTGATAGTGTTGTCGTATTCATATATTGTTAAAGCCTCCTTGTTGTTTTTTCAGCTGCAGTAACTATATTATAGTCCAACATCTTCCAATCCTACGTACACGACTAACTTCGACGAAAGTCACAACACTACTGCGAACATTGCAACTGCATCTGCAGGCCGCCGGTAAAGCCGGCGGCAAATCAGCGGCAAGGCAGTCTGAAAGCCGGCGGCAAACCCGGTGGCATAAGCCGGCAGCATGTGTGGATACGCCATTATTCTCCCAAAGGGGGCTTCTCACTGTCTGTCAACGTAAGTGAATTCATGGAGCAATTGTGTGGTATTTGGACCGGAGAGATTTAACATAATCACGCTTCTAATCCCCGAAGAGTTAGGCAGATCTAATAATACAACCACATTTCGGCAGTCATGTTAAAGTCCTAAGTTATAGGGGCCGAGCTTATTGCCAGCAACCAGGCACAAATCCAGACTTCGTGACTGTTACTCAGAAATTCTTGGATGAACAACTATTTGCTCTACCAGGAAATCGAACTCAGGACCTCATGCTCAGCAGTCAGGAGTTGCGGCAAGTAGACCAACGAGGTACTCTCAACTCTATCGCTCTTTTTTTTTTCTAGAGTCCCATCAAACGTACGGACGAAGACCCACTATATGGTGTATACAGAGTGAATACAAGGAGGTAGAAGAAAAAAAACGTGTATTTACCAGAAACAAAAATCCGGTAATCGCTCCATTTTCAATCAATGGCCACATAGCCAGTCAATAATCCAAAATACTCGTCTAAACGTTTCAAAAACGTAACAAAAACTAACGTAAATCCAGTAATACGAGATAATCTCAGACTCTCAGTCAATTAT
The DNA here is from genome assembly GCA_963082945.1 of Cerastis leucographa. NCBI lineage: Eukaryota > Metazoa > Arthropoda > Insecta > Lepidoptera > Noctuidae > Cerastis > Cerastis leucographa. Next base: position 3,822,234 of record OY720359.1, read on the forward strand.
AGTCTCCATAACTCACTCGGACATAACTAGGCCACTATTTTGATTGAGGTTAATGAAGGATATTAAAAAGGTTATAAAACACGTCGTAGGTACAGCTAGCTGTTCCCACGGTCAATTGGTTATGTTTACAGTTTACTGCGTGATGAACTTAACCTAAAAAGTTCAAGTATACACGGTGTGTTTTTTTTATATCCGATTACTCTAGCTAGGGTTATATTCTATTAGTAAAAACAATACAAAAAGTCCTAGAACAGGTGGCCCAAAAATGCATAGTTTTGAAGATATCATCAATCTTAATTAAATAAATCGATGTGTGTGGGTATCTAAGTTTCATTAGTAATTAAAACGAGTAATTTAATTTCATTTAAATTTAATCCAATAATTCATATTTAAAGCTTAGAAAATGCGATGTTGTCATATTTAACTTCAATAATCGTGATTTTGTATGAAAAATTAAAAGAAAAATGAAATGATAGTATTATGCCCGTTGGTTCTTTGATATGGTCTCATTTATACCCAAGAGTTATGGGATATAAAAAAAGCAAGTTGTTTAGTAAGCTGTATTGCTAAAAACTAATTGGTAAGGTCACTTCGACGTGCCAGTAAATTGTCTGCCTCGTTAATCTTGTCTCGCAAGCGCGAATTCTGTGCATGAGGTCCTGGAAGACCTGGGTTCGATTCTCAGGTTCTTCAAAGTGTTATTGAGTTTTTCCATCAGGAATTTCTCAGTAGCAGACACCGAGTCTGGATTTGTACCCGGTTGATGGCGCCCCGATAACCATATCTGGCCAAAATGTGGTTACTATTAGGTACAATACAGTCTAACCAGCAGCGTTGGCCCAGTGGTGGCAGCCCCGACTTACGAGCAGTAAGCCGTGGGTTCGAATCCAGGCAGGCGGATTACCTTGTGTAATTTATTTCATCACCGCTGCCCTCAAAAACGGTGAAGGACAACATCGTGAGGAAACCAGCATGTCCTAGAACTAAAAATTCAAACACATGTGATATCTACCAACCTACGCTGGGCGCGGGTGGTGGATTACAGCCCACTCCCTCTCATAGGGGGAGGCCTGTGTCCCAGCAGTGGGAACATTATAGGCTGATGATGATGACAGTGTAAGCCTTCGGGGATTACAGTCGTGATGTTTTGTTGTTAATGAAGGAAGGATATTAAAATGGTTGTAAAACACGTGGTAGATATAGCTGTTCCCACGGTCACTGTGTTATAAGTTTACAGTTTACTGTACGATGAACTTAACCTAAAAAGTTTTATAGTCAGCCGCAGTAGTGCTAAGTTATTAGCTAAGGTCACTTCGACGCGCATAAATTCGTTGCTACTAGTGACATGGCTTTAGCGATACAAGTATGACCACGTTTAGAGAAATTCGAATTAGAAGTCTATGTCTTAGCCAAAAAGACGTAATTCGCCTCGACGACGTGGCTCCTCAACACAGTTTTTATTTCATAAAGTACTTTTTTGCCAGCCAAGCCGATTTAGGAGCTTGTGGCAAAATAATAACAGCCGCTCGTGCCGATCTTCAACTACAAGACAAACCCTTTTTTTAGGGAAATTTATTTTTTGTCCTGGAGGTAAAGGCCCACTCACGCGCAGGGTTGTGGGTTCAAATCTGGGAAACCAATTCGAACTTTTAAATTCATTTATGTACTTTCTAAGTTTATCATGGCTATCACAGACATCGGTGAAGGAACACATTGTGAGGAAACCTTTACTTACAATTAATATGAGTCTGAAATCGGCAACCCATCTTGAGCAAGCCTGGTGATCAATGCTCGTGCCTTCTCTGCATGAGAAAAGGCATTTGCCCAGCACTGGGTCAGTAATATCCTGGGATTATACAAGGTGTTGTTTTGCATCCTCGTCAAATTCAAGCATGCTAATGATTCGCGTCCTGAATCAATAATAAAATGGGCAGCTGTTTTTTTTTCTTATTTACTGCAATCGGTAAGTGTGAACCACCTGTGATTTAAACGCGGGCCGTCTGATTCTCGCCCTATAACCTCGCTTACACACATACAAACAATCTCAAACATTTATTCGATAATTTCTTATTCCCTAAACACGTTAAGGGGGTAATTCTGAAATACTGATAAACTTAATCAAGCAAAAAAATCAGCGTTTATTAATAATTAACTAGGTACCTTAATTTCCATTGATTATTTATGTCTCTTGTGGCCATCTCCTGAATTTTGCAGGGGATCCAAAGCAACACCTTGTATTATAGCAAGTAGATATCATCATAGATCCAAGTGAATAAGCATGTAAAATATATTTTTACAAGCATTTATCCAAGAAAACGGACGACAGCGCCGTTCACTTCGTGCCCAGGTCGTAGGCTTAGAATTAACATCGGTAGTGAAATCAGATATTAACAAATTAACTCACGATCCGATAGCGGACTTGGGCTTGCTTTTAAAGATATTTATTGTACTACGAGTATCTATGTAAATTCGCGGAACGAAAAGGTAAGGCAATGTTTGTCACATAAAAATATAAAATACTCTTTATAATTTATAGGTACTACAGTATGAGGACAGGTATAATATTGTTTTAGGGTTCCGTACCCAAAGGGTCAAACGGGACCCTATTACTAAGACTTCGCTGTCCGTCCGTCCTTCTGTCACCAGGCTCTCATGAACCGTGATAGTTAGCCAGCTACACGATAACTGACAAATGCTTGCACTGACTGGACAGGTCCACTCAAATCTGTGTGGTTCTTTCTTCAAAAGACAATTTCAGATACTAATCTGCATAGTCCTCATGTAAATTGAGCAATGTCTGGACTTTAAAAGAGTAACAAGTTAACAGGGAACCTCTGAGTTTGTTTCGGCTGTTTCTTCTCAGAGTAGTCAGGTACGAAACACCGGCCCCATCTAGCTTAAAAAAAAAATTACGTGTAAAAGTGTTTGTAAAAACCTACTTGCAAAATAAACATCATTTATCATTTATCAGTTGAAATTTCTACAGATTATGTATTCCTGTTGCCGCTATAACAACAAATATTAAAAACAGAATATAATCAAATCAAAACAAATCGATTTTATAAATAATGGAACGGAACCATGCGTGCGCGAGTCCGACTCGCACTTGGCCGGTTTTCATAGGATGACACAATTACGCATAGCGAATACATGTTACCTCGTCAACTATTTTCGCTTCAGCCTTATATTCATTAATATTTGTATTTTATGGAGAAGAACGAAGATGCAGCTTTTTTTTCTTGTAGAAGACGGCGGGACAAGCTGGAAGATCAGCGATCAGTGGTCCAAATTAGCTCTGGATCGAAACAACTGTAAGTCATTGGGAGATGCTTTTGCCCAGCAGTGGGATGACGCAGACTAACAGCATCAGCATTTTATAACTTAAAAACGATCGTTCTATATGTACTGGTCGATGGGCACTACTTTTCCATTTAGAAACAGTTATAATAAAAGGAAACAATCTGAGAAAATTAATTCTGATAGGCAGGATTAGGATAAAATATTTTTTCTAAACATATCTTTCATCGTCTGCCTAGGCTGTTCCCAAACTATCTTGGGGTCGGCTTCCAGTGTAACCGGATGCAGATGAGTACCAGTATTTTACATGAAGCGACTGCCTATCTGACCTCCGCAACCCAGTAACTGGGTAATACGATACCCGTTGGTAAGACTGGATGACAGAGTTTTGGCTTCTGACGACTCGTAACGACTGTCAAAGATCTACAATTGACAGCCGGGACCAACGGCTTAACGTGCTTTCCGAGGCACGGAGGAAACTCGGTATGTAATTATGGTCACCCATCCACGGACCAACCTCGGCAAGCACGGCTTAACCTTAAAGATCGACCCGTGCGGCTGTAATTATTTAGCCATGAGCTCCTCATAACATATCTTTATGATCTAAAAAATCCAAATGCAGTTAGAAAGTCTAGGGCTGGTCGTTCCAGCAGGAATAACTCGTAAAAATATTAAAAACCAATAAAAATATAATCATAAGCACATTAAAGCTTCTACTAATAAACGTAAAAATAAACATAAAAAACTATAAACAGCTTGTAATTTATGATTGTTTTTGTTATGAACAAAATAGTTTTCCAGTATGGCTGTGTTTATTCGTAAGCTCAAGAGATAAACTTTTTTTGTAATAAAATTATTATTTTTCTAATGTATGGTAAACAAGTTATAAAAATATATTTACATTAGGTAGATGCCCGGTCATTCAGGATTTTGACCACAGAACATAACCTCTAATTTTGTTATATTTTTGTTTCTACATATTTAGTAACCGTGGACGTGGACAACGCAAGGGGTATTAAATTAACTAGTACTAACTGTGTTGTGGAGGTCAGATAGGCAGTGGCTTCATGTAAAATACTGGTATTCATCTGCATCCTGTTAGACTGGAAGCCGACCCCAAAATAGTTTGGAAAAGTCTAGGCAGAGGAGGATCATAGCAGGTAGCGTTCTGTGGTGTCTGCCTACCCACATGCGATAAAGGCGTTACTTTATGTAGGTACGAGTATGGCTAAGTAATGAATGGCAACAATTCAAACTAACTATAAAATTTTGTGTTTTGAAAGTAGTTTGATACTTTCTTACTCTCAAAACTTTTTAAATGATTATCTAAGTCTAAATATAAACATTATCGAACAGGAAACGCATATTTCCTTAAGCGTTTTTAATGTTGTCTGTTGTCAACCTACAAGCGGTGTTCACATCGTAAAATAACACAGAAGATACAGCGCCTACAAGTAAGGACATTAGAAACTTACATGTATCTTTATTTATCTTATCCGCATGAACTATGAGAGATTACCTCATGCTATCCGAAAATAAATATGTTTACATGTCACCTATAATTTGGACAGATTGCCTAGGATGCACCAACCGTGGTTAATTTTCCAGAACCATAGAAGTTGTGTATGCGTCTGTGGTTTTAGCGAATCTTCAATTTCAGTCTTGCCCCAACTTGCGATGGACACTGCATAACCCTCTAGTCCCCTCATCTTGTATCATTCACTATTCTCACCCTATCTTCCCATACCGTGGTTCAGACAATCCATCCACCGTTTCTTTGGTCTACTCGTTGTCTAAAGAGCACCCACATTTGTACCTAAAACTTAATTGTACCTTCTGCTGACTAAACTATCTTGTGATAAGAATAAGTCGTTAACTGACTGCAACCAGCTTCCTAACCACCCACGCATTGGTCCCATCCAACCTTCATCTAAGTATTCACCTCCTTTCAAAATCAAAATCAAAAGAAATGTATTCAAAGTAGGTTGATAATCAGCACTTTTTGAAAGTCAAAATTACAAGAGATAGTCCCCCAAAACGCCCGCTCATCACCACTTCTTAGTGTTTTTGCTGGTAAGAAGAAGTGGCGGAACAAACTCCCCAGCAATTTCTATAGCTTTACAAAATTTCAAAAGAGTAAGCCCAAATATCTTTTATTTGGGCTTTCTCCAGTCTTTGAGCATGAACATCAACATGTCAATGTGTGTTCCTCAACGAATTGACCTTCGGTAGACCATCTTGTTTGGTGGTCTTAAGGTCGTCATCTGACTGCAATTAGCTTCCTACCCTCCCACGTATTAATACCATACATATGTTATGTCAGTATTGGAAAATGAAGTCGTTTTAGTTTTGGTAAATGACGTCATTAGTCATTGACAAGCTTAATTACGAATCGTTGTAGTGGGAGTAGAATGATTTCGGAACTGAGCATGTTAGACCTATAACTGTGGTAATCTGTTACCCTTAAAGAAGTTAAGCCGCGCTTGCCTAGGTTGGTCTGTGGATGGGTGACCACCCATTATTATTAAAATATACATTATTTGCAGTTTTGTCTTTGTAATGCGTCCAGTAGTGCATATGTCTTTAATCTACGGTCTATCGTTATCGTGTTATCCATAAGTAATAGTACATTATGATATAGGTGCGGTAAGTTGAAAATTACAGCCGAGGCGATATTGCTAGCCCGAGCCGTAGGCGAGGGCTACAAGAAAGCAGAGGCTGTAATTATCAAAGCGCACGTATGTCATACGACGTTTTATAACACATTTGCGAGGAAATAAATAAAATTCGGATGACATTTTCAAACAAAAACAATACAGCGTAAAGAGAAAGCGCGCGGAATAATTTTTACGCTTTTTTTAAGGCAAAGGCACAAAAACAGCCAGTATTACTAATAAAGTAAATTAATATTTTTGTGTTTTGTTACAGATAAATGGTTGTAATTTATGGTCAAAATTGATTAAATTAAAGAATTAAATGTTTATTTATTATAATAATAATAAACATTTATTTCAGACTATGTCCATATTTTGTTAGTAACAATGTTCTTAAAACTATTGTTAGTATTATATTTTATCTCTCAACTTATTTTTATTAATAAAATGTTGACTACTTTTCTGACATAAAAACTCTTTGCTAAGATTTAAAAAAGTACCGTTCGTTTTAGACGGAGCATTATGATAAGCCGTGCGTTTTACTTTACATTACCGCACTAGTGCGTAATGTGATACATTACGATACTGAACTTGGTGCAATAAGAGACCCTTTACGAGCAAATGTGTTATAAAATTAATTTCTTCCAATTGAATAATCTCGCTTAAAAAGATTAGCACACTGGGAAGCCTGGTTTTTGGTAGACAGATCGATAGATTATTAGCTGAGGTAACACATTGTATAAACATCCTATGACGCAATCTTTGTAAAAATAAGAGAAACAGATAAAATCGGAAGCTTACTTAAACTGCACGGCACTGTGTAGCATTTTTATTGCACAAACAGTTTAACCGCAGACCTGTATTAATGCGTTTTTCTATTCGTGATAAAAACACTGTTTTTATTTTACATTGAGTTAAAACCAGTAAATAAACAGTAAATTAACTGTATCAATCGGTTGTTTTACTGATATGTGAGCAGTAATTTGCGATGCAAATGTTAAATAAGGCTTGCTATACACTTTTTTAGACGGCACATAGGATTTGGCAGAATTTGTTGGTCAACAAAGTCGATACGAAGCAAATAATACTATACATATTATTATATTTTCGGCTGTCCTTCGGCTGTCCTACGGCTGTCCTTCGACAGTCCTTCGGCTGTCCTTCGACTTTCCTTCGGTTAGTGCCAATAAGGAAACTCCTTTCGATATCTATCTACCTTCTCTCAATTTGCATTTCACAGTTGATTGTCGAGATTTTAATGAGTCGCATATTTTTTCATGCGGTTGATGGTACCTACAGTATAAATGAACAGATCAGCCAGGAACGTCATACAATAGATGCCGAAAGACGGCCGTCGTCGGAAAGGCAGGCCTTGGAAAAAACATAGAGCGGTCTGGGTGAATATGGGGGATTTTGGGGAGACTTGCGCAGCAGTGTGACATAGCTCGTGCCTAAATAATAACAGCTGCTCGAGTTGATCTTTAGGTTAAGCCGTTCAATACAGAGATTCCTCCATGCCTGGGAAAACACGTTGAGCCGGTAGTCCCGGCTTTCATTTGTAGATCTTTGGCAGTCGTTACAGGTAGTGAACCGAAAGTCTGACAAACAGTCTTAACCAAGGGGTATCATATTACCCAGTACTAACTGGGTTGTGGAGGTCAGATAGGCAGTCGCTCCATGAGAAATACTGGTATTCAGCTGCATCCAGTTAGACTGGAAGCCGACCCTAACATAGTTAGTAAAAGGCTAGATGATAATTGTGCAGCAGTGGGACAATATAGGCTATAAAAAAACTGACTTGTACTACCCGGCTGTGCCGATTAATGCCAGTCCGAACCAGTATGCAACACGCTTAACATCTTACGTATGGTTCCGAGGACCATGTGGTGATCTCATCATTATGCAACACTTTCGCTAAGCGACCGGTTTCCATCCGATTTCTTTACGAGAATGGCGAATTACGAAATTTACGACTCCTTAGTGTCCGTTCTTCGTTGTTTTTTTTTAGCTTTTTTGAGAAGCTGATTTTTCTTTTTGTATTTTTTTTCGTGTGGGTTTTACTGAAGTTTTGAATTGAAGTGTGTTTGAAGGCAAAGTCGCTGACGCAAGATTGGTGATACTGAGTTGAGTTTAAATTGTTCAAGGAAGATGTTTTAGTAAAATCATAATTTAATCTACTACTTTAGAATTTGATTTTAACAAATCTCTTTATGAAGATTTTTTTATAGGGCATACCTAATGGTTTCCTCATGATATTTTTCTTCACCGTTTTGAGAGCAGTAATCTTCATGCCCTTGTCTCATTTTTCTTGGGGTCGGCGAAACTCTTCGATTATCCTCTGTCAACCGTCACGCTAACATTTACTCCTTTTTATTTCTAATCATTCATCGCACCATCCATCCATCGTTTCCTTGGTCTTCCTCGCTCTCTCCATCTATCAACATTTATATTCATCAATTCATCACTCTGTTAGTCACATGCGTTTTGAGAGCAGTAATGATGAAATAAATTAAACAAAGTAATGCACCTGCCTGGGTTTAAATCCAAAACACCACTCTCACCGAAAGTACCTACATACCGAATGGCCGAAAAAAACACTGCTCAGCACAAAAAAAAAAAAACAAAAAAACTAAACTTGTTAAATTATTGGAACAATCCCACAAACAAGCAAGATCACAGAGTAAAGAATGGTGAGTACAACTATAAACGGTTACCGTTGTCCGGTAGTACCAACTACCAACCGTTCCGGGTCGGTAGGCAGACCGACCATCTGGCGCTCTTCACGACACCTGCCTACCGGGGTAGACAGTACACTGTTATCTTATAATATAACAGTTGCATGAGTGACTGACTGACAAAATAAACACGATCGACACCATTGTACACAAGGTACCTCATCAGCATCATCTGCCTAGCCTTTTCCCAAACTATCTTGGGGTCGGCTTCCAGTCTAACCGGATGCAGCTGAGTACCAGTATTTTACATGAAGCGAATGTCTATCTGACCTTCACAACCCAGTAACTGGGTAATGAGATACCTCTTGGTAAGACTGGATGTCAGACTTTTAGCTTCTGACTACTTGTAACGACTGTCAAAGATCTAGAAATGACAGCCGGGACCAACGGCTTAACGTGCTTTACGAGGTACGGAAGAAACTCGGTATGTAGTATGTACCAAAACCCTTAAATACCATTCGTAAAAGATTGAAAAGCTCTCTCTGATACTAAATTCCTCCTCATCTCATCTGATTGTAGAGAGGCAAGATAGGCCTTGACTGCAATACAGCATGATTCATCCGTACGTACCTACATACCTGCCTACCTACTTACAGACTACGGTACAATGGAAACGATGTTAAGGCTACCCTTTTTTGGTGTATGAAGGACGTTTGGTTTTCAATTTTGGGTTGGTTTACTTGCTCGAGATTTATGGGTCTACAGAGTGTGAAATGAAATGAATGAATGTGACAACATAAGTGTCATATTGGTTGAAGAGTTGGATCTCTTCGAAGATTTAAAATTAGAGCGCATTTGACTTCGGCATAAATAAGTACTTAGATCAATCAGTATCAAAGATTTGAAAATGTGATAACATGGATGGAGAGGGAGAGGTAGAACAAAAGAAGAAGGGGTGGATTGTGTGAGGAGTACGAAAGAAAATGGAGACAATGGTAGAGTAGCTTATTGAAAGGGAAAGATTGAGGAAATCGTTATCCTAACAACAAGGGAGAAAGAGATTTGATCAGTGGATCATCTTAGGGGTGGATTTTTAGTAGTTGGAGTATGGCACTATGAGCAGCACAGTAAACAAAAAAAAATTGTTTAATGTTTTTATTACACCAGCTCATAGTTTTCTACTAGAACAACTATTTTTTTCTTGAAAAGATTTTCATCTGAGCAACCATTTTAGAAATATAGAGCGTTTTGTAAAATAAGAAAAAAAAAAGAAGCCCTAATTCGGAAACAGTGCTGAAGATGATAATTAGTAGGTACCTATCAAAAATAACTATAGGTAAAATTGTAATCCTCATTTCAACTTTTTTTCTTTCGTGCATTTGGTTACTGTGGTACAAGGTTACTCTACATTTATTAAAACAAATTCAAGTATTCAAGAGACAATTTATTACTAAACCGGATTTGTGCAAAAAATTCTTGATGCAAGGCAAGTCCAAACGATTTCAACATAAGAATGTAATTATGAATCTTAAACTAGATCCATCTAAGGCCATCGGCCGCTAAGTTTCATAATAATTGACAACAAAATGTGAACGTGCAAATCTGATTCTTGATAGCTCCAAGCGTGCATCAAGTATCAGATTCGTTTGTTAAGAAACAGGTGACAGAAAGTATGAAACTTCATGGGCGTGTTTGCAAGATGTTATTTTTTTTTTATCTCCTTTAAAAAAACAAAAAAAAAACCGCCTCTGATAGTTTAAAATTAATATAAAAATACTCATTAACACTGAATTTTAATATTCATCAACAGCTGTTGCCGACTGTACCTACTTAATTATGAATGATAATGATTATCACTGTTTTAACAGGACGTTTAAACTGTACGTGAAGTAAAACATCTGTTTTTTTTTTATATTTCTAAAACAACAATGTTTTCAACACAGTCCATGACCCGAATGTTTTAATGAGTTGATATTAAACGAACATCAAAAACCTTTGATTCTAAATTAACATCTCACATGATCTAAACTCGTAAACATACCAACAATATCACCTACGCATAACATAATTCAACAATTTACAGCCACACATAAAAAGATCATTTTGTTACACATTAACCCAAGGCACGGCAATAATACGCAAAAGTTTAGCAATAACAACGAAAACGAGAAACCTGTATCAGAAGAATTGCGAAAGAACGTAAAAAATCGATTTCATTATCGATATACGGAATCATTACAGAACATTGTATTAAAACCCAAAGAAACGTTTAGGAAATCAATAAGCTCACCTTGATAATCCGTTTATTTTGACAGCTGGTGCTGATCAACAAAGAAAACAATAGCGTGCACTTGTTCACAACTAGTAATACTACCTACGGTAAAATCATCCAAAAACCAACTTCGCGACACCTCACTACAGCATTTCCAACACTAGGTTTCAAGAACGGATTCCAAAATCAAAATTCGAAACACAATACACTTTTTTCGGAGAATTCGTTGTTATTTCAAATGTGGAACGCGTCGCGGCCTGCGCACGCGTCGCGGTCGTACACAACACTGACTTCGCGCAGCCGCCATTTTCTCAGCAAATGGTGGGAGAAGGCACCGAAATAGGAAATAAAATGGAAAAAGAAGGCTGTTCGGCTAGGCTTGCGTGCGTTACTCATTAAAAAAAAACGAAACGGGATGCATGTAACCTTTTCTGTGGAGAAAATTCAGTCACCTCCTTTGATTTGTGCTTTGAAGGCTGTATGTCTTTATAATGGGAAAGGCATACTTATAATAATCACAGTTATTAGTAGTGTCTTCGAGTAGGCTGTTTATTTGGAGACTCATTTTAACCGGAATAAGTAATTTGTTCTGAGTTTTAATGCGTTTCAAAGGTCTTCGGGCCCGCATCTGAGGTATAATCTATAATCTAGCGACAATGAACCTTCTCAGCTCTACTAATTAGTATTAATTTTCCTTGAACTATACAAACAACGGATAATTGATAAAAAATTTGAAGAACCTTAAGCATGTCGTGACCCCGATTTTCTTTGGGACAATATTTTGCATAGTACAAGTCTATGGTTAGGATGACATTGTGATTACCTACCTATGCTTAATACTGTCCCACTGTAGAGCAAAGGCATTTCTTTCTACTTTCCCCTTGCCCCGGCCTTGGTACTGCGATTTTGGTGTAATTCTTAATTGGAAGTCCAGTTTAGCCCACCAGCCCGTTTAATTTTTAACCCCCGACCAAAAAAGAGGGCTGTTTTTGATGTGTGTATGTATTGTCTTCGGCATCGTAGCTCCTAAATGGATAAACCGATTTTGATATAATTGGTTTCGTTTCAAACGTGTTTTTATCCTGATTGTTGTTAACTATGTTTCGAGAAAATCTGCTCAGCCGTTTGAAAGTCATCATCTCTTTTCAAGTTGATTAAGGCATATAATCAACTTTTACGGGTCTAGTCGATTCGAAATTTAAAAAGCATGGAATAAAGATTAAATTTTTAAAAAACCTCTAAAAAACAAAAATTAATTAATTCAAGCGTCGGGGGACCGCTAAGTAGACCGCTTAGCACGAGCACAAAACAAAGCGGAACCCCAACGCGACGCTAGGATTAATTTATTTTCTGTTTTTGCCCATAGTTTCTCCAAAATGCGACATGTCTTCATAATTATCCACGATTTTATACTCATCATATTGTTACCTGTCTGATTGGAGATAACAAAGGTTGAATCATAATCCATTATAATATCGGACTCCAAATGACGTAGATCTTTAGATGTTCTTCCTGCTATCAAGATTACCTTCAGTTCGTGGGATGCGCTTGCGACCCGCCTGGTTTTCCTGCAACTGGAGGGTCCAGGAGGTCAAACCTGGTGATTCGGGTCCTTCTTCATACATAACCAAAGCCCATGTAATTATTAATTATAATTAATTTTCACAGTATGATGCGAAAATCAATTTTGTTGAAAGGTTAAGGCAATTTCTAATTAACTGACGACATGCATGATGCATTCTTTATGGACTATAATTATTTCCTAGTTAGCTTATTACTAAGCTGGTTTAGTCAACTATAGGCAGAGGCATAATAGAGGAGTTCGTGGCTAAATAATAAGAGCCGCACGGATCGATCTTTATGGTTAAGCCGTGCTTGCCGAGGTTGAGCCGTGGATGGGTAACCATAATTACGTAACCGAGTTTCCTCCGTGCCTCGGAAAGCACGTTAAACCGTAGGTCCCTGCTGTCATTTGTAGATCTTTGACAGTCGTTCCGAGAAGTCGGAAGCCAAAAGTCTGACATCCAGTATAACAAAGAACTATCGTATATACTCAGTTACTGGGTTGTGGAGGTCAGATAGGCAGTCACTGCATGTGAAATACTGGTACTCAGTTAGACTGGATGCCGACCCCAAGATAGTTGGGGAAAAGGCTAGGCCAGAGGAATAATGGGTGTAGAAATACCCTTAATGAAGCCAAACGGCTGTTCTCTCTGTCATTGCGATATTTTTCTTGTTCTCGACCATACCTAGGAACGTTCTAGCTGCCACGGTTTATTTTAATTACTTCATTTTTTAATTACTGATTTAATCTTTTACTCTGGACGCTCTTAACTTGCCCGTATTTCTACATTGTTCTCACACATTTGTAATTCTTAACATGAATGATGTAACCAAGATTTTGTAACATATTTTGATTTAAAAGAGTGTCCATGGAGTTTCTTGCCCGTTCTTCTCCATAGAGATCTACGCTACGGAATGGGCAACTACAGTACTTTCACAAGTTATTATGCCTTGTGACTGGGACTGTAGCTTCGCGTTTTATTTTGTTTTTTTTTTTTACTTTCAAAAGTGCCTGTAATGGTCTAATTGAAATAAATGCTTTGACTTTGACTTTGACGTTCTAGTTATGGAGATATTGGGAGTCAAAGTTCCAAGTTTATTTTTTAATTAGGTACTTGTTTTTCATGTTCCGGCGACCACTAAAACTATTCAATGCATCCATCAGCACAATGTTTTGAATGCGTTACATTGAGTGCTACAGTAAAACATAATTTGTCACCCCAAAAATACCCAGTAATAATTTTTGCGTAGAGTTACTTAGTTTGACGTACGGAATGCTTGGTTGACGACTTCGTGAGGGGTCCACTTACACGCTGTATAAGCAGAGGCATATAGGCACACATGGTCAGTATATGTTTGCTATCTCCAGCCCGCATATTCACAAACGCTCGCATTCAATTTCGATTCGGAAAGTCATAAGTCTATCTCGCTGGCTTTCGTAATGCCAAAACAAGATAGACATACGACTTATCGAATCGAATCCGAGCGTTTGTGAATAGGGGGCCAGGTCCACCTGCATTGACTGAAGTACCCACCGTGTTAAAGGTCACACCACTGCCTGAATCAATTGTTATAAGAAACAAAAACAGACCATCCATCCGGATATGGGCAGGTGTCTATCTTGTAACAAGAGCAAAAAGATGATGATCCGATCAGCTGGATACCATGACGTCTTAAAGCAGTATTGTTTTACTCTTATTCCAGTGTGGGAAAGAGACGGAGCTATACAGAGCTCTTTCCCACACTTGAAAAGGATTAAAACAATAATATTTTAAGACTTCATGGTAAGCCAGCAGCGGCTTTGTCTCTTCAAATTGATCACAGTCTGTGTAATTTTTTTTCTCACTTTTAGGTTAATGGACCTCCCAGAGGGTGGTAGCCGTAAGGCTGATCCGGGGGTACCGCACGATCTCCGGCGAGGCGGCGAGCCTCTTGGCCGGATTGCCACCATGGGATCTGGAGGCGATGGTCCTCGCGCGCTTGCATGAATGGCGCGCGGAGGCACTACGCCGGGGGGAAACTCCGCTGCCGCGGCGAATTGTCGCTCAGCGGACAGACCTCCGGCGCGATCTCATGGTGGCATGGAGACAGCGTGCAGGGCACGCCACAATAGTGGCGATAAGTCCCCTCTTTGAGGAGTGGCTAGAGAGGCGGCACGGCGCCCTCACCTTCCGCCTGACGCAGGTCCTCACCGGACACGGTTGTTTCGGGAGGTTCCTGCACCGAATTGGGCGGGAGGAAACGCCCGGGTGTTACCATTGTGAGGATCGGCCGGAGGACACGGTGGTGCACACCGTGGAGCTCTGCCCCGCTTGGGCTGAGCACCGCCGTGTCCTCGTAGCGGCGATTGGCGGCGGTGACCTCTCGCGACCGGCCCTGGTTCAATCCATGGTCCGGAGCGAGAGGGAATGGGAAGCCGTCGCCTCCTTCTGCGAAGCAGTCATGCTAGCGAAGGAGGTGGCGGAACGTGAGAGGGAGAGAACCTCACGTCCCAGCCGCCGCGGGAGACGCCCCGGGCGTCGGGGGGCAACCAGTGGCCCCCGGCCACCGTAGGCGCGAGCCTGTGGACGGTGAGTAATGGGCTAGCTCACCGTCCGTCCGTCTTATGACGACAGGCCGTGTCGACGGCGCGTACGTGTTCCACGCGCGCCTCAAGGAGATGTCAGCAAACCGGATGGGGCCCGAGAGGGCCGATGCCTGCCAGGGCTGCGGGTTGTTCGAAAGAGATACCGCGGCCCTGGAACAAAAAGGGCGAAGAAGGAACACGGGTGGGTTTTAGTCAGTACAAGTCTGACACTCCCTCCCGCTCCGCCCAGAGCGGAGAAGTCATTTGATGATTTCCCATCTGGAAAAAAAAAAAAAAAAAAAAAAGGTTAATGGACCTGCAACTACGTTTCATTTTTTGAAGTGAAACTTCTTGCTGCGACTTCCAACAAGTTTAACGCTACCATGGAGGGGGAATATTTTCTATAACTCACTAAGAGATGGCAGTATTACAAGATTTGTGCCTACGTAGTTTTACTAGGTACGCAAGATGGCGTGCAAACAGTCATGCATTCGACTCTTCGGTGTGACCAGCTATCGCTCAATTTCCATGAGTAGAATAACCTCGATAACCTTATGTAATTAAAAAAATACAGCAAAATATTATTTAGAAGCTCAATAAAATAACGAGAGTTATATATTATTACGAAGTTTCACTTCTTCCGCGCGGATGGACTCCACGCACTATTTTTCAATGTAGATAGTTGTTTATCACATAGGTCAGTAGGCCATATTCAAATGGAGATATTTTATTAAAAGGTCTATAAAAAACGCTTTTACCTGACAATTGAACAGTAAGAATAGTTGAAGCCTAATGTCATTAAGGTTAGTGTGGTTGGAGAACATTAAATATAATTATTATGAACAACAATATAACCGCAATGGGGTATGCGGCATTATGGTTTTGTAGATGTAATGGCCATATTGAATACTTAGCTAAAAGCTGGTACAGGCATCAAGAATTCGTTAAGTAGGCTAGATATTTCGGATTTTACAGAACAATGATTCTATTCTTATTTGAGGAGCTCGTGGCTAAATAATAACGGCCGCTCAGAACAGGTTAAGCCGTCCTTGCCTAGGTTGGTCCGTGGATTGGTGACCATCACCCATTACATACCGATTTTCTTCCGTGTCTCGGGAAGCACGTTAAGCCGTCTACCCCGACTGTACTTTTGACAGTCGTTACAGGAAGTCTGTGGTCCGAAAGTCTGTATTTTTTAAATTTTTGGGAAAATATTAGTAACTGTCAAAGATTTATCTCATGTGGAGAGAAATCTTGCTGAAACATCCTTTTAAGTGAAATTAAAGAAAAGCTACATGTAATTTAGAAGACATGGTCAAGGAGCATAACCACATTAATAACCATAATTAACAATAACCAATAACCAGCTTACTAATATTATATTTATATTTGTATGCCGATTATTGGCCGAACATACAGATCAGCCAAAATGTATAAATAACACCTTTTTGTACTTATGTTCACAAATAAAGATTGATTTGATTTGATTTGATTTTGAGCGAAAAGGTTAAGGAAATTGTTTCAAACAAGTTTATCCACATAGCTGGCGTAAGTATATCGAACTTTTATTTTTATTCAAAATGTTGACAATATGCAGTCAAATAATCAGGTGTAAGTAAAATTGCTAGGAGCTTGTGTTTTGATTCATCTCGTAATAGCTTCAAAAACTTATTAGGTTTTTTTTGGTATTTAAATAATTATCTAAAACTCATCTACGCAATATTACTTTAGTCACTTTTGATGCTGACTGTACCTCACTGTGTTATGTACCAAAAACTTTAATTCACATCATAAAAGCTTTATTCGCACAGCCAATACAGGCTGTTGTTTTGCATCCTCGTCAAATTCAAGGAGGTAACTATGCTAATGATTCTCGACCCGAAACAATAATAAAATGGGTAGGTATTTTTTTAATTATTTTTTACGGATCTCGGTACGTGTGAACTACCCGTGTTTTAAACGCAGCCCGACTGATCCTAGCCTTAAAACCACATACAAACAATCTCAAACGTTTATTCTATCATTTCTTATTTCCTAAACCATGGTTTAGGGAATAAGAAATCTAAAATATTGGCAAAAACAATAAATAAAGCAGCGTTTATTAATAAATTAACTTGATTAAAATTAAAATTAACTTGATTTTTTATGACTTTGTGACCACCTCCTGAATTTTGACGAGGATGCAAAACAACAACTATCATCGTGAAAGTATCGTTTAGGTAATAAAGTAACCTCGGTATATTTTTCTCCAATAAGAAAAGTGTCACATTTATTTACTTACGAGTGTTTTTTTCTAATCAGCCTAATCTGTAAAAAGCAAAGGCCTCCCCCATTTTTTCACAGGTTTGCCGATTTTCCTTATCATTTGCCAACGAGTGACGACGCTCTTAACTTGCCCGTATTTCTACATCGTTCTCACATATTTGTAATTCTTAACATGAATGATGTTACCAAGATTTTGTAACATATTTTGATTTAAAAGAGTGTCCATGGAGTTTCTTGCCCATTCTTCTCCATATAGATCTACGCTTTGGAATGGGCAACTAAAGTACTTTCACAAGTTATTATGCCTTGTGACTGGGACTGTAGCTTCGCGTTTTTTTTTTGTTTTTTGACTTTCAAAAGTGCCTGTAATGGTCTAATTGAAATAAATGCTTTGAGTTTGAGTTTGTGTTTGTTATTTCTGTTAAAATAACGCTTTACAAGGCATTTTCCGGACTGGCCTATTAATCAACTGTCAGTGAGCTGCTCATATTGAGGACCTAGGTGCTATTCCCGGGTCGATTTTGCCCGAACCGGAATTTTGGTACTAGAGGAATTTTCAGTAGTACCACGGAGTCTCGAATTATACTCTAAGAAGACTTCTTCGTAAGACTTCCGGGATAGCAGGTATGATTTTTTTTCGCGAAAATCTAATAGTTTGGTACTTTCAGCTGCAAGTCCTGCTCTTTGACATGAGGTATCGTACAACGATCTTCAATGCACATAAAATGTTCGTTTTGTTAAGAAAACTAGTCACAATAAATTAATGTTGACAGACCTAAAAAAAATCCAATTCATTGTTGTTAATTAATATAAAGAAAATAACGGTTTTATAAATCTGCTAATAGGGTTGCAGACTGGGTCAAGAAAACGATATTCTGTTTTGTCCGTCAGACAGGTAATACGAAAATATTAGACACGTATTTTTTGTTTTATCAAAATATCAAAAAATTACTTAGTCAAAACTAATTTAAAACGCATTAAAGTTAGAGAGTGGGGGCTCACTACGTCACAAGTAGGCATAAAACTTACCTACATGTGACGTCATGCGCCATTTCAACTCAATATATCTCCGTAATTTTATGACCAAGTGAAAAAAGAAAAAATACGTGTCCATTACTTTTTAATAAACTACCCGACGGACAAAGAAAAAAAAATGTGATCATCCCCTATTACTGCTGCTAATATGCTGTATAATAACTACAATTCGCCTGTTATGCATGGAAGTCTCATGAAGGTACCGAATAGGGAGAGAGCTTACCTCGTCATCATCATCACCTTCCTGCCCTTGTCCCATTTTACTTGGGTCCCATGCTACTACTAGAAAAACCTGATGGAAAAACCCAATAACACTTTGTCCGCCCCAGGACTTCAATCGCAGCAGTAGCACTAACGACTAGAAGACCAACGTAAACTATTTTTATAGGAAACAACATAATTAATTTCGAAAGCCACTTAAACAGTCAAAAACCTTGAACTTTTAAACGGTACCTAAGCCGTTGATCGAAGTTATAAGATTACATTCACTTACTCGATCCAGTTTCGTACTATCACATCAAGATCAGCTTATGGGCTTACACTGCTGGACTAGGCCTCTCACATAGCATGCTATTTAAATCGATCCGAGCTTTTCGGTAGCTAGCATCAATCCTATACCTTTATGGCTTCCCTTTTCGGTAGCTAGCGTCTATCCTATTCCTTTGGGCTTCCCTTTTCGGTAGCTAGTGTCAATCCTACTTCTGTTAACTCCCATTTTCGGTAGCTATTAGTGTCAATCCTACTTCTGGTAACTCCCATTTTCGGTAGCTGGTGTCAATCCTACTCCTGGTAACTCCCATTTTCGGTAGCTAGTGTCAATCCTACTCCTGGTAACTCCCATTTTCGGTAGCTAGTATCAATTCTACTCCTGTTAGTTCCCATTTTCGGTAGCTAGTATCAATCCTACTCCTGTTAACTCCCATTTTCAATAGCTAGTGTCAATTACTCCTGTTAGCTCCCCTTTCGGTAGCTAGTGTCAATCCTACTCCTGTTAACTCCCATTTTCGGTAGCTAGTGTCAATCCTACTCCTGTTAGCTCCCATTTTCGGTACCTAGTGTCAATCCTACTCCTGTTAACTCACATTTTCAATAGCTAGTGTCAATTACTCCTGTTAGCTCCCCTTTTCGGCAGCTAGTGTCAATTACTCCTGTTAACTCCCATTTTCAATAGCTAGTGTCAATTACTCCTGTTAGCTCCCCTTTTCGGTAGCTAGTGTCAATCCTACTCCTTTTAACTCCCATTTTCAATAGCTAGTGTCAATTACTCCTGTTAGCTCCCCTTTTCGGTAGCTAGTGTCAATCCTACTCCTTTTAACTCCCATTTTCAATAGCTAGTGTCAATCACTCCTGTTAGCTCCCCTTTTCAGTAGCTAGTGTCAATCCTACTCCTTTTAACTCCCATTTTCAATAGCTAGTGTCAATTACTCCTGTTAGCTCCCCTTTTCGGTAGCTAGTGTCAATCCTACTCCTTTTAACTCCCATTTTCAATAGCTAGTGTCAATTACTCCTCTTAGCTCCCCTTTTCGTTAGCTAGTGTCAATCCTATACCTTTTTGACTTCCCATCATCGATCATGCTGGAAGAATGTCGCTATGTCTAGGTATTAAGCTGCTATCCTAACCTGAGACCCATAAGAGCCATCTTTCTTACGTTGCACTCGTAAAACAAACGTAATAATTATCATTTTATCTGTTAAGGTCCTAGATAAGTGTTAGTCAAAAACTCATCTAGTACCCACAGTCCCGCCATACGCCAGTGCCAAAACTAGGCAGTGGTACAAAATATTCAAAAAGGGCCATTATTCTGGTTCCTATTCGATCTAATTGAGCAGCGAGTCGACTTTGCATGTTGTGTAAATAAAAACTATCAGGCGTACACTTGAAAACTAAACTGAAAGCTGAATGCTAGACCCAGCTTTACATACGAGGCTTTTTATAGTACTTGTCAAGCACTACCCCCAAGTAATTTAATGTATCGACAAAGCTTCGCAGTCACAGACAATAAGCTTTTATTCTTAAACAAATCTCCCCAGAAATTGGCTATAGTGTTGCAAAGTCGGTGAACAGTGTAGTATTTTTTTTTTTTCTGTTTGTGCTAGTTAGTGTTTTGGATGTTTGGATCTGACCTGTCAACATGTCAGCTTACTATCGGAAAAATGCCGGTTCAAACCAGTCAGACAAAGAGTTAATGAACGATCCAGTCATTTGCAGAATGCACTCAATCATGCGGGCTGTTGTAAACAATGCGGGAATGTTAAAATATACACAGAATGCGTTGTGATGGTAATAGGGTTGTACCTAACTAGTTGTGCAGCTAGGCTGAACCCAGCGTAGCTCAAAGAAAACCCCATTTTAGCCTCATCAAAGATACTTGAAGAACTTATCATTGTTTTTGACGGGTTTGGAGCTGGTCCCATAATGTGCTTGGAACTCTGATGGTGACTACTATTTTCAAAGATTTACTGAAGTGAATTCATACTCCCCGGTCAAATGAAAGGAGTTACCTACTTATCCACCAGAGTTACCTAGATAGAGGATTGACTGGAAAAACAGCATGGTGCTATCTGTTTCTGGCTTGTGTAGGTACCAAAACTCACGCTTAACTCACGCTTAACTCACGCCTGTCACGATCCTAACACACTTCTGCTGCTTCGTAAAAAGCAGTGATAGCGCTCATGTCTTGGCAGAACGAAGTATTACCCTGTACAAAGCCAGTCTGTGGGGATCATACACGGTGTAAATCACCTCGTCACGAAGCCGTCAACCAAGCATTCTGTACATGAAACTAAGTAACTTTACGGAAAAAATATTGCTGAGAAACGACTTTTTTTGGGGGGTGTAAAATCATGTTTTGTGGTAGAACTCAATGTAACGCACTCAAAACATTGTGCTGATGGACGAATTGAATAGTACGGGGGTCATGGAGGTGTTTAAAGTAAAAATCTTACATTAAAAACATGTATTTAAAAAAATACCTGTCAAAAAGTTGGAACCTTGACCCCTAATATGTATCTCCGTAACTAAAAGGTTCCCAGGTATGGTGTAGAACAAAAAAAATATCGCAATGACAGGAAGAACCAGTGCCTTTCAGCTTCGTTAAGAGGTGTTTTACACCCTTTATACCCAGAAGCAATACAATGCTCTCCGAATTCAGTATAATAATGCGTTCAGGCTGCTTTTCGGGCTGCACCGGCACTGCAGCGCGTCGGGGATGTTCGCCGACGCCCGTGTTGACTGTTTCTACTCGACAATGCGGAAGCGGTGCACATCTCTGGGGCGTAGGTTCTGGACCACCTCCAACACCATCCTGAGCGTATAAATTTAATATTTTTACAGTTTTATTTTTATTGAATTTGAATTATTGAATTTTAACATATTTTTATTTAACTTTTAATGTTAGCTGTGGGCAGGTATTTTATTCGACATGAAAAATTACTGTACGATATTATTTTTATATTATTTGATGGTAAATTTATAATGATACTATTGCGTGTTGTGTATTTATTCGTCTCTGATTTTTGAGTTACCAACATTATTTTTAAGTGTGCCTACTTACAAAATTATGGATCATTGTGTCTGAAAATAAATTAATTGAATTGAATAGGACTCGAGTTCAAGCCGATGCCTCTGATTTTTTGGATGCATGTTGTGCGTATTGTATAATTATCACTTGCTTCGGTAAACACACATAATCAAGTAATGCCGAGCTGTATTTAGTGGGACATTCGGTTAAAACCAAGAAACCCCTGAAAATCCTGAAGCAAGGCATGTATTTACATATTGGGATTTGAAGGGAGATGTTATATTTAAAAACTGTTTTAAACTTTCACGGGTTTTTTATCTGAACTTATACTTTCACGATTATTTATTGACTAGCTGTCCCTCGCAACGCCTGCGTCACATTTTCCCCGTTTTCGCAACATTATTCATTGCTGCTCCGCTCCTATTGGTCGTAGCGTGATGATATATAACCTATGTCCTTCCCCAGGTTGAAATCTATCTTCTTGCCAAATTACATTAAGATCCGATCAGCCGTTTAGTCGTGAAAAGGTAACAAACAAACAAACAGAGTGACATTCGCATTTATAATATTAGTATGGAAGTAAGGAAGTAAGGATTTGAATTCCCATAACAATAAATAATCATGGAAGATATGCCGTAAATATTTATATATATAGTATAAGTTCAGATGCAATATTTGGTGGTTATTTTAAAGCCTCAATAAGACTTTGGCTTACATCCCTGTTTTACATAACGTTATCTAATAAATGCAGTTCGTAGATTCAATAATTCTCATAGTCCAACGATTCTGAGCACTGTTAGACGTTTTTTAAAATAAATCCCTTTTGTAAGATTATTTCGGGATTCAATAAATCATGGTTGGTGTGACATTGGCAATTAATCTGCTATTATTAATTGTTATAAGTCTGTGTGATGATTTGGAAGACATGGACGATTGTAAGTTTTTTTGCATTTATAAGATTTTTACCTTATTTGCTTTTTTTTCACCTATCAGTAAGTAATGCCTTTTGTAGATATCTTCTGTAGGTTGGTAGCGGTTCCTGAGTTGTATTTTTGTAAGCATTACGTCATTTTACTAAAATACTAAGTTTGGATAGATGGAATTTTGTTACTCAATCACGACAAATAAAATACGACAAATGAAATAGCATATAGGCTACTTTTTGATCTTTTTTTTCGCACACAAACGCATCTTTCCATGTAAACGATATCGCGGGCAGCAGCTAGTCAAAATCAAAATAAAAAATCACAATATTTTATTTTACATAGGCCTACATGGGCACTTATAAAACGTCCACAAAAGGTGCACGGTTCGGGTTGGTCGTTTCCTATGGAGAAGAACCGGCAAGAAACTCCATGGTTACTCTTTTAAAATCATTTCGTTTTACAATATTTGAATGTTACAGCGTATGGGAGGATAGCGTAGGCCCGACAGTAAGTCGCTGCTTACTACAAAAGGTAGAACAAAAAAAGCAAAAAAAAAAAACTAGGAATTTACAACACCTACAATGTCAAAAAAAATGATAAATAAAAAGAATACTTATATACAAAAATAAAAATTAAATATTATACGAGTAAGAAGACTAAATTAAACAATAGGGATGATGACTGGGTAAAGAAAACGAAATTCTATTTTGTCCGTCAATCAGGTATCACAAAAATATTAGATACGTATTTTTTGTTTTATCAAGTTAACAAAAAAATACTTAGTTAAAACGCATTAAAGTTGGAGAGTGGGGGCTCACTACGTCACAACTAGGTATAAAATGTAGTGAGCCGTGACGTCATGCGCCATTTCAACTCAAAATATCTCCGTTATTTTAGGATTACGTGAAAAAAGAAAAAATATAATAATAATAATCTACCCGATGGACAAATAAAAAAAAAATGAGTCACCATCCCTATTGACTCAAATGTTGTCATCAGTGCTGTCATTACATCACGCCTGCAATCCACGAAAGGATAGGTAGAGGTGTACCTATTAGGTACACCCACATTTCGCCAGTTATGATTAAGTCCCATGTAATAGGGAGCGTGCCTATTGCCATCAATCAGGCACAATCTAGACTCCGTGGCGGCCACTGGGAAATTCCGAAATGGAAAAACCCAATAACATTTTGCTCGACCAAGGAATCGAATCCTCAAACTCGGCAACCTCTAATATGCATGCTACCATGCTATTTTGTGAAACCATTCATACCGGAAGACAGCATGTATACTAATTGGTTGCGTAAATTGGCTTGGCGGTACCTCACGAAGAGCTCATGAAACTACTTCTATAGTACACTAGCTGTCCGGCGCAACTTCGTCTGCGTCACAGTTTCACCGTTTTCGCAACATTTTTCATTGCTGCTCCGCTTCTTTTAGTCGTAGCGTGATGATATATAGCCTATAGCTTTTCTCGATAAATGAGCTATCTAACACTGAAAGATTTTTTAAAATCGGATCGTTAGTTCCTGAGATTAGTGCGTGCAGCAAACAAACAAACTCTTCAGCTTTATAGTTTTATAAATATATAGTATAGTTGATATTGACATTTAATATAGTCCATCTAAATGTCATCATTGTGTTCTCTGTTATTTAATAGAGCAACTCAACAACTATAAACCCATTATTTTGTCGAAAAAAATGGAGACAAAAAATCTATATGATTGCAAATGCATCAAATTGAGCACACTAAGTGACTTAAAATTATTTACTATACCTACCTACTTATATGTAGCATGTATTATTTACGAAAAATCAAATTTAAAAAAGGTTCATTTAAACCGACTTGGTGATTAGCAATAAATTAAGTTTATAAAAAGCAGAAGCAAAAGATTTTTAGGAATGAAAAACAAAATTGCAATGAAGTAAAATAAATATTGAATTAAAATGGAGAAGATTTATTAAATAATAAGTGGTATCTTAAAATTATTTTCTAAAACTAAATATTTACATAATATAACTAGGGTTGTCTCTCCGGGTTTTCCCGGATTTGTCCTAGTTTAGAGGGCATCCGGGGAGCGTCCGGGCGGGGCTTCATTTGTAGTCCGGGTTTAAACAGACAAACAAACTCATCAGTAATTAAAATAAATTCAATTTCCAAGAATATAGCTGCATTGATTTTTACAAATTCCTTTTAAAAAGGGAAGATATTCTTAATGCTATAGGAAAGAGTGATAGATACAAAATAAAACTGAAAAGTAAAAAGGCAAGAGGCTGAGGAAAAGGTTTTTAAAGTCTGAACATAAATAAAAAAGTCATTTATGACATTTTCAACTATTTTTTTTATTACAATGACTAAACTTTTTAAAAAACTTGTTAAAATGTCCGGGTTCTGGGCTCTAAGATCCGGGGTTTTCACGCGTCTTGCCCTGGTTGCCAAATTTTAGAGATGGCATCCCTAAATATAACTAACTAAATAAAAACTAACTTACATACAACAGGACGCTTAGGCGTCAAAATACTCCTCCACATCGTTGTCACCCGGAAACGTGCCCAGAAGACTGGCGGCATTGCCACGTGGAATGGCAATGCTAATTCTTTGCTCAAAGAAATAGCCAGCCCTCCGGTCTCGCGAAGTGTCAATTAATAAATAATGTTACTGTTTGCTATTTTATAAGGATACTTTTATATACCGATTCCGTAGTGTCTAAGCATTAGAAGCTTATTCAAATCATCCATTTCAGTTTCTTGCCCATTTTGCTCCATGTAGATCTACGGACTGTATTATTGAACTCCGAAACTCAAGTTTTTATGCCTTGTGAGTTACCAGCCCAGTATCTTCTTCTTTTTTTTTGACTTTCAAAAGAGCCTGTTAAAGGTCTAATTGAAATAAATGCTTTGACTTTGAGTTTATGAATTATAATTATTTTCAGTCAAAATATTGCAGCATTTCTATTACTAAATTATATAGAACATCATTAGTATATTTTGGTAAATTATGATACCTATTACTTGACCGCTTCAGTTTAGACGCTTGAACTATTCGATATTATAATTTCCTTTTAAAAAACTGGGTTGTTTCTTCAGGTACTGCTTTTCTCGTCCCGACACGAATTTCTGTTGTAAGAATATACAGCAATGGCATCTAAAGGAGTAGAATGATCTATGTTGTCTCTTGTTCAGACAAGATCATAACAAAACAATTAATTGCCAAGGTTACATTAAAAAAATATAAA
The DNA here is from genome assembly GCA_963082945.1 of Cerastis leucographa. Lineage (NCBI taxonomy): Eukaryota > Metazoa > Arthropoda > Insecta > Lepidoptera > Noctuidae > Cerastis > Cerastis leucographa. The sequence continues at coordinate 3,848,244 of OY720359.1, forward strand.
ATTTAATACTTTTCTTGTAGACGAGCAATTACTTCCTATTCCTTCATACTAGAATATAATTTATTATGAGATGATATTTAATTTTAACGACATATCTTTACCGCCATCATGAATACTAAGGCACAAAAGTTGTCCAATAAGACTTTTTGTACCATGTATTTTTGTCATTGTTAACAATGTATAAACAGTTTGTTTTTACTCTACGAAGAATAATTTGATTGCAGTGTTTTAAGTACTACAATTTCAAACGTGGTTTAAGCAAACAAGATGATCTAGATGAGATGATTTGCGTCTTTGGTCTAGAAGCAAGCAGCGGAGTCAAGAATGCTAGAATCTGCAATTCCAGAGTGGCTAATTTGGACTAGACTAACCAACTCTAGAGAATACAGGAGAGATTTTATGTTATCTGGAATGTTGGATACTCGGTATGTAACGGATGGTCTCCAATCACGGACCGACCTTAAAATTGTTATTATTTAGTCCCGCGCTCCTCAGTAAATATCTATGCTACATGATATAAACTTTTCGAGGAGTTCGTGGCTAAATATTAACAGCCGCACGGGTCGATCTTTAAGATTAAGCCGTGTTTGCCTAGGTTAGTCCGAGGATGGGTGACCATAATTACATGCTGAGTTTCCTCCGTGCCTCGGAAAGCACGTTAAGCCGTTGATCCCGGCTGTCATTTGTAGATCTTTGACAGTCGCTACGAGTAGTCAGAAGTCAAAAAGTCTGACATCCAGTCTTACCAAGGGGTATCGCATGACCCAGCTACTTGGTTGTGGAAGTCAGATAGGCAGTCGCTTCACGTAAAATACAGGTACTCAGCTGCATTCGGATAGATTGGAAACCGACCCCAAGATAAAAAAGAAAAAGAAAAAAAAAAAAGAAAAAAAGGCTAGGCAGATGATTATGATATAAACTTTTCAAAATATATATATACTAGTTTTTGCCGTTGACTGTACGCATAGTAATTGCGGACATTAAAGTGCTATCTAGATAAAAAAAAACTTAAAGATTGTTTTTTTTTATCAACAACGAGGTTGCTTTATCAGCGTTGCAACTGAAGTTGTATAGTCATACCATATACCTAAATCCTCACGATGTTTTACTGAACATTTGGGCACCGCCTCTGCATGATTCGCGACGTTTTTGTTCAAAATATACTTTAAAAAATATTATTTATGTACATAATGTTTCGTGTGTGTTTACTATGTATTATGTTTGTGTGTGGAGCTGTTTGTATGTATAGCTCAAAAGCTTTGGAAGGCTATCCAGCTGGTTATTTGGCTGACTGTGAGTACCTAATAATTGATATTTTTTTGTTAGTTTTTATTTATTTTTTATTTAAAAAAAAACGTTGCCCCACAATAGGAATTTCTCCTGTATCATGGGTGCGTTTACATTTTTTTAAACTTTATTTAAACTCAGATACACGAACAGCCAGACCCGAAACAACTATATGTAGGATGTAGACCTTACAAATATTTGTTCCGTGCGGGGATCGAACCCGCGACACGCAGCGCAGCAGTCAATCGCTTAGCCACTGTTTATTCTTGACTTATTACAAAGTCAGGCAACAGAGACTATAGAGTTCTGGAATTTGTAGAGGAGCACCGGTATGCATGTCGGCCCCGAGTTATAATTTGTCGTGTATTGAATTATGAAACCGCAATTGCTATCGAAACGGTTATGGAAAACATCGATCGTTAAGAACAGGTGTGACCTAGAACTAAAAATCCCAAGATATGGGACATCTACCAACTTGCTACTCACTTGTAGTGAATTAAGGCCCACACATTTTTACGTAGTCTGCAACCACCTTGTGGGAATTTGGGTAAGAATTCTGGTCGCAAGCACATCTCTTGAGCATGAACTCACATACACAAACAGCCAGACCCGGAACAACTATCTGTAGGCCATACAAATATTTGTTCCGTGCGGGGATCGAACCCGCGACACGCAGGGCAGCAGTCGATCGCTCAACCACAGCGCCAACCGTGTTGTCTGTTCGATTCCCGGGTTGGGAAAAGTGTTATTGGGTTTTTCCGTCGCGGATTTCTCATAAACAATAGTCATAGGCAATAGGCCCGCATATTATTACATAGGAGTCAAACATTATTGGCGAAATGTGGGGTACTCCTCTGCCATACCCTTCCTGGGTTACAGGCTTGATGGTATGTCTGTTGTTTGGCTTTGTCATTCGTCACCTTTCTTCCAAGCTGGGTGTGCTTCAGAATGAGGACGATAGTATGACGGTGACCACCTCAAAATGACGTGTACTGGCAATATTTGTTTTAATAACAAAAGGGAATGCGTATCGAAGGGCAAACATTGTTTCTGTATGTTTGTTCTTTGATAAAATTGTTCAAGGATCGAAGCGATGAGTTTCTGAAGAAGTGACATTGATTGTTTGTTCAATATTTGGATGGGTGGAAATGGAAAAAGTTTATTTATTTCGTTGGTGTTAAAAAAAAACGAACAAAATAAACCACTCAAGAGGTCTGAAAGGCAGTCGTTCCATGTGAAATACTGGTTTTAAGCTGCATCGGGTTAGATTGGAAGCAAACCCCAATATCGTTGTTAAAAGGCTAGGCGGATAATGACGATTTTGTTAGTTTCTAAAAATGAGCTGTGTTGTGTGTTTCTGCAAGTTACCAGCTCTACATTGTTGCTATTCCACAAAGCGTTTCCAAACGTATTTTCCAACGCACACAGCAGGCAAGACAGCAAAGAAGTGGAACTCTCTGCCTTGCGTCTGTGTTTCCAAATCCCTTTTTTTTTTTGAACAGGCGTCTTTTGGGTAAGCTCGCTCCATCGTCGACTTTATGTCTCTCATCTCTGACCTAGACTAGAGTCAAGGACAAACCCATCTCCAGTAAAAAATGTGAAGGAAAAAAAGGCTTGGACCTTACAAATTGCTAATTTATACTCAAAGCATTTCTTTTTTTTTTTTTAAACCTTTCCCCACACTATGAATTTCTCCTGCATCGTGGGTGCGTAACCCGGAAGAACTATCTGTAGGCCATACAAAATATTTGTTCCGTGCGGGAAATGAACCTGCGACACGCAGCGCAGCAGTCGATCGCTCAACCACGGCGCCAACCGTGCCGTTTACACATGAGGAACGCAAAACATTTTTTATGTAATTTTGTTCGTACTTACATAACTACGCACTTTAAAACTAATCGCAATAAATCTACTTATTTCCAGGTCCTGGAACCACCATACCACAACCAATACCACCAGAAGATTTGAAGTACTTAATCATACTAGTCCAAGACAAAGCGAACATCTTTTGGCCAAAGACCAAGTACAATTACTACCAAATGCAGGAGTTGGCGAAAGATCCTCGGATTGACTTCCAGAAACCGACTGTAATGTACGTCGGTGGGTTCTTGGATCACCCCCAACTACCCTTCGCTATGACAGCTGGGGTGGTGTATAAAAGATTGGGGTATAATGTGTTTTTGTTGGATACTAATAGATTTACGACTGTTGCTTATCCTGTGTGAGTATCTCCTGATTTCTTTCTACAAGGTGTTGTTTTGCATCCTCGTCAAATTCAAGGAGGTAACTATGCTAACGATTCTCGTCCCGAATCAATAATAAAATGGGTAGGTAATTTTTCATTTTTGTCTTCTTTACGGAAATCGGTAAGTGTGAAACATTCTTGTTTTAAACGCGGTCCGTCTGTTTCTTGCCTTATAACCTCGCTTACACACATACAAACTATCTCAAACGTTTATTCGATAATTTCTTAGTCCCTAAACCACGTTAAGGGGGTTATTCTGAAATACTGACAAACTTAAACAACCAAAAAAATCAGCGTTTATTAATAATTAACTTGGTACCGTAATTTTAATTGATTATTTATGTCTTTCGTGACCACCTCCTGAAATTTGACGAGGTTGCAAAACAACACCTTGTATATCCTTGTGATGTTTTATCTGTAAAAGTCATTTTAATCACAATTATATAACTGGCCTTTAAAAGATGGTGATTACAGCATCATATTATGCTGATTGTGAATAAAAGTTCATAAGACTACCTTAGTTTTTTTTTATTAAATTTCGATTTTGGCACAGATCCGGTTCGATTCGTTTGATTTGATCACGTCAAAATGATCTTTGGTTTGTTTTAAAAATGAATTGGCGCCGTCTGGTGACAAAAAAGGGGAAACTCAAGCCATCATAAACATTCTCCTGCCCTTTTTTCGCTCACGATGTTTTCCTTTACCGTTTTTGAGGGCAGCGGTGATGAAATAAATTACACAAAGTATTGCGCCTGCCTGGGTTATTATAACCCACGGCTTACTGCTCGTAAGTCGAGGCTGCCACCACTGCGCCACCGCTGCATATCTTCTTCCAAACGCAAGTATTCCATAAAAATAGAAGTTTACGTTAACGAGATCGATGCATCTTATCAGCGATAAAAACTCGCAATCGGCCCACAGAAGCTTTGGTGGTCCGTTAACCACGCCAGATTTCAATAACCTTATCCAATAATACCTTTCTCTATTCCAGAGCTGCTAGCAACATGCGAACTATCGGAAAGCACGTCGCAGAAATGCTTGCGACCCTTTCAAAATATGGCCTAGACCCCCAAAAACTAGAACTCGTAGGTCTAAGCTTAGGAGGTCACACCATTAGCTTCATAGCTAAAAACTACAAACTCCAGACTGGCAAGAACATCTCGAGAATAACTGGCTTAGATCCTTCTGGTCCTTGCTTCCGAAATTTGGGACCGGACGACCGATTGGACCAAACTGATGCTGATTTCGTTGATGTTATAGAAACCAATATTGATGGCTACGGAATGGCTGCTCCAATCGGACATGTTAATTTTTATGTCAACGGCGGAGAGTTTCAACCTGGTGATATTTTGTGGGTTCCTTGCAATACTATCTGCAGTCATGTTAGGGCTTTTACTATTTGGATATCAGCACTTATAAACCCAAACAGTTTTATTGCTATGAAGTGTAATTCTGTACAGGAAGCAAGGAATAGGGATTGCTATGGAAAAAATCCTGTCGTGACTAACATTGTGGGTCTAAATACAGATAGAAATGTACAAGGAATCTTCTATTTGGCGACCGAGAATAATTTCCCTTATTTTATGGGATTGAGAGGACTGGAAAAGGAATACGAATTTTTCGATTCCAAACTGAATTTGAGTAAAAAGAGCAGCTGGACGTTATTTTAAAGCTAAATATTTTGTTGTTTTGAAATAAACAGGTTTGGGTTAAGGACTTAAGGTGTGTTATTGCTTAAATTATTGTTTTTGTTTTCCGAATAAAATGATACTTTCATTTTATTCGGAAAACAAAAACAAATTGTAGCCGGCACTTCCAGTATGAGTTCAAAAATCTGTTATTTTTTGTTTTATCGTGTGTAAATAGAATACCAACCCGTATCCTTATCGTTATCCTTACTATATTAACGTAAAAATTATTTTAAAAGAAATGGGTATTTAAAGTTACTTTTCTTTTTCATGACTCAGTAGATTTGATCAGAACATTTTGAGAATATTTGTGTATCATGAAGGATTTATTCGACTACTAGTGACATCTGTTATCTGTTTGTTGTAGTACAAACAACAAACGCTGACGTTGCGCGCGTGACGTTACGATAGCGTCATTTGTGAAAGTCCATGGTACTTGTGGTTAGCGATTGTATTGAATGATAACAGATGGCGCTTTGTAATTTAGTTTCAGAAGACTTCATAGATGGCGTGAGTAGCACTCAAAAATATAGAACATACGAGAATGGTAGGTTAGATCTTTTATTTTTACTTATTTGTTTTTATAAATAATACCTACATACTATGGTGAATGGTTAAAAGAGTAGAATACTTATACTGTTATACGGCTGACCATCCAGCCAGTCATACCGAGTTTCCTCCGTGCCTCGGAAAGCATGTCGAGTATGTCAAAAATTTACAAATCATAGCGAATTGCTGGGTGTCATTTGTAGACTTTTCACAGGAGAAAAAAATCCGCTGGTTTCTACATAAGTGGACCTTCACGGTCAAAATGTATGGAGCAGCTGTTTTCTTTTTAATTGCCAATTAAAGGGGTTTAGAATGATGTACTGCAATGAACACTACTTGTGGCATGTGCCAAATAAAGAAGTTTTTTTTTCTTTCTTTCTTTTAACACATGGTAACCGTTTGTGTCCATGCCTCTTCAATCCTGTAAAGTCTCATCATCATCAGCCTATAATGTTCCCACTGCTGGGACACAGGCCTCCTCTCTATGAGAGGGAGTGGGCTGTAATCCACCACGCGGGCCCAGTGCGGGTTGGCAGATTAAGTCACATGTCTTCGAATTTTTAGTTCTAGGACATGCCGGTTTCCTCACGATGTTTTCCTTCACCGTTTTTTAGGGCAGCGGTGATGGAATAAATTAGACAAAGTAATGCGCCTGCCTGGGTTCGAACCCACGGCTTACTGTTCGTAAGTCGATCTGTTCTAAAACTACCACCACTGGGCCACCGCTGCTCTGTAAGGTCTGCATGAGATGATTTTCTATACGTAACTTAAGTATTATTAACTTCCTTCCCAATCGTAAGCGCCATCTACAGAAAAAAAAACTGCCCATACAAATTCTTTCACATCAAAAATCCCAAACAAAAATTTAACTAGTTTTTTTTTTCTACATCCATTCAACACAATTTCTAAAGCATAAGCTTCCTCATTTTTAGAGGTCAAAATCTGGCCATATTAAAAGTGCATTGTTATCAGGCCAGCTGGATCCTGACCCCCGTATCATGGGACCAACGGCCTGTTTTATTTAACCCTTGTAATTATGCGAATGTCAATAGGTAGGGGTCATATTGTCCGAGTCTTTAACCCTTTTTGAATACAGGTTTTGCGTGCGAAATTTGCTGCGATTTTTAATGGGAGATTCTGCAGATGAAGAATTATTTTCGAAATATATGGATTTAAGGAAGTCTTTATACTTTTAGGGAAATTCTTTTTAGATTAATAATTATTAATACTCGTATTTGCTTTTTACCTAAAGATACTGAAGTATCACATTGGATTGCTTTAAACGCGTTCTCGCATTAGATAGAATGATGACCTCGGAAAAAATACAAATCTTTTTATTTGATGAAACATAGTCAAACATTTTGAAGTTACTGTGTTTTCATAACAAACTGTCAATCGAAATGATTTTTTTATATTGATAGTGCCAAATTAGCAACAATCAAATACATGCACAGCCAGCACAAAATAAGGTCCAATTTCCATCAAATCAATTCAAACAATAAATACTTTACGCCTTAATTAAATAGGGTCAGTAAATAAATTCCTATATAAAGCACTTTCAAACTATTGATAGTTTTTTAGTTGCTAATGGACACCTGGCCCTTATTTGAATATAATTATTATTCTGTTGACCGTATTTGGGGTCCTTTTGAAAGGAGAAGGATATTATTTTTACTAGTCTATTGTTAATTAGCTGACGCTACCCTGCCCATCCTCAATGGAAGCGGGATGAAGATATTATTATCTAAAGGGTATTTAATCCTAGTCGCCTTTCATAATATGCCTTTGGTATCTATAGAAATGCGGATGGAGAAAAAAATTGTTTTAAATTGTTGCTTCACTGACCCTAAATTAATTAAAATAAGTGCAGATAGCCGAGTGCATTTAGACAAAAATGCTCTAAAGATGGAGCGAAGTTTATAGTGTAAGCTTATTATGGTTTTTTTTTATTGATTTCGTAGGAAGGTGTAGAGACGAAAGTTTAAAAAAAAAAATCATTAGTAGGTACTTAAGTATGGCAGGACATCGTAGGCCCGACAATAAGCCGTAGCTTACTACAAAACGTAGAACAAGATAAAAAGTTACCAAGGATCTAGGAATGTTTAAGGCTTACAATATCCACACATTTACAAACAATCAGTAAATAAGAAAATGACCATAAACCAAAAAAATATAAAAAAAAGACTAGATTAAACAAGTGACACAAATGTTGTCATCCGTGCTGTAACTATTCTAAACAAAAGGTGTAATGATTTTAAAACTAATGTAAAACATCTGATTAAAAAGAAATGACTTATTTTCGTTCATGACCCACGAATTTATACCTGTGACCGCCATTTTGTCTGTTCATGTGTTCATTGTTGCCGATGAAGTTATTGTTGTAACATGAGTACTTAAAACTTTCCTTTTTTTCATGAAATCTTGGTGTCGTGCTAAACAATCATGAGCTCAAAACATAATCTCCAAAATCGATTTCCTTCAAAACATAATCTCCAAAATCAATTTCCTTCAAAACAATAATCTTGTACATCTTTCTTCCAAAATGAAGAAAAAAACCCATGATACATTAATGGTAAAAAGTAGCCTCTTAAAACGCCGTGAAATAATCCTTTTGATGTTCTCACAAACAAATAAATTCGATACTTTATTACTTTAATGTCTAATCGTTACGAATCGAAACAATTCAAAAACCGTAATATATAGCTTTTAGTCTATTTAAAATTCAAAGGGCTTAACATGATAATTCGAATTCGGGAAATAAATTTACTTTTGAATATATTATAGGTAATCATCAATTATAATTTGGAAATTCCATGCCGCCAGTCGAGCAGATCAAATGGCCATCGAATCTTCCCATAGAATCGATTTGATACATACTTTCACGTCACTAATGAAGATGATTGACCTATTTTGTAATCGATTAATTGAATGTAATATCGTAATCGGTATGTAGCTTGGAGTAAACAACCCTTTCAATTGGAGAATCGACAAAGACTTTACTCACACGTGTATCGATTTGTATGAGGTACCTAAGTAATAAGGTAACTGGTGTAATATTGAAGAAGTTTCTCTTTTATGAGGGGCAAGGCCAGGAAGATGATGATGATCTCTTTTCTACCTGATTAGCTTATTTTTCAATGACTTTTTGATCATCATCATCAGCCTGTACTCGTCCAGTGCTGGACATAGGCCTCTCCCATGACATGCCACTGAGCACGATCCTCGGCCACTCTCATCCAGCTATTGCCAGCCGCCTTGCGAAGATCATCGCTCCACCGTGTCTGAGGACGTCCTACGCTACGTTTACCGATCCGTGGTCTCCACTCAAGAACTCGTCTACCCTAACGGTTATCGGTTCTTCGGGTTATATGGCCGGCCCATTGCCACTTCAGCGTGCTAATGCGGTGGGCCATGTCGATAACCCTGGTTCTCTGTCGGATCACCTCGTTACGAATTTTGATAAATCGATCATATCTTTGCAGTGTATTACTTATCAGTAGAAGCCATTAGCAAATAGTACAGGTATAGGTATTAACCAGTATATAAAACACGGCGACCTATTCAGCTGCATCTGTTTCTGGAGGCCGACCCCATTAGATAAAGATCTGCACTGTGTCCCATTTGATTTAAGTCAGCATCCAATTCACTAATTTTAATTAAGTTTAGTTCAAGCAATCTTCGTATTAAATTTGATTGAAATCAGTAAGGGCGCGTTCCCAGTATGTCGTGCCGACAGATTATTAAAATGTATTTTTTTCGGCACGACATACTGGGAACGCGCCCTAACGTTTAAAGCGTCGTGTCTTGTGTATTTAAATGGAGGTGTTCACATATAGGACGACACGATTAACTGTCATCCACGACTTTTTTCCAGTGACGACTGATTTTCAAGTCAATCGGTATAATGGGAACAGCTAGAGACGACAGTCGTCCAACGTTAAAGTAATCGTCACGGCATAGTGGAAACGCGCCGTAAAGCAGTTTCGCCTTAAAGAAATTACAGACAGTCGGAGAAATAAGTTTTTAAACTGACATGGCCACTAACATTATCACTAAAACTGAAAACGTAAGAGAAAAAATGACAGAAATAGTAGTAATAGAAAGAACGTGGACCGATTTTTGTGCTCTGATCATGGATGGTGTTTACAACAGTGCAAACATTTCGGGAACTCAAAACGACTAGAAAACATGGTAAATAAACCATTTTCAGTGTTAATTATAGACACAGAAATTCTCTCGCTTTCAGAATAAGGATTCTACATAACAAACCCGATAACGAAATGACGATAATCGTTCCGCTGTCATTTCGATTCGATTCGATTCGATTAAGAAATCGATACGTCGTTAATAGTCAACCAAATGTCACAATGACATGTGACACCATCACACCTGCCCTTTACGAAATCGAGTAAATATTAAACGATTATTTTTGTTGAATAATCGAACACAAAGAAAGTTATTTAATATAAATAAGTTAAGCATGTAAAGAGGTTAATGCTAAGTGGTTTTTCTGGTTTTTCAATGCTTTTTAAGGGAGTTAATTTGCTTGTCAATTATAAGTGAAACAAGGGACGATTATATACTGATTATAATGGCTTATGGCCGGCTGCGAATTTATGTTGTGACCAAGTTGTTTTGGCAAGACAAAATATGAAACAAGGTTAAATGGTTATAATAGTACAGGACGAATGTACTAAAATGTGGCAAGAGCACTTCGACTAGAGGTCACTGGTGCTTCGGCAAACTTCGGAAACAATAGGGGATGATCACGTTGTTTTTTCTTTGTCTGTCGGGTAGATTATTGAAAAGTATTGGACACGTATTTTTTCTTTTTTCAAGTGGTCATCAAATTACGGAGATATATTGAGTTGAAATGGCGCATGGCGTCACATGTAGGTAATTTTTATACCTACTTGTGACGTGGTGAGCCCCCACTCTCCAACTTTAATGAGTTTTAACAGAGTAATTTTTTGATATTTTGTTATAAAAAAAAACCGTGGTTAATATTTTTGTATTACCTGTCTGACGGACAAAATAGAATGTCGTTTTCTTTACCCAGTCTTCACACCTATTGTATACAGTACAAAGTAATAAGGGCCTAAAAACAGTCGCAATGTCAACTTTATCAAAAAAAAATAAACGTCAGTGTCATTTCCAATATGTGTGTCATGTCATGCATGTCCAATTTTTTTTTTGTTGTTCTCTTAAAAAGGGTTTAATCACAAACATATTATGCCACCCTCATCGGTATTTAATAAACATATATTTCTTACGATTTAAATCTCATCTTTTAAATTTACCAACATCCATTGAAATGGGTAAATGTATGCAAATTTCATCAAAATTTAACAGACAAATAGTTACTATAGTATTCCAAATATTAGTTCGTAAGTATACAAGGTGTTGTTTTGCAACCTCGTCTAATTTCAGGAGGTGGTTATAAAAGACATAAATAATCAATTAAAATTGCGGTACCTAGTTATTTATTTATAAACGCTGATTTTTTTGGTTGTTTAAGATTGATAATATGTCACAATAACCCCCTTATTGTGGTTTAGGGAATAAGAAATTATCGAATTTTTGTTTGAGATTGTTTGTATGTGTGTAAGCGAGGTAATAGGGCAAGAACCAGACGGGCTGGGTTTAAAACACGGGTGGTTCACACTTACCGATTTCCGTAAAAAGAAAAATTACCTACCCATTTTATTATTGATTCGGGACGAGAATCATTAGCATAGTTACCTCCTTGAATTTGACGAGGATGCAAAACAACACCTTGTGGATATATATTTTGTAAAACTTCACACACCCAAAATAGCTTTTAAAAACAAAAAGCCTAAAGTCATGTCCTCAGCCAAAGATATGCGTAGATAGGAAGGTACTCACCGGCCTTTGAAGTCGATAGCTATCAGGTACTTAGACACGTCTAGTCCATAGATTACCATAGAGAGCCCTTGCGAGCACTACGCCAAGTGTTTAGTTCCAGTCAGCGGTCTAGGAGGATTTATTATACATTTTTTAACGTTTTATTCGGTAAATTACAAGTACAGTATAAGTAAGGTATCAGTAAACTGATTTGGCAATAAGCTGGCTATGTTGGCTGTAGGAACAAGGATTGATATGCTGTGACAAGCAGTATGTTCTAGCTTCCCGTTCTCTGGATGTGATATTATAACATTTTCCCAGCTATGTTGGTCGGCTTCCAGTCTTACAAGATGTAGCTGAATACCAGTACCTATTTTACATGAAACTACTGCTTATCAGACCTCGACAACCCAGTGTAAAACGTGGTAGGTCTGGTTGTCCAGGTTTCAGGGATCTAAGACAGAGATCAACTGTTTAACATGCTTTCCGAAGCACGGAGGGGAATCGGTAGGTATGCGTATTGTCAGCCATCTACGGACCGATCTCAACAGCGTTAACCTCTAAGATTGCCCCGTGCGGCTGTTATGTTTATTTACTTATCCTGGTTTATTAATTATGTTGACGACAAACAGCTAGTATTCAAGACCAACTAATTTCGGACTCGATTAGAGCTTTTTTCACCGAAATTTCAAACGACCAAATGATTTTTCTATTCCTATATACCTGCAGTGGAATGAAGGTAAGAAACATAGGCAGTGTCAGTATATGAGGCCTGCTTGAGGGTAGCTTCGTTCTGCGCACTTAGCTCGGTTAGGCACGGGGTGCTGCGCCCCTTACAAAAAGAAACAAGCCGTGGCATACAGGGTGTCTGTGTGTCGGGTTCGCGAGGAGTTGATACTTGATGCTTGGTTTTGAGTTGCGGGGATTTAACAACTTTTATCCTAAATATGTAGGTAAAGTATTTTATGGGATGTACAGAAATGTTCGGCTTCTATGTGAAGCTAACTTGGCTTCGTGTAATCATTTATCTTACTTACTTAAAAAATCGAAAGTTTGGATGGATGGATGTTTGTTATTCAATCATGCCAGAACAACTTCATAAAGAAAAAAAAAAAAAATTGTTTAATTAATTTAGCAAATTTGGCACGGAGATAGATAGACCGGAATTGTACATGGTCTACGTTTTACTTTTATATAAAACTCACACATCAAAATTTCGACACGAGCGAAGTCGTGGGGAATAGCTAGTTAATATTAACCATAGAAAGATTTTCTTTGTTTAATATTAATTTATGTCCAACAGATTCTTTATAATGATCTAGCTAGGTCTCATATTTGGGAAAATTCGTTTTCTCTATTTTCGTCCAAGCAGAGCTCGGTCGCCCAGGAACTGACTTTAACGAATCTATTGTAGTTATATAGGGATATATAGGTATATGAAAAACAGGGTGTAAAGTTCTTCATCCCTCATAGAAAAGGGAAGATCCTCCGATCAGACGGGTGTAATGTCTGGTAGGCTACTGCACGTCAATTATTGTCGATTTTTTCTATAAAGTCTTAATTTCCGGATATCGTCAACTGTGCGATTTAGGGTATTGATGTTAGTTCTTCATTTGTGTCATAGATGGTGCTGTAATAAGTTTTGTCCTATGGTGTGGTAGTGCCGCTACAGCCACATTTCAGTGGTCAATTAAAAAAAAAAAACTCAATCCCAAGTATCAAGATCTCCATTCCCAGTACAGAATCCCGTTGTTAATAAGGAAAAGAGTGGGTACACAAGGGAATCTTGCGAACGTTGGTCCGCCGGGGAGACGGCGTGGTTCGAATTTTCTTTTTCACTGAGTTTTAGCGTTGAAGGTTTTATTTATAACCGGATTTTTTGCGAGAAACTACCTAAGCGGTGAGGATTAAAGGGTTCTGTGACTTTGAAATTTTAGGTAGAAAGGTATGGGCAGAGATATTGATGAAATAAGAACAAGGGCGGTTTAAATAGTTGTACTATTTAATCTGAATATTTTAGAATTACAACGTAACTGACAGTACACAATTATATGGACGAGAGAGCGCCTAGACAGTTGATAGAAAAGACATGCACGTCACACGTTGCTATTAAACTTTAAGCAGGCGTCCATACTCTCAACATCCTCTCCTGGACGCAAACGCTTTAAAATTAAACCCATTGATGAGGTGAAGCTTTCATGCAACGGTCGATGGAGTCCCTTTGTCAAAATATCGGCAACCATGTCTCTAGTGCATTTATATTGAACAATGACTTGCTTGGCAGCAATCTTCTCTCGTACGAAGTGGTAGCGGACATCTATGTGTTTACTGCGTGCGTGGTAGACAGCATTTCCTGAAAGACTAATCGCACTCTGATTATCGCAGTAAAGGGTTATAGGTGTACCTTTAAGTTCTGGTTGAACTTCGTCTGCCAGCTGTTTCAACCAAAGAGCTTCCTGAATGGCAGATGCCAGAGCCATATATTCAGCTTCAGTTGTAGAAAGTGCTATGGTCTGCTGTTTCTTAGAATTCCAGCTTATTGCAGCACCCTGGAATAAAAATATGTATCCTGTGCAAGATCTTCTATCCTCAATATCATTTGCCCAGTCTGAATCGCAATAGCCTGAAATTTTTTCATCAACATTCCTTTTATAAACTAGTTTCATATGCATTGTAGCTCTCAGATACCTTAAGACTCTTTTCAGAGCCACCCAATGTTCATTAGTAGGTTGACTATTGTACCTACTCAGAGAATTTACTACATAAGTAATGTCTGGTCGAGTCCCTTGTGATAAGTACAATAAGCAGCCAATTAATTCTTGATATGGAATGTTGTGTAAAGTTTCTTCACCCTTCTTCAGTTTGACATTAGCATCAGCAGGTGTCCATATCGGCTTACAATTGTTCATTCCAAATCGAGTAAGTATCATTTTTATGTAAATAGATTGATCAATAGAAATCTCATCTAAATTTTCATCTTGTGAAATTCTAAAACCAATGCAATGTTTGGCTGTTCCTAAATCCTTCATATAGAATTTATGTTTTAATTTACCTTTAATCAATTGTGAGGTTTCATCATTATTAAAGAAATACAATATATCGTCTACATATACTGCAATGAAAAGCATATCTTTTTCATTTACAATTCGGTAGTAAACGCATGGATCTATGTTTGAACGAGTCATTCCAATTTCCAATAAAGCAGTATTTAATTTTTTGTTCCATTGTCTGCTGGCTTGTTTAAGTCCATATATTGACTTGTTTAGTCTACATACTTTATTTTCATCTTCATAGCCAGGTGGAAAAGACATGTAAATTTCTTCATCAATTTCACCCTGTAAAAATGCTGAAACAGCGTCCATTTGGTGTATTTTTAATCTATATTTAGCAGCAAGACCAATGAGATATCTAATGGATGTATAACGCACCACTGGAGCGTATACCTCATTGTAATCAATGCCCTTGACTTGTTTATAACCTTTAATTACCAGTCTAGCTTTATAGCGGGTAACAGATCCATTGCCATCCATCTTAGTTTTATAAACCCATTTGCTGGGAATTACTGATTTTCCTTCTGGTAATTTAACTGGTGTCCACGTATTATTCTTAATGAGCGACTGATATTCTTCATCCATAGCCCTCTTCCATTCATCAGCTCTTTTACTGTTTAGAGCTTCTTGAAGACTTTGTGGATCACTATTTAGTAAATTAATTGTTGTTTCAACATTAAGACACATTAGTGATGAAGGACTTTCATGCACATCATTATTGTGTCTTACCATTCTATGCTGCAGCGGCCTCAAAGTCATGTTAGATTCCAATGGAGAATCAAGTGTCCTATCAGGAAAGTATGTCCCATCATAAACATCTTCAAATTGATCAGAATCATCTGAAATAGAAATACTTTGAGATTGATCCTGTGTTTCTGTTCTTTCATGAATCTCATTAACAATGTTTCTTTCCACAGACTCTTCAGGTCCTTTATCAGGTAAGTACACAATTTCCTTTTCTTTTACTTCATTACAACTTGCCTTCATGTGTTTATTATTTTGTGTATTATTTTTATTTCCTTCTATTTCTATGTTATTTTTAATAATTTCCTTTCCTTTTTTAGGTACATCATCTACTTTATTTCTTTTAATTGAAGCTTCTAGAAATTCAACATCCCTACTTATAATTCCTTTTTTTGTTTCAGGATCTATGAATCGATAGCCTTTTGTACTGTCACTGTAACCAACAAATATTAACTTACGTGACTTCACATCAAGCTTAGTTCTATTTTCTTTTGGAATAAGCACCATTGCAGGACATCCAAAAATTCTCATGTGACTCAGATTTGGCTTCTTTCCAGTCCATACTTCATAAGGCGTTGCATCAGATAAAGTGCAGGTGGGAGATCGGTTAACAATGTATGCAGCTGTAGCAACCGCTTCTGCCCAGTATGAGACCGGCAATTCAGCATTTAATATCATGCATTTAGCGCGCTCTATCAACGTTCTATTCATCCTCTCACTGAGACCGTTCTGCTCAGGAGTGTATGGATTAGATGTCTGGTGCAGTATTCCATGTTTCTTCAAGTAAGCCTCAAAATTATTATTTTTGTATTCGGTACCATTATCACTTCTTAGAATTTTTATTTTTGTACTCGACTCATTTTCTACTCTATTCATAAATTCCACAAATTTTTGAAATACTTCACTTTTATTTTTAATAAAATATACATGTACTCGTCGAGAAAAATCATCAATGAAAGTTACAAAATACCTTGCCCCTCCTATAGAAGTATTCTTCATCGGTCCACATACATCACTGTGAACAAGCTCTAGCAAGCTGGTTGCCCGGGAGCCTTCAGTGGGAAAAGGTTTTCTGGTTTGCTTACCTTCAAGACATGTTATACAAGTGGAATTTTCTTTTCTTTGTAACAGCTTTACGCCTTCTGTACAGTTAGGTAGTTTATTAAGACAGATAAAGTTTAAGTGCCCCATTCTTTGGTGCCACAGATAAGTATTATCATCAGTTGCCATCATGACTGGCATGTCTTGCTTTTCACAGGACGTATTTAACTGATATGTCTCATTGATTAAGTCAGCCCTTGCAACTAACTTGTTGCTGGGATTATAAATTTGACAACCTTGTTCATTGAATATTACATTACATCCACCTTTAATTATTTTGCTGACTGATAACAAATTTTCTTTTATTTCTGGTACATATAAAACATTCCTCACCTGTATTGAATCAGTGCTGCCATCTTTTGCCTTTACCTTGATGCAAACATTACCGCAGCATTCAACTTTTAATACTTTGTTATTAGCAATTCTTATGCTCGGTACAGATGAAGGAGTAATATCAGTAAGCCAGTCCCTGTGCCGTGTCATATGCATAGATGCCCCTGAGTCAATATACCAAAAATTGGAGTCATTTGCTATGGATGCTGAAAAAGCTGCGACATATCCTGTTTCTTTATCTGTTTTTTTACTATTATTTGTCTTCTTATGCCAACAATTCTTACTGAGATGTCCATACTTATTACAGTGAAAACACCTAGGACCTTTTTTATTTTTTAATTGGTCACTTTTGGGCTGATTTTTTGAGTTTGTATAAAGTGCGGTAGTGTCTGATGTTTTTACTTCCTGTAGTAATTTATTTTTCACTAAATCAGCACTAATCTTCATACCGGAACTTTCTAAGCCCATAATCATTGGCTTGTACATTTCTGGCAACCCAGCCAGCATAAGTGTGCCCAACCACTCATCGTCTACATTGAATTTTATATTCCTTAGCTTGTGCGCGGCTGTCATTACCTTGTTTACATACTCTTCAACCGATGAACTGTTATCCAGATTGGTATTAATGAGTTCTCTTAGTAAACCTACTTTACGAGTTAATCCGCTGTCTTCAAATGCCCTTGTCAAATTTTCCCATACCTGTTTTGCATTTTGAGCTTCTTGAATATGTACGTATAAAATTGGGTCAACTAATAGTATTAACTTTGACTTGGCTTTGGTGTCTTGCTTAACTAAGTTAGAATCACTAGCCACTGGTTCTTTTAAAACGCAGTTATACAAATCTTCATGTTGTAAGTATGCCTTGACGGCAAAACTCCAACTTGCCCAATTCTCACGACCCTTAAGCTTCTCAATTGCCATCATTGAATTATTTGCAGCCATATTTATATTGTTAATGATTATACAATCCGTAAATAGCTGAAAAGAAAAAAAATATCACTCGCGAGCACGGTAACCAAAGTGAGGTTATACTCGGTTTTCCATTTTTCTTTTACAAATACGGTTCAAACAACAAAGATAACTTTAAACGGTAGGCTGGGCTGGGCCCATAACCTGATGAAATAAGAACAAGGGCGGTTTAAATAGTTGTACTATTTAATCTGAATATTTTAGAATTACAACGTAACTGACAGTACACAATTATATGGACGAGAGAGCGCCTAGACAGTTGATAGAAAAGACATGCACGTCACACGTTGCTATTAAACTTTAAGCAGGCGTCCATACTCTCAACAGATATACCTACATAGTATAATAAATTGTTTTCTTTTATAGTAGGTATCAATACAAGCTAATAGTGGGAAGCTCATGACTGATAATTTTAACATATTATTATAACAGTCATACAAAACACAATAGTGTTCCACTAAAAATCTTAAAATACTGCCACTTATAGCACTGTACATTTTTGAAAGCTGTATTTTTATACACCAAAACAGTAATGAATTTGACTGGTTTAATGATGTTGTATCCAGACCCAGCCGCAAAATGCATTTAAGCTTAATGTTCCAAGGCGTAGAATTAAATTATTTTCTAATAATGTATACTGCGTTTCCTTTACTTAACTGTCTACAACAAATAACCCTGATGGCTTCAAAACTCTCAGCCTCAGAACATTTAAGTGTAAACTATTTAACTTTCTTTTAAAAAAATGTTATTACTTGACTGAAGATTTTGTGAATGATAAATTACCTAAATATTTGACATTATTGCTTATATATCATATTTTATCTCCATGAGTTCATTGAATTTTGACTTATAAAGGGTGTAAAACACCTCTTAACGAAGCCGAAAGGCACTGGTTCTTCCTGTCATTGTGTGTCATGTCATATTTTTATAAATACAAGTTTTTAATGTAAGATTTTTACTTTAAACACCTCCACGATCCCCGTACTATTAAATCCGTCCATCAGCACAATATTTTAGTGCTACCACAAAACATGATTTTACACCCCCCAAAAAAAAGTTGTTTCCCAGCAATAATCTTTGCGTAAAGTTACTTAGTTTCATGTACAGAATGCTTGGTTGACGGCTTCGTGATGAGGTGATTTACACCTTGTATAATTAATTTCTTATACAAATATTGTTCAATTTATTTAAATTATTTGTAATTCTACTTTTAATTATTAATAACTGAATTATGTAACGGCACAGTCTGACGGCACAGTCCGCAGATGAACACTGTCTCTTAAGATACAGTTTATCCTAGTTTAAGAGGCAGAGCTCACAATATCTGTATACAGACTTCTGCAGCGTAGTTAGCATCTTGTTATCCAGTATACACTAATGTATGATTCTTTGTGACAGTAAACTATTACTATTATTATAATGATGAAAAGTAGTTTTACAAACCATATTTGTACGCCGGAAACGGCAGAATGTTAATTATGTTCGTAATACATAATGCACATAACAGGTTTGTACAATATTCTGACAAATAAATGCATTCTATTCTATTCTATAATACTACGCCTGTAATTCCCAGTGTCAGGCAGAAGTATCCATACTAATATTATAAATGCGAATGTCACTCTGTTTGTTTGTTTGTTTGTTACCTGTTCACGACTAAACGGCTGATCGGATCTTAATGAAATTAGGCAAGCAGATAGATTTCAACTTGGGGAAGGACATAGGCTATATATCATTACACTACGAACAAAAAGAGCGGAGCAGCAATGAAAAATGTTGCGAAAACGGGGAAAATGTGACGCAGACGAAGTTGCGCGGGACAGCTAGTACCTAATCATACACCCACATTTCGTCACAGGGGACGAGCCTATTGCCATCACCCGGGCACAAATATAGAAAACGTGGCTGCTATTGATTGAAAAACCCAACAACTTTTAGCCCGACTTGAGGAGGATGGGTAGAAATATGATAGTAATGTTTCTGTCTATACAGGGTTATTGGAAAAACACCAACAACCACCTAAGAGGTCATTCTACTCATCATTATGAACAACATTTACTATGGGAACAAACCCGAAATGAAAAAAAAAAAACAGCTGTTCCATACATTTTGACTAGTTATGTGAACATAAAGTACGGAACAGTTGATTTTTCTTCGCGATTTCGGGTTTTTCCCATAGTAATTTAATGTTGTTCATAATGATGTATACAACAACCTCTTTAGCGGTTGTTGGTGTTTTATCAATAACCCTGTATATTATGTCTTTCTTTATTATTAAGTCTTTCTTTATGAGCGTCCCAGAAAACTTCTGTGTAGGTTGAGTTAGTCGGATATTATATATTGCGACTTTTAAAAGTGCCTGTAATGGTCTTATTGAAATAAATGCTTTGACTTTGACTTTGATAGGGTCAAAATAAGTCGTTTCCAAACCAAGGAACGTTTGAAACAAGATTAGATAATAGTGACATTGAACTGGAGGTAGCTCCATCACGCCTATAAGTTTTGAAACGATAGGCAGAGGCATAGGTTTATACAGAACTATGATGATATTTCGTGAAATAAAATATCTATATAGCTATAGCAACGTTTTCAAAAAACCAAATGAAGCAATATTACTTTATGAAGCACCTAAAGAAATACACCCGAAGGTGGCAAAACCAACCCCTATTTTTTACACACGAACGAACATCCACAGGGGGTTATTTAGCATTTTCTTTTAACTACCCCTTTGAAATGTAAAGGGGTTCTTAAAGAAATACCCCTTGTCCACGGGTTTCTATTTGGAAACCCATAAAGGCGTTCATGTCTGAAGGTTTTTCAAAGACTCTGTTACCTTTCAAAGTTTCTTTGAAGTCGATTTAGCAATTTGGTATTGACTTGTTTTGTTTTTAACTCTGCTTGGGGATATACATCCCTTGCAGTCATGACAGAGCATTTTACAATATGCATTAGGTACTTCATAATTTATTGAATCACCAGATACAAAAGAGAGGTAAAAGAACGGTTTTAATAAAAGCTGGTTTTTATTTATACACTGTTCGTGTCATACTTTAACCCTAGAAAGATAACCTACGCCCCACAACGACCTATATCGCCATCGTTTTTTTTTCCGTGCATGTATCAACTTATGCTTTTCAACCAACTCAGACATCGGTCTACTCTACCGCGGGACGGCTGTTTCTATGCGGTAAATAAAATACTTTAGTAGCCATGAAGAGTTTAAGCGCTCGAGAGGCGAGCACAAGAATGACGTTTGTCATGATTGTCTATAAACCTATTTAGTATGATGATGATTATTATTTTCATACTGATTGTATTTAAAATTACTAGATAGTAAGAAAAAACTGTGGATTTTATAATAATTTCGGAGAATTACTCCCTTAACCAGAAAAACTGTTGATTTTTGTTATTTTTTTTAGAGGTCTACTCATTTAGGAATAAATAACTTATAATAACACTGACTGTAATATTATCGTATTTTTATTTTAACTTTAATAGTAAACATTTAAAACGATGAAGTTATAAAAAAAATACCTAACATGTTTTCTGAAATAGACGTATTTGAAAATCTTGCGCTTTTGAAGCGCATGGTTATCTTTTATGTAACTCGTAGTATGGTTATCTATCTAGGGTTAAAGGTCTGTCCGGGGTCTGGCAGTGAAGGAAGTGAATCAACATACTATCCCTTATGTGATATAAAAAAAAAGCACGCTTTATAGTATGACATAACTTAGTACACTTTTGTTACCTGATATCTGCTAAAGCCACCACGACCGACTTTTCATAACATCCAGTTTTTCTTACCTATAGTGAGGCTCTTCCACAGAAAAACCATCTGCATTTATACAGTGACGTAGGTTTGGCGGTCATTGAATCTTTGTCCACAGTGTATGATAGGCTATCTTATCTATACAAATAAATAAAATGGAAGTGTCTGTTTGTAATATTAAAATAACCGCTTTTCACTACATGCATATGAATGAATATACGGTACATGTACCAAAATATGATCTGTCTGTTTGTACCGGCTAATCTCTGGAACGGCGGGACTGATTTTGACGGGAGTTTCACTGGCAGATAGCTGATGTAATAAGGAGTAACTTAAGCTAGTTCTTAAATTCCATGCGGATGAAGTCGCGGGCACAGCTAGTTTTAAGAATAAATAAAGGAGCTACTAACGGCGATCACCCTATTTTAGCCAAGGATAAATGTTTAAAAGAACATCTATTGAACATAAATCTGTTCTCATCATCTCCCTCCCAATTTATTTGAGGTCTGGAAAATCAGAATCGCCAATCAAAAAACCGCGTTCCATTCCAATTTAAAAATAACAGATTAATTATTAGCGCTCCGGAAACGTGCGTCTACGTCAGTGCCTGATTGAAACCGGTGTACCACTCACCGACCGGATTGGAACCGGTCTACCACCCGTACGGCCGGATATTGAGAGGCAGAGTTGGCACCCCCGGACCGAAGGAATTGCTCCTTAATTATGTCATGATGGCCGGCAATCCATCATGGCGTTTTGGCTTTTATTTGAAAGGTGAATATCTGTCAAGACAGTTTTTTTTCTTTCCCAGGTTATTGATAGATAATTGACAGTCTACTCTTTGTGGGAACATGAATCATCATGAACATGATCAAGAGAAAAGTTCCTCCTAACTGAAACTAAAACTGCGATAATAATAATAAAATAATAATAAATTTTATTTATTTGGTACACAGAGAAAAAAAAAAAAGTAAACTTACATAACACACAGTGAATAAGTTGTACAGCGAAGACATATTAAAATGCGAAGGAGGAGCCAACGTTTAGGACGTAACGTTTAGGAGCCAACGTTCATGTAAATGCGATCACCAGTCTCTCTCTCAAAAATGGTGATGTTACATTGTTCTCTTTGATTAAAAACGATCAATCAATAAAGCTATTCAGTCTATCTCTGGCCACTCCTGGCCTATCCCAAGCTGCTCGACAGACCAGCCGCTGTCCTCCGTCTTACGTCCAGTTTGATCCAGCCGCCTTACCTACGAGTATAATTCTAATACAATACACCTAAGACTGATAATTCCTTGTAATCAGTACCAGTATTTGTGTCTTAGTATCCCACAAAGAGACCCAGCAGTTATTTAAACGACGTAAGGTAGGTTTTTCTTCGGCCAATAACAACGTACTTTACGTACTCCAACCACCAATCGTAAACCTACAATAATGGATGGGAAAACAAAACTTAAACATCACAAACACACATCCTACATACACAAACAAACAGAAACCACAAAGCAGCTAATTCAGAAAACAAATCCGCATATTTAAAGAAAAATCACAATAAAAATAGATAAAAAAAAGCCTTACTTAACCATTTTTATTTACTCGTATAGCAATAGCATCTGATAAATCGATGACGACAAATGCTTTGCCGCGGTACGGAGTACGCATGCGTTGCAAAAATGGCGGACGAAAAAAAGCCGGGAAATAAAAGAAAGAAGTGGCGTGGGGTGACCCCGAAGCAAAGAGAGCTCGCGTTGACGTTCTAGTGCTGAACTAGGGGTTGCTCGTGAGTTTGCTTGTCATTTTATGATGTAGGAAAGAGAACTGTTATGATTGCAGTATTGCAGGGCAGTCGATGTTCAGGGCAATTTAAGATAATAGCTGTTAATAGTTAAACTAAATATAGATAAAAATAACTTTTATGACTAATGTTTGGCGATTTTTGGCAATTTACTGGTAACTTTCTGAAACGTAGAATTTGCAGATTTAAACGCGTTCAAACAATCACTAATACTTTAAATATAAATTTGAACCAAAGGATTAATTCTTTAAAATGATAAAATTATTAGAATCCATACTAATATTATAAATGCGAAAATCACTCTGTTTGTTTGTTTGTTTGTTACCTTTTCACGACTAAACGGCTGATCGGATCTTAATGAAATTTGGCAAGAAGATAGATTTCAACCTGGGAAAGGACATAGGCTATATATCATCACGCTACGACCAATAGGAGCGGAGCAGCAATGAAAAATGTTGCGAAAACGGAAAAATTTGACGCAGACGAAGTTGCGCGGGACAGTTAGTAACATAACATTTATTCTCAGGCAACATAAACAGGCTTCGCCTAGTAAAAGTAGTATCCTTTGTAGTAAATGACAACTATCTTGGAGTCGCTTTTCAGTCTAATCAGATGCAGCTGAATATAAAAAAAATCAGCAGAAAACGAATAAGTAAGTATAAAAACTAAAAAAAAAAAAACGATTGAAAAGCAAAAAACAAGCGCGTTTGGAAGCAGGCGAGATCATTCCATGTTTGAATCCTAACTAATATTATAAATGCGAAAGTAAGTTTGTTTGTTACCTTTTCACGACTAAACGGCTGATCGGATCTTAATGAAATTTGGCAAGAAGATAGATTTCAACCTGAGAAATGACATAGGCTATATACCATCACGCTACGACAATACAATACAATAGGAGCGGAGCAGCAATGAAAAATGTTGCGAAAACGGGGAAAATGTGACGCAGAAGAAGTTGCGCGGGACAGCTAGTTTGAAATAAGGCAAAAAAATAACAAACCTTTTAAAATTATAATTTATAAAAGTACCACATTAAATATTTTAACGGCCTAGTAATACTTAGACTGAGACAAACGGACAAAATATCTTCAATACGAGTAACTAATGTCAACGTTCATAGAATGGTTTTGCTCCTGCACTTCACCCCGAGCCTAGGGGTGTGTCTTCCCCTCGGTTCCCGCCCCCCGGGAGGGGTGAACGTGCCCTCGTGAAGACTTCACTTGAGCCCCGTTCACTTACTCGCGACAGTAACTCGCGCTAGTTAACTTGCCAGTTAATAGGAGAGTAACGAATTAAAAATGTAAGGGATATTGGTTTGAGTATGTGGATTTGTACTTGTATATCTGAAATTATTTCTTCGTTTGTGAATAAGAATTGTAATTAACTTTCAAACACAAAAATATGACTTTGTATTGGTTTAGTTAAAAATGCTAGATTTTATTTCGTATAGAAAACTTACTTGGTATGCGGGTCCTAGTAGGTAATGCTCATATGTATATTATTCATACAAAATTAAAAGTACTTACCTAGCGATTCAAATTTTTTTTTTTGGATTAGGGGGAGGATAGAATTTTGTAATTTTCCTGTTTATGTCCTGTTATGTACAGTTAAATTAATGATATTAATTTTATTTTCGGGGTTTTTTTGTGGCTCTCTTCTGGGACACAATTTAGATTGCCATCGATACTCTAAGAAGAAGAGATTTTATTTTAATTGATATTTAACTCTACAGCTCTAGCGGCTAGTACTCGCTCAAGTACTGTCTTAAGTCTAAACCAACATGAATACAAGGGAATATCACATCCATCTTTTCTTTATCCTGATAACGTCAAAACAGGGATTATAGGCACCATAGATAAGCATATTTTTTAAAGAAAAAATTATAAATGGCGCCAGTGTCCATTACTAAGAGACTAAAATTAAAATCTGTCTCAAAACGACGTATCTGAAAAGAGACTTTTATTTTTAGAACTTTTTCATCTTCGTCAGAGACCAAAATCTTTTTTTTTTTGATGAGGATGAATTATATAAACTCTTTGAATTTGTGTTCAACTGTTTTAATATAATAGACATAGGTTTATTTTGACATAGGTTAGGAATAAAGATGAAGGTAGATTAAAAACTTTAGTACTGTCACAAAATAATTAACTGGTTATAATTGGGTTGCGGAGGTCAGATAGGCAGTCTCTCTATGTAAAATACTGGTATTCAGCAGCATCTGGTTAGACTGGAAGCCGAGCTGACCCCAAAATAGTTGGGAAAGACTAGGCAGATAATGATGATCAAAAAAATGATAACGTGTCTATTTTGTTGACAATGACATTTCAATAGTACTGTCTCCCTCCCTCATACCAAAAATCGTATCTATCATTTCATTTGGGATGTCTGAAGTCACTCTCTTCAGTGCAAATTTTATACTTTTTCGCGCGACCTAAGTACGGCGAGGGCACGTCTAACGATTTAAATTTTTGAATGGAGGCAACATTTATCAAATTATACTTTTGGTTTGCAATAATAATGTTATGACAGAAAGTTAGGTTACGAACCGAAATAATCTGCTATTGAATAATATACTGCATTCAAAAAGTCCGAAAGTTGGACAGTTAGATTTCGCTAAGGGCCTTCGGATTGGGAGTATTGTACAGCATACAATTTAAAAATTGTGTTGTGTAGCAATTTAGAACTAAACATTTTATATATGTGATATATACAAGGTGTTAATTGTATACTCGTCAAAATTCAGGAGATTATCACAAAAAAACAAAAGTAATCAATTAAAATTATGGTAGGTACTTAGTTAATTTTTTAATGAACGCTGTTTTATAATTTTTTTGGTTTAACTTTATCAGTATTTCAGAATGACCCCCTTAGCGTGGTTTAGGGAAGAAGAAATTATCGAATTAAAGTTTGAGATTGTTTTTATGTGTGGAAGCGCGGTTATAGGGCGCGAATCAGACGGGCCGCGTTTTAAACACGTGTGGTTCACACTTACCGATTTCTGTAAATAAGAACAAAATAAAAATAACCTACCAATTTTATTATTGATTCGGGTCGATAATCATTACCTTAGTTACCTCCTTAAATTTGACGACGATTCAAAACAACACCTTGTATTTTAAATGAAAATTTGTGTCAAAATGAATGATGAAAATTTTCTAAGGTTTGACTCCACCTTGTCTACATACAAACAAACAAACATATGCATATGTAGGTTAAATTAGTTGAGACATAAAACCAGTCATAACTTATTTTAGTTAACGTTTGACTGACGGAGCTATATTTCTAGCAGCCCGTTTTAATTCAGGTGTCACCGTTAAAATAACTTAATTATGTTTTGCACAAAAGTTATCAGTAAAGAGATTAATTATTCCTATTTGTTTACGGTAAATGCCAATATCTGAGTTACAAAACACCAGCAGTTTACATGATTGCGTTAGAGTTTATTATTTATTGTTTATAATAGATAACTATTTTAATTATGTTGCTCCTGATTTACATGTTCTAGTTCTATTTAATTAATATTCAACGGCTCATAGCTATATCCTACTTATATTATAAATGCGAAAGTTTGTGAGGATGGATGGATGTTTGTTACTCTTCTTTCACGCAAAAACTACTGAATGGATTTGTATGAAATTTGGCACACGGATAGTTTATAACCTGGATTAACACATATGATACTTTTTATCCCGATAGTATGTTCCCGTGGGACGATTATCGAACTCCACGCGGGCGACACCGCGGGCATAAGCTAGTTCATAATATTGTCAGAATTTTCATAATTAATTTCGGTTTTATTTATGATTTATTTATAGCGGAATCTAAAGGAGAACCAGTAGACATATAATATCTTGGCACTTAAAGTGTGCTTCAAGTAAAATGTGTTGTGTAACTTATTTTATTATAACTGCTTTCAAAGCAGTGAAGGAAATCATCATGTGTATCACAACACAGTTAGTACTGCGAAGGAAACTCGGTATGTAATTAGGTCACCCATCCACGGACCAACCTCGGCAAGCACGGCTTAACCTTAAAGATCGACCCGTGCGGCTGTTATTATTTGGCCACGAGCTCCTCTAAAGAGAGTAAAGGAATAACAAAGTAATTAATTAAATTACTAAATAATGAGCTCGTGGCCAAATAATAACAGCCGCACGGGTCGATCTTTAAGGTTAAGCCGTGCTTGCCGAGGTTGGTCCGTGGATGCGTGACCATAATTAAATACCGAGTTTCCTCCGTGCCTCGGAATGCACGTTAAGTCGTTGGTCCCAGCTGTCACTTGTAGATCTTTGACAGTCGTTACGAATAGTCAGAAGCCAAAAGTCTGGCATCCAGTCTTACCAAGGGTTATCGTATTACCCAGTTACTGGGTTGTTGAGGTCAGATAGGCAGTCGCTTCATGTAAAATACTGGTACTCAGCTGCATCCGATTAGACTGGAAGCCGGCCCCAAGATAGTTTGGGAAAAGGCTAGGCAGATGATGATGACTTTGTTATTCATAACAAAGTGGTTTTCGAAGTTCCCAACGGTATTACCTACTACATTAGTTATTTTTAATAGATACCATCTAATAGGTAAGCTAGGCAAACCCTGTGGGAATAAGTTTTTACATTTTAATATGAGCTGATAATATGATTGACACATATTATCATAATATGCATTTGGCAGACATGCCAAAACAACAAGATCAGAGATTTTTCAAAGAAAGTGTCGTACGCTACCAACCAGGGCCTCAAGTCTGCTATTACAATAGTGTCAGAATGGCCTATCATTGATTTCATAATTGTTGATTTTGACAAGTTTGGTAATCTACTAATATAATGGCGTCATTATGACTTCACAATGGTCAACCACTGACACTCCATTGAAAGAAATGGCATAGAATTTGACAGACCATTATGAATTTAGCAGATTACGGACTTTTAGCAAAATGACAATGGGATCGTGTTGGAATGACGATGTTTATAAAAATATCAGACTTGAGGCCCAGATATTGTTCTAAACACAGATAAAACACTTATTAAAGTACCGACAAACAAAAGGCAAACGCTGCAATAATTTAAGACCAAACGAACTCGATTATTCCGACGGACATATTCAGGTTACATCACCGAAGGGTAGGTAGTGTAGGTACTATTCGATGCACTTTTACGCGGGGGTGAGATGGGGTGAAATGCATAAATACAGGCGAGGGAGGGAAGAATACAAAAATAGGGTGCTAAGAGGCCCCGACGCCATCTTGAAATCACCCTCGCAATGTCGATTTTTCGTGACGAGGGAACTTTTTATTTCTATTTCGCATGTTGATTGTTCTTCAAGTTTAAGTTAGGAATAAGTTTTAATGATGAAGAGTTTTTTTTTTGTATAAAAAGAGATGTGGATTGCACTTTGATTTAAATTTTTCTCTTCTAAGCAAGAAATACTAATTAGGGTTGATAATTAGGTAGGTACTACATGGGGGTGAAATCAAAAAAATTTGAGCTTTTTTTCTTGGTGTTTTATTAACTTTTAATAAGGTTTGCGAGCGAAATATCATTAAAATAAGACTAACTAAGATATCTTGCATTTTATGATTTTTCTTTTAGGTTTAGACGAGACGTGTGGTTTTAGTATTTTTATTGCTGGAAATATAATTTAAAAATACTTTTCTGTATATACTTGGTTGATAAAAACTGGCCATGTGTACTGGCACTAAACAAATGAATTTAGGAGTTTTATACGAGAAGTTTTTAACTCTGAGGAAGTGTGGACCCATCTATATTCGACAAAAAAATATTGGCCGTTTTTGGAAACCAAATACTAAAATTTTCGTGTGACATTGGTTTTTACTGTGAAAAAAGAAACAGAATAACCAAAGTAACAAGAAGATGGTTTGATCTTTCTCCCGGTTTCTTAAGCCCTCAACTTTTGACCACTTCACATTTTGTTTAATGATTTTAGTTGTTACTAGCTGCTGCCCACGACTTCATTCAAGGGTTTTTTTTTGGGTATGAAAAATAGATGTTGGCCGATTCTTAGACCTACTCAATATGCTCACAAAATTTCATAAGAATCGGTCAAGCGAACATTGTGACACGAAAATTTTATATATTATATTTTGTATTCATTTTGTGGTAATTTACACAAACAATAATCATAGATTTTTCGTGTTATGGATAGATATTTAGTAACAACATAAATTGCATTCAGAATTTCTTGCACAACACATCTATCATTCATGTTTTTTTTGCATATCCACATCAAGAATGTATCAATAAAAATGTTCATAACCAAATTTATTCAAAACATGCGTATCAAAAACTCATCTATTCAAACCATCCAGTTTTCTAGCTGATTTAGAACTAAAAATCAACATAAACACTGAACTTATTCATTAGTGACTTTCTTCCACACAAAGCATATAATATCCACTTTTCTATGTCAACTTGTAATTCACTAATAAATCCACTGTGTAGGACAATAAATTATAGAGTCGCTGTCAAAACTCTGAACCGGTTAAAACTGGTTTTGACTAATAAAATCTCAATCTCAATTTTCTCAAAAACCTTTTTGCTAAAACTAACATTTATTTTGAAACTTTGTTTGTTTCGCACTTTTTTTCCTAAAATAGCAAATAGTCAGACAGGAAATATCGAGTCCGTCTAGGTTTTCTGATTATCTTTTATCTTGTGGTCTCGTAAGTACTAAAACCTTTGGATGATATACAAATAATTGGACATAGTACATTTCAAAATTGGGTAAAATGGTTTTTAATTAAAGATATTGCGTTTTCATAAATAAGAATTTTCACTTAAAACCATTAAAACTCATTTTGGGAGACGTTGCTGTTGTGTTGTGACCTAGACTGTCAGATCCTTTATATTCCCTAAAAAACGTAGGTAACGTTATTATGTTA
The DNA here is from genome assembly GCA_963082945.1 of Cerastis leucographa. Lineage (NCBI taxonomy): Eukaryota > Metazoa > Arthropoda > Insecta > Lepidoptera > Noctuidae > Cerastis > Cerastis leucographa. Next base: position 3,878,540 of record OY720359.1, read on the forward strand.
GGCGGTACGGTAGCGAATAGTCTTGCAGTTACAAATAAAATTAATCTAAAATAAATTAAAATAAAATTAATCTTTAAATAAAAAGCCGGATAGAGAACCGGATTTTGATACTGTACATATTTTTAATATTATTTTAGATCTATTTGTAGTTTGTAAATAATGTACACACTGAATTCAAATAAAAACACATAAAATAAAATAAAGAAATGACAATGTCATTATCCATTTCATAGAGTTGAAAGGTTTTGTAACTGACTGACAGAAAACTAGTCAAAATAAGTTTTGCCCTGTTAAAACGTTTAACTGTAACACTTATGCCGCGTGTCTAAAACACTTAATATTCCATAAAAAAACTGTTTCATTATCTTCGTTTCAATCGCGACGCCTTCACACAATGCATAGTAGTTTGTAGCCAATAGTAAAACAGCTAGAAATAATTACTGCAGCATAACCCCGCCTTTACATTGTCTGTCGGTTAAGTTATGGCTTCAGGTGCTAGCTTACTAATTATTCTGATTACCCCGTTGTGAATAAGCGCTATGGTGTTGTTGTGGTGGATAAAAAAATTATGGTTTATCAATAGTTTGTGTTTCATCGTGTTTCCTGTATAGGATGAGATATTTTTCCGTGTGTGGCGTAGTTGCAGCTCCCGACTTTTTCCGTTTGAAATTTACAAAAAAAAATTGTTTCATCTGGAAGCGACACGGTAGACCGCGAAATTAAAATTTTCTTACGTTTTTTGCTATTTGCCAGTCAGTGGCAGGCTGTATGTTGAACAAAATATGATTCGCGGTAGTTATAGACATATAACTACCTAGGAGGAGCTCGTGGCTAAATAATAACAGCCACCCGGGTCGATCTTTCAAGGTTAAGCCGTGCTTGCCGGGGTTGGTCCGTGGATGGGTGACCATAATTACATACCGAGTTTCCTCCGTGCCTCGGAAAGCACGTTAAGCCGTTGGTCCCGGCTGTCATTTGTAGATCTTTGACAGTCGTTACGAGTAGTCAGAAGCCAAAAAGTCTGACATCCAGTCTTAACCAAGGGGTATCGTATTCCCCAGTTACTGGGTTGTGGAGGTCAGATAGGCAGTCGCTTCATGTAAAATACTGGTTCTCAGCTGCATCCGGTTAGACTGGAAGCCAACCCCAAGATAGTTTGGGAAAAGGCTAGGCAGATGATGGTAGTTATAGACATATGTATTTATAGAATTATAATCATTTAAACCATGAATTCATTTAATCCCATTGAATGACTATGTGATGAAAAAATCAATCAATGGGGTTAAAATGAACATAAAAGATTGTATTGATGATTTTAAAATTATAACTCAGTAAAGCCATATTTGTTACGGCCGCAAATCATATTTTAATCGAAATACAACTTGACACTGACCTGCAAATTGCAAAAAAACTAAAGAAAATTTGAATTTCGCAAGTTACCCTGACGATTGCACCCTAAATACTGTATTAAAAAAAAAAAAAATTGCCCAGTTACTTAAATGAATTTAAGAGTGTAAATTTTTCCTTCCCAAGATTTTAACTTTCGCGACTTACTTTTATTCTGTATTTGGGAAACAACCCATACATTTAAAAGAATATGCATCACACATTTCAATCACTCCTTTTATCGATACACTATTTATCTCAAACTAAATACATACCAATTTTTCATCTCGATAACTATCGACCCATGGGGTGAACACCCATAAATAAGCACATAATGATGTACTAACCATTGTGATTACGTCCCCCCGATGAAAAAATGAAGAAAAAAAGGTCAGGGGTGAAATTCCACCCTCGCGGCGTTTTTGCCGTCCATCAGTCACCCCCGTTTTTGATTTTTCGTCTCTATTGGTACATAATAGGTATCGATTTTAGGGTTGTGTCGCCTTTGTGTTCAATTCTATAGAGTACAAAATGTTTATATAATGACGAGTGTTCATTGGTTGTCCAGGGTGATCGCTTTTTTTTAAATGCGTAAGTATTTTTTTAAAGATATACTTACTTATAATGTTTATATATGTAAAAAACATCAATTAGCAGTTCTACATTGATTTTTATTTATTTATTCAAAGGTTTAGTTTTGCTACAGGAGGTAAAACTGTAATATTTTGAGAGCAATAATCGAAAATAGATCCAGAATACAGGCTGCTTCTGAATGAAAAAATCGTAATAGAAAAACTTAGTACCACTTTATACTTAGAAAAAAACACCAATTTTATTGCTAGAAAAAGAATCCTTCCTCAAAGAAAAAGTAAGTTTATTAAGCAAAATAAACCGTATTTTATTTTGGTAATAAAGCTCTCAAATATCTGCGGACGTTGAAATTAAAAAGAGATACAAAAACATAGGTTTTACACGAAAGCTCGAGTGTTCGTAAGACGGGAACTACCAACTTATTTTCTCTCTGGTTTTCTGTAGGTACCACTTGATGAAAAACCTCAACTTCTCAACTCAATCTAATTAGCACTGCAATACTTCACATATATTTTAATGGAAACAGCTTTTTAGGGTTCCGTACCCAAAGGGTCAACCAGGACCCTATTACTGAGACTTCGCTGTCCGTCTGTCACCAGGCTGTTTCTCATGAACCGTGATAGTTAGCCAGTTGAAATGTTAACAGATTATATATTTCTGTTGATGCTATAACAAAAAATACTAAAAAGAAGAAACACAGTTTTAAACTCCACACGAAAAGCCAATGTTAAACTTTAAAAAAATAAGTGAATCTGTATAAATTCCTAGCCAAATATTTAACTGAAAAAATACCTCAAAACAAATGCATAATGAACTCTTGATATCAATTAACCGGCGCGTTTAATAAAACAATTTAATTAATTAGCTTCTAAAAGTTTCGCGAAGTTTCATAAGGGGTTGAATTTTTACCCCACACTTAGGGGGTGAGACTGGACCCTCGGTATTGCTGACTTTGTACTAGCTTTTTTGCTCCGTTTTAAGTTTTTTATTACTGGAAGAATATTATTTTCAGCTTATGAACATATAACAAACAAATAATTATCTAAGTAGGTACACTTATTTTCAGACTTTATGAAGGAACTTCTGTTTGCCTGAATAACTTATGGTTTTAATTTCGATAATAGTTTCAAAATCTAAAAAAGTGTGTTAAGCCCCAAGTACAATAGGACAAGCTGGATGACGATGAAAAGTTACAAAATCTATGGGTAGCAATTATTTAAGTTATTTCTCTGTTAAGAGCATTTATACCTTACCGCTTTTCATACAAACTTTCAAGTCGTTATTTTCCGAAATGACTGAACCGATTTAAATGAAACTTTATACGCATAAGCAGGATACATAGATCTAAAAAGTAACTAAAAAATATTTTCAAAATGTGTTTTAAAAAAAGAGATAACTGGAATTTTCTGTTTCTATAGAAAATTTATAATAGGTCTAATTTAACTGTAATACTATTTTTCGAAAAAAAAAATTAGTAACTTTTTAGATCTGTGTATCCTGCTTATGTGTACGAAGTTTCATTTAAATCGGTTCAGTCATTTCGGAAAATAACGACTTGAAAGTTTGTATGAAAAGCGATAAGGTATAAACGCTCTTAATTGTTTTGTGTACTTAAAATTAAAACATACATGAAGATAAAAGAGCACAATTACTGTCAGTGGTAGTGAAAGAATATTTATTTGTCGCAGGGACATGACATGAAAATTACAAAAATAAAAGAAAACAATAAACATCAACAAGGCAAGAAAAAAATTTATTAAAAGTACAAACAGGACGGAACAAAAATGTTTACTGCTTGCACGTCGTGACTGCGACAAGCAGGTTACCACTAGTAATAGTGATAGTAATAGTGCTTATTTCAATATAAATTTCTACCAACAGACCTGCAGTTACTAATAAAGAGGGGCATTTTCGGTCTTACATTTCAACCCCAGCGGTTAACTGGTATCCGTACAAAAAAAAAAAACTGGTACTTTTTCCCAAACACCGAAAAAAATCACATCCGAAGCACAACTTTTAACTCACAACCAAAAAATCCTAAGAAAGCCATACTAGAGATTTTAATCTGCAAACGTTATGAAGTACAGAAAACTGGTTCTGCGTACAAACCCATAGGCAACGGGTTCCATTGATCTTAAGAAAACATTCCCCTTGTGAACCAAGTTGAGCACCGCAAGAAGTACTTACTGTTGAGAAAAAAAAAACAATCTTAATGTTGTTTTGAGTTGGTGGTTCCGTAGAAAATAATGGCACGGGGTAAGTAAAATGCGGTGCATTTAATTTTGCTAACGTTAAAAAACTATCAGTGACTGCGGATTGAGTTGCCAAGATAATAATTTGATAAAGAGGATAAATTTAGGACTAGTGAGACTGACAATATGCTGAACAAACCGGTTTCGCAAATCGTTATCTAATGCTTGTTAAATTAAAACTTATACTTACTTTCTCTTTGTCATCACTCTTGCCCCTATCCCAATGTATTTGTGCTGTGCGCAGCATGTCTTCTTCTTCCATACTTCTCTATTACTCTTCATCTCATCAGACACCTGCTTTCTTGCCATATCATCCTGCACACAGTCCATTTAGTTAGTTGGTTTCTCATTCTATGCAATCATTATGACAAAAATACATGATATTGCCTCATGGTTAAGACTACTGTATGTATTCATAGTTGTTACTTTGTCAACTTCATCATCATCATTTCAGCCGAAAGACGTCCACTGCTGGACATAGGTCTCCCCATCCTCCCTGGATACATTAGTGCAAGTCTCTCAAGTTAATTCTTAACTTCGCTCAACTAATTAATTGTGTTCATAGAAAATCATCACGGACTTCTCTTTTCGGTGTGAGGTTTAGAGAATATTAGCTCAGGGAGAGTTTAGCGTGATATACTATGCTCTTACAAGAAAATAATCAACGCAGTTTTACAATTACGCCTCGGAACCCCAATTCCGATAACCTACGAGTAAAGTTCAAGTTTATATAACTGGTTTCTGCCGCTAGGTTGGACCTGTTCCAAGTCCCAAGGTTGGAATAGCGGTGTTACTGCAAATGTAACGTGTAGCTAAGGCTGGAGAGAACGGGACTCATCTTGGGGGATGAAAGAGAGAAATCGAAATATTTCGAAGAGATTTTTTTTTAAGACGAGGAAAGATTTGGAAGGTTTTTTGCTCCATTTTTGATTTCCTAGTTACGATTCATGGAGGAATTTATAATATTATCTGTCTCCTAAGTCAAGCAGTCATTTAGCACCTAATTTAGGAGCCAGGGACCTTAGATTGGGACACTATTTCTGAGTATTGTATAATATGATATCTCTGCAGCGCAGGACTTACTTCTTAAAAATATATGACCCGTTATTTTAATGGAAAAACATGAAAGATGATCCTATGTTTTACGGTGAAAGTAATAGTCAAAAAGTCAGCCATCTTAGATTTGAGTTGTTCGTGACGTTTAAAATATCAGGTAGTTACTTAATATACTATGCCTGTCTCATAGTTTTTTTTTTTACCAGAAATAAAAGTAAGTTTGCAAAAAAACTAGCTGCGTCAACATAATATTTGTTTAGTTATGCACAAAAGTAACAGTGCAAAATCAAAACTACTTTTATCTCACGGCAAGTTGGCCAAAAAAGGTCGCAAGTCAAAAAAAGAGTCCTCCACGAAGGTCACACGTTTTTACTTTCCAAAAACAAAAAACAAACGCAAACATTAATTCAAAATACATCTACCGTAAGCGAGTTAAGTGGCAAACATGACAAAAAACAAAAAAAAAGTCTTGGGTCCCATGTTTAAAATTCCGTTCACACATCGGATCAATTTTTTGGCAACAAAAGAATTTAAATAACAAGAACAGTAAGAAGTTTTTTTTTTCTTAGAAAAAAAAGTGCAAGCGTAATCTTTTTTTATGATAATTTGGAGGGTATTTTTTACCTGCTGTCACTTAAGAATCGATTAAATAATCGATTCTATAATAGAGGTGTTGATCCATTGCTATTGAATCGCTTATTTATTTGGCACGAGCCGACACTAATAGGGATCAATATGTTTTTTTTAAAGGTGTTAGTAGTTAGTCAACAATTGAACATTATTTGTTATACAGGGTGAAATTGAACAGATGCGACAAATTTAAATATACAATAATACGTGTTACAACAAAATTTAGAACATATCAAATGTAAAATTAAAAAAGAATCTAACAGTGTTACGAAAAACGTTAAAATAATTAAAGTATCAAAGAATTTCGCGTACTACCGTTTTCGCGTAGTGGGCACGATTATTAATAATAATTTTTCTTATTTATTTTGCATATTAATTTATTTTGCTGGAGTACCGATAATTCGTACTTAAATAAGGATAATAGCATCAATGGACCATTTTAAAGCGATAATCACGTAATTTTTTTTAACAATTTAGATTGTAGAAAAAACAGTTTATAATTACTGTGTTACTGTAACTGAAGCTCCCATTTCTTTTTGTCGCATTTATTCAAAGTCAGCCTGTATTGATAGGTCTTTTTGTTGAACGGTGTTCAATTACGGGATTATGTTTTTAGGGTGCATCTTTAGGAAGATTCGAAACCACAAATTATTGCCTACTATTAAGATTGTTTAACTTCAAATAAACTGAAAGAAACGTTATCTTAACTCACACTTAAAATGCCTAAATGCCTAGGTCTCTTACTTAAAAAACGTTGAGTTTTAAGTAAAGTACTCGTACAATCTCAGCGACAATGAATGTCAAAAACTTGGATAAAATGTAGCTAAACGCTATTCAATTTTTGAAACATAAAGACAGAAATTAGAACGCGTATTTTCGTAAAAACGGTAATTTACCATTCTATTATAACTTTAAATTTTGAATATGTATTTTAATCAATACCAATATAAGCCTACTCATACGATGTAAGTTTTTAAATGGATATGGTCACTAAACACTGTATTTATTTTTATAGATTTGTTTGATATAACTTCGCCCACCCACAATAACCTAGCGAATCCATGATCATGGTGCTTGCAACAACGCCGAAATATCGGGACCTCACAACAAATAGTTAACATTGTAAATATCCCGTTTCTAGTGTTAATGATACTCATACAATGTTTAAACCTCACACTTAAGTTCTGGTGGATTTTAAATTATTTTTTATTGACATGATGCCGGTCAACAGCGGTTAAGACATAAGTAAAACGGAGAGCTGGACGTATATACCAGTTGATGGGTTACAGTACAGCTTGTTTGCTTTCAGACGAAAATAATCAAGTCGCTGCCACCAAACATTGTCTTTCGTTTTACCAAAGCTTAACTTGCAAGACGTGGAGCTCGTGGCTAAACACAATAACTGCCGCACTGGTCGATCTTTAAGGTTAAGCCATGCCATGCCATTTGCCAACACTCGCCGCCTGACCGCCGTCGCGTACGGACGTGCCGCTACCTGCTCGCATTCCCGCTCGCTATCAGTGTGTGTCATCGGTTCGTCGCTTCCCAGTGTCGTGACGTCATCAGTAGTCCCTCGACTACACCCCCGAACAATTGCTGTCTTTTTATTAAGACAGCACTTGCTCATTTGCTTCGGATATTATTCCGATTTAACTTCCTTTGCCCCATCAGGGAAAAGTCCTCAGTTTCGAGGTTCTTGGTGGGAAACCTAACGGTGCCAACGAAACCGAGAGAGGGTGGTGACCCAATCCGCCCGCCTAACCCCTTCAGGGTCTAGGTGAAAAATTGGACTCCGTCGCGAACACATGTGCCGCCGATATACTGTGCTAGTGTTTCCCGTTTTAACAAGTTCCTGAAAGCAAGTTCCTAAGACTGGGGTTGGAGTTGCTACCAAGCCAGGACCTTCGGACTGTGGCTGCGGGAAGGTTGAAACGGGTGAGTCGCTGACCCAGTAAATTCCCTACATAATTGTTCAAGGAATTAGGTTGCTAAGCGCGCTGAGCTTCACTCAAATGTCCGCTAACTTTTAGCCGATGAAATGTCGTCCCTCGACGAGACAGAAAAAGCCCTTTTGCGCTTTTTCTTGCGCATCGTTGCGACAGACCCAAATTTTAAAACATATGGGTCTGAAATTAATGCTATCCGGCAAACCAGTGATAACGTCACTGACTTCAGTGACGCACTTGAAAGCCCTTTGTCTCCGCCGCCTGCCGACAGAGGCTTACCACCAGCCGTCGCCGCCGCGATTAAGGCTACACCAAGACCCATTGTTGTGAAACCCACTGTTTCACAAACAAAGGCCCAGCCCGCACCTGCGTCCATTGTTCCCGTTTCCGAGAACATGGACAAAGGCTTACCGCCAGCCGTCGCCGCCGCGATTCCGGCTAAACCGAGTCCCATTGTTTCGAAACCTTTTGTTTCGCAAACAAAGGATCAGTCCGAACCTGCGTCCATTGTTCCCGTTTCCGAGAACATGGACACAACTGAGCCAGTCTCCGACTCAGAGTCAATTTTAGACTCGTGTTCTGCCGCCTTGTCCTCTGAAGACGACTATCAAGTCGTCGGAAAGGGCAAGAGGAAGAAGGGCAAAAACTCCCAGGCCGCCATGGCTAAAAAGATCGTCGCGCTCCCTTCTGTCCCCTCTCCCGCGGCCTCCCGTCCCACCTCCCCGGTCCCCGTACCAACGTCCGCCGCTGCTCATACCAGCAGGCCAGCCAGCCCTAAGGCTCACCCTTCAGCCGCTTCTTCAATGAAGCTGAAGCCCCCTCCCCCGCTGTTCATTCAGGACAAAGGGAAATGGACAGACGTGTCCAAAATGTGTGTTGAGCGCCGCATACAATATACAAGCGCAAAAAGCACACAACAGGGTATAAAAGTGGTGGTCCCTACGACCGCTGACTTCAGGGAACTAACCCGTCAGCTGATCGGAAGGCACATAGCCTTCCATACTTACTCCCTTCCAGAGGAGAAGCCCACCCGCGTGGTGATCAGGCGGATCCCGAAGGAGATATCCACGGAGGACATCCTAAATGACCTCCAAGGCCAGGACATCCCGGTCGCAGCCGTCCACCGCCTTCATAAGGCGAGAGGCGGAGCCCAGTACGATATGGTACTGGTCATCTGTGACCCAGTAGAAGGACACCACCCGATCTTCAAAGTGAAGTCGGTATGCTCCCTCACAGGCATCTCAATAGAGAAGCCTTACCGCTCAGCCGTAGTAGGGCAGTGCCACCGCTGCCAGCTGTACGGACACAGCCAAGCCAACTGCCATGCGCCGCACAGATGCATAAAGTGTCTAGGCGACCATGGTACGGCAGACTGCCCCCGTCCCAAAGACAAATCGCTATGCACGGAGCCACCGAGCTGTGTGCTTTGCGGCCAGTCGGGCCACCCGGCTAACTACCGCGGCTGCCCGAAAGCCCCCAAAGGCTCCTCTTCTAAACTGGCGAAGCGTGCAAACGCCCGCCAGCAGAGAGAAAGCCCATCGGTGAGGCTACCAACTGCACAGATGCCGGAGAGACTCAGCCCTCAGAGGCCCTCTCCCTGGACCTCGCTGAACCACCAGAGAGCCTTCCCGGCACTCGGCAAAGCAAAGTCCAGCCCCATTCCCGGGCTATTAGATGCCCCTGTCCCCACTCCCGTGGCCCAAGCGAGCGCACCGGCGCCCGCTCGTCCCGCGCCTCCCGGCCCCGTGGCCGCGGTCTCCTCTCCTAACGTAACTTTAGAAACGTTAGCAAAGTTAGTCACCCCCGAAGCAGACCGCATGGCGGCAGATCTCAGGGAGGCTAACACTGACGGTGATAAGCTTAAAATTATCCTCAAGTCCCTAATCAAGTTAGGCGAAGCCTTCAGCGGCATTAATCTTTAATTTCAATGGATAATACGAGATTAACGTGTACCAAACCCCGATCCCTTAAATTAGGGTACTTTAATGCCAATGGCATTAGAGGCCAGCGTGATGAAATCGCCACCTTCCTCCGTGACCATCAAATTGATATCCTCCTCATACAGGAGACCTTCCTCAAGCCCAGTCACCGCGATCCGAGAATTGCCAACTATCGCATAGTTCGCAACGATCGGTCACGTTGCCACAAGGGCGGTACTCTAATCTACTATAGAAAAGAACTGCACTGCATCCCCTTAGATCCCCCTCCCATGGAGTCTCTACTCGAGACTTCAGTGTGTCGACTAGGCATGACCGGTCATCAACCGATCACTATCGCCTCCGCGTACATCCCTCCCGGCGGCATGTCCGAGGAGCACACTCTGTTCACCAAAGACCTTGCCGTCCTCTTCGGCTTGAGTGACTCCGTTATCATAGCGGGCGACCTCAACGCCAAACACCCCGCCTGGAACAGCACGACGACCTCTGCCAGAGGACGTCACGTGTATAACCTGGGTGAGTCCCTCAACTTCGATCCCATCGCTCCTATGGAGCACACTCACTATCCCCACGACCCCGACCAACGTCCGGACGTTCTCGACATAGCGCTACTCAAGAATGTCAACCTTAAGTTGCATTCCATCGAGACTTTACATGAGCTTAACTCAGACCATCGACCAGTGCTCATGCACTTAGTTCCCCGCTCGGGTCCCTCTGACCCCAGCCAGCCCCCGCCAACCCAAGTGATAACCGACTGGAGGAAAGTCAGCGAAAAGCTGAAATCCACCACGTCGTCTCACCTGGAGTCCATCCCCGGCCACATAGTCTCAGTCGCAGACACGACGGCCGCCATCAACTCGTTTACAGAACACGTGCAATCCGTACTGAAGGATTGCTCACGAGAAGTTCCAGCATTGAGCGATCAACGCTGGATACTACCCGCTGACGTACGTGAACTGATAACCGAGAAGAACGCGGCCATCCGTGCCTACAGCAACTTTCCCTGCGACGCGAACAAAGCTCACATGCGTCATTTACAGCGTGCTGTAAAGAAGCGCACTAGTGAGCATCGTTCAGATCAATGGGACAAGACGCTTAGCGAGCTTGAGCCTACCCACCTAGCCTTCTGGCAGCTGCAACGCAAGTTGCGCTCCACCGAAGAGTCTTCGATGCCTCCCCTCACGCGACCCGATAAGAGCGTTGCATTCGACGACTCTGAGAAGGCCGAATGCCTAGCAGACAGCCTAGAGTCCCAGTGCTCCCCCAGCTCTCAACCAGTAGACAAGCGACATCTCGATGAGGTGAACGCATTCGTCGAACGTAGAGCCGCCCTACCCCCTGTAGAAGACCCAGATGATCCTCTGCCTCCGGTCACAGCTGACGAAGTGCAAGACATCATTAATAAGCTTCAACCGCGCAAAGCACCCGGCTCCGACGGAATCACCAATAGGGTGTTTAAACTCCTCCCCGCTCAGCTCGTCGTGTTAATGGCGGCCATCTTCAATGGCGCCCTGAGCAACAACGCTTTTCCCCAAATATGGAAAGAGGCCACTGTCATCGGTTTCGCCAAGCCAGGCAAACCCAAGTCTGAGCCCTCGAGCTACAGACCTATCAGTCTCCTGAACGCACTCGGCAAAATCTACGAGAGACTCATTTATAAGCGACTCAAAGACTTCGCCGAGGCTAAGAGTCTCATCCCCAACGAGCAGTTCGGCTTCAGAACCGGACACTCTTGCATTCAACAGGCCCATCGCATCGTAGAGCACTTGAGCGCTGGCTTCCAGCGTGGAGCGATGACGGGTGTGTTGTACTTCGACATAGCAAAGGCTTTCGACAAAGTCTGGCACAACGGCTTATTATATAAGCTGTACAAACTGGGAGTGCCGGACCGTCTCGTGCTCATCTTACGAGACTTTCTGTCGGATCGCACCTTCCGCTATCGCATCGGGAAGGCACTGTCTTCTCCCCACCCCATTAGAGCAGGAGTCCCTCAGGGCTCCGTCGTCTCTCCCCTTATCTTTACTCTGTTCACCAGTGACATCCCCAAGAGCAAGAAGGCTCAGTTAGCCCTGTTCGCGGACGACACGGCCATTTATTACACTGGCCGCAGTCACGACGCTATCTATAGAACCCTCCAAACCTCAGCCAACGTCTTAGGCGCTTGGTTCCGGAAATGGAGAATCGAGGTGAACCCCGACAAGAGCCAGGCAGTTCTTTACTCTAAACAGCGTAAAATTAAGCCACCCGCGCTCAGCCCGATCACTATGTACGGTAAGCCTATCCCTTGGGAGAAGCAAGCCAAGTACTTAGGAGTCATACTTGACAACCACTTGTCTTTCGCGGCGCACATCAAAGCAGCTCGCGACCGAGCTGCATTTGCTATGGGTAGGCTTCATTTCATGATTTCGGCAAAAAGCAAGTTGTCACTCAAGTGCAAATTGCGCCTTTATACCGCGGTGATCCGCCCCATTATGACGTACGCTTGCGTCGTGTACGCTCACACCAAGCCTAAGTACATCCATAGGATGCAAATTTTACAGAACCGGTTCTTACGTAGAGTCACGGGAGCCCCTTTTTATGTCCGTAATGACCGTCTACACGTAGACCTTAGAATGCCCACCGTCCTTCAGTTTATGAAACGCCTTTCGAAGCGTTTCTTCGATAACGCCATTAAACACCGTAATCCCCTGATCGCAGCGGCCGCCCGTTACGAACCCTCGCGCATTAGTACAGTACGCCGTCCTAGGCATACCCTTGTCACTCCAGATGATGCTATCACCCTCCTCCAGGAGAGTAGCAAAGAGACTAGCACTCTTAAAAAGTTCCGCCTCAAACCGCCGTCTTTCCGACCTCGCCGTCGAGGTCCGTCGCGACGTCCCGGTCCATGCCCTCCCCGACCCTCGCTCGAGCCAGCCCGCGATGCTGTGCCAGTAGTTTTAAATCAGCCCCTAAATAATGATACCATTCAGATCCAGCCTGTCCCCATGCAGTCCTCCCCCAGCGACGCCCTAAGCCGAGGTTCGTACCCCACAGGGGGTGCCCTTAGCGTGCAGTCGCTTAGTTTGTAAGTTTTTATGCCCTGGCTGGAGGCCTTACTCTAAAGGCACCCACAGGATAGTCCGGTTAAGCAGACGACAACCTCATAGGTTGAACTGCGAGATGCCATTCAAAAAAAAAAAAAAAAAAAAGCCATTTGCCAAGGCTGGTCCGTGGATGGGTGACTATAATTACATACAGGGTTTCCTATGTGTATAGGAAAGCACATTAAGCCGTTGGTCCCGGCTGTCATTTACAGATCTTTGACAGTCGTTACGAATAGTCAGAAGCCAAAAAATCTGACATCCAGTGTTACCAAGGGGTATCGTATTACCCAGTTACTGGGTTGTGGAGGTCAGATAGGCAGTCGCTTCGTGTAAAATACTGGTACTCAGATGCATCCGGTTAGACTGGAAGCCGACCCCAAGATAGTTTGGGAAAAGGCTAGGCTAGGTAGATGATGATCTTGCATGACGTGTTGGTAACTTCGCCAATTCTTACTTTCAGAAATTCGTACATCTTTCACATAGACACGAAAACAGTAGGTATATAAGCAACCAAAAAATATTCGCCTCAACAATTTCAATTTCGCTGATATCTTATTTAAAGGGAGAGACTTATTTTTCACCCCTAAGTATACGCCGCCCCTTACGCTCGCGTGCTCTTTGCGAACTTCAAAGGGGGTTACTTCCCCCCCTTGTTAACAAACTTCCACCTATCTGCATTTTTATTTAAGTTTCGACAAAAAATTTCCACCCCTTAATTCAATTTTTTTTCTCGCAGTCGCTCTAGGAAATTAATTAGAAAACGCGAACCTGATATTCTAGTCGATTTTAAAGATTAACTGATTTGAATATTATGGGGTGTTTTTGGGGGTGTTAATATTTCAAAGTAAATATTGGATAATGAAGTTGTTTTCTCTTTATGTACTTATCCGTTTTCCTATGTACATTTTTGTAGCACTTGCATATTAAAGCGGCAAAAAAAAAAACTCCAATTTCTTTTTGCACAAACCTTCGATCATCTTGGATTTTTACCTAAAGAACATTTTTACTAATAAATAATATTTTATGGCATTGCAGTACTGAAACTTACCACAAAAAAAATTATTATAATCATTTTATTTTTACCAAATAATGTATGTGTTTATTCTACTGTATTCTAGTGCCGACAAATTATTAATTTAAATAAAACGTCAGCGCTGTGTTAACACAGCGTTTTTTCCATTGATTTTAATGGTACCTTATAAGCGTATATAGCGTATTCGTATTTTTTCCACAATCAGCTAAGATCTGTTTGCCAATGTCTTACCAACTATTACGTATTCTGTGGTCTTACGCAAAACACTTTAAATATCGAATATTTTATGTTTGGACCTATATGCTATGCCGAGTTCATAAGATAGAAGCACCTTATGTACTAGGTGATAGGTAGCTATCACCAAAATTAAATGTAAAGAGACGACAAAAGGTGCCCCCTATTTGATTTCCATAATTGCAATAGCAAATTGCTAAAAAGAAATGCTCATTTCGGGGGTACCAGAGTGGGTGTTTAGGCAAATAATTTTCATCTTAAAAATAAAATAGGGATAGCAAAAACAAAAACGTATAGATGCATGCTATTTTATTTTAGTTTTTAGATACATAAATATATTTTTGAAAAACACCTAGGTTTGTCCGTGGATCGGTGACTATACATTACATACCGAATTTCCTCCGTGCTTCGGAAAACAAATTATGCCGTTGGTCCTGGCTGTCATTTGTAGATTTTTGTCAATCGTTACAGGTAGTCAATGGCCTGGAAGTTTGACAACCTGCAGTCTTAACAATGGTATCGTATTACCCAGTACCAACTGGGTTGTGGATGTCAGATAGGCAGTCGCTCCACGTAAAATATTGGTATTCCGCTGCATCCGGTTAGACTGGAAGCCGACCCCAAAATATTTGGGAAAAGGCTAGGCAGATGATGACAATGACAATGAATGACAATGAAGCAGCGGTGGCCCAGTGGTAGCAGCCCCGACTTACGAGCAGTAAGTCGTAGGTTCGAACCCAGGCAGGCGCATTACTTTGTGTAATTTATTTCATCACCGCTGCTCTCAAAACGGTGAAGGAAAACATCGTGAGGAAACCGGCATGTCCTAGAACTAAAAATTCGAAGACATGTGACATCTACCAACCCGCACTGGGCCCGCGTGGTGGATTACAGCCCATTCCCTCTCATAGAGAGGAGGCCTGCGTCCCAGCAGTGGGAACAATATAGGCTGATGATGATGATGAGATGATGACAAGGGATTTCACATCAAATACAGGAGCAGAACATAAATATTTTGTTCTACAAAATTTTCTCGTAATCATTGCCACTATATCCAAATGCTATTTTTGCGAACGGTACAATGATTTCAATCGGGAGGCGTTGGCACGCGACCTCCTCTTTAATTATTTCTTTTTTTTTCTCAAAGCCCCAATAATAAATGCAAATAATACTCAATGCGCCATTCGCCAAATTATTGAGCCTTAAGCCTATCTGTATTATGCAGTTTCCTATTATGTACCCTGTATGTGTATTAAACTGAGGTACATTATTTATATATTTTATGTTTAGGAGTTCGTGCAAAGATGTGAAAACGCCAAGTAACAACCATTTTTTTTATTAAACTGTCACTGTTACTTACGTGTTTTAACCGTGTTTTTTTTTAAGAACCTTGCTCCTTACTAGGAATTACTCCTGTATCGTGGGTGTGTTTACAAACATTTAAACTCACATACACAAACAGCCAGACCCGGACCACGCAGCCCCGTAGTTAATTGCTCAACCACTGCGCCAACCGTGCCGTCAAAAGATTATTATTTACTGTGAGCTCCCGATATTTCGACGCTGTTGCAAGCGCCAACGAATCAATGACCAACATTGCCATCGTCGTAAGCGCCATGGCGCTTGCAACAGCGTCGAAATATCGGGATCTCACAGTAATTAATAGCCACGGAAGATATCCCATAAAGAAGATCCGCTGAAGATTTAAAAAGTCTTTTTTTTTATCGTAAGCATTTGACATGAGGGTCCGTCGGTTGTTATTAAGTTTTTTTTTATCTCTTCTGTTTAAAAACGTTGCCCCCCCACACAAGGAATTTCTCCCGTATCGTGAGTGCGTTTAAAAACATTTAAAGTCACATATCGAATTGGTTAAAATGTAATTATATTTACGTTTGTATCAAACATTATTAAATTAACATGTTATAAATGCGATGTAATTATTACTTTCATAACTAATGATGGTTTGTGTGGATAACTTACACATGCGTAATGTCATAGCGCTGGCTGAAAAACATCGTTTAGGCTTTAAGTAAGAGTTTGCGAAAATACTATGAAGAAAATATACAAAAAAAAAAATACAGTTGAAGTTCAGACACACTCAAATCGGTCGGCAATAAACCTCAAGAAAATAACTTTAACAATTAAAGATTGGAGATTGCCGAAGTCGAGAAAAATACGGGAAAAATCACGACGAAAAAAAAAGCCATTAAAAACAATCACCAACAATAATTCTTGGTGAAGTTTGAACTCCCAAATCTCGTGTCCTTTGCAGAAACTTGATAAATATGAAGGGACTGAATTTAACCTGATATTTTTATGAAGAAGAAGTTTTTATGTGAGATTTTTAACCGACTTCTTAAAAAGGAGGAAGTTATGTATTTCACTAGCACCTTTCACTGATTTCTCCATTATTTGTGGTCCAATTTAAGTGATTATTTTTACGTTTGACAGAAGAAGCTCGCGCGGTGCTCCCATATATAAATTTTATTAACTTTATTTTGGTACTTTACGAGTTATTATGCATATTTTCTTCTTCACCGTGTGAAAACTTCTAGTTATAAAGCAAAATTGGTACTTGACAAGAATTTGTATGAGATACCAAAACTTTTTTGCAAAAATAATAACCGACCACAAGTCGATATTTTTTTGCAAAAAAGTGGTTGAATTGAAAAATTGAAATTGAAAAATTGAAGTGAATTGCTTGAATAAATTGAGAAAATATTCTAATCAAATCAGTATTTCGTATACTTGTATGATTATTTTTGTGTTGCTACATTATTCTTTCCGGATATTATTTGCAAGATAATATGAAGCCATGAAGGTAAACTTCTGCATTTTCATTTAAAAAATGTCCGCTATTGCTTATGGTATTTCCTGCGAAAGAAATACAGTAACGGTCAAAGAGCAAATAAATAGCTTTAGAAAAAGGAAGAAATAAACTTGACACTGACAGCGAAGAATCGAAGTAACCTCTTTTGTTTTTATTTTTTCAAATGACAACTGTTGTAATGCATACAGTTCTTTCACAGTACACTTATTATACCTCTGACAACAGCAACAATAGTGAAAAAAAAATAAAGATTTTATTTGATTTTGACATAATGCATAATGGTCTGCTTTCAGTCTAAACGGAAGCAGCGGAATACCAGTTTTTTACATGGAGCGACTGCCTGTTTGACTTCCGCAACACAGTTAGTACTGGGTAATACGATACCCCTTGGTGAGTGATTGTCAGGCTTTCGGCCTAACGACTGTCAAAGATCTACAAATGACAGCCGGGACCAACGGCATAATTTTTACTTAATGCTAAAACAGATAAAAAAAATACTGTGAAAATACTATTTACAGTGTAGGTTTTACGTTTCGTTTAAAAAATAGTCAGACAGTGAAATGCCAAAGAAACTAAAGAACATCTTTCATCCATTACAAGTACAGTCACCATTAAAAACACGAAACGTCGAACAAATTGGCATCGCACATAAATTTTACATAAACTATTGGACAGGGGTTGTCGCACCCCATCAGTTCACCCCCGCGATTCGCCCTGTGACCCTAACCATTATGGTGGTTGAGGATTTAAAAAATCGATAGGCTTAGTGCAGTGGTATGTTTTTGTGAATAGCATGGTGGAATAGAGGTCAGTTCTGACGGTCATCGGGCCATGGATGATAAGTAAGTAAAACTATGATAAAACAGTTGCTCGTTTACAACAAGGATGACATAACTCAAAAATTTAGATTTTTCGATGTTGTGTCTCGTTGAACATAAAATTAACGAAAGTAAGTATTAAATTAAGAAACGAAATACGTTAAATAGGTAAACCTTTCATCTTTTGATAAGAAACGGAATACGTAATATTAACCTTTTAACTTTGGGTAAAAGGTCTTTTTTTGCAAAATTAGGCAATATAATGAAAATATTTTTAATCTAACTTAAACAAAACGCTGTCCCGTAGTACTTCTTACTTTTCGAGTTATCTCATTTTTGTCGCAAATAAGTGAATTATGGTATTTGTGTAAGTAAATTCTAAACCAGAAAAAAAATTGATGCCGACAAAGTCTTGACAGATAGTCCATTTATATTAATTACAGCCATGCTCAAAGATCTCATCTAGTTTGTATCATATTTTTGTGACGTGTCAAAGTGTTTGTAAAAACTATAAACAAGGTTACAGAAAAAAACACCGTTTAGCAAGAAATAGCAATTGACGGTAATTTTACTTTTTATTTGGTGAGCTACTTTGATTCACTAATTGGTGAATCTTAATTATCTTACGACCATTACAATTGCGAAAGTCTGTGAGGATGGATTTTGGTTACTCTTTATCACAAAAACGACTGAACAGATTTGGATGGAATGAAGGACACAGCTAGTTAATAAACTAGATTATCATAATATTGGATTACCTTTTCATTAAAAGCCCTCCTTCGCGAATAAATATTTACGTAAATAAATCAAAACAAGCACCTCACTACCTACCTATTCGCTTTTGCCCTCAAGCCAAACACGGCATGTTATTTTCCAACCCTCCTCAAGAAATTCATGCAAATAGAAAAAAAGAAAATATTCAAATTCGATCTCCTCTTGATGGAAAGTCGAAAAATCCTCCCCTTCAATAATCATATAAAATATATAAGTATAACTAGGGGTACTTTCTGCGTATGAGGTTTCAAAGAGATTGGTGTTTTGAAGAAATTCGAATTTTTTACCTACCCTCTTGGTACAGTCGGTGGGAACGGTCGTAAGTAATGTTTTTGGTAGAAAAGTAAAAAATAAATAAAAGCGGAGTTGGAAGAAAAGTTTATTTTTAATGTCTATTTTCTTAAAACAATTTAAATACGGTAAGATTTTGCTTGTTGTATAAAATCAGTGAGGAGTAAACATTACACCACAGTCACCACATCGAAAAGGAATCAACACCAGATTATACCTAAGAAAAACTGCTATTATTTTGCAATAAGTTTAGATTCAAATCAGCATTGTGTACAATTAAATTCATTTAACCATTCATGAAACACCAAATCTATATAATCCACAAGTTTTCAGAAAAATATGGCGTAGATATAAAGGTTTAGATCAGGGGGGTTACTATGACGCTTAATAACATTATTGTTCCATTCCTATTCCAGAGTGGGAAAGAGATAGAGCTAGACGACCTGTATAGCTCTGTCTTTTTTTTACTCTGGAATAAGAATGAAACAATATTGTTTTAAGACGTCATGGTACGCCACCAGGGCTTAGTCTGTATTAATTAATGCGCAATATTGAGTTAGTCTTCTTCTTCTTTGCCTAACCTGGTGTCAAAGTTTTTATGCCATCAACGGGCCTCAGTTTACAAGCCGTCGAGAAATATTTCTCGGGCATGCTGGTTTCCTCACGATGTTTTCCTTCACCGCAGCTAGTGATAATTATACAATACGTAAATGAATCCGAAAAATTTGAGAGTCTTGAGTTCGAACTTGGAACCTATGACTTGGTAGTCCAACGGAGACACCACGGCTATCACTGCAGTTATTTTTTTAGTTCTAAATAAGCCTTCATTCATCATCATCATCAGCCTATAATGTTCCCACTGCTAGTACACAGGCCTCCTCTCTATGAGAGGGAGTGGGCTGTTATCCACCACGCGGGCCCAGTGCGGGTTGGTAGATGTCACATGTCTTCGAATTTTTAGTTTTAGGACATGCCGGTTTCCTCACGTTGTTTTCCTTCACCGTTTTTGAGAGCAACGGTGATGAAATAAATTACACAAAGTAATGCGCCTGCCTGGGTGCGAACGCATGGCTTTCTGCTCGTAAGTCGGGGCTGCCACCGCTGCTCTCATTCAAGCTTTCATTAAAGCGTCCTAACCACTCTTGGCCGCGACTGTACGAGTACGCAACATGACACCCCAAACTGGATGGGATATTTTTTCCCAAATCAGATGCACTCCCCCATCTCTTGTTACCGTTATTATTAGATTTGTTAGCACACAGACCGATTCTTATACATAACCTCGTATTTACATAGCCTCTACACGCCAAAAACGACCTTAATTGCACACAATTTGGGCTCAATATGGTTTTGGAATCCCATGTGCGGATATTTTTGTTTGGTATTGATTTTATTTGTTTATTATGCGTCGAACATGTCTGGATGTTATTTTGTCTGTTTTGGTTATCGATGTGTGTTATAACAAAATGATGGGGAGGTAGGTCTAGTCATTTTTTTTAGTACGAATTTGGATGAAAATTTATCAAATATCAAAGTCAAACTCAAATCTTCTGTTGTGGTCATGTGGTCTTCTTTCTTTATCGCATAATTAGTGTCTGGTGTCAGTGTTTTTATGCTGCCCAGGGGCCTCTGAATTGGCTTTACATGCTGTTGACAAATATCTCTCATGCATATTGGTTTCCTCACGAAGTTCTCCTTCGCTGAATCAAGTTATAGTTATACAATACGCACATGAATTCGAAATATCAGGGGTGCATGTATTGGGTTCGAACTTGAGAGTTGAGATTGGGCAGTCCGGTGGTCTCACCACTATGCGATTACTGCTGGTCATGTGGTAAGTGGTTCTTACATTTAATTCAAGGTACAGTACCTGCCTGAGATGTTGCAGGGTTCTGACATAGAAATTTAAATGACTGTGCATAAATTAAAAGTGTGTGTGAAAAACTGATTATAATAAAAATTACTATACGTCTAGATTATAATAGTAAAGTACAGAGAAAGTCAAAGAAAACTTATCTAGGTGTAAATGTTATAATAGTAAAGTACAGAGAAAGTCAAAGAAAACTTATCTAGGTGTAAATGTTATAAATTCTACTCTGTTTTCTACAAGTGCCTATAAAGGGTGTAAAACACCTCTTAACGAAGCCGAAAGGCACTGGTTCTCCCTGTCATTGCGATCATTTTTTTGTTCTACACCATACCTGGGAACCTTCTAGTTACGGAGATATTAGGGGTCAAAATTACAACTTTTTGACAAGTTTTTTTTTAAATGCAAGTTTTTAATGTATGATTTTTACTTTAAACACCTCCACGACCCCCGTGCTATTCAATCCGTCCATCAGCACAATGTTTTGAATGCGTTACATTGAGTTCTACCACAAAACATGATTTTACACCCCCCAAAAAAAAGTCATTTCCCAGCAATAATTTTTGCGTAAAGTTACTTAGTTTCATGTACAGAATGCTTGGTTGACGGCTTCGTGATGAGGTGATTTACACCGTGTATAGTTCAATGAAATCTCTTTGGAATAAAACTGAACGGTGCGTTATATTACAGAACCTGGTATTTTCAAGTTTTGGTCAAAATTATAATAAGCAACAGTTAGAGAACCGCCATTGTATCCAAAATCGTTATCAAGTATCCTGTTATTTATTTGATTACATATATAAATGGTCCTGTATAAGCTTGAAATACAGTAGGTACTCGTAATTCGAAAATGTTCCCGTATTATTAATCCTAACTATTATAAATGCGAAAGTAAGCTTGTTTGTTACGCTTTTACGCGAAAACTCCTCAACCGATCATCATGAAACTTTGTACACATATTCTTGGAGGTATTAGAAGTAACATAGGCTATATATCATCACGCTATGACCAATAGGAGCGGAGCAGCAATGAAAAATGTTGCGAAAACGGGGAAAATGTGACGCAGGCGAAGTTGCGCGGGACAGCTAGTAACTAATAACTTAGTAAACTAGTAACGAGATATTTGCCATGTGTATTATTTGTTTCGAGTTCCCGATATTTTGGCGCTGTTGCAAACGTCATGACCACGAATAAACCTGATCTAGTGTTCGTGACCATGTCTGTTTCAAAACTTATATGGGTAATATCAAAAATAATTGTACATTCAGACATGCTGAAATGTCCATGGTAGGTCCTATCGAAATAATGCGTATATTTTATAAAACCAGTTATGATACGTGGACATTCAGAATTAGAGATGAATAATATGAATTTCAGAGCATAATAAAGCATATAGTTTTTAAAATACACATTATTGTTTGGGGGTATATCACATTTCTCCCATGTAAATAATGATGTCCTCGAAGACTTGTGCGTTACAAAAATGCCTCTAGTTTTTTTGCTTGCTACAATCTCATTAATTCAAGCTAAAAATGAACTTCAGTATTATAAAGGCTATCTAGATCCTGCTTTATTTTTTAAAAATTATAAAGAAATAGATAATTACCTTAAATCAAATCCGCGTCCACAATTTTTGTCATTTTTGTTATTCTATTTTGTAACACCAATATTTGGTAGTTTTTAAAAAGTGGAATCGGCAACACGATGTTTTTTGTTAGCAGCCAATCACGTAGCACTAATTAGTGACAGTCTGCCATTTTGCAACGTGCGTTTTTCTGAGTGCAGTGTGCCTAAGTCAGTGGTGAATTTTTTCAACAATAATACTTTCCTTTTGTGTGCTGGTCTGTTCAGCAACTGGTAAGTTATTTATTTAGTTTTAGACCATTTAAATATTGTATTACTCTCGTCTAAATAAAAAATAAACAACAATTTTATCTAAGCAGCTTAATTGATTTTTAATTCGTTCGAGGTTATATTCAACAGGTGTTTTATATTCCTTTTTGTTACAATTTGTTACAAAGTTTTGTTACGTAACAAAAATGAGTTAACAAAAAGGAAGTAAGGATGATTTTATACTGCTGAAAAATACGTCACACGTGTAGTTTATTACCAAAAAAAAAATCTAGCAATGCTTTCACCTTACCTACTAGGAATAGTAAATGAAAGGAAAGTATCAATTTACTAATGTTATTTTTATAGTTTTACTCGTTTTTACCCAACTTGTTTCAACCGGCCGTGCCATCACCGCTGTGTTTTGAGTTCATGACTAAGATCTGTGCGAGATTGAAACTAATACTTATGGCATATAATTAATGAATACGTTAGTAAAATGTCTAATCCTACCTGACATCAAATTGATCATGTCTCACGAAATGTTCTTAATACGAAAATATGTGAAAATATTGCTATGTTTTTTCTAAAGTTCGCTTTTAATCCCAGATAGTAATATAAGATTTGTTCTAGAAAAAATGCCCATGACACCTGCAGAACGACAATG
Source organism: Cerastis leucographa (assembly GCA_963082945.1). Classification (NCBI taxonomy): domain Eukaryota; kingdom Metazoa; phylum Arthropoda; class Insecta; order Lepidoptera; family Noctuidae; genus Cerastis; species Cerastis leucographa. The sequence continues at coordinate 3,901,765 of OY720359.1, forward strand.
CAATTACTGAGAACGACTGAAACAAAACGATCCCGAAAAATATGAAGAAATTCGTAAAAGAAACTTGGAAAGAATGTGTGTTTGTGATTTAAAAGTTTTTATCAAAAGCTGTTTTTTTATTATTATTATGTTCAGATGAACCTATCCAAGTTGTATCTAACTAGTTGAGTTATTATGTGATTGATCATAAAAAATAAAAAAAAACGGGAACCTATTTTGTTTTGATCATAGTGTGAAATTGCCCGATAAGTTCCTTTTTGTTTCCTTTTTGTAACACTTTTCATTTTTGTAACGAAATTCATTTTTGTTTCTTTTTGGTGACTGTACAATTTATTTTGATATTACCCATATGTTTCAGTGCACATCAAGCATTTCCAGTATTACATGGCTTCGCTTTGATTTCCTGAGATCTGCATGAACTGGTTTTGTATTGGTTGATTGGTCGTCGTGCGCAATATTTTAATGCAGAAACTGACTAGTGTAATGTAGTCAAATTCTGAACTCATTAGTTTACACGCGGATTTACCTACATCTTTCGAAATACTAAGCGATGTTGTATGAAGACCGAAGTAAGTACTCCAGATTTAAAGGGCAAAACCTATACATTAAAACATGTTGTAAATTGTAAAAGATGAGTTTACTAGAAATGGCGTGAGCACACTGAGATAATGGCGAGTAGAGAATGATAACTGCATCGATCGAGAATTTGGAGGATGACGATAGGTACTGATACTTTTAGCCTGCGTAATCCCACTGCTGGGCAAAGGCCTCTTCCCCATGACTTCCAATTGTCGTCGATCCAGGGCTAATGTGGACCACTGATGGCTGGTCTTGTCTAACTCATCCCGCCATCTTTTACGAGGTCTACCGCGACGCCTTCTGGCTGTGTCAGGGCTCCAGAAAGTGGTTATTTTGGCCCACAGATCATTGGGCATTCGGGAGACGTGGCCTGTCCAGTCCCACTTCTGCTTAGCGGCTTTTTGAGCAATAGGTAAGTACAGAAATAAAAAAAAACACACACGGGTTAGAAATGAGAACAATTATTATACCTACTTGCCAAATTATAACTATGAAAACGAGATTAACCAATGTTTTGGGTTTTACAGTAACACACAAATTATACTATAGTTAGGTAATAATTTAGTTAACAGGATATTCCTTGTATTTTTAATACCCCATGAAATAGTATCTGACGTTATTTCTGTTTAAAGGGAATTAGTTTAAAAATAAATTTAAGCGTGTACCTATATTTATTTTTCCAATTATACCTATACAATCCAAAATAAATAAAATTGATGTGTCTGTTTGTTATATTAAATTAACCACTTTTTATTACATGAATGTATATACGGTACATAATTATATCATTTTTTTTGTACATTTTCTGTTCCTCCCTCTCTGTCTGTTTATTCTGGCTAATGTCTGGAACGGCTGGACCGATTTTGACGAGTTTCACTGGCAGAAAGCTGGTGTAATAAGGAGTAACTGAGGCTACTTCTATTTTTAGAAAAAATAAAAATTGAATAAACTAACTAACTTTTTTGTTAAATTCCACGCGGACGAAGTCGCGGGCACAGCTAGTTTAATAAATATGATACTGAGGTATAATTTTTGAGTTTGTCTTGGTTTTGCATGTAATTATTTAGTGAGATTCTTCCTTTTTTTTTCATAGCTTAGATAAACTGTGTTCCAATGCTAGGCCTCCCCTATCTCCTTCCAAACCTTTCTGTTTGTGTAATTTCTGCCCACATTTGCCCACTTTTCTTTTACTCATACGAAATTATTCAATTTGCCTAGACAAGTAATCACAATTTAATTATGACTCCAATTACACATTTACCCCCGCCATATTATAAAGAATCACAGCTTTTACTATTAACAGACATTCTACCCATCTGCCGCCACCATAGCCAATCCAGCTTGCCATGAAACAAAAATAACTGCCATCTAAAAAAAAACAATAGAAAACCATAAACAATAACGTCCGAAAAAGGGGTCAAACATTCCCACATCCAAAACGGTGTAACTCTAAAAAAACTAATTTCAATAAACCAAAAATTTATTCAAATTTTTGCACCTCTGTTTTTACTAAGACAATGTAACAGTTCTGATTTGGCTCGACATCTGTTTTTAACCCTTGCGTTTTATTGTTTATAATATAAAAGTAACAATGGTTGCCGTTGACAATCACTGGGTGCAGAAAAGGTGACGTTAAAACAAAAAAAAAAAGATTGTTATAGTAAGGAACAGGTTTTCATTATCATTAGAAAGGGTTGAGTGAGATGTAAGCCCGTGAAGTGTTCGGCTCATAAATATAGGGTTGGCAAGTTCAAACATAACCTAAATAGTTTCATAGGAGTAGCTTAATTGAATTCAGATGACCAATGTTTCAGGCTAGATATTATATGAACGGTGGAGGAGACGGTGTTTTTGCGTAGCTTGGGAGAGGTTGATTGTTTTACCAATTAAATCAATTTTGATTTTTATAATGTTAAGTATGGATATTTTGGATGTTTATAAATAATAATTTGTACACAGTCAAAATATCCATACTAAAACGGCAAACGCCCCACAAACTTCTAAATAATAAATAATTATTGCTTTTGTTGTTTTACTCCAAGACAATAATAAACCAGCCTTCATCCAAACTTCGACTCAACGTTAAAATATCAGTTAGTTACAGTATAACTTTTATCAAACCGCCAACCCTATCGTCTCCCGTATTTTAATTATAGCTTCCTCTTCCCCTGCGCCTTGAAGACATTGTCCTCATTTATAATTTATTCATACATTTCATTAGAAATTATTCACAACTCGAACCGTATGCAAATTCACCGAAATTAAAATATAGACAAAGTACGCATTCTCTTATTTTTTTTAATAAAATAGTTTTGTCATTGCAACCGTTCCCACCGAACGGGTTCTATTTCAAAATCGGAACGAGAATGTCATTCTTTTTTATTAAACATAAATTGTTTTTTTTTTTAACCACTTTAGTGTCGTTCTTGAAGCAAAGGAAATGTTTTTATGATTAGTTTTATCTGATTTACATCTTAAAAATTAATAGGCGCATTGTTTGCATTCGTAATAAATTGCTTTGAAGGTAAGATGCTGTGGGAACGATTAAATACTTGAATGGACTTATTTTAATTGCACAAGAATACGGAAATGTGGAGTTGCATGCAGTTCCAGTTTAACAAGATCCAGTCTCTCATACAATTGAAACAGTTACGTAGTACATCTTGAAGCTCAAAGATAGGTTATTGGTGGGTTACAGTTAGAAGATTAAATCATTTATGTTATACTTAAAAACTTGTTAGTATCAGTACAGAATACATAAAAGTAAATGTAGTAAAAGTCCCAAAGATTGCAGTTTTGTTTACAAAGTTTGCTGTCCATATTTTGTCAGTTTCTTTTTAGATTGGATGATTCAAAGAGTTGCTTTTTTACTGAAGAAGAACTTAGGCACTTTTTCATACCATAATATCATAGATTTTTCACACTATTAAATTCATGTACTATAATTAACATCGATTTGATACAGGAGCACCTTTTACGGATTTGAATGACAGTTGCCAAGCACGTCCCCTAATTGGCAAGCAAAACTGCTTGTTTGAACTAGTATTTAATAAGCACATGACACATAAACCATGATATGATCTACTTCTGGTTTCTAGTCGAATAATAAATTCAAATTCAACTAACTAGGCACGCAATTCCATATATTATGGGTTACGTTGTTTTCCCTTTCGCCTTCTATTACGGTTGCTGGCAACAATCATGATGTCAATTTAATACGATTTATTATACGACATTTACAATTTCAAACGGTTGTAATTGCTATAGGACAATCAATACGCGTCTTAAATATTTTCTATTTTCACCACAATCTGACAGTACCTTAAAAACATTTTGCCAGGAGATTTCGAACCTTATTTCCTAAGTGTTAAGGTTTCGTGGAAGGTAAGTTGGAAGCAAAACACGTCATCGTGTGAAGTGTTCCGTATATTTGTTACTGTCAAACTGTAAATCTTGCAGTATGAAAATAAACCGGTTTTTATGATGATTAGGAGGACAGTTATTAGTGGTTATGCGTAATTTTAAAGGTTTTACCATTTTACTAGTGATGGGAAAAAATGTTTGTCGAAGATTCTGCAGTGTGATTCTGTAAGACCTCACTTAGAACTTCGAATCTGAATCCGCAGTGAGTTTTTTTGATTGGCATTCTAAAAACCCGGTTGATAATTCGAATTTACACTTAAGGCACCCTTACGAGCGTGTCAGTGAGTTGAACTAAATTAGCAGGGAGATTTTGACGGATAAAGTATGAGATGACGTAAGAAGTGGCATTCTGGAAGGTCATTTGAACCTTACGCGAAGTGACAGTGGATAGCGATGTGAGATGCGAGTTGTTGTCTGAACTTTACAGAATCGACGAACTGAAGTCGGATTGGAATTTTTGCTGCAGAGATACATGACAGATATCAAGATATTTTAAGCTGTTCAATATCCTGTTAGTGAACATAGGTAACTGATACAATTTGCGGTTAAGGGAGTTAATAAGCTGGTTGACCTAGCACATACATAGCAAAAGATGTATTAGCTGATGAACAAAACTGTATTTTGGGTGGAAGGAATGCTAGCTTATTTTTACCTGAAATCTATACATAATATTATAAAGGTGAAAAGTTTGTTTGTTTGGTTGAACGCGCTAATCTCAGGAACTACGGGTTCGAATTGAAATATGTTGTTGCTATTGCATAGCCCATTTATCAAGGAATGCTATAGGCTATACAACAACACGTTACAACCAATAGGAGCGGGGCATCAATGAAAAATGTGGCAAGAATGGGGAAAATTTATTCCTTTTGACGCAGACAAAGTTTCGCGAGTCAGCTAGTGCTGTTTAAGCCACTTGATTAATCTCTAATCAAATAACATTAACTATCGCTACATGTAAGGAGTTAAAAGGTCGAAAGTTTGGTAGTTTCTATAATGATATTGCCGAGTGATAGGGTAATAAAAGTTCGTCAACTGTTGCTCCTTGTGAAGACCAAGGAAACAATCGGTGGAAAATTTGAGGAATAATATGCAATAAAACGGTGTAAATGATAGCTTGACGGACACCAAGTAACATCGGACAAGGACGCGAAGATGATGATGAACTGTTCTGTTCCATGTAAAATATCTGGACCTCAAAAAGAAAAGCCTCGGTAAAATAACAACACTAGTCTACTTAAACTTAGCAGCTGCCACTACCTAGAGAATTCTAGACAAGTTTTTGAAGTGCAAATTAACTAATGTGCTACTTTACCAGCTAATTGATGACTTAAACACCAGGTATTGAAAGCTTAACAGTAAATCAGATGGAGTAAGACTGGTGTCAAATGATGTCAAAGCTTTTCGAATGTTGATTACAAAGATGGAGGCTTCGAAAATTTTCATGGTTTTCGGGTCGATGTTGATATCATCATCTGTCTAGCCTTTTAACAAACTATCTTGGGGTCGGCTTCCAGTCTAACCGAATGCAGCTGAGTACCAGTATTTTACATGAAGCGACTGCCTATCTGACCTCCACAACCCAGTAGCTGGGTAATACGATACCTCTTGGTAAGACTGGATGTCAGACTTTTTGGCTTCTAACTACTCGTAACGACTGTCAAAGATCTACAAATGACAGCTGGGACCAACGGCTTAACGTGCTTTCCAAGGCACGGAGGAAACTCTGTATGTAATTATGGTCACCCATCCACGGACCAACCGTGGCAAACACGGCTTAACCTTAAAGATCGACCCGGGTGGCTGTTATTATTTAACCACATAGCCGATGGTGAGGTTGTAAAGAAAATTCAAGGTGGCGGCTGTGAATATAAAAACTTTCAACAGGGTTGACAGAAGCCTTTTCGGTATCGCTTATGACAATCCAATATATTTTTAGGGTTCCGTACCCAAAGGGTCAAACGGGACCCTATTACTGGCTGTATCTCAACGACCGTGATAGTTAGCCAGTTGTTTCTACAGATTATGTATTTCTGTTGCCGCTATAACAACAAATACTAAAAACAGAATAAAATAAATATTAAAGGGGGGGGCTCCCATTAAAAAAGTGTTTTATTTTTTTTTCTCATTTTTGTAAATAATGGTACGGAACCCTTCGTGCGCGAGTCTGACTCGCAGATAGAAGGTCATATGTTAGTGAAAAAAAACGCGGCTAAACTAATTAGAGGGATGTGTCGTATTGTCGGTTTCTGACATACTTACGTAACATCACGCTTGTAAGCCCCGAAGGGTTAGGCAGAGGTGTAATATAGTACAATACACTGTTATGCCGGCGAGATCCAGACTCCGTGGCTGCTGCTGAGAAATTACTGACGGAAAAACTCAATTATAATTAGCCCGACCTGGGAATCAAACCCAGATCCTCATGCTCAACAATCGCACTTGCAACCACTGGGTTTCTTCTCTATAGCATGGTATTAAAACTTCATGTTCGTTCGTACATAAACGGTTCTAATAACATAAGGCATTTTCTACAGTAAACGCTAATTAATAAATCGATCATTCTTATTGTTTTTGTATAGTTCTATTACATATTACAAACAAAATCAAAACCACAAGAGACTCCTCGGACAACTAAATAAATTAAAAAAATATCTATTGATATTAAGACCTTCAGAAATAATTTGAATACTAATTGATAGTGTTTACCGCGACGTTCAGGGATACTCGTATTAAAATAATTATGGTTTAATAATTCATGAACGTAAGCGGGATAAGCCTTTTTTTGTGTATGTAATTCTTCATCATAATCAATGGTTTGATTTCAAAATATTTTGGGGTTGGCTTTCAATCCTACTGGATTCTGCTGGATAGTCATATAGGCTGTCTCTCCGTGTAAATTACACGGAGAGACAGCCTATATGACTTCCACAACCCAATTATTAAAAATACACCCCCAATACCTAGTAGTCTACCTAGTCTACCTAGTAGTCTTTTACTCTGGACGCTCTTAACTTGCCCGTATTTCTACATTGTTCTCACATATTTGTAGTTCTTAACATGAATGATGTAACCAAGATTTTGTAACATATTTTGATTTAAAAGAGTGTCCATGGAGTTTCTTGCCCGTTCTTCTCCATAGAGATCTACGCTACGGAATGGGCAACTACAGTACTTTCACAAGTTATTATGCCTTGTGACTGGGACTGTAGCTTCGCGTTTTATTTTGTTTTTTTTTGACTTTCAAAAGTGCCTGTAATGGTCTAATTGAAATAAATGCTTTGACTTTGACTTTGACTTTTACCCCTTGTTAAGGCTGCTTTTCAGACCTTTGGGGCCACTGACTACCTGTCAAAGTTCTAGAAGGGCTGAGACAAATGGCTTACAGTGCTTTCCGAGGCATGGAGGAAGTTCGGTGCATTCTAGCGTAAATTGAAGTGTAAAGATCAAATAGACAACTGTTTGTTATACTGTTATACTGGTTCTAAAGTGTCATGTTTATAAAGGTTATATTATTCTTAGTAGAAAAAAAGTTATTCTCTTGTTTCTGTTTGAATTAAGGCCTATCTTCTGTGTCGTTATAAATAACCAATTCGAGTAGCCACAATGTCAGAACACTAGTGTTTTGGTCAGGGGTCCGCTGGTCTGTACAACACAGTAACTAGTTCCCGAGCAACATCGTTAATAATAGACTCAAGAAATCAAACTTATCAGCTCTAAAATCTGAAATTTTCTCAAAACGTAGCAGTTGAAAGCTCGTTCTTTTAAAATCGCTCTCGCTTATGCCTTGCACCATACACGGAGCTTTAAAATTGCACTGCCGTACGCCAGCACAGTCACGTAGACTATGGCTTATTATATACGGAAGCTACTGCAAACACATGACTCACCTTTTATGTGCACAGTCGGTTAAAAAGATATTTTGTTGCTTTTCTTTGTGGAAGTTACTTTGAGCTAACTAAGGTAGGTTCTTTTGATACTTGTGAAAGAAATAATAATAAAAGATGGGAAATCGAGATGATACACACGGCATCGGAAGGACGGGTAAATAAAAACCGGCCAAATGCGAGTCCGTCCATCCGTCCGTCCGTCTGTCACCAGTTATAAATAATGGTACGGAACCCTTCGTGGGCGAGTCCGACTCGCACTTGGCCGGTTTTTAGTATTTGTTGTCATAGCAGTAACAGAAACACATAATCTGTAGAAATTTCAACTGGCTAACTATTACGGTTCATGAGATACGGTCTGGTGACGGACGGACGGACGGACAGCGAAGTCTCAGTAATAGGGTCCCGTTTGACCCTTAGCCGCAAGTAGCTAGGATATGCAGGCTTATTAAGAGAGAAGTTATACTGACTGAAAGACGCTATATTGATGTACGCATACATCATCGACTCATTAAAGCACCCTGTCATATTATCAAGGCATAATCGTCTCATCCATTTTAATTATTGATCCAGCTCGAAGGACCAAAGTAAATGTAGGTTTCTACACTTAGTAACGGGGCGATTCTATTGAGATGTTTAAAGAAAACCGACACCCATGCATGAATGTTCGATAAACACTGATTTATTGAAAACTTGTTATTTGCAATAATAGTATAATTTGCAACATTCTGCACTCTCAGCAAATGTACATTTGCTGAGAGTGCAGAATGTACGGGGCGTAAGTTGGCAAAGTAATGTATGGTTCCGTTCAGAGAGAGACGTTGAAGAGGAGACATATAATTATTGGAGTGTTCTTGCGTTGACGAATTGGGAGCCACTTGAGTTCCTTGCACAAGTGATATACATGATCGCATTTCCTCAGACCAAAAAAAACGGATGAATAGATTTTGGAATCATTTAAGAGCTCCTCAGTGACATCCAGCATCCAGACAACAGGCATTTGCAAAATCAATGTTAGGCTGACTTTACCTCTCTAGGTAAATTTTAGTTTTAAAGAACATTTAAGCAAGAGGAAAGAAAAGTGCACCTTACGAGTAACCTCAGTCACTTGAGCTTGTCATGACTGATGGCCGTCAATTAAGACGCCAAAGTCATTGCGGTTTCAGATTATTCAACGGTGGAGCCTTCAAGGCACAAAGGGGTCAGTGATGAAACGTCAAGTGCAATATTTTCGTATTGCACTTGACGTTACGTATCGGCTACATAAGATCATAAAAAATATAATAGGGGATAATCCTATTTTTTTTTCTTTGTCCGTCGGGTAGTTGATTGAAAGGTATTGGACACGTATTTTTTTCTTTTTTCACGTGGTCATAAAATTACGGAGATATATTGAGTTGAAATGGCGCATGACGCCACATGTAGGTAAGTTTTATACCCACTTGTGACGTAGTAATCCCCCACTCTCCAACTTTAATGAGTTCTAACTAAGTAATTTTTTGATATTTTGATAAAACAAAAAATACGTGTCTAATATTTTTGTATTACCTGTCTGACGGACAAAATAGAATGTCGTTTTCTTTACCCAGTCCGATCCCCTATTCTTACATCTTTTAAAACTGTGCGTACTCCACGCACAATTTCCCTCCGCGCAGAAGAAGTGAAACTTCGTAATACTACACGCATGCGTTTAAGTGCCACGCATTCACTCTCGTTATTTTATTGAGCTTCTAAATAATATTTTGTTGTTTTCCTGTTGTATTATTTTTATTACATAAGTTTGTCGAGGTTATTCTACTCATGTAAATTGAGCGAAGGCTGGTCACACCGAAGAGTCGAATGCATGACTGTTTGCACGCCATCTTGCGTACCTAGTAGAACTACGTAGTCACAAATCTTGTAATACTGCCATCTCTTCGTGAGTTATAGAAAATATTCCCCCTCCATGGCAGCGTTAAACTTGTTGGAAGTCGCATAAGAAGTTTCACTTCACAAAGCAACATATTTTCGTCTGTCTGTCCGTAAGTGGATTAAAACTCTAGGTTTATTAGCTATTGCTATATTTGCTATTGGGCTATATATTTTATTACACCGTCTAGTTTATGGCACAGCTATTTTGCACTAAGCATAGATTACAAATTAGACCATCTGCTGTTACACTAACGCAAAAACACTTAGTATTCCCTACACTGGGTAATATAATATAACAAGCATAAAAAAGGTATCACTTAATGGCGCAAAAGCAGCTTGTTTGAGACCGTTTTAGTGATGTACTATCCAATCCTATACAATATCGATAAAACGTGATGTGATACTCCGATATTTTGGATCGACGCAAACGAATACGATACGACTTTATGATGCTAGTGCTGCTAAGAGTTCGTGGCAAAATAATAACAGCCGCTCGGGTCGATTTTCAGTATAAGCTTGCTACGTTGGTCCGTGGATGGCTGACCAAATTGACCATACATTATATACGGAGTTTCCTCGCAGTTGATCCCGGCTGTCATTTGTAGATTTTTAACAGTCATCATAAAGAAAGAAAGAAAGAAAACATATTTATTTGGCACATGGCACAAGCGCACACAACAAAAAAAAATAGTTAAAACTTAAAACGAAACAGAAAAAAAAAAATGTGTGTCTCACGGCTGCGCCAAGATGATGAAATCCATACTAATATTATAAATGCGAATGTCATTCTGTTTGTTTGTTTGTTACCTTTTCACGACTAAACGGCTGATCGGATCTAAATGAAATTTGGCAAGAAGATAGATTTCAACCACGCTACGACCAATAGGAGCGGAGCAGCAATGAAAAATGTTGCAAAAACGGGGAAAATGTGACGCAGACGAAGTTGCGCGGGACAGCTTGTATAATATAAATATGAAGATGGGTGATATATTGAGTAGTCAGTGTTGGTCTAAAAATCTGATAACCAGTCTGACCAAGAACGGGGTTGTGAAGGTCAGACTGGCACTCGCTTCATGTAAAATACTGGTATTTAGCTGCATCTGGATAGACTGGAAGCAGACTCTGGCGCATTTGGGAAATGGCAGATAAAGATGGATTAAAGCCATTTTATGGACACTATACGCTATCGCATTGTAAACCCGGCTTTGATCGATACAAATGCAAGTACGGCGCATCCCTAAGCTCTATAAAGCCCTATATATAAGTACTCTAGGCTTAGATACTTAGACGAACAAAGGTATTAGGAACATCTGCCTAGCATGTGCGTTTAAACGGCTTGAACGTTAGATTAGAGAGCAAATAATATACGGTGTGTTTGGTAAAATCTAAATATATTTGTCGCAAGTTAAATTGAATCTATTAGAAATAATTTTCACCTGGGTTTTGATAGTATCGTTGTTGATAAACGATTGCATGTAGCGAAGATGATAATGTTGAGGTGTGGAGTTACAAGAATGGATGAAGTAAGGAAAGACGATAGTCCGCCTTGGTATGGACAAGTGAGGAGAAGCCACGCTTGCCTAGGTTGGTCCGTGGATGGGTGACCACCCATTACATACCAAGCTTCATCCGTGCTTTGTAGATATTTTACAGTCCTAGTCGTTATAGGTAGCCGTGGCAAGAAATTCTGACAGCCAGTCTTACCAAGGCCAAGGGATATCGTATTACCCAGTACTAACTGGGTTGTAAAGGTCGGATAGTCAGTCGCTCCATATAAAATACTGGTATTCTTCTGCATCTGGTCGGACTGGAAGATGACCCCAATAAGTTGGGAAAAGGCAAGGCAGATGGCGAGTGAACAATTCTCAAATTCTTCAGTTTCTGCTACTGATCTTGCTTTAAGCCACAAGCATTTTCTTTCTTAAAATGAAAACCAACTGTGGTTCACCGAATCGATCGCATTTGCCCAATTGTCACGCTCTTCGACAGTTTGGGCAAAAAACGATCGTGACGTAGTGACCCAGGCAAGGTCTGAGTTTAGTTTTCGAATGGTTATGGTGAAGACACCTTCGGCATCAGCTTCGTCTTCGAACTTGACAACTGCACCCAAGAGATTGTAGTAATGGCGAGGTTCACAGTGGTAGTCGGGTTCCGGAGGGTTCTTGAATCCGTACATTTGGGCATCCTCGAAAATCATGAAGTAGCAGCGGTTCCATGTGTGAAGGTGCTCACCACAAATTGAAAGCCACCCCTCCATTATTACGAAGTCTCTGAAAGATAAGAATATCATCATCATCATCAGCCTGTATTCGTCCACTGCTGGACATAGGCCTCTCCCATGACACGCCACTGAGCACGATCCTCGGCCACTCTCATCCAGGTCTTGCCAGCCGCCTTGCAAAGATCATCGCTCCACCGAGTCTGAGATAAGAATATAACGTTTAAAAATTGGACCTACTTGATTTTTGTTTTTCTTTTTTTTCTAACATTTTCCGAAATATCTTTCATCATCTGCCTTAACCTTTTCCTAAACTATCTTGGGGTCGGTTTCCAGTCTAACCGGATGCAGCTGAGTACCAGTATTTTACATGAAACGACTGCCTATCTGACCTCCATAACCCAGTAGCTGGGTAATACGATACCCCTTGGTAAGACTGGATGTCAGACTTTTGGCTTCTGACTACTCGTAACGACTGAAATAAAGACACTAGGATATTTTGGCGGTCTGATGCCATTTTGGATAAAAGCAGAAATTTGTCAAAATGACGATTTTTGCATTACCTGCTAGGAGGGCGAAGATGTGATGATTTGCTACAAACCTAAATGTATTGGCCGACCACTTTAGGATGGTGATGAGCTTAAAAGGCAGAGGAATAAGTTAGAAGTACTAGCTAATGCTCGTGGCATCGCCCGCATTGTAGGTCGAAAATTAACCCACTGCAGCGCATTACGGGAATGAAAAGTATCCTATATCCGAACATGATCTACTTCTCTGTCAAATTCGTTCGGCCATTGAGACGTTAAAAATTAACAGATAAACGTTGAGTTACTTTCGCATTTATCCTAACTAATCTATACTAATCCATACTAATATTATAAATGTGAAAGTCACTCTGTTTGTTTGTATGTTTGTTTGTTTCTTACCTTTTCACGACTAAACGGCTGATCGGATCTTAATGAAATTTGGCAAGAAGATAGATTTCCGCCTGAGGAAGGACATAGACATCATCACGCTACGACCAATAGGAGCGGAGCAGCAATGAAAAATGTTGCAAAAACGGGGAAAATGTGACGCAGACGAAGTTGCGTGGGACAGCTAGTATTTAATAGTATGACGACTGTCTCGTTAGTCTAGCTGTCGCAAACGAGACTGCGGATGAGCTCCCGGGTTCGTGTCCCAGGTTGGGTAAAGTGTTTCCATTCCATCAGGAATTTCTTAGTAGCAGCCACGTAGTCTGGATTTGTGCCCTGTTGGTGGCAATAGGCTCACCCCCTATTACATGGGACTTCAAACATAACTACCGAAATGCAGGTGTACTATTCGGTATATCTCTGCCTAACTTTTTGGTTATGTTATGTAGTAAGGTTAAGTTATACTTACTGTCTGCCTCGAACTCTTAACCAATTATTATTGACCACGGTTTTTTTTGACAGCCGCTCCGCCATTGGCACTTTTAATCACTTTGATAATCGAAATTAAGTCTTATCTGCACACTAAAAGATTTGCTGAAACTCAATTTAAGTTAAACTTATCTTTCTACAGTCACATGCACAACCAAGTATGTTCAGACAAAGAAAAGTTAAAAGAGACTTTAAGATACATTTAATGGGTTCCAAATTAGTATGTTTGAAACAAGAAAAAATACAGTATCAGAAAAGTTTTAACAAAGGCGCTATACGCGTTTACATATTTAGTGCTCGTGACTGTGCATGGGCTTAAATCAATGGAAATAATTCAGGTTGTTTCGCATCCTCGTCAAATTCAAGGAGGTAACTTAACTGGCAAATGATTCTCGACCTGAATCAATAATAAAAAACCGGCCAAGTGCGAGTCGGATTCGCGTACGAAGGGTTCCGTACCAATATTTATAAAAACCACCATATATGATCTGCAAATGAGACTCAATTTTAGTACAACTGACGCTTAGCGCCATCTATCGATATCTCTTAATTTTCGAGTCAAATACAATAGGGGATCGGACTGGGTAAAGAAAACGACATTCTATTTTGTCCGTCAGACAGGTCATACAAAAATATTAGACACGTATTTTTTGTTTTATCAAAATATCAAAAAATTACTTAGTTAAAACTCCTTAAAGTTGGAGAGTAGGGGCTCACTACGTCACAAGTAGGTATAAAAATTACCTACATGTGACGTCATGCGCCATTTCAACTCAATATATCTCCGTTATTTTACGACCACGTGAAAAAAGAAAAAATACGTGTCCAATACTTTTCAATAAACTACCCGACGGACAAAGAAAAAAAAAATTGGAGTATCCCCTATTGGTCGACTATTACACGTTTACTTGTAAAGCCCACTTATGTGTGATAGTTTTCCTTTAAACTTCGTTATATATAGGTACTACGGCCGTGACATTTGAATTTCTAACTACAACCGTTTAGTCGGTACAGGGGGGACACACTTGACTCTAACGAAAATTGGTAATTTAAAGCTTGATAAGTCACGAACGGTTTACTTAATCAACAAACGGTCTTCCCAAACCCCTAATATTTTTGAAAGACCTATTCAACGATATCCCACACTATGGGAAGGACGAAAAAAAAATATTATCCCCACTTTACATGTAGGGGAGGTACCCTAAATAATGTTTTTTTTCACAATTTTATTTTACTTCTTTTTCGGCGTCATTAACGTGTATATTTATGCCGAATTACAACTTTCTAGTACCAATAATTTTTGAGCTAAACCGCGGACAGACAGACAGACGGACATACCGAAACTATAAGGGTTCCTTTGGATTACGGAACCCTAATGAGTATGTAATTTTTATCTTTTTTCTTATTCACGGAAATCGGTAAGTGTAACTACCCGTGTTTTAAACGCGGCGCGTCTGATACTCGCCCTATAACTGTGCTTTCACACATACAAACAATCTCAAAAGTTTATTCGTTAATTTTGTATTCCCTAACCACGTTAAGGGGGTTATTCTGAAATACTGACTTTAAACAACAAAAAAAAAGTAGTGTTTATTCATAATTAACTGGGTACCGTAATTTAAATTAATTATTTATGACTTTTGTGACAACCTCCTAAATTTTGACGAGGATGCAAAACAACACCTTGTATACACGGTGGCGATTTTGGCAGCTATATCCTTCAAGGAGGTGACTTTGCCCAAAAAAACTCATACATGAATGATGAATAAAAAAAAACCATAGAACAGTAGACAGACGATTCCGATGCATCATTATCACCATCTTTCTGCCCTTGTCAGATGTTACTTTGGGTCGGTGAAACACGTTTTTTTCCTCCAGTCTTCTCTGTCAACCGTCACGCTATCATTAACTCCTTTTTCTTATCTAAGATATTGTAAGGAAGGATAATCTTCCATATCCTTCCTTACAATATCTTTCAATCTCCATCCATCATCATCTGCCTAGCCTTTTCCCAAACTATCTTGGGGTCCGCTTCCAGTCTAACCGGATGCAGCTGAGTACCAGTATTTTACATGAAGCGAATGCCTATCTGACCTCCAGTAACTGGGTAATCTGATACCCCTTTAATAAGACTGGATGTCAGACTTTTGGCTTCTGACTACTCGTAACGACTGTCAAAGATCTACAAATGACAGCCGGGACCAACGGCTTAACGTGCTTTCCGAGGCACGGAGTAAACTCGGTATGTAATTATAGTCACCCTTCTACCCAAGCACGGCTTTACCTTAAACATGACCCGTGCGGCTGTTATAATTTAGCCACGGGCTCCATCTTCTCAAGCTTTCTATCTCCATCCATCCATATTTAATATTCATCACTCTTTTAGTCACATTGGAATTGTTATTCGTCCCTCCTCATCACGTGTCTTTAATACCATGACAGTCGATTCTCTTTCAACTTTTGATGCATGCATGAAAGGTATTTTTTTTTTCACGATTCGGCGACGATTTTCTTTGGGAAAGTTATTTAATTTGACGGGTAGACTCACCTCCTTTAAGAATACAGCTGCCTAAATCACCACCCTGTATTATTATGTTTTGTACAATAAATAATTAAACACACAACAGATACGCATAGACGCTCACAAAACACTAGATACTTTGAAAACTAACGTAGAATAGCTGTAAATTTTTTTGCTTGTTGTATTTAGAAGTCCAGAAACTATGTTCAGTTATAGATTTTTCCTTAAAAACAAGGATAATTGTACTTTACAAACGCGTCATCATAGGTATGTGTATTTGTTTATTATTATATTTTTGGTAAAAATTATATGACAAAGCAGTTTTTGTCGCGAAATTCGGTAAACATTTTGTAAATCTTTACTGAACATTTTAAAATAATATTAATAAAATCACATGTCATCGCTTCATAAAATAATGATGAGGAAAACAAACGTCCTGGACTCATTCTGGTGTCAGAATTGATTCTAATATCCTACGCAGAAAGCTATTTAAAAAGAAAATAAATCGAAAAGACTATGTCAGTCAGAACCAGAATCTGTTGCTGTAATTATTGAAGCAAGTTAAACTTAGAGTGAAAAAATGCTCATTTCTTCCGAAACTTCTTATCGTCTTCTTCGGATCGTAGAAAATCGAAACCAGTAACAACTTCCAAAGATTTAACGCCCACCGTCTTAATCGCTTTCACCCAGTCAAGACGCTCCTCATCATTTTGGGCAGCAAACGTTCGTTCTCCAGGGAACCACGTTGATACAGTGAAAATACTTCTTCCTTGAACCACCTTATCGTCTTCGAACCTAACAGCCGCTTTATATAGATAGTAGATATGGAGAATTTCGCTCTGGTAGTCGGGTCCTGGATTGTTCTTGAAACCAAACATTTCAGCATCTTCGAAAAGTAAGAAGTAGTAACGGCGCCATGTTTTAATGTGTTTTCCGCGCATTTCTAGCCAGCCCTCTTTTACTAAAAGGTGCTTACTGAAAAATAAGAAAGCTATGTTAAAAAACGACCAGTATACATTTCCAACAGCATTATATTTTTCAACCTGAGGGGAAGTATCGTTATTTTCATGAATTTTAACATTCTAATCTAGTCTCAATCTGTCATATACCTATGTACATTTCCGTCAATTATTGCGACTTGAAAAGTTTTTTTATAACGAGGATTTGTCATCTTATGATTGTTTTGATATAACTAAATACGCTACTCACATTTGAGTATAATAAAAGTCTTTATTGTTCAAGAGAGCATTACACAAGCTGAAAATATCACTAGCCTCCACACTAGGATTCCCTGTGTCGTGGAGACAGTCTCCATCGTCTTACAAAATAAATAGGAAGTATGGCATACTATACAATAGCATCGTACAGGTAAGATATATTAGGCTACAGTAAAAAGAAAATATGCTATTCCAGAAACGTAGTAAAAATTAAAAGTTAAGTTTAAGATATAAATTACTTATAAGTGTGTCGTGTGCATGTGTGTGGAGTGTAAGTGAGGTGTGGGTGTGTGATGAATGACTGAGCTAAGGTGGTTTGAGACCAAGCGAATACAAAACATAAACGAGAAGATTGAGGATAGAAAGAGAATTCGTTCTGAATGTAGATAATAATTAATAACGAAAAAAAACCTGAAGAAACGATGGATGGTGAGATTTAAAATAATTAAGTAAATAAGAGCTAGCTTGTTGCTATACAAAATTGTTAAGGGGATGTGCTGCAATGAACCCAAATGTTGGTTGGAGGTTAGAGAAGAAAAGCGAAGAGGGTACTTACTGTCGATCTCGAACCTTTGACCAATCAGTGTCACTATACTTTTCTTTCTTGAGTTGACTCATAACAATTTCCTCCGCCATTCTCAATTTTAATCACTTTGATAATCGAGATTTACCCACGCTTTTTACATCTATCTCTATCACTCAAAGGTTTGGTAATTTGATTTTACTAAAACTCTCCTTTGTACAGTCACGAGCACAATGTAATATGTTAACACTAAGTAAAGTTGAAATCAATTTTTTTTATTACTTTTTAAAGTTTGCTAAGTGTGTATTCTTCTGGCTACACACAAATTCTACCACGGTGTCAAATAACTATATTGACAGTAACTGTTAATATATTGTACAGATTAAATAGTTATATATTATGTACAGTACTAAAATACAGATACGTGTAGGCTCTCAGAGAGGATATACAGGCTGTTGTTTTGCATCCTCGTCAAATTCAAGGAGGTAACTATGCTAATGATTCTCGACCCAAATCAACAATAAAATGGGTAGGTAATTTTGATTATTTTTCTTATTAACGGCAATCGGTATGTGTGAACCACCCGTGTTTTAAACGCAGTCAGTCTGATCTTCGCCCTATAACCACGCTTTCATACATACAAACGATCTCAAACGTCGATTCGATAATTTCTTATTCCCTAAACCACGTTAAGGGAGTTATTCTGAAATACTGTCAAATTTAAACCGCAAAAAATTTAGTACTAATTTGGTACCGTAATTTGAATTGATTATTTATGTGTTTTGTGACAATCTCCTGAATTTTGTCGAGGATGCAAAACAACACCTTGTATAATCAAAACTAACATGGAATGGCTGTATTGTTTAAGCTTGAATTAATTTATCCTATATAGGTAAAGGTTTTCCTACAAAACAAGGAAATTGGTTCCGTGCAAATGCGTCATCATAGCATTGTGTATTTATAATTATATCTAACGTTTGCTTTTTGTAGAATATACAACAATAAAGCGATGTTTTCAAGCAGGTCTAGTTTGCAGCAGGGTTCGAAGTCATAATTATCATTGATCACCATCTTAATCTTGATAACCACCTTGATAATCATCATGAGGATTATCTTGATAATAACAAAAATCATAATACTAATTAATAAACTTTACATGTGTCAGAACGCGAGATTCTGCATCCACTGAGTGACAACTTAAAAAAATCGGTCATAAACATTCTATAAAATAATCAACAAACAGAATGTTTTGTACATTTGTGTTAAAACTAAAGAAGAAATAAAAATAACGTGATAATTTCGAATCCTGTGTTGCAGTCGCGACAGTCGGAATTTCTTTAAATCTTATCAGAATATTTTTTAATAATATTATCAAAATCAGAAACAACGATTAGAAAAAAATAAGTTTTTACTAGTCTAACACTGGTATTCTTGCACTGGTATTCTTGCACTGGTATTCTTACACTGGTGTTCTTAGTCCTGAACTGAACTTATGTTGGACTAACCACGCCTACATTCCACCCTATTTTTTAAATAAATATTGACATATCAACGCTTACTTTTTATTTGACAAATTTGAAGTACCGGAAACTATTAACTATATACATCTTTAACATTGATTAAAGTGATTATTCTTATTCTTTAGCATTGATTGAAGCAGAATGCAACTATGATACTACTATATACTATACTATACTTAATGGTACACCCCCATTTAATTTTAAATTTTTCGTTCGTTAAAAAGTAAGCATTTTTGTCAGATATATAAAATAATAAACCGATGTGTGTACAGTCAGTACAGATAGTTTCATTTAATCATAACTGCATCATTTATTTATGCTTAATTTCATTAAAATAACGTGTTATCGGTACTGTAGAAAATATTATTTTGCAATGTAAAGGCTCAACAACAAGACAACTTACTACAATGTTGTTACTCCATGAATAAAAATAATAAATAAATCTGGAACCGTCACAAATAAAGATGCGACATACTGATTATAATCAAAAAGCAAAAAAAAAAACTCTTTTGTCTTCGTCACAGAATCCAGTATTTTCTCTCAACTCTGTCATTGTAACATAAGCTTTAAATCAAAAAGTATCAAAAGGTAATAGTCAAATTTCATCTTTTGTTTCATTTCAGTGACACTAAAACGAGGGTCATTTTTTATTCACTTTGCAAAAAATGACCCTTGATAGGGGTATTTTTTTTGTAACGTTCGAATTTAAATTAAGAACTCTATTGTCGTTACTTTTTTTTAATTACGACCCGAACGGAGTCATTTTTCATGCATCGCTTGCAATCTGATTTACCTGCCAGTAGCTTTTTTTTCTTGTTTTTTTTTTTGTAGTCTGTTAAGTGTGACCCAGTTACGCATAGTTATGTTTATTGGGGACGTTCTTTGAGTCACAATCACATGTATTTTTGTTGTTGTTACAAGCAGCAGTATTGTATGTCAACTGCTCTACTGGGAAATGAATATTTTTAGAGATTTTAAACATTGACTTTATAAAATGTACTATGAACATAAATTAAGGATGGATGGATTGTCTGAGAGATGATATGAAAGAGAGAGAGGAGTAAATGATGCAGAGACGTCTGACAGTGGAGAATGGAGAAAGAAAACGTGTTGCGCCGTTAAGTAGAATAAGACAAGGGCAGGTAGATGATGGTGATGATAAATAGAACTAAAAGTCACATATTTTTGAGTGACATAAAAAACAATAAATGATAAAAACTGACTAGTTTACCTAGAATGAGACTTGAGAACCTAAGACATTCCCCACTCACATCTGCAGAGAGAGCAACTTTCCATACAACACATTATTAAAAAATACTTTAAACAGTCCTTCTCAAAGCGTATAATTCTATATTTTCTATTTGCGTGCGTGCACTTAGCCTGAAGGCCATTTCCGACTCAGTTGCTTGCTTGCATCTAAAATAATTGCAAAGGCATTTAAATAAAATTGTAATAATTGTAGTACCTACATCATTTGCAATTTTATTTTCGCAGAAAACAATGTGTGGCCATTAATAATTTAAATAATAATTATAGTGTTGGAACTACGTGAGTGCTGAGGTATTGTCCTTCATAAGCACAGTGAATAATAAAAGTAAATGAAGTTACATGCAGTTGTTTTGTTCCGAATTAAAACGTGCTAATTATTTTAATGCTTTATGGAAAGAAAGACCAAAGAATCGATGGATGGACTGTGTAAAGGATGATATAGCAAGAAATGAGGTGTTTGATGAGATAACAAGTAATAGAGAAATATAGTATAGTATAGAAGACCCCAGATAAATTGGGATAAGAGCAGGAAATAATGATTATGAAGATGGAACTTAATCGGAGTTGGGTGGACATTTAGCAAGGCGTGGTGATGGCAGGTGGAGTAAAGCTGTGACCGAGTAACGTCCAAGGATGGGAAAGAGAAGTGTTGGTAGTCCGGCGGTCGTCCGGCGGATATTCTGGATGACACGGAACGTGACACGTGAACGTAGAGCTTGGCACAAGCAAAGAGAGGCCTATACCTAGCAGTGGGTTAAGTCGGGCTGTGGTTGAAGTCGGCATGATGAGTTGTTTTTGTACATTATGGCCAAGTTTTTTAACTATATTTTTAAGGAAAATTAATAAATGAGTAATTGATGTTTACGATAAAGGAGGTCCGCTATTATTTTCGAAACGGACGTATTCTAAAACTAAAGACACCCACCCATCAACTCTCAGTTGCTCTGGACGGAATCACAATTTCTAAGAGTTTTGATAACCATCGTCCCGTACTGGACCTGATTGGATTACCTATGGCCAGAATTATAGAGCGGTCATTACGAATAAAGTCTTAGAAAAACTTTTATTCCGAATCATGGTTCCGAACATTCTAGCGTTTGATACACCAATACTACCTGACAAGCAGGCGAAGGTCACTAAACAGACCGATTTGTTTCTAAGAAGGTAGGTCTTAGATGACGATATTCTCCGTCATTTCCCGAATCGATCCAAAACACCTGGTGTTGTTTTGCATCCTCGTCAAATTCAAGGAGGTAACTATGCTAAAGATTCTGGTCCCGAATCAATAATAAAATATAAGGTATTTTTTATTTATTTATTTACTACAATCGTTAAGTGTAAACCACCCGTGTTTTAAGCGCGGCCCGCCTGATCCTCGCCCTATAACCGCGCTTTCATACATCCAAACAATCTCAAACGTTTATTCGATAATTTCTTATTCCCTAAACCACGTTAAGAGGGTTATTCTGAAATACTGACAACCAACAACCAAAAAAATCGCCGTTTTTTTAATAATTAACTAGGTACCGTAATTTTAAATGATCGTTTATTTCTTTTGTGATATCCTCTTGAATTTTGACGAGGATGCAAAACAACACCTTGTACTGATGATAATCTTCCCCTACGGCCCGCTCCGTCT
Organism: Cerastis leucographa; assembly: GCA_963082945.1. Classification (NCBI taxonomy): domain Eukaryota; kingdom Metazoa; phylum Arthropoda; class Insecta; order Lepidoptera; family Noctuidae; genus Cerastis; species Cerastis leucographa. Next base: position 3,923,872 of record OY720359.1, read on the forward strand.
CACCGAGTGGAAGCCAGTGTCCCAGCAGTGGGAACAACGTGATGTTGCTGAACTTATCTGCTCATTAAATAATTGCTGTCTGCAATAAAGGAGGTCTGCCATTATTTAGCTTACATTCAGAAAGCTGTAAGTGGCCATTATGCGCAGACAAAGGACTGATATTCAATACTGAGCTGATTTTGCTTTCATCGAGTACAAAAGCAGACTTGAGCTTCAGATATTTTGAACACTGTTATGGATTCTATGTCGTTTTTCGATATAAAATTACTTCTTTATCATTTATATGAAAGTATTATTTAGGTACATTAAAATACCTATTGTAATCATGCAAAAGGACATCATTATCATCTTTTGTCTAGCATTTTCTCAAATATGTTGAGGTCGGCATCCAGTCTAACCGGAAAATAGTATTTATTGAAGTCGAATTACTGATTTTTGAAATATAACAGTTGAGGGCTTTTCAAAAACTTTGTAAAATTCAAAATTTAAAACTTGGATAGTGAACCAAGTTTTAAATTTTGAATTTTACAAACATTACATTGAGGAAATTACTTTAATTGGAATTTGACTAGTTTTCTATTTAAATACTTACTTATATCAGAAACTGGCGGTAAGCATGCATACTTAAACCTAAATAAAAATTACCTAAACATGGTATGTTTAATTAATTTTAATAAACATAAAATAATTAAGTATTCTTCGGTATTTTTTCCTTCTTAATGAAATATGATAACATAAATTCATTACTTTCGTTTGCACACAGCTTCAAACTACTTTTTCTGATCCAAAATAAATCAAATGAAAACCATTGACGAAAACAAAACTTCAATAAAATTCAAATATACGAACAAACTCTATGACGAACCGTACCAAAAAATTTGAATTTCGAGCGCTTTTGCCCACGCACACATACACAAGGCATTCCCTGTATTTACGAGGGTGCCTAAATGTCAGATTTGGTTGTAAAACAGTTCCGTGATGTCGCTACTCGATAACAGATGGCGCTAGTAATGCTTTCTAAACAATCACAAAGAATATTTTTTGTTTTGAAATTTTACACAATGATAATTGTTACAAAAATATTTTCGAATAGAAATATATGAAAACATGAATAAAACTGTCTTTGATTATTCATACATTAATGTTTCACCTTAATTTTTATTAGTACTTCTATAGCTGCATAGATGGCGCTACTGGTGGCATCAGTTAAGCTGAGCCTAGTTGAGCAAATATCCTGTTTGCCACCTTCTATACGTGACTTTAAAAGTAAACTGTCTCATTTTCTGTTCAAATTGCCACCTTACATCTTATTCTGTACGCTTTAAGCATTTATATTCATTTCTCGACTCTTTTATGAAGATGTATGTACTTTATAAGAATCCAATAAGAAAATGTCGGTACATTCTTATTTTAGACTGATTAGAATTTAATGTAGTAGAAGTTTAGAGGAAATTAGTTTTTATGAGCAAAATCTCTCAAAACGTTAACCAAATTATAAATAACTAGTTGCGTAGGTATAGTAATTAGTTATGAAAATGTGAGAACATAAGTTTTGCGGGAATGAGCCCTGCCTATACTTTACTTTTGTTCAAAACTTTTCCTAGTGTGGGTGCATCAAATACAAGAATAGTTCCCACTGTTTATAAGTCTATATCTTCTTATTTTCTTTATAAGATTCATTGACTTTGAAATCAACAAAGTTGTACAAGATTTTCAATAATCCAGTAAGTATTTTTAGAACAATCTTTACCAATATGGTGTACAAATATCTTTACAAAAAATAATACGAACATTCCCATAAAAAATAAAAATCTCGTGGCTAAATAATAAAAGCCGTACGGTTCGATCTTCAAGGTTAAACCGTGCTTGCCAAGGTCGGGCTGTGGATGGGTGACCATCATTAGATACTTACTGAGTTTCCTCCGTGCCCCGGAAAGCACGTTAAGCGGTTGGTCCTGGCTGTCATTTGTAGACATTTAACAGTCGTTACAGGTAATCAATGGCCCGAAAGCCTCCAGTCTTACCAAGGGGCATCGTATTACCCAGTACCTACGAACTGGCTTGTGGAGGTCAGATAGGCAGTCGCTCCATATAAAATACTGGTATTCAGCTGCATTCGGTAAGACTGGAAGCCAACCCCAATAAACTTGGGAAAAGGCCAGGCAGATGATGACGAACATTACCATAAATACAATATCTGTCCTTTTCTAACAATCTGTACTCTTCTCACTAACCTTTGTATAAGAAAGAGAGAGAATGATTCCCTCTCTTTCTACACACACCCCTTTTTGTAACAATACATTTTTTTTTTGATGTTTTCAAAATGTAGGGAGGGGATTATTTGCGACGAATTACGATCGATTATATTTCATTTTGGTTGCGCAAGAGTTTGTAGTGCTTCGAGTGCTTTTGAAAATATTTAAAACTATGTATAAGTTGGTAAAACTGTTCTGATTGAGAATTTTCTTTTACGTTTGTTGGGTATAAAGTGTTTTCAGTCATTGTTTTATTTATTGAACTTATTTGAAAAGTGATTCTTGTGTGATTTTTCTCCATGAGATCTATGATTTTCGAATGGGCAACTTCAGTCTGTTTACAGGTATTATGCCTGTGGCTGGACTGTAGGTAGCTTATATTTGACTATGCAAAAGTGCCTGTCACGGGTCTTTTTGAAATAAATGCTTTGAGTTTGATTTTGAGTTGATTGTTTCAGAAACACACTGAAGAGAAAAATTATGTTTTTGGTAACTTCGTTGTACCATTTTTTTTTGGTTTGACTTTGTGTTTAGATTATTTTGGCGTTATCTACAACATGAATGATGTTACCAAGATTTTGATTCAAAAGAGTGTCCATGGAGTTTCTTGCCCATTCTTCTCCATAGAGAAATACGCTTTGGAATGGGCAACTACAGTACTTTTACAAGTTATTATGCCTTGTGTCTGGGACTGTAGCTTTGCGTCTTTTTTTGTTATTAGACTTTCAAAAGTGCCTTTAATGGTCTAATTGAAATAAATGCATCACATTCACATGTCTTCATGATTGGGGTAGACGTGTTCTTGAGTAGAGACCGCGAATCGGCAAGCGTAAAGTGGGACGTCCTCAGGCTCGGTGGAGCGCCGATCTTTGCAAAGTTTTGCGAGTTATGTGGCGAGAGATTGAAGAGGCCTATGTCCAGCAGTGGACTGCTGTAGGCTGATGATGATGAACCACCCTGTACAGCACCGAAAGCTGGTCAAATCGTGAAAAAGATTAGGCAATTATTAATCCCACGCTCGTTATTATAGCTACTAGCTAGCATGAGTAAATTAAATATGTATTTTTTTCTGTAAAAATTACCCTTGTCTGGAAGTTTATTATACCAGGGTAATTTTCTTATAAAACTTATTTTTATTCTAACATAATTTTCAAAAATACTGCGTCCCAAGATTCATCCATGCGATGTCGCTTTTGTTTATAAAGTGTATGAATAGTTTCAGGTTTTACTGTTTGTAAATATTTACCAAAGTCTGCTCTGGAAAAGTCCACTTTTAAGTGTATACCTACATATGTATATGCATGCATTAACATCCATCCACACACAATAAGTACTAGGTAGGTACCTAGTAGTACCAATCCACGCTCAGCATAATTTCCGACCGACATAAAAACGCGCCAACAGCACAGATAGGTCATCGCCCTCGCGGTAGAGTAGAGCCAAGTTCTTGCACATAATGTTAATTTGTTAGCAGTTACTGAGTGAATGGTTATTTCTCAGTAAACCTTAGTGATTAGGCATTCAATTAGCTCATTGTTCGTACACAACACCTATGCAACTTTACTTTTGTAGGGATAGCAGATTAGTTTTTTAAATAAGTGTTTTTTTTTTTTCAAATAAATTTTCTGAAAATAATAAAATATACATTGTTGTGTATTTTATTTAGACATCTACGGGGCAGAAGTGTATAGTAGATACACCCACATTTCGCCAGTTAATCCATCTGCCTAGCATTTTCCCAATATGTCGACTATAAAACTCTGGAACGCGCTACCCATTAGCATTAAAAAAGCCGAAAGTAAATTCACTTTTAAAAAGAAAGTTCGCACCTACTATTTAAGTCAGACTAAATAGCTCTTCATTTAAAGTCTAGTCATAGTAATTATTATTAGGTTTCTCGTTTTCATTTTGGTATTTCTTATAATATATACTAGTATATTTATTTGTATAATGTGTATTAGTCTCTATGTATGACGTATGTTTATGTATTTTCGTAAACTAGTAGTTATTTGTAAATATTTTTTTTGTACCCTACTACAATGTTTTCGTATTTTACCCAAAGGTTGACTGGTAGGGAATGCGTTGTGGCGTTAAGTCCACCTATGTACCACTATTGTACACGAAGTTTAAATAAATAAGTAAATATGTTGGGGTCGGCTTCCAGTCCAACCAGATGCAGCGGAATACCAGTATTTTACATGGAGCGACTGCCTATCTGACCTTCACAGCCCAGTATGTGAGTAACAGATGATACCATTTGGTAAGACTAGTTGTCAGACTACCCAATATTTTTTTCTTTATTTAACCCATTTACTAGCACTGAATCTGCTATCCCTACCCGATAGCATCTCTTCACGGTAGCGGTCGCGGACAAAGGAGTATTCTGCTGACGTTACATCAGTACGTACTACGCCTCATGTATGAGGCCAGAGTGGATCAAATCACTAGTTTTATCTTCTATAGGATGCTTATAGTATGTTATTATCGCCTTCATCGTTTGTTTATGGTTTATATTTTCATACTGTGTAATGAATCCATACTTCCATTTTTATATTATAAATGCGAAAGTCACACTGTTGTTTGTTTGGATGTTTGTTTGTTACCTTTTTACGACTAAACGGCTGATCGGATCTAAATGAAATTTGGCAAGAAGATACATTTTAATCTCGGGAAGGACATAGCCTATATATCATTACGCTACAACCAATAGTAGCAGAACAGCAATGAAAAATGTGAAAACGGGGAAAATATGACGCTGACGAAGTTGCGCGGGACAGCTAGTTATAAATAATTAATTAGGAATGAGTGTACATTAGAGGAAGTCTGAAAGTAGCGCCGGGGACTGAAAAGATGTGTGGTAATCGGTTCATGTGATGCGGAGGAATGAGGAAAATGTCGTGAGGAAAGTTTTGAGTATGAATGTGGATGGGTATAAGAGTAGAGGAAGACCAAAGAAACGATGGATGGACTGTGTGAAGAATGATATGGCAAGAAAGGAGGTGTCTCATGAGATGACAAGTAATAGAGAAGTATGGAAGAAGAAGACATGCTGCGCCGACCCCAAATAAACTGGAAAGAGGGCAAAAGAATGATGATGACTGTGTAATAAATAATTGAATATACCATTTTTATATGTATATCTACAAGGTGTAAATCACCTCATCACGAAGCCGTCAACCAAGCATTCTGTACATGAAACTAAGTAACTTTACGCAAAAAAATATTGCTGGGAAACGACTTTTTTTGGGGGTTGTAAAATCATGTTTTGTGGTAAAACTCAATGTAACGCACTCAAAACATTGTGCTGATGGACGGATTGAATAGTACGTGGGTCGTGGAGGTGTTTAAAGTAAAAATCTTACATTAAAAACTTGTATTTAAAAAAATCTTTGACCCCTAATATCTCCGTAACTAGAAGGTTCCCAGGTATGGTGTAAGACAAAAAAATTATCGCAATGACAGGGAGAACCAGTGGCTTTCGGTTTCGTTAAGAGGTGTTTTACACCCTTTATGTAAAGTGCTGTTATTCAGGTGCAAAAAAAATCCACCTATATCAATCCTATTAAAATAGATAGTCAAATTTTACCACAGCGTTCAGTACGTCTAACTAAAGATATCCGAACAAAAAAAAACCACCCAAGTGCGAGTCGGACTCGCGCACGGGTTCCGTCCCATCCTAACTAATATAAATGCAAAAGTACTTAACTTTGTTTGTTACCTTTTCACGACTAAACGGCTGATCGGATCTTAATGAAATTTGGCAAGAAGATAGAATTCAACCCGAGGAAGGACATAAGCTATATATCATCACGCCACGACCAATAGGAGCGGAGCAGCAATGAAAAATGTTGCGAAAACGGGGAAAATGTGACGCAGACGAAGTTGCACGGTACAGCTAGTTATTTATAAAAACAAGCAAAAAAAACACTTTTTTGTGTGGGAACCCCGTAAATTATTTATTTTATTATGTTTTTAGTATTTATTGTTATAGCGGCATCAGAGAAACATAACCTGTAGAAATTTTAACTGGCCAACTATCACGGTTCATGAGATACAGCCTGGTGACAGATGGAGGGACGGACGGACATCGAAGTCTCAGTAAGGGTCCAGTTTGACCCTTTGGAACCCTAAAAACTGACTCTATAGTGATTTTATTTTGTCCTAAAATAATAAATTGCACTAGAATAAAGACATCCAGCATTAACAGGTCAAAATAAAATCTCTTTAATCAGTGTTTTTTGCGTATGTAACTGTTTGTCTCATCTGCCGAGTCTTTTCCCAAAATGTTGAGGTCTGTTTCCAGTCTAACGGCATGCAGCTAAATACTAGTATTTTATTTGGCGCGACTGCCTATGTGATTTCCAAGGCACGCAACCTAGGCAAAGGCGGCTTAGCCGGAAGATGGACCCGAGCGGATCTAGATCCTAGATCCTTGGTAACTTTTTATTCTACATTTTGTGGTAAGCAACGACTTATTGTCGGGCCTACGATGTCCTCCCATACTTAAGTACTAACGCTGTAACATAGAAAAATTATAAAAAACCAAATGATTTTAAAAGAGTAACCATGGAGTTTTTTGCCGGTTCTTCTCCATAGAAAACGACCAACCCGAACCGAGCATCTTTTTGTCGACGTTTTAAAAGTGCCCATGTAGGCCTATGTGAAATAAAAATGTTTTAATTTTGATTTTGAGATGCTGTTATTATTTACCCACGAGCTCCTCCACCTTAAAACCTAACAATACCGTACAAACTTACCTATCTAACGCAAGCGACGTGGGCGCTTAAGCTCACCGTACTTGAACTAACGAGCGATTTTCAGATACACTCCCGATTTATTCACTGATAATATCATTTGGACGTTTTATTGCTGTCTGCTTGTAATTGGTTGGACACAGGATGGATCTGTACACCTGACAGCGGTATTGGTCGTCGAAAGTGACAATAGGATGTTACGATTTGCGAATTCGATCTTTGTACTGAGAAGACGCTGCTTTTACCGAACCCTTACGATTATTATAAGATCAAGTTAACCGAAGAAAAAGCAACCTCCTTTTCTTCGGTCAGCATTGTCCGTAGGTATGGACAGGGACCAAACGAAAGAAATTTTTATGCGTATGAGTGAGAAAGTGGGAAATCTATCTGGGTGCCAAATTTCATCCAGATCTGTTCGGGCGCTCTAGCGTAAATGAGTAACAAACATCTATCAGAATAACTGCGCTCTGACTTAAAAAAAAATTAAGAGCACCATGCTGAGATAGAGGCCTTTTGGCCTCATATGTTTAATTTGTCGAATTCTAAATTTTTATTATGTTTATTTTTTATATAATTTTATATTTTTTTGAATTTATACACAAACTAGTTTTTGGAGGAGCCCGTGGCTAAATAATAACAGCTGCACAGGTCGATTTTTGAGGTTAAGCAGTGCTTGCCGAGGTTGGTTCGGGGATGGGTAACCATCATTACATACCGAGTTTCCTCCGTGCCTCGGAAAATTATACTGAAGGGTTATAATAACTTTGTCAGCATACTATGTTGTGGCCAACAGCAACTTAGTACGTATGACGACCAGTCAAGCGTAGTAAACCAAATTAGGCTGATCTCTCATTGTACGGAAAGCTGATACAAAGATAGGTCACGTTATACTAGATATGTATAGTTTGATGTGTCGCCGTGTGTACACTGATAATAATCATTTGAACATTTTATGACTCCGTGCGCTTGTAATTGGTCAGTCACTGAATGGTCTGACACCGCACAATGGTATTGGTCGAGAGGATATAAAATTTTATGTTTCATATTTAATTTTTGTGGGCGATTTTATCAGAGATTTTGATTTACGGGATTTTTATTGGTTGAGGTTTTTGAGCAGCAGTGGAGTGGCATGAAAAATTCCAAACTTCCAAACTTAATAATATAAACTAGCGAAGGCCGCGAGTAGGCCTTCGTCGGCGTGAAATTATTATAAAAATATTACTTCCCTATATGAATCGGATTTTTTAACAATTTGAAGGGCTTTAATATTTTTGCACGGAACCCTAATCCTTTTTTTAAATAAAAGAGGCCTAAGTTACTCCTTATAACATGAGCTATCTGCCAGTAAAAGTCCCTTAAACCCGTCAAGCCGTTTTGGAGACTAGCCGGAACAAACAGACAGACAGACCACCAGACCGACAGGCAGCACTGTATTTTGAGGGCGATATATTGGGACCAGACGCAAAACGTGATTTTTCACCACAAAAAATGAAGTCGTTTCCCAGCAATAATTTTTGCGTAGATTTACTTAGTTTGGTGTACAGAATGCTTGGTGGTCGTCTTCGTGACGACTCCGTTTACACCAAGTATAAAAAATAGTGCGTGGAGTTCCTCCGCGCGGAAGAAGTGAAACTTCGTAGGTAATACTACACGCATGCGTTCGAGTGCCACGCATTCACTCTCACTCTGTCTCTTTCTATTCCCCCTCCATGGTAGCGTTAAACGTTTTACGCAACCTTGTTGGAAGTCGCATAAGAAGTTTCACTTCAAAATTACGCTTTCTGTAAAACTAGTGATCATTTTCCTAGTCATCTAGAGCAAGTATGTCATTCAAGTGTACACTAGATGTGTAGGAATGCGACACGCATTACGTGTGGCGACCTCCGGCGGTAAACAGTGGAACTAAGCGGGTACAATCATGTCCAAAATTATCTGATGGCTTTGCTAATTAGTTGCTCAAAGTACTGTCGCTGGCGTAATCGTTAGGAAACTGTTAGATGCTATCGGGATGGCCTGTGACTTCTGTCGTTATAAAATATTTTTATGAGCAAACATTATTTTCTCTAAAAGCTTCTTTAACATGTAAGTACTCGTAGGTAATTATTTTACTTAAGTGTCTATATTTATGCACGATTAATGGCCATGAGATTTTTCCTTAGCCATATCATCATTATTATTATTATACCTATATTATTACTAAGATTTATGTTGAATATTAATACTAATTTAAACTTGGTTTTTTTTTATCATAATTTTTTCACCCACGCTTGGGTGGAGCCTCTTATACATGGGTGGGACTAAAACCTAAAACTCCAAATACCTGCCTTACTGTATTTACTCCTTTAAAAAAGGCATGATGCTTACCGTGATTGCCATAAAATATATCACGACCAATGATTTATATTTGTTCAGATTTCAACAACCAGAAGCTAAAACAGACATTGTAGCATCCATATTTTACAACCAAAAGTAGGAAGAAAGAGAAGATAAAAGATCTTTTAACACCCTACAAAAATCGTCACAACAATTTTTTCTGATCCCAGTAGTGGGAAGAAGTTGGCACGTAAATAATTTGGGTAGTTGGTTAAATACCAAACAATAAATCGGTATTCTGCACTTCTAATACAAACAAATATAACAGATCAGTTCTCATAGAATGGAAATCCAAGTCCCAAAATGTTGTTGAGTTTACATACCACGCAGTGGAAACGAAATAAAGCAAAGAAAAAATTGATAGGCAAGGTACTTAGATGTCTGCCTACCCCCATAGACCTTCATTTTAAAGTAAAACGACACACAATTATCTTTGAATAACGAATGACCGTTATTTTGACAGCTGTCAATGTAAAACTCCGTCCGAATTTCGAATTCATTCAAATTTGGAATTCGCTCCGAATACGAATCAAGCCAACCCTCGAAAGCCGAATCAAATAAACTCGATGCATCTTACACGCAACATGACATCAAAATCATAAGAAGTCATTAGGTACCCGAGCGTACGATATACGGACCCTAATTTCGTTGCGAAGACCGAATAACTCCCATATACCACGTTTACTGAAGCATTTTTCGATAATGAACTTTCAATCCAAATCCCACCTTAGGAACTACCGTTTAAGATTGAAATTACATCGCAAACTCGATATGACAATCGTCCACATATCAAAAACGCTTCCAATCCAAAATAAACCCAGTCCTAAAGCAAGAAAACCGAGTTTCATGTGCAGAAAAGTTCAGTCAACAAAAACACACGCGAATGAGAAAAAAACCGGGCATCTTTTTGCGTCCCCTCTCTCCCCTAAGCCGGTGGGGGCGGATGGGGTGAAGAAAAATCCATGTAGGGTGAGTTGGGGTGGCTGTAGTAGTTTTTCGTTGGTATCACGCGTACGACAGGCTTAGTATTGATTTTTCCAGCACATGGTGCCTTTCAGGTGTTCGGGTTTTTTAAAGAAGCACAACTTTTTATCCGGGTGCAACGAAGAATAGCTAGACTTCTAAAGTTTTGATTCCGATTGTACTTTTTTACGTAAATATACTTTTTAAAGAATTCGTAAAGGATTGTTGGTAGTGGTCGAATAAAATCTAGCTTTAATTTAACGATTTTTGAAGATGACGGTAAATCCGTTTCAAAATGTCTGAATTTTATATTAACAGAGCAATTATTTGAATTTGGAGAATTTGATATCTCTGAAGGTGATGATACCAATCATTATAAATATCTAATTTGGGCCTGGCTTTATAAAGCTTTCAGTTTTATCTTATTACTCAGTAACTAGGTCGGGGATGTCAGATAGGCAGTCACTTCATGTAAAATATTTGTGTTCCACTGCATCCGGTAAGATCGGAAGCCGACCCCTAAACTAATTGGGAAAGTCCTAGGCAGATAATGAATTATGAAACGTAATTACTCTTTTCTTCTACTGAGAAGGAATTACTACTGTATTTTTTTAAGTGAAAAACTTCTTTAGCTGCGTTGTGCACTTTTGTGATGGGTAAAAAATTTTAAACTCGCGTCCGGTGTCCTGATCGAAAATTCGTAAGACGGATTGACATTAGGTTACGAAGGAATTTGAACTTTATGACATCTTTCATTGAGTTTGGGTTTCCAAAACTGGATAATTAGCACAAACAAAACCTTCGGTTTCTCCAAACAGGTAAAATTTGTAATACGGATTGTAATAGTTCTGAAGTGTTAAATTTTTAATGTAATATAAATTGTCATGTTTATGTACGATAGCGCAATAAATGAATATTGTATTTTACCACTATTATTATACAATTAACTATTATTATATTATTTTACTTTTATACTGATAATTAAAGCAATTCGTGCAAAATGATTCCCTAACCATTACAAAATATCAAAAATGCACAACGTTAATTTTCAAGTTTTCACTTCTGCCGGCACTCCCGGAGTGCAACCCGATTTTTCTAAAATGAAGTTTGCTTTTGGCCGTAACTCCCCTGATGTGAAGCGATGATGTGGCCTAATGTGGAGTACAATTGCCTAGAAGAAACCGATCCACTCAAACTTTAAACAGATCCAGATTATAATTATCAAATACTTCTCTTATATAAGGATGAGAAGAAGTCTTGTCTGTTGTATTTTCTATTAAAAATACGTTACCTAGTTTCGATGAAACATTAAAATCAGCAAAATTTCACCCTATCTGTATCCTATCAAAAATATTCGCACACTCAGTTAAGCTAATGCTCACACAATATGCAAATTCGGCTAAAGGTGTAAAAGATTAGCATCTTATTGTGATTCGACGATTCGTTTCGAACTCTTCATGTTTGTTCGCGATTTGATACGGACCGGTGTGACGGTGCCTTAATGTTTAACCGATTTTTGCTGATGTGTTTTTGTTTTTTTTTTTTGGGAATAATTATCGTGATTTTGAATTTAATAATTTTGTTAGTTGACTAAGTATCAGGAAGTTACTTGCTAGGATATTTTTTTCTTATGCGAGACAGATTAATAATAAGTTTTTTTGTTCTTAACTGTTGGCACACAACTGAGATTTAGAATTCGAACAGTGCAATTATATGTATTTAGTTATTTATTTAGGTGTCGCCTAGTATTGGTGAAAACGGATGTTAGTGTGCGAAAGTTCTAGAAGGACTTTTGGTACCATTTGTCTTGTGGATTCTTCTAGTTTTTAAATAGAGAGCTAACAAAGTTGAAACAGAATGACTTCTAGAAGTTTTAGAGAATACTTAATAAAAAAAGCTTTAGTATATTTCATCCTCAAATGACATAGGTATGGCGTTAACCCCATAAACATTATGTTGATGCACTCTTAATACAATTTGAACGCTCTTATTACTAATTTACACGTCGTTTTCAATATTAAACATCAGAATTTCTACCCTACGACACAGTTATAAAGTTGACATTTATTTGTACATTAATTGTCACACAGTGCTCAAAATGTATGCAAGCCAGGACAAAAAGGTGCGTTCTTTTGTTTCGACCCAACGATTTTGTTTTCAATTTAAATATTTTATACAATGTGACAATAGACAAAAAACCGGTACTTGTAACAGTAAAAAATTAAATAATATTAAAAATTATGACGGGTTCTCCCTTTATCTCGTAATGTATGTAAATTCGTGTTAGGTGATGCTCTGAACTGCGATGTACGGAAGTCGAGTTCCGATTGCGGTGATTTTTTTATTTTTACTGCCTCTTTGGTCTTAGGTCTTGGGTTCGATTCCCATGTAGGGCAAAATGTTATTGGGTTTTTCCATTTGAAATTTCTCAGTAACAGCCTGGAGTCGGATTTGTGTCCGATTGATGCTAATGGACTCGCCCATATTATTATGGAATTTAACCACAACTGGAGAAATGCAGATGCAGATACTATCCTACTTTATTCTAATAGGTACTAGCTGTCCCGCGCATCTTCGTCTGCGTCACATTTTCTCCGTTTTCGCAACATTTTTCATTGCTGCTCCGCTCTTATTGGTCATAGCGTGATGATATATAGCCTATGTCCTTCCTCAGGTTGAAATCTATCTTCTTGCCAAATTTCATTAAGATCCGATCAGCCGTTTAGTCGTGAAAAGGTAACAAACTTACTTTCGCATTTATAATAAAAATAAATATAAATAAATATATGCAAAAGTTTATATTTTTGTTACTCTTTCAAGCGAAAACTATTGAATGGATTTGGATGAAGTTTGGATTAACACATAGAATATTTTTATCCGGGTAGTACAATCCTGTGGGATAATTACCGAACTCCACACGTGCGGAGCCGTAGACATTAGCTAGTTACATACTTACATGGTTAACTTAATTTACTAACTTTTTTATACCGAATAGAAACATCGCATTTCCGAAGCATTCTATTACATAATTGAAAACGCAACAACGCTAATGAATTTCCTTTAATTAGGGGTTAAAGCTGCAATTTCTTCTAATAACGCCTATTAAAGGTGTAATTATACAAGGTGTTGTTTTGCATCCTCGTCAAATTCAAGGAGGTAACTATGCTAGTGATTCTCGTTCCGAATCAATAATAAAATGGGTAGGTAATTTTTTTTTTTTTTTTTTTCGGAAATCGGTAAGTGTGAACCAGTCGTGTTTTAAACGCGGCCCGTCTGGTTTTTGCCTTATAACCTCGCTTACACACATACAAACAATCTCAAACGTTTATTTCATAATTTGTTAGTCCCTAAACCAAGTTAAGGGGGTTATTCTGAAATACTGACAAACTAAAACCACCAAAAAAAACAGTGTTTATTAATAATTAACTAGGTACCGTAATTTTAATTGATTATTTATGTCTTTCGTGACCACCCCCTGAAATTTGACGAGGTTGCGAAACAACACCTTGTAGAAAAGTTCTAGAAATGTAGTTTTTTTTTTTATTATCTTGTGAATAGAACATGCGCATGCATGGAATGAGAAGTAGGTGATATCTTGATTTTTATTTTGTTTTTAATTAGAACATTCTTGAGATGTTTCGTTCACTCTTAAAGGAAATAAATGCAATAATGGTTACCAGTGATAAGAAAGTATGCTCGCTATTTTGTGTTTTTAAAGGCAAAACAAAACGACAATTTTTTTTTTTTTTTTGCAAAATTCGTACAAACTAATTAGATATAAAACCTTTGTTAGTTCCCCGAAGGATTAGGTAGTAGAACCTATGTTACACAAGCGCTTCGCCAGTTATGGTTAAGAGCGTTTGCGACTTACGACATTTCATACAAACACAATTTACAAATTGTGATAAAAGGGAATGAGTATAAAAGAATGTTTCTTTGGGAAAGTTGTTGGTTTTCATCAGTATAACCACGTGTTTAATTATCAGTCACTAATTACCTTATATTATTTACCATAAAAAGTAGACCAACCCAGGTATGTATCCCTACCATGTACAAATTCAGTAGTTTCATGCCGGTTCTTCTCCATAGGAAACGACCAAACCAAACCGTGACCCTTTTGTCGACGTTTTATAAATGAGCATATAGGCCTATGTACAATGAAAAATTTGTAATGGTTCGATTACCTACTTACGAAATTTTATAGAAACCAGTAAAAGAGTGAAAAATAAAAATAGTTACGCATTAAACAGTTTATATGGAAGAGCCCACAAGAACTTAGACGTGTAAGTGTTAATCAATGTTTACTCTAGATATTCCCGATAATATCAGGCATTCAGGCATTTCTAATAAATAATAACAACAAAAAACAAACATTCATGAATAACAATAAACAAAATATTAAAAGAATAACTTTTCAAAAATATGCAAATCAGAACAATAAATTAAAAATTGAAGCTTTTAATTTATTCAAACCTTATTTTATTATCTGCGAACTGTATGAAATGTCAATTGTTTATTTTATTTTAGTCAATTGTTAAATAATTCACGATCGATTGTCTTTTGTTATTTAAATAAATGCAATTAATCTTGTGTTTTTGTTGTTATTATCACTTTGAGAGACAATATTTTATTGTGATGTGAATCAATATAAAATATGTTTTTTTTTAATATCTATTAACTTATTATTGGACTGTGCAGGATGATATTATGAAAAGAAAGGAAGTGTCTGATGAGGTGACGAGTATTAAAAAAGTATGGAAGTAGAAGACATGCTGCGCCGACCATAAATTAATTAGCATAAAGACAAGAGAATGATTTTGATGATAGCTTATATTTGTACCGTAACTTCTAAAAATATAAAGTTCATCAACGGAAGCTGAAGTCTATAGAGGAAAATTATCGGATACGTCATCATCAGCCTATAATGTTCCCACTGCCGGGACACAGGCCTCCTCTCTATGAGAGGGAGTGGGCTGTAATCCACCACGCGAGCCCAGTACGGGTTGGTAGATGTCACATGTCTTCGATTTTTTTAGTTTTAGAACATCCCGGTTTCCTCACGATGTTTTCCTTCACCGTTTTTGAGGGCAGCGGTGATGAAATAAATTACACAAAGTAATGCGCCTGCCTGGGTTCGAACCCACGGCTTACAGCTCGTAAGTCGGGGCTGCCACACGTATCCGATAATTTTCCTCTAGTGATTATACCTATGTATAATATAAGTAAATCGCGCCCTTTTTCCGTGCTCCAAAAATATAATAATCATCTACAACAGCTTTGATGAATATAATTTATGTCTGTCTATCTTTATCTTCCAAGTCCATGGGAACTGCACTACAAACATCCGTCACCTCAACACAAAGCCACGAATAAATTAGACTACAAAATACAAATATGACAACACAAGGAAAATATTTTATCTCATTACGCATTCAGAGTTACGCATCGACCGGCAAAAATCAATAATGCGCACACAAAACGCGTCTTTGTACCCTTGTGCGAAAAGTTAAAAAACGCACAACGAAAGAAAAAGATATGCAAAGTAGATCCCATGCATGCAGATTCGATATTCAAATTACTAGACCATCCAGTGAATGCGGAAGAACAATTTTGACACTCGGAAGAATAACCCTACCATTCTATATTCAAATTTCGAACATCTTAAAGGACTGGCCGAATTTAAATAAAATAGATAAAAACCTTTTTTTAATGTATTCATAGATTTCGTGGGAACGGATCCTAGACTTGAGTCCTTTATGGTATAATCGTTGGGGTTGCTTGTTATGGAAAGCTGTGTCAACATTTGCTGTAATATGGTAATTATTGATCGGTTATAAAGAAAAAGGTGTCATGGTGTATCGATTGATTTTAATTTATTGGGTGTTGAAATCGGGAGAATGGAATGTATGGGTATCGACGTTTGTGAATTTATTAAGAATTTTGGGATGGAACTTTTCTCGGAAATCCGAATTTCATAGTATGTATAGTTTTAGGATGGAAAAATTTTAATAGCTACATTTATGCTTACTACCTTTTGTAAAGAACTCAAAATTCTACAAGGTGTTGTTTTGCAACCTCGTCAAATTTCAGGAGGTGGTCACGATAAACATAAATAATCAATTAAATTTAGTTAATTATTAATTAACGCTGATTTTTTTGGTTATTTAAGTTTGTCAGTATTTCAGAATAACCCCTTAACGTGGTTTAGGGACTAGGAAATTATCAAATAAACGTTTGAGATTGTTTATATGTATGTAAGCGAGGTTATAAGGCAAGAACCAGACGGTCCGCGTTTGAAACACGGGTGGTTCACACTTATGGATTTCCGTAAAAAAGAAAAAAGTGAAAAATTAATAACCCATTTTATTATTGATTCGGGACGAGAATCATTAGCATAGTTACCCCCTTGAATTTGACGAGGATGCAAAACAACACCTTGTATTTAATTGCTAAGCTATAAGATGTGTTTACTTCCTTATAAACGAAGTTGAAGAATCTACCCTTTGTGCTTACACAAAATTACATGTTTTAGGTTTTTACAATATCAATTTAGCAAAATATTTTTTTAAAACAATTTTTGATTAAAATGTGCAACCAAGCTAATTTCAAATCATAAATTCAAAAATCACGGCCTTTAAAATCCAATCTAAAAAAAAAACCGACATAGAATTCCAAGTTCAAAAAACTTCTTGTTCGAAACGAATGTCTTCAACCCTTCTGCGCCGAGCACTGGGCATTCAAATTTAAATTCTCGTCCCCTTCGTCTGGCAGGTGTACGAGTGTCTTTGTGACGAGTGACGACTTCCGTCAGTTAAGATGCCCGTTGTCTTGCAACTGAGCTTTTGTCGCGATGTCGTTAAACATGTGGTTAAAGCTCTGATGTAAGTTTTTGTTTTTGTCGCAATTAGTGGGACAAGTCTTTTGTCGTTGAGACGTGGATTTTTTGGGATTTGAATGAGTTAGGGCTTTAAAGTTTTGATTAGAATGGTTGGCATTCCTTTGATTGAAAATCCTGTAAAGCAGAAGTAGATAAATAGTTGAATATAAAAATATCGGGGTACATGACATAATTCATGTATGCAGCCTGCTACTTAGTATTTTCATTCTCATAAAATATATGTTTGCTAACAGCGCCCTTCTGACACTATCATTCAAGCGTCAAAAGGTTTATGCTGGACTGTACTCTACGCTAGTGATGAAAAATAAAGACTTCCGAACTCACATACATGACATCGCACCATAGATATCGTCAAAATTCGGTTGGCATAATTAAATTACTAAAATACTTCTTATCCCAAAAAATTAAAATTACGACAGTTAAAAATCTGTATCTAAAATCTAAAACCGGTACGTGTGATCTTTTTAACAAAATACTGTTTCCTAATATTATTCTCCGGTATCCCCAAGTCGTATGCAAATTGTTTTTAAAATAATAACACACCTGGGTCTCAAAGACCGGTCGTGATTTTGCATCCGCGTCTCATTTGCATGCAAAGGGTTAATTCTTCGCGATTATTTGCGCTCACGCATATTTTTAATTATTCAAGGGTTAATGTATTCGGTTTAAAAAAGTGCAGATACGTTTGTGAATGTGATTTTTTGTTGCACATTCAGTTTGATATTGAGTTTCGTAGTGTGTGGAAGGTTATTTAAGAAATTTTTGATGAAGTAACGTATAATATGAGACAGTGTTAGATTCTGTAAAATCTTTGAAGATCTGTAGATCGAATGGTTTGTAATTGTTGTGAGAAAATGTGACAAAAGAAAATGTGACATGTGAGTATGAAACTTACTTCCAATGTTTAGTGAATTAACTTAAATGCTTCATTGTTGCGTGAGTGTGTAGTTTTGTAATTAATTACCCATATATATTATGAATTAAAAAAAAAAACTATTAATATTTTAGATCATATAGCTTATAAGCTATATTATTACACAATTATTATAAGTGATAAAATGACATTCAACGATAAAACCTAGTTTTCCTTTACTTTCGTACATAATTCTCACCGACTATTACAAAAAAGACAACCACCGAAAAACTAATTTTCTCAAAATCGAAAATCCCAAAACCTGATGTACAGTACCACCGGTCATGCATCAAGTTTAATGATTGGATTCGCCCCGCCTACGTCATCAATCACTCACAAACTGACTAGCGGGTGGAAGCTATCCCTAATATCGTCCCAACGTATCTCGAGCCCTGACTTTGTTCATCTCGCCCCCGCATTAGCCCTTGTCTCGGTACCAGAGCGGTGGTGGCAGGGTTAAGTTAAAATGGACGTTGTGCTAAAGGGAGGATTTCGCGAAAGCATTGTGTCTTGTTAGAACCGTAATGTCTTGGATAGGAGATGTAAGTAAATTATGTTTTTTTTTCGATTTTCTAGGGGTGGTAGGTGGAACGTTGCATTGGAAATGACTTGAGAATAATGTGTGGATTGTTTTGTTAACAGTTTTGATATGCATCTGTGTCTAAAATCTGGTGATTTTCTAGTATCTAATGTTGCCTGTTATGGTGGTTTAGCACAGGGCTCGTTTAAATCTTTTGTACGGAAATTATTATGAACATTGAAATTAAACTTCATTAAAGGGTTGTGTTGATGATTGGTATTACTTTTGAATTTTAAATTCATCCTCTATGCTAGAATTGTCTCTACTCCTACACAAGGCTCACGCAAAAAAATCAAAAAAAGACAACCGTCGATACCCTAACAAAAACAAAATCATTACTTATACCTACCTACTCACATTCAAAATAAGAACTCGTTCCAACAAAATTCATAAATAAATCCAATCTATTCGACTATTTCCTTTGGCGCGGCAATATAATAAAAAAAGAAAAATCGCCCACGCAGGGGGTAATCCCGGGGGGGAGGGGGTATTCCCCGAAATTGAGACGATGTAAGAAGATTACGTTTGATGCATTACGTGACGAGAAGGTGGTTTGAGGTGGATGAATTTTGTTGGCTAGGAAGAAAAAGGTTGGCCGTAGAAAATGGTATTTACGGGTTCAATGCCCTTGACGATCTATGTGTGAACTTTTTGATGCTATTTAGTTCGGTAAGGGGGAAAGAGTCAAAAAACTATTTTATAATAAACATACTCACATAATGTGTATCAAACACAAGCTAATAAATACTTCCGGTTTTGAAATTCAAAATGGAGTCTCTTGAGGGAAAATTCTTGCATTGGTTACATCTTATTGAAAGGAATATTTTCGAATATTTCAAATATAAGAGTGAAAGAAAAAAAAATGCCCACATGTCAGCTAGGTGCTTGAGTACACATCGTGCTGAATGGTTTTTGAAAGATTAATTAGTTTCAATTAATTTTGATTCTCATAAGATAACCCTTGTACTGTTATGTCTCCTTATTTGATATGTAGTTTTTCTTTCTTTTCATTAACTGTGTTTTGTGAATTCTTCTTTTAAAACCAGAAATTCTTCAGAAACATCCAAAAATCACGAAAAAGAGTCTAAAACTCTAAACACTCATAGAACATGCCCAACAGCTCGTGCCAAAACTTCTTCAACTGAAAACTTGCACAGTATATCTTCGTTTGTAAGTTTTTTCATAGAAAACTCACAATTTTATAGGTGTATATAAATATTGCGAGATACCCACAAATCTTTGCAGCAATATCACGGGAAAAAAATATTCGTAAACTGTGTGTCTATGTAGCTATGTTTGTATGGTGCCTAATGTAAAGCTGAGGACATAAGTCTTTTCGGAATTCGTTTTTTTTTTTTTTCTTAGAATAGTATCTCTATGAAAACTTTTGCAAATTTTATGGTAGTATAGTTTTTTTTTGTGATGTTAAAAGAAAAAGAAAAAAAATACTATTTTTTCCACACACAAAACCAAACGCACATAATAAGTAAACGATGTCGATTGATTAAATTATTATCGCTACTCTAAATAGTACGTTTTTTTTTTTATTTACTACGGTCTGATCAGTTTTTTTTTTAATTCTGTTGTGGACAGAAGAAAAAGTTTCCTGCTATTGTGCGGTTCTAACTTATTTATTTCGCAGTGCAAACCAGAAAAATGCGAACATAACTAGCATTCGGGTTTTGTCATAATAATTCAAGCATGTTTTTCCTCCCAAAACCTCCTCAAACTAAGTTACCGCATTTTTCGCGAAAACTCCATTTCCTTCGGCGAAATCCTCCGCTATTTTAACCCCGCCCTAACCACGGCGGGCTTAGGCCACATTTCCATACATATGAGCTGGTCTCCTCAGCAAGGAGCCGAAACGAACCTTCCTTCGCCCGCTTTGTGAGTCGAGAATTTTTTACCTTCTTTTGTCTTCACTTTTACTTAGAATTTCGGTACGTTCGTGCTACTTGTTTATAATACTTTTTGTAGGCATATATTGGGGGTTTTTCCGCACTCGTGCTGTAAGTAAATGTGTGTTTGCCGTCTCGAGTGTTGAAGGGTTGGATTTTTCGACTTTTGTTTTTTATTCTTGATTGGATGCCGTCTGAGGGTTTATTCCTGTGTTTTAAAGAATGTTTGCTTTCTAATCTCCATCTCAATCTGTCCCTGTGAAGATATGGCGTCTTGATTTTTACTACAACACCTAGCTATTTAGTTACACACTACTTAAGTAGTGTTTCAGTGTAGCTATTTATTTAGTACTGCTGTTTTATTTGGCCGCAGATCTTCAATTTTTAACGAAATTGATTGCTTTGGATTTGATCAATAGTGCATTTAGGCTCAAGGAAATGTGATATCGTTAAATCAAAAATTCTATCAAGCTACGGATATGCAGTCATTCTATATTAAAATTAGGGCCATTATAGGAATTCTAAAACTACGGTAGAAACAAAAGAAGAAACAGCTTTGAAAAACTGTGTTTGTAGCAATTTAGACGGCATTATTCAATCTAGGACATACATGCTGTAATTATTCCTATAACTTCGTGAACACTATCATTAAATAACGAGACCACATTTATTACTAGAATCACTTTCCTATTTCTTATACAAAATTCAATTTTCCACCAAAAAATAAATAAGAAAACCTACACAAAAATGCGAGGGAAATTGTTATAATATCGTAAAGGAGGCGACGCTCCAATATATCATGTGACGTCACGGGCTATGCGGCTGACACGAAAATATTGCGATGCATCAAAACTGCCAAGGAGCGGGGAGAAAAAACGAACTTTGCTGGGGGTGTGGTACAAGTTATGGATGCTAGCGGGTGATCTATAAACGCAGCATGTTTGGTAACATTGGCTAAGATTTTTTGAAGTGAAACTTCTTATGCGACTTCCAAGTTTAACGCTACCATGGACGGGGAATATTTTCTAAAACTCACTAAGAGATGGCAGTATTACACACACACATTATTAGTTCTACTAGGTACGCAAGATGGCGTGCAAACATTCATGCATTCGACTCTTCGGTGTGACCAGCCTTCGCTCAATTTCCATGAGTAGAATAGGTATCTTCGATAAACTTATGTAATAATTATGTTATGAAAATAAAACAACAAGAAAACAACAAATTATTATTTAGAAGGTCAATAAAATAACGAGAGTGAATGCGTGGCACTCGAACGCATGCGTGTAGTATTACGAAAGTCTTTAAAAAATACTTAGCACTTGCTTTTTCACTTCTTCCGCGCGGAAGGACTCCACGCACTATTTTCCCGTTACTGTCGCACCATTATGAAACTATCAGTACAAGTTGGAGACAGAAACATGAGTAAGAAAAAGCAAACCAAGTACTAAGTATTTTGTATAGATCTGGGCCTTAGAACTAAAGATTTTCTATCACAATTATTTTTTCGGATCCGGCTGGATAGTTTCGAATGCAATCGTAGCCTTATCATTTCAAAAGCATTTAGAACTAACCTGTTTTAATTGCTTAGCAAAAAAGGACATCTTTTATTAAAGGACTTTTTGGCCAAATGTTATCAAAATGGTTTTGGTGCTAGAGAACGGCCAATGAGAAGTTTCAATCCATAATTTTGTTGTGATGTTCGGTATGTCGAGTTACTTCTATCGGCAATTCAAGGTTTCGAAAAAAAACAAAACTAATCAATTCTTTTTTAGCACCAAAGTATCAAAATGAATTTTAATCGTTTTCCAACATAGCATAAAACAAAGTCGCTTACTGCCGTCTGTACGCTTAGATCTTTTAAACTACGCAACGGATTTTGATGCGGTTTTTACCAATAGAAAGAATGATTCAAGAGGAAGGTTTATATGTATTATTAATCTCTGAAAAACACATCAAAGTTTCCACGCGACCGATGTCACGAGCAGGATTCCGCAACCGTTCTCCTACGACCGGTTCATTATTGGACAGCGGTTAGTTCGCCTATAAATTAGACCAAACAATAATACGTTCAGAAAAGCGAGGGTGGATTGTGTCTTGAAAAATGCTTTGCGGAGCTCTGTGGCGATGGGTTGTATATCATACATAAGACATATCGCAAGATATATCTTCAGATATATCTTCAGATATAGCAGAGCTTGTGTACCTACCTACGAGTAAGTGAATATTATGAAAGTCGTTTGTAATAAATACAAGGTGTTGTTTTGCAACCTCGTCAAATTTCAGAAGGTGGTCACGAAAGACATAAATAATCAATTAAAATTACCGTACCCAGTTAATTATTAATTAACGCTGATTTTTTTGGTTATTTAAGTTTGTCAGTATTTCAGAATAACCCCCTTAACGTGGTTTAGGGACTATGAAATTATCAAATAAACGTTTTAGATTGTTTGTATGTATGTAAGCGAGGTTATAAGGCAAGAACCAGACGGGCCGCGTTTAAAACAAGGGTGGTTCACACTTACCGATTTCCGTAAAAAAGAAAAATTACCTACCCATTTTATTATTGATTTGAGAATCATTAGCATAGTTACCCCCTTGAGTTTGACGAGGATGCAAAACAACACCTTGTAGAATTGTAAGTATAGTGTTTTCTAAAGGATATAAGGAGGATCAATGTAGCTGAAATTGAAAGTACTGATTTGGTTTTAAATTGGTATTATGAAAAAAAAAATCGTTATTTAAGATATTCCTTTAATAGTTCCACATATTAAATCAATAATTTCACAGTTCTGCAGTTAATAGATTGTTTGACGATTGTTTTGTGTTGAAAGTTTGTTGTAAAATAAAGTTTCTTGTGCTGATTTAATTGAGTATTAGCTCAAAGACTTTTCGAATAAAAATGCTACAGAATATTCGATAGAGGAATATTTTTGTGTATGAATAGAGTGATAGTTCCATTAATAAATAAAAAACAGACTATGCCCAATAAAATATTAAAAATTACTGATAAATTAAATGGTAACCAAACTTCATTGATTCCTCCAGTTTTTATTATTAGAATTTCTTGCTTCATTGGTCCTAGAAGTTATCAACGGATTTTCAGTCTTTTACAATCGCTGCAACCAGTACGCAGTGGCGTGCCTAGTGGCCAGCAACACAGCAAGCCTTTAAGGCAAGTAGACTGTTCAGAAATCCTAACATCATGAAGAGTAGTAGGTTTTATGGGCAAGCCAAGCTTGTAGGCTTGTATGAAAATACCGTCACCAGCTGCAACTATCTATGTCTCTTTTTTTTTGTTTGCCATGTGTTTGCTCTTGACTCTAGTCTAGGTCAGAAATGACAGCGACAAAGTCGACGATGGTACGAGCTTACCTAGAAGAAGCCTGTTCATACTAACTTTGAAGAGATTAGGGTTGTAATCGTTCGGAAACACAGACGCAGGCAGAGAAAAAATTAATAAATTTTAATAAACCTCATCTCAACTTAAGCCATCATTCCACGAGCCAACATAGCGCAACCAAACACACGAACAAACATACAAAATTTACACCTGCCTTCCTTTTAAATCGTACGGGAAGTGAAACTCTAACATCTATTGAAAACCCGAAACAGGGGGTGTTGCCCCCCTACACCTACCACCCCCCTCGTTATTCTACTTCCCTTCTCCCCTTTCTTTCCACTAACTTCGCATCGTCATCCGTATTACTTGGGCCCTAACTTATGTGGGGTATATGAGGTGTGCTCTACACTTGAATCTAAACTCTATCATTCTTGAAATACAGTTGAAATTACTTTGTATGAAAAAACCAATTTACAACACCAGCTTGCAACCGATTTTATTCTTTAAGGATGAGATTTTAAGAGTCTTTATCGCTTGTAGAATCACAGATCAATTTCGTGATAGTCTGTACTGATTCCTTTACATTACTTTTTCCTTCTTTGTGGATGTATTTTATACGAGTTTAAGGTCTTATGTGGATAGTCGGCATGTCGCAAATGTTGATGTGCTGTAGTGTGTGTGGGCCTTTATAGCGGGATCAGGACGATTCAATTTTGTATGGAGCATCTATTTTGTTGCAAAATTTTAGGAGTGTTTTGATTTGTTTCTCTTTGAATGCGTTCCTACTTCCTGTATAATCTTCAGAAGGTTTTCTAGAAAAGCTCAATTAAATATTATAGTTGCTTATTACCTACAACGAAAATTGTTTTTAAAGTTGTATAGAGTTAGATAATATTGCTGGTTTTTTATTGCTATCAACGACAAGACCGCAACCGCTGAAGCCGGACTCAAATAGAAAAGTACTTTCTTGTATACCAAAATTGAAACCATAAAATCGGCAATATTGTAAAACAAGTATTTTTTATTCTATTTTAGTCCGTTTTCATCCAGGAGGTCTAGCATTGATGACATGATTTTAGGTTTTCGTTCCTTTCTTCAATACAACATTCACCATCCATGATGGATGGATTTGTCTTTATCTCTGCTTTTTTGTATAAACAAAAAGGGTGAGTAGTAAGTAGGTACTATGACGGCACGGTTGGCGCAGTGGTTGAGCGATCGACTGATGCGCTGCGTCGTTCGTCGCGGGTTGGATCGCCGCACGGAACAAATATTTGTATGGCCTACAGACAGTTGTTCCGGGTCTAGCTGTTTGTGTATGTGAGTTTAAATGTTTGTAAACGCACCCACGATACAGGAGAAATTCCTAGTATAGGACAATGATTAAAAAAAAAACTAGTAATGGTTGCAATTCAAAGCAACGTGTATGCGTGAGTTTTTTATTATATCCTACTAATATTATAAATGCGAAAGTTTGTAAGGATGGATGTTTGGATGGATGTTTGTTACTCTTTCACGCAAAAACTACTGAATGGATTTGGATGAAATTTGGCACATGGGTAGATTATAACCTGGATTAACACATAGGATACTTTTTATCTCGATAGTATGTTTCCGTGGGACAATTATCGAACTCCACGCGGGCGGCGCCGCGGGCATAAGCTAGTGTTTTTATAATGTATTCTTGAAGGACTCAAAAGTTTTGTCGTTGACTGCTGTAATACTGGTGTTGTCTTCTCTTGATAACATGCAATGAGAATTTAGGCCAACCAAAGATTTTCCAGAAGTCGGTAATCAGTCGCTCAATGTAAAATACTGGTACTCAGCTGCATCCAGTTAGACTGAAAGCCGACCCCAACATATGTTTGGAAAAGGCTAAATTGAAGCGTTTAATTTCATTCCTTTTTAACCGACTTCAAAAAGGAGGAGGTTCTCAATTCGATTGGTATTTTTTTTATGTATGAACACCGATTACGCCGAGATTTATGATCCGATTTACGTGATTTTTCTTTAGTTTGATGCGGAATTGTTGCCATTTGGTCCCATAAAAATTTAACATAGTATTAAGCCAAGTATTTTTAATTTTATGAAAATTTATTTATTTATTTATGTACATTTTTCACTACATCTATTTCTCCGTGATTATTGGACCAATTTAGATGATTTTTCATTCATTTGGTAGAAAAAGCTTGCCCGGGTGACCCAAACGAATTTTGGTTAGGTACTCTTTGAATCATCCTTTCTATTATGCATTTTGTCCTTTTTCGTATGTCGTAGATGTCTAGTTACAATGTAAAAATGATACTTGACTAGGATTTATGTGTGATATCAAAACTAAAAATGGTAAAATAAAAACTTTTTTTTGTTTTTGTGTTCCACAAAAAAGTGGAAAATAATTTTACTTCCGGAAATCGGTGGCAAAAAGTAAATAAAACAAACAATTCACGAACTGCCGAAAGTAAACTTATTTTCCACTTTTAAGTGTTTTTTTTTGGAAGACGGTTATATATTTTTGTAAAAAAGTGTTTCTAAAAGTAGCCTCTGTTTCCTTTCTCAATTGAAAAGAGATGCAGATGGCCTCACATTCAGATCTTCATTAATATTCCCACATAAATTAGGAGTTAACTTAACAAAACAAATTGGGTGTTCATCATTAATGAGACATAAACAGACAAACATCCCTTCTTCACCCAATATAACAGGCAATTAGCGGTCTTGACAAATATCTGCAAATATTTGGGGCGATCTAAAAATTAGATTTTTTCCTAAACGAAAATCAACCATCCTCCACAAAAAATACAGTTCAATTTACAGATCGAACGTCTCACAAGAATTAAAATACAATGCAGCAAAGAAAAGTTGCGTCTGTTTACTTTAATGACATCATTAAATGCCATAACATCGTCCAGACGGGGATAATCCGGGATATTTTCAAAGAACATACAATGAATTATGTAAGGAAACTCTTATTGACAAGGGATTAGGTCTTAAGAACGACTCGACAGTAAGAAGGTAAGAGTCGGGATTGAGAAAAGTTAAAAAGTAACTAGGCACTCGGAAAATGCCTTATATACAAGGTGTTGTTTTGCATCCTCGTCAAATTTTAGGAGGTGGTCCCAAAAGACATAAATAATCAATTAAAATTACGGTATCTAGTTAATTATTAATAAACGATGATTTTTTTGGTTGTTTAAGTTTGTCAATATTTCAGAATAACCCCCTTAACGTGGTTTAGGGAATAGGAAATTATCAATTGAACGTTTCAGATTGTTTGTATCTATGTAAGCGAGGTTATAGAGCAAGAACCAGACGGGCCGCGTTGAAAACACGAGTGGTCCACGCTTACCGATTTCCGTAAATAAGAAAAAAAATAAAAATTACCTACCCATTTTATTATTGATTCGGAACGAGAATCATTAGCATAGTTACCTCCTTGATTTTGACGAGGATGCAAAACAACACCTTGTATAAGCCTGTCTTGTTGTTTTGTCGAAGATTCGTAATGTAGACTCGTCCTTTATTTTTTCTTTGGTTCATGTAAACTTAGCCTTATTTTTAACCCTTCTGCTGCCAAAGACAGTCACATTTTTTTGTTGTTCAATATTTTTCTATCAAAAAATGTGTGTATTAGAAATGTTTGCGCTAGACTATCATTAGCCTATCATTTTGTTTGTATAATTAGGATGTAGGTTTCATGTAGAAATTTTGATGGTCTATCTCTAGTCGTTAGGCAGCACTTTTTTGTTATACTTACGCAGTATAAGCAACGTTGAAATATTTGGCGCTTATTGATCGAAAGTATCTACGTGTGTGTACGCTCATAGATAATTTATTTATTAGATAGGGGTGTCAAAATCAACCGTTGTCAATGAAGACACGCATTGTTAATAATAGGTTGAATTTGAAGGTTGGATTCGAATGATACGTTTTTTTTCTTTATTTTAATTTTTTCTTTTAATATCGAGAGTACAGCATGTAACTGTGGGTTTTTATTATCAAAGTTTCTTATAAAAGCTGAGTTTTTAATATAAAACGCAGTTTTATTTGAAATTCCTGAAACAACTCGAACTTTTTCAGTTCTTATTAACAGTAATCATGATTCCAACTGCATACAAGTTTTATTTAATGAACCAAAATGTCCGTGTCATAGAAATTCCGTCTGTAAAGAGCACTAAAAATTTAATATCCTTTCGCATTCTTACAAAATATCTTCGAATATGGTCGTTAATGTTAACCCCCGCTCGCGGGGGTGGTTATTATTCATTTTTCTCCAGTCAAATTCAGTGTAGGGTTCACTAATGTGCCACTCTAAAATCAACCCCTACGAGGTTTTCGCGACCATGTTTTTTCCCGTAGAAGTTTTTTGTTTGTTTCTTGTCTCTTTCGTTCGGGAGAAAAGTGTATTTTTGTCTCGTTCGCTCTATCACGCTGCGTGGGGTGGCAACAGCGAAATTATGATACGTTTTTTTGGGGCTTAAATTGATTTTTCGGAAGTATGTGGAAGCCATTTTATAGCGGTTTGCGAATGATACGATTTTTTTTTGTGCAATGAAGTTTGGACACCAGTTTTAAAAGTTCCTTAAGTTTAATCTATTGACCGAATAGTTGTCGTTTCTAGTCTTTAATAAAACATCCGTGAAACTTGTGTGACGGTTAATGAAACGCAGATAAATTACAAAAACAGTAAAATGCCAACAATACCTATTGTTATAATGTAACTTTGATATCATTCAGATAACTTTTGCCTTTGTCTTTCTGCCCGCAATAGTGCGAGTGAAGCACTCTTAGATACTCAAAGATAATCCACAAAGACTTTTATATTTTAATTTAATTGTGTGTTATTCAAAAACGCTTCTTTAAGGGCCATTAAATTCTTTTAACATGTTAAAATTTAGATTAGATAAAACGTAGAAGCAGAACTTAACACGCGGTTTAAATATTACTACTCATTCCTACAACGATTTTGATATTATCTAAACAACCCGATTCAAACGAAACAATTTTTCTCGTAAATGTCATAACTTTAAAAATTATGACTTTATCATTTTTATAATAAAAAAAACTTTGTATTAGTTAAAATCGTGTTTCTTTGTTAATTGCTTACGGGTTCCCATTAAAAACCTATAAAAGTGGAATGTAAAAATTAATAAATGTCCCAATTATACTTTAGGGTTATTTTTTACTGTAGTTTTATTAGAAACATTTCATTTTGTTGTATTATAGGACTATTATTAAAGTTGAACAGTGATGACTATTGATTATTATAATAATATGTGACTACTTGATCGTGTAGCAGGTGCAGGGTTATAGCTTGTCAAGCCTTGCTGATACATCTTACTAACTTATTTTTATTAGAAAAAATATTTTAACAAGATTTCATTGCGAAATATTTTAACCATGGAGTTTGTTGCCGGTTCTTCTCTACTCTCTTTTTTGTAGATTTTTTCGTTTTAAAAGTGCATATGTGGAATAAAAATATTTTGATTTTTAAAAGAGACGTAACGACTGTTTTTTGGGAATGGCTAACTTTTCCACATGGAATCGGCATGAACATGAACTGACCACGTATCCCCATATTATTTTGTCGCATTTAGCTCGCCTCGATGTTAACGAATGCAATTAAATATAATTATATGACGATGAAATATCATTCACAAATATTATTCGTAATAGAATGATATGACGAGCATAGAAATCATGAATCCCCATATTATTTTGTCGCATTTAGCTCGCCTCGATGTTGATTCACGTCGAATCGTGTTGTCAATGAAATAACGTCTTTCTCGCTTCAATTGTATTTACATAAAGATCTTTCTTATCGGCTCGACCTGTGTGACCACTCCGTTATTATATTTGACCTTGGGTACAAAAATACCCTCTGTAAGCAAACCCGTACATAACACCACTAGTATTATAATAATTGTGCTGTGAAAACCATAATAGGATATAATTACTGAACGTGCATGAAAGCTAGCGATAATAAACATGATCGAGTTAACAAAATAGCGGGTACAACATATCGATTTAAAACGTATCGTTACATCGCGATAACGAAAAAACTCAGGCTTAGAAAAACTTAAACTGAGTTTTGTTAAGGTGGCAACACACGGTACGTACTGAACGCAATTATATTTTTCAGCCAGGTATAAAAGCAATCTTACGATGGAAAAGAGTTCACTTGCTCGTTATCACTAAAACTAAGTGACGCCTATATGAATCCCTTTACTAAAGGACTGACACTTTTTAACGGTCGTCTCAGCGTCGAGAGTTAAAATTCTAACATTGCATTGATATTTAGGTATGCATTTTGGTGTCGCCTACAGTTAGTGGAAATGTCAAATAATTATTTAATTTGACATCTGCGTTATTCGCGTTACTATTGATAGCCAGATAGAACCTTTAAAAAATAATTATTGAATTTAAATAATTCACGTTCGTGTTAGTTTTAATCTTAATTGTGATTTTGATTCTCGAATAAAATCAACACCATGTTCGAGTCTACCACCATACTACGTATAAATTACCTAACAAAAAAACAATGAAAAAAGTTAAAGCATTGTTACCAAGCCTCGTGTAACCACATCCTAAACCATTGCGTGTTAATACAGTTAGCTATCAGATAAGTTCCAACGGTTAACATCAACCAGGTTCACAATTAACCATTCAGATCGTACAGATAACCGCTTGAATGCAAATTAAACGGTCGAAAAAAAAACGGTGCGTTCGAGTGAACGCACTTTTGTGGGCGTGCGGTCGTTCCGTGTGAAGATACACTAATGACAAAATTACTTATTTTGATAGGTGGTGTGTGGTTGGTTGGTTGAAATTATATGTTTAATGAGTAGGTGTGTGTGTGTTTGCTTAAAGGTGGAAGCACAGAGGCATGTGACAAGCTCACAAAAAAAATAAAAAAAAATATACAGGGTGAATTTTTCATCGTGTATACAAAATAAAAATATACATAAATGCATACACATTGTAACTGAATCTTTAACGTTTATCTACTAGAGACAACGTAAACCGAATGAGCAGGACAAGCACTTATGTTGAAAACGGTTTTATATCCTAAAGTATATTTATTGCTAGGTAAACCTTTTCATTTTAATTACCTACTATATACATTACAAATATTAACAAACTAATAAATTAAATAACTATAAACTATAAAAGGGCGTCAAAAAACTCCTCCTCAACGCTGTCAGTTGGTAACGTGCCCAAGAGACTGGCAGCATTGCCACGTTGTATGGCAATACTTAGCTTCTGGCCAAAGTAAACGCCAGCACTTGGGTCACGGGAAGCGTCAACTAGGCGTTTCGAAGGCTCTGAGCCCTCAGTCTCCACGACCCCAGAGTTTCAACCCCAAACGGCTCGAAAATATAGTTACCACAAAGGTATATAATTAATAATATCATTTTAATAAGCTCTGTAACCAATGGTGCAGATTAATGAATCTTTTCGCTATGAAATTAGTTATATTTTATATGTGCAGGTCCAACAGAAATGAGAAAAATAATTGTTAATCGTTACAGTCCATCACGGTTTAAACCAGCCATGTCAGTGTGCTTTTGTTTCTTTTCAAAGCACCACTAAGTCACGTGGGCTTTTTTTTTCTTTTTAAATATACATTGCCACATACTAGGAATTTCTCCTGTATCGTGGGTGCGTTTACAAACATTTAAACTCACATACACAAACAGCCAGACCCGGAACAACTATCTGTAGGCCATACTAATATTTAATCCGTGCGGGGATCTAATCCGCGACACGCGGCGCTGAAGTCGATCGCTCAACCACTGCGCCAATCGTGTCGTCAAGTCAAAAAATACAGTTATGTTTATTGTTTCAGGTTACAGCAATTATTACAAAACATCACGTCTGCAATTCCCGAAGGGTTTGGCAGAGGTGTACCTAATAGTGCACCCAAATTACGCCCACAATGTTAAAGTCCCATGTAGGTAATAGAAGGCGATCCTATTGGCATCAACCGGGCACAGATCCAGACTCCGTGCCGCTGCTACCTAGAAATTCCTGACGCAAAAAGCAAAATAACACTGACTGACACGGGAAGCGAACCCAAACACCCTCTGGCTCATTAGTCACGCTTGTTACCACTAGACCAAGAGCCAGAGAGCAAGAAAGCCTATCTTAAAGAAGTCCTATAGACTAAACCCTATTGCTAAACAGTCCCAACGTTTTTTTTTTTTGAATCAACGACAAAAAACTGCTAGCAATAAGATTTGAATATTAAAAGGCCGTGTCGTAAAAAAGACATAAAAATTAAATAATTATGTCATTATACAACCATTGTAATCTATTGTAATTTTGTATCTCATTACAGTTAAAATTACAATTAAGAAGCTTTCTTTGATTCTAATCTATGAAATTAATTGGGGTCACTTTGAGGGTTTAATAAAACACGTTTTTATGGTGAATTTTATGGCAAATAAGGTCTTTATATTGGTTTAATTTATAGTTTTGGGTATTGTGATTACAGTATATGTTTTATTATTACATAATTTCTTTGACAGTGTTGTTTAAAATAAAACTTACAAGTTTTAGTGTCGTTTTATTGCAAAGCGCAACGGCTTCTGGTATAAATTGTATCGTAAATGTTCGTTAAGTCTAGTTTGGCTATCAAACCAAGATTTAGTGATAGTAGTTTAAAAAAAAAAAGTAAAAATATAGCGGTATAAAAATGTCTTGACAATTTACATGCTCAGTACCCCTATAGGTACTAGGTAACTAGGTAAACTATCTGAACAGTCACATCTAACAAACAAAAAAACCCTCTAGGGTTCACCAAGGTTCAAAAAAGAAATTGTACATTATTTACAAACTACAAATAGAAATAAAATATATACATGTATCAAAATACTGGGTACTCAAAAAACAGGAAAAGTGCCCAGAAGGCGGGCCGCATTGCCACGTTTGATGGCAATGCTGATTATTTGGCCAAAAAAGGCCAGTCCACTGGTCTCGTGAAGAGTCGACCAACCGGTTGGTGATATCCCGAAATACATGGTGCGTACCTTTGAAACACTCGGGACCCATGGCCCTAGTGCTTCAACCCCAAACGGTTCAAATACATAATTACCAATTAAATTATTTTATTTGTTTAAGGTTTTTAGCACCTGCAACAGCCGCCCCAGCGCAGCTCACCGTGCTAGGAAGGGCACTCACCGTGCTAGGAAGGGCGCGCAAGGGTGTCGACGCAAGTCACATCACACACCATAGGCCTACCCAATTTCCATGGCATTATAGTCCAGGTCCATCTGGTCTGGTCTGGTCTCGTGGATGGGAAGACCCATCGACGCGTGCCAAGCCATTGAGTTCTAAGACAGCTGGCACCAAGGCGGTGGCAAGAGCACGACGGATGAGATCATTAATGCTAGCTTGCCGCGCTATCCGACCTGCATTCTTACTGCAGGAAAGGCCATTGTGTCCGAGGCCGTCAACTGCTTCACCACATGCTTAGTGCCTATGTTAGGTGACGGTAGTGTCTGAAGCCAGACCCAACTCCACTCACCCATATTCAGTAGGTGGGCACGCTCAGCAATATTAGTAGACGAATTAATAAGGATATTCCGTATGAACTTGCAGAGCGGCTGATACCACTGTTTCTGGGAAAATAGGTTCCCGGGCCGATGCGTATCCGGGCAAGCCACTTTCCAGGCGTCCTCTGCGTCTGTCAAGCACGGCACTTCCGAGTCAACCAGGGAGAGAGTTAAAATCTTCCTGGTTAGCTTTACAGTGCTGTGGACAGAGGACAGGAACGCCGGTAAGCTTACACTAGCAATGCGGACGCCGAGGCCACTAAAACAATATGGTCGTCCAGGGCCACCTTAAGAATGGATGTTAATGTGTTGTGTATAATTTGGTCAATTTTGTCCAAAAGTTCTGGTTTCGTCCAAAGAGGAGAAAACGGAGAATATAGATAAAATTTGGACCAAAACAGATAAGGGTGAATGCCGAATGTAAATTAATTTTGGAAAGTCTATCGGAATTATCAATGAAATGTTTGATTTTGTCTTCGATGAAAGATGAAAATCTTCTAAAACAGGGGTCCTAGGACTTACAGGGAACTTTTATTTTCAAAATTTTGATTTGTGAGTTGATTGTCAGTCAGTTACGTCAGAGAGGTAAATTTCACACTTTGAGGGGTTAAGGTCCAGGCCAATAGATTTCAATTTCTGTTTGAGGAGTTGTAGGTCTTGCAAAACGGCGTCAACATCACCGCCTAGCGTTCCATTATCTAAATACCATACGTTGAATTTAAATCATTAAACAAACTACCACAAAATAGGTGTTAAAAATAAATTATAATAAATTAATCTAAAAACGAAACTAATTTAAAACAATTATGGTAACAACATACCTTCAAAATTCCACACACTTTGCCCAAAAAAAAAAAAATTAATAAACATAGTATATGCAAATTAACGAGATGCTTGGGACTTAATCGTGATATTAACACGGTAACCCCTAATTCGAAGTCGTTGTCTTAACTAACTGTTAATAGAACCCACCCTTAACTTTAAGGACATTCTAAAAAAAAAACAAGGGTGATTTTGTGACCCAATTTTTTTAAATAAATTGCTCCATTACATACCGAGTATCCTCTTTGCCTCGAAAAGCAGGTTAAGCCACTGGTCCTGGCTGTCATTGGTAGATCTTTGACCGTCGCTACAGGCAGTCACTGGCCTGAAAGTCTGATAACCAGTCTTACCAAGGGGTATCGTATTACGCAGGACTAACTGGGCTGTGGAGGTCAGATAGGCAGTCGCGCCATGTAAAATACTGGTACTCAGCTGCATCCAGTTAGACTGCGAAGCCAACCCCAACATATCTTGGGAAAAGGCTAGGCAGATGATTCAGTTTGAGATATTCGCACATACAAGGCAGTACATATTTAAAAACATCTGATGGGTATGATTAGCTTATTATAGGACACTGTCATCTTTGCGTTATTCATCTAACATCCTACTAATATTATAAATGCGAAAGTTTGTGAGGATGGATGGATGGATGGAGGTTTGTTACTCTTTCCCACAAAAACTACTGAATGGATTTGGATGAAATTTGGCACAAGGGTAGTTTATAACCTGAATTAACACATAGGATATTTTTATCCCGATAATATATTCCCGTGGGACAATTATCGAACTCCACGCGGGCGACGCCGCGGGCATAAGCTAGTCCTGGATAGAACTACCCAAAAACGATAAAAAGCTTAGTGATACAAAATTGTTATAATCACTAATTAAAATATTATAATAGCTGTCATCGTAAATAAAACATTATCAAGCATTATACCCGCTTAACATCAGGTGGGTAGGCAGGAAGGCACGGTCACTCGTTACCAGAATGGAATATTTTAAGGGTCCAATATAACCATCGCGTTAGCGCTTTCACTGTACATAAATTAACATAATAAGTGGATATAAATATTTATACACAAAAAAACTATGTAATTAATGGTCACTGCAATCCTGTTTTTGGGTTAAAATGTACGGAATTACTTGCGATGGTTATCTGTTAATCGATGATCTTTTGGGGTTCCGTGGAGATAATATTTAAATGAAACTATTTTAGAGAGCTTTTTAATACGGCGATACTCTGACCAGGTCATTCAATAGCCAGATGGTCCAGAAATGATTCTCTACGTGTTTCGTAACGATTGAAAATCTGTTGATCCCTGCTGCAATTTGAAGATCTTTGACAGTTGTTACGGGTGGAAGCTCGAAATGCTGACAACCAGTTTTTCCAAATGGTATCGCGTTTCTCAGCTACTGGTGGTGGATGACAGACAGATCGTCTTTTATAAAGTAACGGCATTGATTGCATCTGGCAAACTTCATGATTAGCAAATAAACTAATAGATTATTGTAATTGTTTAGCTGTACTTTAAATATCTCCATGACCCGTTTACTATTCAATGCATCCATCAGCACAATGTTTTGAGTGCGTTACATTGAGTTTTCCGTAAAACGACATTTTTCCCCCTAAAAAAAAAAATTGTGCGTGGAGTCCCTCCGCGCGGAAGAAGTGAAACTTCGTAATACTACACGCATGCGTTTGAGTGCCACACATTCACTCTCGTTATTTTATTGAGCTTCTAAATAATAGTTTATTGTTTTATTGTTGTACATTTTTTACTACATAAGTTTATCGAGGTTATTCTACTCATGGAAATTGAGCAAAGGCTGGTCATACCGAAGAGTCGAATGCATGACTGTTTGCACGCCATCTTGCGTACCTAGTAGAACTACGTAGTCACAAATCTTGTTATAGCGCCATCTCTTAGTGGGTAATAGAAAATATTCCCCCTCCATAAAAACGTTAAATTTGTTGGAAGTCGCATAAGTCGTTTCCTAGCAATGTTTTCCTAGGTAAAATATATAATTTACATTAAAGTTAATATTTTATACATTTCCCACATAATTGCACAAGGTATTGTAGAGAATACCTAGGCAAATTATTATGAGTAATATTTCATAATTACCTTAATGTTTTAGGTATTCTATATATTGTCTAGGTATTGTATAGAATTCATACCATAAACTAATTTAATTATCTAGATTGCAAGATGTTTAAAATTAAATGACAACAATAGATGTGACTACTTGTCACGTCCACACCATACTATTGTATCCGCAGCTTTTTGTCGTTAGCTTAATGAAAAACTGACACTCAGTAATACAGAATCCAAAAACCAAAACGTCAAATATAACTAGCCTATATTAACAAGTTTAAAGACCATTACTTACAAACTTGCATAATTTTATTGTTTCACAAAATTACAACCTTTAACGACCACTCAAAAATGCATATCAAGTCATAATTACTTTTAATTAAATGTAAGGAACCCTCGAGCCATTTTCGGGTACTTAAATTTACTTTAATGTGTTGTATTAATCAAGAATTTTTTGTAAAGTAACCCCGATAACTATTACAGTCCGTGTCTTGATAAAAAGTAAATTCATTAGACATAGAGATAATTATGTTATAGCAGTAATAAAACCTTTTTTGACCATAAACAAAGACATTTTGTTGTGGTGCGCCTAATTTTGAACAATATTTTTAAAAGCTTACTGTTGTTTCGTCTTATTTATTGCCAGTTTTCTAGTAAACTGCTAGGCTGATTTTGATAAGATTCCTGGCTAATATTGTGTACTTTTGTTTATCTTGAAATATGACAAAATGGCATGAAGTTTATTTCATGTTTTTATAGGTACTTTAAAATATGGTTATCTGGAAGGAGTGGTCCGATAATTGTATAAACTGAAGGGGTTCTTAAATTGCCTACTTTAAATACTTGACTCACAAAGGATTCTAAGCCGTTTTACAAACGACAGTTGCAACATTGACCGAACACTTCATTTGATAGTTACGAATAGAAATAATCCTTTAAACCTTCTTTCGTGGTCAGATTCATCATTATCTGCCTAGCCTTTTCCCAAACTCTCTTGGGGTCGGCTTCCAGTCCAACCGGATGCAGCTGAGTACCAGTATTTTACATGAAGCGACTGCCTATCTGACCTCCACAACCCAGTAACTGGGTAATACGATACCCCTTGGTAAGACTGGATGTCAGACTTTTTTTGGCTTCTGACTACTCGTAACGACTGTCAAAGATCTACAAATGACAGCCGGGACCAACGGCTTAACGTGCTTTCCGAGGCACGGAGGAAACTCGGTATGTAATGATGGTCACCCATCCACGGACCAACCTCGGCAAGCACGGCTTAACCTTAAAGATCGACCCGGGCGGCTGTTATTATTTAGCAGCTCCTCCTACGTGCTTTCGTGGTCAGATTAAATACCAATATTTTATTTAAACTGCATTGAAAGGTGTTGAATACACAAAGAAACATAAACATTCACACTTGCTATAGGAATATCACGTGCATATCTTTGCACTATTACAATAAATACCAAACAATTCCAATACCAAGGTTTTTCTAAAACAATTTCAAACAAACATCTAAATTGATTCAGCTCAATTACAAAACTAAACCCTCTTTTGCAGTTGTGTATTTTTTTATTTTACACTCGGAACGAAAATAACCTTTTTCAAAATTGCGCGCTCTTCATAATTAGGGTTATATAGATAAGTGGGGACATGCCAAAACATAGTGCTAATGACGGCATGACGGTTCACAACGTGACAGCCTAATGTGACACTGTAATTGTCAGCGAAATGTCACTAAGGCCGTAAACACACCGGCTTTTGTTTGACAACGAAAAATAGGAGAAAAAACTTTGAAAAATTTCTAGGTATGTGAATTCAAGAATGCTGGAGTTCTGTTTTGGACAGTGTTCATACTGGTTTTTGTTTCGTTTGGTTAGTATGAAAGGTCAACGGTTAAGTATCAGTCAAAAACTAATTGAATGGGTCAACGCCCTATGGCTTTGAGTAGCTCAAAGTGAAGCCGTAATGTCATAAAATACTTATGGAACTAATAGCTTAGCACAACCTCAACTTTATAATGTATCTATAATAAAACTTCAAATGTTTTTCTTTTTTGAAACAATTCGCCCAAATCTAAAAACTGAAAATTCAAAAATTCTGTAAATTATACTTCCTTGTTTATTAATTAAATTATTTTAGTAAAAATCCTATTGTGCGTGAGTCGTGGGCAATTTCTTTCAGTTCGGTACAAAAAAGAAAAAAATCTTAAACTCAACATCAGCGTCTTGTCACACCAATGAACTTACTTACTCAAGACAGTAATTACAAATGTCAACCAACATACAATTTAAAATGAGAAATGACTACACCACAATTACTACAAATTATTTTCAGACTTTTACTCCTTTCTTAAAATGTTGCAAAAAGAAAAAATAAAAATAAAACTTTTTTTTATTTCAGGCCAGGAACATTGTTATATCAATTGCGGCAAGTGACGTGACGTAATTACTGTAATAAATTTAAAAACAATATGGCGCCCAAGATGGCGGCGATAGCCGATGTTCACCATAAACTGTTTTTAATGACTTTAAACCACCTGCACGAATTTGTCCCCGACACATCTGTAGTACCCTTTATTATAAAGAAAGCGTAATGTGAAAGTTAGTTGAAAATTAATCATTATTTTTGGCCTGGTTTTAAAACTACCCCTTGATTTAAAGGTAGTAAATCAAACTAAAGTGTTTCCCTTTTAGATTGTTTTGGTCGTTAACTATTAATTAAAATCCAAAAATAACTAATTTGGAATTCAAGTTTATTGTTTTCTATAAAATATTACTTTTTTGCTCGTAACTATACTAAGTAGTTTTAACAACCCTCTTGACTGAAGATAAAATCTTTTCAAACACATTTAAATCTTTCATAATAAAAGCGACTCTAGTTGGTCTTAACCCCAAAACTGCCGACCGCCTAAATAAAAATTACCCAACTCGAAAAAAAATCTTTTTCGTGAAAGATTCTTTGGGGAACTCTAAAAACAAAAAGATGGTAGGAAAATCGAATTAATTAGCGCATCAACAGGTGGTGAAGATAACTCAGTTACGACTTCAGGCGTCTTTAATAATTCCATTTCTACTCGTCCGGAGAGTTTTAACGATTTTGCTAAGTGAGCTAAGAAGTTATGGATACGGCATTATGATAGGAACCAATTTTTTGTTCTGATTTCGGAAATTCAAAACAATAAAACGTCCATTCTCAAAACTTCTTTGGCATTATAAATTCAAGTACCATCATCATTTTCTATAACTTTTGTTTACAAATGTAGTAGTGACCTGCTACTGGGACCTTTTTCTCCCGCTCCAGCATCTGATGCTCTAGTGGTCACAGCTTTGTGAATGTTACACATATTTAAAGTATTTTTTTCCCAGAACCATGAGAAATATTGGCATATCAACAAAATCCAACAGCCATATAGGTGGATGACAAACAAGAGACTGCTTTGAAACCTGGATGAGACTCGCACAGAACACCCCTGTTCTCCGCAATAACCCCAGGGTTCAACACTCCCCAGTCTTGAACCCTGGGGCTACTGTGGAGAACGCAATTGTGTCCTCGCACCTCAGCCAGAAGTGAGTAGGAGGATTTGGAGTTTGACAGACACCTTTTTAGGATTTTCAAAAATAAGGTGGAGCATAAGGCAGGACGCAATGATTGTCTTTTGTTGTTGCTTCGGCTTATATTTAAAACGGGTTAGTCATCAACTCGACA
The DNA here is from genome assembly GCA_963082945.1 of Cerastis leucographa. NCBI lineage: Eukaryota > Metazoa > Arthropoda > Insecta > Lepidoptera > Noctuidae > Cerastis > Cerastis leucographa. The sequence goes on from OY720359.1 coordinate 3,964,026, forward strand.
CGAAAGACTGTCCACGCATGTGTCCAGTTGGTGAAACTCAAAAATACTTATTACACTACACTTCCTATTATTTCGTACTCGATCTAATTTAAGTTTCACTATCTGGACACGCGTAAAAATCTTTGCGTATTCAGATGACGAAATAATAAGTGATCCTAATTTTGAGTTTCACCAACTGGACACACGTGGGTCAGTATTTCGTGTCGAGTTGGTGACTTAACTCTTTAAAACTGGCGTTCCATTTGCCTCCTCCATCCCTTCACACTGCCTGATCAAATTGAAACACCCCACATTTTCTTTTTGTCTCAATTAACTTAAAGATTGCATTCCGTCCTGTAATTAATGATTAGTCTGTTTCTGATTACCGTTAATGGCAGCGATTGTCTCGTTTGCGCAGGCGACGGTGATTTGAAACAATTTGTGTTCTGTTTCATTGGGAAGCGTAAAACGTGACGTTTTTCTTTAATTTAAACCTTTTGGCATTTGGTTTTGTTTTGTATACTTGTTTATTTGATCGAATAGTATAATCAGACTGAGAGAGCAGCGGGGGCCCAGTGGTGGCAGCCCCGACTTACGAGCAGTAAGCCGTGGGTTTGAACCCAGGCAGGCGCATTACTTTGTGTAATTTATTTCATCACCGCTGCCCTCAAAATCGGTGAAGGAAAACATCGTGAGGAAACCGGCATGTCCTAGAACTAAAAATTCGAAGACATGTGACATCTACCAAACCGCAGTGGGCCTGCGTGGTGGATTACAGCCCACTCCCTCTCATAGAGAGGAGACCTGCGTCCCGGCAGTGGGAACATTATAGGCTGATGATGATGATGAATCAGACTGCCTCGTGGGTCTAGTGGTCACAAGCGAGACTGTTTTGAGGTTCTGGGTTCGATTCCTAGGTGGGGCAAAGTGTTTTTGGGGTTTTTTCACCAGGAATTTCTCAGTAGCAGCCATGCGGGTGCTCTGCCTACCTTCTGTGGCACGGAACTATAATGAGACAAAAGCGTAACGCAGCTAACAGCTGATAGGTCACAGACACACGCGCGCGCGAATTTCATTCGGCTGTTGTGTATGATCAAAGTGAATGTGTATAAAAAAAATGTTTCTTTGTGAAAGTTGTTTGTTATCATGAGTACAATCACGTGTTTAAATATCGGTCACTAATTACCAGTCACCCTATATACCGTTTACTACTAAATATATACCTATTATATACACCCTGTTCACCCTTCTCTGTGCTACAATAAAAGTGATTTATGTGACATGTTCTTAACGTTCACAGGCCGAGTCGTTTCCGGTGGCGGTCGCTGCCGGTCCCGTGTTTCCGGCGTTTTCCTCTGAAGGAAAAAGTAGGTTTTTATGTAAAAAAGAAAATATATACTGTACGTACATTTTGTGGTTGTTTTATTTATTGGTGAAAAACTAATGGTCCTGATATGATGGTCAGAATAAATGAATATTTTTAAAGAATCCTGATGTTCTTTTTTCATGTCCTGTGCGGGTACTTACCAACCCCGATGAAGCTCATTAGATAAATAGGAACTTTTGGCAGCTGCATCAGTTTGGGCTGGAAGATTATACCTTCCCCAACATGCCTAATTAGGAAAACTCTGCTCAGCTGATGATGACGATGACGAAAACTAAGAAATCCACTGATGTATAACGCTCTGGTAAAAAGTGATCATCATATGCCTAGCCTTTTCCCAAACTATATAGGGGTCGGCTTCAATTCTAACCGGATGCAGCTGAGTATCACTATTTTACATGAAGCGACTGCATATCTGACCTTCACAACCCAGTCATTAGGTTATAAGATACCTCTTGGTAAGACTGGATGTCAGACTTTCGGCTTCTGACTACTCGTAATGACTGTCAAAGATCTACAAATGACAGCCGGGAACAACGGCTTTCCGAGGCACGGAGGAATCTCGGTATGTAATTATGGTCACCCATTCACGGACCAACCTCGGCAAGCACGGCTTAACCTTAAAGATCGACCCGTGCGGCTATGATTATTTAGCCACCAGCTCCTTTAAAAAAGTAACCACATATCTCTATAGATTGCGGTGACTGCCAATTTACGAAGTACCAGAGAATATCAGTCCTTGCATAGGGTTTAGCAGCTGAACTCAAACTCGAGGCATTTATTTCAAACTCCACGTTTTCGCAACATTTCATTAAGATCCGATCAGCCGTTTAGTCGTGAAAAGGTAACAAACAAACTTACTTTCGCATTTATAATATTAGTTTTGAAGTTAGGATTAGTATTAGTTGCTTCATTGGTCTAGAGGTCACAAGCGCGACTGCTGAGCATGAAGTTCTGGGTTCGATTCCTAGGTCAGGCAAAGTGATGTTTAGTTTTTCCATTAGGAATTTCTCAGTAGCAGCCACGGAGTCTGGATTTGTGCCCGGTTGATGGTCTGGATTTTTGCAGAAGGTAATAGGCTTGATCCCTATTACATGAAACTTAACCATGACTGGTGAAATGTGGGTGTACTAGTCACACACCTCTGCCTAACCCTTCAGGGATTACAGGCGTGATGATATGTTATGTTACACGCATTTTTGAATCGTCAACGGGGCTGTCAGGCAAAACTAGATGAACTTGAACTGCACCCCTTGCACCTATGCCCTAGCGTAGATCTCTTTGCAGTAGAACGGAAAAGAAACCCTATGGGCACTCTTTTAAATCAAAATATTAATAAACCCTACTTACTAACCTACATATACATATACGCTATATTATAAACTCGAAAGTTTGTAAGTATGGACGGATGGATGGATGGATGTTTGTTACTCTTTCACGCAAAAACTGCTGAATGGATCTGGATGAAATTTGGCACAGGGATAGATAATAGTCTGGAATAGCACATAGGATACTTTTTATCCCGGTAGTGTGATCCCGCGGGACAATTACCGAAAAAAGGCCGTGGGCATAAGTAAGCTACCAGACACTATTTATTCTACTTAGTCAAAATCGAGTTGAACACTCCACCAACATGTATATTAAATAAACATGCATATTATATTCTACAAAAAATATATAACAAAGATTCAGCTGAAAGAAAACACGACTACATTTTCTCCTTTTTCATATCATTACGATTTAACATAACACTGCATTAGAAAGCGGTTGACAAAATTTATGGTACGCATTCGTGGAATTTATTGCTCCTAAGAAATGATGGGGGGTTTCCTACCCCTTAAGTTTTCAACCCCTGCTGTGCAAATATAAATATGTTGCGACTCTTAAGACACATTTGTTTTGAAAAGAAACGTTTATTGAACCCTGTGGGAGTACTATATTTTTTGAATTTCCTGACTACTGAGTTTAGACTCGATCTTCGGTCATGAAATTTTAATATTGGGAAACGCACAACAAAAACAAAAAAAACGGTTCCCACTGCTGGGACAAAGGACTCCCTTTCTTATCGATGATTGGTTGGTATTATTACATTTCACTGATAAAGATGATTTTGATAAACAACTTCTCTCTGTCATCCATTTCTAAGTTTTTCATAACAAACAAATGTTTATAAATCATCAACAAAGTAGACCGGTATTGGTCATATTCCTCACGTACTGGAAGTAAAGTCTTGTTCACAAAACTGCGATGCGACGTCACATCGTAAAAATCTACGAGCTCCCACGACGCATCGCAAGAACTTGCGAATTGGTTCGCATCGCGCATTCCTGCGATGCTACCTCTATTTTTATGATCCATATCATAACCTAATTTACATAATTATATTTTCAGTACGGTTGACGGTCGTCGAAGGAATGGTCACCCGATTCGTTGAAGGGCGAGACGCCTTGCCACACGAAATCGCATCGCAGCAATTCTTGTCGCAGTTTTCTGCGTTGCGAATTCCCATCGCGCCGATTCGCAGTTTTGTGTACAAGCCCTAACACTTGGCCGATTTTTGTCAGTAGCAGACACAGCATAACTTAGCTACCTAAGTTAGTTTATCCTACTAATGTTATAAACGCTAATGTTTGTAAGTATGGATGGATGGATGGATGGATGGATGTTTGTTACTCTTTCACGCGAAAACTACTGATCGGATTTGGATGAAATTTGGCACAGAGGTAGTTTATAAACTGGATTAACACATAGGATAATTTTTATCCCGATAGTACAATCCCATGGGACGTTGATCGAACTCCACGCGTGCGAAGCCGCGGGCCTAGGCTAGTTTATTAATATTTTTGCCAACTGCTTCTAAGTAGGTACAAAATATCTTAAATAAAGCTTTTTACAGTCCCTGGACTTCACAGTCGCCAATTCTGGTCAACCAGCATTCACAAAAATAAGTTAGGTAAGTAGCTATTGTTCTAAGTAATGAGAAGAAGGAAGTAGATAGGTTAATACCACTTAATTATGAAAGAGACAACTCTTCAACTACTCGCTACTCAAGCCACAACTTTTATCAAAGAAAACACAGACTTAGGTAAATACCGACTGAAAAAATCTAGAAATAAAAGAAAGAAAACGTACCGTACAAAAACATTGAGAGAAGGATACAGTATTGGTATTAGCGTGGAAGACGTCTCAATGTATAAGGAGGGTGTTTGTAGAGATATCTTTGTCTGCTGATACCCGAATGATAAAGATTGATGCACACTACAAGCTATACTTGCTAGTTATGTGGTACTGCTGGGAATATAAGATGTGTTTGCGATTGGAGAGGCCTGTGTCAAAGTCAAAGTCAAAGCATTTATTTTAATTAGACCATTACAGGCACATTTGAAAGTCAAAAAAAAACAAAATAAAACGCGAAGCTACAGTCCCAGTCACAAGGCATAATAACTTGTGAAAGTACTGTAGTTGCCCATTCCGTAGCGTAGATCTCTATGGAGAAGAAACTCCATGGACACTCTTTTAAATCAAAATATGTTACAAAATCTTGGTTACATCATTCATGTGTCCAACAGTGGAGTGGTGTAGGCTGATAAAAATAAGTAAGACTTGATCATGATCAATGCCTTTGCTAACATTTAAATCACGCTATATACACCAAAAGGGTTCATAGAGGTGAGTGTAGTACGATACAGTACAATACTAGATTCGAGCTGCTACTAAGAATCATTATCATCATCATTTCAGCCAAAAGACGTCCACTACTGGACATAGGCCTCCCCCAAGTGTCGCCACGTTGACCGGTCTCGTGCGACTCGCATCCAGCGGATCTCCGCAACCTTCACCAGGTCATCGGTTACTAAGTATGTCCAAATGAAAATACCAAATATTAATACTCGACTCAGCAAATGAATCCGTGACCCGCCCAGCAGTCACAATTACGAACACTAGACCACAGCAAAAACCATTTACTTAGATTGATTTAGGTTATTTTGAACTTGCATCTGATATTCAATACACAAACAGTAATGGAATTCGTTTTGCTGTAAAATATGATATTAAATTATAATAATGAACGCATTATGCAATTAAGATAAAGCAGTCTAATTGTAATCACACACTTCTTATGTCACGAGAGAGCATATGTAAAAAGCAGGGGTGTTCTAAATTTCTAAACGATGCGACCCAAAGGGCGCGTGTTTGTAACTAAATATTAAAACTCTTTTGTCTATGATAAGTAGCTACGCCATCTTTATGAACTTAGCTGTGCAACCGAAAATTGCTTCGAAATCAAGAGAATACCTGTGTAAAAATAACTCCGATTATACTATTAAATAATTCATGTCAGCGTTTCATTGAAGAATCCAAGACAAGGGGTCCCAGTGGTGGCAGCCCCGACTTACGAGCAGTAAGTCGTAGGTTCGAACCCAGGCGCCTGCGTATTAGTTTGTATAATTTATTTCATCACCGCTGCTCTCAAAACGGTAAAGAAAAACATCGTGAGGAAACCGGCATGCCCTAGAACACAAAATTCGAAGACATGTGACATGCACCAACCCGCACTGGGCCCGCGTGGTGGATATAATTCCACTCCTTCTCATTGAGAGCAGGCCTGTGTCCCAGCAGTGGGAACATTATTGGCTGATGATGATGATGATTACTTCTTATGTCAATGCTTATAATTTCGTTTCGTCATCGTTGTTCCAAACATATTATGAAGCAATGGATATGTTACCGGCCAAACCCGATTTTCGGCTGAACTAGTTTGTCCTAGGCCAAACTAGGGCTCATCATAACAGGATCATATAGAGCACAGTAACTAAATAGGTTAGGTTAGGTTAGAACTGTGACCATAAACGCGCGAGCCGAGCGAGCGCGGTGAGCGCTGCCACATCCAAGTTGGGCGTATTGTAAATGTTTTCTTTGGGTCAGTATCCTGACACGATAAGCCAGTAAACCGGTTTGGCCTAGGACAACTAGTTTGGCCGGTAATAGATATATGAATTAGGTACTGTGAAAATCTTTCCGATTAAATTATATTTATACTTCAAATCGATTATTATTGTATGTTACGCAATGGTATCTATAGCTTTCAATGGCAATGGCATCATCATCATCTGCCTAGCCTCTTCTCAACTACATTAGGGTCGGCTTCCAGTCTAACCGGATGCAGCTGAATACCAGTATTTTACATGAAGCGACTGCCTCCACAACCCAGTCAGTACTGTGTAATACGATACCCCTTGGTAAGACTGGATGTCAGACTTTCGGGTCACTGACATAGCTTCCAATAGCATATCTTTCCGTATACAAAAACCTTAAAAAGCAAATGTTTTCCCCGTCCTTTGTTCTCAGCAGAAGATACACTGCCGTTCACACATGAGCGCGTCCCTTTTTAATACCAGGGTGGGTTTCCTCCAGTAAAAGAATAACGCGTTTTTGTAGGGTAGGTAGATGTATTAAGGATTAAACTTCAAAGAGGAAACTTTTTGCAGTATGTAGTTTTCTTTTGGGTGGTGTTTTTCTTGATTTTTGGGAAGAAATTTAATCAGCTAGTTAGTTAATATTATTGTTGGCTGAGAGAGATGACGCGTGATATACCTAGGTTTTGTTTGAATTAGGATAAATATTTTTGTTCGATGAGGTTCGCATCGCATCAAGAGGAGATGGCATAAACAATGTCATGCCTGTAATCAAGTCAGAGGTGTACAGCCACATTTCGCCAGTTACGAATAAGAGCGTTTACGCCTTCTGAGATTTCACACAAACTCTCAAGTTCTTATTTTCCGAAATGACTGAACCGATTTTAAACACTTTATACGCATAAGCAGGACACATAGGTCTAAAAAGTTACTAACATCGAAAAACAGATAAATAGGGGACCGGACTGGGTAAAGAAAACGACATTCTATTTTGTCCGTCAGACAGGTACTTAATACAAAAATATTAGACACGTATTTTTTGTTTTATCAAAATATCAAAAAAATACTTAGTTAAAACTCATTAAAGTTGGAGAGTGGGGGCTTACTACGTCACAAGTAGGTATAAAACTTACCTACATGTGACGTCATGCGCCATTTCAACTCAATATATCTCCGTAATTTTTGACCAAGTGAAAAAAGAAAAAATACGTGTCCAATACTTTTTAATAAACTACCCGAAGGACAAAGAAAAAAAAAATTGGATTATCCCCTATTAGACCGATTATAAATTATCTATAGAAACATAAATCATAAGGTCATCATCAGAAGGTCTGCTGGCAGAAATTTCGTATGAAATATGCAGTACCTTTGTACTCAAATGTTTTATGTTTTTTCCTGTGTTCTCTATAATATTGTGTGTACATAAATAGTAAAATAAATAAATTTCAAATAATCTTTTTTTTTTAAAGACATTTCTACGTATCCTGCTTAGGTATGCGTATTAAGTTTCGTTAAAATCGGTTCAATCATTTCGGAAAATAAGGACTTGAGTTTGTATGAAATGCCGTAAGGTTGAAACGCTCTTAAGTCCCACTGTAATAAGGGGCGAGCTAATATCCATCAACGGGGCACAAATCCAGACTCCGTGACTGCTACTAAGAAATTTCTGATGGAAAAATCTAATAACACTTAGCCGACCAGGGAATCGAACCGAGGACTTCTTGCCTAGCAGTCAAGTTTTGTCAGTGAAAATTAGTGATTTATGTCATACACTATAATTGAAATACCATACTACAAGGTGCTGTTTTGCATCCTCGTCAAATTTCAGAAGGTGGTCACAAAAGACATAAATAATCAATTAAAATTACGGTACCAAGTAAATTATTACTAAACGCTGATTTTTTTAGTTTTGTAAGTTTGACAATATTTCAGAATGACCCCCTTAACATGGTTTAGGGAATAAGAAATTATCGAATTCGATTATTAATCGAACGTTTGAGATGGTTTGTATGTGCGTAAGCGAGGTTATAGTGCAAGAACCAGACGGGCCGCGTTTAAAACACGGGTGGTTCACACTTACCGATTACCGTATAAAAGAAAAAAAAAGAAAAATTACTTACCCATTTTATTATTGATTCGGGACGAGAATCATTAGCATAGTTACCTCCTTGAATTTGACGAGGATGCAAAACAACACCTTGTATAATATAACACCAACGGGAGGAGCTCGTGGCTACATAATAACAGCCGCACGGGTCGATTTTTAAGGTTAAGCAGTGCTTGCCGAGGTTGGTCCGTGGATGGAAAGAGTAACAAAAATCCATCCATACATCCTCACAAACTTCCGCATTTATATTAAGCAGGATTACTTTGACTAGCAGACAAACATCGGGTTGTGATTTTGTGATGATACTAAATTTTACGTTAATTTTTACGGAGTAGCTTCAAGGTTTAGGTACCTCGTTCTTTGTATAAGGGAAGTTCTATCCCTGGGAAGTTACTTCACGGCTAAACAGTAACAGCCGCACGGGTCGATCTTTAAGGTTAAGCCGTGCTTGCCGAGGTTGCTCCGTGGATGGGTGACCATAATTACATACCGAGTTTACTCCGTGCCTCGGAAAGCACGTTAAGCCGTTGGTCCCGGCTGTCATTTGAAGATCTTTGACAGTCGTTACGAGTAGTCAGAAGCTGAAAGTCTGACATCCAGTCTTACAAAGGGGTATCGTAGTACCCAGTTACTGAGTTGTGTTGGTCACATAGGCAGTCGCTTCGTGTAAAATACTGGTACTCAGCTGCTTACGGTTAGACTGAAAGCCGACCTCAAGATAGTTTGGGAAAAGGCTAGGCAGATGATGATGATGAACGTAACACCAATATTGTACACTAGTTTGCATTAAACATTTTGACTTTGACTTTGAATATAAACAAGGAGCGACACCCTAAGTAAGTATGTATCACAAAACAAGGCAGTCCTTAGAAGGGAAAGTTTATCAAGCTATACAGGGTGTAACGGAAAGGGTATATACATCCTTAAGGGTGTGCTACAGACCATCAAACTGAACATGTTTCTCATCATAAAACATGTTTTTCAGCAAAAAAAATATCTGCTGCCCCATAGAAAATTACAATACCTATTCGACCGAAATGTATAGGCAGCTGATATTTTTTTTTGCTCCATTTTTTTTTTTTATGTTGAGAAACATGTTCAGTTTGATGGTCTGTAGCACACCCATAAGGATGTATATACCCTTTCCGTTACACCCTGTATATGCATAATAAAAAATAAGTAGATAAGTACAGATAGTAACTAATTAAATATACAAAATTAATATACGAGTTTAGCAAAACTTTAAGTTGACCAATGGCCTTTATGGTAAATAAAGTTCTAAATTGTTTATTTTTTTCAATGACTGATGTGGTACTTACACAAACACGAAATTAATTACATTTATGAATTAATTCACGATTTTTTTTTTCGTTGCTACATTTTAGGAAAAAGCTTCTACACTACCAACACTGTTTAAATTAAATGTAAGTATTTTAATATCATGTAAATAAATGCAATTAAAATACACGTAAAAGGTGTTACTGCAAAAACTTACATTCCACAAACACACTATTCTTTAAAATTTATTTACGCACTTTATACCATTTACTTAGTTAAAATAAGTAAAAATAGAAAATATAAGAAAAATAATGAACGAAAACTTAAAGTATCCGAATGCACATTACCGTCGGCAAGTTCAAAAAGATAACACCCGACGGCGGCCGTTTGATCTCGCCGCCCGTCGGCAAAACGTCTTTGATGTCACTGCGTTGCATGGTTAATGCTATTTTCTTGACACAATTATTTTTATTTATAAATAAAATAGAGAACAGTGCTGTTTTTGTGATTTATTTAAATATAATGTTATTTGTCTTTATAATGAGCCTTTAATTTTAGTCCGAAAAAACGTAGCTAAAGAACAATATGATTTTTTCATAAAATTGTAACATCATATTGCAATTAAAATAATTCTTTTGAAATACAGTTTATTAAAAAAAGATCACATAGTTACACCTCTAGATATTTAAATTAGACATAGGTAGCACATTTTTTTTTTTATTTACATCTGCTTGATAAGTATTTTAAATAACGTAACATAACATCACGCCTGTTAGCCCTGAAGGGTTCGGCAGAGGTGTATCTAGTACACTCACATTTTGCCAGTTATGTTTAAGTCCAATGTAATAGGGACAAGCCTATTGACATTAACCAGGCCACAAATTCAAACTCTGTGGCTTCTAATGAGAAATTTCTGAAAAAAAAAACCTAATAAAACTTTACCCTACCTGGGAATCGAACCCAAATATCGAGAGCAACGAAGCAGTCAAATAATTTTTAATGTGTATTTTTTCATGTTTTTGGGGACCATGATAGTGATCAATACAACCTTTTATAACTCAAAATTCTCAAACTCAATACAATCAAAAAACTAATTTAACTCACATACTGTACAAATCACTAACAAACAAGCCACCAAACTTTCCTCTAGGTAAAAAAAAAATATTTGAAAAAAAGCTTCCTATTGTCTTTTCCCTCAACCCTATCTCCAACGACCTAATTCTGGTAAACTGGGGTGAAAGTTCAGTCTTGGTCAAGGTGAAGGAGACGCCCATTAACGTCTGCACTTAGAACAACTCTCTTGGCAGCACCGCCTTAAGATTTATAGTCGGAAGAAGCAGTCTTGATACTTGAATAATTAAATTTTAATTAAAGTTGGTATGGATGACTTTGTGAGGCTAGAAATTGAAAATGATGAAGAGTTTTTAGAATAGTACGAGGAGGTTTTTGTCACGCAGTCAAGTGAAATGGTTAGCCAAAAATAGGGTGTAATTTAATTGCTGTAGAAACAGTAGTACCTTAATAGTCATCTAAAAAAGGCGATTTTTAAACAAGTGGTGTAGGATATCCGTGCACTAACAAACAGATAGAAATGTTGCTAATAATCTATTGAAACGAAGAACATACTATTCTTCTCTCTAAAAAAATAGGCTTAGGATAACTAAAATTGAATACTTAAATATCAAATTTGAATCCAGTCATTTCACTGAGTTGATGCGAAATTTCAATCACTGTTTTAAATTAATCAAAAGTCTTATTTTACCCGTTCCAGTATTTTAGGCTTCGTGTTGTCTGTGTTGGAGGAAATTAATGCATTTAAGATTCAAAGCTTTGCACAAATATTGCATCCATAGTGACTTAACTACAACATAAGTAAATAAAACAAAACGAATTACCTCCTTCTACATTTTTGTCACCAACAACAAAATCACATACAATTAGACTCCCAGTATCAAAACTTGACAGTCACTGTACACAAAGTTCGCTAAGTAATAAGATAATGAAGAACAGCGGGGTCGAGCTACGAATTAAAACGAGAAACGCGTGCCCTACAATGGTGCGACCACCTTCGAGTTTCATGAACTTTACAACTGTTGAGTTTGTGAACTGCTCGTTTGTTATTTGTGTTTTAACCACAGGATTTTGGTAGTTTGAATTATTTTGTCTACTGCAGAGTGTGTCCGTTTTCAGTGAAAGGTTTTTAGTTTGCTACATTTTTTATTTCGATGGCTAATGTGACTTTTTTGTACTGTTCTGTCGCACTGCTGGGCAAAGTCATTCACCGATTCCATGAGCTGTTTTCCAGTTTTTTTTCTATGTTAAAAAAAAAAAGGTTGTAGCTTCTCGGCGTTCTGGTTAGGATATTAGATTAAAATACTTAAATGTAGCAAATTAAATGGCTGCTGATTTGAAATAGTTTTAAATTCGAATAAGAAAACAATGTTTATTGGAAATTCTTGATTGTGAGAATTCTAATAAACATAGTGATGTTTTCAGTACCAGTGACTGCGGCTAGTACGTAAGTGTATAAATTAGTATTCCGAATAGATACAAGCTTTCACTTGAAGTGTCAGTCGCGTAAAGGTAATTCGTCGTATAGGTATAAAACTTATCCTCTGTTCTACACAGGATATCTTTTATCCCAGGTTATGGCTAATTACATAAATGTAGGTACAAATTGCCCCACTTAAAGCACAAGTACTGCCAGATCCAAAATTAAAATGAAAATAATACCCGAAGTGGTCCCGCCATCCTGACGAACCTTTTTCTTGTGTATTTAATGAGTGAATCGGAGAGACGACCTCGTTATGACGTCACTACTTCTTGAACATCCCACCGAAAGAGACAGCACATACACCAATCAACACGCCAGAAAGAGACGCCAACACTTGAATGAATAGATTTTCTTAAGTACGTCCGTTTTCTTCTAATGAAATCGAAATGAAGATGTGTCAATGAAAGTTCAGTTTTAAACACTTTGCGCTTTTCAAGGTGAAGAGGAAAAAGTTTGGTTTTCTTTTACGGTCTTTTTTCTTTTAAAGGTTAGTAGGAACTCTTGGAATCTTGGCTAAGTGAAGTATTTTGTGAAAGACTTTTAGTTGTTGACTTTGTTGAAAATAAACTAAGAGTCTGGATCTCGGGAGGCCCGTGTTCGTTTCTATGAAGTGTAGTTTTGGTTTATTGACTCTAGTTAGAAAAGTTTTTTTTTAAACGAGGCCATAACATCATGTCTGTTTCCCGTGGAGAGTTAGGCAGAGGTGAACCGATATCACACCTACATTCGTCAATTATGTTAACGCCAATGTAATAGTGGCGAGCCTAGTGTCCTGTAACTCTAATTCAGGTTTTTTGTTTCTCTTTTATTTTTTAAATTTAATTAATTGCTAAATAAACTTAATTACTGACCTATTTGTGAAAGACTAAATAAGTTATTACATGCATTACATTTCTTTATATACTTTTAAGATATAAATATATTACACAGTCAATATATAAAACCACGCTGAATTATCGATATAATTACAGTCTGGGTACACAACGTATCTTTTTTTCGAATTTTCTTCTAAATTTATGTTGATTTCGTTACCAACGCAAACCCATTTCACGATTTCTTTTTAACATTCGTGTAGCTGGGGGCCGTATTCATAGCCTGGAATCTGTTGCGTGGTAGTCTAATAAGTTTAGGTTTAAGTATCTTCGTACTTAAATTGAAATAAGTTTTGAAAGGGAGAGAGAGTAATAGGGGATCGGACTGGGTAATACAAAAATATTAGACACGTATTTTTTGTTTTATCAAAATATCAAAAAATTACTTAGTTAGAACTCAGTAAAGTTGGAGAGTGGGGGCTTACTACGTCACAAGTGGGTATAAAACTTACCTACATGTGACGTCATGCGCCATTTCAACTCAATATATCTCCGTAATTTTATGACCACGTGAAAAAAGAAAAAATACGTGTCCAATACTTTTCAATAAAGTACCCGACGGACAAAGATAAAAAAAATAGGATTATCCCCTATTGGATTTTATTACTAATAAGAATCAAGTGGAACGTTACACAGATAAAAAACTCCTTTTTTTCCATTCTTTTTAATCAGATGTTTTACAATAGTTTTTAAATCATTACACCTTTTCTTTAAAATAATTACAGCACTGATAACAACATTTTTGTCACTTGTTTAATTTAGTCCTCTTATAATGTTTTCTTTTTTTGTTATTGTATAAGCTTATACATAATTTTGACATATTTTTGTCGACGATTTATAAGTACCCACGTAACATGTAAGCCTATGTGAAATAAAATATTTTGATTGACTTTAACACATCACGAACGAAGATATTAACCGCTCAAATGTATTTCAGTCGTTAGTCTGTAATTTTCGACGTCGACAGACGATGTAGAAAATCAAAACATGCAGAGCGTTTTGAAGTGCAAGATGCTGATTGATCATGAACTACCGACGATCTGAGGGGTAATAGATAATTATGATTTGTGTAATGAAAGGTCATAGATATAGTTCTAGTTTCATCTTAAAGCACGTTCACATGCTGTAGGTAATTAGAGATAGTTAACTACAGTATGTGAACGTGCTTTATACTGACTAGGCCGGATGATATGAAATATGATTTTAAGTCGTAAAATTTAGTTTATATTTAGTTTTTAAAGTAACTGAAAGGATTTTTTTTTTGTTAAAAAAAACATGTTTCATTATATTATTTTAAGATTTATTTATTCACTTTATCTGCTAAGTTGTGCCATAACGGCTTTCCATTAAATTGGAAACTGTTATAGCAAATCAAGAAAAATAGTCATCATTATTTTTTATCGTCCCGCCTATAGATACGTGCCGAGCGTTTTTCATTAGGGTACGATCACATTAGGCGGGCGGACAGACGGCCGGATTATTGGATCCGACGGACGAAAGACTTCGATCCGTTGCCTTTTTTACTTTTTTTTTTCTCTTTTTTTCCTCCCAGGCACCGTCTGGAAAGCCTTTTCCTCTTATTTATTGCTTATACGAAGCCCAAATTGGATATTTGTGAAAGGTTGAGTCGTTCGCCGATGGAAAATATTAGTTTTTTTTTTCTTTTACTGCATTTGTATTTCGTTATTGGTATTGAATTTGTAATGTGAATGGGTTTTTTTTTGTTTATTTCTTATGTGAAGGCCAGTGTGGTAATTAATTAACTTTTCAATATAAAAGACCCTCTCTTTGTATTTATGGATGATCTACATCGTTTACTGTCGTAATTAAAAATTGCATATAAATAACATTTCGTCACCTCACAATTCCTCTTACAACATCGCTACTCAACAAAACATGATCCCAAAAACTTAATCTAAACTAAAAACTAACTAAAAGTATAAAAAAAACGCATGCTACCAACATCACACCTTCATTTGGGGAACTTAACCACAGGCAGACAGTTTTAAGGGCTTGTCTCATTAGCGCATGAGAGCTCCCTCTCGTCACACGCTAATTAAAAGGTTTTGATGCCAGTGCGCATAATAGATGCACGACGAAAACATTCGCAAAAAATATGTAGTGATTTTCAGACGAAACAATAGAACGCGGGTTTAAATTTAATGTGAATGGTGTAAACTTGTAAGAATTTTGTTTAATTGGAATATTTTATTTGAAAATAAAATTTTATTTGAGGGGAATTTTGGAGTATGATGGGGATTGGGATTCTTATAAGATGTTTGTATAAAACTTTAATCATTACTAGAATTTTTATTGGGAAGGGGTTTTTGAACTTAAAAATAGGGGTTAATTGTGTCACTAGACAAAAAAACTCTATTTTCTGCTCGGTGCTCTAAACTGCTCTGCGAAGGCGGATATCTACTTCAGATTTTAATAAAATATAGCTCGAAAGTTAACTCAATTAATATTGTGAAAAAAGAAACCAATACATCTTCACCCCTAACTTATAGCGAACTGACAGCATCAGCGCACCTAATTTACAAAAAAATAAAAAAAAACCGCAAAACACATTACATGCCGCAGAAAATTCGCCAAAACTTATCAGCCGAAAGCCACGGCACAATCCATCTTCATTATGCCAAAACTCGCCGAAATTCAATAAAAAAAAACTTTCCTCCATCACCCCCATCTAGCGGCGGTGGCAGGAACTTCAACATCAGCCCCCACCACGCCGGGGGTGGTCGCCACCCCACGTCGTATCCCTTTTTTCTTCCCTCCACACCCTTATCCTACCTGAGCTTTCTTTATCCGTAGACCAAACTTTTTATTTCGTTCCGTCTCTTTCCCACATATAGCGACACACCGACCAAATGTGACAGGCGATTATCCGTCTCTGTCTGTTGCAAAGAAAAAAATCTGTTTATAAAAATGAGAGCGTAGATGTGTTTGGGGCACGGCTCCATTGGACGTAGGGGTAATGTTTCATACACGGAGGGGTGTTTTTTATACGCGTTCGGATTGAAAAAAAAATGCACCCCAACAGAAGCCGAACTTCTTTTAGGTACCTACGGATATTCGTTTCGTTTCCAATTTCGATAACAAAGCTTATATTTTTTTTCATCCGCTTTTTCGCATTTCTTTTGTACGTCTCCTCGAAATAATTGTGCGGGTGGTTCGTAATTCGTTTGTGTTTTTTCATAAATATCTCGAAAGGTGAATAGTCCTGTATCTAATGTTAGCATAATGTTGGATCTGAGATGTTCACATGCTCGGATTGCGCTGCAAAGACGGGATTCATTAAAAATATGAATGGTTCCTGATTAAAATTGTTTGATGCATACATGTTTGATCTCCTGCGTTCGAGATATTTACAATTGCCATGTCTGGAATGATTTGAGAACGCGTCTCCTGTAATTTGTTTGTTTGATAAATTATGGGTTGGAACTTGGAATTGTAAGTAGAGAGATAACTATTTTAGTATACACCGTATAAATCACCTCGTCACGAAGCCGTCAACCAAACATTCTGTACATGAAACTAAGTAAATTTACGCAAAAAATATTGCTGAGAAGCGACTTTTTTTTGGGGGGTTTAAAATCATGTTTTGTGGTAGAACTCAATGTAACGCACTCAAAACATTGTGCTGATGGACGGATTGAATAGTACGGGGGTCGTGAAGGTGTTTAAAGTAAAAATCTTACATTAAAAACTTGTATTTAAAAAAATACTTGTCAAAAAGTTGGAACTTTGACCCCTAATATCTCCGTAACTAGAAGGTTCCCAGGTATGGTGTAGAACAAAAAAAATGATGGCAATGACAGGGAGAACCAGTGCCTTTCGGCTTCGTTAAGAGGTGTTTTACACCCTTTATAGAACGTGGTGCAAATTATAGCATACAAGCTGTAAACGGACCCATTACGAAGCCGTCAACCAAGCATTCTGTACATCAAAATGAGTAACCCTATGCAAAAATGATTTCTGGGAAACGACATGTTTTTTTTTTGGGATGAAAGAATCACTTTTAACTTATAAAACTCAATGTAACGCACTCAAAACATTGTGGTACTGGTTTAATTTATTACTAAACGGGTCATGGAGTCTTTTAAAGTAATGTTATAAACTAGAAAACTAGAATAAAAAAAGTTGTGGAATAGTTGAACTTTGACCTCTAATACCTATCTCCTTGACTAGAAGGTTCCCAGGTATGGTTCCTTTAAGTAACAAGCTAAGAAAACTGTATTCCAAACTAGGAATCATGAAGATATGTGGATAAGCTTGTGGCGTATTAATATTTTGATTAGCAACCCTAAATATTGTCGATTGAAACGATGCCTATCCCCCTGTCACCATATTTTCTTGACATTAGCTCTCACGGCTCTATTTAGCATGTGTTTCGCTCTAGCCATTATAACAAAGTTTTATCAAACATAACCGTTGTTTCTACATTTCAAAGACAGAGGAATGGGTCTCAGAAGTCCGACCTATACCTCCAAAAGCTAAACGAAAAGCCGCTTTGCAGTTTTTTCTTCATAAAAAAAACGCTATATTATTTGTGAAGCATATACATAGCTTACTGCGCTTATTAAGGTGTTTTTTTATAGCAGGAACAATTGTAATATTTTTAATCCAAAATCTGAAAAATAAACGGTATTTTTTCACAATTGACACAATTTTCACAATTTCATTTTATGTCGCCGTATAAATCAATCAAAACAACCTTCAACCGTCGCCTGCTGACCAAACTCCCTACTAACCGGAAAAAAGAACCCCGAGCGGTCACTGGGTTAGTTCTCGCGTTTAAGCATAGATAATATAGACATAGGCACACGACGCACGAGTATATCTAGGTGTAGATGTGGAGTAGCATAGACACGAGGCTCGTACCCCACTGGGGGTGCCCTTTGTGAGTAGTCGCTTGGTTTGTTAGTTTTTTTTTATCCCCTGGCTGGAGGCCTTATACTCAAGGCATCTACAGGATAGTCCGGCTAAGCAGACGACACCCTCCTAGGTTGAATTGCGAGATGCCATTTACAAAAAAAAAAAAAGTAGCCTGGACACGGAGTAGCATAAACTTCGAGTTTTTAATTTGGGGCACTAAACATCCAGCGAAATATTTTCAACATTTTGTTAACTTTTGCGTTTAGGAATGATAATATAGCTGTGTGATGTAGACCTTCTATTACCTATTTTTTTTTTAATTTTAATGATTAGAAATAAGAAGAAACAAAAATGTGAAAACGTAGTTAAAATATATCTAGAAATGTTGAAGTTATGTTGCACTAATGAGACTTTAAAGATGCGCTTGCAATGCATTACGTTATTTATTCTTGATGTTGTGGCTAACAAAAAAAACCAAAGAGAAGGTAGTATAAGAAGGATTTAAAGAAAAAAAAGTCGAATACTGTGTATATGTATTTTTATTTTATTAGTTCGATTTTAATAATCTATTTTTCAGTAATTTAATGGCAAAATTCAAAAAGAAACACCGACTTTCTAGTATTGATCTATATTTTTATCTCATTTAGTTAAACATAGAGTTATTGACATCATGAAACCTCTCCATTGGCGAAATGCGGGTTTTAACTGTCAGGAGTATTAATATGAAAACAAACACACAGCAAAATTCGAAAGTGAATTCTTCTTCTTAGTCGTTACGCTCTTGGCAGAGCGGTCGTGGTCGTCATGAAGTGTTGCTACTATTTGCGGCAGATGTAATACGCCTCACGATGTCCCGCCACCTCGCCTGATCAGAAGTCATCCGGGTACATTCGTGCACGGGACCGCCCACAGCAGACTTGATCTGGTCGGTCCAACGCATGGGAGACCTTCCACGCGGTCTAGTGCCCTCCACTTTTCCTTGGACGACTAACCGCTCTATGGACTGACTGTCTCGCTTTTAAACGTGTCCGAAGAAAGTGAGTATTCGGGACTGTACTATTGTGGAGAGACGCTGCCTGATGTGAAGTTCTTGGAGTATCGAGACATTTGTGCGGAACTCGGTCCACGATACGCCGAGCATTCTTCTCCAGCACCACATCTCCAGAGCGTCTATCTTTTTCCTTTCCACCTCCCGCAACGTCCACGTTTCTGCAGCGCACAGAAATATGGGTAAAATTAACGTGCGCACGAGCGAAAGTGAATTATCTCATGTAATAAAGATTGCGACTTTGAGAAAAGCCGTAAGTATTTCATAACAAAATGGTTCCTAATAAATTGCTCATAACAACGACTGCCAAAAAAAACACTCAAGATCGGAAGATAATTTTACTATCGGAACGTTTCATTGACAAATGAATTTCAAACAATTTTCCCCTAACTAAACTTTTGGTTCTAGTGAAAATGCATTTTTAAGACAGACATGACTTGATCCTGCAGCCAGGATCGCCTTCTTGCGAGAGAACTCCTCAAAGGTTAATAATAGCACGGACATGAAATTTTGTATACGCGCTCAATGTTGATAGAGAAACCTAAATTTCTTGTTTTAATTACTAATTAATTACGGGTCTACGGATTATTAATTAGTTACGGTTGGCGCAGTGGTTGAGCGATCGACTGCTGCGCTGCGTGTCGCGGGTTCGATTCCCGCACGGAACAAGTATTTGTATGGCCTACAGATAGTTGTTCCGGGTCTGGCTGTTTGTGTATGTGAGTTTAAATGTTTGTAAACGCACCCACGATTCAGGAGAAATTCCTAGTGTGGGGCAACGTTTTAAAAAAAAAAAAAAAAAAAAACTTGTTTTTTATGGTAGTAAGGAGCGTTCTGTAGTTTCTGCCGGGGTAGGCATAGGAAAACGGCGTAAATATATTATGTAGGTAGTTTCTATTTACTGCCTGATAAGTAGTTATAGTACAATATGACAAAGGGACTTCCGCACAATGGCATTTTTTTATGTTAGACTACGCTCATATGTATAATTTATCATATTGCTTCCTGTATTTAGCCACAGGAAATAGCATAGCGAGGCTGTCTTAATAATTTTTAATGTAAAAAATTAATTTGTCCAATATTACAAGCAATAATTTAATTTTGCATCTCATGGCCATAGTATTTCAACCCCAAACGTTTTAAATTTAATTTTATTTATTCAGGGACAATAAATACTAACAAGTAATACCGAGAACTCAGTAAGTTTTCTTTAATTACACAGCAACAGTATATTTCTGGAATATAAATTATAATTAAATCATAACGAAGTTTTGATTAATCACTATGTAGTGTACACTATAGGTTAGATTATTTACAAATTTCTAATAGATCTAATGAAAATACGTATATATATAGTATAAAAATGCGAAAAGAATTACCAAAGCGTCAAAAAATTCGTCCACATCGCAGCTAACAGGAAAAGTGCCGAGAAGGCTGGCTGGCATTGCCACGTTGGATGGCAATGCTAATTCTTTGGCCGAAAATAACCAAGCCTCTGGTCCGCTTGGTAATATCTCAAAATACAAGGAGGGCTGGGACCCCAAGGCCATAGTGTTTCAACACCTAACGTTTGAAGTTTTCAGCGTCTGCATCAACCGCCCCAGCGCAGCCGCCTGTGCTTGGAAGGTGATATGGCGCAAGGGTGTTGACTCAAGTTGCATATCACACCAAAGGCCTACCAAACTTCCATGGCATTATGGCTATAGCATCTGGCCAAGCAAGAGTGGGATGGCTGCGATCCTAAGTGCAGATTTCACGGCACGCTAGCATTTCGAATAAGTATGAACTCCTAATGCAGGAAAGGCCATAGTGTCCGAATCAGTCGACTGCTTCACCACATTGACAGCGATGTGGAGCCCCACAATTCCTTGATAATTATATTCTTGCATAGCTTTTTAATTCAATGCATGTTTTTTTTTTTTCAAACAATTTAATACCAATATTGGCAACAGCAAGTAAACTATAAAATTAATATTTTGACAAAAAAAAAAAAACTAATGTGTTCGTTATAGCCAGAGATAAAAAAAAATCGGCCACGTGCGAGTCGGTTCGTATTTGTTGTTATAGCGGCAACAGAAATACATAATCTGTAAAAATTTCAACTGGCTAACTGTCACGGTTCATGAGATACAGCCTGGTGACAGACGGATGGATTGACGGACAGCGAAGTCTCAGTAATAGGGACCTGTTTGACCCGTTTACATGTCCAGTTGAGTACAATAGAGGAAGATTCCTGTGATTTTAATGAAGAGACCAATGACTTAGCCACATTTGAACAATTTATGAACATCCAGCAAGAGGAATAGAAAGAAGAAGAAATCGAAGAAGACATGACTGTTGAAGTAGACTTTCAAGAGTATGAATCTGATTAAAATATCTAAAGAAATCAAAACAATAGTTAACCCAATAATCAATAGCAATATCAATAATCAATATAAATAATAAGGTAATATCTAGAACTTGACGGGTATTGTTCCCTTAAATTATCCTAAAATTGTCATGACAGTCTGTTAGTGGAGTAGGCCTACAGGGGAAACCACGGTAAAAAAAACGCGCCGATTACATTTCTTCACAGGTGGCGTGGAAATGTGTGCATAATATCATGTATAATGAGACTCTTAGAATCGCGATATCTCAGTAGTGGTAACTCTTAGGAAAAAAATTAAGATCTATAACTTTGGTTAGAGTTTTTTTTTTGATAAAACTTACATTTTTCGAGAAAAATCCAAAAAACCTCAAATTTTGACCTTTGACCCCGAATAACTTTTGTAGCACACAGAGGATCGATGGGGATTTTTAAGACTTTATTTGTAATGACAAACCCTAGCTCTCCACCAATATTTGGCTCTCCGGGAATTATTGTTATTTGAAATGTCTATATTGACCGGACTATTATGCCTTACCGCATTTCATACAAACTTTCAAGTCATTATTTTTCGAAATAACTGAACCGATTTTAATGAAAACTCCATATGCATAAGCAGGATAAATAGGTCAAAAAAGTTACTAAAAACATTTCCGAAATGTCTTTTAAAAAATAAGATAATTGGAAATTTCTGCTTCAATGGATAATTTATGGTCTTATGTAGCTGTAACACTATTTTTCTATAATAAAGTAACTTTTTTAGACCTATGTATCCTGCTTATGCGTATGAAGTTTCATTCAAATCGCTTTAGTCATTTTCAAAAATAAGGACTTGATAGTTTGTATGAATGCAGTAAGGCGTAAACGCTCTTTATACATGAAGATATATGTTATTAATGGAATATTTAAAAGTAAGTAGAAACTAAAGAAAAAGTCTGTGCTCCCAAAAGTCATGAAAAAATTACTGTGCACTCTAGTTCATCATCTGCCTAGCCTTTTTCCCAAACTATCTTGGGGTTGGCTTCCAGTCTAACCGCAGGGAGCTGAGCACCAGTATTTTACATGAAGCGACTGCCTATCTGACTTCCGCAACCCAGTAAGTGGGTAATACCCCAACTAGCAAATAAGTCCTATAATGAAAATTATAGGACTGCCAAGACTAATAAAACTCTTATACTAGCACCCGTAAAGACTTCCATTCTTATAATAGCTTTCCACAAGCTGTGATTTACTCAAGATCAATTGTTCTTATAACAAATAATTAGTATACTACCGGATTAAGTTATAAGCCTTGTCATACTCAAGATCTCTTGATCTTATAACTAAGGTTTATAGTTCACTACAAGATTAAGTTATTAGACAGTTGTAGGACAAAAGTGCATGTAGCAAGACTAATAGTCTTTGTAAAATTTCTGCTCCTGTAGTAGCATTGAGTGGAAGTATAAAATCTAATGACATACTTATGGGAGTCCTTAATAAGATTGTAATATAGTCTTGATCAGAATTATTACAAAAGTAAAAGCGCTAAATTAGAGCACTATGAGAGCAATAAGCTTAAAAACTATTTTACCAAGCATATTATTAGTAAAAAGTTATCATGTTTAATCTGTTCTGTGTTGTTGCTTAAAAAACAGTCGACATTAAGAAGTACAACTATCTTGAAAATATTACACCTAAAAAAATTCAATGTTTTAAATAATGATTCAATGAGGAACCCTATTTTATATTAACATGGAGGCGAATAGTTCTTATTAATATTGAATTAAGCGCTATTATGCTTATAATAGTCTTAAAACGCTCTCGGTCAATATCATTTTTAAACATGGCGAATATTAGATAAATTAGATTGTTATAAATTTATTAAAACAATTGTGTGACGTTCAATTTTTGGAGGCGCTTTAAAAAAATGATATAAATATAGCATATTTTAACATTGAATATTACTTCTTCTAGACAAAACACATAAAACAAGTATTTGAAAATACACTTATAATCAACAACGAAGTACGTAAGTAAGCTTAAAAAAGTTATCATACTTATAAAGGTTGTGTGTCTATCATTGTAGGATTCATTATACTTCTCAAATGCTATAACAAGTACATCATAGGAGTAGTAGTAGTAGAGCAAGCTATAAGTATTTTATAAGCGTTAAAAAAATAGTCGTGTAGATAGTTATAAGCACATATTTTGCTAGTTGGGACGATACCCCTTGATAAGACTGGATGTCAGACTTTTTGGCGTCTGACTACTCGCCAAAGATACAACAAATGATAGCCGGGACCAACGGCTTAACGTGCTTTCCGAGGCATGGAGGAAACTCGGTATGTAATTATGGTCACCCATCCACAGACTAACCTCGGCAATAACGGCTTAACCTTCAACGTCGACCCGTGCGGCTTTTAATATTTAGCCATGAGCTCCTCTAGTTAAAAGACTGTGCACTCTAGTTAAAAGATATAATTTAATCACCAAAGCCATAGGTACTGTGTCCACTTAAGGCTCCTTCGCCCTAACCCATTTATTACGGACGGGCCATTAAATACGCATTTGCATCGTGACACCGGTCACAAGGTAATAAAATTAAAAGCTGTATTGCCTTAAAAATGAGCTATTGTTATGATATTTGAAAAAAAAATGTCGCCGAGTCGTTTTAGCAGGTGCAACCCTTAAATGGATTTTGGTAAAATTGTAATTTAATAAAGGACGAAAAAATGCGTGTTTTTTCGTAGAAACATGTTTTTTGTGAGTAATTGCTTGAAGTGTAACAGCTTTTTTATTACTTACATGATGTCTTTTTGAGATTATAATGTTAAACAAGTTTTCGTTATTTTTAATTTAAATTATCATTCTATTTTTTTTTAATTTTCGTGGCTGCATTGAATTTGTTTGCTTTTTAAATTACGGTTTAAATATAATGTAATTTTATTATCCTTGGTCTAAATAACTTTGTTTTAAAAATGTGACAAAAAAAAATGGCGAAAGGGAGCTTTGAAAGCTCAAACCTTCAATCGATACACACAAATCTATAGGAGTCTTGAGCTAAGGAAATATTAATAAACAAGAACGTTAACCCCCGGAGGAGCTTCGTAGCTAAATAAAACCGGCCGCACGGGTAGATCAAGGTTAAGCCATGCTTGCCGAGGTCGGTCCGTGGATGGGTGACCATAATTACATACCGAGTTTCCTCCGTGCCTTGGAAAGCACATTAAGCAGTTGGTCCCGGCTGGCATTTGTAGATCTTTGACAGTCGTTACAAGTAGTCAGAAGCCGAAAGTCAGACATCGGTCTTACCAATGGGTTTCGTATTACCCAGTTACTGGGTTGTGGAGGTCAGATGATAGGCAGTCCCTTCATGTAAAATACTGATACTCAGCTGCATGTAGTTAGACTGGAAGCCGACCCCGACAAAGTTTGTGAAAAGGAATGAATGAAAAATGTTAACCCATGTAGCTGGTAATTTTGTCCCGTACTAATAAATAAACATAGACAGCAAAGCAAAAAAAAAACACTTATCACTTTCCCAAAAACTGCAAACATTTTGTTACCTACCAGTGCTTACAATAACATCTGCCATGACATTCTGTCCAACAATTTTATTTTCAAACACATCTCTCAATCTGGCACGAGCTATAAAAAAAAAAAAAAAACTACAAGTGCAACACAACGTCAAAATATTACAACAAACACATCTGAATTGAAAAGATCGCTTTACAATAAGCTGAATTGTTCCCTGAATCAATCGATTCCACACGATGCAATCGAATAGGGCGCTCACAATTGAATCGATTTTTAACACGAGTCAAGTGGTTTTCATTCATTCCATATTAGGTTCGATCTATTGTCGATTGGCATTAGGGATGTCGATATGATTTGGGTATTTAGCTATTGTATAGTTTTGGTTGACGCCTCCTTGTTAACTTTTGGAGACAAAATGTTTGTTAAATAAAGTATATCCATTATTTTAACATACTGAGTGATTTTTTCGATATGTCCCGTAGTTTCTGGAGAAATGGAACTTCAAATAACAATATTTTGGAACTGTATGTGGTAATGAGTAATGGTCGAAAGATTCATTATTAATATACTAACCATCTAAACTACTGATTGACTGACTATAGAATCTTGTTGAAAATGACTTCTGAAAAACTCGCAAGACCTCCTATGCAAATTAATTGAAATCACACAAAAATGGCAGTGGGCAGGGCTATATTGCTCGCAGAACGGATGGCCGATGCGGCCGAAAAGTTCTGGAATGGCGACCGCGAACCGGAAGACGATGCGTTGGAAGGCCTCCCACTAGGTGGACCGATGAGCTGGGAAAGGTTGCGGGGATCCGCTAGATGCGAGTCACACGGGACCGGTCAATGTTGCGACACTTGGGGGAGGCCTATGTCCAGCAGTGGACGTCTTTCGGCTGAAATGATGATGATGACACAAAAATGCAATGACATTAACAAATTAGATACGCATTTAAATGAATTTCAATTTGAAAATATCTTCATCACAAGAAGTTCACAGGCGTATCTTCTCACGAAATTTAATAAACCCAAAAATATTTGCATAAAATACACCAGGGCAGTTTCGAAAAAATAAAAAAGTAACGAACGCTTTATTAAGAACTAGTTTATAATAAAAAGTTCTTCAATTTCACTTCCTTATAAATATTTATTCATCAAATAATATGCAAAATACTGTAATTATAGGGTTAGTAAGAAATGGGTTACTTCATTAGCATATTAACCCTGCAATGCGAAGTGTAAGAAGTACGCATAGAACGATATGCAAAACTGGCATAAAAGCCAACGAACGTAAGTTGAATTTCGAATAATTTTAAAGGTGCGTTCCTAAAAATAAAAATTCTTTCAATTTTGCAAATTTCACACCTTGAGCTTGGGGAAACGACAGGTTTAAAGACGATTGCTTTTAAAAATAAAGACTTGTCGCCGTGTGACGGTTTATTTAGTGCAATTTATGCACACCGCTCGTTAGACAATTAGCAAGCAGATGTCTGTTGAAAATTTATTTAGCTACTGGTTCTAGTGTGGGAAATGGGGTGCCTTCCACCTTTACTGGCACGTTCAATAATTAATTTTATGCCACAGTGTTTTATGGGCTCCTAGATAAACGTGTTAGACATATTGATAGTCTTTTTATACCTAACGTTTTTAGCCTCTCGTTAAGGTGGCAGTTAACATAATACTACAATGATACTATGCGATAGGTAGGTATTTCGTGAGAATGTAAACTCATTGATATTCTGCAAAGATGGACGAAATCAACCTGCGTGTGAAGAGAGCTTTAAAGTTTTAATGGAAATTGTGGATCAATACGTAAAATTGATATAAAAATAACTTTGTTTTATTATTGTAATTTAGAAATTATGTTCTCAACGAACTTTTAACTTATTTTTAAACCCTTTAAAACGCTGACTTTTTCGACTTCTGATTTTAATAACACGACCAGATATTATTAAAACTAACATTAAAATATGCAGCAAAAAATTACTATAAATTCTGAACAAGCTTTACGTTTTTGACTCTATAGTCAAAACGCGGAAAAAAAAACAATATTCAAATCACAAACCAAACATTTTTAAATACACGCACAAACCAAAAAAAAAACAATGTCGCGAAAAAAAAACAAGGCACAGCTGCACCAATTTGAAAATAGAACTAATGATTAAGTATTATTCATAGCGTTACCGGTTTTACAAAAAAAAAAAAAAAACTAAAAAGGCCAATAATAATGATATGCGTGGCCCACTTTGAAAAGACAAAAAAAAAACAATATGGCGACGCGTATTCATTTGAATATGGGATGCGAGTCTCAGGGATATCAGTTACAGAATTCATTTGAATCACAACATCTAGTGTCTATGGATGGGTAATAGTTTTTTGACTGTCAAGTTATTTTAATGATGTAACCCTTGGGAATGTGATGTTAATTTATGCTAAAAGGTGTGGACGGATTATGTTACTTCCGTGAGTGGTTTTTGAGGAATAGTGGTTGCAATTTACTGGAGGAGCTCGTGGCTAAACGATAACAGCCGCTCGCAAATTCACTATTCAGGTTAAGCTGCACTTGCCTAGGTTGGTCAGTGGATGGGTGACCACCCATTACACACCGAGTTCCCTCCGTGCCTCGGAAAGCACGTTAAGCCGTTGGATCCAGCTATTAATTGTAGATCTTTGACAGTCTTTACAGGTAGTCAGAGGCCCGAAAGTCTGGCATATAGTTTTACTAAGCGGTATCCTATGACCCAGTAGGTACTAACTGGGTGGTGGAGGGCAGATAGGCAGTCGCTCTATTTAAAACACTGGTATTCAGCTTGATCCAGTTAGACTGGTAGTCGGCCCCAAAATAGTCGGAAAAAGACTGGGCAAAGGATGAATAGTACAACAGAGACTTCTAGCATAGGTCACCTACCTATACTTTTTTAAGTGTCTTAAAATACACTAAAAATTAAATACCTTAAAGGTAAAGGCTGCGCTAAAAAATAGCAAACCACTTATCTTTGAAAATATCAAAACTCGTCATAGAATAAATGCACATTTTATTGCACAGTTGTAAGTAACCTCACTGTACTGTGGTAAATATGCATAAAATATGTAGACTGAGTATATTAACCTTGAATTACCTACACGAGGCACAGAAATGCGTGACTTTTATAATAAATTCTCGTAATTATTTATTATTTTGTACAGCTGAAGGTATACATCTCAATTAACACCATAGAAAGTTAGTAAATGAAACTGATTTAAAAAAAAAAAAAACTGGTGTTCCATATATTTTCACCGTGTAGTTATTGGAAATAGCAATTTTTTTTTAGTTTTTGTCGATGAAAAAATTCTATTTGGGGGAGTTTGGAATCATGTGCTGAACATTTGTAATCGTTTGTGCGTCGACGTCCTACCACCCCGTATAACATGAATGAAACATTGTTTTTCTTCTTAATCATCTGTTCTTGAAATGCAACGACAAAACCCCAATTTTTACAAATTGCAAGTCGACGCTGTCGCATAAAACAAAAAAAAAACACGGACTTGTCACAAAAAAACCCCAAAAGTGTAAATTCGAAAATAATTATTCGAAATAACAACACAGTTCGACACGGTCGCGGCCTAACCCTTACGATGCTGGTGTAATATGCATTTTTTTTTTCTTAAACGATTTTTTTTTCTTTAAGAGCCTCCTGTGATTATTTTATGCGAGCACAATGCGAAATTATAACAGTTCCGCGTTCACATGTTAATCAGTTTTTTGTTCGTAACATTTGTGCCTTTTATTTAAATCCGTTAAAGTAATGTTGCCATCGTAACAGATGTTTTTGACACAATGAATTTATTTTGGTTTTTGTTATTGTGGATCCGGTACATGTTTTACTACGGTAAAATTAATGTTACTATTGTTACTACTGGGATATGTACCAAACCATCTTAATTTGACACGTTTTTATTTAAATTTAACAAGATGTTGTTGAAGTGATTAACTAATCATGTATTTCAAAGTGTGAGATTATGGAATGAACTAACATGAATGTGTAGTTTGTAAATTAAATTTATGGTTAAGAAAAAAGGCGTGTCCAAAATTTCAGCTCAATCTGACACCGGGAAGAAGTTCTAATTTAGCTTTCAAGATTCCACCCAAACAAACATACCTACAAACATTGCAAGTTAAATAAATGCTTGTAACAATTGTACATTGAAAAAAAAAGAACAGTTAATGAGAAAAACCAGAACAGTTTTTTTATTTAACAAATGTTTTTTTTAACCAAATGTGTCTTAAAAGGCGAACGTAACATATAATTAACTAATACCAGAAGCCTTATAAGGACAATACAATTAAATAAATGTATCTACTATTGTTTATAATAAATAATTTTATTAATAACTAAATTAACCATAACAAAGGACTACCTAATATAGCCAACGATATATGTAAGTACAAACACTAGACCATTTTCAATAACATGGAATTAATAACTTTATTTTTATTCTATTGTAGTAAAAACAAGTCAACCAAAGGTTATCAAGCCATATTAACAACAAAGTGTGAGGTTTGCATGAGCGATTTAGCAGACCAGGTGATAAACGTATTTTTTGGGGTTTCGTACCTCAAAAGGAAAAAACAGAACCCTTTTAGGATCACTTTGTTGTCCGTCCGTCTGTCTGTCTGTCAAGACCGTCTTTCTCAAGAACGCGTGGAGGTATCAAGCTGGAATTTATATCAAATACTCAAGTCTACTGTCCCTTGGAGCTGTGAAAAAATCAAACTTCTAAGCCAACGCAATCAAAAGATACAGCCGTTTATGCTGTAAATTTCGGCAAATTTTCGACACTCGCAAGGGAATCAAAACCTACAGGGTACTTCACGCTAACTCAGAATCTTGAAATTTGGTACGAAGTAACGTCTTATAGCACAGATAAAGGAAAAATGGCGAAAACCGTAAATTTTTAGAAACACAATTAGAAAAAAATCTTTTTAATAATTACGGTTTTAAAAGTACGGAACCCTCGGTGCGCGAGTCCGACTCGCACTTGGCTGTTTTTTTTTTCAGTTTTAATAACTTCATACGTTTGAATTATGTATTTTATAAAGTGAATTGATAGCATTTTAGCGAAAATAAAACTGGATTATGAGATGCAACACATGCACAGTTTAGAGGCGTGGTAATTGCTGCAATTATGTCCAACGATGATCACTTGTAATGAAGGAGAAGCGACAGTTTGAGTTTAGTTTTTTTTTCTTTAATTCGTAGTTTATTTTTAATGCATTGAAGCCATACTATATCTATCCTTGGACTGTGTTCGATATATAACTGAAATGCTCAAAAAAAAAATGTTTAATAATTTTGTACGAAGTAGTAAATTCCAAAGACCAATTGCCCAGAACTTGAGGGTTAAATAAATTCGGTGCGGATGTGTGAGTCATTTAATTATAAAATAAAACATAAATCTTACGCATTCTGATAGTAAAGAACTCTGCTCTTCACATCAATTCATCTTTCCAAAGAACCGGTTTCGATTAACGTTCAATTCATTCACTGCTTGAGAGACTTATGTTCACAGCATCACACTAATAAAAATATGGCCATCATTTCCAAACATACTAAAATCCCTTAAATATGCAAATTAACATTAAGATTTCGTTGATTCTGTCAGTAGGTTACCTTTTTTCATCTAATGACTGAGCAGATTTCGACAAAATTTGACACAGGACATAACTTGGGTAACCATATTTAACTCTTAAGTCATAACGTTGATAATTACCAATAATCACCGGAACGCGCGTTTAAAAGAAACTGTTGCTATGTACAACACGTGAAATAATACTATAACATACGAAGAACGAGTCAAATACCTATTGTAAGACAGAAATGAATTTTCGAAACACCTGTTTTCCACGAAAGTATTTTCCGGTAATCATGAATCATGATTGCTACGACTTCTCTTCAGGAATTAACTTCATACAAAATAAGCATAGCCATTTAATATTACTAGTTAAAATCTGAGAAGAGACAATCAAACAAAAATAACAGCGCAAACAATGTACGCTTCCCAGCAGACGTTATAAATTAAATTTATTATTTTCACCCAAAAATAAACAAAAAGTGGGTTGCACTCCCGTAATCCTTTAAGCGTCATACTTTCAAAAGTACATTTTAATAACACGAAAACAAAAGGACTTAATAAAGTTTGGAGCGAAAAAGTTTCGGAAGCGCAGTCCCGTACCCTTTATTTAACCGCTAGAATATTTATAAGACGAACCGTCTGCAATTTGTTCCGACTACGGTAATACGTATAAAAACTGGAATTCATTATGGTTGGAATAATAAAAAAAAACTGGAATAAAATAGTTGCATCCGCATCGAAAGGGTTAATCGTCATTGAGTGTTGGATTGTGATTTGTGGAAGACGTGTCTGTGTATTAATTTAGATTATTAGTTTTAGAAATTATGTAGGTGTTGCCAGTATTTTTTTTTATTTTGTGAATGTAACCTAAAAGATTAAACTTCGGTGAGTGATATAGTGACTGAAATGGATAGTGTTGTATAAAGAGTAAGCATTGGCAATGAGCAGTTGTCTATGTAGGTGGTCATTATGGTAGGTTGATGAGGGAGGCTTTTGCCCAGCTGTGGGAGAGTACAGGCTTACAAAAAAAAAAAAATATCGTCATTACTATTCTCCCAATTTATTTTTGCTCTCTGAAGTATGTCTTTTTCTTCCATACTATGTCATCATCACCCGCTTGCCCTTATCCCAACTTATTTGGGGTCGGCGCAGCATTACTCTTCTTCTACTTCTCTATTACTCGTCATCTCATCAGACACCTCCTTTTTTGCCATATTATCCTTCACACAGATATTACCATACTATACAAGGTGTTGTTTACCATCCTCATCAAATTCAAGGAGGTAACTACGCTAATGATTCTCGTCCCGAATCAATATCGTTTTAAAATGGGTTGGTAATGTTTTTTTCTTATTTACGGAAATCGGTAAGAGTACCTTTTTTATACGACCTCATACGTTCATTCAATAATTTCTTATTCCCTAAATCACGTTAAGCGGATTGTACTGAAATACTGAAAAACAACTTAAAAAATCACCGTTCATTAATATTTAACTAGGTACAGTAATTTTAATTGATTACTAATGTCTTTTGTGACAACCTCCTGAATTAAACACAAAGAATATAATAATACCTAGGTATTATTATATTCTTTGTGTAGATCATACCTTCGGTTCAAAACGCTTTTATGACGTTCTAATCTAAAA
The DNA here is from genome assembly GCA_963082945.1 of Cerastis leucographa. Classification (NCBI taxonomy): domain Eukaryota; kingdom Metazoa; phylum Arthropoda; class Insecta; order Lepidoptera; family Noctuidae; genus Cerastis; species Cerastis leucographa. The sequence continues at coordinate 3,996,184 of OY720359.1, forward strand.
TACCCTTGACTCTTTCTGCGACAATACATTTACTTATAAAGTCGAGGAAATTAATTATAACACAAATTGAAACCCTTTCTCAACTTGCCGTGGTATAGGCACTTCATACAACCGTCAAAGACTGACAATTGTGATTTAAATACAAACATCGGCAGTTTAAGTTTGTAGTCAACTTCATCAACTCTCTTCAAAACTATGGTGGGGTTGGCTTCCAGTCTAACCGGATGCAGATGAACACTAGTATTTTACTTGGATCGACTTCCTATCTGACCTCCACAACTCCACAGTACTGGGTAATACAATACCCCTTGGTAAGTCTGGATGTCAGACGTTCGGCTTCTGGCTACTACTTTGACAGTCGGTACGAGATGACTGTAAAAGAGGGCCAATGGATTAAAGTGCTTACCGAGGCACGGGGGAACCCGTTATGTTATGATTGTAACCCTTCCACAGACTGACTTAGGCAAGCGCGGCCCATCTATGAAGATCAAACTGTGCGGCTGTTATACAAGGAGTTGTTTTACATCCTCGTCAAATTCAAGGAGGTACCTAACTTTACTAATGATTCTCGTCTCGAATCAATAATAAAATGGGTAGGTATTTTTTTTAATTTACGGTACCTAATCAGAAAATTTGAACCACCCTTGTTTTAAACGTGGGCCGTCTGATTCTCGCCCTAAAACCGCGTTTCCACAAATACAAACAATCTCAAACGTTTATTCAATAATTTATTATTTCCTAAACCATGTTACGGGGGTTATTCTGAAATACTGACGAACATAACAACCAAAAAAAATCAGGGTTTATTAATAATTAAGTAGGTACCGTAATTTTAATTGATTACTTATGACTTGTGTGAAGCCTCCTGAATTTTGACGAGGATGCAAAACAACACCTTGTATATTTAGAAAGTCGTAGCTAAATAGCCAGGAGCTCCTAAACTTTTTCAATAATTAATATCCCCAACTTTTTTCCCGAGAACTAAAAGGCACAAAACAAACTACTTCAAAAGAAAATATCAGTGGCGATTAAAAACAAGTTTTCACTTGAGCGCATACAAAAAGTTTCCAAGCAGTCACTAATGCTGTAAACACTTTTGCATGCAAAACGTGTTTTTTTTCACCGTTCAAATAAAGACTGTCTCATTATTTTGTTGACTAAGAAGCCTATACAAAGCTTTCTCTTCGTATATAAGGCCCGCATATAAAATTGAACGCATTTTTAGTAAACACGCCTCGTGAGGGGAGAGAGGGCGCGAGTGGCACAGAGGGTCGGAGTAATGGCTGCCGAATGTCGCGAGAATCCATTTTGTCCCTCCCTACCCCCGTTTGGTGGTAAAGTCGCGTTAGCGGTTGTAGTATATGTGAATATTTTAGATAATTCGTACATTTATTTTGAGAAACTGCCTCGAAAAAAAAGTAGAAAAAATTTCAGAAAAAAAAATGCAGATATTATTTTTTGATAAATTGGCTATTGACGAATTTATTCGTTCATAAGCTATCGGTTTAACATCAGCAATGACAGCGTTGAGCAGGAGGTTATTGACGCCTTTTCATAGTTTATTGTGATTTTAATCATTTAATTTATTATTTTGTTAATCGTTGTAATGTATATACATAGTTAGGTCCCTTTTATTAAATCAAAAGATTCTAATGCAAAAAAAAGTGGGGAATATCCAAAAAACTTTTAAAGTTTAATTTCTTCCAAACATTCCCAAGTTATCGGGGTCAAAACTGTTGAACATTAGATTTAGTATCACCCGTTTCAAAGGAATGCACCTGTTATTCATTACCAATGTAACAAAACTACTTATATGGAGATTATTAAACACGGTACTTCGGTAAAAAAAACCTGATCGAAATTATCAATTTACAGGCAAAATTGGGTAGAGGAAAATACTTAATCCAACCAACAGATTTCTTATCTAATTTTTTTACATATGCTATAAAAGTGAAGTCGCTATGTATTGGATGCGTGCTAACTGCTAACACGGGGGTAGGTAGAAGTAGAAATTATTTTTACTCTTCTTGCCGTCACTTGTTAGCTGTGCCCCTGCCTCCTCTGTGATCGATATTCGAGCGAAATCATAAATATTAGGGTGATGTGGGACTGTGAGGAACACTTTGCATTTTTATTTATGTGCTGTGTGGGTATATCGATACGTATAGCTAATGGTAATGAGACTATTTCTTTTTACTGCGATAATAAATAGATGTCAGCAAACCAGAATGGGTCCGAGAGGGCCGATGCCTGCCATGACTGCGGGACTGTTCGAAAGATATACCGTGGCCCTGGAACGCAAAGGAACTTGGATGGGTTTTAGTCAGTACAAGTCTGACACGCCCAGAGCGGGAGGGGTCATATCATGGCAACGCAAACGTAAAAAAAAGAACTTCGATGACTAGGAACTATGCCTACGTAAACTCCTTGCTTAATCCTTAATACATGGGACTGGCAAGTCAAAGGTCTCAAGTTCGAGCCCAAGACACGTACCTTCTCTGATTTTTCGGAGCTCCCAAAGCGGGACTCCTTCATTTGGCGATTTCCCATTCGAAAAAAAAAGGAATGGCATTCTATTTAATTTTACTATGCAATATGCCGCGTACCCAATGTGTGTTTTTATTGGCAAGAAATATGAGGAAGTTCAATTCAAACTTTTGTGCCCTATTCAACACCGTTAGCCCTATTAACCTTATCAGTAGTTTAGTATATACGTTGCCTGTTAGTAAATTTTAGATTTTGATTAAGATCGTACGCTATGAGGAGCTTGTGGCTAATATTAACAGCCGCAGCCGCTTTGTGTTAAGCCTCACTTGCCTAGGTTTGTCCGTGCATGGGTGACCACTCGTCCCATACCGAGTTTCTTCTGTGAATCGGAGCGCACGTTAAGCCGCTGGTCCCGACTGTTATTTGCAGATCTTTGACAGTCGTTACAGGTAGTCAAGTGGCCCGAAAGTCTGACAATCAGTCTTACTAAACGGTATCCTGTTGTCGTAAGACAAAAGGGCACATCTGAGAAAATGTATAGCCGCAAGGTTGCCTGCTTGTCGGTCTTCTACAGGCTGTACTGCGGTGAGCATCTGCTGCATTCCACCGGCCCCGTTCTACCATCGGACATCTAGTCGCACTGCACGTTACCATCCCTACCTTATTGCTATTCCACCAATTCGCACTAAGCGTTTTCAAACGTCTTTCATAATGCGCACAGCAAAGGAGTGGACCTATCTGCCTGAGTCTGTGTTTCCGAACGCTTACAACCCTAATTTCTTCGTTAGAGTGAACAGGCTTCTTCTGGGTAAGCTCGTACCATCGTCGACTTTGTCTCTGTCATCTCTGACCTACACTAAAGTCAAGAGCAAACCCTTCGCAAATAAAAAAAATACGTAATGCAGAAAAATTACCCTTATTATATTCACCAGGGTTCCGTACCCAATGGGTCAAACGGGACCCTATTACTGAGACTTCGCTGTCCATCCGTCCGTCCGCTCGTCTGTCACCAGGCGTATCAGGTGTATCTCATGAACCGTGATAGGTAGCCAGTTGAAATTTCTACAGATTATGTATTTCTGTTGATGCTATAACAACGAATACTAAAAACAGAATAAAATAAATATTTAAGGGGCTCCCATACAAAAAAGTGATTTTTTTTTTGCTCGTTTTTATAAATAATGGTACGGAACCCTTCGTGCGCGAGCCCGACTCGCACTTAGCTGGTTTTTTATTTTATTTAATAATGCTTATTTTTCTAAACATTATTTCCGCAGTTGTGTAATTTTTGCTTATGGCGGCAGTAGGTATCGTGTTCCTCAGTACTAACTGGATTAAGAAGGTCAGATAGGGAATCTCTCGATGTAAAATACTGGTATTCAGCTGCATCCGACAACCCCCAAAATAGTTGGGCAAAGTCTAGACAGATGATAATTATTAAGATCTTACGCTTGTTTTTACGCCTGCAAAATGAATAGCCAGGCCCAAAAAAAATATTAGTTTCATTTCATCTGAAATCTTCCTGCTCGGAAACTCTCTTTACGTTACTCTACTGTAAAATGGTACATGAAGTATTCTCTAAAATTCGCTTTATACAATCCTAGTAAAAAAATAAAATCGTTTCCTAAACTCTATCAACAAAATCACCCTTCATCCTTAAAATTAAATTAAGAACACCCATTACCGAACAATTAAAGCTATAATAAAACTGTAATTAAAAACAATTAAGTCATCGTTTCGTCACTTCAAAACCACCATTTATCTATAATTAACACTGCACTGCGGGACAAAAAAAGCGGCCCACCTCAGAAAAATCATAATTGGCTCAACATTAATACACTTCTTTAAGGAACCGAACTGTCAAATTAAAAATACCCTCTGGATAGAATTTTCTCCCTATCATCGTCGATTAGACCCAATTAAATGTGAACGTAATTTTGCGTGTTATTGTTCTCTGATAAAGTTTTTTCTTGTAATAAAATTTCGCTTCCCTTAGGCCCTTGTTATGGCAGTGACATCTTATTAAAATTCAGCCTAGGGCCAATCCGTGTTGCTTTCTTCGGTTTACACTGGCGGCCAAGGTAATTGTATATCTTTTTAAGAACATTTTGGTGAGGAGTCGGTTTTGTTAAGGTTTTAGAGAATCGGCTTCCGTAGAGGGTGCGTACTGTGAGTTTGTAGTAAATCTTCAATCAAGAACATTAGTTAGGAGGTTACTAGTTAACAGAGATCGCAATATGTAGGCATTGTTTATTTGCCTAAAGGAAGTAAGTAGCATGTGGATAATATCTATAATTAGAGGGAGGTAAAGTTATTTTCATGAGAATCGTAGCAAAAAGTATTTGAATGTTAAAGTTACTTGTGACACTGGCTCTAGAGACTTTGTCAAGATATAGAAAACCTTTCAAAAAATTGATACAGTGCATACAATGTGATTATTTTATTTTATTGAATAATGTATATATTTAATCAACAAGTAACAGGACTCAAATTAAGTTAGTATCAATATTTTTTAACAAGTATGTTAGTAAACTTAACCTTCACTGCGTTATAGATATGAGAATCTCTGCTACAAACTCAACGCCGATGTGGAAAACTTGCAGCAACGATTCACACACAAACAGTCCAGTCTGCTTGCAACACACTGCAGTATAATGTTGGGGCTGGCGCACTAGGGAAGCGCATCTTATTCGTATCGTGGTGTAGAAACAATCGATACGAGCATCAGTAAACATCCCTGATGCGCTAATAATAGTGATAATGTCTGCACTGGAAAAAAAAAGGTGCAGATCTTACTTTTATAAATGGTTGCTGTAATTTGCAAGTTTTCACGATTAGAAGTTCCGTGGGAATAAAGGATTAATTAATTACGACATTGGGGATCTCAATATTTTGCGATTAAAGCGCTTGTGGTTCAGAAACACTTGTTAAGTAATTTATGTGTGGTACTGTGATAGGTTTGTTAAGGCATTGATTACATTATTTGTAAATTATATTTCTTGTTTTAGTATCATTTAAAATTGAGACAAATCTCGCTCTTCTCACTTTAATGTTAAGAAAGCATTGAAAATTAGCAAATGGTTATTTCAATCGTTGACTCAAGTAAACCATCTATCCGGGTTTTGATTTCTAGGTCGGACAGAGTATTATTGGGGTTCTTTTGTCAGTAGTACGTCCGACTAACCCCTAGGTGAAATACGGGCGTGATGTTATGTCAGTATAACATAATTTTTGGATGACATGACGTGATTTTTATACAACCTGTTTTTTGATATCCCATAATTCTAGGGTTATATATTCTGTAGGTAATATTAACACTAATACTCCTACAATAGGTGGTCCAAAAATGCATAATTTCGGAGATATCATAAATCATAATTAAATTAGGTCAAAAATAATTGTCACCAGTATGACGAATCTTTACTTTTGCGAGGATGCCAAACTTCGCAGTTGTGTAGTAAAATAGTAGTAGTTTCATTGATAAATACGAGTAATTATTTTTATTCAATCCAATAGTTCATATTTAAAGCTAAGAAACAGCGAAAAAACAATAAAAAAGTATGATTGAAACATAATTCATATGCCAGTTGATTCTTTGATATTGTCTCGATCATATCCTAGAGTTATGGGATATAAAAAAAAACAGGTTGTATAGGTGCCAAAACTTGGTACAATGTTCCGTCCCCCCACTGTAACGCGTCACCTTTCGACCAATTTCGGTATTCCGTTTTTCGCTTTATATTTCATTTCAATAAACGCAATGTTGATAAGTAGTCAGTCAGAAATATTTTTGTTTTTTCCACCTTGTCTTTTGCTGTATACGAATTTCTCTTTTATTACCTTTATAATAAAGGTCTTTGTCCCCTGTTGGAGAACAATTGTATTAAACATTTTCCTAATAACGCGACGGGGTGGGTCAGAAGCGAAATTGGTTGTTATTTGAAATAAATTTTATATGAGATGTTTTAGGTACGTCCCCTTCGCTTTCGAGTGTGCTTCTGTCTCATTTTGGACCCGTTTTGTGTTCTTTTTTTAAGATTTTCTTTTTTATTGTTATTCATGTAAAGTCTGGTAGAGTTTTTGTAATATATGATGTAATAAAGGGTGTAAAACACCTCTTAACGAAGCCGAAAGGCACTGGATCTCCCTGTCATTGCGATCATTTTTTTGTTCTACACCATACCTGGGAACCTTCTAGTTACGGAGATATTGGGGGTCAAAGTTCCAACTTTTTGACAAGTATTTTTTTAAATACAAGTTTTTAATGTAAGATTTTTACTTTAAACACCTCCACGACCCTCGTACTATTCAATCCGTCCATCTGCACAATGTTTTGAGTGCGTTACATTGAGTTCTATCACATAACATGATTTTACACCCCCAAAAAAAAGTCGTTTCCCAGCAATAATTTTTGCGTAGAGTTACTTAGTTTCATGTACAGAATGCTTGGTTGACGGCTTCGTGATGAGGTGATTTACACGGTGTATACAAATAAGCGGGCGGTTCTTACAGATCTGGCTGGTCAGGTTGTGTCAAAAACCGTCAGTCAGACAACTAGTCTTGCAGATTGGTATCGCGTTGCCTAGCAACAGGGTAGTGGTGGGCAGATAAGTAGCTCCATATAAATTATGGTATCTGGTAACTTGAGCAGTAGGAAAAGGCAAGGTAGATGAGAATAATTTAAGTACAAAATCTTACTTGGTACACAAATCTTTCACATACAGTTGTGAGTTAGTTACAACTTAAAATTTTGAAAAACAAAGGAGATAGCCCGTCTTCCCTATATCTCGGGGCCTACATGTTACCGCCATGAAATTGGTGTTATTTTTTAAGATAACACACCTAGTATTATGTCACTTAATTTCAACGAAATTGACAGTTTGTATTCTGAGATTTTTTAATTTGAATTTATTGCTAAAGTGAGGTTAGAAAATGGATTAAGTGACAAGCAACTATACAATTTTATTAGAAATCATTCTTATTTAACTGGTTTACAGTTACTGGTAATCGTTTTACGTGTGATTATAACTGAAACCTGATATTTTTGTAGTATGTATCTACCTAGATCATGTTTTCAAAAATACGTATAACACTGTGCAACAATGTCAAAGATTAATTGCCTGCAAACATTTTTATTAATTAGTTTTATGATATTGTGTTTGCAATGGTCTGGCTAAGAGTTTAAAAGTCTATACCGTACAGTTAGATAAAAATCACAGAAAATACGAATTTCGTAACAGAACACATTCACCGGCGCAAGCACAACAAAGCGAATGAATTGACGTTTGAGTTAATGTTTGACAAATGAAATTAGAAGTCGGTTAAAAATACATGATATATATTTTCAAACCTGACACAATGTCTTTTTAGCCACGTATCCATACTTAGCTAGTGAGAGTTGCAAATAATACAATATTTAATATAAGTATTATTATAAGTTTTATAACTGTATATTTTTTTTTCTTTTTTGTGTTTTCGTTATATGATAAAATGACAATAATTTTGCAATAAAACGGTTGACTGTAACGCGTAGGCCCAAAAGTGGGCATTCTCCTTTGTATGTTAAAGCCTTAAGTTACGTCTTTGTTTTTATAGCGATGTCGGTAAGTAACAAAGATACGATTTTCGTAGCGTGTCATAGCTGTGGTTCACTTAATAAACCTTGCATGTTTTTAAGGCATTTTGGCGTTTGGTGAAAAGCCTTCAGACTTTTCAATCTTCCCAGTTAAAACACAAGGAAGCAGCGGCGTTCTGCAGTACTGCATTTTGACGCTAAAATTCTAACTATGCTAACCTCCATAGCATCATGCCCTGTAATCCCTGAAGATATGGGCAGAGGTGTACCTAACAAGTAAACCCACATTTCCCCAGTTATGTTTAAGTAGCATGTAACAGGCGAGTTTATTGCCATCAACCGGGCACAAATTCAGACTCCGTGGCTGCTACTGAGAATGACTTACTAATGGAAGAACTCAATACCACTTTGCTTACCCCGGGAATCGAACCCAAGACCTAATGCTCAGCAGTCGCGATTGCGACCACTAAACCAATGAGCCAGTCATCAAAAGCAATGGAGATAGTAGGATAAATTAGTTTTAATTAATTGCTTTTGATTCCAATTCAATGCAAAATCTTCAAAAGTCATATAAGTATACTAGCTGTGCCTACGACTTCATCATCATCATCATCAGCCTATAATGTTCCCACTGCTGGGACACAGGCCTCCTCTCTATGAGAGGGAATGGGCTGTAATCCACCACGCGGGCCCAGTGAGCGGGTTGGTAGATGTCACATGTCTTCGAATTTTTTGTTCTAGGACATAACGGTTTCCTCACGATGTTATCCTTCACCGTTTTTGAGGGCAGCGGCGATGAAATAAATTACACAAAGTAATGCGCCTGCCTGGGTTTGAACCCACGGCTTACTGCTCGTAAGTCGGGGCTGCCACCACTGGACCACTGCGACTTTGTCCGCATGGAATTAGTTTTTTTTCTGAAATAGAAGTAGCTAAGTTAGTAGTAGTAGTAGTTTATAACATCAGCTATCTGCCAGTGAAAGTCCCTTCAAAATCGGTCTGGCCCTTCCAGAGATTAGCCGGAACAAATAGACACACGTTCATATGCATGTAGTAAAAGCGGTTATTTTAATATTACAAACGGACACATCAATTTCATTTATTTGTATAGATATGGAAAACAGAACACATCATCTTACGTACTTATTTTACTTTCTTGCACTTACTTATTTTTTCCAACTAGATATTTTTTTTTGCTCCACCGTGCATATGATTTCCGATACTAAAGAGCTACTTATCTCCGGCCATAGACAGTTCTGCACACATCTGTGGGGGAGGCAAAATACCATTAATAACAGGATTAAGGGGGCGAGCAGAAAGAATAAATTGGGAGGAAACCGCCTTGGGGGCGAGATTTATCGAGTGCTTAGCATAAGTTTGACTGTGATGCTTCTTTTATTAATTTTTCATTGGCTTGTGGTTCTTATTTTGGAAATTAGGTGGATTGGTAGGTAATCTACTTACAGAGATTATGATTATGTTGATTTTTTGGTAAAATGTGCAATTTGCTGTTAGAGAAAAACCTCCATGCAGATGAAATACGGTAGGAAGGTCTGCATAGTACTTCATGTAAGCGATCTCAGATGGGTAATTCTATAAACTAAGGCTCAGCCGCCAAAAAGGATTTTTTGGAAACGTTATCCTGTTGAAAGAATTTGTGGTTGGAGACTATACGAATCGCTGTGAAAGTGGTTGCCGATTTTCTATCTCCTCTGGTTTCTTCACGATTTTTGCTTTTATCTTGTATATTCATATAATTCATTAAAAAAAAAAATTGACTTATAAATATCGTACTAAGAAAAACATGAGAGACATATATATGTTAGCCATTGCTACATGTCCAGCAAAGCCCTATTCTCTTTGAAAGAAAATACGTTAAATTGGATCACTTGGATCGAGTTATCGAGTATAATTATTGTATATTAATGATAGTTTCACCTGACATTTTCTATCTCAATTATTATACAGTCAATAACAACAAAAAACTACAAACTGTGCCCTTTCATTATCACTTTCTATTAGTGCCAGAGACAAATTTACACATCCCTTTTACATTTATCTACAAAAATAAAGGAGAATGGCAACAAATGTATGAGACCTGGGCCAACAGAAGGTTTTTAGTTGAACATGGCTTTCTAGAAAAACTGAAATGAAATATTATTATTTTCGAAGATATGACATCATAAAACTCAAATAAAGATTATTTTGGACTAAGGCTTAGGCCTCGGCCCATATCTTTTTTTTTTTTTTATGAATGGCATCTCGCAGTTCAACCTATGAGGTTGTCGTCTGCTTAACCGGACTATCCTGTGGGTGCCTTTAGAGTAAGGCCTCCAGCCAGGGCATAAAAACTTACAAACTAAGCGACTGCACGCTAAGGGCACCCCCTGTGGGGTACGAACCTCGGCTTAGGGCGTCGCTGGGGGAGGACTGCATGGGGACAGGCTGGATCTGAATGGTATCATTATTTAGGGGCTGATTTAAAACTACTGGCACAGCATCGCGGGCTGGCTCGAGCAAGGGTCGGGGAGGGCATGGACCGGGACGTCGCGACGGACCTCGACGGCGAGGTCGGAAAGACGGCGGTTTGAGTCGGAACTTTTTAAGAGTGCTAGTCTCTTTGCTACTCTCCTGGAGGAGGGTGATAGCATCATCTGGAGTGACAAGGGTATGCCTAGGACGGCGTACTGTACTAATGCGCGAGGGTTCGTAACGGGCGGCCGCTGCGATCAGGGGATTACGGTGTTTAATGGCGTTATCGAAGAAACGCTTCGAAAGACGTTTCATAAACTGAAGGACGGTGGGCATTCTAAGGTCTACGTGTAGACGGTCATTACGGACATAAAAAGGGGCTCCCGTGACTCTACGTAAGAACCGGTTCTGTAAAATTTGCATCCTATGGATGTACTTAGGCTTGGTGTGAGCGTACACGACGCAAGCGTACGTCATAATGGGGCGGATCACCGCGGTATAAAGGCGCAACTTACACTTGAGTGACAACTTGCTTTTTGCCGAAATCATGAAATGAAGCCTACCCATAGCAAACGCAGCTCGGTCGCGAGCTGCTTTGATGTGCGCCGCGAAAGACAAGTGGTTGTCAAGTATGACTCCTAAGTACTTGGCTTGCTTCTCCCAAGGGATAGGCTTACCGTACATAGTGATCGGGCTGAGCGCGGGTGGCTTAATTTTACGCTGTTTAGAGAAAAGAACTGCCTGGCTCTTGTCGGGGTTCACCTCGATTCTCCATTTCCGGAACCAAGCGCTTAAGACGTTGGCTGAGGTTTGGAGGGTGCTATAGATAGCGTCGTGACTGCGGCCAGTGTAATAAATGGCCGTGTCGTCCGCGAACAAGGCTAACTGAGCCTTCTTGCTCTTGGGGATGTCACTGGTGAACAGAGTAAAGATAAGGGGAGAGACGACGGAGCCCTGAGGGACTCCGGCTCTAATGGGGTGGGGGGAAGACAGTGCCTTCCCGATGCGAAAGCGGAAGGTGCGATCCGACAGAAAGTCTCGTAAGATGAGCACGAGACGGTCCGGCACTCCCAGTTTGTACAGCTTATATAATAAGCCGTTGTGCCAGACTTTGTCGAAAGCCTTAGCTATGTCGAAGAACAACACACCGGTCATCGCTCCACGCTGGAAGCCAGCGCTCAAGTGCTCTACGATGCGATGGACCTGTTGAATGCAAGAGTGTCCGGTTCTGAAGCCGAACTGCTCGTTGGGGATGAGACTCTTAGCCTCGGCGAAGTCTTTGAGTCGCTTATAAATAAGTCTCTCGTAGATTTTGCCGAGTGCGTTCAGGAGACTGATAGGTCTGTAGCTCGAGGGCTCAGACTTGGGTTTGCCTGGCTTGGCGAAACCGATGACAGTGGCCTCTTTCCATATTTGGGGAAAAGCGTTGTTGCTCAGGGCGCCATTGAAGATGGCCGCCATTAACACGACGAGCTGAGCGGGGAGGAGTTTAAACACCCTATTGGTGATTCCGTCGGAGCCGGGTGCTTTACGCGGTTGAAGCTTATTAATGATGTCTTGCACTTCGTCAGCTGTGACCGGAGGCAGAGGATCATCTGGGTCTTCTACAGGGGAGAGGGCGGCTCTACGTTCGACGAATGCGTTCACCTCATCGAGATGTCGCTTGTCTACTGGTTGAGAGCTGGGGGAGCACTGGGACTCTAGGCTGTCGGCTAGGCATTCGGCCTTCTCAGAGTCGTCGAATGCAACGCTCTTATCGGGTCGGGTGAGGGGAGGCATCGAAGCCTCTTCGGTGGAGCGCAACTTGCGTTGCAGCTGCCAGAAGGCTAGGTGGGTAGGCTCAAGCTCGCTAAGCGTCTTGTCCCATTGATCTGAACGATGCTCACTAGTGCGCTTCTTTACAGCACGCTGTAAATAACGCATGTGAGCTTTGTTCGCGTCGCAGGGAAAGTTGCTGTAGGCACGGATGGCCGCGTTCTTCTCGGTTATCAGTTCACGTGCGTCAGCGGGTAGTATCCAGCGTTGATCGCTCAATGCTGGAACTTCTCGTGAGCAATCCTTCAGTACGGATTGCACGTGTTCTGTAAACGAGTTGATGGCGGCCGTCGTGTCTGCGACTGAGACTATGTGGCCGGGGATGGACTCCAGGTGAGACGACGTGGTGGATTTCAGCTTTTCGCTGACTTTCCTCCAGTCGGTTATCACTTGGGTCGGCGGGGGCTGGCTGGGGTCACAGGGACCCGAGCGGGGAACTAAGTGCATGAGCACTGGTCGATGGTCTGAGTTAAGCTCATGTAAAGTCTCGATGGAATGCAACTTAAGGTTGACATTCTTGAGTAGCGCTATGTCGAGAACGTCCGGACGTTGGTCGGGGTCGTGGGGATAGTGAGTGTGCTCCATAGGAGCGATGGGATCGAAGTTGAGGGACTCACCCAGGTTATACACGTGACGTCCTCTGGCAGAGGTCGTCGTGCTGTTCCAGGCGGGGTGTTTGGCGTTGAGGTCGCCCGCTATGATAACGGAGTCACTCAAGCCGAAGAGGACGGCAAGGTCTTTGGTGAACAGAGTGTGCTCCTCGGACGTGCCGCCCGGAGGGATGTACGCGGAGGCGATAGTGATCGGTTGATGACCGGTCATGCCTAGTCGACACACTGAAGTCTCGAGTAGGGACTCCATGGGAGGGGGATCTAAGGGGATGCAGTGCAGTTCTTTTCTATAATAGATTAGAGTACCGCCCTTGTGGCAACGTGACCGATCGTTGCGAACTATGCGATAGTTGGCAATTCTCGGATCGCGGTGACTGGGCTTGAGGAAGGTCTCCTGTATGAGGAGGATATCAATTTGATGGTCACGGAGGAAGGTGGCGATTTCATCACGCTGGCCTCTAATGCCATTGGCATTAAAGTACCCTAATTTAAGGGATCGGGGTTTGGTACACGTTAATCTCGTATTATCCATTGAAATTAAAGATTAATGCCGCTGAAGGCTTCGCCTAACTTGATTAGGGACTTGATGATAATTTTAAGCTTATCACCGTCAGTGTTAGCCTCCCTGAGATCTGCCGCCATGCGGTCTGCTTCGGGGGTGACTAACTTTGCTAACGTTTCTAAAGTTACGTTAGGAGAGGAGACCGCGGCCGCGGGGCCGGGAGGTGCGGGACGAGCGGGCGCCGGTGCGCTCGCTTGGGCCACGGGAGTGGGGACAGGGGCATCTAATAGCCCGGGAATGGGGCTGGACTTTGCTTTGCCGAGTGCTGGGAAAGCTCTCTGGTGGTTCAGCGAGGTCCAGGGAGAGGGCCTCTGAGGGCTGAGTCTCTCCGGCATCTGTGCAGTTGGTAGCCTCACCGATGGGCTTTCTCTCTGTTGGCGGGCGTTTGCACGCTTCGCCAGTTTAGAGGAGGAGCCTTTGGGGGCTTTCGGGCAGCCGCGGTAGTTAGCCGGGTGGCCCGACTGGCCGCAAAGCACACAGCTCGGTGGCTCCGTGCATAGCGATTTGTCTTTGGGACGGGGGCAGTCTGCCGTACCATGGTCGCCTAGACACTTTACGCATCTGTGCGGCGCATGGCAGTTGGCTTGGCTGTGTCCGTACAGCTGGCAGCGGTGGCACTGCCCTACTACGGTTGAGCGGTAAGGCTTCTCTATTGAGATGCCTGTGAGGGAGCATACCGACTTCACTTTGAAGATCGGGTGGTGTCCTTCTACTGGGTCACAAATGACCAGTACCATGTCGTACTGGTCGCCGCCTCTCGCCTTATGAAGGCGGTGGACGGCTGCAACCGGGATGTCCTGGCCTTGGAGGTCATTGAGGATGTCCTCCGTGGATATCTCCTTCGGGATCCGCCTGATCACCACGCGGGTGGGCTTCTCCTCTGGGAGGGAGTAAGTATGGAAGGCTATGTGCCTTCCGATCAGCTGGCGAGTAAGTTCCCTAAAGTCGGTTGTCGTAGGGACCACTACTTTGATTCCCTGCTGTGTGCTTTTTGCGCTTGTATATTGTATGCGGCGCTCAACACACATTTTGGACACATCTGTCCATTTCCCTTTGTCCTGAATGAACAACGGGGGAGGGGGCTTCAGCTTCTTTGAAGAAGCAGCTGAAGGTTTAGCCTTAGGGCTGACTGGCCTACTGGTATGAGCAGCGGCGGACGTAGGTAAGGGGACCGGGGAGGTGGGACGGGAGGCCGCGGGAGAGGGGACAGAAGGGAGCGCGACAATCTTTTTGGCCATGGCGGCCTGGGAATTTTTGCCCTTCTTTCTCTTGCCCTTTCCGACGACTTGATAGTCGTCTTCAGAGGATGAGGAGGCAGAGCACGAGTCTAAAATTGACTCTGAGTCGGAGACAGGCTCAGTTGTGTCCATGTTCTCAGAAACGGGAACAATGGACGCAGGTTCGGACTGATCCTTTGTTTGCGAAACAAAAGGTTTCGAAACAATGGGTCTCGGTTTAGCCGGAATCGCGGCGGCGACGGCTGGCGGTAAGCCTTTGTCCATGTTCTCGGGAACGGGAACAATGGACGCAGGTGCGGGCTGGCCCTTTGTTTGCGAAACAATGGGTTTCACAAGAATGGGTCTCGGGGTAGCCTTAATCGCGGCGGCGACGGCTGGCGGTAAGCCTCTGTCAGCAGGTGGCGGCGACAAAGGGCTCTCGAGCGCGTCACTGAAGTCAGTGACGGCAATACTGGATTGCTGCAAGGCAGCGACATCGGACCCATATTTCTTTAAAAAATCTGGGTCGTTCAGGAAAACGCGTTTGAAAAACGCCAAAAGGAGTTCATCATCCGCGTCAAGGGCCATATTGTCTGCTAAGAGTTAGCGAACATCTGAGTGAAGCTCAGCGCGCCTAATAACCTAATTCCTTAAACAATTATGTAGGGAATTTACTGGGTCCAGCGACTCACCCGCTTCAACCTTCCCGCAGCCACAGTCCGAAGGTCCTGGCTTGGTAGCAACTCCAACTCCAGTCTAGGGAACTTCGCTTTCAGGAACTTGTTGAAACGGGTAACACTAGCACAGTATATCGGCGGCGCATGCGTTCGCGACGGAGTCCAATTTTTCACCTAGACCCTGAAGGGGTTAGGCGGGCAGATTGGGTCACCACCCTCTCTCGATTTCGTTGGCACCGTTAGGTTTCCCACCAAGAACCTCGAAACTGAGGAATTTTCCCTGATGGGGCAAAGGAAGTTAAATCGGAATAATATCCGAAGCAAATGAGCAAGTGCTGTCTTAATAAAAAGACAGCAATTGTTCGGGGGTGTAGTCGAGGGACTACTGATGACGTCACGACACTGGGAAGCGACGAACCGATGACACACACTGATAGCGAGCGGGAATGCGAGCAGGTAGCGGCACGTCCGTACGCGACGGCGGTCAGGCGGCGAGTGTCGGCCCATATCTCCGTAGCAAAAGATATTATACCATTGCATCGAGCACTCAAAAAAGTAAGACATTAGTGACTATTAAGATAAAGGTCTATAAATGTTAATTATACTGTTAATTGGTGAGGTTGCTATCACGTTTTCGATTGTGTTATCTACAATACAGGGTGGGACATCAGTCTGAACACCCACATAGAAAATATTCATAGCTAATTAAAAAAAAAACAGCTCTTCCATACATTTTTGAGTACACACTGCACTTTTTTTTTTGCATTTTTTAAAGTGAAACTATTATTACATCGTCTCAAACTTTTTCGTCTGTGTGTTGCATGTCGCGTGACGCTGACGGTCGGCCGCGGAGTAGGGATAAAGTGAAAGGCGCTCGACAGAACGCCTTTCACTTTATCCCTACTCCGCGCTATAGTGTGAAAAAAGTTTCACTTTTACCGTGGTTTATTTTCATAAAACCACACAATCCTTTTTAAAGTGAAACTTTTATTACATCGTCTCAAACTTTTTCATCTGTGTGTTGCATGTCGCGTGACGCTGACGGTCGGCCTCGAAGTTCTCCGCGGCCTACCTACTCCGCGGCCTACCTACTCCGCGGCCTACCTACTCCGCGCTATAGTGTGAAAAAAAGTTTCACTTTTACCTACTTTCATAAAACCACACAATCCTTTTTTTTTAGGAAATAGCTGTTTTTGTGTATGGGTTCAGAATGATATAAGTACTAAATACGTGGTATTCGTTGTTGCATCGATTCCATCTTTAATATCTTCTAACTGTTAGTCGTAGTAGTAATTTATGTTATGTTTGTTGTTTGGTTGTTGGAATGAAAGATACCGTTGGGTAAACTTAGTTTAATTATCACAGGACACTGGTTACATTTTATATAAAGACAGTGCGTATAGTGTCGCAGACGGGTAGAGATCAAGTTAGGGTCAGTTCACTCCGAGACGCGACGCGACGCGGCGATACTTGAGGAGGCCAGTGATTTCGCGCTGCGTCGCTCTACGCCGCGAGGCGTCGCGCGGCGCAGCGCTGCATGGCGCAACGTATTCTGAATTCTACTGAAATCTACCTCACGAGGCCGCTCGACGCAGCGCGACGTCGCGCTGCGTCGCTCTACGCCGCGAGGCATCGCGCAGCGCAGCGCTGCATGGCGCAACATATTCAGAATTCTCACAACGAAATGTGTATCTTTTCGTGTAGAGAATAAAGTTATATTTTGAATCGCTCTTTAGAAATTTGCGCGCAGCGTCGCGTCGCTTCGCGTCTCGGTGTGAACTGAC
The DNA here is from genome assembly GCA_963082945.1 of Cerastis leucographa. Taxonomy (NCBI): domain Eukaryota; kingdom Metazoa; phylum Arthropoda; class Insecta; order Lepidoptera; family Noctuidae; genus Cerastis; species Cerastis leucographa. Next base: position 4,013,384 of record OY720359.1, read on the forward strand.
CCTTATGGTGACCGGACGGATGTAGATCATAGACAATCACTGGAGCTTGACACATAATAACATACTAAATAGTGATGTCACAACAATGGTCAGCTTAAAAATATCAATCCATTCGTGAGCGATTTACTTCTATTGAGGGTGGGCCCAAAACTTGTCATTTTCCTTAAAGAGCTAAATGATAAACGAATGGTTAAAGTTAAACAATTCGTTAACAAACCGTTTAATAACATTTCCTCTAGAACATCTCAATCGCTACAAAGATTTGCGTTAATCAAACTGATAGCTGGCTGCCCATGGAATTGTATAGAGCTGTTAATTTAGACATCCTTTTTTTTGGAGCCTTGTATACTTGACGGCGGCAAAGGCCTAGTAGTGGGAACTACTAGGCCTTTGCCGCCGTCATATTCTTCCAGGTACGCTGCTCCTGCACCTCCTCGAACCAGCCTTCGTGATGTGTCTCCACATCGTCTATCCACCACTTTTTAGGCCGGCCTCCGGGTCGCCGTCCACCGTCAGGCACCCATCGTGCTGAGACCTTTGCCTAGCGATAGAGAAATTTAAAACTTTATTTTTAATTTTCTAATTCGTCCTTCAAAAGTGGCTCCTATATTCAAAATTAATTTATTAATATTTTCGGCCGTGTCTGAGTCAGAAAAATCGTATGTGTACCTAATTGCCGCTTTTGTCGCTTCAGCAGATTCAGAGTAGAATGGCTGTGACAGACGGACAGATAGTCGGACACATGAGTGATCCTATTAAGGTTTCGTTTTCTCATTGGGACGGTAAACATAGAAAAGGATTATGGGCAATTTGCAAAATAAGTTCAAACGTTACATCGGTTTTCTGCAGAAGAACCGTTTAACAAAAAAATTGTGCGTGGGGTCCCTCCGCGCGGAAGAAGTGAAACTTCGTAATACTACACGCATTCACTCTTATTTTATTGAGCTTCTAAATAATATTTTGTTGTTTTCTTGTCTACTCATGGAAATTGAGCAAAGGCCGGTTACACCGAAGAGTCGAATGCATGACTGTTTGCACGCCATCTTGCGTACCTAGTAGAACCACGTAATCACAAATCTTGTAATACTGCCATCTCTTGGTGAGTTTTAGAAATGGTAGCGTTTAACGCAAACTTGTTGGAAGTCGCTTAAGAAGTTTCACTTCAATAAAACATGACGAGTCAATTAAGAGAGTGTCAGATACTGCGTTTGATCCCAAGATGTGGAAAAGTATGGTGTCTGTTAGGATTATTCACAAATAATTTTCCTAGTAACAGCCAGAAATCTGGATTCTGTTGGTGACAAAAGAATTGATGTCTATTACATGGGATTTAAAAATAACTGGCGAAATGTGGGTGTCACTAAACATATCTGCACAATCCTTCGGGGAATTAATTATGGTGATTATATTACGCGAGTGGCCTGCTTAAAATTTTGTCAAAAAATTCACTCTTTTCCTTAACTATTAGAATTTTATTAGAAACTGTGTCAACATTCAGTCGATTAGAAATACATACGTATCGTCAAAAACCAATTTCAAAAGGACGCAACAGGTCCAAAAAAACGTTTGGTGAAAAAGAGTTTGACATGTATATAAAACGGTTTGCAGTTTTTTTCTTTTAAAGGTCGATGTTTTTTTGTTTATTATGTTGTCAGTGGCCACTTCCTGAATCTATGGAAGACATTGCTTTATTATATGATTCAAGTTGATGGGACCATCATCATTCACTCTTGCCCTTATCCCAATTTATTTGGGGTCGGCGCAGCATGTCAAGTTCTTCCATACTTCTCTATTACTCGTCATCTCAGCAGTCACCTCCTTTCTTGCCGCATCATCCTTCACACAGTCCATCCATCGTTTCTTTGGTCTTCCTCTACTCTTATAGCCATTTATATTCATATTTAACATGCCATTTGTAGATTATTTGACAGTCGTTACGAGGAGTAGTCAGAAGCCAAAAATCTGACATCCAGTCTTACCAAGGGGTATCGTATTCCCAGTTACTGGGTTGTGGAGGTCAGATAGGCAGTTGCTTCATGTTAATTACTGGTACTCAGCTGCATGCGGTTAGACTGGAAGCCGACCCCAAGATCGTTGGGGAAAAGGCTAGGCAGATGATGATATTCATATTCAACATTTTTTTCACTACATTTTCCTCATTCCTTCGAAACCACACCACGATTATCGACCAAAATACAGATTATATCTGGTTATGTATACCAGAATCGACACGACTCTAAATCATTCGTCAAATCTTTCTTCAAATAATAACTTCTTTTTGTTTCAGATTTCAGAAGCGCGTCGAAGTCATGAAGATAATATAATAAATCCTGTCTTAAAATGTATATGCAAATGTGTATTTATTTCTTTATTATATAGTTTTTCTGTAGTACTGTTAGTAATTCTAGAAGTAATACTGCCTAGCCTTTTCCCAAACTACCTTGGGGTCGGCTTCCAGTCTAACCGGATGCAGCTGAGTACCAGTATTTTACATGAAGCGACTGCCTATCTGACCTCCACAACCCAGTAACTGGGTAATACGATACCGCTTGGTAAGACTGGATGTCAGACTTTTTGGCTTCTGACTACTCGTAACGACTGTCAAAGATCTACAAATGACAGCCGGGACCAACGGCTTAACGTGCTTTCCGAGGCACGGAGGAAACTCGGTATGTAATTATGGTCACCCATCCACGGACCAACCTCGGCAAGCACGGAATAATAATAAATTCTAAAATTAAAAAAAAAATGTTTACTTTGTATCGCAACTTTTGAAAAATCGTGTTACAACCTCTCTACAGAAATAAAAATCAAGAAAGAAAGACAAAAATCGCGCCAGCTAATTGATAATTACCAAGCATTAGTGCCGTGCCAGTGACGGGGGTCGCAAAAATTGCACCCCCCGGGGGTCGCGGCGGTTACGACCCCTAACAGGTAAACGATGATTGGTAGTACTCGCTTCATTTCATTTTATATTTCGCGTAATCTTAGATTTCTGAAGAAAGCCTTTGAAAATGATTGCGAAAGGATTGCGTCGTTTCGTTAAGAAGTTGTGTGTTTAATTGGTTGTCATGGTACTTATAAGGATTTGATGTGGAGGAATGAAATAAAGGAAAGATTTGTTGTAAAGAAAGTTCTGAGTATGAGTATACTCTTTATGAGTCATCGCCCTACCGTATTCGGGCACGACGAGGACGGTCAGTCTCCGCGGAGATTAGTTAAGCAGGGAGGCGATATTTTTTTTAATATTTTATTTATTATATTTTTTAAATAAATAACCAACCATTTATGACATATAATAAGAGATCAATTAATTATCTAAATTGGAACATTATTATTATTTATTTTCCGTTTATAACATTTATTAAGAGATCAATTAATTATCTTAATTGGAATATTATAATTATTTTGTTAGTTTAAATTATGAAATATTCTATAATAATAATAATGTATAATTTAGCTGTGTGTGCTTGTAGTTTAAGATGTGTTACTGTTTTTTGAATTTTATTATGCTTAGCGATAGAAATAAATGATTCTATTCTATTATAGTGCACAAGGATGTGAGCATGGTTTCTTCACCCTAATAGTCGTTGAGAAATATAACTAAAAGAGATAAATTCAACTGGCAAGGGAACAATCATGTAATGTTTCCTCTTCTAATTGCGTTAAAAATAGCTTGCTGCACCGAAATAGAATAAAATGAGATAGAAAGAGGCAACAGTTTTCGAATTCCAATATAAAATCTGTGTCGTATTAAAGTGAATATTATGCAAATATCCTCAACGCAAATGTATATTGTAAAGCTGAACCAGTATAGTGAGCATAGTTAAATTGATAGATAAGCAAAGCAAAGTATCTTTTAAATTTGTTTTTAATGCAATATCTAAACGTCAACGATAAAGTTGAAACTATTCGGTAAACACCCGGAAAATAAAAATTAATGTCAAAAATTAACACAATGATCTATGCCAATTTTTCCATAAACCACAGTACAATTACATGAAGTTTTTTTTATAAATCTTTGATTTGCATCAGCCCTAAGTTTAAGTCGGGGTGGCACCCTATAGGGTGGGTATTTTTTCATTTTCATCATGACGAAACTCCATTTTTTTTTTCTGTTTAATCAAAAGTGGTGGGACACGCAATGTGGTATGCGAATATTTGGGGGTGGGTTATCCGTATCAGGGTGGGTGGTGTCGAAACTATTTTTTATGGTTTCCATCTTGATTTCGGTATTAAAAGTCTGTTTTGGTTTTTTGCGTTACCATAGGCAATAGGAGTTGAGAAGAAGATTTTTTTTCGATACATTGATACTCAAATTGTTTTTATTCAAAAATTTGTTTTAATTAGTTTCATAGTCTGAAATTTATTGATTTATTAAAACTTTATGCACAAGTAAAAACAGTACAAATTGCGGCTCTAATCAAACTCAATTATATTTTTATTGAATTAATTATATTAGGTGCAAGTTTAAAGAACACATGGTTAATATAGCTGCTATTTCGATTTACACCTTCATTAATTTTCATATTATCGATGTCAATAAAAAAAACATGATTTGTCAATTAAAAAAAACCTATGTTGTAATGATATTGTTATTAAAAGTACTTGGTAAGTTGTAAAAAAAAACAGTGCATGTCACATATTTAGACATTTACGTTATTTATGTGTATTACAGCAGTAAAATAAGTTGATTTACTGTGCTGTGCAGGGAAAAAACAAACTCAAATTCAAAGCATTTATTTCAATTAGACCATTACAGGCACTTTTGAAAGTCAAAAAACAAAAAGTACACAGTAAATATTTATTTATCGAAGCTATGTTAGTGAAAAGTATTGAACATTTACTTAACATTGAAAGATAATTAACGTGTATTGTGTGTACATTGTGGTGCTATAAAATTATGAATGATCAAATTAATCATGACTTCTATAAATATTTAATAATAACAAAGAATGTGTAGTAAGGTTAAGCTAAACTTATTTCTATAAAAAAATAAGGGAAAATTGGTAACCCATTTCTTTCATACTTCTGTCTTTTCATTATTACAGGCGTGATGTTATATATTTTACGGACTATGGTTGGTTCCAAATAGTTCGTAAGTGATAATAAGTGTTATATGATAATGTTCAAAATATTCATTGGATGTTACAGATATTATGTTTAAGAATTAAATTGTAAACTGTTGTTATGGTATAAATTGGTGCTTGATATAACAAATGGGAATAAAATTTATTAGTAGTTCGTAGTTTCTGTTTCATTTTACACCTTCATTCCTTTATGTCAATTTTTTAAATAATTGCGTAAATGTTTTTGCCAAAATACACACCTAGAATTTACTTGAAAATGTGATTTATTCATTACATTTAAGGTATGGTTTTTTTTTTTGTAATATATTGAGCCTAGGCGAGAGCAATGACATTTTATTCATAAGTTAGAGTATCTTTAGGTTCTTTGTGCTCAAAAATAATTATTTGAGAATGACATACTTAGTTATTTTTGTGTCGCTGTCGGAAAGTTTGGAAGAAGAAGACATGCTGCGCCGACCCCAAATAAATTGGGATAAGGGCAGGAAAATTATGTTGACCTTTGGGAGATGCAAGGATAAAAATATATAGTAGGAATATTTTTATAAAACGATGAAAAAAACTGAGATACTATTGGTTGCTTTAAAACTGAAAACTAATTTCAACCAAAACTTCCGACAACCTCCGAACACATTTTGAGAGAGTTTCGCGCAAAAAAAAGTCAGTTAAGTTCAAAAAAACTAACTGTCAGCGTTGACAAGTTAACTTAAAAGTTGAAACATCAAAGGTCCTGATAATTACGGTTGACTGTCATAGAACCCATAATTTGTGGAGGTCTATAATTTCGTTGCTATCATTAACTCATTTTGGTATCATAATATTTTAATTTTGATTACTTTTTTCGTTAACTTTTTTTTACAGTTCGTTGGTGTTCCGTTGTCTAAAATTTTTTGTTGACTTATTGAAATTATGTTTATTGATCATTTATTAAATATAAATGATGTGAGATTAAGCAAATACGGTTAGTTGAGACGAGGGTTTGGTCACTGATATTAATTAGGCTAATAAAATGTAAGTCGTAACAAAAGCGATTGTAACTTTAATGGCTTATATTTTGGAAACGTGATGATTTAGAAGATCACGTCTCATATAAAGCTTGTTTGGTTTGATACCTCCCATTGATTAATATAGGTTTTATGCCTGGCCGCTATTTTGAATCATCATCATTAGCCTATAATGTTCCCACTGGCAGGCCTCCTCTTCTATGAGAGGGAATGGGCTGTAATCCACCACGCGGGCCCAGTGCGGGTTGGTAGATGTCACATGTCTTCGAATGTTTAGTTCTAGGACATGCCGGTTTCCTCACGATGTTTTCCTTCACCGTTTTTGAGAGCAGCGGTAGTGAATGAAATTACACAAAGTAATGCACCTGCCTGGGTTCGAACCCACGGCTTACTGCTCGTAAGTCGGGGCTGCTACCACTGGGCCACCGCTGCTCTCAAATGCAAATGCTCACTATTTTGAATATAAAATAAAAAGGCGGAAGTTAGGTTTCATGAACGGGCGCTGTCAATTGTGACTGGTCATCTCTTAGCTGCCACGGTTTATTTTAATTACTTTATTTTTGAATTACTGATTTATTTTTTTACTCTGGACGCTCTTAAATTCTTCTCTAAATTCTGCTTCCTTTAATTTTTTATCTTGCCCGTATTTCTACATCGTTCTCACATATTTTTAATTCTTAATATGAATGATGTAGGTAACCAAGATTTTGTAACATATTTTGATTTAAAAGAGTGTCCATGGAGTTTTTTGCCCATTCTTCTCCATACGGAGCTAGGCGAATCAAGCAAATATCATATCTGAGGTAATCAAGGAACACTTTCTAGTTTATTATTTACTCTTCTTCACTTTGTTCAGTTCTTGTTCTCTATCAAAAATTAGGATTCCTTAGTCAGAGTCAACTTTAAGCCTAATGACGATGATTAATGCAGCAATTTGGTAGCATAATACCTACTTACGCGTCTGCCCTACTTTATAATCACAATTCTTGACTACCAGAATCTATTAAGTAATCATACTTTAAACTATGTTTTAACAGTAATCATTTTCGTTTGAAGCCGGCAAACAACGGCCCAGGAAGAACATAAAGTAAAAGCAAAAATAAAACTAACAAAATTGATACAACAAAGAGGAAATATTTCTAAAAGTCATTTCATATATTTTTATTTTTTAATCTGCTATATTAATATTAATAATCCTCAGACGAAAATAATAAAAAGCAAGTTTCAAAGAACAGGTCAACAACTTTTAAGCCCAATTTGTACTATTTTTAATGCACGTCCCGAAGCATTTGGATACTGTTTTACCTACATGTCTATTTGTTATTCTATTCGATAATAGATGTCGCTAGTTGTTCTAACCTGAAAGTTTTTCTTGTAAGTTTTCCCTTTTCAGAATTTTACTATTGGAATATTAACTTTTTGCTGCTTCAATTTTAGAGACTTCATATTAATCATAAATAAGTTGGTGTAAAAAGGGATAATCAATTTTACTTATCATAATTCAAATGGAACTTGTTGAGCAATGTGCCTGGATTTTGACGTGGAAGTATCATTGTGCTCGGTAAATAAAGTTCCAAAAATAAATAATTATGTTGGTCTTTTATAAGTAAGTTTGGATTTTACTATAGTCAATCCATTTATTTTAACATTATTATGTCTTTGTTAAAATAGGACATAAAACCAACAAACATTTTTTATATCACTCACCCCTCAATAGATGGCGTTGGGTGTCCACATCTTGTCTGATGAAGGTTAAAACTTTTCTGACTTTTACAGAAAGTAGATGTCGCTAGTAAAAAGTAAATTCAAACTGAATAGTCGCCATAAATTAGAGTTAAAGAGTGAATAGCCTTTTATTGTTTTACCCTCACTTAGTCTGGAACAAGATTATACAATTCATATTATTTTTAGAATTTCTACCATAATTTGCCATTCTGTAAATAAGCTACCTACATAAACGATTATAACTCGTATCTTATAAGAGAATCAAATCTACTAAGTTATTACTTTATAAGTCTTGCACCGACATAGATATCTAACAGGAACCACCATCATCGTCTGCCTAGCCGTTTCCATCTATGTCAGTGTTGGCTTCCGACTTATCTAATAGGAATATAAATATCTAAATTTCTGACAACTTCTTTTATTCACTCAGATCCAGCCAGTCCCTTTGCTGCCCTCCCCTAGCGACGCCCTAAGCCGAGGCCCGTACCCCGCAAGGGTTGCCCTTAGCGTGTTGTCGCTTAGTTTTTATATAGGCCTTAAATTCTAGGCATCCACAGGATTGACCGATTAAGCAGAAGCCAGCCTCAGAGGCTGAACTGCGAGACGACATACATAAAAAAAAACAACTTCTTTCATCATCAGCCTACAGCACTCCACTGCTGGACGTAGTCCTCTCCAATCGCACGCCACTTAAGAGTGTTTACATCTTACGACATTTCATACAAACTTTCAAGTCCTTATTTTCAGAAATGACTGAACCGATGTTAATAAAACTTCATAAGCATAAGCAGGATACACAGGTCTAAAAAGATATCAAAAACACTTTCGAAAAATAGTGTTACAGCTAAATTAGACCGATTATATCTATGTAAACGGAAATTTCAATTTTTTTTAAAGACATTTTGAAAATGTTTTTTAGTTACTTTTAGACGTATGCATCCTGCTCTTAACTCGATTCTCAGCAACTTGCTACCAGCCAACCTGCGACAATCACGCTCCACTGAGTCAGAGGGCGTCCCACCTTACGCTTGCCGATTCGCGGTCTCCACTGCAGAACACGTCTACCCCAACGGTCATCGGTTCTACGGCTAATATGGCCGGACCAACATCGTTTTTACTAGTCACAAAACTTAAATCTAGCCTACTACTATTTACTATAAATAATATGTGCGAATCAAGTCACTTTCTAAATATTTCTGCTATAAAAAAATGAGATCCCTATTCAATGTCTACCTACCCCTTCGGAAATTAGAGGCGTGATGCACGCTGACATAAATGCATAAGAAAATGTAGGTGGGTAAGTGAGCTTCATGCATGTTCAAACATGACCTGTATTCTTTAATTCTTTCATTTACATAATGTAAACGGTACACTCGGTTAAAGAAGTCTTTGTTGGAGTTAAAGACTTTTTACATGCAATAACAACTCGACTATAATCCCGGAAAGGTTGGGCAGAGGTGTACCTCATAGTAAACCCACATTACAACAGTTAAACACCGTGTAAATCACCTCATCACGAAGCCGTCAACCAAGCATTCTGTACATGAAACTAAGTAACTTTACGCAAAAATTATTGCTGGGAAACGACTTTTTTTTAGGGGTTGTAAAATCATGTTTTGTGACAGAACTCAATGTAACGCACTCAAAACAATGTGCTAATGGACGGATTGAATAGTACGGGGGTCGTGGAGGTGTCTAAAGTAAAAATCTTACATTAAAAACTTGTCTTTAAAAAAATTCTTGTCAAAAAGTTGGAACTTTGACCCCTAATATCTCCGTAACTAGAAGGTTCCCAGGTATGGTGTAGAACAAAAAAATGATCGCAAGGACAGGGAGAACCAGTGCCTTTCGGCTTCGTTAAAAGGTGTTTTACACCCTTTATTTAAGTCCGATGTAATAGTAGCTGAGCCTATTACCATCAACCAGGCACAAATCCAGACATCGTGGCTGCTAGTGAAATTCCTATTAGAAAAGTTCACTAAATTTGCTCGTCCCTGGCATCGAACCCGCAAGTATGACCGCCGAACTGGGCTTAAATCCCTAGATAAGACAAAGTGATAAAAGGTTTTTTCTAATTGGTAACTGTCGGTAGAAATTTGGAGTCTGTATTTGTGCCTGATAGATGGCATTAGGCTCGTCCAGTCTTACATGGAATTTAAAAATATGTTTCAGGGAAAAAAACTAGATGTTATGTTAGGTTACTTTTTCCATGAATACCTACCAAGTTACAGTGATGAGCTCGTGGCTAAATAATAACAGCCGCTCTGATCAATCTTTAGGTTAGGCCGCACTTGCCTAGGTTGGTCTGTGGATGGGTGACCACTCATTACATACCGAGTTTCTTCTGTGAATCGGAGAGTACGTTAAGCCGTTGGTCCCGACTGTCATTTGTAGATCTTTGACAGTCGTTACAGGTAGTCAGTGGTCCGAAAGTCTGACAAGCAGTCTTACCAAGGGGTATCGTATTACCCAGTACTAACAGGGTTGTGGAGGAGTTGTTAGATAGGCAGTCGCTCCATGTAAAATACTGGTATTCAGCTGAATCCGGTAAGACTGGAAGCCGACACCAACATAGATGTGAAAAGGCTAGGCAGATGATGACGTACTAAGTTACAAGCTACATAATTCCTACTTTTATACTTAAAATGTCATAGTTTCCGTAAGCTAAGTATTTCAGCTTCGACGGTGGCGGTGTAAAGATACTGCAACGGCATATAGTAAGTAAAACAAGTCTTGTTTATGAAAGGTTTGTTCTTCATTGCAAAAGGTTTGATATCAGGTGAAAACTCTCCAAAATCTAGCCCATAGTTGACCACTATACGCAGTTATTTCTAATAATTTCTGAACAGTATAGGTAATGCCAGTTTTCACTATTATATTTGGTTATTGGTTTATGAGTAGGTAATCTCTTTTTTATTCTAAGTAAGTCAACCCCAAATGGTGCAAATTCAATAACTTGATTGGTAGTTATGTTTATGGATTTGAGCCGTTCGGGGTTGAAACACTGGGGGTATGGTTGTCCGAGTGCCCACCTAGTATTTCGGGACATCGCCAAACGGTTGGTCGACTCTTTTGGTGACCAGAGGTCTGGTCTACTTCTAGGCCAAAGAATCAGCATTGCCAACCAACGTGGTATGCTGAGCAGCGGTGGCCTAGTGGTGGCAGCCCCGACTTACGAGCAGTAAGCCGTGGGTTCGAACCCAGGCAGGCGAATTACTTTGTGTAATTAATTTCATCACCGTTGCTCTTAAAACGGTGAAGGAAAACATCGTGAGGAAACCGGCATGTCTCAGAACTAACAATTCGAAGACATTATGACATCTACAACCCGCACTGAGCCCGCGTGGTGGATTAAACCCTACTCCCTCTCATTGAGAGGAGACCTGTGTCCCAACAGTGGGATCATCATAGGCTGATGATGATGTGGTATGCTGCCAGCCTTCTAGCACTTTCCCCACTGACAGCGATGCGGACGCACTTTTATTATTTTCAGCTTTTGATACATGAATATATACAAGGAGTTGTTTTGCAACCTCATCAAAATTCAGGAGGTTGTCAGAAAAGACATAAATAATCAATATAAATTACGGTTTCTATGTAATTATTAATAAACGGTGATTTTTTTGGTTGTTTAAGTTTGTCAGTATTTCAGAATAACCCCCTTAACATGGTTTAGAAAATAAGAAATTACTGAAAAACCGTTCGTGATTGTTTGTATGTGTGGAAGCGTGGTTTTAGGGCGAGAACCAGACCAGCCGCGTTTAAAACACGGGTGGTTCACACTTACCGATTTCCATACATAAGAAAAAAAAAAAAAAACCTACCCATTTTATTATTGATTCGGGACGAGAATCATTAGAATAGTTACCTCCTTGAATTTGACGAGAATGCAAAACAACACCTTGTATTTTTACTGTGAGTATTATTACGGTGTGTGTAGTGAGTAAATAATAGAAGAATAGAATAGAATAAAACTTTATTGTACACCAAAATCAAACATAACGGGTTTACAAAACTGCTAATTTTATGGTTACAACGGCGGCGGTCTTATCACTTATAGCGACATCTTCCAGACGAGTTTTTGATGGACATTATGGAATTAAAATAAAAAGAAAAAATCTATAACATAGATTATAAAATACTTTTTTACTTGTAAATCAATCATTTTCTCAGCGACTGTACCTCCTGCAGTCTGCATCTCAGGTTTGTGATGCTGTCGGTTGACGATTTCATTTCATAGGTAAATTATTTAGGTACCTAGCTACCCTAAGATTACAGTCTACGTTAACGACGTTAGATTTTTTTTAAATTACTTTGCTCCATACTAGGAATTTCTCCTGTATCGTGGGGACGTTATAAGCATTAAAACTCACATATACAAACAGCCAGACCCGGAACAACCACCTGTAGGGCTTACGAATATTTGTTCTGTGTGGGAATCGAACCCGCGACACGCAGAGTACTAGCCAATCGCTCAACCACAGCACCAATCGTGCTGTCGTTTTAAGTCTTATTAGAAAAAGAAATGCAAAAGGTCAGGTATGGTAGCTTTGTGCGTACCAGGATATTTGACCACTGTAGATGCAGTAAGGTAGGTTCTTATAGTATCTTAGATAGGTAATTTATTGTGGCGTCTGTTAGGGATGTAAATTTACTTTATGGTGTTATAAACTTGGTTAACCATTGGGGAAGGCTAATACTGTTAGCAGTATCGCTTTACCGAATTGTTGCCTCAATAAATAGCAATAAAACAAATTATTGAAAAGATAGTTCACAATAGTACCTAATGTTTAATTTACTCTGCCTCTTATGGGCTATCTTCCGTGATTTTCAAAAGCGCCATGATCGCGAGATGATATCAAAATCAAAATGTTTTATTTTATATGGGTCTACATGGGCACTTATAAAACGACGACAAAAAGTGCTCGGTTCGGGTTGGTCGTTTCCTATGTAGAATAACCGGCAAGAAACTCCATGGTTACTGTTTTAAAATCATTTGGTTATACAATATTTGAATGTTACAGCTTTAGTAGTTAAGTATGGAAGGACAGCGTAGGCCCGACAAGTTGTTGCTAAGAACAAAGATAAAGCAAAAAAAAACAATAACATCATCAAGACACCCGCAACAGCGTCGAAATATCGGGAGCTCACAATCATTGAAAATCACGGGAAATATCCCGTAAATGAACTGTCATTTACGGGATATTTCCCGTAAGTATGTTTAACTTATAAACCGTTAAATCTTAAAACAATATCAGGTGGCCTACCATGACGTCTTAAAACATTATTGTTTTACTACTTTTCCAGTGTGGGAAAGAGATGGCGCTAGACATCCTGTATAGCTCCGTCTCTTTCCCACACTAGAATAAGAGTTAAACATTACTGCTTTAAGACGTCATGGTTAAGTGAATGTTTAAATCGAAATCAAAATCTTTATTGTATGAAAAATAGCACAGTAATGAATAAATTCCGATTTTAAGATTTTATTCATTTTTAAGTTAGTAAGAATTGCTCGTACTGATATTTTTCTTCAGCTTTCCACTTAGTATGCTGCAACCCGCTGTCTTTGGTATGTGAAGTTCTTCTGTCGATTGTGTGATAGTAGCTTCCAGTCTAACAGTTTTGTTTTGATTGGGGAACATATGTTTCTTGCCAAAAAAAGTCGACATTTTTTGGCTTCACTTTTAGCATTTTTTATACACGCAGTTATTGATGATTTAACTGAGACTAGGTTAAGTGATGAAACAGTATTATCTTGTGTCTCCAATAATACTGTTATAGATTCTTTAAACTATTAGAGCCGACAAAAGAGAAGCCTGGTAACAATATTTTACTTTATCACCAGAATATAAATCGCTTCTCCGGCAAAATTTTAGACGTGGAAATGTTAGTAGATAAATACCACATGGATATTTTATGTTTTAGTGAAACTTGGTTAAAACCAGATAGGATGCTGTTTAATGTAAATAATTTTTCAGTTGCCAGTGCGTTCAACAGATCTTCAGTGGGTGGTGGTACCCTGATACTTTGTAATAGCTGTCTCAGATATAAGGAGAGGAAGGATATCACTGCTTACTCTGTTGATCGCTTATGTGAGGTAGCATGTGCAGAGGTTGAGGGTCATACCGTCTTATGTGTGTATAGACCACCAGCATCAAACTTGTCATTATTTTTAATCACAATGGAAGAAATACTTAGTAAACTTTTCACAGATAATAAATTAGTTTTTGTTTGTGGTGACTTAAATATTGATCTGTTAGTCAATTCACCAGAAAAATGTAAGCTGGTCTCATTGTTTAAATCATTCAACTTAAAATATTTATTTAATGAAGCAACCAGAATAACAGCAACCTCAGCTACATGCATAGATAATATATTTACTAATTGCATAGTAAAAGATTCTTCATTAATTAGTGGCGTTAGGTCAGACCATACTGGTCAACTTGTATCTTTTGAGTTAGAAAAAAAATTACACTTAGTTAAATCAATTCAATTAAGACCTCTTTCTAAAAATAAATTAAAATCTTTTAATAATAATGTTCTTAGCAATCTTTCTAACGCTAGTTTTGATTTAGAAGATCCCAATATAAACTATGGTATATTATTTTCCACAGTTTGCCAGGAATTTAATAAAACGTGTCCAGTAAAAAAAGTTAAAGTCAACTTAAAACCTAAATTTAGCGAATGGGCCACTGCGGGAATAAGAAAAAGCAGAGATATTTTATACAATTTATATCACGAAAAATCTCTGACCTCTGATCAAGTCTTTCACACTTATGTTAGAAACTATTCAAAAATATTCAAAAGTGTCTGCGCTCAGGCAAAATCTAGAACAATAAGTAACAAAATCGGTATTTCTAAGAATAAAATAAAAACTGTGTGGCAGGTAATTAACAGAGAAACAGGAAAGACGCAAAAACGAGATAAGAATGAACTGTCTTTGAAAATAGATAATAAAACCATTTGTGATAAGCTAGAAGTCGCTGAGACTCTAGACAATTTCTTTGCCAACATTCCGTTAGAGGTTACGAAATCTCTCCCCTCCTCAGCTACATTAGCTGAAGCTCTTCTTAAAGAGAACTTTACAAAAGACTTACCCAACTTTAAATTTAAACCAGTATGTACTGATACAATTAAAAACGCATTCAAAAGTCTCAATATAAAAAATACTGAAGACTTATGGGGGATATCAGTCAAGGTTCTTGGAAACATCATTGACTCAATTGCTCCTGTCTTAGCAGGCATATTCAATCAATGTTTAGACAGCGGTAAGTTTCCTGACCTGATGAAACATAGTAAAGTAGTACCAATTTTCAAATCAGGTTGTAAGAGTGATCCCTCTAATTATAGACCTATATCTGTGCTTCCAGCATTGAGTAAAATCTATGAAAAAATCATGCTGGACCAGATGTTGTCTCACTTCAATTCTAATAAGATACTGCATAGTCAGCAGTTTGGTTTCACGAAGGGTAGTTCGACAACGGACGCGGGAGTGAAACTCATCAGTTACATTTTGGAATCCTGGGAGAAGTCCCAGGATGCTATTGGCATCTTCTGTGACCTCTCAAAAGCGTTCGACTGCGTCGACCACAAAACACTGATCTGTAAATTACACCACTACGGAATTCGTGGACTAGCTGCTGATCTTGTACTTTCTTATTTATCGGACAGGCAGCAAAAAGTAAATGTAAATGGGGCGACGTCCTGCGGGTCTATAGTCAAGATGGGCGTGCCCCAAGGTTCAATTCTCGGCCCTTTCTTGTTTCTTGTTTCTTGTTTATATTAATGACCTCCCTTACATGATGGCCAAATTTTCGGATATAATTCTATTTGCTGATGACACCTCGCTAATTTTCAAAATTCATAGAAAAGATACGGACGTCTTACACGTCAACGAAAGCCTAACTATTCTCTCAAAATGGTTTGCAGCCAACAATCTTTTACTGAATACGAATAAAACAAAATGTCTTAAGTTTTCTTTACCAAATGTACCACAACGTGACCTAAATTTAAATCTTGACGGCAAAAAACTTGATGCTATAGCGGAAACTGTATTCTTGGGGATTACTATCGATTCAAAACTGCAGTGGGGGGCGCACATTAGAACTCTTTCGGGAAGGTTAAGCTCAGCTGCCTATGCAGTTAGGAAAATAAGGCAGCTAACTGATGTAGCCACGGCTAGGTTAGTATACTACGCTTATTTCCATAGTATTATGGCCTATGGCATTCTGCTGTGGGGATCGGCAGCAGACGTTGACTCAATTTTCATACTGCAAAAGAGGGCAGTCCGCGCCATCTATAAAATGGGTCCTCGCGAGTCCCTCAGAGAAAAATTTAAAGAAATCGATATACTTACTCTGCCTTCACTCTATATTTTAGAATGTATTTTATATGTCCGCAAAAACCGAGGACTTTTCAAAATTAGAAGCGACTTTCATAATATAAATACACGCAGTAAACACGAAATTGTAATACCCAAATTTAGATTAACTAAAACTAGCAAGTCATTTCTTATTAACAGTATACGCTTTTATAATAAGTTGCCAAAGTCAGTTACAGAACTGACCGATGGAAAGTTTAAAAATTATATCAAACGTGTCCTAATTAAAAAAGCATATTACAAAATTAAGGACTATGTTGAAGATAAAGAAGTTTGGCCTGAGCCCCTACGCACATGCGGCTTCCCTGGTAGCTCATAAAACGGCACAAATGTGTGGATGTCTCTAACTATTCTCAATCTTATATTTTTTAATTTTTATGTTTTATTTTATTTACTTTTTTATTTTTATTTACTTTTTTCCATTATTTTTTAATCAGATGTTTTACAATATTTTCTTAATCATTACACCATTTTGTTTAGAATAGTTACAGCACGGATGACAACATTTGTGTCACTTGTTAAATCTAGTCTTTTTGCAATATCTACTTTTTTTTTTTTTTTTGCTTGTATAGACTCATTTTCTTATTTACCGATTGTTTGTAAATGTGTGGACATTGTAGGCCTTATAGATTCCTAGATCCTTGGTAACTTTTTATCTTGTTCTACGTTTTGTAGTAAGCAACGACTTATTGTCGGGCCTACGATGTCCACTCATACTTAAGTGCCAACGCTGTAACATAGAAAAATTGTAAAGCCAAATGATTTTAAAAGAGTAACCATGGAGTTTCTTGCCGGTTCTTCTCCATAGGAAACGACCAACCCGAACCGAGCTTTTTGTCGACGTTTTACAAGTGCCCATGTAGGCCTATGTGAAATAAAAATATTTTGATTTGATTTGATTTGAACCTGATGCAGCTGGATTCCAGTATTTTAAACTTACCTACTGTTTTATTGAGGACTAGCTGTCCCGCGCAACTTCATCTGCGTCACATTTTCCCCCTTTTCGCAACATTTTTCATTGCTGCTCCGCTCCTATTGGTCGTAGCGTAATGATATATAGCCTATGTCCTTCCCCAGGTTGAAATCTATCTTTTTGCCAAATTTCATTAAGATCCGATTAGCCGCTTAGTCGTGAAAAGGTAACAAACAAACAAACAAACAGAGTGACATTCGCATTTATAATATTAGTATGGGTAAGCCCGCCATCTACCAAACGATTTAAAAAAAAACAGTTTTGTGGGGCTTAGTTTTTAAATGAAAGTTTGTATTAAAATTGTTTAATAAATAAATATTTAAAAAAAAACCCGCACTGGGCCCGCGTGGTGGATTACAGCCCATTCCCTCTCTTAGGAGAGGAGGCTTGCGTCCCAGCAGTGGGAACATTATAGGCTGATGATGATGATGATGAAGCCAGCCACACTATTCCCAAACCATTGCAACTCCTATAAGCTAGAATCAACAGTGGCGACCACCAGAAAAGCGCCGAGACAATGAATCTCGACGAAGTCCCAGAGAAACAATGTAACTGTCCTGGATCCCAACGAATTTGTATGTAGCTACTGTGTATCTGACCTCCAAAACCCAGTAACTGGGTTTTGGAGGTAAGACTGATTATTAGACTTTCAGGCCACTGATTACGCGTAACGACTGCCATAGGTCTGCAAATGACAGCTGGGAACATAGATGTATTAATTGATTTTTATATTTTACTAGCCCTAGCCTACTGCCCGCGGCGTCGCCTGCGTGGAGTTCGATAATTGTCCCACGGGAACATACTATCGGGATAAAAAGTATCCTATGTGTTAATCCAGGTTATAAACTACCCGTATGCCAAATTTCATCCAAATCCATTCAGTAGTTTTTGCGTGAAAGAGTAACAAACATCCATCCATCCATCCATCCTCACAAACTTTCGCATTTATAATATTAGTAGGAAATCTAAGTAGCTGTTAGCTGTAGGCGCATATTATAGTGCATGTAGTGCTCTTCTTTCAGTGATGCGGCACTTAGATTTAAGTTTGTAATGTGTTTTTCTAATATGTATGTTTCTCATTGTAGAAGAGCTAAATTAAATAAATAAATAAATATTTAAATGGCTGGGAACAACGGCTAAATATGCTTTGCAAGGAAGGAGGAATTTCGCGTTCGTGTTCCACGCGCGCCTCAAGGAGATGACAGCAAATCGGAAGGGGTCCGAGAGGGCCGATGCCTGCCAGGGCTGCGGGTTGTTCGAAAGAGATACCGTGGCCCTGGAACACAAAGGGGCTAAGAAGGAACATGGATGGGTTTTAGTCAGTCAAGTCTGACACTCCCTCCCGCTCCGCCCAGAGCGGGAGAAGGCATTTAATGATTTGATTTCCAACCCTAAAAAAAAAAGGAGGAATTTTGATACTTATGTGATAATTCAAAATAAAATAAAAACGTTTATTTCAATTACAATAGGCATTTCGATTTTTAAGGAAGGCATTGCTTGTATTAGGAGACTCCGCACTTCCACCCATCTTTGGATCGACCTCAGCAAGCGTAGTAAACCTTTGATCACACAGTACGGCGGTTATTATTTAGCCTTGAGCCCCTCCAAACCACATCCTTAGTATTAAAGAACAATGAATATTTCATAGATACGGGGCTTTTATCTTCATTATTATTGAGTAAAACTTTTTAATTACAATAACTCAACTTTAATTATACAATAATAAATCTAATAATTGAATTCCTATACTAAAAATTAAATCAACAGCCATAGATAACAACCTTTTATAACCCTTCAAATGCATGAAATAAAACTTCACTATAACGTACAAGGTATTATTAAGAAAATAATAAATGCAAAACTGAGCCGCAACACAAAATACTGGGCATTTAACACTTGCACCGCTTAAATACGGTCGTTAAGACCCCGGAGCTATTTCCGTCTTTAATAATACACCGAGCAATAAAACAGATAACAGGAAAAAGCTGACACGATAGCAGTAAAAAAGGGTTAGATCGCCTACGATCTTAGAAAAAAACATTCAGAGTCTTAAGTGTAAGTCCTTGCAAAGAATATTGAACCTTAACTTGATATGATAGTGTTGAGTTTTCAATGTCATAAGTTTGAAAGTTCTAACCCGTTAAATGCGCGCCTCGTATATTTCCGACTTCCGTAATACAGCCTGCGACAGTATAATTGTCTATAATGATATATTATCTTTATCTGTCCATCTTGTTGGCAGCGCGTAGCCGCGAATAAGATACTGATCTAATATTTTACGACATTTTTCTAATTACCGTCTGTCTTATTTTTTCCAAACCTATTGTTTAAATATTAACACATGTTATAAGGTTATACTAGTTTATAATTTTAATGGTTCACGGTTAATTTCTGTGACTCTTATTATTATAAGAAATTAAATTTTACCTTTAAACTGCGTAAAGTGTTACAATTATGTTTTGACAGGTGCAAATAAAAATATAATGAACAACAAAGCTAAAAGCGCGGCGAAAGATAAAAATAATGCAAATAGCTAGTTATCTACAGATAAAAAAAAAAACGGTTGACATTAACCCAGCAAACTGGTTATCTATTACAAACGTTAACAAAAGTAGAAAACGGAAGAACGACAGATGTGCGTGATTTTTCTTTAGTAAAAAAAACTGTATGCAAATGTCGCCTTCATTTACATAATATAAAAGTGTTCGCTTTCAATCGTAAAGCAAAAAGTTAACCCTTTATTGAGCTTTTTTATTTTATTTTTTTCATGTCAAAGTACGTTGTCGGTCTATGCATAATTAGAATAATGTGCTTTGTATAGTGTATGTCATTTTTTGTCGCACAGATGTGTAAGGTTCCGGAAGTCGGAAAAAACGGCTAGAGATCGAAAGTGGAGGGTTACATTATTAATAAAAATAGAAAAAATAGTCAACACTGTTCTGTAGAGCTAGTGAGTTTTTGTTTGGGCGTACATTTTTATTTATTTGCTTGAACGTATGGTAAGTGGGTCGGCACTAACAATTTTATCATCGCCTTTGTAGAAATATTCTGTTTTTTTATTATTAATTTTCCGTTTAGAAAGGAATCGGCAACTTAATTTACATGATGTGTATTTATTTTAATATTTAGCATACGCTAAATAATAAATATTTTTTATTTACACTTTACCTGCTACAGATTAATTACTAAGAACTTGCAATTAATTTAAATTTATCTTTATCTCAAAAAAGAAGTAACATAGAATCTCTGTCTGTTACTTACTGTTATTTTTTTTTATTTTTTTTTTTCTCAGTAATTATTAGGCTATTGTAACTTAATTAACATAAAATACTAGTTTTTCTCAGTATTCATTACCATCACAAATTAAATGACAGGAAACTTCTTAAAAAGGACAAAATTACAATTAACCAAGAATTGCTTGCTTCGCTAACAGTTTACACAAAACCATTGCGGCCAGCCAACAACGACATGATATTTTTTATCAAAAAATCTTCATGCAAACATAAACTTGAATTGAAAAGGAGACATCTTCTACGATTAGTTGGCAAAACTTCTCGAAGCGGAACTAACAAACGAAGATCATACGAGCCTCCAAAATAATAATAATCAAAATCTAACTATCACAAAACTGCACACAGCACAGAAAGGGTTAACGCCTGGCATTATTATAAAGGATGATGCCCAAACCCTGGGAACCAATTTGAATATGTATTGTGATTATAATTTATTCAAATTTACCTACAATGGAAGGGTGTAATTTAATAATTTTAACAAGTTTCTTTAGATTTTATTACTTGTTAGCTGTTACCTCGGTTTGCATACGGTGTTCTTTGAAAGGTAAGGAAAGGTGTGAAATAAATTGAATGTATGTGGTCTTTAATTGTTTATTTCCTGCTTTCTTCGCTTACAAATAATATGGGAGTTTGGAATATGTGAGAAACACAGGGCCGGTTGATTTGGTAAAGGTTAGGGAAGCCAGTGTCCAGCAGAGTATGTTTTACTAAATGTGCTTTTTTGGTCCAGCATTTTAAGGTGAACAGGTTTCTGAAACAATTGGAGAAATAACATTAAAATCAACATAACGTAACATCACACCTGTGATCCCCACAAGGTTTACCTAAAAGTCCCTACACTCACGTTTCGTCAGTTATGCTTCAGTCCTATGTAATAGGGGCGAACCTATTGCCATCAACCGGGCACAAATCCTGACTTGAACTTGAACTGCTACTGTAAAATTCCTTATGGAAAAACCAAATGCCCCTTCGCCTGGCTTAGGAATCAAATTTCATGCTCAGCAGTCGCCCAGGAAAGTCCAAAATAAATAAATAATTTCCAACCTTTGCAGTAGCAGCCCTCTCCAGTCAGAAAAGAGGTGGTTATGATGCCGATAACCACTAGGGACTATGGAGGTCTTATCTCGAAGTTTCTTATTAGAACCGGCCGTGGCATCAGCAATTGCTTGTATTGGTCTCTTTTGTTATGTTTTAGTGAATCTTGAGATCCCCCTATTTATTTCGTCTTATTTGACTGATCCGGCCAGCACTTTGAGTATCAGGGTAGTGTCCTTAGATCAGGATAAATCTAATGCTAATGAAGTCTCTCCTCTCTGTAGATTTTCTGAAGCGAGCTCTCCATGTGCAGATGAAATGCAGATATCCAGTCCTTCATTTGATGTCGTAATAGTCTGCACAGGATCGGCATCTAAGCAAGACAAAGAAGATGCAAGATTTGAATAATTCTGTTTCTATTCAACTAAAGATCTGATCGCAAACTTAATTTTTGAAGAATACAATGTTATAAAAACTTGACGTAAGACAATTCATTATTCTAGCTAACCGTCTATCCGACTTATAGCGACAGGTCGTGTCGACGGCGCGTTCGTGTTCCACGCGCGCCAAGGAGATGTCAGCAAATAGGAAGAGGTCCATGAGGGCCGATGCCTGCCAGGGCTGCGGGACTGTTCGAAAGAGATACCGTGGGCCTGAAACACAAAGAGATAAGAAAGAACATGGATGGGTTTTAGTCAGTACAATTCTGATACTCCCTTCCGCTCCGCCCAGAGCGGGAGGGGTCATTTGATGACTTCCCATTCGTAAACAGTCATTATTGCCCTAGGCCGGGCAGTTATCATCATCTGCCTAGCCTTTTCCCAAATTTGGTTGAGGTCAGCTTCCAGTCTAACCGGATGCAGCTGAGTATCAGTATTTCACATGAAGTGACTGCCTATCTGACCTCCACAAACCAGTTATAGCTGGGTAATACGATACCCCTTGGTAAGACTGGAAGTCAGACTCTCGGTTTCTGACTACTCTAACAGGGCAGTTATATTGTACTGAATTTCATTACTGCCCCTGGTCAATGTGATTTGATTTTGGATCCATGATATGATAGCAATTTGAATGATTTGTATGAAGACTACTCTTTGCTCTTCGTAGGTTATTAATTTTTTCGATCGATTCGCTTGGCTGTCTTCATGAATTTGTATGTAAAATGTAAAGTATTACATACAAATTATTGTAGAAAGCCAAACGAATTCTATTCGATGTTTACATCTCGTTGAGGCTGACTGTCCACCATCATACTAAATTTAGGCTATTACCTATTCTTCTTCACTCCGATAAAAAAACAACAACAAAAAAACTCAGATGAATGGGTGATACTTACAATTGAATAGAATGTATCTCCCGGTCCACGGATGGCTGCGTAGCATTGCCGAGTAGATCTTGGTCCAGTGACAGCATCTAGAAAAAAGTTAGTCAGTGTTTAAATGAAGTAAATAAAACGGAAATCAAAACGTATTTACCTAAGGCCCTGTTCCCAGTATGTCGTGACGACAGATTATCGTGTCGTATAAAGCGTCGTGACTTGTTTATTTAAATGGAGGTGTTCACGTATAGGACGAAACGATTAATTGTCGTTCACGACTTTCTATTGCTGTGACGACAGATTGTCAACTGAGTCGATATAATGGGAACAGCTAGAGACGACAGTCGTCCAACGATAAATTAATCGGCACAACATAGTGGGAACGCGCCCCAAGACACGCGAAAGTTTATATAAAACTTGACTTATACACCAAGTTCCGCATTTTGAAGTTTTCAGGTGAAAAATGTAACCTAACATCAGTAACTTTGTTACCACATTGTTTTTACGTAAAAATCAATGACTTGTAACTAAGTTATAACCAAACGAGCTATTTGTTCAGGCACACAGACATTACCTCTTCACAATATGGATCAAAAACACTTTCCTTTCTCAAAAAACTGACGAAATATCGCGAGATTGCACAGAAAACAGACTTCTTTTATTATTTCGGACGCGACAATGAGAAACGTTGCTAAAATGGCGCTACCGCGCTTCTAAGTCCGCCATCTTTGATATGCGCGAAACTGATGCGCACTCGGCCGAAAACTAACAACCCCATTCGGACACTATTGTTGCCTCGTGAATTCACCCACGCGATATTTTCAATTCAGAACTTGTGCACCCGAAAAACAATCGTCAGAAGTTACAGTTAAGGTTTATTTTCGCATTTATTCCAGCTTAAGTATTTTTAGATGTGTTCGGAACGAAAAGTCGTAAGCTGTTATACAGTTACAATTTTGAATAACGAACTTTATCGCAATAGCATAACATTTATTATTCTTTGCAGCTATTGTAAGGAGAAAATTGCTCATCGTTTTTCAAGAGTCGAGCTTATTGTTACGAAATAAAGTTGAATATTCTGTTTCGGACTAGTGATGTGAAAGTGTGCGTGTCGTATATCGACACGAGAAAACCTTGTTATATCCGCACGTGTGTTAGTTTTTGATAAAGAAAGGGTAACGTCATATCTCGATGTTGAATTTTTACCTATGAATGTGACATTCGGCGGAATAAGCACACATTGATGTGTGTGTGCGGTGTGTTGTGTTTAGGGGTGAGTAAAATTCGTGCTTGGAAATGTTTTTCGGATATTTTATTTCGTAGGACAAGTTATACGTAGCCATTTCATTATTCAATTATTCTGAATTTATCTTAAAAGTGTTAAAATGGGTATGGTACCTACGCAAAACGGTATTATCACGTTAAAATGAAAATTGGCCTTTGTAACTAACATAATAAACATTACCGAAGGTAAAATGAAGTTATAGTAGTCTTATTATGTCTTGTAAGCAATTTATTCGTATGTTTCATTGTTTAATTTGAAATAATATGTAAGTTTTGGGTTAGAAAAAGCACTAATTTTACTAGAGCTCCGGAGGTGGTTATCGCCCGACACCGCTTGTCCGCGCGGTCGGACGCTGAAGCAGATCTTGCGTCGCATTGGCTTGTATTTAATCAAATCCGTTGATGTCTAACACAAGACACCGGCTGACCGCGCGGGCGAGCAGTGTCATATGAGGATCTATTATAAATTGAAAAAAGAGAGAATAAGAGAAAAGTAGTGAATATCCCATCAATTAAAACTAATTAAAGCTAACTCGCTAGCTTGCTAGCTTTATGTGTGAGGCGAAATGGAACACATGTAACTAAAAGAGTAATAAATATAAATGTCGATGGATGAAGAAGAAGAAGAAGACCAAGGAAAAGATGAATGGATTGTGTGAAGTATAATAGGAAGGAAAAAGGGGTAAATTATAGCGTGACTAATGACAGGGGCGAATGGAAAAAAAACATGTTTCACCGACCTCAAATAATATGGGACACGGGCAGCAAGATGATGATGAAAGCTTTTGTAGCCTATAACTGCTCTACTGATAACACAAGTCAACAACAACAAAACTTCGTAAAATATCCGAATTTTATCCGAAAACGTTACAAGAACATCACTATCCCCAACTGCGACTGTGTGCTGTCGTATTTTAATAATATTCATTTTTCCATGTCAGCAATGTTGGAATTCTATGAAATTCTCAGCGTATAAACCAATATATAAACGTACCTATATTGTATATACTATTATAATAAGTGGCTTCATTTTATCATTGTATCAATTACATAAGAGATGTCGGGTGCTTTATGTGTCGTATTATCTTATACAGATAGGCTTCTTATCAATACAAATGGGTTTTTACGTTAAGTAATGTTATGTATTATTGTATTGGTACTGTTGGAGAATTTATAGTGCTTTGTACTTGATGTTGGAATGCTATTTTGCTTCAGATTGTTATCAAGTATCTTGTAATTTTATCTTGGACATCACCAGGCATCGGTGAATGACAACGTCGTGAGGAAACCTGGACTTTTCATGAATAAATCTGCAATTGCCAACCGGTCTTGAGCAAGCGTGGTGACTCCTTCTCTGTATAAAAAGTCGCCATTGCTCAGCAGTGGGACAGTAGGCTGGTATTATTATATATATCTTGTAAGTGAGCAAGAGAATCCTCCGTTGTCACGAAAGACAATATTAAAGCGCTCTCTTGGAAATTCACTTTTAGGCTCGGTCAGCTAGGCATTGAAAATCCAATAGTGCAATAATATTTTGGAAGTGGAAGTGGAGTGATGGTGAGATTTTTTCGAAATAGGTTTCTATTGATTGACGGGCAAAGAACGGTTTCTGTCTTTTGTTTTGAATAGAAAGCGTGGATGAAATCACTTCAGATTTTCCACTTAGCCCGTAATATGGTCGTGAGTTCGTAACACAATACGTAATGCTCAGGTGTTGGATTTGACTTTATAACTGTCCTATTCGAATCTGCCTCCTCAGATCAGCAGCGGTGGCCCAGTGGTGGCAGCCCCGACTTACGAGCAGTAAGCCATGGGTTTAAACCCAGGCAGGCGCATTACTTTGTGTAATTTATTTCATCACCGCTGCTCTCAAAAACGGTGAAGGAAAACATCGTGAGGAAACCGGCATGTCTTAGAACTAAAAATTCGAAGATATGTGACATCTACCAATCCGCACTGGGCCCGCGTGGTGGATTACAGCCCACTCCCTCTCATAGACAGGAGGCCTGTGTCCCAGCAGTGGAAACATTATAGGCTAATGATGATGATGATGATTCGAATCTTGGATGTAAGAATATCTGCTGAGTTTGTGTGTGTGGTGTGTGTGTGCCATGAGTCCGAATCTTAGGTCCGGCAAAGTGTTTTTATAAATAACCCTTTAAGTCTGCAAACAGTTTTAATAACAGGACGATAAGAAAAGACATCCTGCTGGACAACCGTTTCACCACTTTTTTACACTAAACAGGGTTGCGTTTGGAGGCAAGTCGCCTGATGTGAAGTGATGATGCGGTCTAGGATGAAGCACGCGTGCCTAGAAGAAGCCGATTCTCTCGAACTTAGAAGAGACCCAAAGTATAATGATCAGGGAATAGAGAAGCTGGCAGGGAGTTCTAGTCTGGCGGTTCGCACAATAAATTCCATACGTTGTTAGTATTTTCAGGTAATGAAGATCTCTTAAACATAAATATAACTTATTAGGTACCTATATACCTACACCTCTGCCCAACGACTTATGAAACGCTTAACTTATGAAATGTGAGTTGCAAGTTAACTTTAAAACCAAAACCGCGTAAGTCATCGTATCAGTTCCAAAACATTCCTCGATATGGATACCCCTTACTAATAAAACTATCGATAAGGGTGTCTCACTAATGCAACTATCGATCACGTAGGCACACGCATTAACTGAGTAAGTAAAACTCACGTTGTGAACGCTCGATAAATAAAAGAGAACCGACTGTTACTGCGTTACGAAAAACGTTATTGATGGTGGAATGTCAGAAACAAAACTGTGCACATTTGTAGTGGCCCTGAATTGTACGCCCCAGCGGCGCGTTTCCGTGTGGGCTAGAGATGGGGTGACGTGGAAAATTCATATCGATATTTTGGGACTTGTGTTTCTTTACAAACCTTTTTTTAAACAAAAAAATGCGGAAAAAATAATGACACATATATCCATATTGTCTTCATACAGAGTCCTTCTAAAGGTCGTCTGGAAGATATCGGATGGTTGTGTTTCAATTTTGGTGTACAATAAAGTATATTTTCTTCTGTTCTAATAACTGAATTTCTATCAGCTGCTACGTTCTGTCAGAAAAACGTATTGGTAATTTTCTAAGTAATTAACGAGTAAGTTAAATCTATTGCCGGTACTGCGCGTACGGATCACGAAGAAAAGTGTAAATATGATTATTTCCGCAGCTATTTAGCGGCCTATTCAACAAGAAAGATAAACCTAACGGTAGATGCCGGGTTTAAGATAAAAGATAAAATAATGCCGACAGACGTCGCCGCATCAATACTAATACATCAGTTATTAAAAATATAAAACATTCCATCTAATCAGTAATCATTGCTCAATAATTAATCCATGAATCCATGAATTAATACTGATGTAAAAAACTCGAAAGAAAATCTGTCCGTGTCTGTATGTTAGCTCTTCACGCGCTAACGGCTAAACGAATTTTGATGAACTAGCACAGATCGTGACGCTCATTTAGATCAGGACATTTCTTATCCCGGTATTACGGTCCCGTGGGTTAATATCCGACCTCCAAATGGGCGAAGCCGCAGACTTAACCAGTTCACATTTAAAAATAACAACAATTGAATCATTGCTGTAATTAGCACATCAAAGAATTGCGATGTATTTCTAATTTATAGGTTACTTTTCTATACAACCGGCCTTTTTGCCATAAATTTGCATACAGTATGCAATAATGATTATTAAATAGCGTATTAGAGGCAGATAAGGAAGACAATATGCATACTTGCATAGTTTTAAAACTCGTGTATGTAGATTTTCTATTTGAAAATGTTGAAGAAATATACCTACCATTCTTTCAGTTGTGGTAATGTCCATTCTTGAGTTGCGAAGTAGGTGTAAGGGTGCTAGGTATATTTCTTAACAGCAGATGTATGGCTGACTGTATACAGGTGACTGGTGTGGTCGATATACAGGTGATTGGTTGAACGTGGGCAATACTTTAAGGAAGTGAAATACTACTATCTAACTAGGACTAAATATGGAATATGATAAAACTCTGCTGTTGCTTACATTTTTAAGAGTTACGTGACCAATAATGTATGTAGTTTCCAATAATAATATATGTTATCTCCCAAGTTCACTTAAGTTTGTCAAAGCACCAGCATACTTGATTGGAAATGAACAAGTTAAAATGAGTTCAAACCTGAATTTGTGAAAAATATCAGCTTTCCCATAACTTGTTTTGAATGAAGATTATAAAACAGATAACTTATGTTGCGTGATTTCCCTAATACGACAACTATCGAAATCTTCGTTATCCATACTAATATTATAAATGCGAATGTCACTCTGTTTGTTTGTTTGTTTGTTACCTTTTCACGATTAAACGGCTGATCGAAAGATAGATTTCGAAAGATAGATTTCAATCTGGGAAAAGACATAGGCTATATATCATCACGCTACGACCAATAGGAGCGGAGCAGCAATGAAAAGTGTTGCGAAAACGGGGAAAATTTGACGCAGATGAAGTTGCGCGGGACAGCTAGTATGTAAGTAAATATGTATTTCGGAAAAATATCTTTAACACCCACACTCAAAGTTCAGTTTGCGCTACAATGTTTTTTTCTTTTGATTTTTTTCTTTCATACTTGTCATTCCGAAATCAACTTAATTTATACTAAAGTTGATATTTGTTTCAGAAGCGAGTTTCATCAATTGTAAAAAAGGGTTGAAATGGAATACATGGTCCATTAAATTTTACGTTTCTATAAATAACTTTATCTAGTCAAAGTGTGAGCTCACCATCCAACGTATACTTACATTAATAATATACAAACATGGTTAGTTATACATATGCATGTACACTAAGATATTGCATTTACATAGATTGGAAACGATATCATGTGCATCGTAGAAGTAGATGGGCTGTGAAAATTCTTGATACGCTGTCTTTGTTATTGTCCTAATTATAGATTAGCGTGTTATAGATGGTTCGGTATTAAGTGTGTTTGAGTGTACCATTATAGTGAAAAGAATATTCAGCTAGACTACGTTACCGAGGGCTAGCGGTCCAAGGTTCGCCGGGTGTTTTGGATCGCAAAACGAACTATGTTAAGGCGACAATAAGTGCCCGCGACCTTGAGCGAGTAAAAGTGCATGCGTAACGCTTCAACGCGCACCAAGATTATTCGGAAAAACAACCCACCTTGATTTATCAAACACAATACAAATAAAAGCCGAATACTAAAATATGGGTTGTTAAATTGTCTTTCAGATGGTCAAAGTTTCATGCAAATACGTCCGATAGTTTTTGCGTTATTATCGTTTTTATGTCCGCGTTAGACATGAATTTACAAATTAATTACACTATGTTATAAAAATATAATTTCACATTTTCACATATCAATTTATAAAGAAAATAGTCTAGTATAACATATATTTTATTCAAAGAAATAAAACAAGAAGTTTAGACGTAGTGTTCAATTTAAAATCATTAAAAGTCGCATATCTGCGCCTTAAGGGAAAATCGCGAATCATATTTTGTTTAACATAAAACCTGACACCGAATTTCGCAGCTTACTCTGGCGCTTCCACCGTAACACCGTTCGGTCTAGCCCCTTTTATGCGCCCCTACACTTGCCTATTATAGGACTTCAAAAAGATGCCGTGATCAACATGGCTGGCCACTGGGTCCAAAAAGTTGTACCACCGATACGAAAGAAGAGGAAGAAATGAAGAATTAAGTACTAAGTGATAACCGCCCATTGCACTGTTTTCGAATAAATGTATTAAGTATTCTTATAAGTGTTATCCAACTAAAATACGTAGTGCCTAACCGCTGGTTCCAGATTTTTCTAGAACTGAGATGGAGCAGTTATTAAGAAAGATTTTTAAAAATATTACCCCTAAATGACTAAAATATCCATTGATAATCTTGGCGAGCTTGTCTAAATAAGCAGTATTTTCTTAAAATACGAGCACCTATCTTTGTTACGTAGTATTGTATTGAATGTCGAGTATTGAGTCCATATTTATTTCAAAATCGTGTTTATTTTCCACAATACTGCAATATGGGCATTCAAACTGCACTTGAATAGGCAGTCAAGTATCATCACATGCACAAATATGCAGGCCTAGATCAAATACTCGTCTATTGAATTTGTATAGGCTATGCACACACAATACTTGTCTAGATTTAGCAATAGGATGTAAGACCTAGATATCAGCTGATGCATGGTGCAAGATTGCTTCATACTGGCTGATATCTTTTTAAGTAGAATAGGATGTAGCTCTTAGTACTCAATATTTATTCGTCGTAATAAAATATGTATCGTATTTTGTGTTTTTTTTAACCAAAGACATATTGTCCAATACAAATAAACCAGGATAACAGCAATGTGCTGCTGTTGTTTATTTAGTTAGTTAGATTATTTCATACAAATGAGACCTTTTTTTGGTAAATATTTAGTTTTAATTATTCTATAAGTAGCTTTACATAATAATCTAACTGTCTTCTATGACTAACTAACTATAGTTATAGTTTTTTAAAAAAACGTTGCTCCACACTAGGAATTTCTCCTGTATCGTGGGTGCCTTTACAAATATTTAAACTCACATACACAATCAGCCAGACCCGGAAAAACTATCTGTAGGCCATACAAATATTTGTTCCGTGCGGGGATCGAACCCGCGACACGCAGCGCAGCAGTCGATCGCTCAACCACTGCGCCAACCGTGCCGTCGTACTAATAAATTAAGTAAAAACTAACCATCATCTATAATAAACCGACCTCTATTTGCTATTGGGTTTTACCTATAATTGCTAATAGGTACGAATCCAAAAACCTTACAAAAATATAAACGCCTTTTTTTTGCAAAGGCTCAGAAAAATATCGATATAATTATAAAGACGTTGTGTCCCATCCCTACGACAAGTACGGATACAAGACATTTGTTTCAGCAGCTACCCGATTTCACTCCTTCTAGCGGGGTACCAAAAATAAGCGGCTCGCTGTTAAATCGACGAACAAATTACTTTCCCTACTGTTTTGTGAGAAGGGTACATTAGTGAATAGCGTGATTACTAATGACAAATGTGAGTGAATGAGGTTATTTCAGGTTTTCGTATCCACTTAACTGTAGATCTTTGACAATTGTTTCATACAAAGTTGATGGGACACCGACGCTAAAACGGTAACCACGTATCCAGTATCCATCATTCTGAACCCTGCATAGATAATTTTCTATGTCTCCACACACAAAGAAATAATTTAAAAAAAAAAGCTGGCGAAAGAAAAGTGCGAGTCGAACTCGCGCATGGAGGCTTCCGTACCATTATTGTTTAAAAAAAACGAGCAAAAAAGTTTTTGTAAGGGAGCCCCCTTAAATATTTATTTTATTCTGTTTTTAGTATTTGTTGTTATAGCGGCAACAGAAATGCATAATCTGTAGAAATTTCAACTGGCTAACATGGTATATGAGATACAGCCTGGTGACAGACTGACGGACTGCGAAGTCTCAGTAATAGGGTCCCGTTTGATCCTTGGGATACGGAACCTTAAAAACAACTTTGCCATATATGTTGACTGTGTAGGTATTGCAGTTTTGTAGGAAACAGCTGTTTTTTTTATTAACCGACGAAATATTACTATGTGGGGGGCAGTTCAGAATGATGTAAGTACTGGATACGTGGGAACAGTTTTAGCGTTGGGTGTCCCTTCCACCATGTAATTTTAGAGGGTGACATCAAGTCTTACTAAGAGGTATCGTGTTACTAGCTGAATGGGCTGTGGAGGTCAGATAGTCGCTAAAAAATAAAATAAATTTTTAATTAAATTTTTATTTCGTAAAATACTAGGTATTCAGCTCAGCAGCCGACCTCAATAAAGTTGGGGAAAGTCTGGGCATATAATGATGCATCAACGCAATGTGTCTAACTTTTAAAAGCACAGATTTCAATACAATCTCTGACCCCCTATTTAACGAACTTAGGGTTGCAATTTCCAAAAATTCTTTTTTAGAGACTTGCTGTAATCGTCAAACAAATTACTTTTCCTACTGTAGATTAGGAAATCGCGTGTTTACTAATGATAAATGTTAGTAAATGAAGATATTTGAATTTATAATGGAGGGGTATGGATTAAGCTGTTGTGATGAGGGAGTTTTTTTTTTTGTACATTGAAACGAAGGTGCTATGGTTTGTGGAAAGTATATTTTCAAAATAATCGGCTTTAGACCCTGTATTACTTTCGTTTTAGGGTGAACTAAAAGCGTTCTAAAGATAAAAGTAATGTCAATAATAGACATATTGCACCAATATTGGCAATAATAGACTTATTGCATAGCTGGCTATTTTTGATGCTGTCTTTTTATAAGACGTTCAGAAATTGATAGGACTTATGCAACTTTGAATGCAAATGCAGGCAGAAAGCAGCACCACCTAGCACTAAGCAAAAATATGCAGAAAAAAAATAACAACAATAAAAACTCGCAAGACAACTCTAAAAATTTTGGAAAACATTTAATGTCATCGGTTTCCGCAAAACAACACCTGATTCATCACTCATCAAAAATCTGTTAAATTGTACACCTAGCATTTTTGTAGATATTGGGTTTCTGATTTGTAAACCACGCTATCTCGAAACGAACCTAGAGAACATCAAAAAAGCTCCACCAAAACGCGAGCGTACCCTACAGTCCCCCGTTCCATAGCTACCGAGTCCAATTCCTTGACGTAAACTAAATTTTCCGATAGTGAATGGTTTCAAGATGGCGACTGGTCCCCATGTGCACTGTGTGTACGTGTGTGTGTGCTTGTTATCCAGTCACTCTTTCTCGCATATTTCCCATTCGTTTTGACAGGCGCACTGGTAAAAAGAATAGGGGTGTTAGTGAGAATTCTTAGGTTTTATTTAGTGTTTTTACTATAACCGTTAATATGAGTTTTTATAAATATTCAATAGCGTTAGCGGAGACTTCAATATATAGGTAAGTAAGTTTAGAAATTGAGCTGGCTTCGTATAGTGAACAAATAGGCGAAATCGATATTTTGCTAGTGATAAAAACTCGCACTAGGCCAAGTTCTCGGTAAATATAGCAGTTGCGTCACTACTTAAATAACAGCACTAATAGTTATCTAGGTTTACTTAATAACAAAGTGGATTTTGCAATAAAACAGCAATTAAATACAGTATTCTGTCAACGTAATTTAATTAAAATTAATTTATGAGCGTAATAAATAGAAGATGTATTATTGACTTCATA
Organism: Cerastis leucographa; assembly: GCA_963082945.1. Taxonomy (NCBI): domain Eukaryota; kingdom Metazoa; phylum Arthropoda; class Insecta; order Lepidoptera; family Noctuidae; genus Cerastis; species Cerastis leucographa. Next base: position 4,046,733 of record OY720359.1, read on the forward strand.
TAAATGTTCAACTTTAGTATTGATAATCGCCCCTTTTAATTAAGCATCAAATCATTCATTTGATCTTTGACACGGCAGGGCACGCACTTTTGACATGACTTAAAATGGCGGCGTGAAATAAATGCCAGTATTTCACAATTGCAAGAAACATCTGATGGCCTAGGTTTAGTAAAAGTGAGTCATTAGCATTACTGATAAGCTAACGACGGTGGAAAAGTTAAAAATACATTCAATTGACATAAACTACCGAAAACTAACGTCAATCATGTTGACAGATGTTGTAGAAAATATGTAATGATTTGAAAACCATTGCAAAGCCAATTGCTCAAGCCTTCTGGATGAGAGTAGCACAAAAGTTTGAAGTCGGTAGGAGCCATTTGATTTGATGTAAGTATCATAATTGACATACACACCTTTGCCTTATGTTTCTGGGGAAATGTAGGCCTAATGTTATGTTATATACTTTTTTTTGTTAGTTAAAAGATTCGTCTTCGATCTCCATCACACGTAATAAGCTAATGGGTATTGAAACCTGTGCTTTCAGTTAAACTACAATAAATCATCATCTTCCTGTCCCTGTCCTCTGTTACTTGGGGTCAGCGCAACATGTTCTATTCTTCCATTCTCTTCTGTTAACTGTCACACAATTATTTACTCCATCCATCCATTTCCAGTGAGACTACCACGAGTACCCTGATCATTATAATCTGGATCTGATCAAAGTTTGAGTGAATTGGTTTCTTCTGGACAAGCGTGCTCTACCCTAGATAGTACCATCGTTTTACATCAGGCGAGTTGTGGCTAACCAAGCCTATTTAGTATAAAAATAAGAACTTTTTCTAAAATTTTCACTCACCCCTCTACACCCCTACCCCCAGAACTCCCCGCCGACCTCTCAAGGGTTGCTTGTTAGACGACAATGTGCAGCTCTACGGCCACCGAATTATTATTTACTATATGCTTAAACGATTACGGGTTCCTTAGTTATGGAGAATATCGTGGAATGAGTGCACTAACGAGCTAGAGTTGAGGATTTGTCGATATATTCCACATCTGTACTAAAATATATCGATGTTTTGGTATTGCTGCAAATATTGGGCACGTATAAAGGGGTTGGATGATGAATTTGAAAGGGAATTTAGGTTTAGATAAATTTGAGTCAAGATAACGTCATGCCTGTTTTGCTAAAAGAGGTAGACAGAGGAGTAAATTACACCGAATTTTAAGTTACGTTTCAGTCGTGGTTTATTCATGAATAGTTATAGATACAAATGTAACATAAGTGACTCTGGACTGCTAGTACTAATGATAAATTCTTGAAAGAAAAGCCCAAATAGACTTGTCGATTTAGTCACTAGCAATCATTAGGTGGTCTTCTCGTCAAACAGAAGATATTTCAAATAAACGATACATGAAAAAAAAAGACTTCAAAGAATTTCTTAAGAATTTATTTTCTTTTATCTACTATCTTTCTACCCTATACTCAAATAACACTTTCAAACACTCATATCATTTAAAATAAAACATCTTACAATTATAGAGCTCTATTCCTAATGTATAAAAGAGTGTGACTTTCTACTAATTAGGGCTCAAACACTTAACAAAAGTCTTCTTGGTAAATAGAAGGGGAAAATTTTCCATTCGAGGGAGAAAAAAATTCCACTCTTAAAGGAAAATTTTACAAGAAAATTAAACTTAATATTCTATAGCGTACTATCGGAGGAAATATCATTGAAGATATTCAATCTCAGGTCTCAGTTATGCCTTCAAAGAGTTTTTTTTGTAACTTGCTTTTATTCATATTAAAAGGAGAAAATCATTGTGAGCGCATTTACTAAGTTTCGATTCCGAGCTATTAACCGTTGAGGAGTTTTCTCGTGAGGAGGCAATATGTGCAAAATATCAGCTCAATCGGCTTAGAGAGAACTGGTTTGAAATTCAGTTGCAAGATTTGACCAATACGGTACATTTTTATTTTTTTATTTACGGTGGGTTTGCTCTTGGCTCTAGTCTAGGTCAGAGATGAAAGTCGACGATGGTACGAGCTTACCCAGACGAAGCCTGTTCACTCTAAGTTTTAAGAGATTAGGGTTGTAAGCGTTCGGAAACACAGACGCAAGCAGACAGTTCCACAACTTTGCTGCGCGCATTATGAAACACGTTTGAAAACGCTTAGTGCGTACTTACAAACTAGCAAGTTATATAGGTTGATTGGTCATCATCATTACCCTATATTGTTCCCATTGCTGGGACGCAGGCCTCCTCTCTATGAGAGGGAATGGGCAGGTTGATTGGTAATTAGGTGCATTTCTTGAAATGGGCGATACAAGACCTAATTTACAACAAAACAAAATGTCCATTTGGACCCCAAGTTATAGGGGTCAAAATTGTTGCAAAATAGGTCTAGTATCATCCGTTTCAAGAATCCCATTACCCAATTACCAAGCACCCTGTATATTTGGGAATGACAGCAACCTGCAGTTTGCTCTTTTAAGTAGATTAGGTTAAGATGTTGTATTGTAAGTATTTTTGGTATTGTAAGTATTTTTGGATGCCTAATTCTACAAGAAACAAGAATTGATTCTAGTAGCCTATTCGCAATTGAAGTTTTGCATGGGGAAGAATGAGAAAATAAGTCTTAAATGTTTTAAATTTCTCCAAAACACAGCTCTGTTTTTTTTTTGTCGAAAAATTCTGTTCTCTCATACACCATAAAATATAACGCTGTGAAAATGTAAAGAAAGGTAAATGTATAGGGTTGTAAGGGGTTGCTAGGGGTTGGGGGTGAACCCCATCTCATTGTGATGCGGCAGACATGACAAGTGTCAAAAATTTACTACAAAAACTGCCGCGAACCTCACGCGTGACGGTATTCTGGTAACGTATATTTGGTTTGTGTGTGTATGAAACTCGAAAACTGATGAGTCGTTTTAGGTTAGACTTGAATAATTTAGAATGGTATTATTTTTATTTGTTAAGGTTAGGAAATTTAAAATTTCCGTTAATATTATCACCCTTAACATTTTTAACGGTGATTTTTCTTTCCTTAATTGCATTTCATTTTCTGTATTTAACTTAAACTTTCAGTAAGTTACAAATCTCATTTTATGACTATTCCTTAATATCAAAAGTGTATATATAGTTATTATATTACTGCAGCGTACTAATGAAATCACAAACATTATCGTCTCCATTCATTAAATCATTTGCCGATTAATCACCACAACTCATCGTATTATCCACAAAATTGCATGAACAACAGTCATTCGCCCTATCCGCCATTTTATTGCCCAACAAACGTACCTAAACTAATCATAAAGCTATCAGAAACGATAAAATTAATCAAATACAAAACGTAAATTACATAATCACGGTATCGTAACTCCGAAATCACCCCTAAATGTACCAGTTAACCCACTAACCGACTTAGTAATAAAACACCAATTTAACCTTGAACCAGCCCTAGTTAGTATGCACAGTCTTTCTTTTAAAATCTTACGTATTAATTTGCAAACTTTTCCCACAAACGAAAAACAACTCAATTCTCGCACCTCCTAGAGTGGAAATTCATTTCCAACGACCAAAGATAGAGATTCGTTTCTCAAAAATAAAAATTCTAACATAATATTTCTTAAATTGATATCAATTCTTAATTTCAACCTTGATGTCTCATACTAAAGTTCAATATCAATGCCAAAAATAAAAGTACTTAAGACATTCTGAATTTGAATAAGTTATTTAGCACGTGGTTCTTGTGACGACGTTCGCAATTTGAGTATAAATTAGAACACTTATCTCGTCGCGGTACTATCTCCTTTCTTTGTCTGGCAACTGGTTTTGGATGATGCTGTCTCTTTTTCGCTCCATGTCAAGCAAGCGTAGGGGTGTCAGCCGCATCAAGTGAGCTTTATCGATATTTCCAAGATAAAACTCAAACGGCGACGGGGTGGCTTATGAATAGTAAAATGATAAATGTAAGCAATTTCAGAGTATAGACTGCTGTATCTAAAAACGAATAAGGTGAGGAAAATCGATCAAAAGGGTGAATTTTTGTTTTTTAGATGAGGAATTGCAATAGTAGGGTCATGTAGTTGCGTTGCGAAAGTTGTATCGATAGTCGATGTTTTTATAAAGCGCGGTCCGCTCTGATATTTAATTTAGCGGCGGAAGCAACAGGTTATTAGCACGGAGCTTTCCCGCCTAACTTTCCGGGCGTTCACTTTTTAAATTCCTCTCTTTCCCTTTCTAATTGGATTGCCTTCTCCCTTTACCGTGAATGAATGAAACTTGTTGCTTGCCGAATCATTTCGCATTTATTTAAGACTTTTTAAATGTGTGTCATTGCATCGTGTTCAATCTCGCGAGCGTCGGACCTGAAAATCAATTGCTTCTCGATTTGATTAACCGATGGTGTCACTTTGAACCGAATTTTCGTATCCCCCATTACCGTTTAACCGTAAAACTTATTTTAGCGTATAATTTTATGCATGACAGATTAACCCTTTGGGCGTAAAAATTAACACGTTCGATGGTTAATAATTTTCCGCTCATTAGTTCTATTGAACCTCTTCTGTGATGTTACCTTTGTATATTTTCATCATAACAAAAATAATAAAAGCGACCTCATTTATTTCTTCGAGAAATACCTATCAGACAAAAGAATTGATACACAAAAGGAAATCGTCTAAACGATATTGCTTACTCGATACGATATCTCATATTGTGACAAATTGCGAGACATATCCACATATCAAAATTCACATTTTAACCAAGCGTCTACCTACACGTAAAGATCCACAGTCATACGTGAAACGTAGCCCACACCATATCTTACTCTCGAACACACGAATCTACATACATAAATATATTTCTATTCACCACCCAATACATTTTATCTATGTTACCGTTGCCTTACTAGAAAGTCTAACTATGTTGTAAGGTTACATCCCTATTGAGCATGCAGTCGAACTAGAGTCTTATTCTAGTTGGAACACATTTGAATTTAGGAGAGCAGATCTCGATCGGTTAGTGTGATGTCAATGTGAGCTCGCGATCGAGTCTCACGAGGTATTCTCAAGGGGTGAGCGTAGTTCTTGCGCTTAGATATAAAGAAAGGTAGATACTTATGAAATTCGAAGGAAAAACCACCCTTCCCTATACTTACACAGCGCAGTCGATTCGGTTTTCGCCGAGGAAATTGTAGCGTAGTTTGAACGGGACATTCGCTCACCGTACGCCGCATAGAGACGACGATTTTCTCGAATTTCCTTCGGGACGCGTTGCCTCCAAATTTGTCTTTGCATATATTTTTTTTACTGGTGTTCGGTATTTGAGTGACGCGGTATTTTTTTTATTGTTTTATTTTTGTCTTTCATTCTTTTATTTTAATTTTCGGTGACAAAATATATTTTTTTAAATTCGCGCCGTGGTAAAATTTTGAATTGAGAACTTTGCTCCGAGTCACCGTAAAGGTAAGAATATTTTCAGCCAGCATGAAACGATTTTTTATGATTGCATGTAATATATTCGGGATATCATTAGGAAAAAACGTTACTTGCCTAGATTTTTATTTCAGTACTTTGTTTTTGGGAATCCAGCTAAAATATTTAGATTTAGAAATGGATTGCTTACTTCGTAACAAAGTTTTTCCGGCAACTTTAAAACGCGTCAGCGTATTTATGAATGCAGAGTTTTCAGAAGAACGGAAAGCTTAGTGAGAATTATTATTCCGGGAATAATTTCTAACCTTTTTGTGGAGCTTAAATTTCATAGATTTTAATACGAAATTGGAAATTTTATATTTATAGACGCTTAAAAGTAACATTTTTATTCATATCAAACAGCCTCCTTAATTTAATCACAGCACAGTCCGATCATAGACTACTTGTATCTCTAATAGACAATAGTTTCAACTAATTGAGCATTCAAAATGACATAGAGGCGTAACTCTTGTCATAAATGACGGCCAAATGACGAAATGATATCAATGGACGACCAGTAGGCGGGACTTGTTCTGAATGTCATTTAAAACAAGTGACATTTAATTTTGACTGTCAAGTTGTCAGGTACCGCTTTCTGAAGATTGAGTTGTTGTAATTCGGAATGAGTTAATTGTTTTATGTTTTTTGTGGGACGTACTACCTATTGTCAGAACTTAATGGTCGTTCATGATTTATTTAAAAAAAGAACTACCGTTTAAAAGTTATGTTCAGATTTAAATCAAGTTTTAGATTTTGGTCGATGTCACGTGTTACGCGGGACATATTGGAGTTTTGACTAGTTATAAAATTGTTCTTAGGAAAAAAAAAAACTTTTGCCTTTCGGTGACATTATTGGGTTTGCAATTCTGGATACCATCGAAAATTTTGAACGCTCTCTATGTCATCACTACTTTAGGATACTTACGAATGGGATAAATTCATAAACTTCTTGGAATATTAGTCCCAATTGTTTTTCCGTTGGTACTTTTTGAGGTCACATCAGTAACGGTTCTAAAATCGCATAAAGTGAAGTTATAAACTGTAAGGCACCCGAAAAATTGAGTTAGGTTTACTAACTCAATTTTTCGTTGTTTGAGTTTGAGTTTTCACTATCTTCATCATCATGTCTTCTTCTTCCATACTTCTCTATTACTCCTCATCTCATTAGACACCTCCTTTGTAGCCATATCATCACACAGTCCATCCATCGTTTCTTTGGTCTTCCTCTACTCTTATAACCATCTATATTCATACTCAAAACTTTCCCCAATAAAGGCCTACATTATATTTCAATTTTGGAGTTTCAACTCTCGATAAATTAAATTGCAGGTATCAATCGGATAATTGACTACACTACAAGGTGTTGTTTTGCATCCTCGTCAAATTCAAGGAGGTGACTATGCTAATGATTCTCGTCCCGAATCAATAATAAAATGGCTAGGTAATTTTTTTTTTCCTTTTTTACGGAAATCGGTAAGTCTGAACCACCCTTGTTTTAAACGCGGCCCGTCTGGTTCTTGCCTTATAACCTTGATGACACACATACAAACAATCTCAAATGTTTATTCGATAATTTCTTAGTCCCTAAACCACGTTAAGGGGGTTATTCTGAAATACTGACAAACCTAAACAACCAAAAAATTCAGCGTTTATTAATAATTAACTAGGTACCGTAATTTTAATTGATTATTTATGTCTTTCGTGACCACCTCTTGAAATTTAACGAGGTTGCAAAACAACACCTTGTATTTTAAATATTGTTCAGAATTTAAACGATTCGATACTTTAAATTTGAACAATAGTCGAAATTTAAAAAAAAAAACCCTTACCTCCTGTCAATCTAGCCTAGAACATATCCACTCGCTTGTTTAAAAAAACAATACAACAACGCACGCTGAGATAATCACGTATAAATATTAACTACGATCGCGTCGGGCTTTGCTCGGAGGTAATTTGCCTCTGACAGATATCCGATTTAGTGGACTTTTATTATTTAAGCATTTCACTGTAGGAGAAGATTTTTTTAAAATGAATTAATGTAACACTATTACGGTTATAATTTTAGGACGAATTACTTGTTACTTAGGATTTACGGCAAAAATATATTTAAGATTTTTCGTCGTTGCTACATTTTTTTTTTAGGATTTTTTATATTACTCCGAATATTAATACACTCAAAGCCTAGCCAACCTGCTTTTACACATAGGTGTGTTTAAACAACAAACATAGGGTTGATAAAGATCAACCCTATGTTTGTTGTATACAGTTTCTTTCATATTACCTTTAATTTAACACAGGTAATATTTATTAAGTTCCAACAACATTTTTTCTAACGAACCGGACCAAGGCGAGAAAGAACTCCGTATATTTAAAACGTCAACTTTTAACGACTTAATTTGCTTAAATTGTGAGTTGTTACTTGAAAGCGCACCTCAGAAGGCAATTAAGTTCGGTATAAATCAATTTAATTTACATGCTGGTAAGGTAAATTAAGTTGAGCAAAAAAGTAGACGAAAAGAACTATAACAGATGACACAAGGTGATTTGGTTGGTCGGAAAACTGTTCCAATCTCAAATTCAAATTGTTCCATAAATCAAAACCGTTACGCTGGTATAATAAATCACAAGATAAGACAGAATTTACTTGTCTATTCCTAAATAAAACGCAGCAACTTTATTTCCATCTAAACCAGCTACTTACAAAGTAAAATCGAACGGAAAACCTATCACAAAATAATATCGAATCTCCATACATTATACTATTGATGGGGTGAACGACATATAATTTATATACCTACCCGTATTACGTATAGTCGATAGTTGGTTCCACCCCCGTACCTTGCGACCCTCCAACGCATGGATATATACATAATATATACATGTGAGTAGCGTAGGGTTGAGGACAAAATCGATAGGGCTAACTCCTTTGTAAACCAACGGCTTTGCACGATTTTTGAACTGTCAATTTTATTTTTCGAATCCGGAATTCGTTATTTGAAATTGTGCATTTTTCGGTGATTACCGTGTTTTACTTTTTAAAAGTGTCAGTGAGTGATATAGGCACCAACAGGTAAAAAAATATTGTATATGACATAATATCTTTGCGACTTAGACACTTGCAAACCTTTTATTGGGAAAAGCAATGCAAATTAAATCGATTAACACAATTATCAACCATTTAAATTGGTTGAAATTTTCCAGTTGGACAATTCTTTATTTTTTTGGGTTAAGCTAGATCTAGATATAAACGCTAGTTACAATATTTTGTGATTCATTAAGATTTTTAAAAAGACCAATCTATTTTAAAATCTTAATTAATCACGGTATAAAAATATCTTACTTTAGGTAGGTGAGTATATTCACATCTGCATCATTTCGTTTTTCTCTTAAGTTAACACAACGAGAGAATGATCAATCAGCGACTTACAAGCAACTAAAAGATAATTATATTTTATTACCTACCTTCGTTAGCTTAAATTTAAGTAAGCACACCATACCAAGATATAAAAGGTTGATTTTCCAAAAACAGATACCTAGACTTGTACTGACTTGAACTGTGTAATAACAATTATATGCACACTTAAATCTGATTATGAGGCAATCAGAAAAATATCATAACTGTTAGAGTTACGTAGACCCACAAAAACAAAACGGAACCCTCAATGCATCCCATATTAATTGCCCATCTATCAAGATCATTGTTCAAAGGAACTGGTAGAGGTAATTGAAATCAATATAAAAAAAATAACATTTGCGGTTACCTAAACGGGCAAACTTCAAGTCTTGATTTCGTTAATCAAGAGGTACCTACTGTAGAGAGATCCTGTCCGTCAATAGGTCAATCATGTCACATGTATTATATTTAGAATTTCTAAAATCAAAACCTAAAGGCTACTTTCCGATGAACAAGTAAAAATTTCATTGGGTCAGAAAGAAGGGACTCATACTACTTACAAGAAAAGGAAAAAAAAACAGGCTCAATTAAACGAAGGAACCCTCAGGGTGTTAATCCTACTCTCAATTGACAGGTTTTTTATATTTAATTTTAAGTCCATTTATTCATTGCATTCATCCGAAAATTAAACATTAGAGTTATTTTCAGCTATCTTAACAGTTATCGAATAACATTAAATTAACCCAACCAATGGCAACGCGGAATTAAAAGGAGATAATGCGGTAATAAAATGCGATAGTAATCGGAAATAATGTTTAACTTCCATTAAGCTAGAAAAAATCATTTAAGTAAAGTAATAATGACATATGTGCATATTTAAAAAAAAAACATCTTTTTTTTTTAAACTCATAGGAACTGTCTATGGTGAGAATATTTATAACATTTTACGCTATTAAATTGTGAAATTATTTTTACAAGTTCTTTTTTGATGACATTAACCTGTCACAGCCAATTAACTAAAAATTTAATATTAAAATCCTCGATTTACAGTGTGAGACTGAGAACAGAGTACCCAAGTATTAATTTATTTTAAAACAACTCAACGTCAACGTCAATATTTTTTACACGTCTCAGTTAATTTATAGCAAGACCAAACGGGGAATCGAACGCGTAGCTATTTATTCAACGGTGTAGTGGTAGGCTCGTAAAATTTTATTTTGTTGTTTGTATTTAAAATATCCCTAATAAAGAACTTGTTTAATCGACTATGATCGCTACCGACAATTATTGGAAACTTTAAATATAATGTCGTAGATTTTTCGATGATGAAAACTTCAAAATATTACTAAAGTTGTAAATTTTTAATTTTGGAATTTATTGTTCATCATGTATAGGGCTGTTAAAACTAAATTGTCTATGTCACGCCACGTGGTCGTTTAATTTTATTGGTTCCTTCCTACTTTGTTGCTGTTAATTATTTTTATTGTTATTTATGATTTAATATAATGAACTTATTGGTTACTTAGTATTTTTATTATAGTTTTTATCTTTCAAATCGAGACATCCTCGTATCTTAATTGCTGATTCTTGTTCTTTTAACGAGATTGTGTCGATAGTTAAGAAATATACTCAAGCAGCGTTGATATGGAATGAAGGTAACTCTACTTAAATTAAAAATATTTTTAAGTCCATTCAAACTTTATGAATAAAGATTGAATTGATGAGGAGAAGATATAGTTCTTCAAACGCCCGGACAAAACGAACTAAAATACGGTCGTACCTACCGAATTCGGGGGTAGAATTATTATGCCAGACCCCACCCCCGTGTTGTCAATCGATCAAACATGTGCAAACAGTATAGACTTACAATTTGGGAAAACAGCCCAAGTACACAACAACGACCAAAGTAAAACACACCCAAAAACAAAAGTGACATGGCTTATTTTTGAATGGTGAATTTTTCATGTCTCGGGTTTGCAATTTGGACATATTTCTCTTGTACATAAGAGTCATAGGAGCCATGGTAAATGTATTGACAAATATATCGAGTTACAGTTTCCATTAGGATATTGTTTATATCAATTTATGGAAGTACTCTAGCTGTCTCGATTCTCAGATATCGGTTCGAGTTATGTTTTGTAAGGGTTAGGTAAGCAAAACCCTCCGTCGCATATATGGCTATTTATTAACAATAATGGGAACAGCGATTTCGATTTTTTTTCCAAATACTTTCGTTCGAATGTATACTTTCAGGATATTTGAAGCAGATGTATTTAAAAAAATAAGTTTTTTTTTTCGTTGAAGCAGTGTATTATTCTAATAGGAATTTGAATCATATACACCCTATGTTTTTAGTAGACTCATAAAAACATTGTTTGTCTGTAATCATGATTTTTGAATGAAATTATAACCTGGTAGCGTACTATGACGTCTAAAAACATTATTATTCCATTCTTATTCCAGAGTGAAACAGAGACGGAGCTTTACAGGTCGTCTAGCTCCATCTCTTTCCCACTCTTGAATAGGAATGGAACAATAATGTTTTAAGCGTCATAGTTACCCCCTGCGAAATGTGGGCGTAGTATGAAGTACACCTCTGCCTAAACCATCCGGGATTACAGGCATGAAGTTATGTTATGAATGAAATAAAGCTCGAAAATTATAACTGCTTAAGTCACCACGCAAAACAAAAACACCTACCATTCAACAATGCAGTCGTAAAGATAAATCCGTAATCTGAACCAAAGACTTAACCCTATAAATGAAGACACCACTACACGTTCAATAAATATTTTCACGGCCACAATAACTTTTCTTTCGCCATAATTTACACAACATAAAAAAGCGATACTTTTTAATAGGAACTATCGATATAAAAAAGATACAGAATTTCGCGATAGCCATCGAATATTACAGTAATAAATTTCTCTTTACTATATTAATTGAAGTATCGTCTTATATTAACGAAGACACGCTTTTTACATTTTAACCGACTTCCGAAGCACATAAAACAATCAGGCTGAGTTTTTAAAACGGCTTTTTAGATGGATAGATAAGAAGATAGACCTTTGAAATAGAATCTTCAGTTGGATTATAAGTAATGGACTGTTTTGTAAGCTGTGTAAGTAATAAACTATGCAATGTAGCCTAGTTAATAATGGGTAGTGGCAATTAGTTGAATGCAATTAATAACAAAACACAGTCCTTATACTAACTAAATTAACTGAATGTAATAGGGGTGCGGACTGGGTAAAGAAAACGACATTCTATTTTGGCCGTCAGACAGGTAATACAAAAATATTAGACACGTATTTTTTGTTTTATCAAAATATCAAAAAATTACTTAGTTAAAACTCATTAAAGTTGGAGAGTGGGGGCTCACTACGTCACAAGTAGGTATAAAACTTACCTACATGTGACGTCATGCGCCATTTCAACTCAATATATCTCCGTAATTTTATGACCACGTGAAAAAGAAGAATACGTGTCCAATACTTTTCAATAAGCTACCAGACAGACTAAGAAAAAAAATGTGATCATCCCCTATTATATTTTATAACATTACTAGTCCTAGTAATAAGTGTTGAGCAGAGAAAACCAAAAAAATACCTTTAGGACAAAAAAAAACAAGACATGAAAACATAAAACATTAAAAAAAAACAAACAAAATAATTAAATAACAAAAAAAAAACACATCAATTACCTTTAAAACAACATCACAAAATTTCAACCTAAAAGAACCAGATTCACTTTTTTGACCCGCCATTTTAATCACGCATGCGCACAACACAAGACCTAACAATTTGACGTTTAATTACTAAAAAAAAAACTAAAAACTACGGGCTTCAGACACGTCTGAACACAGTTGTAGCACAATTTTGAATGCGACCTTATTTCTGACCTTTTATCTGACGTGAATAAATTATTACCCATTTTTGTCCCCTCTGCATCGAAAGGGTTGAACTTCTATAGAAACTTATGGCTCGTGAATTTGCATATAATTTTTAGTTTATTATTTAAGTTTGAAAGGATTTAAGGGGGTATTGTGTAAAGTTTTCAGGGGGCTGATGAATTGCTTGTATTAATATGGATTAAGTAGGTTTGTCGTGTTTAGTTTTGGGATGCGCAAGAGTTCCGGTTTGACTGTCATTGATGTTTTTGATACAAGTTTGACGCCATTTTTTTTGCTTGCTCGCAGTTCTCTTACACATCTCGTTATCAGATTCTGATTTCATTCTTTCACATGAATGAATGAAACGAATCTCTCACGGGATCTTTGCTTCAGATCGGATTCTGATTTAAATATTCTCATGGTGTTTTGTTATTAAAGAATATTTAACGTTATGTTTTGACCGGTTTGCCCGGTTGTAGTTTTCTGAATATTTCTCAAGTCAGTTGGATTCTTTTTACTTGCTGTCCAGACCTTTTGTAGCAACATTCTTTTTATTTGTAAAACCTCTGGTGGGAAAAAATAGTTTCCTCTTCTTTTATTTGGTCCCACATTGAGTCCCACTGAGACTTATCAACCTTCTTAATTTCTCGTCCTTGGTTGTCGGCAAATATAACAAATATGAATAAAAAAACGTTTATTCGTGATTATATCCGCGTTACACAATACATTACTAACTAATAACTTCTGCCAAACTGTAAAACAGTTTTTACAGTTTGGCAGAAGTAATTTATTGTGTAACATTGAGTCCCACTGAGACTTATCAACCTTCTTAACTTCTTGTCCTTGTCGGCAAATATAACAAATATGAAAAAAAAAACCTTTATTCGTGATTATATCCCTGGTACACAATAAATTACTTCTGCCAAACTGTAAAACAGTTTTTTTGTAGATGTAGCTCAGTACTTTTCGATCAATAACAAGGATACTTTTACCTACAACAAAATACACTTTTTTACAGCATTACGTTATGGTCAGCATTTTTAACAAAGGCTGACCATAACGTAATGCTAATAACATTTTTAGTTGCATGACAGCATTTCAATTCACAACGGTTATAAGGTGTAGGTATTATAAGGTGCTCATAAAATTTCGGTTAAAACTATTAGCTTGAAGGCCGTAAGAACAAACCGTTTGGTCATCAATGCCTTTTGCATTGATGACCAAACGGTTTGTTCTTACGGCCACGAAAACAACAAAAAAAACGTCATCGTCAAAAACCCGTACTTAATTAAAAACAGGAGTAGTACACACCATAAAGGCAAAAAAACCGTTTCTTTGTCTAACAATATTACCTATTCATAAAACATCAAACTCACTATTATTAATTTTAATAATAAAACTGATACGATCACATTTCTTATTATCTGTTTTTATTAATATCAACCACAATGCGTGCAATCAACCGGAAGTAGAATCTTTTGTAACAGACGCTCAAACCCTTCCGGTCTAGCGATATCTTCGATATTAGGGGCTTTGTCTATTCATTTTGACCCCTAACGTCTGATATTTGGTATCTATGGGAGTATCTGTGAGAAATAATAGGATCTTGAGACTTTTGGCTGTCGCGTTTGAGGGTTAGAATTTGAAAGTCGGTTGGGCAAAATTATTGCGCTTTTTAATTTTATTTGAATATTCTACTATTTTAAAAGAAAGGTTGCACTTCTGTGTCAAGCTCAGCTTTTCTTTGTCACGTAAGTACATATTTCTGTCATGTACTTTTTTTTGTATTTTTGCTCATTCGGTTAGTGGATGGGCTAATTATAACATTAAAAACAGCTATAAACAGACTATAAAGCTAACTCCATTAATAACAGAAACACGTCTGCACTTACATGCATTTTGAAAACCCTTAATTCCAACAAGTAGTAAGTTCTGCTCAAATATTTACCGCATAAAAAAAACACACACACAATGCACGCTATTATAGGCAATCACCGAAGTATCGATTATAGAACAAAAAACGTTTGCAAAAAGCCACTACACAAGGTACCAACAAAACAAACATTTCACGGGTTTGCGGCAACAAAAAAAAACTTGTGTCTATGCACAAGGGGGTCTATTGTACCGAATTTGACTAGCCTTTGTTTAAAATACTGATTTATAGGCTATTAAACCCTTTCTATTAATGTATGTATAGATACATTTATGCGTATTATTCCTTGTAAAAAATGGTAGTTATATTTTATCTGTGGCATAACAAAGGTGCTTTTTTTTTCATTAGAAGGGGTGCATACGCATTTGTTAAGATCTATGACAACGACAGCGAGTCTTAAAATGTAGTTACTATAATTTAACGGGTTTTAGTCGTTAAACAAAAGCGATAGAATAACCAAAAGTCATTAAAACATGGGACATAAAAATACCTTCCTGAGACTGTCATAATTTATTTAATTGGCTATACTAATTGTCATATTTTCGTCATAAACTTAAGGATAATATCTTCGGGCAGTAAAATTATGAAAATAACACTAATAAAGTAAGATAAAATATTGCCTGTTGCGTTACTTAAAAAAAAACTAATTCTTCTACAAAAACAATATGGGAAACAGTTTTTGTTGACAAAAGTTTGAATTATAATGTAAGTGCCATTAAAGTGTTTTTGTTAACACCCCGTAGCGAAATACAGCGTGTAACAATTTCAATTAATTGGGTAACATCGATCTGCTACCAATAACTCTTATGTGAGTCAACTCTTTTTCGAGACTTTGGACTAAAGAAGCAAATTAAGAGAGGTCTATGGAACAGAGTGAGTGGCGGTAATATCTTACAAACTTGGTTTGTGACCAACTACTCTCCATGATGAAAGAGCATCTGAACACATATAAAGAAATCTTGATGTTTTGTCCGGTCATACAAAATGTGCGAAGCAGGTGCTGGTCACAAAATTATGATCTCGTTAGAGACGTTAGTAGGAAAATATTTACGTTTCGCTGTTTGCTATCGAAGTATGGAGGAAGAAGACATGCTACACCAACCCCAAAAAAGATGTTTGCAGCTACCGTCAAACTCTTCAGTTACACCAAATCATAAATTTTCCAAACAGTGCATTGTGAATATTTCGTTCCTCATAATGCAAACAAACAAAAAAAGTCAAAGTTGCTCTGTAAAAAATCCTAAAATGCCGCACTACCCAGTAGAAAAAGAGGGTCTCAAGAAAAAAAAAAGCGGTACGTTTAAAAAAGCAATGCCCTACTTTCAAAGGCAATCCCGGACAACTTTCACCTATTCCCGTGTAGGAAAAACGAGCTACAAAACTAACGTCCCTGAACTCAGTAAATGGCGTGAGAAAAAAGTAATTTTCATTCATAAAACCATTTTCTTAGAAGCGTGCGATAGGGACAGATATACGGTGTCGATAGCGCTCTGTCCCTTTCTAGCGCACTCATTTTTAATGCACTTTCCCCGAAGAGGTTCTTTTATACTTCTTTTAAGAGTTGCAGGCAAGTACGTGTTTTTTTTTAAGTTTTCCTTTTGGAAGCGTTCGTGAATTTCGCTTTAACTTTGTAGAGTGACGTCAATAAGTTTTAACAGTTTTACGCTTCAGAAAGCTTCAGTTTTTTAAAAAGATATATCTTTTTACGACTTTTTTCGTCCTACTTATATTATTTTTTCATTCAAAAATTGCGGATGTTAACTTATATACTTAGTTAATACGTATGTGAAAAGGGTAGGTAAATCCGTCTACCATTTTATTAGTAGGTACTTTAAAATATTTGCCACCAAGTACTGTGACAATAAAATGCAAAATCACAGGACATTAGCCGCATCATGCACACTCAATAAAGTCCTATTTAAATAAACCAATCAATTGTAACGATTTTTGAATATCGAACGTAATCCTTTGAGTGCCACTCGATTCAAAGGGATGCTACCGTTGTCCTCATTGTGTCCTTGTAATTTATTGTCACCGTACAAAGGTACGGGATGTTCTACATTTTGAGTTAAATGGGTCATATTTTAACTATTTGACTTTTCGATGGTTGTAGTGCATTTTTAAGCTTAGATTTATTAGGTAATTTCCAACACCTTATATTCATGTAAGTAAGGAAATTAATCAGTAACGAAAATACACCTTTCTACATCTCAATAGGGTTGGTATTAATTGTGTTATATTAATTTGTCTTCAAAATAACGATTGATCGATAATTAACATGTGCATAAACTGTACTTCCACTGTGATCTCAAGACATCTGTTTGATCACATTCAAAGCTTCTCTGAAATCCAAATGTCAGCGTAGTAAATATGGATAACTTGGGTTCAGTTGAATATACTTACCTTAAGACTCTCGGTGTACTAGCTTATATGAATAAGCAGAATAAGTAAATAAATATCTTAAGAACCTGCATGGTTGGCACTTTGGGCCTTGCTCCTTGCTGAAAGGCTTCAAGGATAACCAAGTCATCATCAAGTAATCTCATACAGTTCATAAACCAGATGTTAGAAAGAAATAACTGTGAGAGAAACAAAGAGCCTAAAGCTTGAAATACATCAATCGAATCAACTCCGTCTAAAGTAGTCCACAGCTGGACATAGACTTCACCGATTTGCGCCATTCTGTCCTCTGCATTGTTTTTTATCTTTTTGTTAAGCGGTAAAAAAGTCTTATGCATTCCAGCATACCGCACCGTCCGGCGAGATAGTTTGGTTATATGGGGCTTGCATCCACTAAAAATAACACCTTGAGCCTACTGTTGCCTTGCCGGATGCAAAACAACCCGCCTCCGAGCACCAAACTCTTTTGGCAATTTCCAGGCTCACCTGAAACATGGCCACCAATCTTGAGGCGATAGAGTCCCCGATCTATTACCCGCTGGCACCAAACCTAGGTCCTTTGCATCCTGTATCAAGTCTGCCCAACCCTACTGAACTAGGTACTTGGAACTTCTCTGTGATAATATTAAAATACTTTATAAATGCCAGATAAAAAGGACAAATTCAACACCCTTTTGGGCCAAAAAGCCAACAAAAAACCAAAACTTTTCTTAACAAAATCATAAAAACACCAACACACGACTCATAAAATAGCTGATAACCAAAGAAACCAAACTGGAAAGTTCGAGAAGTATGTTATAAATAAAATAACATATTCACGAGCTTCGGATGCGCAACTTGAGGGTTCAAAAGTTGGGAAACCACTCCAGGAGTCGGCATGAAGTTTTACCAACAATATATTTGTCTGCCCACCAACCGTATGTCGATGTGGGTGAGGATATGTTAAGAAGCGGAGCGGAAAGCGGGTAGGTAACAATGCTAATGTTCTGGGACTATACAATCACCTTTATGTGGGGCAGGGATAGAGCTCTACAGGACATCTAGCTCCTTCTCATTCTCACACTGAAGTAAGATAACAATGATACTGTTTAATAGTAGCGCCTCTGTATTTATCTTCTGCAAGGTGTTGCTATTGATTCCAAAGGTAACGGAATTTTGAATACCTAATTAATTACTCTAATTAGCTTAAAATTCTCAGGGCAAATATTACAGAATATCGACCGTGTTTGTGTGTGTGGGCTTATTTTTCGTAAAAGATTAAACAGCAGCAAGAGATACAAAGTCCTTGATATTATAGACAATTAGTTAGAAAGAAATGGAAGTCTTTTGCCCACATTCATAAAATATAAAATAATGATATAATAATATGCGAAAGGTGTAACTCTGCTCTTAAAACAATGTTCGCAACCCGCTCCCGCTTCCTCTCCGCTCGTCTCAGTGCCCAAAAGTTTCGATAAAGGCAAACAGACAAACATACCGGACTTACCTCCTCCGCCACTTCAGGCAAACATTCTTGTGAGTAAACTTTAAATATAATAATATTTCACGACTTCTGCAAAAGTTGCGTCATTTTAGAAGTTTCCAGATTTTTTATTTCGAGTAAAATCGTTTTCGTGTAGGAAACGGAAGGTGAATGGTTTTCCTTGAAATGTGCGAACATATTAAACTGTCCTACTTGTACTGATTTTGATATTTTAGGAGTACTATATTTATTTATACTATTTTCTGCCCACTGCTTCGCCCGCGTTTTTTCGGTAATTGACCCGCGGGATAACACTACAGGGATAAAAAGTATCCTATGTGCTATTCCAGACTCTATATATCTATCCCTGTGCCAAATTTCATCCAGATCCATTTAGTAGTTTTTACGTGAAAGAGTAACAAACATCCATCCATCCATCGATCCATCCATCCATCCATCCATCCATCCATCCATCCATCCATCCATCCATTCATCCATCCATCCATCCATCCATCCATCCATCTTATTCGTGTGGTTAGGGCCTAACCTAGTGTCACAGTTTTTATACCGACCATGGGCCTCTGACTTGGCTTTCCATGTGTCGAGAAATATCTCTCTGGCATGCTGGTTTCCTCACGATATTTTCCTTCACCGAAGAAAGTGACAACAATACGCACATGAATCTGAAAGATTAGAGGTGCGTGTCTTGGGTTCGAACTTGTGACCTTTGACTTTACAGTCCGATGGGTTAAGGATTAATCAAGGAATTTACGTAGGCATAGTTCCGAGTCATTGATGTTCTTTTTTTTACGGATTGGATGTCATCATTATGACCCCTGAGGTCAGGAAGGGAGTGTCAGACTTGTACTGACTAAAACCCATCCATGTGTGATCTTAGCCCTTTGTGTACCAAGGCCACGGTATCACTTTCGAACAGTCCCACAGCCCCGGCAGGTATCGGCCCTCTCGGAACCTTTCCGATTAGGTGACATCTCCTTAAGGCGCGCGTGGAACACGAACGCGCTGTCGACACGGCCTGTCGTCATAAGACGTACGGACGGTGAGCTGGCCCATTACTCACCGTCGACAGGCCCGCGCCTCTGGTGCCCGACGCCCGGGGCGTCTCCCGCGGCGGGTCATTGATGTCCTTTAGAATAATTTCACCAAAACAAGGTTGGATTTGCTTAGCAATCAACTTCATTTTAGCCCAAGCTCACCCATTTATATACTCTCAATGCAGAGATAACAGAGGAGCTCGTGGCTAAATAAAGACAGCCGCACGGGTCGATCTTTAAGGTTAAGCCGTGCTTGCCGAGGTTGGTCCATGGATGGGTGACCATAATTACATACCGAGTTTCCTCCGTGCCTCGGAAAGCACGTTAAGCCGTTGGTCCCGGCTGTCATTTGTAGATCTTTGACAGTCGTTACGAGTAGTCAGAAGACAAAAAGTCTGACATCCAGTCTTACCAAGGGGTGTCGTATTACCCAGTTACTGGGTTGTGGAGGTCAGATAGGCAGTCGCTTTATGTAAAATACTGGTACTCAGCTGCATCTGGCTAGACTGGAAGCCGACCCCAAGATAGTTTGGGAAAAAGGCTAGGCAGATGATGAAGGCAGAGATAACAGCGTAACCAACAGGGACAAGCTAAAACGGTGACACTACTTGGATAATTGATTCCAAGGGAAATGATTACAACTACCTTAGGCCACGCAACGAAATAAATCAGAAAATAGTATACATAAATTGGTTGTTGAAATCTACTATTCTTTGCTAAAGCTTTCTTTCTCTTCAATTATAATAACAAGCATTACCAAACTGACTGGAAGAACTACCACAGTCAAAGACAAGGATATCTTCTTTCACAGACCTTATGAAATACAATTTCTAACCAACTTAATACAATACAAGGACAAAAAAACATATTCACTTTAAACAATTTTCTACATCACAAAAGTACTTTACGTACCGTCATCCAATATTACGAAACAAAATAAAATTTTCGAGGAGGATAGGAAAAAATGGAAACCTTCATACGTAAGGAAAATAGTCTTGGAAATAAAAGCGTGTGAGGAATCGAGTGTTTCCCTTCGTTTCTTCGGGTGGCGTTTGACAAAACATCCCCCTGCCTCCCCTGGCATATGCGAGTAACACATTATCTATCACGGAATAAGCTTGTGTGCTGTGGAGTAGCTGTTGTTTTTGTATTTTTTGCTGAGTGTTTCTTTTTTAGGTTAGGTAATCTTTTCGGTCGTATTGAAGGATTTACTGATGTTTTCGAATGATATGCTAGTGCTATTACCGTTCATTTGAACGGTAAAAGCACTAGCGTATGATTTAAAAAGCTTGAATTTACAAAGGAAACACTGTATTTTTAAAACTGTCGCAAATTATTCAAATGCAGTTTAAAATTTTGCTTAAAAAACGGCTACTGAGTACAGTCACATAAAAATTGGAACTTAACAACGTAAATACGTTATTTAAATTAGTTGTGTTCTTTGTAAATTCAAGCTTTTTCCAACTTGCCTGAAACTCAAAGATCCTTAAAGTACACACCAGTCACACTTATATCTATTTCTCATTCACCAACCGACTTATCTAGTAATACTAAATCCTTTTCATTCTACTCATCCGTCGAAACGCGTACTAATCCAGAAAAAAATATACCTGGCGTCTCCACAGATTCTGATGTTCTCTCACAGCGCCATATGACACATGTGCGACATAAAGCGAAGTATTGATCTAGTGCCGACTTTCTGTAAGATAGTGTTTGGGACACAACAATGTATTTCTTTGCTAACAGCCAATAAGAGATGCGGTAAAAGGTGTATTATGTTTCACGTTCATTTGTTGAGAAAACTCTGGAAGTGCTCATAAAGGCATAGAATTCTAGTAGAAAAAAAATAACCTAACGATTCCAGTATTTATGTTCCATTAGAAGAAACATCAATGAATTAGAACACAAAACTGTTATCTATGAAAATGTATTGAGTCGTATTTTATTCAAGGAACTCATACTTAGGGTTCATGAAGATGATGAACTTTTCTAAAACTCTTCGTTTCTTTTCCAATGGCAAATAAAATATTGTTGTAGAATGTGGTAAAAGTTATGCACCTACGAGCAACACATAACTTACACAAAACAGCGTAAAAATAATTCTTGAAAAATTTACACATCGTGCCAAGAAAATAACATCGAAGTTGGCCGCGCGCGATAGCCACAAACTACTCGGTGGAACCAATAAACGGCTTGTCATCCCGCTCTGATTGATCATTATTTTATGCGCCAAACTATCGTGCTATCTCTCTCTCACTGGAGGACTG
Source organism: Cerastis leucographa (assembly GCA_963082945.1). Classification (NCBI taxonomy): domain Eukaryota; kingdom Metazoa; phylum Arthropoda; class Insecta; order Lepidoptera; family Noctuidae; genus Cerastis; species Cerastis leucographa. The sequence goes on from OY720359.1 coordinate 4,068,616, forward strand.
CCAGCGAACTCCGCCGTGCGGTGTAGAAAATGTGGCGTTTCCGTTTTTATTTGAATACAGAATCGCGCGATAATGACGGTGTGAATTTTTATGTGCCGTCATAGTTCAAGATGAAGCCGAATGTGTGTTCGGAATTCAAAAGTGGTTTATGGACGTCCAATTCTAGAAGCGAAAGGCGAGTACCTATGATTGTCATGTGAAGGAAGATACCTACTTACTTGTGTTGATGAATTTTTGAAAATTAATGCAATAGTGCTTTTTTTTTGGTTAGTAGCCAGTAGCTATCAGCCAACAATCTTGGTCATTGGTTTTTGAAGGTGAGCTAGATTATATTGAAAGACATCTTGTTTAAATGTGATATTAAGCTTTGAATTCAAGCAAAAGTAAGTTTACTTCATCATCACTGGTTTCAAAACGGTGAACGAAAGCCGGTTTAGCATGTCCTAGAATCAAGAGTTTGAAGACATGTGACGTCTGTTAACCAGCACTGGGCCCGCGTGGTAGATTATGGCCGACTATCTTCTTCTGAGTGATGATGATAGTCGTATCATATCAAAAAGACATGCTGCGCCAACCCATAAATAAAATGAGATAGCAGCAAGAGAATGATGTTACCCGAGCGATAGTGTACATAGCTTTGTTTTATCACTGAAGGCTGATAATATTATAACAAAGAAAGGCAATGAAGCCTAAGCTGTTTTTACTACTTTAGTATTCATCCATGATTCGTAAAAGTATTGTTGTTTGTAACATAAGCTTCCGAACTATAATTTTGTTACTACCCTATAATTTTATTTGGCTGTTTGTGCCAAAAATTAAATTGCTTTCAGCAGTTGTTGGCAAAATTGTTTTGGCACAGTTTGAGTTAGATTTTAACGTTAAGTGTCATCATCATTTCAGCCGAAAGACGTCACTGCTGGATATAGGCCTCCCCCAAGTGTCGCCACATTGACCGGTCCCGTGCGACTCGCATCCAGCGGATTCTCGCAACCTTCACCAGGTCATCGGTCCACCTGGTGGGAGGCCTTCCAACGCATTGTCTTCCGGTTCGCGGTCGCCATTCCAGAACTTTTCGGCGTCATCGACCATCCATTCTGCGAGCAATGTGCCGTGCCCACTGCCACTTCAGTTTGGCAATTCTTCGGGCTACGTCGGTACCCTTGGTACTCTTGCGGATGTCCTCATTTCTGATTTGAACGTTATGTGTACTTACCAATTAAACCGTTGGTTGAATGCAAAAAGATGGACGTACAGAATTATATTACTGATTACCCCCTGTTTATATTTAATGTTCGTACAGTCCATCTAAACGTTCGCTTTGTCTGGAAGATATCGCTATCAACGATAAGACATTGTAACCGTAGATTTAACAATATTGTTAAGCAGTTAGAAAATTATTCAATTCTAATCTATATATTAAGGTGTTAAAACCTCAAAGCCACAAAATAACCTCTAACCTCAAAAAAAATAGTAATTTTTCCGAGCGAAAAAAAAATCCGTTACTTTCCGTAATATACGACTACCCACTAGGCATGCGGTTGACAGGCGGGCTAAAGGATTTATGAACGTTCCCCTGTACCGTTCGAAGAAAAAAACGCCAAGTAAAGCATAGCCTGCTTGGTAGCGGAAGGATATTATATTTAAAGTATAGTGTTGTGTTCCTTAATAGAAATCTAGGAACTAGCCGCAAAATACTTTTGTGTATTATAATTGAAACGCAGATACGAATATTTCTTTTATTTGAAAAATATATCAAAGTTAAAAGGATTGAGTAGTCTCAAACCAGTTCATCATCAGCATTCTCTTGCCTTATCCCAACCTTTTTGGGGTCGGGGCAGCAAGTCTTCTTCTTCCATACTTCTCTTCTTGCCATATCATTCTTTAAACAGTCTTAACCCACTTAACTTATACAACGTGTAACGTTAAATGCGCAAAACCTGAAAATAGTTTGATCAGAATAACGAGCAGAATCAATTGAACCACTTTTTAATATAGGTCACATTTTTTCAAAAAATATTCATTAAATATGTTGCCCTGTCTATTTGTTCATAGGTCAAGCCCTAACGTGCGCAAACCCGCCAAAATAGGTAAACAAACACAAATGTTTGTCGTCCACTTTAAATTTTCTCATACGCGGGAAAAAAAGAAAGAAAGAAAGAAACAATCAGAATTTCCAGTAAAACTAAAACAGCACATAAAACCTTTACGTTTTTTTTTAATGATTTTTTTTCTCTCAGATCTAGTTTAATTGAATTAAAAATCATTTGGGGTGTCTGAGGTTTTGCGCATTTAACGTTACACGTTGTATAATATGGGATAGTTACTAGGTATTCTTAGCAACTCACGCACATTCATTCTTATGTAACTCACTGCGAGCATTAAACTATAAAGCTTTCTCCAAATGCATATCATAACTATATTTAAATCTTAAATCCTAATAACCGCTGAACCTATCAATATCCCCAACAATTTTATACCACCGAACCAAACTTTAACAACTCTTCAATCCAACCCTTATCACAGACTTTTTCGTACCGAGCTCAAACTTCTGAACTAAATACCGGTACCATTACTGCTCCGCCATTATGATGCAAATCTGTCCCAATTAGTCGTGCTCAGAGCCACAGTCCCCGGATACACATCTGCCGGTTAATTTCCCTAACAATACATGGTTTTAATATTCAAATACATCACCTTTTCTATACACTGGCGTGATTTCTAAACACTTATCGTGTTTGGTACCGGTTTGGATTTAGTTTGTTGGAGGTACATGTTTTGGTAAGTTGCTGGGTCGTTTTTGGTGGCCTGAAGTGTAAAATTGGGAAATGAATGATTAACAAAAATTCTTATAAAAAACTTCGAAAATAAAAGATCTTTTGTTTATTATGTAACAATTATATTAACGTGTATTTTATTTTTATTAACGTGTTTTTTTTTAGCACAAAAATAATTAAACTTTAAATTTTAACTAAAAGGGAAAGTAGTATTTAGCTGAGTTGTATGGCAATGTTAGAAAAGTTTAAATTGATTTTCATTTAATGAGTTACTTAGAACGTCGACCTTTGGCTACTTCGTTACTTCTGCCTTATACTGATACGGACAAGATACCGACCTATTGGTTCAATGAGACATTCCTTATAAATAGACAATGAAAATAATTTACCTATTGCGATCATTAAACAACGATTCTTTTGGCTCATTGATATTTAAAGAGATTCCAAATTTAAAACACCAGATTTCTAACTTAATGCCATTACACAGTTTTGTAATTCGAATGCAAGAGTAATTAAAAAAAAATAAAAAATGATCCATTCGGAAAACAATATCGGAAATCTTATCAGTCAGTACTTTATCGAATCGAACCGTAAATGGCTTAACAGGGAAACAGCTTAACATCACAAAATCTCAAGATTCCCGACGACTTTAAAAATCACTAGCTAACCCTTTAAAGCCGCTCCTATCGCTTCAGATATGTTAACACATAAACACGCTGTACTAAGTACCCAGCGATAAGCCGTTATAGAGCTATTTCCTAAAAAATGGCGGTTGATAGCTAAAAGGGTTATGAGCATCGATAGATACCAGGAACGCAGGAAGTGTGTAGATGTGCGTAGATTGAGTTTAGAGCCGAATTTAGATTTGACAGGGTGAAATCAGCGGGATAGATTCGACAGGGGAAAATGATTGAAAAGAAGGATGCGATTTTCGCCTTGAAGGTGAGAAGGGTGAATTAAATAGGGTTGGTTGTTAGGGCTAACAGTTTTTTTTTTCTGAAATAAAGTGAAATCTTTACTGTGTAGACACAAGACTTACTATTTACCACTCTATTACATATCTATTAAAGTTAATTTTAACCAAAGCAGAGCACTCTAAACTTCTTCCTATTATTATAAAATAGCTGCTGCCCGCGACTTCGTTCGCTTAGACATTTTGATGGGTTTTAGGGGTATGAAAAATAGATGTTGGCCGATTCTCAGACCTAACCAATATGCTCACAAAATTTCATACAAATCGGTTCAGCCGTTTCAGAGCAGTTTGGTAACAAACACCGCGTCACGAGAATTTTTATTAGAAGACTAGCTGTCCCGCGCAACTCCGTCTGCGTCACATTTTCCCATTCCCAGTTTCGTAGCGTGATGATATATAGCCTATGTCCTTCCTCAGGTTGAAATCTATCTTCTTACCAAATTTCATTAAGATCCGATCAGCCGTTTAGTCGTGAAAAGGTAACAAACAAACTTACTTTCGCATTTATAATATTAGTTAGGATTATATAAAGAAGTTTAGAGTATAATTAAGTATAGTATAGTCTAGAATCTACTGGAAGCTATATTTCAGTAATTACGTCAGTAAACCAAGCCCATCGCAGTCCACTGCTTACACCATATTCTCAGTCTTACTTTCGAGTTAGCAACACAATTTCACCCAAAAGTGTCCTCTCGTCTCCTTATTAAACATCAACATTGTACACAAAAATATACTCTCAACGTCAAAATATTAACAGAATATAAGAAAATACCGAAAACATTCCAATAATCCTTTACTTTAGAGCATCGTATGTCGCCGCAAGATTAAATTCCTTACAATATAACTAGTACGCAGAAAATGTTCCGTCTTTTTAATATCGTATGTTGGGACTTTTTTATACCGAATATAAAATATACAATTTCAGCATCTTCAGTGACATTGTGTACCATCCATCTTTTCGGGTTTAGCTTGACGTCTCTTTCTAACTCGTTCTTTCGTCTCTTTCTATCGGATTTGTAGTTCCCCCCAGTGGGCTGGAGGAGTTAACTCTTTGAGCATTTTTCATTGGAATACGGCGGATATGAAGAAATGTATCGCGTACTCAAGCGTGTTATGATTTTTTACTTGTTTCTATTTTTTTTGCTGCGGTCGTTTTATTAAACTCGGATTGGGGTGAATTAGCATATGGTGGTATTGAACTATGGTGCCTTTGGGAGACAAGGATTGTGTTCGGAGGCATAATTGGAAAAAAGAAACATCTTACTTACTAAAAATATGGTTGTGGGCTTGTGGCACCTTCGCGTGTCTTTATTCTGTGATTGAGAGATTCCAACCAAAAAAATCTGACCTAATGTTCAAATTTTTTAAACGTAGCCCCACACTAGGAATTCTACTACACTAAGAAATTCTACTTCACACTAGGAATTATACTAGGAATTCTGTTGCATCTACATCTTTTAGAACGACATCGTTAGCTTTGCTGATTTAGACGTCCTCATTTGCTAAAGGTAATGAATTATTTGGGTTCTGCCTGTTCGTTCTATCGTGTGTCGTTCGTCTTTTTTGTAGTTAGTAGTTAATACTTTGTTCTAGCTCATTTTGGGCTTCGTCATCTTCCTTACTTTTCTTTTGTCAATTTGACACTGGCTTCTTCACAGTTTCCCTTTTCAGTACCGCTTTGAGAGATTAGCGTTAGCACACGTCACTCAATTCGATGACAAACACTCTTGCTTCTGTATCAACATTATGTTCACTGCAGTCGAATTCTTTGGTTACTGAAATGAGTATTGAGGATAGGGTTGATTTTGTTACTACTAGAAATATGTAGCTTAACATACTGGTACACAATGATGTCGATAATTGACATGATGCGAGATCTTTTGTATATCAACAATCACGTAACATATTGCTCCATTCCAACGTCACACCCCAAAAACCACACCACTTACCAAAAAAATATTATTCCTTTTACGAAAAAAAACATAACTCCACCGAACAAAATTCCATATTCCGCTGCAACCACCACCAACAATTGGCGCTTATTCCAGTCACAATTCGGTTATATTTGCCGAAGAGCCTTGCGATTCCGAGAGAGCTTTAAAAACCATCGATTCGATATTTGAGATTCCGATCACGTTATTCAGCGGCGGCGTAGTACGTGCATCTGCCATCTAGCGTAGACAGCCAGTACTATTATAGAGTTAACGTGGTTTGAGTCTGTGTTACGTGCCCGGTAACCAAGAGTTTAAGCTTTGTAAGCACGTTGGGTTACGCGCCGTGTGTTAGTTATCAGATGACTGGGTAGACGGGCGGGTTATTACTGGCTAAGCTAACGATGGACTGATTCTAGCTGTGACAAATCACTAAACAGAGAGATGTTCTACCCAGAACCAACGTAGAAAGTCATCAACTAAATTTGAAAAGATGGACATAACAATAGATTGACAACAGCTAAGACATATCACTAAATAAAGATATGTCTAATCCAGAATCAAACTAAAACGAAGAGAAGAGGGGAGAGGAATGCAGATTGGTTAAAGAAGCTTTGATACTTACAATGACAGAATCCGAGGAGAAATGTGAAAAGACATGTCAAGCGATCAACGACTGTCTCAGAGAGAAATATCTCAAAGAAGACTGAGAAATTCTTGATCATATGACATACCTACGAATCGAAATGTTTTGGTTTCTTTGATAATGTTTCATAGAAAAGTAACGTCTACGGAATAGCAGCTTTCTATGATCAAAGGTCCTTAGATCTCTACATACTTGCAAGTCTGCCTCTCTGAGCGTTAAGGAGCTGGAATGAACTGTAACGTGGACTTCCAAAGGAGATAGCCCGTCTTCCCTATATCTCGGGACCTACATGTTACCGCCATGAAATTGGTGTTATTTTTTAAGATAGCACACTTAGTATTATGTCACTTAATTTCAATGAAATTGACAGTTTGTATTCTGAGCTTTTTAATTTGAATTTATGGCTAAAGTGAGGTTAGAAAATGGATTAAGTGACAAGCAACTATACAATTTAATCAGAAATCATTCTTATTTAACTGGTTTGTTATACAATTACAGTTACTGGTAATCATTTTACGTATGATTATAACCGAAACCTGATATTTTTGTAGTATGTATCTACCTAGATTATGTTTTCAAAAATACATATAACTCTGCAACAATGTCAAAGATTAATTGCCTGCAAACATTTGTATTAATTAGTTTTATGATATTGTGTTTGCAATGGTCTGGCTAAGAGTTTAAAAGTCTATACCGTACAGTTAGATAGTAAGATCACAGAAAATACGAATTTCGTAACAGAACACATTCACAAGCACATCAAAGCGAATGAATTGACGTTTGATTTCATGTTTGACAAATGAACAAATACATGACATATGTTTTCAAACCTGACACAATGTCTTTTTAGCCACGTATCCATACTTAGCTAGTGAATGTTGTAAATAATAGAATAAAATGCATTTTTCACAGGTTTATAACTGTATATTTTTGTTCTTTTTTGTGTTTTCGTTATATTATAAAATGACGATAATTTTGCAATAAAACAGTTGACTGTAACGCGTAGGCCCAAAAGTGGGCATTCTCCTTTCAAAGAGTATGTATTGTATGTTGCCCAAAATTTAAAGATCGCTGGCTAGAAATAATATGTGACCAATAACAATATCAACTTCAGGTCATTTACATTAACTTACAACTCTTCGGTTTTTTTTTTATACTGATTGCAAGCTTGCATGTTGCAACTGGAGTTTTTTAACAATAATCGTCCGTGTGCATCATTATCTGATTCTATGCATGATTCATAAAGAATACTGAGCGGTGATGTAATATCATAATATAATACTAGATAGGCGTTATTTATAGATAATGTATCGGCCACAATTTATATTCAATACAGTCAAGTTATAATATTAGTGATGGACTATCATATCACTGCAAGTAACATTAGACGCTATACTCTTAGTCATAAAATCGATAATTCCATGAGAGAGTTGGATGATGTTATTCTTAAGCGAGTCAGCAGAGAATACTTGAGAGCAGATTTTTAGTATTGAATGCCCGTTTAAGGTTGTTAACGCCTGCTTATGGGTCTTGAACATTCACACCGCATATTGCAACTGTAAAAAGGTTTACGACTCCTTGCAAAAGAATACCTAACTAAATTGCAAAGTCTTTAGTTGCTTCTCAGTTGCCATCTAGTTGCAAAATAACGTTACGGTGTTACTAACCGGTGGTGTGACTGTCTTTGCAAGCTCGCTCTTCATTGTTTGATTCGATGATGTTTTGTATGATTATCGTTCCTATTAACTGAGCTACTAACATGTTAGCTGATGTTGCATTTGTCTACTACAACTATTTTCCTATTTCACTTACACTGGCATACATCCAGTTCGATGGTTTCTGTTATAGTTCCTCTTATGACCAAATGTTCAGACACGTTAAAGTACCAAGAAGTCTAACAACCCATTCCAGAATACCTCAAAATCAGGCCTTTATCAAATTGTACTCGAATCGAGGCGTACAAAATCTCATAGCAACAGAGCCATGCAAATCAGAAAACCAAATATAAAGGACTCTACAGAATCAGTAATGTATCTGGCAAAGAAAACATGGCATTACCATGAGGTTCGGATGCCAATCTGCATGGCAGGCGGCATTCATATTTACCCAATAAGATGGGATAACACAGATATATTGCTCATATACCAGTTCTGATTACGGGCACGTGAAACGGAAAGCTGGGATTTGTAAATAAATGTAGTATGCGCGATGCGCGACGAATTTTTGTTGAACGAATGAGTTCTTGGAATTGATGGTTTAGGTCCTGAATTTGATTGGTAAGGATTGGTTCATATAGCTGTTGTAACAAGGTTCTTTTTGGTAAAAAACGAAAACCTGAAGTCCACATTAGCCGTTGATGAACTGGATGCAATGGGGACCTGGAAACTTTTGCCTAACAATGAGATAACCAAGAATAAAGTAACAGTCAAAATCTATGGAATCCAAGGATGCCGACTTGAGCCAAATTAAACATATACGGCAATAAAAGTGAGGAGCAAAGTAGAAAACTAACGTTTTATACAGATGCGGACGATTACAGTGCAACATAATATTCTCAGATAGGTAAACAAATCAAGTTATTTTATCGATCAATAAAGTTTCTTATAAAATTCAAAAAAACATCACGCAAACACGAGAATTACTTTGCGTGAACGACTCTTCATTACCATGATATTTTTCACATAAAACATGTTTACGTACATTTCGTCATAAAAACACTGTCATAACTCGACTTTGTGCAATGTCAAACGTAAGCCTTATAAAAAAGGTAAACAGTTCGGTAAACAAACACACTTAGAAACCCAAACTCGAACACACACGAGATAAAAATAATGAAATATGAACTTTGGAAAATACACTACACTCGAGTAGGAACACCCCTAAGAAAAATATCCCATCCATCAACAAAGAAAGTAGCGAACCTCCTTGCCTAAGACAAATGATTGACAGCGAGCGAAAAAAAAAGGAAAAAAAAGATAGGAAAAAAAAGAAATGATTCCTTATTCAAATTTTCACGGCGTTCGATTTTTTCCTTTGTCACGAGACGTTCCTTTTTTGTTTCCATTTGTAATTTGTCGGTTTGCTCTTTCGTTGTAAAAACTGCGTTCAGTCAGCGTAAATGTCTTTTGGCAAGTTTTTTTTTTTATTGATTTTTTATTATAGAGTGTAGACGTTTTGATATTCCAACGGTGTGTGTAATTTCGTATTGTTGGCCTACAATTTGTCGTTTGAAAGACGTAGCACATGCAAATTGTAAATAGGGATGTATTTATGAAGTTACGGATCTTATATAGTACGATGAAAATGCTGACTTATACAAAATTAGATAGAGCTCATTTTCCAAAAGTAACCTATCTCTAGTTCCAAGTCGCAAGTACAATAGGCTTGGTTTATCGTTTATTTATTTATTACTACTATTTAAGGAAACATTCATTAAACAAGAATTACTTTTATTACTTCAGGCGTTGGCACTACTGATAAATCTACTTATTCCATTATGAGAAAGCAAATCGTGATCATATTTACCTATAACAGTCGCACTATTGATTAAGTAGGCTGGCGAAAAATATCGCTGGTCAATAAAATAGCGTAAATAATAATTATTATTCCTGTGTTTATGTAACTATCAGAATTAAACGTACAGCTAGCCCCTGCCCCTGTTATAACAAGTTTTATAGATTACTGGACTACATCCAGACTTAAAACTTTACCTCTCTAAAATTTGTTTTTTTTCTTGTAGTGAAACTTCTTATGCGACTTCCATCAAGTTTAACGCTACCATGGAGGGGGGATAATTTCTAAAACTCACTAAGAGATGGCAGTATTACAAGATTTGTGACTACGTAGTTCTACTAGGTGGCTACGCAAGATGGCGTGCAAACAGTCATACATTCGACTCTTCGGTGTGACCAGCCTTCGCTCAATTTCCATGAGTAGAATAAACCTGTAATAAAAATAATACAACAAGAAAACAACAAAATATTATTTCGAAGCTCAATAAAATAACGAGTAGTATTACGAAGTTTCACTTCTTCCGCGCGGAGGGACTCCACGCACAATTTTTTTTTTTATTGTTGAATAACTGTCATATCCTTAATTTAAAATCCATTAAAGAATCAACCCTATAAAAGCACAAGCCCAATTTGAACGATAAACCCGAATTCCATTCGAATTCAAATTTCAAATCGACCGACATCAGCTGACTGTCGAAAGCGTTCGCAATTTAAACTGGTGACCTTGTAAAAGCGTTAATTCACCCCATCCCCGCGTAATTTGCGCTTACCGTAAAACTGATTACGCGTACAACAGCAGACGATTCCGTCTCTTTCTTCTATCGTACTGTTTCACTCACTCCCATTCATGAAACGTTTAATTATACCGCCTTGGGATGGCTTTATGCGATAGTGAAAGTGGTAAAGTTTGATTGGACTTTCCAGGGAAAGTGTTGGGAGTGTGGGGAAGTTGGGTTGTTTGCGAATGTTATAGTTGAAGAGATGTTTTGTAGTTTAAACTTTACTGGATACTGTTGTTCTTAACGTACAACATAAATTTTAAATATGCAACCCAAAAATGCAGTTTGTTTTTGCAAGAATTTGAAGATGAAAAGGTCGAATATTTACGTGAAAATTATTTTGTTTTTTGCTCTGAATCCTACTGAATAAGAGTATGTCATACGAAAAATAAAATATTTTGACAATAGTGAAACTGGGAGGATTATAAACATTCTAATCAAAGAAACTTTTTCTCATAATTATGATTTTCCATAAAAACATCGCATAACACCAACCAATACGCGCGTCTTTCGTCTGCCGAGTTTTTTAAATATGGCGGACGCCGGAGGCTCTCAAACACTCATTTATACCCCTCCTTGTTTTCCGGATCCTGTTTAATTTAAACTTCGAATGTTGAGCAGGTCCGGGTTACGACGTAATGAGTGGGGGGTGAGGAGGGGTGAATTAGGGTTCTTGAGGGTTATTGTGTCACTTGTTGATTGAACGTTACGTAGAATTAATTTGAATTTGTGAGTGTTCGATTGTTTCTTTGTGTGTGTGTTTAAAGTGTGTCAGTTGCTGGCCGGTAAGATTGCGGCTTTTGGAGTGCTTTCAAAGTTAACATATTAGGGATAGGCAGTGATGAAACAAGAGTGAGCAAGCATTTTCTAGACACGCTTTTTCCATAGAACATTCATCTATCAGGCGAGGTCGCGTTCAAAGCAGACCGAACCCGTTAACAAGAGAGTGAGGTTGTGAAGGGACCAAACATTAAAAAAGTTAAGCCTATGCTAGGTATCATGCTTATTTAAGCGCTTAAAGACAAAGAAAAATATTTACCTAGTAGCCCGTACCTTAGTTTGGGTTATTTTCTTCTCGCTTTCGCCTCGTTTCTTCTACGTTGTTGCAAAAGCTTTATAAAACTACCTATCTGAATTACTCCTGAAACTAACAAAAACAAAACATAGTTTAGGTCACAATACTAAAACTAAAAATTCCAAAAGCCAATAACAAAAATCAATTTAAATTATAAATCCTACAGAAAACCGATATTACAATAAAAACCAATACTTTTCATTGGGTCGCCATTATCCGTTATTACGGAAATGATACGATATTACAAGCCAATACCACAATATTACAGTTATTGGTATTTGTACCAATAATTACTTGTACCAATATTGTCACTGATTTGTTTGCAGTTTTATTGTGTTTGTCACGAAGCGGTGTTTGTGGGTTAAGTTTGAGGCAAAAAGATCTTAAGAACTTTTTGCCTCAAACTTAATTGCATTGCGGCATTTCATACAAAATGTCAAGTCCTTATTTTCCGAAATAACAGAACTGATTTTAATGCATGCAATGAATTAAAACGCATAAGCAGGATACATAGGTCTAAAAAGTTACAAAAAACCTTTTCGAAAAATAGCTTTCGATCAATGCCTCATTGCATAAGCATCTATTTAATAATTTAATATGTTACTCATAAATAATCCAGCAGCACGCATAACAGGACCGCTGTATAAACGGGCTATGTTGACGGAAGAATCGACAAATTGTCAAATTGTCATTGTCTATCTGTCATTATGTCTATTCTTCCGTACACAAAACTTGTTTCGATAATAGTCATGCGACGCGTGCAGGTTAATTCAAGTCAAAATTGACGGAGAAAGAAACGCTGATCAAAATTATTGGCATGTCATCTAACTAGGCTCACAGATAGTCACATTTGAGCGTTAATATAGTTCCCCAAAATGGCCGCTATTAAATACTTCGTAGTGTTTTAGCTGGGAAGAGTAGATGACGCAATAAGCCCCCTAGAAACACATCTGTCTATTAAGCAAACACTACTTAAAATACTCCCAAAGATCCTAAATTCTTTGCCTTCGAAAAAAAAAATATGCCATTGAATATTGTTTTCAGAGACGCGTAATTCTCCAATCAATTTTACAATAGGAGCATCTGAATGGGAAATAAGCTCTTAGTAACAACATACTTGAACCGCATCCAGTTGCAAATATTATACTGTCATTAGGTACATTGTTATTCCTTTTAAATCTGATTTTGCAGTAGGTACAGTATTCTGTATTCCCGTTGATATAAGGTTTATATCAAAGGTGAATTAATTGTGAAAAAACTGTACGTCTGCTACTGAACATCTTGTAATAATATGGAGCTTCGACCTCTGAGCCTCTGGCATATACAATCCTTAGAGAAATATACTTTGAATGACGACAGCGATGGAAAATAACGTGACCTTTTTATTGTGACTTTCTTATATTTTCTCAGAAATCGCTGAAAGAAGACAGGATTGATAACAATTATTCTGTTTCTTTGAGTTTATAAGCTTATTATAGCAATATTATTATCTACAGAGGATTTTTTAGCTTTAAACGATTAATGGACTGCGTGAAAGATGCTATGGTTAGAAAAGAGGTGTCTGACGAGATGACGAGATAAAGAAAATGTATGGAAAACGAATATTAGTTGCGCCGACTCCAAATAAATTGGGATAATGGCAAAAGTACGATGATGAAAATGAGATGAGCTTAAAGTTCTCTTTGACACTGAAATTACCAAATGTTCTAGAAATATAATATACGTACAGCCAAGCGAATTTCCCAGATCAGCCCATCCCAACGGAGACCTAGAAAGATACGAATAAAAATCAAATTGACATTTAAATATCATAAACACGCTTTGAAAACCAAACTTCCTCAAGAAACAAACTTCAAACGAGAAAAACCAAGATAATGCCATGTCGAACATCCCTCATCCCTTTAAAATTGACACAGAATAATCCCAAACAGAACCTCTCTAGCCAAACAATGACCTTATTAAAGCGACATACACGAATAATTCAAACATACATATGTTTATATACGCATATAATACACATGCTACTTGGTAAATCCTTCAGAGTAAAACGAGATGGAACGGGGTGGCATCAGCCCCTTAAGGGGGTACCCACCCTCGTCTATAGAATGTCTCCGCACGAAACCCCTTTGTAGGAAGGAAGGGTTACCTTGGGAATGGAATAGAAAATAGTACATAATAAAAATTCAAAATATATTCTTTGGAGGCTCCAATTTTCTGGAATACCCGAAGGGTACCCCGTTCCTTTAGATTATTCGCTTTTTTTTTCGGTATTCGGGTAGACACGGGAACGACGGTTGCTGTGCCACGTGATGCCTTTGAATTATGTTCCTTATAACGATCTGAGAGAAAACATAATAAAATACAATGTTTGCGTAGAAATGATAACCTTGGTTTTGTTTTTTATTCGAATGTGAACTAGAATCTGTTTGATCATCCCGTGTCTGTGAAATGCGACGTTTATTTTTGTGTCTTGTTTAATGATGTCGTTTGGTATATGGATGTTTTAGTTTTCTATTCTTTGGGTAAATGCTACGTACGAAGTATACACATTTAAGTAGGTAGTCATACGCTATTTATTCAAATGTAGCATTTTATGGAGTAATGTTTCCTTAAGTAATAATAATAAAAATAATAAATAAAAGTTTATTTCGGAACAAAAACAAGACTAGGTACAACAAGTAAAACGATGGTAGCTGCAAAAGTATAAACTGTAGCGCAGCTAACAACGCCCTTTCCCAGATACCGAATGGAATTATGTTCCATGCTAACTTTCTTAATAGGTATTAATTAAGGTTTTTTTTTTATATAAAAAAAATAAGTTTAAAAGAAAAAAAAAAAAAAAAATTGAAAATAATTTCCTTAAGTAAGTGTCATTTGTTTATCACATTTGTCTTTTTTGTGTCTTCTGTTACATATATTTTTACCTTACGTTTTCTTCTGCTTTACCTTGACATGTTACTATCATGATTTTACTTCATCATTATCACAGCCTGTACTCGTCCATTGCTGGACATAGGCCTCTCCATGACACGCCACTGAGCACGATCCTCGGCCACTCCCTTCCAGCTCTTGCCAGCTGCCTTAATTTATACCTTTCTAATCTTTGATTTTACTTATTTCCCAAATAATTTAGGAATAGATTTTCAAAAGTTCTTACCAAACAAAACAGCCCTTTACACTTTTAACTACCCAATCCCCCAAATTTTCTCGAAACATCGATGAACTTGAACCGCTCTTTCGCTTCAAACGTACATTTACATTAGCACTAATGAACAATATCCTAAACCATCAAACCGCCGTCAAATTTAACTCATTCCATATAAAATAGAATAAGGAAACAGTGGTTTGATCGAACATCCCCGCCGTGTCAGGTACCGAGTCAAAAAAGAAATTCCATTTCCACAAACGAAAAATCCATCCAATACAATATATCACGCGTCTAAGCCCGTTAGGAATAGAGCGAGATGGCACTATGTGTGTTGCTTAAGTTAGAAAGGGATGGAATCAAATGTCCCTGCGAAATGGAACGTAAGAAGATTGAATAGAAGTCACACTAGTGCGGAGTTACCTTTACACACACTAGTGTGAATGTACTATACGATATGTTAAGGGGAATGCTGGAGTACTGGTTCTAGTTTTATGTCTTAATTTAGTAATGGGTTATTTGGGAATTAAGCATAGTATAAGGCTTAGTTCAAACATAAAGACATCACGCTTTTTCCACTGGAGGAAAGCAGATTCTACGGAACGATCTATGAGTATTGTATAAAGCAGATTTTAGTTTCTTCAAGCTGGCTATTTAATTTCCTCTCATAATGCCAAAGGTTTTTACATTATTTGAAAAGTCCTATATGTTTTGGGTATTAGTATCTACTACAATGTTTTGTAAATTTAAATGTAAGTAGGTATTGTTTAATAAAATCGCTATATTCCCTTAAATATTATTGTACTAGCTGCATTACTTCACTTTCAAAAAGCTGGGAGTCATACAAGGTATTGTTTTGCATCCTCGTCAAATTCAAGAAGGTGCCAATGATTCTTGTTCCGAATCAATAATAAAATGGGTAGGCATTTTTTTTTTTTCTTATTTACGGAAATCGGTAAGTGTAAACCACCCGTGTTTTAAACGTGGCCCGTCTGATTCTCGCTCTATAACTGCGCTTGCACACATACAAACAATATCAAACGTTTTCGATAATTTCTATTCCCTAAACCATGTTAAGGGGGTTATTCTGAAAAACTGACAAACTTAAACAACCAAAAAATACACCGTTTAATTATAATTAAATAAGTACCGCAATTTTAATTGATTATTTATGTCTTTTGGGACAACCTCTTGAATTTTGACGAGGTTGCAAAACAACACCTTGTATAAATTGCAGCGAAGAAAACTGATCTTGTTGACAGCTTGTTGGATACACACAACAAACATATTCCAATCAAAATTTTTCTATTCTTTTCATCAATTCTTCTTTCAATATCAAACGCCAAAACGTCCCCTTAACTAAAGGGTTATGCATGTGTGCGCCTAAATACAACAAGCTCACGCGAAAATTCAGATCAACCGTAAAGAAATGACGCACACTGACGTAAGTAAAGGCTTAGATCACACGTACTCTTGCACGCGAGTGTACCTACACACCCCGTACTCTTGCACGCCAGTGTACTACACGTGGCAATCTTGTTTAGACGTACGTGTGTGAGTGATTTTCGCGATATAGTACACTTGGGAACGGAATATTTTATTTATTTTTCTTGCATTTGGAATATCATTGTTATTATATTAAAGTGAGGCCTGTGTGTGGTAGCTTGCTTTGGTGTTTTCCTATTAAAGTCGATTGGTTAATTAGGCCTTTTTCGACAATACGATATTTGTTACAATCATTCAAAACTTTAGTGGAGGAGCTTGTGGCTAAGTAATAACAGCCGAACGGGTCCAGGTTGGTCTGTGGATGGGTGACCATAATTACATACTGAATTTCCTCCGTGCCTCGAAAACCACGTTAAGCCGTTGGTCCCGGCTGTCATTTGTATGTACATCTTTGACAGTAGTTACTTGTAGTCAGAAGCCAAAAGTCTGACATGCAGTCTTACTAAGGGGTATTGCATTACCCAGTTACTGTGTTGTGGAGGTCAGATAGGCAGTCACTTCATGTAAAATACTACTCAGCTGCATCAGGTTATACTGGAAGCTGACTCCAAAATAGTTTGGGAAAAGGCTAGGCAGATGATGATGATTCAAAACTATAACGCTGATACTTGCTTATTCTGTATAAGTTTGCAAGCATGGTAAGCAGCTTTAACTGAAAGTCTGAATAGTTTTTTAAATCATGCCAAGAGATATAGCGATCCTCTAACAAAGTATCGAATTGTAGGTTCCGTATGTTCTAAACGCGCCTTTTCTCATTCATAACTTTGGCTGCTGTTACTGGTGTCAACCTGGAATTGTTTGGTTCCTCATATTTTTTTTCAATTAATTCAATCAAAGAATAAAGTAAACACATCTTGCTTCGGGTGTCGTAAGAGGCGACTAAGGGACTTGCCAGGGAATGGGCAGCAGCGTTCTCTGTGCTTTTGGAACAACCGTACTGCGATCGCCAACCCGCCTGCCAAGCGTGGCGATTATGGCAAAACAAGGGGGTTTTGCCATGCGGGGATGTCAATGTGATTATGATGATGAATTTTAAATTTCTGTCTGAGCAAAGTTTTCTTCAGCGATTAGGTATAACAGCACAAAACCGATGTGTTTATTTTTCCTATTTTCTAGTAGGTAGAGCAAAATTTCCCATGTAGGTACATGAGTATTGTTCTCAGACCTGTTCAAGTAGACACTACTTTCAATGATTACTTAAATGAAATAACCCTTCAGTATGTACATATGTGAAGGTTTTAGAGGGTAAAGCCCACACGACAAACATTTTATCACCCGAACATTTCAGATAATTTACAAATTTCCGTTCTACATGTAACTTCAGTCGAAAACATCAAATCTACTCGTAAAAATCACAACCCCATAATAATTCCTTAATACCTTATCCACATGCTTACCATAAAACACATATACATACCATGGCCGGTAATAGCTTTTTATGTTCGCCTCGCACGGAACGGAACCCACTGGTTAAACGTTAACGTTCGCGTTTGAGTATTCCGTTCGTATTTGGGGAGCCTTTAGATCCGTGAACCAGGAGAGTGAATTTGGCAAGTCGAGTGGTAGGGGTATTTATGTTAAACAGATGTTTTCTCAATCGTCGTTGTCGACTCTGATGTTGCTGTACGTTTTTACAAGCTGTCGTTTTGCATCCTCGTCAAATTCAAGGAGGTATATATGCTAATGATTCTCGACCCGAATCAATAATAAAATGGATAGCTATTTTTTTATTTACGGAAATCGGTAAGTGTGAACCACCCGTGTTTTAAACGCGGCCCGTCAGATCCTCGCCCTATAAACACGCTTTCACTCGTACAAACAATCTCAAGCGTTTATTCGATAATTTCTTATCCCCTAAACCATGTTAAGGGAGTTATTCTGAAATATTGACAAACAGCAAAAAAAATCCCTAGCGTTAATTCATAAATAACTAGGTATCGTTATTTAAATTGATCATTTACGTCTTTTGTGATAAGCTCCTGAATTTTGACGAGGATGTAAAATAACATCTTGTATAGCTACTTAGTGTTCCATCTTCTTATGTTTTTCCTTTCCATTATAATTTAGGCCATATCCTTGGCAAAACTATAAGTTTTAAGCTTTTGAAAGTGTTAAGCCTATCATGTAATTTTGTGAGGGCAAGCATTTATAATAAATACTTAATGCTTGTTTACTTCGTGCATGGTTCGTGGACTAATACGTCAATTACCACTAGATCACGATTGTAACCCCTCCCAATTATTTAAAGACACTTTTCGCCTACATACATATTTACACTGCTGTGATAAATCTTGCTAAGACAAGGGAAGATTTTCCAAAAAAATCACCTTCTACAGGACAACTGTAGAATCGCTAGAACTTGCACGGAAATGTCTTATATTCACAAAATTGGCAAGTAACTACGTCTGCCCAAACAAGCAAGTCAGCTTTCCAATCAAACGCACCACAACATAGTGCTGTCGTGTCATGGCTACATTTGCTGCGTATGAATCGTAAGCGTACATGTGATATGCAAATCAGCCGTATTATACGATGATTTGTGCGCCCACTGAGATTTGTGACAGCGTGTGTAGTGGCCATGTTTATTACCTATTACAAATATATGTATAATTATGTACATTGTTACTAGGTAGGTTTAGAAATATTGGAAAATAATACGATTTTTCAAGAGCCTACTTGCCTAGTGTCTTCATAACAGAGATCCAATGCTCTGTAGAGTTTCTAGGTCTGTCCTTGTCATAGGACTATCCCTAAAAGATAGTCAAAGCTCGAAAATATTATATACCAAACCACACACATAGTTACATATATTTTTCACAACCAGAATGCGTTATGTTATGACCAGCTGCCCTACCATGACGTCTTAAAGCAGGATAGTTTTACGCTTATTCTAGTGTGGGAAAGAGATGTAGCTATACAAGATGTCTAGCTTCATCTCTTTCCCACACTGGAAAAGGAGTAAAACAATAATGTTTTAAGACGTCATGGCAGGCTACCTGATGTATGAACGTTAGATTTTGCAAAGGAGTAGGTAGGTACGGTAGCAGGTTGCGTTCTGTAGTTTCTACCTGTGGGAAGAAAGCGTGAATTTGTAAAAGTCTTGCTCTCTGCTAAAGTGTATGAAGTAAAAAAAAAAAATCTTTTAATGTCTAATGTCATATTAACGATTAAATTTGTTGGTAGCCTGCACAGTATGTATAGAGCTCGTATCTTGGTAGCCAAAACAGTCTATCCGACAAACGCAGCAGTCTCGTTTGAAAGTAAATCCATCTTTAACGAAGTCGAAGAGCACTTGTACTCCCCGTCATTGCGATATTTTTAGGGTTCCGTACCCAAAGGGTCAAACGGGACCCTATTACTGAGACTTCGCTGTCCGTCCGTCCGTCCTTCCGTCCGTCCGTCCGTCCGTCGGTCCGTCCGTCCGTCCGTCCGTCTGTCCGTCCATCCGTCTATCACCAGGCTGTATCTCATGAACCATGATAGTTAGCCAGTTGAAATTTCTACAGATTATGTATTTCTGTTGATGCTATAACAACAAATACTAAAAACAGAATAAAATAAATATTTAAGGGGGCTCCCATACAGTTTTTATAAATAATGGTACGGGACCCTTCGTGCGCGAGTCCAAATCGCTCTTGACCGGTTTTTTTTATTCTAGACCATACCTAAGAACCTTCTAGTTACGGAGATATTGTAGGTCAAAGTTGAAACTTCTTCACAAGTTGAAAAAAAAAAACTAGGTTTTAAGTTAATAACTTTACATTAAATACCTTAATGACCTGTTTATTAGTTATTGAATCCTGCTTAATGTTTTGAGTGCGTTACATTGAGTTTTACCGTAAAACTTTTTCACCCCATAACAAAGTCATTTCCCAGCAATAATGATAGCGTAGATTTACTTAGTTTGATGTTCAGAATGCTTAGTTGACAGCTTCGTGAAGAGTCCGTTTACACTTTGTATCATCATCATCATCATCATCATCAGCCTATAATGTTCCAACTGCTGGGACACAGTCCTCCTCTCTATGACAGGAAGTGGGCTGTAATCCACCACGCGGTCCCAGAGCGTTTTGTTAGATGTCACATGTCTTAGAATTTTTAGTTCTAGGACATGCCGGTTTCCGCACGATGCTTTCCTTCACCGTTTTGAGAGTACCTTGCATACTGATATGTTATTGTTATATCAAAAACACCATTATCTCAAATCAAAGCAACCAAAACCCCACTGAAAACAAAACCTGAACGAGGGGTGTATCCCTAAAACTTATTACCTCATCTCATCTGCCTATAGCCTTTTCCCAAACTATCTTGGGGTCGGCTTCCAGTCTAACCGGATGCAGCTGAGTACTAGTATTTTGCGACTGCCTATCTGACCTCCACAACCCAGTAACTGGGTAATACGATACACCTTGGTAAGACTGGATGTCAGACTTTTTGCTTCTGACTACTCGTAACGACTGTCAAAGATCTACAAATGACAGCCGGAACCAACGGTTTAACGTGCTTTCCGAGACACGGAGGAAGCTCGGTATGTAATTATGGTCACCCATCCACGGACCAACCTCGGCAAGCACGGCTTAACCTTAAAAATCGACCCGTGCGGCTGTTATTATTTAGCCACAAGCTCCTCCGTGTATATTGATACGTTATTGTTATATCAAAAACGCCATTATCTCAAATCAAAGTAAACAAAACCCCACTGAAAACAAAACCTGAACGAGGGGTCTAAAACTTATTACCTAAGTCTATCTAATGCCGAAATGTTTGTGAGGGTTGTATCTTCCATCGTCTGTCCAGGATTTCCGATGTAAGCTCTCGGATATACCTACAGTTAGGGTGCCTAAAATGGAATGCCTATATTTTCGGACTACCTTCATTGTCTTTTTGTTTTTAGCTTAGGTTTTGTTTCACCGGGGATTAGGGTGCGTGAATGGAGTGTTATCGCATGAGTGTATTTATTTTGTTTGGTTGATGCAGGCCTTTGATGAGTCATGTTGTGTGTGTGCGCCTCACCTGTTTTTGCTGAGATCTCGGATGAAGAATATTTTTTTTTATATGCGTTTTACGCACTACGCAAATCATGCTATGCAACACCATTTTATGCGGATCTCTCTCATTGTAGTTTCCCCCATAATGAAATCTAATTTCTAAAGTTAGAGGAGGAAAATTCTGAAAAAATATTGGATTGTAGAAGATTAAAAAAAACTTTCCACAAATATTGCTTTGAATAAGAGTTGAAGTTTTCTTTCTGAGATATGGCAGTTTTTCATCAAAATACAGCAGTAACTTTGATTTTCATTAATATAACTATGATAAACAAATTTAATATAACTATGATAAACAATACAACAAATGTATGAGCCTTCAAAATATTTTTATTATATTGTTTGGTGCTACGGAACCTTGTGTACATGTGAGTACAACTCACACTTGGCCAGTTTTTTCATGATTTTGGGCCTAGAATCATTTTCTGAATGCATTGTGAAAATTGTCACGATATCCTTTTCACATCAATCATGTTCTTTTCATCATCATTATCACCTACAGCAGTCTACTGCTGGACATAGGCCTCTTAAACCGCACGCCACTTAACTGGATTCTCGGAAACTCTCATCTAGTCGCTACCAGTCAACCTATTAAGACTGTCGCTCCACTCAGCATGAGGGCATCCCACCTTACGCTTGCAAAACGCGGTCTGCACCCAAGAACACGTCTACCCCATCGGTTCTACGGCTAATATGGCCGGCCCATTGCCACTTCAGCTTGCTTCAGTTTCTGCTTCATGTTCTTTTATGTTGCAGAAACTACTCTAAGTTACTGAACTAGAGTAATTTTACAAATGACCAGAACCAGCATTTATTATCCATTGCAAAAAGCAATTAATTGGTACAAAAACAAGAAAACAGTTGCCTACCTCAAAAGTTAATAATTTTTATTTTAATATGGTGCTAAGTGCCGGAAAAATATCAATGTTAATTTATTTGCAGCAAAAAAATTAAAATGAACACAGCAACGGAACCTAATTGCTAAAAGTTTGCACTTTGAATTTTTTACCACCAAACGATATCACAATTAAAAACAATGACTCAATCTTTATAGGTAGCTAAAAAAAAAAAGTTCATAGTGCTGAGCAATGGTCAGTGGAAACATACTTACTAGGTGAAGATTAGGGGTTCAAACCCCGTTACACTCATAACGATGAAGAAAACGATTTCTGGATTCCTCACGATGTTAATCTTAACATATAGGTACAAGCACTCATATTATTCGTGAGCCACGCGCTTTAGCCAATTTTCATTTTTTACATACCAGCTACTAGCTATTATTATTACTTCCATATTTGAATTGGATTTCGTTAACAATTTCCAGGATTTTCATTTTTTCCACGGAATCCTAATTCTTTTTCTGAAATAAAAGCCTTCTAAGTTCAGTAAACTCTGTGCTAGTAAAAGTTCCGTCAAAATCGGTTCTACCGTTTCGGAGATTAGCTGGAACAAACGGACAGACAGATATAAATCAAAATAAAAGATTCTTTGTTATAAGTATACGTCCACGTCATTTTAAAATAACAAACAAACACTTAAATTGTATTACTTTGTGTTGATAGATTTTGAAATTGTCAAATTCGGATATATTGGAATCTGAAATCGCTTATGAGGAACGTAGGCATTAAGTTTCACTTGTTCGAAAGCAAGTGAACCTTAGGATGTTTTTAGGGTGTTTCTACTCATTTTCAGTGAATCTGCAACAAAAATATAAAATTTAAAAAAATGGTTACGGTTATAGGGAATATTCTTCCCACCAAGAAACAACACCAAAAAAAGAAATAGTGCAAGATAAACCAAAAATATGTATAATTTCTAAGATATTAGATATAAATCCACAAAACCTTGAAGATCTTACCGTATCACTAGGCGAGTTTGAAGATTTATACCGATTTCACTGGCAGTTGAAAAATCTCCTGTTTTCGATTTTAACTGAGCCGTTTCGACAAAAAAACGTATATTATCTGTCCCTGTCAAATTAAAAAAAAACTAGTAACTAATAGAACACTATTTAAATTATTCAAAAATCGAAAAAAAAACAATTTTTTTTTTTTTTTAAACATTGCCCCACACTAGGAATTACTCCTGTATAGTGGGTGCGTTTACAAACATTTAAACTCACATACACAAACAGCCAGACCCGGAACAACTATCTGTAGGCCATACAAATATTTGTTCCGTGCGGGGATCGAACCCGCGACACGCAGCGCAGCAGTCGATTGCTCAACCACTGCGCCAACCGTGCCGTCAAATTGACTGACTTGCTATAACTTCAAATATAAGTTGGTGGTAAAAATATTCCCTTTAACCGTAAAAATATATATAATATGTATAGTAACTAAACTAGGAAGAGGAGCTCGTGGCTAAATGATAACAGCTACTCAGATCAATCTTCAAGTTAAGCAGCGCAGGCCTATGCGTTTACTATTTTTGTTGACTGTACATTTGAAGTACTTGTAATTTGGGACGAAGCAGGAATTCAATATATGATATGGGACAATAACTGGAATGTAAGATAAAAGTTTGGGACGAACGAAGAATAAATTCTAGGCTAGTCTGTGGATGCGAGACCACTCATAGCGAGTTTCCTTCGTGCCTCGGAAAGCACGTTAAGCCGTTGGCCCCGGCTGTCATTTGTAGATATTTGACAGTCGTTACGAGTAGTCAGTGACCCGAAAGTGAATAACTAAACAAAGATACTACTTCTTTATCAACCATAAAAATACTAATAAACAAATAGTAACTTATTTCTACTGCAACTTTGCCAAGCTCGTAAGTTTTCGGAAATATTCGTAACACCGAACGTTAACGAGTATTTCATTCGGACATATTTACGATTTTGGCACGGTACGGATACGATACGATTGCGAAACGTGCCGTCTGCGAGTGCGAAATATGGCCGTGCAAAAATATGAGCGTGCGAAAATGATAGTTTCCAATTTGGTAATGGGATCTTTTGAGCTTTTTGTTCTGGGGGAAATAAATTGAGAGGGTCGTTATGTTTCATTATGAAAGATGTAGCTACATTAGTTTTCCTGTACTTTCCGTTAGAGTGACGTCATAGTTTACTATTATAAGTTAAACTGTTTTTCTGGGACTTCGTCGAGCTTCATCGTCTCGGCGCTTTTCTGGTGGTAGCAACTGATGATCATTGCTTTCAGGAGTTGCAGTGGCTTGGGAATAGTGCGGTGAGCTTGTCCCAATATAAAAAAAAATAGTGCGTGGAGTCCCTCCGCGCGGAAGAAGTGAAACTTCATAATACTACACACATGCGTTCCAGTACCACGCATTCACTCTCGCTCTGTCTCTTTCTATTTCCCCTCCATAGTAACGTTAAACTTGTTGGATGTCGCTTAGGAAGTTTCACTTTAAAAAAAGTTTACTAACGTTTGAAGAGAAGTTATCTATATTTTCTCCTTAAACAACTCGTAACACGTCGATGCGGTCATCAAGCAAATCATTTTTATCATAGTGTTTATCTATTGATTTTCCTTTATTTATTCCTTTACAAATTGATTACAATTTTCAATATTCCATACAAAAAAAAAGTATAAATTCATTAACTATTGATTTAATTATTGACTGTGTAGCTCATTATTTAATGATGTTAACTCTGCTCAATTCAACCCAGTCCCTCTTTTCGTCCTGTCAGAAAGCCCGCACTCAAGAAACAGTGTTGCCAGTCCCAGTAATAAAATGTGCCAATAATCGACTAACAATGATTCAAAGATTAATCAGTATTTAAAAACCCAACGTCGTTCCTTATAACATTGCAAAAAATGTAGCCTGTAACATTGCTACAACTGGGACACGGCGGGGCTCTGCTCTGTGAAATCCCAGAGTTTTATTAAAAAAGATTGTAGCAATTAACTTTATAATTTTTATCCATATCTATTACAATTATCAAATTAAATCTTGAAAAGTACCGTAAACTTTAATTATACACTTAACCAACGATCTTTTTAAAGATATGCTCGTCGACCAGTCAACACCCATTTTTACACCATGACACTGCTTTATAATCACTTAATTGTATTAAAATTCTAAACTAAATTAACGTGTACGGTTTATCTTTAAAATTAAGTTTGTTACGTACTTCTTTCTACATAAGTAATAGGGCGACTGCACCTGTCAATAGCACCCGAGGCACAAGTTGCACATTAATTGTATCGCAATTTCCATTCAAACTACCACACAATATGTCCATCTATCTGTCCACTTTAAGGGCCTCCTGTCTATCTAACAAGTCACTGTTGGGGTTACAAGTGCACCTAACTGACATTTAATACTATTGTATTTTATTATTTACGGATACAAAACCTTTAAAAGTCTATAAATTTGTTGCAACTGGCAGTGGGTAGCGTGCACATTTCCACAACTCTATAGATGGCGATAGCAATAGAGATATATATCGATTTCTAAACGCAATTACCATTAAAATAGTTTGATGTTAGACGAAGGCAAATAAGGACTAGTTCAAGCCTGTTTTTTTACAACAACTGCTGCATAGTAAAGACTTATCGGATAGTTCAAATGCCGTAGATTCATTAGTTCCTAACAAGGAATCCCGCAATGTAGCCGCGAGAACGCAACAGTAAATAAACAATAAAAGCATTACGTTTATAAATTATCGGCACAATGGCAAAAACGGCCACACAGTGCGCAGTATTCTTTGGTTAAATTCACTGCGCCCATAATTGGTGCCGCCACCCTAAGGCGGTGGAAGTCTTAGGAAGTTATAGTAACGTTTAATTTGGTTATTGTTAAGTTAACAAATTATTTGTGAATGGGTTAGAATAACAGTAACTGTTACAGGCTGTGAAAACTTTCAACTTGTGCAAAGAGAACATTATAGGTCGGGTCGATGACCGGGGTAACTGTTTGCTATTTATAAAAATCATGTTATGTAACTGGGACAGTTTATTTTCATGATTGAGGTTGATTACACACGTCAGCCTATAAGTTTATTTGTTGTGTTCACAGAAAAACAAAAGACTGTTCGTAATAGTATATGGTGTACCTAGCTATTGACTAGAAAATTTGTTTTGTTCATTATGACATTTTTATTGGTTTAAGATTCCCTTTTAGGGATGTAACCCTAAATGGAAAACTCTCTATAACCAGTCTATAGATAACGTTCCCACTTTTGGGACGCAGCTGGTCTCCTGTCTATTTGAGGAATTGGGAAGTAAGTCTCCGCTCGGGCCCAGTTCTGAGTAGGTTTATAATATTACTTGCTGTCCCGCGCAACTTCATCTGCGTCATTTGCCCCGTTTTTGCAACATTTTTCATTGCTGCACCGCTCCTATTGGTCGTAGCGTGATGATATATAGCCTATGTTACTTCTAATACCTCCAAGAATATGTGTACAAAGTTTCATGATGATCGGTTTAGCAGTTTTCGCGTGAAAGCGTTACAAACAAACTTACTTTCGCATTTATAATATTAGTAAGGTTAGGATAAGTAGGTAAAAAAGATTTATCCTAAACAAATACTCCATAACATAACATCTCGCCTGTAATCCCTGAAAGGATAGGCAGAAGTGTACCTATAATAGTACACACACATTTCACCAGTTATGTTTAAGTCCCATGTAATGGGGGCGAGCCTATTGCCATCAACCGGGTACAAACTGGGTGGCTACTACTGAGAAATTCCTGATGTAAAACCCCAATAACACTTTGACCGACCCGGGAATCGAACCCAGTACCTCATGTTCAGCAGTCGCCCTTGCAACCACTCGACCAACGAGTCAGTGGAACATAATAATAATCATTTATTAACAGATCATACAATCCAATTTGTTAGTAATACATACACACTTAAACACTAGAGTTAAGTAGTAGATAATTATAAATTGATTAAAATATTTGGTAATACTTATAACCTAACAATGTCAAAATAATTAAAAGTTAAAATGTCAAAATCATAAAAACAATAATGTCAAAATCACCATCAATCCTGTCAACATCATTAATAATACAATAAGCTCGAATTAAAAAAATAATAATAAAAATAAATTAAAATAAAACATTATTTCAAGGCACGGGTTGATGGTATACTTGTGTTGTGGTCCAGTGCCTGAGTATTAGACCATCAAACCTATCAGCCACAGTGACCAAGAGGCTGTTGGCGCTGCCCCGCACCCCCCGCACCAAGTGGGCGACACGCTTTCGCATGATTGCGAAAAAATCATCTATAGGTCGTGCCTCTGTGAACATCCCTGATGCGCTACAGTGTCGTGGCAACCCCAACAACGCCCTGTATGCGTTAAATAATAAACGAATACTAATAAACGTCTTAAACGGTTAAGACATTTTCAAACAGAGTGGATTATTTCATATTGCTTGCACAATGATAAAATCTAAATTGGTAGCCATTATCACATGAAGCTACTTACATAAAAAATGGTGTTTGCCAATTTAAAAGACCAGGACAAAGACAGCTTCATTAATTTTAACAACCGGACAAGTGCGAGTCGGCTTCGCCCTCCGAGGCGTCCGTACAAATTTGTATTTTGTAAACACTATATTTTTTATGATTTTATTTAAAATGTACAGTTTTTGGACTTTTTCCTGTACTTGTAGTCTTTTTCAAGCTAACTTAGAACTTTGTTTTTTTTTAAAGCTTTAAGTGGCTGTAGATTTGAGTATATGGTTTTAATTACAACTCGATACTTCCACGCGTTCCCGAGATAAAGGGTCTTGACAGACAGACAGACAAACGGACAACCAAGTGATCCTATAAAGTTTCCGTTCCTCAAGAGGAAAAAACGGAACTCTAAAAAGTACAAAAAAAATAACACTTCGCCAAACATGAAAGTTTTATTGAAAAATAATATCATAAAGGGTTCCGTTTTTTCCTTTTTAGGCACGGAACCCTAAAAAGTAAAAAATAATAACACTACGCCATACATGAAAGTTTTATTGAAAAATAATGTTATAAAAACATTATTAATAATGCTCAAATTGCACTTTATCAATATGGCGACTGACCACTGACCAAGAACAAGTTCTTGTAAAAAAAATCGTCGCTCATTGGTCGCCTGCTGTAAAAAATTACGTCATAACATTGTCACATGTTATATTACAGAATTATACGATGTTATTAGCACTTTATTATTCAGTTTTTAATAAAGTTTTTATACTTAAGATTGGTACAGAAGGACAACTTGATACAACCACGAGAACACGAGACGACAGTTCAAAACTAGCACGCCAGCTAGGACCAAGAGTTAATCGGACTCTAAAAAGAAAGAAAGAAAATTGTGTGAAAATTATAAAAAAACAGAAACATCTAAAACAAAATAAAAAATCAAAACTATTAAAGCCAATAGGGCTCCAGCTCAGCATAATGCTATACTCTCGAAAAAATAAACACACATATAAAAGTCTAGAATATTTTACGAATTTTTAAATAGATGGTGGTAATCGCACCATGTAAAACACTGGTATTCAGCTGCATCTGGTTAGAGTGGAAGCCGACCCCAACATAATAGGGGATAATCCAACTTTTTTTTTCTTTGTCCGTCGTGTAGTTTATTGAAAAGTATTGGACACGTATTTTTTCTTTTTTCACGTGGTCATAAAATTACGGAGATATATTGAGTTGAAATGGCGCATGACGTCACATGTAGGTAAGTTTTATACCTACTTGTGACGTAGTTAGCCCCCACTCTCCAACTTTGATGAGTTTTAACTAAGTAATTTTTTGATATATTGATAAAACAAAAAATACGTGTCTAATATTTTCGTATTACCTGTCTGACGGACAAAATAGAATGTCGTTTTCTTTACCCAGTCCGGTCCCCTATTGGAAAAAAAGCTAGGCAGATGATAATGACATCATCATCTGCCTAACCTTTCCAAACCATCTTGGGGTCGGCTTCCAGTCTCACCGGATGCAGCTGAGTACCAGTATTTTACACGAAGCGACTGCCTATCTGACCTTCACAACCCAGTAACTGGGTAATACTATACCCCTTAGTAAAACTGGATGTCAGACTTTTCGCTTCTGACTACTGGTAACGACTGTCAAAGATCTACAAATGACAGCCGGGACCAACGGCTTGACGTGCTTTCCGAGGCACTGAGTAAACTCGGTATGTAATTATGGTCACCCATCCACGGACTTACCTCGTCAAGCACGGCTTAACCTTAAAGATCGACCCGTGCGGCTGTTATTATTTAGCCACAAGCTCCTCGGCAGATAATGATGACAAACCATAGTAAATATGTTTTCACTGCACGAATTGCGTGTGTCAAACATTAAACCTTCTGTAATCCTTTTTTCTCGTGTCAACTGACAGTTCATTACACAGTTTTTAATAAAGTTTTAGCTCCAATAATGGCTAGAAAAGGTGTCATTAAGGGAGCACACATCGATCTACATTCTACATAGTTTATAATTCTCGTGCTAAAGTGCACTAAACACAGGCATGTTTGTCATCGGACATTAATTATTTGTCACGCAGCTTTTATACTTAGAAGGTTCGTTTATTAACATACTAGGTTATACAGTGTGTATCAAAGGTGTGGTGATATTTAAGGGTAGGAATACAGACTATAAAAGAGGAGAACTTTTTTGACCGTAATCGTCAAAAAATAAAATCAACAGTGTCATACATTTGATAGGTGTTTAAAATTTTGTATGGGACAGCTGTAATTTTCTTCGCGATTACGATGTTGATCAGATAAAGTAACTTGTTCAGTTAGATAGTCTATACATACATAAAAAAACATAACATCAAGCCATTAGTTAAGCAGAGGTATACCTAATTATAGTACACCCACATTTCACCAGTTATGTTTAAGTCTCATGTAATAGGGGGCGACCCTATTGCCATCAACCGGGCATAAATCCAGACTCCGTGGGTACTACTGAGAAAATTCCCAATGGAACTACCCAATAATAATACTTTGCCCGACCCATAATATGTTTGGTCCATTCTGAAACATGCTGTATACTGGGCTATTGATTAACATGTGCCTTGAACTAAGTCGTACGATAAATTGCTTGGGTGTTGCGCACTCTTTGTCATCTGAATTTAAACAGGCAAATGTTACAAGGTGCATATAGTCCCGGCGCATATGTCTTAAAAACTAAATAAAGTAGATCCATTTCTCTCTACAAAAATAAAACGTTATGTGCCAGTCTAATATACTGAAAATTAACTACATGTTTAATGCAGGGACCTTCTGTGGTCTTGTTGTTTTTGTTTTTGAGGCATTCTTAGCTGAAGTTATAAATAGTTTAGTATTATAGCTATTGGTTCAATATCTTGGCGGTCACATTGCTTTTCTAAAAACTCATATATTTCAGTAATGGAAAGGGTCTAAATAAATAACTTTGACGTATCAATAGCTATTGAAAACACATTAATAAAACGAACGTATTAGATAGAAAAATATGCTTATTTCTCACCTGTAAACCATACGATATACTTGACCATCTTTTTATTCAATTAACTTCTAATTTTAACTCGCTTTACATGAAAAACGTAAATAGTCTGCATCTATATATTCAAGCACATTATGTCTAATTTTACACTAAATTTGCATAGGATACACATTAACCGGACATTTTACGGACATTTGCGGGACGCACAATGTTGCACTGGTCTTGTGACGTCACATTATCATAGTTACTGTAATTGAACCTTGTATGAACGTTTTATCACCCCTTAAGGGTGTTTTTTAAAAGACAAAAATGTGGAGTTTGTAGAGAATTACTAGAAGTGGCACATTTAGTCATTCGAATAAACTTTAACCTTAAGAGCGTTTACGCCTTACGATATTACATCAAACTTTCAACTCCTTATTTTCCGAATGAATGAAACTTAATACGCATAACCAGGACACTTAGGTCTAAAAAGTTACTAAAAACATTTTCGAATAATAGTGTTACAGCTAAATAAGACGGATTATAAATTATCTATAGAAACAGAAATTTGAAATTATCTTTTTTTTTAAAGCCATTTGGGAAATGTTTTGTCTGTGGATGGGACACCACCCATAATATACCGAGTTTCCTCCTTGCCTCGGAAGGCACATTAAGGGTTAGCTCACACCGAGACGCAACGCGACGCGACGCTGCGCGCACACTATTAAGAGCGCGCTCACATATTTTAAGCGTTTGACCAAAAATACGTACTTTTTCAAGTTCTCGATATTTGTTATTTAAAGATAATGGCATAATTTTTCAATGAAAACTCATAAATCTAACTTTCATTTAGTTTGTAGATTGATTAGAATTTGGTTAAATACGTAAATATTTCGAGAAATAGCAATTTCCCGACACCCATTTTCAAGCCATCGTAAAACATCAGGGTTTTCCCTGCTATTTGTGTCAAACTGGCAGCACAAAAAGATCTGAAAAAAATATATATTTACAGGTCATATAGTCTTCAAGTTCGTAGATTGATTAGAATCGAGATAAAAATTGAATCCACGCAAAAAAAAACGATTTTCAAAAGCAATACTGATCTAAAATGTATGCATTTTAAATATTGTTTAAACATAAGGTAATGACAAAATTAACAAAAAGAAAGTTGACCATACTATAATAGAAGACTTTACCTTTCCTCTAAATATTTTTATTTTTACTTTTTACCTTCACATTTATTTATTACAATATTCTAAAATAATGCCTAATAAGTTGATGTACGACGCGCGTACTGTCACTTGTCAGTGTCGCCTGAGGGCTTGTGGAGAACGGACCTGTATCGCTCGCGCTCCCGCGCGCCTTAGTGTGCGTGAGGTAATTTTGACAGAAAACCCAGGGGTCGTCAGCAGTTTAAATGTTAGTATTCTTTGTACTTATGATTCATTGTTGTCATATTTTATGACTGAAAGATACGTTTTGTACAATCTAATTATAAAGATTAATCGTCAATAAATTACGGGTAACAGAAATCTTTCTTTTAGAAATAATGGGTCGTAAGAGTAATATATACGGTTCCTACCCAAAGAAGGGAAAGCTAGTAAAAAAGAATACCTACAAAAGGCGAGAGCAGTTCTACGGTAAATGTAAAAAATACCTAGTTGATCTGAGTCTGTAGTGTATGCGGTCATTACTTAAGTTATATTTTATGTTTACAGCGGATTAAAGGACCCTGTTATTAATCAGCACATTGATGGATTATCATCATCGCTTGCTCAAAATGTTGATACAAGGTAAAGTTACCTCTGTCCTGGAGATTGTACTGCGCCCCTCCCTGGCAGCAAACGAGGCGACCGCGGGCCCGGGGGCGGGCTCGGGCCCGAATGCGACCCCGGGCCCGAGGGTGGTCCCGGGCCCGAAGGCAGTCTCATATGCGGCTGCTACGGCTGCCAATTCTGGGCCGGGGCAGTCTGGCTAGCATTCTGGCAGGACTAGGCCGGGCCCCGGAAAGTTGGCTCCGCCAAAACCGGCAGCAGCCCAGAAAAAGGGCAAGGTGGCTCCTCAGGTGGTGGCGGTGCCTGCGCCAGCAGCAAGCCGGCCGCAGCCACCGCCACCACCTCCCACGCCTGCCGCGGCCGAAACCGAGTGGCAGGTGGTCGGGGAAAGGAGGAAGGAGTGACGCTCTGGCTGAAAAGCTAAGAGCGTCCCTAGATGCCGACGAGGCCCGAGTGTCTAGGCCCGTCAGATGCGCAAACCTGCGCATCCTTGGCCTGGACGACTCTGTGACCCAAGAGGAGGCGGTCGCCGCCGTTACCAGGACCGGTGGGTGCCCTGCTGAGCAGGTCAGGGCAGGCACCCTACGTTCGGACCACTCGGGCATGCGAACCATTATGGTAAGCTGCCCTGTGACGGCGGCAAGAACAATCGTGGAGGCTGGAAGACTTCAGGTGGGCTGGGTGTCAGCGCAGATGAAGCTGCTGGAACCCCGACCTCTGAGGTGTTATTAATTATAATTATATTAAAATTATTATTAATTTTTATTATTATGATTTATTTGTTATTATTATTAGATAACAATGATCTTTATTGATAAAGATCATTGTTATCTTGGAGCTTCGCCTGACGGCCTTTTTGGTGAAGACGGCCTCAAAGAAATAAAGTGCCCCTTGACTTGTTATGGAAATTATTAATTTTTATTATTATGATTTATTTGTTATTATTATTAGATAACAATGATCTTTATTGATAAAGATCATTGTTATCTTGCAGCTTCGCCTGACGGTCTTTTTGGTGAAGACGGCCTCAAAGAAATAAAGTGCCCCTTGACTTGTTATGGAATGGACTCTGACACTGCCATAGAACAAAAAGTTCTAAAATGCTTTAAAAAAGAAAATGGCACAGTAGTTTTTTTATAAAAAACATGACTGGTTTTATCAAATTCAGGGCCAGTTGCACATAGCAAACAAAAATGTTTGTATATTTGGCGTGTGGACTGGCTCAGAATTTCCAATCAAAATTGTAAAAATTTATAGAGATAACCTATCCTGGATCGAAAAATAGCTACTCAAATTGGAGAAATTTTATACTGCTTGCATTCTCCCCGAAATTGTAGATTCCAGACTGTCCAGATCGATGCCCTTTTTTTTTACGATGGGAAATCATCAAATGACTTATACCGCTCTGGGCGGAGCGGGAGAGAGTGTCAGACTTGACTGACTAAAACCCACCCATGTTCTTTCTTAGCCCTTTGTGTTCCAGGGCCGCGGTATCTCTTTCGAATAACCCGCAGCCCTGGCAGGCATTGGCCCTCTCGGACCCCTTCCGATTTGCTGACATCTCCTTGAGGCGCGCGTGGAACACAAACGCGCCGTCGGCACGGCCTGTCCGTCATAAGACGGACGGACGGTGAGCTGGCCCATTACTCACCGTCCACAGGCCCGCACCTACGGTGGCCGGGGGCCACTGGGTAATCCCCGACCACACGACGAAGGTAGGTCGGCACCCGGTGATACCGGAGTGCCTCCCTAATGCAGGTCCAGGGCATGGTGTTGAAGGCGTTGGCGATGTCAAGAGACACCGCCACGACGACCCCACCCCGGGACACCGCATCCCCCGTCGTGAGAGCCCTCACGCGCATGATGGCGTCCACCGTCGAGCGCCCCCTGCGGAAACCAAACTGGTGATCCGCAAGATCCGGCCCCATTCTCACAAGGTGCCCGGTGAGGCGGTTAGCAATGACTCTTTCAAAGAGCTTGCCCACTTCGTCGAGCAACACAATGGGCCGGTATGCGGACGGAGAGTCTGCAGGGCGCCCCGGCTTCCGGATGAGGACTAACTTCTCCGTCTTCCAACGAAGCGGGAACTGGTCTCTCTCCAAGCATGCGCTTAAGAGACCTTCCAGTCGAGGCCCGAGAGCCTCCGAGGCCAGGACCCAGGCTTTGCCAGGCGAGCCATCGGGTCCCGGGGCGGTATTTTTGGCTTTAAGCCTGCCTACCGCCACTCTCAGGTCTACCCCGGTCACTTCCGGAATGTCGTCATCGTCCTCGATGTGGTCCACTTCTGGCACCGCAAGTGGCGGAGCCATAGGCGGCAGAGGTAACAGAGCGCTCACCACGTCCTCCACGAGCTGAGGGCGGAGACTCTGCGTCAGCGGGGGGGCCCAGGTGCGGAGTTTGTCCCGCACCATCTTATAAGGGCGCCCCCACGGATCTTTGTCGAGAGTCTCCAGCATCTCCTTGCGGCCCAGGTCTTTGGCCCGCTGGACAACCTCTTGGAGGGCGGTCTTCGCTGCTCTGTATCCCTCGTACAGCTTCGCTTCAATGGCTGCCGCATCCGGAGGGCGGATGCGGAGCCTGCGATGCCTGGCGTACGGGTGCCGCGCGGCGACGCACGCCTCGCGCAGAGACGTCAGTTCTCGCGACCACCAGTACACCTGACGCCGGGCGCTTCCTGGCCCAACTCGGGGCATTGCCACGTCGCAGATGTCGGACATGGCCTCCTGGAACCACCCTGCCTCGTTGTTGACGTCGGCAGGCCTGTTTGGTGATGTCACCCAGGCCTGCACTATCGAGGCTTCCAGGAGGAGCAGATCGATGCCCTTGAGGGAAATTGTATTTTAAAATGATTACTATGTTACGTTTTTTTAAATATTTCGCCCGTGATTTCGTCCGCGAAAATTGTGATATAATATAGCCTTGTTACTCGGTAAAGATGTAGCTTTTTAGTGGTGAACAAATATTTTCTCTTCATAATATAATATTAGTATAGAATAGCAGCACCCCGTGGTTTCACCCGCATAAATAATGATCTCGTGGGAATATCGGGATAAAAAGTATCCTATGTCCTTTTACAGGATTAAAATTTGGATAAAATTTGGCACGTAGGTAGACCATGAGTATACTTACGTGCCAACATTTATCCAAATCTGTCTAGTTGTTTTAGTGTAAAAGCATAACAAACAAACAAACTCACCGTCGCATTTTAAATATAAATTAGGATAGATATAATTATTTTACTTTTGTAGGCTACTCTTATACTATTTGTATTTCTTTATCATATTATTACGTTCCATATCTTGTATTTTTTTCTCAATTAAATTATAAGTAAACCGCAGTGAACTGTGTTACGCACCCCTGCCTCTGCACGTGTGTGTATTAAGAAGCGTGCACCACGCACACAGGCGCACTCAACGTCAGTCGTCGTTGTTTTTTGAGTTAAGAATTTTGCGAGAACGCTCTTAAAGAGCGATTCAAAATATAACTTTATTTTCTACACGAAAACGTTGCGCAACGTATTCTGAATTCTCACAAGTGCGCGCAGCGTCGCGTCGCATCACGTCTCGGTGTGAGCTGACTCTAAGCCGTTGCTGTTGGTCCCGGGCTCCCGGCTGTCATTTGTAGATCGTAGACAGTCGCTACATTAGTGTAAGTACTAGTACTTAGCAGGTTAGGCATTAACCTGCTGTCTAAAAAGAAGACTTCTCAATCTGGCAACCCTAACAGAAAATAAAAAATTCAAGATCCCAAAAACAAATAAAGTAATTAATTAGGATCAATACTAAGTGTTGACATAGGACGAATTAATTTAATGACCAATTACTAGAAGGGACATTTAGTTTTCTCCTCTATTTAAGTATAAAATAAAATTGTAATGGACGTTGAGTTTTTGTTAAAACTGTATAAAAAGGATCAGCTGATTATTAATGGGCGTTAAATTGCAAGTTCTTTAGGAAGACATTGAATAGGTTTATTGGCAACTGTCGACAGCATCGTGGACATTTGAAAGGCTTTTAAAAACTTACTTCTTACAATACTAAATTTATTACTAAAAATATGTAATACTATAGTTAAATGAATCGGAAAACAAAGTGAAATAAAGGGCCCGTTAACAAATAAAAACTTTTCTTATTAATTGTTTACTAAAAGCGTACTAGAGCAATCAAAATAATTCAGAAAGTAATAATCTCTCACAACTAAAGCAAAAACAAAATCGAGTCGAGTCTATTTACAAAAAAAAATACTTAAACAAATCTTACCTCAAATTCACGTATGCCGTGTTCCATTATAACATTTAACCCTCAAACGCAACACGATCCAAAGTTTCACTTTCACTCAACCTGCATTAACCCTTTCAAGATAAAAAAAAACTAACATCGGTTTGCGCCACCTGAGATTTCGAACAAAGGGATGTTTGGACCGTTTTCTTGTCGACAATTGTCTGTTTAACCCTTTCATTTTGGGGCAGGAAGTCTTCGGGACACCTGCGTAGAAAGTGAATCCGTGGATACAAAAATCTGGTAGATGATTTATTTGGTTTTTTGATCGAAGACAATTATGCTCCGTGAAATTGATAGTGGGAATCTTTGCTCTGAAGGGTTGGGTAACGAAAATTATTGACTCAAGTTTTTCTAGAGCAAAAATGTATTGTTACTTGAGTATTCACAATATTTCTCATTAATCCACATGTGGTCGCAATGCAACGGTTAAAGGAATATTAATTAAGTTTTTAACGTTTATAGTTTACCGGTTGCTATGCAAATTATAAACAAGCATAATTCTAAACGCGGTCATTCTAAAAATATCATTACTAAATGGAAATACAGTCATTTACACGCAAAACTTACCGCAAAAAGGTATGGCTAGCGGGATTTTCAATCAGTAATACACGAATGTAATAAAAAGCTAGTAAATGTTTAATAAGAAATTATTCGCAGTTCACACGCATATTAAATAGACCGTCTAAACCCTCTCTAGCAACAATAATGTGAATGATTTTTTATTGCAAACCATTGTGACACTTTGGCACCTGAGTATTTGAATGCGGCATTGTATTTAGTGACTACATGATTTATATTTGCATACAGTTTTGTATGAGTTCGTTAGCGTCTACAGTTCGGAAAGGAATCGAATGGGTAAGTAAGCCTGTAAGATAGATTGTTCGCACGGCTGACGGTCGGCAGTTGGAGGGTTAGAGAATTTTAATAAAATATTTTTGCTACGGTTGTGGTAGGAATGTGCTTCATAATTATTAATTGAAATTTTTCGATTGTGAATTTTAGTCTGATGGATTTGACCGTTTGTAAACGAATTAACAAACGAGAGATATTTAATTGAAACAAAAAATAGCAAAGTGGCAAATGCTGGTCATCTTTCCGTGAGATTTGTAAACTGACACTACGTATCTTCTGATTAACACCTGGAAAATTCCAGACCTCAAAATAACCTCAGAAAAAAAAATCGTAAGGCAACTTCCTGTAACGTCAACTAAACTTAATTCCTACATAACGCCATGAAGTTGGTGGTGATCCATGGTTGTTCCTTAACTATAGATTAATTAAACTGGTATTGATTAATGACGGACACCGGACACTCACGGATAATTTCGTAAGTCTTCGTTCAATTTGGCTATACCAGATTCCTGTATAGAAATAAGACATTTGCGAGATGAAAAAAAAAATGCCTACTTGCTGAACGCATGATATAAGAGACACTAAAAACAAAAAACAAAACAAAAACTTACGTACGTAAAAGTACTGTAACCTAAAAAATATCTACACCATTATTTTTTTACATTAAAATAATTAAATAAACTAAGTGCCACTTAAAATTACTTTAGAATGTCCCTGATTTCAATGTGCCTACTGGCAAAGGCGTCCTCTAACCCGATTTACAGATTGAATAAAATATAGACCGTCAACTCACCAAGCCAGTTCCATACTGCAAACCAGCAACGACATTTCTGAAAACTGGATGCTGCACAAATCTCCCACCCCAGATTTTAGCTAGAGGGTTGAAAAAAAATATTATTAGCAAACTTAACTTGCACATGTCCCTACCCAGGTACATTTTAACACAATAGTCCTTACCTTTTTATATGCAAAAATATTTCGGTAACCCAATATGCAAATGCGTTAACCCATTGCTATGCAAATTTTCCCTATTCGGTAAAGAATGGGCTAACGATTTTGGCTTACGATCTCTATGGTTGAGAGATCTTTTTGGTGCGGATCAATACGGCTATTGATCATTGGAGTGATTTATTGGCTTATGCTAGTTTGTTACTTGTTATTTTTATGTTCACGGTCTGTTTCTGTTAAGGGGTTTGCAGTCGTTCAAGTGACAGTTGGTTCTTGTGTCAATAGTTTGGTTTAATCAGGCGCTCTTGTCGATGAAACTTGTGTAGGTACTTCCTGAGTATTTGTATTTTCTGCATATTACTCTTTTGAGCTAGTGGCTAAATAATAACAGCCGCACGGGTCGATCTTTAAGGTTATCCGTGCTTGCCAAGGTTGGTTCCGTGGATGGGTGACCATAATTACATACCGAGCTTCCTCCGTGCCTCGGAAATCACGGTAATCCGTTGGTCTCGGCTGTAATTTGTAGATCTTTAACAGTCGTTACGAGTAGTCAGAAGCCAAAAGTCTGACCTCCAATCTTACCAAGGGGTATCGTATTACCCATTTACTGAGTTGTGGAGGTCAGATAGGCATTCGCTTCATGTAAAGTACAGGTACTCAGCTGCATCTGGTTAGACTGGAAGCCGATCCCAAGATAGTTTGGGAAAAGGCTAGGCAGATAATGATGAACTCTTTTTGACACCGACAGTTGTCATTTGCAAACTTCATATAGTCGTGGCTCTGACCTCTTCTGAGTGGAAAACCGACATAAAAGTGCGTCTTTTGCCCACGTGGAAATATTTAAGACTTCTTGAACATTGAGGTGAAATTCCGAAATCAACCAAAATCGTAACAGTTGGCAATACCGTACAGAAGCGTTTTAACAGAGTTACAATCAAATCAGTCTGTCTTAGAGGCTATTGTCGTTGCGGTTTGCAGCTTCTTCGTCCACGACACAACTGTCTGCTATGAAATTAATTAACAAAAGAGAATTTCTGCTCATCATATTGGAACGAAGTTCCTTATCGCGCGTTGCGAAAGGGGGCTAGACGGAAAAAATTAAGACCAAAAGTTGTAACGACACTTTTTGCTATAGTTGTAAGCAGTACGGCCTGGGCGTGTTTTTAAGATGTTGAATTTGTTTGTTGTTTAAGATGTTGTGATTAAGTTTATATTACATTATATTTGTTAATAAAATATAACATAAAAAAAAATACAATTCCTTCACTAATTAATCTAAAGGAACTTCGTTCCATCCGGGTGTCCCTTGACACCTCTCAAGT
Organism: Cerastis leucographa; assembly: GCA_963082945.1. Classification (NCBI taxonomy): domain Eukaryota; kingdom Metazoa; phylum Arthropoda; class Insecta; order Lepidoptera; family Noctuidae; genus Cerastis; species Cerastis leucographa. The sequence continues at coordinate 4,108,560 of OY720359.1, forward strand.
TCTTATTTGTAAACAATGATAGCATAACACTCTGAATTATCAAGCAGTATGGGCGCAAACGCTTAAACGCTTTGCTCATTAAAACTCACCTACGTTAAACAAATTTAATAAAAACTCCTTACACGGCTACCTAACTCATAAAATAACGATATCAACAGCATTATTGTCATACTCAGTATCACAATCATGCTGCAGTTCATATCTTCCGAATACGTGGTAACGTTAGTGCACAGGTGTTGCATCCACCCTGTATACTTTTACTTAAAATAGGTACCTAAAAACACCACAAAATGCACCTAACAAACCAGCTAATCACAAACTTCCTCATAATAAACACACCAGCATAAAAAAGCCAATTTCCCGGTTGACCGGGCCCCACATTCGGTAGTTTTTGCCCCAAAACTTGGTGCGTAGCGTCCCTGCCCACCTCTTTTGTTATTCACCCCTATAGAGAGGGACGATTGGCTATCGCATGCAATTTTGGAAATATGTAATGATTGCCAGTACAATTTGGTTGAAAAAAAAAATGGAATAATTTAGAATTTGGCTTCTTTTTATGGAAGTATGGGGTGATGCGTTTTTCTTTCAAAGACGACTTCTCAGTTCAGTTAAAAAAGTTTGCATATACAAGTGTTGTTTTGCATCCTCGTCAAATTCAATGAGGTACCTAACTACGCTAATGATTCTCGTCCCGAATCAACAATAAAATGGGTAGGTAATTTTTTTTTCTTATTTACGAAAAGCGTTAAGTGCGAAACCAACCGTGTTTTAAACGCGGGCCGTCTGATTCGTGCCCTATAATCGGGCTTCCACAAATACAAACAATCGCAAACGTTTATTCGATAATTACTTATTCCCTAAACCACGTTAAGGGGGTTATTCTGAAAAACTGACGATCTTAAACAACCAAAAAAATCTGCGTTTATTAATAATTAACTAGGTACCGTAATTTAAATTGATTATTTATGTCTTTTATGGCATCTACTTGAATTTTTACGAGGATGCAAAACAACACCTTGTAGATGGCATTTATGTTCATCAAAACACATTTTTCTTCTGAATTTTTCGTTTTTCTTATGTCACCAGGTTTTAAGACGACTAATTCTTATAATAAGACATTCTAAATCCGATGACTAGACATTCTATATATAACTAGTGTATTATGTATAATTGCAATAATTCTAACTGTAACATCTGAATTTGTATTTCTAGAATCTGTATTTTTAGAATCTTAACAATTTTTATAATTTTTGCGTGCCTACTTTCAGGCAGAATGTACATGGCTCACTCCTTCCTATTCCACCTGTATTTTAATGTAACCTACATTCATTGCAAATAAATGATTTGATTTGATTTGATATGACCAGGTGATCTGGGTATAATGTTTAAGGCTGATTTTCGTTCACATTATTCAAGTACTTAGTAGCATTTAATACATAATATTAGTAAGCAATGATAGCCTTGTGGGGTGACCGTCAGACTGCCATCATAGGTAACGAGTTTAAAACGTATTGCGTATTGTATAATTATCTCTATCTTCGGTGAAGGAAAACATCGTAAGGAAATCAAACATGCCTTAGACATGTTTCTCTACGGCATGTAAAGCCAAGTCAGAGGCCCATGGGCGGCATAAAAACTCTGACACAAGGCACTGACCACACAAAACAGAAAGAAGAAGCTTTGTCGTCATTTTGGTGTTGTGTTGAGTCTATTAAACTTAAAACATACATTACTTGATTACCTAACGTAATGTTTGTCTTCACTTGAATGTAGTCACGTGTTAAAATTAGCATCTTATTCATTCATGTTTGCATGCCAGCTTTATGGCTAAATGTGTCATGGCCTTACTATTATTTCTTCCACCTTTTGTACCACATTTACTGTAAATAAATAATTTTGACTTGACTTTGACGTCTATACGTAACTCTTCACAATAGACAACTGTCACTTATGGACTAAACTTTTGACACAACTTTTTGTACATGAATAACTATAGTCGCTACTTAGGTAACTAATGCAAATGTAAATAAACTATAAGACGCAGTAGGTTCCTAGATCAGTTGTATCTTTGTCAGTTATTGCTCTGAGCACCTACGTATTAATAAATTCTATTTGAATCCTTGACAAGTAAGTAAACATCATCATGTGGGCACGAGTAACTTGACTAAACATCGTAAATGTTCTTAGAACTCAATAATTAAATGTCTATAACCTTTGTGGGGCTAGCACTAACTCCAGACGTAAACGAAACTTAGAACTTACAGTCCAAAACCTCGTTTAGCCCTAGCTACTTGATTAGTTTTATGACTTTATTCACATCATCATTATCCACAGCTCCACTTCATCCACTGCTGGGATTAGGCCACTCTTGCTTGTACCAAGCTTTACGTTCTTGTGCGAATCTCATCCAGGATATTCCCGCGATGGCAACAAAGTCGTCTGCCCATCACGCCGACGGATGACCAACACTTCTCTTTCCAGTCCTTAGACATCACACAATCACAGTTTTACTCCACCTGCCATCACCCTGTCTTGTTAGGTCTCTTGCCCAACTCCATGTGAGTTCCAGAACGCGATTTCGATTTCCATTTCATAGGTGAAGCCTGTCCGGGGCAGTGGTCAACTGCTCTGTCCAACTAGTTGGACCAAGGATCTTTACTAGGAGCAATTTGTCCAACTTTAAAAATAGTAGACAACACCTTTTGAGAGTTCCGTGGCCCAATTCATTTAAAAAATATCTTGTCAACTCTAAAAACCTCAACTGCCTCTTTATGTGTATATGGTACCTACTGGTTTACGGTTTTATTGAACCTCTTTACAATAAATAGGTTGCTGGTGGTTGTTATGAATTATAGTACAATGCATTTGCAGGGGTCCCCTATGTTGTTTCGAACGCCGCTGTTGCGACACACGCTGTTGCGAATTATTTTTCCACTGCCTCACAGGTTCGAAAGCTCATGCAGTGCTTGCCGCAAAAATTACCAAAATGCCATAGGATGTGTTTTTGGTTCAAAATTCCAATAACGTTACACTAGCGTATACCTTTCGCCCGCGTTATTTTCCGTATTAATCACACAGGATTGTTCTACCAGGATCAAAAGTATCTTATGTAAAAATCTAGCGCATCCAAATCCGTTCAGTTTTTGCGTGCAAGACATACATTCATCCCTCAATCCTCATCACAAACTTTCGCATTTATAATATTAGTAAATTAAGATAAGATTTACGTCGCGCGTTCGTGTTTCGCCTCTGTTTTTACACGTGGAGTATCGATTGCGTGTTTACCTACATGTAGGTTCACCAAAATCACAGACGAGCCTCACGTATGTAAGGAAAATATGCGTAAATCTCCTTAGTACGGTACTCAAGATTCTAGGCAAATATTGAGCCTCGTGATTTTAGTACCCATTAATGTTATGAAAGAGAGTTAACCGTGACGTCATTCAGGGGAGATAGGAAGAAGATAACGTGTTGCGCCGCCAAATAGAAAGGGAAAAAGGAAGAATCTCAGCTCGGCTTTAGGTCTATGAAGCCTGTATCTTTGTAAAAACCTATATGTAATTATAAACGGTGTAAAACACCTCGTAACGAAGCCGAAAGGGTCTGGTTCTCCCTGTCATTGCAAAAATTTTTTTGTTCTACACCATATTGGGAACCCACTTACTTACTTAATTTCATGTACAGAATGCTTGGTTGACGGCTTCGTGATGAGGTGATTTACACGGTGTATAAATCTGTCGAAAGTCAAAGGCACTTAAAAAAGCTGCACCCGTTATGCACTAAAACCAAATTCCTCTCTACAATAGTATATTTGCAATGGCTCCAAAACTTTATAACAAATTACCTAATCAAATTGTAACAAGCAACAACATGAATAAGTTTAAACGTAGCCTTTTTAAATTATTGAATGACAAGGCGTATTACTCGGTCAATGAATATCTTAATGACAAATTGAAATAATATTTATTTAACTTTAAATCTGTCAATAGAATGTCGTTTATGATAAGGATGATAGTTTTTACTGTCATTTTTTTTTTTTTTAACTGTCATTTCGTTTACTTACTTTATATTTTGTATGCCTTCTGGCAGGACATAGTATGGCCAACATTTATTTATAACATCTGTATATTTTTACCTATGTTCACGAAATAATTAAATGAATTTGAATTTGAGAATGATGATGGTGATGATAATCTATACAATCTATAGAAATAAATAAAATTGAAGTGTCTGTTTGTAATATTAATATAACCCCTTTTTACTACATGCATTGAATGTATATACGGTACATATACCAAAATATCATTTTTTTTTGTCTGTTTGTTCCGGCTTATCTCTGAAACGGCTGTACCGATTTTGACGGGACTTTCACTGGCAGATAGATGGTGTAATAAGGAGTTATTTAGGCTACTTTTTAAATTCCACGCAAACGTTGGCGCGGGCACAGCTAGTATTAAAATAACATCACGTCTCTTTTTTTTTGTTGGCCTGTCATGTGTCCCACTGCTGGACAAAGGTCTCCCCTTTTCTCCTTTCAAACCTCTCTATCTTGTGCGATTTCCGTCCATGTTCGCCCCGCAAACAAGATCAGATCATCACACCACTTTCGCCGGTCTACCTCGACGGCAATTTCCTCCATCAGGCATCTAGTGAGTGGAGGATTCGTGCCACATTTGGGTGTACCCAGTACACCCAAATTTCGCCAGTTGTGATTTAGTCCCATTTGGGTCCATAGGGGGTGAACCTATTGCCATCAACCGGACAGAAATCCAGACTCCGTATTCGAGATTCGTGTAGTTTGTTTTTAGTTCGCACTTTTTATTTGAAATATATATAAAAAAATGTAATTCGTACATCTTGCTGCGAAAATCACATCCACCCCATCCACCATTTAAAAACGAGATAAAGCAGCTTTGTTGATTTTTATAAACAGTGACGCCCCCCAACTCTGCTTGCGTGGTGAACGCAGGGGTCAAGAGCAATATCGATTTTATAAAGGGATACTCTATGTCAATGGCGGATCCAAATAAAAACAAATGCTGCTCGTCTCGAAAAACTCACCTACTATATTTTTTTACAAGCTGACCTCAATAGTAGCGTTAAAATATAATACAATTATTATTTAATCATCTATGAACGCAATTTATAAATACATTCACAATAAAATTACGGATGCATAGAAACACCCACAAAATATGAGGTATCATTCATGGATTTTATTACAAATTATAAATATTTATTATGATTTATATTATAAATTCCACGTGGGCTCTGACAGACAACGGGTGGAGCATAATATAGCGTAGTGATGTGCTCAACAATGATAAAAACTGTTTTTTTTGACGTTTTTGTTCCGGATACCGGACATGCTAAATTAAAGTAAGTAACTGAATACAGTGAAAGGACTATGGACTCATCATATATGGAGCTTACAGCTAGCCTTGTCTCGTATTAATATGATTTAGCCCCACAGCCACTGCCTTGTGGGGAGTGGGGACTACGTAGTGGTTGCCATGAGCCACTTTTAATTATAAAACACATTTTTTATTTTATGTTGTAATTTTATTTTAGTTTACTTTCACGATTCCCAGTGGCTTGTCCGTTCGCCGAAATCAACGGGTTTCTACACCAAATATTTTTTTCTTTGTAGATACTATAAAAAAGTCATTTTAAATGTATAAATAAATATGTATACAAAACTAATAGCAACAATGCAGCTCATCACTACAACATATAATTTAAAAGGAAGTTGCACAGTCACACACATCTACCGTTAGACGCACGCCGTATGCAGATCATGATGTCATAATTTACTTATAATACCTGACAACAGTGTAGCTACCGACATGACAGCTACTACTTATTAAAATTAATAATGTAACAAGTATGGACAAAGAGGTATTTTGTATTAATAGGATGGTCTTCAGATAATAATGGAAAATGAGCTGTAGGCTGGAATTATTACAAAGTTGCAGTAAGTAGAAAAAATAATACAAATAAGAGATGATAAATTACAATAAACTGAACGGCTGCCTTATTATCTTAAGTGCCAAACTGCGTTAGAAACATTTCAGAACTTAAAAAATCTTTGTCAAATATTTTGGATTCGAAAATTGATCGTAATCTGAACTGGCGTCGATTTAAAATTAGACATACATTAAACATGTTTACCCAGTTACTGGGGTTGTGGAGATCAGATAGGCAGTCGCTTCATGTAAAATGCTGGTACTCGGCTGCATCCGGTTAGACTGGAAGCCGACCCCAAGATAGTTTGGGAAAAGGCTATGCAGATGATGACATAAAAAATGTATAGTTTTGGTTATTCGGAGGGTGCCTAGTTGTAACTCTACTCCACACACCACACTATAAGTTAAGGGAAAAACTTCGAACAAAACATAATTAACTAAAAACAAAAAAATAACTTACCGAAACCGCAAACCACAAAAACGACTAAATTATAGCCCAACCTCTAAAAAACCAGTTTATCCAATAATGTAAATTAATAATTGTCACTAAACAGAAAAAAAAATAACGAGTGAGAAAAAAAAAAGAAAAACTCACTTTACTCGGCCACCCCATAATTTAAAATTGCGTCGCGTGATCCAAGCGCCATGAATGACCCGGGGGTAACCACCCCTGTCCTACGTTGACGCCCATCGATTTTTTTCTATAGTGGGGGACCAACCCCCGATAGTTTTCTACAGCTGTCGGTTTCTTATAGGATTTTTTCTGTTAGAAAATAAAATAGAAGTTTTTTCTTTTTATTTGTTCCGGTTGAGGTATTTTTTCTAATTCGACCGTTATTTTGTTTGGTTTCAAATTTTTATGTTGAGCTGTTTTTCGCATATTGGTTATTGATAATTATCCATTTTTTTTCTTCGTGACTAAAATACCGAAAACAGGTGACCTGTAAAACAAAGTTTCGGAAAAAGTCGATTTGAAAAGTTTTTGCCACCAAAATTAAGTGGTTTTCATAAGTGTTAAGTAGACATCATTTATATTAAATCAACCGATAAGTATTCAGATAAGCTTTCAGTCTAGCCATCAAAATCTTAATTTTTTGCAATATCTTAGTCTCCACTTGGTTACCTTCCCAAAAGTTTCATCTTCATTAACTCATGTTAAACGTATTTTACTCCCCAAAAATATACGGCATTTTTTTATTATTTGAAACAGTAAGTATTAAAATGCTCACACACACATATGACGTGAACATTTCATCATGACAATACCCATACCTACATAATAATTATGTCTACAGGAATAATTACTTTAATAACTAGTATTGCTGTAAATACAGTGATTGTGTGTATGTCTATAATTTTCATGATTGGCATAATTACTATATTGTTTTCTAGGCCATTTTGTAAAACACTGCTCATTAAAAATATAGATGTGATTGTGTTGTCAATTCTTTACTTATTCAATTACAAAAGAAAACTTAACAAACACTTATTAATATTTTGATGAATTAAAAATAATTTAAAGGAACATTTTCTATTAACCGAAATAACGGTTCTGAAACCATTTTTCCAGTCGATATTTTTGGTTATTCCTACAAGAGTTTAAAGCGTTATTTTTTCTCATTGTAGATCTGACTTCACGAACGCCCAGCGCCATCTATCGGCCTCTCGGTAAGTTTCACTTTGCCCTTTGAGCGAAACCCTACAATGTCCTTACAACTTCTTTGGCGGCACGTAGATTTTGCAATACTAGCGACATCTGTTAGCGACTCTTAGAAGCTGTATTTGCAAAAGTTCTCCGTATTGGAGTGGCGCTAATGTGCATGTTATAAAGAGATCGTTTTCGGGATAATAAAGCCTATGAGTTGAAGAAACTTTCTGGTTAGAAATATTTAATAGGATTTTTTTGTGATTGCGATTTTTTTGCTATTATCAATAGTTTGAATATAGAGCAATCAAAAAATAAGCAATTATTACTTTATTTCGGCCTTTAACCACAATACTGAAAACAGCATTTTGTAAGAATTTTCATTACCGGATGAACTGCACACATTTTTTTTTTTTTTAACTTTGCCCTACAATGAATTTCTCCTGTATCGTGGGTGCGTTTACAAACATTTAAACTCACATAAACAACTATCTGTAGGCCATACAAATATTTGTTCCGTGCGGGGATCGAACCCGCGACACGCGGCGCTGCAGTCGATCGCTCAACCACTGCGTCAATAGTGTCGTCAAAGTTGATTAAACTTTTTAAAACAATGCATCAAAATCCTTGTTATACTGCTAGGTTGAACATTCTGTATCAACGATTTATAGATAGTCCGCGCGATCTATAAAATGGAACCTCGCGAGTCCCTCAGAGAAAAATTTATAGAGATCGATTTACTGACTCTGCCTTCACTTTATATCTAAGAATTTATTTTATATGTCCGCAAAACCGAGGGCTTTTCAAAATTAGAAGCGATTTCCACAATATAAACACACGCAGTAAACACGAAATTGTAATACCCAAATTTAGATTAACAAAAACTAGCAAGTCATTTCTTATAAACAGTATACGCTTTTATAATAAGTTGCCAAAGTCAGTTACAGAACTGACCGATGGAAAGTTTAAAATATACATCAAACGTGTCCTTATTAAAAAAAGGATATTACAAAATTAAGGACTACGTTGAAGATAAAGAAGTTTCGCTTCTTCTCATGCGGCTTTCCTGGTAGCTCATAAACGACACAAATGTGTGGATGTTTCTAACTATTCGCAATTTTATTACTTCCATTCTTTTTATTCAGATGTTTTACAATCGTTTTCAAATCATTTCACCGTTCATTCATTGTTTAGAATAGTTACAGCACTGATGACAACATTTGTGTCAATTGTTTTATTTAGCCTTCTTATAATATTTTATTTTTACTTTTGTATAGTTTTTTTTTTATTTACCTATTTTTTGTGAATGTGTGGACATTTGTAGGCTTTCAAAATTCCCAGTTTAATTTTTTGTAATTTTTGCTTTAACTTGTTCTACGTTTTGTAGTAACCAACGGCTTACTGTCGGGCTTACGCTGTCCTCCCATACTTAAGTACTTACGGGGTAACATTCAAATATTGTAAAACCAAATTATTTTATAAGAGTAACCATGGAGTTTCTTGCCGGTTCTTCTCCATAGGAAACGACCAACCCAAACCGTGCACCTTTTGTCGACGATTTTCATAATTTTCTACGAAAAAACTTCACAATCGATATTTTATTATAGCAGCCAGCACACGCCTACCATTTTACGATTGAGCAAAAAAAATGTATTTACAGCTCTACAATCAATGGGATATTAAACAAGACAATGGAATTTATTATCGAGTTATAGACTTTTATTACTTGATCAACTGCTAAAATATTATATTTCTCGCTACGTATTCCAGTCAGTAATAATATAATATCCACAATGAAGTGTTTATTGCTATCAACATATTTATTGATTTTATTGTTCGACTTAAGACTTTGAAACACCTTTCCCATACATTCTATTTTCTTTCATCCATCAAGAATGAGTCCAGTCTATTCAAGTGTATTAGGATTATAAAATTCCATGTTTTAATTAAAACTGTTACATGAAAACTTTACATGTCAAATAATGGCAAGATGTATCAAGCTTCTGAGTTATTTTTTGCCATTAGCGTAGTGCCACAACTGCCTATAAAAATATAATACTAATGTAATGATGACAGCATTTAAATTCAACGGCACCACTTTCCGTTATTGCAAAAACGATAAAAAGGTCACATATTGACGTGATCAGGAAACAATCTGCATCCATTTTCCTATAACGTCGATCTAGTATAATAATGTCAATTGTTAGCCGCAACTTGTCTGGTAGATCAAGTTTTTAGAAACGGCAGCAGAATTCCATAGAATCTGGTTCAATCACGCCAACTTAGCTAATGAAAAACAATTATTTTGCAATCTATTGTCTCACGCTATAAAACTATAAATCTAATTGAAGCCTTTGACACAGTTGAATGTTGCTTGCGAAACTTGTCGGATATTCTACGTAACAGATTAACTCGACACGTGTATGGTGTAGGTATACGTGGTGTGCCTTTTAAGTTTTATCGTTTGAACAAAAAAAAAACAACTAGAACCTTATAGTACTTTTTATTGTTTTTCAAAGTATTCAGCACGTAGTTTAATACACTTTTCCATTTGCTCGAACCAGTTATTAAAACGTTTATTCCACTCTAAGGTAGGGGTGTTCAATATGGCTGATTTGAAAGCGTCGACTGCTTCTTCATCGGACTAGAACCTTTGACCACGAAGAGTTTTCTTAATTTTAGGAAAGGTAAAGAAATCTTTAGGGCTTAGGTCAGGACTGTTTGGAGGATGGTCAAGAATTTCTTAGTTTCCTGCTTCAAATACTCAATCGTTTGACGAGCGCTGTGTGAGCGTTGTCAAGGTGTAGGATGATGCGTCGGTTTGGGTTAGATTTCCGAAGATCAGCGATGACTTGTGTTAAAAAAACTGTGGTATACCACTCCGCGTTAACCGTTCTACGATCTTCAAGTACAATTGTCATAACATGTCCGGTTTTCGCCACAAACTTAGCCACCATCTTTGAAGCGCTTCAAGAGCAACCAACTTTAGTCGGCAGGATTGTAGGTATAGATTCAAGATTCGTCACCACTGATGATGTCGTAGACGTGATTTGACTCTCCTTGGTACTTGGTTCATTGAACCTTAGAAGAGTCTTCTTACACCACCTGACGCGGGCCGCCTTAAGAACGTCAAAGAGCAAAAGCGGGATCCAACGAGAAACTAGCTTTCTCACACCAAGCATCTCATGCCAAATCTTCTGAATGGTTGTCCCTGAGATGCCTAATAACGCCTCTATCTCGCGATATGTCACATTACGATCTTCGAGGAGTAGTTTCACAGCAACGATGTCATCTTCAGTGAAGACGGATTTTGGACGTCCTTCACAAGATTTGTCACTAAGACTGGTATGTCCACGCTGGAACTCTAAATACCAGCGTTCGACAGTCCACGGACGTGGGTCTTCATCATGGAACATTCGGTGGTGCTTTCACTGTTCTGCGCCATATGTCGATTTACTGCGGAAATATAATCTTCTAAGCCTTAATGGCCGATCTCTGCAGAGACATGTACGACTGTACCGATCAAATTTTAAAATCATTTTTTTTTTCACATAAATCTTTGTTACTTTTAGCTTTTCTTTGAAGCGTGTTATTATTATTTTGCCTGTATGCTGTGAATAACGCTGTTGATTACATAATAGTTAATTTTAAGTGTTTTGTCTGTATGCTTATTATGTAATTGCATACAGACAAAAAGAATAGCGCTCTTGTTTACTTGAAATAATTCTTCACTACTCTCCGACATCTACGAAGGATTACGATAATCCTACGGATAAGGAACATTAAATTGGTAATGTTCCAAATAAAATAAAATAAAATAAAAACACGGATGTTTGCTCTTCGAAACACTATTATTGCATATTATAGAAAATTATTGCATGGATATTTTCCTTAGTGAGATTCATTTTCGTACATGACCTGATAGATTCAAAACAACGCTGTGACTAAACCATTAATCATTAATCCCAATTCCTGCAATTGTTTTGATATTATAAATTCTAACACATTTGAATATTGAGAAGTTCTAAATTCAAAATTGGCGGCAAATATATGTAAACGACAGAACTTAAAAGCCATGCCTTGTATAAGGCAGGTATCGATACTTCGTTGTTTTGCGTCAGAAACTTGCTTCGCGGTCGGAGTCTCCCAAGGAGCGGTTATTGGACCACATTTTTTCATTTCATTTGTGTGTGACTAATTGCTGACATTATAGCCCTTTATTAAATACATTATTCACGTCCGTTATGAATAAATCAATGTATGGATCGATTGTGTCCAATCAGTTTTCAATAAATAAACTGTGTTTAATTATAAAAGATAAATTGGTTGTGTTGGTATTTAGGAAATTGTAAGAACAACCGCTGTATAACAGTAAGGTCATATTTTAAGCTGACAAAACTAAGATTGTAATCGCCAGTAGTTTATTGTATTTAGCTTTATATAAAGTAATAGCTACTAGCTATTTACGATTACGCAAATATAATAATTTTGTCAAAAGGCTACCTCAGTTTTGTTGAAGTATTGGCAATCGAAATAAGTCAATTGATAATACATTTAATTAAGAATTTGTGAATATAATATGTAAATGTGTTTGTGTGACTATAAAAGACAAATAATTACAATTTATGTAGATCTTTAGAAAACCTGATGGTATTAATAAAATGACACAAGACGTTGCTTAAATATCATTTCTAGATCATTAGAATAGCAATAAAAGTTGATCATAAATTTAATTATTAAAATATGGTTACAAGATACTAATTTGCATATTTACATGCCACAAAGTAATAGTGTAGGTATAGTATAAATAAATAAACTGCTGAATTATCATTTTAACAATTATAAGTTTTATAATGCCATAAATAATGGTACTTACAGGCATTATATCAAACAGTATTGCCAATGGCTCATCAACTGAAGCCTTTGATCGAAATGTGCAATATCATGAATTTTATTATTGTAGTGTTGTTCCTTTTATTTCATGTTGCCTTTCAAGCCTGAGGTTCTCAAGTCGTCGCAATCTTTTTTTTTTTTTTTTGTATGTGTCCAGATTATAATCGTGTTTGAGCAATTTTGGGAAATTCTTTTTTTGTTTATAAGAGTGTACTTTCCAGGGGGTTCCATAAAAAAAATCGAAAATCGGTTGAGTAGTTTGGTTTAAGTAGCTGTCAAATATTTGTCATCCAAGTAAACGAGGTAGCGTTTATAAGACTAACTTCTAGTGATAATGTAATATTGATTTATGACAAGAATTTGTGTGGTATAAGTACAACAACTAAAGAGAGTAAAATAAAAAACTTTTTGGCCAAAAAAAAAAACCAACTTTCAAAAAAACACTAAAAAGTCTAAAAGTAAAATTGTAGAGTTATTAACCCTCAGAAGTCGGTGGTAAAAAGTCAATGAAACAAACAAAGTCACCGATTTCCGAAAGTACAGTTATTTTAGACTTTTTTTGATCGAGTTTTTATAAAACATGGTTTTGAAATGTTTTTTTAAAGAAAATACGGATTGGAAAGAAAACCGATGGACAAACCGTTACCACGTATTATATATCATTTGATTCTAACCAATCACATTTAAACTAATATACACAAACAGCCAGACCTGGAAAACCCTGGAAAGACCTGGAACCTGTAGGCCATGCAAATATTTGTTCCGAGCGGGAATCAAACCTGTGGCTCGCAGCGCAGCAGCCAATCGCTCAGCCATTGCGCCAACCATGAAATATAGTTAGAAAATTTCTAAGTTAGTTTATTTTACCTGCAGATTAACAGGAATTATCAACTTGATATTATTCACTATAGATTAACAGGACATTCTTATTCAATGTTGAATAAGAATTTTATCGAGTCGACTGACGCTTTACGCTATAGTTTTATTAAATCCATACTTATAATATTATAAAGCTGAAGAGTTTGTTTGTTTGCTTGAACGCGCTAATCTCAGGAACTACTGATCCGATTGGAAAAAAAAAATCAGGGTTAGATAGTCCATTCATCTAACAAGGCTATAAGCTGTATTTTATCACGCTACGGCCAAAAGGAGCGGAGCAGAAATGAAAAATGTTGCGAAAACGGGCAAAATGTGATGCAGACGAAGTTGCGTGGGACAGCTAGTAATTTATAATCTGCAAGTAATTCTCAATCATGAACAAATGATGCAGCATGCAGCATGATTTGCAAAAGTATTCTCTTCGCTTGCAAGATCAATCTCATTAACATTTTAAGTGTTTAACAGTGATTGTGACAAATCAGATCTGCGTGCCAGTTCTAATAATAAGTTTCCTTAAAGAAATATTAATTAACATGCCAATATCCAATCCTATCTTGGTTTCAACATCATCATCTGCCTAGCCCATTCCCAAACCATCTTGGGGTCGACTTCCAGTCTAACCGGATGCAGCTGAGTAGCAGTATTTTACATGAAGCGACCGCCCATCTGACCTCCACAACCCAGTAACAGGGTAATACCATACCCCTTGGTAAGACTGGATGTCAGACTTTGGCTTCTGACTACTCGTAACGACTGTCAAAGATCTACAAATGACAGCCGGGACCAACGGCTTAACGTGCTTTCCGAGGCACGGAGGAAACTCGGTGTGTAATTATGGTCACCCATCCACGACCAACCTCGGCAAGCACGGCGAAACATACATTTATTAATAAAAAAAGATTCTATTATAATTTTAACAAGCCAGACCGAATGACAGTATCTCCGGTGCAGCATCTGGGCAAAGAGCTGAGCTCATGATCGATCAAGCTGTCAGCTGTTCCGCGAGCACGGATACATGCATTGCTATCGAGATAGGCGGGTTACAAACTATCAGTTGGAAGTGTGTCTTGGGCGCAATTCCCTGCAAGGCAAAGTGTTATTTCATCAAGAATTTCTCTGTTCTCAGTAGCTAGCAGTCTGGATTTGTCCCCGGTTGCTGGCAATAAGCTCAACTATGTTTAAGCCATCACTTTCACGCCAGGACTGCGGGTTGTTGCCAGGACTGCGGGTTGTTGCCAGGACTGCGGGTTGTTGCCAGGACTGCGGGTTGTTCGAAAGAGATACCGTGGCCTTGGAACACAAAGGGCTAAGAAGGAACATGGATGGGTTTTAGTCAGCCAAGTCTGACACTCCCTCCCGCTCCGCCCAGAGCGGGAGAAGTCATTTGATGATTTACCATCCTGAAAAAAAAAGGCATCACTTTCACCACTATGTGTGCGTATTCACTGAGTCTTACTTTTTAGGGTTCCGCCCCCATTTAAAGGGTCCAACGGGACCCTATTACTAAGACTTTGCTGTCCGTCCGTCTGTCACCAGGCTGTACCTCATGAACCGTGATAGTTAGCCGGTTGAAATTTCTACAGATTATGTATTTCTGTTGCCGCAATAACAACAAATACTAAAACCAGAATAAATAAATCTTTAAGGGGGCTGCCATACAAAAAAGTGATTTTCTTGCTCGTTTTTATAAATAAAATGGTACGGAACCCTTCGTGCGCGAGTCCGACTCGCACATGGCAGGTTTTTTTTTTTTTAATTTGTCTTTTTATTGGTTTGCTCTTGACTCTAGTCTAGGTCAGAGATGACAGAGACAAAGTCGACGATGGTACGAGCTTAGGGTTCTATAACTCAGGTTGCAGATTTCAGAAAAAAACAACCAAACTAAAGTAGGAGTGAACTGGCCATGTAGCGCGAATGCATCCGGAGAGTTGGACAAATATCGTCACTTACTGGACGCCTGGAGGAAATCGCCATCGAGGTAGACAGCGGCGAAGGTGGGGTGACGATCTGATCTTATTTGCAAGGCGAACCAGGCCAGATAATATAGAGTGGTTTGGTAGGCGAAAAGGGAGAACTTGGTCCAGCAGTGGGACACATGACAAGCTCATCATCATCTGCCTAGCCTTTTCCCAAACTTTGTTGAGGTCAGCTTCCAATCTAACCGGATACAGCTGAGTATCAGTATTTTACATGAAGCGTACCTACCTGACCTCCACAACCCAGTGACTGGGTAATACGAAACCCCTTGGTAAGACTGGATGTCAGATTTTCAACTTCTTGATTACTCGTAACGAATGTCAAAGATCAACAAATGATTGCCGGTACCAACGGATTAACGTGCTCTCCGAGGCACGGAGGAAACTCGGTATGTAATGAGGGTCACCCATCCACGACCAACCTCGGCAAGCACGGCTAGCCTTGAAGATCGACCCATGCGGCTGTTAATATTTAGCCACGAGCTCCTCCATGACGCATGACAAGCTAACAGCTAAAAACAAGCTGTTTTGTTTTATTCTGGAAACATAATCCGTCTAAAAAGCTTGAAAGCAGCTTTATCTACTCCAAAGATACACCGGCCCACAAACACGATGATCCGACAATTCAGACAGGTCCCCTGCTAGCCAAAGGCCTCTGACTATCTTCAAGCTGATTGATTGAAAATTCATTGAAATGTGGTTTTACATTTTATATTCACGCTATTTTTCCCTTGTATGGTCAGCAGAACTATCATTAAAGACATGTGCATCAGAATTGCTTCTGGCAATACATGCTTGTTTCGGTTCAAGTTTATACTTAATTTATTTTTTCTTTTTGGTCTAATAGTCGGTTATTTTAACGCTTGTAAGGATCATTAGGAATCATTTTTCTAAGTTGTACTGTGTTTCTATTTCATTCCTTGACATTTACAAAACATGTTAGATATTTTTTAGAAGAATAAATAATATTTAGACATTTCGCACTTGAATTATAATAATAATGTTATTTTAAATTAGATTTGTGGGGCCATCTTTAAAAAAGAAAGTAAAAGAGTAGTATCTTGTAAGAATATAGTAATATATATTTAAATTGTATCAATTTTAAAAGTATCATATTCTATTAAGAATAATATATGAGTAGGTACTATTTCAACGAAAATCGGAGTCAACTTTCATGTCTTATTAGTTAATAATAAATCAACGATTACTTTTAAAAATACTAGTGTAGTCTCATGAGTATTTAAATTTAATAACAAAGTAGCATCTTTATAGTATATTAGAATAATAATTCAGATAACATTATTTATCACCAATTACGAACTGACGATAAGTACCATAAATAATTTATAATTAGATTCACTCAGGTCCCAACAAATCAATAATAATAACAAATTATTGGATAAACTCCGCTAACGGCTATCTCTAACATTCCTATAAGTAGTTTTATCTAAACAAGTGGCATTCGGTTATAACCGAAACGGGAATCGAACCCGTTAAGGGCCTTGTCGCAAACAGCTTTAGCAGAAATAACTTGATTATGCTTGACAGAAAATCAGTTAAGGCAGCCAGTTAACTTTGGTCCCCAGTCACAGATAGTTTGACCTCGATTTCTATGAAATTTCCAGGACTGTGAGGGGGTAGGGGGGGCAATGTGCATTGGTCAACGTATATCTCCTTTGATACTTGATTGCCTGATAGAAATCAGATTGGGTTTCATTGGCGATTGTTGGCTTGACTCATGGCTGCTACGGCAAATATGATTTATAACCAACGATAATTTTGTAGAAATCCACAGAAATGTTACCAATTGTTGTTTATTTGTAACACTTATAAGTTGAGTTACCTGATTTGGTACTTGAAGACTCGGAAATGTTTAAACAGCTGCTGGACTGTTTAATAATTTGTAAGGTTTCGACTGTTATTATTATCACCAACTTTATAGATTTGTTATTTCAAAATATTAGTCCTAAACAACGCTATTTCAACACTGTACAAGTAGTCAGTTCAGCTTGAATAATTGGTCGTAGTTTTTGAATACTTTTATATTTTGTATAAGATTTTTTTCAGTTTTAATCTGTAGAAATTTCAACTGTGTAACTATCACAGTTTCATGAGATACAGCCTGGCGACAGACGGACGGACGGACGGACAGCGAAGTCTCAGTAATAGGGTCCCGTTTGACCCTTAGGGTACGGAACCCTGAAAAAGATGCGCATTTGGTGTTCTCTACACTAATTAGGCGTTTTATTGGAATTTTAACTTTGGCTGTAGGCCGAGTTGAAAATCCAAAAGTAAGCTTTTATTACGGCATTTGTTTAGGTGTTTCCTAGTTTTAGTGAACACGGGCATAAAATACCGTTGTAATCCCTAGATCTTACGACATTTAACAGTTTATTCGAACCTCGGACTACTCAATTACTGCTCGCCTTGCAATACTTAATCCTGAACTACGGATATCTCTGCTTACCTTGTATAGTAGCAAGAGTAATGATAGTTTTAGCCATTTCGGTAACAATAAATATTTATGGTCAATTTCTTCGGTACATAGAGTATCTTGTTTGTAGGGTGGCGTACTTTTAAGTAAGGAATTTAAATAAAGTTAGTGAACAATAATTAGTAATGCTATTATGTTTAACAAGTCTCCTTTACATCGTGAATTGTTTCAGGTATTATTTTACTATCAGCGGCAAATAGTTTAGTAAGGATGTTTTATTGGTTGACCTAAACATTCTTAAGAGCGTTTACGACAAAAATCGGTTCAGTCATTTCGGAAAATAAGGACTTGAAAGTTTGTATGAAATGCCGTAAAGTGTAAACGCTCTTAATTCATGTAAACGACAAACATCTTTGTCAGTTACACAGTGATAACTTACCCTTTAGCCAATTACTAATTGTAATGCAATTTTGTTTTGTTGTGTTTAGTGCCTATCCTGATGTCAGAGTTTATATGCCGATCATGGACCTCTGACTTGACTGTAGCCTCAGCAAAGCAAGTGATAATTAAATGCTTTTTTTTATTTTTTTTTTATTATAAATAGGCTCGCGTTTGACCACTATCTCACCTGATGGTAAGCGATGATGTGGTCGACGGTGAAACACGCTTGCCTAGAAGAAACCTATTCACTCTTGACTTGATGCTAATCAAACAAATGTCCTTTAAATCTTTTAAATCCATGATTGAACTTTTCCTCCTTTATCCTGTACATACTTCTCGGTCTCTTTCAAATCTTATTCAAAAGTTTATTCAAATGAATCACTGAGTCAATTTTTGTATGCCATGACTAGAACTATGAAGAAAGTCCCGTTAACCCGGACAGTCTGGTCACCCCACCAGTACCGTACACCACATTTTACAATGGCTACTGTGACCAGTCGATTAGGGATCTAGTTGCTCTTGGGCCATATTTGGGTAACCACTGATAGTTATAATGCTAATAACAAGAAAACCAAACTCTTGTGGGCTTTTGGCCGGCACAGTTAGATTTAAAACTAGTTGGGAAACGTGGATTTTAACATGGTTGTAGGAAAAGTACTTTTACTTAAGTATTTTGGGCCATTTTATCAAAAATTATACAATCTTCATGTCATCATCATCTACCTAGCTTTTTCCCAAACTTTCTTGGGGTCAGCTTCTAGTCTAACCGGATGGAGCTGAGTACCAGTATTTTACATGAAGCGACTGCCTATCTGACCGCCACAACCCAGTAACTGGGTAATACTATACCCCTTGGTAAGACTGGATGTCAGAATTTTATCTTCTGACTACTCGTAACGACTGTCAAAGATCTACAAATGACAGCCACGACCAACGGCTTAACGTCTTTTCCGAGGCACGGAGAAAGCTCGGTATGTAATTATGGTCACCCATCCACGGACCAACCTTGGCAAGCACGGCTTAACCTTAAAGATCGACCTGTGCGGCTGTTTTTATTTAGCTACTAGCTCCTCTAGATATTTATAGACATTATGTGTATATTAAAGTTAGCTGATGATAGATGCCATTTATTGTCGTTCAATAAAATGTTAAAAGGAAGTGAATATAAAATCTATGATGATTCCAGCGAGGAATTTATTGCTTCCTATTATTTTACTGTATTATAAAGATGCCTATCGCCTGCTATAAGCACTGTTCTTATAACGAAATTTATAATTATATAGTAATCAGTTACTGACTAGACTCCGCACACAGGTTGGCCGAAGCAAGGAAAACCTGTTCAGGTGGAGATTCATAGATGACTCTGCCCTTTATTTTTTGCGCATAAAATCATCAAATGCCCCTCCCGCTCTGGGCGGCGAATAAGGGAGTGTTAGACTTGTACTGGCTAAAACCCATCCAAGCTCCTTCATAGCCCTTTGTGTTCCAGGCCCATGGTATCTCTTTCAAACAGTCCCGCAGCCCTGGCAGGTATCGGCCCTCTCGGACCCCTTCCGATTTGCTGACATCTCCTTGAGGCGCGCGTGGAAAACGAACACTCAGTCGGCATAGCCTGTCGTCATAAGATAGAGGGACGGTGAGCTAGCCCATCACTCACCGTCCACAGTCCCGCAGACTCTGCACTAGAGTGTAAATGTGGTGTTTCCCCACAACCGATGGGCACTTGCATCTCTACCAGCTACAAAGCATTAGGTATTCAGCAGAGAAGGTCGGCAGTTAATAAAATATCGCTGGTATAAGACGTACTGTCGCGGAATGACAATCATTGTGACAGTTATCGCGAATTCGAATCTTAGTGCGTTCGGTACGTGAAGGGGGGAGTGTGCATTGTTTTACGGGTTATAATAATGATTTTATTGAAAACTCCCTACTTTTTCCTTTTCATTGGTTTGGGGTATATCGGTTGAATGGTTTCAAAGTCTATAACGAACATAATTAGGTAGAAACATTTTTTGTGTTTTCTATAATACTAGCTGTCCCGCGCAACTTCGTCTGCGTCACATTTCCCCGTTTTCGCAACATTTTTCATTGCTGCTCCGCTCCGTTTGGTCGTAGCGTGATGATATATAGCCTATAGCCTTCCTCAATAAATGGGCTATCTTACACTGAAAGAAGTTTGTAAATCAAACCATCACTTGCAGAGTCTAGCGCGTTCAAGCAAACAAACTCTTCAGCTCTAAAATATTAGTATAGATATAGATAGATAGATGAAAAATATTTACTGTTAGAATTTTTTTAATATTTAAACATTATACAAAATTATCAACATATTATGTTCAAAGCGATATTGGACTGGTGTGGTCCAAATACGTGTCTAATTTTATGCAAGCGTCTCTGAAGGTCCCGGTTTCGATACCCGAGTTGTGCCAAATATTGCCGAGTTATCTTAAGTGATGTTATTCATCTTCAACATTGGCAACCTTATCCCAAAAACTGTTAAATAAAGGTCCCCCCTCCATCCATCTATGTTTTACCCGAGATCCTATCTAGGTCGTCCATGCCTTTTGGTTTGTTTGCCAATGCTTCTACCATCTCTCGGCAATCATACTGTTAGGCTCTACTGCACCTGCCATCACTACGTCTAGTGAAGAGTCCAGCCCCTTCTCCATTTTAAAGCCGCTACCTGTAGTGCCTCCGTGCCTCGGAAAGCACGTTAAGCCGTTGGTCCCGGCTGTCATTTGTAGATCTTTGACAGTCGTTACATGTAGTCGGAAGCAGAAAGTCTGACATCCAGTCTTACCAAAGGGTTTCGTATTACCCAGTTACTGGGTTGTGGAGGTCAGATAGGTAGTCGTTTCATGTAAAATACTGATACTCAGCTGCATCCGGTTAGACTGGAAGCCGACCCAGACAAAGTTTGGGAAAAGGCTAGGCGGTGATGACCTGTAGTTAAGAGTCTAACTCAATTTTTTTTTAAATATTTTTCACGATTTATAACTATTGGTCTCTTTAATGTTTGTTTTTTTCTAGTGATTTCCACAGTTGGCACCATTGCTGGGCAGTGCTGTCTAGCTGTGGACATCCTTACTGGGCAAAGCCTCCTCCATATCTTTCCAGGTACTCTATCTTATATGATCTATCATATCAATGATAATGATCACTTCGAACCCCTATAATGTGTTTCCAACTAGAACCAGCACTTTTTACTCATTCTACCATGGATTAAACTTGAATCTCATCATCTGCCTAGCCTTATCCCAAACTATCTTGCGGTCGGCTTTCAGTCTAACCGGATGCAGCTGAGTAGGTACCAGTAATTTATATGAAGCGACTACCTATCTGACCTCCACAACCAAGTAACTGGGTAATACGATACCCCTTGGTAAGACTGAATCTCAGACTTTTGACTGTCAAAGATCTACAAATGACAGCCGGGACCAACGGCTTAACATGCTTTCCGAGGCACGGGGGAAACCCGGTATGTAATTACGGTCACCCATCCAGCGACCAACCTAGGCAAGCACGGCTTAACCTTAACGATCAACCCGTGCGGCTGTTATTATTTTGCCACGAGCTCCTCGATTAAACTTGAATCTCATACACTTTGCAAATGGAAACGCGCCGGTCCCTTAAAAGGACCATTTAGTATGCGCAGTGGTTCTGTTACGAGGTAGCACTGTGCATATTTGTTGTTCAGGGTTCCGCATGCGACTGTTTGCATAGATATAGACAGTAATGCACTTTGTATGAATCAGATGCATGGAACGAGTGACTTAATAGTGCTTGATTGAGTATTTGAGTTAACTGTCGTTGCGAAAAGAAATGAGAGGATATACAGGGTGTAACGGAAAGGGTATATACATACTTAAGGGTGTGCTACAGACCATCAAAGTGAACATGTTTCTCCATTGGAAAAACACCGTTATAGCGAAATAATTATCTGCTGCCACAAAATTCAATATCTACTCGACCCAAATGTATGGGGTACCTGATATTTTTTTAGGTATTACGACGTTTGTCCGGTGGAGAAACATGTTCAGTTTAATGGTCTGTAGCAACCCTTAAGGATGTATATACCCTTTCCGTTACACCCTGTGTAGAGCACTTGAAAAAGGAAAATTGTGTCAGGAGCTAGAGAATAAAATTAGGATTTCATGAGTTGTGGAGATCACGTGAACAGTCGCATCTTATAAAATACTGGTATTCAGCTCCATCTAATTAGACTGGAAACCAACCCCAAAAAAATTGGGAGAAAACGGGACTAAAAAGATAGTCAGATGTTTTTTTTTTTAATACGTACGTAGGTATATATACGTATCGTAGGTGCGTTTACAAACCTTGAAAGTAACATACACAAACAGCCCAACCCGGAACAACTATCTATAGGCCATACAAATATTTGTTTCGTGCGGAGATCGAACCCGCGACACGCAGCGCAGCAGACGATCCCTCAACCACAGCGCCAGCCGTGTCGTCGATAATTCTAAAGTAAGATTCGCTAACAGTTATGTCTGGTAGGCATAAGCAAAATAAAAGTATGTTGTCTTTGCTTTTATAGCACGATGGTCTATACCCAAAAACGTCTGATCCATAGTCTTAACAGGGGCGATATTTTAATATATAAATAAATGAAACTGGGCTTGGCTTTCTAACCAAGTGAAATTGGTTTCTTCAATTGGAATCCAGCTTTCAATTTCCGTACATAATAAAAAATCTTACTTGTATGACCTATTCTACAGATTTGGTACGTGTATGTGAGATACGCGGCGCGGTTGGCGTAGTGGTTGAGCGATTGACTGCTGTGCTACGTGTCGCGGTTTCGATCCCCGCACGGAACAAATATTTGTTTGGCCTACAGATAGTTGTTCCGGGTCTGGCTGTTGTGTGTATATGTGAGTTTAAATGTTTGCAAATGCCTCCACGATACAGGAGAAATTCCTAGTGTGGGGCAACATTTTATTAAAAAAATAAAAGAAAGATATTCTGAATCTGGGGTGGTAGACAATCAAATGATGTAGACGAAAATGCATAGAAAAACCCAAGTCTCATCATTATGTTCTTTTTTTCACGAGCACACCAATCTTCAAACCAGACCACAAGTTCAGAAAAACTAAACAACGGAACAGTCCTAATGGCTATGTATGCAATTAGTGTGATCATCATGGGTAAAACCCTCTGTTAAGTAGTCTCTGCAGGTTCTCTCATGTATTAGCTAATGATTATGCCACTAATTAGTTCCCCTAACCCTGCCTAAGAAGCCAGGAGAGAACTGAATTAAGAAGAATTCTTGGGACTTCGCTACTTAGTGAAATTCACTACTTATTTATTTATTAAAATTGGTACACCAACAGTTTCCACACGCTTCAGCTTACTTACTATGTAATGAAGAGCGGAAAGTCGCGGAGAGTCGTGAAGTGGATACAATGAAGTGGGGGATTCCAGAGTGCTTAGCCAGTACGCACTGTAACCAATCAAGCTATGCAAAACCAGTATAAACGCATCTCTCATTGTACGAGAAATGTCCTTGCTTTGCATATAGCGTGACGTATTTATTGACCGATACTTAAACACGTGATTATACTCATGATAACAAACAACTTTCCCAAAGAAACATTTTTTATACTCATTCACATTTATCACAATAATACAAAAACCGTATGAAATTCGCGCGCGCGTGCCTGTCGCCTATCAGCTTATGATAAAAGTGAATGAGAATAAAAATGTTTCTTCGTGAAAGTTGTTTGTTATTATGAGTATAATCACGTCTTTAAGTATCGGTCACTAATTACCAGTCACCCTATAAAAGCGAGGCCACGTTTTACTGGAAATATATAGCTTGTGGTGGCAGCCTCGAATAACCTTACGAACAGCTGTGGGTTCGAACCCAGGCAGGAGGTTTACTTTGTGTATATAATTTATTTCATCACCGCTGCTCTCAAAAACGGTGAAGGAAAACATCGTGAGGAAACCTTCATGTCCTAGAACTAAAAATTCGAAGACATGTGATATCTACCAAACCGCACTGGGCCTGCATGGTGGATTAGAGCCCACTCCCTCTCATAGAGAGAAGGCCTGTGTCCTATCAGTGGGAACATTATAGGCTGATGATGATAATATAGCTTGATATGTCGCCGTGTGTAAATTGACAGCCGCTGTCAAAGTGTTTCATATTTTAGTCCATAGTTCTGTTATCCCGCCTGCAGTGCTTTGTTGGTAGAAGTATACCTAAGTTTTGAAACTACACGTGACGCTTTTATAATGGTCGAGATCGGCTCAGACGCCAAACAAAAAGAAAACAAAGTCTTTGAGATGGTAGATAACATGTCAGTACAAATTAGACTTCTCTATTTTCGTTAATGCTGCTTGATTGTCATTTTGACTAGGCCTTCTGATTTGCGTGGTAAATATTTAACTTCGCCTATGCTTAAAAAAACTACAATTTGTTTAAAACATTACCCAAGACCAAATCATTCGGCTTAAAACAGGCCCTTCACATTGTCACGATATTCCCTTGACGAGAACAAGAATAACATGGAAAAAATATTATAAGGGCTAAAGATTGTACACACGAACTCATTTAGAGGGATGTGTTTTAGATCTTATCGTGTGTTCCGAGCTTCATGATCGCCGATTATATAGAGCGTGCTGCAATAATGAAATATACACAGTGTAAATCACCTCATCACGAAGCCGTCAACCAAGCATTCTGTACATGAAGCTAAGTAACTTTACGCAAAAATTATTGCTGGGAAACGACTTTTTTTTGGGGAGTGTGATCATGTTTTGTGGTAGAACTGAATGTAACGCACTCAAAACATCGTGCTAATGGACGGTGAATAGTACGGGGGTCGTGGAGGTGTTTAAAGTAAAAATATTCCATTAAAAACTTATATTTAAAAAAATACTTGTCAAAAAGTTGGAACTTTGACCCCAAATATCTCCGTAACTAGAAGGTTCCCAGGTATGGTGTAGAACAAAAAAATGATCGCAATGACAGGGAGAACCAGTGCCTTTCGGCTTCGTTAAGAGGTGTTTTACACCCTTTATATTACACGTGATGGTTCTGTGGGATAAGGGCAAGTGAATATGTCAAGATTTTTAGTTATTTTGTGAGTTTGTAGAGTTTAGTCAAATGAGGAGCTCGTGGCTAAATAATTACAGCAACCCGGGTCGATCTTTAAAGTTAAACGGTTCTTGCCGAGGTTGGTCCGTGAATAATTACATACCGAGTTCCCCCCGTGCCTCGGAGAGCACGTTAAGCCGTTCGTCCCGGCTGTCATTTGTAGATCTTTGACAGTCGTTACGAGTAGTCAGGAGCCAAAAAATCTGACATCCAGTCTTATCCAGGGCTCGTATTACCCAGTTACTGGGTTGTGGAGGTCAGATAGGCAGTCGCTTCATGTAAAATACTGGTACTCAGCTGCATCCGGTTAGACTGGAAGCCGACCCCAAGATAGTTTGGGAAAAGGCTAGGCAGATGATGTCAGAATGAGTTAAAAGGATGATTTGAAGAGGAATACTAGGTAGTATTCCTCTTCAAATGTTTTTAATTGTACAGATGTAATTAGATTCTTCCAAGAACCATAGGTATGGTTCTTGGAAGAATCTAATTAGATGTTTACAACCGTAAATAAAAAAAAACACAAGTCTTCCAGTGGCTAAAGGAAAATCTAGTGAGAATTACAATAATAAGACAGTTACTTTACGCAGTCAGTTACGCAAGCAAACCCACACAAAAACCATAAGTCTCGCGTAAATCACTTAGGACCTTGAAAGAACCCTAAGTAAAGGCCTAACTACCTACAATACCTATGTTTGTAGGTGGTTAGGTACCTGTCCTTTCTGACGAGGAAGCGGTTAGGTACCGTCTAACTGGTCGCTCAAAAAAGTAGTCAGGTTCTAAAAATACAACGTGTTGTTTTGCATCCTCGTCAAAATTCAGCAGATTGTCACAAAATACATAAATAATCAATCAAAATTACGGTCCCTAGCTAATTATTAATAAACCCTGATTTTTTGGATGTTTATGTTTGTCAGTATTTCAGAATAACCTCCTTAACGTGGTTTAGAGAATAAGACATTATCGAATAAACGTTTGAGATTGTTTGTATGTGTGGAAGCGCGGTTATAGGGCAAGAATCAGACGGGCCTCGTTTAAAATACGGGTGGTTCACACTTACCGATTCCCGTAAATAAGAAAACAAAATTACCTACCCATTTTATTATTGATTCGTCACGAGAATCATTAGCATTGTTACCTCCTTGAATTTGACGAGGATGCAAAACAACACCTTGTATACGGCTTCGTTGGTCAAGTTGTCACAAGCCCGACTGCTGAGCATGAAGTCTTTGGTTCGATTCCCTGGTCGGGCAAAGTGCTATTCGGCTTTACCAACAGGAATTTGGATTCCGAGGAGTCTGGATTTGTGCCCGGTTGATGGTATATATGTTACGGGCAACGTGATTAACTGGGCATTATTAATAAGGACCGGCCATTATTAATGATGCCCAAGAGCGATGGGCAAAGTGATTAATTTATCACTTTGACCGGCCATTATTAATAATGCCCGATGGCCCGTGGTCCATGTAATAAGTCAGTGTTTGAGATAGCTTGAATTTAAACTTTAGGTCTTAAACTTTATTAGGCTTAGCCTTGTTTCTGCGCGATCTCACGGGCCTTCGCCTTCTCAAGCTTAGCGATGCGCGCGTTGGACTTGTTACCGAGGACGCCTCCGCCCCCAGTGTTTGCGGAGCTCTTCGTACCGCTCGTTGAAGTTCGTCTTGATGGCTTCCGTTACTTTGGAGAAGGCGGCTCGGTCGCCGGACTCAACATGTGTGATTGCAACACTGGTGCATGTCTTGCGGTGGACTAGGGCTCCCAGACGGGACTTGCCCTTCACAATACAGTAAGGCACACCCATCTTGCGGCAGAGGGCAGGCAGGAATAGTACAAGCTCAATAGGGTCAACATCATGAGCGATGACAACAAGCTGTGCCTTTTTCTTCTCGACCAGCTTGGTGACAGTGTTGGTGCCAGCGCGGATGGCATTTGGCCTCTTTGGTGGAGGCTCGTCCTTCTTGGCAACCTTAGCTTCAGCAGCCTTCTTTAGGCGGTCTTTCCTGACTGCCTCAGTCTCTGGCCTGTATTTCTCCAAGATCTTGAACAGTCCTTTAGCTGTGGTCTTGTCAAGTGTCTGGGTGAACTGGTTGATTGGTGGGGGCACCTTGAGCCTGCGCTGGAGCACGGCCTTCTGGCGCTGGATGCGGATGTACTTGGGCCATCGCACAAAGCGGGACAGGTCCCTTGTGGGCTGGATGTCCTGACCAATAGCAAAGTTCTTGGTCCTCTTCTCGAATAGTGGGTTCACTACCTTTTTGGGCTCAACTTTCTTCACGACCAAAGGTGCGGCCGCTACTTTCTTTCCTACCTTCTTCTTAGGCTTCTTCTGCACCATCTTGAATGAGTTTTATTAATTTATCACTTGGACCGGGCAGTATGAATAAGGCAATTGGGTTAGGTTAGGTTAGGTAATTTTTTGTTAATTTTTCATGAATAATTTGTAAGTTTAATTTCATTTAATAAACAAAAACATTACAGTTCACCTATTTTATTACTTTGCCCAAGATAGGTTAGGCATTATTCATAATGGCCGGGAAAAGTGATCAATCATGCTGTTTTAATCACATCGCCCAATTGAGTCGGGCATTATGAATACAGACCGGCCATTATTAATAGTGGCCGGACTTATCAAATTGCCCGTAACATATACATAACTGGCGAAATGTTGGTGTACTATAAGGTACACCTCTGCCTAGCCCTTCATGGATAACAGGGGTGATGATATGTTATGTTATGTTTAGATTGAAGGCCCTTATTAATAGAAGAGTTACATCATTATCTGCTTTGGCTTAACCCAATTATATTGGGGTCGGCTACCAGTCTGAATGGATGCAGCGGAGTACCAGTATTTTACTTCGAGAGACTGCCTATCTGACTTCCACAACTTAGTTGCATTACCGGTACTATTACACGATATTGACATTTCCGCTTTGTGCTCGGAGTTTTTCGGCCTAAGTTGAATAGTTTGCTAGCCACTTGAGAGCACATGTAAGAGCAGCACACCAAAGCTCTCGACAACCACCCTAGAAAGCCATTGAATCCAGTCGCTGTGCGGAATCGGCCTGATGGCATCATCATAATTTACACGATATCCTATTTGGTTTCGGTATCCGTTTGGTTTTTGAATGCTAATTTTGGCACTTCCTGTATGTTCTTTTTTTAACGTTGAGAGGACGCCGCTGCATCCTCCACCGAGCCCCGGATCTGTTTACGGAGCTAAAAGTATTTTTTTTTTTCGGTTCCTATCGTACTCGCCTCTCGCCAATCGCTGTCAGTAGTACGGATCCTAAGGTCTTATAGCCATAACTTATCAGTAAACAGATTGCTCGCTTAGCTCAAACGCACCGACGATGTGGGCTGATTTTAATTATGTTTTGCCCTTGAAGGAAACGCTAGAATCAACTGGTTTTTGTCTTATAATGTTGTAAAATAAAATTGCAGTAATGTTGTTAGGGAAATAGGCAAGGGTTTGGTGGGTAGAAGTGAAAAGCTTGTGAACGTTGCGTTTGAGCTTTAGTTCCTGGACAATGATATGGCTTGTGGATGTTCTTATCATTATGTAACAGTAAATTTTTGCGATTTATTGTCATCAATTCATCATCTTCATCATTATTGGTAGCCTCGTTCCACCTATTGCCTTGGTTTGCCATTAGCAATTTCTCAGTTACAGTCACGGAGTCTAGATTTGTGTCCGATTGATGGCCATAGGCTCTCCCCCTATCACATGGGATTGAACATAACTGGCAAAATAAGTCCTCTGCATAACCCTTCGGGGATTCCAGGCGTAATGTTAAGTATAAAATATCAATTTATATTCTAACCACGGAAACAACCTATTTCTAATAAGCTATTCAATTAAAAGCTAAGTATACTCGTGCCATATTCTGTAACCTTCAAAAGTGAGGGAGTCCTCAACGCAAGAATGTCATTAATGTCAGCCATAATACTGTGGAACAACCTTTATTTTACCACCTCATGTAAAACCGCACCTAACTTAAGTTAAAGGTGATAGGGCTTAGAATGGATTGTTTTGTATTTTTGCAACTGGAAAGTGGTTACGTTCTAAAAGTATCCACCACTTCATTTACCACTACAACCACCTTAAGATAAAGGTGTTAGGGTTAAGAATTGAATGATTTTTGTATGAACAACGGAAGGTCTTTGTAGTAATGTTATAATAGTGCAAATCAGTCGTCGTGATCGGGGTAATACATTGTCGTGCAATGAATGCGTTTACAGCTGAGCGGTGGACGGTTTTAAACTCGTGTTTTGGTATCATATTAATAAAAAATAGTTTGGATCGAGACGAAACCATAGAAACTTAGGAAATTTTAGGGTTACAGAGAAGGAAAGACGTCACAAGAAGCTAAAGAGAAGGAAAGAAAACTTGTGAAAGAGTTAGAATCCTGCTTCAACTTAGAGATGATTGCATAGTTCATCTGCCTAGCCTTTTCCCAAACTATCTTGGGGTCGCCTTCCAGTCTAACCAAATGCAGCTGAGTACCAGTATTTTGCATGTAGTGACTGCCTCACTGACCTCCACAACCCAGTAACTGAGTAATGCGATACACCTTGGTAAGACTGGATGTCAGACTTTTGGCTTCTGACTACTCGTAACGATAGTCAAATATCTACAAATGACAGCCGGGAGCAACAGCGTAACGTGCTTTCCGAGGCACCGAGGAAACTTGGTAGGTATTAGGGTCACCCATCCACGAACCAACCTCGGTAAGCACGGCTTAACCTATAAGGTCAACCCGTACGGCTGTTATTATTCAGCCACGAGCTCCTCAGATGATTGCATAGTTGTCTTTATTAAATTACCTTTGAGGAAAACTTGATCGAATGGATCTTTATTTGGCCGAGAGTCTGGCCGTTTGATAAGTCAAACAGCCAGGCTCTTTTAACTGCCTTATAAATGCTTGTTCTAAAATATATATTTTCATACAAGGTGTTGTTTTGCATCCTCGTCGAAATTCAAGAGGACGTCACAAAAGACATAAATGATCAATTAAAATTACGGCACCTAGTTAATTATTAATAAACGCTGATTCTTTTGGTTATTCAAGTTTATCAGTATTTCAGAATAACCCCCTTAAAGTGGTTTAGGAAATAAGAAATTATTTAATAAACGTTTGAGATTGTTTGTATCTATGAAAGCACGGTTATAGGGCGAGGATCAGACCGGTCGCGTATAAAACACGGGTGGTTCACACTTACCGATTATCGTAAATAAGAATAAAAAAAATAACCTACCCATTTTATTATTGTTTCGGGACAAGTATAATTAGCAAAGTTACCTCCTTTAATTTGACAAAACAACACCTTGTATCCTTGTTTATTGATCCTTGTTTTAAGCAGGCACTTTCTATTGCACTTCACTGTTGAATAGACCTCTCCCAAATAACGTCATTTCCCCGTATTTTTCTTTTCAGTTTTTTTTTTCTAGTTCAGTATTGTTGTCCCGTTTTTAAAAGGTTAGTTTTCAATGACCAGCAAAACTTTCAGAGATGATTAAGAATCGATAATATACATTTCGTAGGGAGGTGATTTTATTTCGTTAGACACGGTCTTCATGTGGGCAGAACATGGGTTTCGTGCTATGAAAACACACACTACAATATCAAAAGTCATTTATTCAAACTAGGCTGATAATCAGCACCTTTTGAATGTCAAAATTACAAGAGACAGTCCCCCAAAACGCCCGCCCTTCGCCACTTCCTAGTGATTTAGCTGGGAAGAAGAAGTGGCGGAACAAACTCCCCAGCAACACATCTGTCTGTTAGGTTAGAAGAACCAGATTCTATACACAAAGTACACTGCTTTTGTCGAACTAACAAATTACTTGAAATTACAATCCAACACAGTACAACACACTACAATAGAAGTACAATTTAAGTACAATCCAACACAGTACAATACAACACACTAGGCACAATGAATCGGGTTACAGTTTCGGGACGTCTTGACTCCGCCGCGATCAGACACTGACTGTCCTCCTCGCCACGAGCTCGAAACATCACGACTCTGTAGTAAGCGCGCTTGGGTGTGGGTAGACTGGTAAGTAGGTTGCCTTTGGCGCGCTTTCGATTCATGTCCGTACTAATGAGTGTCTCCGACATACAGAATGATATAATAGCGATATACATTTATAGTAATAAATGCTGGAGCTCGTGGCTAAATAATAACAGCCGCCCGGGTCGATCTTTAAGGTTAAGCCGTGCTTGCCGAGGTTGGTCCGTGGATGGGTGACCATCATTACATACCGAGTTTCCTCCGTGCCTCGGAAAGCACGTT
The DNA here is from genome assembly GCA_963082945.1 of Cerastis leucographa. Lineage (NCBI taxonomy): Eukaryota > Metazoa > Arthropoda > Insecta > Lepidoptera > Noctuidae > Cerastis > Cerastis leucographa. The sequence continues at coordinate 4,140,211 of OY720359.1, forward strand.
AAGCCGTTGATCCCGGCTGTCATTTGTAGATCTTTGACAGTCGTTACGAGTAGTCAGAATCCAAAAAAAGTCTGACATCCAGTCTTACCAAGGGGTATCGTATTACCCAGTTACTGGGTTGTGGAGGTCAGATAGGCAGTCGCTTTATGTAAAATACTGGTACTCAGCTGCATCCGGTTAGACTGGAAGCCGACCCCAAGAGAGTTTGGGAAAAGGCTAGGCAGATGATGATACATTTATAGTCATAGTTTACAACTTTACCTATACCTACCTGGGTTTGATCCTTCGAGAGTTAGGCAACGTTATATCTATAGTAGACCTACATTTTGTAGAACTTATAAGTCCCAAGTCAAATAAAATAGGAGAAAATTAAAAGTGAATTCTTTATTAGATCGCTTCGTACATTATTTATAAAAGACAATAGTATTACTCCTAACTCATGACAAAGGAATACTTGACTTACTATCATACGCACTGAGTCACATTCTGGTTAAACTTGACATCATGTTCATGATTCACTGCCCTCTTTACCGACTTGACAAAGGAGGGTTCGTTTTATCTGAAAGGCATTAATTAGTTGTTTACGGAGAATTTAAGACTGGTGTCTTCTTAGTTCCTTAGTATTTTGATATTAAATAATACGCTCAACATCCTCAAATTAAATACACGCTAGTCACCTGCTGATTAGAAGCAGTTGAAGGTCGGTTTAAAACCAGGGAGGCGTATCACTTTGTGTAATTTATTGTATCACCACTGCTCTGAAAACGGCGAAAGAAAATATCGTGAGAAAGCCGGCATGTCCTAGAACCTAACATTCGAAGACGAAGTGAAATCCACCAACCAGCACTAGGCCCGTGTGGACTATAACGGCCAATTCTGGTCACTTCGAGGAGCTAAAATGGCTCTAGTTCATATACTAAGTTTCCTATGAAAAACAGCCTGTACCTAACTGTCCTATATGAATAAAAGGTCAAAGCTCTGCACGTCTCCCATGCAGTCATTGAAATGATGATACATCTATTATTTCCTTTATTCTATTATCAAACCAAGTAATTACCATTTTTAACTTTCAAAACCAGGCTTATGTGGGCACTTATAAAACGTCGACGAAAAATGCACAGCTCCGGTTGGTCGTTTCCTATGAAGAAGAACCGGCAAAGAACTCCATGGTTACTCTTTTAAAACCATTTGGTTTTGCAATATTTGAATGTTACAGCGTTAGTACTTAAGTATGGGAGGACAGCGTAGGCCCGACAATAAGTCTTTGCTTACTACAAAAGGCAGAACAAGAGAAAGCAAAAAATAAAAACTAGGAATTTACAAAGCCTACAATGTCCACACGTTCACAAAAAATATGTAAATAAAAAAGAGTCCATACAAAAGTAAAAATAAAAAAAATTAAGAAGACAAATGTCAGTTGTCATCAGTGCTCTCTTTGCATTAGCATTTAACTTTTTCTTTTAAATTATAAAGCTGGTTCTTTATAACACAATACCACGATTCTATTTTAATTACAAGTCTAACACAATAACTTCATACCATTATGACATGTTCTGATGCTAAGCAAGTCATCTTCCTGACAAAATCCTTAACAGAACCACCAGAATACTTTGATATTTGAAGGCGACGCTGGCATCGAATACCATAGACACAGTACCCAAATTCAGAACATAGTCAACTTAGTTCCAGATTTTGCCACGGTTCATGAGAAACTGGTCGCTCAGTCATCTTTATGACAAATGATGAGATAGTCTTAGACCACACGTTATTTCTAAGAAACAGTACTTGCATAGTTTAAATAATTAAGAGCAATATAATTGTGAACGTAGTACATTTTCATCAGACGTCAATTTGCATTCATTGCTCGCAGATATTTCACTTTGTATAAAGACGTTCATGTCTTTAGTTATTAGATTTTAATGAGAAGTACTTTTGGAATTTATTTAGGGCTGTGTGAATCTTTGTTTCATGAAACCATCAAACCAACAAATTTAATAATCTCCTGCAAAAAATTTCCAATTTTAATGACATATTATCGTAGTGGTTCTTATATGAATAATGCTCATTTCCACTGACAATAAGGGATACCTAAATTGATGGCCTAAATTAATATTATGGCACTGTTAGAATTTCAACTCACGGCACTGAATCAAACGTTCAAATTCATCTTTTCAGTATCATATAATTTATGCCCCCGGCCACCGTAGGCGCGGGCCTGTGGATGGTGAGTAATGGGCTAGCTCACCGTCCGTCCGTCTCATGACGGCAGGCCGTGTCGATGGCGCATTCGTGTTCCACGCGCGTCTTAAGGAGATGTCAGCAATCCGGAAGGGGTCCGAGAGGACCGATGCCTGCCAGGGCTGCGGGACTATTCGAAAGAGATACCGTGGCCCTAGAACACAAAGGTCTAAGAAGGAACATGGATGGGTTTTAGTCAGTACAAGTCTGACACTCCCTCCCGCTCCGTCCAGAGTGGGAGAAGTCACTTGATGATTTCCCAAACGAAAAAAAATGTATCATATTTATAGATCGTATTTTACTTTTAGTTGAACTGTGCCGTATTGTTTGTGGCCCAGAATCTATGAGCATTATCCTGACTTTATCCCAATTTATTTTGGGGTCAGCGTGGCATGTTTTCTTCATCCATACTCTATTACTCGCCCTCTCAGCAATCACAGTAGAGTTAGAGTGAATCTCTGTAGACTTTCTAGCCATACCATCCTTCACACTGTCCAGCCATCGTTTCTTTGGTCACTATAAACGTAGAGGAACACCTAAAGCCATCCAAATCCATACTCAAAATTTTCCTCGCGACATTTGCCTCCGCAGCTTCATATGTTCAGAATCCATTGGTTTTTATAATTTAAAGAGAACTGCTAGAAAAGTTAACCTAAATGTATCCAAAGATATCAAAACAGTATCAGCCCTATCAGGGCTAAAATAAACGAAACTTGATCTGGGCTTAGCGTTTAATGCAAGCAATACTGAAAGAGCTCTTTGTACTGATATGTATTTTAATGTTCTTGAAATAGAATTTAAGGGCAATACGTTTAGTAAATGTAACAGTCTGTAAGAGTATTTTTCGGTAATCAAGTAAGAGTGTTGTGTCTAATATGCACCGAAAAGGAGACTACAGACTGGAGAGGATTCTAATAGCAAATTAGATAATACTTATGATAGTGTTATTGCCAAATTTTAAAGTAAATCTGACTGACTAGATGATGCATTTTTCACTGACCAGACTACCACAAATACCGTGTAAATCACCTCATCACGAAGCCGTCAACCAAGCATTCTGTACATGAAATTAAGTAACTTAACGCAAAAACTATTGCTGGGTAACGACTTTTTTTTGGGGGGTGTAAAATCATGTTTTGTGGTAGAACTCAATGTAACGCACTCAAAACATTGTGCTGATGGACGGATTGAATAGTACGGGGGTCGTGGAGGTGTTTAAAGTAAAAATCTTACATTAAAAACTTGTATTTAAAAAAATACTTGTCAAAAAGTTGGAACTTTGACCCCTAATATCTCCGTAATTAGAAGGTTCCCAGGTATGGTGTTGAACAAAAAAATGATCGTAATGACAGGGAAAACCAGTGCCCTTCGGCTTCGTTAAGAGGTGTTTTACACCATTTATACATTTTAAAAGCTTAGTTAAACTCTTTACCTGATGTTCTAAATGGTGTTCCTGATTGGAACTTTGAAAAGGTCAATCCTTGCATAAAGCCAGCTGAAGAGCAGTAAACAAAAACATCTTGAGTTAACAGACATGACCTAGAACCAACCGACGAACCAAATCAACGGTTGTGGTAAACCTAACGAGCACGGGTAGTAGGCACAAAAGTTAAAAACACTGCATGTTCAGTTCACTAAGCAGAGTAATTTCAGACACCATCATTCTTCTGCTCTTCTCCCAATCAATTCGTGGTCTTGCATGTCTTCTTCTTCCACACTTCTCTATTTCTCGTCATCTCATCAGACACCACCTTTCTAGCCATTCCATCCTTCACAGACTCCATCGATCGTTTCTTTGGTCTTCCTCTACTCGTATACCCATCCAAATTCATACTCAAAAGTATATTATAAGAGAGTCATCAAACAAAAAAAACTCGTGCTACAAATAATTATAACACAGTAACACTCGCTAGTAGCTAACATATCGTTATAATTACTGCACAAAGCGTTAATTGAGGTCACATCCATTGAGCCAGGGACTTAAAATAAACAGTTTATTAAGCATTCGGGTCATCGCGATCAAATGCAGTTCGTGCTTGCTAATTGCTAGAATTCATTATGAAATTGTCATGTAAGTTGTACTATGTGTTATGCAGTAGTTGGTGGTTGACATGATACGCAACTTTTATGATTTTTGAGTGAATTTCGGTTTCTTCTAGGCAACGTGCTTCAGCCTAGGCCGCATCATCACTTCACATCAGGCGAGTTGCGGCCGAACGCAAGCCTATTTCGTATAAAAAAAAACAATTACGCAGGTGACAGAGATAGCCCGCGATGCTAGGCCAGTAGTTTTAAATCAGCCCCTAAATAATGATATCATTCACATCCAGCCTGTCCTCCCCCAGCGACGCTCTAAGCCGAAGCTCGTACCTCACAGAGGGTGCCCTTAGTCTGTAGTCGCTTATTAAGTTTTTATGCCCTGGCTGGAGGCCTTACACTCATGGCACCCACAGGAAAGTCCGGTTAAGCAGACGACAACCTCTTTGGTTGAACTGCGAGATGCAAAAAAAAAACGTGAGAGAGATGACAGCAACAGGCGTAGCTCGAAATTCAAATTTCGTCTTCTGCCGTTTCGTACACCCGTAAAACATTATTATCTTCTTGTTTTTTTCTTCTTCTTAGTGTGTCGATGACAATCTAAATTATGTCACTCCAGAACTAGGGCCACTAGTATGGCGCCCTCTGTGGCGTCCATCAGTTCCTGTAATGAACAAACAGCAGGTCACGCTTTTGCCGGCCTTTGTTTTGTTAAAATTCAGTTTTATTTTTCAGTTTATGTTAAGTGCACTTGTGGCATGTACTTAAACATGGTTATCTATCTTTCCTTTTTTTTTTTGCAAACTGTATATGACTTTTTTAATATTTACAATACGCTGCAACTATGATGGCCAACTCTGTCAATAGAGTAAAGATATATCATACCTTCCTGAAGAAATACACTTGACATTAGTCGTATTTACTGCTGAGGAAAATTCGGTTTGGTTATAAATATTAGCATGAGTTTAAAATCCTACTAAAAAGGTGAAGTTGACTTCTTATAATGATCTGTACATCGGTTTCAAACAGTTAGCTTACGTCACTGCCAACTAAGGTTAAAATTTTGAGCAGACCCTATCAATATTTGTAACACAAATGGCGACCATAACAAACCTTTTAACCTGTAGTCTTGTAAGTATATATCTTTAACCTGTTAAATACCTTTGTATGCTGCTATTAGCAACAGGTCCAACAGAGAGACAATTCGTGCAAGAACATTCCGTCATCTGGTTCTAACAAACGTGATCTGGCATCAATTGTTTTTACTCCACTAACAAGATATTAATTGTTATGACTTTGCATATTGTTACCATCGTAATTATAAGTGAACTAGAAAATTATTAAAACCGTGTGAATGATGATATGGCAAGAAAGGGTTTGTCTGATGACTAAAGTATGGAAGAAGATGACATTCTGCGCCGACCTCAAATTAATTGCTTTAAGGGCCAGAGAATGATGATGATAGTAAATGAATGGAACCGAAATTTTGTATAAAACAATGATTACTGAAAGAGCTAAAAGAAGCATGACCCCGTTTACATAAATAGATTTGCATTGTACTACGATGAGCGTTTGTAAGTAATTATTTGAAAATGAAGAAAGCATCCTCTCTAAAATTCTTTTCACCCAACTCGAAAAGCTATCACACCTCATCATTCTCTTGCCCTTCTTCCAACAATTACTTTGTGTTAGGCACAGCAGGACTTTTTCCCAATATTATTATTTTCATTCTTTTTATTCAGATATTTTACAATAGTTTTCAAATCATTGCACCGTTCAGTCATTGTTCAGAGTTGTAGTTACAGCACTGAAGACAAAAATTGTGTCAATTGCTTAATTTAGTGTTCTTATAATGTTTTATTTTTACTTTTATATAGATTCTTTGTCTATTTTTTTTGGGAATGTGTGGACATTGTAGGCTTTGTAAATTCGTAGTATATTTTTTTAAATCTTTTTCAACCTTTTGTAGTAAGCAAGGACTTATTGTCGGGCCTATGCTGTCCTCCTATACTTAAGTACTAACGCTGTTCATAGAAATATTGTAAAACCAAATGATTTTAAAAGAGTACCCATGGAGTTTCTTGCCGGTTCTTCTCCATAGGAAACGACCAACCCGAACCGTGTACCTTTTATCGACGTTTTATAAGTGCCCATGTAGGCCTATGTCAAATAAAATATTTTTACTTCTCTGTTACTGGTCATCTCAGCAGTAACCTCTATTCCATTCATATCATTCTTCTCACAGTGCCTCCTTCGTTTCTTCGGTCCCTACTCTTAAAGCCACATTCATATTAAAAACTTTCCTCACGACATTTTCTTCATTGTGCTACTACATCAACAAGAATAGATCACATACAGCACTTGCAATCAAATCAACTTCAATTAAAATATCAGATTTATTTCAAGTTAAGATTGTTGCTTGCTTTATTTATTATCGATCGTTAAATGTGTTGTTGTTAAAATAAAATCTATACTTATAATAATGACTTACATTTTAATATTCTAAAGCTGAAGAGTTCGTCTGTTTGGTTGAACGCGCTAATCTCGTAAACTACTGGCTCGAATTGAATAAATCTTTTAGTGTTGGATAGCCCATCTATCGAGAAAGGTGTAGGTTATATAACATCACGCTACGACCTATAGGAACACGGAGAAAACGAGGAAAATGTGACGCAGACGGAGTTACGTGGGTCAGCTAGTATTCTCATAAAATAAAATAAAATTAATCAACATGATCAGTATCGTGTTTTATTCTAATATGGTAGTTACATAAATAAGCACACTTGATTAATGTCTACCAGCTGAATGTACCTAACATTGATTAGTAATTAAGTTAGCAAATGTAAAATAATAGCCTTTGGTACACTATCAGATACCTGCAGCTGCATAAGTATGAAAATTAAAAAAAAAATGGTTCATTTAATTGACCACTGATGGCCGACAGTCTCAAAACAGGTAAGTATTCAAAATGATCAATAATATCCAACCTAAAAATTATATTCAAAAACAAAGTCAAAACATTTTGCATGGGCACTTACAAAACGTTGACAAAAGGTGCACGGTTCGGGTTGGTCGTTACCTATGGAGAAGAACCAGCAAGAAACTCCATGGTTATTCTTTATTTGGTTTTACAATATTTGAATGTTTCAATGTTTCAACTTGAGTATGGGTATTAAACATAAATGATACAGTAAGAATGAATTTTAGACAGCATCATCATCTGCTTAGCCTTTTCCCAATTATGTTGGGGTCAGGTTCCAGTCTAACCGGATACAGCTGAGTAGCAGCATTTTACACTTAAGACGTAGGATATCTTTGAATATTCAGCCAAAAGACAGCGGTGTGATTCTGTAAGACCTCACTTAGAACTTCGAATCTGAATCCGCTGTGGGTTTCTTGGTTGGCATTCTAAAAACCCGGTTGATAATTCGAATTTACACTAGCGCCACCACTACAAGCGTGTCAGCGAGTTGGACTAAATTAACAGGGAGATTTTTATGTTACAGCGTTAGTACTTATGTATGGGAGGACATCGTAGGCCCGACAATAAGTCGTTGCTTACTACAAAACGTAGAACAAGATATAAAGTTACCAAGGATCTAGGAATCTATAAAGCCTATAATGTCCACACATTCACAAAAAATCGGTAAATAAAAAAAAGAGTCTATACAACAAAAAAAAAAGAAGAAAATGATATTACAAAATCACTATTGACATAACTGTTGTCATCAGTGCTGTAACTATTCAATAACAGCTGGTATACAGCTTAAAATAAATGCTTGTGCAGCGTCTAAATATTAATCTCTGTATTCTCCTTTCAGGTAATACTACATCTTCTAACTTAATGCCAGGATCCGCAGATGAGGTAAGGATACATACTTTAGTGTGTTCTGAAAAGAAAAGCGACCACATACACACGTAGTTGACCAGTAGAACTCCTGTGAAATGGCTGCTTTAGACTTCGGAAGGTGAATTTATATGAAGAAAAACCTGCAAAGATCACATTCTATAACTGTGGAATAAATCAAAGCTCTTAAACCCAACATTCTATTTTTTGACTTGGGAGTCCAAGGGTCACACCACTAAGCTTTTACTGCGACCCAACATTATAAACCAACATAAAACCAAACCATTGTCAGTAAAATCATTAAAACAATAAATTACCGTAAAACTGATTGCCCGATGAAACGTGGCAGAAAAAATGGAATCATCCCATCTTAAGTGACAAAAAAGCTCTCTTCAATAATTTCGTCTTGTCCTTAATGGTAGTTTTACGTGAAGATTCCCTAACGGTCGACTGTTAATTCTGGATTAATTAGTCACTACATAAACAGGCTGCTTTATTAACTTTAATTACAGTTATTAGCGGCTATTGACAGGCTTTTATTGATGTTGGGAATATTTATGATTATCATTTCTTGTGATAAGCTCAGCTGTAAGAGTTGACAGCATTTTTTAGTTGTGTAATTACATACTACAACTTGGGGAAACGTGATTCTATTTATTTTTCTTTGCCATACTTGCAGACTGACAGTTCTTTTACATTATTGGCCGTTTTACTAACGGGAGATCACCATTCAAAAAAATATTGGGTCGATGTAGTCACCTGGATATTTCAACGGCTAAGTACTGACTAAAAGGTTGCTAGGATGCTGTAATGCGTCAAATTGAATCATTTGAGTGATTCCAGGATTCAGGTTATTTAATAACAAGCTGTAATTAGATCACATAAGCTTAACTCACGGGCAAAAATCACGAACTTACAATCAAACTTTCATCCACTATTTAATGTATGTGGGATGAATTTTGAGAAAATATTTCTAAATGCTCACTTTATTTATAATAAGGGACTGCATTTCATCCTCATAAAATCTTAACCCATCGATTTACACAATGCGTGATAATGAACGAGTAAATTAAAAGTGGATACTGATACTTATTACTACTTAAGTACTGACTGATAAAAGTGTTGAATTACAAGCTCAAAACGCATAAGTACAATACAAATTCGTTACCTATTAAACTAAACATCGCAGTATTTTTTTCTAAAGGACATTAACCAACTAATTTTATGCATTGTTTTCAGTCAACATTAGGAGTTAATGCCATTAATATTTATAACCAGACCCTCAATCTCTATTAATGGACACGGGACCAGCGATGGCCACATATTCTGTCCATGTCTTGTCCGAGAAATCATTTACATTAGCTTGCGCATCGCGGATGTGCCAAACATGGACATTTAGAGGCATAATGTCACACTAAGCGATTATCTGTATGGTGTCAGTCTGTGTGTTTGATGACAATATCATCCTTTCATTAGAAACCAGGGAATTCATAAAAAATAAGTTGTCCGCCATCTTTGGGAGTCCACCTTATTGGATTCAGAATGACGTCACTTAGCTAACCATGCTTTGTCATCCAAACTAAACATGTTTGCAAAATTTTTGCTCAATCTGAAACGGCGAAGTTGGTCAAAAATTTCCAAGATTTTTTTTACATAGTGATTTACAGGCGAAGCTTATAGAACCGCGTTACAAATAAAATCAGCTGTTTCATACAGTCTCAGATACTGTGCAGTTATTTCAACGCCTACTGGATCTACAACCATGTACTGAAATCCATGGTCAAAAGTTTGTCGTGATGTCCTTCCCCAGTATAAGATTTGACCACGCTCTGTCTTAGAGAGTAAGGTTTAAAATAAAGTGGGATTAATAAGCCTCTATACGATTTTTGTGTGTCCGTCTGTCCCAAACAAATTTGTTACAGAAAACATGGTCTGTAATTAAGGGATATTTCAGTATTGTGTTATGATAATGAAGAAACTAGAAGACATTTCAAAGATTCGTAATTAATAACATACTCACGAAAATAAAGTATTATTAAAAAATACATTTATTTATATTGTGTAACGTTATTGTCATTATCAATAGCTCCTTTTAAATAAATTATCTCGGCACTCAGTACAAGCATTAAACGGCTTGATCTGTTGTAGGTGGCAAGACTCGAATAAACCCACGACACGTAACTAGTCAACAAATACCTACAGGACCGGCGACAATTACTAAGTAGCATTGAAATTTGTTCTAGCTAACTCAGTTTCCGAGATTTGCGCTCACAGTCTCACAGATAGAATCCGGAAAGGCATGCGACTCGTTTAGTTTACTGCAGACGGTCAGCAGAAAAGTTTATAAAAGTTATTCTACGGTTAACAGGCAACTGTTAACCCGATTTTTTTTCCCTCTTCACTGCACACAAAATTTTATACAAATCGGTTCAGCCGTTTCGGAGGACTTTGGTAACAAACACCGCGACACGAGAATTTTATATATTAGAGATTATAATAATATGTTGAAAAATTGCCGCGAGAAAAGTTTTAAAAATGAATGTGGATGTTGGTAACAAACACCGCGACACGAGAATTTTATATATTAGAGATTATAATATGTTGAAAAATTGCCGTGAGAAAAGTTTTAATATGAATGTAGATAAGTATAAGAGTAGAGGAAGACCAAAGAAACGATGGATGAACTGTATTATGGGCGATATGGCAAGAAAGGAGGTGTTTGATGAGATGACAAGTAAAAGGGAAGTATGGAAGGAGAAGACATGCTGAGCCGACCACGAATAAATTGGTATAAGGGCAGTAGAATCATGATGAAGATAAGGAATAGTATTTCATTGGTTCAAACTCAACACAAATACCTACAGGCTCATTTTTCCAGCGGACTTGTGTTTGTGACAAGTGGAATTACTAAAAGTCCTATACTTTCTAAATCGATTAGTTATTGGTTTTTTCATCGATACTTTTTTCCTATACTGGGTTCAATTCCTAAATCGATTTGTTAATTGTTTTTTCATCGATAGAGAAATATATCAGTATCAGCCCGAAATCACAATTCGTGTCAGGGGGTCTACTCTCTAAGCACGAAATCCGTAGGTTTGGCCGAAGTGACGGTTGTTTCCTACTCCGTAACACTTACGGACATAAGATTCGTTAGGGGTCCGAACAATAAATTAATGACAACACAATTGGACACTTGCCCGCACTCGCGATGTATTTTCAAAACTCATGAATCCGAAAATATTAGGGAGCAGGGTTCATTTCGAAGTATAAAGCTATTTACGGACGGACCCGTATTTTCGTTGACGGACTTAGAGAGTAGACCCCCTGGTTATTGGCTGTAGGCTTGGCTCATATCATTGGTTAAACTGTATAATAGAAATATCCAAACGCTTACTTCAACTCTGCGTTACATTCCTTCGAAAAATTGAAAAGTTTTCTCGGCTTCGATGCCACAAATTCCATGAACAGCAACTATTTTCCTACCCTCAATTTTGTCTTTTATTCACCATGTGTTTGTTCAAAGTCAAATCTTCATTTCTGCTAACCCTACCGCCTCCACGGCCAGCAGCGCAATCAAGATCCCTGTTCAATTGAGTTATGATGACTCGCGAACATCGACGGAATGCAACCGCGGCAGTCAGACGCTACCCTTACGATTTTATCTGCAGCCACAATAATAGATTGTGGCTGCTTTGCGGTTTGATTAGCTGGAGGTTCTGTTAGATGATAGCTTGTTAAATTGTAATTGGAAAATGTACTTTGTGCATTTTTGTCGAGCAACCGATTTTATCAAATACTAGCTGACCCACGCAACTTCGTCTGCGTCACATTTTCCCCGTTTTCGCAAAATTTTTCATTGCTGCTCCGCTCCTATTGGACGTTGCGTTATGATATATGCCTATAGCCTTCGTCAATAAATGGACTATCTAAAACTAAAAGAATTTTGAAATCGAACCAGTAGTTCCTTAGATTAACGCGTTCAAGCAAGCAAGCAAGCAAACAAACAAACAAACTCTTCAACTTCTTTTTTTTAATTATGAGCCTTTATTCTCTCACCGCAGGGCAAAAGCCTCTCTCTTTCTCCACTTTGCGCAATCTAGGGCAATTTTAGCCCTATCTTTTAACAATGAGTCCTGCTTACCCCGCCATCTCCTTCTGGGCCTGCCACCTAGTCGTTTTAATGCAAATCGTCATCTATGCCTAGCCTTTTCCCAAACTATCTTGGGGTCGGCTTCCAGTCTAACCAGATGTAGCTGAGTGCTGACCAGTATTTTACATGAAGCTACTGCCTATCTGTCCTCCACAACCCAGTAACTGGATAATACGAGACCCCTTGGTAAGACTGGATGTCAGACTTGCGGGCCACTGACAACCTGTAACGAGTGTGATAGTTTCTATGTTATATTGCTCTAGCAGTGCTGCAATAAGACTCAAGCTTTATCTCAATCAGCTGTTTGAGCCATCTGCAAAGGCCGTCAGATGATGACTATGCTAGTGCAGAGGAGCATAGAAGCTGCAGGCTTTGAACTATATTTTTTTTTTCTATAAAACCCATCAACTTAGATTGTATTCTATGATAAATTCTCATGAACTGTTTGCAACGACATTATTATCCACGGTAACTCGTTTCTTAACTAAAAGTTGTGTCAAAGTAAACTTTTCACTATCAACGTTATCGTTGAACGAAGTCTGATAGTGTCGTTACGATAGTATTGACTAACAATAGTTGATTGTGGACACCTTGCCTTCGATTCGAACAAGCTAAGGGTATCTAGGTATTGGGGACAAAACAAGCATTACATCAAACGGACAACACAAAAGTAGATATCAATCAAACCTCAATGCACTGAATGCATTCAAATGGTAATTCCTTTGACTGCCTCCTTGTTTTAGTGGTCATAAGTGCGACGGCTGAGCATGAGGACCTGAGTTCGATTCCCGGGTCGAGCAAAATGACATTGGGTTTTTTCATTAGGAATTTCTCAGTAGCCACGGAGTCTGGATTTGTGCCCGGTTGATGGCAATAGGCTCGCCCCTTATTACATGGGAAATTTGGGGGCGAAATGTGGGTGTGCTATTAGGTACACCTCTGCCTAACCCTTCGAGGATTATAGGCGTGATGTTATGTTATTTCCCTCTTTTGAATAAGCACCCTTGTTGTATTTTTGTCTCTGGTAACCCATTTTCTACTTACTAGAAGGGATAATCTTTGTAAAACTTTTCAAAATTTTACAAAGATTATCCCTTCGAAGTGAAGAAGAAAGTTTATATTGTGTAATTGTATAAAGATTATCCCTTCCAGGGATAATCTTTGTAAAACTTTTCAAAATTTTACAAAGATTTTTTCATCAACAATCAATTACCGGTACATAATATACGACATAATATCATGATGGTGGAAAATCTGATCAATAGCCTTGCGGTAGTCTTCATATTCTTCTACTTCTTCCTACTATGAAGTTTATACAATAAAGTCCAAAAATTTTATATCCTTAAATTTCCTTTACCGCTATCTCTACGCTATACCTTCGTGTCAATCTGGATTTACCCTTACGAATTACGATCATATCGGTACCAATCATGGATAGTCGATACTTATCTGATTGGGGCCAGGTTCCGCTAACGATAAGCCGTTGTTCAAGCTTTAAGTTTGGTTTAAAGTTGTTCTATCCTTTGGGAGTTGGGTAGTCTAGATTTTGGCAAGCAGGTTTTATAGTGTATCTAGTACTGTGGTTAATGCCTGTAAATTTGTCCAGAAAAACCGAAATTCTCTATTGTGTAAATAAGCATTCTTTCGCTACCTGAAGGATATTGAAGACGTTTCCTAATTCATTGCTTTCTGTTGATAATCTCGTCTAATGGACAATCAAATATGAACTTGTAATGAAAAAAACCGGCCTAGTGCGAGTCGGACTCGCGCACCGAGGGTTCCGTACAAACCTGTAGGTATATAAATAAAAGTTCACCCATCACGACAATCGAGTCATAGTTATGGCTAGGGGTAGTAAGTTTAACATTATTTAAAATATTTAATATTATTATATGATGTAACTTAATTTACGGTTTTCGCAATTTTTCCTTTATCTATGCTGTAAGTCGTTGCTTCGTACCAAATTTCAAGATTCTGAGTTCACGGAAAGTACCCTGTAGGTTTTGATTCTCTTGCGAGTGTCGAATTCGCGGCATAAACGGCTGTATCTTTTGATTGCGTTGGCTTAGAAGTTTGATTTTTACACAGCTCCAAGGGACAGTAGACTTGAATATTTGACATAAATTCCAGCTTGATACCTCCACGCGTTCCTGAGAAAAAGGGTCTTGACAGACAGACGGACGGACGGACGAAAAACAAAGTGATCCTATAAGGTTTCTGTTTTCTTTTCGAAGTACGGAACCCTAAAAAAAACAATCAAAGGTACCTTACCTGCCCTAGGAATAGAATTAAGGACATCATGCTCAGCAGTACTTTCGAGCCCTAGACAAATTAGTTAAATTCTTAGCTTCATTTACGGGTTTCTATATGGACCGCTTTCAAATATACTTGAGCCCTGATAACTTTGATTATTTTATCATAAAACAAAAGATAAATACGTGTAAAACCCTTAATTAAAATTTATATCTAACAATTACGATAGCTGAAGTCTCTAAGAATTATTGAAACAACATTTATATTACATCGGTATGCCAATGAATTAAGGGAATTAATTACTCTAGTCTAAGCTTTAACAAAACGTAATTAGGTACATAAAGTTACCCGTAGTGATGCACGATCCAATCCGATTCGATACAGTATCGATACCATGAAGTGAAACTTCGATATTTTGGATCGATACAAACAAAAGATGGATAGACAGAGTAAAGGATATGTCTAGAAAAGAGGTGACTGCTGACATGACGAGTAATAGAGAAATGTGGAAGAACACACATTCTCTAACAGAACTGTTTAAGGAAATTAACATCATGACGGTAACTTGTCAATACATCTATGAAAACATCATGTACGTTATGTACCTTAGGAAAATTTTCCTTTTTTTAAAAAAGGTGACCGACACTACTCTATACAATACTACAAAAAGGGACCAACTAGTTCAGCCAGGTTTCGGGTTAGCTAAACTAAACTCATCTTTCATGGGGTACTATTTAAAATGTACAATAAAATACCTCCCCCCATTCTACAACTGAATGAAACGAAATTTAAATCTTGCATAAAACGCACACTATTTTATTTATTTTATTGCTTTAGAAAACTTACAGCTAGGATACATATAGTTGACAATTAGTGAAAGAAGGCCAATTAAAAGTTTTCACTGACAAAATTAGTACAGAACAAGAAACAGTAAACAGGCAAGAGAAAGTGAGAAATAAGCACTCGTAGAGAATTCGATATCTGATGAATCCGTTCGAAGCCAATCGATACGATCCCACAATTGTATCGCTTATCGATACTGATTGATGCAAGTATAGTGCATGCCTAGTTACGAGTGATTTAGTCAAACTATTTGAGTTGACTTTCATTCAGCCTTGCGAAGTTAACGGCATCAAGGCGGTCTGTTGCCAATGTTATTGTATAACTAATGTCGGGTTCCTATAACTTGCTAGTCGGTATTGTAACAACCCGATTTGTTGTATTTAAATTGAGCATGGTTCTAATCTCAATATTGTGTTCGTTTAGAGAACTTTTAAAGTTATAAACAAGCCTTATGCTCAGTGGAATTTCAATGAAATTTTCATTTCATACTATTGATTTTTAAAAACGTTTGTACGGTTTTTTTATTTTTTCCTGCGTATCCTGTTGTTTGTTCATTATAGGAACTGATGGACAAAATACAACCAAACAAACTAATGGCTCAGTTCTGGGCAGACACAATTTAGATTGCAATCGATACATTAGGAATTGATATTTGTTTAAAGATATATTAAATTTTAAAGGAAATCTCGTGTAAAATTTAAAAATCTGGTCCCGGTTTAGGCCTTCACATGCGTTGTTTATCAATGAATGGATTTAAGATTTTTATTTTGGAGATATCTCTGTAATAGCAAAATTTGCATTTTGGTTTTTACCTGCCTTTTATTTCGAAGGAAACTTCTTTTGTTTGCCTGAATTTATCAACTGCAACTACTGTTACTATTCGTTTATATACTGCTCTATTAGCCCATCAGAAAAACATACCACCATTCTCGATTAAACGTTTTTGACCGAGCAATCTAGTACCTACATCGAGGTCTAATATCTAGATAAATGATGACTGTTTGAAATAGGCAATTAATTCTGACTCACACAGATTGCTGTGTAATAATCAAAAGGTATGTTTTATGCAGTACCTATGTTCCAACTTGTACAGACGTTGTGGGCGTCATAAATGGATGACTGACGGTTTATATTATTAGCTGCATCATAATCAGGGCTATTATGTGAAGCCTTGTGTTCTGTAGGTAAAGTTTGTGGAGGTAATGTTGCAGTTATTCCACATCACCATCATTCTTTGGACCTTGTCCTAGCATTTCTTCTGTCATACTTCACAATCAGAATTTTAACATAGGCCATGAATTGTTTCTTTGTTCAAAATTCTTTGTTCTTACCATACTCTGTCATAATTCTGTCAAATTCTTTAAAACCATGTGTGAGTGCTTGGGGGCTACCCCGGCACTTACGAAATTCATATTATCTTAGGTTTTTTGCAATTTGCATGTAGGTAAGGCTGCATAAATGTTATACAAAATATAATTCGCGACCGTAACAAATATGGCTTTGCAGAGTTATAATCATTTGTACTTTCACCACTAGTAGGTTTTCTATTGTAACTCGCAGTAAATAAGGATAAAAAAATAATTACGCGCCATGCTTCCCTACATTCATTTTGCTTTGTCTACGTTCTAACATCTAGTTTGAGTCATACACGTGCCGCTGGTTACAGATATTACAAATCTGACCTTTATGAAGGCCATCATTTTACAGCGTTTCCTACGCCATATAAATTCTTTCTTTTTCCCACCTATGATCATTTTGACAACACGTCGTACCCTAGGCATAATTTTTCGTAATTTTATTGTTACAAAGACTATGTAACATCTAGAATTGTAAGTTTTTCATCTAGTCTTGTTTTAATGTCACTGGATCAGTTATTGTTTGTTAAATAAAGAGTATATATTATTCGAATAGGTACATCATCCTCCTATCCTTAAATTGTTGTTTTCTTACTCTTCATCCATAGTTAATTTCCTGCTGTTATTAATTTCATCCTCCACTCAGTCTATCCATCATTCTGTCTTTCTTCTAAATTTAATTAATTGAAAGTCATGTTTCAACCACTGCTGAGGCATCTTTCTCTTACATGGCATTCCTCCCTGGTGTATTTTGCTTTTACACAACGCTTTGTTATCACACACACCTTTTGCCAAGTTATGTAGGTACCTATTATATTTCACTTAATGCTTTTAGTTACTTAGTTTCTGCCTTACAAGTAATGTTATCTTTTACCGAATTCTTGAAATTCCTTACCAAACTCAACTCCATTTTCGTCAGCTACTTCAGAATTATTATCCTTGATAGATCGGGCAGCCCGTGTGGGTTCCGTAGCTGCAATGTGTCTAACAATTTGTTTATTTATTTATTTATTTATTAGGTACACCAACAGCAATACATACAATTTATTACAAAAAACAATAAAATTAAAATTAAAGTGCTGGTATGTACGCCTATTATAGGTATACGCAGCGTTCACCATAGTGACAACAACATAAAATTCTAGTATATTATTAATAAATCATAAAATCTGAATATAATACAAATTTTACTTAAATCTAAAAAGGTAATATGGATTATGATGACATAAATATTATACATGTGACATGTAAAGATTTGTTTTAAATTTTTGTTAACTAGTACCGCAGTGGCACGTGAAGAAGTGAAGTCAGTTTTTTTACGGAAACTTAGTGCACTTATTTGTTCATTTTATCTAACAGTACATACCTACCTTTCAATATTTATCATCATCTGGCGCTTGTACTGGTTCACGTTAATCACTATTCTATTATTCCTTGTACACTTAACTGTTTGATTTCATTGCTATGAATATTTTAATGGCTTGGTGCAGTCTCTTGTTGTAGAGATTGTTTTGCTATGACTTGGTGTTGGGAATCCATATACGGAAATACTTTCTTCAAAATTTATTCATTTTGGAATGATGTCATTTTTAAAGTACTAAGTTGAAATTTGGCCGACTTGTCTATTTTGTGAAATCTTGAACTTATCCGATTCATCTAACAAAAGTGTATACAGAGAGGAAAATAAACTCAGGTTCCTGCATAGGTACAAACGTTGAGGATGATAAACAAAATCGCAGGAAAAACACCAGGAAAAAGTTAGTAATAAACATGATACCACGCTGAGTCCATTTACATGAAGGGAACGGGACCTAATCGCATTGATCATGATTTAAACGACATTTCAAATTGAACTGTTGTTAACAAAAGACTATTAAAAAAATCATAAATTGGCCCTAATTTACCTGCCTACTGTATCCAATAAAATGATAATGGACACCAACATAACGACTACGGAACACGAAAAATTAACAAGCTTGCCCGCGAACCAAATGACATTATTGACTTGAATCATTAAACTAACTTAGAGGCAATTTTTCTTTCTAAGGCTCTAGTAAATCCAGTTGTTGGACCGGCTTCCAGCGCCCCCTGCCGGGAATTGCGACTACACGCGCAAATAAAATGCAAATTCACCCAGTAAAATCTGTTTTGATTAAATTTAAAGTAGACAAGACAGATTTTTTCCTTAACGGCTTGGCCGGTTCCATAATTGATTCTTGGTCGCATTAATAAACGATTTAATTAGCAAAACAGCACGCAACCCGTTTAATGAAATGGAAAACCCCATGTCGTATTTCAACAGACGCACAGCGCGGCGCTGCGGCGAGTAGACGAACTAAACTGGGATAGCAACCCCTTTCAC
This sequence comes from Cerastis leucographa, assembly GCA_963082945.1. NCBI lineage: Eukaryota > Metazoa > Arthropoda > Insecta > Lepidoptera > Noctuidae > Cerastis > Cerastis leucographa. The sequence continues at coordinate 4,159,296 of OY720359.1, forward strand.
TCAGTGCTGCCACCCCTACGGTGAAAGTTTATGAACGTTTCTCCGTCGTAAAAGTTCCGCAATTGCCCGCTAGGTGGCAGCGACACGGTGGCGCGTCCCGAAGCATTCGCTTCGCGTTGTAAGCATGTGTGCGTGACAGAGCGAGACCACGAGTGAAAAATAAAAAAGGAGTAAAATAGACAGCAATATGTGTGTATACAAAGGCGTGGTTACGTGCATGCAAGCATTTTTTTTATCGCAAAAATGGCCGGAACTTTACACTTTTCGCGTTAGAGCACAAAGTCGCAACTGCATTAGATGCGCCAGAGCTTGAACTTTATGTGTGGACCATAAGGTCGAAAATCAAACATGAGCTTTTTTGAAATTACGTTTAGACTCTAGAATGTGGCAAAATAATTGGCGTCACCGGCGTCGCGGCGTCACTAGAAAGAGAGGATATAACGTAGCTAGCGTCGCATCGGAGCAGTGCCTACCGACGACCGTTAGAAGGAGGGGGATGGCTAGTTGGCGAACGTGCCCGCTAGACAGAGACGCCGCGAAAAAAATGACCGAAAAAAGCTGTTTTCATTAAAGGTGCGCGCCGCGATAGAAATTACAGAAACATGGGCGCGGTTTAAAAAATGTCAGGGGCGCCTGCGCCCTCGGTAAAAAGCCGGTGCGGAAGTAAAGGGGGAAAGAGACGTTGATAGTGGGCATTATGTGACGAGTTGCAGTGGTGAAGCGCGCCGCGAGCGGTCGCTACCGGCGCGGGCTAACAAAAACAAAAACCGCTAATTATTGCGATTAACGAGCAAGTACGGTTCGAGTGCACCGGCCTCATTAGTGATGGCCCGGCGAAACGTATCGGTTCCCAAACATGTGCTGTGTTCGTTCTAAGTTTAAAAAAGGTAAATAATTAATCGAACTGACACTTCGAAAATAACCTCGAATTTCGGGTGAGGGCGATGTGTCGTGTACTCTCGTGTTGTTTGTTCGATACCGACTGCAGTTTCATGACTGTGCCGTTTTCCCGCTAAAACTGGTAATCGAATTCGAGACAGCGCGCTTTCTTTTCGTGTGCCCGTTGTTGTTGAACAGTGAAAATTGGTCGTTCGACTTAATGTGAGAACTATTTATACGAAAATTGTAAAAGAAATTTTACTCATAGTGAAATTAAAAGGAAAACTAACACGATAATATGCCTACGGACGAACAGAAACAAATGATACAGAAGGACGAGCTACAGTTTCTATAAGTAAATATTGCAATAAATTAAATTATCGCTAGAATGTTATTTTGCCAACAATGCTTATTAGCATAATATGCTAGCCGCCAAAATAGATGCAAGCAATCATGAGGCTGTCGTCTAGATAACTAGACACTTTGCTGAACTTCAGTATACCGACACTTTATTTAAACGCACCTAAATTACAAAATTCTAGTAAATACCACTTTGATAGCGAAAAACGTTATCTCTTGAGTGTTATTTTCTTACAGCGAAGCTAAAATAAATATCATTACTTGTGTTTGCGCAGTTTGCGTAACGTAAGAAAATTTCTAAGCACTTAGTAAAATTGAAACTAGGTAAATATCATCATAACAAAATAACATGAAATTATAATAACTATTTTCCCTAATCATTCAATCCTAAAACTTAATACAACAATTCACACTACTATTATTCAAAGATCATAAAAATAACTGTTAAAAATACCTGTTATTTTAGTGCATTGTAAAAATGTCAGGTGTTATTTAAGTGATAGAATGGAAAGTCATTTTTATCACCAGTGTGACATTGAAACATTGTAGGTAAGAGAGAAAAACAACATAATATTTATCAAGAATACCAGTGTCGTAGCATATCTTACTGATATGGTGTCAGGTGAGACGCGATAAAATTATGTATTTTTAAAAACCTCTTATGTAGGCTTAAACTGTACAATAATACATTTTGATCTTTGTAAAAACTACGATGCACAAGACACAACATTTTTAATACCCAGGTAAGTAGTGATGTGAATTTCCAAAAATGGTTTCCTTTTACTTACTTCTTATTATAAAAGTTTGATTACATTGTTCATTATACTTTTATACGACTCTAATAGGCTTTCTATAACTCTTTTTATGGTATTAAAAAGAGTATAAGTCCCAACTCTTCAGAGTTAAGTCTCTGTTGTATTTTCCAAAACTGCATTAAAGCAAAACCTAACTGCAACACACAATAAAAAAAAAACTAATTTCGAAATGTGCACGTGGTCACAATTAATAGAATTTGTTTTTCTTTAGGGACGCTAGTTTTACTATTTACTCTGCAACGAAGAAAATACTTACAACGATTGAAAATGAATTATTTTTTGGATCTAAAAACGTCATAAACTCATAACCACGCCAAAACATTAACGTCCAGCACTACACCACGTTGATAAATTCGCGAAAAGATTTTAACTTTAGGAACTAAAGTTTTTTTTTCTCAAGATATGCAATGTTTCCGTTAATTAAACGTAAAAATCAATTAAGACATGACATAAGATAGCACTACTTTCCTGTCAGCAAAGCATATCAGATTATGTACAAAATAGATGAGTTAATAGATTTTGTCATTTCATTTTATATGAAGTGGCATTCAAAGTTATTATGCAGTATAACGTTGAACATAATATATGAGTAAAATGCAGGTGCAAAAAAAACAAGAAAATCCACTAGGTCTTTCTTTCTGGTTTACCTATATTTGTATTCTAACCTGTTTCTATTAAAAGAAACAATGTGGTAATTCACGGAAATGCTCTTTATGAGAACATGGTGGGCTTATATTATGTTTGGTGTCCTGGGTTCGATTCCCAGGTCAATCAAAGTGATATTGGGTTGTTCCATGAAGACTTTCTCAGTAGACAGCCATGTAGTCTGGATTCGTGCCCGGTTAATGGCAAAAGGCTTGCCCCCTTAGATGGGACTTAAACAAAACTGGCAAAATGTGGGTGTACTATCGTTAGGCGTGATGACAGTAATATCAATATCGTAATCTTTGTTAAAGGGTTAAATATATTTCCTGGTTGAAAGAAAAAGAAATACGCTAACCAAACCATCGCAGCACATGTTGGGCTATAAAATCAAATTCAAACAGATGGCTGAATGTGGCTGCATAGACAACTTTCAAAAGATTGTCACCAAGATATAATTTTTTAACTGTTCTAATTGAGTTTATGACATAGAAACCGTCATAGAAACCGTAAGGGACTCGAACTGGCCAGTGACAACAAAAACTGTATAATAAATTAGCATGAACACCTGTGTCCACACAACGCAATGCATTAAATCATTCAAAATTTCCTATAATCTTCTTTTTAAATCACCAATATAAAACCAGTCGAATAAACATAAATGATAAAGCTGGCTGGTTGGACGCAACTACACGTCGAATACCCTCTAACCAATAGAAATTCGTAAATTTGAATTTTGAATTGCGAACGTGGGCTCGCGTGTGGGTGTTCGTACTCCTATACCAACTGTGTAAACGATTTTCTCTTTCGATTTGATAATCAAATTTTATTCATCATAACAGCACCGAGGAAGTAACACGAATAAGGTCTTTAAACTCGACACTTTGATCTTGATTTACAGAAATATGCTTGTAAAACTTTTATTAAGAGAATATTTTGCTTGTTGCTATGGATTTTATATGGAGATCTTTATACAATTTGATATCATGAATGTGTCGCCAGAACTTTATACCTTTCTCATTATCACTCCCAATCTGACCGATATAAAACCACTAGGTGTTGAGTTGTAGACTTTGTCAAAAACATTCCCTATGTTAATTATAGAAGACTTTATCAATCCTGCTCCATACGGACTCCATAATAACTGGACTGAAAGTTAAATGATATGTTTTAATTAAGCACTGACAATAAAGTAATCCTTATTAATATCTCAGGTAGAAATATGAGCTTCGATGTCGAGTAAATTAAACCGAGCAATATTCACTGATCCGTGAATACGCGTCAATTAATAATTTTCAATGTCAGAAGAGTAAGGGCGTTTGAATCCGACATAGCGTGGCAGATCCCATTTGGCCATTTAGTTGAAATTAAGGAGAATGAAACAGAGCCTTATTTAATAAATTTTCAAGACTCCTCTTTTTAGCTACGTGTGTACTTACAAAGTCTGACACTATGCCACTTATGCCACTATTGCATCGCCCCGCGTTTAAAGACACACATGCGTTACGGGGCTCAACCACCGATGATCGTCTGTCTTTATCAGTCGCGTGGTAACAGTAGCGCGTTCTCTGTCTACACGCACGATCTGATGTCAGTCGCACGTCGCGGTTTGGTCATCACATCCCTCGGCTCCTATAGCTATCGCATAGGAGCTAGATTGGCGCGTCGCGTATTCAAAATAGGAACGTTAGTAATGGAGTGGTGTACAGTGGGGTGGATGTGTGCGTGCGAGAGAGCCAGCGACCCTCCCCCGCGCCTCCGCCCCCGCTCGCGACGCCAGCCGAGCGAGTGGCGCGCGTTTACACAATCCGTTGGTTCGGAGCGCGGGCGACACTCGCGTCGGATGCGTGGCTTCTTCTTGTGACGACGATCGACGCGCGAACACGTATCGTCAATTGTTTTTTTATAACATCTTGAAACTCATACGAGTTCAGCGCTCCCTAAGCGGTTTCGGAACTTCTTATAAGAATTCAAGTTCCAATATTATCATAAAAACCTAACAACAATTAATGATTTTGATTTTCAAATATTTTAGTGCGGCTGCCATGGTGATTGGAATTGAAGGAAGGCAACATTTTCATTTTTTTAAATGGAATTTAAAATATGGAGTTTTCTTTTTTCTGGAAAATATGAAAATTCGGTAGCATACTAAAGAACTGTAAATGTTGTGATCGTAATATTTTACGAAGTGACGATTAGTGGTACAGTGTCAATGGAACATCAGGCGCATAAAGTAGTGACATCGACAATCTTAAAAATAAAATTTAGATTTTTCCAACGGCAACACTATTGGTGAGTATTTTTTTACTTTTTATTTTAGTAGTTATTTTAGGTGTGTGTAACTTTTGATGTGGGTAACATTACCGACGGAAAAGCGCATTTATCAAAAACAGTTTTGATTTTTTATTCGCAAGTTAACAAATAGTTTAGGTATCTTTAATTTACAACATTAAATAAAACTCAAAAGTTACGGTAAAAAAGTGACACAATAAAAAGACGTTCACTTAAATCGTCACCGCACGCGGCCTTTTTTGTGTTAACTTTTTGCTGCCCAAAGTTTAACAAACAAAAAAATGGGCCGATGTTTTTGTAAATGAATTACATCGACCGTAAAAAAACAGTTATCGAATAGTAAAATGTTAGCCTAGTAACATTTTTACTAACATGTTAATTTTTTTAAAAATGCGTTTTCTCTATTTCATTTGTTTTTATTTTTTATTTCTAAACGATCGAATAAAAACCCTGAGTATACCTTCATATTTTGTGTTACACTTAGGTACTAGTTTTATTAAAATAAGTTAGCAAAAAAAAAACAGTTGGCACTTATCAATCCGCTTAGCAACAGTCAATGTTCGTGATAAAAACAGTCACATGTTTTTATCACACAACGACGATTTAAACATACCTACTGGTCCCTTATCGAGTACAAATAAAGGACAAAATAACATTACTAAAACAAATAAGTCCGATAGGTTTTTAAATGCAGTATATTTTTTATTTAATTAAATATTTTTTATAAATTAAAAAAAATACAACTTGGTCCTGCGCTGTTGCTAAGCTGCAAAACTGTATGTACTTACGACGTTATCTTACCTAACAAAAAACGAAAACATTTTTATCAAATTATCACAAGGTTTTACGTAATCTACTGCCCCTTATTATCTCCTTCACCTTTTAACTTATCAACATGTTTTTGCCAAAAGGTGATTTTTCATGTTCTTGTACATTAGTTCTATATAAATATACATAGTGTCTATGTACATGATATAAATGCTAATTTTAAACGAGCATACGTCAGATACTGACTTATTGTATTTTGTTAGTTGTAACAACATATTGTCGGACCTTATCTGTGTTGCTATGCCATATTGTAATGGTGTACAAAGCTAAAATGCAAATTTTAATCGAATGTGATGCACATAGCAACTTGATATTGCACGCACGCGTATTTTTAACCGATGCTTATATTTTTCATTAAAATACGTGGAAAAGTGGTTTTCCCGGGGTAGTGGAAAATACTCATCAGTAAATTGTACTGACAACTACTCAGTATACTTTGTTTCAACTCATAATTAAAGGTCATCAACAACAGAGTTGCGTTGATAAATAATTAATAAGTGCTTATAACTTGTAATAATGGAACAGTGAAAAGTAATAGTTATTAAAAGCAATTCAAAAGAACTGTCAAGTTGAATAAGGTGGTTCTAAAAATATTATTGTTAACGTTAAAAATAAATACTTATGCACTCAAAAAAAAATAACGCACTCAAATACCACCTACCTAGTATTTATATTTTGTACTAAAATAATAGTTAAAAGTAACAGTTTTTGTATAGTACAAAATAATATGTCAAGTGCGCTCTTAAAATATTTTTTTACCAATTTAAAAAATTAACGAGCTTCAACACTTTCACCAACCAAAAAATGCCTGCTACAATGAAAAAACCATCTGTGCTGGTTACAGTAAGAATTTCGAAACGTAATATTCGTGTTAATTTTTTTTACAAATTCGTGGTCGCCAGTAGGTACTGCTCGAAGATATGCAATCGTACGCCCACATGTATATATTTTTATCTCAAAATAATTTGGGTGTGTTGCACGAAAAATAGCGGTTATAAACACGGAATTATTAATTTAATTTGGCCGTGGGCAACCTTTTTCGTTCACAAATTCGGCCTTAAGGCTTATCGTGACTTCGTCTTGGTCCTTATCTCGAGGCGTTTTTAAAAGACAATCGATTTTAGTTCTTATTTTGAATTAAGAACGGTAAATGATTGATGTTAGCACGTTTATGCGCAGACTTGCCGTACGGTAATGCACTCGTAAATATAACGTTTATGGACTTAGAAACGTTGTGTTCAACACAACTGAAACAGGTATTTTTTGTTCTCTTTTACAATCGTTAATTAGACAATTTATCATATGTCGGACGATGTAATTAGTGTACTTACGTTAAATAAAATCGAGTTTAAATGATAACCAAGTATAGTCGTTCGTATGAAGATATAAATCAGATGGTTGTTGCTTGTTATTAATATCTGTACGCCTCGGGCGACAGGCAGGATCGTTAGTCACAAAGTGCGGCCCAGGTTCGATTCCTGACTGCTAATTATTATTTATGAGCAACTCTTATCTTTAGCCAACGGCCGCTAGGAAGTGTTGGTGAATGTTAAAGTTTCTTCGACTCGCACACGGTTTATTGATGCATGCGTTGACTTAAAAAGAAAGAAAAATGTGTACGTGCATAGTGATTTCAAAGTTTCTATTCAACTAATAAAACCAAATAAAAAAAAAACCTTATTAAAAATTAACGTTTCACATAATTTTTATTACTAATGTGAAATCGTATGGCTTTTCTACATAATATTTTGGCAGATTGAAGAAATTAATGGCACCAATAAAAAATCTAACAGACGTTCGAAATTTAAATAAAGATGTACCTAGTTAACATAAAGTTACCCAGCTGTCATAAATATCTTGAAAGTATGAATTAGATCAGATACAAGATTTAAAAAAGGAAGGATTTAAAAATCTTGCTTGAAAAAATCATCGACGCGGGTGAATTTTACAATTCACATAAATTATTACTTAACAGAAACATTCAAAGGAGTTCAAACGGTCATCCACCCCGTGATACTGGCCAAAACGTCGATAATATTTTTTTTGGTCTTAACAGCATAACCTTGTCAAATAGCTTAATCATTAATATTGACCCGAACCACAATGCATAAAATCACATTTAATTAGACAACTCATTAAACCAAAAATGGAAACGTATATTTTATACGTTTCCATTTTTGGATTTAATTTTATTGCAACACCATAATTATCTTTAATCCCTCATTGCGAGAGAACACCTCGTTGGCTGAATAACGTATTTCCTCTGTCGCTTCGTAAATTAAGTAAATTATCAACTGGGCTCATCAATTTCACTTACAAACAACTTTATTCGGTGTAAAGAGTTTGGCGGGCAGCCATTTTCTTTGCAATTAATACTAATTCACTTCATTTTGTCCATTAGTATACATGTATGTTTGTGTGTTTATTTATAATTGTTTTCGTCGCAATTACTTTCGTACTTCGTTGTATTTATGTCTTTAATTTGTCTCGTTTTATGTGGCATTCTAGTATGATTTTATCTTTCGTTTTGAACCAAGTCCATGACACAGCAGTTTTTATTTTTATTTTTTGTACTATTAGTACATTATTAAACTGTTTGCTTTAAAGTAAACTTATTTCCAATATCACCGTTTATTTTTATTGTAGAAGTAAAATCGGACAAAATATTTATTTTACTCATTCGGTTGTACAAAAGATTGAATTTCAGTCCATCCCAAAGCAGGAAAAGGCTAAGGATAAAGAAGTAATAAGTTAGCCATTTTATCAGACCTTAATTTGAAATCCGGTTTTTATTATAAGCAAAGTTAACACATATCACCTACAACCCAATTTTGTATTGAAAACAAAAAAAAACTTTTGACATTCAAAAGTACTCTTGTAAAAAGGTTCGATGCAATTTTATGAATCTTTAGCTTTGTTGTAATTTAGTTTGCGGTGACTCAAACTGCAATTTATTTTATGTACAAAAAATACATAAAATAAATTGCAGATTTTTTTTTTGTCATTATTTGTAAAAAAAAATGGTTAAACCCAAATATTTGATTGGTATCAGACCCAAAAAATACCCAGTAGGTAATCATTTCAACTGTAAAAAATTGGGTAAAACAATAATTATTTTCATTTGTTCAGCACCTAATCAAAAATAGTACATTGACCAATGATTTCGGATTTACCAAACTTATCAACGAAAAGTGATTGGAGTTTTGGTGTTGATAAAACTGCAGTATTTTGTTTGTATTATGTACTGTCTGGTATTTCAAAATAACAAAATTTTATTGCTAACATACAAAATACTTAAAACGGTCAAAAATTACAGCCCAATATTTCATGTGCTATTAAAATGTCTATTTTACGAGTAGCATTACTTCGTCTCCAAATATTATTCAAGATGAGTTCCTTCTTTTTTTCCAATTCTAAATCCTTGGTAAAAAATGCTTGAAACAAGAGACCCCATTTTTAGAAGCCTTTTGTTTTCAATGTGTTTTTTGGCGGGATAAATCTTCTTTATTATGTACCGTTTAGTAAAAATTGGCGGATTTAAGACATAATTCTAAGTTTTACTGAAATAAATGTAATAAAATCAGCCATTTATAGACATGCTGAATAAAATCAAGATTGTCATAACGATCAGAATAAAACATTTATATTTTTAAACGATGAAAAACTTACACTGCCGACTATTAGATATTTCATATGTTTTATAAATATTGTTTGGCTCACCCACGTCTTTCTTAAATAAAAAATGGAATAGTTTCAGAGATCAATATTTTGACTCTTTTATGATTTTATCCTATGTACTACTTTATTTCATTACGAAACCTACTTATGAAAAAAAATCTTTCAAATAAAAGTTTTCTAGGTGTATTAAATCAATTTTTCTTTATAATAAACAATTTTAGCAATATCGCATGACAAAAAAAAACCTAACCCAATTATATTTAACTGGCTGGGTGATTTCTTTATGAACATGCGATATGTTATATTATATCTAATAAGACAATCAATCATATTATTAATCACTTGGATATCAATCAAAATTCTCCAATAATAAAAAATAAAACAACAGCTAACACTAATTTTATTTCAGAATTTATCTTTCCTCCGCATACTCAAACGACATATAAGATATTTTTGTTGTACTTGAAATATCTAAATCTCTCTTCTCCTAGTTAATTTAGTATAGTTTTTTTTATATTTCACTAGTGTAAACACTCAAATGATGGATGGACTGTGTAAAGGATGATATAGCAAAAAAGAGGTGTCTGGTGAGATGACAAGTAATGAAGAAGTATGGAAGAAAAGACATGCTGCGCCGACACCAAATAAATTGAGATAAGGATAGGAGAAGGAAGATAGCGTATACACTCAGCACGCGTAGCATGACCACTGTAGAAACGAGTTTTGTCTACGGAAGAATAGACATAATGACAGATAGACAATGAAAATGTGTCAGTTTGTGGACCTAGATTCGTCCGTCGACATAGCCCGTTTTTACGGCGGTCATGCTACGCGTGCAGTGACAAAGAAAGCATGACACTGAAGTAACGACTAAACCTTGACTGGAGTTTGAGAGATCGCCTGCAACAGTTTAATAAAAAATAAAAAAACAATAGTAATTATAATCAAGCTACTTACCTTAAGGCTCATTAACAATCGTTTTAATTAATGATAAAAGGAGAAGTGGCTATTGTCATTAACCATTGCATGTAATACCTGATCTATTGGATTGACGCACGAAGACGTCAAATAAATACATTCCATTTATTTCAGTGCTGAATTGAATTCTTACGAATAAGTTTTTTTTTCTATTTTTTTTTCTTTTTAATAAGTTAGATTTGTATAACTCTGGTGATTTCGTAAAATTTTTACTAATGAAGTGGTATGTTTCCTGCCTACGTAGTACCTTACCTCAACAATGAAAATGATAAAATTTTAAAAACAAATCTCTGCGTGGGAAGGTAGTCGTATCATTATCAAATAGATTACGTAGGTATATACATAATAGGTAAGTATATTTTATTTCTAAAATAGGTTCCGAAAACATGCTGAAAAAAAAATTAACGTTTCAGCGGTGCCTGTGTAACCGGGTTTTGTTTAAAGATCCACTTAATGGCGACCAAATTTAACTACTTATTTATGGAACAGAATTCTTTCCCATACTTTATGTATAATAAAACCTTTCATCCAAGATGGATGAATAAATTTACCAGTAAATGAGCTGTAAATGAACAAAAAAAAAACATAAATTAAACTAATAAACTACGATTTATTTCTAAGAAAATTTAAATTTTAAACTTTACTAGTTTTAAATTTAAGTTCTCTAGTGAACATAAAAATATGTGTAGCATTAGCATATAGAATGATTTTATTTAAAAAGAAAATCATAAATCTTAAAAGATATATAAGTTTCTATGTAGCTAGTTAGCTACGACAAAATTACTACAACATATTTCATGTTATTAAAATAATATTATACAAAGTATTTTATAAAAAGTTGGAGCTTAGGGGGTCTACTCTCTATGCATGAAACCCGTAGTTACGGCCGAAGAATCGGGCATTTCCTACTCCACAGCACCTACGGATAAAACATTAGTTCGAGCCCCGAACTAAGAATGAATGACGCCTCGATTTGACAGTTGTCCCTACTCTCTGCGTGTTTTTGCCCGTTCGTAAAGTTGAATTTGACACTTGTTACGACGGATCGTTTTGTCGTTTGATACGACATCAAAATAGTTATCGTGCTGTGGACGAAAGTTAAGTTTTTTGAGAAAATCGATATTATGACTGCTTTTTAATGCTCGAAGAAGCTCTACATGAAGATTGGAGGCGATGCCGCCGATTAATAAAAAGTATTATATTAAAAATGTGGTCATTTTTTAACAATAACAATAATAATTTTCGTTTAAAAGCTTTTAAACTACATAATAAGTAAGCCGATAATCGACCGGTAAAATAGCCCAACTCTATCGCTATTTGTCATTCGTTCTCGTATATTGTCTTTGATTGCGATCGTAGCTCGTGAATCCGTTGTCATAAAGGAGTAGGGTTCATTCTTTATTAACGGACCACTTTAGTACGGGCCCGTATCTTCGTTGACGGAGTTAGAGAGTAGATCCCAAGACCTCAAATATCTCCGTAACTAGAACGTTCCTAGGTATGATCCAGAACAAAAAAAAAAATATCGCAATGACGGGGAGAACAAATAAGTTTCGGCATCGTTAATGCATTATGTTCTATGGATTATCATATTTTATTAATTTCGTAGGTATCTAAAAATAATAAATTCAGCAACATAGAAAGATTTTTTTTTTAACCTAGCTAGCTGCGGACTGATCAACGATTATTTTTTTAAATATACCTTTTCTTTTATTATAAGTTTATTATAAGTAATTGAAAGTATGTCAGACACCTAACAATAAACTTAAGGAAACAAATAAATAATTTATTTTATGCATGAACAGTCACTTAGTTAGATTGTCATGATTATTCCGTTTAGGAGTTGAGCAAAACCCGTTCTAATGCATGTGCATTGAAACCACACCTTAGGAATTTATACAAAGAATAATTAGCGTAAGAATACCTTAATAATTATACATAGAACGTATAGAACGTTCTTTAATAAAATTTTACAGACAAATATGACAAATATTTATTAAAATAGTGCGTGGAGTCCCTCCGCGCGGAAGAAGTGAAGCTTCGTAATACTACACGCATGCGTTCGAGTGCTACGCATTCACTCTCGCTCTGTCTCTTTCTCTTCCCCCTCTATGGTAGCGTTAAACGTTAGCTTGTTGGAAGTCGCATAAGAAGTATCACTTCAAAACAGATGGAAATTAAAATTATGCCTAGTTACTATCGTTTTAAGTTTACTATTGTTAGTTACTATCGCTTTAAACAAAACTTTAAAAAAGTTTCATCCGTGAATAGCCACCTCAATTACTAGCCAATCACATCGAATACAGGCCAATTAAAAAAAATCCTCAAAAAAACAAAACATTCTTCATTTGAATTTCCCACTTGAACGAATTGAGCGTCGCGCGTCGTGTCGATCGCGAAATTGCTATTTATTGCGTTCAACGACGTCAAATGACCACAAAATATCGGTTTGTGATGTTGATGGAAGACCAATAGCGCTGTAATAATAGGCTAGTCTATGATATTATGGCATGCATATTATGTCATTCTTGTTGATCGGCAAGCACTAAGTATTTGGTCGTAGAGTATTTCATTCTGACGTTGCCAAGGTCGTTTTGTTGACTAATAATTATGTGAGTTGTCTTGTTATACCTCGGTATTGTATATTTTAATTTTGAATTTAGATTCTTTTTTCTTTCATTTCTAATTTGAAAAAGGAATGTACTGTGAATCAGTGGCGTGCCTCCAATGAAACGGGGGCAAAGCCCAAATAGACAACTGACGATACTGGGGTAAAAAATAAGTTTCGCTGCCTGTTCTGATATTGGTTTTCAAAGCTGTTTTATTTTCCAATTATTTAAATGTGCCTAAATATAAAAATACAAACAGTGGTTAATATAAAAAAATACTGCGCATTTTATATCTCGTCACAAAATTACAACTATTTCAATATCTTGATTTATAGTCAGTGTCAAGTAAATGATATAAGAGTCATCTATTGAATTAAATTTAACAACTGAACTCTTCGTGTCAATTCGTCATTATTTCTCTCGCTCTCTACAGTCGCTATTGGCAAAATTTTAAAAACACCGATAGATGGCGCACAAACAATAAATTGGTTTCTAACTACTAAAGTATTGAAAATATTTGTAACTTCCCGCGACTTCGTTAGGGTGGAAATTTTTAATGTTTTTCAGGCATAAATTATAACTACATATAACCTTTCTCATGAATCATTCTATAGGTATATTAATGAAAAACGCATCAACATTCTTGCGTAGGTACAGACGGCGGGAAGTGAATTTGTTTTAAACTATGTAAAGATTACTCACAACGTAAACAGCCATAATTCTTCATTCTCGTTTTTATACCACGAACAGATGACAAACAACAAAACAAAGCACATAGACACTCTCACACATTTACCTTGCACAGTAACGATTTCACACACTTAAAATCCTTCACAAGAAACAATTTGAGTGCTTTTATGAATTCAAAACAAAAATGAATCACTTCAAAACAAAGTTAATTACAGCAAAAACTAATCGCAAAACTTTAAAATACAAGAAAGTACATAAATAATATCACAAAAAAAAGATGCACCAGTAATCACTCAAAACAAATATGAACTAATTTGAAATCGTTTTACTTTCTACGGAAATTCGCGCTACGCGCAGGTCTTTGCGCCGCTTGCCCGTTCATTCTTGGCGCCAACACACATTCACTCTCTCAAACTTACACTGACATACACGCACACATTCAAAGAAAAGCCCAGCTTTTAACTCCATACAATTTTTCAAATTAAATACCTAATAATGTTATCAAGACAGAGTCATTTTACTAGCAAAGACAGAGAGGTCCGACAAGCCAAATACAGAAGCCAGTGAGTGAGAGTGGGAGCATCCGAACGAACATTGACTGTAGGGTCCGACCATAGCGAACTATGCTTGAACTCTTCTTTTGTTTAGTGTTAGAGCGAGCCAGTCTCGCGGCCGGTAGGTATAGGAGATATTAGAATTTTTTTGGCAACGTCCCGCATCTTGAATTCTTGATAAATGCGCGCGAAATTTGATGTTATTATTATTTTGACATACATTTTTATTTTTGCTTGGAATGTTTTTTTTTACTTATTTGTTGTGTTTGATTGTTAGGCAAGCCGGGCTTTTCGGCTTGTATGTTAGTTCCGCCACTGCTGTGAATGCAATAACATAAATACAATGGAAGGTGAGAGTAGTAACGTTTTTTTTTAATAATCAACTTTGCCATGAATACTATCCTAATGCGTACTAGACAGAGTACACCTTGATTACTCTTTCTATTAATATATTTGCAATCTTAGAACCCATAATTAAATGAAATTTAATGCAATTTAATACTTCGGCTGAGTTAACGGGAAATCAATCAAATTATAAATAATTGACAACGTTACAAATAATCACGAAAAGAAATTAAAAACTAATTTAGTACAGATTTCTAGTTCCTACAATTATTTTACCATGATTCCCGCTACTCGTAATTTTCTATAAGTTTTAATTATTATTATTTTCTCATGAGTGTTTTCATTTTCTCAGCAGCGACCGTTAAATTATATTGGAGGATTTTTTTATTTATTAACTTTAGTTGGTAATTTTCCTTCTTTTTATAAAAACTTGTATAAAGAAACAAATTTGAATAAATACTGGATTTAAGGTAAATAGTCTTAGAGAAATGAAATCAAGTTCTAATTTCAAAAACTGTTTTATCAACCCAAATCTTGGAAAATAATGAGATATTCATTTTATTTTGCAATATTTCCAAATCAATTTTCATGTTCGTGTAACTATGATTTTGAACTCGCTCCAAAACGTATCTACTCAAAAATATTTGCCGAAATAAACGCCGAATAACATTCACAAAAGCACATTCGTATTAAGCAACCGTTTCGTTAAAAACGTTTGCCAAATTTTTGAACAAACATTAATCATCGCAACAGTGTTTAATTCGCCAATATGCCAACGTTTGCCCAACATTATATGAAAACATGTTGCTGCCAGTGACTCATATGCGGTCATTGCCGAGAATAGAATAAAATGACATGGACGCACACAACAAAAATGGTTTACGTATATTCTACACTGTCACGTGACTGAAGAACATTTTTATAATGATTTAAAGTAATATGTTTTTTTTTTTTTCAAAAAAAGAACAACGTTATGTTCTTTTTTTTGTGTTTGATTCTCTCGTTAAACTGTCCTTTCACAGTTAATTTTCCGCTTTTATGCTGAGGTTTTATGTAGAAACAAAAAAGGTTCAACAATGTTATAATTCGAACCTCAGGTTGGCCAACATCAAAGCTAGCGGTAAATGAGCTGTGAAAGATGTAGGAATGTTTTCATTGCACTAGTAAAGAGTTTTCATACAAATACTAGCTGTTTTTTTAATGAATAAATTTATTCAATTTATACAGCTAGGTACTGCTGATGAATCAACTGTCAATACAAACGGATTTCAATTTCAAATATGGTTACTTGTATATACTAGTTAATAATAATACCTTGATAATAACAGGAAATAACGTTAAAAAGTTCAGTTTAAATGAACACGATGTGAACGAATGACTGTAGGAACGAACGAGATTGATATAAATGAACAAAAATGTATGCTGGCTCACGCGATGGGCATTGTTCTAGGTAGAACAAATTAGGTCTAATAGAGGTGCCAGTTTATTTTTAATCAGCATGCCAAAGTTGTGGTAAAAAATGTAATTGGACTAAGTAAATAATGTAGGTTACAATGTAAATATAATGTGTTAAGTTACCTTAGTATTTATGGGATATGTATATAGATTACTAGCTGTCCCGCGCAACTTCGTCTGCGTCACATTTTCCCCGTTTTCGCAACATTTTTCATTGCTGCTCCGCTCCTATTGGTCGTAGCGTGATGATATATAGCCTATGTCCTTCCCTAGGTTGAAATCTACCTTCTTGTCAAATTTCATTAAGATCCGATCAGCCGTTTAGTTGTGAAAAGGTAACAAACAAACAAACAAACAAACAGTTTTGTTTCGCATTTATATTATTGGTATGAATGTACTAGGGTTGTGCCACCTTCGGAAGATTTCGAGTGAAAATATTCAATTTCATTGTGAAGTTAAAGAAAAAGTTTTTTTTTATAGAACAAAATCCGAAATTCCTTGCCCCAATCAAAATGTACTTAAGCCCAAAGTGGGATAATTCGAATTATGAGGGGAATTTCGATTGCACATATTGGTAACCCTAGCAAAGATCTTTAAATTCTGTAATTGTCGTAAACTGGTAATAAATTGCAATTAGACTGGCAAGAACAATGTTAGCATGGCCGGCTTGCCTAGCTACTAGTTTCTATACAGTTTAGGCAACACAATTACTGACTCGTACTTGTACCAAAAAATTGGGTACATTAATAAGATTCTTAACTCCGTAGTTGTTTTTGAAGCACGTGTGCAAAAGCTTGAGATATTGTTCTGAAAGTATAAAGAGCATACCGTTTTTATATTTTAATTAAAAGTACCAAAAAGTAAGTTATTATTGAAACTACCGTTACTTATAATTCAATAACACTTCCTTTCCAAATAATATAAACACCCTATAAAAACATCACAATCAAAAAACACCGCAAAAGAAAGAAATCGATCAACCCATAGATACAGAATGCGACCGCAAAAAAATACAAAAAAGTTTCTATCAAAAGTTCAAAATTAAAAATAACATGACCTCATTCTTAAAGACTCTTCTGTTGTCTATACCCATTTTTATTCGCCCACTTGTAAAAGGTTAGATGTTAGATTCTGACAGGCAATTAAACAGACAGGGAAATATCTCAAGTGCATTGTCGGAATAGTATTCTTTTTTCGAAATAATTTATTGCCTTGAGAACTACCAAGGGCGTTGCATGCAGCATGACACTTAACAAATGATATTTGATGTTTTTTTGAGCTTTTGCTGTTTAGTAACTTTATCCGTCAATGTTCTGCGATTACTTTTTAGATCTTTAGATTTCTAATTGTGCAATCATCACAGACTCAATTTGAGTAATTTCTCAATATTAAAAATTAACCTAAAACAATCTAGCTATCACCAAAATAACTAGGTATTTACTGTACTTAAATCAATTACAATCAAATTAATTTGAAAGTAATACACTCTTATTTATACCATTAATTTAATTTCAATGATGATGACAGATGTGTACTTGACTCTAAAGTTTAATTGGAATAAACAACCATCAACAAAAAAAGACTAATGAATTCCAATGAATAATAACGTGCCATTAACGATCAAATAAAACTTTACGATTATGACAATTACACTTAATTATATTTTATTCAGTCAGTGTGACCGCAATACTTGTGTGTATTTGTTCGTACTAGAAGAAGCATTCAAGCTTATGTTGGCTGTCAAAACAAGTGTGACATAAAGTAACAAGCAATTCATTACTGTCTTCGGCACACAATAGCAAAGAAATCCATAGCCCACGGCTCCACAATGGGGTACAATCACATTAAGTACTTTTTTATTACAAACACAAAAGTTGTAAACTATTGTGAAATAATTTCCGACTTGACTTGCGTCTTCAAGTGTTCTTTTTTTTAAATCGGGTGGTTTTATTGTAAACATTTTCGTATTGTTCCTTTTTTGAAATGTTATTGAGACATTTTTATAATGTTGATGTTTAAATGGTAAACAAAATGTTGTTTATTATTATCGCCTCGCTGTTTCTTTACGTCTCGTAGCCGCCTGCTCCTCTCCTCATCGCTGTCACTACGGTGAAGTTGTCAACAGCCACGGACACCACGACCTGTCAGTCAGTCAAAGTGCAGGCCGTTTTGCGCGGCACGCGAACATAAACGACATCATCCGACGAGCTCTTGTTAGTTGTTACCCACAGCGTTCCAGCTGTCTTAGGCCAAGTATTGCCATTCAACGTGGCAATATTGCCAGTCTCTTGGGCACATTACCAGCTGACAGCGTTGAGAAAGAATTTTGTGACCCCCTTTTATAGTTATTGTTATTTTAGTTATTTATTTTATTAGTTTTTAATCGTTGTGATGTTTACGTTAATGTTCGATTATTTTTTTAATAATGACGTTCTAGCCAGTTTATTTTTTAATTCTGATAGGTAACCCTGTACACTCTCTATCGCAATTTTGATTGTCTTTGTTTTTCTCTGTTCGAATATTAATTTACAAACAACGCTCGTACAGTTGCCATATTGTGAGCCTTTCTACGAAGCCAACTTTAAGCAACTTGATATTTTTATAAAGTTGAGATACAATGTTGCCCTGTAAGTTCAAGGCAAACGGCATCACATTTCATACCAAACCACTTCGTACAGGTTTATTTGAAAAACATAAAATAAGTTCTTATTATAGTTGGTATTTCTTATAAATATCGTTCTTAAGTTTATTTGATAAAGGTTTTAAAAATTAACAACTTTAATATACGTTATTTATGTCGTGTTCAATAGTAATGGTAACGTATTTTATTTTCTCACGATAAAATACATTTTTCACTCGAACGGTAGCTGAATAAATAAATATTGCTTAAGTTTCAATTTGCTAACTGACATTAAATTCACTGACAAGTTGATATTTGTAAATATCAAAAAGGTAAAAAAAAAATTACCTACTAATTTTAGTATACGACTGTTTTCGCATGCAACGTGATTACGACGCGCGAACATCGCAACGCTTTAACCCTTGAAAAGCTGATGTAAATTCGTGCATAAATAAATAATGTATGTGCCCGCACATAGATATTATGAAACGATAACTCCAGTTAGACAAAGATGGATGGTCAAATAAGATTTGTTGACACCTTCGCGCGATAACATTTTTAATAAATCATCTGTCCCGATCGGATATTTATACCCGCGTAATTGGACATCGCGTCGGTACGAGAACGTTCAACTTTATTGTATGTTTACGGCTGCAGGAGAAATCATCGAAATCACAATACATTTTATAGCCCTTAATATCAAACCCTGTTTTATGACTCATTTCGACCTTGTTGATATACACGTGGCGAAGGAGGCTACTGATAAATTTGCTGTTGAATAATTCAATTGCTATGCGTCCAGTAATTGCTGGTGGACATAAAACGTCAAATAAAAATAAAATCTCGTTAAAATAAATGGTTTACCCGTACAATAATTAAATGGCAGTGAAACTAGGCGACGCTAACTGTTCAACTGTAGTTTTAAAGTGGTCACGATATCTCAGTCTTTTGAATAATGGAAATATAAAATTGTTTTTTTTTTTTTAATTTAAACGGGTTTTCAGTTGATACTAGCACTAGATAGCCACAAGATTGGACACGTTTTGCGATCCAGGTAATAGCTACTCGAAAAAGCTGATTTGGTATCGCTTAACATAATTTATAGAGCTTAGCATTTACTATTTTATTTATAAATTGGATTTAGATAAAGCCTTTAAAGTAGATGTTTATTTTACTTAAGGTTAAGTCAAATCGTGTGGCACTTGGTTTTTTTTTATCTATAAATAACTTATATACTTGATAATACTAATATATTTTTTGTTTTGTTTCAGATGTGTTACGGATATTTTATTGAGCTGAAAGATACTGAAAAAGGTAATTTCAACTTTATTTCAATTAAACATTTTAATAATAAAACTATACAGAATCAGTTCTGATCTAAAATCCATCCGATACAAATCAAGCACTATCCGAAATAAAAGCCGAAAATAAATCTTGACACAACATATACAATATGCTTCCAATTTTCAGTGCTTATCGGACCGTTGGCGTTGGCTCAATGGTTACGAACGCAACATTATAACCGTCGCGTCGCAGGCTCGATCCGCAGTAAAGCGCTTCTAGTTTTGGGCCTTATCGAAGCTACATATTGTTCCATACAATATGATAGTCAAATCAAGGCCAATATAAAATGTTCCCGACACGGTCGCGGTTTAGATAAAATATATCTTCAACGTATCACCGAAGGGGCCTACATTTTTAAAATATTGACACCAAAAAAAGAATGAAGTAACCCTTAAAAACGATTTTTTTCAAAAAAATGAAGCGACCATGATGTTTTTATTAATAAAGCTGTCTCCAATTTCACTTTTAAGGTTTTTTTTGTCGGTTACATCCTTGTTCTTACAACTCAAGTAATACGACTTACACGTATTATCTATAATCTATTAATAACCTTCGAAGAGAAAGTTTGATAAAAATGATTGATCGAAAGGTAAAAAGAAGGTCCTTTTACTTATCGAATTCGATTAGATACAGTATCGAATAATTTCACCTTAGTTTGACTATGATATTGTAAGGTTACATTGCTACGACTTTATCTGAAACTAGGTATTTTTTGTTACCGTGTTTTTGCTTCGTCATTTGTATATGGTATCAAAAAACAGTAGCGGTTTAGCAATGATGAATTGCCTGTAGTAAAATTGATTATAATGTTGTTTTCGTTTCTTTGTTCCTTTTTTATAACAGTAGGTACTCGGTCTTGAATCTTTTATGCTCGCCAACGCAACTTTGTCATTGAAATTAATAAAGTTGCGCTCAAAATATTAAAAAACCACAACAAAATACCGGTTATAATTCATTCCTTCCATTAATACAATGTTTCGACCCATTATCCCTATTTCTTTGTACGGCACAGCCGTTCTAAACCACCCTAACCCTTTAATGCCATACGGTGTCTTTAATACCCCGACTTTCACATCCTTCCTGTTTTAAATGTATTCATAACGCATAAAAAATCTAATGCGTATCATTTGACGGTGTCTAGACAAAAGCCCACTGTCTATTGTCGAGTTAAAAGGATTTTTTTTTGCTGTCTTCGAAATTGGATCGGAAGATGCAACTGATAGTTTGCTCAGCATGAATGCATATTACTTTCGGTTTTTATTTTATGATTGTAAACGATATTATTTGGGTCTCTGTTTATTCGTTTCTTCAAATGGGTTAGTAGTTATTTTCTTTTTGTTTGTTATTAATAATGAAGTTGTGGATTTGTATGAAATGAAATGCTAAAAAAACACTGAGTTAAGACTAGTAGTGGTCATATGAAATCTTTAGATAGACATGTTTACTACTAACCACAGTGTAAATCGTTATGTAACTTTTATTCAAACATGCAATTTAAACCCACACCATACTTTCAGTTAACCAAAAATTTATCATCAAAAATATGAATTACAAAACGAAGAAACATAAAATATTATTGAATGAAACAGCATTGTTACTGCCTCGTTAACTTCTCACCGTAAACCCTTTCAACATCGTCTTACAAACCACCACAAAGTGCACCATTGTCCCATCCCTTATCTCTAACAATAAACTACCGTATATTTAAAAATCGAAGCTACTTTGAATAAAGCATCCTATTGTGAATATTATAAATATTATGCTAATGCGATAAAGAAATTTTTTGACTTCGGTCTTTAAGACCAGGTGTCGCATTTAAAGGGTTGAATCGACCCTACGTGTTCAATCATTTATTAAGATTTTTATTTTATTGTCTACGATCTTATTCCCATGTATAGTGTATGGAATTTATGTGAGAAACGCTAGTGATATATTTGTGTTCTTATTCTAATGCACACGGTTCCAAGCATTTGAATAAAATACAAGACGGTTCATTGGTTATTATTTTACGGATTAACGATATTTTTGGAATAGATCCGATGATTTATGATAGCTGAATCAAAAATTTCTGTTAAAGGATTATTGCTGGTATTTAAATACTGTGTCATAAAAATATATGAGCTACACGTGTTTAGATTTTTAATCTATGTTTTGAATCTGAACTTTGGCATTAAACTGTATAATTTTCCCTATTTTATACGCAGATTCTTTTTCCGCATTTTGTAGTTTCAGCAACGAAATAATTCCAAATAACTTAGAACAATAATTTGTCCAAACAAATAAAAAAAAAAAACAATCACATTTTCGCAAAACAAAAGTTAAGTAATTATTAAAATAAGCCTTTTCCGAAAAACGAATAAAGCCATAATAGGACTTATGACGATTTCCGTAGTCAGCGAGGCGATGCCGCAAAAAAAATAACGAGTTGAAATGGAAAATTAAACAATTATCTGGTTACTGTCGTCTCTGTGGTGAATCTGTGTAATTTCTGTAATTAGATACTGTGGTAATTGTTATTAGGACTTTTATTTATTTAACTTTGTAGTTTTGTTCTTATTTTAAACTTGCTTTTTTCTTGCTTGTTTATTTCGAAAAGTAGGTCCCGTTGTTTGTGCTGTCAAAAATCTAATATCTCTGCTTTTAAAAGATTCGAAAAAAACTATGTTCTCTGGTTTAAGCAGGTCTTTATAGCTTTGGTTTACATACATAATTATGTCGTATCAAACCTAATAGTGAATTGTAAAACATATGCATTGCAATTCACTATTTTAATTAAAATTGTAATTTTACTTGCATAATTATTTACTTGCAGTTACACAGAAAATACTATTACTACCCTATTTACCCTAACTTGAGTAACAATAATTTCTAGGTTCGATTGAATTTAATTAAGAACGCAGCAGGACATCGGATCATATTTACATGATGTTTCAACATAAATGTTTAGTAATAATAAATTGACATTATTAATTACGTCCATATGTCGAATAAGACTAGTTTAGGGTACTGCAAACTAGACCGTTATGAAGGCTCTTTTTAAAAATACAAAAAAAAAACATATTAATGACGTTATTTCCCGCAGATAATATTTTTTTATCATTTGTATGCATCCTGTGGTAATTTAATATTATCTATCTGATAGCATATACCTATAACAACACAAGCAATGTTATATGCCAAGATTTCTTTTTATTTGAACAGAGAATAGACCTTTATTATTTAAGCCCTTTAGAGCCCTACATAAATAAAACAAATGAATCCATCCAAAGTAGAATTCACGAGAAATACCTGTCGATCGGTAATTGGTGCTGTTTCCTCCACCGTTCAATTCCATGTGTTTAATTATATAATTGGTTAAAAAAAACATTAAATTACAGTTGTACGTCGGCGAGTCGCGGTTACGACAGTTTTTCACTTATCTTTCATGCACGCTATTTCGAAAAAGAGTTCCAATATTGCTTCTTTTGCAATTCAATTTAGAACGTTCCTAGGGTTTGGCTACAAGTGAACAGTTTTATGTATTATTAATAGTACCCCATTTTATTAATAGTGTAGGCAATTACTAGTTATTCCATGATTACGTTTTTTTTTTCGTTGTCTAAACTAAAGTAAAAATATAGTCTACAGTACAATATTATTCAAGAAATAACATTTGGTTTATCCAAATGGTTATTGTAATCTTTCATATGCTGACTGTATGGCTGCTAGCATTTGAAAGCAAAAAAATATCGTTCTATAATATTTTTTAATTTATTGTTTAAAATTTTATTATGTATAATGAATTTATGAGTCATAGATTATTTTAGCCGTTTTATAATATAATTATTGTATTAACACCAGTTGCTAGGAAGGATGTGGCGACTATAACTATTTTATAACTGCGTATTAAAATACTGTAGTTTTAGACAATAGACCGACGTTATTAAATTAAATGCTAATGCAGTGTTTAAACTTTGTTTTGCTAATAATTGAATATTTTTACTGTTTACCATAATAAAGCCGTTACTAAATTTAGGTATTGATAAAACATTCATTTTCTAAACAGTAATTCTAAAAGCAAAGATTCAAATTCTCGAACACGTCGCGCGTTCGTTTCAAAATTAAACTTCGAACTCTTTCACGAGTACACAAAACGTATGTTAATAACCCGCCTTACACATATGGCCGCCCAACACAGCTGTTCCTATACTATTCTCATGCAAAGCAGTATTTCGTTTTATTCGTTGTACTAGAAATAACCAGTAGTCTGTACTGAAGAGACGGTATGTAAAACAGATTTTTTTAGACACCGATATTAAATGCACGTGTTTAAATATGTTGCTGGCTGTATGTTCAACGACCATTGCCATTAAAAACTAGCCTAAAAAATTCAGATAATATATGGAATCGATGAGTGTGGCTCACCTTGAATTTAGGTGCGCCTAAGTTTTTTTAAGTCCATATTTAAGTTAGGTACTTGAATTTAAATAATTATTTAGGTATCATTAAACTTACTTTATTTTGAAGTGGGCAATAAAAATAATTTTATAGTTATTTCTGTACCTAAGTGTTATAAAAATTAAGATAAGATAAGGTTTTTACACGGTTGGTTTGTTTTTTTTTTTCGGTAGGTTGTGTATTTCTAAATTAAGGCATTATGGATATTTATAAAAAATATGGCGATTTAATTGGATTTCAAATGAACATTTATAATCATTTCTTTTCATTTCACGTATTTTTATACAGCGGTTTTCAAACAAGATGTCATTCGTTTTAACTAACAAAAAAACTTTAATAAGAAACTCCAGCTCCACCATACATGTAATCCTTTAAAAAGCCATTATTTTAAATATATTATTAATTAGACATGACGCAACTCACATAGTTAACTTTAACAAACACTTGTGTGTAGAAACATCGAGTTTTATGTTGGTCATAAATAATTTACGAGTGTCCAAAGTTATTATGTACCATCGGGAAAGTGAGAATATGGACACTTTTCAAACAAAATCCCGTGCACACGATGACATCTGTTTAACACCCTTATTACTATTGGTCCGCACAAATACTTTGCGGACCAATAGCGGTAAAACAAAAAAAGACTCGACCGAAAAATACACGACCGTTTTTTAAATATGTATTGTTTTAAACACAATCTCAGGCTCTGTTAATGATCCCAGATGTTTGACCACAGTTTTTTTTTTTTCATTTACGACACCAAGGGATTCGGCAAAAAATAGATGCTGCGATGCTATTGGTAGCTGAGCGTTAATAAGCGCTTCTATAGCGGCCGGACGCTGCAAGTAACGTTAGTCCTTACTGTGGTCAGATACGCAGTTTGGTGATAGTACTGTGACAGGCCGTCTTCATTACTCAAACTCTTTTCGAAGCTTTCGATGACAACCGTTTTCGTTATTTGACAATATTTATGGAACAATTCGGCCATTGTGCCATTTTTCGTAACCATGGATAACTAAATCAAGATTAATTTCTAGTATGCCTTATTTTATTTGATTTGAGAACTTTTAGGGTGTTAGTGAACAAGTTTGTGAATTATTAATAATGCCCTATTTTTAATAGTTCCATCTGCAAACATATTTAGAGATAAAAATTTGACAACATAACACTCATGTTTACGAATTCGGTTAAAGATCTTTAGTTTTTAATTATAAGGTATACTGTTAAAAAAATAGTGCGTGGAGTCCCTCCGCGCGGAAGAAGTGATACTTCGTAATACTACACGCATGCGTTCGGGTGCCTCGCATTCACTCTCGATATTGTATTGAGCCTCTAAATAATATTTTGTTGTTTTCTTGTTGTATTATTTTTATTAAATAATTATTACTTAAGTTTATGGAGGCTATTCTACTCATGGAAATTGAGCGAAGGCTGGTCATACCGAAGAGCCGAATTCATGACTGTTTGCACGCCATCTTGCGTACCTAGTAAAACTACGTAGTCACAAATCTTGTCATACTGCCATCTCTTAATAAGGTTTAGAAAATAATCCCCCTCCATGCCTCCATGGTAGCGCTGAACGTTAAACTTGTTGGAAGTCGCATAAGATGTTTAAAAAAAAACCGATGCCGAAACCATGTCATATTTTTTTCTATAAATAGAAATATTGTAAACAAATGAACCAATCAAACCTTGTTGTAAAGAAGTCTTGCGCAATGAACCAAAGACTTAGCACGATTTTTAAATTTATAAAATACCGTGCTAAGGAGGTTATCCATGTTCTTTCCGTGTTGCCATCTAGGTTCATTGGCTGAGCCATAAGGAAAAAGATACAAAAATTGTAGTGTGACCAGTATTTGTTGAGTAATTATCATGTGTGTACGAGTATTTTTAGCTTTGACTAGCTGTTGTACTCGAATTGAAATTGGTTTAGTCTTTAAAAATAAAATACGTACGTGTGATTAAATTATACAAAACAAAATAACTATTTGCTATTGCTTAAAAAAAACGTTTAAATTTTACGATGTGTGTGGTCTATGTTTTATATTTTTAGAAGCACCTTGTTCAATTATAAAGTTTAAAGTTATTGCTTTGAAACAAAAAATCTGGGGCCAAGTATTAAAATTAAAATACAAAGAGCCAAATGGATGCACTGACACATTATAATGTTAATTAGTCTTAAATTCTTTATTTTTTCACTTAAAACTATTTTAGATTGCAATACAAAAATTTTGGCCAGTTAATTAGTAAACATGAAGTGAATTTCTGAAGACTTTATAAGTCTTAATTTATTTAAAACTGCAAATTAATTCACTGGCAACTTTTTTTTTATAATATCTTAAAATTTGAGTGAATGTCACACTATAAATCTTATTTATAGTTTTTATTCATTTAAAATGCGAACAATAAACTCTCTGACGTCAGAGAACGAGTTTATTAACATTTTATTCGTCTTGATTTAAATTAAAATGAGTTGAAACCGATCAACTTTTTTGAGTGAAATTGATCAATTTCCATATTTTCAGCTTTAACATTATATTCATTATATTTATTACTGTACTCAGTTAAAATAAAATTGTTTTGATATTGTTTATTGTTCTTTAAAAAAGTACTTAGTAAATAAACCTGCTGCAAAGTTTTATAGTGTGCAGAGTTTATTTCACAGCAAACAACACGTATGCCTCGTGTATAAAATATCCGCTTCATGTGTTATGTCATTTAATTTAGTGGCTTCCTCAGTAAAATTTTATAGGCGTTAATTAAAGGGCCAAGGGGACCACAAGAACGTGATAAGCGAACGTTTCTCACTTTTGTTTTACAAAATGCCTTTTTTCGTATACTCGAGTAAGTTTTTTTTTGCGAAAATGAGCCTTGTTACACCTGACGGATGTAAGATGCAATACATAAAATGCTTTAATGGTAGCAGTGGAAGAAAACGCTTGATTTTTTTTACAAAGATAATTATTGTGTTTGCAGTTAGGAGGATTTTTATGTTTTTTCAATTTTAATGTTCAAGTGCATGTTTTGCCTTTAACTGATCGGTTGTTATGCTTGTGAAATAGTTTTATAATACTATATTCCTATAGATTTACAGAAAAAAAAACATCGCCATCAAACACTCTACACCGTCATTTAAAGCAATATTCCTTTCAATCAAGTTTTACTACCAAATTGCAAGAAAGGCCATCCCAATCGTTTCGATTCGATCAAAATTATTCGTATTTAAAAATATATCGATTCAATTATGTCAAAGATTTTAATTAACACTTCGTATCGTTTAATTAAATTGGTGATTGGTATCTTATATCGTCGGTATTATTTAAATTCTTTAAGTTAAGCACTAAACGAAATACGTGACTTTAGCTTTTTTCTCAATTACTTGTAATTGTATTATACAGGGGTGAAGCGATTATTAAGTAACTCTTTTTGCTTCGAAATACATATGTTTATAGTTGAAATTATGGTCAAAGAAACATCCTTGATATTCAATAATTAATTTTAATTCCATGCAAGTTGGAACACTTCGCAATTGAGCACACACTGAGCTTTATAATGACAATGACGTAAATATTGCTTCACCCAAAGAAACACAGATTTCTACATTTTGCCTGTAAAAACAAATGACAATAAAAAAGGTTTAAAAGAAACAACTCTGTGACAGACGGACGGACAGACAGACAGCCGAACCTAAGTAATTGAATCCCGTTACAACTCTTTGGGTACACACAGCGATACATGAAGCCATACAAATCCAGTATGTCATGGACTGTTTTTGTATAGAATGCCAATACAATGAGAGACCCGCATAAACTGGTTACGTAACGCTAAAAACACTCCCTTAGGAAGACTTATTGTACAAAATGAAAATTATTTATTTCACCACAAACAAGGAAAAGCAAGCCAACATAAAATCAATGTAACTGTTTATCTTCAAAGGTTGTCTAGTACGTGTTTACTATCTTAAAACGTGAACTTAATCTCGTCTGTCTGTCTGTTTGTTTGCGAAAACAACTGATAGTAAGCGACGGTACGTAGGCAGTTTGTACAACGATTAGTTTTATTTTAGACACTGTTTCTATGGCTTTGGGGAGGAAAAATAGACGAGTCGCTCGCGTCGCGTCTCGGTGTGAGCTGACTCTAAAACGTAGATCTCAATGGAGAAGAATGAGCAAAAACTCTATGGACATTTTTTTTTTAAATCAAGATTTTATAACATTAAAAAAAATTTATATGTTGTAAAATCTTGGTTACATCATTCATGTTGAGAATTACAAATATATGAGAACAATGTAGAAATATGGGCAAGCTAAGAGCATACATGCACACACAATCCATATTTCTGGTGGCATTTGCTTCCACACAAATTGTCCACCCATTAGAAGTTTAAATCCAAAAATCTCCTTATTGCTCATCTTCGTTATACAGGGTAGTTTTTTGCAAAATATCTATATTTCGGAAGCCTGGGTTTTGACTGTGCGTTTTCTGTCAGTCAATTTAAGATGTTTGTTAATTAGATAGTTTATTTAATTATTTAAAATTTGAAGCACAGTTGTGTACTTACAAAGATGTACTGAAATTTGGGTGATGCAGAAACAAACAGTAAAATTGTTGTATTTTTCAACAAAAATTCTATAATAAATTATAGACCAATCACAAATAAAGGGGAAGGGCCATTGAAACTAGGGCAGTACTTACCTAAAACCACGTCATGTCGTGATGTAATACAAAGTACCCAAGTGCTGTTGACAGCTCATAAATAATATTAGGTCATTGTACTTTATTAACTTAATTAACTACGGCTTGAAACGGAGCTCGAATATGTATATCCTTGACAAACTGTTTTAGCTTTGGGGTTATGAAAAATATGGTATTTGTGATAAGAGAAATAATTCGAGTTGTCCAGCTAGAAAAATGGATTACCTTCTTGACATTACTGGATGGATAAGAAAATACCTGTGTTGACCTTATTTGAATTTTCTGTCGACTTAGAAAGTTGTCTCGATAGTGTCTCCTCGATGTTTTAAATTATGGTCACCCTCCACAAATCCTCATTTCAAAATTAAGCTAGTTTTAGTCCGATAATTCCGAAACATCATCTAAAAACAACATGAAATAAAAATAATCCACAATACTTCATACTCATTGAGGATTACCCCTCAGTTAAATTGTGTTAAGAATTATTAAAATATGGTGGCTATACCTACCCCTGTGATCAGTCATTGCGCAGGCGTGGCTATCAGACTAATCGCCCCCGCCGTAGACCGGCCGCCATCTTGTTTTACCATTTTTAAAAATTCCTTTTTCATTTGCAACGAGCGCTAGCGCATTCTGCCTTGTTTGGTTTGATGGATTACTTGCATGAATTATTTAATACGATTTTAAATATTATTCCAATTTCTATGGTAATTATTTTGTGCTGTTGACGTTTTTGTTTCACAATAAAAGTGCTTGTGCATTTTCTCACAATTATCGATGTATAGTTTATTGTTTAAGATACAATGGGTATAATTGCTCATTGGCAGTGGCACTCGATTAGGTGGGACCAAAATTGTAACTGTCGTTAACTGATTAAAGGTTAACAAAGATTTCATTAAGTATGTACTGTATGCGGAATCGTGCTTTTTTCTTGTAATTAATTCAAGTAAACTAACGGGCAGTTGCTAAAGCTCTAGAAGTTCTAGATTTTGATCTTGTAATCAGATTACCGTCTTACTTGACGGTCGGCTTTCCAAAGGTTCGTTTTCAACTTTTTTCTCGCGTTATTTTTCACGATACGCCACGATAAAAGCTGTATATAAATGTGGAGCGTGCAAGAGCCTATCACGAGGCGGCATCGCCACTTTGTCAGTTACCGTGTTTTCACGTGCAACAAAACTTTTTGTAAGTACGCTGGGAGGTCAAAAATGTGGACGAACGAATTACGATGTTGTGTAACAAATTTGCCCAGTACCCTTTTCTTTTTCAAAATCTTGTCGTTTTGGGCGGGATGAGATTTTTTTATTAAAAACTGACACTCGTAGGCTGTTACTTTGTAAGTTACCATTTAAATAAACAAGGCAAGTATTCACTTATATGTTTATAAAACTGTAAGACCTTGATATAAAAAAATAATATGACATGAACACGTGAAACTAATTACATTAATTTAAACAGCAATTAATTAAATGGAACACTTGTATTGTGAGTTTTTTTAACTCATAAACTTGAACATTTTAATGGTATCAGTGTGTTCACAGGCGAAAAATACGTACGTAAAGATATAAAAAAATATTTATCTTGACATACGTAATTTAAAGGTTTTAACAAAAGGCTAAGCAAAACGTGTGAGTTATATTTAAAAGTCAGTTATAACTGGATTATTGTTTATTAATTGATTATAATTAGAAACAGACGATGTTATTCTATTTTATAAATATTATTATAATTAAATTATTTGTTTTTGTTTACTCGCTGTATTTCTAGAATGCTGATACATGTTTTTCTCGTGTACGGATAAAGAATGAGCAAACATTTAAATTTAATTGTTTGTGTTATGACCTTAAGAAACGATGTATTAAAAATAGGGTTAAATTTATCAATTCTAAGAAGAATAAATTAATAAAATAAAAAAATAAACTAAAACCTCCATGCTCGTTACAAAATCATATTGATTAACCATAAACTTCTTACATTTCAGATGTGTCGGAAACATGAGATCAACAAAAAGGGGAAAGAATGAAAAAAAAAACTTGAATACCACCGCGGCCAACCTGTTGTATGCTCGGGGACATTTGGTGAGCGCTCCATATTATTCTTTATCCTTTTCTGTTCCACTTTTTATAATAAAAAATGTAGAAAAAGACGAAAAAAAATTGTAAATAATACGATCCTTTGAAAACGAGATACGAGTGGATTGAAGGTTGTGGTGCACTGAGAGATTTGAGGGTTATTTTGAATTAGAAATATTGTACTATACTTACTTTTACATTATTTAAATATCTGAGTAGGTTTATATATTTGAAATATTCACAGAAGTACTTATTACGCTTTATGAAAATACATACAAGCTTCAGTATTCAATGATGTGCTTAAAAGATGCTCAATTTTTTTCTCAAAGATTTTGTAAAGTAGTATTTATACCTACCTACATCCATAAAACAATTTATCAATGAACTTATCATACTACACTAAATTATCGCCAGAGTTTCACATTGCAGTATCATTTAATCTCGTTATCTGGTAATTAAATGATAACAGATAACAAAGAAGTGGCAAACAAAGGCACTTAGTTTTTAGAATATTTTTGATCTTAACGCCTTGTAAAGAAATAGTATAAATTAAAATTTAAAAAATATGGACTTATTTCTCGCATATGTTTCTTAATCGTCGTTTGATCAAAAATGAACACAGCAAAATGCAATTCTAATGTTAATTTTCCTGTAATATTTCCGAGTAAACTATCAAATTACCAATAACTATAAAAGTTCTTTGTACTAAGCCTCAAACATTAGTCACCTACAAGTAATATTATAAAGTTACAAAGTTAAATCGAAGAAAAATAATGACGTTATTAGTCTTGCTATTGCTGTGTCTCAGTCCTTACCACGTATCTCAACGGACAGGACCACTCCAGTTGAGGTTAAGTGCAGGTATCGTAGACCTTTTTATTTTATTTTTTTAAGTGCTCTCGGAAATAGTTATAACCTATTTATTTCACTTTCGAAATTGGGGTTAGGATAAAAGTTAATTTAACTCGGCTCGTGAAGGGTTAAAGTTTTTTTGGATATTTATTACACGGATGAAATTAATACTTTTGTGTTTTTTTTAAGACAGTTGTTGTTCTTTTAATGTGTGGCATGTAATAACGACAGTTTTTAGTAGTTTTTACTTGAATAAATCTTTGTGTAAGACGTTTTTATGGGCAGATGTCATCCTTTAAATATTATGTTAGGCCCATACATGAGTCGTTGTTAAATAAAATGAAATGCGTCATACATATCCCTTTCATACATTATAAGGCTCATCTTACAACAATTATATGAATCATTCTGTCTTTATGGCCATTAAAACGGTCAAGACCCCGGATTTTCGCGAATTCAAAATTATGATCCATCACTAAAAATTTGATCCAACCCTGTTTTACTGTGTCATTTGTAATTTTATAAGGATTAACATTTCATCATAAAAATAAAATGCGTATTTTCCTTGAAACAACCTCAATCATTGTTAATTTGATTACTTTTTATCACTACAAACTTACGGACGGATAGACAATCACGGACCCTGTTGATATGTTTTAAATTATATAGTACTGGGCTATTTTGCTATCCATTCATTGTGTTGATCCATTGGACTGTGTGTCTTATTTTTTAAGATATGGAGTAGGTTTTTGTTTGAGCTGTTAACTGAGCGACCATGTTTCAAAGAAATACATGTGAATGCTCTACCTGCTGTGTGAACTGAGATGTGTGGAAGGCTGTATGCAACAGTGTTGCACTTGATATCTATTTAATGATTATTTTCTGTATAATTTTATTGAAGCAAATCCTAACGACTGATTGTCTGTCGTAGCCTCTGTTATTTGTATAAAAAAAATTATGGATACGATGTTTGTGTTTGTGATTTATGTTATTAAAATTATTTAATCCTCTTTTTGGATTTGCAACAGTCGAGTAAAATAGATATGATCAAATTAATAAGGACATCAAGATTCCACTAAATAAGAATGAATGTAAAGGAAACTTGCAAAAAGAAGTCGTGTTAAAATAAAAATATATGGCGCATGACATTATTATTGTATCAATGCTTTTGTGACTATTAGTTGTCGATGTTTTTGTTCTTTTGACGATGTTTTTGTTCGCAACAATATCTTGATTCTCGCGTTGACAAAAAGTTTCGTATTATCTTTTCTTTATTGTATAGAATGCCTTCTTAAAATCCAAACCGTATAAATTATTTAAAAAAATAAATAAAAAGGAGAATGGGCACTTATATTTATCATTGATTAAGTTACTCAAATTATATTTTACGTTACCAAAACAAAATCAATCACGAAATTAAACCTTTATTAGTTCTATCCAACATAGAAATATCATGGCACCTGCTCTCGCAAGACCGGTTGGAATAGACGTAAAAAATTCTCTTTTTCATTTTAAAAACAACCATTTGTTAAATGCCTGACCGTGGGACCTCGCTGTGTTTACAGTTTTGTGTTTATATTCCAACACTTGGTGATGACAAAACGTTCAACAACTTTGTGTACTGATAAATAATGTTTCAGTATGTGTATGTTGAAAACAAAGTTTAGATCATGTGTTGTTGACAAAAAAACATGTTTTAGAAAAAAAATATAAGCTAAGTGTGTGTTCATTGCAATGAATACCTACAGTGCCTTTACAATAAGAATAACTAGGTTAATTTATTAATACAATGTAAAAGTAAATGATTCGTTGGCAAGTTAAAAGACTAAGTTCGAATTCACAGCCATGATGGTCAATTCATGTAGTTTTCTAAGTGTTAATTTTATTTATTGCGATATTTTCTCTCTTAATGGCGGTTTAAGTTACATAGTACGCAAATAGAGATCAGTATCTATTGCGCAAATTGTTTCAAGCAGTCTTTATATGGTGACGGCCCTTACTGACCCGCCAGGTAATGGTGCCTATTTAGATATAAGCTGATAAAAATATACCTATAATTATCGCCCAACTGCCTCCCCATTTGTTTATCTATATGCCGCTCTGCGGTCCCATTAGCTGCATGTTTCAGATAAAATGCCTATTTGGAAACTTCCAAACCTTCTTGTACAGTTTGGAATTAATTAATTTTTAATTTAAACTTTAAAATATTCCGTTAAATAAGAATCGTTCATTTTTTACCGCATTTAACCGGTTCGTAGACGTTTGGTGGCATCGGCAACGCCCGCGCCATATTAAAATTTTCAAATATTTTGTTTTTGCCGGCCAGTATCATTGGATTCAGTTTTTGTTTTTTTAAAGCCATCACTCTTGACGAAACATGTGGACGATTTGGGACACTATCGAGTCAATCGCTCGTCCCGCGGTCTGAACGTCGGAAATTCACGAACGATTTTGTATCGCAAAAAATGATAAAGGACTGGTCTAACAAAGAGTTAGGTCATGCAGGTCACGGCGGGCATTGCACGCCTGTAAAAAAATAACGCAAAATCATCGCCAGTGCAAAAACACGTATCCGTGACTCATATTTTTATACCTTTACCGAACGACTAATAAAGGAAATATTTTGTTGTCCGCCACTAACAAGTATGTCGGTCGTTTGGAATACAATGATTAGCTGTCGTTTGTCACTTTTCGTGTCTCGTGCGACGACCGAGCATTGAATGTGACACTGAGGCCATTAACGCCAACTGAAAACTAAATAAATTGTGTAATTTGCACCTTCATGTATAGTGATGAGGTGCCATTAGCATGTGCGATTAAGGTCGACCTTGGAGAAAAAGAAAAAGAACTGTATACAATTAACAATAATTCACGAATAGTCGCATTTTTACGGGGAAAGTTACGTTTCAAAACTAATTATTTTAAAAGTCATTGCATTGGCATTTAACCAGTCTGGATACGTAAATAATGCGGTGATCAACAACAATAGATGTTCGCAAAAAGTGTAGCAGGCAAAAAGTAGCGGCATCAAATATTGACTAGGATAAACAGTCACAAGTTGACCGTGGCAAGGTCGCGGGGATTTTGAACTTGGAACAAAAAATATTCCACATTTGAATATTGCATTCGGCTCGGTTGATTGATGGGATTTCTTTTCACGGCACGCGATTGATTCACATTGTTTTTTTTTCGGGTGTTCCATTCTCGCTGCATTCTCATTTAAGAACTCCTTTAAAATTAAATTCAATTGTTATTTATTCTTAAATCTTTTTTGTTGCAGGGCCGCACATTTAAATGCGGGTGTAACGACTCTTAAATTGAGAGTTATTTTTAAGGTTTGCTTATAACAAAAATGCATAAATTATCTGGCCACACGCCAGATCCCTTGTACGGTTGTGAGAAAAACAAGTCCATTTTAAAATTTGCTTTTTATTCGAAGATGTGGATAAAGAAATTCCACTTTATACGACGCCCCCGATATCCGTTATGCATATCGGCCTTATACGGGCCCTAGGAGAGTGTCGGCCGTCTCATTGTCTTTCTGTCCGTCAAGAGTGAGTCACGCCATTGTTGGGTTACACAATAGATGTCTTTGTGCATTGTGCCCCGGGGGACCCTGATGTTACGTATTTTGTAATAATTAGTCGACTTCTATTTGACTCACAAATGATAATTACTCATGCGCCTACTTTCTAAATTTTAATAAAGATCTAGTTGCGTCAATAGTTATTGATCGACCGCGGAATAAGTTTTTATGTGATGCGTTACGCAATATCTCACACGGCACGCGTTGGGGGGTCACCCTAACGTAGTGAAGGGCAAAAAAATGCAGAAAGGGGCCAGGGGGTCCGTCCAGTACAATAGATATGCGAAAACTCAATCGCGTTTGCGTCTAACAATAAAATCCAATGATCTAAGTTCGTAAATCGGTCAAACGATTAAGACCCCTATGTAGCCGAAATAAGAACCACATTTTTTTTGTTATTCGATTATTCGAAATCTATCCCCTTTGGAGTAGGCAACTTGTAGGCGGGAAAAGTGGTCGTTCGTTCAGATATGTCAAAACAAATTAGCGGTATACTTGTGTATGTAGGAACGAGCAGTATTTTATCTCGCTCTCATCTCGTAGGTGCGAGAAGGACAAAATATTTATGAATATTGAATATAATTTATCACCCGTTTCCCCCTTTAGGCGTTTATCGATATGTGGGCTATGAATAAGGAGTTTTTAAGTTGTTTTATTTTATTTTATATTTCTGAATTATGACGAGAATTTAAAAATAAAAGTGTTTAAATGTAAAATGCGGAGTTAACTTTTATTGAAAATTCAATCATTGTTGACTAGCATAAATAATCTTCCTTCTTAAAATTGTTAGAGTAGAAGTCTTGTTTCTGAATACATATTATGTCTATTTAATCAAAAACTTCGCACATCGAAACAAAACGTTACTTCCATTGTAATTGCAACACAACAAAACGTGATTTCACGTATCACGTTCAAAGAATTTCTAAAAAGAAAATTATTCGGTCGAGCGGCACATTTGTTCAAATTCCCATAAGTACAGTTATATAAATTGCTCCAAATCTTCAACTTAATGAAACTTTCACCACAAATCATTGCGTCACGCACCCCTATAAATTCAACCAACGCATTCGTATATCGTATAATTTATCGAATAATCGAATTAAACACGTAATAATCGTTATCGGGCGCAATCACATAGATAAACGTTTGAAATTGTAAAAGTCTGATAGCGACAATAATTACGTTGGCAGTGATAATTTGCCGCTAAAATCGAATAAATTTCACGTTTACAAACATGATCAGCTGTATTGTTTTTTTTTTATGAAGCTTGACTAAAATTTGTTGATTTTATTAGAAAGACAATAACTCATCATTGTTTTAATTTGTACCGTTTGAATTGGAACATGTAAAATTTTATAAGAATGTTATGCGAATTATTCGAAAAAACCGCACAATTCGAATAAAAACAACAAAAAAAAAATACAGAATTGCTCACTAGTAATTCAAATAACGAATGATGAGTAGAGTGGGTGGCGACGTTCGTTGATGGGGTAAAAATTACCCCCGAGGGGTAAACACCCTATGTAGTGATGTGTGTTTATGTGTGGAGGAGGGTATGATAATAGCGTATTTCCTGCTTGCCCCACACAGTTCTCGTAATGTGAAATTTTGCATTGCACGCACTTTTAAACGGTTTATTCGGTAGTTGGATAAAATAAATATTCCTCTTTTGGTTCAATCGTTTGGCTGTATAAGTAAAATCTACATAGTTTTACTTATGATATAATCAGCATATTTACTTTTTACAACCCGTAATAAACATTACGACTTCACAGTTCAACAGAACTTTGTACAAAAATATCATTCAGTAACATTTTTACATTTTTATTGGCTGCCATAAAAGTAACATATAACTTACAAAATGCCCGTTAAATGCAACCATTTAGGGCTATTACACACCACGTTTTTTTTCAGGCGGCGCGACGCGCGTTTCGCTACCGCGCGTTGTCGGCGCTGCTACACTTGAAAAAAGCAGATGATAACTTGCTATTGCATCGCTGCAAACTCACGGCAAACGCGCTACAGACACGCGTGAGACAAGGCGCCTGAAAATAACGTGGTGCGTAAGAGCCCTAAACGCCTCCCTGAAATAACCCGAAAACAAGTGTTTGCATTTTAGCGGCCCGGCGAATGCATTTCATGTGGTAGTTTCGAACAAAATGTGTTTTATAATGTGAAATGTTTGTTTGTTTGTAGTGATTATTATGGGACAAGACTTTGTACGCTTGCCTACAATCTGATTTTTGTTATTAAAACAAAAAAAAAAGTTAAACTACTAGAGACAGGACACTTACCGGGCTTAGACCCGCAAACTGGCCTATGAACTGGGTTTAAATCCGTTTACTGGGCCTAAACTCATTGCCCATATCTAGTTAAAACTACACTACAGATACTAACCGTTTCATAGATTCCCTACAGTGCATTTATATCCATAAAAATAAAACAGCAAAATGCGCGTTCACAAGTAATTACTCTAATGTACGATACCCTTCTAAACTGTTTTAGGGTTAACAGCGACTGTGGCTAACGCAATAAAGTTTCTCTACATCCAGCGACTTGTCAAGTATGCAAATAATATTATTGTCTGCTGATACACTACATTATATAATGATTTAAGAATTTATTGATCCTTTGAATTTGCTCGTGGAACTATGTAGCTATAGCCATCGGCTAAAAATTAAAAAAAAAACGCAGTTATTTAGGGCCTAATATAGGAATTCGTACAATGTTGATTTAAATAGACTTGTTTTAGATCGCAAACATAAAATAGGTACTTATTTTAATCACCCATAAAATTTAAAGATGGAACGCGCGGGAAATGTCGCCGCCATAAACGCACGCATGCATGCATCGTCTTTTGGCAAGGAACTACTTTTTACTAAACCGTTTCCCTGTAAAATAAGGATCCATTCATGGCAATAATCCTTATTCGGGCAATTATTTTCACAGAGTCACAACACTATCTATTCATTATGTCTGGTTTCTTGCGTTACACGTTTTGAATTATTTATTTGCGTTAATATCAATTTAGATGCGACAAAAGGCCTGTTAGTTGGTACGTCTGTGTTGGCAGCACTGTCGTTCCGTTCACCAACCAGATTGGCGAGAGCCATTCACAGTCGTGCGTTCCAGTGATGTGAGTTAGACGTGGGATTCCGTTATCCGGCTCGAAGGACCATGTTAGGTTGGTTATTGTGTACGCAACGGGCGTCAAACGCGTATTTATTGGACATTCGCAGCGCTGCGTCAGGCGAAGAAGATACGGAGTTAAACTGCCAACTGACACGCGAGCATTAAGTACTCTGTATCAAGTTTCGCCGGATTCCGCTCGCTACTTGAGTTATACAGTGTTGTCGTGTGTAGGGGCACTTATGTGCGTCGCGTGGAGTAACAATTGAGCCGTTCATACATATTTAGTCGGCATTAATTTCGTCGAATCGGATTAAATGGCGATAAAACGTAACTTTCACGTACATTTTACGTAAACATTTACGTGGCGCGTGTGTTTTGTGCTTTACTGGTGAATTGAACGTAATCGGTGAGCTGGGCAATTTTTGATAATTTTATTTATTTATTTTTTTAAATATCAGCGGTGTTTGGTTTTTCTGGGACCTTTTTTGAATAATTATGTAATTTAGATTAGATATTTCATCAGAATTATTTCTGTGGATAAAATTACTCTCAAAAATCATAATTTCCTTTATGAGAAAGAGAATTGTAAGATTTCCGAATTCTCTTTCAAACAAAGCCAAGATAAAATAGTAGCATTATATCTTAGGCACATTTACGTATCTACATAAATATGCAATCTCTCTCGGTTATCATAAAGATAATATTTTCTGTGCCTGATAACAAGTTCAAAACTATAGAAGTAGAACATTTACTTATGTAACTAATCACGTTTAAAAGTGGTTGGCATTTTCATAAATATTCTTAAAAAAACTGTTGGTTTATTCGAAAATTACAAAATGAAAAAGTTTTTTAGCTTGTCCTAAACTTTTTAAATTCTTGAATACTTTCGGGTTCTTACTGAAAAAAATACTGAATACAAAGTAACCCTCTACAAATCTGAGATCTACGAAAAAAACAACCAAATTTTTCCATCTTCAAAAACTTCAGCACATCCATACCCGAGTACCTAAACATAAAATAAAGCCCCGTCCACACAATCCTTGATAACATTACAAGAACATTCATAAAGGTGTAGCTACATCGCTAAATCCCTCTCATTTTGAGGATTTGCAGTTGAAATTAGTTCGCAAATCTCAGGCTTACGGACCCCTGTTACAGATGTAGATGAGACTTAAGGATAAATAGCAGAGCTATGCCTCGGCTTATTGTTTCGGTTTTTATTGTTGGGAAAATGGCGTATCTTGCGTTGAAGTAGGGTTAGGGAAATGGATGGTGTCAAAATATAGGATTTTGACATGGTGTAAAATAGATGCAAAAATATGAAAAGGATTTTTGTTGAATGGAAGTATGCATTTCTTTTTTTTACCTAAGCTTGTAGTTTCTTAAAAATATATATACATTGCTGGTTTTGCGCTATTGAATAACTTCTAATAGTCGCCTAATCAAGATAGTTTTGTTTTTTTTATTGTAGTGAAATTGGCGTATCTTGCGTTGAAGTAGAGTTTAGGAAAATGGATGGTGTAAAAATATAGGATTTTGATATGGTGTAAAATAGATCCGAAATTATGAAAAGGATTTTTTGTTCAATGGAAGTATGCATTTTTTTTTTACTTAAGCTTATACATATAAATTGCTGGTCTAGCGCTATTGAATAGCTTCTAATAGTCGCCTAAACAAGATAGTTTTGTTTTTTTTTTTATCTGCATTTTTTAAAAAAAAGGAGTGCTTAAACATTATGTTGTCTAGTAAAGTCTTAACTTTGTAATCGAAAACCGTTACCCGAATAAAGAAAACAGTTATTTCACAAAAGCCAGACCAAAATGTAAACGTTGTGCTTTAAACAATTTCACTAATGCTCAAATATTAGTCGGTCTGTCTTTCAAATTGTTTACAGTATCAACATTTTTGTTTAAAACAAAGACTGTTTACATATTTTAAAGTGGAACTGTGTTTTCGAAGTGAGTCTATTAGCCAGTTTTTATTATAGATCTAGAACCAAAATGTTCAGTTAGTAACTGTCTAGAGATTGTTATCTTAGCCTTTTGTTGCTGAAGTGAACAGAGGATTCCGTTTTATCTTTCAAAAATGGTGATCGTTTGTGACCGTATATTTTTAAAGTTGCAGATTTTTTTGTTGTTACTATTTTACGCCATAATGCAACTAGCAACAACTATTTTAAAATTACTTTGTTAGCTACAATAATTAACTATTGGACATGTAGCAAAATTAGTAATTATTATTATTTTATGTCATACAGGAATTTTCACTGTATGAGGAAAATTGTGCAATTAATCACCTTGTTTTTTTTTGAACAGAGGATTTAATTAATAATGATTTAAGCTTATCAAATAAACAACCAGCAGGTTCACAAAATATAAAAGAAGCTCATCTCTACGGCAGGACTTGCACAAAAATTTAACAAAAAAAGAACCCTTCATTGACCATGTGTCGAATGAAACTTGACAAGCTAGCTATAGGCATAGTAACTTAATAATCACAATAAATAAGACAGTTCAACGATTACTATCTTAGAAACATCAACCGACGTTAAACGATCCGTCTATCATACAAAAAGGATCGCAAGGAAAGGTCAATTTAGACTGGGTGTAGAACCACCCTTTGTTCTCCTAATTATAAAGTAGGGTGCAGACAGTTTGTGTTATGGCTCATTAAAAATGAACTTTAAAGTACGTGTGTATGTCGCCTTAGGGTACTAGCTTAGTAGGCAATGTTTTATGCAGGGATACTCTTATTAGTGTAGTTTTAAGTCTTGTTTCTGCAACGGTTTCATTTATTTTGTGTAAGCAAATTATGAGTGTTTTCTGTTGTGTTTTAGGGTTCAGGTTTTTTATGCGTCTCGTTTAAATACTATGTAATAAGAAATCGTTAACAACTTTCTGGTATATAATAATAATAATGTCCCCGACCCAGTTCTCGAAAATGGCACTATCACACTGTACTGGGATCAATCCATCATCACTGACAGGACTATTGTAGCCAATAAGCCTGATCTAGTGGTGGTGGATCGATCAGAGCGCAATGATTGTTGACATAACGGTTCCTTACGACGAGTACTCCTGGACACGGCTCGTATTGTTAGAAGGTTTCTTTCTCTGGAGCCCTGACCGCCGGTAGCTTGGACTCTGTTCCGGATACCGGTGGGCTACTATTTTTATATTTTTTAAAGTTTAATTTAGGATTATTTAAAAATGTAAAAAAAAGTAAGATTTAAAATGAATAAATGAAATACAAGTAATAATTTTACAATAATTCTGGTTGAGTTGTAACATTATTACTTCACACGTAGCATTCACTTGCGAATCTCAACTATTATTATTACAATTTTATCCTATCCTCCCTAATCCGAAAAACTGGTCCAGCCAGTTCCCACGAAACTTTTCTGGTTCGAATAAAAAACAAGAAACGGTAACCTTCAAATAAGATGAATTTCTTATGCAAATTACAGACTTCCCACGGGCTGAAAAATTTGCATTCCTAAAGGGTTGGCATCCCTAAGAACTTGCCACAAAATATGCAAATCTGCAAATACCTTGAGTAATTATGCGAGATTTGACAGCTGCCATGTTTTTTTATTCGAATGCTAATTCAAGATGGCTACCGAATCAGGTGGGTAGCCTTGGGAGCCCAGATTTGGCAGTTTATTTGATACATTTTTGGACCTCATGGCGATTTGAATTGAATTACAATTATGTGCTCTTGTGATTTAAATTAAATGGGAAATATCAATATGTGAGACGATACTGGAGAATTTATTCGAGATATTTTTATTGAACTTGCTACGGTCATTCATTACTTATGTAAAACATTTTTAAACACAATTTATATGATATTTTTGACCATTGTGCCTTCTAGCTTTACCACATTTTGCAAGACTAAAAGAACTATTCAAGAAGAGAAGAAGTATCAAGAAGCAACAATTAGAACAAAAGAAGACATTCAGAAGATTCCAGAAGACTGCCTTCGTAATGGTGATTACCACTAGCGAGGTATAGAGTTCCTACGTATTCTACCACTGTAGGAACTTCATACCGTGCTCTTGGGTACGCCAATCTTCTCCAATTCACCGTTCTTCATCATCACTACTTAGAAGAAAGAAGATACAACATCGTTCAAGACTATTGAAGCCGAAGATTCTTATTTGAAGTATTTTGTTTTAATTTTATATAACCGATTTGAATTATTATTATTTCTTTATTTTTATTATCATCATCTGCCTAGCCTTTTCCAAAACTATTTCGGGGTCGGCTTCCAGTCTAACTGGATGCAGCTGTGTACCTGTATTTTACATGAAGTGACTGCCTTATCTGACCTTCACAACTCAGTAACTGGGTAATACGATACACCTTGGTAAGACTGGATGTCAGGCTATTGGCTTCTGACTACACAAAACGACTGTCAAAGATCTACAACAATCTAGTTAAAGATCGACCCGTGCGGCTGTTATTATGTAGCCACGAGCTCCTCCAATTTCTTTCAATACAATTTCTTAATTTCTTATGTGTCTTCTAAATAAAGGAGGGTTCAGGTCGGTGTCCCAGCAACGGTATGATGAAAGATTGATAATTTTAAAAGCTTTGCCATTTCTTTTGAAGTGTATTGTTTCAGTGATGCCCACGTAATACTCAAATTATTTATTATTTATAGTTGAGATTGGACATTTCAGGATTCAATGTTCCATACATTGCTTAAGGTTTGTTCCAATAAAGTTACAAAGCAGACCACTGTTTGCTTTGTAACTTTATTATGAAAAAGGAGTTTGTCGTTGAAATTATACATTTGTGTCGTCTTTCGGACCAGCCCCCGTATTCACAAATACTTAGATTTGATTTCGGTTCGGCAAGTCCAATGTCTATCTTTTTTTACCATAACGAAAGCAAGCGAGATAGACATATAACTTTCCTTAAAAGTAAAACATTATAATAATTACCTACTTTTATAATTTTTGGACTTTAAAAGAGATCACGACATTCACAACCTAATGTTTCGGCATGTCTTCTAAGGGATCAGTAGAAATGTCAGCGCCATCTAGTTTTAAAATATTGTCAAAAATAAATGACGAGTCGTAGTAAATTCTACTCACAGAAATAAATTCGTTGGTCAAGTGGTCTCAAGCGCAATGTTCTGGATTTGATTCCCGGGTCGGGTATAGTGTTATTGGGTGTCTTAACAGGATTTTTTCAGTAGCAGCCACGGATTTTGGATTTGTGCCCATTTGATGGCAATAGGCTCGCTTCCTCGCTTCCTTCCTATTGCATGCGACTTATATATAACGGGCAAATGTGGTTTGTACTATTAAGGTACACCTCTGCTCAATCCGTGGTGTTATGGTATATGATTTATATTAAATAACTAGTTGTACCCGGCATGCGTTGCAATGCACTTTTTCCTACCCTGGACTACAACAAACATTTCAAAACCAAAATAAGTTAAATCAGCCCAGCCGTTCTCGAGTTTTAGCGAGAGTAACGAACAGCAATTGATTTTTATACATAAGATTTATTTCAATACTCGACGGAAGAAATAAAAGCGGATTCACAGGGTTTTAGTTTTCAGGCAAGCCATATTTAATTCTACCTACTACCTTTAAATTTGCATCTCTACAAAACGTCATATTATTATAATTGTTTCAACCCGCATCCATGGACATTGCACTACCTAGCATATAAGCTACCTAATTTCCTGTAAGAATATAAATAGCTCACCATTATAATTTAATGTTTGTTTCCTCATTTGAATTATTATTTTAGGAAAGCCTAAATATATTCCTAAAAAGGATTTATAGCAGGACAATTACATTTTTATCTCATGTAGGTATAGTCAATCGAGGTGACCCCCTACACTAGGTTATTTTGCGAGTAATTACAGCCACTCAAATACTCCGCCTCTACGAACTAGCTGAGTAGATTATAGTGTAGTAAAGTGAATCATTAATCAACTTAAGTGGAATTAACTTTCAAGCTAACGTCTACGCTCATCATAAACCTACGTTGGGGTTGGCTTCCGGTCTATCCAGCCAGGTGCAGCCAGGTATAGCTAGTATTTTACAAGGAGCGACTGCCTATCTGACCATCACAACCCAGTTAGT
This sequence comes from Cerastis leucographa, assembly GCA_963082945.1. NCBI lineage: Eukaryota > Metazoa > Arthropoda > Insecta > Lepidoptera > Noctuidae > Cerastis > Cerastis leucographa. The sequence goes on from OY720359.1 coordinate 4,204,265, forward strand.
ACTGGGTAATACTTACCCCTTTTTTTAAGGATGGGAAATCATCAAATGACTTCTCCCGCTCTTGGCGGAGCGGGAGGGAGTGTCAGACTTGACTGACTAAAACCCATCCATGTTCCTTCTTAGCCCTTTGTGTTCCGAGGCCACGGTTTCTCTTTCGAACAACCCGCAGTCTTGGTAGGCATCGGCCCTCTCGGACCCCTTCCGATTTGCTGACATCTCCTTGAAGCGCGCGTGGAACACAAACGCACCGTCGGCACGGCCTGTCGTCATAAGACGGACGGACCGGACGGTGAGCTAATGGGCTTCAGACTTGGCTTTACATGCTGTCAAAATTTCTCTCAGGCATGCTGGTTTGGTTTCCTCAGAAAATGCGCACATGAATCCACTGAGGTATTACTAGTAATGAAGTTCAATGAATGAATCCGAAAAATCAGAGATGCGTATCTTGGGTTTGAACTCAAGACCTGTGATTTGGGAGTCCAAGGATTACACCTTGCGCTTTTACTGCGACCCAACATTATGAAACCGAACCATTGGCAATAAAATAGGTAATTAAAACAATATTATTATCGTAAAACTGATTGCCCGTTGAAACGTGGCAGAAAAAATGGAATCATTCCATCTTAAGTGACAAAAAAGCTCTCTTCAATAATTTCGTCTTGTCCTTATTGATGGCCCTCTCGGACCCCTTCCGATTTGCTGACATCTCCTTAAGGCGCGCGTGGAACACAAACGCGCCGTCGTCGGCACGTCCTGCCGTCATAAGACGGACGGAAGGTGAGCTAGCCCATTACTCACTGTCCACAGGCCCGCGCCTACGGTGGCCGTGGGCCACTGGTTGCCCCCCGACGCCCGGGGCGTCTCCCGCGACGGCTGGGTAATACTTACCCCTTGATAAGACTTGTTGTCATACTTACTTACTGTAACGACTGTAAAAGATCTACAAATGACAGCTGGGACCGGCTTACCGTGCATTCCGAAGCACGGAGGAAAGTCGGTATGTAATGGATGGTCATCCATACATGGACCAACCTAGGCAAGCGTGGCTTAACTTAGCCATCGACCCCGAATGGCTATTTTTATTTAGCCACGATGTCCTCTAGACTAACGTTGTTGTATGCTATTTTTATTGTTAATCTGGATGTAGATATTTCCCAAATTGCGCTTTAACACCTGGTTCTCCACCTTCCACGTACAGTCTGACCCTGCCGTCTTTTTAGGGTTCCGTACAAAACTGGAAAGAACAAAATACTGAGAAAACTAAAATCCAAAGGACTTTTATCTTCTTTTTCGCGTGGTCAGTGCCTGACCTGGGGGGTTACTATGACGCTTAAAACATTATTGTTCCATTCCTATTCCAGAGTGGGAAAGAGATGGAGCTAGACGACCTGTATAGCTCCGTCTCTTTTTCACTCTGGAAAAAGAATGGAACAATAATGTTTTATGACGTCATGATACGCTACCTGGTATCAGAAGTTTTATGCTGCCCTTGGGCTTCTGACTTGGCCTTGGCTTGCTGAACAGATATATGTATCTCAGGTATGCTGTTTTGGTTTCTTTCACCTAAACATGCGATAATCATATAATATGCACATGTAATCGAATAATCAGAGCGCGTATCTTGGGTTCGAACTCGAGACCTGAATTGGCATCCGACGGACACACCACTAGGTTATCACTGCTATAAATATCCAAAGGACTGATGATACTTCTTGGTAATGATATCATTCAGATCCAGCTTGTCCCCATGCTGTCCTCCCTCAGCGACGCCCTACGCCTAGGCTCGTACCCCACAGGGGGTGCCCTTAGCGTGTAGTCGCTTAGTTTGTAAGTTTCTTTATGCCCTGGCTGTAGGCCTTACACTCAAGACACCCACAAGATAGTCTGGTTAAGCAGACGACAACCTCCTTGGCTGAACTGCGAGATGCCAATCACAAAAACAATACTTCTTGTTACCAAAACCCCTATAGACTTCAAGAAGTGGAGATTATCGAAGTTCATTTAAAGATACGCAACAATTCTGTCAAAACGCTTGTACTTAATTACTTCTCAAACTTAATAGCATCAACTATAACTGCCCCAAGAAAGTTATAAGTAAAAGATACCGGCCTAAACACAATAGATCAATCAGAGATACAAAACTAACGTGTCGCTGAATTACTGAAGTTCTATTTAAGTGAAGAAGTCTCTATTTACCCAAAATAAAAAATGGTGCGTGGAGTCCCTCCGCGCGGAAGAAGTGAAACTTCGTAATACTACACGTATGCGTTCGAGTGTCACGCATTGACTCTCGTTATTTTATTGAGCTTCTAAATAATATTTTATTGTTGTACACTTTTTATTACATAAGTTTATCGAGGTTATTCTACTCATGGAAATTGAGCGAAGGCTGGTCACACCGAAGAGTCGAATGCATCACTGTTTGCACGCCATCTTCTTTCATCTTGCGTACCTAGTAGAACTACGTAGTCACAAATTTTGTAATAGCGCCATCTCTTAGTGGGTAATAGAAAATATTCCCCCTCCATGAAAACGTTAAACTTGTTGGAAGTCACATAAGAAGTTTCACTTCAAAAAGATTATTTTTGTTCAATATAGTCTCTCTTTATTTCAATCCATTTTTGTCAGAATATTAATTCTTAATTTTATAGGTTGAAGACAGAAAATTTTAGACATTACCATGTTGGACGCTATAAGTGATATCATCGATAAAATGGCTTTAATAACAGCTACCTGTCATTAGATCACATGCTCATTAACAGTAGCCGTTAAAAAAATGCTTATATAAAAAAAATCTGATTGAAATTCTGACACCGTTGAAATCTGCTGAGTACCTAAGGAACAGGTTACTGACATAATTAGGTGGTGTCACTTCGGTGTCAACAGCTTTAGAGAGATAATTGGTTTTCATATAGCAAGTGTTCTGTACTTATGACAACCGACGTATATTCTGGCGGGTCGCACCGCAATGTAGAAATCTTCCAATCAATCGTCAAATCAATCTTTTGTCCTCTTCATAACGAGACCTAAAAGCTTGTTTGTCACAATTGTCACCCTATATAGGATGGCAATGTAATACCTGTAGGTATCCTTCAAGGAGGTGAGTCTACCCGTCATAGATTAGACAACATCTCCAAAAGACTCACATTGGATCTGCGACTAAGGACCGGGCTCCACCAAAGCGAACACGAACAGAGCGGAGACGAAGGGTACGTATTAAAATCCCGAAATTTCATAATAACTATGATTAAATACCGACGTCCAAAACAACGAAATTCAAAATACCGAAAGTTTTAAATGCCGATAGCCGTTATATCGAAACCTAAAATACCGATGTTCAAATGCCCAAAAGGATGAAACCCCGAATGGACGAAACCCCGAAATCATATTGTTTGGCATAACGTTTTCGCATACGTTTTAGTAGTATAATAATGATTTTAGGACACAAAGAGCTTAGGGCACCCCAACACGGATAGGTTAGGTTCGAATGGTATGCCATGCCATTCACGTTACGTGCCTTTAAGCCTTTTGCCTGCAGACAGAAAAAGAAGCCCCGCACAGCGCACGGGCTTCGTCGTCGAGTCGGCATCGACCGTTATAAACACACATAATCTCAATTTGGATCTTCGGGATATAGATCTTCGGAATTTTAAGCTTTCGGGCAAACGAACTTTCGGGATTCAAAACTTTTGACCAAACAATCATTTGGCATTTAAGTTTTCGGGATTTCGTCCATAGAAATTTTAAAATACGGTCTTTTAAATTTCGGTATTGTACCAGACACTCGCGGAAACCAACCAATCACAATGGTTGAAATCTACATCACTTAAATTTTTTCTCCTCTGATTGGTCGAATCCTGCATATCTTCTCTTCGCTCCGCTCGTCTCCGCTTTGATGGAGTCCGGGCCTAATTATGTCTCCAGCCGCAAAATACTACTGCATTGACAGGACTCTGCTAAACATGGTTCATCATCATCTGCCGAGCATTTTTCCAACTATGTTGAGTTCGGCTTCCAGTCTTACCAGATGCAGCTGAATACCAGTACTACAGCTAGACATGCTTCATCACACGTCTATATTATGAAATCCTGCTGAAAGCAAAGATATTATCATGCATAAGTAAGTATGAAGTAAACATGCCAAAAAAATGATAAGAAGGAAAGTGGACATAAAATAACGCTGAAATACAAAAAAAAAAAAAAATTTTTTCATAAATAATACATTTTGATTAAAATAGGCCTATCTGGAGCGTTAAAAAAAATGCCTGTTTGGGAGAAACGCACTATAAATGCTACAAAATCATTTGCTTAACACCGATTTGCTACGGAAATTCGGCGTGGTAATATTTTCTACAAATACATATAAGTAGCAAAAACAAACATAGCCTGCCTGCAGGCATAAATGTACTTATGTCCGCGTTTCGCTATTTCTATAAATATTTTGCGACGCTTTTTTTATAAAGGGTGTAAAACACCTCTTAACGAAGCCGAAAGGCACTGGTTCTCCCTGTCATTGTCATTGCAATCATTTTTTTGTTCTACACCATACCTGGGAACCTTCTAGTTACGGAGATATTAGGGGTCAAAGTTCCAACTTTTTGACAAGTATTTTTTTAAATACAAGTTTTTAATGTAAGATTTTTACTTTAAACACCTCCACGACCCCCGCACTATTCAATCCGTCCATCAGCACAATGTTTTGAGTGCGTTACATTGAGTTCTACAAAACATGATTTTACACCCCCCAAAAAAAAGTCGTTTCCCAGCAATAACTTTTGCATAAAGTTACTTAGTTTCATGTACAGAATGCTCGGTTGACGACTTCGTGATGAGGTGATTTACACCCTGTATAATATATGAGTCAGAGACCATTGAAAATCCATTGTAGGAAGGATAACCATCCGTCCGGTTTTGCCACGAGTAAATTGTAAAGGTACTAAAAAAAGACAGACTTAAAAATGACGTGATTTCAATTCGCTAATTTCCAGCATTTTTTCAGGAGTTTTCTAAAAATTGTGAACCTATAAATTGAACTTTTCTTAATTTTTGGCAGATGCTGCTACTCTTACAGAGGCATTCCTTTCATTTAATCTACATTCATACATCAGCTGGCCTACCATGACGTCTTAAAGCAGTATTGGTTTACTCTTATTCCAGTGTGGAAAAGAGATAAAGCTATACAGGATGTCTAACGCCATCTCTTTCCCACACTGGGAAAGGAGTAAAACGGCTCTACGACGTCATGTTAGGCCAGCTGTTCGTACACTACGTTGCATAAAAAACACCTACACACATTAATATTTTAATAATTTTTCATAAATGCATATTACAGTGTATTTTCTACAAAAATAATGAATATGTACCCAAAGTTGACGTCTCTTTCGAAGCTATCAATAGATTTATTGCGTCCGAAGGTAGTTTACATACATTTGTGTCAAACCTAGATAAAAGTCAGTATGTGGTCGGGTCTTTATTTATAATGCTATCGTTCTGTGCTCAGAGACACGAATTCTTCATCAACTATTAAGTGGGTTAATAAAAGAAGATAATAATAAAATTAAAAGACTCGTTTATATTTTTAGAAATATTTTCTAATACCTACCTGCTCTACTTATGAGCCTTTTGCATAAGAATTAATGTCTATTCTTTTTTTACTGTAGGTAATCACCAAGTAAATAAAACCAGATTTGTATAATAAAATATAAACCAGAATTTCTCATTCGGATCTACTTTTTTATGTGATATGTCTGCGGCGACACTATCAACTCTAGACAAGTAGAAAATTACATTTTTTAATTCACTTTTTATGTATTGACGATAAAATTTATAATGTGGTCATCAATAACAAGACTACGAGTACCAACACAAATAAATCTTTCGTACCCGAATTTTGGGGTGGATGCGCTAAGGAAGCCCGCGAAATTTGAATTTTGGTTTGCCGTGTCGATAACAAAAAGTGTCTACGTCTACACAGCCCCTAAGTTGGCTTAAAAAAAAAAGAAACTGGCCGTACCGAAAATGTGCGGAACTCATAACCATAATCGTCGCTAGAATTCCATCGTTCCATGTTCAAAAAATACAATCAAAGGCAAAGAGAACACACATAGTACAGTCCTTTCGCAGCTTTTTATCCGTCGCCTTTGCAACGTTGTCGCAATGATCTTTAAACTCATTAAAATAGGGTTGCTGTTGGTTTGCAGACATCAATGAAAAGACTAAAATATCTGTGAAAAGACTGCACTGTACGCCATCTTATCTTTACACAAGAATTCACTTTTTCGAACGATCTCATGTTCGATGAAAGGTGAAAAAAAACTTTTTACTGTTTTTTTTCCATTTTTACTCATTACATTGTTGCGTTAGTTATTGGTTTTCATCACGAAATGTATTTGTGGAAAGAATGCGTACAATTATATTGTGTGAACGGCGATTGGTCAGGCAATGTTATGTGGTAATCTACGTTTTCTGTTTTTTTTAAGGAAATTAAGTAAATGTTCGTAGAACGCCCACTGTTGAATTTGTGACGATTAGGTGATTATTTTTTTGACGTAATTATAGCAAATTTTGTGTGGTTTAGGTTAAGACATTTTTGGGTATAAGGAACTTAATTTGGTACGATTGTAGGGTTTTTTTTTATCAGACATGGAAAACTTCCAAAAATAATTTATACATATTATTTGTCCCTATAACCTGTGTAAATGAAAGATATACACATTTTCGTATCAGACGTAGGAAAAATCTTATTATCAGGCAATTATATAGACTTTTTATGCATCAGTTATAATTTTTTCCGCCGTAGAATTCAATCATATTCTGCAGAAATTCCTCAAAGTTTTCATGTCATGGGAAAAAAATGTCCACACCTTCAACTACGCATTTAAGAAGCTGTAAAAAACCCTTTTAACTCAACAAAACTTCCTCACTTCTTAAAAACCACTAAAAATCTACTTTCATTTCCATCAACATTATTGTGTGTTAAAACCATAAAATGTTATCTATCATAGAGCAGAACCATAGTGAAGTTTTATTATCAAGTTTACGGAACCCTAAATGCGCGTGGTGACCAAAACTGGGCAGGTTCAACGGTCTCTTCTCATTAGTTTTTGATCACACCCTCATAAACAATTTAACGTCATATGTCCCACATGTGCTTTGGACGAAATTCAACTTTGGACGCAGGTGGTAAAGGTGATTTTGAAATGGTATAGTCAACGAAGATTTTTTTCCAACTTGGTATAAAACTGGTTTTCTACATTTGGACGTTCGAAATGATAAAATTCCTCTTTTGAGCACCTATAGATTAGGAAATTCTCAACTATAAGTCAGATTTGTTTATAGGGACGGCTCCGAACAGGTTTTTTTTTAGATAAAATGGTTGAGAATAGTTAGTATTCCTAAATCGTATAGCTCCGTGGAAGAATGTGGGCTTCACTTCGATTTGCATTGAATTGATTTCGAATTAAATATTCTACAGTGAAAACAATTGAGTTTGGCAATTTACGATACTCTTTGTTTGTTAATCATTGTGTTTAGAGAAACGTTTTGTGCGATGACTCATGGGGTAACTGACAAACTGCTACTAGAATATCAACTAGAGTCTTTTTTAAACGCTTAACTAAATAACATAACTTTTTTTTTCTAAACCTTGCCCCACCCTAGGAATAGGGGTGATGACTGGGTAAAGAAAACGAAATTCTATTTTGTCCGTCAATCAGGTAATACAAAAATATTAGATACGTATTTTTTGTTTTATCAAGTTAACAAAAAAATACTTAGTTAAAACGCATTAAAGTTGGAGAGTGGTGTACTGAGCCGTGAAATCATGCGCCATTTCAACTCAAAATATCTCCGTAATTTTACGATTACGTAAAAAAAGAAAAAATACGTGTCAAATACTTTTCAATAATCTACCCGATGGACAAATAAAAAAAAATGAGTCACCATCCCTATTACTCCTGTATCGTGAGTGCGTTTAAAAACATTTAAATTCAAATTCACAAACAGCCAGACCCGACCTATATAAAAACTAACAATATAATTTTCTTGATCTTATGCCAATTCATTTGGGGTCGGCGCAGCATGTCTTCTTCTTCCATACTTCTCTATTACTTGTCATCTCATCAGACACCTCCTTTCTTGCCATATCATCCTTCACACAGATAACATACGTTTTGTCTATAAGAAGTTTTAGTCGAAAACCCTATTCAAATTAAGGTGATTGATAATAAAGGGTGACACAGATTTGGGAGGGCCGCACTGTATTAAAAAAACTTCTCCGTCGCTTTCGTACAGATCTACAAATGACAGCAAGAAGCAACGGCTTAACGTGCTTCCCGAAGCACAGAGGAAACTCGGTATGTAATGGGTGGTCACCCATCCATGGATCAACCTAGGCAAGCGCCACTTTACCTAAAGATCGTCCGGATCGGCTGTTTTTTTATTTAGCCGTACAGCGTAGTTGATTATAGCCCACTCCCTCTCACAGCGAGAAGGTCTGTGTGCCAGCAGTGGGAACGTTAAAGGTGGCTTTGAAGTAAACATAAAAAAATACATAATATCACGCCTGTAACCCCTAAAGGGTAAGGCGTACCTAATAGTACACCCACATTAATTCCCCCCTCCAATATCTGTATGTATGTTATGTGTAAAAGGGGGCAAGCCTATAACCATCAACCGGGCGCAAATCCAGACTCCGTGGCTTCTACAAATAAATTCCTAATTGAAAAACCCAATAACATTTTACCCGACCCGGGAATCGAATCCAAGACCTCATGGCCACTAGACCAGGATCAATAGACCAACGAGGCCGTATATAAAAATACCTATAAAACCATAGAGCAGCGGTTGACCAGGAGAGCAGCGGTGGCCCAGTGGTGGCAGCCCCGACATACGAGCAGTAAGCCGTGGGTTCGAACCTAGGCAAGTGCATTACTTTGTGTAGTTTATTTCATCGCCGCTGCCCTCAAAAACGGTGAAGGAAAACTGGGCATTAAGAATATACAGAGTACAATTTCAAGATAGTAACATGGATATACCCATTCAGTCTGATGGCAATACCATCTGTAAATGATATTCATACTTCATGGAAGTATAATGATTCGGAAACAGAAAAAAAACTGCATAACTGATTATTTACTATGATTATTGCTGATTATTGACTTTATTGAGCACTGTTTATCACTGGACACTATCACTTCGTCTAGTTACGTCTCCACTGCATCGTCTTGAACAGTTTGCTTTGTTTACACACTGGCAATCTCGGCACTTTAGTGGGCTCCTCTCCATCTCCCGAAGATAGAGTTTTCTGAGGAGACAGGGTTCAATTAATACACACCACCCACTCGCAATGCAAGCGCGTAGCCTATGTGTTGGCGTCAACGTATTGTACAAACGGGACGAGCTTGTTAGTCAAATGTAAATTTTGATGGGCAGAGATTGAATTATTGTCACAATGAGAATATAGATTAACTGCTTAATGTACCAAGTTGTGAAGAAACTTGTAGATCATACTGGATCTTAAAAACAAACATACAATTATACTCTTGCACCATAAGGAAAGTTACAAAGGCTCTAAGTGGAACCAAAATATTCGATCTCTGGCTAGAGGCCATCGTCATTAGTAACAAACATAAAAAATTCAAAGTTTGGTACAACATAGCGTGTGGACAACACTCGTATGTAAACAGTAAAAAAACTATATTTGTGAAGCAATTTAGCTGAGTTAACGCCAACACGCTACAACTTAAAATAATCACTCGAATGAGCAGTGGAAATTGAACCTAGTCTCCTAAACTATACAACACTGACTTGGATATTGCGAACGAAAAGAAGCCATTTCTTTGGCTGACTTCCTGCAGCATGCGGGTATCATCTCGCACATTGGTTGGTGTACACAGTTAGGGATGGCGTCGTAAGGTACGTAACTATCACACACACGAGCCAAGCACGTCGGGATCATTATACAAGGCGGTTCGTGCCTACACACCATCATAGCTTTAGGCCGTACCTGAGTAGCAGCCTCCTCTTTAGCAGTCAATACTATGTAGTTCCTTGTACAGATTGGAACTTCAGTACATTTAGGCTTGTGAGTACATTCACTAGATGAAATATTCTTTGACTGATTCTTCAGATCCAACAAACACAACGGTACATTCTTACACATGGGTACATGCACACAAGAGTTTTGTAGCTTTGGATTAAGTCTTGTCTTGCAGCAAGTCCTCACGACTTCACAAGGAGGTTTATGGCTGCAGATACTTTGGATATTTTTCTCATGTTTTGATCGTTTTTTCTTGCTTCGCTTCACCTCATTGGCTGATTGTAGTCTTTCGTGGCTCCCGACATAAGGGGACGATTGTTTTTGGATTTCAGTGGGTGATGATCGATATTGACAGCCAATAGGACTAGCATTCTGCTGTCTTCTTATTTCATTTGGCGATAACCAATACTTAAAATCTATATCTGTTGCTTGGTTTTTCTGTATTTCACTGGTCGATTCCTGATAACTGTCGATATCAGAAGTCTGTTGTTTTCGAACCTCAATCGGTGAAGTGTGGAAATGAATACCCGAAGATGGAGTCATTAATTGTTTAAATTTATGAGGTTTTTGATACTGACAACTTTCATTCTTCTTGCCATCCATTCCTGACATCATATTCTTCGTCGGTGGAAAACACTGACAGCTAGCATCCTGAATCATCTGATATTGTTGCATCTCATGTATGGGATAGTGATACTGAGCACTTTGTTGCTTTTTCCACCATTTTGTGCTCCCGTTCTGGTAACCAAACTTGTTCGTCCTTAAATCCGTAGTTACTGAGTACAAGTCAGTAGCCATAGGTTCTTTACTACCTGGTAGGTTGAGGCATCCGTTTATCAGAACACATGGGGGATTATGAATGCAGAGTATTTCACCTTTGTACTGTTTAGACAATTCCTGCGTGACCTCTTCGTGATTCAGTTGACATGGTCGAGGTTCAGCGGTAGGAGGTAATACAGGTGGACGAGCTGATGCAGGGCTACGGGGTGGTGCAGGAACACGGGGTGCTGCAGGTCCACGAGGTGCTGCAGGGCCACGGGGTGATGTACTGCAATATGGTAGTCCTGGGTGTTGTTCTGGGGGACTAGGTGCACCATATTGTTGTCCCTGGGGACTAGGTAATCCATATGGTTGTTCTGGGGGAGAGGGAAAAGCAGATGGTTGTTCTTGGGGACACGGTAATCGTGGTGGTACAGGTGGTAATCCAGGAGGTAACCTAGGAGCTGGTGCATTTTGTAATCCAGGGCGTAATCTACGGGGTGATCCAGGTTGTATTATAGGGGGAGAATTAGGGCGTGGTCCTGGTTTATCAGGGCAAGGGGGTAATCCAGGACAGGGGGGTAATCCAGCGGTAGGGCCAGAAAATTTATGACAGCATACTTCTGAGCTTTTCTTTGGGTGACACAAACATTCAACATTTTTATTTTTCTTGCCATGCATTTTGCCGCAAGATGTACATCGAAAACAGGTCCCTGATTCCTTTGGCACTGAAGGACACCAGACTGAAGTATTGTCACATTTAGGACATACATAGTCGTAGGTCGCCAATACTTTATGCTCATCACACTCGCACGTCTTGAACAGTGATGTGTTGGTGGTGGCTTCCTCGGGTTTCTTGCATGGATTTTGCAATTTTGTATTAATTTTATTCACAATATACTCCCAAAAACCAGAGCACGCAGCACCTAGTTCAAATCCGCTTCTGTTCAAACTGGAAGCCATTGGTGAACAACCTGAGTTCTGGTATTGGTAGTATTCAGTAGTTGGGTATCTAAAAAACGGAGGCACAGGGCACATTTTTGAAGGGCACTGCTGCTGTATATGATTCAACACATTTCCTTCATAACGTTCGAAATATTCTTTGCCTATTCCAGACTCCACAATGTGTTTAGGCTTATGTTGTTTGCCTTTTTTCTTTTTAAAATATCTATGAGTTTCTACTTCCTCGGAAGATGATGTCGAACTGTAGACGCCACAATTCTCGTTTCCGACCGCTTTGCAGGTCGTTAACGGTTCTCGGACAATTTTTGTGTGTTGAAACGGAGTCGTCTTGGTATGAATGTTTCCTTCAACGGCATATACAGGTTGGGTAGCGTAGCATTGCTGTTTTCTATTAAATTTCCTTATTTTGTGTCCGCTGTTGACGCGGGTTGCCTGCAAACCGTTATCGAAGTTTACGTTTTCAACCGGATTTTCCTTTATAATTGACATTTGTTTAACATTATTATTGGACCATCCGAATATGTTAGACAAACAAGGTAGTACTTTGTGTCTTATTACTGACTGTTTTGGTTTTAAAGTTTCGACCTGATCTCCGCCTTCTACATATTTATATTTTTTGTTTTTGTAGCCTTTTTGTACTTGTATTCCAATTGTTAATTCGTTTTGACTGATGGATGTGGTTACAGACGCCCAAGTTTCTTTAGAGCTATGTTCAGTGGCTGGTTGTGTTTCACTGCTGCAGTTCTGATACATGGAGTCATTGTGGTGTCTTGGGTAAACTGTTTTCGTGGAGTGCTTGTGTCGAGTCCTTATGTTCGTGAAGATTGAGGAGGTTGTGCCTTCAAAGTCTGAGCTGTCTGTATGCACCTCTGTTACAGGATTGTACGTCGCCAGGTAATCTTGCGGTACATAGTACATTGTTCTTGCTTTTTTATTCCACGTCGAGGCATTGGCATGTCGTTCTCTATCCACATCAACAATGGTAGAGTAATAATACTGTTATTTCACATGTTTTTTTTGAATTTTTTAGACATTTTTTACAAAGTTTTTTTGATCAAACTGACGTTCGATTGAAATAGTCTGTCAAAATGTTTTTCTACTAATTCTGTCAGATCTGTTATAAATACTTTTTGTTTAATTAGTTTTAAACTTTTTTAGAATGGTAGACCTAAAATTTACGATTCTATAAAATTACAATATTGTTAGCAGAATAGTGATGTCACAACCGTCGAGAGGAAGGGATAACAGCCAGTCGCCGCCGCACGCCTATATAAGTCGCTGCACGCTCATTTGGAACCCCTTTTTTTCGTGCGGTGAACTTAGTAAGGAAAACCTATGTCCGTTTGGGTAGCCAAACTAGCCAATTCTGCCTTTTTAAATTCTGTTAATTTATTATTAAGTTTTGTTTGATTTTTTACTTTGTTTTGTAAAATTCAATAGTAAAAATTCGTTATTTCCATATGTTGTTTTTTTTTTGTTCTGTACTGCTAAAATCAGAATTGGGATGCGGCTCTCACGTGCCCTGATCTGTTTCGCTTTTTAAATTAAGGCGGTTTGGCTATTCAAAGTAACGGTTCCTTAGTAAGTTTTTTGTGGTAAAGTATAAATTGGTAAAATCTGGTGAGTACGTTCCAATTTATTTTCCAAAGACGGTAGTGTGTTTTCGAACTCATATATAACGTAGCTTTGTAGCTTGCTCGATCATTTTATTTTTTTTATTCTGCCTACCCGAAAGTTTTTTTTTTAAATAGGCTGTTTATTTAGTCTGTTTTTGTACAGCGAGCTATTAAAGCACTCTTTTACTACCCGTGTACGTTGGTGAAAGTGTAAATATGTCTAACAATAGCCATAAAAGAAGAAATCGTTCTAGGAACCGTGATTCGTATTCTGATATTCATGATGAGAATCCTAGTCGACATAACTCGCGTGCTAGACATACCCGAAAAATACGTAGATCTTCTAACCATGTATCATCTGATCAGATGCAACAAATACTGGATCGGCTGACATCATTGGAGGAACGGCCCTGCACGCCCCCGCGGCCACGACCGCGAGAGCAGAGTGCTGGCGCATCCCCGACGACGCCGCTGCATCCGCAGGAACCAGTTGCGCCGGCGGCAGGGTGTAGAAGGTCACAGGCAGCGTGTCGAGAGCCTGTGCTTCCATCCACACCAGGTCCTTCCGCTAGTGCTGCAGCTGATCGTGATGCTGGCACGGCCGAACGCATAATCGAGGCTATTCGGTCAATCAACACTACGGTGAGATCTAACCAATCTTATTATATTTCGAACTTTGATCCAAGCATGAACGACATTGACACCTGGTGCGAGGAAGTAGACCGTGCTAAAGTTTTAAATTATTGGAATGATAATGAGTGCCTTTCTCGTATTGGGAATTGTCTCAAGGGTGAGGCTAGGTCTTGGCTTAATGAGTGGGTTAGCAATGACCGTAGTTGGAGCAATTTTAAAAAGGAGTTTAAACCTTTGTGCCCTAGGAAGCCGGATATTGCAAATATTTTATACGAAGTCATGAACACTGATTCTGACAAATACCCCACATATGCTGATTATGCTCGCCGGTCGCTGCTAAAATTGCGTATAGTTAGAGGGCTGAGCGATGAGCTAATTTCGGCAATAGTGATACGAGGTGTCACAGATCCGCAAATCCGTGCTTCAGCAACTAACGCGAAATTGATGCCGAATGAATTAGTAGAATTCTTTTCGATATATGTAAAATCAAATACGTCGGTTCATAATAAGAAATCTAACTGTACCTCACGTAACGATAATAATTTTTCAAAATCGAATGTTACAAATACCCGCAAACGGCAATTTAATGATGGTAAATGCTTTTTGTGTGGACAAAGTGGCCATAAACAGTCTAATTGTTCTAAAATACCTAAAACTAATTCAAGCAACAGCAATGGTGGTGATGACAATGAAAAAAAAAGTCGTCCTGCTCACACTTCACATAAATCTGAACCGTGTAGTTTCTGTAAAAAGCCTGGCCATAGAATTGAAACTTGTTTTGCCAAACTAAAATCTGATTCTCGTAACACCAACAATGTAAATTTTTGCCAGGAAAGCTCTGATAAGAACAAAGATATTGTTGTGGCGGTTATACAAGGGGTCCCTGTTGATGTCCTTATTGATAGCGGTTCATGCATATCGTTAATATCTTCATCCTTATTAAAACATTTTAAATGTGCGCGCAAGCCGGCTTTCAGAGTTTTGAGAGGCATTGGTGGTCAAGAAATCGAATCAACTTATTTTGTGACATTACCTATAGAGTTCGATGAAATGACTCTGGAAGTAGACTTGCATGTCGTGTCCCCCGAGTATATGAACACCCCTATCATTATTGGTACGGATGTATTGAACCGAGAAGGTGTCACCTATGTCCGTACGCACAAGCAGCAATCTCTCACTTGCGAGCCCCGTATCATGTATGATGTTTTGACGTGTTCGTCACCTACACAGGGCCAGATTAAGACTTTTCTAACCGGTCAAAATTTAAAAAAATTACTCGGTTTGATTGATGAATTTTCAAAGTTTTTTATTACTGGTACTGCGACTTCCACTGTTATTACAGGTAGTATGTCAATTAAGTTAAATAGCAGCACGCCGGTTACCTACAGGCCATACCGGCTTTCATATCCCGAGATATTGAAAGTTCGTGAAATTATTAAAGACCTAAAAAAAAAAAATATAATCCGCGAGTCTGAATCGGAGTACGCGAGTCCTATCCTGTTAGTTAAAAAGAAGGATGGATCCGATCGTATGTGCGTAGATTATCGGAAATTAAATGAGATTACAGTTAAGGATCGCTTCCCATTGCCACTGATCGACGACCATATTGATCGATTGGGCAAACATAAATATTTTATTAGTCTTGACATGGCTACAGGGTTTCACCAGATACCTTTGGATAATGACTCTATACCGCTCACAGGTTTCGTTACCCCAGAGGGTCATTATGAGTATTTAAAAATGCCTTATGGTTTGGCAAATGCGCCTGTTGTCTATCAGCGAATAATGTCAAAAACTCTTTCTCGACACTTGGAATCTGGTGAAGTCCTGGTTTACATTGATGACGTACTTATAATGTGCCACACAGTAGACGAGGGCCTATCAACCCTTCGTAAGGTTCTCCAGACTTTGACAAGTTCCGGTTTTTCTCTCAACCTCAAAAAATGCTGTTTCCTATCAACTAAGATAGAATACTTAGGACGTACCATAAGTCAAGGTCAGGTACAGCCGAGCGAAGGAAAGGTCCAAGCTTTGGTTGAGGCACCTATTCCGAAAACGGTTAAACAAGTTCGTCAGTTTCTTGGGCTAGCAAGTTACTTTCGTCGCTATATAGCTAGCTTTGCAACCAAGACTGTCCCTATTACAAAATTAACGCGAAAGGGTGTACCTTATGTCTGGGGTGCCGAGCAAGAAGAAGCACGGCAAGATATTATTTCACAGCTTACGAGTGAGCCTGTGTTAGCTATTTACGATCCAGATTTACCTATCGAAGTCCACACGGACGCAAGTTCAATTGGCTACGGTGCAGTGCTTCTTCAGACTCATGAAAAGGGATACAAACGGGCAGTTAGCTATTTTAGTAAGCGGACACAAGGTGCCGAGCCTAGGTACCATTCCTACGAGCTCGAGACCTTGGCTGTCGTTAAAGCCTTGCAGCACTATAGACACTATCTGGTTGGTGTTCATTTCACGGTCATAACCGACTGTAATGCACTAAAAGCTACACAGAAAAAGAAAGACCTGGTGCCACGCGTAGCCAGATGGTGGATATATTTGCAGGACTTCAATTTCACGCTAGAATACCGTAAGGGCACTTGTATGTCGCATGCTGACTATTTGAGCCGTAATCCCGTTAACATTTGCGAAGAACGTAGACAACAAAACTGGGCTCAAATAGCGCAGGCTGCTGACGAAGAGACCCAACAACTTCTTAATAAACTGACGGACGGACAATTGGACACTGGACATTATATTCAAAAGAATGACTTGCTGTATTACAAGTATTCTCCAGTGGGAGAGGAACCCCGACTTTTATGCTTTGTGCCCAAGGGTCATAGACTCAGTTTGCTCAGAATTTTTCACGACGAACACGACCATCCTGGAGTTGATAAGACATTAGAACTTATTAGAAAACATTTTTGGTTCCCTTCTCTTAAATCATTTGTTCAAAAATACGTGAGTCACTGTCTTACCTGTATAACGCATAAAAAAGTCCCCAGAGCTCCTCATCAACTGATACATTCGTGGGAAAAACCGGGCAGCCCTTAAGAGGTTATACATGCAGATGCGCTAGGTCCATTACCTCAGTCTAATGGTTATAGGTACGTGTTACTTGTTGTAGACGCATTTTCTAAATATTGCCTTTTATATCCTATGTTTGGTCAAGATGCTAATGAATTAAAAAAAATATTTACCAATGTGATTTCTCTATTTGGCGCTCCAAAACTAATTGTAGCAGACCGCGGCCGTATGTTCCAGAGCTCCGAGTTTACAAGACTTGTAACAGAATTAGGCATTGACATGCATCTCATTACCCCTGAGATGCATCATTCAAACGGGCAGGTTGAGCGTTACTGTCGAACACTATTAAACATGGTTCGCATAGAGTGCAATCATCGGCATAACGAATGGTCAGATGTTATGTGGCGATTGCAGCTTATTTTAAACATAACAAAACAAAGAACCACTAAGCTATCTCCCTTAAATCTTTTAGTAGGTATCGAAGCGGCTACACCGCTAATACGACACCTTGTCAGAGATGTAGCTCTAGAGAACTCTCATCCGAACCGCGAAGCGTTGAGAGAGATGCAAAGACAGAGGGCTTCAGAGCGTTTGAAGGCTAATCAAAAACAGCAAAACGCTACTGTTAACGCTGATCGCAGAAGTTCCCAATTATTTGAGGTTAACTCATTTGTTTTTGTTAAAAAACAGGCACAAGCGACTGGCAAGCTCGACTCGGGCATGCGCGGGCCATACCGTGTGGTCAAGGCGCTTCCCCATGGTCGATACGAGCTGCAACTGCTGGCAGGCTCGTTTGGAAAGGCGACCCAGGCTGCGGCAGAGTTCATGGTGCCGTGGCGAGGGGAATGGACTCCTGACACATGTGCAATCTTCTTCGAAGGTAATTTGTGCTACGCTTGATGACAAGCTAACGTCGTGCCTATGTCATGTAAGTGTAGAGACCATTTGGTATGCTAACGTCGTGCCTATGCCATTTGGGCCATGTGGTATGCGAACGTCGTGCCTATGCCACATGGAGATATGTCATGTATGTGTAGAGACCATTTGGTATGCTAACGTCGTGCCTATGCCATTTGGGCCATGTGGTATGCGAACGTCGTGCCTATGCCACATGGAGATATGAGAGATATGCTAACGTCGTGCCTATGTCTCTACGGTGAACGTTGGTTCACAATGGGTGTGTGTGTGTCTCCGGTAGAGCCGGAACCCCGACCTTACTGTAAAATTAGATGATTAACAGTGATGGTGCAGTTGAGCTGTCTGCAGCGGTTCAATTGCATTATTACATCAACGTCATATCTGCTAAATTAATTTCCAGAGATTGTAATTTTTTTACAATCAAAATGTAAAGTAGCTGTTTCAATTGTTCCCAGATGCAGACTGTAATGATGACGACACGGAGTCCACGCCTGAGCAAGCTGTCAGACGTAATGTGCCTTCTGACGGGATGACATCAGAACCCGTACCAAGCACTTCCAGTGCGGCACAGCCTCAAGCACAGGAGCACGAGGACGTTCTCCAGTCAGGAGAGGCCGTGTTAGCAGAATAGTGATGTCACAACCGTCGAGAGGAAGGGATAACAGCCAGTCGCCGCCGCACGCCTATATAAGTCGCTGCACGCTCATTTGGAACCCCTTTTTTTCGTGCGGTGAACTTAGTAAGGAAAACCTATGTCCGTTTGGGTAGCCAAACTAGCCAATTCTGCCTTTTTAAATTCTGTTAATTTATTATTAAGTTTTGTTTGATTTTTTACTTTGTTTTGTAAAATTCAATAGTAAAAATTCGTTATTTCCATATGTTGTTTTTTTTTTGTTCTGTACTGCTAAAAATATATAAAGGGTGTAAAACACCTCTTAACGAAGCTGAAAGGCACTGTTTCTCCCTGTCATTGCGATCATTTTTTTGTTCTACACCATATCTGAACCTTCTATTTACGGAGATATTAGGGGTCAAAGTTCCAACTTTTTGACAAGTATTTTTTTAAATACAAGTTTTGAACGTAAGATTTTTACTGTAAACACCTCCACGACCCCCGTACTATTCAATCCGTCCATCAGCACAATGTTTTGAGTGCGTTACATTGAGTTCTACCACAAAACATGATTTTACACCCCCCAAAAAAACGTCGTTTCCCAGCAATAATTTTTGCGTAAAGTTACTTAGGTTCATGTACAGAATGCTTGGTTGACGGCTTCGTGATGAGGTGATTTACACCTTTTATATGTATTTTAATAATGTTACTTTTATGTTTGGATTACATTATTTGTTTATTCATATCATTGTAACATTTTTACATATTTCTAAAAAAAAACAAAAGTAAAAATAAAAAAATTGTGTTTCGTTGGTGTTGAGAACAGCGTCTAAGCTACAAGTGATTAGGGCTTCAAAGATAGACCTCCTTAAATAACATTAGATATGAGTTATGGTGTTTATACCCCAGAGAATCATACATTTGTTATTACATGCGTACAAATTAGTTTTTGTTTTGCTTCAAAAACCTCACAAATCTGCCTACAAAACTATCACGAAGTTCCCGTCATAACAACGCTACAGATTTTAATCACATCACCGAAACATTCACCATACAACGACCTCAAAGGGATTCCTCGCATTGTTTCTGTAAAAAAACCGGTATTTTTTGTGTGGAATAGCCGACAGGGGCTAAAACAAAGAACCCGATGTTGTATGGTATTAAAATAATGGTCTCGTAACGAAGGTGATACGTCATAGTTCATAGTAACGTTGCACGAAGGAACTGTTCTTTTACTACGGGTAAACAGTTTTGATACTTGTTACTACGAGAGCTCGTTTCTTTTAAGTGGAAGTTATGTCATAGATCACGAGTTCCAACCCAAGGCACGCACCTCTGATTTTTGGGATTCATGTGCATTTTGTATAATTATCACTAGTTTCGGTGATGGAAAACATTGTGAGGAAACCAGCATGCTAGAGAGATTTTTCTAGACGGCACTTTAAGCCAAGCCAGAGGCCCATGGATGGCACAAAAACTCTGAAAAGCACTCTGCAGGTTAGGCACTGAACACACGAAAAGAAGACCTGGTAATCCCCAAAGTGGTATAACTATACACACGCATTTGCCAGTATGTTTTAAACCCATGATTACTTAAAAACCTAACAACCATATAAAAAAAAACCTCTAAGACTATTAGAATTAGAGCAGTTTATCTAGAATACGGGCGTCACACGAGATTTAATGGTATTTGTATTTCTTTTAATAGATAGACAGATACCTAGTCATCTGAATTAAGAGACCCTAAAATTAGCAGTTGAAGAGAAGAAACCATTTAATCCGTATTAATATATTGTTTCAGAGCATCATTATTGATTTGGCGTTATTATTTATGGAGGTAAAACCATCATATTCAGCTAACAAACCACAAGCAGACAAAAATAGAAAACACAATAATTTCCTCTTCAAGCACAATAATGAACTAATGACTGCATGTTTATAGCGTTTACCTATCGAACATAACATAACAAATGCTATTATTCTAAGGATTTTAATATTATGATACCCACAAAGCTCCATTCAAATCGCTTCAATAAACAATCAAGTTTACATATGGCACTTGTTGCCGTGACTGACTTAGGAACTATAAACAGAGTTTGCACAGACAATCTCCACAAACGAGGTGTGTTTAATACCTCCAACCTTCCATGTACATACTTCATCAGCATCATCTTGAATGTATGCGGCGTCTGTCCGCAGACTATGCCCAACCATCATCTTACTCCGTAACCTGTCACGAAGACCTTATTCGGCGTGCATCTGGGCTTATGTGGTCATGGCCGCGTAGTTCGTGAGGTCTCTTACCATTCGCCTCATCCACATTCATACATTCGCCTCATCCAAGGTCATACATCTGGCCATACAAGCTTCAGTAAACAATCAAGATTACTCAGTCGCAGTATAACGTGACGTCACACGATAAAATAAAAGGATTTGAATATAAAGAATCAAGCTGCCTCAAATGGCGGGAACGTAGGTACCCCGTAATGAATCGAAAGGGTTAGCCTTATAATAGGGGTGCGGCCCTACGTATTCATAGGTGATCTAGCGACGGCTGCTTCATTGTTTAATAGGCGACTGCGACCGGTTGCGGGATCGAATTTGAATAAATTTTGATGATGCGTCCGTTGTCGATGTGGATTTTTTTGGACTGGAATGGTAAAAATAAGGATGGGTAATAAGATTTAAAATAACTGGGGTGGTAATGATGCCTAATACAACAATAAGACATTAGTAAAATCTCAGAAGTTCCTGCTGGCTTGAGTACCTAAATAAATTATGCAAACATCTTTTCCGTACGTAAAGCATAGCCTTCGTACATTTTGATTGACTCCTTAGAGCTTGTAAGGCTCAATCAGATTGACCAGATTAAACGGTTGCCAGATTTATCGACTGTGATCAGTTCTTTGCGTATTCCTATTTTTTATTCTAATCGTTATTGTTCTAGAAACCGCGATTCTAACAACACTTTTGAATCCACACACAGCAGTCTTTGAACAACCGTCGCGACTATAAGTTACATTATAGATTTTTCCTTTTTCTTTTTTAGTGACTAAATTAAAAATGGTATGGCTATTAAGTTTGGGGCAGTCTGGGGCAATGTGTTGTGTTATTCCCATAACATCAGTTGGAAACCATCTCTTACAGGACTTAAAGGACTAACAACTTTAAACCATGGTAAATTAAATTAATTTCGGAATGATACAATTATTGACAAAAAATATTTTTTTAATGCAAACTGAACTTTGTGTGTTACTACTTACGACTTATGTATTAAAGTTGTTTTTCCAAAAACACGTGTTTGTTAACAAGTTTTGGAACTACGCAGTTTTGTGTTTAGTTGGTTGAGGATTCGCGATTGCTTTTACTAGTACATCGCTCGCGACTTCGTCCGCGAAAATTGTGATATAATAATAGTCTGACCTATGTGACTCGGTAAAGATATAGTTTTCTAAAGGTGACAGAATTTTTAAAATCGGTTAGTTAGTTTTTGAGTTAAATCGTAACAAACAAGCAAACAAATCTTTCCATTTTATAATATTAGTTTAAATAAAGGGTTTCACGTAGAAATAATATTATAATGGAATTTTAATTTTTTCCCATGTAATTATGTGTCATGGTTTTTTCTGTTATAATTTAGGACTTTAAGTGGCTAAATATAAAAGAGAGAACGCGATTGAGTCCTACTGGCATTCTGAAGATATTAATGGACAAATGTAATTCACCGATGATGAACCACTTCATGCAGGTGTTGGTGAGGCAGGAGTGGATACATCACCGATGATATTGTATTAAATATATGAATTTTCTGTGAGCGTAATATTTTATACACATTACCATAGATTTTAAATTGGTCGTCATGCCGCGTTTGCCTAGGTTGGTCCGTAGATGGATGACCGCCTATTACATACCGAGTTCCGTCCGTGCTTCGGGAAGCACGTTAAGCCGTTGCTTCTTACTGTCATTTGTAGATCTGTACGAAAGTTATGAAGGAGGTTTTTCTAATACGGTGCGGCCCTCCCAAATCTGCGACACCCTCTATCATCAAGTCACCTTAATTTGAATAGGGTTTTCAACTAAAACTTCTTATAGACAAAAAGTATGTGTTATGTGTTTAAAGGATGATAAATGGCAAGAAAGGAGGTGTCTGATGAGATGACGAGTAATAGTATGGAAGAAGAAGACATGCTGCGCCGACCCCAAATGCATTGGTATAAGATCAAGAAAATGATATTAATAGTTATACTATTAATAACACTTGCAACGGGATATTTACCATGTGTATTATTTGTTTCGAGTTCCCGATATTTCGGCGCTGTTGCAAACGCCATGATCACGGATAAACTGAAGTTATAGCGGGTGAGTGTTTATGTGCAGACAAATCGGTCTACCCTCTTCCGTGTTCGTTTTTTGTGCTCCGTACCACTACCACTGTCACTCACAACTCGATTCTGTTCCCGACATACGAAACTCACTGTGTCCAATCGCGAACTTTTTACGACCCTTTTTCGGTTTTTACACAGTTATTTATGTAGTAGTTTATGGTAAATATCCCGTTGCAAGTGTTATTAATAGTGTTAGTGACCATGTCAGTTTAAAAACTTATATTAATAGTTATTTTATTTAATTAAGTGTTTAAAAAAACAGCCGCCTATTACGTACCAAGTTTCCTCTGTGCTTCGGGAAGGACGTTAAGACACCCGGCTGTCATTTATAGATCTTTGACAGTCGTTACAAAAAATCAGTGGCCCGAAAGTAAGAAAACCAAGGGGTATCGTATTACCCAGAAGGTACTAACTGGTTTGTGGAGGTCAGATGGGCTCCATATAAAATACAGGTATTGCTGCATCCGGTGAGACTGAAAGCCTACCCCAATATAGTTGGGAAAGGCTAGGCAGATGATAAACGTCTTAAAGTTTTACCAGCAAGGTCGGATTTGGTAGATCAAGTGTCAGTTTCTAACAATGTCGTACAGTACCTACCTACTAGTAGAGGATTCATACAAGGAAGGAAAGCCGAATGCCATGGTGTTTTTGTGTAGTGGTTTTATTCAAGTATCAGGGTTATACAGGTTTTTTTCCGTACTGTTCAATTGTCAATTTGTAGTACGTGACTATGCCCTCGTAACTACCTTCTTTTTTAACCGACTTCAAAAAGGAGGAGGTTCTCAATTCGATTGGTATTTTTTTTGTGTATGTGGTGTACTTGCGGTATACAGGGTGTAACGGAAAGGGTATATACATCCTTAAGGGTGTGCTGCAGACCATCAAACTGAACATGTTTCTCAAAATAAAAATAAAAATTGCACCAAAAAAAAAAAATCTGTTGCCTATACATTTGGGTCGAATAGGTACCTATTGTAATTTTCTATGGGGCAGTAGATATTTTTTTTGCTGAAAAACATGTTTTTTTATGAAAAACATGTTCAGTTTGATGGTCTGTAGCACCCTGTATATGATTACGCTGAGATTTATGATCCGATTTATGTGATTCTTCTTTAGTTTGATGCGAAATAGATGCCATTTAATCCCATAAAATTTTGACATGGTTTGACGCAGAAGTTTTCATCTTATGAACATTTTTTGTTCATTTAATTATGTACATTTTACACTTAAGTACACCTATTTCTGCGTGATTACTTGACCGATTTAAATGAGTTTTCATTAATTTGGTCTCTACCAATGCATGCCCGGTGGACCCATATCAACTTTTACTATCTTTGCTTAGGTACTTTTTGAGTCATACTCATTATTATGCATTTTGTGTCTAGTTACAACGTAAAAAATTATACTTGACTAGGATTAATGTGAGATACCACAACTGAAATGGGGAAAATAAAAACTTTTTTACAAAAAAATATAACCAAAGTCGGTTATATTTAGGGTTCATTCCCGGGAATTCTCGAGCCGAGAATTCCCGGGAAATCGTTGGGCTTTGTTCCCGGGAAATCAAGCTCGAGAAAAGTCGAGAACTCGAGAAATCATGTATCAAGTCACCATTTAAAAGCTATTGCCAATCGTTATACACGTGCAACCTGTGGAGCAATTACACTAAAAACGCCTTCAATGCTCTGCGCGTCCAGTATAACGTCTTTAGAGGTTTGTTGGGGCTCTTATGGCGGAGCAGTGCCTTCGGCATGTTCCGGTGTCCCTGTGGTCTCGGGTAAAACGTAGCACCAACACGCTTCTGCGGGTGGTGTCGGACAGAGTGGACAGCCAAATCCTGAGGCATTGATCGCTCATGCATGTCCAAAATAATATATATTTTTTTTTAATTTTGCGAAGGGCGGGCGTTTTGGGGGACTGTCTCTTGTGATTTTGACGTTCAAAAAGTGCTGATTATCAGCCTAGTTTGAATAAATGACTCTTGATTTGATTTTGATTTGATTTGACTACATAGGTAGCTGAAAGTATCTTCTTAATATCATAATATGGACTTGTATCAATTAATGTGCTTAGTCTGAAATAAATATTTTCAATTCAATTCAATGTTTTGTTTGTGAAAATTAAAGTTATTAAATCAATAAGATAGGAGAAATATAACTTGTTGTTCAATATTTATAATGGGTAATTTTTTGTTTTACCTAATATTTATTTATTATAAATATGTATAAAGAAAACCGGGTTTCATTTCAGTAGGCTAACCGGGTTTTTTCGGTTTATCGGGTATCCGGTTTGCATGCTTTAATGTGAATGTGTGTTGTGGTTGTTTTGTTCAGAGCTTATTCTGAACTACGTCAGCCGATTAAAAATAAAATGTTCGTGCGACATTTCACTTTCATTGAAATTAAAATGGGAAAACTCTGGCTCAAACGGCTTAGACATGACAAAAAGCGTCTCGTTAGGCTTTTTCAAGTGTAGTAGGAATCTTATGCTGCTCACACACATGGCCTCTTTTTCTGAAACCTTCCTACAAAACTATTTACTACAAAATGCATCTGATTTCATCTGTAAATAACGGTATTAATGATTTTTACTTTTTTTTTGTCTAATACGCAAGCACCTAGTGAAGTGACGACATTGCACTATTGACGTGCTTCAACGAGGACAAAGCAGCAGTGATAGCCTGGTACTGTAATCGCTGAACTACTGAATAATATTATTTCCGTATTTAAAAAAAAAGTTAATTAGCTTATTCATAATTATAATTTGATACTTTTATTTGAGAGGAAATCCACTGAATTTGTTAACGTTATTGGAACCAAATAATATGAGAAAACGTATGTAAGTGTAAATTTCTCGGCAACCCGAGAAGACCCGAGAAATTAGCCTCGAGAATTCTCGAGACCCGAGAAATTGAAAAGCTCGAGAAATCATGAACCCTAGTTATATTTTTCTTCTTCGTCGTTCCCTCACTGCTAAGGATCGCGACCACAAATGACACGTCTGCAAGCCATGCGGTCTCCTGCACTGTGAACCGCTAAGATTTTCAGCAAGCGGCTAAGATTGGTTAAGGACAGCATCTTATGTTTTTTTTTGCTAACCAAGTTTATCTTACTGCCTCGTTGGTCTAGAGGTGGCAATTGCGACTGCTGGTGGCGTACCATGACGTCTTAAAACATTATTTTTCCATTTTTATTCCAGAGTGAAAAAGAGACGGAGCTATACAGGTCGTCTAGCTCCATCTCTTTCCCACTCTGGAATAGGAATGGGACAATAATGTTTTAAGCGTCATAGTAACCCCCCTGAGCAGGAGGTCCTGTTCGATTGTCCAGGGTCAGGCAAATTGTTATTGGGTTTTTCCATGACGAATTACTCAGTAGCAACTACGGAGTTAGGCTTTTTGCCCGGTCAATAGGTTCGCCCCCTATTAGATGGGACTTAAACATAGCTGGCGAAATGTGGGTAGTGCACTCAGCGGCATGGAATCTCGCCCAAACATAAACATACCGATAACAGTGATTTTAGTATCGCGTATGAAAATTTTGAGTGGTTTGCCAGGACATTTGTTTTTGTTATTTTAAGAGGGTAAGCAGAAATAAAAGCTATTTTTTTTAATGCCTGTGGAATTCAACGTGCGTAAACGCTTATCCAATTTAATATCGCTGTAGACAACATTTTATGACGTCGTTGACATTTATCCTAATATTTTATAGCTGAAGATTTTGTTTGTTTGGCTGAACGTGCTAATATCAGGAACTACTGATTCGAATTGAAAAATTTGTTATTTTAGTGCTATAGGCTTTATAAAATCACGCTACGACTAATAGGACCGGATCATCAATGAAAAATGTTGCTAAAACGGAGAAAATCTTTCTTTTTTAAAAACGTTGCCCTACACTAGGAATTTCTTCTGTATCGTGGGTGCGTTTACAAACATTTAAACTCACATACCTACATCAAACAGCCAGACCCGGAACAACGATCTGTAGGCCATACAAATATTTGTTCTGTGCGGGGATCGAGCCAGCGACACGCAGCGCAGCAGTCGATCGCTCAACCAACAACCGTCAAACGTGACGAAAAAAATGTGACGAAGAAGACGATGCGAGAGTCAGCTAGTACAAAATATTCCCGGATTGTTACATCACTATTTGTAACTAACCCTCCACAACGTACTACAAGTAAAACCGTAACACGCGTGTATAATAACAGTAAAATAAATATTATTATTAAGAAAAAACTGTACCAGATTTCATACTGTACGCGTTTTTGGCTTTACTCCCCCGCAAAGAACTCCGTTGTTCTACCAAATGAATGTTCTGACAGCCCTTGATTTTTCTTTAGAAATACTTGATTGACGTGATATTTTAAACTTTATTATTTTGGCCGTAGGGCTTAAAACCGATTTTGTTGGCGTGCCGTGCTAAAATATCGATGTTTTTTTTTTACCAAAATTAGAGTGATTTTTATAATCTTATTTGGTCCCAACTGTGTTTATAAATAAATTATCAATATAGCGGTACTTAGTTTATTGAAATAATATGTTTGTCAAAATAACTTATATTGCCGTCATACATGTATTTAAAAAAAAAAAAAAACATTTTATTAAAATTTTGCGATTAATCAAAATCAAAATATTCTTATTTTACATAGGCCAATATGGGCACTTATGAAACTTCGACAAAAGGTGCTCGGTTCGGGTTGGTCGGTTCCTATGGAGAAGACCGGCAAGAAACTCCATGGTTACTCCTTTAAAATCATTTTGTTTTACAATATTTGAATGTTACAGCGTTTGTATTTAAGTATGGGAGGACAGCGTAGGCCCGACAATAAGTCATTGCTTACTACAAAAGGTAAAACAAGTTATAAGCAAAAAAAATACGATAAAGTACGTGGTGTAGGTACTACTGCCTAACCCTTCTGGGATTACAGGCGTGATGATATGTTATGTTATATTAAATTGAACTAAAAAAAAATATTTTTCCTAAATTGTGACCTGTAATTGTATAACCTGTGGGTTACCTGTCTGTTTTTAGCAAAAAAGTTAACGTCTTTAATAAATCGATTTTATGACTAGATGTACGTTAAAATGTTGTTGACACCATATCGGTTACTTACTAAACATATATAGGCGATAATAATATAGCATATAATACATTATAGCAGGCTCTTAATATATTCATAGGCTATTAGGCAAGACACACCTCCGAAATGAAGTTGTCATAATAACCTATTTGACGCCAAATGTAACCGAGATCAATCACCCAACAAAAAAAAACTAGTTTTAATTTTTTAAAGCGATCCATATAAAAGAAAATTTAAATGTTAATCTGATTTCTAAATTGAAATTTTATCATTTCTAAATTTCATTTTAATAAAACCTAACGTACAAATACAAATATTTAAATTTCCTGACGTTTTAATGTGAAGTTCGAAATTCAAGCGATGGAACGTCAATCGCGAATTTAATTTGATTGGTCGAATCCCCACGAGTGTTGCCGAGGATCCCCGAAACGGGGGAAATCATGGAAAATAAAATTTTTATTGCATCATACGTGTGGCGTGCCATTTTACGTTGAGCTGTGGCCCCCTCAGCTTTTTGTAAGATTTGTATGAGAGTGTTCGTGATTTAGGGGTGTAGGTAGCGTGGTTAGTAGCGTAGGGGATGTGTGGGGTAACCAATCGTAAGTCGATGTCCCGATTGATTGGCAAAGGGCGATTTGGCAAAGCTCCCCGATGTGGGGGCGCGTAGTGATGGCTTTCGCCACATGTGGGAGGTACCCGGAGTTTGTGTGTAGGTAAATATTTTTATTGCGTGTTACTAGTTACTGCTTTCAAAAAAAAAAATTGTGATTCGCGAAAAAAAATTGGATTTGAGTTCGGTTCGGTGATGTGTTAGATAAATATTACCTTTGTGCCTATTTGTAAGACCCAAAAAGTAATAATAGGTACTACTTACATCAAAATGATAAGTTCCTGAAGTTTGCAGTTTAGAGTGAAAATTAAGCAATAAATAAATAGGATGAATGAACTAGGTATGTTTGCTTAAAACTAGCTATGTTTGCAAAAAAACGAATAAGTATCTCAATGTATAAAATAACAATTATCATAATGATCCTATTTGACTTTAAAGTATTAATTAGTCGTTAAAATAAATTAATTATAACGTTTTAAATATAGAAACTATAATTGCTTTTATTTTAATAATTTGCCAACCCGCCATGTTTGGGGGACCGATTAACATAGATTTATAACTAAGATGTGAAAAGATTTGTAAAGTAATGTTGTAATTGTATAAATTATAAATAAAATTATACACGGTACCTTTGTCAATGCCGTAATAAAATTACAATATCAATTACGGTTTTCTTAATTACCTCATCAAGAAAAATAAGATATACACATGCATACATTCTTGCAATAATAAAGGGTGTAAAACACCTCTTAACGAAGCCGAAAGGCACTGGTTATCCCTGTCATTGCGATCATTTTTTTGTTCTACACCATACCTGGGAACCTTCTAGTTACGGAGATATTAGGGGTCAAAGTTCCAACTTTTTGACACGTATTTTTTTAAATACAAGTTTGTAATGTAAGATTTTTACTTTAAACACCTCTACGACCCCCGTACTATTCAATTCGTCCATCAGCACAATGTTTTGAGTGCGTTACATTGAGTTCTACCGCAAGAAAATTGAACTGCTGGAGTTACAAGGTAGAAAAGACCGTGAATATATTGTCTTGTTGGAGGATAAAATCGAAGACTTACAAAGAAGTAGTAAGAAAACTTGCATTGAACTAAAGAATGTCCCTAAAACGCCTCAGGAAAATAACTCTGAATTAATAAATATGATCATGAACTTATCTAAACATCTAAGCCTTGAGATGGACTCGCGTGACATTAAGGACATTTATCGACTGCCCAGTAGGAAAGAAGGTATTACGAATACTCCTATAATTGTGGAACTGAACTCCACTATATTAAAAACAAATTTACTAAAGATGGTCAAGTCATTTAATATTAAAAACACAAGTAAACTTCAAGCAAGACATCTTGGGATAAAAAACAACGCCGAGGTACCTGTGTTTGTATCAGAGCCACTAACTCCAAAGGGCGCCCGACTATTTTTCTTAGCCCGTGATTTGGCTAAAACTAAGCGATATAAATTTTGCTGGACAGCATTTGGTCGTATCTTAGTAAAAAGAGATGAAAATTCTCGAGTAATTGCCATCAAAAGTGAGGCACAGGTACATCAGCTGATGCAAGAAGCTTGACTAGTATGTACTATCTTTAAATTACCCCTAGTTACTTTGCCTTTTTCTATTTTTTCTATTTATAACATTACTATGTTTAACTTTACTCAATACAGATTTGTTTTAAACTATTATAATAATCATTGTAAGCATGCTCAGCCCACTACTACACATTCAAACTCCATGATTCTAACACTCCTTATCACAAAACAAAAACAATTATCTCACATAAGACACTCACACTCACTCCGCACAGTGCCTAATCTAGCAAGTCTTGATGTCCCTTTTAACATGGATATAATCGAATACAAATTTACAGAAAAAGTCGTCAGATTACTGCTAAATTATGATGCAAACTGCAAGAACTACCGTTTGTTTACTCTAATTAATAATGGATAGTAGCTTATACAATTTACAGGAATTGGATACCGCTGAGATAGCTAAGTCTGCTATTCTTGATGTTGCACACTTACGTACATACCTACAACAAGATGCTAATAACTTGACTGTCCTCACTCAAAATATAAGGAGCATTTACAGTAACTTCGATGATTTTCAGATAACTCTGTCTCAAATAGGAGTTGAGGTAGATGTGCTAATCCTAACAGAATGCAGATTAAACGCTAATAAACCACTGCCAGTGTTAAATGAATATACTTCGTTTAGTACAGTTAGACAACTAAACCAAAATGATGGCGTAGTAGCCTATATAAAAAACTGCCACTTACCCCAGGCAACTGAAATTAATTTAACACACGCATCTGCCTTGCAAATAAGTATCGCTAATTTCACAATTATTGGAATATATAGGTCCCCGTCGAATGTCTCCACGGATAGCTTTATTAATTCACTTGACCAATACCTTTATAGTATTCACACACATAGAAACACTATTATTACTGGAGACATAAATATTAACTTGATAGGAAAGCCGGCAGAATCAGCACAAATAAGAACTAATAGATTAACATATTTGAATATGACGGCTATACATGGTTTCCTCCCAGGACACTGTTTGCCTACTAGGGAAGAGAACTGCCTCGATCACATGCTCCTTAAGCTAGACAAATTAAAAAACTCGGCTTTCGTGGCAGTCCTAAACACGTCTGTTACGGATCATGCAATGGTGTTATTGAACATATCCCACGAATACCAAGGCAACACATGTGTCAAATATAAAACTATAACAAACTGGGAGAATGCATATAAACACCTTGTAGACGCAGATATATCTTTTCTCAGCGCACATAGAGACCCAAACATTCTAGCGAACGCGATAATAGACGTGATTAAGACATCTCTCCTCCAAAATACTAAAGTCGTCTCAGTATCCAGCTCCAAGCGAACCTTAAAGCCATGGATATCTATGGGTGCTCTAAGATGTATTAGGTTTAGAAATAAATTACAGCTACAAAAGAGTAAAGATCCTTTTAACGTTATTTTGATCATAACTTTCAGGCGTTTTCGCACATATTGTTCTAATCTTATTAAGAAACTCAAACGACAATATCATAAAGAACAGATATCAAATTCTTTAAAGAATTCTAAACTACTCTGGCGTAAAATTAATGACATTACCCATTATAAAAAACCTAAGGCGTCCAGTACACACCTACTGCATATCACACCCAACCCCCTCGACTCATTAAACCGTGTAAACTAATTCTTCGTCACTATTGGAAAAACACTTGCGGAAGAAATAATAACCCTAACTGGACAAGCGTCTAGCCGTAGTCCTGCCACTAGTTTAAGTTCACCATCTCAAATGAATTCGTTCGTGTTGCTGGAGACTGATCCAGCAGAAGTGGATAGCATAATTGAGTCGCTTGACTCAGGAAGTGCTTCGGGGTGGGATCGGATACCTGTAAGTTTCCTTAAATTATCTCGAGAACTTCTTGTCCCTCTTATCAGCCAGTTGACTAATCTGTGTTTTGAAACGGGCATATTTCCTGACGCGCTAAAACGTGCTATAGTTACGCCTGTGCACAAGGAAGGGGACAAAAGCGATGTCAACAATTATCGGCCGATATCTGTCTTATCATCCCTTTCGAAAATAATAGAAAAAATATTAAATAAAAGACTAGTAAGTTACTTAAATAAATACAACATTCTTTCCGATTCACAATACGGGTTTAGACAGGGACGGTCCACTCAGGATGCAGTCATTGCGCTAACATCTGAAATCATTGATAAGGTTGACAAGGGTTATAAATGTGTTACGGTGTTTCTAGACCTGAAAAAGGCTTTTGACACCGTTTCTGTCCCCATCCTTGTGCAAAGACTTGAGGCTATAGGGATAAGAGGTAAAGCTCTCTCACTCTTTGACAGTTACCTCCAAGGTAGAAGACAGCAAGTTAAAATAGGTAACTCACTTAGTGAGGAGGAAAACATTGTTTTCGGTGTCCCACAGGGTTCAGTCCTTGGCCCACCACTGTTTCTAGTGTATATTAATGAACTCTGCAACCTACGAAACAGTGGGGGGAAAATCTTCTCTTACGCGGACGACACTGCCATTGTTTACTTTGGGGACACGTGGGAAGCCGTCAGCAATAATGCCGAGCAGGGATTGGCTGCTATAGATAGATGGCTCAAAGCCAATCTACTGACTCTAAGTGTTCCTAAAACTAGCTACATTTGTTTTTCACCTAGTAGAAGATCTAAACCAGGCCATAATTTTGGGATTCAAATACACACGTGCATGGATGACAAGGATCAAAATTGTAAGTGTCAAGCCATTAAACATGTAACGTCCACAAGATACTTGGGAGTTATAGTTGACGAGTGTTTAACTTGGCATGCGCATATTGAGATGGTTACGTCACGTGTGCGAAAATTTATATGGATTTTTAAAAATCTAAGGTATGTGATGCCCCCGAATTCACTTAACAGCATCTATATAGCGCTCACGCAATCAGTTATTGCATACTGTTTACCAGTCTGGGGAGGAGCCACTAAAACTAAATTCCTTGATTTAGAAAGAGCCCAAAGATCACTCATAAAAGTCATGTACTATAAACCATACAGATATCCCACGGTCGACCTATATAGAATCAGTGGCTTACTTACAGTAAGAAAACTATACTTTTTAATTACGAGCCTATACTTACAGAAATCTATCCCTTTTAACAAAGATAGACAGGAGAAAAGACGAAAGGATATTGTGGCTTACTCCCCAAGGGTCCGAACCGCTTTTGCACGGCGTCAGTATGCAACCCAATCAGTCTACATTTATAATAAAATAAACAAAACATTAAGGTTCCACCATGAGGTCTCACACGTAAGCAAAAAGATAATAACCGAGTGGCTCAAAACCTTGACATACGAGGAAACTGAGCAAGTTTTGGTTAGGCTTGTTTAAACCATTAATTTACTCCATCAATATCAATAATTTTAGTAATCACCGAAAATAATCCTCAAAGTAGGCACTTCAAAGAAGTCATACACATAAACAATCACACACACAAACACATACATACACGCACACACACACACACCTACGCACACACACATACACGCACACACACACATAACACTACAAACCCTGTTTAAAAGATAGACGCACACACAGTTTCACAAAGGCATACAACTACAGTTACATAAAGAGCTGCTAATTAGCTTATAAGTTATTTACTGTTAATTTTTTCTTTTCTAAATTTAATTTTTAGTCACCCTTTTGGTAATCATTTGTTAAATAGTCTCAATATTGTTAATAATTAACGGAAAGAGCGAGACACCCCCAACACAAGTATTATTAATTACTTACAGGGGATGTCTCATTTATAATCTATGAAACTGCTTTTGGGACAAATAAACATTTTTTTTTTTTTTTTTTTACCACAAAACATGATTTTACACCCCCCAAAAAAAAGTCGTTTCCCAGCAATAATTTTTGCGTAAAGTTACTTAGTTTCATGTACAGAATGCTTGGTTGACGGCTTCGTGATGAGGTGATTTACACCGTGTATTTTGGCGTTTGAGTGACATTGTCTGAAAGTTACTGGGGCTATGAGGAAGTATTCCTAGATCTGTATAGCCGTCTCCCCAAATTTAAAATCCCTCTTCCGACTTATTTCCCCTCCCTGCTAACTTATTCTTCCCCTGAACTGCTTGTGGCGCTGATGACCTTCATCCCTCACAATAACATTAAATTATAAATCTGACTGTGTGGTTCAGGAGTGGAGTGGAGTATTCAAGTCTCACATTATTATAATGAAACTGAATGTAAAAAGTATTCCTGAACTGAAGTAGGTCCATGTCTTCTTATTTGTGTGAAAGAACAGAGAGTACACCTGTGTCTGCGCACACACTTGTGCACTACAATATCTCGCATCGATTCACCAAGATTGGCCTCTGTGACCGAAAACTGTCAGGGGGACTGTATATATTTCTGTGAAAAATCACCTACTAACCTTCAAAGAATCTTGACCAACATAAATTTATTTGTAACTCCCCAAAAAACTACTCAGCAGATTTGATTGATATTTAACACCTAGATTAACACATGAACAAAACGCTGGCGAAGCCACGGGCATAAGCTAGTCTTACATAAAATGTTCGGAACCAAAAGAATGAAAAAAAAAAAACTTGACTCAATAGCCAATCGATAGAATTGAAGTCGTAAATATAAACTTAATGATTTTACGGCTATAAAAATAGCTGGGAAGTAAGGCCTAGCTTGACAAACAGAACTCATGAAGCTACCGTTACTCCATAAAACCTTATTCGATCATAAAATGAAGTAAGGCTTTAGAACGAGGATTTTAATTGTATTTCTATAAACACCTGTTGGTTGTTGGATTTTTATTGTATTGGTTGGGTTATAAATCTCAGATTTTTATGGATTTTAATAGGTAAGTATTTTGTCTTTTTAGAAATAAAGATGACGAGAATTCATTTACAATAGGGGATAATCCTTTTTTTTTTTCTTTGTCCGTCGGGTAGTTTATTGAAAAGTATTGGACACGTATTTTTTCTTTTTTCACGTGGTCATAAAATTACGGAGATATATTGAGTTGAAATGGCGCATGACGTCACATGTAGGTAAGTTTTATACCCACTTCTGACGTAGTAAGCCCCCACTCTCCAACTTTAATGAGTTTTAACTAAGTAATTTTTTGATATTTTGATAAAACAAAAAATACGTGTCTAATATTTTTGTATTACCTGTGTGACGGACAAAATAGAATGTCGTTTTCTTTACCCAGTCCGATCCCCTATTAATAATTATTATAGTCTTGTACTAAAAAAAAACATCAATATGTTCATAATCTTGCTACCTTGTTCTGTCCCACAGCTGGCCAAAGTACCCCTCCATTCCTTGCTAATTCCTGTTCCGGTCCATCGGTCCCTGTTCTGCGCCACTTTTAAGAAAGACATGACCAGACCAGAAGAAGTCTTCCCGCCATCTTCTTCGTACGGTAGTCCTCTGTACCTACCTTATTTTTGCTTCGTAAACTTATAAAATTCTCGTGGGACCAAAATTCAATGATGACCGAAAATTTAAATATTTATATTGAAACGTACTTAAGAAATACCAATCCACATTGTCGATTAGATTTATTGTGTCAACCGCTACCTGGATTTATCTGTACAAAAATTTACATAACCTTTCTAAGTAATACAAGTAGGGTAAAACCGGGATAGATGCCGCGCTGGGATAGATGCCTCGTTTCTAAAAACTCAACTACCAGAGAACGAAACAGCAAATTCGTTATTTACATACGCGCCAAATGCACCCCCCACCTCAGTGACGCGCGAGTTGTTGTGCTAGACGGACGTTTCTCGCTTGTGTGTCGAATTACATTCGCAGCGGACGCGACGAACGCTTCAAAATTTCAAACGTAAGTATTCACTATTCCATATCTTTATAAACAGTTAAATGATTACATTTTATTTGAATGGTTTTAATACATTGGTTCTTTAAGAATACATTTAAGAGTCAATCACTGATGTTTGCATTTATTTTATATAAAAAATAATGAGAGGCATCTATCCCTAGTGAAAAGGATAGTTGGCCCGAGTTTACAAGGGATAGTTGACTTTAGGGGCATCTATCCCTCTATACTGCAAGAGCCTTATCAAAGTATTTAAAAGTCATAGTCGTGAATATTTTGGTATTTCCTAATAGTAGAATATTAAAAAAACACCAAAAAAAAATGTATCCAACTTTAATTTCATAATTCGAATGTAAAGAAATGAGTGTAGATACTGTGTTTTATTTATACTTACTTTGCTTATTGTAGGTGAGCCATGCCAAGGAAATACAAAAGAAAGGAGGGCGTACGAGCTCGAGTAGTTTCTTGGACAACAGAGCAGTTACAGTCAGCTTTTCATGAATTGGATAAAAAAGAATTGGGGATCAATGAAATATCCAGACAATTTGGGATTCCATCCAGAACATTGCGAAGGCGTTACGCTATTAAAAACCAAACTAAGTTGACTTTGGGAAAACATCCTGTCCTGGGTTTTGAACACGAAAAAAGGTTGGTAGCGCACATTTTGAAGCTTAGCGACGCGGGATTTCCCCCAGATAGACGATCTATACGTACGTTAGCATACCAATTTGCCGAAAAGCTACAGATTCAACACAATTTTGATAATGAAAACCAGATAGCTGGGAATGAATGGTTCAAAAGTTTTATTGAGCGAAATCCAGAGTTGTCTATTAGGCAAGCAGAAGGTTTATCTGTCGCTAGGGCTAAAGGTCTTAGCAGAGAAGAAGTGAATAATTTTCATGAACTTCTGACAAAAGTCCTGGCCGATAATGATCTCTTGGATAAGCCTGAAAGGATTTATAATATGGACGAATCAGGAGTTCAGCTTAACAATAAGCCTGGCAAAGTTGTTGCAAAGAAAGGTGCAAAAGTAGTAAATTCAGTTACATCTGCGGAGAAAGGTGAAACAATGACTATCGTAGCCTGTTGCAATGCCA
This sequence comes from Cerastis leucographa, assembly GCA_963082945.1. NCBI lineage: Eukaryota > Metazoa > Arthropoda > Insecta > Lepidoptera > Noctuidae > Cerastis > Cerastis leucographa. The sequence goes on from OY720359.1 coordinate 4,241,394, forward strand.
TTGGTAATTTTCTCCCACCAGCAGTAATAATTAAAGGTGTAAATAAGAAACCAGAATTCGAGAACGGTCTACCACTGGGCTCAAAAGTGTACATGAACAAAAAGTCGGCATACATAAATACCGATCTTTTCTATAAGTGGCTTACGGAACACTTCATAGCTTTGAAACCGCAAGGTAAGGTTCTGCTTATTTTAGACGGGCACTCATCTCATTCATCCGCACCAGACATGCTGCAAGTTGCTTCTGATAATGATATTATTTATGTTACCCAGCCACACTACCTCAGCTTTACAACCATTAGACGTAGCGGTGTTTGGGCCATTTAAAACATACTTTAATCATGAGACTAATCAGTTTATGCGCGCAAATCCAAATAAAAAGATAAGCCGTTATAATGCTGGAACCCTTATACGCAACGCATGGATACGCGCTACTACACCTGCAAATGCTCTTGCTGGCTTTCGAAGAAGTGGGATTTATCCACTAAATCCTAATGCTTTGCCCGATTCTGTTTTCACTATATCTGATATTGCACATCGCAGTGATAATGATCCTGATCAACCCTGTGTGCTACATCAAACTACAACAGCGCTTCTTCAAACATCTTCTTTAAACGAAAATGCAGAACCTTGTGAGCATGTTGAAGTTGAACACAGAACACAAACAACTATACCTCCGATTTCTTCAATTGATTGTCCAACTACATTTGAAAACGAATATTTGTATGTCGCAGACCTGAACATAACACCACCCAATATGCCATCAACTTCATTCAACCGAAACTCACCTAGCCTTTTGATCGACCCTCAGATTTTAGAAGATACGATTATTGATATTGTTGATATAGGTGATGATTCACTAATACGGATTCTAAATAACGAAGAAAAAGAAACACCTTCTAAATTTTTAGTCGAAGCATCACCAATACCACAAATTCCTCTGACTTTAGCAAGGAGAGCTAAACAATCGGCAGATATTCTCAATTCTAGAGAAAAAATAAAAGAAAAAAGGGATATTGCTGACAGGAAAAAGAAACAAATAGAATCTAAGATAAACAAGACTGAAGCTACCAAAAAAAGACGAACAATAAAAAAAGCAAATAAAAAAGCCAAAGAACAAATACAAAAAAATAAAAATAAGAAAGGAAAACCAAAGAAAAACTATGACTCAAGTGAAGAAACAGATGGTGACGTGACTGATTGCAGTCATAAAGAAAATGATTATTATTTAAAAGTAAACAAGGATCGTGGATTACGTAAAAGACTAGCTATTTATAGCTCAAACAGTGAAAATGAAGATCACCTCTCACCTAATGCCGAAAAAGGTAAAAAAACCATAGGACTACCCGTGAAAAAAACTAAAAAAAAAAAATTAGAAGAGACTAATGCTATAGATGAAAATGTTTGCGTAGAATGCTTCGATACCTATAATAACACGAAGTCTAAATCTGATTGGATCCAGTGTATTATGTGTCAGAAGTGGCTGCACGAAACATGCACACTTTTTAAGAACTATTGCTCAAGATGTGGAAAACTATTTTTTTGAATGTTTAAATAATTACTAAGGTTAAACGAAATTATTAATTTTTATTTTGTTAGAGATTCATATGAATGTTGATTTTTTTTAAATGTTAAATAATTATTTCTACGTTAAAACGGGAATGTTTCGTTTGAGATGATTCTATATGATAGTTTTAATATGTTATCGCTTAAACAGTTTTTGTGTATTTTTTGTTAAAGACATGCATAAATATAATTATGGTTAAGCATTTTATATTACCTACACATGAAGATAATAAATAAATATTACATTGTGATTACGTATTCTTGTTGATTATTTAAAAAGGCATCTATCCCGCATCACAGGCATCTATCCTCCTAAGTGATTTCATAGTGGGGCATCTATCCATATAGGTAGGCACCTATCCCCAAAAAATGTGTTTCGCAAGAATTACATTTTTGCAAAACCAGTAATGGTTAGGTAAATAAATACAGTTTCTAAAGCTTTATGAATGATTAAACTAACTATATTACAGGGTCAATCTAAGCAAATATGTTTGGTATTCAAATAATGAAACAGTTTCGAAAAGTGGGGCATCTATCCCGGTTTTACCCTACAAGCACTACGTAATACATAGAAAGTCGGGAGACATTCCAAGAATATATTAAAATTAAAATACACTGTTTTGCATATATTAACGAGTAATCAATCGATTCACGATTCAGAGACGTATTGTGTTACAGTTTCTCACGTTTGATGTACTGGCAACTTTTATGCTAATTGTGTGAGAATTATTTAAATTTCGATTTTATTTTGTTCCGGTAGCGAGGCGAGGGTTGATAGTTCTTGCTGGTTGATTTGAATATCTTTTGTTGAGGTATGCTATTGGGAATCTTTTGAGATGAGATGTTTTCTTGGGAAAGGTCAACAGCAGATGCCAATATGAGGCCAGCTATCTTCATACCCAAAATAACAAATTTAGGCATGGTTATAAAATAAAAATAGGTAATGTTTTTTTTTACAATTTCTAGCAAAATATCAATATGTACAACCACAACAAAAATTAAAAAGAATAAAATAGTAAAAAAAAAACGTAAAAATTTATATTAAACTATTGCATTTTTTTTCGATGGTAATCTTCTTCTTAGCGTATCGATAGTAGTCTAAATTGAATCAGCCCAGGACTTGGCTGCGATCTACATTAATAATCGTATCACATACTTAAAAAACAGACAAGATGAAAAAAAAAAGGATGGTGTGGTTTTATGAAACCACAGTAAAAGTGAAACTTTTTTTCACACTATAGACATTTAACTAAAATTTTTGGAATACTATTCCATTACGGGTATAAGAGCGCCTTTCATTTTATCCCTGGTCCGCGGCCGAGCGTCACGCGACATGCAACACACAGACGAAAAAGTTTGAGACTATGTAATAAAAGTTTCACTTTAAAAAGGCATTTGAGACTAACACTGACATGTCACTAAACACTATCATTAACACTCAAAACGGCATATATCATGTTTACTATTATCAAATGCAATTTATTGTTTACCATTAATGTCATAACAGTGCCAAAATATCGAGAAACCAAATAAAAAAAATATACATGGGAAATATTCTGTTTTTAATTTTAATGATCAAATGCAACAAATCTCACATCAGTGGTATAAAATAAATAACCCAACTTCTAAATAAACTAAAACCGCTAATGTTCCACATTCAATCATAGCTTCAGACCATAGACTATTCGTTTTTGACATTATAAACCCACTCATACGTTTTGTTTCTCCTAAATGATTATTTATAGCCGTGCTAAAATGAATTCGTTGTTTTTGTAACTAGAATAATAATTAATAAATCATACTAGGCATTTTATACAAGGCATTGACTTAAGATATTGGAAAAAAAAATGGAATTCCAATTGTCTTGCTCATCGAGTTGCCAGATTTAAAATATACCGTTGTAACTGGCGATAATTACTAGGTATTATACAGTGATTGAATATTTTATGGAATATTTTTAGGACCTGTCATCTTGTTGATTCATCATTGTGAGCTGTTAATTTTTTTTTAAGTGCGGACTACGCCCAATGAAGGTTTACAAAACCAGTTTATGCGGATCTCTCAATGCACTAGATATCTATTCAAAGTGAATTCATGCTATACTGGCTACGTTGATATGTCTCTGTGTATACCTAGACCCACATTTCTCCAGTTTTTTAAACTCCCATTTAACAGAGCAAAAATCCATGGCTGCGTGGCTGCTTAATAATTCCTGATGAGGAAGCCCTATAATAATTTGTCCAACCCGGGAATTGAACCCAGAACCTCATGCCCGCAGTCGCGCTTGACACCACTGGACCAACGTAATTAAAAGTAAGTAAAGAAGTCATGTTTAAGTTCAATGTAATATTTTTTAAGTGAAAACTTCTTTGGCGGCGTTGTGCACTTTTGTGATGGTTAAAAAAAAATTTACTCGCGCCAGGTCTCGCGTCAGCCCCCCTAGCATGACCGTTCTATCTCTATTCTACCAAGAAACGACAAGAAATCTTTTCTATACAACTTGTCATTTCTTCTGGCCGAGCATGGCGCGCCCTGTCGACTCGCGTTTCTACGAAGACTTATACAGAAATTCTTTCCATAGCAACGGGGACGTATCACGTGATGTTTATATTCCCTGAATATTATTACGTTTATTTAACAAAAAAAGTTGCCAATTGCATGAGTTTTTCATTTTTCGTGGGCAGGATGGTGTTGCTGCATCCTGGATCCAGGCCTGGATCTTTTTCGCGAAATTAAACCTAAATATTTTACATAACATTTGACATTAGTCAGAAGTAATGTTTCTACCCCCAAATGTCAAAAGAAGAGAAAATACGGTCGTCATGCTCGACGTTGTAGACTTGTGTCGACTGAAGAAAAGAAACATTTCTTTTCTACATTCTTAATATCGCCATGCTTGGGACGATAGAAATATCTGTCAAATTGTCGATTCTTCCGTAGACATAGCCCGTTTCTACGGCGGTCATGCTAGGCCGGCTGGACACGTGACCGTTAGGTCACGTAGATTGCGAAGGAATTTGAACTTTATGACATCAGTGTTTTTGAGTTTGGGTTTCCAAAACTGAATAATTAACTTATGCACAAACAAAACCTTCCAAAGAGGTGTTAAGTTTTTAATGTAATATAAATAGTCATGTTTGTGTACGATAGCGCAATAAATGAATATTGTATTTTACCATATAAATGATAGTAGGTACTTTTATAATGATAACAACTCGTGCAAAATTATTCCCTAACCATTCCAAAACATCAAAAATGCACAATATTTTCACTTCTGCCGGCACTCTCGTAGCTCAACCCGTTTTTTTTCTTATGAGTATTGTGAAAAGCAGTATGGCTCTTATTGGCTTCTTCTCTTATAAAAGTCAATTAGGTAGTTTGTTTAGTGGTCCTTATTAAATCCCAAGTTCTTCTGTAACTGTAGGTAGTTTAATGTTTAACATATTCCACTTATGTCTTTGTAACGTTTTTCTCCTCCAATCACAAAATTCATTAGAATTATTTTCTCTTATAGAAAAAAGGTTTTAAATAAGCCTCCCAGCCAAAAGCAATGTTTTCCAATAACAATAAATTGTTTAAAAAAAATAATGCTTGCTCGTATAAATAAATTAAATGTTCTAAACATGAGGTTTCTTCATCGGGGATAGTAAATCTTGTCAAGCTGGCTATAAAGCCAGGTCATGATGCAAGCGAGTAATAATCGCTTTAAAAAACTAACAAGATACGACGAATAAAATAAACCACCTCTTGAAGATGGCAAGGCATACATAAACACAAAAGGAAAGTAAAAGTAATTTATTTACAAAAAAAAGGCCATTTTATATAATTATTTTAATTTATAGGTGACTTAATGCCGCTTTTAATTTCAATTAATGTAAAAACTAATTTTGAAATTAATTATTTCTATCTCAACGTAATAGCTAAACCTATTAGAATCCATCTTTTCCGAATGTTTCCATTCAAAGATACGCACTTAACTTGTATGAATTTTTATAGCCACCATTGAGTTAAAATATCTGGAACTATTCAGCCGTTAACAGTACCTACCTGCCCGCTAACTAACCCGTTTACTGCGAGACCGGTCCCAACGGCCAATAATTTTAATCTCAATGTTCACTAAATTTGAAAAAGTTGATGGCCAGTGAAACTAGCTGGAACCGGTCCGAACCAGTTATCCGGTATTGTAATAGCTTATACGTTTATAAGGCAGAGTAATAGATGGTAATCAGGCCTGTCTTAGGGTTATTACAGGGTTTTAATGAAGCATGTTACAGATTTTCTAAAACGCTTGTTGTTGGTAAAGCAATTTTATATTTACATAATTTTATGGAAGTAACATGTGTTAAGAACACCACGGTACATGTTTTTTGTTATGTTTTTGCTTGTCGGTATTTAATATTCGTTTTGAAACGACGATTCTTTTTTTTGAAAAAAATAATTCTCCTCTTTCAATTAAACACCCAATCAGAATTAAGATAATTATCGAAACGTGACTACGTGAATACTAGGTAATTATGTGCAGTTAAAATTTATTTAATTTTAAAATGTTTTAGTAATACCGAACATAAATCATACGAAGGTGTGTACAATAATATTTTTTTTATAGTAACATAATCAAAGATACCTTCGATTGGCTGCAAAAATACTTAATAAGATACTTCTATCATCGAGCGACAAAGTAATTTATGACTAACCATAATAAATTGTGACTATAGTTATCTGAAATACTTACAAAAAAAAATACCGTTACATTGTATTAAAACTGGTTACACTATTTTTAACACTTAACAAACCAGAAAAAATAATCTCGGAGCAATTACTCAAAATGCCGGGGAAAACTTCATCCCATCGCAGATGTATTAAAGTTAAACAATTACTACAAAGCATTCGCTAATATGCAAATTAGAAAATATGCAATACAAAACACTCTCCAAACATAATGACAAACCAATAAAAATCTAGGAAAAAAAGAGCAGATGTGCTTGAAACAATAAAAAAAATAAAAAAGTGAAACGTTTTTTCTCTCAACTTTTTCAGTATAATGACAATTCTTTTTTTATTTTAAGACAAAAAATACGTAACCCTATGCTGTGATTTTTTCTTAACGAACCTATATTACTTAGAAAAAATCGTAGGGTAATATTAACAAACGCATATGCAAATAAGGGACGAAGAATTCGTGCACGAAATATGGTATTAAAAACAACTGCATTGAAAGGGTTAAAACTTTGGGGTCCGAAAGGACGCGGTATTCGGATGAGTTTTTTTGCTCTTTTTTTAAATAAAAATTATACTAGTTTTAACAACGTAATAATAGTTCTGGCATTGTATTATTATTTGGAAATTAAAGCTGTTCGAAAGGATGCCGCAATTACCTATTATGCTTTTTGAAAACGGTGAATTTATTATGTTAGTGATTGATTATTGAACTAAGCTACTCACATTGCAAGACGTTACAATGAAAATATCATCCTACTAATCCTTCTAATAATATAAATGCGAAAGTTTGTGACGATTAGTAATGATTTTTCTTAATCTTTCACGCAAAAACTACTGAATGGATCTGGATGAAATTTTGCACTGGGATAGATAATAGTCTAGAATAACACATAGGATACTTTTTATCCTGGTAGTACGATCCCATGGGACAGTTACCGAACAAAACGCGGGCGACGCCGTGGGCATAACGTAATATTTTTTAACGCGACGACGTTGTCTAAAATTTGCCAAGTTAAAAAAAAGATGATAATTATTATATTATTATGTATATGCTCATAAAGTACTGAATAGTGAAAATAGCAACAGAAAAAAAATAGAATGTTCTCGTATTCACAGCACTCACACTGCTATTACGGGGTAAGCACACGTCAAAGATCAGTGCATAATAATGCACTCACTGGTTTGTGAGAAGGGGTACCATAGATCAAAGACAAAGCTCATGATACCGGTGACGTCATCCTACTCCTGTTTTTTTTTAAAGTATTTCATACATGATTGTTCTTTTATAGCTGTTGGTGGGTTCGACGATCCTTGAACAATCACGATTGAAGTAATGGAAGAAGTGATTTAGACCTTAATGAATCTAGAGCCCTGGTAGCTGCTTTAATGGAAGTTAGCATGTAGATATATTTATTAACATTAACTTTAGAGATTATCTGTTAGATGGAGGTTTCTACGTATTTTCGCGTCACACAATAAATAAAATAAAGGCAAACGGTGTCTACAACCCGGATTAATAATAAGATAATTAGTAATTACAGGTAATTGGTAATTAATTATTAAATAATTGGTAATTTTATTACATTACATTATTTACAAACTACAAAAATAGTCAGTTAGTTTATGTAAATATTTAGTTTGAGAAAATAATTTTATGGACGATTGTCTTATTGCAAATAAATATAAAATAATACTTAATATAACTTAATAAAATTACAGGGCGTCAAAAAGTTCGTCAACATCGCTGTCAACAGGGAAAGTGCCCTGGAGGCTGGTCGCATTGCCACGTTGGGTGGCAATGCTGATTCTTTGGCCGAAAAAAAAGCCAGCCCTCTGGTCACGTGAAGAGTCGACCAACCGCTTGGCGATATCCCGAAACACAAGGTGCGCAGTCGGGCCCCATAGACCTAGTTTTTCAACCCCAAACGGCTCCAATACATAATTACCAATTAAATTATTGTGTTTGCGCAGTTTAAGGCTTTCAGCACATGCAGCAGCCGCCCCAGCGCAGCTCACCGTGCTAGGAAGATGGGATGGTGCAAGGGTTTAGACGCAAGTCGCATCCCATACCAAAGGCCTACCCAACTTCCATGGCATTATAGTCATACCATCTGGTCTCTTCTATTCGACGCGTGCCAAGCCGTTGGGTTGCAAGACAGCTGGCATCCTGGCCCCGGTGGCAAGAGATCTCATGCTAGCATGCTATACAACCTGCACTCTTACTGCAGGAAAGACCATGGTGTCCGAGGCCGTCGACTGCTTCACCACATCGACAGCGATATGGAGTCCCGCAAGGAGCGCCCAATCGCAGACATGTAGCGAGCTGGAATGTTGTATCACCTAGCATAGGGATAGTTTCTTGTAACTTCGTGTGACTATCTCAAGAGTCTCAACCAGTGACGAATCTTTGAGCAATATTTCATCACGCGAAGTGAATCACTTTTCATCGTAACACTTTAATTTACTTCTAATAATAGTGAACGGAACTTTACTAAATCCGTTTCGATATAAGGAAAATACCTTACACTAGATTTCTTAAATGGGTTCGGCTGAATTTCTTACTGGGAAAGCTGAATCATGCAGAAGCGGATACGGATAAATGAACGAAGAAAGTCTGATGTTAGTTCAGTACTTAGTCATCCTCATCAGCCAAACATTTTCTTTTTAGAGGAGCTCGTGGCTAAATAATAACAGCCGCACGGGTCGATCTTTAAGATTAAGCCGTGCTTGCCGAGGTTGGTCTAAGGATAGGTGACCATAATTACATACCGAGTTTTTTCTGTGCCTCGGAAAGCACGTTAAGCCGTTGGTCCAGGCTATTATTTCTAGATCTTCGACAGTCGTTATGAGTAGTCAGAAGCCAAAAAGTCTGACATCCTGTCTTACCAAGGGGTATCGTATTACCCAGTTACTGGGTTGCGGAGGTCAGATAGGCAGTCGCCGAGTTTGGGAAACGCTAGGCAGATGATGATCAGCCCAACCTATTCTCCAACTATGTTGGGGTCGGCTTCCATTCTAACCGGATACAGCTGAATACCAGTATTTTACATGGAGTTACTGCCTCAACCCAGTAAGTATTGGGTAATACGATACCCTATAGTAACTCTGGTTATGAGACATTTGGCCACTGACTACCTGTAACGACTGTCAAAGATTTGCAATTACCGTTCGAACTTTAAACGGTGATAATACTATGGTTTTCATATTAAACCTATGAGTTTGATATTTTTTTTTCACTTGTTTGATCCCAGGTTTTTCAATATTGAACCCTAAAATCATGTCCATATTAAGCCATTGTGTATACGCCTGGCCACGCCTGGGCCATTCAGAAAATAGTTGACACATAAAATTGGTATGTGAGCAATTCAATTTTCCTATTTACGAGGCAATGGCGTATCCAGGTGAAATTTTATCTTTATTGTCTGGTAACATGTATGCTTTTGCCTTTACTAGCGTTTTATGTCTTTATGGTGTCATTACGCTAGTAAGATGTTGAATAAGATTATCGAAAGAAGAATTGCGGCTTTTGTAGTCAAAGAGATGGGAGGTTTTGAAATGTTTGTCATAGATGAGTTTTAGAGTTGGCAGATGACTCTTTGACTGGAAACTGAATGAGTAGATGAGGCTTTATCAAAGTAAGGTACTTAGTTGGATGCAAAATTTTTTATCCTTTACGACATATTCCAACAAGCCAATGAATTGATGATAAATTATTTTGACTTGCTAAGTAGAATCTTACTAGACCAAAGTCGAATCACGAAAAAGACACGATATTAGTTAAATTAGCCACGCAAAATACAAAAATCACACGGGGAGAAAAAAACACCGCATTTACCTTTAGCCGTGAATTAATGTAACAAATTAACTTAATTATTAAGCCTTTGTTTTAAAAATTAGATAAATCTATTAGACGTGTGAGATGTGCAAAAAATATACAAAAACGTACAAATCTACAACGTAGATACCTAGGATAATAAATAATTCTAAGTTTTTTCTAGCTGCAAATTCTAATTATTTTCAAGTCAAATAACATTATTAATATTATCTCACTAGTGTCCGACCGAATATTCGGTTTCGGTTTCGGTCGAGTTTCGGTTAAGTTTCGGTTTCGGCGGCAAACCTGCCGAAACTACGACCGAAACCGAATGTGATAAAAAAAATATGTGTGTGAGATAAAAAAATAACGACCTACTGATTATAATAACGTTTTCTTCATTTTTCCTTCAAAACATGATTCTTGTAGGGAAGTTTCGGATTCGGTTTCGGTTTCGGCCGAAATTGAGACCGTTGCCGAAATTCGGTTTCGGTTTCGGTCGTAAAAACCAGTTTCGGTCGGACACTATATCTCACGAACACCAAGAACTGTGATTGATTATAATTTATTAAATTCTATGCTGTGCGTATACAGTGCAAGAATAAATATAAGTATTATTAAGAGTGTTGGAAGTATGTTATTTTTCAGAGGGTAATCTTCGGAACTACTGATCATCATCATCATCATCATCATCATCAGCCTTTAATGTTCCCACTGCTAGGACACAGGCCAAAAAAACGGGTTGCGCTCCGGGAGTGCCGGCAGAAGTGAAAACTTGAATATTAACGCTGTGCAATTTTTTTAGGAATCGTTAGGGAATAATTTAAGTGGTAAAATACAATATTCATTTATTGCGCTATCGTACACAAACATGACAATTTATCATCATCATCAGCCTGTAATGTTCCCACTGCTGGGACAAAGTCCTCCTCTCTATGAGAGGAAGTGGGCTGTAATCAAACACGCGGGCGCAGTGCGGGTTGGTAGATGTCACATGTCTTCGAATTTTTAGTTCTAGAACATGTCGGTTTCCTTTCGATGATTTCCTTCAACGTTTTTAAAAGCAACTGATTCGATTTCTATAATTCTATCACTAATGCTAGTTACATTACTCCCGAGTGTCATCGGTTACATTGAAAACATTCCTGTGGGTTAATTACCGTACATAACGGGAGCAAAGCTACGAGCAAGAGCTAGTACAGACAGCGTTAGTTTGTGCTAACCCCTCTACAGTACCGCCGAGTACGCCAGGGGGGTAACTACTTAAGGAAACTGTCTGTATAAAGAGAGAAAAACCCGTTTCCACTAATAGTTGGGTTCAGTTTCATATTACCTACATTGGAGTGTTTCTGAAAAACGTGCATAACAACTGTGCCTTATAAGTTTTTAAACTGACATGGTCACTAACACTATTAATAACACTTACTACGGGATATTTACCATGTATATTATTTGTTTCGAGTCCCCGATATTTCGGCGCTGTTGCAAACGCCATGATCACGGACAACTGTTTATCCGTAATATACATGGTAAATATCCCGTAGTAAGTGTTATTAACTGTGCCTTACATCATCAGCCTGCCTTTTCCCAACTATATTGGGGTCGGCTTCCAGTCTGACCGGATGCAACTGAGTGCCAGTATTTTACATGAAGCGACTGCCTATCTGACCTCCACAACCCAGTAACTGGGTAATACGATACCCTTGTTTAGACTGGATGTCAGACTTTTGGGTTCTGATTACTTGTAACGACTGTCAAAGATCTACAAATGGCAGCCGAGACCACGTCTTATCGTGCTTTCCGAGGTACGGAGGAAACTCGGTATGTAATGGGCAGTCACCAAACCTCGGACAAACCTCGCGATCACACTCAGATCACATTAAAAATCAGACTATTTTACTATCTAAGCTTAAAATACAGGATCCATAAAACGAACATTCTCTTCTCTGAGATTATCACCGGTTCCTCAATCAAAGTATCTATGAAACTTAATGTGCTACTTAAGTATAACTTAAAACTTAATTTATTGCAGTCTCGACCCACCCACGGGTAAAATGGCGTCGTTTTTGCACCAAATGATACATAAACGTCAAATTAGAGAGGATTCGTATAAAATTGAAGAATCTATGGATTTAGACTTGATTAGTGAATATCGCTAATTTTTGTAATAAAAATGTTTTATTATATCAGTCTAAACTTTGCTTTTAACGATGTGGTTTTTTCGAGGCGTTGTATTATATACTTTACTAGCGACCCGCCCCGGCTTCGCACGGGTGCAATGCTGATACTAAATACACTACAGAAAAACTGTGAACGTTGTATATAAAAAAAGCATAGCGGCCCGCTCTGGCTTCGCACGGGTATAAAATATATAGTTCTTATACATATAAACCTTCCTCTTCAATCACTCTATCTATTAAAAAAACCGCATCAAAATCCGTTGCGTAATTTTAAAGATTTAAGCATACATAGGGATATAGGGACAGAGAAAGCGACTTTGTTATAAACTATGTAGTGATTTACTGAAGATTAGGTACTTACAACAAAAAAATTACATGAGTAGTTTAGGCGCTACGGTGGAACATGATGGAAACACATGTAAATAGACTGCTTTTATTACTCGTCTTTTGGCTTTGCCATCTTCATGTTAAAAGAACAGACATTTAAAACATATACATATTATTATAAGTACACATGGGCAACTTTCTTTAAATTTTCAATTTCATGAATCAGGTAAATGGTTTTTTATGAGAAAATATTTTATTTATATTTGAAAACCAGTCTCAATGTGAAACAAAGTTATTTTTTCTTAAAGCAAAACCAAGTGGTCTTTTTCGAGTCCTTGATTTAAATATGTGATGACCTGTATCACCTGAAAAACTGAGTCCATTGCCTCATTTAATTCCTGGAGGGTGGTCTTCTAACTGAGTATACCTTAACTTTTCTACTAATTAGAACAGGAGGAGCTCGTGGCTAAATAATTACAGCCGCACGGTCGATCTTTAAGGTTAAGCCGTGCTTGCCGAGGTTGGTCCGTGGATGGGTGACCATAATTACATACCAAGTTTTCTTCGTGCCTCGGAAAGCACGTTAAGCAGTTGGTCCCGGCTGTCATTTTGTAGATCTTTGACAGTTGTTACGAGTAGTCAGAAGCTAAAAGTCTGACATCCAGTCTTACCAAGGGGTATCGTATTACCCAGTTACTGGGCTGTGGAGGTCAGATAGGCTGTCTCTTCATGTAAAATACTGGTAGTCAGCTCCATCCGGTTAGACTGGAAGCCGACCCCAAGATAGTTTGGGAAAAGGCTAGTCAGATGATAAAGCCTAGAACATTAACTATCCTGCATAAATCAACAAACAGACGGACATAATCTACTTTATAGTATAGTATCTAGATTAGTTTTATAGCCTACTAATGAATTTATTTTTATATCGAAAATCAACTTTATGGACGTTTTAATGTCTCTTAAATAAATAAACTAACGAAATCAGTGAACTCATTAAGTTTGGGTATACAGTTTTGGACAAATGATTATTATTGTTTCATTTTTTTTTTTTCATTTCAATTATTTTTTTACTAAAGGTTGTAAAACACCTCTTAACGAAGCCGAAAGGCACTGGTTCTTCCTGTCATTGCGATCATTTTTTTGTTCTACACCATACCTGGGAACCTTCTAGTTACGGAGATATTAGGGGTCAAAGTTCCAACTTTTTGACAAGTATTTTTTTAAATACAAGTTTTTAATGTAAGATTTTTACTTTAAACACCTCCACGACCCCCGTACTATTCAATCCGTCCATCAGCACAATGTTTTGAGTGCGTTACATTGAGTTCTACCACAAAGCATGATTTTACACCCCCCAAAAAAAAAGTCGTTTCTCAGCAATAATTTTTGCGCAAAGTTACTTAGTTTCATGTACAGAATGCTTGGTTGACGGCTTCGTGATGAGGTGATTTACACCGTGTATACTAACGTAACTGACGGGTCAGGGCGAAAAAAATCGTTATCATAACAAAACTTAACCCTCATGCCTTTAATCCTAGAAGGGTATTGCAGAAGTGTACCTTATAGTACACCCACATTTTGCCAGTTATGTTTAAGTCCCATATATAATAGGGCGAGCCTATTGCCATCAACTGGGCACAAATCCAGACTCCGTGGCTGCTACTGAGAAATTCACACACATAACAAAACATCACGCCTGTAATCCATTACGGGTTAGGCAGACACAGAACGACTGACGAACGAGACTTAAAAATTTCTAATGGAAAAACCCAATAACACTGCCAGACCTGGGAATCGAACCCAGGTAAGTACATGCTCAGCAGTTTTATACTTCGTTTTGTCTCGACTGCAGACTGAAGACAGTTAGTTTTTTACCCCAAAAAATCTCACTCTTCAAAACTTCTAGACAACAATCGTTCGACATCTTTGTCCAACATTAATAGATCCAATTACACCCCTTTTTTCAAAGTTGGTTAAAAGAGAACCCGCATTTAAAACGATTCTAAAGGGTAGTGCACACTATGAGTGCATTGTTTTAATTATTTTTGAGTTACTAAGAACAATGAGCTGATTGTTCGGGCGCCCCGTGTAGTATTATAAAAAGGAGTCTTTTATGCAAATGAATTTTGTACGAATTATTCTTTTCATTTTTTTGTTTTATTCATGCGGGCGATGCACGTGTGGCGTTGCCTTTTTAAATAGTTTTTAACGGTTTTTTTTTTGTCGTATGTTCGAAATTTGATTTGAAATGGGAATTCGAAATGTCTGGGAGGAGAGGTTCTTTATTGGTGAACAAGATTTTGAAATGTCCAAGTCCAAGTGTTTCTATATTTTTCGATTGCATCACAATATTCTCTAGTCCTTAGTTTACACTTCTTTGGTGTTTAACGTTCGATTTCCATGTTATGTAAAAATACTTTACAAAGACAATACATAGTCGAATTGCCAAATAGTTACGGTTGTTTTATTTTTTAATCGAACTTCATTATTATTAAATATTAAAAAAAAAAAAAAACATAGTAAGAATTTTTTTTTTAATACTGTAACACTATGTTTTTGAAAAATGAAATATTACATTTGCTTACACTGTCAAGATAAATCACTGAGAACATATCAAAAAGTCTAAATACAAACTTTGGAATCTCAAAAAGCAACTGTTTCCGCCCGGGATCGAACCGGGGGCCTTGTGCGTGTGAAGCACACGTGATAACCGCTACACTACGGAAACTTGAATTCTTACATCGAAATAGCAGTTGTGTTTCTGCACACAGCCGTCAAATAATATTATCACGCTCACTTACTTGATAAGAGGGTTATAAATTACATATAAGTGGGTTGTAAATAACGTAGTATATTATTAGTATCATATCTCAAACGAACCAGGGGGCATCGGGACTGTCGAAACGTGGTGTTGGGCTATTTATAAACAGTTTCTAAAGTGCCGAGGAACGTTTGATAAAATATCTAAGTACTTACTTATTGTTAGAACGGAATGGGGGCATTTAATTTACTGGCATTCTAATTGTACTAGTATGTTCTAATTAGATGTGTAGAATTCTAGGAATTTGTCGCAGCTTTGTGACGTTTGGTAAATACTAAAATACGTGACAACGGTAGCTACAGCTAGGTAACTTTCTTGTCTACTGTTAACATTGGCTTATAATTTTGTCTTATCTCCGGTTCCTAAATCCTAATTAAATCCACATCATCACCAGCCTATAATATTCCCACTGCTGGGACACAGGCATCCTCTCTATGAGAAGGAGTGGGCTGTAACCCACCACGTGGGCCCAGTGCGGGTTGGTAGATGTCACATGTCTTCGATTTTTTGCCGGTTTCCTCACGACGTTTTACTTCACCGTTTTTGAGAGCAGCGGTGATGAACATATACACAAAGTAATGCGCCTGCCTAGGTTCGAACGCACGGCTTACTGCTTGTAAGTCGGGGCTGCCACCACCCGGCCACCGCTGCTCATGAATCATATCCTAGTCTATACTAATATATTTTATGGAGGGTAAGTTTGTTATGGGGAGATAATCTTCGAAAATACTGATTCAGATTTCACTAACGGGAAGCTACATTATCCCCAAATGTCATAGGCTTTATTTAAAACGTCAGTGTGGGCTAATTTCCGTACAATATGGAAGCAAAGCAGCGAGCAAAAGCTAGTCCAGAATTTGAAAAAAATAACAAAAGACCCTGTCTTTGCCCTTAATAACTGATTGTCAATTTAAAAAAAAAAACACCAAGTCAGCATAATTATTTCTAACCTGAGAATCAAACTCAGGGACTCACAATCACATCACCTCCCCTTGTTTTTATTAGCTGATCCTGGTCGCAAGGCATCGCGTTCCTGTGGACGTTGAGTAATGGGCTAGCTCACCGTCCGTCCGTCTCATGACGACAGGCCGTGTCGAAGGCGCGTTCGTGTTCCACGCGCGCCTCAAGGAGATGTCAGCAAACCGGAAGGGGTCCGAGATGGCCGATGCCTGCCAGGGCTGCGGGACTGTTCGAAAGAGATACCGTGGCCCTGGAACACAAAGGGCTAAGAAGGAACATGGATGAGTTTTAGTCAGTACAAGTCTGACACTCCCTTTCGCTCCGCCCAGAGCGGGAAGAGTCATTTGATGATTTCCCATCCGAAAAAAAAGGGCCAAAGCCCAAAGAAATTCGAATAAGGGCAGGGACATGATGATGAGGGGATACCTGTTATTCAACATTATCAAAAAGTCTTATTCGAATAGTAAAAGATTATTATTATATTGATATTTGAAAATCCGATGAGCTCTTAACACACTGATTAGATCTTACTAATAAGAATATTAATTAGTTTTAATTATATTACCTTCAGAACACGATCAAAATAATGTCAATCAACTTCGAAACCGGTTCGTTTTAAGAACTGATTAAAAATCAAGATTATTTTATTACTAACCTCTTTGGTGTCGGTTAAAAGGAGAGCTCTAATTGCGTCACAGTATTAATGAAAGGCTTATGTTTAACATAACACCAGATAAAGTAAATATAACCTTAAAAAACATTTTTATACTGCCGAAAATAGTAAATGATCACCAGAATTAAAAACCTGAAAATCACAGCTCCGAACTAAGGCGTAGTCGACGGAGCCCCGCTACGCGGGGCTCCTATTTCTCTCTGCAGGGTTTAAAGTAACCCGAGTCGGGGTGCCCAATATCCCGAGCTCGCTTTGCTCGCACTTGCTTCCTAAGTTCTTCTTGCCACAAAATTTGGTGATCATTTACTATATTTGGTGATCATTTACTATATTTGGTCTTTGAATACAATTTTTTTGGTGTTTAGTATTTGTTTTTGGTAACGTAGCTTAGGATCTCAAAGTATTTTTTGGTGCTCATTTTATTTAATCCCTTAATGAAAATCGTTTTAATTAAAGACAACAAAAAAAAATGATTTTATTTTTAAATTAGGTACTTTATTTGTTTATATTAGACATCTCTGTTATCGGTGAAGTTAATAATTACATTGCCGAGTTTATTTTATTTGTTTTACCGCAGTAACAATGAAACTACCAGTCAAATTTCAAGGATTTATTATTTTATTTTATAGCTTAATTCTCTGCTAAGTTACATTACAATTCAACTGAATGTATAAAGCAAATGACGCGGTGTTGTCCTCTGAACCTATATTTTGCAAATAAATGATTTGTATGTACAGCTAAGATGACTGAATGAGACTGCAATTGGCTTAATTGATTGAAGATATATTATTCGTTTATTCATTTTTAAAATTTACATTTTTAAATATTCCTACATAAAAGCAATAAAAAAAAAAATTGCCCACTAGTATCGGGAATGGGGTTCGGGCTACCGGTGATCAGGTGGCGTACCATGACGTCTTAAAACATTATTGTTCCATTCTTATTCCAGAGTGAAAAAGAGACGGAGCTATACAGATCGTCTAGCTCCTTCTCTTTCCTACTCTGGAATAGGAATGGAACAATAATGTTTTAAGCGTCATAGTAACCCCCCTGGGCTCTTGAGAGAGGAACCTCCTAACAATACGTGCCGTGACCAGAAGTACTGTTTTCTGAATCAATCCCTTGATCCAGCTACCAAGCCAAAGGCTCCTCAGGTATTGGTCGAAGCTTTTGGGTATTAAGCCATTGGCCAACACGACTATCGGCACAATGATCGCTGAGTCAACATCCCTTAATATGTCGACAACCTCGTGAGCTAAGTCAAGATGCTTGATTTGCTTAGAAAAGATATACCTACACCGTGTAAATCACCTTATAACGAAGCATTCTGTATATGAAACTAAGTAACTTTACGCAAAACTTATTGCTGGGAAACGACGTTTTTTTGGGGGGTGTAAAATCATGTTTTGTGGTAGAACTCAATGTAACGCACTCAAACCATTGTGCTGATGGACGAATTGAATAGTACGGGGGTCGTGGAGGTGTTTAAAGTAAAAATCTTAAAAAATCTTACATTCAAAAACTTGTATTTAAAAAAATACTTGTCAAAAAGTTGGAACTTTGACCCTCCGTAACTAGAAGGTTCCCAGGTATGGTGTAGAACAAAAAAATGATCGCAATGACAGGGAGAACCAGTGCCTTTCGGCTTCGTTAAGAGGTTACACCCTTTAAAATTATTACCTTATAATATTTAGGTACAAGTAGTGGAAATTATATTTTTCGTACTTCTCCGGTTTTCTTTTCTAATTAATACCGTTGCGGTCTAGGCAGTTGTTAAATTGTTTCACTGGAATTTGGTCGAGCTTCATTGTGTCGGCGCCACTGTTGATTCTGACTTTCAGGTGTTGAAGTGGTTTGGATATAGTGTGGCGGGCTTATACCAAAAAAAAGTAGGTATATTTATAGCTTATTTTACAGCAAGTAGCACCCATCAACCAGCAACAGGAGGTGTATAAACTTTATACATATTTGCAATTTACAAAATAACTACTTACGTTGTTTTACTTAGGTACATATTTACAACACTAGAGTAGAGCTAGGTAATAAAAACGCCAAGAATATTTATTTATTATTCAATAACATTTCTGTCGACAAACTGTCATCGGAGGTGAAACGGTACCTCTCTAGTTTGGGGTGAAGAGGCTAATTGATGTACCGACTAAAGTGGCAGTAAATATATTTTATGTAGTTTGAAAATAACCTTTGCTCTGGACAGAGATCATTAAATAAATAATTACTTTGGAGCTTATTTATTTTCTTTAAAAATCCAAGTAAGTACCTATCAGCTATTTCTAAATACTCAATAATCCATCTCTCTAAGCTTCTCGTCTATTCGGATGCAGTTGTACGCTGCCTATCAAAATTCTATAACCCAGTAACTGGGAACCATATTTTTCGTGTCTGACTACCTGTAACCACGGTGAAAGATCTACAAATAACAGCCGGACCAACATGTTATGAACGATCATCCATCCAAAGAACGACCTATTTAAGCGTTTACCTCGCGCTGTGCGGCATACCCACGAGCGAGTAATCTTGTATTAAGGTTCTTATTTAGAACAAAAACAAACTTAATCCTACTCTCACCCGTAGGTAATCGAATGCCAATCAAATTCGTTCATTCCGCGGAATGATTGACGTCTCCTACGTTCAATTGTCAATGATCGACACGGTGGGCAGTACTGCCGTACACCAAGATCTTTGAAATGGAATGAATGAAAAAAAGAATGGTTCGATTTAATGAATGCATGTCAGTTGCTCTAAGAATGGGTTTGTCATTTTCAGAAGCATTTTGCTGATTATTTTTAAATTGACTCTCTAAATCATGGGTTTTGGGTGACTCAGATTTAGCAAATAGGTTTTCTGAAAATACACTATTAAGGACTATTTGACCAGATGCACTCTAAAACAAATGCACTTTAAAACAAATCACTTTACTGACAACACGTCACCCCACCTTATTTCAATCGCAACGATCTTAAAATCGTCGACTTTATAGCATTTGACGCTTTCTTCGCTATTACAGGCGCCTCACTCTATGTGCTATGAATTTAAACTATTATTTACTACACATTCCGACGCATTTTGTTCTTTTTGATAGCATTACACCAACACGTAAGGTGAAACGTGTGTAAATAAATATTAAATGTTGGGACGACAACTGGTCCACCTACCTGACTCTAATCGTGATAGTCCAAAATGTCAACGATTTTATGGGTGTTGAGACACTCAGCGTTTGTACTGACGCCTTGTAGTACGTGGATTGAATCTCTTAGTAGGTATATAATAATATGTAGGTACCTACTACACGTGTAAGAAGTTTAAACTAACTTTAAAATCTTCTGAGCATTGAAGTAGGAAAAACCGGAGAAGAGACAGATGAAGAATGAAACTGGCAGAAAATTCTTTTAGCCCTTTACGCCAGTTCGAAAATAAAGGTGGCTGTGAGTAATTTGACGGCACGGTTGGCGCAGTGGTTGAGCGATCGACTGCTGCGCTGCGTGTCGCGGGTTCGATCCCCGCATTCATCATCATTTGCATAGCCTTTTACCAAACTTTGTTGGGGTCGGCTTCCGGTCTAACCGGATGCAGCTGAGTATCAGTATTTTACATGAAGCGACTACCTATCTGACCTCCACAACCCAGTAACTGGGTAATACGATACCCCTTGGTAAGACTGGGTGTCAGACTTTCGGCTTCTGACTACTCGTAACGACTGCCAAAGATCTACAAATGAAAGCCGGGATCAACGGCTTAACGTGCTTTCCGAGGCACGGAGGAACCTCGGTATGTAAAGATGGTCACCCATCCACGGAACGATCTCGGCAAGCACAGCTTAACCTCGAAGATCGACCTGTGCGGCTGTTATTATTTAGCTACGAGCTCCTCAATCCCCGCAATAACCGGAACAAATATTTGAATGGCCTACAGATAGTTGTCCCGGGTCTGACTGTTTGTGTATTACATGTGAGTTTAAATGTTTGTAAACTCACCCACGATACAGGAGAAATTCCTAGTGTGGCGCAAAGTTTAAAAAAAAAAACATAACTGCTCTCAATATGGTGCAAGAAGACATTGTGAAGAAATTGGCATGTCCTGGAATTTCACTAACTTGAATTGGACCCCGTAAGGATGGTGGATTATGACTATTATGACCGTACTTCTTACATACAAGGTGTTGTTTTGCATCCTCGTCAAATTCAAGGAGGTAAGTATGCAAATGATACTCGTGCCAAATCAATAATAAAATAGGTAGGCTTTTTTTCTTATTTACGGAAATCGGTAAGCGTGAAACACCCGTGTTTTAAACGCGGGCCGTCTGATTCTCGCCCTATAACCGCGCTTCCACAAATGCAAATAATCTCAAACGTTTATTTGATAATTTCTTATTTCCTAAACCACGTTAAGGGGGTTGTTCTGAAATACTGACAAACATAAAAAAAAAAACAAAAAAAACAGCGTTTATTAATAATTAACTAGGTACCGTAATTTTAATTGATTAATAATGTCTTGTGTGACAACCTCCTGAATTTTGACGAGGATGCAAAACAACACCTTGTATAAAGAAGAGGTCTGTGTTGAGCAGTGGGCCAACTTTAAAGTTATGAATTGAACACTACCTACAAATCACACGCTCAAATATCTTTAAACTTTTGCGGCAATTTGTTCTTAATTTTCAATTTGAACATTGACCCATCTTACTTATACAATAAATGTGAAAGTTAGGACAATAATACAACAGCTGTATGAAAATCGCGCGCGCGCGCCTGTCGCCTATCAGCTTGTGACAAAAGTGAATGTGTATAAAAAAAAAGTTTCTTTGGGAAAGTTGTTCGTTATCATGAGTATTATCATATGTTTAAGTATCGGTCACTAATTACTAGTCACTCTATATACATCAAACTTTCCACGCGAACGAAGTCTTGGGCAACAACTAGCAAATACATAGAACTAGAGATATCACTGTATCCTTACCTGGTAAAACCGATTGTTTATGCTTCTCGCATTTATTCGATATAAATCTTTTTCCAACTCAAGCCCCTCGATTGGTCCATCGACCATCAAAGCTCTGACAAGTAAGTCAGACTTTGCTGCAATAAGTATTCAATTAGCCTAAAGAAAAACATGTGTGTAGAATAGAAATAACTATTTAAAAAGCTGTAAAAGTTTTAACTATTTATTGTCTTTGTATTTTATTTCAGGTTCTATTGAAACATGAGGTCATCGTGTCATCGGTTGGTAAAGTCAATGACTTGAGGAAAGTATGCACATAGCATAATATTACGCCTGTAATTCCCGAAGTGTTAGGCAGATGTCCTCATCTGCCTAACACTTCGGACTAAGGAGAAATTCCAAGGGTGGGGCCCTTGGAATTTCTCCTGTATCGTGGGTGCGTTTACAACATTTAAACGCACATACACAAACAGCCAGACCTGAAACAACTATCTGTAGGCCATACAAATATTTGTTCCGTGCGGGGATATAACCCGCGACACGTAGCGCAGCAGTCGGTCGTTGAGGCAATGCGCCAACCAAGTCGTCAACGTTGTGTTAACGCTCTTAACACCCATGCAATTGAGGACTAGGCTGTTGTTATCAACCGGAAACAAATCTATACTCCTTGGCTATTATTGATAATTTCATGATGTAAAATCCCAATAAAATAACATTTTTACGTCAGGGAATTCCAAGATTCCTGGGTTTCTTTTGTAAATCCGATCATATGGGGCTGTAGCGACCTACAAAAAGCAACTTATAACAAAATGTACTATAGCGCCATCTATGATAAAACTGAAAAACTAATATGGTCTGAATCTCGCAAGCAAAGTTTACATCGACTTAAGAGTAGAGAAACCCGACAACAACGCCTGTCTGGTCGGAGGATCCTGACTTTCCTATGGAGTATGTAGAAACTTTCCATCCTGTTCCTCTTACCCTAAAGAGCTTAGCCATGTTGCTTGCAACCACTTAAGGATACACCTAGTAAATGACTAGGTACAGGTACTCAAGTCCCAACCCAAATCTTGTACTTATCTTTTGACGTCTAGCACCAAGTAGACTTAGGACAAAAAAAAAATGTAAGTATTTCACTGCCGAAAAATCACACAAACAGTACATGGTCGTTGTTACATTAATTTAATACTGATGGATCTGCGCAGGAACCGTATAACCTTCACAGATCTCCAAATTAAATATTAAAAAGTCATTAAATATCTCCACAATTCTGACATTCACAGGAAACTATTAAATTGTAGTAGACATTTACGATATGCCATCAAAACGCGGGTGTTCTGATCATCTCTTGTTTCTGGTATTGTACATACATTTCCAGTATATTATGGCCTCGCTTTGTAAAGGTTTCCCGTGCAGGGAGAGATCCGCAAAAACTGGTTTTGAATAGCTTGATTGGTTGCATACGATATTTTATTTAACTATCGTGTCGAATTTTTGTATTTATTTATTTGACATTCTGACTAGATTTGGAAGCTGTAGGCTTGTAGGTTAATGTGTTTTATTGGAAAACATGTAACGTTATCTGCTTGAAACTAATTAAACTATGTAGTGGAAAAGGTGCTGTTACAATGGTCTCGTTTGTGGTCAAGCCATGGTCAGAAAACACAAAGTGGTGTGGAAGAAGAGAGGACAGGTGGCGTACCATGACGTTTTAAAACATTATTGACCCATTCTTATTCCAGAGTGAAAAAGAGACGGAGCTATACAGGTCGTCTAGCTCCATCTCTTTCCCACTCTGGAATAGGAATGGAACAATAATGTTTTAAGCGTCATAGTAACCCTCCAGGTCGTTGCCTTGTAGAGAGGCAGAGTTTATATTGACAAAAATAACAGAACATCACGCCTGTAAGCCCCGAAGGGTAAGGCAGAGATGTACCTAATAGTACTCCCACATTCTTAACAGACTAACGAAGCACATCATCTACCTCATCCTTTAAATGTTATTGAACGCACCCACGATACAGGAGAAAATCGTAGTGTGGGGCAAAGTTTATAAAAAAAAAAATGTACGAAATTTAAAAAAAAAATGGTGACTGAACTTTAAGTGATGCTAACCCGTTACAGTGCTGAAACGTGGGCGTTGAGCTTTATTACTAGATAAAAGCTTAACATTCCGAACGGTTTCGTCACAATTGACCTTTGAAACAGCGTTTATGTCGCCACACTCTGGAACTCCAAACTTTTTGTGTGACGTCCTGTGGCGCTTCTGTACCCGTGTTGCACGATTTTCACGGAAATATTGCTCCATGGTTGTAAATGGTTGGTTAATCCTGTCATCACGGTACGAACTAATAAGAGGTAAGTAGGCACAGGGACCACGGAGCGGAGTCTTGTTCTAAAAGGATTTTTTTAAGCAGTTTTTGGGATTGATAAATCTTTTCGAATTTTTGTGGAGCTTTTAAACAATATTTAAATCAAAATAAATCATTGAACCCATAAAACTGTAATCTGAGTCTGTTAATAGATGGAAAACTCGCTAAAAGTTTCTAATAAACAAGTAATAAAAACTATCTACTCAACTTTCCCGCATAATTTACTATCCCACTAAAATCTACTGAACATTTTATAAACACGTATTTGCCCTCTCATTAAAACTCAATCATCCATTTTAGGTTGAGCTTCCCTGCTTCATAGATCACAATATTTTTTACTGTCAAACAGTTTTTTGAAAAAAAACAGGGGTCGAAAGAGTTTGGTTGTAAAACTAATTTGGTCTCGCTTCTTATGTTACTGTCGAACTTCAGAGCCGTAGCTAGTAATAAAAGATTAAAATAGAAAATAGAGTTTAGGGCCGTTTTACGACCGAGTACGGTCCTAACTCCTAACAAACGTTGCGTCGTATTTGGTTATGTTAAGTAGGTGAAAGTGAAGTGTTGGGTATGTAATAAAGTTTATTGTAAACTAAATGGCAGTATGTGAACGCAACGCATACGTTTTACTGTGAGGCAATGCCGTTTAACATTTACTTAAAGGCTTTCGAAGATTTTGATTCTAGATTTTTGTTTCATATAAAGTGGCAAACCAAAAAAGGAGTGTTCAAGTCATGTTCACGATAAGATAAGAGAAAATATACCAGGAGAGACATTTCAAAAAAATATTCCAAAAAGATAAAAATCTCACGACCAGCCAGCACTTTTTGACATTTACACCAAAATGCACGCTAACTTTATTAATGTACTGATGGCGTCAACGATAAAGCCAGTAAGTAATTCAAAAGAAATTCCAAATTCGATTTGACCCGACTTTCGAATTCGCATCATTAATATTGTCGCTTGCCTAAAACGGGACGATTTCCATTCGATTTTACTCCGCTGATGCATTCGATTATGGAATTCGGTATCGTAAATCGTGGATGTGCCTCGGGTATCGAGTACTCGCATAATTTCCGAAGCAATTCGTTTGACAGGTGCCCGAAGCGATAGCGCATTACTCTGTTGCATGTCTTTATTCGGCCTTATTTCGCAGTGTTGACTATGATACTCGAACCGCCTTTTTTGCTGCGAAAGGATGCATTATTTGTAAGACTTTATTGTGTTTTGTTCCTTAAATGCACGTCGTTTAAATGCGGGTTCGATGTGTTTATTTGTACATTACAAATATAGCTTTTGTGACCGTATTTTAAACATTGTCTGCACCTTTCTGCGGTCGACCAATAAGTAGTGAAAATTTACGGTCTTCGCATTAGTTATGGGTCTACTTGCTTTAATATAGGGGGTGACCAATACCATTTACGTAACTTAACTTGCCTCTGACGTGTTCTTACTTTTCCTTTTCAGCTGTAAGCTTTAAGGACTAGATCTAAAAACGTTACTTAGCATAGGCTTTGATTTAGACACATTCCCGTATCTATCGTCCACTTCTAGTTTGTCATCAGTGTCACAGTTCTGTGACATTATCAGACTTGATCAGACGCTTGACCAAAGTTGTAATTATTCCACATTGGTAGCACTTATTCCACTCACAGCTGGATAGGAAGGATCCTATCCCTCCCTTCTCATCTGCGCGAGTCTCAACTAGGTCTAACCCACGATCTTGTGAAGGTCATCCATCCATCTAACTAATGGTCTGCCCACATTTGACCAATGTGCTAAGTAACGTGAAGCAGTGATAACTTAATGGAGTGACTTTCGGACTGCCATTGTCAGTCATTGGTGTCGAGTTCGAACACTTCGAACCCATGACACACATCTCTGATTTTTCGGATTCATGTGCGGATTCGTGTTTATTATTTAACTATCGCATGCTTCGGTAAAGGAAAATATCGTGAAGGAACCAGCATGCCTGAGCGATATTTCTCGTCGGCATGTTAAGCCAAGTCAGAGGCCAATGAGGCATAAACCACACGATAAAGAAGAAGCAACATTTAAAATCTAAGCCTTGGTCCACAATACGGTGGAAAATATAGTAAATATAATAATATTTTAAACCCAAACCTGACATGACTCACTCCACCTATGCCAGTTTCTGCTCTCATTTCCGACCTGAAAATCAATGTTTCCTATGACATCTTGATAACTGTATTGCGCGCACGACGTTCGTGTTCGGGTGCGATCGGACGCGCTCGTGACGGCTCGTGTCATTACGCGCCTGTTCGGTCAGATTCGTGCGCACCCGTTTCGGCGTTACGATTGTTAGTACGTGTACAATAGGGATGGTAAAGAGGTAGGATTTAAGGTTTCATTGTACACCTGTACATTTCGTCATTTATGTTTAAGTTCCATGTAATTGGGGTCGCCCCCAATTACATGGTTGATGGCAATATTGTTTGACCTGGGAATTGAACCCAGGTCCTCATGCTCAGCAGCGGCGCTTGCGGCCACAAGACCAATGAGGCAGGCAACGAGGTGTTATTTCTGCGCTGAAAGTCATTTCTGAGGATGCGCAGCCTAAGTAAGCCTCCCCTAATGTGGACTTAGACTTAGGAGAACTTTGGAGATCCGTTGGATTCGAGACACACAAGACTGTTTATTATAGAATCGTTATCATTAGAGAAGGACTGGCTGGATGCCTTACTTAAATCAACAACCTCCTAGGTAAAATAATTTAGCTCAAAGACATCTCCTTAAAGAAAAAACTCTTCTACTAAGTTTCTTTATGGAACTAGTTTAGGTAGACCATCGCTAATCTCCTTTCTGCCTTGTTGATTATCAGATTCCTGCAATAAAAGCCTGTTTTTTTTTAGGTTGTTTTCAGACAATTCTAATAATTTCAGTTTTCATTACACGCCAATAAAAGCCCAAACTCGCCAACCCTACCACCACAATCACAACTATTGACCACAACTGTCAAAATCGTGCACACGATTATTAACATTACTGCATGCGTATAGAGGAGATACTTGCTTGGATATTAAGCGTTGTTATTGTAACATTAGGTCGTGGGTGTACGGCTAATGTTTGTCTGCAATCGTTTTGATAAACTGCCGTATATAATGATATGTAAGACACGATCGGCGTGACCTTTTGGCTTAGATCGAGCCTATTATCAGCCTCCTATAATTGACGGTAGGTAATAATTAATTGTGACATGCCCCTTTTCTGATATGTTTATTACAGGGCTTAGTATAATGTTCTAGGCATCTAAATTAGTGTTTTTTCAGAGATAAAATCCTTTTGACGTGACAACGTCTTATAAATTGGTTTGCCGGGTGACACTTCAAGAAACTGCGTTACGCTCCGCTCACGTTATGCGCTCACAATGAGAGCGAGTGAGAGGCACGCGTGCCTTTCACTTTTTATGTCTGTCTCTCTCGCTCTTAGGCGGGCTAACCATGCCCGAGTGGAAGGGACGCGTGCCTCTATATATGTATATTTGTATATAAATACGTATGTATGTGTAAAGGTAAAAATAAAATTTTGTTAATATGAAATTCAGTGCGAGATTCTTTGTATAAATTAATGTTTTAAATATAATTCTTTGTATAAATAAATGTTTTAAATTGTTACTATTATTTTATTTTACCACTCAAAGTCCTTGTCACGTAAAACTTTCGCCCGTATACTGACTTTACAGGCAACCAATTTTTTTTTTCAGGAATACTACTTACTACTTCCCTATAAGCGCTTGGAGCAGGCTTTGCTGGGAGTTTCTCTGAGAGATCACATCCAGAAAGAGGTGACCCGACGGAGAACCACAGTTGTCGCTATAGCTCACAGAATAGGAAAACTGAAGTGGCAATGGACCAACCATATTAGCCGTAGAACCGAAGACCGTTGGGGTAGACGTGTTCTTGAGTGGAGACAGCGAATCGGCAAGCGTGGCGAGCGGCTCTCAGGCTCGGTGGAGCGACGATCTTCGCAGGGTCACAACTGGATGAGGGCTGCGGAGAATCGAGTTGAGTGGCGTGCGATTGGAGAGGATGTCCAGCAGTGGACTGTTGTAGACTGATGATGACCAACCCTATAATATAAGGTGTGATGGCATCCACAACGCCACGTATGAACTCCATAACATACCTGACGTCACTAAAATCATCACTCACTTGACTAAAATATGCAACCACCTGGCTACAACCGTCGGGCATTGTCTCATCGGATACAACAGCCGTCTGATCAGAGAATCCTTCCTCTTCAATAGAGGGAGAGGAATTTTCCACCCTGTTTTTCATGTCTCTAATTTTACTTGCAGCCACTGATGTTATACCACCGTCATTCGACCACAGTATACGGTTATAATAAAGTCATCATTCTCTTGCCCTTATCCCAATTTATTTGGGGTCGGCGCAGCATGTCTTCGTCTTCCATACTTCTCTATTACTTGCCATCTCATGAGACTTCTACTTTCTTGCCATATCATCCTTCAAGCAGTCCATCCATCGTTTCTTTGGTCTTCCTCTACTCCTATAACCATCCACATTCATACTCAGAATTTTCCTCACGACATTT
The DNA here is from genome assembly GCA_963082945.1 of Cerastis leucographa. Classification (NCBI taxonomy): domain Eukaryota; kingdom Metazoa; phylum Arthropoda; class Insecta; order Lepidoptera; family Noctuidae; genus Cerastis; species Cerastis leucographa. Next base: position 4,270,350 of record OY720359.1, read on the forward strand.
TCCTCATTCCTTCGCATTACATGCCCATACCACGACAACCGATTACCGCACATCTTTTCAGTCACCGGCGTCACACGGTTATATTAGAGTATTATAATTTAATCATCATCTTTTCAGCCTAAGGAAGATCACTGTTGGACATTACGTCCCCCCTAAGCTTCTCTACATACTTACATAGACTCCTGTGCCTCTCGCATCCAATGAAGTCCCATGGGTTTTACCCACGGACCACCACTGTTGAGACCTTCTAACGCTCTTCTGGTATATGTTTCTTTCCGCCAAAGCCGTTCTGCTTAAGATGAGGTTTCGGGCTATTGTTCATCTTCAAGTAGATCATTGTTTATCTAAATTCTAAAATAAACAGATCTACCTTGATGCGGTCAGTAGGTATACATTAAGCGCATACACGGGAAGCATTGTGCATGAGGGAGGAGGTCCAATAGACTCAACAAAAGATGGAACAAGGCTGCCAATAATGATGCCATTTGAATTGAAGTCACATAAACCAAGACTACTCCATGTGTTCTATCAAGTCATAAAATCGTGCGAAGCAGGGGCGCGTCGCTAGTTGTATTCCATTTTTATAAAAGACACCTGTCTTCATAAACGTAGAAAATAATCAGCGTAGGTAGTGAGAAGATATAAAAGTATTTATTATATCTAAAATGATTTACATGAAAATACAGTTTTTAATGTCGTCTTTTTATTCATTCACCATTTTGTAAGGTCGGGGTGGACTATAAAATTAAATATTATGAGATGTTTAGATATTTTATAGTTTTGGCTTAAAGTAGCTAGCTTAAAGAAGTTGGTCGCACAAATTTAAGAATATTAAAATGTTACTTCTTCTGATTTATTACACAAATTTACGCACGAGATATGAAATGAGTTTTTATGTGTGTGTGTGTGCGTGCGTTTACAGGGTGGATGGACACACACATGGTTACCACGAACCCGTATCGAAAACAGAAATTTGACGATAATTTTAAAAAAATTGCTATTCCATCACTTTGACAGTGAAGGTGTTGCACTTTTTTAATCCCCGAATAAAAATTGGGTCTTCGGCATGATACTAAACACGTAGATAATAACCGTTTGTGCATCGATATCCGTACCACCCTGTACAATTAAATTTTTAAGTGGAGAAGTAGAAGTTATTTATTTCAGAACACTCCATGTTATTGTAACGTTTTAATTACGTTATTAAATAAGAGCCTTTAAGAGCGTTTACGCCTTACGACATTTCATACAAACTTTCAAGTCGTTATTTTCCGAAATGACTGAACTGATTTTGATGAAACTTCGTACACATAAGCAAGATACACAGATCTAAAAAGTTACTAAAAAACATTTTCGAAAAATAGTGTTACAGTTAAATTAGACCGAATTTAAAATTTCTATAGAAAATTCCAATTATCTCTTGTTTTAAAACACATTTTGAAAATATTTTTTAGTAACTTTTTAGACCTATGTATCCTGCTTATGCGTATAAAGTTTCATTTAAATCGGTTCAGTCATTTCGGAAAAAAACTACTTGAAAGTTTGTATGAAAAGCGGTAAGGGATAAACGCTCTTAACATAAGATCAGTCAGTCTATTAAATAAAGTTCATTTTTGCGTCTTCTGAACCTAGGTACCTACATAACAGATCTTGATGCGTTTTGGGGCATTTATTCCGAAAGGGTTACGTATGTAGAAGGCTTAAGAGGGGACTCTAGTGGGCCTTTCTTCATACAAACGTATTCCGCTGTTTTCTTAGTGGATAATGCGTCTAGAGCTATGATCATTTTCCAAAAAATCTAGGTCTTATTAATACATGCCCTTATCATTTCCTTTTTTCAAAACTTAATCAGTAAAATAATTATGACAAGCCAAAAACCCAAAAAAAAGCCCGTTTTTACCGCAACGACTATCAGACAAATTAGATAAGTTTTTAACAAAAAAGAAAATGTTGAAGCATAGATACACTTTTCCTCTAAATTTGGATATGAGAATTATTTAGATCAGTTTAGTTTTGAAGAAGAAAACAGCGGAATACAAAACGTCTTTTGGTCAAGATTTTTGTTGGGGAAATCAGCCTGAGCTGCAGTTGTCCCTTTCGCACTTTACGGGGGCTCGTCGGGCATAGCGCGACGGCAATAGTTTCTTCAAATACCTATTCTTCAAATTCTTTGGGGCTAGAGTCCCCTCTTAAACGGACCCTTCACGAAGCTGTCAACCAAGTATTCTGTACATCACATTAAGTAACTCTTAAGCAAAAATTATTGCTGGGAAATTACTTTTTTATAGTAAAAAATCACGATTTACCCTAGGACTCAATGTAACGCACTCAAAACATATTGCTGATGGATGCATTGAATAGTACAGGAGGTCCTGTATTTTAATTAAAGTTACCTATAACATTTAAAAAAAACCGGCCAAGTGCGTGTCGTACTCACACGCACACAGGGTTCCGTACCACCGAACAATAAAATAAAAAAATATTGTTAATATTATTAAATTATTTTTATATGTAACAGCAAAACTAAATTTGTTTTTCATCGTGTGTTAATGAAAAACAAAGTTACTGCTGCAGTTTGATGAAAAAGTCCTATATCCCAAAAACTAAACATCATATCTTATTCAAACCAAGTTTCGTTGAAAGTTTTTTTTACGTTCTATAATCCTAAATATTTTCAGAATTTTCATCCTCTTACTTTAGAAATTAGAGGGACACACACACACATTTTACCACTTTGGAAGTGTCTCTCGCGCAAACTATTCACTTTAGCCAAAAAAATGATATTAGAAACCTCAATATCATTTTTGATGACCTGTCCATAGATACCCCACACGTATGGGTTTGATAAAAAAAATTTTTTTGAGTTTCTGTTCTAACTGTGGGGAACCCCCAAAATTTATAGTTTTTTTCTATTTTTGTGTGAAAATCCTTACCAAGTTTCAACAGTATAGTTCTTATAGTTTCGGGATAAAGTGGCTGTGACATACGGACGGACAGACAGACACATGACGAATCTATAAGGGTTGCGTTTTTTGCCATTCGGCTACGGAACCCTAAAAATATCGCAATGACGGAAAGAAAAAGTGTGTTTCAGTTTCGTTAAGGATATTTTTACATTAAACAACCTGTTTTGCATCCTCGTCAAAACTCAGGAGGTTGTGGATGATCCAATAAACGTTTGAAATTGTTTATATGTGTGGAAGCGCGGTAATAGGGCGAGATTCAGACGAGCCGCTTTTAAAACACGGGCGGTTTACACTTACCGATTTCCGTACCTAAAAATATATATATAAATAATCTACCCATTTTATTATTGATCCGGGAGGAGAATCATTAGCATAGTTACCTCCTTGAATTTTACGAGGATGCAAAACAACACCTAGTAGACATTCGCACTTAACTTAAAAATGGTACAGACTTCAATATTTAAACATGGCGCCATGACAGTACCTACATTGCATCCGTGTGAAGTAGGGGCGAGCTAGTAGTACTAAATCAAAATATAAAACCATGAATGAGTAAGTGATTTCCCAGGCTAGGTTAACTGTAACCTATCTTTAACTTTATTACCATAACTTTTACGACATGCGTGGAAATTTTGAGCCCTGTGTTTGCATTATATGTTTTATCAGAATTATCAAAGGTATCTTATTATAGTTATATTGTGGGTACTAATCAAAAGTAAAAAAAGTATATAATTAACTTACTACCTGTGAACACTTCGTTAAGCAAGCCATCTGCTTAGCCTTTTCCCAAACTATCTTGGGGTCGGCTTCCAGTCTAACCGGATGCAGCTGAGTACCAGTATTTTACATGAAGCGACTGCCTATCTGACCTCCACAACCCAGTAACTGGGTAATACGATACCCCATGGTAAGACTGGATGTCAGACTTTTTGGCTTCTGACTACTTGTAACGACTGTCAAAGATCTACAAATGACAGCCGGTACCAACGGCTTAACGTGCTTTCCGAGGCACGGAGGAAACTCGGTATGTAATTATGGTCACCCATCCACGGACCAACCTCGGCAAGCACGGCTTAACCTTAAAGATCGACCCGGGCGGCTGTTATTATTTAGCCACGAGCTCTTCGTTAAGCAAGCAACAGGTACAAAAGTACCTATGCAAGTAGCTGCCATGCCATTGTGCCGTTGGGTAGTCATTCATCTGCCCAGCCTTTTCCCAGCTATTTTGAGGTTGGTTTCCAGTGTTACCGGTTGCAGCTCAATACCAATATTTTACATGGTGCGACTGATTATCTGACCTCCACTACCAGGGTACAAAAACTTATAAAATGCTCAAAACTCACCAATTAGAAGTTGTTATCCTGTATACTCTGTTACGCTGATAGTGCTATTCCATACTATCGGCAGACATAAGTCCAGATTATTTTATTTGTATTTATTTTCAAAATGCTTAATATATAGGGTGAGTGGTAATTAGTGCCCGATAATTAAATACGTGATTGTACTCATGAAAACAAACAACTTTCCCAAAGAAACATTTTTTTATACTCATTCGCTTTTATCACATTAACAAAACAGCAATATGAAATTCGGCGTTACGAACCGTGCGTGTACGGTAATGAGACAGAACGGCGTCACGCGCCTAAAAGCTGATAGGTCACAGGCGCACGCGTGCGCGAATTCAATACGGCTGTTGTGTTGTTGTGATAAAATTGATTGAGTATGAAAAAATGCTTCTTCGGGAAAGTTGTTTGTTATCATGAGTACAATCCCATGTCGCTAATTACCAGTCACCCTATATACAATACACGGTGTAAATCACCTCATCACAAAGCCGTCAACCAAGCATTCTGTACATGAAACTAAGTAACTTTACGCAAAAAATATTGCTGGGAAACGAATTTTTTTTGGGGCGTGTAAAATCATGTTTTGTGGTAGATCTCAATGTAACGCACTCAAAACATTGTGCTGACGGACGAATTGAATAGTACGGGGGTCGTGGAAGTGTTTTAAATAAAAATCTAACATTAAAAACTTGTTTTAAAAAAAATACTTGTCAAAATGTTGGAACTTTGACCCCTAATATCTCTGTAACTAGAAGGTTCCCAGGTATGGTGTAGAACAAAAAAATGATCGCAATGACAGGGAGAACCAGTGCCTTTCTGCTTCGTTAAGAGGTGTTTTACACCCTTTGTATACATGCAAGCATGTAAACTGAATAGTTTTTACCTTTGTGCCAGTTACGGCATGTTTGCAGCTTTAGTCTAGCTAGTTCGCAGGATCGGCTGCTAATCTCGTTCTGGGTTTAAACCGGGTAAAATGAGGTACCTAGTTCTTGGTTTATTTATAAACAGTAAAAGGTAGAATAATAAAAATCTGGAAATTGAAAGTCTTTTACTAAAGAAAGCCCTTGTAGAAGAAAGCTCTTGTAGATTTAGGAATAACAGAAAATGCCACTTTAAAAACTCATTGTGCCCGGTGCCGTTTACCTTATACATAGCAGTTACTTTTTAAAACTCGTATCACTTTATTCGATCTACCCAAATCACCCGATTTCGTCATACAATACAGTTGGTTTCCTTTCATGAGCTAATCTAATTTATATCGCGATACACTGTGCATGTGCTTGAATACGATATTATACGATATAGTAGGTAGGATGGATGCTAATGTGTAAACATTCGTGGATCGGTATGTTCGTCACTGCGTGTAATGTTCTGTGGGTTACAAAGATGTAGACGTAGGCTGGATGGGGCCTACCCCATACACACACTCCTAAGTGTGTTTGGGAACTGAATTTGAGCGTGGTTGCGATGGTAAGGCGAATAATAGGTGTGAAAAATGTGAGTTAGTGTAGTAGATTTTAATTGGTCGTAGACTCTAGAGCAGTTTTGATTTTTGGATTAGTCTGTCAGTTAATATGGTTATTACTGACCTGAATACCGAAGTTATTAAAAAGATAGTTGCGTTCATTTTAGCCTTTATTGTATATAGTATAACTTCAAGCTATGTAGATGACTTGTGCCCAAACAATGATGATGTGTTATACAAAACTAAAATAGTAAATATTCTGTTAAAAACTGTAAATAATAATTTTATTTACTGGCTAGGGAACAAAAAAGCCGTACTTGTCGAGGTTGATCCGTGGATTGGTGACCATGATTACATACCGAGTTTCTTCCGTGCCTCGGAAAGCACGTTAAGTCGTTGGTCCCGGCTGTCATTTGTAGATCTTTGACAGTCGTTACGAGTAGTCAGAAGCCAAAAGTCTGACATTCAGTCTTACCAAGGGGTATCGTATTACCCAGTTACTGGGTTTTGAAGGTCAGATAGGCAGTCACTTTATGTAAAATACTGGTACTCAGCTGCATCCGGTTAGACTGGAAGCCGACCTCAAGATAGTTTGGGAAAAGGCTAGGCAGATGATGAGTGACCAAAAGAAACCCAAAAATGATTTAGAAAAAGGTCCTTAGGTTTACAGTTTTACAGTTTAATGCCCAAATAACTAATAGCCACATCTAGTAACTCTACAGCCTGGTCATAGTAGAGGCAGCGACGCGCGATAGAGTCATTTCCTGATTTTGATGTCGCAATACAATGTTCCATGTAAGTATATCGAAAGTTTTGACATCTTTATTACGTATATAAAACTAATGTGTTAGCAGGTTATATTATTATTTTTTATTTCTTTTTTTTTTATTATGGCAATGTATGTGGGAAACAAAGTTCTTTTGAAATGGGTGGATTTATTATTTTTTGGTTAGGTTGTGAATGGTGTTAAGGAAAGTATGGTTTATCGTTTGATATCGTCTTTCTGATTTACGCGCATGATAAACAGATTATGAGGTGACATAATGGAAAGTTGTAACGCATTTTTTTTCGCCTTTTTCCTTCTATGTTCGTGTTGGCTTCCAGTTTAACGGAGGCAGCTGAATACCAGTATTTTACATGTAACGACGGTCAAAGATCTGCTAATGACAGCAGGAACCAAAGGCCTAACGTGCTTTCCGACCCATGGTCACCCATCCATGGATCGAGCTAGGCAAGTACTGCTTAACTTTGAAGATTGGCCCGTGCAACTGTTATTATTACAGCACCATAGCATGCTGTAAAATCCACCACATTGGTTTTATGTCTTTACCGATTCGAAGTTTTGCTGGGTAGCTATTAAGCTTTTTTTCGACTCTGGCTCTTATACAGGGTGTAACGGAAAGGGTATATACATCCTTAAGGGTGTGCTACAGACCATCAAACTGAACATGTTTCTCATCATAAAACATGTTTTTCAGCAAAAAAAATATCTGCTGCCACATAGAAAATTACAATACCTATTCGACCCAAATGTATAGGCAGCTGATATTTTTTTTTTGCTGCAAAAAAAATGTTATGTTGTGAAACATGTTCAGTTTGATGGTCTGTAGCACACCCTTAAGGATGTATATACCCTGTATAAAGGGTGTAAAACACCTCTTAACGAAGCCGAAAGGCACTGGTTCTCCCTGTCATTGTGATCATTTTTTTGTTCTACATCATACCTGGGAACCTTCTAGTTACGAAGATATTAGGGGTCAAAGTTCCAACTTTTTGACAAGTATTTTTTTAAATACAAGATTTTAATGTAAGATTTTCACTTTAAACACCTCCACGACCCCCGTACTATTCAATCCGTCTATCAGCACAATGTTTTGAGTGCGTTACATTGAGTTCTATCACAAAACATGATTTTACACCCTCCAAAAAAAAGTCGTTTCCCAGAAATAATTTTTGCGTAAAGTTACTTAGTTTCATGTACAGAATGCTTGGTTGACGGCTTCGTGATGAGGTGATTTACACGGTGTATAGGTACTTAGTTACTGCGGATACACCAACCCTTGGTGGTCCTCAGAACCCAGTAGAAGATAACTAAAACCACTGAGATTGTGTGTCGTATATCTTTGAGTAACTGATATCTATTTATCTAGCCAGTTTAAAATATACTGTACACTAGTACTGTAGATTACTACAGTACTAGTGTACAGTGTGTTATTTACAGAATCCTGACATCATTAATATAATGATAAAATTATCTTAGATTGCATACTTAAGACTTCCTGTGAGTCTTTTAATTCTTGTAATTGGCTTATCAGGGAACTGTTTCACTATCCTTCAAAGATTGTTAGTCTAAATTACTGCGTCTATGGTTTGTAGATGGGATAGAAGAAAGATGTTTTATTTTGTTATATAAGAGGTTAGGCATTTGGAGTGAGCAGCGGTGACCCAGTGGTGGCAGTCCCGACTTACGAGCAGTAAGTCGTAGGTTCAAAGCTAGGCAGGCGCATTACTTTCTGTAATTTATTGAAGTGAAACTTCTTATGCGACTTCCAACAATTTTGCGTTAAACGTTTAACGCTACCATGGAGGGGGAATAGAAAGAGACAGAGCGAGAGTGAATGCGTGGCACTCGAACGCATGCGTGTATTACGAAGTTGGGACACGCGGTGGGACTCCACGCACAATTTTTTTTTTTATCACCGTTTCTCTCATAACGGTGAAGGAAAACATCGTGAGGAAACCGGCATGTCGTAGAACGAAAAATTCGAAGACATGTGGATTACAGCCCACTCCCTCTCATAGTGAGGAAGGCTGTGTCCCAGCAGTGGGTACATTATAGGCTAATTATGATGATATGATGAGGCATATGGAGAGTTTTGTTTTGTATACAAACATAAACAAAACATCACGCTTGTGACGCTTGTATCCCCGAGGTTAGGCAGAGGTGTTCCCAATTATAAGTACACCCACATATCTCCAGTTATGTTTAAGTCCCATGTAATAGGGGGCGAGCCTATTGCCATCAATCGGGCACAAATCCAGACTCCGTGGCTGCTACTGAGAAAATTCGTGATAGATAAACCCAGAAACGCTTTAGCCGACCCGGGAATCGAACCCAAGACCTCATGCTCAGCAGTCGCCCTTGCGACCCCGAACACCGGGGCAGTTTTGTTTTCTAACAAGTCCTTTATATCTAGTTTATCATTTAGAAACGGGCATGGTCTTAAATCATACTTCATTAAATAGCTTTTAACTCTTTACCCATGTACTTATTTAAAACGCATAAAAAACCGGCCAATTGCCAGTCGGGCTTACGCACGAAGGGTTCCGTACCATTATTTATAAAAACGAGCAAAAAATTACTTTAAATAAAAAAATTACTGCCCCCTTCAATATTTATTTTATTCTGTTTTTAGTATTTGTTGTTATAGCATCAACAAAAATACATAATCTGCAGAAATTTCAACTGGCTACCTATCTTGGTTCGTAAGATACAGCCTGGTGACAGACGGACGGACGGACGGACAGCGAAGTCTTAGTAATAGGACACCCGTTTGACCCTTTGGGTACGGGACCCTAAAAAAAAAACATATCAATTTTCTTTGTCTTCTTTGCGCTTCAAGATGCTTTGAAAGTAAAGTACTTTCGCCTTGCTATCTGTAGTTTTCTAGCTGCATCTTTGGTTACAGTACCCAAAAATATAATAATATTAAAGTATCTGAAACGGTTACATATACTACGCGACAGTAACAGAGCAAACGAGGATGTGGCCGGTAGGAGCGCTGCCTAATTTCGTCTAATTTCATCCTCTAACCGTGACAAAGTTATTGTGCTGCTGTCAAAGTGATCCCACACCATATGAATTAGGTAAGTGAAATTGTGTTATAAATACGGGTTATAAGTGAAAACTTTTATTTATGATGGATATGATAGGTCATTGTGATAGTTTTGAAATGAATTACGTGTAAATGTGTGTAGTTCAAAGTGTAGTTACAATTCGTTCGTACATTCGTTCGTTCAGTACGTTGAACAAAAAAATTACAACGTTTTGAAGTTGTTAAGGGATTGAATAATTTGTTAAAAGTGTTTATGCTATTGCATCAGTTTATTCTTTCGACATTATCCTTGATATTATCAAGATTGGCTTTTGGATTACTTCAAGTGATTGTCATTTTTAGGGTACCGTACCTCAAAAGGAAAAAAAAGAACTCTTATAGGATCACTTTGTTGTCCGTCCGTCCGTCAAGACCCTTTTTCTCAGGAACGCGTCAAGGTATCAAGCTGGAATTTATATCAAATACTCAAGTCTACTGTCCCTTAGAACTGTGAAAAAATCAAACTTCTAAGCCAACTTTATCAAAAGATACAGCCGTTTATGCCGCCAATTTCCGCAAATTTTCGACACTCACAAGGGAAAAAAAACCTACAGGGTACTTCCCGTGACCTCAGAATCTTGAAATTTGGTACGAAGCAACGTCTTATAGAGCACAGATAAAGGAAAAATTGCGAAAACCGTAAATTTTTAAATTCACCAGATAATAAAAATATTTTTAACAATTACGGTTTTAAAAGTACGAAACGGCCGGTTTTTTCCCAAATGTTATTGCTGCTTTTCAAATAGTATGGATCAAAACTAAATTCCGTATGTCAAACTCTTAGGAGCTCGGGGAAACTCGTAAATCTCGTAGTTTTTGGTAAAGTTTCAAAAAGAAACGATACAAAATGACTTGATCGACGAGGCTTCTTTATATTCGATATCGAGGATTTCTTTATATTTGCACGTCACATCATGTGGCAAACATGGCTGTACCTAATAATGTTTTCACCATCTTGCATGCATGTGTTTTCTTGTATGTATGACACATGTTTATGCAAATAAATAATAAAAAAGAAAAAAAAGAAAAAGAGACACAAACATAATTAACACACATGATGATTATCTTGACTTATCTTAACCCATTACATTAGAAACAAAATACACAATAAATTCCCAAAAAATACACCCAAAATATAAACAGCACATACAAATTGGTCAAAAACAGTAGATAACGTATTCTAATATTCTAAATGTAACGCTTTGTGTCCATGGGTCATGGTGCGTGGCGGTTTTGTTGAGGCCCTTTATTTATGATCATTAGGGTCCAGTGTGCGAGTAGGTTTTGGCTACATGGAACTAGGAAGTAAGGGAATTTAGACGTTTATTAATTTAGACAGACGTTACACAAGTCAGCAACCACTGAAGAGAAGAAAGAAGAAGATGTAGTTATGAGTATGAGTAATAAATGAGTATATGCTTACATAGTTTGACTTGAGGATGAGTGAAAGCTGACTAACAAAATGTATTCAAATAAACATAATCGTTTTATTTCGAGAGTGGCGGTGGCCCAGTGGTGGCAGCCCCGACTTACGAGCAGTAAGCTGTGGGTTCGAACCCAGGCAGGCGCATTACTTTGTGTAATTTATTTCATCAACGCTGCTCTCAAAAACGGTGAAGGAAACATCGTGAGGAAACCGGCATGTCCTAGAACCAAAAATTCGAAGACATGTGACATCTACCAACCCGCACTGGGCTCGCGTGGTGGATTACAGCCCACTCCCTCTCATAGGAGAGGAGGCCTGTGTCCCAGCAGTGGGAACATTATAGGCTAATGATGATAATGATGATGCTTTTATTTCGGACAACTATGAGATCCATAAATTGTTAGTAACAGGTTTGCACTTAAACACTATTGTTAGTAACTTAACTAAAGAAAAATTTATGAGAGAACCACCAGCTATAGCACAACAGCTCTACAGCTGTAAAAGCTATATTTGCAAGGCAGATGTGAGTGCAAACCCGGAAGGGGAAAGAAGAAAATACCATAAACTGACCCTATTGGTGAGGTTCTTCAGAAAAGTCAGCTGCACTGTACTCGCAATCCGGTGCGAGTATGACCTGATCAGCTATGAACGTGGACCAGGCATAAGGGAGTGTGTAAGGATCCTAGCTGCATGTGGCGTTCTGTTGCTTCTGCCCATTGGAATAAAGTTCATTTAAAAAAAAAAAAAAATGATCATCACCAATAAACACAATACAACATTGACCGATCCAGCACGCATGTTTGAAAAACAAAAAAACGTCAGCTAGAAAATTAACAAAAATAACGCAATTCATTTCAAATAAAAGGGATAAATTAGAAGCCATCTATGAACGTGAACGAGGCAAACATACTTCCTAGTATGTAATGATTGTAGCTACATTTGGCGTTCTGTGCTTTCTGCCCATGGGAATAATAATTATGTTTATTTAAAAAAAATGATCACCACCAATAAACACAATACAAAGACAAATCCAGCAAACATGTTTGAAAAAAAAAGCGTCTGTTAGAAAATTAAGAAATCTTTTTTTTTTTTTAGCGAGTCGATGGCAATCTGATTAATGACAATTAGATTGCCATCGGAACCCGGAACTTTGATAGGCATACCTATGACTACTTTATTTGCGCCGATCGGTTCCTGTTATTGACAAACAACAGGACGCTGGCTGCCGTTTTCCAAACTAAGGGTGGTGGTGGCTGGGGTCGGCTTCCTGTCCAACCGGGTGCCAGTATTTTATATGGAGCATCTGCCTATCTGACCTCCACAACCCAGTTAGTACTGGGTAATAACGATACCCCTTCACGAGCGGAAGGGAATGTCAGACTTGTTCTGACTAAAACCCAACCATGTTCCTTCTTAGCCTTTTAGGTTCCAGGACCACAGTATCTTTTTCGAACAGTCCCGCAGCCCTGGCAGGCGTCGGCCCTCTCGGACCCCTTCCGATTTGCTGACATCTCCTTGAGGCGCGCGTGGAATACGAACGCGCCGTCGACACGGCCTGTCGTTATGAGACGGACGGACGGTGAGCTAGCCCATTACTCACCGTCCACAGGCCCGCGTTAACGATACCCCTTGATACTGGTTGTCTGACTTTCGGGCCAATGAGTACCTAACGACCGCCAAAGATCTACAATTGACAGCTGGGACCAGCGGCATAACGTTCTCTCCGAGGCACAGAGTAAACTCGGAATATAAAGGGTGGTCACCAATAAAGAGACCAACCTAGGCAAGCACAGCTTAACCGGAATATTGAACTGTGCGCTGCTGCTGTTATTAAGCCGCGAGTTTCCCCATTAAGAGAGAGAGATTTAAGAGGGGACTCTAGCCCCAAAGAATTTGAAGAATAGGAATTTGAAAAAACTATTGCCGTTGCGCTGCACCCGACCAAGCCCCTGTAAAGTGCGAAAGGGACACCTGCAGCTCAGGCTGATTTTACCTACAAAAATCCTGACCAACAAACAACGGAATACAAAACGTCTAAAAAAACACGTTTTGAAAAGACGTTTTGTATTCCGCTGTCTTCTTCTTCAAAACTAATCTGATCTAAATAATTCTTATATCAAAATTTAGAGGAAAAGTATATTTATGCTTTTATTATTTTCTTTTTTGTTAAAAACTTATCTAATTTGTCTGATAGTCGTCGGTCGGGATTTTTTTCGGGTTTTTGGATTGTCATAATTCTTTCAGTAATTATGTTTTGAAAAAAAAGGAAATGATAGGGGCATGTATTCATAAGACCATTGGAAAATATCATTGCTCTAGACGCATTATCCACGAAGAAAACAGTGGAATACGTTTGTATGGAGAAAGGCCCACTAGAGTCCCCTCTTAAGAGTCTGAATCAAAATTCAAGCATCAGTTTTAACGTCCCGATATTGTGATAAATGGGTATTCACCTCAATCTCAATTATTCTCTAGAAGAAGTATTTAATTGGATGCCACATCCAAAAGAGTAACATTTTTCAACAGCTGTTGAAAAGTTAAATGTAGGTAGCTTATTTTATCTCTTTACCTTCAACCTATGCGCACACGCAGGCTTATTGTCTAATTTTATCGGTCAAAGTGTTTTTCACACCCAGATCTTATCAGCTAACTGTGATACCATGAAACTGCCTGCTTAGTTAGTACTTAATTATAATACAGAAAGACTGCGTCATTGGTCTGTCGCACGCGCAACTGAGCATGAGGTCTACTAATAGAATGATTGAAACTAAATGTTTTGTTATATTACAGGTTTGAAAAGCACACGGGGGAGGCGGTTACTCTAAGCTTTAAATAGAATTTTGAAGTAAGGTTTTCATAGTTTAGTAGTCTTTGAAAGAGTCATTGCGAACCGCCTCGCCGGGCACCTTGTGGGGATGGGGCCGGACCTTGCGGAACACCAATTTGGTTTCCGCAGGGGGCGCTCGACGGTGGACGCCATCATGCGCGTGAGGGCTCTCACGACGGGGGATGCAGTGTCTCGGGGTGGGGTCATCTTGGCGGTGTCTCTTGACATCGCCAACGCCTTCAAGACCATGCCCTGGAGCTGCATAAGGGAGGCACTTCGGTATCATCGGGTGCCGACCTACCTTCGTCGTGTGGTCGGGGACTACCTGACGGATAGGGCCGTCATCTACCCCGGTCGTACGGGAGAATGGAATCGGCGAGAGGTGTCGTGCGGTGTTCCACAGGGATCGTTTCTGGGGCCGCCCTTGTGGAACATCGGCTACGACTGGGTGCTGCGCGCTGACCTCCCTAGCGGTGTCAGCGTAGTTTGCTACGCTGACGACACGCTGGTGCTGGCACAGGGGAGGTCGCACGAGGCGGCGGCCGAATTAATGACACGCGGGGTTGCGATAGTCGTGGAGAGAATCCGGCAACTGGGTCTCGAGGTGGCATTGCACAAGTCCGAGGCCATGTGCTTTCATGGGCCTCGGAATGCGCCACCGTCGGGATCCATACTGACGGTAGGAGGGGTTCCCATCGGCGTCGAGTCGACGCTGAAGTACCTAGGGCTTGTCCTCGACAGCCGGTGGAACTTCGTGGAGCATTTCCGACGTTTGGCCCCCAAACTGGAACGGGCAGGGGCTGCATTCAAGCGGCTCTTGCCCAACCTAGGGGGTCCAAACGCCTCCTGCCGGAGGCTCTATGCGGGGGTCGTGCGGTCCATGGCCCTTTACGGGGCCCCGGTGTGGGCGCGTTCTTTGAGGCGGCGAGCCGCCCATTACCTGAACGCGCCCCAGAAGGTGGTAGCCGTAAGGCTGGTCCGGGGGTACCGTACGATCTCCGGCGAGGCGGCGAGCCTCTTGGCCGGATTGCCGCCATGGGATCTGGAGGCGATAGTCCTCGCGCGCCTGCACGAATGGCGCGCGGAGGCACTACGTCGGGGGGAAACTCCGCTGCCGCGGCAAATTGTCGCTCAGCGGACAGACCTCCGGCGTGATCTCATGGCGACATGGAGACAGCGACTGTCGCAACCACGTGCAGGGCACGCCACAATAGTGGCGATAAGTCCCCTCTTTGAGGAGTGGCTAGAGAGGCGGCACGGCGCCCTCACCTTCCGCCTGACGCAGGTCCTCACCGGACACGGTTGTGGATGCCGTCGCCTCCTTCTGCGAAGCAGTCATGCTAGCGAAGGAGGTGGTGGAACGTGAGAGGGAGAGAACCTCACGTCCCAGCCGACGCGGGAGACGCCCCGGGCGTCGGGGGGCAACCAGTGGCCCCCGGCCACCGTAGGCGCGAGCCTGTGGACGGTGAGTAATGGGCTAGCTCACCGTCCGTCCGTCTCATGACGACAGGCCGTGTCGACGGCGCGTACGTGTTCCACGCGCGCCTCTTAATTTAATTTATTGTTGTTATTTTAATAATGTATTGTTACTGGATTTATCCGTAAAATATTCGTGTAATGAGTAATAGCTTTTTTTAATTAAGTACTGCTTTAATTTATTTAAAAATTTAGGTACTTAGTTTCTCTAAGTCATTACTAAATAATTTCTCTTTGTTTGTATTGTTCATTATTTTTTTATGATAAATGAGGTACCATGAGCCATCAGGCATTTACCGCGACTGTTTGACGAATTGGTGATTCAAATAGTGCTGGCAATATTCTTGAGTTTTCTTCGCATTTTAAAATAGCTTTTGCCCGCTGCTTTACGTTCCCGTTTTATATACAGTATGTTAGTTTAAACGAGGGACATATTCAAACCCATAATAGTACATGCTAACATGATACTAATAAAAATATAAACAAAAAAAAAACACTGATAAATAACAGACAGAACCATACCAAAATTTTCGCAAATGTCACGCAACGTGTATACACCCTCGCGCTAGCGACTTAATACTATCGCAGAACATGTGAGCGGATCAATGACTCTAAGGTATAATCCATTTTCCCTTCATACTTTAAACTTACCTGGCTTAGGACAGTCCAAAATATCTAGGCACTAAACAAAACATTAAAAATTCTTCTATATACGTTATAGGTTTTTTACATATTTGGGACGAGAATCGAATACTGAATACCCTCCCTCAATATGTCCCTCGTTTAACCTAACATACTATATATGGTGTAACATAACAAACGTAAGACCTCTCGAGAGCTGTCTCAGGTCATGAAAATGAACAGCTTTTGTTTTATGACTTTTGGAAATTTGAAACTTTTTTAAAGTTTCGAATTGAATTCTGTTGTTTTTTGCGTATTTCAAGAGATCGTAAAACAAAAGTTGTTCAGTAACATAGTTTTACAAATATTGCCCTAAAAAAATACAATGTATATTTTTTAGGCGCTACCGAAAACAAGTATTTTTCTCACCATAAAAAAAAAAACCGTTTCCCAGATATACTCAATGTGCTTATTTCGCCAGTATGCATGCCATGGGTATTTTCACACCTTCTGTAAGTACTAAGTTCAAGAAGCTAGAACTCAATGAAAATATTAAAAAAAGAGAAAGAGAGAAAGAATCAGTTTTCTTCTTCAGTAAATAAATCCTACTTAAACAATAGAACGTGATAAATCATACTCTACTGCCTTATCTAAAGCCATAATTTGCCAACTTAATGAACCAATGGTAACAAGTGATCCACTTATTGCAGGCAGCGAGATTAATGCGTGTGCGCATAAAAAAACGATAAGCGCTAGATTAGCTTCGGGCGGGAACTTCCCAACGGATAGAATTGTTGGAAAGTTTCTGACTAGAAGGATAAATCGAGAGTTTTTTTTATGGATTTGATTGCGATAATTACAATCATTACTTGCTGATAGCTTGTTATCGCCTTCCTCAGAAAAATAGGCACAGTCATACAACATGACATCAGCATAAAAGCTACTTCTGCCAAACATGTAATTGGTAGTGACCGAGAAGGACGTCCCAAAAGAAAATGCTACCTATCTCTGCTACCAGTCAACTGTTAACCAGTGAAATTCGGACATAATAAAAGTACGTTGTCCCTAATCAATGTGTTAGGATTTGTGTGAAGACAAACTTTACATGAATTCTAATGATTTTATTATTAAAGTTATTCTTCAATAAAACCAATAGCATTAGTCTGTGCTAGTCAACGAAACACTAATTAACTGTACCACTGAAACACTACCACTACTTTGTTTCAGTAATTTTATGTTTTATGTCAATTCATATTTTGATTTACTTTTGTTTAAACTTCAAAATACTTGTTAATTTTAATACTTACTATTTCAATTCTTAATTTTATCTTTACTTATATTTTTGCAAAAATTAAAATGTTTATTTCTAAGACCGAGAGGTGATCTGTACTTCAGGATCTTCCTATTTCAGACACCTTTCTCTATATAAGATTGTACATATATGAACCAGCGCCTTTAATTTTTGATGAGGAGTTAGATAAAGATTTATGATTATGATTACTACTGCGTTAAATCAAATCGGTGTCATTGTGGAGTAGAACGTTTTCATATGAATAGACTCGGTTGGATATATGAGAATAAAAGAAGTGGACTGTATAATAATAGGTATAATACCATAAGTAACATATATCAACGTGTGAAGACCGTACAAAGAAATGCCCGGAGGGGGCCGTGTCTGTGAGCTGAGTGCTGGCGAGGCGCGCGGCGGCGCTAGGGCAGCTAGGATTCGGTACCCGCACCCCGCGCACTCCCCGCTGTCGTCATCGCGTATGTGAGGCGCCGACATATTCCCCGGGTTGAAGAGGTCTTCAAACTTCTACTGGAAGGGGGCAGATGCAGTTGAAGGCACGGCGAATGGTGCCCCGCTTCGTCTTCATCTCGGCCACTCTCGTGACCCCGTCTACGCCGGGATAGGTCTTCGTGACCCGACCCAGGGACCAGAGCAGAGGTGGCGATGTCCTATCCTTGATAAGGACTAATGACCCCGGCTTCACTTCACCTCTGGAATGAAACCACTTTGATTTAACCTGCAGCAGAGAGGTGTACTCGTTATGGAGGCGTCCCCAGAAATGTTGTCTGATGAGCTGGATCCTCTTCCAACGATCCAGCCGCGTGATGTTGGCTTCAGTCAACTGAGGATGTGGTACCGAAAAGAATGGCCGTCCAATTAGGAAGTGAAAGGGAGTGAGTGCCGAAAAATCGTTAGGGTCAGAAGAAAGAGGAGTGAGAGGGCGTGAATTTAACACCGCTATGTGAGTGAGACAGGTAGCCATCTCCTCGAAAGTGAAGTGAGTAAGATGCAGTAAACGTTTTAAATGATGCTTACAGGATTTTACAGCAGATTCAGCCAATGAATTAAAATGAGGGCTATAAGCAGGCGTGAAAATGAATTCAATGCCTTCCCGCGCTATTTCAGATGCAACATTTGATGACTGCAAGAACCTACACATCTCATTTGACGCGCCTACGAAGTTAGTGCCGTTATCGGACGTGATGCTTCGAGGCTTGCCACGACGCGCCACGAAACGATTTAGAGCAGCCAAGTAAGCCTCAGTAGTGAGGTCGGTGACGAGCTCCAAATGTATGGCTTTTACTGCCGAGCAAACAAAGATGCACATATAGGATTTTGTAAGTTTGCATCCTCGGCCCTTACGATTGGCCACCAATACTGGCCCAGCATAGTAACAATTCAAAAAGGGAAACTCAAGATTTGTTCTTGAACTAGGTAGTTGACCCATTATAGGCTGCACGTTCTGAGCCTTATGTCTGAAACATTTAAGACATTTAATCACGACAAACCTAGACAAGTTTCTACCACCCAGAGGCCAATATGTTTGTCGTATATGTGACAATAACAACTATGGACCAGCATGTAAAAGCTTTAAATGTTGCATTTGAAATATAAGTTTAGTAAGTACGTGCTTACTGCATAAAACAATAGGATGTTTCATATTGAAATCGTAGGGGGAGTTATCGAGCCTCCCGCCCACGCGAATAAGGTTATGATTGTCAATGAACGGTGTCAGAGGAAGCAATCTACTTTTGCGTGGTAATTTTTGTCCAGACTTTAACAAATTATACTCTTCAGGAAACATTTCAAGCTGACAATGGTGTATAATTAAATTTAATGAATTTTCAAGTTCTGTTGTTGAAAAATTACCTTGCAATTTATTTTTATTTTTTACATTGTAAATAAAACGTTGTACATATGTAACTATACTTTGTATTTTTGTTAAGCTAGAATACTTTACTAGTAAATCATGAATGATTGATGAATTAATGGTAATGTCTGAATGATTACTACTGAATGAATGATTGTTGCTATCACCACTAATGATATGAGTCACTACTTCCGGCAGACTATCTTTCCCAGTGTTTGGCGAGCTGGGCCACTCATTTTCACTACGCTGTAAAAATGAAGGTCCAGACCACCATAGAGGTTCGTTTATAAGAACATCGGCCCTCAGACCACGGGAAACAAGATCCGCCGGGTTGTCCTTCGACGGTACGTAGCTCCAGGTATGACCACATGTACCTTCCTGTATCTCGTTGACTCTGTGTCTGACAAAAGGTTTTAATTGGTTTGAAGCAGTAGAGAGCCAACCCAGGACTATGGTTGAATCACACCAGAATCTACATTTATGAATGGGCATAGTAAGTGATTCCTGAACCTTAGTACACAGCCTTACACCTAACAAAGCTCCACAAAGTTCAAGCCTCGGTATCGTCGTTGGTTTGATGGGCGCTACACGATTTCTAGAGACTAGAAGTTGGACGCCTATGGATCCACTGCCATTAATAGACCGAATGTACACACATGCGCCATACGCTTTCTCGGAAGCGTCGGTAAAGACGTGTACTTCATGCTTAATAGAGTCTTCAAGCAGAACCCAACGAGGAATTTTTAAGTTATTTAAAGCTGTTATTATGCCTTCAAATGTAGACCAAAGGTTTTTGATTAAAATAAAAAATCATGCTAATGACAGAAAGGATAATGACGTTTGGTGACTTTAGTAGTTGAGGTGATATTTATTCAATAAAGTAAGTAAATCTGAGTCACAAACTCAGTTAAGAGCTAAAGTTCTAGATTAAGATGAGTCTGAATATTGTTCAGAAAAATTTAAAGTATTATGTAACTCGTTATTATGTGTATATTTGTTTTTTTTTTTTTTTTTTATGAAATATTGGATCGCGTTTAAATCGCCGTTCAAGGGAAAGAAAACGGTTTCTAGCATTGGTTAAAGAATGACCTAATGTACTAGGATCCCCTTTTAAAGGCATAGTGACGACGAATCCCCCACTGTCATTACGAACAGTGGTTTGAGCAAAAGATTGCTCACACATTCTCTCTTCAAGAGTGAGTGAATGTTTTGAAGCGACTTTGTCAAGCTCCCAAAAATAAGTAAGGTCGGGAGTGACATTGGAATGATGGCAAAAATTATTAGAGGAAAAACATGATTGGTGCGAAATACTACCTGAAACTAACCATCCTAATTTGGTCTCGCATAATTTAGGTAGGTTTTTCCCTAAGTCTATTGTTTTGCTACCTAAGACATTCCAGAAAACTTCAGCCCCTACCAGGATATCTACGACCGACGGAACGTTAAAGTTCGGGTCTGCTAGTTTAAGACCTGAAGGAATAGGGACGTGATTAATGTATACGAATGAAGACGGTAGAACCTTTGTGATTTCAGGCAAAATGAGACACTCGATATCTACAGTAAAGGCACAGCATAAAGACTCTATTGTGAGATGACAAGACTGTGTACTGGTGGATATGTGATTATTAATACCCGTTACCTTGGTGCTCGTACCGCGTCGTAACATACCCAACTTCTCTGACAAGCTCTGCGTAACAAAGTTCGCCGTACTGCCGTTGTCCAACAGTAGGCGCGCAGTGTACTTCTTACCCGTCACGCCAATCACGTTCACCAAAGCTGTGGACAGTAAAACATGCGCAGAAGTAGCAAGCTGCATGGAACTGGCTGAAAGCACAACATTTGAAGAAGGCGAAGCAAAAGGTGGTGCAGAAGGCAAAGGATCGGAAGCAAGTGTGGGCTCGTTGCTTTCTAAATGTAAAAGCGTGTTGTGTTTTTTAGTGCAATATTTGCAATGTGAAAATCTACATTTGTTTACATTATGTCCAAACCGTAAGCAATTGATACAAACTTTGAAATCAATTGCCTTTTGTAAACGATGTTCTATAGACAATTTTCTAAACGATTCACATTTAAATAACGTATGAGCTTGGGAGCAAAGTGGACATTTACTATTTTTATTCGTATTATTTTGTGATTTGATTTTTATTTGGTTAGGCTTAGTCTCAGTTTTGTTGGAATTGTGGCTATTGTTTAAGGCGACAATAGTATTCCTTTCAGAAGTGCCATGATTGGACTCCACTGATTCTAACCAGTCCGCTTTCCTGCTTAAAAAGGTACAAAATTGTGATAAAGTAGCATCTTCTTTAAAAGTATTGTTTCTGTGCTCTTCCCAGTCACGTGCTGTTGTTAGATCTAACTTTTTCACCATAAAATAAATAATAATATCGTCCCAATACTGAGTGGGCCTTTTTAATGTACTAAGTGCCCTAACATTCTTATTAATAATGTTGACAAGGTTTCTGATGGAAACACTTGACTCTTTTGTAATGGGTTCGACATCAAATAACGCTTGAAAGTGGTTATTCACTAATATACGGTTGTTATTGTAACGTTCACATAATAGGTCCCACGCAAGATTATAATGGTCAGCTTTAAAATCTATATTTTTAATAATTAAAGCTGCGTTTCCCTGGAGTGAAGCTCGCAGGTAGTGGAACTTGGTGATGTCACTTATGCTAGTGTTGTCGTGAACCAATGACCCAAAGGTATCCCTAAACTCAAGCCAGCATTGGTAGCTCCCATCGAAATGAGGTAAATCTATTTTAGGCAAACGAACAAAAGAATTCCTAAATGAAACATGTGCACCTGAGTCAGCATCTTTGAAGCCCGCCTCCGACGCAGCACCGTTGGCCGAGACACCGAGCAGGCTGCGCGTGAGTGCCACGAGGTGGAAAAACAAGCGGTCAAAGTCCTCACGCTCAGCCAAAGCAGACTCGTCGTCATCGGAAAGCACTTCGATCTGTGTCTGAAAGGCGTCAAATTCGGTGTGTAAGCTTTCGAATTTATTAAAACGCTCCTCTAAATCTAAACGTTGCAACTCAGATACCGCGGAACCACTTTTTACTAAATTTAAATAGTTGCTGTAAATAGTAAGCTTCGATTTAATGGAACTACGTTTCTTAATCAATGTTTTTAAGTTATCTGCCATTGTAAAGTAAAATAACAGCTGTACGCACTAATGCTAATGATCTTAATACATAAAAACTGCAAAACAGCTGTGCGTAAGTGAAAGGGATCGAGAAATCACTGTCAAGGTCAATCGCTCAACACGTGATTACGTCGTGCAAAGTAGCTAATTAGCCAAGCGTTTGAATGGAAAAATACTCGTGTTGTACAAACAGTGCTATATTAAATAATGTAAAATCACTTGTAAGACTTTATGAACACAAAAGGATAAGAAGATGAAACAAGATATTTCGGCATGAAAAAAAAGCAGAAAAATTACTAATTCGAACGGACTCACTCAAATCCAGTATTTACTCCCTTAGTATGACATCAGCTCCCACGATGACGATGTAGGCTTTCTTCGGGAACGACTCCTTTGTTGCAATCTTCGTGGTCGTGGCGTGGCGCACGCGGTCAAAGTCCGCACGGATGAACACGACGACCGATGATGTTGACGGCGTTAAATACGGCAAACCGGTGATGATTTTGACGGCTCGTAGGACCAATGAATAATGATCTTAGTCGATAAAATATATAAAAGCCTGAATTTATGACCGTGCAAAGAAATGCCCGGAGTGGGCCGCGTTTGAGAGCTGAGTGCTGGCGAGGCGCGCGGCGGCGCTAGGGCAGCTAGGATTCGGTACCCGCACCCCGCGCACTCCCCGCTGTCGTCATCGCGTATGTGAGGCGCCGACACATATATTATAACTACGTAACATAACGGGTGAAAAAAGATCCATAATGAAGCCGAAGACACTTGTTCTCCCCGTCACTTGTGATCAACGTTTTGTTCTAGATTCAAGATTCAAGATTCTTTATTTGCATGAAATATGGTACATAATGGTCTTATAAATAAAAAGGTTTCACATATTTCGCCGACTTATTTCAGCATGCAAACTTAAAATTAAATTAAAATACCTAACAAAATGTAGTCGACATTTAGGTATCAAACTTGTAGTCGTAGTTACAAATTTTTTTTTTTTTAGAATTTAGCATACCTACTTGTGTGTAGGGTACAGAATAAAGTAATAAAATTAGAAAAAAATATAACAAGGAACAGATATAACATCAATAAAATTAAATAAAAATAAAGGAATTTGAAAATAGGAAAAATAGTTTTCAAAAATGGGAACTTATGCTACTTAACCATTACAAATGGGTTTATAAGTCAAAAACTCATTTATTGTATAAAACACATTTTTAGACTAGACCATGCAAACCATCTACTTATGGAGATATTGGAGGTTAAAGTTTCTAACTAAGCACAATGTTGGAAATGCGATTTTTTCACTCCAAAAAAAAGTCATTTTCCAGCAATAATTACTTAGACTCACATACTAAGTATGATGTACTTACAGGATGTTTGGTTGACGGCTTCATGAAGCGTCCGTTTACACTTTGTACCACTATTTTTTATGTAGCAGAGAATTTTCACCACTACCGAATTCCCGCCATTTAAAATAACAAAATATTTAATTACAAAACTGACCTCAAGCCTGCGGCCCTTAAATCAAACCAAAACGAAAAATATCTCAGAAACAAATGCATTCTAAAAGCACAAGCACCTTATAAAGAACTCGAATAATTAATCCGAAATTAGGTAAACATAATTAAATAAACGAAACTAGAAAATGTAAATGAGTAGAAACATGTAACGGTGGAGTGTTACGAAATTGGTGTGGTCACTGTTGAGAGAGCAGCAGATAAAGTTATTGTAACAAGCTACGTTTGAGCACGCATTGAGGTGACAGTGATGGCGGGTAGCGATTTTTTGGTAATGAAATTGAAGAATTGATAGGTACCCCAATTCTTCAGAAACTGAAGGAGACAGTATGGTCGATGCAGAAGGCTAAGTACTAGCTGATGTAACAGAAATTGGAATTGAAATTCGTGTGGGCACTGTGAGAGCACAGCAGATAAAGTTATTGTAACAAGCCACGTTTGAGCGCGCATTGAGGTGCTACTGATGGCGGATAGCGATTTTTGGGTGATGAAATCGAATAGGTAACTGAATTGAGAGATAGATGAAAATTAGTTTACCCGTTAGATGAAACAAGAAACTGAAGTGAGTGAGGGACGGAGAGGAGAAACAGAGTGGTGGATGCAGAATCCGAAGAACCAAGTGTTGTAACAGAACTTGGAATTAAAATTGGTGAGCGGCTCCGTTGAGAGTTAGGATAAAGTTATTGTAAGAAGCTACGTTTGAGAACGCATTGAGGTGATAGTGATGGCAGATAGCGATTTTTGGGTGATGAAGCTGAAGAATTGGTCGATGGAAATTGGTTTACCCGTTAGATGGAACGAGAAACAGAAAGAGGCAGAGTTGTTTATGCAGTAGGCAAAGAACCAGCTGCTGTAAGGGTCAGCTCACACCGAGACGCGACGCGATGCGACGCTGCGCGCACACTTTTAAAGAGCTATTCAAAGTATAACTTTATTTTCTACACGAAAAGATACACATTTCGTTGTGAGAATTCAGAATACGTTGCGCTAATATGCGCTCGTTAAAAGTGTGCGCGCAGCGTCGCGTCGCGTCGCGTCTCGGTGTGAGCTGACTCTTACAGAAGTTGGACTTGGTGAGGGCACTATTGGAAGCGCAACAGCTATAGTCATTGTAACAAGGTTTATTTTGAGCACGCTTTGAGGTTTTCAAGTGTCGTTTTTCTGTTGATTGTGTGCGTGGATTGAATTGAAGCGAGGCCTAGACATACATAGTTGGGAAGAAAATCTAAATATGGTGGATGCAGCTTACCTGGGAATGAAAGGCACTCGACCCGAGCAAAACCTAGAAGACTATGTCACAAAAGTAGTAAAAAATCAGGCATATCAAAACGAAAAGGTTGTGTCCTACAGAATAAAGCTCAGAAACGACTGATATAAAATATCCACCACAGAAAGTCACTAAGCCCACCTATATAAAAGTAATACACGTTTTCCAGCTTCGTTATCTCTATTAGCTCCCACCATCCGCTAACAAACGCACCACACAATCTATAATTAAATAAACGCACAGAAGCGATGATTTTTATCTCTTAACATCCACCCACATAAGTGCATAATCACTCTTTGTGTGATTTCGATCATCGTACTTCACTCACGTGTAATTACGTACAATAAGAGTTTTATTTTGTCGAAACAGCCCTTAGGCATGGCAGGAGTTTTGTTGTTTTAGGTCATTTTGGAATAGACATACATAACATAACGCCTGTTAGTTCAAAATGGTTAGGCATTTTATACTTCGTTCTGTTAATTAAAGTAGTATTTTTTTAAAGATTATTTGTATTTTCCCTGCTTTTCAAAATAAACTGATAGTATCCAATAATTACATTAACAATGACTACATTGGTGACAGTCTCATCGGACCAAATTCTGTTGCAGCAAAAGCTCAATAGGTGCGAACGGCGAAGCTTCCAGCGACTTAAAACAAATGTACTAGAAATTCCACGCGTAGCGGCAAACGAGTGGACGTGACATCATTAGGACATTTCTATACTTTTAGATCAACGAACTGAGAACCTTGAGAAGTGGCAATCGCGCCCATGTTTCGTTTGTCTTGAGCTGCTTGTAGCCAAATAATTCCTTTGACTTTCACCGTAGGGTTTTTTTTTTTAATGAGTATATACTACCGCAGACATGGTGATGATGATGATTTTCTTTATTTGCTTGCTTTTTTTTTGTTAATTAACTTATTCTAATCGTGCTCCAGCATTGGACACAATGTTTAATCCTTAAGATTACTTAAACTACTTATTTATGTCTACGTGAGTTCATTTTTTTTTACAAATACAACATGCTCAATTTAATATACATATATATATATATATATTTCGTTATTATACGGGCAGTCAGTTACATTTTCTATTTAGTTTCGCCCAATGGTTTAGACAAAGTCAAATTCTAACAACGATAGCGATGAATTTATCATAATTCTCATTTTCTCCCAATTTTTTTGGGGTCTGCACAGCAATACTCGTTCCTCTCCATCACTCGTTCTATCTGTAGTCACCTCCTTTCTAGCCGTATAGTCATGAACTGATGGCGATGAGATTCCAAACAATAGCCAATCAAACAAACAAAGAAAATCTTCACAACGAAGAATATGAAGAAAAGGAAAGAGATGGCGTTACTAACTTGTTATCATCTGCCTACTGCCTTGCTATTTCCAAAACTATGTTGGGGTCGGCTTCCAGTCTAACCAGAAGCAGCTGAGTACCAGTATTTTATATGAACAGATTGCATATCTGACCTCCACAACCCAGTAGCTGGGTAATACGATACTTCTTAGTAAGACTGGATGTCAGATTTTTGGCTTCTGACTGCTCGTAACGACTGTCAAAGTTCTAGAAATGAAAGCCGGGACCAACGGCTTAACGTGCTTTCCCAGGCACGGAGGAAACTCGGTATGTAATTATGGTCACCCATCCACGGACCAACCTCAGCAAGAACGGCTTAACCTTAAAGATCGACCACTGCGGCTTGTATTATTAAGCCACAAGCTCCTCAAAAATGTCTGACTGACACAAGCTGTCTAAAACTCTATGGAAATTCTCTTGCAAGGCCTTAGGCCTTTAGACCTGACACATGGATAGGAGCTTGCAACCTTATTTAGTACATTATGAGCCTATTTAACTATATCCGAATAGCCACTTACCGAATATTTTTTTTTGTACTTATTAGACGCAATGCAAGTTACCATCGCTACCTTATTGCTATTCCACCAATTCACACTAAGCGTTTTCAAACGCGCACGGCAAAGGAGTTTCTCTCCGCCTGCGTCTGTGTTTCCGAACGCTTACAACCCTAATCTCTTTAAAGTTAGAGTGAACAGGCTTTTCTGGGTAAGCTCGTACCATCGTCGACTTTGTCTCTGTCATCGCTGACCTAGACTAGTGTCAAGAGCAAACCTATGGCAAATAAAGAAGAAAAAACAAAAGAAAATATGCCAGACTCTTTCTTTGTTTTTTTTTTTTTTTGTAATGGAATCTCGCAATTCAGCCTCTGAAGCTGGCTTCTGCTTAACCGGTCAATCCTGTGGATGCCTAGAATCGAAGGCCTCCAGCCAGGGCAAAAAGCTTCTAAACTAAGCGGCAACACGCTAAGGGCACCCCCTTTGGGGTACGGGCCTCGGCTTAGGGCGTCGCTAGTGGAGGGCAGCAAAGGGACTGGCTGGATCTGAGTGATTTCATTATTCAGGGGCTGATTTATAACTAAAGGCTCAGCATCGTGGGCTGGCTCGAGCAAGGGTCGGGGGGGCTTGCCCGACTCTAGGAATTTCTCCATTATATATTATGTATCGTCGTGGGTGAGTTTACAAACATTTAAACTCGAATACAACAGCCAGACCCGGAACAACTATCTGTATGTCATACAAATATTTGTTCCGTGCGGGGATAGACCACGCGACACGAACCGCACCAGTCGATCGCTCACTCAAACACTGCGCCAACCGTGCCTTCAAATGGAACAGAATCTGTATGAAAATATCTGCAAATTATGTTAACGGGAATTTAACCGCAGGTGGTGAAACCGGCCCTAAATGTAACCAAAGATCCTGCTAATTCCAAAATTAGAACAGAAAAAATACTAATTAATGTTACTAAGCAGAAAAACAAATTACGATAATTCCGCAGAATAAACTAGAAATTTAAGCCAATCACTGATGCATAGCAATTAACTACACTGCCTTGCATTATTTCCAACCGCACTTTATGTTATTCTTGAATTATTAGACCCACGCTTACTGGTAGACAGTAATTGGTACAAAGAGTATTTCATTATACATTTCTCAGAATGTTACAAAGCTGATTTAGCGTTCTCGCGAAAATGTCCATGTTCGCCTACCCTGTTTCGGTCGTTTTTTCCCGAGTAATATTATGAGTTATTGTCCAAAGCGGGTTCGAGTCCCGGGAAGTGAAATGGTAACAAAATACCGGATGTGTTGTGGGCGGTCACTGTGCGCATTGTCATACAAAAAGCTTTGGCTTTTGTAGTGTGGATACGATTTTTTATTGGTCCTCGGATACGGGAAAGCGTTTTTTTGTCCGTACTTCATAGTGTGGTCGTAAATTTTCTGGTCGTGTTTAAGGTTTTCTGTCAGATTTCTGTAAGAAACATTTTATCTTTGTAAATTATTTCCTCAGTACATGAAATTTTCTGTTACTCGTTAGATATTTCGTCTTCATTTATTGTTTTTTGAGTCTATGTATGCTAATATTATAGTCTAGCATATGTTGATCGATGTGATGCTAAATGTAGACGCAAGAAGTCATAAATATTTTTTTCCTGAAATGTGGTCAAACCACTAATAGGTACAGTCAGCAACAAAAGTCCATGAACAGATACTAATTTTCAAAACACCTGAACACTAAAACGGACCATAAATCACTTACCAGAATAGAGTACACAATAAGGTTGTCATTTCAATGCTACAAAAATGCTAAGCATTAATGTTATAAGTCGCTAAAAATCATTACAGCGTTAGTCGATAACTATCATTTTGCCGTAAGTCGCTAAACATGTTATGCGCGAGAGTTTTTAGGGTTCCGTACCCAAACGGTCAAACGGGACCCTATAACAGACTTCCGATTTCCGTAATTATTGTATAACCTTGTTCTTTTAACAAAACAATCCTATGGCGTTCATGTTCACCAATATGTGCGTTAAAAGGCATTATTGATCGAGTTATTTATTCTCTTGAATATTGGAATAATATAGATACGCGATTACAGTGGAATCCGTTTATAATGACATCGAAGAGAATTTCCTTCATTCCCTTCCCACAAACACGTCATACTAAGCGGACGTCATATAAAGCATTTTTGTGAAAAAAAAACAATTGCTTAATCCACTTCTTGTTTTTCAAAATCATTGAGATTGTAGAATGACCCACGTCAAACTCCTTCGCGAGAGATGAGCTTGATTCTCCATTTTATAATTTGCATATTATTGCACCTTTCTCCTCAATCGTAAATGCTTTACGATGTTGAGAGACGATACAGGAGAAATTCTGAGCAAAATGTTAAAAAAAAAACCATTTCATTTATTTAAATTTTATTTAATTGATTTGTGTACTAGTAGCTGTGTTTATTCGGCAATGTTTTGATTATGAAAAAGGCGGTGCGTTGCGCTTCGCTGGATAGTGCCTTGTAGTAAACGGGTTCAACGAACAGGAAATGTAGGAAACTAACTATGATCAGCGACTTTTGTATTTAGTACAGATCATACAATTTTGTCAGTAGTAATGTATAGCAATTTATGATTTAACTGAGTTCAGCGACTTTTGTAGTTTAATTATGACAAGTTGTTTTATGATTTACTTTAGTCAACAACTTATGCTAAATAATAGTGATTAGGAAATATTGGAAACAAATTATGTTCATCGACTTCTGTTGCTGACTGTACCTACATTAGGCATTAAACATTTATGACAAGTCATTTATGGTGGTATCGTGCATTTGTTTGATCTACTTAACCACGTTTAGGCCATTCGATTTGTGTGGATAAATTGCCTTTAACCGACTTCAAAAAAGTGAATTCTCATTCTGGATGCGTTGTTTTTTTTGTAATTTTTAATCATATTTACTTTTATATTTTAGTCACAAACTTATTGTCACACTAAACAGTTCCACACAAGCGCTATTGTCTTGGATAATGCCATTAACAAAATTATTGTTTACCTCTTCTATAGCTGCCTACCTACTTATTACCGAGGTTTTGCCACTGCCCCTTCCGGCACAATCGGTTATGTTGTTTTTAATTAACTTTTTACTGTCAGTGTTATTTTAGTGGGACAGTTTTACAATTGTTTAGTGGTTACTCATTCGGAAATTATTTTTCCGGTAGGATTTAATAGGTTGGTTGCTTTTTTTGGCCCGATGTGCAGTGATTTTGTGTTATGTTCATTTGTGACTTTACAATGGATAAAAACCGGCCATGTGCGAGTTGGACTCGCGCAAGAAGGGTTCCGTACCATTATTTATAAAAACTAGCAAAAAAAATCACTTTTGAGCTATTTTATTCTGTTTTTAGTATTTGTTGTTCTCTATCTATACAAATTTCTACTGGCTACCTATCACGGTTCATGAGATACAGCCTGGTGACAGACGGACGGACGGATGGACAGACAGCGAAGTTTTAGTAATAGGGTCCCGTTTGACCCTTTGGGTACGGAACCCTAAAAAGTTATTTTATCAATCGCCTACCTCGTTGGTCAAGTGGTCGCAAGCACGACTGCTGAGCAAGATATCCTGGGTTCGATCCCCGGGTAGGGCAAAGTGTTATTGGGTTTTTCATCAGGAATTACTCAGTAGCAGCCATGGAGTCTGGATCTGTGCCTGGTTGGTGGCAATAGGCTCGCCTCCTATAACATAGGTGTTTGGACTTAATTCATTCATCTTTCACTCATTCCACGATTTCCTACCGATCGCATCGCGTCATCGCCAGCCAATCAGCGTACAGTAAAATGACGCGACACTGCGCTCTGATTGGCCACCATTGTTCCCATACCCCCTTTCCTCGATATCTGTACAAAAATTATTTCTAATTCACTTGCTTACGAACATCAATTACGACAACATTGTTTTTCTTATTTAATCTCAAAAACCCCATCCTAATCTGGGCAAAGTAGCAGCCAAAAACCAAAATTATTAGTAGCTATAGCACGCCGCTACAATAGGACTTACAGTTTGAAATGTTGTAATTTTTCAATCACTCAATTCCGAAACCGGCAATCAGTGATACCTGGTTTAAAAAAAAAAATGAGAAGTATCCTAATGTCGGTGAAAACAGCCATTTAATTCTTAATTTGTGATTAATGAAATCATCTTAACTGGCCAACTGGAAAAACCAGTTAAATATTTTAGCAAGGACGACAAATCATTATGTTATGTTTAACTTAACTACTATTTAAAGAATTAATATTATATTTAAATGCCTATAGAAAGCCTATTAGTGAATTCGTTATTTGCATAATTTAATTTTTTTCTTCAAAATAGCTCTGTTTAACTGGTTTTTAATACTATTAGTTATTAGTTCGACGTCTGTATAACTTGTTTTTTTTCCCATCTTCGGTAGAGCCCAAAAATAGGTAATGTTTTTTTATATATTTAGCTCATAGTAAATCAAGTACATATTTTTATATATTTAGCTCATAGTAAATCAATCAAGTACATATTTTAATTTTTGTAACTTAAAACTTATTCTTTAATCTTCAAACATAAGCTAAGTCAAATCCGATCACAGATTTTGTCTTGGTCAAGTTTGAAAACAAAATCATTTGCTGGACACAAAACACAAACCAATTGATTTTCACCTCAACATCGCTTGTGTTAAGGTGTGTTTTGTGTATGGTAGATATCAGAAATACCTTGGCAAAGTACATACGAGGGTTCAACAAACTTTAGAATGTCGATTAAGAATTCTTCTCGCGTAGGCAGTGGCCGAAATGATAGGCTGTCCCTTGAGACTACAATAGTCTATAAATATTGAAAAAAAAAAAGATAATCTATTACAAACGTTTGATATTCTAACACTAGAGGTACTTTGTATGCTTTCCTCTTTGCTTTTGTAGAATGGCTACACGTTGTTTTTAATTAAGGATATTGAGAGAAAGAAATCTTAGAAAGTCTTCTTAGTGCTCTCTGATGAAAGTATCCCAAACACTATAAAATTCGTATTTTTAGTATTTTTTTATTTTGCGATTGGCTTGGTCTTGACTCTAGTCTAGGTCAGAGATGACAGAGACAAACTCGACGATGGTACGAGCTTACCTAGAAGAAGCCAGTTCACTCTAACTTTGAAGAGATTAGGATTATAAACTTATAGACAACGTTGGAAAGTGAAGATTACTTTGATGCTACACTTTCAATTTTCTCTTAATATTTTCTGCCATTTAGGTACAGTTTACCTAGTCTGTTTACATTTTTCTCTTCCGTGCCTATGAGACTCCACTGTTTGACATCGCTAATAACACTTTTACAATTTTCTGAACACTTTACTTATCTAGCAGACGTCAGCCACTCGTCGAAGAACATTTCTAAACTACTTAATAACTACGAGTACATTCTGTCATTCCTTATCTACATTTAAAAGATGGTGCTACTACTTCCCCAGAAAAAGTAAGGAGCGATGACGCGAAAACATGTATGTGAAATACTAAATGATTTGAATACGAATTAAATAAATAACTTTATCCTGCAGCTTCACCCGCAAGAATATTGATAATCACCCCACGGGAACGTACACTGGAATATAAATTATCCCGGGTATAAACTATCTTGGGTCATGATATATCTTTGTACTAAATATCAAAATTCATTCCGTCTTTAAGGCTTGAAATTGTGACAGACAAATGATTTCTTCTTCTTATTTTCTGTATCGTGTGGTCAGAGCATATCCAGTGTCACAGTTTTTATGCTGCCCATGTGCCCTAAATCGGCTTTACATGCCGTTGAGTAAGATCTCTCAGGCATGCTGGTTTCCTCATTATGTTTCCCTTCATAGTGTCAGTGTCAATATCAGCTTCAGGTGCATGCCTGACTCATGCTGAGCGAGGCTCCCATTTGTTGCAACCTTGAGACGCACACCGCACCTTGTATACTCGTTATGTTATTTGAAGTATGTCATGGTGTTACTATAACTAATTCGAAAATATGTTTTTTGTTTCTTTTTTGTATATTGGCACCTTGTTTTTATATAGGTATATTTATGTACCATTGTGAGAATCGGCCGGAGGACACGGTGGAGCACACCGTGGAGCTCTGCCCTGCTTGGGCTGAGCACCGCCGTGTCCTCGTAGCGGCGATTGGCGGCGGTGACCTCTCGCAACCGGCCCTGGTTCAATCCATGGTCCGGAGCGAGAGGGAATGGGAAGCCGTCGCCTCCTTCTGCGAAGCAGTCATGCTAGCGAAGGAGGTGGCGGAACGTGAGAGGGAGAGAACCTCACGTCCCAGCCGCCGCGGGAGACGCCCCGGGCGTCGGGGGGCAACCAGTGGCCCCCGGCCACCATAGGCGCGAGCCTGTGGACGGTGAGTAATGGGCTAGCTCACCGTCCGTCCGTCTTATGACGACAGGCCGTGTCGACGGCGCGTACGTGTTCCACGCGCGCCTCAAGGAGATGTCAGCAAACCGGATGGGGCCCGAGAGGGCCGATGCCTGCCAGGGCTGCGGGTTGTTCGAAAGAGATACCGCGGCCCTGGAACAAAAAGGGCGAAGAAGGAACATGGGTGGGTTTTAGTCAGTACAAGTCTGACACTCCCTCCCGCTCCGCCCAGAGCGGGAGAAGTCATTTGATGATTTCCAGGTATATTTATGTAATCTGTGTCATTTAATTGTGCTTCTGTGTGTTGTGCTATGTCTTTTGTGTGCACTGAATAAATGATTTATCTATCTTCACCGAAGCAAGTGATAATTATACAATGCGCACATGAATCCGAAAAATCAGATGTGCGTGTCAAACAGACGGTAAGACAGAATTACTTACGTGCTTATTTAATTTTTTAAATTAATTATGTGAGTATGAATTTCAATACGATTGGTGCAATAGTTTTAAAGACTCCTTTTTTTGGCAGAGGTCATTATTTGGGAAGATGCTATGCTATTGTAGTCGAAATGTGGGTGTACTTTTCGGTTCTGGCTTACCTAACGGGGATTACAGGCGTGATTTTATGTCATGTTATGCATGTCGATTGGGACCTATAAGGAGGACAATGGGATAAGCATATGTGTAGAACAATATTGTAAGTGCTGATGATCTTAAGATTTTGAACTACGTACGTCAATCACGTGTTTTTTTAGACTATTGTTTTAAACCATCATCAAATTACCAATTAGATGACAATATTGTATATAATTATATTAGTAGAGCAGCGGTGGCCCAGTGGTGGCAGCCCCGACTTAAGAGCAGTTAGTCGTATGTTCGAACCCGGGTAGGCGCATTACTATGTGTAATTTATTTCATCACCGCTGCTCTCAAAACGGTGAAGGAAAACATAGTGAGATAACCGGCATGTCCAAGAACTAGAAATTTGAAGACATGTGACATCTACCAACACGCACTGGCACATTTTATGATTATGGTTCCCATATCAATTGGTCTAATTCTGAAACTACGTTCATTTTTATCTTCACTCATTGTTACTCAGAATCCAGAATGATCAAATAATGGGTGCAAAAATACCCTTATCGTGACGGAAAGGCTCTTGTTCTCCTTGTCATTGCAATCATTTTTATATTCTAGAAGTTACCTGAGAACCTCCTAGTTAAGGAGATATTAGAGGTTCAAAGTTTCAACGTTTATTAAATACAAGTTTTTAGTGTTCTAAGTTTAGTTTATATACCACCACGACCCCAGTTCTATTCAATGCATTCGTCAGCAAAAGATTTTGAGTGCGTTACATTGAGCCCTTCCGTAAAACGTTATTTTTCACCCCACAAAAAATAGTCGCTTCCCTGCAATTTTTTTTTATTCATTTACTTCGTTTGTACAGAATGCTTGGTTAACGGCTTCGTGAAGTATCTGTTTATACCTTATTTTATTATATTATAAGCCTATATTGTCCCACTGCAAGGCAGAGGCCTCCCTTCCCTCCTTCCACTTTTCGCGGTCTAGTGCGATTCCACAGCTTGTTTCCTTTATTTGAAACTCTGAATCAAACAAGTACACCCAGCAGCCTTTTCAACTTTACAACCAAGACAACTGCTTTCCACGATCTAAGTAGATATAAAGTTGATTAGATAAGCTATCAAAACCTAGAATTCTTGGTCTATTTCAAAATACGATCGCGGCGGTCTACAATTCCAAGTTTTCATCCTGTATACAAGGTGTTGTTTTGCATCCTCGTCAAATTCAAGGAGGTAACTATGCTAATGATTCTCGTCCCAAATCAATAATAAAATGGGTAGCTTTTTTTTTCTTATTCACGTAAATCGGTAAGTGTGTACCAGCTGTGTTTTAAACGCGGCTCGTCTGATCCTCACCCAATAACCACGCTTTCATACATACAAACAATATCAAACGTTTATTCGACAATTTCTAATTCCCTAAACCACGTTAAGCGGCGGCGTGCGGCGGTTATTCTGAAATACTGACAAACTTAAACAACCAAAAAAATCAGCAGTTTTTAATAACTAACTAGGTACCGTAATTTTAATTGATTATTTATGTCTTTTGTGACATCCTCTTGAATTTTGACGAGGATGTAAAGCAACAGCTTGTATACAGATGTTAACTTGCTTAATGGTGTCATACGACTAAAAACCGATAATATAAAGCATACACTGCCATATTTCCTCCTATGGAGTTTACACCGCAAGATATTGTTTTATCTAAACGGCGTATGTTATCTAAGTGAATCTAACTAAATTATTTATAAATTCAATCTTAGATTACAACGGTTTTACTATTAAGTTGGGATCGAACGGCTAACGGGACGTAGAGGTCACAGTTTGATAGCTGTTGTGCCTACGCGCAACTTAAGGCCCGGTTTCCACGAGCGGAGTGGTTCGAAGACGTGAAAGATTTGACCAGTGGACTTAGAGATTGATACATTCCCTCATGTGTTCTATCTATTTGATTTGACTGATTTAGAGACAGCCCGTTTAGTTTACTTTAGTTATTTCCACAGCGTGATGTCGTACGGTATTCTCTTGTGGGGCAATGCCACCGATATTCAGACAATATTTGTTTTGCAAAAAAGGGCAATTCGTTCAATTTATAAATTAAGTCCTAGATACTCCCTCAGAGAAAAATTTAAAGAGATTGATATTCCTGTGCCCTCTCAGTTCATTTATGAAAACCTTTTGTACGCACATAAAAATATAAATTTGTTTAAAAAATACAGTGATATCCACAACGTAAATACGAGGAACAAACACAAATTTGTTGTTCCTGCAACGAGGCTCAAAAAAGTAGGGGGTACGTTCAGATGCCAATGTATACGTTTTTACAATAAGCTTCCGAGCCATATTCAAGCACTAAGCCTAAATAAATTCAAATCGTTTATAAAACGGAAGCTATGCCTAAAAGCCTACTATCATGTAAATCACTATCTCGAAGATAAAAAGGCTTGGGATTAAACCGCTCCAATGAAATTTGCTCTGTGAATGTCGAAATCCCGGACTTCGCTTGTTTATTGTTAATTCCTTATTTTAACACTGTGACATTTTTATTTTATTTTTACCTTATTTTTTTATTATTTTAGATGGCATTTACCGATGTGACATGAATATTTATTTCAGTTTTTTTTTAAACTTTATTTTTTTAATATTTTTATGTGACATTTACTGATTTGACATGAATATTTACTTTTTTTATTATAATTGTGACATTTATTGAAATTCTTGATTTTTTTAAAATTCATTTCATATATTATTATTAATTACATTTAATTATTGTGAATGTGAGGACCATGTAGGTCACATTTTTTTTTCTCCCACCACTGTCTGGCAGTTTGAGTACTTTAAGCGACCTACCCAAATGTCCTTTCTTTAGTATTGTTCGTCGTTTCGTTGAGCTCCTTGAGTCGAGCTACACGATAATTGACAAATGCTTGCACTGACTGGACAGGTCCACTCAAATCTGTGTGGTTCTTTCTTCAAAAGACCATCTCAGACACTAATCTGCATAGTCCTCATGTAAATTGAGCAATGTCTGGACTTTAAAAGAGCAACAAGTTAACAGAGAACCTCTGAGTTTGTTTCGGCTGTTTCTTCTCAGAGTAGTCAGGTACGAAACACCGGCCGGTGTTTATCTAGTTTTTAAAAAAAAATGACGTGTAAAAGTGTTTGTAAAAACCTGTTTGCAAAATAAACATCATTTATCATTTATCCGATCTGCAAATCAAGTAGACGTATTTAAGAGTGGAGACCACGAATTTGCATGCGTAAGGCGGGATGCCCTCAGGCTAAATAGAGGAGAGTGGCCTAGAGTCGAGCTGTGTGGCGTAAAATTGGAGAAGTCTAAGTCCAGCAACAGACCGGTGTAGGCTGATGATGATGATGTTGGGTCTGAGGTGACGCTTCACAGTTACTCACAGCTAAATTCGAATATCTTTCGCTTTGTATGATATAGGCCTGATGGTCCACTGCAGCCCAAAGCCACGCTACGCAGTAATGTATAACTGACAACGTAGCAAATCTATCCGTACATATCCGACACATCAGTGGACGGCCGCCTTTTAATCCACCCAACGACCACAATTAGACTTCAAGTACAAAACGAATTGCCTTTTACACTGTTTAATGATGTCTCTAAAATAAACGTTTTTTGTTGGCGTGATGTGGAAACGATTTCGAGGAGACATTTTATGTATAGTTCTTCGATTTTTGTAGTCGCAAATTAGACGTGTCTTGACTGTTTTCGATGTTTATGCCTTTTTTGGTCTCTAATTGATCAGCTGTTGAATGTTAAGTGTCTGTTTTTGGTATCCATCACCATTTTGATATCTTGTCATTGTAATCATAAAAATAACAATATTATAAAACTGTCGTTTTTCAATTTTGGTGTACAATACTGACTGTGGACGATGCTGGATTGGTTTAGAATTGTTTAATCCTATCCAGCATCATCTACAGCCCGTTTTCGGTATGCAGATGTTTAATTGCTGTATCATTCGTCAGCTTAACACCAGTTTCATTGGTTCTAGTTTTAATGGGTGAAT
Source organism: Cerastis leucographa (assembly GCA_963082945.1). Classification (NCBI taxonomy): domain Eukaryota; kingdom Metazoa; phylum Arthropoda; class Insecta; order Lepidoptera; family Noctuidae; genus Cerastis; species Cerastis leucographa. Next base: position 4,308,334 of record OY720359.1, read on the forward strand.
ACAGGAAAATGGAAGATGAACGTGCTAATGTCAGAGGTGCAAGAAAGACGTGTGATTCGTAAATTTCATTTAGTTTTATGTAAGTAATTAACTATATTAGGATACGTGCATACTTAATTTTCATCATGGGTTTACCCAGTTATGTATATAATATTTGTTCTAAATTTGGCAATAAAAAGAACCTGTCGTTAATAATGAATAGCTTTTTTGTACGGTTCAAGGACATGTCAAATTTTGTTCGTTTTGAGAGACGGTAATGGTATAATAAAATACACAAAGTGAAAAATAATAAATCACAAAATAGGGTGTCACTTTTACATATTATCCATAATCATATAAAAGTGTCGTATAAGAGAAAGGTTGTAAAGTTTCTATTTTATTGATAATTTAGCATCAGTGAACATAAGCCCATAAATTGTAGATATCTGTCATAGATCATAGGGAAGGTGTGATTTGCATTATTATAAGTTGCCAGCGGCATTTTCTCAGCTTTTGATTATCGGCATCTGATAAGATCTGATTGGTTTATCTGATAGATAAACGTCGCCTGCTGAACATGGGCTTTCAGCTACGGAAGCTGATAATAATTTCAAATATTTACGGATTTGCAATGTTGTTTCTAGTTCAGAGCAAGGTATATCCAGTCTCTAGACGTGGAAGCCATTAGTTCCATTACATTATAAGCCTATAATGTTCCCACTGCTGGGACACAGGCCTCCTCTCTATGAGAGGGAGTGGGCTGTTTTCCACCACGCGGGCACAGTGCGGGTTGGTAGATGTCACATGTCTTCGAATTTTTAGTTCTAGGCCATGCCGGTTGCCTCACGATGTTTTCCTTCACCGTTTTTGAGGACAGGCGGTGATGAAATAAATTACACAAAGTAATGCGTCTGTCTGGGTTCGAACCCACGGCTTACTGCTCGTAAGTCGGGGCTGCCACCACCGGGCCACCGCTGCTCTCAGTTCCACTTATCATCAGATTACACCTTTACCCGAAGGGCTAGGCAAAAGTAGACACACACATATATGTTGGGGTCACCTTCCAGTATTACCAGATTCATGCGGATTCCAGTATTTTACATGGAGCGACTGCCTATCTGACCTCTACAACCCAGTTAGTACTGGGTGATACGATACCCCTTGGTAGGACAACCATGTCAAACTTTCGGGCCACTGACTACCTGTAACGACTGTCAAACATCTATAAATTACAACCGCTACCAAGTCGTAAGTCGCAAATTTCATATCATACCTCTCCCTCTCCATCAACATTTATATTGATCACCTTTTTTTATTTTTTTATTAGCCTATTTACAATTGTTATACTGTTTATACCAATAATACAAGAAATATGATACAAATACCTATAATTGTATACAATATGATGCAATAGGCACAGAATGCAAAAAAAAAACAAAAACAAAATAACAACAATAAAATCACAAGTGCAGAAGAGGCTTTTGTGGCTTTTTAGCCACATACCATTCGTCCCTCCTCATTACGAAAGATGATTCTTCGTAACCGCGGCTGCTCCCAGAGTGGATTGTTTATTATTTTTTACGACTAGATGCCATATCTTAGAATCTTAAAAAAATGCATAAATTAAGTTGACATTGAATAAAACTCCACAAATAGCAAAAACTCAAACTGGTTATTCTTCTAAGCCCAGAAGTGTGGCCGCTATCGTCAAAAGGGGCTAACCCACACGATACTCACATACTAAGCTGTTCCACACAACACGGTTTAAATGCGGCACCGTTCAACGGTTTCGAATCGGCCTGTTTATATACACGCCTGTTTGAGCTTTCTATGTGGACATACGGAGGGATAGAATGAACAACTAGTTTGGGATATAATGCATATAAGTTTGTTCGGTCTTTGTTGATTAGTCTTTTTTGTCTCTGCCTAAACAGCAAATTCGCGTATGCTTATTCGATTGCTGGGGATAAATTTTTTTACATGAAGTCAACTAATTCTTCCATGCTTCGTTGTAATTTTTTTTTTGCATCAATAGAATATACTATTCCATCTTCAGACTGAGAAAAGCTCTTCTCGTTTCTTATTAATAGTTTAATCTTTTAGAACTTGCCATTCACCTTTATTCTTTTTAGAACATTAATTGTGACTTAAGATGCTTCCCAAAAAAAAAAAGTAAAACCGATCCAAAATCACATCCCAAAACGAACGTCACAAAATGTAAATGAAATAGCCAATTTATTTTTACGATGACAACTTTGCTGCCTAATTTAGGGTTCCGTGCGTCAACACCGTAGAATAGCCGGCCGCTAACTGTTTTGTAAAATAAGTGGTATTAACTAGTAATTTGTATGCTCGCCAGGCCTAGGTTGTGATGTTAAAACTAATTTTATATCGCCTGCCTACCCACTGGATTCTTCGACGCCGCTTTGATAGTGACACGAATAATAATTCAATAATTGGCGGGTAGCTGGAGATTTTCGTCGGCTGGAGATTTTAGTGTTGGTTGAATACAGATAAGTGTGTGTTTGGGATTGTCTTTACTGATGTTTTTGACTGGTAAAACAGTTATTATAGCTTTTTCTTTATAGTGGTGTATTTATTTAAACATACTAGGTGTAAAAAAGACCCTTCAAAAAGCCGTCAACCAAGCATTCTGTGCATCATTCTAAATTACTCTATGCAAAAATTATTGCTGGGTAAAGACTTTTTTATGGGGAGAAAAATCATCGTTTTACGGCAAGATTCAATGTAACTCACTTAAAATATTATGGTGATGAATGCATTGAATGCATTGATCGGAGATCGAGGAGGGGATTTTGACGCCTCAAATCTCCGCAAATTGAAGATTCCCAGACATACCTTTTTACACCCATTGCTCACGAGTATAAGGCCATGACCTTCATGGAATCCCATAGGCAAAAGTGACAGAGTAGCCTCTATCATCTCAGTCACTTCATCATTACCTTTTTACGAATAGGATATCATCAAATGACCCCTCCTGCTCTGGGCGGAGCGGAAGGGAGTGTCAGACTTGTACTAACTAAAACTCATCCATGTTCCTTCTTAGCCCTTTGTGTGCCAGGGCCACGGTATCTCTTTTGAACAGTCCCGCAGCCCTGGCAAGCATCGGCCCTCTCGGACCCTTTCCGACTTTCGAAATGTTACATAAGAAACTTATGTTCAAAATGTCGTACTTCTAAGCCATAAACAGTGTGTTTTCTGTCCTTTGTCTTAATGCCGTACTGTACTAAACACATTAACTCAAACATAACTTTCTTACTTACTTACTGTTGATATTGCTTACTCTCAACATTTTGTAGGAAGCATGATCCGCTGCTCTCAAAACGGTGAAGGAAAACATCGTGAGGAAACCGGCATGTCCTAGAACTAAAAATTCGAAGACATGTGACATCTACCAACCCGCACTGGGCCCGCGTGGTGGATTACAGCCCACTCCCTCTCATAGAGAGGAGGCCTGTGTCCCAGCAGTGGGAACATAATAGGCTAATGATGATGATGATGATGATGATGATGATGATGATGATCATGCATGCATCATCATGCATGATTCGGCTGCTACAAATTAATTAATATTCTTTACAACAAATTTACTGCCCGTCTTTCACTATAGCTCGCTCATTAGTATCCGCTTGACCAGTTTCTTCACGAACATTACTGTTAAGTGACAGTCATGTGACAGCTAAGACATCTAAAACAACTCAGACATCTCTGACCTCCGCAACCCTAGGTAGACTGTGTTGTATAAAAGTTACTGGTCATTCATCTTGTGTAGGATAGGTAATCTTTTAGCTGCCGTCTGCGATAACTGGATAAGGTGAGTACTTGGGTTCTGTAGTGAATTGTGTACTGACTTGCAGGTGAAATTTCCTTCTGGTGAAAAGTGATTATGAAGTTTCATAAAACAAAGTCGCTTCCCGTCGTCTCGGTTGGTTTAGATCTTTTAAACTACGTACTACGTTTGATGCGGTTTGCATCAATAGACGGAATGATTCAAGAGCAAGGTTTCTATGTACAAGATGTTGTTTTGCATCCTCGTCAAAATTCACGAGTTTGTCAGAAAAACATAAATAATCAATATAAATTACTGTTCCTAGTTAATTATTAATAAACGCTGCTTTTTTTGTTTTGGGAATAAGCAATGATCAAATAAACGTTTGAGATTGTTTGTATGTGTGAAAGCTCGGTTATAGAGCGAGGGTCGGACGGGCAGCGTTTGAAACATGGATGGTTCGCACTTACCGATTTCCGTAAAGAAGAAAAAAATAAAAATTGGCTACCCATTTTACTATTGATTCGGGTCGAGAATCATTAGCATAGTTACCACCTTGAATTTGACGAGATTGCAAAACACAGCTTGTATAATTTATCTCTAAAAAAATACATCAATATTTCCACGCGAACGAAGTCACAGGCAATTTACTAGAAAATCATAAATGCTCATATATAATTTCATCATCAGTCATCTTACCTACAAATAATCGCCGCAACTCTTCCATGAGTTAAATTTCTACGGCAAGGCTCTCAATCCAGCAGGCGTGCTTTGCTTCAATTCCCTGGTCAGGTAAAGTGTTTTTACGGTTTTTGCTGGAATTTCCCAGAAGCAGCCCAGAGTCTAAATCTGTAGTCGGTTGATGGCAATAAGCTTGCTGCCTATAACATGACTTAAAAATAACTGGCGAAATATTGGAACCCTGCCTAGAGGTGTAACTGTAATACCTGTACTTTTAATATTTCGAGATCCTATAACGGTTAGGCAACCGTCCATGGGTTACAGTCATCGTACTAATATTATAAACGCGAAAGTTTGTAAGTATGGATGGATGTTTGTTACTCTTTCACGTAAAAACTACTGAATGGATCTGGATGAAATTTGGCACAGGGATAGATAATAGTCTGAAATAGCACATAGGATACTTTTATCCGTGTAATATTATCCCGCGGGACAATTACCGAAAAAACGCGAGCGAAGCCGTGGGCAGAAGCTAGTAATGTTATATTAGTTTGTATACAAAAGCCCATACCATGCAAGGCTTACTCAAAAGTTAGCCAAACAATTTCGAATGTTCTCGAAATCAGGGACCAAACTCCAGACTAGTATTTACCCCATATTTGCCCGTCCCAAACTGGTCTCTCAAACTTGTTTTGCAACTAAAACTAACGGGCTAAAACTGCAACTAGTTTACAATTGAACCAGGAACATAGTTGGGTCATCGGGTCAGGTTGCGGGCGTCCAAGGTCGGAAAACTTGTTCAAGGTCAACCTTGCAATGCTAAATCTGTAGAGTGACTGTTGTAATTTTTCAAGGACAAGGTATGGTGGATTTTGACTACCTTTCATTGAGAAAGACGATCTGAGTCCAGCAGTGAGAACGTTGTAGGCAGATTATGTTTAAGTTAAGGCCAAGCATGATGTGTCATGTGATAGACCCAGAATTTCACGAGTTTTTGACACCACAAATCTTGTGTCATGTGTTTCCTAAACTTCGGATACATGCAGGGGTTGAAAGATAATGGTGTGAAGTCTGGCCAGCCAGGCACCTTCTGATGCTTTTTTTTTTCTTTTTTTGCGGATTGGAAATCATCAAATGACTTCTCCCGCTCTGGGCGGCGCGGGAGGGAGTGTCAGACTTGACTGACTAAAACCCACCTATGTTCCTTCTTCGCCCTTTGTGTTCCAGGGCCGCGGTATCTCTTTCGAACAACCCGCAGCCCTGGACCTTCTGATGCTTTAGAAGATTTTATCTCTTACAAAACTTGTTTTTATTGATACTAGTTATTGATTCATTTATTTTTTAATCGGCTATTGATTGTTTAGTTAAGTTTTTTTTGTTATACAAGGTGTTGTTTTGCATCCTCGTCAAATTTAAGGGGGTAACTATGCTAATGATTTTCGTCCCGAATCAATAATAAAATGCGTAGCTAATTTTAATTATTTTTCTTTTTAACAAAAATTGGTAAGTGTGAACCACCTGTGTTTTAAACGCGGCCTGTCTGATCCTCACCCTATAACCGCGCTTTCATACATACATACAATCTCAAACGTTTATTCGATGATTTCTTATTCGCTAAACCACGTAAACCCCCTTTACGCGGTTTATTTATTCTGAAATACTGACAAACACACAATCAAAAAAATCTGCGTTTATTAATAATTAACTAGATACCGTAATTTTAATAGACTATTTATGTCTATTGTGACACCCTCTTGAATTTTGACGAGGATGCAAAACAACACTTTGTATATTTCCGTTTTCTATATTGTGTGTACTTGTGGAATGTACCAATAAACATTTTTAGGGTTCCGTAGCCGAATGGCAAAAAACGGAACCCTTATAGATTCGTCATGTCTGTCTGTCTGTCTGTCCGTCCGTATGTCACAGCCACTTTATTCCGAAACTATAAGAACTATACTGTTGAAACTTGGTAAGTAGATGTATTCTGTAAACCGCATTAAGATTTTCACACAAAAATAGAAAAAAAAACAATAAATTTTGGGGGTTCCCCATACTTAGAACTGAAACTCATTTTTTTTTTATCAAACCCATACGTGTGGGGTATATAAGGATAGGTCTTCAAAAATGATATTGAGGTTTCTAATCTCATTTTTTTCTAAAGTGAATAGTTTGCGCGAGAGACACTTCCAAAGTGGTAAAATCATAAAATGTGTGTCCCCCCCCTCTAATTTCTAAACTAAGAGGATGAAAATTCTGAAAATATTTAGGATTATACAAGGTGTTGTTTTGCATCCTCGTCAAATTGAAGGAGGTAACTACGCTTATGATTCTCGTCCCGAATCAATAATAAAATGGTTAGGTAATTTTTATTTTCTTTCTTTTTTGCGGAAATCGGTAAGTGTGAACCACCCGTGTTTTAAACGCAGACCGTCTGGTTCTTGCCTTATAACCTTGCTTACACACATACAAATAGTCTCAAACGTTTATTCGATAATTTCTTAGTCCCTAAACCACGTTAAGGGGGTTATTCTGAAGTACTGACAGACTTAAACAACCAAAAAAACAGCTTTTATTAGTAATTAACTAGGTACCGTAATTTTAATTGATTATTTATGTCTTTCGTGACCACCTCCTGAAATTTGACGAGATTGCAAAACAACGCCTTGTAGAACGTAAAAAAACTTTCAACGAAAATGGTTTGTGTAGGATATGAAATTTAGTTTTTGAGATATAGGACTTTTCATGAAACTGCAGCAGTAACTTTGTTTTTCATTAACATACTATAAAAAACAAATTTAGTTTTGCTGTTACATATAAAAATAATTTAATAATATTAAAAATATTTTTGATTTTATTGTTTGGTGGTACGGAACCCTGTGTACGTGTGAGTACGACACGCACTTGGCCGGTTTTTCTTTCTTTCTTTTGATTCCGCTACTTTGAAAAACAAAATAAAATGGCTGAATTTAGGCCGGACAAATAATTCAAACCTTACCGTTTAATTGAATTATGGATGTTACTAATCGTAGCTACGTTCATTGCTGAGATAATTTGAATTGACAAAGAACCACTATTTACGAGTTTCTTGGGTTTTAGACCGTGCCTATTTGGCATCAATTTGGTTTCCTTGATTTATATCGACTCTTTCATTACTAGTTGAATGCTAGATGAAGTTAGAAAATAGCCATTAAAATGTTCCATTAACACTTGTAAGCCAGAACCGGTAAATCGGTAAATATACCGGAAATCTATAGGCCACCTCGATAGCCGCTGATTGCTAATACCACAGATAATTTAGCTTATAATAACAACTTATTAAAGCCAAATAAAGCACTGACAAAGGAGACGGGCGAGACTACATGTATTTTGGGACCCACTCTTAGAGGTAGCATTCATCATAACAACTTATACGTAGTTGTAAAACGACTAAAGACTATCAGAAAAGTAAATGGAAAGTAAGACGGAAAAGTTGGGAGAAAAGAGATATACGTCTATTCACAAGATAACCTAAAAATCTTACGATTAAGGTTTTTAACAGTGGAATGACTCCGTAATTAAGATGAATCAAAATATAATAATATTTAAGACGACTCATAAAAGAAAATTCGAATAAACTACTGTATTTCCCTCACAGTTTTAGTTCTGACTTTACGTGTTTTGCTTCTCGTCATAAGCCAAAACCAGAATTTTTACTTCACTGCCTGTATACCTAATTGATGAATCATAAAACTGCTAGACTGCAGCTAGAGACTAAACTGATTACCAACCCTGTAATTAGTTCAATCACTATAAAAACTATGTTGTTACGATTTTGATCCATAAGCGAATTATAGTCAAGTAAAACGATTCTTATTACGCTGAGAGTAGATAATATTGTTTTACATAAATTATAACAGCCAGAGCTGACTAGCTATGTACAGCTATTGAAAAGCAGGGTTTGTTGAATAAAAAAACGATGAGTAATAAATCTTATTTTTTGGTATTTTTACATAGTTTTTATTTTATGCAACACAGACGTTACGATGGCCAAGTTGCTGTCGGGTTTCATTTTCAGGATCGCAGCTTATCAGCCCCCAAAATGAGTGTTAAAGGTAGTTGTCTCCTGTTATCTGGAATTAATTAATTATGTTAAAATAAATAAATTCACCTTTAGTGTAATAAACATAAAGAGTTCCATGTATAGGTAACAAAAGTGCCTGACTCGCAGAGTGTATCCAGGTCCCCACGAAAAGAAAAACAGAAATGTAGTTTGATATAAAAGATAATATGACCTCTGATATCTGTGGAGCGGTATACAAATATTTCAAGACAAAATGCAACAGCCACCCATCTTCCATTTTGATGAATGAAACATCTGAGTAAAATACACTACTTCTACACTACCTCGGCTAGTCTTTTACTGTATTCTGTTTTCGTCCGATAAAGTATTGGGCAACAGTAAGAATGAGCCTAATATAAGATTACAACAGTATGTATTTATGCATATAAAAGCTAAACGAATCTTAGTTTGTTGTTCAGATAGATATCCTAAATAAGCTTTTTACTAATGATATAAATACATGTTCTTTTACGAATATACTTACATCACGTGGATACACCCATCTCTGAACTTTTTCAAAGCTCTGAGCACCTTCATCAGAGAGACGACGCCTCCGTAAGAGCGCAAGTCGTAAGAGAAGAAGAAATTAACGCAACGCATGTTTGTGGTTAAAATCAAAGTCCATATCAAAAGCAACTAATTGTCCAATGTCCAGAGAAGAATGCGGTAGTCTAAGACAGGGTGCATTATCTACATTTCAAGATGTAAAGGCCAAGTCGTCGAGAATCTACAAAATCGCAATGATAAACATAAAATCCCAGACAAAAATACAAACATAACGATGGACTAGATCATCACAGATCTGACAGTGACAGTAGTGACGGGACTCAATGGATCATCATTGATAACGTTCCTTTATAGAAATACTATAAAATCGCCACAGTACCATTTTTATTAGATGCTTTCGCATTGTTAATTAGCGTTTTAATATCAGGTTTGCATGTTATTTTTTATGAATTTTTGACATAATTGAATGTATAAAAACTAAGAGAAAGATCCATTTGTGGTAATAAACCCATGAACAAAAACACATATCATTGGATTGGAACGTAATCGGAAAAATGTTGCGTTTTGTAAGTGCAAGATTACTTAATTTTAGTAAATTGAAAATTATTTATAACTTTTGATTCCCGAGTCTTAAAAAATCAATATTTAATAAATAAATATCTCATAAAATTGTAGTTATAATTATTTTATATTTACACTGGAACGGAGTTTAGTTAATTTTAAGATTCTTTGGGTCCATTTTCGCCAGCCTTCTTTATAACTAAAATTAATTTTACTAAAGTAAATTACATCGTAAAGCTAACTGTAAATACAAGTCAATTTATTTTGATTAACACTTTGAATTCCTTTTCTGTTATAGGTGTATGTTCTAATCAAAGCGATCAGTTGAACGAATACGAGCTAATCGCGTTTATAATGGGTGTAAAAGTCCCTCCGGCTTAATTCGCAACTGCGATTCTCAACCAGTTGCGAATTAAGAATGTTTATTCCTTGTTCGAAACCAGTTGCGAGTCTTGGTGGCGAATCAAGAATAAGCATTCTTAATTATACATAAACAAGAATTTAAAAAAAAAGAAATATCGCAATGGCAATCTACGTATAAAGGGTGTAAAACACCTCTTAACGAAGCCGAAAGGCACTGGTTCTCCCTGTCATGTCATTGCGATCATTTTTATGTTCTAAAAGTTACCTGGGAACCTTCTAGTTAAGGAGATATTAGAGGTTCAAAGTTACAACTTTTTGACAAGTATTTTTTTAAATACAAGTTTTTAATGTAAGATTTTAACTTTAAACACCTCCACGACTCCTGTACTATTCAATCCGTCCATCAGCACAATGTTTTGAGTGCGTTACATTGAGTTCTACCACAAAACATGATTTTAACCCCCCAAAAAAAAGGCGTTTCCCAGCAATAATTTTTGCCTAAAGTTACTTAGTTTCATGTACAGAATGCTTGGTTGACGGCTTCGTGATGAGCTGACACCGTATATACATTCACTTCACACAACAAAAAAATAACAAATTAACAAAATTAAACTTATAAAACAAAATATTTTTCTTTCTTCCAAGAAAATTAAATTATATTTTTCGAAGGGCCCTTTCCACCCTTCTTTGCCCTCATTCAGATTGCATAAACATGGTTACTAATAACTCGACGTTACGTTGCATCATGGACATCATCATCATCATCATCATTAGCCTATTATGTTCCCACTGCTGGGACACAGGCCTCCTCTCTATGAGAGGGAGTGGGCTGTAATCCACCACGCGGGCCCAGTGCGGGTTGGTAGATGTCACATGTCTTCGAATTTTTAGTTCTAGGACATGCCGGTTTCCTCACGATGTTTTCCTTCACCGTTTTTGAGGGCATCATATTAGGGTTAAAAGGCAACAAAACAAGCCATCAAATGATCAACCGAAATTCTGTAGTTTAGTTTTATATAGGTTGATTTTTAGTTTTTTTTTTTATCAAAATCCCCAGATTAAATGGTTTGAAGCCAATTTTTTTTTTGTATATAACGAAGCCGAAAGGCTCTTGTTCTCCCCGTTTTTGCGATATATTTTTTTGTGCTAGACTGTACCTGGGAACCTTCCAGATACTCGGGGTCAAAGTACCAGTTATTTTTTTTTATTTTTTTTTTAAATTATATAACTTTACTTTAAATAGCTCCACGACCCCCATAATATTTAATGCATCGAATTTTACCGTAAAACGTGTTTTCACCCCACAAAAAACGTGGTTTCCCACCAATCATTTTTACTTAGAGGTACAAAATTAGAAATACAGAATGCTTGGTTGATGGCTACGTGAAGAATCTGTTTACACCTTGTGTGTTACTCACTTGATAGAAAAACCGAAAGAATCCTCGGCCGATACGACGAGGTGTCCGGGTTCGCCGAAAACAATTATTGCAAGTTTCACATGTTCGCAAGAAGATCGCTTTGGTTAGGTAAATGTTCTGCCATTAAATAAAACCATATTTGTTTTAAAAAAAACCGGTGATCAGCGATTCGTTTTCCATAATAGGCACTTAACTAATACTTTGCTAGTTTGACTTTTTTTCCTTAAGACAAACCTGATTATTATTCATCTCATCAGTTGAATTAGTAAAGCTATTCGATACCGATATTCTTACACGTGGTCTATCCAATAAATGCTTAGTTAAAAAAACATGGTTCCATACCTCGAAAGGAAAAAACGGAACCCTTATAGGATCACTTTGTTGTCCGTCGGTCCGTCCGTCCGTCTGTCTGTCTGTCAAGACCTTTTTTCTCAGGAACGTGTGGAGGTATCACACTGGAATTTATATTTGGCAGAAAATGGGATAAAACAAAGTAGATAGAAAATTTGACAATTTCGATCGATTTATGTACTAAGCATAGGTATTTCAATCATAGTTGCAAAGTTCTTGTTCTACGTGACGCTACCATGACAGTATTAAACATTTTGTTAGTCCAAAACTGCCTATTCTATGTATTCTTATCTTAGGATCTGCCTAGCCTTTTCCGGACCATATTAGATTGGCTTCCAGCCGCCTAACCGCGTGCACCTGAATACCAGTATTTTACATAGAGCGAATGCCCATCTCCACCACCTAGTTAGTACTGGATAATACGAGACTACGTTTATACCGTGTATATATACAAATGAAAGTTTAATACAATACCCCATTTATGCCGTCATAAACGAATAATAAATCGACCAAGTGTTATCTAAATGCAGAGTCCGGTAATGAACTAAGAGATATTTCTCGACCGCATGTAAAGCCAAGTCAGAGGACCATGGGTGGTATAAAAACCTCTGACAGCAGTATAGGCACTGACCATACGATAAAGGAGAAAGAATTAACAAAAACCGTTAATGAAGACGAGGAAACTGTTGTCAATTTTGCGTAATTACTAGAACATAATGAACCAAAGCAATTTCCTTTGACTGACAATAAAATTACAATGGAGAATGAAGAGAAATATGTGACAGTCGCACTATGGTACAGTTACAATCAACAGTTACTCACCAGTCAGAACATTTACAGATTGACACGCGAACGCAATAGGGATGGTGACTCATTTTTTTTTATTTGTCTATCGGGTAGATTATTAAAAAGTATTTGACACGTATTTTTTCTTTTTTCACGTAATCGTAAAATTACGGAGATATTTTGAGTTGAAATGGCGCATGACGTCACGGCTTAGTACATTTTATACCTAGTTCTGACGTAGTTAGCCCCCACTCTCCAACTTTAATGCGTTTTAACTAAGTATTTTTTTGTTATCTTGATGAAACAAAAAATACTAATCTAATATTTTTGTATTACCTCATTGACGGACAAAATAGAATTTCGTTTTCTTGACCCAGTCATCATCCCTACTATCACGAGGAAACTTACTTTGATTAGAAAAACACTATAAAAAATTATGAATGTTTTATGTTGAAACTTGACATCTATGACTGGAATTGCTGTACTTGTTCACAAAAAAAACAGAATTCGTAAAAGCATAAAACGCTCAAAAACTGGAATTGCTGATGTGGGCAATAAGACTGCTAGGTTGAAGTGAAATTAACATATAGAATGCGTCAGGACCGATGGGCAAGAGTCATCACGCAGTGGGTGTTCGAAGACTGGCGTCGTCGCTGAGGCAAGCCTACAAAACGCTGTCCTGACGACCTTTGTGAGATTTATGCCAGAGAAAACCGCACGAAGAGAAAATGCAGCGCATGGAGTTGAAGGCTATCGGGAAGACCTTTGCTCAGCAGTGGGACAGTAAAGGATAAGCCAAAACAAACTTCGCTCGCTCGCTTTCTCTAGACACCATCGTTGTCCTAGCCTGTGTTTGTCCTAAGTCGTGTTGGAGTACTCCCAAGTTTTTGAATTCGCTTTGGTAGCTCTTGGACTCAGTATTCATCATAATTTCAGCCCGGAATCAATGAAGCTGGGATAGGCTTCCTCTTTCTTCTGCTGTATTACTATGGTGCGTCTCCTATTTAGATGTTTACCACAACTTTGACGATGTCGTCAACCAAAAACGCTTTTGACAGCCCTGGTGTCTTTGGCCTTACCTGGATAAGTCAATAGATATTTTAAAGTTTCGATGTTCCTTGTGCAGGTATTCTGCATTTTGTATTGTTTTTAATTGCTTTGATACTCGTATAACTGTTTAGCATTTTTAACTCATCTATTTTGAGCTTCGGCATCAGGATGTAGTTATTTTGATTTTCTGCATTCAGATACTGTATTTACAGCTTTTTTTAAGTGAAAACTTCTTTAACGGCGTTGTTCACTTTTGTGATGGGTAAAAAGTGTTAAACTCGCGTCAGGTCACGTGTCCTGATCAAAAATTCGTAAGACGGATTGACATTAGTTTACGAATGAATTTGATCTTTATGACATCTATCATTGAGTTTGGGTTTCCAAAACTGAAAAGTTCGTAAGACGGATTGACATTAGGTTACGAAGGAATTTGAACTTTATGATATCTGTCATTGAGTTTGGGTTTCCAAAAGTGGATAATTATCTTACGCACAAAGAAAACCTTCGGTTTCTCCAAAGAGGTAAAAATCGTAAGACGGATTGTAATAGCTCTGAAGAGTTAAAAGTTTTAATGAAGTATAAATTGTCATGTTTGTGTACGATAGCGCAATAAATGATTGTATTTTACCACATAAATAATAATACTTTAATACTGATAATTAAACCAATTCGTGCAAAATTATTCCCTAACCATTCCAAAATACCAAAAATGCAATACGTTAATATTCAAGTTTTCACTTCTGCCGGCATTTTAATTCTTTCAATTCTTGCTTAGTTAGTACTGACCGCAGTGTAATGAATAATTTTACACTTGAACAACACAATACATTTCATAGGCATTTTGCTTGCCAGGCAGGAAACACATACTATTATATGCTTGTGACAATCAGCTGAACTAAGAGCGGAAGGAAAGACATAAATCTGTATATCCAACAGGCTTAGTCATTGTAGTACACACGGCAACACATAAAAAAATACATATCCGATTCTTCCATTAAGAATTTTTAAGTCATGTTATCAAGTTAGTCTTCAACCACGGAGTCTGCCATTGTGCACATTGATGGCAATAGGCACAATAATTATTTAGGCACAAGGAGCTCGTGGCTAAATAATAACAGCCACACGTGTCGATCTTTAAGGTTAAGCCGTGCTTGCCGAGGTTACCGAGTATCCTCCGTGCTTCAGAAAGAACGTTAAGCCGTTGGCCCGGTTGTCATTTGTAGATCTTTGACAGTCGTTACGAGAGTCTGAGATCCAGTCTTACTAAGGGGTATCGTTTTACCCAGTTACTGGGTTGTGGAGGTCAGAGAGGCAGTCGCTTCATGTAAAATACTAATACTCAGCTGCATCCGATTAGACTGGAAGCCGACCCCAAGATAGTTTGGGAAAAGGCAAGGCAGATGATAACAAGTTAGTATCGCCATCTCTTTTCATCATATTCTTGTGAAGATTTTCTTTGTTTGTTTGATTGGCCATTGTTTGGAATAATGTTTGAATGGCGATACCTGAGACAGGCATCAGACCCTTTCTATTAATTAACGTCTACATTGTCTCTACTGACTGTAAAAATGTCTGATTCAAAAATAAGAGATAAAATATTACACAATATTAAATACGCCTTGGGCTATCGAACTCGCAACAAATTATATCCAAAAGTGACCTGTCTTCTTTCTGGTATTTTTTTGGCAAGCCGCTAAAAATCATATTCATGGCAACATAATGTCTGGCACCTAGTCTTACCAAAGAGTATCGTATTACCCAGTTCAAACTGGGTTGCCAAGGTCAAAAACGCAGTCGCGCTATGTAAAATACGTGTATTCAGCTGTATCCGGCTAGACTGGAAGCCGACCCCAACATAGTTGAAAAAAGCAAAGCAGATAATGAGGATACAGGCAATACTGATATTATTGCTGAATCTTTGGTGGACTTTATTAATGTTTCTCAGTGACAAAATAGATTCCACTCCGTGGTGTTCTATAAGATCACTTGTTTGACTTTTGGGGTATAGATTTAACAGAATTTACAGTAAGTAGTGTGCAACTCGAAGAAACCGTCTAGTCGCCAGAAGGGTTGGTTCAAGACTTGCATGATGGTACATGCTACGTTTATTTGCATATGCCACTTTATTTCTGCCTTTATAAAGGATGACTGCTAATTAGTGACCGATACTTAAACACGTTATTATACTCATAATAACAAACATATTTATCAAAGAAACATTTATTTATACTCATTCATCATCATCATTTCAGCCGAAAGACGTCCACTGCTGGACATGGGCCTCCCCCAAGTGACGCCACATTGACCGGTCCCGTGCGTTTCGCATCCAGCGACCCGATCCCCGATCCCCGCAACCTTCACCAGGTCATCGGTCCACCTAGTGGGAGGCCTTCCAACGCTTCGTCTTCCGGTTCGCGGTCGCCATTCCAGAACTTTTCGGCCCCATCGCCCATCCGTTCTGTGAGCAATGTGCCCTGCCCACTGACACTTAAGTTTGGCAATTCTTCGGGCTACGTCGGTAACCTTGGTTCTCTTGCGGATGTCCTCATTTCTGATTCGATGCGTAAACTCCGAGCATAGCCCTCTCCATTGCCCTTTGGGTGACTTTAAGCCTTCTGATGAGGCCTATTGTGAGCGACCACGTTTCGGTTCCGTATGTAATCACTGGCAATACACACTGGTCATAGACTTTCGTCTTGAGACACTGCGGTTAGTTGGACGAGATATATACTCTTGATACTCATTCACTTTATCACAATAATACAACAGCCGTATGAAATAAGCGCGCGCGCGCCCATTGGCCTGTCAGCTTGTGATGAAAGTGTATAAAAATGTATGAAAAAATGTTTCTTTGGTAAAGTTGTTTGTTGTCATGAGTATAATCACGTGTTTAAGTCATCATCATCACCAGCCTATATTGTTCCCACTGCTGGGACGCAGGCCTTCTCTCTATGAGAGGGAGTGGGCTGTAATCTACCACGCGGGCCCAGTGCGGGTTGGTAGATGTCACATGTCTTCGAATTTTTAGTTCTAGAACATGCCGGTTTCCACACGATGTTTTTCTTCACCGTTTTTGAGGGCAGCGGTGATGAAATAAATTACACAAAGTAATGCGCCTGCTTGGGTTCGAACCTACGACTTACTACTCGTAAGTCGGGGCTGCTATCACTGGGCCACCGCTGCTCTCTCGCTCGTGTTTAAGTATCGCTCACTAATTATTAGTCACCCTATATATTGTTTACGATTTTGAATAAACCACTTAGCGAATAAGTTATTCTCAGTCTCTTATACATCAATTAGATTCACAATAGTAGTTCAGCTTCCTCAATCCTATTAGAAAGTAACTACTGTGTTTCAATCGGCATTCATTTGCCGCGCTATTTGTTACTGTGCGGCTATGTGTATTAATCGACTCTTGCGCAGGTTGTGCAGTTTCCGCTACATACGCGAGGAGTGGTAACTTGGAAACTGTTATATATATATATATATATATTTAAACTATTAATGATAAGTTATCTAAAACTGTTGAGACTGACAAAAAAAAAGTACTTTTATATACACAGGAAACTTGGTGTATAATGGTGCGTACAAACTATGTAACATTGTTGTACAACTTGTATTATAAAAGACGTCCACAGTATGGAGTCTTGTTATACAACATTGCGTTTTGACTGAAAAATGTTATATAGCAATGTTTTATAACATGTTTTGTTACATAGTCTGTACGCACCATAATGGTTGGTCACCCATCTACGCTTTAACTTTGACTAGAGTGCTAGAAGACCGATCCGTACGGCTGTTATTGATTCATCTTGCACAGGCAGAAGCCACGATTATTGTTATGTTTCTAACCCCTGACCAAAAACAAAAAAGAGGGGTGTTATAATGTTGACGTGTGTATCCTGTGTGTATGTCTGTGGCATCGTAGTTTCTAAACGGATGAAACGATTTTGATTAAATTGATTTCGTTTCAAAGGTGTTTTAATCGAGAGTGTTGTTAGCTACATTTCCAGAAAATCTGCTCAGCCGTTTGAAGGTCATCACCTCGTTTCTAGTTGATGAAGGGATATAAACAACTTCTACGTACGATTAGAAATTTGAAATCTTTCTTCCTCAATCTTATTGGAAAGTAAGCCATTCGTCGGTGGTTTCAATCGGAATTCATTTGGCGCAGAATTTGTTGCCGCGACAGCTACGTGTATTAATCGACGCATGCGCAGCTTCCGCTATAGGTGGGACGCACAGTGGGACGAACTACATCTTTTGATTATCATCATCATCATTGTCCTACCCTTGTCCCAATTTATTTAGGGTTGGTTCAGTATCTCTTCTTCTTCCATACTGCATCGTCTGTGGATAAAGATAAAAATATTGTAGATTTACCGATACTTAAGATATTTTGAACGATTGTAAAAACTTCACAGTTTTTGCTCTAGATTATTTGAAAAACGTTATTCCAATATTTATGTCGCATGTACAATCAGTAGATTTACTAAGATTATTAGGAGGCTAGCTATCTCATAAAAAAAATACAGTGCGTGGAGTCCCTCCGCGCGGAAGAACTGAAACTTCGTAATACTACACACATGCGTTCAAGTGCCACGCATTCACTCTCGTTATTTTATTGAGCTTCTAAATAATATTTTGTTGTCTTCTTGCTGTATTCGTTTTATTACATAAGTTTATCGAGGTATTCTACTCATGGAAATTGAGCGAAGGAGTCACACCGAAGAGTCGAATGCATGACTGTTTGCACGCCACCTAGCGTACCTAGTAGAACTACGTAGTCACAAATCTTGTAATACTGCCATCTCTTAGTGGGTTATAGAAAATATTCCCACTACATGGCAGCGTTAAACTTGTTGGAAGTCGCATAAGAAGTTTCACTTCAAAAATTGCTCTCTTCTTATTTATCGTGTGGTTATAGTGCCTAAACTGTTGTCAAAGTTTATGCCGCCCATGGGCCTCTGACTTGTCTTTACATGCCGTCGAGAAATATCTCTCAGGCATGCTGGTTTCCTCACGATGTTTTCCTTCACCAAAGCAAGTGATAATTATACAATACGCATATGATCCGAAAATCATGCCTGTCAATGGGTTCGAACTGGAGACCTATTACTTGGCAGTCCAACGGTCACATCACTAGGCTATCACGGCCTTATTTAATTTTCAATTCAATTCAAAACATTTATTTCAGACTTTTCGGTCCATAGTGTCCATGATGACTTAAAGCTAACATAGCTTTGTAGTATAGTAATTCACAAATACAACAGATATAAATAGAGAAAAACCGCAATTCAGCCTACAATATGTGTAGCCCAATCCAATGCCTCCAAAAAGGACTATGGATGTAGTTTGCAATTACACTCAGGTAACTGTTTGGACTGCCCCTCACCCCTTGCTTCAGCGATGGTGCTCTCTTACGTATAATGGCGTGAAAACCGTCCACTTGAGCTTCAGCAAACATCGCCGACGCCATGAGTAAAAAAAATGCATTATCCATTTGCTGCATTCAAACTATATTATAATTAAAGTTATGAAAGAATTAAAAAAGAAAATAATTTCTCTCCAACCCTCAGTGTGAGCTCCCCCTACTTGCGCATGCGCACAGGCACTTAGTTCAGTCCGACAATATAGGTTATTGAATACAGTATAGTAGACGTCACAGCAACCATAGAAAACGGCGTTCAATAGCTTAAGGGAAATTGTTTTCACACGGCAACATGTATTACGGTGAATTTGTTGCAGTTCAAGTTGAAATCTGTGGTCTTACTAGATAAATAGACTGGTAGAAGACAGTGTTTAATAATGTTAGGGATATTTTATTTTCATTATTAAACATGTACTACGGTGTATGTGTTGCGGGTCAAGTCAAAATGTGGGGCAATTTGTGGTCTTACTAGACGAGTAGACTTGTAGAAGACAGAGTAAAACAACAGGGAAATTGTTTACTACAATTCGTACTACGGTGTATGTCAATTGGTTTAACTCTAAATGATAGGCAATAGGGGATAATCCATTTTTTTTTTCTTTGTCCGTCGGGTAGTTTATTGAAAAGTATTGGACACGTATTTTTTCTTTTTTCACGTGGTCATAAAAATACGGAGATATATTGAGTTGTAATGGCGCATGACGTCACATGTAGGTACGTTTTATACCTACTTGTGACGTAGTAAGCCCCCACTCTCCAACTTTAATGAGTCTTAACTAAGTAATTTTTTGATATTTTGAAATAAAAAAATACGTGTCTAATATTTTTGTATTACCTGTCTGACGGACAAAATAGAATGTCGATTTCTTTACCTAGTCCGATCCCCTATTGTATACGAATGATATCATGGTCTTACGAGATAAAAGAGAATAATAGTAAAAAAAAGATTAAGGGAATGAATTGCAGTATGTACTAGGTATGTGTTGCGGTAAAAGGGAGAAAAATAATGTGCATGGTCTTACTAATAGGTTGACGAAAGACTCATAAACTGAAGAAATTGTTAATTTTTCTTGCAGAAGGGTAGCCTTAGAAGAGACTACGAAAGAGGCGAAGTATTTCAAAAGAACATTTGGGACATGTAGAACCCGTTATGTCAACTTCGCTACCGAACTTGGTGACTGTCTAATCTTTTAACGACTAGGAGATATATTGTAAGCCCATTGATGTATGAATTCCAGAAATGACCCATTGAAATAAGGAAAAACATGGGTTTTTGTCAGTATCCATCTTTCATCAGATCCATTGTTTCGATGACAGTTTTTGGTTTTATGCACACCTCTCAAATATTTTAGTTCTGAGCAATTACGTTGTAAGTCTAGAAAATTTTCGAATTTTCCATTGTTCACACATTTACTGCGACATACACACGTAGGTAATGGTTTATGGAAACTGGTTCCAACATTGTGCGGGTAGCAATATATCTTGAGTATGAAGCTTCTTCTCCGCTGAAATATGAATATGATGCTAGTCAGTGCTAGCTAGTAGAAACATGGGTGCAAAGTGCTAAGGTCAGCATTACCTATTGTGTGAAGCGTTTGACTTGCTGGATTTATTTTAAGGCCCTCTGCTAGGGGGGGGAGGGGGGGCTGGGTGTACCCCGTATTTTGTGAGGTGTAATGAGGACGATTTTTTTTATTTGTAAATTCTGAAAAACTATGTCTGGGTTCGTGTTCAATGCAGACATCATAGAAACCAACAGGAACTCATAAAATCAATGTAGGTTAGAATAAAACAACCACATAAGCTGCGTTACACATTTAGATATGTTGTTAATACAACCAAATCAATCAGGAATAATGTACAAATATGAAATATAAAAAAAACTTCAAAAGGATAGTACATCTTATGACATCAAAATGCTGCCATCCAACAATTTATTCTACAAAGTGTTGTTTTGCATCCACGTCAAATTCAAGGAGGTAACTATGCTGTATGCTATGCTAATGATTCTCATCCCGAATCAATAACAAAAAGGGTAGGTGTTTTTTTTTTTGCGTAGGTTTGACCCAGCCGTGTTTTAAACGCGGTCCGTCTGATCCTCGCCCTAAAACTGCGCATTCATACATACAAACAATCTCAAGCTTTTATTCGATAATTTGTTATTCCTTTAACCACGTTAAGGGGGTTATTCTAAAATACTGACAAACTTAAACATCACAAAAAATCAGCGTTTATTAATAATTAACTAGGTACCGTAATTTTAATTGATCATTTATGTCTTTTGTGACATCCTCTTGAATTTGACGAGGATGAAAAACAACACCGTAGTCGGTTTTACTAATATGCAAAGGGATTAAATATAATGAGCACCAAAAAATACTTTGAGATCTTAAGCTACGTTACCCAAAAAAAAATACTAAACACCAAAAAAATTGTATTCAAAGACCAAATATAGTAAATGATCACCAAATTTTGTGGCAAGAAGAACTTAGGAAGCAAGTGCGAGCAAAGCGAGCTCGGGGTATTGGGCATCCCGACTCGGACAGGTTAGGTTCGAAGGGGATGGCGGGGTCTAGTGAGCGAGCGGAGCGAGCGAACTAAGACTCCGACATCCCCTTCGTGTTTGGTTACTTTAAACCCTGCAGAGAGAAATAGGAGCCCCGCGTAGCGGGGCTCCGTCGACTACGCCTTAGTTCGGAGCTGTGATTTTCAGGTTTTTAATTCTGGTGATCATTTACTATTTCTGGTGATCATTTACTATTTTAGGCAGTATAAAAATGTTTTTTAAGGTTATATTTACTTTATCTGGTGTTATGTTAAACATAAGCCATATGCAAATCATAGGTTTAGTGTTTTATCATAAAACGTTTCTGTTTAATTTTAAAAGTTGTTTGGGATGGAATTTTTTCTCCAAAGAATCTTCATTCAAGTGGGTGAACCGGAAACAAACCAGTAATAACTAGTTACCTAATTACGTCTGCCAATTTAGTCACCATTTTTAAAGTTGGATCTAACAATGTTTGTCCGCCAAATAAGTCGTGTTTAGAATCATCAAGTAATGTACATTTAGGTAAGTTTAACATACGCACATGAAATTTTACACCTAGTTAACGGTTTTAGTACAGAAGGTAGGTAGAAGAGGTATTCAAATATGCTGGGAGTGGCCATAAGCTATGCGGTAGTAATGAGTGTCTTGTGAACGTTTTGAGGCGAGATATTTATCGTTATCTTGACTAACACTTTAGAAATAATGGAATTGTGAGATATTTTCAAGTAACAATATGGCGTAAAAATAGATGAACAGGAAGTCTTTAATAATACTTAGATGTACTATAGTTGCACATTTATTTACGTGTGAATAAAAGATTGATGGATATGAATTTTGATGGACGGAGAGGGAGAGGAAGGCCAGAGAAAAGATGGATGGGTTGTGTGAGGAATTAAATGAAAGAGAAAAGAGTTAAGAGGGGACTCTAGCCCCGAGGAATTTGAAGAATAGGTATTTGAGGAAACTATTGCCGTCGCGCTGCGCCCGACCTAGCCCCCGTAAAGTGCGAAAGGGACAACTGCAGCTCAGGCTGATTTTACCTACAAAAATCATGTCCAAAAGACGTTTTGTATTCCGCTGTTTTCTTCTTCAAAACTAAACTGATCGAAACAATTCTTATATCAAAATTTTGAGGAAAAGTATATCTATGCTCCTATTATTTTATTTTTTGTTAAAAACTTATTTAATTTGTCTCATAGTCGTCTGAACATGGCGGTAAAGACGGGCTTTTGTTCGGGTTTTTGGATTGTAATAATTCTTTCAATGATTATGTTTTGAAAAAAATGAAATGATAGGGGTATGTATTAATAAGACCTAGATTTTTTGGAAAAATATCATTGATCTAGACGCATTATCGACGAAGAAAACAGCGGAATACGTTTGAAAGGCCTACTAGAGTCCCCTCTTAATGTTGCTGTGACATCTAACACGGGATAATAGAAGAAAAAAACGTATTGCGCCAACCACAAGAAGAATGGTACAAGGTCAGCAAGATGATGATGACTACAGTAAACATAAAGGCAAACATTTATGCAATGAAAATAAATCTTAGGTTGCATTCACTTCTTGCTAAATAATGGCAAGTGTTATACAAGGTGTTGTTTTGCATCCTCTTCAAATTCAAGGAGGTAACTATGCTAATGATTCTCGTCCCGAATCAATAATAAAATGGGTAGGTAATTTTTATTTTTTTTCTTGTTTACGGAAATCGGTAAGTGTCAACCACCCGTGTTTTAAACGCGGCCCGTCCGATTCTTGCCCTATAACTTTGCTTCCACACATACAAACTATCTGAAACATTTATTCGATAATTTCTTATTCCTTAGACCACGTTAAGGGGGTTATTCTGAAATAGTGTCAGTGCCAAACAAAATCAGCGTTTATTAATAATTAACTAGGTACCGTAATTTAATTTGTTTATTTATGTCTTTTGAGTCAACCTGCTGAATTTTGACGAGGATGCAAAACAACACCTTGAATTAGAACTCTAACAACGAACCATCGATACATATTACATGACCGATCCCTAGCGCGAAAATATCGTAAATCCGTAAAAGAAATTGCTATATATCGCACAAGCTATGTAAATTCATTAAAGTATTAATACCGTCACACTCCTTATACGGACTTGGTAATAGACAATTACAGATACAAAAAAAAACGGTAGTGTTCAATTTACTATTGACTTTTATGGTCACTGAAGTTTGTTTCAAAAAAATGCGTATTACTGATTTTATCTTTGGTATCGTGATGCCTTTTATTAACTAGCTATAAACTTGGCTGTGCCAATGTGTTTTTTTTTTTCTTCCACGATATGAACCCTACATCACATATTTTTTTGTAATCATTGAAAAAACCCTAGTGATAGCTATCTTTATGAGCAATAAATAGTTCCGAGATGTACCTAGCTTTTATATTTTTTTTTAAATCATTCTAAATCCAATGTAGCGGACTCCCTAAGAGGCTTGCTAGTTATTTTATACTAGCGACCCGCTCTGGCTTCGCACGGGTATAAAACATATAGTTATTATACATATAAACCTTCCTCTTTAATCACTCTATCTATTAAAAAAAACCGCATCATAATACGTTGCGTATTTTTAAAGATTTAAGCATACATTGGAATATTAATAGGGACAGAGAAAGCGTCTTTGTTTTATACTAAGTAGTGATGCAATAACATCTCTCTAAAGCATGTTTTTTAGTTATAGGTAAAAGGAGCAAACCAAGGAAACGATGAATGGACTTTGTCAAAGATGGTATAAAGTGAACTAGAAAGGAAGTAACCACTGAGTTGAGAAGTAATACTAGATGTTGTTTTGCATCCTTGTCAAAATCAAGGAGGTGACTATGCTAATGATTCTCGTCCCGAATCAATAATAAAACGGAAATTGGAAAGTTTGAACTACCCGTGATTTAAACGCGGCTCGTCTGATCCTCGCCCTATAACCACGCTTTTACACATACAAACAATCTTAAACGTTTATTCGATAATCTCTTAATCCCAAAACCACGTCAAGGGGGCTATTTTTTAATACTGACAAACTTAAACAACCAAAAAAATCAGGGTTTATTAATAATTAACTAGGTACCGTAATTTTAATTGAATATTTATGTCTTTTGTGACAACCTCCTGAATTTTGAAGAGGATGCAAAACAACACCTTCTATACAAGTTTGGAAGAAGAAAACATGCTGCGCTGTCCCCAAATTTTGGGATAAGAAGGACATGAGAATGATGCTGAGAATTATAGGTATGTTGGGAGATACTAATTGTGTTGGTCGCAAAAAGAAGATTACCATTTTGGGGCTCTCTTAATTTCAGTAGCGTTCATCAATGAAAATACAATAGTACATTTTGATAGTGTGCGGAAGTGCGGAAAGTTTGTTATTGCGTACGAGGCCGAATAAACACCCGAGCCGTAAGGCGAGGGTGTTATGGGGCCGAGAAACGCAATAACAAATTCCCACGTGTATCAAACGACGTTTTTCAATACACTTTCGAAGAAATAAATATAAATAATAAATATAAATAATAAAACGATACGTATTATTACCTTTTTAGTAACTTTCCACTGAAGAAAACTTTGCAAAGCTGCCATATATTTCACCTTAGATTTAGATGGCAACAGGCTATCGCAAGCATTTTATGCCTCAATCACAATATCCGGCGGAGTACCATATAAAGAATTCTCTTCAAAAGTTAAATTCGACATTTTTTTCACAAATAACTCAAATTATTAAGACTAACTTTGCTTTTTTTCCCGCGCTTTATGTTCGCAGGCTAAAGGAGAAGCAAAGGTATGAAGCCGTTAAACAGCCTCACAGAAAAATTATAAAATTGAAATATATTTTAATTAAGAACACAAATAAAATGTTAACTAATTCATAAAAGTGTAATATTTGTTTAAAATAATCATGTTTATTAGTAGTATTCTTTTTATAAACACAATTTAAATATTCAAAAAATATTTACGCTGTAAAGACGCAAATGAAAATGACGAGATTAAAAAAAACACGCCTGCTCTATAATAGGGTTCTCTATTGTGTCACCTAACTTTTTTATCCATAATTTAAGGTGCCATAACTTTTTTTGTCCTAATCATCATTTGTCCGAATGATAATTCACCCGAACTTAACATCACATAATATCACATGACATAAAATTGAAATCCCTAAATATAATATGTCCTAAATCCGTTTGTCATAAATATTACAATCAATAATATACAAAAGACATAAAAATGATTTCTATAAAAGTTATAAGTCCTAAATTTAAATTACATAATGTTTATTTATATAATAATAATATTCTTAGAATATTTTTTTATTTTTTATACATAAATAAATATTTTATACTGTACTCAATAAAGCAGTTGATTGTGAACATGTGGTTTTTGTAGAGCAAGCAAGCAAGCATACAGCATGCAAGCAAGCATGCAGCATGCAAACAAGCATGCAGCATGCAAGCAAGCAGGCATGCAGCAGGCATGGTTTCTGTCACGGCTCCGGCGCTGCGGCGCTCCGGCGGTCCCTCGCGAGTTTATCGTCGCAGATGGGTTTAACGCTCACCACCGCGGCTTCGGCTTGCTGGCCGGCTCAGCCGGCCAGCCTCAACCGCGGCGGCGAGTGTTACAACCACCTGCTCCTCAACTCGCGGGCCGCCTAGCCCCTCCGCGCCTACGCGATTTTAAATTACACTCTAGGGGTAGGGCAGACAAGACTGCGTGGAGTCGGATTTACAGCGATTCGTTACTGTCACTAAAACCTAATTTTTAGCTTATGTTTTAGGACTAAAAAAAATATTATAAATGAACATTCGGAATAATACACATTATTTAACACAATATTTAGGACATATGACTTTCGGTCTTGTAAAATTAGGAGATTCAATAATTATAGTACTTGATATTATGACAGAATACTTTTAGAACTAAAGATAATTAAGTTAAACAAAATTTCGGGATTTTGAACATTATGGGTACTGAAGTTTATAGCAAACGTGTTATGGATAATGATTTTCGGACAAACGATTTTAGGAGAAGAAAGGGAGTACCCTATAATAGTCAGTGGTGTTTCTTTTTTTAAATTTCTTATGTTTTAATCGAATTACCGCACGCGTGCTGTAATCTTATTACCGCACGCGTACGAAATATGTTGCATATCGAACCTAATCGTAGTGCAATAAGAGCTAGTTTTCGAGGAAGTGTATTGAAAAATATATACTAGGTATATCATTTAAAGATTGGTTGTTATTTTAAAATTGAATATATTGTCAAATATTGTCTGCTATTGTTGTATTTTCGATTCATAAATATTACGTTTTCATCGCTCGTTCGTGCGAGGTCCCCGAGTGACAACTTTGAACAATGAGCGGTTAATGTCAGCAATGACCGCCGCGTCGTTCAAACGGGCAAAGCGGTAAATTTATGTTTTGTTTTAATGAAATATGTGGATAATAATTGCTTTGTGTGTTTGTGTCTTTTGTGACGTAAAAATGTAGTAAAATGAAATAGTAGTGCTACTGTAAGGTATTATTACTGCTTATACTTTATATGAGATACAGTTATGTTTGATGTGTGATTGCGAAGCACTTATGTATGTAGAAAGGCTTTAGGGAATAGGAAAAAATGTATGTAAACTGAGATTAGGCTTAGAGTGAAATAGGGAAACCCCTATTTCACTATATTTATCCTCGCAACGTTCACCAGGTCATTGGTCCACCTAGTGGGAGGCCTTCGAACGCATCGTCTTCCGGTTCACCGTCGCCATTCCAGAACTTATCGGCTCCATCGGCCATCCGTTCCCGGGGGATCCGCTGGATGCGAGTTACACGGGATCGGTCAATGTGGCGACACTTGGGGGAGGCCTATGTCCAGCAGTGGACGTCGCACGGATGAAATGATGGTGATAACTATATTTATAGTCGAAAATACGAGCCCGGCGAATGGGCGGGTGTACATGGCAAGGCGAACCATTGATGTTCCATAAACCCCCGGCCATTATCCTTCCATATCCAGGCTGTCTCATCATTTTTTTCCATAATAGTCGGTCTTTCTTATCCATAATAGTCGGTCCTTCTAGCTTTGGGGCGTTGGACGCCACGCCACCAATACGCAGTCTCCACTCGCGGACTCATTTGCTCACATCAGCATTCGCAACTAAGTATTATAATTAAAGAGGAACGGCGAATATTACATTTCAGAGTAATTTTTTCATGAATTTGAAAATGGGTATTTAATGGAATAAGCCATAGGTGAATCGGAAACGTAACATTTTGAGTTCAGATAATTTTATGTACCTATGACCCGTTGTCAATGTCCATTAATGTAATAACAAAACGTTGCATTTGTTGAGAAAATACTTAATTATTACTTGACGGCACGGTTCGCGCAGTGGTTGAGCAATCGACTGCTGCGCTGCCTGTCGCGGGGTCGATCCCCGCACGGAACAAATATTTGTATGGCCTACAGATAGTTGTTCCGGGTCTGGCTGTTCGTGTATGTAAGTTTAAATGTTTGTAAACGCACCCACGATACAGGATAAACTCCCAGTGAAGAGCAATGTTTTAATAAAAAAAAAATAACTTGAGTTATTTTAATATTAAAACTGAACTCAAAGCAAAAGAATAGTTCACAAAAACCATTTTACCGTATCATTGACTAACATCACGTCACTCAGGTAGTCATGCAGTTAAATTTTTAACTATAGTTACTTTAGTTGAACCTTTGACCTGTAGGTAGTTATGCATAGAACGATGCCAATTAAACCTGGAGCGATAACTGTATTCTTCATACCTCGGGATCTTAACCCCGCATTTATGAATGCAGGTAATAAATGTAAATTAATTTAAAATACTGCAATGAAGCAAAATATCACATTCATGTTAGAAATTATAAATGTCTAATAACGTTAACGACGTTGTGCTTGAGAGCAGTGGTGGCAGTTCCGACTTACGAGCAGTAAGCCGTGAGTTCGAACCAAGGCAAGCGCATTACTTTGTGTAATTTATTTCATCACCGCTGCCCTCAAAAACGGTGAAGGAAAACATCTTGAGGAAACCGGCATGTCCTAGAACTAAAAATTCGAAAACATGTGACATCTACCAAATCGCACTGGGCCCGCGTGGTGGAGCCCCACTCCCTCTCATAGACAAGAGGCCTGTGTGATTGCATGAAATGGCCGGTTAATCTGGGCACACATGACACTAAGGCCTGTAATTTAGTTATTTTTGTTGGTGGCTGTCAGAATTCTTCGAAGTTTTATGCCTTGACTGAAAAAAAAAATTGCGCAGTCGAAGTTGCGAGGGTCGCGCGTTGGCTAGCCCGCGCAACTTCGACTGCGCATTTTTTTCCTATATTCTTCCGCGATAAATGAAGAGAGAGCAAAATGCGATTTTACTCACTGAGTGAGACAAAGTACCTAACTTTTTAATTATTTTTTTCAGAAAGCCCCGAATATCTTATTCAGCCTTGGGTTAATCATACAATTCGAAACATTCACACTGTATCTCTTTCCCGCCCATTAGAAAGAGAGAGAGACAAAGACCAGCCCTTTCGAAGTTCCGTTTTTGAATTCGAACACGTTCGGAATATCGTACTAACTAAATAGATTTTGCAAAAATGTCTTTTAATGTAATTTATTGAATTTATAACTTATTTTTGTATTTAAACGAAAATAAGTATTTACTGCAAATGAAACTGATATTTAACCTGTAAATATTTATTTCTAGTTTCAATAATGTTACGTAATATATTTTGAAAAATAAAATATCATGGGTGCTATTTCCAAACACGCCTTTTTAAATAATACATCGGGAATAAAATTTCGTGGCTAGAGTTGAATAAGTTAAAAAATATTAAAATAATCGTAAAATATGAGTGAAACTAGCGATGAGAACAGTATTTTAACACCGGAAGAGTTAAAATAACAAGTTATTAATGCAGAATTAAGTTTCCTACCTGAGAAGACACGCAAGAAATATCTGAAAGCATACCATGTCTTCAACGATTGGAGACTTACAAAGGGCGCAAGCAGTTTTTCGTAGACAGTGTTGCTATCTTATTTTTTAGATTTATCACAGACGAGGCGATCATCTATAATGTGGAGTATTTCCTCAATGTTGAAAGCTACTTTAAGTCCATTTTTGTTTATTATTTTATCTCCTAAAGTGTTCTCGCTGCTCAAGTGAAAAGTTATGTGTGTTACACGAGAGCAAAGTTTTTTGCATCTCGTGCCTTTGAATCCCTCGCCACACTCAGGATTCAACTTTAGAATCACTCGCTACGCTCGTGATTCAATCGTTGAATCCTTCGCTTGCTCATGATTCAAAATCAGCACTCGCAGCAAAAAACGACTTTGCTCTCTTGTTGCACAAATAACTATTTCATTATATTGATTTTTTTTGTCTAGAAAAATACAAATGACGCCGAACTCGTACCTGTCAAATTAAAATCATCATATTTTTTTTTTTTTTTTTTTTAATAATAATAATAATAATCCATTTATTTTCAGGTAACAACGACCCAGAGATAAATACCTTAACCTAATTATACATACTATAACAATTGTGTTAGTATAAGAAACTTAAAATTATGTTAGTAACACTTCACTTGCACGATGATTGTGTGCGCTCATGTGGAATTTGTCCGCGGAAGCGACGGAACACCACATCCTGCGGCCAAAAACTTTCTTCCAACACCAAATGGAGATAACACGTTGGAATGCGCACCACAAACGCCTTGAAATTGACGTTGCGGCGCGACTCCAGCAGCTGCACTCTTGGCGTGTACTTCAGTCTCTGGCGCACGTACTCCTCGATGTTCTCTGCCTCAGTAGTGTAGTGTAGACGAGAGATGTACACCGGGGTGTTCGGCTTCGCGGCACGCAGTTTTACGTCGGGCTCCACAGGAGCCTTGCCGCAGCGGTTCTTACAGCTTCGCTGACGGCGTTTCCTCCTTTGCACCGTCACGAAACCGTCATCATCAGCACGATCTGTTGCCTTTGTAGGCACGGGCTGTGCAGGGAGAGTAGCGGGGGTGCTCGATATAACCCCAGGCCCAGCTGGTCGCGTCGGTCGGGCAGCGCTGCGGGGAGGAGCTGCGGGGACGGGAGCGGGGCTGCGCGGCGCGCTTGCGACGCGCAACGCAGACTCAGCAATCGGCGCCGGCGACAAAACTGCTGACGCGAAACTCGCAGCCGATGCATTGAGGCAGCCGGCTCCTCGGCGCGTGTTTACATTACTTACACGTGCCGGTGACCCAGTTAATGCCACAGAGTTGCGCAACTCATCTAGTTGTGAGCGCAAGTCTGCAACAGTGCTCTGGGATGTAGCCAGATTTCTCTGCACATCAGCCAAACTAGCCTTTAGGAAGACGATGTCCTTCAGCAGGCTTGTCACATCGACGTGGTCGAAAGTGACTGGAGGTAATTTGTTTAAATCCCTCGCCACAAACGTCGGCACGTCGTCAGGGTCGGTCGCTTTCAGCAGCGTGATGATATCCTCCAAACTTTTCCTTGTCCCGTCACGCCTACGAGACACCATCTGGTCGCTTTTATTGAGCGACCGAAACAACAGCAGCTTCGCAGCAGCAATGTCAGCCTCGCTGAAATTCGTTGCACAGATCTGAATGGCGGACACCTCGTCCATCACGTCCAGTTTCTGTTGCAGGAACGCCAGCAGTTCGTTTGCCACAAGTGTGTCACACATGGCAACAAAAGTTTCGAGCGTCGGCTTACGCCGCGCTATACTATAATAATAATATTATAACGCGTATCAACTACGTCCACCCTAGAGCGCGGTGCACACACGACTGAACTGTTTTTTAAAAACGTTGCCCCACACTAGGAATTTCTCCTGTATCGTGGGTGCGTTTACAAACATTTAAACTGACATACACAAACAGCCAGACCCGGAACAACTATCTGTAAGCCATACAAATATTTGTTCCGTGCGGGGATCGAACCCGCGACACGCAGCGCAGCAGTCGATCGCTCAACCACTGCGCCAACCGTGCCGTCAAAATGAACACATTGCCCATAGAACAAGTTGCGTAGATAAATATCAAATACATAATTTTCAGCCGCAACTGAAACCAGACACAGCGTTTTAACTCGGCAATTAATCCTTAACATTAACATCCGTACATTATATAAGATAATAAATACGATCATTAGATGTATAAAACGGGGTAATTAAGTGGAGACATTATCATGATACACGCCTTTCAAATGATTGGTGTTGCTAGTCAGGGGAAAATAATATTAGTTGACTTGTCTTAGTCGAGTTTTTTGGTCCAAGTGATAAGTTTCTGTGGGGTAAAACATGAAAGAGCAGGTGCCCCGGTGGTTTCTTACGTAGAGTCACGGGAGCCCCTTTTTATGTCGGTAATGACCGTCTACACGTAGACCTTAGAATGCCCACCGTCCTTCAGTTTATGAAACGTCTATCGAAGCGTTTCTTCGATAACGCCATTAAGCACCGTAATCCCCTGATCGCAGCTGCCGCCCGTTACGAACCCTCGCGCATTAGTACAGTACGCCGTCCTAGGCATACCCTCGTCACTCCAGATGATGCTATCACCCTCCTCCAGGAGAGTAGCAAAGAGACTAGCACTCTTAAAAAGTTCCGACTCAAACCGCCGTCCTTCCGACCTCGCCGTCGAGGTCCGTCGCGACGTCCCGGTCCATGCCCTCCCCGACCCTCGCTCGAGCCAGCCCGCGATGCTGTGCCAGTAGTTTTAAATCAGCCCCTAAATAATGATACCATTCAGATCCAGCCTGTCCCCGCGCAGTCCTCCCCCAGCGACGCCCTAAGCCGAGGTTCGTACCCCACAGGGGGTCCTCTTAGCGTGCAGTCGCTTAGTTTGTAAGTTTTTATGCCCTGGCTGGAGGCCTTACTCTTAAGGCACCCACAGGATAGTCCAGTTAAGCAGACGACAACCTCATAGGTTGAACTGCGAGATGCCACTGCTCTAAGAACTGGAGAAAAAAACATCGCGATGAATCTGGCACCTACTAGACCAACCCGAGAGAAAGACTGTGTAATGTGTAGTCCAGTAGAAGAAACATTACAGGCTATTTTTTCCTTATGTCAACTGTGAATTAACTCGAATCAATTGCTAAAACAGGACAGTGTGGATTCACTAAAAATAACAACATCCTCAATTTGAGCATTGCACCAGTTTGTTTCTGCATCGCCGAAAGCCCAAAGGTGAAAAAAAATAGTGCGTGGAGTCCCTCCGCGTGGAAGAAGTGAAACTTCGTAATACTACACGCATGCGTTCGAGTGCCACACATTCAATCTCGTTATTTTATTGAGCTTCTAAATAATATTTTGTTGTTTTCTTGTTGTATTATTTTTGTTACATAACTTTATCGAGGTTATTCTGCTCATGGAAATTGAGCGAAGGCTGGTCACACTGAAAAGTCGAATGCATGACTGTTTGCACGCCATCTTGCGTACCTAGTCAAAGTAGAACTAGTCACAAATCTTTGAAAACTGCCATCTCTTGGTGAGTTTTAGAAATGGTAGCGTTAAACGTTAAACTTGTCGGAAGTCGCATAAGAAGTTTCACTTCAAAAATGCCTACAAGATTACTTCTGCCTCTGTATATTTGTGTGCTTTATCTCCATCTTCCTGCCCTTGTCCCATTCTACTTGGGATCGGCGCAACACGTTTTCTTTTTCCATTTTTCCCTGTCAGACGTCACGGAATCATTTACTCCTTTCTCTTTCATATCATTCCTCCATCCATCAACATTCTTCCCTTTTTGAATTGAAACTTCTTATGCGACTTCCAACAAGTTTAACGCTACCATGGAGGGGGAATATTTTCTAAAACTCACTAAGAGATGGCAGTATTACAAGATTTGTGACTACGTAGTTCTACTAGGTACGCAAGATGGTACGATGTACGATGGTACTCTTCGGTGTGACCAGCCTTCGCTCAATTTCCTTAACTAGAAAAACCTCGGTAAACTTATGTGATAATTATGGAAAAAAAATACAACAAGAAAACAACAAAATATTATTTAGATGCTCAATAAAATAACGAGAATGAATGCGTGGCATTCAAATGCATGCGTGTAGTATTACGAAGTTTCACTTCTTCCGCGCGGAGAGACTCCACGCACTGATTTTTCGTCACATGCGTTTCATTTTGTGCTTGAAGAATAAAATAAATATCACAACTGTATTCCGAGAAAGGAGCAGATAGGTACCTGTAGTTCACTTTCTCCAGGCTACTTTATATTGCAAATCGCTGCCTTCTGTAACAGACACCGCACGACATACCGGATTCATTCATAATAACCAAATAATGTTTGCCAATAGGCGTACATTCTTTATGGTCCGTCGTAAATATATAATACGACATTAGTAATGAAATATTTCTGTGTGCCGTGCTTGTTATCCGGCCGTTGCGTTGTTGAGACATCTTCTAAGTTACAAAATGCTAGCTGTGTTGCCCTTAGGAGTAGTACAGGTATGCGAAGTATTAAATTACGTACAATTAATGCCAGCCTAACTAAAAGCGCACTGTTGGATTATCAGCGATTCGTTAAATTGTTGCTAATTGTTGAAGAAAACGGGCAATATAGTTTCTAGCCAGTCGAAAAAATTATCAATCAAAGATTTGCTAAAATTAAATCTGACGGGTTACTTGAATGTACACATAAAGCTAAATGAATTAATATATAAAAGGGCTGATTAGCGCCGAAATCCATAAAAGAAAGAAAAGAAATAAATAAAACGGGTTTATTTGGCATGCACATGCCACAAGTTCACAGGCACACACCATTAAACCAAAATAATAAAAAACTTAAACACAAAAAATAATCAGGCAACGTTATTAGGCGTTGCTTTAGGGATTGTCTGGTATTAGCGAAAACGTTCACAATTCCCTCTGAAATTCTCTCACGCCGTCCAAAACGAAAGTTATTAAATTACATCTAAAATAATTCCACAGCCTACCACCACGACATAAGCCCCACGGCGATTGTCAATTCAAAACTCACTATAAATTCTATCATTGACAGCTCAGCCAATTATCTGTTTTAGGGATGGCCCCAAAGACTTAATTACATTTGAAATTCCGTTTATCTATTTGCTGAGGCGCCGTCATGTATGTGTAATAAATTGGCTCAATGTGTGCGTATACGCATGGTGTGTAGTGTCAAAATTGCCCGGGGGGGTTCGAAAGCACCTGTTTGCGTTGTCTATTTGTACTTAGAAGTTCATCGGACGTGTATTTTGTTGTATATTTTGTAGCAAGAGTAGTGTAGTTTTACAATGCCTACATATTTGTGACTTAAATTTAATGTAAGTAACTGAGATTCAAAACTTAAGCTTGACATTTTTATAAGTAGTTCAGTAATGAATATTTATAATATTAAACTTTCTGGAAAAACTTGAATTAAATTGAGAATGTTTTCCAAACTTAATTAAAATTATATTATACCGAAAGTTCCCATTGTATTGTACCCAAATATAATATTTTTATTAGAAGTAGTAACTTAAAAATCAACTTGACCACATCACGTTCAAGCAGAGGTAAGTAAGAGGCAAAGAATGCATAAAAAAAAGAAAGATAACATATTTATTTAGCATAAAAAGACAGTCATTCCATGGAATATGGAATTATTAAATCGTGTAGTGTCTGTGGTTTCGTTTGTATATTTAGGTACATATTATTTACATTTTTAAATATTTTTACAAAATTATATGAAAAATCATTTAAAAATATAAAAAATAGCAGCCCACCAGCATCGGGAACAGAGTCAGGGCCACCGGTGGTCTGGGCTCTTGAGAGATGAACCTCCTAACAATAGGTACGTGCCGTGTCCAGAAGTACTGCTTCTTGAATCAAGCCCTTGATTCAATTTCCAGCTGCCAAGAGAAAGACTCCTCAAATGTTGATCGAAGCTTTTGCCTATTAAGCCATTGGCCGACACGACTATTGGCACAATGACTGCTGTGAGTGTGGTTCATTATTTCATTATCTGATTTGTATATCTTTGTTTTTTTAATTTTATTTTTTACGAGCTGTGACGTCATTTATTTAAAATCCAACCCATGGATACATTAAACAGATAAGTCCGATTTGTTCCTAACATTTTTTTTTTTATCGTTGCCCCACACTAGGCATTTCTCCTGTATCGTGGGTGCGTTTACAAACATTTAAACTCACATACACAAACAGCCAGACCCGGAACAACTATCTGTAGGCCTAACAAATATTTGTTCCGTGCGGGGATCGAACCCGCGACACGCAGAGCAGCAGTAGATCGCTCAACCACTGCGCCAACCGTGTCGTCAAATGAAAGCAGACGAAGCAAATTAATTATTATCGATCAAAGTGTGACCATTGAAGCGTGGGCGTAGCTTCTGTCACTCCTGCCAAGGTAATTATAATAACTGTTAAGTGCGCATCTATATATCTACTAGCTGTACCCGGCATGCGTTGCAATGCACTTTTTGCTACTTACCTACCCTACCCTACCTACCTACCCTACCCCACCTTCCTACCTACCCTACCCTATCCTATCTACCTACCCCACCTAGCTACCTACCTACCCTATCCTACCCTACCTACCTACTACCTACCTACTACCTACCTACTACCTACCTACTACCTACCTACTACCTACCTACTACCTACCTACTACCTACCTACTACCTACCTACTACCTACCTACTACCTACCTACTACCTACCTACTACCTACCTACTACCTACCTACTACCTACCTACTACCTACCTACTACCTACCTACTACCTACCTACTACCTACCTACTACCTACCTACTACCTACCTACTACCTACCTACTACCTACCTACTACCTACCTACTACCTACCTACTACCTACCTACTACCTACCTACTACCTACCTACTACCTACCTACTACCTACCTACTACCTACCTACTACCTACCTACTACCTACCTACTACCTACCTACTACCTACCTACTACCTACCTACTACCTACCTACTACCTACCTACTACCTACCTACTACCTACCTACTACCTACCTACTACCTACCTACTACCTACCTACTACCTACCTACTACCTACCTACTACCTACCTACTACCTACCTACTACCTACCTACTACCTACCTACTACCTACCTACTACCTACCTACTACCTACCTACTACCTACCTACTACCTACCTACTACCTACCTACTACCTACCTACTACCTACCTACTACCTACCTACTACCTACCTACTACCTACCTACTACCTACCTACTACCTACCTACTACCTACCTACTACCTACCTACTACCTACCTACTACCTACCTACTACCTACCTACTACCTACCTACTACCTACCTACTACCTACCTACTACCTACCTACTACCTACCTACTACCTACCTACTACCTACCTACTACCTACCTACTACCTACCTACTACCTACCTACTACCTACCTACTACC
Organism: Cerastis leucographa; assembly: GCA_963082945.1. Lineage (NCBI taxonomy): Eukaryota > Metazoa > Arthropoda > Insecta > Lepidoptera > Noctuidae > Cerastis > Cerastis leucographa. The sequence continues at coordinate 4,345,348 of OY720359.1, forward strand.
TACCTACTACCTACCTACTACCTACCTACTACCTACCTACTACCTACCTACTACCTACCTACTACCTACCTACTACCTACCTACTACCTACCTACTACCTACCTACTACCTACCTACTACCTACCTACTACCTACCTACTACCTACCTACTACCTACCTACTACCTACCTACTACCTACCTACTACCTACCTACTACCTACCTACTACCTACCTACTACCTACCTACTACCTACCTACTACCTACCTACTACCTACCTACTACCTACCTACTACCTACCTACTACCTACCTACTACCTACCTACTACCTACCTACTACCTACCTACTACCTACCTACTACCTACCTACTACCTACCTACTACCTACCTACTACCTACCTACTACCTACCTACTACCTACCTACTACCTACCTACTACCTACCTACTACCTACCTACTACCTACCTACTACCTACCTACTACCTACCTACTACCTACCTACTACCTACCTACTACCTACCTACTACCTACCTACTACCTACCTACTACCTACCTACTACCTACCTACTACCTACCTACTACCTACCTACTACCTACCTACTACCTACCTACTACCTACCTACTACCTACCTACTACCTACCTACTACCTACCTACTACCTACCTACTACCTACCTACTACCTACCTACTACCTACCTACTACCTACCTACTACCTACCTACTACCTACCTACTACCTACCTACTACCTACCTACTACCTACCTACTACCTACCTACTACCTACCTACTACCTACCTACTACCTACCTACTACCTACCTACTACCTACCTACTACCTACCTACTACCTACCTACTACCTACCTACTACCTACCTACTACCTACCTACTACCTACCTACTACCTACCTACTACCTACCTACTACCTACCTACTACCTACCTACCTACTACCTACCCTACCCTACCGTACCTACTATCCTATGTCCGTCTCCTGGTTCTAAGCTACCTCCCCACCAATTTTCAGCCAAATCAGTTCAGCCGTTCTTGAGTTATAAATAGTGTAACTAACACGACTTTCTTTTATATATATAGATACATACATACAAATAAATAAAATTGAAGTGTCTGTTTGTAATATTAAAATAACCGTTTTTTACAACATGTATATGAGTGAGTGAGTATGTATATACGGTACATATACCAAAATAACATTTTTTTAAATTTTTGTTTGTCTGTCTATCTCTGTCTGTTTGTTCCGGCTAATCTCTGGAACGGCTGGACCGATTTTGACGTGACTTTCGCTGGTAGATAGCTGATGTAATAAGAAGTAACTTAGGCTACTTCTATTTTAGAAAAAATCTAATTCCACGCGGACGAAGTCGCGGGCACAGCTAGTATAACAATAAATTAAGCTTGTGGAAATGATTGATTGATCCAACGTGATTAGGTGAACGTTGATCTGGTCATCGTGGCGGAAACGCTGCAAGATTTGCAACATAATATGCTGAATGGCCTAGCTGATTCTTCTCAACGCATTGGTCTCCGGATGAGCCTGGATAAAACCAAGTTTATGTTCAATGAACATGTCAGTCCGGAACCAATTGCAGTTCAAGGCAGTATTCTCGGAGTATGTTTACCTCGGGCAAACTATGCAGTTAGGTAAAAACGACTTCGAGAAAGAGCCCAACAGAAGAGTACGGCTGGGCTGGGCAGCGTATGGTAAACTGCGTCGAGCCTTCACATCGCCAATTCCACAGAGTCTAAAGACGAGAGTCTATAATCAGTGCGTCCTACCCGTCATGTCGTACGGTGCCGAAACGTGGACACTCACGGTAGGGTTGGTCCACAAATTTAAAGTCGCTCAACGTGCTATGGAAAGGGCTATGCTCGGGGTTTCTCTGAAAGATCGAGTTCGTAACGAGGTGAACCGACAGAGAACTAAGGTTATCGACATAGCCCACCGCATAAGCAAGCTGAAGTGGCAATGGGCCGGCCGTATAACCCGAAGAACCGATAACCGTTGGGGTAGACGAGTTTTTGAGTGGAGACCACGGATCGGTAAACGTAGCGTAGGACGTCCACAGACTTGGTGGAGCGATGATCTTCGCAAGGCCGCTGGCAAGAGCTGGATGAGAGTGGCCGAGGATCATGCTCAGTGGCGTGTCATGGGAGAGGCCTATGTCCAGCTGTGGACGAATACAGGCTGATGATGATGATGATCTGGTCTTGGGTTTTATTCCCGGGTCAGACAAAAAGAGTTATTAGGTTATTCTAAAAGACATTTTTTAGTAGTAGCCCAAAGTTTGGAAGTCTGTCTGTCTGCCTATTTGCTCCAGCTAATCTCCGAAACGGCTCGACAGATTTTGACGAGACTTTTACGGGCTGGTAGCTTATGTCATAAGGACTAACAGAAGCTACTTTTATTAAAAAAAGGACTACGGATTCTGTGAAAAAAAAAAACCCATGGAATGGTTAATAATAGAGATTTTTTTAAATAACTTAACGCAGACGAAGGTACAGGAAACAGCTAGAAAGTAATAAATAAACCCAAATAATAATAAATAGAGATTGATTTTAATACCCCAAGTAAACTTAAAACAGTTTGCCATTAAGATAATCTAGCAAGTAACTTAGTCTAAGGTAAGAGTCACTTACATCAGCATACCTTTTACCGACACTCGTGTAATAGGGTGTTAAAACTTTAATGATCTCTCCTTATCTGCCATAAGTTTCACATTATTATCAAACTTTATTAGCAAGCTGCTAATTTGAGTTTCTTGCAGTAAAACCCACTTTATTTCATATCCTAAGTGCACGCCTTTCGACAATTTGTCCCTTCCATCATAAAATTATGATTGACTAGGTGTTGCTCGCAACTTCGTCTGCGTAAAATTTAAACATGATTATTTCTTTATTATCTTTTATTCAATTTTTTTTTAAAGTAATTCATGAAATAACATTTAAAAACATTAAAAAAAATCAGAGGAGCTCGTGGCTAAATAATAACAGCCGCCCGGGTCGATCTTTAAGGTAAGGACCATAATTACATTCCGAGTTTCCTTCGTGCCTCGGAAAGCACGTTAAGCCGTTGGTTCCGGCTGTCATTTGTAGATCTTTGACAGTCGAGTCGTTACGAGTAGTCAGAAGCGAAAAAGTCTGACATCCAGTCTTACCAAGGGGTATCTTATTACCCAGTAACTAGGTTGTGGAGGTCAGATAGGCAGTCGCTTCATGTAAAATAATGGTACTCAGCTGCATCCGGTTAGACTGGAAGCTAACTTGGGAAAAGGCTAGGCAGATGATGGTCCACCGGGTGTCGGGAGCAGGTTACAAGCAAGCGGGCACGGCCTTTATCTCTGGAGGCTTTATTTATTCTTGAGTATATTTTTTAATATTTTATTTTATTATTGGTGTGTGCTAGCTGACACGTGACATAAATTTGATGTAATGGATTCTTTGTTTATTTATATAAACAAAGAATCCGGAGGAAAACTTGTTGAACACTATTGTATAGAATCTGGTTCTTCTAACCTAACAGATAGATGTGTTGCTGGGGAGTTTGTTCCGCCACTTCTTCTTCCCAGCTAAAGCACTACGAAGTGGCGAAGGGCGGGCGTTTTGGTGGACTGTCTCTTGTAATTTTTACTTTCAAAAAGTGCTGATTATCAGCCTAGTTTGAATGAATGATTTTTGATTTTGATTTCCTGAAGCAGTCCCGGGATCGATCCGCCCGGGATTGTTAATATTTTTAATAGAAAAAACCTAGGTGCGAGCCTTACGCAAGGTTTCTACGACGACTTGGCATCTGTTGATGATGTAAAGACATCATCAACAGATGCCAAGTCGTCGTATATATATATACTGGCATGGCATCGTTGTTCCGTCCTCTGCTAGGTACAGACCTCAGAACACCATTGTGCCTTACACCTTCCGGATTAAACTCTCTGAGTGACGTCAAAAACTGTATCAAAATCCGTTCTACCGTTCAGAAGAATAACGTGGTCACACAAACAAACACGAAAAGCGAATTTAATTCATAATATCAACGCAGGTTGCGTTGATATTAACGCAATAACCATAAAATGTCTTGAAAGATTAAAATTTCGATACTCAACATTTATTACATTAAATGTTAGCAAGATAGCCATACATGTCTGTGTAATAGTTATTCCAGATATTTTAATGTGATCGTACGCCCAGAAGAAAATTATTCAGCAATAACCGCTAGGATAAGCTCCAGACTACAAAAACTTTGAAAAAACTATGAATGTCAACCGTAAAGGGTTTAACTACGACATCTGACATTAACTAGTACTCATTAATAACAGTTATATAGAGGTTAACAAAACACGATGATAATATAACGTTAAAAAACCATCGAAGAAATTCGTTACGACGATATTTATGACTACAGAAAATCATAAGTCAGTGAGCTCCATTGATAAAAATTTCTTTTATCTCTGTTTTAATTAGGGTCAATAGGTACCAGTTAGAATACATTCAGTTTTTAAACACACCTGTTTCGATAAATTTGTGAGTAACGATACAATAGTGCAAGCAGGTGTAGTGAAACGTCCGCACCTTGAGTTTTTTTAACAAAAAAAGTCCGTTAAAACGACGTTTTTTCGGTTCGATTTTCGTAATTTGAATTTGGAACCGTGAAGATGGCCGACTAGATGACGTATTTATTAATTCGTTTGGACGCCGACGGGCCGCCCGACCGTTTCTTGTTGATAATCAAAATCGATTACAGAAATCGGTTTTATTATAACCGATGGTGCTTGTGAGTGCTCTCGATGTGAGATGCGCTGATTAATTTACTATTATGAAATCAATTTTCAACGGATTAAAATATAGGATTCAAAAATCGTAATCCTTTATGTTGTGATATTAAATATTTTATGCCTGACAGAGTGGATCAGTACAGCTTAAGCTGCTTTCCAGCCTACGCAAGTTTAATGCATTCAACTTAGAAATCAGGTAACTTATAACTATGGTGTCCGTAGGCGACGGATTGAGTACAATCTTCTAGTTATTTACACCTTCATGTTGAATTCATGAAGATTGAAACAAATTAAGATAATCTGTGGCTTGTAATGCACTTGGCGGCCAACTGCTGCGGTTTGTGTGTAATCTGTTTTATCTATGGTCTATGAGGCGTATTGACTTGGCAAACGCACATGGTCTTCAGCGACAAATTGGTTAAGAGCTTTTGGAATGTTGACATTGTTTTTACAAAAAAGCTGAGCTAATAGTTTCGTTATTTTGTTTGATACAATGCATTTAATTCCTACCATGCTTTCGAAATGAAACCTTTGCAACATGTCTATGTGATGATGATACTTTAAGCTGCTGAATCAGTAATACGATTCCGATTTTGCAGTCATAGGTAGCTAAGTATAATGTGCGAAAATATAACCTTAAGAACGTTCAGGCCTTACGACATGTCATACAAACTTTCAAGTCCTTCATTTCCAAAATGACAGAACCGATTTTAATTAAACTTTATACGCATACGCAAGATATACACGGTGTAAATCACCTCATCACGAAGCCGTCAACTAAGCATTCTGTACATGAAACTAAGTAACTTTACGCAAAAATTATTGCAGGGAAACGACTTTTATTTGGGGGGTGTAAAATCATGTTTTGTGGTAGAACTCAATGAAACGCACTCAAAACATTGTGCTGATGGACGGATTGAATAGTACGGGGGTCGTGAAGGTGTTTTAAGTAAAAATCTTACATTAAAAACTTGTATTTAAAAAAAATACTTGTCGAAAAGTTGGAACTTTGACCCCTAATATCTCCGTAACTAGAAGGTTCCCAGGTATGGTGTAAAACAAAAAAATGATGGCAATGACAGGGAGAACCAGTGCCTTTCGGCATCGTTAAGAGGTGTTTTACACCCTTTATATAGGTCTAAAAAGTTCCTAAACATTTTTTTCAAAATGTCTTTAAAAAAAGAAGATAATAGGATAAATGTCTGTTTCTATGGATAATTTATAATCGGTCTAATTGAGCTGTAACGCTATTTTTGGAAAATGTTTATAAGTAGCTTTTTAGACCTATGTATGCTGCTTATGCGTATGAAGTTTCATTCAAATCGGTTCAGGCATTTCGGAAAATTTGTATGAAATTCCTTAAGGCGTAAACGCTCTTAAATCAGTACTGGTGTATGGCAAGGTGCGACATTGTTTCCCTTCGAACTCCAGAATCCATTACAGAATATTCGATTCCATGTAATCGCATATCCGTGTAGGTCCCTAACATAATCTTAGTCGTTGCATGTATTGTGCGTTTTACTAATATATCCCTGTCTTAGATTAATTACAATTAACGATACACTGCAGGTGTATAATGTTTCTACATTTATCATTGTTTAATCGTCTGGTTGTTGTGATATTGGGAACTTTAGCTACGGGTTGTGTTGCTTTGTCTTACGACACTTTAGAGCATGTTCATAACATCACGCCTGAAATCTCCGAAGGGTTATGCAGAGGTGTAACTAATAGCTTAGTACACCCACATTTCGCCAGTTATGTTTAACCTTTAAGAGGGGACTCTAGTCGGTATTTCTCCATACAAACGTATTCCGCTGTTTTCTTCGTAGATAATGCGTCTAGAGCAATGATGTTTTTCCAAAAAATCTACAAAACATAATCACTAAAAGAAATATGACAATCCAAAAACCTCAAAAAAAAAGCCCTTTTTTACCGACATGTTCAGACGACTATCAGACAAATTAGATAAGTTTTTAACAAAAAAGAAAATAACGGAAGCATAGATATACCTTTCGTCTAAATTTTGATATAAGAATTATTTAGATCAGTTTAGTTTTGAAGAAGAAAACAGCGGAATACAAAACGTCTTTTGGTCAAGATTTTTGTAGGTAAAATCGGCCTGAGCTGCAGTTGTCCCTTTCGAACTTTACGGGGGCTTGGTCGGGCGCACCGCGATGGCAATAGTTTCTTCAAATCAAATCAAATACTTTCAATTCTCCTCTTAAGAACGTATAACATAATATCTTGATGCATTAAGAGCGTTTATACCTTACAGCCTTTCATACAAACTTTCAAGTCCTTATTTTCCGAAATGACTGAACCGATTTCAATGAAACTTAATACGAATAAGCAGGATACATAGGTCTAAAAAGTTACTAAAAAAAATTGGTTGCCTGTAAAGTCGGTATACGGGCGAAAGTTTTACGTGACAACGACTTTGAGTGGTAAAATAATTTTAATGTGAATATTCATTCGTATAGTAGGAAGAAGGATGAAATAATAGTAACAATTTAAAACATTTATTTGCGCGTGCCTTTCACTTTTTATGTCTGTCTCTCTCGCTCTTAGGCGGGCTAACCATGCCCGAGTGGAAGGGACGCGTGCCTCTCACTCGCTCTCATTGTGAGCGCATAACGTCAGCGGAGCGTAACGCAGTTTCTTGAAGTGTCACCCGGCAAACCAATTTATAAGACGTTGTCACGTCAAAACTTTTTCGAAATGTCTTTAAAAAAACGGATTATTTGAAATTTCTTCAGATAATTTATTATCGGTCTAATTTAGCTATAATGTATCCTGCTTATGCGTATGAAGTTTCATTAAAATCGGTTCAGTTATTTCGGAAATTAAGGACTTAAAAGTTTGTATGAAATGTCGTAAAGCGTAAACGCTCTTAAGTCCCATGTAATAGAGGCGAGTGTCTTTAGAGCATGTAGTGGTTGCATTTTACTCCATGGCTATTATTTTATATCATAATTTCACGCCTGTAATCCCCGAAGAGGTAGGCAGAGGTATACTTAATAGTACACGCACATTTTGCCAATTATGTTTCAGTCTTATGTAATAAGCGGTGGGCCTATTGCCATCAAACGAGCACAAATCCAGATTCTGTGGTTGCTACAGCGAACTTCCTGACGGAAAAACAAAATAATAATTTGCCTGTGTAACAATGTGTCACATGGTTTTTTGCTAAATTTCAGTGTCTTCTCTAGTTACCACACAAGAAAATACATGCGTTATAATATGAGCTTTATACCGAATTTGGCTACATCGACGGTTCTTATTCTTTATTGTACTTTATTTTAGTTACTTTATTTATGTGTGTAGTAGAGAGCAGCGGTGGCCCAGTGGTGGCAGCCCCGACTTACGAGCAATAAGCCGTGGGTTCGAACCCAGGCAGGCGCATTACTTTGTGTAATTTATTTCATCACCGCTGCCCTCAAAAAAGGTGAAGGAAAACATCGTGAGGAAACCGGCATGTCCTAGAACTAGAAATTCGAAGACATGTGACATCTACCAACCCGCACTGGGCCCGCGTGGTGGATTACAGCCCACTCCCTCTCATAGAGAGGAGGCCTGTGTCCCAGCAGTGGGAACATAATAAGCTAATGATGATGATGATTTATATGTGTGGTTAACATAAGTTACAGAGAGACCAGTAGAGCCTTGCCCATTAACAGTGTTGGTACTGGCCCGCACACAATCATAGATCGTTCATAGTGCAAGAGCTATATTGCAAGAAAAGTCAGCAAATCGGAAGGGGTCCGAGAGGGCTGATGCCTGCCTGGGCTGCGGGACTGTTCGAAAGAGATACCGTGGCCCTGGAACACAAAGGGCTAAGAAGGAACATGGATGGGTTTTAGTCAGTACTAGTCTGACACTCCCTTCCGCTCCGCCCAGAGTGGGAGGAGTCATTTGAAAATTTTACAGCCGTTAAAAAAAAAAGCGGCATCGCCTGTGAGGCGGTAATTTTAATAAGTGGGTATAACTATACTGTGTGGGCCTTTTCCTTCCTGAATCTTTACCATTCCCATGGTCCCCCTTTCAACCGCACCTTCAATTAGCACCAACTAATAAATCAATGCACATTTCCTACCTTCCCCAGCACATAACGGTGCTTCCACATTATTCACAGGCAGGTCCAACGCCGTGAGATGTCGCACTAAGTTTTATGGCGAGGTCTTAGGTCGCCGTATTTATGAACATAGTCGAGAACGCGACTTTTTAAATGGTTTTCTGTGTCGTGTATGATTTATTGTGGATGAGGTTTTGGGATTTTTGCGAAGTAGTTGTTGATGATGTGCGTGGGATGAGCATAAGATACTTATATTCAGAAGAATTACAGCAAAATATTTACGTTATTGTGCAGTTACACACTTTACCACTTAAATCAGAGAGGGTTAAGCAATTACACTGGCAAGTGGGCTGAATATTTACGTATGTTCTTCTTTGATGAAGCAGATAACTATCAGCTTTGTCTTTCACAGGTGATTCGACCCCCTGATATTACATAATATAAAGAAAAGTCGCTTCCCGCCGTCTGTACGCTTAGATCTTTTAAACGACGCAACGACTTTTGATGCAGTTTTCAGCAATAGACAGAATGATTCAAGAGATAGGTTTATATGTAGGTATAGTTTATTTCAAAAAAACACATAAAAAATTTCCACGCAAAAGAATTAGCGGGCAGCAGCTAGGTAGTATAAAACTAACTTCCCGCCGCGCCGCCTGTATGTACGCTTAGATCTTTAAAACTACGCAACGGATTTTGATACGGTTTTCATCAATAGATAGAAGAATGATTGGAGAGGAAATTTTTTAATGGATTGATACTTATTTTGATGTTCAGAATGTTTGGTGGACTTCCTCGTGAAGGGTTCTTTTACACGATGTATATTATGGTAAGTTACTGCTACACTCTTATTATAAACTACAATAATTCACCTTCCAGTGCAACAGTGCCGCGAACTCAACTATAGTGTACAACGTCCGCTGCGGTGGTTTACTCGCTTTACATGTTTTTGTCGCACGACGCGGACACATGTCCGTCGCCGCGACTTTTTTATCGCGTGTTTATGACCCGGTTCGGCGGGTGTGCGCGTCCCTTTATAGCCACGACCGCTTTTTGCCAACAATCGCCAATTACGTGAGGTCTACGAAATTCATTGAATGATTCCGATTTTTTTTTTCCAAAGTGGTGTGGTCTTTCCTTGAGACTAATAGGCCATTAGCCGATATGGGTAGTTTATGTTGAAATAATGCTAACTAGTCCCCATCTTAGTGTTTATAGCTTAGCTAGAATAAGCCTTTCTTGTTATAATAAAACTTTTAGGGCTGGGCCATATTAGATGCAGGTGCGGTCCGTGCGTTGACTTCTACGTGGGTTACAGCGGGTTACAATGCCCTTTGCTGGAGGTTACGTTAGTGTTGTATGGTCCACGGATGGATGTGACTGTTTTGCCGAACACTGTCGGCAAGAAATTGTTTTGTCATACTGGAATCCTGACACTTTGTATGCAATAAACTTTGCAACTGTTTAAAATGGGAACTAACAAAAAGTCATTGAAATGGACATTTCCGGAAGATTAAGCCCGTAAAATATAAAGTTGACTATCGACATCTCGCCTAGATTTTTGATTTGTTCCGATGAGCCGTGGCCAATAATAGCCATGTCTGTGAAATGCATCAATGCTCAGATGGGCCAGAGGAAAATGTCGTGAGGAAAGTTTTGTTTGAATGTGGATGGGTATAAGACTAGAGGAAGACCAAAGAAACGATGGATGGACTGTGTGAAGGATGATATGGAGAGAAATAAGGTGTCTGATGAGATGACGAGTAATAGATATATTATATGGTATGAAAAGACATACTGCTTCCGACCCCAAATACATTAAAAACGCTAGGCAGAAAAGCCTAGCCTTTTCCCATTTATTTTCGGGGTTGGCTTACAGTCCAACCAACAGAGCCTAAATATCCATTGCATTTTAGGAAACAGTGATAGTATAACGCTACGTCCTAATTAGTTTTCGCAATACGACACAACTTTTGTCGTCCAACCGACCAACCAACGCGACAAAATTTAAACAAACCTTTTTGAATGGAGCTGTCCTAACTGTAAATTTGCACGAACGTGCAACGTATTTGTTGGTCGTTGCGTTTGAATTTCAAACCTGTTCTATTTTGTCGGTCGCGCGGAAGCCACGTGTTGTTTGTTTACAAAAATGAATAGTTTCAATGATTCTTTGATAACAGAAATACAAGAAAGATCTATATTGTGGAATAAATGGAACAAAAACTACAAGAATCGTATTCTAGTTGACAAAGAGTGGTCAATAGTAGCAAATATTTTAAAATGAGACCAAAAAATTTCACCCTATCTTTATACATACTCGTTCACGTTTGTATATTTATTTCTTCGTTAATAAATGTTTTAAATAACAGTTTTCACTTAGGTAAAGCATATTGGCCTTTGATAACGCCATCTTGACGACTGACGACAGTTCGGTTTGGACACAATGGCATTGTCGTACGACTAACTTGTTGTCGGCAGTGCGAGCGACCGATTTTGTCGTCGAACGACTTAACCAATGGATAATATTTTTGTGTTCACCAAAAATCTAAAGGTACATCTATGTATGCATTTCTAAAATATTGATTTTAAACTCGATTAATTGTTTTACTATAATTAAACTACTCGGCCAACAAAATATGTTACATCAAACAAATTCCAAATTAACACCAAGATATAACACTTGTTTATTGTAGTGCGCTGCAAATATTCTATTGTAACAATAACTATTTTATTCTTCCCCGAAAAATACTGATCGTGCACCAAATATTCCTGACTTCTTGGGGCACCCCGACTTGGACAGGTTAGGTTCGAAGGGGATGGCGGGGTTTAGTGAGCGAGCGGAGCGAGCGAACTAAGACCCCGACATCCCCTTCGTGTTAGGTTACTTTAAACCCTGTAGACAGAAATAGGAGCCCCGCGTAGCGGGACTACGTCGTAAAACTAAAAAAATAAATGCTTGTTTTTAAAATTAGGTGTATTACTATTTTTACAAATTTGCAACAGTTGTTAATAATAGATGCTCGTTATGACATATTTTAATGAACATATTTTGGTGCACATTTAGTATATTTGGTGGAACACAGGCAAAATTAGGTAAATGAAATGGGAATAAATTGAAGTACTTTTAAATACCATCCTTAACCAATTAGGACAAACCGTAATGCAGCAGATCTGTGGTCAAGATTTCTATTCACAAAGATGAATAAAGAGCCAACGTTCAACATGGTCCCCATCTATTAGATACAAGGCCTTTAATACTAATGAATAATAGTGATCTTTCACCTCAGTGCATTCAACATATGTTGTGCGGTACAACCACGCAATGAGAGATAAAACAAGATTAGAATGGCGGAAAAGCAACGGGAATCGAAGTAATAGTACTTACCTGTGAATTTAATTGATTCATTGTATAGCTAGCTGTGGCCTCGACTTCGTAAAATACTTCCATTTTAGAAAAAGCTTAAGTTACTCCTTATGACATCAGCTATCTGCCAATGAAAGTCCCGTCAAAATTGTTTCAGCCGTTCCAGAGATTAGCCGTAATCAAATCAAACAGAAAGACAGATAGACAAAAATTGCAAAAAAATATATTTTGGTAAATGTACCGTATATACACATTCATAAGCATATAAATAGTTAAAAGCGGTTATTTTAATATTACACAGACGCTTCAATTTTTTTTATTTGTATGTATGTATGTATAAAGGGTGTAAAACACCTCTTAACGAAGCCGTAAGGCACTGGTTCTCCCTGTCATTGCGATCATTTTTTTTCTACACCATACCTGGGAACCTTCTAGTTACGGAGATATTCCGGGTCAAAGTTCCAACTTTTTGACAAGTATTTTTTTAAATACAAGTTTTTAATGTAAGATTTTTACTTTAAACACCTCCACGACCCCCGTACTATTCAATCCGTCCATCAGCACAATGTTTTGAGTGCATTACATTGAGTTCTACCACAAAACATGATTTTACACCCCCCAAAAAAAAGTCGTTTCCCAGCAATATTTTTTGCGTAAAGTTACTTAATTTCATTTACAGAATGCTTGGTTGACTGCTTCGTGATGAGGTGATTTACACGGTGTATGTATAGCTACATTCCGTTAGGTTTTTCAGTAGTAGTCTGGAGTCAGTAAGTATGATGATTCACTCTGCTCGTAGTCCTGAAATCTTTCTCGTCTTTTCGATTTGCCGTCGCAACGGATTAGGGTTAAGCACTAAAGTAATAGAGTGCACCTGTGTCTGCACAAAAATTTAAGCTCTGTAAAACCTCTTTCGTACTTACGTCTCTTTGAGATATAGCGTCATGACCGAAATTATAGGCAGCAGCAACAGGCTCCTAAGTTCTAACTTCTTTCTTAGAAATACTAGAAAATGTATCCCCAAAACAAACTGAAATTTCAAACATTCTACGACGAAACAACACGATAAAACAATGAATTTAACAAGACAGTAAGATGTCCTAACTAATTAACCAAAGATTTAACTGCCTGTCACCCAATCGAGCATTCAAAATTAACTCTTAGTTTGTGGATACTTTACTTTGTAACGACTGACTTTTATAGTGCAGTGTGGGCTATAGTAGTTAAAATAATAATCAGCTTTAAACACCTTATTACCCGTTATCTCTAACAACAAGCGACAACTAAGTGAATACTTAAATGAAGGAACGCCGTTGGAATGTAAACTTTCGGTGCAGACCACAGGGCTTAAAATCCAGCAGCAGACTTTCAAAAGTCACCTAGTGTTTGTAAAAACGAAAATCACAAAGTAGTTGTAGAAATAACTTTCCTATATTATTGAATATCAGCATAATATTGTTACTTTACTTCACACTAAGCGTTTTCAAACGTCTTTCATACTGCGCACAGGTAAAGAGTGGAACAGCTCTCTGCCTGCGTCTGTGTTCGAACGCTTACAACCCTAATCTCTTCAAAGTTAGAGTGAACAGGCTTCTTCTGAGTAAGTTCGTACCATCGTCGACTTTGTCTCTGCCATCTCTGACCTAGACTAGAGTCAAGAGTAAATCTATCGCAAATAAAAAATAAAAAGCTTACTAGTTAGATCACAATTTCTTGATAAATTATAAGAAAAACCGGCCAAGTGCAAGTCGGACTCGCGTACGCAGGATTCCGTGCCATTATTTATAAAAACGTGCAAAAACACTCACTTTTTTATGGGAAAATTCCCTTAAATATTTATTTTATTCTGTTTTTAGTATTTGTTGTTATAGCTACAACAAAAATACATAATCTGTAGAAATTTAAACTGGTTAACTATCACGGTTCATAAGATACAGCCTGGTGACAGACAGACAGCGAAGTCTCAGTAATAGGGTCCCGTTTGACCCTTTGGGTACGGAACCCTTAAAAGCATGATCCAGAGATATACATAAGCAGTGAAAGCCTAGTGGTGTAACCGTCAGACTGCTTAGTGTTAGGTTGCAAGTTCGAACCCAAGACACGCACCTCTGATTTTGGGGATTCATATGCGTATTGTATAATTATCACTTGCTTCGGTGAAGGAAAACATCGTGAGGAAACCAGTGTGCCTGAGAAATATCTCTCGACAGCATCTAAAGTCAAGTCAGAGGCCCATGGGTGGCATAAAACTCTGATACGGTTAGGTTACCACACGATAAAGTAAAAGAAGAAGACTAACTGCCTTTCAGTTTTATTGACGCCAAGAAACTGCTGAATATTTTGACATGATATAACCACGATTCACCATAATTTCACCATAATTCAACCACGCAACAAAGATAATAGGTCTGTAAACTTTTAGCATAATAGGTACATTATTATCCTATAATAGTAAGTTTTATATCCATGCTAAAATACCATACATGATGGCCCATGATTTCGAAATGGAAATGGAAGTAGACAGTTTGACACCACATTAAATCCATAAAAGTTTGGTTCAAAAACATCTAAAATATTTATTATTTTCATAATTTTGGCACGGAACTTGTAAAAATTTATTGATTAGCGTGTCAGTGTGATTCTGGTGTCATCGACCTATGTGAGGATTTATATGTATTATGTTACTACTTATTTTTAGGGTTCCGTACCCAAAGGGTGAAACGGGACCCTATTACTGAGACTTCGCTGTCCGTCCGTCCGTCTATCACCAGGCTGTATCTCATGAACCGTGATAGGTAGCCAGTTGAAATTTCTACAGATTATGTATTTCGGTTGCCGCTATAACAACAAATACTAATAAAAAAAAAAACAATAAAAATTGGTTGCCTGTAAAGTCGGTATAAGGGCGAAAGTTTTACGTGACAACGACTTTGAGTGGTAAAATAATTTTAATGTGAATATTCATTCGTATAGTAGGAAGAAGGATGAAATAATAGTAACAATTTAAAACATTTATTTATACAAAGAATTATATTTAAAACATTAATTTATACAAAGAATCTCGCACTGAATTTCATATTAACAAAATTTTATTTTTACCTTTACACATACATACGTATTTATATACAAATATACATATAAAGAGGCACGCGTCCCTTCCACTCGGGCATGGTTAGCCCGCCTAAGAGCGAGAGAGACAGACATAAAAAGTGAAAGGCACGCGTGCCTCTCACTCGCTCTCATTGTGAGCGCATAACGTGAGCGGAGCGTAACGCAGTTTCTTGAAGTGTCACCCGGCAAACCAATTTATAAGACGTTGTCACGTCAAAAAAAAAATTTTAAGGGGTCTCGCATACAAACATTTATTTGCTCGTTTTTATAAATAATGGTACGGAACCCTTCGTGTGCGCGTCCGAGTCGGTTTTCTATCCTACTCTTCCCTGGTCTTGACGATATCGTCGTCGTATGTATTTCTGTTGATGCTATAACAACAAATACTAAAAACAGAATAAAGTAAATATTTAAGGGGGCTCCCATACAAAAAAACTGATTTTTTGCTCGTTTTGGTACGAAAACCTTTGTGCGCGAGTCTAACTCGCACTTGGCCGGTTTTTTTCTTTTATTATTATAAGTTTAGTCACAGTTACTTCATAATTATCAGTTTTAGCCGCACTACACAGCAATATAGGCATATATTGCTGTGTAGATGGGTGACCGCCCATTACATACCGAGTTTCCTCCGTGCCTCGGAAAGCACGTTAAGCCGCTGGTCCCAGCTGTCTATTGTAGATTATTAACAGTCGTTAGAGGTAGTCAGTGGCCCGAAGGTCTGACAACGTCTTACCAAGAGGTATCGTATTTCCCATTACTAACTGGGTTGTGGAGGTCAGATAGGCAGTCGCTCCATGTAAAATACTGGTGTTTGGCTGTTGAAAGTGCTGACCCCCGTATAGTTGGTATAAGGCTAGGCAGATGGCTCAAAGTTACTTTATGAAGAAATACTTCTTATTAATTCCACTACTGGGTTATTTTCCTTGTACAAATTCATTCTCATCCCCATGACAAAAGAAAATACTCGTAATTTTTATACAAGAAAACTTCATTTGCCTAGCCTATTCCCAAACTATCTTGGGGTCGGCTTCCAGTCTAACCGGATGCAGCTGAGTACCAGTATTTTACATGAAGCGACTGCCTATTTGACCTCCACAACCCAGTAACAGGGTAATACGATACCCCTTGGCAAGACTGGAAGTCAGACTTTTGGCTTCTGACTACTCGTAACGTCTGTCAAAGATCTACATATGAAAGCCGGGACCAAAGGCTTAACGTGCTTTCCGAAGCACGGAGGAAACTCGGTATGTAATTATGGTCACCCATCCACGGACCAACCTCGGCAAGCACGGCTTAACCTTAAAGATCGACTCATGCTGCTATTATTATTTAGCCACGAGCCCCTCACACAAGAAAACAAAGCTAAGAAAAAGGATTTATTTCGGGAAAACATGTTTTTCTTTAAGTTTCTCCAAAAATACCAAAAGTAAAGTGGCTCGTTGGTCGAGTGGTCGCAAGCGACTGCAGAGCAAGAGATCGTGGATTCAATTCCCGAAAGCTATTGGATTCTTCCTTCAAGAACTACTCAGTAGCAGCCTTGGATTTGACCCCTACATGGGATATAAAATATAACTAGCGAAATGTGTGTACTATTAGCTACACCTCTGCTTATACCTTTTGGGATTACAGGCATTGTCATGTTAAAACAGCCATTTAATGTTACAGTGAAAAGTTAAGAATATTTTTATTAAGAAACAACAAAGGCGTAACAATAAAACATGGTCGTTTTAGACGTATGTTAAATGACTCATCATTCGTTACTACAAGAGGTTTGTTCCATAGTTTTGTTGAAAAAAATGTAACGTACACATATCAAATGTTCACAAAAACGACAAGCAAGTACGGGCTCAAAGCAGAAGTGTGACCAAAATTATGTAGGGTTGGCCAATCTTTGGACATTTGAACGAAAATTAAGAAGTAAGTTAGGAAAACGTTTATTGCTTTCAACATAAGAATACTAAAGAATTGATGATTAGGTCATATCTTGCAACTGTTTTTTTAACACAGGTATCCTTAACCGATTGAGCTGAAATTTTTCATACGTATACAACTTTAGTTCGGATGACAATGCATGGTTGGTTAAGTTACGTCATTCTATAGGATAGAATAGAATATAATATGTATTTGCGTAAAACATGGAATACATACAAGGGTGTTAAATACAAATTAAGACACAAGCATGTTTAGCTCGGATAAAACATAGCATGCAAATTTTAAAGGCAAAAACAATGGTTTTGTTTTAAATAAAACAACATCATTTTTTATTTATAAATTCTTTTAAACTTTAAAAACTATTCTCAATTAACAACTTATGAAATTTAATTGTAAATAATTTTGTATTTAAAGCTTTGAAATGCCTTGGTATTTTATTGTAAATGCACACACATTGCCAAGCAGTTACTATTGTATTTAGACAGTCTAGGCAAATCATTTAACACTAGTTTATATGGATCTCGTCGGTTCCGAGGATTGACATCATTTGCAGTCTTTCTAAATCCAATATGGTCGATTCCCAAAGATGGCGGACTAGTTATTTTTAGGCAGCCCCAGGATTTATAGAGTGACTGGTAGGTAATGAGTGACCGACACTTTAACACTCGATTATACTCATGATAAAAAACATCTTTCTCAAAGAAACATTTTTTTTATACTCATTCGCTTTTATTACAATTATACAACAACTGTATGAAATTCTGGCGCGCGCGCCTGTGGCAGCTTGTGATAAAAGTATTTAAAAAAATGTTTCTTTGGGAAAGTTGTTTATTTTTTTTTTTTTTTATTTAAACAAAAAAAAATGTTTGTTATGATGAGTATAATGATGTGTTTAAGTATCGGTCACTAATAGGGGTGCGGATTGGGTAAAGAAAACGACATTCTATTTTGTCCGTCAGACAGGTAAAACAAAAATATTAGACACGTATTTTTTGTTTTATCAAAATATCAAAAATTACTTAGTTAAAACTCATTAAAGTTGGAGAGTGGGGGCTTACTACGTCACAACTAGGTATAAAACTTACCTACATGTGACGCCATGCGCCATTTCAACTCAATATATCTCCGAAATTTTATGAACACGTTAAAAAAAGAAAAAATACGTGTCCAATACTTTTCAATAAACTACCCGACGGACAAAGAAAACAAAAATGGATTATCCCCTATTACCAGTTAACCTAAATTTGGGTGTCAATTAAATAATTTTATTAAACTTGTTATTAACAGTAATATCATTGTATACTACACTAAAACTAAGACATAGCTAGTTTAGGAATGTTGTCCAACTGTAAAAGAAATTAGTTATGAAAACGACCGTTTTTATAATAAATGTAAATCGTAAGTTGTCATAAGCTTGATAGTTTTATTTTATTATGCTGTAGTGAGAATTCTACTTCTGGATATTTAGTGATATTAAAGGTACAGTTTTAGCTTTTACTGCAGCATGTTTTAGTGAGATTGGTTTACGAAAATAGAAAAGACGTTATTGCTTCATATTTGCGTTTGGATGTAGCTACATACAGACGTACAAGTCTGCCTTATGCTTTTTAAACAGCCATTACAGGCGTGATTTTATGATAAGATATTATAGAATTTAAATTGTATGGTAACCAAGCGAGTTAGAAAGAGTGAAGATAAGTTAAAAAAAAGTGTGCTCTTTATCAAAAAAACAACATATTTTTTTAAACTGTCTCTGAAACTGTTACTGCGTCATCCCACTTCTGAATTTGCTTTTTTAAAAGTAATACTTTCTAGTTCGTTTTGTATTTTTTCTTTCTTTCTTAATTAAAACCTCACACACATCCCTAGCACATGCGTTGTTCCAAGGTTGTAAAAAAAAGCAACGCCTAGCAACTAGTTGATTCTGTGTGAAGATGACGTAAGCCGGTCATTGACCCCGTTGTTTTTACAAATGGCGCCAGTGGATATGGTGTGTTCAGTTAAATATTGTTCTAATTAATTAGAGTTTGAGTCGATTCCCATGGAGGACTTTGGTCTGTAAACCGTGTTTAAGGATTTACGATGGGTTTTATATGGTTTCATAGAAATTTGTTTGATTATGAGGTTCATGATGTGTAAATATTGACCTTGTAGAGAAATATGTATAAGTACGCTGTTGGCTAGGCAGAGTAGTACCTGATAGTACACCCAGATTTTGCTGGCTTTGTTTAAGCATAACGTACCAAATAGGGGGCGAGCGTATTGCCATCAGCCGGGCACAATTCCAGAACCTGAGATATTCAAAATTTCTGCAATATATGTTAATTTTCTATTTTCAACAATATACCTACAAAAACAGGTAAAAAAACTTGTTGAAGAAACATGTTTTCTTTCAACTTTGCTTATTCTTACTAGAACTTTATTTTAAAGCGTAATGAGTATTTTTTGTTCTGATGTCGTGATAAAAGATTAGGAATTCAACTAAGTCCCAAACGCAAGGTGCGCCAAAAGAAATTAAATGTCGTCACCACCAGACTTAAGTTCTCATTATTTTTATAAGCTACAAAATAAAGATAAAACAACGATTCTTTTACACAGGTAAAATAACTAAGAATGAACTGTATCTGAATAGCAAAAGCTTGCACACATTTAACTCAATATAAGAACTAACAGCATCTCATCTGCATCATTAACTATGTTGGGGACAGTTTCCAGTCGAAACAGATGCAGCTGCATACCAGTATTGTACATGGAGCGACTGCCTATCTGACCTCTACAACCCAGATAGTACTGGGTAATACGATATCCTTTGGTGAGACTGGTTGGCAGAATTTTGGGCTACTGACTACCTGAAATGACTGTCAAAGATCTATAATTGACAGCCGGAATCAAAGGCTAAACGTGCTTTCTGAGGCTCGGGCGAAACTCGGTATGACATCGGAGTGACGAACATTCTGAGTAAAGTAATTCGTCATAGCGTACTTTCTGACTAACGTAATTTGTACCTACGAACTTTATGTATACCGTACATAGATATTTTGAACTTCGGAGTAATGTAACACAGTCGGGTCCATACATCAGGCAAGGGCGCCCGAGCGGCTGTTATTATTTAGCCACGAGCTTCTCTGAATAACACAATATCCTTCAGTAAAACAGGGTGACAGTCTTTCAAGCTTCGGACTACCTCTAACGACTCTCAAAGATTTATAAATGACAGTCAGGACCTTACGGCCTAACGTGCTCTCCGAGGCACGTCAAATGTGTAAAGGTGTCCACCCATCCACGGATAGACATCGGCAAGTGTAGCTAAATCTAATCAATCGACCCGTGTGGCTATCATCACTTAGCCACGAGCTCCTCCAGTAAACACCTAACACCAATTAAATAAAATTCTCACCTTCAAGTAACATGTGGTTTTACCTTAACGAGAGCCGATTTCTTACATGACAATAGGCATTAAACGCCTCTTCCTATTCTGTTAGACGAGGCTATTAACATAGCTACAAACATTTTATATAAACTTGTAACATCACTATGTTAGAACATCTTGCTAATGATGATATAAATTTCTGATCTATGGAAAATGTGAAATTTTATTGTTACGACAATTTTGTATGGGTGTGGCCATGAAAGTGGAGACGTAGTTTTTACTCGATTGGATCAAAGGCCAAAAGGAAGGTAACTTTGTGCATGTATCCCAAAAAAATCTTTTTTTTTATCGACTCCCAAAATGGAGGAAGTTCTATGTTTGTGTCTTTTTTTACTGGTAAAAAGGAATGATTGCTTCCTTGTTGTAATTTTTGAAACTCGGAGCGTTACGTCACGTCGTAATTTAACGCAGGGAGGGATGCCTAGGGTATGGGGTATGTTGAAACCTGGCCTCAAATTTCAGTTCGCTAGCTAGTCAGAAGTCTCCAGACCTTTTATGAAGTTGTGATCAGTGTCCAAACTACCGGTAGATGATAACTGATGGGCAATCTATACGCTCGCATACCGTTAAGAGTTCCAGCTTTGCGACGTGAAAGTCGAGGGAATCGTGAATTTTTCAAGTTACCTGAATAACTTTTTACACATCTTTCCAGTGAATAGAGACTTAGACTATAGAAGAAAATCGAAAACCCCCGTCGTTAGTGCCTTAAGAGGCCGAAATGAACATTAAAAAGCTCCTAGAAATGTTTTTTTGCAATTTTATTCTTTGCTAAGCCACACATTTTTTTAATTCCCAATAAAAAACATTTATAGTTTTCGCCTGGTTTCACATTTTTATATTTTTATTGTCAAAAAAAAACTTCACAATAAGATTATGCATTAAATGTTAAAAAAATTAAAGTAGACTTTAGACTTTTTTAATGTGTGTATTTAAACATTCTCTATGTTCAGTCTCGGCAAAAAAAGAAAATTTCAAAAATAACAACACACAAAACACATCAACAAAAACACACAATCACAAATTCTCCAATCGCTTTGCTTATTTCAATTTCCCTTCACATTTTCCTAATAGCAGGTACTGTGTGGGCACAATACCCGCTATTCTAAGGGCCCAAACCTATCACTGACGTAATAAATCGAAACTGCCATGTATTCCAATGCCGTCGACTTTAATGGCTTTTAAAAACATCCAACACAATGTTTATGTTCTACAACGTAAACCCCATACTTTAATAGAAAGTAGATAATGTTACTTTCACCTGTATTTTGGTTATAGCGGGGATTAGCCGGGCAGAGTTGTCACTTTGACCCGATAGATCACTGGCAGTGGGCTTTCGTAATCTTGGATTTTCTTCTTGTTGGGTCTTAAAGAATGGTTATTGATATGCGTGCTTTTAGGTGCCTTTATAAAAGTACATTTAGGGTAGAGTCGAAGACACGAGACCACGTAGTCGATTACCAACCCGATGGACAGACTCCATCAAATCTGTCACCATTTTCCCTGCGGCAGAATACTCGCCATGCGGCCAATAGTGAGCGGTGAAAAATGGTCGCGAAGGCAGCGACCGCAGTTGTGGGCGACCCTCCATGTCCTCGACCACTCTGTCAAGAGTAAACAACTAAGAAGAATAAAAGTACCTACTGTTTAAAATGTCAAACTTTGAGTAGGAATGTGGAGGGCTGGATGGACTGTGTGAAGGATGATAATGGATAGAAATGAGGTGACTTGAGAGATGGAGAGTAATATAGAGAAGCATGAAAAAGGAAAACATGCTACGCCTACCCCAAATGATGAAATGAAATAAACATCACAACTAAATAAAAAAGGATTGTGTGGTTTTATGAAACCACGATAAAAGTGAATTTTTTTTTCACACTATAGCGGAGTAGGGATAAAGTGAAAGGCGCTCTGACGAGCGCCTTTCACTAGCAACCGTACTCCGCGGCCGACCGTCAGCGTCACGCGACATGCAACACACAGACGAAAAAGTTTGAGACGATGTTATAAAAGTTTCACTTTAATAATAAAATGTATTTAAAAAGTATTACAAAAAGTGTACATTTATGCGCTATTAGTTCTCATACAATGGTATAATTAGTACTTATAAGTAAACTATAACTAAAACGTATTCAAAAGTTGCAAGTAATGATAGTTCAATTCAGATGTTTGGTAGCGACCTGCCCGAACTAGGTTTATTTAAACCTGTGTTTCAGGCAACTGAGGACCTATCTGACCTCCACAACCCAAGTAACTGGGTAATACGATACCGCTTGGTAAAAAAAAAAAAAAACTCAAAGCATTTATTTCAATTAGACCATTACAGGCACTCTTGAAAGTCAAATGTATCAGCCATCATTCAACTCAACCATTTTGAAGGGAACTAAATAAAAGGGTAAGACTGGATATCAAACTTTTGCCTTCTGACTACTCATAACGACTGTCAAAGATCTACAAATGACAGCTGGGACCAACGGATTAACGTGCTTTTCGAGGCACGGTGGAAACTCGGTATATAATTATGGTCACCCATCCACGGACCAACTTCGGCAAGCACGGCTTAACCAGTGCAGCTATTATTATTTATACGACTGTTTCATGATTGTTATTGTTGATACACTTAGGACTTGTCCAAACAAGCGATGTTATTTGGACCACCACTCCCTCTTAAATTAGGTGGTATGACATCACTTATACTTACTAAATAGTCAGTTTGAACTAATCATGAACCTATCACCTAGGTACCTATAGCATAAATACGTATTGATTTTACTTCAAAACCTACATTTATATTGATATGTTTGTTATTGTTAACTTTGACTTTATAGTATATTGTGTATTAAGGGCGGTAAGTAAGGAATTACGATCGAGGCTCTAGTAGAAGCTCGAAGTCGAAGACTGAGGGCTTTCTGAGTCGAGGTTCGTAATTCCCGTACCGCCCGTGAAACATCCTACAATGTTTTTCATCACATTTGCTAGTTAATAATTATGAATATACACAAGTCAGCACATATTATTACGAAATACGTGAACTGATTTGCGGATGGCGGGCTGTTTGCCCACACCACAGATTATACAAATGTTTTGTTCAGAAACGTTAAAGGCAAATACTTACCTAGGTATACAGCCATGACGGAGTATAAAAAAAGAAACGAGGTTTGGTACAAAAAACAATCGATTATTTAGATTTTAGAACATTAGTTGAGTAATTATATAACATGTAGCGAGATTGAATGAAATTCCTGATAACATTTTAAGACAATTTTTCAATTGCGTGTAAACTCCTTGCTTGAACTTGCATGACCTGTGTGCTGTCATGCTGTGCTGTAGATTTAAAAAAAAATACTTACCGCCCTAGGGTTGTATATGGGGCATTACAGCCAAGTTAACCTGTATGTTATGACACTGTTTTGCAAGTGTGATGAAAAAATTATAATGTAAACAATTCTGATTAGCTAGAAGCATCCATCCATCCGCAATTCTATTTAGACCTATCTACTGTATTTTTTTAATACAGCTCTAGCCTAGGTATTCTACAATTCTACATATGTCAAAGTCTTCCATTGCCTTATATAATTTAGTCAAAAGAAATATTGTTACTTAATTGTATTTCTGCGTTAAGGCAGACCAGACCCATTTAAAGAAATACCTAGCATGTTTACAAAATATGTGTGACGTGCCCCGACTCCATCTTATAACCGTTTTTGTAAGCCATTGCTAGAAAAAATTTTACAAGTTGTAGTCAGGGGCTCGCAACATATTTGGGCCATGTCCCATTTTTCGTTAGGAATCCACTGAAAAACTATTATACACAAAATGTCATACTTAAATAAAAATAAAATAAACAAACAAATTTTGTTTTATTGCAGGTAAAATACCCATATACAACAATTGAAGACAAACACATTCATATTTCATTGCATTTCATTTATTTCATAAACACTTTTTACATTGTAACGATTTTTTTTCACTAAAAGTTAACACAACAGGACTGTTAAGTTTTACAATTCCACTTACTAGATCAAAACTTAAATTAAATTCAATAAAATCAATTTAAATACGGTACATAGCAGCGACATTCGCACCAATGTCAACTAAAAAAAAGTTTGTTTCCCAAGAAGACGCTTCCTGCTACGTCCTTACGAAGTCCATATGCATCGTCCTCGTTCATATATTATCTGATCATCGACGATAGTTGCAAGGGTAGCCTTCTTTACACAATAATCTGGCTCTCCTAACCAACACGTTGGAGTTTTGGATATAATGACGAGACTCATAGAAGACTCTTAAATACCTCAGTTCGTGTACAAGAAACTTTTGTCATTAATATCAAAAGTAGGTAGTAATATTCTTGAATATTTTTAGGTTAATGATGATTTAATCCATTGTGTTAAGATGAGCAATAAGCATTTCTTTAGTTTTGTCTCTCTCTTTCTTTAAAACACTGTAAAATACTGATATCTATCTACCTAACTCCGTGTATAACCATGAGTTTACCACCCCTGTCTGCGTAGGAAGGGTTGGTATTTCTACCTGCGCGATTTATGTGACCCTTGCACCTGTGGGGTAGGCAGGGTCCTATCCCGACCAGGAGATTATTTAGAATGTTTTGACTATTATTTAAAATTGTATTTTGGATATTAAAAGGTTTCTTGTGCCCTCGTTAAGTTCTGAGGAAAATAAACAAAACCTTATAATTACTGTTAGGTACGTTAAAAGTTTGTAATTAAACTTAATAAAATAAACATTGCGATGTTTTTCAGAATTCTTAAATCTTACAATTACTGTTATACGTTAAAATTTTGTGATTAAACTTAATAAAATAAACATTCCGAGTTTTTCAGAATTCTTAAATCTCTTGCTCCAGGGGGGATACTATGACTCTTAAAACATTATTGTTCCATTCTTATTCCAGAGTGGGAAAGAGATGGAGCTAGACGACCTGTATAGCTCTAATAATAACAGTCGCTTGGCTCGATGTCTAGGTTAAGGGCGTTTATACCTTACCGATTTTCATAAAAACTTTCAAGTCGTTATTTTCCGAAATGACTGAGCCGATTTAAATGAAACATTATACGCATAAGCAGGATACATAGATCTAAAAAGTTAGGTACTAAAAAATATTTTCAAAATGTGTTTAAAAAAGAGATAATTGGAATTTTCCGTTTCTATAGAAAATTTATAATCGGTCTAATTCATCTGTAATACTATTTTTCGAAATTGTTTTTTAGTAACTTTTTAGATCTGTGTATCCTGCTTATGTGTACGAAGTTTCATTTAAATCGGTTTAGTCATTTCGGAAAATAACGACTCGAAAGTTTGTATGAAAAGCGTTAAGGTATAAACGCCCTTAAGTCGTGCTTGCCTAGGTTGGTCCGTGGATAGGTGACCACTCATCACATCCCAAGTTTTCTCCGTGCCTCAGAAATAAAGTTAAACCGTTGATCTCACACGTCTACCATGAGTTTTAACAATCTATACTCGCTAGCGTCTGTAGTTAAAAAAATGTATGAAAACTTTTACAGCGCCTCTAGCGGATAGTTGGGTACTAAAATGCGTATGAGTCACTATAGTTATCTATCCTACGTCACCGTGTAGTAAACTATACTACAGCGACTGCAAGTTTGGGCTTCATTTGCTTAGAATTTGGTAGTAAGCACCAACACAGCTCATCGTACCATTGAAAAAGCTAACTATAGTATTTGCGTATTGACGGAACTATTGCAGTTACGTCAAGCGATCTAACTATGACAACTCATGGTAGACGTACTGTTATTCGTAGATCTTTGACCTAGGTAGTCAGTGGCCTGAAAGTCTGACAACCAGTCTTACCAAGGGGTATCGTACTACCCAGTACTAACTGGGTTGTGGAGGTCAGATAGGCAGTCGCTTCATTTAAAATACTGGTATTCCGCTGCATCTGGTGACGGAAATGGAGAATCGAGGTGAACCCCGACAAGAGCCAGGCAGTTCTTTTCTCTAAACAGCGTAAAATTAAGCCACCCGCGCTCAGCCCGATCACTATGTACGGTAGGCCTATCCCTTGGGAGAAGCAAGCCAAGTACTTAGGAGTCTTACTTGACAACCACTTGTCTTTCGCGGCGCACATCAAAGCAGCTCGCGACCGAGCTGCCTTTGCTATGGGTAGGCTTCATTTCATGATTTCGGCAAAAAGCAAGTTGTCACACAAGTGCAAGTTGCGCCTTTATACCGCGGTGATCCGCCCCATTATGACGTACGCTTGCGTCGTGTACGCTCACACCAAGCCTAAGTACATCCATAGGATGCAAATTTTACAGAACCGGTTCTTACGTAGAGTCACGGGAGCCCCTTTTTATGTCCGTAATGACCGTCTACACGTAGATCTTAGAAAGCCCACCGTCCTTCAGTTTATGAAACGTCTTTCGAAGCGTTTCTTCGATAACGCCATTAAACACCGTAATCCCCTGATCGCAGCGGCCGCCCGTTACGAACCCTCGCGCATTAGTACAGTACGCCGTCCTAGGCATACCCTTGTCACTCCAGATGATGCTATCACCCTCCTCCAGGAGAGTAGCAAAGAGACTAGCACTCTTAAAAAGTTCCGACTCAAACCGCCGTCTTTCCGACCTCGCCGTCGAGGTCCGTCGCGACGTCCCGGTCCATGCCCTCCCCGACCCTCGCTCGAGCCAGCCCGCGATGCCAGTAGTTTTAAATCAGCCCCTAAATAATGATACCATTCAGATCCAGCCTGTCCCCATGCAGTCCTCCCCCAGCGACGCCCTAAGCCGAGGTTCGTACCCCACAGGGGGTGCCCTTAGCGTGCAGTCGCTTAGTTTGTAAGTTTTTATGCCCTGGCTGGAGGCCTTACTCTAAAGGCACCCACAGGATAGTCCGGTTAAGCAGACGACAACCTCATAGGTTGAACTGCGAGACGCCACTCAAAAAAAAATAAAAAAATGCATCTGGTGAGGCTAGTTGGGAAAAGGCTAGGCAGATGATGACTCCTTATTCTTTTAGTTTCCATTCAATATGAGACAAAATAATAACCGGTCCAACTAACACCATTTATCTAAATGTAGAGATACCGAACACAAACTAAACTAAATCAGCAGAAATAATGTAATTTGACAGCTAAAATATCACAGAATTAACCTAACGGCGGTTTAAGCAACACAAAACTCCGAGAATCACCATAAAAGTTCCATTAATATCTGTCTAGTAATTTCAAGCCGTGCACACAACAAACGGGCAAAAATTACTAAAATATTTTATTTTATTATACCTACGACTAATTTATTTTTGACGTATGGAGTGGAGTTGAAAGATTTACACATTTCTATAAATCTTGAGATCAACTTTTTTTGAGTGATCAATCATAAATGCTGGTATAAAAAGTGTCGTAAATCAATTATTGTCGAAATGTAGCACATTTGTAGGAAATTTGTTATGAATAAGGTCTCACGTTATCGTGATTTGTGATTCTAATCTACGAGAAAAATCGGATGGTAATAGTAAATCCTACTATATTATAAATGCGAAAGTTTGTGAGGATGGATGGATGGATGTTTGTTACTCTTTCACGCAAAAACTACTGAATGAATTTGGATGAAATTTGGCACACGGGTAGATTATAACCTGGATTAACACATAGGATACTTTTTATCCCGATAGTATGTTCCCGTGGGACAATTATCGAACTCCACGCGGGCGGCGCCGCGGGCATAAGCTAGTTGATGATAAAATACAAATGCGCTGGATTTAGATAAAAGTTACAGCTACGCACTGAAAGTTTCTACGTATAATCAAGCATTATCATCTGCTCAGCCTTTTCTCGACTGTGTTGGGGTCGGCTTCCAGTCTACCCGGATGCAGCTGAATACCAGTATTTTACATGGAGCGACTGCCTATCCTCACAACCCAGTTACTCCATGAGTTATACGATACCCCCTTGTTTAGACTGCTTGTCAGACTTTTGGGCCTAGTGACTATCTGTAACAACTGTCTTAGATCTCCAATTGACAGTGTAACAAACGTGCTTGCTCCTAGTGATAAAAAGAAGTAAACAGATTTGTACATTAAAAAAGTAATTAGGGGAAAATGAATTTAATAAATGATGATATGAAACCTACAATAAATTAATAAAAAAGTGAAGGGCAGGTTAACCGGGAACGTTTTAAATGTCTCCGCAAATCTCTGAGCGTGATAGTAACTGAAGACAAACATCCAGTTGTAGAAAGCTGGCTTGATCAAGATGAGCTTGACCACGACGAACTTGATGCAGGGCGGCTTGGCAGGACCCACCAGCAGACACGTACCTTCCCGGTTAACCTGCCCTTAATTTTTTTATTAATTTATTGTATTTTTCATATCATCATTTATTAAATTCATTTTCCCCTAATTACTTTTATGTACAATTCTACTTACTTCCTTTTCATCTCGAGGAAGAAGTAAATTTGTTACAACAGCCGGTTGTTCTTTCCGAAGCACGGAGGAAACTCGGTCTGTACTGTAACCGCAGATCAATCCGAGCGCCTGGTATTATTTAGCGACAAGCTAATACAACGTACAATCAAGCAAACACATTTTAATATACTAACGATAGAAGAAATAATCCGAACAAAACTCGAGCCGACTGGTTGACTGCCGTTGGTATAAGTGCTGTCGTATCAACCTTGGCGTCACTGTTAACTGTTACTTTTAGGGTTCCGTACCCAGAGGGTCAAACGGGACCCTATTACTAAGTCTTCGCTGTCCGTCTGTCACCAGGCTGTATCTCATGAACCGTGATAGTTAGCCAGTTGAAATTTCTACAGATTATGTATTTCTGTTGATGCTATAACAACAAATACTAAAAACAGAATAAAATAAATATTTAATGGGGCTCCCATACAAAAAAGTGATTTTTTGCTCTGTTTTATAAATAATGGTACGGAACCCTTCATGCGCGAGTCCGACTCGCACTTGGCCTGTTTGTTTTCTTTGACTTTTCTTCCGACAGCCTCTCATCGTCATCTTCCTGTCCTTTATCCCTCACGTTTTTTTCTTTTATTCTCCCCTGTCATTGGTCACAGTATCATTTACTCCTTTTGCCTTTATTTAATTCCTCACAAAGTCCATCCATCTTTTTTTTGGTCTTCCTTTCCACTCCGTACATGAACATATATTCTTCCGACAGTCACTATAGTAGTTAATATCGCTTTACGAATTATATCTTATATTATATCAAAATGACAAAATTAAATAAATAAAAACACATACAGATAAATAATACATTATTTTTAATTTTATGATATATGTTAAATTTATTTTGTTATGTCCGCAATCTTATATATATTTTTGTTTCTTCCCGTTATAACTCTATTAAAGATATTTTTGATAAATAGTCACAATTTGAAAACGGTATACGATCGAAATTCTGCACACAAGATCAGCATTTAAGCTGCCATTGTCATGATTTCTATGGAATATTGACGATGAATGTGGTTCAGATAGGCTGATCAAGTTCAGTTTCATTTATCATCATCATCATTTCAGCCGAAAGACGTCCACTGCTGGACATAGGCTTCCTCCAAGTATCGCCACATTGACCGGTCCCGTGCGACTCCCTGCAACCTTCACCAGGTCATCGGTCCACTTAGTGGACCTACGCATAGTCTTCCGGTTCGCGGTCGCCATTCCAGAACCTTTTGGCTCCATCGGCCATTTGTTCTGCTAGCAATGTGCCCTGCCCACTGCCACTTAAGTTTGGCAATTCTTCGGGCTACGTCGGTAACCTAGGTTCTCTTCAGTTTCATTAGTGACATTAAAACAAAATCTAGTTATCTACGTGGTACTTAGCAGCATGTATTATACCTTATTTTTAGTGGTTTAAATTATTATGTAGGCCACAGATGAGTGGGTGCGGTTACAATAGATCAAAAATACCAAGCGGGCAGTCTCGGGTAAAACTAGGCGCATAAATAAACTTGCAGCGGTGACCCCATACAGGCATGCGTGGGCTATGTGGCCCATTCACAATTTTTCCATAGGCAAGTACAGAACGAGCATTGTACAAGTCAATAAATAAAAAAGAACTTTTGTTTCCTTGCGTTGGCAACACTTAGATATTAAAGAGGTACGTAAGGCGACCAAGCTATGCAAAACCGAATTAAGCTGATCTCTCATTGTACGGGAAGCTCATACAAAGCGAGGACATGCTATACTTGAACTGTATAGTTTGAAATCTCGCCGTACACAACAACACTTGTACAACCACATAATACTTATTTTACATGCTAATAAATTGTAATATATTATAAGTTATTGCTTACTAAGATTACAATATGGAATTTATTACACAAGAAACTAGCCATACGACTTTTAGCTTTATATATATCTATATTACGTTATAAACTAGTCTTTAATTTCTATATATGTTAATATTTGATGATAAATAAAGGAAATGCACATAAAATACGATAAACTAAAGGTAGATGTTTGATAAATATTGCTATTTGCAAATGAGTTTAATGCGACATGTTTATTATAGGTTACTAATAAAATGAAATACAACTATGCGAGTTTAATACTAGATAATAAATAATAAATTTAAATGCTTGAGTATTCATAACTGCTTCAAAATCTTATTAATATTTTAGTTTTAACTGTCTTTTTTTCTTTTTGGTATTTTTTTTCTAGATTAATCCTAGAAATCTGTTGTCAAAATATACATACTATAATTTAAAAAAAATATTGAAGACGGAATATTCCGTCTTCAATAAATTTTTGAAAAACCTACCTATTGCTATTACACAGTCACTGAGCAGTTATTAATATTAGGGTTATCGGCTTTCCCAAGTATCTTCAAACTTAACCTTAGCGTTTGGTCCCTCAGCAAATCATTTTGTTATGTCTTGTCATTCATTCCATTCTCTTGCCTTTTTCCAAATTTATTTGATGTAGGCGCAGCGGCTTTTCATACATTTCTATATCGATTTCTCAGCAGCAGCATTTCTCAGCTCTTTCTAGCCATCCTTTACACAGCCCATCCATCTTTTCTTCGACTACCCCCTACTTTTACAGCCATCTCCATTTACACTCAAAACTTCCCTCACGATATTTTCCGTATTCAAAATTCCCAAAATGATGTTGTCAAAACAAAAGATAACGACAATTTTTGACCATATCAGTTTTGCCATTTTTGAGTAAATGATGTCGGAATCTTAACTTATGCCTTAAAATGTCATAGTATTAGTTAATCATCTGCCTAGCCTTTTCCCAAACTATCTCGGGGTCGGCTTCCAGTCTAACCGGATGCAGCTGAGTACCTGTACTTTACATGAAGCGACTGGCTATCTGACCTCCACAACCCAGTAACTGGATAATACGATACCCTTATGTAAGACTGGATGTCAGTCTTTTGGGCTTCTGACTACTCGTAACGACTGTCAATGATCTACAAATGACAGCCGGGACCAACGGCTTAACGTGCTTTCCGAGGCACGGAGGAAACTGGAATGTAATTATGGTCGGTACGGATCCACGGATCAACCTCGGCAAGCACGGCTTTACCTTAAAGATCGACCCGTGTGGCTGTTATTATTAAGCCACGAGCTCCTCCATACCAGTAATTAATATTCCAACAAAATTTCACAACAGAACACAAAAAGTTGTCTACAATAGTAAGTCACAATCCGTTCTGTACGGCCATTTAGATAGAGAAATTTATGGTACCGGTGGCATTCTCCAAGATTTGAGACAAGACGGCCGTAATGTGAGCGGACCACAGCGTTGTGAAGATAACAGCTGGCTTATTTGTTGAAATGCAGCCTTGATTCGTGATTACGAAATAAATAGTGCTGTGTGGATGGACAAACTTGTTCCTAATAGATACTATCCCGTTGGTCTAGCGATTGCAAGCGCGGCTGCTGAGCATCAAGTACGGGGTTCGATTACCAGGTCGAGCGAAGTTTTGTTTGAATTTTCGACACGACCTGTCGTCAGAGAGAGAGAGACGGACGGACAGTGAGCTAGCCCATTACTCACCGTCCACATGACAGGCCCGCATCTCTTTTCCACTCTGGAATTTAAACAATACTGCTTTAAGACGAGGTAGAAAGGAGGTAAATGCAGAGATGACAAGTAATAGAGAAGTATGGAAGTAGAAGACATGGCGCCGACGCAAATAAATTGGGATAATGGTAAGAGACTGATGATGAAGATCACAATAGGCTTGCCCGTTATTACATGGGACTTATACACAAATGGTGGAATGGGGGTGTACTATTATTCATATTCATTTATTTCTATCAGTTTTTAATAGACGACAAATTAGATACTAGTTTATTATTATTGTAGAATTTTATTTGAGTCTCCTGCAATTCATCATGACATGTAGAATGATTAGAAAGGATCCATTTTAGTTAATTTAGTTAGCAGTAAAATTCGCAGCCAACGTAAATTATAAAATAAGTGCACATGATTCTGTTGTTCTTGTATTATGTTGGTACTTATGAAATAACTGCCTTTTGCAAGCATTACTAAAATCAGCTTTTGTCTTCATTAAAGATTAATTTACTAAAATGGTTAAGCCTTAATTACTTATTCTGCTAAACGATCTAAATTCATCTCCATTCTCCTTGCTGAGTCATTTTAGTGAATTATAATTTATATTTTATGTGTAGTTTAGTTTAGAATAGTTTAAGTTATGATAAGGCTGACTTACGTGTAAGGATAAAACCTCCAATAAAATCTAAGATTAAAAAAAAACAAACTTCCTACAAGAAGAGAACGACGAATGCCCTTAAGTCCATGTTATCACAACAGGTTTTTTCTACCATTTTCCCCTTACAATAAATATTATATTAGGTATATAATATTATATATTAAATATATTTTATTTATTATATTAAATATTATATTATTTTATTTAATATTATATATATTACTTCAAAAAACACGCTTCAGGTTGACTTGACGTCATATTACTTGTCGTATTCTTCTCAGCAAATCCTTTCATTCGATACCCATCATCATCAGCCTATAATGTTCCCACTGCTGGGACACAGGCCTCCTCTCTATGAGAGGGAGTGGGCTGTAATCAACCAAGCGGGCTCAGTGCGGGTTGGTAGTTGTCACATGTCTTCGATTTTTTAGTTCTAGGACATGCCGGTTTCCTCACGATGTTTTCCTTCAACGTTTTTGAGAGCAGCTGTAATGAAATAAATTACACATAAATGCGCCTGACTGGGTTCGAACCCACGGCTTGCTGCTCGTAAGTCGGGGCTGCCACCAATGGGCCACCGCTGCTCTCACCCATCACCTGTATCAGGGGAATGCATAAAAAATAACTAAGTCCACCATCTTTTGGAGTTCGCCATATTGGATTAAACTTGTAAGATTTTTACATAGTAACAAGTGAAGCTAATAAAAAAAGCGTGTTAAATTCAATCCTTTCTAAATCAATCCAGTTCGACTGAATTCTTTTTAACCTATTCAGTTTCTGGTTGCGGACTAATAAACGAATCTTCGGTGCAACCAACATCCCAATTCCGCAACACCCTTTTCAATCACAAACCGAAAAATTAAAAAGAAAATTCATAATTACGATGTTTTAAAAAATCTTCTGCTCGACAGCATAAAAAATACGTCACGTACTATTTTTGCATAGTCCGTGCCGATGCAAAAAAAGTGGTTCTTAGATATAGGTACTACACAAGGTGTTGATTTGCATCAAAATTCAAGAGGATGTTACAAAAGACCTAAATAATCAATTAAAATTACGGTACCTCGTTAATTATTAATAGTTATTAATAATATTTTTGTTGTTAAGTTTGTCAGTATTTCAGAATAACCCCCTTAACGTGGTTTAGGCAATAAAAAATTATCGAAAAACGTTTGAGATTGTTTGTATGTATAAAAGCACGGTTATAGGACGAGGAACAGGCGGGCCGCGTTTAAAACACGGGTGGTTCACACTTATCGATTTTCGTAAAAAAAAAATATGCCTACCTTCGGGATTCGGCACAACAATCATTAGCATAGTTACCTCCTTGAATTTGACGAGGATGCAAAACAACACCTTGTATAGCAGTTATCCTGACATACATAAATCTGAAGGCACGTGTATGTGCTTGTGTTCTATAAGAAATTGTAAAAGAGCGTTGGCGGCTAATATAAAGTTTGTATGTTGATCGGGAGCGCTTTAACTTGTCATGAGGTCCGCCAATAAGGATTAGTTACACTGCGGGAGTCCCGTGGGAGTTCCTAATAGGCGATATTGAGAACTTTACTCATGTTTTTGTGGTGTGGTATATTTTCGTGGTATGGGCATGTGATGCGGAGGAATGAGGAAAATGTAGTGAGCAAAATGTTGAGTATAAATGTGGCTATAAGAGTAGAAGAAGACCAAAGAAACGATGGATGGACTGTGTCAAGGATGATATGGTTACTAAGTAAGTGATTGCTGAGATGAAAAGTAACAGAGACGTATGGAGAAGAAGACATGCTCCGCCGAATCAAAATAAATTGTGATAACGGTACGAAAATTATGACTAGTGCTTATTTGTGGTTTGATGACAGTAAATTATGTCAAATAATAATTATTATTATATTATTAATAATTAGCCAAAAAGTCTGACATCCAGTCTTACCAAGGGGTATCGTATTACCCAGCTGCATCCGGTTAGACTGGAAGCCGACCCCAAGATAGTTTGGGAAAAGGCTAGGCAGATGATGATGACAGTAAATTATGTATCTGCACAATGACAGCACTGTGAGAAGGTCCACATAGTCATTCTATGTGTTTAACCTCTATATAAGATGAAGCTTTTGATTTATTTATTTATTTATTTGAAAAGACATTTACAATATAACAGAAAAGCCAAGTAATTGTACAGTGAAAAGAAACATATTTAGAATAAAGTATGATAAAACATTAAAATAAAGTACATACTTAAAATGACAAAAAAAAAAGGTCATCTTTCATGCATCCTCCTAATTAATGAATTAATATTAAATGTACAGTAAAAAGAAACATATTTAGAATAAAGTATGATAAACATAATAAAAAAGTACTTAAAATTACAACAACAACAAAAAATTCATCTTTCATGCATCCTCCCACAGAACAAGCACAAAAAAAAAACATCTTCTCACAGAAACTCAAACATCCACGACATACGTCTACCCAGCTCGAGGCAAATAAATCACACTCCGGTGTCGATGTCAGAAGAGCGTTCAGCATTGCCAGGGCGCGAACCAAGGGAGAATTTGAATGTGAAACTGTGCGTGCAGACGGAACGTCCAACAATCTGTGTCCACGGGTTCTAAGTTGGTATTTGATGCTGTTTTTAATGTGTTGATTGGTGCAAAAGCTGATCTGGTGGAAAAAGGAAGCCGTTTCTGAAGTACGTGACAAATTAATTAGTAATCAGAATACTGCAATGGAGAACAACTCGACTAAATACGATATTTTACACCACCGTTGTTCTTTTCTTTTCGCCGGGTTCAAGACAATGGAAGTGTTTCCCGGGATTATTCGAGTAACAATCAATACCTTGGCGCTTTTCTGGTGGTCACCACTGGTGAAATCTGGTTTTCAGATGCCGTGACTGTTAATAGTGTGCTTCCTAAGAAAAGTACTGTTATGGAAATCTTGGCACTGTTAGATCATAAGGTAAAAATTAGATCTTCAAAATCTCTATAGCTATTGGACTATAGCTGAACCTAACAAATCTGTCACGAGACAATTATTCTACTGTTTTGAAGCATACTTTCCAAATAACGTCAACCCAACCCAACCAACAATCTCTGAAAGCTATTCAATACGTCAATCCTTAAAGCATGTACTCAAGTAATTTATGTTCTAACAAATCTTGTATGGACAACAAAAGAATTTAGTTAAATGTTTGTAAAATATGAATGTCAATCTTCACTATTGGTTAATATTTGTGTTTTTTTTTCTTTTGTGACGTTTTTTCAAAAGTTACTCAGAATGAATTATGAAGTTAGATTAGCTTTTATTTCAATATCTAGAATTATTATGATTACAGATTTTAATGTGTTTATTTTTTTTAGTATCCAGGAATCATATGATTTATTGTTTTAATATTTCCTTTAAGATTATGCTGTCTTTTAACCGTCCAGTTGCATTAAATGCTTTTGATTTGTTATTTCAAGGTACCGGAATGTTTGGTTAAAGGATTCCATGCATATCTTTAATGAAACAACACTGATGTTAACTAGGCTAAGTATTTTGGTAAATAAAGAATTATGGTACTTAAGTAAACAGACAAAACGTTCATCGATATAATATGACGAGCGTGAGTGGAAAGATGTCCAATGCTTCTTCGGCCCTCCGTTCTCTTCAACTTTTACTCTGTGCCCACAACTACTTAGTCTAATTATTCCTAGGGGTTCTTGAGGAAACTTGGCTCTCAAACTCAAATTCTTTATTGCATTCAGAATTTGAGTTTGAGTTTGAGTTTGAGAGCCAAGTTTCCTCAAGAACCCCTAGGAATAATTAGACTAAGTAGTTGTGGGCACAGAGTAAAAGTTGAAGAGAACGGAGGGCCGAAGAAGCATTGGACATCTTTCCACTCACGCTCGTCATATTATATCGATGAACGTTTTGTCTGTTTACTTAAGTACCATAATTCTTTATTTACCAAAATACTTAGCCTAGTTAACATCAGTGTTGTTTCATTAAAGATATGCATGGAATCCTTTAACCAAACATTCCGGTACCTTGAAATAACAAATCAAAAGCATTTAATGCAACTGGACGGTTAAAAGACAGCATAATCTTAAAGGAAATATTAAAACAATAAATCATATGATTCCTGGATACTAAAAAAAATAAACACATTAAAATCTGTAATCATAATAATTCTAGATATTGAAATAAAAGCTAATCTAACTTCATAATTCATTCTGAGTAACTTTTGAAAAAACGTCACAAAAGAAAAAAAAACACAAATATTAACCAATAGTGAAGATTGACATTCATATTTTACAAACATTTAACTAAATTCTTTTGTTGTCCATACAAGATTTGTTAGAACATAAATTACTTGAGTACATGCTTTAAGGATTGACGTATTGAATAGCTTTCAGAGATTGTTGGTTGGGTTGGGTTGACGTTATTTGGAAAGTATGCTTCAAAACAGTAGAATAATTGTCTCGTGACAGATTTGTTAGGTTCAGCTATAGTCCAATAGCTATAGAGATTTTGAAGATCTAATTTTTACCTTATGATCTAACAGTGCCAAGATTTCCATAACAGTACTTTTCTTAGGAAGCACACTATTAACAGTCACGGCATCTGAAAACCAGATTTCACCAGTGGTGACCACCAGAAAAGCGCCAAGGTATTGATTGTTACTCGAATAATCCCGGGAAACACTTCCATTGTCTTGAACCCGGCGAAAAGAAAAGAACAACGGTGGTGTAAAATATCGTATTTAGTCGAGTTGTTCTCCATTGCAGTATTCTGATTACTAATTAATTTGTCACGTACTTCAGAAACGGCTTCCTTTTTCCACCAGATCAGCTTTTGCACCAATCAACACATTAAAAACAGCATCAAATACCAACTTAGAACCCGTGGACACAGATTGTTGGACGTTCCGTCTGCACGCACAGTTTCACATTCAAATTCTCCCTTGGTTCGCGCCCTGGCAATGCTGAACGCTCTTCTGACATCGACACCGGAGTGTGATTTATTTGCCTCGAGCTGGGTAGACGTATGTCGTGGATGTTTGAGTTTCTGTGAGAAGATGTTTTTTTTTTGTGCTTGTTCTGTGGGAGGATGCATGAAAGATGAATTTTTTGTTGTTGTTGTAATTTTAAGTACTTTTTTATTATGTTTATCATACTTTATTCTAAATATGTTTCTTTTTACTGTACATTTAATATTAATTCATTAATTAGGAGGATGCATGAAAGATGACCTTTTTTTTTGTCATTTTAAGTATGTACTTTATTTTAATGTTTTATCATACTTTATTCTAAATATGTTTCTTTTCACTGTACAATTACTTGGCTTTTCTGTTATATTGTAAATGTCTTTTCAAATAAATAAATAAATAAATCAAAAGCTTCATCTTATATAGAGGTTAAACACATAGAATGACTATGTGGACCTTCTCACAGTGCTGTCATTGTGCAGATACATAATTTACTGTCATCATCATCTGCCTAGCCTTTTCCCAAACTATCTTGGGGTCGGCTTCCAGTCTAACCGGATGCAGCTGGGTAATACGATACCCCTTGGTAAGACTGGATGTCAGACTTTTTGGCTAATTATTAATAATATAATAATAATTATTATTTGACATAATTTACTGTCATCAAACCACAAATAAGCACTAGTCATAATTTTCGTACCGTTATCACAATTTATTTTGATTCGGCGGAGCATGTCTTCTTCTCCATACGTCTCTGTTACTTTTCATCTCAGCAATCACTTACTTAGTAACCATATCATCCTTGACACAGTCCATCCATCGTTTCTTTGGTCTTCTTCTACTCTTATAGCCACATTTATACTCAACATTTTGCTCACTACATTTTCCTCATTCCTCCGCATCACATGCCCATACCACGAAAATATACCACACCACAAAAACATGAGTAAAGTTCTCAATATCGCCTATTAGGAACTCCCACGGGACTCCCGCAGTGTAACTAATCCTTATTGGCGGACCTCATGACAAGTTAAAGCGCTCCCGATCAACATACAAACTTTATATTAGCCGCCAACGCTCTTTTACAATTTCTTATAGAAC
The DNA here is from genome assembly GCA_963082945.1 of Cerastis leucographa. NCBI lineage: Eukaryota > Metazoa > Arthropoda > Insecta > Lepidoptera > Noctuidae > Cerastis > Cerastis leucographa. The sequence continues at coordinate 4,384,760 of OY720359.1, forward strand.
ACAAGCACATACACGTGCCTTCAGATTTATGTATGTCAGGATAACTGCTATACAAGGTGTTGTTTTGCATCCTCGTCAAATTCAAGGAGGTAACTATGCTAATGATTGTTGTGCCGAATCCCGAAGGTAGGCATATTTTTTTTTTACGAAAATCGATAAGTGTGAACCACCCGTGTTTTAAACGCGGCCCGCCTGTTCCTCGTCCTATAACCGTGCTTTTATACATACAAACAATCTCAAACGTTTTTCGATAATTTTTTATTGCCTAAACCACGTTAAGGGGGTTATTCTGAAATACTGACAAACTTAACAACAAAAATATTATTAATAACTATTAATAATTAACGAGGTACCGTAATTTTAATTGATTATTTAGGTCTTTTGTAACATCCTCTTGAATTTTGATGCAAATCAACACCTTGTGTAGTACCTATATCTAAGAACCACTTTTTTTGCATCGGCACGGACTATGCAAAAATAGTACGTGACGTATTTTTTATGCTGTCGAGCAGAAGATTTTTTAAAACATCGTAATTATGAATTTTCTTTTTAATTTTTCGGTTTGTGATTGAAAAGGGTGTTGCGGAATTGGGATGTTGGTTGCACCGAAGATTCGTTTATTAGTCCGCAACCAGAAACTGAATAGGTTAAAAAGAATTCAGTCGAACTGGATTGATTTAGAAAGGATTGAATTTAACACGCTTTTTTTATTAGCTTCACTTGTTACTATGTAAAAATCTTACAAGTTTAATCCAATATGGCGAACTCCAAAAGATGGTGGACTTAGTTATTTTTTATGCATTCCCCTGATACAGGTGATGGGTGAGAGCAGCGGTGGCCCATTGGTGGCAGCCCCGACTTACGAGCAGCAAGCCGTGGGTTCGAACCCAGTCAGGCGCATTTATGTGTAATTTATTTCATTACAGCTGCTCTCAAAAACGTTGAAGGAAAACATCGTGAGGAAACCGGCATGTCCTAGAACTAAAAAATCGAAGACATGTGACAACTACCAACCCGCACTGAGCCCGCTTGGTTGATTACAGCCCACTCCCTCTCATAGAGAGGAGGCCTGTGTCCCAGCAGTGGGAACATTATAGGCTGATGATGATGGGTATCGAATGAAAGGATTTGCTGAGAAGAATACGACAAGTAATATGACGTCAAGTCAACCTGAAGCGTGTTTTTTGAAGTAATATATATAATATTAAATAAAATAATATAATATTTAATATAATAAATAAAATATATTTAATATATAATATTATATACCTAATATAATATTTATTGTAAGGGGAAAATGGTAGAAAAAACCTGTTGTGATAACATGGACTTAAGGGCATTCGTCGTTCTCTTCTTGTAGGAAGTTTGTTTTTTTTTTAATCTTAGATTTTATTGGAGGTTTTATCCTTACACGTAAGTCAGCCTTATCATAACTTAAACTATTCTAAACTAAACTACACATAAAATATAAATTATAATTCACTAAAATGACTCAGCAAGGAGAATGGAGATGAATTTAGATCGTTTAGCAGAATAAGTAATTAAGGCTTAACCATTTTAGTAAATTAATCTTTAATGAAGACAAAAGCTGATTTTAGTAATGCTTGCAAAAGGCAGTTATTTCATAAGTACCAACATAATACAAGAACAACAGAATCATGTGCACTTATTTTATAATTTACGTTGGCTGCGAATTTTACTGCTAACTAAATTAACTAAAATGGATCCTTTCTAATCATTCTACATGTCATGATGAATTGCAGGAGACTCAAATAAAATTCTACAATAATAATAAACTAGTATCTAATTTGTCGTCTATTAAAAACTGATAGAAATAAATGAATATGAATAATAGTACACCCCCATTCCACCATTTGTGTATAAGTCCCATGTAATAACGGGCAAGCCTATTGTGATCTTCATCATCAGTCTCTTACCATTATCCCAATTTATTTGCGTCGGCGCCATGTCTTCTACTTCCATACTTCTCTATTACTTGTCATCTCTGCATTTACCTCCTTTCTACCTCGTCTTAAAGCAGTATTGTTTAAATTCCAGAGTGGAAAAGAGATGCGGGCCTGTCATGTGGACGGTGAGTAATGGGCTAGCTCACTGTCCGTCCGTCTCTCTCTCTCTGACGACAGGTCGTGTCGAAAATTCAAACAAAACTTCGCTCGACCTGGTAATCGAACCCCGTACTTGATGCTCAGCAGCCGCGCTTGCAATCGCTAGACCAACGGGATAGTATCTATTAGGAACAAGTTTGTCCATCCACACAGCACTATTTATTTCGTAATCACGAATCAAGGCTGCATTTCAACAAATAAGCCAGCTGTTATAATTAGTTAGAATTTGAGTTTGAGTTTGAGTTTGAGAGCCAAGTTTCCTCAAGAACCCCTAGGAATAATTAGACTAAGTAGTTGTGGGCACTTTCTCTTGGTATGGACCAAGATTATGACCGCCAGACCAACTTCGTTTTATAAAAGCTGAAACTTTTTCTGTGGAAGTACCTTTCTATTTAGATAAGAACAATTGTATACACCTCACCACGAAAAGGTGTAAATCACCTCATCACGAAGCCGTCAACCAAGCATTCTGTACATGAAACTAAGTAACTTTACGCAAAAATTATTGCTGGGAAACGACTTTTTTTTCGGGGGTGTAAAATCATGTTTTGTGGTAGAACTCAATGTAACGCACTGAAAACATTGTGCTGATGGACGGATTGAATAGTACGGCGGTCGTGGAGGTGTTTAAAGTAAAAATCTTACATTAAAAACTAGTATTTAAAAAAATACTTGTCAAAAAGTTGGAACTTTGACCCCTAATATCTCCGTAACTAGAAGGTTCCCAGGTATGGTGTAGAAAAAAAAACTTATCGCAATGACAGGGAGAACCAGTGCCTTTCGGCTTCGTTAAGAGGTGTTTTACACCCTTTATTCCGAAAAGTCAGTCGTGGTGGCTTTGGCAGATATCAGGTCCACAATTTTATTACCCCTTTTTTTTACGGATAGGAAATCATCAAATGGCGCCACCCGCTCTGGGCGGAGCGGATAGACGTGTCAGACTTGTACTGACTAAAACCCATCCATGTTCCTTCTTAGCCCTTTGTGTTCCAGGGCCACGGTATCTCTTTCGAACAGTCCCGTAGCCCTGGTAGGAATTTTATTACCCCGTCTAGTACGTTTTTTTTTTGCTGTAAACTATTTTGTCCACTTATAATCATAGTCTGTCGAGTCTTGTCCCAACCAATGGGATTGGCTTTCAAATAAACTGGATGAAACTGAAGGCATAAAGCGACTTCCAATCCAACCTGCACAACCCAGTATCTGGGGAAGTGGGGAATACTGTTTTGTCGACAGTACTTTAGCATTACCATAAACACAAAGATGCGGACAGACAATCCGTTCTGTGTATGGCCGATGTTGAAGAGATTTCACATTGTAGGTCATGTAAGAGAGGCTACATTGAGTTGTCTATCAAAGTTAAAAGGATCAAGATTTCATTGCGTCGTCCGGAGTAGGATAGGGTTGGTGGGTTTTGGAGATGACTTGACTTGGATAAACAAAATTTACAATGAATTTCGAATAATCTTAGTTCATATCGTAAGTTCTACTAGTACGCCGATTGTAGGTTTAGCTAAACGTAGAAACTTTTCAAAATAGTTCCTAAGATTTTAGCGATTGCTTTCTTTATTTGGATCTGGATTCCTTATAATGTTCTAGCAACAAGCCCCTAACCAATGGCAATAAAAGAATAAGATTTTTCCAGAAACTTTACTCTAGAAGCTGCTTTTTACAAGCTGGGCACGGGCGACTAATTGTATTGAATCGTCTGTATGTTAGTCTGTAAGGTATATATCTATTGGCCAAACTTGCCTGAAAATAAAATGTATGTTGTTGTTAATATCAGTTTTAACAGCCTCTTACAGTGGAAACTCCCAATAACCTGGCTACCATATATACCTTTTTTTTTTTTTTTGCGGATGGGAAATCATCAAATGACTTCTCCCGCTCTGGGCGGAGCGGGAGGGAGTGTCAGACTTGACTGACTAAAACCCACCCATGTTCCTTCTTAGCCCTTTGTGTTCCAGGGCCGCGGTATCTCTTTCGAACAACCCGCAGCCCTGGCAGGCATCGGCCCTTTCCTACCCCTTCCGGTTTCCTGACATCTCCTTGAGGCGCGCGTGGAACACGTACGCGCCGTCGACACGGCCTGTCGTCATGAGACGGACGGACGGTGAGCTAGCCCATTACTCACCGTCCACAGGCTCGCGCCTACGGTGGCCGGGGGCCACTGGTTGCCCCCCGACGCCCGGAGCGTCTACCGCGGCGGCTGGGACGTGAGGTTCTCTCCCCCTCACGATCCGCCACCTCCTTCGCTAGCATGACTTACCATATATACCTTAAGACGAATTAATTACAAACAATATTACAAGCTGTAACTCTTGACCTAGATTAACATAAACAATTCGAAACCATTGAAACGTAACCTTACAAACACGTGGTCTTACTAGACCAACACAAAAGATATACAAGGTGTTGTTTTGCATCCTCGTCAAAATTCAGGAGGTTGTCACAAAAGACATAAATAATCAATTAAAATTACGTTACCTATTCAATTATTAATAAACGATGATTTTTTGGTTGTATAAGTTTGTCAGTATTTCAGAATAACTCCCTTAACGTGGTTTAGGGAATAAGAAATTATCGAATAAACGTTTGAGATGGTTTGTATATGTGAAAGCTCGGTTATAGGGCGAGGATCAGACGGGTTGCGATTAAAACAAGGGTGGTTCACACTTACCGATTTCCGTAAATAAGAAACAAAATAAATATTACCTACCAATTTTATTATTGATTCGGGTCGAAAATAATTAGCATAGTTACCTCCTTGAATTTGACGAGTATGCAAAACAACACCTTGTATAATGTACTTACGGCTAATAATTCACTGTCGAATAGCCCTATGCCCGTTTTAAAGTTCACATGTTCCAATACGCTTTTAACCGATAAGACAAGAAATGAAAATTTATATGTGTTTTGCCATTTTGGTCTGAAATATTATCGTTGGGAATAAGCAACTGTGGTGCTGTTGGGTTTGAGATATTCTAGTTAGAGATATTATAAGCAAGGTATTTGGCTACAATTTGTAAATGTCAGATTGTCAGAAAATAATGTTAGTTTCTGATTTTCTGGTTAATAGTTAACTACAACTGCCTATTATTAGAATTAAGAAAGACAGAAAATACGTTTATTTGGCACAAAGCACAAGTGCACACAGCATTAAAAAAAAAAAACTTAAACCTAAACACAGACAAAAAAAAACAAAATCATTTCTCATGTGTGTCTCACGACTACGACTGTGCCAAATAGGCCCAGTTCAGCAAAATGCCGGGCAACTAGTGTCCGACGCTAGTTTTCAACCAGACCTGAGAAAGTGATGTGACGGACGTAAAACAGTTTCATACTTTGTCAAAGTGTTTAAGTGAACAAGTACTTACCTACTTAAATAAAAAAAAATAAAAAAAGTAAAATTAGGTACATGAAGATAGCTCATGGCTAAATAATAAAAGCCGCTTGGGCAGATGTTCAGGTTAAACCTGCGCTTGCCTAGGGTGGTCCGTGGATGGGTGACCATCCATTTCATGCTGAGAAGCTCCGTGTCTCTGAAAACACGTTAAGCCATTAGTCCCGGCTGTCATTTATAGTTCTTTGACAGTGGCCCGAAAGTTTGAAAACCAGTCTTACCAAGGGGAGTCGTATAACCCAGTCGATCTTCAGTTTGTCGCACTAGGGTGATGTCAAGCTACAGTTTGTCGCACAAGCGTGCATTCGACCTATAGTGAGTCGCAGTACAGTTTTGTCGCACAAGCGTTAATCTCGCTTCCGTGTGTCAACCTCACGTTATACACTCCAGTACTAATTGGGTTGTGGAGGTCAGATAGGCATGTAAAATCATCATCATCATCATTAGCCTATAATGTTCCCACTGCTGGGACAAAGGCCTCCTCTCCTATAAGAAGGAGTGGGCTGTAATCCACCACACGAGCCCAGTGCGGTTTGGTAGATGTCACATGTCTGCGAATTTTTGGTTCTAGGACATGCCGGTTACCTCACGATGTTTTCTTTCACCGTTTTTGAGAGCAGCGGTGATGTAATAAATTACACAAAGTATTGTGCCTGCCTGGGTTCGAACCCACGGCTTACTGCTCGTAAGTCGGGGCTGCCACCACTGGGCCACCGCCGCTCGCATGTAAAATACTAATAAGTATTCAGCAGAATCGGTAAAACTGGATGCCGACCCCAACACAGTTGAGAAAAAGCTAGGCAGATTATGATAGGTTTCGGTAATCACTTATCATCAAGTGGGCTTTCTAGTTGTTAGTAACAGTGAAATACAAAAGCTCCATTTATATTAATATCATTGTTTTATACATATTTCTAAGAACCGGAAGTCATAAAATACTAAATTGACACTGCATTGAAATTCTATAGATTTGATCTGCTGAACTTTTAGTTAAATTACCTTAAACTATTTTTATATACATGGAAGTTTCGTATAAATTAAAATATTTAAGATAACCATTAGCCCACGCATCCCTATAAGAGCTGACAACATACAATTTTACATTTAAATATGCATTATCTTAATCACGTCCCTATTTAAATAAATCAGAATTTAAATAAATTACATAAATAATAATATAAATTAGAATTAACGAGGTACAACACTAATATATCAATTTTATATACGCCCTCTCTTGTCATGTAGGCTGGCCAATACAAGCTGTTTAAAAAAAGACATATTCATGAGCTGTCTAAAGATGTTGGCCACAATAGTACCTATAATTGGGTCTGTATACGTTGATTCTCTGATTTTAAGCATTTTTGCATTGATATACACTCTTTGGCAGCTTAAAGATGGATTTTGTGAGGAAGAAAGAAAAAAGAGTAAATGATAGCTTGACGGTTGATAGCGGACGATAGCCAAAAACGTGTTGCGCCGACCCCAAGTAACGTGGGATCTGTCCCAAGTTTAGTACCCACTTTTTGTCTAGTAGATCTAGTATCAGTAGACCTGGTCTAGTACTCTTTGATTTATCTCAAAATAGGAGAAGAGTGAGCATCTAAAAATATGTATTATACAAGGTGTTGTTTTGCATCCTCGTCAAATTCAAGGAGGTAACTATGCTAATGATTCCCGTCCCGAATCAAAAATAAAATGGGTAGGTATTTTTTATTTCATATTTAAGAAAATCAGTAAGTGTGAACCAACCGTATTTTAAACGCGCCCCGTCTGATCCTCGCCCTATAACCGCGCTTTCATACATACAAACAATCTCAAACGTTTATTCAATTAATTTTTATTCCCTAAACCACGTTAAAGGGGTTATTCTGAAATACTGACCAACTTAAACAACCAAAAATAATCAGTTTTTATTAATAATTAACTAGGTACAGTAATTCTGATTGATAATGTATGTCTTTTGTGATTTCTTCTTGAATTTTGAGGAGGAAGCAAAACAACAACTTGTATAATTTGACATGACCTAAATTTGAAATTCTCAATTTTAAAACCTGGTCTAAGTCTGATGTTCCAATTTCATCTTTAATTGCTGATATCATTAAACGTTTCAAATAACAAAGTAGTTCCAACTCATCTAACAGCCCGAGTGTTCTGTCTGTTGACACGTCAACCAGTTATATTTAAGTAAAAAACTAGTTTTTTGACATAAAAATTAAGATTAATTTCACGCTCCATAATTTAAACAGATTAGGTGCAGATCATATTAAAGCGTCCAGGAAATATTAAAGCGAAGACAACATTAATGACGCCTAAAAAAAATACGAAGACGAAACAAACACAGACTATACAGACTATCCAGACTATTGAGAAAGACCACTCGTCGTTACCTACAAACAAAAATATGACTAAAAACATCAACAGCAACGTAAGCTCACCGAACACAACTCCAACCGTAGGAACCACCACAACTGTGGCACAACCTTCCACAAAACACAAAATATGCCTGATAAGCAGCGAAACATCTAACAGATTATATACAATTGCCGAAAGAACCAATTTACGAAACTACGAAATCTGTCATTATCGAAAACCCACGTGCGGATTGCGGGAAATTCTTCACAAAATTGAGGGAAAAGTGCAAAACTTTACGAACTCAGACTTTTGTGTCATTTACATTGGCGAGGAAGACTTTCGGAAAACAAATAACTATTTAGAATTAGTCATCTTTGTACGAGAAAAATTAATAGGATTGAGTCATACTAATTTTATAATTTGTTTACCAACGTTTAAGTATATGATAGATTCTAACATAATGTATAACAGCCGAGTAGAAACATTCAATAACCTTATTTACTTGGATATAAACACATGTCACTATGCGTATTTGCTTGACTCAAATCTTCATCTATCTTATGACTATGATACTTACAGCAAACGCTATGGAACCTTAAATATCAGGGGTTTAAATATAGTTATGTCAGATTTACAAGACCTGATTCTTAGCTTAAGCAACCTGAATGCTACGCACTCAGAGGTGGACTGCCACTGCCAAAATCATAGTCAAGACGAATTCTCTAGTGGTTCACAACAACCAAATTCCCAGTTTTTTCGTTAACTTCCTTAACATCTTACACCAGAACATAGCTGGTTTGATGAATAAATCCGATAGACTGACTGTAAAGTTAGTAGAATTAATCAACAAGGGGACAACTATAGATGTCCTCTGTGTTACAGAGCATTTCATGCAGTCAGGCTATGAGGATTTATTGCATATTCCAAATTTTTGTCCAGCTGCTTTCTTCTCTAGAAATACAAAGAGAGGAGGAACAGGTATTTTCGTGAGAGTAGGATTACAGTTTAGAGAAATATCGGATATAGCAAAGCAATCAGTTTCAGGCATCTTTGAATGTTGCGCTGTCGAAATTGTAGCTTATAAAATTATTATTATTTGTATTTATAGAATCCCAAAAAACAATTATGAAGTATTTTATGATAAATTGGACTATATTTTGAATAAAGTTTGTCTGTCTTCAAATAAGAAGGTCGTCTTGTGTGGAGATTTTAATATTAATGTTTTGAAAAGAAACAACGCAACATTAGAACTAGAATATTTTCTTATGAAGTACAATTTAAAACTAGCGCTTTATACTCCCACTAGGTTAAAATGTCAAACCTGTATAGACAATTTTGCACACAATTATCGGAAAGAATGTAAAGCTGAGGTTATAGATTTGGTACTTTCTGACCATACATCTCAAATACTCAAAGTACCAATAAACAAAACTTGCAAACTAAAATACTGGAAAACAAAAAAACAGGATTTATGCTTGGAAAATTTAATTACCTTCAAAAGACATCTCAGCTCTCTATCATTTACGCTAGTATATAATGCTAAGGATGCGAACGAAGCTTTTGACATTTTCATGGATGATTTCTCCCTTATATACAGATTATGTTTTCCCGAGAAAATTGTCACCATTCCAACTAGCAAAAAATCTAAATGGATTTCTCACGGAATAAAAATATGTAGTAACAAGCAAAGGCAGTTACTTTGGGCGTATCGATTAAAACCAAACTCAAAAAATAAATTAGTCCTTAAAAACTACACCAAACTGTATAAAAAAATTATAAACTTAACACAAAAAGCACAAAATAATCATTTTATAAACACCGCCCAAAATAAATCAAAATCTACCTGGCAAATAATAAATAGATCCAAATTTAGTTTGCCGCTCGAGCCTATAGCGTGCGTGAATAGAGACAATTTGACATTTACAGACCCCATGGACATTGCAAACGAGTTTAACGATTATTTTATTAATACAATTGAGAATAATATTAAACCTGACATCAAAATATCGAATAATACATATTTAATTAATAACACATTAAATTCACTATTCATGCAACCCGTAACAGTTGACGACATAATAGAAATAATTTTCAAGCTTAAAAACACAAACACTGTTGGATACGATGGAGTTTCCACAAAAGTTTTGAAATTTACTAAAGAGCTGATAGCACCTCCGTTAGCTCATATAATAAACTTGTGCATAGCTGATGGCATATTTCCGGACAAGCTCAAGAAAAATATTATAAAACCTCTTTATAAAAAAGATGACAAAACTGATTTAAAAAATTACAGACCTATTGCAAAAATTCCAACTATTTCAAAAATTATTGAGAAAGTCATCTATAACTCTTTATATACCTATTTCGAAAAGTACAAACTATTTTGCAAAGAACAAAAGGGTTTTCGTAAGAACACTACCATTAATATGGCACTTTTTGACTTGTTAGCTAATGTCATGTCATCTGTAGATGGGAGAAATCCAGTCTGTGCAATCTACACTGACATGACCAAGGCTTTCGATTGTGTAGACCATAATATTCTGTTGCACAAATTACATAGCTATGGTATAAGAGGGAATATATTAAAGTTAATTGAATCATACCTAAGTAATAGGGTTCAGTGCACAGAAATTTCTAGGGTATGTCCAAAAACAAAATTAGAAACCATATATGTATCAAAACCAAGACACGTAAAATATGGCGTCCCACAGGGTAGCGTACTGGGGCCGCCGCTTTTCTTGATATATATAAATGATCTCCCGAAAGCAACAACCAACCAAATGGTTCTTTTTGCAGATGATAGTACAGCTATAATTAAATGTAGTGATCCAAATAACTACAAGAATGATATAAATACTTGCATAACCGACATAATAAATTGGTTGAATAATAATAATTTGATTATAAACCTGACTAAAACTAAAGTCATGCATTTTTATCAACGATGTAAAAACCCGGACATTAAAATTTCCTACAATGGCTGTGACATTGAAGAAGCTAATAAAGCTAAGTTTTTAGGCATAATAATTGACAACCAACTTACATGGAAACCTCATGTTGAAGAATTATGTAAAAAACTGAGCAAATCTGCATATGCTCTATCTCAACTTTCAAAGAAAGTTAACAGTCAGGCTCTTTTGACAGTGTACCATGGAATGGTTGCCTCTCTATTGCGGTATGGCGTTATTTTCTGGGGACAGTCTACTGATAGGGAACTGGTATTTAGGTTGCAGAAGCGATGCATCAGGTCAATGTGCGGTCTTAAAACAACTGATAGCTGTGTTCCTTATTTTAAATCATTGAAAATTTTAACTTTACCCTCTTTATTCATACTAGAGACGGCTTTGTTTGTGAAATGTAATCCACATTTATTTCAAAAAATTTCAGACGTCAGAAAAAATCCAATACGGACTCAATACGTCAATAAATTATGTCAAGTGAAGTGTAAAACCGCACTAATGCAAAAAAGTTTTTTTGGTATTGCTCCACGCATATATAATAGAGTACCTAATGCTGTAAAAAAACTAACTTTATTTAAATTTAAAAGGGCGCTAACTGACATTTTAATTACGAAAAGCTATTACATAATTGACGACTTTCTTAATGATGATTCACTGACTGATTGATTATACTTACTGTTACGCTATAAGCCTACTGTTATTGGCTGATTTATAATATAGCTATTCTTACTCTAAATGACATACTGTTATTCTAGTTGATGGCATCATTTTATTTCGTCTGACATTATTTATAGTATTTTATTTTATTTTTTTATAACTTTGACCAGGGTGTAATTTGTTATTGTAATTCAAATGACAATTTTTTTTTTATTGTAATTCCAATGGTTTTTTATTTTATAAATGAAATTTTAATTTTAATTGATTGACATGCCACAAACAAAATTAAAAAAAAAACTTAAATTGCAAACATAATATTTGCATGCCTATGTGACGGTAAAATATGGAGAACCCTATTATAATCGAACATCTATGTACCTAATACCCATGTTTGCAAAGAAATAAATGATTTGATTTGATTTGATTTGATTTGATTTGATCATGCAAATATTTCCATCGAAATATTTGTCACAAAATACATTTTTCCTCTGCTTTAAAATGTTTAGATTAATTTAAATTCACTATAACTTTAATTTATTGCTTCCAATAGTAGTCTTTACACAGGGTGTTCGGAAGACGGACCGACACAATTTATTGGATTTTGGAATCCATAAGTACCTACGTAATTTCAAAGAAGGAATGTACAGTGTAATTGTAACCAAAAAAAGCTTTTAAAAAAAGTGTTCTATTGGAGCCTTAAACAAAAAGGTTTGGGTGGTTTTATGAAACCACGGTAAAAGTGAAACTTTTTTTTCAAACTATAGACATTTAACTAAAATTTTTTGGTATAATATTCCATTAAGGGTATAAAACGTGGAGTAGGGATAAAGTGAAAGGCGCTATGACGAGCGCCTTTCACTTTATCCCTACTCCGCGGCCGAGCGTCACGCGACATGCAACACACAGACGAAAAAGGTTGAGACGATTTAATGAAGTTTTATAACTTGGAGGTTACATTTCATGAAATTTAGATAGTAATTGGTATCTCAACTACCATGACACTTTAGTCATAGGTGCCGTTGGTGAAAATTAGTACAGACGCCACCAGATCAACCTACAACAATCTGTGAAATTTCTTTAATAGATTTTCAACTTTATCGTTAAATTAGGTTCAATGTTGATTGGTAAACATTGACAGTGACAGACGCCTGCACATCATGTTACCCGATATCTTGACGTGCTGGCGTCTGCATGACCCCACCTTTGAGTCAGATTGTGTCAGTACTTCTACCAAACACTCTGTATATCGATAAGAGCATTGTTAAATTAGCTATTTCCCAAATAAAGCGTATTGTCGGAGTGTCGGTGTCTTTTTTGTCGGTCGTTAGTGTCAGACACTGATGTATACACAATATTTAAGTTGTAAACACACCAACACCCACGTTATATCACTCCGCTATGTGGCACAATTTGGTGTGGGGTGATGGGGACAATTGTCGGTATAAGCCGTCATTTTATTTTTGTAGTGAAATATTAAATTCATGGTCTACATGTCCATAATCTTTACAATGACAGCAACCATCAAATTATATTTATTTGTCAATCAATTTTATTTATTTGTATCGATGTCAAACTCTTCTACCCTATTTGGAATCTTTTTAACCGTGCACCAATTCATTTTCTAAGAAAAAATTGACCGATACCAATTTTCTTATTTACTACTAGAATATTCATAAAGAATACGTATAAATCCAATACCAACAATAGTGTCCCCTACCTCACTCCTCATTAATCCATAATGTTGCTGAGGGCCTGTGGGCGGAAAACATCGCCTGATTACAATCTAAAGGGATTCGTTACCTATTAAAGTCATCTGGTGGATAATTTGCGCCAAATTGATACAAATACCAGGTATTTTGTGCTTGATTAAGAGGAGAGCAGCGGTGGACCAGTGGTGGCAGCCCCGACTTACGAACAGTAAGCCGTGGGTTCGAACCCAGGCAGGCGCATTACTTTGTGTAATTTATTTCATCACCGCTGCCCTCAAAAACGGTGAAAGAAAACATCGTGAGGAAACCGGCATGTCCTAGAACTAAAAATTCGAAGACATGTGTCATCTACCAACCCGCACTGGGCCCGCGTGGTGGATTAGGTAAAGCCCACTCCCTCTCATAGAGAGGAGGCCTGTGTCCCAGTGGGAACATTATAGGATGATGATGATGATGATAAAGAGGAGGCAGTTAAAGAAGGTTTTTGTTGGCACCGTGAATGTGAAAATTACAAACTATCTACTAACCTAATAACTATCTACTAAACTTTAAAGTAGACTTAAAAGTTTACTCAGGGAGATTAATAGAAGACTATGCCCTGCCCCCGTATTCACAAACACTCAGATTCGATTTCGTATGTCTATCTCGCTCGCTTTCGTAATGCCAACATGATAGACATACGAGTTATCGAATCGAAATCGAATCCGAGCGTTTGTGAATAGGGGGCTTGGAATGTAAATAATGTTTGGTGCTGCTCACCACAAACGATGGAACACTTGGTATTGTGTCATGCCTGTGCCTGTTGTTTGCACATCACAGAAGCCGATGGACGCAAATTAAAGTGTCACACTCGTCGCCAAATTTTGGGCCAATATAAGGCAAAGCTGGGGATAAAACACGTCAGAAATTAACAAATAAATCTAAATCCACTTCATTCTATGATCTTCCTAAAGAGATGCTCATAAATCTAAAGTACTCAGCATTCCAGGCCACCTAAAGACTTCACTATTCACTTTATTAGTTTTAATTGCCCACTCTCCTAAGAACTCACAGATGGCGGCACTTAGCAACAATGTTGCCAGCATCCTTACAATCCTTAAGATAGTTCGCTTGCGTAACTGAATCGTTTAATACTAAAGTAACTGTTAAGCTACGGAGGAGGTGAATAAAGTCTTTACATCTTTAATTTTAAACATAATAATATAACAAACAACCAAAAGTGATGCCGATTGCGACATGCCTTTTTCGAACAAAGTTGGACATCTCCTTAATACAAAAAAAAAACTAGTAAGTACATGGTATATTTGTAAAAGAAAATTGAACAAATTGTATAAAGTGTATTTGCCGATGAAACAATTGTCATAGGTTAAAAAACATAGACCAACGTCTTGTTGTTCTCTTTAGTAGTACTTAAGTATTTCCGAAGTTCGCGTGCACTTGGCACTCCATCTACTTAGTAATAAATTATTCAATGTTTCTAATAAGTAAAATGTATCTGTTTTAAATAGGAGTTTCATATTATTATCAGATAAATTGAGTTTTATAGGAGAGAAGCTTATTAGAAATTATATGATAATCTCCTACCTAATGTCTTGTTGGTTTGAACTTTAAGTGCTATTGGAATTTAAATAGGATGATAATGGACATAATAGTGAATCTTGTTAGACAAAGTGAGTGTAGTTTTTTTTCCTAGATTACGGTATCAAAAGACTAATGATTAGAAAAGCTGGTTTCACTTCGAAGTAATAACTTTGCCATTTGAAAAAAAAAACTCAAAAATTCCTTCCAGATCCAAGTTCTCAAATACCCAACACATTTTATGTTTTATTTACAGCCCAGCGTCGAAGATTACCCTCAACAAAAAAGAAGCAGCATTTAGTCACTGCGGCCGACGATCGCGCCATTTTAACCCGGATGATCGGCACTTATTCCCATCCCAAGGTAAGTGCAATTATCGCCTGAGATATAGTTATTTTGATTGGACCTCTTAGCATAGTTTCACTTTGAGACGCTTCATCTTGAGATCTAGAAAAAACGTGGGCAGGATGGATTGGAGTGGGTACGATTGGTTCCTTACATTTTTTTTTGTAAACCAAGGTAAGTTTTCTATAACATAACAAAACTTTCTGGATATAACATAACTTCACGCCTGTAATACCCGAAGGGGTGGGCAGAGGTGTTCCTAATAGTACACCCACATTTCACCAGTTTTATTTAAGTACCATACAATAGGGTGCGAGCCTATTGCCATCAACCGGGCACAAATCCAGAATCCGTTGAGTCTGAGAAATTCCGGATGGAAAAACCCAATAACACTTTGCCCGACCCAGGAATCTAACCCAGGTTCTCATGCTCAGCAGTCGCTCTTTCGACCACTCGACCAAAGAGACAGTCGACAGAACATTCTATATAATTCATCATCTGCCTAGCCTTTTCCCAAACTAACTTGGGGTCGGCTTCCAGTCTAACCGGATGCAGCTGAGTACCAGTATTTTACATGAAGCGACTGCCTATCTGACCTCCACAACCCAGTAACTGGGTAATACGATACCCCTTGGTAAGACTGGATGTCAGACTTTTGGCTTCTGACTACTCGTAACGACTGTCAAAGATCTACAAATGACAGCCGGGACCAACGGCTTAACGTGCTTTCCGAGGCACGGAGGAAACTCGGTATGTTATTTTGGTCACCAATCCACGGACCAACCTCGGCAAGCATGGCTTAGCCTTAAAGATCGACCAGTGCGGCTGTTAATATTTAGCCACGAGCTCCTCAACATTCTATATAATTATGACTCACTCACCCAATTCACTACCTACGAAAGCTGACTAACCCTGAAATCGTGAAAATAATAAAACAAAATCGAAATATTTTTATTTTACATAGGCCTACATGGACACTTATAAAATGTCGACAAAAAGGTGCTTGGTTCGGTTTGGTCGTTTCCTATGGAGAAGAACCGGCCAGAAACAGAATGGTTACTCTTTTAAAAATAAATCTACTGCAGTTTGGTCAAATTATGAGAAAATGCGAAAATTTTATGGGACAGCAGATTTTTTCGCGATTTGTGTTGATTTTGTGAGAGCTGTATATTACAAAGACTTCTTAAAAGATTTTGAGAGAGCCTACAGGAAACACATCTTCTATACCAAAATCGATAAAACAAAGTTTCACTCAAGGTTGTAGAACCCTAAAACCAGATTTATATATATATAGATAGAATATATCGTGCTGTGCAGTACATCTGTCAGTCTGTCATCATACCTTTCAGCTGATTGCACTTAGTTCTATAAGTGTTTAATTTTAATCGTATAAAAATAAAATAAAATAACTTAAAACCCAAGCAGCAGGTAAGTATTTCAAATAATCTAAAAATATCAAAGATTTGATAATTATAAACAGGGACTTAAAAACACCTGCATAAAAGTTACAGAATTATAAGTGTTACATGTTGAATTGGTAAAAGAATCAAATATGTAACACTTTTAAATGTGTTTTCAATCGTAACATATCTGTAACAGATATAAAAGTGTTAATAGTGTTAGGTTAGGTTCCGGCCAGTACTCGACGACTGGCTCGGGAGGAAGCACGGCTCCCTGACGTTTCGGGCGACGCAGGTGCTCTCGGGACATGGTTGTTTCGGGAAGTACCTTTGTCGCATAAGCAGGGAGCCGGACCCTCGGAGCCATCACTGCGTTCATTGTCCGGAGGATACGGCGCGGCATACGCTGGCAGAATGTCCCGCGTGGGACGAGCCACGCCTTGCCCTCGTCACAGAGATAGGTGGAGACCTGTCGCTGCCAACCGTTGCTCGCGCGATGGTCGGTGGCACAGAGTCCTGGGACGCGGTGGTGTCCTTCTGCGAAACCGTCATGTCGCAGGAGGAAGCTGCGGAGAGGGAGAGGGAGATTTCAAGTTCCTTCCCATCCCGCAGCAGACGTACCGGGCGTCGGCAGAGGGCTCTTCCGGCCCCCCTAAACAGGTCCAGGGGCGACGGTTTCGGGACCATCCGTCGCCCCCCACATCACTGGACCCGAGACAGCGGCGCATAGTGTGTAACACTTTTAAAAGTGTTTCTTCCGCCTCCATGCATCCTCTGCACAGAGGGCTATCCGTCACACCTATGGTAAATAGGTGTTTGTTCAGGGGACAGTGGCCAGTTATAATACCTATAATCTTGCGAATTTTGTCCCGTTTAAGTCTAGTGATGCTGCGGACAAGTCTCTTTGATGCTTCCGGAACTGCACTCTTTGTTTGCCTGCAAGTTACACTGTTTCTCCATTCCATTTGGTGTATTTCCTCGGTTTTCTTACGCAGCCATGATTTTATTTGGGCTTGGGGTATGGGCAGCAGTGGTTCCGGACCGTATGCTGTTGTCTCCGCTCCCCTTTGGCCAGTTCATCTGCTGCGTCGCCGTTGCCCAATGAGTTACTGTGGCTTTTTATCCATTGCAGTGTTACCCTGTTTGTGTTTGCAATGTGTTAGAGTGCGCTGTGACATTCCAATACGAGGGTAAAAGTTAAAATATTGTTTTGTAGCGCTTGAAGCACTGATGCACTGTCTGAGATGACTTTGATGTTAAGATCTCTGACGTCTTTGGCTGCAACTGCTTGAGCCACTCTGGTGATTCCAATGCATTCTGCTTGGAAGATTGTGTTTAGTTTGTCTAAAGTGGTTGATTTGATTTTGTTAATAAGTGTAACAGGTAAACGCAGCGTACTAAAGCTATAATTGATTATTTCAGTTACACATATTAACACTTATTAACACATATAAAAGGTTACACTTTGATTCGGTAACATTATTGTATCTGTTACATTTAACAGTGTTTTTCTGTTAAAACTGTTTTAAAAAACAGTGGTAAAAACACTTATTACGGTTACATTTTGAGTCCGTGATTACAAATTGATTGAAAGGGTATTCACTTATATTAAACGTTCGTGTTGTCACCAGTTTTCCTGGTATGATATTATTATGCTATACAATGTTTAGACAATAACAGTACCTACCTACATCATTCATAATAAAGTTTTTTTTCCGAGTAGTTACTGCGCATTTCCGAGAACATTGGTGATGGTAAATCACAAACAAAAACTTTCTTGAATCCCCGTTTAGGTAACTTTCCACAACCGTTCTTCGAAGACCGATTCATCATTAGACTCTTCGTCAACGGGACAATTCCCTTTTTGTGAGTTTCTAGGAATAAAGGTAATAGTAAATCACGAAAAAAAACTTGATTTCCACTTTTGGGTGCAGTTTCTGCCGTATAGGAGAGAATTTCCTGGCTTTTGCTTTGTAAAGTCCCACTGAGATTAAAGTGATTGCTTTCTTCTGTCTTAGTATTAAATAACGAATGCATTCTAAACCCCCTGGAGCGAAGACACACACTTATGTATGAAATGGTATGACATAGTGTCTGAATTTGAGTACTCTCCCAGAAGGAAAGAGAAGAAAAATGTTAATTCGGCACAGTAGCGTATTGTTGAGCATGAGGTCCTAGGTTCATTTTTTTTTTTTTTCTTGACGAGTTTCTCATTAGTAGCCAGGTGTTTGGATTTATGTCCGGTTGATGGGAATGGACTCGCCCCCTACATGGAACTTAAATATAACTGGCGAAATGGGAGTGTACCATGGTACATCTCTGACTAACCCTTCGTGGCCGTACAGGCGTGATGCTATGTTACTTTATGTAAGGAACCCACCGCTACCAACCTTTCCAATAACCGTCCATTCTGCCCACAGCACGAGCCACTCTCATAATCACGAGATTACGAATATTTCTCGTTCGTCTACGTACTAGCACGTACTGTTGGTACTGTACGATCCCTAATTTGTATTGTCCGTCCCGTTCCGGAACAGGTCGTGAGAACGGTCCGTGTTGTCTTAGAGACATGTACACATCGTGTTGGCACTGTCCACAAGACGGTTTGGGAAGTGGGGTAAGGGAAAGGCAGAAGCGATTTAATATGAGATGGTTTGGATAAGCGGGCATCTCCGTTGACCGCACTATTGCTGAAAGCTACGTGAGGTAGTAAAGTCCAATTCGAGCCTGTATAAAAAAAACGTGTATTTTTTGTTGTAGTTATTTCTTAAGGAATTCGCGCACTTCACGCCTACGAGCAAGACTTTTAGCCCGGTCATGCGACAAGTCGTGATTGTGGCTGCATAGTGCGCATGGGGGAATGGAAATGACTCATTCTGACAAATAAACCACGAGAATCTTGGTGTATTTTCCGGTAAAATTTTGGTAAAACGTCGCCATTTCTGGTAGGTTTGAACGTTCGCGGTAGGAACAAATAAAGCTTGTTGGAATTGAATGTGTTAAAAGTTCTAATAGACCATGTTTGTGTGAATTTACAGAACAGACAGATAGTCTGTGTCACGTGTTTATTTTTTATTATAATATGTTATTTCCCATTTAAATACCTATCGTAAAAAGCTTATCGTAAAATCTTTAAAACCATTATATGAGAAACAACAAATCACGCAGGTTTCGCAGGATTCGCATGTATATATTTGACAAATCTTCACCCCGCTCGCTTCCATAACTTGGACCACACACCATGTCTGTTTGTCCGGCGCGTTGACGGTTCGCCTGTTGACATACAAGGTCGTCGCCCCCCCTTCCGGCTCCGTTCGCAAATATTCACGGCAAACATTACGAAACTGGACAATTCTGTACGTGTACTACAACCCTGGGCCTTTGAAGTACTTTGGATTGTTGGGTGATGAAGAGAAAGATCAAAATAAAAAGTCTATTGTTCAAATTGTATTGTCAAAATTGTATAAGACGGTACTCTTAAACACCAGTTCCTATTGTTTCAGCAAGTAAGAAGATGCAGCTGGGAATTCACTCAAGATCCAGATCAAGTTGAGGAAACGTACTGCAAAATGCAGTGGTTAATGTCAGAATGGGAAAGCTTGGTAGATATATTTTTATGCATAGTTGGGACCTTTATTTGGATGAGATCTTGGTGATGATGAAGAGCTAAATTGCCACCGTAATTCATTTATATTTTACCAAAAATCGCTGAATTTATGGCAGTTAACCAAAAAATCCCACAATATTTTCATCGATTTAATATTATTCGTTTCGAAATTGAAATTAAATAATACAGAATAACATTGTTATTTTCACACACAAAAATAACTCATAATGTTCTTTTCAAAATAGAATGATTCAGGATACATAAATTAGAAACGAAATGTCATTTCCTAAAAACTTCAAGAATACCGTATTAATATATTTTATATGACGTTTTTATTATAATATTAATGTGAAATAGTGCATTGGCTACTTCTCTGCCGTCAATTATTATTTTAATTGAATATAAACGTGAGAAAATTATTACATCTGTCCGTTAGTATTAATTTCTTGTAGATATAAGAATGGTTGATAAATGGTAATGTATTGTTTTCGCCCGCGGCTATGTCTGAGAAGAGAATTAATTTTTAATTTTGTATTATATTACAAGTATCATTTAATTTTTGTCAGATCTTTCGCAGGTCAGTGCAGGTCAGACTTAAAACGTCAATCAATATTTTTCTGCTTTTCAGAACTACATCATCGTTGCTGTGGAAAGTTGGAAAATCTGGGCATTTTCTAGTAACGAATTTATACCTCTGCACCACTAGTTCACCTGTCACTTCGCCTTCACGCCTTCTTTCGTTTCTGTCATCGTCACTCAAGCCTTCTTCTATTTTCCTTCAAGAACCAGTTTAGCTGAACAAAGTCTTTCCTTAGTAATACTCGGTTTTCTGTTCTTCACACCCAGACAACCAGAACTGCCTCTACCAAAACCATAGGTCCACTATGGTCACAAGATCATCGATTTAGTATTGAACTGAATCCGGTTAGACTGGGAAGCTGACCGTCAAGTCATACGTCCCGACTTCGAATCCAAGACACGTATCTCAGATTTGTCGGATTCATGTGCGCATTGTATAATTATCACTTGCTTGGTGAAGGAAGACATCGTGAGGAAACCAGTACACCTGAGAGATATTTCTCGACGGTATGTTAAGCCAAGTCAGATGCCTATGGGTGGCATACAACTCTGACACCAGGGTAGGTACTAGCCAGACAAGAAGAAGGAAGCCGACCCCAACATAGTTTAGAAAAGTTCTAGGCAATTGATGGCGGCCACAAGATTCCCTGTAACCTGTAAGCAACGTTTTTTACAAAACGCGTCAAACTTACGACGTGCAAAGGGGAACATCATTCTACAGTATGTTAGTTTAAACGAGGGACATATTCAAACCCATAATAGTACATGCTAACATGATACTAATAAAAATATAAACAAAAAAAAAACACTGATAAATAACAGACAGAACCATACCAAAATTTTCGCAAATGTCACGCAACGTGTATACACCCTTGCGCTAGCGACTTAATACTATCGCTGAACATGTGAGCGGGTCAAATGACTCTTGGGTATAATCCATTTTCCCTTCATACTTTAAACTTAACTGGCTTAGGACAGTCCAAAATATCTAGGCACTAAACAAAACATTAAAAATTCTTCTATATACGTTATAGGTTTTTTACATAATTATTTGGGACGAGAATCGAATACTGAATACCCTCCCTCAATATATCCCTCGTTTAACCTAACATACTGTATAAAGAGTGGAAGGGACACCAACGCGAAAACGGTTACTATACACGGTGTAAATCACCTCATCACGAAGCCGTCAACCAGGCATTCTGTACATGAAACTAAGTAACTTTACGCAAAAATTATTGCTGGGAAACGACTTTTTTTGGGGGGTGTAAAATCATGTTTTGGGGTAGAACTCAATGTAACGCACTCAAAACATTGTGCTGATGGACGGATTGAATAGTACGGGGGTCGTGGAGGTGTTTAAAGTAAAAATCTTACATTAAAAACTTGTATTTAAAAAAATACTTGTCAAACAGTTGGAACTTTGACCCCTAATATCTCCGTAACTAGATGTTACTAGCTAGGTACTATCATTATTTAGGGGCTGATTTAAAACTACTGGCACAGCATCGCGGGCTGGCTCGAGCGAGGGTCGGGGAGGGCATGGACCAGGACGTCGCGACGGACCTCGACGGCGAGGTCGGAAAGACGGAGGTTTGAGTCGGAACTTTTTAAGAGTGCTAGTCTCTTTGCTACTCTCCTGGAGGAGGGTGATAGCATCATCTGGAGTGACAAGGGTATGCCTAGGACGGCGTACTGTACTAATGCGCGAGGGTTCGTAACGGGCGGCCGCTGCGATCAGGGGATTACGGTGTTTAATGGCGTTATCGAAGAAACGCTTCGAAAGACGTTTCATAAACTGAAGGACGGTGGGCATTCTAAGGTCTACGTGTAGACGGTCATTACGGACATAAAAAGGGGCTCCCGCGACTCTACGTAAGGACCAGTTCTGTAAAATTTGCATCCTATTGATGTACTTAGGCTTGGTGTGAGCGTACACGACGCAAGCGTACGTCATAATGGGTCGGATCACCGCGATATAAAGGCGCAACTTGCACTTGAGTGACAACTTGCTTTTTGCCGAAATCATGAAATGAAGCCTACCCATAGCAAACGCAGCTCGGTCGCGAGCTGCTTTGATGTGCGCCGCGAAAGACAAGTGGTTGTCAAGTATGACTCCCAAGTACTTGGCTTGCTTCTCCCAAGGGATAGGCTTACCGTACATAGTGATCGACCTGAGCGCGGGTTGCTGAATTTTACGCTGTTTAGAGAAAAACAAACAACTTCCCAAAGAAACATTTTGTTTTGTACTCATTCACTTTGATTAGGGTGACTCAACAGCCATATGAATTCGGGGTTGCGAGCCGTGCAGCTGCTCTGCCTACCCCCACACTGTGGCACGGTATGATAGTAATGAGACAGAATGGCATCACTCGCCTAACAGCTGATAGGTCATGGGCGCACGCGCGATTCCACTGTTCGTCTCTGCATCACCCAAAGATTGACTGGTAGAAAATGCCCATAGCATTAAGTCCGCCTATGTACAATGTACTTGAAGTGTTAAATAAATAATTAATAATTATTTTCACGTCGGTGTCCCACCTACCCTGTATACCTATTTACAGGCACAAACACAGACAAAACATTAAAGTTAAGGCTATGTATTCACAGATAATCATAAAATGATCGTTCAAAATCGTTTCGAATCTTAGGAAATAATAAAATTAGACTTTACGGTTATTCTCGGTACTCCCACACATAATGCCACACTGTTCGAGGCTAAGTTCTCCATTTTGAATTTAATAATAACATAAGTTAGGTGTGATGACTCAGAAAATTGGTATTATTGATGTTATGGAATAGTCATCTTCGCCTTTGGAAGGATATTTAGATATACGAACTTTGATGGGTTAAAAAGAGGTGTAACTAATGGCTTAGTACACCAACCGTTATGTTTTACCTGAAACTCCCATGGGGGCGAGTGCCTTTCGAGCATGTAGTTTTTACATTTTACTCCTTGGCTATTATTTTGTAACATAAATTCACGCCTGTAATCCCCAAAGGGTTAGGGCAGAGGTGTACCTTATAACACCCACATTTCGCTGGTGACATTTAAACCACATGTAATAGAGGGCAAGCCTATAGCCATCAATCGGGCACAAATCTAGCGTCCGTGGCTGCTACTGAGAAATTCCTGATGGATAAACAAAATAAAAATTTGCCCTATCTGGGAATCGAACCCAGAACCTCATGCACTAGACCGACGAGTTAGTCAAATTTATTCATAGTGACTTTTATACACGGTGTAAATCACCTCATCACGAAGCCGTCAACCAAGCATTCTGTACATGAAACTAAGTAACTTTACGCAAAAAAATTATTGCTGGGAAACGACTTTTTTTTGGGGGGTGTAAAAGCATGTTTTGTGGTAGAACTCAATGTAACGCACTCAAAACATTGTGCTGATGGACGGATTGAATAGTACGGGGGTCGCGGAGGTGTCTAAAGTGTCTAAAAATCTTGCATTAAAAACTTGTATTTTAAAAAATAATTGTCAAAATGTTGGAACTTTGACCCCTAATATCTCTGTAACTAGAAGGTACCCAGGTATGGTGTAGAACAAAGTGTGTAGTGACCGATACTTAACACATGATAATAAAAACATTCTTAAACATATATTTTTAACCGCCGACCAAAAAGATGGGTAATATAAGTTTGACGTGTGTATCTGTGTGTCTGTCTGTGGCATCGTAGCTCCCAAACGGATGAACCGATTTTCATAAAATTGGTGTCATTTGAAAGGTATTTTAATCGAGAGTGTTCTTAGCTATGTTTCGAGAAAATCTGCTCAGCCGTTTGAAGCTCATCACCTCTTTTCTAGTTGATGAAGGGATTAAAACAACTTCTACGGGTCTAGTTGATTGGAAATTTGAATTCTTGTCACTTTCTCACCATGGGCATCGCCAGGGGGGTAGGCTGCACATCCCCCCTCCCCCCTATAAGCTCAAGATTTTTTTTTAATTCATATCTTTCCTTGTTTTCGTTAATAAGCGAGAAGAGGCGCAACACCAAGAAAAGTGGAAGGAATGGGAGTAGACTTATGCCCAGGAGTGAACAGTCAAGGCTAAGAAAAAATAATTTAAGTCTAAAAAGCATGAAATAAAAATTAAATTAAAAATTTAAAAAACCCCCGACGGACTTTTGTCCGTTGTTTTGTTTGTAAATTAATCCAAGCGTCGTAGCGTCGTCGGGGGACCACTAAGTAGACCGCTTAGTACATAAAAATATGTATACAAACACGCTTGGATTAATTTAATTTTTGGTTTTGCAGAGGTTTTGTCCGTCGGGGGTTTTTTTTTTATATTCGTTCACTTTTATCACAATAATACAACAGCCATATGGAATTCGCGCGCTCGTACCTTGCCAATCAGCTTGTGGTAAAAGTGAATAAGTATAAAAAACGGGCCAAGTGTGAGTCTTACTCGCACACAGGGTTCCATAGCCCCAAACAATATAATAACAATGTTTTGAACGGTCATTCATTACTAAACCTTCACTCAACCGCAAAACTAAATTTGTTTTTCATAGTAAGTTAATGAAAAACAAAGTTACTGCTGCAGTTTGGTGAAAAAGTCCCATATCTCAAAAACTACATATCAAATCTTATTCAAACCAATTTTCGTTGAAAGTTTTTTTTACATTCTACATCCCCATATTTTTTTCAGAATTTTTCTCTTCTTACTTTAGAAACTAGAGAGGGGGGACACACACGTTTTACTACTTTGGAAGTGTCTACCTTTCAAAAGATTGACTTTGAAAAAAAATGGTTTTAGGAAACTCAATGTCATTTTTAAATACCTATCTATAGACACCCCACACGTATAGGTTTAATAGTTTTTTTTTTTTTAGTTTCAGTTCCATGTAATGGGGGGGGGGATATCCTTATCTATATTTTTTTTTATTTTTGTATAAAAATCATAAAGTTTCAGCTGTGTAGTCCTAATAGTTTCGGAATAAAGTGGCTGTGACATACGGACGGACAGACAGACAGACAGACATGATGAATCTATAAGGGTTCCGTTTTTTGCCATTCGTCTAAGGAACCCTAAAAAGAGTTTCTTTGGGAAAGTTTATTATCATAAGCAAAATCACGTATTAAGGTATCGGTCACTAAATACTAGTCATTCTATGTTGGTAGATCCCCAAAAACGCTTGCAGTCACTATAATGTTTAAAACATTTTTAATTAAGAAGTAATAGAAAAGTCAGTATAACTTTACCTAACGGACAAGTATTTATAGGGACAAAGCAGTGAATCAAAAAATGAAAAATAGCATAATTACAGTAATTTGTTCAAAAAAATATAATCTTCGTCTCAATCAGAAGACGACATGGCCACATGCAACTTAATTAAAAACATTAACATAACAATTAATATAATGTCTAACCACTGTAATAATTTTATAGTTATCTGACCTAAAAATATATTCAAAAGATAAATTACGACTACACTAGACAATAAGACATTTTTCAAAAATACCACAACCTCTTAATTTAGGCTGCTTACACACGATAATTACTGCTTAGTTTAACGTGAAAATTATTTTAACAAAGTGCGCATGTAAACTACCCTTATTAATTTTGATGTACAGTCACGCACGAGTTTTTCTTTATAATCAACTTACATTTAAAGTTTACACCTCAAAATATACAAATTATGGTTAATCATAATGAAATCAAGTAAAACCATAAAAAAACAGTCAGACTTAGAATTAAAAAAAAATGTACATGCAGTCCCTCCGCGCGGAAGAAATGAAACTTCGTAATACTACACGGTGCATGCGTTCGAGTGCCACGTATTCACTCTCGCTCTGTCTCTTTCTGTTCACTCTCCATGGTAGCGTTAAACGTTTAACGCAATCTTGATGGAAGTCGCATAAGAAGTTTCGCTTAGCGAGTTTCAAAAGGTGATTTTCTTCTACTGTACTCGTAATGATTACAATTTCATGTTGTTACGAATTTGAATGATGTTTTGGTTCTTAACGCTTTTTTGTTATGCGTCATGTTTAGTGCATTTAAATGAATTTAATTTTATAAGTAAGTATTTGGAACCCATATTATTAAATTAAATAGGCACTCACATATTTAATGTTCATGACTGTACAGTCAGCAACGAAAGTCGCTATACATATCCAAAATTATAAGACGTCTTAGTTTTAGAATGATCCATATTAACAGACTGCAGTAAAAGACATAACAATTAACCGTTAACCAACTTCTGATGCCGACTGTACCTCGTCGGCTCGTTAATTAGGGCCTCGTGGGTTTTAATTATTGACGTCATAAGTACTGCGTCATAGAGTTTTTAAGATATATTTAGGTTTTGATTTAAAGGACTGCGGTCTATCGGATCGGTGGTCTATTTTTATAGGTACTTTTTCCAAACAACGTTCAAGAATAGGGTGACCAACTAGTCAACGAGACGAGCAAGTTCTCTTATTGATAAAACAAAAAAAAAACAAAAAAACGAAATAAAAATTACAAACATAACACAGCATAAGTTTAATAAAATATGACTCAGACACCAGATATCACATCAACAAGATCTCAAAATGGCTAGAAAACCTGTCTAGATCGTTGAATATATAAATATCTAAATATAAAAATATACCTGCCTACTTTGTAATAGGAATAGGACTAGGTATGATGTCCATATAAAATTTACATGTGTGGTCTAGTGCAAATAGATTTATTGGTACCTGTAATGACTGCTTGCTTATTTCGTTTTAAAGACAAGGTTCCTATTTTGATAAGGGTCGTAAATGTTTTTTTTTTTAATGTAAGTATGAACTGTATAGACGTAACCTCTAGGATCAGTTAAGAAGTTAGTGGCATGTTGTATTAAAGGTAAAGGAATAAACTCTAATTTCATAATTAGAAGACAGAAAATATAGACGGCGCGGTGCCCAAAGCTGACTACGAGCTTAATGTAGATTTAAAAAAAAGATTTTAATTGTAATAAATATTTAATACACATCCCTTGTTGCACTTACTTCACTTCTCGTTAGTTTCAGAATAAATATTAATAAAGGGTGTAAATTAAACCCTTAACGAAGTCGAAAGGTACTTGTTCTCCCTGTCATTGCGATCATTTTTTTGTTTTGGACCATACCTGGTAACCTTCTAGTTACGGAGATATTGAAGGTCAAAATTCCAGCTTTATCACAAGTAAAAAAAATACTTTTTTAAGTTATAACTCTACTTTAAATCCCTTCATGACCTGTTACTGGTTATTGCATCCACCATCCGCACAATGTTTTGAGTGCGTTACATTGAGTTTTACCGTAAATAGTTATTTGTGCAAAAAGAGAGCAAAGTTGTTTTTTGCTGCGAGTGCTGATTTTGAATCATGAGCGTGGCGAGGGGATTCAATGGCACGAGATGCAAAAATCTTTGCTCACGTGTAACACACATAACTTTTCACTTCAGCAGCGAGAACACTTTACGAGATAAAATAATAAACAGGAATTGGTTGAAATAACTATTTATTGTGAATCAAAATAATTAACATCATAGATGATCACCTCGTCTGTGATAAATCTAAAAAATAAGATACCAACACCGTCTCCGAAAAACTGCTTGCGCCCTTTGTAAGTCTCGTTGAAGACATGGTATGCTTTCAGATATTTCTTGCGAGACTTCTCAGGTAGGAAACTTAATTCTGCAGTAATAACTGTCTTGTAATTTTAACTCTTCCGGTGTTACAATACTGTTCTCGTCGCTAGTTTCACTCATATTTTAATATTTTTAACATATTCAACTCTTTACGCCAGCCACGATTTTTTTCCGCTCTTTTATTTAAATTAAGGCGTGTTCGGAAATAGCACCCATGATATTTTATTATTCAAAATATATTACGTAACATTATTGAAACTAGAAATAAATATTTACAGGTTAAATATCAGTTTTATTTGCAGTAAATACTTATTTTCGTTTAAATACAACAATAAGTTAAAAATTCAATAAATTACATTAAACTTCTACTAACTAACTACTTAACTACAGACATATTTGCAAAATCACTTTAGTTAGTACGAAATTCCGAACGTGTTCGAATTCAAAAACGGAACTTCGAAAGGGCTGGTCTTTGTCTCTCTCTCTTTCTAATGGGCGGGAAAGAGATAGAGTGTGAATGTTTCGAATTGTATGATTAACTCAAGGCTGGATAAGAAATTCGGGGCTTTCTGAAGAAAATAATTAAAAAGTTACTTTGTTGTTGTGAGCAAAATCGCATTTTGCTCACTGATTTCAGGCAGCAAAACCTACATGTTTGAGCTACTGAAGTGAAAACGTAATTTTTCACCCCCAAAAAAAAGTCGTTTCCCAGCAATATTTTTTGCGTATGGTTTCTTAGTGTACAGAATGCTTGGTTGCCGGCTTCGTGAAGAGTCTGTTTATACTTTGTATACTCCTCACAAAATAGGTCAAGGAAAACATCGTGTCGAAACCGGCATTTTCTAGAACCAAAAATCATAGACATATGGCATCTATCAACCAACACTGGGACTACGTAGTATATTATGGTCCACTCCCAGACTTAGAAGATCTGTATCCCACCACTGGGAGAGGTTGCAGACTGATCATGCATCGATTAAGTAGGACCAAATTTATTCTCAGTTCAATAAAACCATAGTAGAGTAAGACTGTCCACAGAAAAAAAAAGCCATTCCTAATTGAAGGTGTTATCGAAAAAAAAACAGTTTACAAGTATAAAGGATCCTGAATGAAATGGATACATTATCGTAAAAAAATAATTGGTTACTAAAATTTACCAAGAAACAAATAAACAATTTAGATAAAACTATAAAGTATGACACCGAACAACATAAAAAAGTAACTATAACGTGTACACTATATTTTTTAATAGCATGTCACATAAAGGTACACTATTAAAACTAACCATTCAGTAAAAACTCTTTACAATAACTAGCAATATCATAAATATTGCTTTAAAAAACTGACATAAAAAACGGTCATGGTCATAACCTATAAAATTCTCCATAGACTAAGACTTCAGAAAAAAATCTCAACGCGCAACTCGATAAAATTTTATAGAGAAACGCATATGAATACTAATTCTAATTAAAAATTCATATTATTGAGTTAATATCTGGTCAATGTACTGAGTTTTATTCTTACAATTTATAATAATATGAAACGTACTTAGATACACATAAAATGTTAAGTAACTAGACACAAACTACATTCACAAGTGTGTGCTGGGGCAGCCATGATTCAGAAAAGTGTACGGACAGGTCCGAATAAGAATTCGCAATTAACCGGTTCAAACGAAGTGGATAGTGATATAAATTACAGTGATACTTGTTTGCTAACTGCGTAATAGCTGTAATTCTTTGCGAGAAAATTATTCTGTAGATAATATCTACAGATCTATATGTAACTAGGTATGCTACATAATGTTGTGACAAAGTTTTAGGTGTAGATCTTAAAGGTTAATGGCCATTTTCACTCATTTATTGGTTAAAATAAAAAATAAACAGAGTATATTATTATGGTAGCATGGTGTGTAAACAGCTTTCTACGCTTTTTCTCATTTAATTTTATTGACAAAATAAACTATAGAAAATTTACTTTATAAATAGCCTTCAACAAAATGTAATAGACAGTTTCCACTTTTTGTTACTTGTTCTCCATAATTTATACATTTAAAAATAAAACAAATTACAACTTAATATCACCTCGTCATTCCATATAAGAATAGCTCATACATCTACCAAGGCATAAATATTTAATAAGTTTTGAGAATTCCAATTCCCATAACATTAGCATTTTGCAAATTATTGACTAATTAATAGGTATAGGTCGGAGCAACATCATTGTAGAAGCATTTCAGTATTTTAATATAAATACTTCACTTTCATAACTTATATTGGCGGTTTTAATTATGTTATGCTAAATAAGGCCTTATTACGTATAAAATAATAGCTGGTTGCACTATCCTCTTTTAGAGTTCCGTAGGTAAGTATATGACTTCGCTACTTATGATTACTTTTACACCAGTTCTGTTTCGTTTAAGCAAGTATTCTTTTTGTGCCAGTTCACCAGTCGATGATTTATTATGTTCACCATCGTCACATCACCCTGGAATCAACCACCGCTTGGTTCCTTTGTTTTTTTCATACTTGATTGTTCTGTGTTTAAGAATAATATTAATATTACTGAATATTACCGAAAACTCGCAGCGAAGGTTTAGTGACGATCGGATTTTGTTTACGGAGCGAACTTGGTCAAACACCTAGACCAATATAGATAGATTTGGACGGATAAAGGAGACCAACAATGCTCAGTCGCTTCATGTAAAATACTGATACTCGGCTGCATCCCGCTAGACTGGAAGTCGACCACAACAAAGTTTGTGTAAAGGCTAGGCAGATGATGATGATGATGAAAGGAGACCAACAGTGGGACACTTAATAGGCTAACAAAAAAAAACGAAAACTCGAAAACAATCTTCCCGAAGACAAATAGTTCGCGCAGTTCCTGTTTGTAAGTGACAGTCGAACAAACAAGTCCCTCACTCATGTAAACGACATCGACAGTCCAATCTAATCAATCTCCAGCTTCAAATCACCACAGAACCCACGTGCCCATCTACTCACACATAAAGAGTAGATACAAAACCGTTCTTATGGTTACCCTAATAAAGAGTGTAACACATCGGACGGACCGAAGGACGGGATGCAATCAGCATGTAGATAGGCTCTCACTCGGCGAAGCAAACATCGAATATTGATCGCCATATTATGTTAGTCAGGGAATTTTAAATGTTGCCGACGAGCCAATGAGCTCTTACATGTAACGCTGCCTGCATGATATTTGTAGTGGAGGAAATGTTCTTTAGATTCAAGTGTTTTTAGTTAATAGATTTTGAATGAGCGTCGTTTGGCTTCTGTTTTGCTACCGATAGATATAAGACCTCTTAGGAGAGTTCTTAGGGATAAAATTTATTTTGCTTGCTACTAATTATACAAATTGTGATTTTGAAATTATACACCAGATATGGAGGATATTTTGCTGTGAATTTCAATTGATACGAGATAGTCAAGGACATTATTAAGTATTGTCAGTTGAACAAATGTTATTACTGGGTGCAATGGTTTATTTTTTTGGAAAAACGTATCATTTATTAATATAATCAAAATACAAAGTTTCCATAGAGAGTATGGGCCATGATCTACCACGAGGGTGCAGTGCGAATGGGTGTATAATAATTCAATTCTTAAAAAAAAAAAAAAACAACAACAAGTAAAGAAAATGTTTCTCAACAAAAATCTTGCATAAAATATCTATAAATCAACATCAAGTCACCATTAAAAAGAACGCATCCAACTCTAAAGCGACCCTGTCTCACAAAATCCTAAACATGGTCACAGTACTAACGCTCCTTCATAATCCCTAGAATACTTCTCCAGTTAATAATTTGTTACCGTCCCTTGTTAGCTCCAAGCCCTTACTAATTGAACCTGAGGTACACGTTATCAGTTAGTTGTCATTAAGTGTTATAGAATAAGTATGTGTAGATGGGACACTTCACACTAGTGGTCTAAAATCAATGTTAATGCCTACTGAGGCGAGCTGAGGTATGTAATTTCATCTTAACGTACGATACTATAAAGTCAATCATCATTTACGACAAGAAAGATTAAAAAATATAAATTTCGCGGACATTGGGAATACTGTGTCATATAGTATGACCACTTACAGTTTGCAGTTCAAAGTGGCGCAGCTAGTCAAGAAAAAATGCATCGATATGTCAAACTTTGTACAGACGGCAGAACATCAAGCTACAACAATCCGTCAAATTGCTTTAATAGGTTTTCAACCTTATCGTTAAAGAATACGGTTGAAGGTTGATTGGGAAAATTTGACAGTTTCAAGTACCTAGCTTGACCTGCTAGCGTATGTAAATTGATTTAAGTTCCGTGTTTTTTGCCTGCACGGTACGTTGATTGAAGTGTACAAAAATTGTGATCCTCAAAGTTTCGATTTGACGCAAATGCTACCTAATAAGATGACACTAGACAGAATTACTTGTTACCAAGCAGTAACAAACATAATTACATGATATTATTTAGACAACTCTATTTTGTTTGTACTGAGCTAGTTCTATCCGAATTCAGCGGGATATCAATATTTTGACGACACGCTTGTTTATCATCATCAGCCTATAATGTTCCCCATGCTGGGACACAGACCTCCTCTCTATGAGAGGGAGTAGGCTGTAATCCACCACGTGGGCTCAGTGAGGGTTGGTAGAAGTCACATGTTTTCGAATTTTAGTTCTAGAACATGCCTTTTTCACACAAAGTAATGCGCCTGCCTGGGTTCGAACTTCGAACCCACGGCTTACTGCTCGTAAGTCGGGGCTGCCACCGCTGCTCTCGCTTGTTCATAAAAAAGTATAATTATTTTACAATGTACTTAATTCATCATTCTCTTGCTCAAAATAAGTGTTTGGAATTCTGTTTTTATATATAATTTCTAATGTCGTTAAAAGATAATAGTGTGACAAGTAACTTTGTATTTGAAGATTAAAAACCTGCAGATGTACGATTTGTTGCATATACAAGGTGTTGTTTTGCAACCTCGTCAAATTCAAGGAGGTAAGTATGCTAATGATTCTCGTCCCGAATCAATAATGAAATGGGTAGGTAATTTTTCTTTTTTTTCTTTTTTACCGAAATCGGTAAGTGTGAACTACCCTCGTTTTAAGCGCGGCCCGTCTGGTTCTTGCCATATAACCTCGCTTACACACGTACAAACAATCTCAAACGTTTATTCGATAATTTCTTAGTCCCTAAACCACGTTAAGGGGGTTATTCTGAAATAGTGTCAGACTTAAACAACCAAATAAATCAGCGTTTATTAATAATTAACTAGGTACCGTAATTTTAATTGATTATTTTTGTCTTTCGTGACCACCTCCTGAAATTTGACGAGGTTGCAAAACAACACCTTGTATACAGGGTGTAACGGAAAGGGTATATACATCCTTAAGGGTGTGCTACAGACCATCAAACTGAACATGTTTATCAACATAAAAAAAAAATTGCAGCAAAAAAAAAAATCAGCTGCCTATACATTTGGGTCGAATAGGTATTGTAATTTTCTATGGGGCAACCAATATTTTTTTTTGCTGAAAAATATGTTTTATGATGAGAAACATGTTCACTTTGATGGTCTGTAGCACACCCTTAAGGATGTATATACCCTTTCCGTTACACCCTGTATAAACTGGCTCGTTTTAACCCTGTTGCGATTAAATTAAAGTAACGTAAACGTAAAAAATGGACAAAGAAATGTTTTAATGTACGGGGAAATCGTATTACACAAACCAGTATATTTAAAGATAGCTGCATTTATAGGTACTTCGTGCCTTTTTCTATGTTGACACCCGTTTTGTCACGAGGTAGTTTTTTTTTAAATAGAAACCAGTTGGCCCGCGCAACTTCGTCTGCGTTACATTTTCCCCGTTTCGCAACATCTTTTCATTGATGCCCCGCTTCTTTTGGTCATAGCGTGATATTGTATAGCCGAAACATCCCTCGATAAATGGGCTATCCAACACTAAAATATTTTTTCAATTCAAGCCCATTGTTGCCATGATTAGCTCATTCGATGGCACGGTTGGCGCAGTGGCTGAGCGATCGACTGCTGCGCTGCGTGTCGCGGGTTCGATCTCCGCATGGTGGCTGTTTATGTATGAAACTTTAAATGTTTGTAAACGCACCCACGATACAGGACAATTTACTAGTGTGGCAACGTTTAAAAAAAAACATCCAAACAACAAATTCAAAACAAACTCTTCAGCTTTATAATATTAGTACAGAAATTTCCCCTACACTAGGAATTACACACCTTCCCATATTATACGACCTCTCAAAAATTTCATAGATATTTTGCCAACAGTAACTGCCGATCGTCGTCGAGTAAAATGGCTGTGTGAAATTCAGAACGAAATTATAATGATTTCAGTTGTGCTCTTTGGCTACGGAACTCTAAAAATGCATAAAGATATGTTGGTACTGGAAAATTGTATGAGCTCAAAGCAGCTATTTATTTATGAACAGTCGTTCGATTTATTAATGGTTTACCCCATTTTTAATCTATCTAATGCAGCTGTCTGTAAACACACCAGTGTGAAAGTTTTTAAATTCATCTGTTTAAACTTTGAAAGTTGACCTCAATACAATTTTATTTTGATAATGATAATTTGGTTTTAATAATGAGGCACTCATTGTGTCGCTATAAAGTCAGAAAGCAGGATGGATAAGTTAAACAAATTGACAATAAATTTAAGTTGTATGTCAGCTGTCATTGTTTATAACGGTGCTCCCTCACCGCGAGCATTTGTCTGAGTCTGAACACGCAGTGTAACATTAAGGCGAATGCTCTCGGTCAGGCAGCGCCTTTAGCCGTAGATACAAAATGGCTGAACCACGATTTATATTGACGTATCAATCTACTTAGGTATGACCTGAATGTAAATACATATTCAGGGTGATACCTTCTGCATTCAATACCTCTCTCTGATACATTTGCTCAACATATTTTTTGGGGTTCCGTACCCAAAGGGTCAAACGGGACCCTATTACTGAGACTTCGCTGTCCGTCCGCCTGTCACCAGGCTGTATCTCATGAACCGTGATAGCCAGTTGAAGTTTCTACAGATTATGTATTTCTGTTGCTGTATCAACAAATACTTAAATAAATAAAATAAATATTTAAGGGGGGCTCCCATACAAAAAAGTGATTTTTTGTACAGGCGTGTATGTTATGCATACCTACTCTCCAACAAAAAAAACCGATGCAGTCTTAAGGACTGCCGACAGAAGCGCAAACACATAGCAATGGAATTACTGTGTTTTTTTTTTTTTTTTGTATAAATCTACACATTTATACAAATTCAAAAACCCTAAACCCTATACTAAGCATCACTAGTCTGGCGCAATACGTCACTAGCATGTTGAGGTCATCGGTGACGCGAACCCATAATTTATTTTCCCTACCAAAAATCAACAACACACACTGCGTGTGCGCCCAAGCGACAACATAATCATCACATGACCATCTACACAAAACCCGACTCCAAACATCCGTCATCTAAATCCACATAACAAAAAAACCAAAGCACATCTACATACCTACCTGCCTCTATCTCAAGTTCACGATTCCAGAAAATAATCATCTCACACGGAATTGCCTATAAACATCACGAATGTGCACGTCCCAAAATTCTAAGAAAGCGACGTCTTGAAAAAAATCGTAGATGCGTGCGCGCATAGTGCATGCGTATCACAGATCTATTAGCATACAATGGCGGGAGCCGTGTTGGCCCGCGGCTTTAGGGCTGCTACCAAACAAATTAGTTTGTGGAAATTAGGAGAAGTGGGCTGTGGGAATCTTTGACAAAGTTCTCTTGGAAAATTGTTTTATGTGTGGTCTAAAATTACCTTTTAACTTGAAGGCGTTGTGTGGCCTTTCCAAGAGCAGATTGACGGTCTTGCATCTATGTATTGTGCTTCTACTTGAAAACTTCTCTTTGATTTGGTGTTTTTTTGTATTTTACGGATGGGAAATCATCAAATGACTCCTCCCGCTCTGGGCGGAGTGGAAGGGAGAGTCAGATTTGCACTGACTAAAACCCATCCATGTTCCTTCTTAGCCCTTTGTGTTCCGGGGCCACAGTATCTCTTCCGAATAGTCCCGCAGCCCTGGCAGGTTTGATTTGGTGCTTGCGAAACGTTTTAGGTATCTTGCCATAAATCTGAGCTTTTAATCCTTTGCAAAATAATGTCATAAGTAGAATCCACGTCTTTTGATTCCCCTGAACTTCCTCTCTTCTTGGTTCCCGTACGTTATTTCGGGTGACCACTGAGAACCAGCGCTGTGCTGTGGGCCGCATAGCACAGCTGAGCGGTAACCTGTTTGTCGCAGTCACGACGTGCAAGCTGTCGTCTTTATTGTTGTGTTTATAAAATATTTGTTATGCTTTGTATGTTTATTGTTTTCTTATTTATTATGCACGTCATGCCCTAAGCCGCATAAATATTTTTTCTTTATTCTATCATCATCATCAAGTAGCATGGGTCATGGGTAGGTCTATGTCCCATGCTACTTGGGGTCGGCGCAATACGTTCCCTTTTTTATTCTCCTATGTCATCCGTCAAGCTATCATTTACTCTTTTTTTTTTCATGTCATTTCTCACCAATGCTTCCATCGTTTCCTTGGTCTTCCTCTCCCTCTCCATCAACATTTTTATATTCATCATTTTTTTCTTTCTTATCAGCCCATGATAGTGTCCTGCCAACCCTAGCTACTGGTCCCGGTGCGCTGTCAATCTTACGCCTACCGTCTTTGAATTTAATTGTTCATTGACCAAAATGTCTTCATCGTGACGGCTGTGGCTGCTCATCAGGTTGCTGGCAAATTGGATCGTTTGCACCATCATGTGAAAGTCGTTATGGTAGGAGTAAGACTGTTGTAGGATATTATGTTGTAAGACAGTTGCTCGAGTGTCTACGGTGAGATTATTGTCTTGCAAAAGTATTAAAGATAGGGTACACACCATGTTTCATGGATGTTTTTAGATCTGGATTTAAGCAAAAAAAAAATTACGTGATTGATGTGGTGGTCTTCAGTACGGTGTTACTGGAGACTAAATTTTTTTGCTTTGTTTAATTTTACTCGTAGAAATGTAGTGATAAGATCTCTGGTGCAGATTCTATGTATTACTTGTAACCAACACGTGTTCACGTATTGTAGAATACAAAATAATAATTAACTTCTTCTTACTTTGGTAGTCCGTCAGTTAGCTTACAAACTAACTAAATCAGCCAGAAAACCTGAATTTTAAAAAGGCCAACTGTTATAGTCATAACAAAATGATGACTTGCTTGCAATTTTAGTAAGGGATTAAATATAATGAGCACCAAAAAATACTTTGAGATCCTAAGCTACGTTACCAAAAAAAAAACCTAAACACCAAAAAAATTGTATTCAAAGACCAAATATAGTAAATGATCACCAAATTTTGTGGCAAGAAGAACTTAGGAAGCAAGTGCGAGCAAAGCGAGCTCGGGATATTGGGCACCCCGACTCGGACAGGTTAGGTTCTAAGTAACTAAGACCCCGATATCCCCTTCGTGTTAGGTTACTTTAAACCCTGCAGAGAGAAATAGGAGCCCCGCGTAGCGGGGCTCCGTCGACTACGCCTTAGTTCGGAGCTGTGATTTTCAGGTTTTTAATTCTGGTGATCATTTACTATTTCTGGTGATCATTTACTATTTTAGGCAGTATAAAAATGTTTTTTTAAGGTTATATTTACTTTATCTGGTGTTATGTTAAACATAAGCCTTTTAGTAATATGTCTCAACGGATCTTTTTAAGAAGTATCCATTTGCCACTTAAGACAGCCCAAATAACCATTATTCCACCGTAAAACCGAAAGCCATTCTCTCTGCCACTTCGTAAAACAACAGTTCGTATTCACACACCCATATTTACGCTAGTGCAGTACCGTCACTGGTTTGACATAGAATAAATAAACCCAGAAAGCTAGAACAAGGAGCGTGCCCGTCGCGAGCGCGCCTACACTCGGCGTGCGTGAAGCATGTCTTACTGTGTGTGCGTTTTCACTTGCATTTGGCGAGCCTTCTGTATCTTTATCTACTCCATGATTCTAACATAGAGCCATTTAACGACCAAAAACAAGCGCACACAGATATAATTATGTGGGTCCGTATAGCGATCTCAGTCATCTAGTATCACAGTATGATTTTTTAATCAGACAGACTGAAAATCATTACTGCTTGTCCACATCATGTATGTCTACAGCGTTTGTTGTCTACATACTCGTACATGACAGGCGCTCAGCTCACACCGTTTGATCATACGATGAGTATTGCTGACATGATTTACTGGCAAATAGCTACTCTCTGAATTAATAGTCAGGGTTTACCTTTTCACGTCATGATCATGGATGACTAGTGCCTAATAAAAACCAAAAAGTTTGGTAGTGAGTCGGTCACTCACAGTGAGAGTGCCCTCAGTAACTGACTTGAACAGCAAATCTTTCGTAAAGGAAACGTGCCATCGCGAGTTTCGAGTCGCTAGTGCAGCGTGTCAACGTGTGTGTGCGTTTTCACGTATTGCATTTGTCGAGCCTTCTGTACCCATTTCTATTCCTTGTATCTAACATAAATACCGGTATTTGAATACATCATTAACGGTTCTCGACGGCTGCGAACCGCACAATAGTCACCATCACGGCTGAGCCATTTGCAGCACTATTAACAATTTAGTGCACAACTTTATGACTTGGAGAAAATGCTGCGGGTTTTTTTGTGAGTCTGGGTAATAATTGTTTAAGATTTTACAGAATTTGCGCCACGTTTTGGGTGGTCAAGATACTAATTAGGTGATTAACAATAAAACCAACTGAGCAACACACTTGTTAACTACAACATGGCAAGGCTTCTTGAACAGAGAAGTAACGAGCATACATCAGTTTGCAATTTCAGAATATTAAAATTTTATCCATTTTTCTTGACGACATTATAATTATTATATCCTTAGCTGTGTGGTGTGATGTCTAAGTTATATACAGTATGCTGCACTTCATTGAATACAAAACCAATATATGCTGGCCTCGCATTCTATGAAAACTTCGTACTACCCCAGGCTCGCTCAAGAGCAACGTATTACCACCGATAGTACGGTATAGATTTTACGTATTTTACAGACTTTAACTCTTGTGTCGTCTACCTCATCAGTCATAGCCGTATTTGGTTAGTCTTCACTAGCTTTTACGATACGCAGATAAAACCCTTCCTAAGTTATTACCAGTAGTAACAACTCCAACTTAATAAACTTAACACTAAACAGTTCATCCATCTGTCACCGATATTATTTAATAGGACCAGCTTATTCCAGAACTTTGACCCTTGAGGTAAGAACTATGAGAGAGACCAAGTTAACCTGGAGTCTATGACAATAAACTTACATGTTTAGAGCAGGACCAGTACTATTCCTCGACCACCAACAATTCGTGGTCATTTTACTGATGGGATTTTCATATTTTATTGACGTGTCGAAAGTATTTCCTGGTACCTCGTGGTTAGTGCTTGAGACATAAAAAGTAAGTGCCTGTTGAGACAAGTAAAATTTAAGTTAAGTGTAGAAAGGTCTAGGATATGTGCAGTTTGTTTGCATGCTTTCTAAGGGTTTGTGTAACAGTGG
Organism: Cerastis leucographa; assembly: GCA_963082945.1. Lineage (NCBI taxonomy): Eukaryota > Metazoa > Arthropoda > Insecta > Lepidoptera > Noctuidae > Cerastis > Cerastis leucographa. The sequence continues at coordinate 4,424,736 of OY720359.1, forward strand.
CCAATAGGCAAAGTCAAAGTCAAAGTCAAAGCATTTATTTCAATTAGACCATTACAGGCACTTTTGAAAGTCAAAAAAACAAAATAAAACGCGAAGCTACAGTCCCAGTCACAAGGCATAATAACTTGTGAAAGTACTGTAGTTGCCCATTCCGTAGCGTAGATCTCTATGGAGAAGAATGGGCAAGAAACTCCATGGACACTCTTTTAAATCAAAATATGTTACAAAATCTTGGTTACATCATTCATGTTAAGAATTAAAAATATGTGAGAACAATGTAGAAATACGGGCAAGTTAAGAGCGTCCAGAGTAAAAGATTAAATCAGTCAGGCATATGATGCGGAGGATTGAGAAGAATGTCGTGAGGAAAGTTTTGAGTATGAATGTGGAGGGCTATAAGAGTAGTGGAATACCAAAGAAACGATATGTGAAGGATGATATGTCAAGAAAAGAGGTGTCTGATGAGATGACAAGGAATAGAGAAATATGGAAGTGGAAGCGCCGACTCCAAGAATTGGGATAAGGGGAAAAATGATGATACTAACGGTGGCCAGACTCGAGATAGGCACAAATTTGCTTGAAGTTTTCTATTAGTTGAATTAATTAGAACTATTCCAAGAGGCGATGTAAAAGCGTATAAAGCGTGTCAATGAAACTTTACTAGAACTAAACCTCATATATTCATTTATGTTTGAGGAAAGCTCATATTGGTGAGTATTTTCTTCTACTTTCAAAAACTTTGCACTGAAACGAATGAAAAGATTTTTTTTCAACCATAATCAAAAAATTGTGCTCATAAGAAACACATCAAAGCAATTTGTAAAATAGAAACATCTCACGTTACCTACATCTCAAAATAAAATTATATTTCAAGTGTCGGAAATTATAACAAAAATAAAGGTATGTTTACACAGAACGACGTGTTTCGTGTTTGTCTGACACGCGTCCATTTTAATTAAAAAGCTGAATTTCACAGTCATTAATCAAACAGCAATTAGAGGTGGTGGATGCAGAGCAGTGGCTGTGCAGATGTGACACTCTTGAAGATGGTTTCTGCCTATCTGTCTGCAGCCTCTGCCTCCAGTCCTATTCCAATGATTTGAGTTTAGTGACATCGCATGAGGTCACTCAACTCAAATCAATCGAATAAGTACCTTTAGTTGTGTGATTTAAGTAATTATAAATTACAAACTAAAGGGTTTGAATTAAGTATATTTACGACTTCGAAAAATTGCAAAAAAAATATCTATTTATTTATTTGCTTATGATTTCGATAATTATAGATGAACGTGCTAATTAGAAAGTGGTATCCCTATATCTTCAATGGTTTGTACATCTGTACAATGAGTAACGCTGTACTTATTTATATATGTTACGCAGGTCGATTATTAGTTTTCCTTCCAGTGTAGGCAGAAATTGTAAGCTATTGTCGCATCTGTATACAAAACTCAAAACACTTCTATTCTGGTAGTGAACTCGAGAGTGACAAGAATACCGCCACACTTTGCTGCTTTAATTAGAGATTAAAACATTTGACGAGACTATTTTAGGAGCCGGCTTGTAGTTACTACTGTTTTGAGTGAGTATACTCGAAATTATGTATACTCGGATACATCCATAAGATATCTTAATTTGTTGATATTTTCATACATAATATTAGGTACATCACGCCTGTAATTTTCGAATGCTTAGGCAGAAGTGTGGGTACCTAACAGTACACCCACATTTTGCCAGTTTTGTTTAAGTCATGTAATAGGGGGCGAGTCTATTGGCATCAATCGGGCACAAATCCAGACTCCGTGGTTGCCACTGAGAAATTCCTGATGGTAAACGCAAAAACACTTTTCCCTATCTGTGAATCGAACCGAGGACATTACGCTACCACTAAATTGATATACCTACTTGATGTTTTCATATTTTTAGGGTTTCGTACCCAAAGGGTCAAACGGGACCCTATTACTGAAACTTCACTGTCCGTCCGTCCGTCCGTCTGTCACCAGGCTGTATCTCATGAAACATGATAGGTAGCCAGTTGAAATTTCTACAGATTATGTATTTCTGTTGATGCTATAACAACAAATACTAAAAACAGAATAAAGTTAATATTTAAGGGGGCTCCCATACAAATAAGTGATGTTGTTGTTGTTATAAATTATGGTACGGAACCCTTCGTGCGCAATTCCAACTCGCACTTGGACGGTTTTTAAAATTATTTCCAACTAAAATATTTGTGTCAAACATGGTCGTTACTGGGACAAGATTGCGCTGTATAGCGACCATTGGCACTATCTTAATTCAAATAAAAATCATCATCTGCTTAGCCTTTTCCTAACTATGTTCTGCTTCCTGTCTAACTGGATGCAGCTGACTATCTACCAGTGTTATTCATGGTTTGACTGCGTATCTGACCTCCACAACCGAGTAAGTAGGTATTAAGTAATACGATACCCCTTGGTAAGACCGGTTGTCAGATTTCCGGGCCACTGACTACCTGAAGATCTACAATTGAAATCCAGGACCACTGCTTAACGTTCTTTCCGAGGCACGAAGGAAACTCGGTATGTGATGGTCGGTCCCTCATCCATGGAACAACCTAGGCACGCGCGGTGTGTGTAACTTTTTTTTTTGCGGGTGGGAAATCTGGGCGGAGCGGGAGGGAGTGTCAGACTTGACTGACTAAAACCCACCCATGTTCCTTCTTAGCCCTTTGTGTTCCAGGGCCGCGGTATCTCTTTCGAACAACCCGCAGCCGGTGTGTGTAACCTAAAGATCCACCCAAGTGGCTGGTATTATTTAGCCACAAGCAAAAAATATGGCACTGAAATTAGAAGCAAGTTAATTCCCAAAAACAAAGTCACAGATTAAGTGTACCCAAATAACACACTTAGCTAAACCACCATAAAGTCCCAATTAAAACGGTATTAACCAAAAAAAACATACCTACCAAATAAATTTAATAACGCCTAATTACTTTTGAATCTAAAAACAATACAATTAAGAGGTTTAACAAACGTGTATGAAACCCGCTTCAATTGTAATTTAACTGACGTTTCTTATAAAGTAATTAATATGACATCCTCTAATGTTTTTTTAATAACATAGCTATGGGAGCCACATGCAATTACCCTAATGCATGACTTGATTATACCAAGATACTCGGACACCTCATTCACACAATATTGACCTTTATGTACGAATGAATAGGTGTGTGAACAAGTGCTTGTGTTTGGTATATTTGTAGTTAATTTTGTTTTCTAATTTGTGGAGTAGAGTCATGTTTTCCGACTCTCACGTGATGTTTTCAAATGGCTAAATGGATTGTGTGTATTGTTGTGTATTTTGTGTTTTATTTAAGTAAAAGGTACTTTTGGAATTAGTCTAGGGTTGTGACGGGAAAAGACGGTGCGGAATTTATTTTTTTAGGGTTCCGTACCCAAAGGGTCAAACGGGACCCTATACTGAGACTTCGCCGTCCGTCTGTCCGTCCGTCCGTTCATCCGTCCGTTCGTCCGTCCGGCCGTGCGTCCGTCCGTCCGTCCGTCCGTCTGTCACCGAGCTGTATCTCATGAAACGTGATAATTAGCCAGTTGAAATTTCTATAGATTTTATATTTCTGTTGCCGCTATAACAACAAATACTAAAAACATAATAAAATAAATATTTCAGGGGTCTTTCCAAATCTCGCTCATTTTTATAAATTAATAATAGTGCGGAACCCTTCTTGCGCGAGTCCGACTCGCACTTGACCGGTTTTTTATTTATTACTGGACCGATCTCAATGTTACTATTAGACGTTCTGTTTGTCGTAGACCAATTTTAACTGATCAGAAGTAATTTTCTTAATTTCGTTTTGAAATTGAAGAGGTTTTTTCAGAAAGTCGTTTTCATATAAGTTTTTCAATCTCATAAAAACATACAGACAGATATTGCTTACTCAAAATCGATCTAGTTTCTTCCAGTTCTCATCTATAATAGACTTCAACTTACTTAAAATAAAATGAAAACTAAACAGCTGCATAATTATTTTCTTAAGTCAATAAGTCAACAGTAAAAATATTAAACTCCAACTTTCTCCAGAACAAAGGAAAAACCATTCAAAAATTGTAATAAAAATCACACCTGCCTCATTAAATTTAAAAAGTCTAAACTCAAATACAATTAGGGCAGATGCGCACTAACGTCACGATATAAATGTCTTGATGCTTTTTGTCGCAAGTCGCACCGCTAATACACCGTGCACGGTGTGCATGTTACATTAATATATTATTATACTCGTACGCATGGCGACCGATCAAACCATTCAAACCAGTTTATGCGGATCTCTCATCATACAGAAAATCTATACAAAGTGAAGCCATGTTTTGCTGGATATTATAGCTTAATGTGTCGCTTTGTGTACACTAACATTCAAATTAAAATGTGTTTTGTGAACTGTATAATACTCATGACTGTTATGTTTCTTTGAAATGATAATGGGAATTTAAAGTGATACTTATATTGTATGTGTTCTTTCTGGAAAATTGAAGCTATGGGTATGAAGCTTCAATTAGCTTCAATAATCCTTTTTTTCGCTAAAGCGAAAAAAAGGATTATTTTCAAACAGACGGCCAACAGCATACTTCCTTCTATATTGTTATATTTTACTTTACAGACACGATGAAATGTCATCGTGTCTGTAAAGTAAAACATCAAAACCAAACATAATTAGATGTCACAAAATCGGCACTAGATAATTACTGAGACTTCGCTGTCCATCTGTCACCAGGCTGTATCTCATGAACCGCGATAGCCAGTTAAAATTTCTGCAGATTATGTATTTCTATTGCCGCTATACCAACAAATACTAAAAACAGAATATAATAAATATTTAAGGTGGCTTCCATACAAAAAAGTGATTTTTTAATTTTTATAAATAATGGTACGAAACCCTTCGTGCGCGAGTCCGACTCGCACTTGACGGTATTTTTTTATATTCAGCCTACTCCTTCCTAAAAAACGAAGCTTGTCCTTAAAAGTAACAGAAAAAAAGAAACCAAGGCCTCATTTATTTATTTGAAAAGACATGTACAATATAACAGAAAATTAGAAAAGTAATTGTACAGTGAAAAGAATATGATAGATGATGATTGTTTTCTATTCAATATGGATACTATTATGACTATGTCCAAACTAAGTATACACCGTGTAAATCACCTCATCACGAAGCCGTCAACCAAGCATTCTGTACATAAAACTAAGTAACTTTACGCAAAAATTATTGCTGGGAAACGACTTTTTTTTGGAGGATGAAAAATCATATTTTGTTGTAGAACTCAATGTAACGCACTCAAAACATTGTGCTGATGGACGGATTGAATAGTACGGGGGTAGTGGTGGTGTTTAAAGTAAAAATATTACATTAAAAACTTTTATTTAAAAAAATACTTGTCAAAATGTTGGAACTTTGACACCTAATATCTCCGTAACTAGAAGGTTCCCAGGTATGGTATAGAACAAAAAAATGATTGCAATGACAGGGAGAACCAGTGCCTTTTGGCTTGGTTAAGAGGTGTTTTACACCCTTTATAGTGCGAGTTTTCGTTAAAATTCAGCTAAATTATTGGAATGAGCGAGCAGTGTTAGAGAATATCTATATAAGTCTCCGTTAAATAATTTCCATTAGCCCATGAAGAAAACAAGTAAGTAATTGCAACACGCAAGTTTCCCCGAAGACAACTAATATCAACCATTTCTTACTCAACCACCTACAGGCAAGAATAACTCATTTCTCAGTGCTAACAACCTGCCTAGGCAGACAGGCCGTTGATGTATTACCTACTTTTCTGCCTAGATCTACACGGAAGTCTCAACAGACCCAAACAGATTTTCTAAACAATTATTTATTAAACACACATCAATTAGCAGCTACATAATGATTTGAAGTTTAAGTGTGGAGGAATAAAGGTGGGTTTGCATTGTGCGTTTGACAGCAGATGCTAAAGCCTTGTATCTGATATTTGAGTGTCTTGGTGATTGCGGAGTGGGCACGGAGCGGTCACGCGACGCTGTCGTCGCGCCTGGGCGGGGCTTTATGATTTATCGCACGAGAGTACAGGGCTTTAGGTGTGATGTGTACTGCGGGATATGGAAATGCTTTTTGTTTCGATGAATTCGAGGAAGATTTTCGTAAAAACTAGTACTTGTTTCGTTGCTAGGAGCTTTTGCCTATGATCAATGCAACGCGAGTAATCGAGCTAGTAGGTATCCACGATGGACGGACGCCTTAATGAATTTATTCAATGCCAAACTCGTCGTAGTAAAAATAAAATTTCTTATAAGTATATTAAGTCCGTAATATAAACTTTATTGTAATCGATACCTAGGTCCACGCGCTGAATCATGCTAGGGACGGCACGATCAGAACTAAGTCGAGTATTTTATCCCGAACATAATTATAGGTACCTAATTATTCAATTCTACCCCCAGCTGTGCCGAAGCAGACCGACCGAACTGGGGTATAACACCACATATTTATTCTTCTTTGACAGTCGTTACAAGTAGTCAGTGTACCGAAAACCTGACAACCAGTCTTACCAAGACGTATCGTATAACCCAGTACTAACTGGGTTGCAGAGGTCCGCTAGGTAGTCGCTTTAAGTAAAACTAGCTGTCCAGCGCAACTTCCCTTGTGTCACATTTTCCCCGTTTTTGCAATATTTTTCATTGCAATATTTTTCATTGCTGCACCGCTCCTATTGAACGTAGCGTAATGGTATATAGCCTAAAGCCTTCCTATATGTATAAATGGGCTATCTAACGCTGAAAGATTTTTTAAAATCGGATCAGTAGTTCCTGAGATTTGCGCGTTCAAGCAAACAAACAAACAATCTCTTCAGCTTTACAATATTAGTATAGACACTGGTATTAAGCTGCATTCGGTTAGACTGGAAGTGAGCCTAACATACTTGGGCAAAGGCTAGGCTGATGCTGATGACTAACTTCACTTCAGAGAAAATACGTATTCACGATTTTCCACCATTTTCAAACCTCATAGCGATATAATATCTCAGCATAGCTCCCACTAGAGCACAGAGAAAGCCAAGCCTCGGCTCTTATCTAATCGAGATCGTACGAAAGCTCATTACAATGACCACCGTGAGTTATTCGTTACAAAGGTCACTTTGACTACTCAGTGCTATCCGAGCTCATCTATTCGTTAGGCTGTTTTGAAAATGGGTTCTGTACTCTATTTTGTATGTCCTATAATGATGAGGCTGACATATGAATGGGGAATTTGTCAGAAGCAAACAGAGGTTCAAACCCAGGCAGGCGCATTACTTTGTGAAATTTATTTCAGCACCGCTACTCTCAAAAACGTTGATGGAAAACATCGTGAGGGAACCAGCATGTCTTAGAACTAAATATTCGAAGACATTTACCAACCCGCAGTGGGCCCGCGTGGTGGATTACAGCCCACTCCCCCTCATAGAGAGGAGGTCTGTGTCCCAGTAGTGGGAACATTAAGGGCTGATGATGATGATGATGAAACATACGCATATACCCAAGCATTGGATAAAGTCTTGTTTGGACTGCCTTGTTGGTCGATTGGTTGCAAAAGCTACTGCTGAGCATGAGGTCCTGGTTTCGATTTTTTGGGTATTTCCATCAGAAAGTTCTCAGTAGCAGCCACGGAGTCTGGATTTGTGCCCAGTTAATGGAGATAGGCTCGCTCCCTATTACATCGGACTTAAAAACAATACTGTCGAAATGTGGGTGTACCTACTATTAGGTACACCTCTGCTTAATGCTCGGGGATTACAGGCGTGATGTTATGTTTATGTGGATAAAGTCAGGTTGTAGATGATGATGTCCCATTCCCCTTGATAGTCTAGTAGAGATGGCTGCTGAGTGCTACTGACAACGATACTTGGGTTAAGTAAAGCGTTTTCGGATTATCACCAGTCTTCGGGAATTCTGATTGATGTTCGGAATTTGAATTTATGCCCGATGCATTGAAGGGTATAAGAGTAGAGGAAGACCAAAAAAACGATGGATGAACTGTGTCAAGGATGATATGGCAAGAAAGGAGGTGTCTGATGCGATGACAAGTAATAGAGAAATATGGATGAAATGCTGCGCTGACCCCAAATAAGTTGGGATAAGGGCCGGAGAATTTTGATCATGATGATGCATTGAATCGTGCAGACATCGAGCACAAATCCAATATCTGAATCCTGGGCTCACTCTTGATATCATAATCAGCAAAATGTAGATGTCCAGTAGGCACAAATCCAGCATAATGTAGCCTTACTAGGCATCAACTCGATGGACCGCTAATAAACCATCGTAACGTATCTATACTTTTATACTAATACTAGCCCGCTACTTCGTTCGCGTGGAAATTTTGATGGGTTTTAGGGGTATGAAAAATAGATGTTGGCCGATTCTCAGACCTACCCGATATGCACACAAAATTTCAAACAAATCGGTTCAGCTGTTTTGGAAGAGTTTGGTAACAAACACCACGACACGAGAATTTTATATATTAGACTAGCTGCTGCCCGCGACTTCGTTCGCGGGGTTTTTTTTTTTTTTTTGGTTATGAATAATAGTTGTTGGCCGATTCTCAGACCTACCCGATATGCTCACAAAATTTCATGAGAATCGGTCAAGCCGTTTCGGAGGAGTACGGGAACGAACATTGTGACACGAGAATTTTATATATAAGATTACAAAGAGGTAAAGCTTTGTAAGTTTGTATGTAGAAGGAAATCTTCGGAACTACTGCTCAGATTCGAAAAAATATTTCAGTAACGGAAAGCAAAACATTATCTCCGAGTGTTATAGGCTACATTTAAATTACATTACGAGAACGAAACCGCCAGCAAAAGTTAAGTTACCTTATAATATCATCTGCAGGTGCAAACTTCTGTGGTCATCACACGTGGTAGGTAATGAACAAAAAGCACCAAAACATATTTTATTACGCCTTCTAATAGATATGCATCAATTGACCTCAAAAAGTGTTAATAATTTCCAAGTGTTTAATTTATTATTTCGAATCCATAAATTATATCCATGTGTCCATAGGTATGAGATAAAATCAAAGTTATTTCCCAATTAAAAGAATCAATTTTGTTTTCCTAAGTCTTTCATAAATCATTAATAAGTGTGTGTTTAAATAATAAATTAAATCAGCTGATGACAATCTAGGAAACTTTAAATAATTGAGATCGTCAACGCCTTTTAAAAATGTATTGATGACACTTGGAAAAAGATACTTAAATGGAAGAGTAAATGTTTGTAGCGTCCTTCAAAAAGCAACTTACTACAAAAGTACTACAGCGCCATCTATGACACGACGGAAGAACTAACATCAATTTCCTACATCTCGCAAGCAAAGTTTACATCGACTTAGGACTATATAGAGAAACCCGCCAATAGCCAACTGTCCGGCAGTCGCCCACCAGACATAACACCTATCTGGTCAGAGGAGCCTCCATTTTCTAAGGAGGAACTATACACCCTAATCCTCATACCCCTAAATGTTGATGATTTCCGCGAATTACTTTTTGCAATAATCCAGGGTCTTTATCGAGCAAGGTCATCATCTTCAGCCTAGCCTTTTCCAACCATTTTGGGGTCAGTCTAACCGGATGCAACAGCTGCATACCAGTATTTTACATGGAGCAACTGCCTATCTGACTTTTACAAACTAGTTTGTACTGGGTAATACGATACCACATGACAAGACTGGTTGTAAGACTTTCGGGCCACTGACTTCCTGTCAGGACCATCAAAGACCTTCCAATAACAGCTGGGACCAACGGTCCGACCTTGAAGATTAAACCTAGCAGCTGTCATTATTTAGCCACGAGCTCCTCATGTATGCATCATCATCATCATTTTAGCCGAAAGACGTCCACTGCTAGACATAGGCCTCCCCCAAGTGTCGCCACATTGACCAGTCCCGTGCGACTCGCATCCAGTGGATCCCCGTAACCTTCCCCAGGTCATCGGTCCATCTAGTGGGAGGCTTTCCAACGCATCGTCTTCAGGTTCGTGGTCGCCATCCCAGAACTTTTGCGCCTCATCGGCCATCCGTTCTGCGAGCAATGTGTCCTGCCCATAGCCACTTAAGTTTGACAATTCTTCGGGCTACGTCGTTCACCTTGGTCCTCTTGTGGATGGCCTCATTTCTGAAATGATCACGCAAGGAAACTCCGAGCATAGCCCCCTCCATTACCCTTTGGGTGACTTTAAGCCTTCTGATGAGGCCCATTGTGAGCGACATCATGACGCTGCAAAGAGAAATTATTAATCAAAAATTAAAATCATGTGGGTAAACACGTAGGTACACGAAATCTACCGCGGAATACAATTAAAAATCACAAGTTATTATAATGAGCCCTAAACGAGTGTAATTACATATTACTTCGGGATTCAAAATTGAAAATTTTCAATTAAATTCTTGGATTTATAATTATGTAAAACTTTTAACAAGGGTTATTGTGTATCCACGGTATACGCATACGGTATTTCATTATTAGGTATTAAGTGCACATTTTTGATTCACTTACTTTATTGCATATTTTATAACCACTGAATTTATGAAACAACCAACAACCTCATAAGGACATAATCATAATTTTCAAGATTGGCATGTTTAGGTGTATTCTGTACTTAGCTGTTCATCTACCTTAATACCTGCCTTTCGTCTCCGCTTACAACGACAACAACAACATACATATTTTATAGGTTGATCAAGAGAGAAGAGGCGATGTCTTGTAAATTGTTAAGGCCAGCCTCCAAAGTCGCCGGCCACACAGCGGAGACAGCAAACAGCTTCGGTGGAATCATCTTCGTCACAGCTTTGCTGGGGTGGGTGGATGCTGCGGGTGATGAAAATCTCAAACGTCGCAAATACGGGGTGCAAGGGACACCGACCCGAACGCTTTCAGTACACCATTCTGAACCCCCTGCACAGAAAGGAGATCACCTACCATGGGCTCATTTCAAAAGTTCCAGCCAACTAAAATAAATTAGATAGAAGTTTATTATGTTGGCCGGCAAAAAAAAAGGAAGAAGTGAAACTTCGTAATACTACACGCATGCGTTCGAAAGCCACGCATTCACTCTCGTTATTTTATTGAGCTTCTAAATAATATTTTTTTGTTTTCTTGTTGAATTATTTTTATTACATAAGTTTATCGAGGTTATTCTACACATGTTTTTTTTTTTATTTTAGTATTTTATATTGTCGTTTATTTTGTATATTACATATGTACATTATTTACAAACTACTAATGGAAATTGAGCGAAGTCTGGTTACACCGAAGAGTCGAATGCATGACTGTTTGCACGCCATCTTGCGTACCTAGTAGAACTACGTAGTCACAAATCTTATAATACTGCCATCTCTTAGTGAGTTTTAGAAAATATTCCCCCTCCATGGTAGCGTTAAACTTGTTGGAAGTCGCATAAGAAGTTTCACTACAAAAATTTGATTAGCCCAATCTGGGTGATCTTCGATGGATCCCTAGCTCTTACGCATCTCTTGTACTCTCCGCTTGGCACATCTCTGCTCGTCTCCGCTTTGGTGAAGTCCGAGACTTATACCATACCAACGCAACGGAGCAGTTTTTCTTTCTACAAGGTGTTGTTTTGCATCCTCGTCAGATTCAAGGAGGTAACTATGCTAATGATTCTCGTCCCGAATCAATAATATAATGGGTAGGTATTTTTTTTTCTTATGTACGGGAATCGGCAAATGTGAACCACTTGGTTTTAAACGCGGCCCGTCTATTGTCGCTCTATAACTGCGCTTCCACACATACAAACAATCTCAAACGTTTATTCGATAATTTCTTACTCCCTAAGCAACGTTAAGGGTTATTCTGAAATACTGACAAACTTAAACAACCACAAAAATCAGCGTTTATTTATAATTAACTTGGTACCGTGTTGTGTGTCCCGAATTTTGATGAGGATGCAAAACAACACCTTGTATAATGGTTCTGTCATGAGTCATAAATCTATAAAACTCTTAACAACATAACTAAACTTATGGTATCTACTTAACCTCTAATAGTACTCAGTACTTCCATAATAATAATCCAACATCAAAATTAGTGACAGTCTGATTGCTATCAATCGGCCATAAAGACATAATTTGATAGTAAGTGAAAATTTATCGGCCATTTTAACATTGATATTCGTTGGCGGGTACGATGTTCGTCATGACATGTCCATTATGTGGAAAAGCAAAAACATGCCTCGCGGCTGCTTGAGGCTAACAAATTTTATTCTATGGGTGTTATTTCAAAACCTAATTATCATTTCAATTTGTCGATAGCATTTTTAGGGTTACTTGCAAAAAGGGGAAAAACGGGACACCGTATCTAAACCTGCTCGTGCGTCCGTCCGTCATCTGCCTGGCAAAAGGTCGTCTCTTTCTAACCGTAATACTATAACCGGTCATTGGCAAATGCGTTGCTGTTCCAAAAACAGCATCATTCTCCTGGCATCATCCCAATTTATTTGGGGTCGGCACAGTATGTCTTCTTCTTCCACACTTCTCGATAACTCGTTATCTCATCAGACACCTCCTTTCTTGCTATATCATCCTTCACACAGTCCATCCATCGTCTTTTTGGTACTCTTCTAGGTACCATCCTAAATCGTGTTCCAACCTTGTAAATTTAATGAATGCAACTGATAGCGCCAAACATATCGATACATTCTTTGAAGATTCAAGTTTTCACAGAACACTTGTGACTACGAGTATAGCCCTCTTTTATCTGTTCTGTGCTATAGCCCCTCATGCCAAAATATGAATAGGACATCCATTCTTACAGTCACTGACGGGACATCTTCTTTTGTAGACTCCCGATATTTCGAGGCTGTGTCATCTCGCGATCGTGGCGCTTGCAACAGTGTCGAAATAATATCGGGAGCTCAAAATCTATAGGTACTTTTATAATATTAAAAAGCTGACGAGTTTGTTTGTTTGCTTGAACACGCTAATCTCAGGAACTACAGATCTGATTTGAAAGGTTCTTTCAGTGTTAGAGCCCATTTAGCGAGGAAGGCTATAAGCTTATAGCCTATCTTGATAAATGGGCATCATCACGCTAGGACCAATAGGAGCGAAGCAGCAATGAAAAATGTTGCAAAACGGGGAAAATGTGACGCAGACGAAGTTGCGCTGGACAGCTAGTAATTAATAATCACAGAAGAAATCCCTAAGTGACAGTGTAAGTTTACTTATAAACCAAAGACATCTATTATATCTGTTTTTGTAGTACAGAACCCTTGATCCTAAAGTCTGATTCGCAGTCCACCGTATTTTTTACATTTCATATAGGGCCTGAGGCTCTGTTTCATAATAGTATATGGGTTCGATTCGGGCTATAGTAATGTGTAGATAATTGACGACGGTGGTCCGTCATTACAGGTCCATAGAATTGGTGATTGTACACTTGCATCGGTGTAATGAATACATGCCGTACGGCGCTCCCAGGTTTTACGTGGATGTAGTGGAGGATGGATGAGGCATTTTCAAATACGTTTATAGACTGCCTCGTCGAGTGGTCGTAACCGCGACGGCTTAGAATGAGGGCTTGGGTTTGATTCCCGGTTAGGGCAATGTGTTATTGGGTTTTTCCACCAGGATTCTCTCAGAAGCAGCCACGGAGTCTGGAATTGTGCCCGGTTGACGGCAATAGGCTCCCTCCCCCCTATTACATGGGACCTAAAACATTACTGGTGAAATTTTGGTGTACCCAATAGGGACACCTCTGCTTTACCCCTCGGGGATTACAGGTGTGATGTTTACGTATTTTATGTATGTTTATGGACGAAAATATCGGTTGCATCTGAGTCTTCCCGTATAGGGAAATATAATGTTAGCAGGCTAGAGCATTTTTTATGGAATTGTAAGTGTAAAAATATCTAAAAACAGGTTTTTAGCAGTTTTTGAGATATTTTTCGACTGCTATGTTTATCAGAGGCCTTGATCCCTTGTTAAATTTCATGTGATTCACGCATTCTTTATGCACTTCGTTTCCGCAAACCTATCCAGAAACCTTGTAAAATCAAATATTTATGAAAAACATGCGGGTATTTATATAATACTCTAAAAGTATCCAATTATCGTACATCCACGGCACTTGCGCAAAATACGTTTATTGCGCAAGTAGGTAGGTAGATATTTATGACGCGACGTATGACAGCTGGCCACAGAATCCTCACTTAACAACCAATAACCGGGATATAGGGATCATAAACAATTCGATTTGCTATTTTACAGTGGCTCGTATGCACCACATTTTATTTATGAGAACAACTTGTATCATCTCCTCAACGCCCTTACCGGAAAGATGAAGAAGTACGCACAGTAGACTCAAATTTAATCAGTTATATTTTAGTCTTTATGTATGACATGTATTTAGGCGAGTCTACCCTACCAACGTAGCATTTGCCGATAACGTAGAGTAAGGGTCAGCTCACACCGAGACGCGACGCGACGCGACGCTGCGCGCACACTTTTATTGAGCGATTCAAAATATAACTTTATTTTCTACACGAAAAGATACACATTTCGTTGTGAGAATTCAGAATACGTTGCGCAACGTATTCTGAATTCTCACAAGAGCGCGCAGCGTCGCGTCGCGTCGCGTCTCGGTGTGAACTGACCCTTAGGTTACATGGCGGGGCTTACCACCAGATCATTACTACGTGACGTTTTTCTTACTCCTCCGCATTTCCTTCTGATCAATTAAGTAGTGCTCAAACTTATAGGGCACTTTCTGGTGCTTGCCCCTGCTGATGCTAGATAAACAGTAGCTGGCAATGGCATGGCGGGCTCCATCTGAAGTTAAATATTGGCAATTTAGCTGACCTTTCCACATTATCCAGTTGACAACCAGCGTCGGACAGCCTCATCATCATCATCATCATCATCAGCCTATATTGTTCCCACTGCTGGGATGCAGGCCTCCTCTCTATGAGAGGGAATGGGCTGTAATCCACCACGCGGGCCCAGTGCGGGTTGGTAGATGTCACATGTCTTCGAATTTTTAGTTCTAGGACATGCCGGTTTCCTCACGATGTTTTCCTTCACCGTTTTGAGAGCAGCAGTGATGAAATAAATTACACAAAGTAATGCGCCTGCCTGGGTTCGAACCTACGACTTACTGCTACGTAAGTCGGGGCTGCTACCACTTGGCCACCGCAACAGCTCTCAGCAACTCGGACAGCCTATTTACCTGCATTTTGCTGAACTGGCCCTATTTGGCGCGGCCGTGAGGCACACAATAATGATCACTTTTTTTAGTTTTTTGTAGATATACAATAATAATTATCCCTTTTTTAGGTTTAAGTATTTTTTGTTTTATGTTGTGGGCACTTGTGGCATGTGCCAAATAAACTCATTTTCTTTCTTTCTTTGTTTCTATTCCACCGAGGAGATTATTAACTCACAGATAGCCAAAGACACACAATTCCAAGATTCTGATATAAAATCCTTTAATTACAACACCCTGTTACTATGACTCAGTAGGTACCTAAGTTATCTATATCTCAGATTCTCAGACACAAGAGACAACTAGTCAGCAAGTAACTGCCACGATAAAGAACCAATACAATGAACCCCCTAGGGTAAAGTTTAAGGACCTGTCAACTAACTGCAACGAAAACATGAAAACAAAATTGCCAATATAAATCAAACGAACGTTTAGTAATTTATTTCTCAATCAAAGCCTTGTACTATAGAAGAAAACTCACCAATCACTTTAAAACCACGATGCAATAATTCATAGTAAAAACTGGATAATTCATTTAATAGCTCATGTCTATTCCGAATAATCAGTCAGTACAATGGACAAAGTTGACGCTTGGGCAATTCATCACTCTCAAGTTTGACAGCTAAATTACTGGGCAATGTAGCGTCAGCAAGAGTCGCCAACTTTGCCCGCAAAGGCAAGGTTTTTGTGCACTTAGATATTTTAGGTGTTGAATAGCTTGTCTAGTCCTTTTCGGATGTATTATGGGAGACTATAACCGGCTGATAATCTATATATATAAAAGAAAGTCGTGTTAGTTACACTATTTATAACTCAAGAACGGCTGAACCGATTTGGCTGAAAATTGGTGGGGAGGTAGCTTAGAACCAGGAGACGGACATAGGATAGGTAGGTAAGTAGGTAGGGTAGAGTAGGTAGGTAGGGTAGGATAGGGTAGGTAGTTAGGTAGGGTAGGGTTTGCAGGTAGGGTAGCGTAGGGTAGGGTAGGTGGGTAGGAAAAAGTGCATTGCAACGCATGCCGGGTACAGCTAGTAGGCTATATATCATCATGCTACGACCAATAGGAGCGGAGCAGCAATGAAAAATGTTGCGAAAACGGGGAAAATGTGACGCAGACGAAGTTGCGCGGGACAGCTAGTTGCTAATAAATAATACGGGCTTTGATATGAAAGTATGATATCATGTGGAAGTTTTTTTTTTTTGAGAATAGTCTTCTATTGTAAGGAAATTCGCACCTTTCACTTGAGTACCAAAAAATATTGAATCATTTTTTGTGGATGTTGATTGATAGAGTGGCGTTTTTAGTTCACATGCAGTGCAATGGAGTGAGGTCATACGTGTATTTAAAAAATGGACAAATTTACTTTCAAAAAAATCGCAGATGTGCCTTAATTTTGTATCTTTTTCCTGAGTTAAAAGAGGTGACAACACTGTGTTGACAACACACACGAGTATTAGAGTTGAACTGAAAAGTTTAAATAATGTCCATGTGCATCCAAAAATAGATGTATCGCAAGACTGGCGCCCTGAGACAGCAGCAGACGGGATCGCGGCAGACCGTGGAAAAGGTGGCGGGCCACCATGGATGGCTTCCTCGCGAACTGGCGAGAAGAAGCACACCATCGAGAGATGTGGAAAGAATGGGGGAGTACTTTGCCCAGGAGTGGGAAAAAACGGGCTGTCAAAAAAAAAAAACGCTATTTGTAAGAATATAATATATAACGTAGACAATCATCTAAATCACAAGCACAAACAAATCAGAGGTGGTACAATAGTGTACTTATATCATTGGAAACACAATATTAAAGACATGTGACATCTTCGGATCATTGTTTAAAAAAGACATTATCACACAAGTGCTTATGTTTTACGAAAACCATATAAATTTATGTTCAAACAAAGAAATTTTCAGTGTTTAATTTGGTCGCCTTATTCTATTCAAGCAAGTCATTGTTTATAATGACTGTCTATTTAATTATATTCATGATAACAAACAGCTTTCCCAAAGAAGCATTTTTTATACTCATTCACTTTTAAAAAGAAAGTCTATGACCAGTGTGTGTCTTTCCAGTGATTACATAAGGGACTGAAACGTGGTCGCTTACAATGAGCCTCAACAGAGGGCTTAAAACCACCCAAAAGGCAATGGGAGAGGGCTATGCTCGGAGTGTCCTTGCGTGATAAAAAAAGAAATGAGGATATCCGTAAGAGAACCAAGGTTACCGACGTAGCCCGAAGAATTGCCTAACTTAAGTGGCAGGGCACATTTCTCGCAGAACGGATGGCCGATGGAGCCGAAAAGTTCTGGAGAGGCGACCGCGAACAAGGCCTCCCACTAGGTGGACCGATGACCTGGCTAAGTTTGCAGGGATCCACAGGATGTGAGTCGCACGGGACCGGTCAATGAGGTGACACTTGGGGGCGGCCTATGTCCAGCAGTGGACGTCTTTTGGCTGAAATGATAATGATGATGATGAATGTACTTTTGAAACAAAAGAGTAATTTGTATTTTTATTACGATAGGGGCGCAGCAACTAACTTCTTTCGTTTTTAGCCGATTACCTTTTGAAGATAAAGTCAGGAAGAGAAAGAGAAAGAGGAAGCACCTAACGGGACAATGTCCATCCCAGAAGTTCAGAATTGTTACAGTAAATCATAGCTTAACATCGATGTCTGTAATCACCGAAGTGTCAGGCCAATTAATTAATATCACAAGTAATAGGGATGGCGACTCATTTTTTTTTAATTTGTCCATCGGGTAGATTATTAAAAACTATTTGACACGTATTTTTTCTTTTTTCACGTAATCGTAAAATTACGGAGATATTTTGAGTTGAAATGGCGCATGACGCTCAGTACATTTTATACTTAGTTGTGACGTAGTGAGCCCCCACTCTCCAACTTTAATGCGTTTTAACTAAGTATTTTTTTGTTAACTTGATAAAACAAAAAATACGTATCTAATATTTTTGTATTACCTGATTGACGGACAAAATAGAATTTCGTTTTCTTTACCCAGTCATCATCCCTATTGGGGGCGAGTCCAACAACCAGGCTCAAACCCTGATTCCAGGCTACTTCTGAGAAGTGACAGTAGTCTCCTTATTTATACAATAGAAAGTCCGACCCAATTAATATTGTCATAACCCCTATTATTTGCCGACCCTACTTTAAAACAGAGCAAGATTTATGGAGTCAAATGCTTAAACGAATAATTATTTGCTCAAATTCCTTGCAAAGCACAAAAACTAGGATTGCAAAATATTCCTATTAAATAATTTATGAGTGATGGCTATTCATTGCGATTTATTTGACACACTATAATAAATTTAGTAATCGCTGGTAAGTGCGTGATGGACAAAATTGAAACTTGTTAAAATTATAACTGCGTGAAAATTCAGCCTATAATCCCATTCCCACTGCTGGGACACAGGTCTCCTCTCTATGAGAGGCAATGGGCTGCAATCCACTACGCGGGTCCATTGCGGGTTGGTAGATGTCACATTCCTTCGAATTTTTGGTTCGAGGACATGCCGGTTTCCTCACGATGTTTTTCTTTACCGTTTTGAGAGCAGCGGTGTTTAATAAATTACACAATAAATCACAAATAGTTAACATGGTAAATATCCCGTTTTCCGTATTATTGATAGTGTTAGTAACCATGTCAGTTTAAAAACTGATATCTTGACTACAATGTAGATATAGCCCAAAGCCCCGGAGAAGGCTTTTATGAGCTAAAACTGCTTATTTGAATAAATGACTTTTGATTTAGTTTTTTTTTTTATAACGTTTCTAAAAATCTTTAGACATTTGTCTGATATCCAGTCTTACCAAACCTAATCTTATTACGCACTTACTGGGTTGTGAAGGTCATATAGGCAGTCGCTTCAAGTGGTACTCAACTGCATCCGGTTAGACTGGAAGCCGATCCCAAGATGGTTTGGAAAAAGGCTAAGCAGATGATGATGACTAAAAAGAGTTAGACAAAGAGACATTTAGAGTTCCTGCAGACTGCAAATTTTGTATCTGGCGATAGTTCTCGACATCAGATGCCAACAGTCGTACAAAGTCTTTCTTGTCAGGATAGCAAAAACCCAATTGACAAACATTTTTCCTGATATTTATTAAACTGTATTTAATAAGTATTTTTAGTTTAATATTTGGTACACTTGCCCCTTATCATGAAAAAAAAGTTTTCTCAATTTTTATCCGAGCAGAGCTTGGTGGCCACCAAGCCAGGTACTGTTTTGATAACTGAGTTATTCTTAACAGAACATTATCATTCCTTCACGAAATTATCACCTTATCAACAGTAATCATCTTATCAAAGTGATTACAGGAATCTCGAGTTTAAGTCAGTGATTACAGGACTACAGTGTCAATCATTTTGTCATTAGCAACATTTTATAAATCATGTTTTATTTTATTTGCAACTCAACTTGAATTAAGAATACTGCGTTCTATTTTCAAAAACACTGAGTGTATTTTCGGATTGTTAGCACGACGGATAGTACTGAATCATACTGTGATGTACAACAACTGAAAATTAACTTTAACGGTAAGGATTAAAGTTGATTTTCTTTTGTTTCAGGTTTCTTCGTTTGATTTCTTGGGCGGAGTCTGCAACAATGTTGCAAATTGCAGTTTCAATGACTATGTTATTAAACCAATTATACACGAAGTAAAAACTATTGAAAAGTAAACGTTTATCATCGGCTTTGCCTTTAAGACTCGACGCGTTAAAAAGGTATTTCTGTATTTTTTGTAGAATTTAACGGTGAGAACACAAATTAATGTTTGTTTTTATCCATCTTTTTGTTTGAAAATAAATGAGTTCAAGTAACATTTTAACACAGTATGGGAAGCTTCCTATGTTATTCTTCACTGTCTAAATGAATTTATTGTCTAATTGCATAATAACAGAAAAAAATAATTTACTACCTACTAAAGCATTTCAAAAGAAAAAGGGAGAATCTCAACTTTCAATTAGAGTAAACCGTTGACTTCTCGATTATTTATTTTTCTGTTTTACATGAAAAGCAATAAGTTTCAAGAAAAAAATACCTAACACACTTTTGTTGGAAAACAATTTAAGATAATTTAATATCGAATGCGGGCCTGTAGACGGTGAGTAATGGGCTAGCTCACCATCCGTCCGTCTCATGACGACAGGCCGTGTCGACGGCGCGTTCGTGTTCCACGCGCGCCTCAAGGAGATGTCAGCAAATCGGAAGGGGTCCGACGGGGCCGATGCCTGCCAGGGCTGCGGGACTGTTCGAGAGAGATACCGTGGCCCTGGAACACAAAGGGCTAAGATCGAACATGGATGGGTTTTAGTCAGTACAAGTCTGACACTCCCTTCCGCTCTGCCCAGAGCGGTCATTTGATGATTTCATATCCAAAACAAAAAAGGTAATATCGAATGAAAACTAAACAAAAGTTTGTGCATCAATATTCCTGTTTAGGGCATAATCTTCCTTCAAATCCCAGCCTACCATCAATCTATTCCATACGCCATTTAATCCAGGATTATCAAACAAAATAACGAACAACATTAAGCACAGAAACAGACATAACTGTAGCAAGAACCATCAACACTGCTTGTACCCAATCCGACAGCCGATTTATTTGAACGACATGACAAATGCATCCTTGCTATCCTTGCGAAATTGATCAGTACTTTGTTCCTTAAACAACCAAGTTAATCACACTTGAAAAACAAAGGAAAATCAACCTTAAAGCTTAAGAAACAGGAGGTTTAAAATATTTTGGGATGTGTCAGCTTAAGCTGGTCCTTACAGCTCAATGCATCATATTTCAAGTGTTTTGGCATGGCTTGATTTCTTTGAAATCTATGCCAGAAATGGGTTAGAAATACAAGTTAGTGTGGATAAGCTTCAATTGATTTTGGAGTGATTTATTATTCTACAGTCATATCATGTGTGTGCTCGTGGCTAAATAATAACAGCCGCACAGATCGATCTTCAAGGTTAATCCGTGCTTGCCGAGGATGTGAGGCTTGCGGATGGGTGACCATCTTTACATAGGTACAGAGTTGCCTCCGTGCCTCGGAATGCACGTTAAGCCGTTGGTCCTGGGTGTAATTTGTGGATCTTTGACAGTCGTTACGAGTAGTCAGAACCCCAAAGTCTGACATCCAGTCTTACTAAGGGGTACCCAGTATTACCCAGTTACTGGCTTGTGGAGGTCAGATAGGCAGTCGCTTCATGTAAAATACTGATACTCAGCTGCATCCGCTTAGACTAGACGCTGACCCCAAGAAAGTTTGGAGAAAAGGCTAGGCAGATGATGATATACATTATGTGTATATTTCAATTTGGTACAATGAACAAGAAGATAAAAATAGACTTTTACGATATCTTGTACAAATTCTGATATGAGCTTCAAAATAAATTATTGTGACATACAATTAAGACTAGAATTCAATTCTGAATGGAAATAAGCAATAGGTACCTATAATGCCAGAAACACAGAAAGAAGAAGAGGAAGACATTGTAGATGGAAAAACGAGACCAAGTGCGCATAAAATAAATAAAATAAAAGAGATCGCAAGAGACAGGAAAGAGTTCGGTGAAAACATAACAGAGACGTACATACAAAAAGATCTGCAACAAAAATATTTTAATAAGTAGATATACAACCAGCAAATTACTCTTTAAAAGAGAGGACAAGTCGATATGAGTTATAGGAGTATTAACTTACCACATCCAAAATTCAATTACCTAGTCCGCGGTCAAAAAATACTCATGTCGCATCTATTCACCTTCACAACATACCAAATAGACTAAACAGACCAACTTATTAGCCAGATCATAATTCTAGTCAACGAGCACCTTACGACGTTCATTCCAGATATAATTATTTAATCTTGCAACATTGTCACTCCTGGGTTGTCGTTTAAAATAGCTGGGAGCAGTGACAAATAACTAGCTATAATTTAAGAGACGCTTGCGCAGATTCTGGCTTCAAAAGGTAAAAGAAGACTTGAGAATAATATAAATTGATGGTTGAATCAACAAGAAACCACTTAGTACTTACATGTAAATATGTAAACTGTTACCTAAGTAGACATTACGCTTTTAAAGTCCTCGAGCTAAAAGATTGTCATTAATTGTGACAGGAATGTCAGCCGGTGATTTTATCTTTTTTTTCTGAGGATAATATTTTTTTTGTCTCAATTAATGGCTTTGCTCATTTGTCAAACCATGATTATGTGCCTGTGCCCATATTTTTCTGTATCTACCTATAACTAATAATAGGGTACTTGTCAAGAGAAGGTAAACACTATTTAAACGGCAGCGTGGCTTATTTTTCAAACGAAATATGTATGCGTTTATTTCTGCTCACAAGCTTTAATATTAAATTTAATTTTTCCTACTTCAAAAATGACGGACTTCCCATATGAACTTTCAACCACTCTCTTAGGGGTATATTTTCAAAAACGCTGAAATACGTATTTATTTATTTCTAATCAGAAACTTGTATGTGAAATTTTATGCTTCAAACTTTAAAAATGACCGGTTTACGTCGTCAAGCCCTTATGTTACCCCTTTCGGGGTGAAATTTCGAAAAACCCTTTCTTAGTTGATACCTACTCTTCACAAACAACACGGTCTCCAAATTGCATGTCTATAAAATAAAATTAAATTAAATTAAAAAATCATTTAATTCAAGTATCACTGACTCATAATAAAACCAGCTATAGAACCAGCGGTTTACGTTGTGTGTAATTGTATATCTCAGTCAGTCAGGACTTTGAATTTTATACATATAGATATCCATGATGATTTTTCCTTGTATCGTTTGGGATTATCGTATCGTTTCTCAGTATCGAATTCGGACAAATCTTTCATAACCAATTTTCCAACATTTGTCGAAGTAACTGTACCTTAACCTCTTAATTCAACTACGCAGTAGTTTTCCTTTTCGCCTTCATTACAAAAGACCCTCGCATAACCCTAAAACCATTACGAAACAACAAAACTTCACGTACGCAGTTAATTTCCCAACAACGACGTAACAATTGGTCCAATTGACGTAACAGAAAATAGCAGAATTAATTCGTTGGCATCAAAAATAGTGGCAATCAATCTCAATTGAGACCGTCTATCAACCGCGCGTTGGTACTTCCTGCAATTGTTTTAATCTCAAAAAGAACAAGGGCATCGTAGGTACTCGGTGTAGTTAACAGATAACGGAAAAAACAAATGAGTTTAGATTTGGAGGTTTCAACATTTAACTCAGCAATGTAGATATTCCTTCATAGGTTATTCATAAAAAAACTCCAAATTCTGGATTTCGAGGTCTTCTCAGCGTTGACTCTAAAACTTTAAGGAAACCATTTGAGAGAAAAACAGACAACCAGCTGAATATTTGGTTAAACATCAATTGGTCGATGCTTCACGGGACCAGAGGGCTGGCCTCTTTTTTGGTCAAAGAATCAGCATTGCCATCCAACGTGGCAATGCGGCCAGCCTTCTGGGCACTTTTCCTGTCGACAGCGATGTCGACGAATTTTTCGACGCCCTGTAATTTTGATACTTGTACATATTTTATTTTTATTTTATATTTATTTGTAGTCTGTCAATAATGTGCATGTAATATAGAAACTATTGAAAAGTAAAAATTAAAAATGTTAATTATTTAAGGATAAACATCAAGCATACTGTTAAATCATTCAATTTTGACATAGTTGGTGGAGATATTTATGAGCAGCTTTATTTAATTGCTGGGTAACTTAGGTAGAAATCAGCAATATTTTAATCATCATAGCCACAATATGCCTTGCCTTTTCTCAGCAATACTCTGTCAAAAAAGTACCGAGAAACGATCAATAATACACAAAATGTTAGCTAATCATCCAAAGTTAAACCTTCAAAGTGTTCTCCTTAAGAAACGATACACTTACGTGAACTAGTAATCCAATCATCAAAACATTTATTAAACGCTTTTTCCGAGATTGAGTTCAGTTCTCGACGCGAATTCTCCTTAATGTCTTCTACCGAATGAAAACGGGTATATTATGGTAATATGAGTTTAGGAAAAGGAATAAAGTCAGCTGGAGCCATATTTGGTGAATAAGATGGTTGCTCGATGGCGCATTAGCGTGGTGCAAAATCCAAGAATTTTCTTTCCACAAATCGGGCTTTTTTCGTCAAATTTGCTCTCTTAAACGCCGCATAACGCTTAAATAATATTCTTTATTTACCGTTTGACCTTCCGGCAAGAGTTCCGAGTGCACAACACCGCGATAGTCAAAGAAAACGGTCAACATGACTTTGAATGGACTTTGGCGTGGTTTTGGTTCAGTTGGTAGGCGCAAGCTTGTTGACTAGTTTGTATGTCAAACTCGTAAATCCATGTCTCGTCACCAGTTAGTAACAATGATTGCATGCCCTAAGCGACTTTTATGCGATTGAGTTTATGGAGGCAATATGTTTCATACCCAAGTGATTATTTAAAATGGATCGACGGACGGACGGATCGACCCGTGAGACACAGAAGAAAGTTCAGCGGCTATCTCTCTCAAACTTGAATGAGGATTTTCAGTTACTATTTCCTTCACTTTTGCGATGTTAACTTCAGTTGAAGACGTGGATGGCCTACCAGAGCGAGGCTACTCTTCCATGACATCTCGACCGCTTTGAACGTTTTGTAAGTACCACTCATAAGAAGGTATTTTTGATAAAGTCAATTAACCGCCTTCTGTAACATTTTAAAGACCTCGGAATTCGATATTCCATTCGAGACGCCAAATATTATTTCAGAATGGACAAAAACATCGAACAAAGAGTTTGTCTCCTTGTTCGATGTTTTTGTCCATTATGAAATTCGTAATACACACTAGATATAATCTAATTGAAAACAGCACTATATTTTGATATTTATATAACAGATGCAACTCAACTACTCACTCAAAAAAAAATTGAATTTGGAACACCCATTCCCGATACTTATTTGACTGAATGTATCTTCATCCAGCCTTCTAGTTGCTAGTGTTGTTAGTAAAGCAATAATGTCTTGTACGATGAACGCATCTTTTTGTTTATTTCTACAGTTCAGGTAGTTCTCTATCAAGATCTTACCCAACACTTTCACCAAACTCAACACCATCCATCTACAAACGTATCTCCCCAGGTCACAAACAAACGTCACCACTTTTGACTTCCCCACCAGCACTTAGTACCTTTCTATGCCACTTATCTACGCCCTAAATGGATTTAAGTCGGGGTCAAGTGGACGCGAGCCATTACGACGATTAGGACACGAGACGACGGGTCAGACTTTATTATAGGGGCCAGGAATTGGCCGTAACAGAGCTGTAAGTGAACCCGTATCATTAAAAAAATCACTAAGACCATCATCTTTGTTTTTTATGGCTATATTTGGAAGGAATGGGCGGCAAAATCTTGTGATATTACTCTGATTATTGTGTCTTCAGACGTGACAAAGCAATAGCAAACGGGATAATAACCATTCTTACTATTTGTTTTGAGTTCTCGGCATTTCGGCGCTGTTGCAAGCACCATGATCATGGATAAACTGAGGTTAGGGCTGGTGGATGTTTATGAGCAGACAAATCTGTCTATCCTGTTTCTCTATTTTTCTCCCGTTCCGTTCATCCCGTTTGCATAGTTAATGATAGTGTTATTGACCGTGCCAGTTTAAAAACTTAAATTGTGACAAAGCGTGTAATAGCGTCTTGATTCCAAAAAGTGCTGCGCAAAAAAATACCTTTGAAAATGAGCAAGAATTTTTATAACTTATTATTAATTATTGCACTACGCATTACAATCAACAATGCAGATTTATTGAGAATTCAAGAAAGAAAGAAAAGCCAAAGCAATTCCTCTTTCTGTTTCTATTTTCGATTTTCATCATCATCATTCTCTTGCCCTTAGCCCTATTTATTTTGGGTCATGTCTTCTTCTTCCATTCTTCTCTATTACTTGTCATCTCAGCAGTCATCTCCTTTTTGGCCATATCATCTTTGATTCCAGTCCTTCCATCCTTTCTTTGGTTTGCCTCTACTCATAAATCCATCTACATTCATACTCAACATTTTCTTCATTCCTAAGAATCTCACGTCCATTCACGATAACCGATTACCACACTACTTTTCACTCAGCATATTATTACGAATCACCGTTACTACGTACAAAGATCACTCCAAACGATCTGTAAGCAAACAAATACATTTTGATCCTACTGTTTTGACATAACTCTCTACTTAACTTTCCTACACTAGTGCGATTACTGTTAATAAAGACTCGTTAATAAGATCGTTGATCTCCAAACTCACAACAAAAAGAGCTTGTTTTCCAAGTTTTACGAGAACTCTTTTCCCTAATACAAACAGGATGATGGCCATAACTTCCATCCTCATTACAAAGTCTTCCATTTGAATATCAGCTCCTGTCATTTGACATCACATCAACGTAAATCTATTGGTGCTACTAACATGATGCCCTGCGTAAAACAGGACCAAGATAGTATTACTGTCGAAGACCCCTTGAGACTCCCGTATAGCTGGGTTTCTAAAGTTGAAATTTCTGTGTGTTTCGGTTTGATGGTGGTAGATATAAGTTGGTGTATAAGTAACAACTGCTCATTTGGCTCCGTGCAATTTGTACGAGGTCATCAACACTGGATGGATTAGTACAATTCACTTCAGAGAATCTCGGGGTTGACGTGCAGTGGACTGACAATGTGACGGTTAATGATAGTGTGTCATTTACTTTGGGGACTAAGGGTTTTTTTTTTTGTAAACTTTGCCCCACACTTGGTTTTTCTCCTGAATCGTCGGTGCTTTTACAAACATTTAGACTCACACACAGAAACAGTCAGACCCGGAACCACTACCAGTGGGCCATACAAATAATTGTTCCGTGCGGAAATCAAACACGCAACTTTTTTAACTTTGTGTTTTTGAAGTCGGTTTTTATTTTTTTGCAAAAAAGTTTTATGGCTTCCCATTTTTTGTTGTAATATCCTATTTTCGCTACGCATTTATTTTACACTGTTAACAATACATGTCATGGTAATAGGCCCCTAATAAAATGGAACTTAGCATACTTACTTATCTATCGAAATGTGGGTGTACTATACATATCTGCGCACCCCCTCAGAGCATACAGGCGTGATGTTATGTTATGATATCGTGTAAACAATAAACATCTAAGCGATTGCAGCAATCGCTGCAGATTTGCCGTCTATTATTAAAGAGATCTGAGAGAGAGATTGTATATCTGCGTAGATCGGCATCAGATGTTCACGAAATTTAAAAACGTTCACCGACTTATACCTTTTATCATCAGCTCAGCAATTACCAGGCATAATGCCTATATGCTCCTATAAAATTTTGGAGAGTTCTCTTGACTTCTCCAGGATCATCAGATTCTGACCTGATGACCATGGGACCACCATGGGCAGTATACTGTTTCTATCAATGCCCATAAAATTTGATGGTTGCCCTTATTTTTCCTGGGACCCCATCATCGGATCCTGACCTATACCTTCCATCATCTTAGCAGCTTAGCAACATGAGCTGATGATTACCAGACCCAAATATCTGCTGAAAATTTATGAAGAACATTGCATATGCCTATTAAATCTGAGGGTCACCCTCAATTTCCCTGGAATCTCATCATCAGATTCTAAATTGGTGCCAATGGGACTACCTCAGGAGAATAGGCTTACGAATTAAAAAAAAACACATTTTCCGGCCCACATTGGCGGAGATAAATAAAAAAAAATGCAAACAGTCGAATTGAGAACATGAATTAAATTCACTGCTATAAACTCCTTCTTGATCACGAGAACAACTTTCGCGTCACCAACACCCCATGTCACCACAATTTCTCCATTAGTAAGTCCGGTAGTCAAGCCTAGCACCAAGTGTCCGCCACATGTCCGGTACCCCTTACAATTAATCCGTCCGGCTCGGTGGCATAATTACTGCGTGACATCAACGACCGGCGCCGGCGCAATTGACGCGACCTTCCAACGTCACTGCTATACTAATTATAATTAAATTTAGAATTGTAGGGTCTCGTAAAAATATGGTAGTTTGGAGACCAGACGCATCTGTTTAGATCGTGCGATCCTGAATTTAGATTATAGTTGATAGGAAATTGTATCGGATTATTCTGAACTGCTCTGGATTTGGTACACATAAAGTAACTTATTATACTTATTTTTTCAGTTATCTGCAGACTTAAGGGGGAAGGCCAGGTTAAATAAATTTAAAAAAAAAATGCAGAAACTTGTACAACTTTTACCTACAGTAAATCTTACATAGGGACCTCATTTTGAGTAAAATATATACCTGTGCTAGGAGGCCCAGCTCTTCTTTAAAAAATATAGTTAAAGTGGTGTTAGTACAAAAATAAAATAAAATTGAAACACGAAATAAGAAATAAAATCTAAAATAAAAAACTACAACAAAATACAACAATAGAAAAAAAATAACTTTGAGGTATCTCCTAAAATAGTGTGTGTGACTGTGTGCATGTGTGTATGTGAATGTGTGTGTGTGCATCCGTGTGTGTTTGTTGTCTTTTCAACTCACCCATAAAGGGTAGCCCATCATTATCATCATATCAGCCCGGGCTCACCCACTTCTGGGTATAGGCCTCCTCTTTTTTCTGCCACACTTCCCTAAGTCCTGCGTCCTTAATCCAGGTGTTTCCTGCTATTAAGGGATAATCCTATTTTTTTTTTCTTTGTCCGTCGGGTAGTTTATTGAAAAGTATTGGACACGTATTTTTTCTTTTTTCACGTGGTTATAAAATTACGGAGATATATTGAGTTGAAATGGCGCATGACGTCACATGTAGGTAAGTTTTATACCCACTTGTGACGTAGTAAGCCCCCACTCTCCAACTTTAATGAGTTCTAACTAAGTAATTTTTTGATATTTTGATAAAACAAAAAATACGTGTCTTATATTTTTGTATTACCTGTCTGACGGACAAAGTAAAATGTCGTTTTTTTTTCCCAGTCCGATCCCCTATTGCAAATAATATTTAAAAAAAAAAAAAACACGACTACCCTGGCGATTATCCCGATATAAAGAAATTAAAACAAAAGTACCAGCAACAGGAGGTATTTCTCGAAATAGAAAGTGGCTGGAAAAGAGCTAGCCGCTGTCTACAAAGATGCCGCCGAAAAGAGATGTCTGAAAGAAGAAATGCTGTGACAAAACGCCACATAAATTGGCATAGAGATAAATGGATGATTCTTGAGAAATTAACCGGAATATAGTTAAAAGTTTCTTAAAATAATCAGTTATTCTATCTTTATCTAGTGGTTAGTCCTGGTAATCTGGTGTCAGAGTATTTATGCCGCACATGGGCTCCTGACTTAAGTTAACATGCCGTCGGTAAATATCTCTCAAGCATTCTTGGCTGCTGGAACAAAATCAGTTTATGATGATCACACCTACATATTCCTAAAAAAAACCTATTTACAACACCACCCTCGGTCAATGACAACACCAAACAGTGCAATAAAAATAAAAGAGCGCACAAAACATGGCTTCTCACCAGGATTCTTATGTCAGGGATGTCATTGTGCACAAATCACACGGACAATCATCTAGGCCGGAAGAAATATCTGTTGGCCATAAAAATATCTGCTGCACGCGACGTTGCCGCTCTTCAAAGTGCATTGCTTTATTTCTGTAGTGAGTTTCAAAGTGGGTCCATCCATCATCGTTTAATTGCCTGACTCGTCCGTCTAGTGGCTGCAAGAGTTACTGCTGAGCATGAGGTCCTGGGTGCGATTCTCGGTTTGGGCAAAATGTTATTGGGACCATCAAAAATTTCTCAGTAGCAGCCATGGAGTCTGGATTTGTGCTCGATTGATGGCAATAGGATCGCTCGCCAATTACATGAGACTTGAACATAACCGGCGAAATGTAGGTGTGCTTAGGTAGGTACACCCAAATTTCGCTTTCTGTTCTCTACTAAACCCTTCGGGGATTACAGGCGTGTTATTGTTTAATTGTCAATGGTATAGATGTGTGGCCAGCTGGCATACCATCGGGTGTTACCATTGCGAGGATCGGCCGGAGGACACGGTGGAGCACACCGTGGAGCTCTGCCCCGCTTGGGCTGAGCACCGCCGTGTCCTCGTAGCGGCGATTGGCGGCGGTGACCTCTCGCGTCCGGCCCTGGTTCAATCCATGGTCCGGAGCGAGAGGGAATGGGAAGCCGTCGCCACCTTCTGCGAAGCAGTCATGCTAGCGAAGGAGGTGGCGGAACGTGAGAGGGAGAGAATCTCACGTCCCAGCCGCCGCGGGAGACGCCCCGGGCGTCGGGGGGCAACCAGTGGCCCCCGGCCACCGTAGGCGCGAGCCTGTGGACGGTGAGTAATGGGCTACCTCACCGTCCGTCCGTCTCATGACGACAGGCCGTGTCGACGGCGCGTACGTGTTCCACGCGCGCCTCAAGGAGATGTCAGCAAACCGGAAGGGGTCCGAAAGGGCCGATGCCTGCCAGGGCTGCGGGTTGTTCGAAAGAGATACCGCGGCCCTGGAACTCAAAGGGCTAAGAAGGAACATGGGTGGGTTTTAGTCAGTCAAGTCTGACACTCCCTCCCGCTCCGCCCAGAGCGGGAGAAGTCATTTGATGATTTCCCATCCGCAAAAAAAAAAAAAGCTGGCATACCATGACGTCTTAAGAGCGTTTACACCTTACGACATTTCATACAAACTTTCATGTCCTTATATTCCGAAATGACTTAACTGATTTTAATGAAACTTCGTACACATAAGCAGGATACACAGATCTAAAAAGTTACTAAAAAAACATTTTCGAAAAATTGTGTAACAGTTAAATTAGACCGATTATAAATTTTCTATAGAAACCGAAAATTCCAATTATCTCTTTTTTCAAAACACATTTTGAAAAAAGTTTCATTTAAATCGGTTCAGTCATTTCGGAAAATAACGACTTGAAAGTTTGTATGAAAAGCGGTAAGGTATAAACGCTCTTAAAGCAGTATTGTTTTACTCTTATTCCAGTGTGGGAAAGAGACGGAGCTATACAGGATGTCTAGCGCCATCTCTTTCCCACACTGGAAAAGGAGTAAAACAATAATGTTTTAAGACGTCATGGTAGACCACCAGCATTCAGTATTCTGATATACAGGGTTAGTTTTGAATGACCAACCAAATCATA
The DNA here is from genome assembly GCA_963082945.1 of Cerastis leucographa. Classification (NCBI taxonomy): domain Eukaryota; kingdom Metazoa; phylum Arthropoda; class Insecta; order Lepidoptera; family Noctuidae; genus Cerastis; species Cerastis leucographa. Next base: position 4,456,225 of record OY720359.1, read on the forward strand.
CATGACGCAAAATCGATAAAATTTTCAATTCAAAAAACTTAACGAAATCATAACAGACAAGTTAGTTCAACAAAATAGGAAGATTTTTTTTATGATTTTCCTTTGAGTGTTTTCATTCATCTTCATTTCATCATCATCATTAGCCTATACTGTTCCCACTGCTGGGACACAGGCCTCCTCTCCTATGAGAGGGAGTGGGCTGTAATCCACCACGCGGGCCCAGTGCGGGTTGGTAGATGTCACATGTCTTCGTATTTTTGGTTCTAGGACATGCCGGTTTCCTCACGATGTTTTCCTTCACCGTTTTTGAGAGCAGCGATGATGAAATAAATTACACAAAGTAATGCGCCTGCCTGGGTTCGAACCCACGGCTTACTACTCGTAAGTCGGGGCTGCCACCACTGAGCCACCGCCGCTCTCATTCGCTCTTCATTTGTATTTGATAAAAAAAATGGAATAGCAAAGCTAATATGGCTATGGGTTCCGAATGTCCACCTTGTATTTCGGGATATCGCCAAGCGATTGGTCGTCTCTTCATTTGGTAATTTTGCAGTTGACAGCCATGTGCACGAATTTATTGACGCCTTGTACAAGACTTACAAGGCGTCAATCAATTTTGTTTCCTAAATATAAGACTTCATATTGGGTTTTTATGATAGTGTAGGGTGCTTCCCTAACATAACTAATGTCAGTGCAGATGTAAATGTCAAATTTAAAATTAAATGCAGAAAATGTCAGTGAATGCTCAACGGGATGACTCTAGATAAAAATGCAAGTTGTCCGACTCAAACCACGGCTAATTGAACACTAAAAATGCATAGAACAATGCAATTTGTGAGTGTCAATGCACTGCCAAATGTAGGTTACGTGCAAAGTGCAAATACGCGAGCCTACTGGCTAACTCATTGTAATAAATAATATTTTAAAACCCATGTACTCGTGCACCGTACAGATTGCATATATCCTGTTACAGTTAAATAGATGACCCAATTAATTTGGGGTCGGCGCAGCGTGACTTCTTCTTCCATACTTTTTTATTACTCGTCATCTCATCAGACACGTCCTTTCTTGCCATATCATCCTTCACACAGTCCATCCATCGTTTCTTTGGCATTCCTTTGTTCTCATATTCATACTCAAAACTTTCCTCACGATATTTTCCTCATTCCTCCACATGCCCATATTAAAAACAGTAATTAAATACAATCATATTATTTGTTTTACTTGTGCAATGCAATGCTTAAAAAAAAGTTTTAATTTTCGAACATCAATTTTTTTAAATTCATTCTCGTGTTCATTCAACACTTTCAAGAACGAATGTAAATTATTTCACAGTTTTATTTCCGATAAATCGTAATACTGTGTCCTAGAAACGATTTCGTTCGTAAACCCGTCAAAGAGGAATAATAATTGAGTGCAGATTTCCCAGAATGTCCGCCCATCTTCATGATTGCCTGCACGTTGTATGTCTGTGATTTCGTTGAAAATCTTAAATAGAGTGTGGCGACATCCGAGAAAAATGCAACAGGAAAAATCGAGACGGTTTTTTTTTGCCTTTATCCTCATAGTATTTTCTTGACGATTATAGAGGAAATGAATTCTCTGTCTGTCATGTTTTTTATACAGCTGTAAACATTAAATTAAAAAAAAAAACAATGAATTCGTAAAACATCAATCCAAATGGCCAATATAGCTTAAAAAAACACAAACTTGTAGCGAACCAATCGACTAGCGCAATCTATGACATCGACTTAAGACTATATAGAGAAACCTGACAACAACTGTCGGGCAGTTGCCCACCAGACACAACACCTGTCTGGTCGGAGGATTCTCCCTTTTCAATGGAGTATTGAGGAACTTTACACTCTGTACCTCATACCCCCTAAAAACTTATTAAGGATAACTTTTGCAGCTGTACACAAAAATCCTATTAACAATATAAAACCGCTTAACAGCCACTAAAAGATCTCATTAATTAAAACTACAATCAAAGAGCCAAAGTACTGTAAAAATGTCCAATAAAAACTAAAAATAACCTCGTATACATTACATTAAAAACTTTTTACTGACGACTATGAATATTAACACAAAGGACATGAAATGTTCTCAAAGAAAACATCTGTTACTAATTATCTGACTAATTATATAGCCACGTCGCACCGGTGACATTTCGAATAAATGTAATCGATCCCGTTAATTAACGAGCATTCGATTAATCGGAATAAAAATAAAATGTTTAAAAATAATATTCATACGTTAATATGTGGGGCGTTTTTTGTTCGAAAACTTGTTGTGACAAGTCTACTCTATGGTTTTGTTTCTAAGAAGAGTTGTGTGTCGTACTGGTTTGTGGAGTTGTAAAAAAGAAATGTATTTTGTTCGTAATGAGGTGAGTCGTGGTGGTCCTTCGTTAAAGAGGACCAAGAACATATACGGTTTGGTGTTCTTGTCCAGCAGCAGCACGCGTAGTATGACCGCCGGAGAAACGACCTATGTCGACGGAAAAATCGTCTAAGGCAGTTGTCCCACCAACGACGAGAAAACGACTAACTATCGGCTATTTTCTCGCTCAAGAAACGTACAATAGATATACTTTCTGTGTGAACAAAAGAGATGCATATACAAACAGTTAATCGCTGACTGTTCACACTGCCGGCGAGCACTCGCTTCACTAGTTTGTCGCTGAGCGACAAGAGCTATGAAAGATAACACTCGCGCGGCGATACTTGCCAAGCGATTAGAACTCACGCCGAGAGAGCAACCAGTGGTCATTTCTCTACAGTGCGTATCTGAAAGTACACGTTTTTTTTATTTAATATGAATATCGAAAAAATCATTTGAATTATCATTGTTATCTAGTTCAGACGACTGTACGCTTGACTGCCGCGAGCGAGTGATGCGAGTAATCGCCCGCCTCACTCGCACACTCGCTTATAGCCGAGCTACACAAATATCGGAACTACGCACTCGCTCCCCGCGTCTCGCTAACTCGTTTCTAGTTCTAGCTCTACTCGTTACTCGTTAATCGTTGCCGGTGAGACAAGTGCCTTAATGATAGATTGTCATTTTCTATCTCTCATGATGTCGATTCTTCCGTAGACAAAACTCGTTTATACAGTGGTCATGCTACGCGTGCAGTCTGTGGCTGTAGGTAGTGATTAAAACGTCAGTTACACATAAAAAATATACGCGCTAGTTAGACATTAAAATGCATGTTTACGAGCTCAAAATAGGAGGAGGCAAAATATTGTTGCTGCTAAGAAACTTCACTTCATTTATTACTAAATTGGCTAAAAATGGATATCTTTTAACATTGTTTTACTAATAAAATTTGTTAAAACATATCCATTCCAAAGAAACACATAACAATTTCGATTTTCCCACATACAATATCAATCAATCAACCATTTTATTATCGGGCAACTACATAACATAAATAAAATATACAAAAAAGACATTCAATAAAAATAAACGAATACATACATATTAAAAACCTTATTACTATTACTTTAACACGTAATGTTGTCGGCGTCGTGTTTCGCTGCGTGGTGTCGCGTAACCGTCCTCGGAAACGTCGATATACGACACCTTTCGGCCAAAAGTTCTCTCTCAAGCAGGTCTGTAGATGGTGGGTTTGAACTCATACCACGAACGACTTAAATTTCATGTTGTGGCGCGATTCCAATCTTTCAACCCTCAGAGTTCAGTTGGTCTTTACTTTCAAATTCTGCACGACTTCTTCAATCGTCGTGGAGAGATGCAGACGTGAAACGTACAGCTGCGTCGTATAATCGAAATTATTTCGATTGAACTCTAAAAACGGTTAAGTCATACAGGAAGACCGACACTCATTCGATTGTGGGTCTTCCTGTATGAATTGACCGCACATATTTTTGATGATTTACTTAGAAATTGCCACACAAAGTCGTAAACAACAACAAAGGGTCGCATTCGCACACACTTAACACTTTCGTCGAAACGTAAATCTTCAGACTGGTTGTTAAATTGCAATTTGTTGTAAATAATCGATTTTTGATGGGTACCCCACTCATGGTGTTATTTGAGTCTAGCTCCGATTATTTTTGCTTAAGTAATACGTTGTTGATCATTCATACTAATATCATAATGCGAAGGTAAGTCTGTATGTCTGTCTGTTAGGTTAGTATGGTCAATCCGTGCCCCAAATTTCATTGAAATCCGTTCAGATTTGTAAAACGTTTGGTTCGAGGACGAGGGTGTCCTGATATACCCGTGGGTATATCAAGTGAAGTGCGACACGTTCGTCCTCGAAGACAAAAATTCGAAGACATGTGACATCTACCAACCCGTTTTGGTCCCGCGTGGTGGAAAACAGCTCACTCCTTGTTGACTGCTGTCTTCTTTTCTTAATGAGAATAGACGAATGTCCCAGCAGTGGGTAAATTAATGGCTGATTATGCGTATAGACCAAGACCTGGGTTAGGTTAGGACAAAGATAGAAAGAAAATACATTTATTTGGCACATGACACAAGTGGACTCAATATAAAACAAAAATAATAAGAGAAAACAAATAAGAGCTCAAATCTAAACAAAAAATAGCCAAATAGGCCCAGTTAAGCAAAATGCTGGGCAACTTAGTGCCCGACGCTGGTTTTCAACAGGACCTAGATTAGTGAGGTTACCGATGTAAAAATAAACCTAAAAAACTTTAAACCCAGTATTACGATCCCGTGGTTAAATTTCCGATCATCATCTGCCTAGCCTTTTCCAAAACTATCTTGGGGTCGGCTTCCAGTCTAATCGGATGCGGCTGGGTACCAGTATTTTACATGAAGCGACTGCTTATCTGAACTTCACAACTCAGTAACTGGATAATACTATACCCCTTAGTAAGACTGGATGTCAGACTTTTGGCTACTGACTACTCATAACGACTATCAAAGATCTACAAATGACAGCCGGGACCAACGGCTTAACGTGCTTTCCGAGGCACGGAGGAAACTCTGTATGTAATTATGGTTAACCATCCACGGACCAACCTCGGCAAGCAAGGCTTAACCTTAAAGATCGACCCGTGTGGCTGTTATTATTTAGCCACGAGCTCCTCAATTAAATTTCCCATCATATAGCGGACGAATTCACAGCCAAAAACTAGTGCTACCAAAGTCTTGAAACCCATTTAAAAGTGTTTAAAATGCGATTAGCATGGTTGTAATGTCTTTATTGGCGGCTAGGCTCCCTGCAGGCTCTGTTTGTGCAGCATTTAAATATGTAATACATCATTGCCTGTCTTAAACCTCTTTGCATGGAATTTCCACGGCGTTTATGAATAAAGATTCATTTGCTGTGTGTGCCTGTACTTGAAAATCGTTGGAAGTCTAAGTAATTTATTATAGGAGTAAAATGGAAGGGATCAAAGTATATTTTGAGAGTCACGTTATCTTTTACAAGTCGTTAGCATGGCTTAATCACCGGTCTCATTGCTGAGACTCGGGCTTCATCTTTGTGAGGAATAGTGAGCTGGAAGCCGGGCGGGCTCTGTGCGGGTTGCTGGACGTCAAATATCTTTGTTTTTGAGGCTCCTTAGCCAAAATGGCTGAAACATACCTTTCTGGATTCGTTCTTTCTGGTTCGTGTCTGTCTGTACGTCCGTACAGAAATTTCACTCAGAGACTTTTTAACCGTTGTTTGGAGATGTGACTTTTACGTCAAACCACAGCAGCAGTAACTTTGTTTTTCATTTACATACTTACTATGAGTGAGAGTTTTACTGTTGAGTGTTTTACATATGTGCGAGCGTTAAAAATACTGTTATTATATTGTTTGATGCCAGCGGACCCTGTGTGTGCGTTCGCACTTGGCAAGTTTTTTTTTTGGTTCTAGGACATATCGGTTTCCTCATAGATTTGACAGCAGTAATAGCAGTGGTGATGAAATAAATTACACACAGAAAATGCCCTTAGGCCTAAATGAGTATTATATTAATAAACGTTATTGCTATACTAGACTATGCCCGCGGCTTCGCACGCGTGGTCACTGGCCCACGGGATTGTACTACCGGGATAAAAAGTATCCTTGTGTTAAAACAGTTTATAAACTACCCGTGTGCCAAATTTCATCTAAATCCGTTCAGTAGTTTTTGCGTGAAAGAGTAACAAACATCCATACTTACAAACTTTCGCGTTTATAATACCTATATTAGTAGGATCTGTCCTCTGACAAGACAAAAAGATTTTGTAACAAAAGTGTTACCCTTTATTTTGCTTTGCTGGTTTCACTTTAAAATAATAAACGCTAAAAGGTTAGTGATAGGTCAACCCTAAAATACTACTCAAAACAGTCACCTTTAACTACACCCACGAATGAAAAGGGTTGACCTTCTCTTGTTCATTTAACACTGTGCAACCTTAAACTCCCTTTTATCGGTTTTTTTTGCGGTTTATTTTTCATACATTTGTCACAATAACTGAACATTTTCCATGACAAACTGTTAAGTGCATTCAATTGAAATAAATCTTGAATAAATTATATACCTATAAAACGGGCATAAAATGCAGAGTGCTCTTGGAATAAATCCAAAAAGGAATGTAAGAATATATTTGCGTACTGCCCTCATTTTTGTCAGTTCAAAAATGTAATGGTCGATTCGTTGTTAAAACTGCATCATTAACAATTAATTTGTGCGAGCATTTAATTTTTAAGTCCGGAACATTTTTGAAACATTCGTTTTCAAAGATACAATACATTAAACAACGAAAATATGAAACTTCTTGTATGAAATTTCTATATTTTATGTTTTTATTTGCTATGGGTTTGCTCTTGACTCTAGTCTAGGTCAGAGATGACAGAGACAAAGTCGACGATGGTACGAGCTTCCCCAGAAGAAGCCTGGTCACTCTAGCTTTTAAGAGATTAGGGTTGTAAGCGTTCAGAAACACAGACCTAGAAGTCGATTAAAACAAGGATCTTAGTCAAAGTATATTTTATTAGCGAGATGAGATCATTATCTGCCTAGCCTTTTACCAACTATATTTGTGTTGGCCTCCAGCCTAACTGAATGCAGCGTTATAACCTCCACAACCCAGTTAGTACTGAGCTATACAAAACCGCTTGATAAGACAGGTTGTCAGACTTTCGGTTCACTGACTACGTGTAACGACTGTCAAAGATCTACAAATGGCAGCCGGGACCAACGGCTTAGTGTATTCGTGCTTTACAAGACCCAAACCAAATGGCATTACGAATGTATTTGAAGTGTTTAATTACAATAAAATTAAAGAGTTAATCGGACAAGTTTGGGTAAGTGTTCGTAATCGTCAAACTACAGTAAGTAATTATGTTTTACGATATTTCGTAAAACATAATTACTTACTGCAGTTGTTGTTGTCTTGGTATTCCAAGAGAAGTGAAAGAAAACATAATTTAAAGGCATTCTGGTGTTAAGTGAACATTGTGTGCGACAGTAATTTGTTTTCAGACATTATGTTAACATTTACCCAGTTTGTGCAACGGAATTTTTATGTTTTTAAGCTTCTTACGTGGTCAAATTATATTATCTTCTCCTTTTTCATTAATTGCAGTTTTAGCATCATAGAATTTTTTTGTTCGTGAAGGAATAGAATATCTTGAATATATACATATACAAAAAAAATAAGAAAAAGAAAATACCCGTAGTTCATCATAACGCATTCAATCCGCGAAGGTTTTGCTAAGTTGTAGCTAATTAGTACACCCACATTTTACTAATGTTCAAGTCCTATCCCCCTAATAAGGGGCGACCCTTTTGCCATGAAGCGGGCACAAATTCAGACCCCGTGGATTTTACTGAAAATCTTCTGAGGGAAAAACCTAATAGGTAACATTTGAACCCAGGACCTTATTTCAAGCAGTCACGCTTTAGACCACCAGAATAACGACATGTAGGTGATCAAAATAATTAATCAGCCAGTCTTTGTGATTAAGTTAGAAGTCTTTGTCATTCTCTTTAATCATTATCATCTTTCACTGCAGTACATGATCACCAGTAGACATAAGCTCATTATATCATCTCTCATTCTCTTGCCCTAAATCCAATTTATTTCGGGTTGTCGAAGCAAGAACAAACTCACTCATACTGATCTATTGCTTGTCATCTCATCAGACGCCCATTTTATTTTCATGCCGTATCATCCTTCACACAGTCCATCCATCGTTTCTTTCGCAGAAGCTAGCAGAAGACAGATCGCAAAATCACGTACTTATGTACTACAATTACACAAATTTTGTTCACGTATCAAGAAATAGAATTCACGGTCGGTCATTCACTTCTTGGCATTGAAACAAAGTCGAAAAGTATGTTTTGAAGAGATTGCATTCTGCGAATGCTAGAACGTAGATTTACAAGGAGATAGATACGGCATTTACCTTATGCTTTTTTAACAACATGTTGAATTTGACGATAAAATTCATCACGATGGTTGCCGTAAGAGGGGCGGCGCGGCGCCGCTGAGGCCGGTTGGAGGAGCTCATAGAAGGAATGGGGGGAGGCCTTTGCCCATCAGTGGGACAGTATAGTATAGGCTACTAAAAAAAACTTAGATCCATGGCTCTTGGGCTCGAATGGTGCTCATCTTCTTGCAAACTTCAGACTATACACCGTGTAAATCACCTCATCACGAAGCCGTCAACCAAGCATTCTGTACATGAAACTAAGTAACTATACGCAAAAATTATTGCTGGGAAACGACTTTTTTTAGGGGGGTGTAAAATCATGTTTTGTGGTAGAACTCAATGTAACGCACTCAAAACATTGTGCTGATGGACGGATTGAATAGTACGGGGGTCGTGGAGGTGTTTAAAGTAAAAATCTTACATTAAAAACTTGTATTTAAAAAAATACTTGTCAAAAAGTTGAAACTTTGACCCCTAATATCTCCGTAACTAGAAGGTTCCCAGGTACGGTGTAGAACAAAAAAATGATCGCAATGACAGGGAGAACCAGTGCCTTTCGGCTTCGTTAAGAGGTGTTTTACACCCTTTATTGTTATTTCTGGAGAGACTGGAAGCCTAATAAAACAAGATAGATGATAGTTGTAGGTTCTTTTATTAGTTATGGTTGTGTGGTCAAGCCCGTCATTCTTCTTCCAATCTTCAAGAGATTGACTGAAACGTACGACGACGTTTTAAATTCGTTTATCGTTAAACAATTTAGTGATTTGTTGTGCAAGTGGTCCAAAAGTCTACAAAAAGCTCAGTTTTACGTTTAGAAGTTCCCATAAAATCCAACACACACTTAACCGACTAAAAAATCATCAAATTACCCTCGACGGCGTGAGTGTTGCCCGCTTACAAATTGCACAGAATGTAAGTTCTTGGTAAAAATTTCTGTGTGCAAACCGACGTTTTTGCTGCTTCTAAAGACACCGCGAGAAATCTCCGCGAACACTTTAATTTGACAAATTTGTAAATGTTTACATGGCTTCACATTTATGAGGTGGGCAGAAAAACTTTTTAAAGACATATTATTCGTTTATCAGCTGTCAAATTGAGCGGCCATTTTGGGAAGTTTGATAAACGAAAATATGTGAAAAACTTTACGGTACCTACCTTTTCAATGATCATTTCATTCAGAGGCACCGACAAATTTTTACCTACTTGAGAATTTTCCAGCCAGTTTTTAAGTGCATAATTATATGTAACTCATCACCTCCATCCTCGTCAAAATTCTGGAGGTTGTCATAAAAGACGAAACATATCAATTTAAATTACGGAACCTGGTCAATGATTAATAAATGTTGCTTGTTTTAGTTGTCTGCTGGCTGCGTTTTAACGTGTGGTCCAGATATACCCATTTTATTATAGATTTGGGTCTAGAATCATTAGCATAGCTCCTTGAATTGCGATCGAGGATGCAAAACGACAACCTGTATAACCGAGGCGACCCCATTCAAATATAGTTTATAATATGCATCAGACCGTTAAAGCCATACTGATACCTTCCGACAAAAATAACCCGAAGCGACAAAAACATGACACCTTCGTCGGTGACATACAGGAACAGAGCATCGTGTGACCATAACACCTTTAAACTAGTTTTTATCCATAAATTAATTACTGGCCTAAAGACCATTGGCCATGAAAGTACCGTCAACTTTAATTGTTATAATTATATGTAGGAGTCAACTTTTTCAAAGTTCACATTCCTGTCTTCACGCTTCTTTTTCCTCGGAGGTGGGCAGAATTCCGATCGGCCACCTTGTTAAGCAAGATCGGAATAGTGTTTAATAAAATTTTATTAAAATGCGGTGACAAGAGATTATAATATGCCATGACCACTTTTGTTATCCGTATAAGTACTGCGGCTGATAAATATAAAAATATTTTTAATTTGAGGAAGGAAGGAAACATTATTATACAAGGTGTTGTTTTGCATTCGACAAAATTCAGGATGTTGTCATAAAAGATATAAATAAATAATATAAAATACGGTACCTAGTTAATTATTAACAAACACTGCTTTTGTTTTGTTGTTTAAATTTGTTAGTGTTTCAGAATAACCTTCTTCCTAACCTTCTTAACGTGGTTTAGGGAATAAGAAATTATCGAATAAACGTTTTGCCAATTATGTTTAAGTCATGACGAGCTTTACCATCAACCGAGCACAAATCCAGACACTGTGGCTGCTACTGATAAATTCCTGATGGAAAAACCCAATAACACTTTGCCCGACCTGGAAATCGAACCCAGGAGTTGCAGCTCAGCAGTCGCGCTTACAACCACTAGACCAACGAAGCAGTCCAGGTCCAAGATCATCATTAATCATGTAGGTACTGAATCCTTTTAAAACTTTGGTCACACATCATATTCATCATATTGCGTTACAATAAGAGACCATCCTCAATACCATTTTCACATCTTTAGTGACCAATGTCTGTTCACACTTAAGTGACCGAGTATACTCATTTTGAGGTCCCTTTTACCCTCAAGTTGAGTATTAAGTTTCGAGACCACAGTTCTGTTGGGGGCAGTGGAGCATAATGAAGGTTGTCCCTGTAACCATTGAATGAATCTGCCCTTTTTATGTGAGCTAAAAATAATTTAGTCGACAGTTTCAATGGAGAGTGAAATGTGCCGTTAAGGCACCCGCGGAAAGGCGCGACGCGACACGCCGCGACAAACCCACGTAGAACAATTTCTATGAAAACGCGCGCTCACACAGTCGCGATACGACGCGGCGCAACGCGACGCGTACCTGGATTTTTTCGAGAGCGCGACGCATTGCGCGTTCCGTGCAGCACGCCGCGACACACTCTGCGACAAGGAACAAACGATTCGTAGAACATTTTGTATGCAGGCCAGCCTGCCGCGCTCTGTCGGCTCACTTCAACTTCAACTCGTTGATCGATTATCGATCCTAACGTATCGAAAAGCGATAAAAAATTTCGAAGTTTGTGTTGTGTTTAATTACGTAACTTGAAAATCGACTTTTTATTTTGATAGATGATATTTGATTCATTTTGATATTAAATGTTAGAGTAAAGCATAAAAATGATTATCCAAAAAGATTATGTCCATAGGACAACCCAATTTTAAGATAGCGTCTGTAATACATTAGCATTAGCAAAGCAAATATAATAATATATTCAATCTCTCGTTAGGCAGATGGATCAAGGGCTTGATTCAGAAAGCGGTATTCCTGGGCACTATCCTAATCTGTCACTTCTCGATACGTTAGGATCGAGTAATCGATGCGATGCTGCGACGCGTCGCGTCGCGCCTGTCTGAAGGAGCTTTTATTGGACGGATTTTTACGGATTTTTGTTTGTCGACAGTTGTTACAATTATGTTTCATTCAAAGTATTTTCTATCAGCTTGCTGTGATATCAATTGCATTAAATTAACCACAAGTGTTTTTTTGTGTTTGACCATAATGTTGGAGAAATTTTAAAGAATCTGAAAGTGTGTTTTTTTGTTTTGTTTTATTGCATGTTCACATGATTATTGCATGATACCGACAAAATAACAAAAGATTGTACTCTTTAGATTATTTAAAGCGCGTGAGAAAGATGCCGAGTATCTGAATTCCACATCGTTGGATAAGTTCACTAATGAATTAATTTTTTAAGTAAGATTTAAAATACTGGTATTCGGCTGCATCCACTCCATCAGTTTTAAACGTGCAAAGTGAAAGACAAAATGAACAGAAAGTAAAGTATCGGATATCAGTATTACAAAAGGTATAAAGTAATAATTCAAAATTATTAAAAAAACTATTAAATTTTTTTCAACATAAAATCAAACCCAGAACCATTAACGATTGCTAACATCTAAGACCAATGAAATAATTATTTATTTATTTAAATGTAAAAATGTACACTTATGCGCAGTAGTATTATTTCTTATACAATGGTATAATAAGTACTTATAAGTAAAATAACTAAAACATATTCAAAAGTTTCAAGTAATGATAGTTCAATTCAGATTGGTAGCGACCTGCCCGATATAGGTTCATTTAAACCTATGTTTTAGGCCATCACTTTACATAGCACAATTTATTTAATTAGGGCAGTAAAATTATAAAATAAAATTAATCTATTTACAACTATAAGTATAATCAAATTGGTACAAAATAAAAACAACAAAACAAGCTAATTAAGTAAATATGTACAGTGCCCCACACCGTTATCTGACCCATCTCACAAAGCCAAAAAGAGGCAAATGGGTCAGGTAATGCTGCTCACTGACTGTACAAATAGATGCGAGAGGATAACATAATCATACAACTTCTAGAAGTTTTTCTGTGTCTGTGTAATTAAGTATCGCTAAATAATCCGACATTACATAACTACATTTTTTATAACTTAAACTATAGAAGTTTAGTATCTTGTTAAGTCTATTATAAAGAAAAGGTCCTAAAAAGCATAACATCGATTTGCAAACGCAATGAAGTTAGTTGACACACATGATAACTTATCAATCTCAAAATCTAGCTACGCCAATAAAGTGTGTATTCCAAGATAGTGTTAAGGTTATCTGAAACAAGAATCTCGGCTTGAACTTTAATAACTTGCGTTTATAGAAAATATGATGTGGTCCTAGCAGTGAATTCTGGTAAGTAGGTAATATTTAAACGTCAGCTTCGTTAGGTGGGTATTTTCTATGAGGTAATGCTATGGGATCGGTCTGTAATTGCCAGCTTAGGACAAAGGTGTTTTCACATATAGGGGAGAGCAAAACATTGAGGTATTACAGACTATTGTACGCGGTATGTAGTTTATATAGGGTGACTGGTAATTATTAGTGACCGATACTTAAACACAAAATTATACTCATGATAACAAACAACTTTCACAAAGAAACATTTTTATACTCATTCACTTTTATCACAAGCTGATAGGCCAGAGGCGTGCGCGCGGGAATTTCATGCGGCTATTGTGATAAAAGTGAATGAGTATAAAAAATGTTCCTTTGAGAAAGTTGTTTGTTATCATGAGTATAATCACGTGTTTATATATCGGTCACTAATTACCAGGTACCCTATATGTGACATAAACTTTCACCAGAGGATCAGTAGTAGGACTCCGGCTCCTACTCCCAAGTTTTACCTTTTTCGTTTTAAAAATGTATGGCACAGCTGCTTCATCAACTGCGTAGCCTTTTCCCAAACTATCTTGGAGTCGGCTTCCAGTCTAACTGGATGCAGCTGATGAAATTTTACATGAAGCGACTGCCTATCTGACCACCACAATCCAGTAACTGGGTAATATAATAGACTAGATGACATTTTTCCGACTTCTCGTAAAGACTGTCAAAGATCTACAAATGACAGCCGGGACCAAAGGCTTAACGTGGTTTCTGAGGCATGGAGGAAACTTGGTATGTAATTATGGTCACCCATCCACGGACCAACCTCGGCAAGCTCGGCTTAACCTTAAAGATCGACCCGTGCGGCTGTTATTATTAAGCCACGAGCGATGGCACAGCTGCTTATACCATGTCAATCCATTTAAAGAAAGAATCAGTTTAACGAATCATTGCTTGATTTTGACGCAAAACCTTCTTTATCCAAGACATTTTTCCATAATCATAACTGGTCCTTTCTAATTATCACAAATATTAGTAGCCATCAGCATCGAGTCCAATGCAGTACCTACTTCATCATAAAATCACCGTCTGCCCACCTCATCCAATAATGAAGAAACTTACATAGACCTTTAGAGCCTATGCACGCGGTGAGAAGATATCGCCGCATTGGTGGGCACACGGACGGTGCGGCGTTACCGCAGCAACGCTGCGACGAAAAAAAAAACAAGTATGCCGCTTTATCGTCGCAACGCATACACCCCTCCCCGCCTCGCCTCGCGCCAGAACGCGTCGTGCGGCGTCGTGTGATATAGGTACCATGGATTTTTAAATGCAGGACGCCGCTGCTACACCGCTCCGGCGTCACACCGCCGCCGAAATGTACTTATGCATAGGCTCTCTAAAATTAAGTTCTTCATTTCTCAACCTTCCACTACACTATACCTCAAAAACCATAGATTCTAAGTGAGTTAAAATAAGTAAGTGCGATGTACTTACAGTTAATAGGCTGTAGGGCTTAGTCGACGGCGGCTAATTGAAATAGACGTAAAATCGATTAGTGCAGTGAGCGCGGGCAGCGTGCAAGCACCAGCGTGCCCTACGGATTATCTCGGATTATGTAGTATATGGGTAAAAAACAGATGATTTCTTGGTTGAAAATGAAGTGTAAACTTACAATGCACTTACAGGATGTCTTCCGTGACTTTCGATTATTGTAAGCGCCGTTATTTCGGGATGACTAGAGAATGCGGGATGACGGTAAATAAATTATTGGGTGATGACAAATCTACTATCCAAAACTATTATTTACCATCCATCCGCATTCTCCATTCATCCCGCGATCATGCACCGTGAAAGCTTAAAACAGGAAAAGGAAGTGCGTAACCAAAAGAACTGAGTGAAAAAAATATAGTTGAGGTTGAGAGGCATTAGTACAGTACAGTTCTGAAGCCGACTGTCGTAAACACAATGGCAAAGCCACCTAACAAAATGCGTCCGTAGATGACGTCATAGCCGCATGCTGCTGTTTTGTTAGAGTAACACAAATACTTGATGACTCGCTTTTTCTGCTTTCTGTCAAGGCGATTACGGGTTTTTCTTGTTGCAGGTTGCAATTGCGATCGCTTAAACCTTGGCAAAAGTCGATCAAAACAAAATTAACGCAATTTTCATGTGATACTACGAACTACTACTGGCACTATTCTTCTCCTTTTGAAATGGGTAGAGTAAGACTATGCCCGATTTTCTTATTATCTGGAAAGAACTTTTAGAGTGTCGTTAACTGAAACAGTTTTCCTCATCCCAACTTTATAGTTACTGTAAAAAAAAAAAACATTCCATAATATTCTGAAATCCTAACATATACTGTTGTCTAATGTAACTCTATCCCCCTGTGCGTTGCGTCTCACCTTTCGCTTTTCAATCATACCCGCTGGCGAAGGTAATTCGGGTGCGGTCCTGCCCCTGTCAGACCATGTCCCTATCGCCGGTGTAAATACTAACGACCTTTAACGTGTCTGGGACTAATCGAGAATGGTATTTTTACGTATACTGTGTGTACGTACGGTTTTTTGGGATGGGTTATTTTGACAGTTGAATGCGGTAAGGTCTGGTAGGGTATTTTTAAATTAGGAATTGGTTCGATTGGGACTTATGTTTGGGTTTGTATTCTTATTTTTAGATCGAATTTCAAAGGTGGGGATAATTTTAAGATCTAATTTCATTTATTGATGTGGACCACAATCGCCTTACCACTTTTGAAAAAAAATATAACATTGAAAAATTTAACCGTCACATTAGTTGTAAAGCAAAAATAGACCTCGACGTACCATGTACCACATATTTTAACCTTAGGGTTGTTAATTGCGAGGTCGACTATACCGATCGATGTACAGAGAGACTTTCAAAACATTAAATTACTTTCCTACCAAAACCAAAGACAAAACGATGAAAACAACCAGTTTTATAACCCATCTGTTACCTTCCCAGACCCAAATATATCTCTCCTATCAAATTCCGTTCACCGAAAATCGCCTAAAATAACTTTAAAACAAAAGAGCACCAAAACTTCGTAACCTAAAGCCTACAGAGGCTTGCCTCCGGGCTGTGGTCCCGTGTAGAAACTAGAGAACCGTCCCATAGTCTCGGGTTACACTATCCATTTATTTGCCACACAACCAACAAGTTTTTATTTATTTTAACCCCTCATTTCACTGGATGATTCATTCGCGACAGCTTTATTTTTAAAATAGGAATCGAATTTGAAATAGTCGCATTCGAATGGCTGTATTGCACTGATGATCATGGCTTTTAAAATATAGTATAAATAATAGTATAGTATTTTTTTTTACTCTTTGGTGTTTCCATTTAAATTTCGAATGCGTTTTCTGTTTTTGTTTAAAGTGAGGCCGGATTTATTTTTTGAGTTTCATCGTGTGGATTTTGGTAGATTTATAGTTTCGCTTTTGTATGTAATAGTGTACTGTAGTTAATACTGTAGGGGTTTATATATTTTGATGGTAAAACAAAAACGTCACGTGCATCATGTAATAATGCTTTGGAGCTAAATAGTAAAAGGACAATAAATTATTTATTTAATTAAGTACAGTACACAACATACATTTTGTTAAGGAAAATCGTGGGACCTACACGCTAAAACACATTACAGCATAACATTAGTGAAAAGGTTATGCTGTTAATTTAAATTCAAACTTGTTATTTAAATTGCCAATTTAACAACGCAACATCGTAAAAAGCCTATTCACTTTTTAATTAAAAAACCTTTACAAAAAGTTCCCATTTAAAAAGAAATTCAAAATACAACTGGCTAAAACTCCAGCCATTAAGCCATTTGCAAGTAACAATTAATTGTACAACACTAACATAAAAGCCAGGAAATATAAACACATCATTACAATTTTATTAATAACCCATTGGAAAGCATAAAGCAAATGCAACAAATTATAAATGGCTCAGTTTAAGTGTGTACTTACTCCTTGCATGACTACGAAAATTATTACAGTAAGACCATTTCGTACAAAACTTATAATAACACTAGCTCTGCCCGCGACTTCATCCGCGTGGAATTTAAGAAGTAGCTTAAGTTACTCCTCATTACATCAGCTATCTGCCCGTGAAAATCTCGTCAAAATCGGTCCAGCCGCTGCAGAGATTAGCCGGAACAGACAAACAGACAGACAGTCAGACAAAAATTGTAAAAATGTTATTTAGGTATATGTATGCACCGTTTATACATTCATAAGCATGTAGTAAAAAGCGGTTATTTTAACATTACAAACAGACACTTTAATTTTATTTATTTGTATGTATAGACAAGTAAAGAAAAGCTGACACATAAAAAAAAAGGCTTGTTGTGCCAGCCTCATCCAAGATTTCTCTTCAACCAATAACATATACGAGCAGAATTTTATGTTACCCGTGCTTTGGCCGCCCGATTGTTCATCAATAATTAACTCTTTTTTTACAGCGATTACAATGACAGAAATATGTACTTAGTAGCTAATCACCAACCAAACGAAAAGGATCTGTAGCGATACAAAGAGCAACTTTCTACTAAAAGTACTACAGCGCCATCTATGACACGACGGAAGAACTAACGTCAATTTCCTACATCGCGCAAGCAGAGTTTACATCGACTTAAGACTATATAGAGAAACCCGACAACAACTGTCGGACACTGCCGCCCATTACGAACCCTCGCGCTTTAGTACAGTACGCCGTCCTAGGCATACCCTCGTCACTCCAGATGATGCTATCACCCTCCTCCAGGAGAGTAGCAAAGAGACTAGCACTCTTAAAAACTTCCGACTCAAACCGCCGTCTTTCCGACCTCGCCGTCGAGGTCCGTCGCGACGTCTCGGTCCATTTCCAATAGTTTTAAATCAGCCCCTAAATAATAATATTCCATTCAGATCCAGCCTGTCCCCATGCAGTCCTCCCCCAGCGACGCCCTAAGCCGAGGTTCGTACCCCACAGGGGATGCCCTTAGCGTGCAGTCGCTTAGTTTGTAAGTTTTTATGCCCTGGCTGGAGACCTTACTCTTAAGGCACCCACAGGATAGTCCGGTTAAGCAGACGACAACCTCATAGGTTGAACTGCGAGATGCCATTCACAAAAAAAAAAAACTGTCGGACAGTTGCCCACCAGACACAAAACCTGTCTGGTCGGAGAATCCTCCCTTTTCTAAAGGGTATGAAGAACTTTACACCCTGTTCCTCATACCTTTAAAGATCAAAAAACTAAAAATTGAGTCACTTTACTGGATTTGACAATACAAGGTGTCAGCAGACGCTTTACGAAGCCGTCAATCAACCAAACATTCTGTAATCAAACTAAGAAGCCCTATGCAAAAATTATTGCTGGGAAACGAGTTTTTTTTGCGGGAAAAATCACGTTTTACGGTAAAACTCAATAGTGGGTTAGCACTCAAAATGTTATGCCGATGCATTGAATAGTAAACGGGTCATGGAAATATTCAAAGTACACTACTAAAATAAAAAATTGTGCGTGGAGCCCCTCCGCGCGGAAGAAGTGAAACTTCGTAATACTACACACATGCGTTCGAGTGCCACGCATTCATTCTCGTATTTTATTGAGCTTCTAAATAGTATTTTGTTGACTTCATGTTGTATTATTTTAATTACATAATTATTACATAAGTTAATCGAGGTTATTCTACTCATGGAAATTGAGCGAAGGCTGGTCACACCGAAAAATCGAATGCATGACTGTTTGCACGCTATCTTGCGTACCTAGTAGAACTACGTAGTCACAAATCTTGTAATACTGCCATCTCTTAGTGAGTTCTAGAAAATGTTCCCCCTCCATGGTAGCGTTAAACTTGTTGGAAGTCACATAAGAAGTTTCACTTCAAAAAAAAAAGTATTTTAAAAAAGTTGGAACTTTGACGTCCTATATCTCAGTAACGACAAGTTTCCCAGGAATGGTCCAGAACAAAAAAAAATGATCGTAATTAGAGAGAACAAGTGCCTTTCAGATTCGTTAAGGGTATATTTACACCCTTTACATGGCAATAATTTCTTTAGATCATTTTTTTCAACACGTAGAACTAAAAAATCTTCAAAGTGTAAACAACAGTGAGACTAGTTTATTTTCTAAAGCTCGCCATCAATTTAACCGTAGGTTTCAAACTTTCAGTGGGCCTTCTGCAACTTTTTATTTTTATTAAAACCCAACGGTGTTTGAGTAACGACATCCGTTTGTAATTAAGCCTGCCCGCCCTACTTCGGTTCAGCGTGAAGATATGATGGTAGATTTTAGGCTATCATTAGTCAAACAGCTACTGTGATAAGAATATCAGATCGGTAATGTGAAAATGCATTTGAGTTGCATTTATTCTGCGTAGGAGAGGGCGAGGTCCGAGTGCTAGCGATTTTGTAATACAAGGTGTTGTTTTGCATCCTCGTCCAATTCAAGGAGGTAACTAGGCTAATGATTCTTGGCCTGAATCAATAATAAAATAGGTAGGTAATTTTTTTTCTCTCTTATTTACGGAAATCGGTAAGTGTGGACCACCCTTGTTTTAACCGCGGACCGTCTGATCCTTATAACCTCGCTTACACACATACAAAGAAACTCAAACGTTTATTCGATAATTTCTTATTCCCTAAACAACATTAAGGGAGTTATTCTGAAATACTGACAAAAATAGCCAACAGAAAAAAAAACAGTGTTTTTTAATTATATAATAACTAACAAGATACCGTAATTTATATTGATTATTTATGTCTTTCGTAACAACATCCTGAATTTTGATGAGGGTGCAAAACAACACCCAACATTTTTGTGTTATTTCATTTGACAGTTTTTTTCCGTGGGTGTCCGTAGTTTTTTGATGACGTATTCTTAAACCACATCTCTGTACAAAAAGGTAGGAAGTTGACTGTATATTTGACTCATACACTGCAGCACTGGAACCAAGAAAAGAGTATTGAAAAACAGGTGGATCAGTTTTTTGGGGATCACAAGAGCGATGTTAGTAATTCGGTGAGTTTTTCGTCCTCGAATGTGATGCGGACAAACAAACATTGTCCCGATTTTTATTCTCGCTGTCCCGGTTTTTTACATAGGTAGTAATAAACTGGATCCCGACCGGATTACCGATTTACTTATGAGTAAAAACTCTTTACTCTCTCCACTCAGTCCACTCATTATTATTGTACAGTTTCGCAACACCGTTGTCCCGGTTTTATTATCGACATCTCGATTTTTTATGATTAAATCGCTAACTCTACTCTCTCCCGCTCGCATTAGCACCGCAGCTTTACACTCTGTCCATTCATCATTAATGTACAGTTTCACCGAGCATTGTCCCGATTTTTATTCTCGATTTCATCAACTCAGTGAATTTGGGTTAATGGGCATCTCTACGTTTTATGTGTACTTGTATTTATTTGCTGGCAGTACTTCATTAAAGATTTTATGTTTTTTGTAGAGGTTAAAGTTTATAGGTGAAAGAATGAAATTATGGTACTTTGGGATTATTGTATTATTTTATGTAAGTTGCGTAAGGACGCATATTACATAATAAAAAAGAAGATAAATATATAGAATGTGGCTGCGATTTTTGGTGTTTTAAATTTTCTATGATTTGGAACACCAAAAATCAGAGCAAGAAAGTTGTTGCTGTTAGAAAACTATATTAGCCTTTTACTATTATTAACCTTTTAATTATGGCTACTTCCCATTTCACCGGGTAACAAAATACCTACGGGGAAGTGCATAATATGTTGTTTTGATCTTCAAAGATTTATTTTCCAACTTATTAATTATATTGATTTTTATACGGTGCAGTAAGCCGACCAAAAGTTGCAATAAAACTTCTAGATGATATTGCTATATTTGCTGTAACAGTAACGTTTATAACGATAGAACTCATTTCACAGCAAACAGGTCAATGACCAACGCATTTCAAATTCTAATTGACCAGATTAATAACTACATAACTTACGTGGACTTCATGTATGATAAATCAGTATTCTGACAAATCACAACTCAAGTACAAGTACTAACAAGCTGCTATCCCATCACTGGTCGAACACAACTCGTTCAACCCACAAATAAACTCGATACTCACATATATTCCCTATAACCAGCCCCAACCAATACCGTACATCACTACTTCCGTGCTAAACTATTACATAAATACTATAAACACCGTTGGCGTTTATATATCGAATATCGATACTTATTTATATTCAAAACGCAATCCCTATGCGCGGACGTATGCAGTAGTCGATTTTTCAGTGTTCGCCCCTGCGGCAAGTGTCGATAAATTGTTGACTACATAATGTTTTGACATCACTAATAAATTGTGAATGTGATATGACTAGCGTTAAATCCGCTACCTTGGTTGAGTACAGGTGCGTGGAGAATTCGAAGGATTGCTTGTTAGATTTATTTATTGATTTCTGGAGTATAAATCAGTGTTGCAAGTGGGTGCTAAGTTTCTAGATTTGGTAAAAAAAAATGAAATGTGGGTAGTTGTATAGTTACATCAGTTTGACGTTTAAAGTATTTGATTTTCTGTAACATCTACATAATGTGTTACTGTTTTGTATTCATTCGATGCCGATCAAGATATTTATTTATTTGACGGCACGGTTGGCGCAGTTGTTGAGCAATCGACTGCTGCGCTGCGTGTCGCGGGTTCGATCCCCGCACGGAACAAATATTTGTATGGCCTACAGATAGTTGTTCCGGGTCTGGCTGTTTGTGTATGTGAGTTTAAATGTTTTTAAACGCACCTACGATACAGGAGTAATTCCTAGTGTGGGGCAATGTTTTTTAAATAACAAACAAACAAACATATTTGTTAACGAACTCATTTCAAGTGGTAATCTAGTTGAATAGTTGAATGCCTGAAGATGAGAGAGTCTATCATCACAATTTCAGCCCCGAACCCTTCACGGCCTTCACTGATGGGTAGAGGTCTTCCGTTTCTTCTGTTATACTGTTCAATGCGGTACATCCCTTATCCATCAGTTTCCCGCGACTTTGACGAAATCGCCAACCTAACACGCTAGAGGACGACCATGGTTTTATTGGTACAACCTTGGCTATTCGGGTACATCTTTACTCCTGCAGCTACCTCTGCATTTAGCCAGACGTCCCGCCCAACTCCTGCATCCAAGAACAACTGCCAAGCGGTGAAGGATTTGTGCAGCTAATTATGGATTTGTGTGGCTAAAGTGGGCTGATTACCTAGAAATACGAAAAGACTCACGGCTTGATTCAGAAAGCAGCACTTCTGAACACGGTGCGTATTGTTAAGAGGTTCTTTTCTCTGGAGCACTGACCATCGGTAGCTCGGACCCTGATTCCGATGTCGGTGGGCTACTATTTTCATATTTTCTTAAATATTATTTTATAAAATAGTCCTGTATTTAAACAGGAGCTCGTGGCCAAATAATAACAGCCGCACGGGTCGATCCTTAAGGTAAAGCCGTGCTTGCCAAGGTTGCTCCGTGGATGGGTGACCATAATTGCATACCGAATTTCCTCCGTGCCTCGGAAAGCACGTTAAGCCGTTGGTCTCGGCTGTCATTTATAGATCTTTGACAGTCGTTATGAGTAGTCAAAAGCCAAAGAAAGTCTGACATCCAGTCTTACTGGGTATCATATTACCCAGTTACTGGGTTGTGGAGGTCAGATAGGCAGTCGCTTCATGTTAAATACTGGTACTCAGCTGCATCCGGTTAGACTGGAAGCCGACCCCAACATAGTTTGGGAAAAGGCTAGGCAGATGATGACAGGACTATTTAAACATGTAAAAGATGTGTTGTAAGAACTCACAGGTTATTATATTACGCATTTCTGTACAAAGCAGTACCTTTCTATCTAACTGTACACGAAGGCATGTAGCAAAAGTGATAGCATCTAACTATTCCGTTGATTATTTCATAACACTTTATTACTAAACACGTTTATAAATAGCGGGCGGAGCCGGGTGTAGCCGTTATATTGATGCGACCGCTTCATTAGAGTTACATTAACTTGCATATTTTAATATAAAATGTTTTTAAGCTTTTTCTTTGTAACTGTACTTTTTTATGGTAGGTAGTTTGAGGTGCTTTGATACTTGGTATCCTAAGCTATCGGTTAGTTTCCAATGCATTCTGATTTGAAATTGGAGATAGATACATTGGATATTTTTTCATAAACAAAAAATGGTTTTTCCAGTGAAAAAAAATCTTATCTTTGCGTCACTGAAAGGTTTTGCACTTCAAGTAGTATTTGCATGCTCGTTTTGCTGTCCAAAATAATACAATTTCAACAAAAGATCGTCAAATCAAACGTTTTAAATTTTATTTTATTAAAATACAGTACGGTTGGCGCGTGTGGCTGCGTGTCGCGGGTTCGATCCCCGCACGAAACAAATATTTGTTTGCGTACAGATAGTAGTTCTGGGTCTGACTGTTTGTGTATGTGAGTTAAAATGTTTGTTAAAACGCATCCACGATACAGGAGAAATTCCTAGTGAAGGGCAACGTTTTCTTATAAAAAAATGTATTCATAGAGTTTCTTGACTTACCTTTTGACGTTCATTAGTGCTCATGCATAACATGAACATATAAAATAAATACATTTAAATTTCTATGTAAATATTGCCTACTAAGATAGCCACCACCATCACAAGTATGATAACAAAATAATCGATAGATACAAAAATATGAGGTCAACAAAATACTTTCACCCCAATAACTAAACATCTAAAGACTCAGTACAACACTAATGCACCATAAGATCTGTCCTAAGCCTTAGTACACACTGTTTATCAATCAAAGTATCGGCGGGGTGCGCACTCAATAACAAAGGATTACAACGTCAGAACAGGACGGATGGGCAGCGCAAGAAGTGTTTAATAGCACTTTATAGGTTTTAAACTATCAATTGATTGAACTGTTGTGTACTGGGGTTTATGAACTGATTGATTGGCGGATTTGGGCCCTTTCTTGGCGGGTGTTTTAAACTTTTTGTTGTGTGAAGCCGTTTTTTTAACGATTGAGTTAGTTTTTGAGTGATTCTAGAAGCTTTTTACAAGTATTCGAAAAAAAATAGTGGGTACAGACGCCAGCATTTCTTTAATAGATTTTTAACCTTATCGTTAAAGAATACGGTTCTAGGTTGATTGGGAAAATTTGACAGATTTGGGTAGCTTGGCCTACAGGCTGGCGTAAAACTTTAATCAACATTTTACCAGTTAAAAGGAATTAAATACAAACTCCCTGATAATAAAACACTCACAACAACTAGTATTTTGGTATGAAGCAAAATCTATATAAATTATATTTACTCGATTTGAACGTGCTTGTCGTCTTGTGGATGGGTGACCATAATTACATATCGAGTTTCCTCTGTGCCTTGGAAAACACATTAATATTATGCCGTTGGTCCCGGCTGTCATTTGTAGATCTTTGACAGTCGTTACGAGTAGTCAGAAGCCACCCAAAAAGTCTGACATCCAAGGGGTATCGCATTACCCAGTTACTGGGTTGTGGAGGTCAGATAGTCGCTTCATGTAAAATACTGGCACTCAGCTTTATCCGGTTAGACTGGAAGCCGACCCCAAGATAGTTTGGGAAAAGGCTAGGCAGATGATGATGAGATGCCGTTACTGAGGTGTCGTGGTATTTGCCATCTTGGTTTTTGTCACCAACTATTGCTTAATTTCTCAAAAATATCCAAAATTGGGAAGCGCAAACAAATACATCATCACATCACAGTCGAGTTGCGGCCAAACAAGCCCACACGTTTAGTATAAAAAAATAAACCATTGTACAGACTGAAGAATTGCCTTTTCTGTCAATTAAGTAAACACAAGTAAAAGATTAAAATACTTAAAGTCCATTACCTCCAGAATAGTCTACAACATGAGTATCCTACATTCCAGTTTGCAAATTAATTCATAAATCGTCCATCTCAACAGGAACTCGAACGTAGTAAAATGCGGACCTATTATAGAGAAGAGCCTTTTCCACATTTTATATACTTACTTGCTTGACTATTAATAACTGGGTGGTCTTACTAAATGCGCAAGTCCATTTGTGGTTGAAAAAAGATGGTAAGTGCGTGTTGAGTATGGATAGAAGAGGTTCCGTTGTCCTAGGTAATAAAAATGTTGCGTCGTCTGCTTTACGAGAACATTCTAGGATTACGTTCGAGTCTAGAATGATCCAGTATGTCTAGAAGATTCGAGAAAAATCCTAGAATGTTCCACTATGCAAATGTCTAGAAAGTTCAAGAAAATTCTGGAACCTTCTAGAAAGATTGGTTCCACTATGGAACTACCTAGAAGGTTCGAAAAAGTTGTGGAACTTTCTCGAAGGCTGGATTCCCCTGAGGAACTGCCTAGACGTTCACGGAAGCTGTGGAAGTTTCTCGAAGATGGGTCAGCCATATAATTTGCTGACAGGGTAGCGCGAGCGAGGAGTCTGATTTCGACTACAGAACGAAGCGATCCAAGTAAACTACTAGTGCGATATCTAAAGGAATAGTGATCAGTTTTGTACTTGTGATTTATTTAAGTGTTTTGTGTTAAATAAAAAAAAAGTATTGTGTCGTTTTATTAAACCACGTTAAAAGTGAAACTTTTTTTCACACTATAGATAGACATTTTTACTAAAAAAATTTGGAATAATATTCCATTAAGGGTATAAAACGTGGAGTAGGGATAAAGTAAAAGGCTTTATCCCTACTCCGCGGCCGAGCGTCACGCGACATGCAACACACAGACGAAAAAGTTAGAGACGATGTAATAAAAGTTTCACTTTTATAATTAGTGTTTAATTGATAGTGTTTTAATTTATCCCGTACCCAGCCCGTAACAATAATGAAGCTAGTTCTCGAATTGTTTCATTTGTAAACCTTTGTAGGATCTAAATCAGGGTAATATTCAAGTTGTAAACGGAGTCTTTACGAGGCCGTCAACCAAGCATTGTGAACATCAAACTAAGTAACTCTATGCAAAAATTATTTCTGGTTTTCGTTTTTTTTTGGGGTCAAAAATCACATTTTACGGTAGGACTCAAAGTAACGCGCTCAAAAACTTGTGCTAATGGATGCACTGAATAGTGCGGGGGTTATAGAGCTAAGGAAAGACTAGATAATAATACATTATTAAAGACTAGTATACTTGTAAAAGTTGACCCCAATATCTCCGTAAATAGAAGGTTACCAGGAATGGTCTAGAACAAAACAATTATCACATTACATGCAACAGTAGTACATTAGTAACTCTATGCAAAAATTATTTCTGGTTTTCGTTTTTTTTGGGGTGAAAAATCACATTTTACGGTAGGACTCAAAGTAACGCACTCAAAAACTTGTGCTAATGGATGCACTGAATAGTGCGGGGGTTATAGAGCTAAGGAAAGACTAGATAATAATACATTATTAAAGACTAGTATACTTGTAAAAGTTGACCCCAATATCTCCGTAAATAGAAGGTTACCAGGATTGGTCTAGAACAAAAACATTATCACAATAACGAACAAAACAAGTGCCTTTCCATTTGTGAATTATTTTACAGATTTTAGTAGCGGACGTATTTAAACTGCAAACTACGGTATGCATTTTATTTTGTAAAATTTTGGTATTATCGTTAGTTTAGCAAAAGATAGAAACTGGTAACATCTCCCTTGCAAATAGTATGTAAAAATCTCTGCGTGTTTCCATTTGCATAAATTATTTTAAACTTCTAGAACATACTTGTAGATTCGGCATATAAACACAGTGCACGCGCTAAGAATCATAACGTAAAAATAAAAAATCATAACGGTTCAATTCACCACGGAACCCTAGACCAAGTCCATCTTTTTCAAACCAGCCATAAGTTTACAGCTAGTTTACAAATAAGTATCCTCTTAACGCTCACGTTTACGAACAAAGCACTTTACAACTTTTTAGTAATGAGAAGTGACAGTTTCCATAGAAGACTTCTCATCAAGCCAAGCATGAAATGCCATAGCAGAACACTGCGAACCATTAATTACATATATCCATACAAGGGCCCTAGAACTTCACTACTGCTTTCGGGAAACTTCCAATGAAGTAACGACTCAGGTTTTGTTGCACATAACCAATTCCCAACTCAGTTAACTGCAACATAAGATAGAAAATTGATTAGAAAGTGTTCGATGACAACAGCCACACATGGATGACCGTCGTGGGAAAAGACTGTAGTATTCTGCTGACGATGTATAGTTTTAACACACAAGTGATTTCTAATTCTAAGTTTTGACGGCTTAAGGTTTAATTTTCTTTGTCGTAAAACTGGCGCTTTGGACGATTATTAGGGAAAGTGTCTTGCAAACACGAGTGGCAATTTAGGTTCCACAACGGTGCCAAGACCAGAATTTCTTTGACGTTTCTTTTGTGTTTGCGAAGATTTGTTTTAAGGGCAATATTGCTATTTAGATGGAAATTGTTGTAGAAAAATCGGAAGTCATTTGAATATGGGAAATTTTATTGTTAGTGTTATTGGATGCAGTTATGGGAATACATACACGGTGTAAATCACCTCATCACGAAGCCGTCAACCAAGCATTCTGTACATGAAACTAAGTAACTTTACGCAAAAATTATTGCTGGGAAACGACTTTTTTTGGGGGGGTGTAAAATCATGTTTTGTGGTAGAACTCAATGTAACGCACTCAAAACATTGTGCTGATGGACGGATTGAATAGTACGGGGGTCGTGGAGGTGTTTAAAGTAAAAATCTTACATTAAAACCTTGTATTTAAAAAAATACTTGTCAAAAAGTTGGAACTTTGACCCCTAATATCTCCGTAACTAGAAGGTTCCCAGGTATGGTGTAGAACAAAAAAATGATCGCAATGACAGGGAGAACCAGTGCCTTTCGGCTTCGTTAAGAGGTGTTTTACACCCTTTATACAAGGTGTTGTTTTGCATCCTCGTCAAAATTCAAGAGGATGTCACAAAAGACATAAATAATCAATTAAAATTACTGTACCTAGTTGGGGTGGGTTTGTGTTTATGCTTTTGCGGTTGCACAACGACACGCTTTGCTTACGCTTTGCTTGGTAGTATAGATACAAGCCTACCTTACTGCTTCCCTCAGAAGCGGTAAGGTGGCGGGGTCTTGAGGGAGAGCGCTACAGTCGTGTGGATCCTCAAGGCAAGTCTGGCGGATTCACCTTCACGAGGTTGCCGCCCTGTTCTTGGTCTAATTCCCTAAGAAATAGACGCAACAAAAACCACCAGGCGCTTTTTCTCCTAACCATGACTCTCTGTGACTGAGTGGTTGTGGGCTCGGCCGTCACTAAACTCTGCTGGCGACGGGTAGGAACATATAGTCACCTGCGCTAGGACCTGCGCAGTCGAGCGCCGTAAGCGGGGATGAAGGAGTCCTGGGGGGCTGAGTCGAGCGGCGCTGGCGGTAATGTGTCCGTAAGGCAACACGCCCTCTTTGGTCCGGATTTCAAGCAAAACGGTAGCCCTAACCAATAGCCAAGGGTAGGGAAATGGTCAGAGTGTCCCGTCAGAGGGCCTCGGCGAGGAGCGGGGGGTCCGCTGTGGCCGTCCTCGGATTGTCGCAGCGGTGGGTTAAGGTCATGCTGACGGTGTAAGTGAGGGTTGATCAGTTCCAGAAGGGACAGGGCGTCCCCACGGCCAACCCGATCAAGCACCCGATGTCGCACTGTAAGCCAGCCTCTCGCCCCTATATCTCGATGGTACTCCTAACGGTAAGCTAGTTTGTAGCGAGACGTTCCCAGGTGCGGGCTCCGTGGAGGGTGGGAGGCCAGAGAGATGAAACAAAACTACAACTAACTATGGATACTACAAGCCCATACGACACCAAACACACACACACACACACAAACGCTACACAAACAAACACACCCACCACACACACATACACACACACCACACAACCACACATCGGAGTGGAGGCGAAAGCCAAAGATACTCCCAAGAGGGGTGCATGCAGCACCTCTCTCGCCCCTGGGTGCTCCGCTGTCAATGCAGCGGGCTCCAGCGCGGGTACCGGTCCGGCTGCGGCGAGAACCGTGGCCAAGACCAAAATAAAGTCCCGGAAAATACAGAGGACATCGGCGCTGATTGGGACCAGTACCGATCCTCTTTTAGTTACAGGTGTACAGCCCCCCACGACGGTTAATACCGGTGGCAGGGCTCCTCTACTGAAGACACCTCCACCTATGGCTCCTCAAGCTACCCCTCCCCCGCTGGCCGTCACTGGCCAACCGGACGAGATCAGCACCGCCGGGGACACGTCCGCGTTTACCTGGCAGGTGCAGGGTAATAGGCGGAGGAAGGCCAAGGACACTCCGGCTACACAACGCGCTGATCCCTCAGCGCCAGTAGCTCCGGCCCCTACGGCGGGCAACGGTTGGAGAAGGAACAGACCGTCCAAAAAGGAACGGCGCCAGAAACGGTGGAAAGGTAAGACTCCACGTAATCTACAGGCTAACGCCGCAGATTCGGCTCGACCGACCGGCTGTAATGTCATCTTCTCCGCAGGAAAGCGGGAGCAGGCCATGGTCGACAATAGTCGCCCAGGACCCAGCCAACCGTCAACCAGCTTGAAGGGACAAGCCCAGATGACAGCACAGGGACCCGATCGGAAGGATCAGGCCACGGCCAAGCGAGCTCTCAACGAGACCTCGTCACCTCGTGGGGAGCATAAGCGGCCGCGGCTTGATAAATCCAAGCGGGCCGCCAACCGTAGCTACGCCCAAGCTGTGGGCTCCGAGCTTGATGTCGCAGTCACCTGCGACCGCACGGGGTTCATAACCAAGGGGACATCAGAAGAGGTGCTCGCGGCCATACAGAGGAGGATCGTCACCGAGTGCCTCTCCGCTAAACAGGACTCACCTGCACCGGCCTTTAGAGCAAGGCCGGTGTTCACCGGAGGGGTCTTAAAACTGTGGCCTTGCAGTGACTACACCTTAGCCTGGCTGAGGACGGTGATATCTGAGATGCCTCCCTCCACTAGTACCTCGCTAGTGGTCAGGAGGCAGACGGAAATAAAAAGGCGAGTGAGATGCGGCATTCTCATCCCGGATGCACAGGGGATTTTCGCAGAGCAGTCCATCATTGGACGCGCTCTGTGCTACCAAAATCCCTGGATCGACATCAAGGGATGGGTACTGCTGCACACGGACAGACAGGCCGATGCGTGGTTCGTGGTGGTCGGGGTCCCTGAGGACCAAATTCCCACCCTGATGAAGGCCGAACGTCGTCTCTCCTTCGGGGTAGGGACGGCGTACGTGAAATTTCAGGGTGCGAACGGCAGATTTGTCGACGTCCCTCAGGGATGGGACCCGGCCACGGGGACGATCGTCGAGGTCAAGAAGGAGGAGAAGGTAGCTTCCCCCCACACTGACACCGCGGCAGCAACCGTGGTTGCACCTGCGGCAGCAGCGCCGCCGGTGCCGACGGTGCCAGCAGCGCCAGAGGTGCCAATAGCGCCGGCGGAGCCGGCAGCGCCTGCGGCGCCAGAGGTGCCAACATCTACAGCAGTCCCGGCCGCGGCCGGCGTGGACGCTGTCCTCACATCGGGTGACGAGCTCGATGGCAATAACTTGTCGTCGGTCTCGGACTCGGAGGGGGACGGCTTTGACGCGGGTGACCTGTTCGCCGGGCTGCGTCTGGAGGGCGACGAGGAAGGCACGACCAGCGATGGCGTCCCCTTCGTCGACCTGTAGAGTGCTGCAGGCTAACCTCCACCACAGCCAAACCGCAACGGCTCAGCTGCGTAAGTGGTTGGAGGTCCAACATACGGCCATTGCCTTGATCCAGGAGCCGTGGATCAGGGCCGGCCACATACAAGGCCTCTCCAATCTTGGAGGTAAGCTTCTGGTTAGTACAGATCACGATCACCCAAGATCGTGCATTTATACGACAGGTAACATTAAAGCACAACCACTGACAGACTTCTGTTGCAGGGATATCTCTGCAGTAAGGTTGACCTTACAGCGCGACGACACAGAGGTAGCAGTCGTCTTCGCCTCGGCATACATGCCTGAGGCTGAGGATCCGCCGCCGCATGACCTCGCCCGCCTCGTGAGACATTGCGAGAGCTTGGGGCTGGAGGTTGTCATAGGCGCTGACGCTAACGCTCATCACCCTCTGTGGGGCATGGAAACGCAAAACGAACGGGGTAAGGCTCTAGTTGACTATTTATTCACTACAAACTTAACCCTACTAAATACAGGCTCCGAACCAACCTTCGTAACCAGGCGCAGCCGTACAATCATAGACCTAACCCTGGCATCAGAGGGTGCAGCGGCCATGGCCACCGGGTGGCAGGTGTCCAGGGAGGCCTCCTGCTCGGACCATAGGTGGATCCGTTTCGACATCCAGGTTAGTGTCACGCCAATACTGCCACGGCGTAACCCACGCAACACAGACCGTGCTGCCTATACACGAACCCTAGAAACCAAGCTTGCACCGACCGATCATCGGTCAACGTTCGAGGACATCTTGCAGATTGACGACCAAGTCAACCACCTTACAAAATCAATGTTAGACAGCTACCACTCAGCCTGCCCGGAAACCACTCCGCCCTCTACACCGGGGCAGCAACCTTGGTGGGGAGCGGATCTGGAACGCAAGCGCAGGAAGGTAAGGACAGCACTGAATAGAGCCATGAACAGCTGCGCTGACAGGGACTGGGACGCGTACAAAGCGGCCAAGTCCTGCTATAAAAAATGCATCAGGTTCAGGAGCAAAAATGGATGGCGCAAATACTGTGGCAACATCGAATCATGCCAACAAGCTAATAGGGTAAGGAAAATACTGGCTCAGCAAAACACGACTGGGCCTGTTGTTCTCCGAAAACCGGACAGCACACTCACCACATCAACAGAAGAGGCGATGCGCGTCCTAATTGAAACTCACTTCCCAGGATGCGCTTTCGCTCAGGTAATTGAGTGGACCGAGACAAACCAAACACCAACAGAGAACGACTGGCGCTACGCACATAAAGTGGTGACGCTGGAGAAACTCCAGTGGGCGATCCAGTGCTTCCATCCTTTTAAGGCGGCAGGTCCGGACGGGATCTTTCCCGCCTTACTACAGTGGGGAGGAATCTCCGTTGCCGGTAGACTGGTCCCCCTAATGAGAGCGTGCCTGGCCTTTAGATACGTTCCGAAAGGATGGAGGGAAGTGAAAGTCATATTCATTCCAAAGCCAGGTAAGAGTGACTACACCAATGCCAAATCCCACAGACCAATCAGCCTAACCTCCTTCCTTCTAAAAACCATGGAGAGAATTTGCGAGAGAGAGCTGAGGGAGGGCGCGTTGAAAACTATTCCACTACACAGCAACCAACATGCATACAGCTCGGGTAAGTCCACTGAATCGGCACTCCACCTGGTAGTCAGTCGGATTGAAGATGCTATACATCAGAAGGGTACCTGCCTTGGAACCTTCATAGACATCGAAGGAGCCTTCGATAAAACCAACTTTTCCAGCATCAGCTCCGCCCTGTCTCGTCATGGGGCGGAACAGGTGCTGATTGACTGGATTACTAACATGCTGAGCAAACGAGCGGTTCGCTTAGAAGGACAGCAGCAGATGGCTCTGATAGCCAGAGGTTGCCCCCAAGGAGGAGTAATTTCCCCCCTCCTCTGGAATCTGGTGATAAATGATCTCATTACCAAACTCAACGCCAGTCATTTCTACACAATTGGGTATGCAGATGACCTTGCTATTCTCATCTCGGGAAAAGTGACAGGAACAATCTGTAACCTCACCCAACAGGCGCTACGCATCGTGGAACGATGGTGCAGGGAATATGACCTTTCAGTCAATCCCACGAAAACTGAGTTAGTCATGTTCACCCAAAAACGAACTTTAGGACCTTATCGCTTGCCTAAACTATTTGATACAGAACTTCAGTTAGCCACTGAAGTCAAGTACCTGGGAGTCATCCTAGACAGTAAGTTAAACTGGAGCAGTCACTTAGACAACAAAATAAACAGGGCGTGCATCACCTTCTGGCAGTGCAGGAGGATGATAGGTAAGAAGTGGGGCCTATCCCCCAAAATAATTCTTTGGCTATACCGCGCGGTGATCCGTCCCATGATCTCGTACGGGGCGGTGGTCTGGTGGCCACGCACCAGACTAGTCACAGCCTCGAACAAACTTCAACGCATGCAAAGGCTTGCCTGCATGGCAATTACAGGCTGCATGAGAACCACTCCGACAGCGGCTCTCGAAGCCATGCTGGAGCTTCCGCCGCTCCATCTGTACATACAACAGGAGGCAACAATGGCGGCAGCACGCCTCAAAACACTTCAACTGTGGAGTAAGTCAAACACGCAACACACTGCGGCACTAGAGGGATTCTACAACGAGTTCCCCCTGGCGAAAGCCATTAACGATCGGGTACCAAAACAATTTGTATTCGACAAAAAATACAAGATCCAGCTCCACGAGGACCACCGCTGCGAGGGGTTAAACCCTGCAGAGTTACGGATCTTCACGGACGGATCTAAAACAGGTACGGGTACTGGGGCCGGAGTATTCTCAGAGGATCTCAACATCCATATAGCCGTACCACTGGGGGTCCACAACACGGTATTTCAGGCGGAATGCATGGGCATTTCCCTGGCCGCATCAGCCATCTTAGCCAGGAGGGCTAAGGACCACTCTATCCGCATACTTTCAGACAGCAGGGCTGTACTGTTAGCACTAGACAACCACACGGTCACCTCCGGGTTAATTTACGAGTGTCACCAGCGCCTAAACCAGGTCGGTAATCACAATAACATAACCATACAATGGATTAAGGGCCACAGCGATTCCCGGGGCAACGATGCAGCGGACGAACTCGCTAGAAGGGGTTCCAGTATGGCAGCAGTAGGACCAGAACCCATCGTGCCACTCCCCTTCGGATATCTACGGACTCTGGTAAGGAAACGCACCAGTGATCAACACCACAAACTGTGGCTAGACCATGGTGAGTGTAGGCAGGCCAAGGAGGCACTTCCTACTATAGATGGCCGCCTCACCAAACGGATGCTTCGGCTGACCAAATTACAGCTCCGCATAGTCACAGCCGCCATCACTGGTCACGGCTCTTTTAATAAACACCTCTTTGTCCTAGGTGTCACAGATAGTCCACTGTGCAG
Source organism: Cerastis leucographa (assembly GCA_963082945.1). Classification (NCBI taxonomy): domain Eukaryota; kingdom Metazoa; phylum Arthropoda; class Insecta; order Lepidoptera; family Noctuidae; genus Cerastis; species Cerastis leucographa. The sequence continues at coordinate 4,490,428 of OY720359.1, forward strand.
AGCCTGCTTGGAGGAGGACGAGACAGCAGCCCACGTGCTTCTACACTGCCCAGAGGTTGCAACATACAGGGCAAAGTACTTAGGTAACCCAGGTACTCTCCGCGAGATCGTCAGCAACACCAAGGGGCTGCTGGCCTTTCTCGGGGAGCTGGGGTGGTTGGAGTAATGTTCCCACCCGTACGCAAAATACGCGCTTTAGACGTGGAGTTGCGGAAACCAGCCCGCTATACAATACAATACAATACAATACTGTACCTAGTTAATTCTTAATAAACGCTAATTTATTTAGTTGTTTATGTTTGTCAGTATTACAGAATAACCCCCATAACGTGGTTTAGGGAATAAGAAATTATCGAATAAAAGTTTGAGATTGTTTGTATGTGTGGCAGCGCGGTAATAGGGCGAGAATCAGACAGCCTGCGTTTTAAACACGGGTGGTTCATACTTACCGATTTCCGTAAAAAATAATAATTACATACCCATTTTATTATTGATTTGGAACGAGAATCATTAGCATAGTTACCTCCTTGAATTTGACGAGCATGCTAAACAACACCTTGTATAATCATACTACTAAGTTTAGTTATAGAACATAAGGTAAGGGCATCAGCGTACATGTAGATTTAGCTTCGTTTTCAGTTATAAACAATGTTGGTATTATAATGATTTGGCAGGCAAACGAACAATGACGTATGTTAGAATAGAATAGGTTCAATTGTATCACACATCAGTTAGCTCGTCCCCAAAATGGAAAAATACAATGCGGAATGCTTTGTGACTAACTGATAAATTAAATTAAAAAAAAAAAAAAAAAACAATTTTTGTTGGTAGTAAACTTGACCCATAGCAAAAATATTTACATATACCTGAAAAATGTAGTAATGTCCCTTCAAACAGCCAGTAAAAAACGGGCCAAGTGCGAGTCTTACTCGCACACAGGGTGCCATAGCCCCAAACAATATAATAACAATGTTTTCAACGGTCATTCATTAGTAAACCTTCACTCAACCGCAAAACCTTCACCCAACCGCAAAACTAAATTTGTTTTTTATAGTAAGTTAATGAAAAACAAAGCTACTGCTGCAGTTTGGTGAAAAAGTTCCATATCTCAAAAACTACATATCAAATCTTATTCAAACCAATTTTTGTTGATAGTTTTTATTACGTTCTACATTCCCATATTTTTTTCTGAATTTTTCTCCTCTTACTTTAGAAATTAGAGGGGGGGGACACACTTTTTACTACTTTGGAAGTGTCTATCTTTCAAAAGATTGACTTTGAAAAAACGGTTTTAGGAACCTCAATGTTATTTTTAAAGACCTATCTATAGACACCCCACACGTATAGCTTTGATAGTTTTTTTTTTTTTTTAGTTTCAGTTCCATGTATGGGGGGACATCCTTATCTATATTTTTTTTTTTAATTTTGTACAAAAATCATAATGCGGTTCACAGAATACCTACCTACATACCAAGTTTCAGCTGTGTAGTCCTAATAGTTTCGGAATAAAGTGGCTGTGACATACGGACGAACAGACAGACAGACATGACGAATCTATAAGGGTTCCGTTTTTTGCCATTTGGCTACGGAACCCTAAAAACCTGTCTCATTAAAAGATTCAGACAAAACGACTAACTCCATCTTTCTTCCTATGAAACTTGACATGTAGTTACTTAATTTCCTAGAAATAACGGCTTATAATAAAGCCACTAGATATAGCTTGCACATATTTCACTTACGATCTCCGTACACAATTATAGTTTCATCATCGTTCATTTTATTTTTCTGCCACACTGGCTTCTGTGAAAAACGTTAATGTCTCGTATCTCGATCTCTTTTTTCTTAAGGTTAGTGTACACAAGATGACTGCTATAAAAGCTGAAGCTTTGTAGCGTGGAAGTTGGATAAGCTATAGATGATTGTCAATCTCTAGATGTTAACAAAGTTGTATCATATGTTTAATAAAAACAATATAAAAAACTCAATTTGTATTTTTCAGAAACAAAATTGTTCTAAAAATAAATGTTAATTATATTGTATATATGTACTCGTATATTAACAAAAATATTACGCTCGCAATAAAATGTTTTTTTCATCGTCTTATTTCGGTGCTTCTTCAATTGCTAAAGACGGCCAGCAGCAACGTGATTCCGGTGCATGCGCTAAGATTCATGAAAATATAAGTTCTACATCTCTGACATGCTGCATATATATGCTATATGCAGCATATCTTTTTCGTCATCTCATCAGACACTTCCTTTCTTGTCATATCATCCTTCACACAGTTCATCCATATTTTTAGAAATAAAAAGGAATCAATCCAACTGTACATTTAAAGACATCTATCTATTATACCTTGAGCTGAGTAGGTACACCCTATTTTCCTCGTATAAGGCTAATCAAATTGCTCCCATCAATCTGACTCAATTATAACTCATGCATGGGTATACGTTATTAAGTTATTAAAAGCTCAGCCACGTAGTCGTATTAGCTCGGTCTCCCATAGTGGAACTAGAGAATGGAACTACTGGGATACGGCGTTCTAACCGCCCCGCCCTAAGGCTAACAACGTAGCTTCTGCGAAAAGCCTCACCACTACTCGTTAGTATCAGTAATCAATTAAACAGAATCTTCAACCATACAATTAACCATATCAACATCCCAACAATGTTACCTACATGGTTCAAGGAAAACTTAATTTTCCTCGTACACCACAAGGTTAATCAAATTACTCCATCCAGTCCCACCCACAAGTCTTAATAAGCGCCACAGAGTATATTATTACTACAAGCGCAAAAATCACAACAAAAGCATACGCTGATATGCTTTTGGGCTCGACTTTTTTACTGAATGCCCATTTCCAAAGTCAAATTCGAAGCATTTATTTCAATTAGACAATTACAGGTACTTTTGAAAAACCAAAAGCTGAAGCTAAAGTGCCAGTAACAAGGCAGAATAACTTGTAAAAGTATTTAAGTAGCCCATTCCAAAGCGTAGATCTGTATGCAGATAAATGGGAAAGAAACTTCATGGACACTCTTTTAAATCAATCTGAATCTGAGCTTATGAGGCTTTTGGCATTAATATTTAATTTTTTTAAATTTTGGTGTTTCTGTTTTTATAATGCCAATAAACACAATTTTCTTTCTTTCAAATCTCTCTAGGTCTCCCTTTCTGTTACCTATTATTTTCATTGCCATCACTTCTGCGATATAGGCAGCTACTGCTTCGACAATATTGTATAGCGCGCTCGTCAAACCCAAGCTTTACATCACAGTTTCTACGAACAGTCGCGCATCTATTCGCAGAAATAATCAGAGCTACGGAGTGACGTTGTTATCCACACAATTATGTCTTCGGACAAAATTTCTGAGGCTTTAACTTGAAACTTGAATAGGCTTACTGGAGCTTTGTGGAGATGGTGACAAGAAAAATGGTTTTATAAGAATCTAGGAATCACGCTGATGAGGATAGAAGATGTAAAGTTTTTTGAGTTATGAAACAGCGTGAAATACAACTTGTGTCATAAAGGTGTGGTTATATTTTAGAGTGTGGTGATAGACCATCAAGTTGAGCAACTTTCTCCATGGGACCAATATTGTAATCCCGAAAAAAGAATCAGCTGCCCCACAGATTTGAGTCGAGTTGGTATTGAAATTTTATATGGGACAACAGATTTTTTCGTGATTCCGATGATAGTCCCATGAAAAAATTGTCCAATTTGGTAATCTGTATGACATCTTTATTCTGGGTGGAAAGGACAGAATGATGTACACAATACATGGTAATCGTTTTTGCGTCGGTTTACCTTCCAACCTAATACAAGGTGTGGTTTTGCATCCTCGTCAAATTGTAGGAGGTGACTATGCTAATGATTCTGATCCCGAATAAATAATAAAATGGGTAGGTAATTTTTATTTTTTTTCTTATTTACGAAAATCGGTAAGTGTGAACCACCCATGTTTTAAACGCGGCCCGTCTGATCCTCGCCCTATAACCGCGCTTTCATACATACAAACAATCTCAAACATTTATTCGATCATTTCTTATTCCCTAAACCACGTTAGGGGGTTATTCTGAAATATTGACAAACATCATCATCATCATCTGCCTAGCCTTTTCCCAAACTATCTTGGGGTCGGCTTCCAGTCTAACCAGATGCAGCTGAGTATCAGTACCAGTATTTTATATGAAGCGACTGCCTATCTGACCTCCACAACCCAGTAACTGGGTAATACGATACCACTTGGTAGGACTTTTTTTTTTTGGCTTCTGACTACTCGTAACGACTGTCAAAGATCTACAAATAACAGCCGGTACCAAACGGCTTAACGTGCTTTCCGAGGCACGGAGGAAACTCGATATGTAATTATGGTCACCCATTCACGGACCAACCTCGGCAAGCACGGCTTAACCTTAAAGATCGACCCGGGCGGCTGTTATTATTTAGCCACGAGCTCCTCAATATTACACACAATAATACAGTACAATATTGACAAACATAAACAACCAAAAAAATCAGCGTTTATTAATAATGAACTGGGTACCATAGTTTTAATTGATTATATTATTATAGGTCTTTTGTGACATCCCCTTGAATTTTGACGAGGATGCAAAACAACACCTTGTATAGGGTGACTGGTAATTAGTGACCGATACCTAAACTCGTGATTCTACTCATGATAACAAACAACTTTCCCAACAAGGATATCCCCTCCCCACACGGAACTGAAACTAAAAAAAAAACCATCAAACCTATGCGTGCGGGTTGACTATATTTAAGATAGGTCTTTAAAAATGACATGGCGGTTTTTTTCGGAGTCAATCGTTTGAAAGATAGACACTTCCAAAGTGGTAAAACGTGTGTCCTCCTCTAATTTCAAAAGTAAGACGAGAAAAATTCTGAAAAAATATTGAGATTTAGAACGTAAAAAAATAACTTTCAATGAAAATTGGTTTGAATAAGATTAGATATTTAGTTTTTTGAGATATGGGACTTTTTCACTAAACTGCAGCAGTAACTTTGTTTTTCATTAACTTACTATGAAAAACAAGTTTAGTTTTGCGGTTGAGTGGAAATTTACTAATGAATGACCGTTCAAAATATTGTTATTATATTGTTTGGGGCTATGGAACCCTGTGTGCGAGTAAGACTCGTACTTGGCCCGTTTTTTTTATACTCATTAATAATAACACAACAGAGGCATGAAGCGGCTGCTGGCTGCAGCTCACGGAGCGGGCTTGCGAGCCGCGCGGGTGCTCTTCCTACCCACTGCTGCACGTTACGATAGTAATGAGACAGAACGGCGCCACGCGGCTAACAGCTGATATGTCATGCGCGCGCGAATTTCATACGGCTGTTGTGTTATTGTGATAAAAGTTTTATAACCACACCTTCTGAAATACAATTTTCTGTCATCATCTTAACAGCCAAAATAAGCCCACAGCTGGACGAAGACCTTCTCCAAACTTCACCACGTCGACCGGTCTTATGATTCTCCCATCTAGTAGATTCCTGCAGCGATCTCCAGGTCATCAGTCCAACTTGCCCGATTCGAACTAGTTATATTCTAAATGGAGTAGTCCTTTCACATTTATTTACCGTCGCCCTAAATCATAATGATGTTTACCCTCGTATCATTAAGGTTGTTCTCAGGTTGCTATCCCTACCAAATCTGAAAAAATACAGTGATCTTTTTCTTCATGACTACTAAGGTTGCTGTTGGACTGCAGCTGTCAGAGGTAAAATATCTATGAAACCACTGTAGCTCATTGCAAGATATTGTGGTCCTGTATATTCTGTGTCTTGGAGCAAAGTCATGATCGTTGAAAACATTCGTGTCACGTACTGATGGACCAATTTTAATAATTTACAATGTCCACAATCTTTGAGGGAACGTATAAAAGTGAAGTAGTAGTAAAATGTTATGGCGAACATAAATCTTCAAACAGTTTATGATATAAAAGCCTGCATAAATTATAAATAATCTTAATAGTTACAGGGTCGCTTGCTTTGTTTTTTATGAAGAGAGCTTGAGAACGTTGAAAGTATGTATTTGAGTAAATAATACTGAATTCATAAATGGCTGTCGACCAACTTCAGAGTACCAGTCAAGTTACAATCGCTTTCATGTATTCTTTTTCTTTGACAGCTCAAGAAAAGTGATGACTTTCTTGAAGAAAAGATAAAAAAAAAAACAGAATCTTAAACAGATTCTGTTTTAATCATTTACGATCGCTTTAGACCGTTTACAACCTCTTTTGAGAAGAACGGGCTAGCATATTCATGGAAGAAACAATTGTGATAAGGAAGGAAGTAGTTTTTTTTTCCATTTTACCCAATCGTCCCGCTATCATTTACTTGTTTTTCTTTCATATCATTCCTCACAGACTCCATCCATCTTTTCTTTGGTCTTCCTCTCCCTCTCTATCCATCAACATATATTTTCATCACTCTTTTGGTCACATGCGATTCGGCCCTCCTCATCACATGCCTGTACCATGACAGCCAATTTTCTTTCAATCTTTCTGTAACTGGCGCAAATTTCAAATTTCCTCTAATATGCCTATATAATAGGTCTTTACCTATGAAATTGCCGTATTGCAGTACAGACTTTTTCAAACAAAAAAAAGTTTTGATTGGCTATGAGTTCTAAATTCAAATTAATTTTGTTTTAAAAATATGACATTCTATTTACAAAATCAGTCTTTTGTTTATTCATTAGCGTTGTATTTTCATTACATTTCAACATTTTTCCTCATAATGGATACTTTGAAATTTCGTGTAATTATGGAATATGAGTTCCGTCGTGGCACCAACGCGGCACAAACGACCCGTAACATCAACGACGTTTACGGAGAGAACTGTACAAACGAACGCACAACCCGTTATTGGTTTGCTCGGTTTCGTTCTGGGAATTTTGACTTGAAAAATGAACCTCGTGGTCGTCCGGAAACTTTGGTCAACAATGATGAATTAAAGGTGATTGTTGAAGCTGATGAAACTCAATCTACAGCTGAGCTGGCAGCAGCTTTTGATGTTAGCATTAAAACAATATTGGTCCATTTGCGACAGATTGGCAAGATAAAAAAGCTTGATAGATGGGTGCCCCACGAACTTAACGATCGCCAGCGCAACGTACGCGTCGAGACTTGCCTTGCGCTGCTTAACAGGCACAGAAATGAAGGAATTTTGAACCGAATTGTTACGTGCGACGAAAAATGGATTCTTTTTGACAATCGAAAGCGCTCAGCAAGTTGGTTAGATCCTGGTTCAGTACCAAAGCAATGTGCAAAACGAAAAATGACCCCTAGAAAGGTGATGGTCACAGTTTGGTGGTCTAGTGCTGGTGTGATTCATCATAGCTTTTTACAAAACGGCGAGAGCATTACTGCAGATGTGTACATTGAAGAACTGACCACAATGATGGCGAAACTCGCACGTCTGCAACCAGCTTTGGTCAATCGGTCGTCTCCACTGCTACTTCACGACAACGCGCGGCCCCATACTGCACAACAGACCGTCTCTAAGCTGCATGAGTTGGGTTTGGAAGCTCTCCCTCATCCGCCATACTCACCAGATCTTGCGCCTTCCGACTATTACTTTTTCCAAAATTTGGACAACTTTTTAGCGGGAAAAAAATTCAATTCCCGAGAGGCAGTACAAAACGCCTTTGAAGAGTTTGTTGTCTCCCGTCCAGCTGATTTTTTCAAGAAGGGCATCCATAAACTGCCACAGCGTTGGCAAAGATGCATTGATTGCAGGGGTGATTACTTTGAATAAAAGAAATAAACAAGTTCGAAAAAAAAAATACTTTAACTTTTTTCAAACAAAACGGCAATTTCATAGGTAAAGACCTAATCTATATATATAAAAGAAAGTCGTGTTAGTTACTTCACTTATAACTCAAGAACGGCTGAACCGATTTAGCTGAAAATTGGCAGGGAGGTAGTTTAGAGCCAGGAGAAGGACATAGGATACGGTAGGGTAGGGTAGGTAGGTAGGGTAGGTAGGTAGGGTAGGGTAGGTAGGTAGGGTAGGTAGGTAGGGTAGGGTAGGTAGGTAGGGTAGGGTAGGTAGGTAGGTAGGGTAGGGTAGGTAGGTAGGGTAGGGTAGGTAGGTAGGGTAGGGTAGGTAGGTAGGGTAAGGTAGGTAGGGTAGGGTAGGTAGGTAGGGTAGGGTAGGTAGGGTAGGTAGGGTAGGTAGGGTAGGTAGGGTAGGTAGGGTAGGTAGGGTAGGTAGGGTAGGTAGGGTAGGTAGGGTAGGTAGGGTAGGTAGGGTAGGTAGGGTAGGTAGGGTAGGTAGGGTAGGTAGGGTAGGTAGGGTAGGTAGGGTAGGTAGGGTAGGTAGGGTAGGTAGGGTAGGTAGGGTAGGTAGGGTAGGTAGGGTAGGTAGGGTAGGTAGGGTAGGTAGGGTAGGTAGGGTAGGTAGGGTAGGTAGGGTAGGTAGGGTAGGTAGGGTAGGTAGGGTAGGTAGGGTAGGTAGGGTAGGTAGGGTAGGTAGGGTAGGTAGGGTAGGGTAGGTAGGTAGGAAAAAGTGCATTGCAACGCATGCCGGGTATAGCTAGTATTATATATATGCCTATATATTCCTTGCTTTATCCATTCTTATCATACCACTCACACACCTCAGCATTCTCATCTCCGCTACCTGCAATATTTTTTCATCCATGTTCTTTACAGCTTAGCATTCCGGTCCATACAGTATTCAATTCAATTCAAATTCGACCGGTCTAATCACGAACAAGCTCACAAAGTGTTCGGCTAGTACAAGAAGCAATAAAAGTACAACAACACAAAGGCAGGTGCACAAATTCAATACTTGCATTCAATTTTCACACAGTATCCTACATATAACTGACAGCAAAGCCATAACAAAGAGTAGACAATACCAGAGGCAAGTCCCAGTCACTTCAAGTAAACTCAAACACGGACTACGAAATCATGGATGACTACACAAGATCACAGTATGAAGGTAGCCAATAAACGAATCTGGCCCTTATTGTGAAATCAAACGCTGGTGTTAGGTCATCATCATCAACATTCTCTTCCCTCTATTATTATTTTAATGTGGTCGGCGTAGCACGTCTGTCTTCTTCTTCCGGCTTAATATGAAGATCGATCCGAGCGGCTGTTATTATTTAGCCACGAGCTCCTATTCTATTAGTCGTTATACCCTTTCAGGTGGCCTACCATGACGTCTTATAATATTATTGTTTTACTGTTTTTCCAGTGTGGGAAAGAGACGGCGCTAGACATCCTGTATAGCTCCGTCTCTTTCCCACACTGGAATAAGAGTGCTGGCCACATAATTTTTCATACGGTCCACCCTTCGTTTCTTCGGTCTTACAACAATCCATGTTCATTCAAAACTCTTCATACGAGGCTTTCCTCATTCCTCCGCATGATGCCCATACCAACCAATATTTTTGGTATGTTACTGTACACATAAGATGTAAAGACTTGTACAGACATTCCTGACTTACTTACGAACCTGTTACCTGAAGCATGCTTAGAATTTGCGTAGAATGCATGCGCCGTGCCGATTCCGGAAATCTGTTCCGAGCTAAAATACTAATATTTCTACTGCACCAAGGTGTACATTGCTAGGGATCGCTCGACAAATCTACCGACAGATCCGTATTGTCAAAAGGAGCTGGATAATTTTGGCAAAGCGGGCAGGCTGACTTGTTGGGAAATGGATAAAAGGTTATAGATAAACAAACGAATTGATGATGAAAGATTATGGAATAACACCAAAATTAGTTAAACTAAAGGCGCATAAGGGCAACACTATAATATAGTATTGGCATTATGGCGCATAATGGCAATACTATAATATAGTATTGGCATTATGCGCCATTATTTTACATATTATGTAAAAGATTGAGTTGAATTAACTCAAAATCTCTTACAAAGCCAAACCCGAAAAAGCAAAATGTTTCAAAAAGTGGTTATGCCAATCGACTATCAATCTTACTGATATTATTCAACGTGATATATATCTGTTTATCTGAATCCAATATGGCGGACTCCCAAAGATGGTGGACTACCTAGTTATTTTTATGCATTCCCATGATGTGGATATGAAATGATTTGCTGAGAAGAATACGAGAAATAAAATGTCGTCACTGTAAAGCGTGTTTTTTTTTTAAACTTACAATATTTTACATCCGGGTAATACATTTCCGTGGCATAATTTCTGTGCCTCCACGCGAGCAAATCTGCGGGTAAGAAGTAGTAATAATCTATCCATGATTATGGTAGCAATAAGCACCTATATATACAATTTATAAAAGATCCGACAAAAGGTTTAAAATTATTACATTTAAACATACGAAGCATTTCTAAAAATTTCGATGAAGTTTCGGTCCTTATGCGATTAATGGGTTTCCAGAGCGACGTGCTCGTTCTCACCGAGTGTTGGTTAAGCAAACTTTCACACCTGCCGACCTTAGATGGCTTTACTTCATATTACACAAAAAACACATACAACCAAAATGACGGGTGTGCTATCTACGTTAAATCTTCCCTTAAAGCTGACGTTAAGGAACCACATTTTGTTGACGCGAACTGTCTTATTTGTCACATAGAGGATGTTACAATAGTGGCTATTTATCGACCTCCTTCTTTTAAAAACATTAATAACTTTATTGATAGTCTCGATAACGTACTCAAATTAACAACTCCTTCCGTGGTTCTGATCGGTGATATGAACATTGATATTAAGATTGACAACATTGATAGTCGCTCAGATGAGTATTTAACCTGTGCCGCCTCAAACGGACTTCTTCCAGCTCATCAGTTTCCGACACGATTCACAAACTGTTTAGACCACATTCTCCTCAAAACAAATAAATCTGCTACGACCTTCGTTATTGAGTCATCCATAACGGATCACGAACCGCTGCTATTGTTTCTACAAACCAGGAGTGCCAACTCAAATGTTTCCCGCACTAGATCAAAAATAGACTACGACTCCGCTGTAGAGAATATCAAAACAAATGACTGGTCTCCAATGCTGTCAATCTCGGATCCTAATGATGCTGCAGATGCTTTAATAGGTAATCTCTCCTCTATTATTATAAAGCACACACGGGAACAAACAGTTCCAAGAAGAGAACGTAATTTGAAGCCCTGGATTACGCCGGGGCTACTCCGCTGTATACGACACCGTGACCGCATGCATGTCAAACTGAAAAAATCGGATGATAACCTAACATTAAAAATCACCTACACTCGTTATCGAAATTTCTGTAATTCTCTCCTGAGAAAACTTAAACGCTCGTATGAAAAGGAACAGTTTCGTAATGCAAAAAATAATGTTAAGGCTACTTGGAATGTTATTAAGAAAGTCTCAGATCTTCAAACCCAATCATCTCCTTCTTTTGACCTGTTACATCTCTTTGATAATCCTAAATCCTCACTTAATCATGTCAATAACTTTTTTGCTAATGTAGGCAGTAACTTGGCGTTGAAATTTAAATCACCCTCAATGGTGCCCAAATCTGCGTTAAACTCGAATTCTTGTAGCTCAATGGCCCTCTTTGAGGTAACCGAAGACGATGTTGACTCCATTATTTTGGGTCTTAGGTCTGATTGTGCTACTGGGCTAGACTACATACCGGCTAAAATAATAAAGGCCTCGAGATGCGCATTAGTTCCGGTTATTACACATATCTGTAATCTATCTATAAGTGCAGGTGTCTTTCCTAGGGCGTTTAAAAAAGCAGTAGTTCACCCCATTCACAAGTCTGGGCGCAAAGATGATGTCAATAACTACCGTCCAATCTCAATCCTAACAGCAATGTCAAAGATCTTAGAACGAATACTGAATAAGAACCTGACCAGTTTTCTTGACGCAAACAACATCTTAGCGAATAACCAATATGGTTTCAGAAATGGTGTTAGTACTGAAGACGCAGTCATGGACTTGTCTAGTCACGTGGCTAGGACGCTTGACAGAAAACACAAGTGCCTGGGAATTTTCCTTGACCTGTCAAAGGCATTTGACACCGTCTCTGCCCAAGCCTTACTGAGTAAGATGGAAGGCATTGGAATACGTGGACACTCATTGAAAATCTTCGCAGATTATCTCAACGATCGTAGCCAAATAGTGAAAATCGGCCCACATACAAGTGATGAGCTTCCAATCACATACGGCGTTCCGCAAGGCAGCATACTGGGGCCTACCCTCTTTCTCATTTATATTAATGACCTGTGCAAAATGCCTCTCGCAAATTGTAAGATATTTACATACGCGGATGATACTGCCCTTGTTGTCGATGGTTATGACTGGCCCCAGACATACCAAAACGCCGAGGCTGCACTGTCCGCCGTAATGAAATGTTTGGCCGATAACTTGCTCACTTTAAATGTTGATAAATCGGTATATGTTCCCTTTGCCATTCGATCGAATCTGTGTCCCTCAAATTCCCTTACCCTAAAAGCACATGCTTGCAAATCCTTAACGCAGTGTAGTTGCCACTTCCTTGCCAAATCCAGCTATGTAAGGTATCTAGGAGTACTCATTGATCAGTATCTTAACTGGCACCCCCATATAGAGAAAGTCACGTCCCGCATTCGGAAGCTAATATACGTTTTCAAGAAGCTACGTTACTCTGCTGATAGCGAAACGCTAAAATTAGTATATTTTGCCCTATGCCAGTCTGTCCTAACGTACTGCTTGCCCGCCTGGGGTGGTGCCACCCAAAATGTATTCATCCGCCTTGAGAGAGCCCAGAGAGCTGTCCTTAAGGTAATGCTCTCTCTTCCACGTAGGTACCCCACTGTGCAGCTCTATTCCGAGTGCAAGGTACTCACAGTCAGGCAACTTTATGTTCTCCTGTCGACGCTACGTAAACACTGTGCCCGCCCTTCAAAGGAACCGACTGGCAGGCTTAAGCATATTGTTTTCCCCCCCGAACGCCATAGAACAGCCTTTGCCAAACGCCAATTCTACGTCAATAGCATAAACATATACAACCGACTAAATAAAAAGATAAAAATTTTTTCGTGCCCTAAATATAAATGCAAAAACTTACTTAAAGATTATCTCCAGACACTAAATTATGATGACACTGAGGATCTTCTGCTGGGTAATTTTCATTGACTATGTACTTTATAAAAATAAGTCTAAATCTAACCATCAGCGAATGTGTACTGGTTAAACCGCATTGTTTCTCACTACTTACATCCTACACCTTCTCACCACACACGCACACTCTCATCCTACTCTTACTCACTACACTCACACAAACTCAGACCCTACATTTACTCACCTGACCATACGGTTAAACGTTTCTCATTTTGTTTTTTCTTAACATAGATTTATCTACTGTTTTCTTTTACGCCATTTGCTAATTATTTGTAACGTCCCGTTTTACTATGCTATGGCTTTGTTTTGCTACGGAGAATCACTGACTCCTAAGACACAGGCACATACACCTAGTTTAGGAGTCAGAGCATTAAAATTATTGTGACCTAATTATAAGCCTTTATGCTCTTATTCTGTGGATCCTGTATTCGTGATGGCTTTTGGTGAAATAAAGAATTTATTATAAAAGAAAGAATTTACTTAGAAGTCGTTATTAATTTAGAAGGTATTTTAAGTGTTCCCAGTAAACGTTTTCTCAAAGAGATTATGTTAAATAATCATGCAGTGGTAATGTGATAAACTGGTCGTAATTACTTGAATATTTTAATAGGAATATGAATACACACGTGGGGAATGGGAATTCATGAATCATTACTTTTGATTTAGTGGCTACTCAAAACCTTAGGACACGCTTCTAAATATCTTGTAGGCTATCGTTTAGAACCATAACAACATAACCAAATATTAAACAGCTAAAGAGTTTGTTTGGTTGAACGCTCGAATCTCGGGAACTTCTGATTCGAATGGAAAAATTATATTAGTGTTGGATTGACGATTTACCGAGGAAGGCTATAGGCTTTTTAACATCATGATATGGTCACCCACCAAAAACGGGGAAAATGTGCCACAGACGAAGATATACAGGTCAGCTAGTCTTGGATAAGAAAGATATTCTCTTCTATATATTCTCTCTCTTAATAGTGCTATCGTAAAATGAGTCACTCTCTTTCATCACTCTTGTTTGTTCATACTCAAAGACTGATAATAAACTGAGGTATTCCACTATTTTATGACTAATTGCAAAAGTAACTCTGCCTGTCTTCTTCACGCTGTAACGCACGCCTGAACAAATTCAGATACAATTTGGCATATAGATAGACCATACCTGCGTAGGTACCATGACGTCTTAAAACATTATTGTTCCATTCTTATTCCAGAGTGAAAAAGAGACGGAGCTATACAGGTCGTCTAGCTCCATCTCTTTCCCACTCTGGAATAGGAATGGAACAATAATGTTTTAAGCGTCATAGTAACCCCCCTGGTTATGATTTCCTGGGGACAACACGCGGGCAAAACCTACTTATCATTATAAAAATCACTGCTCTATTTAAAATCATGATTATCTGTTAACTCAGACACAATTATATCTAAAGCTATATTCATAAAGTCGAGTGTGGGAAAAGGTCTGCTTACCACTTTCAATCTTCCTTTAAATTATAACGCCCTCCCACTAAAAACCTTCAATTCCTTATCATTATTGTTCATCAACAACATCCAGAAAAACGGATCGAGAGTGCCATTTACCAATAAGTGTTTTAACCATGGAGTAAAAAAATGGAGTAATAATGTGTAATCTATAACTACTGGAATCAAAAAGAAAGAGTCATTCAGAAAATAAAGAGTAACAGAATCAATCAAAATAGTAATCATCAAAGGTTTTGTCCATATCATTACACATGTCACAATTTTGTCGTTTCAAATCAACAGTTCACGAAGAATTGCTAAAACATGAGGTGACATCTACCACTCACTTATAGTGTCAAATACAGAACGATAAATTGCATCTCAATTAAACATATAGCTTAATTTCTTTTTCTTTATTCAAATCATCAGTACACCATCCCACTGCTGGCCTCGTCAATCGCACGCCATTCAACTCGCTTCTCAGCAACTCTGATACAGCTGCTAATAGCCACCCTGTGAAAATCGTTGCACCACCTAGCCTACAGACACACTACGTTAACTTACGTTGCGTTAACTTACCGATTCGCTCTCACAATATAAGAACACGTCATCTTACAACTGATCTTTGGTTATATCTCTAATATGGCCGGCCTTTACCTCTAAATCCTAGGCATTTACACCAATAATCCCATCTTAAATTCTTAACACTCCATTTATAACTCGTCTTGGTCGGAACAAACGCACTCTTTCAAAAAGATTGACCATCTTTATTCTCAGTTGTAATTGTTCACGATCGTCTGTTTATAATGTGAACCTGCGTCTGGTTCCTTTTGCAACCAATTGCAACCTATGTTTAACGCTACGTCTCAATATTGCTTGCTCACGTGGCCACTAGATCGGCGATTTCATTTGTTGCTGGTCATTGGTCGTATTAGAAGCTCGACGATCCTATTATAAAAACGTTTGATCTGAGATCCTTTCAATTAGCATTGCATAATCTTTAGTGTGTATAAAGCATATCAAAATGAAACTAAAATCAGCCAATGTAACATGCAGCACAGGCCTCCTCTGCATATTAAAATCTAAGTACCACCCAAAAGAAATATTTGTTTATTTAGGATCTCCAACAAAACTTTTACACTAGATTTAAGTTCATCGAGGCATGTAAGATTGAGTGAAGACTTTTTTTTTTGGGACAAGCCCACCATTCTATTGCCAAACCACTGCAATTTCTGAAACCCAGAATCAACAATGGAGACTACCAGAAAAGCGCCGAGACAATGAAGGTCGACGAAGTCCCAGAGTAACAATTTTACTAGCTTGGATCCCGCTACGAATTAATTTGAAAAGAATAGCGGAACCCGCTGTTGATTACCACTTTTGTGAACTCACCGCCTGTTTCATAGCCCCACAATTACCAATAATTTCCTGACAATTAATGTCCATGTGTAGTTATCCAATTATATGTCATTGATCACGAGAAATATCTGTATTTCTCAGTCTTTAATAATTTCACACAATCAATTTAAACTTGCCTTGGGGTGTCAACAAACCATTTATTTAAATAAAAAATAAAAATGCACATTTTATGAACGAGAACTGCATTTAATTTTATCAATTAATTGGTATTAATCACTTGGCCAGTTGTTGTTTTACAGCTTTTTATAATTTCTTTATAAGTTTATTGTTATAATTAAATCAATATCTTTGTCTTTGCTAGGTTACAGTATACAGATATTTGTATTCAAAATTCAAAATTCTTCTTTAGATACAGAGGAAGTCGGAAAATATACGACTTTTGGAAAACTATTATTAATATTTTTATAAGTGGGCCGTGTTTTAAACAGTGAAAATAGCTCCTATTACTGAATGTGCTGAATTGATCTTTGACTTTGAACGAATCTTTTTCCTTTGCATTCATTGTTCTTTTCAGGATGTTGTATCTGTAACAAAGATAATCACTTGTTAGACTGAAACATTATAATAAAAAAAAATGTATGAGCATTTATCTATCTTTTGATATGTTGACCAAAGGATACAAAGTCACAGGACATTGTATTGTCTTGTATTGTCTACTGAAAATCTCTTAAACAATATCTGAGTAATTTCACTAAGGAACCATTCTAAAACATGTCTCGCGATTATTCTGAACAACCAGTGCACTATAACAGGGTAAAAGCCTTCCCTGAAAATTATAAACCTACTGCCAAAATCACCGCCTCAGGCTATTGGGATCATGGCCGCAAAGCCTACCCTTATAAAACCACAGTATTGTACCTTCATCGATTTAAAGCTAACAAAGGGAAAATACGTAATAGTTTCATAGAAAACAAAGCTTTTCATCATCATCATCTTCAAATCTGTCTCGCCTTTCACAAAGATGTTGGGGTTGGCTTTCAGTCTTACCGGATGAAGCTGAATACTAGTATTTCACATGGTCCGGCTGCCTATCTGACCTGACAACTCAGTTGTTGGGTAAAACGATACCTCTTGGTTAATATTTTTAGTCAGACTTTCTTCTGACTGCTATAAACAACAAAAAAAAAACAAAGTTTTTCAAAAATGGTAAACAATTGAATAACAAATATTTCAATGGTGCAATATTTAATTAAGGAATTTTGCGAACTATCGCGATTCGGAGTATTAACAATAATTGTGAAAACAAAAGCAGCATATTTTATTTTATTACAGCATGAAACACAAAGGGATGAAAGCCGGCTAATTAAATACGTATTCATTTATTATGTTTGCTAATTAAATTATTTTGTATTGCTTTTGGTTTAACAAATTATTTATCTGATATCAGTTACAATAAATTGGACTTCCAAATATAAATTTATTTTCTGATAATTATCGGAGTTACAATAAAGCCTGTAATCCCCGAAGGGGATACCTACCTACCTAGATACACCTACATTTTGTTTTAAAAGTAGGTATATTATAGGACACAAATACCTAAAAATCCAGACTCAGGTCAAAAAACCTAGACTCAGGCCCGCTACTGAGAAATTCCTGATGGAAAACGGAAAACCCAATTATACCCGACCTGGGAATCGAACCCAAGATCTCATCCGACTGCACCATGATTAATAACATAGCTCTCATCAGTATCACCATCGAGATAAGCCCCTCTAAGAGTTAAGCCCCTGTAAGAGACAAGCCCCTGTAAGAGATAAGCCCCTGTAAGTGATAAGCCCCTATATGACATAAGCCCATGTAAGAGCTAAGCCCCTGTAAGAGATAAGCCCCTGTAAGAGACAAGCCCCTGTAAGTGATAAGCCCCTGTAAGTGATAAGCCCCTATAAGACATAAGCCCCAGTAAGAGCTAAGCCCCTGTAAGAGATAAGCCCCTGTAAGAGATAAGCCCCTGTAGGAGATAAGACCCTGTAAGAAATAAACCCCTGTAAGAGATAAGCCCCTGTAAGAAATAAGCCCCTGTAAGAGATAAGCCGGCCTGTAAGAGATAAGCCGGCCTGTAATCCCCAAAAGGTTACAGAAGTAGATTCACGTAATAATACACCCACATTTCACCAGCTATGTTAAAATCCCCAGCATCATTATCATCATCATCTGCCTAGCAACAATTTTAAGGTCGGTTTCCAGTATCACTGGATGCAGCTGCATACCAGTATTTTACATGGAGCGACTGCCCATCTCACCTCGACAACCCTAACGACATCTAAGTAAAACGATAACCCTTGGTAAAGCTGGTTGTCAGACTTTCGAGCCACTGACAACCTATACCGGCTGTCAAAGATCTGCAAATGACAGCCGGGATCAACATCAGTATATCTACGTATACGCAGGTATCTTGTATCAATTAGCTTGAGAGCTATTCCGGCCCTTTGTGTCCTGATATTGAATAATTGTTATTGACGCTTGCAATGCCTTTGTGATTTGCGGCACCCATTCAATGCTTTGTATAGTTTTGACAGCATAACAGCCTTTCCGTATTCAGAGGCTTACACTATGCACAAATATCCTGCACTATGACATTGTAGTCTACACTGTTTTAAGCTTTCACTGTTTATAACTAAACTTACTTGGGACATGTACCAAATTTTTTTTTTTAAGTGAAGCTTCGTAAGCGACTTCAAACAAGTTTAACGCTACCATGGAGGGGGAATATTTTCTATTACTCACTAAGAGATGGCAGCATTACAAGATCTGTGACAACGTAGTTCTACTAGGTACGCAAGATGGCGTGCAAACAGTCATGCATTCGACTCTTCGGTGTGATCAGCCTTCGCTCAATTTCCATGAGTAGAATAACCTCGATAAACTTATGTAATAATTATGTAATAAAAATAATACAACAAGAAAACAACAAAATTTATTTAGAAGCTCAATAAAATAAAAAGAGTGAATGCGAGACACTCGAACGCATGCGTGTAGTATTACGAAGTTTCACTTCTTCCGCGCGGAGGGACTCCATGCACTGATTTTCTTTCTTTCTTTAGTCCGCCGCGCGGGCCATGTGTCAGTAATAAACTGGTGTTCAAGCAAGTCGGTTGTTTCTTTTACGCGCTACTCCGCATACATATCAGTGCCGCTCTTTCATGTGCTCTCAAGTGGCTAGCATATCCAACTTTGGCCGGAAAACTCCGAGCACAAAGCGGACATGTCAGAACACCATTGACGACATTGAAGGGTATAGCCCGGTGCGTCTGCTGCGGCATGGGAAGGAATTCGAGATCTCCTTCTCCCTTTCCGCAGCTTCCTTCTGTGACATGACAGTTTTGCAGAAGGACACCACCGCTTCCCAAGACTCTGCGCTGTCGACCATCGCGTGAACAACGGTCGGCAGCAACAGGTCTCCTGCTAGTTTCTGTTCCATCCTATGTCAACATAGAACGACTTAATGGTTATAACTAATAAATTACAAAACTAAACAAAGTTAAATTCATAAAATTAAAATAATATTTTTAACACCGGTAAATATGTGACTTATTGTACTATTAAAATAATCTAGATTTATACAAAATAACTATAAATAAATTGTGGCCAATTATGTGCACCATGTTCGGCCATGCGCGGCCAGGTAGGCCCATCGTGTACGGGCACTATTTGCAGTAAAATTTGCAAAGTGACAGTGGCCATTTGCTACGACGCGTGAAGTAATGCTCTTGTTCAGTCAACGGTTTTAGCGGTGACAATGTATTGCTTTTACTGGTGAATGCATAGCATACAAGCGGTGTGTTAAGGCGAGTTTTCACTTGGCTAAGTTGGTAGCTTTTTAGTCGTGAAGTTAATTATAATAATGGGTTTAAAAATACCCTTATCGAAGCCGAAAGATACTGGCACTTCTTCTCGTTATTGCATTTTTTTTTGTTCTAGAACATACCTGGGAACCTTCTCTTTACGGAGATATTGGGAACCAAAGTTTAAATTTACGTTATAATTATATGTACCTATAATGTTATAAATTCACTTTAAATAGCGCCATGACTCCGTACGATGCATCCATCTGCTCACTGTTTTGAGTGCGTTACATCGAGTTTTACCTTAAAATGTGATTCTCCACCCTAACCGCCAACACCACCGCTCTGGGCGAAGCAGAAGGGAGTGTCAGACTTGTACTGACTAAAACCCATCCATGTTCCTTATTAGAACTTTGTGTTCCAGGGCCAAGGTATCTCTTTCGAACAGTCCCGCAGCTCTAGCAAGCATCGGCCCTCTTAGACCCCTTCTGATTTGCTGACATCTCCTTGAGGCGCGCGTGGAATTATGAACGCGCCGTCGACACGGCCTGTCGTCATAAGACGGACGGACGGTGAGCTAGCCCGTCCGCCGACTCACCGTCCACAGGGACGCGCCTACGCGACGCACCTTGTATTAATCACTTCGCATTTTAGTAGTGCTGGCTGAAAACCTGAATCATCTCAAACACATTCAAAAACAAAGGACAACCTCGATTCTATTAGCTTAAGAGGGGACTCTAGTGGGCCTTTCTCCATACAAACGTATTCCGCTGTTTTCTTCGTGGATAATGCGTCGAGAGCAATTTTTTTTTCCAAAAAATGTAGGTCTTATTAATCACTAAAAGAATTATGACAATCCAAAAACCCCAAAAAATGCCCGTTTTTACCGCCATGTTCAGACGACTCTCAGACAGTTTATAACAAAAAAAAATGATAGAAGCATAGATATACTTTTCCTCTAAATTTTTATATAAGAATTATTTAGATCAGTTTAGTTTTGAAGAAGAAAACAGCGGAATAAAAAACGTCTATTTGTCAAGATTTTTGTAGGTAAAATCAGCCTGAGCTGCAGTTTTCCCTTTCGCACTTTACGGGGGCTTGGTTGGGCGCAGCGCGACGGCAATAGTTTCTTCAAATACCTATTCTTCAAATTCCTTGGGCTTAGAGTCCCCTCTTAAGGCTCTCGTCTCAACAGCGGACCTAAATGAAATCGTTGTTAATATGAAAAAAAACTACCTTTATCAACGTTGCCGGCGATGAAAACACTCCTTAACATAGTGTTATGTATGTTACAAACAGTAGCTGTTTTCTAATAACTCTTGCTAGTGTTTTAAGTTACATTGTCTAAAGCTTTCGGCTAAGTCAAGTCATGCTAGGCTTTCTTAGGAAAATATGTGCAGACAGTGTCCACTTCACTTTGCAAGGCATTATTTCTAACGAAAGGTTTGTGCACACAAAGCTAAAGACGCGACGTGATCTATTTAAAAATAATACAATAGTAGCTCGTGGCTTTTTAATAACATACGCACGGGTCGATCTTTAAGGTTGAGCCGTGCTTGCCGAGGTTGGTCCGTGGATGGGTGACCATAATTACATCCTGAGTTTCCTCCGTGCCTCGGAAAGCACGTTAAGCCGTTGGTCCCGGCTGTCATTTGTAGAACTTTGACAGTCGTTACGAGTAGTCAGAAGCCAAAAGTCTGACATCCAGTCTTACTAAGGGGTCTTGTGTTACTCAGTTATTGGGTTGTGGAGGTCAGATAGGCAGTCGCTGCATGTAAAATACTGATACTCAGCTGCATCCGGTTAGACTGGAAGCCGACCCCAAGATAGTTTGGGAAAAGACTAGGCAGATGATGACAATAGTAGCTACATAATAAGAGCCGCTTGGATCAATCTTCTTGTTAAGTGGTGTTTTTCTAGGTTGGTTGGGTGACCACCAATTTCATACCGAGATTCCCCTATGCAGTCCCGGTTGTCATATCTAAATCTTTGACAGTCATTACCTTACAGTTAGTCCGAAAGTCTGACAACCAGTCTTACCAAGAGGTATCGTATCACTCAGTACTAACTGGGTTGCGGAAGTAAGATAGGCAGTCGCTTCATGTAAAATACTGGTACTCAGCTGCAACCGGTTAAACTGGAAGTAGACCCTAACATCGTTGGCATAAGGTTATTAAATGGTTGACGTGACTGATGTCATGATGTGTGTGCATGAACCTTTATAACTCTAAGCTCTTGAGTGAAATGTGATCATATTGTTTGATGTAAGGACGTTATAAGTTAGATTTAAAAGGAGTTTATTGCGACATTCCAATGTTATTTGGCGATAATAATTGAGGAAGTGGTCAGTGCTGGAAACCTGTGGTAGGAGCCCCTTTGTCTGGGATTGTTAATGTGATGTGCAGTCTAGGCTTTCCATAAATTCAGGGTTTCGGTGTGGTGGACGGTAGTTTCGATAAATTGGTGGAGATAGCCGCTGGGTGTTGTTTTGTTATTTGGCGTATTCACCGACAATAGGGGATTATCACATTTTTTTTTCTTTGTCCGTCGGGTAGATTACTGAAAAGTATTGGACACGTATTTTTGCTTTTTTCCCGTGGTCATAAAATTACGGAGATATATTGAGTTGAAATGGCGCATGACGTCACGTGTAGGTAATTTTTATACCTACTTGTGACGTAGTGAGCCCCCACTCTCCAACTTTAATGAGTTTTAACTAAGTAATTTTTTGATATTTTGATAAAACAAAAAATACGTGTCTAATATTTTTGTATTACCTGTCTGACGGACAAAATAGAATGTCGTTTTCTTTACCCAGTCTTCACCCCTATTCCATGAATTCTCTATGCTCAGAAACTTGCTTCACATTTGTGTATCTGTCTCGTTTCCCTGTGTATGGATTTGTGACTAAAATACTCCCTAACAATCTTTCTTGTAATAATTGTGAAAGTTTGTAAGGATGGATGTATGCATGGATGGATGTTTGTTACTCTTTCACGTGAAAACTACTGGACGGATTTGGTGAAATTTGGCGTATACATAGTTTATTTATAACACACAGATTTTAATCCCGGTAGTACCATCCCGTAGGCCAATAATTTCCGAACACTATTTGAGCGAAGCGAAAGTTTGACAACCAGAATTACCAAGGAGTCGGATCGTATTATCCAGTACTAACAGTGTTTTGGTGGTCGAATAGGCAGTCGCTCCATGAAATGTATTGGTACCCACTTAGACTGGAAGCCGACCCCAATATAGCTGGAAAAAGGCTAGGTAGATGATAATACTTGAATTGTTTCATTCACTCGTGCTGTAAATCCTATCTATTGTTACATACGGGATTTGCGAGCTCAATCATCGCCATGTTTACACTTCTCAATAGTTTATACCAAACCTTTCCGAAAATATAGGCGTAGTGCTATGTTTGTTTACTAGCTGTGCCCGCGACTTCGTCCGCGTGGAATTTAAGAAGTACGCCTAAGTTACTCCCTATTACATCAGCTATCTACTAGTGAAATCTCGTCAAAATCGGTCCAGCCGTTCCAGAGATTAGCCGGAACAAACAGACAGACAAACAGACAAAAATGTTATTTTGGTATATGTACTACCGTATTTACATTCATATGCATGTATTTAAAAGCGTTTATTTTAATATTACAAACAGACACTTCAATTTCATTCATTTGTTTAGATCTGTCCCGGATTTTAGTTACCTACCTACTGCATCACACCTATAACTCGCTTACGAGCACCAGGTGTAGGAACCCCTTCTTCTTTCAACTATATGAGAACCAGGGGTGGAAACCCCTACCCCTCTTTTGAACAAAAACTTAAGGTGCCAAAAAAAAATTCGCCACTCAGACTGCCAAAAAAAAGAAGCGTCTCTCAAAATCCTCAACATGCATGCTATAGGAGGTTCCATTCTATTTAGAAGCAGCACAACAAGAAAATAAGTGTTACCCTCAAGACACCCTGAGTCGGTACCAACACGAGTGGATGCATGCTCAGAGACAACGGTTTTTGAGCCAAAAAGCTTGGGTCAGCACGATAACTTGGGACGAGGGTAATTTTTGAGCTATATTTTTGATCTTCTATACAAAAACTGTTCTACAAGATGTATTCGTCATCATAATATAAGGTGGCGTACCATGATGGCTTAAAACATTATTGTTCCATTCGCTTTTCAGAGTGAAAAAGAGACGGAGCTATAAAAAAATAAAATATCTTTATTTCAGACCCATTACATAGTCCATAAATGGTTAGTGTGTTAGTAAATGATTATTCTTATATGCTATGTTAGTATTATTATATTGCTATACAGGTCGTCTAGCTCCATCTCTTTCCCACTCTGGAATAGGAATGGAACAATAATGTTTTAAGCGTCATAGTACCCCCCCAGCTCAGAGGAAGACGTCAATTGGTTGTGATGCAACATATAGGATCATCATCATCTCCAACCCTCATCACAATTTATTCGGGATTGGCGCAGCATGTCTTCTTCTCCCATGCTTGAGGCAAAATATAGGAATTGATTAGGATACAGTATGTTGCCATAACTACTGTACTGTTAACTAGCTTTGGGCTGCCAGATTACGCTAAGGGTCTATCTTGACTTATTTATCGAGTTACGAAATGAAATGAAATTATCCCAATCCTAAAGGAACAATAAATTCGTAGGCGACCGATCACTCAACCGTAAAGTCACCGCAGCGGCAGACAAGCACCACTAATTTCTATTTAATTTTGTAAAGCGCTTCCATCGATGTCACATTTCCCAAATCACTGCAACTGTAAAGCCAGAATCAACACTGGTGACTACCAAAAAAGAGCCAAAACAATTATGAAGCTCGACGCAGTCCTAGAGAAACAATTTAATAATATCGGATCCCGCAATGAAATTAATCAGAAAATAATAGCGCAGGCGTAGGAAGAACATAATTCGATGTTCTAATGGAATAATATTATAAATATTATAATAGAATAGCTTGTTTAAACACAATGAGTGCGTGTTTCTAACTTCTAAACCAAAATGACAGCACAGCCTATAAATCAGCTACATGCGTGACGGAAACCATTCAGTCTAGAAAAAAATATTATAACAATACAAAAATACGGCCTTACGAAGTGCTATTTCTACGAGCATTCTATTGTCATATAACGATACTTATCGTTACAATTATATCTCGGAATCGCCAAGAACCAAACAATAGGCGATCACGAACATACCTTATCCAATATATCGATAACGATCGATATCGACCGATTATATCGATTCCATTGTTGTTAAATCGGTAATTGGATAAACATTCGATTCAATAAATTAGATGGCTTAGCACGGTTACATTTTGAGTCGTGATCTATTGGTAATAAAATGGGTTTTGTGGGCCTTGTACGAGCCAGCGACCGATTTCTACATTAAGAAACTATTGACGTGATTATAATTATTGACATTTATTTTGAGTTTCTAGATTATAAATTGTAAGTTTTTTAAATTGCTCGGTCATTTAAAATTAATGTTGTTATTGTCTGGCAAATCTCTTTCATTATTGACATGATTTTTTGTTTAATGTTTATATCAATTGACATTTACTTACTTCAATAATATAATTTTAATGGGATTATCTGTTTAATGACTGCATGATTTTGATAAATAATTAAATAAAATAATAAATGTAACTTTATTTTATATTTGCACGCCGAAATTAAAGGCAGAATAAGGAAACTATTTTGTACATTTTACCAACATTCTGTACCTTATTTATGCAAATAAATGATTTTGTTTTGTTTGTTTTGTTTTTTGAAGTCAGGCTACGGATGATAATCATAAATATCTATGAGTGATAAAAATTGCAGCTTTTTTTTCAACAAAATTTAAAAGGATAGTATATATAATTTATCGAATAATAAAAATGTTACCTTAATGTTGCGCGTTCGTGGTAAGACCGTACTTATCTTCAATGATTTTATAATAAAATACTAATTGTGTCTCACGATTTCGGTTGCTTAATTGATAGAAATAAAAGCACGATTGCTCTATACTTTGTTGGTTGAAAGTAAAAGTGGTTTCTAATTGATTTCTGTGAGTTACGGCTGTTTGCTGTCAGTGGTAATTTATTAAAGTCAACTGGGATATTTAATTCACATTTGTTATGTTCTAGAAATCTGTCATAATACCTCGAGGTACGATTTATAATTTGATGTCACGAATCATTTCGTTAAGAAAATAGTAGTTTATAATGCTTCCAGCACGAAGAATATTGAAGAGATACCCCAAATTATTAACACAACATCTCGCTGTAATTCTCAAAGGGTTGGGCAGAGGTGTACTCGTAGTACAACTCATATTTTGCTTGATATGTTTCACATACCACAATTTATTTATCGCTATTTATTTGTGGTTGGCACATCTATGCAGCATGCTCTTCTTCCATATTTCACTATTTATTGTGATCCTTGCAGTGACTCTAATTTCTAGCCATAACATCCTTCACATAGTCCATACTCATCGTTTCTTGTAGAGTTAATCAAAAGTAAGTTAATTTACCAGAATCAGCCTAAGTCCCCACACACAGTAGCTACCTAGGACCAGCATCACAGCTCCCACCATTTTCTCATTCAACATTCCCATTTTCCCAGCATTAATTTTTCTTTTTAAGTTATTTCTATACCACTCCCCATGCGCCCAATTTTAGGTGGCCTACCAGACGGAGCGAACTTCGGAAATTTTCGGGAGTTTCAAGAAAAGAGAGGTGTCCAGTAAGGATGGTTATTTTGGAGGGTAGTCAAAAACAAAAGGTTGGATGTATTGCTTGCTTTCTCGTCGGGCCGGTAACCGAACCCTCTCATTTGCGCCTCTTTAAAAATTCACGACGCCCTAAACAGTTTGTTAGTGATTTTTATGTTGGTTCTCTTGCATTAAAAATCGTTTAGTCTGCTCTGTGATACTGTTGTAGCCTATGGTTGGAGTAAATAGACTGGTTTTGTGGTAAGGCTTTTATTATTGTGGTGAATAGGTATGTAAAAATATGGTAGACCACTCTTGATCCTTATTAGTTACTAGCTGTCCCGCGCAACTTCGTCTGCGACAAATTTTCCCCGTTTTCGCAACATTTTTCATTGCTGCTCCGCTCCTATTGGTCGTAGCGTGATGATATATAGCGTATGACCTTCCCCAGGTTGAAATCTATCTTCTTGCCAAATTTCATTAAGATCCGATCAGCCGTTTAGTCGTGAAAAGGTAACAAACATACAAACAAACAAACAGAGTGACATTCGCATTTATAATATTAGTATGGATTACTCAGGACTTATAGGTGAAAAGTGATCGACTGTCAGTGAGCGCTGCAGTACATCGCGCGTCATGTTCGTGAACGGGCGCTGTCAGTTGTAACTGGTCATCTCTTAGCTGCCAAGGTTTATTTTAATTAAGTACTTTTTTTTATTTTTTATTACTGATTTAATCTTTTACTCTGGACGCTCTTAACTTGCCCGTATTTCTACATCGTTCTCACATATTTGTAATTCTTAACATGAATGATATATGTAACCAAGATTTTGTAACATATTTTGATTTAAAAGAGTGTCCATGGAGTTTCTTGCCCATTCTTCTCCATATAGATCTACGCTACGGAATGGGCAACTACAGTACTTTCACAAGTTATTATGCCTTGTGACTGGGACTGTAGCTTCGCGTTTTATTTTGTTTTTTGACTTTCAAAAGTGCCTGTAATGGTCTTATTGAAATAAATGTTTAAAAATAAAAACTCAGGTGAATTTACTCATGAAAGTGATACACCAACTTTTTTTTTATTATTCACTAGCTGTCCCGCGCAATTTCGTCTGTGTGACGCAGATTTTCCCCGTTTTCGCAACATTTTACATTACTGCTCCACTCCTATTAGTCGTAATGATGTATAGTCTATAGCCTTCCTCGATAAATAGACTATTTAACACTGAAAGAATTATTCAAATCGGACCAGTAGTTCTTGAGATTAGCGCCTTCAAGCAAACAAACTCTTCAGCTTTATGATATTAGTATAGATTGGACGATGTGTGCACTGCATTGATTTGCAGGAATCACATCTCTGCACGTAGAAGATATAACATCATGTACTTATGTAGGTCAGCTAACTAAAGTATTGAACATTTTATAAACTTTTGGTTGTAATAAAATACGATGAGCTTACGTTCCCGCATGAATGCCAAAATAATACACAATAAAAAGAGGGAAGCCACGAGCACTGCTATCCAGCTAGCTACCATCAATACCCAAGAATCATTACAACACAGTAAATTTTCAAAGAAAACCTCCAATATTTAGCATAACACCTTCAAAAATTACCATTAAAAGTAATTCTCTTTCAAATCCCCCGCGAATCCGGCCATAACAGACAGATTATGTGTAAGATTCTTCTAAAATTCACTGGATCAGCAGAAAAATCGTCAAGTATTCGCGTGTATCACAAAAGGGGGGTGGGATAAAGGGGTTCACCCCTCAGGTAGGGGGTGTTTCGGCATCTGTCGCGAACGACGAACAAATTGGATGTGATTTCGGGGTTGTAAGAATTTTGAAATGATTGATGTTGTTTGTCAGTGAGAAAATTATGGGTACAATGATCTGCAACGTTATGGAAATTGTATTTTACAAGCTTTTTTTTTATTGTGTAGAACATTCCAGCGCAATCTTTTCTAATACTCTCAAATCTTTGCCCTACACTAGGCCCATTACTCCTGTATCGTGGGTGTGATTACAAACATTTAAACTCACATACACAAACAGCCAGACCCGGAACAACTATCTGGAGGTCATAGAAATGTTTGTTCCGTGCGGGGATCGGACCCGCGACACGCAGCGCAGCAGTCGATCGCTCAGCCACTGCGCCAACCGGGTCGTCAAAAAAAAAAAAAAAGTACTGGAATTGTTAGTTTTTTTTTCTCAAAACTTCCACTAGGTATTACGTAGGAGATGTTGATGTAAAAAAGTAGTAATTATCTTTCCCCATTCTATCATCGGACGGGCAGAGAGCATCACTGTTATACACGGTATAAATCACCTCATCACGAAGCCGTCAACCAAGCATTCTGTACATGAAACTAAGTAACTTTACGCAAAAATTATTGCTGGGAAACGACTTTTTTTTGGGGGGTGTAAAATCATGTTTTGTGGTAGAACTCAATGTAAAGCACTCAAAACATTGTGCTGATGGACGGATTGAATAGTACAGGGGTCGTGGAGGTGTTTAAAGTAAAAATCTCACATTAAAAACTTGTATTTAAAAAAATACTTGTCAAAAAGTTGGAACTTTGACCCCTAATATCTCCGTAACTAGAAGGTTCCCAGGTATGGTGTAGAAGAAAAAAATGATCGCAATGACAGGGAGAACCAGTGCCTTTCGGCCTCGTCAAGAGGTGTTTTACACCCTTTATGGTTTAAGTCCCACAGATCCGAACAAAGCACTTTGCTACCACATTTATTGAGCCAGAGTATGGAATTTACTGCCGGCTTCTCCTGTTTCCCGATCATTATAATCTGTGTCTCTTCAAAGTTTGAGTGAATCGGTTTCTTCTAGGCAAGCGTGCTACATCAGGCGACTTGCGACTAAACGCAACCTGGCTGGGTTTTACTTTGGCCAGAAGCTAAGTATTGCCATACAACGTGGCAACGCCGCCAGTCTCTTGGGCACGTTACCAGCTGACAGCGTTGAGGAGGAGTTTTTTGACGCCCTTTTGTAATTTGTTGTCATTTTAGTTTTAGTTATCTAGTTTTAAAAATAATATTAATTTGTAAAGTATAAAAACTAATGTCGGTAGGTAACTTGTTGAAAAAAAAAATATAAATATATATAAACGCAACCTATTTGAAACAAAAAAAAGTGATATAGCTGGCATACCATGACGTCTTAAAACATTATTGTTTTACTCCTTTTCAAGTGTGGGAAAGAGATGGCGATAGACATCCTGTATAGCTCCGTCTCTTTCCCACACTGGAATAAGAGTAAAACAATACTGCTTTAAGACGTCATAGTAGGACAGCTGTTTTACAAGATTTTAAATCACGTGGCTACGTGACATTGTAAAATTTGTAAACCCGTTTTGTTTGATTTTTGGTGTACAATAAAGTGTTATTCTATTCTATTCTATTTCAGTATTACCCGACTCATTTCAAACTCGCATACCCGGGACTAATATACTGCCATACAAACTGACGTATCAATCATTAAAAACAGATTCAAAAGACAGTTTTGCCACTTAACTTACGTGTTAATCATTAAAAACTGTTCTAAAAGACAGTTTTGCCGCTTAATTTCCTTCATCCCTCACTACCCGAGCCAGGGGTTTGGTACAGAGGTAAGGGGTGTTTCACGATGAGTGCGGAGTCAGGCGCGGTCGTGACCTCGCATTGAGGAATGACCAATCTCGCTTCCAGCCTACTTGTTTACTGAGCCTAAGAGATTTTTATAAACGTACATCATATTTTCGTCAAGATTTTTGTCACGAATAATATTAGGACAGACTCAGTGTTGGAAGGATTAAATTTGCTTAACTTGAAAATTAATTATAAATATATATAAACGCAACCTATTGGAAACACAAAAAAAAAGTGATACCAGCTGGCATACCATGACGTCTTAAAACATTATTGTTTTAGTCCTTTTCCAGTGTGGGAAAGAGATTATTATGAGAGATGTAAATAATTAATTTTAAGAAAAATTGCTGATGATAATAACCTGGTAGTCTTCATATTAACAATTAGAAATAACCGTATCTGTTGTCTCTCTAACAATAAAAACTGATATTTTTATCACATTTTTTTTTGGCGTACTTCGGCGGCAATTTTTTTTTGTTTTTTTGTCCTGTCAACTGTCCCACTGCTGGGTAATGACCTTCAATTTTTCCTTCCAAACCTCTCGTATCTTTAAATCTCTAGACAATTAGACATTTTCGCCCCACAAACAAGATCAGATCGTCATTTTCGCCGCAGTCTACCTCGGCGGCAATTTCCTCCATCAGGGGGGTTACTATGACGTCTTAAAACATTATTGTTTCATTCTTATTCCAGAGTGGGAAAGAGATGGAGCTAGACGACCTGTATAGCTACGTCTCTTTTACACTCTGGAATCAGAATGAAACAATAACGTTTTAAGACGTCATGGTGGGCTACCAGGGGTCCAAATATTAATATTTTTAACAATTAAAAACACTTGTGTTTCTATTATGGAAAACATTCAAACAAAGTAGTGTTATTCAAATTCATCTTAAGTAGTTTTACGGTTAACGTTTCGTAACAATTTTACGGTTCAACTTTCACAACGACGGAGTTTTCTTGTAATAAAATAAATAATAATAAAACTGAATATTAAAGCTTTTTTTTATAATTTATTTGAAGTCTTTGGAAGAATATGGATCGTAAACTAATAATAATTTGTGTCCAATTCAGAAAATGCTTTGGTTATTGAAATAAGGTGAGTTTTACTACTGTTTGTTTTTTATTCGAAATAATTAATGAGATAGCTTATTAGTAACAGTCGCACGGGACGATCTTCAAGTTAAGCCACGCTAGCCAAGGTTTGCCCGATGGGTGACCATCTCTTACTACCGAGTTTCCTCCGTGCCTCAGAAAGCAGGTTAGTTGTTGGTCCGGTCTGTCGTTTGTAGATTTTTTCCAGTCGTTACAGGTAGTCAGTGGACCGGTCTGTGGTATGTTATGGTATCTTAGTACCCACCCAGTAATAACTGGGTTGTGGAGGTTAAATAGGGATTTTCTCGATTTAAAATACTGGTATTCAACTGCATCCGGCCAGTAATAACTGGGTTGTTTGTTGTGGAGGTTAGATAGGCAGTTTCTCGATTTAAAATACTGGTATTCAACTGCATCCGGTTAGCCTGGAAGCCGAACCCAACGTAATCGTTGCGAAAAGGCTAAGCAGATGATAATAATTCGGCAATATATTCTCACTCGATAATGTTCACCTCGACATTCTAACTCATAATAATTCATCTCACGCGCACAAATCTGACACAAAACATAATGTTTTAATGGCGTCGAAGCACCTAGCGTATTCGGGACACGGTAACGAGTTCCCTACGCCCACGATCTCCTACGCCTAGTTCCTCCATTCACGATAAATCACATACCTTCAGTGAGAATCACGTGAGAACCGATAGTACCCACCTGGCACCTTTAGGTTTACTGCACTTGAAAACACTACCATTTAAAACTGAACCTTCCGTTAAAAGTAGTAGAGTTGCAAGTCATCTGTTGTTTGTTGTGTAGTTGACAACATTTATTTGGTAAATTGATTTCGTCTAATACCCACATAACTGTTTTTTTTTTTTTAATTTATGTTGTTTTTGTAATGTTTTCATTATTGAGCATTTTCTTACCAATGCAGTCAGACTTTTGGTTACCTAAATAAAATAATTCGTATTAAAAAAAATCATATGCTCGAAAATGCATAAAACTTGAAACAAGCTATAAAGCCATGAAAAGTCTTACAATATTTTCCTAACCATTCATCATCATTCCTTTTATCCCAATTTATTTGGGGTCGGCGCAGCTAGTCTTCTTCTTCCATACTTCTCTACATCTTATCAGACACTTCCTTTCTTGCCTCATCAATTCATCATCCTTCACATAGAGAAACATACAATTACATATAGTTCTTCATATTTGTCTGACTACTAAAATTTGTTAACTTCAATACCACATCAACGCTAACTTACCTATCAATTTTATATCACTGGCTTTAGACTACCAAAGATCAAAACAAAAATCTACAAGGTGTTGTTTCGCATCTTCGTCAAATTCAAGGAGGTAACTATGCTAATGATTCTCGACCCGAATCTATAATAAAATGGGTAGGTAATTTTCCTTTTGTTACTTTTTTTACGGAAATCGTAACCTCGCATTCCCTAAACCATGTTAAGGGGGTTATTCTGAAATACTGACAGATTTCAACAACAGCAAAAAACAGTGTTTTTTTTAATAAATAACTAGGTACCGTAATTTATATTGAATATTTATGTCTTTTGTGACAACATCAGAACTTTGACGAGGATGCAAAAAACAACACCTTGTAATAAATACTCACATCTATTTTCTCCAAACTTAAAAGTCACTCAGCAAAGTCTAGCAGAGTCTCAGTCATTCTCAAGTATTCTCCGATGTTCTTCACATTCTCCAGTACACTTGGAGGTACTTCGTGATACTTCGTGGTACTAGGAGGTACTTGAGGTGACGGATCCGGATACTTCGCCTAGAGATCGGTAGATAGTGCATGCTTCCCAATTTTCTGGGCACACTCGAGTTTGCCGGCGACGTGAAATTTTAAGCATGTTTGGAAGTTTTTAAATTGGTTTTTAAGTTAGGTGTGAATTCGGAGTTTATGTGATGGAGTAAGTAGGGTATAAATACGAGTAAGTGTTTTCAAAAATTAAATTCTGGTAAAGGTAAAAATAAATGATAAAAAGCACCTCAGGCCCTCTTATTATTGTTTTTTTTTTTCTGTTTGTTTCGTTTTACTTAGATCTATCTATCTGTTCGTACCGTATAGACTCCTAAACTGCTAAACCGGTTTGGTGAAAATTTTGCATTTTGTTGTTCTACATACGCCAAGTAAGGTTTCGAACTAATGTTTTATTTTTGAATTGTCCTTTTTGTTTTTACTATAGACACTTTTAACGTGCACGTCTTCCTAAATCGTTCTCACATAATGTACCACCTCAACATGAATGATGTAAACAAGGTTTTTGTAACAAGCTACTGATTTAAAAAAGTGTCCATGGAGTTTCTTGCCCATTCTCCTCTATAGAGATGTACGCTATGGAATGGGCAACTACAGTCCTTTCTTCTCTTGTCTTGTGACTGGGGCTGTAGCTTCATTTTTATTGTTGTTCGACTATTCAAAAGTGCCTTTAACTGGCTTATTTGAAATAAATGTTTTTTTTCTTTGTTTTTAATCGAAAAGTCATTGCAACGCATAATAAGGCCAACTAGTAATAAATAAAAATCACTAATACCCGGCCCTTGGCATCCCCTTAAACGCTGTTAGTGTAATTTGAATATATTTGTTCGTTAGTATGACCTGCCCTGTTGAGAATACACGCTTCGGTACCAAAACATAAGTACGCACTTATGACACCATTTGTTACCTAAGTGCTGTTTGCAGATTTATTACCATACAAAGGCTTGTACTATTCACGTAAAACCTCTTTAACCGAGCTTCTAGTATATCTCAATTGATCTGACACCCACACTTTCCTCAAACATTATTTATTCAATCGAAAAACCCAATATTTAACCATAATTTTCATAAGCACTTCGGTCAATAAAAATGTTGATTTATTCGTAAACATTGCCGCTGTTTGCCAATTTCATAACATTAAAGTTTTATCAAATAGAGAATTCCCATAGCACTCAAAATAAGCCTTATAAAACATGAAATAACATTGACATTAGCTGACAAGTACACTTTAACAATTATTTATTTAGTTCCTCTTGATAAATGAGATTATCTAGTCGTCGTCAATGGTTTCATGTCATAATAATCTTCTCTAATTTTAAATCTTCTTAATATAGTTTGTAACCAAACTCCTCCGAAACGGCTGAACCGTATTGTAAGAAATTTTGTGTGAATATCGGTTAGGTCTAAGAATCGGCCAACATCTATTTTTCATACCCCTAAAACCCATCAAAATTTCCAAGCGAACGAAGTCGCGGGTAGCAACTTAGGTAAGTAATATAAGTAAATTGTGATTAGGTTTTTCTATCAGGAATTTGCAGTGTATTGTCAATGGAGTCTGAATTTGTGCCCGGTTAATGGCAATACGGTTGCCCCCTATTATATGGGACTTAAACATAACTAGCATGACATGTGGGTGTACTATTTGGTACATCTCTGCCTTAATTTGTGAGAATTACAGGCGTTGTGTTATGTTACCTGTAAAATAATGTAGGTAAATGTGGCATTATGATGGTACCAAAACAATGTATCTCCTTAATGTGTTGACATTTACTTAATGATGCTTGAGCGTTGAGGTTTGTATCTAACACATACTTAAAATGTTTCAAAACGGACCTCTTAAATCATAATAGATTTACAAACACATTGTTTAAGCAAAGCGCACGTAACAACCGCACCGGGCGGGGCCGCAAACATTTCAACACAAAAATGTAGTTATCAAGAAGGATTTTTGCTATAATAATCTCCGATAGCCTTAAACTTAAAGGTAAGCATCTTTAAGTAATCGATGGATGTCACTCAAGCATGACTGGAAAAAAAAAACAAAAAAAAACAAGCTTTTATGAAACCGAAAAGAAAAAAAACAGGTTTCTCTATAAACATTGAGCGCGTATACAAAGTTTCGTGTCCGTGCTATTAACCTTTGAGGAGTTATCTCGTGAGGAGGCGACTGGCTGCATGATCAAGTCATGTCTATCAATAAAATATGTTGTCACCAGAACCAAAGGCGTGTGCAAAATTTAAGCTCAATCGGTTGGAAGAAACTGGTTTTAAATTCAGTTGCAAGATTTTACCACTACAGCTGGCCTAGCATGACCGCCGTAGAAACGAGCTATGTCTACGGAAGAATCGACAATTTGACAGATATTTCTATCGTCCCAAGCATGGCGATATTAAGAATGTAGAAAAGAAATGTTTCTTTTCTTCAGTCGACACAAGTCTACAACGTCGAGCATGACGACCATATTTTCTCTTCTTTTGACATTTGGGGGTAGAAACATTACTTCTGACAAATGTCAAACTACTCTTAATAAAAACTAAATACGAGAAATACGTTTCGTGGTTGCGTTGAGTTACGTTCAAAAGGTTGAAATGTCATGTAAAATATTTAGGTTTAATTTCGCGAAAAAGATCCAGGCCTGGACCCAGAATGCAGCAACACCATCCCGCCCACGAAAAATGAAAAACACGTGCAATTGGCAACTTTTTTTTGTTAACTTAACGTAACCTTTTAACTTTCCATAGCAACGTCCCCGTTGCTATGGAAAGAATTTCTGTCTATGTCTTCGTAGAAACGCGAGTCGACGGTGCGCGCCATGCTCGGGCAGAAGAAATGACAAGTTGTAAAGAAAAGATTTCTTGTCGTTTCTTGGTAGAATAGAAATAGAAGGGTCATGCTAGGGGGGCTGTTGGTAGTTAGTAAACTAACCAACCAACTAACTGACTAACTAACAATGAAAAGTAGCAAGACAAGCATTTACTGTTTGAACCGCCAGTCAGTGGACTTCACAGACGGCTTCTTGTTCCCTGATCATTATAATCTGCAAACACAAGCCTGTTTTGTATAAAAAAAAAAAATAGTGCGTGGAGTCCCTCCGCGCGGAAGAAATGAAACTTCGTAATACTACACGCATGCGTTCGAGTGCCACGCATTCACTCTCGCTCTGTCCATTTCTATTCCCCCTCCATAGTAGCGTTAAACGTTTAACGAAACCTTGTTGGAAGTCGCATAAGAAGTTTCACTTCAAAATAGTGCGTGGAGTCCCTCCGCGCGGAAGAAATGAAACTTCGTAATACTACACGCGTGCGTTCGAGTGCCACGCATTCACACTCGCTCTGTCTCTTTCTATTCCCCGTCCATAGTAGTGTTAAACGTTTAACGCAACCTTGTTTGGAAGTCGCATAAGAAGTTTCACTTTAATTAAAAGCTTATATCAAACAAAAGAAAATCTAAGTAACATAGGAATTTTGGGCCTCAATACAAGTAGCAACAATAACAAAGCGAAAACAAAAAGGAAACGATCAACATTGTGCAACAGATAACATTAGTGTGAACATGACAAGATAGCCATGTTGGATTGTTGGTGTTGGATGCAGTCACACCCACATAAGCGATAATAGTTGAACATGTTGTTAGAGACCGCCTCATTGTCGTCGCAAGCTCAGGTGGCTTTAAAAGATCTGATATTGGTACAGTCGGCATCAGAAGTCTGTTAACACTCATCAATATAACAACAAGTTGTGTGCTGATCAGTGTTATCTGATGTAATATTGTTTTGCGCATTTGTATAACCATTGATAAAAATATTGTTATGCCTTTTACTCCAGTCTGTTAATGTGGATAGTTCTTAAACTAACACGTCTTACAGTTTTGGATATGTATAGCGTCTTTCGTTGCTGACCGTACTTAGAAAGAAGTGTAGTTCTTTATCTTGATAGGAAATCAAAAGAGTTCTGGGATTTAAAATTCTCCGAGATGGGTTAAGGCTGAAATAACCACACTGAACTAACCAATTAACTGGGAAACGATTTTTTTTTGGGGGTTGTTAGCATGATTTTACAACCCCCAAAAAAAAATCGTTTCCCAGCAATAATTTTTGCGTAAAGTTACTTAGTTTCATGTACAGAATGCTTGGATGACGGCTTCGTGATGAGGTGATTTACACGGTGTATAGGAAGAGGATAGTTCTCGGCGGTATGCCGCTCATAGGCCTCTGACTTGGAATAAAAACTCTGACACCAGCCCCCGTATTCACAAACGCTCGGATTCGATTTGGATTCGGAAAGTCGTATGTCTATCTTGCTCGCTTTCGTAATGCCAAAACAAGATAGACATACGACTTATCGAATCGAAATCGAATCTGAGTGTTTGTAAATGGGGGGGCAGGTTAGACACGAACTACCGGTATAGAAGAATGGGAGTCTGAGACCGAGAACCATAAACGTTACTTAGCACGTACTTTGCTTAAGTGATATTCCTGTCACAGTCGTACAACTGTCAAAATAAAAGTGCAAGACAGAGACAGGAATATGTACAACCCAAAAAGTAAGTTATTTGGTTAGTTCAGTGTGGTTATTTCAGCCTTAACCCATCTCGGAGAATTTTAAATCCCAGAACTCTTTTGATTTCCTATCAAGATAAAGAACTACACTTCTTTCTAAGTACGGTCAGCAACGAAAGACGCTATACATATCCAAAACTGTAAGACGTGTTAGTTTAAGAACTATCCACATTAACAGACTGGAGTAAAAGGCATAACAATATTTTTATCAATGGTTATACAAATGCGCAAAACAATATTACATCAGATAACACTGATCAGCACACAACTTGTTGTTATATTGATGAGTGTTAACAGACTTCTGATGCCGACTGTACCAATATCAGATCTTTTAAAGCCACCTGAGCTTGCGACGACAATGAGGCGGTCTCTAACAACATGTTCAACTATTATCGCTTATGTGGGTGTGACTGCATCCAACACCAACAATCCAACATGGCTATCTTGTCATGTTCACACTAATGTTATCTGTTGCACAATGTTGATCGTTTCCTTTTTGTTTTCGCTTTGTTATTGTTGCTACTTGTATTGAGGCCCAAAATTCCTATGTTACTTAGATTTTCTTTTGTTTGATATAAGCTTTTAATTAAAGTGAAACTTCTTATGCGACTTCCAAACAAGGTTGCGTTAAACGTTTAACACTACTATGGACGGGGAATAGAAAGAGACAGAGCGAGTGTGAATGCGTGGCACTCGAACGCACGCGTGTAGTATTACGAAGTTTCATTTCTTCCGCGCGGAGGGACTCCACGCACTATTTTGAAGTGAAACTTCTTATGCGACTTCCAACAAGGTTTCGTTAAACGTTTAACGCTACTATGGAGGGGGAATAGAAATGGACAGAGCGAGAGTGAATGCGTGGCACTCGAACGCATGCGTGTAGTATTACGAAGTTTCATTTCTTCCGCGCGGAGGTACTCCACGCACTATTTTGAAGTGAAACTTCTTATGCGACTTCCAACAAGGTTTCGTTAAACGTTTAACGCTACCATGGACGGGGAATAGAAAGAGACAGAGCGAGAGTGAATGCGTGGCACGCGAACGCATGCGTGTAGTATTACGAAGTTTCATTTCTTCCGCGCGGAGGGACTCCACGCACTATTTTTTTTTTTATATACAAAACAGGCTTGTGTTTGCAGATTATAATGATCAGGGAACAAGAAGCCGTCTGTGAAGTCCACTGACTGGCGGTTTGCACAATAAATGCTTGTCTTGCTACTTTTCATTGTTAGTTAGTCAGTTACTTGGTTGGTTAGTTATTCCCTGTGTAGTGGTAAAATCTTGCAACTGAATTTAAAACCAGTTTCCTCCAACCGATTGAGCTTAAATTTTGCACACGCCATTGGTTCTGGTGACAACATATTTTATTGATAAACTTGACTTGATCATGCAGCCAGTCGCCTCCTCACGAGATAACTCCTCAACGGTTAATAGCACGGACACGAAACTTTGTATACGCGCTCAATGTTTATAGAGAAACCTAATTTTCTTCTTTTCAGTTTCATAAAAGCTTGTTTTTTTTTTTGATTTTTTCCAGTCATGCTTGAGTAACATCCATCGATTACTTAAAGATGCTTACCTTTAAGTGTAAGGCTATCGGAGATTATTATAGCAAAAATCCTTCTTGATAACTACATTTTTGTGTTGAAATGTTTGCGGCCCCGCCCGGTGCGGTTGTTATGTGCGCTTTGCTTAAACAATGTGTTTGTAAATCTATTATGATTTAAGAGGTCCGTTTTGAAACATTTTAAGTATCTGTTAGATACAAACCTCAACGCTTAAGCATCATTAAGTAAATGTCAACACATTAAGGAGATACATTGTTTTGGTACCATCATGCCGCTACATTTATATTATTTTACAGCTTACAACATAACGCCTGTTCCCAAAACTTTAGGCAGATATGTTCCTAATAGTACACCCACATGTCATGCTAGTTATGTTTAAGTCCTATACAAGGTGTTGTTTTGCATTCTCGTCAAATTCAAGGAGGTAACTATGCTAATGATTCTCGTCCCGAATCAGTAATAAAATGGGTAGGATTTTTTTTTTCTTATTTACGGAAATTGATGTCTAAACCACCCGTGTTTTAAACGCGGCCCGTCTGATTCTCGCCCTATAACCGCGCTTCTACACATACAAACAATCTCAAACATTTTTTCGATAATTTCTTATTCCTTAACTATGTTAAGGGGGTTATTCTGAAATACTGACAAACATAAACAACCAAAAAAATCAGCGTTTATTAATAAATAACTAGGTACCGTAATTTTAATTGGTTATTTATGTCTTTTGGGACAACCTCCTGAATTTTGACGAGGATGCAAAACAACACCTTGTATAATAAGGGGCAAGCCTACTATTGCCATTAACCGGGAGCAAATTCAGACTCCATTGACAAAACACTGCAAATTCCTGATAGAAAAACCTAATCACAATTTACTTAAATTACTTACCTAAGTTGCTACCCGCGACTTCGTTCGCTTGGAAATTTTGATGGGTTTTAGGGGTATGAAAAATAGATGTTGGCCGATTCTTAGACCTAACCGATATTCACACAAAATTTCTTACAATACGGTTCAGCCGTTTCGGAGGAGTTTGGTAACAAACTATAAAGGGTGTAAAACACCTCTTAACGAAGCCGAAAGGCACTGGTTCTCCCTGTCATTGTTGTTGAGTTTTAGGTAGATTAGAATCTTGAGAGGTTTGGTTCTGTTTTTAAGGCTTATTTTTGTTTGTTCGGAAAAGTTGGTGAATGTCTGACTGCATTCTCCCTTGCGATTGATCCTCTCACCTGTGTAAGTAGATGTGGAGTAGATATCATAAGTATAATATCAGTTGATTATAATGGTCTACAAAGGGTGTAAAACACCTCTTAACGAAGCCGAAAGGCAATGGTTCTCCCTGTCATTGCGATATTTTTTTTGTTCTACACCATACCTGGGAACCTTCTAGTTACGGAGATATTAGGGGTCAAAGTTCCAACTTTTTGACAAGTATTTTTTTTTAATACAAGTTATTAATGAAGATTTTTACTTTAAACACCTCCACGACCCCCGTACTATTCAATCCGTCCATCAGCACAATGTTTTGAGTGCGTTACATTGAGTTCTACCACAAAACATGATTTTACACCTCCCAAAAAAAAAGTCGTTTCCCAGCAATAATTTTTGCGTAAAGTTACTTAGTTTCATGTACAGAATGCTTGGTTGACGGCTTCGTGATGAGGTGATTTACACCTTGTATATGTGACACTCGTACACCACAACAAATCACTTTCACTCTCCCATGTAAGTAACTAAATTCCTCCACATATCTTCCACGCCCTGCAGTATCCTCAAGCCTATACGTAACCCCGCATACGTAAGGAGCCTCAAAGGAAAATTGGTAAAAATCCACGAATGAAAGAAAGGGTGGCTCCGTATGTCAACGTAACGTGAGGGCGGGGCTTCACACCCTTCACACCTTCTGTACATGAAACTAAGTAACTTTACGCAAAAATTATTGCTGGGAAACGACTTTTTTTTTGGGAGGTGTAAAATCATGTTTTGTGGTAGAACTCAATGTAACGCACTCAAAACATTGTGCTGATGGACGGATTGAATAGTACGGGGGTCGTGGAGGTGTTTAAAGTAAAAATCTTCATTAATAACTTGTATTAAAAAAAAATACTTGTCAAAAAGTTGGAACTTTGACCCCTAATATCTCCGTAACTAGAAGGTTCCCAGGTATGGTGTAGAACAAAAAAATTATCGCAATGACAGGGAGAACCATTGCCTTTCGGCTTCGTTAAGAGGTGTTTTACACCCTTTGTAGACCATTATAATCAACTGATATTATACTTATGATATCTACTCCACATCTACTTACACAGGTGAGAGGATCAATCGCAAGGGAGAATGCAGTCAGACATTCACCAACTTTTCCGAACAAACAAAAATAAGCCTTAAAAACAGAACCAAACCTCTCAAGATTCTAATCTACCTAAAACTCAACAACACCGTAACTTATTGTCCGAATGACAACAGATTTATTTAGTATTGTGTAACGAGAACAACACTAATAGCTGACAACATTAGTGTGAATGTCACAACACTACGATAAGACGGTGATGCTGTCGCGTCGCACCCACATAGTATACGTGGTAATAGTGCGGAAATACTTGAGCTTTGTGGAGGAGCGTTTGAATCTGAGTGAACGTTCATAGGTAATATAAAAGGTCAAAAGCAAACAGTGGACACACGAAAAACTGAGCAATCTTAATGAATAATAAATATTTTTTATAAGGAATATTTAATTATGTATCTTTGTATAAATATAAATGAAAGGACATAATAAGTTTCATTTATTTCAGGCAAGCATAATCCATGTACAAGAAAACATTGGCATAAAATTAAATTTAATAAATTCATTATTAGAGTTAAATGTAAATAAAATAAAATTACAATTAAAAAATTTCGGTCCAGCTTTGGCAGAGCTACATGTCTGCTGGAACAGTGCCGGATGAAAGGGCAGTCCAGCGTTCCCCCAATCATTGCCAAAACGGTGTTGGAGCTGGCCCGTAGCCCCGTACTCTGCGCACCAGACGCGGCGCGCTTACCCATCGTCGCGTGAAAGCAGTCGGTGTGCGCTTCTGCGAACATGCCCGACGCGCTGCAGTATCGGGGCAACCCCATCACCGCCCTGAATCCGTTATTGTATTGCACCAATGAATTATTGAACTGCCTCGTTGGTTGAGTAGTCGCAAATGCTGACTGCTGACCTGAGGGGTCAGGCTAAATGATATTAGGTTTTTGAAACTCGGTAGCAGCCATGGAGTTTAGATTTGTGCGCCTCTGCATATTTTATTCAAAACTAGCTGTCCCGCGCACCTTCGTCTGCGTCACATTTTCCCCGTTTTCGCAACATTTTTCATTGCTGCTCCGCTCCTATTGGTTGTAGCGTGATGATATTTAGCCTATAGCCTTCCTCAATAAATCGGCTATCTAATACTGAAAGATTTTTTCAAATCGGACCAATAGTTCCTCCGATTAGCGCGTTCAAGCAAACAAACAAACTCCTTAGCTTTATTATTAGTAAATTAGATTAGTTACCGCGGGAAATTGCCAAAAACGTAAACTTGTATTTCGCTGGCAAGCCTGGCGTTTCTACCTTAAAAGGGATATTCTATAAACATTCCTCAGTACCTCAAAATTCGAAATCGAGTTTTAAACCACGAAGTGAACCAGGAAGTGGTCACTTGACTTTTTTTTTATTTACTTTTTTTTTTTTTTATTTACTTTTTTCCATTATTTTTAATCAGATGTTTTACAATAGTTTCTTAATCATTACACCATTTTGTTTAAAATAGTTACAGCACGGATGACAACATTTGTGTCACTTGTTTAATCTAGTCTTTTTGCAATATCTTTTTTTTTTTTTGTATAGACTCTTTTTCTTATTTACCGATTGTTTGTAAATGTATGGACATTGTAGGCCTTATAGATTCCTAGATCCTTGGTAACTTTTTATCTTGTTCTACGTTTTGTAGTAAGCAACGACTTATTGTCGGGCCTACGATGTCCACTCATACTTAAGTGCCACTGCTGTAACATAGAAAAATTGTAAAGCCAAATTATTTTAAAAGAGTAACCATGGAGTTTCTTGCCGGTTCTTCTCCATAGGAAACGACCAACCCGAACCGAGCACCTTTTTGTCGACGTTTTACAAGTGCCCATGTAGGCCTATGTGAAATAAAAATATTTTGATTTTGATTTTTTGATTTTGACTGAGTATTACAAAACAGCCTGCACTAACTGAAGTTTAAAAACCTGTCAATTAACCCTGTTACAGTCGTATACTACATTTTCGTTTACTAAAAGGAAGACAAATGTTAATGTTACTGGTGACATCCTAATGGCTGTGTTAAATATTTTCTGGAACCCAAGAGATTTACGGGTTTAAAAATAAAACTTATTTATGGTAGTCACAAAGTATATATGCTTGTTCAGCACTAGGAGATGGACGCTGTGACTGATTTATTGGTTTTGGGATTCTAGAGTTGTATGGTGAGAAATATGTCACCACGAAAATCCTTTAGCCTAGAAATGGTCACATAAATTTATTAGGTACTTGTCCAGTACCTTTTTTTTTTGTGAGTGGCATCTCGCAGTTCAACCTATGTGGTTGTCGTCTGCTTAACCGGACTATCCTGTGGGTGCCATTAGAGTAAGGCCAGCCAGGGCATAAAAACTTACAAACTAAGCGACTGCACGCTAATGGCACCCCCTGTGGGGTACGAACCTCGGCTTAGGGCGTCGCTGGAGGAGGACTGCATGGGGACAGGCTGGATCTGAATGGTATCATTATTTAGGGGCTGATTTAAAACTACTGGCACAGCATCGCGGGCTGGCTCGAGCGAGGCCGGGGAGGGCATGGACCGGGACGTCGCGACGGACCTCGACGGCGAGGTCGGAGTGTCCAGTACCTAAGAGTTCTATTTTATTTATAATCTTATCTTTATTTGCATACCATAATCATTGAAGATCTTACAATGGGCTTAAAGCTAAGGGACAGTAATGGACCATGTAGGACACAGTATAATGTAGGAATAACAATTAACAATGTTAAAATAATTATGTCCTTAATATTAATGAACTAAATTATTACATTAATTTTACCACAGTCACTGTTCCAAACTTTTAGCTTATACTAAATTATCCTGGAATCGTCACAGTAATGTGGTTTATTCTTACAACGTGCATTGGACGCCGAACTTGCACTCTGCTTAGTTGCCTAACCTAACCTAACATATTCAGCCTGTTATGTTCCCACTGCTGGGATACAGGCCTCATCATTGTGAAAGGGGGTGAGCCGTGATCCATCAAGAGGGGCCAGTGCGGTTTGGTAGATGTCACATAACGCACATGTCTTCATGTTTTCGGTTCTAAAAC
This sequence comes from Cerastis leucographa, assembly GCA_963082945.1. Lineage (NCBI taxonomy): Eukaryota > Metazoa > Arthropoda > Insecta > Lepidoptera > Noctuidae > Cerastis > Cerastis leucographa. The sequence goes on from OY720359.1 coordinate 4,534,924, forward strand.
CTGCCAGTTTCCTTATGATACCACCTGTCATCTTTATCATGACTTCCTTTCCGAGATCATAATATTCAACATGGAATACCATACAACATGGCAATACCATGCCATATGGCTATAGACTCGACCTCTAATGGGATATGTGACTTAAACATAACTATTAGGTACACCTCTGCGTAAACCTTCTTGGGGTTACAGACGTACTTGATGGATGCTTTACAAAGTTTAACCAGAATAAGTTAATCCATCGACACATTTTTCTCCAAAATTCTCAAATTCAAATTCTAAACGACTACTTTCCCATCCAATCCATTAATATCAAACAAGCATCAGTTTTGAGGTTAGAATAACATTATTTTTAGAGAGTTGCCATGCCAGTCGTTTGAATGGGGCACGGCACGGCGCAGGCGCTGTACATTGGTTGCGCGTGGGCCGGAATAGTGTCAAGCGTTCGGTGCAAGCGCAGCCATTAGGAAACACGATGTTACCGGTGTATAACAGTCTTTATTGGAAGGTTACTTTATATTGTCATTCCTACCTGGAATTGTGGATTGGAGGCTTTATGGTAGAGCGCAGTTAAAATAATCAATTACTATAGTTTTGAGAAAGAGTAGTTATCAAACACGCAGCTCATCATTCTCCAGCCCTTAACCCAATTTATTTGGGGTCTGCTCAGCATGTCTTCGCCTTCCATACTTCTCTATTACTCGTCATCTCATCAGACAATCAAGCAAAAATCAAATCAAGCGCAAGTTCGATCATGCATGGAGTACTGTTCTCATCTCTGGGACGGATCTACCAAATACCAGCTTGATGCACTTGAGTCGGTTAAAAGCGGGCCTAGAGACTCATTGGCAATGAGGCACTGGTCAAATCTAAGCTCCAGAGCCTTGAACATCGTCGCCGGGTTGCCACCCTATCGGTTTTTTATCGGTTACATTTCGGGGAGTGTGCGATGGTATTGCATGACCTAATTCCGGCTAGCCCGTTTTATCGATACACGATGAAACGTAGACGACTGCGCCATCGGTACATGGTGGATATCCCACCTATACGCACTAAGCGTTTTGGGAATACTTTTATTATGCGTACCGCCAAAGAGTGGAATTCCCTGCCGGGGTCTGTGTTTCCCGATAGCTACAATCTGGGGGTCTTCAAGTCAAGAGTGAATAGGTTTCTTCTAGGCAAGCGTGCTTCACCGTCGACCACATCATCGCTTACCATCGGGTGAGATAGTGGTCAAGCGCGAGCCTATTGATAATAAAAAATAAAGACACTTCCTTTCTTGCATTAACATCCTTTACACAGTTCATACATCGTTTTTCTGGTCTTCCTCTACTATTCTACCCATCCACTTTCATACTCAAAACTTTCTTCACGACCTTTTCCTCATTCCTCCGCATAACATGCCAATAACAAGCCAACCGATTACTACACATTCAATCACGCAGCTAAAAGCGAAATTTTATTTTAAATAATATAGGTAGGCACTCGCTCTACCAACAAGATGAGTTCAAAAAGGCCCAATTTTTAGGGTTCGTAGCCGAATGGCAAAAAACGGAACCCTTTTAGATTCGTCATGTCTGCCTGTCTGTCTGTCCGTCCATATGTCAAGGCCACTTTATTGCGAAAATATTAGGACTACACGCTTTACGATTTTCATACAAAAAAAAAGATTAAAGGGAGCCCCCCAAATATGGAAAAGAAAATAAAAAAAAACAAACCTTTACGTGCCGAGTCTATAGATAGGTCTTTAAAAATTACATTGAGGTATAAAATTGACATTTTTTCTCAAAGTCAATCTTTTGAAAGAAATCCAATTAAAAACAGCCTGTAGGTACTTACATAGATTCTGTCAACTCATTTAACGTTAACTGCCAATCCCACCACACATAAATAAAATATTTAATTCAATATAATTGGACGCTGAATTGACAATAGTTTTTGTCTATTTAGGCAAGAGTATGACTCTTGCCTTTAAATAGACAAAAACAGAAAATACGTCGAAACTCGCAGTGTTGCCAGCGAATTGGAAAAAAAAAAACATTTTACTGAACGTTTCGTCATAAAATACGGTTTACGTAATTTTCGATTCGACGCGGCTTTTCCATCGATTTAAAATGGCGTCTATCGGAAAATAGTGGCTGGTGTTTTATTATTGAATGTTGCAGCCACTAATTTCTATTTGCCAATAAAATGCATTATGGTGTCTCGGTAAATAACTTTAGGGTCTTTATTGGTAGGTAAGTGGAAGAAGAAGAAATAAAGTTACAAGGCAGTGCGACAAGTAAATTAAGTTCTAGGAGCTAAAAAAATATATTTTAATTCTCTTAACGAAGCCGAAAGGCACTCGTTCTCCCTGTCATTGCGATCATTTTTTTGTTCTACACCATACCTGGGAACCTTCTAGTTACGTAGATATTAGGGGTCAAAGTTCCAACTTTTTGACAAGTATATTTTTTAAATACAAGTTTTTAATGTAACATTTTTACTTTAAACACCTCCACGACCCCCGTACTATTCAATCCGTCCATCAGCACAATGTTTTGAGTGCGTTACATTGAGTTCTACCACAAAACATGATTTTACACCTCCCAAAAAAAAGTCGTTTCCCAGCAATAATTTTTGCGTAAAGTTACTTAGTTTCATGTACAGAATGCTTGGTTGACGGCTTCGTGATGAGGTGATTTACACCTTGTATATGTGACACTCGTACACCACAACAAATCACTTTCACTCTCCCATGTAAGTAACTAAATTCCTCCACATATCTTCCACGCCCTTCAGTATCCTCAAGCCTATACGTAACCCCACATACGTAAGGAGTCTCGAAGGAAAATTGGTAAAAATCCACGAATGAAAGAAAGGGTGGCTCCGTATGTCAACGTAACGTGAGGGCGGGGCTTCACACCCTTCGTGGCATTTTTCTTATTCTTACGTTATACGTCCTTTATAGGAAAATATCGCGTAAGGAGTACATGTAAGGAGTGATATACATTAACGACTTTTTCCCAAGTACATGGGAAAAGCAGAAACTAGAGAACGCTGCTGCTATCCTTATTCTTGCCTCTGTGTACTTATAAAAGTGTTTCGAAGGTGGAAGAAACCACCCTTAGTTTAGATTTAAAAGAGGTATATAGAATAAAAGATATAGCAAATATCTACTAATTATTGAGCCAAAAGAACAATATATTTTGAGCCATCCAAAAATTAGGATCCTAAATTATCTTAGACTATTAATGTTTCATATAAATAATAGCCTTAAACCTTTTTTTTTAGGAGCTCGTGGCTAAATAATAACAGCCGGGTCGATCTTTAAGATTAAGCCGTGCTTGCCGAGGTTTGTCCGTGGATGGGTGACCATAATTAGAAGCCAAGTTTCCTCCGTGCCTCGAAAAGTACGTTAATTCGTTGTTCCCGGCTGTCATTTGTAGAACTTTGACAGTCGTTACGAGTAGTCAGAAGCCAAAAGTCTGACATTCAGTCTTACAAAGGGGTATCGTTTTACCCAGTTACTGGGTTGTGGAGGTCAGATAGTCAGTCGCTTCATGTAAAATACCGGTACTACGCTGCATCCGGTTAGAATGAAAGCCGACCCCAAGATAGTTTGGGAGCAGGCTAGGCAGATGATGATAAATAGCCTTTAACCCTCAACAGGAACCTAAGGACCAAATCGTGGAATGCATGTCAATTTACAAAAACACAAACACCGTTATTTACAACGTTGTTAACAATCAATTACAATTTAAAATATAATGACCTGCGCAAATGTATTGTCAACGTCTTCCTCCAAAGAAACGGGCGGCGCCGCAGGGCGTACCTGTTTAAACCAGCAAAATAACACATATTTATTACCCAGCTTTCAAAGTTTTTACCAGTTAAATACCAATTTATTATGCTTACATATATTTGGCTACGATCATTCTTTGTCCTTATTAAGTTGCAACGACAAAAAGACCATTACAGTCTCCCCATGTAAAAATATTGTTAATACTGGCGAGTAACTGGACACAGTCATAACAAGGTTTTTAATTGACAGCGTATGTATACGCACGACAAGTGGATTTTTAGGGTTCCGTACCCAAAGGTTAAGCTGACACCGAGACGCGATGCGACGCGACGCTGCGCGCACACTTATCGCTAAAGAGCGATTCAAAATATACCTAACTTTGTTTTCTACACATTTCGGTGTGAGAATTCAGAATACGTTGCGCAACGTATTCTGTATTCTCACAAGTGCCGCACAGCGTCGCGTCTCGGTGTGAGCTGACTCAAAGGGTCAAACGGGACCCTATTACTGAGACTTCGTTATCCGTCAGTCCGTCTGTCTGTCACCAGGCTGTATCTCATGAACAGTGATAGGTAGCCAGTTGACATTTCTACAGATTATGTATTTCTGTTGATGCTATAACAAAAAATACTAAAAACAAAATAAAATAAATATTTAAGGGGGCTCCCATACACAAAAGTGATTTTTTTGCTCGTTTTTATAAATAATGGTACGGAACCCTTCGTGCGCGAGTCCGACTCGCACTTGGCCGGTTTTTTATAAATTTTACGTGGAAAACATTCTGAAGTAATATTGTATAGAAACACTATAGCATTTTGCCCGCGGGTTCGCTCCCGATATAGTCGGAAATTATCACATGGGAACGTTTAAAACATAGCCTATGATGACATTCCGAGATAATGGTGCCTTCCATCAGTAAAATCATTTTTGAAATCGGATGAGTAGGAAATCATCGCTAAATAATACCAGCCGTTCGGGCCTATCTTCAGGTTGGTACGTGGATGGGTTTGACCTACCAAATACCGAGTTTCCGGCGTGCCTCAGAAGCACGTTAAGCCGTTGGTCCCGGCTATCAAATGTAGATCTGTGACAGTTGTTACAAGTAGTCAGTGGTCCGAAAGTCTGACAACCAGTCATACCAAGGAGTATTGTTTTACCCAGTACTAACTGGATTGGATTGTCAAATAGGCTGTTGCTCCATTTAAAATACTGGTAATCCGCTGAATCCAGTGAGACTGGAAGCCGAACCCAACACACTTGGGAAAAAGGCTAGGCAGATGATGATGTTCAGTTTCAGAAATTACCTCCGCCATCCAAAATTCTCCTCTTTATAATATTAGTATACATTAATATGGACGAACAAAGGGACTGTTTACGTTTAGAAGTAGAATCCAAATAACAGACTTCATTCATACCAATGTCGAGCATTGATATAAATAGATTTTAATGAATAGAAATCGTTTGTAAAAAGACTTGACCTAAGCCAACGAGGCCCTTAAAAGGTACCAGAAAATCTTCTTTATGAATTGATCCGTGATTCCAACCTCTATGAACATAAGAATTATCATAGAAGGCGATATAATGCAAATTTTAGAACTAAAGTTTCTCTTTTATTGGTCGTAGGCGCTACTTTGGTGCTAAATATGCAACGTGGTTTGCTACACTAAATGCTAAGCTATGTTAGGCGATATTACTGTTTTCATTTTCATGGAGAATTATAGAAACTCCATACAACAGGTTTAAACATGTGTAAGCCTACACGGCTTATTTGATTATGTGAGATAATCCGTGAAGCACACCCAAACGAAGCAGACCCAGACGAAGCACACCCAAAGTATTCCACTTAGCAAACCCGTAGGTGGGCTTTAAATAAAAATTTAAAATAATTAATTTCCGATGGTCAGATCCCATCAAGAAAACAACATATTTTATTTTAAAATAGTAATCATGATAAGGATCCTCCTGATATGCAAAACTATATTATGAAACTATCATTAACACTAAAACGGGATATTTACCATGTTTACTTCCTTATTCGCTATCGTGGTGCTTAAAAGCCTGCAACAGCGCCGAAATATCTGGAACTCAAAACAAATAGCAACATAAATATTCCGTTTTTTATTAGTATTAAGATAGTGTTAGTGACATTGTCAGTTTAAAAACTTGTATTTCATGGAAATAATGTCGACCATTGAAAACGCGAATATGCGAATATATATGCGAATGGATAAAATAAGAAATGACTATATAAGAGGAAGTCTGAAAGTGGCACCGGTGACTGAACAGATGTCTGGTAATCGGTTGTCGTGGTATGGGCATGTGATGCGGAGGAATGAGGAAAATGTCGTGAGGAAAGTTTTGAGTATGAATGTGGATGGTTACAAGAGTAGAGGAAGACCAAACCGATGGATGGACTGTGAATATGGCAAGAAAGGAGGTGACTCATGAGATGACAAGTAAAAGAGAACTATGGAAGCAGAAGACATACTGTGCCGACCTCAATTAAATTCGGATAAGTGCAAGAGAATGATGATAGAAGATGTAATTTTTAACCGATCGCTATAAATCGCTTCAACATCACGAAGCTTCCCGCAAAAGGTGTACAAAAACTTTCCTCACAAACACATAATACAAGTTAGCTATTTATAACTGACTAGTAATATTTAACTGAATAATAAGCGATTGTATCCGTTATAAAGCTAATAGGGTCGCGTCGCGGCATATAAAGTTCAAGTTTATTGACGTGACAGCCCTTTAGAGAAATCGATGTTTTATTTCTAGAAGTTACTGAACTTCTTAAAATGGTAAAGGTCTCACCACGAAGGCTGCCTGAGGATGGACGGCGCCGTCGCCGCCGCCGAGGCCGATCTAGGAAGAGGTGGCCAGATGGTTTGCGCATCACGAATATGGTTCGAGGTGGCGCAGGAGAAGAGTACATGGAAGGACATGGGGAGGCCATTGCTCAGCAGTGGGACAGACAAGGATACAAAAAAAAAACTTGGTAACACAAATCGGTTGGTAACTGAAGATTCTTAACTTCAGAAAATGTGTTCTGTAGGAAGTTATAATTATATCCAAATCATCATCAGCCTATAATGTTCGCACTGCTGGGACACAGGCCTCTATGAGAGGGAGTGGGTTCTAATCCAACACGTAGGCTCATTGCGGGTTGGTAGATGTCACATGTTTTAGTTCTTAGGTCTTCCGGTTTCCTGACGATGTTTTCCTTCACCTTTTTTGAGGGCAGCTGTGATGAAATATATTACACAAAGTAATGTGCCTGCCTGAGTTCGAACCCACGGCTTACTGCTAGTAACTCGGGGCTGCCACCACTGGGCCACCGCTACTGTATATTCAAATGGGAAATTCCATTATCAGATGGGCTGTTTTCCCTTTTTTTTTTTTATTTGATTGAAAAAATACTTCCTGGGTCGACTAAGGTATTATTCCTAATCGAATGCCATTCAGAGAAGGCTAATAAAATTAAAATCTTTTGGGTGTACATAACATAACATAATGCCTATAATTCCCGAAGGGTTAGGCAGAAATGAACCTAAAAGTACACCCACATTTTGCCAGTTATGTTTAAGTCCCATGTAATAGGGGCGAGCCTATTGCCATCAACCGGGCCTTATACTATACGCCCTTACAGCCCATTCTCTCAAAGAGAGAGAGAAAGCCCAAAAGTCTGAATACCAGTCTTACCAACTGGTTTTGTGATACCCAGTACCAACTGTGTTGTGGAGGCCAGATAGGCAGTCGATTATACTACCATAAATATTATTCATCTATATCCTCTCCACCATAAAACTGATAACTCTTTAAAACGGTTAATATTAATAACCCCATCTAATAGAGACATCGGCCATTTGTCTATAGTTAAGCTCGTTTACCGCATCTCTGAACGTTTTCACAATTTATAACTTCCTTGGAAACGACTCTTGCGCACGAGTTACGACCGATAAATATTATCTTTTTGTAAATTATTGAGTCCTTAACTCCTTATATGACAGGAGTTATTTTTGCGTGATAGTGCATAACATATAAATTGTAGTAGGTAAGTGGTTGATTGGTTGATATGAAACGTCTAGCTATGACTTAAGTGCTGTCAAAACTCGTCAAGAGAACCAATATGAGTAAAGCCTCATTTACACAATGCAAGAACTTGCATGCAAGTTTCATTACATTGCAGACTAATGACGGGCAATGAATTCAGTTAATAAAACAAAAACAGCAATGTAGTGAAACTTGCAAGCAAGTTCTTGCATCGTGTAAATGAGGCTTAAAGCTACCACGGATGGACTTATGTGTTTGTTTGACTATCTACGAATAGCTTCTGGTTTGCTAAACTAGCAGATAATGATATACAAAATCTGATCAATTTTCGACCCTACATCATCAGCCTAGCCTTTTCCCAAACTATCTTGGGGTCGGCTTCCAGTCTAACCGGATGCAACTAAGTACCAGTATTTTACATGAAGCAACTGCCTATCTGACTTCCACAACCCAGTAACTGGGTAATACGATACCCGTTAGTAACACTGGATGTTAGACGCATCTTTTCTCAAACACGTAGCACACATCACCACCGCAAGGCGGTGTACTGCAATAAAAGTGAAATTTCTCCGCCCAAGTGAAGTAACCGAACACTTAACTACATTAATTTAGTCAGCCATACTTATTAACGATGCTAAATAGCAATTTAAGAGTAAATGATCATCAATAATGTTAAAAACATGGCATTTTATCGTCAGCTTGTCCGTGGAGCATCAATTAAACGTTATAAATAAACCTTTTTTTGGCCGCCATCTTTAAATTTTTGACTTCGATCTGAGATATCGTTGTCCAAAAAGTATTTTTATGGTTATTATCGCTTTATCGAAGGGTTGAGTTTGGAGAGAAGTATTGCGAAAGGTATTTTTAAATCTAAAATGTAAAACAACACCTTGAGACCAAAGTCACATTTTTGTCTGCCAGCTAATAAAGACGATGGAAATATAAAAAATAAGAATAAGCTGACATTTTATATATTTTTTTACTCTTCACCCACACACACACTCTCACACACACTAACACACATTTAATAACACAATTTTCTTTTTAATAACACTTTTTTTTTTTTTTAATAACACATTTTTAATAACACAATTTTCTTTTTTTTTTAGTTTTTTTTTAGTTTCTTGGTTTGTTAAGTTAATTATTTTTCACTTTATCTTATGTAATTAGTTCAGTTAAAGCTAAAATAGTACCGTTACTTGGGAAGAGACTGGACTCCACGACACAGGGTATCCTATTGTGAAGTCCAGGGAATATGTAAAATCTAGCGTTTAAGGATCATTGTCTTTTGTACTAGCTTTTAATTTTGTACTTGTTATGAGAACTGAATATTTTTTTTTTGTCATCATCATTGCAGAACTAAAATAATGAATATGCAAAGTTTGACATATCGGTGCAATTTTTTTTGACAAGCTTCTCCACGTTTCACTCCACAAATAAAGTGGTCATACTAAATATCAGTTTATTACTTGGTCAGATAGGCTGTCATCATAATTATCAGCCTATAATGTCCGTACTGCTGGGACACACGCCTCCTCTCTGTGAGAGGGAGTGGGCTGAAATCCACCACGCGGGCCCATTGCGGGTTGGTAAATGTCACATGTCTTCGAATTTTTAGTTCCAGGACATGCCGGTTTCCTTACGATGTTTTCCTACACCGTTTTTGAGGGCAGATAGGTAGTTGCTTCATGTAAAATACTGATACTCAGCTGCATCCGCTTAGACTGGAAGCCGGCCCCAACATAATAGGGGATAATTCAATTTTTTTTTTCTTTGTCCGTCGGGTAGTTTATTGAAAAGTATTGGACACGTATTTTTTCTTTTTTCACGTGGCCATAAAATTACGGAGATATATTGAGTTGAAATGGCGCATGACGTCACATGTAGGTAATTTTTATACCTACTTGTGACGTAGCAAGCCCCCACTCTCCAACTTTAATGAGTTTTAACTAAGTAATTTTTTGATATTTTGATAAAACAAAAAATACGTGTCTAATATTTTTGTATTACCTGTCTCTGACGGACAAAATAGAATGTCGTTTTCTTTACCCAGTCCGATCCCCTATTGGGAAAAGGCTAAGCAGACGATGAGACTACATGTGGTTCAAACCAGTCTAAAATAGTTATACCCAAACACGTGTAGTGCGATGATATGGATTCCATAAAGATAAACAAGATACCGTTACAGTCCATTGACCCGCATATGGGCAATGTTGCCCAACATTGGCCAAGTCATAACACGCGTGGACCATCACCAACAATCACAACAGCTCTCTTATCTGGGCACAACACATCACATCGTCAATTTTCTCCGCTCAAAAAACTACAATGGCCTCTTTATTAAATGCCACCATTCCTAACCAAGGCTTACGCAACCTGTAAACAAATGTGACCGTAGAAATACGATACTAACAAGAATTTACGACGAATCGTAAAAATCTTTGGCCGTATCGACAGCCAATCTCACGAAATTCTGTACACCGGAAACCAACATAACTTCCCCATCGAACACAATGAAATGACAACTTTGCCTATAACAGCACAAAGTGCAATTTTGTGTAAAAGACAATGGTTGGTAGTACCTTTTGTTTTGTGGGATATATTTAACAAGAATGTGTGAAAGGGGGACGAAAGAGGGGGTAACGTATGTAGGCGGGTTACGTACGTTAAGAAAAATCGTGATATACTCATCTTTGCTACTATTGGCGTAGAGGTCACGTACGTATACCTATCGAAGGGAGGTGTGTGCTATAAAAATGTTTCGATCGTAAGGGAAAGGGATAGGAGGAATTTTCAGGATAGTTCTATACAATGTACACAGCCACTTATATGTAGTTTAGATGTCTAAACTGGGATTCTGAGGGAGCAGGCGGTAGCCCAGTGGTGGCAGCACCGACTTACGAGCAGTAAGCCGGGTTCGAACCCAGGCAGGCGCTTTACTTTGTGTATTTCATCACCGCTGCTTTCAAAACGGTGAAGGAAAACATCGTGAGGAAACCGGCATGTCCTAGAAGTAAAATTCGTAAACATGTGATATCTACCAACCCGCACAGGGCCCGCGTGGTGGATTACAGCCCACTCCCTCTCGTAGAGACGAGGCGTGTCCCAGCAGTGGAAATATTATAGGCTGATGATGATGTCTGAATGAAACTGTTGTCAAACTTTAATAGTACTTAAATATCAGCATGTCACGAATATGGGACTCAGAACACACACGCTATAAGCATTTAAAGCATTGAAAATCCAGTGCTTGCCTTGATTTTCTTAGCTTTGTGGATCGTTTTTCACGATGTTGTATATCAACGACATTCCTTTTTCAGGTCATATCCTACATTTTACTTCAGAAGATTGGCTGATCCTATCCAAAGTGAATGACCAAGCATCTCAGGCTTCTCAATATCATCTATAAATCTATACAAACACATAAAATTGAAGTATCTGTTTGCAATATTAAAATAACCACTTTTTACTACATACATTTGAATGTAAATACGGTACATAATACATCCAAAATAACATTTTTTACAATTTTTGTCTGCCTGTTATGAGTCCATCTGTCTGTTCATTCCGGTTCATCTCTGGAACGGCTGGACTGATTTTAACGGGCAGATAGCTGATGTAATAAGGAGTAACTTAGGCTACTTCTATTTTAGAAAAAAAAAAAAAAAAACCACGTGGACGAAGTCGCGGGCACAGCTAGTTAAGATTAAAACCTGATATACAAAAAACTCCTTGACTAGAAACCATGAAATAGGTAGCAACACTCCAATGATCCATTCCAACAATCCCATTTAAATTTTCTCCAACAATCCTCCCCAAATCAGAACCAGTATTCAAATAAAAATAAATAACAAAACCAACATTTTATCTTCCCAAGTGATATTAAAAACCTCTTAGCGAATATCGAAGAGATTTCATTTTTCAATATATCTCATATTTTTCATACTGCGCGGATGACATATCACTGTGGATCATAATTTAGTAGAACAGCTACGGGATTTTCAACCTTATGACTTGGTTTCAGGGTTGTTTTTTGAATGGGGGTGTGAACAATCCCTCTGATTCCATACGATTTCACCCAGTAATGATTTGGCTGGTAATGAGAGAGACGCTCGTAATATTCTGAGAGTAAAAGCTCGGAATATGGCAACGATGGATACGTATTGTTGTTTACTAAACCAAGGAATATGGATGTGGTCCTAGGAACGTAGATTTCTTGTCCAGCCTTTTTTTTAACTTTTTTTTTTTAAATATTTTGTATTTCAGAGACTGATAAATGCTATTTATTTTCTTTTCGATTGGTAAATAACACAAGCGAAAGTGATCTTACATGTAATTCAATTTACGTAAGTATCCGAGAGAAACTCCTTGATACTAGTGCTCAATGAATAGATAGTTATATTTTGCCAACTAAACTTATTTTGTCAGACATTCTATGCTCATGCCTTTTTCCATGAGGAGAATAAAGGGTGTAAAACACCTCTTAACGAAGCCGAAAGGCACTGGTTCTCCTTGTCATTGCGATCATTTTTTTGTTCTACACCATACCTGGGAACCTTCTAGTTACGGAGATATTAGGGTTCAAAGTTTCAACTTTTTGACAGGTATTTTTTTAAATACAAGTTTTTAATGTAACATTTTTACGTTAAACACCTCCACGATCCCCGTACTATTCAATCCGTCCATGAGCACAATGTTTTGAGTGCGTTACATTGAGTTCTACCACAAAACATGATTTTACAACCCCCAAAAACAAGTCGTTTCCCAGCAATAATTTTTGCGTACAGTTACTTGGTTTCATGTACCGAATGCTTGGTTGACGGCTTCGTGATGAGGTGATTTACACGGTGTATAATCATATAATTTAAAAATCTTTGAAATGAATTTATTTTAATCAACTCTTATCCACCTTGACACAATCCAGGGAGGAAAACATTCGTTCTTCCGGAGTTTATTATTGCTGTTATTGCTTCCATACGTCAACAGACTTCTTTACTCTATATATACATACTTGTAATATCAACAAATATATTAGATTAACTTGGAAATTAATCGTAAACAACGATTTGTAAGGTTTATTGGGCGATGTTTTGAACAGTGTACTGACTTGAAGGAATGAAAAACGACAGATAATTTTATTCAAAATGTGATATAAATTATATTTTTGTATAATTTCTCAAACGTAGGACCTTCTGCCACAATACAAAAGATTTTGAAGGAAGTTCCTAATCTATTGCTTCATTACTATTAATTCTAATTTTAATTTGTTGACTTTGCCTTTTAAATGTAATTGATAGGTAATGAAAGTATGTTTTGTCTTTTTATTTTTCTAATATGTTTTTTATTTTTTTATTTAATGTACCTATTCTATGATCCAAATTGTTGATTGAAATAAAGAAATTATTATTATTATTATTAAAAAGTTCATCTGCTTGACACCGCAAATAGCATAATAAAATTATTATTGATAACATAGCTTCTGTCCGCGACTTCGTTCGCGTGGAAATATTGATGGGTTTTATGGGTATGAAAAATAGATGTTGGCCGATTCTCAGACCTACTACCCGTTATGCACACAAAATTTCATACAAATCGGTTCAGCCGTTTCGGAGGAGTTTGGTAACAAAAACCGCGACACGAGAATTTTTATAATAGAAGATTGAGAAGAATGGGCTAGAAACGCCATTCATACAAACTATTAGGTACATTAAAAAAATATTAAGATCGACTCTTCAATTTTATTTTACAATTTTTTCCATTTTTTTTTTATGTTATGCAGTTTGTAAAGTATCCCTGCGCAAACGGACATTCTGTGAGTATATGATTATTTTAGTGTTGATTGCAAAACGGTGTCCCATCATACAGGGTACTAAACAGCTATAATAATTATACGATGAAACCACGTCACAAAATATTACACACTCTTCAAGTAAAATACCGTACTTACCGTAAATATTTTCACGCGGACGCAATACAATTACTGTACATTACACTTAGTCTTGCAACATTGTTGTTTTATACGCCATGGATACTCTCAATGGGGTATAAATTGACTCATAATCTTACTTAGAAGTATTCATAAATACTCTTAAATTGTCCTTTATAGGTACCTTGTAAATATTAGCTTAGTTACGCTTGTAGGATAAGTGACGTGATTGATTTTATTCATAATTAATGTAAAAAAAAATGTAGCGTAAAAATTAAATGTATAAAAAAAAATACAAACAAAATAATTAAAAAACGTTTTTTTTTTTTGCAGTAAAAGAAGGAGCAAGAGAAATAATGTTTTCTTTTTGATTAATGATTACGAAAAAATAATATTAATATGAAGTGGCCAAAAAATTGTTGTTAAACAAATGCGTTTTTGAGCAATAAACTTTTCAAGTGAAATGCAGTACTTCCCGTAAATATTTTCACACGGACGCAATACAATTACTGTACATTACACTTAGTCTTGCAACATTGTTGTTTTATACGCCATGGATACTCTCAATGGGGTATAAATTGACTCATAATCCTACTTAGAAGGATTCATAAATACTCGTAAAATTGTCCTTTAGGTACCTTGTAAATACTAGCAAAGATACGCTTGTAGGATAAGTGACATGATTGATTTTATTAATAACTGAAGTATAAAAAAATTAAATAAATGAAATGGATAAAAAAAAATACAAACATCATCATCATCATCTTCCTGCCCTTGTCCCATTTTATTTGGGGTCGGTGCAACACGTCCCTTTCCTCCATTCTCCTCTGTCATTCGTCATGCTATCATTTACTCTTTTTTTCTTCATATCATTTTTCACACAATCCATCCATCCTTTCTTTGGTCTTCCTCTCCCTCTCCATCCATACACATTTATATTCATCACTCTTTTAGTCACATGTGTTTCATCTAAAAAAAAAAAATACAAACAAAATAATTTAAAAAAAAAAATTAGTTGTTTTTTTGCAGCTAATGAGGGAACAAGAGAAATAATGATTATTAAGAAATAATTATATTAATATGGAGTGGTCAAAACATTGTCGATGAACAAATGCGTTTTTGACCAATAAAACTTTTCAAGTAAAATACAGTACTTAACGTAAATAATTTCACACGGACGCAGTACCATTACTGTGCATTACACTTAGTCTTGCAATATTGCAGCTCCTAAAGATTCATAAATACTTGTAAAATTGTCTTTAAGGTACCTTGTAAATACTAGCCTAGATACGCTTGTGGAATAAGCGACGTAAGTGTGTCTTACATGTTGTTATGGATGAAATTCACAGGGTGGACTACGTTATATAAGATTCCGGATATATAAGATTTTTTCCATTTCGACATTTGCACAGAGCCACTACGTTGTGCCCGTTCCAGTTTATAATAGGCCATGAGCCAAGTCATCTTTTCTGAATTATCCATAGGCAATTTTGACAAATTTCATTTTCAGCAACATTGCCCTTTTTTTTAGGGCA
Source organism: Cerastis leucographa (assembly GCA_963082945.1). Classification (NCBI taxonomy): domain Eukaryota; kingdom Metazoa; phylum Arthropoda; class Insecta; order Lepidoptera; family Noctuidae; genus Cerastis; species Cerastis leucographa. The sequence continues at coordinate 4,550,225 of OY720359.1, forward strand.
TACCTACTTTTGATCTTTTAATTTGTTGTGTGCACATGTTTAAATTAGTGGCTGTACCAAAAGTTTTTATAAGGCGCTGTGTCCACAAGTTTTGTAACCGGTGGCAACTCTCATCTCATTAGACTTGACAACAGGGGCATTGCTTAAAAGTCTTGAAGCATTGTCACAAAGGAGGTTACATTTTTCATAAAATACTTGTCAAAATGCCTCCCACACGGTGACTCCGGCCGCGGGCTACGGCGTAACGAGAGCTCGTGTATGGAGACTCTTAACACGAAAGCCACTCGACTCATCCATATCCCACTCTCTCCCCCATGTAAGAAAGAGAAGGCAACACCACTACTCTCCGTCATATTTTTCCCTTTACCACCCTCGCTTTCTGAAGCGTTCTTTTACATAAAAGAGGTTCTTGAGAAAATAATAACGGCTCTGCTCAAAGGGCACCCAACTTTTGCTATTTGGATGCTTTGATTTTCGACTTGGCAAAGAATTTCGCGACCACAAAGGGAATTTCGATGCGATATTAAGCAAGGATTTAATTTTCAAGTTAATGCAGTAATACTCGTTTCAATGACTTTGTTTCCTTTTTATGTACATTTTAGGTACCTTGGAAGCTGAGAATTTAAGTCTCAACTGGGTCAAGCACTTTTGAATAAGTTAATTTATTAGAATAATCCGCTCTGTCGATGTTCGATGCAGCTATCGATACAGCAGCTATATATGATGTGCTTGTAAATCAAAAACTTAACTTGACTATACGATGCTATATCTCGCATCATACCCGAAATCAAGTAAATTTTAGGTTGGTACTTATTGGCTACATGCTCTATGCTGCACCTTGCTTGTCCACCATCACTTTGTTCTTATCTACTCGATCACTGCAACTCAGCACTTACGTGCAGCTATCTAGTGTTACTGTCTCAAATTCACAACCTTACATCTTTCTTTCGGTAGGTATACCTACTTGAAATGCAAGAATTTATATCTTCATCATCAACATCATCTTTATCATAACAAAACAGAACTCTAACTTTATCATCTCCGTAATGGCCATTGTCTTTTATATTATCCAATCAATCAACAGCTTTTAATACTACCTTCAAAACATATCCACAAAAAAAAACTCGAGCCCAGCAACTACCAGTGAAGGGAAACGGTTCACAATCGGAGGCCCGTTAACAAATTACTATAGTACATGCAAACCTATTTTGTAAGTATTTAATAGCGATAATAATAGCCCTCTCAATTGCTGTAACAATGGCGATACAATACTTTATTTAAATAGAACTACCACTACAATGGAATCGATTTGGAATCGTTAAGTTATAAATATGTATAGGCGGATGTTTGAGGGTAGGATTTTGGTCACAATTAAGTTGTTGGGACTCAATTTTTTTTAAATTTGAGGTCGCTTTGAAAACGGCACATCTCATTATGCCTAGCCTTAATTTGGGTCGGATTCCAGTCTAACCGGATGCAGCTGGATACCAGTATAACCCATGGAGCGTCTGCTTATCGGACCTCTACAATGCAGTTTCTGGGGAACACGATTCCAGCAAAAGAGAATATCTCCTCTAAGACGAAAACTGCATCATGTTTAGAGAATTTTTTTGTAAGATTTGTGAAGATCCACAAATTATGAAATAGATACTGCAAATTGCGGCGTGTTTATGGCTCTATGGTTTATTAACCCGTCCCCCCTTCCAACGATAGATTGAAAGATCAATGGTAGCCGATTTATGAAAACTAAATTGGCTCAATGATGACAAACTAGTTAGTACTGTCTCATAAACGTTACATTTCGCACTAGTCCCAAGTTTTAATTCCCTCACAATTCTTAAGTTCCAGCGTTATCATCTCCACCATTCTCTGCGACAATATTAAAACTTTCATATGCAGTAACTCCGACATATCTCATAACTTGAGGACGCCAAAAACATTTCAACGCGAATTTTTCTTTAGACGAGAGATTTTATGACGACAAATGACAAAAATACTCAACGTTTCATTGTGGAACTTGGAAACGGCGCTGCGAGCATTTTTGTGCTCCCTCCGAGCCTATACATGTGTACAGAAGGGCGAAGTTATTTGCCTTGCTTCTCTTCCGTCCATTTGCCACCCGCCTCCCCCCCGCGTTTCCGGTGCCGCCGCCTACCACCCGGCGCGTCCGCACGACACACGCCAAACAAATACCTACTCTAACACCTTCGCGAAAGGATTTCATTCTCGAGGTGACGCACCAACTATTTTTCTTTTACATCCAAGAGCAACGTGACATCGGACGCGCGGAAAAGAATGCCAACTTTGAATTCAGAAGGACACATTCGAATTTGGAGGACTCAGTTTGTGGTTGTTGCGACTTTTTGGAAGTGTTGCGATGGGGGTAGAGGAGCGCGCGGCAATTGTGACCGTACGAAAAACATATTTTTCAGATAACGACAATGAGAAAGGAAAATATTCAGATGAAAATTCCCCGATACGGCGCGCCGGGTGCGGCCGCGTGGAAGATATTAAGGGGCGGGCGTGTGCTACTTAACGATATTTTTCGACATGCTTTACTTTTATTGCTAACTCACGGCTCCGATATCGGATACGGTTTGTCGTATATCAAAAAAGAAACTCGATTCAGACGTACATAAAAAATATATTACGTATTTAGCGAAGCGAACTGAAATCAGTGAAGATAGCGGTCGGTTTCCACATCAACGGCTCCTTTGAATCATTTGGAGTCTCTGGCATTTTCGTGAAAACAAAAGAAAAATTCTTTGACGTATTACAGGAGCAATAATATTCTGGAAATTATTATCCGAGCGGTGTCCCAGTGGGATATTAAGTAACACGATATTAACATCCCCGGGGGTGAAAGGGACGGGTTTATGGATTAAACGGTTAATTAGAGAGGGACGGAGGTAGAGGGGGCGATCTTGTCTAAAGGACGTTGGCCTCCGGGGCACGCGACCGTTGATTCGAACTCGTTTTAATTCTTTTTTATTAATTATACTGCGACGGAGTAGTCTTGAGCATTCCACTGAATATAAATGTGGAGTAAAAACTTAACTAATTAAAGTGAACGTACTGTTAGAGCCTTTGAAGTATTTTACATAAAATATCATCTTCAGAATATTTGTCATTCCTACATGTTTTTCGAAGAGTTTGTAATAAAAGTTTAGGGAGTAAATGACTAAAAAACCATTCAGTATTAACTTAGATATTATTCAACACAAACTACAGCCATCTTCACCATACGAACCGGATTACAATAAATTATTATCCCCATCTCAACCTAAAAATCATTATGACAAATTAAAAAAAAAGAAACAAAGTGTCAACTCCTCACATCCGCGTCACATTTCTTAAACGCCCCATCTTCCTCATTAAAGAGCTTTTTCTCAACCAAGCGTCGTAGCTTTTATTCCCTGCTTAATGGCCGCTGGGTTCTTTCAATATAAACTTGGCAATGAACGCCAGGGGAGCAAATTGGGTCAGTCTTTGACTTAATTTTTTTTTCTACAAGGTCGTATATAATCAATAGGGCGACGCTCCAAATTTACGCCCGCCTGTAATTAGATTTTTGGCCGATCGATTTTAGGGTAGGTCGCGGAGAATCGATACTGCTTTGTGATTTGTTACGCAATTAGGAATGGGGATTAAGGACTGTTCTTTTTTAAAAAAAATGGAGATCGTTTTTTGTTTTTGATTGGTGGGATGAGCTCGTGGCTAAATTAGGCGCTTGCCTAGGCTGGTCCGTGGATGGGTGACCGCTCTTTACATACCGAGTTTCCTCCGTGCCTCGGAAAGCACGTTGAGCTCTTGGTCCCGGCTGTCATTTGTAAATCTTTGGCAGTCGTTACGAGTACGAAGCCAAAAGACTGACATCCAGTCTTACTAAGGGGTATCGTATTACCAGTTACTGGGTTGTGGAGGTCAGATAGGCAGTGGCTTCATGTAAAATACTGGTACTCAGCTGCATCCAGTAAGTGTGGAAGCCGACCCCAAGATAGGCCCGGCTGTCATTTTTGTAAATCTTTGACGGTCGTTACAGGTAGTCAGTGGCCCGAACGTCTGTCAACTAATCTTACCAAGGGGTATCGTTTTATCCAGTACTAACTGGGTTGTGGAGGTCAGACAGACAATAGAAAGTTGCTCCATGTGAGATACTGGTATTCAGCTGTAGTAAGACTAGAAGCCTACTCCAACATAATTAGGAAAAAGCTAGGCAGATGATGCTGATCGCCTATGCTGATTGCCTTGTCAAGTCTATGGTCTCTTAAAGCTTTATGTCTGTAATAATTGTTAGTGGTCAATGAATGAATTGATAATTAACATCGAACGACTGGTTACATTACAATCTTACCCTGCCCACTTTAATGAGCTGCTTGAACTTCACTTAGAACGCAATTTTATTGAATATTGCTTGTTTTACTAGCTTTTTAAGGATGTTGTTTTATCTCTATGTCAATGAGGACAGTAAAAACATAACATCGAAGTAATCATAGATAAGTACACCTGTATTTTTTTTTTCTTGGTGTAAAATGCAATCTTTATATGATTTTTAATGAGTTAGAAAGCTAACTTATAGCTTGTGTTTGCTGTCTTTCTTTCTTTGTAGGTTTTTCTCGTATCAATGAAGAAGTGCCAAGCGTCCACCTGCTTTAGGAGGTACGTTAAGCCGTTGGTCGTGGCAGTTGTTTGTAGATCATCTATGGGAGCGTTCAAGTATTACGTTATGAAAATCTCCAAAAATTGCGTTACGTAATACTTGAACGCTCCCTATGACAGTTGTTACATAAAGATAGTACACCGAAATTTTGAGATTCAGTCTTACTAAGCTAGGTATTGTATCACCCAAGACCATCCACCCAGGACGAACTGTGTCATAGAGATAAGATAGCTAGTGGCTTCGTATAAAATTCTGGTATTCAGCTTCATCCAGTTAGACTGGAAGCGAACCTGAACACAAGATTGGAAATACGGAGAACATAACATCACGCTTGTAATCCCCAAAGGGTAGGCAGAGGTGTACCTAATAGTACACCAAAAAGTTGTCTGGAAGATGTCGCTATAAGCGATAAGATCGCCGTTGTAACCATAAAATTAGCAGTTTTGTAAACCCGTTATGTTTGGTTTTTGGTGTACAATAAAGTTTTATTCTATTCTACACGGTGTAAATCACCTCATCACGAAGCCGTCAACCAAGCATTCTGTACATGAAACTAAGTAACTATACGCAAAAATTATTGCTGGGAAACGACTTTTTTTTGGGGGTGAAAATCATGTTTTGTGGTAGAACTCAATGTAACGCACTCAAAACATTGTGCTGATGGACGGATTGAATAATACTGGGGTCGTGGAGGTGTTTAAAGTAAAAATCTTACATTAAAAACTTGTATTTAAAAAAATACTTTGTCAAAAAGTTGGAACTTTGACCCCTAATATCTCCGTAACTAGAAGGTTCCCAGGTATGGTGTAGAACAAAAAAATGATCGCAAGGACAAGGAGAACCAGTGCCTTTCGGCTTCGTTAAGAGGTGTTTTACACCCTTTGTACTATTTTATTCTACACCCAAATTTTGCCCGTTATGTTTAGGTAATTGGTAAGTAATAGGGGGCGAGGTTATTGCCATCAACTGGGCACAAATCTAGACTCCGTGGTGGCAACTGAGAAATTGCTGATGGAAAAACTCAATTATACTTTTCCCTACCTGGGAATCGAAAGCAGGGTCACATGCTCAGCATTGGCGCTTCTAACCAATGATGCAGTCGAAGTAGCTTCAATTTGTTCTACAAGCTGTTGTTTTGCATCCTCGCCAAATTCAAGGAAGTAACTATGCTAATGTTTTTTTTTTTTTTTTTTATAAAAATTTTGGCTCCACTCTAGGAATTTCTCCTGTATCGTAGGTGCGTTTACAAACATTTAAACTCACATACACAAACAGTCAGACCCGGAACAACTATCTGTAGGCTATATTTCTGTAGGATCGAACCCGCGACACGCAGCCCAGCAGTCGATCGCTCAGCCACTGCGCCAGCCGTGCCGTCAAACTCGACAATTCTCGACCCAAATCAATAATAAATGGGTAAGTATTTTTTTTCTTCTATTTTTACGAAAATCGGTAATTGTGAACCATCCATGTTTTACGCGGCCTGTCTGATCCTCGCCCTATAGCCGCGCTTTCACACATACAAACAATCTCAAACGTTTATTCGATAATTTCTTATCCCCTAAACCATGTGAGGGTACTCTGAAATATTGACAAACTTAAACAACAACAAAAAAGTACCGCTTATTTATAATAACCTAGGTATCGTAATTTAAATTGATCATTTACGTCTTTTGTGAAAACCTGAAAATTGACGAGGTTGCAAAACAACACATTCAGTATCTGACTAAGAGACACATGACGACCGATTTTAAAAACTACGATACTGAATTGATAATCTCAAAAAGGTTTTTCATCACACTTGCACGTAAACAGTGTCATAACATACAGGTTAACTTGGCTGTAATGCCCCATATAAAACCCTAGGGCGGTAAGTATTTTTTTTTTTAATTTTCATCACACTTGCACGTAAACAGTGTCATAACATACAGGTGAACTTGGCTGTAATGCCCCATATAAAACCCTAGGGCGGTAAGTAATTTTTTTTTAATTTACAGCACCGCTTGACAGCACACAGGTCATGCAAGTTCATCAAGCAAGGAGTTTACACGCAATTGAAAAATTGTCTTAAAATGTTATTTAAACAGGAATTTCATTCAATCTCGCTACATGTTATTTAATTACTCAACTAATGTTCTAAAACCTAAATAATCGATAGTTTTTTGTATCAAAACGTCGATTTTTTTTTATTTTACTCCGTCATAGCTGTATACCTAGGTAAGTATTTGCCTTTAACGTTTCTGAAAAAAACATTTGTTTAATCTGTGGTGTGGGCAAACAGCCCGCCATCCGCAAATCAGTTCACGTATTTCGTAATAATATGTGCTGACTTGTGTATATTCATAATTATTAACTCGCAAGTGTGATGAAAAACATTGTATGTTTCACGGGCGGTACGGGAATTACGAACCTCGACTCAGAAAGCCCTCAGTCTTCGACTTCGGGCTTCTACTAGAGCCTCGATCGTAATTCCTTACTTACCGCCCTTAATACACAATATACTATTTCATCACACTTGCACGTAAACAGTGTCATAACATACAGGTTAACTTGGCTGTAATGCCCCATATAAAACCCTAGGGCGGTAAATATTTTTTTTTAATTTACAGCACAGCATGACAGCACACAGGTCATGCAAGTTCAAGCAAGGAGTTTACACGCAATTGAAAAATTGTCTTAAAATGTTATTTAAACAGGAATTTCATTCAATCTCGCTACATGTTATTTCATTACTCAACTATTGTTCTAAAATCTAAATAATCGATAGTTTTTTGTATCAAAACTTTTTTTTTTATAATCTGTCATGGCTGTATACCTAGGTAAGTATTTGCCTTTAATGTTTCTGAACAATACATTTGTATAATCTGTGGTGTGGGCAAACAGCCCGCCATTCGCAAATCAGTTCACGTATTTCGTAATAATATGTGCTGACTTGTGTATATTCATAATTATTAACTCGCAAGTGTGATGAAACACATTGTATGTTTCACGGGCGGTACGGGAATTACGAACCTCGACTCCGAAAGTCCTCAGTCTTCGACTTCGGGCTTCTACTAGAGCCTCGATCGTAATTCCTTACTTACCGCCCTTAATACACAATATACTATTAATGCTCAAACCAAAACCATTGTAAAAAATAACTCCAGCTTCGCAAAATCTGACAGTAAAAAGAAATCAATCTAGTTTGGATGGACGCTGCATACTAATTCATCTCCATAGGGACGAGCTGGGCGCTAAGAACAAAGGAGGAGGTGGAATTATAATAAATCCATCCATTCTTGTATTGATTTTGGATTTGAAAATGAATAATGACAATGTAGGGTTTTGGTAGACAGAATCGTATGCGTAAAGGCTTTTCTAACGAATTTATGAACATTGGTTTTTACCAGTAGGATCATAGAAGCGGTAATAGGGGATCGGACTGGGTAAAGAAAACGACATTCTATTTTGTCCGTCAGACAGGTAATACAAAAATATTAGACACGTATTTTTTGTTTTATCAAAATATCAAAAAAAAATACTTAGTTAAAACTCATTAAAGTTGGAGAGTGGGGGCGTACTACGTCACAAGTAGGTATACAACTTACCTACATGTGACGTCATGCGCCATTTCAACTCAATATATCTCCGTAATTTTACGACTACGTGAAAAAAGAAAAAATACGTGTCCAATACTTTTCAATAAACTACCCGACGGACAAAGAAAAAAAAAATTGGATTATCCCCTATTACATCCCAAGTATTTCGTACTTCAACATCCATTTTCAACAAGGATTGGCATAAAAAGATTCGCAGCACTAGTTATTATCAAATATAAATTAAATTTCTAATAATTAGAAAATCGATTCCTTAATTTATTTTCATAATACACACTACATAATTTTATCATATCGTACACAATATTTATATAATTACTGTTACTTACTGACAACCGTACACTTAACCGTACCTTTTAAGTTCAGTTGAAAAGCAGCGTCTGGCACTAGTTGTCCGGGTTCCAGTGCGGGTTGGTAGATGTCACATGTCTTAGCATTTTTAGTTCTAGGACAAGCCAGTTTCCTCATAACATGAACATGAAATAAATTACACAAAGTAATGCGCCGGCCCGGGCTCGAACCTACGACTTACTGCTCGTAAGTCGAGGCTATTACCACTTTATGCTCATTCGGTAATCAAAAATTCAATCGTAAAAATATCAGAAAACATTCAAATTTTTCAAATGTTATTCATAACGAGTGTATAAGAAAGCTTTTACACTTATTTCTTCTGCAAATAGAAAACAGTTGAAACTGCACTGTCACTAACAAGTATCACACAAGTATCCCGGATATTTCATGTCAAACAACAGAATCCACTATCCACAAAAGCCAAGTCAAATATCTACACAAAATCTAAGCACGAACACAATAGAAAATCACAAGTGCTGCCTACACCGAATAGTACAAAGCGCAATAATACTTAACATCATCATCTCGGATCATCCACTCGTCGTCCAAGCGTGTACGGTCGGCAAAAAAGCGAGTGCATGATGAAAGGTAAAGCCTACTTACAATATTTGTTTGGCAACGGAATGCGGTAGCGAAGAGTGCAAATATACGGTTGTACCGACTGTCAATACACTCACGGGTGATGGTGAACCGTTTGGTTTGGTAGCGTCAGCAGCGTGTGGATGAAAGTTTTCGGGTAACTTGGAATTGGGGATGGGTTATGAGCGTATATACCTTACGGCATTTCATTCAAACTTTCAAGTCCATATTTTCCGAAACGACTGAACTGATTTTAACGAAATTTAATACGCATAAGCAAGATACATAGGTATAAAAAGTCACTGAAAAACCATTTTGAAAAACATAATTATTTAAAAAAGAAAACATAATTGGAAAGTTCTGTTTTTGTATATAATTTATAATCTGTGTAATTTAGCTGTAACACTATTTTTCGAAAATAGTAATTTTTTAGACCTATGTATCCTGCTTATGTGTATGAAGTTTAATTAACATCGGTTCAGTCATTTCGGAAAATAGGACTTGAAAGTTTGTTTATTATGTCGTAAGGCGTAAACGCTCTTAAATGTTGGAGTTTTGTGTCGTTTCAATTGAGATGTATCTATTGGAACTGTTGAAGAGGATTGTATGATTTTTTGTGTCTGGAGTGATGGTTCCTTTTTGAATGTGAATTGCGGTGATTCAAAATGAGAATGAGGGCTTTGTGGTAAATTACTAACGAGTTGTAAGTCGTACAATTCGAACCAGGACAGGTGTGTTATATTGTACCATTTATTTTATAACCACAGTTGATTGAACGGTAGAGGAAAACATCGTGAGGAAACCAAGACATGTGACAACTATCAACCCGCACTTGGCTCGAGGGAGGGCCCACAGAGAGGAGGCCTGTGTCCCAGCAGTGGCAGCATCATGTTATTTATTAATTTGACATTCATCAACCAAAACTATTAATTACTATTAATTAGTGTAACCACAGGGTTACACTTTGACCTCAAGTATGAACACGGCACAGTCAAGTTGGGGCATTACACTATGTTCTACACATTATGTATCGGTACAAAAGAAGAGAACTATAATTTCCTCCACCATCTCTGCAGACCATACCTGTCACCTTAAATTTCTCCGTCGTCCAAACAGTCAAATAGACAGGTATACGCAAATTATTATGTCTAATACAGACTGTATGGGCCGCGACGTGCGTTAATGTGAGCCTACAGAATGAGTCATGGCTGAGCTAGTGTTTGTTCCCTTCATGCATGAGTGTGGGTTGAGACTGCCCACACACCATCACACAATATTTACAAGGATTTTGTTCGGGTATGTTCGGTTTTTGCCGGAATTCAGCAGCCCAAATGGAACTGAACGCGATGAGCACTTCAAAACGTTCAAGCGTTCAAGACCTGGCAATGTCAATAAGTATTCCATAACAATGATTCATCGCTGAAATTCTCCCAGAATTCAATAAAAGAGGTAACAAGTTGACAACATTCAACGTTGCATATTATTTACATTCTTAGAAAATGAGGATGTTTTTCATTACACGTCATGTGAAACAGTTTTTGATATACATGACAATCAGTCCATTATGTTTTAAGTCCCATGAAGGTAATTGGGGGCGACCCTATTGCCATCAACCGGGCACAAGACTCCGTGGCTGCTGCTGAGAAATTCCTGCTGGAATACCTAATAATAATTAGCCTGACTCGGGAGTCGAAACCAGGCAGTCGCGATTGCGACCCCGGGACTGAGGCATTTTTCCACAATAACAGTTACCTATTGTAACTGTTATTGTGGAAAACGCTCTTATTACACAACACTAGCTGTCCCGCGCAACTTCGTCTGCGTCACATTTTCCCCGTTTTCGCAACATTTTTCATTGCTGCTCCGCTCCTATTGGTCGTAGCGTGATGATATATAGCCTATGTCCTTCCTCAGGTTGAAATCTATCTTCTTGCCAAATATCATTAAGATCCGATCAGCCGTTTAGTCGTGAAAAGGTAACGAACAACTTACTTTCGCATTTATAATATTATTTAGGATTTGATATGTGCTACAAATACATCAACGAAAGCCAACCAAAAACACAATGAAAACAACCAAACTCAAGTAAACCCAACTCAAAACCACTCGACTAAATTCACGGGCAGATGTAGACAGTCCACTCCACCGTCCATCATCTAGCCAGTATCGATTACACACACAATATTACGTAACCAAACAGTTCAACAGAAAGTTAAATTTAACTTGCAAGACAAACAGAGATTCAAATACTAATCAGTCTTAATTAAATGGATAAATATTCAAAGTAAATTGTGATGTCATGTTCGTTTTGTACGACAATCATTGGCACAGGAATGAGATTTGTATGAGTTGACGACATTTTTTTTATGGCTTCTCGGAGTTCGTACGTCCCTGTAGAGTACGAGCTTCGGCTTAGGGCGTCGCTGGGGGAGGACAGCATGGGGACAGGCTGGATCTGAATGATATCATTATTTAGGGGATGATTTAAAGTTACTGGGGGGAGCTCGTGGCTAAATAATAACAGCCAACAGGTTGATCTGTGGATGGGTGACCGCGTGAGTTTCCTCCATGCCTCCGAAAGCACGTTAAGCCGTTGGTCCCGGCTGTCATTTGTAGTTCTTTGGCAGTCGTTAAAGTTGATCACTGGCCCGAAAGGCTGACAACCAGTTTTACCAAGGGGAAACGTATTACCCAGTACTAACTCGGTTATGGAGGTCAGATGTACGGATGTATTCAGCTACATCCAGACTAGAAGTTTTAATTCTAATAATAATTCGTGATGAAAATGTAGCGACCACAAAAAGCAACATACTACAAAAAGTACTACAGCGCCATCTATGACACGACAGAGGAACTAATATCAATTTCATACATCTCGCAAGCAGAGTTTACATCGAGTTAAGAGTATAAAGGGTGTAAAACACCTCTTAACGAAGCCGAAAGGCACTGGTTCTCCTTGTCCTTGCGATCATTTTTTTGTTCTACACCATACCTGGGAACCTTCTAGTTACGGAGATATTAGGGGTCAAAGTTCCAACTTTTTGACAAGTATTTTCTTAAATACAAGTTTTTAATGTAAGATTTTTACGCCTTCACGACCCCCGTACTATTCAATCCGTCCATCAGCACAATGTTTTGAGTGCGTGACATTGAGTTCTACCACAAAACATGATTTTACACCCCCCAAAAGAAAGTCGTTTCCCAGCAATAATTTTTGCGTAAAGTTAGTTAGTTTCATGTACAGAATGCTTGGTTGACGGCTTTGTGATGAGGTGATTTACACGGTGTATAGAAAAACCCGACTACAACTGTTGTCCACCATCATAACACCTGTCTGGTCGGAGGATCCTCCCTTTTCTAAAGGGTATGAAGAACTTTACACCCTATTACTCATTCACCTAAAAAAAACTAACTAACAGTTTGGCCAACCCCGTGAATCGAACCCAAGACCTTGGTCTCCATGGTTTTCGATACAAAGAAGACCTGCCAGCTGTTTCAAAAAATCATGTTTGATGTGCATCTCTCATCCACGTCGTCAAGGCCTTAGGGTCAACCCTGCTAATGAGTAACTAGTGTTCATAGACTAAAAGATAAGTTTTAGTCTATTAACACTAGTTTACGACTTAAGTAATGTTCATGCTTGGATGGTCGCCAATTTATGTTGTGCACTTAAACTTGCATTACGTCTTAACGGCATTTGCGTAAATGATCGATTAATATTTTGAATGAAATGCCAAGTTGTGTCAGTAATTATTACATAATCTCTTCAAGGGCTGGTAATTAAAATTACCCATGGACCTGGTAATGGGTCAACCGACCGGGACCACGGGTAACGAGTGCTAAGACCGTAGGTAAGTACCTATTGTAATTATTGTCAGGATGAGTCCAAATTTGTTCGAATTGACGTTGAGCGTTCGTGCTACACTTCTGTCTTGCAACTTAGCTGTGCATTCGGGAATGACAGACCTAAAATAAATGTACCAAGTTTGACTGCACACTTAAAGTGGTCACACTATAGTAGGATATCTCTAGTTCCTGCCCACCCGGGTTTTGATAAAAATCCTCCTTAGTACATTCCTTTTTGAGTCCTAGATATTAGTAAGAAACAACTGCGGAATACAATAAACTCTGCAGGGAATCTAACCCAGGACCTCTTGCTCAACAGTCGCGGTGCGATCAATGAACTAACAAAACAGACAATACAAAATCAATAAAAAAAAGAGTTTAATCAAATTACGCCTTCATTTAATATTCTTCATTTTTTTAAATGGAATCACTGACCAAGTTAATTTACCACTGCAGATAGTCCATACAAAACTAAATACAAGAACAGATACAGTTACGAAGCGAGCAAACACATTTATTATAAAAGGTAATTGTTTATTAGTTTCTAGTTGCGATCCTTTTACGTGAACAAACTCGGCTCCTCGTTAATGAGCCGACTAAGGTGACTCTAGGAATGGTCTAGGAACAATATTGTGCATCTGTTAAGGCGTAGTGTACAATCCAATGGCTTTAAAGCATTAGCTTTGAAGATTTTTTTTTAGATTGAATGAAACAGCTTTTTCAGAAAAAAAGCCTTCGGAATCGTCTGCTTGCGTCGTCACAGCAAAAGCATCTTTTGGGTGCGCTCTTTCCATTGTTCATCTCATCCATTGCATTCTACAGATCGAAAGATCGATTTCTGTGCCAGTGGCCTTTTTATTTACCGATGGGAAATCATCAAATAACTCCTCCTGCTCTGGGCGGAGCGGAAAGGAGTGTCAGACTTGTACTGACTAAAACCCATCCATGTACCTTCTTAGCCCTTTGTGTTCCAGGGCCACGGTATCTCTTTTGGACAGTGCCGCAGCCCTGGCAGACATCGGCCCTCACTACTCACCGTCCACAGGCCTACAGTGCCTACAGTGGCCGGGGGCCACTAGGTGGCCCCTGACGCCCGGGACGTCTCCCGCGGCGGCTGTGACGTGAGGCCCTCTCCTCTCACGTTCCGCCAACTCCTTCGCTAGCATAACTGCTTCGCAGAAGGAGGCGACGGCTTCCCATTCCCTCTCAATTAGGGATACACCTCGTAATTAAGAATACACTATTATGTTGAAGTTGGCTTCCAGTCTAACCGGAAGCGTCTAAATACCAATATTGTTCATGGCGCAACCGCCTATCTGACCTCCACAATCTAGTTAGGTACTGGGTGTGGGTACCACGATACTTCGTGGTAAAACTGGTTGCTGTAGGTTGCTGTGCACTTAAAAACTTTCATTCCGTATAATTTATCAAACTAAAATTCCACAACATACAACATAGCTGACATGATTAAACTAATTGATAAATAAAATATATTTATGACGTACACATTTTATTAATTAAGGCCAAGCCTCAACAGTATGTCCGATATTTGAATAAGTAGCGGTGGCCAATTAAAATTCTGTTTCCCCTTAAGCGGCAAGTACAGAACGACGCCGTCTCAAATACCTTTAGTTTTAATGAACGAACTAAGCTTAATAGGCAATTGGTTTATAAAATTAATTCGAATGTATGTAGGTTTATTCATAACTAGCTGTGTCCGCGGCTTCGTCCGAATTTTTCTAATATAGTAGTACCTAGTCTAAGTTACTCCTTATTACATTAGCTATCTGCCAGGGAAAGTCCCGTCAAAATCAATCCAGCCGTTCCAGAGATTAGCTGGAACAAACAGACAGACCGACAGACAGACAAAAATTGTAAAAGATGTTATTTTGGTATATGTACCGTGCATACTAGGGAGTACATGCTGGGGAGTTTGTTCCGCCACTTCTTCTTCCCAGCTAAAACACTAGGAAGTGGCGAAGGGCGGGCGTTTTGGGGGACTGTCTCATGTGTTTTTGACGTTCAAAAAGTGCTGATTATCAGCCTAGTTTGAATAAATGACTTTTGATTTTGATTTGATTTGATACAAGCATAGGCATTTAGTAAAAAGCGGTTATTTTAATATTACAAACAGACAATTCAATTTTATTTATTTGTATAGATGTATAGACTTATAGAATTTATAGATATAGACTAGCTTTTGCTGGCGGCTTCACCCACGTGGAAATTGGTAAACGACTAGAAGAACGAAGGACCTGTAAATTATCCCACGGGAAAGAACCAAGGGGAAAAGTTATATCTAAAGGGCCACTCCTGTATTTTTAAGAACGTTCATGTTAAGTGTAGTTCTCCCAAAAGATGAATAGGGTTTTCCATTGATTGTCATTGGTGTGAGATAAATTGCGGTTTGGTTTTATTTTTTTAACTCATAAATAGCTTTCAGGTCATTGTCATAGTTTTCGGTGTGTCTCCCATACAAATTGGTTTAGCTGTGACAAAACACACAATTTCAAAAGCATAGAATGTACTATGTAATACCTAGTAGAATATTAGTAGAATAAATTGCTCGCTAGCATGAAATGTGAGGTGTATTTCTTGACATACGTATGAATGCTAGAAGATCACGAGTTTGAACTCTTTGGTGACATGTCTGGCAAAGTTACCGCTAAAAGGTTTTATTAAATGAAGTCCACGTACCTACTGGTTTAATTAATTCGGATGTACTAAATAGTTGATTATTTGCTGCACTGACTACGATTTAACTAACACAACAATTCTTATCGAAACTCAATGCAAACTTACAGAAAATAAAAGTCTTTGAGCAACTAGTCTCTTAAATTAAACTATTCTAAATTAAAGTAAGTACTTACCTCTTTTAATCGAAAATCTCATATATAAAGAACCCTTTCAAATGAAATCAAGAACACGCAACACAACACATTTAAAATACTCAAAGACATCAAAAAGAGCAGAAAACCTTCTCAAACCCAAAGGTCGAAATATCAAAGAAATGATTAAGTAACACGACTTTTCTTGACGACCGTGTAAAAAGGATCGAGACGTATTAAATTCCAATATACATGGAGTAAGAAATAGGCAAAGCAGACTAACAGGCAAAGTTACTAATTTGTCGAAAACTCTCGTAAATTAAATGCCAAATATTTTTGCCTGTAGCTCACATATTAAGTTTCACAGCTAATATCTAAAGACGGTGAGACATGGGCCACGAAAACAGATATTTGTTAGAGAATAGTTGTTTTTTTTTAGTGAAACTTCTTATGCAACTTCCAACAAGATTGCGTTAAATGTTTAACGCTACCATAGAGGGGGAATAGAAAGAGATAGAGCGAGAGTGAATTGTAACACGGCAACTCGACACAGACGTGTTTTATTACCTACCCGTGCTATAGTGAATTTGTAGGGTATATAAAAATAAGGGAAAGATTCAATTAAACGAGTACCTTGCTACACAATACATAGTTTATTGGTAATAATACAATGCAGGTACTTAC
Source organism: Cerastis leucographa (assembly GCA_963082945.1). Lineage (NCBI taxonomy): Eukaryota > Metazoa > Arthropoda > Insecta > Lepidoptera > Noctuidae > Cerastis > Cerastis leucographa. The sequence continues at coordinate 4,566,769 of OY720359.1, forward strand.
ATGCAATACAGAAGATACAATCTTCCCTACAACCCTGTAAAATCACGTCACTACACGCTCACCCTGTCTCCGTACCAAGGTGAACGTGTAATCGACATGAGACATAAAAAGTATACGAACTCAGGGACGTTTGTAATGGGAACGTGAGGTGAACCGCCAATAACTTTAAGCTCAATCGTTTAAGTTAATTAAATAAATATTAGTTGTGTGTAACGCAACATACACGGTAAATTATACCGACCCCTCAAGTACACGTCTTTCTACCAATCAGTGACCAGTGAGGTTCACTCTCTCTCTCTCAAACAGTGACTTAAACTCAACACGTACCTAATATACGCTAACCTACGGTCAATCAGTCCTAAATAGCGTCTTAGATAGTGTGATCAGTCCTTTTCAGCGGCGGGTCAATAACCCCTTGGCATCGGTTCTGTGAGACACAGAACCACGCGCCCAGCACGTCCTACGGGGAGATATCAGGAACCGACAGGGATGTACGACGTATGTACCTGGATGGCTTCCACGAACGACGTTGAATGTGCGTGGTCTACCTCTAAATGGGTCGGCCACGCTATCCGCACACTCGCCGGATCGATGTCAGCACGCTCCAAAACGTGTTATCTGCGTCCCTCTACAGGCTAGCATCTAAAAGCCAGAACCTGCAACAATATCCCCCTAATAAGATACCAGAACTCAAACTTCGAGAGGAAATATAAAGAGGCCACGTGCGTGGGTCTTACCAGCAAATTCCGTAGCAAGGCCTAGCAATCAATAGGCTGCGACTCCATCGGTCTTCTCAGGCTGCGAGCAAAAGGATCTCGACTCTGCGACTCCCTCCAAGACACACCATTTGGTTTATAAAACTCAAGGGAGCGCGATCGATGCCAAAGTCGTCTGTCTTGCAGTCTTGGAAAAAATGCCTCGACTCCCATCACGGAAACGCAATTCCAAAGTCCTCTAGAGTCTCTGACCATAAACGAATCATCGACTAAAAGTTACAATGAACCGGAATATCTTACTATTGTATCGAAAACTAATTAGAACTGAAATAATTACTTGAGTTTAATTTTAGAATATTTTATTTCTTTAATTGTGTTGTTAATTTTAATTGTCACAATTAAGAAACTTTTAATCTTATACTAAAGTTCATACGTCTTTGGCGCCATCTCTTTACTGAGGCTGAACTAACGAGAATGTCAATAGTAACAATCCGATAGATGTCGCCAAAAGTCGACGTTAAGATTTTGCAACGTCACAGAATGCGTGGCACTCGAACGCATGCGTGTAGCATTACGAAGTTTCATCAGGTCTTTATATAGGTCTACTTTGGGTAGGGGGGTCTACAATCATGTGCTGAATCCATGGCACTAGTTTGTGCGTCGATGACTCGTACACCATAAAAAGACGTGCCGTGACTTTCACGCATCATCAATCAGGGCGTCAAGGTACTTACTCAAGATTATGAAACCAATACAATGAAACTGTCACGAAACTTATCATGGGCTGGCTTCACTAAAATAGCTACACCCAACAAAACACTATCGCTTAAAAACCCGCTGTTCTCATGGCCCCATCGCAAAGTTCACGCGTCGAAATCAATTTGCGTAGCGGGCGCGTCCGCCGTCAAAGAAAGAATTTCTCATAAGTTGGATAGAGGAGTAGGAGGGGTGTTAGGGGGGGTGGTAGTGGGCCTACATGAAACAAAATAGCATTATGTTGCGAGAAAGTATGTCTTATGTAACGTGTGAGGTGTGAGTGTGTGATATATGTCACTGTATGTCACGTGTAGACATGTCATGTCGTGAGGTGTCGGAAAATATTCGGTAGACTTGTATAGAATGATATACCATTGCACTGACGATTTTAAAAAAAAATTGTAGCGGTTTTTTTTGGTTTTTGACTATAATTTTGTTCGGGTCTACAAAATTGATTGACCAAGTAGCTTGCAATTAATTTAAATCACATATTTTAAGAGAGCAGCGTGGCCTAATGGTGGCAGCCTCGACTTACGAGCAGTTAGCCGTGAATTCGAACCCAGGCAAAGCGCATTACTTTGTGTAGTTTATTTCATCATCGCTGCCCTCAAAAACGGTGAAGGAAAACCGGCATGTTCAAAACTAAAACTTCGAAGACATTGACATCTACCAACTCAAACTGGGACCGCGTGGTGCATGGCTCATAGAGAGGAGGCCTGTGTCCCAGCAGCGGGAACATTATAGGCTGATGATGACATATTTTAATGGAACTATCTGAAATAGTTATTTTTCATTACGAAACTATAAACTGTACACGTACAGACAATTTAACGAACATATCTTACAAAAGCGGATACAATTAAAAAGGAAAAACACACAAATAAAGTACGTTCCAAGCATTCATTGCACATCTATAAATGCTATAACTACTCGCTTCACATAAAAATACGAACTCGACAAGCTAATAAAATGCTCGCTACATATCGCAAGAATCTTCACATCTCAAAGAAAGAATTCGCAATAAAGTCCGTGTAGCCCCGCCCTCCCCCACACATATACTCACTATTGGCGAATACAGTTATCGGAAAAATGGGGAAAATGGGGTAAAGTGGACCGGTGCGCGAAAGAGTTGGGAGGAGCGTGGGGATATGTGGAGTTACGGGTATGACGTAATGTTACTACATGTAGATTGTTTTTTTTCTTACTGGATGTTTTTTTGGGATGTTTTTCGTGTTTATCTGGGCATTGATTTCTTCCCTTGAAAGCTGTTTCATGTGGGTGAAAAGGCTCTTTTGTTTTTGTCAGTTTTTTTTGGCGTTGCACAATTTGAGGTTATCAAATAAATAAATACTGCTAGTCTTTAGCATTGGTTTAAATAATGTCTTGATTCATCATCATTATCATCAACCTACAACAGTCTGCTGGACAGTCAGCTGAACAGTCAGCTGGGCTGAATCGCACGCCACTTAACTCGATTCTAGGCAACTCTCATCCAGTTGCTACCAGTCACCCTGCGAAGATCGTCGCTCCACAGAGCCTGAGGGCGTCCCACCGCGTCGCTTGCCGATTCGGTTGTAATTCGATGTCTTGATTGTTTTGCCTTAAATCAACTATTTTCAGTCCGATATAACAAGACATGTACCATCATCATCTGCCCGGCCTTTTCCCAAACTTTGTTGGGATCGGCTTCCAGTCTAACCAGATGCAGCTGAGTATCAGTATTTGATATGAAGTGACTGCTTATCTGACCTCCACAACCCAGTAACTGGGTAATACGAAACCCCTCGTTATGACTAGATGTCAGAATTTCGGCTTCTGACTACTTGTAACGACTGTCAAAGATTTACAAATGGGAGCCGGGACCAACGGTTTAACGTGCTTTCAGAGGCACGGAGGAAACTCGGTATGTAACAGTGGTCACCGATCCACGGACCGACCTCGGCAAGCACGGCTTAACCTTGAAGAGTGACCCGTGCGGCTGTTATTATTTAGCTACGAGCTCTTACGAACATAACAAGATATGTACCATAGTTAAAACTTAACTTACAAAACTAACTCACAAGTATTTTAGTCAACAACACTTACTTTAGTTAGTCGTGTCGGTATACACTTAAAACCGTTTCACACCACACCCCTATATGAAAACCCCAAACACTAGAAATAAATCCCAGTCTTAATTACACCCTTCTTGATTGCATAGAAAAAAAAATACAGCAACACCAAAGAAAAACTGCGCTCCAACAAAGTTTTTTTAATTTCTTCCAAACGATAAAGCTGCAAGGATTAAACACCCACTTCCGAATGCAAAGTACACTGTTTAAAATGTATGCAGAACACGGCATTACACAGATTCACAAAACTACAAAATTCCTCTGCGAAAAAAAGAAATAAAAAAAATTAAGAAGTTTCGTGACTGGGTATGAATGGAGGTTCCGTTGGAGTCGTCGGACTATCGCAATATTGCTAAAGTTTAACATGGAGGGAAGTTTTTATTAATGGCCGCCAACTTAGCTTTGTTCCTCACCACTCCTTCTAACTCCCTCCGTGCACGAAACTTGTAAATTTTACACTTTATAGAACCATCCTCTACACAAAATACTACAGGTATTACTTTGCTGTTTCATAAAAGGAATTCCCTATTAAATGCTCTTTTTTTGTTTTGATAGTACTTTCGTTGAATTTGTATAATTATCGAAATGTTTTGTGAGCACGAAATGTCGACCAACCGCGAAGTCATTAGGAACAAAAGAAAGTACAATTACTGGTATTTTTCGATAATGAAGTGGTCCTATTAGGGAGACCTAATATAGATATAGTAAGTGCTATTACCAAGGCATTAAAGCTAAAAGCATTCTGCCTTGTCATAAGTAATTTTTGTCTAACACGTGGGCTTACGCGGCTGAATTCAAAACCAGTTTGCAGGGGCTTACTATAACGTCTATTCAAGGGAGCTTTTCACCGAATTGGGTCAGATGCTTTCAGCTTTTAGCCTAGTCTATGTAGCCGTAATAACTCAGAGCTCGTGCTCACAATCTCTTATGCAGAATGGTTTTGTCAATGGCCCGCCTGCCATTTGTATAGGGGTTAGAATAATGAACTGCGTCGTTACCTCGCTACCTATCACGTAAATGTATTAACCCCGTATTTACATAGTTCAAAACGATGAAAAACTAGTGTAGTCTGACCCCACACAACATCTTCGTCTTAAACTCCACACAATAATTAAATGAGATTAATTGAAAATAATTACATTTCAGAACGAATTTCTTAGCTTGAAATTTATTTCCTTATCATTCATCGTCTGCCTAGCCTTTTCCCAAACTATCTTGGGGTCGGCTTCCAGTCTAACTGGATGCAGCTGAGAGCCAGTATTTTACATGAAGCGACTGCCTGTCTGACTTCACAACTCAGTAACTGGGGAATACGATACCCCTTGGTAAGACTGGATGTTAGACTTTTTGCTTCTGACTACTCGTAACGACTACGCGACTGTCAAAGATTTACAAATGACACCCGGGACCAACGGCTTAACGTGCTTTCCGAGGCACGGAGAAACCTCAGTATGTAATTATGGTCACCCATCCACAGACCAACCTCGGCAAGCATGGCTTAACCTTAAAGATCGACCCGTGCAGCTGTTATTGTTTAGCCACGAGCTTTTACTTCCTTCTCATTACAGTTTTCTAAAGAATCTTAATGCTTGGCTACGAACAATTTCATAGTTTCACTTGAAACCACAACTTCAATTTCAACATTTATTTTCTAGTCTCTGAATCTCTGAGCAAGTTTTCTTTATTTTGACCAGTTTCGAAAACTCATACATACATAAACATCGCGCCTGCAATCCCCGAAGGGTTAAGCAGAGGTACGAACGACCCTATTGCTACTCTACTCTGAAAAATTCCTAGTGGTAAAACCCAATAACGTTTTGCCCGACCCTCGAATCGAAACCAGGTCCTCTTATACAGGACTCTTGTATCGGAAAGGGTATATACATACTTAAAGGTTAATATCAAACTGAACATGTTTCTCCATCGGACAAACATCGTAATAGCGAAAAAAAAGGATTGTGTGGTTTTATGAAACCACGGTAAACGTGAATTTTTTTTTCACACTATAGACATTTAACTAAAAATTTTTGGAATAACAACATTTGCATTGAACACTGACAAAAACAAACAAAATAGCGTGGAGCACTGGCACCATAGACTGGCACAGATGAGTAATAGTCTATACACTACACGGTCAGCTGCTGCGAACTATAGGCGCCGCCATATTGGCCTTGGCTGCTTTTACGAGCGCCTTTAACTTTATCCCTACTCCGCGGCCGACCATCACGCGACATGCAACACACAGACAAAAAGTTTGCAACGATGTAATAAAAGTGTCACTTTAAAATATCTGCTGCCCCATACAAAATTCAATACCTATTCAACCCAAATGTATGGAGCAGCTGATATTTTTTTCGCTTTTCCGATGTTTGTCCGATGGAGAAACATGTTCAGTTTAATGGTCTGTAGCACACACTTAAGGATGTATATACCCTTTCCGTTACACCCTGTATAGTAATCGCGCTTGGAACCACAAGACCACAGAGGCAATCTTTTCGAAGATCTAGTGAAAATAAGTATTCATATTTTCACGTGTATACCAAATACTTAGCTTGTTTGTCTGTACATCCCTACTAATATTATGAATTTGATTGTAAGTTTGTTTGTCACGCTTTCACGCAAAAACTACTCAACCGATCATCATGAAACTTTGTACACATATTCTTGGAGGTAATAGAAGTAACATAGGCTATATATCATCACGCTACGACCAATAGGAGCGGAGCAGCAATGAAAAATGTTGCGAAAACGGGGAAAATGTGACGCATACGAAGTTGCGCGTAACAGCTAGTTTTGTATAATCACGTTTCACGATGACGATTAAGTAAACTGTTAAAGTATTCAGCCAGCACAATCAGATTTACAAACATGCAACACTTGGATGCTATCACAATCTCTATCATAAATCTAACTATGAATATAACATTAACTTCTTATCTCTCTCCTGGCTATCTTTTGATAACTGAATTTGAAATGCGACTCTGTATTTTGTTAAGTCTGGTTTTTATAGCTGCATTCCTAATCAGTGGTTTTTAAGTTTTAGTATTAATCATCGACAACATAACTGTCTTGGTTTGGAGATGTGATGAGGAGGGACGAATCGCATTTGACTAAAAGAGTGATGAATATAAATGTTTATGGATGGTGAGGGAGAGGAAGACCAAAGAAACAATGGATAGATTTTGTTGGGAATGGTATAAAAGAAAAAAAGGATTGTGGGGTTTTATGAAACCACGGTAAAAGTGAAACATTTTTTCACACTATAGACATTTAACTAAAAATTTTTGGAATAATATTCCATTAAGGGTATAAAACGTATAAAACGCGGAATAGGGATATCCCTACTCCGCGGCCGAGCGTCACGCGACATGAAAAACACACAGACGAGAAAGTTTGAGACGATGTAATAAAAGTTTCACTTTAAAAAATAGTAAATGATAGCATAACGGTTGACAGAGGAGAATGGAAAAAAACGTGTTGCGTTCTTCATTATTCTGCAACTCTTTCGGGTTCAATTTAATATTATTTTGGGATCATTTGTCGCGATCCTTTGTACTTTTTTCATCAGATGCACGGTCCGGTTTTTAGTTAGCAATGTACCTCATACAAGGTGTTGTTTTGCATCCTCGTCAAAATTCAGGAGGTTGTCACAAAATATATAACTAATCAATTAAAATAACGATACCTAGTTAATTATTAATAAACGCTGAATTCTTTTGTTTGTTTAAGTTTGTCAGTATATCACTATAACCACCTTTTTTTTTCTGTTGGGAAATCATCAAATGACTTCTCCCGCTCTGGGCGGAGCAGGAGGGAGTGTCAGACTTGTACTGACTAAAACCCACCCATGTTCCTTCTTCGCCCTTTGTGTTCCAGGGCCGCGGTATCTCTTTCGAACAACCCGCAGCCCTGATAACCACCTTAGTGCCCATTTACGCAGGCGCGGCGCGTGGAGCGGGGCGGTGCGCGGCGCGTTCCGCTTTAAATTCAAACATACGGCGATGTATGAGAGCGTTTACGGAGAAGCGGTCTGACGCCCGTTTGCTTGAGATATAGGCGGCCGACGCGGCGTTATGTCAAACAGACAATACAAGCAAACGGCAGTGCCCGGGTTCGATTCCCATACGGAACGAATTTACAACGTCGTAGTTTTATCCGAAAATAATCATTTTGTTTTTATTTTAAATTTTGTAGTGATTTTTTTTCGTAAATTGTTCAGTTTTTACTAGCTTTTATTTAACTTGCAATGTATGTATGTATGTTTGTTTGGGTAGAATCTTGGAAGCTAAATTAGAACCACACCCGATGTCCGATTGAGCTGAAATTTTGCACACACTTTTGGTTGTAAGAACAGAATATTAATATGACAGACATAACTTAATCCTGCAGCCTGGATCGTCTCCTCACGAGAGAACTCCTCAACGGTTAATAGCACAGACATGAAACTTTGCATACAAGTTTATATTTGATGGATAATCACGATTTGTATATGAACTCATCCTGCAGCCAGGATCGTTTTCTCACGAGGGCACTCCTCAACGGTTAATAGCACAAACATGAAACTTTGTATAGATACGCGTTCAATTTTGTTGAATAAACATAATTCCTGTCGTTTCCACGACCAGGATTTTTTCTCAAAAGTCCTCAACGGTTAATAGCACGGATATGAAATAAGTGTTGCGATAATGATGTGACAGAAACGATTACAGCAAATATCAAAAAAGTTTAAAACAAACTTTTATAATGATGCACCGAAAAGAAGATATCTAATCTTGGAGTAAATGGAAACGATAAAAGATAGTTTTTATAGCATTTACCATTCACGCGACCAGCTTATGTGAAAACTATTCTTTATCGTTTATGTAATGTTTAATTTAAGTAATGTTACACAAAAAAAAAACACAAAAAAAATATTCTTAATGCCTGTGATTTGATCCTGCAACTCCTGTTTTTCAGTCCAATCGCAGTGCCAACAGGCCATTTACTACGTTCTATTCTAATACATGATAATTATGACGATTGTCAGTTTTCAAACAGTTGAAGAATATGGTCCCACGTTGGGCTACAAGCGTTCGACGCCGCGTCCGCCGCGGCGTTATGTCAAACGCTCAAATACAAGAAAGTGGTCCCACGTTGGGCTGCAAGCGGTTGACGCGGCGTTATGTCACTCGGACAATACAAGCATACGGCAGTGCCCGGGTTCGATTCCCATATAAAACAAATTTACAATGTCGTAGTTTTATCCAAAAATAATCATTTTGTTTTTATCTTAATTTTATTTGTGTTTTTTTTTCGTAAATTTTGTTCGATTTTTATTTGTTATTCATGATTATCTAACTGTTTTTTGAATGGTTCAAAAACTAAAAGTATATATTTTTAAACTAGATATATATATAATGATTTGAAAACCCTACATAATGCATTAAAATAAAACAGTGTCCTAGTTTTAAAAAGTAATATTTAACATGATAAAAAAAAAAAAAAACACAAAAAGAAAATCCTTACTTGCTAGGATTTGATCCTGCGACTTCTGATTCACAGTCCGGTCACAGTACCGTTAGACTATATACTTCATTGACACTTGAGCCGAAATAGACGTTCTATTGTAATGCATGATATGAAAATTGACAGTTTTCAAACAGTTGAAGAATATGGTCCCACGTTGGGCTACAAGCGTGCGACGCGGCGTCCGCCGCGGCGTTATGTCAAACGCTCAAATACAAGGAAATGGTTCCACGTTGGGCTGCAAGCGGTCCACGCGGCGTTATGTCACACGGACAAGTTTCCAGCATACGGCAGTGCTCGGGTTCGATTCCCATCCGGAACAAATTTATAATGTCGTAGTTTTATACAATAATAATCATTTTATTTTAATTAAAAAAAAAAAAAAAGTGTTTATTTTTTTTGAGCGTTTGTATATCTGACCTCCACAACCCAGTTAGTACTGGGTAATACGATACCCCTTGGTAGGACTAGTTGTCAGACTTTCGGGCCACTGAAATTATTAACTAGTGATTGCTGATGATAAAAACGTTAAGTACGAACGAAACTTTTTTTCGAGAATTTAGCTAATATGGCAACATTCATCGTCAATCAAAACAAAAAATACCATATTTGTCATAAATATTGTCACTTCTCTGTCTTGATCAATTAAAATCGTAATGTTTGGTTTTGTTGTGAATAGTTTTGCATATTATTTATTTACCCGTCTTATTTGTTTCGTGGTGAAGTAGACAACACGAGAATGATAAGGTGTGCAGAGATGATGGCGGCTAAAACAATGCCAAAGATTACAGTTGTGGCTAGCATGTGTGGGGAACATCATAATACGATGTTCCCATACTATGGGGAATATAGTAATGCCGACGCTGATAGAATTCCCGCGACGCCGGGCTCTCTCTTATTTGAAGAAGTTCTAATAAGATCACAATGATATGCTGCTTAAAATAAATGTTTTATTCAACTTCGTAATTGATGTTTTATTTTTGCCTAGTCCATGGCGCAATTATACTTGGTCGTTGCCCGAATTCGATTGCCTTTGGAATTCATCAAACGACCAAGTGTAAATGAACGCGGCCGAGTACGCGAACACACTCGTCCAACTACATTTTTTTTCCACTATTGTAAGCTTCTATGTATTCCATTGCGATGACTAGTGTAATTACGCCATAAAAGAATCACCGCTATATGGCGGTGATTCTTCTAGGCTAGGCAGACGCCTAGCCTTTTCCCAGCTATGTTGGTGTAGTGGTATGTAACCCACACGGTCGATTTTCAGTCTATCCAGATGCAGCTGAATATCAGTATTTTACATGGAGCGACTGCCTATCTGATCATTAAAGAGTAAGCGACCCAAAATCATTAAATATCGTGATGGGTTGTGCAAATGCTCCGCAGCATGGATAACAAGACAAGCCTGAAATTTTACGTAATTAGGTTATATTGGATTGTAAATTAAGATGAAATTATCATTCATCTTATAATAACAATTATAAATTGTCCAATTTACGAAAAAAAATAAACACCATTTTTTTTTTTTAAATAAAAATAAAATGATTATTATTGGATAAAACTACGACATTATAAATTTGTTCCGTATGGGAATCGAACCCGGGCACTGCCTTTTGCTTGTATTGTCCGTGTGACATAACGCGACGTCAACCGCTTGCAGCCCAACGTGGGACCACTTCCTTGTATTTGAGCGTTTGACATAACGCCGCGGCGGACGCGGCGTCGAACGCTTGTAGCCCAACGTGGGACCATATTCTTCAATTGTTTGAAAACTGACAACCGTCAATTATCATGTGTTAGAGTAGAACGTCTATTTTACCCATAGTGTCAGTGAAGTGATTGGCCTTGTGGTACTTCGGCCGGACTGTGAATAAGATGATGCAGGATCAAATCATAGAAATTAAGAATTTTGTTTTGGTGTTTTTTCTTTTTGTTTTTTTTTTTATGCTGTAAAATATTACTTTTTGTAACATTATAAAATATGTAGTTTAATAATATATACTTTAAGTTTGTGAACCATTCAAAGAACAGTTAGGTAATCGTGAATAACAAATAAAAAAAGAAACACAACAAAATGAGTATTTCTGGATAAAAGTACGACATTGTCAATTTGTTTCGTATGGGAATCGAACCTGGGCACTGCTTTAGACTTGTATTGTCAGTGTGACATAACAAATCAAATGGTCCCACGTTGGGCTTCAAGCGTTCGACGCGTCTCCGTAAACGGCTAAAACGCCAGACGCGCCGCACGACGCCTATTGCAACGCCCCGCGCCACGCGCCGCGCCTGCGTAAATGAGCCCTTAACGTGATTTAGGGAATAAGAAATAATCGCATAATCGTTTGTGATGGTTTTTGTATGTGTGAAAGCGCGGTTGTAGGGCGAGAATCAGACAGGCCGCGTTTAAAACACGGGTGGTTCACACTTACCGATTTTCATAAAATAGCAACAAAAAAAAAATACCTACTCATTTTATTATTGATTCGGGTCGAGAATCATTAGCATAGTTACCTCCTTGAATTTGACGAAGATGGAAAACAACACCTTGTATATTCATACATACCTGAATGAATGTAAAATGTTAAACCCCTGCCTAAAACAAACTTTTTCAAGCCATTTCATTCACTTTACTTGTTTCACCTAAACCAATAACTAAGGCTACAGAAATCCAAAAATACACAGCTGTTTCCAGCTTGACCAGACCACAAAAAAACTTCACCCCACCAGTAGCCACTACTTTCAATCCACTCAAACGAGTACAAGTAAACATAAACAACCCAAAGCAGACATTGGCTAAGAAAAATCATTTGTATTCACGGAAAACCTTACTATAGTAAATATCCTCAGTCCCATACACAGAGCACAGAAGCGCTTCGGCGAGAGGCGGCAATATCAACACCTTGCATACAGCAAGCTTGTCAGCTTTCGGGTGATGCGATTTGCGACTGTTTCCGTCTGTCGCTCCGCAAGTTGCGTCCCGGTGACCCGTGTGATGCAGTTCCTTTTATTTTTTTTATTCGCAGCCGCTGTCGCTTGAGCGTCGAGCTTGTGGTCGAGCAATAATGACGTAAACTAGCTTATGCCCGCAGTTTCACTTGCGTGAAGTTCGGGAACTGGCTACGAGAACGTACTTCCGGAATAAAAAGAATAGTATATGCCAGACTATAATCTATCCCTGTACCAAATTTCATCCAGATCCGTTAAGACGTTCTGGCATGATTAAGTAACAAACGTCTAACCAAACTCACATATATGTAGAATAGCAGCAAGATGATAACTTTGAAGGCGGTCTGTGGCAGAATATACATATTCGCTTCACACAGTTTTCACAGCACTAACTGTGCTAGTACTGCCGCCTCTAGATGCTTCCAGGCCGGCGACTCCATACTCTGTGGCCACCTCCTACTTTTTCATCCGTCTCGCTCAAATAGATTCGATATTTAGAGCGGATTGCGTCGGGTGGTTTAGATTCCACCCCCCCTAGCTAAGACAACCCCGTTTTATATGAAAACAATGTCGATTTATATTCTGTGTGTTTGTGAGTGAGGAATCTAGTATTTCATGTGGTGTGAGTAGGTAGAGTTCCGCTGGTGCTACAGTTTTTTTTTTATTTAAGGTTCGGTCGCAAGTGCGACTGCTGCTGAGCATGAGACCCTAGGTTTGATTAAAAAAATCAAAATATTTTATTTTACATAGGCCTACATGGGCACTTATAAAAAGTCAACAAAAGAACCGGCAAGAAACTCCATGGTTACTCTTTTAAAATCATTTGGTTTTACAATATTTGAAGTTACAGCGATTCCCAGGTTGGGCAAAGTGTTATTGAGAACTTCTCAGTATGAGCCACGGAGTCTTAGTTTGTGCCCGTTTGAAGGCAATAGGCTCGCCCCTATTACATAGGACTTAAACATAACTGGCGAAATGTGGGTGTACTATTAGGTACACCTCTGCCTAAACCTTCGGGGATTACAAGCGTGATGTTATATTTATCATTTGCATAGCCTCTTCCCAAACTATCTTGGGGTCGGCTTCCAGTCTAACCGGATGCAGCTGAGTACCAGTATTCTACATGAAGCGACTGCCTATCTGACCTCCACAACCCAGCTCGGTAATACGATACGCCTTGGTAAGACCGGACGTCAGACTTTTTGTCTTCTGACTCGTAACGACTTCGACTTCGACTTCGACTTCGTAACGACTGTCAAAGATCTACAAATGACAGCCGGGACCAACGGCTTAATGTGCTTTCCGAGGCACGGAGGAAATTCGGTATGTAATTATGGTCACCCATCCACGGACCAACCTCGGCAAGCACGGCTTAACCTTGAAGATCGACCCGCGCGGCTGTTATTATTTAGCCACGAGCTCCTCCGTTATATTTATAATGATTTAAAATCTGAAACGAACAGGTGAAATAAATTTTGAACAGAAAGGGTCGACTTCGTCAATACATCAAACCTTTGCTATCTGTGTACTCAAGCTCACATTTAAACAGTTATGTTTTAATACACAAATGTTAATAACTTGAATCGCACCTTAAGCTTATGTTATTCAAAATCCGTGCTCGTTCGTTATCTACTTGTATTCAATACTCAATCTATGTACCTCTATGCTTATGTACTTGAATTTCATTTACTCGAACATCTTGCCTCTCTATCTGGCGCATCTTTTCTCTCTTTTCCCAGGAAATTCCAAGCGCCAAATCCTACTTATAGCGTCTCTTGGTTGAGCTGAAATGGATTTTTTCTGATCTATACCACTTAGAATGTTTTGATACTTGGTCTATTTTCAAATATTTTATTAGAACGTAATATTTTATTGAAGTGAAACTTCTTTTGCGATTTCCAACAAGCTTGCGTTAAACGTTTAACGTTACCATGGAGGGGGAATAGAAAGAGAGAGCGAGAGTGAATGCGTGGCACTCGAACGCATGCGTGTAGTAGTAGTAGTAGTTACGAAGTTTCACTTCTTCCACGCGGAGGGACTCCACGCACTAGTTTTTATAAACAGTAATTATTTAATTTATTTAAGTAAAAGTAAATATTGATAAAAAAGTAGGTACTAGTATATAAAATAAAATAACTAAATAAAGAACAGGGTGCCTAGGCGTCTATGTAGCTTTACATACATTGTAATAATCTCTAAGTAAATAAGTATTTTTCTATTCTTTCTACTTTATTAATTGAAAACACTATATTGTTCAAAAAAAGCAATCGGATCCTTTACAAACATTCAATACTGACAATAAACTACTTCCAAACATGTATCCATCAATAAACGAATACCCAATCCTTTTATACCTCGACGATAAAATGTTGCACAAGAATTGCAACAAAAGTCAGAACTCCGTATTTTCAATTGAAATAAAACAATGGCCGACGTTCCTAGTAAACTGAAAACGAATAGTGTTTTGTAACGCGAGATCAAAAACTTACGAACACGTGTAGGCGCCATGCCAAAATTTTGTTTATCCTCAACAGAATCATGCCACTTGGAGTCGTAACTTTCAAAACGATCGTGATTTTTGTTTACAAGCAAAGATTTAAATCTTCATAAAGATAATCATGTTTTCTTACGTTTATTAGTATTTTCTCGCTCGCTAATAAAAACCAATTTTTGCACAGCCTTAAAGTGTGGTGTGAAGACTAGTTTCCAACCGAAACTTCGGCTTCGGCCAACATCTACCAAAAAAAAACCCCTTCGACTTCGGACAAAATGAGCTGGAGTTTTGGCCGAAGCAAAGAGTTTCAAGCAAGTGCCGACATTAGGAGAAGTGTTACAAAAACGCGAGAGCTCGATGGAAGAGGCAATGTGTGGAAGGCAGTGCTCACAGATTTTGAAGTGTTTCGTTAAATTGTACAATCAACCCAAACTTTCAATTTAAAAGTAAAAAAAATCATTATATTAATAACTCATAGCCAATCTAGAACTGAATCTCTAAGGGTTATTAAATCTTTAACTTATAGGCTGAACGTTGGCTGGGCCGCGAGGAGATGCTGGGGACTCTCGACAGAGATCCGTGGGGGCGCCCTTACAAGATGGTGCGGGACAAACTCCGCACCTGGGCCCCCCCGCTGACGCAGAGTCTCCGCCCTCAGCTCATGGAGGACGTGGTGAGCGCTCTGTTCCCTCTGCGAGGGGAACATCCTCCCCCGCCTATGGCTCCGCCGCTTGCGGTGCCAGATGTGGACCACATCGAGGACGATGACGACATTCCGGAAGTGACCGGGGTAGACCTGAGAGTGGCGGTAGGCAGGCTTAAAGCCAAAAATACCGCCCCGGGACCCGATGGCTTGCCTGGCAAAGCCTGGGTCCTGGCCTCGGAGGCTCTCGGGCCCCGACTGGAAGGGCTCTTAAGCGCATGCTTGGAGAGAGGCCAGTTCCCGCTTCGTTGGAAGACGGGGAAGCTGGTCCTCATCCGGAAGCCGGGGCGCCCTGCGGACTCTCCGTCCGCATACCGGCCCATTGTGTTGCTCGACGAGGTGGGCAAGCTCTTTGAAAGAGTCATTGCGAACCGCCTCGCCGGGCACCTTGTGGGGATGGGGCCGGATCTTGCGGATCACCAGTTTGGTTTCCGCAGGGGGCGCTCGACGGTGGACGCCATCATGCGCGTGAGGGCTCTCACGACGGGGGATGCGGTGTCCCGGGGTGGGGTCGTCGTGGCGGTGTCTCTTGACATCGCCAACGCCTTCAACACCATGCCCTGGACCTGCATTAGGGAGGCACTCCGGTATCACCGGGTGCCGACCTACCTTCGTCGTGTGGTCGGGGACTACCTGACGGACAGGGCCGTCATCTACCCTGGTCGCAACGGAGAGTGGAACCGGCGAGAGATGTCATGCGGTGTTCCACAGGGATCGGTTCTGGGGCCGCCCTTATGGAACATCGGCTACGACTGGGTGCTGCGCGCCGACCTCCCTAGCGGTGTCAGCGTAGTTTGCTACGCTGACGACACGCTGGTGCTGGCACAGGGGAGGTCGCACGAGGCGGCGGCCGAACTTATGACACACGGGGTTGCGATAGTCGTGGAGAGAATCCGGCAGCTGGGTCTCGAGGTGGCATTGCACAAGTCCGAGGCCATGTGCTTTCATGGGCCTCACTGACGGTAGGAGGGGTTTCCATCGGCGTCGAGTCGACGCTAAAGTACCTAGGACTTGTCCTCGACAGCCGGTGGAACTTCGTTAAGCACTTCCGACGTTTGGCCCCAAAACTGGAACGGGCAGGGGCCGCATTCAAGCGGCTCTTGCCCAACCTGGGGGGTCCAAACGCCTCCTGCCGGAGGCTCTACGCGGGGGTCGTGCGGTCCATGGCCCTTTATGGGGCCCCGGTGTGGGCGCGTTCTTTGAGGCGGCGAGCCGCCCATTACCTGAACGCGCCCCAGAGGGTGGTAGCCGTAAGGCTGATCCGGGGGTACCGTATAGTATCTGCCTACTACAGACACTCTATACTCACACTTATCATCCATATTCATACTTTTATTGGTTTTACATTAGAATATTACCAATCATTTCGTTTTTATAAATATTTTCTTTATATCCTTTGTTGTGACATGTTTACTTCAAATTTGTCAGATGTCATTTACTTTTATTTTTGATTCTTACCAGCCAAACTCTCTATGAAGGTTTCATTTAGATTATATATTACTAAAAATTATTATCATCAATTCGTTAGTTCAATTGTTGTATTTTATAATTAATTGCGAATATTTGCTGTGTAAAGATATTCTGAGTTATATTTATAAAAATATTATGCGCAAGGTTTTTGACCAATTGCTACTGGCTGCTTTGAATACTGGCAGGTTGCGTCTTACTAGAGCGCAGCAGTTTTGAATCTGAAAAAGAAAATTGGAAGAAAAGAAACGGAAGATCAGGGTATAAAAGGGATTTCTGACAGATGCCCTGGTTCTAGTCTGGAGTTAAGAGTCGGTTCAGTCTGGACACGAGAAATCAGTATAGTCTAAAATCAAGAAAACAGCTAAGTCTAGTTTGGAGTCAAGATCTGTCATATCTTGAGTTTTGAGCACAGCCTGGTGGAGTCAAAGAGCGGCCTTCGTTTAGTGCTGCCGTGGCTGTTGCTAACTGTCTGCTGGAAGCTGCTTTGCGAACTGACGAGCCTGGCACTGGGGCTCATTACCTGTCTGCTGGAAGCTGCTCTTCGAGCTGACGAGCCTGGCATTGGGCGGTACGTGTCTGCTGGTGGGTCCTACCAAATCGCCCTGCATCAAGTTCGTCGTGGTCAAGCTCATCTTAATCAAGCCAGCTTTCTACGACTGCAAGTTTGTCTTCAGTTACTATCACGCTCAGAGATTTACGGAGATATTTAAAACGTTCTCGGTTAACCTGCCCTTCACTTTTGTACTAATTTATTGTATTTTTCATTTCATCATTTATTAAATTCATTTTCCCCTAATTACTTTTTTAATGTATAAATCTGTTTACTCCTTTCATCAAGGAATAAGCAAGTTTGTTACAACCGCACGATCTCCGGCGAGGCGGCGAGCCTCTTGGCCGGATTGCCACCATGGGATCTGGAGGCGATGGTCCTCGCGCGCCTGCATGAATGGCGCGCGGAGGCACTACGCCGGGGGGAAACTCCGCTGCCGCGGCAAATTGTCGCTCAGCGGACAGACCTCCGGCGCGATCTCATGGTGGCATGGAGACAGCGACTATCGCAACCACGTGCAGGGCACGCCACAATAGTGGCGATAAGTCCCCTCTTTGAGGAGTGGCTAGAGAGGCGGCACGGCGCCCTCACCTTCCGCCTGACGCAGGTCCTCACCGGACACGGTTGTTTCGGGAGGTTCCTGCACCGAATCGGGCGGGAGGAAACGCCCGGGTGTTACCATTGCGAGGATCGGCCGGAGGACACGGTGGAGCACACCGTGGAGCTCTGCCCCGCTTGGGCTGAGCACCGCCGTGTCCTCATAGCGGCGATTGGCGGCGGCGACCTCTCGCGTCCGGCCCTGGTTCAATCCATGGTCCGGAGCGAGAGGGAATGGGATGCCGTCGCCTCCTTCTGCGAAGCAGTCATGCTAGCGAAGGAGGTGGCGGAACGTGAGAGGGAGAGAACCTCACGTCCCAGCCGCCGCGGGAGACGCCCCGGGCGTCGGGGGGCAACCAGTGGCCCCCGGCCACCGTAGGCGCGAGCCTGTGGACGGTGAGTAATGGGCTAGCTCACCGTCCGTCCGTCTCATGACGACAGGCCGTGTCGACGGCGCGTACGTGTTCCACGCGCGCCTCAAGGAGATGTCAGCAAACCGGAAGGGGTCCGAAAGGGCCGATGCCTGCCAGGGCTGCGGGTTGTTCGAAAGAGATACCGCGGCCCTGGAACACAAAGGGCGAAGAAGGAACATGGGTGGGTTTTAGTCAGTACAAATCTGACACTCCCTCCCGCTCCGCCCAGAGCGGGAGAAGTCATTTGATGATTTCCCATCCGCAAAAAAAAAAAAAAAAGCTGAACGTTGTAGGGATAGCCAATTAATCGGCTTCGGCTTCGGCCAAAAATTTACCTTCAGACACTAAACATGACACATCTCAAGATTTAAATCTTTGTTTACAAGTAACTTCAGGAATG
This sequence comes from Cerastis leucographa, assembly GCA_963082945.1. NCBI lineage: Eukaryota > Metazoa > Arthropoda > Insecta > Lepidoptera > Noctuidae > Cerastis > Cerastis leucographa. The sequence goes on from OY720359.1 coordinate 4,585,436, forward strand.
TATTGGCTGACTTACAGCTGTATTTACGCTATTTCGATACGCTAGTTGTAAACTCATCGTGTGTAATTTTCTTTATTATTAAACAGTACCGGAATATTTGTGTCAGTTACAGTGATTGGGTTGCTCTTGTTGTTGTTCATAATCTTGGAATGCACTTGCAAATAGGTTTGTTGATGAAGTTCTTACGGATATTTTATCATGAAGAACCTAGGCCATGTTTTTTTTGGTGATGAGCGGATATAAAAAAAAACTAGAAAGATTTTCTTTCTAAATATTTTTTTTAAGAACCGGTTTTATTTACATTTGCATATTAATTACATTAATCAGACTAACTGTGCAATTGCATTGGTGGCGACACATCTCATAAAATATGCGGTAATCTCTGTCTGTCTCCCTCTCTCTCTCCTCTTCTAGTTGAAGTATTATTTTTCAAATCAAATCAAATCAAATCAAATGTTTATTTGTAGAGCATAGGTAACATACAAGGTGTACATAATAAAATATAAGTTTGCCATGTCTAGCCGATAGCGGCATACAAATATTAATTATATATAATGTCCTTACAACTAAATTAAAGAATAAGTATCACAATATTAAATGATTTACATGCACATAATTACATTATTATTAAGTCGAAAATGTTAAAATATTACTAATATTGTTAAATATTGTTAAAGCACATATTTATCTACACTTTATTTGAATATTTATTTAAATTATCATCGGTTAGGTATTCTTGTACTGAGTAATATGCCTTCTGTGTCAGGAATTTCAGCAGCGTTTTTTTAAATTCATTTAACTCATTTTTTTCTCTGATGCACCTGGGTATTTTATTGTATATCTTGGGTGCCATACCTACAATGCTTTTTTGATAAAGGGCAGTCTTGTGTGAGTAGGAGCAAATGTCCCTATTACGGCGTTTAGATTTTACAGCTTTGAATGTTTCCGAATTAGTTTTTACGAACAAAGCTATCTCATAAATATATAAGCAAGGCATGGTAAGTAAATTAAATTTTCTAAAATATGGTAGGCAGCTGTCAGTTGATTTTAATTTAAAAATTGATCTAAGGCATTTTTTTTGCGCTTTGAAAGCGACGAGTCTATCAGTGGAATTTCCCCAGTACATAATGCCGAACCGTAGTGTAGAAACTACATATGCATTGTACGCTACTAGAACGGCAGACTCATTTACCATTTTTGATAAATTGTATAGGGCATATGCATATTGATTTAACTTTTTGGCAACGGTTTCAATATGGGATTTCCATGATAGGTGATTGTCTAAATGTAATCCTAGAAAAGTAGCAGTATTAGTTTCAGCGATCCTTTTATTATCGTAAGTAATATTAAGTTGCACTTGATTTTTTCGCTGATAAAATAACATTATTTTGGTTTTTTCTAAGTTTACTTTCAATTTATTTATTTCTAACCAGTTTATTATGGATTGAAGGGAACTATTAATATCATTTTCGAAAGTATGTATGTTTTCACTTGGGACTATGACAGTGCTATCATCTGCAAAAAGAACGGTTTGATGTTTAATACATTTTGGTAAATCATTTATGTATACAATGAATAGCAAGGGCCCGAGGACACTTCCTTGGGGAACTCCGCATGTAACATATCTAGTCGACGACGTATAGGTATATTCTACTTTTGTTTTGGGGCAAACCTTTTTTAAGACAGTGACTTGCTTCCTGTCAGATAAGTAGGATTTAATTAATTTTAATACATTGCCCCTTACGCCATAACCTTCTAACTTACGTAGTAATAATTCATGATCTACATGATCAAATGCCTTTGACATATCCATTAGTATGGCTGCGATCGTTGTTTTTTTGTCAACATTGACTATGATTTTTGAGAGTAATTCAAAGACTGCCATATTTATTGTTTTATTTTTACGAAAACCATATTGCTCTTTAGTTAGTATATTTTGTGATTCAAAGAAAGAATATAAAGACTTGTTTATGACTTTTTCGAATACTTTAGACAGTACTGGGATTAGAGCTATGGGACGGTAATTTTGAATAGCTGTTTTATCACCTTTTTTATGCAACGGTTTTATTATTGTCAATTTTAACTTACTTGGAAAGTGGCCGTTTTCTATACACAAGTTAATTATATGATTCAGTACGGGTGCTATAATATTTGATACTAGTTTTAATATTTTTGTACAAATACCGTCGTAACCCGTACTATTCGTGTTTTTTAATGAATTTATAATTTCATATAATTCTCGAGGATCCGTAGGTGCCATAAACAACGATTTAGGGTAATAGGTTTGGCTTGGGAAGCTATTGCTATTTTTATTACAAGACGTTTGCTTTACTGAATCTATATAGTAGTCATTAAAAGCCGTAGTGATTTCTGAGGGATCATGAGCTATTTTACCATTAATATTTATTTTATTCAAAGGTTCTGAAGGAAAGTTTGTTTTGCAATTATTGATAACGTTCCACGTAGCTTTACTTTTATTTTCAGCATTATTTATTTGATAATTATTTTGTGCTTTTTGAGTTAAGTATATAATTTTCTTTAGTCGTTTTGTATATTGTTTTAGTAATAACTTATTATCATGTGTCGGAGATCGCCTATAATGCCAAAGTATATCTCTTTTCCGCTTACTGCAGGTTCGGATACCTTTAGACAGCCACTTGGGGGTTTTTTTAATAGAAATCTTTTTTCTTAAAAAAGGAAAACATAGATCATAGAATAGTTGGAACGTATCGTGAAATAAATTGAAAGCTGTCTCAGGCTCTGTACTTTTGTAGATTTCATCAAAACTAAGATTACGCATGCAGTCTAGAAACTTAGCTTTGTTTTCGGCACAGTAATCACGATTTCTTACATACCAGTATTTAATGGAACACGTCTTTTTTTTTCAGACAACATATTTTTTCTTTTGAATATTTGACCAGTAACATCACTGGCAGTGCAGTATGCAAATTTCCTTTACAAATATCTTCTATCAATATGATTAAATAATTCAGAATGAAAGCTAAAAAAAAACTTTCACCCTTTTTCAACGAAGTATCAAAATGTCTCAATCGCAGTACTAAAAGGGTACACGCGCAACGCACTCCGAGTGATATTTCTTTACAGCCTGCGACACAGCCACTCTTGGGAAATATACGACGGTATTATAATGTGGAGCGCAGATGAATTTTGTATACGTTTTACGGTTAAATAAACCTAGAAGTATTTAGGGGTATTCACGATCTTTTTTCGGTAAAAAGAAATGTGAATTTTGAACAGCAAAACGTGTTATGTGCTCAAAAGGTATACACATTTAACTACTAGATACCCATCAGTAACAAGAATCCCATTAAAAATAATCACCTATCAAGCATACCGAGTTTCCTCCGTGCCTCGGAAAGCAGGTTAAGCCGTTGGTCCCAGCTGTCATTTGTATATCTTTGACAGTCGTTTGACAGGTAGTCAGTGGAAAGTCTGACAGCCAGTCTTACTACAGGATATCGTATTACCCAGTACTAGGTTGACGAGGACGCTATCCCTTCATGTAAAATACTCGAATAAGTTCGGTAAGACCATTAAGGACATAATACGGACGCATCTCCGGACCCCAAATTACTAAAGTGTCCACATCCACAGCATTCCACGATTTTTGAGAATAATTAACCAATATCTGCTGCTTCTAATAACTAAAATGACTCTTTTGACACTTTTGACACATTTTCTTTTGTCTCTTACAAAATGTTCGTCGTACTTTTTCAATCCTTATCCTATTTTATTTTTGCTCTCTCCCACAGTTCGTATCCACGGGTACACACCAAGTTCTACATTACCAGTATAACATGGATTCGCTTTGGATAGATTCCCCGTGCAATGAGAGATCAGCTTAATTTGGATATACATGGCAGCACCACTTCCACCTTTTCAACCAAGATTAGCATGACAATTCCATCACCACTTAACATATTCATCAATTAGTCACTTAAATTCAGACTATTTTCCAGGAAGTATTGTTTTTTAAAGCTATTCAAATTGGAGTCGTGTATCATTTAAATATTATTTTTGTCTAGTCTGGTCACAAAGTTTCGTGGAACTAGGCGCAAAAGTTCAGGTGGCTACCATGACGTCTTAAAACATTATTGTTTTACTCCTTTTCCAGTGTGGGAAAGAGATGGCGCTAGACCTCCTGTATTGCTCCGTCTCTTTCCCACACTAGAATAAAAGAATACTGCTTTAAGACGTCGTGGAAGGCCAGCAGTTGCTGCTTCAGAATACTGAATGTGCTACTCGCAAATTATTTTGGGTTCTGTCTACAGGTTTGAGATGAGTACTTACTAAAAATATATTGAAATATTTGTCAATTATACCGGTTATTTTATTTACAGTTTGTTTATTGATCTTGACTTTCTATCTTGATGATTGATTTTTTACAACATATTTACAAGATTATTACTACGATTTCTTTAGTAACTTTTACGAGTAGTATCGGCAATATCCTAACCTAAGCGATTGCTACATGGTCACGTGAATATTGTCACGATCATATGATATCGTATCGGAAGACCAGGCCTTCTGCCAGCGCGAGAATTTGCCGAACAATATAAAAGTGATGATCGCGTGTTCGCGCAACGATCGCTTTAGCTAGTACGTGACCAAATGTACTTGTAAACGTTAATGCACTTCCACAAATTCTCATTTACATGAAACTGCCTCACCTAGGTTCAACTAGGTGGGATTTGAACCCGCGACCCTTCGATTGCTAGCCGATTCTATGGCCGTTTGGCCATTACAACGTCTATTAGGGTTAGTTAGCCTATTTGTCAATGTTGAACATTTATATTCTGGTAATTGCACAAGCTCTTATATGTTTCTGATTTATAATGGTGTTATAATAGTCGTTGATAGTTTAGTTGGAATGCCCACCTGATACTTAGGTATGTAGGTAGGTTTATGGCACGTCTTGCTAAAACATGTGTGTTTATTGTTTATGGCGCCTTTGAGTTAGCAAGTCTCCAATACGCGTTCGTGGTGTAAAATGTTTACGATGAAAAACTAGGCTTTTGTCGCGGCATCTCTGTGTAAAGTATCCTATATCTTGACCCAGAGCAAGGTCTACCGATGTGGGCCTGTGGACGGTCAGTAATGGGCTAGCTCACCGTCCGTCCGTCTCATGACGACAGGCCGTGTCGACGGCGCGTACGTGTTCCACGCGCGCCTCAAGGAGATGTCAGCAAACAGGAAGGGGCCCGAGAGGGCCGATGCCTGCCAGGGCAGCGGGTTGTTCGAAAGAGATACCGCGGCCCTGGAACACAAAGGGCGAAGAAGGAACATGGGTGGGTTTTAGTCAGTACAAGTCTGACACTCCCTCCCGCTCCGCCCAGACCGGGAGAAGTCATTTAATGATTTCCCATCCGGAAAAAAAAAAGGTCTACCGATGTGCGATATTTCATTAACATCTGTTCAACCGTTTACGTTTGAATGGCAAGAGAGAGCCAGACTTTTGCATATGGAGTGATATGGATTAGTATAAATGAGTAAACACTGACCCGAACACAATCAGCCTATAACTTCGTCATTTGTCAAATTCTAAAAAACCAACCAAAGATGATTTGAAATTAGAAAACATCAATCCAAATTACACACAGTTTAAAAAACACATACGGAGCCACCAACTCAAATCACTACCCTCATTAACCGACACACTCATTCAATCATTCACCATTCGTTTGGCCGATTAGCATACACTAAACGAGACAAATTTTAATCGAACTTTGTTTTAAACAACCATTTTAACTTGACCCGCGGCAAAAAATGGAACTAAAGTGACAATGTACTGTATTTGACATTTATGTGACATTTGCCTTAGATAGTGGCGCCACCCTGAAATGTCAAGATATTCTCGTCATGTGTAATTATGCAGTTTGTATAGAAACTTTGCCATTTTGTATGCCCCATTGTGTGTTAATATTGTAAAGTTAATTCCTTTAGCGTAAATAATAATTATTTGTGTAGTTTACTATTTTGGAGTCGTTTGTGCTAAAGTTATGGGTATTTTAATGGTAGCTCCTGGTTATTTTTAGTTCTTGTTAATGGATAGCATTAGCCATTTTTTATTTAAGGGCCAGAATATTGTGTCCGGATAAGAAAGAACACGTCTTTACAAATTATCGATGTAAGGAGCATTCAACCTTTTTACAAATTCAACAAACAGTTGGAGTTAAAATGAACTTTATAAGCTAGGCTTTTCATTATTTAAAAATCAATACATGTTGCATGTGCAGCCAATAAGGAATCCATAACTAGAGATCGTTCTGAGTGAAGGCCTAGACAAACTGATAATCTTACAGCAAAAATAATTATGGAAATGTTGGATAGGCAAAAGCCACCGAAAGTTTTAATATCAATCCTAATAAGCTTAGTAGGAATATGAAATGCTTTGAAGGCGGCTGTCAGTTGCCCTTAGATAATTAAAAACAAGTTTCGAACTAAAGAAGTTCATGTCTTCGCAATTCGACATCAATGAATAGAAATAAACTGGCTCATATTTAAATAAAATGATAAAAAGAGCCTTTTAGTGTAGTAACTTAAGAGCTAAAGATTACATTACAGATAAAGAAAAGCAAAATTAAAGGTGATAAATAGTGCCACGATGTTGGTACTGTTTTTATGTAAATTAATAAGTTTAACTAACTATCTCAGTTATACAAGGTGTTGTTTTGCATCCTCGTCAAATTCAAGGAGGTTACCATGCTAATGATTCTCGTTCCGAATCAATAATAAAATTGGTATGTATTTTTTTTATTTTTTTTGTTTACGGAAATCTCTAAGTGTGAACCACGGCCGCCTGATTCTCGCCCTATAACCGCGCTTCCACAAATACAAACAATCTCAAACGTTTATTCGATAATTTCTTATTTCTTAAACCATGTTAAGGGGTTATTCTGAAATACTGACAAACATAAACAACCAAAAAATCAGGGTTTATTAATAATTAACTAGGTGCTGTAATTATAATTGATTATTTATGTCTTGTGTGACAACCTCCTGAATTTTGGCGAGGATGCAAAACAACACCTTGTAGATAAAGAACCTTGAGATTCCATCTTTTCATTCTTTGTAACAGATAAGACTGCCTCGTTGGTCGCAAGCGCAACTGTTAACCATGAGGTCCTTGGTTCGATTCTCAGGTAGAGCAAAGTGTTATTGGGTAATTTCGTCAGGAAATTCTCTTTTTTTTTTTTTTTTCTATTACTATCTTCTGTAGTAAGCAATCGACTTATTGTCGGGCCTACGCTGTCCTGCCACACTTAAGTACTAACGCTGTAACTTCAAATATTGTAAAACCAAATCATTTTAAAAGAGTAACTATGGAGTTTCTTGCCGGTTATTCTCCATGGGAAACGACCAACCCGAACCGTGCACCTTTTGTTGACGTTTTATAAGTGCCCATGTAGGCCTATGTAAAATAAAATATTTGGATTTTGTACATAACTGGCGAAATGTGGGTGTTCTATTAGGTACACCTCTGCCTAAACCTTTGCAGATTAAGGCGTGTTAAACATATTATGTACCAAAACAGGAAACATTTTTTTTAAACTATACTAATATTATCAACTGGAAGACGATACGTCGGAAGGTCACCCACTAGGTGGACCGACGACCTGGTGAAGGTTGCGGGGATCCGCTGGATGCGAGTCGCACGGGACCGGTCAATGTGGCGTCACTTGGGGGAGGCCTATGTCCAGCAGTGGACGTCTTTCGGCTGAAATGATGATGATGATGAATATGTATAATCAAACGCATTAAAATAATTATTATGAGAACGATTCAAACGAACTGACCTTGCCATCAACATCTAATATCTTCTTGCTTAACGTTTATGCGAATAGTGAATCATACCAATCATACAAAAGTTATTAAAACCACAATATCCCCAAAACAATTGAACTGAACTGTCGCTAACTCAACTTCAAAGTCCCAGCTAAATTGTTCGAGTAATTCCGACATTTTCAACCAACTTATTATAGCTCTCCGCAAGAAATAATAAAAAAGTACGGACGAACTCCACCGTGCGCCACAATATTAAACTAAGTTTAAAGACTAACGTTTTAATTTTTATTGTGTTCGTGATAAAAGTTGTAACTTTGTACAGAGGTTATATTAGCTGAACTTTGTTCCATCGGCCCGTGTGTGCCTTTTAGTTTGGTAAATAATCTTTCTTTGTTTGTTGCCTATAAGTTGAAGGATTATGTAAGGTGGATAAAGGGAGTATTCTCAACCATTGTGGCTTTTGAGTGTATAGTGTAGTTACTTTATTTCCTTGTTTTGTTTTTTATCTTTCTAGGGATTTGTGTCTGAACAGGGTATCATACAAGAAGGAAACATTTTATACAGCAGTTTTAATTGTGATGAGTTTAGACATCAAAATTTTAAAATACAACCATGCGAAGATGTCTTTATCTTGGTAATAAAGAAAAACATTTCACATCTTGACACAGTAACAAAGATACTAAGACAAGTGACAAGCGCTTTTAAAGCGTTTCTCGACAGTTCTCGGCTCCTTATATTAGTTCCAATTTGGCTGCAATGACAAAATTTGCCGCCGTTACAATCAAGATAATAATTATCATTGGCCTATGGTCCACAATAAAGAAAATTGATTCTAAAAATAAAAAGGTGAGGTTCAATATTATATTTTTTCATTTAAATAGTTAATGATTTTAAGCCTTAAACACAAAATGACACGTGAAAAGATTGTATCATCGCTCCCAGCACTTTCTGACCGATAATTACATATTATAAACTTAACATTTACACATCTTTAACCTTTTCAAATTCTGGCTTACGGTCGTAAAACTATGAAAAATATGGAAGAGCTTTGGAAACAACTAATGGCTATTTATTGTGACTTTTTAATGAATTTTTTAAATTGTTTTCAGGGTGATTATATGAACTTTATAAGAAAATAAATAAACATTCTTTTGCCCGCGTGCAAAAGCTCCCAAGGTCACTTATTAATTTAAAAAAAAAACAGTATTCTTTGTCCTAACCCAAGACTATATTCATATTAATTTAATTACGTGTTATACAGGTGTACCACAATGTTATACAGGTGTTATAAAAGGCTTTAAGCTAAGAACAATGTTATAGAACCTGTTAAGGCACAGCAATAAAAGTATTTATTAAAATTAAGTCATCAATATTAATTATTAAGAACAATAGTATTATATTATAGTAAGTATTTTTTTTATAATTAATGATACCGATTTTACTTACTAATATCATGAACTTAAATTATTTCCTTTGTTCAAAACATACACATACTGTGTCCCTGTGCCATATTTCATCGGAATCTGCTCAGTTCATTAGGTTTGAAAGGACAGATAGACTTACTTTCGCATGCATAATATTAGTACCAATGGATACTAGGAAACATTTGGGATAGCGACAATTCACTGTCCCAAAAAATCCCAATTTTCTGGTCACGGAAAAAAACCTAGAACCCTAACCCTTAGAGTCAATCTTCAAACCAGAAAATAGGACAGGAGTAAAATAAAAACTAACCTTTTATTTTTACAAACAATATAAATAAAGAACTTCAAACGAAAATTGCATAATATACAACAAGGAAAGCTCTATAAACTGCAGACGGGGTACTAACAGAAGAAGAAAGAAATTTATAACTATCGTAAGCATTGCAAGCAAACGGTGTGCCATTTACAAGTCATTCCCTAGTATAAATGAGTCAAAAATTCATCTAACGTACTTGTAAATATAGCGGCGGTGGCCCAGTGGTGGCAGCCCCGACTTACGAGCAGTAAGCCGGGGCTTCGAACCCAGGCAGGCGCATTACTTTGTGTAATTTATTCATCACCGGCGCTCTCAAAAACGGTGAAGGAAAATATCGTGAGGAAACCGGCATGTCCTAGAACCAAAAATTCGAAGACATGTGACATCTACCAACCCGCACTGGGCCCGCGTGGTGGATTTCAGCCCACTCCCTCTCATAGGAGAGGAGGCCTTTGTCCCAGCAGTGGGAACATTATAGGCTAATGATGATGATGACTTGAAAATATGTACCTAAGCACCTAAAGATAAAATCTACATTCACCTAACACCTTAATCAGCATCACACAATGTAACAATCATGATCTCAGTGAACATAAGTAAACTAATTTACATTAACTTTGAAACAAGTAGCAAGAGGTTTAAAAGTAATAACTTACATTTTTAATGATTCTCCCGTTTCATTGTAATTGAAAATCCCTAGATGAGAAGGTAATCATATCCTGCTATATTATGTGACATGCCATTTGTGTATACAATTTGTAATTAAAAGGAATGGTTTATTTTTCACCTGTTGAATGATATGAATATTTTGGACCAATTTATTTTATTAAGTATGCCCAGAATGTTTTGTTCAAACGAATTTTGGCTATAATAGAAGTATTAACTTTTATCCTCTTAGTCAGTGCTGACGTTAATCACACACACATCTATTGCATACTATTCGAGTAACAAAGAGGTATGGAAGAAGTCATGCTGCGCCTCACGAAAAAATTGGGATAAAAGCATTTAAGATGTTAACTAGATGATTTTTACAAATATGATTCATTCATTCATTGTGTGTCAGGGTGAACACAATGAATGAATGAATCATATCATGTCAGGGTGAACTTAGGCGGGCTGCGGGTTGTTCGAAAGAGATACCGCGGCCCTGGAACACAAAGGGCGAAGAAGGAACATGGGTGGGTTTTAGTCAGTACAAGTCTGACACTCCCTCCCGCTCCGCCCAGAGCGGGAGAAGTCATTTGATGATTTCCCATCCGCAAAAAAAAAAAAAAAAAAAAAAAGGGTGAACTTAGGCCCAGGGCTGCGGGTTGTTCGAAAGAGATACCGCGGCCCTGGAACACAAAGGGCTTAGAAGGAACATGGGGGGGTTTTAGTCAGTCAAGTCTGACACTCCCTCCCGCTCCGCCCAAAGCGGGAGAAGTCATTTGATGATTTCCCATCCGCAAAAAAAGGGTGAACTTGGGCAAAACGCAGGTTATTTTTAACGAACACGTCACCCCAAGACCTATTGTGGTCAATGGCGGTCCTTTCAAGGTTAATCAAAAGTATGTTTACCAGGGGCAAACTCTGCAGTTTGGTAAGAACAACTTTGAGAGGGAGGCTAACAGAAGAATTCAGCTGGGCTGGGCAGCGTTTGGGAAGCTTCACCGGGTCTTCTCGTCGCGTATTCCACAGAGCCTAAAGACTAAGGTCTTCAATCAGTGCGTCCTGCCTGTAATGACTTACAGAGGCGAAACGTGGACACTCACGGTACGGTTGGCCCAGAAACTCAAGGTCAGTGAGCTATGGAGTGAGCAATGCTTGGAGTCTCTCTGAAGGATCACATCCGGAACGAGGTGATCCGACACAGAGTAGTCGACACAGGCCATAGTATAAGTAAGCTGAAGTGGCAATGGGTCCATATTAGCCGTAGAACCGATGACCGTTGGGGTAGACGTGTTCTTGAGAGGAGACCGCGAATCGGCAAGCGTAAGGTGGAACGCCCACAGGCTCGGTGGAGCAACGATCTTCGCAGGGTGGCTGGTAGAAACTGGATGAGAGTTGCCGAGAATCGAGTTAAGTGGTGAGCGATTGAAGAGGCGTATGTCCAGCAGTGGACTGCGTTAGGCTGATGATGATGATTGTCATTGAATATGTGTTACACAATTGTGATGCAAGATTCCTTACTGATTTGGAAATCATCTTCCTGCCCTTGTCCCATTCTACTTGGGGTCGGCGCAACACGTTTTCTTATTCCATTCTCCCTTGTCAGACGTCACGGCATCATTACTTCTTTTAAAATATGGAAATATTGACTCTGATTCACTGGATCCTTGTCGTGAGTGCATGATGAGTGTCATGCTACATGCATGGTATCCATTGTATACACAGACGTGCCCAATACTCCCAGCACGCGTAGCATGACCGCCGTAGAAACGGGCTAAGTCGATGGAAGAATCGACAAACTGACACATTGTCATCGTCTATCTGTCATTATATCGATTCTTCCGTAGACAAAACTCGTTTCTACAGTGGTCATGCTACGCGTGCAGGACACCCTTTTATAATTTATTAAAGGCAGTCTTGGCTGCAAAACAAAGTTACAGAATTTCCATCGTACTTCAAAAAGGTACACTCGAATAAACACAGCAACCAGTCACGCCGCCGATAATTTATTTTATTAGCCGCCATATTGGATTTAAAGTCTTCGAGTCTTCGACATTGCAGAGGTACAGTCGGGGCTCAAGTAATTTTTATAAAAAGTCAACTATTCCCCGCAATTTGTGCGCGCCACTGTACATAGTCAGCTTTGCTGGAAGCTTTTTCTGTCTCGTTCCATTTAAATTTCATTTAAACAGGACTGAATGCACTCTGCGGGAATTTCCAGACATATTGAAACTGCTGCACAATGATTATTGCGGCGAGAGAGTTTGTTTTTTAAAATTGTAGCTGGCATAGCTTAACTAAAGAGAGGTGTTTTTTGGGTTAGATATGGATGCAGTAAGTACCATTTTGATGTTCAGCGGCACCTAGTCTCTGACCTTTACAATCTTGTTTAATTTCACACTGGACTCATCATCGTCTTCCAGTCTAACCAGTTGCAGCTGAATACCAGTTTTTTTTATATGGAGAGAGAGTTTTAGAGGATACTGTCTATCTGACCTCCACCGACCCAGTTAGTACTGGGTGATACGATATCCCTTATGGTAACTTGGTAACTGGTTGTCATTTCGCATCTGGCTAGTACCTACTTATAAAAATTCCCTTTATGCCTGATTGAATATCATCCACAGCATTATTACAAGGCTGAATTAGTTCGTATTTACAGTGATGAATTTAAAAAAAATCCTACCTGATAAGCGAACGTTTAGACAGATCGACTTGTTACAAAGTAGTAACAAGTGATAATTATATAGATTATGATTTTCCTCGTCTTGTCTGGACTATCGCTCGTAAATATTTGAATGTCTCTAAACTACTTAATTAAATATTAGGTACTTATTTAAATTATTGTGCTGTAGGTATGTTTGTGTCGAAAGAAAAACAACTCCAAACATGCGATGTAAATAGTCATCGAAAGTAATACACACTACACAGTACTACAGCACTTTTCCCTGGTATAAATTCAAAAAAAAAAAAAAAAAAATATATCCAATAAATATAAATTGATCCTTGCTGTCATTTGTGGATATTTGGCAGTCGTAATCGGTTGTGAGAAGCCCGAAAGTCTGACAACCACTAGACTCAGCAAGGGTAATCGTGTACCCAGTAACTGGGTTGTGGAGGTCAGATATTCAGCTGCATCAGGACAGACTGGAAACTGACCATTACATAATTCAGGAAAAGCTGGGTAGGTAATAATAATGAATTGTTTGTTAGTGAAACGGGAAAGGAAAACATCGTGAGGTAACCGGCATGTCCCAGAAAATTCGAAAACATGTTACATCTACCAACCCGCACTGGGCCCGCGTGGTGGATGATAGCCCACTCCCTCTCATACAGAGAAGGCCTGTGTCCCAGAAGTGGGAACATTATAGACTGATAATGATGATGTTTATTAGTATTTCGAGCTTTTGGTTTAAGATTAAATATTGTTCAACCTACTACAAGCTTTCTTCTGAGAAAACTAGACAAGAGATATGTACCCCAATCATCTCTTACTTAACTTTTGCCTGGCACAATGTAACATAGGTACTAATAATAAAATCCTCATAAAGGAGCATTGTGACTAGGCATTAATTAGTGCTTTCCATATAACTTGGCTTTCAGCCACATATTTATGTTAATCAAAACAGTTACTGAAGCTCTAATAATAAAATAAATTATGAAGTAATAAACACGAGAACTGTATAGAAACTGGATTTTATTTGCAGTCACTACAATCGTCGCTTTGAGAAAATGTTAATAAATTGTATAGTATTATTTTGTATTAAAAGGTAGGTTTGTTAGTGTGTCAGTAAAAGTTGGCTTTACCTCTAACAGTTAGGAAGTTTATTGGTTGATGAATGGTGTCTACACTTCATGACATATTGATAGATCTGCAACGATGAACTTGTATTTATGCTAGAATCTTTAATCTAAACCAACGCCGTCTGGGATTTTTTTTAAATACCGCAAACAATTTTACAAACATCAGCGCCCATCTGTCAACGTCATTCAAATACCAAATAAAAATGCAAAATTTAATTCAAAACTGACTTGTCAATCGTCAGACATTTGAGAACCTCAGTTATCATTTTTATTATGTGTTTTTCTGTAATAAGGTGATAGGCAATTCTCTTGACAAGCATGCAAGATTCGGACACGGTCCATAAGAAGCCATAATGGTTTATTGCAAAAATTATGAAATAATAACCCGCGTTAAATACTCCTTCCTTATTTTAGTACATACTTATACTATCACTAAGAGAAGCAATTATTACTAATGTCTTGAAAGGCTTTTACCATGAATTAAATTAAATCACGAATATTATAATTTTATACTTGCATAGACCATTTTTTCAATGCATATATTTTTAGTTTACAAGTTTTACATGCATTTATTAAACTATTATTATTAAACCGACATATTATTATCTATTAATTACTGCGTGGGTTTCGCAGTTTCTTTCACAAGATCTAATAGAAGTCTTCAATATGTTTCGAATCGTAAAATTTCTTAGATATATGCAAATTTTATTGCTTATTTTATAACGGAATATTGTAATTACATTGGCACATAAAATAAAACTTAAAGGTTTAACACTGTAGTCATATTATAGTTAAAATTAACTTGGAATATGTATGTGGTTACAGCTTTAAGGTCAACTCCAAAATACAATTTAAATGATCATTTCAAGTTTCCTATATCTGTATCGTATGTTGTAATTTCTGCAGTAACGTACCTACTTAGATAATAAAAACATAAGTTATATAAAGTGCAATTTGTAAGAGGAAATGATGCATTTCCTGTGCTGATACTTTATGCACTTAAATATTTTATTGAAATAGACAACTGTTCAATGTGGATGTAAGTATTTATGTATATATATTGGATACATAAATATATATTTCAATTGAGCTGCTTATTGTTAGCTGTTAATCTCATTGAAGAATTAAAAAATCTTTAAATCCCTCATTATTAGTATGACCGACCTGCAACCAACGATAATTTTTACCAAAAGCAGAAAGCCCTCTCCACACTCAGACAACTAGAACATTTCAGGATTTGGAACAAAGGACGGAGTTATATGAGTGAGTGAAACAGCAAACATAATCCACTTATACGTCACGCGCGGGTTGTTCCCATACATTTTTACTGGAGAAAATTCGGGAATACCCTTAATGCATATTAAGCCGGGATCCCGAGTTATTTGCTATGAGGTATCGGGATACCTATTGAAATGAAATTTTCCGCAGTGTGGGCTTTTGGGATAACGAAGGTTCTGTACACTTTTGTAGGTAAGAATGTGACCCTTCCCGAGTTTGGACGGTCGGATTATTGTTTCAAGTACTATATTTGGGATACCGCAAAGCGGTTTGGAAAACGGTCGGCTATTTATAGAATTTATGCGTAATTTAATAAATGTTTTGTGGAACGAGACATATTATAGTTGCGGTTTCGACATTCGTAACGTATTATGTATTTTGGCTTGTACATTTTATCATTTATACTGAACGGGGTACTTATGTAGATAGCCGGATAAATTTAAGTACTTTTAATATCATTAATCCTGTTAGGCTTATGATCTTTTAGCGGCAAGTAGTGTATTTTATAGTGTCATTATAATAAGTGGCGAATACGGGATCAAAACATCTTAAACGCTTATAAGGAAGTGATAATATCTAATTACTTTGACCACGCATTAACTGGTTCTACCTCTAATTTAATCGGAGTAAGCGACGTTGTAATTATTTTATGCTTGAGTTTTGCTGAGAGTTTATTATGATGTAGTTAAGAAGGTTTAAAAGCTGGTTAATGGAAATGAATTAAATAATATTTTCAGAGTTCACAATATTCAAGATTCATGCTTAAAATTTGTTTCGAATTACAAGATTAACTACTTTTTAATTTTTTTAAACGTTGCCCTACACTAGAAATTTCTCCTGTATCGTGGGTGCGTTTACAAATAATTAAATTTACATACACAAACAGCCAGACCCGGAACCACTTTCTGTAGGCCATACAAATATTTGTTCCGTGCGGGGATCGAAACCGCGACACGCAGCGCAGCAGTCGATCGCTCAACCACCGCACCAACCGTGTCGTCGACTTTAAAAATATTATGTGCGGAACCTTGTTGTTTTTTTTTTAAACCAACCGATATTTCATTATAAATCGACATGTGAAGACTTTGATAGACTTTTCAATAAATAAATAATCCGGCTGTATTTTATTGCTATTTTATTTTGGTATTTTAGTCCACAAACATCAAGTGAGGGAAAAAGAAATACATAAACTATTATAGATACTTAACATGACGCCTGTTATCCCCAAATCCTCATCGAACCCGACGACCCCATTACCCTCCTTCAAGAGAGCAGTAAGGAATCCAGCACAATCAGAAAAAACAAGAACATGCGTGTGAAACTGCGAACCCCACAGGGGGTGCCCTTAGCGAGCGGTCATTTAGTATATCTAGTTTGTAAGCCCTGGCTGGGGGCCTTAAATTCATTTGAGGTCACCACAGGATAGTCCGGTTAAGCAATAAAAACCTAACGTGGTTTCCTGCCTGAGCGACGAATACGACGCGATGCGACGCTGCGAACGCGACGCACGCGATCAACTCAACCCTGCTTGCGGCCTATATGACAGTCTGTGGCGAGCCGCGACGTAACGCGTACTTGTTTTGAGGGCGTCCAGACGCGTCACCACGAACTACTACTTTAAATATGAAATTTCTAGCAAAATTGTACTGTCCCATGTCTCAAGAAGTAATGACCGAAATCACGTAGGACATTTGTCGCGTGTAGTATCGCGTCGCATTACGTCGCGTCGTGTTGCGTCGCGTCGTATTCGTCGCTCACGCAGGACACCGCGTTAGCGGGTTGATCTGCGAATGGCAAAAAAAAAAAAAAAAATATCCCCAAATGGTTGGGCAGAGATGTACGTAAAAGTACACCTACATTTTGCCAGTTACGCTAAAGTCTCGTGTAATAGGAGGGAAAAGCCTATTGCCATCAACCGGGCGCAGATCCAAACTCAGGGCTACTACTGAGAAAATCCTAATGGGAAACTACTTTGCCCGACCTGGGATTCAAACCCTGGACCTCATGCTTAGCAGTAGCACTTGTCAGTACACTTCGATACCTATGCCTCTAATACCCAAGTCTACAGAAGAATAACGCCAATCTTAACCTTCATCTCTAACTAAAAATTAATAAGTACATAGATATTCTTCCACTAAAATAATCATGCCCATTATTGAACAAGCAAGAAATGTCTTATTAATACTTATTAATAGGGATTACTATAATAATATTAATAGCAGCGTGGTTCTCAGCGAATCCCAGGTTAAGACCTCATCTAATCTTCTCAGAAACATAAGCATTAACGTTCTCTTAAACGATTTACATTAGTTATAAACTTATAAATAAGTATCATTTTAAGTCGGATTGTACAACTATTAGTTGCTTCAATCGGAGAGACGGTAAACTACATTATATTTATGCTAAGTTAACTGTAAGTTTTGTAGTACGTTTTAAAGTAAAGTACATAAATGGCAAACGAATATTCATTGGTAAACGAAGATTTGTTTCATTTTACATAACATTGTCGTCATTTCGAAATAATCACTGCACTATAATTTTATTGTTCATAATTTTCACTATACTGCCTATACCAGTAAACTGATTGGCCTGTTTAAAAAATGCTATAAAATAATCAAACTTGTCCTAAATACAGGTTAGGTTCATTAGATTAAAAAAAACTTTGTCATAACAAAATTACTTTAAAAAAGGATTGTGGGTTTTTATGAAACCACGGTATAAGTGAAACTAATTTTTTTTGGAATAATATTCCATTAAGGGTATAAAACGCGGAGAAGGGACAGTGGCGTGCGTCCAATGAAACGGGGGCAAAGCCCAACTAGACAACTGACGATATTGGGGTAAAAAAAAGGTTTCGCGGCTTGTTCTGACATTGGCTTTCAAACCCGTTTAATTATCAATTATTTAAATGTGCCTAAATATAAAAATACAAAAAATACAAACAGTGGTTAATATAAAAAAGTACTGCGTATTTTATATCTCGTCACAAAATTACAATTATTTCAATATCTTGATTTATAGTCAGTGTCATGTAAATGATATTATTAAAAGAGTCATCTATTGAATTAAATTTAACAACTGAACTCTTCGTGTCAATTCGTCATTATTTCTCTCGCTCTCTACAGTCGCTATTGACAAAATTTTAAAAACACTGATAGATGGCGCACAAGCTATAAATTGGTTTCTAACTACTAAAGTATTGTAAATATTTGTAAGTTCCCGCGACTTCGTTATGGTGGAAATTTTGATGTTTTTCAGGCATAAATTATACATATAAACCTTTCTCATGAATCATTCTGTAGGTACATTAATGAAAAACGCATCAAAATTTTTGCGTAAGTATACACGGCGGGAAGCGAATTTGTTTTATACTATTTAAAGCTCTCACAACGTAAACAGCCATAATTATTCATTCTCGTTTCTTTACCACGAACAGATGACAAACAATAAAGCACACAGAAACTCTCACACATTTACCTTGTCCAGTAACGATTTCACACACTGTAAATCCTTCACAAGAAACAATTTGAATGCGTTTTTGAATTCAAAACAAAAATGAATCACTTCAAAACAAAGTTAATTACAGCAAAAACTAATCGCAAAACTTTAAAATACAAGAACGTGATTAAATAAGGGATTAAATAATATCACAAAAAAAAAGATGCACCAGTAATCGCTCAAAACAAATATGAACTAATTTGAAATCAATTCGAATCCGAACACACATTCTCTCTCAACCTTACACTGACATACACGCACACATTCAAAGAAAAGCCCGGCTTTTAACTCCATACAAATTCCCAGATAAGTACCTATCAATTTTATCAAAACAAGAGACATTTTACTAGGAAAAACAGAGAGGTCCGATAAGCCAAATGCAGAAGCCAGTGAGTGCGAGTCCCGCATCCGAACGAACATTGCGAACTAAGCTTGAACTCTTCTTTTGATCAGTGTTAGAGCGAGCCAGTCTCGCGGCCGGTAGGTATAGGAGATATTAGATTTTTTTTGGCAACGTCGCGCATCGTGAATACTTGATAAATGCGCGCGAAATTTGACGTTATTATTATTTTGACATACATTTTTGTTTTTGTTTAGAATGTTTTTTTTTTCTTATTTGTTGTGTTTTATTGTTAGGCAAGCCGGGCTTTTCGGCTTGTATGAAAGTTCCGCCACTGAGTAGGGATAAAGTACGTAGTGTGTACTCCGCGGCCGAGCATCACGCGACATGCAACACACAGACGAAAAAGTTTGAGACGAAGTAATAAAAGTTTCGCTTTAATAAATCCTGACCGGAAAAAAATGAGGTTAATATCCTCTAATCTTCCCCTTAAACTTAATGGGAAACTTTATTAAACAAATAGAGCCACAAAAGGGCTAAAGGCAATTGCATGAGATGAGAATGCTAAGGGGGATGTAAATTCTGAAAGTGGCGCCGATTACTGAGAAACGATGTGCTAATCGGTTTTCTTAATGAAGAAAACATCGCAAAGAAAGTTTTGAGTATGAATATCGATGCCTGCAAGAGTAGAGGAAGATCAAATAAACAATGGATTGACTGTGTTAAGGATGATATGGGTAGAAAGGAGGAGACTGATGAGATAAAGAGTAAAACAGAGCAAAATGCACTAAGACAAAATGCTGTGCTGACACCAAATAAATTGGGTTAGGAGCTCCTGCTCCTATCCGGATATTCCTGTCGCTTGCGCGCTGGAAAAAAAGAACCAAGAATCCATTCCCAACATCTCCTCTACGACCACACAACTACCCCGGGTAGACTAAAAAGCTGTAAAAGCTTCTTGCGCTCCACCCATGCAATCTAAAACAGGCCATATAAAGAACGAAGCAAGCTGTGGCAAGAAAGATGTCCACCACCTCACAACTTCGTGAAGCCCCAAGAACACCTGGCTCCCGGTAGTGATCTGCAGTGGCCTATCTGGAAATCTTTAAATCGATTACGTACCCATGTTGACCGCTGCAAACATAATCTGGCAAAATGGGGTATTATTAATCCCTCCAACACCGAGTGCGAGTGCGGCGCTCCGGATCAAACTATGCCTCACCTACTGGAGTGTCCAAGGTGTCCGTTTACCTGCACTCTCGACGACCTAAATAACACCTCTGCCGCTGCAGTAAATGTGGCTACCTACTGGGCCCAAACCGTATAACAAAGAAGTATCATCGATACGACAAGAAGAAGAAAAATCTGATAGAAAAGCTAACCCTTGCAATAGACCTGATAACATTTCACTTAATTTTACGATTTGAACCTTTATATACCAGTTTCATAAGATTTATATCAGCAATGAACACCGCAATTAGATACAAGATGCGAGTTAATGCGTAAGCCTTAATAACTCACTATATAATATTCCTTATTGGTGTTTTAATTTACGATAGGCAGGAAT
This sequence comes from Cerastis leucographa, assembly GCA_963082945.1. Lineage (NCBI taxonomy): Eukaryota > Metazoa > Arthropoda > Insecta > Lepidoptera > Noctuidae > Cerastis > Cerastis leucographa. Next base: position 4,606,117 of record OY720359.1, read on the forward strand.
ATTTCAGTCTTTATTACTTACGAATGGTAGTAATCCGTCAAAGTCTAGATCTACACAGATAAAATGTATAAGATCGTTACAATCAATACTGAAGCTGGAGGAGGTGTCTCATGAGATGACGAGTACTAGAGAATAGAGGAAGAAGCATACATGCTGTGCCGACCCCAAATTACTGGGATACGGGCAACAATGACGATGCTGATGTTTTGCAACTGAAGCAATACGTTACGAGAGAAGTAATTATAGTTTGAAGGGTGTTAATAAACCCTTAACGAAGCTGAATGGTACTTGATCTCCCCATCATTGCGTTTTTTTTTTTTTCTGGACCATACCTGGGAATCTTCTAGTTACTGAGCTATTGGAGGTCAAAGTTCCAACTTTTTCACATGGTTTTTTAACGCTATTTTAATGGTCAAAACTTTACGTAAAATACCTTTATAATTACTATTCAATGCATCGTGCGTTACATTGAGTTTTACCGTGAAACGTACGTATCGATATTCGAAATACCTTTTGAACAGCCCCAGAGACGAACTAATAGTTTATAATCACTACGCCTGAGAATAAGTTCAGTAATCACTATCGCAAAGGATAATGGTGCCCAATAAAATCAAGTCGATACAAGTTCCTCACCAGAAATTTCGTGTGAGGAGACGATTCTAAACGATCATGTTTACGAAATAAATTTATACCTAATATCATACGAAACGAACGAGTAATAGTATATTGTGTATTAAGGGCGGTAAGTAAGGAATTACGATCGAGGCTCTAGTAGAAGCCCGAAGTCGAAGACTGAGGGCTTTCTGAGTCGAGGTTCGTAATTCCCGTACCGCCCGTGAAACATACAATGTTTTTCATCACACTTGCGAGTTAATAATTATGAATATACACAAGTCAGCACACATATTATTACGAAATACGTGAACTGATTTGCGGATGGCGGGCTGTTTGCCCACACCACAGATTATACAAATGTTTTGTTCAGAAACTTTAAAGGCAAAATACTTACCTAGGTATATACAGCCATGACGGAGTGTAAAAAAATAAAAATTTCGACGTTTGGATACAAAAAACTATCGATTATTTAGATTTTAGAACATTAGTTGAGTGGTTAAATAACATGTAGCGAGATTGAATGAAATTCCTGTTTAGATAACATTTTAAGACAATTTTTCAATTGCGTGTAAACTCCTTGCTTGATGAACTTGCATGACCTGTGTGCTGTCAAGCGGTGCTGTAAATTAAAAAAAAAAATTACTTACCGCCCTAGGGTTTTATATGGGGCATTACAGCCAAGTTCACCTGTATGTTATGACACTGTTTACGTGCAAGTGTGATGAAAATTAAAAAAAAAAATACTTACCGCCCTAGGGTTTTATATGGGGCATTACAGCCAAGTTAACCTGTATGTTATGACACTGTTTACGTGCAAGTGTGATGAAAATTAAAAAAAAAAATACTTACCGCCCTAGGGTTTTATATGGGGCATTACAGCCAAGTTAACCTGTATGTTATGACACTGTTTACGTGCAAGTGTGATGAAAAGGTACTTAAGAGCGTTTACGCCTTACGACATTTCATACAAACTTTCAAGTCGTTATTTTCCGAAATGACTGAACTGATTTTGATGAAACTTCGTACACATAAGCAGGATACACAGATCTAAAAAGTTACTAAAAAACATTTTCGAAAAATAGTGTTACAGTTAAATTGGACCAAATTTAAATTTTCTATAGAAACAGGAAATTCCAATTATCTCTTGTTTTAAAACACATTTTGAAAATATTTTTTAGTAACTTTTTAGACCTATGTATCCTGCTTATGCGTATAAAGTTTCATTTAAATCGGTTCTGTCATTTCGGAAAAAAACTACTTGAAAGTTTGTATGAAAAGCGGTAAGGAATAAACGCTCTTAACAATGTTTTAACTGAACACGCCAAGAGAAATTGCAGAAGTGTGCCAAAATAAGCTTTCAAAAATTCACACGACATAATCACAACTAAATCAAATGGAACCAACATTTTTTTTTATCTTGTTCTACCTTTTGTAGTAAGCAACGACTTATTGTCGGGCCTACGCTGTCCACCCATACTAAAGTACTAACGCTGTAACTTCAAATATTGTAAAACTAAATGATTTTAAAAGAGTAACCATGGAGTTTCTTGCCGGTTATTCTCCATAGGAAACGACCAACCCGAACCGTGCACCTTTTGTCGACGTTTTATAAGTGCTCATGTAGGCCTATGTAAAATAAAATATTTTGATTTTTTAATTTCAACAATGTTCAAGTTGCTAGCCGGAAACCACTCAAATGCTGTTGATTGAGTTAAAATAATACACTACCCCTTATACAGAGACGTCAACAGTTATGCAGATAACTGCATCGATCCTTACGCAGCATCATTGCCTTAATGCATCAGAATCTGCTTGGTAAAAATAAGGTGAGGTAATGCCGATCCAATGCAAAGCAAGTGTTCTATGAGCCTTAAGACATTTTACTTCCCTTTTTCTTACCAAATATACAAGGTGTTGTTTTGCATCCTCGTCAAATTCAAGGAGGTAACTATGCTAATGATTCTTGACCCGAATCAATAATAAATTGGGTAGGTAATATTATTATTATTTACGGAAATCGGTAAAGTGTGAACCACCAGTGTTTTACACGCGGGCCGTTGATTCTCGCCCTATAACCGCGCTTCCACAAATAAAACAATCTCAAACGTTTATTTCGAAACTCAAACGAAAATTTCTTATTTCCTGAACCACGTTAAGGGGGTTATTCTTAAATACTGACTAACTAAAACAACCAAGCAGCAACTTTCGCAGGTATGCTGGAAGAGATTTCTTTAGAAATAAACATCACCTGTGTACCTATTTTATGTTCATTTCTTCTTCTCTGTATAAAGTGTGTAGGTACATAAATTGTTAAATAAATGAACTAATAATAATGTGAATCGGCGCAGAAGTGTGCCAAAATAGTTTGCAAAATTTAATAGAAATAACACACACACAACAAAATAAAGCATTGCCCATGTTGCTAGCCGGAAACCACACTCAAGTTCTGTTGATTGAGTTGAAATAATACATTATCCCCTTATACAGAGTGGTCAATAGTTATGCAGACTGCATCGGTATTGACAGGCAGATAACGTATCGACTGCACGCCTTAACAAGCCGTTTCCTTAGTTAGCCGCGACAAATAACTGGAATATCGGTATTTTCCGAGTTTGTTACCTAAATTAGCTTTAAAATCGAATGTATCATAACTGTTTTAAAATGTTTTGGATGCTGTAGGAAATAAAGCCTCTTTGTTTTACCCAACTGCTCCGGAATGACGTTTTTTAATAGATAATTATGATAGTTTTTTTGCAGGAGTCAATTTTGCGCCGCGCGCCGGCCGGCCATATTATTATAAGTGAGAGTTAGAATTAACAAAACAACACAGAAACACATCCATTCTAAAGTAGGATGTTTAAATTTTTTATGAAAATCTCACCTTATTTTGACAGCAGACAACTATGTCTTTGGAAAATCTTCGGTAACGTTTCTTCTTGAATTTATTTTGAAAGGAACTGGCTGAAAGAGTTGCAAAACTCTGCCATATCGGGACCATGTTCATGTGTTTAAGGTCGTTTTACTGTGGACTTATATCTTCTAAGCATGTTAACCGGTATCCAAGCCAACACAAAGTCCATCCGATCCAGGGATATCTATCTCTCAAATCAAAACAACTTTGACCTTTCGCCAGCCTCCAATCCTCTACACAACACAGTATATAAACACATATACAACCACAAAACAACCCCACGAGTTGTTTATCAACAACCAAAGCACTACCGACAATCCGTCTTGATCCACATCAAGATCACTTCCGAAAATCAATTAAAAACAACATTTAAATGAATTTTAAAACGATTTTAAAATCAGGCAGTGTGTTCAGCACGACACCCCGACTTGCACTGGTGAGCTAAATGAGAAAGGTTTCCCTATTTCTTCCCATTCGAGAGAGAATATAAAACTCTTTTTCGCCTTTTTTTTTACTTCCAACTTCGTCTTAATATGCCACCCGCTCGGACCTTGGGGTGGCGGCGTAGGAACCGCATAGAAGGGGCAGACGCTGACAATATTAAGTTAAAAATTAAATCCATTGCTTCTTTCGTTCATAATATTTTCTTTAAGGGAATCTTCCGGAGACGATGGCAGACCACAAACGTTGGCGTGGCATTGCAGTTGACAATAACCGCAAGCGACAATGTCGCTGTGGTATAAATACGCATCGCCAAAACTTCGAGCAACTTTGAATATTTATTTTTCTTCAGTTTCGCGAAAGACATAGTCAAACCAAAAAAAAATACGACATTTATACTATTGTTTTGGGGTCTGTCTTTACCCCTCGGCCGCAGCGTCAGACGACATTGACATCATCTACCCAAGCTTTTGTAATGAGTTTCACAGAAACCCGTCTTGTCGTTACGGTCTGGCACTGTCTCAGCATTGCCGCTGCGGTATGCAGTCGTGATCTCCTTAGGACGTTAAAATGACCTAAGATTGTTCTTTACATAGGTATAATTAAAAAGGTATATCGAACGAAAAACCGGTTGCATTGGTGTTGTCCACCAATTAATACGGTTATTATCTTTTATGACATTTTTATGATGATTTTACGGCCTCATCGGCCTCGTGACGGTATGCATCGCTGTGGATCGGAGGCACTTTGAAGATACCTTGTGATGTTATTGATAAAGAATGCCCTCGGGAAAATCTGCCACGGTTTTATACAGTATTTGCTTTTATTACAAGACGCACTGGAGATTTTGAGACTTCTATCTCTATCACACTAAAATCGTATAAAATCAGTCTATTATATAGGTACAGTGTTTCTTAAAAAGCTAGCTACTGTTCACAGACGGTATCAGAGTGAGTTTCAGGAACACTGCCATCAACCCAGAAGATCCGGGGTGCTGTTAAAGTTTAATTTTGAAGCAAGGCATTTCTAACAACCAAGATGACGTGGCTATTTTTTCCATGTTATCCCCATGTGTCTCCAAAGACCAACACTTCAAAAGTTATTTTAATATACCTCCACATCACACCTGGTAATCCTCAAAAGATCAGGCAGAGATGGACCTATAGACTGGTACTAGGAAATTCTTGATAGTAGAACCCAATAATACTATGGCTGACTTGAGATTCAAATACAAAACTTCATGCTCAGCATGAGCGCTTTCAACCACTAAACCAGAGTTCCGCAAACTTTTTCTGTTCAAGGAACATCTAGGAAATCGGAAAATTTTAGAAGTAAAATCTATTGCGTGTTTTGCGGCTGTTTAAGTAGGTAATTTTCTCCCATCTGTCTATTTAACTGTAAGAGATAACCTTATTTTTCCAAAGCACACCAACTTATAACAACAACAACATAACATATCATTCATTTATTCTCGGGCAACTTCTCGGAACACCAGAGTCACGGCACTCTGGTGTACCGTGGTCATAAGTTGCACACACTTTACGGAACACTGCACTAGATCAACGAGGCAGTGCTCTCAAGTCATTATTATCTGCCTAGCCTTTGCCCAACCAAGTTGGCGTCGACTTCCAGTCTAACCGGATGCAGCTGAATACCAGTATTTTACTTAGAGCGACTGCCTATCTGACCTTCTCAACCCAGTTAGTACTATTCAATTCGATACCCTTTGGTAAGACTGGTTGTCAGACATTCGGGCCACTGACTATCTGTACAACTGTCAAAGATCTACAGTTAACAGCCGGGACAATAGCTTTACATGATTTCCGAGGCATAAAATGAGACCAAATTATTTACTGTTATTAGGTACTATAAACAACATATTTATCTAAACCCTTGATCTCAAAGCGTTAACAGACGTGTATTTGCATTTATTTTGTAAAACCTACGTGCATATCGTAAATCTATCCTAAAAGACTGACCACATCAGGTAAAGATATTCTTACTGAAGGTTATGCTGAAGTATTCAACAGTCTAATAATATGGCCTTTAACCTTTGTATATGTCTATCTGATGTCTAAATGTCTAAAGAGTCTTGTATGTAAGAAGATCTACCGTTAGATCAATCTGTTGACTGTATCGTTAGATTTTAATAATGATTTATGTGCCCATAAAACCTGGATGAGCTGGCACATGAATGTTGAGATTGTTTTATGGAAAGAGAAGTCTACTCCCAGCAGTGGGAGAAGGCAGCTCAGGCTATGGATGATGAGGGTATGCACGTATACGAAGCTATACGGTATTCTGTTTTCTCAAGAGTTTCCTAGTGAAAAAGAAATCTCTTACTTTTTTTTCTCTCTATATTTTTTTTTACTCGCCCTATCTGTCCCACTTCTGGGCAAAAGCCTCCCTCCACTCTTTCCATTTCCATATTTAATTAGTAAAAAAAAACAGTGACACGTTGGTTTGTTTTGGACACCTCTGTACAATCTATTTTGGTACGATTTGGACAGCTGATCGAATAGGTGCATGATAACTCAATACGCTTGCAATGTTACTAGCAATAAGTCAATCATTATTTCAGTAATAAAATAATTTATAGGACGTTTATCTGCATAAAATAGTCATACTAATTACTTGGAAAACCTGAAGTTAGTTAGTTTGAAATATTAAGAAATTAAACTTATGTCTGTCCATTTACATCTTTAATGGTTACTAAAATTCAATGACTTTGGCTATATTATTTATTTTAATTATACTAACTCGGTTTCAAAATAACTTTCAACTATACAGGGTTATTTGTAAAACACCGGCAACCTCTTAAGAGGTCATTCTACTCATCATTATGAACAACTTTTACTATGAGACCAAACCTGAAATCGCGAAAAAAAAATCAGCTGTTCCGTATCCGTACTTTATGTTCACATAACTTGCCAAAATGTAGGGAACAGCAGATTATTTTTTTCACGATATCGGATTTGGTCTCATAGTAAAAGTTGTTCATAATGATGAGTAGAATGACCTCTTAAGAGGTTGTCGGTGTTTTACAAATAACCCTGTATATAAGAGCCGCCTTACGACATTTAATACAAACTTTCAAGTCCTTATTTCCGAAATAACTGAACCGATTTTAATGAAACTTTATACGCTTAGGCAGGATACATAGGTCTACAAGATCATTAAAAAAAAAAAAAAAAACAAAAAAAAATAGTATAACAGACAAATTAGACCGATTATAAATCTTAAATATAAAATTCTCGTGTCACAATGTTAGTTACCATATTCCTCCGAAACAGCTGAACCGATTTGTATGAAATTTTGTATGCATATCGGGTAGGTCTGAGAATCGGCCAACATCTATTTTTCATATCCATTAAAAAAAAACCCGCGGACGAAGTCGCGGGCAGCAGCTAATTATCTATAGAAACAGAAATTTCCAATTCTCACTTTTTTTTAAAAGACATTTGGAAATTTTCGGTAGTTTCGCCCCGTGGTCTGAATCGACCCATTGCAAAAAGTTCTTGGGCGATTCGCATCGCGGTGCGAAAGGACCCATTCAAAAAGAGCTCTTGGGTAATTCACACCGCGTTTCGAACCGCTTGCGATGCGACACCAGACACCAGGTAGGCACTAGAAAGTCGCTCCATGTAGAATACTGGTATTCAGCTGCATCCGATTAGACTGGTAGCCGACCCCAACTTAGTCGGAAAAAGGCAAGACAGATGATAATCAAATCAAATCAAAATCATTTATTTCAAGTAAGCCAATTACAGGCACTTTTGAATAGTCAAACAACAATAAAAATGAAGCTACAGTCCCAGTCACAAGACATAATAACTGTGAAAGTACTGTAGTTGCCCATTCCAAAGCGTAGATCTCTATGGAGAAGAATCGGCAAGAAACTCCATGGACACTCTTTTAAATCAGAATCTTGTTACAAAAACCTTGGTTACATCATTCATGTTGAGATGGTACATTATGTGAGAACGATGTAGCAAGACGTGCACGATAAAAGTGTCCATAGTAAAATAAAATAAAAAAGACAATTAAAAAATAAAATAATTAGTTCGAAATAATGATTTGAAATACCAACCTTGTGGTGAAAAATGATGAATGACCACTTTCTGCTTCTATCATTGCCGTACGGTCTTTTATTTCCTCCCTTCGTCCTTCCTCCATTTTCTTCACCGAGACCAAGTCCTCCGCCACATCTAACAATTCTTCGGTCTACATGAAAGGGGCGGTTGTGTTAATCGCGGCGCCACCCCCAGTCTTCGTTAGTCTAGAATTAATTCGTTGATAAGACGCCGCGCCTCCCAGCGATGCTGTCTTGAGATCACAGGGCTGGTGTACAGAGGAAAATCATTCGCAAAATGTTTGTTTTGTATTTGAAGACGGTGGAGTTTGTGAGTTTCTTAGAGGGTGGCAGGGTTTATGTATGGCTATAAGAACCGTTTGATGATTCCGCGATTCATGCAGCCCAGTGGTTTTGCGTGAACATGTTTCGAGTCGATTAGTTAACTCATCTACCCAATGCTTGATTAAGAGGTTAAGCAGAAACAAATGAAGCTGACATTTACAACAATATACAGTAAACCAGTTCCAACATTAATTGGTACAAAGCTATGCTGATGAACTCTATTCGTTAGACTATGTCACTTGTAGTCATGCTAATACAGCTTGAAACTCAGTGGACGTCAAAGCAAAAATGTAACAGTAATAAGAAAAAACGACATCATAAACTACTACAAAGAGAAACCCCGAAAACATCCTCGTAATGGCACAAAAGGATTCTTTTATTTATGCACCAATTTTCCAAACGTAGCCAACCCTGAAATCCAAGAGCAAATTAAAAAGACGACCACAAGATCGCCCCGGGGGGGTTAGGGGAGAAATTACACCCCCCAAGCCTACGTTGACCCTCTTTAATGAACATTGCACCCCATGCTATCTCTTTCCCTCCTTCGGCTACCTCGATATACTCCTTTTTCTATCTCCCTCTAATGGTGGAGATTTTACAGTGACATCAATTGTCTGCGTTGCATTTATACGAAAACATTTTTGGTACGGCGGTGGCGCGTTCTTTAAATATTTGAATAGGATACGTTTCGGTATAGAATGTTTTTTGAATAGAAATAATCATTATTGGCAAAAAGTTTAAGGATATTTTGGGAGTTTCGTGTGATTTTGCTAGCTAATCTAGGTGGTCACAAGCACTTAATTAAGGAACTGCTCAGTACCAGCCCAGAATTAAGACTCGCGCGGAGATGATGGCAATAGGCTAACCCTCTCTTAGGTAGTTATGCTTAAAGTCCCAAGGACAAAACATAACTGGTGAAATGCGGTTGTATTCTATGTACAACACTCACGCTTCGGAGATATACACACTTTATGTTATATCTAGGAGCGTTTACGACTTTTCATAAAAACTTTCAAGACCTTAATTCCCGAAATAACTGAACCGATTTTAATGAAACTTCATACGCAGAAGCAGGATACATAGGTCTAAAAAATTACAAAAAAACATTTTCGAAAAAATATTGTTACAGCTAAATTACACCGAATATAAATTATATATTGAAACAAAAATTTCCAATCTTTTTTAAGACATTTCGAAAATGTTTTTCAGTAACTTTTTAGACCTATGTATCCTGCTTAAGCGTGTGAAGCTTCATTAAAATCGGTTCAGTCATTTCGGAAAATAAGGACTTGAAAGTTTGTATGTAAGGTTGAAACGCTCCTAATGCCTCAATCGATATTTTTACCGAAACATTTTTGGAACGAAGTTCCTTATAGCGCGTTGTGAAAGGGGGCTAGACGGAAAAAATTCTTACGGAAAAGTTGTCATGACACTTTTTGCTATAGTAAGCTATTGTAAGCTTTATTTCTTTAAAATAAAGTTGAAATTTCCTTAAATTACATACAATTGGGGTGTGTATGTGAGTAAGGATAGATATGATTATTATTTTGAGTGACCGAACTACAAAGTACAAATTCGGTTGTGCAGTTAAGTAAGAATTAAGGCCAAGGATTAATCTTCCTTAAATTAAATATTTTATTTTTCGCACACTAACTTAAATCTAAAATGTATTGATATTATGTACGTGAAAGGAACTTCGTTCCATCCGGGTGTCCCTTGACACCTCTCAAGTTTTTTTTTACACAACATAACATAACGCCTTTTAAGCAGAGATGTATCTAATAGCACACCTACATTTCGCCAGTTATGTCTAAGTCCTATGTAATAATGCAAACAAATTCCTGATGGAAAAATCTAATAATATTTTGCCGGACCTGGGAATCGAACCCTGGACTTCACGTTCAGAAGGCGCGCTTGCTGCCACTAGACCAAAGAGGCAGCTTTATACAAGGTGTTGTTTTGCATCCTCGTGAAATTCAAGGAGGAAACTATGTTAATGATTCTCGTCCCGAATCCTAATCCTAACTAATATTACAAATACGAAAGTAAGTTTGTTTGTTGCCTTTTCACGACTAAACGGCTGATCGGATCGTAATGAAATTTGGCAAGAAGATAGATTTCAACCTGAGAAAGAACATACGCTATATATCATCACGCTACGACCAATAGGAGCGAAGCAGCAATGAAAAATGTTGCGAAAACGGGGAAAATGTGACGAGGACGAAGTTGCGCGCGACAGCGAGTCAATAATAAAATGGGTAGGGCATTTATATTTTTTTTCTTAAATACGGAAATTGGTAAGAGTGGACCACCTGTGTTTTTAACGCGGGCCGTCTGGTTCTCGCCCTATAACGGCGCTTCCACACATACAAACAATCTCACACGTTGATTAAATAATTTCTTATTCCCTATTCCACGTTAAGGGGGTTATTCTGAAAGGTATTAAATATAATGAGCACCAAAAAATACTTTGAGATCCTAAGCTACGTTACCCAAAAAAAAATACTAAACACCAAAAAAATTGTATTCAAAGACCAAATATAGTAAATGATCACCAAATTTTGTGGCAAGAAGAACTTAGGAAGCAAGTGCGAGCAAAGCGAGCTCGGGATATTGGGCACCCCGACTCGGACAGGTTAGGTTCGAAGGGACATCCCCTTCGTGTTAGGTTACTTTAAACCCTGCAGAGAGAAATAGGAGCCCCGCGTAGCGGGGCTCCGTCGACTACGCCTTAGTTCGGAGCTGTGATTTTCAGGTTTTTAATTCTGGTGATCATTTACTATTTCTGGTGATCATTTACTATTTTAGGCAATATAAAAATGTTTTTTAAGGTTATATTTACTTTATCTGGTGTTATGTTAAACATAAGCCATTCTGAAATACTGACGAACATAAACAACGAAAAAAATCAGCGTTTATTAATAATTAACTAGGTACCGTAATTTTAATTAATTATTTATGTCTTTTCTGACAACCTCCTAAATTTTCACGAGGATGCAAAACAACACTTTGTATTTTAAGTGTCTCCAATATATCTTAGCTTATCGATACTCAAGAAACACGACAGTAATAGTACCTACTTACATATATAGGTCAAGTTCAAAATAATCAAGATGGCGACTTTCGATTAAAACGTCGGACTTCAATGTAAAATTAATTATCACACGCCCTTTACCTTTCAAACAGACATACCAACTATAATGAATCAATTGAAAAACAAAAGTTAAAAATGCCATTTATCTTACACAAGAAATATATCCGTTCCTTAGGACTCAATTAAATATGGGTCACAATAGTAAACATGGAACATATTAGTGATATAAATGTGGCAAGTCTACACGCTAAAGGCAGCTGGAAAAGGACAGAATGTTGCCATAAATAAAACCAGGACATAGGTCTAGAATTTATTGGTTCTAAAAGGCTTCTCAAGGTTCATAGTGTTTTTACAAAAATATCAAATTAATTCAGTTTAAGATAAGGTCACACTGAATAGATAGATAGCCTCTTGCCATCCAACCTTTGATCAGTACTTAGTCGTATACAAAGTGTTGTTTTGCATCCTCGTCAAAATTCAGGAGGTTGTCACACAAGACATAAATAATCAATATAAATTATGGTACCTAGTTAATCACTACATAGTATAAAACAAAGTCGCTTTCTCTGTCCCTATATCCCTATGTCCCTATGTATGCTTAAATCTTTAAAACTACGCAACGGATTTTGATGCGGTTTTTAATAGATAGAGTGATTAAAGAGGAAGGTTTATAAGTATAATAACATATATTTTTCCGCTCAGTTTTTATATAGAACGTTCACAGTTTTTCTGTAGTGTGTTTAGTATCAGCATTGCACCCGTGCGAAGCCGGGGCGGGTCGCTAGTTATTAATAAACTCTGTTTTTTTTTGGTTGTTTCTGTATGTCTGTATTTCAGAAATAAATAAATAAAGAAATTATTTAATCAACATGTGAGAATGTTTGTATGTGTGTGATTTTTTTAGTTGGTTTGTCAGTGTTTCAGAATAACCCCCTTAACATGGTGTAGGAAATAAGAAATTATCTAATAAACGTTTGAGATTATTTGTAGTTGTGGAAGCGCGGTTATAGGGCGAGAATCAGACGGCCCGCGTTTAAAACACGGGTGGTTAACACTTACCGAATTCCGTAAATAAGAAAAAAAAATTACATACCCATTTTATTATTGATTCGGAACGAGAATCATTAGCATAGTAACCTCCTTGAATTTGACGAGGATGCAAAACAACACCTTGCATAAGTAAAGTAAGCACGACGACCAATCACGATGTACAAAACCAGTATAAGTGGAACTCTCATTGTATAGGAAATCTTTACACAGCGAGGAAATGCTATGCTGGAAATGCATAAAAGGTTTCTATGAAGGTTTATAGAAACCAGACAGGGTTGCCACCATGGAGTATCTTGCCGGTTCTTCTCCTTAGGAAACGACCAATCCGAACAGTGCACCTTTTTTCGACGTTTTATAAGTGCCCATGTAGGCCTATGTTAAATGAAATATTTTGATTTTGGTTGCGAATGCGGTGTTGTTTAATTTGGACTGGTAAATACTCTTCAACGTATTAGGTATGTACAAAATCATAGCACATCGAACATTCGCCACATCGTCATCTGCCTAGCCTTTTCCCAAATATGTTGAGGTCACCTTCCAGTCTAACCGGATGCAGCTGAATATCAGTATTTTACATGAAGCGACTGCCTATCTGACCTCCACAACCCAGTTAGTACAGCTGTGGTTATCGCATCATATAGTACACTATATTTTTATCATAAATCTTGTATTATTATGATACAAGTTTAACAGTGTAACAATTGTAGAAAGGCCAATAAATAAATAATACAATACCCCTTGGTAAGACTGGTTGTCAGACTTTCGGGCCACTGACTACCTGTAACGACTGTCAAAGATCTGCAAGCAATCTGACAGCCGGGACCAACGGCTTAACGTGCTTTCCGAGCCACACACTAATTGATGGACACCCATGGGCCAACCTAGGCGAATGCGGATTTAAACTAAAAAAAAGCACCAAGTCTAAGCACTGTGGTTTGCTGCCATTTGTAGATCTCTGACAGTCGTAACGAGTAGTCAGAAGCCAAAAATCTGACACTCAGTCTTACCAAGGGTTATCATATTACCCAGTTACTGGGTTGTGGAGGTCAGATAGGCAGTCGCTTTATGTAAAATACTGGTACTGAGCTGCATCCGGTTAGACTGGAAGTCGACCCCAAAATAGTCTGGGAAAAGGGTAGGCAGATGCTGATGATGATGTTTGCTGTTAGAGAATTCGGGAATAAAACTCACCTTTTTTCATAAACTGTAATGTAAAATGGGTTCTGTTAAAATGTACACCAAAAAAAGAATTTGTTAGCCCCATGTATAACCATAACTGCAGTGAAGGTTAACAGGGCTTCACTAAATAAACCATAAAGTGTCGAACCCATTTTCACACACACTAATGAGACCCCTTGTAAAACCTAACATAAATAATTAACGGTCTCATGTTATTTCCAAGTTATTTAACACGATATTAACGCGTTATATCCGACTTATATATTAACGGCTATAAAAGTTGCACTATAGCAGCACGTCATCCTTGCTAAAAAGAGGTTACAATGCAATATTTAACGCCTCAGCCTGCTAATAAGTTTTTAAAAGCGTAATACAGTCATTTGTTTTTAAGTGAAAAGTGTTTTTGTTCCAGTAATTAGAACGCGTATCGGGTTTTTAATCTTTTTGTACACGTTGAAACCACTTTGTAAAGAAAGTGTTTTATTGATACTGTTTAGCTTTTATTGGCTCTTTTTCTTTGTTACATCTGTTTAAAGTTTACAGGTGACTTGGCAGAAAAATAATTCTTCATTAAAAAAGTTGGTTGCCTGTAAAGTCGGTATACGGGCGAAAGTTTTACGTGACAACGACTTTGAGTGGTAAAATAATTTTAATGTGAATATTCATTCGTATAGTAGGAAGAAGGATGAAATAATAGTAACAATTTAAAAAAATTATTTATACAAAGAATTATATTTAAAACATTAATTTATACAAAGAATCTCGCACTGAATTTCCTATTAACAAAATTTTATTTTTACCTTTACACATACATACGTATTTATATACAAATATACATATATAGAGGCACGCGTCCCTTCCACTCGGGCATGGTTAGCCCGCCTAAGAGCGAGAGAGACAGACATAAAAAGTGAAAGGCACGCGTGCCTCTGGCGTGGCAAACCAATTTATAAGACGTTGTCACGTCAATAACTAAACACTTAGCGATCGAAATTAAACAGGAGCACAATCATCTATAACAGTATCACAATTGAATGATGAAATGTCATTTTATTAAACGTTGCAATAATTCATTTGTTGACTCGTCAACAAAGTAACATAACTTCACGTCTGTGATCAGAAGGGTTTGGCAGAGGTAAACTTATCCGGTGAAATATGGGCATAGTTATGTTTAGCCCTATGGAAGCGAGCCCATACACCCTTTTTTTGGATCGGATGTCATCAAATGACTCCTCCCGCTCTATGCGGAGCGGAAGGGAGTGTCAGACTTGTACTGACTAAAACCCATCCATGTTCCTTCTTATCCCTTTATGTTCCAGGGCCACGGTATCTCTATCGAACAGTCCCGCGGCCCTGGCAGGTATCGGCCCTCTCGGACCCCTTCTGGTTTGCTGACATCTCCTTGAGGCGCGCGTGGAATACGAACGCGCCGTAGACGCGGCCTGTCGTCGTAAGACGGACGGACGGACGGTGACCTAGCCCATTACTCATCGTACACACTGCTCATGGACCTCTGACTTGGTTTGACATGCCGTCGAGCAATATCTCTGAGTTTGGTTTGGAAGGAAGTGATATTTATTTATTTTTTATTTTATTTTTTATTTTATTTTTTAGGATCTCCAACAAAGGATGTACACAGATCATGTGAAATAGACTGCACTTCAAAAGTATCACGTAGGTGAACTCCTTCACTTACAGGAGACCACAGCATGCATAATTGAATTTACATCTAAGCTAACAAATTTATAATACCATTGAAATATATTAAAAAAAGTTTAAGAGAATTAAATTTAAAAATTAAAAAACACATCATTCACATCACATATTATACAAATGAAATTTAAAATTTAAAATTAACAGTAACAATAAGATATTATTTTTAAGAAATTGCAAGAGATTCTCGTATGTCAAAATTGTTTATATTAGAATATTACATTTGCTAACAAATTGATTATTTAAATGTAATACTGAAAAATAAAAAAGTTTAAAATAATTAAAATTAAAACACATCAGATGTTATTCAATAAATGAAGAATAAAAAAATAATTATACAATACGCATATGAAACTGAAGAACTACTCAAATAAGTCGAGAAACAATGGAACACGCAAGCGCATACTCCTAAGCTTCTTGATCAATGTAACAATTAACCATTTTGTCATCCAACTTTATCAACTACTTATACGGGCACACTTAACCTTACAACCTGAGTCTTCTTATAAGGCACACAGTTTAACATTATAGGGACTAGCTTTTAGCAGCGGCTTCACCGGGGTAGCATCAGCTTATGTAGCCTTCAATGTTCCCGATGCTCGGACACGGGCCTAGAATAAAGTGGATAATCCACCACGTGGGCCGAATGCAGGTTAATGAATGACACATGCTGTAGAGTTTTGGTTCCAGGAGGTTTACTATGACATCTTAAAACATTATTGTTTCATTCTTATTCCAGAGTGTGAAAGAGATGGAGCTAGACGACATGTATAGCTCCGTCTTGTAACGTTGCAACTTGCAAGGTACACTTAACATTATCTTTATTACATAAAACTTAAAAATATATCCTAGTATAATCCTTTAAATAAACCTAACACTAAATTAAAGCATTAAAATTAAATAAAACTGTACGGAACCCGCAAGCGTTTATTATCTTAAAAGGTCCTCGTTTCTATGCGCCCGCGCAACGCTAAAACGATGATTGCCGAGCGTCTCCGAGCTGCCGAGGAGTGGCGATTCGGTTAGGCTCGGTAGGGTCGATGACGAGTCGTTTTAAGAGCACTGAAGTAACAGCTGTGTCACTCGCTCCAATTCTACCTAATATTTCTTAATACTTCGCGAAATCCCTCTAGGGATTCTAGTCTACCTTCAATCTTTCTACACTTCGGGGTTCCGGCGTCGTGAAAGCTTGGGAGGATTCCCTGCGGCAGACGTTCGCATACCTACCTGTGCTGAACCTACCTGCAAGATACAACACCTGGAGCTGGAGCCGTTGGTTGCAGGCAAAAGCTGACGGACTAACATCGCCTTGGAGACGGTTCAGGCCAGTGTTCCCTACCCTTTTTCTACCACCCTCTGTAATCAGGACGTGAGGCGGCCACGGAAGTATTCAGGCAAATAAATAATAAGTGTTCTTCGTCATCCACATCTTATTATTTATAAAACCCCTACCTACCTATCTGCTGACAACCCTCCTGCAAGGGCTAAGTGTCACAGTCTCTTTCCCACACACATGTTTGAAGACGTCATGGCAGTTTTCTCAAGATGTTTGTATAACCGATTTGACAGCAGTGGTGATGATGTAAAATTACTCATAGCAGTAAAGGGCCAGCCAAGATGGCTGTCGGTATCATTCCACAGGAACGTACACAAGCGAACGAACGAACAGCAGTGCGACTAGTAATCTTGAAGTCCTGGCTCCGAGGCCCAGGTGGCGTACCATGACGTCTTAAAACATTATTGTTCCATTCTTATTTTAGAGTGAAAAAGAGACGGAGCTATACAGGTCGTCTAGCTCCATCTCTTTCCCACTCTGGAATAGGAATGTAACAATAATGTTTTAAGCGTCATAGTAACCCCCCCCCCCACTGGGCAAAGGGCGTAATTAGGTTTTTCATCAGAAATTTCTCATAAGCAGCCACGGAAGTGTTCGATTTTGGCACAGGTGATGGCATTAGGCCCCCTAATTGGTCGAAATGTGGGTGTACTATGAGGCCCACCTCTGCCTAAGCCTCTAGGGATTGCAAACGTGATGCTATATGAATGTACCACTAGGATAAAGTATAGAATGTAATCCTTTGTCCAAACCCAAGTCAAGTTAGCCGTAACAGACAGACAAACGGACACATACTTTCACATTTATACTATAAAGTATGGATTACAAGGTGACGTTATAAATGTGTGTAATAAGCGACATTCTGATTAAATAACATCTTATCTGTAAGGGTTATCGTGGACCTTTCTAATGGCTCAGTTTTGCAGATCTTTGAATTAGCATAACTGCTATAATTGGTATGACCACTCCTTTGGGTCACCTATAACGGTAAACGATTCCCACGCCTCTAAGATGGTATTTATTCATTTTGTAACTTTAGGAGCATAGCACACGTATAAAGTGCATTTCGTACTACGCTATCTATCTATGTAAAAATCAAGGTCTGTTTGTCTTTTTATACCAAATAGAATCTCTTTTTTCACGGATGGGAAATCATCAAATGACCCCTCCTGCTTTGGGCGGAGCGGGAGGGAGTGTCAGACTTGTACTGACGAAAAACCCATCCATGTTCCTTCTTAGCCCTTTGCGTTCCAGAGCCACGGTATCTCTTTCGAACAGTCCCGCAGCCCTGGCAGGACCAAATAGACTCTTAAACTACTGAACCAAATAATATGATTTTTTACATACGACAAGCAGTTGTTTTACATACGACAAGGAAGGTTAGTGAAATAAAATCTCTGAAGAAAGCATTGCAACCCATGTAGTGCCCAACCGGGCCCAATTTATAATTTATAAGTAAAAGAAAAAAGTTACTCTTTACACTAATTGCGACAGCCGATGCTTTATTTTGTATGAGTAGTCCAATTTCTTTTTTCGACCCTTTTGCTTTAGGGACAGTTGCCAGTTTACCTATGAAGTATTGCGCTTATTCTGTAACAACCTGTATATTAAAGCGTAGTCTTAAGGGCGCACCGAGGAAACGATACGTAATTTAGAAATAATTCCGTTCGTATGATCTCTTGCTGCATCATTATTACTTAACCTTTAGTTATAAAATTAATTTGTAAGATATCCAAGGATTCACTCTATAAATCATACACTTAAGAAACACGATTACTTGTAGTTTTCTCGATAGAAAATAATGCCAAAGTAATGTCTAAAAAAGAAAATAAATCCTCAGTACGGCGTAAAACCTTCACGGAAGGACGTCAGCTTTTAAATAATAACAAAACTACATGTTTTCTATAAAGTATACTTTTAAGATTTTCAAAATGTGTATTGGTTTTAATCATATGAAAGAAATACCTAAATTAGCGCACGTTCCGACCATTATAACTAGAGCCGCCACTCTTCCCGGAGCGTCGCACGCGCCTGTCTTACGCACACATACACGGAGCGCATAGATACCTACCGCCAGAAACTCGGTGCGCTCTTAAATGCTATTGAGCCTTCACCAGATAGGCTTTACCTCACCTCTTGTTCTTTATCTTGTGGTTAATGCCTACTTTTTTTTTTTTTTTGTGAATGGCATCTCGCAGTTCAACCTATGAGGTTGTCGTCTGCTTAACCGGACTATCCTGTGGGTGCCTTTAGAGTAAGGCCTCCAGCCAGGGCATAAAAACTTACAAACTAAGCGACTGCACGCTAAGGGCACCCCCTGTGGGGTACGAACCTCGGCTTAGGGCGTCGCTGGGGGAAGACTGCATGGGGACAGGCTGGATCTGAATGGTATCATTATTTAGGGGCTGATTTAAAACTACTGGCACAGCATCGCGGGCTGGCTCGAGCGAGGGTCGGGGAGGGCATGGACCGGGACGTCGCGACGGACCTCGACGGCGAGGTCGGAAAGACGGCGGTTTGAGTCGGAACTTTTTAAGAGTGCTAGTCTCTTTGCTACTCTCCTGGAGGAGGGTGATAGCATCATCTGGAGTGACAAGGGTATGCCTAGGACGGCGTACTGTACTAATGCGCGAGGGTTCGTAACGGGCGGCCGCTGCGATCAGGGGATTACGGTGTTTAATGGCGTTATCGAAGAAACGCTTCGAAAGACGTTTCATAAACTGAAGGACGGTGGGCATTCTAAGGTCTACGTGTAGACGGTCATTACGGACATAAAAAGGGGCTCCCGTGACTCTACGTAAGAACCGGTTCTGTAAAACTTGCATCCTATGGATGTACTTAGGCTTGGTGTGAGCGTACACGACGCAAGCGTACGTCATAATGGGGCGGATCACCGCGGTATAAAGGCGCAACTTGCACTTGAGTGACAACTTGCTTTTTGCCGAAATCATGAAATGAAGCCTACCCATAGCAAACGCAGCTCGGTCGCGAGCTGCTTTGATGTGCGCCGCGAAAGACAAGTGGTTGTCAAGTATGACTCCTAAGTACTTGGCTTGCTTCTCCCAAGGGATAGGCTTACCGTACATAGTGATCGGGCTGAGCTCGGGTGGCTTAATTTTACGCTGTTTAGAGAAAAGAACTGCCTGGCTCTTGTCGGGGTTCACCTCGATTCTCCATTTCCGGAACCAAGCGCCTAAGACGTTGGCTGAGGTTTGGAGGGTGCTATAGATAGCGTCGTGACTGCGGCCAGTGTAATAAATGGCCGTGTCGTCCGCGAACAGGGCTAACTGAGCCTTCTTGCTCTTGGGGATGTCACTGGTGAACAGAGTAAAGATAAGGGGAGAGACGACGGAGCCCTGAGGGACTCCGGCTCTAATGGGGTGGGGGGAAGACAGTGCCTTCCCGATGCGATAGCGGAAGGTGCGATCCGACAGAAAGTCTCGTAAGATGAGCACAAGACGGTCCGGCACTCCCAGTTTGTACAGCTTATATAATAAGCCGTTGTGCCAGACTTTGTCGAAAGCCTTTGCTATGTCGAAGTACAACACACCCGTCATCGCTCCACGCTGGAAGCCAGCGCTCAAGTGTTCTACGATGCGATGGGCCTGTTGAATGCAGGAGTGTCCGGTCCTGAAGCCGAACTGCTCGTTGGGGATGAGACTCTTAGCCTCGGCGAAGTCTTTGAGTCGCTTATAAATAAGTCTCTCGTAGATTTTGCCGAGTGCGTTCAGGAGACTGATAGGTCTGTAGCTTGAGGGCTCAGACTTGGGTTTGCCTGGCTTGGCGAAACCGATGACAGTGGCCTCTTTCCATATTTGGGGAAAGGCGTTGTTGCTCAGGGCGCCATTAAAGATGGCCGCCATTAACACGACGAGCTGAGCAGGGAGGAGTTTTAACACCCTATTGGTGATTCCGTCGGAGCCGGGTGCTTTCCGCGGTTGAAGCTTATTAATGATGTCTTGCACTTCGTCAGCTGTGACCGAAGGCAGAGGATCATCAGGGTCTTCTACGGGAGGGAGGGCGGCTTTACGTTCGACGAATGCGTTCACCTCATCGAGATGTCGCTTGTCTACTGGTTGAGAGCTGGGGGAGCACTGGGACTCCAGGCTGTCGGCTAGGCATTCGGCCTTCTCAGAGTCGTCGAATGCGACGCTCTTATCGGGTCGGGTGAGGGGAGGCATCGAAGCCTCTTTGGTGGAGCGCAACTTGCGTTGGAGCTGCCAGAAGGCTAGGTGGGTAGGCTCGAGCTCGCTAAGCGTCTTGTCCCATTGATCTGAACGATGCTCACTAGTGCGCTTCTTTACAGCACGCTGTAAATAACGCATGTGAGCTTTGTTCGCGTCGCAGGGAAAGTTGCTGTAGGCACGGATGGCCGCGTTCTTCTCGGTTATCAGTTCACGTACGTCAGCGGGTAGAATCCAGCGTTGATCGCTCACTGCTGGAACTTCCCGTGAGCAATCCTTTAGTACGGATTGCACGTGTTCTGTAAACGAGTTGATGGCGGCCGTCGTGTCTGCGACTGAGACAATGTGGTCGGGGATGGCCTCCAGGTGAGGCGACGTGGTGGATTTCAGCTTTTCGCTGACTTTCCTCCAGTCGGTTATCACTTGGGTCGGCGGGGGCTGGCTGGGGTCAGAGGGACCCGAGCGGGGAACTAAGTGCATGAGCACTGGTCGATGGTCTGAGTTAAGCTCATGTAAAGTCTCGATGGAATGCAACTTAAGGTTGACATTCTTGAGTAGCGCTATGTCGAGAACGTCCGGACGTTGGTCGGGGTCGTGGGGATAGTGAGTGTGCTCCATAGGAGCGATGGGATCGAAGTTGAGGGACTCACCCAGGTTATACACGTGACGTCCTCTGGCAGAGGTCGTCGTGCTGTTCCAGGCGGGGTGTTTGGCGTTGAGGTCGCCCGCTATGATAACGGAGTCACTCAAGCCGAAGAGGACGGCAAGGTCTTTGGTGAACAGAGTGTGCTCCTCGGACGTGCCGCCGGGAGGGATGTACGCGGAGGCGATAGTGATCGATTGATGACCGGTCATGCCTAGTCGACAAACTGAAGTCTCGAGCAGAGACTCCATGGGAGGGGGATCTAAGGGGATGCAGTGCAGTTCCTTTCTATAATAGATTAGAGTACCGCCCTTGTGGCAACGTGACCGATCGTTGCGAACTATGCGATAGTTGGCAATTCTCGGATCGCGGTGACTGGGCTTGAGGAAGGTCTCCTGTATGAGGAGGATATCAATTTGATGGTCACGGAGGAAGGTGGCGATCTCATCACGCTGGCCTCTAATGCCATTGGCATTAAAGTACCCTAATTTAAGGGATCGGGGTTTGGTACACGTTAATCTCGTATTATCCAGTGGAATTAAAGATTAATGCCGCTGAAGGCTTCGCCTAACTTGATTAGGGACTTGAGGATAATTTTAAGCTTATCACCGTCAGTGTTAGCCTCCCTGGTTAATGCCTACCTTGGTGTCAGAGTTTTTATGCCACCCATGGGCCTCTGACTTGACTTTACAAGCCGTCAAAAACACAAGGTGTTGTTTTGCATCCTCGTCAAATTCAAGGAGGTAACTATGCCAATGATTCTTGTCCCGAATCAATAATAAAATGGGTAGGTCATTTTTTTTTTCTTATTGACGGAAATCTGTGTACAGTGCCCCACACCATTACCTGACCCA
The DNA here is from genome assembly GCA_963082945.1 of Cerastis leucographa. NCBI lineage: Eukaryota > Metazoa > Arthropoda > Insecta > Lepidoptera > Noctuidae > Cerastis > Cerastis leucographa. The sequence continues at coordinate 4,628,554 of OY720359.1, forward strand.
TCTCACAAAGCCAAAAAGAGGCAAATGGGTCAGATAATGCTGCTCACTGACTGTACCACTCGTGTTTTAAACGCGGGCCGTCTAATTCTTGCCCTGTAGCCGCGCTTCTACACATACAAACAATCTCAAACGTTTATTCGATAATTTCTTATATCCTAAACCAGGTTATGAGGGTTATTCTGAAATACTGACACACATAAATAACCAAAAAAATCTGCGTTTTTTAAATTATTACCTAGGTACCGTAATTTCAATTGATTATTTATGCCTTTTGTGACAACCTCCTGAATTTTGACGAGGATGCAAAACAACACCTTGTATTTCTCAGGCATGCAGGTTTCCTCACGATGTTTACATTCATCGAAGCAAGTGATAATTTTACAATACGCAAATGATACGGGTCCGTAACTTAACTTCGGGAGAACGGAAATCAGAGGTGGGTGTCTTGGGTTCGAACTTACGACCTATGATTTGGTAGTTTACCTAACCTCAAGTTTATACTTCTTGATTCCGATCCGAGGCAATGTATTTACGATGCTTATAAATTAAACATGCACTGCAATATAGTTTCATAGAAATGGCCCATTACCTCTCACAAAGAGAAAATCTGTGACTGAGACGTGCTATAGCATCGTCAAAACCGGGAAAAACCGGGCTTTTCTATGGGACCGAAACGGAAACCGTTTCAAATGCCCTAGACGTGACCAAGCAACTTACGTTTGCGTTGAGCTTCAAGTTAGTCAATAAAGCATATACCTACCTAGTTTCAAAGGTGTGGTGTTAGCCTTTTTGGTATGAACATAGATATCCTACTAATATTATAATTATCTGAAAGTTTGTGAGGATGGATGGATGGATGTTTGGTACTCTTTCACGCAAAAACTACTGAATGGATTTGGATGAAATTTGGCACACGGGTAGAATATAACCTGGATTAACACATAGGATACTTTTTATCCGGATAGTATGTTCCCGTGGGACAATTATCGAACTCCACGCGGGCGGCGCCGCAGGCATAAGCTAGTAATTATATATTTCTGTGGGTATGAAGTTATTAGGTTATTTATTTATTCCAATCTTAAACCGAAATTGCCTGTAGTCACGTGGCATTTAGTCAGTTCAAGTGAAAGATTGCTTTACTGGTTCGTTCGTTTGTTGATCTAGGAAAAAAACACACACCATTATACAATTTTCCAAAAATCCAATGATGCATCGTTAGTTTTTATCAAAACCCGCCTCGAGACTCCTTTATTTTTACTTTCGTTGAGCTCCTTGAGTTATAAGTCGAGCTACACGATAACTGACAAATGCTTGCACTGACTGGACAGGTCCACTCAAATCTGTGTGGTTCTTTCTTCAAAAGACCATTTCAGACACTAATCTGCATAGTCCTCATGTAAATTGAGCAATGTCTGGACTTTAAAAGAGTACCAGTTAACAGAGAACCTCTGAGTTTGTTTCGGCTGTTTCTTCTCAGAGTAGTCAGGTACGAAACACCGGCCCCATCTAGTTTAAAAAAAAAAATACGTGTAAAAGTGTTTGTAAAAACATACTTGCAAAATAAACATCATTTATCATTTACAGTATTTTTTTAAATAGCAACATGAACGAAAAATAAAGGCTTCCCAGAGAGCTTAGACGACACATAATTTTCAAAGTGTTACGTATTTCTAAATGACTTTCAATGAAGCTGCCTCTTTGGTCTAGTCATCGCAATTACGACTGTTGAGCATGAAGCCCTGGGTTCGATTTCCGAGATGGGCAAATTGTTATTCAGTTTATCCATCAGGAAATTCCCAGTCAGCCACGGAGTCTGGATTTTTGCACGGTTGATAGCTTTAGGCTCGACCCGTTTTAGATGGCACTTGAACATAACTGGCAAAATGTGTGTGTACTAAAATGTGATAACAATGATGGTAATGCCAAAAAAAAAACAACCTCGAACCAATTTTTGCATTAGTGAAAAAGCAATGTAAACCATTAGTAGTACCATTTGAAACTCATTTCATACCATATGATGTGACCACACACATATTTTGCGAAAATTACGTTATTACTTGCTATTTTTATGGTTCCGTAGCCGAATGGCAGAAAACGGAACGCTTTTAGTTTTTTTTTCTATTATAAGAGATAAAATTCTGTGTTAGTTGTTTGTGAATAGTATTTTGAAAGTTAAATTGATCCCTTGGACCCGTCCAAGGGATCAAAACGATCAAAATTTGACGGTGTATAGGGTGATGGGTAATTAGTGACAGATACTTTAACACGTGATTATAAACACGTGATTATACTCATGATAACAAACAACTTTCCCAAAGAAACATTTTTTTATAATAATTTATTTTTATCAGCTGATAGGCCATAGGCGCGAGCGCGCGAATTTAATATGGCTTTTGTATTATTGTGATAAAACTGAATGAGTATAAAAAATGTTTCTTTGGTAAAGTTGTTTGTTATCATGAGTATAATCACGTGTTAAAGTATCTGTCACTAATTACCAGTCACCCTGTATGAAGAAAAAAAAGCTTGAAATTGTATCGCAGTTTATTTTTGACATCACATCGCTTGGTCATGAAATTGGCTTGTAGTGGCAGCTACTAGTACATATAGCCGCAAAGCAGGTGCTAATAACCTGTGAGCGTTTAATTATTTATTTTAATATTCAGTAGCCCACACACAATGGCCTCGTTTTCTTTCCCTGTCTATTAGCGGCTGATGAAAGCAGCTGATGGCTTATTATTAATAATAAATATCGTATTATGATGTTAATTTGAAGTTGGTTATAGGGTTACCATCTATTCGGATATAACTGACTTTTTGAACGCCTGTCCAGTGTCCACAGTTTGTCGAATCTTGTTATTTGTTTGGGCCTTTCCACTTAAGATGGAAGGGCTAGCCCTTCCATCTGTTGCTGGTCATTGTCAGGTTTTGTGTCGATTAAATCTAGATTAGCAACTGTAAATACGTATATATTGCAGAATTATAATCATTAAAATCATCACCAATTAAGCCCATAAAATGACGTTTTAGGGTTCCGTACCCAAAGGTTCAAACGGGAGCCTATTACTGAGACTTCGCTGTCCGTCCCTCCGTCCGTTCGTCTGTCACCAGGCTGTATCTCATGAACCGTGATAGTTAGCCAGTTGAAATTTCTACTGATTATGTATTTCTGTTTTCGTTAAAACAACAAATACTAAAAACAGAATAAAATAAATATTTAAGAGGGGCTCCCATACAAAAAAATGATTTTTTTGCTCGTTTTTATAAATAATGGTACGGAACCCTTCGTGCGCGAGTCCGACTCGCACTTGGCAGGTTTTTTTGATGAAATAGTCTACTCTGGTGTTTTTTTTTAAATGGAATATGGTGTACCTATAGGTTTCGGCTTTCAATGTAACAGGATTTTTCAAACACCTATTTACTTAGAGCGACTGCGTATCTAACCTCCATAACTCAAATAGCTGACAGAGCAATACAATACCCCCTGGTAAGACTGATTGTCAGACGTTTGGGCCTCTGACTACATAAAGAAAGTGTTGAAAAAAAAAAAAGAGTTTTTAAATTTTGAAATGGTTACCCTACCCGCCAATCTACTAGATGATCTTTAACTTCATTTGAAAGTGACCTAACTAGCCCTTAACCTTATCATGGATCTGATGGACGCAGGCGCATACGGGATTAATTCTATTCGCCATTTTAATCAATTCCTTTGTAAATGTCGAGGTAAGCGGACGTCGTTTATTATTCTTATAATAATTGTAATAAAACATGTTTTTTGGCGGTTAAATAATGCTAAGTTATTAGTAACGAAAGGTTCTCTTTAAGAAGTAAAGGCATAATGAATTGAAAAATGTCGAAATCAATGGTCTGAAATTACAAACAAGCCGTGAGCATTCGCGTGGTCGTCAATGCAGTTTGCTGAGCTCACTATTTGGATGGGTCACCACGAGATCTCCTTAGTGCATCGAGGACACAGAGCCGCGTAGTATATCTAATTTATTCCCGGTTGTGTCGGATAGAGAGGAAGAATATAGATCAATAGTGTGACAGTAGTGTCACTTTACCAAAAATAACTTTAAAACTTCAATAACTCTCCCTTTCTCTAACTTGACGATTTTTTAAGTTTTTACTAACCCTCATCTTTATCAGTCATCATCTTCCGGCTCTTGTCTCTTGTTATATGGGATAGGCGCAACACGTTTTTTTCTTCCATTCTCCTCGGTTAGCCGTCATGCAGCTAGGGCGCTGTCAGTTGTGACTGGTCATCTCTTAGCTGCCACGGTTTATTTTAATGACTTTATTTTTTAATTATTGATTTTAAACATTAGTCTGGACGCTCTTAACTTGCCCGTATTTCTACATCGTTCTCACATATTTGTAATTCTTAACATGAATTATGTAACCAAGATTTTGTAACATATTTTGATTTAAAAGAGTGTCCATGGAGTTTCTTGCCCATTCTTCTCCATAGAGATCTACGCTTTGGAATGCCCATTCCAAAGCGTAGATCTCTGCCGTAGTACTGTAGTTGCCTAACTACAGTACTTTCACAAGTTATTATGCCTTGTGACTGGGACTGTACCTTCGTGTATTTTTTTTTTTTGATTTTCAATAGTGCCTGTAATGTTCTAATTGAAATAAATGCTTTGAGTTTGAGTTTGAGCTAACTTTAACTTCTTTTTCTTTCATGTCAAACCTCATACAATCCATCGTTTATTGGTCTTCTTCTCCCTCACTATCCATCAAGTTTTCACTAACTCTAGACAAGGCAAAACTTATCTGTTTTAGGACATTTGTACTTCAAAGTCCATCATGCCTCTGAAAGGCTGTGTTCACAGAAAAGGTTGATCATTTCTGACTTTAGCACCAGAGTCCAGACGCTCTTAATTCATCCAAAAATAATAAACCAGCCCACCTCTACCAGTTAATTGAATTGTATCAAACATTTGCTTTAATTACTAGGTTCAAGACATGATCTTTGTTTATACGACTGCTTATAATTACTAGGTGCCTAGATGTGGCCACTCCCAATTCACATCATGGTCGACTGAAGATTGTATTCTGATGTTTATGTTAATGAAAAGATAATTGTTTCTGTCGTAAATTAATATGAATGTGGGTTTATTTATTTTAGAACCCATTTAGATGGGATATTTTCAATATTCATTCATCATTAAGGACAAACATGGTAATTATTTATTTCAGGGTTCATAGTAATCCACGACTCCTGAAATTCCCGGAGAGTTAGGAAGAGGTGTACCTAATAAGACACTCACTTTTCGCCAGTTATGTTTTTAGTCCCATGTAACAGGTGCGAGCCTTATGCCATCAGCTGGACACTAATCCAGACTACATGGCTACTACTGAGAAAATCTCGACGGAAAAATTAAAAAATAAAAACGTTTTTTGGCGCAATATAATCCAATTTTTTTTTTCTTTGTCCGTCGCGTCGGTTAGTTTATTGAAAAGTATTGGACACGTATTTTTTCTTTTTAGCGTGGTCATAAAATTACGGAGATATATTGAGTTGAAATGGCTCATGACGTCACATGCAGGTAAGTTTTATACCTACTTGTGACGTAGTAAGCCCCCACTCTCCAACTTTAATGAGTTTTAACTAAGTTTTTTTTTGATATTTTGATAAAACAAAAAATACGTGTCTAATATTTTTGTATTACCTGTCTGACGGACAAAATAGAATGTCGTTTTCTTTACCCAGTCCGATCCCCTATTGCCACAAGTACACACAATATTAAAAAAAAAACTAATATAAAATAAAAACTTAAAACTAAACAAGAAATACTGTGTGACTCACGGCAGCGCCCAACATATAAAAACCCATATGTTGACTTATATATTTATGAGTAAACATATTATCAACCTAAACTTTTCTTGAAGAAGTTGGGGCAACCTTCGGTCTGCTTGCAGCTGCATACGAGTATAAAAACGTATGTAAAAACGTGTAGTTCATTGTATACTTGTGTATTATAGAAGACAATATAATAATTTAAAAAAATCTACATGCTTTTTAAACCCTTCACTTATATTGACTTAAATAATGCATTGTTCCTCCTTTTTTTATGATGTCGGTTATAAAGAGCCCACGTTTCGTCCCACTGTAGGTAAGTAATGAAAACCAAGACCAGCACAAACTACAGCTTAAAAAACACTTATTAGCACTGACTAAGCAGTTACCATAAAAACTGAAACACTAAAACAAGACAAGTCAACATAAGCATCCCACACTTCAATATTTTATTTTAAAGACGTCATATACCCCATAAAGGTCAGGCGTAGCGTAATATTCCCTGGTCGAATCGCACTTTCATTGGGTAATGAAAGTTTTAGTGTGGCAACATTGTGGGTTATTAAACGTGACGTTCGATCGAGATGTTCTCATGAGGTGCAGACCTCCCTGGAGCGAGCACGGTGGAGGGCAGGGGCGGAGTCTGAGTTCATTTGTTTATAGTTAATTGATTTGGTGGGTGAAGAATAGGAGTGTAACTAGACAATGATATATTAATGTCTGTTCTTATGATGAAAGTCTAAGGGCAAATTTCACCAATGAAACTGAACGTGATCAGCATATCTAAACCGCAGTCAAGAGTTGTTTGTTTCATATTTTCGCTGACTGCTATTGAATTTTTTTGCCGGCTTTGCTTTTTATAAGCCGGTTGTGTTCAATTTAATTTGCAAAATTCGAGTTCCACTTATTTCATCATCTGCTTAGCATTTTCCAAACCATATTGGGATCAGCTTCCAGTTTAACGAGATGCAGCTGAATACCAGACCAACCTAGGCAAGTGGAGTTTAACATATTGATCGATCCGAGTTGCTGTCATTTTAGCCTCGAGCTCCTCTTAAATTTCATTCCAGTTAGAAAATGAATGGAAAATCATCCATCACACACCTTCTAAATATGACAAGTCTTTTAAAGTACCAATTAAAAAAAGAACAGCTACACACGCCAAACTAAGATTTAATTCGAAACGTAAGCTATTTTATAATTATCTACTTAATTATGCATCGTAAAGATTCATGTAGGCGCTCGCATGACAAAACAATAAACTGATACTCCATGTTTTTCTTCCCATATCAGCATGGTAATGCACTTCATAAATACATGAATATAATGCTTAGCATAAATCACAATAACTTACAATGACACGCGGTTTCACTCACAACTGTCAATCAAGTCTTCGTTACATAAAAATTATACAAAAATCATTTAGCAGAACGACTCATGGCTAAATATTAACAGCTGCGCAGGTCGATCCTGGAGGCTAAACTACGCTTCTTGAAGTCAATCTGTGGATGTGACCACCTGTAATATACCGAGTTTTCTCCGTGCCTCAGAAAACATGTTAGACCGTTGGTCTGGCAGTCATTTCTAGACCTTTGACAGTCATTACGCATAGTCAGAAGCCCGAAAGTTTGACAACCAGTGTTTCTTCCGAACTAAGTATCTAATTATCGGAGATAAGTTGCGTCGCTGATGAGCCCTGTCGGCGAAGTGTCTTGTCGGCGAAGAGTCCCGACGAAATAAAGTCTTGTCGGTGTTCAGTCTGTCGGCGTAGTGTCTGTCGGCGTTTAGTCGTACACTCCAAAGGGTAACGTGTTACCCAGTAACTAATTTGCCTGTCAGGTAGCCGCTCCATGTAAAATACTCGTATTCAGCTGCTTGTGGTTAGACTGGAAGCTGACCCCAACATAGTTTGGAAAACGCTAGGCAGATGATGGTGATGGTTTCGGAATAGTAAGAAAGGGCATGTCCCAAAAAAAAAATTGGTTGCCTGTAAAGTCGGTATACGGGCGAAAGTTTTACGTGACAACGACTTTGAGTGGTAAAATAATTTTAATGTGAATATTCATTCGTATAGTAGGAAGAAGGATGAAATAATAGTAACAATTTAAAACATTTATTTGCGCGTGCCTTTCACTTTTTATGTCTGTCTCTCTCGCTCTTAGGCGGGCTAACCATGCCCGAGTGGAAGGGACGCGTGCCTCTCACTCGCTCTCATTGTGAGCGCATAACGTGAGCGGAGCGTAACGCAGTTTCTTGAAGTGTCACCCGGCAAACCAATTTATAAGACGTTGTCACGTCAAAAGTTTGCGGTGATCATTTAGCAGAAAAAAATGCGCAAAGGAACCACTCGTCATTATTCTGAATAAGTAATTTATATTTAAATCCAAAGACACAATGTAATATGCAAATTATTCCGACGGTACGTTTATTGCGATACTATTAAACATGCAGTTCGGCCCTGTACGATCCGTATCAAAGAAAAAAAAATCAAAAGCGCACAGAAAATTATTTTCGAAGGTATTACAATAATTTATAGCTTCATTCCGATCGATTGCTCGCTCCTTGTAAATATTACATTTTTATGGTAAAATCTTCATGTAATTAACTCACGTAGTTTATTAATAAACTCAGTCGGGAGTGGTTGGAAGTTAATTTACTACAAAATAATTGATCGCTGGAAGCTTCGGTTGTTTTAGCGGAGAACTGATATGGGTCACGTTGCTTACATTATTTTAATTGAATACGAGTTTATTTATATAATTACAGGATTTAATCGCACACTGTTTGATATAGTGAATATTAATTTAAATATTAAAAATAAGAGCATATCTTATTCATAACCGCACTGCAAAATTTTAAATTATACATCAAAAACGACCAAAAATGTATTGCAGTAGTTGAGAACTATCGCTCTGTTCTTGTTGTAGTGAAAAAAATTGTAACCTGCAAAACAGCTTTGCTGGAAAGTTCAATAGACTACTTAGAAGCTAACACCTTAATCATCAAATTCTGATTACACTAGCATTTCTCCGTCTAACCCTATTCACATCACGACGCAAAACAGTTCCATAAAAAAATAATCAATATTTAATTTACAATTCGCTTACGTTCGCTCGATTCGATCACGAGCCGTTCACTTCCCCATTCATCTTTCAACTGCTCCACACTTATTATAAGACGAAATCGATTCAGCGCAAACGAGATCTCGATTCTCGATTCCCGTTCCCATAAATCTTTTTGCGGACGCTCCGGGCGCACCGTAACCGATTAGTAGGTGCACCACGGTTATCTGACGCGAGAAACAATTTCCAATGCATTATATAAATTATGACTTCATCGGAGAAACACGGGTCACGACTCACGCGGGTGAAACAACAGTGAGTTGTGTGCAAATAGTAGGGCAGCGGATGACTTGCAATTTTGTGAGATTAAAATTCGTTTGTTTTTTTTTGTTTATGGTTGATATTCAGAGAAACTTGTAATGCACTTACTAAGAGGCTCAGTTTTATCGATATTTTTTTCGTTAAACTTTTGGGAAAACTTTGGCAATTGGAGAATCGTCAAGGAATGTTTCGATTACTAAGTTGGTGATCAAATGCTAGACCATTAGTTTTACTTTGTTAGATAGTGGTTTCAATGAAAAACATGTGTGGGTAGAGACGGCAAGATCTGTTGTTTTTTTTTTAAGGACATCATTGACAGAGAGACTGTACTATGTGTACTGTAGGAAGAAAAGGATAGGCTGTAGTATAAGGAAAGCACTCATTGCACTCTCAAAGTCCTGGCTGGATACGTAGCTGAATATGTTTCTAATCTTCTTCTTTTCGTGTGGTTACTGACTATCCTGGTTAATCCTGCCTTTTTCTTTGAATATCAAAATAACACCTCTTATTGGAAAACCCTGTATCTTTTTTATGTTTCTAGTGCCACAACTATAATTATGAAGTTTTATAAACTGTTTTTATCTGTGACAAATAGAACTAAGTCGACTAAAGAAGTTCTCAGAAAAAATTACAACTTCCCTGTGTCGACTTTCCTCCACAAAAGACTAAAAGTTTCACAATAACTTTTGATTAAAAAACGAAACAACACTAATTCTCCGCCCACTTTATCAAAATTAACTTGGCCACACACGTCGAAAAAAAAGAAAATCTGAAGATTCTAAATTCAAACATTCTCACGATCATGTTCGGCTAACTTCGGCCATTCAAAAAGGCGTCGTTTCCGGTTCCTCCAGACGCCGTGGCTGCTGACATTAAATTTGATGGCCGCGACAATTGATGTAATTACTTCATTAGTTTTACTTTGTTAGATAGTGGTTTCAATGAAAAACATGTGTGGGTACAGACAGCAGGATCTGTTAGGTTTTTTTTTTTTTTTAAGGAAGTCATTAACAGAGAGACTGTACTGTGAGTACTGTCGGAAGCAAAGAAGGCTGTAGGATAAGGTGAGCACTCATTGCACTCCTGGAGAGTGCCCTGGCTGGAGGAGGCCTTACACTCAAGGCATCCACAGGATAGTCCGGTTAAGCAGAAGCCAGCCTCAAAACTTGAACTACGAGATGCCACTTCAAAAAAAAAATCCGGCCAAGAGCGAGTCGGACTCGCGCATGAAGGGTTCCGTACCATTATTTATAAAAACGAGCAAAAAAATCACTTTTTTGTATGAGAGCCGCCTTAAATATTTATTGTATTCTGTTTTTAGTATTTTTTGTTGTAGCGGCAACAGAAATGCATAATCTATAGTTTCAACTGGCTAACTATCACGGTTCATGAGATACAGCCTGGTGACAGACGGACAGCGAAGTCTCAGTAATAGGGTCCCGTTTGACCCTTCGGGCAAGGAACCCTTAAAAACAGCACTCTCCAGGACTTGAATGTGGCAAACGATAGACTTGTCCAGGTCGCTCCGTACTGGTCAGAAATATTCAGAGTCGAAAAAAAAATCTGATTCGAGAGAGCAGAAACTTACCGATGACTTACTTGATAGTAAATTGTTTCCACCACTACTTATTGGGATGACGATTTGCAACTTTGAAATAAGACCCCTATTTTATTATGTACTGGGTTCAACATGCCACGTTCGTAACAAAATAAAATTACAATTAATACAGTTTGATAAAATAACTTTTAAATGTTGCTAAGTAACATATTAATCAACGGTCGTAACTGTATACACATGTTAATATGGAGGCAAAGCACAATAGGGGATTGGACTGAGTAAAGAAAACGACATTCTATTTTGTCCGTCAGACAGATAATACAAAAATATTAGACACGTATTTTTTGTTTTATCAAAATATCAAAAAATTACTTAGTTAAAACTCATTAAAGTTGGAGAGTGGGGGCTTACTACGTCACAAGTAAGTATAAAACTTACCTACATGTGACGTCATGCGCCATTTCAACTCAATATATCTCCGTTATTTTATGACCACGTGAAAAAAGAAAAAATACGTGTCCAATACTTTTCAATAAACTACCCGAAGGACAAAGAAAAAATAAATTGGATTATCCCCTTCATTTGCCTAGCGTTTTCCAAACTATGTTGGGGTCGGCTTCCAGTAATATCAATTGCAACTGAATACCAGTATTTAACATGGAGTGTCTGCCTATCTGACCTCCACGAACCCAGATAGTTCTTGGTGAAACGATACCCTTGTTAAGACTGGCTGTTAGACTTTCCACTGACTACCTGTAACCACTGGCAAAGACATACAAATGGAAGAAACTCGGTGCCTATGTACCATCCACTATACAACCTAGGCAAGCGCGCCTTCATCTGAAGATGGACCCGAGCGGCCGTTATTATTTAGCAGCTGTATGCTCATATATCATAAAGGGTGTAAAACACCTCTTAACGAAGCCGACAGGCACTGGTTCTCCCTGTCATTGCGATCATTTTTTTGTTCTACACCATACCTGGGAACCTTCTAGTTACGGAGATATTAGGGGTCAAAGTTCCAACTTTTTGACAAGTATTTTTTTAAATACAAGTTTTAAATGTAAGATTTTTACTTTAAACACCTCCACGACCGCCGTACTATTCAATCCGTCCATCAGCACAATGTTTTGAGTACGTTACATTGAGTTCTACCTTAAAAGAAGATTTTACACCCCCCAAAAAAAAGTCGTTTCCCAGCAATAATTTTTGTGTTAAGTTACTTAGTTTCATGTACAGAATGCTTGGTTGACGGCTTCGTGATGAGGTGATTTACACGGTGTATATCATATACAAGGTGTTGTTTTGCATTCTCGTCAAATTCAAGGAGGTAACTATGTTAATGATTCTCGTCCCGAATCAATAATAAAATGGTTAGGTAACTTTTACTTTTTTCTTATTTACGAAAATCGGTAAGTGTGAACCATTCTTGTTTTAAACGCGAGCCGTCTGATTCTCGCCCTATAACCGCGCTTCCACACATACAAACAATCTCAAACGTTTGTTTGATAATTTCTGATTCCCTAAACCACGTTAAGGGGGTTATTCTGAAATACTGACGAACATATTATAAACATCCAAAAAAATCAGCGTTTATTAATAATTAACTGGGTACCGTAATTTTAATTGATTATTTAAGTCTTTTGTGAGAACCTCCGGAATTTTGACAAGGATGGAAAACAACACCTTGTATATCATACTTCGCTTGCGCATGAACTGATTAATGAAAGATTATTTCACTAGATAAGCATTTCCTTCTCAATCATGTATCCAGTCAGATCTCAAATTAGCCTATTTTCCATCGCATACCCTTGCTTCCTGTACATTCTTAGTCATATTCTGTTCCATCCTTGCCTGATAGAAAAATAAATAAATTGATTGATGTATTCTTTGCTTTTGTGTTCATAAAGATACATTACTAGAACGCGATGTTGTGCTAATAAACACAACCTAAAAACTAATGTGCTATACCAGAAGAACTATTAAATTATTCTGTTTTTTTTTTCATTGTTATTATTAGTAGTATCATTTACTTAAAAATTCAAGCTCTCTTTAAAATAAAACACAGAACTGTAGGAACGTGGTTTTTAATTTTCATATTTATTTTAAGAAGAACCCGTTAACAATTAAAATACCTCCTCGCGAACGAAACTATTTTAACTAACTGAATATTTTTACAGAAATAAAAATTAATGAAGAGTAGAAAGCAGGTACCTACCGCGCAAATGACCGGTCACATTAAATCTTGATTAGTCAGACGTAGGTAGGTACATAATTACACAAATTGGTGAACTCCAACTAATTGCTAAGGTACCGCACATCACAGGATAATAAAAAATAAGCACAGGGAGGTATTCAAGCAGTCCCGCATTCTGTCAATAAAAATTAAACATTTCATTAAAAAAAAGTAATAATATTTCTTCAGCGATTCCTCGACTGTTGTGCTACCATTATTGGTGTTTACATGTATAGTCTGATACGCAATTAGCAGCTCTCACACCTTTTCTGACAACTTTGTTGGACGTCATTCAATTTTATCGTGTAATTAGAGTCCATAAAATCAGTAGATGTCGGCGTCAGACGCTAGTGAAGACGATGCTCCGGCATTTTTAGGATAGCGACCGACATTCCGTGTACAGGGATGTACTCACTTAGCTTCTATAATGAACTACGGTTCCGCTTGATAAATACTTGTAAGTAGGCGCAGTTTATTATAATGTGAAAATATTGTTTCGCTGGGTTAGCAACCGCACAACATGTCATTGCTTTGTTACATTCTACGAGCTACTTATTTCCCAGCGTGAACTACATTTTACTTGACCAGAGAGCGACCACATCTATGAAACTAAAACCGCAGGCACGCAGAGTATGCAATTAGATGCAACAATGTCAGAGATGTTAGGAGCACAAAGCTCTCAACGTTTATTGTCATTACCCTTTTGAGTGGGCACATACTACGAGAAAACGGGAAGATATAAATAGACACACATTTCTGGGTGTAAAAAATGTATGAATAAAGTATAATTGAACGTCGCGGCGGGCGATTGCACCATACTGTGCAGCCTCGGTCCAGCCCTGCGCGCTCTAGGATGCCGAGCGCACCGTCCACGATATTTAAGCGAGTTTAAAACTAAGATTAAAGTTGTCGCCGCAACAGTTTTTGCACTATTAACAAGCATGCTCATAAAGCAGTTTTTCTTTGTCGACTCTTTAAAATAACAAGCTTAACCTTTTCGAAGCCCGTCTATAAATAAATAGAAATCGTCGTTGAGATATTTCATGTTTTGCGTGGGATATTTATTATTACGATCAGTTTTTTTATTAATTAACTAGAGTGTGTGACCGTTACGAGTGTAGTAAGATTACATCTGGCCCACCTCTTCCCATTTCTCGGCATGAATTATACATGATAGGTATCTAATTTACATCGCATCAAAAACACTTCGTGGCTCTAAATCGCCGATTTGGCCATGTCGGCGATTTAAACTGTAATTTTCCGGTTTAACCGATATATTATCGTAACCTGATGATTAAGTGCAGAAGAGTTATGTTGTCGGTCGGATTTGGAACATAAAAGCTTTCATTATAATGAGAGCTTTTTAAGTTTCGATTATGTGCTGTCAAGAAAAGTGGTAAAACTCAAAAGCTTGAACAAAAGACATTTATTTACTTAGTTAGGTTCACCAAGAGTAGTTAAAGATATTATACGTATAGGAACATATCAGTAATTGAGTCTTAAATCTAACTGAACAACCAATTACAGGCAAACACCACCTACAAAATGCTTTTTGTAATATTATAAATTGAATTTTAAAGACTTAATGTTCTTAAATTCTAGTTAATTATATCAAATACGCATACTAATTACGTTTGACAAACGTCGATTTTGGGTCTGCGTGGACGTCAACCAGGTCGCTGCGTTCGTTTATGAGTTTGCACATGCGAAACACGTTTCATGTCATGAAACTTGGTTCCTCTTTATTACAAGGAGATATAAATCAGCAGATTGAAAAAAGCTAGGCCCAGCACTGGGTGAAGTTGGCTGAATATGATGATGAAAAATAAATCTTCCTTCTCTACCATTTTACATTTCCTAATTCCACGCAAAATCACCGTTGTACAATTAAATTAATTTAATTATAGATAACGAAGCGCGAATATAACAATAGTAAAACTAATCGAACGAAGGCAAAAACGTTACGGCTCGCAAATTATACAAAGCATTACAAACGTGAACTATTGATATTCGAAACAATAAGTTATCGTCTTTCGACGCGCCTGCGCAGCTTTATAGGGTTGTTAGATTCGATAATTTTATAACCAAAATATATCAACATTGATCTGAGTTTTGTGTGAAAAGTACACACGACAACCAATTAGGCCATGTAAAACCGAATTAAGCTGATATCTCATGAAAGCTCATACAAAACTACGTCAGGTTACTAGAATGTATATTGATGTGTCGCCCGTGTGTACTCACAACTCTCAAGGCTAATTTTACTTCTACTGGACGCTTTGACCACATTTAAACTGCTGACAGTAACATCATTGCTATTTTCTTCTTTCTCTTATTATCTTACTTCCATATTACTTATTACTTTGCACCATTGATTCGTGCAGTAAGAGTAGGCTCTAAGTATAATGTCTCGGCGTTTGGACATATTATCTTGCTCTTTGGCGGAATTCCAGAGGGTGACACTTAGTATGTTGTCCACTGTGTAACTTGTACTTCTTCCCAGACCCGTTACTTGGGACTGGACAATTAGCAAATGATGACTACTTTTGTTAGCTTGGGTCTTACCTGTTAAAACAAATGTAAGTGTTAATGAATAAAATAAATATTATACAGTTTGGGCCCAGTAGGTGGCCACGTTTATTCCAGCAGCGGTGGGGCATAGACAATCCGATTTTATAAAATCGGGAAGTGTTCGAAAGCACTACCAGCGTTAACACTACTAACGCCAGTAGCGTTTTCGACCATTAGAACATCGAAGCCACAAATCAAACACCTTTTTAAACGCTTTAACCCTAGCTCAGCTGTACAGCTGTCCAGAGGTCTGGTAACCCTACACCTAACTAATGGAACTGATTAGTGCTGGGGGTATTGTTTAATTGTTATAAATTACAGCGAGGCGATGCCACTCGTGCGCAGTCGCAATTATATCGAGTTCTGAGTGCTAGGCAGGAGCCCTGGCGTTGCTTGGAAGAACTAAGAAGTTATTGAAATTGATTTTGAGTGTTCTATGCGAGGCTGAAAGGTTAGGATTAAGCCCCTGTTTTTACCCATACCATATTATTATGAATAGTTGTTTACTACTTAGCTAATCACAAATAAAATATTATTATTGGCTGACCTAATCCGGCTGACCGCAAGTCTTTAATAGATTCCGGATCCAGGTTGGTCGCCGCAAGGAAAACCTGCTCTGGTAGAAATTCATTAATGACTCTGCTCTGGAGTGTAAAATGTGGTCCTGTTCCACAAACCTTGAGGCACTTAAAATCGTGTCCTACGAGTCCTGTTTTTTGTTCATTGCAGGAACTTATGTTCGCTATACAGGGCGCCAAACCAGTGGCTTAGTTCTGGGCTGACACAATGTAGATTGCCATCGACACACGAAAAAGAAGAAGATGATAAAATATTTACGACTAAACGCCCACTGTCTGCCATGGGTTTAGAACGTGTGGCTTAAGTGTAACACAAAGGCGGACATAGAACCTTACTTAAGCCCAAAGATGTGAGTAAAACCATGCTAGCAACTAATAGCTTAAAGAATGTGCGATTGATACCATCATCATCATCATCATCACCATCTGCCTAGCCTTTTCCCAAACTTTGTTGGGGTCGGCTTCCAGTCTAACCAGATGCAGCTAAGTATCAGAATTTTACATGAAGTGATTTCCTATCTGACCTCCACAACCCAGTAAGTACTGGGTAATACGAAACCCCTTGGTAAGACTGGATGTCAGACTTTCGGCTTCTACTTGTAACGACTGTCAAAGATCTCCAAATGACAGCCGGGACCAACGGCTTAACGTGCTGTCCGAGGCACGGAGGAAACTTGGTATGTAATTATGGTTACCGATCTTCGGACCGACCTCGGCAAGCACGGCTTAACCTTGGAGATCGACCCGTGTGGCTGTTATTATTTAGTCACGAAGCTCCTCGACTGACACCACGCTTGGCAAAATGGCTATTGCAAAAATCGAATAAGAATACATACCACTTGATTATTAAATATTTAACACGCCACCTGCCTATCCCTTTGTTTTATTTATTTCAAGATTTTCCATTAAGGTAGATAATTATGTAATTAATACACAATATACTCAATTAAAGATGAACTCATCTTCAACAGTTTATGTAAAGTAAAATCACTTGATTTTATCGTCCATTACTGTTCACCATAAATACATAGTACGTGGGCTGTACTTAAAGCCTTCAATCTATATAGTACTTATGTCATCAACGAGATTAATCTCAATGATGATTGGATGATCACGATTAACTTTTAGAGGACGCTTAGATGAAAGAGTTCTCGCACACGGCAACTTTTTGTAGCGATGCTGTCGCGTGTGTGTATCGATACAGCCGCAATGCTGTCGCTGGCTGTGTACTTTCGCCCAGATTCTGTATCGCTACTATTGCGATACTGTCGCGATGCAAACGCGACTCAGCATCAAACGTTTCTGTGTCGAAAGACTCCATTTTTTACATGTGACGGACAACAGCGCTGTCTGCCCGTTAGTGTCGCACTGAGTGACACGGCACATTTCCCAGCACCCTTCGTTTCTCCGGTGTCGTCAGGAGGCCTACTCTCTTTCTCCGAAACGTAGAAAGAGAGTAGGCCTCCAGAAACGGACGCGTGTTTGCATTGATACAGTCGCGATGCTGTCGCGCATGTGTATCAATACATCCACGCGTTTGTATCGTTTCTGTCCCACGTTGCAAACGCGACTAACGCGCGATAGTAGCGATGCAGAAGCGCGTTTACAAAACGTGCGACAGCATCGCTACAAAAAGTCTCTGTGGGCGAAAGGCCCAAGACAAAGTAACGTTGTTGACACATCTTGACATCAATGATATGAAAACTTGAAGTTTTAAAAGTATACTCTAATCAACTTATCTGTGCAGAAGAATATAGTACTAAATTAAATGTACCAAGATTGACATAATTTCGTTGCATTTTTGCTTGATAAGCAGTGCCGCCTAGAACTGCGCGCTTAAAGAGTTAGGTACCTATAAATGAAACCAATCTTATTTTTCTGTAATTGGCATCTGATCTAATGGCAACCTTTGCAGTTGCAAAACCAGTACAAAACCAGCTATTATTTTTGACAAAAAAATCTTTAAACAAATCGTTAAGAAACGGCAATTTTTAAACGTCAAAATCACTTTATATTGTTGTTATTCATGGTGGCAAGAAGAAGTGGCGGAACAAACTCCCCACTAACTCATTATATTTGTTTAGTTATAAGAACTTGATTCTATTTAATTGTATTTAAAGTAACATGACCAAACAGTGTGTTCCTATTGACATTGTTCGTTATCAAGATATCAACACGTACTGTGCCCATATTTGAAAAATAAATTAAAATGTGTTAGTACACATATTCATTTATTTTAGTTCCAAAAGATCGACAGATATACTCAACTAAACTGACATTCAACTACTTTCACAATTTTTATCGCAATTAAAATTGTGACAGCAGCTTGGCTTAAGGTGTTATTTACCCCAAAGACATAAATCTACCAAGGTGGTAACTCCAACAGTGGCACTGACAACTTATAAATATTCCATCTGCACCACTACAGTTGCAATTGAGCAATTTCGTAATTTAAAAATCATAACAGATGTATGTACGGACAGTCAGGTGCATTTTATAATGAGCTACGAAAATTGTTTCCGATATTTCATTTGGCACGATACGTTGATGGACGGTCAGCAAAATGAGGTGTTACATTTAACATACACCTCCGTGTGGGAATTCATTTCTTTTTAGGGTTCCGTACGCAGAGGGTGCCAACGGAACCCTATTACTAAGGCTCTGCTGTTTTTCAGTCTGTCGCAGGTCTGTCATATATCTTCTGAACTGTAGTAGAGAGACACTTGGTTTTTTTATCACAGAGAGTGTATCACCGGCCGCTATAATAACAAATATCCTACTAATATTATAAATGCGAAAATTTGTGGGGATGTATGGATGTTTGTTACTCTTTCACGCAAAAACGACTTAACGATTTTGGATGAAATTTGGCACACAGGTAGTTTTTAAGCTGGATTAACACATAGAATTCTTTTAATTCCGGGATAACGATCCCGTGGGACAATAACATAATAGTTATAATTAAAATCAAGTTTTAAACAAAATATCATTCAGAAAACGGCAAACATACAAACGTCTAACCAGTTCAATTTTATTATCTTCGTTGTACGGATCTTTCCTTGTGTAAGTCCGACTCGCACTTGTCCAAATAACTTTTTTTTCTTTGTTGCCGATTTCCCCTCGCTTTTGTTTCCTTTGAACTATTTTGTTCGGTATTCTGTTGAAAAGAAACCGGTAAGTATGTGTAAAATGTAAAAGAGTGTAGTATGAGGCAGATGTGGTGTTAATACATTATATTAGTACTGAGTGTGTTAATGAGTCGAGATTTATTACAGTAATCTGCTGCAGTTGTGGGAAAGTTTGCTTTTATTTATCGTTTATTAGTAGTCGTTTTAGCTCGTGGCTAAATAATAACAGCCGCGAGGGTGGATCATTAAAGTTAAGCCGTGTTTGCCCCGTGGATGGGTGACCATAATTACATACCGAGTTTCCTCCGTGCCTCGGAAAGCACGTTAAGCCGTTAGTCCAAGCTGTCATTTGTAGATCTTTGACAGTCGTTACGAGTAGTCTGACATAACTTCATTCCTTAATTTTATTCATTTTCATATTTCATATTTCATTTTTAACCGACTTCTAAAAAAGGAGGAGGTTCTCAATTCGGATGTTTGTATTTTTTGTTTGTTCGCGCATTACTCCGTCGCTTGCCAACCGATTTGGAAAATTCTTTTTTTGTTGGAAAGGGTATACTTCCCAAATGGTCCCATAGTCACCAAGTCGGGATCTGATGATGGAATCTTGGCGAAAACGAGGGAACTCTTCAAATTTTATAGGAAAACGTATAGTGATTTTGATATTTTCTACAACAAGTGAAGCATTTGCGTCCAATAAGAACCATTCTACCATCAGATCTGATGATGAATCCAAGAGACAGGCTTCGGAACTCCATAACAAGGCAATGAATCTTAGCTGTGTTTGGGCTTGTTGGAATTGTAACGGTATGCTCTTTCCAGGTATATACCGATTACGCTGAGATTTATGATCCGATTTGCGTGATTCTTCTTTAGTTTGATGTGGAATAGCTGCAATTTGGTCCCATAAAAAAATAATATAGTTTGGCCATATAGTTTTCATTTTATTAACATTTTTTTTTATATGTAAATTTTTCACGTATGTACACCGATTTCTCCGTGATTACTGGACCGTTTTAGACGATTTTTCATTCATTTGGTAGAGAAAGCTTGCCCGGTGGAGCCATATGAATTTTATTATCTTTGCTTAGGTACTTTTTGAGTCATCCTCTTTATTATGCATTTTGACCTTTGTCGTAAAAACGGACGATGTGCTGGTGTCTAGTTAAAATGTAAAAATTATACTTGACTAGGATTAAAGTGAGATACCACAACTGAAAAGGCTAAAATAAATACTTTTTTACAAAAAAAAAATAACCGACTTCCATAAAACACTAAAAAGTGGCAAATAATTTTAGTTTCGGAAGTCGGTGGCAAAAAAGTAAATGAAACAAACAAGTCACCGACTGCCGAAACTAAAATTATTTGCCACTTTTTAGTGTTTTATGGAAGTCGGTTATTTTTTGTTTCGTTATATTTTAATTATTATTCTATTTTTTATTGCATGAATATTGACTAAAGTGTACCTATAGTATTGTTGTGTTACTAATATAAGTCAAGGACCTGAAATAAAGTTTTAGGGTTCCGTACCTCGAAAGGAAAAAACGGAACCCTTATAGGATCACTTTGTTGTCCGTCCGTCTGTCTGTCTATCAAGACCCTTTTTCTCAAGGACTCGTGGAGGTATCAAGCTGGAATTTATATCAAATACTCAAGCTTACTGTCCCTTGAAGCTGTGAAAAAATCAAACTTCTAAGCTAACGCAATCAAAAGATACAACCGTTTATGCCGCAAATTTATGATTTATTAATAATATTCTAGAATTTTATGTTGTTGTCACTATGGTGAATGCTTCGTATACCTATAATAGGCGTACATACCAGCACTTTTATTTTAATTTTATTGTTTTCTGTTATAAATTGTATGTATTGCTGTTGGTGTACCTAATACATAAATAAATTTCCGCAAATTTTCGACACTCGCATGGGAATCAAAAATCTACAGGGTACTTCGTAAACGTAAACTCAGATTCTTGACATTGGAATCTTTTCATTTATGCACAGATAAAGGAAAAATTGCGAAAACTGTTAAGTTTTTGTTACATCATATAATAAAAATATTTTAATAATTTTAAACTTACTACCTCTTTCCTCATGAACGCGTAGAGGTATTAAATTGAAATTCATATCAAATACTCAAGTCTATAATACCTTTAAGCTGTAACAAAATCAAACTTCTATGTCAACGCAATCAAAAGAAACAGCAATTTAAGCAGCATTTTTTCAAACTCGCAACTACTCGCAAGGGAATCAAAACCTAAAGGGTACTTCCAGTCGACCTTGAATCTTGAAACTTGGCATGAAGCAATGTTTCATAGCAAATTAAAGGAAAAATTCCGAAAACCTTAACTTTTTACTTCCATCACATATTTTTATTTATTCGCTTCACTAATTTTGGTTTGTACGGAGCCCTCGGTGCCCGAGTGCGACTCGCACTTGGCTGGTTTTTTTTTAAATTCTAATCACTAAAAGCGACTTGACTTGAAATTTCCACAGGAATCCAATCAATCAGGAATGTGGTACGTTGCCACTATATTCAAGCAATAACCTTCCCCCACTTCTTGGCCTCCCAATATCTGTCGCGGCGCGGACCGAAGGCGTGTAAGCATTAAGTTTAGTGGTCACGAGCGCCAGCTTACGGCCCACAATACATCTGACGAAAGCCATCAATGGGCCGCTCGTTAACCCCACTACAGAGGATCGTGCGAAGTCCACTAGCGACCCCTACTATCTGTTTGCAGATTGACAAAGAAGAAAGATAGTTTTTGAAAAATAAAACATAAATTCTAAAAAATTTAGTCAAAACGGTCACCTGCTGGTTAGGATGGTTCTTACAAGCTATTCTGAAATAGATAATTATGTTAACCGAACTTTGTATGGAAACCTGTACTAGGTGCTCTTTCTGGTTCATCTGAAAAATGATGTGACCAAGATTTTGTAACATATTTTGATTTAATTGAGTGTCCATGGGGTTTCTTGCCCATTCTTCTCCGAGAGATCTACGCTTTGGAATGGGCAATACTTTCACAAATTATTATGCCTTGTGACTGGGACTGTAGCTTCGCGGTTTTTTTTTTTTTGACTCTTGAGCTTTGAGTTTGAATAAAAATATCAGCCTGCCTCTACATTTTGATGAGTTATAGGAAGATAAATGTATGCAACAGCTGATTTTTATTGGCGATTTCAGGTTATGTTCACAAGTAAAAGGAGTTCACGATGTTGAGTACAATGGCCCAATAAGAGGTATTCAGTTATTTTAACTACACCCGGTACCGAAATACTTCAAATCTTTTACAAGTTAACAACCAAATGCCAACTAATTTTGAATATAATCAAAGAACTAGTTTTTACTACACCAATATAAATGTCTCCAATTATCCAGTAAGAACAGGTAACATTTAATTAGGAACAAATTTTTACTTTGCAACAATCATTAGTGCCATAAACCATAATTAACAGTTCATTAATTTTTATTTCCGACAAGCAATTTGAAGCGCGAAGTAATTAAAGAAATTGCTGCAATCCTCATTAATAATTTAGGTTTATTCGTGATACACGACTTGCGTTATATAATTGTGGGCGAATTTATTGAATTTGTGTGTTTGGTAACTGTTAATTTAGTAGTTTGAATCAGTAAATAGCTGTTAGTTTGAGATTAAAATATATTTTTTTTAAACTTTTAATTGGCATTTACAATCGTCTAAACTGCGAGAAGCTTCCTATAATTTTGAGTAACGTAAATAAAGGGTGTTTTATAAATAATTATAAAAAAATAACCTTTCATGTGTTGGCTATCCTATTAAGGCGGTACCCTGACAAAATAACCTTGAGCATTCGTTCCCTATAAATTCTATCTTCTATCTCCTCCGAGATACGTAGCGAGTACGCTCAGATTTTAGAATAAAATCTTAAAAGACGCCAAAATTTTAATTTATAAAATAAAATTTTGGCGTCCTTTTTTCTTTCTTATTGTTTATTATTAAATTTCTTATTCATTAGTGTAAGTAGCAAATCAAAATAGTGGTTACTTTACGAGGAGATGCATTTTATCAATAATTATTTCTAATTTCTGTGGTTTCGTTGTGAGGAGTTTAATTATACATTGTAGTACTAAAAACAAAAAAAAAATACCATATTGGAGTCTTTAATTTAATTTATATTTTATAAGTTGGTATAGCTTTTGGATTACGAGTAGATAACTCCGAAAAACGGCTACCGCTGCGTTTTGTTTGCGCCTTAACTACGACTGCAATATACTCTGAACTAGTTTAGTAATACATCTTTCTTAAGTTCATAGATAATTATTTTTCAATCTTTTGACCACGGTTTCACCTAAGCAATCATAGTCCTTAAGTAACAAATGGTAGTGGTTATATTCCCATGAGCGTGTCGCGTCGTGTTGCCGATAGCATCATGTTGGAGCGATTTCGGTGTTCAACCACCTTAAGTTAAGGAGGTCCTCACACTGCGGTATTGCTAAAACATTACTTTCGGGAGGAACTGAGGCTTACGAGTCTTCCGTACCAAGTAAAGAATGATATCCTTCGGAGAAGCATACCAAGCAAATGGAGAAAGAAGACTTTATGAAAGGACTAGCTGTGCCCGCGACTTCGTCCGCGTTGAATTTAACAAAAAATATTTAGTTTGTTTCGTTTTTCATTTTATTTTAATAATATTATTTTTTTTTTTTTTAGAAAAAACTAAAAGTAGCCTAAGTTACTCCTTTTACATCAGCTATCTGCCAGTGAAAGTCCTGTCAATATCCGTCCAGCCGTTCCAGAAATTAGTCGGAACAAACAGACAGATAGACAGACAGACAAAAACCGGCCAAGTGCGAGTCGGACTCGCGCACCGAGGGTTCCGTACAAACCAAAATTACTGAAGAGATTAAATAAAAATATGTGATCAACTAAAAATTTAAGGTGTTCGTAATTTTTCCTTTATGTGTGCTATAAAACATTGCTTCATGCCAAATTTCAAGATTCTAGTTCGACTGGAAGTACCCTTTAGGTTTTGATTCCCTTGCGAGTAGTTGCGAGTTTGAAAACATGCGGCTTAAATTACAGTTTCTTTAGATTGCGTTGACATAGAAGTTTGATTTTGTTACAGAGGTATTATAGATTTGAGTATTTGATATGAATTTTAATTTAATACCTCAACGCGTTCATGAGGAAAAGGGTAGTAAATTTAAAATTATTAAAAATATTTTTATTATATGATATAACTAAAAATTTACGGTTTTCGCAATTTTTCCTTTATCTGTGCTTTAAGACGTTGCTTCGTACCAAATTTTAAGATTCTGAGTTCACGGGAAGTACCCTGTAGGTTTTGATTCCCTTGCAAGTGTCGAAAATTTATGGGAATTTGCGGCATAAACGGCTGTATCTTTTGATTGCGTTGGCTTAGAACTTTGATTTTTTCACAGCTCTAAGAGACAGTAGATCTGAGTATTTGATATAAATTCCAGCTTGATACCTCCACGCGTTCCTGAGAAAAAGGGTCTTGACAGACAGACAGACGGAGAACAAAGTGATCCTATAAGGGTTCCGTTTTTTCCTAATGAAGTATGGAACCCTAAAAATTGTAAAAAATGTTATTTTGGTAAATGTACAAATAAATACAAACAAAATAAAAAAACACACTAACATGTAATGTACGTATATACATTCATATGCATGTAGTAAAAAGCGGTTATTTTAATTTTACAAACAGACACTTCCATTTTATTTATTTGTATGTATGTACTATGTGTGTAAAGATTTATAGTTTAACAGTTATAGCTATCGCAGGTATTAACTGAGATGAATTTACTTAAAAGTTGCATCTTGATTTGAGACGGGAATCGCATTTCTGATACCAACCTCAAGACGCCAAATTCCAATAGGTTACATGTAATATCCCATTCTCGTGGTACCTAAGTATACCAGGTCTTGTTTTAACCCCAAATATATATGCATTTGCATCCTCTCTTCATTTACCAGAGACTCCTTGCGCTGGTTACGACATACTTTATAATTATTTATTAATATGAAAATAATAGAAATGATACTTCGACAAAATCTTTTTGCTTTCTGAGCTTGATGTTGCTCAATCTTTCCCATAATAGGTCCCTAGATACTTACGTTAGTACTTTCAAAAATATATAAAACTATTGAGGATACTTGGGCAGTTTAGACGAACAATGATAGCGAGGAAAAGGTAACTGGCGAAAGGCATGTTACCTCGACCGAGCCAAATGTCTGAGATGAACGAGAGATCGGGTCATGCGCACCAAACTACTAGGGACCTTAATAAAAGACTAGGTATATTGAAGATCTACTGATAATAGAAACATTGTAAGTTGCACATTGTTGATTGCAAGTGACTCCTCTGCTAAGCATAATTTTCTGGTTTTGATTCACAGGTCGAGCAAAGTTCTTTCTTTCATCTGCCTAGCCTTTTCCCAGACTCTCTTGGGGTCAAAATCAAAAATCAAAATTAAAATATTTTATTTTACATAGGCCTACATGGGCACTTATAAAACGTCAACAAAAGGTGCACGGTTCGGGTTGGTCGTTTCCTATGGAGAAGAACCGGCAAGAAACTCCATGGTTACTGTTTTAAAATCATTTAGTTTTACAATATTTGAAGTTACAGAGTTAGTACTTAAGTATGGATGGGAGGACAGCGTAGGCCCGACAATAAGTCGATTGCTTACTACAGAAGGAAGTAAAAGAAAGAAAGAAAAAAAAAAAAATACAAAGCCTACAATTTCCACACATTCACAAAAAATTGGTAAATAAAAAGAATCTATACAAAAGTAAAAATAAAACAATAAAGGAACACTAACTTAAACAATAGACACAGATGTTATCATCAGTGCGGTCGGCTTCCAGTCTAACCGGATGCAGCCGAGTACCAGTATTTTACATGAATCGACTGCCTATCTGATCTCCTCAACCCAGTAACTGGGTAATACGAAATCCCATGGTAAGACTGGATGTCAGACTTTTGGCTTCTGACTAATCGTAACGACTATCAAAGATCTACAAATGACAGCCGGGACCAACGGCTTAACGTGCTTTCCGAGGCACGGAGGAAACTCGGTATGTAATTACGGTCACCCATCCACGGACCAACTTTGGCAAGCATGGCTTAACCTTAAAGATCGGCGTGCGGCTGTTATTATTTAGCCACGAGCTCCTCTTAAAGTGGTCAAACTGTACTCTGTTTTCTCCGTCAAAATAGTCATATTTTACACAGGAAGTTCATTTAGTCACAGCATAAATTATAGTAAATCATTCTGCTTATCATAATAGACATCGACTTTACCGAAGCAACCACAGCAGCACACTATAATAGGTCGTCTGAAACATCAATATGAAACCGGTTACCGATATAAAACCATAAAGATCGTAATGAACCACGTTGTTCCCATAAACCGGTAATCAAATTGTCTTCTGCACGACAATTCCGATTGTCACCTCGGCTGTTGAGTGCGTCGTGATCAGCAGTTAAACAGTTAGCTGACACCTACTGCCGCTATTCTATTCCCCACGCGCCTGTTAGCACTTGAGTGTTGCCAGAAGTTTGTAATTTCAGATATTTGTACATAAGAGAATGCATCAGGACAAGTTAACCAGAGCCGTCAACGCAGTGGGTGCCAGAAGACGGGACGCCGAGGGAGACCTAGAAAAAGCTGGCGTAGACTTTGAGGCGTTTGTTAGACATTGGCCGGAGAAAATTGCACAGAGAGAGAGAGAGAGAGGGTTGGGGAGATGTCTTTACCAGCTGTGGGATGATGCAAACCAAAAGTGACATTTAAAAAACAATAGTGCGTGGAGTCCCTCCGCGCGGAAGAAGTGAAACTTCGTAATACTACACGCATGCGTTCGAGTGTAACGCATTCACTCACGTTATTTTATTGAGCTTCTAAATAATATTTTACTGTTGTACACTTTTTATTACATAAGTTTATCGAAGTTATTCTACTCATGGAAATTGAGCGAAGGCTGATCACACCGAAGAGTCGAATGCATGACTGTTTGCACGCCATCTTGCGTACCTAGTAGAACTTGTAATAGTCACAAATCTTGTAATAGCGCCATCTCTTAGTGGGTAATAGAAAATATTCCCCCTCGATTAGAACGTTAAACTTGTTGGAAGTCACATAAGAAGTTTCACTTTAAAAGAAAGTTTAGTTTAGAAAAAATCTTTATTAACATGGAAATAAACATAGATGTAGAACTTATAAATAAAGCAAAAGTAACGAATAATTAATAACAAACACTTTTACAGACTAGGAGCACCTTTATAATATTGGTTTCAAACTTATCACAACATGAGACATTATTAATTTAACTTTTACAATTATCATATGAAATTATTGTAATAATTTCATTCATAGAATGAGGGGGTAGCAGTAGTTAAAAAAGAAAGGCAACATCTAATTAAGGGATCCGAAGCTGCATTGAAAATACCATTACCACAGATGACACGTATCCCTAAGCCTAATGACAAGAAAAAGTAAAGTACCAAATCAAAAATTAAGTTAGAAACATAAAACGAAAAAATAAGTTATGGCAAACGTTGAATAATGGAAATTATACTTGATTTAACAGATCAAGACTCTAAAAAATAACAGGTCAATAAATCTCACGAAACAATCTTCGATGTATTTAAAGATAGGTGCACACCGATAAATTCGGATACTTACAAACAGCACAGCACTACGCGTCGTCGTTCACACCATTCGAAACAATCGTCACATCCCACACAGACTGTCGCAACTGAACATAAATCCTACATTTGACACGCACTCCCAACCTTTGTCGATATCAATCGTTTTGAATATTTCGCCATAAGATTTATAGCTAATCCCGAATTTACTGCCAACACTATTGTTTCTAATTTGACTGGCGCAGTATGGAACAAATCTTAGGCTGTGTTTATAACTTGGATTACTTTGTAATATCAAGTTACAATTGTAAGTTTAGGTTTGGAACAAGAGTGGTTTTGATAGCTGGCCTATGCATTATATTATCAATAATGATGTTATTAGTATATTTTTTTAGATGTGTGATAGTCAGGGCATGAGTTAATGATAGTGATACATGCTAAGCATCCTCAGTTTGTGAGGATTTTTCACGCACTTTTCTTTGATCACTGTTTTTCATGGATTCTATAAATTACTTCTGCAGCACTTGGTAACAATGATCGTTAAAGAACTAATAGCTTTTTTGTAGCGATGATAAGATGACTTAAAAATAATCAAAGGATCATAAAAAATAAATAAAAAAAATATGTCTGTACGCCAATTCAAAGGCTTAATCTGCCGAATATTTTCGGATACTTCGCCCATGTCTATTGTTTTCCGCAAGCATGAACACAGCCTTACAGATTAACATAATCCTATGGTGCGATTTCATAATATTTATGTAAGTTACCCATGTTAAGTTTTGTAAGATATCTGTAATTTTATTGACTTGGTAGCCAGTAGCAACGTAAATCATTGCCAACTAATCCTAGTTGAACAACCGTTCAAGAATAAGTACATTCAGTATTAATATCATTTTCAATTTTATTTTAACGGGTAACTAGTAGTTAATTTGACTATAAACTAGGTGATTGAATTAAGGTTAATGTCTCTGTATAAGGTTTCCTATTATTATTTATGACGAAGTTATGGCGGTACATACAAGGTGTAAACAAATGCTTCACGAGGCCAACCAAGCATTCTGTACGTCAACCTAAGAAACACTACGCAACAAAAATTATTACTGGGAAACGTATTTTTTTTTTGGGGTGAATAATCACGTTTTATGGTAAAACTCAATGTAAAACACCTAGCAAACAGGTCATGAAGGCGTTTAAAGTTAAGTCCTAACCTTAAACACTAGTATTTTTTAAAATTGTGAAAAAGTTGGAACTTTGACCTCCAATATCTCCGTAACTAGAAGGTTCCCAGGTATGGTCCAGAACAAAAAAATGGTTGCAATGATGGGAAAACAAGTGCCCTTCGGCTTCGTTAAGGGATGATTTACACCCTTTATGTTTTGATTGGGAAACGAAGTCGGTGAGAAAGTAAGTAGTATTATGTCAGTGTGTCTATGTTACAGAATATTTGTTTGACCCACTTGTTCAGTGGTCCCTTTTCTTTGTTTCGTTGCTTTGTTTATGCCTCCTGAGATTGATAAGCTATAGTCACTGTTTTGCAAAACATTAGATTTTAAACATGAATGTCATTTTTTTAAAAGATTCTTGTTTGGTGCAATCGCGGTGAAAGGATGAGTCACCTAGACTCTGCGTTACCGACTGCTGTGTTCAGGGTGCGTCCGTGACGTTTGAGGATTTGGATATCGACTTTTAACGTCACTCGGGGAGGCTCCTTTCATGCACCCCAAGGAAAAAAAGCTAAAATCTTATCTTTCTTTGAAAGATAAGCAAATCAATTGACAACAGAACATCCGTACAATGCTATAGCTCAAATAGACACAAAGCAACAAAGTAACAACAATTTACTCACTCCTAAAAAAAACTAAGAGGCTTACAATTTACCTGAATTACCGGTAAACTATAATAATAAACACGTTACCATTATCCTTGAAGTAATTTGACATGATTACTGAACTGACCGTTCGACGGATCGTAGCTAGCAGTAGTTATGGGTACTAGTGGTTATCACGATAAATAACGATCGCGTGAACGTTTCTCTGACTGTCGCGACTGTGTTTGTCAAACTTGCGACATAGAATAATAAATCGGTATAGACGCACAACTTGAGCGTTAGATATTACAAACCTTTTGAGGTTCAAATCGTAACTGTCATCTGTTGCAGGTATCTGTTGACATGCTGGGTAAATTATAAGAAGGCCTACGACTATGGCTCATCAGCACCTGGAGTTATAAAAGATCTAACTTACCCGAAGGTAGTGCTAATTACGAGCCCGCTTCGCTCGCTCTGACATTCTGTGTAATTTTAGTTCAAACAACAAATTAAAGAGACAAAAGACAAAAAAAAAAAAAAAACATTTTGCTCTTGAATTTTGACTTTTCTCAATTACTAGGATTTTCACTCGACCAACAAGGTAGCCCTAAGGTTTATTTTTTTTAAACACACATGGAACAATAAAATTCTGCTGTCAATGTTTGAAATGTCAAAATGAAAGGAATTGTCACATATGTCACAATTTCAGGGTGCAAGGATGACAGTTCTATAATAATAGTAGTCTATGGTTAGCCCCTAGGGGTATGACTACTTTGTTGATTAGTGGGCACGGCAGGGAGACAAAGAAATGTTGCATTACGAACGTTTTTGTTTTTAAACTATCAGCTAAGTTATGTGCTTATGTTAATCCTATGATAAATGCTAAGTTCTGTGAAAGATTAGGTTTTTAGTTAATGCGATGTTTTTTCTGCAATTAAATATTGTATGGCATCTATATTAATATTACAAATTGGAAAGTAAACTGCCTGGCTGGTCTAGTGATTGTAAGCGCGACTGCTAAGCATTAAGTCCTGAGTTTGAATCCGGGTTCGGGCAAAGAATTATTAGGTTCCACCATCAGGAGTGTTTATGGAGTTTCTTGCCCTTTCTTCTCCATAGAGATCTACGCTTTGGAATGGGCAACTACAGTACTTTCACAAGTTATTATGCCTTGTGACTGGGACTATAGCTTCGCGTTTTATTTAGTTTTTTTGACTTTCAAAAGAGCCTGTAATGGTCTAATTGAAATAAATGCTTTGAGTTTGAGTTTGCAGTCACTGAGTCTATATTTGTGCCCAGTGGCAATAGCCTCGCCCCCCCCCCCCCCCTATTACATAGGATTTAAACATGACTGGCGAAATGTGGGTGTACTATTAGGTACACCTCTGCTCAACCCTTCGGGGACTACAGGCGTGATGATATGAAGAAAATAGTTGTCTGGCTATCGGTCCCAAAAGTAACAACTAAAGGGATTTCGATGTTTGTTACGAAAGTATACCATATCCTAGATTGAGACATAGAATACTTTTAGTCCCGGTATTACGTTCCCGTGGGTTCTATTTAATTTCTGACTTTCACTCAAGCGAACTGTGTTTGGTGAGCCAAGTTATGAACGTGGATATAAGGAGCCTGAAAGTTTTATCCCGTAATTTTTAGGCGGGTCTTTCATCTTTAGGTCAGTGGTGAAACAAAAATAAATATCACCTTATGTGGGTTAAATGAAGCGATATCTTTTTTGGTACCTTCCTTGTATACAAGTTTTTGTTTTGCATCCTCGTCAAAATTCAGGAAGTTGTCACAAAAGACATAAATAATCAATTGGAAATACGATACCTAGTTAATCTATATATATAAAAGAAAGTCGTGTTAGTTACTTCACTTATAACTCAAGAACGGCTGAACCGATTTAGCTGAAAATTGGCAGGGAGGTAGTTTAGAGCCAGGAGAAGGACATAGGATACGGTAGGGTAGGGTAGGGTAGGGTAGGTAGGTAGGATAGGGTAGGTAGGTAGGGTAGGGTAGGTAGGTAGGGTAGGGTAGGTAGGTAGGGTAGGTTAGGTAGGGTAGGTAGGTAGGGTAGGGTAGGTAGGTAGGGTAGGGTAGGTAGGTAGGTAGGTAGGGTAGGTAGGTAGGGTAGGGTAGGTAGGTAGGGTAGGGTAGGTAGGTGGGTAGGGTAGGTAGGTAGGGTAGGGTAGGTAGGTAGGGTAGGGTAGGTAGGTAGGGTAGGGTAGGGTAGGTAGGTAGGGTAGGGTAGGTAGGTCGGATAGGGTAGGTGGGTAGTAAAAAGTGCATTGCAACGCATGCTGGGTACAGCTAGTTATTAATAAACGCAGATTTTTTTGGTTGTTAAAGTTTGTCAGTATTTTAGAATAACCCCCTTTACGTGGTTTAACGTGGATATTGTCGAATAAACATTTGAGATCGTTTGTATGTGTGGACGCGCGGTTATAGGGCGAGAATCAGACAGGCCGCGTTTAAAACACGGGTAGTTCACACTTACCAATTTCCGTAAATAAAAAGAAAAATAAAAATTACATTCCATTTTATTGTTGATTCGGGACGAGAATCATTCGCATAGTTACCTCCTTGAATTTGACGAGGATGCAAAACAACACCTTGTATATCTCTACGCCATCGTCGCCATGTAATCGAGTAGATACTTACACCTGTATCAAAATGATTACTTGAGTAAAAGATACGATTTTTATTCTATAGGTTAGTAATGTCTTGAAATTAGAACTGCCAAAGTTAGAATTCTTAGCTTTGCTTTCTTTGACGGTTCTTACTTTGTCTAAATTCTTGTCTATTGCATAAAAATGCTTGTATGAGTTATTACTTAAACTCAAATAATTAGGTACTTTGCCTTTACTATAGATATAAGTATCATTTACAGATTAGACTTTTCCTCGTTCGATGAAAAAAAAATCTAAATAAAATCATCTTGAAATATAGTTTAAGAATATCTGTCTATGCACATTACTGAGAAGCGCCGCGCGGGCCGACTGCTTCCCATTCCGCACAATACCCTACTCTTAAGGTAATTACACACTAGCCAGATAAGTGCCCCGATAACACTTCATCGTAACCCATGTGCACTGTGCACTAAAAGTACTGCCCACAAAAAAGTAACGCCAAATTATACCCGTAAATAATTAAGTTATTTATGTCCGTTTTAAAATTTTAAACGTAGAATGTGAAGTTTGTTTTTAAATAACGACTTCCTGTGCCAAGGTAAATGTTAAACAGCCTACTTTGAAATGAGGTGGAATTCTTCAATTTCTTGTGCATGTTGTAGGCTTTATGAAACTAAAAATAATTATTTAACTTTTTAATTATAATATTC
The DNA here is from genome assembly GCA_963082945.1 of Cerastis leucographa. Taxonomy (NCBI): domain Eukaryota; kingdom Metazoa; phylum Arthropoda; class Insecta; order Lepidoptera; family Noctuidae; genus Cerastis; species Cerastis leucographa. The sequence goes on from OY720359.1 coordinate 4,661,621, forward strand.
AACGGTATGACTCAACGGTAAAGTAAGCCTCTATTTCTTCTTCAATACAATGAGGTTTAATGAAAATAATCAAAAAACCTGCTAGACAATGCCGAGAGGTCATAAGCCATAAGCCATTCATTCCGACACTACTTGACGTAATAAGCGAAATATTACCCAACGAACCATACGTAGATATTAAAACATGGGCGGGGTTTAATTAGAAATTTAACCTGTTAATAAATTACCGATGGTCTGCCGCCACCCAGGGTGTGGCAACACTCAGCGTATTTCCCTAGAGAAATAACGATGGTGTTACCAACGCAAACTCGAATTCTGGATATTTTCGGAACGCGTTCGTGATGTTTATTATGTCATTTTCACCGAAAACGAATTGTTACCCATTAAGTGTCCTGTGTTGTATATTTCCATTTTTATTTTCACTAAAAACGAATTTAAATTTTCTTATAAACGACACTATATTTTTTTTAAATTAATGGATGTCACTATTATTAGTTTAAATAAATAAATCCATCAGGGATGTCCTGGAAATGAACAAAGAATAATGAGATCCATTAAGTAAGTTAAGATTGTTTTAGATTTTAGTTTGAAGTTAATTCCATTGTTAGTAGTCAATAGGGTATCCAATTAAGAAAATCGGTTGTAAAACTTGAGTTTAGGCACAGTTTAAAATCTAATAAAACTTTTTACGACAGCATAGTGTATTTTGGAATTATACAAGGTGTTTCATTATTATTTTTATGTGAAGTCGTTTTCTATGCCTTGATTTAGATGTGTACTTTTAAGTATTTCACATTTTTGATGGTTCGGTATGAGTATCATTATGGCTTTTATTTACTTCTACTTAAGTTGCGTTAGTGTCTTTTTCGCTACAAAAATCTAAATATCACTCTGTATGAAAATATACCAAGGAATAAGATCAACCGAAAATTGCAACGATATCTTACAACAGACTTTTTGTACTTACCTCCTTACCTAACCAGAATCACATGCAAAAAAAACATACAAAATCGTAACCAAAAAACAAAAGACACACAAACGTTCCAAACAATCTCGAAAGACATTCAAACTTAAAAAAAAATCAATTAAAAATATTCCCGCGGCCAGTTAATTAAATACCGGTATCGATTATTCGTTTAAATCGAATAGAATCGATACTTCATGTTATAGAGGCGCCTCTAGCTTCGTTAAGGACGGGGTAATCGACTTAGACATGCATCATGGCTAATTCATGTGTTATTCGATTTTAAGAAACGATAGCTGATGGGTTTTGGGTTCCGCTGTGAATGGATGAAATCGATTTACTGACATGTATTTTGCTCAGATTTAGTATATTCGGGAATAAATGTTCAAAGCTCTACTTTTCCGATAACGCAATTGAATTAAAGTCACCTACTCGTACATCTGCACGACCTGTTAAAATAAAATCTAACCTACCACCCACTATCGAACCACTGGGGGAGCTACATGCCCCTCTAGTCATCTCGACTCGACAGAACGCCACTATATACCCAGACCGGTAAGAGAAGCTATTGAAATTACCAAATATAGGAACTTCAACCGGGATGGGTTTCAACTGTCAAGAGCCTGGAATCCAGTGGTTTAACTGTGTCAAAACCGAAAAAGTGCCGTAAAAAGTTCGCGAGTGGACACAGTCAGTTTCGTGTGTCAGAAACAGAAACGAGTTGTGAGTGACAGTGCTAGTGGTACGGAGCGCAAAAAACGAGCAAGAAAATGGGTAGACCGATTTGTCTGCTCATAAACCCCCACCCACAATAACTTCAGTTTATGCGTGATCATGGCATTTGCAAAAGCGTCGAAATATCGGGAACTTAAAACAAATAATAAACATGGTAAATATCCCGTACATATTTTTTTATTGATAGTAAAATCAACCTTTCCAAAGCGAAGAGCTAAAAATTTTCCACGGAACCCAACGAGTTTATACTCCGTACATATTATGTACTAGCTGTCCCGCGCAACTTCGTCTGCGCCACATTTTCCCCGTTTTCGCAACATTTTTCATTGCTGCTCCGCTGCTATTGGTCGTAGCGTGAGGATATGTGGCCTATGTCCTTCCCCAGGTTGAAATCTATCTTCTTGCCAAATTTCATTAAGATCCGATCAGCCGTTTAGTCGTAAAAAGGTAACAAACAAACAAACAAACTGAGTGACTTTCGAATTTATAATATTAGTATGGATTTTTGTAGGGTTAACCCGGTGTGGCCACATATCGCTTTGCTACACGTCATCCGACTGAAATCAAACGCAATTAGAGTAATCAAATGAACAGGCTTTACAACAAGAACACATTTGCTATAAATAAAGGGCTAGCGTTGAGTCAAATATGTCATGGATTTGATGAGTTGGTATATAAGCCGGCTGCGTCAGCAGGATGGTTATAATATAACATCACGCCTATAATCCCCGATTGATAGGCAGAGGCATACCCAATAGTACACCCATATTTCGCCAGTTATGTAAAAGTCCCATGGTTAAGGGGAACTCCGTAGCTTCTACTGATAAATTCCTGATGAAAACCCCAATAGAACTTTGCCCGGCCTGGGAAACGAACACAGGACCTCCTGCTCAGCAGTCATATTTTTATTATAAATTCATTGTGCTTTCTTATAGAAACCCCATTAAACCATACTCGAAATCTATCAATATAGAGTCAAATCCCAATAATATCGGTTTCAGTAGGGGTTTCAAAGAATTTTATATTTAAGAGAGTAGTTTTCGTATGGAAAATAAATGTCCGAAACACAAACACTATTGTTGCTGCCCTACCATGACGTATTAAAGCAGTATTGTTTTACTCTTATTCCAGTGTGAGAAAGAGACGGAGCTATACAGGATGTCTAGCGCCATCTCTTTCCCACACTGGAAAAGAAGTAAAACAATAATGTTTTAAGACGTCATGGTAGACCAGCTGGACGTTACATGAAGCGGGGCTAGTTAGAATATTGAAACCAACCAACGAAATATCTTGCCTGATCCGAAAGGGACAGTCATGTGCAGATTGACTGTTATTTTTTCTAATTCAAAACAAAAATTATATATATAATTAGCTGCAGCTAATGGAGACATGGTTTACCTTGCAAATAGTATTCCCGTTTGAGCACCTATTTTTAGAGCACCTATTATTGAGTGCTACATATACGGTGCACAATGCATTGGTGCCCCCAAAAAATAGGTGCCCTAGGTGCTCTAGGCTCAAACGGGAATACTCCGTTTTTTCGGCATGTTATAGGTAGCGCTGGTAGTGCTATTCCGTACCATCGGCAGACATAGGCCACTATTATTTTATTTTTAAAGTGAAACTTTTATTACATCGTCTCAAACTTTTTCGTGTGTTGCATGTCGCGTGACGCTGACAGTCGGCCGCGGAGTAGGGATAAAGTTTCAGTTTTACCGTGGTTTCATAAAACTACACAATCCTTTTATTTATTTCCAAAATGCTAATATGTATACAGGGTGACTAGTAATTAGTGACCGATACTTAAACACGTGATTATACTCATGATAATAACCAGATTTCCCAAAGACACATTTTTAAAGTGAAACTTTTATTACATCGTTTCAAACTTTTTCGTCTGTGTGTTGCATGTCGCGTGACGCTCGGCCGCGGAGTAGGAGTACCGTAAAGGCGCTCGTCAGAGCGCCTTCCACTTTATCCCTACTCCGCGTTTTATACCCCACTAATACCCTTAATGGAATATTATTCCAAATTTTTTTTTGTTAAATGTCTATAGTTTGAAAAAAAGTTTCACTTTTACCGTGGTTTCATAAAACCACACAATCCTTTTTTTTTACTAATTCATTTTTATCACAAGCTGATAGGCGCACATGAACGCACAGTGTCATAGTATAGTGCAGTGAAATGCTCCTAACATATTTTTAAGTTTCTATTTACTAACACGAGTAGTATTTTTACGATATATATGTAAGTCTGTAAGGTATATATTGGCCAAGATTGCCTGAGAATAAATGAATGTTATGTTATAAAGCAAATAACTATTTAAAATATGAAATACACTATAAAAATATACTAACTTAGGTATAAATACAAAGACAAAATATTTACTATTTGCCGGGGTGCCAGCTGTCTTAGAACCCAATGGCTTGGCATGTGTCGATGGGAAGAGACCAGATGGTATGACCATAATGCCATGGAAGTTGGGTAGGCCTTTGGTGTGGGATGTGACTTGCGTCGACACCCTTGCGCCATCCCATCTTCCTAGCACGGTGAGCTGTGCTGGAACGGCTGCTGCAGGCGCTGAAAACCTTAAACGGCGCAAATACAATAATTTTATTGATAATTATGTATTTAAGCCGTTTGGGGTTGAAACACTAGGGCCATTGGGCCCGAGTGCCTATCTTGTGTTTCGGGATATCGCCAAGCGGTTGGTCGACGCTTCACGGGACCAGAGGGCTGGCCTCTTTTTTGATCAAAGAATCAGCATTGCCATCCAACGTGGCAATGCGGCCAGCCTTCTGGGCACTTTTCCTGTCGACAGCGATGTCGACGAATTTTTTGACGCCCTGTAATTTTGATACTTATACATATTTTATTTTTATTTTATATTTATTTGTAGTATGTAAATAATGTACATATGTAATATACAAAATAAGTGTACATAAATAAATAAATAGCGATTATTAGTTGTAAAAAAAAAAAACAAAAAAATAAGTACGTATGCAACGATGACGGAATGGAAAGATAATGTTCTAAAAAATAAGATTATAAGTTTCTTTTTTGTTCTTTACAATAACACAATAAGAATTAGTGCCTAGCAGTAAATATTTCATAGTTATTGTCTTCTATAAAAAAATATTTTAGCATAATCAATAAATAGTATTTCTATGAATGGTGATTTTATAGATATCTAAACTCCCAAAAATTATGTAAACAAATTGATACTTATATTATTTGTAAATTAATCATGCATTAGTTATTAATAAATCACGTTTAAACTTTAACATTCACGATTATTACAAGATATCTTGATATTTATTAGAATGCTACATTGGCGCCACAAGGAATTATAATTAAGTCTAATAAATTACTGGTTTAAGTTAATTGGCTCAGCTTAAGTATTACATCTGTTTTATGTATTAGCTGTGCCCATGACTTCATTCGCGTGGTATTAAATAAAAAAGTTTTTTTTTTTGTATTTTTATTATAATTTTAGATTTTTTCTAAGATAAAAGTAGCCTAAGTTACTCCATATTACATCAGCTCTCTGCCAGTGAAAGTTCCGTCAAAATCGGTCCAGCCGTTCCAGAGATTAGCCGGAACAAACAGACACACAAAAAGTTGTAAAAAATGTTATTTTGGTATACAAGGTGTTGTTTTACATCCTCGTCAAAAACCAGGAGGCTGTCACAAAAGATTTGAATAATCAATTAAAATTACGGTACCTAGTTAATTATTAATAAAACGCTGATCTTTTTGGTTGTTCTGAATAACCCCCTTAACGTGGTTTAGGGAATAAGAAGTGATCAAATAAACGTTTGAGACTGTTTGTATGTGTGTAAGCGCGGTTATAGGGCGAGAATCAGACGGCTCGCATTTAAAACACGGGTGGTTCACACTTACCGATTTTTGTAAAAAAGAAAAAAAGTAAAAATTACCTACCCATTTTATTATTGATTCGGGACGAGAATCATTAGCATATTTACCTCCATGAATTTGACGAGGATGCAAAACAGCACCTTGTAGCAAAAATCACGAAATATCACAAGGGGGAGGGGGTGTAGTAAGATATCACGTGTATTTATTTTTTCGTCAAACGCGCGATTCTAAACCAAAAAGCGGCTTGTAGTGTGACCTTGACTCGCCGTTGCCAGGCAACGAACGAAGTACTTACTTGTATTTAAAGATAATATTAAAAAAAAATAAGATTTTCTGTATGTACTAAAATACTCGTGATTTTGGGTGGGGGAGGGGGGTTAGTCTTAAACCTCACCATGTATCACCTAGGGGGAGGGGGGGTTTAAAAAGGCTTAAAAAAACCTCACGTGATTAATGAACGGCCCCTTACGCCTTTGCAACTGATCATTCGATAGTGATTCAGCTGTTTCCTATAAAAGCGCAATACTAACAAGGTCACGATGTAAGGAAAAGCGGTTTTTACACGCTTTTTATTAGCTTCACCTGTATGTATGTTTGTTTGTAACCGACTCCTTTGGGCGCGATTTTGACCCACTTTAAACGGCCAGTTTTTTTTTTTTAATAGGGATGGTGACTCATTTTTTTTTATTTGTCTATTGGGTATACTATTAAAAAGTATTTGACACGTATTTTTTCTTTTTTCACGTAATCGTAAAATTACGGAGATAATTTGAGTTGAAATGGCGCATTACGTCACGGCTCAATACATTTTATACCTAGTTGTGAAGTAGTGAGCCCCCACTCTCCAACTTTAATGCGTTTTAACTAAGTATTTTTTTGTTAACTTGATAAAACAAAAAATACGTATCTAATATTTTTGTGCTACCTGATTGACGGACAAAATAGAATTTCGTTTTCTTTACCCAGTCATCATCCCTATTACCGATGTAAAATTTCGATGCTTCCCCCAGATCGACCTTCTGAAAACGTCGTCGTTTGTGCGTCGTTGGTGTAACTGTGTATTGACGGCACGGTTGGCGCAGTGGTTGAGCGATCGACTGCTGCGCTGCGTGTCCGGGTTCGATCCCCGCACGGAACAAATATTTGTATGGCCTACAGATAGTTGTTCCGGTTCTAGCTGTTTGTGTATGTGAGTTTAAATGTTTGTAAACGCACCTACGACACAGGAGAAATTCCTAGTGTGGGGCAACGTTTTAAAAAAAAAAAAAAAAACTTCCACCCTGTATAATTGTCTAAGAGCATTATGTGCTCTTTAATATGAACGAATCCACGAAAATACAAACACACTTTTTGTGAAAGCTTTAAAAATTACATATTGTAATCACTTATTTTACAAAATAAGACGTCACATTCAAATTCAAAGCATCAAAGAATAGGTAGTCTGGGTTACCTATGTGTCACCGAAAAGAAATTGACAAATTATCACTTCCCAAACATTTTTCCGCATAATTTCATTTGCCAAATTATTACTAAGCAAAAACTCTTTTTACAAATAATTGTAACGCAAACCTAATGTTTGGCAAGTGAACGTTTAAACAATAACTTGTTTACCAACTAGTACTTTTACCAATTTTCATGTAGTCAAATATTTCAGTTGGCAAATATTTAGTATCGCCAATTTTCAATTTACCATTTCTATTCAGTCAATTGCTTAGTTGATGACAAAAAATTTGCATCTTTAAGTTAGTTGCACTGAATATACAAATTAAATTACAATGTGTACTGTTAAGTGGGTAGATGGTAAATCATAAATGACGCTCAATGTGGGTTAGTCATGCAAAACCCTATCACTGTGTCCATATTTCTTTCTATATAATCTAGTCGTTTCTGCCAGCGTAGGAGGTCACATCACAGTTCTAACCTAACCTAACCATTTTTCTTTTAACAATTAACCCCGTCTAACAAGTTCGGTTCTCGATAGCCTGCTAAAAATAATCTTTTTTTTCCATATTTTTCTAGTCGTTTCCATAAAAAATAACCTAATAACCTAGTAACCATTGTTTCAGACAAATTCAATCTTATTTTTGTCTTTATATCTTTTGTCATAGCAAATCTTTTGACCTAACGTTTACTGTCTAAAGATTGTTTGCTGTAATAAATCATTTGATTAAAGACTAAATGCCATAATGAAATTATCTTTGGTAATATTCTGCCAAGTAAAAATTGGACCAAATGAAAAAGTGCGTACTAAAATCATTCCAAACATAGCATTGGTATAAAAAAGGGTTGCTAAAATTTGTTTGGGTAGTGAAATTTTGTCAAAATCTTTTCGGCAAAACGGCAGGCTCCCAGGTAGTCTACTGTCTAGATAAACTCTTTTGACCCACATTCACAAAGGAAACTAGAAAACATAACACATTAGGAACAATAAAGAAAATGTACCATAAAACGTTTTAAGCTAGACAGACTATTTGCCACGCAAAATGATGGCAGGTCTCAGAAATAATTTAGAACGTGTACAAAGTAGGCACCATGGTTGTCATTAGGCACTTCTAGCGGCTGTAATTCTTTTTACAACTAATAAACCTATGCGTAATAGTGAACGTGATGGTAAGTATATGTTTGCAGCTTTTTGAAGACGTTTCCTCGAACAATTCAGTGTTATAGACGTGCCTTTACGTACTGAGTTTGCTCCGTACCTCGAGAAGCACGTTAATCCGTTGGTTGGTTGGAACGCAATACCTATAGCAACAAATTTATACCAGAAGAAACTCTGAAAACATCAAAATGAACTTGCTCTAATACTAAGTAGTGATGTTTGGCTGCAATTTTAGGGGTTGAAAAGACATAGATTTCCACATCTCCTGGACAGATTCATCTAAATACAACCCTAAAACCTAGGATTATCGGAATTATCAGCTTATTGTCTTTTATGACAGATTGCTGTAAAGCAAAAATACCAAAAAAAAACAAAAGGTCGACTGCGCAACATCTTCACTCCAAACAAAAAACAAATACTCGTAATATCTCCAACTTCTGTTACAAAATATAATTTATAACCGTAATAGGTGTCCATATTTTACCTAGTTGGGTACAAACAGCGCCTGGGGGCAGCTACTCACTATCTCAGTGACGCACGCGCATGGACAAAGAAAAATTACTCGCTGCACTCGCGACATGACACTTACAATAAAAATAAATTAACTGCGCACTCTTCTAATGAGGAGATAGGGTTGGCATGGGCTTTACGTAATATATAAATGGTGGTAAAAGCACTACAATAAGTTCTTTATGACCATTTTGGGTCATGGGGTCAGATAGGCAGTTTCAACTTGTAAAATTCTGGTAGTCAGCTTCAGTAAGACTGAAAACTGACCTCAATATAGTTGGGAAATTTAGTGAAATAGATTTTGTTTGATCAATCATTTTTCATAGTTTGCGACTTTCTCAAAGACTGATTTGTTCTGCATTGTCAAATGTGACAGCACAACAGTTGATTCCAAAGGCTTTTTGAGGTAAAGATTACTGTTTCGCGGAGTGGAGAAACCAGGACTGCACAGGAGAGGCACAGCTGAGCCTAAGAAAAGAATACCATTTCTAGATCAGCGGCTTACCTTATAAGATCAATGAAAAATTTGGGAATATGGCAATATTTCTTTTGAACAAAACTAGCGTTGCCGGTACATTTTAGTTATACTCGTAATTATATTTCGAAACCATCGATGACTCTAATCTAGTGCTACCAATCTCCGAAAATCCAAAAAAAATATAAAAAAAACAAACATAGTAAAGCTGCACAACAGAATGCTGGTAACCCTATTGGCGAGTAGTGTCGCCAGTCATCTTTGATGAGCCGAGACATTTCCCGAAGCATGTTGTAAGAAACTAAGTAAGATGCTTCTAATTTCGTCATTAACTCGTCCTATATACACGTTCCCACACTGATTTTGTGACGAACGGGAACATGACACATGGCGTCGCTAGTTACGACTGATAATCATGACGTCTTGTTCTGAGTTACTGAGATACTTACATGAGTTAGAAGCTAGAGGAGTGCTCAACTGATATTCTTATTTCTTTTTACATAGGTAAAGGCAGCCTAAAAGTTAATCTCACCTCAGGTACACTGTAAATAATCAATATCACACGATGATCTTGACGTAACTAGGTACTTAATCTTTTGCATAGGACGTACTACGTAGGTATGTAGTACATGAAAGAAAGAAGAAATAAAACATATTTATTTGGCACATGCCACAAGCGCACACAACAAAAAAAAAAAATAGTTAAAACTTAAAACTAAACAGAAAAAATAATAATATTGTGTGTCTCACGACTGCGCCAAAATGGCCCCAGTTCAGCAAACTGCCGAACAGCTAGTGCCCGACGCTGATTTTCAACTGTACGTCTACCATGATTTTTAACAATCTATACTCGCTAGCGTCTGTAGTTAAAAAAATGTATGAAAACTTTTACAGCGCCTCTAGCGGATAGTTGGGTACTAAAATGCGCAGTATGAGTCACTATAGTTATCTATCCTACGTCACCGTGTAGTAAACTAAACTACAGCGACTGCAAGTTTGGGCTTCATTTGCTTAGAATTTGGTAGTAAGCACCAACACAGCTCATGGTAACATTGAAAAAGCTAACTATAGTATTTGCTTATTGACGGAACTATTGCAGTTACGTCAAGCGATCTAACTATGTCAACTCATGGTAGACGTACTGGACCCAAGATAATGACGTGACGGACATGCTATCATAGAATGTACTATCTTGCATAATGCAAAACAATACGTCAAAATAAAAACTTGACTTGACAAATCTAGACTCCTGAGCTGAAAAATTCCCGGTGAGACATTCCTGATGAAAAACTCAATAACAATTTGCCCGACACGATAATCGAACCCAGAACCTCATGCTCAATAGTCGCGCTTGAGGCCACTAGACCAACGAAACAGATAATTGTTATTATTTTCTATACATACGTGTATACATACAAATAAAATTGAAGTGTCTGTTTGTTATATTAAAATACTCGCTTTTTACTACATGCATATTAATGTATATAGGTACATATACCAAAATATATTTTTTTACATTTTTTGTCTGCCTGTGTATCTGTCGGTCTGTCTGTTTGTTCCAGCTAATCTCTGGAACGGCTTGACCGATTTTGAAGGGACTTTCACTGGCATATAACTGATGTAATAAGGAGTAACTGAGATTTCTTCTATTTTAGTTAAAAACTAATTCCACGCGGACGAAGTCGCGGGCACAGCTAGTTCTTAAATAAACCTAACCATTTTGCTACATATGATTTTTTATCTATGTGACTCTCTTAAATTCTGAGTAGTTCTTTCCACAAAAACAAACAGAAAAACACATTGCCGATTACCTATTCCTTATCACAAATCACACAATTACATAAACATGTCACATTTTATGCATTATATTACACTGACAGTGACTGCCACAATCTGATGATTCATCAACACTGACTCACGGTGCCGCAGCACACAAGTCTATCATATTAATATTGTACGAATAACAAAGAAAATATAACGTTCCCTTTGTTTATTTGCGTTCTTTGTCTTCGCTCAAAATAACTTATTATAGCCGATTCATGTGAAACTTACTGCGCTACACAATAGAATAGAAAATTTGTTAAATAAATAGGTGTTAAACAGCTGTACGTCTACCATGAGTTGTCATAGTTAGATCGCTTGACGTAACTGCAATAGTTGCGTCAATACGCAAATACTATAGTTAGCTTTTTCAATGGTACCATGAGCTGTGTTGGTGCTTACTACCAAATTCAAAGGTAAATGAAGCCCAAACTACAGTCGCTGTAGTATAGTTTACTACACGGTGACGTAGGATAGATAACTACAGTGACTCATACTGCGCATTTTAGTACCCAACTATCCGCTAGAGGCGCTGTAAAAGTTTTCATACATTTTTTTAACTACAGACGCTAGCGAATATAGATAGTTAAAACTCATGGTAGACGTACAGAATGGCTTCAGGATTTTACGTTTTACAACTTTTAGCAATAAAATTGTACTAGGTAAGTACATATCTCATGTGTTGGTCCTGGATGTCATTTGTAGATCTTTGACAGTCGTTACAGGTAATCAGAGTGACCCGAAAATCTGACAACCAGTCTTTACAAGGGGTATCGTATTACCCAGTACTAACTGGGTTGTGGAGGTCAGATAGGCAGTCGCTCCATGTACAATACTGGTACGTAGTTGCATTAGGTTAGACTGGAAGTCCCAACAAAGTTGGGAAAGGGCTAGGCAGATGATGATGATGGTTTGAGTCTCATGTAATATCTTTATTACTGCAAGCCTAATGCCTTCAACAGGGCACAAATCAGGGCTGCTAATTCCTGATGGAAACACCCAATAACATTTTACCCAACCTGGGAATTCAATCCAAGATCCCATGCCTAGTAGAAGTGCTTGCGACCAACTGTATTTCATATCCGATTCCAAGACATTAAAAACATTGAACATAGCAATGTTCAATGTTCAATGGGTTCCGTACCCAAAGGGTCAAACGGGACCCTATTACCGAGACTTCGCTGTACGTCCGTCCGTCCGTCTGTCTGTCACCAGGCTGTATCTCATGAAGCGTGATAGTTGGGAGTTGAAATTTTTACAGATTACGTATTTCTGTTGCTATAACAACAAATACTAAAAACAGAATAAAATAAATGTTTAAGGGGGGCTTCCATTCAAAAAAGTGATATTTTTGCTCGTTTTTATAAATAATGGTACGGAACCCTTCGAGTCCGACTCGCACTTGGCCAGTATTTTAAACAAACGCAGTTCAACCATACTGTAGCTTTGATGGGCTACATCCCATTCGGTAACTTTTCCGAACTAAACAAAAGAGGTGCAAAACAAATGAAAAAAGTGCCGTTTCGTAACTATTTAAATCTTCATACGTTGAGTTCAGTTTTGCCAACAACTGTTTTTGTATGGTACAGTCAGTTGATCAGTTCCCAAAGTTGCAAGGAAATTTCTTGTTGATAGTGGCCTAGAAGACGATGCATTGGAAGGCCTCTCACTAGGTGGACCGATGACTTGGTGAAGGTTGCGGGGATCCGCTGGATGCGAGTTGCACGGGACCGGTCAATGTGGCGACACTTGGGGCCGGCCTATGTCCAGCAGTGGACGTCTTTCGGCTGCAATGATGAATGGCCTACAGTTATCGTAATTATATGCTATGAGAGACACAAGAAAAATAATATGGTTTCAACATTGAGGATGGTATTTATTCTATAAATACCATACCATCTTTTTCCACTAACTCCATAAAACGGACACCTACCGATCATAGTTAAAATTCCATTAAATATTCCATAGTTATTATAATTATCTCTTTGATTGGTATCGACGGACTCCATAGCATATAAGGTAACCTGGACAGGTAGACCTTACCTTACCGTGTGGGCATGATAAAAACATGTAGATATCATGACCAATCGATCTCGACGTGAGCAAATAAAATCTTCTATACATCTATACATACATACAAATAAATAAAAATTGCAGTGTCTGTTTGTAATATTAAAATAACCGCTTTTTACTACATGCCTAGGAATGTATATACGGTACATAAAGCATTTTTTTTTGTCTGTCTGTCTGTCTGTTTGTTCCGGCTTATCTCTGGAACGGCTGGACCGATTTTGACGGGACTTTCACTAGCAGATAGCTGATGTAATAAGGAGTAACTTACTTAAAATTCTGATTTCACGTGGGCGAAGTCGCGAGCACAGCTGGTTAGGTTAGGTTAGGTTAGGTTAGCGGGGCTGTTTCCGCACTTAGCCTCTTTATTGGGCCATTGTACGTATAAAAATCCTCTGGTTACTCCAACCATCCCAGGTCCTCCCAGAAAGCTAGCAGCCTTTTCAGGCTGCTGCAGGTCTCCGGAAGCGATGCCGGCGATTGGAGAATCCGTGCCCGTTGATCTGCCACGCTGCTGCACTCCATGAGCACGTGCTGTGGTGTTTCTTCCACCTCCATGCATCCTCTGCACAGAGGGCTATCCGTCACACCTATTGTAAATAGGTGTTTGTTCAGGGGACAGTGGCCGGTTATTATACCGATAACTTTGCTAATCTTGTCCCGTTTCAGTCTACTGATGCTGCGGGCAAGTTTCTTTGATGCTTCCGGAACTGCATTCTTTGTTTGCCTGCAGGTTTCACTGTTTCTCCATTCCATTTGGTGTATTTCCTCGGTTTTCTTACGCAGCCATGATTTTATTTGGGCTTGGGGTATGGGCAGCAGTGGTTCTGGATCGTATGCTGTTGTCTCCGCTCCCCTTTTGGCCAGTTAATCTGCTGCGTCGTTTCCTAGTGAGTTACTGTGCCCTTTTATCCATTGCAGTGTTACCCTATTTGTGCTTGCACAGCTGGTTATAATATAAATATTGAGTGGAGTAATTTCGTGTCCTGTTTGTGTGGTTTTACTTGAAATAGGATGTGATTATGCATATCGGGTCAGTGCTGAAATGTCAAACAAAGCTTAAAACATAATACATAACAACACGCCTGTATTCCCCGAAGGGTTAGGCAGAGGTGGTTTTAGTACACGGTTTACATCGCCAGTTATGTTTAAGTCCCATATAGATGCAATAAGGGACGGCCTATTGCCATCAACCAGGAGCTAATCCAGACTCCGTGGTTGCTTCTGAGAAATTCCTGATGAAAAATATCAATAAGTATTTCCTCGACCCGGGAAGCGAACCCTGGACGTCATGCTCGCGATTTCAACCACCATACCAAGATTTTAATAATATAGCTTAATATTTGCTTGAAGTTGGATCTCCAAAAGTAAGGATTATCACCTTTGCATTCTTTTTCGGAAGTTCGTTTGTTGGTACTTCGGTTTACTTCGTTTAAATTCTTGTCTATTGCATAAAAAAATTCCAAAAGTTATTACTTAAGCTCTAGTAATTATTTTTAACTTGACTATAGGTACCAGGGTTAGTCGTTTGTTACCTTCTTCCTGGCAGGCCAAATAATTATATTATTGTAGTACAAAGTGCTCAATAGTAATAGTGCATAAACATACATTTTCCAATATTTCCTGAAAGATTACACTACTATTGTCTTAGAGTCATATCTTACTGAAGTGATCTTTTGTTCGGCGGTGATTCAGACTTTCAGACAATGGTTTTTGTATAGACAAAGAGAAAATTTATTACTTGCAGTGTATTTCGTAAACAGTTTTAAGCAATAAAAAGATGCACATGCCTTTTGTCTTTAATAATATATTTGTATTTTGTTTGAGATGATTGTTTTACTTAAAAACTACAATCATTAATCTGCCTAGCCTTTACTAACTATGCTGGGGTCGGCTTCTCGTCTAACTGAATGCAACTAAATATCCGTGTTTTACATGTAGCGACTGCCTGTCTGACCTCCACAACCCAGTCAGTACTAGGTAATACGATACACCTTGGTAAGATACCTAAAAACTACAAATAACATCCAAATACTTTGTCAGGGAACAGCCCCACTTTAGAACTTTATATATTTAGGTACTAGTTGTCCCGCGCAACTTCGTTTGCGTCACATTTTCCCTGTTTTCGCATCATTTTTTTATTGCTGCGCCGCTCCTATTGGTCGTAGCGTGATGATATATCGCCTATGTCCTTCCCCAGGTTGAAATCTATCTTCTTGCCAAATTTCATTAAGATCCGATCAGCGGTTTAGCCGTGAAAAGGTAACAAACAAACAAACATACAAACAAACTTTGAGTGTCTTTCGCATTTATAATATTTGTATGGAAGTATGGATTTTAAAAGACGTCTAAACAGAAAGCATAACCAAAAGAATTGCTAACAAACTGCAATCTCTACCCATTCATACTAATTAGTTAGTTAGATTAGATACTGATTAACTTACTCCTCTTGATTTAAAAGTGCGTGTCCATGGAGTTTCTTGCCCATTCCTCTCCATAGAGATATACGCTTTTGAATGGGCAACTACAGTAATTTCACAATTATTATGCCTTTCTACTTGCACTGTAGCGTCATCATTTTGTTTTTGACATCAGTGTCTGTAATGGTATATTTGAAATAAATGCCCTGAGTTCGTTCGAAGTTATAAGAGGAGAAGTGGCTTAAAAAAACAATCGAAATAAAAAATAAAAACACTTTAATTTCTAGCGATTTACAAAACCATCACAGCAGCTGCACCAATCGAAATCCACTTTAAAACAACTTAATCCAATTCCCGACTATCTGAAACTGCCTCCAGTCTATCCTGGCCTATAATCATTGACGCTTGCGATGTCGCCGAGAGCACTAGTCCTAATATAAAGCTGCAGCCAACCGTAATGACAACAAAGCTTGCTATTTCCAGCTTCATCGGTATATGCGATCGTGTGGTGAGTTGAAATTGTAGGTTTAGGTACTACGTCTTTGATAATTTTAAGATCAGTCTGCGACAAAGACATTCTAATACTTGCGATAGACGAGACAAGATGAAGAAAATCATAATCCTACTACTATAAACTACTACTACTATACAGGGTGTAACGGAAAGGGTATATACATCCTTAAGGGTGTGCTACAGACCATCAAACTGAACATGTTTCTCATCATAAATTTTCTGCTGCCTATACATTTGGGTCGAATAGGTATTGCAATTTTCTATGGGGCAGCAGATATTTTTTTTGCTGCAAAATTTTGTGTATGATGAGAAATATGTTCAGTTTGATGGTCTGTAGCACACCCTTATGGATGTATATACCCTTTCCGTTACACCCTGTATACTACTACTACTATATGATACTAGGGTACACTTCAGAATATTAGACGAAAAACTTTTATACTGGCGATAATAATATGATCTGTTTACCATCATCTGCCTAGGCTTTTCCAAACTATCTTGGAGTTGGCTTCCAGTTTAAACGGATGCAACTGAGTACCAGTATTTACATAAAGTGACTGCCTATTTGACCTCCACAACCCCGTAGTAACTGGGTAATGTGAAACTCCTTAGTAAGACTGGATGTCAGAATTTTTGGCTTCTGATTACTTGTAATGACTGTTAAAGATCTACAAATGACAGACGGGACCAACGGCTTAACGTGTTTTCCGAACACGGAGGAAACTTGGTATGTAATTATGGTCACCCATCCACGGAACAACCTCGGCAAGCACGGCTTAACTTTAAAGATCGACCCGTGCGGCTGTAATTAATTAGCCACGAGCTCTCTATGATCTGATAACAATTAATAAAAATATTTTCAGTCAATGCCTGTCGCCCAGTGTGGAACGTGGGTTGGTTTATTTCATCACCATTGCTATTATAACGGTAAAGAAAGTCATCGTGTGGAAAACGAAAATGTACTAAAACCAAGATTCCAAAACAGGTGTCATTCAACAATCTGTACTTGGCATGCGTGGTGGATTAGGGCTGAACCACATATAGCAGCTCTAAAAACTTTTGACTTTGTCCAACTGTTCCATTGTCGTGACTATTATTCAAAATCTAGTTTAGAACACGTTTATCGGAATATTACTCTCAAGTTCGTGTTGAGTGCTAACGTACTTAAACAGTAGCTGAGTACTACATGCGCTACCAAAATGATACATTGCAGACACACTTGTGACTATTAATAGAACGACAAATTAAAACGACACTAAACATACTGTACAAGTGTACAGTCGGGATCACAGATAAGAGATGATTGTGAAGCAGTTATGATTTATGAAGGGACACAACTTTTTCTGCACAGCTTTTACAAAGAGAGTTAATAAACAGGATTTGTATTTAAGTTGGCAATTCAAAAGTAATAGTACATTATGTTACTAGTGTGTAATGTTGGTGATTACCGCTGAGGCGCCATTGAGACCCGAGGCGTTAGGTGAGGGTCTTATGAGAGCCGAGGACGGTAATCACCAATACACACGTGTATCATACGACGTTTTTCAACACACTTGTGAATAAAATAACAATAAAAACTCATTTTATTTAGTAGATAATAGATATTTTTCCTTGGAGTTTTCAGGTAGTAAACTTTCCATAACGTTAAGGGCTTCACATATCGGGTTTATATCGGGCGGTGTACAACATAAATCATTTTCTTCGTAACTAGTACCTACTTGTAGACATTTTAATTAATAAATAACTATAATTTCAACAGTGAAAACGAGTTTTGAAAAATGATTCGCTATGGTGGGAAAAATTAATCAGTTTTCCTATGCGCGCGCATTGCGATCAGTCACAAACTAAAGGGATGAGGTTTTTTTTTATTTTCCGCGCATAGGGTTTGCGCTTATTCTGCCACGTACAAAATGGGGAATTTAAAGTTTTCTTTTATAACAGAGAAAACAAAAGTTATATTTGAGTGAAAGTTTTATTTATCAAACACGAACGAGTTAAAATTATCTATTTAAATAAGAATTTGCATGAAATGGGCAAGCATTAGATTGAACACGATCTTTTTTTTTAATAAAAACTTTTTTAAGAACAAAGCACCTCAACCAATAAAATTAAAAAAAAATCTATAACTCACTAGTGAGTTATAGCAATGAAAAAGTCACAGTTTGATTATGGGTGTCATTCTGTGCCTAATTACGGTGACCATAATAGTACATTATGGTACTAGTGTGTAATGTTGGTGATTACCGCTGAGGCGCCATTGAGACCCGAGCCGTTAGGTGAGGGTCTTAAGAGAGCCGAGGACGGTAATCACCAATACACACGTGTATCATACGACGTTTTTCAACACACTTGTGAATAAAATAACAATAAAAACTCATTTTATTTAGTAGATAATAGATATTTTTCCTTGGAGTTTTCAGGTAGTAAACTTTCCATAACGTTAAGGGCTTCACATATCGGGTTTATATCGGGCGGTGTACAACATAAATCATTTTCTTTGTAACTAGTACCTACTTGTAGACATTTTAATTAATAAATAACTATAATTTCAACAGTGAAAACGAGTTTTGAAAAATGATTCGCTATGGTGGGAAAAATTAATCAGTTTTCCTATGCGCGCGCATTGCGATCAGCCACAAACTAAAGGGATGAGTTTTTTTTTTTATTTTCCGCGCATAGGGTTTGCGCTTATTCTGCCACGTACAAAATGGAGAATTTAAAGTTTTCTTTTATTACAGAGTAAACAAAAGTTTTATTTGAGTGAAAGATTTATTTATTAAACACGAACGAGTTAAAATTAAATATTTAAATGAGAAGTTGCATGAAATGAGCAAGCAATAGATTGAACACGATCTTTTTTTTGAATAAAAACTTTTTTAAGAACAAAGCACCTCAACCAATAAAATTAAAAAAAAATCTATAACTCACTAGTGAGTTATAGCAATGAAAAAGTCACAGTTTGATTATGGGTGTCATTCTGTGCCGAATTGCGGTGACCATAAAGACACTTTATGAGCAAGTGTGTTGAAAAGACACTTTATGAGCAAGTATGTTGCTGCTTTCCAGAGTAGGATGAGATTATGTATTTTCCCTTGTGGTTTTTTCACCAGCATTTTCTTATTAGCAACCCCTGTCCCGATGGATTTGTGCCCGGATCATAACAATAGCATATTACATGAGAAATTCTGTCAAAGCATTAATAGTAACATGAATACGTTAGTAGTCTTGTCTCGCGAGATGATGCAACAGTCAACAGTAACATCCTGTCGAGCGCTTTTTTTAGTCTGGGTGAAGAAAAGCTTTCTCAAGGTGTTCATAAAATTAAATCTCAAATTCTATAATTTAAGTGTTGTAACTCCCACCCAGTTCAATAAAACACTTAAACATAACTGATGGCCTACCGTGACGTCTTACACCAGTACTATTTTAATCCTATTTCAGAGTTAGAAAGAGATGCCGCTAGACGTCCTCTATAGCTCCGTCACTACTACATACTGGAGTGACATTAAAACAATACTGCTTTAAAACGTCATGGTCAGGGGGGTTCCCCTGATGAATGTGGATAATTATTACCCTCATGAATAGACCTCTCCTAAACCTTTCGAGAATTACAGACATGATGTTTTGCTTTATCTTGGGCAAGATTTACAACAGTATCCAATGAAGGATAAAAAAAATTAAAACAAAGAAGTATTTCCGAGTCTCGCCGACTGTACCCCCGTCGACAATGTCAATCAACAGCAGATTCTGAGAAACATTACAATTTATCACGCGTCGCATACTTGCCACTGCTACAGTCCCAGTAGTTTCTAGAAACAGCTCTATTACAACAACCAGAAGATAGGCAATTTACTTTTATGAACTAACGTTTGGTCGTCATTGCTGCTTGCTCGCTCATTATCCTCTCAACTGAGTGTATCTTGGAAGACGTTCAGGGTTAGGGCATGTTCACATATTTGTTTTGGATGAGACGGATGATGTAGGCTTTTTGAGCTTTAATCGCGTTAAAGAATAATTAACTAAAGTTATTTTATTCAGGAAATTTAATTCAGAAAATTCTCAGTAGCAGCCTCGGATGCTGGATTTGTGCCCGATTGTTAGCAATAGGCTAAACCCCTATTACATGAGACTTAAACATAACTGGTGAAGTGTTGGTGTAGTGTTAGGTACACCTCTGCCTACCCCTTCTGGGATTACAGGCGTGATGTTACGTTGTTTTATTTTGAGTATGAACCGGCTTACCGCCTCCATTCACTGGGTAAGAATTTTATGCATTAAATTTCGTTTGCTCTACAGTAGCACGATTAAAGACTGTTATCTGTCACTCGAAGTTCTTTTTTTTGTGATTTTTGTGTATATGCCTCTTTTTCCGAAGACACTTCGGTTTAAAGAACTTTATTCCCATTAAGACAATCGTCACTTACATGAGACCATTAAATCTTATTACTAAAAAATTATAAAATCAGTGTGGGTAGAACAAAAACAAAAAGCTAAATCACTACAAACCAAGATCACTACAAAATAAGCCATAATAATAATTTTGTCATTGCTGGCCGTTAGGCAACAAAGGCAAAAGGTAGAGGTTTTTGCTAGTTTTAGTACAGTGGGCTGCATTAATTGGGTACCCTCCCTGCTTGCAAGGGGGGTAAGCAATTGAAGCAGCCCACTTTACCACAGATCCCACCGGCCGTATCACTATGAATTCAAACATAGGTAATCTAAAGTAGAAAGAAAATCATAGATGCATCTTCCCTTACCCGTATTTTGTTTCATACACGTGATCATATCTATAACTTTCAAATCATATTTCTCTCCAGCAACATTTTCTCCATCATTTTGGATCTTGTAGGTCGTTCATTTCGCTTTGTAACTTGAGTACGGCCGCTTCTTTCAGCGTCTCCCTAAAACCTAAAGCTCTGCATACACCGGGCAGAACAGAAAAAAAGGAATGCATCTTCAAAAATGTGAAGTGTCCCAACCAGTAGGCTTGTGAAGGTAGGCCTTAATTCGACTATCCTAGAATGGTAACAGGGAATATTGCAGTGACATGAAAATAACAAAACTGAATACCAAAATAAATTCAACGGGTTCTGCCATAAAAAGTAGTAGGTAATACTTCGTTTACAAGCGAAGTCTGCCGGGGCGTTCAAATATGCTCCGAACTTTAGCAGAATTGTGTTGTTTTATTTATTTTGAGATGATCCATACTTGTCGCCTTAGACAAAACATTCAATCACCACCAAATACCATACATTATATTTCATAGGTATTTCTTCGAATAGCAAAAGGACGTCGGTTCGATGCTCAGGTCGGCCAAAGTGGGTTTTTCTATTAGGGAAACGGAAAATTCTCAGTAGCAGCCACGGATTCTGGATTTGTGCACGATTGTTGGCAATAGGCTCGCCCCCTATAAAACATAACTGGCGAATATGGGTGTACAATTAGGTACCTACATATCTGTCTAACCCATCGGGGATTGCAAGCGTGATTGTTATTTCTTTAGGCCCAGTGTAGCCGCGGCTTTCGGCGAACGGTGTAGCGGTGCCGAAAGCCCGCGGTCTCTTTGATCGCGATAGCGGCACCTCTGATGTCCGCAGCCGGCCTAACGCGATGTATGGAAGCCTATTTACTGGCTAAGGATGGCACTGTTTATGTTACTGATTCGAATTGAACTGATAGCGTTTGTTGGTTGGAATGAAACTGGAGACTTTGCAAAGTTGTCTTAAAAATACATGCCGCTTTGAAAACGTCGGCACGTCAGCGTTTGTTGAAAACGTCGGCGAGTCTATCTATGACAGTCACCAACTTATCTTCGTTCATTACTTACGAAGATGGTGCAATGAGCTTTGGTATTATACCCTGAAAACTATTTTCCGAAACAGTCGTGCAGCTAAATTTTTTAAACGAGAAATTCCTTTCGCACTCCGGATGCCCCTTGTTGCTTCTTGGCCAGCATCAATAAACGCTTTGTCTATTGACAAAAAATATCCTGCGTTGAAATCATATTCAGACTTTTCTCATGCTGTGGTGTTTTCTTCAGAAAAAACAAAAAATTGTGCGTGGAGTCCTTCCGCGCGGAAGAAGTGGAACTTCGTAATACTACACGCATCCACTCTCGTTATTTTATTGAGCTTTTATATAATATTTTGTTGCTTTCTTGTTGTATTATCTTTATTACATAAGTTTATCGAGGTTATTCTACTCATGGAAATTGAGCGAAGGCTGGTCACACCGAAGAGTCGAATGCATGACTGTTTGCACACCATCTTGCGTACCTACTAGAACTACGTAGTCACAAATCTGAGAGAAGGCAGTATTACAACTGCCATCTCTTAGTGAGTTTTAGAAAATATTCCCCTTCCATGGAAGCGTTAAACGTGTTGGAAGTCGCATAAGAAGTTTCAATTTAAAAAAACCTCTAACCTACAAACTCCATGACTGTGACTATCGTTACAGCTTCTCAGGAGCTCGATAGTCTGTCAACCATTAACCAATGCACATCAGAAAGGTCAGATAGTCAATCTCTCAATACAAAATACTTAAATACAGAAAATATCATTAAGGTTCATAAGTTTCTGGCTTCAGCTATATTAAGAAAACTTTAGTAATTTAGTGACATGATAGTTCTGTATTTCTGATTGATCTATTGTGTGCAAACCGGAAAGTTTTGTACCTTACCATCATCACCATCATCATCAACCTATAATGTTCCCACAGCTGGGACACAGACCTCCTCTCTATGACAGGGAGTGGACTCTAATCCACCACGCGAGCCCATGGTAGATGTCACATGTCTTCGAATTTTTAGTTCTAGGACATGCCGGTTGCCTCACGATGTTTTCCTTCACCGTTTTTGAGGGCAGCGGTGATGAAATAAATTACACAAAGTAATGCGCCTGCCTGGGTTCGAACCTATGGCTTACTGCTCGTAAGTCGGGGCTGCCACCACTGGGCCACCGCTCCTCTCCGACCTTACCATGTATGCCATAATTCCAAAAGTAACAAATCACCAGCCCTAGAACTCTAAACACAGTCAAAACAGACAGTCATGCTGGTGCCAAAAACATCTTTATGTATACATATAACGGTGCAAGCCGTTGACACTGCAAGAAGCGTGCCCGACCAACTGTACTTGGTAGGATTGTATGTTTGATAAGCTATGATAGCAGGCATTTGTTTTTTATCCGTGATGTTGGTATCAGATAGTTTTTTTTTTGTTAGTGGTCTGTGGCTACTGTATTCCATTATTTGAATTTGAGTTTAAAAGTCCTTTAACGTATGCGAATGGCAGTTGTTCTCCCCATAATTACGATCCTTTTTCTTGTTCTAGACCATTCCTCGGCCATACCATCTAGTAACGGAGAAATTTGGGGTCAATGTTCAAACTTATATATTTTT
Organism: Cerastis leucographa; assembly: GCA_963082945.1. Classification (NCBI taxonomy): domain Eukaryota; kingdom Metazoa; phylum Arthropoda; class Insecta; order Lepidoptera; family Noctuidae; genus Cerastis; species Cerastis leucographa. Next base: position 4,685,005 of record OY720359.1, read on the forward strand.
GTTTTTAAATATAAATTTTATTGTTGTAACTTATCTTTAAATACCACCTTTTACTCAATGTTTTATTCAATGCTGGATGCAGCACAATGTTTTGAGTTAGTCATACAGTAAAAATTGTTTTTTCGCCCCAAAAAAAAAGTCATTCAGTTTGATGTAAGTACTTGTGCTTGGTTGATAACTTCTTGAAGGATCTGCTTACAATTTGTATTGTGTTAAGTGGGAATGGAGAAGTAGCAATCACTTCACACTATTTCAAGATCAACAGGATTAACAGTAAGCTTTTCGGTAGCTTACAATCCAACATATTTTTGACTATTCCATCATCTTTGTTGCTGTTAGAAAATCACCGTGTCTAAGCTCTCTAAGCTCTAAGATATATTATTTTCGTAAAGCTAGTGAAAGTCTGCGTAGCATTTATGAAGTTGGCGATTAAATAAATGAAAGAATTGATTTTGATGACACATTTACGTCTAACGATCCATAAATACATTATCTGAACTAATTTAATCAGATTCCCAAGTAGGAATCAAACAAATAAGAGGAACTCCTCAATTAATTCAACCCCCAACCTAATAAATAAATGATTTCACCGCTATCAGGTCGTTACCAATCACTACCCTTCAACAATTCGATTCCCCAATAAATATCAATCAAAACAATTAAAAGCACAGTTACCAATCAGTTAAATTAACGGCTTCATTAATCTCTTCACACTCAGCGTTTTACGACACACGCACATTAACTCGCCTCGTAAACCCCAACCAGAATCGGCAACAGAAAGGGTCAACAGAATCCGAGATCGATATCAAATCGATTAAAACAAATCGATAAGCGAGAATCGAGAATTCTCCTTCTGCGGGATTCGTCGCAATAAATACAAGTAGCCTCAATTTGTCGACCATAAAATCCCTTAAGATGCAATTTGTCAACGTCAACTCTCAATGCGTATCGATGCATCGGAATGGACCGATCGAGATCGATATCTCGTCTTTGTAGCGATGCTGACGATTATCCGATTCTCGATTGTGTAGTTGATTCGCGCATGCAACATGAATGGTAAATCGAGGAAGCTATATTCGAATGCAAAGAGGATTGTTTTGTTTATTCAGATTTCGAATAACAATAACTGTGGTTAGTGCGTTAGGAATACAGATGTCTGTGTGTTGATCGTATCGGGTACGTGTCCACTATTATATTAATGAAGATAACATCGTGCCTGCAATGCCTGAAGGATAAAGCAGAAGTCTACTTAAATACCCTGTGCCAACAACCGGGCAAAAATCAAAACTCCGAGCTGATACTGAAAAATTCCTGTTGGAAAAAACCTTAAACTTAGCCCAGCCTGGGAATCGAACCCAGAACGACATGCTCACTAGTAACGCTTGCGACCAGTTCAACCAGGCAGTCAAAGTAATTAATGAAAATATGACAACTGAAATAAGGTAAGGTTTAAATCGTTTTAAGTACAGAGTCGCAAACGCAACAGATATCATTATGATTTATAATTATGGTATACTAGCTGTCCCGCGTAGGGTTACCATATCTCAGGATTTGACCTGAGATTTCAGGATTTCTGGACTCTTCTCAGGATTGCGGCTGGATTTTGCAAATCTCATGAAAACTCAGGACTTTTTGAATTTTAAAATAAAACACAGCTTACATTTTAAAGATCTGTTTAATAAAAAGTTCATCATCATCATCATCAGCCTATATTGTTCCCACTGCTGGGATGCAGGCCTCCTCTCTATGAGAGGGAATGGGCTGTAATCCACCACGCGGGCCCAGTGCGGGTTGGTAGATGTCACATGTCTTCGAATTTTTAGTTCTAGGACATGCCGGTTTCCTCACGATGTTTTCCTTCACCGTTTTGAGAGCAGCGGTGATGAAATAAATTACACAAAGTAATGCGCCTACCTGGGTTCGAACCTACGACTTACTGCTCGTAAGTCGGGGCTGCTACCACAGGGCCACCGCTGCTCTCATATAAAAAATAAAAAGTTAAACAAACTAAAATAATCTTCCTTTGGTAATAATTGCAAAATTAAAATCAGTACTTATTTATTAATATGTGAAGATACATTTTTAAGTAAGGTTTTTTATTTAAGCTCTTTAAATTATATTGAATTAAAAGTATTGTTCGAACTGAAGACACCGTTAGTCGGTTTCTTTCATTCGACCATTGAACCACCATGATAGGAAAAAACTCTTTCTAAATTTGCATTCTGGGCTGTAATTGCAAATACATATTGGCAAATACATATTGACAAATACGTATTATCTCTGGTATTCGTGAAATGGCTGGTGTGTGGGAGGGGGGGGGGGGTTACCACGATATGAAAACGCTTGAGCGACTTCCGCAGTGTATATAAACGATAATATTACAACTTTTTTAAATTGTTAAGTACGGTTGAGAGAAAATTCTCAAACTGTAAAAAATCTCAGGATTTTTCAGTGGAAATCAAGTCTTTTCTCCGGACTTTTGATTTTTTCATCTGGGAACCCTAGTCCCGCACAACTTCGTCTGCGTCACATTTTCCCCGTTTTGACAACATTTTTCATTGCTGCTCCGCTCCTATTGGTCGTAGCGTGATGATATATAGCCTATGTCCTTCCTCCGGTTGAAATCAATCTTCTTGCCAAATTTCATTAAGATCCGATCAGCCGTTTAGTCGTGAAAAGATAACAAACTTACTGTTGCATTAAAATATTAGTTAGGATAACAATAATTTATATGCTAAACTGTCTACTGTTCGTAAAGGCAAACTGCATGTTTATTCTCCCTTCTAATTTCATAACGAATATACAACTAGGGCATGCAAACCGGATACCCGGTTAACCGAAAAACCCGGTTAACCGACTGATTTGAAACCCGGTTTTTTGGGATTCGTAAAACCGTTTTTTTCGGATTTTTCGGTTTTTGGTTATATCTTTTTTAATAAATAAATATTAGGGAAAACAATAAATTACACACTATGAATATTGAACAACAAGTTATGTTTCTCCTATTGATCTATCTATCTGTCTATCTTATTGATTTAATAATAATTTTCCCAAACAACAGACTAAGCAAACATGAATTGTCAAAAGTCAGTCCTTATTATGTTAGAAGGCAGATACTTACAGCTATGTTAGTAAAATTTAAAATAATTATTATTTTGGACATGCATAAGCGACAGCATGAGGCATTGGCCTCAGGATTTGGCTGTCCACTCTGTCCGATACCACGCTCAGAAGTGTGTCGGTGCTACTTTTTACCCGAGACCGCAGGGACGCCGTTCTTCTGCGAAGCTCCGCCTAGAAGCTGTCCATGCTGTGGTTGGCGAACAGGCCGGAGACACTGCACCGCCATGGAAGTCCCAACAAACCCCTGACGCGCAGAGAATTGCAGGCTTTTTTAGGTGTAATTGCTCCACAGGTTGCACGTGTATAACGTTTGGCAATAGCTTTTAAATAGTGTGACTTTAATATCACGTGAGCATCGCGCAAACCTGCGAGAAAGCATATTACCTCTTACCGACAATGCCCTGCGCTCAATATCTATGTCCATATCATTATTTTGCTTCTCATTGACCCAGTGTAGTAGTGTAGATCAAAGTACTTAAAGGGCATTGGGTAAGTTTGTATGGACCAGTGGCATGTTTTTTTTTCACAGCGGCCACAAAGATGCTCACCTATAGTGGAATATATGATAGTAATGACTCCTAAAATAATTTTTCCGAAAATTATATCGGAGCTGAAATATCTGATTGCAAAGTTGTGTTGTTCCTACTAGCGGTTTGCATACTGTTATGTATTTTATCAATAATTAACTATTTCCTATCGTTTGCCGTATGCTATTACATCCCAGAATTTGATACTTAGCAGCGACACTATCGAATGGGGTAAAGGGTGTGTTTTTTTCAAATTAACGGGTTCGATTCCTGGCTAGGAATATTGATATTTCACAAAACCAATGAAGCATATTTTTTTTAAATCGGGCTCCTGGCTTCTTTGATCGTTTTTCACTATTCCTCATAGTTTCTGTTTTGGCCTACCACCCAGTTAAAAAATTCAGCCTGTATATCTCGGCTCCGATGCATTTTGGAAATATTAAAATTAATGTCTTACTGTGTTATTACTAATAGGTAAAGAAATTTAATTAGTGGCCGTAGACTTAGAAAAATCATGCCACTTTTACTCAAACGCCTTTGGTTTCTTGCTGTTTACTCTGAGATTTTAGACCTTTGTGTTTACCTACCAAATGTTCCTAATTTTTTATGTTAGTCTTAGTGCCCTAAATTTTTAGACTATGTTGTTTACCTAAATAATAAGTTTTATTCTATGTTATGCATGAAGAAAAAAATATTTTTATATTGATTTTTAGTCGTTTTTGAAGTCCCAACAAATTGTCATTATTTTAAACATAGGTAAGATAAATGTAACAAAAATATTTTGATTAGGCTTTAGCATTTTAATTTTTTTTCTACACATTTTTTAATAAAGTTTGAAAAAAACCGAAAAACCGGTTTTTATCCGGTTTTGTAAACAAGAAACCCGAAAAAACCGGTTTCTTAAAACAACCCGGTTTTTGCATGCCCTATATACAACCCTCGTAAGCCAAAAAGAAGTATCTCAAAAACATCAAAACACCAGTTTTCTTCCACCAGAAAACTGGTGTTTTGTCATCCGTGTCATCTCAATCAGAAATTACAATAAAAATATCCGTATCTTTTTTAGAATATTTTTTTAAAGCAGCAATTATCATCACGGATGGATAAGGCAGAGATATACCCATGTCACAGGGGGTCAACCTATTGCCATCAACCGAGCACAAATCCCACTCCCATGGCTGTTACCGAGGAATTCTTGATGGAAAACGCAACACCTCTTTGGCGGACTTGTGAATCGAATCAAATGACCTCATGTTCAGCTGTCGCGATTGCGACCACTGGACCAAAGAGGCATTAGTTATTTACATTTAAAAACTAGCTGTGCCCGCGACTTCGTCCGCGTGGAATTTAAGAAGTAGCCTAAGTAACTCCTTATTACATCAGCTATCTGCCAGTGAGAGTCCCGTCAAAATCGGTCCAGCCTTTCCAGAGATTAGCCGGAACAAACAGACAGACAGACAAAAATTGTAAAAAAATGTTATTTTGGTATATGTACCGTATATACAATCACGTGCATGTAGTAAAAAGCGGTTATTTTAATTTTACAAACGGACTCTTCAATGTTATTTATTTGTATAGAGTATAGATGTATAGACAATATAATAATAAAAGTATCTATAATTGTAGCTACGATAAATATTTCATTCAGTTTTAACGAGTTTGTCTCTAACACGTGGAGATCCCATAACGGAAAAGATCCCATAACGGGAATTCACATAATAAGTCGAAGTCTTCCAAGATGGCCGGCGCTAAATCACTTCACATTAACACTTAACATTTCATTAATAATCTCTTGCCGGAAGATTCATTCCACAAAATTGAAACTTTTATAAATTACATAAACACCTATCGTGTGGCTTGGTTCGTTTTAACTGAAATAAATATTAGTTCTAACGTGGTTAGAAGGTAACGGAGTATCAAAGATATTTATGTAGCACTTCAAAGGCTTGTGACATCGTATGAGAGGACCTCGCCTCTGATCGAATTAAAACAAACTAACTTAAAACAGACTTCAAAGAGGAAAGGAAGCGAGTTATAAGTACCTATCGAGTTATGGCCTGATGGAAATTGACGGGAGGCTAAAAGACCATCGATTTGACGACGTTAATTTTTCAAAGGACTCACCTGTCTGTCGTCTAAGTTAATTATTGTTCTTTTTGATATGGAAGTTATGTCCTTGTTAATTTGGTGACAGCTAAAAGAGGAATCTTAAAAGACGATGTCACAATATCAGTATTGGTTCGAGCAATTCTTCACAACAACTTATTCAAATTCAAATTCTTTATTGCGAACTAAGTGTAGTCGTGAAGATGTTGACAATAGGTAGGTTCTTATAACTTAGTTGCCTGTTAGGGCATTGCAATATAAATGGTTTTTAATTATATAAAAATAAAAAAAAAAACACTATTACAGTTGTTCCAGTTAACAATGTCTTATATTAAATTATCAGTATTCATACATTTTATACTAAATCATACTTTTAATATTCTTAAAATTTACATGTCATTTTATTAAGTATCACATTCATTCCAATATTACAAGTACATAATTATTTTTCATCAAAAAATTCCTTAAAATAATATCACTCAATCGCTGATTAATTGTTATTGCAAAACAGTGGTATATGAACTAACCAAAGGCAGATAGCGAGCAGTAAGCCGTGGGTTCGAACCCAGGCAGGCGCATTACTTTGTGTCATTTATTTCATCACCGCTGCTCTCAAAAACGGTGAAGAAAAACATCGTGAGGAAACCGGCATGTCCTAGAACTAAATTTCAAAGACATGTGACATCTATCAACCCGCTCTGGGCTCGCGTGTTGGATTACAGCCCACTCCCTCTCGTAGAGAGAAGGCCTGTATCTCAGCTGTGGGAACGTTATAGGCTGATGATGATGATGATGATGATGATGAAGGACAGATATACAGGGTCGAAAGGGCACCGACGCTAAAACGGTTACTAAACAAAGCAGCTGTTTCCTATAAAACTGCATTTTGAAGTGAAACTTCTTATGCGACTTCCAACAAGTTTAACGTTCTAATGGAGGGGGAATATTTTCTATTACCCACTAAGAGATGGCGCTATTACAAGATTTGTGACTCTACGTAGTCACAACTACTAGGTACGCAAGATGGCGTGCAAACAGTCATGCATTCGACTCTTCGCTGTGACCAGCCTTCGCTCAATTTCCATGAGTAGAATAACCTCGATAAACTTATGTAATAAAAAATGTACAACAATAAAATATTATTTAGAAGCTCGATAAAATAACGAGAGTGAATGCGTGACATTCGAACGCATGCGTGTAGTATTACGAAGTTTCACTTCTTCCGCGCGGAGAGACTCCACGCACAATTTTTTTTTTATTAAAGATGCAAATTTTCTGTGTTCAGAATGATGTACTTGATAACGTGTTAACAATTTTGGCGTTGGTGGCGTTCCACCCTGTATAATGAAATGGAATCCATACCCAACGACGTAGTTTAGAGCACAAGAGCCTGATGATTGGTTGATATTTACCCTTTCTGCTGTAATAATGAATCCATTTCTACCTTCATCCATCTATATCTAAAAAAATTAATAAAATTGAAGTGTCTGTTTTTTAAATTAAAATAACCGCTTTTTACTACATGCATATAAACGTATATATATGGTATATTACCAATTTTTTTTTTACAATTTTTGTCTGTCTGTTCCGGCTAATCTCTGGAACGGCTGGACCGATTTTGACGGGACTTACACTGGCAGATAGCTGATGTAATAAGGAGTAAATTAGGCTACTTCTATTTAAGAAAAATAAATTCTAATTAAAATAAAAATGCCAGAACGAAAAAAAAACAAAATAACTTCTTTGTTAAATATCACGCGGACGAAGTCGCGGGCACGGCTAGTACAAAAATAACAATTTTTGTCTATCTGCCTGTTTGTTCCGGCTAATCACTGGAACGGCTGGATCATTTTTGACGGGTCGTTTACTGGTAGATAGTTGATGTAATAAGGAGTAACTAAGGCTACTTCTTAAATGCCACGCGGACGAAGTCGCGGGCACAGCAAGTAGCACATAAAACAGATCACTTTATAACCCTGTTAACCGCCTCTGTAACAAAATCAAAAGCAATTTGTATCCAAATCATAATACGGAGTTTGACTTAAAAGGCAGTTCCTTATATCTATTTAGCAAGACTCGTGCAGGTATGTACATACCTATGTAATATGCATGAACATACATATTAAGCGAACATACATACGTACAGAAGAAAGAGCTCGTTTGAATTCTATAAATTTAATTAAGTCTTGAGATACTTTGAATTAAGGCAATTGCGCAAGAGTTCTTTATGTGTGGCATTGGAGAGATTTGGTGTGGTCTGAGAGCAGCGGTCACTGACCCAGTGGTGTCAGCCCGGACTTACGAGCAGTAAGCCGTGGGTTCCAACCCAGGCAGGCGCATTACATTGCGTAATTTATTTCACCACCGCTGCCATAAAAAACGATGATGGAAAACATCGTGAGGAAACCGGCATGTCCTAGAACTAAAAATTCAAAGAATCGTGACATCTACCCGTACTGGGCCTGCGTGGTGGATTACAGCCCACTCCCTGTCATAGAGAGGAGGCCTGTGTCCCAGCAGTGGGAACATTATAGGCTGATGGTGATGGTGTGTGGTCTTTGGTTATTTAAGGAAAATTTTTTCTTTCCACTATGGAACCTGTAATGCCCGTAAAGGTTAGGTTAGGTTGCTGTAATACACCCACAAATCGATACTTATGTTTAATTTCCACGTAATAGGGAGTGAGCCTATTGCCATCAACCGGGCGCAAATCCAGACTGTCTTCTAACTGAAATGCAATTACATCGACTTGAATAATCACATCACAGTAGAATAACTATCACTCTATAACACAATAGCGAAATTAGTAACTAGCAAAACTAAAAAAAAAAACACTTAAAACTGTGTTTGTTGATTAAACACAATGTAACAAACATTGTGTTTAATCAACACTTAACGCGTTTGGATACGTGCGGAACCGGCGAATAAGTTCGGATACACTTAAAGTGATATTGATTAAGATTTTTCAATTAGGATAATTATCACCTTGTTTAAAAGTGTGTTAGAAGACCGAAACATAAACCCGGCGCCATGTTATATAATACTCAGTGATTAAATCCGAAGCCAAATCTGAAGGGGAAACATTAATTTACAATCAGCTGCAGATCATCCATCTTGCTGTGCAACAGAGGAAAACAGTCATAATCCATATCCTATGACTGCTATATTAATTATCGTCCTAAGGCGATCGGTAAGCAACCTCATTGTGGTATTTATGACACGGAATAACAAGTTAATGGAGTGCAAAGTGCCAATAAACGGTTGGATTTATAACTGTACTAGTTGTTGTTTGTAATTACGTCTGGGTTTGAATAAACGGTTGTTTTTTTTTTTCTATTCAAAGGTGATTTTTAAACAAATAGGTATCTCAGTTCAGCGGTTCAGGCGTGAAAAAATAACAGAGACACCGACTTATTTTCTCATTAATTAGTACGGTTATAGAGTATGGATTAAACACTGCTGACAGTCGGTTTGACAGCCAGTCATCCCTTCTAACATCGTATGGTTCTTCAATCAAGATAACTACAATTTATTCGAAACGCTCTACCTTTCAACAGTCTATGTCGATCTAACCCTTACGGAAGTATTGCAGAAAGCCGTCTAAGATTGCTCAGACGTATATAGACAGATGTCCTCGCCTGTTCAAATCTAGACTGGTCCAAAACGAATGCACCGAAGCGCCGTTGCTTATCGGTAGTAATGTAGTATCCCGAATGTGATAGAAATTGTTTAGTTAGGGAAAAGAGGTATGGGGTTTTTATAAGGAATTTATTTCCACGGAATCTGAATTTGTGTGCAGTTCATGGCAATAGCCTCGCCGCTTATGACATGACACTTAAACATAACTGAAGAACTTAGTTAGGAACACCTTAGTCTTATCTTTCGAGGACTGCAGGCGTGGTGTTTTATTATGTTGTTAAATTGAGATGTTCTGTCTAACAATAACCACTCCACTTACTAGCTCATCCATGTCTAAATAGCTGTTGTGATCATAAACTCTATACATTATTGCAGCTGCCCCTAAGCTATTCTATAATATACTACATCGAAATAACGAACAAGCAATATCTCTACTGTTGCTCATAATGCAATAAAAATTAACGCCCAAATAAATCTTAAGGCAAGTATTTGAGAAATGTTCATATCCTCCCATTTATTTTTCTTTATGTCGAGAGGAAAATCTTAAGCATCAACGCTAAGTTCTTTAATGGCTGACAAAGCCATATGTAACTAGAACCTGTTTGGATATCACAATTGCTCATGTAGGATGATATATTAACTAAGTAATATGATAAAGTAAATAGCAGTAGCTATCTAGAAAGAGGCACACTGATGCAGGAGAACACTGATAAAACTACAGTCTGTTCACAGTTAAAATGCACTGTTTGATAATTCCAAAGTGCCCAAAGCTGGTCTATAACATTTTTTTTATGTTGTAATTGAACCTACTTAGGAATCTTTGTTGTGTAAAGGTCTTCGAGGTCCATAGCAGCATAGAAAAAGCATTAGGTCAAGTTGTCAGAAAACTGATATACGAAATAATATATGATATACGAATTTTGATAGACGAAAGAGGGATAGATGTGCTTTTGTCGTACTTTTCGGTTAGGATATCAGCAGAACCAATAAAATAAATAACTTTCTTATTGACACTACAAGGCACAGAGATGTGTGTTGGTACCTCTGGCTCTTGTCCTAGGAATTCCTGTATCACAAGAGACTTGTTATTCCGAATGAAGGTTGCCTTGTTATTTAACCAAAACAGCCAGCTCCCTTTACAACAACAAAATGAACTACGTTTTACAAAGTTGATGAGTTCCATAAATCCACAACAGGTCCCAGAAACGAGATATCTCATAGCCAATCGATATCCTAGATACGTTCAATGCAAATTGCGAAAAATACGCCATCGGCATCCGAGAGATTTGTTCGAAGATACGCGCCGTGTCAACGTTGGCCTCGTTCCTCTATTTTGCGTATCTGCATATTTTGCGTATACTGTACTTGAAGACAGCAATTTTCAACCTTTTGGTAAAAGTGATAAAGGTTATTTTCATGTGGGGTTGTGCTGCCAATGTGGATGTATAAATTTGTTACTTTATATCCAATATCAGAATGATACGTCGGGTAAACTAGCTGCATCAGATAAAATGCAAGCGGAGACACGCGAATAAGTTATGTGTGCGGTGCGTACACAGCCTTCAGGCTCATATTACTGTACAATGTAACTTAGTAAACTATGCTCTTTTTTAATTGACCAGAACTAGAATTTCTGCTTTATTACTTTATTGTTGACTTGCAATAAGTGAATCAAATTACATAATAAATAACCGCTGGACTAAAATACATAAAATAGATATCTAACGAATGAAGTGTAAATATGAAAATTGTTTTATAAATCAAGTTAAAGTTATTCATAGTGTTTATTCAATCAAGCGGTTATGCACAATGCATCACAGTTAATTGTAGTTATTATAATAAGTGACCAATTCAGATCATGGCGCGGTGACATGACCACTCAGCTCGGCGTAGTCACAGACCACCTTTATCTGACTGGATTAAAAAAAATACAGAAAAAATACCAGCCTGTTCATGTCCCACTGCCAGCAGGGACATGAATAGGCTCCTATAGAGTCCTTGACCCACTCTTCACATAATTCGGTTACAATTTCAGCTAGCAGAAAAAATTGGTTTGGAGTCGTGTAGTGTTTTCAACGTTCACATTTTTCGACTGTTTGAATTTTAGCAAACACGTGTCGTTACCATCACTCACATTGTACTGACACATGCAAATCACAAAATGCATAATTCACATCAAGAATTAGGCAATGACTAACAAATGAAATATGCAAGCATGTACCACCGTTAACTTGCCATTTAAAAACAATGTGCACTTAACTGTCCCCTGGCAGGTTACCAATACTACCTACTTGTATGATTCAGGCACGGATAACATATTGATATTAACAAACAGTATTACAACTAGGAACGAGGGGCTCGTGGCTAAATAATAACGGGGATTGAAGGTTAAGCTATGCGTGCCGAGGTGGGTCCGTGGATGGGTGACCATGCCTTACATATTGAAAGTTGAAACTCTTCAGTGCCCCGGAAAGAACGTTAACTGGATGGTCTGTCATGAGATCTTCGACACTCGCTGCAGATAGTCAGTGGCCCGAAACTCTTACTCTCAGTCTTACCAGTACAGTTACTGGTAAGACTGGTGGACTGTGGTCTGAGTGGTTGGATATGCAGTCCCTCCATATAAAATACTGTATGTTCTGTATGCGATTAGACTGGAAGCAGACGACATTATAGTTAAGAAAAGTCGAGCCCGATGATGATTTCAACTAGGAATAAATGGCTGGTATCGGCTCTCACGCACATGCGGAGCTGCAGAGCATCATCATCATCTGCCTCGCCTTTTACCGAGTATGGGTTTACACCTATGCTCATATATCATGCTGAGTGGTAGCCTACTTGTGGAGTATTCCCGTTTGAGCACCTATACATTGAGCACCAAAGGTATTCCCATTTGAGCACCAACCGTTTTAATAGCTTGGTGCTCAATGGGGAACAATAAAAAATATTCAACTTTATTCCCATTTCGCAGTCACGACGTGCAAGCCGTCAACTTTTTTACTTATTTTTTTTTGTTATTTTTTTTTATCTGATTGTTGTATATTTTATTTTATTGTACTTACAAATGTTTTTTGTGCTTTGTATGTTTATTGTGTTCATTGTTATCTTTTTTTCTTCTATGCAAAGCGTTTACACGAAATCTAAGCATGCTTCAGATTATAACAGGTTACTTGTAAATTGTGGCTGTCGCATCGGTACATTACAAGAGATTACGTTTGTTGCGTGTAACTTAACATAACATGACGACTGTAAACCCTGAATGGTTATGCAGAGAAGCACCTAATACCGCCCACATTTTGCTAGTTATGTTTAAGTCCCGTGTTATACGGGGCGAACCAATTGCCATCAATCGGGCTCAAATCCAGGCTCAGTGGTTGCTACTGAAAAATTCCTGACGGAAAAAACCCAAAAACAAATTGCCCGAACCGGGAATCGATCCCAGGACCTCATGCTCAGCAGTCGCAATTGCGACCTCTAAACCAACGAGCGTTTTGCTTTTTGCGTGGGGGAACATAAAAAAAAATTGTGCGTGGAGTCCCTCTGCGCGGAAGAAGTGAAACTTCGTAATACTACACGCATGCGTTCGAGTGCCACGCATTCACTCTCGTTATTTTATTGAGCTTCTAAATAATGTTTTGTTGTTTTCTTGTTGTATTATTTTTATTACATAAGACTATCGAGGTTATTCTACTCATGGAAGTTGAGCGAAGGCTGGTCACACCGAAGTGTCGAATGCATAACTGTTTGCACGCCATCTTGCGTACCTAGTAAAACTACGTAGTCACAAATCTTGTAATAATGCCATCTAATACATCCATCAATCTTAGTCAGTTTTAGAAAATATTCCCCCTCCATGGTAGCGTTAAACTTGTTGGAAGTCGCATAAGAAGTTTCACTTCAAAAACTGTTGACAACCCAAGTTTGATTTCGCAAAAAGGGCCTGGTTGGCTTACTGGCCATCTCTATACTGTGATTCAGGGATGCAAATATATGATTAAAACAATAGTGTGACGCATCACAGCTTCCTTGTTTACCATCTTGTTGAAATTTATGACTCAACAAGTGTCGGGTCTACAAGTAAACCAGCTCTGATGTATCTTTAGATGGAGTAAACAGTGTATGAATCGTATGTTGATGTCCTTGAGTTAGTGATGTGGCGATGTTTTATCGAGAGGGTGGGGAATTTAATCCTTCTTATTCTTCTTCTTCGTGAGTCGATGACAATTTAAATTCAGGAGTCAGACCATTTGGCGACATGTTTGGCTGTTTTAGTATCGTCCCAGATGGACGATACCAACTCCTTAATCATCAGCAATTTAATCCTGAAAGCAGTGTAGTATTTCGTTTGTATCCTGTGCACCATCATCATGTGAAACGCATATTCGTAATAGATATTTCGTATTTATTCGTAAGAGAATATAGGGAAATAAATAATTCTTCTAGTCTTCAAAAATAATAATTTATTAGCCTATATCGGTGAGTCAAAATAATTTAACGATAACGATATTGCTATTTTGTATTTGGATTATAGCTAGATACGCGTACAGTCTTATACACGTTTAAAAGCTGTAGTAGCTTCAACACGTTTAAAACATACGTGACTAACTGACCTCATTAAACAAAAAAAAACATAGTCTGAATGCTCTATGGTCGAAATCGCTACTATTGAGCTGTATTGACATCATGGGGAATAACTCAGTAGCAGCACGAAGTCTAGATTTGTACCCGTCTGGGGTGACAATAGGCTCGCCCCCTATTACATGTGACTTAAACATAACTGGAGTAAGTAGAGGTAGTATAAGCACACGTCTGTCTAACCCTTAAGAGAATAAAGGCTTAACGTTATGTGCCTAACCAATTAAAAATAAATCACAATTTTGCTCAACTCATCGATATCGATAAAGTTGTGCGTGTGAGCGTCACTAGAGTGCAGTTATACCACGTGTAATGTATCGGTGACTAAGTGAACTCAGTTTATAGAGCAGCTCGTCCGATCTTCGTGGAGTAGTAGTTGAGTACTGTCAGATGTACATACGAGTAGCTTTTTGTTGTCACACAACAAGCTACTCGTGTCTGATTTGAATATTTAGATAGCAATAGAGGAAATTTAAAGATTAAAAATAAAAGGAACTAATAATGGGCCCGCATAAGTTTGCACTTCGTGTAATTTATTTAATTTCTACTTCTCTCATAACGGTGAAAGATAACATCGTGGGGAAACCGGCATAACCAGAAAAATACAATTTTTGAGTGCATTAGTCCCACCGTAAAACGTGATTTTTCACTCCAAAAAAAAGTGGTATCCCGGCAATAATTTTTGCAGAGAGTTAGTACTTAGTTTGATGTTCAGAATTCTCGGTTGACGGCTTCGTCCGTTTTTACCCTTTTAGGGTTCCGTAGCCGAATGGCAAAAACGGATTCCTTATAGATTCGTCATGTCTATCTGTCCGTCCGTATGTCAGAGCCACTTTATTCCAAAACTATTGAGACTCAACAATTGAAACTTGGTACTTCAGTAGATATATTCTGTGAACCGCTTTACGATTTTTAAACAATAATAAAAGATAAAGGTGGGCTCCCCATACATGGAATTGAAACAAAAAAATAAAAATATATGTGCGGATGTATATAGATAGGTCTTTAAAAATGACATTAAGGTTCCTAAAACTATTTTTTCTCAAAGCAATCGTTTGAAAAATAGACACTTCTAAAGTGGTAAAATATGTGTTCCCCCCTCTAATTTCTAAAGAAAGTGTAGGAAATTAAAAAAAAACTTTCAACGAAAAATGTTTAGAATAAGATTAGATGTTGAGTTTTTGAGATATGGGACTTTTTCACCAAACTGCAGCAATAACTTTGTTTTTCATTTTTTAGTTTTGCAATGGAGTGTAAATTTACTTATGAACCGTTCTTACCGTTCAAAATATTGTTATTATATTGATTGGTGCTACGGAACCCTGTGTGTGCACCGACCGGTTTGTTTTTAAATTCTGCTATTGCAGTAGGTGTACCAACTTAATTAGAAACTAGTTTTCATAACGAGAAGTTAAAATGGTATTGTTAAACAGTACCACGTAGTAAACGACTGTCATCTGATATTTACTATGAAAAACTATAAACTTTTTATGTTTACCAGTATCTTACTGTTCTAACCGAAGCTAAAATAAATAAATGTTTGACCGTAAACGCTTGGAACAGCTCAATAAACTTTACTTTATCTCACTGCAATAAAATGTAAAAAATAACAGTTTTATTTTATAAAATAACACTTATAAAACGTCGACAAAAAGGTGCTCGGTTTAGGTTGGTCGTTTCCTATGGAGAAGAACCGGCAAGAAACTCCATGGTTACTCTTTTGAAATCATTATCATCCTAAGGCTCAAGGAGGACATCGTAGGCCCGACAATAAGTCGTTGCTTACTTACTGATCACACTGATCATGGTATTTTTAGCAATAAAACCTCCGCTGAAGAAAAAACAGTTTCAAGAGCTATCTCTGAAACTGGACCAAATTGGCACCTAAAACTGACGTAACTGTAATCTCAAACTCCCAGAAAAAGATCGGAGCAAAAGATGAACCAAATCCCGCAACCGTTATTTCCGTGAGCATAGAAAGTGTGACAGACGTACAAATAAACCGACAGAACCCTTAAAAGGAGCGGTTTACCAATCGCTGTAAGGAACTCGAGTTAAGTCGAAGATTCCGATACAGTCTCTAGTTCAGATGGCTGTTGTCAAATTAATGGCGTAAATGTGCTGTGAGGAAACTTTAATATAAAGTGTAGGTAAGTAAATGGGTATGGATTTATCTGGTATTGATGATTTACTTTTGAAAATTGACAGCATTCTCCTAATTTATGTCGTGAAAACTTCTTTGATATTTCTCTATTAGTCGTTATCTGACGAGACCGTTGCAGCCAGTTTTGGAATTTTAGCTGCAATGAATGCTCCCAAACGATAGTTTTCTTTTTGAAGTGAAACTTCTAATGCGACTTCCAACAAGGTTGCGTTAAACGTTTAACGCTACCATGGCGGGGGTATGCAATTACTGTTGCGTTAAACGTTCAACGCTCCTGGGGAGGGGGAATAGAAAGAGACAGAGCGAGAGTGAATGTTTTGCATTCGAAGTTTCACTTCTTCCGCGCGGAGGGGCACCACGCACTATTTTTTTGGTCGTTATCAATCATAAGGATATTTGATATTTCTAAGACGGTTTCTAAAACGGAGAAACTGGAAAAGAGAATCAGTAAAGGTAAGGAAAGGTGGGTTAAATACCCAGCAGCATAGTACCTAATTCTCCTATTATTTTAACCACTGTTATCAATACCCTAATTGGCTTGGTCCAAAAACTAGTTAGTCAACTGCCCTAGAATTAAAAACCTGTCATCAACTAATCATATTATTATGTCCAGAAGGCAGACAATAATAATTGTGTCGCCACACATAATTGGTGGCATGTCCAACCTGTCGAGAAGATGTTTTGTTAAACAACAATAATTGTGGATAAGTAGCACCATGTAAACAGCAAAAACCAATTACAATACGTCTGCTTCAACAAAGCCTAAAAAAAACGGCCAAGTGCGAGTCGGAGTCGCACATGAAAGGTTCCGTACCAGCGTACATATAATTATAACACTATTTTTAATAAAAAAAAATAAAAAATATAATACAAAAATGCCGAAAAGAAACACGTTTGGGGGCCAGTTTTATTTCTTAACTTTATGTTATTTTTTGTTAACAGTAGCAGTCATAGTAATACACACTGTGTGGACAAGTGTTACGGTTTAAAGGATACAGCCCTGTGACAAACGAACAGACACGCTGGAGCCTTGGGATAGGGTACCATTTCGGCACTGAACCCCAGAAAGTACATTAACAAAGTCCAACAGTTGCAAAAATTTCCTTTTTTCGCGAATAAGACCTTTGGCTTTAACTGGTCGTTCGCTCGGCTGGATACTTCGGCCGAAAGAGAGGCTGTGGCGGCGGAAGCGAATTCTGGTCACGTCAAAACATTATCCGTACCGCTAACCTAAACGATCTGCACCATAAAAGGCAACAAAACGATACGAACAAATAGCCATATTGTTAAAGTAAATTGGTATTTTACAACGCCAACTTTAGTGTCGCGGTACCTTATAAGACCTTGTCAATTTTACTTTTACACCTGTACTTTGCAACTTCCACACTGTATTTTAAAACTTATTGCACAAAAAATAAGGTCGCGAGTCAGTTTTTCTATTAAAATGTTTTGTAAGATATAGGGTTTCTAAAATTAAATGTCATTTTGAATGATAGTTGTTAAAGTGACATCTATCGGTCAGATCACGAACGAACTTTGATGGACTAATAATAATTTAGCAATGATAAGTGGTATAATTTCAGGCAATATTAAAACTGAAATTGAATTTCCTATGTACTATAATAGCAACAAGTAACTAGTTGACAGGATAATTATGCTTCACACACTGAATAATTATTAGCTAACTACGTACTTAGGAACCCAGGTTGAACTTTATCACCGTTCAAGTAACAATAGCCAATAGTTCTAACAAGTAACACGCTTTAATCGATTAAGTGCGCGTTCCTACTACGTCGTGACGACAGATTATCGTATCGTTTAAAGCGTCGTGGCTTATGTATTTGAACGGAGGTAGTCACATATAGGACGACACGATTAACTGTCGTCCACGACTTTTTTTCCAGTGACGACAGATTCTCAAGTCGATGGGTATAATGGGAACAGCTAGAGACGACAGTCGTCCAACGATAAATTAATCGTCACGACATAGTGGGAACGCGCAGTAAGTTGAACTTACCTCTTGCTTACAAATGACATTCGCATTATTGACATTATAAAACCATGGAATTTAAAACATTGAAGAGCCATCACTTTTATTAGTCTTTAGCTCATCTTGCATCACCAAGTGTCGTCGCAAAGATTAAGCATGACATAGGGGACAACTGTTTTGAAGTCAATCAATAATCTATTATTTCATAATTAAACCAAGTTGAAATAAAGTTTTGAAAAAATTTTGAAAGTCCATTTCTGTAAAAAAGTAAATATGTTAAATTGATTGGACCTCAGGCCGTCCTATGCTAGATGTCTCTCGCCGTTTCTACAACTTTAGAATATCTCCCAATAACAAGAAAACAGAAGCCACATTAAAAACAGTTATTTCAATAATAAACGAATAAACTACTTCGCTGCATGTGCAATGAGTGGTTTACGATCAATTTTTTACTCTCTCCGTCGTAACTCAGCAACTGGAAGTCGTGGTCCCCTGCAAATTGTTACCGACTCCTGAGCAACAAAAACATACTTTATTTCGACGCCTCATACATTAAAACTTGGAGTATGAAAGGGAAATATAGAGCACCATGTGAAGTACACATAGTAAGTTCCCAGGCGGATCTATAAAGTTTCCACACTAGGGGGTAATCTTCGGACTAGTAATAAGATTACAAAAAAATATTTTAGTAGTTGGACATTGTCTTCGGTGTCAAAGACGGTGTTTATACTTAAAACCGGGCAAACCTGCGGGAAAAAGCTAGTACACTATAAAGCTGCCACACCCACTTTAAACAATAAACTGCACTCTCCAATTCTTTGGCATGTAGTCAGTGCAGTGATCTATTAAAAGCCCAACTATTTGCAGCAGGTATCAAAAGAAGAAGCATAATTTGGCTAGAAATGAGGTGACTGCTGAGATGACGAGCAATAGGATGGAAGAAGAAGACATGCTACGTCGACCCCAAATCACTTGAGAGAAGAAGAATGATGAACGAGGTTCTCGCATCTTTCCATTTCGCTTGTCCCTCATGCGCTCTATAACTTCTCTATACACCAAGCTACCAATTCCCTCGCCCGCTGTGCAATGTTTAGGTCAAATTTATGTATGCTAACATACTAGGAAAACATAAATATAATATAACCGTGAAATGACGCAAGATCATAAATAGGGAACTGTTTTGCCAATTAATGTAAATTTCTCAATGTCTTCTTGTAAAACAGGCAGGTTTGTTCTTCACTGATAAGTAATAATTTAGTCTCTTAGGCAAAATAATGGCGGTACGCATTCCTACCAATCTGTTCAGCAGAAAGCTGTTGAACGGTTTTGTTCTATTAGGTTTACCACACGGGGGCATTCCTAACGAGTCGTCCGAGATTTTTAAATGTATTATTTAGTTTCTGAAATTTTGTATTCTAACTGTACTGTCTTTATCATCGAGAACTTAATTGTTTTTATCTCTCATTTCCCATTCAAACAAAGTATTTTGACAGATTTTCTTTGATAAGATGATGATGGTCATTATCATTGTACAGACGCCAGCACATCAAGCAACAGCAATCCGTCAAATTTCTTTAAAAGATTTTCATCCTTATTGTTAAAGAATACGGTTCAAGGTTGATTGGGAAAAATATGACAGTTTCCGGTAGCTTGACCTGGGGGGTACTATGAGAGAGATGAGAGATAGAGCTAGCAAACTGTATAACTCCGTCTCTTTCCCACTCTGGAATAAGAATGAAACAATAATGTTTTAAGACGTCATGGTATGCCACCAGCTTGCGTCGATACAAAAGTCCAGCCTCGTTGCGTCGTTGGTCTTGTGGTCGTAAGCACACAAGACCAACGACGCAACGAGGCTCACCATGAGGTCCTCGGTTGGTTTCCAAGTTCGGGCAAAATGTAAAAAATGTAATTGGGTCTTTCCAAGAATTTCTCAGTAATAGCTACGGAGTCTGGATTTGTGCCCAGTTGGCGTGATAGGCTCGCCCCCTTTTACGTGGGTTTTTACGTAACTAGCAAAATGTGGGTGTCTTTTTAGGCATCTCTGCTTAACTATTCTAGGATTACAGGCGTGATGTTATGTGTAAATGTCTAGCTTATATAAGTACATTTAGACAAAACCGCAACTGGTTAGTTAATGCTAACATGGAACCAGAAAATGGTATCGTGTGGGACGGGATATCCTTATCTATATTTTTTTTTGCACAAAGTTCAAAAAGTGGTTCACAGAATACATCTACGTACCAAGTTTCAGCTGTGTAGTCCTAATAGTTTCGGAATAAAGTGGCTGTGACATACGGACGGCCAGACAGACAGACATCACGAATCTATAAGGGTTCCGGCTCGGCTACGGAACCCTAAAAAACCACTGAGGCTCTAAATTCCCACTTCACATATCAATTTTATTAACTTTAGTTTATAAGTTTGCCTCTAATAAAAAAATTGGCCTATATCGACATGATGGTTCCTTAAAAATTATTTCATGACAAGAATTTTTGTGGTTTACTGCAACTAAAAAGGGTAACACTCTTTTTATGGGCAGTCGTGTAAAAATTTTTTTTTTTTTTTGGATCACATGAGGTGGGCAAATAGGCATTGACTACCAGCAATGCACATGCCTGCTATTCGTTACCCCTTTCTTTACAGACCACCAAAGCCGTCCATGCAAACGGTACAGCCTAATCTTACGATTTACTAAGACGAATTTTCCTAATTCCTCCTATCATGGCCGCCCTACCGCCTCAGATCACGAACACCTGGCTAAGCTAATAATTTCGCTCACACCACTATTTCATGTTCCACTTCATTTAGGGTTCCCAGATCCATAAATAAGATTTGCGGAAAAAAGCAGAGTAAAATGATACTGCGGAAGTAAAGTTCGAAATTTAATTCAAATTTTCCGGACATGTGAAGAAAATTCCGGACTTTACTTACGCAGAAACATTTTATTTTATAGAAATATCTTTTTTTACAACTTTATATTACTATAAACAGGTTTGTTGCAAAACTTAAAATATATAATCATAAGCGCTATTTACATTATACAAGGTGTTGTTTTGCATCCTCGTCAAATTCAAGGAGGTAACTATGCTAATGATTCTCGACCCGAATCAATAATAAAATCGGTAGGTAGTTATTTGTTTTTTATTTACAGAAATCGGTAAAGTGTGAATCAACCGTGTTTTAAACGCGGCCCGTCTGATTCTCGCCTTATAACTTCGCTTACACACATACAAAAAATCTCAAACGTTTATTCGATAACTTCTTAATCCCTAAGCCACATTAAGGGGGTTATTCTGAAATACTGTCATATTTAGACAACTACAAAAAAGCAGTAATTTTTAATAATTAACTAGGATCTCATTTATATTGTTTATTTAATTATTTTGTGACAACATCCTGAATTTTGACGAGGGTGCATAACAACACCTTGTATATTTATTGTATTATGTTAAGTGATAGTGCTAATTCCTGTAGATTTCATGTAAAGTATTTTTATATCATCACTTAGCTACTGCCCGCGTCTTCGTTCGCGTGGATATTTTGATCCGATTTTCAGGGTATCACCTTGTTTCGCAGACAGAAGTTTCACAGAATTTCGTTTCACAGAAAATGTTTCACATAATATTTGGTCCTCGTATTTTCATTTCGAATATTTTTGTTTCAACTACTATTTACTTGAATGAAACATATTTTACAGAAACACATTTCAATGAATTTTATGATCACGTTTTTTTATTTAACAAATTTATCAAACAGTTGAATTACTTTTTAACGAATATTGCTTGTTCGATGCATGTTTCCATGGTATTTTATTTCAACGAAATTATTAACCTTAAATTAAAATACTGTCCTTAAAAGTCAATATGTTGTACTACAAAAGTTAGTGACAAAAGTTAAGACAGTTTAATTTTTTTTTTAAAGGTTTTAATAATACCCCCCGCATTTCGGACACTAAGCTAAAATTCCGGACGTATGGCAACCCTAATTTCACCCGTCATTAGCCGCACTTCCGTATTACTACAGGCTAAAGACAGACGATTATTGTCTAAGCTGTCGTTATAGTTTTCGCAAATAAATAGGTTTAGTGTTGTTAATAGTTTATGTTATGTGTGAAGGAAAGCTGGCTGGCTGGCTGGTCTAATTGGCGGGTATTTTTAATACCGTTATTTACTTACTTTATTATTTACTAGCTGTTTAGTAGCTGCCCGCGACCTTTGCCCGCGTGAATCCATACTATAATACTATCCATATCCATACTAATGTTATAAATGCAAAAGTCACTCTGTTTGTTTGTTTGTTTGTTACCTTTTCACGACTAAACGGCTGATCGGATCTTAATGAAATTTGGCAAGAAGATAGATTTCCACCTGGGGAAGGACATAAGCTATATATCATCACGCTACGACCAAAAGGAGCGGAGCAGCAATGAACAATGTTGCGAAAACGGGGAAAATGTGACGCAGACGAAGTTGCGCGGGACAGCTAGTTTATTATAAAAATATATCTCCCTATTTGAATCGGATTTCTTTAATAATTTTAAGGTTTTTTTTTTCTATTTGCCAGTAAAAGTCCCGTCAAAATCGGTCATGCCGTTTCTGAAATTAGCCGGAACAAACAGACAGACGGATAGACTGACAGGTCTGTCTGTCTGATTGTTGCTGCTTTTTTTTTATTACAGATGAAAAATTTCAATTTGGCCGTT
This sequence comes from Cerastis leucographa, assembly GCA_963082945.1. Classification (NCBI taxonomy): domain Eukaryota; kingdom Metazoa; phylum Arthropoda; class Insecta; order Lepidoptera; family Noctuidae; genus Cerastis; species Cerastis leucographa. The sequence goes on from OY720359.1 coordinate 4,707,894, forward strand.
CAGAATGATGTATGAATGGGTTGTAACCGTTTATGCCTATATAGTTATATAAACAACGTAATTTTAACGTGTATTGTGCTAATAAATTATTTCTAATTTCAAAATCATTGTCCAGCACAAATCACATCATCATCATCATCTGTCTAGCCTTTTCCCAAACAATGGTGGGGTCGGCTTCCAGTCAAACCGGATGCAGCTGAGTACCAGTATTTTACATGAAGCGACTGCCTATCTGACCTCCACAACCCTGTAACTGGATACCCCTTGGAAAGACTGGATGTCAGACTTTTTGGCTTCTGACTACTCGTTACAACTATCAAAGATCTACAAATGACAGTCGGGACCAACGACTTAACGTGCTTTCCGAGGCACGGAGGAAACTCGGTATGTAATTATGGTCACTCATCTACGGACCAACCTCGGCAAGCACGGCTTAACCTTAAAGATCGACCCGTGCGGCTGTTATTATTTGGCCACGAGCTCCTCCAGCATAAATAACATGTAAATATAATTTATTGATCATTCTCCGTTCATATAAGAACAGATCTCCATAGTAATCACGACAGTGCGTCACACCGCTGACTCGTGCAACCACTAATTAGTTAATCAATCCTCTTAACGCTAATTTAACTTAACACGTGGTAATTAACATAGTAGCTATGTTGGTATAATATGAACTTAGCATAGCCAGCCTGTAATGTGCCCACTGCTGGGACAAAGGCCCCATCTTTTTGAGAGTTCATCATATGCATAACCTTTCCTCTTTCCTCTAGTATGTTGGGGTCGGCTTCCAGTCTAACCAGATGAGGCTGAATATCAGTTTTTACATGGAGTGACTGCGTATGTGATTTCCACAATCCAACTGGGTTAATCTATACTAATATGATAAAACTGAAGAGTTTGTTTGTTTGTGGCTCCTGTTAGTCGTAGCGTGAAGTTATACAGTATGTTAGTTTAAACGAGGGACATATTCAAACCCATAATGGTACATGCTAACATGATACTAATAAAAATATAAACAAAAAAAAAACACTGATAAATAACTGACAGAACCATACCAAAATTTTCGCAAATGACACGCAACGTGTATACACCCTTGCGCTAGCGACTTAATACTATCGCAGAACATGTGAACGGGGCAATGACTCTTAGGTATAATCCATTTTCCCCTCATACTTTAAACTTACCTGGCTTAGGACAGTCCAAAATATCTAGGCACTAAACAAAGCATTAAAAATTCTTCTACATACGTTATAGGTTTTTTACATATTTGGCACGAGAATCGAATACTGAATACCCTCCCTCAATATGTCCCTCGTTTAACCTAACATACTGTATAGCCTATTATATAGCCTTCCTCAATAAATGGGCTATCCAACACTAAAAGATTTTTTCATTTCGAACGTTCCCGAGATTAGCGCGTTCAACCAAACAAACAAACTCCTCAGCTGTATAATATTAGTATATACTCGTAGATTTGCATCAACTGTCTCGGTTGAAAAAATATTTCCTTCAAACCGACCAGCATGGCTGAGCAGCTGTACATGATTCTCAGTGTCAATTGAGGGTAACTGATTTAATGGTGACTCTGGCAGATGGCTCACAAATTCCATGCCTCATGGACTATTTTGATCTTTAATCTTTGTTGCAGATGGCTTGTCTTATTACTTGTGCAGTTGACGCATTTGCACTTGAAAACCTTCTTACATCGTGAATCAATTCTGCTGATCAGTCATGCTGCATTTTGAAGTGAAACTTCTTATGCGACTTCCAACAAGCTTGCGTTAAACGTTTAACGCTACCATGGAGGGGGAATAGAAAGAGTCAGAGCGAGAGTGAATGCGTGGCACTCGAACGCATGCGTGTAGTATTACGAAGTTTCACTTCTTCCGCGCGGAGGGACTCCACGCACTATTTTTTTTGCATTTATACCAGCTGAGTTTAACGTGTGATTGCGGTTTGACTGCATCTTTGGTCGAATGGTCGCAAACACGACTGCTGAGCATGAAGTCCTGGGTTCGATTCCCGGGTCGGAAAACGTGCTATTGGTTTTTTTTCTATCAGGATTTTTTCAGTAGCAACCAAGGAGACTAGATTTGTGCCTGGTTGACGAGAATAGGCTCGCCCTCTATACATGGGACTTAAACAGAACCGCAGAAATGTGGGTATAATATTACGTACACCCCTGCCTAACCTTACGGGGCATACAGGCGTTATGTTATGTTTAACGTGCGAACCAAAAGTACCAGTAGTAGCTTTTCTGTCAAATAAAACACTCATGTGCCTATGAGGGACTAAATTCATATTGACTGGCAAAGACCCATCACAAATAATCGTATTTTACAAAGCTTTGGTCACGCCTTCAGAAGAAAACCTATTCAAAACCATTTACCATTCACAGCGAATGGCCTATTACCATATTAAACTAACTGCCTTCAATGATATTATTTGCAAGCTACAACTTTGATATTTACAAAAGGTGTTTGTATATCAAAATGATTGAAGTCTTTACGCCCCATGACAGGAACCCGACAGCCATCGGCCCTCACTCATTAAGCAACACCATGTACATGAATAAGTCCCGAGCTACACCAAGAGCAACAATGCTTCAATACTTAGTTATACCCGTTATAGGACGCAATCAAACCGCGCCCGAGGCGACGGCCGCCGCGCGATTGTTATCTGTCATTTTCATAGAATCGAAGCCGTAATGGAATGCCTCAACTTCTACATAATTATAGTAGCCAGGTAGCCAGACAATTTTTTCACTTTTATATTACAATATTAAAAGTTCCACGGAATGTTTGTTAGTAATCGTGGTCATTTAAAAATATTTAAATTCTCAAGTCACGTTTTCGAATGTAAAGAAACGTGCGTACAAAGAAACGTAAATGCATTCGTATTGCATAGCATGAAACGAATGTCGATGAATAAATAACAATTTCCAACTTCAATTAATATATGATAATACAACATTCAATATAAATACAGATGGCAACCTCAAAGACCTTTGGCTTTTGACCTCTTAATGTATCATTTTCACAGCAACGTATAGCGTAAATATGACCCATTAAACGGCGATCAAAGTCTGATAAATTCCTATAACCGGCACCTAGTGTGGCTTGGGGGTTAATAGACAACTAACCTGTGGCATTGAGTAGGAAGGGCGATGATTATCTCGCAGGCGACGCCCCGAGGACTATGTAATAATGCAACTAAGATCATTGCTGCATCATCAACACTGATGACCTCACATACAGTGTATGTTCTGCATAATAACACCTTTCAATCGCTATTGACGCTGTCTTCACCTTTTATGGTAACAACTAGTTGCACGTAAATTGTTGTGTGTTAATTATTTTCGATTATGTTTTCACCTCGGTGTGCCCTTGCCTTCACGTCTTCAACTTTTGATGTACTCCGAGGTTTTAATTAAACTCTATGTGTAATTCGACCCAGAAACGTTGTTGTATAATAAATTGTATGAGAACTAAACGAATCATTCTTAATTACAAAGAAACTAACTGCTTTCTCAATAGACAAAGGAATTGGATTTCACTAAATTAACATTTGATGAGGCCATTCAGAAACATCTCGCCCTAATAACAACAAAGTATGAAAAGAAGAGAACATAATCGGCAAAAAGTACTAAAGCAAAGGAAAACAATTTAGCTTTCCGACTACCTAGAACGTCATTATCTCTGGTCATAAATCTTCACGGACTCAAATTGTTCTCATTTCACACCAAATGTTACCGCGAAGAGACTTGCGTATGCGCAGGTTAGCGTGCAATTACCCGGGCCGGGTAATCACGCCGGGGGCCAACGTTGAAATACAATAATTCATTGTAGCACCGTCCGGCCTGTGGTTACTGTCGATTGGTTCAAACCTAAAGATAATTGGACTGTACTAAGCTCCTATAGTTCACCTTAATATCGGTTGCCAGTTTTGGGTGGAGAAGGTTCTGTTGGTTTTTATGGAGAATGTGAAAATTACGATATATAATATTTTCCAAAATGATAACCAATGCACCTCTGTTTATCAAAATCAGTGAATTGCATGAGTACACAGAAATGAATACAGGCAAAGAAGAATTGAAACACGGAGCATTAGCATTCCAAAACCGAATAAAAACACACACACAAATACCCTAGCAACTGCATTATGTGAATCACTATGTGATAGAAGATTCAAAAGGCAACACATATGGGTCTTTGTTCCCAAACTAAAAGACAGCTTCCTCACAGGAGGAACAGTTCTTACCTGACAATAGCCCTCACAACAAATCTGTTAAGCCGATCGCAAGATGAAACATAGAAAAGAAAATATATATATATATATACTTAATTTTTCCGGTGTGCATGTGTGCGTAAATTTTCTCGTTCTAAACGCCTTAACTGATTTTGACGACATATTTTTTAAATCTTATGAGGGTAAACTGAAAGCTTATAAGCAATAGTTACACCACTACCATAGGAGGTGGCGCTGTTGCTGACATCCAAGACAACCGCTGTTGGGTCAGTTAGTGGATGATAAAACTCAATTAGCCATAAAACTCTGATGTTGCCATATGAGTATGGTTTTTCATGGCAGATTTTTAAATTGTTCAGCAATGCTTTAAAATGTTTCTTATATAGCTGCCTCTTTAGTACGGCTCTGCGATACGGGATCCTTCAAAACCATAATTCGATCCACCAAAATTAAAGATCATCCAACCTTTTGCTCAATATCTCCATCCGACCGTAAAAACGAAGTTTTCGCAACCAAACTACAACTTTTAAATGTAAATTATAATTAGATTTTAATCTTTAAATTCGTCGCGGCCATTTTAATTGGAACACACGAAAAGTTCACTTTAAAGTTTTGAGCTTTTAAGTTTAAACCGTCCTAGATGCACAATTATGTAAAAGAAAAAAAAATGGTAATACGTCACAGTTTTTACTTCATTTTAAAATAATCCAGGTAATTATGTAGTGGCAACACTGGCAACCGAGTATTATATTGTAAGCCCGGTTGCCAACAAATTGATAAGGCTCATGAATAAAGATGCTTGCTCGGCGGTCATGCGCTGGAGTTGCTTTCTTTGTCCAGTATATTACACCTCGGGACTCGTTCGGAATGGCATGCAAGGTGCACGGCGACCCACATATATATTTAACTTAATTTCCCGTTTATTTTTGCGTCTATTGTGATTATTAAACCATCAGCTTTTCTTATCCTCACACGATCTTGTAAATGCGTGTCATATCAATTTTTCTGTGTTCTGCAGATTTTAAGGCATTTATTTCGCGACCAAGGCAGTTTTAATTGGCACAACCATTTAAAGAAAAAAACGTTTTAAACGCGTTAAAGGTTTTGCGTGTATGTGCAAATAGAGTAGAACTAAAAATACCACTAATTTAATCAATAAATAATTTCGGTGTTCAATTTAGACTTGATGAAAGATGGCGAAACTGTTGACAGGCCCTCGTTAAATAAAACGGATGAATTAAACGCACGATAAATAAATAAATTCCAGCTTGCGCATCTGAAATTTAAAACACGTAGTTGTCCAGAATATGAAACAAATACGACTGTCTGGAAATAAAACATCAAATGGGGGGAATAAATAAACTAAAATATCGTCTGATTTTAAATGCAGTCGGTCAATAATAAGCGTGGCATAGGATTATTTCATCGTCCTATAAGTTTCCGCACGTAACCACGATCAGTCAGCCTGGGCAGGTGCTCGAAGAACCGATCAAAACACATGATTTATACAAAACATCTTACAGCGACCACCAGCACAGTTCAATACAGACCTTACCAGCTTGCAAGTAAAGTATCAATTTAAGTACAGGTGCAACGGTCGTTAAATAATTTAAATTGCGAATTATATATTTTATCGACGTACGCGCACCAAGCAATTGCGGTAGCGACTACCGTCGGTATATGCGTGAAGAATGACAAACTGGTATAGTTTTATACTTGTGACACGCCCCACGGCTTTGCTGCGTATATCAACGTTGACTTTATTTCATTTGGGAATTGAAAACAATGAGAACGACTTCCTTTTTTGATATCGACTAATTGACGGGTCGACGACAAATGTCTTGTTGTAGGAAAAAAGGTTTTTTACCACTCGAACTATACTTGTCACAACTACAACCAAAAGTACTCGATGTAAGCTCGATTCATTACTAAGTCGGCTGGATACGGTAATACTCCTCCGTAAGCTGAAGTTGACGATGTTTCTGCAACAAGCTCTTCCAGTAAAAACACATATAAACCAGCCACGGACACTATAAACTTATGATATTTACGATATCCTTATTCAGCTACAAAACAACATTAATTAGTGAATTGATGCTTCGTAAAAACAAAACTGCCGATATGGACATTAACTAGTCAATTAATAGCAATCCCTTGCAACAGAAACGCAGGAATTAAGTAATATTTTGTGACATTATGTCCATGACAGTTTAGTCATAAAATTAAACAAGCAACCAAAACCACTCATCACAAATAAAATAAATTATTCCCTAATTGGTATTTAATTAAACTAATTGACCCGCACTTTACGAAATTACAACACAACATCAAATTACAATGAAAAGTAATTGCCACCAAGACATTTGACATCGACGGACAGACAGACAAAGTTTATATTGCCATTGTAGGAATAATTAATCGGTAGGAGCCGACAGCGTAGCCACTGCATCCTGTGTTTGCTATTTATTTTATTGGCAACACACATGGCACGCACACATATCATAGACGCCGTAAAAGTCTATGACTAATATGGGTCTTCTAACGTTGAGTGAGGTACTGTGAAGGAGATTGTTGTTTGTGATTTGTGTTGTATTATGTTCTTGGAATACTTCATCATCATCTTACTGCGTTTTTTCCATATGACTTGGGGTCAGCGGATTAGCGCAGCACTTTTTGAAGTGAAAACTTCTTTAGCCACGTTGTGCACTTTTGTGATGGGTAAAAAATGTTAAACTCGAGTAAGTATTCGTAAATCGAAAATTCGTAAGACGGATTGACATTAGGTTACGAAGGAATTTGAACTTCATGACATCTGTCAAGTGAGTTTGGGTTTCCAAAACTGGATAATTATCTTATGCACAAACAAAACCCTCGGTTTCTCCAAAGAGGTAAAATACGTAAGACGGATTGTAATAGTTCTGAAGTGTTAACTTTTTAATGTAATTGTCATGCTGGTGTACGATAGCGCAATAAATGAATATTGTATTTTACCACATAAATGATAGTACTTTTATTTCAGAATAAAAGTACTATCATTTATGTAGAATAATAGGGAATAATTTTGCACGAATTGCTTTAATTATCAGTAATTAAAGCAATTCGTGTAAAATTATTCCCTAACCATTCCAAAATATCAAAAATGCACAACGTTAATATTCAAGTTTTCACTTCTGCCGGCACTCTCGGAGTGCAACCCGTTTTTTCGTTAACGCTGGCAGTCGTCACGCAATCATTTGCTAATTTTTCCTTGTTTTTTCATTCATACAATCCATCCATCTTTTAATCACATAAAGGAACTCTTGGTTAACAAACCCAATTAGACTGCATCATGTAATTGGGGACGAGCCTATTGCCAATAACCCAACACAAATCCTACTACTGAGAATTGCCAATTGTACAATTCCTGAAGCATAAATCCTGTATTACATGTGAAGCTAAACAAATAACGTGGCTACATCGGCTTCGTTAGCGGCGGGTCAAAGGGCAGTGTTACACAAGATCGTTACTGTACAGTCAGTGGCAAACATGGTCGAAACGGGCTGTACAAAAATCTCAATGACACAAACGGTGTTACAAATTGAACGTAGAGCTCGGTTACTGTGATTCTAGCAAGAATTATTACACTCGAGATGACGAGATGTTTTTTTTTAGATTTTCTGGGATTCTTCTATATTTAATTATTTACTAGGTAGATGATGTGCAGGGAAAACAGTAATAAGTAGTTACACCTCACATGGCTTGAAATATTATCAGCCACCAGCCACCCTGCGGTGATTGTCGCTCCACCTAGCCTGAGGGCTTCTCAATTTGGAGTCTCCGCTCAAGAACACATCTACCGCAACGGTCATCGGTTCCACGGATAATTTGGCAAGATCATTGCCACTTAAGCATGTATAATCTGTAAGCTATTTCGATAACTTTGGTTCTCTACCAGATTACATCGTTTTGGATTCGAAAACAACATCATTCTCCCTTGACCAATGTGTTTGGGATCGGCTATGCTGTAAATGGTTAAAGGAAGCTTAACTTTTAGATGCTGTCTGTACCGGTACCGTCTCTATCCACCGCACTAATGTTCTCCTTAAGGAGCCGCCGAGATTTAGTACGTGTTGCTTCAGTACCTGCTTTGTATTGCGTTTATTTAAGGCGCGGTGCTACTCGTAACAGTATTGTAATGTGATGCTGCTGTTAATTCTTGTGTGTCCCACGGCGTTATTGTGGGCTTCGGAGAATGGTTGGCGTGCTCTCATTAGTACCTGCGGAAATGGAGTTAATTTAGATCTTGGAAGGACTGTTGTCAACAGTCGATTAATGGAGTGGCGGAATGGAACGGAGTGGATGTGGTGTTGGGTTGATCAATTCAATCCTTAGGTATGCTGACTTAGTTAATAACTACGATAATTTGGCTTAGGATTGGGAGATTATCGTACACATCGAACTCATCAAAAATTCGAGGTGTTTGGCATGAAAGAACGCCAGTTGTCATACTTGTCATATTTTCGTATAGACAGATTGGCGACATTAGTAAATCTGGTGATCAATGCTTGTGTCTTTTCTGGATGAGAAGGCGCCTTTACACTGCAGTGGGAAAAATCTCTGATATTTTAATTATTAAATTAGGAAACACGAACAGACAATAAACGGCAAATTCTCGGCTGTGATAAAAGTTACAAAAAACAAAATGTCTTTCTAGGCAATCAATCATTTATTTGCAACGAATTTATGTTTCATTGAAATACAGCTGAAATAGAAAAGAGTGAGCCATGTACATTCTGCCTGAAATTAGGCACACAAAATTTATAAAAATTGTTAAGAATAGCTTCTATATCTCTCTTTGCACGCGTAGCATAACCACCGTACAAACGGGCTATGTCGACGGAAGAATCACCAAACTGACACATTGCCACTGTCTATTTGTCATTATATCGATTCTGCCGTAGACAAAACTCGTTTCTACAGTGGTCGTGCTTCGCGTGCTGTTCTACATTTTGTTTAATACTCTATAGAGAGGAACTGTACTTTTATCATACTGCATACATCCCATTCACTAACAGAACATTACACATGTAACATCCACGTTTCACTCACGTACGAACAAACTATACCATTACTTTATTTGTACGCGTTTTTGCGTCGGATTACAACACCGTTTGAATGGCGAGTACGTGTGAAAAAGCCCTAAGTATCTGCGAAACGGTCCGTTACTGTAATAACGTAACGTAGCAATATTAAATAACCGTTATTTCCGACTTTAACACATAAATAATAATGTGTGTAGGGTTACCAGAGCAAATATAGTTGTGGGAACAAAAAAATTACCGCACATAGTTCAACTATGCTATGCTTTATACTGCTTAGTACAGTATACATGACATTTTAATTATTCTAGTGACATTATTATTTGCTAATGTTTCATTATTATTTGTCTCGGTGAAATTATCAAAATTATATGGCACAAGGAGGCGCGCTTGGGACACAAACGCGCCGTCGGCACGGCCTGTCGTCATAAGACAGACGGACGGTGAGCTGGCCCATTATTCACCGTCCACAGGCCCGCGCCTACGGTGGCCGGGGGCCACTGGTTACCCCCCGACGCCCTTCGCAGAAGGAGGCGACGGCTTCCCATTCCCTCTCGCTCCGGACCATGGATTGAACCAGGGCCGGACGCGAGAGGTCGCCGCTGCCAATCGCCGCTACGAGGACACGGCGGTGCTCAGCCCAAGCGGGGCAGAGCTCCACGGTGTGCTCCACCGTGTCCTCCGGCCGATCCTCGCAGTGGTAACACCCGGGCGTTTCCTCCCGCCCGATGCGGTGCAGGAACCTCCCGAAACAACCGTGTCCGGTGAGGACCTGCGTCAGGCGGAAGGTGAGGGCGCCGTGGCGCCTCTCAAGCCACTCCTCAAAGAGGGGACTTATCGCCACTATTGTGGCGTGCCCTAGATTTGCAAGCCTCAAGACGTAATATGGTTGAACTATGTTTGTTCTATTTTAACAACATTATGGCTTAACTTAACTTTACTCTACTTTACCCATATTAGCAAATAAATGTTTTGAATTTGAATGTTTTGACTGCCTAGACATTTTAAAGGTATTTTTTTTTACTGACAATGTTGACACATTTTTTCGAAGCTATTATTTAAAAATAGAAAATGTATGCGATGAAACTTGTGAAATTGTAAACTGTCAACTGTCTGGGTATTAGTCGCAACTTCGTCCTGGATTTGATCCCGAGATACTTCAAAATGTAAGTAGTGTTTCCATTACAAAATTCTTAATGGCAGACTGGATTCTGAAGTATGGCTGTACGGTCGATATATAGCAATAGATCGCATTCTGTCTAGATCTATAGTTTTATGAATTATTATTATCTAGTATCTAATACTAATAATAAAGCTGAAGAGTTTGTTTGCTTGGACGCGCTAATCTCAGGAACTACCGGTCCGATTAGAAAAATTCTTAGTAGTAGATAGCCCATTTATTGAGAAAGGCTATATAGCATCAAGCCGACCAATAGGAGCGAAGCATTAATGAAAAATGTTCCAAGACGGGCTTTTTTAGGGTTCCGTAGCCGAATGGCAAAAACGGAACCCTTATAGATTCGTCATGTCTGTCTGTCTGTCTGTCCGTCCGTATGTCACAGCCACTTTATTCCGAAACTATAAGAACTATACTGTTGAAACTTGTTAAGTAGATGTATTCTGTCAACCGCATAAAGATTTTCACACAAAAATACAAAAAAAAAACGATAAATTTTGTGGGTTCCCCATACTTAGAACAGAAACTCAAAAAAAAAAAAAAACAAACCTGTACTTGTGGGATATCTATGGATAGGTCTTCAAAAATGATATTGAGGTTTCTAATATATTTTTTTTCTAAAGTGAATACTTTGCGCGAGAGACACTTCCAAAGTGGTAGACGTAAAAAAAACTTTCAACGAAAATTGGTTTGAATAAGATATGATGTTAGTTTTTGAGATATAGGACTTTTTCATCAAACTGCAGCAGTAACTTTGTTTTTCATTAACATACTATGAAAAACAAATTTAGTTTTGCTGTTACATTTAAAAATAATTTAATAATATTAAAAATATTTTTTATTTTATTGTTTGGTGGTACGGAACTCTGTGTGCGTGTGAGTACGACATGCATTTGGCCGGTTTTTTTCTTATGTAACGCAGACGAAGTTTCCCGGGTCAGTTATTGCATTATAGACATCAGCCTACCTTACCTTTACAGTGAATACAAACATCATCCTATTTTATGTTTTCCATAAATTCATTCAATTAAACTCAAAGCTTGTATCCACAGGCAGAGAGACACTGTTAGTTAATTTCCATGTTCATAATAAAGTTCTAACTTGTAACATTGACAAAGGTAATATTGTACAGCTGAACAAGTGTAGGTACATGACACCGCTTGACAGCGAATCGTAAAATATCAATATAAAGGACAAGAGAGGTATAAAGTCCTGTCACAATTATATTACCTCTGTGATGGTCCTTTATACAAATTAATTACATTTTTAAGTAATTCTGATAGAAAAAAAAATTAAAACAAATTAAAGAAAAATACTTCTTTTTCATAATCATTTATTTGTCAGAATATGGTATATTTTATGGTCTTATGATAAGTATATGGTATCATCACATTCTGCCAATTATTATATCTTTATTGAACACAAAATTAAAAACATACACAAAAATTGCAATATACAGGGTTACTGGAAACTCGTCGTATTACTTGCAGGACGTCATAGTAGGGTTAAAATGCAAAAAATTAAGCCATCAAATGTTCTACCGAAATTCAATAGTTTTTGAGTTAATTAAATTTTTAGTTTTTGTATGAAAAATCCCAGATTAAATAATTTGAAGTCAATTTAAAAATGATTTACGGCGCGACTGTACTAAAATTTAAACTATAATCATAGTCGATGCCGTAGCAGACTTTTTTTAATGATTAAAAGTTCAAAAATGCCTACAACTATGGCAAAGATCACAAATCAAACAATATTTTGAAGTAATGTTTGCTATTACTTCTAAAATAATGTGGTCTATTGCTAAAAAATAAAACTACGCCTGATGTACAAATTACTAGTAAAACATACATGATACCATATAACAGGTAAAATAACAGTGAACCTATTGTAGAAGGAAATTACACATAAAATAACCAAAACTTGCATTTTGGATTCGCTTTGAACACGAATTCACTGGCCAATACCTGGTCTAAACAGAAACATGTTAAAGCTGTAAGTGCTGACGACAGCACTTTGAGCTTTAATATGTTAATTATTCATGATTTTTGAAAATAGAAGAGAGGTTTCTGTTTGTATGGAAGATCGTCTATACTGCTAATGGATAAACACAACTTGTTTCATGATATAATCATGCAGGTACTTCCATTTCCAGTTAATATTTTTTTTTTAAATAGCGTATCTACATTATTATATCTCAATCATAATAGAGCACTGATTGAATCAGTTAATTCGGCCTTTAACTCAAGCTTTTTTCATTTCAGGAATAAGCATGCCGGAAGGTTTAGACAACTGGCACAGCCAAATGGCGAACTGTCTGCGGATGTAGCGGACAGTACAAAAAGTAGGCGCCATCTATGCCACAAAAGAAGAACTAACATCATCCGCGACTTAAGACTATTAATACAGGAAAACCTGACATCAACTGTCAGGCATCAGCCCACCAGACAGAACCCTGTCTGATCAGAGGACCTCTCTTTCCTATGCAGTATTGAAGAACTTCACACCCTGTTCCTCATGCCTTTTTTTTTTTTTTTTTTTTTTTTTCCGGATGGGAAATCATCATATGACTTCTCCCGCTCTGGGCGGAGCGGGAGGGAGTGTCAGACTTGTACTGACTAAAACCCACCCATGTTCCTTCTTCGCCCTTTGTGTTCCAGGGCCGCGGTATCTCTTTCGAACAACCCGCAGCCCTGGCAGGCATCGGCCCTTTCGGACCCCTTCTGGTTTGCTGACATCTCCTTGAGGCGCGCGTGGAACACGTACGCGCCGTCGACACGGCCTGTCGTCATGAGACGGACGGACGGTGAGCTAGCCCATTACTCACCGTCCACAGGCTCGCGCCTACGGTGGCCGGGGGCCACTGGTTGCCCCCCGACGCCCGGGGCGTCTCCCGCGGCGGCTGGGACGTGAGGTTCTCTCCCTCTCACGTTCCGCCACCTCCTTCGCTAGCATGACTGCTTCGCAGAAGGAGGCGACGGCATCCCATTCCCTCTCGCTCCGGACCATGGATTGAACCAGGGCCGGACGCGAGAGGTCGCCGCCGCCTCATACCTCTATTCGGACAATGACAGATATTTCAGTAGTTTTGTATAGAGGTTTCGATGTCCTAGATCAAGAAACCAACTTGCACAATGGAACCCATCTACTAAACGACAACCCTAAGCCTAGTGCACACTTATCTTGCTGCGTAGCAACTTATCGATTCGCAACGGTAAGTACAATTGGTGGCCGAGAAATTAACTGCATCTAAGACAATAAATAATTGTTCGAAATTATCGTCCGCAACTTTGCCAATGCTGTTGCGTCCAGTGTGCGACGTACTAAGTGGACTTTAAAGAAGTAGGTAGATAGGAAAATTAGCCCATATTTTGACTTTCACCATCGATGGTTTATCTTAGGAGAATAATTTAAATCAGTATCGTAATTTCTTGTATCTGTTTTTACTTGTAGAATCTTGTTACAATAATTCACGTTTATTTGCAATATATTTACAGCAACAGACCGTTATTTAAACACAGATGTCATCTAAATGGTATTTGTTCGTAAAGGTACATTCAAATGTAAAATACTACAAGAAACACCTGTGCCGATTGTGCTTCTTGAATTTATTTTACTTGAAATTGAATACAGATATAAGTAATGTCTTTAGTACGTCTGTCAGTAGAATGCAGACGTACTGAATAAATTAAATAAACTACGGGCCACGTCTTAAATAATTAAAATTATGGCCAAGTATGATAATAAGATATATTTGGCCCCAAAATATAATCAACGTTTCTTTAACACCCCAACTCTTGGTTGGCCCTGCTTCGGAAGCTGCCCGGATGTTGTACCAGGTTCGTAGCTAGTGTCATTAATTGCAGAAGCATAATAAGGTGATTCTGAATTTGGTTTAGTATTATAAGTTGATTTGTAACAATGAAGGTGGCAAAATTGTCTAGATTAAAGCCCTCTCTAAATAAATAAAGAAAAAAAAGAAGTTATTTTGGATTGCCTCATGTATTTTTGTATGTATATTTCAGAATATAATTTATGCTTAGTTATGTTTCTGCTACCTCATTACTCCTTCAAATCTTACTGTAAAAACCAATCCTACAGCTACGATAACTTCGCATTGCACACCGCCATTTCCATCTCCCATCAAATACCTTACGTTTATCTAAGAAAATAATCTAGCGAAAATTGTTTATTTATTCAGCTTCCCTATTCCTTTATACAGCAGTGACACCTTGACTTTAAGTCATGGAGATAGCCACTACTAACTTAATTGAACATCAACAACGCAGAATTTATGTCAAAATTAGAAACCATGAAAGCAATCAGCCTCTTAGAAGTTTGCGAACAATAGGCAGAAAACTGCAATTTGTAAGATTATGTGCAACCCAACATGCAATGCAACATTTTCCATACATTTTAATGTGATCACAAACTAAAAATAACTGCGCGCATGCACGTTTGCCCGGCAAAATATGTTGTATTCTGTGTTTCATTGCATCATCATCTTCCAGCCCTTGTGCCATTCGACTTGGAATCGGCGAAACACGTTCCTTATCAAACGTCACTGCGTGACGTTTGACAGAGGAGAATGGAATAAGGAACGTGTTTCGCCGATTCCAAGTCGAATGGCACAAGGGCTGGAAGATGATGATGCAATGAAACACAGAATGCAACATATTTTGCCGGGCAAACGTGCATGCGCGCAGTTATTTTTAGTTTACTACGGACGTTGCATTGCATGTTGGGTTGCATTGCATGTTAAGTTGCATACCTGCATCGAGCTTTACGAAGCTCGTGGTTTATGCGACGGAGAAGGGAACTCACAACCTAGGGGTCAGAGGTCGAATCTTTATGAGTCGTGGCCAGTAAGATGGGTTATGTTCTATAGATGTGAGCGAGGCTCGCTTGATAGATATTTATTGTTTCTCCTTTATAATTGCGTCATTGCTCCGGTAATTTATGTGTTTGGCTTTGAGAAAGTTTGTTTAAAGAGTTTTCTTATTAGTACATTGGCTGCTAGTTAGTACACACATCAAGGCAAAAAAAGTTTTATAGTCTTGTGGTAGCAAGCGCGTCTGCTAAACATGAGGGCCTGTGGTTGATTACCAGGTCGGGCAAAGTGTTATTGGGGTTTTTCCATCTTGAATTTAGCAGTTGATGGCTATACGTTCGCCCCTAATACATGGGATATAAACATTACTGCCAAAATGTATACTCTAAGACAAGTTCTGCCTATATTTTAGGAGATTACAGGTTTGATGTTATGTTTTTCCGCTATAATGTCGTACCACGCTAAGCTTAAGATCATAGTATTACCATTGACCTACAGCATGTTGTATGCATATAAAAGTAAGATAGTGTGACTGTTGGTTTGTAAGTAGCGATATCTTAATTGCAAAGCTTAAACTTAAAAGCAACAATAAGTAACTAAGTCCTCTTATAGAAGTTGCTCTTACCATAAAACTGTGCTTTATCAAATACTTATTATTGCTATTACTTTAAAGCTTGGTTTACACTGCCGCTTTCTAGAATTTCTTAATATGTTTCTTTACGTCAATATGTGCCGATTGGTAAATTCAAATCACAACTTTTTAGGGTTCTAGCTGGGCTTGCTGGTTCCAGCAAGGGGGCTCTGTTTTATATCCATACTATCCATACTAATATTATAAATGCGAATGTCACTCTGTTTGTTTGTTTGTATGTTTGTTTGTTACCTTTTCACGACTAAACGGCTGATCGGATCTTAATGAAATTTGGCAAGAAGATAGATTTCAACCTGGGAAAGGACATAGGCTATATATCATAACGCTACGGCCAATAGGAGCGGAGCAGCAATGAAAAATGTTGTGAAAACGGGGAAAATGTGACGCAGACGAAGTTGCGCGGGACAGCTAGTTTTTCTATAAATGTAAATCCATGTAAATCAAACTAAAAAAAAACAAACCTATATGGGTGTTCTAAAACCATTTTTTCTCAAAGTCCATCGTTTGAAAGTTAAACAATTTCAGAGTGGTAAAATGTGACCCCCCCCCTCCCTAATTTCTAAAGCGAGAGGAAGAAAATTATTTAAGAAAACGTTAATGAAAACTTTCAACAAAAATTGTTTAGAATAAGATTTGATGTTTAGTTTTTGAAATATGGGACTTTTTCCCCAAACTGCAGCAGTAACTTTGTTTTTCATTAACATAGGTACTATGAAAATCAAATTTAGTTTTAATGTCGAGTGTAAATTTACTTATGAATGACAGTTCCAAATATTGTTAGTATATTTTTTGGTGCTACGGAACCTGTGTGTGCGAGTAAGACTCGCACTTGGCGGGTTTTTTTATACTTAATAGGCTTGCGATCGGCCCAAACTCGCCTGATCTGACGCGATGTTGCGGCCTAGGGTGGAACACTTGCCTAGAAGAAACCGATTTACTCGAACTTTGAAGAGATCCAGATAATAATGATCTAGGAACAGAGAAGCCGGCAGTGAACAATAGGGGATCGGACTGGGTAAAGAAAACGACATTCTGTTTTGTCCGTCAGACAGGTAATACAAAAATATTAGACACGTATTTTTTGTTTTATCAAAATATAAAAAAAATACTTAGTTAGAACTCATTAAAGATGGAGAGTGGGGGCTTACTACGTCACAAGTAGGTATAAAACTTACCTACATGTGACCTCATGCGCCATTTAACTCAATATATCTCCGTAATTTTATGACCACGTGAAAAAAGAAAAAATACGTGTCCAATACTTTTCAATAAACTACCTTACGACAAAGAAAAAAAAATTGTATTATCCCCTATTGCCAGAAAAACAAATGCTGCTGCTGCAACAACTGTAATTCTTTGACAGTTGTACAAATACGGCAAATTACCGAAGTGTCAATTAGACAAACAGTTAATTCCCCTGACTTAAAAAAAAAATTGTGACACGATAATGTTATTTTAATTCAGACCATTTTTGACCAATGAGCACATCAAACATACGACTCTCCCACAGCCGAATTTTACGAGTTTTTACGTGGGAACTTAAGTAACTATCAAACAAAATCTATTTATCTTCCTAGTCCGGGAAATAGTGATGCGATATTTTATTTATTTATTTATAACACCTTAAACTATGATGCGATACTTCGATATTTTGGATAGATAGAAACGAATACGAATGCTTGGATCGATACTAATAAAAGCACTAGTACCAAATTTAAACAGTAGCACATTTAAAAGAATACAAAAGGAGGACACAGACAGAAGAGGACAAAACTGGAATGTTGCCTAGACTCTCAGGCGCTGCACAAACGTGTGTTTTGTGTCCGATACAAGCTACCAATGAATATTGGATTTCCATATTACCAGTATAAAATCAGCTAAAGTACACAGAAACTACGGTTTTCTATGTCGGTGTGCCGTGTCGGTAACAAAAAGTGTCTACGCAGCCCCTAAGAGTGAAGTTAAGTACTATACGATACTTTTATATCGATCTAAAGTGTCGAATATCGATACATTTGCAAGTATCGTACATCCCTACTGGAAAGCGAGTGGACCATCCAAATTACGTAAATAACTATAAATAAGAGGCAGCCATTACGGAGTTTTATGTCATCAACTATAAATCGAAGTGTTCTAGCATGATTGGAATACCATATGTAATGTCGTCACTTCGTCAATTCCACTTTTAAGATAAAAATAAGTACACATTATACAAGTTGTTGTTTTGCATCCTCGTCAAAAATTCAGGAGGTTGTCACACAAGAGATAAATAATCAATTAAAATTACGGTGCCTAATTAATCTATATATATAAAAGAAAGTCGTGTTAGTTACTTCACTTATAACTCAAGAACGGCTGAACCGATTTAGCTGAAAATTGGCAGGGAGGTAGTTTAGAGCCAGGAGACGGACATAGGATACGGTAGGGTAGGGTAGGTAGGTAGGGTAGGGTAGGGTAGGTAGGTAGGGTAGGGTAGGTAGGTAGGGTAGGTAGGTAGGGTAGGTAGGTAGGGTAGGGTAGGTAGGTAGGTAGGGTAGGGTAGGTAGGTAGGGTAAGGTAGGTAGGTAGGTAGGGTAGGGTAGGTAGGGTAGGGTAGGTAGGTAGGGTAGGGTAGGTAGGTAGGGTAGGGTAGGGTAGGTAGGTAGGGTAGGGTAGGTAGGTAGGGTAGGGTAGGTAGTAAGGGTAGGGTAGGGTAGGGTAGAGTAGGTAGGTAGGGTAGGGTAGAGTAGGTAGGTAGGTAGCGTAGGGTAGGGTAGGTAGGATAGGGTAGGTAGGTCGGATAGGGTAGGTGGGTAGTAAAAAGTGCATTGCAACGCATGCTGGGTACAGCAAGTTATTAATAAACGCTGTTTTTTTTGGTTGTTTATGTTTGTCAGTATTTCAGAATAACCCCCTTAACGTGGTTTAGGGAATAAGAAATTATCGAATAAACGTTTGAGATTGTTTGTGTTGGGGAAACGCGGTTATAGGGCGAGAATCAGACGGCCCGGGCTTAAAACACGAGTGGTTCACACTTACCGATTCCAGTAACTAAGAAAAAAAAAATTACCTACCCATTTTATTATTGATTCGGGACGAGAATCATTAGCATAGTTACCTCCTTGAATTTGACGAGGATGCAAAACAACACCTTGTATACAGACGCTTTTTTTATGTATGGCATCTCGCAGTTCAATCTATGAGGTTTTCGTCTGCTTAACCGAACTATCCTGTGGGTGCCTTAAGAGTAAGGTGGAGGCCTTACTCTTAAGGCCAGGGCATAATAACTTACAAACTAAGCGACTACACGCTAAGGGCACCCAATATACAGACACCAGCACATCAAGCTATAATATCCACTATTAAAAGGCTTCGTATTATATAGTTTTTCCGTACAATGAAAGATCCGTATAAACTGGTTTTGTATATCTTGATTGGACGTACGTACACTGGAGCTCGTGTCGTATACTGGAGCTCGTGTCGTACACTGGAGCTTGTGTCGTCCAAATTACGTAAATAACTATAAATAAGAGGCAGCCATTACGGAGTTTTATGTCATCAACTATAAATCGAAGTGTTCTAGCGTGATTGGAATACCATATGTAATGTCGTCACTTCGTCAATTCCACTTTTAAGATAAAAATAAGTACATATTATACAAGTTGTTGTTTTGCATCCTCGTCAAAAATTCAGGAGGTTGTCACACAAGAGATAAATAATCAATTTAAATTACGGTACCTAATTTATTATTAATAAACGCTGATTTTTGTGGTTGTTTATGTTTGTCAGTATTTCGTGGTTTAGTGACTAAGAAATTATCGAATAAACGTTTGAGATTGTTTGTGTTGGGGAAACGCGGTTATAGGGCGAGAATCAGACGGCCCGGGCTTAAAACACGGGTGGTTCACACTTACCGATTTCCGCAAATAAGAAAAAAAAATTACCTACCCATTTTATTATTGATTCGGGACGAGAATCATTAGCATAGTTACCTCCTTGAATTTAACGAGGATGCAAAACAACACCTTGTATACAGACGCTTTTTTTATGTATGGCATCTCGCAGTTCAATCTATGAGGTTTTCGTCTGCTTAACCGAACTATCCTGTGGGTGCCTTAAGAGTAAGGTGGAGGCCTTACTCTTAAGGCCAGGGCATAATAACTTACAAACTAAGCGACTACACGCTAAGGGACCCCCAATATACAGACACCAGCACATCAAGCTATAATATCCACTATTAAAAGGCTTCGTATTATATAGTTTTTCCGTACAATGAAAGATCCGTATAAACTGGTTTTGTATATCTTGATTGGACGTACGTACACTGGAGCTCGTGTCGTATACTGGAGCTCGTGTCGTACACTGGAGCTTGTGTCGTGCACTGGAGCTCGTGTCTAAGTAATAACCGCTGCACGGGTCGATTAAAGGTTAAGCTAACGGTCACCGAGGTGAGTCCGTCGATGGGTGACCATCCATAACATATCAAGCTTATCTGCGCCTCAGAAACACGTTAAGCCGTAGTGGTCCTGGGTGTCATTTTTAGACCTTTGACAGTAGTTACGAGTAATTAGAACCCGGAAATCTGACGATCATAGACTTGCCAAAAGGTGTTTTATCAAACCGGCATAAAACCAGACTCCTTGGCTGTTATTGAGTTTTGGAACGAAGTTCCTTATCGCGCGTTGTGAAAGGGGGCTAGACGGAAAAAAATCTTACGAAAAGTTGTCACGACACTTTTTGTTATCGTAAGCTAATGTAAGCTTTATTTCTTTAAAATAAAGTTGAAATTTCCTTAAATTACGTACAATTGGGGTGTGTATGTGAGTAAGGATAGATATGATTATTATTTTGAGTGACCGAACTACAAAGTACAAATTCGGTTGTGCAGTTAAGTAAGACGTATTGCTTCGAATTAAGGATTAATCTTCCTTAAATTAAATATTTTATTTTTCGCACACTAACTTAAATCTTAAATGTATTGATATTATGTACGTGAAAGGAACTTCGTTCCATCCGGGTGTCCCTTGACATCTCTCAAGTTTTTTTGATAGGAATGAGGACAAAACCCAATAACAGTTCCGGAATCCAACCCAGGTCCGCATGCTCTGCAGTAGCACTTTTGCAAGACTGGAGACACGAGGCTGCCAAGTCAACGTGTGAAAACGTTGAATCTTTGTTCTGTCGCGAAGCTATTTAATAACAAAGGAAAGTACAATTTACATGGAACGGATAACACATCAATTACATATTTTAAAAGGTGATATTGTAAACAACTTTCTGAGCTGACTGTACACTCACGAGCATTAAATGTATACACTTACCCTAAGAGATTTTACATGGAGCAACTGCCTGACTGACCTTCACAACACAGTTAGTACTGTACGTTTGGTAAGACTGGTTGTCAGACTTTCGGGCCACTGACTACCTGATCTACAAATGGCAGCCGGCAAACTAGGTATGTAATGGGTGGTTATCCATCCATGGACCAACCTAGGCAAGCGTTGCTTACCCTAATGATCGATAATGTCGAGCGGCTGTTATGATTAAGACCTATTTCATAATAATATGGATTCTTATATACTGTATTTTTAACAACTTAAAATTGTAATCAATATAGTAAGTAAAATCACTTTTAGGGACTACTCACACTTATTCAGCTCCATTCGCGTTTTGCTGAACGATTTCGGTCACACTTAGGGACTACTCACACTTATTCAGCTCCATTCGCGTTTTGCTGAACGATTTTGGTCACACTTAGGGACTACTCACACTTATTCAGCTCTATTCAGCTTATGCCCATAGAAAACAACGATTATGTATGGAGACGCGTATGCATCCGTTCAGCTTTCCGCGTCTATTCAGCTTTCGCGGCAAACAAGTATAAAGTCAAAGTCAAAGCATTTATTTCAATTAGACCATTACAGGCACTTTTGAAAGTCAACAAAACAAAATAAAACGCGAAGCTACAGTCCCAGTCACAAGGCATAATAACTTGTGAAAGTACTGTAGTTGCCCATTCCGTAGCGTAGATCTCTATGGAGAAGAACGGGCAAGAAACTCCATGGACACTCTTTTAAATCAAAATATGTTACAAAATCTTGGTTACATCATTCATGTTAAGAATTAAAAATATGTGAGAACAATGTAGAAATATGTGAGAACAAAATGAGGACAAATGTGTTATTTAGGAACTGAATAAGCGTG
The DNA here is from genome assembly GCA_963082945.1 of Cerastis leucographa. Lineage (NCBI taxonomy): Eukaryota > Metazoa > Arthropoda > Insecta > Lepidoptera > Noctuidae > Cerastis > Cerastis leucographa. The sequence continues at coordinate 4,730,063 of OY720359.1, forward strand.
AGTAGTCCCTAATAAAGAAGTATCTTAGTGTGTAAGCTTCACAGCTTGGCTCATCGCCGCAAGGTTGCCTGCTTGTCGGTCTTCTACAGGCTGTACTTCGGTGAGTGTGCCCAAGAACTTCACGACCTCATCCCACCGACCCCCTTCTACCATCGGACATCTAGACGCACTGCAATTTACCATCCCTACCTTATTGCTATTCCACCAATTCGCACTAAGCGCTTTCAAACGTCTTTATTAATGAGCACAGTAAAGAGTGGAACTCTCTGCCTGCGTCTGTGTTTCCGAACGCTTACACCCCTAATCTCTTCAAAGTTAGAGTGAACAGGCTTCTTCTGAGTAAGCTCGTAACATTGTTGACTTTGTCTCAGTCATCTCTGACCTAGACTAGAGTCAAGAGCAAACCCATCTCAAATAAAAAAAAGTAGGTACATAATCATACTATTACATCACGTTCTAACCGACATGTAGAGTGTACAAAAAAAAGTTTATAAGTAGGTCATTTGTTAGTAGTTCTATTAAAATAATTACAACAAGCGTAGTCTGTGGAAATAACATGTATGTGGGTACCATTAAGTGTATAATAATAGGCGGAGACCTATCGCTTTACACTATCATCACTTATGTTTTTTTGTTGCCAGTACTTGTTTACAGTCGCGATTGGTGCTCGCGACTCTAAACAAGTACTGACTGAAAAAAACATAAGATATAATAATAAGATATTAGGGCATATCTCCGTAACTAGAAGGTTCCCAGGTATGGTGTAGAACAAAAAAATGAACGCAATGACAAAGACAACCAGTGCCTTTCGGCGTCGTTAAGAGGTGTTTTACACCCTTTATATAAAAATTACTTCTTCTTCTTCTTCAACCTTTGGCCACCCAATGCTGAGTGAAGATCTCTTCCAAATCTCTCCACTTTTGGCGGTTATGTGTCATGGCTATCCAGTTTCTTCCGGCCACTTTACTGAGATCGTCTGTCCACCTAGTCGGTTGTCTTCCCACATTCCTCCGTCCCGTCCGTGGTCTCCACTCCAGCATTATCTTCCCCTTAACTTAACTTAACATTAAATAAGGACCTATCTTGTGTTAAGCAACTGGACTAAACCCAGTGGTATGAACGCAATATTTTATTGGATCATATACAAGTTACATCCGGAGTTATTTACTATACGAAACCTTGTAGAAACTAGAACAAATTTTCGTGCGTTCAAGTGTTTTTCCCATACCTATTATTGGAATCAAATTTAACAGCTCACAACATAGGACCCATTAATAATAATGACAATATATTTTATCCGTGTTGCTAGGCAACTGAGCTTATCCCAGTTGTAAACGTGCCTTTGTGCCTACTGGCCTTCTTGTGTTCTGTCTCCTGCTGATGTTGAAGGAAGTGGAAATAATTATGTTTTTCTACTGCTCCGCTATTCTTTCTGGTTAATTTCGTTGCGGGATCCAAGACAGTTAAATTGTTTCTCTGGGACTTCGTCGTACCTTCATTGTCTCGGTGCTTTTCTGGTGGTCGCTACTGTTGATTCGGGTTTTCAGGAGTTGCAGTGATTTGGGAATGGTGTGGAGGGCTTTTCCCCAAAATGATGTGTGATGTTTCCACAGCTGGGATACAGGCCTCCTCTCTATGAGAGGGAGTGGGCTGTAATCCACCACGCGGACCAGTGCGGGTTGGTAGATGCCACATATCTTCGAGTTTTGAGTTCTAGGACATGCTGGTTTCCTCACGATGTTTTCTTTCACCGTTTTTGAGGGCAGCGGTGAAGAAATAAATTACACAAAGTAATGTGCCTGCCTGGGTTCGAACCCACGGCTTACTGCTCGTAAGTCGGGGCTGCCACCGCTGCTCTCACTCACTTGATCCTCAGTTACATATTCTGTTCCGCACAAAACTGACACATACCAAGTTCTATGTATGAAGCACCCATTACAGTTATTACTCGCAGCCCATAGGCACATAGGTACAAAAGCTGAAACTATAAGTGCTTGAAACATTAATAACTCGCGGCATGTAATTGCATTAGCTTCTAATCTATAATTTATTGTGGATCCGGATATGCAGACCCGTTTGTCCTTAGGCGGTGCTCACATGATACGGTTTATCGTAATCGACGGAAGCAAACACTGAACGATATTTGTACAATAATATAGGTGCATGAGGAAAATGTAGTGGGGAAATCGTTGAGTATGAATGTAGATGACCATGAAGACCAAAGAAACAATGGATGAACTTTGTGAGGGATTTTATGGATAGAAAAGAGGTGACTGCTGAGATGACGAGTAATAGAGAAGTGTGGAAAAAGAAGATATGTTGCGCCGACCCCAAATAAGTTGGGACAAGGGCAAGATAATGATGATGATGAACATAGGTGCATGAAAAGTAGGATCACTTGTTAACGAGTAGGAGCTACTGCCTATCTTTCGACGCATGTCTTCCAGGATACTTGGAAAAATTGTTTTCACATAAAAAAAAAACAGCTACTGGCCTACTATGACGTCTTAAAACATTATTGTTTTACTCTTTTTCCAGTGTGGGAAAGAGATGGCGCTAGACATCCTGTATAGCTCCATCTCTTTCCCACACTGGAATAAGAGTAAAACAATACTGCTTGGTAGGCCAGCTGGACTTATTTCTGCAATAAGTGGCCAATCTGCAATCTTTAACTACATTCAGTTAAATACGTCAAACTAATCCTAAATTCCAAATGTGTCAACATTGTAAATGTGTATTTCACTATTCAGTAAACTCAGTATGTTTGTGTCAGCTTCCAGTGTATGTAGGAGAATACCACTAGAAATCTAACTTGGTGCGACTCCCTAGATGCTTCAGTAGTCTCAGCTTAATTCCCATGTTTTGTACTGGCTGTACATATAACCCAATGCTACTGTCTCAAACACTTCGTTAATCAAGATGTTGCGTAAGAAATATTTTAACAAAAAAGACGAAGCAGACAGAAACTGCGGTGACCAAGAACCGTCAAGACATCGACCAAATCGCATAGTCGCCAGTCTACAACGCAGGTATGTACCACGCCTTACACAAGTCTAGCTGTTGCTCACGGCTTTAGTCGCTGCAATTAGACCGTGCACTTAATTTAGAGGCAGGGCTCTAAATTAAGTGCACGGATCGATTTGTAGTACGTTTCCTTAATTATGCACGAAATAATTGCTTCATTCGCCGGACATTAAGCTCAGTTTTCATGCAAATCTGTAGAGTTACAAGAAAAATGCGGTATCGACTTCTATGGTAAGTACTAAAGACCTGTAGTTTTAAAGCATTCATTAGTTACCTACTTGATGGTTTTCTAGAAGAAATACACTGTTTATACGATAGGAAAAGGTAATTGATTAGATTAATTATTTGCAGGCAAAACAAGAATTTATTTTAGATGGCTTGATCATTAGTTTGTGTTTATTACTGCATAATTGGCTAGAAAGACTGAATAAATTTAAAAAAGACGTCTCTTTACTTTTTAAATCTAAACGCATTCATTTGGATAACAATGCACTTCTATTTGTCCCTATTGCTTTCAATCCAAAGTACGGAATCTTAATCGAAAACTTAAATATCTCTTCTATAATATTACCTCTGATAGCGATGATAGCCCGCACTTAAATTGTATAACTGCACAGCATTAGATAGAGCCCTAATAAACCCCAGCCAAGCATTACGCGATAGCAGTGTGCTTAGCAGCGAGCGTTTCGATTGAAGGCAATACTAGTCATCAACTCATCACCACACCTTCGTTGCGTAGCATCATCGTATAGGAAGATACAGAAGGCTCGAATCAAGCGACGTTTTGTAGAAGAAAGGTGTAGTTGCAGCTGGTTTTCATATAAGCAACTATCTGTCCCGCGCAACTTCGCCTGCGTCACATTTCACCGTTTTCGCAACTTTTTTTATTGCTGCTCCGCTCCTATTGGTCGTAGCGAAATCGGACCAGTAGTTCCTGAGATTAGCGCGTTCAAGCAAACAAACAAACTCTTCAGCTTTATTATTAGTATTAGAATTAGATTAGATTATTGGATTAGATACATAATGTCTGAGCAGTTTGACGGCACGTTTGGTCGCAGTAGCCGTGCGATTGGCTGCTGCGCTGTGGTCCCGTGTTCGATTCCCGCACGGAACAATTACTTGTATGACCTACGGGTAGGGTCTGTCTTTTTGTGAGTTTTAATGTTTGTAAATGCACTCACGACATAGGAGAAAGTATGGGGCAAAGTTTTTTTTAAAATAAAAACAACAAGCAGTGAAATTGTTATTAACATTCTTCTTATTTCATATCAATGGTACTTCGTACCTACCTATCCAGATTCCAAGACATATGACGTCAACTGGGCCCACGTGGTTAATTATGATGCCCCACAGAGGCCTTCGCCCCAGCAGTGGGACCATTGTAGATTGATCATACCTGTCCTAATAATGTGTGCTAGGTCCTTAGTGCAGTGTACCTTCTGCCAATCCTCATTTCGCGTGATAACTATGCAATAAGATGTTCTAGATAAACATGGGCGTAAACAGGGCCCGTTAATTTAAACATAACTGTGTGTGGAACAATACGAGTAACGTGGAAATATGCGAGATGAGTGATAGTGGTTAGTGGGGCTTTGTCGAGCCGGTCTAGGAGGAGCGCAGTTACGAGTTCAAAAATGACTGGGTTTCTGCTAATAAACGGTAACTGAAATGGTTTGACAATCCAGTTCGGGAGGAACACAAAAAAATGATGAAAGAAATAGGTAAAAAACCGGCCAATTGCGAGTGGGACTCCTGCAGGAAGGGTCCCGTACCACTATTTATAAAAACAAGCAAAAAAAAATTAACACTTTTTTGTTTGGGAGCCACCTTAAATATTTATTTTATTGTGTTTTTAGTATTTGTTTTTATAACATCATCTGAAATACATAATCTGTAGAAATTTCAACTGGCTAACTATCACGGTTCAAGAGATACGTTTGACCCTTTGGGTACGGAACCCTAAAAATGGAGAAGTAGGCATTTGCATATTTTCCGCCTACCCCCCTGTGAAAAAGTCGTGAACACATTACTAAATAAAAAATTGGTACATATTTGTAAAGTACATAATAACAAGAGTAAGTCAACAAAGGAACTGCGCTACTAAAAATAATAATTGTGTCAGAGGAGCAACATGCTTGGGTGTGCATGTTTAGGAGCTTATTCTATTTTTCCGAAGGTTTCCATTTCTAATGCAAGCTAACACTAAAAACCGGCCTAGTGCGAGTCGGACTCGCGCACGAAGGGTTCCGTAACCTTATTTATAAAAACGAGCAAAAAAAATCACATTTTTGTATGGGAGCCCCCTTATTATTTATTTTATTCAGAAATTACGGAACCCTAAAAACACGTCTGTAATCCCATTTCGCTAGTTATGTATTTATAAGTCGCATGTCATAGGGGCAAGCCTATCTAGCTACCTATTTGGTATATCAAAACTCTACAAGTCAAATATACAAGCTTTACTGCAAATATATTTCCCACAAAATCACAACTTAAACATGTCCTATTACGAATAATATAAACTAATAAACGCAACACTCATTGAAAGGTCGCTGCTTGACTCGGCACAGTCGGCACTCGGCATTGCATTAAAACCATGATTTCCTTCACCACTCGGCTAACAGATGACATTGACTCTAAATTCCATTTAAATCCCATTTATTCCAATTAGCAACTGTTAATGCTGCTTGGTAAATACTCGGACATAGATCAAATACTTCACTTTAAATTATTATCTATTCAATATACATAGCCTTTATGTGGATTGCAATGAAAAGTACCAATTCGTGTTGTTTGACTTTACTTTCGTTTCCAATATTTATGAATGTATGTAACCTAACTTTTAAAATAATCAATCAATCATTTTTTAAAGTAATCATCTAACTAACTACTAAGTTATATTATCTAGGAAGAAAAGCCACTTGTTTTTTTTATTTTATTAGTTACATTAACAAAGCAACGTCGATGGTAATAGGCTCGTCCTATCTTTTGAAATTAACCAGCGAAAACCATCTCTACATTATTTTGGCGGAATATAGCCGTATTGTTTCGTTATTCAGTGACTACTACCAAAATAAACAAACCATTTCTGCCCATAAAAAAAACATACGAAACGGACACAAAATAATTACTTTCATTGTCATAACATCAAACCGCAGTCTTATTTCTCCTCACACAAAGAAACAAAGACCTAACCCCTCTCAACCAGCAGGTCACCCTGACCACACCTTGCGACGTCTACCAGCTAGATACACGCAAATATTTCAATGAATACATTACACGTTAGGCCCTTATACGTGCATTATTCACTAACGGGTTGTAATAGAGGCTTATCTCCGATCGCGTATACACAATGGTGGGTGCCTCGGTGCGCGGAAAAACTCGATGGCCACTTGTGCTTGGCCGAAAATAGCGCAGTTATGGCCGTCTGGCAGTAATGATGATTAATGAGAAGAGGCGAGGTTTAGGATTAATTGATAGAGGAGAATCAACATGGTGGACTTGGGCCTTGGATCCATTCTTGGTGAAGATGTTCTCACCAACTGTGAGTAACGGAATCTTGGCAGATTTTCTAAGGTGTTTGTGGAAAGTGGGACACACATGACACAATATGATAGCTAAGTGATAATAAAGAGTAGACACCTGCTAATTATATGAAACTAATAATAGGGGATCACTTTTTTTTTTCTTTTTCTGTCGGGTAGTTTATTGAAAAATAACGACGAAAAAATACGTGTCCAAACACGTATTTTTTCTTTTTTCACGTGGTCATAAAATTACGGAGATATATTGAGTTGAAATGGCGCATGACGTCACATGTAGGTAAGTTTTATGCCTACTTGTGACGTAGTGAGTCCCCACTCTCCAACTTTAATAAGTTTTAACTAAGTGTTTTTTTGATATTTTAATAAAACAAAAAATACGTGTCTAATATTTATGGATCGCTTGACCAAGCAACATACTCTGTCCTTAATTTTTGGTCTAACGCGTCCTCATATTGACCACTTCAGCTTCGTCCCAGTTGAACCGGAAGAGATCAAAAAGATCATTCTCTCCATCAAATCGAAAGCAGTGGGTTGTGATAATATCACTCGTGGTATGATCATTACTCTCCTGGATGATCTTCTACCTGCGATTACCCACATTGTAAATTTTTCCCTGTTTTCCGGAGTATTTCCTTCCCTGTGGCGCAAAGCCTATGTTTGTCCACTACCCAAGGTCCCTAATCCCTCTCTTCCTATCCATTTCCGTCCCATTTCGATCCTTCCCTTTCTATCCAAAGTGCTTGAGGCCTGTGTGCACAAACAGTTCTCTAATTTTGTCCATCGGAACTCGCTGATCAGTCCTCTTCAATCTGGGTTCAGGCCAGGGCACAGCACTGTTTCCGCCCTTCTTAAAGTGACTGGCGATATAAGGGCAGGGCTGGAAGACACCAAGGTAACTGTCCTAGTCCTTGTCGATTTCTCGAATGCCTTTAATACCGTTAGCCATGATATCCTCTTAGCCATTTTATCCCATATTATGGTCTCTCCCGGTGCACTGGAATGGTTCTCCTCTTACCTTCAGGAACGTCAGCAATCAGTTCATGTTGGGGATTCCTCATCACGTTGGTGTGATTTGAAAACTGGTGTTCCTCAAGGCGGTATTCTTTCTCCTCTTCTGTTTTCTATTTTTATTAATCTCTTAACTTCTGAGCTTCTGTGTGCGTATCATCTGTATGCCGATGACTTGCAGTTGTACTGTCAGGGGAGGGTTGATGAAATACCAGATTTGATCGATAGTTTAAATAGGGACCTGATGGCAATAAAAGCGTGGTCCGATAAATTTGGTGTGGCAGTTAACCCTAATAAATGTCAGGCGATCATCATTGGGAGTTCTCGCAATCTTAGTAAGTTGGATGGTACAAGCTTGCCGCCAGTTCTTTTTGACGACACGGTGGTTCCTTTCTGCACAGATGTAAAGGATTTAGGCTTGCATATTGATAGCTCTATGAAATGGCATACTCAAGTCGCTCGTGTCAGCCAGAAAGTTACTGGTACGTTGCGGGCTCTGTACCGATTGAAAAACTTTTTACCATCGTCTACGAAAACAATGCTTGTACAGTCCCTAATTTTTCCTATCATCGATTATGGTGATGTGTGCTACTTTGACCTGAATGCAGATCTCCTCGATAAACTTGACCGTCTTCTAAATAACTGCATTCGATTCGTTTTCAACTTGCGTAAATACGATCATGTCTCTGAGCAGCGGTCACTTCTCAAGTGGTTGCCCATACGTCAGCGTAGGGAGCAAAGGGCGCTAACTACCTTGTTTTCTTTTCTTTTTAATCCCACTTCCCCTAGTTACCTTGCTACCCACTTTCAATACTTGTGTTCCAACCACAACAGGAGTCTGCGCTCTTCGCAAAACCGTGTTCTTCAATGTCCCTCTCACCGCACAGACTTCATTCACCGATCATTCTTCGTCCAGTCTATTTCTCTGTGGAACGCGCTCCCTCAGGAAATCAGGATGGTAACAAATCGTCTATCTTTTAAAATAAAAGTTCGCGAGCACATTCGGAAGAAGCTAGCATTATCGTCACAACGTTGATATTTTCCTCATTGTTGGTCCTTTTATTTTATAATTTATATATTGATATATATTTATAGTATTTTGTTATAAATTTATAGTATTTTGTTATAAATTTATAGTATTTTATATATCTTTTTGGTATTTTATATATCTTTTTAGTATGTCTTATTAATTTCTAATTTTTTTACAGTTAGACACCTACCACTGTTTGTCTCTGCATTACCCAAAGGTTGACTGGTAGAAAATGCCCATGGCATTAAGTCCGCCTCTGTACATTGTACTTGAAGTGTTAAATAAATAAATAAATAAATATTTTGGTATAACCTGTCTGACGGACAAAATAGAATGTCGTTTTCTTTACCCAGTCCGCACCCCTATTGGCATAAAATGAGTTTGTTCGTGAGGTCTAAGTACCTACAAACATTTATTTATAGACTTCCTCGGGGATATCCTCCGTCCAACAAAGACCGAGATTTTATGTCAAAGAAGACACAGAAAATTCAATAAATAACACCTTATTGGAAATACAATCTGACTGAAAGCCTAGATGAGACGCACAATTTACGGACTGGCTGGGAACAGTGGACATTTACAAATACTTCAGAGCATTAACTGTCAGAGTCCTATGTCTGGAGCTGCGTCCGTAAGTTTTTTCTGTCGGTTTGACGAAACTTCCCCAAAGAAACGATGACCCCAAAGAAATTATGAAAACCAAGAGAACGATGGAAGAAAAAGGAGTTAATGATAGCGTGACGGATGACAGAGTAGAATGGAAGAAAAAAAATAAAAAAAAAACCGGCCAAGTGCGAGGCGGACTCGCGCACGAAGCGTTCCATACCATTATTTATAAAAACGAGCAAAAAATCACTTTTTTTGTACGGGAGCACTTTTTAATTTTTTTTTTTTTGCGGATGGGAAATCATCAAATGACTTCTCCCGCTCTGGGCGGAGCGGGAGGGAGTGTCAGATTTGTACTGACTAAAACCCACCCATGTTCCTTCTTAGCCCTTTGTGTTCCAGGGCCGCGGTATCTCTTTCAAACAACCCGCAGCCCTGTACGGGAGCCCTTAAATATTTATTTTATTCTCTTTTTAGTATTTGTTGTTATATCATCAACAGAAATACATAATCTGTAGACATTTCAACTGGCTACAGACTGAGATACAGCCTAGACAGAAAGGCCGGACGGACAGCGAGGTCTCAGTAATAGGGTCCCGTTTGACCCTTTGGGTACGGAACCCTAAAAACGAGTTGCGGCGAACCCAAGTAACATGGGACAAGGTCGTGATGATGATGGTTTGTCGACCCTTCCCGAACCACAAGATTTTAGAAATCCGTTGTAGAAATACCAAACACTCTTAAAACTGGTAGACCCTCTGTTTTGCATAGATTAATAAAGCAATGTTCAGTAAGTCCTAAGATAAGTCGCTTCTTCGCCAATTCTCTCCAGATAGGCGTAGCGAACGTCTCTTCTGACAAATTTAAGTCATTAATAAAGTGTGTAGCGATCTGTGCAAGTATACACAATGGGCCATTGTGTGACGGTGCTGGAATTCGATGGTCATTTGTGCCTGTAGCACGTAACGGGTTGATCGCTATTTTGCGATTAAATGAATGCCTAAGTAATAACCATAGTGCTTAGTTTACTTTTAGATTAAGTAAACGATACCTATTAAAAATACAAGGTGTTGTTTTGCATCCTCGTCAAAATTCAGGAGGTTGTCACTCAAGACATAAATAATCAATTAAAATTACGGTACCTAGTTAATTATTAATAAACGCTGATTTTTTTGGTTGTTTATGTTTATCAGTATTTCAGAATAACCCCCTTAACGTGCTTTAGAGAATAAGAAATTATCGAAGAAACGTTTCAGATTGTTAGTATTTGTGGAAGCACGGTTATAGGGCGAGAATCAGACGGCCTGCGTTTAAAACACGGATGGTTCACACTTACCGATTTCCGAAAATAAGAAAAAAAATAAAAATTACCCATAATATAATTTTATTTTTGATCCGGGACGTTAATCATTAACATATTTATTTACCTCCTTGAATTTGACGAGGTTGCAAAACAACACCTTGTATAAATAGTATGAAACATAAATATTTATGTTCTGTGGTGTCTTGTGGTCGCAATCGCGACTGCTGAGCATTAGGTACTGGGTTTGATCCTCGGGTCGAGCATATTGTTATAGGGTTTCTCTATTTAGAATTTCTCAGTAGCAACCACGGAGTCTGGATTAGTGCCCGAATGATGGCAATAGGCTCGCTCTAAGTGTAACCTATGCCTATTTTTATTTTTTCTTTTGATGCACCAACTAAGACTAAAAAATCAGAATCCTTGTTAATTGAAAAAAAATTAACCATCTCTTAGAAGAAAAACGCTTAATTCTTGCTCCATCAATTAGTAACACAAACAGACCCCCAATTACCATAGCCTACCCACCTGTACCTACTCATTAAACTATCACAGCTCATCAGACTATCAGGCCGGGGTCACGTCGCCATCAGGGGTTCGTGCCCTGATCACATCACCACGCGTGACTTCCTGGCCGCTTGATGCTTGCGATCGACCTAGTGGGTGGATCTGATAGGCGAAGATAGACTTGCGTACTGATATAGGTAGGTGGGCTCTATGTTGACTTGCGTAAGGTGCTTGTTTTGATGATGAGGTGGACGTTAATTTGAAGAGATTTTTAATGAGTTAGTTTTGGTGGACATCTGTGGTGATCAGTGGTGTGAATGCTCGATATCGCTGATAAATAAGCAATAAACTGTTTTAGGGCAAAAGAAGCAGGCAGAAGTGATAGCCTAGAGGTGTGACCTTCGGACTGCATAGGTCTTGAGTTCGAACCTCTGAGTTTTAGGATGTATAATTATCACTCAAACTCAAAGCATTTATTTCAACTAGACTTCTGTGAAGAGAAACATTGTCAGTTGTAGCATTTTAATGATCGTTTTTAGCTTGAAAGTATATTTTGTGTAATTTAAATATGGGAAGGCCTTCTAAACATAATATGTTACTCTAATGAAATAGCGCACACACAAAAAAAAGACAAAATTCGTCGAAATGTGGGGGTACTGTGTACATGTCTGCGCGCCCCTTCAGAGCATACTAAGTGAGTGATGTTACGTTATAAAACAATAATTCGAGATTTGCCGTCTAAGATCATCATCAGATCTTCACAAAATTTAAAAGGGACCACCGCGGAATACCCTACCAAACAAAAAAAAATAATAATCATTGTTATCGGTTTACAATTGGAAAAAAAGGCTGCACAAACAAAAATACTGTCGACTCGTAACCTCCTCCTTTTTGAAGTCGGTTAAGAAACATGACCGACTCTCAAGTTTTACCAAAGATACTTTAAATTAAAAAGCATACAAGGTACAAAGTTCTCTCAAACATCGTAAATAGAAGAAGTACAACTCAGGTTTTCAAAATGAATGCCACATCACATCACAATTTACTTATTTTTGTTTATCTCTCCCAACAGATCCCCTTGTTTTGCCATTACATTTCGCAAACAAACACTGCCTACATCGACTAAATTTTTAAACAAACTCCAAACGCGCTTCAGTCGGCTATCAAACGTAACTAAATTAGCTTCGGAGCATAATTACTCAAATGGCGATACAAACATTGCTAATTGAACACTGAACAAAAAGAGTGGCAGTCAACCCTCAAACGCCGGGGGTAGGTCTGCCAGACACCAGCGGGACAGGCCTGTCGGACCCACATCAACTGAACAATTATATATCGGTCGAACGACGGACATTGTGACCTGAAAATGGTAAAATACTCCCCTAATTGTCACCGATGGAACAATTTATATGACATTGAGCAATGTATGGGGTTCGATATACATTATTTTATTACAGGTGTTGACGCTAGGTGATAAAGGAAAGGGCTTAATAATTGTATTCCTGTGTCAAACTGTCGCTATGCTGTGCATGTCATCGGCTTCGAGTTTTTGAACGCCCAAAATATGCCAAGATGACATACAACCATGATCTTAGAGCAGTATTGTCTTTTTTAGTCCATGTTTCCGTCTTAGCTCTCATAATATGACCTGTCCACTGCTAAACATCGGCTTCTCCAAAGTCACACAACTTTAACTTGGACATCGATTACTCTCATCCCACTGCTACCATTCACCCTGCGAAGATTGTCCACTATATCAGATTCATATCAGAAAGAAAAAGCAAAGCATAAGTATCTCCTTACAGTTCTCAAGATCCTTCACTAAAATTCAAAACTACGCTAGGTTTAAACAAGTAGAACGAACAGTTACAAAATCCAGTATCTTACAATCTGCATGGAGTGTCTCCAACGATTTTACGTCTCGCTATAACTTATACTATACTATAGTTACTATTCAAGCAGTAAAATGTTTTGCACGTAATTCAAACCAAAACAACTGCAACGGTGTAATTCATTACCACGACATCACTATTGTAAGATATACGCTTCTAAGGGCCCAACTCCACCGAGACGAGACGAAAGGAGCTGTTATGTAAATCATCAATAGAATTTCATCTTTAAGACTCCTCGTCCACGTTTAGCTTTAGTGGAAGTGGTTGAGCAGAGAGTAGAGGAGATACTCAATACTTTTATTGCATTCCACATGTTATTCTTAGGTGGTAAACTTATAATTAGATCGTATGGACCCGTCGGGCACAGTAAATAAGTGAAGTTGGAGAGAGGAAGCATAAGCGGGAGAGACTTGCTGTGAGCGGGGTCGAACGCGCGGTGTGTTTTGTGCGGCGTGCGTTGACCGGTGAGCATCTCCTCCGTTTTGCACAACTCCTCATAGCTTCGGTGCATAATCCCTAGCTCTCACGCATCTCCTCTCCTGTCCTCTTCGCACATCTGCGGTCGTGTCCGCTTTTGTGGAGTCCGGGCCTTAGGCTTACGCTTTGTCTACGTGTATTTTCTTAGTTTTGTTGCATTTAATCACACTGTGCCATCATCCAAGTACTAAGCTATATCTATACTAATATTATAAAGCACAAAAGTTTGTTTTTTGTTTGTTTGCTTGAACGCGCTAATCTCAGGAACTACTGGTCCGATTTGAAAAATTCTTTCAGTGTTAGATATCGAGGAAGGCTATATATCATCACGCTACGACCAATAGGAGTGGAGCTGCAAATAAAAAAGTTGCTAAAACCGGGAAAGTGTGACGCAGACGAAGTTGCGTGGGACAGCAACTAAAGTGTGCTAAAGTTCATCAAGTAATCGATGTAGTATTTCAGCCAAATCAGCCTATAACTTTTCCACCACAGACTTCTCTGTGAGAGACAATGAGCCATACTTTACTACGCGGTCACATGGCTTCGAATATTTAGATCTTGGACGATGAAGGAAAATATCGTGACGAAACAACGATACCCAACGGTTTCTCTTGCTATTAGGGCTCTCTCTCTATCTATGCTTTAACATACCAACATAACATTCATTTATTATCAGGCAACTTTGACCCATACGATAGATATGTACCTTGCATACTAACATACATAATATACAGACCATAATATAAGATTTGAGTTAGTAAAAAGAACTTTAAAACTACATAATATGTTAGTAACACTTCAGTCGTGGGCTATAAGTATCGCGGGGGGTTCAGAAGTATTCTGTTCTTTTATCACATTTTAGCACCACCACTATTTGTTTGTCCCCAGTAGCCCAAATCCCCATCCTCTTACAAAAAGAATACCTGTAAAATAACCAAAATCCATACTTTTTTTTAAACTAAATATATTTCTCCCTTCCATGACAGTGACCTGATTAGACCTCCCCGTCCCTCAACCCGCGCCCGCGCCGCCGACCATCCGTTTAATTGATATTTCCCCGTTAGGAACGCACCTAATTAACTTTCATAAACTCAAACCATTACGTTTTTGCGCCGCCATTGGACAATAACACCTATTATTATTTACAGCTAGCATTCAAGGGAAATTGTTATAATATACTGTGCTAGAAGTAGCGGTGTAGTTATTAAAAAGCTCTGTATTTAAGCTACGGTTGACTTCATAATGTATTCAACGTAATCCCCTATGTTTAAATTCGAGTCATGAATCTGTATGAAATAACTTTTGACAGAATGTATTGGCTAAATTTGTTTTAAAAAATTGGCTAAATTTTATTGCACAGTTGCAATTCAACTATCGGGCCGGTGCCAAGAAAACGATTAACACAAGCAAAGAAATTAATACTTAATTACTGTTATGTTCCATAAACACCAAATAAGACAAGCAGTAAACCATTTTATGTTCAATCTTAAATGGCATTCGGACAATGTTATCAGTTTCGACAGCCTGCGATTGATTTGAAGACATGTTATTTTTGTCATATTTTACTGTTAGCAGAGATCAGAACTACATGTCTATAATCATCTTAAAGTAAAAGTACAATTCTACTCTTTCCAGCTTCAATTGATAAACTCCCAAAGTTGGCTCGCAACAATAGCAAACAGTCGTGCAGTAAACAAATTGATAGATCCGCTCCGATTGAAATATCGTGTTCCATAACCTTTGAACAAATATGGTCAAAAAGCCACACAATGCATCGATCACTAAATTCGTAGATAATATTCATTTTATAGTCGTTCTGTCAATGTTTAACCTTTTGAGCGGTGGAGTCATGTCTTTACAGCAAAACGTAATCACGACGCTCAAACTGCGCTTTATACGTCAAAAGTATCACGACATCGACAAAGGTTTGAATTTTGCCCTCGAACATTGTTACTAGGTTGTTCTTGTCTTCTTGTACAGCTATTATAAGCCGATGATCGATTGTAGGACGCATACGCTGACACGCCCGAAGTTTCTCAACAGCGCATTCTCGAAGGGCTCAAAATCACAAGTCGTAAAGGTCACGCCCACCAGTCGTAACCTTTCTATTTGATCAGTCTATCGACTCGGAACTTGGACTGCAAACAAATGATACAAACCCAAATGCTCAAACCGCCATTCTCAACTCTGTACATTAGAAACTTTGATGGAAGCTCCAGAAAAACTAAGTTTGTAATGTTGAGAAGTTAATGTCCGTAACGCGGGCTGGCCCGTTCATTAAACTGACAAACGAACAAACATACAGACACGCAACAACGCTACGTGTGTGTTTATAGCACACTTTTATACTGTTAGCTTTAGAAAGCTCTATTGTCTGGTCGAAAGGGAAATGCAAACTTCATAAGTTTTGAGCAAATACAAGTGTAGCGAAGCTGCCAAGAAGTGACGGCGGCGGCGTAAAGTTGAGGGCGATTGCATCAGCGACGAGAGGCAACGACCGTGGTGAGAAAGCATAAGACCACGCTAAATGGAGAGGTTATCATTAACGAGTTGTAATTTGGGAACCGGCAAGTTGACCACAGCAAGGTGCACGCGACAATGTCTAAAGAGAGGTGATTATCGCGTTCCGTATGCGTAAAGGAAGTGTGGGGAATCCGTTATTGAGTGAAAGGTACGAGAAGAATTTCCGCTAAATAAATTACAAAAAGTACTACTTACTTGATTACTTGAGAGGCT
Source organism: Cerastis leucographa (assembly GCA_963082945.1). Lineage (NCBI taxonomy): Eukaryota > Metazoa > Arthropoda > Insecta > Lepidoptera > Noctuidae > Cerastis > Cerastis leucographa. Next base: position 4,746,188 of record OY720359.1, read on the forward strand.
TCGATTTGCGCACGTGACGGTCGCCGTGTGATGCGTCCGTCGCAATTACGGGAAAATCTACAGCTACCGGGCTAATGGATCTAACTTCTTTTTCTTGGGAAAATTGTCGGATAAGTATGTCGATTAAAGACGTGCCCGAACATGGATGGATGTACTGGCTCCATCGACACGTGAGAATACAGAATCTCCTTGAATTCCATTAGATACGTATTTTTAAATTTCACACTAGTTTTCTCGTAGATTGCTTTCCCGTTTGAGCAATAAAAGCACTTTCTTTGGCGATAGAATCCAATTAGTGAATACGGGTATTCAAGTAATGTAACGCGATGACCGTGTGAATATCATTTAAATGAAAAGTACGGTTAGTCACATGAGGTATGCAGAAAAGGTGACATCGCTGTGCACATACTTTAGACATTTTTATCGATACCAGTAATACGGTAGGGTAGGTACTATTATATAGCATTTCTTTGAGATAAACTTTCATAGCAAAGCATCAAATTGAAATTGTGGAATAAAATAAACCCTTCGAATTTCAAACCAAGCCGTACCATCACCAAATCACCAACACCATAAACAACAAAGGTTCAAAATAAAAACGGCCTCAACAGAACACAATCCCAGTCAATCATTACTATCAATCTTCAAAGCGATTTCATAACTTACAATGGCACTACCCGCAAACGGAACAGTACGACTCTCGATCGACGCAAGCGTAACTAATCTTCCTAGTATAGGAGCCAGTCAGAAGGCGACAAATAACTGTGCCAACGGCTATCTGTTCTTAATCGCTGGTCATAAGGAAGCTGTTCAGGCCATTTAGAATAGTCTTGTGCATTTAGTTCACTTCATAGTCCGCTCGATTTGTGCTACTCCTGGACAATTTAGATCGGTATTCTTGGTTGGAGTTCAAAGTAACCGCCCACACAATTGACGCAGAAAATCTTGCGTTTTTCAATGTCAGTAGTTTGTACAAACGGTGTTTACGCAGCTGGCCTCAAATAAATCTATCATCCTAGGGCAGTAAACATCCAATGCCGAACATGACCCACCAGTAGATAGGCAGACAAGACCTTGACGAATGACAGGAGGTAGGATTACTGTCGAAAGTACAGGTCAGATAGGCAGCACGACACAGTACGTGAGATTTATCATGCTGATCATTTGATTAGCTGTTCGCTATCCTAGACCAAGTAGCTTTTCTATTACTAAAATCATCTTTAAAGACGATGTTGCTGTTCTGTTACCATAATTTCAGCGCATTTCATTGTTTAACCGGCTTTTCAAATAAGCACTTTTTTTACATTTTGTTGGCACCTAATACAGATTTTTATTTAGAACTAATTAAAATAGCCGTTTCATTCAAAAGGGCGACACCTACATGGTCAAAATCATATGACAGCACAACACACAAACAAAACAGCAGAGTTTTTTTGTTAATCGTCGAATAACGTCGTCCACTGTAGGCCTAGAATGCTCTAGAATCATTTACCTGCTGAATTCATGGTCCGTTACACCATCTAGGTTGTGAATAACAGTGTCATACACCCTACCATGATATATAAAAAAAATATTAAAAGAATTGTGACCAAAATCTTCTTCACAATAATCACACCTACAAAACAGCATCGCCCTCCACTTATTCTCGACGACTCAGCAATACTCAGCGCACACGTCTAGCCGTCAGTTCCACGACAAATAGCCTCGCCGCCAGCTATCAGCATTTAATCGCAGCCTGCAAGGAAGCTGTCCCAGCCATTTAGAAACGTTTTCCGATGATTGCGAAAGCGACTAGCTAATTATTCCGCAGAGCCGTGATGGATGGCTTGTGTCTAGGACTCGCTTATGCAAATACGTGTAGCATCAGATTGATGTATGCGTTTTGTACAGCAGCCTTTATTTATTGATTTAGCTTTTAACGGAAGATTTATTAGTAATTTGTCATTAATGTGATTTGAATCTAATGGCTACTGTGTGCTTTTGTGCCTGGAGGAGGTTTAAGTTAATGGGTAATTTAATTATATATGTCCATTGATGGTTGGGGCCAAGTTTTGACCCTTCGAATGACATACATATATTATATTTAAGAGTTATAGACTCTGTAAACAGAAAACTGGTTGAAACTCTGGGGCCGTGGGGTCCGAGCGCTAGTGCTCACAGCCTTTTCAAGGAAATTTCTAAACACCTAGTTGACACTTCCCGTGACCCAAGGGCTGGGTTTTACTTTGGCCAGAGGCTAAGTATTGCCATACAACGTGGCAACGCCACCAGTCTCTTGGGCACGTTACCAGTTGACAGCGTTGAGGAGGAGTTTTTTGACGCCCTTTTATAATTTGTTGTTATTTTAGTTTTAGTTATCTAGTTTTAAAATAATATTAATCAGTAATTATTTAATTTTACGAAATAAAAGGAGGAAATATATTTAGTGATAGACCTGTAAACAGAAATAATAATAAATAACTGACGACTTACGAGTAGGACCTTTCACCATATGCAAATTATGCGATTCGGCCAGTGATAAAATTGCCACTAGTAATTTGTCCAGCATGACAGGCATGTAGCCTTCGAAAACTTCAGTTAGTTCAGAAAAAGCTTGCCTCCAGTCTTTCTTTTCTTATCGTGTGGTTAGGCCCCACCTGGTGTCAGAATTTTTATACCGCCAGTAATATAGTGTTATATCGACGCAAAAATTACCGCTACCATTAATTTTATCACTCGCATAATTCTAAAGTCCCTCCGCATAGATATCTTTTAGTTGGTTGCTCAAAAGAAAACAATTGTGTCATAAAAAATATATAATTGTCAAGATGTACGAAGAAGCGGTTTTTTATCAAACCGCCATCACAAAATATGTTAAGTTGGGAATCTAGAATAAAGTGCTGTATCCGTGGTAGAAGTTTGCGCATCCCTAGCACCTCGCTTACACTTCCCTCTTGCACTCCAACAAATACAAATAATTTACTCCTTTATTAACTTAAAATATGACAGCACTATGATAATAAACAGGTTTTGTTCTTCGAGTACAATCGGCCATCGCTAAAGAAACCTATTTGAGAGATAAATAGCCGATGCAATCTACCAATCAATATGCCAATTATCGTAAACATCGAATTAGGTGCAGCTTTAAGCTGTTAAATACCAATACGTTATTGATTTATCTTCCTATAATAGATAGCCATAAGTCACTTTTGTTTATAGTAGGTTAAAGTTTTTTGCGGCGAAGGTAGTCTACCATGACATCTTAAAACATGATTGTTTCACTTCTATTCCATTGTGGGAAAGAGATGGCGCTAGACATCCTGTATAGCTCTGTCTCTTTCCCACATTGAAATAAGAGTAAAACAATACTGCTGTAAGACGTCATGGTAAACCAGCAGATCATGTTTGCGGGGCCAACATGGCCAGAGATCGTTTAGGAGAGAGAGGTATGGAAGGACAAAGAGGAAGCCTTTGCCCAGCAGTGGGAAAAGAAGTAGGCTCGAAAAAAAAAAAAATTGTGAAGGTAGGTACACAGGCGTCACATGAAGCTATTAATTTCCAGTATAACATGACCTCCGCTTTGCATAGATTTACAGTTCAATGAGAAATTCGCATAAACTAGTTTTGTGTAGCCAGATTGGTTTCGTACAAGTAACTTTTACCTGCTAGTACCATCGCTTTTTGTTGATGAAGTCAGTCATCTTCAAAATGTTCGATGATTAGGAAGTTAGGTATGATTCGATTAAACTTCAAGGACCCCAGAGTTCGAGGAACTAGGATCTATAAATTACAGAGCAAGTGCAAGTGGGCGAGACGTTCGACAACAGAAAACAAAAAGATATAGCCAAAGCCGCAAAGTTATAGAAAGTTACTTACTGTTCTCATATTGCAAAGTTTTGCTTGGGTGTAAATTTAACTTCTTGAATCAGGGGCCTTACTATGACGTCTTAAAACATTATTGTTTTACTCCTTTTCTAGTGTGGGAAAGAGATGGCGATAGACATCCTGTATAGCTCCGTCTCTTTCCGACTCTGGAATAAGAGTAAAACAATACTGCTTTATGACCTCATGGTAGGCCACCAGGTCTTAGAAAAACTTTAATATAAGTATTACTTTTTGAGAACAGAGATATTTCAGTGTAAATATTGCAGACTCCACCTTTACTTAATTGTTACATGTACTATCACCAAACTGCGTATCTGACCACGGTAAGGACTATCGTTACTTGCAGCTCTACTTACTTGTACTCTGTAAACTAACATTAGGTACTGGGTTCGATTCCCAGTTCGGGCGAATCGTTATTGGGTTTTTCAATCATGATGTGCGCGGTTGATGGCTATATGACCGCCCCCTATTACATGGCACTTAAATATAACTATGTGTAATACACACATATAATACATATGTGGGTGTACCATTAGGTACATCATCATCAGCCTAGAGTAGAATACGTAACTTCGACGCACAAAATATCGATAAATGCTAATACGATGCTACAAAATTGCGATGCACGCTACTGCGAAAAACCGTCTCTGCGAAGCCACTACACTTCGATGCACGTTACCGCGATAGATCTTAACTGCGATACTACTTATCTGCGATGCACGTTACCGCGAAAGATTTTCACTGCAATACTACTTGACTTCGATGCACTTTACCGCGAAAAATCTAATATTGCTGTAATCATATCATGTTCCCACTACTGGGACACAGGCCTCCTGTCTACAAGGTGTTGTTTTGCATCCTCGTCAAATTCAAGAAGGGAACTATACTAATGATTCTCGTCCCGAATCCATAATAAAATGGGAAAGTATTTTTTTTTTTATTCTTATTTACGGAAATCGGTGTGAACCACCCTTGTTTTTAAAGGCGGCGCGTCTGATCCTCGCCCTATAACAGCGCTTTCACACATACAAACAATCTCAAACGTTTATGCAATAATTTCTTATTACCTAAACCACGTTAAGGGTTTGTCTGAAATACTGACAAACTTAGAAAACCAATAAAAAAAACTGCGTTTATTAATAATTAACTAAGTACCGTAATTTTTATTGATTATTTATGTATTTTGTGACAACCTGCTGAATTTTGACAAGGATGCAAAACAACACCTTGTATAAGAGGGAGTGGGCTATTAGGTACACATCTGCCTAACCCTTCGGAGATTACATGCGTGATGTTACGTTATGTGAAAAAAGACTCATGTGAAACTAATGATATTGTCTACCACAACACAGGTACCAACTTCGACGATCAACTACGCAATCGTGATAATGTTATTGATACTATCACAAAATATTACTGTTGCGATCTTTGACATGACTAATGCGATAGCTCTCAGCTTACCCGCTGCTTGAAAGTAGGAACTGATAAGGAATACCTGGGGTATACAGACATTCATCAATTGTTTTACGGTGTCGTGCCTTCTTGGGTTAGCTGGACCTGGATGGCGCATTGAGGTTAACTGCTTCTTGTGGACTAAGTTCTTCTGATTTCTGAAGATCTGATTGGGTTGTTTTATAAGTGTTACGGGCAAAGTGATTAACTGGGCATTAATTATAAGGACCGGCCATTATTAATAATGCCCAAGAGCGATGGGCAAAGTGATTAATTTATCACTTTGACCGGCCATTATTAATAATGCCCAAGAGCGATGGGCAAAGTGATTAATTTATCACTTTGACCGACCATTATTAATAATGCCCGACGGCCTGTGGTCCATGTAATAAGTCAGTGTTTGAGATAGCTTGAATTTATCACTTGGACCGGGCAGTATAAATAATTCCCTACTTGTAGCCGGGCAATTGGGTTAGGTAAGGTTAGGTTATTTTTTGTTAACTTTCATGAAAATTTTATAAGCTTAATTTCATTTAATAAAAAGAAACACTACAGTTCACCTATTTTATTACTTTGCCCAAGATAGGGTGGGCATTATTCATAATGGCCGGGAAAAGTGATTAATCATGCTGTTTTAATCACATTGCCCAATTGAGTCGGGCATTATGAATTCAGACCGGCCATTATTAATAGTGCCCGGACTTATCAAATTGCCCGTAACATAAGTATCGATATTTAAATATCCGTCGGCGATCATTCATGGCGTGACATCAACACTAAGAACGGCATATTTCGGCGCTGTTGCAAACACCACGGATCATGGATAAACTGAAATTATTTCGGGTGGGTGTATTGAGCAGACAAATCGGTCTACCCTCTCTCTTGTTCGTAAATATTCCGTTTTCAATGTTAATGATAGTGTAAGTAACCATGACAGTTTAAAAACTTATAAAAATCATGAACCTCGTTATCAAATCAGACACAATCTATACGTTTGATGAGTTTTGGTCCTTGGCGATGACTAAAGAAACCCTGTAGACTGCAAGACGTTAACGACACTAGACTAATGTTTAAGTCTGAGGTAATGATTAAGGAAATCATCACGATACCCGCATTGTTATGGCAGTAAACCCATCACAATGATATTTAAACTATTTTTACACATCAAAGAGCAAAGAATATTAAGATATTATACAAGGTGTTGTTTTGCATCCTCGTCAAAATTCGGGAGGTTGTCACACAAGACATAAATAATCAATTAAAATTACGGTACCTAGTTAATTATTAATGAACGTTGATTTTTATTGGTGGTTTATGTTTGTCAGTATTTCAGAATAACCCCCTTAACGTGGTTTAGGGAATAAGACATTATCGAATAAACGTTTGAGATTCTTTGTATTTGTGGAAGCGCGGTTATAGGGCGAGAATCAGACGACCCGTGTTTAAAACAGGGGTGGTTAATACTTACCGATTTCCGTAAAAAAGAAAAAAAATAAAAGTTACCTACCCATTGTATTATTGATTCGGGACGAGAATCATTGTTATCATCATAGTTACCTCCTTGAGTTTGACGAGGATGCAAAACAACACTTGTATATTCTTGCTACTTTTACGAGTATTTTTCAATTTCTTCGTCTTCCGTTCAAAACCTTATCATTACATCCCACACATATGCATTTTATATAAAAACAACACATTTCAATAGGAATCAATTTACTCACTCCCATGAAGTATCCATAACGTATTATAATAACCTTTTTTGTTTTAAACAGCTTTCAACACTGCTACTTTTTTCAATCGTTTTCATCATGGCCGCAAACACTAACTCCTGTAATTACTTGTTTCCAGTTATTTGCACTAAGAATAATATTATGGACCTAGATACGTTTTGCAAGACACGGCCTGGGTGGTCTTTATTACCTTACAGTAGTATCCAAGTTGTAAACTGAACTTTCAAGATGCCGTCAATTAAGCGTTCTGTACTACGTCAAACTAAGTATGGGACATGACATTTTTGTTTGTGGGTTTTCCCCAAATCACGTTTTATGGTAGGACTCTATGTTACGCACTCAAAACATTATGCTGATGGATGCATTGAATAGTACGGGCACTACGGGTGTCCAAGCGAAACAGCAAATGATGTTATTTTATAAGAATTATTTATATCAGTTTAGTTTTGAAGAACCGCGGAATACAAAACGTCTTTTGGTCAAGATTTTTGTAGGTAAAATCAGCCTGAGCTGCAGTTGTCCTTTCGCTCTTTACGGGGTCTTGGTCGGGCGCACCGCGACAGCAATAGCTTCTTAAAATACCTATTCTTCAAATTCCACGGGACTAGAGTCCCCCCTCTTAACGTGCTTTCCTACGTATGTGTATAGTGGATGATCACCCAACAACGTCTCGACATCGACAAGTATTATTTAATTTAGAAGATGTACCCGTACGTCCGCCATTATTTATCATGCATAAGCTTCCGCTTTGCATCAATTTCCAGCCATTTCCATAACATCACGCCTGTAATCCCCGAAGGGTTAGGCAGAGGAGTACATAATGGTACACACAGATTTCTTCAGCCATGTTTAAGTCCCACGTAATAGAGGGCGAGTCTATTGCCAACCGGGAACAAATCCAGACTCTATGGTTGCTACTGAGAAATACCTGATAGAAAAACCCAATAACACTTTCCCCAACCCGAGAATAGAACCCAGGAACCTCATGATTAGCAGTCGCACTTGCAACCACTAACAAGGCAGCCAGCCATTTCCAGTGTCAACTATTTACATCTTCAAAGCAAGCAAAACTCGTCGCCGTTAAAATCTCAACAGATATAATATGTTCATCTGTAGTGACAAGTTATTCATTTGCTTTCGTCTTATAATTTAAGAGGGACGAATCCCGCCCCAAGTCTTGCGGATAAAACATGGTAATTTAGCGACGGCTCCAGGGGACACTGAGCGATCTGCTGGCTAGTTATCACTTATTTTAATTTATGTTTGGACGGACGGAGGTATATCTTTACTTGCGTCTTAGGTATCATTTGTCTAAGTAGAAGTACTGTTGTGATCTGTATAGGGTAGTCTGCTTTAAGAAAAATCATAAACATGCTAATCTTTGTAAATTTTTTATATTTTCAAATGTTTGCATAAGACAGTGGAAAGACTAAACCTGTAACTAAATCAACACCACATCATTTACTTTTGGGCAGGAACTCTTACGAGCCGCTTTGCGATTGGGTATTATTTAAATATATTAAAACTAGCTGTCCCGCGCAACTTCGTTTGCGTCACATTTTCCCCGGTTTCGCAATATTTTTCATAGCTGCTCCGCTCCTATTGGTCGTAGCGTAATGATATATAGCCTATGTCCTTCCCCAGGTTGAAATCTATCTTCTTGCCAAAGTTCCTTAAGATCCGATCAGCCGTTTAGTCGTGAAAAGGTAACAAACATACAAACAAACAGAGTGACATTCGCATTTATAATATTAGTATGGAAGTATGGATAATGTAGTAAGAAGGAGCTTGTGGCTAAATAATAACAGCCGTACGGGTCGCCGTGCTTGCTAAGGTTGGTCCGTGGATCGGTCACCATATTTACATACCAAATTTACTCCGTACCTCGGAAAGCACGTTAAGCCGTTGGTCCCGGCTGTAATTTGTAGATCTTTGACAGTTGTTATGAGTAGTCAGAAGCCAAAAGTCTGACATCCAGTCTTACTAAGGGGTATCGTATTACCCAGTTGCTAGGTTGTGGAGGTCAGATAGGCAGTCGCTTCATGTAAAATACTGGTACTCAGCTGCATCCGGTTAGACTGGATAAAAAACTGGATGGAGCTCGAGATATTTTGGGAAAAAGCTAGGCAGATGATGATGAAACTTATAAGTAAGCAAGCAAACGACAGCTACTTCCTTCTTAAAATCTACTGCACCATCCCTGCGAATATATCTAAGTAGCCGGGGTTAAAAACCTAGCTATACCGGAAAAACCGAACAAATACAGGTAGATAGCGGAGATAAACATCTAGCTAGCGAAGTAAGATAGGAATAAAATAATGCATATTCATGTTAAAATTACACAATAAAATAAAGTGTTAACTGTGCAACTTATTAAATCAATCGCATCAAGCGTTCGCGGTAAAAGTAAATACGGGTATATCGCTTATATTACTGGCTTACAGCCGTTAGTCGCAGCTGATTCTGACTTTAAACTACTACGGACCATAAACGGTTATCTTTCAAAATCTCCTTTGGTAAAATACCTGGTTAATGAAAGCGCATACGTACGTCTTTTCAACAACATTCTGATGGTTTTACGGTACACCTTTTCAAGAAATATTGCCTTTTTGTTGGTTGATTGTTTTTATTTTTCCTTTTTGTTATATTGCCAATAAACTTGTAAACCAAGTTTATTGGCAATATAACAAAAAGGTACGATAATTATAATTAGCTTACTAATTACGTCAGACACTAGTCTGGCATTTTTTTGAACTGTACCTTCTTGAGGCACATATGTTTTTTTTAAATATATTTAATGTGCCTAATAAGCAAATTTTCAATTATACGCCACACAAAATCTAGATAGTAGAACTTTGCTCTGGATAATAGCATTTAACAGCGCCTTATTTAACCAGTCTTCAGCCATAGCAATCCACTGCTAGACATAGGCCTCTCCAAACGCCACGCCATGCCATACAACACGATCCTAGCTCAGCAAACTCTCATCCAGCCACCCTGCGAAGATCCTCGCCCTAACCAGCTTAAGATTATATCTTAGCTCACACTACGTCACAACAACAGAACTATTATTGTCTCTGCTCGATACACTCATATTTATGGTTCAAATGGTTACACCGCTCGATATTCAAACTATTTTTGGGCCCACCAAAATAGAATTCTCGACAATAAAACCAGTAAAATATTAGGAATAGAATAATTTATGGGCTGTGAAAATGGACGACTGTAAATAAGACGTAAGAAGTCACTGTAAATTAGTCACAGCGAGCTCTTATAAAAGGTATTTTATGTCCCTTTTATTTTCTCAGGACATGTCGCTGGTTTTTGGAAATAACTCCAAGCTTCAGGTATTATTTCTGTCTCGTGGATACCCCAGGGAAATGCCATACATAGGACAGATATAGGAATCCATTATTGCAAAATCTTAATTAGCTGGGTGCAACTATACAAGGTGTTGTTTTGCATCCTCGTCAAAATTCAGGAGGTTGTCACAAAAGATATAAATAATCATTTAAAATTACGGTAACTGGCTAATTATTAAAAAAAGCTGAATTTTTTGGTTGTTTAAGTTTGGCAGTATTTCAGAATAACCCCCTTATCGTGGTTTAGGGAATAAGAAATTATCGAAGAAACGTTTGAGAGTGTTTGTATGTGTGTAAGCGTGGTTATAAGGCGAGAATTAGACGGGCCGCGTTTAAAACACGGGTTGTTCCCACTTACCGATTTCCGTAAATAAGAAAAAAAATAAAAATTGCCTACTCATTTTGTTATTGATTCGGATCGAGAATCATTAGCATAGTTACCTCCTTGAATTTGACGAGGATGCAAAACAACACCTTGTATTATTATGATCAGGTCAACATATAAAAAATAAACTACAGATCGAAGTTTCGACAATTGCTGGGGAATTAGGTACCCAAGTGGCAAGATAGATACACAAAATCTTAAAGAGGCTTACTATAATATAGGGTAAAGCTGAAATAAAAGCGTACGACAAAACTGAAGACTCAGAATCATGTTATTTTTCTTATTCTTCGCTGTAACCGAAATGTGACCTGAGCTTGCTTTCAAAGCAAATGTTCTGCTCTCCATCACGCCATCTGTGGTAATTTAATTTACTAATACGACAAGTTATGCAGATTAAAAATTTTACAGCTCACCTCTCATGAGAACGGGAAACCTCATATCCTTAATCACACCTTTATGAGGTCATAATGACCAACAACGTATACTACCCAAGTCACAGGCCAGTAGTTACTCTCTATCAAACTAATTTAATGTTATCACTTCATAGCAAAGCTTACGTTCCACTACACAGCAATAAATACCCAACCTGACCTTTCAGCCAAGGTATTTATAGCACAACTCTAATCGCATTGAAATATTGATATTGGACAGTAAATTTCATGCTAATGAGGCTGGCAACACCGGCTAGAGGTGCGACCAGGAACTAGTGGGCATTAACAAGATGGCCCGTTTAGAATAATAGCACAGATTATATTTATTGGAGCATAGAGAATGAATGAGTGGTTCGACGGACTGTTATGTTTAATCTATGCATTCGATCAGCGATTACTGAATAATTGAAGATTTTGAGCCTGGAATAGCGGTAAAGCGTAGCTATATTGGTATTACGACTTCACAGTTATAGACCAGTATTCATGCAAACATGAGAAAGAAGTTAGCTAGATAAGTTATTACACATCCGTATATACATATGTAATGTTAGCAGAACATTGCCTGGAGCCACAAATTAATCGCATTTGATCATTCGCAAGAACAGAAAAAACGCCCGATGCAATAAAAAAAATACTACAACTTTGTAATCAAAGTCGAGATGTCTACAGTTGACAGTTTATCACCTCCTTGGTCCAATTACACAAACAAATTAAGTTATTGAAGAATAACATGTTTGAACTGTATGTACAGCCATTTAAAACAATTCACAGATTCTAAAATCATAAACAACATTCATACAATAATAATATCGTCTAAAATACACTAATTATTGCATTGCAGAACCAAGGTTTGAATGTTAATATAATCGTAAGGGCTCCTACACAATGATATAATCACTTAACAGATTTTGCCGATAGCCAAAAATAGCCGCCATTTTAATTTACCAAACTGTTCTATAAACAGCTATCAACAAGGTTTGAATCTACGGCAACGATCTCGAGCAGCCGACCCTTTGTAAACTGTATTCATAGAAACCAGAATGGAATATGGTGAGCTTCAAAGATGAAAGGGCAAGATATGAACGTGTTAACTAACTTGTATGTTTACTTGCGTAACCAGGGAATACGATAACATAGATATAGGTACCCATTTCATATATGAACACAATGGTATACACGACAAGTGTCTGAGTTTTGACGTATTCAAGACTCTTGCTGAAACGCTGGATCTTGCGCTGGATCTAAATATACGTTTTGGGCAAACTAGTAGGTAATCATTACCCAACTGCATTTTAATGTTTAAGATTGGATGTTTTGTCTTTGGTTTTGATATCAAGATATTTTTGTTTGTGTGCATTGGGATTAGCAAGTTGTCTTTTCCAGACGACATTTTGTTTCTTATCCACAGGGTCTTCTTCCAACACCGCTGTTTCAGGAGTCAACGGTAAGGAAGTAATACAATTTGGTCTCCTTTTTCATGCCACTGGCACGAAAATACTTCAAATGTTGTTGCCTCAAAACTTTGACATTTCTAAGGCGTCGTCGGTGGGGTCACATTGAATGCGTACAGTAATAGGCACAGAGTACAGTACATAGTTTGGTGATGACGTCTTAAAACATTATTGTTCCATTCCTATTCCAGAGTGAGAAAGAGATGGAGCTAGACGACCTGTAAAGCTCCGTCTCTTTTTCACTCTGGAATAAGAATGGAACAATAATGTTTTAAGACGTCATGGTACGCCACCAGATGTTATTTTATGTTATGTAATCTCCAAGTTTGACTAGTATTTCTTTTAACAAACCTTACTAATTACTTATTGAAGTAGAATACGACGGTGTTCGCTTAATCCCGTCTATCTTACCAGAGTATATTTATTTGCACACGAGTAATCCGCTTAATCAAGTGTATAACAAACTCACTAATCAGCCCAAACCCTTACGTCGTACAAATTAAATCCAACCTAGTTCCCAAGCCCATCCCACGAACACATTCTACTGCCTCGTTATTGGAGAATAACTATTGCATTTACTATTAATAGCATCGTTTATATATGATTGATTCTGTGCAGTACACAACCTAAGTACCGGTTGTTTTGTTAGGTACGTCTAAAATGGTTTGGTTATTGTTACTTTGTTACTACTTCGATTCATCATCATCTGCCTAGCCATTTCCTGGCTATGTCTGGGTCGGCTTCCAGTCTAACTGACTGCAGCTGAATAACAGTATTTGACATGGAGCGACTGCCTATCTGACCTCCACAGACTAGTTATTAGATACTAGGTAATACAATATCCGACCCTGATCACTTATAATGACTGTCAAAGATCTACAAATGACAGCCGGTATTGGTACCGGCTATTTATTAATTGAGGCTTTCCATGACACGGAGAAAGCACGATATGTATTGGGTGGTCACCCATCCACGGATTGACCTGAATTAATATGTTTATTAATTGAGATGTCCCACGACGTTATGTCCAGAAAATACATAGGAATGAACGTTTATCTGATCTATTCAGTTCTCTTTTAGACCATTCCATTGGCAAGTGAATGATTCTGAATGCACAAATTCAGCATCGTTGCAATCATTTTGTGTTCTGATTTTTCACTAGTACTAGAGGCAAAAATAAACCAGAATTGAAGCGTTTGATAAAGATTCCACGCCGCTAAATAGAAGTAACATTTGCCTTGCCAAAGAGTCAAAACGATGATGCGATTTAACCTAAGTATACTTAATTAAAATTAATACACCTGTGTTAATAGTTAAAGGATTCGATAACATCAACACAACATCATAATCATGAAATATTAATGAGTATCGGCGTCATTTCGACTGACGTTCTCTTTATCTTAAATGTTAAATATTTCCAATTATCATCGAAATTGCATGATTAGAATGTTAGTTACTGGCACAGACCTTTAATACGTTTATATTAATAAGTAAGTGGGAAGGTCTTTATTTGAAGGTTTTTGGTTTCTGTCAGGCATTTGTGTTATACGGTGTCACCTTGTTTCGCAGACAGAAGTTTCACAGAATTTCGTTTCGCAGAAAATGTTTCACATAATATTTGGTCCTCGTGTTTTTATTTCGAATATTTTTGGTTCAGCTACTATTTACTTGAATGAAACATATTTTACAGAAACACATTTCAATGAATTTCATAATCACATTTTTTTATTTAACAAATTTATCAAACAGTAGAATTACTTTTTAACGAATATTAGTTGTTCGATGTATGTTTCCATGGTATTTTATCTCAACAAAATTATTAACCTTAAATTAAAATATTGTCCTTAAGTCAAAAGTTACGGAAAAAAACGAATGGCTGCAAACCAGACTCCACGTAGTCTTGTCTGCCCTACCCCTAGAGTGTAATTGAAGCCCGCGTAGGCGCGAAGGGATGAGGTGGCCCGCGAGCTGAGGAGCAGGTGGTATCTAACGCTTGCCGCTGCGGCTGAGGCTGGCCGGTTTGCCGGTCAGCAAGCCGAAGCTGTGGTGGTGAGCGTTAATACCATCTGCGACGATAAATTCACGTGGGGCCGCCGGAGCCCCGCAGCGCCGGAGCCGTGACAGAAACCATGCTTGTTGTATGTTGCATGCTTGCTTGCATGCTACATGCTTGCTTGCATGCTGCGTGCAACAGGCATGGACACCATTAGTGAGAATAACAAGACTGTTTTCCTGCTTGACAAGAATTTAACCGCATTATTTTTGTGAATGCGGTGTTGTAATTTTATAGGAGGTATGTATTTTTTAAAGGTATGATTTTAGAAACTGTCACTCGATAAAATGTTATTCTTCGTAATAAGTTTTATGTGAAACAAACAACATGTGCATAAAGAATATTTGATTTGTTATTCTATGATGTGAATATTCTAATATTAAACTTTATTTGAAACAAAAATCAATGATTTAATTAATTTTATTTTAATTTCTTCAAAGTAAGTATTCTGCATATTGATTATTCTATGAAATGATTATATGAGAAACAATTTATGTGAAACGAAATTCGATAAAACACTTAGCGATGAAACAACGCACAACCGTGTTATACAAATGCCTAACTGAAACCTTTAAGTAAATAAATATTGGAATGATGGTACTAATATGAATAACCCTGGTATCTAAAAGAGAGATTGAACCATTGTTTGAACTTAAAAAAAATACCGGCCAAGTGCGATTCGGACTCGCGCTCGAAGGGTTCCGTACCATTATTTATAAAAAACGAGCAAAAAAATCATCTTTTTTGTATGGGAGCCCCTTAAATATTTATTTTACATGGTCATGAATAAAATGAAAACCGTTAAACACAGCCCTTAGGTTCTTATTTTATACTTTTGATCAATTAGCAATTTATCAAGTCACATCTCAAGTAATAACTATACCAGCTTACTAAATACCGTTATTTCTGCTCATACCAATGATTTTACAACGATGCTATCTGCTACGGCTAAATACAGTTTATTAATCGATTCCTCTGACCTTTTGTTAAACTAGCACTTAACATTTACTATTGTATTTCAATTAAAATAAAGCAATAAATTGTTGGAAAGTTAATATTTGTTCACAAGTACCTTTTATTGTTTTATTATAGGCTTAATCCTCTGGTATGCTTGTTAAAACATGAAATAGGCAGACAAAATGAAAAAGCCCAGTCGCAAATTCAATTATTGTTAAAATAAATATATATTTTTAAGTACACTAACTACTGCTATTAATAATAAAATAAATAAACGGTCATCATGCATCATGTCACTCAAAAACAGAAATTCAATTTAAAACGCATTTCATTTACTTTCAACTTTTACTTCAAGCGCATGCGTAAGTAATTGACAGGTACCTTAATTGAATGATTAACTTACAGCCAGGTGTCTCTAATTAGCTTAAGTGACCTTTTCCTGGACACTAACTGCATGTAAATACGACCGTAACTTTTTACCGAACCCTGCATCTAAAGCATGCCGTGTTGAGTCAAACTCAATCTTTATACAATTCCATGAAGTTGCCGCGCCAACGTGACAATTGCGCCAAATTCTAAGCAGTCATTTTTAAAAAGATCCGGAAGTCATAGACAAACAAACACGGCGAACAGCTTTTTGTTATAGTCTAGAAGATCTAAAGGTGCTAGTCGATTTACCATGTCAATACTGTTAATCGATAATTGTATTTTATTTTAAATCGATAAGATCAACAGTTTCGTGTCGAAAGAGTTTTTAAAGCGCACAGCAATTAGTCAAACGCCTCTACGTGAACAGACAAAGATCCAAAATGAAATATTTTAAATTAAGTATGTATTTTGACAGTATCAATTATGGAGAAACAATAAATATTCCGTAGTTTTTATTAACGAAGTCTTTTCGTTTTATTTGTTTGCTTTTAATTAAAGAATGTTTGTTTAAAGCCGTTTATAGAGCTGTGTGAGCGATCGTTGCATTTTATTTTCATTCGATAAAATCGGTAATGCGGAATATTTAAATTGCTAGCCGATATATTGTTCCTGATTATATGTCACGATTTAAATATATAAAGAAGTATTTTATCTATCTACTCGTGTGCAGCAGCACGCCTTGTAATGGAAATAATGAATAAATCGTGAATTTGGTTCCCATTTCTCGTTCGCTACCCATACAAATATGCATCCATGATTATGACAAAGCTTTTCGAAAAGACTTAATTTGGTAAAATATTATCATTTGGCCGACATATCGGTATAATGATTCGAGTATAAATGTCACGATTTGTGCATAAGCTGAGTACTTAATACCGTATTAGCGTGATATTACAAAATCTCGACGATATTTAACTGTGGTACAACACATGGTGGGCAAGGTAGATATTCAATTTATAATCTCATAAATGGAATAAGGTCGATGCGCCTGCGGCGGCGGCAAAGGTTAATCGGAACACGGCTGAACACGTCACACGGTATTGTGTCGTGGCGCCCTGCTATTGAGAAACTGAAATCTGAACACGATTAGATTTATTGCGATATTTCGCTACGATTGATTGCTATCGATTTTCTGTGCGATCGGTACTGTGTGTGACTGATCGCTTCATGTATTATTGTTTGTTTCACTTCTGTGTATTGTACTACTATGTAAATGGAAACTTGTATCAAAAGGGTAAGGGTATCATCAACATCTTCAAAGTCTCTTCTCAACCAAGTTGGGGTCGGATCCAGTCCAGTCCAGTCTAACCGAATGCAGCTAGCTGAAGTTTCGGAGCGACTGCCTATCTGACCTCCACAACCCAGTTAGTACCAGTACTTATAATAATACCCCTTGATAACGTGCAGGTGTCAACTTTTAAATATGTTGAAATGAAATTCTCCCATTCCGCGTAATAATGTTCATGTTTTTATTCGCGCTACCGTATAACTGTCAGCACACTGGCAACGCAACAAAAAGCATGAATTAGATGACAATAAATGAGTCGTAAAAGATAGTACGCTCTTACGCAGAACATTTATTAACATCCGCTCCAAACAGACTCCCCGCCGCGCAACGATCGATCATCCGTGGAACTGCGTTGGTGGAAAAAAGACAATTGAATAAGCACTTTTCTATTGTGTGGTGGCAACATTAAGGTTCCATTAAATAACAGTAAATAAATAGTGACTGCCTTGTTTCTCTAGTGGTCCCAAGCGCGACTGCTGTGGTCTCGGTTTAGATTACCAGTTAAGACAATATGTTATTGGGTTTTTCCATCAATATTTCTCAGTATCAGCAGCCAAAGGGTTGATGGCAATAATCTAGCCCCTTGTTACGTGGGACTAAAACATAACTAGTGTAATGTGGGTGGTGTATAATCTAATAGGTACACTTCTGCCTTACTCTTCGGGGTTTACAGGCGTGATTTTATGTAAATAGGTTTAAATACTTATATAGTTGTCGTTAAGAGTGCTGGTTGTCGGGGGTCGTGCGCGTGGAGAGTCGGTGCGACTTGTATGCGGCGCTCGTCGCGCGTTTGCGCAGCCACATCGGCATTCTGCCAGTGATCACGCGCACAACTGAATTATTCAGCACGACTCACGCGCCGCTGTCGCATTATACCGTACGATCCTTAACGCCTCGCCTCCGACTCAACCCGCATATGGAGTACCGGAAAAACTAACAATGTCGTACCTATTACATGACAAATTGCGACTATTAGCGTCTCAGCCTCGACGCACCGGCTTTGGTCTCGCAGTTCTAAGTCGCAGATGATTATGGAAACGTTGTTATGCAGTTCGCGGAAACGTTTTTACTGGATGTGCCGTTTGTCGAAGTTGTGAGTGCTGGTAAAGCCTCTCACGAGTGAGTCCGTCTTGCGATGCCATTTGTTGAGATGATAAAACGGGAGCTGTTCGCTAGATACTTTACCATCTAATATCTAGCAAGGTTCTGAGATCGGAACCGTCTACAGGCGTCAAATTGCGAATGTTGGTTGCAGTAACGATGCCTATTATCACAGAAATAATAGGAATGAACGGCGAATTAACTCTGACATTAGAGACAGATAAACGCTTGTTTATACGACGAGGTATGATATTAGTATGCCATACTAACGTGACATTTAACAATCATTAAAGTAATCGTTATCTACGTAGAACAATAAAGTAGAATTTTACCTTGAATTCTACTCAAATCGAATGATCTCATGAAAGGCCAACAATCATAGGACCTAGTTGATGAGCAACTTGAGCGAGGTTTTCTAACATCCTGTTAATGTCTTGCTCTCTGCCCTGCATTTTTACTTCTCTGCAGAATGACCTCAACACTTGGCAAAAATTTTATAATATGAACGTGACAGCGACACAAAAAAGAAGAAGCAAATAAAAAAATAAAAGCTTTTAATAAGTGAAGTCCAATTTCATAGAAAATGACACAATGTTTTGGTACCTAGCTCCCGACCTAACAATGCCCTTTCCGGCACAAAACCAGATACATATTACCAGTGACAAAAACATGACTTTATCTTCCCAACCGATGTTCACCTGTCTATACCAACTTCAGCCTTGCTAATGGCACAAAAGTGTACATTCATTTTCATCAAAACTAACAATGGGCTGCTAAAGTCGCCTAATAGACTATTACAGATAGATTTATGTTGGTAACAACGTCTCAGGATTGAGGCATAGTTGACTAGCATTACCATATAAGAAAGAGGAATAAATAACATCGATTTCTGTTGGAAAATTATTCGTTAGATGTTGAAGCGAGTAATCATGAGCGGTGAGTAGGCTTCATGCGAACACGAGTTTGAATTTAAATGGTTAATTTGTGTCTTATAGGTAGCTGCTTGGTAAGGAATGTGTTTTGTCGTGGATTTATATCTTTCTCTTGTATGTTGGGTAGGGATCGTGTGAATATTGCATTTGGGAATGGATAGGTGTAAGATTATTTTGGTACCGCTCCTGTACTGTACGCCGAGTGTGGCCTAAGAAACTCTGGCGGGATGGCTAGGAAAAGTTAATGATATATTCGGGATTTTCGGGAAGGGTCAAAAAAGGCAAAACATAGGGTAGTGTGGACCTTTGTCCTTTGTATAGCAGTAAAGTAGTAAAGGCGGATCGATGGACAAAAAATAATAGGAGCCAAGCCTAGTTAGACCTTTTATAGTATGCAGG
Source organism: Cerastis leucographa (assembly GCA_963082945.1). Classification (NCBI taxonomy): domain Eukaryota; kingdom Metazoa; phylum Arthropoda; class Insecta; order Lepidoptera; family Noctuidae; genus Cerastis; species Cerastis leucographa. The sequence continues at coordinate 4,766,022 of OY720359.1, forward strand.
TATGTAAGTCTGTATCTAGTTCTGTCAATTAACTTAGATCGGTTATACAAAGAATGTGACCAGCAATATATTCACGCAATAAGATTTATTATTCAAGTTAATCCAATCGTACCATAGCAAGAAACACAAATCGACTGATTCGACACAAAAAGTACACGCTTAATCCACCCAGTTCCACAGATCAACTGAGAATTTCGAGCAAAAACTCTATGGCTTAAAAAACCGTTAAGTTTAAACTTTACAAGCGCGATTAGGAAACGTCAAATGTAGTTTGTATTGATACGGATCTTGAGAGTAACCGCAACTACTTCGGAGCACGGTTAACTGATTGTCTACTTAGCCATTAATAATTAATTAATCGTTTGAGTAGCATTGGCGATTGTGCAATGAGTGTTGTATGGCTGTACAAAAACGTGGTAGGTAAAATAATAAAAATACAGCTCTATGGAATTATTTTGTTACTAGTAGATAGGTTTTCGTGGTATTTCCGTAGTGTTTACTCTATGGATGTAATCCTACTAATATTATAAATGCGAAAGTTTGTAAGTATGGATGGATGTTTGTTACTCTTTCACGCAAAAAAAGGACTGAATGGATTTGGATGAAATTTGGCACACGGGTAGTTTATAACCTGGATTAACACATAAGATACTTTTTATCCCGGTAGTACAATCTAGTGGGACAGTGAACGAGCTCCACGCGTGCGAAGCCGCGGGCATAGTCTAGTCTTATATAATACTAGCTGTATGCGTTGCAATGCACTTTTTCCTACCTACCCTGCCTACCTACCTACTTACCCTACCCTACCTACCTACCTACCTACATACCCTACCCTACGCTACCCTACCTACCTGCCCTACCCCACCCTACCTACCTACCTCCTACCCTACCCTATCCTACCCTACCCTACCGTGCCCTATGTCCGTCTCCTGGTTCTAAGCTACCTCCCTACCAATTTTCAGCCAAATCGGTTCAGCCGTTCTTAAGTTATAAATAGTGTAACTAACACGACTTTCTTTTATATATATACTAGCTGTTACCCGCGACTTCGTACGCGTTAGGTTCGCGATTTGCCTAGAATAAAATTTTTGTTTTGAATTCGTTACCTGATTTCTCCAGTATTAATACACCATCATCTGGCTAGTCTTTTTCCATCTATGTTGGGGTCGGCATTAAGTCCAACCGGATGCAGCTGAATACTTGGATTTTATATGAAGCGACTGCCTATCTGACCTCCACAACCAGTTAGTACTGGGTGGGTTATACGACTGTCATCATCATCTTCCTGCCCTTGTCCCATGTTACTTGGGGTCGGCGCAACACTTTTTGTTCTTCCATGCTCCTCTGTCGTTCGTCAAGCTATCATTTACTCCTTTTTCTTTCATATTATTTCTCACACAATCCATTCATCGTTTTCTAGATCTTCCTCTCCGTCTCCATCCATCAACATTTATTTTCATCACTTTTTTTGTTTAAATTATAATCATCTCTGATACACGCAATCTTTTTTCCTTCTGCTTCAAAGGCCTGCATTCTGATCCCCTCCTTCCCTTTTACACTACTAAACCGCACCACTGGTGGTGTAATCCACACAATACGACAGGTTTAGACCCACAGACTTGTATATTCTAACTTGAAGGGCATACGTGGGTCGCAAGTTATACGACTGTCAAAGATCTATAAATGACAGCTGGTATCAACGAATTAGCGTGCTTTCCGTGGCACAATGGAAACTCGGTACGTAATCGGTGGTCTCCATCGATGGACCAGCCTAGGCAAACGCAACTTAACCTAAAGATCGACCCTAGCGATCTAAATTGATTATTTTTCATTTGAAAGAACTTCTTTCATGTGTAATCTCCATCTCAATATTTACACCCTTTTCATTCAGATGGAAAATCATCAAATGACCCCTCCCGCTCTGGGCGGAGCGGAAGGGAGTGTCAGACGACTTGTACTGACTAAAACCCTTCCATGTTCCTTCTTAGACATTTGTGTTCCAGGGCCACTGTATCTCTTTCGAACAATCCCGCAGCCCCGGCAGGCATCGGCCCTTGGCTTGCCTTGACCCCTTCCGATTTGCTGACATCTCTTTAAGGCGCGCGTGGAACACGAACGTCCCGTCGCCACGGCCCGTCGTCGTAAGACGAACGGATTATGAGCAAGCCTTTACTCACCATCTACAGACCCGCGTCTAAAATGGCCGACGCCCGGGGCGTCTCCCGTGGCGGCTGGGAAGCAAGGCTCTCTCCCTCTCACGTTTCGCCACCGCAGAAGGAGGTAACGGCTTCCCATTGCCTCTCGCTCCGCACCTTGGATTGAACCAGGGCCGGAAGCGAGAGGTCGCCGCCGCCAATCGCCGCTAAGAGAACACGGCCGCGCTCCGCCCAACCAGAGGAGTCCTCTACGTTGTGCTCCACCGTGTCCTCTGGGCGATCTTCGCTTCTGTTTTTTATTTTTCGTTTCATTAAAATAAGCTCGACCCTCATTACATGGCACTTAAACATAACTGGCGAAATGTGGGTGTACTAAATGGACACACCTCTGCCAAACCCTTAAGCGATTACAGGCGTGATCTTACGTGACTGCCGTTATTATCTGGTGCTTGTATGGCACCAGTATCTTTGCCAGTTTTCAGCAGAGCTGTCGTACGGGTCGTACCATTGACCAAGTAACACCTACTTACTTACATGTTAGCGAAGTCATTCTAAGATTAACAATGTATTTCTGTGATTTAAAATTTAACGCTGGCGCGACGATATTTATAGGCGTTTGTGAGAGATTGGCTGGTAAAAACATGCGGGGGACCTCAAGCAGCGTTAATAAAGTTTTAGGGGTATGAGGAACAGGGTGTAAAGTTCCTCGATGCTCCTTAGAAAAGGGAGGATCCTCCGACCAGGCAGGTGTTATGTCTGGTGGGCAACTGCCCGGTAGTTATCGGGTTTCTCTATATATACTAAAGTCGATGTAAACTTTGCTTGTAGGAAATTGATGTTAGTTCCTCCGTAGTGTCATAGATTTCGCTGTAGTACTTTTTGTAGTATGTTGCTTTTTGTGGTCGCTACAAAGTAAACTTATCGGTAAACATATGTTCGAGTCGTCTGGGATTTAAACTTTGGGACCGTGGGGTCCGAGTACTCATTGCTCACAGCCTTTTTAACGAAATTGCTACACTCATAGCTTATGATTTCTGAGAATCAAGATCTGGCTTTTACATTGGCCAGAGGCTAAGCCCATGTTCACTCTTGGGCACATTAGGTACCAGTTTTTTTATAAGTTTGTGAATTTACATTTATAGTTTAATTTGGAATGAAATAGATGATTGTTTAACTATTGTTTACATGGGTCAAAATAACTAAAAGGATGTATAAAACTATTTAGTAATGATTAGAAAATCTTAAAGCATTTAAAAAAAATACAAAATACTTTACGAATTTACGTTACAAAAAAAAAACAGTTGGGGCTCGAACCATGGTCATTTTTGGAAATCATACAGTATTAAAAAACAAAATAAAATACAAAAAGTGAATTTCATACTGGCTCAGGTTTGATCCTGGAACATGCGATTCGAGCGGCCGCTAAACCGTCGGGCTACTTACTTCGGTGACAATTAGTTTAAAAATAGCCGTTCTATTCTAATCCTTGTCTTGACAATTGTCAGTTGTCAAACAGTTAAGGAGTGCCGACATAATGCAATATTGCTCTCCTCCTAAAGTAATTAGCGTGATAATATATAGCCTATGTCCTTCCCCAGGTTTAAATCTATCTTCTTGCCAAATTCCATAAAGATCTGATCAGCCGTTTAGTCGTGAAAAGGTAACAAACAAACAAACTAACAAACAAACAAACAGAGTGACTTTCGCATTTATAATATTAGTATGGAAGTATGGATATATATAATATATATTTTACGCCTGTAATCGCCAAAGGATTAAACAGAGGTTACCTTAGTACACCCACATTGCCAATTATGTTTTAAATCCCATGTAATAAAGGGTGAGCCTATTGCCATCAACCGGGCACAAGTCCAGACTCCGTGGCTGCTACTGAGATTTCCTGATGGAAAAACCCAATAACACTTTGCTCAACCCGGGAATCGAACCCAGGACGTCATGCTCAGCAGTCTCCCTTGCGACCACTCGACCAACGAGACACGCATGTTGTAATTTAATTAAAATTCATTAAAGTGTTCTGATGAGGGTGCTCTAATCATTTTTGTCTCTGGTCATAGAGACTGGCCACTTTGAGGCAATACCTACTATTTTACCTACCTACGTAGAATATACAGTGGATATATCCTAGCTCCCTCTCACAGAGACCAGACCTACGTTCCAAATATGGAAATGCTATTTGCTGCTTTTGTGAGTATGGGATGTGTGGTGTCGTACGTACCTACTTCCTAATCTTCTGTGTTCTCATTGTACTTTAGGATGCGTCAGGTGCCCGATTCAGTAGACATATCTAATCCCTGATTCGCTTGTTGCAGCACTCACTTTACTGATACCTGGGGAAAGGGCATCCTATTTTTGAAATTTGTTCCCATTTGAATTTCTGAATATCGGTAAAACGCAAGCCATATAGATAGTTCCTTTATGCCTTTAATTAGCATATCTAGAAAGCAGCTCTCACGTTTCATATTGAATAAGCATAAGAAGCATCAAAGATATCCAACGATTTATATTCAGAATTATTTATAACGCCGTCCTTTCCAATTCTGAAAACGTAGACGTGTAATTTGTCATCTATTCAATTAGCATTACGATGGTAAGTTGCCACTTTAATCACAAGTGCAGGTACTTTAATTTGCCCTGTCATAGTAAGTATTAAATTTCATCCAAGCCATAACCCCACGCGGCGCATGTAAATGAAACATAAATCACTCCTACACTTGGTATACAGCTATTTATATTAACTTCACTATAGCGGTATTATGCAAAGGTTTAACATGGCTTTGGAGAAAAAAAAAGCTATTTAAATATTTACAAATGAGTACTTCAGTATTATAAAGCTCTTGAAAGTGCGGCATGTAAATCATTTAAATGAATTTTATGTTGAAATAATTCAATACCATAAGTATAGGTAGGATACCCACATAATACAAACGTGCGTTCAGCATATTATTGGGAGGTACCTATTTAGACGCTAAAATCTGTTTTTAAGAAATTATGTATAATGATAACATTTATCTGCAGGAACCGAAAAGGTTACCCGAATAAGGTTATTAATCGGGTTATTTTTAGGGTTAGTTGGTGAGCCATAGAGTAACCCGTATTATTGGGTTAATTATACAAAGTTCATTTTTTTACATAAAACATAATTATGCAAGAAAGTTATCCCGCGCTCGGGAGTAGAATACGTAACTTCGACGCACAAAATATCGGTAAATGCTAATACGATGCTACAAAATTGCGATGCACGCTGCTGCGAAAGACCGTCTCTGCGAAGCCACTACACTTCGATGCACGTTGCCGCGATAGATCTTAACTGAGATACTACTTATCTGCGATGCACGTTACCGCGAAAGATTTTCACTGCAATACTACTTGACTTCGATACACTTTACCGCGAAAAAAAAAGCATTTATCGATATTTTGTGCGTCGAAGTTACGTATTCTACTCCGCGCTCGGTGCTTTGGCTCTTTCATTCTGGTTAATCAGCATTATTTAAATGGTTTTCCCATTTTTGTAACCCATATATATAGTATAATTATAGGTAACACATGTAAACAAACATAAGGGGTACACCGGTTAATCCAATTAACCTGGTTATCTGTAAAAGGCATACCCAGAGAAAATATATTTCAGCGACTAGCCTTCTCGCTCGTCAGACCAATTTACAACCAATAAGAGCCTAAGAGGATTATAGCTTGTGGACATTTTGTAGACTTCAGAAAGATCCAGTTCATTTATTGTCCTAGTGAAGACAATTGAAGGCCAGACGTAGGTTTAAGATATTATTATTTACCTACTGACACTGAGTGTTGTTTCAATAAGGCGATGGGACAAGCCAGATCAAGAGGCCAACAAAGGTTTCGCGAGAATATGGCGGACTCCCACATCTAAGACCCTGGCGTAAGGTAGATGGAGAAACTAATGCCTATTTTCACCAATACTAAAGCGACACTTAAAAGAATGCCAAAATAGTATTATCACCCTGTTGGAATTACTACGCTACGCACTGGGCCGAGCACGACAATTTTTCAGTGAACTTACTTTTATTTCGGTATTTATTTAGGTACTAGCTACTGCCCGCGATTTCGTTCGCGTGGAAATTATGATTTGTATTTTTCAGGGATACATTATACCTAAAAACCTTCCTCTTGAATTATTGTGGCTATTGATGAAAGCCGCATCAAAATCCGTTGCGTAGTTCAAAAGATCTAAGCCTAGAGACGGCTTTTTTTAACAAGCTTTTTTATGTTTGGCTTCTCGCAGTTCAACCTATGAGGTTGTCGTCTGCTTAACCGGACTATCCTATGGGTGCTTTAAGAGTAAGGCCTCCAGCCAGGGCATAAACACTTACAAACTAAGTGACTACACGCTAAGGGCACCCCCTGTGGGGTACGAGCCTCGGCTAAGGGCGTCGCTGGGGGAGGACTGCATGGGGACAGGCTGGATCTGAATGTTACCTAGAGACGGCGGAATACGACTTTGTTTCATACATAGCTATCTTTACAAAGATAGCTTATTGTGAGTGAATTGGGGCATAACTGTCTGACATAGCCAGTGTTGCCAAGGCAATGAGCTCCAAAAAGGGCAAATTAGATTACGCCATCAATTCGTTCACACACATGGTACGCACATCGACCAACGTTTCACAATTGATAAATGAGTACGATAAACCCACGTATGTTACTTGACTTGGAGAATAGAAAAAACGACCTTGCTGTCTTAAATCACATCGTTGACCTACTGATCCGACCTTTGATACTAGTGCCAACAGAGGTCAGGAACCTTCAATCATGTTTCTTACATCGGTGAATGTCCATATGGTCCATAATAACGTATTTTTCTTTAATTATGAGTGAAGTGCGTTAATCTTTGCTTGTCACTCCGTTCTCGACCTGCGGTAATGCGACTAAAATCACATGACCGCCAGACCTACGTCATTTCATAAAAATCGAAACTTTTTCTGTGGAAAGACCATACTATAGGCAAGAACAATTGAATATTATGAAAAGTCGGTCGTGAAAGTGGCTTTGGCAGATATCAGGTTACAAAGGTGTCCTAGATAGCAACTAAATTAAATCGTAATATACAGCGTGTTTTGATATTAAATAAGGGCTAGTGATGATTCACCTCCTGCACTGCCAGACGTTTTGTGTGGTGGGAACCCACCGCCAGACGCCTTTAAAGCACGATTAATTGGGAGAACTTACGTAATTTTATTAAATCTAAATTTTATATGTGTTACTTGGGCAACTATTTGAAGCTATTTCACAAGCAGTTAGACAGTTCTGATGGTTTCGTACCGACAAAGGTCTAGCGGTCACGGGATCTCCCTCTGTTATGAAGGGACTTGCGTCAAGAGAACTCAAACGACAGGCGTGTGTCACTTGTTTCTTTCCTATGTGTACTGTGGCGTCGCAATCCGTCGCGCCGTGCCCGGAATCCAGCCGTAAATGCACACTTATCAGAGCCGAAGGAAGCGAAGTAGCCGAATGTATAAAATTTTAGAATTACTTGTATGAAATCCCAAAAAACCTCGCACACTTATCCACGCCGAATCGGACGAACCGATAATGTTATACGTACGATAGAAGTATACAAGGTGTTGTTTTGCATCCTCATCAAATTCAAGGAGGTAACTATGCTAATGATTCTCGTCCCGAATCAATAATAAAATGGGTAGGTAAATTTTTTTTTTTTCTTTTTTACGGAAATCGGTAAGTGTGAACCACCCGTGTTTTAAACGCGGCCCGTCTGGTTCTTGCCTTATAACCTCTCTTACACATATACAAACAATAACAAACGTTTATTCGATAATTTCTTATTCCCTAAACCACGTTAAGGGGATTATTCTGAAATACTGACAACTAAACAACAAAAAAAATCAGCGTTTATTAATAACTAGGTACCGTAATTTTAATTGATTATTTATGTCTTTTTTGACCACCTCCTGAAATTTGACGACGTTGCAAAACAACACCTTGTATAAGTTTCGTTCGGCCCGGACAAGTGTGTTTACAACATGCTCCTCTATGATTATTTTTTTCAATTATTTTCTCTGCAGTCGTTGTAGCAGCACGTTTGTAGGTCGTGGCTCAGCTAAATTAACGCTTTTTAACTCGACGCAGAGTAAAAAACATAAGTAAGGTGTATTCCCGTTGTCCCACTGATGGGGACAACGGGAATCGATTAAAATAATTAAAAATTGTTCCCGCTGTCTCCACAACCAAATCTACATATACGTATATTTCAATAATCATGAAACATGCAATGAAGGTGGGGCGGAGTAGTGGGGACATCGTAACGACGATTTTGCGATTTCCTGTTATAACAAATAAACTACAAATTCACAACACAACACAACTCAACTCATATAAAAAACTGCATGCCTTACAAATAAAACAACAAATCAATTTGACGTCCGTATAATATAAAATATAATAAATTTATAAATAATGCGCTAGTCTTGCACTAGGTTGATGTCGATATTGAACTGTCCCTTTTCAAGGTCGCAGGCTGCCTGGTACCGCCATTTGAAACTGGTACTTGCGTCGTGTGATTTTTTCTGCAAAGTAAAATAAGTATTATTTAATTTAATTTTTGTAGGTAACTTGGGTATAGGTGACTAAAGAAATAGGTAGCATTAACATAGCATGATCAGCTTGTTATGACGGGAGCTCGAGCTTTAGGTTAAGCCGAGATTGCCTAGGCTGGTCCGTGGATGGTGATCAGGATCACCCAATACATAACGAGCTTTCTCCGTGCCTCGGAAAGCACGTTAAGTCGTTTGTCCCGGCTGTCATTTGTAGATCTTAGACAATCGTTACAGGTAGTCAGTGGCCCAAAAGTCTGACGACTAGAACGTCTAGAACTTACTAAGGGGTATCGTATTACCCAGTGCTAACTGGGTTGTGAGGGCCAGATAGGCAATCGCTCCATGTAAAATACTGGTATTCAGTTGCATCCGGTTAGACTGGAAGCCGACCCCAACATTTCATCATCAGCCTATCATTTTCTCAATACTGGGTCACAGGCCCTTCTATCTGTTAGAAAGAGGTTCATGCATGCTATAATGCATTCCTCCACCACTTGGGCCCCGTGCGGGTAGGTCGTTGTCACATATCTTCGAATTTTTGGTTCTAGGACTTCTCAGTTCTTCACCTTTTTGGCAGCAGAGGTGCTAAAACAAATTTTGACAAAGTATTTTGCATCGCGGTCAGTTTTTCAACAAGATTTTTTTAAGGTTATCTACATTGTTGGTTTAAAACTTTTTAATATGCATCTCAAACCCTTTTATGGTCGACTGTACTAGCATTGTAGTATACGCAATAAAGTGTCTATTATTATGTGTAAGTACTGCATAAACAACTGATTGTCTAATAAAATAAACAATCAGTTTTATTGCTTGGCAACACCGAAGTAGGCCTGGAGTAATTATTATATAGATTGCTAGTCTAATTTATGAATCTAGGTACTAGGTACCTCTACCTGCCAACTACCTGCCTACTACTTGACTACTACCTGCCTAGGTAGTAGGTACGTAGGTAGTAGGTAGGAACAAGTGCATTGCAATGCGTGCTGGGATCAGCTATAGTCTCCGAAGGATAGAAAAAGGCAGATAAATAAGACTAAAGGTCGTTGACACTCGTCTACCAATGTATTCCGTAAAACGATACAAAAATAATGTAAAGGAAGTGTCGCTTACACGATAAAACAAGCGTATAGCGGTAAGAGGCGTTCTTGACGCGTTCACTGGGCATGAGTTACAAACCTTTTGGCCAAAACCATTTTCAGTGGTATTTATTGCAGGAGGTAACTAGTACTCAATGAAACTCTTAAACCTAATTCAAAGTCAAATCATTTTAAAATACGTAAAAACTTTGCGAGTCTAGAGTACGCTCAGTCAATCCCATGCACATACCAAATTACAAAATGGCGCACAGGTAATGCGCACCTGACTCGGTCTAACGTCATACTCAGCGCCGATTATAAGGGTATATTATCCCAAAAAATCTAAATTTCGGTTGCTTTAATAAATTGTATACTTCTATGAATATTAGTTAAAGCTAAAGAAATGAATCCAATTATGGCGTGATCTTTTATTGAAATATACGTTGAAAATTCAGTTGCTTTAATAAATTGTATACTTCTATGAATATTACATATTTTGATATGATTGAATGTATCCATGAAACTTAAAAAAAATACCACAATCATTCATCTAATTTACGTTTTTCTTACTTTATTCCGTTGGGATAAGTGTTTAGTATTATGAAACTCGACCGATGCAGTATTAGCGACAGTTTTGAATGAAGAACGATCTCTAACGAAGTTTTGTACGTGTGGACTTTTTGGTACAAGTCGGATTAATGACCTTTATTTTTTTATTAACTGGCGGAGATTTAGTTATTTTATAAATCATTCATAAAAGATTTATATTTTTGAAAAGCTAATTTGGATTGTAATTTTACCTACCTACACAGTTCTTCTACATACGCCAGGGAAGGTTTTTGAAAAACGGCATTGCAACGCATGCACGGTAACCAAAATAATATGCATTTCGGTTAAAATACATTCGAAGGTATATTAACCATTTTTTTTTATTTATTCAACTAGCATATTATTATTTGTTACTAGATGCCGCCCGCGACTTCGTTCGCGGGGTTTTTTTTTTTTTAGTTATGAAAAATAGATGTTGGCCGATTCTCAGACCAACCCGATATGCTCACAAAATTTCATGAGAATCGGTCAAGCCGTTTCGGAGGAGTACGGGAACGAACATTGTGACACGAGAATTTTATATAAAGGGCGTAAAACACCTCTTAACGAAGCCGAAAGGCACTGGTTCTCCCTGTCATTGCGATCATTTTTTTATCTACACCATACCTGGGAACCTTCTAGTTACGGAGATATTAGGGGTCAAAGTTCCAACTTTTTGACAAGTATTTTTTTAAATACAAGTTTTTAATGTAAGATTTTTACTTTAAACACCTCCACGACCCCCGTACTATTCAATCCGTCCATCAGCACAATGTTTTGAGTGCGTTACATTGAGTTCTACCACAAAACATGATTTTGCACCCCCCAAAAAAAAGTCGTTTCCCAGCAATAATTTTTGCGTAAAGTTACTTAGTTTCATGTACAGAATGCTTGGTTGACGGCTTCGTGATGAGGTGATTTACACCGTGTATAAGATGTAAGCACCTACGTAAACACAAAATTAACCAGTCTTACTCCAATGACACCATAAACCAATTAAAAGGATAACTAATGGATAATCTGCAGTTTAACTTGTGTAATTCAACGCTTTGCTCGGGGCTATGGTTTTAATCCATTAATCTCTGGTTAAGTGTAGTTTACAGGTTTACATTGAGGAAGCTATTCGTAACGGTTTTATTACATTCATCAATATTTTAAATGATTCTTGTTAAATATTCCGTTGATCTGACTATATTACTGCATAATTATAATAAGCTTTTAAAGGCGTGTTGCAATTTGAGAGCCAGTTTTAGCCTAAATTCTATGTTTTCGTATGTTTATGGTACACTAACTGACCCGCCCAACTTCGTCTGCGTCGCATTATCCCCATTTTTTAAACATTTTTCATTGATGCTCCGCTCCTATTGGTCGTAGCGTGATGTTATAAAGGGTGTAAAACACCTCTTAACGAAGCCGAAAGGCACTGGTTCTCCCTGTCATTGCGATCATTTTTTTGTTCTACACCATACCTGGGAACCTTTTAGTTACGGAGATATTAGGGGTCAAAGTTCCAACTTTTTGACAAGTATTTTTTTAAATACAGGTTTTTAATGTAAGATTTTTACTTTAAACACCTCCACGACCCCCGTACTATTCAATCCGTCCATCAGCACAATGTTTTGAGTGGGTTACATTGAGTTCTACCACAAAACATGATTTTACACCCCCCAAAAAAAAGTCATTTCCCAGCAATAATTTTTGCGTAAAGTTACTTAGTTTCATGTACAGAATGCTTGGTTGACGGCTTCGTGATGAGGTGATTTACACCGTGTATAGCCTATAGCCTTCCTCGATAAATGGGCTGTACAAACTTGAATTTTCCAATTCGAACCAGTATTTTCCGAGATTAGCGCGTTCAACCAAACAAACAAAATCTTCAGCTTTATAATATCAGTATAGATTTTAAGATTAAAAAAAAACCGGCCAAGTGCGAATCGGACTGGCGCACGAAGGGCGGAACCCTTCGTGCGCCAGTCCGATTCACACACCGTTATTTATAAAAAACGAGCAAAAAAACACTTTTTTGTATGGGAGCCCGCTTAAATATTTATTTTATTCTGTTTTTAGTATTTGTTGTTACAGCGGCAACAGAAATACATAATCTGTAGACATTTCAACTGGCTAACTATCACAGACAGACGGACGGACGGAAGGACGGACAGCGAAGTCTCAGTAATAGGGTGCCGTTTGACCCTTTGGGTACGGAACCCTAAAAAGGTGTTGCGTCGACCCCAAAGAGTATAGTAATATTGATGGAATAGAGAGCCCACTCAAGCGAATTTTTGACACCTATATTGAACGGTATCGCCACCTGATACTAAATCCGTTGAACTAATACCAATAACTATAGGTGCGTACATATACTTATATCTATATCTTTGTTATTGAATAGGTTTTCTATGGGTTTCTGTTTTTATTTCTTTCTTTACACTCAACTCAATCGCACTTTCTGGATCTAAAGCTCCAGAAAGTGCAGTCGAGTTGAGTGTAAAAAAAGACAGAACCGAGAAACCACATAAAGTACACAAAATGGGAGAGATCTACAAGCATGCGCACACGTCGATAGTCGCCATTTTGTAAACAATCTGAATGATATTGTTGCCAAACCTTAAAAAAATATTAGCAATTACAAAACGCTTTTAAAATAAATAAATAGTTTAATCTTGTGTAAAGTTTAAATTTATTATTTTTAACTCGATTTTCATTCAAATCAAAAAGGAATTTAATCACACTGGTGATAATTGGCGTAAGCACCATCTATGTCATTTTTAATGTACTAAATCTCAAGTTTAAGCGGATTTGATAAGAGGTGGTGCTAGTATCTTTGTGTAAAATTGGACGCCTAAGTCAAGTATGGCAGTGTCCCTCCCCTGGTCGACCCCAAGGAACATGGAACAAGGGCAGAAAGATGAAGATGACCAGTGGCGTAGCTAGGTAGCCAAGGGCCCTGGGGCAAATAAAAAAATGGGCCCCATTTTTTTTGTCTGACACTGATAATTAAATTAGTTAGGTTTTATCAAGTAAAAATATACAAATACTTTAAAAATGCTAAGCTACTTTATCATCAGCTCTGGCCTCATATCAAGAATTTGACGTTTTTCGTTATCACTTAATGTTTTGTTCCTGAAGTTTCCCAAGTCATAAGAAGATTTATCGTACACATTTTCGAAAAATGTAGAGGTCTGTGGTTCCTCCAAATCCTCCGCTCTTATGTGTGCCCTGCAAACATCATCTACGTTCACATGATCGGCGGCGGAGGTATCTCCAACTGCAATAATTGTCGAATCTTCTTCAGTAGGCTTCTCAACCAACACTGCAGGTACCACATTATTTGAGTCTTTATCAATAGAAATATTTTGTCAATTTTGGGCAATATTTATTTATACTATCTTCTCTTTCTTGGCGTTATTTGCGTTTAAATGCACCTCTGGGTTTCTTCTTTTTGTCCATAATTTTATTTTTCTAATTTATTTATCTAATGTATTTATATTTATTTAATATTTATATTTGATTGTTTTTGAGTAGGTACTCACTGTTTACTGACGACGTTAAAAGTAAAAGGAAGGAGAATGATACGCTACAAGACGTCGTTGGGGAATCCCCGGAAAACATTTAGCGTAGTGATGGTTTGGCTAATATCAAGAATCATCATCTCAATAATCCGTGCCACTAGCATGTGCATTCGCGGCACAAGACATAAATTTAAACCAATAGCCAAGTTATTCGGCTTTGATGATGGAGCAGCCCTACCTAGACAAGAATGATGTGGATGTGGCGTACGAATCAAGAAGACGTCGATTGCAATATATCGCGATGGATAAATGAGCTTGTTTTCTAAGAAAATATAAAATATAATTTCTTGTTATTACCATAATAAACTTAAGGGTTAGGTTATTAATGCACCTACTGCAGGTGACCTGAATTTTTTTCACGATTTTTCGCGTTATACAATGAGTAGCCGAAATCTATAGATTTGACATGATTTATTAACGTAACGGACATCAATTTATGTGGTACTAAAATCAAATAAAATTGAACCCCTATATTGACCAGTACTAAAAAGTTTATTGACATTAGCTTACTTACTCCTGATGCAGCATTAATTTTTTAGCCGTTCTCAAAAAAAATCTTAACTCGAATTAACAATAAAACGCACATCGATGAATAATAAAACGCACATATCGCTATCCGTCAAATTGACAACACTGTTAACTAGGGCATGCAAACCGGATACCCGGTTAACCGAAAAAAACCGGTTAACCGACTGATTTGAAACCCGGTTTTTTGGGATAGTAAAACCGTTTTTTTCGGTTTTTGGTTATGTTTCTCCTATTGATCTATCTATCTGTCTATCTTATTGATTTAATAATAATTTTCTCAAACAACAGATTAGGCAAACATGAATTGTCAAAAGTCAGTCCTTATTATGTTAGAAAGCAGATACTTACAGCTATGTTAGTAAAATTTAAAATAATTATTATTTTGGACACGCATAAGCGACAGCATGAGGCATTGGCCTCAGGATTTGGCTGTCCACTCTGTCCGATACCACGCTCAGAAGTGTGTCGGTGCTACTTTTTACCCGAGACCGCAGGGACGCCGTTCTTCTTGCGAAGCACCGCCTAGAAGCTGTCCGTGCTGTGGTTGGCGAACATGCCGGAGACACTGCACCGCCATGGAAGTCCCAACAAACCCCTGACGCGCAGAGAATTGCAGGCTTTTTTAGGTGTAATTGCTCCACAGGTTGCACGTGTATAACGTTTGGCAATAGCTTTTAAATAGTGTGACTTTAATATCACGTGAGCATCGCGCAAACCTGCGAGAAAGCATAAAGCATATTACCTCTTACCGACAATACCCTGCGCTCAGGGCCGCGCCGACCCCCCTAAGCGCCTGTGTGCGAAATCTATGAAGCGCCTCTTTTTTTTCACGAATCGTCATGTTTCAACTTATTTTTTATTATTATTTGTTAATTTGGATGGATCTAAATAAATGTTCTCCGGTTTTATATACTTAGATAATATTTTCTAAATAGGTAAAACCAGTTCGCTTCCCTTGCCAATTACTGCGAAAAATAAAACACGAATTAATTTTTTACATACTTCAATTATGATGTTATTCCAATTGTATAATTAGATATTAATAATAAAATCGCAGATTTTTTTTCTAATAATACTTATTTAACTATTACGTATGCTATTAAAAAAAAAAACACGTGTGTAAGAATGTAAACATAGGTACTTAATTTATATTATTTCCACTGTTCTCGCTTTTCAGTTTGCGAAATCCTTAATAGTTTCGTGTGTGTCTATACATATAGTCTAATATGGTTATATGGGCTCCTCTATGGATATTGTTGCTATAATCTTTCCTGGCTCATTGTGGAGCGCAGGTAATTTTTTACAAGTTTTAATTTAGAAAAGGACCTTTCCGCGCTTGCTACGGTAAGAGGCATAGTTAGCAAAATTCGTAATGTTAGGGCATCTGCATCAGCAGCTGTCAAATTGTTTAATTATTCAAATTCAGGAATTTTCACCACATGATTATTTAATTTTTTGAAAAAAGACTGACATGACTTAATTACTTCACACAAATCATCGGCGTTAATATCCAATGAATGCATTTGCTGAAAGTTTTTCCTGTAAACGATGACAGTTACTTGCTAGAAAATTAAATAAAAAGGACAATACCATTATATGAAGGGTTTTTTGAATCAGATTTTATAACACCTTCATCTTAAAATATTTATATATTCCAGTTGTATTTTTATCACACATATTTTTCCTTATTAAAAAATTCTGGTAACCAGTTTTTTTTTTATCTTGAGTACTATACAAGGTGTTGTTTTGCATCCTCGTCAAATTTCAGGAGGTGGTCACAAAAGACATAAATAATCAATTAAAATTACAGTACCTAGTTGATTATTAATAAACGCTGATTTTTTTGGTTGTTTAAGTTTGTCAATATTTCAGAATAACCCCCTTACCGTGGTTAAGGGAACAAGAAATTATTGAATAAACGTTTGAGATTGTTTGTATGGTGTAAGCGAGGTTATAGGGCGAGAACCAGACGGGCCGTGTTTAAAACACAGGTGGTTCACACTTACCGATTTCCGTAAATAAGAAAAAAAATAAAAATTAGCAACCCATTTTATTATTGATTCGGGACGAGAATCATTAGCATAGTTACCTCCTTGAATTTGACGAGCATGCAAAACAACACCTTGTATATCACTCATCTTGAAAACACGTTAAAACAATCATTAACACCCCAAGGACCCAAACTATATAATTGTTTTTAGCGTTAGAACTTATTCTTATTATAAAATATCAATGCGCACCTTGCACACACTTTCGATTGAATGATTGTTTAATTGTTTTGGCTCTCAAAGTCGGGGAATCCCCGTGACCCTACCCCGCTTGCGTCGTACGCATCGCATCGGGTTGCGTTCATAAACACATTCAAACAAACTCACAGCGGGCGCGGCGGTTCTTTTGATTTTAACGCTGAGCTCCTTCGATCAACTGAGCTCGTAACTAATGTAAACTAAAACCCAAAGCGTAAAATTAAACCACAAACGTAAATATTATCTTGCGAGACTTGTACAATAAGCTCAATATAAGTTTTGTTATTTACAAGGCATATGTTGCGCCTATTGTACCTACTTACTTATTGATACTCCAATAACTAAGAAGAATATTTTGTGTAGTGTTCAAAAATAATTTCGATGGCGCGGGCGCCCCTATTGTCTTGGCGCCTGTGTGCGCCGCACACTTCGCACACAGGGGCGGCGCGGCCCTGCCTGCGCTCCCTATCCATGTCCATATCATTATTTTGCTTCTCATTGACCCAGTGTAGTAGTGTAGATCCCAAGTACTTAAAGGGCATTGGGTAAGTTTGTATGGACTAGTGGCATGTTTTTTTTTTCACAGCGGCCACAAAGATGCTCACGTATAGTGGAATATATGATAGTAATGACTCCTAAAATATTTTTTCCGAAAATTATATCGGAGCTGAAATATCTGATTGCAAAGTTGTGTTGTTCCTACTAGCAGTTTGCATACTGTTATGTATTTTATCAAAAATTAACTATTTCCTATCGTTTGCCGTATGCTATTACATTCCAGAATTCGATACTTAGCAGCGACACTATCGAACGGGGTAAAGGGTGTGTTTTTTTTTTTAAATTAACGGGTTCGATTCCTGGCTAGGAATATTGATTTTTCACAAAACCAATGAAGCATATTTTTTTTAAATCGGACTCCTGGCTTCTTTGATCGTTTTCCACTATTCCTCATAGTTTCTGTTTTGGCCTACCACCCAGTTAAAAAATTCACCCTGTATATCTCAGCTCCGATGCATTTTGGAAATATTAAAATTAATGTCTTACTGTGTTATTACTAATAGGTAAAGAAATTTAATTAGTGGCCGTAGACTTAGAAAAATCATGCCACTTTTACTCAAACGCCTTTGGTTTCTTGCTGTTTACTCTGAGATTTTAGACCTTTGTGTTTACCTACCAAATGTTCCTAATTTTGTATGTTAGTCTTAGTGCCCTAAATTTTTAGACTATGTTGTTTACCTAAACAATAAGTTTTATTCTATGTTATGCATGAAGAAAAAAATATTTTTATATTGATTTTTAGTCGTTTTTGAAGTCCAAACAAATTGTCATTTTTATAAACATAGGTAAGATAAACGTAACAAAATTATTTTGATTAGGCTTTAGCATTTTAATTGTTTTTCTACATATTTTTTAATAGAGATTAAAAAAAACCGAAAAAACGGTTTTATCCGGTTTTGTAAACAAGAAACCCGAAAAAACCGGTTTCTTAAAACAACCCGGTTTTTGCATGCCCTACTGTTAACCCAAAGATTTTAGAGGAATTCCCTAGGTATAACTTTCGAATTTCTCTCAACTGAGTTGCCATGATAGTAGTACTTTGCAACCTGTTATATTTATTTTGAAAATAAGAGAAATTAAAAGTTCAGTTCGATCGAGATTTTCTGATAAGAATTCGAGGGCCCCCTGAGCTTGAGGGCCCCGGGGCACTGCCCCGCCTAGCCCCTTGGTAGCTACGCCACTGAAGATGACATTATGTTCTAACTTTTTAAGCACAAGTTGTTAGTACTTACAAGTATCTTGACCGCCTGCCTAGTGTGAGGGTCCCATTCCACTCTCTGTCCCAGGACTGGTGGTTGTACGGGCCCTGAACTCTGCTGGCCTCCAATATTCCACACCGACCACAGTGCGAACCCGTTTACTAGTGCAGTCTCTTCTGCTTGGGGTTTACTAGAAAAATCAAACAAAAATCGTAGGGTTTGGGTTGTTTTACTTTTATAATTTTATGATACAAAAATACAGGCTGTAACGGAAAGGGTATATTATGTCGCAGGTTTTTCATAAAATTAAGTTTTTGATCAAAAAACTAGATGAAAAACCGGAAGATGACACATTTTAAACTCAATTTCATCATAACCCTGTAACAATCCAGATTTTTTATCAAAAACCTGAACTAGTTTGGATTTATGATTAATCTGATAACGGTACATTTCCGTTGACAGGGACTTAGAGACTCCCCCGCTTTTGTTTCGTACAAAAAAATATATTAACATTAGAAACTGTTGCTACTTGTGCTACTGTTACTGAGGCTGAGGTGATCAGTGATCAATCTGCAGGAAGTAGAATAATTGAAACAGAAGAAATGCTTATTGATGAAACACGAATATTTTGCTTTGTCTGTGGAAAGGAATCCACTGGAGCACATTGTTGTGTCGTTTGTAACAACCCGAAGATATTATCAAAAGAAAATGAAGGGTATGGATCAAAGATTCTGTGTGATATATGTCAAAAAAAAACAAAACATACTTATCGAAAGGAAACATGCCGTTGAAAGTTTAAAAATGTCAGCAAAAAAAAAAAAAGCAAGCTTCTTCGGAAATATTTGGAGAAATCGATATTGGTGCTACAATTTTATTTGATGTGCCGAAAATAGATAGAGGGCTACTGGATGCAAGTAACATTATAGGAAAGGTAATTGATAAAAAGAACGATTTATTCAAAATTGGTACTTCAGCTGGGGTTCTAAAAGATTGGCTGCCTCGAAACTATATTCAAATATCAACTACTGCCTGTGCCTTTAACGAATGTGTATCGACAAATGAACTGAATTTGTGTGAAATTGCTTCAAAGATTTCTTTATTTGGAGACCAAGGTTTTAAGAAATGCTCCTGCGAACAATCTAAAGTGCGCTGCAAGAAAAACCGATGTGCATGAAAAAAAAATGGTCTATGCAACTCTAGATGTCACAAGTCAACAAACTGTCATAATAAATAAAGCATACTAGCAGATTTATAAAAGAGCAAGCACGTGGTATTCTTTATTACATTTTTATTCTTTTTCTAGGTTTTTGATCAAAAACCTAATTTTATGAAAAACCTGCGACATATACATATTTAAGGGTGAGCTCCAGAGAATCATACTGTACATGTTTCTCCATCGGACAAACATCGTAATATCGAAATAAAATATCTGCTGCCCCATACAAAATCAATACCTATTCGACCCAAATGTATGGAGCAGCTGATATTATGCCTCTGATATTGAGCCCTTAAGTATGTATATACCCTTTCCGTTACAGCCTGTATATGCTAGAAAAAGCTATGAATTGGCAAAACGCGGGCGTTTTAACGCACTTTAAGAACTGTCATGTATCTTTGACAAACAAAAAGTGGTGAATTTCAGCCTATTTAAATTTTTCTAAAACATTTGTGACTGTTCTGCACAAATTGTGGCCTGAGTGCTGACGGAGATTTAAGCCACTATGATTCTACTCTACTATTACACTTACAGTACTTCGACGACACCGTCTATCGCGTACGTCGGCTCAAGCCGGGAGTAGATGACCGTCAACAGTCTGACCGGCTGCCCGCGGCTCTTACAAGGGTACTCCCACAACGGTTGTGATTCAATCTCGGCGTCGCTGATTGTGCTCGAACTCTAGAGATAAACATCATTATTCTTGATTATTATCGTCTTAAATGACTCACACATTCGCCTGTGATTGAAAAGTCAGATTAGAGCATTACATCAGTAAATGGGCGAACCGAACATAACTATGGGATGGGCAACTTGTTACAGTAACGATACAATACACACACACAGAACACACACAAACACACGCACACATAAAATCACACGCACGCACACAAACACACGCACACACGCAAACACACGCACCCACACGAACACGAACACACACAAAAACACGCACACACTCAAACACACGCACGCGCACAAACACACGCATACACACAAACACACACACAACACACACATACTACACTTATTTCTGTACAAAATGGAATTTTGGATTGTTACATTACAGACAACTGCTCCGGTGAGGCCTTTAGGTGAAGTTCCACTTAATTCTTTTGTGAAAAGAAACAGTGCTGTTTGTCCTGTACAGCTCTCTCTTTCTCGCCCTTGCGAATGGGTAAATCAATTCTAATTTTCCTTTGTTTTAAAGATTGACTTTCAAAAGTACCTTTTAATGGCCTAATTGAAATAAATAGTTTGACTTTGACTTCGCACTGAATGACTGGACCAGTGATGCTTCGAGTCCGAGTCAAATCTATTGTTCATGGAAGAAATGTGCCTTTTATTTTCTGCAATTTCAGTATGGCTTTGCTCGTTCAATACATTTGAAAACAGTGGGTCAAATTCGGGATATTCATATGTATTATTAATATTTAGCCATACTATCAGTATGCTTATTTAGGTAACAACGCGACTGTTTTACTTGCTTTACAAATAAGAGTAGTCTTGTAAACCCTTTTTGTTTTTTTTTGCGGATGGGAAATCATCAAATGACTTCTCCCGCTCTGGGCGGAGCGGGAGGGAGTGTCAGACTTGACTGACTAAAACCCACCCATGTTCCTTCTTAGCCCTTTGTGTTCCAGGGCCGCGGTATCTCTTTCGAACAACCCGCAGCCCGTCTTGTGAACCCTTGAGTCGAGTTTCGTAGACTAGTAACTGGATTAATATAAGACATCGTTGACGAAAGACGTAGTTAAGTCATGAAGACTTCCCTATACTGTAAAAACTTTGCCAGTTGGAAGATTCAACAAAAATTCTGGCAGACGCTAAGCGTAAAGATAAAGCCATTTATGGTTTAGTTGTAGTTCGCGGCAAGGGCCAAAAAGACGAGGCCCCGAAACCTGACTAATGTGGCCAACCCCTGTATATTATAACGAAATTTTTGACAGACACAAAGTCCAAAGACTCAGAAACTGGGAAGGAACCATAATTTGACTCAGAACGTTAGTGTTTGTGTGTTGTTTGTGAAGCACACAAATTCGTCAAATTGACATCATGAAATAAAGTTGCTTTTCGTGACTGTGACCGTTGTACTTTTAAACTACACAACTGATTTAGATGCGGTTTCCACTATTATGTAGGTAATAGGGATGATGACTGGGTAAAGAAAACGAAATTCTATTTTGTCCGTCAATCAGGTAATACAAAAATATTAGATACGTATTTATTGTTTTATCAAGTTTACAAAAAAATACTTAGTTAAAACGCATTAAAGTTGGAGAGTGGGGGCTCACTACGTCACAACTAGGTATAAAATGTACTAAGCCGTGACGTCATGCGCCATTTCAACTCAAAATATCTCCGTAATTTTACGATTACGTAAAGAAAGAAAAAATACGTGTCAAATACTTTTTAATAATCTACCCGATAGACAAATAAAAAAAAATAGTCACCATCCCTATTCCCTAGAATTAAACTAACATGTAAAAACTCTCGACACAAAAAACCCCCCTCCACCCACCGGCGATGCCCATGGGGACAAGGGACAAGAAATCAAATTTCGAATCTTCCAGACCTGTTGAATTTGTTTATTTCCCTTCATCAAGTAGAAAACGGTTGATGATCTTCAAACGGCTGAGCAGATTTTCTCGAAACATACACAGCTAAGAACACTCTCGATTAAAACACCTTTCAAACGAAACCAATTTTATCAAAATCGGTTCACCTTTTAGGAGCTACGATGCAACAGACACACGGATACACACGTCAAACTTATAACACTCCTTTTTTGGTGGGGGTTAATAAACAAGTCTCGATGATTTTCAAGCCGTAAAGACTTTTTTTTACTTCGTCCCACACTAGGAATTTCTTATGTATAGTGGGTGCGTTTACGAACACTTAAACTTACATACACAAATAGCCAGACCCGGAACAACTACCTTTAGGTCATACAAATATTTATTCTGTGCGGGGATCGAACCTGCGACACGCAGCGCAGCAGCCGATCCCTCAGCCACTGCGCCAACCGTGTCGTCAACTTTGCGAGGAAGGGGCGAAGGCGTCTCGCTAGTACCTTAAATTACATATCATTCATTCATTTGCCTAGCCTTTTCCCAAACTATACTGGAATCGGCTTCCAGTCTAACTGGATGCAGCTGAGTACCAGTATTTTACATGAAGCGACTGCCTATCTGACCTCCACAACCCAGTAACTGGGTAATACGGTACCCCTTGGTAAGACTGGAGGTCAGACTTTTGGCTTCCGACTACTCGTAACGACTGTCAAAGGTCTACAAATGACAGCCGGGACCAACGGCTTAACGTGCTCTCCGAGGCACGGAGGAAACTCGGTATGTAATTATGGTCACCCATCCACGGACCAACCTCGGCCAGCACAGCTTAACCTTAAAGATCGACCTGTGCGGCTGTTATTATTTAGCCACGAGCTCCTTACCTTATATTACATAATTTATATAAATACATACGTACACTCACCTCAACTAATTTGTCAAACACTGTCATATCGATCCCTTCACAGTTTCCCAGCGGTGCCGCGATCTTATGCAAGTCTTGGAACTCCACCGGCATAGCCCATATCTCACAGCACTCCGGTAGGAGAGTCGTACAGTTGTACAAATTAGTCTTATGTTGAAACAAAAGATACGCCATCTTTAAATTCTCCCACGGCAGTATAGCACTCGTATAGTTAGGATCACCTATCATTGCTGTCACTTCACCTACTATTTCATCTGTAACTTCAGATATAATGTGCACATTTTGAAGACAATTTGCATCAATATATTCTTGTAAAATATCGATATTTAACTTCAAACTTTCAAGTATATAAACTTTCTTGGCGCCAAATGTCGATGCAGCTAACCCCATTAGACTGGCTCCATTCACGTCGAGAACAACTGAATTCTTGTTTATTTTCTCTTGCAATTGTTTTAGAAACGTCTTACTTCGTTTTCCATCATTTAAGTACGATACATGAGTTCTAGATAAAGCCATATGGACTCCACAATCGCAATTAGGTCTCTTGTAGCTTTGTCTTTTGTTGCTTTCGTTTTCTAGGTAGAACCAGAGAGAGTATTCATCTTGGCATGAGATAAGGGTTGCTTCCGAATCTTTTTCCAGCGTGAGGTTCTGTGGTAGATAATATACTGCTTGCATCCAGTGGTCGCGCCAGGGTATGGTGTCTTGTGGTCGTTCAGATGATGTGTCTGCGTCAGGATGGCACCACCAAGGGGCACAGCTGAGGCAGATTCGGCCTAGAATCGAAATTTTTTAAGGTATTTTATTAAAGTGTCCCTTAACATTCAGTATTTTGTGCATGCCTTTCCTAATTTAGTTAGCGGCACGGGCGAAACCAGCGTCCCAACCCGCGTCCCAACCCGCCTTATCTTGGCTTTTAACTGCTATAAGTAAAGCACACTGAAATCTAGATGAGACATACTCCTTGTGCGGCAAATACATTAAAATTGTTGTCTAAAGGGAAACCGACCTTAGTACTAATATTTAAATGAATTAGGTAAAACTAAAATTTTATCAGCCTAGTATTCTTTAGTCACATGTAACAAAGCAAACGAAGCAGTGATTCCCTAGTCGTGTGGCCGTCGGACTGCCAAAGGACTGACCCAAGACAGGAAACTCTATTTTTCGGAATCATGTACGTATTGCAAAAACATCACTTGCTTCGGTGAAGGAAAATATCTTGAGGAAACCAGCATGCCTGAGAGGTATTTCTCGGTGGCATTTAAAGCCAACTCAGAGGCCCATGGGCGGCGCAAAAACACGGTGCAATGGGCAGCACGGTCTACTTCTCGCTCTGGCAAATGACGGTTCTAAGCGACAGAAAGGGATAGGGGCATGGAAAGTGATTCAATACCGCTTAATGAAGTTCGAAGTTTCTGACTCAACTGACGGAAACTGCCACCAAACTCACCTTCAGGATCCATATTAAGTTCCCACCACATGAACACAACCTGTGCACTGCCCGTACTACTGACAGTGAAGTCTTGTTTCACTGTCCGCTTCATAATGATGGGAGAACGTCCTGACCAATCATAGTAGAACACTGGGATCTGGTCTGATAGCTCCCTGAATGCGTGACGAGGTAACTGGGAGAGTTGTAAGTCGTGGACAGCAGCGGAACCAGGGCAGTCAACCATCTGATGGCAGAAATGTTATATTGATTTATCAGTAAATCAATGGTAAAATCACATGATAGTTGTTGTTAATAAAATATAATTTTACAGGAATAGATTTCACAATGTATTATTAACATTGCCCCACACTAATAATTTCTCCTGTATCGTGGATGCGTTTATAATATAAACATTTAAACTCATATACACAAACAGCCAGACCCAGAACAACTATCTGTAAGCCATACAAATATTTGTTCCGTGCGGGGATCGAACCCGCGACACGCAGCGCAGCAGTCGATCCCTCAGCCACTGCGCCAACCGTGACACCGTCCATTATTAACTAGTTTTCAATCTAGAAGAGCCATAGAAATCCTGTATACTGTGATGTGATTCTGGGATTGGGATTGGTGATTTGAGTTTGTAACTGGTAACTCTTGAGTAGCATCTTGTATGAGCCTTAGTCTTCTAAGAGTGAAATTAACAAGTTAAGGTTTGACACATTTGTTAATTTCACTCTTTTTAAGGGTTCCGTAGTCAACAAGGAACCCTTATAGTTTCAGCATGTCCGTCTGTCTGTCTCTCCACGGTTTAGCTCAAAAACTATTGTTAGAAAGTTGTTAAACTTTCTAGTAGTATACACGTTAATCACGCCGAAAAACTAGTAAAATAAAAATTTGAAAAAAAAACAAATATTTAGGGTACCTCCCCTACATGCAAAGTGGGGATGATATTTTTTTTCACCCTTCCCGTAGTTTGGGATATCGTTGGATAGGTCTAAGAAAAAAGAAAATATTAGGGATTTGGGAAGACCGTTTTTTGATTAAGTAAACCGTTCGTGACTTATCAAGCTTTAAAGTACCAATTTTCGTAAGAGTCAAGTGTTCCCCCCCTCTACCGACTAAACGGTTGTAGTTTTAAATTCAAATGTCAAGGCAGCAGTGCAAGGTGTTGTTTTGCATCCTCTTTGCATCCTCGTCAAATTCAAGGAGGTAACTATGCTAATGATTAATACATAATTAATCACATTCTAAAAGTAACACACACATAGAACATACTTTTCATTCATACACCTACTCTTACACAATCACGAACTGGAATCCCACCCACACGCACACGTAGACACCTACCACACACACACACACAGCGCGATATTTGTATTAACTTAATTATTATTATTTTTTTAATTCCTTTTGTTTTTCATTTTTTTATTGTTATTATTGTTTTATTTTGTATTAACACTTCTTCTAAAATTGTTTTTTGTAGCACATTTGTTTGTCCATTCCTATGTTGACATTAGTATTTAGGCCAAATAAAATGGGAGAGGGCGCTGACTCCTGACATACAGGTACACCTAGTTCAGGAGTCAGAGGCTTCAAACAAGTTTCTGTAACCTATTATGTCAATAAAGAACAATAATAAAATGGGTAGGTAATTTCTATTTTTTTTCTTATTTACTGAAATCGGTAAGTGTGAACCACCCGTGTTTTTAACGCGGGCCGTCTGATTCTCACCCTATAACCTCGCTTCCATACATACAAACTATCTCAAACGTTTATTCAATAATTTCTCATTCCCTAAACCACGTCAAGGGGGTTATTCTCAAATACTGACAAACATAAACAACCAAAAAAATCAGTGTTTATTAATAATTAACTAGACACCGTAATTTTATTTGATTATTTATGCCTTTTGTGACAACCTCCTGAAGTTTGACGAGGATGCAAATCAACACTTTGTATATAACGAAGTTTAAAGGAAAACTATCCCACTTAAGTGCACTATATAAGTTTACGAGTAATAGTCGACCAATTATACATATTTGACTCGAAAATTTCAAACAACTCCAAAGAAATGTCGATAGATGGTGCTACGCGTCATTTGTACTCAAAAAGAGTCTCATTTGCAGATCATAATTATATGGCGGTTTTTATAAATATTGGTACGGAACCCTTCGTGCGCGAGTCCGACTCGTACTTGGCCGGTTTTTTTCTTTCTTTTTTTTTCACATTTTCTGGGGCTTTTTGCTATTATCATGATGATATGAAAATAGCAAAAAGGTCTAGAAAAATGTTTTTGTTTTTTTATAAATTCTTACCTTTTGTGGTGTCCTCAGCACAATATCCAATTCAGCATCAGCAAGATCATTGAGTTTGTTCCACTTCCACAAAGTCGGACACTCAACCACTTGTGCATATATGACTGCAGAGTCCGGCACCACTATACAGTCTGCCTCTAGCAGGCACTTGTGTGCATGTGCAAATGTTGACAGAGCCCCTGAAAATAATAATGTTATTTTACTGTTACTATATTTTCAACAAGCCTTTTTTGTTTCTTAAAATTATTCTTTTACTTTGACTGAATTTTGAAGTTACAACACTTGCAAGAATTTGTAATATGTCCTCTTATAAGCTTCTATTGTGTATAATAAGAACACAGTGCATTAATCCAAATATACTGTCCGGTTCCTTTCGCAAAAACTATGATCTAAGTGCATTACACCAAAGTGTCCGTATCTTAGCTAGAATGTATTTCAAACTAGTATCATGTGAAAAATATTTCTGAGGCAAATGGATTGAATAACCAAATATGTATCTGTTATTTTCTAAGTCTAAAAGTGGTGCTGGTGACTGAAAATTGTAGCATGTGATGCACAAGAACACAACTCCAAACAAATACTGGCAGAGGATTGACAATGGTGATGAGGATGAAAAAAGATTCCTATAGATATCCCTACTCCTTACCTTCACCAATTAACTCAGTGTCAAAGACCTCTGTAACTAAGATGTTAGCTCTCTCCTTCATGTCACCATCTTCACCGACAGTGATCTCTGTGGATCTCTTCGGTATCAGTTTTATCTTGTCTTCAACACCATTCAATTGGAGAATCTTTGCACAGCACTCTGCCATTGGTTTGAAAGCTTCACAAGCTACAACGGAGTCAGCACCAGCACGAGCTGCCATTATTGATAGAAGACCTGTTCCGGTGCCTGAAATTTATGTTAGAAACTCCATTTATTAGCAATTTCAACAATCAGCTTAAAGCTAAGTGTAGTCTAGAATTCATATTCCATATAATATGTACTTATGGATTTAAATTATCCTACTAATATTATAAATGCGAAAGTTTGTGAGGATGGATGGATGTTAGTTACTCTTTCACGCAAAAAATACTGAATGGATTTGGATGAAATTTGTCACACGGGTAGTTTATAACCTGGATTAACACATAGGATACTTTTTATCCCGATAGTATGTTCCCGTGGGTCAATTATCGAACTCCATGCGGGCGACGCCGCGGGCATAAGCTAGTATTACATATATGTACATTATTTACAAACTACAAAATAAAATAAATATGTACAAGTATCAAAATTACAGGGCATCACAAAATTTGTCGACATAGCTGTCAACAGGAAAGTGCCCAGTAGGCTGGCCGCATTGCCACATCTATAATTGATGACCTAAGGCAATGTGGGATCAGAGGGTTGTCTTATTATTTCAACCCAATATGATCCTCTCACCAGTATAAATGATGAATGTTCTCCATAAAAGTCATTAAAAATCATAATAAACACAAACCTATATCCAAAACATTCGCTTTCTTTCCATTACTATGCATTTTTTCTATAGCAAGCTGGAGAGCTATATGATACTTTTTGTTCCTTTCAGTATCATGCAACATATCGGCGAATCCAGATCGTGCTATTTCCTGGTGAAAATCATAGTTTTCGTCCTGAACATCCCACTCCGTACTCCCAGTAATAGGGTTCCTCTTCTGGGTAAAAACTTTCATCTTAGTGGAGACGGAGGTTTTGAACCTGAAACATGGAAACTTTCAGTATAAAGCTCATGATCCCGACGGTCATAAAAGTTTTTAGTCAACAAACCTTTTCGTTATAAAAAAATTACTGAATCTGACTAAATGTATTATTCTCATTTAGGATAACATTGTTTCAATATTAATCTTAAACTTTAAGCAAAACTCTGAAATAATTAATAAGCACCGAACGAAATGTATTTTTATAACCTGAAAATGCCTTCCTTCTTTTGTTTTTTTTGTGTGATTGACACTATCTATTGACAGTGACATGACATTGAATTTTCAGTCCGGAAATAATTATATCGTTCAGGAGATTTCTGGATGATATTCTCTTTATCAACTTATTTTTTTTGTGCTAATCAACTACCGATACCCATGAATCTAAAGATATAATTTATGGGTGGGTATTTGATGGTACTTTTATGTAGTCGCTAACGTAGATTTTATCAATAAAAATTATATCAGTGGCTTCCAGCCAGTAGTTTGTGGGCTAATGTCAATATTCTATCTATTATGTCGTTCTGAAGCGAGTTGTCATGGAATAGTAAGCAAATAAAAATATACGTGTTTATTTACAGCAAAACCAGAATCGAATTGAAATCAAAAATATTCTTTATCTCTTTTACAAATATTTGGATATTTGACAATATTATTTTCAAATGGCAGCATGACTTGGTAGTTGTCAGCGTCTTGGGCACTCATTAGACGTTTTGCTATCATGGCGGCCGCCGTGGGTAGGATTTGTGGGGCACGTCTTTTAAGAAATAATGGCATAGTTGTTCCCCAGGTACTGGAAATAGTTCTAAACATTTTGTTATATAGTTAAAATTGTTAGTAGGTACCCTTACCATGTTCAATAAGTTACCAATGACGGAGAAGTTCAAGTTCGAAGTGTCACGGGAAACTGCTGTATTTCACGAATTTGTGCTAAACCATAAGCTTCGTAACGTGTTACATGCGATGATGTGGTGTTGGGGGACCTTCTGGGGTGAAAATTAGGACGAGTGTTTAAAATAAATTTTCATGGGCAAGTGATAACCTATTCTGCATTATGTAACAAGTACATTGGAAAACTAATGGAAGCTGTCCGTTGCAGGTATGTCAGCTGTCCACCGGAGCCAAAGGATGGACAAGGAACAGAAAAATGGTACGTTGTTCAATTTTTTTTTAGCAAAAGGAAATATTTTGAAAAGCTGCCCACGTAATCTACGAAAATTCGTATTAAGATAGCAGTATTGATTTTATGCTGTGATAAGTATATCGAAGACCACCAGTAACATTAAGACTAACGTATACTTTTTCTGAAATTTAAGATACCAAAGATGTTATGTAGATTAGTAATGGAGCACAAACCCTTGAAAAATTCCCCAAATGATAACCAAAAGTATTGTGTAATAATAACAGTACCTTTTAAAAGAACAATAGTTGTATTGCCACATAACAAATTTCATGTGTGGTTCTAATTTCTCTTGAATTTGTATTATTGCATACAATAGACATGGCCTTACTGCATGGTATTTAAGTGTTTTATGACATTCTTAATAGCTTAAAGAAAAAAAAACGCGAAATTATCAAAGTTAGAACAAAATTATTTTTGATTCATCCTTGCAGAATATCAAGGTTAAAGTTATGATTAATAATCATTAAATGAACAAAGCAAACTACTTTGAATACTCCTACTCCCTACTTTAATCTCTATTTTCGAGGTTTCCTGCTAATTTCTATTTCTTTTCTTAAACAGTGGCTGTCATCACTGGGAGTGGTAGGTGGTGGTGTGGGAGCACTCCTGTTCGCCCTTGAGCAGTCAGTCCAGGCTTCAGGATCTGAAGCCCATGCGCCACACCAGCCTTGGAGTCACGATGGCTGGTTCAAGTCATTAGACCATGCTAGGTAAGTTTGGAACATGAGTGTAAAGCTTAGCTTCAAAAATTGATAAAACTTTGAAAAATAATATTACCACATGCCAAGTTATAGTTAAGTTCATGATTCAAGGCTAATTTAATTTAAAAAAAAAAAAAAAAACCATTTCAGTGACAATCAATGTAGAATCTTTTTTGAAATGTAGGTTTATTGGTTGTATTTACAGTATGACAGATTAGAAAGTGATCAGTTTTTGAAATATAGGACTGGTATATCAGTCCTGTCTCAATGAAAACTCATCTACTAGATAATTTCAGAAAAAAACTTATGTTTTTTTTTTTAAACTTAGGGTCAGCTCACACCGAGACGCGACGCGACGCTGCGCAAACTTGTGAGAATTCAGAATACGTTGCGCAACTATTCTTAATACTCACAACGAAATGTGTATCTTTTTGTGTAGAAAATAAAGTTATATTTTGAATCGCTCTTTAAAAGTGTGCACGCAGCGTCGCGTCTCGGTGTAAACTGACCCTTAAACAAAAATAACTTGGTGAAACTGGACCTTAACACATTCACAAACTAAAGTGGAATTGGCACTTATACTTTAAACCACAAAAATAAATTATTGGGTTAAACATTTGAATCAGTTTCTCTAGGCAAGCATGCTCCAACCAAGGCCACATCCTCACTTCACATCAGGCAAGTTGCAGACAAATGCAAGCCTATTTAACACAAAAAAAAAAACAACACAATATCACATCTTGTAAATATCCTTCAAGTTATTTTATGAAAAATATGAATGGAATGTTCTGAAAAACTATCATCATGAAAATGAGATATTTACCATGTTTACTATTATGGAAAACCCTAAAATAATGATACAATGTTACATAATGCAAGAATCAAGATGTTCTATTGAGAGGCCTATTTTCACCAATTGACTGTGACTGATTTCATGTCTTTCTAAAACTGCCTTTTGATAACATACAATAGTATCTACAAGGTGAATTTATCTGTTATCTATTCAGCAATGTAAATAGATTGTAATCATGTGGTAATAAATAATATATTAAGCTGTTACTCTATGATTAAAAGGATATATCTAAGTAATTGAACCAGAATTTTGTGTACATACTAAAATCATTCAAATACTGCATTTATCTAGTGTAAATATTTATGTTATCAGAAAAAGATAACAGGACTTCAAACAGTTTGGACTTTACAAGCTGATGCACATTCATTCACTCATCATCTGCCGAGCCTTTTCCCAAATTATCTTGGGGTCGGCTTCCAGTCTAGCCGGATGCAGCTGAGTACCAGTATTTTACATGAAGCGACTGCCTATCTGACCTCCACAACCCAGTAACTGGGTAATACAATAAAGGGGTATTGTAAGACTGGATGTCAGACTTTTTGGCTTCTGACTACTCGTAACGACTGTCAAAGATCTACAAATGACAGCCGGGACCAACGGCTTATGGTGCTTTCCGAGGCACGAAGGAAACTCGGTATGTAATTATGGTCACCCATCTACGGACCAAACTCTGCAAGCACGGCTTAACCTTAAAGATCGACCCGTGCGGCTGTCTTTATTTAGCCACGAGCTCCTCCACACACACATTCATTCACTCATTTTAGATTATAATATCATCATCCTATGTCCAACTACTACAGCATATCATTTATCAATCACCATTGATGTTAGATGTCATAATTAGCCTTTTCCCAACTTTATTGGGATCAGCTTCCCGTCTAACTAGGTTCAGGAAAATTAGATAATACAATACTTGTCATTCCTACCAGTGTACGTCGTGGCTACGAAGTATACAAGCAAGTGTGCAAGGCATGCCACTCTCTGCAGTACATCGCGTTCCGAAACCTTGTCAACGTCACCCACACTGAAGACGAAGCGAAAGCCGAAGCTGCAGACGTGAGTATCACAAACTTAAAAAACTATGACCATATTTAGATCCAGAGAGCCTACGCAAACCGACTTTCTATCAGCAATAATGGTGATGGAAATTTCAAAACTAAAAAGCACGCTTTAAAGTGACGTGATTTCAATTCTCGTATTTTCATCATTTTTATACCCACCCATGTCAGGGGAATTCCGAAAAATAATTAGTTCGCTATATTGGATTTAGAATGGCGTCACTTAGATAACTATGAATTGGAAAAAACATACGTATGCAAATTTTTAGCTTAATCAGAATCTAGGAAGTGGGTCAATTTAACTTCTAAGATTTTTTACATAGTTACCAGCAAAGGCAATAAATGCGTGTTAAAAATGTAGTTGATTGCTACATGCTACCAATAATGTTTTGGGAATCCTGTTAAAATTTGTTTTAGGAATACAAAACACTTTAAAAACGATAACCACTCGTCTAGGTTCACTATTCATATTTTATAAAAGGCAAAGTCAATGATGCATCAATAAAAAGTAATGATTATGAAGCAGTCAGGTTCTAGTAAGGTTAACACAGGATGAATGGAGGAGTGCTCTCCTGCTTTCTGTTAACTACTTCATGATCAAAAGAAATAGACATTTGAAGTGTTAATGTATGCTAAAAATGTTATTTCTCACATCAACTGCATGGAATTAGATACAGAAAATAACACGCGCGGTCTGCGTCGCGGCGATAGGATTGATAAGTGTGGTTTTATTCTAACGGGAAAATTGTTTGCCATATTTGTAAAGCAAGAAGTCCAAATCTCAATTTTAAATTGAGATTCGAATTTCCAGCCCTCTCCAAGAAAACTCATACGCATGTAACAATTATGGCGAATTTTTGCGAAACCATGTGCCTGCAATAACCTGCCTCAATGGAAAATCTTCTGAACCAAATAAATGGCAACTATCCAAAACAGCAAAAAAAAATGTACAATCATGTGACATACTGTTGTGGTGGAAACACGACTTGACAACTAAAAGCAGCTTAGTGCAGTCATTATATCACAGTGCAGACTTTTTCATTGTCGGATTGCCAAAAAGTGTCGGAGCATTGACTCGAGCGTTTACACCTTACGGCATTTCATACAAACTTTGAAGTCCTTATTTTCCGAAATGACTGAACCGATTTTAATTAAACTTCATACGCTTGCTTACTACTACATCAATACCTATGTATCCTACATAGGTATTGATGTAGTAGTAAGTAACAACACAATAATTTTCTTGTTCACAGGTGATGATTAAAGACGGCCCTGATGAGGAGGGTAACTTCTTCGAACGGCCGGGCAAACTTTCCGATTACCTGCCATCTCCATACCCCAACGAAAACGCTGCGAGAGCGGCTAACAACGGTAAGAATTCACAGTTATCTAGCTTTTTCTAAAATAATATTATTTAAAGAAGAAAGATTCAATTGTTTGTTACGATTTAAATCAAAAACAAACTCGACCGATTTTAAAAATTATTTCACCATTAGTAAGCTACATCTTTGCAGAGTAACATAGGCTATATTATATTACAATTTTCGCGGACGAAGTGCTAGTTAGTTAATAAAAATTGATATTGAAAGATATTCATAATACTATACTTGTATATTTGTCAACATAAAATCACCGCCAGTGCTTATGTGGCCTAAACGATGATTCGTCAACGATGGAGCAAACATAGTAGAAGTCGAAGTTAACTATTATCAACTCAATTCAATTCCCAATGGTACGCAATAAAGAATTGAATTGAAAAACTCGATTTGAAGACGCCTAGATAATGGAGATTAACTCTAACTTTTTACGAACATCATTCAAGCTTTAACGAAGTTGAAATCGCTGAATGATGTCATCAAACTATGCGTCATATAAATACGCAGAATCTGACGCGCAAATTTATTTTGACATAACTCCTAAATTTTCATTCAATAGTGAACAATCAGAAAAGCATTGATTTTTAATACAGCGAATTTTCTTATACAATTTCACTATAGCCCCTCATAAAAATATATCTTCAATATACTTAGATAATCCTTTAAAAAAAAATTCACTGGATCTTAAGATCACAATCAAATACAAATCAAAACATTATAGTTCGATCATCGTAATTTGATAATTGTAGAATATTCTGTAAGGTCTTTAGATTGAATGATCTGCATATACTTACTCGGATGCCCCAGTTTCTAATTTAACATCTTTCATTTAGAATACCTAAATGCCTGACAATGTGCCAAAAATATAAATGCTAAGCCTAAGGCGAATACAAAATAAAAGCAAGTAGTTGAGTATGTTTTCTTTATGAATTTCAAAACAAAATTTTATGTTATGACGAGTTAACGCAAGACGTAACTAATCTACATAAATAAAGTAGTGTTTCAAAAGTAGTATAATAATGAGGAAAATGGTTGGTTACAAAGGTCAGATAATAAGCAACACCTTTATTATGTCAAAAAAAAGTTTTGGTAATGGCTTCTTAGCGTCAGCTCACACCGAGACGCGACGCTGCGCGCACATTTTAAAGAGCGATTCAAAATATAACTTTATTTTCTACACGAAAAGATTCACATTTCTTTACAGGCGTCACGCGACGCAGCGCTGCGTGGCGCAACGTATTCTCACAACGAAATGTGTATCTTTTCGTGTAGAAAATAAAGTTAAATTTTGAATCGCTCTTTAAAATGTGCGCGCAGCGTCGCGTCTCGGTGTGAGCTGACCCTTACTGTATAGTTGCAATACCATTAATTCCCACACTACTCCACTTAAGTCAGTTTTACGAAATCCCTAAATTACATTTCAAATTCATGCATTCAGTATGCACGAAGACATCACAACAGAGACAGACCAACAAATCAATATCACAATAATAATTTTCATATTTCAGGGTTTGACTTGCAGCAAAAGTTGTTGATCCACTCATGAAAACTATATACCCTTAGAATGTTTCACATCTTAATTGTACTTTTGAACTGGTCCAGGTGCTTACCCACCCGATCTATCGTTGATCGTCTCTGGTCGCAAGGGCGGCGAGGACTACATCTTCGCCCTGCTCACCGGCTACATGGAGCCCCCTGCCGGATTGGTGCTGCGAGAGGGACAGAACTACAACCCGTACTTCCCCGGCGGTGCCATCTCCATGGCCCAAGTACTTTTCGACGAGGTATGTAGACGAAAATACCTATTTGAAACAATCAGGGCCCATGCCATAATTATACATAGGGCAGTTTCAAGTGCAGGGCAAGACAAATTGTCAGTAATCAATAGTTGTTTAGCACATGGTTTGGAGCTGCTTTGTCAAGCATGTACTGTAGATGTTAACCACGCATAAATCGTTCTAGGCGGCTGAATACAGCGACGGTACGCCTGCTACGGCCTCGCAGCTTGCCAAGGACGTGTCCACGTTCCTGCGCTGGTGCTCGGAGCCCGAGCTCGACGAACGCCGGCTCATGACCATCAAGGCCATCGGCATGTTCTCTATGCTCGCTGTCGTTGCCTACTACTTCAAACGACACAAGTGGTCTACACTCAAGTCTAGAAAACTAGCCTACAAACCTGTCTCTAAGAAATAAACAGCATAAACATAAAAATAGTAGTATAAACAAACGTTTTAGACAATTTTTTTTCTATAGGCACAGTAACATGTTATTTGTTTATAATATTAAATTAATTTATTTTATATTTCATCGCGTTTATTTCTTTCCTCAAGTTTCATGATCATGTTGCTTCGCTGTGACCACTGTTACCATATGTATAAGGTTTGCGCGCCTCATATGACGGAGGGAGATAGCCAGGTGCGATACTATATGTAATAAAATAATATTGATTGAAGAGCATTTTGTCATCGCGTATGTTGGATGATTTAGCACAGTTAAATTACTTATTAATCTTAGGTAATCCGTTATAACTGTGCTTGTGATTTTCCATTAAAGTTGTAACTGTGAATCAGTGTACAGTTGAATAAATGAGTTATTGAAAATCAGAATTCTTGGCCTTTTTTTTTACATTTTCCTTATTCCCAAATTCAAAGTAAAGGGGGCGCCAATACACTTCCCTGCGGCAGGCCATTGTTCTGCAATGTCCATCTGTTTTTCTGTTTTTTTTCTTGTTTAAATAGCATTGGTATCGTCGGTCGCAGCATCTTCTACAACTACTACTGCTTATTGAATATTGGCAACTTCAAAAGGGTGCAAAGAAAGAATTCACATCACATTTTT
The DNA here is from genome assembly GCA_963082945.1 of Cerastis leucographa. NCBI lineage: Eukaryota > Metazoa > Arthropoda > Insecta > Lepidoptera > Noctuidae > Cerastis > Cerastis leucographa. The sequence continues at coordinate 4,802,745 of OY720359.1, forward strand.
AGGGAATGGTTTCTCTACTAGGAAATAATATGGCGGTGTGGCCGATTTATGTCGGATCTAGGCTAGGATAGTACCCCACTGTTGGACGCAATCTTACAGTTTTTGGCTTGTCTTCTCTTGCTCGTCACTGAGCATTCTCATTCAGTTGAAACGACTAATATCGCAGCTTCACCACTACGCAACGCATATGTGAAGAGAGTGTAGTCCGAAATTATAAACATTATCCTCCTTTGGGCTCCGTTGAAGTCGAGTAGGGTTGGTATAAGTATTCTACTCTTCAGTGGAGTAAAATATGATATAGTCAAAAAGTAGAATACAGTGGTATAAAGAATAAACCAAACGGATTTATGAATATTCTACTCATTGGTGAAATACCTACCAGAGGTGAAAAGATGTCTTTATAAGAACTCGACTCGATTATGATGGTTTGCAACTCAATCGATTCCTTAAACCCTGAACCCTAACCCTTTTATGAGTCTTCTTCATGACTCGAAGTTGAACCGTATGACTCGTCGTTTTTTAAATACTCCTATTTTTAAACGAACTCTTTCTTTTGAAATAACTCAGTTCATGAGTTGTGCGATTCACCAACGTGAGACGCGCGCGTAAGTAGGTACCCGTCAACAACATGATACAATGTTGTGGGCTGAACTTGTTTATTTATTAAGTAAAAACTCGAGTCGTTTAATACGAGACCATCTTCTATAATATAAAAATGAATCGCAAAATGTGTTGGTAAGCGCATAACTCAACAACGCCTGGACCAATTTGGCCAAATCTTTTTTTAAAATGTTCGTTGAAGTTCAAGGATGGTTTTTACGGCGAGAAAAATTAGAATTATTGCTGGAAAAACCCTAAAAATAGCCCTTCTTTTTCCCATACAAATGATTTGTAACTAAAACGTAGTCAATTTGAGCTTTATTGCTATGGTATAAAGTTCATATTAAATTACAAGCACTCACTGTTGTCTAAGCAATGTAGGTGTGTTCCTAACGTCAAAGATCATATTTATCAAAACAATGTGCGTGTGTGCGTTGGAGCACAGAATACATAGTTGGAGGAGCTTTTCTTTTGTATTAGTTTCGGCACGCGAAATAAAATGCATCAGTTTCCACGTCATTACATCAGTCAAACAAAAATCGCGTTACCAACAGTGTTTTATTATTTTTAATATCCAAATTTTAAATAAATAAAACAATTCGTACTGTCTAAAGTCCTCCAATTTGTGGAAACATGTCAAAGTACTTCATTTAAGCAAGAATATGCGTGTCGAGTTGCAAAATTACCAATCTGGAAACATATTCTCTAAACAACTCATTGACATTGGTAATGGCAAATTTCCTATAGACATGTTGACTGGCTGCATTAACTTTCCTCAAAGTTTTTGTCAGTTAACTCGATCAAAAGATGAACTTATTCAGAAGGTGTTTCCAGATGTTTCTCAAAATTACAGAAACCATGATTGGTTGAGCGAACGAGCTATACTGGCTGCAAAAAACATAGATGTAAATGAATTAAATTTCAAAATTCAAGAACAAATTACAGGCGAATTGAGGATATATAAATCAGTTGATTCGGCTACTAATCAAGATGATGTAGTCAACTATCCACCGGAATTTTTAAACTCGCTGGATTTGCCAGGATTGCCACCTCACAATCTTCAATTAAAGGTTGGATCGGTGGTTATAATGTTGCGAAATATCAACCAACCGCGTCTTTGCAACGGTACACGGCAAATGTAATTTTACATTTGCCGTGTACCGGCAAATGTAAAATTTGCCTAATAAAAAAATAGAAAATTTACACAAATTTACGGCAAATAAAAAAATTACTAAACAATGTGATAGAAGCAACTATACTCAAAGGAAAGTATAAAGGAGAAGATGTTCTCATACCGCGCATCCCAATGATTCCGACTGATGTGCCATTTGAGTTTAAACGACTACAGTTTCCAGTGCGGCTTGCTTTTGCTATGACTATAAACAAGTCCCAGGGGCAATCATTAAGTGTTTGTGGTATTAATCTAGAAAACCCATGTTTCTCACATGGTCAATTGTATGTTGCCTGTTCCCGTGTTGGAAAACCATCAGATTTGTTTATCTATGCGCCAGGTCATCAAACAAAAAACATCGTATACCACAAAGCACTACAATGATAATAATAATAATTATGATTCACATGATTAACAATAAAGCGATTACTTACTTTTAAATCCTTATATATGTTTTATTTAATTATTTTTTATTCACAACGCACCATCACCAGGGTGACGGTTCTGTTCAGGAGAATTTTTTAAAATACGTAGGCACAAAAACTGCCACATTACAAATCTTTTTGACAGGACGAAGTCTGTCGGGTCAGCTAGTATAACTATATAAAAGACTCGCGACTAAGCCTTGAACATCTTAGTAAAGAACTCTAATCGTTGTATTAATTCGTATCTTATGTAATAATTCGAGCTCTTTCACATTAGTAACAAGGCTCTAGTCGTATTTTTAACCCCCGACCAAAAAAGAGGGGTGTTATAAGTTTGACATGTGTATCTGTGTGTCTGTCTGTGGTATCGTAGCTTCTAAACGGATGAACCGATTTTTATGAAATTAGTTTCGTTTGAAAGGTGTTTTAATCGAGAGTGTTCTTAGTTATGTTTCGATAAAATCTGATCAGCCGTTTGAAGGCCATCACCTCTTTTCTAGTTGAAGGGAAATTAGTAATTTCCACAGGTCTGATCGATTCGAAATTTGAAATCTTGTCACTTGTCATCATGGGCATTGCCAGGGGGGGGGTGCTAACCCCCGAGAAAGTGTTATTGAGCTCTTTGGTGATATGAGTCGAGTTACAAAATACGAGCAATGACTGGACAGGTCCACTCAAATCTGTGTGGTTCTTTCTACAAAAGATAATCTCAGACGCTAATCTGCATGGTCCTCATATTACTTGAACCAATTTCTGGACTTTAAATTAAAAGGGCCAGTAACCTCCGAGTTTGTTTCGGCTGTTTCTTCTCATCGTAGTCAGGTACAAAACACCGGCCTCAACTAGTTTAAAAAAAGACAACGTCTAAAAGTGTTTGTAAAAAAAAAAAAATTGGTTGTCTGTAAAGTCGGTTTACTGACGATAGTTGAACGTGACAACGCTATAGGGACGCGTGCCTCTCACTCGCTCTCATTGTGAGCGCATAACGTGAGCGGAGCGTAACGCAGTTTCTTGAAGTGTCACCCGGCAAACCAATTTATAAGACGTTGTCACGTCAAAAACCTATTTGTAAATAGACCACAAAACTGGGGTCCGGATTTCTTTTTCTTCTATTTCATTAATTATCTAATATCAAAACATGTGACCATAATGGTAACACCTGTCTTATGTTGACAACTTCGTCAATGACAAATTTTGGCATTCGTTCAAATGTCAAGTTGTCGAAGAACAGGCTACAGCTGTTGCTGTTGTAGTGTTGTTGCTTGCGATTCAATGGTCTATTAATTTAAAACAAGTATCTTCCAAATCTCAATCCAATGAACGCAATAGTTGGTTTGTGCCATTTCTGCGAGGCTCACGGCCCACGGCCTTTATTTTGCACCTTCACGACTGACAATGATAAAAATACGACAGAATCTTCAAGAGCCAGTGTTCAGTGCAGTGGTTGTACTTCCCTGGGCCCAGAAACGGTTTTTGTGTCACGTGAGGATGATGGTACAATATACTGCAGCAGGGAATCGGTTCCCAATGCTGACGTTACGTCGTTTTTGAGGCAGGCCGCCATCAGAAGCATAACTTGTGAGGTAAGACTTATCTGACTTTGTTTCTGCGATAATTTTTATTCTACTAGCTTTTTACTCTTTTTTTTTTGTGTGCAAGCTTGCATGCGTGAATGTCGGGTGTACCATAAACATTTTGATTTTTACTATTATAAATAATCACTGTTTTCAGGTAAATTGGAATAAAGAAGGTGGGGTGGTCTACTTTAATGATACACACGGCCATGTCTTGAGCCTTACGTTCCAGGTCAAAGACACCTGGGCCAGGGGCTTGAAGAGGTGGTTCTCAATAGTTGTGCTGATGAAGGACAAAATGCTGCTTTTAAATATAACACCATTGCTCTCTGAACATATGCAGGTATTGACTTATTTTTCTAACCTGTCCTAAACCAATTTAACCTTTGGTAATGGAATGAGGATCTGCACAAATCCTGTTATACTGGTGAAATACGGATCAAGGACAAAGCCACATCATGAATTTATACCAAAGGTTAAGCTGTTGTCCGTCCGTCTTATGACGACAGGACCTGCCCACGGCGCGTTCGTGTTCCACGCGCGCCTCATCGGAGATATCAGCTAATCGGAAGGGGCCCGAGAGGGCCGATGCCTGCCAGGGCTGCGGGACTGTTCAAAAGAGATACCGGGGCCCCGGAATACAAAGGGCTAAGAAGGAACATGGATGGGTTTTAGTCAGTACAATTCTCCCTTCCGCTCCGCTCAGATCGGGAGGGTTTATTTGTTGATTTTCGATTCGAAAAAAAATAAAAAAAATAAGGTTAGGCTGTTGCCTACGCAATGGCAATAACTGGCTGAATTCTTATTACAAAACTAGAGTTTTGAGTTTAAAATTTAACCTGCACAAGGTTTGTTTAGGACCAGACCTGACATTCCTAATAATCTATTTACAGAGGGCAATAATGTGTCACTTTTAAACAGTTGATTCAGAGTTGCTAAATAATTAGCAATCAGACGATTTATTGTGCTTCATCTTCACTTATCTTAAATATTGGTGACTTAAAATGATTGTCTTTCTAGAAAATATCAAAAGAACTGCAAGAATTGGCTGAAGTTGTGTTTGATGCTGAACAAAAGGTGTGTTCTCAGAGAGCACTCAGACTGAAAACTGGTAGAAATGACTTTGTTCAGTCCAGATCATTGATGCACTTGACTGGTGAGTCAAACATCATTATTTGATGTAACGATTGTGTCAACATTCATCATTCTCCTACCCTTTTTTTTTTTTTTGAAGTGAAACTTCTTATGCGACTTCCAACAAACATGGAGGGGGAATATTTTCTATTACCCACTAAGAGATGGCGCTATTACAAGATTTGTGACTACGTAGTTGTACTAGGTACGCAAGATGGCGTGCAAACAGTCATGCATTCGACTCTTCGGTGTGACCAGCCTTCGCTCAATTTCCATGAGTAGAATAACCTCGATAAACTTATGTAAAAAAAAGTGTAGAACAATAAAATATTATTTAAACGTCAATAAAATAACGAGAGTGAATGCGTGGCACTCGAACGCATGCGTGTAGTATTCCGAAGTTTCACTTCTTCCGCGCGGAGGGACTCCACGCACTATTTTTATATGCTCTATCAGACAAACATATATTTATTTCTTTTTCTTTTTTATTTATTTATTGAAAACACATACACTATCATTACAGGCTTACCTAATACAATAGTGCAGTTATAGTTTTAATAGCTTAAAATAAACGTAAATCTAGATTAGCGGTAGGTATTATTTACCAACTACAAGAGAAATTGAACAAAATGCGGCCCGTGTGAATTCACTCAGAGTACAATTGAAGCAGTCAATCTGTCTTCTTCTTCCATACCTCCTTAGTACTCTTCATCTCAACAGTCTGTCACAGTGTCCTTTCTACCCATATCATTCTTCACACAGTCCATCCATCAGAGATGTTAGTTGTGTAACTGCTTTAACTAAGATGCAGTTTCAGTGTAGGTAGTAAACAGGAAAGCTTAGCTCTACCAGCAAAAGCAATCCTTGTAGAATATTCAGGTATTTTATTTATATATTGATGCCTTAGGGTGAAAACCGTCCTCCAGCTCCATGGATAACCCCAGGAGTTAGAATGGCTATGAGACGGCGTGATAAGGCTTTTAGAAGATATAGACGGGACGGGACCGCAGTGAGGAGAACTGGGCCCTTTACAAGTATGCTAGAAACCGCTGCAACCAGATGGTGAGAGCTTCTAAACGCCGATACATTTGTGAAAATGTCGTCAATTCTTCGCCGGCCGATATTTGGAAGTTTCTGAAATCGCTTGGCATAACGAAGTCCCCCTCTAGTATCTTACCTTCTTGTCTGTCCTTGAGTGCTCTAAATAAACATTTCTCAACGTCAGCAACGCTTTCAGTTGATGTTAAGAGGAAAACTATACATGACATTACTTCCAAACCAATATTACCTCCTGACCTCCTCCTTCTCTTTCTGCCCTGTAACTGACCTTGAGATCTTAAAAATTTTTACGTCAATTAAGTCTAAGGCTGTAGGCTGTGATGGGATCAGCAGATCAATGTTATCTTTTATGATTGATAACATTATTCCTATTGTTACTCACATTATTAATTTTTCTCTGTATACTGGTGTATTTCCATCGTTGTGGCGTAAGGCTTTCATTATCCCTCTTCCAAAAATTCCCAGTCCTAGTTTGCCAAGTCACTATCGACCGATCTCCATCCTCCATTTCCTTTCTAAGATCCTTGAAGCAGCTGCTTAGACAAATAGCATCCTACGTCCTTATGAATAACCTATTGTCCAAATTCCAATCTGGTTTTCGGACTGGCCACAGTACAGCTTCAGCATTGCTCAAGGTTACAGAAGACATTAGGAATGGCTTGGAGAATTCCAGGGTCACGGTGTTGGTTTTAATAGACTTTTCCAACGCTTTTAACACCGTTGATCACGATATTCTCCTGGCCATACTGTCTCAAATTGGAGTCTCTTCGTTGTCACGTAATTGGTTTTCATCTTATCTTCGTGGTCGCCTTCAGGCGGTTCGTGTTAGTCAGGATTATTCCGAATGGTGCGACCTGGTAACTGGTGTTCCACAAGGCGGTATACTCTCTCCTCTCTTATTTTCGCTATTTATAAACTCCATCACTTCTATCCTCAAGTGCTCTTACCATCTGTACGCTGATGACCTGCAACTTTATGCTCAATCTGACGTTGCCAACCTTGGCAATTGTATCTCATCACTGAATGCTGATCTGCGAACTATCAGTGAATGGTCTACCAAATTTGGGGTTGCTGTTAATGTCGGGAAATGCCAGGCCAACCTCATTGTTAGTTCGTACTACCTGAGAAATTTGGACACTAGCCAGCTAGTGCCACTTATGTTTGAAAATTCTGTAATCTCTCTCTCACCACACGTAAAAGACTTGGGCCTGTACATAGATGATACTTTCAGCTGGAATAAGCAGGTAGCTCAGATTAGCCAGAAGGTCACATACTCACTGCGGTCTCTCTATAGATTCAAACATTTTCTCCCATCGAGCACTAAAATAACTTTAGTCCAGTCACTTGTGCTTCCCATTATCGACTATGCTGATGTTTGTTATTCTGATCTATCCCAAGAACTTCTGAACAAATTGGATCGTCTTCTCAACAATTGCATTCGCTTCATTTTTGGCCTTCGTAAATACGATCACATCTCTTCTTACCGTTCTCAGCTTAAATGGCTGCCTATCCGACGTAGGAGGTCCCTCAGATCTCTCTGCATGCTCTTCACCATCATGAACGATCCATGTGCTCCTGATTACCTAAAAAAATATTTCAAAGTGTTGGGCAGTTCTCACAGTCGTAACCTTCGAGCTTCTAATAACCTACTTCTTGAAATTCCTTCACACCGTACTGGTTTTATGTCCACTTCTTACGCTGTCTCAACAATAAAACTTTGGAATGCGCTACCCCTTGGCATTAAAAAAGCTGAAAGTAAAATGGCTTTCAAAAGAGCAGTTCGGAAGTACTATTTAAAGTCAGACTAATTTGCTCGGAACCTAGTCTGTCAGTCTTAGTTATTATTGTATGGTTTCTTGTATTAGAGATTATTTGTATGTATTATAATATATATTAGTTTATTTGATCAGTATATATATGAATTAGTATGTACCTATTTATTTATATCAGTTTATGTTAGCTATATGGTATTTTTCTTATTTTTTTTTTGTACTCAACCACAATGCTGTCCTATTTGAACCAAAGGTTGACTGGTAGAGAATGCCTTGTGGCATTAAGTCCGCCTATGTACCACCTATGTACGTGAAGTTTAAATAAATAAATAAAACCTCGTAAGTGTAATGCATTTCGGACAATCATATAGTACCGAAACTATAAGATTGTCCGAAATGCATAAAGCAGCAATGCAGTTCTGGATATAAAAGCGGGTTAAATTTCCTATTACTTAATAAAAAAAACATAAAAGACGCCGTACACAGTTTTTTCTTCCTCCTGTAAAGTTACTTCTTTTACAATTACCGAGGTTTTCACTCTAAGGCATCGTATAAACATAAACACGCCGTTTTCCTATTAAGGTAGGCAGAAACCACAACTGTCCACAACCCTACCTGGTACAATCCTCAGCATTTTGATTTATTTACACTCTTCTATTTACACTACATCTAAATACAATTTAGAATCACTGAATTCCTCGGAGAAATAGTCAGGTATATAAATGGATTAGCTGAAATTACATTAACACAAGTCAAGCCAATCATCCAGAATTTGTTCTAATTGAGTAGGTAACAATAACTTAAAAACGCTTTGCCAGGCCTGGGAATCACACCAAGATCCTTATCTATAGAGGTAATAATCTGGCAGACATAAGTGTTATTGGGTATTCTATCAGGAATTACTCAGTAGCAGCCATGGAGCCTGGATTTGTGCCCAATTGATGGCAATAGACTGGCCCCTTATTACATGGGACTTAAAAACATAACTGGCGGAATTTGGGTTTACTTTTAAGTACACCTCTGCCTTATGCTTCAAGGATTACAGGAGTAATGTTATGCCATAAGAGCTCATCTATAATGGATCATCTTATTTGCAGGAGATGAAAATGTCTTCAAAAGGCTACACTCTCACTTCACATGGATGCTCAAAGCTGGTGCTCACACATATTCAGAAACCTTGTATACAAGTCAAGATCTCCTCAAGAAGTTACAACCACATGCTGTAAAAAAGTCTATATTTGAACCAGGTACTTGCTCAGTGACTGATGACAAAGATTGTGTATCCCTGAGGCTGCTGGAAAAGTTGCTGTCAAAAGCAGTGTTCAGGGTTTTGATGTACTGTACTTTGACTGGCATTTATGTAAGTTGGCAGTTCTTTTTATTTGTATTTCGAAATAAAAATGAGATGTTGAATACACTAGCACTTTTGTGTTTATTACCGATTAACATAATTATCCAAGATGCTATGGAGACCACTCATGTAACTAACTCTTACTTGAGTGTTGTTACTTGTGTTTGTGTTTAAAGGAACTTTACTATGGTTTCATACAAGCAAATTAATTTCCTAGATTGGACAAAAGTACTATTCAGAATTAACCGCCTTCCTAAATTGATTAGAGATATATATGATTGAAGCATAACAAAAAACCTTGATTATGATGTTTTTCTTGCTTCAGATAGTTATAAAATCAAGCAATATGGATGCAACAACCATTATAAATGGCTTATCAAGATTGCTACCACTAAATGTTACTGATAATCCTAGAATGAGGAAAAGCAGAAGTGAAGAGCTGTTACCATCCAGTGTGTGCTGTTTGGAAGAAACAGAAAATAGTAATTTTTGCTTCAAGTGGGCAGGACTATTGCCAGCTAAATGTGAGTTTTTGCTTTGGAAAGAAGTCAAGTGTTTTCATGAAAAAGAGCATCATAATCTATGACAATATTTTCGTTTCAGGCCCAACATTGATGAATAGAATAGAAAATTCAATGAATAATGATAAGTTCAATGATGATGTGCTTCATCAGCATGTTAAATCCCTACAATTGGAATGGCTTGGGTAAGTTAAAGTTATTTATAACAAATTTGCTCGTAAAGGGTCTCTTATTGCACCAAGTTCAGTATCGTAATGTATCTCATTACGCACTAGTGCGGTAATGTAATGTAAAACGCACGGCTTATCAAAATGCTCCGTCTAAAACGAACGGTTTTTTTTTTAAATAGAGAATTAAATAGAGCAAAGAGTTTTTATGTCAGAAAAGTGGTCAACATTTTATGAATAAAATTAACTTGGGAGATGAAATATAATAAATAAACATTTAATTCAATCAATTTTGACCATAAATTACAACCATTTATCTGTAACAAAACACAAAAATATTAATTTACATTATTAGTAATACTGGCTGTTTTTGTGCCTTTGTATTATAAAAAAAGCGTAAAAATTATTCCGCGCGCTTTCTCTTTACGCTGTATTGTTTTTGTTTGAAAATGTCATCCGAATTTTATTTATTTCCTCGCAAATGTGTTATAAAACGTCGTATGACATACGTGCGCTTTGATAATTACAGCCTCTGCTTTCTTGTAGCCCTCGCCTACAGCTCGGGCTAGCAATATCGCCTCGGCTGTCATTTTCAACTTACCGCACTTATATCATAATGTACTATAACATAGCCAACCATTAAGAAAGATGCATTCCGCCTGTCTTTGACCCATAAGGTTAAGCATGTGTATTAGTTTCATTGAAACATCCAAACTATTAAAAAACCAGCAAGAGTACCTTTTGTTTTGTTATTTTATCCGATAGCCTTCGTCACCCCATTGCTGGGCAAATGCAAAGGCTCTCCACATCCAATTATTTTGATCAAGGGCTAATATTACCATCTATTTAGCATTAGCTTGGTTTTGTCAATTGCCTACGTACATATAATTATTATCTTGTTCTCTTTTATTACCCAGGATTTGTGAGGTTTCAATTTATTGTGATGGTAATAAGCTCGTCCCATATTACATAGGAATAATAATTATCTAGCGATATATGGGTTACCTACTATAAGGCCTGACTGAGGGGGTTACTGGCGTGAAATTACTTTCTATTCTTGTTACAGAATCTCAAAAGCAGTGAAAGCAGCTATAGATTCGTCAGTATCAAGGTCAGATGCTGTGGCTAAACTGAAACAAGTGTTTGGAGTGGCACAGCATGATGAGCCACTGTTGAATTACTGGATGAACGCCTTTTGCAGCTAGATGTAGATATATTAGTATTTATCTATGATAGCAATAAATCTGTGATATTGATAATGTTGTGTCATTGTTTATAATGATTAACCTTTTGAACGCCAGGGCATAAACGCAGGCGCGTGCCCTCCACGACAAGCCAAAAATTCACCGCAAATATTTACAAATAAAAAAAGGTATTTCAAAAGTATTGTTAACTTATTTCTTGATAAGACATTTAATATTTAAGATATATAGATCACATTTAAAAATAAACAAGATAAACACACAGAAAAGTAATTATTTAAATTACTTATTTCGTGTTATAGTGCACCACATTTTTGTCACATATTTGTCGTTGGCGTACAGGGCACGCGCTTGCTTGTCACGTATATGTGACAATGGCGTTCAAAAGGTTAAACCTGTAGCGTAATATACTACATACTTATGTTATTATGTACAGGGAAGTATTCTAATTCCTGTTTCTTTCATGTTATGTTCTAAATTATTTTAGACAAAACTTGTGTCGGGATTCGCAGTTGGCGACTATAAGAGAGTGAGTATTATTGTGGACTTACATGCTAGAAATAACACTAAAATATTAGATTTGTAGTCCTTATATTAAAAGATTACACGTTAGAACGACGACTAGGCCGCGCGCGCTCGTGTCCCTTTGTGCGCACGTAGGGCTTCGTGTGCGAGCGTGGAGCTCCAGGCGCGGGTCCGAAGTGACGGACTGCCTCACGCGCGTTGCGGCGACCTTGCAGAAGTACGGTCTTGGCGCCAGTGGGGGCACGCAGAGCCAATTGATCAAAGGTCAGGATCTCTCCTGGAAATTACAAAATTAGGTGTTAATTATTTGATTAGAGTTATGCAAGTGTTAACAAAGGGAAACCATCAGTGTTGCATTTGTAAAAGATCAAATATGTGAGAATCTAGGATTCTAAATAAAGGCCTCCATCGATCATTGGCTGCCTTTTGCCTGATATGATGATGGAATTTTATGGACATCTAACCAGCAGATACAAATATCGGATAAAATTTCCATTGTAGTCCGCTGATTTGGAAATTCATATTTTTTTTGTAGATAGTACTCATAAATAGAAAGGTTCTCACAAATTATCAAACGGCGTAACTTCACGGTTTACGATATATAATTGTTTAAAGTTTCCATACAAATAGCAAAAAAATCACGCCATTTGCAATTTTTAGGTTGGATAAATTGTCATGGTAGACGTCAAAGTTGACATTTCACGTTCCGTTGACGGTAGAGGTGTATTTTAAAAACCTTTATTCAATTTTATGTCATATTTTTTACTTAAATATAATTTTATTTTCACATATCGACAAATCAAATTTGGTGTGTAGTGTGCACAATAAACGTGCTGTATTATGCAATCACATTTACTTTTTTTTTACAAAAAAATTACGAATTTTTGTTTACACTGTTAATGGAACGTCACGGCATTTTGTTTTATCTGTTAGCCGTCAGTGTAAGTCATCGTTTTTTTTTGAAAAAAGGCGGGAAACGTTGAACGGGATAGGCGCGCTTTTTTGTAAATTTTCGAAAAAAATAATTTTATAGTGTACAGGAAAGTAGTTTTTATGTAATATATCTATAATTAGTTTAGTTAGTGATTATCTGTATATATATTGGTAAGTTTATTTTAGTTTTATTTATTAATTAGATGTAAGATGAATCGCCCTCCGGATCCGGGCGGTACAAATTTTGAACCTGGACCCGATCCAGAATCATTAAAATGTCCTCCTCCAGCTTATTTCGTCACTGTATCAACAAACGAATCTAATATGGATACTGACGCTTCTGGCACCACAGAAAATAGGCCAACAAAACGCGTCCGAAGGCGGACATGTAAAGACTGTAATAAACGGAAAAAGAAATATAATAACAATAAAGATCCCAACGCAACTGTTAATTGTTGTGACTGTTCAGAAAACGACATTATACAAGAAAATTCGGCAAAAAAAATTAAATCTACATTATCTAACACTTCACCAGTTCTTTCCACTACCGTAGACAAACCGACTCAAGCATTTAATTGTAATGATAATAATATTACTATTTCTTCGCAACCCTCTCCTATTGGACGTACAACATACGAATCTACAGACAATAGCCCCTATATTGTACACGTACAGAAACAGACATCAAGTCCTAATGACGATTATACTCTTCACCCCATCACATTCAGAAAGTTTTTAAAACAAAATAACTTCGCTAGTATTATTAATGGTAGCCTAAAACGCATCGGGCGCAACAGAATGACCTTGTCTTTTGCTAAGCATTCAGATGCAAATAATTTTTTAACACACCAGAGCTTGATTGCACATAACTTCAAAGCATACATTCCAACTTTCAATATAACACGGATGGGCCTCGTTAGAGGTATCCCATGTCGAATGGTCTCCAGAGGAAATTATCGAAAACATTAATCTTCCGATAGGATGTGGCAAAATACTTAAAATTAGAAGACTTAACTTTAGGGTAGTGGTTGATGGAGCTCCTTCTTGGAGACCATCCCAATCAGTAGTGGTTACGTTTGACGGACAAATTCTGCCAAAACGAATATTTATGTGTTACAATGCACTTCCAGTTGAACAATATGTGTACCCAACAATACAATGTTTTAATTGCTGCAAATTCGGACATACGAAAACACAATGCAGATCAAAACCACGTTGCTATAAATGTGGGGATGCCCATGTTGGTAGTACATGTACTGTAGAGGAGGAAAGTACAACATGCTTTCTTTGTTCAGGGCAACATTTTGCAACAAACAGATCCTGTCCGGAACATTCTAGGCAGGTGGCTATTAAACAATCAATGGCTGATTGTTGCATTTCTTTTATTGAGGCTGTTAAATTACATCCACCAGTATCCAAATCATATGCAGATGTTTTAAATACAAAACCCATAGTTAATACTGACAACAATATACTGAGACCTACAACTGTAAATAACAATTTAAATAAATCATATAAGAAGACAGTATTCCTGAAACCTCGGTCACCTAAAAACACATATAAATCATCTGAATATGACCGAGTTGCCCATAGGCAGCTCATAAAAGAATATGCAATGCCTTCACCAGCTAATGGTTGTGCATTGAGGTCACCAGATGTAGAAAATACTGATAACTCTTCAAATGTACTAAACTTTATTTCTAGTATTATTAAATCTCTTTCTCAGTCTCAACTTATCAAACCAGAACACGCTGCCATAATTCTTGATGCCCTTGTTAAATCTAACATCCAAAATAATGGATCAAACTCCAATCCACAAAATAATTCAGTGGAATTGTCGGAGTATACGCAGTAAAAAATCAGAACTTGTATACTTACTCAATAAATTCCATCCTAGTTTAATTGCTTTAGGAGAGACCTGGCTCAAGCCAGACTCCACCTTCAAAGTTACCGGATTCACCTGTCTCCGCGATGACAGGCCAGATGGTTATGGTGGCTCTGCCCTTCTTATAAGTAATACATTATTATATACTCCTATTTCATTTTCATCTAATGCTAATTTTTCTGCAGTGGCCGCCATTGTAAATAATATTTGCTTTGTATCTATATATATTCCTCATCCTTCTTCTGATATTTATGATAGTATTTGTAATTTATTGAAAGGCCTTCCTAAGCCTCTTCTAGTGTTAGGTGACTTCAATGCACAGCATTCTTCATGGGGAAGTTCTTATTCTAACTGCCATGGTAATAAACTAGTAGACATCTTATATGAACTCAATCTTTGTGTCATAAACACCTCTATGCCTACTCGACGTACAAACCCTTCTGAAGGTTTAAGTGCTCCTGATCTAAGTATCTGTACACCAAGTCTAGCTAGTACAATGCACTGGACAACATTAACATCCACACATGACAGTGATCACTTCCCCATATTAATAACCTTCCTAAACACTTCTAAAGTCAGAAAAAGCTTCCATAGCCATTCTACAAGGAAACATAAGGTTTCTAAACAAAGTGATTGGCATAAGTTTAGTGAACATATAGAGAACAACTTAGATACACTCCCAAATTTGTTAATTGCAGACGAAAGCAGTTCTTGTAGTGCATTTATAAGATTATTATTAGAATCAGCTAACTCCGTTTTTCCTATAAAAAATGTTTGTCAAAACATACCTTCGCCACCCTGGTGGGACAGTGAGTGTACTAGGGCCGTTAAAGCAAGGAAACAAGCGGAAATAAAATACAATGAGGAAATGACAGACGATAATTTCAAATCTTTAATGGATATTATAAAATCCACCAAAAAACTTTTAAAACAAAAACGATTCACAGGCTGGAGAAATGTTTGCACTACAATTTCACCTTCCACTCCTCCAACGAAAGTTTGGGCTTTCATTAAAAGATTTAAGAACGCTATGTCGCCTATTAACTTCACAACACTTCCACCAGTTCTCATTTCAGAATATCTTGACCAAATTGCTCCTCCTTATGTACCCGAACAAGAATTATTCTGTTCACGTCCAATCACCGATAATAATTCAAGCTTAACCGACTGCTTTTCCTTAAAAGAATTAAAGGGGGTACTGTCTTCACTTCCCGATTCAGCTCCAGGCGAAGACGGCATATTGTATAGTTTTTTAAGCAATTTAGGAGATAATGCTTTACAATATTATTTACATTTAATTAATAAAATCTTCTTATCAGGTAACATTCCTCAGCACTGGAAAGTGCAGTCAGTGTTACCAATTTTAAAACCGTGTAAGTCCCCATCCGAAGTAAATTCGTTCCGTCCTATCGCTCTATCAAATGTTACTGCGAAAGTGGCTGAACATTTAATAAAAAATAGATTAGAATATTATATAGAAAATAAAAACCTGCTGTGTGAATCTCAATGTGGATTTAGAAAAGGAAAGAGCACATTAGATAATATTAGTATTTTTATAACTGATATAAGACTAGCATTTTTACATAATGAGTCCGTAGTCGCTTCTTTTCTAGACATTAAATCTGCTTATGATAATGTTCTTTTACCAGTTTTAAAAGACAAATTGATTAAGTTAAACGTTCCATCTGTTCTAATTAATTTTGTTATTAATATGTTGACGGGAAGACAATTAAAACTAAACTCAAGTTATCGAACCCTATACAAGGGTCTGCCACAGGGTTCCCCCCTCAGTCCATTATTATATAATATATACACACACGATATGGAAAAATCTTTACCCAAAACAGTCTCTATATTACAATATGCGGATGATTTGGTCATATATAGTTGCGATAAATCAATACAAACTGCTTGCCTTAAAGTAACAGATGCGCTTACACATTTAAAAAACTGGATGGATAAGAATGGTCTTGACTTGTCTATTAATAAAAGTGCGACAGTTCTATTTACTAAAAAGAGATTACCACCGCCAGTTCATGTCAGATACAACAATGAGACCTTACCTACTAAAACTAATATAAAATTTCTAGGAGTCATACTGGACTCTAAACTTAGCGGATCTCCACACATCGACTACATAAGTGCGAAATGTGAACGTACTCTCAACATTTTACGATGCCTTTCAGGTGTTTGGTGGGGTGCACATCCATATTCCATGAAATTAATATATAATGCTTTAATCAGAAGTGTCCTTGATTATGGTTTGTTCTTGTTGGAACCTTGTAACATAACAGCAGTCAGCAAATTAGATATCATCCAATCAAAAGCCTTAAGAATTGTGTCAGGCGCTATGAAATCAAGTCCCGTTAACGCTCTTCAAGTGGAATGTAGCGAACCCCCGTTGATATTAAGACGGCAGTATTTAGCAGACAGATTTTTTTATAGAATTTTGCAGTTTTCCAACCATCCTTTAGTGCCTAAAATGTATATAAACTCCATGAACTTTTACCTGAAAACCAAAATAATGTACCATGTTTAGAGATAAGTTTACAGCGGTTTCTCAGGATCAATGCTCCAACTTACCGGTCTCCAAAGCTACCTATTTATTGTTGTGAATATGACGCATTGGTTACACCTTTCCAAATATATGATAACATTGGCATATCTAAAGATACCATAGATGCTCAAAAAGAACTTAATTTCCTTATTCACGAAAAATGGTCAAATTGGCATCAAGTATACTGCGATGCATCTAAGCTGTCAAGTGACGGATGTGTTGGCGTAGGAGTATATCATAGTCAGTACAAGATTGTCCAGAAAATTAAACTGCCACCTGAGTCATCTGTTTTTACAGGAGAATGCCTCGGTATTTTAAAATCTATAGAATACGTGATGCTTATGAAGTTAACAAAAACAGTAATATTTACAGATTCCAAAAGTGCTTTACAAACTCTTCAAAGATTTCCATTTAAGTCACAAACATATTTTCCATTAATATTTGATATCAAGACTAAACTGCGTCAATGTTTGATGAAAGGTTATTCTGTTGATCTCGTTTGGGTACCAGGTCACTCCAATATAAAAGGTAATCTTAAGGCTGACGAACTAGCCAAGGATGCGGTAGGGTGTGGTGATGTCGTTCCTTACATTAATTTCACACAGGATTTAGCTTCTTTGCCGGCAGCTTATCTCCAAGTCTCTTGGGATAAATTGTGGGCAGAAACTGCTCGATATAAAGGAAAACATTACTTTAATATTCAGCCCAAAATATCAAAAAAACCTTGGTTTAGATTAATATCTTTCGATAAAAAGAACACCTCTATTTTAATTCGCTTAAGGTTAGGTCATGTGTGTAGTCCCGTTCACCTTGCAAGACTAGGCATTGAGACGAGTCCTGCCTGTGGATGCGGATTTGAAATTGGGGATATTAATCACATATTTCTGAGCTGTCCTCTTTATGATAATACAGATTTGTATAATACATTGCAGTCTTTACAGATCCCTTTCCCCACTAACATGTCGTGCATACTGTCATCGTTACATAAAGGAATATATAAAGCTTTATTTAGTTTTTTAACTGTAAATAATATTAAATTGTAAATATTTGGTTTTAAAAATTATTTAATTTTAGTATTAGTAATAGTTTTTCTTAGTTTCATATTTAAAATATTTTATTGTTGTCTTTCTGTTATCCTTTAGATTCCTATTTTCCGTATACCTACTTTCCTGATCCTATTATTTTTTCCCAAATTCCACTTCCGACTAACCTTCTATAATATAATATTCGTTTTTAAATATTTCCCGTTTCCCGTTTTACCTTATTCCTTGGCAACACTAAAATGCCAAACCATCAAATGTCAAACTCCGAAAAACTGAAGACTAAACTATAGAACATGAGCAATGGCAAAATACGCTGACGCGTGATGCCACACTGAAGAAAAAAAAAAAAAAAAAAGTCATCGTTTCTTGCCCTTGCGGTTCAGATCGTTTCCGTTTGACTACTTTTGCTACCAGTAGAATTTGGATGCAAGAGCGAGCGAAGCGAGCTCTGGACTTGGGGCACCCCTTAGGTTACTGTAAACCCTGCAGACAGAAATAGGAGCCCCGCGTAGCGGGGCTACGTCGAGTACGCTTTATAGGCGAATATATTTTAAGTTTAGGTTATCATCCAAATTCTCCTGGCAGCCAAAGTAACATTGCATTTTACATTACAGTAGTAGTAACAGCGCCGGAGATAAGGCGGAGACAAACTGGGGGGGGAGGGGCCAGTTCTCCCCCCAGTTTGACTAAATAGTGCTATTTTAACCTAAAAACTTTAACCATGAATATCTCCATAACCATGGGGCTGCGCGGTGTTTGGGTGGTACAGGGGGTAGCCCCCTTCCCCCCCTTCGCCCCACCACCCAACCCGCCCCTTAAATCGACGGTCAACAATGGAAATTTTAACCCAAATATCTCGAATGACTGTATCATCAACATCATGGATGTAACTTTTACCACTATTTTGCAACTTATAACTGATAAGTCCTTCTACTCAGCAGTGAGACCGTCCTCAGGTTGAATTAAGCCATAACCTTTAATTAGGACGAGTGAAGATTGGGTGTTCTTGGTGATACATAGACCCTCAGTATTGCTTATTAGGGTGGTGTTTGTTCACACAGAGAACCAAATTGTTTATCGACACAACAAACAATAAAAACTTTGAACCTAATTAAAGTTTAAGACTTCCTGACCTTGCTAAATGAAGCTCAAGAGGTCATAAACTGAAGTTAAGCAAGAAACAGAATTTATTTCATCAATCATTGCACGAGTGTCTATGAGCAATGCCCGGTACAATACAAACAACACTTCTGCATTGAAATAAATAAGATTATGCAAGTACTATATTTAAAATTAAGTCTTAGGTGAATTCAATCATTTGAATTCAGTCCAAAGAAGTCACAATAGACAATAGATACCCCTTCAAGTTACATTCCTTGTATTGTCACTGCTCTATTTACTTGCATGCTTCCTAACCTCACTCAGTAAATAATAACAATAGTACATACCCCCAGCAGCCAAGATGCGGGCACGGGCCTTCTCAGTGACGTGAAGAGCGGCCACAGACAACTTGGGCACCTTGTATAGTCTCACATCGTTGGTGATGCTACCCACCACGACGGCAATCATGCCCTCGCGAGTAGGCTTCTTCATGTGACGAGCCAACCGCGACAGCGATAGCGGAGGCCGGTTGATGCGGCTCATGAACAGCCTACGAAGAATAATCGTGTTGAACTTGGCATTTGTACGCCTAGCCAAGTACCTGTATAGCTGGAAACAACAACAAGTTTAGGTTAGAAACTGAAGTTCCTCGAAATACCTAGATATTGTAATATTTGTAGGTACGGAATATAGCTTAAGAGATGTTGGGGTAATAAAGTTCTACTTACTTTCACAAGCAATCTCAGGTACACATCCTGAGACTTGACTTCGGTGCGCCTAACTTTCCTGTCGTGTTTATGGTTGATGTCGATACCCTGAAATATGTAAAGGAACACATATTGATAACACTGCTCAAAGTAAAAACCACCATGAACTCACACAACACTTTGGATTTTTCACGATTTGCAAAGATTTATTTTAATTTTCACGGCAACGAAACTCACCATCTTGACAACCGGAAGAAAAAGAGACTATAGACAAAAATGATTGTTGACAGCTAAGTAGAATGCTGCCAGATCTAAAAAAAATATCATTGAAATCTTTTTTGAGTCTGGTACGAATAGGACCATAGACTAGGACTAAAAAGTAGATCATTTCATTTTACACAACTGCCCGTTGCTCTCGTGGTCGTTGGCGCAACTGCTGAGCGTGGGGTGCTAAGTCCAATTTCCTGATCAGGCAAAAAGTGCTATTGGGTTTTAGCATTAAGAATTCCTCAATAGCAGCTCGAAGTTTGGAAGTTGGGGGTCATATTGTCCACGTGCCTTGGAAAAAAACGGTCAAAGTCAAAGTCAAAGCATTTATTTCAATTAGACCATTACAGGCACTTTTGAAAGTCAACAAAACAAAATAAAACGCGAAGCTACAGTCCCAGTCACAAGGCATAATAACTTGTGAAAGTACTGTAGTTGCCCATTCCGTAGCGTAGATCTCTTTGGAGAAGAACGGGCAAGAAACGGGTTCTACACAATTACCATAGCCGTGCCTCTCAAACTCAAACTGAGTGTTGACCGCAACCAGCAACCTATGAGCACAAACTGCTATATAGGAATTTCCAGGGTCATTGTGTGAAATATGTCAGGCAGCAATACAATAGCATAGAAGGAGGTAGAAGCAGA
The DNA here is from genome assembly GCA_963082945.1 of Cerastis leucographa. Classification (NCBI taxonomy): domain Eukaryota; kingdom Metazoa; phylum Arthropoda; class Insecta; order Lepidoptera; family Noctuidae; genus Cerastis; species Cerastis leucographa. The sequence continues at coordinate 4,823,384 of OY720359.1, forward strand.
AATTTGAATTTGCATGCCATAGGGAATTTAACAAATGAATCACAACTGTCTCCAAGCCTGTCATCGCGCAGCAATACAATAGCATAGAAGGAGGTAGAAGCAGAAATTTGAATTTGCATGCCATAGGGAATTTAACAAATGAATCACAACTGTCTCCAAGCCTGTCATCGCGACAGATAAAGTTTCGACCGCCGTTTTTTCGAAAGGAATGGAATTTAATTCGAAACATCGAAAATTATCAAAAAATAAAAATTCTGTTCGTACTCCATCATCCTCGAAACAAAGATTAGGCAAAAAAAAAATTGTGACTCGAAAACGAAAATGCGTGTGCCTCCCTGAAAATTATTCAATTGTAGAATTCCCTACAATATGGAATGAACTGAGACAGAACGACCAGCTGTGCGATGGCACTATCGTCTGCAGGGATATGAAAACAATCCGAGTGCATCGGGCAATAATCTCTGCCGTTAGTCCATATTTCAAAGCTATATTTATCAATTCGTTGAAGAAAGGAGAGCCAGAGGAAACGGAGATTTTTGTCGATGTCCCTAGCTATTACATGACCTTGATTCTCGATTATGCTTACACAGGAACATGCACAGTTACTGCAGAAAATGTTGAATATCTATTACCATATGCGGATCAATTTGATGTCGTTGGTGCTATTCAGCTATGCTGTCAGTTCCTTTTACACGAGCTGAGGCCGCACAACTGTCTCGGAATATTTAAATTCGCGAGATATTATTTCTGTAGTGAGCTAGAAAAAAAAGGGAAGTTGTATATAAGACAAAATTTTAGCAGAATACTTAAGGAATGTATTGAATTCAAAACTCTTTCATATGATGAATTAGAAGATATTTTGAGAGATGATGAACTGAATGTTCGAAACGAAGAAATTGTATTCCAGGCAGTTAAAACATGGGTGGAACATGACATGGAAAATAGAAGAAAATGTATTCCACCGTTACTTTTGTGTGTTCGATTCGGTCACATCAGCTATAAATATTTTAAATCGAAAATATTGCAATGGCAGCCGGTTGCCGACGACGAGGTAAGAAAACAAGACGGTCGTTACTCAAGTCTCGAGCTTCTGAATGAACTCAGATTTTTTTTTTGTTACACAGAAATGTCAAGAAGCTTTATACCCCGCCGTGGTATTTCTCACGTTGTTGGATTCGAGGCCGGGCACAGAAGCAGATCTTAACGATCCATTAGCAAGGCCTCGAATACCTTTTGAGATACTTTTTGCAGTTGGTGGCTGGAGTGCTGGAAGCCCCACTAGTTTTGTCGAAACATATGATACAAGGTATTTATATATATATGTTTGAACCGTTTGATTTGAACCCCCCTAATATTATCTATCATCTATGCCATTTACCGCGCGAAATTTCAAACTGGTTAGTTAGCTTTATTTCGAGATTCCTATTTTGACTATCCAAGTATCCAGCCAAGATTATGCGCTGTAAATAAATAAAGCTTTTATTGTCACAAACAGGGCGGACCGATGGTTTCTTTCGATCCACATGGACCTAACGCCTCGTGCGTACCACGGTCTTTGCACGTTGAATAATTTGATCTACATGATCGGTGGCTTCGACGGTAGTGACCATTTTAACACAGTCCGGTGCTACGACCCCGTGGCAAATACTTGGCATGAACGCGCCTGTATGTACCAGGCGAGATGCTACGTCAGCGTTGTGGCCCACGGTTAGTTTTTGTTTTGCTTGTTTTTTTTTTAATGGGTTACGGTGTGATATTTATGATTGTGAGTTTTACTTTTGGCGCTTGAAGGACGAAGCCAGAAGGGCGCTGTTATTAAGCGGTCGAAATTGCATTGAAAAAACAAGACTGTGGTTTCATTCCATCTGTAGCCACACGCCAAAAGTTCCATGCAGCGCTAAACACCTTTTGTTTTTTTTTTCAATTCAATTGTTTGTTTAGATGGCCTTATCTACGCATTGGGCGGGTATAATGGTCGCACACGCATGTCTTCAGTTGAGCGCTACTACCCCGACAAGAATCAATGGGAGATGACCACACCGATGAATAAGCAACGCTCCGATGCCAGCGCTGCCTCTTTAACCGGAAAGGTAATGAGAAAATTTAAGGGCTTAAGTAATAATAATAACGTTGTTTTTACGTCTATTTGTGATTTGGTTAGGGACTATGATATTATATATATAGGGTGAGCTGGCTGGACTAATTTTAAGGATTTTCCGACTAGCTATTTATGTAAGCGACGCACTAGCATAAATAAACCGAGAAGAGTGGGATTTGGCCTGCTGTGGGACAACATATTATAGGCTTATACCAGAATGATTCTTTTAAGTTGGATAACAAGGGGAAACCCGAATCCTTAAAAAACCGGGAAACTTTTGAAAACTTGATCTTTCTTTCTATGAAAACAATTTGGGCATACCTAATTTTTGCTTCCAGAAGATTAAGATTCAGGGAGACCTATCGCTTACTTCTTCCAATTTACCCAGATATACATCGTTGGTGGATTCAACGGGCAGGAAGTGCTAAGTTCTGCCGAAGTATTCGACCCCGACACGAAACAGTGGAGCTTCATCCGATCGATGCTCAGTCCCCGCTCCGGCGTCAGTCTCATCGCTTACAGGGATTGCCTGTATGCGCTTGGGGGGTTCAACGGATATAGTCGGCTGAATACCGGTACGTATTCCTATGTTTTACTCATTTATTGGGACCACTGGAGCAGGGAGCATCAGGACCTGTAACGATATAGATCTCGCACCCGTTCCATCGGCTATCGGTCTTTCAGTAAACGTAGCCAGCCCACTGCCATTTTAGCTTGCTGGCTCTACCAGCTATGTCGGTAACCCCAAAACTTATGTTAGAGTTTTGGCTTCTAACCACTCGTAACGACTGTCAAAGATCTACAAATGACAGCCGGGACCAACGACTTAACGTGCTTTCCGAGGCACGGAGGAAAATCTGTATGTAAAGGGTGGTCAACAAGTTTCGGATAATTTCGTGTCGGTTTTTATCCTTCAAAGAAACTCCGAGCAATGCCGGGCGTACTTCTAGCGCGCTAAGCGACTGTTTACATTGGTCTGTTTATTTTCCCAAAGGCGAGAGGTTCAACCCCCAGCGCGGCGGGGACTGGCAGGAGGTGACAGAGATGTTCAGCGCACGAAGTAACTTCGCTACAGTGTTGCTTGATGATATGATATTTGTTATTGGAGGATTTAACGGTAATACTCATATATTATAAGGTTAAGGCGCAAAACTGATCATCATTCCTTTAATCCCAAAGGTACTGTACCGTATAGAACACCACAATTTTGCGAGTTTTGCCTTTTGCCATCAACGGGGCGCTAATAATGACTGGGCTGCTACTGAGAAATTCCTGGTGGAATAACCCAATCATATTTTGACTGACCCGGAATCTAGGACGACTTGCTCAGCAGAAGAGCTTGCGACCACTCGCCCTAGACCAACACGACAATCGTGAAACTCCGCGATAATTTAAGATTCACCATATATTGTTACTATTTTGGCAGGATCAACTACAATACCCCACGTGGAGTGCTACGACGGTGACACGATGGAGTGGTACGACGCTGCTCCTATGAACCTAAACCGCTCAGCACTCAGTGCCTGTGTTTTAGCTGGCCTGCCCAACGCTCGCTCCTTCTCATATCTCGCCAAAGCCGTGCCCGCTGCCGGGGCGGACCAGGCTCACCACTCCTAACCAACCCTCAATCCCACAGAAATATTCTTTGCAAAACATGCAGCTGCTCCCCATCAATCCTTCGCTTCAGTAATAACTAACAAAACACCAATGATCATAAATAAATTTTCAGATACATTTTATAATAGGTACCCAAATTGAACGATTCTTCAACCTATTACGGCGGCCATTGTGTGCTTTTATGATTGATACTTTGATAGTATGCACTGTGAATATTAATTGTATATAGTTTTGTGAATCTGTTTTATGTATCGTAAATCATGGTAGTATGGCCTTATTTTATTGTAGGTACAAATCATGTCCGATCATAATATTTTGTATTTTATTATTGTTTTATGTAAGTAATCTAAGAACGTAGGCAGAGGCATTGCATAAACTTGCGTTAATAATAAAAGGGAATGCTAGTCCCTAAAATAATATTGGTATTTTAGAAATTGTTTTAAAGCGAGGGATTTGTTGTAAATTTTCCAGTTTTTATAGTATAATTTGTGAAAAATTTTATTTTCGTATATTTGTGTACAGTACGCGTCCGTGGGAAATCAGAGTGGTCGCGTTTTGGATGATGTGTGTACGATATTGCGGTGGGCGGAACCTTCGTGATATTATTGTATCTGTGATATTTTTCACTTATTACTTGAGAAAATTCAAAAAAATGTAAAATTATTAATATTATTTAATTTACTGAAAAATTTACTGTACCTACCTGAATGAAACTTAATAAATTGACAAATAAAGAAAAAACTATCTATTTTTGATTTTTATTTACAAAATTTGTCTACTTTTCCTGAGACACTAAAAATGTACTAAAAAATTTGAAAAACCCCCGACAAAAAAGAGCAAAGAAACCAAAAAAAAAAACAGGGTTCCACTTTGTTTTGAGCTTGTGCTAAGCGGTCTACTTAGCGGTCCCCCGACGCTGCAACGCTTGGATTAATTTATTTTTATTTTTTTAGAGGTCCGGAAGTTTTTTTTATTTTTTGTTTCATTCTTTTTAAACTGAAATTATTTTTGCTTAGCCTTGACTGTCCCACTCCTAGATATAGTTCTCCTCACATTCCTTCCATTTCTCGGTGTTGCGCCTCTTCTCTATAATTAACGAAGACTAGAAAAGCAAGAAATTTTAAACAAACCCAAGCTTTAAGGGGGGAAACAGGGTGCAGTTCCCTCCCCCTGGTGACAAGTGACAAGATTTCAAATTTCGAATCGACCAGACCCGTAGAAGTTGTTTATAGCCCTTTATCAACTAGAAAAGAAGTGATGACCTTCAAATGGCCGAGTAGATTCTCCGAACATAGCTAAGAACACTCTCGATTAAAACACCTTTCAAACGTAACAAATTTTATCAAAATCGGTTGGTATCGTAGCTCCTAAACGGTTAGGAGCTACGCGCGATACCACAGACAGACACATACACGTCAAACTCATAACACCCCTCTTTTTATAACCCCCAACCAAAAAAGAGGGGTGTTATAAGTTAAACGTGTGTATTCTTAGCTATGTTTTGAGAAAATCTGCTCAGCCGTTTGAAGCTCATCACCACTTTTCTAGTTGATGAAAGGATGTAAACAACTTCTACGGGTCTGGTCGATTCGAAATTTGAATTCTTGTCACTTGTCACCATGAGCATCGCCGTGGAGGGGTGCTGCACACCCCCCTCCGCCCTAAAAGCTCGAGTGTTTTTTTTTTAATTTATAACTTGCCCTGTTTTCCTTAATTAGCGAGAAGAGGCGCAACACCGATAAAAGTGCAAGGAATGGGAGGAGATCTATGCTCAGGAGTGGGACAGTCAAGGCTAAAAAAAAACTTGAGAGGTGTCAAGGGACACCCGGATGGAACGAAGTTCCTTTCACGTTCATAATATCAATACATTTTAGATTTAAGTTAGTGTGCGAAAAATAAAATATTTAATTATATATAATAATTCGAAGCAATACGTCTTACTTAACTGCACAACCGAATTTGTACTTTGTAGTTCGGTCACTCAAAATAATAATCATATCTATCCTTACTCACATACACACCCCAATTGTACGTAATTTAAGGAAATTTCAACTTTATTTTAAAGAAATAAAGCTTACAATAGCTTACTATAGCAAAAAGTGTCGTGACAACTTTTCGTAAGATTTTTTTCCGTCTAGCCCCCTTTCACAACGCGCGATAAGGAACTTCGTTCCAAAACTTCGTTCCAATAATTTTTCTTCCAACTACGCAGAGTAATGGTATCATTAATCACTACAAAACCGATCACAAAGGATGTCTTTTTTGCTTAGAACAAAAACAGTGCAGAAATGTTGTCATTACTGCTCTGTTTTTTTATGTTTTATCTATATATATAATAAAAATGAATCCCTATTCCCCTTGGTCACGGCATCACGAGTTAACGGCTAGACGGATTTCGCTATTTTTTTTTTGTTGTTTTTGTTATTGTCAGAAGTTTCTTAGGTAGGTAGTGGGTGGGTAGTAGGCAGGTCTTAGGCAGGTCGTAGGCAGGTGGTAGGCAGGAGGTGGTTGGTCGTAGGCAGGTTGTAGGCAGGTGGTAGGCAGGTGTTAGGCTGTAGGCAGGTGGTAGGCACCGGCCTACTGCCAAGCAGGTGAAATGCAGGTGGTAGGCTGGTCGTAGGCAGATCGTAGGCAGGTGGTTGTAGGTTGTAGGCAGGTGTGAGGCAGGAGTAAGGCAGGTTGTAGGCACGTCATAGGCAGGTCGTAGGCAGGTGGTAGGCAGTTGTTAGGCAGGTCGTAGGCATGACGTAGGCAGGTATTAGGCAGGCGGTGGTAGGTCGTAGGCAGGAGATAGGCAGGTGTTAGGCAGGGTGTGGTAGGTCGTAGGCAGGCGGTAGGCAATTGGTAGGCAGGCGTTCAGCAGGTGGTAGGCAGTTGGTAGGCAGGTCGTGGGCAGGTGGTGGTAGGTAGGTAGGTAGTATATTTTGTCACGGTATGACGGTAGTTGAAAGAAAAGTAAATTACGCACCTCGCTAAAGTGAGTTATTAATGCCCTCGTGTTAATTTAATGCCCTCGTATGCGCTCGGGCACCAACATAACACTCGTGCATTAATAACTCACTTTGCGCTCGATGCAACAATCTACTATTAGTTTAAAAATCATGAAATAAAAATTAAATTTAAAATTAAAAAAAAAACCCCGACATGTAAAAACTCTAAAAAAACAAAAATAAAATTAATCCAAGCGTCGTCGTAGCATCGGGGGACCGGTTAGCACAAACACAAAACAAAGCGGATTCACATGTCGGCGGTTTTTAAAATTTTTGGGTCGGTGGTTAAAAAAATAAACTGGACAAATGGCACAGCTGTATCTTAGCTTAAACCGCCATACGACCCACATGACCGTGTACTAGAGTAGCCGGCAGCCATACACCCGTATACAAGGCTCAAGCCTGAATCAACGGGCAGGCGAGAGTGTAGTGCAATCGTGCGTATATTTACTACCGAATGGGGAATTGGGGAGAAAACGGGAGACCGCCCCCTCCCACCGCGCGAAGTTCCCGTCGCGATCGAACCACAACGGAGGCGGTAGTGAACGCGGTTGCTTCGGGGCGCGGCGCTAAACTCAGCAGAACTCGAAATAATTAGACATGGAGCTCAAAGGGAAGGTAGCCCTCATCACCGGCGCTGCGGCAGGCATCGGCCTCGCTTACAGCCAAGAATTGCTCAAACAAGGAGCCAAGGTGAGTGTTGTCTAAAACACACGTCCTCCCAAGACTTCCTCTGCGCATGGCGTATTTCCTAAAGTAATTTTAAGTTCAAGGTAGGTAAATAACTGTTGAATGAATTGTACTGGATATTCGCCAATATTCTTCAAGTGTCGTACTAATGTGTGTAACAAATGTGGATAGTGGATTAGGTGGATCACTCGAGATCCGGCACTCATTTAATTTGTATTGATTTTTGCCGGCGCGGTGCCCCGGTCATTGGCGTGATTGTTTTCCTTTGAAGTTTCTTTGTGCCATTCTAGATGCTATACATCGATATTACTTATTCGTTCAATGCGGTAGTTAATGATACTGTGTTAATTACTTTCTTTTGTTTGTCTTAAGTACATACCTACATCTTTTAGCTTAAGTAACTAGATGGTAAACATGTTTTTATTTATACGAGAATGACACACCTCCAAGACGCACGCAAATATTTTTTTCTTTTTCCGCCTTTGAGGTTTGTAAACTACATAGTTGAGATAATATTATAATATGTGTCTATGATATCTATTGCCCTTTTTTACAAAATAATAGCAAGCAAGTTATTCATCTCAATTAACAACTGCTAGTTCTGCGCAATTAACTCCGCGCTCCGATCTAAACACACTTAAGGAAAAACAACGCGAGCATGAATCACACTATCGATAAGACTTTACGCCTCCACACTTTCGATATAAATACAGGTACACAATGTATAGTAATATAATAGGATCGTTTCCGACTTCATAGTAATCGTGCAGACAGAATTATTGATCATCCAGTCCAGCAGAGGTGCACGAGTACCTATGGTACCTACTATACGTGATGTTATAGTATGTTATGGTGCCACATCCTAGTTAAAGTTGAAACGTTTTAAAAGTAGATCAATATAACATCACGCCTGTATTTCCCGAAAGGGTGAAGCAGAGGTGTTTACTATATCCACGTTTTATTAGATACCGTTAAGTCCGCGGACGAGACAATTGCTAATCTAGATTTCTAAAAAGCACTTAAGTAAGTACGTCTTACTGATCCTAGTCTACCGATCTAGTCAGAACTATTTACCTGGAGTAGGAAATAGTCACAGGCCTACCCGTGGGTCGGCGTCGTTGTACTGTAGAAGGCGTATCCGATTTGTCTGTCTAGTCTTTTTTTTCACGAATCCGATATGAGTTTCACGGGGAATAAATCGACTAGACTGTATTTCCTGATGCAGATGATGAGGGGAATAGGTTGGTTCAAATTTTAACTATCTATTTTCATTTTCGGAATTGCATTTGCAACCTCTTCTTTCTCCACAGGTTGCGATATGCGATATCGATTCGGAGATCGGAGAGCAGGTGGTCGACGATCTGGGCTCCAAGTATGGCCGGAAGAACGTGCTGTTCTGTCGGTGTGATGTCACCGACTACCCCCAGTACGAGGGTAAGGTTAACGCATCGCGTGCGAATTTTAACCCTTCACTTTGCTGTTAGGAGAAATTTATTTTTAGACACGTCGTCGGTCGTTTAAAACGGGGAAGACTGCTAAGGTAACGATAATATATTCTAAACTTTTGTAAGTAAAGCCGTGTGGTTTGAATACTGGACGCGTTCGCGTATGATCTTTCTCATCACCACCCCATTACTGTAAAGTATTTTAGAATTAGTAAAAATATGACGACAGCTTCTAAATACTTTCTTTCACGGGTATTTTTATGTTTAGGAACAGAAAAAAATATTGAACTCGACCATTTTTACGACAGGTTAGCTACAATAATTTACTAGGACCCGACCCGACTCCGACTTAGGTATTATGCAAAGGGACTAGGCAAGTTATGATATCTATAATAATCTAAATATATCGTAAAATTACAGAGGCATTCGAGATGACAATGGAAGTGTTCAATCGCCTGGATATTGTGATCAACAACGCGGGTGTAATGAACGACAGATTCTGGGAACTCGAGGTGGACGTTAATTTAGTAAGTTTTATCTAATTATAGACGCTACTTTATAGCTTCCCAGCGATATTTGTAAGCGGCGGAAGTCGCTTCTCTGTTTCTTCCTACGTAACTATTAATTTTGTTTCAAATAATAGTCATTTAATTTATGGATTTATCCTAAAAAAATAATGAGAATTTACCAAATACATAATAAACTAGCTGAACCCGGCATGCGTTGCGATGCACTTTTTCCTACCCACTACCTACCTACTACTATCTACCTACTACTGTCTACCTACCGACTACTACCTACCTAAGAACCTTCTCCTGACAATAACAACCAAAACAAAAAAATAATTATCGAAATCGGTTCGTGCGTTCTGGAGTTATAGCGTCAGGAAGGAAAACCCGACTTATTTTTATATAGTAGATTTACCGTTACAGGTTTTGTTTGCGATAAAACTAAAATGACTAACTCAATTATATTTATTAGGTACCATTTCTAACAGTGAACAACACTAATCAAAATAATGAATCATCTGAGTAAATCTATACCGAAGAACGTAGAAAATCACATTCACATAACCTCAATTAGCTAAAGGAATGGCCATAATGGCTTATGGCGGTACTTTTTAGCACTTTACCGCACAGTCTTACAGTCAAACACAAGTAATACCCTTATTCGTCTTCTAGAACGGCGTGATACGCGGCACACTGCTGGCCTATCGCTTCATGAGCAAGGACCGCGGCGGCCAGGGTGGCACAATCGTGAATACGGCATCCACTGCCTTCATCAGGCCCCAGGTGTCCACGCCCATATACACGGCCACTAACTACGCCATCGTGGGACTCACCAGGGCTTATGGGGTAAGTTTGTACGTAGTAGTAAGCAAGGAGAGGAGAACTTTGCAACTTGGCTAGGGAGGACTTGGCAGCTGCCAAGTCGTTTTCTTAAACCTATTTATTCTTACCCTAGGAGTGAATAGACTTCGAAATACGTTTGGCCGCATCACAAGGGCTTATCTGAAGGATAGAGCCGTCATCTACTTACGGGTCAACGAGAGAATGCGAGGCTTCCACAGGGATCGGTTATTGGACCACTTCTGTGGAAAATAGGGTTGCGCCTCATCTGGCTGCACGATATCACATTTTCGCCATGATCCTTTCCTCTCTGTCGCTCAGAACCGTCATTTGCTTGCATGCGGCAGCATCGGCGACGCGCTCGAACCCAAGCCTAAATCGTACCGTTGGTCGTGCATGTTAGATGTCCAACAAATCTTTGCACACAGTTGCTCACAAGCACGTTATTTGAAATCTATCTTCATTTCTTAGGATCAGTACCACGTGAATCTGACTGGGGTCAGAAGTATGGTGATTTGCCCAGGCCTGACTGACACGGGTCTCGTCAAGGAGATCCGTAAGCAGCTCATGTCTTCGGAGTACGAGGCGGCTTGGCAGAGGGACAATGCTAGCTGCAAAATGCAGAGGTAAGCAAGAAATAATGTAGAGTTATAGTACACACTAAAACGAGGTTTTTTCACAAGTTTTTTGAACCAACAAAATGAACTCTAACGATTTTTGAAAATTCATCAAGTTAACGCTGTCTCATACATTTGGGTCGAATAGGTATTGTTACGCCGACTGCTTTACGAGAACATTCTAGGACTACGGTCGAGTCTAGAATGATCCACGATGGAAGTGTCTAGAAAGTTCGAGAAAGTTTTGGACCTTTCTGGAACCTTCTAGAAGGATTGGTTCCACTATAGAGCCATCTAGAAGGTTCGGTAAGGTTGTAGAACTTTCTCGAAGGATGGGTTTCCCCTAAGGAACTACCTAGACATTCACGGAAGTTGTGGAAGTTTCTCGAACATGGGTCGGCCGTATAAATAGGCGACGGGTTAGCGGAAGTGAGTTAGTCTGATTTTGGCTACGAAACGAAGCGATCGAAGTGAACGACTAGTGCGATATCTAAGTGATTAGGGATAAATTCTGTAATTGTGATTAAGTTTAAGTGTTTGTGAAGTGTTTTAAGTTAATTAAAGATTTTTAGTGTTTATTTGGTAGTGTTTATAATTTGTCCTATACCCAGCTCGTAACAGTATTGAAATTTTGTATGGGGCGGCAGATAATTTTTTCGCTATCACGATGTTGGTCCGATGGAAAAACATGTTCAGTTAGATGGTCTGTAGCACACCCTTAAGTATGTATATACCCTTTCCGTTACACCCTGTATAAGTACATTGAAAGTTTTTTCGAAAACCATACATAGAACGTTTTATCGTTCCACTCCCAACTGAAATATCATAAAGGATATCCTGTAAAATTCCATATACGGTGGTGCATAATTTATGAAGCTCGATTGTGCTCATGTAAGGACACCTTGTTTATGTAGCTTAGTGAAGCCGATACTTAGATTGAAGTGGAAATGGGCTGGACATTTACAAAGAGTACCAGATGAGCGGTGGACGAAAATCACCACCAACTGGTACCCACTGAACAAAAAGCGCAGACAAGGTCGACTACAAATGAGATGGAGCGACGATATTATAAAAATAGTTGGTAAAATTTGGAGTAGAGTAGCTAGAGACAGAATAGCATGGAAACGAATTGAGGAGGCTTTCACCGCTACTGCTAGCGGTCCTTGTACATAATATATTAAATAACAGTACTAAAACATAAATCGCGAAACATATATTACTAACATTTAACACACATTTTTAATCATTAGTTAGCCAAACAAATTGTAGAAGGAAAATAAAGCTATTTTTATTTTTTAGTGAAGCCGACACTCGACTGCCTCGTACTGTCACATCTCCCTGCAGTTTGCTTCCAAATCGGAAGTTAATGAGATGAAAAAATAGGGGATAATCCTTTTTTTTTCTTTGTCAGTCGGTTAGTTTATTGAAAGTATTGGACATGTATTTTTTTATTTTACACGTGGTCATAAAATTACGGAGATATATTGAGTTGAAATGGCGCATGACGTCACATGTAGGTAAGTTTTATACCCACTTGTGACGTAGTAAGCCCCCACTCTCCAACTGTAATGAGTTCTATCTAAGTATTTTTTTGATATTTTGATAAAACAAAAAATACGTGTCTAATATTTTTGTATTACCTGTCTGACGGACAAAATAGAATGTCGTTTTCTTTACCCAGTCCGATCCCCTATTCCCATCGCGTAAATTCAACCTTTTAGAAAAACCTAAAAGTTAAACTTATAAATTAAGTTCCGCTTCTTTTGCTGGGGGATTTGTTGCACAACTTCTTTCGAGTTTACACATACGTAGGAAATAGTGAAGAATTTTGGAGGCTGTCTTTTGAAACACCCAACACCATCAACGTGTCACATTTGAATGGGTATAAAAATACAAAGGACCTACATCATAAACACCTATATTGAGTCTTTTCCCGCGAGTGTTGGGCTTCAGAACGTCACCACAGTCGTCGTAACAGCTGCCAAACTAATGGGACTAGTAGCTTTGGTGATATCGAAATAATTATAAAATAATGCACATTTCATTATTTATACAGTCAGTATTAAACGCTATGTAAATATGGGTATTAATTATTAGGGCTAATTAAAGGATGAGAATGATTGCATGTATCAGATGAGAATGTTGAGATGGCTTTGTGGAGTGAAAAGTATGGATAATGTAAGAAATTGGCGCGAAAAGGAAGTTTGAAAGTGGCGCCTGTTACAAAAAAAAATAAAGGAAGTCGTCTGTCTTGGTATGGAGATGTAATAAGGAGGGATAAAAGAGTGATGGATATGAATGCCGATGGATGGAGGCAGAGGAAGGCCAAAGAAAAGATGGATGGATTGTGTGAGGAACAAATATGAAAGAGATAAGAATAAATGATTTCGTGATGTCTGACAGGGGAGAATGGAAGAAGAAAACGTGTTGCGGCCGACCCGCAAGTAGATTGGGCAAGAGCAGGAATGATGAATTACGGCAAATTAAATCTAACATAATTTTTTTCTAACACAATTGTGGTACCCAAGAGAGGGAAAGAGAAAAAAGGGGAAACCATTCAGAAGATGGGAAGATGATGTGGTTAAAACAGCTGGAAAAACCTGGACTAGACTGACGCGGGAGAGAGAAGATTGGAAAGTGTTGGAGGAGGCCTTTGCCGAAGGGCACACAGAATAAAAAGAAACCTATATATTAAAAAAAAACTAACATATCAAAATCTCGTGTCACACGTTTGTTATCGAACTCCTCCGAAACGGCTTGACCGATTTTTATGTTTTTTTGGTAGGTCTTAGAATAGGTCGTAGGGTATTTTTTTTTCTTACACATCCACTTCAAAATTTCCACGCGAACGATGCCGCGGGAACAACACAACAACGGATGGTTATGTACGTTATATATATGTATGTTACAGTTGTCATGATGTACCTGAATCATGACAACTGTAATTTTAAGAACTATACGATCCTTACATACATTTTTATGTTTCAGCTCGGATCACGTGGGCCGTGCGTTAGTAGAGATCCTGGCAAAGGGTCAGAGCGGTTCCGTATGGGTCGTGGATAACGGCACACCTGCGCGGGAGTGGCGCGGTTAAACTCGCCTACGAACCCCTTATTTTATCACACCATGCGCAATTCGCGCATTTTCCATTGTCGGTCGAGGCGTTCGGTAGCTCGTGAAATGATTGTTGGTTACTGTAGGTTGTTCAGTATTGAGAAGAGAGAAACCAGGGAGAAATGGCCGGGTCAATGAACCCTTGCTTGGTATCGATTAGTATTAATGTATTTAACCTATTTTTACACTTCCCCAATTTTCGATCACAATGGAAAACAAATAATTATGGTACTAAGGACACATTCAATAATATTGGACTATAATAAATTAATAACACAATCTTACTCATCTAAAAAAATCGTAATTTTAATACTGCGAATGCGCCTAGTATCACTGAGCCTAGTATATATATATTTTTTTTTTTTTGTAAAATGCAAAACTGTTAAAAATTGGGGCATATAAATAAGCTCAAGGATTACGATAGACTAGGAATCTGCTTTGGATTTACTTAATTTATGTAAATTCCCTATAACTCTATATGTAAGTAATTACATAAAACGTACAGTAATAGAATATTGGTCATGATCGTGTATATATTTCGTTCTCCTAGTCGTAAAGCCTACTCGTACTCGCGTAAGGCATTATATTTTTTAAGATATACTTTTTAAAACAAAAAATATTGTGTAATATGTATGTATAATGTCGTACGTCGTGACATATATCGTGTACTTTAATCTACTTATATTGTATACAAGCAAGTATGTATAGTATAATATAAGCGCATACTTTGTATTTTACCTGCTTTGAAGTGCAAGTTACGGATGTCAAACATTTTGTTTATGTTCAGATATCTGCATTGATAGAGTAGCCCCTTCTTTTAGGTGTTTAAGTGTACAGGGATACACAATTAATGCAGTTATCTCTACTCGTCCTCCAAAGATTATTGTGTGAATGATTATGTTAATGTTGTAACATTTTGTATGACATGTGTTGATTTACTTGGTGACTTAGGAAAGCCGTGCTATTTTGCTTATTTGCAATAAAATTGGAAATTTCAATATGGTTGTTTAAATAAAATTACCTTTTGGAAGATTTGTAGTAAAGTTATATTTTATATTGATACAATCACCAGGTACAGCTTTTGAGTTACAGGTTTTTACAAATATCATGTTCTTTGTCAAAGTTTATTTCAGAATTTTGCATGAAAAGGACTCGCCAATATGAACACATGTAGGTACACAATTAGACTTAGGTGACAATTTGATTCCAAATTAACTACAAGAAAATACAATAGTCCTTTCCAAAAACTAATTATTACGAGAATTTTATTAAATTGAATAAACATAGACTTTACTAGTGTTGCCACTGTGTTCTCATTCAGAGGGCGTGATCAGCGGCCGAGCCCAACACATCTCCTACTTTTCAATGTGGCAGCAGTCCTTCTATCACATTTATTTAGTACTAACTACAAATGAACGACAGTCAATAAACACTTTACATTTATTTTAATAACATGCCGAGGTAGCCTCTAACCCACCATGATTTATATAATTACACATGAAAACATCTGGCCAGCAGGTAATAGAAACTAATTTATCCTCGTATTATTAATTTACTAACACTTTAGCAGGACTGCTGCGTAGACTGTCGCACGTCATCGCAAGTAAATAAATAAAATGGAGGCGCAATGACCGTTCGAGTGATAGCAGACCATTTTAGTACTTTAAATATTATATGGTTAAAACTAAATAGGCACAAATAATCATAACAGGTGAGGAGGCAAGCTTTATGAAAATATTTATAATTCATTGCATAAATTAAATGTCTCCTATGCAATTCTCATTACATAGCCTCCCTGGAATTCACAAGTGGCCTCTATCTCACTCACCGATAACATTGGCATCTTTGAATCACATAAATGAGCCTAATATCATCCAACTATTGGTCGACTTGTGACATTATACAATCCAATTTAGCTGATGCCAACGCCCTGCCTAACTGCGTTATCGCTCACGACACTCCTATACTTACATTATACTAACTGTGAGCCTTCTCAGTGCACCGACATTTTGTTCTGCCGCGCTCTTACGGGAAATTCCATCTTTTTCCTTCCATTATATTGGATACAACACTATCACACCAAAACAATGTCCATCAACTGTAATCTGCTTAACATTTAAACTTCCCGCAGAGACATTTACTTTTCGAATCAATACAAGACACTTCATCACCAAACTAACACTTTTCCGTCACTTATCCATTTTTGAATAGTCCCTGCTGCGATAAAAAATTCTTTCAGTGTAGTGGACGCTCTCCAACCAATCCTACTTAGCTGTAACCAAAAAGAAAACAATTATTTAGAAACTCGTTGGAAAAGTAAATGAAAAAATAGAGCTGCGATTAATACACAGAAGGTAGAACAAGACGTAGATTTGAACTATTGCAAAACTGAACACAATGTCGGTAACGATTGGAAAGTTTTCACGGGTAGAAATAAAACTGTTGACTACAAACAGTGATTAACCCTTTGACGTAGAAAATAAATTGTGACTGCAGTTGCTTCATAGATAGTAGCAATGGTGATTGTGGTGTACCAAATAATATATGATCCAGAAGCGAACATATTAAAAAAAAAAAAAAAATATATAGTTGCTGCAACATACCTGCAGTGGGTGCTGGCTGCGGCTGCGCGGGCGCGGGCTGCGTGTTGGGCGGGGGCCCCACGCGCGGGCCCCTGGGGCCTCCCCGGGGTCCTCCTCGCGGGCCCCCGCGCATTGAGCGCCACCTTCCGTCGTCCGAGAAATTGTGCACGTAGTTGCTGCAATAAATACACACATTAATGTCAGATCTTGTACAAATCATTCAAACGATAAAATAAAGGACGAGCAGGTGTCTAGCAGTTTGTCGTACACTGAACTACATGCAGATTCTGTAATAGCCCCATAAACTGATATTTTGATGCAACAGTGACGATAATAGACGATTGCAACAACTAGTTCACTTTTATGTGCAGGAAAACCCATCAGATGAAAATCGATTGGCATTCTCCTTGTTTTGATGGTAGTTCAGATATGGAATAATAATGATCATGCACAGATATGAAATTCGTCAAAGTAGGGACAAAACATTCGACGCCCACAGGTTGGGTGGAGCGGCGATCTTCGCAGGGACAGGGCAGGGCTGCAGGATAGTTGCCAAGAATAGAGTTGAATAACGTGTGATTACAGAAAATTTGGAGCACCAATGGGCTGCTGTAGAAAAGAAAACATACCTACCCCTAAGTAATAGGAAAAGGAGGATGGTTAGTAGACTCACGTGTACTGCTGGTGCTGCGGGTTGTGATGGCGCCAGCCGCCGCGGCCGCGCCAGGCGCCGCGCCGCGCCGACGCCACACCGAACGTCTCCGAATTCAGCTTGCGCTCCGTCCGCCAGTCTGTCCTCTGGCTTCTACCCTTGGACCTGCAAATGTTTACCAGTTACTAACACGTTCTATGGAACATCTTTAGTAGGCTAATATGGTATTATAGCTGGCTATGTGCTTCGTCTTCTATGTGTATCGTATTACCCAGTTACTGGGTTGTGGAGGTCAGATAGGCAGTTGCTTCATGTAAAATACTGGTACTCAGCTGCATCCGGTTCGACTAGAAGCCGACCCCAAGATAGTTCGGGAAAAGGCTAGGCAGATGATGATGATGATGTGCTTCGTCTTCATTGTGACAATGATTTCCATATTCAAGTTAAATTAAAGACCTGAACTCTGCTACCTCGACAGCATTAGCAGTGGATTCAGACAGGTACCTCAAGGTGCAGATGGAATTTCACGATGAGCATAGTTTTGACATCGCGGTCTAGGATTTGGGGGTGGTGCCTTCATCAATATTGCACCGCCTTTTGGAGACTCTCCAGGCTACCGCAAAATAAAAAGATTAGTTCAAAGTAATGTCTCACCTCTCAACAGCCTCACAGGAGATGTTGTCAAAGAAACTCTTGGTCTTGTCATACCCTGTGTAACCATTCTGGTCTTCGTCTACTTCCGGTTCACCCGCACCGGTCTCATTTCCTGAATCATCCTTCTTGTCAACTTCAACACCCTGCGGTATGATAATTACTTCAGACTCCTGCGAAGACCGGAAAGTAAAAAAAAAAACAAATTAAAATTTTTGTTTCATATATTCAAAACAAAATAAAGTACAAACAGGGAAGCTTTTATACTACTAAGCATGCTCGAAATGACATCAAAAGGTGAATACTTAAAAGGTTCTTGCTAAACTTTTCCAATAGCCCATTATTTCTCAAGTCTGTGCAACCATAAAAATGCTGAAAGTATTTTGAGAGGGGACCATGGCTAAGGCATCCGATCCTAGATGAAAAACGAGGCGAAGCGCGTGATCGGTTTTGCCCTTTCAGAATGTATTCTAATTCAATACGGTTTTTTTTTCCCCCAAGTTTTGTCTTGCTAGCCTAAGCAGGATAACACACGAAAATTTTACTTATAAATGGCGAAGAGCCCATGAGAACATGGAACAAGAAAGGAAAATCCGCTTCAGCTGTCAACACTAGAAATGTTTGCAGTTGGTTACAGTAATAAATTGGCCTTTGTTTACAGAAACTAGGTGTTTACGAGCTTACACGACGATGATGAATATTTAAAGCTACATTAAACCCTATTTCTCAAACTGAAGATCTCCGCAGGCTGTTTTGGTCAAATTCTTTTCTCATATCGTCTGCTTCAGAACAGGACCCGTATTTACATTTTTTCGGCCAAATATTTGTTTCCATCAAAATCGATAAAATATGTAGCCTGCCGTAGAATGGCAAAACATAGACATAGTTGCACGCAAGGTCGGTAAAACTGAGGAATCTAGGACCTTTTATCCTACTTGTTGGTTGATATTTAAAATACAACTTTTCTTGTTAAAAAAGGGTTATGTATTTACACGGTTCTGTCCTGCACTGACGCTGACAATATTTGGTCTTGACCATTCATTCAAATTTAAAAGCAATAGAGCACACGGGATATTTTGCAAATCAGACTTTCTACGAGTCAAGACCCTATTTAACTCAACATGAATAACTGACAAAAAATGTCCACACTGAAAAAGGTTAATTCAGCGTGACGATGAACTCACGGAAGGACAAGTGAATTAAAAAACCTGAACAGGAAATCAGATTGTTCTTACACCTGCCGGCCTAGCATGACCGCTGTAGAAACGGGCTATGTCTACGGAAGAATCGACAATTTGACAGATATTTCTATCGTCCCAAGCATGGCGATTTTAAGAATGTAGAAAAGAAATGCTTCTTTTCTTCAGTCGACACAAGTCTACAACGTCGAGCATGACGACCATATTTTCTCTTCTTTTGACATTTGGGGGTAGAAACTTTACTTCTGACAAATGTCAAACTAGTCTTATTAAAAACTAAATACGAGAAACTACGTTTCGTGGTTGCGTTGAGTTACGTTCAAAAGGTTGAAATGTTATGTAAAATATTTAGGTTTAATTTCGCGAAAAAGATCCAGGTCTGGATCCAGGATGCAGCAACACCATCCCGCCCACGAAAAATGAAAAACTCGTGCAATTGGCAACTTTTTTTTGTTAACTAAACGTAATAATATTCAGGGAATATAAACATCACGTGATACGTCCCCGTTGCTATGGAAAGAATTTCTGTCTATGTCTTCGTAGAAACGCGAGTCGACGGGGTGCGCCATGCTCGGCCAGAAGAAATGTCAAGTTGTATAGAAAAGATTTCTTGTCGTTTCTTGGTAGAATAGAGATAGAATGGTCATGCTAGGGGGGCTGATATACTCGAAATCAGATTGTTTTAACATTTGAAATTATCAGTAAGCAGATACTACAGTCATCTGCTACAGTCCTACAAACCCATTATGCATTATCCGCATGCTCAGCTTACTTCTTAGACAAACGCACGCGTTGTTCGCAAGTAGTTCCTAAGCATCTGAATTTCTTAAACCTAATTTAGAGGGTAGTAAGTAAATTAAAAACACGTTACTCAACATTTAAGTTTTACCAGGTTCAAAAATAAACACAGTTACGTCTTGTGGTACATATTTTGTTGCCTTTTTATTCATAGCAAATTGTAATTACGTTATCAGGCAATAATTTCCCATTGAACGTCATCAAACGAATGTGTAATTGCTTCAATTCGCGTTCAAACGTAAGCTCAAATCGATTAGAGATCGTAATTGGCATGTAACACAATATACCGAATACCGACTAGGGCATAATTGTAACGGCGCGTAATTACTGATTATGAATGGGACCCCACTGGTTTAAATTGATTTCATTTCAGTTAGAATAAATTTTATAATATGATATTTCGACGTGGTAGCATTTTCGTAATGAAAATATCTTAATTTTGCTGTCGATAAAGTTGGAACCTGTATTTCGTATTCGATAGGCTAGTATTTTTCTCAACACAATCTAATTTCTCAACTGTATTGTCATAATGTAAAACCTGTCTAAAAGGCGGACATGTAAGCTGAATTCTGACAAACATAACATTAAACACTTTCGCAGCCAAGTTCAAATAATAATTTTTTACTTGAATGCTGAAATCAAAAGCTATGTATAACGACGACGACTCTGGAGGCGGGTTGTGGGCACACGAACCAACCCATACGCTGGGTGCAGTACCGAAAATGTTAACAGGTATCTTTTTACAATTTACGAATAAAATAATTATGTTTGGACACCTAATCAATGAGGCCGCAGTGACAACCATTGTTCTACGCAACGTGACGCGAAAAGGCGACCTATTATAGTTAGAAACGGTAATCCTCACCTCAACTTTCACCTCGCCATCAGAAATCTTGGCTTTAGCAAGTTGGCTGCGCAGCTCTTCAAACTCAGTGTTGGCTTGTTCGAAGTCGTAGTCCTTGTCGAACTTGAGGGTGTTCTTGTTGCGGGGCACGAAGCCACGTCCGCGGCCACGGGGCCGGCCTCTCCAGCCTCCGCGGTTGTAGCCCTGGCCCGCGCCCGAGAAGTTACCTGGGTGAAAATAACATTTTATAATTATAGCTAGCCTGTACTGTCCCCACTGCTAAGGAATACTTTCAAGACGTCTTCGCCATGGTCAGCCGCGGCCACGTTTCGCGGTTTTTAGGCGTGATAATCCTGTTTTACGGGCCCACCGCGGATTTATAAATACCAAGCCAAATGAAAAAGACCTGGTTTTGAAAAATAAGTCAGATTAGATGAAAATGTAATGAAGGATCTGGTAACCTGTATGTTATGTATCACGGCAATCACAGAGACCGCCACACGTACGGGACTCCACGAGAGTGGAAATATTACAAAGAACAAATAATGTCACAGGTCTTTGACCTCTTCCGTTTATAAGCAGACTATGGGAAAGGGTAACAACTGAGATATTTAAAATAAACGTAGAGCAAAAGAAATGTTTCGCCGCCTGCGAGACCCAAATAAATTGGAATCAGGGGAGGACAATAAACTTACCAGATTGGTGATGATGAGGATGCTGGTTTGTGAGCGCCTGGTTGTGCTGATTATGCTGGTTATGTTGCTGATGCTGCGAGTGTTGAGAGTGTTGCGAGTGTTGCGAGTGCTGCTGCTGCAGCTGATGGTGCATGGGTTGTTGCGGCTGGTGCTGCTGTTGCGGTTGGTGAGGCACGGGCGCGCCGCCGCTGGGGTAGCGCTGGCGGTTGCGCGAGTTCGTGCGGTTGCGGTTCGCGGGCCCCTTTTGCGCCTGCCCGTTGCTGCCACGTCGACTGTCCCGTTGCTGGCTAGACCCACTTGCCACAGAGCCGACCTGTAAATATGTGTGTTAATAATATTCAGACGTAACGTCGCCACCACATTATGCAGTGATGATACTTGGTTTGTTTAAATATAGTAAAAGTTGCAACAGAAAGGAAGGGAGAATGTTCCATGTAATTTAACAAAAAATAAACTTTTATTTTGAGTGAGCAGTAAGTAATTTAAGTTTTATGTATGGTTGTTTTAAACATTGAAATCCTCTATCTCAAATTAACTCTTTAGCAGTATGTAATATTCTTATAAATAGAAATAATAAAAATTTCAAAGTAATTCAGGAATGCCAACTTGCCCAAAACATTAATTAACATTCACACCACTGCATGAATATACAAACAATATTTAAATGCAGGTCAAAATATACTATAAACAGATTCTTCAGCTCATACTTTCCAATAAAAAATTATCAGAAATAGATGATTTCTACTCGAACTGGGATATAAATAAATAAGCAACAATCAATTCACTTGCCGCATGTACTGATTGCGAGAATATCCCTCCAGAATCTGCTGTTGTGGTCTATGGCAAAGCCGCATCCAGAAAAATGTATTTACTAAATCTTAATTATTACTGCTTAATTTACTTAATTGATTGCCTACAACTAATTATGCTAACTTATTGGGACTATTGAAACCTTAGGATCCTAACTTAAGTTTATTTTGGTAATTTAATGGTACTGTAATAGTCATATTCCAAATTACTTGATGAGTTAGTTTGTTTATGGATATACCTGCGTGCCCTGGTCAGCAGTCGGGCTCTTCCTGTGCGCGCCGACAGCGGGAGTTCCCGACCGCGATGCGCTTTGCTGAGATCCTCCTCCAATGAGGTCAAGCATCGAGCCTACAACACATTTTCTTGTACACAAATAGAAGAAAAAAAAAATAACAATACTTCACTATGCTATGCTTTGATGAATCACAAATTGCTTTTCAATGATCATTTTTTTTAATTTTCATACAAGCAACAGACCAAGGAGAAATGATAATGCATGTTGCGATTTTTTTTTTGTTATTTTTGTAAATGCATGCTGTTGTTGTTATTGTTTTGTTAATATTGTTGCATCGTAATTGTGTAAATCTTATGATTTTTAAGAACTTCAAGTAATTTATTTGTGTCCCAACACCACATGGTAAATATGTAAGATGAATCCTTAACCCATCTACTATGTATGTTAACAATTAATTTAAAATTCGTATTTTATCAAATTAGTAGTTTTACTTATTTCTGTATAAAACATAAAGAATTAAATATAATTGGCCAAAATGGCCTAATTCTGATTAGGTGTTGTCTAATAAGTGTAATACTCATGTTTAAGAGTTTCAAGTTAGAAATTAAAATCAATTGTGTGAAAATGTAAACAAATACATTAATATATACAAACATAAATATGCAAGTTCTTTGAACTGTTATTCTGTAAACCTATATGATATTAGTCTGCATGCAAGTTTGGTGGAAGCACAGGAAATTGATCATAACTAGATACTTTATTAGTTAAACCAAAACCATAAGTTTTACTACCAAAGATGTAAGATGTTGTAAAGTATCTTTTTATGATGCTGCAAAAATCGCAAAGTAGCATGTATTGAAGCAGAAGCTAAAATTATCCAAGAGCAAAAACCTTGGTCTTTCACTTGATTGGCGTGATGCGCCACTCCTGAGCCAATTGGCCCTGTGACAGGCGGGGGCTGGGGTGCCAACTCCACCGAGGTTTGCGGAGACAACTCACTGGTCTTGTTGAGCTGAGCATGAACACCTCCGGGGAAACCAGCCATCGGGTGGTACTGTTGGTAAGGCGTCTGGCCAACAATGGGGTGGTTGTATTGCCCTGTGAACTGGCCCGGCGCACTGCCCGCGCCGAGCGTCGGTGGCACAGACATCTGCATGATGGCCGGGTCATTGGGTAGAGAAGGAACATTGTTCAGCACTCGGATATCCTTGATGTCAGAACCACGAAACAAGATGTAATCATACACCTGGCTCTGGGGCGCAACAGGGTATTGCGTCTCTCGATCCTCCGTACCAAACGAACGCACTGTAGAGAGAAACAGTTCATTAACCTCATGTGATATAATTTGAAGGTAGGTGAATAGTTTTTGTTTGAGAAAAAAAATGATTTTCTAAGTTACATGCTAATGAATCTTTTACTTTACAGGGTAGTCTAAATACTATTTGCAACCATGTTTTTTTTTTCCATTTAACAGTGGGATCTTGAACACAAAAAAAAAATTGGTAGATTGATTTAACTGTTAACCACCTACTCATCTGAGAATAGTAAAAGTAACGATTTTTTAGGACAGATCTACCGTCAGTTTTTATCACCTGCTGAAGAAAACAAAATTTTAGCATACCTAAGACAGTATCAACGTCATCAATGTGAAACCGCGGTCATAGGCGGGACCAACCATTTCTCTTTGAGGGTAGAAGAAAAACAATGTGATACATTTAGCTAAAAATCATGGAAAATTACGGGGAAAATGCCCAACAATAAACATATTGGACGCTTTCCCAAACAATAAACAAAGATGGGCATAAATCGGGAGGGAAAAAGAGAACGGCTTTCTAGAGACGTCGATCGATGTTCCTACAAGAAAAAATAATTCAAGGCCAAGATATACAAGAAGAAATTATTAAATTGATGACGATTAATGCGAAAAAGAACCTTGTTATAAGATAACAGTATCCATTTGTCAACTTACCGGTAGCCAAAGCGATGGTACATTCCTGAGGATCGACGGTGAAAAGCCGGCCTTCGTAGCGAATGTCAGCTTTAGATATTAGGCTTATCTTGGAGCCCAATTCAGGCATTCCAGAACTCATAATGTCACTTTGGAAATTACTCGCCGATGTTAAAGATTTTTAACGATATCGTCGACCATTGAAATCAGCCACCGAGTAAAATGACTGACGGGAAGTTGGCAACAAGCGATGCGTTTACAAACAGCTGTAATGAGTGGGGGAACTTTGGAAACATACTATTTGGCCATATACAAAAACTAAAGCATATAAATTTCAAAGCAAATGTATTTTGTTGAATAAAACACCAAAAAATAGGAATTTATTTCAGAACCACTCATGTTATTGTAAAAAGTAATACAATAATCGCTCTTATCAATCAATTCCTATCAAATTCAATGAGTCATCATTTCATCAATAAACCATCAGATTAACATTGTTGATGGTAATCTATATTTATTTTGCTTGACTTGAAATTAGCACCTTTCAGTGACTAATAAACCATTAATAATTAAATCAATAGTTTGGGTATCATTTGTTTCATTTGAATAATTTTACAACTTCTTGCCTAGTTAGTCGATTTTATTTGTCACCATACACTGCATAGATAGTTTTACAGCATAGAGGAATCCATGTCATATCGATATTTTTCATTTAGAAAGTTATCCTAATCGTTACATCTCTACCGGTGTCCGTTGCGTTTTGATTTGACGCGCTTGACGGAAAATATTGATTTCGGAATTATAAATCCGGTATTATTCATTTTTAAAGTGCGGTGTTATTATTTAGGTGTTCTAAAACTTGCATACAAAGTGGTATATGTTACGTACGCGTAATGATGATAGAAACTCCTATAAGTTCTACGCCTGGACTAGCCAGGATAAGTGTTGGCGGGAGTAGCAATAGTTCTATTAGAAGACGAAGTCTTATTCCGCAGAAAAGACCTAGAAATGAGGTTTGTGGCATAAATCACAAATATATGTATGTTAATTTGAACACATTTCTCCTTGATTGTTTATTATCTACTTCCTGAAGTTCAGGCTTGTACGTTATGCGGCATTTTTTGTCGGCTTGCTTATTGCTATTCTGTTAATTTGCAGAATGGCAATAGGCAACTATATTCTATTGAAACTTTAAATTCCATAAGTTTTCTTTACTTTCATGTCTTGTAATGACAAAGAAAGGCTACTGTGGACATCTGTCTGTAACACTGAATTATTACCAAATTCAAATAAAATGAATGGCCTTATCAAAGAGAAAGCTATTAAAAAGGGTGCTTACTTAAAGAATCAGGTTTCCGGTACAGACGGGTTGGTACAGTGCCCCACACCATTACCTGACCCATCTCACAAAGCAAAAAAGAGGCAAATGGGCCAGGTAATGCTGCTCACTGACTGTACCGTTCGGTGCAGGTATTAATTTCTATGTTATCTTATGTGCTCACTTATAAAGAAACAGGTATAACTATATTACATGCAAGTTAGCCCTGAACTGATCGGTACCCACCTGCCTTTACCGGAAACCTGCTGCTTTATGTAAGCACCTAAAGTTATCACAAAAAGTTGTAATTTGGAAATACTTACACAATTATTTTGAAATGAATACAAATCCAAATAAATAGTTCCTTTTAAAAAAAAACTTTATTTAGTTTAACTCTTTTTTTCCAGGAGCGCAATGATGATGATGCTGAAAGATCTTCATTGGTGGCATCGGAGCGTGCTCTGGCCACATCAACACCTCAAACATCATCACCCAGAAGAGGCAGGGATACCATGTCGTCATCACCACAGAAAGAGCACTTTCAAGGATGTCTCAAGCTTTATGCTGAAAATGTAAGGGCACAATTTCTTTATATTATGTAGTTTTTTTTCACTACCTTGCTCAATTATGAGCTAGCTATGTTAAGGTGGAAGCGTAGGGGTAGCCTGCGAAGTTCAAATTTTCTTGTTTTTTTTTTTTTTTCAGGGTAGAATTAAATGAATTTAAAGAGATTGATGATTTTAATTATTAAAATTTGGTAAATACATGCGTATTACGGCCGCAAATCATATTTTGTTAAACATACAGTCACAGTACACTATATGACTGGCAGATTGCAAAAACTTATTTTTTTTTTAATTTCTCAATATATTGTCGCTTTCCACCTTAATACAATTCAGTGACTCAAGCATCTGGGAACATATTTTGACTCTAGCAGAAAAGAACACAAAAACATCTTTTATTTCTGTAATTTCTGAACAAAATCCATGTTATGGCAACAGCATCCATCTGGTGTCCAGTGATTGAAGATCTTTGCCCACTGTCCCATTAAAAAAAATGACGAACTCTTTATTTGTTTTATTACAGAAAATAACAAAAGACAATGCATGGAACCTGCAGCTGATAGACTTCATGACGTCAATGTTAAGAAGACATGACTCTCGCATGGATAACTTGCAGACTGCCTCTACAGTAGTGGATGCGTCTGCTAGGATATACTCGTTCAGGGTGGATGCGGTGCACTATGATGTATTGAAGATGGCTGGAGGACTTAGTAAAGCTGCTCAGGTATGTGTGTTGAAAATTATAAACTTATTAATTAGCCAGAGTATCTCTAGGTAATCTCTGAAACTAATTCAATTTATTAAATTCAACTAGTTATCAGCTCTTTTGAAAAGTCCCGAAATAAATTAGGTATTTACATTTTCTTATTTATTTATTGTTCATATTTTATGGGAGAATTGCCAGGCGCAATTGCTAGCCCGCGAAATTAGTATTTATCAAAAAAAAAGCAAAGAACTTTTAATTTCTTGCTTTTACCTTAACTTGAACATTCAGAAAATATCCAATTTTCTTGATTGCCAGTTGCACTGAACAGGGGTCTTACCATACACACACATAATATGACAATATTGACAATCTGTTAATATTAAGTCATCATGGTTCTGTTGTGAAAAAGAGATCTCACTTAGCTCCATCTTTCGCTTGCAGACACACTGAAACAATGGCTTGTAACTAAAATGTCACATGAACTTGTCCTTAGATTTGCTTATTTTGATACTAGTGATGTACTAACTGTAATCCAAAATAAACCCTCATCTGTAACATTCTTTTATAGAATAGAATATTTATTTGCGTAAAACTTGGTATACAAGGGTGTTAAATTCAAATTAAGACACAAGCATGTTTAGCTAGGATAAAACATAGCATGCGAAATTTTAAAGACAAGTTAAGCAATCTTTTTTTTTTTAATAAAACATCAACATTTTTTTCCATAAATTCTTTTAAACTATAAAAACTACACTTGACTAACCACTTATGAAATTTAATTGTAAATAATTTTATATGTAAAGCTTTGAAATGCCTTGGTATTTTATTTGTGAATGTGCACACACATTGCTAAGCAGTTACTATTGTATTTAGACTAAAAGAGGCAAAAAAGACGATGATAACATGCAAGATGAAGGTGCAGTGGACGGTGAGACTGCAGCTCCCACCAAGAAGAAAAAGAAAAAGGCCAAAGGTGCCATAGCTTCTAACCCTGCAGTGTTCAATGGGGATTTTGATACTAATGATTGTATAGGTAAGTCGTATACAACCTGTTTTTTTATATCCCATAACTCTAGGGTTATATTCTGTAGGTAAAAATAATACTAAAACTCCTAGAATAGGTGGTCCAAAAATGCATAGTTTCGGAGATATCATCAATCATAATTAAATTAGGTTAAAAATTGTCACCAGTATGACGAATCTTTACTTTTGCAAAGTTGCCAAACTTCGCAGTAGCGTAGTAAAATAGTAGTAGTTTCATTGAATGCGCCCTAAAATCTCGGATGAAGAATAAAGCGCTAATGTGCAACCAACCAACTTTGACTGCTCTGAACAAAATAGCATATTTTAACAATTATTAAGCTAAGTCACGCCAACCAAATAGGTAAGGTTACAACTGAGACCAACTATGCGCGATTCAAGCAAGAGCTGTTGCAGCAGCGAGCGCACAAGTTGGTCGCCGTTAAGGCTTCGTACAGACGAGCAGCACTTTGCTGTCGACAGAGCCAACTTCAGCTGTCGACAGAGGCAACTGCAGCTGCCGCCATTGGTCGGCGTTTGCCGTGGACAAGTGGACAGCAAACGCAGACCAATGGCGACAGCTTAGTATGAGCGCAGCGCGCTCGCTGCCTTGTCATTGCACACAGCGGCGCACTACAACAATGCTGTCGACATGGTGGGCAGCAGTCGGCGTGTCGAATACTGTAGCAGTTGCTTCTGTCGACGGCTGCAGTTGCCTCTGTCGACAGTTGAAGTTGGCTCTGTCGACTGCAAAGTGCTGCTCGTTTGTTTGACACCTAAGAGTCTACGGCACATCACTCAATGAGAATGTTTTGGAGGATATATTATACAGGTCGGGTTAAACTCAAGTTGAATCAGCTGTTTTTAGCACTATCAATAACACTTGAAACGGTATAATTATTTACCATGTTTACTATTTGTTTTAAGTTCCTGATACTTCGGCGCTGTTGTAAACGCCATGATCCCGTGTCAAGTGTGATTGATAGTGTTAGTGACCATGTCACTTTAAAAACTTATATGTTTTTAACATTTTACTTCTTTTCTATAACAGATCCATTTTTCGAGAGGCTGGCTGCGACAACTGGCGATGTGACGTCGTCGAACAGAGCATTCAACGCGACTCTGCCCATACACGACAAAACACTGGCTTTAATATTAAGGTACAGTCAGAATCATTTCACAGAACAGGACAGGAACATAAAATGGCACACCATTACATCACGAGCAAACCCCTACGCACTTATTTGCGCCCTATTCATATGCCGATTTTTGCAGTTTCATTTAAAGTGGTTCTAACATTCGAACCACCGAAAAAATCCAGACCAGAGACAAGTCCAAAAAAAGTTAATAACATTTTTTTTTCACTTCCCAGAACCGACGATCGATTCTTAGAAGAAATAAAAGAGAACATTCCAGAAGAACAAAACATAGACCTGTCAGAACGAATCACTTTAGCTGCCAAGCTACTGCCTGCGTTTACGAACAGCGACCATATTTGTGAGCCTTTCACCGGGTTCTCTATCTCCAACTGGGATCCAGATACTGAGGACACGTGAGTTATATATATTTATTTATTATTTGTAAAAATGTAAACAAAATAAAAACTAAGAAGTTGTTCTTAGTGTAGAGAAGTACACTAAAGACTTCTTAGTCTCAAAGAGGAAAAAGAGTATATCTGCGAATTTATACTCTATTCTTTTTGCCAACTTGTAAGAGTAACTGGATGGCAAATAGGTAAGGCGGAAAATCATCAACGCGACGGTCAATCTTATAATATTTGCGAGGTTAGATAATATAACTCACTTAAGCTTTTGTCCATAGAAAACACCATTTTTGAATGTACATGTGCTTGCATCCATTCAACTTTCTGCTCCTGAATAAGTGTAGTTAATCCCTTATTCAATAGAGAGATCTGCCGCAAGAAGGCAAAGCTTTAATAAATCACACACCTTTAGCAACATAAATCAGTATTATTGATATTGTAAGCAGATTATTGTATCTTTCTTCAACCAGTGACAATCGTGTAAGCAACTGGGTGGAAGAGAACCGGCTGAACTTGTCGCAGCAAGCGCTGGCGTTTGACGTGAACGCTGACGTCGAGCCGATACCGCAGGACGAACAGCATAACGACTTGTATGGTATGTGTTTGTTTTTTTATTGAAGTGAAACTTCTTATGCGACTTCCAACAAGGTTGCGTTATACGTTTAACGCTACCATGGAGGGGGAATAGAAAAAGACAGAGCGACAGAGAATGCGTGGCACTCAAACGCATGCGTGTAGTATTACGAAGTTTCACTTTACAATGCATACAGGAAACCTTTGCACTGTAATTACTCAAGAATTACCTTTTACAAGAAGCAAACCTTTAGTTACTTATTTTTTTGTTTAGCTTTTTAACTGACATTGATACCCTGCTAAGCAAATAAAAAAAAAAAAATGCAGAAACTTGTACAACTTTTACAGTAAATCTTACATAGGGACCTCCTTTTAAGTAAATTATATACCTGTGCTAGGCCCCGCTTTAATTACAAATAAAAAATGGTAAAAGTGGTGTACAAAAATATAATTAAATTTAAACAAGAATTTATAAATTAAAAAAAAAAAAGAACTTTGAAAACACTCCTAAAATAGTGTGTGTGAGTGTGTGCATGTGTGCATGCGTGTGTGTATGTGTGTGAGTGCGTGTGTGTTTCTTTTCAAGTCATATTGACGATACTTGCAGCAATATTTCAATGTCATCATAGGTCTTCAATTTTAGCCATTGAACTAATGCCTTTTTGCAGTCTTTAGTAGTCATGGGATAGATGTTAATTATTTTATTATACAGGGTAGCGGCATTTGTATTGAATTGTCTTTTTGCATAACTAGTTTAAGAGAATTCTACTGGTGCAACACGGTGCTTTCTTCTTCTTTCCTGAGAGTTAAGGTCATATGGCAGGACTTTGTGTAATTTTAAGATAGCGTGAAGTATGAACAATTTTCTGACTGTGAGAATACCGCTTAGGGAGTATAACTCATTGGTCGGGAATCTGAACGGTTTGGTGTACATGACCTTGATAAGAGATCTCTGTGCTCGCTCTAGCTCAAGAAACTTCGTTTTTGTCGCACCACCCCACACGGGTATGCAGTAGATAAGAATTGATTGAGCCAGAGAGACATAGATTTCTGTTAACATTTTTTTAGTTGTCACATGTCTTAGGTTCTTAAATATCCAAATAAGTTTTCTCGTACGGGCCATGACCATATCTGTGTGTGTATGCCAAGATAACCGCTGATCAACGATTATACCTAAGTATTTTATATGAGTTACTTTTTCTATGTTTTTAGAAGAACAATTTGTGCTAGAAGCATTATGACAAGTGTGGATTTTGAGAGTTTCGTTAGGTCCGGGTTGAGTGTTATCGTAGTTTGTAAATATATTGTTTTAGAAATATTTAGTGTTAGAAGATGTGAGTTCAACCAGTTGGCAATTTCGAAAAGACCCTTTTCAGAAGATTGATATACGGATTCCCATGTGTCGCTAGAAAAAACAATAGCTGTGTCGTCTGCAAATGCCATAAATATTTAAGTGTCTCTAATATTTATTAGAGAGAATCGGCAAGTTTTTAATTAACTAGCAGTGTTATTTAGCTTCTAATCCGATGGATGGATTGTGAAAGAGTGAATAAAATGAATGAAAGAGTGATTGATAGAAGAGAATGGAAGAAAAAAACGTGTTGCGCCGACCCCAAGTAACGTGGGACACGGGCAGCAGTGGCGGATCTATCATACAAGCTGAAAAGCCCGGCTTGCCTAACAATCAAACACAACAAATAAGAAAAAAAAAACATTCCAAGCAAAAACAAAAATTTATGTCAAAATAATAATAACGTCAAATTTCGCGTGCATTTATCAAGAATTTACGATGAACGACGTTGCCATTTTTTTTTCTAATATAGCTCCTATTAGTTGGGCTTTGCTCCCATTGATATGGGAGCAAAGCCCAACTATAAAGGGTGTAAAACACCTCTTAACGAAGCCGAAAGGCACTGGTTCTCCCTGTCATTGCGATCATTTTTTTGTTCTACACCATACCTGGGAACCTTCTAGTTACGGAGATATTAGGGGTCAAAGTTCCAACTTTTTGACAAGTATTTTTTTAAATACGAGTTTTTAATGTAAGATTTTTACTTTAAACACCTCCACGACCCTCGTACTATTCAATCCGTCCATCAGCACAATGTTTTGAGTGCGTTACATTGAGTTCTACCACAAAACATGATTTTACACCCCCAAAAAAAAAGTCGTTTCCCAGCAATAATTTTTGCGTAAAGTTACTTAGTTTCATGTACAGAATGCTTGGTTGACGGCTTCGTGATGAGGTGATTTACACCCTGTATGCATAAATAGCTATAGTTTAAAAAATTTGAAGCCAAATGACACTCATCCTTATTTTACTGCCCATCAGTGGTGTGCGTCCTATGATTAGGCTATTTATGCAATTATTATTTATTAGGTATAAGGCAAAGATCTTGTAGCCGCAAAAGCCAAATATTATAAGATACTTTTGTTCTAAATTTGTTATATTTTTAAAAACATCATTTACATTGTCTCGATTTCGAAGTAATATTATAGGTACCTGGCTGTATGTTCAGAATGTCTTTTGCTTGTGTTTGAGAATTTATGACGATTCGCATAATGCAACCCGATGTCGTTATGGGTATCATAATGAAACCGCTGTCAGTTTTGTAATTTGAATATAACGAAACCGAAGTAGATAAAAATGTTTGTGCACTCTGCAATTCCAGACGACGAGCCTCTCGGCGGCATCGAGAGCGACGAGGAGGCGGACGCGGCCGTGGCGGCGTGCGTGGCGCGCGCGCTCGTGCCGCCCGGCGCGCGCCTCGCCGACATGCGCCCGGCGCGCGCCGGAGACGGGCGGCTGGAGTACTCCTACTGCGGCGCCATCGTGGCCGCCTGGGCCGGGCCCAGCCACTGGAAGCTCAAGAATAACAGAGGTGACGGCAGACAACCATTCTTTTAAAAACAACTTTCTGCCAATTTAGACCCCAGACAAACTAACTTTTGTATAACGGGCTGGTGTCCGCAACTCCAAATCCTAAACGCGTTTTTTGCGTACGGGTGGAGAACATTATTCGATCCACCCTAGTTCCCCGAAAAAAGCCAGCTCGTTAGTATTGCTGATGATCTCGCGGAGAATATCTAGGTTAGTTAAGTGACGTTCTATCAGCATAATGATGATAAAAAAATCTTTAAAGACCTACGTAATTTTCACAATTGTACTTTACTCCAATATTGTATAGATCACACGCCGAAATTGCTTAAATATGTGTAAATTAAAAAGAATCATAAACGTGTTACCATCTATTTAAATAATATCTTCCATTTCCGTAGCCTCAAAAATGTCCGAACGCACCCAATCAGTGGCCGGTCGCCTCACCGCGGAAGGCAAAAAACCTCCCCGAACGAAACGTCAGCTAGACTTCCTAGGGGTCGGCCTAGCGTTCGACTGCCGAACGGACCCGGTGGGAGAGTACGAACCGACCCAACCGGCCAAGATCATGATTAGCAGGAAGACGCTAGCCACTGGACATACGTGGAACGAGGCTAACTTTAAAACTCCTATTGATAGGTAAGTTTCTATACTTTATTACTTCGCTGATAAAGCCGATTTGTTACATTGCAAGTTCACAAAACTACATAGATATAAAGGGTGTAAACCACCTCTTAACGAAGCCGAAAGGCACTGGTTCTCCCTGTCATTGCGATCATTTTTTTGTTCTACACCATACCTGGGAACCTTCTAGTTACGGAGATATTAGTTAGGGGTCAAAGTTCCAACTTTTTGACAAGATTTTTTTTAAATACAAGTTTTTAATGTAAGAATTTTACTTTAAACACCTTCTCGGCCCCCGTACTATTCAATCCGTCCATCAGCACAATGTTTTGAGTGCGTTACATTGAGTTCTACCACAAAACATGATTTTCACCCCCAAAAAAAAAGTCGTTTCCCAGCAATAATTTTTGCGTAAAGTTACTTAGTTTCATGTACAGAATGCTTGGTTGACGGCTTCGTGATGAGGTGATTTACACGGTGTATAAATTAAGGCGCTTTAGTGTCGGTCAAATTACCCGTCGCGTTATTATAAGCAGGAATATCGGTACTTGAGTGAATCTATAAACTTTGTCTTAATAAAAATAACAAAAGTCACAATAGTGGTATAAAGTGTCAACAAAAAAAAAATCGAGTGCAGTAACTACATGCAGCTGTAAAAGGTGTATGACGAAAGATACCATATGAACACCTCAGAAATTCTTAAAATTTTTGCCCCTTCAAAAATCACAAAAAACACACGTCTTATCTATTTCAGAGGTCTAGACGAGTCCCACTTCCGCAAACTGTTCCTGCGTCAAAACGTGATGATGATGCGCAAGCGTGACCTCGAGCACAGCAAGCAACCAGAACCGGAGCCCGTCACCGTGGAAGAAGCCAGAGATTACGACTATAACAACGAGAACGATGCGTCGTACTGTCCTAATAATATTCCAGTGAGTATCCATGTAGTTGAAATAGACAAAAGACTTGGCAGAACCTCTTATTTGTCAACAAACTGTCCCGTGCAACTTCGTCTACGTCACATTTTGTCCGTTTTCGCAACATTTTTCATTGCTGCGCCACTCCGTTTGGTCGTAACGTGATGATATGTGACCTATAGCTTTCGTCGATAAATGTCAATCAAACACTAACAATTTGTCGAATCGGACCATTACTTTCAGATATTCGCATGTTCAAGCAAACAAAGAAACAAACTCTTCAGCTTTATAATATTAGTATAGATATAGTTCTTCAGTTCGGCAGTGGTGTGTTAGTATCGCACGGCAGTAAAAGAACGGAGCTTTTTAGTCAGCTCTTGTTTGTAATCTCAAAGTTCGTGTTTCTGGTTAAAACAATGACCTCTCCCCACGACTTAGTCTAGAGTCTTCATGCAATTAAATGGAAAGCTTCAACAAAAACATATATTTCTTAGCTTTGACAGCCAGAATTATTGAGATCCGTAAGACAGTATGTTTTATCGGAAGTAACGAACTCGTTCACGAAGTGTAAAAGCTCAATAAGAAGAATCAAAGACGATTTGTAAAAATCTATTTGCATAATGAACATCATTTATCAAAATAAAATGTAACAATGAACTCGTTTTAGGACGGAGACGACTGGTGTAACGAAGACGCTACTGCTGCGGGGGATTTACATGAACAGGTGAAAGCCGCCGAGCCTGAAGAGATTACCGACATGCTGGAACCACCCACTAAGGTACACAACTATACTTTGTCTTGTAACACTATTTTGTTTTGGGTAGTAATTAAACCGACATCTACTTAATAGCATTTTTGTCGTCCAAAATAATAACTTGTCCTCTAAATAACTAACTCGGACACCATCAATGTGCATATAAAAAGTACTATCTCTGCTACCACATGTTATCGATATCAGCTACTGTAAATATCAGCATGGTTTTTATTTTATATTTGTTATATGTATTCAAGCAGTAAGCTTCTAAAAAAACTATATATGGCATCCATAAAGTAATTCTATCGACTTCTATTTTTATAACTTAGTATGTTTAAAACCCAGTTATTTATGACTAATTCATAACTCCTCCTATAATTTATTGATCATAAAATGTATCTAAACTAACCATCAAATCTATAGCCATTTAAAATAAGAAACAAGACAATAGTAGCATTTTTTTGTGTTAAATTCTCCTAAATTTCTAAGGTCATGCATAGTAAACATTGATATTTTGTGATAAACTTAGTCGACGTAGCCCCGCTGCTCTCCTATTTCTGTCTGCAAGATTTAAAGTAACCTAACACGAAGTGGATATCGGGGTCTTAGTTCGCTCACAAGGCCCCGCTATCCCCTTCGAACCTAACCTGTCAGAGTCGGGGTGCCGTAAGTCCCGAGCTCGCTTCGCTCGTTCTCGCATCCTATGTCCTCCTTGCCGCAATGCCTTTTTTTACGATGTTGAGGAGTGTTACTGCTTATTTTAACTAAATAAAAGATCTACAATCTAGTGGACTATTATTTTTTGGTGGTTGTGGCCAGTGGCGCCCGTTTCGCTCCATCGTTGCAGTAGGTATTTTCATGTTAAAAGAATACGACGTATTATTTTACATGCTAAGTTATATTAATTATGTTTTTGAGTTGATGCCTGAAATACATTTTTTTAAAGGAAGTTACGTTGAAGCTGTATTTATATAACGTAAAATATTGGTGAGTTGTAAAATCAGTGGCTGAGTTAGTAATTTATTTATATGGTGATGATATAATCACGGAGACAAGTAAAAATAATTGTTGCACTTTATTTGACGCTTTCTTTAAAATATTTAGTTGGCGTTGTAAAAAAGACGAATTAGTTTATTAGAAGCCATCTTATTTTCCCGTGGCTTACATATAATGTTAGAGGTAGAGAGAGATCTGTGGCCAAATAAAAATTTTGCGGCTAGATTTAATTAGGCAGTCTTTTAAGTGCCTAATTTAAGTTCAAAGTGTCCTAATGTTGCATTTCCAACGCTCGGCACTGCATTGAGAATGTAAATTCCAATAGTGAAATAAAATTTAATAATGGAACTTCAACATAACTGGCACCTTGTGGTATACTCCATTTCTGCTTACCCCTTCGATCTTCCGAGATAACAGTCGTGTCGTTACGTTTCTTCTTTTACTAACCTCACCTCTACTCCCGCAGGTCGCAAAGATCTTCATTCCCTACGCGATGCGAGCGAAGAAGGTGGATATGAAACAACTGAAACACTGCACGTGGAAAATGTTAACAGAGAAGACGCCAGAAGGAGAAAAAGAGAATGTTACAGAAACATCTTTCTTTTCAATATACCAGCGGTTACCAGACAAACTTACTCCGAATATGAGAGAATCGCTCAGTATACCCTTAGCCTTACTCTCAGTACTCCATCTAGCAAATGAGAAAGGCTTAATTTTGGAAAAACGCGAAGACGATTTTGGAATACTAGGTCTAATAAAATAGTATGTAGTACTTTTTTATTTTGTATGTATAAATGTAGCGTAATTTTTGTTATAGCGGCGTTCACGTTGAATTTTTATGAAGTATTTGTATGTTCACTGAACCCTTATTATTAACGAGGAGGTAGGGTGTACTTTACAATCACCTTTTCTGCTTCAAAACATTGTCCAATCCTATAGATAGTGCATAGAGACAGGTAGAACTATGGCCACCAGACACTAACAGATGCTTCATCATCATTATCTTGGCCTTAACCCATCCTTGGCCTGCACGCGGGCGCAAACACGCATGACAATCAAAAGGCCCTTAGTTTTCTGGAAAACCCCCGCCGCTTAAAGTTGTCTGTCTGGCAGTGGGTTTCCACCACACAAAATGTTACCTGATGTCTGCCAAATCCGCCACGACCGGCTTTTCATAATATCCAATTATTGTTCGTAGCTATAGTATCGTACTTCCACAGAAAAAGTTTCGGGTTTTATAAAATGACGTAGGTCTGGCGGCCACGGGACATTGGTCCGTATACGTTTGACTGATCCTGTATTGTAAGTTTTTCTCAACGCAAGACTGCACAATGCATGAAAACATCGCATGTTATTAGTAATTAAATTATTCGAAATCGACAAGCTCACATACTCGATTTCACTAATTAATTATCTGACCTCATTTTTATTTGTGTGCCATTATTGCTCACCAATGCAGGACATTGTAAATATAAATTGATTTTCACAATATTTTGTAGCGTTTTTTTCTGTGAGAACAATGAGATAACTGCCATAGTAACATTGTATAGATGTTTTGTAATAATCTCTTTATTTTTCTACGTAATATTTTAAATGTAGAATAAAATATGTTCAACAAAACCACTTCTTTTCTTTTTTAACTCTTATAACATTTCCCTGTATCAGTGTTGCAAAGAACTCTAGTCGTGATTTTAAATTATGCAAGACTCGTGGTGGTCCCAAGAATCAGGGTCGGTATAGTGTGCCATAGCCCATGACCTTCAGTGTGCTAAAAAGGCTCAGTCTAGTGTCAAGCCGAGCCCGAGCTTGAGTCTTACACAAGGACTCGAGTCTTCAAGAAAAACTCGGAGCATGAAGATGAGATCTGAAGCTCATCATTCGAAAAAAACGTGTATTCCCGTTCGTCCCATCGACTTCGTCCCCCTCGTGGGACGAACGGGAATTCGTTATTTTTTTCCCCATCGTCCCACTTATTTTGTTGATGACGGGAATAATTTATATTTTTTTTTTGTAGTTCTATTGGTCATAAAACCAATAGGGTTTACGCAAATAACACAGTGTTATCGGCACTCTTGTTAACTGGCGGCACCGCCGGCGCATCCCGCCAGAGTCATGTAATATCCACGACACAACGATTAAACATTTCATGCACAAAATTATTTAGTGGAACGAATGGCACTAATCTAAGAACATATTCCCATTCGTCCCTCTAAAATCCCCAATGGGACGATCGGGAATAAATTTAATACTACTTTTGTAAATTCCCGTTCGTCCCACGATGGGGACGAAGTCGGTGGGACGAACGGGAATACACGATTCGGAAAGTCTCGAATAGGTGATAAGTTGTCCGTTTCGAACGCGCGGCCATGGCAATTATTTAAAAAAAAAAATAGTGCTTGGAGTCCCTCCGCGCGGAAGAAGTGAAACTTCGTATTGTTACACGCATGCGTTCGAGTGCCACGCATTCACTCTCGTTATCTCTTGGTAAGTTTCAGAAAATATTCCCCCTCCATGGTAGCGTTAAACGTTAAACTTGGAAGTCGCATAAGAAGTTTCACTTAAAAAAAAACCGCCTCGATTTTGTTATCATTAATTTGTAAAAGTTGATTCCCAAAACCACAAATTTGTCAAAGTTATGTTTAAAAAGTTATAGGGGTTTGCATGTGGCCGCGCCATTGAAACACGGAGAACCGCGCGGCCACGAAGATCTTTAAAACTACGCGTTGCAGATACCTGTTTAGGGAAATAACATATTGAATTTGTAAAAGCAATCTAAAAATACAGAAAAAAATCCTAGGTTCATATTTCAGGACCTGTTAGACTGCCGCGCCATCGA
This sequence comes from Cerastis leucographa, assembly GCA_963082945.1. Lineage (NCBI taxonomy): Eukaryota > Metazoa > Arthropoda > Insecta > Lepidoptera > Noctuidae > Cerastis > Cerastis leucographa. The sequence goes on from OY720359.1 coordinate 4,862,446, forward strand.
AACGGGAAAAAACACCTCATCGCCGATATTATCTCGCTACAAAAGCATCGCAGAGGTCAGACTTTTTTTTAAAACCAAGATTAGAATTTTTCAAACAATGTAAAAAAAAAAATTAGACAAAAGGTTTATATTTTTAGGTGCTGTAGTGGGATATCGATTATCGCGTAGAAGTAAGTCGTGATTATCCATCGAAGAAAGTACGTAATAGCAAGTGTTTTTTTGTAAACAACATCTATTAATATTGTAGAACCACCGACAATACTCTGCCCGCATTCTAGAATATGGTTCTACCAGCTGCATAATTACTTTGCGGGTCCTAGTAGGGACGTGATGTGACACCTAAAGAAAGTGCAGTGGGTAGGTGATCCGTATGCGGCCCCACGGTCAGTAAGACCAGGGTCAACACACACGAAGAGGTAAAATGTTCCATGAATGTTACAGCGATAATGAACAACTATAGACCTCTAGTTGGTGACAGTCACATGGCCCTAAAGGGTATGTAGAATGCGGGTAAAACAAATGACACTATGCAATCTGTTTAAAAAAAAAACTTTTTTAGAAAAAAATAAAACTGACTTTATAAACATAAAAAAGTAAAAATTAACTTTAGCGTTTATTTCATTGATTCAGTTTTTTTGCCACCGACTACTGAAACTAACGTTATTTTTCAATTTTTATGTTTTTGAAGACTGTTTTATTTTTTTGCAAAACAGTTTATTTTATCATTTCTAGTTTCATATCCTAAACAAATATTTGTTTTACATTGTTAACATGTCATGGTAATAGGCTTATCTTTATGAAATTGGTTCACTATTCGCAAAGATGTCGCTGTACATACACAAAATATTCAGACTAATAGATAACCTCCTCTCCTTTGGAAGTCGGTTAAAAAAAACCATTGTAAGTGCCCATATTTGATTGTTGCTCTTGATTTTCCTGGTATCCCATCATCAGATCTCGACTCATACCTTCCATCATCAGCTCGGCAACCAGGACCTGATGCTTACCAGGCACAAATATCTGAATTGCGTCAGAAAGTAGGTGTGAAAAACATTGTGCGTGCCTATAAAAATTGAGGATTGCCCTCGATTTCCCTGCGTGCGTTCAGTTATCTTAGCTGATATCGAGGTTAGTAAAAGGATAGTGTAATAATAACACGATTCGCTTTCTACATAGCTTTAATAAAAAAAAACGAAACATGTTCCATATCGAAGGGATATAGGGCTGGCAAGATTTAGGGCTGATGCCTAAATCTTACAATTTTATAAAACATAAAAAAAATAACGAAAATCAACTTCGGTATCTGTGGTCATGATGACATGTGAAACTAATGTTAAATGAAAGGAATGTGTTTAATTACAATAAATTAAGTCACTTATGTACATTATTAATTCCACAACTGTTATGAATGAATTTTTTTAGTAATGCTGTGCTTTAACCAGATGATACCGTTAACATAAAAAAAAAACCTAAAAATACTAAAATGAGTATTTATAATAATAAGAAATACTTTAGTAGAGCTACAAACCACTTTCAATGGTACGAAAAAACTCATTTAAATCTCTCTTTACTTTAAATCACTTTAAGCACTCAAAACATAACGATAAACACTGTCTTGAGAAATATTCAACATGTCCATTATAAATCAGCTATTCGAGAAGCGAATAATTCAACAAAATTAAAAAAAAACAACACGTACAACTAGATACGTCTCACCTTAACGTTAACAATTTACTTTTTACGTACTTCGTACATTATGTAAAAAAATAAGCTGCTTATTAACACCAATATAGTTGACCATTGGCATTTGGTCTAACCAAAAGACGATGCAAACTATAATTTTCTGCATGTTTCAAACAGTTCTATAAAGACACATTATGTTGGTTTAAATCTAAAGAGATTACTATTTTACAATATGTGTTTTTTTTTCGTATTTATTACTTTAAGTTTTTTTAAATATTTATTTACAACCTTTTAACCTGAATTGATGGTCTCTGTTTTAACTTCACTGGGTTCTGTAATTTTGTCAGCAGAATTTTCTGTATTCTCTGGTACTTTGTCTGCCGAGTTTTCTGCAACATTTTCCTTGACTACAGGTTTTTCAGTCTCTGGCTTTACTTCTGTTAATTCTATTGCTTTTTCTGGAAGACATTCAGCTTCTTTAATGGCAGGTTTTTCAGCCACTGGCTTAACTTCTGTGGAATCTATTGTTTTTTCTGGAAGACTTTCAGCTTCTTTCGCTGCAGGTTTTTCAGCCTCTGGCTTAACTTCTGTGGAATCTATTGTTTTTTCTGGAAGACTTTCAGCTTCTTTCACTGCAGGTTTTTCAGCCTCTGGCTTAACTTCTGTGGAATCTATTGTTTTTTCTGGAAGACTTTCAGCTTCTTTCACTGCAGGTTTTTCAGATTGTGTATTGTCAAGACTTACGGCCACGTTGTCCACTGGGTTTGGTTTTTCTTCTGCTGCAGGTTTCACTATTTCTTCAGGTTGATCTTTTACGGCCTCTGTATTTTTTTCAGATTCTACCAATGTCTGCTCAGATTTGTCAGTGTCAGATACTGTTTTTGTTTCAGCTAGGGCTTCTACAGGTTTCTCTGTTTCTGATATTTTTTCCGTAGATTCCGAGATTTCTATTGCGTCTTTAAGTTTTCCAGAATCCACGCTAGTATCTAATGACTTATTAGACGGTGAAACACAATCGCTAAATTCGTCTTCTTCAACCGTCTTTACAGTGTCCTGTGAGTCCTCCAGAGTTCCTGACGATATATCTTTCTCAGGACTACTCGTGAAGTCATCCTTGGCCTCAACAGCGCTAATTTCTTCACTCAAACTATCAGCTTTGGCCTCAACGGCGCTAATTTCTTCACTCAAACTACCAGCTTTAGCCTCGAAGGATTTGTTCTCAATTACTGTGTGGTTGCTCTCCATACTTTCGTCGAGATCGGCTTGTGAAGTATTCTGTTCAGACTGTTCGTTTATTGCTCCTTCTGCCTCTTTAGCTGCTCCTTCTGAAAGTTCTGTAGCTGCTTTTTCTGTTACCTCTTCGGGAGATGTCGCTGATTCTTCTATCTTATCTGTTGAGATCTGCTCTGCAGATTTAATGTCAAAATAAAAATCTTTACCATCGGATGTCAATTTAACAAGAGCCGGGTGAGTTGTGCTATCCAAAAATTCTATACTAATTGTAGCGTCATCTAAAGTAAGTTCGTCCAGTTTCGTTTTGCCACTTTCCATTAAAGCGGGATCGTCATTGGGCACGACTAGACGGCAGCATCTTGCTAAAGGTTCTATTGCGGCGAGATCTTCAGGCAGTTTCCTGAATTCCTCGCATTTAGCTTTATTTCCATAGTCAATAAAATGCACATGATAACCGACGTCACAAAACTCTAATATTTTTACCCTGTACCATTGTTCGTCTTCAGCCCAAAACGCAGCACAAACTGATCCCACTTTTAGTTCCGAGGCAGGCTCAAAATCGGGACTTTCATTCATCTTTACCGTTACTTTATCAAGATTTGATATAACGTCATCGAGGTGAACGTAAAATTCGTCCACACCCATAACGTAGCAGATTTTGCCTGTGCCGTATGTTTCTTGTCCGACAGGAGCGACTCTCACCGCTTCCACTGTGTCGCACAGTCCCACGAGCTCTTCAGTCACAGATTTACCTTCAAGGAACAATTCCACGATGGATATATCACCAGACGCGATGAACTGCACATTAAATATGGTTGCTCCTTCAGCGGCTAATTCATTAAATTTAGTCTCAGACTGACGCGACCACTTGATGTCGCGCGGTTTCTGCAAGGCACATTTTCTCGAAAGTGCAGGTTTTACTTTAAGTTCATCTGGCAGACTTCTCAGCTCGTTTGCGATAGATGCGTTGCCATAATCCATAAAGAGGACTTCAGTTCCCTCTGAGCCGTCTACGATAACTTGCGCTCTGTACCACGCACCGTCTTCAGGGTACTTGGCTGCGCAAATAACGCCTTCTTCCTTATCTGTCAGTTCTGGGAAGTTTTCTGCATCAACCATTGCAGCTTCCATTGCTTGCAACTCAGTGGTCGCTGTTTCTAACTGAATCCAGAATTCGGAGGGCGAGTTTACATGGCTGGCGAAGCACGATGGCAAATCGCCGCATTCAGTCTCTTCGGATCTAGACGCATAACCTTCAGATACTAATTTATCAGTCAGGTTCTGGCCATTTACAAAGATATCGACATACGTTGTGACATCTTTAAGAACGATTAGAGCATCTACTGGATTTGCTAAATCACCAACGAGTTGCGTGAAGTAGTCGGAGGAGGACTCTGACCACTGGCCCGTACCGGTCGGGACGGCGTTAACGCTTGACTTGACGGCGTAACGTTCCATTGCCTTGAACTTCTCCGGCATCTCCTTTATCAAGCCGGGCTGGCTGTCCAGCACATCTGTGTTGCCATAGTCAATGAAACGAATCGTGGTGATATCAGAATCCGAGTCGAGTATTTCCGCACGGTACCACTGGTCGTCGGCCAAATACTTGGCAACACACAATGATCCCAACTCAGTGCTCGCAATATTGGTGTATGAGTCCGCATCGCTTTGGAGCTCAGCTTGGATACTTTCGATCGTGTCTACTTTATCGGCCATTTGTAACCAGAAGTGACCAGGTGTGTCAATATGACTGATGTACACTTGAGTACAACCTTCAGGCAATGAAGTGGGCTCGGCAAATGTGGGAGCCTGTGACTCTTCTTCAACTTTCTCTTCTTCTTCAATGGAACTTACTTGTGGCGTGGCCAGCTTCTCGTTTACCAGTTTCATGGCCAAATCTACGCCGTCTAAGTGCAAGCTCGCGAGCCACCCGTCTGCGCCTACAGCCAGTGTGACTTGGACCTCCTTTTCGTTAGTCCATTCCTTGAGCTTCGGAAGTGCATCTTCCTGCAGGGCTACAAGACCTAGACTGGCGACTAACGCGAGTGCGCAAGGTTCATAGAACTTGGGGTCGAGTACTTTGAGAGATTCCTTAGGGAGAGTTTCCGTGTTACCATAGTCATTATACTGTACTTTCACTTCCGTATCTTCGACGCTGATGATTGTGGCGCGGTACCAGTTGCCGTCGCCTGAGTGGGCTACGCAGATGGCGTCGACTTCGAAGGTTGATAGGGCCTCGGGAGTTCCTGTTGGGAAGACAACATCTCCTTGAGACTGCATCAAATCAAACAAGAATGGCAGTGGCATGAACATGAGCCTTATGTTCAACAGTAGGCTTGAGTAAACAGTTAACGGTTTTTGATAGAATATAAATTTATTTCATCAGAACATTGTGGGCTTCCAGATTGAATTTCATGTAATATAGTGATTACTTACCTTCTTCATAGAACTTATATAGGTCATCAAGCAACAGCGCGATCCTGTCGCCATCGCTGGTCTTCTGCAGATAGAACTCATTCAAGTGCTCCATATGGACGATGTAGGCCATTCCGAAGTTGTAGTTGAAGACTGATCGCATGCATAGCTGGATTACTTCGTCGTACGCGCCCTCGTCAGGCTCGAATACGGCGATCTTGTGTCCGGTTATACAATCGTATAGTGTTGTGACCAAGCTGGAACAAGTATACACTCAATTACATTTCGATTCCAGTCTCATTATGGACGATAAGCTCAATGTGCAACAAAGTTTAAACTCCGTTGCAACCAAATCTTATTTAATACATTTTCATAACAAATCACTACTCAAAAATCTACTTAGTTTTCATAATGCTAAAGTAGATACTTTTATGTAAGTAATGGAATGAAAACGATCTACAATTCAGACAAAACAAATGCTTACGTGATCCCTTCAACGTGGTTGATGTACACAATAACATTGTTGCCAGTGAGCTTGGTCTTCAACTCTTCAATAGTCATCAGCTTGTTGGACTCAGCCGTGTAGTTGTTCAGACAGCACTCCAATGACTGGTAGTAGTACACGCTCAACTCCGTTGGTAAGATCATGAGCTGAAATGAATAATGAATTTGCAAACATCTACTCTTATTTGCACAGATGCTTCTAACTTGTTATCAACTAATAGTCCTTTGAACTTGATCTTCACATGACAATAATTTCAGGAAAAGAGTCGTAGATAATCGAAAATTACGTAGTTTTCAAACAAGTGCCAATGCATCTAGATGAGCCTTTAAGTAATAGAACGAGCTTTCCTACTTAAATGATGTTAGCTTAGATAAAAACGCTACCAGCGGTTTCTTAATTTATATGTTACTTTAACAAGAAAGCTTATTGCTAAAATCAGTAAATTTCGGTCGTTTTGGCCGATTTTACGCCTGATTTGGCATTGGTCCATCTTGCAAGATCGAGAGAAAGCGAAATGGGGAGGCTTAGGCCCTGAAGGGACGACACTGTCTACAAAGTCATATTATTATATATTATGATAGTAACTTACATTTTCTAAAGCAGTGGTGACGGATGTGCCATAATCTGGCATCACAGCCTTGATATTAGCTGGGTCGGACACGTCTTCTAAGATGGCGCGATATATTTTACCATCATGCTTCAACGTGCAATGAATACCGTCCGCGAGGCTGTCTGCGGTCAATGGTGTCAGCTGTGTAAAAGAAAACCATCATCTTAATATTTGTACCATCTTTTAAAAAGGCAAATGATTAAATACTATGTTTAATGTTAAAACTAATGTATAACTTCGAATGGTTAGTTAAGCCACAAAAAATATCATCGAGCTTTAAAAAAAAAGAGGGAGTCAGTCTTCTGTACTTGTGGAGTGAGTGACAAATACGATGCTTACAAAGCACGTTTTTTTTTTCTTGATTTGGATCTGTCCTATTATACAAGCTGTTGTTTTGCATCCTCGTCAAATTCAAAGAGATAACTATGCTAATGATTCTCGTCCCGAATCAATAATAAAATCGTTTTTTTTTTCTTTTTTACGGAAATCGGTAAGTGTGAACCAACCGTGTTTTAAACGCGGCCCGTCTGGTTCTTGCCTTATTACCTCGCTTACACACATACAAACAATCTCAAACGTTTATTCGATCATTTCTTAGTCCCTAAACCACGTTAAGATATTTACAGATATTTCAGAATAACCCATTCTGAAATACTGACAAACTTAAACAACAAAAAAAAACGGCTTTTATTAATAATTAACTAGGTACCGTAATTTTAATTGATTATTTTTGTCTTTCGTGTCCACCTCCTGAAATTTGACGAGGTTGTAAAACAACGCCTTGTATAACATTAAAGCGGCAACACACACAGTGAGGGTGCGCGGGACAGGCGAAGGTCGTAGCGGCGCGTGTCGGTTTTGATTTTATAAAATTTACAAAAATGAGTATTGCTATGGATTTCAACGAAGCGAACGAGGTCTGTGGGTGCTTTACTTAGTATGTAACATCACTTACTTTGCTAGTATCAAATTTGGCGATGGCCTCCTCAACCAACGCCGCCTTGTCCATGTCAAGTTGTACATAGAACTTCTCGAAAGACTCCACATGGGTCACTCGGCACAGTATCTGCTGTGCTACAATAATCGTTAAGTCGATGGCTTCGTCTGAAACAAACGTGTGAAATATGAAATACTGCAGAAATGGAAGTAGGGTTTAGGGGCAATTATGGCTTGCTTTGCTTATTGAAAAAGGAGAGGCGAACGTGTAGCTGTTATTTTTATACTGCAAATTTTGTTTTGTGTCAACTGGTATCAAGATGAGCCCATGTGAGCTAATAGCAGAGAGAATAAATAGATGGTGCTATAGGTTGCAGAAAGCAGAACATTCTCAATTTACCCATTAATTCCTGATTCCCAGAGAAAATATCTTAAGGTAACCGACCGCGAGAACCAAAAATTATAAGACATGTGATATCTAACAACCCGCAATGGGCGCTCCCCACCAATAGACAGTGGGACAGGGTCTCAACAGAAGGAATGTTTTAAGCTGATTATACTATGCGATGCTTCTTCAAAACACTGACTGTTCTGTCTTATGAATAAATACCGTTACGAGATGCGTCAATAATGTTAATCTTACCTTTCAAAGTAACAGACGACTGGTGCTCCGATAGTTTAGCGAGCTCCTTCTCCACCAACATATCGGCTACACTCACACCATTGTTCCACAGCGAAACCTTGTACATATCATCGACCAGCTCTTGGAACACGCACTGGTACCGCGGCGCGTTGAAACACAAGTCTACCAAGTTATTAGGCTTCCATTCCCCATCTACAGGAACCACGCCAGATAGAGAGCAGCATACCGCCATTTTGGGCAACTCCATCATCTGTCTATCCATCTGCCAAATGTCTTTGGCATCGACTAACTGCTTGTTGCCGAAGTCCACATATCGCACTATGAACTTGGAGAATGGTTGCACGGATTCTATTGTAGCTCGGTACAAGACTCCATCGACCGGGTAACGAGCTAAAACCGACCCTCCAACTGGTACCTCACCGGTAAACGACTTTACTCCTTTGTAAATCTCTGGGATTTTGTGCATCATTTCGAGGAATTTGGGTTGTAAAGACATGATTTGGGCGTAGAAACATTCGGGGGATATGATCCATGTGACTGAAACTTCCTGTTGCGAGCCAGGTTCTATGGGATCGGAGGGGGGGAAAGGTGTTTCGAGGGGTACCGGTTCCGCCAACTCCTTGTACTGAACCTGCGTGAACTTGCTGCGGCTCTTGTACGGAGGGGCGCGCCCACTGTCTTGAGACTTGAAGCTCTTGTCAGACTTCTTGTCGTCGGATCCGAACGAGCGTTCAGCGCGGTCTCTAGGGGAGAAGTTGCTGCGCGGCGGCCTATCAGAATTCGGTCGGAACTCTCTCTTTTGATTCCAGTTTTCTTTCTTGTCTCCCCAGTTGTCGCGCCTGTCGCCGCGGTTATCTCTGTTGTCACGATTATCCCTGTTGTCGCGATTATCCCTGTTCTCGCGGTTATCCCGACGGTCAGGACGATCCGGGCGGTCATTCCGGTCGAAACGGTTCTCCCTCTTGGGTCTGTTACCCCAATCATCAGATCCTCTCTCTGTACGGTCATCATGTTGACTGTATTTGTTATCCCTGCAAACAGGAATAGGATTGTAGAAAAAAGGACCGATTGTTTTGAAATGTTATTCATGTTAAATATTTTAAAAACAAGCATTAAAATTAGTCAATTAAATAATTGTGTAATTGTTTTTTTTACATGATTTATCTAACATTACTGTGCTGACCACACCAAGCATCTATAGTGTAACAACAATCATAAGTATGAGTCGTGAAACTGTACAATCATTACAATGAGATGACAAATACAGTACAAGATGTGCTGAAATAAAAACTTACAACACTGCAAGGCATCACTGTGCAATGGAATGTTATAAAAATAAGAGCCGACAGATATGCAACGTATTGAGAACGCTCGATACGAATGTGCGACGCAAACCAAGCGTGACAAGCAAATAGGGCGAGACAACGAGAACGACGCTGATTCAACTATTAATGCTTTACTTCATAATTGTTCGGCATCGCGCAATCTAACGTGCAATGATCGTCTGTATTAACAATAACAATAAACTATTGACTCAGCTATATTTTATCGAAGTGAGAACGCAGATCCAGCAGCCATGTTACGTTAATAAAATCCACTACTTTACGCAATCGCAAACAAAAAGTAACACGGGTAAATAGGAAATACGGACATAAACATTGACACACAATGATCATTCAATAAAGCATTAATATTTATGGACCGGTAAGCGCAACAACTGTTGTCAACAGGTGTGTGATGTGCCGTGTTACATACACCTAATACACCACAATACCGTTTCAGTCGATCCTGTATCGAGGAACCCTTGGCTTGGGAGTTTTGAGCGTCGAGGGAAGCTGCCTCAGCGGCCTGCTTTAGCCTTTTCCCGACCCCACTCGAGTCTTTCTTCCAACCAGGCTTTTGCCCAGGCTTATCTTGCTGATGTTCCGACCTAGGCTTTCTTCTGTCGAATCATTGCAACTGTTTTATCAAACAGCCTAATTCGAAGTTAACGCATTGCATCGGGGAAAGTTGCGCGTTGAATTCTTAACTTGTTATGCGTTCAATTTTTTTATTTGGAAATTACGCGTAAGAAATTTATGCTATCGGAAATAAGTTTACACTTTCGGAACGTATTTCAAGTACTTGGTAAAAAAAATTGCAAATTAAAGTTAACTGAATAAAGTGACTGTTTGGTGAGACGTACCTCTCTCTTGGGTTATTATCCCGATCTCTTGGGGTGTATTCTCTTTCCCTGTGGTTGTTTTCCCTGTCTCTGTTTTGCCTGACGGGAGGCTGGAATGTCGTTTGCGCAGGAGGCGATTCCCACTCATCGTCTCCTACTGAGGTCGGCGTCGCGTTCTCACGAGGTTTCGGCGGACCTCCACGTCTTTCACTGAACAGAGGACTGTGGAATGACAATGTTGTTAATGTATGTTACTGTTAGCACTAGAAAATAGGTAAGTTACCTACCGAAAATTGATATTCATTTCTGGAAACTGTAATAAATTATCCTGATATTCTTAAAATTTTACTTTAATATTACATTGCAAGAACTTCAGATGAACGAACGTTTAGAATGAGCGTACAAAGCCGTTTAGCACGACTGATCACTTTTTCTACTGACAATTTCTCTTGAAACATACATATTAATGTATGGTCATTTGTGCGCTGTACGTTGGTAACTTGATATTATGCATACTTTGAATTTTCGCGGCGTTCATTATGAGTCGAATTACATTTATCAAAGTATAATGGTACTTCTCTCCGTGGTCCCGTGAAATAAACAATGAATTTGAATATATGAAATGTTTTGGAACCAAAATTATAACGGGATTCGCGTAGACGTTTAGATTTAACTAATTCTAATTTTAATCATCACGAAACCATCAAGAACAATGCACTAACTAATGAAGACAATGCATAATTATTTAAATTAAATGTGCCAAATAGTATTACTAAATAGATGACGCACGTGCGGCAAACGCTCCATCGATCGATTTTCCGCCATTTTTTTCATGAGTTTATCATAAAAATAGAACTGGGATCAAGTCAACAATCAACAAGGTAAATTTAACTAGTATTCTATGGTGCAAGTATGCTAATATAAAGAACTTACCGTTCAGCTCTCTCCGGTCTGCCGCCAAACTTCTCGCTATGTCTGCCCGGCCCAGACCTATCGAAACCCTCTCTGCCTTCCCGGTTGTCTCTGCACACAGAAAAAACACAACGACACGTAAGAAAACACACTTCTCACACATTAAAACATTCCTTAAGAACACACGAACTAATAAATCATTTATTTAATCACTAAATAACAGATTACCTATACATTTCTGTACCTCTGTAGCTAGACTTGCCGCAACTAAACTCATGAGTTCAAAGAACCGACATGAAGGTCAAACCGTCCATGAATCCTGACTCATGCTCTGTTATTACTTTTTTGTTAGAAAATAAAAAAATAACTATTACGTTCTGTGTGAGATTGCATAGACTCGAGGGTAATCGTTACTCGATGTTCTTATCTCGATTCTAGAGCTGTCATTTTGGGATTCTGTCAAATGGATTAAAGAGAATATCAAGCTGAAGATTTGTCAACAAGATAAGCCGTTACATCTGACCTAGATTATTATGAGGTAAAAACATTTTACAGGTTGCCAACGTTTCAGACGTTTTCCAGTGGTGACGTCACTCTTTATGTGGTTGCATAGATTGACTTTTACATCACCGTTTACAAGTAAATTTCGTATTCCTCCGAAAGATGGCACGGGCGTATTCAATATTGAAAGTGGAGAGCCAGATGTTGAAACATACTAATTTAAGAGATTTGAGACGCTAAAATGCGGATTAATATTTTTTTACATTTTTATTATAATGGAGTTGTTGATACGATTCAGAAACTCTGTTTACAAATGTTACTATCGTAAACATAACTTTTATCAGTAGATTGCTGATTACTGTGTCCATACAATCTGACGATTATCTACAAAGAAATATAATATGAGCGCCTAACGATCTCTAAATATGGAGGGTGGAAATTTATTTATGCTGTTGATAAAGCCCGCTGCAGCTGTTGTGTGTGCACTGTTGTGCAGCGTTCGGCCCAGCGCCTAAAAGCTAATATTAAATTTCTACTACCGGTATGACACTTGAGTATTACTATTGAGTTATATAATTTGAGTACCCTAATGGTGAAAGAATTTAAAAATCGGTAGAGTCTTTTTTGAGTTAAATCGTAACAAACTGACAATATTTTTTTTTTCTTTATAATATTAGTTTAGATTTGGATGAGCTACTATGAAAAATACACGCATTGGACATCATGGAGACACTAGCCCGTTTAAATACAATACAATTGGGCAGCTAAGAGCTTCCCAGTAACTTTAATCTGAATTGAATTTGCAGAAATCTTAAGAACGTGTTATTTTAAGTAAGTATCGTTTGCTTAGGCAGAGATACAGAGGATTATCTTCAATATTCGTATCTCATCGTAACGTAGTTCTAGGCGTGACATAATATAAATAATCTGTCTATAATTGCAGCTGTCAAACGAAGATTAGAGGAATAAATATTACTGTTTTAATGGAGCAAAGAGGAAGTTTACTATTTACTGTATAAAATAAATAATGCTGGTGAAGAATCGATTTTATTTATTTAAAACATTTTTTTGAACTACCCTCTTCTATTAAAAACACTACAAGTGAAATAACTTTACTTTCGGAAGTCGGTGCTTTTGTTTTGTTGTTTTTTGCCACCGACTTCCGAGGGTAAAAGTATTTTCACCTTTTTAGTGTTTTTTTTACAAGCTTTTTATTTTAAGTCGGTTAAGTATGTTTTTTTTTTTTCCTTTTATCCTTTTTAATTATATCTAACTGGAAATTATTAGCACATCAAATACATAGACGAATTGAATCAAACAAATATTATAAAGGCGACAGTTTGTGTCTGTGTGAGTGTGTTTGTCACTCTTTCACTGGATTTGGATTAAATTTGGTATGTAGATAGCTTATACCGTGGATTAACACATATGCTACTTTTTATCCCGGTCTGCGCGGGTGAAACCGCGGGCCACAGCCAGTAAGTTCTATAATTGCACAGAACGTAGGTACAAGTTAAGAAAAAGAAATAAATGTGTATTATAGAAGACAAATGATCATAAAGTACCGAAGCAAGGTTAATAAAATTCATCTGTGCAAATGAAATGAAAAAGAATCACTTAAATCGGACAAGTAATCACGGAGAAATACGTGTAAAATAAAGATGCTAGTAGTATACATAACCTCCTCCTTTTTTAGAAGTCGGTTAAAGAGACCTACCCTACTGATTCCAGGGAGATTATTACACGTAAGAACAAAAATGTTGCTGTAACATATTAAGCCACATCATATGACACAGTCTGACATAGTCTACTTTATGTGTTAAATCCAAATTCGTTCAGCCGTTAAAGCGTGATTGTGTTACAAACAATACTTTCACATTTATGTTCTTACATATTAGCTGGCTTCTATTGCCCGCTTAGACATCATATTAGTCTATCTATCGGAATTTAGAACGACTCTCTTGTTAAGCTGAGTAGACTACAACTTTTAAAGCAATGGTGACAATAACAGAGTGAAACGACCCATGAAAGAAACGCATTGAAATTTCATACTTCGTGTTTACAATGAACAAATAAATTGATAGCTTTTTGTGCAGTCTGAAAGTAGCACTTTCCAAAAATGCTTGTGACTAATTTCTTTTACTCCTAATATATAAAATTCTCGCAGTGTTTGTTATCAAACTCCTCCAAAACGGCTGAACGGATTTGTATGACATTTTGTGTGCATATCGGGTAGGTCTGAGAAACGGCCAACATCTATTTTTCATACCCCTAAAACCCATCAAAATTCAGCAGCAGCAGCTAGTTTTTTTTTCTTATAAATTTAATGATTGTTTTAGATAACATGCTGCAAGTAAAAGGATATACGTACACGGAAGAAAAATTATATAAGTTTTACGTTTACCAATGTTATGACTGTTGTAAGTACCTACTCGTGTGTAAATACTTCTTGAAATGAATTTATCAATTTGTCCTCCGTTAACGAGGCGAAATAATGACAGTGAAACAAAGAAAAAGTAAGAACACACAAGTATTCGGTACAGATTGCTCTCAACCATTCGAGCGATATACGTGAAAACGCAATCACCAACTTTTCTTTTTTGTTGTAAGAGCGATTGTATAATTACTTTAATTATAATTCTATATCATTAAGCCGTCAAAACTTAAAGACTGATTACCTAACTTCTACGTCCGTTTATTATAATTACCGGAGTGCATTAATTATGTTCAAGCGGGTACTCTTTCCGATCCAGACTTTTGTAAACATTTATTTTTAGAATAAGTTTATTTTTTTTCATCGAAGAATCTAGTGCAATGCGTTTTTTTACGGTGTTTGTATACGATTCTAAAAATAGATTTCTGTTGTGTAAGAAATGTACCGAATTTTATACAAATTTGTTCAGCTGCTTACGATGTCGTGAATCGTGATACGATAATCATGAAAATAAGATTAGGGGAGAATTATACATATAAACGGAGGTTCCTGAACTGTTAACCTTGGCCTCGTTGTAGTTTGTAGAATAACCACACAAAGATATGCAAGACTGACATTATTGTTGTATTGTAATAATGGATCACAGGGACAAAGAAAGTTGGCCTCCTGGGCAGTGACAAGCGTAATACTACTTACGAACATTGCGTTCATTTTGTTATATCTTTATTATTTCTAAGATTTATATTGTATTAATTGTGCCAATTCTAATTTTTAATAAATATTAATAAATTACTGTTTCATAAGTTTGTAGTTGTTTTTTTTTTTAAATAAATGAAAACATTCATTCATTAAATCAATAATTTTGTTTCGGTTTGTATGTAGGTAGATGTACGTATAGCATTTATAATATAATACCACAGTTGATTCTGGCTTTCAGGAGTTGCAGTGGTTTTGACTTTTCCATTAATTCATTATTTTTTCCCGCAACAAGAATTCACGAACTGGACAGAGTCCGTCAGAACTTGAAGGAGGACTCGCGGGTTCGCAAGAAATGGAAAGAGTGGACAGAGGCCTTTGCCTAGGAGTGGGACTGAGCAGGATAGAAAAAAACCCGCTTAATTGTTGTAACGGTTTTATAGACTTAAGACATTCGGCCATTTGGACAGTGGATAACTGGTTTTCCTCTTTTCTAAACATGGGATAGAAGACTGACTGCTTTCATACATTTAGAGAATACGCAAACGCTTGTCACTTACAGCATCATCTGCCTAGCCTTTTCCCAAACTATCTTGGGGTCGGCTTCCAGTCTAACCGGATGCAGCTGAGTACCAGTATTTTACATGAAGCGACTGCCTATCTGACATCCACACACTCAGTAACTGGGTAATACAATACCTCTTAGTAATACTGGATGTCAGGCTCTTTGCTTCTGACTACTCGTAACGATGTCAAAGGTCTACAACGGCTTAACGTGCTTTCCGAGGCACGGAGGAAACTCGGTATGTAATTATGGTCACTCATGCACGGACCAACCTCGGCAAGCACGGCTTAACCTTAAAGATCGACCCGTGCGGTTGTTATTATTTAGCCACGAGCTCCTCCACAAGAGATTGTCACTTAAATATGACTCGACAATTCTTGAACCGTAATCTTATACCAATCAAAAGAAAATTATTATGTATATCCGCGCTGTTAAAATCTGTTTCAAAGCTTATCATTAAAACAGGTTTGGGGAGAATAATATAAACGGAACCCCCGTTTTTAAATAAAAACATAATTGTCGGTGGACCGGTGTTACTCAATAGAACATTCAATAAGAGATCTACAAGACTGACGTTATTGTTGTAGAAATAAGTTACAGGGATAAAGACAGTTAGCCACCTGGGCAGTGAATAGAGTAATAACTGGTCTACCCTTTACATCTGTACATGGGTGAAAGTGTAGCGACCTACATAAAGCAACTTACAACAAAAAGTTCTACAGCGCCATCTATGAATAAACTGATGAATTAATATGGTCTGAATCTCGCAAGCAAAGTTTACATCGACTTAAGACTATAGAAAAACCCGACAACAATAGGGGACCGGACTGGGTAAAGAAAACGACATTCTATTTTGTCCGTCTGACAGGTAATACAAAAATATTAGACACGTATTTTTTGTTTTATCAAAATATCAAAAAATTACTTAGTTAAAACACATTAAAGTTGGAGAGTGGGGGCTTACTACGTCACAAGTAGGTATAAAACTTACCTACATGTGACGTCATGCGCCATTTCAACTCAATATATCTCCGTAATTTTATGACCACCATGAAAAAAGAAAAAATACGTGTCCAATACTTTTCAATAAACTACCCGACGTACAAAGAAAAAATAAAATTGGATTATCCCCTATTGTCAAGCAGTTGCCCACCAGACATAACACTTGTGTGGTCGGAGAATCCTCCCTTTTCTATGGAGTATCGAGGACCTTTACATTCATACTCTTAAAATTGTATCCGTATTATTTGCTTTAAGGACATTAAAAAGTAAAATTAGGGACTGTTTCTTTTGTATGAGCCGGCCCGTGCTTTAATAAGGGCCATTAAATCTCGAAGAATGAATAACGCTTTCGTTGCGCGCGCTGCTTTCATTTTATTTTTCATCCATTATTAAAGTTTCAAATTTACACCGAACCGAGAATACTCTATCACAGAGACTCCATGTATCAGTGGGGCCCCAAAAAACCTGGCTCACGATTCTGTGTAACAAAACGTTATGTGACAGGAACACCAATCAGCCTGCGTATGATGTGTATCAGGCCTTACAGTTGGACAATATTATATCGAAGCACGATGTTATACCAATAAAAAGTAGAAGATAATGTTATTATTTAATATTAAACGTACCTTCATAACTCAAAGAGGATATAAATGATAAGTGCCGAGTAGTGATTGATACACTGGCAGTAAATAAAATCGAGTCGTCTTATCATTTATGCATTTGCGGTCATAAGTAACACAATTATGCAGAGCTATAACTTAAAACAGATGTTTGTTTTATATGACTAGGACCGACCTAAGTACGTAACATGTTTTAAACAGTTATGTTGACATTTAGTTTTCATTCGAATGTTACGCCAACACATCGCTTTTCACATTATTAGTTGTGATCAATAGATGATGCTTTTGATAAGTTTCCAGCAAGTTGCCTTAATCCATGATTTTTTTATTTTCTATCAATACTTAGTGGGCCGTCCATTAATTTTGTGAGGCGTTTTTGTTGAGCCGAATCTCACGCAACCCACGAGGGAGAGGGGGAGTCTCGTCAAATATCACGCGTAATTTTTTCCCCCGCAGGAGTCGTAAAATTCCGTGAAAACTAGGTTTGAGTGAACATTTTTCTCCACTAAATTGTTGCTAAATCTTAGACAATAATAATTCATAATAAATATTCAACGAAAATAATTAAGCAAGTTATTAAATGTTTTTACACTTAACTATGCATATTGATATTTAAATCTCACGTGTGATTGAGTGGGGGGAGGGGGGAGGGGTTCAAGTCAAATCTCACCAAGGCGGAGGGAGGATAGGTCGAAAAATCGCCAAAATTGTGTCACGTAATTATGCAGAAATATTAGGATTAAAAAACAAATAAATATTTATTTGCAGTTTATTCATTTTTATGGCCTGTGAACATTTTTTATTAGATATTCTACGAGAAATACGCTCATTATCGTATTTTAATACGAGATTATTATTCCATTTCATTACCAGATCATAATATTAGAGGCAGTCAATCAGGTAGAGATTGGAATACTTGTTATACATCATTGCTCCAGCGTAGATGAGATCAAGAAAAACCCGTTTAAGTGTTTTACTACAGTTATAAAGAACACCGTATAGAATAATGATATTACTCGATCATACGTTACGATGATCGATAAAGCCAATCGAGTGGAAATCACGTGCGTACTAAATCTGTGTAAGTACGCTGCGGAAAATGCTTAACTTGATTTACAGATACATAAAACGTCGAAAAATTTAAAAAAAAATGAGCGAAAACAAGTCCATTTTTAAGAACTTATTGACATCATTTACAATAATTTTAGGCTATAATTTTGAAAATAGATAGATTTTTATCTCATTATCATCTGCTTAGCCGTTTCCCGACTACCATACCAGTATTTTACATGAAGCGACTGCCTATCTGACTTCCACAACTGTCCCTAAGACTGGTTGTTAGATTTTCAGGCTACTAACTACCTGTAACGACTATCCAATATCTACACGGTGTAAATCACCTCATCACGAAGCCGTCAACCAAGCATTCTGTACATGAAACTAAGTAACTTTACGCAAAAATTATTGCTGGGAAACGACTTTTTTTGGGGGGTGTAAAATCATGTTTTGTGGTAGAACTCAATGTAACGCACTCAAAACATTGTGCTGATGGACGGATTGAATAGTACGGGGGTCGTGGAGGTGTTTAAAGTAAAAATCTTACATTAAAAACTTGTATTTAAAAAAATACTAGAAGGTTCCCAGGTATGGTGTAGAACAAAAAAAATATCGCAATGACAGGGAGAACCAGTGCCTTTCGGCTTCGTTAAGAGGTGTTTTACACCCTTTATAAATGACAGCCGGGACCAACAGCTTCACGTGCTTTTAGAGGCACAGAGGAAACTTAACAGACTTTAAACATTCATAAAATACTAACTGGCTCTAAAGAGACTAAACCAAATGATCAGAAGCTTTTGTCGCCGTATGATCAACTGCAAACTTGTAATATTGTATGTCAGGTTGGTTGTCGGCAACTCAACGTCTTAAGCACGTATGCAGCCTTTAATATCAATTGTCCCACGAAAACCACCCTTACGACTGCGAAATAAAGTTCTTTTGAACGTCAAATTCTACCCATATAACAAAAGTACGAACCTTCCACGGAAGCTGCCGCCTCTTTGCGGCAACTCTTCACTATCGGTTTCGCGTGGTCTCCACTCGTCCTTGAAGCTCTTCTCCCGGCGGAAGCTCTTCTTCTTTCCATCATCAGACACGCTCTCAGGAGAACTGAAGGATTCCGGCGCGTCTTTGCGTACGGGCGTAGTTGCTTTGATCTGAACAGAAATGGCGGAGATGGATAAAGATTACACTTTCGCTGCCAAGTTCAAATAATGCATTTTTGATTGTATGCACAAGTCGTTATAGCTACTTATAAAGACAACTTGGGAGGCAGGTTGTGGCACACGAACGAATTATTGTGCGACCCATTTGCTGGGTACTTACCACCGAAAGTGTTAAAAGAATAATCATAAGAAAAAGTACTATTAATTTAAGTTAAATCGCGATAAACTAGGAAAAAAATGTTAAGCCCTACAACTGTATTGCGGTTAACAGCATGTCGTGCCGTGTTGCTGACCATATATTCAAGTTTCGTCATTTTTAGGTAATAAAACTATTGCATTTTGTGACCAGAAACATTTGATACTGTGATAAAAACATAATAGGTTGGGGAAAAAGTTTCTTCGCATTTTTTAAGAAAATTCAAAACATTTTTTAATATAGTTTATTTACATTTTTCTAAAGTATGTAGGTACCATTTTGTTCGATAACTTTTTGCCATCTTGTAGGTAGGGACATAATCAAAATGCTATACAAATTTTGGGCCTTCTGATCAAAATACCGCGACAAGTGGTTTTGGCAGTCCTCTCGTGATGTTAACCTGACACTGCCTAAAGAATTCTGAAGAGACCGAAACAGGTGGAAATCTGAAGGTGCAAGGTCAGGACTATACGGCGGATGCATTAACACCTCCCAGCCAAACTCTCTTAATTTTTGCTAAGTGGCTAAAGATGTGTGAGGTTTAGCGTTATCATGATGAAAAACCACACCCCTTCTGTTGATTAATTCCGGCCGCTTTCTCTCAACTTCTTGCTTTAATCTCATCAGTTGTTCGCAGTAGAGTTCAGAATCGATGGTCCTGCCTGGTGGTAACAGCTCATAATGAATAATGCCCTTCCAATCCCACCACACACACAGCATCACCTTGTTGCGAGTTAACCCGGGTTTCGCCACAGCCTGTGAAGCCTGACCGGCCTTTGACCACGACCTTTTTCGCACGTTCTTGTCGTACGTGATCCACTTTTCATCACCAGTTATCAGCTTCTTCAAAAATGGTTCGGTTTCATTACGTCGTAATAAAGAATCACAAATGAGTACACGCTTCATCAGGTTTCTTTCAGTGAGCTCGTGAGGTACCTAAATATCGAGCTTTTTTGTGTACCCAGTTTTTTTCAAATGCGCCAAATCTGTTTTGTGGTCAATTCCCAGTTCTTCAGCTACGTCGTAACTACTGATATGCCGATCTGGCTCCAGTTTTTCAAAAATGGCATCCATTTTATCCGTAATAGGGCGACCAGAGCGACGTGCATCTTTGACATCAAAATTTCCGGATTGAAAACGCTTAAACCAAATTTGTGCTACTCTCACAGACACTGCACTAGGTCCATAAACATCGCAAATTTTTTTCGCGGCTTGCGTTGCATTTTTACCTTTTTTGTAGTAAAATTTTAAAATGTATCGAATTTCTTCATTCGATTCACTCATCTTGACGGTACGAAAAACAAATGAAAATCACACATTTTCCTAATTTGAATTTGGAATTATGTTCTTTAAAATTTAAACTTTCAATGATACCAAAACCGGCCAGATACAAATAGTATAGCCAAAGAGATTTTATTACAAGTTCATACATACTATAATGCGAAAAGACTTTTTCCCCAACCTAATATTTCAATTGTTTCTCATGTTTTGCTTGTACGGGGATTTCCCTAAAAGGATTCAAAAGATAAGATAACTAACTATCTTATCATTTTCAGGTGTATTATGCGTCTTTTATGCCATTTCTTACGATTATAGAAAGTAAAATCAAATCATTCAAAACAAGCTTATTTTTATAAAACGAGTTATATCAATAAAGTCTAATAGGAATTATTGCATCAGTTGTGTCTAGTGTTCTAGCCAACCTGAGTCATCATTGATTACAAATTATGTAAATAAGTTGTTATTATGACTAATGATAACTGCACTCTTGTGTTTATGTATCAATACAATATGATCAACATAACACCACGCCTGTGATAACGCAGGGTTAGGCAGAGTTGTATGCAATCAGTTATATTTAAGTTCCATTTTAAAATTCAGACTCCGTCGCTGCTATTAAGAAATTCCTGATGGAATACCCAATAACACTGCTTGACCCGGGAATCGAACTCGGGACCTCACGCTTGCAGGCCTTAAGAGTGCGCAGGTGTGCTACAGACCAGCAAACTGAACAAAATTTGGGTCAAGTAGGTATTGAAATTTTGTATGTATGGGGCAGCTCGATAATTTTTTCGCGATTACGATGTTAGTCTCCCATGGAGAAAGTAGTTCAGTATCAATCATCAAATAACCCCCCCACCCACTTTAGGCGAAGCGGGAGCGAGTGTCAGACTCGACTGACTAAAACCCATCCATGTTCCATCTTAGCCCTTTGTGTTCCAGGGCCGCGGTATCTCTTTCGAACAACCCGCAGCCCTTCAGTAGCAAGCCTTCTAAATCCTATTTATACATACACCATTTTTATTACACATTGTATAAATAAAAATTAAATAGCTTTTCATTATAAGTGCATAACTTGAGAACTTCGAAGAGCATAACAAATAATACTATGTTTGAAAAACACAATAGCTAAGCATGTAATAGGGTCAGCAGATAAAGAGCGCTTTATGCATAAGTAAACATTAGGTAACTATGTCAATAAATGTTTTTGGCTAGATAAACAAAAACGTGTTTCAATTACAAGGTTGGTTTACTAATCCACAGCTATTTATGTGGCATTCTTATGAGTTGAATTGTTTGTAGAAGACTTTCTATGAAAGAATCCTTTAAGTTTGATCAATATGATTTTTATAGGAATCCTATTCTAAACATGACAAGTACTAGTAAATCAGAATATATTTTTGATCCTACTCCATTATATAAATTGACCAGTTAAGACTATGAATAAAACTACCTAAGGCAGTAGATACATTTAAGGAACAGTTATTAACCATTCAGGTTACATTTGAACCAATTTTAGATCGAAAACTGAATCATCAAGAAACAAGGATAAAGAAATAGTTTAGGTACAAAATTACTTGCTGAGATTACTTTAAAATGTATTAAGCACATTATTAATTTTCAAGTAATTTGGTCTACTCACCTCATGGGAACTCCTCGGCTGTGACAGCTGGGTCATCTTCCTAGCTACATCCAGTGGTGGGGAGACAGTCTCGTCAATCAGTGACACAACCATGGTAGTGGACAGTATACCCACTATGTGAGCAGTCAGGGTCTTCTCTAATGCTAACATCTCCAGCTGGTTTGATGTTTTGGTTTCTACCGGCTTGTTCTCATAACCCTGGGCAGAAAGGATAGTTTAGATGACAATACTTTTATGTTTTCATTTGTTCTGCTTCATAATCATAGATGGAATTGAGGGTAAAAAAATAACTTAAGAGAGGATGGGGTTTTTATAATACTATATGAGAATCATATAGAGGTTAATATGAAAAATATAGAGTAGTTAACTCACCTTAAGAGCACATTTCATAGCCTGTGCTGGGAGTCTTATCAGTTCTGGAGTGATGGTCCTCAGATCTGACACCTCAACCTCTTGCTCGTTGCCATAGTCAACATAAACTACAACAACCTTGTTCTTTCTGGTGTCTCTGACCCTGGCTCTGTACCAGTTGTTATCATCTGGGAAGCGAGCACAGCACGCCGCGCCCACTGGTAAATCACCAGGAGAGGAGGTGCTCTCACAGTGGCTACGAACAGCATCCATCACAGCATTTAACTCATCAATGTGCTCAGACAACTGCACAAAGAACTTGATGCAGCTGTCCACATAGGACACAAGCACTGAATGCCTTGAACCCAAAGGAAGCATTTCAATCCATTTGAACTGGACTTTGTCTTTCATGTTAGCCATCAATAACTCAAGCACATTGTTATTGTCCAAGGAAAGCTCTCCATACTGAATTAATGGAGGCCCTTCGGGTGCCACCACTTTCAAAGTCATCACCTTTCCATTGACTAGTTGCTTGAAAGTCTCATTCAAATGTGGTCCCTTTTCCAATTTCTTCACTCCAGATAAACAGAATCTCATAGCAAATACATTTGGCTTCACAAACTCTTCAGGTATATCAAAAATATCATAGTATGACACCATTTCTGTGTCGCCAAAATCAACAAAGAATAACTTACATTGAGATCCGGAGAGATTCATCACAATAGCTCTGCATATAATGCGGTCACCGGACATCCTGCCCAGGCACACTGTGCCAATCATTGGGGGCTCAGTCAGACTGCTGTGGGGTCTCTTGTTAATGTCATCCATCATGTCCTGCAGTTTCTTAGCATCAGCCACAAGTTGCACTGCAAATAGTTCTGGACCTTCCTCAGCATATGACACAAAAACTTTATGCTGTGAGTTGGCTTCTAGCAATCTGCTTTTGTAAGTGGAAGATTTCTTTGGAGAAGAAGGTTTGGCAGCTGACAGAGCAGGGGGTGGTGTGTGCAATGCGACACTTGCAGGTGCATGCTGAGGTTGGCGCACTGGTGCTTTTAGGTTCACTGGAGTCCTTGAGGACTTGTTAACTACCAAGCGTTGACTAATCGTAGATGGAAACATCTGTATACTTCCATTAAAAGGTAGAGATGCATTTTGCTGAATGCGCATTGTTGATGCAGGGTTTGATGGAAAGTTTTGATTCATTAAAAATGGAACATGTTCTGGATAACTTAAAGATTCACTAGGAAAACTGGGTTGCCAGTTCTGACCTTGTTGGTTTTCACCCGAAAGCTGAAGGAGTAGCACCTCTTGCTTGGCTATAGGTAAAGCTACGCCAAAACGGATAGATACAAGATGTGAAGACAGATCAGTGCCTTTGAATTGAACCGAAATTATAGGCAATGTCCGAGTTTGAGCGTCAACTGTCACTGAATATTCTGCGTAGCAAAGTAGACTCTGCAGTTTTAATATAAGTGGCTCCTCCCACCGTCCGGACGGATTCATAACTCCAGAGAGGTAATAATCAGTTGCTTGACCACGTAGCTGCAAGAACATTGGGTCGTAGTTGTCGAAGAAACGTATAGCGCTAAGAGAAATTATATCTTTGTTTCCGTAGTCGATAAAATGTACTCCAACCAAGCCGGTAGTTAAGCTATTCGTATTAATAACCTTAGCTCGATAATACGTTCCATCTTTGTATTTGGCGGCACAAATGACTCCCTCGTGAATAGCCGCCGGTGGCACAGATCCTATGCCTTTTTCAAGATTGTCTCGGGCAACGTCAAATAGGCTCTCTATCATCAATGATGCCTGATGATCGACTTGCCCACTTAATTTAAGGAAATGGCCTTCGCCATCCACATGGGTTACAAAAAGTCGAAAAGACCGAGAGGTTTCGGATGGCATAGCCATTTTTTAAATTTTTTGTTGTAATTTAAACTAGAAAAGTACGACTCACTCAACTTATTAGAAACAAGAATATGAAACTCAAGTATATAGCATCGCTCTTTTGCTAAACTTATTTATAAAAAAACAACACAGCCAGCTTTCTTTTCCGATAGCGTTACGTTTTCAATAAACATGGCGCTTTGTCCGCCGCCTTTCAAGTTTCAACAACCATTTTGAAAATAGAGGTGATACAAAAACATAGTAAAAAGAAATGATTTAGTCGATTTACATTGACAACAAAATATTGTGTAAGTAGGTGTAAGTCGGATCATAGAGGAAATAGCCCTAGAGTTGGCATGGCTGAACTGAACTGTTCTAGTTTGGAAAATTCTCATGGATGTCCTCCACCCTGAAGAGAGCGGTGGGGTCTGTTAGAATTTAACTGACTAAAAAACACCCGAGTTTCCTCTTTCCAAGATTTCATCGGGGATCATGGGAACAAGTGCGCCTTTCACGTTCCCCGGCTGGTGTTGGGACGCAGGGGCTCCTCATGTCTACGGGGGGAGGTTGAGTCTGAGGTGTAAAAATCCCGCCACAACGACCAATAGGGGCGTGAGAAGAACACTACGCAATCCTTGTGGAAAGGGATGGGGGAAAGCGCGCACGCAACTCGCCTATGTGTAGTTGACATTTTGTCCGTTAGGAAGCGCCAGCGGCGCTAGCGCTGTGCGCTAAGGTACGGTAACAACTTTACCGTAACGAGCGCCGCTTTGTTCATGCCACCTCGGCGGTCTGTCACCGCCAGGTGAGACCTCCAGTTGCCCGGCGGAGGCCCAGCGGGTGACGACCAGCGACGGACGTGACTTAGGCGCACCCTACCGCTAAGGATGTTGGCCCCCGTCTGCAGACGCTCTCAGATGTAGCCGATCACGCTCCAGACTAAGGAGCCGTAGTGAGTGAGTTAGAGCGGCAATGTATCTGTGTAACGCCGCTCTTGTAAGCGAACGAATAGTGAGCCCGAACCGCACGTTCGTCGCGTGAGTATAGTCGATTGTGGAGTCACATGATGTGGGGACGGTGCGCATCGTGCCTATATAAAGTTAGAACACGACGCGTTCCGGGTGCATGTTATGCGTGTGGAGTGTTATTGTTTGGGTAGGTCGCGTGTAGATGTAAGCGACTAGGATGCGTCAGTCCGGAGTAGTATCACACAGCGAGGGGCGGCGGTGATCGTCCCCAGCGCTAGCGATTGCTGCGTGCGGAGCTTCTTCTTATTGGTCTCGCTGGTGAGGAGGAGCCAGGCTGGGGCGGCGTACGTCATCAGCGGGCGCACATACAACTTGTACACGCCGAGCTTAGTACGCATCGGGAGGCGAACCGAGAGCACTGGACGAAGCAGGAAGCGGGCAAGAAGCGGGCGTTTCTGCCATTGTGAGTCGACGGTCGATGGTGACCCGTAGGTACTTTACCTGGGGCGACCACGCTACGTCGGCTCGGTCCAGTTGAAGGGGTGGCGGGAGGGGAGAGGTGCCTGCAAGGAGTGCCTGCGTTTCACCGACAACATCCATTTCGACAACCAACTGGGAAGCAGGTCCAGCACGCGATGCATTTTGACAGCCCGTCTCGCGTGTCTCGCGTTCATCTAGACAGCGATTTAAGCAGTGTCGTCGGCGTACAGCGCGAGCGTGGTGTCGTGAGTGGTTGGGATGTCGTCGGTGAAGCACGTGTAGCAAAGGGGCGAAACGCAGCTGCCCTGCGGCACCCCTGCGGCGACAGGGCGAGCCCGATACCGTGCCGTCGACCATCGTCGACGGCACGGTATCGGGCTCGCCCTGTCTGGGCTCGACGTCTATCTGTAAGAAAGGAGGAAACCAATCAAGCGACGAGACGCGCCTGTCTGTGACATCTTATACAGCAGGCATGCCAGACTCGATCGAACGCCTTTTCCATGTCGAGGAATACTACAACTGCATGCTCTTTCTTGTTGAGCGCCGCGGTCAGCAGGTGCAGTACCCTCGACAACTGGAGCGTCGTCGAATGTTCGGCCCGAAACCCGAATTGTTCGACCCGAGGGACGATGTGTTGGGCCAGGTGTCGCGGCAGGAGTTGCTAAAACACCTTGGAAATCGTGGAGAGCAGCGTGATAGGCCGATAGCTCTCCGGACTTCTCTTAAGGACGATTTTGTTCGCCTTGGGCAGCAGAACGACGCGCCCTCCCTTCCACGCGGCCGGGAAGACACCCATGCGGAGGATGTCCGTAAACAGGCGCGACATCGCCGCTACTGTAAGGTAGGGCAGATGGCGCAGCGCTGTATTGGACAAGCTATCCGCGCCGGGGGCCTTTCTCGTCTTGGTTTTCAGAATGGCGCGTCTGACTGCGCAAGGCGAAAAGGAAACTGGGCTGTCGTCGGAGGCTATCGGCGTTGAGAAGTACTCCCTAAGGTGCCTCTCGACTGCTGCGATGTGCTCGGTGTTGGACGTCGGGTTCGGGACGAATTGACGCTCCAGGTGCTCGGCGAAGATCTCCGCTCGGTCTGCTGCGGTGTACCTTAGCGCCCTGTCGCTGTGTAATAGCGGACGTACTGGAGCTGAGGTGTTCGCAAGCTGCCTGCACAGCTTGTGTACCGACGTCCAGTCTGCCACTGCGGCGTCAATACGTTCCTCCCAGCTCTCGGCGTTGTGCTCCTGAAGCTTGGCCCAGACCTTCTCCGCGAGGCGGTTCAGCAGGGCTATTGGCTATCTTTTTCATGGTCAGTGACTAACAGACTTGTGATGCGATGCTTAATGTAATGGCGATCGGTAGAGGCCTGTAAGCCGGCCTCTGTGGCTGCTCTTGAGTTGTGGTCGCCTCACTGTGGGCGCGCTGGATGCAAGCGGTGAGCTCCTCCGCTAGCCCGTCGACGTCCGCGGCGGTGGTGATGGGCCAAGTAGGAGTGGTGGTTTTCATCCTCTCTTCGAACTTCGTCCAGTCCGTGGTACGGCGTGGCGCTGAAGGAGAGAGTCGTGTCGGCATCTCTGACAGGACGACGTGTACAGGCGAGATGCAGAGCGACCATCAGTCGCTCTGAATCTCGTCGTCGATCACCTGGGTGGCAGTCTGACAACTCAGGCCCCTGTGGATCACGATATCCAGCACGTCCGGTGCGTGCACCTGATTATCAGGGTAGGTGTCTCTGGGCCGTGTACTCACGGGTCTCCGCGTCCACGAAGAGTCGTCTACGCCCTGGGTTGGAAATACGGCTGTCCACGCCTGGTGCTTGTGATTAAAGTCACCGGCGAGGAGTGTTGGGTGAGGCGATCCGTAGAGTACTGCCCGCAGCTCCACAAGATCGGGCGGGGCCTTATACGAGGGCGGGCAGTAAGCAGCGTAAATGTTCATGTCCTCGCCGGCGACGTGCAGCTGGACACCCAAGGAGTAAAATGTCGTGTGTGACATAGGTGGTAATGGCTGATGGATGACTCTTCGGCTAACCAATACCGCCAGACCGCGGTAGATGTTGCCGAGCGGCGACTTCTCATCATTCCTGTAAACGATATATCCCGGGAACCGGGCCTGTCCGCAGGGCCCAGGAGCGTCTCGCTGATGAGCGCCACGTCGATTCTTTGTTCCTGAAGGAGGAGCCGGAGAGGGGCAACCTTTCTTCTAAGGCCGCGGGCAGAACACTACGCACTGCCAACTCGGGTTCAGTTATCAGGGAGGTGGCGGACGTCCCTGTGGGTCCGTTAAGGGGCGCTAGAAGAGGGCGTTCTCTGCTGTCTCTTCCTACTAGATGCTCAGAATTATTTTAGGAAGTTCCCTGATGCCACAGAATTATTTATTTATTTATGCACACACAAAATACTTAAAAGAACAGTACATTAGGATAGTAGAGCACAAAGCTTATTTCAAAAGAAATTTCTTCCAGCAGACCTGTGAGAGGAAAGTTGGATTAGAAATGTAGACACAGTGTGTAGAAAGGACGAAATAGGAAAATTTAAATTAGAGCTTAAAACAAAAATAAACCATATAGAATAAACATACATAAAAATATATACACATATAAAAAAAAAGGTAAATATATACCTATAATATATATTAGAATATTACAGTATAGAGGAAAGGTAATGCTCTTTAACTTGCTTTTTGAAGAGAAATAGAGTTTTAGAGTCTCGAATGTTTGGTGGAAGTGAGTTCCATAAACGTACTGCATGAACGGAGAAGGAGTAAGAGTAGAATTCAGTTTTATGGGATGGGAAATTAAGATGGTGCCTAAGGTGGGATCTACACAGAGCATCAGGAGAACGGGTAAAACAAAAACGGTCACGCAAGTAGCTGGGATAGGCTGGATTATAAAGGATGTTGTATAGGAGACATAATATTCGAGTGTTCCTGCGAAGACGGATAGGGAGCCACTTGAGTTCCTTGCGAAAATGAGAAACATGGTCATATTTCCTAAGACCAAACACAAAACGAATACAAAGATTTTGCAATCACTCAAGCTTGTTCAACAGCTCCTCGGTGGCATCCAAATAGCAGGCATCAGCGTAATCAATAATTGGCTGAATCAGAGTTTGAGCCAAGTAAATTTTGGTTTTAAACAGCAGGAAGCTCTGTAAGGATTTAAGCAAGTGGAAGGAAAAGTGCACCTTCCGACTAACCTCGTTCACTTGAGCTCGCCAAGAAAGGTTGCTGTTGATTAAGACACCAAGGTCCTTAGCTGTTTCAGCATAGGCAATGGTCGAGCAACCCAGAGTAAGTGGAGTCAAAGATGACAAGTTAAGTGCAGTGCGATGGAATCTGCTGCCTATGATCATGGCCTGCGACTTAGAAGGGTTAATCTGTAAGCCGTACGACTTAGCCCATTGATCAATGCTTTTCAGGTCCTGATTCATGGCATTGATTACTGATTCCGCATCAGCCAGCAAGAAATGTCGATACAGCAGCAAATCATCTGCGTATAGGTGGAAGCAGGAAGTAATCACTTTGGTAACCGAATTTATGAAGATAGAGAAAAGAAGAGGATAGAGAACGCCGCAATGAGATCACACCAATCAGAGTAGATCTCTTCTTGGCGGACACACTGAGAGCGACCCCGAAGATACGAGTCAAACCAGGCTACCGCAGAGGCAGAGAAGTTTAAAGATTGAAGGATCCCAAGAAGAATATCGAAATCCACCGAGTTGAACGCGCAACTAAAATCAAGTAAGTCCGTAATAAATTATAGCGGTTGAATCACCCTTAAAAAATAATAGAAAGAGACAGAGCGAGAGTGAATGCGTGGCACTCGAACGCATGCGTGTAGTATTACGAAGTTTCACTTCTTCCGCGCGGAGGGACTTCACGCACAATTTTTTTTTTAAACCTGCGTATATTGAAAAAAAAAGTTCCCATTTGGCTAAGTCCTCTGCACCATAATATCCGAGGTGAAAGATCGACCGACACTTCAAAAATCTTTTGTATTATTTATTTGTTTCAATATTTTGCGGTTTATCTCATGGTTTTCAGCCACCCTTAAGACGACCCACTGACCTTAATTTCTTTCCGGAAAAGTTTTTCATTCGAGCTAAGATTTTGGAAATATACAGATTTTTTTTTAAATTAAAATAAAAACGAAGGCCTTTAATTCGGAAACGGTGCGTTGGAGGACCATGTGTCTCAGAACCTAAAATGCTTTCTATGGTCTATGACAAACCGATACTGCAATAATAGTATATTGTGTATTAAGGGCGGTAAGTAAGGAATTACGATCGAGGCTCTAGTAGAAGCCCGAAGTCGAAGACTGAGGGCTTTCTGAGTCGAGGTTCGTAATTCCCGTACCGCCCGTGACACATACAATGTTTTTCATCACATTTGCGAGTTAATAATTATACACTATACACAAGTCAGCACATATTATTACGAAATACGTGAACTGATTTGCGGATGGCGGGCTGTTTGCCCACACCACAGATTATACAAATGTTTTGTTCAGAAACGTTAAAGGCAAATACTTACCTAGGTATACAGCCATGACGGAGTATAATAAAAAAAAGAATCGACGTTTTGATACAACAAAAACTATCGATTATTTAGATTTTAGAACATTAGTTGAGTAATTAAATAACATGTAGCGAGATTGAATGAAATTCCTGTTTAAATAACATTTTAAGACAATTTTTCAATTGCGTGTAAACTCCTTGCTTTAAGTTGCATGACCTGTGTGCTGTGATACTGTGCTGTAAATTAAAAAAAAATTACTTACCGCCCTAGGGTTTTATATGGGGCATTACAGCCAAGTTAACCTGTATGTTATGACACTGTTTACGTGCAAGTGTGATGAAAAATCATTAACAAGTCGAAAAAAAAGCAAAAATGATAGTCCAAATTTTATACAGAAATGTAAAAAGTCCTCGCTCCATAACGCCCCTAAGGCCACACTTCAACCCATTTTTGTAGTAATTTGGATAGTTTTAATTTTCTACGCTACAATACGTACTTACGATGCCACACATTTTGTTTATCTATCAGAAAATTAGTAAGGTCCGGCCGCTGGCGGGCCTGGGATCTTGCTCTATGGTGATCTGTGGTCGAAAAAGGAACAAATAAAAAAAAAAGCTAGTACTGTCACTGTCAATTTGTCACAATTAATCACCAAACTGGCAATCTTGTTGTTTTGCGTAAAATCGGAAATATCTTCTACAAGACCTACGCTACAAGTGGAATGAAGTTTTATTGAAGTTATACAAATAAGATTAAATATCTTATAGCAAAATGATTGAGACTTGTTCGAAAAAATGCATGTTATTCGGAACCGTCTGTTTAGGAGTGTAAGATTTTTCACTTTTTAATGAGTATTTCATAATAAATATGATTGCTTATGTATAAAATTTGTCGATTACAGGTTGACGATATTAGTGCTAATATTAGAGTCTCATCTAGCAGACTCAATGACTGGCAGTTACAGAATGAAGAACAAGACTTTTCCAACTGAGAACAACTCAACCTGCTGGTTAACTCAACCATATTCGATTATCAATGAATGTCATCCTTGTTCAGGTAAAATTATTTATAGTATTTGTATCCCTGTTAGTTACTTTCTATGTGCTGCGAAGTAATATTGATCCAGGAAGATGATGTTGATTCCCTGATACATGTTTAAAGTACCATCTGATACTGACAATTCATAAGTATTCATTTTTGCATCATTATTGTTAATAATATTAATATATAACCCTCTGCTGGTCAAAGGCTCAATTTCCCTTATTTATACATTTAAAACTTTTATAAATTTTCACACTTGATTGTTTGGAGCATTCTGTCTTTAGTAACTTTTAATCTTTTATGATAATATTTATTTAGTTCATTCATTGCCTTACATATTATTTACATTTATAAATATTTTTACAAAATTATTTATAAAACATTTTAAAATACAAAAAATAGTAGCCCACCGGCATTGGTAACAGGATCCAAGCTACCGGTGGTCAGGGCTCTTGAGAGAGAAACTTTCTAACAATACGGCCCATGTCCAGAAGGGCTGCTTTCTGAATCAAGCCCTTGATCCAGCTGCCAAGCTAAAGACAATTTGTTATTATTATGATTTTTTTTGTTTCAGACTTTGAAATACGAAGTAAGAGCATAGGAGTTTGCATCCATACAAGTTTCAAAGAAATACTAAAATGTCAAAATGGTGAAACTGTAACAAGGAGGTGTGTATCAGAATATTTGGCTTAGTCGTTTAATGCCCAATTCTTAAAATGCCTAGCATTCTACAAATGCCTATTGTTTATTGGAACTGAATTATTATTTAAATTAAAACACATCCTACACTACAAAATATTGCTTTATTTTAGAGAATCTTATGACATTTGGATGACTCAGACTAATAATATATAAATTTCCTTTTCCCAGCTGTGACAGAGTGGCCTATTTAGATGAAAGAGCTTATTGGAAGTTCACAATATGGTCATTTGCAATTGGGGCGGCTTCTTCAACTGCTGTCATGTTACGATTAAGAGTGCTCAACTACCAAGCGAAACGAAGAGCGAGACAAGTTCTAAGCAACGGAGCCATTTAAATAGTATTATTCAACATCTTGTAAATATTATCAATATTATTGATGCAGGCATTACTTGCCTCCTCACCCTATCATTGTGTCCTTAGTAGGGCATGCAGATCATGGGTTCCGTTCCATAGTAAAACTCAGTGTTCCCACATTTTACTATGGGACGGAAGCCGGGTGGCTATAATATGCCTAGTCGAACATTTACTGTAAGCACACTAGGCACTGATGGCATTTGGCTAAAAAAAGGACTGAAGTTAGACTGAGGAGTAGTGAATATACCATTATTTGCCAAAAGACAAATATCAAAATATGTGATCCTCCCCTTTTAGTGTGAACTTATCATTAATGATCGGTAATCCTAAATTATTGTCATACAAACAATATTATAAATTATCAACATTTTTATTTCTACTTATGATTTTATTACATTAAAAAGCAATTGTAAAAATCTTAAATATTTATTATTCAAAGAGTAATTTTAACAGTTCACTTATAACTTTAACATTAACACTATTACCTAACAAACGATAACACTGCTTCATAGATATATTTGTAGGCAAACTATAACTCTTAGGGAAGGACATTAACATTAAAACTTCTTTTGGAGTAAAATATCTTAGCTTCAATTCCTTCAAGGATTCAACAAAGTCTTCACTACCAACTTCATATAAATTTGCTTTCTCATAACATTTTTGTACTATTTCTGGAGTTTTATCAGTAAATACAGATCCTGTACCTTCAATATAATGAGTGTAAGCTTTTGTAAAGCAGCAAGATCTCTTTGAGGATCTATAGCAGATATCTAGCACATTTCCACATCTCAGTTTTTTATCTGGTACTAAGAATTTGTCAGGAACATCATCTTCAATTATGGACGCTAAAGTGTCTGGAACACCAAAGTCTTTTGGTAGACATGTAATCTGTAAAAAAGTTGAGAATTTTAAATAACTTTTTTTCTAATAACTCACAACATGGTATGAAAAACTTACAATTTCATCCCTTCTCTTGAAATGCCATGTCAAGTTCTTCCGCCTTGCTATACAGTAATACCTAAGTCTAGAATTAGGCACAGCCACGTTCGATGGACACAGTAGAAACTCTTGGTAAATAAAGTTGCACTCTTTCAACTTATCTATAAATAAATTCCTAACAGTAGAACTTTCAAAGCCTTTAACATTTTCCATAAGAATATAATCTATATTGTCTAGCTGGTCTAGTATTCCAATTAAATATAAAAATGAATTAGTTCTAGGGTCATTGTCATCCAAGTATTTTCCATTTCTAGTAAAAGGTTGGCATGGTGGAGACATAAGTATTGTATCAATTTTCAACTTTTTTAATAGTCCAGGAGACAGTTTTTGGATGTTTTTGTTCAGTAAGTTTATTTCTGGGAAGTTATGTTTGTAGACTTCATTGGCAACTGTGTTAATGTCCACTGCAGCAACTATCTCTCCTTGTAAACCAGATTCTGAAAATGAATGTGATGCAAAATATTATTAAAAA
Organism: Cerastis leucographa; assembly: GCA_963082945.1. Taxonomy (NCBI): domain Eukaryota; kingdom Metazoa; phylum Arthropoda; class Insecta; order Lepidoptera; family Noctuidae; genus Cerastis; species Cerastis leucographa. The sequence continues at coordinate 4,896,474 of OY720359.1, forward strand.
TTAATGGTTATAATTTATAATGATGGGCTCAAGTTCACTTTTATGCCTCATCAAATTTTTCTTGAAAGCGAACACTATACATGTGACGCATTTCTAACTAAAATATTTGATTAATTTAAAAAGCATACGTGGTAAACGAAAGAGTAAACATACCTTTCCATGCGCAGTGCATGCCTCCGATCCCACTATAAAGCTCTAAAATATTGTGTGACATGGCTGCTTGTTTAGTAAAAAAATTGTATTTTAAAACATTTCATCTTAACTATCTAACGTACTTTAGAATATTTGTTTACGAAATAAGTTTAGATTAATTTGTCAAACTGTTTGAAGAGAAGAATACAGTGAGCGAGCATGATGGCATGATGAACCTGTTGGCATTTGACATTGACGTGACAGATCTAATAGAAATTATTTTGACAAGACCAATGACATTTCATGCTTTCAATGTTTTGGCCAAATTGCCAAACTCAGCCAAACATGATTTCGCTGGCAGTATTGCCATATACCTATTAAGGTTAGTACACAATTAGCAAGCCACGCTGAAACGCAGTTCAAAAACCGGTGTGGTTTTACACTCAAGAAATATCACATACTGCGAAATGGCTGGAACGAGCTTATAGGTGCGTACAGACTATATAACATAACATGTTATACAACATTGCTATATAACATGTTTCAGATAATGTGGACACTGAATGTTATAAATATGTTATTGATATGTACAACAATGTTATATAACTAATAACTTATAAACTAAGACGAACCCAGCATCTACGTTTTTTAGTTTTTCTTTTGTTATTTAAAAATACAAGTCGTTGCCGCAGCCAGTAAAACGTCCTCTCGTGTCGACATTGGATAGCACTGAATAACGACAAACGTTATATTGCATTGTTATTCTAATGTGTACAGTATTTTTTTGTTGTCGTTCCTTGTCGGCCGACACGTTTAAAAACCCAAAAGGGTTGCGGTGCGGGCGGTGATTTTAAATGACGGTTATGAGCACAGTGGAGTTTTACTAATTTCGTTTCTGCCAAATCATCGACGGACGCCAGCTTGATTGGCACTCATGCGGTGGTGCTCCTTCTCTTTCTGTCACATGGGAGTGTAGTAGGAGAGAGGGAGAGGGGTAGAACTGGATAGCGTGTCGACAACATGACAAAAATATTCTATTAGAGGCGGGTTAGGAAACATGATAGTATGATGCATACCACGTTCGGATATACTATAGAAACATGCATAAGCATATGTTGCAATGTTAAATAACAAGGTTACGTAGTGTGTACGTGTTATAAAACACAAGTTATATAATATGTTACATAGTCTGTACGCACCTTAAGACTATAGGGTCGGTACATGGGTTCATGTACTCGCAAGCCAAACGCCCATCGTCGTAGCACGGCGGACTATGCTGTGGCAGCTGCTGGTTTGAACTCTGGGGCCATGGCCCATGGGTCCTTTCGTGATTAGAGAGCAGGCCAGTTTTTTTTTTTAATCAAAGAATAGCATTACCATCCAACGCGACGTGGCGATGCTGTTAGCCTTGTGGAAAACTTTACCCATTTACTGCAGATGACATGCATTTTGGGCCACCTTTTACTCTTTTTGGTTTTGAAACAAGTACAGTAAGCGTCACTATGTCCCAACCCCTCAAGTTTTAAAATGTTACACTGCTACAACATTGAATTCGTTTCGAATAATCTAAAGAATACTTTCAAAAAGAACTCAATGTTTCCACCCGGGATCGAACCATCGCTTCACCGAGCTGCGTCTTACTATGACAACGGAAGCTAAGCGCGCATGTCTGCGCATGATTTAAGTACTGATTTTTAACTAAATATGATTATTCTGTAACAACATGTCTAAAACTAATTATAAACGTGGAAGCAACCTATAGTAGACTTTAATTGCAAGTTGATCAACCCAACATTTGGTGACAGCGGTTTATCAAGTGAGTCAGCGAGCCCTTGCTTATTTCGATGAAATTGGTAACTAGTATCGTCCGAGTCACTTTATCTTTAGGTCTCTCTCTAATCGATAGATGTTAAAATTTGAAGGTATGCATTAATTTTACTTACTTACGATTTCTTTATAAAATTAATCCTTTACCCTCGAGTTATAACGTTAGCTCAATCTAAAATATTTATAGCGCTTTCTATTGTATGGTTTGCGTGATAGCATGTCACTTGTCTAGGAACCCGTTTGTGTCAGGTAAAATATGAATATTATGATACCTGTAAAATATCAAAACCAATTGTAAAATATAATATTATAAATCTTTGTAGTAAAACTTTGTTTATCTCTTGTGTGTAATTTGAAATTATTGGATCAATAAATAAACAAAACATTTAAAATAGGAATAATAAACATTTTTTATTTATTTATATTGTTTAATACATTAAAGTATTTCTTTTTTTCTTAACTTTAAACTTAAAAAATAATTCATGACAAAAGCGAATGTCACACCTAGGATTTAATCCTCCACCCCCATGCACGTCAAGCGGTCTTGATACCTCCGCACTATTTACACATTGGTTACAGTAGTGTAAATGTTTTATCCGTATTATTGCTAGTCGTTATACCCAATAATAGAAGTATTAACGTTTTATTGAAAACATCACTATTAAAAACAGAGTGTCAAAGAAAAATACATACTTGAACTTATTTATTCACTAAAACAATAAATTCATTATAATAAAATGTTTTTGCAAAATACAAAAAACCAACTATGCCCGACACGGATTTGAACGTACATGTCTTTTAGGGGGGTAAGAACTTAATGAAGCTGTCTGTACCTGCACATTTTTATTATTTTAGTTCGGATATCTGATAAACAAATAAAAAGACTTTGTACACGGTGGTTTGTCGAAGTGTATCATGAGTGTGGAACTGGCATTACAGAACTTTGACGTTTCGATTTCGGTTGTCTTTGATATGAATTATTGGAGTGATAAGACCTTGATAAGACTCTATGGTGATAAATAAAAAAGAAAAAAATCAGTCATGGCGGACCTAAAGAATGGGAAGGATGTGTCAAACGTCGGTGAGGGTGACTCTGTTTCGAAAGATGTTGTTTATCTTGAAGAAACATTTTACATTCTTTCCAAGAAGAATTCAGTGTTTCGTGTTCGGCTCACTCCCAAAGGTTTGTCTCTAACAAAAGAAACGGACGGTAATTCAAAAGAGCAGACGATACTGTTGGGCGATATTATTGGCAGCAAATGCATGAGGAGTAAAAGACGACGCCCCGGAGCCGGCTCGTGCGTCTGCAGCTCGTTCGTGGGCAACCACCAGCTCAAAGTTGTGGACGAGAACAGCGGCGATCTCGATGAGAACGATATCAGCGCTTATCTGTACATCTACGCTTACATACTCAAACGAAGCCGCCGTACCTTAAAAAGAGAGAGAACAACAATAACACTGCGCTTCAGATCTTTTGATAAATATGAAGATAATAATAAGGAAGCACAGAAATGGAGATCTACAATAAAGTGTTTGATAGCCGGTCAGCCGATTACGTCCGTGCCGCCTAGTAATGATAAGAAGTTGCTTGTGCTTTTGAATCCGAAGTCAGGGCCGGGGAAGGCTCGAGAGTTGTTCCAGTCGAAGGTGGTGCCTATATTGCAGGAGGCTGAGGTGTCTTTCGACCTCCATGTTACAAAGTATGCTCAATACGCACGCGAGTTTGTGCGCACTCGGAATGTTTATGGCTGGCGCGCTATCCTGGCTATCGGTGGTGATGGTGTCCTGTATGAAGTCATGAATGGCATGTTCGAGAGACTGGACTGGCAGCAGGCGCTGGCAGAAGTGCCACTAGCAATATTACCATGTGGCTCTGGCAATGGACTGGCTAGAACTGTATGCCACCTTTATAAGTGAGTACAATATTTATTTCTCCAAAGTAACTGTTACAGACTATTTAGTGTAGACTCAGAAGTTCACAGGAATGTTGTATTACTCTAAGGAGGCCTTTGCCCTGAAGTGGGATAAACCGTCTAGAAAAAAAAAGTATTAAGTGCAACTCCACCTTGCTAAGAACCTTCGTGCTTTGTTTTCATTTGACCTACCAAATTTTATCCAGGTATTTTCCACTGAGAGTAAGATATTCAAATGTTGAGATAGGTAATTAAAAATACATTAATGGCCTGATGATAAATTAAATCATCAGTAATCTACAAGTTTATCATGCCTACTCTAAAGCATTTCTGATTGGAATCTTGTTAGCCATTCCTCATTCTTTTGGAAGGAAAGTATTGCATCTTAAAATAATAACATTAGGTTTTGTACAGCTAAATAACCATAACTCATAAATAATAAGAATTTAAAATTATGAATTGATAAGGTAATTTGTTAATGACAACAAAATTAATTAATGACATTTAATGGAATGCAACTTTCTACAGTAAAAAATTTAAATATCTCAGTTCCTGGTTCAGGCAATGACCATGAGCAATAAAATCAGTAATTTTACAAAGTTTTAGCAACCGTTTTTCTTGATTATCTGACAACTTTTGAACTGACGACTCTTACTGATAACATGGTTTCAAATCCATACTAACATGCAACTAATAACACACAAATGATACAGATGAACAGTAACATAATGAACCGAGAACTCATTGTGTCAATCATGCATGCGGGCTTGACCTCGTCTAGGTCTTAATGGTTATATCAATGACCTGAAAAGCTGAAGAATTCTATTGTCTTCTCTGGAATCAAAGTGTGAAACATAAACAGTCTGTTAAAAGATAACACAACTATTTTTGGCGATTATGCCCAGTTAATGTGTTAAAATATTGGTTCCAAATGATAGTCTCTAGTTCTTATCTTAAAGAGTATAAAAGTTATTAATTTTATTCACATGTTAATTTGCATTTTACAATAATAATAAACAAGTTTTTAATATGATGGTTTAAAGCTAAGACAATAAGATAATTACGGAACATGTTTTGCATGGCAAAAAAGGAAATTAAGAAACTATTTATTTATGTAAACACAACTTTTTTTTAATTTTGAGATGGGTTTGCTCTTGACTTTAGTCTAGGTCAGAGATGACAGAGACAAAGTCGACGATGGATAATAAATAGGACAATATCTTAAGATAGAAGACCACAAAAGTACTACTTATTTCATAAGAAATTTCTTCCATCAGACCAGCGAGAGGAAAGTTGATTAGAGAAGAACGCAATGATTACAATCAACAATTTTAGATTTAATTTATAAAGAAGCAGGTATTCTAATTTGTGAAATATGAAATCATAACACTTTGTCAGTGTGTATTTACTTATTTTAAATCTACAAAACGCATGATAATAGGTTAATAGTTTCCCAATTAGTCTACAATGGAATTACTAAATTATGAAATGTAGATTGTTGAACATTGTAATGCAATGCAATCTTTTTGTGATGAAGTATTTTACTGATGAATTGAAAACAAAAAATTAATGATATTTTTGAGGCAGCAAAAAAATGTTGCAGAGGTAGCAGCTAAGATTTGAATATTTTAACCGTAAATATTTTATATGTTCCATATAATGATTTGTATACGATAACTTATGGCAAGAAGTCCAGCATTAAAATAAGTATAGGTAATTTTAGTTTTCGGTTGTTCGAAAACAGATGCAAATAAATAAAAGTAAACCGGTTATGTACAGAGATATGACAAAAAGCAGTAGGTACTCCTTAGTCATTATAATAATTTTGGTTGTAAAATGTTTGTTGCAACTGGTAATAAAACCACTGTTTTTGCAAGTAAGTTGTGCAAAATCTTTTTGTTGTAATGATTTAAAACTTGCATTGTATTCTTAGTAATGGTTTACCTAACATTGTAGATCACTTTCGAAAGTAACAAATTATAGTCGTAGGTACTGCTGCTACAAACTTACATCATTATTTTCGAACCAACGTGCGCGGTTTGAAGTCGAAAGGCGCCTTGCGGAAAAAAAATATCACAGAGGCGCCCTTTTTCAGCATCTAGCTTGGCTGGCTGGTCTGGCTATACCTATTAGATTTTTAAATTATCGATGGATAAAATTCGACACAGGCTGAAATAAATTAGGAGCCCCTTGCCAGGTTGCAAAAAATCGAGCATGGAGTCCCAATATCATACCGACAGACCTAGAAATCCAACTCGAGAGCCATTCGATTATTTTATGTATTTGCTCCAGCTACCATTAAAATCGGATCACGTACTCGCTACTACGTACACGTGTATTTTATTTATTAAGATTAGCATGACCTTGTCAGTTCATTGCCCTAAGAGATTCCGGTATACCCAACCCATAGAGGAATTATACGAAAATGTTGCATAATTGTTATTTCTTTTCTCTCATTCTGATATTTGAAGAATAACTGGAAAAATTGTCTTTTCTTTAATTGGTCTTTTTTGTAAATACACAAGATGTAACATATATTTACTAATATTTCATTATAAACCAACTTTAATTTTTCCTACTTGAGGATCAAAAGCCTCAGAAAGAGAAAAAAATATCGGTGAAAGCGCTGTAGTAAGCATGTTAAACAAAGTATGATTCACGGCCGAGAGTTAACCCCGACACTGACCTGCAAATTCCAAAAAGAAAATTTGAATTTCGCGGGTTTTCCTGGCGCTTCTTCTTTAATTAGTCCGGCGGCGTTGATGACCTACATTTTTAACCTACTTTATTTTAATCCACAGAAAATGTCCTTCGGGTTTTTACACCCAGAGGTCAGTGCGGTTAAATAAATAATTAATTAATTGTAACTACACATTTTTAACCGCATTTTTACCGACTATGTCTACTCATTCAAAATTTGTTACTTAAATCCAGTGTCTTTCTGTTGTGCATTGGTATGTCTTGTTGTTGTGGTAGGTAAAATCAGAGACTGATTTGAAAAAAATCTTTATCGGACATAAAAATAATACTGCTAAACTCTTAAAAAACCTTTCCAGGAAACAAAACTTAGGAATTACTAGTCCTGTTCTATTCGTTGATGTGATGAAGTACCCAAGCTCGTTCCATCGTCGACTTTGTGGCTAAGTCAAGAGCAAACCCATCTCAAATAATATAAAATAAAAAACCCTGTACCACCAAGTACCTGGTACCTTTGATAACCTGTTTACGATGACGGTATAACGTAATTAACTAATTACGTTTTCGACATAATGAGTTACCTATGAATGATAACCTAGTTTATTTCATTATCTAACTGTTTGTAATTGATTTATGAACACGTGTTCCAAATTACTGAAAACATTTGTTTGTCAACCTTGAATACCTTGCGTCCACAAATTATGATAATTGTCCAAGTTAAGACACATTAAACTAAGTACCTAATGGATATTATATTGAATTGTCTAAGGTTTTTCAAGGATGTTCCCATTCGCTTTTTTGCGTCATTGTTTTTTTTTTAAGAAGGCAGGGCGCAGTCTCTGTAGTTTGGTGTGCGGTGCGCAATTTTAAAGTTGAAAACACAAGACACATTATTGTCGCCAAATAAACATGCATAAAGCTCACGTCATAAATCTACCAATACTTAACAGATGAGGATGATCCTCCTATGATTTAAGTCTCTAAAAAAAAGTGTGAAATGTTCAGAGTTCATAGTTCATTTATTTGACAGAAACAAGAGTACCTAAGCACAATTGCACAGTACACAAAACATGCACGATCTTAAGTAAATGTGTACAATGTTCGCCTAGATATCGACTTCTTTGTGCACAAACATTTTTTGTCTCTGGCTTTAAGTCAACAGCTCCAAGTCCCCCATATAAGCCAGAATAGTTAGGACCTCCTGTAAACATTGTTGTATTGGTCTTTTAATTCATATAGGAACCATAATCTGGCCCATTGTCTATCGCAGATTTGATCGCGCCTTTGATACGGGCGTTTCCAATTTTTATAGGCAGTTAGGCACATTTTGATATTATTTGACAAAGTGGCACGCTTGCCACTTTGTCAAATAAAAAGTTATCCTTCTACTCTATCAAGTTTTAGCCGGATATTATGTAATCATCACTTGTTTGTTTCTATAGCCCGCGACAAATTGGTCGTGCTATCAAAAAGAGCAATTATGGCTTATGGTTGTGATGCAAGCAAAAGGGAAATGAAGCGAAGGAAATTGCTTGTCGTTGCGCAGTCATGGTCGCCGGCTCACTACAGCTATTTTGTTTTGCTACTATTTTACCGTTCTATAAAAAGCAGCCTGAATTCACTACCGGTTCTATTTCCTTTACGAGATGAGTTTCTGCAGATCAAAGCCACAACAGCTAATTACCCAACAGCAAACGTTTTATGTATATTTCTGTCAGGCTTACCTTGAAAACTAGTTCTGAATTTAGCAGTTATTGCGAAAAGTCTAAAACTAGATAAGACATAATTATAGAATTCTGTAGCTTGTGTAAGGTGGCTGGGATCGCACATTCCTCATACCTTGCCAATCGTCGACCATGGCTGTACATGCATGCTTAAGAGCCTTGCTGACGGTTGATAGACAGCAAGTGGAGGAATACCTGCTCGTATCATGAATCCGAGAACTGTGCTTTCCTACGATTTCACAGCCCAGGATGCACTTGATGTCTTGAGCAACAGCTAGATCTCATAAAAATCGATTTCGCAAGACTGCCATCCGAGTTATGATTGTTTCGTTATCACATACCCACTGATTACCTCCTATCTGGTCTGCACAGATTACTAGCATGACAGATATTAAGTTCAACGTTATTTCCTCAAGCATTATTATCTTCTATATAGAAGTAATAACAATTTCTACGCACGTTTTGGCGATTCCAAATCTTATCAATTTGGGAATATAATCGTCATTTTCATTACTGTACTGTGTGTTGGAATTATCGTGTCGAATTTTCGAATTAATATTTTGCGAAGCGATTATTGACCGTTAAATTTTAATGTAGGGTAGGCGAATTGCATAAATTAGTGCTGGCCCTAAATGTAACGAGGACGTAGTAAGATTAATAGTTATTCTAACCGGTTACTTGAGATAGGAACCCCTTAAGAACACTAACCTTCCAAGACCTTGCCGAGAATAATACGTACGTACACCTACATGTATGATAATTTATGCATGTAATCATGTATACGTTTAATCATGTAAATAATTTATGCTACAAAATAAGCTCAGGATTTCGTGTTAGAATGAAAAATCGCAGTAATGACTAAATTTAGCACATATATTTGCGTCTTTTTCTTATGGTCAAGGTGTTAAGGTCAGTGAAAGTACTTAGAGAGTAGGCTTGCAAAGGAACTCGAATTCTTGATTATGCGTGTAGACACTGCGATCCAAGTCGTTGGTTTTATCGGACATCAGAAGGTCTGTCTGGACAAATCTACTAAAAGTATTAAGAAATACCTAATCAGTGGATTACGGTCGTCAGTCGCTTATCTCCTTGAAATCGTATCGGCTAAATACGCAGTCAAGTCAATGGCGAAGCGGGCAACAAAACAGAACAGGAATTCTGGCTATTTCGTGGATAAGGAAGCCAGCCAGTACATTTTTAATAACGAGGCGAGGCGTATGTTTTCCCCTTCACTTATTCAGCCCAACATATTAAAATATACTGGACGGAGGCCTTCACCTTTTGTCACATTAATATTGAGATCTGCTTTTCACCAGATAAGTTAGATTAATAGAAGGCCATTTTAAGGATCCAGATTTGATGCGGTTTTCATCAATAGACAGAACGATTCAAGACGAAGGTCTATGTGTATTTATCCCTAAAAAACACATTTCCACGCCGTAGTCGCCAGTTGCCACGTAGTCGCATGCAGCAGCTAGTTCCGTATAAACAAATAAAATACCATATGACCACAACCTGCGTGCGTCACTGAGATTAATAAGTAGGTACCAACAAAGTAAATACCTTTCGTCCAAATAGGGTCAGAAGATCAGATCCGACTTTATGGAAAATCACCAACAAGGCTCTTAAAACATCTTAGGTAAGTATAGGATTTACATGAAGAAAAAATAAACACCAAAAAAAACTGATACCACTACCTCGACGCTATGCGGTGCAAAGTCGTTAAATGAGCAAAGGTCTTCAATGTCAATAAAGAATAATGGCTTGATTTGAATTACACGTTTGCTTGTTTTAATTAATAAGATAGAATTGATGATGATGATCGTATAGTTAAATGAAACAATATTAATTTCATTAACTCCTTTGTAACTACTGATGATAACCTACCTATAGATGCTGGCGGGAAAAATTCCGAATCATTCCCGTCGAATACTTCGGAAGTTAAATATTCCGAAACTTTGGGAATATTTCAACTGTCAAAAAAAACCAGGAAAATCGACCTTACTACCTATTTCGCGCTTGGAAGTTGTAAATTATATTTTCTTTAGTTGTGTTGCGAGCGGTAGGTATATTAACTGAACAATAATTAACTCACCCACCACACCACAAACAAACACGTTTATTCCCATTGAATTATTCGGGCGAAATATTCGGCGGAAACATTCGATTGCGGGGTACGAATCTTTCTTGCGGGGGGAAAAACTTCTCCGGGGAGCATCTCCCCTCTTACCGCACTCCGCACCGCCATCGCCTGCACGCATGACTCGTGGCAGTCGGGCACGCGGCAGGGCGGCAGTGGCGATCGATGCAAAATACGATATTTCAGCAAAAATAAAAAAAAATTAATTAAATTCATTTTGAATAATTCCGATTTAAAGAAACTTTCCCAGAAGTATTCCGGAATTATTCCGAATGTTTCAGAAGTTTTGCAACTATAAACCTACCTAATAGGTATAAACCAACTTAGAAATAAATAGCTGAAGTCAAATAGTATCGTCAAAATAATCCGCAGTAAGTCAAAAGAGTAGAAATCAAATCAACTAGACGTACTTATTTGTAAAAACAAAAACGCTTACGGATAAGAATCTACGCAAGACGCAGATAGATACTATAAATAAATCATAAAAATAAATGTGTACAGCTACTAGCTACGCAATTTTTGGTAGTGATGTGATTGATGTGTATGTTTAGTTTCGCATTTAATATTAAGCTTAAGTAACCGCCACCGGTAGAACAGGGTATTGAAAACCACGTGCACGAATCCGGTGCCCGTGGGGCACTATCTAATCTTTATCATACTGATATATCAGAGGACCATATCGGTCAAAAATAATATACATTTTACTTGGGAACACCCAAATACTCCGAAATATTTTATTCCGAATTTCAATAATCCGAGTGCCAAAAGTCCGAATTTCATAATACCTAAGAATTATAATGTCTATTATTAAAAATCACGAAATTTATTTTACCGAAAGTCGTAAATGCGATTTGTTAGTTTTTCGATTTTCATACGTTCGAAGAATCAAATGCTCGAAAATTCTCGGTCCGAAAAACAACATTCCGATTTTCAATTGTTCGAATAAACTTAAAGGCAACATGTTGTGCTACAAAAATTTAGAGGCAGAAACGAATCGCTGCAAAACCGACTTCACGCAGTCTTGTCTGCCCTACCCCTAGAGTGTAATTTAAGCCCGCGTAGACGCGGAGGGGTGGACCGGCCCGCGAGCTGAGCAGCAGGTGGTTTGAAGGCCCGCCGCCGCGGCTGAAGGCCGAAGCCGAAGCTGCATTGGTGATCGTTAAAACCGATAAGCTCGTGTGGGGCCGCCCAAACCCCGCAGCGCTGGAGCCGTGACAGAAATAATGCTTGCTGCATGCCTGCTTGCATTCCTGCTTGATTGCATGCCTGCTTGCATGTTGCGTGCCTGCTTGCATGTTGCATGCCTGCTTGCATGCTGCATGCCTGCTTGCATGTTGCATGCCCGCTTGCATGTTGCATGCCTGCTTACATGTTGCATGCTTGCTTGCAGGCTGCAAGCTTGCTTGCATGCTGCAAATCCCCTGTATTATTGATGAATCACTTCGGTTAGGTTAGGTTAGAATTGTGACCAAGGAAACAAAATATTTTTATTCGTAACAAAATATTTTTATCCAAAACTAAACAATCATAGTTTAAAAGAAAACAAGGCGTTTTTATTTCGGATTTGTATTAATCGGTATTTTAATAATCCGAATTCGTATTTTTGTTGTTTCGAATTATCATCAAGTCGGACTTTTTGTTATTCGATCTATTAAAACTCGGTATTTTGAGAATAGTAATTAACGATTATTATAACGTTAGGAATATTGAAATTTAGGAATTATAAAAATAGGAGTAATGATAAGTCGGAGTTGTTATATTAGGAATTTTGAACCATTCGGAATTATGACAATCGGCATTTTGAAATTCGAACTTGTGACTATCGGAATAAAGTTTTTCGTATTTATGTAGTGTACCCATTTTACTTATGAGCTCTCCTCCACCAGTTATTCATTCTATGCATAATTAAACTGCTTATTTTCGGTTTTTGTTGCATATTTCGAGCAATTACGAGGCTTATATTGAACATTTTAAGTTTACATATAAATCCGTAACTATTCTTCTATAAATTATATTGCAAATAATGTCGTCCATACAACACGTTTTAAAGCCAATCAGTCTTTCGTGGTCTTTGGACTGCCTGCACATGTAGCACATACTGACTTCAATAGTCCGCTTTTACCTTCCGCTTTTACCTTCCTTCCGCGATTACCTTTGATCTGAGTATGACTTCTCTAAATCTCTTTTTCAAACTGACAAGTCTTGTCTATACCTTCTAGACTTATCAACAGGTAACAGCTCAATGCGTCAAAAAGTCCAGCATACTCCGAGAATCTCCTTCATATTCACTCGGACAATGGCTCGATTATTTTTGACTGACTAACAAGTGGAAATTCTGTTTTTTCTACTCCTCCGCTATTCTTTTCTGTTTTCGTTGCGGGATCCAATACAGTTAAATTGTTTCTCTTGGACTTCGTTGACCTTCATTGTGTCGGCTTTTTGCTGGTGGTCGCCACTGATTTTGTCTTTCAGGAGTTTTGGTGGTTTGGGAAAAGTGTTTGTGCCAATAAAAAAAAACCGGGTAAGTTTGACCCATCCTAACTAATATTATAAATGCGAAAGTAAGTTTGTTTGTTACGCTTTCACGCGAAAACTCCTCAACCGATCATCATGAAACTTTGTACACATATTCTTGGAGGTATTAGAAGTAACATAGGCTATATATCATCACGCTACGACCAATAGGAGCGGAGCAGCAATTAAAAATGTTGCGAAAACGGGGAACATGTTGCGAAAACGGGGAAAATGTGACGCAGACGAAGTTGCGCGGGACAGCTAGTTATAAAAACGAGCAAAAAATCCCTTTTTTGTATGGGAGCCCCCTTTTGCCTAAGCCCCTGGTGACAGACGGACAGCGAAGTCTCAGTAATAGGGTCCCGTTTGAGTAGGTAATAGTTGATCCCTACATGAGTAGGTAACAGTTGATCATTACTAAAAATAAGATTCATGTTCATGTATTTTATTCTTGCAAGCAAAAACAAAACTTTGATGGTATTTATGAAGCAGTGTTTCATATTTGGCATATATAAGTAGTTACTCGAAAATACAGCTGGAGACAAATAGTACCTAAAATAAATCACTAAATGCATGCATGACTGTGTATAATGCCGTATGCTGTGAGACGAATTTCTCGACGTGTATAATGCAATGTTACCTCTTATCGAATTAACCCAAGGCCTTACCTTACTGGTTTGAGGTTTCATGCGCGCGTCGTAATAAGAAAAGATTTCCATTAATTATATTCTTAATAATGTGAATTTTAGTAGTCACTAGACAGTTTGCGATTTGTTAATGCATATTACCAAATCGCGCATTAGACTTTTATGTCATGTATTGTGCTGTTTTGTATAGATCTGAAGGCTGTGATTATAATGCTAAAGGGGATGAGATGAGTGGTGCAACGCGAATGGATAAAATAAGGAATGAGCACATAAGAGAAAGTCTGAAAGTGGCGCCGGTGAATAAAAAGTTGTGTGGTAAGGTAATTGGTTATCGTGGTATGGACATGTAATGCGGAGGACCTGGGAAAATGTTGAGTACGAATGTAAAAGGCTATGGATAAAAGTAGAGCAAAACCAAAGAAACGATGAATGGATGGGTGAAGGATGATATGGCTTGTATGGAGGTGACTGCTGAGATGGCGAACTGGCGAGTAATAGAGAAGTATGGAACAAGAAATCAAACTGCACCCAGACTTGGGCATTATTCGACTAAATTGTTATCTGGATAATTATTCGCATAAAATTTTATTTGCAATATAATTATTCGCGAATAAATTTTTCGTAGATAAATTATCTACGAATAAATTATTTGTGATTTTATTCATTATTTTAAATAATTTTTGAAAACTCATAAAAACAGTTATTTGGACTGTCTGTACTCAATTAATTTATCAGATTGTTTTTTATCCATAAAATTTGGTTAGTACGTAGTACACGTGTGTTGCCGAGTCTGCTCACTCTTTTTTCCTATTGTATTTTTCCTTGTTTTATTTTAAGTCACTAACCGACCAACGAATAAAATAATTTATTCGTCATTAAAATAATTTTTCTTTGAATAAATAAAATTATTTATTATTCGTGAAATAATTTATACTTTCGTGATTCGTCATTCGAATAAATTTTGGCTAACTACTGGCTGCACCGACTCTAAATAAATTGGTTTGAGGGCAGGATAATGATGATTTGTCATGTATTGTACTTTTCTAGATGTTCTAAATAGCTCAACTCTCTAGTACCTATTTGGGAACAATAAAAATGATTATCAGAACTCATAATCACCTCAAACATCACAGTTATCATTTACCTAATTACAGCTTAGAAGATTCGTTTTTAAACTGCGTTTTAATCTGTGGTTTAAATGAACAGGATTATTCAATCTTTACGAGTGTTAAATTTTAAGAGCGTTTATACCTTACTACTTTTCATACAAACTTTCAAGTCGTTATTTTCCGAAATGACTGATTTAAATGAAACTTTATACGCACAAGCAGGATACATAGATCTAAAAAGTTACTAAAAAATATTTTCATTTAAATCGGTTCAGTCATTTCGGAAAATAACGACTTGAAAGTTTGTATGTATGCGGTAAGGTATAAACGCTCCTAAGCAATAGAATTAGTTAACGGTTTTCGTCCTTCCTGGCATTCGACTTTTAATGTAACGAACTATGATAGGATATTATTCTCTAAAAAGCAAATAACGTTAGTCTGTGACATGATATGCGTCTAATAAGCAAGATATCTACTAGGCAAGTTACTAGCATTTTAAAATTACAACCGGAATGTGTGAGGTTTACATATCTAGAATCCGAAAGCCGATTTGCGAATCTAACAGGGAATCGGTACTTTGCCCTCTGCATCTTCAATTCAATTATCTTACTCGTGTAATCGTGTGTGTATATTATACTAAATCTGACTCGTGCGTCATTTTGCAGAGTCACGTTGTTTCTGTGTTTTGCATATTTTATTTTAATTATACCTAGTCTTTATGATAAAGTTGCCTTTGGGAGGTCAAAATAAAGTGTATTTCTTAAAAATGTTTTCTTATTATTATATATTAAATCCAGTTTCATTAACATTACGCGACAGCAAAAAAAAATGGTAGGTACCTCAAAGAACTTCGAAGGTTGAAATTGTTGTTGCAATAATATTGAAAATGGGCATTCGTTTCAAGTACTTATGTTTAAATATTTTTATTTTAAAGCAAATCCTCAGGTTAGAAGTTATGAGATCATACAATGTTCCATTCGAAGAACTACATAATATTACGTAAACTAAACCTTCCTATAAGCCTAGGGTTTTGTTTTCAATATTAATACCTGTTTGCGCAGATAGTAACCGTCTGAAAAATTCAAACATTTGACTTTTAAAATTTAATTATTCTGTTGCGGTCATAAATTTAAATATTATTCACGTCTTTTCTTTAAAAATAAGGATTTTTTTCAGTCCATGATGGAGGTTTTAGACACATACCTTGTGAATACAGAATAATACCCACGTTTGCTGCACCAAACTAAATATACACAAGGTCGACTATGTATATTGGATAATCTACTGAATAGTATGGTTTCATAATCGGATATTCTAATTGTGTGACCGACTAACCTACTATTTCTGAGCTGCCTTCCTTATTTTTTTTTAAAACGAAATATTGTTAGCACCAAGCAGTGGCGTGCCTTGGGCCAATAATATAGCTAGACCCTAGGGCAAGCAGACTGTTCAAAACCCCTAACATCATGAAGATTAGTAGGTTATTTATAAGGGCAAGCCAAGCTTTTAGGCTTGTATGAAAGTACCGCCTCTACCACCAAGCTGTGTGTCATATGATGGGGTTTCTTTATGGAACTCTTCTGCAAAGTTTCAAGCATCTTGGGCCATTGGTTTAAGGTGTGCGTTGTCATTATCATTATTCACCTTTATCTATCCTATCCCTATCCCAATTTATTTCAGTTCGGTGCATCATGCATTCTTCTTATATTCGTCTTCTCGTTGTCTGTCAAAATTTAAGATTTCATAAATAAAGTAGGTTACAGTTTGTGAAGTGCTTCAAATCAAATAGACTATCTAATCGTTATCAAACTGGCCTGTTTTGTTTTTCTGCTGGAAAAAGGCCTCTCCCGTTTTCGTATATTGTAAGTTGTCCGCTTCAAAATTACAAAACCTTGTTGGCATCCGATTGGGCTGAAATTTTTTGCATACACCTTTGGTTCTGTTGACAATTTATTTTTATGCTAGACATGACTTGATACTATAGCCAGTATCGCCTCCTCATGAGATAACTCCTCAACGGTTAATAGCGCCGACACTAAACTTTGTATACGCGCACAAAGTTGATCGATACGAGTAAACCTAACTTTGTTTTTTGTTACACTCTTATTTTCGTTGCCAATGCCAGTTCTTTTGGCCAAGTATCCCTAGTTTCTAAGCTTCTAAAGAAATTTAGCAGTAGGTACCTAAGTATTTCCTATCTGTCGTTGATGATAGCTGTCTATGATAAGAATTTATATTCTCAGGTAAACAACTGTATTTGTTACTGCTATAATTAGCAGTAATTAAAACATTTATGAGCCCTCTTCTGGGATTAACAAAATTTCAAAAAAGTGATTAAGTACGGAACTCTTTAATTGTGGTTAAGGCTCTTCATTTCTTTATTGTTTAAGTCTTTGAAGGTATTGTCTGTAGAAAATACGGTAATGACTTCTCTTCAGTGGAATTTTTGAATACAAAACATCTCTTTTTAAAGGGACCTACTTAGTGTCTAAAAAAAAACTTACTCAAAGCAGTACCTACAAGTCTTGAATTTCTATATCACTTTGAGCGTTTTAATAACATTTTCATTATTTTGTTTCAGTGAACCATACATTCCTCAAAACCTAACCGGGCTAACGATGGGAATAGTGAAGGGCCATACAGCACCAATGGACGTTGTCAGAATTGAAACAAAAACCAGTGTAAGTACATGTCAGATCTGCAGTTTATGCAACAATGTGGCACTCGGTGTCTCGGTAATGACACCGGCGCGGCGTACGGGGATATGCAATGCAATGTTACGTTACGATATTCAATTGAATACGTCCGTCACAACAAACAACTAGTGTCGTATGACGGATACAATTAGCCGCACGTTGATACGACGCAGTCTATATTTACAATTGCCATTATCTTATAAATTAACTTCATTCCAACGCCAACCTGTTCTCAGCACCAAAGGACATCGTTAACACGTTCTCTCGGCGCAATGACGTCATTAGATTTACTTGTTTTTGTTTTTTATTAATCATCTGAAATTAATGAGCGTTACTTTTTTTTGCAGATTATGTTTTCGTTTCTGTCCGTCGGCTGGGGCCTCCTATCAGACATTGATATCGAAAGTGAAAGATTACGAGCAATCGGAGGCCAAAGGTTCGCTGTTTGGGCACTCGCTAGAGTAGTCGGACTGAGGACATATAAAGGTGTAGTTAGTTACGCGAAAATTAAGGATGTGACCAATCTGCCTAAACCAAAACAACCGATCACCCTCAGTCATAGCATCAGTCAGGACGGAGCGCTCGACTCCCCTGATGCGGAAGCGTTCATTGATGCGGACGAACATTCTGAAGTGTTTGTCAACGCTATTAACGGAAAACAACATCAAAGGGTGGATTCGTGGTACTCTGTCAACTCACGGAGGAGTGCGTTCTACAGTACACGCGGGTCAGAGTACCACAGCGTGACGAGTAGCGGCTCTGAAATGCGGTCGCCCGTGCACGCGTGCATGCACGGACCTGCTTCACACCTGCCGTCGCTTATGTCCACCTTGCCGACGCACTGGGTGCACGAACATGGCGAATTCGTCATGGTCCACGTCTCCTATCAACCTTACATCGGAGAAGACTTTCTATTCGCTCCGCGATCACAACTTTCCGATGGAATCATGTGGATGTTGATCATCAAAGCAGGAATTTCCAGATCTCAATTAATATCGTTCCTTCTGGGTGTGGGTCAGGGCACGCACGCCGATATGAATAATGAATACGTAAAGATGGTTCCTGTCAGTGCGTTTAGGATAGTTCCGGAGGGGAGCACGGGGAACCTCACGGTCGACGGTGAAGTGGTCGAATACGGACCGATACAAGCTGAAATATTTCCAAACATTATTAATTTATTAGTGCCAGAAACGAAATAACGTCACATCTAAATAAGTAAGAGGTATTCATAAAATGACTGATATAATTATTTGAACCATAACCGAGCCGATGCATGTGCAATACGTACGGGAATATTGAGATTCCAAGCGAAGGTGAGAATTGATGGTTGTGTGAGAGATGATATCTAAATTATTAAATACTTACCAAAAGTTATTGATTGCAGAGGCAATTGAGTTGATCATTCCATGAATGTTGTGATTTATGTTATACAATTTATTTTAAATTGGTCAATAACTAAAAATGTGATATAATTTTGTAAGTGAAGTACTAAAAGCCTAATAAGAGCATACACATAGCAGCTAGTCGTGGCTTGCACGAAAACAATGAATAAGTGCCAAATGTAAGCACTCTAAACACATTCATTTTAAATTCTAATAAGGAATTGATCATTTACATTACTTGCTCAATTAGAGCAATTGTTTGCACTTTTATTCCTACTTAGGATATTATTTCAGCAATCGTGTTACTTATAAAACTATTTTAAAAATGTATTATCTAATAATATGTACCTATAGCTAGTATGTAGCTCAAAGCAAATAATATTAATTATGTAATACTTTATAATTGCATTTTAATCTTAAAAGAGAACATAATTTACGCTCTCTTGCTATCGCATTAATATTTTAGAAAATCTTACTTTTATATTCAAAGTAAATTTTCATACCAAGTTACTAAAGCATGTTTGTATAATTATCTTTTTGGATGTTCAATAGGGCATGATCACTATATTGTTTTGTCTGTCGGGTAGATTATTGAAAATTATTGGATACGTATTTTTTCACGTGGTCATAAAATTACGGAGATATATGAGTTGAAATGGCGCATGACGTCACGTGTAGGTAATTTTTATACCTACTTGTGACGTAGTGAGCCCCCACTCTCCAACTTTAATGACTTTTAACTAAGTATTTTTTTGATATTTTGATAAAACAAAAAATACGTGTCTAATATTTTTGTATTACCTGTCTGACGGACAAAATAGAATTTCGTTTTCTTTACCCAGTCTTCATCCCTAAATAAACCGTCGACATTGATAATTTGTTAATAAACAATAGCTTGCCATACTTTTAAAGTTGAAATTATGTAACTTGCCTAATCTGGCACCTCTATGGTGTTTAGGAGAATGGGATGCGGTAACTATTTCTATGTTATAATTTATTTATTGAAATTTTTTATAATGGTTTGGGACTGCTGGTATAACTTAATGTAATTTATTTAGCAGTATTAATTTTATTACCTAATATTATATTTTTCTGTGATAATAACTCTTCTGCCATATTTCATTTGAATGTTCCAATATAACTATACATTGTAAGAATGAGAACTGTAAAGAAAAACCCCATTGTATACACAAGACAAAAGTTTATGATAATAATTTCAGTTTGTGTACTTTGAAACGGTTACATTCCCTGGTCTTGTCCATTTTTAAATAAAGATATACTTAATGTACAAAAATAAACAGTTGTCTATAGAATTTAGGAATGTTACAGAAGTAAGGTTCATTGTACATATGTCTAGTATTTTCCAAAGGTATTGCAGTTTTGCATAGCATTTTGTTTTGCCCAAGACAATTATTATTATTTTTATGTTAAAAGATCAGTGTTCATTTTGCACATGAAATAACTAATATTGATGGTTTGTTACCAGATTATAAATCTTTTATTTTATGCATTCCATAGTTTTAAGTATCTTTGGGCTTTTTAATACTTATTCTATGTAACAAATAAGTCTAGATATATAATACGGTAGCATATTAGCAAATTTTAAATGGATAATGTTGTGAATAAAGTTATATAATTTTCAATTTTATGAAACTGTTGTCAATAAATGATAAATTTAAAAAACATGGGAGATTTTTTATTTATAAAAAGAATGGTGTAGATGCAATAACTTTATTATAATCTATATTTTTGATAAACTAAAATACACTTAATACTAATGTGACAATTAGTTATTCTAAATGTATAATGAAAAACCAACACACATTACAAAATCTTAAACATCATTACAAAATAACTGTGATTATAGTTAGCTTATATGGCAATTTACAAACATTAACTTTACCAAAATAATTATAAACAAATTGCCAGAGAAAATTGAAGTAAACATTAAGTTTTATCTTAATAATAAATTCTCAGTTCATATGCAGAAAAAAACATGTTTAGAATATCCAAACATTAACTGAGCTCTTAACATTAGACAGTTACATTCCTCAAAACAGTCTTCATAAAAATTTGTAAATCTTAATATAATTTATCTTAATTTGAGAGAATCTAGACTGTCAAGTAAGTTTTGTACTTCAGAGTCGACTTGTTCACGAGTGCTGACACGCTCCAGTCTCTGGCAGACAGATTCCAAGTCTCCAGCATCAGCTTTCTGCATCTTCATATACTTTACCATCATCTCAACAACCAAACATATCTCTCCAATCAGTTGTCTGGTCTCCTCAAAATGTCCAGCCCCACTTGGACGCATCTGAATGAGTTTCAGCTTGCTCTGTGCCAACTGTATTGGGTTGTGCCCATTCTTATCATGAGAGCTGACATCTGTACCTGCATCAAGTAGCTCAATGACCACTGGAATGTGATTGGTGCAAGCAGCCAAATGCAGTGGTGTGTTGCCCAATGTATCCTTGATGTTAGGATTGGCACCATGTCTCAGCAAAGTTCTAATGACATCAACGTATCCGCGACATGCAGCCAAATGCAGTGGACTTCTTTTGTGCTCATCTGAGGAATTTGGGTCAGCCCCTGACATCAGAAGTTTCTCAACAAGCTCGGTGTTATTAGTAGAGGCGGCAAAGCGCAGTTTATGGTTTCTTGACGAACAAATAGTGCCACCATATCTGTATTTCAGCCTACAGTGTCTGGCTTTAGTAGAACACTTGATTTTTCCGACATGATCATGGGGCTCCGATAAAAACTCGACTGGCATTGGCTGGCCTGCTTGATTTATTGGTATAGCCGGTGGACTGAATTCCAAAATACACTGAGAGTGATCAAATATTGGATTATCGCTGCTCTCATTACTGGTGTCGACCCCGGAGTCGGCCATGGTACTCGTTCACACGAAAGTAAATGTAAATATCGCAACTAAAACTTTCAACTTGGCGTATGCGTTGCTACTACCTTTAGACACACTATAATTAAAATAATAATGGAATAAACGAAGAAAATTATCTACTCGACTTGTTTATACTTGGCGAAGAGCTGTCATTATTTCCTTTCATCTCTTTCACTAAAGTTTCACCAGTTATTTTTTTATCGTTGCAACACAGTCAAGTCAATCATCAATCGTACATAGAACGATCATAGACAACTGACCGTTTGCCGGGCGCGGGGCGAGCGTTCAGCCGGCGTATTCGCTTTATAACCAAAATGTTAGTAATCTAAGTCTATTGCCAAAACATACTGTACAACCAGCCGTGCTTGGCAATTTTAGAAACGAAATCATTAATAATCATTATTCACCAGAAAATCACGAAAGGAACGCATCCTTCAATTATTCCTTCATCAATGAATGACAGGTGGCGAGTTGACAGCGTATTCGGCCTCGGAAGAATTTTCGAACGTTATTTTTACCAACAATACTGCGTAAATTAAAGACAAAAACATGCAACAATTAACAGTATTCATGGTAAGTTAATGGATCAGATATTACGATTTGAGAGTATGTTTTAGCTTGTGATTATGTTCTTAACCTAAAACGTTTGCCGATAGGATATTGAAAGTTCACGTTCGTATATCGACGAGCTGTATTCGTCAGATGCTCCGAAGGTTGTGGAGGCACTAGTGACGCTGAAGAACTCAGTGATAGGCAGCAACCGACAGAAGAGCTCAGTGATACAGCAAGGAGTAGTGCCGCGACTTTTGCAATTAATGTCTGATGAAACACTGGACCCCAACTTAAGACTGGAAGCCACTATTACAATTGGTAATGTTTAGAACTCAAGTGATTTTTTGTATTGTAATTTGATCAGTATTTGACAAGTGTTTATCAAGTGCATGAAGATTTTTGAAATTGGGTTAAGTCACAGCATGAGTGTTGTTACCAAACAAGTGCCCTTTATAATATTATAATACTTAATAATGTTTTTACAACACACATTGTACATGCACCACTCTTATAACTTTCCCCACAAAATTGTTCAATTGTAGTTCACATAGGTTTATAGAACATTTAAGATTTTATTTAATTTCAAAAGTCTTTTAAATGTCTGTTTTTAAAACCAGGTTCACTAGCAAAAGGCACACCAGACAATGTGAGCTCACTGGTAGAGCAGGGTACAGCAACAGCTCTTGTGGAGCTCCTGAAGACAGCACCTGTTGGAACAAAATTGGCAGAAGCGGGACTATGTGCACTAAGGAGTGTGTTCATGCATCCTCCTGCTCCGATATCTGCCTTACCAGCTGATATGAGGCTATTGACAAGGCTGACACGTAAGTTTCATTCATAAAACTTTGTTTCAAGTATTTTGTTTTATCAACAGTGCAAATACATTTTATTTAAAATAACTACTGTTGTACCAACAGCATGGAGAAGATGTTATCCAAAAATTAACAAACCCATCGTCAGGGCTACTCCAATAATGCATTATTTGATTTTGCAGTGATGAAGTTATGCATAACTATAATTAAATAATAAGGGATAATCCTATTTTTTTTTTCTTTGTCCGTCGGGAAGTTTATTGAAAAGTATTGGACACATATTTTTTCTTTTTTCACATGGTCATAAAATTAGGGAGATACATATATTGAGTTGAAATGGCTCATGACGTCACATGTAGGTAAGTTTTATACCTACTTGTGACGTAGTAAGCCTTCATCTCCAACTTTAATGAGTTCTAACTAAGTAATTTTTTGATATTTTGATAAAACAAAAAATATGTGTCTAATATTTTTGTATTACCTGTCTGACGGACAAAATAGAGTGTCATTTTCTTTACCCAGTCCGATTCCCTATTGTGGTATGCTATAATTTCTATCTTACAGTTTTATAACTGTTTATTATTTTGCTGAATTGTGACTTCAGCCAATCCAAAGTCCTTAGTAAACATTAATTGAATTATCTAATTACATTATTCTATCCACATCAAAGTAGCAGTGTTCAGTAAAATCTGTTACCTTAGTCTATACATATTTTTTTTTTTCTAATTATTAATATTTAGCTTATGCCCATGGCTTTACCTGGGTTTTGTGCAGTAATTGTCCCACGGGATTGCACTACCTGGATAAAAAATATCGAATATTTGTACTATTCCAGAAAAGTATCTCTGTGCCAGATTTCATCCAGATCCATTCAGTACTTTTTGGAAAGAGTAACAAACATCCATACATTCTCACAAACTTTCCCATCTATAATATTCATAGTATAATTGTATGTTTATGGATGTTGCAAAATTGCAATAGATCTATGTTTCTCTGAAGGTTATTTGGACTTTTATTACAGTAGTGAATGTTTTCTATGCTACTAAGGTCATTTTGCAAGACTCCAACATTGCTTCATACACAATTTAAAGACAGACCTTGAAAACAAATGATTGGCTTATTAAAACAAAAATAAAAATCTTTGCGTCAACATTTTCTGATGTTTACATGTTTGTTTGCTTCCTCTTTACTAATTGCTGATTATTCTGAGTCAAGTATGAGAAAAAACAACTTAAGCATTTTTATTATTATTTATAAATTCATTTACCACAAATTATTAACACAATTAGCAACATTAGAGACTTGTCCAATTACACTCCGTAAACATATTAATACCTGTATTAATTAAACATGACCATGTTTATAGTTAGGTTGTTACACCTCTTAGTTGTTTTAATTTTAAAGAAGACAGACTATGAGCACATAATAGGGATGATCCAATTTTTTTTTTCTTTGTCCGTCGGTTAGGATATTGAAAAGTATTGGACACGTATTTTTTCTTTTTTCACGTGGTTATAAAATTAGGGATATATATTGAGTTGAAATGGCGCATGACGTCACATGTAGGTAAGTTTTATACCTACTTGTGACGTAGTAAGCCCCCACTCTCCAACTTTAATGAGTCTTAACTAAGTAACTTTTTGATATTTTGATAAAACAAAAAATACGTGTCTAATATTTTTGTATTGCCTGTCTGACGGACAAAATAGAATGTCGTTTTCTTTACCCAGTCCGCACCCCTATTTTAAATTATTGTCATCATCTTACGACAATACGACATACTCAGTACATCATCCTGAACCATAGAAATTTTTCATTGAGCATTTAAAAAAAAGCTTGTATAAAAATCAGCTGTTCCATACATTTTGACTGTGAAGGCATTGATTGCACTTTTGTAGGAAACAGCAGATTTTTTTTCGGTGTCCCACCATACACCCTGTGTAATTGCTCATGCAATGCATCCATCAACAAAAATTTAATAAATAAGATGTTTCACTATGTAAGAACCACAACACTTACACTTATCATGCTAATTAAACAAGTATGAATGGAGAAATAATCCACATAATTCTGGTAAATGTATTAAGTGGCAGGTAGTGTTATGCATTCAATACCATGATATTTATTGTTTGCATTCTAAGTAGGCATGAAATGCACGCGCGTCGCTTCACGAACACTTAATGACTAAACACTCCCACACACATGACTTATTTACATAAGCAAAGAGAGAAGGTGAGAATGACAATTGACTTAGTTAGATCATGTCTAGCCCATAGGAGAGACTGTGCCCTCGACGCGTGGAAATATCGGGAAGCCATAACAAATAGTAACCATGTTAAATATCCCGTTTCCAGTGCTAATGATAGTGTTAGTGACTGAGAAGTTTGGGTGCTTCATCTAGTTTCAATATTTTTTAATGTGTACAATATATACAAATAAATAAAAAATTAAATTAAAAATCTAAATAACCCCCGACCCTACAAACCTCTAAAAATGCTCCGCTTTGTTTTGTGCTTGTACTAAGCGGTCTATTTAGCGGTCCCCCGACGCTAAGACGTTTGGATTATTTTATTTTTGGTTTTTTAGAGCTTGGGGTTTTTTTAAATTTAATTTTTATTCCACGCTTTTTAAAGTTATAGTATTTTATCTTAGGCTTGACTGTCCCAATCGTGGGTGTAGGCCTCCCCCATTGCTTCCACTTTTCTCGGTTTTGCGCGTCTTCTCGTAAATTAACGAAAACAGCTAAATTTAAAAAAATCCCGAGTTTTTGGGGGGGAGGGGGGTGCAACCAACCCCCCCTCGCAATGCCCATGGTTACAAGTGACAAGATTTCATATTTCGAATCGACCAGACCTGTGGAAGTTGTTAATTTCCCTTCACCTAGAAAAGAGGTGATGACCTTCAAACGGCTAAGCAGATTTTCTCGAAACATAGCTAAAAACACTCTCGATTAAAACACCTTTCAAATGAAACCAATTTTATCAAAATTGATTCATCCGTTTAGGAGCTACAATGCCACAGACAGACACACAGATACACAGACACACAGGTACACACGTCAAACTTATAACACCCCTCTTTTTTGGTCGGGGGTTAATAACCGCTTTTTACTACATGCATATGAATTTTTAAACGGTACACAATAATATACCAAAATAACATTTTTTACAATCTTCGTCTGTTGTCTGTTTGTTCCGGCTAATCTCTGGAACGGCTGGACCGATTTTGACGGGAATTTCACTGGCATATAGCTGATGTAATAAGGAGTATCTTATGCTATAGCTTCTATTTTAGAAAAAATCTAATTCCACGTGGACGAAGTCGCGGGCACTTCTAGTAAAAAATATATTTATCAGTCTATGCCTATGCTAGGTGATTCTCAGTTTTCGACATGCGAATATCGTACATACAGTTTACACAAGACAACTATTTCGATAATCGTTTATTTCAAGCGAGGAAATTATGTAAATGGGCTTGTAGTCTATGTACACAATAACACGTGCCTAGAAGATATGTGGCCTTGCCTTGATTGTAGATTACGTTAGGTTAGGCCGCTTTAGTCACACTTCACCATGAAAGTACCAGCAATTGCTAGCCTGTTGGTTTTTTTATTGTTAACACTATGGTTCTAGTTTCTGAAACTCAATGCTACTACAGTTAGATAGAATGCTGTATAAAAATTATCCCTTTTTATTTGATGTGAGGGAAGATGAGATGATAATTGAAAATAGCCATAAATGTCCTACTTAGCAGAACATTTTTCTTTCTAAAATGTTGTCTCGCTGAGCCTCAATTTTTGGATGCTTTTATTAAAATCACACACGTGTCGATATTATTCCCCCGACCTGCAGGACCTGTTCACTAAACCACTGTACCAGGCTACCAGTTCAGCCATCAAAACAAAAACACTCAGATTACTTTTAAAAACCTAATGTCTTTGTCAGAAATAGCGCGCGAAGGTTCACCGACAGCACGAGCATGCGTGGTGCGGATCCTCTCCATCTGGTGCAGCGGTGCGGGCGAGCAAGAGGCGCTGTGTGCGGCTGGTGCGTGCGGTGCGGCCGCCGCACTGTTAGCGGCGACTCCACCCGCTGCGCCTGCGCTGCCTGCACTGGACCTACTAGCCGCTATGTGCTTTGAAAATGCGAACGTGTCGCAGATTGCATTAAATACGAGGTGAGCTCCACGTTTGGTACTGAAAACTCCTTAAGCACAGCTTCCAAAGTGGACACCAGCGGAACGAAGAGAAGTGCAAGATTCGACCAATCACAAGAGAGACGATAGTCGCGTATGTAGATTTCATTTCAGCCAATGTGATTGGTTGATTCCCACACGTTTCCTCTTCCTTCCGTTTTTGTGGGAATTGGGCTGTCTCTTCGTCCTTGGTTTGTACTACTGCACGATGAAATTGATGCCTATAGATTGGGAGGATCCAAAAAACAAACATACAACTTACAAAAATTGGCTTCATGAGATTGCGTGCGTCCACACTGCAGGCCTAGCGTGGTGGCGACGGCGAATGCGAAATATCAAACATATGTAACCGCCGCTTGTGGCCACACTGAAGTGACTAAGATGGGCATGGCAGATTGAGCGACTTAACGCGCGTAGTTTTCATACTTTCCTGTCCGTGCTTTATGGCCACACTGCAGGCCTAGTCTGAAAGCGAACTAAAGCGCGGGTGGCAGGGTTTTTCATATAAATTTACAAAAAAACACGGGATCGGACTCTCTAATAAAAATACCAAAATCCTCGTCCATGGTTTGCAACACCTGGAATACGCATTAGCGCTACAACGCTACTCGCTCGTTACTGTGACCACCGCACGCCTCCAGCGTTGCACTCGCCACAGGCCCTAGGTACTTAAGCCAGATTTAGACAATGCAACAACTTGCATGCAAGTTTCACTACATTGCTGTTTTTGTTTGATTAACTGAATTCATTGTCCGTCAATAGTCTGCTATGTAATGAAACTCGCATGCAAGTTCTTGCATTGTCTAAATCTGGCTTTAGGTAATTACTTGAAAGATATTTTCAAAGTTTTTGGCTTTGTGAAATTATGGTTCAGTGCAAATTGCAAATAGTAGTAGTACTAAAGTAGGATATATTTAGAACTGATTCACATAAGTTTTTATAACAAAATTGTAACCTTAGCCTTGAACAGCAGAACACGTGTCTAATAGATTTGAACTTTATTAACCTTTTCTGTGAGGTATTGAATTTATTTATCACTTAAACGTGTTATCTATACATCTATACAAATAAATAAAATTGAAGTGTCTGTTTGTAATTTTAAAATAACCGCCTTTTACTACATGCATATGAATGTATATACGGTACATATACCAAAATAAAATTTTTGTCTGTCTGTCTGTTCCGGCTAATCCCTGGAACGGCTGGACCGAATTTGACGGGAATTTCACTGGCAGAATGATGTAATAAGTCGTAACTTAGGCTACTTCTATTTTAGAAAAATTGAAATTCCAAGCGGACGAAGTCGCAGGCAAAGCTAGTGCTTACATAAGGGGTGTAAATAGGCCCTTAACGAAGCCAAATGGCACTTGTTCTCCCCGTCATTGCGATCATTTTTTAGGGTTCCGTACCCAAAGGGTCAAACGGGACCATATTACTGAGACTTCGCTGTCCGTCCGTCCGTCTGTTACCAGGCTGTATCTTATGAACCGTGATAGTTAGCCAGTTGAAATTTCTACAGATTATGTATTTCTGTTGATGCTATAACAACAAATACTAAAAACAGAATAAACTTAATATACAAGGGGTCTCCCATACAAAAAATATTTTTTTTTTTGCTCGTTTTTAAAAATAATGGTACGGAACCCTTCGTGCGCGAGTCCGACTCGCACTTGGCCGGTTTTTGGTCTGGACCATACCTGGGACACTTCTAGTTACTGAGATATTAGACGTTAAAGTTCTAACATTTACACACGTTTTTAAAAAAATACTAATTTTTAATTTTATAACTGTGCGTTAAATACCTACATATAGGTATTTAACGCGTAGGGTTAATGCGTAGGGTTACTTAGTTTTATGTAAAGAATGCTTGGTTGACGGCTTCGTGATGAGGTGATTTACACGGTGTATAATATTCAGTATAACTAGAGATAATGATGCACTGATTCCAGAGATGATTGAGCGAATTCCTTCTTTGGTTTACTAAGACAAATGCGGACTTTGCTCGCCATCTCTTGGTGCAAAAAGAGAATCTCATGACACGTGTTCATTTGATGACACAAGATGTAGATTATACGGTGGGACCTTTGACCTTGGTCATAAAGGTCACTTGACACGAGTCTAAACACGTAATACACAGACAGATATGGGAATGCATAGACAACAGTAATTTCTTCATCAGGCCTTTGTCTCGTGTCAGGGGGGGCTGGCGCAATACGTTTTCTTCTTTATTCACCCCTAACTGATAGCAGACAAGCACCCAAAAAATCCCCATGACAACCGTCACGCTACCCCCTTTTCTTTAATATTGAATGTATTGCTCAGACAAGTGTTGTTTTGCATCCTCGTCAAAATTCAAGAGGTTGTCACAAAATACATAAATAATGAATTAAAATTACGGTACCTAGTTAATTATTAATAAACCCTGATTTTTTCGTTGTTTTAGTTTGTCAGTGTTTCAGAATAACCCCCATAACGTGGTTTAGGGAATAAGAAATTATCGTACAAACGTTTGAGATTGTTTGTATGTGTGAAAGCGCGGTTATAGTGTGAGGATCGGATCGGCCGCGTTTAAAACACGGGTAGTTTACGGTTCGGGTCGGGAATCATTAGCGTAGTTACCTCCTTGACTGTAACGAGGGTGCAAAACAACACCTTGTATATGTATTCCTAAGGAATCAAAATATTTGTTGGTCCATTGGGGTCTTGGAAATATGTATGCTTTTTCAACTTCCCAGAAGTTTTAAAAACAGTCCCAACTAATATTTTGAGAATATCATCACTTACTATCTTATCATCAACAACTTCGTTAATTGGTCTGGAGGTCGTAGCTGAGCTCAAATCCCTGGGGTGGACTCCCAAGCAACCAGGAGACTGGGTTTGTACTCCATTGATGGCAATAAGCTTGCCCCTATTACATGGGACATAACCTGGCATTGTGTGTGTGTACTATAGATACATCTCTGTCTAATCTTTCTGAGAAGGAAAGACTTACTTCGTTAAAGAATACGGTTCAAGGTTGATTGTGAAAAATTTACAGTTTCGTGTAGCTTGACCTGCTGACGTCTGTACACGTCCTCTTAGTAGAAATCCCTTCAGGGAAATACAGTATGATTTTTATATTTTCATTTTCGTTGAGCATTTTCTGAACTTCCTGTAACATTGAAGCCGATATTTTCCATCATACACACGTTGTGACAAAACTGTTTACGTTAGTTCGATAAATTAATGTTGATAGTTTTCGCCATTGACACCACATTATTATGATAACACTGCAGTAACTAAGTCGTTGGATTATTAAATTACGCTGTAACTTTATGTCATGTAAGGAGGGATAAAAGTAAAAGTGATTATAAAAGATAATCATCGACAGTTATCGGTGTCGTTGTTCCTCACACCTCTGAGTGTAGGCCTCCCAGCTTTTGTGTATCATCCAGGGTTTCCCTGCGATCTCCCGTGGGTCGTTAACCAACCGTCTGGCTTAGAGGCTTAAGAGTGGGGGCTGTTGGTAAATATTTGGTAAAAATTATACGAATCGGCATTTAATAAAACAGATGTAGTCACTTATACTATCATTAACACTGAAAACGGAATATCTACCACGTTTTTTACTATTTATTTTGAGTACCCGATATTTCGGTGCTGTTGCAAGCGCCATCACAGATACAATGAAGTTATTGTGGGTGGGTGTTTATGAGCAGACAAATCGGTCTACTCTCTTACTTGTACGTTTTAGGCGCTAAGCAAAACAAATAGTAAACATGGTAAATAATATCTAGTTGTCAGTGTTAACCACTCTAGTCGGTAATGCTCCATACAAACGTATTCCGCTGTTTTCTTCGTGGATAATGCGTCTAGAGCAATGATTTTTTTTTTCCAAAAAATCTAAGTCTTATTAATACATGCCCCTATCATTTCCTTTTTTTTTAAACAAAAGAATTATGACAATCTAAAAACCCGAAAAACAGCCGTTTTGCCATGTTTAGACGAATATCAGACAAATTAGCAAAGTTTTTAACAAAAAAGAAAATAACGGAAGCATAGATATACCTTTCCTCTAAATTTTGATATAAGAATTATTTAGATCAGTTATATTTGAAGAAGAAAACAGCGGAATACAAAACGTCTTTTGGTCAAGATTTTTTGTAGGTAAAATCAGCCTGAGCTGCAGTTGTCCCTTTCGCACTTTACGGGGGCTTGGTCGGGCGCAGCGCGACGGCAATAGTTTCTTCAAATGAAATACTTTCAATTACCGACTAGAGTGCCCTCTAAATGATAGCATTAAATAAATTCTCCTATTGCAGTCCACTGCTAGGGGTAGTGCAAAGGCCTCCTAATTTGCGTTCCATTTTCCATTCTAAGGTCGTAGGTGTCATATCTGCATTTTAAGTCTTGCATTTTTATTTTGTCATTGGTATGACTTTGACAAATTTCATTGTTAGTTGCCAAGAAGAAGAAAAGATTTGAATAACTATTGGCATAAGTACATACATTATTATAATATGTAGTTATGCAACACATTATGTGACGATTCAGTTTTTACCCAGAGAATTATCGCAGACCATTGTTGTACTGGAAAACAAAATGCCCATAACAATGGAGTATTATATACTGTCATACTATATGGTTACCCGTGCCTCGGAAAGCACGTTAAGCCGTTGGTCCCGGCTGTCATTTGTAGATCTTTAACAGTCGTTACGATTAGTCAGAAGCCAAAGAGTCTGACATCCAGTATTACCAAGGGGTATCGTGTTACCCAGTTACTGGGTTGTGGAGGTCAGATAGGCAGTCGCTCCATGTAAAATAATGGTATTCAGCTGCATCCGGAAAAACTGGAAGCCGACCCCAAGATAGTTTGGGAAAAGGCTAGGTAGATGATGGTACTATATGGTTACTCTGATAAGTAATATGTGATTTTGTGTACCTTTATAAAATAGCAGAAAATAATTAATCATCGCAAGATCCTGCCTATTGATGTATAGTCAGTCGACTTCCTAATTGCTTAGCCAACCTAAGATTGAATATCATTATTTCAAGGTATATTTTTACTTGACGACTTATGATTGTGCATTACATGCAAACGTGTAAAGATGGCGCCGGCGCCGCTATTTTAAATTCAACGCTGGGAGTGTCTCACGGTCTCTACAATTCTATGTTTTATTAATCTTTTGTTCCTTTGCAGGCAAGATGACAAGACAATCCCTGAGCTTCTATCGTCCCTTGTGAGCCGGGACAAACCTTTAGCGGTGGCAATGGGCGCCGCGCGCTGCCTTACATTCTTGCACCGGGCAGGCGCGCTACCTGCTGATGACGCGAGGTGAGTAGCATGATGATAATGTACCAATGCTGGACAAGAATCCCGGAACTGTTAACGTCACTTGTTGTGATCGACAAGTCGCTGCCGGTGGCGATGGGCGTTAAACGTTGTCTTAAGGTGCTCCCTCACCTCGAGCATTCGTCTGTAACATAACAGTTCAGATTCACTTGTTTCTGTACAAAATCGAATCGTGGATTGTTACATTGCATTGCATCAGTGAGACAGGAGAACCGAGCATAACTATGCGCAACCTGTCATTTGTAACATTACTTGTTTCTGTATAAAATCGAATCTTCGATTGTTACATTACTTGCGAATGCTCAGGTGAGGGAGCACCTTTACATTCATGCACAGCGCGGGAGTACTACCTGCTGATGACGCTAGGTCAATGAGTCGTGATTCTAGTCCCAACACTTGGGCTAAGTCCTTCCGAAGTTTAAGAAGGCGCATGAATAAAAAACCTAGAGAGATCTTCATAAAGCCAAATGCATGGGAAAATTGTATCAAAAATACACAATTATTAAATAGCGTTGAGATCATACAGTTTTTCTCGATGCAACTCTTGGTTAAAAGCGTCATGCATTGGACGATTGGGCGCGGTCAGGCCTAATTGAATTAATAGTTTGTTTGACATTATCAAGCACATGTCCTCAATTGAAATCAATGCTTCATTGTAAATTTCTTCACTGATTTGTATATTTGGATTTCCCATTCTATTCCGTATTTGATACAAAATATCATCACACATATAATCTTTGTACTTGATCCACAAATCAATTGGGTTTGATGGGAAGCATGTAGATATGATTATAGAAAACAATGTTCGTATTTGATGAGCGTGTGATGATATTACAGCATCATTGAGAGTTTGATCCCAATGAGCGTCATTTTCAAGCAATTGCAAACGTTGACAGGCTTCTCTGTAGGATCCACACAATTCACCATCAACAGTTCGTAACTGTTCGAATGATGTTGGGCCACGTACATTGACTAATAGCAGTCGTAAATAAAAACATTCATCATTGCTTGGATGTACTGAATAAATCCGGCCAATCGCATCGGTGGAATATACATCTGTATATCCTGGAACTGGTTTTCCTTGTTTCCGTCGTATAAATCTCCTTGAGGATTGATTCCAGGTATAATATTTTGGCATTTCAGAATATAGCAATGTTTGTGCGAAATCATCGTTTTGGCATGTCTCAAAAAAACTGGTTAATGTAGTAGATGGTGGCTGAGCAGCTCTTTGTACTGCGTTCTGTGCTGTAAAATACACTCTTTGTACATTTTCTAAATGCACAGCTAAGTGAACAACAGAGGGGTGTCTCTCATGAATAGGAAAAGAAAATATTCGCCAAACTGCTTCATTACTACTGACATAGCGGCCCATTTGGTATTGGGTAACTTCATCATTGGAATTCTCTGCACCAATTCCAATCACAGCCATATCACTCCCTTTGGTTACATATTTGCAAATGTATTTAATAGATTTCACTGAATGGCAAGATTCAACGTTGATGTGTGCTTTGAATGTCTTTGATAAAATGGGTGAATATGGAACAATCCAACGATTATCTATTTCAATATCTTGTTGATTTAATTTGACAATTGTTGATTTTCCATTGTCTGCTGTCGATCTGCGACGATACAATGGATAACCGTCATTACCAGTAATTGTTTCCGATATTAATGTCCGTGGATATCGTTTTGAACATTTACCATCCATCATAGACGGTGAATTTTGATTAAGAGTTCCACAGGGACCATGTATTATGTTTTTGATAACTACCTCATGCAATCCAGGATCTACTTGTACATTAGGGATTTCAGCTGATATCACTGCATCAACTTCATTTGGCCTTATCTTTTCAACCAACCAAATCAAAATGTGTGCATGTGGTAATCCTCGTTTCTGCCACTCCACAGAATACATCCAGCAGCGTGTCTCACCAAACACATTATGTTTTACGATGAAATCCATTAAAGATTTCAACTTTTGTCTAAAGACTGGCTGTAATATCATGACGATCAATGGGTGATTGCCCAGGGAATAACTCCAGCTTGATTTCTATCCATTGCGGATTGCATGTAAATGTTATGAACAAATCTGCTGTACCATAATGACGAACATACGACATGGCATCTTGAGCATATTCGTGACGTTAGGAACACACCTACATTGCTTAGACAACAGTGAGTGCTTGTAATTTAATATGAACTTTATACCATAGCAATAAAGCTCAAATTGACTACGTTTTAGTTACAAATCATTTGTATGGGAAAAAGAAGGGCTATTTTTAGTGTTTTTCCAGCAATAATTCTATTTTTTCTCGCCGTAAAAACCATCCTTGAACTTCAACGAACATTTTAAAAAAAGATTTGGCCAAATTGGTCCAGGCGTTGTTGAGTTATGCGCTTACCAACACATTTTGCGATTCATTTTTATATTATAGATATCTCTGTTTATACATGTGATCATTATTAATCTTCACATTGAAATGTTGAAACAACTCTCCTTACGCAATTCCAATTCTTTTTGAGCCTGGAACTCATTTTACCTATGTTAATCTCGTAAATGTAGTATGTATTTGTTCTAACATTATACTCTTCTTAATAAACCAGTTATGTTTAAAGTCTAATGTCAGAACAGCAGGTCGCAGGTCTGCTGTCAAACACACACGCCAGACGCCAGCACATCAATGTACCCGAAATTGTCTCTACTTTCCCAATTAATCTTGAACCTAATTCTTACACGATAAAGTTGTAAATCTATTAAAGAAATTTGACAGATTGTTGTAGGTTCATGTGCTGGCGTCTGAACATAAATTGTAAAATAAATAAATAATTTAGATAACTATTAAGTTACCGTCTCAGCACTAATATTTCACACGGCACTGATTAGTAATTTACTGCTTTATACAAAATGTTGTTTTTCATCCTCGTCAAAATTCAGGAGGTTGTCACAAAGGCCATAAATAATCAAAGTAAATAACGGTACCTAGTTATTAATAAACACTGTTTTTTTTTTGGATGTTTAAGTTTCTCAGTATCTCAGAATAACCCAAGGGTGTAACGTGGTTTAGGGACTAACAAATTGTCGAATAAACTTTTGAGATTGTTTGTACGTGTGAAATCGCGGTTATAGGCAGATGTGCCGCGTTAAAAACACGGGCGGTTCACACTTACCGATTTCTGTAAATAAGAAAATACCTACCCATTTTATTATTGATTCGGGTCGAGAATCATTAGCATAGTTACCTCCTTGAATATGACGACGATGCAAAATAACACCTTGTATAATAGTTACTAGTCGAAAAGGCAACACAGTCCTGTTCGCTTTATAAATATAGTGTCTTGTTTAAAGTTCGGAATAGAGCATACATTGAATAGGTCAAATGTTATTTTATCTATTCAATACCAAAACAAATGTATGCATTTCACACGTTGCCCACAATGTTGGTAGTTGGTCTATTATTTTATTACTTACTACCATTTATATTTATTTGACGGCACGGTTCGCGCAATGGCTAAGCGATTTTTTAGGAGGTTCGATCCCCGCACCAAACAAATATGTGTGTGAACTACAGGTAGTTGTTCCGGGTCGGGCTGTTTATGTATGTGAGTTTTAAAGTAAACGCACGCACGATACAGGAAAAAAACCTAGTGTGGGGCAACGTTTTTTTTAAAAAAAAAAAAAAATCAGCAGTGCATTTATTATGTTGATGGATGGAGAGGAAGACCAAGGAAACGATGGATGGATTCTGAGAGGAATGATTTGAAAGAAAAAGGTGTAAATGATCGCGTGGCAGTTGACAGGGGAGAAAGGAAGAAAAACACGTGTTGCGCTGACCCCAAGTAACATGGTACAAGGGCAGGAAGATAAATATGAAAGGGGGCTCCCATACAAAAAAGTGCGCGAGTCCGACTCGCACTTGGCCGGTTTTTACATATGGTACTTGATGTGTCAGAAGCATAAAAATCTGACGACCAGACTTACTGAGGGCTATGACATTACCCAGTTTTGGAAGTCGGATAGGCGGTCTATCCGTGAAGTGATGTGACTGTGTGTCTCGAGTTCGAATCCAAGACTCCTTTGATTCATGTGCGTTTTGTATAATTATGACTGGCTTCGGTGAAGGAAAACATCGGGTAGAAACCAAGGCACTAGTCCTGTATTGAACCCTCCATCTTTATCTTCCAGAGTGGTGTTCGGCGCGCTGCCGTGCCTGGCGCGGCTCTGCACGAAGGACATGCCCGAGGACATCCGAGCGTCGGCGGCCGAGACCTTAGCTTACTTAGCAGAGGTATGCGACAGTTGCCTCACGTAAGGGAACACCATTATTCAAACTCAAACCGTTTTATTTCAAACTGGCTGTGCTCCCGAGTTAGTCCGCGTGGAATTTAACAAAAAAGTTATTTAGTTTTTTTTTTCGTTTTTGCATTTTTATTTATTTTTCTAAAATAGAAGTACACTAAGTTACTCCTTATTACATCAGCTATCTGCCAGTGAAAGTCCCGTCAAAATCGGTTCAGCCAGTTCAAGAGATTAGCCGGAACAAACAGACAGACAAGGCAGACAAAAATTGTAAAAAATGTTATTCTGTTATATACACCGTATATACATTCATATGCATGTAGTAAAAAGCGGTTATTTTAATAATATTACAAACAGACACTTCAATTTTATTTATGTATTGTATGTATAAATAGAACAGTGACAGGCAGCTACAGTTCAGCCAGAAAGCATAATATATGTGAAAAGACTGCCTATTCAGTGTAGATGTCAATGTAGGAGAATGGACAAGAAATTCCATGAACACTTCTATTCTACCAGGTGTTTTTTTGCATCCTCGTCAAATTTCAGGAGGTGGTTACAAAATACATAAATAATCAATTAAAATTACCTAGTTAATTATTAATAAACGCTGATTTGTTTGGTTGTTTAAGTTTGTCAATATTTCAGAATAACCCCCTTAACGTTGTTTAGGGAATAAGAAATTATCCACGTTTGAGATTGTTTGTATGTGTGTAAGTGAGTTTATAGGGCAAGAACCATACGGGCCGCGTTTAAAACACGGGTTGTTCAAACTTACCGATTTCCGTAAATAAGGAAAAAAAATAAAATTACCTACCCATTTTGTTATTGATTCGGGTCGAGAATCATGAGCATGGAGGTATCCTTGAATTTGACGAGGATGC
Organism: Cerastis leucographa; assembly: GCA_963082945.1. Taxonomy (NCBI): domain Eukaryota; kingdom Metazoa; phylum Arthropoda; class Insecta; order Lepidoptera; family Noctuidae; genus Cerastis; species Cerastis leucographa. The sequence goes on from OY720359.1 coordinate 4,934,228, forward strand.
AAAACAACATCTTGTATATGAACACTCGATTAGAAAGAAAGAAAAAGTATTTATTAGACGCGCACAGGACAAAACCATCATTGTCCTGCCGTTATCCTTATTTATTTGGGGTCGGCGCAGCATGTCTTCTTCTTCCATATTTCTCTATTACTTGCCATCTCATCGGGCTCCTCCTTTCTTGCCATATCACAGGACAGAACAATAAAACAAAATTAAAGAAATATTATACAATTTAAATAAAAACTTATTAAAATCATAATAATCATAAATCTTTATTTATCTCCACATCAAAAATTAAAGGCGCTGGTTCACATTTGTACATCTTATATAGAGAAAGGTGTCTGAGATAGGAAGTTCCTGAGGTACAGATCACCTCTCGGGTTTAGAATTAAACATTTTAATGTTTGCAAAAATGTAAGTAAAGATAAAAAAGAATTGAAATAGTAAAATTAATAAGTTTTTGAAATTTAAACAAAAGTAAATCAAAGTATGAATTGACATAAAACATAAAATTACTGAAACATGCAATAGTTCCAAGGTCTTTTACGAACTCAAAAGACCCCTATCTCAGAATGGTGCTGTAAACATTTAAAAATGTCCCAGATCATGTCCTGCCCATCGTGGCTTTACTACATTCGTGATTTTGTCTTTAAACAAGCCTTATGGCAAACTTGACAAACTACCATACAAGCTTTCATCTATTTAACTCCTATAGGAGATGGATTAGTCATTAGCGCTTTCTTTCATCAGAATAAGCTTTTGTGCAAAATTTCAAGTTTCTAAACCCAGTGATTTAGGCTATGCAATGTCTCCCAGTGAATATACACAATAAGATCCTGATCAAGAAGTCTCTTGACGTGGCTATAAAGCCTGAATTCAACGAAAGATTTATTTATTTATCAAGAAATTCCTTGCTTAGCTTAAGAAAATATGGATACAAATATCCAATTTAATTTCCAAATGATTTCATTCAAATACACATTCATTAATATTATACAGGGTGTAACGGAAAGGGTATATACATACTGAAGGGTGTCCTACAGACCATCAAACTGAACATGTTTCTCCATCGAACAAACATCGTAATAGCGAAAAATAAAACAGCTGCCTCATACATTTGGGTCGAATAGGTATTGCAATTTTGTATTGGGCGGCAGATAATTTTTTCGCTAAACACATGTTTTATGATGAGAAACATGTTCAGTTTGATCTCTGTAGTACAACCTTCAGTATGTATATACCCTTTCCGTTACACCTTGTATATGGCACATTTAGTCAGATTCTGGCAGATTTACTAGTGGTAAATATTGTATTAGAATACATATTGCACTATCGCCACATGCGCCCACACAAATGTGGTGGTGACCAAGCTTTGTTTTGACCTCCAAGTAATTGCAACCATTTCCAACATTTCTAGGTAGACACATCCCTCCAAAGGCTAGCAGCGATATCAAACCACCTGATGACGTCATTGGCAGAGATCGTCAACTGCCAATCACCGGCCGCCAAGCAGGGCGCCTTCAAATGTTTCGCGTCCCTGGGTGCCAATGACGAGGATATTCGGAAGAGGATCATTGAGACGCATGGCTTGATGGTGCATGTCGTCAATGGAATGAATAACCCGGAAGCTTCGGTGAGATATTAATTCAAATGTCAAAAAAAGAAAACATATTTATTTGGCACGTGCCACAAGTGCACACAACACAAAATAAAATAAAAAACTTAAAACTAAACAGAAAAAAAGGTAATAACATATTGTGTGTCACACGGCTGCGACAAATAGGCCCAGTTCAGTAAATTGCCGAGCAGCTAGTGCCCGACGCTGATTTTCAGCTGGACCTGAGATAGTGATGTGATGGACAGACGGAGAGACAAGACCTTTAGTCTTTTCAAACTCCTTCGCTGATCTTTTCTTATTAATTTAGTTGTGGGTTCCAAGACATTTGAATCCTTACTGCGAGGCTAGTCGATCTTCATTGCCTCGGTTCTGTTCTGTCGGTAGCAGGAGGTGCAGTGGTTGAGAATAGTAAAATAGTGGAGTTGTAAATAGTGGGGCAGGCATGGGATCATACTCGCAGGGTTCCAGCGAATATAAATTTTAGTCTCAGTAAAAAATGGCAGAATGTCGTAATTATTTTCCCTGCATAAAAACAAGACTGTGTTTAAATCAATAGCAGTTGACCCAGTAAAATATCTTTAAAAAATCTGTACTGATTTATTGATGTATTCTGTTTAGGTAAGATTAGCAGCTGTAAGATGTTTACACTCACTTTCAAGATCTGTGCAACAGTTACGAACGACATTTCAGGTAAATATTTCAAAGTTCTTAAACTCCTTCTTCAAGACCGCTATTTTTTACCGACTTGCAAAAGGAGGAGGTGCTCAATTCGACTGCTTGTATTTTTTTTGTATGTTCTCCGATTTCTCCGAGGGGTATAAAAGCAAAGGCGCTTCAGTCACAAAATACCTAGACTGAGTAAACCGCAAATTTCCACTGTGTTGTAATAAATTGCATTTTTTATCAGAATCCGATGTTGGTACATTCAATAGAATACATTTTTCAAATAACAATAATCAAAGCAAATTAAATATACTTATATTCTTTATAATTTAAGAAATAGTGTAGGACTGAGGTGTTTTTGCATTTAAGCGTTGGACTAAAGCATGTTTGCTTTTCATTGCTTTGGATCGAAGCGAATTTATATGTCACTATTTAATTCATCAACTGTCAATAAATGGCGGTAGCGTAAGGTACCGATTGCAAAATAAAACAAACTTTTACAAGATTATGAATTTAATTAATTTTCTTAACAAATTAGTTACAGGTAAGGTACGTTACGTATATTGTATTATAATTATTTATGGAAAGTAAAGATAAAATAATATTCTTGCTCATTGTAAAAAAAAAAAGAATTAAATCATAATATTTGAATCAGCTGTGGGTGGATCGCAGATAGGCTCATCCTCTTGAACTAAATCACTGTTATTATACAAACGTGGAGCAAGATATTAGAGTTCCGTTTCCTTACAAATAATTTCGTGGAGTAGTTCGCCTGGCGTGCTGGCCCCTGTGTCGACGGCCTGTGTCCCGGCCTGGGACGACGACGTTGAACATCAGCTACTTCACAATATTTTAAAAGAAAAGCATCTTGACCTTCTTTTGATTTATTAGCATAAAAAGCGTCATGAAAATATTTAGCATCAGTCAAACTTATATTTTTGCAGTCGTAAATATTTTTTTTATTGTGCTGACATGCAGGTAGTTGTGGGAGATCTTTTGCAGAGTACCTTAAGCAAGCGAAAATAAAACCCATTACCAAAAGCAGAAAAAAACTGTTTAGTATAGCGTGAATAAAATGTTAGTACGTTAGGTGCTTTTTACAATAATTATAAATTTAATGAAAATTGAAATAAAATTTAGAATAAGCTTTCTATGCAAACCCTACTTTACCCTCTCATAACGGCCAAAATATTAGTAAATTGTTTGTTACCTTTCTGCTTTTTCCTTCACTCGTCGCCACTGATTTTTATTTACCAGACGTTTCCGTGCTCGTCCTGAACGAACTGGTGTAATGTTTTCTTCCATTACAATAAGTTATTTAATAAAAACACAAATCAAACACGCGCTATGCACAGTCAACTTACTATGAAAAGTAACTGATTCGCCATCTTAGAAATTTTGAAATGGCTGCTTCTGATTGGTTGATTGTGATTGAGGCGGATTTGCACTTAAAAATTTTTGGATCGAAGCGGTTTTGCATGTAAACGTTACTTTCTAAGTGAGTTTTATGTAGGATTGAGGTGGATTTGCATGGTGACAATTTTAATATATTTTTGCAATTTTTTATCGCTACAATTTGGTGTGCTCAGTGTAATAAAATGCATTTTTGGACTGAAGCGCTTTTGCTTCTATACCCCTTTGTGGAACGATTTTCAAAGTTCTTCTTTAAAAAATCAAAAACAAGAGTTTATCAATTCGTCTGAATGTTTTGTGTGTATATTCAGCGATATTTTTGCTAATTGTGACCCAATTTCGAGGTTTTTTATTTTTATATTTTGGAAGAATATTATTCCGCTTAGGTCCCGTTTAAATTTGGCGAAGATCTGACGCTGATCTTCGCAGATATACAATGGAATTCTTTTATAATAGATGGCAAATCTGTCGCGATTGTTGCAATCATTTGGATGTTTATTGTTTACACAATATCATAACACAACATCACGCCTGTATGCTCTGAGGGGGTAGGCAGATGTGTACAGTACACCAACATTTCTATAGTTATGTATGTTAAGTTCCACTTGATTGGGGATAAGCCTATTACCAAGACATGTATCGTTAACAAGGTAAAATAAATGCAATACAAAAATTTTGTATAGGATATAAACGGAAAATGTAAAAATAAAAACTCTTTTGCCCAAAAATAAAACCGACTTCAAAAACACTGTTTAGTGAAAAATAACCTTTAGCTTCAGAAGTCGGTGGCAAAAAAACTCTATCAAAGAAACAGAAGTCACCGACTTCTGAAACTAAAAGTTAATTTCCTCTATTTGTGTTTTTGAAATCAGTTTTATGACTTACTAGCCTATGCCTGCGGCTTCGCACGCGTGGAGTTCTATCACTTTCCCACGGGGTTGTAGTATCGGGATAAAAATTAGCCTATGTGTAAATCCAGGTTATAAACTACCCCTGTGCCAAATTTCATCCAAATCCATTCAGTAGTTTTCGCGTGAAAGAGTAACAAACATCCATCCATCCATACTTACAAACTTTCGCGTTTATCATATTAGTTAGGATGAACACATAAAACACTGGCTCGTTGGTCTAGTGGTCACAAGCGCGACTGTTGAGCATGATTTCCTGGGTTCGATCCCCAGGTTGAACTAAGTGTTATGGTTTTTCCATAAGGAATTTCTCAGTAGTAGCCACGTAGACTGGATTTGTGCCCAGTTTATGGCAATAGGCTCGCCGCTACTAAATTTCGAAAGCTATGTTTAAGTCCCATGTAATAAAAGTCGTCTGTATTGGTGTGACATGTGACTAAAAGAGTGATGAACATAAATGTGGATAGATGGAGAGGGAGTGGGAGATCAAAGAAAAGATGGATGGATTGTGGGAAAAATGATATGAAGGAAAAAGGAGTAAATGATAGCATGACGAATGACAGAGGAGAATGGAGAAAAGAGATGTGTTGCGCCGACCCCAAATAAAATGGGACAAGGGCAGGAAGATGATGATGTACTAACATGGGACTTAAAGGTATAAGTGGAGAGAAATGGAGGAGGCCTATGTCGCAAGACAGCCTGACCTGTTAACTTTCTTTGACTAATAACATTTCGTAATGATTGTTAACCATACATTGCCAATAATCAATGTTAGTTAAAGTTATTGTTACTATTTGTTTATGTATTAAGGTCAGAGTAAAAAAAGGCTATTTTTATTGTATTTATTTAATAACATAATACTTAAACATAACTAGCGAAATGTGGATGTACTATAGGTAAGTACACCTCTGCTTAATCTTTCTGGGATTACAGGCGTGATCTTATGTGCGTTGTGAATAGATAACCTCCTCCTTTTGGAAGTCGGTTAAAAATGGTATAAGCTCGGTTAAATCGAACACAGTACATATTCGAATTATTTTCTAGGACCATGCCGTATGGAAGCCTCTCATGCAACTGCTAGGCGATTCTCCCGGAACAGAACTACTCACAGTTGGCTCATCAACACTCTGCAATTTACTGCTCGAATTCTCTCCGGCCAAAGAACCAATGTTGGACCAAGGTTTGTAACATACCTTAGGGGTCATCCATAAATTACGTCCCGCGTTAACGGAGGCGGAGTGGGGCGACGAAGTGCGGCATTATGTGACAAAAAGTGGGAGCCCCTCACGACCTAAATTTCGAATGTGACGTCACATTTCTAAATCTAATATATAAAATAAACACGAAATTTGAACTATTAACAAAAAACCCAATAATATTTCCAACTCTATCTGTATCATGCCTAGCCTTTTTCCCAACTATATTGGGGTATTTTACATGGAGCGCCTGTGTATCTGACCTCCACAACCCAGTTAGTATTGGGGAGTATGATACCTCTTGGTAAAACAGGTTGTCTAATTTTCGGGCCACTGACTACCTATATCGACTGCCAAAGGTCTATAAATGATAGACGGCCGAGGCACGGTGTGTAATGGGTGGTCACCCATCCACGGCTTAACCTAAAGATTTATGAGCTCCTCTATCTGTATGATCATGTACGTGACGTCACACTAGGGAGGGGGAAGTCTCCTAAATTTGACCAATTGACGGATGGCCCCTTATAGACAATCGATTGGCGCCAAAGGTTTGTGTTCACGGTTATTTATTAGTGTTTTTCTTTGTAGGTGCAGTTGAAATGTTATGTAATTTGACGAAAATGCCCGAAGCTGCGTTGAGACTGAATGGAATTTGGGCGCTTATGAATATGGCTTTTCAGGTAACATTTTGTATGAATAAAATACTATTGCTTAGTGAACGGCCTCCTTGGTCTAGTGGTCACAGGTGCTACTGCTGAGCATGAGATCGAGTTTATCCGTGATCATGGCGTTTGCAACAGCGCCGAAATATCGGGAACTTGCAACAAATAATACACATGGTAAATATCCCGTAGTAAGTGTTAATGTTTTACTCCTTTTCCAGTGTGGGAAAGAGATGGCGCTAGACATGTGTTCCATTCCCGGATAGGGCTAGTTTTTATTAGGTTTTTCCAATAGGAATTTCTCAGTAGCAGCCACGCAGTCTGGATTTGTGCCTGGTGGATGGCAATAGGCTCGCCCCCTAGTACATAGAACTTTTTAACTGGTAAAATGTGGATGTACTATTAGGTACGCCTCTGCCTACCCCATTCAGCGATAACAGGCGTGATGTTAAATAAAACAATATTTTTGATATGACTGTAATTTGAAAAACTGCTATTTTCGGTTGGGCTTAATTGAAGTAATTTTAAGATCATTTGGAATCTTATTAATATTTTACCAGTACCATTATTTAATAACTTTTATTAACGCCAACTGTAATGGCAGACGCGATTAAAAAACTAGAGATCGAGACGACACAAAAGTTTATTAACCTTTTAAGCGCCTACGTCGGATTAATCCGACAAATATTTTCGGGTCCATTTCGCCAGGGTCGTATATTTCCGACTAAAATACAACTCGTTTAATGTGCTTTTTTTATTTAATTACGCTGTATTCTATCAAAGAGTTGTTTATATTAGATAAATAGTTAATTAAGTAATCATTTACAATTAAATGCACTTTAGTCTCTTAATTAGAAGTCCTTAAAATAATGTCCAAAGTTCAACGAAATTACTAATATAATTTTTAGAAAATTGTATTGATGTACAACGCCCATGTCGGAAAAATCCGACATTAGGGACAGATACGATACAAAAATAAACATAAATCAAAATATTTCTCTTTATACTGACAAATCTATACTAATAGTAAGTAGGGAAGTCGGGTAGGTACGTAGGTGCGCTAGGTAGGTAGTTAGCCAGTAGCCGGAAGCGAAGCCGCGGGCACAGCTAGTTAACTATAAAACAAATACAGCAATTGTTAATAAAAAAACACTAATATTTGTAAGAATTCCAAAAATGTAATTGAAACAAACTTGTTAAAATTTAATGTATACCTACATTAAACGAAAGTAGTACTTATTAAAACGAAATATCGACATCGAAAAAGTTGAGTATTGCACTTCCCTCTTTGTTGTAGGTATTTATTTTTCGATTTACTGTGCCGGGCGCTGGGGGCACGACAATTGATATGAAGTCGGGCGGTTAAAAGGTTAATTAACTAAATACTATTGTACACTACGTAAAACAAAACTCCCGACACAAAAAACCAATAATAACTTAATCCAAGCGTCGTTGCGTCGAGGGTCCGCTTTGTTCTGTGCTTGTGCTAAGCGGTCTACTTAAAAAATATGGTTCATCCGTTAAGGAGGTACTATGCCACAGACAGACACACAGAAACACACCTCAAAGTTATAAAACCCCTCTTTTTTGGTAGGGCGTTAAAAAGGACAAATAAATATGGTAGCGGCATTGATATAATAGTGTCAGAATACTACTGTGTATCAACTTTGGTGTATAATGAAGTATATTTCATCCATCTAACTTTTTTATTATTTCCCCAGGCTGAACAAAAAGTGAAGCAACGCATCCTAAGCTGCTTAGGAACCGAGCAGATGTTCCGGTTGCTCAGCGACAGCGACACGCGCGTCATCATGAAGACACTAGGGTTACTGCGCAACCTGTTGTCTACCAGGCACCATATAGACGCCATCATGAGCGAATACTCCTCGCAAGTTATGCAGGTATGTTGTTCTATAATCTATACTAATAATGGGTGTAAAAGTTCCCTTAGGGTTGGTACATATCTGACGGAAGATACGCCGCGCATCGTAGGTCGCGTAACGCCACACAAATAGACAGTAAAACATCCAACTTATACACATAACCGATGCCGATGCGTGCGAACGACGATACGCATACGCCTAACGCATTTTCTGTCAGAAATGTACCGTCCCTTAACGAAGCCGAGAGGTAATTTTTCTCTGAACGCCGGCTGCATGCACGAAAAAGGATGACTCATTGTCCCGTTACGCTCATTGTACGCTTGCGCCGCATCAATGTTTTGTTATGACGTTGTCACGTTAAACTATCGTCCGTAAACCAACTTTACAGACAACCAATTGTTTTGTTCCGTTACCTTACCTGGGAACCTTCTATTTACGGAGATATTGGAAGTAAAAGCTCCCAAGAATTCAGAGTAAAAAAAATACAAGTTTTAAATGTTAGAACTTTACATTAAGAGCGTTCACATCTAACGACATTTCATACAAACTTTCAAGTCCTTATTTTCGGAAGTGATTGATTTTAATGCAACTTCATACGCATAAGCAGGATACATAGGTCTAAACAGTTACTAAAAAAATCATTTTCGAAATGTCTAAAAAAAAAGATAACTCCTAGAGACGAGAGACTCCTACTTTAATAAAAATATGCTTTCCTTGTCACCAGGCTGTGATAGTAGTTCTAGAGGGTTCCTACCCAGCGGAGGTGAAAGAACAAGCGCTATGCATCCTCGGTAACATCGGCGACGGTGAGAAGGCAAAGGATCTCATTATGGCCAACGAAGATGTGCTCAGAAAACTGGTTGATTACCTGGTAAGAACAATGTTTTATTATTTGCGTATATTACTCCGTAATGTACAGTCGAGGAATGAAAAGGTTAAGCGATTCTAGGTAAATTTTAAGTTGCACCGTCCATCTTTGTGTCGCTGGCCCGATATTATACTCTAGGCGGTGCTCGCGATTTTCGTCCAATTAAATTGTTATAAAATTATTACTTCCCAGCTTGAATTTTCTTAAATAATAGTTACTCCTTATCACATCAGCTATCTGTCAAACACAAAATTGTCAAAATTGGTCCAGCAGTTTCAGAGATTAGCCGGAACAAACAAACAGACAGAAAACAAAAAAAAGATGTTTTGTTATAAGTACCGTGTATACTTTCATAATAATATGCTATACTTCAATTTTATTTATTTGTATAGATTAGCCCAAAACGTTTCTATGTTGGAAAATAATGTATTTGGAAGTACCTTCTTATTCCGCGAGTGTATTTGTACCTTTTTATGTTGAACCTGCATTTCAAATGCAATAGTCAGAGCACAGTTCACTGAAAATAATCGATTACCGTTTTTTAGCAGACGAATTTTTTTATTGATCGCTCGGACTCTCTGATTACATAGTTCAAATGGTGGTCATACAAGCGAGGCTTGCCAACCGAAAATTTGTTCTTTACAATAGTTTAAGAGTTCAATAAACTGAATTTTCAGCCAAACATATTTGCCATCGAAACGCTAAAAAGAATAAGTAATTCATAAGTTTAAAATGTTGTCGTACAGGTGACACCTGTCAACCAAAAACTAAACTGAAACTTGGTTGACAACCCAAATGCTCTGATAGAGCTTAGCATCTCTGATCTCACTAAAACACATCGTTGTAATATAACCGCCATCTTGAATGTGTTATGCGACCTTAACAATGATTGTATCTTCCGTCCCATAAATCAGCACAAATCGAGATTCCAAAGATTTCTAATATCACTCCCCCTCATGCATGATTGCTTTGCGAAAGCAACCCCTATAAACGACGAAATAAGACATACCAAAATATTAGTAGGCTGTGCTCATAAGTCTGTGAATCTCGCTTTCCAATGTACAACAATATATTTATCTATAACATTGGTAACGGGATCTTTACCATGTTTAATATTTGTTTCGAGTTCCCGATATTTCGGCGCAAACGCCAGTAAACATTGTAAATATCCCGTCACTAGTGTTATTGACCATGGCAGTTTAAAAACTTATAACACTGTATTTAAACAGTGACGCCAGAAATAGTAGGTGCTTCGATATACTTCGTCACGTGTTAGTATTTCCAAAGATACACGATTACTGCCGAAGCGCTTACTTTTCCTGGGACATTTGTACACTGCTTTATTTTATTTTTCCTTCTAGATTTCGCTAACAAACATGTGTTGCAGTGAATGCATAGGTTGGAATGAATGATTTGATTTTAGTTATACTGCTAGAATGTGAGAAGTTTGATTGTGTTATTTTTTTTTTATTAGCTAGCACCTTGGTTCTGTAGTGAATTGGAAATTGAGAATAAAAAACTATCGATGTTAAGTACACAAAATTATATTTCTTTGAACTCAGTAAATACATGAATGATGCTTATGCAAGACAGAATAAATGATTTTACCATAGTACATTCACAAACACTTCAGACATTCTTCTGAATTTAACAAAGTTCCTTACCCTGCAATCATAAAACCTAATAATCGAAGATGATGTAACGTTCTTGTTAAGATGACTTAAAGTTCATTTTTGCAAGAATGTCGCAGATCATATTGGGATGTTGGCCCTAGGTCCAAGCATCCAAACGGTCCTGGGGACAAACATCGACCGAGTACGTGACGAGAGCGATTCAATGGGCGATGCAAAAGACGACGGAAGGTATGTGTTTATGTAAACAGAGCGAATAAGTGGATGTGTGAAACGTGACAACTTAGATACTTGCCAAAGAATTCGAAAAAAAAAAATGCTCTTCATTGGCATTTCGTACAAAAAGTTCCATGCAACATCAATGTGCAAAAGCCCAAATGGGAAGGGTTAAGTTATTCAGACAGCAGATTTATAGTTGTGTATGGAGCGAATGTGTGTTGCTTTTTGTCTGTGATTGTACTATTGTGTCACTTAATTTAGGCCGACTTCGGGTTGCATCATGTTGCGTAAATGTGCAATTCAACGTACTCGTAGATTTTAATGCTTCGGGGTACCTGGAATTTGATGGACCATGTTGAAGATAACGCGACGTATTTTTTTTACGACAAAGATGTTGAAGTTCTATCGCACCGACTTTCATGCTGCCCTCAAGTTTTACGATTAAACGTAACGTATGACATACGGCAAACTAAAGGACATAGCAAATTTGTAAAATACGAAACAGTATGAGTTATTACTATTAGTAAACAACGAAACGTCGAACAAAATCACTATTGCCCCAATTTACTTTACATTTTTACATTCTTTTAGCCAAAATCACGAAATATCATAAGGTGGGAGGGGGGTGTAGTAAGATATAACGTGTATTTATTTTTTCGTCAAACGCGTGATTCTAAACCGAAAAGCAGCTTGTAGTGTGACCTTGACTCGCCGTTGCCAGGCAACGAACGAAGTACCTGTATTTAAAGATAATATTCTAAAAAAATTAAGATTCTGTGTAGGTATTTTTACACGTGGTTTTTGGGTGGGGGCGGGGGGTTAGTCTTAAACCTCAGCACGTATCACCTAGGGGGAGGGGGGGTTAAAATGCAAAAAAACATTTAATGGACGGCCCCTAAGGTGGAAGCGACAGGATAGCCTGCGAAATTAAATTATTCTTACGGGCGCGAATCATCCGTTAATCAACATACAACCTGATGACCTACAAATTTCAAATAACGTAAGAAAATTCTAATTTCGCGGCTACCTTAGCGCATCCTCCTTAATGTTTAGATGACAAGAAAAAGATTAAGACCCGTTTTCCACCAAAGCGGGGGATGCGCAAGATTCGACCAAACACATGAGTGACGAAAGGTGGTCGATTCCCGCACGCTTGTAGAACCTTAGCTTACGCGTGTGTGTCCGCAGGCTCATCCGGAGAGCAAGCTGCAGGAGGCGGCGCTGTTCGTGGCGGGCAACCTGGTGTGGCGCGGCGAGGCGGGCGCCGGCGCGCGGCAAGCGCGGCTGGCCGACCTGGGCGTGCTGCGCGCGCTCAAGCAGATGCGCGCAAGGCACGACGCCGCTCATCTGCACGACAAGTCAGTACATACCCACCCATTGTCCTAACTAGTCATGGACATTCAATGCATCCGCGAAAGGAGAATTAAAATTACGAATATTATTTGTACAACCAAGCAGTCGCTCCATGTAAAATACTGGTATTCAGTTGCATCCAGTTAGCCGACCCGAACGTAGTTGGGAAAAGGCTAGGCAAATGATGGTGATAATTTCTACGACCAACGTAGGGAGTCAAAAATAAAAAGGGCGTCATTCGCCTTCGGTTTGGACGATTCCACTCTACGTTTGACCATTGCTTCTATTGGAAAGCTTTATGACCAACTCAAGTCGATTCCACGTCAGTAACAAAATAAATGTGGTCACTCTCTAACATGGTCGTAGAAATCATACATATTTCAGTCACATTTGCTCAATCGCCAGGCAGAGCGAAAATAACGAGCGACCGTATCCAGACAAGTTCTTCCGACTCTTACATACTTACCTCAATTCTGCATTGAGTCAAAGGCATTCGGACACCCGAATGCGGGCTAACGATACTTATCTCAATTCTGCATTGTGTCAAAGGCATTCGGACTCCCGAATGCGGGCTAACGATACTTACGTAAACTGCATTGAGTAAAAGGCATTCGGACACCCGAATACGGGCTAACGACGACGATAGTCGTTTGCTATTTGTTGATTGCAATTGCAATCGCACCATTACTTTTAGGGTATGTACGATTGTACGCACTATACGGTTGGCCGTCCGATTGATCGTATACTGGTTACATGTTATTTCATCGTAGGTAAAATTATAATTTTAATTTCAGAGTGAAGACGGCTCTGGCGCAGTTTAATGACTTCACATAATGCCGCAAGGGCCACCGGCACAAGCGCGCGAGACGATAGTGTCGGTTTAGTTATAGTAACGCTTGTGATTCAGTCGAGAGCCGACAGTGAGTTTCCAGTCATAAAACCTTATGATATTACGACACTACGTGTAGATCTAAGTATTTAATTGTACATAAATAAGTTCACAAATTGTTATGTCGACGAGGAGTGTTATTGAATTTATTTATTATTTAATTTATCCCTGTTAACTTCATCGTTCATTGTCAGTAACTGTATATTTGGTATTTCATAGCGTTTATGTAACATTTTGACGAGTATCTCTCCCAAAGAATCGATACGCGTTTCCAACGACAGAGGTGCTAGATTCCCTCGCGAAATGGATATTTTTGTGAAACTAGCTAAATGTAGTATAACTACAATAGTGTTATTTAGTTAGTTGTTGATATTACGGGCGTTTTATATGCGTGTGTATATTGGAATCATGTTTATTGGTGATCTTAGTTCGACAGTGGATTTCATCGTTATTCGATAATTTTCTTGCTTTGATAAAATCATGAAGTAATTATTGTATCGGTTTGAACCATCTGGTATGTTTTTTTTTACAATTATCACGTATAAAATTATGTAAGACAATGGTTTGAAAAAAAAAACCGTTTATTGATTGAATATTAAATTGGTGTTATTGACTAAAGTGATGGTTGTTAAAGGGTAACACATACCATTTTTACAATCAGTGTTACCAGTTGAATGAATAAATTATAAATCTGCAATATCTGTGCCTCTTCTATCTGTTAGCTTGGTTTGTTAATCTTTTGAAGATATAAAAACCAAAACTTAGCTAAAATATATAATAATTTTATCTAATTTGGGAATATAGTTAGTGACATCGCGAATTAAATTAATCTCGGCGTTTGGAGTGCCAATTAGGACCTCCCATGACGGTAAAAGCGCTAGTGAAATATTAATATAAATTATATCCACGGTCGGACTAAAACAGAGTTAATTGAAAACGGAAGTACGAACACTCCTCTTCTTGTAACCTAAATATTGAAGAAATTGTAAATAAAATGCTATGAAAACAAAAACAAGAAATGAGTTTCGTACTTTTTTGAGAATGAGTCTCAGCTGATGGCGGTATATAATAGCAGGTAGCTTTTGATAACGCATTCAATGTATGACTGTATGTAGATAACTAATTCTAATACTTATACCTTTTGAGTAACTGCTTATGGGCTATATTTTAATAGATACTTGATGCCAATGCTGTGCAAATGTAATCTTCCATTTCCATAAAACTATATTTTCATGTCATTTGGTTGGGCTTCGAAAAGAGCGGCTAGTGTGGTGTGGAATAATTACTTACAGTTTGATCAATTATTTGAACATAATTCTATGCGGTTATGTAATAAATATTTTGACCCTAATTAGGTTAATTCAAAACCGGTGAGATTTTTATCGCTGGTAAGTAACCTCATTTTTTGGACAGAAAAAGTGAATACTGACCCTTTTATTCTGTGATCAAACAATGTTCACATTCCACCCTTTTTGGAGCCCAACCTATCAGTTACACTGGTGTGATTTCGACTTACTTTGATATATCTTATGTAAAGGCAATTAAATGTCTTAAACAATAATGTCAACTTTCCATATTAATTCACATTATTTTAATAATTCCGATAGTTCAGCGAATAACGTACGGCGTATAATTTCGAAACGGGTAGTTTGGTAACTTAGTTACAATCATCTGCCTAGCCTTTTCCCAAACTAACTTGGGGTCGGCTTCCAGTCTAACCGGATGCAGCTGACTACCAGTATTTTACATGAAGCGACTGCCAATCTGACCTCCACAACCCAGTAACTGGGTAATATGATACCCCTTGGTAAGACTGGATGTCAGACTTTTGGCTTCTGACTACTCGTAACGACTGTCAAAGATCTACAAATGACAGCCGGGACCAACGGCTTAACGTGCTTTCCGAGGCACGGAGGAAACTCGGTATGTTAATATGGTCACCCATCCACGGACCAACCTCGGCAAGCACGGCTTAACCTTAAAGATCCACCCGTGCGGCTGTTATTATTTAGCCACGAGCTCCTCCCGGTAACTTAGTTACAATAATAACTTAAAATATGGGTCATAAAAAGAAGGAGCGAGACAGCACGAGACTCAGAATGGAGGTTTTAGTAACGCCGTCCTGCTCACATGTTTTAAGACCGCGATGGCCACACGTCTTCGTTTTTAGTACCAATAATGTGAATTAATAAGAGAAATTGACCAAAACGCTGAACACCATATTATGGATAATTAAGTCTGAGCAAGGTAGCTTAATATAAATTTTTGCTCATTTGATTATGTTATAGTTTTAGCTATCAAAAACGATAGCCGAATTTTGTAAATTATTTTGATTTCTTATTGGTGTAAATATAATTTAAAAACGTTCGTGCTTGTATAAAATATTTAGTTCACTTAAATATTCTGACATAATACCTGTTTTCACACTTGCTTGCTTGTTAAAAGATTTAGAAGAAGAAACGAATAATTGTTATTATTTATAGCCCATATTGTCCCACAGCTGGGCAAAGCCCTCCCTTCGTTCCTTCCAACAGTCACGATTTTGCACTACTTTTCAATTCTCAAGGAAGGCATTAAGTTCGTCCCGCCATCTCCTTCGTGGTTTGGTGCGAGTGCGAACCATGTTACTGTTTCTGAGAATCATGAGCTGGATGGAATAGTGTGTAGATACCGTCGTTTAAAGTCGGCCCAACATATGTGGTAGTAAATTTAGTCACTGTTACTAGTGTTTAATGTCAGATCCCTGTGTGCTTCAATCATTTCATACCGTAATATGCCCCACATCAAGCTTCAATAGATTTTCAACTTTATCGTTAAAGAGTTTGGTTTACGGTTGATTGCGAAAATTTGACAGTGTGCTGGCGTCTGTACCATAAACACGGGGTATTAAAATTGACCGTGAACTTGTATTTATTTTTCATTGCCTTAAAGTTTATGTCGCAGTTACAGGAACGCGTCCCTTTTTTGCTCGTGCAAGTTTACTTTATCCTTGATATAACCGATATTAGTTTTTTTGTGGCTTTTACGCAAACAAGTGTGAAAAGGTTATAATTATTATATTCATTTTGAGGTTTATTTTCCTTTATAAATTAAATACAAATTATGTTCAAATGACTGATAGATTAGGGTAATACTTCGACGAATATATGAGTTTTTTTTACTTTAATGAATGAGTCGATCCCCATCCAGGTTTTTTTTGCTGTATTTATTGTAATCTGTAAATCTCTTCTTTTAATTAACCAAGATGTTTATTTTCGCTCATATTTGTGACATTACGAGTTCTGAAATGTAAAATATTATTATTTATGACAAGTTACGTTTTTTCATGTTAATATGAAGATAATGCAAAAACTGTGTTTGTTTAATTTTCTGCGATCTTAAAAATCCTTCGGCAGTCTTGATGATGGTTGGTCAGGGTCTCAAAAGTCTCTTATAAAGTCTACAGCAATTATAAAAAGTCTTTTATAGTTTCATAATCTAGTTTATTACATACTAGTTGTCCCGCGCAACTTCGTCTGCGTCACATTTTCCCCGTTTTCGCAACATTTATTCATTGTTCCGCTCCTATTGGTCGTATCGTGATAATATATAGCCTATGTCCTTCCCCAGGTTGAAATCTATATTCTTGCCAAATTTCATTAAGATCCGATCAGCCGTTTAGTCGTGAAAAGGTATCAAACAAACATCCAAACAAGCAGAGTGACTTTCGCATGTATAATATTAGTATGGATTATGCTAGTTTATTTTTAGTTAATGCACATGTGTGCGTTCGCGCAGCGGAATGTTGTTGAATTTAAAGATATTAATTATGCAGATATTTAGTGTATGACGTCGTATAATTGTGTATGGTAAAAAAAAAATTGTGTACGCAGCCATTGTGGAGAAATTCACCAAAAACTGATTCCGCTGGGCGAACGTTGTCCTGGCGGAACTTATTTTAATCCATAGACTTTAGAAGAAAAGAGGTGTGTCCAAAAATTAGTGTGTATTTGTGTGTAATTGTGTATGTATGAATAAAATGAGTGCATGCATAAACTTCGGAGAAATTCAAGTTTCCGCTACGCGAACGTTTGGCCATTAGCTAGTTTTCATATAAAGCGCTTACATAGAGAGCTGTAGATTTTTACATACGTTGTTTTGAATTTGTTTATATTTGTTTAAAAAACAGATTTAGAAAAAATCGTAGGGCTTAAAAGATAAAAATATAAACGTAAAATACACTTAATAGGTCTTAGTTCTTAAAGTATGCACTTTGGGGTCTAGATTTTCACGTTTATACAAACCTTGTAAGTATCTGAAACATGTTGCCAAGTATCAATGATGTTCCGTAAGTAATTAAAGAGTTAAAGGACAATTTTACCATGAATAGATCACTGTTTACAAAACAGTCAAATATCACGACGTTCTAAAGGAATTGCATGGTAAAATGTATGCCAAAAATTAGTTTATTCATTCAACTATTCACATGCAAAATTTCATGTCATTAAATTTAGTAATTAAAGAAATCAATTAAAATACTGACGAAGCATCGAAAACCTACATAACCCGACCAAGTTCGGATAGCTACAAAAAAGCGTCCATGCAATATATTTAGGTAACATCCCAAAATTTACCGTATAATACCGGTATTGAATTGGTATAGGTGATAACACAATTGTTGTTTCGATATAATTTAAAGGTCATTTATTTTTGTACACCAAATTTTTGTTCAATTGTTCTGATTTTTCAGCTCCAGAATTGACTGGAATAATTCCGGAGTTCCGATAGGTATTCACATTTTTTTAAAGTTAATATTTTGATTTAATTATATTCTTGTGAACGCACGTAATTTAACGTCTGTGGAATATTCCACAAACTGCTAGTCGAACAGGACGCGCGCGGCTTCCCGCTTGAAACGTTACTTCCATCCTTGAAGAAAAGAGAGGGCAATAATATGTTTTCATTGGCCGCGGCCCGCGCGTATTCGTTTTTGCTGTTGAACTTGAACCTGATTTTGTTTTTTATCCCCAGTCACAAACAAATGTGCAGTCAAGGACAATGTGCGTATGCGCTGTTGTTTTGCTATGCATCGCCAATTCTCGATAATAATAATATTGACAAAGTGTGTTATTAATGTTATAGTGTAACAGTGAAGCTTAACATAATTATGTAGTAGGAATATTGAGTCAGTGATAGTGAGAAGCTGATCACAGATATAAGGTAAGATTTTATAATAAATTAATAACTATACACTTATTCATTTACGTAGTTTATGAGGCATATAAATTATAATAATTGTGTTACGTTAACATTGGACAGACACCATAAACCCAAGTTAATATCTACAGATTGATCTAATTCTATTTAGAATTTAAATTCATAATAATAAATTATACTAGACATATTATAATGGCTTTTTCACTGTTCGTGCTGTGCGTCTGTGGAACTCACTCATTCGTTACGCGATAGCCCTTCGTTGGTAGTTTTGGAACATTTTTTGTCAATATAAACTGTAGTTTAAGTATATATTTATAAGTATGTGTCATTTGAGTATATATTATGTTTATGTATTTGTTATTTGTTTAGTTTCTATCTGTAGTTTATTTTATGTAGGTACCTATAATATTATAATTAGAGTAGTTTATCTTTTTTTTTCCCCCCTTTCTTACTATGTACACTTGTTTTCTGTCCTGTTAAGAACTATCTCTCTTTCGCTCTAGGTTTGCTGTCAGAGAACTCATTAATGAGTTAAGCTCGCCTTTGTACATTATATTTTTTTATTGTAAAATTTATGTATTATTTTGGTGTGTACCTTAAAGTATAATAGTAATAGTAGTAATATATTATAATAAAATCGTAACCAAGTAGATGTTTTTCCTGGTTAAAGACAAACTACTGAATAGAAAATTACAGAATAACTACTGAATTAACTAAACGACCGACTAGATTGTAACGAAATGTTGAAAATAAATATTGTTATTGAATAATCACCTTATATTTATTACCAATATGCAAAATACATATACGTATAAGGCAGATGTTTATTATTGACTTTCTTTTTGTGGGGTTATGTGTAGAGATGGCAATAACGGCTGTTTTTCAATAATTAATTATGCATATGATTCTATATCACTAAGACATACTCCCCTTAAAAGGAAAGCAACTAATAAAGTATCACAATTTTTCATTATATTTATGTAGTAATCCATGTACCTATGTAAATGTATACTTTTTATTAATGTTTCAGATTATAATGGCGTCTTAATCTCACTAGAAGCGAACACCTCAACGACCTAATTCTACAAACCAAACCAATTGATCCAACGCATCGCGCGGCGCTACCGACGCCGACGGGAGGAAAAATTTAAAATGGCCGGCAGAAAAAGTACTATACCGTTAAATAATATGAAAGTAGTAGTACGAATACATAAAGACACGTTTGTTAAATCTGTTCCTCCTGTTAGCCATGAAGTGTATGACAGTATACAAAAGCAGTTAGCTGAATTATTTAATTACCACATGAAGAAACCTGCCATACAATTGTCAATTAAACGCCATTATAATTATTTTTTTGACCACTGTGAAAACATACCCACCAGTAAACATTATTTTGATGATTCTGATGAAAACAATGTTGATATTACAGACGAATCTGATGAAGTTCAAGTAAAATTTCTAATGGATTATTATGAGTACAGAAATATAGAACCAACAAATCACAAGTTGTTAAAAAATAATTGGACGAATGAGCTACAAGACCACATATGGGCAAAAACGGATATTCAATGCACTTTTTCATTTAAAAGCAATTACGTTCCTTCAAATTTAAAGCTAAATAATATCAAATGTGATGGCAAATGTACCCAATGTGGAGCAAATATTTTAGTCACTATTGATCCAATAACTAGTAATTTCATAGATGTTACTTGTTTGCTAAGCCGATATAAAAAAGATTTTGTCCATGATTCGACTATAAAGAATAAACTTAATTCTGTAAGAAAACAAAAATTAGCAGTAATGTTAAAACATAATAAGGCATTAGCAGTTAGAGCCAAGATGGCAGACAAAATTATAGGCATAAATGATCCATGTGAACCTCCAACATTTCCGAAATTAAGTACTTTGAGGCGTATACGACACTAAGTTAAAAGGGCACTCCAATTCGATAAGAATACAATTCTCTCCATTTATGCTATGTCACAAAGTCCACCTTTTGATTCTTTTGTTCAAAAATTTAGTTTAGTCCCGTTTTTTTATATTTTTGGACCCAAGAACAAGGTAAATATTATGATGAAGTATTAAAAAATACACACATCGTTTTATCCATCGATGCAACCGGTTCGATTTTTCAAGTAATTGCACCGCCAAATGTTAACGATAATTTAAGAACTAAAGAACCCAAACATACCTTTTTGTATGCCGTTGTGGCATACACTGCAAACACAAGTATACCTTTATGTTATATGGCGTCCCAGTCCCATACTACTGAAACCATAGCCACGTGGTTAAGCACATGGGCGCGTAACCGTAATACGCCGAATGAAATTATCAGTGATGATTCGTCTGCCCTATTAGGAGCAATATGTCGCAGTTTTTTAAACACCGACACAAACAAATATTTAGCGCAGTGCTTTTCGATATTAGAAGGTGAACATAATTCTATACCAGCATGTTACATTAGATTGGATAAGTCTCATTTTTTCAAAAAATTATACAAACAAAGCTGTTTCGATAAAGCGACAGAAAAATGTAAATACTTCTATATAAATTGTATAAAAAAAATTCACTTGCTTAAGTCCTATGACGAAGTCAAATCAGTAATCAAAGATATCGTTACTGTATCTTTACATGAATATGTAACCCTAGATTTAGATGGGCATTCATGCAAGAAATATGATCAAGCTGTAGCGTGTTTAGCGAATATAAGCGAGTATAAGGTTGACATCCAAGATTTAGATAACTGTAACGATGATGAGGCATTATGTTCTGTATTAGCCGATGAAAAGAATGACACCAACAATGCAGGTACAAACCCACTCATTCAATATTACGACAATATTCTAGAAACCGAAAAATTGTATTTAATGTTAATTGACCCGAACGAACATAAAAACGAATATTATCTACCAGAAATAAATGATACATTAAAAAGACTATTGAGAAAGTTGCCAATGTGGAGTGGCGTTATGGATAAGTATTTTCGTAATGTTAGAAATGTTGGGAGTAGCTCAAATGTTGAAAATCATTTCAAAGATATAAAGACCATATATTTCAATACAAAGCAGGAGCGAATACGTTTAGACGAATTTTTAATACAACATTACACTTACATTAATGGAATGATCAAATTAAATAAAGCTAAATATTCTGAAACTGCTACTAAGATAATTAAGAATAAGAATGAACATATGATTTTAAATCAAGTTAAACAGACGAAAATTATAGGTGATTTCGAGGAGCAATCTATTTTTCAAGACAATCCTGTTGAAATAGAAAACTGGAGAGGTCTAGTTATTCCCAACACAAAAACTATCTCGTCGAAGCCTCTTTACATCTTTCAAAATGGTAACGTATCAATATCGAAAGACATCAAAAATGTAGTGACTAATACCTGTGCATTTGACGCAGTGGCTCAAGCTTTCGCAGTCGCATATACTGACCGTATCTCTTTCCGTAATTTTATAGATTCCTTGATTAGCAAAGATTCATTCACTCGTTTTTTTATCCTATTATCTAATACGAAAAAGAATTGCAAAACGTTATACGCAAAACGAGAAATTTTACTAAATCCATTGTTTAATGTTAATGACAATACACTTGATGCAAGACAGTGCCAAATTATAGATTGTGCATGCAATGTCACAAAAATAATTGAAGACATCTGTTTGCCATACTTTTCTGGAAACAGAAAGAAATGTTGTTCAAATAAAGAATGCCTTGTTTCCATAAATGACAGCAATTTTAAATGTAAATACCTACCTTTAAACATTGATATCATTAAGTGTAAAGGCATTGCCAAATTGCAAGAGTCTGTAGAAATAGTCTAGTTATGTGATCTGAGATTGTTAATCTGTGATTTTATTATTGAAGCTCTAAATATTTTACTTACCCTTATATTCATAATCGTTTATTAAACCTATGTTAGTTAAAACACATTTAAGTTTATTGCTGTCGTTGCAAGCGTTTGTTAACGTTATTATAATTACTTATTTAAGTGTGTAATGAAACATAATTAAGTATGTACTTAATAAAAAAAAATTTTGTACACGGATATTTAAATAGAAAAGTACTTGTTAATTGAAGATTTGTTTTTATCGTAGATAGTTGGGTTATTATTAAAAAAATATTTTTAATTCAAGAAATGCAATTGTTTTATTTTTTCCTAACGCTTGTGTACGGAACTGTACCATATTAGTAAATACTATATTGGAAGGTTAAGAACGTCTCTTAGATATATGGCTGGGCCGCTTTTTTGTAGCTATCCGAACTTGGTCGGGTTATGTAGGTTTTCGATGCTTCGTCAGTATTTTAATTGATTTCTTTAATTACTAAATTTAATGACATGAAATTTTGCATGTGAATAGTTGAATGAATAAACTAATTTTTGGCATACATTTTACCATGCAATTCCTTTAGAACGTCGTGATATTTGACTGTTTTGTAAACAGTGATCTATTCATGGTAAAATTGTCCTTTAACTCTTTAATTACTTACGGAACATCATTGATACTTGGCAACATGTTTCAGATACTTACAAGGTTTGTATAAACGTGAAAATCTAGACCCCAAAGTGCATACTTTAAGAACTAAGACCTATTAAGTGTATTTTACGTTTATATTTTTATCTTTTAAGCCCTACGATTTTTTCTAAATCTGTTTTTTAAACAAATATAAACAAATTCAAAACAACGTATGTAAAAATCTACAGCTCTCTATGTAAGCGCTTTATATGAAAACTAGCTAATGGCCAAACGTTCGCGTAGCGGAAACTTGAATTTCTCCGAAGTTTATGCATGCACTCATTTTATTCATACATACACAATTACACACAAATACACACTAATTTTTGGACACACCTCTTTTCTTCTAAAGTCTATGGATTAAAATAAGTTCCGCCAGGACAACGTTCGCCCAGCGGAATCAGTTTTTGGTGAATTTCTCCACAATGGCTGCGTACACAATTTTTTTTTTACCATACACAATTATACGACGTCATACACTAAATATCTGCATAATTAATATCTTTAAATTCAACAACATTCCGCTGCGCGAACGCACACAATGCACATACATTCTAATACTCAAACCCAGGTTATAAAAATTACACTTAATAGAACTTATTAGGTTACTCCAAAAGTTCAGACAATCTTTCGGCTTGACCGCTGTCAAACAAATGTGCCTATCATGTCTCAAAAAATGGATTTAGGTGCTTTGAGTGTCCATACAAGTAGCTGCAATTTTTCTGTATTGCCTCGAAACAGATCATGGCTTATTAAAAAAATAAGTTCACTTAGAAGTCGAACCAAACAGAAAATGTTTAATTGAAAAATATAACGGTTTTTTTTTTAATATTTGATACTAAGTTTTGATATTTCATTAAATTGAATTAGAATAATTTTTCCTTACCAATTTTTTCCTTATTTATTTCGAACAATCCTAAACCTAACATATTTATTTTAGAAATTTAATTTGACTGAAACTGAACTGAAATTTATTTATTCCTAAGGGACTTAGATCGACGGTGATTCTAATGCTATGTTCTAATGTAAAATAATAAGTAATATACTTCCCGCCACGAGAAGGTATACTTTTCGTTAACGACAATTCAATGATAAACAAATAATCCCAAATTCAAACAACTCAAAGTAACATACGTGTAGTACGAACGTAACGAGCAATTTCACTTGGTCGGGTTACATTTTAGCGATTCCTTTTGTGTTTATGTTTATTATTTCATACTGCATTTGTTTTTCATTTCGTAATAATAATTGCCATCTTATAACCCTTCACCGGAAAAGACTCGGTTGATACACAACACTACCTACACCAACGGTTTAATCAAAGGTGTTTTTTTAAAAAAACCTGTTTAGCAAGCCGATGTTCTAAAACTATATACGATATTTTAAAAAAATGTAATATCATTTATGACTATAACTTAAAATAAATAAAGTTAATTTATGCTTTAATCTATACAAATATATTATAAAACTTAAGAGTTTGATTGTTTGCTTGAACGCGCCAATCTTTGGAACTACTGGTTCGTATTGAAAAGTTATTTCAGTGTTAGATAGCCCATTTATCGAGGAAGGCTTATCCTACTAATATTATAAATGCGAAAGTTTGTGTGGATGGATGGATGGATGGACGGATGTGTTTGTTACTCTTTCACGCAAAAACTACTGAAAGAATTTGGATGAAATTTGGCACACGGGTAGATTATAACCTGGATTAACACATAGGATACTTTTTATCCCGATAGTATGTTCCCGTGGGACTATTATCGAACACCACGCGGGCGGCGCCGCGGGCATAAGCTAGTAGGCTATATATATCATCACGACCAATCATCCAAGATCAGAATAGGAGCGGAGCACCAGTGAAGAATGTTTCAAAAACGGGGAAAACGTGACGCAGACGAAGTTGCGCGGGTCACCTAGTAATAATCATAAAACTGGATCGTTAACTTTTTCTTTTTATATTATTTTATCGGTTCTTTTGAAAGGCATCGATACCTGCCATCTAGTGAGGTTTGTTAAGACTTTTTAGGTGATAATCTTTTGGTTCAGATTTCAAAAGATGTCGCCATGTGCGCATAAAAATTGCTTAGATGGAAGTGTGAACTATCGCATCCGGCTGCTAGGAGGGGTGGGACTTAGTTCTCCATTTGCGTCATAGACGGCGCTGTAGTACATTTTATACTATGCCGTTACATACTATCGCATGAATAATGGAAAATCCATAGACATATAAATTATATGGACTTGAAATGTTTGACTATAGAAAAAACAGTTATACAAATACGAGGCATATCGACGCCAAAATCAGAAAAATACTGCTATCTCTTTTTAACTTTCATAATTTTGCGTAAGTGAAAAAGGATAATAGTGTTTTTGACAGTTACTATAATGGCAACCCTACATTTCTAAGTCATTGAAATACCTATTTGCGGCCGGGTCGCCATTTTATCCGCTCGCTGTTTGATACATAAGTTGGGTACGTCAACTGTCAAATGCTCTTTAGCTGTGGTTAAAATGTATGAATTCAAGATGATAAACAAAGTATTCTGCATTTATTGAAGAGTTTCAACAGTAAAGCATTCATATTTTTCCTTTTGCCTATATTTTCAACAGTTTTACTACATGAAATCATTTTCTTGTTATTGAAGGGATAGAGTAGGTAGTGCATTCAGACATTTTTATATTTATCGATAATGCAATTTTATGGTTCTTTATTGGTTTTATGTTTTACTTTTTAAGGCTATAAACATATAAGGCGGTGTGGAAAATATAAAAATTACAACAAAAACAATAATTATTTGTTCTCTTCACTTTGAAGAATCGTCTTTCAACTGAACACTCAATAAAGTAACATTGCGTGACGATGCTTTACCTTCACGAACCTTATTGGTAAGTAATATTGCATATTATAAATTTGTCCAAAATGATTCTGTAATGGCTAATAAATGATGGTGATGTCCTCAATTGCAATTGTCTAATTGACACAAAGAGTGATGTAAAGAATGTGTTCGCGTATGGTCGAGAATAATTAAAAATTCTATGAATAAAATCAAGAAAGAAACAAAAACATAAAAAAATACTACCTAATAATTTTATTGCTTGTTTACAGCCTGCAATCCGAACAAATCTGTCTGACATTTTAATTGAGAATGATCAAAATCAGACATACTCAAAATCAATATCTGGATGTGGTGCTTCTAATAAGGTAACTTTTTTTTGTAATTAATAACAGTAGGATCACTGTACTGCAAGAGCGGATCCAACCCTATAAAAAAGTTGTGGCCAGCTTACAAAAGTTGTAGTGAGCTCTGTGCTGTGATCACCTACTATTATATTGTTGTGGTAGCGTTGAATTACGAGTCGCTCACGATCGATACATCAAAACTGCTATAAGTCCATAGACCACTCTTACCCAGTCTCCTTTGGTAAGGAGACTGTAGATACAGTGGGCATGCCCAACGTGCCCACAACGGTGGATCCGCGCATTTTTTACTGTTTTTGAAGAGTCATAAAATTTTTGAATATTTACTATTCTATTTTTATTATTATTTATGTAAATAATAAAGAGTGGTTTTCAGGTCGAAACTGTTTGTGTGGCTACCATTCATAATCAACCTGGGGAGATTTCAAAGAGGAGTGGCATAGATTAAGCCCCTAGCACATATGCTAAAATATTATGGGAAGAAATCTACTGAAACAATATCATATAGAAATTACCTGAACAAAATTGTATTGTTCAGAAATGAAAGAGTGATTTGTTCAATATAACTTTATTATAATTATTGTTGACTTTTAATTAAAACCCACAATCATTGGCGTGTTAGAAACTTAGCGTCAAAATATTAATTATGGTGATTCCGTCAATTTTAAAAATTTGTTGTTCACTGGTTATCCGTGAATTTCAAATTCAAGTTTTTTGGAAATTGCAGCTCTGTGTTATGTTGTATGTTGATCTAAATAAGTTTCACAACAAAAATGAAATAATAATAACATAAATATAAATTATGATATTTAATTTCAAAATTACTATCTGCGGGCCATTGACGGAACCCTGAGATGAAAGCGTCAGGGTAGCCCATGAAATTCAATTTTTCTTACGCTTTTTGCAATTTTCAGGTCAGTATCAGGTAGTATGTTGATATAAATGTGATTTGCGACCGTATCAAATGTTTATTTATAAAATTATAATCATAGAAATCATCAATACAACTCGTAAGTTCATGTAATCCCATTGAATGACTATTTCATGAAATTATGACATTTGGTGATTATGCTATCGTAAGAAGTTGTATGGTCGCAAATCATATTTTTATCAAGATACAACCTGACACTGACCTGCAAATTGCAAAAAAACGTAAGAAAATTTGAATTTCGCGGGCTACCTTGGCGCATCCCCCGATAACAGTATAAAGAAACCGTGGGGACAGCAAGTCAAGCAAAAAGGTCGATTAAAAAATTATTCGATGTAAGTAGGTATTTAACCCGTGCGCGATAAGTTGAGACCTGACTCCCCCCGCCCTTTTCCCCCGCACTTCCCGATGGCGCCCGTATTGTACCGTGGCGGTACAAACACGCCACTGTTACGTCACCGCGCTCAGGTCTCAACTTATCGCGCACGGGTAGTACAAGTCGTGCCATTAAAGTTGAGACTTGACGCACCACGTGGTTTTAGCGCTATCTTGATAGATACCGCTGAGGTGATCCTCATGGATACCCGCGAAAGAGCGGCGGGAGGCGTGGTCAAGTCTCATCTTTAATGGCACGACTTGTACTTACTGCTTTTCATTTCTTGTAATAGCTAAAAGAATAAATTCCAAGAGCATAACATTAAAAAACCGACTTCAAAAAAGGAGGAGGTTCTCAACGGGCCGGCAACTAGATAAACTTGTTGCTTAAATTATACAATAGAGAGAAATCAGTTACAGAATACTAGGTAGATAAAAAACAGCATAATATATCTGTCCTCCAAGTTTCAACCTGTCTTAATAGGAAACATCAAAATAAGTTCTACGGTTTAACCGTGAAAGAAGGACGAAATTTCTCAAACAACAACAAATGAAAGGCATATTATTATGTTAGAAAACTTGGGGTATTTTCACCTGTAGATATTGTACCGTAACATTATGTAAACATTCTCACAATCTTTTATCGATGTTATTATATAGAAATATCGATAAGGGCTGCCCTATTAGCCGCCATTTTATCAGCTCACTAAAGTGTAGGTATGCACGTTTTTCTTGTAGGTATGCCAAGTCCATATGATTTATATGTCTATGGGAAAATCTCATTCGTGAAATACTAAATGTTAACATGTTGTGTTGGTCACATCTGTTTCAAATTAAAATTAAAAAAATATCGATACGGTTTTGATAATGTCCTATAAGTATCAATACTTAGCAAAAAAGGACCTAATTGGTCAAAACAAACTAGCCTACTCTAAATATAAGGATGAACAGTAAAATATGAGGATGAACAGAACAATATCTTCTGGCTTTATCCCATCTTTATTTGGGGTCTATCCAAATCATTCTTCTCCAAAGTTGTATTTTCTGGGTCGTCATGGGCCAATATCGCTATTTACTGAGCTGCAGACAGCCATGTAAGTCGGAGTCTTTAGCGCTGTTTCGATTCTCAGCGTTTTCATAATCATTCACCTCTTCTTCTTTTCTTTTGATCTTTAGCAAGTGCTCATTCTAAGCTTAGTTTGAGTAATTGACTTTTGATTTATAAACATTTACCAGAAAAGTCTTAGAAGAGTTAGGTTAATAATATTTAGGGGTAAGTAAAGGAACAGGGTGTGAAGTTCTTCATACCCTTAAGAAAAGGGAAGATCCTCCGACCAGACAGGTGTTATGTCTGGCGGGCAACTGCCCGATAGTTTTTTTTTTTTTTTTTTTTTTTTGTTGTGAATGGCATCTCGCAGTTCAACCTATGAGGTTGTCGTCTGCTTAATCGGACTATCCTGTGGGTGCCTTAAGAGTAAGGCCTCCAGCCAGGGCATAAAAACTTACAAACTAAGCGACTGCACGCTAAGGGCACCCCCTGTGGGGTACGAACCTCGGCTTAGGACGTCGCTGGGGGAGGACTGCATTGGGACAGGCTGGATCTGAATGGTATCATTATTTAGGGTCTGATTTAAAACTACTGGCACAGCATCGCGGGCTGGCTCGAGCGAGGGTCGGGGAGGGCATGGACCGGGACGACGCGACGGACCTCGACGGCGAGGTCGGAAAGACGGCGGTTTGAGTCGGAACTTTTTAAGAGCCCGATAGTTGTTATCGGGTTTCTCTATATACTAAAGTCGATGTAGACTTTGCTTGCGACTTGTAGGAATTGATGTTAGTTCCTCCATCGCATCATAGATGGCGCTGTAGTACTTTTTGTAGTATGTTGCTTTTTGTGGTCGCTACATCACTCCCCCCCGCAGACCGGAGGTCGATAGTCGAATGAGCCATCTTTTTAGGTATTTAGCCGTGCCAGTTGGAAGCTCGTTTCCGCATTGTTTACGGTGAGTCGGAACAGTCTGCGGTGGTGCGGCGAACCCCAGTGAGTCGGGGCCGGCGCTGCGTTTGCTCCGGTGTGTCGGACGTGGTACAGCGCCGCGATGTGGCAAACAGCTAGAGAGGTGTCGACCGGGAGGTAGAAGCTCTCGACCGGCCGAAAGTGCAGTGTGCTGTGCCATGGTCGCTTGATGAGAGGCTGAGGGTGCGGACCAGGAATGCGCTTCCGCTGCATGCTGGTGGTCAGGAATACCCATTTGAAGCTGGCTGGCTGTGAGACTCGCTGCTCGAAAGCTAGAGGAAGTGATGATGATGATGACGTCACGTTGCTCGAAGGCTGCGCTGACGTCCATTTTGGGGTCACCAGTTTAGGGGTATGAGAAACAGGGTGTAAAGTTCTTCATACCCTTAAGAAAAGGGAGGATCCTCCGGCCAGACAGGTGTTATGTCTGGCGGGCAACTGCCCGATAGTTGTTATCGGGTTTCTCTATATATACTAAAGTCGATGTAGACTTTGCTTGCGACTTGTAGGAAATTGATGTTAGTTCCTCCGTCGCATCATAGATAGCGCTGTAGTACTTTTTGTAGGATGTTGCTTTTTGTGGTCGCTACAAATATTCGTAAAATAACATAAGCAACAGTTAAGTCAGCTCCAACCCTCTTCATGCTAATAGAGTAACTATTCTGAAACAATAACCGTTCAGTTCCATTGACCCCCCTTTTATCTACCTATATTGACCAGGTATTGCCGCCATATTTTTTCCAGGGTGTCGATAAAGGCGGTGCCGCGGAAAGAGGAAGCGATCGTCACGTATTATCGGACCCGGCAGGTACGATCGAACCGACGTAAATAACCACACGGAGCTTAGTTTATTTAAGTATTTATTTGTGACGGTATGTGCACGTCTATGGTTTCTATGGTATGTTTATTTCGTTGTGGTACGTTTTTTATTTATAAGGGCGGTTTTTTTATTCGGCCAGTATCTTTTTTCATGATTTATGAACACTGATTTCTTCGTTATTACTGGGCCGATTAATATACATGATTATTTGTTTGGTTTAAATTAGCTAGAGTAGTTTATGACTTAGCTTCTTTCATACTTATCTTTGGCTAGAGTCTCAACGATTCGTCGCTATAATCTTGGACGTGGGGCGAACTGTTGACATCATCATCACTTCAAGTCCACAGCTGGACATAGGGCTCCCGAATAGCCATATACTTCGGTCCTCGTGTACTCACAGCCTCAATAATCGACCTTTCTTTCGACAGAAAAAGTCTATAATTTGGCGTACGCACACGTATCACCGTTTTGAGAGCATCTCTCTCTGCTCTCAAAACGGTGAAGGAAAACATCGTGAGGAAACCGGCATGTCCTAGAACTAAAAAATCGAAGACATGTGACATCTACCAACCCGCACTGGGCCCGCGTGGTAGATTGAAGCCCACTCCCTCTCATTGAGAGAAGGCCTGTTTCCCAGTAGTGGGAACATTATAGGCTGATGGTGATGGTGGTGACACGTATCATTAAAAAAGTTGTGAGTGTAAGCATTGTTCGCATGTGAAAATGTAAGTTTTCAGATTTGCAGAACTTAATTTGTATACGTGCCTAACTATGTAAGGTACCTACAGGTAAGTAAGTGCGGTGGTCTAATTATTAGTTTTCTAGATAGAGAGGTGTTAAGCCAGAGCTGGCCAGAAGTCGGCGCTAACCGCACAAAGTTTAATTAGAGAAATTCACTGAATTCTGTTATTCAGAGAGTGTCTGTGCGAAAACCTTTTTGGATTGTGGTTAAGTGATTTGAAAACGAAAGAGGCTTATGCAGAGAGCAGTGTGGAAAAAAACTATTTAACTAAATTCCGTTATGTTTTACAAAGGAAATTAGACTTAAAAGAATTTAGTCAATTAATTTAAGTTTTTATAAACTGTTTCTGCTATTATTCGATTGTGGCGGAGCCCAAATGATAGTCAACTTTTTTCACTGTTATTCTTAAAATACAACAAAAGAACTGAAACTCTATAGTAAATCGGTGATTTTGTAAATTGGTTTTTTATTTGCGCTTGACTTCCGAAACTAAGGTTACTCGTTTTTTCTGTTCTGTTGCTTAGAAATTCAATTAATCTTATGAGAACCTTTCTATCCATCTTCTAGGTCTACCAAAGACCTTCAACTATAAGCCCTCCAGCCTCCGTATTCACAATCGCTCGGATTTGATTTCGATTCGGAAAGTCGTATGTCTATCTCGCTCGCTTTCGTAATTCCAAAACAAGATAGACATACGACTTATCGAATCGAAATTAAATCCGAGCGTTTGTGAATAGGGGGCCAGATCTTGAGACTAGACTCGTAACCTTTATCTTGAGATCTGCATCCACTACAGAATGGCCACGTTTTCTGATCGACCACTATTGTTGAGTCAGTGCATATGGAGAGCTCTTTGCTTGTCTTGACCTTCGATAGTTATCGGAGAACGAAACTAGCGCTGTAAGCTGATTTTATCAGATGATGATAGTTTACAGAATTTAAGTAAGAATCAACGGTTTCAACATAACATCACTGGATTGGTCCGTGCGGAAATTCAATATTAATATGTAAAGAAAAGGTAGCCGAAAGGAATCCTTATGTATGGCCTTCGCCTCTGTTACTAACAGACCTCGGACTGCGGTATTACAGAATCCATATAATAGGGTGCGAAACTAAACCCCGGGACGTAATTGAGTCTTTTACCTGAAAAATTGCTCCATGTCTGTAATTGGTTATAAGGATCGAACCCATATGTCTATTAAGGCGGTTAAGTGCGGTCTACCAGGTAACCGGTACTTCAATAATGAATACCTTTATAACTCAGCACCTTTTCACTAATCAAACACCAATTAATCATGTTTTTGTTCCTTAACCTCCATAGTAACCAAAGACGACTTCTATACTTTATAGTTGAAGTTCGAAAGCTCTAGAGCTTAAGTCCTAAGTAGTTAGCAATGTTAAATTCAATAACTAAGTTGTGACTAAAACGAGTTCAATAACTTTAGCGGTAGTTGCGGGTAGACGAACATTTTGAAGATAACTTTTGAGTTGTGGTAAAGTTCACGATCCTATGTCTTGAGAATTTGAATGTGAATTGGTTATGTAGTAGTCTTGTTATCTACATGGAATTCAAAGTTAAGGTAGATAGGTACTTCAACAAGACTGTATAAAGTGAGGTCGTCACACGGAAGCGCGATTAACGCTTGTGCGACAAAACTGTACTGCGACTCACTATAGGTCGAATGCACGCTTGTGCGACAAACTGTAGCTCGACATCACACTAGTGCGACAATCTGAAGATCGACAACACAATAGTGCAACAAACGCTTGTGCGACATTTGTTCGACACTACTCAAGTGCGACAAACGCTTATGCGACACTGTCGCCTATACCTACAGGTTGTAAAAAGATCCTTCGCAAGCCATCGACGAAGCATTCAGTACTTACATCAAACTAAGCATCATCGCTCAACAATTATTGTTGTTAAATAATTATTATTGCTCGACAAATGTGAAATTTCATTATACGTGCACTTTAGTGCACTTTAAGCACTAAAACATTTTGCTGATGGATGCATTGAATAATACAGGGGTCATGAATTATTTGAACGTATATTATTAAAAAGTTGTATTATAAAAAAAAAATACGCAGAAAGATTTACACTAAGCAAATATAAGTTTAAAAATCCGTTTTACCGTAAATACATAGGTACGCGTACCTACTTTGTTTGTAGTGGCCGTTAGCTTAAAACTGTAAGTTGCTAAGAATTGTTTCCTACTTTCGTACCAAGAATTTTTCATTGGGATATTCTTATAAGTTTCTAGAGGCTGATTGCTCTTAGCTTTCATTACATAGGAATTTTAACATAATTTCCGAAGGTGTACAAGCAATGAAATGCATACACTTAGCAAAATACGAAAGCGATTTTCTCCTTTTATTTTGGAAGCCATACTATTACGAAATATTAATCTCATCTCTAAGTAGACACCGTTAATTCACGAAAAAAACGCTTTTGAATTTTGCTAAGTGCATACATACTATAATACATTTCATTGTTCGTTACTGTACAGTCTGTACGGTGGTTCGCACGTCAGTGGTAAAAAAACTGCCCAAGTGCGAGTCTTACTTACACGCAGGGTTCCATAGCCCCAAACAATATAATAACAATATTTTGAACTGTCATTCACTAATAAACTTCCACTCAATCGCAAAACTAAATTTCTTTTTCATAGTAAGTTAATGAAAAACAAAGTTACTGCTGCAGTTTGTTGAAAAAGTCCCATATCTCAAAAATTAAATATCAAATCTTATTCAAACCAATTTTCATTGAAAGGTTTTTTTACGTTCTACATCCCAATATTTTTTCAGAATTTTTCTCCTCTTACTTTAGAAATTAGAGGGGAGGACACGTTTTACGACTTTGGAAGTGTTTATCTTTCCAAATATTGACTTTGAATAAAATGTTTTTAGGAACCTCAATGTCATTCTTAAATACCTATGTATAGACACCCCACACGTATAGTTTTGATGTCTTTTTTTTTGTATCAGTTGCGTGGGGGGGGGGGGGGATATCCTTATCTATATATATTTTTTTTGTACAAAAAATTATAAAGCGGTTCACAGAATACATCTACCTACCAAGTTTCAGCTGTGTGAGTAGTCCTAATAGTTTCGGAATAAAGTGGCTGTGACATACGGACGGATAGACAGACAGACATGACTAATTTATATGGGTTCCGTTTATTTCCATTCGGCTACGCAACTCTAAAAACGGTATGCAAGTAACAGGTCCTGTATTTTATTGAAACTCCGAACTACGCCAGCTCAAGGATAAAGTGTTACTACCTACCGCGAAGTGTCTTTAACTGTATATATGTAGGTACTGCATGCATGACGTAGATATACCTAAGGTAGTAGTTAAGAGTCTATAGAATACAGACATATAATACCGTTAGCGCAAAAGAGCAATTATAATTCGCGGAAAAAATATAAATATATTGTACAACGCAATTTCCTTTGAGGGTGCGATGTTTCGCGATGCTAAGTGGATTCTAGAACTGTTTATAACAAGTAGTTAGGAGCAGTTCTCGGTATTCGCGTATTTATACAGTTCATGTTATTAAAAAAAGAAACAACGGATGCTCTTTTTCACACGCCTGCCCAAAAAAAGAGTTTTATGTTTTCAGGGTTCTTGTATGTTTGTGAGTTTCTTTATTCCAACATAACTTCTAAACGCCCAAACTGATTTTAATGTATGGGGTATCGTTAGAAGTGAAAAATTAAGTTAAGTCATTAATCAAAATTTTCGATCGTGATGATGAGGTCCATCTAGGGACGGTTGTCCAGCCCGTTATTCCCCTACATAAGTCTAAAAATAATTACATGGCTTCCATATAATTATTTTCATAGCTTAGATTCGATTTAGTTTCGCATTATCTTTAGCGCGATATTGTTTTCCCGAAAAATCAAACAAAATATTTCGTGGCATATTGATCGTCCGGATGAAATAAAAACAAAAATTGAACTAATAAATGAAAAACAAGTTTTATTATTTGAATTAAACCGCGATTTCTGACTATTTCGAATCTGCAAAAAAACAAAACTAAAACAAAATATTATAGTGATGGCCGAGGAGCGGTGGCTCAGTGGTGGCAGCCCCTACTTACAAGCAGTAAGCCGTGAGTTCGAACCCAGGCAGGCGCATTACTTTGTGTAATTTATTTCATCACCGCTGCCCTCAAAAACAGTGAAGGAAAACATCGTGAGGAAACCGGCATGTCCTAGAACTAAAACTTCGAAAACATGTGACATCTACCAACCCGCACTGGGCCCGCGTGGTGGATTACAGCCCACTCCCTCTCATAGGGAGGAGGCCTGTGTCCCAGCAGTGGGAACATTATAGGCTGATGATGATGATGATGATGATTCTAGTGATTGTGTATGTAGCAGCCTTGGTACGGAGATATTATTTAGGTACATTCTAAAACATAGTCACATAAAAGTTCTTGCCAAACATTAGGTACCTCTACCACCTACCAGATATGTATAATGCCTCAGACTCGAACATTGGACCTCTTATTATTTTGAACATACCTTGGTAGTTATGTAATGCATGTTTGCGATCTTCCCATTTTACGAGTACCAACCTACCAACGTTATAGAATAGAATAGAATATAATATACTTTATACTACACCAACATTGAAATACAACTAGATACGTTATCTTCGTAGTAGCGTAATATTGAATGATATCTAAAGGTAAAGGTGCTCTTTCTGCACAAATTGGCCACTGGTCGTTCAGATACTTGGAGTCAGAGATTCCCAGTATCTATCTAATGATATCCGAGCATCCGGTCGCCGGTACTCGGCTCGCTTTTGAGTCTACTAAGCAAGTCCTTTGACCATCTCCTTACTGTTGACATTTGAGACTTTAAAGTAGCTGGCACTGGATTCAACATCCTTTGTAGACTGATTTGATATTCGAAAATAATTATGTCGATGTGTTTTGTACCTCATATACTTTATCTGCCAACTTTGTTTAGAATCATATCTTTGGAATAAAGTCTTTGTTTTGCAGAGCTACAAGATTTTTTGGCGTTCAAATTTTAGGTGTTAGTTCCAATTTTGGCCATAAAAGATCAAAATCAAAATATTTTATTTTACATAGGCCTACTTGAGCACTTATTAAACGTCGACAAAAGGTGCACGGTTCGGGTTTGTCGTTTCCCATGGAGAAGAACCGGCCAGAAACTGCATAAAATTATACCCTCCATAATTTTCAGTCTAAACCTTACTTATTTATACCCACGTATTTCTTCAAAATTGCATTCGATCTCACCGTTCCCTGACCGAGAATCTTGCCGTGTCATATGCTGTGTGGTGCAGTTGAGCAGTCAACTAACGTTGATTTTGTGCATTAAGACGATGCTGGTGCCTTGTTACATTAAGTAAATAGCCGAGTTATAGGTATATAAGCTAAGTGGTATATCATTCATGTCCATCTAATGGAGTGTGCGGCTTATAGACGAATATTCATTAGGTAGTGTTGTGTAGTTAATTAGCCAGTAATTGAACGTACATGTCTACCTGACACGTGTAACATGAGCCATTATCGAACTAATAAAGCAATAGATAAATCACAAAATATTTATTAAAATGATATAAGGCTTTATACAAGGCTTTCGGAAAATTGGCGCCATTTTTCACGGCTGTCAGATAGTTTCACTGAAAAAAAAAAACTTTGGCCATAAATAATTAGACAAATATTTTAGTTCAAACATACGCGCTGTTCATACTATCTTCCAAATCACTAAAAACAGAGCGTAAACAAAATATTTTACTTAAAATAAATCATTAATAGCAAACGTTATCACCACAAAGAGAACACACTCTCTTTGCCTGAAATAAAAAGCCGTTTCGCACAGACAGAAAATAATCGTTGTTTTATGCGGCCACACAAAGTAAAGTGATTTTACTCTGGGCGTGAAAACTAAGCTTTATAGTGGCACAGCTCTAGTGCTTGCTAATGGAGTACGGGGTGACTCTAAGCTGACTAACGAATGATGCAGCTGAATTCAGCTAAGCCGTCTGAGTAAATGTCAGCATTATGCTGCTCAGAAACTCGGATAGCTTGTAATTTGTATGTTTGAAAATGGAATTGGAATATAATTAGATTGGTGTCCAATTCCTTTCGTAGTTGTAGTGTTTGTGGGTTATGTAATTTGAAAGTTTTTTTGTACTGGTAGGGTGTAAGATGTTGCCTGTGTTAATAAATTAAACGAATTATTATGTAAAAACAAAGAATCAGATTAATTATTCTAAGGCTTATTTAACATATTTTTGTTTACTCTGAAAGTTAATCAAAAATAATAGATCAAGACAAACAAAAGCTAAATTAGGCTATTTATACTCAGGATTCTACTTCAAATTTTAAGGCTTCAATAACGAAAAGTTAATAAACGTTTAGTGGACCGATGAAAAGTAAATAAAAACTTTTGATTCATAAAATATTGAAATAACGAGGCGAAGTCTATTTTCAGAACTTTTCAATTACTGGGCTAAAGTTAACAGTCAGCATTTTCAGCCGAATATTGACGAAAACAAAATCGGTTTTCTTAACCCTCGAGGCCTAATTCTGCCAGTCAAAGTGACGTCGTTAATAAAAAACTTTTCGTCATAATTTTACCAAAGATTTCCCCACTAATTCTTTCTTTGTTTACCAAAATGGGGTGGCTGCGGTCCGCGATGGGCCACGGCCGTTAAAATAACGGCTAACAATATTTTTAACGATCTGTAATGGTTAAAGTTAGCTAATGCATTATACTTTCCTAATGCTCGTTTCCTCTCGCCCTAGTTTTTCAGAGCATGTCTATCGGATTGCAAAAAGTTTGTTGTTGTATTTTTTTCCGATTTATCGAATTAGCTTGTTATGAAAGTTGTTAGTTTTTCCAATACATTGGGTTTATTAGAATCTCTCGTCGATAGGGAATTCTTCAAGTGAAGGCTGATCGGGTTCTTAGTATTTTTACCTCGGGATTTTGTATAGTTTCCAGGTAAAAAGAGATCACACAGAATTCTATTATGTGAGTGAGTATATTCTCACAATTTAGTTTAAGCTATGACAAGGAGTTTTTCATTTCATCGCTTTATTAGGAACTTTGTTGCTACGGCGTAGCACTCTCGGTTAAAAGTAATGTAGTTCTGCTACGCAGGCTACGATTTCGTAGCAGACACTTATTATTTGCTACGCATCTTCACTATTTTTCAAATTTTTGAAATGAGAACTGTTTTATTTCCTAAAGCAAGTTTTTTTTTTCTAAGACTACAGAAGTTGTATTTGATTATTGACCGTAGTCGGAAGGTAAGTGCAGATAGAAACACGTAGGTCCGTGAACGTAACGTGCTACGTGTACCGTTCGAACGTGCGAGTGCCCCGGACGATCGTATCGTGCAGTGTCGTACGTAACTCGTCCGGACACGGAACCTCTAGTGGGAGAATATTTGATGTGTACTGTTCTATGTTTGTTTAGCTGTTCGGTTGTTAACTTATAGTTTCGGAAGAAAATGTAGTTTTGGTAACGTAACTAGAGGAAGGATAATTTATTTTTTTATTAAATCTTTATAATAAAGATGGACTTTATAACTTGGACATAAGAGTTTGGCACATTGTTAGACTATGGCCTAGTCAGGACATAGGTACATACGATTGTTTTATAATGTGGGTCATCTCCTGTGGGATAATTTCTGACCACTACGCGGGGCAAGTCACAGGCAAAGTTAGTATTTAATATATAGACACGGGTAAAAGCCAATATTGGCTTTTTAGAATTCAGGATCGAAACTTTCAAGATTTGCTATCTTTTCTACATCAACATCGAAGTATATAAAGTTTAAGCTTTTGAAGTCGTTTCCAAACTTGAAGCTTTACGTATCTGTAACATTAGGTATAAGTACTTCTACATCTTTGTGATTTTATTGTATAGTCCGGTTAAGCAGTCACATCACAGTTAGGCTGATCTGCGAGTGGCCATACAAAAAAAGAAAAAAGTGATGTTCTTGTGAAAATATGGCTGAGGCTTCTTTTTTTTTTTCCTTGGTTACATTATAAAAAGGGGCTTATAAAATCTGGCCAGTTTGGTGATACAGCACCTGATCTTCGTAACATCTTATCACTATACGTATCTTCCATCTTGTCATGGGATTATATAGATAAGCAAATACCAAATTCCTTGATAATCCCGAAGTCGCCATATTCCGTTCCTCCAACATCTGGCGCATTAATCACCGTGGTCGAACAGCTGTGACGTAACCAGTGTTTAGTACATAATCCTATGTACAACACTCGTAAACAAGGTATCAGCCGAGCACATACGCCGTTACAGTGAATATTCACCGCAGTAGACTGTATGCAAATGGTTGCAAGCAGTCCGTGACTGCGCATAGCCTGTGTACCTGGAGCTCTGCCTACCCGCAGATTAATGTGCCGTGAATATAGTCCACGTCCGCAGAATAACTTTGAGTTACGTGCCTACCCGCTATCTGAAATATTGCAGGTTTTTAGTGAAAATGTTGGAACAAATGTTTGGGGTGGGGGACTTTTAGTTCGTGGAGTGGCGTTTGCTCTCAAATTGGGGAAGCTTTAATTGAGTTGTGGCATGGTGAGTGTTAGTTAGGCACAGAGAGGTTTATGTGTGGATCGAGATAGGGAACCATAGTTTTCGCACCTATTTTGTTTTCATGCCAGTACGTGTTATGCCTCCACATTTATTGTGCGAACCGCTAGTCTGTGGTCTTCACTGCCGGCTTCTCTATTCCCTGATCATTATTATCTGGATCTCTTTATAGTTCGAGTGAATCGGTTTCTTCTAGGTAAGCGTGCTCCACCCTAGGCCGCATCATCGCTTCACATCAGACGAGTTGCGATCAAAAGCCAAACGCCTTTTTAGTATTAAAAAAATATGATGAGAAGCATCAACCGCATGAAAAACAACAATCTTTGCAATTTAAAGCCCAAATACCTACATTAGTTGTTAATATTAGTTTTCAACTAGACTCTTAGTAAGGTATATCATCAAAATGTTATATTACGGTTTAGCATTTCTCAACTTTGCGACACAGAAACTCAATTAGCTTCCAGTGGCGAAGGGTCAAAATTTTGTAAGGGGAAGCCGACGAAAAAAATGAAATCATTAATTTTGTTTTTAAAGTGTAACTTTTATTACATCGTCTCAAACTTTTTCGTCTACTCCGCGCTATAGTGTGAAAAAAAGTTTCACTTTTACCGTGGTTTCATAAAACCACACAATCCTTTTATTTGACATCGCATTTTTTAAATTTCATTTTGATTACAGCGACCCCGAAAACCACGAAAATGTCACCCATGATCAGTATACACAAACATTTTCGAAGGACCCAACTTGATCTTTTTTTCATAAGTTATGTATTGTAACGATTAAATGCACAGGAACTATAGAAAATATGTTTATTCATAAAAGTGAACGCGTATAAATACAATGTTTCATGACTATGCTATTAACCGTTGAGGAGTTCCCTCATGAAAAGAGGACCCTGGCTGTAGGATGAATTCATGATACAAATCGTCACTATCCATCAAATATTTCGAGTCTGTGCTTTTAAACGTTGAGGAGTTCCCTCGTGAGAAGACAATCCTGGCTGCAGGATGAGATCATGATAGAATTCATGTGTATCCATCAAATATGAATGTGCATACAAATTTTCGTGTCCGTGCTATTTACCGTTGAGGAGTTCCCTCGTGAGAAGACAATCCTGGCTGCAGGATGAGATCATGATATAATTCATGTGTATCCATCAAATATAAACTCGTATGCAAAGTTTCGTGTCTGTGCTATTAAACGTTGAGGAGTTCCTTCGTGAGAAGACAATCCTGGCTGCAGGATGAGATCATGATAGAATTCGTGTTTATTCATCAAATATGAACGTGCATACAAATTTTCGTGTCCATGCTATTTACCGTTGAGGAGTTCCCTCGTGAGAAGACAATCCTGGCTGCAGGATAGGATCATGATAGAATTCATGTTTATCCATCAAATATGAACTTGTATACAAATTTTCATGTCTGTGCTATTAAACGTTGAGGAGTTCCCTCGTGAGGAGACGATCCTGGCTGCAGGATTAAGTTATGTCTGTCATAAAAATGTATTGTTCTTAGAACCAAAGATGTGCGCCAAATTTCAGCTCAATCGGGCATCGGGAAGTGGTTCTAATTTAGCTTCCTATACATACAAACATTGAAAGTTCCCTGTCGTAACTCGAAAATCTTCGGCTTACCTAGTCCTTACAAAACGCTGCTGATAGCTGCGAAGTCACGTGTCCGCGTTCATACGAATTTAGTTCTGAATTCTGACACCCGAGCGTCGGCTTACCGGCGCCACATGTTGCTTTCTTTGTTGATATGAAAAATGCTGGCATTTATGTAATGTTTTCAATCCTATGATGTATTTAATGTCTGTACTGTGATGTGATAACCTCAGATGTGTACATAATTTACTATTTGACTACAGTAGACACTAGACACTACGTATAGTGCCTTGTTCCCAAAGGGAAGCCGGCAGGAATCGGCTTCTTAGGAGCCTTCGGGCCTGTTAGCTTCTTCAACATAAATTTTTTTAAGGTTTTATAACATTTATTTAACCTAGAAAACTAAATCCTAGGAGAACTACTTTTAGCGAAATATTATACACAGCATCATTACGATAGAATTTAATATATTAGAGAGCTTACCTTTGAAATACGGTCGGCTCCGGTTATTTCAATTTCTTGTGAGAAACTCGCAATCTGAGAGGAAAACTGCAGTTGAGTATGAATATGACAAAGTATAAGGTAAGCATAGCTCCGGTTCGTGACGTCAGACGGATGGGCAGCAACATCCAGCAAATAAATACTCGTAAGTAGACAATCATTTTGTGGGTTGCCATTTTGATAATTTAATTTATAGTAAACTAAATAAAGCTTTTGGTAGCATAGATCGCATAGATAGGATAGATCTTATTGGCACTAACCCAAAATGAAATTTGTAATTAACACACAACAGACTTCTATAAAAAGTTATTGTTGTATCAATCTGTAAAATTGGTACCTAACAATGATAATTGTAAAATGATTTGTGAGTGGAAACCTGGTGACCTGTAATACAAGTGTTCTACTATCTACCACAGGCACCAGTGATTCACAACCGTGTAAATTACTTGTTTATGCCAGTAAATTAATTTAAAATGATTAAATAAATAAATTTATTATTGTGAAACATATACAAGGAGGGAGGGACACTGACGCTAAAACAGCTAGCTCATATTTAGTAGATCATTCTGGACAAAGAAATTTTCATCATCATCTGTCTAGCCTTTTCCAAACTATGTTGGGGTCGGCTTCCAATCTTACTGGATGCAGCTTAATACCAGTATTTTACATGGAGCGACTGCCCATCTGACCTCAACCCAGTTTACACTGGGTAATACGATGATACCCCTTGACTACATGTCATGACTGTCAAAGATCTACAATCGACAGCCAGGATCAACGGCTTAAAGTGCTTTCCGAGGCACGGAGGAAACTTGGTTTGTAATGGGTGGTCTGCCAGCCATCCACGGACCAACCTAGGCAATCACAGCTTTACCTGAACATCAACCTGAGCGGCTTTTGTTATTTAGCGACGAACTCCTCCAAAGAAATTTTTCCACATAATTTAAATTGTTGTTCCATACATTTTGACCGTGTAGTGTATTTTTGAAGGAAACAGCTTTTTTTGGAACAATAAAGAAAATCAAGGTTAACAATGATGCACTGAATACGCGGTAAGCATTTTATAGTCGATGTCCGTTCCATCCTGTATTTACATAATTAATAAAAAGCATTCCTTTCCGCCATGGTAGTTAGAAACAACGGTACGTCACGTGCTACGCCTAACGTACTTCTTTTGCTTCGTCCATGTCATACCCCTGGTCGTACACGCACACTTTTTCTTGTCTCCATAAGCGCTCTACAATTTATTCATACCCCAATAGTCGTGTAAAACATAGGTCACGTCTAGGAAATATGCAGGCGGTACGTGACGCCTACGTAGCACCTACATATTTGAGCGTAGGCAGGTAGGTACGTACTCGCGACCGATTGCCCCGATAAAATATTAGGTAGCCTGACGAATGCTATGTGTGTCATGTTCTAGAAATATGTTTGCGTTTCGATATATTTGTGTGCAGGTTTTATATTTTGGTTTAGTGTTTACAGGAATATTCTCTAGCTCCTTTATTACATATTGTGTAGGTTGGCTTGTTTTATAATTACTGTTTTTTGTATACCTGTAAGTTTTTTATACACCCGGGTAAAATAAATTAAAAATATATAAAATATATTATATCAAAATATATTATATTAAAATATATGATTGATCGATAGAAAATATTTTTGTCCATAACTCTCAACTGTGTCTGCTATCTGTTTACGCCTTTTGAACGGGCAAAGGAATATCGATGTTATTGGCACACTTGCACTGGTAGACCTTTTTTTTATTCCAATAGTACATTCCCGTGGGACGATTTCTGTCATCCACAAGGCCGAAGCCACAAAAACTAGTGACTATAATAAATCATTACCTCCTCGAAAAGAACAACCCGACAAAACATCCAACATATTCCTCTACAACAACAAAAAGATCTTGCAATCTATTCTTCAAAACGTCCTGGGTTTGTTATCCCCTCAGTATCAGAAGCAGCTGCGTGTTTTCTTCTACGTTCCTCGGTTTGCGGCCACTTCCGAACTCCACTGCAATAAGTCAGCCCGAACAAAAACACCCGAGTCGAGGTAATGGTCCATCAACGAGATAAAAGGCATTGGCCAGGATTTACCACCACAAGCTAAGAAAACGCGACGCAAATATTTCGACCGTTTGTCCAGATTTTTTGGGATTTAATCTTTCGTTTGCTTTCCATTGCCTCGTTTATAAGCGTACTTTTTTAAGTCTTGGTGACAAGGTGAATAAGTCGCACAATGGATCTTGTAGTGTAATTTTACAAGTATTATTTTGTGTCATAGTAAATGTCGTTGTAAGTTAGCAGTCTCAACATGAATTGGTGCAGACAAAGGCCTACAAATTTAAGTGATGCGAGTTAAGACGTATGAGGCCTATCCGTCGGTCTTTTGTACCGAAATTTTCAGATTGCTGGCTTAAAAGTATCCAACTTTGGTTTAATAAATGAGCTGATTAGCTTTTTGGGTTAAATTCAAGTATTTTACAGGCACCCTTTGTGTGTGAAGTAATATTAGCTATTTTTGGATCATAAAGGCTGGAGTATTCAGGCCACTGAGCCACAGTACACACATTCCGGTGTATGACAACCTACGCGCGCAAACTGATGACGTGTTTCAGGCATGCTTATGTTCGGTATAATAGCTTGACACTCATTTGAGAAACTCTGAATATTCGTATTCTTTCCTTACGTCTTGAAACGGAGCTTTTGTCAAAGACTGGAGCGGGGTAATTGTGTAGCCATTTATAGTCGCTATAATATCAGTTTGTAATTTGTTACTCGATAAGGTTGATAATTTAATTGTATTTTGAGGACGAGGATTGGAATGACAAGACCCTTTAAAACTTCTAGAGTTTTCTTAGCGAAAAAGTCTTGTAGGCAATTTGTTAGCTTTAACATCGCTATTTAAACACCTGTACGTAATCGAATCTTTACAC
Organism: Cerastis leucographa; assembly: GCA_963082945.1. Lineage (NCBI taxonomy): Eukaryota > Metazoa > Arthropoda > Insecta > Lepidoptera > Noctuidae > Cerastis > Cerastis leucographa. The sequence continues at coordinate 4,978,992 of OY720359.1, forward strand.
TAAAACCTTTTTTGGAAGTACGTGTAACTGGCCGCGTATTTACATAATCCATAATCGCTTGAACATAAACAGGAAATAAAGGGTTCAGTAATACGCTTCCCGACGGACATTGAACCCGTCATAATCCTAGTACAATACAGATCTACGGGATAGGCTTACTTGATATAGGTTTTACGGTCCCTATTGGCTTATAAAGGTGTTAATCTGTCTTTAAATCATAGGGGGATTCGGAATTTTGGGCGTTTGTAAAGCCTGCTTTTGGTTTTGAAACTAAATCTTTCGGTGGAGGGTCGGTTCTAATATCTAAAATAAATTATTGATATCCAGTTGTAGAATTTTGGTTCTATTTTGTAAGGTTCCGTAGTAGTTGGCACCTTACACTTGCAGTTTAAGTAAGAAGTAGCAAGTACCTAAGTAAGTACTTGGAGTTAGGTGAGTTGACGTAAACACACACAGATTTGGTAACACTAAAAGTTTATTAGAGAACTGATCACAACTGAGTAAAAGTAGGTTGGATGCTAATCCGCGGTGTTCGCGTAAGTATGTAATTTGTCAATTAACTTAAAATTATATTAAACATTGTTTTAAATACGAAAAAGCAAAGTAGGTTGCTGCGTTTGCAGCCTGACGGTGTGTACGTAAACCGTACACTTGCATATGGCTATTTAATGTATTTGGGGAGAAAGGTGTTCTGAAGGAACAAAAAAGAAGTCATGACACAGAAGACTATTAAGACCTTTAATTATATTATTTTGTTAATATCCAACTCATAACTTCACTAGACATTATCTTGTCGAAAGACGATATTAGCTCGACATAATAGACCTTCCAGTACCATCGCCACAAACCACAGCGTCTGTATTACCTGACAGACCCTGCAATCGTCGATTGATCTTTTTACTTTCTAAATACCTAGTATACCAAGAATTACACAAGAACGTCTATATAGCTGTTAAGGCGTGAAAAAAATAGTGCGTGGAGTCCCTCCGCGCGGAAGAAGTGAAACTTCGTAGTACTTCACGCATGCGTTCGAGTGCCACGCATTCACTCTCGTTACCTTATTGAGCTTCTTAATAATATTTTGTTGTTTTCTTGTTGTATTATTTTTATTACATAATTATTACTTACATAAGTTTATCGAGGTTATTTTACTCATGGAAATTGAGCGAAGACTGGTCACACCGAGAAGTCGAACGCATGACTGTTTGCACGCCATCCTGCGTACCTAGTAGAACTACGTAGTCACAAATCTTGTAATACTGCCATCTCTTAGTGAGTTTTAGAAAATATTCCCCCTCCATGGTAGCGTTAAACTTGTTGGAAGTCGCATAAGGAGTTTCACTTCAAAAATAACGCATAACATGGTTACTTTCGCATTGAGAATATTGCAACTTTATAATAGCGTACTCATTACCTACCGAACCCTCGTGCACTATGAGAGGACGTGTTAAAAACTTTTAAAAATCTTAAACCCAGCTCTACTAGTGCTGTACTTAATATCGACAGGCATAGCAGCACTCTTCCACTACAGTTGCTAGTTATTAGAACTGGGTCACGTTCGCCACCTGCTCACGGTACAGGAGTGTGTGTGTATGTCTGTGGGATGGGGTGTGTACGAGTGTGTGTAAGTGTGTGGGAGTATGATTTGTTTTCCTCAATACATGTTATGATATGCAGTGAGACACAACTTTTTATTTGAAAGGCAAATAAAAAGTTGTGTCCGACTGGGAGCAATATTTAAAAAAAAACTGGCGCTTAAATTAGAATTTTCTTTTTCTGAGAAAATGAAGTTGTCATTGGATCACTAATTGCCGAGTGGCAGTAGAATTGGTATTTTCTTTTTAAGTTGTAATCAAGATAGAGAGGTTTGGAAGGAGAAAGTGCAGGCCTTTGCCTAGCAGTGGGACACTTGATAGGCAACTTAAAATTTATACTAAAAACAGAAAATAGGAGAAGGTTGCACATTGCATACTATTTAATCATCTGCGAGTCTTTGCCAGGACGCGTGTATAGGAGAATATAGTGCACATCTAGGAAGCCATCTCCGACATGTTCAGTCATGAAATAATAAGATGAATGTTGGGAAGTCTCTGCAGTGGGGAGTCTGAAACTTCTTCGATTTCTCATTTGCACTTCGAAACACTGTCTTCAGAGTTGACTGGACGTGGAAATAAATGTTCATTACAAAGTTTGATAATAAAACCAGTACATAAGCAGCGATATTTTAATGGCAACCGGAATTAACTTTTACGCAAGATTTTATACAAGGTAGGGACACCGACGCGAAAACTAAATTATTACAAAAAAACAGCTTTTCCATTCATTTCGACCGTGTAGGTATTGCACTATCGTAGGAAAAAGTCTAAACCACATACATCAGTAAATATTTACAGCATTACGTACTTTTTAGAACACGAGCTAGAAGCCTGAGTGCTCGAGTATCGATGGAGGGAACATTATCGAGCTTCGCGGCGCCGCCGCCGCGGCATCAAACTCAGGCAGAACAGTAATCTCGTTACAAAGAGAGCGGACAGAATACATTAGAGGATATGATATACATGTTTTTCACTATTATGTTAAATATTGTTAAGAAATCTTCTCCAAATAGTAGTTATAAGAATCAGCCGCCTGTGATACAGGTTTAACCTAGTACAGGCATCGGTTATACCTTCATGATTTTTATGATTTAACTGTATTTTTTGTTCCAATATTAATTTTGAATAAATATATTATTATTATATTACGATGAACTGTTGAAGATACTTTTGTTTGGTGTATGTAGGTACTTGTGATTAAACATTACACATTAGGTAACATTTATTTTTTATTTAAAGTTGCGGGAAAAACCTAGATAAGGGACGCACAGAATCGGGAAGTATGGCAGAAAATAGCTGCGGCCTATACCCAGCAGTGGGTGATTCCAGGCTGATGATGATGATGATGATGAAGTAACATTTCAGAAGTTTTGTCAAAAAATCGCTTTGTGGTATTTGAGTTGAATAACACATTTTTTATTTATTTTTTAATATAAAGTGTATTAAATCCGTTACTGTTGATTCAGATTTTCATAAGCTTGCTAATGAAAACCGCAGCGATATGCAAATGAATGCACAGGGCCTGTAGCAAATCAAGTAGATTTGTAATTTTGTAAACACTCTGAGACATGCATAAATTGAAAGGTACGTTCTCTTCATCTAATAAATTATGGTGGAAACCTCACCAAAATTCAGAAACAGTCACACCAGAGAGTCACACGGACAGATAAGTCAAGCAGATTTATTTTTTAAAAGTATCTTATATATATATATATATATATATATATATATATATACAGGGGGCGGGTTTGTATTTAGGCTTTGTAAGCTCCAGGTACCAAACTATTATTGACATTACCCTGGCAACGCACGCGGCGGCCAGCATCATTGGGGGATGGCACGTATCAAGCGAGCCCTCCTTTGCTGATCACCGCCGCGTGTGCTTCCAAATAAAATATAAGCCAACAGACCCTGTTCCATATCGTAACCCCCGCAAAACAGATATAACACGGTATATAAACTCAATAACCAAGGCACTAGGTGACTCACAACTGACTGACGTAACACTTAGTACAGACAACATCGAATTTAACGTAAAACTTCTAACCGTAACACTTTTGAAAGGTTATGAACTGGTGTGTCCTCTTGTTACTCCGAAAGTCCTGGAAAAAAGCACCTGGTGGGGGCCAGAGCTTGAACGACTACGGAAGGGACTAAGGACACTTTTCAACCGAGCAAAAAATACCAGAACCACTGAGGCCTGGGATGAATACAAAACAGCACAACAACACTACAAGAAACGGATCAGATTTCGAAGAACGGAAGCCTGGCGCAATTTCTGTAGCAGCATAAACGCCACCAACCAAGCCGCAAGACTAAAGAAAATCCTGGCAAAGGGTGACCTCAATCTACTGGGTTCCCTCAAAAAGGAAGACGGCACATACACCGTCTCAGACGATGAAACCAGTGCAGTACTGCTGGGAACACATTTCCCCGGATGTCAAGTCGCGCCAGACCAGGAATGGACTGACGAGCACTACAGCACACCAACAACCCAAGAATGGGAAACAGCGAACAAAATAGTAACTGCGGACAGAATCGAATGGGCCCTAAAAAGCTTCAAACCGTTCAAAGCCGCAGGGCTGGATGGAATATTTCCAGCACTACTACAATGGCACCCTCATGAGATAACCAAATATTTACTACCAATCTACAGGGCCTGTATAGCTTTTAAATACATACCCAAAGCATGGAGGGAGGCGAAAGTTATCTTTTTACCCAAACCAGGTAAAGATGACTACACACACGCCAAATCTTTCAGGCCCATTAGTCTAACATCATTCCTCCTGAAAACGCTGGAAAGACTAGTAGATCGACACTTAAGGGATGGAGCGCTAAAAGATAAACCGCTACACCCTCAACAACATGCCTACAGAAAGGGCAGATCAACAGAGTCGGCTTTACACGCGGTAGTGCACAAAATAGAGTCGGCTATCACAAACAAATTATCAACACTTGCGGCCTTCATAGATATAGAAGGAGCTTTTGACAAAACAATGCACAACAGCATCAACCACGCCCTTCAAAAATTCAAAGTAGAACCAGTTGTGAGACACTGGATAACTGAACTTGTAAGTAAAAGGGCGGTCCAGATAGAGATGAACACTACCACAAGAGCAAAGGTAGTGAGAGGATGCCCACAAGGGGGGGTCCTATCACCTCTTTTATGGAACATAGTAGTGGATAGCCTTTTAAAAAAGCTAAACGATAAAGGAATCACTACTATTGGTTATGCAGATGACCTTACAATACTGATAAACGGGAATGCAGAGAATGTGTTATGTAAAGTAATGCGTTCTGCCCTTCAGATTGTAGAAGAATGGTGTGACGAACAACAGCTGTCAGTAAATCCGAAAAAAACAGAACTTATCCTTTTCACCAACAAAAGGAAGTTACCAGAACTACAGTTACCAAAATTATTCAATACCAAACTCTCCCTATCAACACAAGTCAAGTACTTGGGCGTCATACTTGATAACAAATTGAGCTGGGCGAGTCACATCGATGCAAAAATAAAGAAGGCCTATATAGCTTTTGGTCAGTGCAGAAGACTTGTTGGTAAAAAATGGGGTCTCAATCCAAAGATCACCCTTTGGCTGTACACATCAGTCATCAGACCTTCTCTAACCTACGGATCGAGTTGTATGGTGGCCCAGAACACAACTGACCACAGTAAAAACGAAACTCCAGAGGCTACAACGCCTAGCGACCGTAGCAGCTACAGGATGTATGAGAACCACTCCATCAGCCGCTTTAGAGTACCTCTTAAACTTGAGGCCTCTAGATCTTAGCATACAGGAAGAGGCGAAGTTAGCCGCCTTAAGATTAAGATCAAACGGTTTGTGGAAACTAAACGCAGAGACAACACACTCAAAAGTTCTGCAAGGGATTCTAAAGGATATACCACTCCTGGATGCACCCAAGGACAGAACTCCATGTCACCACGTCTTCGATCGAAGATACGATATCCGACTCAAAGCGGAAGCTGAAGATTTCTCTGGCATCGATGAAGGATATACACAGACGGCTCCAAAACCATAAATGGTACTGGAGCTGGCGTCTTCTCGAACGACTTAAATATAAAAATATCAACCACTTTAGACAAACTAAACACAATCTTCCAAGCAGAATGCATTGGAATCACCAGAGCGGCTCAAGCAGTTGCAGCCAGAGATGTCAGAGATCATAACATCAAAGTCATCTCAGACAGTGCATCTGTGCTCCAAGCGCTACAAAACAATGTTATAACTTCCGCCCTCGTATTGGAATGTCACAGCGCACTTCAACACATTGCAAGCACAAATAGGGTAACACTGCAATGGATAAAAGGGCACAGTAACTCACTAGGAAACGACGCAGCAGATGAACTGGCCAAAAGGGGAGCGGAGACAACAGCATACGGTCCGGAACCACTGCTGCCCATACCCCAAGCCCAAATAAAATCATGGCTGCGTAAGAAAACCGAGGAAATACACCAAATGGAATGGAGAAACAGTGAAACCTGCAGGCAAACAAAGAATGCAGTTCCGGAAGCATCAAAGAAACTTGCTCGCAGCATCACTAGACTGAAACGGGACAAGATTAGCAAAGTTATCGGTATTATAACCGGCCACTGTCCCCTGAACAAACACCTATTTACAATAGGTGTGACGGATAGCCCTCTGTGCAGAGGATGCATGGAGGCGGAAGAAACACCACAGCACGTGCTCATGGAGTGCAGCAGCGTGGCAGATCAACGGGCACGGACTCTCCAATCGCCGGCATCGCTTCCGGAGACCTGCAGCAACCTGAAAAGGCTGCTAGCTTTCTGGGAGGACCTGGGATGGTTGGAGTAACCAGAGGATTTTTATACGTACAATGGCCCAATAAAGAGGCTAAGTGCGGAAACAGCCCCGCTAACCTAACCTAACCTAACCTATATATACAGGGTGTAACGGAAAGGGTATATACATATCCTTAAGGGTGTGCTACAGACCATCAAACTGAACATGTTTCTCAACATTAAAATTTTTTTTCAGCAAAAAAAAAATATCAGCTGCCTATACATTTGGGTCGAATAGGTATTGTAATTTTCTATGAGGCAGCAGTTTTTTTTTTTGCTGAAAAACATGTTTACCCTTTCCGTTACACCCTGTATATATATATATATATATATATATAAGCTCGTGGCTAATTAATAACAGCCACTCGGGTCGATCTTCAGGGTTAAGCCGTGCTTGCCTATGTTGGTCTGTGGATACCCATCCACCGACAATTTCATACCGAGTTTCCTCCGTGCCTCTAAAGCACGTTAAGCTGTTGGTCCCGTTATCGTATTTCCCAGTACTAACTGATTGTGAAGGTCAGTTTAGTCGCTCCATGTAAAATACTGGCTGGTATTCAGCTACATCTGGTAAGACTGGAAGCTGACCCCAACATAGTTGATAAAGGCTAGGCAGATGAATAGATACATAAATGGATCCTACATTGTACACCTCTACGAGTAGCTAAAAAGGTAGTTACCATGTCATACTTTGATCCAATCTGGAGGGATAACATCTCTAGTTAACGAATGGCATGGTGCCAACAAGAAAATCTTACTTTTTGCCAATACTTTCTATATCTCGATACTTCAAGCTCCAAGAGCAGGAAAATCGTATAACCTTATTTTCGTGTTTCCCGAGCTTTAGAATCTGAAAATATTGGAAAATTGCTTCTGGACTGGAAATAACTTATACATTATAAAGCTTAAGAGTTTGTTTGGTTGAACGAGCTCTCAGGAACTACTGATTCGAATTGTAAAATGATTTTAGTGTTAGATAGCTCATTTATTGAGGGCTATATAACATCTGAATATGTCGTCTCTACAGATGTCATGTATGGGTTTAATATAAAAATGTTTAAAGAATAATGTTCAATCATTCTGTTCAATCACGCTACCACCAATAGGAGCGGAGCATCCGTGAAAAATATTGCAAAAACTAACGGAATATACACGGTGTAAATCACCTCATCACGAAGCCGTCAACCATGCATTCTGTACATGAAACTAACTTTACGCAAAAATTGTTGCTGGGAAATGACTTTTTTTTGGAGGGTGAAAAATCATGTTTTGTGGTAGAACTCAATGTAACGCACTCAAAACATTGTGCTGAAGGACGGATTGAATAGTACGGGGGTCGTGGAGGTGTTTAAAGTAAAAATCTTACATTAAAAACTTGTATTTAAAAAAATACTTGTCAAAAAGTTGGAACTTTGACCCCTAATATCTCCGTAACTAGAAGGTTCCCTGGTATGGTGTAGAACAAAAAAATGATCGCAATGACATTGACAGGGAGAACCAGTGCCTTTCGGCTTCGTTAAGAGGTGTTTTACACCCTTTATGACGTAGGCAAAGTTGTGCGGGTCAACTAGTAACCTTTATTTTTTTATGACACATATGTGATATAAAACATATACATGTGAAACATAGAAAGTCTAGCCACGGGTCCGCCCGCATGGCAAACTCTTGAATTCTTGGCCTGTATTGAGAGTTGTACATTCTTCGATTGGATTTAAAATAATGTCTGAAAAGAGTAACATAAAAGGTGAAGTGACGAAAATACCTACGCAAATGTATGTGATCTTCAAGTTTAAAAAAAAAAAAATTAAAGCTTTAGGGGTATGTGGAGTGTGATGAGTGAATAGTGAGGATCCTCCGACCAGACGGGTGTTACGTCTGGTGGGCAACTGCCCGACAGTTGTTGTCGGGTTTCTGTATGTAGTCTTAAGTTGATGTAAACTTTGCTTGCGAGATGTAAGAAATTGATTTTAGTTATTCCGTCGTGTCATAGATGGCGCTGTAGTTCTTTTTGTAGTAAGTTGTTTTATGTAGGTCTCTACAAAGCTTTGAGAATATGAAAATTCTGCAAACTGATCCAGTTTATGGTTGTACATAGGTAGATTAATTGCGGTATTCAGGTACTTACTCACATCTCTTATCTAATAAATAGTTAGTATTCCAGTTCTCGCCAAGTGTTCAGAGGTTTAGCCGGTTAGAACTAGATTAAGAACAGGGGTTAAGCCAATTAGATTGGAATTAGCTTTGAGTCCTAACTTGCTAACCACAACGTAATTCGGGTTTTGGGCGTAACATATTTAAAAGTATGATGTTTTATACAATTTATGTTTGCGACTTCGTACCAATCTATATAAAAAAAATGAATCGCCGAAATGTATGTACGCGCATAACTTTAATACGACTACACCAAATTAGATAATTCTTTTTTTGTGTTCGTTATTGTCAGGACAAGGTTTGTATATAATAAAATTAAGGGTACGTAGGGTAGGAGGTAGGTAGGAAATAGGATAGGTCTCCAGATGGCCATAAAAAGAGTTTAAATATTAGAGCAGATATTGATGTGATTTAGGTCTAGTCGTGACCGTTGAACTTCAGGCAAAATATTTTTGGCGTTAACGTCAGAAATTCCCTTCGTGAATTACAGTCGTGAAGTTATGTTGTATCAAAATGTTCCAATTCGGGATTTCGCCATTCCCGTAACCAAGACTGATCTCAAAAGGTTGGTCTCGTTAGAAAAGTTCGCTTTTAATGCTCCACATTTATGCTTTTTTCCCATATATATTTACGGCCCGTTTGTCAAAGCAATGTAGGGTAAAGTCTCAAGGTGAAGTCGGCTTACACTACAAAGCGACGAAGTACTTTCCCGGCTTAGCACAAAATACCCACATGTACAAGTCGGCACGAGAAAAAAGTGTAGGCAGCTATAAGTTATCTATTTGAAACTGCTTTTAAACCCAAGAATGTCATAGATAGTCGTGGTTCGCTAGGTGTCCCGTATAATTGTCCTCGGAAATGTCTGTATACAACACCTTTTTGCTAAAATACCTCTTGCAATAAGGTCTGTAGACGGTAGGTTGGAACTCTATACTTGTTTTGTGCTCCGAGTTTTTCGGCTATTGATGGCTTTGCCTCTGGAGAGCACACCAAAGCTCTCAACGACCATCTAAGAGAGACATCGAATGCAGTCCATGTGATAGCATCATCATTTTTAACCTGCACACCAAACTCTTTCGCCGCGTGTACACATACGTAATATCCATTTTAAGGTGCTCACCTTGTCGTCACAAAAGACCACAATAAAACATTCATATAAGTAACAAACAAATCCGGAACATGGCTTTTACGGCTCAACCTACTTAACCGGAAGAGGTAATGCTTTGAGGGCTTGAATACGGGTTAATTTAAATAATTTGGGACCGGTAAAACCCGTAGCGGGGAATGGCACATAATAAGGTTTAATAAAAATTATAGGCCCGTTCCTTTTATTATGATTTGTTGTAAAGCTCCATGGAGCTGAGGTTGGTTCAGTTATATTGTATTGTATTGTATTTATTTATTTCTTAGTATATGGTACATTGAGATCTTACATTAAACTTAGTTTCACACATACTACCATTGCTGGTGTAGAAATATTAAATAATAAGCTAGGTACATGCAAATCAAAACTAGGTACATTACAAGAATATTATATGTATAGAGATATGAAATTTGAATTTATAATTTCAGATTGTTAAAGTTTCATTAAAAATGCATTATTTATAGTAACAAAAAATAAATAGTTAATTCAAGAATATAAATCATAATGTCAAATCTAATCTATATAATCAAAATAAAAATTAAAAATGTCAAAAAAAAAAAACACACAATAATGTCAGAGTACTAATGTCATTATTAATATCTTAATTACAATATCAAAATGTATGATTTAAAAATTCATTGACGGAGTAAAAACACATGTCTAAGAGCCAAGCAAACATTTTACATTTAAACTTATTAATTGGTAACATTCTCAGGGCTGGTGGTAATTTATTATAAATTTTAATTGTCATACAACTGGCATTCCTACTGTATAATTGCAGTCTCTGAGCAGGTACTAATAATTTACCGGCATTTCTTTTGTTCAGTCTTTCAGAGACTTGTTCATTTAATAGAAATAAATGAGGGTATTTTTTCACAAACAGGCAAATTTCAAAAATATATAGACATGGGAGTGGGAGAATTTTTAATTCCTTAAATAATGGCCTGCAATGGTCAATTGCAGTTATAGTGTGAATTATTGTTATCTTAGTTTTGGGGCACGTTACTACTCTCTTTTGTCTTTAGTAACCGATTTGCGGTCCCAGAATGCGGTGTTGCGAGGTGTGATGCGCAATAAACGTAAAAGCTTTCTATGTTTATGTGTAGGAACTGTACTTGTGCCATTAACGCAATAGATTGTCTACAATATCATAATGGTCCATATTTAAATGATGTCTGCCACGGAAGTGTGTCGTCGTCACCTACGACACACTTTTGTAGCAATCTTCTCAATGGCTATGTCGTGGAAACATTGAATTATTAAAAAAAAAAAAATGGTGAATTACACCGATGAAACCAAACTATCTCTTTTCCTTTTAAACCGCGGTCAGAAGCAGTGTCATTATTCATAGCAGATAATAATAATGAAATGTATTGATCGCGTTCATTTTAATGGTACAATTCCCCCTGAGTAATTGTTATCTGCTAACTCTAACGTAGGTTTTCTACAGCAATCTGTACAAAAAAATAAAATAGGTACAGCAAAACATTACAACGCATTCTAATTTCGAGTTTGTATTTTTTTTTCTCTCAAAGGCAACGCCAACAGTAGCCACAGGGAGCGTTGTGCCAGTCAGTAACCACGATGCCATTAAAATAAAAATAAATACATTCCGGCCGCGCCTCGTTTGTTGTCTATGAATATTCCATGGCTATTTGTTAACCCCCAGACTTGCCTCGAACACTTTAATCCCGGTCCTTAACACTTTAATTTAAAGGATTATTTAATATTAAAATGTGTCTGAATTTGGTGACGTGTTTCGTTATGGATTATTTTGTTTGTGAGGTTTTGTTAGTTGGAAAGTTCTGCTTTTAGGGATTTAGCGAAATACATGTAACGCACATTTAATTTGTGGTTTATTTAGTAGGTATCTACTATATGTAAGTACTCATAGGGTACTGGTTTACTTGATGAAAGGATCATAACATTGCCATGGCCGGCCAGGAACATGGTGATCGATCGTATTTTTGTGTCCATTTATCTATTACCTGAAACAAATTTTCAGTAACACACAAATGCAAACAAAAATACTTATTCAATATTATCAAAAACCATATGAAGTTTTCATATGGTACAAAGGGTGTTACCCCACCGATCGATCGACGATCGAGGCCATCAATCGATGGTAGAATGGATTAGTCGACGTCGATTGACAGTTTCTACTACACCATTCGATTGATCAACGTCGACCGCTGTCGATCAATGGCAGCGATTGATGGTCGATCAATTGTTTGTCGCCCGGTATCCGTCGATCAGCCAAAGCTACCACACAAATCGATTAACATCGATTGGTGTGGTAACACCCTAATACAACCAGTTTCATGAAAACATTGAGGGTGGACAAACGAGATTATTATTTATACTGAGCGCTTGAATCCAACGTCCACTACGTTGGATTCAAGCGTTCAGTTATAATAATAGTAAGTGACCCAAACTACGTTAAATTAGTGACGACATTGGCTGGTGCCTGTCCGTGGCTGTACAGAGGAATAATAATAATAATAATAATTCTTTAATGGCATTAATTATACAAACATTTTTATGAAATTCCCTAGCTCCTGTGCTAGTGTACACTGTATTACAGGAGCTAGTGTCTTCCCCTTATTACAATGATACAATTTAAATTATTAATGACATCCAAAAATTACAAAGCTAATAAGAAAAAAAAGTTAAGTACATAATAAAATAAACATGCACACATTTTTTTTTTTTTTTTTTAACAATGTATTGGAATCGAATGTGTCTGGAGTAAGGGAGTATGAATGTGTGTATTGTGTGAGGGTATGTGTGGGGTGTGAGTGTGGTATGTGTGTGTGGAATTGGGCCACATCTAAATTTAATAACAGCCAGACCTCGGAGTACTGAGACTGAGAACGAAATTAAATTAAAAAGGGTTATCCAAGAGGGGATACCATTCGCTATAGAATAAATCTGGCCAAATGGGGTTTTCTCGACCCATTCTAAATGGAATACCAGTGGAGAGTCTCTCTGCAGAATATGCCCTACCTCTTTTCCTGCCCATCCTACACAACGTGCACCTTCCAGGATTTATAGGAAGTCTACGATAGAGCTGTGCAGGTGGCATATATCAACTGGTCGGATATAATTTGTGTCATTCGACACGCAAAGATCAGAAGAAGAAGATTGAGAGATGTGTACTGTACCAATTAGTAAAACGTAATAGTAGATTATGCACCAAGGGGATAAAGTAGTGTCTTATGTAGCGGGCGCCGTATTGAATCCCGAGCAAAACGAAGGATTCTAGCGTTAACTCCCGAGCGGAGCGAGGGAGTTTAGAGTTAAATCCCGAGCAAAGCGAGGGAGTTAAGACAAGAATCCTGAGTGCAGCGTGGGAATCAAGGTCGCCCAAGACGAAGGCACCTTTATCCCCGAGGTGAATACTCTACTTTTCACACCATCTACGAGAGAATAAAAGCAGTAGTACTAGAATCAAGTATTCCGGAGTCAAATCACTATCAAAGCAATATTTTAAGTAATTTGTTGTATAACTATGAACAAAGCAAAGCAATTTTCAGTATTCGCGCCTCTTTTTAATTTGTGTTCTATTTTTCTTTTAATTATATTCTATCTCGTGGTGGCCAGTTCGATTTTTGAACAATTTATCTTTTTGTATATTCTTATCTAGGTCATGGTCTACATGTGTATCGATCATTTTCTTTTTAGGGTTCCGTACCCTAAGGGTCAATCGGGACCCTATTACTGAGACTTCGCTGTCCGTCTGTCAAGGCTGTATCTCATGAACCGTGATACTCGTAGTTAGCCAGTTATTTCTACACATTATGTATTTCTGTTGATGCTATAACAACAAATACTAAAAACAGAATAAATATTTAAGGGGGCTCCCATACAAAAAAGTCATACTTTTGCTCGTTTTTATAAATAATGGTACGGAACCCTTCGTGCACGAGTCCGACTCGCACTTAGCCGGTTTTTTTTACATTTTCTTGCCCTTTCCCCATGGTACTTGGGGTCGGCGCAACATGTTTTGTTCTTCCTTTTTTATCCCAGTGCAGTGTTAGGAATAGTGCTGCAATTCTGCAGAAAATATCTGCAACTGCAACAGAGAATATAATAACAATATTACAATGCAGTTCTTGTAATAGCGCCTCGTCGCCATTAGTGCACTGCTGTGCAATGTCATTCACATAACCATACCACATTTCAGGATTATAAGCCACAATATACAGCAACTGCATTCATGCATACTTCGAAACTAATCGATAGCAGCTCTCACTAGGTAATTACCAATCGTTGACTAGCGCATTTATGTTTCCTCTCATTTGTTTCTATGATTTTAACAGTTAATTTATTTTTTTTAACCCCTGACCAAAAAGGGGTGTTATAAGTTTGACATGTGTATCTTTGTGTTCGTCTGTGGCATCATAGCTCCTAAACAGCTGAACTGGTATTGATAAAGTTGGTTTTGTTTGAAAGGTGTCTTAATCGAGAGTGTTCTTATTGTCACCATGGGCATCGCCAGGGGCCAGCTGCAAACGCCCCTCGTTTTTTTTTTTTTAATTTATGACTTTGTCTGTTTTAGTTACTTGGCCAGAAGACGCGTTACACCGAGAAAAGTAGAAGGAATGGGGGGAGGCCTATTCCTAGGAGTAGGACAGTCAAGAAAAAATAATATAAGTTTAAAAAGCACGAAGATTTTTTTTTCATAAAAAATTATCAAACCGCCGCGCCGACACAAAAAACAAAAAAAAAAACAGTCGTGGTATCGTCGGGAGACCGCTAAGTACAAGCGATAAATCTGGAGGCAGTAATTTGACTGACCTTTCGCAGTAATTATCGTGGTCTGTGATTGGTATTGGCCCAATGCCTCTCTCAATCATTAAACAAGTAATATACACCAAACAGTTCAGATTCCCGACCAATGAGTTATACTCCCTAAGCGGTATTCTCACAGTCAGAAAATTGTACATACTTCACGCTATCTTAAAATTATACAAAGTCCTGCCATATGACCCTAACTCTCAGGAAAGAAGAAAAAAGCACCGTGTTGCACCAGTAGAATTCGCTAAAACTAGTTATGCAAAAAGACAATTCAATACAAATTCCGCTACCCTATATAATAAAATAAATAAAATAATTAACATCTATCCCATGACTACTAAAGACTGCAAAAAGGCATTAGTTCAATGGCTAAAACTGAAGACCTATGATGACATTGAAATATTGCTGCAAGTATCGTCAATATGACTTGAAAAGAAACACACACGCACTCACACACATACACACACGCATGCACACACACGCTCTCACACACATACACATGCACACACTCACACACACTATTTTAGGAGTGTTTTCAAAGTTCTTTTATTTTTTAATTTTAGATATCTTATAATTTCTTGTTTAAATTTTATTTCATTTTTGTACACCACTTTTACCATTTTTTTTTTATTTGTAATTGAAGAGCGGGGCCTTCTAGCACAGGTATATAATTTACTTAAAAGGAGGTCCCTATGTAAGATTTACTGTAAAAGTTGTACAAGTTTCTGCAATAAACCTTTTTATGTTTATTTTATTTTTTTATTTTTATTTTTAATATTTAATCGAGGTCAGTTCTTAATACCGAGAGTGCTGTAAAATGATTGAGCTCTTGCAGTCTCTGGTCGATATTGATTCAATGACTCGTTCGGACATTTCATTTGCGTGCATCCCTCGGTCGCTGCCCACTACACGCTCCTGTAAAGCTTTTCACGCTGCTCGAGGAATTTTGATACTTAGTGCAAATATATTTTCCGCTATTTCGTTCCTGCCGCTTTGCTCGCGTATTTATCGGAATAAAAAGGTTCTTATCCTAAAGAATGACAGACAGAATGATTTCCTTTTTTTTTAAATTAGTACATATATTACTTTTTTGTTATTAAATAGCAATTTAATGAATCATTGATAGCTTTGATTATGTCCAACGATCAAACAATGTTGTTTCAAAAGACAAGGTGCATTTCTAGTTGCCACTCAAAAGCGACGTAGAGACGTCATCTTTTCCATCAATAAAGCTCCAAGTAATCAGTTACCATACACATTGCCATTTCATTTGTGACGAAAGCGTTTTTTTATTATTTAAAAATTCTTTATTCTGAAACGAGAAAAATAGAAAACTGAATTGAACAAACAAGTATCAACACCGCTCAATCGTAGTACAAATTGCATCTATTTTGGTGATGGCATCGGATTATAGGATTGGAATCCAGATTGATTATTGGAATTTCCGATAGCTTTATTCAAGTTGACGTTGTCCACGAGTCACTTCAACATTACCCTCGGCCATCCACCGCTTTCCCGGTGGAGAGGGGCTGCGAAATAAATTGATAGAGAAACACCCTTCGTTGCGATTCTCGTGGAAAATTGGTTGAAAGCAATGCTAATGGGTTAAATAACTTTGTTTGTTTAGCTACTGTATTTGAATTTCGAACGAAAGGATTGATGCTCTTTTGTTTTGATGATCAAGATAGTTGAGTGTTGTTTTAATTTGACTACCTCGTTGTTTAATCGTCACAATGCTGAGTGAGACACTAGGTTGTCGGTTCGATGTCCAGGTCGAGCTAGGGGTATTGGGTTTTTTATCAGTGATTTCTCTGTAGTTTCTCTCCGGAATCAGGATTTTGGCGCGGTCCATGGTAATAGACTGAACCCCTACTATTAGGGGCTTAAACATAGTTGTACCAAAAGGGGGTAAAATATAGATACATTGCTGGCAGACCCTTCGGAGATTATATACGTGATGCTATGTACCCTATATGTTGTTGTTTTAATGACACGGCTAAGAAGCGTCCCTATTTCCGTGTAAGTGTGCCAAGATCTTAAAACTTGACATAATAGACAAAGGCGTCTTACGCAAACATTTTCAGTGTGTGCCAACGTGTTAATGACGGCCTGAAAATCTCAATGTTCTTCAACAAATACGGATTTAATTGAAACCACAAGCACTCCAGTCAAGCATCCGAATTGTGGTATACGTTAATTTGGCGCGAAATTCGTCGAAATGTGTAGATGACGTCATGTCCCGTCAAGTGGCAATGTCGCATCAAGTCTCGTCGAGAGCTTTGATACGTCGTTGCTATTAATGTAATGTTTTAAGAGCGTGTCATATCTACAAGGTGTTGTTTTGCATCCTCGTCAAAATTCAGGAGGTTGTCACAAAAGTCATAAATAATCAATGAAAATTACGAAGCCTAGTTAATTATAAATAAATGTCGATTTTTTTGGTCGTTTAAGTTTGTCAATATTTCAGAATAACCCCCTTAACGTGGTTTAGGGAATAAGAAATTATAGGGAATAAGAGATAGTTTGTATGTGTGTAAGCGAGGTTATAGGGCGGGAACCAGACGGGCCGCCTTTAAAACACGGGTGGTTCACACTTACCGATTTCAGTAAATAAGAAAAGAAAAATACCTACCCATTTTATTATTGATTCAGGACGAGAATCATTAGCATAGTCACCTCCTTGAATAGTGGTGCGGACTAGGTAAAGAAAGCGACATTCTATTTTGTCCGTCAGACAGGTAATACAAAAATATTAGACACGTATTTTTTGTTTTATCAAAATATCAAAAAAATACTTAGTTAAAACTCATTAAAGTTGGAGAGTGGGGGCTTACTACGTCACAAGTAGGTATAAAACTTACCTACATGTGACGTCATGCGCCATTTCAACTCAATATATCTCGGTAATTTTATGACCACGTGAAAAAAGAAAAAATACGTGTCCAATACTTTTCAATAAACTACCCGATGGACAAAGAAAAAAAAATGGATTATCCCCTATTTGACGTGGATGCAAAACATTAACATCTTGTATTTAATTTACGCTTAGAGACACATCTGCATGGGATTATGAGGTTGAGAATGTTTGATAGTAAATTCAAATTTGCATTGTGATCAATATTCCACTACGGTCGGAGTTCGTCGCTAAATAATAACAGCCACTCGGGTCGAACTTAAGCCGCGCTTGCCTAGCTTGGTCCGTGGATGGGTTAATGGTTATGGTTTTGGTACCCATTAAATACCGAGTTTCCTTTTATTGTGGTTTGGCAAGTACGCTAAGCCGTTAGTCCCGGCTGTCATTGGTAGATCTTTGACAGTCGTTAGGTAGCCAGTTGTCCGAAAGTCTGATAACCATTATTACCTAGTTCTAACTGGGTTGTGGGGTCAGATAAGCACTTGTTTTATGGGAAATACTGGTAATCTGACTCTGGTTTGACAACACGGTTGGCGCAATGGTTGAGCGATCGACTGCTGCGGTGCGTGTCGCGGGTTCGATCGCACGGAACAAATATTTGTATGGCCTACAGATAGTGGTTCCGGGTCTGGCTGTTTGTGTATACGAGTATGAGTTTAAATGTTTGTAAACGCACCCACGATACAGGGGAAATTCCTAGTGTGTCACGTTTCTTTAAAAAAAAAAAAAAGGCCGTGGAGTCCCTCCGCGCGGAAGAAGTGAAACTTCGTAATGTGGTAATGAAAATAAAAACCTATAACGAAATATGAAGTAAAAGAAAGAAGAGAATTTGAACGTGGAACTTTCAAAAACACAACAAGATCAACAATCATTCCAAAACAAACTTTATTTTAATGGGAAAAGGTTGATTTTACCAATTCCATGGTCGCGTTAAACGTTTAACGCAAACTTGTTGGCAGTCGCATTAGAAGTTTCACTTCAAAAAACTCTGGCTGAATCTAGTTAGACGGACAGCCAACACGAACGAAGTTGAGAAAAGGCTAGGCAGTTGATGCTGACTGAAACGCATTCCTTATTGTTATGATTACTTGCTACCACGGTAATTATTTAGTATTATAAACGGTGGATTGAAAAAAAAAACTTTGTGTTTCGTAAATGGTTTATTTATTTATTTTTATTTATTTATGCACACACAAAATACTTAAAAGAACAGTACATTAAGATAGAAGAGCACAAAGGTACTGCTTATTTCAAAAGAAATTTCTTCCAGCAGACCTGCGAGAGGAAAGTTGGATTAGAAATGTAGACACAGTGTGTAAAAAGGACGAAATAGGAAAATTTAAATTAGAGCTTAAAACTAAAATATACCATATAGAATAAACATACATACAAATATACACATATACACATATAAAAAAAAAAGGTAAATATATACCTATAATATATATTAGAATATTACAGTATAGAGGAAAGGTAATGCTCTTTAACTTGCTTTTTGAAGAGAAATAAAGATTTAGAGTCTCGAATGTTAGGTGGAAGTGAGTTCCACAAACGTACTGCATGAACGGAGAAGGAGTAAGAGTAGAATTCAGTTTTATGGGATGGAAAATTAAGATGGTGCCTAAGGTGGGATCTACACAGAGCATCAGGAGAACGGGTAAAACAAAAACGGTCACGCAGGTAGCTGGGATAGGCTGGATTATAATGGATGTTGTATAGGAGACATAATATTCGAGTGTTCCTGCGAAGACGGATAGGGAGCCACTTGAGTTCCTTGCGAAAATGAGAAACATGGTCATATTTCCTAAGACCAAACACAAAACGAATACAAAGATTTTGCAATCGCTCAAGCTTGTTCAACAGCTCCTCGGTGGCATCCAAATAGCAGCGTTTATGCGTACGAAATGAAATTTAATTTGTTAAATTTATGATTTGTATTAAAGAAAAACAACACCTACATACTTGGTATGTCAAAGTTCATGTAATACTTTATTTTAAATTCCAAAAATGTTCTAAAGTTAGTGATTTAACCATGTCGCGTCAATCCGCGTAGCCAATTAGGGCACTTTTCAAGATTTCGAAAAGAGAGACAGATAGTTTACGAAAACCTGTTTGTTTATAAACAGCTGTTGTCGACAGAACCCTGGTTTTTATTCCTGTCTTTAGTGCAGTAGGAATGGACTAGAGCAGTGTTGAGCGCCATTGTCCGTTCCTCATAGGGTTGACAAATGTCCGGGATTGGCCGGACATGTTTGTGTTTACCTTTGTCCGGAGGGAAATAAGTGCGTCCGGTTTTGCTGAGGTTGTTAGGATTTTTTATTACGGTATATTTGTGTTGTTTTTAGGGTTCCGTAGCCGAATGGCAAAAAACGGAACCCTTATAGATTTCGATTCGTCATGTCTGTGTCTGTCTGTCTGTATGTCTGTCCGTCCGTATGTCACAGCCGCTTTATTCCGAAACTATTAGGACTACACAGCTGAAACTTGGTAGGTAGATGTATTCTGTGAACCGCTTTATGATTTTTGTACAAAAAAAAATATAGATAAGGATGTCCCCCCCACATGGAACTGAAACTAATAAATAAAAAAAATATCAAACCTATACGTGTGGGGTGTCTATAGATAGGTCGTTAAAAATGACATGGATGTTTCTAAACCCATTTTTTTCCAAAGTCAATCTTTTGAAAGATAGACACTTCCAAAGTGGTAAAACGTGTGTCGTCCCCCCTCTAATTTCTAAAGTAAGAGGAGAAAAATTCTGAAAAAAATATGGAGATGTAGAACGTAAAAAAAACTTTCAACGAAAATTGGTTTGAATAATATTTGATATTTAGTTTTTGAGATATGGGATTTTTTCACCAAACTGCCGCAGTAACTTTGTTTTTCATTAACTTACTATAAAAACAAATTTAGTTTTGCGGTTGAGTGGAAGTTTACTAATAAATAAACGTTCAAAATATTGTTATTATATTATTTGGGCCTATGGAACCATGTGTGCGATTAAGACTCGCACTTGGCCCGTTTTTTTTACTGTTCACTTCATTTGTGTATTGTTAAAATTAAAAGTCGGTACTAAATTTAAACTCTCTCTACTATCGAAGTTGTAGACGATTATGTCTACCTGGGACAAACGGTCCAGTTGGGTAGGTCTAACTTCGAGAAAGAGGTCAATCGTCGAATCCGACTCGGCTGGGCAGCGTTCGGAAAGCTGCGTGGTATCTTCTCGTCCAACTTACCGCAGTGCCTCAAGACGAAAGTCTATGACCAGTGTGTGCTGCCAGTGATTACATACGGGACCGAAACGTGGTCGCTCACAATGGGCCTCATCAGAAGGCTCAAAGTCACCCAAAGGGCAATGGAGAGAGCTATGCTCGGAGTTTCCTTGCGTGATCAAATCAGAAATGAGGACATCCGCAAGAGAACCAAGGTTACCGACGTAGCCCGGAGAATTGCCAAACTTAAGTGGCAGTGGGCAGGGCACATTGCTCGCAGAACAGATGGCCGATGGGGCCGAAAAGTTCTGGAATGGCGACCGCGAACCGGGAGACGATGCGTTGGAAGGCCTCCCACTAGGTGGACCGATGACCTGGTGAAGGTTGCGGGGATCCGCTGGATGCGCGTCGCACGGGACCGGTCAATGTGGCGACACTTGGGGGAGGCCTATGTCCAGCAGTGGACGTCTTTCGGCTGAAATGATGATGATGATGATGACTAAATTTAATTACAGCATGTAACAGAAAGGTGTGGTCATGGTCATGTTTATAATTTTTTAAGTTTTAAGTAAATTACTGATTTAGACCGATTACATGATGGATAATGGATGTGTACATACACACATCAAAAGTGTCTAGGGATCAAGCATTTTTATGCGGATTTCTTGAGATTGAGATGTGGCTTTGTAATAAATTTATGATTTTATAAATTTATATGGATCCTTTTTGGTGCATTTCATAATTTGAATCAGGAACTGTGAATCAAATTCGAGTAAAAGATGAAAATCAGCTGTCAATATTTTCCCTATAAAAACATACAACGCATTGAAGACATTATTAGTGCTACTGTTTCCCTACTACTGATTAAAACCAACGTTATTATGGAGCGGCGACGTCATTTAAGCAGGGAAGAAATGCTCAGAGCCGTGGGAATGATAGAAGCTGGTTCCCGGCAACGTACTGTGGCTTTAGCTCTGAATACAAGTCAGAGTGTTATCAGTCGACTTTGGACACGTTACCGAAGCACTGGTACCGTGGCTGAGCGCCATGGAGGACGGTATCGCTGCACCACACGGAGACAAGACCGATACATTCAAATCTTAACTCGAAGAGCTCCAACAATAACCGCCATGATGTTAGCCGTGAGGCTTCATCACTCTTCAGGGAACTTAATTAGCGACCAAACAGTCAGAAACCGCTTGCATGAAGTGAACCTTCATTCCCGAAGACCGCTACGGGTACCACCTATAGCAATGCACAATCGTAGGATTCGATATCAATGGGCTCTTGAACACAGAAATTGGGCAGAAGAACAATGGCGTTTCGTGTGCTTTTCTGATGAGTCTCGTTTTGGTATGAGACCGGATACAAGACGTATACGACACTGGAGAACCCCTGGACGCCAACAGCGATTAAAATCCTGCCAGGAAGTCCATCCTTATAGTGGTGGAACCATCATGGTATGGGCGGGTATTTGGATCGGCGGAAGAACTGAGTTGATTTGGATCAGAGGCAACCTCAACGCTCAAATTTATGCTGAGACGATTGTATCAGACGTCATCGTTCCTCTACAAGTGCAAATCGGTCCCTTATTTCAGTTAATGCATGATAATGCACGACCGCACACCGCAAGAGTTGTAAGACAGACTCTCGCCGCAGCTAACATCAATGTCCTGCCCTGGCCTGCTCAGTCGCCAGACTTGAACCCGATTGAGCATGCATGGGATATGCTACAGAGAAGAGCTCTGCCGAATATGGAGGGTATCCAGTCGCAAGAAGACCTTTTTTTGCAACGAACATGGGCGGCCATTCCACAGCGTGATTTGGATGAACTCATTTTGAGTATGCCAAACCGATGTTCTTGTGTTGTTAGTGTTCGCGGTAGAAACACGGATTATTAATTGTTTAAGTTACCCAATAAAATTTTAAAGAAAACTGTTATTTCAGTCTTTTTTTCGAACTTTAATGTTAGTGGTTCAAATGTCAAAAATCCCTTTATTAGAAAATGGCAAATTTCTTTATTAATGCAAAGGTGACTTGGTTTATCGTTACTGTGACAAACGAAAACACTTTATTTGATGAATCCTTAAAGAAAATTTTAATTAATATCAATCAGGAGAAAAGTTATTGCAAAAATATATGTTGATCCCTAGACACTTTTGATGTGTGTATTTATTAAAATATGTTACACACATCCTTAATATTATCAAAATAATAATTAGAATAGAAATTAAGGTGTCTATCACTTTTTTTTAAAAAAGTGACATTTCTTTCTTAAAATCATTAAATAACAGTTTTTATTAGATTTTACTTATATGTCTGATTTTGAGAAAGACATGTCACTCTAATTTATTTTTGTAATAAAATGTTTCAGAAACAAACAGCATTCCATTCAGCCTAGCTCTCAGCAACCCTGACACAGACAGGGATTTTACAAGGACACTAGATATTATAATTACTGGGTAGTCAGTACTCCTTTATACCGGAACCATTGCCTCCACCACTTCAGTACCAACATTCTACGGCGAAGGGGTTTGGCCTACATTCGGAGTAAATGAATATTTATTTTAATTTTACTGCCTTCATTTAGAAGTGAGGGAAACAAAGGAAGATAGGACTCAGGTGGCGTTGGGAGGATAAACATGTAAGATTATGTAACTGCAACTGGAGGATGAAATAGGGGGAAGAGATGGGAGATGTGAATGCTTTATTTTAAAAAAGGTAAGCGTAGTGTTTTGACACCCTTTTTTGCAAATTGAACAGTGTGGATTTTCTCCAGCTAACGTTTGCTATGTAACGTATTATGAAAGAGGATATGGTGGAGAACTGGTTTGCAATTCAAGTACAAGTAATTTTCATTTTAATCAGCCAATTTCAACGCCGCCACAGCTAAATGCAATGTCTGGCGGAAGCGGTTTAAACCCCCTGACAACTTTAACGATCCATCAGAAAACCTTCCACCTGGGCCCGCGTTGCTGTGGCCGATTTGGAAGTCTCTAAACGGACTTCGAACCCAAATTCGGTCTCTGCTGATGGGGGTTCATGGACGGCTCAGAGCTCAAGTGCGTATGCAGCGTCTCCCCACAGACAATGGCCCACCGCGCTATCTTGCCCCGCATCTGCCTGCCACCAGCACACTCGATTATCCATTTACTGCATTAGTGCGCGGAGTTCGCATGGCTGGGTTTTGGGCTAGACATATTTGAAATTTTTGCCATCGATACGCTATGAAGAAGATTTTAATAATACTGAGTGCCGATCAATTCTAGCTCCTAAAAAGTACGGTAAAACATTACAAATGTGACGTTAATGTTAATGTTCTCACACATATTTTTAATGAAGAACTTGTTCTGTAAGCCATCCGGACTCCAGGACTATACATCTCATCTGCCTTGCCTTTAGAGATCTATAAATGACAGCCGGGACCGACGGCTTAACGCGCTTTCCGAGTCATGGAGGTCCCTGACGTCAAATAAAAATAAAATATGATGAATGGTCACAGATCGACCTTGGCACGACCTTGAAGATTCACCCGTGAGGCTGTTATTATTTACTCATGCTCTGATGAGCTCCTCTCAGTTCAGGAGAACCTCAAAGTTAGAAAATAAAATTATTATAATAGAAAAATCAACAAAAACACCTGACAACATCAAAATACACACTCCACAGTACATCGCCGCCATTGTTTCCACCTAGCACCTGAGGGTAGTTGCGAAATCATTTTTATTATTTCACGGCGTGACTGCTGAATACATTTTAATGCATTATCTGTGCATTATGCATTGAAATGTGGTTGTTACCGGCTGTGAATGGTTATGAGGATATATTCCACGTAGGTTTATGAGGTTAGATATTTATATTAACGTTAATATTGATGTCTATGGAAGGTTTCTGAATAGAAATAGGTCTGTTTTAGGTTGGTTGCATAGTTTGGATTTCGGCTCAGATTTGCTTTACGTTCGTGTGTTAGAAGTTGTTTGGATTTTTAGTAATGCTAGGTAATTAATAAGAGATCCCTTCTTTTCGCATAATGTTCTTTTCCCTAAAATAATTTGGCATAACTATTTTGGTATAGGTAGTTTGTTTTGCCATAATAATACTTTGCCATATTTTTTTTATGTTGGCATAATTATCAGAAGGCTAATTAAAAAAAAAAAACACATAATGTTAATAGGCATAATGACTATTAGTATAATAGTATTTAGGCATATAACTAATAGAAATAACGGAAACAAAATTGAGTTTTTTTTACGTATTTTTTAAGAATTTTAAATTAAATAAAATTAAAGCATTGCAGCATTGCAATTGGTTTAAAAATTCAATATGTTGTCCTACGAAAGTTAGTGACAGAAACGAATCGCGGTAAAACCGACTCCACGTAGTCTTGTCTGCCCTACTCCTAGAGTGGAATCTAAGCTCGCGTAGGCGCGGAGGGCCTTCGAGCTGAGGAGCAGGAGCAAACACATCTGTAACGATAAGCTCGCGGGGGACCGCCGGAGCCCCGCAGCGCCAGAGCCGTGTCAGAAACCATGCCTGCTGTATGCTTGCTTGCATGCATGGTGTATGCTTGTTTCCATGTTTGCATGTGACATGCTTGCTGCATGCATGGTGTACGCTTGTTTGCATGCTTTTTACAGGGAAAAAACCCAAATATGTTAACAAACAACAATGTTCAAAACAAATATGTTACTTATATAAAAAATATTTTTCTACCTACAATGTAAAGTGCTTACAAATTTCATTAAAGCAATGTTGTATAAAAATGTGTATAGTGTCTAGCATCTAAGAGTTAAGTATTATGCTTCTTTGTTATACCTACAAAAAATATGTTTTATTATCATTATGCATAAATAAATGTATGCTTTAGAATGTTATGCTTAATCGTTATTATGATTAGAGAAATTATACTTAAAAAAATATGCGTAAGCTGTTATGCGGAACTAATTAATAGCAATGCACGGAATCAATTAATTAATAATGTACTGTCTTTTGAATAAATTAGTCAAGAAGCGGGTGAGTGAAATAATGAAAATTACTTTTTCTAATCAATTGAATGCTTGCATCATTGCAAGCATTCTTATCGACATTTTGGACGAATTATTTGTCACAGCTTCAAACATTGAGAGGACTTTTACAATCTGATCTGAGTCTTAACAATCATAATCGCAGAGACTATTTTCATTCTTCCTTTTAAAAGCGACCTCCATATTTTTGACTTATAAAAAAATATTACTTTTGTCGATCTGCAATCGAAAAAGCTGTAACGGCCAAAACATTTTTATATAATAGCCCAAGAGGAAATCGAAACACGAACACATTTCCGGTTCGCGCCAACCCGCGCGGCTTAGCTAGTTAAACTAGTTCCGCCAACTCTGAGGCTTTCCAATTTGTTCGTATCTATATATACCTTTCCATAGATGTATAAGTTGCCATTTGTCCAAACATATCCAAACAGATCAAACTCAAGCAAATTCAAATCATTTACAGTTTTTAGTCGTTAGTTTTCGGCCTAATGTGGGTAATTTGGAAATTTCAATAGGTACTTAAGAGGGATTCTTGTGGGATGTGATGTTTTCTGTGATAAATAATAAAAGATTTTGAAAACTTATGATGCTTCCAGAAGCAAAAAAATGTCTAAACACCTCAAGTCCTAGGCTGAAAGTTATTTTAATAAAATACTCGGTGAAATAAATCATTTGGCTTTTAAGTTTTGCAGGGTGTAGCTTTTCACACAACAGAAAAATCTCTACAGATTTTAATCATATAAAAATTCTTGTTGGTTCGACCGCCATTTACTTGATTGCAGAACATTTCGGAATCGGATATCCCTTATTTACCGGCTACCCCTAGTTGTATGAAAGTTTCTACAAATACTTTTGGCGCCAGGCAGGCGGACACCGCGGATCGATGCCAAGATATCAAGGTGATTTGGGATTAGTGCATCATTTCTTTCACTTAGAACGCTTTCAAAGGGTTTCTAAGTTCTACAATGACTTTTAAGAAGATTGACATAGCATAAGTTCCTACTGTATAACCAGTTTCAGTGTGCAGTTCAAGATGGCGCCGCTTGTCTAGAAAAAATGCATCAATATGTCAAATAAATGTACCAAACATTTATTTTAGATCTGTGTTTTTCGCCTGCACAGATAAGTTGGTTGAAGTGTATGTCATTTTAACATCAGTCGCCTGATAAGATGGTGCTTTCTTTATGCCCTCTGCGATATTATTTATCTGAAATCACTAAAGATCATTAATTCTCTGCTGTCATGGCGGGTCTGCTGTCATGGCGACCACGTAAAACGTTGGTGAACGATTACTTATTGTGAATCAAACAAACTTTGATGATTTTCTTCATCGATATTTTCGTGTGTATCAACAAAGGTCAGACATTATTAATATTCCCAAATGGTACTTTGTGTTCTGTAAAAGTCCTTTGTTCTTTAGTTAAATTGACTACAAAGGTTTCATGTGTTGCCGCCTAAATTGACAGTGACATTTCCCCTGTTACATTTGGCGCCAACGTCTATCGGCCATAATAGTTACCAGGCTCACCCTAAAGGTTAATTTTTCAGGTTAACTTAACAAAAGTAATATATGTTAGTGAAGGCCAAGCGTTGTTGGTTTATGTTAATAGTTTTGTTACTCTTGAACTGGGCGGCCATTTGCATTTTGTTGAGGTCGAGGTTTCAGTAAAGGACATGACAGTTTTTATTAATTGTGTTATCTTCCTTTTTATTGATCTATGTGATTTTTTCATTGATCTAGAGAAAGCGTATGATAGGGTACCTCGGGAAGTGTCGTGGTGGGCCTTGAAAGAGAAAGGTATGCCTGGGAAGTATGTAGAGTTAATTCGTTTTATGTACAGCCAATCTTGTACCTACGACCGGTCAGCTGTTGGCAACACCGACGAGTTCAGTGTGGCTGTAGGCCTCCATCAAGGGTTGGCATTGAGTCTTTGCCTCTTCCTGTTGATTATGGACGCTTTGACGTCGGACATATAGGAAGAGGCACCCTGGTACATACTGTTTGATAGGAATAAGAGTAGAGGAAGACCAAAGAAACAATGAATGGACTGTGTGAAGGAAGATATAGCAAGAAAGGAGGTATCTCATGAGATGACAAATAAAAGAGAAGTATTGAAGAGGAAGACATGCTGCGCCGACCCTAAATAAATTGCGATAAGGACAGGAGAATGATGAGAAAGATGTTCTTCCTTTAACTTCGACATGTTCTTAGTAATTACACGTTGTTTTTGAAACTTCTTATGCGACTTCCAACAAGTTTGCGTTAAACGCTACCAACTAAAACTCACCAAGAGATAGCAGTATTACAAGATTTGTGACTACTAGGTATATACGCAAGATGGCGTGCAAACAGTCAGGCATTCGACTCTTCGGTGTCACCAGCCTTCGCTCAATTTCCATGAGTAGAATAACCTCGATAAACTTATGTAAAAATTATGTAATCAATAAAATAACGAGAGTTAATGCGTGACATTCGCATGCGTGTAGTATTATGAAGCTTCACTTCTTCCGCGCGGTGGGACCCGACGCACAATTTTTTTTGAGGTCATCCAAATTCTTGTTTTTAATTAATGTTGTTTCCACACAAACCAATATTACCTCGACTCCGTTGTGAATTAAGTACCTAATTCGATTTTAGAATGACTACAAAAAGGGTAAATTAAAACGCCAAATATCAAAGTTTTAGATATCGCAACTGCATTTTGTGTAGGTCAATACCAGACACCTTTAGTTGACAAAACATTGAAGATTCTTTACACCTAGAATTGACACTTATTAATTTTGTTCTTAATAAAAGCCGGTTGGTGTCTACGAAACACTGCCAATCAACGTTTGTGCCTAAAATAACATAGATACTGTTCCTAAGCTCATATATATTTCATACATACATGTAACTCCAAAGTCACTGTAGAATTAACTTAATTAACCGTAGACTTGATTACAGGCCTATCGATTTATCCATTTGTAGCTAACTTTGGCTGCTTTGACGTTATCTTCTATTGAAACCAGTATTTACTTAGTCTAAGCCGAATTATCACAGGCTTAATTAATAGTACGTATACACGGCTGTGTGTTTGTGTGTTTATATCATAACACAGTACATGGTCCAATGACGGCACGGCGGCGCAGTGGTTGAGCAATCGACTGCTGCGGTGCGTGTCGCGGGTTCGATCCCCGCACGGAACAAATATTTGTATGTCCTACAGATAGTGGTTCCGGGTCTGGCTGTTCACAATACGAGTATGAGTTTAAATGTTTGTAAACGCACCCACGATACAGGAGAAATTCCTAGTGTGAGGCCAAATTTATTCAAACTAGGCTGATAATCAGCACTTTTTGAACGTCAAAATCACGTGAGACAGTCCCCCAAAACGCCCGTCCTTCGCCACTTCCTAGTGTTTTAGCTGGGAAGAAGAAGTGGCGGAACAATCTCTCTCTCTCTCTATGTTCAGTATGGGTGGTTTAATTACATTGTTATTCTCGGTATTAAACAGTATCTTTAATCGTTCATCCTATACTTTCTACTTTTCTATTTTGAAGCAATAAACGTTAAAAATCATTGTAAAAATCGAGTCATCTGCTTAGCCTTTTTCCCTACTTTATTGGGGTCGGCTTCCAGTCTTACCGGATGCAGCTGAATACCAGTACATTACAAGGAGCGACTGCCTATCTGACCTCCACAACCCAGTTAGTACTGGGTAATACGATACCCCTTGGTAAGACTTGTTGTCAGACTTTCGGGCCACTGACTACCTGTAACGACTGTCAAAGATCTACAAATGACAGCCGAGACCAAAGACTTAACGTGCTTTCCGAGGCACGGAGGAAACTCGGTATGAAGTGATGGTCATCCATCCGCAGACCGACCTTGGCAAGCACGGCTTAACCTTGAAGATCTACCCGTGCGGCTGTTATTATTTAGCTACGAGCTCCTGATGATCACGATACAAATAAAAAACCGTTTCGAAAAATATGAGACTTTATTTCTTGTCTTGAGTAAACCCTGATTACCATTATTCTAAATTTAAATTCAAAATAGCTATTGTTCTATAGCTATACTATCAAAGTCCGAAAATTCTAGCGATTTTAAACTTTAACTCATAACATATAAGACTGTAATTTGTATGCTTTTTTTCTCATAGGAACATTCAAACTTCAAAACAAAATTTTAATATTACGATTACGTCGTCGTACAAAACTTTGTTGTACAATAGGAAGCAATTAATTTTGTCAAGAGTTGAACGCTCGCTTGTTTTGTTAAAGCGAAATACCCAAAAACCCTCTCCGGGAATCTGTTACAAGAGACCCGTTCTTTTGAGGTAAAATTTTTATTTTTGCAACTTTTATGGTTATTTTTAAACGGACTAATTGCGGGGAATTTTATGCGGCATTTTGTTAATTTTACAAGTAAAGTAAAAAGTATTTCTTTTTAGTGTTCCGTACCCAAAGGGTCAAACGGGACCCTCTTATGAGACTTCGCTGTCCGTCCGTCCGTCACTCACCAGGCTGTATCTCATGAAACGTGATAGGTAGCCAGTTGAAATTTCTACAGATTATGTATTTTTGTTAATGCTATAACAACAAATACTAAAAACAGAATAAAATAAATAAGGGGGCTCCCGTACAAAAAAAGTGATGTTTTTTCTCATTTTTATAAATAATGGTAACGGAACCCTTCGTGCGCGAGTCCGACTCGCACTTGGCCGGTTTTTTATAAATAATGGTACGGAAACCTTCGTGCGCGAGTCCGACTCGCACTTGGCCGGTTTTTTTATTACTATTATTTTAGGCGACTATCTATATTATTGAGGAATGATATGAAGTAGTAAGAAGTAAATGATAGCTTGACGATACACAGGCGAGAAAAACGTTGCGTCGACCTCAAAATAACATGGGACAAGGACAGAATGATGATGATTTTAGGCGATTATCATTGCAATGCAAGATAAAAATTAAAAACGAATGATATTTTTTCAAATGGTGCTATTAAAAAATCCTAAAATAGAAATGTTGTTTGCTAAATAACATTTCTCCGCAGTAAATTATTATCGATGAAAAACTACTTTAAGCAAAAAGTAAAAAGCACTGCGGCCCGTACATTGAAAATTTATGGCCGGGATAACCTGAATCGACAGCGTCGCTTTTATATCTTTTTTATCGAAATTATATATCGAGCCTCTTTGGGTTTATTTACACTTTTTATATTCAATTTTATTTAAGGATTATTAATAATTGTATTAGGTTCTTTGATCGACTACGCTGTCTGGTTCGTTTGGTTTATTTCCCACTTAAGTCGAAAGTTTATTTTGGTTCTTGACTGATCTTTCGACGACGAAGCAAAGAGAGCATTCGACACCAATATCACGTTATTTATCCTTATATTTCAACGCCACATAGACTCCCAATCTTCAACAGTCAGCTTTCACAATTACCGTATTCAATGCCACATAACCTAAAATTCAATTTAATAATCTGGCAAACCATTTTTTGCTAACCTCCTTTAATATAATAAATCCTGAGGTTGCTTGGTTGCGAAGGTACAAAGTGACCACTGCGCAACCACAGGTTGCCCTGCCCCATCTCCTCACGTGACCACAAAAAGTGTCCGGATGGACGGATGGGCTCACCAACCGTCGACCTTCGCCGCTGCTCACCACATCAAAGGTAGGAAACAAGACAAACAACGAGAAAAGTCGACTAGTGTGGATGAGTTTGCGACAGTGCGATTTGTCGGACGACTATTTTTATCGATCATCATCTTTAACTTGAGACCGAGCCGTATTTTATACGTTATTAGCATATAAAATGCGACAATTCGTTCATAAAAATATTGCCTCCATTTTGTACCTTCAATCCTCCATATCATATCATTTAGATTGCATGCTTATTTAACTTAGCAATTATTATTGTTTATTATAAGATCGAGAAGATGCTTTAATGTATCAGCCTTTCTAATAGACTAAATTAAAATCATAACTTTAGTTATCATATTTTCCCAAACAAACATTATAACCCCTTACATCCTCTGACAAAAAAAAACGCAGTCGTTCGTCCCCGGGTGGCCTAACACACAATTTATGCGCGTACATAGGCGGAGGTAACAAAGCGAAACAACAGATGGTAGCATGAATAAAACAGTAGAGGCCGCCTTGAATATTTGACGTAGTGTGGACTGCGCCGCTGTCCGCCGAACAGCGTATGATCTTGCAGGTACAAGGGAAATCTTTCTGCTTTTCGATATTGTTGGTTGGAGAAGTATTTTGGGAGTCAAATGTGACACGAATATGATAGAAGCTTTGAGTATTCTGGGCTGTCTCGACAAGAAAAATCGATTTCTTATACTAAGGAGTTTCGGTTCGGTTCCGACAATCTGATTATGATATGACTATTCAGACACAATACCAAAAGTGATTTATTACCTTATACATATTATATACTACTACATACTTAAACTTATATACTAATAGGTCAATGTTAGTTAAAGGCATTAGCAAACAATATAACTACAAATAATCCTGCCAAATACTTACAACGCCTTAACAAATATACCCTATAAATAGATCGAAAACTCTTAATACAACTAGACCAAACTCTCGAAGCACTAAGGACAATAATAGATGATAGAAAGTGCGCAATTTCCGAACAAAAACAATGTTTATCGTCTGGCAGAGCCCAAATAAAACCGTTGGGCATCATTCGGGTCGCCGAGTTTCAATCCTTCGGCCAACAAAATCGACGCCTCCCCGAAAGTTATTAATTTCGCTTCAGATACTTTATTTCGGTTATTGGAAGTAAATAAAGGTTGATGACAAGAGATTTTGGCAGTTGGGTGTGTCTGGAATTTGAGGTCGTTGTTATACCTAGGTATACGACGGTATATACCTACGGTATTTAAAAAAAAACAAACTAGTACCTAGGTACTGTCACTGTCTGTTTTTGTTTAAAGCCGCATGTAGGCTGTGACACTACAGCGCAAAGTCACTAGCGGGGGATTAAAGCAATCAAATGAGTGAGCAGGTAGAATATTTGTAAGATCAGTGATCACGCAAACTACATTTAGACCTAGAAAATATGCAAAAGGGTTTGAATGCTAATCAAATCATTTTGATAATAATTGATCAATATTAAAGTAAAATCTTTCATACATCAAGCCCGTCTGTCGCAAATTACGCCTAGGAAAACGCGTAGAATTCCCATTTGTGATTAAACTGGATACCACTTAAGCCTCCTTTCACAACATCAAGGGATTAGGTTTAGTTATAATATAACCAACAGGAATAAATATACCCAATGCCTGAAAGCAGCTAAATTAAACAAGCACATTCAGAAAAGCCTTGTAACTTTAAAGCTTATGACTTGCTCATAGGTCTAGGACGCTCTCGACACAGTTAACAGGCATGGCAAATATTCGAAGAGACAATACAAACAGTTCTCATCTCTTTCGTATGAAAAAGTTTAATTACTTACGACTGACATGGAGTTTAGAAAACAGAGTGCTAAGGTGTGCACAAGTGCACGTGCTCAAATTGCATTAAGTATTGTGAGGCAGATAATTATATTTGATACTATCTTTTGACCGAGACTTCGTCTTGATCCTTACTGGAAAGTATGTGTTCTTTTTCAGGATCTGTCATTTCATGACGATCGGTTCTGTTCTTTAGAAATGAAAAGGTCACAGATAAACAGGCAGACGGACAGAGTTACTTTTGCATTTATAATATTATTGTGAAGTTTGCTGTGTATTAGCTGACTTATGAGCTAGAAGGATATCCGCAGGCAGTTATGAAGTCACAATTTGTTGACATAGAGGAAGAGGTTCTTCAAGTGATGCGTGCTCACCAGTGAACGATGCTTTCACTTTGATGCAGTTGGTCGACAACATAAGCACTCCATTTTTTCATACTCCATGTCTTCGCCGACGCTGCCCAGGAAAGCCGGTAACTGGATGCGGGCAGCAAATATTGCATCGCACGTGGACACAGGGGACTCCAGGGGAATATCAGGTTTAGCCCTATTAAAATAACGTCTAGACTCTAATGTAAATACGCTGCTCGTCTTACGGAGAAAATATGGTTAAATGTTACTATTGTGGCTATGAAATATTTTTGAGTTAGTACTTAGTATTAGCTGTTTTCTGATCTGGGGCGATCTTACCAAAATATTATAAATCCTACTAATAATATAGACGCGAAGGTTTGTAAGAATGTTTGTTACTCTTTCACGCAAAAACGATTGAATGGATTTTGATGAAACTTTACAATAATATAGCTTACACATCAGAATAACACATAGCAATTATCATCGGCTCCATTGATTATGGAACGCATTCTGTCTGACATTTTGCTTGCTAGCAAATTATATATATACTAGCTGTCCCGCGCAACTTCGTCTGCGTCACATTTTCCCTGTTTTTGCAACATTTTTTATTGGTCATAGCGTGATGATATATAGCCTATGTCCTTCCCCAGGTTGAAATCTATCTTCTTGCCAAGTTTCATTAAGATCCGATCAGCCGTTTAGTCATGAAAAGGTAACAAACAAACACACAAACAAACCAACATACAAACAAACAAACAGAGTGACTTTCGCATATATAATATTAGTATGGATATACATAGTGCAATTAAAAGAAAAATATAACACATATAAACCCTGTTTATATCTGTCTGTCAAGAGTTTATTAACCTTAACAATAAACAAGCAATGAGACAACAGTAGCCACTATCACGTGAGAGTAATAAAAGCTTTAATTACAGCCTCCGAGAGCACGTGACGCCGCCCGTAAATATTGAAACCCACTTGTGGACACAGGGGAGGCAGACCTCGTAAATATATAAACATCAACGTTGGGTACATGGCTTGACTTTTTTCGTTTAAAGCTGGACTGAATTATGAAGTTTGTGTGAGGGGTTATTTCAGCTTAAGGCCCTGTGTCACAGGGTCCGCATAGGCGATCTACCAGCAGATTAATAAAAAAAACAGAACAATATTCATGAAAATATTGCAAACATCCGGGGGTTTGGAAACTAGCTCTATTTTATTATGAGGTATGCATCCTTCTAATATTATAAACGCGAAAGCTTGTAAGTATGGATGGATGAATGTTTGTTATTCTTTCACGCAAAAACTACTGAACGGATTTGGATGAAATTTGGCACACAGATGCTTTATTATCTGGATTAACACATAGGATATTTTGTATCCGGGTAGTACAATCCAGTGGGACTATTACCGAACTCCACGCGTGCGAAGCCCCGAGCATAGGCTAGTTAGAGATATAGCAAGCTACTGTTACTGTCAGCCTGTGCCATCTCAATGCTGGGCAAAGGCCTCTCCCCATGACTTCCAATTGTCTCGATCCTGGGCCAATGTGGACCACTGGTCGCTGGTCTTGACTAACTTGTCGCCATCTTCTACGAGGTCTACCGCTACGCCTTCTGGCTGTATCAGGGCTCCAGAAAGTGGTTATTTGGGCCAAAATACCCACAGATCATTGGGCGTGTGGCATACGTGGCCAGTCCAGTCCCATTTCAGGTTAGCGGCTTTTCGAGCAACATCAGTAAATTGTGTTTTGGAGCGCAGTCTGGTATTGCGTACAGGTTCGGTTAGTTTGGCGCCTAGAATGCTGCGCTACCCGGCACGTTGGCAGATCTTGAGTTTGGACTTTTGAATATTTAATAACCAAGTCTGGGTTCCATAGATCAAAATGGGAAGAATGCACATGTCCTTGATTTTGAGCTTTAGCGACAAAGGCAGGTTTCCCTTCACATGTTTTAAGTTAATCAATCAAATTATCATAGAATATGACGCCTTTTCCCCATGAGAGTTGGCGGAAACTATAGAACGCCACGATCCTGCTACGATTCTAACATACTCCTTTCGCCTCGTCTACCTTCATACATCACTCGCCCGCCGGCGCCGCCCGGTTGCGAGTACTACGCTACAGACCTTTCCGAAGAACATAAACAATCAAGTCGGAGAATGCCCTTCTAGGGCGTCACCTTCCGAAATTATTCCCCTGAAGTTATTATAACTGAATTAAAATAAGACAAAATAATAATTATGTAGGTAATTTGTCAGGATCGGACATTTTAAAATAGAAAGTAGATAGTTTAGTTATTAATCACTTTTATTCGATTCACTTAATTAATTAATTACAACTGACACTAATTAATTAATTACAACTGACACTTAGTTAACACAAACGCATAACAATTATAACCCCGAATTTAGTAACTCTAGGCGCTATGACCACATGCGCATCGGAACGATCAGGCGATGTCGCTATCCCCACCTCCCCACTACTCGACTTGTTTGTGCTCGGGTATAAAAAGAGCCCGAGCAGAGCGATCGGGGCATTCTGTTCTCGACTTCGTTCCGATGCGCATGTGGTCATAGCGCCTAGAGTTACTAAATTCGGGGTTATAATTGTTATGCGTTTGTGTTAACTAAGTGTCAGTTGTAATTAATTAATTAGTGTCAGTTGTAATTAATTAATTAAGTGAATCGAATAAAAGTGATTAATAACTAAACTATCTACTTTCTATTTTAAAATGTCCGATCCTGACAAATTACCTACAATTACATGGATTTAAAAGTTCTAAATACGGCACAAAAATAGTTATGTGCATTTAAAAGAGAAAACAGCTAAACCAAAACCATAAGTGACATCTAGAACAAACGGACAAACAAACAGAGTGACTTTCGCATTTATAATATTAGTATGGAAGTATGGATATTAGTATGGATGGAGAGACTTTCTTTTGGACCGCAGATACTTTTCTGATAATACGGAAGAATTTATAGGAAAAGGCGGTCGTTCCTTGGCTATTGATTGTATCAGATGGTTATAATTTTTCACGGTGGCTTGAAGCTGGTCGCTAAAGATAAACAGGTACTTCAATAGGCTTCAAAATGACTCCATTCTTGTCATATTGCAATTTTCACTAGTTTTCACAAGTTTTCACTGAAATATGCTAAAAATATTGTCTTATATCCTTAACTTTCAGCTTTGAACAAACCGCTTCAAAACCGATAAATCTTTTCATATCAGCACCAGAGACCACATTTGACGTGGGCCACCGAAATATCAAATAATTATCAACCGGTGCGTGGTACGGCGTAATACAACTAATAAAAATCCGAAAACCAAGTCTTAGATGAATCTCTTGCCCTTATCCCTATTTATTTGTGTTCGATGCAGAATGTCTTCTTCCATACTTCTACATATTACTCGACATCTCATCAGCCACCGCCTTTCTTGCCATATCATCCTTCACACAGTTCATCCATGAACTCATACTAAAATTACCTAAGATGAATGTTGGAAATAAAAACTACTTTTTACTTTTTCTCCGTTTCTTCTCCAACAAAATGGTCTGCTTGCAAATGTTTTTTACTAGTTAATCTTCAGTGAGGGTAGCAGGAAACACAGATAATAAAATTTGGATCTAGTTCTGCGAATGTCTGCAAGAAACAATGAGATTACCAAGATTTATTAGCGGCATTGAAAATTGCTTGTCTGACGAAACAAACGGAACCTAATCAGTATTACTTTGTTATTAGCCTAAGTAGTTTTTATGGAGCTAATATCATCCTTTTATCCGTAATATATTTTCTGCAGGTACTTCTGGCTTATTCGATTGTTCATGTGCTTGTCACAATGGTAACTCTTCTACAAAATGTTTTCTGTTCGAATAATTTTTCTTTGGGTTGTAAGCGTCACCGATTTTAAGCTGCTTTTATTAGCTTCACCTGTAATTATTAAAAATCTTAGAAGTTAAATTTGATCCACTTTCCGGTTTACGATTTAGCTAAAATATTGCAAACATCGCACAAAGAAAGCAGGCGCAAGTCGGGTGATGCCAAATGTCGCCCGCTACCACAAACAGAGCGGGTCCCGCGCGTCACCCGCGCAGAACCCGACCCGCGCCCCACTCGCGCACGACCCGCGCACGACCCGCGCACGCTCTCTGTGTGATGCCGTCCTATAAGAACATGAAATACAGATGCCGTACAGACTTGCCCGTCCCGCGCCCGCTCCCTGGGTGTGATGCGCTTTAGGTTAGCTAAGTGACATCATTCTAAATCTAATATGGCGGACCCCCAAAGATGGCGGACTAATAAATTTTTTTATGCATTCCTATGCTAAAGAAATTAAAGGAGTTACTGAGAAGAATACGAGAAATAGAAGAAGCGTGTTTTGTTTTAAAGTAAAATATTTTATTTACTGAGTAAGGTGTAAAATTTATCTGATACAATTACGTAATTACAAGAGAGGGATAAAGATCAGATAGTGAAAATGAATGCTGAGCTTAACATTTTTCTACAATCTGCCTTTTGCAAGCTTTTCAATTAGCCACAAAAAGTTAAACACTCTAAAGCCAAAACAAATCCTAGCAACAAAAATAAAGTGAAGTTACAAATCCACCGACGCAAACCAACAGCTAAAATTAAAAATAAAACACTTAAAAAATAAATGCAGAATCCAAATAAAGCTTCCTATTTACTTTGCATTATGAAGAAAAAAGGTTTGAATGTAAAATGTTTCTGTCCATTGCTTTGGACTCATTCTAGTTTTGTCCTGCAATTTGCTGAGACTGTGGTTACCGCTGTTTAGCATGGACACGGCGGTTAGTATCATGGAAACTCGCCGCGGCTGTTACCATGTTTCAAGCGTAGAGCGCTGAACGTCACTTTCGCAAAAGGTCATCGTGAAAAATTGGTCACTTTCGCATAATGACAATTTCGCAAAACGCCATTTTCTCAACACGTCATTTTCGCACAATGTTACTTTCGCAAAACGTCATTGTCGCAGAATGTCATTCAATCGGTTGGAGTGTACGTAACGGGCACTGAGGAAAAAAGACTTAAACGTTTATTTTGTCGATTCTTTCGTAGGTAGGTATATAATAACATCGCATAATCGTAATACATCGGTACTTTCAATCTTGATTAAAAGTCAAAGTCAAAGCATTTATTTCAATTAGACCATTACAGGCACTTTTGAAAGTAAAAAAAAAAAACAAAATAAAACGCGAAGCTACAGTCCCAGTCACAAGGCACACTATTATATGCTTATCCAGCTCAACACAAGACAGTTTAATATTATGCTCAACCGAAAGATCAACAATATCGTTCCGAGACTTAAATTTAATACAATTTTTAACTAATATTAATGAACCCCCACGCATCTTAGATTTTCGGTTAAAGCAACTGCCCACACTGTAATTTGCGTAATTGATTAGCATTTCATTGACTTTTAACCAATGTTCGGTGAGACAAATCATTTCAAACTTTGTTTTTTCTAAAAATAATTCAATCTTTAGTTGCTTAGAAGAGAAACCTTGAATATTTTGATTGAATAATTGCAAAGAATTCTGCTTAGCCCCTTTTTTACTAGCTATTTGAGAGCAAGAAGGTTGAACACTAATGTTACTGGTATCTTCTGTTGTCTTACTAACTAGTTTAAATGAGCATCCGGAGTGAGTTCCGAGACTCCCGTGGCATCACCAGACAACAAGCTCCTATCACTAATGAAAAGACAACTATGTCCAACAAACTACATAATATCTGCCAAGTACATGTAAGCCTAGCTTGAGTAGAGACTGGGGATCGTTAACGAGCGCCATAGTAATCGATCCCCTCAATTACCACCCACTCCTTGAGGGGCGATCAGCTGACGCACTGTTTTCCCTTCATTTTCCCATTACAACTTACACGTGCGAAGTAATTATACCATTAAGACTACACGACTACAAATGTATTAAAATGGATCCAGTGTATACCGAAGCATCCAGGAATACAATAGATTGCTTTAACTGAAAGTATTCGATACACAAAAACATAACGTATTATTAAAGCCGGATTAAAGTCATTGCTATAAGAAAAATGTTTTATAGTCTTTAAGGAAGATGAGTAGAACTCAAATGAAAAATGTGATCGAAGTGATTAAGAATGTTTTTGGTTCAGCGCGAGTTTCTCGGATTTTAGCGAATTTTTATATGTTCCATGAAATTTCATAATTCAATAATTATCATAAAATCACGAATGTAATTCCAAAAGGGTTAGGCAGAGTTGTACCAACTTACCTAATAGTACACAAACATTTACAATAATAAATTATTTAGGGCAAAAAAATATAAAAATATTTTTTTGCCCTAAATAATTTTACAAAAAAATTGTATTTGGTTTTAATCAATACACTTTCAAACTAACATAGCTTCTATTAACCATCTGATTCGCTTAGTAGTGGTTCAATACGAGAGCTTCCAGTACAACGCAGACAAGAGCGTAATCCTGTTATGTGTTGCCATTTTATAAATGAATTCACGGCGACGTTAATGTCAGGAGCGACTTGTTCAAAGTTTTTTTATAGAGAAGAGGAATAAAAAGAGAATAAAGTAGTGTGTGATCAACCTAAGTAACATGTGGAAAGGGTTGTTGCACGAGCGCTTTATAAAAGCGTTTGTGGCGTTTTATTACATTGCTTTCATAATGCTGTTAGGTATTTTTATCCTTTTATTTTCTCATATTTATATTGCGCTCGTGTTTGCCAGTTTTTTTATATAATAATCTAGACACGTGTTATAGTGTAGAAGGGAAAAAATAACTCACGACACCACCAGTACTGCGGTTTAGTAGTGTAGAAGGGAAGGAGGGGGGATGTTATACACGTGTAGGTACCTACCTACTTGCTTTTATATTGTTAATAGTTTTAAGACAAGGAGTAATCCCTTGTAAAGGTCATGATCTACTTCTGTGCCAAATGTTATCGAATTTAGCTATTGTATTATGCTATTGTGCATTTAGCTATTAAGGCGTGAAAAGATTAAGTAAAGGCCTTCGACCTTTGTCATTACGAATACAAGCTAACTCATAAACTACCGTAGCAAAGTTAATAATATTGATTTGACACCACCGCTGCACCAGTGGGCTTCTTCTACCAAATAGAAGAATAATCACGTAAATTGGACCAGCAATCAAGAAGTAATCGGTGAAAATACAGAAAAAAACAGATGATGGTTAAATTACCTCCTCTTGTTTGGGACGTCGATTTAAAATAAGTACGGATATATTAAGCTTTTCTTACGCAAGTTGCTTTAGAAATAGAAACATTAAACCCTTTAAACAACGCAGTTTTTCGAGATAAAAGTCCTAATTCAGTCCCCAGCAATACCATCAGTTACAGCGAAGCTTGCTAATTAACCAGTGCAATACCGGCTTGGAACAAAATCCATTAATTTCACTAATTCTCCACAGAACTGGCACGAGCTACTGACCTTGTGTGGAACTCTTGCTACTATTCCGACAGGCGCGACATTTGTGACTATTCCGAATGCTTCGCGTTGTAACGGTCGGTCGCCTCGCTATGCGGCAGTTACAAAGAAGCATTGTTTCTTAATTTAACTTGAATTGGAGCACGTAGTGTCTTTGTAATGAGTTTTTAGGGACTGTTTACTGATTTTATTTTGTGTGTAGGCAAATAAAAGTATGTAGTCTGTTTTGTGTGTTATCCCAAAGCAGGGCAAAAATCTGCCGTTCCTTTTTTCACTCAACTCGCTTTTTTTTAATTTAGCGGTGAAACATCATCATTAGCCTATAATGTTCCCACTGCTGGGACACAGGCCTCCTCTCCTATGAGAGGGAGTGGGCTGTACCCACCACGCGGGCCCAGTGCGGGTTGGTAGATGTCACACGTCTTCGAATTTTTGGTTCTAGGACATGCCGGTTTCTTCACGATGTTTTCCCTCACCGTTTTTGAGAGCAGCGGTGAAACATGCCTAACGCATATGCTATACATATATAAACATGCATAGCGCAGCCTGCGCAGCCCACCTCATCGCCACAACTCATGAGGGCCGTGCAGTGCAACGACGATAGACTCTCCGATCTATCGCCCGTTGGCACCTCCTAGGGCTGGCATCAGTCCTCTTGCGACGAATCGCGTTAGCGACGGGCTCTTCTTCCCTGACGCGCCTCACTGCCTCCTTCTGCTAGATGATCTGCTAGATGATCCTCGCAGGATGATCGATCTTACGCCAACATCAACCAACCCCGACTATATCATTTAAGTGAATAGAGTTTTACTCGTAGATTGAAACAAACAGGATGGTACTAATAGAGTCTAAATAAAAGTGAATTGAGAAATGTCAGGAAGGTCTTTTTTTTTTTTTTTTTCGGATGGGAAATCGTCAAATGACTTCTCCCGCTCTGGGCGGAGCGGGAGGGAGTGTCAGACTTGACTGATTAAAACCCACCCGTGTTCCTTCTTAGCCCTTTGTGTTCCAGGGCCGCGGTATCTCTTTCGAACAACCCGCAGCCCTGGCAGGCATCGGCCCTTTCGGACCCCTTCCGGTTTGCTGACATCTCTTTGAGGCGCGCGTGGAACACGTACGCGCCGTCGACACGGCCTGTCGTCATGAGACGGACGGACGGTGAGCTAGCCCATTACTCACCGTCCACAGGCTCGCGCCTACGGTGGCCGGGGGCCACTGGTTGCCCCCGACGCCCGGGGCGTCTCCCGCGGCGGCTGGGACGTGAGGTTCTCTCCCTCTCACGTTCCGCCACCTCCTTCGCTAGCATGACTGCTTCGCAGAAGGAGGCGACGGCTTCCCATTCCCTCTCGCTCCGGACCATGGATTGAACCAGGGCCGGACGCGAGAGGTCACCGCCGCCAAATGTCAGGAAGGTCTAAGGTAACCTATTCATTAATTTATTCAAAAGTAGCAAATCATGACACAGTTTCCTAGTGTCACAAAAAGACCTATCATCACTGTGATATGTCACAATTTAACGGCATGAGTAGGGTTAAACATGTTGAATCGTTGATGAAATCACTATAATTTATCCAACAGTATCATTTACGGGGATTAAGCGAATCTTCGCTTAATTAACTTTCCCCGATCGCTATACTGAAATTGTAAATTATGAATAGAGTTATTAGACCATTTTAATTGGGTCTGTAGTGACTGAAATGGCACCGATATTTCGCAATATTTTGATGTAACTACTATAGAACAGGATGAAATGCTACTGAAATTGTTCGATTCGATTCGATTTCCATTTTGATTGAGTGTTCCTAGTACCGTAGAAATGTTTTATACCTAGCTTTGTTGGAAATGTTCAATCGTGATTCTGCGAACTGTTTGTAAATACATTTCCATAATGAACATCTTCATGGAAAAGCTTGTTTGGTAAATAAGCTTTTCTCTGAAGTAACCAATATTCATTGATGGATACATGCGGCGTGAAATTCTTGTTAAGTACCAGAATAACCCCAAATTGTGAAAATTTACTGGTTCTCGTTTATATATTACTGCAGCATTCAGTTTGCGAATATTGGTTGAATTTCTCGTTTAGGGATTTTATGAAGACACGCTAAAGATACACGCTTTCACATGAACAAAAACTTTACAATTTTGGATTTCATTTTCTGAGAAAAAATTCAACCTACTTATTAAGTTCTCAAACTGTCCATAATCTAAATTACTTAAATGATAGAATTGGTTTCAACCAAATCACATCTTTACTTATTTATTCACATTTTATTTATCTTAGGTATTTTCGTAAAACCAATTTAGGATAAATAATTTATTGTATACAATGGTAAACATACATACATGGTATACAATGGTGTTAAATAAGATTATAATAGTTCAAACATATTCAGCTGAGATAAAACAAAGCATGCAAAATTTTAGGGTTTATCAAAATGTAACAACATCAATATTTTTTATCCATAAATTCTTCTAAACCATAAA
Organism: Cerastis leucographa; assembly: GCA_963082945.1. Taxonomy (NCBI): domain Eukaryota; kingdom Metazoa; phylum Arthropoda; class Insecta; order Lepidoptera; family Noctuidae; genus Cerastis; species Cerastis leucographa. The sequence goes on from OY720359.1 coordinate 5,022,416, forward strand.
AAAATCAGAGAGAATACAAGTCACAAAACATAAACAAAAGAAAATTATAACCGAAGCGCATCGCAGCGCCATCTTACCTCTCACTACCACTTGCATAATCGAATTGTCAAAAAAAACCAGCGACAATTCTTATTTATAAGTTTTTTTTCTGTCTTCGTCCTGCAAAGTATCGCCCAGTATTTTCAGTCACGTTCTCAATCACTGGATTGCTTGCGGTCCGCACTGCTCTTATTTATTTCCTACTATATTTTTACTACAATGCAGTGGGGGCTTGGGTGTCGTATTTCGTTGTGCACTAGTGTTGTGCCTTGATTTTTATTGTCGTTTTTAGTTTATGGAGTGCTAGTGCTTGTAGATTGTTTGTTAGTGTTTGTGTTTTGACTGAAACATACGACTTTGTGTGTTTCTGGGAAGAGGTTCGTGACATTCAGATTGATCTGCTTCCAGTCTAAGCAATGTGTTTCATGGAACAACTGCCTATCTGGCCTCCACAACCCAGTTGGTTCTAGGTTATACGTTATCCCTTGGTAAGACTGGTTGTCAGACTTTCGGGCCACTGATTACCTGTAACGACTGTCAAAGATCTACTAATGACAGCCGGGCCAAACGGATTAACATGCTTTCCGAGTCACGGACTAAGCTCGATATGTAATGGGTCATTCATCCACGAATCAACCTAGGTAAGTAAACATCGACCCGTGTGGCTGTTATTTCTTGGCCACGAGCTCCTCTATTGTTGTTTGTGACATTCAAATTGATGTTGACATCACCACTACTGTTGGAACGGCGAAAATAACTTCGTGAGGAAACAAGCATGTCGTAGAACGAAACATTCGAATAAACATGACAATTAACCAACCCGCAAAAGGCCCACACTTAGGGGAACAGTATAGACTAATTATAAAGAGATGCGCCTCCTTACATGGGACTTAAACATAACATAGCGTAATGTATGTACTATAATCACATCTCTGCCTTACCTTTCAGGAATAATAGGCGTGATGTTATGTAGATATATCAGCGCAAACCGACGCAGGAATCTCGCCTCACAGATAAAACTTTTCCCACTGGCTTTCTTTTGATCATTTATTAGCTTTCATGCATTTGCTATGATTCCTATAGCCTCAAACAATCATCTCATAAAACACAACTTCACAACAAAAACAATCCTACCATAATCGGATTGCTCATTAAAACGCGATGTAATCAGATCACAGAACCAAATGAAATATTCGCGAGAAGTAGATTAAGAAACAGGATCGCTTGCCCCAGTAATCTCGCAAGTTTCGCCTCCGAAGAAAACCGGAGAAGTTCCGTTTAAAATATTCAATACAGGTAAAGTAAGATAGGTTCTGAACACGTTTTCAATTTCCCGTTAAGTTTCCGAAAAGCATTCCCTGTGGCGGTATTACTGCTTGGCTAAGAGCAAACCGCTCATGAGACAATTGCGACACTTCGGAAAAAAAAAACAAATGAAAGTTGCTTGATGCGTGTGACTAGTTACAACGATACGACTTACGGAGAGACAGATGGAAGCTGATGACGCGTGTGCTTGTCGCGAGTCGCATCGCTAAAGGCCATGAACGGGACATTAGGTGGTTTGCGCACAAGTGTGACGATTACAGTTGCGACTTTTCCTGAAATTGTCGCAAGGATGTAGTATTGAGTTCGTTGCGACCAATATCGGTCCGTCGGCGTCGCATTGCCGGTGTGTAGACGCTCTTAGATGACTCTTGACCTTTTCGTTAGCGTAGCGGTGTACCTACTTAGTTGTTTTTGGGACGTCAACCCACATTAGATTAAAGCGTACGTAAGCGTACTTAGCTTAAGTACATTAGCCATTACTTAGACTTCATTAGCATACGATCATATATGTATACCGTGTAATCAATGGAGGCCATGTGCCCAGTTTTTTTTAAAGGAAAGTAATTGAACTGGTTTTTGGGGTCCACTTCATACTATTTAGCAGGTCACGGTCTCAGTGCTCGTTTCTTCTCTATACACAGTCACAGAGAGAACAGAACCGACTTACGAGCAGTAAGCCGTGGGTTCGAACCCAGGCAGGCGCATTACTTTGTGTAATTTATTTCATCACCGCTGCTCTCAAAAACGGTAAAGGAAAACATCGTGAGGAAACCGGCATGTCCTAGAACTAAAAACCATGTGACATCTACCAACCCGCACTAGGCCCGCGTGGTGTATTACAGCCCTCTTCCTCTCATAGAGAGGAGGCCTGTGTCCTAGCAGTGGGAACATTATAAGCTGAAGATGGTGATGGTGACACGGTCACAAAATACATAAAAGATACGGAAAATGGACGTCGTAACACGATCTTCCCAGTAGGTAGATGATGTAGAAGCTCCAGCGTTGTTTTCGTCACTCATTATCAATTGTGCCATATTCTTCGGTTCAATTCCTATACGGGCATTAATGCATAACTTAACCTCTGAAACATTTTACCGGTAGTGGTTCTATAGCAAGACTGCTTTACTTGCTTTACCGCTGTTATAGACGGTTATAATTGTGTTTCCAACCTACGAAACAAGCTAACTTACGCCCAAGTTTCCACAATCACTTAACAGCTCACCCTATCTCGGTTTTCCTCAGCTTGGAGAGACGTCAAACTTTATGAATCAGTATCATGGACGGACAAATCGGATAATGGCCGCTATAACAGTAGCCCGTGAATATTGCCGACAGCTCGGTAATATTGGCAACGTTGGCGACGTTCTACTAACAGTTTTGCATTCATCTTTTATACATATAATTTAAATTGAAGTGTCTGTTTATAATATTTAAAAAAAAAAAACCTTTTTACTACATGCATATGAATGTATATACGGTACATAGTTATACCAAAATAACATTTTTACCATTTTTGTCTGTCTGTCTGTTTGTTCCGACTAATCTCCGGAACAGCTGGACCGATTTTGACGGGACTTTCACTGGCACATAACTGATGTAATAAGGAGTAACTGACTTAAATTCCACGCGGACGAAGTCGTGGGCAACAGCTAGTTTATAGTAAGCTGAATACGGAGAATTTGTTTGTTTGTTCAGTCTGCGTTGTAATGTCTCTTCAGTGGGTACATATGTGGTTTCTATTGTAAATGTAAAGAAGGCTGGCGAAAATGGACCCAAAGAATCTAAAAATTAACTAAACTCCGTTCCAGTGTAAATATAAAATAATTATAACTACAGTTTTATGAGATATTTATTTTTAAAATATTGAATTTTTAGGACTCGGGAATCAAAAGTTATAAATATTTTCAATTTACTAAAATTAAGTAATCGTGCAGTTACAAAACGCAACTTTTTTCCGATTACGTTCCAATCCAATGACATGTGTTTTTGCTCAAGGGTTTTCTTACTACAAATGGCTCTTTCTCTTAGTTTTTATACATTCTATTATGTCAAAAATTCATAAAAAATAACATGCAAACCTGATATTAAAACGCCAATTAACAATGCAAAAGCATTTAATAAAAATGGAACAATGGCGATTTTATAGTATTTCTTATAAAGGAACGGTATCAATGATGATCGATTGAGTCCCGTCACTACTGTCATTGTCAGATCTGTGATGATCTAGTCCATCGTTATGTTTGTATTTTTGTCTGGGATTTTATGTTTATCATTGCGATTTTGTAGATTCTCGACGACTTGGCCTTTACATCTTGAACTGAAGATAATGCACCCTGTCATAGACTACCTACCGCATTCTTCTCTGGATATTGGACAATGAGTTGTTTTTGATTTGGACTTTGATTTTAACCACAAACATGCGTTGCGTTAATTTCTTCTTCTCTTACGACTTAAGCTCTTACGGAGGTGTCGTCTCTTTGATGGAGGTGCTCAGGGCTTTGAAAAAGTTCAGAGATGGGTGTATCCACGTGATGTAAGTATATTTGTAAAAAAACATGTATTTATATCATAAGTTAAGAACTTATTTAAGATATCTATCTGAACAACAAACTAAGATTCGTTTAGCTTTTATATGTATAAATACATACTGTTGTAATCTTATATTAGGCTCATTCTTACTGTTGCCCTATACTTTATCGGACTAAAACAGTATGCAGTAAAAGACTGCCCGAGGTAGCAGTAGTGTATTTTACTGAGATCTTTCAGTCATCAAAATAGAAGATGGGTGGCTGTCGCATTTTTTCATGAAATGTTTATACCTAATATTTATAAACCCCTCCACAGGTATCAGAGGTCTTCGACCTCTATATTATCTTTAGACATTTCTGTTTTTCTTTTGTTACTTATGGAACTCTTTATGTTTATTACATTATAGGTGAATTAATTTATTTTAACATAATTAATTAATTTCAGATAACAGGAGATGACTACCTTTGTCACTCATGCTGGGGGCTGATAAGCTGCGACCCTGAAAATGAAACCCGACAGCAACTTGGCCATCGTAACGTCTGTGTTGCATAAAATAAAAACTATGTAAAAATACCAAAAAATAAGATTTATTACTCATACTTTTTTTATTCAACAAACCCTGCTTTTCAATAGCTGTACATAGCTAGTCAGCTCTGGCTGTTATAATTTATGTAAAACAATATTATCTTTTCTCAGCGTAATAAGAATCGTTTTACTTGACTATAATTCGCTTAAAGATCGAAATCGTAACGACATAGTTTTAATAGTGATTGAACTAATTACAGGGTTGGTAATCAGTTTAGTCTCTAGCTGCAGTCTAGCAGTTTTATGATTCATCAATTAGGTACAGGCAATGAAGTAAAAATTCTGGTTTTGGCTTATGACAAGAAGCAAAACACAAAGTCAGAACTAAAACTGCGAGGGAAATACAGTAGTTCGAATCTTCCTTTATCTTATGTATTATTATATTTTGATTAATCTTAATTACGGAGACATTCCACTGTTAAAAACCTTAGTCGTAAGATTTTTAGGTTATCTTGTAAATAGACGTATATCTCTTTTCTCCCAACTTTTCAGTCTTACTTTCCATTTACTTTTCTGATAGTCTTTAGTCGTTTTATAACTATGTATAAGTTGCTATAGTGAACGCTACCTCTAAGAGTGGGTCCCAAAATACATGTAGTCTCGCCCGTGTCCTTTGTACCTGTTATAGTTATTTAAAATTTCAGGTACAAAAGTGGGACCAATGTTACGTCTTGCGCATTCAGAGAAACGGTAAAAACACGGCTCGGCGCAGCACCATAAGTTAAAAATCCGATGGCACGTTTTTATTCAGGAATTTATTTAAGATTCAACGTAAGTAAAAACGGGCATACGTCTCTGTCTAACCATTGGTGCAGCACTCTAGATATTAGACTATTCAGGCTAGTCAGCAACTTGCTTACTGATCTAGTAAGGCGAAGCGGTGATCATGTTGGGGTCGGCTTCCAGTCTAACCGGATTCAGTTGAATACCAGTATTTTGCATGGAGCGACTACCTATCTGACCTCCACAACCCGGTTAGTACTGGATAATACGATACCCCGTGTTATGACTGGTTTGTCAGACTTTTGGGCACTGTCAAAGACTTAACGACTGTCAAAGTCAACTGACAGCCTGTACCAACAGCTTAACGTGCTTTCCTAGGCTCGGAGGAAACTCGGTATGTAATGAGTGGTTACCAGATTATATAACCACGTGGTTAACTGGTTACCCATCCACGGACTAACCTAGGCAAGCGCAGCGAATAAGGCGAATCGGAGATCTCAGTCATATCATATCATAAAAGATAAAGAGAATTTTAGGTGATGCAGTTTTACAAACAGTAAATCTTAAACACGTAAGTACATACATGGTAAGTACATGCATCGTACGTTTAATCTAAACGGGCTAGTTTGGTTGGAACGGATGCGGCGGAAATATACCTACCAACCAATACGATCGAATCTATTTTATTTTAACGGTGACTCTCTGGCCGCCGGATGTACGGTCTAGATCTGGAGATTAAAGATCAAATATCTATTATATCCAGTCCGGATTTGCAGCTAGACTAGTCTGGACGGAAATTAGACTTTATGCATGATTTAAATTAAATAATGGAAACTTTTATTAACGTGGTTTTTATGTTGAGGTTGGTGATTGGTGATAGAAAATGGAGTCTATTGCTTATGGTGTACATTGCTTATAAGCACTGCACCGGATCGGTATTAACTCATGATCAACAGCCTGACTTCGCCCCCTGCTGAGTATAGCTCCATCTTTGTTTGTGGTTGTAAGCTCCACGTTGCAAGAATGTCGTCTGCCTATCGCGCCTCCGGACGTCCAACTCTCCAGTCTTTGGACGGGTGTCACCTTGTTTCGCAGACAGAAATTTGACAGAATTTCGTTTCCCAGAAAATGTTTCACATAATATTTAGTCCCCGTATTTTTATTTCGAATATTTTTGTTTCGACTACTATTTACTTGAATGAAAAATATTTTACAGAAACACAATTCAAAGAATTTTACAATCACATTTTTTTATTTGCCCAACTTATCAAACAGCAGAATTATTTTTCAACGAATATTGTTTGTTCGATGTATGTTTCCATGGTATTTTATTTCAACGAAATTATTAACCTTAAATTAAAATATTGTCTTTAAAAGTCAATATGTTGTACTACAAAAGTTAGTGACAGAAACGAATGGCTGCAAAACAGACTCCACGTAGTCTTGTTTGCCCTACCCCTAGAGTGTAATTTAAGCCCGCGTAGGCGCGGAGGGAAGAGGCGGCCCGCGAGTTGAGGAGCAGGTGGTTTCTAAAGATCGCCGCCGCGGCTGAGGCTGGCCGGCTTGCCGGCCAGCAAGCCGAAGCTGCGGTGGTGAGCGTTAATACCATCTGCGACGATAAACTTGCGTGGGGCCGCCGGAGCCCCGCAGCGCCGGAGCAGTGACAGAAACCTTGCCTGTTGCATGCTACATGCTTGCATGCATGCTGCAAGTTGCATGGTTGCTTGCATGCATGCTGCAAGTTGCATGCTTGCTGCATGCTGCATGCAACAGGCATGGACACCATTAGTGAGAATAACAAGATTGTTTTCCTGCTTGACAATAATTTACCCGCATTATTTATGTGAACCCGGTGTTGTAATTTTGTAGGAGGGTATGCATTTTTCAAAGGTTTGAATTTTAGAAACTGTCAGTCGATTAAAATGTATTCTTCGTAATAAGTTTTATGTGAAACAAACAATATGTGGATAAATAATATTTGATTTGTTATTCTATGATATGAATATTCTAACATTAAACTTTATTTGAAACAAAAATCGATGATTTAAATTTCTTCAAAGTAAGTATTCTGCGTATTGATTATTCTATGAAATGATAATATGAGAAACAATTTATGTGAAACAAAATTCGATTAAACAATTAGCGATGAAACAACGCACAACCCTTTGGACGCCTGTCACTCACAGCTTTACTCCACCAGCAAGCGCAGCATGACCACTGTAGAAACGAGTTTTGCCTACGGAAGAATCGACATAATGACCGATAGACAATGACGATATGTCAGTTTGTCGATTCTTCCAACGACATTGCCCGTTTCTACAACGGTCATGCTACGCGTGCTACCATCACCGCGCCTACACACCGCGCTACTACTATAAAAGTCAAATTCAAAATTATTTATTTGCATCAAATGGGCCTCACCTCATTTTGTTTTATTATCTTATCTCGATCCGAGGCGAGGCAATAGCGAGACAGTTCTTATGAGAGTGCGTTGCAGTATGGAGTTTCATAAAAAAAAAACACCGGAGCACCCGAGTTGAGGGTATGCAATGTCGTACTAATTACAGAATATCATTAAGCTGATAGAGAAAAGCTATTTGTTCGTATTTTCCCTGAGCATGATCGCTTTTAAGTGCTAATATCCGCTGACCATCGGGTAATAGGAACGCCGCGCCGTGTGCTGGGAATAGGTCACGAATCGTGCCAGTTGCAAGAGCCACACCCGATGCATATTAATTCTTTACTTTTAAAAGTTGCACGCAGACTCAAAATGACTGCACTGGTTCAGCATTGCCTCTGCGAATTGGTCAGACGATGCTGTTATACTTATAAGTGTGCTTTGTGGGTGCGCCAAAGTTCACCTAAATTTTCAACTCCGATAATTGGAAATCCGAAAATGTTCTTCCTAACATTTTTCATCCTAACAATCGCAATTCCTAACTACTCTGTCTCTAATGTTCTAATTCCGAAGCATTCAACTTCATAATGTTAATAGCAATAATCATCTATTATACTTTTATTGCTTTTCCTATATTTTCTCAACATAACCTTCTTTTACACTATTATTCAAAGTCATATCTTTTTTGTTTAGATGTATTTTTTATTAATTAAAGCGTCTTCTTTAATTTTATTTAAAGCGGTGTGTACCCGCAAAGATATCCATAGGTTAGGTTAGAACTGTGACCAACTACCTCGAAATTGGTCGCGAAATTTTTCTAAGTATTTTTTTCATGGTGGGGGCACTATAAATGTCATCTTCTACTCACATATATTATTTATTACACTTGGTAAATGTTTCTTTCTGAGTATGAGTGAAAATATTATGGTTATTATGTTTAGGGATAATAGCGTTATGCAAAAAAACAGTAGGAGTTGAAATATATTTACAATAATGATATTATTAATTACAATTTTCGGAAACATGAGTGTTATGAACATCGCCGGTAGCACTAGAAATAGTATGAATGAAAACTTTAGGATGAAAAATTTTAGGAAGAGTGATCATTCGGATTACAAATCATTAGGAAGAACAATTTCGGGTAAAGAACTTTAGGTGAGCCAATATGGACCCGTGCTTTGTAGTATGTAGTATACATTTTGTAGTATGTAGTTTAATAGGGGTCCATATTGGCTCACCTAAAGTTCTTTACCCGAAATTGTTCTTCCTAATGATTTTTGTAATCCGAATGATCACTCTTCCTAAAATTTTTCATCCTAAAGTTTTCATTCATACTATTTGTAGTGCTACCAGCGATGCTCATAACACTCATGTTTCCGAAAATTGTAATTAATAATATCATTAATGTAAATATATTTCAACTCCTACTGTTTTTTATCATAACGCTTTTACCCCTAAACATAATTACCATAATAATTTCACTCATACTCAGAAAGAAACATTTACCAAGTGTAATAAATAATATATGTGGGTAGAAGATGATATTTATAGTGCCCCCACCATGAAAAAAATATTTAGAAAAATTTCGCGACCAATTTCGAGGTAGCGCTCGCCGGCCGCTGCCGCGGCACCGCTCGCTTCGCTCGCTCGGCTCGCGCGTAGTTGGTCGCAGTTCTAACCTAACCTAACCTATGGATATCTTTGCGGGTACACACCTCTTTAAATAAAATTAAAGAAGACGCTTTAATTAATAAAAAATAAATCTAAACAAAATAGATATGACTTTGAATAATAGTGTAAAAGATGGTTATATTGAGAAAATATAGGAAAACAAATAAAAGTATAATAGATGATTATTGCTACTGACATTATGAAGTTCAATGCTTCGGAATTAGAACATTAGAGACAGAGTAGTTAGGAATTGCGATTGTTAGGATGAAAAATGTAAGGAAGAACATTTTCGGATTTCCAATTATCGGAGTTGAAAATTTAGGTGAACTTTGGCGCACCCGTTTAATAGAGATAATCTCAAAATATTCGAGAGAACTTATTACTTCATTGTGTTTTGACCTTTATTCTAGAATTTTTTGCTGTATTGAAGACCATGCCTGTTGATGAAAACAAATAAATTTAGAAAAACATTCCTACAGGGCGGAGAAATCAAACCTGAAACCTGTTAGTGTAGAACCCAGTCAGCTCAGCCACTACGTTAACTTGGTTTTCAAGATATAACGTTCACACCAAAACCAATCCATTCTACCCAAAATATTTCCAGTACTTCGTTCCCGTGTGATAATTCCTAACCTCCACACGGCCTAAGCCACGCAAAAAGCTGATAACTCCATAAAAAACCTTATCTATAAAAGATTAGCTCTGAAAAAACTTTCAGCTTGGAGGGTTTCATTCATATCTGAACGAGCACAAAAGCTCAACTGGGGAAGTACGGCTGGATCCTATTTCTTATATATTACGCGTAATAGATCAACGGTTTAGGGGCCAATAGTGATCAAAAAGTGGGTTAGTGTTGCGGCGATTGCGTCGTAAATCACTAGTTATTCGCGCTTGTGTTATTTTTCGTGTTTTTTTTTTATAGTATAGTAGTATACAGGGTGGATGCGACACTGACGCACAAATGGCTATCACGTAAGTAGTACATCATTCCGAACCCACCACATCGAAAAAAACAACAGATTGTGAGGTTTAGAACGATGTACTGAATTCGTGGTTACCACCTGTGAGTTGGTGTCCTTCTCACTCTGTATACGGTCCGAGTTTTACCAGTCTGTAATAATGGTTACAGCTCAGATGGCTAAAGTTTTTTTCATATAGAGAAGTCGGACGTTCACTTTAGTCGTCACGCTGATTCTGTCCCGATTTTTTTTTATACTCCTTTAAATGTATAGCGGACAAACTGGTCCGGACAGGTTGCCAACCATGTGTTTTTTGATTGTACTGATTGATTGATTTGATTGTACTGTTCTGAAGTATCTACCAGTGTGAAAAGGCCCTCACACTGGTAGATACTTCAGAACAGTACAATCAAAAAACACATGTTTATCTGCTTTTGGTCAAAGCAGATAGATATGTGCTTTTTGATTAATTCAATCTGCGTTAACAAGTACCAAAGGTTCTATAACTTCAAAACGACTACCACTGAAAGGGAATAACACACATTATACTCGTCAGTCGAGAAAAAAAATACCAATCGAATTGAGAACCTCCACCTTTTTTAAGTCGGTTAACTAGAACAAAGGATGACACTAATTTCATAAAAAAATCTCTCATAATTGTGTTGATAGATTGATGTTTGTACGAAGTGTTTACTTAAGGTACTTGTCACCCTCACAAACTCAAAGGTCCATTAGTCTTTGCCACAGACACTAGATGGCGCCACTTCGTCCATTACACAGAGCAAAAGCAAAGAGATTGGTAAAAACTTCAGACGGCTTTTTGAGTTTTTGAATAGAACTTAATTAATGGTTTTCAGCTGTTTTATGAGCGATAAAATAACAGTTATTGAAAGTTTTTCAATCCTTTCCAAATTGATTTATCACCATTTGCGGCATTTTTGTGCCGAATATTTATTTAGATCTAATCTCAGTTTCGTACAGGCTAAAGACTTGAAATAACGTAGTGATTTCTTTCTAATATACGTAAGTTTTATACAGACATAAAGTCATCATCATCTGCCTAGCCTTTTCCAAAACTATCTTAGGGTCGGCTTCCAGTCTAACCGGATGCAGCTGTGTACCAGTATTTTACGTGAAGCGGCTGGCTGTCTGACCTCCACAACCCAGTAATATATGAGTAAGAGATGACTGGATGTCAGACTTTTGGCTTCTGCTACTCGTAACGACTATCAAGATCTATAAATGACAGCCGGGACCAACGGCTTAATGTGCTTTCCGAGGCACGGAGGAAACTCGGTACGTAATTATTGTCACCCATCCACGGACCAACCTCGGCAAGCACGGCTCAACTTTAAAGATCGACCCATGCGGCTGTTATTATTTAGCCGAGGTCCTCATAAACATAAAGTAAATAAATAAATTATCGTTATCATTAATCGTCATCATCATTTCAGAGCGGAATCACCGTTGGGTGTAGGTCTCTCGTTTCTTCTGCCTTACTTCTAACCTTAACGATATTGTTAACCCAACGCGCTTTCGGACGGCCCTGTTTTCTATGTTTTATACACATAAATACACCTTTACGAATAAATTCTCTAAATGATGATGAAAACAGCTTCAAAGCAGTTTTAGATGGTAATAGTTATAGTAGTTTACATGGTATAAAACAATGCGGTGACACAGACAGACACGAAAAAGCGCCATCAATATACTATGCTTTTGCCCGCGGCTTGGCTCGTGTAAATTTAGAATTTAACAATAACCGTCTCGGACACGTGGCGCCATCTATTATCATAAGAACGTTATTGTTGTTTTTCTCGGGAACAGTACTTTTTTTCGGGATGAAAGGTATCCTATATGCGTTTCTGTACACCTGACAACATACATATATGCAAAATTTTAGTTTTAGTTTTTGGGCGTCAAGAGGTAACAAAAAACAAACTTACTTTCGCATATTTATAATATTAGTTAGGCTTAGGATTAAGACTAGCTGTTCCCCGCGAATTTCGTCCGCGTGAAATCATTAAAAAAAATATAACTTAACTTTTTTAATAAGAAGATGCACGAAGTCCTAAAATTATTTTTCTGGTATAAAAGTAGCCGAAGTTACTCCTTATAAATTCAGCTATCTGTCCGTAAAAAGTCCTAACAAAATCGGTCCAGCCGTTTCGGAGATTATCCGGAACAAACATACAGACAGACAAAAATTGAATAATTGTTTTTTTTTATAAGTACCGTATACACTTTCTTATAACCGTATGCATTCAGCAGAAAGCTGTTATTTTGAATTTACAAACAGACTCTTCTATTTATTTGTATAGATACATTATGTACCAAATAGATAATTTTGTCAAGGCCCATGGTAGAATATCGTGTAGATTTCTTCAGTAAGAAGGCTAGAAGAATGGTTATAGATAAGGGCACTACCCATCGGCACACACATTAGGCCTTCATAACCTTATTCTGTGTGCGGTCGTAAGCAAATATTGACATTAACCACCCGTACCAAGTAATTTGTGAGGAGTGAGGAGCTCGTGGCTAAATAATAACAGCCGCCCGGGTCGATCTTTAAGGTTAAGCCGTGCTTGCCGAGGTAGGTCCGTGGATGGGTGACCATAATTACATATCGAGTTTCCTCTGTGCCTCGGAAAGCACGATAAGCCGTTGGTCCCGGCTGTCATTTGTAGATCTTTGACAGTCGTTACGAGTAGTCAGAAGCCAAAAAGTCTGACATCCAGTCTTACCAAGGGGTATCATATTACCCAGTTACTGGGTTGTGGAGGTCAGATAGGCAGTCGCTTCATGTAAAATACTGGTACTCAGCTGCATCCGGTTAGACTGGAAGCCGACCCCAAGATAGTTTGGGAAAAGGCTAGGCAGATGATGATGACCAAGTAATTTGTGAACCGTACTCTGAAAACGTTAAATTAAAAACATAACATCACGCCTGTAATACCCGAAGAGTAAGGCAGAGGTGTGCCTGATAGTACACACATATTTCGCAAGTTATATTTATGTCCCGAGTAATAGGGGGCGAGCCTATTGGCATCCACCGGGCTCAAATGAAGACTCCGTGGCTGCTACTGAGAATTTTTTAATAGAAAAAACCCATTAATACTTAGCTCGCCATGGGAAAAGAACCTAGGACATAATGCTCAATCCAACGAGGCAGGCCTATTAAATTACTAATTCCTTGTTATAAGATTTTATATACCAGTGCCAACTTCGGAAGCTGTACGTCGATTCTGTAAAATTCAGACGATAACTCACATCTCACATCGCAATCCACTGTCACTTCGTGTAAGCTTCAAAATGACCTTGATTTTGTAGCCAAGGGAATTTACCTTACAGAATGCCACTTCTTACGTCATCTCATACTTTATCTGTCAAAATCTCCCTGTTAATATAGTTCTACTCACTGACACGCTCGTAGTGGTGGCGCTAGTGTAAATTCGAATTATCAACCGGGTTTTTAGAATGCCAATCAAGAAACTCACAGCGGATTCAGATTCGAAGTTCTAAGTGAGGTCTTACAGAATCACACCGCTGAGCGTAAGCTAATATCATTACAACTAGTGCTTTTAAACTTATACAGGATGTTTGGTAGATCGATCGACACAATGTTTTCTCTGAAGACGTTATGAAGGAGGCTTTCACCGCAAAAGGCGGCCCTACATCTACCAATACTAATCTTATTTTAACTATATCTAAGATATAAATAAAAAAAGTACACAATAAATTAAATATTAGATATTAATTAAACGTGAGTGATGAAATAAAGTTTAATAAAATCAGTTCGCTAGATTTGATCGCATCAAACAATACTAGTTTTGATGATTTGGTGATGACAAAATATTTCAATTACAGTGACAGTTTATACATAAGTTTTGTCAGTGAAAACTAGGATATGACTAACCTTATCATCGGGTCATTTAGTTCCCTTCAAAATGGTTGAGTTGAATGATGGCTGATCCATTCGTCATGTTCGTGAACGGGCGCTATCAGTTGTGCCTGGTCTTATTTGCCACGGGTTATTTCGAACTAATTATGTATTTTATTTTTTAATTGTCTTTTTTTAATTTTACTATGGACACTTTTAACGTGTACGTCTTGCTACATCGTTCTTACATAATGTACCATCTCAACATGAATGATGTAACCAAGGCTTTTGTAACAAGATTCTGATTTAAAAGAGTGTCCATGGAGTTTCTTGCCCATTCTTCTCCATAGAGATCTTCGCTTTGGAATGGGCAACTACAGTACTTTCACAGTTATTATGTCTTGTGACTGGGACTGTAGCTTCATTTTTATTGTTGTTTGACTATTCAAAAGTGCCTGTAATTGGCTTACTTGAAATAAATGATTTTGATTTGATTTGATTTAATTTGATTTGATTTGACTTATCACCGTAACAATGGTATCGGTCTATCTTCCAAACAACCTGTACAAAAGTCCAAGGAAATGCTCGCAATGTAGGTAGGAAGAGAGAATTTCAAATAATATAAGTACGAGTAAAATGCAAATGGTCAGGCGGCCATGGATTCTCAATAATCTCCGCTGAAAAGCGTCGTTAACAAAAGTCACGTAGTAGCCAACAACAAGGAACTTATCCTCACAAGTTTAAATATAAGGCTATATAAACGAGTCGCTGATGTATTCTGACCCTTGTGTCTTTCCATTAAGGTTGGTAATGTGTACTTTTGACTGTTTGAGAACCAGAACCCTTGATGCCCTTTGAATGTCTAGACTGAATGGGACTGTTAATTCTTTTACATTGATATTCAGAAATCGAGTTATATTTAGTTTTTGAATCGTAATTTAATTGAATGGAAATTCAGTCAAGTACACTTTTAGTGAAAGATCGTTATAGGTAATCAATGGCCTGAAAGTC
Organism: Cerastis leucographa; assembly: GCA_963082945.1. NCBI lineage: Eukaryota > Metazoa > Arthropoda > Insecta > Lepidoptera > Noctuidae > Cerastis > Cerastis leucographa. Next base: position 5,037,537 of record OY720359.1, read on the forward strand.
TGATAACCAGTCTTACCTAGGGGTATCATATTTCCCAGTACTATCTGGCCTGTGGAGGTCAGATAGGCAGTCGCTTCATGTAAAATACTAGTATTCAGCTGCATCCGGTTGCACTGGAAGCCAACAACACAATCAAAATTTAATTTAATTATTGTGAATGTGAGGACCATGTAGGTCACATTTTTTTTTTCTCTCCCACCGCTGTCTGGCAGTTTGAGTACTTTAAGCGACCTACCCAAATGTCCTTTCTTTGGTATTGTTCGTCGTTGCGTTGAGCTCCTTGAGTTATAAGTCGAGCTACACGATAACTGACAAATGCTTGCACTGACTGGACAGGTCCACTCAAATCTGTGTGGTTCTTTCTTTAAAAGACCATCTCAGACACTAATCTGCATAGTCCTCATGTAAATTGAGCAATGTCTGGACTTTAAAAGAGCAACAAGTTAACAGAGAACCTCTGAGTTTGTTTTGGCTGTTTCTTCTCAGAGTAGTCAGGTACGAAACACCGGCCCCATCTAGATTAAAAAAAATTACGTGTAAAAGTGTTTGTAAAAACCTATTTGCAAAATAAACATCATTTATCATTTAAAAAAAGGCTCTTCAGACGATGAACTTTTGATTGTAAGTTAATTGTCTTTACTACTCTCAACCTATCGATTCGATTTGTAATAAACACACAGAATCCAAAAACGAAATTCTTGTGAAATATTTTAACGCAAACTTTTTCGATGGTATGCATAAAAGTTGGTGGAATCGAATTCTGAACATCATTCAGAAGTTTGAAAGTCGAAAGCACACATTGAGGGCAAAACACATAAGTACATTGCAAATCGTGAACTTTACCTGGAAGTCTCAGGCAGATTTAAATATTGAAATAAGACTATGGAAAGGTAGACTCAAAGTTGATATTGATCTTTGCGATGGTAAAGCAATAACGAGGTCATCATCTCATATCATGATTATAATCATTCTCCTGTCCTTATCCCAATTTATTTGGGGTCGGCGCAGCATGTCTTCTTCTTCCATACTTCTCTATTACTTGTCATCTCAGCAGTCACCTGGGGGGTTACTATAACGCTTAAAACATTATTGTTCCATTCCTATTCCAGAGTGGGCAAGAGATGGAGCTAGACGACCTGTATAGCTCCGTCTCTTTTTCACTCTGGAATAAGAATGGAACAATAATGTTTTATGACGTCATGGTACGCCACCTGCTCTCATCTGCCGAGCCTTTGGCTAACTATGTTGGGGTTGTTTTTGACGTTGTGGAAATCCTCGATGGATGGCCTGTCAGACTCGTACTGACTAAAACCACACCTGTGTTCCCTCGCACACTTGCGTTGAGGGGCAGCGGGATCTAATGCGACTTCCACTGCCCCGGACTAGTGCCCGCTTGACCTGTGCGGGCCTCGTTCCTGGGAGGAGTGGGGTGTACTCTCTCCGTTACGACCATAAGAGGCGCGCGTGGAACACAATGCGCCGCCGTCTCGGGTCCAGTATGTGGGGGGTGACGAATGTGTTGGGCTTGGCTTCTAGTCTAACTGGATTTAGCTGAATACCAGTATTTTAGATTGAGCAACCAATATTTTAGTGGCCCTAATAGTACTATATTTTATTATTATAATTATAACTTTATTATTCCATGGCATAACCTCAAAATAATGCTTTCAAAACCTAAACCCGCATTAAAACAAAAATAACAATAACCAAAAAGTTTGTCCAAAATTACAACGAAAAGAAATTGTTATTATAACCTACCATAACCTCGTTTGTTCACATATTCGCACGAATTCGATAAAATATTTTTTCTTGTGAATCAAATTCAATTTCGAATTCCTATGACCCAGTTTCTTTGGTTCAAACGAAAATTATTTCCTTTAATTTTGTTTGAGATTTCCAAAACAAAAGGATTAAATTATTTTGCGGTATGAGTAAATCAGATTTGAAGAAAAGCTCATAAGTATTTAATTTGGATTAAAATGTATTATAGTGAAACAAGTTACAACGAAATGATACCGTCTACGACGTAGGCCGCTACGCCGTAGACGCTCGTAGATGGCTACGAAAACCAAGCATAGAGGTTGTAAAGACCAAGGTTTGAATCTAAAACTGACTTTTTATGAATATCAAATCTTGGATCTAGTTTCCCTCTGAAATATATCTTTGTGTTGTTATTATTTTAATAAAATGTAATGAACTTTTACGTAAATTGGCGTCGTAAACTTTAATATGTTTATGTTGAAATTGGCTGCAGGTGTTCTTGGAAAACTTTATTAGTTTGTTTTTCTTACTTAAAAATGTTAATCACCTTACTTTTTATGTTAGGATTTAACTTACTGCAAATATAAATAAAAAGGAGCTCGAGGAGGAGGAGGAGGAGCTCGTGGTTAAATAATAACAGCCGCATGGGTCGATCTTTAAGGTTAAGCCGTGCTTGCCGAGGTTGGTCCGTGGATGGGTGACCATAATTACATATCGAGTTTCCTCCGTGCTTCGGAAAGCACGTTAAGCCGTTGGTCCCGGCTGTCATTTGTAGATTTTTGACAGTCGTTACGAGTAGTCAGAAGCCAAAAAGTCTGACATCCAGTCTTACCAAGGGGTATCATATTACCCAGTTACTGGGTTAGGAGGTTAGGTGGAGGTCAGATAGGCAGTCGCTTCATGTAAAATACTGGTGCTCAGCTGCATCTGGTTAGACTGGGAGCCGACTCCAAGATAGTTTGGGAAAAGACTAGGCAGATGAAATATAAATAAAAAGAATGAGGCATTAACGCCAAATACGAGTTTATTATAGGTATATAGATAAATAAAGATGAAAGTCCTTTTATTCAATTTTGGGAGGTTATAATCTAATCTACATTTGCATGAAGTCATGGGTTCGATTTCCAGGTTGGGCAAAGTTTTTCCATCAGGAATTTCTGAGTAGCAGCCACGAAGTCTAGATTTGGGCCCGAATGATGGAAATAGGCTCACCCTGTTTAAACATGGGACTTCAACATAACTGGGAAAATGCGAAATATCGATGTACTATTACGTAATCCTCTGCCTATCCCTTCTGGGATTACATGCGTGATGTTATTTTATATAATCTAATCTATATGGGATTAGAATATAATCGGCATGTTTCTAGTTTAATATTATACTAGGTGTTGTTTTGCATCCTCGTCAAATTCAAGGAGATAACTATGCTAATGATTCTTGTCCCGAATCAATAATAAAATGGGTAGGTTTTTTTTTTTAATGAATATACTTATATTTATGAAAATCGGTAAGTGCGAACCACCCGTGTTTTAAATGCGGCCCGTCTGATCCTCGCCCTATATCCGCGCTTACATACATACAAACAATGTCAAACGTTTATTATGGTTTTTATGGTTTAAGAACTTTATTATTCCTCATCAAGAATTAACAATAATTCACTTACTGAGAAACTAAATTTAAATAACATGTTTATGAGCGCACAGAAATATACGTTCGTAAAAAGTAACAAATATGAGGGTAAGCGATCACAATAACAAAAGTATCTAGTAGCCAATCACCAACCAAGCAAACACGGATTCAAACTAAAAGTGAGTTGTTGAACTAGATGTGGCAATGCATGGCAACATACTGATTAATAATGTTTATTGTTCATAATTGTTACTATTTGCTCATTATAAGATTTCAGCATTTTTTTAAAACAAGACATACTTTTTGCTTCTTTTATAACCATCGGTATTTTATTGTACATGTTAACACCTTCAAATTCAATGTTTTTCTTACCGTAATTACCGTAATTATTCGATAATTTCTTATTCCCTTAACCACGTTATGGTGGTTATTCTGGAATACTGACACACATAAATAACCAAAAAAAATCGGCGTTTATTAATAATTAACTAGGTACTGTAATTTTAATTGATTATTTATGTCTTTTCTAACAATCTCCTGAATTTTGACGAGGATGCAAAACAACACCTTGTATATTTTAAAAAAAAAGAAGCTCTTGTACCAGAAAATTATTTCAGCACAAAAATATGTTAAGCGTCCGATGTAATCAACTTGACCTCAATACCGGGTAAAACCGGTTTGTTCCGGGCGAAACCGGTTATCTTATGATTGGAATCGTCTGCGCTCTGCCTTATTGACTGTAGATGGCTCAAAGGATCTGGAATTTACTTTGAATTGGTCGTTTAAAATTTTATTCCATGTTTGTGAGTAGGTGTTAGTTTTCTGATAGCTGTTGAATATCTTCTTTTTATATTATGCAGTAGCACGCAACTACGTCTGCGTCACATTTTTCCCGTTTTCGCAACATTATTCATTACTGCTCCGCTCCTATTGATCGTAGCGTGATGATATATAGCCTATAGCCTTTCTTAATAAAATTATAAATAATATCACGCTTGTAATCTACGAAGAGTAAATCAGAGGTATACACGGGTGTAATTACATGAGAGAGTACCCAGATTTCGCTGGTTCATTTTTCCGTGATTCCTTACACATAAGTTTTCATAATTACGTTATATATAAGTTTTACTAAAGGTTTTACTATTTTCAAAGCAAATCAAATCAAATATTTTTGTTTCAAATAGGCCTACATGGGCACTTATAAAACGTCGACAAAAAGGTGCTCGGTTCGGGTTGGTCGTTTCTTATAGAGAAGAACCGGCAAGAAACTCCAAATCAAATCAAATCATTTATTTGCAATGAATGTAGGTTACATTAAAATTCAGGTGGAATAGGAAGGAGTGAGCCATGTACATTCTGCCTGAAAGTAGGCACGCAAAAATTATAAAAATTGTTAAGATTCTAAAAATACAAATTCAGATGTCACAGTTAGAATTATTGCAATTATACATAATACACTAGTTAATATTGAAACATGACAAATTAAAATGGTACTAAAGAATAAAATAAAAAATTAATGTAATTATGTTAGTTAATGTCCAAGATAATATTCATTATATTTATTATACACATCGCTGATTAAAAAGTTGTGTCCATTAAAAAATCATTAATCGAATAATAACATTTTTCTGTTAGGAGGGCCACAACTTTCTTTTTAAAGTTTTTAATTGTATCATTTTTTATTATATCTGGCAATTTATTGTATATAGTAGGACCCATACAAATAACACTTTTTCTCATTAATGCAGTGTTACAGGACTCGGTTTGTAATAAATTTTTATATTGATTTCTGACTGGTCGTTTTCGAGTTTCTGTCATAGTGGGAAAAAGGTTTTTATTGGTCTTTACAAACATGGCCATTTCCAGAATATACAATGATGGAAATGTGAGCAATTTTAGGGACTTAAACTTTGGTTCGCAACTGTCTGTGGTCTTCAAACCACACATCGCTCTAATGCAACGTTTTTGCGCCTTGAATATGTACTCCCTTGAGCTGCAATTGCCCCAGAAAATAATACCGAGTCTTAGAACTGATGCAACCAGACCATGATAAGCTACTAATGTTGTTTGAATGTCAACTTTCCTGGACAACTTTGAGAGGACATATGCCGCTGTATTCAACCTTTTGCAAATTTCCTCTGCTTGTGGTTGCCAATTAAGTTGTCGGTCAATGTAAATTCCTAAAAATGTTGCTACTTTAACTTGGTCAATTTTTTGTTTATTGTAGTGAACCGATACTTCTTTTAAAATTGTGCGTTGATGGAAGTGCAGTATGTTAGTTTTTTGTAAATTTATCACCAAGTTGTTTCTGTCAAGCCAATGTACGATATCTTCCAGCGTCTTATTTATGTCTTGTTCATAGCTATCTGGATGGTCCATGGTATTTATTGTTGGGCACATTCATGATTTCAGAAGAACGTACGGTTTTTTTCACAGTTGCTACAGGCGGTCATTGGCCCGAAAGTCTGACAACCACTCTTACCAAAGGGTATCGTATTACCCAGTATTAACTGGTCTGTAGAGCTCAGATAGGCAGTCGCTCGTCTTAAATACTGGTATTCAGATGCATCCGGTTAGCTTTGAAGCCGACCCTAACATAGTTGAGAAAAAGCTAGGCATATGATGATGCTTGGTTTTTCTCACGATACCACATAGTGACATGGAGATTGTCTCATGAAGTAATACGTACTATCAATTACCTGGGTATCGGACCACGGTAAGGACTATCCTTACTTGCAGCGTTAAAACAGTTAAAAACTTTCTATTCCTTGGTTCCTTTTTGTCATATTCCTATTGGTCGAAAAACGGTGCTCAAACATCTGGGATCATTAACAGAGCCTAATATTTTTTTAAAACAAAACATATTATTATTTTAAAAAAGGGTCACGTATTTTTTACCAATAGTGGACCGCAAACTATTTGTGCGGACCAATAGGAGTAAGGGTATTAAATAGATGTGGTCATCGGGTGCACGGGATTTTGTTTGAAAAGAGTGCCTATTCCCACTTTCCCGATAGTACATACAAGGTGTTGTTTAGCATCTTCGTCGAATTCAAGGAGCTAACTACGCTAATGATTGTCGACGCGACCCATTATTAAAATGGGTTGTTTTTTTTCTTTTTTCTAAATCGATAAGTGTGAACCATCCTTGTTTTATGATCCTCGCCCTATAACCGCAACCGCTTTTACACATACTTGACAAACAATCTCAAACGTTTGTTCGATAATTTCTTATTCCCTAAATCACGTTAAGGTCTGAAATACTGACAAATTTAAACAATAAAACAACAGCGTTTATTAATAAATAACTAGGTACCGTAATTAAAATTGATTATGTATTTTGTGAAACCTCCTGAATTTTGACGAGGATGCAAAACAACACCTTGTATAATTTATGTTTAAGCAAAAATAGCAATCGATCTTAACGCTATTTTCTTCCATAGTTTCTACAGGTAAATAGATACCTACTCTCTATTTTGATCGAGGCCCATTTCCTATTGATTTGAAACTTAGTAACTTGTCATACCCTTGTCATACAACGATAGTAATTTCCTTTCCACTTGGCTAAAATGTAGATGGTAGAAAATGTACCGATGTCAATCTAGATTTAGATATTATATTTACTATAAAATTCTGAAATTTATTCATTCACAACGGGCAACAAACTACGGCATCTATAAGGATCAAATTTTCTTCACGAATTCTACACATAAGTGCGAGCACTAGGAAAATAATTTTGACAATTCATCCCTTAAAGTGGTTAAATTGGAGATGAAAGTTCGTTATTTATGCTCAAGGCAAGTCCTTTCTTTGCATGAATTGGTAGCTATAAAGGTATTTAATAGAAAGCGGGCCAAAACAAACTTAACATAGATGGCTATTTGTTTTAAATTAAGTGATATTGAAACTGACAGAAGTTAGATTGCCTTCCAAGTAAGGCTGTCTGCACTGTTTGAGTGATGTGCTTGTAAAATCTGACATTGTCCTGTTTAGGAGCATGGGGTCTTTTGTTTTACTTACTGCAGCGGCATTTCTCATATGACCCCTCCTGCTCTGCTCTCGGCGGAGCAGAAGGGAGTGTCAGACTTGTACTGACTAAGACCCATCCATATTCTTTCTCAGGCCTTTGTGTTCCTGGGCCACGGTATCTCTTTCGAACAGTCCTGCAGCCTACTTTGTGCTATCCTAACACCCATATTCTAAAACCCTTCCCAAATCCATTTTTGAACTAAGTTGACCGTTGTCGCCATGACAAAAGTTGAAAAAATGCACGAAATCGTATTCCTAGAATTTCTGGGCCGCAATTGGCGGATGTTCGAATAAGGTACCTCCTCACACTATCTATCTTTGTCAAACCCCTAGTCGCATCCTGTTTCAATCAATGCTAAAGATGTCCTATGTCACTTTAATGAATGTTAAAGATGTTTATAATTAATAGTTTTCCGGTACTTCTTTGACAGATGAAAAGTAGGCGTTTATATGTCAATTTATAAACAAATAGGGCGGGATGTAAACGTGGTTAGTCCAACTTAAGTTCAGTTCATGACTAAGAATACCAGTGTTAGACTTCATACAAACACTACTAACAACAAGAAAAAAAAATCAAAATCAACGATGTTGTGTAGAGGACCCCTTACAGCTTCATTATACATCTCTGTTTGGTTGTATTTGAGTTTGGTCTGTTGGTTTGTCTCGTGATGTTACCCAAGACAAATTCGGTATTCTGGACAAATCGAAGAGAGACGGTATAGTCGGTGTCTTTCTTTGTATTATCAATTTATGCCGACCAAATGAGAACGTGAGTTTTATGTTTAAATCATCTTTAATTTAGAAGTTTTGATAACGTAGGAACTGTACCTATTGTGCACCCACTATTTGGCAATTAAGTCCCATGTAATAGGGACGAGCTTATTGACATCAAACGGGCACAGGTCTCGATTCCGGGCTGCTACGGAGAAATGTAATTTAAATAACTCTCCCCTCCTGCGAATATAACCCATGCTTAGCTGTAGAGCTAGCCATCACTAGACCGAGCCAGTAATAAGTTTAAGAAAATATGTATAAATCAACAAACCTTAATAAAGTAGACCACTTCAAGAAACGATCGCGCTTCACCAAGCCCGCCATCTTTGTCATTTCGTCAATCCTATAAAAGGGTTCTCGAGTAATATCCACAATATAACGACAAAGAAAGGATATTCAAAGATTTATATGAAACATGATAATCCTTTCAAAGCGAAATAAATCGTATATAAAAATCATAAAGCAATATAAGGTTTAAGGTTGTCAAACATGGTTATATGTTTCCGAAATACGAGCGGTTGAACTTTTTATATTACCTTTATCTGTTTTTTTATTTATTGGCACGTACCAAAATATCAATATATAAAAACAATAGAGGGTGAACGTTCGGCCATAAATCCTAGGGCTACATCCCGTCTGGTAACTTTCCCTATGGAAAACTATACAAAAGACGTGCAAAAAAAGTGCAAAACAGTTCCATTTCGTAACCACTAATAGTATTTTAATCTTCAAACATTGAGTCCCGTCTCGGAACCCATAATTTTCAACGGTTTTTGAACCGTACAGTCAGCAAAGTTAGAACTAAACTTTTTATTGATGTTGTAATTTTTTGTCTCTCTAAGGTTTGTTACGAGGTAACTCGATTTAGAATTTGAACAGAAAGTACTAGGACAGCAGAATCATGAAGATGTCGTTGCAGCTAAAATCGCCATTTTAGTGAATACCCTTCAAAAATTGCCTGCATGAATTTAATGAGGTATTTATTCTAACAGTTCCGTCTGCACTCTTATACAAAGTACCAAAATACTAGGCTGGCTGGCATCCATTTAATATGCTGTTTAAAAATGGGTCCTCAGTAAACATGCATATGTGCTTGAACATGCTACTTACATTTCCATATGAACTTGTCTCAAGAAATTCTAACCTATCAGAATCGGGGTGCAAAAAAGTTTGAGCTCGCTTCGCTCGCTCTTGCATCCTACAAGGGCTCCATTATTTTAAAGTGACCATGGTCTCCAATTGGTTAAAGACGGCACTGCATATTACGTGTGGTATTTTTTTAGTAGTTCTTCTGAGTCCTAACTGTACTTGACAAACAAAAAGGTTACGAAATGAGACTCAATGTATGAAGATAAAAATCTTTTATGATGGTATTTTGTTTAGTTGTCGAAATGGGAAAGTTACCAAATGGGATGTACTCACGGCACGACGGCGATTTATCAAAATGTCAAAAGATGCACACACCTGTGTAGCTTCGACCTAATTCTTGTTAGAGAATCATCCTTATTGGTAACTCTAACAAGGCAAAATGTACCGTAAGTCCCCTTTATAGCGTTTCTAATGTTTTTACGGCGTGTTAAGAGGAATTTCGGACATGAAATGTAGCCGTGAACCCCTAGAGATGAGTATCGTCATTTTATTTCTGTTTTGACGTCTATTCTCGAGGTAGATCGGTTTGAGAGGAGCTACAAAAAGTTTGTTTTTGTGTTACATTAGGATATTGCTTCACACCGTATCTAAACGGCCGATATTTAGGTCATACTGGTTCGTAGATAGGGAGCTCGTGGCAAAATAATAACAGCCGCTCGGGTCGATTTGCCGGTTAAACCGCGCTTGCCTAGGTTGGCCCGTCGATGGGTGACCACCCATTACATAACGAGTTCCCACCGTGCCCCGAAAAGCACGATAAGCTTTTGGCCCCGGCTGCAATTTGTAGATCTTCGACACCGAGTTTCCTCCGTGCCTCGGAAACCACGTTAAGCCGTTGGTAGTCGGCTGTCAGATAGGTGTGTAGATCTTTGACAGTCGTTACAGGTAGTCAGTGGCCCGAATTTCTGAAAACCATTCTTACCAGGGGTTATCGTATTACCCAGTACGAACTGGGTTGTGGAGGTCAGATAGGCAGTCGTTTCATGTAAATACTGATACTCAGCTGCATCTGGTTAGACTGAAAGCCGACCCCAACAAAGTTTGGGAAACGGCTAGCCAGATGACGATCATGGGAATGCATAAAGAATAACTTGTCCGCCATCTTTGGGGGTCCGCCATATTAGATTCAGAATGATGTCACTTAGCTAACCAAAACCGCATCACACACAGCAAGCGGGCACGGGACGAGCGCTGGTGTACGGCCTCTATATTTCATTTTCTTATAAGGACGACATCACACAAAGAGCGTACAGGCAGGAGGAGAGAGTGGAGAGTGGAGTGGAGGTGTGGAGGTCAGATAGGCAGTCGCTCCTTGTAAAATACTGGTATTCGGCTGTATCCAGTTAGACTGGCTGCGAGCCGCTTGCTCGTAGATCAGCGCATGTTTGAAGACTCTAGACCAAAACTTGTGTACCTGAAATATGTATCTTCCAAAGGTCTTGGGAATTTCCGTCCGAAGTAACATGAAGGTACGATAGTAACGGTTTTGTTTCGTTTTACTCTCTTAGGAACGATTTACCTCGGGAAACCATATCGTGTAATTCCCAAAAGGTTGCAGAAAGTATTACTGAGCACGCAGACCTCTTTGTTTCAAAATATTAGGCTCCGTATGATTTGCAGCCGGGGCTTTTGATATAAATACGTAAGCATGATAGGAAGTATAGAAAAGTGTTGTTCACCATTCAACTTCGGGTTTCCCTAATTAAAAATAGAGGCATGTTTAAGACACTGGTACTGAATGAATACAAGATTAAAAAAAAACCTTTTAAAAAAAAAATACGTTGCCCCAACCAACACTAGGAATTTCTCTTGTTTACAAACATTTAAAAAACTGACATACACATACAGCAAGACCCGGAATAACTATCTGATAGATAGCCAAACACAAAAATTTGTTCCCTGCAGGAATTGAAGCCGAGACACGCAGCACAGCAGTCAATCACTCAGCCATCGCGCCAACCGTGTCGTCAATTTCATATTCCTTGTTAAAAGTTACGATCGTTCAAAAATAACCGCCATTAGAAATCAATTTCACTCATTCTTTCACTTTAGAACTTAGTCGAGTCGTTAACCAATTCGATTCGGTTCAATTCGTTTTTCTTACATTCTTTCATTCCCTGCCAGCGGATGCCAACGTACAAACTTTTAAACGTTTCAGTACAAATACTCGTACGAGAAAATAAAATAAGAAATCTTTGAAATATCTTAAGTGCACCGTAAGGCTGCGGTTTTTAAAACGACGGCGAGTTGACAGTGGCTTAGGGGCGACGAGCGCAGTACAACAGTATAAGCAGGTGTTACAAGAATAATCATCATCATCCTCATTAGCCTATAATGTTCCCACTGCTGGGGCCTCCTCTCCTATGAGAGGGAGTGGGCTGTCTGGACATGTCTTCGAATTTTTGGTTCTAGGACATGTCGGTTTCCTCACGATGATTTCCTTCACCGTTTTTGAGAGCAGCGATGATGAAATAAATAAACACTGGGCTACCGCTCTCTCTCGCCGTTACAAGAATATTCACCGGTAATAAATTTACATAAAATAACTTTTATTTCGGACAAGCAACATCCATTTATGGTTTGTAAAAGGAACTTTTATACTATGTTAGTTACAACTTATAATTTGTTGTATGTGTCATACGTTACAGCTTGTTGTTCGAGATGCCTCTACGAACCCCAAATATATAGGGAGTCTTACCTCCCTGCTATAGTCTTTAGGATGGTAATGCCAGTAGCTCAGAAAAGTATGTATAGATTGAATAAAAAAATAATATAAAATAACATTAATTATTATTATAACATTAATTAAATAAAATTTTCTTTAGTAAATAAGACTTCCTGTAAAATCGTTCAGACGAATCTTACGAGAATAGACTCCATCAAAGAGTGAAAAATTTTTTTAGTCACATAACTATGGATGTTTGAATCAGAGATGTTATGGATATGATGTTTCGGATAATATCGGTTTCGGATACGGTTACCGATTTGTAATTATTTCAGATTATCCGTTAGTATCGGATAGTTTTGGCTACGGATATTAGAATGACCATTGCCACCTCCTTTCCGGGAAAAAACGTCCCAATTAAACTTGACTTTGATCGCTTTTTGTCTATAGAAATCAATTTAACATTTAACACAAGACTTATCGCATAGTAGTTGCGTATCCTAGTCGCTATTATATGACAGGTGGGCTGATATTTACGAATGTGAAAACAAAATAATCGGTTTGAAAACGCACATATCCGCTCGAGTGCAAACGCTGCATCGCAAATACCATCATTCAAACTATGTTGGGGTCGGCTTAAGTCTAACTGAATGCAGCTGAATACGAGCATTCTAGATGGTGCCTACCTGACCTCCACAATCCCGTCACTAGGTAGGATACCCCTTGGCATCAGCCAGTAACAACTGTCTACAAAAGACGGCCTGGACTAACGGCTTAAGGAGAGGTCTCCGTATGATATTATGATGGTTATCGACAGATGAAGATCGAAGATCGAAGCTGGCTGATTTAACTTAGCCACGTGCTCCTCTCTGGATACGCGCCTAGACCCCGGGTTCCTAACCTGAGGGTAATTACCCCTGAGAGGGTAAAACTTGTTATTTGTGTTAATTTAGGGGGTAATTTATTTATAACATATTTATACATATATAACTTTGTGTTAATTTAGGGGGTAATTTATTTATTTATAGTTAATTAAAACGTTATAACACCAATTACAGTAATTTACATGGAAACAGAAAAAGGTAGTACATAAAGTTGACGACATTCAATAAGTTAAACTAAAACTAACACGGAACAGTGGACACTCTTGCATACTTTTTCTCACAGAACACCAGACTTATAAGCATTACTTTATTCCATTCATCCGCAAACACATCACATTCGGGGTTGGCAGTCAGAAGGGCGTTGAGCATCTCGAGAATACGACACACCGACGACTTGGCTCTGGCGATAGTTTTGGAGAAAGGTTGGACAAACAGACAGCACAAATAGCCGGCAGAGAAGACTAATTAATATGCCCAAGACAGACAAAAACTAGCGTCACTCGCGACCGCTCCTACCACACAGTTCACAGCCTTAAAAAGTTGTTGCACTAAAATGAATTTGCAGTACACCAACCTAACCATAGATATTTCTAAAGGAGAATGGCCAACCGGTAGTCACCAGGAGTGCGCATTTATTATGGGCTAAACAAACTGCGGGCTACTTATACATGGATGAGGTGCTCGAGACGAAACCAGACCGAGTGCCGTTCAGTAATATTGTTAGGACGGAGAATAATTATTGCAGGAGCTGAATACGTAACTTATGTAACGTTTCTATCTTAAGACGGAGTGTGGATTGCTTGAAGTGTTCTGAATACAGGTGAGCATGAGCAGTATACCTGCGAAAGATGACTTTTAAGGGCAGAGCCCGTAGTAAAAAAAAAAACTGCTTACTACCCACGGCTTAGCCCGCGTAGAGGGCGGAGGTTGTCTCATAGCAACGTACTACGGGGATAGCAATTATTCTATGACCTAACCCAAGTCTACCAGTGTGTCCAATTTTATCTTAATTCATTCAGCCGTTAAGACGTGAAAAGTTAACAGATAAACAGACCGAGTTACTTTCGCATTTATTATGTTATAAATGAGTTAACGTTGTACAGCGATAAATTATAGAAAAGTTGCAAAGCGATCTAATACAGGAAAATTCCTTCTCACTCGAAGTCGGTAGATGATTTTTCTTATTCTAGTCTTTCTAATTTCCCTAGGGAGCATATATTTTTGTTTGATAAATATTATGTAGGTACTTTATTTTATCCTCCTGTGGCTTTATAGAAATCTATCTTATGAATGTTCAAAATATGACTAAAGAAAACTGAGTCTTAATGTCTCTTAACGGGAAATCTCCCAAGTGACGTCAAAAACATCATGTCATTCTCAAAAATTTTGTTCTTAGATAATATACAAACCATATAACACTGTTTTCAGGAAATCATTCCGTACTCCCACAATCGAATTATCCAAACGACTAAACATCTGTTTCCCAATTCACTTGTGAACGCAAACGAAAAATATTCGTGTCAACACAAAGCTTTTGTTACCGCCCACGCCGCTCTAGCATGCCACGACCAGGTCTCAGAATAAGGAGAAAATCAGAGAGCCTAGACAAATAACAATCGAAAACAAATAATTTCGTATTTTATAACAACTTTTTCCACTTTCGACACCATTGACATTTATTTTTGTTAGGTTATGTCAATTCAATACTCTTCTGACGTTTTCGTAGTTGTTATTGCTGATAAAATATCTCTTTGTCTCGGCATAATTATTAATAAATAAATAATATAAAATATTTATTTATAAATAAATATTTAATGTAGGTCATTTATTTAAATACCAAATAAATCGTCATTGTTTTTTTGGGCTTAGTACGCGGAATGTTTTATCTATACTTATAAAAAGATTAAATCATTTTTAAGAGCGTTTACGCCTTACGACATTTCAAACAAACTTTCAAGTCGTTATTTTCCGAAACGACTGAACTGATTTTGATGAAACTTCGTACACATAAGCAGGATACACAGATCTAAAAAGTTACTAAAAAACATTTTCGAAAAATAGTGTTACAGTTAAATTAGACCAAATTTCAATTTTCTATAGAAACAGAAAATTCCAATTATCTCTTATTTTAAAACACATATTGAAAATATTTTTTTGTAACTTTTTAGACCTATGTATCCTGCTTATGCGTATAAAGTTTCATTTAAATCGGTTCAGTCATTTCGGAAAAAAACTACTTGAAAGTTTGTATGAAAAGCGGTAAGGAATAAACGCTCTTAAATTAAAATCATTTTCACAGTTTGCTCAGAGGATAACATGATCGTAAATAGTGCTTTCTGTTTGTTTATCTATTCCGTGGTCTAGGCATGCCAGCCCCCCAACAATTTCACAAGTCTGCCAGACTATTGCAATCGTCCGAAGCGTCCCGCCAATCATTTCAATCAGCTTTCAATCATTTTCAAGCCTCCCCTTGCTAATACGTTTTGACGACAATTTTTTCTATTTTTCCTTTCACATTCCGTTGAGTTTTCTTTTTCATTTATAATTGCGATTCATTATGGCACCCGTTTCACGTCAATTCATTGGAATAAATGCGAAGTGAGAGTTTTTGTGAATGGTTGTTTGACCGAGTGTAATAATTACGGTAAAGTTTTTTTTTGTGGTTAAATGGAATTTTATTCTTGTTTGAGTAAATATTTTAGCGGTTTGGGTAGATTCATTTTGGATTAAGGTTTTTTTTGAAACTTGACGTAAAATTGTGATAATATGAACATCCGATTAACTCAAACCGCTTGGCCACATCCTACACGCGCAAGCGGCACACATGTTGTGACATCGAATAAAAAACCAATCTTACAGTTTCACGAGTCACTGCGACGCGACAAGACACAACTTAGGCACGCGCGTGTCGAATTTCACAAGTTGCGTCACCTGAGGCCGTGCATGGTTCGCAAAAATGATGAGATATATATAGCACAGTTCGCCAGATGTAGATAAGTTCTTATCTCCGCTAAGCTCAAACCACAATTCCTGATGTAGGTCTAAACGAGTACATTACGAAGGTTACGCCGTATATCAGGAGGGTCCCGACAAGACCTTTAATTAACTAATTGCTTTGCAAATAGGATGTGGGTTCAAGAAGTCAATCCACTTTAGAAACTTGCTGGCTAGCCATGTGTGAATCATATCCGTCGGTAGAAAGGATAGAGCTTAGAAATAAATAAGTTAAAAAGTACTTGTATCTACTTTGCCCAGATAAAAAAAAAATACGTTTATGCAGGACTCAGCCCATCTGTGCGCCAAACTTATTTGTCTGTTTAGCCTAATAGTTCCACTTTATAGCCTAATAATGCTTATGCTGTGAAAGAGATGATGTATGGTTTTACCTTGGCCTAGTATGGTAAAGTCTTTTTAAAAATCGAATGATCGCTGATTGTGAGAATGTATAACAATAAAGGACAATCAACAACTGTCTTCGTTCTTATTCGTACACTTTGAACAAACCAACCTTCTTCTGTTGATACGACTTATAATAATTCTTGGGACTATTAGATGGCAACGTTAGTCGCAGCGTCTGTAGCATTTGAGTTCTCTAATTGGCAGGTGTAGGCCTGTACCAACCACCACACTTTAACACACCACCGACTAACGTTTGTTGTGAACACGACCTTACCAATCAAAAGAGCATCTATTGAACCAACCTCATATATACCTGTGTGAAGGGTTCTACTTTGGCTGATATTAAGAGTGCCACAAACATCCACAAGGACGCTAATTGCTTCATCGAAAGGTGCTCTCGAGATCAAAGCGATACGGTTGCCATCTCACGAGCGGTGATATGATTGGTAACTCTCAGGGCTCATTTACGCAGGCGCGGCGCGTGGCGCGGGGCGTTGCAATAGGCGTCGCGCGGCGCGTCTGGCGTTTTTGCCGTTTACGGAGACGCGTCGAACGCTTGAAGCCCAACGTGGGACCATTTGATTTGTTATGTCACACTGACAATACAAGTCTAAAGCAGTGCCCGGGTTCGATTCCCATACGAAACAAATTGACAATGTCGTACTTTTATCCAGAAATACTCATTTTGTTTTTATTTTATTTTTCTTAGTGTTTTTTTTTCCGTAAATTTGGTTCTTTTTTTATTTGTTATTCTCGATTACCTAGCTGTTCTTTGAATGGTTCACGAACTAAAAGTATATAAAGGGTGTAAAACACCTCTTAACGAAGCCGAAAGGCACTGGTTCTCCCTGTCATTGCGATCATTTTTTTGTTCTACACCATACCTGGGAACCTTCTAGTTACGGAGATATTAGGGGTCAAAGTTCCAACTTTTTGACAAGTATTTTTTTAAATACTGTTAGGTTTTGATAGAAACAACAACGGATTGTAATAATAAACGTGGATATATTTAGTAAGCGAACACAACAGTTTTAAAGAAAAGTCAAATAGTATGGGAACCAAGTAAGTACGCAACCTACGTACACATAAAGAACATGGAACTATATAATACTAGATTACACATCTTATATTGTTTGGTTTATACATTTCCATTTCTAACAAATACAAGTTTTTCATGTAAGATTTTTACTTTAAACACCTCCACAACCCCCGTACTATTCAATCCGTCCATCAGCACAATGTTTTGAGTGCGTTACATTGAGTTCTACCACAAAACATGATTTTACACCCCCAAAAAAAAAGTCATTTCCCAGCAATAATTTTTGCGTAAAGTTACTTAGTTTCATGTACAGAATGCTTGGTTGACGGCTTCGTGATGAGGTGATTTACACCGTGTATTATTAAACTACATATTTTATAATGATTTGAAAATCATACAGAATGCATAAAAATAAAACAGTACACCTAGTTACAAAAAGTAATATTTTACAGCATAAAAAAAAAACAAAAAGAAAAAACACCAAAACAGAATTCTTAATTTCTATGATTTGATCCTGCGTCATCTTATTCACAGTCCGGCCGAAGTACCACAAGGCCAATCACTTCACTTACCCTATGGGTAAAATAGACGTTCTAGTCTAACACATGACAATTGACGGTTGTCAGTTTTCAAACAATTGAAGAATATGGTCCCACGTTGGGCTACAAGCGTTCGACGCCGCGTCCGCCGCGGCGTTATGTCAAATGCTCAAATACAAGGAAGTGGTCCCACGTTGGGCTGCAAGCGGTTGACGCGGCGTTATGTCACTCGAACAATACAAGCATACGGCAGTGCCCGGGTTCGGTTCCCATATGAAACAAATTTACAATGTCGTAGTTTTATCCAAAAATAATCATTTTGTTTTTATCTTAATTTTATTTGTTTTTTTTTTTTCGTAAATTTTGTTCGATTTTTATTTGTTATTCATGATTATCTAACTGTTTTTTGAATGGTTCAAAAACTAAAAGTATATATTTTTAAACTAGATATTTTATAATGATTTGAAAACCCTACATAATGCATTAAAATAAAACAGTGTCCTAGTTTTAAAAAGTAATATTTAACATGATAAAAAAAAACACAAAAAGAAAATCCTTACTTGCCAGTATTTGATCCTGCAACTTTTGAATCACAGTCCGGTCACAATACCATTAGACTATATACTTCATTGACACTTGAGCCGAAATAGACGTTCTATTGTAATGCATGATATGAAAATTGACAGTTTTCAAACAGTTGAAGAATATGGTCCCACGTTGGGCTACAAGCGTGCGACGCGGCGTCCGCCGTGGCGTTATGTCAAACGATCAAATACAAGGAAATGGATCCAGGTTAGTCTGCAAGCGGTCTATGCGGCGTTATGTCACACGGACAATACAAGCAAAAGGCAGTGCCCGGGTTCGATTCCCATACGGAACAAATTTATAATGTCGTAGTTTTATCCAATAATAATCATTTTATTTTTATTTAAAAAAAAAAAATGGTGTTTATTTTTTATCGTAAATTGGACAATTTATAATTGTTATTATAAGATGAATGATAATTTCATCTTAATTTACAATCCAATGTAACCTAATTACGTAAAATTTCAGGCCTGTCTTGTTATCCATGCTGCGGAGCATTTGCACAACTCATCACGATATTTAATGATTTTGGGTCGCTTACTCTTTAATGATCAGATAGGCAGTCGCTCCATGTAAAATACTGGTATTCAACTGCATCTGCTTAGACTGAAAATCGACCGTGTGGGTTACATACCACTACACCAACATAGCTGGGAAAAGGCTAGGCGTCTGCCTAGCCTAGAAGAATCACCGCCATATAGCGGTGATTCTTCTATCGCGTAATTACACTAGTCATCGCAATGGAATACATAGAAGCTTACAATAGTGGAAAAAAAATTTAGTTGGACGAGTGTGTTCGCGTACTCGGCCGCGTTCATTGGTCGTTTGATGAATTCCAAAGGCAATCGAATTCGGGCAACGACCAAGTATAATTGCGCCATGGACTAGGCAAAAATAAAACATGAATTACGAAGTTGAATAAAACATTTATTATAAGCAGCATATCATTGTGAACTTATTAGAACTTCTTCAAATAAGAGAGAGCCCGGCGTCGCGGGCATTCTATCAGCATCGGCATTACCATATTATAGTTATAGTATGGGAACATCGTATTACGATGTTCCCCACACATGCTAGCCACAACTGTAATCTTTGGTATTGTTTTAGTCGCCATCATCTCTGCACACCTTAACATTCTCGTGTTGTCTACTTCACCACGAAACAAATAAGACGGGTAAATAAATAATATGCAAAACTATTCACAACAAAACCAAACATTACGATTTTAATTGATCAAGACAGAGAAGTGACAATATTTATGACAAATATGGTATTTTTTGTTTTGATTGACGATGAATGTTGCCATATTAGCTAAATTCTCAAAAAAAAGTTTCGTTCGTACTTTACCTTTTTATCATCAGCAATCACTAGTTAATAATTTCAGTGGCCCGAAAGTCTGACAACCAGTCCTACCAAGGGGTATCGTATTACCCAGTACTAACTGGGTTGTGGAGGTCAGATATACAAACGCTCAAAAAAAAAAAACTTTTTTTTTTTTTTTTAAATAAAAATGAAATGATTAATGATGATTAATGAATGATTGATTGTATAAAACTAAGACATTATAAATTTGTTCCGGATGGGAATCGAACCCGGGCACTGCCGTATGCTGGAAACTTGTCCGTGTGACATACCGCCGCGTGGACCGCTTGCAGCCCAACGTGGAACCATTTTCTTGTATTTGAGCGTTTGACATAACGCCGCGGCGGACGCCGCGTCGCACGCTTGTAGCCCAACGTGGGACAATATTCTTCAACTGTTTGAAAACTGTCAATTTTTATATCATGCATTAGAATAGAATGTCTATTTCGGCTCATGTGCCAATGAAGTATATAGTCTAACGGTACTGTGACCGGACTGTGAATCAGAAGGTGCAGGATCAAATCCTAGCAATTAAGGATTTTCTTTTTGTGTTTTTTTTTTTATCATGTTAAATATTACTTTTTAAAACTAGGACACTGTTTTATTTTAATGCATTATGTAGGGTTTTCAAATCATTATAAAATATCTAGTTTAAAAATATAAACTTTTAGTTTTTGAACCATTCAAAAAACAGTTAGATAATCATGAATAACAAATAAAAATCGAACAAAATTTACGAAAAAAAACACAAATAAAATTAAGATAAAAACAAAATGATTATTTTTGGATAAAACTACGACATTGTAAATTTGTTTTATATGGGAATCGAACCCGGGCACTGCCGTATGCTTGTATTGTCCGAGTGACATAACGCCGCGTCAACCGCTTGCAGCCCAACGTGGGACCACTTCCTTGTATTTGAGCGTTTGACATAACGCCGCGGCGGACGCGGCGTCGAACGCTTGTAGCCCAACGTGGGACCATATTCATCAACTGTTTGAAAACTGACAATCGTCATAATTATCATGTATTGGAATAGAACGTAGTAAATGGCCTGGTGGCACTGCGATTGGACTGAAAATCAGAAGTTGCAGGATCAAATCACAGGCATTAAGAATATATTTTTTGTTTTTTTTTTTGTTGTAACATTACTTAAATTAAACATTACATAAACGATAAAGAATAGTTTTCACATAAGCTGGTCGCGTGAATGGTAAATGCTATAAAAACTATCTTTTATCGTTTCCATTTACTCCAAGATTAGATATCTTCTTTTCGGTGCATCATTATAAAAGTTTGTTTTAAACTTTTTTGATATTTGCTGTAATCGTTTCTGTCACATCATTATCGCAACACTTTTTTCATATCCGTGCGATTAACCGTTGAGGACTTTTGAGAAAAAATCCTGGTCGTGGAAACGACAGGGATTATGTTTATTCAACAAAATGGAACACGTATCTATACAAAGTTTCATGTTTGTGCTATTAACCGTTGAGGAGTGCCCTCGTGAGAAAACGATCCTGGCTGCAGGATGAGTTCATTATACAAATCGTGATTATCCATCAAATATAAACTTGTATGCAAAGTTTCATGTCTGTGCTATTAACCGTTGAGGAGTTCTCTCGTGAGGAGACGATCCAGGCTGCAGGATTAAGTTATGTCTGTCATATTAATATTCTGTTCTTACAACCAAAGGTGTGTGCAAAATTTCAGCTCAATCGGACATCGGGAAGTGGTTCTAATTTAGCTTCCAAGATTCTACCCAAACAAACATACATACATACATTGCAAGTTAAATAAAAGCTAGTAAAAACTGAACAATTTACGAAAAAAAATCACTACAAAATTTAAAATAAAAACAAAATGATTATTTTCGGATAAAACTACGACGTTGTAAATTCGTTCCGTATGGGAATCGAACCCGGGCACTGCCGTTTGCTTGTATTGTCTGTTTGACATAACGCCGCGTCGGCCGCCTATATCTCAAGCAAACGGGCGTCAGACCGCTTCTCCGTAAACGCTCTCATACATCGCCTTATGTTTGAATTTAAAGCGGAACGCGCCGCGCACCGCCCCGCTCCACGCGCCGCGCCTGCGTAAATGGGCACTCAGGCGAGTGGCTACGAATGATGCTGTAGTATGTCAAGGAGTATTTAAGGGGGGGTTTGCGGTTAAATATTTGGTTTACTCCAAATATGTTATGGGATTATTTTGCTTTTAGATGTTTCGGTTAGAAGCGATGTACATTTTTTTGATTGGATTGGCGAAAATTATTCCAAAAAATTACATTGAAACATAACAACACGCCTTTTCCCCGTACGGTCAGGTACAGGTGTACATAGTCAGACTCGGGGCTGTTAAGTTACTGAGAAATGCAGGAGTGGAAGATCCCAATCACACTAAACTGTACTGCAGTTTAGTTGCACTAAGCGTTTACCTCACGTAGTGCACCATTACAACAATTTTACCCATCTTTTAGTCTACATCATAAAGACCAATCGCTCAGTCACTACGGCAACTGAGTCAAATATAAAATCACTGTAATACCGTCATTAGTTCCCCTTCTACTCGTACCAGTTCAAAGCCTAGTCGTAACGATTAGCGTACTTGACATGATTGGTACCTACGTACGTATGTGTGTGTGTATGCGTGTGTATGTATATGTGTGTCCCCACTGAAGAAAGTGGGGTTGTTCAGAAGAGAGTGTTCTTGAGATAAGTTGTTTCTTTTATGTTGAATGCTAGAAATGCTACGGATTAGTAAGGGTTTGGGTAAGTCATTCGTTAAATTGTTGTTAATTGAATTGGTATGTTAAGGGCTGGTTTTTCTTTTGCGTGCATAAAATGTAATTAATATTTCCTAGTTTATTTTATGACCGTTCACCTACTGCGTATTGTCTCTGCATCACCCTAAGTTATACTCGTAGAAAATGCCCAAGGCATTATGTCCGCCTTTGTACAGTTTTTACTAATAGTGCTTAAGTTATAATAAATAATAAATTAAAATGTGATTTATTTCTTCTTTGAGAATATTCTTTCGGCAGTTCAGTAAACAAGTTACAGCATCATCACAAATCCTGCCAATCCAATTTGGATGCGTTATTTTTTTTTTTTTTTTTTCGGATGGGAAATCATCAAATGACTTCTCCCGCTCTGGGCGACTGGAGCGGGAGGGAGTGTCAGACTTGTACTGACTAAAACCCACCCATGTTCCGTCTTCGCCCTTTGTGTTCCAGGGCCGCGGTATCTCTTTCGAACAACCCGCAGCCCTGGCAGGCATCGGCCCTCTCGGGCCCCTTCCTGTTTGCTGACATCTCCTTGAGGCGCGCGTGGAACATGTACGCGCCGTCGACACGGCCTGTCGTCATAAGACGGACGGACGGTGAGCTAGCCCATTACTCACCGTCCACAGGCTCGCGCCATCCAATTTGGTTGCCTTAGAGTCTTAAGAGAGATTAAGATATGATGGCAACACCGGCTACTGTTTACATAAATGTCCCACGTATTTAAAAATTTATAATTTATGTATAAACCTTCATAATTGACCAAAAAGTAGTGGAACTCAGTGCAATAACTACAATCTGCAAGTGATATTATTTGTGACTATCAATGACAAGTGTCTAAGTGTAACTTAAGTCCAGATTATGTTCCAGTTTAAAATGCTTCACAAACAGTAAACCAGTCATAATAATAACAATTCACCACAACCTTACTCTGATTAACATCAAATAGTGAACATAAGTGCAGTTTTATCATAAAAATAGTGAAATAATTAAGAAATACAATAATATAAACACCGTTAAGAAAAAATATTTTAAAATTGACCTTTGAACTGTGATTAATGTTCGATAACTAGCGCCGTTGCGTCATCAAGCGGCGAGTAGACTAACCAAGATAATACCGCTACTTGCCACCAGCGGCGCTAAGCTAACAACGGTGATACCAGTGCAATAAAATAGTTTAGTATTTGGTGGAAAGTCATTACTTTTTTTGAGGACTTCGAACGAACATTCGGAACCCAGAAAGTGACACTCTTTGTACATTATTTTTTTTGTTAATCTATTTTTGAATTTACAACATGAACTTCTTAGAAAATATCACTTTCCGAAGAACACGTACGCGGTCGGAACCAGATACGAATGATATAATCTCGCAAACGTTGGATTGTACATCTAATTCCTTACCAGGTATGTCTGAAGATGAAGATGAAAACCAAATAAACATCTTTAAAAAAGAGTTAGAAGAGCTTAGAACTCAACTACAAAGCGCACACAAGGAGATAGAATTATTATCATTAGAGAATACTAACTTAAAGAAAACAAATGCTGATTTATTGGAAAAAAATAAAATGTACAAAGTAATAGCGTGTAGTCCCCTTAAGACCAAAGCCCAAACACCGAAGAACAGAGCACCTGTTCGTACAAAAACAACACAGACGCTGACATCAGAAGGTATAAAAATAACACACAGCGCAAAGCAAGAAGATATTGATTCTGGAAATTCTCAAGACGTCGTCGCACCACTGAATAATAGTGACGCAAATACACCACATTCTTCGCCCCCACTTGTAAAAGGTAACATATGTGTTCTGAGCAGTGAAAGAACGAACAGAATATATACAATGAGTGAGAGAACTCACTTAAAGAACTATAATATATGTCACTATCGTACTCCTAACTGTGGAATAAAATACTTGTTAAACAATATCGAACGAAAAGTTCAAAACTCCACTCATTCCGATTATTGCATTATTTTTATTGGCGAAGAGGACTTCAGGAAAACCCATAATTATATAGAAGTTGTAACCTATATTCGTGATACTTTAATAACTCTTAATCATACTAACTTTGTAATATGTCTGCCAACATTTAAGTACATGGACAATACCAATATTATGTTTAACAGTCGAGTAGATACTTTTAATAATTTAATTTATATGAATGTTGAGACATACAACTACGCGTTCATCTTGGACTCAAATTTAAATCTTCCATACACATGGGATACTTATAATCAGCGACATGGGCACCTAAATAACAAAGGCTTTATGCAGATTATCTCGGACTTGCAAGACTTCATCCTAGACATAGAGGCAGTAAATACGTCTAATTAAAGACTTTTAAGAGATGAAATTTCTGATAACTACACTAATTCTAATGTTAATCGATCTAACCCACCTAGTAATACTCGTATTAATGAGACAAATGAGTCGACCAATTGTTTTTTTCGCCTATAACAGCATAAATATCTTGCATCAAAACATTGCTGGTCTTTTAAATAAGGTTGACCTGCTCACAGTTCATCTTCAGGAGCTATCTAAGGAACAAAAAGACATAGATGTGGTCTGCATAACTGAACACTTCATTATGCGGGGCTCTGAAAAGGCATTAAATATTCCAAATTATAAACTAGCTGCGTGTTATGCAAGGCGAGAAAAGAAGCGCGGAGGATCTTGCGTTCTAGTTAAAATAGGCCTAGAGTATAAAGAACTAACAGAGATCTCACGCCATTCAATAACAAACACTTTTGAATGCTGTGGAATCGAACTAGTCCGGCAAAAATTAGTCATTATTTGTATATACAGGCCACCGAAAACTAACAATCTAAATATGTTCTACGAAAAACTTGAAATTGTTATGAAAACTTATTGTATTAACTCGAATAAACGGTTTTTCTGTGCGGGGACTTCAACATTGATACCTTAAAAAGGAATAGAATGTCCCTAGACTTTGAATATTTTCTTTTGGGCTGCAATCTTAAGCTGGAACTAAGGCAACCAACTAGATTGTGCAGTAATAGCTGCATTGATAACTTTGCTCACAATTCTCGTCAAAAATGTAAATGTGAAGTCATCGAATTAGCTCTTTCAGATCATACGGCACAAACTCTGCAAATTAAAGTAAATAAAACATGTAGATTAAAATCTTGGCGAATCAGGAAACGAGATTTATCGTTAGAAAACCTCGTTAAATTTAATAATCATCTTAGCTGCATCTCGTTCTCCGAAATATACAATACGGAGAATGTAAATGTGGCATATGATATTTTCTTGGAAGATTTCCGTTTACTGTATGACCTTTGCTTTCCCTATAAATTTGTTACTATACAACCATACAAAAAAGTTAAATGGGTCTCTCGAGGAATACGTGTGTGCAGTAAAAAGCAACGTCACCTACTATGGCGATACAGACTTAGGCCAAGAAAGAAAATAAAAATAAATTTAAAGACTACTCAAAAAAATTTCGAAAAATTATTAAATTAACTCAAAAATCTCAAAATAACTATTTCATACGAACTTCAGATAATAAGTCGAAAGCATCTTGGCAAGTCATACATAACAAAACACACTCTTACGACCCAATTTCCCAAATTAGACTGAATGATACAACAATAACAGATCCTAAAAAAATTGCTAATATCTTTAATAACTACTTCATTGACCAAATTCAACAGTCACCCCAAGTGTCATACGAAACAAGTAATATTCAGAAAAATCCAAACTCAATGTTTATGGCCCCAGTTTTACCCCAAGATGTGATAAGAGCAATTAAATCTTTAAAAAACAAAAACAGCGTTGGGTATGATGGTATAGCAACGAAAGTTGTTAAATTTGTAGCCAACAATATAGCTGTACATCTAGGCCATATTATTAATCTCAGTATTAATTCTGGGGTGTTCCCTGATGCCTTAAAAACTGTTATAGTTAAACCACTTTATAAGAAAAATAAAAGAGAAGAAATAGCTAATTACAGACCAGTAGCCTTAATTCCGGTACTGTCCAAAGTAGTAGAGAAGTTAATCTACGAATTACTTAACAATTTCTTATCTAAATATGACATTTTGTGTAATGAACAAAAAGGTTTTCGGAAGAACAAAAGCATTAATACAGCAATTTTCGATCTATTTAATATCATCATAAAAAACGTTGATAACAAAGTACCTGTTTGCGCAATTTTCACAGATATGTCAAAAGCTTTTGATTGCGTCGACCACGACATTCTACTAAACAAGTTAGAAGCTTATGGAATAAGGGGAAATGTACTCAAACTTATTAAATCATACCTTAGTGATCGTAAACAGTACACCGAAATAACTAGAATTTGCCCTAAGACGAAGAGTGAAAGAAAATACCGATCCGAAGGACGAACAATAAAATATGGTGTGCCACAGGGCAGCGTCCTTGGGCCACCCCTTTTCTTAACTTATATAAACGAGTTGCCACGACAGGTTGATAATCCAATGGTGCTATTTGCCGATGACAGCACCGCGGTAGTAAAATGTAAACATCCAGATAGCTATGAACAAGACATAAATAAGACGCTGGAAGATATCGTACATTGGCTTGACAGAAACAACTTGGTGATAAACTTACAAAAAACTAACATACTGCACTTCCATCAACGCACAATTTTAAAAGAAGTATCGGTTCACTACAATGAACAAAAAATTGACCAAGTTAAAGTAGCAAAATTTTTAGGAATTTACATTGACCGACAACTTAATTGGCAACCACAAGCAGAGGAAATTTGCAAAAGGTTGAATACAGCGGCATAATGTCCTCTCAAAGTTGTCCAGGAAAGTTGACATTCAAACAACATTAGTAGCTTATCATGGTCTGGTTGCATCAGTTCTAAGATTCGGTATTATTTTCTGGGGCAATTGCAGCTCAAGGGAGTACATATTCAAGGCGCAAAAACGTTGCATTAGAGCGATGTGTGGTTTGAAGACCACAGACAGTTGCGAACCAAAGTTTAAGTCCCTAAAATTGCTCACATTTCCATCATTGTATATTCTGGAAATGGCCATGTTTGTAAAGACCAATAAAAACCTTTTTCCCACTATGACAGAAAATCGAAAACGACCTGTCAGAAATCAATATAAAAATTTATTACAAACCGAGTCCTGTAACACTGCATTAATGAGGAAAAGTGTTATTTGTATGGGTCCTACTATATACAATAAATTGCCAGATATAATAAAAAATGATACAATTAAAAACTTTAAAAAGAAAGTTGTGGCCTTCCTAACAGAAAAATGTTATTATTCGATTAATGATTTTTTAATGGACACAACTTTTTAATCAGCGATGTGTATAATAAATATAATGAATATTATCCTGGACATTACCTAACATAATTACATAAATTTTTAATTTCATTCTTTAGTAACATTTTAATTTGTCATGTTTCAATATTAACTAGCGTATTATGTATAATTGTAATAATATATAATAATTCTAACTGTGACATCTGAATTTGTATTTCTAGAATCTGTATTTTTTGAATCTTAACAATTTTTATAATTTTTGCGTGCCTACTTTCAGGCAGAATGTACATGGCTCACTCCTTCCAATTCCACCTGTATTTTAATGTAACCTACATTCATTGCAAATAAATGATTTGATTTGATTTGATTTGAAGTCACTAAATCCATTTTCATGGTCATTTCAATGGTCTTACAAATATATTTTTTTTGCACTGATGATGATGATCCATGATCTTATCTCAAAACAAAGAAAATGGATTTAGTGACTTTTAGAGCTAAGGCATCCATTTATTTGTGGTCGGCGCAGCATGTTATCTTCTTCTGTACTTCTTCTTTAGTCGTCATGTCAATAGTCACTATATTTCTAGCCATAGTATCTCTCACACAGTCTATCCATCGTGTGTTTGGACTTCCCCGTCTCTTATAGCCATCCACATTTAGGAATATGGTTGCCACAGGCAAAACTGTTAATTAGTCAAAACTACTTTTGACCAGTAAAACTATTTTAACAATAACTAAGATTTACTTAGAAACTCGTTAGTTTGTTAGGTTTTATTTTGTTACCCTTTGAAAAACATCGTATTGTAGTAATTCTAGGTAATTATTACTGAAGCGTTCTCAAACCAAATATTTTTAATAGAGGAGATTGACTGACACCGGTCTAAAGTGGTTTTGTCCAATTAACAGTTTTAACTGTAACATTCACATATTGCCACAAAAATAAATTCCTCCTCCAAAGAAATAAAAGTACCTTTTTATTCCTGTCCACATGCCTTTGTGGTTTACTCGAGTTTTCATAGAAGTAGCGCACGCTCGTGTAACGTCTCCTATCGCATGCTCGCTTCATTACGCCATTTATTATTATCTCGAGAGGGAGTTTCCTCGCGATGTTTTCTTACATTGTGAGACGGAAATGCTGAGGAGGAAAACAAGTAAAATTGATGATGAAATTATTACGGAGTTTATGTATAAACAAAAAAAGCTTAGGTATCCATAATTAAAATAAAGTTTACAAATAAAAAAAAAAGACGAAACTTTTATCAAAATTTCTATAAAACCCATACATTGAAATTTCACTATTTTATCGTAGCGTAAACGTTTTAAAGTTTGTGTGAAAGGCTAGCTAGAGTGAATACCTCGTTGGTTTACTGCTATGCACGAGGATTAGGCCCAAATTATTTGGGTTCCGTCACAGTCAGACGAAGTTTTATCGGAATTCCGCACTAGAACCAACACTTTTTCGCTTCTCGTTTGGTTCCAAACACAGACATCTTAAATTAATTAAGTAGAGCTTTCAAAGATTTAATTCTAACTGTTAACGTATTATTTGAGTAGACTTGCACTCACGTTTTAATAGTCTTCCTAAAGAGTGATTCTCAGAGTTTTACGAGCCAACGACATTTTTTACGTATCATAAAATCTCTTTATAAGGATTAAATCTTTGTGAGAAATTCTGTGTGGAAAGTCGTCATTTTCTTTGCTTTTACAACTGTGTTTGTGTTCATAACGGGTTTAAGAGACTTCTTAATAAGTTTGTGGGTGAATGGCTTTTATGAAGAACGGAATCTATTAAAGTTTTGTAAATAGGGAGAAGATTGTTTTATTGTTTTTTTGGTGTGGGAATGAATAGATAAATTATGTAATTTTTAATATATTATCAGCTATTCTTAACTTCTGTTATTTCACTAGTGATAAGGGGAAATCTTTACATCGTATGAAACCAAGTTACTTCCCGCCGTCAGTACATCTTTTAACCTCCGCGACGGATTTTGATGAGGTTTTCATCTTGTATTATTATTATCCCTGAACAACATATCCAAATTTCCACGAACGCGCGCGATCGAAGTCGCGGGCAGCAGCTAGTAATTTTAAAAAGGATGAACATAGTACTAACACCATACGCAATATTTTGTGCATGCATTTATCCCTTAAGACAGAAACTTTAGAACGTCACCTACCCGTAGCAGGTGACTTTCCATAGTTTCTGTCCTTACCACATATCAATCAGCATATAACGTTCCCACTGCTGGGACACAAGCCTCCTCTCAGTAACAAGATGTGGGATATAATCCACCACGCAAGCCGAGTGAACCGTGCAGGTTAATACAGTACGGTCCCTACATTAACTTTATTAGATAAATTAACTGTAGTGGCATTCCAAAAATTACTACAGCGCCACCTATGCTACAAAAGAAGAACTATCGTCCATATTCTGAATCGGGCTATTAAAGTTCCACCACTTAATAGTCACTGTATAGTCATACAAGGTGTTGTTTTGCATCGTCGTCAAATTCAAGGAGGTAACTATGCTAATGATTCTCGTCCCGAATCAATAATAAAATGGGTAGGTATTTTTTTTCTTATTTAGGAAAATCGGTAAGTATGAACCACCCATGTTTTAAACGCGGCCCGTCTGATTCTCGCTCTATAACCGCACTTTGATACATACAAACAATCTCAAACGTTTATTCGATAATTTCTTATTCCCTAAACCACGTTAAGGGGGGTTATTCGGAAATACGGACAAATTTAATCAACCACAAAAATCAGCCCTTATTAATAATTAACTTGGTATCGTAATTTTAGTTGATAATTATGTCTTTTTTGACATCCTCTTGAATTTTGATGAGGATGCAAAACAACACCTTGTATAGGGGCAGTTGAACACTAGACACTACATCCGTCTGGTCGTAGGATTCTCCCTTTTCTATTAGGTGCGATGAAGAACTATACACCCTGTGCTTCAGACCGCAATATTACCTTTAAATAAATATCTAAGCCCCGGGTTCAGTATACCACTGAAAACGTTTAGTCCCCTACGTGACCGGATCACAACTGACATATTTAGAGACCTCCTTTTTACGAAGTAGGTCAACAGCCCCGTAAAATATTGCATAGAATATTTATACTCTGTGACAAGTTTACGTGATGCACCTTACCTTTTTAAACTAGGTTAGAGTTGTCTATGGGTTGCCATAAAGTTTTTAGTTTAAAGAGTGGAACAGTACATCTATATATATAAAAGAAAGTCGTGTTAGTTACTTCACTTATAACTCAAGAACGGCTGAACCGATTTAGCTGAAAATTGGCAGGGAGGTAGTTTAGAGCCAGGAGAAGGACATAGGATACGGTAGGGTAGGGTAGGTAGGTAGGGTAGGTAGGTAGGGTAGGGTAGGGTAGGTAGGTAGGGTAGGTAGGTAGGGTAGGGTAGGTAGGTAGGGTAGGGTAGGTAGGTAGGTAGGGTAGGGTAGGTAGGTAGGGTAGGGTAGGTAGGTAGGGTAGGGTAGGTAGGTAGGGTAAGGTAGGTAGGGTAGGGTAGGTAGGTAGGGTAGGGTAGGTAGGTAGGGTAGGGTAGGTAGGTAGGTAGGGTAGGGTAGGGTAGGGTAGGTAGGTAGGGTAGGGTAGGTAGGTAGGGTAGGGTAGGTAGTAAGGGTAGGGTAGGGTAGGGTAGAGTAGGTAGGTAGGTAGCGTAGGGTAGGTTAGGTAGGATAGGGTAGGTAGGTCGGATAGGGTAGGTGGGTAGTAAAAAGTGCATTGCAACGCATGCTGGGTACAGCTAGTCTATATATATAAAAGAAAGTCGTGTTAGTTACACTATTTATAACTCAAGAACGGCTGAACCGATTTGACTGAAAATTGGTGGGGAGGTAGCTTAGAACCAGGAGACGGACATAGGATACGGTAGGGTAGGGTAGGTAGGTAGGGTAGGGTAGGTAGGTAGGGTAGGGTAGGTAGGTAGGGTAGGGTAGGGTAGGTAGGTAGGGTAGGTAGGTAGGGTAGGGTAGGGTAGGTAGGTAGGGTAGGGTAGGTAGGTAGGGTAGGGTAGGTAGGTAGGGTAGGGTAGGTAGGTAGGGTAGGGTAGGTAGGTAGGGTAGGTAGGTAGGGTAGGGTAGGTAGGTAGGGTAAGGTAGGTAGGTAGGTAGGGTAGGGTAGGTAGGTAGGGTAGGGTAGGTAGGTAGGGTAGGGTAGGGTAGGTAGGTAGGGTAGGGTAGGTAGTAAGGGTAGGGTAGGGTAGGGTAGAGTAGGTAGGTAGGGTAGGGTAGAGTAGGTAGGTAGGTAGCGTAGGGTAGGGTAGGTAGGATAGGGTAGGTAGGTCGGATAGGGTAGGTGGGTAGTAAAAAGTGCATTGCAACGCATGCTGGGTACAGCTAGTAAGTTATGAAGGGAAGCTGCCCCGCTAGCATCACCCTTGGGTCACATAGAACGTTTTTACGAGCATGGTGGAGAAACGACTGTAAATGTTCCGTTTTTTATTTTTTTTATTTCACTTGGTTGATTTTAAGGCAACGGTTTCTTACAAAGCTTCAATGGTGAAGTTTATAGGATAAAGAAGTATCCTATATGTTATTCCAGGTTATACACTATCTGAGGGCCAAATTACGTTGAAGTCTGTTCTGTTTTTGCGTGAAAACAAACATCCATTCACTTTGGGCCCTATCAGAATACCAGCGCAGTAACTTTTTTTTTAATGTTACAGCACTATGCTGAGATAGGCCAGGCCTTTTGTCCTCGTACAGGACCAGTTTAATTTGTCTCTTTTTTATTTTTTATTTGTGTGTCTGTGTGTGTGTCCAATAAATACTTTTTCTTTCTTTCTTGCTTTCATCCAACCATCCATCCACCTTTCCATACATCCATCCCCATCCTCACAAACTTTAGTATTAAACAGCTATAGAACGATGTAAATATAAGCATATAAAGTGTCTCTATTAACGATATAACCTCGATATACAGCCAGGAACACTGGAGGCAAGGCGTAGGTAATTTGTTTCCGGCTGTAAGACAACACATGTTGACGTGCTGACGGGGGGTGTCAGCAGGGTGAGCTTAATTAACACCGTGACTGATGACCAACCGCCCTTATAATATGTCAGTGTCAATATTAAATACCTGATATTGTCCGCCATCGAAGATAGGGCCCCGTCCGAAAGTAGCTCGAAACTTCGAAGTGAATCCTACTTCCCATTTTTTCTCGGAAACATGAGTTTTGAAAACACAATCGTGTTGTCATTAATTCTTAGTTCCAACCCCTAACTAATGATACGGAGTAGGAAAAGCCCGTAACTTCAGGCGAAAATTTGAGTTTGATGCTTAGAGAGTAGACCCCCAGGCTCCGCAGACGCTAAAGTATGATAAACAGTGAATGCCGAAAATATAGAGAATCTTTATTCATAGGCATTAATATAATACGACCATCAGAATGGCAAAATAATGTACTCACATTTCACACCAGTATATTTTATAAAATATTCAAAATAAATATTTTATACATTTTAATAGCATCCGCGCTCTTTACATGTTTATCATAAAAAAGAATAACACAACATGTATTTTTTTCATGAAAAGATTTTCTATACAGGTATTGAATAAAAATCCGTCGGATGAATATGTAACGCGAGGGCAGTAACAGTTTTCAGCAAATAAAACGTATTGGTTCAAACGTTAAAAGTTAAAAAAAACATATAAGTTTTTAAAGTGACATGGTCACTAACACTGCCATTAAAACGGGATATTTACCAAGTTTACTATTTATTTTGAGTTCCGAGATTTCGGGGCTGTTGCAAGCACCATGATCATGGATAAACTGAAGTTGCGTTAAAGCGCCGAAATTTTTAATACCTTATCATAAACACCACATTTGTATTTCTAAAAATTGTTAGTGATAATCAATTGACACAGCAAACGATTAAATTCTTTAAACTATGTTTTGAGCTAGATTCTGGAAATATGCTTTTCCTTTTCCAAAGTAAAATAGTTTGGCTTTCAGTCTAGCCAGATGCAGCTGAATACCAGTATTTTACATGGGGCGACTGCCTATCGGGTGCAGATATATCGCATCGAGTTACTCACAAACTTGGTAAGATTGATAAGATTCTTGATTTTCAAATAGTTACATTATTTAAGAGGGGACTCTTGTGAGTGGGCCTTTCTCCATACAAACGTATTCCGCTGTTTTCTTCGTGGATGATGCGTCTGGAGCAAAGATTTTTTTTCCAAAAAATCTAGGTCTAATTAATACGTGCCCCTATCATTTCCTTTTTTTCAAAATATAATCACTAAAATAATTATGACAATGCAAAAACCCGAAAAAAAGCCCCGACGAAACGACTATCAGACAAATTAGATAAGTTTTTAAAAGAAAATAATAGAAGCATAAATATACTATTTAAAATACACAATGTCTCAATATCCTCCCCTAGGTTATGGCTGGCATTGATTTAAGTGAGAACTGTTTCTCACATGGGCAGTTTTATGTTGCATGCTCCGGAGTGAGCTTTGCGAGTAACTTAGTAATTTTAGCCCCAAAAGGAAACACCGCAAACGTCATTAACAAAGAACTGCTAGGATAATTCATTTTTAATGTAGTTTTCCGGGAGTTAAATAGGTTTGTATGTAAGCTGTAAATGTAAGCTATCATTTACACCATTAACTATATCGGCAGGCGTGGATGGATGACCGGGACATTTGAGCTACGGCATCGTAGCTCGGAAGACATGTTTAAAATGAATTCTGGTTCAACCCATTTAGGTCACTATCAATCTAAAATAATAATAAAAAAATGCCATAATTTTCTAAGCAAAATGAATTCTCTGGCTTCTTACTTTGAAAATTACAGACTTTTACACAACTATATATCCTAAACTTACACTGACGCGTGAGCGAAGCCGCGGGAAACAGTTATAATCTATAAATTTTTATAGACTATTTTCTAATTTTTTTTGCGGGTGTAACGCACACGTGGACGCATTTCCCGAACTCAAAACTGTTTTTTTGAGCCATGTCGTACATAAAAGAAGTATAAGTATAGGATTATATTAATAGGAAAAACGGCATCAATGATTAAACCGTATACTTAAATTTAATTACAATTTATTACAAATCGTAGCCCTTTTTACGAACAGTGTATGTTTGTGACGGCCAACCGCGCCCCCATGTGGGTACCAACCGAATTATACAATATTATAAGCTTACCGTGCGTTTGTACATTATAAATGAGGACATCTCAGGTTTATTTTATTTGAATTGTAAAATCAAACTCGATGGTTACTTTTAACAAGGGTTTCATCAAGTTGTTAAGGGAATTCATTAAGCTGGTCCGGCCAAAGGGATGTAAAACACTGATATCGAATAACGGGTTTGAAATAAAAATTACAGATATTAAATTTTACATTTTCAGAATAGGTCAGAAAGCTTCTTTGGTCGAGCCGTCGCAAGCGCTATCGCCACTCCCGAGTTGGGCAAAGTATTATTGGGGTTTTCCATCAGGAATCTCTCAGGAGCTCGTGGCTAAATAATAACAGCCGCACGGGTCGATCTTTAAGGTTGAGCTGTGCTTGCCGAGGTTGGTCCGTGGATTGGTGACCATAATTACATACCGAGTTTCCTTTGTGCCTCGCACGTTAAGCCGTTGGTCCCGGCTGTCATTTATAGATCTTTGACAGTCGTTGCGAGTGGTCAGAAGCCAAAAGGCTGACATCCAGTCTTACCTACCAAGGGGTATCATATTACCCAGTTACTGGGTTGTGGAGGTCAGATAGCCAGTTGCTTCATGTAAAATACTGGTACTCAGCTGCATCCGGTTAGACGGGAAGCCGACCCCAAGATAGTTTTGGAAAAGACTAGGCAGATGAATCTCTCAGTAGCAACCACGGAGTCTAGAGTTGTGCCCGATTGATGGCCAATAGGCTCGCCCCCTATCTCATTGGACTTAAAACATCCCTGGTGAAATGTGGGTGTTCTAATAGGTACTACCTCTTCGAGGATTACATGATGTTTCAGGATAGTAATAGAAAAAAATGGACTGCCATTGCCGATTTAGAATTGATTTTATACCTTCTTTAGATAATTTCCTTTGCACTATTTTTTCTGTTCGTTTGTTCTTTTCTGTATAGTATAGTGTGTAGGTATATAAACTGTTAAATCTATACAAATAAATAAAATTGAAGTGTCTGCTTGTAATATTAAAATAACCGCTTTTTTACTACATGCATATGAATGTATATACGGTAGGTACATATACCAAAATATTTTAAATTTTTTGTATGTTTGTTCCGGCTAATCTCTGGAACGGCTGGACCTATTTTGACGGGACTTTCACTGGCAGATATCTGATGTAATAAGGAGTAACTTGAGCTACTATTATTTTAGAGAAAAAACTAATTCCACGCGGACGAAGTCGCGGGCACAGCTAGTATATTAAATAATTAAAAGTATCTTCTAGGCTATGCAACTAATCTCGATATCACTTACCTACAAAGATAGTACAACATCCAGATCAAAGTAATATGAGAGCTGAAGCTGATCAACGCACAGGTTCATTCAATAAGAAAATATGTGACTTTTCCAATCTGCGGCAATCCAAACTATGCGGCATAACTGAAAGTTGTTTGTGCGGCAAGTTGGCACATGTTAGTTGGCTCGCTCGTACTGACGCTCTCTGTTGGATGCTGCGAACATGTCAGGAATATGGGGGAAAAGTTTGCTGGGCTGGGATACGCTATTTATTGGCAGGAATCTCAATAGCAGAATAATCGATTAATATGTTCCTCGTTAAGTGAGGCTACCTCGACGATGTGGTTGAACTGTGCCGCAAACTATGCTCCACCTCCTATCCTGCTCTATTAGCCCAAAAAATTGCAGCCAAAGTGACCTTTGCGCTGCCACCGACGACGCGGTGGAAGTGGCGAAGTTCTGAGCTAACAAGACATAAACATTGTCGTGCCAGCGACATGAAGAGGAAGAATATGTGTGTGCCAAAAGGTTCTTGACATCAATAATTAAGTGTCATTTTTCTAAAGAGAAAACACCATGTTAGTTCATCAGCTCCTATAATGCAAGAATTAGCATACAAGGCAACCCTATCTTGTACTCACAGAGCACCTAATTGCTTGCCACTGGTTGAGATGGCATTATTATTTCTTTTCGACAAACGAAACGTGTAAACACTGCTTCGTTAATAAACAGTGATAGCCTTATGGTGTGAACGTCGGACTGCCAAGATTGGCATTTGTGTTTGTATTGTATAATTACCAATTGCTTCGGTTAAGGAAACCAGCATGCCTGAGAGATATTTCGCGACGGCATATTGCAAGTCAGAGGCCTATGGCGGCACAATGACTCTGACACCAGTTTAACCTGGCGTCAGAGAGTTTTTCGGTTAGTGCTTGAGCACTAACCACACGATAAAGAAGAAAAAACTGGCCAAGTGCGAGTCGGACTCGCGCATGACGACCCCTTAAATACTTATTTAATTCTGTTTTAGTATTTGTTGTTATAGCGGCAACAGAAATACATAAGCTGTAGAAATTTCAACTGGCTAACTATTCCGGTTTATGAGATACAGCCTGGTGACAGACGGACGGACGGACAGCGAAGTCTCAGTAATAGGGTCCCGTTTGACCCTTTGGGTACGGAACACTAAAAAGACCGTTTACTCGCACTACGACAATCTTGGTGTAATGAAATTTATGGCTTTGAATGGCAGTTCCAGAATTTTTGCGCACCACGCTCTTCAGCCCCACGGATTTTGTTCATGTGCTGCTGTGTCTAGACGTTGCCGGCTCGGCTTTTCAGTCATCTGTGGGGTTAACACTCATTGAATCTATACAAATAAATAGAATTTAAGTGTCTGTTTGTAATATTAAAATAGCCGCTTTTTTCTACATGCATATGAATGTATAAAAGTTACATAAACCATTTTTTTTTTCTTTCAATTTTTGTCTGTCTGTTTGTTTCGGCTAATCTCTGGAACGGCTTGACCGATTTTGACGGGCTTTTCACTGGCAAATAGCTGATGTAATAAGGAATAACTTAAGCTACTTCTATTTTTGAAAAAAGAAATAAAAATGTAAGAACAAAAAAAAAAACCACTTTTTTTGTTAAATTCCACGCGGATGAAGTCGCGGGCACAACTAGTCATACATAAACATAAATAAAATCACGCCTGTAATCCCCGTAAGGAAGGGCAGAGGTGGACCTAATAGTTCACCCACATTTGGTCAGTTATGTTTAAGCCCCATGTAATAGGGGGCAAGCTCATTGCCATCAACCGTGCACAATTCGATACCTACTAGACTAACGAAGCAGTTATTGCTTTATATCTATTAAGTTAGTTAGTTAGCCTAGTCGACGCTTCCCGCGACTCAAGGGCTGGGTTTTACCTTGGCCAGAGGCTAAGTATTGCCATACAACGTGGCAACGCCGCCAGTTTCTTGGGCACGTTATCAGCTGATAGCGTTGAGGAGGAGTTTTTTGACGCCCTTTTATAATTTGTTATTTATTTATTTATGTACACACAATAGACAACACAGGTAAAAACATTAAATATTAGAGTACAAAGGTACTGCTTATTTCATATGAAATTTCTGCCAGCAGACCTGCGAAAGGAGAAATGAAAAAGAAATGTAGACGATAGTGTGTGTTTGTTGTTATTTTAGTTTTAATTATCTAGTTGTAATTGTTTTATGAATAGAAATT
This sequence comes from Cerastis leucographa, assembly GCA_963082945.1. Lineage (NCBI taxonomy): Eukaryota > Metazoa > Arthropoda > Insecta > Lepidoptera > Noctuidae > Cerastis > Cerastis leucographa. Next base: position 5,076,092 of record OY720359.1, read on the forward strand.
AATTAAGAATCATTAAAGTACCTTTATTAAGTTTAATTAGCACCAACCGTAAATTCAAAATTGGCACGTGTCGTTAAACAAAACCATGTGAATTTAATAAGCATCACCTGATTGTGTACTGGCAAATAAACTTAATTTCGTTATTAACTTATTAAGCATTCAAAATACGCCAATAAACGTAATTACCGTTTATGCGGTCTACGTATTTCAGTTTTGTGCGCACAGCACCATTTTCGGACGCAGAATGTTGTTTAATTGTGTCGGGAGATAGCAAAAATGATAATTTCAGTGTTAAATTAAGAGCTTCTACTTGAAAATTGCCCTTGTTGTCGTAAGAATATAAATAAATCAGCAACTTGGTAGTAGGGTGAATTTCCCAAATGACTTTTTTTTTTGTCTTCGGTGAAATTAGTATTTGAAAAAAGGAATATTGTTCAGAATTAAATTTTTTAGTATTTAATAGGTTGTTATTGGGTTGTGGCAAAAATATAATTTGCCTAGGACTATTTACAAAGGTTGAAATAAATTCATAAACCTCTATTTTTTTCAAATCGGTGCTGTCCCTCTACTTTTTTTACAAACAAAAAAGCTTATCTATATATATAAAAGAAAGTCGTGTTAGTTACACTATTTATAACTCAAGAACGGCTCAACCGATTTGACTGAAAATTGGTGGGGAGGTAGCTTAGAACCAGGAGACGGACATAGGATACGGTAGGGTAGGGTAGGTAGGTAGGGTAGGGTAGGTAGGTAGGGTAGGGTAGGTAGGTAGGGTAGGGTAGGGTAGGTAGGTAGGGTAGGGTAGGTAGGTAGGGTAGGGTAGGTAGGTAGGGTAAGGTAGGTAGGTAGGTAGGGTAGGGTAGGTAGGTAGGGTAGGGTAGGTAGGGTAGGGTAGGTAGGTAGGGTAGGGTAGGGTAGGTAGGTAGGGTAGGGTAGGTAGGTAGGGTAGGTAGTAAGGGTAGGGTAGGTAGGATAGGGTAGGTAGGTCGGATAGGGTAGGTGGGTAGTAAAAAGTGCATTGCAACGCATGCTGGGTACAGCTAGTACACTAATAGAAATAAGTAAGTTAAGTATATAACTTATTCTATTTTATAGAATATTATTAATATATTTTGCTATATATTTTGTTATTAATATATAGCATATTTTATTACATAAATAACGATTATTATTACTGAGAGGCACAAACGTACCTGTCCTGCAAAATCTTCTCATATCGCTGGACAAAAGTAATTTAAACCTAACTTTACATCGACCAGTCCGACAGCGTCCCCACCCCAATTTTATTTTCCTCGTTAGTGTGTGCTAGTGCGCAGTCAGGACGGATTTGAGTCAAATCGCTGCATATTCTCGCCAATAACATAAGTACGCCATTTCAGTTGCTCCCGGACAATTATTTTATAGTATCGGTGGTTGCATTTTTCTAGTGTAATGAGTAGTTTTATTTTTGTTGTTTGGTTCTAACAGAGGTAGTAAGTAAATTAGCTTCATTGACTGTTATTGAATTTATCCTAGATATTATGCATTTTTTCTAATTTTCGAAAAAGTGTGTTATTTCTCACGTCGCTGTTCTCATATCGCTGTAATCGGTGGTCTTTATTACCACCGATGTGATAATTTACACCGAAAAAATCAATCGGTGTCTTATATCTAATATCGGTGTTTTGATTCATGATCAACGCACAGTTTTGTCACATCGGTGAATTACTTTATCATATCGGTAGATCATTTTATCATCCCGGTGATTCGTTTTATCATATCGGTAGACCCCGTGTCATTTCGATAAGTAAAGTATAATACTATTACAAAGACAATGTTTTTTTTTTTAATTCATAGTACCTATAGTAAATATAATAAAAAAGAAAGTAAATATAATAAAATAGGTACATAATTAAAAGAAAAATATTTGAACTGAATTTCTAAGAACTCGGTTCTCTTTGGATGTGATCCACTTACATAAGACCCTCAGTTCAGGTCGTCAGTTCTAAGTCACCCTTGTAAAAATATGTAGGTACCTACTAACTATTTCCTTTTTGATGTTCAAAGGTGGATAGATCATCATATCGCTGGATATGTACATAATTTCGGTGGATAAACTTATCATACCGGTGTACAGAAAAAAAATTCGGTGCCGGTTTGTCATATCGGTGGAAACCAGAATTCAAACTGAATTTTCTCCTTAGTCTTAAATGATACGTTGATGATATTAAATTTGGGGATATTTGATATCTTAAAGATTACATTAAACCTGAAAAATATACAAAAAATATATAAATGAAAAAGTTCACCGATATGATAAAAAAAATGGCATTTGTTGAAATTCACCCAGTAGCATGCACTGCCTAGGATGACAACACACGAATACGTGATTATACGGGGTGGCAGGGACACAACGCGAAAACTGTACAGGTGGCGTACCATGACGTCTTAAAACATTATTGTTCCATTCTTATTCCACAGTGAAAAAGAGACGGTGCTATGCAGGTCGTATAGCTCCATCTCTTTCCCACTCTGTAATAGAAATGGAACAATAATATTTTAAGCGTCATAGTACTCAGTAGGTATATCATTCTGAACTATCCTCGATTATCAAAAGTAAAGGTCAAAGTAGCACACATCACCATGTGTGCTACTTTGACCTGAATGCAGATCTCCTCGACAAACTTGACCGTCTTCTAAATAACTGCATTAGATTCGTTTTCAAATTGCGTAAATACGATCATGTCTCTGAGCAGCGGTCTCTTCTTAAGTGGTTGCCCATACGCCACACATATTTTTTTTAACCAGAAAAAAAAACTTTGTGGTTGGGTTTAGGATGATGGACTATGTGGTTGCTATGGGGTTTTACGCGTCGGATTTCCTTACACCCTGTATAGCATACACTATCACGCTGCAAAGTCCACATACCACTCCATTGGCGATGTTCTTATCTGTCACTTATAAGTTTTTAACATAAAAACACTTGGTAACAACAACGTATCCTAAATAAATCATAAACAACAATAAAATACAAGCAATCTCTCAAAGCGCGTCCCTCTGGTTATTTAAGCGTGTTTTCAGCCGAAACGCACACAACCTTACTTCGTATATTTATCCAGGTAACAGAACCACGCGAGACCGAAGATTTGGTAAATAACGTCTTGAGACGATCGCTGGCGGGTGACCAACGCTTAGCGAAAATACGGAACGTACTAAGAATGTATGCGAGTCTTTTGGGGCGTGGCCAAAACCCGAGTTCACGTCGCCATCTTGTTTTTACAGCTTGAATACTCAAATCAAAGGTGTTCATTAATATTTTACGTCTAACTCCAAAATAACAAAATTAACATTTAAACTATCGTTAATATTTGACGCGGAATCGTCAACTTTACTCCACAGTTTCGCAGTTTTGTTACCTCTTTCACTTTTGCATCACAGGCAAAATCACATTGATTTTTACTTTCTTTTTTTAAGTAGGTCTTGACTCTATTCTACTTTCATTACTAAAAGGTTGCTGCTAGTTCTGGCCTGCTACTAACTGTGAAATTACTGTAAACAGTTCTAGATGGATCTGTTGGCGCACGACGAAAGTCTGAAATAACGTCGCCATCTTGTTTTTACAATGCATTTCACAAGACAATTAAAACTTCAACCAACTTATCTGTGCAGGTGGGAAAACAGAACTGAAATAAATGTACCAAGTCAATGTTATTCATGGGCAAGGAGATTATACTAAAGTTTAGATCAAGTTTGCGTCATTTTTGTAATTATAAAGGGTGACATTACGGAGAGTGACTATGGGTTGTAGAGAGGAGGTGTCTCGTTCAAATCAATCATGTGTTGTTCGCTGACAAATGACGTCCTGCTGTCTTATTCCAGTGTGGGAAAGAGACAGAGCTATACACGATGTCTAGCGCCGCCTCTTTCCCACACTGGAAAAGTAGTAAAAGAATAATGTTTTAAGATGTCATGGTAGGTCACCTGATAACTTACTGTGTTACATTATACATTGTTAAATGTATGTAGTCGTAGATATTCTGAATATAAGTTATTATTGATAGACATACTTGTAGCTGTTGCGTAATGCCTAAGTAGTTTAAAATAAAATGTGTAATATCACCGGGAATTGGTTTTGTTACACAAACAATTGTTTTTATTTATTTTGTCGTCTATCAATCTTATAATATTAACGTTAAAAAAAAACTTGAGTGGTGTCAAAGGACACCCGGATGGAACGAAATTCCATTAGTGAAGGATTTGTATTTTATTATTAACATTTAATGTAATATAAACTTAATCAGTAGGCTCAATTAACTGGCTTGCTTTCTATGAGAGAGAGACAGAGAGAGACAGACAGAGAAAGACGCGCACGCCGCACGGCTTACAACTATAGCAAAAAGTGTCGTTACAACTTTTGGTCTTAATTTTTTCCGTCTAGTCCCCTTTCGCAACGCGCGATAAGGAACTTCGTTCCAATAACGATAAGTGATAGGATTTACCGGTATTTAAATAGCGTTACTAATAGCGTTAATATACTAAAAACTAGCAATATCTGGTGCGTCTTTGCCAAACCGAAACTCGCACCGTGCGCCTTACGTTCGGCAGTTCTAATAGGAGAGGCAACAGCAGTTTACGACGATCGGTTAGATATTTACGAAAACCAGACGATTCGCGCGCGCAGCTTGTTTCATTTCATAGTCAGACGTCACACAAAAATCGTGAACTCCAAACACATCGTCCATTTGTGGTTCTAATGATTATTTTTTTGTCTAAATCATCAACCGACATCGTGAGAAAGAGAAAGGCGTATAAATTACCGGTATAAGAATTGTAACTCTTACCGATACTAATATTAGTAATTAGATAACGTAAAGATCTTACGGGTATCGTTATTAATATCGTTACTTTTTATCGTTAGCATAACGGTAATTGGTAACGTTATCCAAAAAATAACGGTAATTCTGTCCCTGCTAAGCACCCAGCCATATTGTCAAACAATAATTCGTTCGTGTGCCCACCCGCCTCCCGAGTCGTCGTTATACTTAGCTATAGATTTAAGCATACCGATTAGTAGCAAAAGTGTTAACTCAGCAGCCACCTCCCTACTTCGTCTTTTTCTCTCACACACTGAGTTCTATCATCCCTACACTCGGTTGTCCTGATTACAGTAGTTTCCAATCAAAAAATTATTTGAAAACTCTTTCTAGAAATTATTTTCTTTATTTTTTTTTCTATCAATGCATAAGTCAGTTTGAAACTGATTGTAAATGGCCGCTTCATAGCTTTGTTCCAATCTAACCAATGAGGTGGTGTTTTGTAATATAAAATGACATTGACAGATTGTCAACCAATTGCAATGCTTGGTACAAGCTATTCTAAGCCATTCGATTTACAGTTGACTTCCCCATTGGTATCTTCTTCCCCGAAACTAAGCGACCAATGTGTAACTTATCTACCCAGGACTATCTTCAAAGAAGTGTAGTCACCCTAGCCCGCATCTTGTAGTCCGCAACCTCTTAGTGCGCGTTTTAGATAAAGCAATCGTTTTAAAAGCTTTATTTCCCTTCCCTTACTGTTCTTGGATACAGATAATTCTGTAGACATAGTCGTATTATTTGTAAGAGCGTGTTTAATATGTTGAAGAACCGTAGATAGAAAAGGTAAGTACACTTCCCCTCGTAAGTACGTAACTGAAGTTCTTGAGTGGCCCAAGCGGCTTGTTAATTACATCGGCCCACGCACGTGCACTATAAACTTATGTAATTTTCCCTACGTTCCACTCGAACCTTGTAAGTTTATATATAGCCAAAGAACTTCGAATAAAATTAAACGATGCCGATTTTAATATCGTATTTTGTATCATTTCAATATTAAGCATACGAAGAGGCATAGGCATGAGCTCGTGGCTAAATAATAATAATCAAATCATAATAATAATAATAATAATTTATTTCAGACCAAGATAGTCCATATAGTGTTAGTAATACATAGGCACTTAAGAACTAAGTTAGTAACATACAAAAATACTGAAACAAACTTAACATAAACATTAAAATTATCCTGTATGTAGGCGGATCCAATGCCTCCATACAGGACTCTCCATGTGTTCAGCAACCACCCTCAGGTAGCTGTTGGGACTGTCCCTCACTCTTCGCATCAGAGATGCTGCTCTTTTCCTAACTATTGCATAGTAACCATCCACTTGTGCTTCTGCAAACATTGCTGACGCACTGCAATAGCGAGGCAGTCCCATCAACATCCTGAAGGCATTGTTGTACTGAACTCTCAGAGCGCTCACGACCCGCTGCGTGCAGTTGGCCCACAGGCTGCAGGTATAAAATGATTGGCAGTAGGCCCTAAACAAGGTTATTTTGACTCCCTTTGAACATCTGGCAAACCTGCGAGCCAGCATGTTACAGCGAATCGTGAGCCCCCTGCGTTCCCGTTCTACATCTAGGTCATCTGTTAGGTTCTCATTAACAACATGTCCTAGGTACACAAACTGAGACACTCGCCTTAACGCCACCCCATTCAGTGTCACAGGCGGTACAAATGAAGGATTCATTTGCCCCGCCCGAAACACTAACAACTCACTTTTTTTGACGTTATATGTCAATCCATGTGCTTCAGCATACGCCTCACACACCCCTAGGAGCTTGCGCAGGGCATTTACTGATGGGCTCAACAACACCATGTCATCGGCGTAACTAATGTTGTTAACTATATGACCATCTATGGAGCAGCCTACACTGGTGTTGTTGAGCTCACGCACCAGCTCCCTCACATATATGTTAAACAGAGTGGGAGAGCTCAGTCCCCCCTGCCTAACTCCACATTCCAGTTGATAGGGATCTGACATGGAATCTGCCCATCTTACAAAATTAGTCTGGTGTCTGTACCAGTACTCGAAAATCCCTGTTATACCCTCCGGCACTCTATTCTTCCTCAGTTTAGCCCACAACATGTCATAAATAATAAAAGCCGATCGCGTCGATCGTTATGTTAAGCCGTGCCTGCTTAGGTTGGTCCGAGCCGAGGATGGACCACCCAATACATACCGAGTTTCATCCTTACTTCGGAAAGCACGTTATGACGTTGGTCGCGGCTGTCATTTGTAGATCTTTGACAGTCGTTACAGGTAGTCAATGGTCCGAAAGACTGACAACCAGTCTTACTAAGGGGAATCTTATTTCCCAGTACTGGGTTGTGGAGGTCAGAAAGGCTGTCGCTTCATGTAAAATACTGCCATACAGCTGCATACGGTTAAGACTAGAAGCCGACCCCAACATCCAGCCAGCACATACAGGGTTATTTGTAAAACACCGAAAACCTCTTAAGACTATGTTACTAACATCATAATGAACAACTTTCTTTCTATGTCTTTTAAAAATTCAACAAATTTTAGTTCATCAGATTTTCATACAAAAATAAAAATATTTAAATTGAACGCTTTAAATTTAATGTTACGAAATATATGCAAAGCAAAAGAAAGCGATAGTACAATAGCCGTAGCATAGAATTCATAACATTTAGAGCGTTCAATTTTAATATATTTATTTTTGTATGAAAATCTGATGAACTAAAATATGACGAATTTTGTAAAGTCATATAACAAAAGTTGTTGATTATAATATGTTAGTAACATAGTCCTGAGAGGTTGTTAGTATTTACAAATAACCGTGTATGTGGCTTTGTTACCACTGTTACGCTTCACAAATGCTTTACTAGTTCTAAAACTTACCCCCGCTGATCAGGATCACAAATAAGTAGATGTTCCCTTTCAAATTGATTGTTATGTATAAAGAGTTTTATTGTTCTCCCGCGGTCCGTTTACGATCCTATGTGAGTTGTTATGGCTTGTTTATCGCAGAATTTAGCCGCGTTGGCTTGTTTGGGTATGTTATTTACTGGTTTTATAACAGTATAAGAAGTTCTGTAAGAAAGACAAATATCAAGATCTGCTATGATAATATAGTTAGACAAGTTTTTCAACAAGCTGGAGGAGGGGAGTAAGTCTGATTTGGTCGCGTAAGCGAAGGCTGGTTCGAGGAGGCACGGAAAAAAGGTCTTGGAAGGAATTGGGGAAACCCTTTGCCCTGCAGTGATGCAGTGGGACAGTACAGACTAATACCGTACTTTAAAAACCGTAATTATTAAAAATATTTTTATTGTCTGATGTAACTAAAAATTTACGGTTTTCGCAATTTTTCCTTTATCTGTGTTATAAGACGTTGCTTCGTACCCTGTAGGTTTTGATTCCCTTGCGAGTGTCGAAAATTTGCGGCATAAACTGCTGTATCTTTTGATTGCGTTGGCTTAGAAGCTTGATTTTTTACAGCTCTAAGGGACAGTAGACTTGAGTATTTGATATAAGTTCCAGCTTGATCCCTCCACGCGTTCCTGAGAAAAAGGATCTTGACAGACAGACAGACGGACGGACGCACAACAAAGGGATCCTATAAAGGTTCATATTTTTCCTTTCGAGGTACGAAACCCTAAAAATGGGTAAGTATCTGGTAAAGCTAAACTGTGGCTTATTTCGCAAATGTTATCAATGAATAACCGTTTATTCCCGTCTGGCAGTTGCAACTATTTTAACTAATGCGTAGGCCATTGACTAGTCAAAAGTGGGATTATTGCCTGAAAAGTGGCTTGGTTGAATTTATGTCTCTGATATTTCAGCATCTTACGGCCCACTCTGTGAGTGTCCCAGCAGACAACGGGAACAAAAAAGAGATAGAATTCTAAAAAATATTTAAAATTTCTTATTGTAAATGTGCCGCTTTTTATAAATAAACAATTTGTTTATATTTTATTTATAAGTACAAAAAGTACTCTATCGTCAACAAAAGTACCACCTATAATAAAAATATCGCAAAGATCCAATAAGCACAAGTTACACAATACACCGATCCGATATTACACCAGCAAACAGAGACATGTTTACGCAACCGGCAACAGGAAACAATAATCCTCTTGCAGAACCTACACCGGGTATGTGGCTCTGATTTAATCGCCATCTTTGTTGCACGTTGTAACGCCCCGAGACGTGGTACTCCTTAGAAGGTGATCTTAAACGGGCAACTTTTGAAGCAACCGTCGGCCCGCCGAACACAGTACCTACAGTAATTGCATCATCAGCTAGTAATGTGGGACCATTATTAGCTCCATGTTTTGAACAGCTTCAAAACAAATCAGCAAAAGTTTCTAGACCTGCCAACGTTTATCTCCCAAATTGTTATAATAATAATCGTTTTTTTTATGTTTTGTTATCAAATCGTTAGTGTTAACGCGTACGTTTCAGTAAGCGAAGCGAAATCAGAGCTAAACAGCTCTGAAATTGCTCACATCTGTGGTCTATATACCAAATTCCTCTCAATTTCAAATCCTAGCTCTGTCTATTCTGTGTGAACGAATGAGTGCCTGGTTGTATTGGGTACTGTTTAATAGTTTTTCTGTTATATGAATGTTTTGCATGGGTAATAGTAACGATAACGAGATGTTTTTTAAATAATAAATACGCCCACTGTGAAGCGGTGTAGATAGGGTGGAACACACTTGCTTAAAAAAACCCATTCACTCAAACTTCAGTCAGGGAACAGAGAAGCCGGCATTAAATCCACATATAATTCGATTGAATGCAGTGTGTGTCTGAAGTTTTCTAACGTGACATTGTGAGCGATCGATTATCCGAAATACTGTACGTGTGCATTTAGCCATCATCGTGCTTGGGGCCACCAAACACGATGATGACTTAGTAACAATATTATTTTGGGGTTTGCTTTCGTTAGTCGATGATTTAATCAATATGGACTTGTTCTTTATGTTGTTACAGGATGAAGGTCGAAGTTCTTGTTGCTATCTAGTAAACTTGATTTCAAGTAAGGACGTAAATCGCTGGCCTGACTTGCAAGTCTGTTATTCTGTTTATGAACGTTTACTGTACCGATTCTCTGTTCAGCGATTTACCTCTTTTTGAAGTGAAACTTCTTATGCACCTTTCAACAAGTTTGCGTTAAACGTTTAACGCTACCATGGAGGGGGAATAGAAAGCGACAGAGCGAGAGTGAATGCGTCGCACTCGAACGCATGCGTGTAGACGAAGTTTCACTTCTTCCGCGCGGAGGGACTCCACGCACAATTTTTAACATAACATCACGCCTGCAATCCCCGAAAGGTTAGTCAGAGGTGCACCTAATAGTACACCCACACTTCGCTAGTTATGTTTAAGTCCCATGTAATAGGGGGCGAGCCTGTTGCCATTAATTGGGCACACATACAGGCTCCGTGGCTGCTACTGAAAAAAACCTTATAGAAAAACCCAATAGCACTTTGCCCGACCCGTGAATCGAACCCAGGAGCTCATGCTCAGCAGTCGCGCTTGTGATCACTAGACCAACGAAGCAGTCTCTTTTTAACCCCTTCATAATTGACAACAAAGTAAGTTAAAAAAAAACGAAGTCTGTTATATTTTTTTGTCAAAAAGTTTTCAGTTGTGGTATCTCACATAAATCATAATCTAGTATCATTTTTACATTGTAACTAGGCACCAGCACATCGTCCATACATACGACTAAGGACAAAATGCATAATAAATAAGATGACTCAAAAAGTACTACCTAAGCAAACCAAGATTAAAATTCATATGGGTCCACCGGGCAAGCTTTCTCTACCAAATGAATGAAGAATCACCTAAATACTTCGTTACGTGAAAAATGTACAAAAATAAATAAAAACAATGTTCATAAAATGAACTACTAGGCCAACCTATATTAAATTTGTATGGCAACTATTCAGTATCAAACAAAAGAAGAATCACGCAAATCGGATCATAAATCTCAGCGTAATATGTGTACATACATAAAAAAAAAAACAATCGAATTGAGAACCTCCTCTTTTTAGAAGTCGGTTAGTTACAATAACATAGAAGTTAACTTTGTTGATGGTATATATATGGTGTACATATATAGTGTACATAAATGTGGTGTAAATATATGGTGTATACATTTTAAATAGATTCATCTATTGGATGCATGGATTGCATCGCGGCCGTTCGCAGTATACAGACGTGCTCGTTAGCAGTTTTATTTAACGCAATAATAGTGACCTCCTTAAGTATTTTGCTAAGTGTGTAGTTTATTATATAATGAAAACATTGAAATAGTGAAATGGATAACAGCCCCGGTGCCGGTGATTCAAGTAATCGAGTGCAACCCAATCCCTCGCCAGCAAAAAGCCAGCAGCAATTTGTATCTACGCCCGAACATCCAAAAATGGATGGCATGCATACAACAGAAGCTAAATGAAGTTTGCTCTATTGCCGACACGGTTTGACGACACGGTTGGCGCAGTGGCTGAGCGATCGACTGCTACGCTGCGTGTCGCGGGTTCGATCCCCGCACGGAACAAATATTTGTATGGCCTGCAGATAGTTGTTCCGGGTCTGGCTGTTTGTGTATGTGAGTTTAAATGTTTGTAAACGCACCCACGATACAGGAGAAATTCCTAGTGTGGGGCAACATTTTTTTATTAAAAAAAAAAAAAAAAAAAAAAAAAAAAAAAAAATTGCCACGGAAGCCAAACTCAACTCAGAGCAGAAATTGAAGGTGACCAACTTATGCCGTAAAGTAGAATCTGACACCTCTCATATGGCAGTTCTGTATCAGGCTCTGAAGCAGAAAGCCCATCAAGCCCTCAATATGATCGATGCCCTGAAGGAAAAGCGCAACCCCACAGAACAAATTTCAGAGCTTAAGAAGACAATTATGGACTCTAGTGCTGGGAGAAACGCTTCGTTTGCTGATATGGTGAAGAAGGGATCCCGTGATTTCGTTCGTCCTAAGTTCAGTAGCAGTTTATCTCAACGATAAATTGAAGTCCAGTGACGAGACAAAAAACCTCGTTCAAAACATCATACGCCCTGATGAAATGAAGCTTCATGTACGTGGTGTGCGGAAAACAAAAAATGGAGGTGTTATTATCAGCACCGAGACCAAACAGGATGCTGATAAACTCAAGCACGTAGTCCAGATGTCTACATCAGGACTCACCGCTGACGAGCCTAACAAGCGCAAACCACGGATTGCTGTTGTAGGAGTGCCGACTTCTTTGGCTGATGCTGACGTCTTCAGGTTCATGTTCGAGCAGAATATCGCCGATAAGTTTCCAGCGATGTCACTGGAACCTTTATGGCCGAAGTGAAATTTAGCCACAAATCAGGGAAGAAAGATGCACCTACCTGTAACTTTATTATCGAAGCTCCAGCCAAGATACGTAGAGCCTTAATATCTCAGGCAAGGCTTTTTATAAATTGGACTTCCTGCCCTGTTAGGGACTTCATCTTGGTTACCAGATGCTACAAATGCCAACAATTTGGACACGCAGCAAAATCATGCAGGGAGATAAACTCTTCGTGTGGTCACTGCGGAGAAGCACGACATTCGTTGACTGAGTGCGCGAAGAAAGCGGACACCTCCTAAATGTGCAACGTGCTCGCGGTTTAAAAAGCCTAACAACCATAAAACGGGAGATGTTGAGTGCCCGGCTAGGAAGATAGCAGAATATAGGTACATCAACTCCATCGACTACGAGAGCGTGTAAAGCGTCATACTATAGGTTGGACGTCCGCGTTGAACACATGTTGCTGACACAAAATAAAAGTCCACTGCGCTGACACAGTTTCCATCGATAAATTCTAATCTACAAGCACATTATTATAGTCTCTAGGTGCAAATATCAAATACAAACAAGTGTGCCTCGATTGTGTTTTTGCAACCTAGTTTATAATTCTGCTGACGCAAATACTTTCCTGTTATAATTATGAGTTTAGTTTTAAGGTATTAGAGTTTAAGTTAATTAAAATAAGTTAGCCATTATGTAAAGTTAAATATTAAACAAAAATCTTCTGTCCTACATATAGCAAATTGTTAGAGGTCCTGCAGCCTGTGATACAGGATTTTCTTAGTACAGGCATCTAACATTATTATACCTATACTGTTAATTTCGGATTCAAATTGTATTTTACCGTTTAAAACTCTGAATAAAGATTATTATTATATTATTATCTATGACATTCTATGTTGTAGGTATTTTGGAATGAATGTGTCCTGAACAAAAAATAACTATACCTAAGAACCTTTATACTTACCAAATTTTATGCTAATAAAGCCACTTACTTACTCAGTTACGGGAGCAGAACGTGCCATCAGCAGTCTATCGATAAAGGTTTACAGACCAAACAGGTTATTTATCGTTTCAATCACACACATCATCGACGATTGTCCTTCATAATAACCAAATCTAAGCTTCCCACCGCCACGTATACATAACGGAAACAATAGAGGACCGTATGATTTAATCTCCTCCTGCCAGTCTGCATGGTCCCCTGGGCCTGCCATGGTGTATCAATCACGTCACAGCGTGTCCCATATCGTGTGTCACGTCAGGATCACCGAACTACGACCAGGGTGTTACACCATATATTTTATGTCTGTTTTTTTTTTACTTAGAATCTGCAAAATGTTAGAGTGAAGACTTAAAACCGCTATAACTTCACATTCATGGATTTTATTGTGCGGTTATTATTTAAGGGAGCTTTCAAGTATTACTTCTGAAACGTTACGATGCGTTACAGGGGCGGGAGGGGGTATTTGAACTACGTGTTACGTAAGATTGTTTTAGCCCTTCAGAACGGTGGAGTAGAGATTTTTTTCTCGCGGTGCGTTACCCGGGGTGGTGGTACAACAGACATTATGGTGTGTTACATGGGGGGAGGGGGGTCAAAAATCTCAAAAAGTTGCGTTACGTAATACTTGAACGCTCCATATCCTTTATAGTTTTTTTCTGCACGCCCCACACATTACAATTTTAAATATTTCTTTTAAAAAAATCGCGCCCAAAGGAGTCGGTTACAAACATAAATACAGGTGAAGCTAATAAAAAGCTTGTAAAAATGCGAGTTTTTCATATATTTAGGAGTATGTTTTGCCTTTGCAAAGTATACACATTTACTTTTTTTTTTTGACTAAACACCAGTAAATGTGTGAATGTGTACTTTAATGATTTTCTTTTATTATTTAAATGGTTCTATTGTTGGTCAGCTCCAAAAAAAACACAGTACAACACATACCTCTCGTCGCTTCTTTTCTTCTAAGTCTTTATTACGTGCTCCACGTGTGTTACAGGTTAACATAGAAATCTTACATATGGAGACACAATGGGAAGTCTTATCTTTAAAAGCGATCTTAATATTTGAACTCCAAAAAAGTATCCCTTTATCATCTACAAAGTTTGTGTGACTGACAACCCTACTGACTTCAGATGACTGATGCTTGAGCCTGCGAGTTTGCAAGAGGGAGTAAGTAATTTTCTTTTGAAACAGCAAAGTTAAAATTGATGTAAAAAGAGTGGCATCATTTTCAACAATTTGTGTCAATGTTTTAAATTTACAATAATATTTTTTTTGATACCTTTGGTTAAATTGTTTGAAAAATTTAGAAGTCATAGATATATTTAATTTAATAGTAATTACTCAAAAATCTTAGTCTTTTGAACATGGTTTTTTTATAAATGCTTAGTATATCCGAAGGACATCATCATCATCATCATCAGCCTATAATGCTCCCACTGCTGGGACACAGGCCTCCTCTCTATGAGAGGGAGTGGGCTTTAATCCACCACGCGGGCCCAGTGCGGGTTGGTAGATTTCACATGTCTTCGAATTTTTAGTTCTAGGACATGCCGGTTTCCTCACGATGTTTTCCTTCACCGTTTTGAGAGCAGCGGTGATGAAATAAATTACACAAAGTAATGGGCCTGCCTGCCTGGGTTCGAACCTACGACTTACTGCTTGTAAGTCGGGGTTGCCACCACTGGGCCACCGCTGCTCTCAAAAAGAAAAGACATACCTACGTATAATTAGTTCATGATTTATACGGGGTGGAAAGGACCTCGACGCACAAACGATTTTCACGTATTCAGTTCATCGTTCCGAAAAACTCAAAATTCTTTGTGCCACATAGATTTTTTCCATAATTTCCAAAAACAGCAGATTTTCCTTTCAAATTAGCGAAAAAAAAATTCTATGTGCTGAGGGGTTCGAAAAGATGTGCTGAAAATGTGGTAATCATTTGTGCGTCGATGTTCCATCCTGTATAGTAATATATATAAATGAATATATTATATTCGATCAAACAAGTTTAGCTGTAATCCTTTACAAAAACATTTAACGTACCCCTTAACTTGTCTACTAAACGCACTTTACATGTAAAAGCTGCTTAGTAAAATCATTTCCAAGTACGTGACACAGCTATACACGAGTCCTGACAAATCTCTTGCATATTAAGATGACAGCGTGACAAGAGAAATTGAAGTATGTCACGGCAACTCGCTTCCAAACATGTCACATCGTCTATAGGATTAATTGTATCGGCGTTGAGCTAGTCACCTTCATTTTATCTCGTCTAAAATTTTAGAACTTATTTTTAGTATTAAATATCTTAAACTTATTAAATTACTTTATAACTAACAGTGACACAGCAACCACTGACATTGAAAACGACTTGCGGTTTCACCGTGAAGCGAGAGACTAGATGTCAGACAAAGTCACGGCGAGTCGCTAACAAACACTTTGTTTACATTAAGAACTTGATACCTACTGGTGTCTGAGTAAAACACGTCTGTTTGTTCCTAATTATATTTTTTTTTTAGTCAGATAAGGAAATTAAACATGCTGAAATTGAAAACATGCGATAAATCGAAATGGGAGATTCAGTTACCGTTACTTAATGATTTTAAATTGTTAAGTCCGAAAAATAATTCACCTTAAGCGTGGCGCATTGCCACACTTCATGAAGTCATACTGCGATTATAAGAAGGAAGATTGCCTGCCTTTTTAGGGGCGCCAAAATTGATGCTTTAGTTTTCTTATCATTATTTTGTTACTAAAATCGGTATTTTTTGTCTACGTAAATACTTAATTTGCAATTTGTCACATGTTTTCATTTCAACCTGTTGTTCTCCCTGTAGTATCAACTTAGCTGATAAATTCAACACTGATGTGAACAAAACCTGTCGCTCTAACTGTGTTAACATTTTAGAAAGTCAAATAACAAAATAGGTTCATAAAATTGAACTAAATCCCGTCCGTAACCTAACCTCTAACGTGACGCGTGACGAGATCGATATGTGACGTGTCACGGCAACTCGCTGTAGAGTTTTTTTTAACATGATAGCGGCATAGAAAGCTCGAAACGGAGTGTTGGAATCAATGGTTGCACTGAGTTATGTACCTATTTGACACATAGAATAAAATTGCGGAAGGTTACTATGCATGGAGTCCATACAGCACTGGAAGCCTACTCTCTTTCTCCGAAACGTAACTTCGGCAACGAACGAAAATTAAACGTAGTTACGTTTGTGACCCTACTCTATATAATTTGAGGACGCACACAAGAAGTTCGAATTCACAGACAATTAACGTGAACGAATGTATTGAATGTTATTGTGTGCGTCCGCAAATTATATAGAGTAGGGTCACAAACGTAACTGCGTTAAATTTTCGTTCGTTGCCGAAGTTACGTTTCGGAGAAAGAGAGTAGGCCTCCTGTATCGGTCTAAAAACGGATTAAAATCATAACAGTTTTTTCAACTGTTCGATTGGTTTTGCTGTTGTAAATGCAAAGTGAATGGATCTAACCAGATTACCTTAATTAGCCTTGTGTAAATACGATTAAGAACATCATTTAATTATAGATACCAAAATAAATAGTAACAAGTCTAGTTTGTAAGCGAGACATGAATCTCGAGCATTTATTCACTTTGAATTAAATTAAGAAATTCAAGATGAATTACACTTATTGACTTATTTTCTTGAACGTAAGTCAGAGTCAAGGTTAAGATGTTTTTCACCGTAACCCCTGGTTATTGAACCTTTGGTACAGACGCAGCACATCGTGCTACCCGAAACTGTCAAAATTTCCCAATCAACCTTGAACCTAATTCTTTAACAATAAAGTTGAAAATCTATTAAATAAATTTGACAGATCGCTGTAGGTTGATGTGCTGGCTTATGTACAGTAATTTATTATAGTGACTGCTATTTACATACTATTAAGGTAAGTTATTAAGAGCTTGTTATTTTAAATAACTTAATATAAGCATTTCAAGTTCTTTCGAATGCTGTATTTTTTTAAATTAAACGTTTCTTCTTTTTTGCTTCAACGGTAAATAATATGAGAGATTCTGCATTGCTTTTTTTTTAAAGTGTGGTTAATCATTTATTTCCTAATTTAATCAAGTGGGTACTGCAATTTATGCGGTAAGCTTTGAAATCAAGGTTGGTTAGTGAAGTAAAAAAAAAAAAGATGTTTTATACCTTCAACAGTTGTACAGGAAAACACTTATCTAAAGACTATGTAGCGTTACAACTATGGAACACAGTGTTTTCGATGAGCTCTGGCACCCAATGTAAGATTTAACTTGTGTTTAGGGTGCCAGCGTCCTCGCCTATGATTTGAACTTGTAGCAGTAGTTGTAATACGGGCACAGTATAAACATTATTAATTTACAATAAAATTTTTGAACACTTTACAATATAATATTGACTAGCTAATGCAACTATGGTGTGGCCTATTTATGTACCTATGTATGAGTGTGTGTATGTGTGTGATGCAGAGATAAATATCGTGAAAACTTTTGTTTGTGTACATAAAATTATAAACTTATTAATTTATTGACTACATTTGGTTAAGCAATCGATATCTGTAGTAGATCTTTAGTTTTGGTATCATTCAATTTCAACAGCCACATTCAGTGTTCAAAGCGGCAATCATAGCTAGCTAATGCTATAAGTTAAGTTTAAGATCGTGTGTGTTTCGAACTCTAGGGCGGACGTAGTTGATATCGTCGATGTTTCTTCACCTCCTTCCACCTCCTCGTTGATCGTTCTCGTTCGACTGCCTCGTTGGTCGCAAGCGCGACTGCTGAGCATTAGGGCATGGGTTCGATTCTCGGGTCGGGGAAAGTACTATTGAATTTTTCCATAAGGAATTTCTCAGTAGCACGGTGTCTGGATTTGTGCTGTTATGTGCACTTCATACAGGGTGTAACGGAAAGGGTATATATATACTTAAGGGTGGGCTACAGACTATCAAACTGAACATGTTTCTCATCATAAAACATGTTTTTCAGCAAACAAAATATCTGCTGTTCCATAGAAAATTGCAATACCTATTCGACCCAAATCAATCAAAATATTTTTGTTTCACATAGGCCTACATGGGCACTTGTAAAACGTCGACAAAATGCTCGGTTCGGGTAGGTCGTTTCCTATGGAGAAGAACCGGCAAGAAACTCCAAATGTATAGGCAGCAGATTTTTTTTTTTGCTGCATTTTTTTTTATGATGACAAACATGTTCATCTTTGATGGTCTGTAGCACACCCTTAAGGATGTATATACCCTTTCCGTTACACCCTGTATAATGCCACGATAAAAATGATATCTAGTTCCTATTTAACCTCAACTATTTACTTTTTATTTCATTCCATTTTATGATGAGCAACTCACTACGTTCTAATTTTAAAAATTCCATTTCTAATTCTTGCAACAGTTATTGAAAAAAAAATGTGATTTCCCTGCTCTTCTACCGGTTGTCAGTCCCAGGGAAATCAGTTCGTAGCACTAATTACAGCGCCCGGACCCCGGACCCCGGGACGACTAGGGATGTCAAATGTGGCGTCTGTTCCCGGCATTTTGAAAGAGCTCTAGGTAAACGTTATTGCTTCAACGGATGCTTTCGAAAGAGGTTTCTATTGGGATGTTTTATGATTCAAAGGTTAGATATTTAAGCTATAGTTTTTGAGTCAACGTGGGTAGACAATGTAGGTAGGGTGTATAATAAAATCAGGTTTTTTAGACATCCATTTATTGTAATACAGACACAGATATTATTCAATTGCATGGTTTAAAATTAAATTAGTTTATTAAACATCCATTTATTGAGAATTACTTAAGTACTAATGAAAATTACAAATTGAAATACAGACACAAATACACTTTTACTAAATTGTTGTATTCTATTAAATTATAGATTCTGAAACATTTCTCCGACACTCGTTTCGCCGTTGAACGGTTCACCGACAGAACGATTCACTTTTCATTTTTTCACCGATATAACGTTTCAACGGCGAACGATTCGCCGACAGAACGATTCACTATTGAATATTTCATCTATGGAACCTTTTCTCGGCAAACGATTCGCCGACACAACTGTTCATCTGCCCCTTTTTTTTTATGGATGGGAAATCATCAAATGACTTCTCCCGCTCTGGGCGGAGCGGGAGGGAGTGTCATACTTGACTGACTAAAACCCACCCATCGATCTTTGTGTTCCAGGGCCGCGGTATCTCTTTCGAACAACCCGCAGCCCTGGCAGGCATCGGCCCTCTCGGACCTCTTCCGATTTGCTGACATCTCCTAGAGGCGCGCGTGGAACACAAACGCGCCGTCGGCACGGCCTGTCGTCATAAGAAGGACGGACGGTGAGCTAGCCCATTACTCACCGTACACAGGCCCGCGCCTACGGTGGCCGGGGGCCACTGGTTGCCCCCCGACGCCCGGGGCGTCTCCCGCGGCGGCTGGGACATGAGGTTCTGTTGCATAAAACTTTAAGTTTCGTCTTCACAACTTGATTCAGGTGTAAACAATAAACGGAAACAGGTCTACATGTCGAATACCTATGTTTTATACCCCAGGGGCAGATGAACAGTTGTGTCGGCGAATCGTTTGCCGAGGAAAGGTTCCATCGGTGAAAAAATTAATAGTGAATCGTTCTGTCGGTGAACCGTTCATCGGCGAAACGAGTGTCGGAGAAATGTTTCAGAATCAAATTATAACATCTTAAATAGAATATAATATAATATGAAGAGTTAATTATTATTTTTGTTTAATCATGGTACATTCAGGTCTTATAAATAAGGTCATGTTTCGTCTTACACTGGCATACAAGTATTAGAACATGTTAGTTATTTTTAAATATCCATCTTGAATTTCTTTACATTATTAACATAATAAAAATGTCTTAGTGATAACACTTATATGGTTTCGTATCTAACACAAATAGATCAGATGCTTAGAATCAAAAATAAATTTATAACAGTTTAGACCACAACTCAAAATCAAAAATCAAAATATTTTATTTTACATAGGCCTACTTGGGGAGTTCTAAAACGTCAACAAAAGGTGCACGGTTCGGGTTGGTCGTTTCCTATGGAGAAGAGCCGGCAAGAAACTCCATGGTTACTCTTTTAAAATCATTTGGTTATACAATATTTGAAGCTACAGCGTTAGTACTTAAGTATGGGAGGACAGCGTAGGCCCGACAATAAGTCGTTGCTTACTACAGAAGGTAGTACAAGAAAAAAAAAACTGTTAGAACTCAGTAGCCATATTTATCAGATTCTTTGTATCGAGAAATTCATTCAGACTATAAAAACAATGATTAACAAGCCATTTAACGTTAATAATTCGATTTGAAATATTTTAAAATCTTAGTTCTCTTATAATTTTATTAATAAAATATATTTCA
Source organism: Cerastis leucographa (assembly GCA_963082945.1). NCBI lineage: Eukaryota > Metazoa > Arthropoda > Insecta > Lepidoptera > Noctuidae > Cerastis > Cerastis leucographa. Next base: position 5,096,657 of record OY720359.1, read on the forward strand.
TGTATTCCTTTCCTTTCATTCATTAAAAAATATATTTTACTTTTCCTTTGTAAATATTAACTCTTTTTCTCCTACAATGTATACTTAGGTAACATTCATTCTGTAGATAACACTCATTGTTAAAATATCTTTTTTTTTTATTTTAATTAAAGCCATTACAAAAGATTCCTGTAACGATTCGCTGAGCAAAAAGAAAAATACATTAAAAATGATTTTGTGAAAAAGTTGTTTTTATTAAAAACTGTTCTTCTTTTAAAAATTGTATTTGGAATTGGGTGAAGTTTTGCAATTTACCAAGAGGTTCTATTTGTACTGGCACGTAAGCAGTTTATTATGAAAGTTGGGCTTCGACTTCGGCTTGCTTTCAGCTTTTTGACGAGTTCGAGCTTCTTCTGGTGTCTTGAGAATTTGAAACAAATAGAGAATGTCACATGTTTAACTTTTTTTCATGAAAGTCGGAATAATAAAGTAGTTTTATAAGTTGTTATCCTAGACAAAGCCAAAGCCCAATTTCTTCGGCTCAGTTTTACGATATGTGGGATATAATAAAGTAACGTTCGAAAAAGCTAAATTCGATAATCCATTGACAATATTTGTCCTAGATAAGACTTTTTTCAACTTCAGTAATATTTTCATAAAATATTCATTGAAACGTGACGTCATTAAGTCAGATTTCAGCAGTGATTGGCCGTAGATAACATTAATGACTTGTCATTCAACGGGCGAAGTTTACCGAGGCCCGGTTTTGATACAAAAAAATGTACTTTACATTCTTATCCGGGTCTCCCCGATTAATTATGTATTAAATTCAAAAGAAGTCAGTAAGCTAATAATTCTGAAGTGCCGCCTTAAATTTCTTGAGGCTATGAATTATAGAAACATCGCTTTTCATCTTTTTTGTCCATTTCAGTTTTTATTCACTTTAAGAATTTTACTGTACAAGGATCTCTTGGCGTGTGACCAAAATTGGAATTAAAACCGCCATTTTTTTTTTACAGAAATAATTTCAAAGACGTTTACCAACAGATCCTCGCCAAAACATCCTTGTACCTGCCAGTGTGGGGTATTTAGTGGATCGTGTGGGGTAACAAGTGATCCTTCAGACGTGAGGGGGAGGAAGGGGGGTAAAGCTTCGCATATTTTGCGTAATCCTCACAAATAAATATAAAGCAAGCCCTCGAGTACCTTCGTACGCAAGTTTGAGCCGCACAGGTAATGTATGTTTACTGAAAAAGAGAAACTTGAAATTCTCGGCAATATTTTTATGAGCTTTGATGTTTTCCCGCGTGAAAATATTATGAATATCATGAGTTTATATTTTTATCCGTTTATCATCGGCCTAGCCTTTTTTTCAAGTGAGCTTTTCATCTTACTGGATACAGCTATATACTTTTTTTTTTGCAACTAATATTATTTTAAACCTCATATTCCAATTATAATTTATCCTTAGAATTAAGCGATATAGACACAATTTATTTACCCAAACATGTACCATGTTTATCATTTATTTCCCCAAAAAGTACAATAAGGCCCGGAATCCACCAAAGCGGAAACGGGCGGCGATGTGCGAGGAGGTGAGGAGAGGAGATTTGTAAGAGCTAGGGTCCACCGAAGCTGAACGGAGATATACAAAATGAGGAGGAGAGGAGAAGTGCAGCGCACGCCGCTCACCGCACCCAGCACGCCGCACACAGCATACCGCTCACCGCTCGTCGCCCGTGTACGCCGCTCACGTCTCTTCTCGTCTCCGTGTGCGCTTGGCCGCCTAGTGCAGAGGCTGGCCAAAACAATTGCAAGACATCTCCTCTTCTCTCTGCTCAACAGTTTCCACTAAAGCTAAGCTGAGACGAGAAGTGTAAATAATTAAATTCTATTGGTGGTTTTAGAACACATCTCCTCTCTCGTCTCGTGTCCGCTTCGGTGGAGTCCAACCCTTATATTAACATCAATTTCATAGTATAAATATGTATTTTATATATTAATAATAATTATTAATATATATTATATATCTAATAAAAATAGTTATTTAATCCATTTTTACAACATCAATAAATGTATCCTTTGAAGTAGGCGATATTTACACATAATTTTTAAACATACATGTATCTTATTTAATTTAACAAAAACAAATAATTCATTTCTACTAAAACATGCATTTCAACATTTAAATTATTTAGACAAAAATAAATTAATCCTATGAAGTAGGTAGTATAAAGATATCATATTTTTAGTCATATAAGAACATTTAGAACATTAATTACAAAGTATCTTGAAATATTATTTTATCATTTGGTACATCATTTAATAACACTATTGTTAAAATAAAAGTTCAATATGACTTTTATTCTCGGATTTTTTTTATGAACTTTGATGTTTTTCCGTTCGAAAATATCATGAGTTTCTACTTGTATCCTTTTATAATCCATTTAGCTTTTTCAGACTGTTTCTGATCTTATTGAATACGGCTGTAAATCAGATATAATATTTTTTTCTAAGCGACTAATGTCTTAACTTCTTATTTCAATAATATAGACAAAGTGTATTTTTACACGTTTGTGTATATTATTGTACATGTATATCATTATAATTTAGGGAAGTTTTTTTCCAAAAAGTACATTTAGAGTTAGATTAATTTCATAGACCATAGATATTTCATAGACATCAACTTATTCTAATATTTTTTTTAATAAAATACATAACACACATCTAAACATGATTTTAATATTAATTATACAGACAGCAATAAATTCTTCCTATGAAGTGGGCGATAAAGACATCATATTTTTACACGTACACGTACATAGTTTATTATATATTTTTTTCCAAAAAAGTACATTTAGATTCAAATTAGTATCATAGCAACTTAGTATATTAATTTATTTTTTAATAAAAATTGACCATTAATTTCTACTCATTTAAACATGCATTTTAATATTTATTATATAGACAACAATAAATTGTTCCTTTGAAGTGGGCGATAAAGACATAATATTTTTTCTCAGCTGTTTTCATAATATTTTTATCAGCTGTTAGCCGCGTGACGCCGTTCTGTCTCATTACTATCGTACCGTGCCACAGTGGGTAGGCAGAGCAACTGCACGGCTCGCAACCCCGAATTTCATATTATGGTTGTTGTGTTAAAAAAAATTGTTTACATTTTGGTTTTATCATGAGTACAATCACGTATTTAAGTATCGGTCACTAATTACCAGTCACCCTATATAGTTAAAATATTTCCATGAAGAGTTCCATTCAAGTGCTCCGAATTATAATTCCGATTATAACTGTAAGGTTTTCAGAAAGGTCAAGAATGGTACAGTCGCAACCGGCGTACGTGTATGACCAGATGTATGAACGTGGACGAGGCAAATGGAGTATGTGAGGATTATAGCAGGTGGCTTTCGATGGTTTCTGCCTACCCCCATGGGAAAAAAGCGTGAGTTTATATATGTATGTATAACTGTAAGGAAAAAACAACGCCCAGGTGGCCAACCATGACGTCTTAAAACATTATTATTTTACTCCTTTTCCAGTGTGGGAAAGAGATGGCGCTAGACATCCTGTATAGCTCCGTCTCTTACCCACACTGGAACAAGATTAAAACAATACTGCTTTAAGAGGTTATGGTGGGCGGCTTGAGACAGGATTTACCTGCAATTAGTTATCAGTCCTAGAATATTATTATGCGTATCTGTCAGTACAAATCGGGTCCCCCAACCACTTTTTTGTAATCAACTCTGAAAGTCGGTTCCACATCCTTTTATGAAACAATCTGCATTTAAACGATTCACACTAACATAAATGTGTGGCATAATTGATTTATTAAAGTGAAACTTTTATTACATCGTCTCAAACTTTTTCGTCTGTGTGTTGCATGTCGCGTGACGGTGGTGGTTTCCAAAACCACACAACCCTTTAAAAAAAAACGATTTAAAAATTAAATCATAAACAAAATATTGCAAAAGTTCTTCACAATGACCTCCAGGCTTATGGTACACAAAAAGTAAGCTTATATTATGTCTGTTACAATTTCAGGCCCTCAGAACGGATTTGGATAGAACTTGACATCAATTATAGACCATGAACTGGGCGAAGACATACCGTTCTCTTCGTTCTTGTGGGGTAATTACTACGTGGGTGGAGCTCCCGGAAAGAACTAACTGTAGAAATGTCTATGCTGTTTGTATATATTAATTATTCAGATTGCGTTTGACATACTTAATGACATAATCAATCGATCAATGGATTTAACATTAAACATTAAAGGATAGTTCCTATGCCTAGCCATAAAACATACCTGAAAATATTTTACAAATGTGAACTACAGTAAGAGTATTTTTAAACAGAAACATTGTCGTTAAAGAACATTCCACGTTAATAGACAGATCTTGATTGGTCCTGTAAACACACAACAGACCACATAATGAACAAAACCTTAAGCTACACAACAAAGCAAGGCCAGAACAGTTCTTAATACACTATATAAGCAAGTGACTTATACGCTTTAGAAATATTTAATTTAGTTACGTAAGAGAAAACTGAGATGAGGACAAAGATTAGGGTAACCCGAGGTGATCCTCTTTTCGTCCTTCGAGCCGGATGATAAGCAAGCAAGCAAAGTACCGAAGATTTAATCGTGAAACACCCTCCATCAAACTGAGATAGGGATATGTAGGAAAATATTACCGCCATAAATAATAAGCATACAATTTATATCATGTATTTTTTATTCAAGGGTTTTGTATGACATGATAATCGGCTGCCATTTTCTGGTTAGAAAGTGGATATAGCAGATTTCATACACCGGTAACTTGCTTTTTAGAATGTATGTAAAAATAAGTTTTTGACACCACCACCTGCTCGAAAATATCGAATTTTATGTCAACCTAATGTAAAGCAAGTTATTAACTCCCTAGACTCTAGCCGGACATGAATATTGTACTGAATGATATTACTGCTTGCTGGTCAATAATGTGCAAATGCAAATGTGTTTTGTACAATAAATAATTAATTCTGATACACACAACTGATGTAGCTACGCAGAATCCTAGCGTGTAGTGTGGCAAGGTTTTTTTGGCGCTTGACTAACTTTTTCAGGAGGATATTGTTAGTAAAGTTTCGTAGCAAGTAGTATTGAAGTTATATCACCTCCAAGTACTAACACTGGCTAGATAGAAAACTGTCTAGATAAACTTGACGTATAGTTTGTTAACAAGATACATTGTTCTTTGACAGACCTTTTACGACACACATACAAGGTGTTGTTTTGCATCCTCGTTAAATTCAAGGAGGTGACTATACCCACTAATGATTCTCGTCCCGAATCAATAATTAAAAGGTGTAGGTAATTTTTATTTTTTTTCTTATTTACGGAAATCGGAAAGTGTGACCCACCCGTCATTTAAACGCGGCCCGTTTGATCCTCGCCCTATAACCACGCTTTCACATATACAAACAATCTCAAACGTTTATTTGATATTTTTTTATTAATCCCTGAACCACGTTAAGGGGGTTATTCTGAAATACTGACAAACTTAAACAACCAAAAAAGTCAGCCTTTATTAATAATTAACTATCAAATCAATCAAATCAAATCAAAATCATTTATTTCAAGCCAGTTACAGGCACTTTTGAATAGTCGAAAAAAAATAAAAATGAAGCTACAGTCCCAGTCACAAGACATAATAACTGTGAAAGTACTGTAGTTGCCCATTCCAAAGCATAGATCTCAATGGAGAAGAATGGGCAAGAAACTCCACGGACACTCTTTTAAATCAGAATCTTGTTACAAAACCTTGGTTACATCATTCATTTAGAAATGGTACATTATGTGAGAACGATGTAGCAAGACGTGCACGTTAAAAGTGTCCATAGTAAAAACAAAAAGAACAATTAAAAGATGAAATAACTCGTTCGAATAATTACTTCGTTCCGTAATCTTAATTGATTATTCATGTATTTTGTGACAACTTTCAGAATTTTGACAAGGTGTTGCAGAACAACACCTTGTATAATATGCTAAACACTATTTCACATGCTTTCGCTCTAAATAACCTACCCAACAAGTAGTGACCCACATTGAAACAGAAAATGACTTAAGAAGCATCACCTATTGAAAAGCCTTTTCGACCTCGACTGTCCAAAGACGTTAAAGAGCTTGCTCACCAATACCCCCATTATTATCTAGCACACTCCACTAGATCACGCACAATGAAAACTTCCACAATGGACCCTTTAACATTATTTACCAACCAAGCGTAAACGAGATTCGATAAAAAGCTTAGTTACAGTGTTGCCAGTAATCACGGACCATCCTCCCGCAATTTACCCAGTAATGAGAAAGATCACCCCTGTACTGGGGAGCATTGTTGATGAACGAGTGAACGAACGAAAATGATTGAACGCGGACATTGCAGCGTTCGCAAAGGGAAGGGGGAGGGGGTGTAATGGGATTCAGTTTCCTGTTTGTCGTACCCCTGAAATAGGTGTTGGGGAATAATGAGTACGTGATTTACTGAGTGGTAATTTGTAATTGGTTCGTTATTAAATGTCAAAATGACAAGGGGTGTTTGGAGAAAATTTTTGTGTGATTGAAAAAAAAAGAGAAATTACGTATTAGTAACTTCGGGATATAATTTTGTTTAAAAGTAAACTGGCGGTTGCCCGTCATTTATTCGAAAAGCAACTAATTAACGTCCGTCTAAAGTTTCATTCAACTTACTTTTCATTCAATTTAGACTCAAATTTTGCTTTACAGTATTTTGCTTGCTTTCTAATGCCTGCAAAAATCTTGTAATAAACAATATAGTCTTCTATTTAAAAGTCATAACTACAAAGTAACCGGCCATGACAGTGACATATCGGCCGCCATATTGGAACAATGATCGGTCGAATTGTCCGAATTTGTCGTCTGTTAGGATTTGAAGCGAATCCCCCCGGGATTGTGGGAAGATCACTAGAAGTTGGTCCGGGATTGCAGTTCCCAAGTACAATTGGCAGTCGGAATTCAGTAGATACAAGCGAGATGTGGCAGATTTAAACTTTGCAACAATGTAAGTAGGAGCGGAAGGATTAGATGTAACTCCTGCAGGAGTTGCATAAACAAAATATTATGTTCATTAATAGCTATTTATGCAACTGTTACGTTATGGACGGTCTTTTAATACGAGTGCGATTTTTCGGTACAAGCGTAGCGCGTACCGAAATAGGTAGGCACGAGTTATTAAATGACCAATTATAGCGTACAGTTGCATACAAGATTTTATCTACAAAGGAAGGAATAAAATACAGATATAGACAAATAAGTATTTTTATCTACTTCTCATTAGGTATAAGGCAAAGATCTTGTAGCCACAACAGCCAAATAGTATACGATACTTTTGTTCTAAACTTGTTCCATTTTTAAAAACATCATTTACATTGTGTCGATTACGAAGTAATATTATAGGTCTGAAACATTCTTAAAAAAATCAATACTTTTGAAGGTCAAGTATTCTTATATTAAACAACGACCTACACAGTTTTCCTATCGTAATTTCTTTAGTTTTAGTAATCGCTTTTATAAAAACAAACACTTGGAGAAAATATTCATTAATTTTGGTGACCTCATCTGTCCTCAACGGCTATCCACGACTTTCAAGGAGTTCGACCAACAAAACAAAAGGCCTATTTGCATATAATAAAACAGCAAAATTCAAAGCTATATTCAAATGTCAAGAATATGAAACTCTTTACTTTTCCTTAGTTACCCATCCTTTTCAATTATACGCATTTTATTTGAAATCGATTCCTGTAACGTGACCAGATAAAAATAACTAGCTTATGTCTGCAGATTCGCTTGCGTAGATCGCCCCACGGAAACGTAATGCCATGATAAAGAGTCCAGCCCAAATCCGAGTCTTGTCCATAGGATAGGTCGTATATCCTAACCCAGATCATGGTCTTACCGTATTATGCCAAACATCGAATCCCATACAACGGTTATGGCGCGACAGTATACCTAACAAACATGATCACAGACTCATTTATAATAATCGTTAATAGCACACAGACACGCATAAACAATTTGCAAAAAAAGTTGAAGTATACCGACCCGGCCAAAACAAATTAAATTGAAACACTACACGTAAGGCGATGAACAAGGGTATTGGCCAGAATTAGGGGAGGAATGTCAAACGGATAGCCCCAGGGGAAGGCGGACACAACCTACCCTTATACTTTATCATGCCCCTGAAACGTACCTTCAGAAGTTCAGAAAATTATGGACATTGTACCGTAATCGTTTCACCTTATTTGTTTTACACCGTTTAGGGTAACGACAATGTATGGGGCTTATAAGAATTTATCGGTAATAAAGTGTTACAATGTTTCAGTTTCAGCTCTTTGTGTAATGCACTTGTTTACAGTCTACTCAGGTATTGCCTAAAATGGATCGTAAACTGTTAACGTAGAATGTTGTAGAATGCTCGAATGTTTGATGTGAATTCGTAGTCGCTTCGTAGCGGTGTTGCTACGGTTAATTTGCTACGTCGTAGCAGATGCTACGGATGTCTACGTAAAGGTCAGTTGGTTAATTCAGTTAGTTCAATCGGGTTTTCACCATAAGTACATTTAGTAGAATCTACATAATATATGATTCTTAAAATACATACGCCGTCTGTATGATTAAAATAATAATTTAAATTAGTGGTTGTGATACAATACGAAATGAAATAATCGATAAAAAAATTGAAGAAATATAAGATTTTACTTCGCTTAGTAGTTATCACTTTTATTAATTTAAGTAGAATCCGTTAAATCTAATCTTAAAGAGAGTTTTATTAACAGACTGGGCTACTAAGTTTCAAAGGTAATTCTTAATGTAAACCCAAAAATAACCTCATAAAATAATCCGGCAGGCTTACCAATAAAGTAATAAAAAATTAAGGCGCAGTATATCAAAGAGGTAACCCTCGACTCCTTGGGGTCACATCGGGGTATATATTGTCGCAGGTAACGGGTTGACTATAACATTTAATATTTATAGCACTACAGAGAGATATGGGTCCACTGTTTATATTTAAAAATATGTTTTGGTATTTTTCGTAAAGAATTTTTTTAGTAGAATTTGAACCCGCAGCCTAAGAGACAAAATACATTGAAGCGGATACTTTTGCTATTGGATAAAATACTTCATATTCTAAACAAAGGGTCACTCATCTGCCTAGCCCTTTCCCAACAATTTTGGGGGCGACAAGAAGCGACTGCCTATCGGACCTCCACAACCCAGTTACTGGGTAATACGATACCCCTTGGTAAGACTGGATGTCAGACTTTTGGCTTCTGACTACTCGTAACGACTGTCAAAGATCTACAAATGACAGCCGGGACCAACGGCTTAACGTGCTTTCCGAGGCACGGAGGAAACTCGAATCGTTATGTAATTATAACGTACAACATACCTCTACTATGAATAATAAGAATATTATTTTCTCTAATACTCAAACCATAGTCAAGCAAAATTACGACTAAATATCAAGATTTCTCCCAAACTTTACAGATTTCCTGTAATCGTAGGCGAGAGAGGAAAAAAATACATAATTACTTCTCCTAAGTTGCTATTTTTGCGTCACGGAAAATATAATCTTTTCTGCCTCATCACCAAGCTTGAGATTAGGATATTAATCATTTTAAATCGAGCTTGCTGTTTAAGTAGGTCAGCAGAGATCGCAGTACCGTCGACCGGGGATGGAGAAAAACGAAAGGTTGTACAGTGACAAGCTTTTTACGTTGCCGCTTATTTGCAACTTTTTAAGAGAAAATGCATTTAGGTGGTTCTGCTTGAGAAAAAGTGTTTTTTTTTATGTTTATCTGAGACTTTAAAAGCAAAAATCCTTATTGGCAAGCTACTAATTGTAATTTTTTATCAATAAAGAAATACTGAGTGTTATTTAGGAAACAATGCGTTACCTACTAAAATTTTTACTGGTTTTTTTTTTTTTTTTTAATTGCTTTATTTTTGTAAAAGCAGAAATTGAACAGAACGAGCTTAGGTACACACAATTTATATCACATCGATACTTCAGTTCTTGAAATAACCTTAATTCCGAATAAAAACAAACTTAAAAGTAACGAATACTTTTAACATTAAAGGGGACTATCCCCTCTAAACGCAGGATATTAATTTCAATCTTATTTCAGAGTGGAAAAGAAAAGGAGGATACGTCCTGCAATCCACCATATTTTTCCGAAGGTAGAAGGCCCCCTGGCCTGAACTAGACCCCTTTGTAAATATGTCACGCGAGGCAGCCTTACATTCACTGCTCAAGTATTCAAGCTCCGAGGCAAAAGGTCGCAGCCCTGAAATAATGCTCGGACACACTGAATGCAACGTAACATGAATGTGTATACTGTGCATAAGGGTCAGCTCACACCGAGACGCGACGCTGCGCGTACACTTTTAAAGAGCGATTCAAAATATAACTTTATTTCCTTCACGAAAAGATACACATTTCGTTGTGAGAATTCAGAATATGTTGCGTGCGCCACGCAGCGCTGCGCCGCGTGACGCCTGTAAAGAAATGTGTGTCTTTTCGTGTAGAAAATAAAGTTATATTTTGAATCGAGTGCGCGCAGCGTCGCGTCACGTCGCGTCTCGGTGTGAGCTGACTCTTAGTCATCATCATCATGTCCTGCCCTGATCCCAATTTATTTAGGGTCGGCGCAGCATGTCTTCTTCTTCCATACTTCTCTATTACTCGTCATCTCAATAATTCCCTCCTTTCTAGGCAAAAATCTTTTTTCCATTTATTTGTTGAATAAGGTCTAAAATATTAAACCAAAAATGATGTTGGACGATACAGGTATTTTTCGCTTCGTGTAGAATTTTCAGTCTATATGAAAAATCATGAGTTATGGTACAACTAGAAACCTACTTTAAGTGCCTACAAAATTATTGAGTACCTGTAATATTTGGCTAATAAACAACAAGCTATATCTACATCCTACATCATTATTTGGTGGGACCTAGTGATAACTTACGAACGTAACGTAACTTAAATACAGTAACATGGCAAGGACATCGTTGGCTTGTTTCTATTTTAGTGCTAACTTACAAGTTCTTAGAACTGTAGGTACCAATTATAAAAATATTTGAAAATAATTTTTTTTTTTTAGGTTGAAAATATTTCTGATAAATACCAATTTCTAGAAATCGTAATTGACGTTTATTTCATGTTAGAAAGCGATAAGTTCTTTGCAAACAGTTGAATAATATCTTCTACAGTAGTATTAACTTTCTAATTTTAAATTCTGGAATTACAAATCCTATCGCTATTGTTAATTGTGAAAGTAGCTGTCCACCCATCTGCTTTAACAACGGAACGGATTTCGACGTTCAGCACGAAAGTAGACTCTTGGTTGGGTTAGGTTAGGACATTAAATACTTTTTAGTCCCGTTCTACACTCATGTCAGATAATTTTCGACCATGACGCAGGCGAAGTAATAGGTGAATTCAGTAAAAATATATACACGGTGTAAATCACCTCATCACGAAGCTGTCAACCAAGCATTCTGTACATGAAACTAAGTAACTTTACGCAAAAATTATTGCTGGGAAACGACTTTTTTTGGAGGGTGTAAAATCATGTTTTGTGGTAGAACTCAATGTAACGCACTCAAAACATTGTGCTGATGGACGGATTGAATAGTACGGGGGTCGTGGAGGTGTTTAAAGTAAAAATCTTACATTAAAAACTTGTATCTAAAAAAATACTTGTCAAAAAGTTGGAACTTTGACCCCTAATATCTCCGCAACTAGCAGGTTCCCAGGTATGGTGTAGAACAAAAAAAAATCGCAATGGCAGGGAGAACTAGTGCCTTTCGGCTTCGTTAAGAGGTGTTTTACACCCTTTATATACTAGCTGTCCCGCGCAACTTCGTCTGCGTCAAATTTTCCCCGTTTTCGCAACATTTTTCATTGCTGCTCCGTTCCTATTGGTCATAGCGTGATGATATATAGCCTATGCCCTTTCCCAGGTTGAAATCTATCTTCTTGCCAAATTTCATTAAGATCCGATTAGCCGTTTAGTCGTGAAAAGGTAACAAACATACAAACAAACAAACAGAGTGACTTTCGCATTTGTAATATTAGTATTGAAGTATTGATATAGCGTCATCGCGTGCCTTTGAGTCGTAGAAAAAGAGTTTATGATTTATTTTATTAACAAAATTGAGGTTCGTAACATGTCACCTCCAAGTGTTGCCAATAACCAATTTACTTTGACATCGGTGACAAGTCTTGTTACTAACTGGCACGAACTGGGTGAAAAAAAAAGTACTGAACATTGAAATTCCGTCAGAACGTCCTTCTTTTTCAAAGATTTAAGTTTGTTGGAAATGACTATTTGTATTCTTTCGAATAGCCTTGTTGGTACCCAAGTTACAAAGGGACCTGCCAACCGTGCATTTTGTACATCAAGCTTAGTAACTCTTCACGGAAATTATTTCTGCGAAACGACTTCTTTTGGATGAAAAGTGAAGATCGCAAAAAAAAAAAAACAAAACGAATTGTACTGATGTATGCATTGTGTCGTGGAGGTATTTAAAGTAAGCTTATATTATTAAAAACTAAAATTCCAAATAAAAACTCGTTTGTAAGTGAAAAAGATGAATCTTTGACCTCCAATATCTCCGTAACAAGAAGATTCCCAGGTATGGTCTACAACAAAACAAATATCGTAATGATGGGGAGAACAAGTGCCTTTCGGCTTCTTTGAGGGTCTTTACACTCATCATAATATAGGGACCGAGCCTATTGCCAACAAACGGGCACAGGACGCCTGTACCACAGCACGCGTAGCATGACCACTGTAGAAACGAGTTTTGTCTACGGAAGAATCGACATAATGACAGATAAACAATAACAATGAGTCAGTTTGTCGATTCTTCCGTCAACGTAGCCCGTTTCTACGTTTCTACGTGCTAGACTACTTTAAAAATGTATGTATATTATTTTAAGTCCTTTACAGAAACTTCAAACTTTCCATCTTTTTAAAAATGGAAACTAAAATTAATTTGAACATCTTAAACCATTTTGCTTTCGATAACGATCTAAAAATATTCGCTATACACAATTCAGTAACTAAATTAGAAAACTAAACTTTCTTATCTTTAAATTAGGTACTATTAGTTTACATCACATCCATTTTACATGTAACTTAGTTGTGTGGCGACTCAAATGAATTTTTTGGGTTCTTAAGTTGAACGAGAACCCTTCTAACTTTGTCGTGTCCATCTGTCTGTCACACCCTTGTACCATTTAGTATGTTTCACACGATTTCTGTGAACCAGAATACAAGCGTATAGGGAAATGGAACTCATCACTGTGTGTTATTCGACATTATAATAGCTTTTAGAAGAAAAACAAAAAAAAATTGTCGCAGGTCCACGACGTGCATTCAAACCAAAAAAAAGTTAACAATAAACATACACCGCATAAAAAATATTTTAAAAGTTTTATAAAAAACCTACCCTTCCTACTAACAATAGTTTTATAAGGTTTTGTATTACTAACAGGATATGGACTAAGTCTGAAATAAATGTCTTAATTATTATAAAAAAGCTTTTGAACAAGCACGATTATAAAATTCATGGTTTAGTGCAGAAATCCTGCAAGTTCAAACTTCCATAGATAGTCTTTTGAAATCATAAAATAATAGACACTCAGTAGCAGCCAACCGATGGCAATAGGCTCGCCCCCTATTACATGAGACTTAAAAATAGCTTGCGAAATGTGGGTGTTCTATTAGGTACAAAAATAAATACTTTTTCTTTCTTTCTTTACACCTCTGCCTATACCTTCAAGTATTACAGGCGTGATGTTTTTTTTTATAGAATTAAAGTTGATAACGGATATTCTGTCCTTTAATGTAAAACAAAACTACTTTATAACATTTTGTAGGAATTTCCTTCAAAGATAGAATTTGTACGAAGTCTTTCAAAGAAGTTAGGCCATTGTTTATCAAAGTTATTATAATCATCGAATTTTGATTAAATCCCACTACAGCTCACTAGTCCCGTATCCCGAGAAGATAACTCAATTTCGATCAAATTGTGCAAAGCTTTCAGTGTGGCACTATGGTTTAACCATAGAGTTTAGAAAGACAGGAGAAGTCAGCTAGATTCTAGATAGGTTATTGTAAAAGACTAATAAAAAAAGTAAAACAATAATGATTGCATTGATATATGAATTGGTGGAGATTTTATTATATCCGTTACCTTCGTCCGCGTGATATTATTATAAAAATATGATTTCCCTATTTCAATCGAGTTTTGTTAACAATTTCAAGAGTTTTATTTTTTTGCACGAAGTCCTAATCATTGTTAGTAGCCTAAGTTACTCCTTATAACATCAGCTATCTGTCAGTAAAAGTCTCGTCGAAATGAGTTTCAGAGATTAGCCGGACGAAAAAAACAGACAGGCAGATTGTAAGACATAAAAATAAAAATGGGTTTTTTTATAACTATTGTTTATACTTTCATATGCATTCAGTAAAAAGCTGTAATTTTGAAATTACAAACAGGCCCTTCAATTGTATTTATTTGTATGTAGGTAGGCGTAGGTACATAAAGGTCATTGTCGAACATTTTCAAAAAGTACCGATACAAGGTGTTGTTTTGCATCCTCGTCAAAATTCAGGAGGTTGTCACAAAAGACATAAACAATCAATTTAAATTACGGTAATTAGTTAATTATTTTATTACTAAACGTTGATTTTTTTGGTTGTTTAAGTCAGTGGTCAGTATTTCAGAATAACCCGTTTAACGTGGTTTAGGGAATAAGAAATGATCGAATCAACGTTTGAGATTGTTTGTATGTGTGAAAGCGCGGTTATAGGGCGAGGATCAGACGCGCCACGTTTAAAACATGGATGTTTCACCCTATTTTATTATTGATTTAGGTCAAGAATCATTAGCATAGTTACCTCCTTGAATTTGACGAGAATGAAAAACAACACCTTGTATATTTTAACTAAAGACCTGTACTGCGCCAGAGATTTCTCAAATGCAGTAACAAAAAAGGGATTATAAAAGCAGTCAGGTCAGGATACAATAAATACTCATTTCGACCAAGATGAACTATGAAGTTGTTCTACAAAAATCGTTTGTTCAAGCATATATCATATAATTATATTATAAGTTCCCGATTTTGCAACAGAACCGAAACATCGGGAGCTCAATACAAATAGTAACATGGTATGTATCCCGTTATCGTTGTTAATGATAGTGTTGGTGGACCACATCAGTTTAAAAAATTATATAATGTGAGTTGTCACACTTTCATACCACATCTCCTTTTCAAGCATCTTCGCCATACCCACCCTCACATGATACCTACACGAGAGGTATTCCAGCGACAGGCATTGTTACTTAAGGGTTAATTGATCCAACGTGATTGGTGCTTTGTCGTAGCTCCGGAACTAACCGCAAAGTAATTGATTTATTGACTGTCGCTGTAATATTGTTTCATTCTAGCTGACTGAAGGATAGCGGTGTTGTTTGCAGGAAAGGAATTAGATTAAATATGAGTGCTCAGAGCCTTTTGGTACTTTCTATACGCCTATGTGACGCTTTTCGTGACCCAAGGGCTGGCTTTTACCTTGGCCAGAGGGTAAGTACTGCCACCATCATCATCATCATCATCAGCCTATAATGTTCCCACTACTGGGACACAAGCCTCCTCTTTATAGGAGAGAGTGGGCTGTAATTGACCACGCGGACCCAGTGCGTGTTGGTAGATGTCACATGGCTTCGAATTTTTTGTTCTAGAACATGCCGGTTTCCTCACTATGTTTTCTTTCACCGTTTTTTAGAGCAGCGGTGATGAAATAAATTACACAAAGTAATGCGCCTGCCTGCGTTCGAACCCTCGACTTACTACTCGTAAGTCGGGGCTGCCACCACTGGGCCACCGCTGCTCTTTTGCCATACAACGTGGCAATGCCGCCAGTCTCTTGAGCACATTACCAGCTGACAGCATTAAGGAGGAGTTTTTTGATGACCTTTTTAACCGACTTCTAAAAAAGGAGGAGGTTCTCAATTCGGATGTTTGTATTTTTTTTTTTTTTTTTGTTTGTTCGCGCATTACTCCGTCGCTTGCCAACCGATTTGGAAAATTCTTGTTTTGTTGGAAAGGGTATACTTCCCAAATGGTCCCATAGTCACCAAGTCGGGATCTGATGATGGAATCTTGGCGAAATCGAGGGAACTCTTCAAATTTTATAGGAAAACGTACAGTGATTTTGGTATTTTCTACAACAAGTGAAGCATTTGCGTCCAATAAGAACCATTCTACCATCAGATCTGATGATGAATCCAAGAGACAGGCTTCGGAACTCCATAATAAGGCAATGAATCTTAGCTGTGTTTGGGCTTGTTGGAATTGTAACGGTATGCACTTTCCAGGTGTATACACCGATTACGCTGAGATTTATGATCCGATTTGCGTGATTCTTCTTTAGTTTGATGTGGAATACCTGCCATTTGGTCCCATAAAAAATTAATATAGTTTGGCCATATAGTTTTCATTTTATTAAAATTTTTGTTATATGTAAATTTTTCACGTATGTAAACCGATTTCTCCGTGATTACTGGACCGATTTAGATGATTTTTCATTCATTTGGTAGAGAAGCTTGCCCGGTGGAGCCATATTCATGAATTTTATTATCTTTGCTTAGGTACTTTTTGAGTCATCCTCTTTATTATGCATTTTGTCCTTTGTCGTATGTATGGACGATGTGCTGGTGTCTAGTTACAATGTAAAAATTATACTTGACTATTTTTTTTTTGTAAAAAAGTTTTTTATAGTTCGTTGTAAGTTTAGTTTTTTATTTACTAGTTTTTATTTGTTATAATTTATATAGTTAGTTTCTATACAAATAAATCGTGTAGCTTAATATAAAAGTAAAGTGCGCATTGATGTTGGGTTGAAACTGTATGAGTTCATTAGCGACTTTGATTATCAGCATAGATGGTATGTGACAGTTGGACTACCAAGAAATAGGCCTTGATTTCGAACCCGTATTGTATAATTATCACTTGCTCCAGTGAAGAAAAATATTGTGAGGAAACCAAAATCAGCATGCCTGAGAGATGTTTCTCGACGGTATGTAAAGCGAATTTAGAGGCCCATGGGCGGCATAAAAGCTTTGACACCTGGTTGGGTACCTACTAACCAAACGAAAAAAAAAAAAACTTTAATTGTGATCATTTTCCATTTGTACAGGTACAAATTAAAAACCGGCCAAGTGCAAGTCGGTCTCGCGCACAAAGGGTTTCGTACCATTATTTATAAAGACTAGCAAAAAAATCAATTTTTTGTTTGGGAGGCTCCTTAAATATTTTTAGTATTGTTGTTATAGCGGCAACAGAATTACATAATCTGTAGAAATTTCAACTGGCTTACTATCACGGTTCATGAGATATAGCCTGGTGACAGACGGACGGACAGCGAAGTCTCAGTAATAAGGTCCCGTTTGACCCTTTGGGTACGATACCCAAAAAATGAAGTTGCTTTTTGTATCTGTCTGTGTGATTGCTTTCTTCTTCAAACTATATAACTGATTTCGATGCGGTTTTCATCTGTGTTTATTGAATTAAGAACACATGTAATATATAAATTGCCGATAAAAAGTCGTAAAAATCGAGGTTTTTTAGTTTTCTGTGGAACAGAAACTCTCTCGATTTACAGTTACCTAGCCGCGCCTTCTTCGCAAGGTTTTTTTTTAAAACGACTACACTAGTGTAATCACTACTGTGTGTGTGTGTATGGTCGTTTCTAAACTAAAACAACCGTCAACCACTATTAAATATAATATTATCATCGCATTCTCTATTCTCATGTCACCAACTTTAAACATGCACCTAAAGGAGGACACAGACTTTGCGAGGCATGCACCACGAACGGCGCAACGAATGCCTCGGCCATACGTTGGCTCGCCCTCACACGTACGTAGCACATGCCTCGCCACGAATATAAAGGAACACCTTGCGAGGCATTCGCTGTGCGTTGTTCGCGGCGCATGCCTCGCAATGTCTGTATACGGCTTAAAACATTACTGAAAGTTAGACTAAAAACAACAATGATTTCATTGTGAAGACGTTTGCATGAAACGGGTCGTTATAAGTAATGACAGTTTGCAACAGCTTAATGGGTTTCGTCTGCTGCTTGTATTGTTGAGCTGTTGCACCTGAAACAGCTTATTTTAATGCTATTTATTGTTATGGGTGTTTATGATCTAATCGTCCCATAAACATAGTTTTAGTAGGAGTTAGATTATAGTTTATGTATTTTTAAAGAGGGTTTAAATCTGTTTGAACGTGTTAAGTTTTCCAACTGTTTTTATAGTTTCTCAGCCTTTAAATTTATGGCAAGTATTGTTTTTAAACTGATCAATCGGTTTGATTAACTATGCTGTTTGCAAATCTTTACTCTAATATATCTATGGGGAATCTCACCGCTTTTTAAATTTATGGAGAGATAGGTTACTATCAAAGACTCTCTTTGGTTTCTACCTAGGTGTACTAGGTGGTAATCCTTTATTAACTATGACAAAGACATAATGACATAATGCCTCTGTTAGGAATCGCATCCAACAAACACGTAGTCGGCACTCGTAGGCGACACGAGCGGCGGACGTGACCGACCTACGCGTCATCGTCATCGGTGAGCGAGAAGAGCCGGCCGGCCTGCGGACACTCGTTTTCTCGGACACCACCGCGACGGACGACAATCTCAAACGTTTTCTAAATTATTTTATGTTAATCCGGGACAGTTCAATATTGTTATCTAAACGGCAATATACCGAGCCTATATACAGTCCACTTTTATTTCTACGCAACGAGTTATCAAACAGCCTCGCAATCGCGACTGCCGATCATGAGGAGGACCTCATGCTCAGCGGCCGCCATTGCGACCACTTTATATTCCCGACCCGGGAATCGAACCCAGAAGGGATCGATCCCGGGTCAGGCAAATTGGTATTGGGTGTTTCCATCAGGAATTTCTCAGCAGCAGTCACGGAGACTGGATTTGTGCGAGGTTGATGGCAATACGAGCCTATTGCCATCAAATGGGCCCTATATTACATGGGACTTAAACAGAACTGGCGAAATGTGGGTGTACTATTAAGTACACCTCTGCCTAACCCTTCGGGGTACATTACAAGCGTGATGTTAATATCATAACGGTATTGTAGGACTTGCCAGTTACAGTTAAAATATTCAACACAACTTCCTTCTTAATAACAATTACATGTCTCAAGAGCCCTCACCACCGGTAGGTCGGACCCTGTTCCTAATGCCGGTGGGCTACAATTTTTTATATTTTTCAGTGTTTTTAAATGGATCAAAAGATTTAACTAAGTAACTAAATTGTTTGCAAATCTCTACTTTAATATGGAGAGATAGGTTTCTACTAAAGACTATATCTCTCTGATTTCTACCTTTCTCTTTGATTTTTTTTTTAAATATTTAAAAATGTAATTAGTATGTAAGTAAATAAATAAACGAAATATTACTTCTCTATTATTAAAAAGATTGCCCAGTTTCTAATCAATCAATCAATCTCTCATAGAGGTCAATTTACACGTTCAAACTAGATCAGGATTAAAATTGAAGTGCTTGCCAAACATCGGCAAGCCACGTTCAAACGCAATACAGCCTTCGGAGCTTCCAACGAGGTTTTAATTCTTTTTTTTTAACGAAACAAGTGCGCAGTCGTGAATCTCGTACATTTCGATTCCGGATGTGAACTAGGTTTGTGTACAAAGGGAATTTTAGTGAAAGTGGAGTTTTTAGCACCTTTGCTCTGCTTTTGGCGCCCAACATTTTTTTTCGCTGGATGACAAGAACGACGGTGAAAAGTAAATATAAATTTGATAGATTTTCTTTAAAGGGGTTCTCCCAAAGGCAGGAATGAATCATGTGTGACACAATACGATTCTATACATGTAATCAATCGCAACTTTTTACTGAAATTAGCGCTCTGATGACATATTATAGCAATAAGTGCGATTTGCGTAGTGCAATACTGATACTGATGTGAATTTAGATGATAGATTTAATAGTTTATTATTTTTACACTTGACATCAAAAACCACTTTTACATATAAACCGCAATAATGTCAAATACCTTCTTACTTCATACTGGTAGAAATAGCGCCTAATTAAGACCCCCATAGATCGAAAACGCTAAAAGGCTTAATTTTCACACGATAGAGGAAGCAATAACGTTCACAAACACTGTCTCGCATTCAAGGAACGCAATAAAAGTCTACGTTAACTAAAGTAACAATCAATTAACGGCACAACCCCAAGATTGCTTCCCCTTAAAAAACGTAATCAAGCAAAAATACTCCTAAGCATTTTATCTTTAAAGTACAAAGTTGCATGAGAAAGGGAGTAAATTTCAATTGCTTTTCCTGCCTTTGATTGTACAGTAAGACTTTTAAAGCCAAAGCCAAATAGTAAAGCTGTCACTATCTTTAGTCGGAGTTAAAGCAAGGTTGGGGTATTGTCCTTTGTTCAATAAAATATTAGTTCGATTTCCTCCTGAGACTTGGTCATTGTTCTAGTTATTATTATGAGTATAATTGTAAGAAAAGCTTCTTTAAGATTTTGGCAAATAAAAGTTATAATTCGCAAAAAAACCTTTCTTATCAGGCTGGTTAATTTATAACCTTGTTTGAGGTGGCGCAGGATAAGAACATCTGGAAGAAGGCAAATAAATATCTTCTGAATTAATTATCAATTAAACCGTCGTCGTGATCCAAAACACAAAGGTTATCAACATAGCCCACCGCATTAGCACGCTGAAGTGACAATGGGCCGGCCATATACAAGGTGTTGTTTTGCAACCTCGTCAAATTTCAGGGGGTGGTCACGAAAGAGATAAATAATCAATTAAAATTACGGTATCTAGTTAATTATTAATAAACGCTGATTTTTTTGGTTGTTTAACTTTGTCAGTATTTCAGAATAACCCCCCTAACTTGGTTTAGGGACTAAGAAATTATGAATTAAATGTTTGAGTTTAACCCGAAGAACCGATAACCGTTGGGGTAGACGAGTTCTTGAGTGGAGACCACGGATCGGTAAACGTAGCGTAGGACGTCCTCAGACTCGGTGAAGCGATGATTTTCGCAAGGCGGCTGGCAAGAGCTGGATGAGATTTGCTGAGGATCGTGATCAGTGGCGTTTCATGGGAGTGGCCTCTGTCCAGCAGTGGACGAGTACAGGCTGATGATGATGATGATCCAAAACATTTAGTTGGACATTATTGTTAAAATTTTACTACAAAAAAAATAAAAAGGCAGTCTAAGACTTTATTTTTTGTAATTCTAATGATTACCTAGCAGCGGGTTTCGAAATTTTTATTTATTCGGTATCAATACAATTTTATACAGTTCTCTTTAATTTTGGAATATAATGTTATTTACGTACGTGATGGTAGAATATGGTATTTTATATAAGAAAATATCTATGTACTAATTGCCCATATTTGCAAAGAAATAAATTATTTGATTTGATTTGAGGAACCTGTCCAAAGCCACTACTAACGCAGTCGATGTTGCAGAGCTCGTAGCTATGCTCATTTAATTGACATATAAGAATCATTGATATGACAAAGAAGAATTTTTAAGTTATAAAACAAATGCTTGACCCAAAACAAGACAAAGTACCTCAACCATTGACAATCCATTTCTTATTAGGTACGTATCTCGAAACATAAACTCTTTAAAACTTTTGTATTCTCCTCTTCCAAAGAAAATCCGACCAATTTGAAATACGAAAAATAAACCGTCTGTGGGTGTGAACTAAAAAGAATTGTCAGCAGCCCGCGGCCCGTTGTCAACACACTTTGATATGCAAAAGCTACTTAACGAGAGCCAGTCTTAGTCACCGCGTCTACTTCGCCGACAGTTCTGTTGGAGTAATGAATTCTGGAGTTCAATGTAGTTAAAGGGAAATGGCAGTGGTGGTGGATTGTTTAGATTGAAGGTACGCTTTTATAAACTTTTATTTTTTCAATAAAAGTAGTCTAAATTGGTATTACACAAAACTACTGTAGTACAGCCTATGTTGTACAAAGCTGTTTATTTTTAACGGCGCGTAGGTAATGATTGGCCTACTCACACTTTGTGCATTTTTTGTATACATAAGATTATTGAGAAGTAAGGTTTGCTGTAAGAAAACCGAATTCTGGGTTAAGCTCGCCGTTGTACATGACATAAGCTAATCTTTCAATTTTGTGTGCAATAAAGAATAAGAATTTAGAATAAGAATTATTGTTTTATACAAAATGTCATATAATAAAATTCACGACGATAATGCGAGCGAAGCCACGGGCGGTGGTATATAAAACAGAAGCGTAACCATCTTTTGACACGTCTGGGTGGATCCAACGATTTAAATCTTTAGTTAGTAAAAATTAATCGATACCAGATTTCTGAGACCCCGCTAAATGCCTTCCTTGACTGATATAGTTCACTCATAAACAAAATGTCGAAATATAAAAATCATAGATAGATAAACTTGGTACTTGGTTTACAATTAATAACAGAGTAGTAAAGGCTACCAAGATTAGTAGGTAATTATATTTAACACTATCTACACGTACAAAAGGTGTTGTGTTGCATCCACGTCAAAATTCAAAATTCAGGAATAAAAGATTGAGATTGTTGGTATGTCTGAAAGCGAGGTTATGGGGCGAGGATCAGACGGGCCGCGTTTAAAACATGGGTTGTTCACACTAATCGATTACCGTAAATAAGAAAAAAAAATACTTATTCTTTTATTTAATTCGGGTCGAGAATCATTAGCTTATTTACCTCCTTGAATTTGACGAGGATGCAAAAAAAACAGCTTGTATAATTATCTAGTAAACCAGTAGAACCCGCAACAAACTTCTGCTGAACCCCGTAGGATAATTCAAAAAGTATTTAGGTTGGACTATTCCGTATCTCCCGCTCACTCGTCCCAAAGCTTCCGAGCTCCTCAATTTGCCCTCTATTACCGAACTGAATGTTCCTATTTGCTCCTTTTGCCTCTATTTGCCCTCGCCGTACTTGTTCTTAACGTATTTGTCTCTCCAGGCATTTCTTCAAGAAATAATAGAGATTTTCCCGACGAGCTAGGATTGGCAATATGGGCTTGTAAATAGATTTGAGCTGAGCAATAGTTTGTGAGTTAGAGGGCTTGTCTTGAAGCTTTTTGTGTCTAGAGATGGGTTGCCGTTTTCTTCGTTCAAAAGATAGAACAGAAATGTGAATAGGCACAGTTTCGATCCAAAACGTTCATCTATACTTCTATATACTAATATTATAAAGAGGTAAAATTTGTTTTGAGTTTGTATGAAGGGGGTAATCTTAGGAACTTCTGATCCAATCCCAAAAATTATTTCACTAACGGGAAGCTACATTATCCCCGAGTGTCTTAAGCGACATTTATTACGGGAGAGAAGCCGGGAGCAAAAGCTAGTCAAACTCAAACTCAAACCATTTATTTAGTTTGTAATATTACCTTATTTATATTACTGGCTGTTTGTGTTTCAACAATGTTTTGTCTTTTACCGTTGAACGTTTACCTATGGTATAAAGTTTGCATACGTCTGTGTCACAGGATACTTGGATAAATATTTGCTAAAATCCTAGGAATTTAGCAAAAGACTGGATTATTGGACACTAAGAAAGATTTCGATTTAATGAGGATATGACGACTTTTTCAGTAGTCCCGCGATATAGACACATATCTATACTTACGCACATAATAATATCAATAGGACAAAAACCTCAGATACCTAAACATAAATCCATTACATAAACAATAAAATTACGAAATAGGACCCAGTTTCACACCAAACAACACTAAGCATGAATAGTTCGTGAAAACAACCCTTAATATCAATGTAAAACATCACATAACTTACAATAATAGCCATATACCCACACTAATAATAGCGGCAAAAATACACGTACGTAACCCTGAAAAGACGAGCTTTTTTTTTCATGATACAGCCTAGAATATCTGTCCACACAAGTGAGACAAATTGCGCAGTACACAAGGTGCTAATGAAGGATTTTTGTTAGGCTGTGGTGTGCCATATACGTGGGTGTATCATAGCTGTAAGGAGACTTAATAAAATGGCCACATGCTACAGTTTGTCAGGGCAACTCTCGCAGAATATTGATGAAAACATCGTGAATAGATGCGAATGAGGGAATGTTGACAAAATTGTACGATTTTCGTGATATAACGGCTGTATGGTAAATGGAGGAGCTCGAGGCATAATACCAGTCGCTTGGGTCGATCTTCAGGTAAAGCGGAGCTTACCTAGGTTGGTCCGTGGATGGGTGACCACCCATTAAATACTGATTTTCCCGAGTGCTTCGGAAAGCACGTTAAGCCCGTCCCTGGTTGTCAAATGTAGATTTTTGACAGTCATCAAGCGATCAGTGGCCTGAAATTCTGAAAGCAGTCTTACCAGAGGAAATCGTATCGCCCAGTACTAGCTGGGTTGTGGCAGTGATTTCATGTAAAATATTGGTATTCAGCTGCATCCTGGTAAGACTGGATGGCGAACCCAATAAATTTAGGAAAAGTCCAGGCAGATGAAGGCTGTATGGTAAAATATCGGTACCAAAGATTTAGTCGTAACCTTTGTAACTAGAAAATATCTTGGATATCTCCTAATCCCCCCTATTCCTTCTTTTGCAGAATTATCGGAACGCAACGAATCATCTACCTATCCGAATTGATGCCTATGTAGGTACTCCTAATATATAATATTAGCAGGTGGTGGCTTTGAAGGTGCAGTAGATAAATTCTCAAGAGATACGTCAACGACAATATTGTAACAAAAGGAAAAAAAAAACATGAAGCAAAACTGTATACGCCCGTAGAATAAATAAATACGCATTTCGCAACAAATTTATTGACGGAACACACCACACAGTATTCCATATTTATATTCCGAATGACAATATTCGTCGATCGTACGTACGGAAAATCATTAACTAAATGTATAAACATCATGAATAATTGCAGGCACGTCGCCATTTAATTAAACATTTGTAAGGTAAATATTACTGTCCTTATATTGTAATTTTTCCCTTATTTTTTTGCAGCACATAGACCTTTATTCTCGTTGGCATAAGGCTGTACTGCGCCTTCGTTTACGAGTTTACCGCAGTTGTGAAACAAAAGAATCAAAGGAATGTTAGGGAGACAGAAAAATGCAAATCAGTTGATATTGATTTGTGGAGACGTTAAATAAATGTTATCTGGAGTTACCATCGTTAAATTACTGAAGCCAAATAAAACCGACTTGGAATTATATAAATTATAGGTCGTATTTCTGTAACATACATAAATACGATTTTTATTTTAGTTAATTATAATCTGTGTCAATAGAAAGGACCGAGATCCGATATGAACCAATGATTTTCTCAACTACTTTTGTAATATTTTCCAGAGTAATTTCCTCCGGACTTCTTTTACAGATATGAATGCTTCAAAGGCTTACATGGAATAAAAATGGCGGCTAGAGCTCTATTTCTAGATTATTTTAATAAGTGCAATCTCGGATGCCATTTATATATTTCTAACCAGACTGTGGTAATTGATGGCGGCCGTAATAGGCCAATAAACGTCACGGCGAGCACATGTCCCTTTTATTACTTTGAATTTTTATGTACCAGATAAATTGTTGAGGGACCAATTACGTCATACGTGTTTCAAGCTGCTTTCAAAACCGCTTCGATTTTAATATCACGATAAATCAATTTTAATAAGGTAAGGTAACTATACGTACAGGTAGGTTACATACACCTATACCTGTACAAGAATCTTTTGGCGCGTGGAACTGGCCTCGTACGCACCAAGAGGCATATCGGAATAAACTACCTTATACGCACGGTTTTTTTTTTTAATTCTAAATAGGCTTTGCTTTTTTTTAAACGTTGACTATAGGAATTTCTCCTGTATCGTGGGTGCGTTTACAAACATTAAAACCCACATACACAAACAGCCCGATGCTTTAAAAACCTCTTTGATTTTAATATCACGATAAATCAATTTTAATAAAAATGTAACTAGACTTTTAGGTAGGTTACCGTTGCAGCTATATATTTCCAATATAACATGACATCGCTTTTGTATAGATTTCCCGTACAATGAGAGATCCGCATAAACCGGTTTTATATAGCTTGATTGGTCGTCGCATCGTGCGTCAAAGACCAATAATTTAGTAAAGTATCTTATTTTTTTTTTCTTATATTTAGGTACTTTTTACATCATTTTGATTAATTATTAATTTATCATTTTGTAAATACTTTTCCTTGTTTTTTTTTTTGACTGACGACGCCATCTTGTTTGTCAGTACATTTTACAAAATGCTTACCAACAGCGCCCGCTTGTCAATATTTTCAAAATGTCTTGTAGCATTGTACAATGGTTTGTACTCAAACAAGATATTAATATTCGGTCGATGCCAAAGAGTTTTCATATGTAAATTCTTTCGCGCCATTTATCCGCAGGGCTGGGGTGCGCAAAATGTAATAAAATGCAATAAAAACGATTTAGTGCACTTTTTCCACCCTTTCGAGCACTCGCACACACCCCAATATTTGGATCATTGTCGTTACTCAACCCTTACCCGCTGTTGATTTATTTTTGTGCTAAGAGGTTTCGCGGGTTTTCGGGAAGTAAGACCATACGTAAAGTGTAGAGGAGGAGGTTATGGAACAAAGGCAACCTATAAAATTTTGTTTAGGGCTTATAAAAAACAAATACGTTATCGCCACTACAAATTAGCAAACACGTGTTCCATTTATATACATTTTCATCAACTAGATTTTAAAGCCAAACTATAAGCACGTTCAAAACCATTACCCACTTATAAAAGTTTCCCAAGATAGATTTTTATCTTCTTATCTCAGAAAAGTTTTACTACCTACTTTATCTCGAGACTAGTCAAGATGATACTTAAATAAATCCATTTATCAACCTCAATAGCCACGCTGAAGACGTAGCTTCAACTAGCACCATTTTTCTTTTAGCAAACGACGACGCGTGAGAATTAGACAGGTGAGTGTACCGCAAAAATATTTTATAGTTTACCTGAGAGCTAGACGCTAGACGCCAGCCTAGTGGGCTGCGGGCTATCCCAACTGAGATAAACCGAAATTGCTTAGCCAAATACCTGCCCGCAATAAATATAGAGTACTTGTCTACTACACGAGTATACCATAGTCCTCCAAAATGCCGCGCACACTTGAAAATAATGATGCAAAATGGAGTTTCATGCATACGACGTCTTACCGGGGCTTGGCTAGACAAAAAATGTGAAATATTGACTGCACCGGGTTCCGCCCCGGGCCACAATACGAAGACCCAGTATATTCGAGACATTTCATGCAAATCGCAAAAATCCGTTTAGGCTCTAATTGAATTCATGGCGATTGCGGTTGAAAGTCCCCCGGATTAGAGTCTGGAGAGATTCCATTCCATCAGGATCTTGCAAAGAAATCAAAAAGTATTCATGATATGCAAACAATATTTTATGCATACGTAGCTTTTAGATATCCGTGTTAGTTCAGGGATGGAAGAGAATCGAATTTATCGGTTGCAGTGTCTAACTTATATTGAACTGTCAACTTGGTGAAAGTCGGTCAACAGTAGGGGGGAAATGGCTGAGGGAGATAACACCAGTGCATAAGTGTTTAGTCCTGCTCAAGTGACCTGTCATATGCATACGTAACAGCTAATTATTTGTATACAAAACGAAGTTTTACGAGTCGAATGCATTTCATACGCTGTAAGTGTAATATACTGTAAGTGTAATTCTAGTTTTAATTCGTCTAAAAATTACTTCACTTTTCGAGACTCTTTTTTTTGCTTTTACATAAATTGTGATCCCTCGTTCTATCAAAAACTTCCTTACAACCCAAGTCATGGACATAAACAAGTAAAACTGTAAAGACGGACATTAGTGCAAACTCATTCCTTTATAGAGCCATCAAAATGTCAGAGCCAGGAAATTTCACTGTCACAAGAGGGCGCACCTGCCCTCAGGACACTATAAAGGGTTGGCCGTTAAGGGTGGGTTTACAACGGCAGATATTCAAATCACGCACACTACGCAAATCCATCATTTTTAGTACTGCGAGAACTATATGTGGATAAACCAATGTGGGCGCACCCTTACTCTCGATCCATTCTCCATTCCAAGAGCGAATATTGAAAATAAAATTGTCCCCTGTAGTTTCCCAGTGGGTGCAGTGATGGCACAAACGATGAATAAATACAGGTTAAATAACTTTTCTGCATAATCTGTTTATGTCGCGGCTTTATTTAGTTTGCGTTTCGTTTGGTTTTGTTTCCGAATGTTTTTTATTTTATTTTTATTGCATTACACGTAGTTCCGGTTTGTACACGGTATTTTAAGTTTTCGGGTTTCGGTAAGCTAGCCAAGGCAGAGTTTTTGGGTAACTGTTATGTGTGGGTACAGTACTAGGAGTAAATAAAATACATTATATCTATACAACAAAACATGAACGGCAACGGTGTAAGTGGGAAAATTTCTTATATTTCCAGTTTTTTTGTTACAGTAATATAAAATATATGCCCTAAAACAGTATTACATTTACCAATAAAGTTTGAGCAGGCTACGGTGATTGAATAACTATATTCTTGGTTCATTTTAAACTTGCTGAACCTATTTATTCCTAAAGTAAGGGCCCTCCACGTTTCGTATTTCATAATTTAGTGAACCAATTTTCTCGTACGTACGGCAATGTCCAAGATAATGGAAAATTTTCCCGAGAGCATTTCAATAAAAAATAACTACTTACATACATAGTTACTAGAATTGTAACGTTAGGTAAGAGAATTATTAAAGTAACAAAGTAGCTAGCTAAGAATATATTCGAATAAACGAAATACAGAAATTATATTTTAACTATGAACGAAATCTGTAAGTACCTACATGCTCTTAAATAAATTTACTTTTAGATTAATCAAAAAAAAATGTTAACATTAACCGTATGGATGACAGCCAACAAAAAATGCAGGTATATTATCAAAAATACCAAAAACTCTCATAAAGTAGGTGCAGGTCTCAACAACGTCAATAATTTGAAAAGTTCAACAGAATGTTCAAATATAGAAAAACTTTTCTATCAACTAGAATAGAATATGAGTTCCAAAACTTTTTCCAAGAATTCTGCCCTTCACTCCATCGTGCATTTGCATGAAAACAAAACGTAAAATGTTAAAACTATGCTAGTTAAGTTCACACGCGGGACCCGGTGTGTTTAACTGTGCAAGTTATAAAGTGACTCATCCATTGCCAGCCGTGCCCACTCTCCTTTATTCTAGGAATTCAATATTATTTACCGTGTTATTTTGTGTTTTTATATTTCAACATTCACAATATTTCATGTGTTTTCAGTTCAGACCTATTACAGGTGAAACTTTTATGGCTAGAAAGGATTATATCAACAAATCGGCCACAAATCATCTGCCTAGCCTTTGGGGTAGGCTTCCAGTCTAACCGGATGCAGCTGAATACCAGTATTTTACATGGAACGTCTTCCTATCTCACCTCCACAACCCCGTTAATACTGAGTAATACAATACCCCTTGGTAAGACTACTTGTCAGACTTTTGGACCACTGGCTACCTGTAACGAATAGCAAAGATCTACAAATTACAGCCGGGACCAACGGCTTAGCGTGAATTCCGAGCCACAGAAGAAGCTCGGTATGTTATAAGTCACCCATCCACGAACCAACCTAGACAAGCACAGCTTAACCTAAAGATCGACCCGACCAGCTGCTATTATTTAACCACGAGCTCCTCCCATTTATCAAAATCGGGTATCAATCAGCCAATACAGATTAAGCAAAACATTATGTAGTAGGAAGCCCAAGCTACCCATAGAAAACATACAAGTTCTAAATAAATAAAAATGGTATTTCACGCAGACTTTCTTTCTTTATTCCTCTAAAAATAAGCTAACATTTCTATAACCAACATTATACAAAAGTACTCAGAAACACACTTTACACTCGGCTCCGTAGTACTGACTTTTCCGAATCCTCCAACTGTATAAATTCCCAGTACACAACGAATCAAACATCTTCTTTGATAGGACAGTCACACAAGTTCCCGGAACTTGCCGAGCGTGTCTTAATCCAACTCATTTGAACTCCAACCTGTACATGGGCCACGTTATATAGGGTGCCACCTTAATTGGGTCATCCCCGTGACACGGAGGGAATTCACGGAAACTTGTCTGTGGGGATGAAATAATTACGTATTTCAGAAGTAAGATAAGATTGCAAAATTGGTGAAGATACTTTGATGTCTCTCGTAACAAATATTATGGGAAAATGTTTTCAATGCACACAAGACTCGACATAATTTGTAAAATGGGGGGTTTACTTACAGGTACATCTACATCTCAGCCTAAACCCTCAAGGATGACAGGCATGATGTTGTCATTAAACTAACGATTTGCGGAAATCTATTTTCTTTCCATACAAGTCAGGAGCCGGCTATAGCTAAGCGCAGAATACAGCCGCATATCGGGCCGCAGCGCGCAGCAAGCCACAATTAAAAACTAAAAACTTTTAGTGTACATGTGCGATGGTTCCTAAAAATGTACCAAAGCGATACAGAAGAATTTTTGCAACAAGGTGCGCCCAATACACCGCGTTTCCTCCGTGCCTGGGAAAGCACGTTAAGCCGGTGGTAGCTGGCTGTCAGATAGGTGTGTAGATCTTTGACAGTCGTTACAGGTAGAAAGTCTGCCAACCAGTCTATCCGAGGCATAATCGTATAACCCAGTTCTAATTGGGTTGTGGAGGTCTTATAGGCAGTCGTTCCATGTAAAATACTGGTATTTAGCTGAATCCGGTGAGACGATAGCCAACCCTAACATAGTTGGTAACAAGCAAGGCAGAGAAGATGATGTGCACTTGCCTGAATCGGTGTTAGCCTATACAGTGATAGAAAGAGTAATAGAATTAAATGTTTTTGAAGTGAAACTTCTTATACGACTTCCAACAAGTTTAACGCTACCATGGAGGGGGAATATTTTCTATAACTCACTAAGAGATGGCAGTATTACAAGATTTGTGACTACGTAGTTCTACTAGATACGCAAGATGGCGTGCAAACAGTCATGCATTCGACTCTTCGGTGTGACCAGCCTTCGCTCAATTTCCATCAGTAGAATAACCTCGATGAACTTTTGTAATAATTATGTAATAAAAATAATACAACAAGAAAACAATAAAATATTATTTAGAAGCTCAATAAAATAACGAGAGTGAATGTGTGGCACTCAAACGCATGCGTGTAGTATTACGAAGTATCACTTCTTCCGCGCGGAGGACTCCACGCCCCATTTTTTTGTCAATCTTGTCTAGTAATCAATTCGAATGTCCTGTTTAATAAAATTCTTTCAAAAAGGAAGCTATAGTCTGGCATTTCGGTTCATTATTAAATTTTCCAATTTCCGCTCTCGTTTCCAATTAAATTGGTTTGTATCGAAGTCTTAGGATGGCTTGTTTGACTTTGCTAAACAACTGAAATTAACTTCTACTTTGTGTGTAGGTTTTTGGAAAACATGAGTTACCTAACTCTAGATTACGAGTAACTTGAGTCTAAAAAAGAGAGTAACGTGTAGATAGATATTTAGGGTTATGAGGAACAGTGTGTAAAGTTCCTCATCCCCGATAGAAAAGGGAGGAGGTTCCGACCAGACAGGTGTTATGTCTGGTGGGTAACTGCCCGACAGTTTGCTGTCGGGTTTTTCCATATATTCCTAAATCGATGTAAACTTTACTTGCGACTTGTAGGAAATTGATGTTAGTTCTTCTGTAGTGTTATAGATGGCGCTGTAGTACTTTTTTTTGTAAGTTGCTTTTTGTAGGTCGCTGCAGATACTTATATTAATAAACAAGGTCCTCTGGAAATTATACCAGGACATACCACTAAGGGAGGTTATCAGGACGTCTTAAAGCTGTATACCGAACGCCGAACTATGCCGAACGTACGCGACCGAAGTTCCGCGGCTGATTTTACGTTCCAATGTATTCGGCTGATATGACACACCATAACTGCCGAACTTACGCGGCAGAAATTCAGTTGCGCAATTTTCTGTGTATATTCAGTGTTTCGAGCGCTGTCGTGGCGTCGTGTCGTGTTATCTAAACAGCCGGACAGACAAATGCAAAATAAAGTGATCCTGTTAGGGTTCCGTTATTACTTTTGCAGAGGCGAAATAAACACTACGGGCGGACACGCGGGGCGCGGCGCGGGCGGGGGCATGCCTGCCTCCCGCTGCTCCCCGCTCCCGATCTCCGTTGGCAATCGAACCGAACTTCGGTCGCGTTTATTGTGTGTTCTACAGAATACGTTGCCGCCGAATTTCCGCTGAACTTACGCCCGACTGAAGTTCGGCTGTACGCTATAACGCAACGTAATTTCGGCATAATGTGTCGCCAGTAATTCAAATAGCATTGCAGGCGTAATCATGCCGAACTTCCGTCGCGTATCCTCGGCATAGTGTGTTTAGACACTTAATGTCACTCCAATGTGGGAAAGAGACGGAGCTATAAAGTATTCACACTCTGAAATAAGATAACTTAAAACAATACTGCTCTAGACGTCATGGTAAGTCACCAGGTCGCGGTCTAAGCGGCAAACATCGAAATCTGTTCAGACGTTTTGCCGAGAACGAACAGGTAAGAGACATGCAGAGTAACTTTCTTGTTTATAATATTAATTTGGATATTCTTTATGTAACACTTTTTATTACAGTTTATTTACCTACAGGATTTCTTTCGAAGACTAAACGTTTTCCTCTAATTTTCTTTTATAACCTTACGAGTATATTGTACACACGGCAACACATCAATCCACATTTCCAATATAACATGGCCTCGCTTTGCATAGATATCCAGTACAATAAGAGATCAGCATAAACTGGTTTTAATAATTTGATTGGTCGTCGTACCTACACATACACTTAGCTACAGATATTCCAATTATACCAACTTCAGAACTACCCACCACCACACCGTTTCATAATCAGCAAACATATCACTTAACGCCTATTAAGAGGGGACTCTAGCCCCGGGGAATTTAAAGAATTGGTATTTGAAAAAACTATTGCCGTCGCGCTGTGCCCGACCATGCCCCGGTAAAGTGCGAAAGGGACAACTGCAGCTCAGGCTGATTTTCCTACAAAAATCTTGACCAAAAGACGTTTTGTATTCCGCTGTTTTCTTCTTCCAAACTAAACTGATCTAAATAATTCTTATATAAAAGTTTAGAGGAAAAGTATATCTATGCCTCTATTATTTTCTTTTTTGTTAAAAACTTACCTGATTTGTCTGAACATGGCGGTAAAAACGGGCTTTTTTTTGGGGTTTTTGGATTGTCATAATTCTTTTAGTGATTATGTTTTGAAAAAAATGAAATGATAGGGGTATGTATTAATAAGACCTAGATTTTTTGGGAAAATGTCATTGCTCTAGACGCATTGTCCACGAAGAAAACAGCGGAATACGTTTGTATGGAGAAAGGCCCACTAGAGTCCCCTCTTAAGCTGACACAGAATTAGCTATTCATCGCGGAATAGAATGGATGTCAATCAAATAAACCTCACCTACATTGATATATCGTTTATATGTTGGTATGTGTTTATTTGTGGCATTTGCCGGTACGTTCACACCGGTGTAAAGGTTATTTATATATGTTTCTTGCTTGGTTTCGGTGGAGCCTTGAAATAGGCGATATTTTTTTGTAAACCAACTTATGTCCACGTGGATTTCGGTTATTATCCAACAGGAATGTTACGAGGATACAAATTTTATGTGCTAAACTTAGACTTCGTACAAAAAATCGAAATACGAAACAGATGTCGGGCCTGCATTCGCAAAAGGGGCCAACAATTTGAGCAAAATTTGTAAAAATTATGATAAATACTAAAAATGGATATTTTTAATTTCATTTCAAAACCCACGAAAAGATAGAGATACGAGACAGATTTTACCTTATAAGAGTGAGATAACAGATTTAATAGGTTCCTCAGGTGGCATTTAAGCAAAACTATTTTTGTTAATCATAATTTTGAATTATCCTTATGTGACACGATTCACAATTCTAGCGAATTCATAAAGTTGTTAAAAGATTTTTATGGCACATGACTAGCAAGAGGATAGACTTGAGAATTTTTGAGGGAGTTGGAAGGTTCCGGGTACTTTTTTTTTTTGTAGCTATTTAAACAGGTGTAACATGTACAGCTTTAATGTAAGTCCAAAACTTTGTTTTTTTTTTTTTTTAAATTTCAAAAAAAATACACATATTAATAAAATTAAAATTCAGAGTCTACGCAACAAGCTTTTAAAAGAATGTATTTGCGTGTAAAATTTGGCTCTTTTTTTTAATAAAACATTAAAAGTCGATAAAAACTCCACTGGGCATGAGTGGTGTAACGGGGTCTGAAAGGATAGCAGATGACTCCTTTGGTCGACCATTTCAATTTGGCAAACGATGCACCAAACATCCTGTATTATTTGTATGGGTTAATTCTACAAGTATAAGACAAATCAAGGAGATAGCGCGGTGCTATATAACATCATCAATCCGGTATAAAGAATGGGAAAAAGATGGCGCTAGACGTCCTCTTTAGCTCCGTCTCTTTCCCACACTTGAGTGACATTAAAACAATACTGCTTTAAGATTCATGGTATCTCCTAGTTCGTGGGTGCTGCTGTCATCGTGTGATTTTATCATTAGTCAGTCCTAACGAGAGGTGTGAATGGAGTCATATGAGTTCGACTTTGATTAACAGAATGGGCACACAAACTAAAGGAAAGCTATATAGTGTTTTGATCAAAACGATTTGATTAAAGACTTGGAAGTTCCGTTAAGTGGTGCATCTTGAAAGAGGTGTCTAAACAGGAAATAAGGCAATATGACCTGGTTTTATTGACCTAATAAACAGGTCTATGGGTGTGGGGAAGTGATTGGCTCTTGCACTACGGCAGTCGGTTCAATTTTCGTTAGGAATAAATATTTCAGTGCAACTGGGAATGTTGTGAACTAGGGTTTTACCATAAAACACGCAACATAACATAACGCCGTAGTCTACCCACATTTTGCCAGTTATGTTTAAGTCCCATTTAATAGGGGGCGAGCCTATTGACATCAACCGGGCACAAATCTAGACTACGTGGCTGCTACTGAGAAACCCATGATGCAAAATACAATAAAAATTTGCCCGTTCCGGGAATCGAACCCAGGGCCTCATGTCATAATACTTATAGAAGAAAAACCTGTTCTGGCGCAACGTTTTAGAAGACTATAATATAAAAATAGTGCGTGGAGTCACTCCGCGCGGAAGAAGTGAAACTTCGTAAACGCATGCGCTTGAGTGCCACGCATTCACTCTTTCTATTCCCCCTCCATGGTAGCGTTAAACGTATAACGCAACCTTGTTGGAAGTCGCATAAGAAGTTTCACTACAATTACGCTGTTCTTTAACTTCCCATTTCATTTAAATTTTAAGGTGACCTACTACGCTTATTACTAAAACTTTGCACACACAAATAAATTACGACTATGCAGCGAACGTATCCTTGAAAGTTTTTTACTAGTTTGTATTAATGCAGCTTTTTGTAAGAGGCCACCTAACTCAGTGAGGTTTTTTGATAGTAGGTACTAGCATTTGCTCGCGGTTTCGCTCTCGAGTAGATCGAAAATTATCGAAGACGTACGTCCACGGGGACCTTATCGAAATGCGCTCGCTGTTCAGGCGGGAAAAGGTGACAGATAGATGACAGTTAGGATGAGAGGTGAAAGATGTCAGGCAGATTGACAGATAGATCAACAAACAAAAAAGTTACTCTCGTATTTCAAATATTTGTAAGGATTAAAGACTCTTTGAATTTATTCTATTTATATCTTTGGCTAAGCATCGTCTCTTCATTCGAGGACAGTGCCGCACATTCCTGGACGTAATAAAAAGAGAAGAGAGAGATAGATCTAATTATATGCGGATATATGTTTGTACTACCGCCAAAAAATATTCTGACCAAACGTAAGGAAGGCCGCTATAGAAGCGCTTATAAACAGATGACGGTCTCCGTGTGCACGAGATTTTGTTTTAAAAATGAGCAGATTATTTTTTTGGCAACATTACCTTCCAATAAAATGTTCATTAGTGTTACGTTTGCGTCTTTACCTTTCCATGCATACCTACGGCTTATTAATCAGCCGTAGGTACTAGGTATGCATGGGAAGGTAAAGTGTTAAAACCATGCACGTCAGATGAAATATTTTTTTTTCAACAAACTAAAGTTGAATGAATTATCCTGCTAAACAGATTAATATAAACATACTCGACGCCATTCCATTGGTGTAGGTAGCTATTACAGAACGCCATCTCCTTACATTC
Organism: Cerastis leucographa; assembly: GCA_963082945.1. NCBI lineage: Eukaryota > Metazoa > Arthropoda > Insecta > Lepidoptera > Noctuidae > Cerastis > Cerastis leucographa. The sequence goes on from OY720359.1 coordinate 5,133,170, forward strand.
TCCATTCACCTCGTCCACGTTAATACATTGCAAAAGAAACAAAAAAATATCTTACCCATCTCATTCTTAGACGATCGTCTCATGCTCAGCTGAAAGAAGTTGTTGCTGTTCATCGGCAATCAATAGCTGTCCCTTGATGACCCAATATATGTAGGTTTCTATTTCTGTTTGCTGGCTGAGATCTTCTTCTCCTTAAACATACCATTTTGTTGTTACCATGTTCATGATTAGGGAACGGATTATATGCAAATGCATTGCTCGCATATGTATTTGCAGGTTGTGACTGTTTCTTTGACGATATTGGTTATTTTTGCGAAAATCACCATGTCATGCATTTTTTGGACATAATTATTTCCTTTAATTTTAACGGAATTTAATTGGAAATATCCAAAAATCTGCCACAGGTGACTGCCGCAAAAATGCACCTAATAGTGCCTAATGACCTAAGTGGATGTACAACGATAGTTTTCAAGTTATAAAATTATGGTAATGAATAGAAGGGTCAATTGTACAAAAATGTAGTAAATAAAAAATAAAAATTTCTATTATAAGTTGCATATTCTGGCGCTTTTGTTGCAAAATTGCATGCATATTTCAACGATTATAAGTTGCATATAATCCGTTCTCTAATATTCATTACTGTTACGTTTCGATATGTCGCGACATAAATGTTCAGCTGTTTGAGAAAAAAGTGTCAAAAATATCTTTGAACTGATTAAGCGCCGGACTCCACCGAAGTGGAGACGAGACTAGAAGAGAAGAGATGTGTTTTCAACCACCAATAGAATTCCGTTATTTACAGTTCTCCTCTTCGCTTAGCCTCGACGCAAAGAGACGTGAGCGGCATGCGGTGAGCGGTGTGCTGTTTGCAACGTGCTGTGAGATGTGTGCTGTGAGCGGCGTCTCTCGATCTCTTCTCCTCGCTTTTTAAATCTCCGCATAGCTTCGGTGGATACAACCTGGCTTTTACGCGCCTCTTCTCGTCTTGACTTCACTTCTTCACATCTTCGCACGTCTCCGTTTTAGTGGAGTCCGGGCCTAAGGCTACGGTTCCACTGAGGCGGAGCGGAGCAGAGCGGAGACGAGCTGGGCCGCGATTCACCAATCACATGGCTTGAAATCCACATCTCTTCTCCACACCTACCTCTTTTCACAGACCGCTCCACTCCGCCTCAGTGGAACCGCAGCCTAATTCATTGATACAGCCAGTCTGTCTCACCGACGTCGGTGAACTTGACAATCTAAGCCATTTTGGTTATGCACAAATATGTACATTAAGAGAGAGCTAAAAATTATAATGATTATCCTACAAAAGAAATGTACGAAAATATCTTACCTATGCTTCTATTCCGAGACTTAAGCAGAGGCGTAGGATGTCCATACAGGTTAACGTATTCAAGCCACGGGTAGCCGGCGAACTCGGTTCGTCCGCGTCGTACAAGCTGACTCCGATGCTTCCAGAGGTCACGCTTGATCTTGTCATTTTCCCGTTTTGCCAAGCAATTTCTGTAATATTAAAATGTTATGTTAGGTTCTACATTTATTAATAACTGCTATTTTATCACAAATGCTAGGCGCTAATACTATGATAAAGTTGGCGTTGAAACTCAAACGGTGTTATAAGAATAATTTAGGCGTTCGCTTAGGTGTCACTTACTGTAAGTAAAATCGGGCAGTAGTCTTCGTCTTCTAAATTACCATGTACATTTTATTGCGGGTTTTTTGCAAACAATTTTATACCGAATGAAATTCCTTTCTAGTACCTAGTTGTTAAATGCAGTGAGCATCCAAATGAAAGTCAGCTGCCTCACCCATGGGGTAATCCAAGTTACAGCACATAAAAGTTGAGTATAAAATGATAAACAAAAATATAACTCAATAACCTAATAAAAATAGTCAGCTGCATGGATATGAAAGGCATATTATGTGAACGTCGCTGCGTAAAATAATGTTTTTGAGATTTTGGAAGGCAGATTAGGCTAAATACGAAAAATAAAACTGCATTTAATTATCTTTTAAGATATTGGTTGAACAAAGAATCGAGCTCATTTCTAAACCAAAACACCACACTATTTTATTGCAATAACCTATCGTCTAATAAGTACAACTAAAAAAAAAACTGTCACCTTCTTTGATTTTACACAAACAGAGAGAAACTATTTTTCTTCTTTTTCTTTTTTTTACAACTTTCATTTGCCGTAAGTTTGAATTCTTCCATTTCCGGGGCAGCTGACTCCTGCTGTGCTATGGTTAAACTATTATTTGTTATGATTTTCAGTCGGAATAAAAATACTTCGTTAGATTTACGGTGGCATACCGCGACTTATAAAAATCAGGCGTAAGTGCGTGCAAAGCGTGTCAAAAGTCAAAAAAATATACAATGTACAAAAAAATTGTTTGTATTAATTAAAATAAAATGAACTATTCTACAAAATAAAGGCATAATATGTATGTAACTATGCAACTAAATAGCTGTAGCGTCTGATTATGTAAGATGAATATTTAAGAATTTTGCGCAAATTCGATTAATATTTTTGCAAATTGCGGCGCTACTTTAAGTTGTACCTATATTGTTCAAAATCCAATCCATGGCAGTTATAATAAATTAATGACAAAATTGTAATAAATAAAAACATACCTAAACATAGGTCTCCAAATAAAACATATTTGCTGGAAAAAAAACTAGCTACTTCATGAAGACGATTTTTAGCAAATATAGTTAGTTAGTATCGCTAGTTTAGAAGCCCTACCGAAGGATTGATCACGTAGGTAGTAGGTGTATAGCCGTTCAAGCGACCACTTAGCATGATTAGTATCTATGTACATGGGAGCGGATTCATCATCGATGCTCTTTTCTCTACGGAAGCTTTTACGATTAATGTTTGACCAATAGACGGAACAGAAGCATAGGGGCTGTGTTAGTGTGTTATAAGCCTCGTCAGTCTAGAGGCCGAAAGCGTTTCTGCTGGGCCAGAAGTTCTGTATTTGATATCCAGGTTGAGCAAAGCGTTATTGGGTTTTTGCAGAAAATGTATAGTCCCGGAGACAGGATTTGACAAGCTCGTTTCATGACGCTTGAAGGAGAATTTTAAGTGAACTTACGGGATATCTTCTGTGATAATTGTTTATTGAGAGCTCCCAAAACAAAAATGACGGAAGATATCCCGTAAGTGATAGATTTTGTTTAGTTGTAAACCGTGAAAGTTAAAACAGTGTTTGAAATTTAAGTGTTCTATAGATTCCCCTCTTCGCAACCATTCGGGAATTAGAGGCGTGTTGTCTTGTGATAATAACCAACCTAAGATAAACTATGAAGCTAAAGGTCCAAAAACACTTAGGCTGCCTTGCACGACTCTTTGCGGCTCGGTGCAACAAAATATCCTTTGTATATTTTGCCCATGCAAGACGCAGCCCTCAGAGTTAAAGCTCGTACACGTCAACAGATGCATCTGCAGGCGTCATCTTCGGATGTGTCGACGTATAGAAGGGTACCTAATTTGCGCGTCTGTTGTAGGTATTTAACGTCCGCAGATGCGTTCGCCTCGAATCCGTTTGTTGTCGGTTTTTGTGGTACGGATCAAAGGGTTTCGGCGCGAATGTCCGGCGTTTGACCACACGACTGACGACGCATTGACGCATCAGTTTGATCGGAGTTGCGATTGTGAGTGCACGCGTGCTTCTTGCGGTTTAATTAATACCTTCTTTGCGCAGCATTCGTAAAAACGCTTTTAATGGCTAACAATATGAGCACCGAGGTAACTTTTAAGTTTCTTGAGCTATATCAAACTGAAAACTGTTTGTGGATCCCTAAAAATAAATACCTACCACAACAATAAAAAAGTTGTAAGTGTACTATTAATATAATTTAATTATTTACCTATTTCAATTAATTAAATCTATTGAGGCTACTGTACATGGATACTGTAAAAGTATATACATACTGCGATACACACTCAAGCAGTAGTTAAAAGTACTAAATAAATAAATATCTGCGGCAGCTACGGTCTCAATATCCATTTTTTAACGTACGTAACGTTACGTACGAGTTGCGTCTGGCGAGAATGACCATAGACAGATCGACCTACAGACGTATAGACGTCTCGTGGTGATCCATCTGCTGATGCATCAGTCAGCGTCCGCGGAAGCATCTGTAGTCGTGTAGTCGGCTTTAGAGGCATTGCGACCAGAGTTACTTGCAGCACGATTTCGCGTCGTGCAACGTAGTGCAAGTGCGTTAGGACCTTTCAAGCGAGTTTCAGCTAAAAAAAGCTCTTTGTTAAACTAGGAAGTAGGTAAATAAATATCATAATTACTGTCGTTAACGTTATAGGTAGGTTCACAGATAGGTGGTATTTAGTCGATTCAGGCTCTGCTGTTCTGTTTAGATACGTGGGAAGGTGCTATCCAACTAGCCCTTTCCCAAATTAGTTTATTGGGGTTCGGCTTCCAGTCTAACCAGTTAAGGTAGAATATCTATATTTTACAAGGACCGACTGCCATTTGACCCTAAATCCGATGTCTAAGCTGTTTTACTTTTGGGGAGATACCTGAAAATCAGTACCGAACGAGTATTTGTGACTAGCGACATGACAATAATGACCATATTACTGGTTAAATATCCAAAACGTAGCATAGATCCACTTCTCGCAGCGAAACCTTTTCACGCAGACCTAATTTTCTTCTAAATAAAATTGAAAACAAATCTTCTCTGGATCCATAGATTTATAAAGAGGCAGACGTCTAGGAAGCGCATATTTCCTGCCGTTGATCGATTCAGCCAACAAATTGAATTATGAGGAGTACGTCGAGGACGCGAGTACCAGACGAGACGCCAAATTAAATGCTCAAACTGATTTTCACGCTCCGATGCTTACATAAAGGATTCATAATATCTAGCACAACTTTGTACCGTATGTAGACGTAGTGTGTAGTGTAGACAGTAACTTTGCCAGGCTGCCCAATCTGAAGCTCAGCATACATTACTAGAACATTTGGAGAAAGTTTTGGGATTTAGACTTTACCAGAAGTACAAAGTATCTTGTTTTAAGACTTATACCTGAAAAATCGCCTGCTAAAAATGCTGAGGATGAATGAATCGTTATCGTAGTACCTCTTAAATAATGTTACTGGCAAAAAGTTTTCATAATGTTGTTCGTTTCATGCAAAAACCCATTGAACACAGACAGCCGACACGAATCTATTGTGTACAACAAAATATCTATATCGCAAAACTTCTCGTTTCAAATTCAATAGGGTTGTATTTGCATACTTTTTGTGTACACCAATAAGAGTTTCCATTCATCCCTTTCTATACACTTATCAAAAACAAATTTCGCGTCAGAGGAAAATACATTTTTTCGTATCAAAGGGAAGTGGGTGTGTTTTTTAAAATCTCCTTTATTTGCTCCGGAAAGGTCAATCCATAGAGTCGCACTTTGCGGAAAGCGTTTTTTTTTTAACGGATAAACCTCTCTCATATTCGCAGCCAAAGGTTTCATATTATAATGCAGTACTCATTCTTGTATTGTATTGTATAGCGGGCTGGTTTCCGCAACTCCACGTCCAAGGCGCGTATTTTAATTAGCAATCTGTGTGTAATCTTACTCGTACCTTTCACAAAAATTGCGTGTAAAAAATAATATGTAAAATTGTATCAATTCTAAAAGGGTTCAGGTTATTTTCCTAGAATTCGTTAACGTGTGTAAAATCGCCGGAACATTTATTTAGGTTATATATTTCACTTACACCAAGATATTAATAACAAAGTTCTATGCCAAAATGCGACGGAGACTCCCGTTTTACATTACAGAATTTTGCAGATTATCGCAGACAGGACGATGAGTAGGTAATATCTTCGTAATTATGAAACTACGTTATTCACTTTTTGACCAACTTTGACGCCAACGTTGGCGTGTTGGTTGATTAAAATTTTATTACAAAATTTCGGGGCGTCTGAAGTTTGGCGAATTGCCTTATAATTGAGTTCTCCGTTAATTTGTACGTGATGTAATTATTCTATTATTCCTGCATTGTTTCAGAAACTCGTCGCTCATTGACTGATTTAGTCAAGTGGTTGGGACAACGACACGACTTTTCGTCTTTGTGTTTTTCAGTTTAATTTATAGGAAAACTGCGGATTCACTTCATGAACGATTAAAGGAGGCGGTACAAGAAGTTACATTTCGAGCAACTTATCTGTGTAGGCGGTAAAAAATAGAACAAAAATAAATATGCAAGGTTTGGCATATCGATGGAAATCTTCTTGTCAAGCACGGCCATCTTGAACTGCACTCTTAACGTGGTCATACTATAATTCCGGCTGACATTCTTATACCTTTCATAGTACGGGTTACGGTTACGGGTTGACAGAAGCCTGAAAGTCTGACTACCAGTCTTGCAACGGGGTATCATAATACTCAGTCACTGGGTTGTTACGGTCAGATAGGCAGTCGCTCCACGTAAAATATTGTTATTCAGCTGCATCCAGTAAGAATGGAAGCCGACCCTAACATAGTTGGAATAGGGCCATGCAGCTGATAAATGAAAACAAACCTTAAAACATTGCCTCATGCGATTTCCCTTCACAAAGTTTCAATAATACTCGTATGCCACTTTTATAGCCCTACAAACTTTAATATCCCAGAACAAAAGAGCGACTCTAAATTGAAAACAACGCGTCAATATGAAAAATAGATTCACGGTATTATTAAAACAGGGTGACACGAGGAAAACGTTAACGGAGAGGAACGGAGCGGTGCGAAGCGATGTTTCCCGCTTTTCCTATGTATGTAATAAAACTAAGCCACGAATATAATAAAAATTTTCGTATCATACACTTGAGACGTAGTACTGCCGACCTTTTTTGAAACGCCCAAATGTTGAACAACTTGCTTATTATGTAGATGTAGCGTGTTTTTAAAATAATATTTCCTTTTTTCGAAAGTAGGTTGTATAAAAGGTACCTAAGGCAGTTATCACAATCATGTCAATCATTAAACCTCATTTTTAGAATCTGCTAGTAGTTATTTTCAGCGATCGGCTGACATCTTGAAGTCAATCAACTAGTTTTTGTAAATATCCAAGTACATGAAACTTAAGCTATGCATTTGTTTCTATACGAGATTCAAGGATTCATGAAATATGGTACATTCTGGTCTTACAAATAAAAAGATTTCACATATTTCGCTGACTTCATTCAGCAAGCAAAACATTTAAAATAAGTACGAAAATTAGTTGTTTCTGAGCAGATGTGATCTCAAAATACTCGGATAAATTAAACATGGCAAGAACTACTGAATAGCGGTCGCTCGAACCTTAGTCTAGTCGTACATTACCGCGAGAAACCTCGAGCGATGGAGAACCTACTGACTTAAAAAATACTGAGAATAAAATCATAAATAAATGAACAGCAATCTGCACACCGACCTTCTTTCCTAGTTTGCTATTAGACTGACCGATTTACACGGAGAAGTATTCTGCCTGTGAGCAATTACGTACGGCAACTTTATAATATGTGCTGTTGACGGTTGAAATTGAGATGTTATATATATAATATACCTAATCCGCCGATTTTGAGGCTACATGACCCTGATCGCTGTGGCAAAAATAAAGAGATGGGCACACCGTTTCTATTTATTTTTATTCTAAAAAAAAACACTCCTACTTTGTAGTTGCATACCTAGGTTTCTACTTAATTCAATTTGATCGTAACGCCCGGTCTAATAACCTTACAGGACTCAGAGGCTTATTTTGCATTACCTATATTATATAATATTACTATCTCATCCCGGGAGGTGTAACTCTCTACTCAAACACAGTCGCAGAAAACCTACACAAAGTAATAATTTCCTGGAATATATTTTGTTATGACAAGATTCCCTCTTGTTAATTCTCTGCGTGCGTGCTATTCAGCTATGAAATGGATATTTACGTAGGATTAACGACATGTTCTAACGTCCAACACTTTATTAGTTTGTGTTGCCATTATATTACCATCATAATGGAAATGGGTTCGTTCGTGTTCAGTGTTGCCCGTAAATGGGTTGTCCGTTAAATAAACTACTGCAATCGTCACCTGGAGAGTTCTGATCCATAATAAAATGAATTTATACCCTTCTGTCAGCGTGAAAAATATGTAACTACCTTAGTTCTATATCTTTTGATATTTCCTTTTTTGCGGTTCAAATCTTTAGATTTGATAGGTACGTTCATTTAGATAGGTAAAGTAAGATGGCTTCAAATTCCACAACCAGGAGCCATCCTCCATTGTGTAACACACTTTTTTATCGCATTTCAATTCTATGGTTCATTAAAAAAATGCAATAATTGTTGTTTGTAATATTTTTTGAAAAGTTAAAATGTATAAGTACTATAATAGCATTGGGAATGAGAGTATGTTACATAATTATCCTGCAGGGTTTTATTTTCATTAAGAAACCAAAAGTAGACCTTTCTGTCGTACCTACAGAAATTCGACTGAAACACCGAATTTCTGAGACAATCAAAGGTGAACATAGCTCGTGACAATCCAGTTAAGCTTGGAACAAATTGGACTGCAACAAGTCTTGGGAGGTTACCGGAATTTGTAGTGTATTTACAATGGAATTCTAAACTCTGTGATTTCACAAGCTCGAAATATTCCCAGAGCTCGTGAAACTGTAATAAAGCAAGGAATAATTTAGGAGTAGGTTAGTTTCAGTTTGATTACTTACTGTAGGTACTGCTTTTTTTCTGTCTCTTCTTAGTGTATTTTGAGGAATGATGTGTTTCCTAGTCTGTGCTGTATGGTTACCAAGGTGTTATGTAACTCTTGATTACACTAGTGTCATCCAAACTTTTGAGCTTAGCAGCAGGTTTTGTACTTAAGATCGTTTACGCCTACGGCATTTCATACAAACTTTTATTTTCCGAAATGACTGAACCGATTTTAATGAAACTTCATTCCCATAAGCAGGATACATAGATCTAAAAAGTTACTAATTATTTAAATGTTTTTAGTAACTTTTTAGAACTATGTATCCTGCTTATGCGTATTAAGTTTCATTAAAATCGGTTCAGTCATTTCGGAAAATATGGACTTGAAAGTTTGGTAAGGTAATTTTCTTGTATGAAACAGGAAGAACATCTTATTGAATATACTTCGATAAGTAAATATATTAAGCAAACAAAACTCGTTATGGGTAGTCATTATTAATATAATTTATTTCAGAATACTCAATTTACATAGGTAGTTTGTTAGTGTATAATACCTACTTAAAGTATGTTAGTAATTAATTACGAATTAAGATTTTAGTTTTGTAGTAGGGCGGGATTCTATTGCCTCATAACAGGGCAATTAACCCTCCCCAATATGGTTGGTCATTAATGATATCAGTAGGTACAGAATGATAATGACCAAAAATAACTCCTGTTTGACCCCGTAATCAGCTTGTCCTGTGTGTACCTATTATCAAAAGCTAGAATCCGGTGTAGATCGACCTTAAGATAGAAATAAAGCCAAGACCTCACTCGCAAGTGAAATTAGCCACCGTGGGTTAACTTTGATCTATCTCAAAGACAAGACGGAATGAGACAGATCAGCGAATTGGACTAGCCACTATCTCTTTATCTGTGAAAGTTAGGGAGTTAGGAGCCACCTGAATAAATACGTCCAGTCACGCCAGTTTTAACCGACATTCGGAAACACCGTAATGAAAGCCTAAATCAAAGCGCACTAATGAATTATCAGCTTTCGGCGCCGATAGTTGGTAATACAAAAGCGTGCTTTTACTTAGCCATTAAGTTTGGGAGTCGAGTGTTCGAAACCTGATTGTGCTAGTAAGTTTGAATATAGTTTAGTATCAGTTCTTGTTAGCGTTAAACTAGCTTTGTCATGGATGAAAATTATAGCAGTCATCTCATTCTCTCATGTTAAGATAATAGGGGATAATCCTATTTTTTTTTTCTTTGTCCGTCGGGTAGTTTATTGAAAACTATTGGACACGTATTTTTTCTTTTTTCACGTGGTCATAAAATTACGGAGATATATTGAGTTGAAATGGCGCATGACGTCACATGTAGGTAAGTTTTATACCCACTTGTGACGTAGTAAGCCCCCACTCTCCAACTTTAATGAGTTCTAACTAAGTAATTTTTTGATATTTTGATGAAACAAAAAATACGTGTCTAATATTTTTGTATTACCTGTCTGACGGACAAAATAGAATGTCGTTTTCTTTACCCAGTCCAATCCCCTATTCAACATACATAACCTCTTCAAATAAATAAGTACTTAACATCCTAAAGGCTAAGGACTACAGGTAATCGACGTAAAATCTGTCAAACCGCAAACTTAAGTTATCTATTAAAACCGCGTGATGTCGTTTTGTTGTGGATCCACGTTCGGTATATCAAACTAAAAACTACCACAAAGATAGTTACAGGCATATGCCAACAAATATTCACAATCACTTAAGGCACATAGGTACTAAATATAGGTATTTGATAACTTAATAAAGTTATCAAATATTTATATTACCGTCTGACGTACGTCAATCGATCGAATCCGTCTATTAATATTTCAAACCAAATAATGTCTCTCAAAAATATGAGGGGCGAAACATAATGAAAACGAAAATATTTTTTCAGTTAACAACTGCATCTCCCTCTCCATAATTTTGAACAATGACAATTAGGGCGGAATATCAGTCAAATTGCGATGGGTTTTGATTGATAACACCGCACCCTTGCCAACCCCTGCCTGGTCAGAAGTGTGATAATACTTTAGGTAGGTCCTTTTTAGTCAGAGACTGGTAGATTAAATTCTGAAGAATTGTTGGAGTAACTGTGTCGAGAGGAATGCAATTTAAATCGTTGAACAGCTAACTTGAAAGATATTAACGCGCGACTTATTTGCAGTAATTCTGGCACTACTTAAGAAGAATATTTCCAAAGGATAAATTGTTCATAGTACCTACGTAACTAAACGCAAGTCATTCTCTATTGCTGACAGGGTTGCCATCCGTCCGAAATTGTCCGGCCATGTCTGACTTTTCGACAAATGGCGATTTACATACATTGCAAGAACTTTTCAAATTTTGAAATGGTAACCCTAATCAGAATCACAGAGCTCTCGAGTCTACTTCATGAATCTGCCAATTTGAATTGGCACTTTGGTTAGAATACCTACTGTAGAATGGAGAATCATTTAAAATTCAAGACCATTTTCCTAATATCCTTCTTTTCGATAATGTGATCACGGGTTTTCGTCGTTCTGGTTTTATGGTATAATGTGGGAACCTAAAACTGAGTAATGACTGGGTTTATGGGGCGTAATGTAACGTGTTACACAGCGAGCGTTCGTGCAGTCAGTCCGGGGAAACAAGGCTGTAATTCATAGACAAATATAGAGAAGAACCTGTTTTATGGATTTGGGGCAGCCAGAACATTATAACAAAATAAAGAAAGAAGACTCTTGGGTTAGATTGGCGTCATTACTCGACACTCAAACAGAACAATCAAAGATCGCAACACAACTTCGTCGTCCGACATCTTGACTACGAGTGGCAACGTACCTGGAGCACGGGCGAGCAGAGTTCGAAAGAGCATGTTACACGGCGTAACGTAACATGCTCGCTGCGAATTAAAAAATACGGCCCGTAACACCGGTCAGTACCCACCTCAAAAAGATTCTGTATTGTTTCTCAAAATTCATAACAATATAAGGTTTTCATTGGGATGAATTAATTATTCTTCCTGTAATATTTTCCCTGCCGCCCTACATTTCGGCCCCTATAATAAGTGTCGTAACGGGTATGGGAAGGATGGGGGGAATGTCCCTGTAATCCCTACATTACAGAGCTCGTAACACTATTGGTACTAAAACTACTTACTACTGCTAGTTATACCGCTATCGCTGATTTACCGCTTTACTTGCCTGCAACTTAAAACTTTTTCTTGAACATCAGCAGTTGTTTAAAGAGGGCAATTACGAAGATTCGAGTTCCATGTACGCCAAATCAAAAAAAATAAAATATCAAGTCAAAAGTCAAATAATTTATTTCAAGTGCCTAACTTACTACAGAAGAAGTACGTCCAAATTAATCCATTAAAGCCTTGATCTAGGAGAGCCCTTGGCTGACGTAATATGTAGGGGGATTCAGACTATATATGTATAGGTTCATTTATATTTATATATTCATTGGCCGAATTATATGGCTCAAGCCTTGGCCACCAGCCAACAGGCGGCGCCAGAAATTTCACGGCTGTCTTCACTTTGTACGAAAATCAACCCAGCCATTATCATTTTATTATTATTTTCCCCTTTTAATATTATTCATGCTGTGGTTATCCTTTTTTCACCAAGTCGACGAAAAATTGAGGTCAGGAACGGAGTAACAGTAAAATTATATATGTAACTTTTACGAATCTTATTCCACTTCTGTGTAGGTACTGCTGTTCTAACTCTGCATATTGAATTTATAAGGGGCGATAAATCGCACTCATTTAGCTCGTCAAAAATAAAGTTTCAATCGCGCGAAGGGGCAATCCCGCGGGGGAAAAAAAACAAAGCGTTCATTAAGAAATAAAAACTTTTATTATTATCAGTTCAAATATCGTATTTACATTTTTTATACGAGTAAAAGCACATTGTTTATACATTACAAAAAAATAAAATAAAAAAAATCGTAAACAAATCAGTAGCGGGACAATTTCGTGATTCGTAAAATAATAAAAGATAGTTAATCGAAAATAACCTACGATAGTTTAAAAATAAAATAAATCTCATATCTTCCGCGTACTCCGGAACTCATACAATCGGCAATGGCAACTCGTATAGGACTGTCGTAACTAAGATACCGTACAACTAACTGATTAATTAATAATACCTATATACAATTCGTTTCTTCGCAACGAACGTGAGCCTTACGGCCCCGGTCAGTACATCGTACAAATGCAAATTATTATGTATACAATAGAATTTCCACTATCCTCAATATAAATGCTCGACGTAATCTCGTATCGTACATGTGCCTCACTCAACGGGTGAATTATTTACTTTGCATTCCTTACTCACTAGAGCGGAGTGTGTGTCTGAACCACGAGTGCGCTCCGCACATTCACAACTTTATAACTACATAAAAAAACGGTGAATTCTGAAGACTTCCATCGGATATTACGATATTTTCTATACATATATTTGATTAGATTAATGGATTAAACTTCGAAATTCGACGGTATCTAGACACTTCACAAATTAACACACTATCTAAGGCAACTGGCGGCGGGTTGCGTCGCCTTGCAACAAACACGTCAACAATTCAACAATCAATTAACGAACGTATATTACAATAATCAATTATTTGACCAACCCGGCTGTAACACCTTCAAAATTCGCAGACATTTTCTTCCACACTCGCACTTCAGCTACACAAGGCCGCCCTCCTAAACTATATATATTTAAACTCAACAAACCATATACACTGAAAATATTGCGTTTCACATATTATACAATTTACGTACTATTGGTGTTCGGAACCGTATTATGAATTAACTACTCGATTGTGCCGGGGCGGTGCTTCCGTTTGTGACGTAACAATTTTGTGCTCAATTTAGTTAAAATTTTGTTTAATGCCGTTAAGTGCCGCCCTCGGCACTCAGTGTAAACGTCTCTAAAGCTCTGTAAGGACTACACTAAGTTGATCTATGCTCACTAGTGTATATTTTATCCCCCGCGCACACTGACAACTCGATTCTACGAGTACTACTCGATACTATTACTTATTATCGTTATTTGGCAGTGCGTTCAGTGCGATTCTGATTTAAGGCTTTATTCGCTTAGTCTTAGCGTAGGTAATTATTTAATTGATTTTTATTGCTATTCGTCACCAATTTTATTTACAGTAATGATTTATCGCTTCTAGACTATCATTATTTTTAAGACTACGTACAAAATGACCTTTACGCGATACGCGTTTATTTTAATTGTTGGCACAATTTCCGTTCACGTTTCTGTAGGGCTACAATCTATTTTGAATCACAGATAACTGGTTTGTGTCGCTATCTAACAAGACAGAGGATATCGCGTTAACGTTTCGTGTAATGTTAACTGCCAAGTTGCCAATGCGCCGGGCCTACGTTACTTACACTGCACTCCTAACGTTACGTCGTGGGGACCACTAAAAATTCACTAAACTGGTTAATTTCACTAGTCTTTAGTCTAGACGGAACCTATTTCCATCTACTCTACCTCGCCTCGCTCAGAACATTGATTAGTATATTATTTATAAATCGTCGAATTTCCTATCACGTTACAATTTACAGTAGGACGGTCCCACACTTGATTATATTTGAGATCTGCGAAGATTAAATAATTTTGGTAATAGATTATCTCCGTTCAATTCACATGGTATCACTGGAGGCGGCGTGGGCCGCGGGTCGCGACACATCTCCTCACCACACTAACTTTACTATTTGAGCACCGTGGAAGGAATGTGTGCATAAGATTTAGATAAACGCCAAGATTCAATGTACGAACCTCTAACATGAGCTTCGATGACGCGTTATCCGGTAGATAGTAACAAACATCGGGAAATAGCCAATAGCAACCAATATTTGTTTCATGTCCAATCAGAAATCAATCGTCAACTCACGCTAGAAGATCAATAATAAAACCGTATAGTTTTCATAAGACTGCATTAGATTTAACTTCATCGACAATTATCCCTTAATAAATATAAATAAACATCTTCAAAATTTTTACCAAATTATGAGCATATATTTCCAGCATAAAAATCTTTTAAAATAATACGTCATACTCTTTTCAATTATAGATATACATGGCACACTGCTCTGTTTATATATTTATAGTTATAATTCATACACTCGTTACCTTGTCACCATAGAATAATTGAATTATATGGATGGATATTCCGTTGGAAGCTTAACAAGCACTAATAGAATAATAGAAAGGACAAAGCAAACGACGGACGAATAAAGAATGATGGGGAGTTTGGAAATCAAATGAATACTGTCGGCATTGGATGCCGGTTCGAGAGATTTTTTTTTTAAACTAGACGAACGACATTATCACGAAATGTTGGTCCGACGGAGCGAGTCAGTCAGAATGTGACGCCTCCTGGTGCAGTAAGGGATCGCGGCTTGGCGCCGGGCAGAACGTAAAAAGCGTAATTGATTCGACTAAAGGGCTCGTCGGCTAAGTCTCACTTGATGGTCGCGTGCCGCGTCTCTGGGTGCAGGCACACGCCCTCCACTGTGAATATTGATACCTCTGTAACAATGGAAAACACGTGTTTACACTCGAATTTATAATATAAAACGCAGGGCATTGTTGTTGTGAATTTCTAAAGTTGACTTCAACTAATGTATTTTTATTTTATTTATTATCAAAAAATTATTATAAATGTGGAGCCGATGAAAGCCGATGGTTTTCCAAAGAATTAAAAAAGTATCTGTCATTCAGGAAAGTTTGGTGGAAGCTCAAACCTTGCGCCTCCTAAAAAGCACCCTGTAGGAGCTGATACCGGTAAAATGGGGTGAATATGGATGCGAGGGAGAATAGGGACAAAACTTTGAATGGGATTTCATCATTGAATACAAATAATGCGTCACTAAAAAGCTATTGGGCTCAATTCTGTTTTAATTTAAAAAACAATAGAGTATTTTTAGGCTATCAATAATATTTAAATAACGAGAAAATGCCTTTTAAATTTTCATCCCGATTCACTTTCGTATTCCTATTCACCCCATTTTACGGTACTTAACCAATTAAAATGTGTTGCTCAAAAAAAGTGTTGATATATGATATATTTTGACTAACCATCAGGCAGGTCCCTAAGCCGCGGCGGCAAGGAAGCGAAGTAGGCGTGGTGCAGCGCCCTCTGCGCCGGCAGGCGGCGCGCGGGGTCGGGCTGCAGCAGCGCGGCGGCCAGGCGCTCGGCGTCGCGCCCGGCGTCGCGCAGGCGCGGGAAGGCGGCGCCCAGCGCGCGCGCCGGCGCCGCGCCCCAGCGCGACACGTGCGCGCGCAGCCCCGGCAGGCGCCCCACGCCCGACCAGCTCTCCTCCGTGGGAGTGCCTACCACCTGACGAACAACGACGGTTACGTCATTTGCTCTTACGGACGGCGACCAATAAAGCTATCCATTTTTTTTTTCGACCTTCTGTAGTAAGCAACGACTTATTGTCGGACCTACGCTGTCCTCCCATACTTAAGTACAGTGCCCCACACCATTACCTGACCCATCTCTTAAAGCCAAAAAGAGGCAAATGGGTCAGGTAATGCTGCTCACTGACTGTACTAACGCTGTAACTTCAAATATTGTAAAACCAAATGATTTTAAAAGAGTAACCATGGAGTTTCTTGCCGGTTCTTCTCCATAGGAAACGACCAAACCGAACCGTGCATCTTTTGTTGACGTTTTATTAGTGCCCATGTAGGCCTATGTAAAATAAAATATTTTGATTTTGATTCAAAACCAGTTTCTGCGAATCTCTCATTGCATTGGAAATCTATTCTAAGCGAAGCCATGTTATCCATAACTTGACATTTTGCCGTGTGTAACTTGGTGTAGTTCCTCACATAGACAAAACTATCATACTATACCCTTATTCATATTGACTTGGTTCTCCTTCGTCGTGGAATTAGTTTCGACCAGAACATTGCCATATCAATAGCGATCGTAGTGGCTTCGGACAGGTCTCAAGTGCAGGTGGCAGACAGAAATTTAATTGAAGCATACAAATAAATGCTAGATAAGAGGTTCTAACATAAAACTTTTTTTTTTTTTATTTAGCCTATATTGTCCCACTGTTAGGCAAAGACCTCCCCCATAGCCTTCCACTCTTCGCTCCGTGCGGTTTCGTGCCGACCAATCTCTCATAAACGCAAAGTCTCGTCTTGCTAGCGTTTTAAACAATACTTTAGGTTGGATAATGAGGTTATAGAAGTCCACTAACATCAAACACGCTGAAAAAAAACACAGCATGTCGACCTAGTAACTATACTTTACGCAAATTACACGCATTAGATGTGGAGTTGAGCCTGTTTCACGATAGAATACGCAAAAGTTTGCAGTAAAGTATCCTGATACTCGATCAAAATGTTGCTAGAACTTTCATTAAAAGCTGGAATATAATACAGAGACACCGACGCGAAAACGGTTACCACCTACTCAGTCCTTTCAGACAGCCCCCCCTTCCCCACACATTGAAAATGTTCGTCAGTAATTAGAAGAAAAAACAACTGTTTCCTATAAAAGTGCAATACCTACACGGTCAAAATGTAGTGAACAGGTGATTTTGTTTTAAACTTCCGATGAAAAAATTCTATGTACCCCCACGTTCGAGAATGATGTAATGTTCCGCGTCGCTGTCACTTCTACCCTGTATACTGCTTACCTTAAATATTTTATCTAGTTGGTCGTGTGTGTCCCTGACGCCCGGGAAGGTGGGCACTCCGCACAGCATCTCCACGAATATGCAGCCGACGCCCCACATGTCTAGCGACGTCGAGTACTCCGTACTGCCCAGTAGCACATCTGTACCAAACAGTTCTTGTTATCAATCGTAATTAAGACTATTGCTTCTGAAGGTGGATGAGGAGTTCACGGCTAAATAATAACAGCTGCACAGTTAAGCCGTACTTGCCAAGGTCGGTCTGTGGATGGGTGACCATCATTACATAACGAGTTTCCTCCGTGCCTCAGAAAGCATTCAGCTGCACTACTAGAAGCCGAGGCAATAAAGTTGGGAAAAGGCTAGGCAGATGATGCTTCTGAAGGTGAAACAAGAATGTTGAACAAGTGGCGTGTCCATACTTCCACATTTATACTGTAAATTCGAAAGTCATTCCGTCTATCTGTCTCTCGCGTTATCGGATTTGGATTAACATGGGCGTACGGATAGGGGACCTAGGTTAGGACATCAGTTATCCCAATTGTAGATTCCTGTGGTATAATTTCCAACCTATATGCGCACAAGCTAATAACGTATACTTCAGTTCAATATTGGTTAATGCTCGGAGCTTCAGCGCTTGTACTGATCTAAAGTGAGTTGGACAAAGTAGAAAATCTAAAATTCGTATGGTTCAACGATTTCTGCAATTGACTAATCAAAAGTGGATTTATCAATGTTGAAGTTGGCGTATTTCAGTCGGTTATCTAAGAAGCCGCTAAAATGTTGATTCCGTAGCCCAGCTTAAAACGTTCCTTTTTCAGTACAATAAATCAAAATGACAATAAGATACTCTACAACAATTTAGAAAGAGTTGCGGTAAGGATCGTGAAAATGGCGAGCTGAATATAAAAATGAAGATAAATAACGACTCCTGACAGCCATAAAAGTATATTTAGGGCTAGTAGGCGACATTCAATTCTCACTGTGCCAGTATACAGCGTAAATTCACATTATAGCGTTGATATATCACTGTTATTGATATGTTTTCAAAAGCAACTAAGTATGAAATATTCTTAGTAACTATGAGAGCATTAAAACCATAATTTTTATGAAAGATTTACTACGAACATAAAATATTTAAGTTAGAATGTATGTAAAGATAAATGGTAATAAATATAGTCATTTTTTTATCTTCGCCTAATTTTAATAATTGCCATTAGTATCGACTGACTATCAACAGTCCGTACGTGGAGTCAGAACTAGTCAGAAGCCGAAAAGCCTGACAGCCAGTCTTACCTATCATGTTATCTAGCTACTCAATTGTAAGGTCCTATAAGTAGTCGCTCCACGTGGAATATTGATATGGCGGCCGAAAGGGATATTAAGCTGCGTCCGGATAGACTGGAAGCCGACCCCAAAATAGTTCGGAAAAGACTAGGCCTAAATTTAGCTAAGTTCTAATAATCGTAAAGAATATTCGTAGCATGTGTGTTAGCCTGTCCTATGGCATTCATGAGTATCTGACAGTCATTTTACAACAACCAGCTAAGTAATAACTGCATTTATTTTTAGCTGAGAACTTTAGAAGCAAACAATGTTTCATTTCACAAATATTTCAGCAAGGAGTCTGCAAAACATATCGCCTCGCACAAATACCGCAGTCAGACTTACAAATTATGTTGCACTTCCCCAGTTCGCGTGACAATATAACTGGCAACACCCACTAAAACCATATTACAGTTTTCAAAGAAAGCATTAGTTTCTAAATTTAAACAAAGCCTGTCACTTCTAATTTTGCTAAGACTGTTACTAGAAATTTTCATAATGGTTCTCTTGTTTTTCTTGGAAGCTTTTAATAGGCGACTGTAAAATATTAATGCATAGAGAACGTAGACACTTCAGTGGCTGTTGTTGGAGGCGGCATTGTTAACACTTTCCATGCAAACCCAAGCGTGTTTTACTCGAACTGTGGAAGTCGAACGATGGCTTTGAAAGCGATCCGAAATAGAAGCTGTCCGTTCAACGCAAATTATATGAACTTTGCCAACTTTGGAAGCCATTCCGTGCTGTGTGTTAAAAGCATTGCCCTTTTAAGCCAAGGCGGTTGCGTAACACTTATTTTAATTGGAATTCGTAAATAGTAACTCAGTTCACGGACTTTAATATGCATTTGCATCCTATTCTACTTCTTTTTGTAACAGTTGGTCAGTCTTTCCTGCTATTTCTAAGATGGTTATTGCGAGCTTTGGCTTGCTGGTCTTTTGTGTGCTCTTCAGTGACCAGCGACATATCGAGCTTAGGCCAGTGATGTCAGCTAGCCGATTTGGCTTACAGCGACTGCATTCCATGGCTTTCTAAGGTGGTTCTCGAAAGCATTGCTGCTCTTTTTCTACTCTTAAGTAACATAGGCAATAAAAAAACCTTAAATGAAGAACAACTTAACTGATGAGTGACTTACCTGGCGGTCTGTACCACAGCGTTACGACCTCGTGCGAGTACGTGTGGCTGGGCACGGACTTGGCGCGCGCCAGACCGAAGTCCGCCAGCTTCAGCTCGCCGTGAGAGCTTATTAGTAGGTTCTGAGGCTTCACGTCCCTGAGACAAGAAAAAGAAATTGTTAGAGGGACTCTTAATAGCGGATCTGTCAAATCGATACGAACAACATGCGGACGCGGCTCCGGGTATGGACTACCTTTAAGAAAGGTATCATAACATCACGCTTGTAATCCTTGAGGGGTTAGGCAGAGGTGTACCTAATACACCCACCACCCACATTTCGCCAGTTAGGTATGTTTAATACCCATGTAATACGGGACGAGCCTATACCCACCAATCGGGCAAAAATCCAGACTCCGTGGCTGCTACTGAGAAATTCCTGAAGGAAAAACCCAATAATAAGTTTTCCCGACCCAGAAATCGAACCCAGGACCTCACGCTCAGCAGTCGCGCTTGCGAATACTCAACCAATGATGCAATCCATTATAATACTTAGTGAAATATGTCTCAGTGTCCAGAGACGCGTTCGCAAATTTATTTATCCTAACCGGTTTGACCGTATCTGTACTCTGCGACTCTGCTGTCAATTCTAATGTAGGCTGTCATTGAGGGACCAAAATAGTATTAACCAGTAATATTATATCTTATACTTCATATCAAGTCATGATTTACTTGATATGTGGTTTGATACAGAGGGATCTAAATCGAATTACTAGTGAATCATACAAGATGATGTTTATTGTTTTGCATCCACGTTAAATTCCAGGAGGTAACTATGCTAATGATTCTCGACCAGAATCAATAATAAAATGGTATTTAATTATTTTTTGTTTTCACATTTACGGAAATCGGTAAGTGTGAACCACCCGTGTTTTAAACGCGGCCCGTCTGATACTTCCCTATAACCGTGCTTTCACACCTACAATCAATCTCAAACGTTTATAACATAAATTCTTATTCCCTAAACCGCGTCAAGGGTTAATAAAGGGGTTGACAAACTCAAACAAAAAAAAAACAGCCTCTTAATAATTAACTAGGTACCTATCAGTAATTTAAATTGATGACGTATCTCTTTTGTGACAACGTCCTGAATTTTGACGAGTATGCAAAACAACACCTCGTATATTTATAAGATTTCACAACAGATTCAAATGGATAGGACAATAGGGTTATCTTTTGCTGTAACAACGTACGTTTTCAATGAACGAAAGAGAGAATAAAGGCCGTAATCTCATTACGAAGGGCGCATTGCCCAGTTAACCGTCAACGGGTGACAAACGGACTGTAATTGAATTTTTTCGAACATTTCTATTACATTATTGAACCCGTCATTTAAATAGGATCCTAATTTTATTCATAAGTATGAAAAAAAAACTGTGTTTAGATTTTAAAATCTACATGAAACTTTGCAAAAATTTTAGACTTGCAGCAAAATCAGACCGGAAAATCCCAGCAAAGAAGGAAAGAAAGAATTGCAGCAAAATCAGCAGCAACGAAAGAAAGAAAAAATATTTATTTGCCACATAACACAAGTGCACACAATAAAAATAAAGTAAAAAAAAAAAAAAACTAAATAGATAATAAAAAGAAAATGTTGTGTGTCTCACGCCTGCGCCAAATAGACCCAGTTCAGAAAACTGCCGAGCAGCTAGTGCCCTACGATGGTTATCAACTAGACCTGAGAGATAGTGACGAGACGGACGTAAAACACTTTTGTACAAAGCATAATTCAGAACTTTATATTCTCAACTATTCCATGTTTTTCCTCCCAGTATATTAATAACAAATTAAGCTCTCGTTATTACAGGAAGAGCTTGCTTTTATTAATATAAACAGCGAAAACACAACACATGCACGCCATTGTTTACCTTCGCCTCTCGCAGACGATATTAAAATAGCCGAGGAAGACCTAGGTATTAACTATGCTAGGAATATTTTTTTACACCAGACTGTCTGGCGAAATTGAGTTTTTTTTTATAAGTCAATGGTAGACAAGACGTTGATTGTATTTGTAAATGAAAACTGTTGACATGAATTGAAAAATATTATCATCATCATCATTTGCCTAGCCTTTTCCCAACTTTATATACTTTCCAAACTATCTTGGGGTCGGCTTCAGTCTAACCGGATGCAGCTAAGCACCAGTATTTTACATGAAGCGACTGCCTATCTGACCTCCACAACCCAGTAACTGGGTATTACTATCCCCTTGGTAAGACAAATTTGGCTTCTGTCTACTAGTAACGATAACGACTGTCAAAGATCTACAAATGACAGCCGGGACCAACGGCTTAACGTGCTTTCCGAGGCACGAAGGAAACTCGGTATGTAATTATGGTCACCCATCCACTGACCAACCTGGGCAAGCACGGCTTAACCTGAAGATCGACCGAGCGACTGTTATTAAGCCACGAGCTCCTCCATTTACCATACAGACGTAATAACACGAAAATCGTACAATTTTGTCAACATTCCCTCATTCGCATCTATTCACAATGTTTTCATCAATATTCTGCGCGAGTTGCCCCGACAAACTGTAGCATGTGGCCATTTTATTAAGTCTCCTTACAGCTTATGATACACACACGTATATAGCACACCACAGCCTAACAAAAATCCTTCATTAGCACCTTGTGTTGTGCACTGCGCAATTTGTCTCACTTGTGTGGGACAGATATTCTAGGCTGTATAATAAAAAAAAATACGGTCGTCTTTATAGGGTTACCTACGCGTATTTTTAAAGATCGAGCCGTGCGGCTGTTATCATTATTTAGCCACGAGCTCAAAATTTTATCAACGAAGTGGTAAAAGAATTTCATTAATGTTTTTCGTCTGTTTTCTGGTAATCTTTTACAAATTTTATACATTAGCATGCACTGAAAAACAACATTCAATAACTTAGTCCCTTTCACTGATCGAAAACGGACAGCCTAAACCTTGACGATGAGAAATGGCTTATCTATACATATAAATAAAATCGAAGTATCTGATTGTAATTTTTTAACAACAGCTTATTACAAAATGATTAAATATGAAAGTATATAGGGCTCTCACATAACGAAAAAACGATTTTTGAAAATTTTTGTCTGTAGTTTTGTTTGTTACGGCTAATCTCCAAAACGGCTGGACCAATTTTGAAGAGACTTTTACAGTCAGATAGCTGATGTTATAAGGAGTAGGCTACTCTTATTATAGGCGGAGAAAGGTCGCGGGCAACAGCTGGTCTAATAATAAAACCCAAGTGTTTCACTCGATATGAGTTTCAAAAGTCGCTTTAAGGTGAGTATAGATTCCTTGTAGCTAAGGACTTTTCTATAGTAATCTCATAATAAAGGAGCATTTCTTGCGCCAAAAAAGGACCAATACCTTCTTCCCTGCAAAAGCAAAATCGAACTCTATGCGAAAGCGTATGTCATACCTGTGTAAAACTCTTCTCCTGTGGCAGTATGAGAGTCCTCGCAACAACTGGAACATGTATAGCCTCACATTGTGGTGGTTCAGCCCCCCAGGATGCCTCTCCATGTATTGTGATAGATCCGTGTCCTAGGTGAAGAAAAGAAAAGGCATCAGTAGGATGTTTTGTATAGTGCCTATTGCCAAGTCAAATGGCATAGTAGGCATCAGTTAAACCAATGTAGAATTGAATCCGTAGTGGATGTTATACAGTGCTACAACAATCTTTTTTCACTATAAACAAATAGTTCATTGATATTCATAGTAAGAATAAGCGGCGTTAGTTCCGATTTTAGACACGCGTCAAAATAACATTGTGTTCAACTACCTATAATGCGACCAACATTGTACAATAGAACGAACGTGTTTGGTGACGTGCTGATTATTTTGCATACTTTACGTAAATACGACTTTTTCTTGGGTGACGGACTGACGGCAGAAATTATAGAACGCAACTCTAAGATCCCTACTCCTTTCGCCTCGTCCGCGTTCATACATACATTTGCATACTTTCTAGAACCACAAAAGACAAACAATACTAGACTACGCTTTTTACAAACAATAGTCAAGGACTTTTAAAGTGGTAGCTTTAAACAAAATTAGAATATACGGTGTGTCGCGACCATACAAAAAGCGAAACTTGACGTAAAGCGTCGTTACATTACAAACAAAAACAGTATTTACCGATGACATCAGACTGGACACTTTAGTTTCACTTTCAAGTACTACAAAAACGAATTTAGTATACAACGGTAAATTAAAAACAAAATGGTATTTACATCCAAGTGCGTCATCTTGAAGAAGTCTTCTACTGGAGAGGTCTTTTTTATACATGAAGTATGCTAGTGCTATGCCGTATAAAACCCAATGATAAACGAATTCTATTCCATTTGATATTGGAAAGGAACGCGTCAATTGAAATTGAATTCGTGAACAGACTTCTAGTTAGAGAATTCGTGTTTATATAGGTATATCGTAGAAAAAGATCAATGAACTATTAAAGTGGATGAATTTTGTCAGCTGTTTATTTGCATTCTTTGGTATTTGTAACTGAAACTAACAGGAAAATATTTCACCAAGTGTTAGGTGTAATTTATGACACAGTTTGATATTCCTCCTTCTTTTATAACAGCGTTTAACTAGCCAACGTTGCACTGCTGGATCAGATGCTCCCTCTCGGTAAAAAATATGGGGCGTAATCCACCACGCGGGCCCCCAATGTGGGTTGGCAGATGTCACATGTCTTCGAGTTTTCGGTTCTCAGATATACCGGCTTCCTCACGATGTAACTCTCCACCGTTGATAGAGAGCGATGATGAAATAGATAACATTATTAACATTAAATTGCCTGCACAGGATCAGAAGCACGTTGGGTTGAAGCTATCGGCAATGTCACGAAAGACACCTGGATGATGGTCGCAAGGAACTGTGAAGTGTGGCAGGAGAAAGTGGAAGCATATACTCAGCAGTGGCTGATTCCAGGCTGAAATGATGATGATGAAGGATCTCTTACCACAAATTCAAACACGAAAGTTAGCGTCTCCCTGGTGTGGACGATGTCGTGGAGTGTCACAATGTTAGCGTGCTTCAACTCTTTGAGTAACGAAGCCTCCCGGATGGCTGTGAACGGCGCCCCCTCTTCTTCTTGCAGTCTGATCTCTTTCAATGCAACCACTTGCTGCGTTAAACTGTGAAAAAATAACCATTTTAGTATGATGCTTGGTTATTTCAAATAAGGGGGCATAGTAAACAAGATTGTTTTAACTTTTCACGTACTCAGTACATAATTCTGAACATAGGTAATTAAAAAAAAAACTGGGGTCCAAACGAATTTGGGGGGAGGGGGGGTCTTCTGAAATGGTACGATGCGTTAGAGGGGGTATTTGAACTACACGTTACGTAACATTGTTTTAACTCTTCAGAACTCTCGCGTAGAGATTTTTTTCTCGCGGCGCGTTACCTTGGGGGACAAACAGACGTTACGGAGCTTTACATGAGGGGGAGAAGTGTCAAAAATCTCCAAAAATTGCGTTACGATTACTTGAACGCTCCCTATTGCACTTTTGTAGGACCGAAGAAAAATTTCAATGTTGGGGGTTCAGAATGACGTACCGAGTACGTGGTAAGCGTTTTCGCGTCGGTGTCCCTTAAACCTTGTATAGTAAGACTTTCGCATCACACTGATCGATGTTCATACGTGTTTTTCGTAACCGAAGGCAAAGAGTCTTAAATCGCAAACAGCGTTGATGCATTCGCTCAATCGCCGATGTCAAAGTATCGTGTCTGCCATGGCTCTAAGAAAACAAGAAGAAAACATCAATAATATGCCTTTTGTATCGGATTCTGAATGTTCGGGTCCTATTGACGTCAGACGTCCCTTTGATAAAACTCCATAATATAATTGCCAGTTCAAGACAATTGTACAGAATGTCTTTCTGAAACAATACTACTTACGTCTATAGGGTTTTGTTCTAATGGCACGTTTTATAAAATAAAACAAGAGTATATGGATAGCTTCACATTGTTTATACCGGTCGTGGTCACGACTAGGCTAGTTCACACGTTAGTCTAGGTAACATAAATAATGCAGTGCTATGCCTCATTAGCATCGTATACCCTAGGCATTGAAATTGGAGAAGCATGGAAAAGTAAACAATTTATCGCACTTGTCGACCTACGTACGACAATGGATAAAGAAAAGTAGGGTAGGAAGTCCTCTAAGGTTTTAATTAGCGAATATAAGAAATTATGTCAATGTGTCTAGCGCTTGCTGATCAGGAAACTAAGCTCATTAATATGCTAGACGACTTGACGTCGTTAAGTAAAGTACCAACCTGATTATGATATTACTATCTGAGATCTACTATTTTTTTTGTAAAATTAAATTGTGCTTAGCGCTTTTTGTGGATGTTGCTTTACAAATTAATTCCTTGTTAACATGTAATTACGTAAAAGCTTATACATAAGTGAAATACCAACGTCAGGTACCTAACTGCTTTCAGCACCAGCTTTTAGCTTCGTGAAACTTTAAGGCATTTATGAGGTACGAGAATGTAGTTACTCGATCTCAAGGCATTCTTGAACTAATTTTGTAAGAGCTAGTTGAACTTAATCTTGTACTAAGAACAGAAGAGCAGAACTCGTGTTGAAATAGTTATGTATTGTCCTTTCATCATGGCGTCGTAAGGAAACTTGAAGCGCCATGAATACGACAAATAGGAGTTGAACACGCTTATTACAGCTCAAGTCAGTGAGGTGCAGCACTCGATTCAATATTCACGAGCAATGAACACTGTAAGTTCCGTTTGACTTGGCCCACTCTACCTGACCCCGCCAACCACTGGGGTTTAGTATATTAATTCGTGAACTAAATATACGAGAGTTTTTAACGTAAAATTTTATTTGGCGTGAGTCCTGATATTAAAATTAACGAGCCGGAATGTTGAACGCTGTTAAGCCAATGATAAATAAATATAAAAAATATTCAGCTGATATTCCGGTTGGATTTTATGTTAGCATTATTTTTTAAAGCTCTCAACTCGAAATGTTTGTAGTATTTTGATACAGAATTGGATAACAGCGCGGTGTTTAACATATCGAGTGACTTCAAAGGTCGATTTCCAAGTGGGAACGCAAGAGAGATAAGTGCGCCACAAAGGCGACATTGTTGCGAAAAATACGAACTCGGAAGCGGATGACGAGAAAAAACGAGAAAAGAACTTTCTTTTTTCATGAATACGAGACATGAACAAGTTCTATGTATTAATATGGCACTCTTCGACCTATTTACAAACATCATGACATCTGTAGATAGGCGTAGAGGAATCCAGTTTGTGCTTTGACATGCATGACCAAGACTTTCGACTTAGTGGACCATAAAATTCTGTTACACAAGCTACATAGTCATGGTATAAGAGGGAACATCCTTCAATTACTAGAATCGTACTAGCAATTGACTGCAATACACAGAAATTTACTAAGAGTAGAATTTGTCCTTAGAGTAAAATAGAAACCATATACCCCGAAACGTTAACGAAACGTGTTGTCTAATTTGCAATAAAGATAAACAAATCTTTAGTATTAATCAAACTGTGTAATATACAATCTATTTGAGTTAATAAAGTGATTAAAAGCAAGGCTATTTGAAAGTTATCAGACAAGGAACTCTTTAGTTATGCGAGTGATAGGGAAGATTTGCTGAAAAGTGCCTCGTTCGCATCTGCTTGAGTCACTCCCTCGACGAAAATTTAAATATTGATGTTCGTTACGAAATGCATAAATATTTATAAAGCTGATTACTTTTACTGTGGAATAATTAATTTCCTTGTGTCAATTAGGCAACTTCCTTATTATGCTGTGTGATTTTATTCAAAGGGAAATATTGCTTGTGGTTGTTTTTGTTAAATAAAATATTAGGTAGTTACTTATTTTTTATTTTTTTACTATTTATGAACACACTGTAGACAACACAGAAAATAACATAATATACTATTTAAGATCATAGGTACTGCTCACTTTTTTATGAAATTTCTGCCAGATGGCCCTTCTTTCGTGTTGGCACAAACCTAAATTATACCGTTAGGTACAAAGATATTAAGTTCACCTCATTCCACGACACCAAAATATTAGTTTCTGGGCATTTAAGCTCCATCATCACCAACTCGTAAAGACAAGTTTAACCGACGTTAACGTTACTGATTTTTCTGTTACTGTAAGTCAGTACCGTAGTCATATTTATGCCGATGACATCCAAGTTTATATTTCATTTAAGCCGGAAGACTACAAGCAAGCATTAATGGATCTTAATGCAGATCTTGAGAGTACAGTACAGTGGTCTAATGATAACACGCTTGCAGTGAATCCTAAAAAAACTAAATTTCATAATTCACAAACTTCGGACCTTTAAAGTGCGGGTGGAGTTACTAGGTAGGATCAAATCGTTGGCCGCTTTCAGTCCTTTTCACAACCCCCTATTACAGCACTACCCTAACTCAGGTTTTCATATGTTGTGGTTTTCTTCACCGGGGTATTTATTCGATAGTGTTATTACAAGATTGGATACCTTGTGCTGTAATGATAGCTTTGACAAATCCCATACCTATTCGTGTCAATTTGAGGATCCCAGAAACTGCATCAGGCCAGCGAACACCGAATTATTTTGTACGCTATCTTAAGCTTATTAAAGTTGTAAATAATAAAACAATACTCACTTGCTATAACCTTTATACACTGTGGCGTAGGAACCCTCACCAAGTTGCTCGAGTTTTATGTAGGCTTCGGATTTCCCGAAGGGAGAATCACCCTGTTGACAGACAGAAAACATTCATTAATCAAGTGAACACATTGAAATAATCCTGTAATTTACGACACGACACAAACATGCTGATTTTAGGATTATGAAATAAATTGGACAAAGTTATTAGTGTTTTAGTTGGTTTTATAATCTTCATAACATAACATCACGCCTGTAATACCCGAAAAGTTAAGCAGAGGTGTGCCTAATAGTACCCTCATTTCGCCAGTTATGTATAAGTCCCATGTAATAGGGGGCGAGCCAGACTCCGTGGCTTCTACTGAGAAACTCCTGATGGACAAACCCAATAACATTTTACCTGAACTGGGGATCGAACCCAGGACACCTAAACATAAGTACCAAGTTGGAAAAAGGAAAGGTATGGTATAGTATATAAGGATGATGAGTTATTGTTATAAATTGAATACGTTGTAATATCATTATCAGCCTATAATGTTCCCACTGCTGGGACACAGGTCTCCTCTCGATGAGAAGGAGTGGGCTGTATTCCACCACGCGGGCCCAGTGCGGGTTGGTAGATGTCACATGTGTTCGAATTTTTATTTCTAGGACATGCCGGTTTCCTCACGATGTTTTCCTTCACTGTTTTAAGAGCAAAAAAAGAAGTTTAAATATGACAGAGGCATTTGAATCATCATCTGCCTAGCCTTTTCCCAACTATGTTGGGATCGGCTGCCAGTCTAACCGGATGCAGCTGAATACCAGTACTTTACATGGAGCGACTGCCTACTGGACTTCCACATCCAAGTTAGTAGCTAGGTATTACGACACCCCTTGGTAAGACTGGACGAATAGGTAACAGAGGAATTTGAATGAATTGATTTAATGTCTATGATAGTCAGTCTTTTATCATGCATTTGCACTTAACGTCGTGTCGAGAGAATAAGAGTTAAATGAACGCATGTCCTCTATCAAACCTTTTTAATGTAGCTGAATAATATTTGAATAACCCATTATAAATTACCGAAAAGTGCACAGCGTTATATCAATAAATAATAATTCTAAGCAAACGGTAGCTGTTAACTTTGCCCATTTTACTACCGCATAAAATCCCAGTAAGTAGGTACAACAGGAGTTATTTATAACTATTAGCTGTTTATATTGTGAAAGATCGTCACTTAGAAAGCCGCCTACGCTTCTCTACCTGCTTCCCTCACCCGTTTAAATTATGCTTTCAGCAAGGAAAAGATGCACCATTAGAATTGCTCTAATATGAATATACACATGGTTTATATTGGTGGAATATAACTTCATTGTCCCGCTTCCTCGTACAGCTCTTCTGGAAAGTTAGCCTAAATATAAGGTCTGGTTGCCACAAAAGCGGAGACGAGCGGAGAGATGTGCAAGAATCTCCTAATCACTTCGGTTAGAGCCCACACCGCGTCTCTTTTCTGTACTGTGATTAGCCGAATCTTGCACGTTTTCTCTTCGGTGGAAACCGCACCTTACGATAGATTTTCCTGAGCAGTGCGCTTCCTTGCACAGAGAGCCAGCCCAAAGTCTAAACATTTGGGCTTAAGGAGGAAGCGACAGCGGGTAGCCCGCGAAATTCAAATTCTCTTAGATTCTGTGCAATTTGCAGGTCAGTTTCAGGCAGTATTTTCAACAATTTATGATGGTAGTAAAACGTATGCATTTACAGAATTGTAGTTATTATAGTATGATTAAAATCATCAATACAACCCCTTTAAGTTCATTTAACCCCATTGAATGACTATTTCATGAATATCTCTTTCAATGGGATTAAATTAACTTAAAGAGGTTGTGTTTATGATTTTAATGATTATAATCTTGTAAAGCTGCTGTTTTTATCAACATATAACTTGACACAGGCGTGCAAATTGCGAAAAAAAACATAAGAAATTTTGAATCTCAAGGTCTGGCCTGTCGCTTCCACCTTTACTAATGCACTTACGCATACTTGCATGTTCGAATAAAATTCTACTTACAAAGTAAATGCCTCATAAACATAACCGACGGTTATCGGTAGCTAAAATACTTGAGTTCGTGTTAGAAACGTTAATTGGACGATTTTAAGTGGTTTACTTTTTGATTGACTAGTTGGTTGTAATAAATTGAAATCGATTGATTTATTGTATAAACTAGAAGAATTATTAGTGTTGCAAGTAAACAAGTTGTATCCATTTATAAACCTAAATTATTGAAAGGTTTATTACGTTTGGGCAGTCATTCTGTTGCCCTTAGGTGCTCAAATTTATTTAGGGTCGGTATACGTCTTTTTCATCCATGTTTTTCTATTAGTATTTTTTTAAGCCTCTCATGTGTCCCACTGCTGGGCAAAGGCCTTTCTCCTTCCAAACCTCTCTATCATATTTAGCAAGTAAATAAAGCCTAGAAACACAAAGCGTGTTATTTCATAAAGCAATCAATCTTAATTCTGGTTTCATTGTTCATATAGAACCGTCGCGTCGCCAACGACCATATAAACAAAACTGCAGGCAAAAACCTTTTCCAAACACAAAGTATCACAAATGACTGGTATCCCAGAATTACTCCCCGATCTAATCGCGCCATCTATCAACGTCGCCGTTGGTCCTACTCGGCCTATTTGTAAGCTAGCAACACTACGCTTCGCCGCGGAACATACACTAAAGGTGGTTATACACTTTCACCCACTTTAACACCAACAAAATCTTACACGAGAAACAGTATGGTTTCACCAAGGGACGTTGTACAACTGACGCCGGTGTCACTTTATTAAAACACATATATACTGCGTGGGAAGAGGCACAAGATGCCATAGGAATCTTCTGTGACCTCTCGAAGGCATTTGATTGCGTAAATCACCAAACCTTGCTCTTGAAACTTGAGCATTACGGCTTAGGTAAACTTGCGCTCAGTTTAGTAAAATCGTATTTAAATGATAGACAGCAGCAAGTACAGGTAAATGGTGTAAATTCAATGGCTCTGAAAGTAAAAATGGGTGTACCACAAGGTTCGATATTGGGTCCTTTCCTCTTTTTAGTATATATTAATGACCTTCCCCATTTATTTAAAAACCAACCACAAATGGTGTTGTTTGCGGACGATACTTCGTTAATATTTAAGATAAACAGACGTGCAACAAACCTTGACGATGTAAATAACGCTCTAATGCAGGTCCATAAATGGTTTACCGCAAATAATTTAGTATTAAATGGGAAAAAAACTAAGTGCATAAGATTTTCTCTACCAAATGTCAAAAGCAGTGACTGTGACATAGTATTGAATCAAGAGAAACTTGAATTTGTCGATGAAACTGTTTTCTTGGGGATCACGCTCGACTCAAGGCTACAATGGGGTCCTCATTTAACATCTCTTGCAGGACGGC
The DNA here is from genome assembly GCA_963082945.1 of Cerastis leucographa. NCBI lineage: Eukaryota > Metazoa > Arthropoda > Insecta > Lepidoptera > Noctuidae > Cerastis > Cerastis leucographa. Next base: position 5,165,155 of record OY720359.1, read on the forward strand.
TAAGTTCAGCAGCATATGCTGTCAGAAAAATCCGTCAATTTACTGATGTAGATACCGCGAGGATAGTGTATTTTAGTTATTTTCATAGTATTATGTCATATGGTATTTTACTATGGGGACGGGCTGCAGACATCGAGTCTATATTTATTCTGCAGAAAAGAGCTATCAGAGCCATATATAATCTACGTAGGCGCGATTCTCTAAGAGAACTGTTCAAGGAAATTAACATCATGACGGTACCTTGTCAATACATCTATGAAAACATCATGTACGTTAGAAAAAATCTGCATTTATTTAGTAAAAGAGGTGACCGGCACCACTATAATACTAGAAACAGAGACCAACTAGTTCAGCCAGGTTTCAGATTAGCTAAAGTAGACTCATCTTTCATGGGGTACTGTTTAAAATGTTACAATAAAATACCTCCCCACATTCTACAACTGAATGAAACGAAATTTAAATCTTGCATAAAACGCACACTATGTAGGCAAGCATATTATAAGTTGGGGGATTATATTGATGATAAAAATGCTTGGCTCAATGCTGGTCCTGCTCCACAACCATAGGGGCAATCGGAATCATCAGAATTAGAAAGTGAAGTTATTGTGAAAGCTGCAGAAGATTGTAAAAATATATTTGCATTGTATAGATTCAATCTCTTAGTATTATATAATTTCATAGCACATGTGTGAGTACCATGTACTGTAAAGCCACTATTTAATGAGTAACTAAATCTTTCATTGACGCGAAATTACCCTGGTGGTTGAGTGAATGTCATGCTCACTTAAATGTCACGCTGATGGTGGCGGGTGTGTCGGGTCGTTTAGTTCCCTTCAAAATGGTTGAGTTGAATGATGGCTGATACATGCGTCATGTTCGTGAACGGGCGCTGTCAGTTGTGACTGGTCATCTCTTAGCTGCCACGGTTTATTTTAATTACTTTATTTTTTTTATTACTGATTTAATCTTTTTCTCTGGACGCTCTTAACTTGCCCGTATTTCTACATTGTTCTCACATATTTGTAATTCTTGACATGAATGATGTAACCAAGATTTTGTAACATATTTTGATTTAAAAGAGTGTCCATGGAGTTTCTTGCCCGTTCTTCTCCATAGAGATCTACGCTACGGAATGGGCAACTACAGTACTTTCACAAGTTATTATGCCTTGTGACTGGGACTGTAGCTTCGCGTTTTATTTTGTTTTTGTTGACTTTCAAAAGTGCCTGTAATGGTCTAATTGAAATAAATGCTTTGACTTTGACTTTGACTTTGACTTTGACTTCGCCGAGATACTCCGAAGCAGGCCGAGTGCGAGTGTATACAAAGTGTAAACGGCAAACAGTTAGTAACTTTCCGCAAAAATTGTTGCTAGGAAACGAATTTTTATTTGGGGTGAAAAATTACGATGATTTGGTTTAACACTCGAAAAACGTTGGAGTAAAACTCAAGTAAACGCACTCAAAACATTGTGCTGATAGATGCATTGAATAGTAAATGGGTCATGGAGGAATTTAAACTGATTTACTTAAAAACTAGTAATTAACAAAAAAAGTACACTGGTGAAAATGTTGGACCTTTGACAACGAATATCTCCGTAACTAGAAAATTCCAGGGCATGGTCCAGAAAAAAAACGATCACAATGACGGGGAAAGAAGTGCCTTTCTGTATGTCCGGAGGCTTCGTTAAGGGTACTTTTACACCCATTATACTAAAAACTCCATTAAAACATGGATTTGACTACAGAACACAAACTTAAGATTGTCTATAGTCTATAGTGCGTCTCAGCTACGTTAAGGGTTTTATGTACACCCTTTATAGAAGAGCTCGTCTAACCTCGGTGGTCCTCGTTTGGCCGTACACTCTCGAACTCGCCCTGCCTCAGAATTTCCCGGCAACAGTGTAAAGCCACCTTAACATTTATCATTATTCTTTTATATCTATGGTGCATACGGTCGTGCGAAATAGAAGTGAAAATAAATATGTTCTGTTTGTGTTTACGTTGTCGATCTGGCTGAGATATGTTTGAAGAGAATGTTTGTAATCAAGTTTGTATGTATTTACGTGTTTCAAAACAATTTGATGTTATACCTGAGATGACTCTGGTTATGTGGTTGTCTCTTTGTATAACCTGAACGTATTGATAGTTTTCTTTTATTCAAATATTCACTCCTACTACTAATGTAACTTAGGCTTGCACCTGGGAATTCGCGGATTTAACAATACGGAGAATTCCCGGTAGGTATAGCAGTGGTGTCACCTGCCTTAGTTCCGCGACTATAGCTTCCCAGTATTCCGAGTACCAACAAAGAACTTCTATTAACTGAGTAACTGAGTTGCTGGTACCTAATAGGATCTGAGCGAGTAAGAAGATTTTCTCCAAAAATGTTGAATGTTAGCTCAGTTCTCCGAATTCTATCAATGATAGATTACAACTAATTAAATATGCATTCCTTACCCCAAAGGCACTAAACCGCTTGGTGCGTCGGTTGGAGTGGTCGTGAGGCCCTAGATAGGCCTCAGACTTGGGCCTGGGCGGCCGTTTCGGCCTCATGACTACCCGCGCCTCCTCCCTGGCACCTTCGTCGAGGAGTTTCGAGTCTGAAGACACGGACAGCTGTCTTCTTACACGATACTCGCCATTACCGCCGCCGCCGCTCCATTCTGTGCAACAAAAGAAAGATTGTTTAAAGAAATATGTATATACTCTCGATTAATTTTTTATCCTTAACGTTTGATATTTTAAGGAAACTCTTGGTAAGTAAAGCAAAGGTACGCAGTCCAACAAATCACCTCGTGCGTGAAATTCGCGAAGAATCAATCGGGAACTCAGACATTTCCTTTTAGAAATATCCTGACACAAATCTCGTTCACGTGTTTTAGAATTAAAACTGTTTTGTAAAAGTAATAGCTCTTGTGATAAACCCATTACACCGCACCGTCACACAAATGTTCGCTTTTCCTCTTTTGTACGTATGACATAGCTATTTACCTCCCCTCACGAAACAATCATCAACCGCACTCTAAAATACAAACATTTTCATTGAAAGCTTCGTCAATTGACAGAATAAAAAATCCCGCCGGAAAATTCTCTGCAAGCACTTAGTAAGCAAATTAATTCAAAGAAAATAAAAATGGCGTGTTGATGCGACGTTGTTTGAAAGAAGCAATTTTTCCCGCAGCTGTCAATATCCCGGGCTCCTGGTATCGGGAATCGAAGCACTCGAAAAGCCCGTTAGCGTCACAAAGACGCGGCATCGCTGCGACGGATATAAAGGCGCAACGAATAAATCATTCGCAGACATAGAATCGTTTGAAGAAGAACAAATCGATTATAGAAGCTATCGATCACTACGATGGAGTCGCAAAAGATAAACGATAGTGTCCAATTGTCCATTTGTTTAACGTATCTCAAAAAGTTTCAACGATTGACTTGAATAAAGCAAAAACCACTTCAGAGTAACATGAAGCCATCGCAGGATTACTTATGATAAGTTGTGAGACCATTGCGGTATACAAGAACCAACATTTATTTTATATTAAGAAAGTTACAGACCTCAAGTAACTTCCTCTTGTCGCCGAAATATAATTTAGGAGCTGTATAGCAGTGATGGGTACGTCAATTTTGCGTGCGGCATAACGCGTATCCAGGGTAATGTATATAAGTGGGTCACGGTGTGGCACGGGTGCGGTAGATGCTACCCCCGTTAGGGACTTCGGAACGATTCCGGCAAACCCAACGATAATTTTATTGCGAAGTCCCTATTGCCCGCTTCTATTAACTCGATTCAAATATCGATATCAATTCGATTTGAAGGGACGTAAAAATTACGAAGATAAACAGGGGATGCCAATTAAAAGTTCTCATTTAGAAGCGTATTTTTTTTATTTCCATGTCCCTGATTAATGATTCAATTTACAAGCGGGTTTGAAGCTGATGTTGGCCACTTAGCTACTTAATTAGTAAAAAATTAGCTTCTTTTATTTTGCGAGAAACCTGTAATATATGGTTCAGAACAGGAATGTGTTCTAACCAGCTGAAAATGTAACTGTATTTTAAAAGGCAGTAATTTCAGGCATCGTGGTCCTAGGGACGTACCTACATACCTGATCTACACGTTTCATGCATCTTGTCCCAAAAAGTTAAAACCATTGTTAATATGTGTTTCGTAAACATTTCAATAAACACAAAAAGTTTAAACCATTGTTAATATGTTTTTCGTAAACATTTCAATAAACAAGCCGTAATAAGCTTTATCCACAGTTCCACACGCTACACAAGTGGCAACAAGAGAAGCGACATGAGATAACCATAGCACGTCATTTACTTTCTTTTTTTTTACTCTGTAAACATTAACAACACAAAAAGGTTTTTAAATGCACACCACACGCACATAATTTATTACGACAAGAGCAATAGCACCGTAGCTGCGGTATACAAAACGCGAGTATTATCTGGTCTGGAGTAATTTTCTTCGAAGGTTCCGGGTTATAAAATAGTAATATCACCATTATACCTCCATTTAAGGGTCATGTGTCGTATAATGTTGTTTTACGAGCAGTCTTTTGATGTCGGTTCGATGCATATTGGGTATTTACTAGCTGAAATGAACGTATACATCATTTTTCATAAGGCGAAATAAAAAATGTTTATCGGGCCCTAAATCCCCTTGTCATTTGGGCCACTCCTCGTTCGGTATTTTCGTAATTAAAATGGACAGGGCTCTTTTACGCTATGACACGCGTTAAGCACGAAACTGTGAAGCAATTAGTTAATTGTTAAAGCTTCTATGTTATGCTTGAGTGGGAATTTGTTCAGCAATGTTGTGAGTGGAGTTACACTAGGAATGATGCGGAAGTATCCATCACAAAGACTATTATGTCAGATCGTGTGATATGACAGGCAGGTTTACGCGACAATGTCGTTTAAAATTGTCACGTAAACAGGCAGAATTGTGTTTATCTTTTCGTATCGCGTTATTTTTCCTTTTGGTTTACATTTAGGATCGGACTCAGAAAAGGTTATTGATACTCCTCGTTCTGCAATAGTAGTCTCAGTTAACGCCTGATAACTTTTGTTTTATCTCTGCGAAAGAAAAGTTTTAGAGAGTTACGGAATATTCCAGACAAAAGTCATAGAATATCCTTTCTGATCAAGTTACCCGGTGGATCTCTCTAGAGACCATACACATGAAGAATTTTCCTTCTCAAGTCTAATTCAATAAACGTGTTACTCGACACGATGTTACCCAATTAGAAAAGTTTTCGAATTACGTGGGAACAACATACCAGGGCGGTTTTACTTGATCCACATTATGTAATACTAATAACAACTTTTCTGACCTTTAGCTACTGTTTTCTGACGTTTGAAAAACATTCAAGATTGAATGTTTTTTAAACGTCAGTAAACATGAAGGGGCCGACATAAACCGTGAAATAAAATAAACTTCCAATAAATTAAATTAATTTGGTGATTGTGGAATTAATATTTCAGTACAAAAGCTTATTTTGACCAAATTTGTGAATGTGGATGAGGTGAAAGAAGTATATTAGGTAGCGTTCTGTGGTTTCTGCCTACCCTCATAGTAGTAAAAGGCGTGAAATTATGTATGTATGTAAAATTGTGTTAGAGTAGGTACAATAATGTAACGCCACAGAAGGGCGGCAGATATCCAAAATCATAAATTCAGCTTTAATAATTGAGCACATGTAGGTAATGTGATTAATTATCAAAATTAACTGTTGCGGCAACACGCAACGGTTACATTTCATGTTCACTCGTGCGATCAATTTACGTACATTGGTATTATATTGTCTGTCTGATGCCTAATTAAAGTTGCGTGGAAAATGCATAACTTAGTACCTACATAATAACATTAATAACATCTACAAACGAAGCAGAAACTACGGGTTAAGTGTATCTATTTTTAACCGACTTCCAAACAGGCCTCCTTTCAGGTTCTCAACTCGACTGTTTGTATTTTTTTTAAGTAGGTATGTTCACCGATTTTTCATCCAATTGTAGACCGATTTTCAAAATTTTTTTTTTATTCGATAGCCTCTACTCAAGGTATTGTTTGGAAGAATATTATTCCGCGGTGTTCCCGTTTAAATTTCACGAAGATCTGATGCTGACCTTCACTAATATACAAGGGAAAAGGGAACTCTTTTATAATAGACGGCAATGCTATCGTGATTTCTGCAATCGCTTGGATGTTTCTTGTTTACACAATATCATAACATAATATCACGCCTGTACGCTCTGAGGGGGGTACGCAGATGTGTACCTGTACAGTACACAAACATTTCGATAGTTATGCATGTTAAGTTCCATTTTATTGGGGAGAAGCCTATTATTACCTTGAAATTTATTGTTACAAGGTAAAATAAATGCATTGCAAAAATTTTGCATTTGATATTACACCTGAAAATGAAGAAATAATAAAAAAAAAACTTTTTTGCAAAAAAAATAACCGGACTTTAAATACACAAATAGTGAAAATAACTTTTAGCTTCGGTGGTAAAAATCTCAATCATGTGTGTTTTTCAAGTCGGTTTTAGTTTTTTTGCAATAGTTCTTTCACTCGACATAGGTATCGCAAGTCCTCAACGTAGCACAGATATAGCGATTTGATTTGAATAATAAATACATGACAGTTTTGAGATATACAGGGTGTAACGGAAAGGGTATATATGCATCCTTAAGGGTGTGCTACAGACCATCAAACTGAACATTGTTCTCATCATAAAAACAATTTTGCATCAAAAAAAATATTTGCTGCCCCATAGAAAATTGCAATACCTATTCGACCCAAATGTATAGGCAGGTGATATTTTTTTTTAGCTGCAAAAAAATTTTTTATGATTAGAAACATGTTCAGTTTGATGGTCTGTAGCACACCCTTAAGGATGTATATACCCTTTCCGTTACACCCTGTATAACCCTTAAATGCATGAATTTTTATTTTTAAGAAATAAAATTTGTATTTAATCGGGAAATGCGTATAGTTAATGGGAAAAATACTTAAAAAAATAATTATAATAAAATATTCTTTTTATTTCGAAAAAACAAATTGATGTATTTCTACATCATCATGCACAATCGCTCCTTGAGTTCTACAAATCGACTGTCTACAATAGTATAGTATTTCAAACACAAATAATATCTCTAATTACATTATAAAACATGAAAATTCATAAAACAATTATTTTTAGCGTTTAAACACAATGGAACTTTGCATTTGCTACAAGACCACTGTGTGGTACCCTTACAAAGTGGGATTTTACACCTCAATCTATTTGAAAAGATAGGCCAGTGACCAATGCCGTCTTTTCGCACATCTACAGACGGCAAAGGATGAGATGACACTCTAGGTTTTTTGGTCTGTAAACTTTGCTCTAATGAGCCATTACTAGGACGGCCTCTCTTATTACCGTTATGAGATCCCACATTGCAAAGAGCATCAGCCAAATCATTGCGAAACTGACCAAGATTTGGTAGTTGTTTGCTTGGGATGCCCTTTGCAATGAGGTTTTTTTTCATAAGTATCCACGAATTTATCACGGCAAGGTCCAATAGATGATAGAATAGGCGGAGGTACCATTTGCAGCTTTTGACTCTGATGCGATAGCGACCTAAGTAGCTATCCATCAAGTCAACTCCTCCCATGTGCATATTATACTCTTGTACTATTTTTGGACAAAGGATATTGATCTTTTGCTTTAGTCGCTTATCATATCGACAGATATTGCCCACGGGTTGCGACCCAATATAAGTAGACAACAAAGTAACAACCTTGTTGTCTTTCCACACCGTCGCTGAAAAGTCAACACCATCATGGTGAGAAATTCTTTCCTCATAACCCCTAGGAATCGTCGTCTTCATTAGATCCTTCTTGTCCGGGAGTCTACAATTAGGCAATCTATTATCTAATATATAGAAAAATAATGTAGCTACATTCTAATTATATAATAATTAAAACAACCAAACATATACTTAAAAATACTAAAAAATATGAACAGTAAGTATAAAAATGTTTCACAAAATAACGGTAGGATTAGTAAACAAAATTAGAACCGATTTTGCATATTGATGTATTATTACATCACAAAAAGAGCTACATTTTTCTTGCATAAATTTATCAATATAAACAAAACTGTAAATATAATTTGTTACTCTTACTTTGTTTCTATCCGAAAACAATTTTTCCTGTATGTTTTTGAAACTTTTATGTAAAATAATCGTAATTTATAACACCCGCCGAAATGAAGTTGTACTCAGCTTACGCGCCAACAATGAAAATTGTCACAGATCAAAAAATAAACTGTAAAAGTAAACTGTCAAACATTTGAGATGGGCTCGTAAACGAAAAAATCGTTTTAATGAAAACAAAATTAAAAAAAAAAAACATACCATAGGCGGCTACATAAAGAGATATGAGGTTTTAAACATCCGATGTAGATCTACATCACTATGCATTTAAGGGATAAGGTATGTCTGGTTTCCGTAAAAAAAAAACTGTCGCTTGTGACATTCGGTGAGTACACTATTGGCGTTTTTTTTTTTGTTACAATTATCTAAAAACCTTATAGTATTATGTTACGAAAGTTTTTTTTAGAGAGAATGCGATTATAATATTTCGAGAACAAACATAAAATATGTTAAGTTATGGTGGGAAATTGCAGAAAACTGCTTCGAACTGAAACTGTTTTTCCTGTAACTTCCTATAAAACATAAATAAAATACCAAATGAGACATGTAAAAAAAAATACAGTGTACAAAGTTGTTTGTCTTGTTTACTGCTCCCTCTCCACGGTCTCACATGGAAAGTATTATAAATGGGCAGATTCGTAATGAGGTTCACATTACAGAGAAATTGTAAGGGGACTGTTTGCTTTTATCTTTGTTTGCAGAAAGTGATTGTTTACAAACGTTTCCTATTTTTAAAATACGGTATAATCATTCGGTTCGCGCTTGATGGTTTATTTGAAATGTTTTGCTGTTTTTTTAAAGCGATTTCAATTGCGAGAAATTAAATTATTAAAGGTGTAAACGATGCTTTTTCCGTCTCGAGACGAGTTTTGTAACTAGTTGAAATACAATGATATTAAGGCCTTCGGGCATACAACGTGGAAGATCGGTTATCTGCTAGCTGGTTAAATAAAGTACGACGTTCAGCCGGGTATCTTCCGCGACGGAATTTCAGCATAATATGGCTCTAGCTTGCATGTACTCTTCTGAAAATGACTGCAACCATGAATCTAGGCTGCGTCTTCGCTTCACATCAGGCGAGTTGCGGCCAAAAGCAAACTCACTCAATATTACAAAAAAAACCGAAACTGCAAGATCGCTCAATAAGACGCAAGTCTCGGTCGCCTAAGGAAGAGGATCTTAAACACGTCTTTTCTATCTTGTTTCCTAACATAGCTACTTAATTATGAAATTGTAATGAGTCGCTCCTGGAGGTCGACATAAGGATTACACGAGGATTACGCATGTTCGTCTTTGAACTCGGATTTCGTCTACTTACCTAATTTTACTCACTACATGTTCATATCTAAGCGCTTGGCCACGAAATGCACGCTCACGCGATAGGCAAATTGTGCCTAAGTGAAAAAAATAAGAAATTGTTTGAAGCATAAATGATTTTGATTTGACATATTACAAGTTACGCGGAGGGAACAAGTGAAGCACAAGTGTGTCATTTGACGCAGGTCGCGTCGCAAGTTGCATCTTCCGAGGTCGTGGACAAATCGTAAACCAATGTCTGCCGATCCGCCCACGACTGCATGAGACACGTTTTGTGATCGTTCTTACATCTCATAACCATCTGGTCATCATGTGCGTATTATTCAGAGAATATTAGGTCCCGATATTTCTAGATAGAGAGTTAAAAACGTTAAGCCATCAGCTCAAAGTGTCTTAGGAATATTCTTAGGGCCATCCAGGCTGAAGTGGGTGCCTAGTGGGTTAGCCACATCATATAAATGCACCTGGAGAGATGGACAAAGATTCAGTTCAACACTCTCTGTATGCGTGAGGGGGGACATTATCCAGGTAGATCGCGGCGAAGATGGATTATACGTACGATCTGAATCTGATCCTCTTTGCAGGGCCAACATGGAAATAGATCGCTCAAGACAGGGATGTTTGGGAATGAGGAGACCTTTGCCAAGCTGTGTGTTGATGATAACGCAAAATAGGCAATCGAAGAAAAGACTTCGAGAAATCAAATTATAAATAAAATTATTATTATATTATTATCATATTTATTATTATTATCAAATTATTTATTTGCGAGAATATGGGTGATATTTTAGGAATGGTGATTAAAAATTCAGACCAATAAATCACAGTTTATTAAAATTTTGTTTTTGAAAGAGCTAATAAATATAAAATCTGTGCATGCAATGTGAACATTAAGCGATAGTATCCCTAAGGCTATCGAAGTGGCCTTTCGAACATCGAAAGGTCATCGGTTCGATTCGTTGAACCGTTGAGTTGATCACACTCATATGAGCACATTCACCTAGTTAAAGGCTTTACAGTAGAATTTTAATTAGAAATGATATTATTAAAACATTTTTTATTGATGGCTACGTCATTGGTCTAGATGTGGCAAGCGTTAGTGCTGTGCATGAAGCCCTAAGATCGATTCCCAAATCGGGCAATGTGTTCCAGGGATTTACATTAGATGTTTTTCAGTAGCAGCCTCGGGGTCTGGATTTGTTCCCGGTTGATGGCAATCGGATCGCCCACTATAACACGGAACATTTACATAACTTGTGAAATGTGGAAAATAAATAAATATGTATTTAGATAAATAAATTATTTCATCACCGCTGCCCTCAAAAACGGTGAAGGAAGACATCGTAAGAAAACGGCATGTCCTAGAACTAAAAATTCGAAGACATGTGACATCTACCAACCAGCACTGGGCCCGCGTGGTGGATTGGAGCCCACTCCCTCTCATAGAGAGGAGGCCTGTGTCCCAGCAGTGGGAACATGATAGGCTAATGATGATGATGATATTTATGTATTTAGATAGATGATATATCCAATGTATGTTGTTATAATTATTTACATTATTTGCAAAGTTGCTCATTAGGACCATGATTATCCTTCCATCCAGCAGGCAACACGATATTGTTTAATAAGAATTAATCTCTGTTACAAAAATTGCTGCGTCATCCCATTAAGGTTCTCTGTTCTCAAAATATTACAACCATGGCTAACCCGTCTATACCAACAACATTAAACCTATGTATTTTGCAGTATTGATAACCGTACCTGAATAACTTGGTTATTAATAGCAGAAACGCTGCCATTTGATTCACTACAACCTAATTGTCTCATTTCCTTGGCCACACTGTCTATTCAGGGATTCCAATTAGGTTTCCAATCATAACTGGCATTAGTATCTAGCTAGGTGGCAAACTGGCAACACTGATTAAATCATCTGGATCGTTACCACACAGCGAGCTCTGGAGTATCTATCAATCAATGGGAATTGGGATGATATAATTTGTGGACGGAACTCTGGAGAAATGTCAAAGATGACATAATTTACTACCGTCATATGATCAAAAAACAATCATATCTCAGTTTATACACAATTATATAAAAAATTAAATTAATTAAAATATTACGAAATTATTATACACATAACTACTAAACTCTACTACTCTCTCTTTCTGTCCTTTTTTCATAGAGTAACTTTTATTACATCGTCTCAAACTTTTTCGTCTGTGTGTTGCATGTCGCGTGACGCTCGGCCGCGGGAGCGCCTTTCACTTTATCCCTATTCCGCGTTTTATACGTTTTATACCCTTTTTTTTTTTTTTTTGCTGATGGGAAATCATCAAATGACTTCTCCCGCTCTGGGCGGAGCGGGAGGGAGTGTCAGACTTGTACTGACTAAAACCCACCCATGTTCCTTCTTCGCCCTTTGTGTTCCAGGGCCGCGGTATCTCTTTCGAACAACCCGCAGCACGTTTTATACCCTTAATGCAATATTTTTTAAATATTACTTATTTAACAGTTAGTAATTAGGAATAATCCTGAACAGAGGGCCTAAAATGGACGCTTTAGCAGAATCATAATAAGATAATAATAATATGAATCGCGCTATAATTCTAAAAATGGTAACAGTCGCAGTTTATATTACGAATTGTCACTTCCTGACCTTTTTACGAACCGGAACACAATTCATATTATTATCATTCTATGATTCTGCTTCAGCAGCCATTTTAAGGCCCCCAGCTCGAGTTGAAAATATGCTGATCAGGGAAGTGTTTATACTTTTACGTAGAGCTTTGTATTGGCTGGTAACAGTGCTAAGGTTATCCACCAGTCAATGAATTATGCGACTTGCCGTTGACAAATTATTTTTTAACACCAAACCTTCGCATAGTCATATCTATTATCCAAAACTAAAAACATTCCCTCGTCAAAGAAACGCTTATTACGTCAGAAGAGCACTTAGAACATAATACTGCACATGAAACACACTAGAAAAACAAATCCTTACAAACATACAAGTTAAGCATCACAAGACAGTGGGTGACGTGAAACACTTGTTCTAACGCATACCCCGTGGTTGTTTACTTATTCATGATGTTTTATAAGAACCCCTTCGGTAAAACCATAAAGTGTTTACTTATACTAGTGGGCGTAGTGAGTTTCGCCGACTCCACGATTTTAAAAACTCAATCAAGATTATAGGGTTTTACAAATAGATCGATGGGATGACCTAGGTTGTACATAGGTAGTGCTGTGTTGCCAAAACACGTGGAAATTGCAAAATAAACACGAAAAAGTTTTAACGAACGAGTCTCTGGTTTCAAAAAGTCTAAATTGAGAAGCCATTCGATAGAGTAGTTCTAATAGTAAGTATCACAGTCATGTTCGTTTAAAAGTACACAGGAGAGTAAAAAGTACACTCTAGAAACTATATTCCTTCATATTACATTGCTAAAGGCTCATGTGATAGCGAAGCAAAACGATTAAATTTTTTATAGTTTGAACTAACATGTTTAGAGCAAAGAAACTCCCTAGATTTAATACAAATATTTCGTCGTAAAATTTACATAAAAAGTTAAAAAAATTCCTGAGTTCTATGGTGGAGGACATCGGGAACTCGAAATACGGTAAACTTGGAAATTAGGTAGCTTGCGCCGAGAGGCTGTTGAATACATTTACTTTGTTGAGTAACACAAAATATTTGTCGTATTGTCAAATCTTTGCAGTTACAACATAAAGCCATTAGGGAACGATTAAATTAATCGTCTAGTCTATGATTTTATACAGGATTATAGTATTAGGAAATCCACTTAGGAATTAAGTGTAAGATACTAAATTGAAGTGGCCTCTAGAGGCTTTAATCTCAGTGTTGGATTAGGTTTATCGTTTTAGTTGTATGCTACGTTTGCATAACAATGTTAGCTAATATTTGGCTGTTCATAGCACAGTCCATAAATACTAGCTTTTGTTACATAAAAGATGGTTTATGTATTATGTAACTTTTATAATGGTATTTCGGTAACAGGTAATGTTATATTTGTGTCCGCAACTCCGCCCGTGTTGACACTTCGAACTTTTGTAGTTTTGACTCTTATCATACACGGATAGTTGCAATGCGAAACGATCTCGCACTAGGTCCGCGTGGTGGATTGTGGATTACAGCCCATTCCCTAATAACAGATGATCGGCCTGTGTCACAGAAGTGGGGACTTCATAGGCTTTATCTTACTATTATTATAAATGTAAAAGATTATGACGATGAATGGCTGTATTGATGGATGTTTATGACTCTTTTACGCAAAAACTACTAAAAGGATTTGGATGAAATTTGGCACACATATTGTAGTACCTGGATCAACACATAGGAAACGTATATTCCCGGTAGTACGACGCCGTAGAACGATTACCGAACAACACGCGGGGGAAGTCGCGGGGATATGCCACATCTAGTATGTTTGTGAAAAAGAGGGCAATAATACTTTATAGCATTTGCTGGTTGCATTATTGTGCGGTATACTCGAGAGGAACATTCCTTATTGACATAATCCTAACGTATGGAAGGCAAGTGCCCACAGCCCTACATCGCGCATTTACCAGTTTATTTATATTCTGTCATACGTCTTGGGCGCCATACGCCAAGTTTCATTCCGACACCATTTACTTCAACAAACTCGTTTGTAAAGCCATACTTAACTGATTGATAAATAAATCCGGTAAGTTATGCATTTTTGTGTTGAAACTAAGTGACTTTCGCAAACAAATCATGCTTTATAAGTCAGACGGTGACAGAATGATGATGGTTATGCATTTTTTGAGAGTAATCGATTTACATTAATCTTTATTTTATTTTTTGAAGGTTTACGACTCTGGATTGTTTTTTTTTTTTGTTCAACAATAATAATAAATTGAGTGTCAAGTAACAAGGTATTCAAAATAAAAATGTCATTTATTTTCCTTTAATAATTTAAAAAGTCAGTCGACATTGCATTTGTCAGTATTAAAACGAATCCTAAAGGTATTGTTTATCGATCAAGTTTTCACCAAAGTTTGTTCAAATATAAAAGTTAAAATGAAATGTCGTATGCTGAAAGAGCTATTAGGAAACAACAAACAGCTCAAGTTACCAAATTACGCCAACATTCAGACTTTGAAAGCAGTTAAACCATAATCGAACACCCAAATTATTGAACACGCTGTATAACAGCATTAAAAACTTTTTCATTGATGTTGTCTGAAATATTTCGAATACCGTTAATTAATTTTAAAATTTTTGAAGGAGAGTTTGCGTAGTTTCTCGGAGGAATAAATATCAAGGCGCCCTAATTCCTCGAAATCCTTATTTTGTTTTTCGGTATTCTAATGGCGATGAAAACTGACAAGTGACTATTTTAAAACATGTTTTTAAGGTATCATTTACAATTTTCTCAATCAGCAAGCTAAGCTAAAGCTGCACTAATATAAGAAGTAAATAGTAGTTAATATTATGTGTTAGATAAGTGGAAGTAACAAGCATGGCTCTAATTATCATAATTAACGGCATCGTGTAAACATCCTATGCAGACCATTGCCCCCTTTTCGACATGTCTTCATCAGCACATAGGTAAACTGGTTTCGTATGTACAGTAAAAACCGGGAGAATTATATCTTAAAGTGAGAGACGTAAACATGGCACATAAACGGAAGCTGAGATAAAAACTCTCTTTTCAGGAAAGAAAAATCTTTTATGAATTAATTTATAGCGAGGAACACATAATATTTTGTACACGAATAAGCGTGAAATGAGTTTTTCTCAAAAGATATCGTATTCTAAACCAAATTTTCTTTTGTATAAAATGTAGACAGTCCGAATAAATGAAAGGAAGCGATGGAAATTGCTGATTCAGTAAAAATAACAATGAATTTACAATACGATTATTTTTTTAGAATTATCATCGTTTTATATTCTGTACTAGCTGTACCCGCGACTTCATCCGCGTGGAATTTAAGAAGTAGCCTAAGCTACCCCTTATTACATCAGCTATCTGCCAGTGAAAATTGGTCCATCCGTTCCAGAGATTAGCCGGAACGAAAAGACAAACAAAAATTTTAAAAAATGTTATTTTGGTATATGTAGGTACCGTATACACCGTGTAAATCACCTCATCACGAAGCCGTCAACCAAGCATTCTGTACATGAAACAAAGTAACTTCACGCAAAAATTATTGCTGGGAAACGACTTTTTTTTGGGGGCTGTAAAATCATGTTTAGTGATAGAACTCAATGTAACTTACTCAAAACATTGTGCTGATGGACGGATTGAATAGTACGGGGTTCGTGGAGGTGTTTAAAGTAAAAATCTTACATTAAAAACTTGTATTTAAAAAAATACCTGTCAAAAAGTTGAAACTTTGACCCCTAATATCTCCGTAACTAGAAGGTTCCCAGGTATGATGTAGAACAAAAAAATGATCGCAATGACGGGGAGAACTAATGCCTTTCGGCTTCGTTAAGAGGTGTTTTACGCCCTTTATACATACATTCATATGCATGTAGTAAAAAGCGGTTATTTTAATATTACAAACGGACAGATTAACTGAAGGCAGAAAAATTAGATGTTTTCAATTTAAATAAGGTTTTTTAACCACTAAAAATGAGACGATATTTTTAAAACCGTAAAAACATAATTTGTATTTTCGCATACGGAATGCCGTTTGCGAAATTACAAGTTATGTTTTTTTTTTTAAACCTATTACTATTTTATAGTTATTTATTCAATTAGCTCATAATCAGAATGCTTATAATTTCTATGTATGCATAGTTTACCTTCAAACCTTCATACCTCTGTCAAGTCTAAAGGACCGTTTGTATAGAGCTAGTAATTCGAGCGTAATTACTCGTAATAACAGGCAAATGAACGTGAACCCGCGTCGTATTCATGGATGTATTCAGAACGGCGATTAACGTGATTGTGCCCTTATGCAGTTTGCTATAGAGTAGCTACTAGGTAGTGCTAGTCAGCTAGTTTAGTTACGGTACTCTTTCGTCGTGGTGATATATTATGTGTTCAAATTAAGAATAGGATAATTTCTGTTATTTTATCTCTGGACAGCAGCAATCTGACCACAACATTAATTAGTAAACCAAGGACTAGTCTGCTAAATAGAGAAGTATGGAAGAAGAAGACATGCTGCGCCGACCTTAAATATATATAAGGTATTTTCTAATATTTTTGTGATTTGGACGACACAGTCAATCAAACACAATTGAGTTTCTCTGTAATAAAAGTTTTATTGTATTTAATTAAAACCTAAATTATGATTCACATCAAATAAGTGATTGGTAACAAAACCTTACATACCTGTAATAAAAGAAACGACATTTAATGTTATCAATAACAATGTCTGTTCCTAAATCACAACTTAGAATATTATCCTAAACAATGGTATTTTCTATTTTATAAATTATTTTCTTACAGCTATAAGACGCTTCTAGGTTATATCATAGACATCGTCTATAGATGATATCTTTACCATAGATTTCATAAATTCATTTGTCGCGCGATGACGTTTGTTGCGCGGGAAATTTTAAATAAAGGAAATTATAGTTTTCTTTACATATATTGGGATAAGTGCAGGAGGAGAATTTACTTGCTGCGGTGAAGGAAAACCTCGTGAGGAAACCAGCATGCCTGAGAGATATTTCTCGACGGCATGTAAAGCCAAGTGAAAGCCCAATGGGCGGCATAAAAACTCTGACACCAGGTTAGGCACTGACCACTCGATAGCAGGGTTCGAAAATATCCGATATTTATGATATATATCCGATAAATATTAAGTTTGATATATATCCATTTTGTATGACCGTCATGTTGTTATTTTATAATATTATTTTATAAATATAATAAATGATTAAAAAAAAACTAAAATGTTTTTAATGGTTTATTTATATAGGCAAGTACTTAAAATCAGACAAATGAATCCAAAACATAAAATATTCTTCTAGATTAGGCAAAATCAACTAAAAACATAAAATCTTATTTGTCAAATAATCAACTCAAAAACATAAACCTTTTTATAAATAATTCTAATCAGTCAATGATCATACCTAAAAATACTTTTAAAATATTGATATATATCACAAAAAGTCATTGGATATATATCATAAATATATCCATTGATATCGAACTCTTGAATTGAATCTTCTCTATAGAACTCTGCTCGATAGAGAAGAAGAGTCAGAAGAATGAGGATGAAACATCGTCTGCTCTCGTAACCCTTCATTTTGATTCACCGTAGTTGGTTAACAATAAATTTCCTGTAATTTCGATAAACTTTTCAGTTACAGCAACATTATCGACAATAATAAGGATAACGAAAACAAAATGCACTGCGGTTTTGACAGTGACGCAAAACAAGAGGGAAACACATGATAAAAGCAACATGCAGTAGGAAGGAAATAAAATGTTAAGTTAAATACCACTCAAAAATCTCTAGGAAAATATGTGTAACTGGACAATCACTTTGGGATTCCCTATTGACTAAAGGCGCAGCACCGTTTGTGCATAATTTGTCTTGGCCGTCCACTTTTCTTATTTCTCTTGCGCGTGCACTTATTTTGTGTTACACTTGGTGATTCATTGTACTACTAACATTCTAACAAACACTTGTTTAAATGTGGGCCATTTCAGTACACTGTAGTGTAACTGTACAATCATTAGTTTCAAAATGTATAACAAGGAAGCCACTTCTGGCAAATTCTGTGTATTTATTCCTCTAGAGATTTTGAAAGCGATTGAATTTTATAGCCGAGGATCTCCCAACTTTGGCGTGTTCAGTAATTAGATTGTGATAATTTTATCACTAGACTTGGCAAAGTCTGAAGTTTCTTTAACTTTGAATAATTTAGTTATGTAGATTATGAGTCATTCTGTTTCAATTCATGATTCAATGGCGGATCTTGTCATCAAAATTCATAAGAATCCCCATTCACAAAGGGTAAAATCACAAAACTGTGAGTAAAATTTATGTAGAAATTGAGGTGAACCCATCACTGTGACGTCACCTACAAGAGATGTATCCATACTTTTCTTAACGATTTCTTCTACTGACTTTGTCTATGTGAGAACGCTGCAGTAGATTAATAAATCCTTCGATTTTTTTTAAAGTGAAACTTTTATTACATCGTCTCAAACTTTTTCGTCTGTGTGTTGCATGTCGCGTGACGCTCGGCCGCGGAGTAGGGATAAAGTGATGGACGCTCGTCAGAGCGCCTTTCACTTTATCCCTTCTCCGCGTTTTATACGTTTTATACCCTTAATGGAATATTATTCCAAATTGTTTTAGTTCAATGTCTATAGTGTGAAAAAAAGTTTCACTTTTACCGTGGTTTCATAAAACCACACAATCCTTTTTCTTTGTTTTTGATAATAGTACCTACTTCAAGCATGAATAATTTGATGTAACAACATTGTAAAAACCAAATAGGTATTTTCCTAAGAGTATCCATTAAAATTCTTGCCATTTCTTCTACATCACGAACAAATCGAACCCGTCTTCTGACGGTTTATAAATGCCCTTATAGGTTTATGTGAAATAAAATATGTTCTACAATTCAAAAGAGTACTGACCATAATGGGGCTCTTTATCGTGTGGTATATTCCCGTTGGGCTCGAGCCGATCCAGGCACTCTTCGGAGTACCCGTTGTAAGGCAATTTCCCGCGGCTGCCACCGTTCTGCTGACGCCCACGACACTCGCTGCCGTCGCCGTCAGGCTCGTCTTTTGTTGCTGAAACAAAAATAAAGACACTGTTAGTAAAAATCGAAATGTAGAAGCAGCAAAGGAGTAAGTATGTAAGGCTTGTAGCAGGTGGCTTTCTGTATGTTAATAAAAATCAACAACAAAACATTGTCCTACACCGCCACTAGGCGTACGGCGGCGCTTCGAAATTGAAACAACGTTTTGTATTCCTTTTAACGCGAACTTTCAAAAAGCTTTAGCGGAAAAATGGTTTAAAGATCCGCTGCTATTTATTTTACCCCATTGATTACCGAAATTCGTTCAGAATTTGGAGTGCAGCGACGACGCCCAGTATATAAAACCGTAAATTAATTATGTACATTTACACTTACGACAGTGTATAATGGTATTACTTGCCGACGCGCTCCAAAGCCAACATCATTACGGGTTGACAAACGACACTTGGGTTTCAATTGTGAAACTTCGGTAAAGCCCATTTCGGCCACTCGGCAGATGAATTTAATAGCATTGTGATCCTAACAAAGAAGCTAACTACAAATATTTCAACGCGGCGTCGACTATTAACCGCAGGGCTATAATGATGACTGGGGAACCCTACAAAAGATCTGAATTTAAAAGCAAACTTTTACAAACTAGATTCGCTCAAATAACCCCAGTAACAGTAAGAGAGAAATGGACAGTAATTTGTCTGCAGCTAGCGACTCATTAGTGGGAATGGAACTACAGATGGAGAGTAGAGAGATAGAAAGGACCAACTTGACCTAAAAATGTGGATAAAATGTACAAGTGCCAAAAAAAAAGGAAAGCGTTTCTACCCGTTGGCGATTTTACAAAATGGAAGCATCATCACCATCATCTACCTAGCCTTTTCCCAAACTATCTTGGGGTCGGCTTCCAGTCTAACCGTATGCAACTGAGTACCATTATTTTACACGAAGCGACTACCAATCTGACCTCCACAACCCAGTAACTGGGTAATACGATACCCCTTGGTCAGACTGGATGTCAGACTTTTGGCTTCCGACTAATCGTATTCGTACTTTTACAAAATGGAAGCATCAAAAATAATTGAGCACCGTAAAATTGTAAGACATTTCTGACAATAATTTCTTCAACGTTGGGGTAGGTTGTGGTAAATAAATTGCACATCATGTTGTGCCACGTTTCCTAGCGATCGAAATCATGTCGTAGTTTGGGTAGGCACCGTTTTGACAAGTTAATTTATTGAATTGCATCAATGAATATATTGGACAGCGAGGCACGATCGCGACACGTTGCATTTACATCATGCATGTTTAAATTCCGCGTCATACTTGATTGTTTTTAATTAAATTATGGCTGCTGTGATCTGCATCAATAATTGATCGATCTGTTCATAATTACCGAGGGTTAAAATATTTATATTGAGTTACACAATAGGGGATCGGACTGGGTAAAGAAAACGACATTCTATTTTGTCCGTCAGACAGGTAATACAAAAGTATTAGACACGTATTTTTTGTTTTATCAAAATATCAAAAAATTACTTAGTTAGAACTCATTAAAGTTGGAGAGTGAGGGCTTACAACGTCACAAGTGGGTACAAAACTTACCTACATGTGACCTCATGCGCCATTTCAACTCAATATATCTCCGTAATTTTATGACCACGTGAAAAAAGAAAAAATACGTGTCCAATACTTTTCAATAAACTACCCGACGGACAAAGAAAAAAAAATAGGATTATCCCCTATTATGTTCTAATGTTGATCATTTTCTCATTTGAAATTTATATCTGACTTGACCCAATTCAATAATCAATGTTCGAATAAGTTAGCAACTAATTTGCATATAACAAGTCTCTAACTTACCCCGGAAGCATACTGTTCTAAAGACAGGATATGAAGTGACAACTGGCGCCAAAGGCCACCAAACTTTAATTAGCTGCACCCCGGAACTTAGCCGGCAACTTGGTATGGCTGTCTTATTATTTTATAGCACATAGTTGGAACATAAATTGTCTGTAAACCATTTTATACGTTAAAGGGGAAACTTCACCTTTGTTGAAACTCAAAAAATTTGCATAATTTGACAATAAGAAAAGTTGTAAAACTATGTAGGACTGTGTAGAGAATTTATATCTACTTTATGGTGTAAATTCTATTTAAAATAAGTGCCGCATCCTCCAGGAATATCTCATTAACTGTCTAATCAATATGCAGGACCGTAATAACATGTGGAACTCCATTATTACAGGGGACATACACTTCAGCACTTATTCATGTCGAATTACGCGGACAATTTGCCGCTACCTCGATTGCAAATTAGTGAATTAAGTGTGCTCCTCGTGCACATTAATTATGCATTCCCCACAGTTGCATCTCCAAAACAAGAAGTAGCCATCTGGTGTCTCAAGGCAACACAGGCATACTTTCTTTACCAAAATATTATCCATCATTTTGACGCCAGTAATAACTTTATACATTGTTTTAAGCGCTGCTCATATTCATCTTGAATGCAAATTAGTGAATACTTCTGCGGTTGTAACTTTATAGTACATAAAGCCAAGAACATGTGGAACATGACATTTAACTTTTATGTAAAATTTGCGTCGAGATTGCGAACACAATCCTGGAACAACGAGGCTTAACTTTTGTCTCAAACCCGCACAATTCACATGCAGCTGTTTGCCGGAGAGAGAGACACAATTTCTATAGCACTATTTTACGTAGACACAAAGTAAGGCGACAACCGGTGCCCCGGGGCGGCCGGGTTTAATTGAGACGCGGTTGTGCATTCCTCTTGTGCAACTTACGTGAAACAATTTTACACACACAATTTATTCTCTTTAGAGCCACGTACCGTGCATTGGCTTAGCTTCGCAAGCCTCGGGAAGATCACAACGAGTGGAAAGTTCCGTGTGGAATAACTTATGAGAGTCAGATTACTTTATAGAAATAGTAACAGCCAAGTGTTCACACGGATAATTCGTTCAAACATCCCATGAATGTAGCGTAAATATGCTAAGGAAACAATGGCTATTGGTTTTTTCCGGGTCGGATTATCGTGGGATTAGAAGTGAGTAAGCTTACAGCACGTGCGGCGGCGATAAGCTCGCTCTTATATGTGGCGTTGTCGAGAACATTGTTCTCACACAGTGCGCACAGTGCGCACGATCGTGCCGAGACGCTAAGGTTCCGTCGTCCGTCTCGATGCAATTAGATAGGTGAGCTTTGTTTCCGTTTTCACCTTCCCCAGTTCCGGCAGAGAAACTCTTTATCACTCCCGATGATCAATCACTATTTCCTCGAGCGTCTGTGATTTATCAAATAAGATTGCATTTTCGGTAGGGGAAATCTCTGCTAACTAAATGAATGTGAAGTAATTGCGAATCTGCGACACCGAATTAGAACTAGGGAAACGCTCGCATTTACTTTGCCGCTTCCTCACTACAGCATTATCGTTCTCATCAAGACAGCTATCTTGCATCAAGTGGCAGTCATCTATATATATAAAAGAAAGTCGTGTTAGTTACTTCACTTATAACTCAAGAACGGCTGAACCGATTTAGCTGAAAATTGGCAGGGAGGTAGTTTAGAGCCAGGAGAAGGACATAGGATACGGTAGGGTAGGGTAGGGTAGGTAGGTAGGATAGGGTAGGTAGGTAGGGTAGGGTAGGTAGGTAGGGTAGGGTAGGTAGGTAGGGTAGGGTAGGTAGGTAGGGTAGGGTAGGTAGGTAGGGTAGGGTAGGTTAGGTAGGGTAGGGTAGGTAGGTAGGGTAGGGTAGGTAGGTAGGTAGGTAGCGTCGGGTAGGGTAGGGTAGGTAGGATAGGGTAGGTAGGTCGGATAGGGTAGGTGGGTAGGTAGGGTAGGGTAGGTAGGTAGGGTAGGTAGGTAGGGTAGGGTAGGGTAGGTAGGTAGGGTAGGGTAGGTAGGTAGGGTAGGTAGGTAGTAAGGGTAGGGTAGGGTAGGGTAGAGTAGGTAGGTAGGGTAGGGTAGAGTAGGTAGGTAGGTAGCGTCGGGTAGGGTAGGGTAGGTAGGATAGGGTAGGTAGGTCGGATAGGGTAGGTGGGTAGTAAAAAGTGCATTGCAACGCATGCTGGGTACAGCTAGTAGATGTAATAAAGCGTAGATTTGCTCTCGGCTCGAGCTCTGGGATAAAACGAATTTTCCGTCGCCGCATTACGGCTGCGCGGAGTACGAGAAATTTCACCACACACAAAATATCGCGGTACTTTCTTTTGTAAAATCACGTCTTTGTTTTAAAGTTAAAATTAAACTCAAGTTGTAGTAACGTTCCAAGCTCGTTATGTCGACGTGACTCATAAAATATGTATAATACCGCGATCACGAGCGTAACTCGGAAACTATTCGACTTGAGGTCATAACACATAACTTGGGTGTGGTAAAGGTAAAGTAAGGTGTTTTATTGTCGTATAAAACAAAGGCATCGTATCGCACGTAACACTATGTTTGAGAAAACTAAATAAACGCGAACTCACCGGTTAGTTTGTATTAAATCTACATGCTGCGAAAATATTTACCTAACCGTACCTAAACTACCATTCCCCGGTGTGTGTAAAAGCCACAATTTGTGATTCTGTCCCGAAGCTATTTCATAAAACGACAAAACTTGCAAATTCTAGAGCAACTCACTCGGCTGTTATGAGTGACAATCTGGTCTGCTAAAGTGGGCAAGGAGCGGCCATAACACGGTAATATTGCATTTAATATCGAAGATGGTGTCCTATTACGGAAATGAATAGCATGACCAACGAGCTGCGACCTTGCCTATACTGCGGTTTCATCATTATTAACTGAAAGCATGTATTTTATAGTAATGGTTCAGGTAAAGGGTAACAAGTATAAGAATACAGCATAAAATAAGGATGGAAAAAGCCGCATGCCAACATCGTAGTTCCGAAAGTAATTTTTTATCTGTCGAAAATTTAGAATCATTTTTAATCAACAAATAAATACGCCATGAAGATTTAAAGAAATAGACCAAGTTTATTTGAATCTTTAACCAGCCTTTTCTTAAAACAGTAACGTTGGTTGAAAGAGCAAACTTCCCAAGTTTGTTGAAAACACTCAAGAAAAATAACGTCCGACAATGGGCGTAAGAAAAAACAAGTTCACAACAAAATTTCCTCTTTCATCATACAAGGCTAGACGGGGTTGTCGCAAGAGATTACATTTTTACTTGGTTTAATATTAAGAGTTCCCGGTTACTGCAACATTCTGCGACGCATATTACTCTCAAAGATTCATTCGTTTGCTCACTGCCAGATTGCATTTGCAAGTAAAGATTCTAACGTTATAAATGCTACGGTGTCTGATATAATACACAGCTTTACGACCTTACAAACTGCCAATGCATCATAAAGATGTAGGTATAATATCCATCCATCACTGAATTTTATTTCGTCGATTCTAAAACTAATAAAATTGATGAAGCGTTCCTGCCAAGACGATGAAACTGTAGAAAACTTTAAAATGAGTAAATATTTTTAAAGAAAATAGCAAAACACTTTGTCGGCAGTTTTTTTAGTCATTAGCAAGTTTGCGTCGAAGGAACTAACGAACAGTTAACATTAATTAATGAATCACCGACGTAACGGCCAGTTTTAGAACTTTAATGAAGAAAAAATGCAACCTTTATGCAAAGTTTTGAAATTGCACAATATCATAATTCGTTCATTTCTACGCCAGTGGGTTGTAAAATTTGAGTAGGGTTAGACACACGTCATTTTGACAAAAATTGAATCTCATAAAAGCATGGATATTTGCATGCATAAAAGTAATCATGTCAGTTTCTGTTATTATTTTCTGTTTGATATCAAGATTAAACCCATCTACTGGAAATATCTGCTTACTATCGAATCATAGATCGTCGGTGATCTAATCTAGTCTTTGATTTGTTTTATGCTTGGTTAAATAAATCGGTTTGCAATATTTCTCATCGTCTGATTCTGCTCGTTTTCATAGACATCAGACATTACACATATGGCCGATGAAAAATCGAACAAGTCCAATATAATCTGTCATTCTTCAAGGGTATAAATAATTCTACCTTGAAATTACGTAAATCAGAGTAATATTTGATTGGATATTAGATAAGAAGACTGTCACTCAAGTCGACGACACATAGATTAGATTATAAGACAATGGGATGTAAGAGCATAGTAATTATAGCATACTCGTAACATACCTACATTCCTGCAATTCATTCAATGATTAAATTATATGTAATCAGACGGCTTGTCCAATGTGCATGGGATTTCCCGTCGGCAAGAACGATGAACTTCCATTCAATCTGTAATTACTACTTATACACCCCTTTAGTGCTTACATTCACTATAGGAAAACTGCAAACTTTAATGCGTCTAGTCTAGCAATTTAGGCATTGCGTTGTCTGTCAGTGAATTTATTAAGATTTTTACTTATCAGCGTAGAAGGAGAATAATACTAAAATCAAATTGAACTAAGAAATCCATGCCATTTTCTATAGGCTGGATTACACGAAGTCCTACGACAGGATGTCAAAGTTGACGAGGGTTGTAGTCGCGACCCCTGCGGTCAGCCTCGCTTTCATCGACGACGGCTTATCGCAAATTTCCGATCGGATCGATAGCCACGACTTGGTGGTTGGTGGATCTACCTTACAACAGTTACAACCTTGTTTATTGTGTCATAGTTGACAACATTGTTTGTGACGATGACAAGGATTTGTCTTCGATTGTGGGTGTCATAACTTCTGACATTGCTGTGATAGGGTTAACCGACTTTAGGAGTTATCGAAGATGATGACAAGTCTTTGACGCCAACATAATAGAACTAAATATTCAGTACCAAAAATAGTAGAAGCACTAGCTCGAAAACACATGTGCACTGTTACAGGGAAAAATAAACCTTTGTGGACCACATATTAGTAGTCATAACAAATAAAGGGCATTGTTATGTAGTGAGTAAACAGGAAGAAATAGAAAGCATTACTCACGAACTAATAAACCACTGTTTCAAATTTTACGAACTAAGTACACGGATATTAAACAACGCATTGGATTTTCTTTCACTACATTCACCGTGGAAATACCAAGTAGAAGAAACACTGGTGATCGCTATGACCAAGATCTCATTACTGTTACTGTTAGCCTGTGTCATCCCGCTGCTGGGCAAACACATCTCCCCATGACTTCCAAATGCTTCGATACAAGGCCAATGTGGCCAAAGTCTAATAAATATTCTAATAATACTGAAACAAAAGTGTCCAGTATTTTCACGGGTCAGTGCGTCGGAAAATGTTAACAAAATTAGCTCCGTCGTTTAACGGCTTGCGGCATCACAATTGGGTGGCACGAAAAGGCGGGAGGCGACATTTCGCGCGCTTTCCCCGTCACCGGCGATGTAGGTCGAGCCAACATCTAGACGAGACCTGTTTGCCTTACTCTATCTGGAGTGTGACGGCTCACTAACCGCCATTACAAATATTTTCCCATAACTCTGACGTGCTAAATACGTCCGCATTGTCGTTTTTTAACTGTATTAATTACTACCTTATTGTGATGTTAGAATGTAAACACGAATCTCTAACATGTGTATACTACCATATCAACGATCTCACTTATTGTTTCAACTTTATTTTTAACACATTTCTCTAATAAAAGAAGCTAGATTGTCGGTGCCAGATCTCTCTTGATGATTGCTATGCTAGTTGGTAATATTGCAATAAAAATGGAAAGTTTAACAGCTCTTGATAGTTTTTGCCCTTCCTACGCAGTAAACAGTCGGGTGCCTCTGACCTGAGACATCAGTTACGGGAAAGTGACTCGCTTTTAAAATGAAATTTCATTCATGGGAAAAGACAAAGCGTCATTTGACTTCAACCTCGACGTTATACCTGAAATAGATAAACTCCATGATGGAACCGAAACATTTCGTCCGTTCTATTTTCCCCTTTCTGTAACGAACTCCCTTCGCAATTGGGATGAAGCCCTAAAGAACCCTTCTACGGACCCGTCTACTCGATAAGATTGGGGCTATTCAGAAAATAAGCGTCAACAAACAACAATAATACGACAAAGTAAATGTCGGACGATAAAAAGTCAATCGGGAGTTTCTCGTGTTAGGGTAACGGTGATAAGCTGATTGTACAACATTTTGTTTGCGGTCACTACGATAGGCAAGAATTTATCGATAAAGGGGCGTTCAAAATACTAGAAATCATTCTACAATTTCCCTGTGAACAGCATTACGCTTGATAATGCATAGACTATTCTTACAACTGCGGTTTTGCGAAAAAGTAGTCTCTACAAAAATGTACAAAAAAATCAACATAAATATCACAGGCCAAAGCTCTGCAAAACGGAGGCGGAAGTATGTCACGGAACCGCACACTTTCCATATCTGAACATATTTCCATATGTCACATAAATAAAACTGGTCTAAGTATACACCCCTGAAGCATCCCTCAAGTAGCTTGTGGCAATACTAAAATCCATTACGTAATGTAGCCGACCTATTTCCCAGGAAGGGTGGGGGGAGCCAATGTCGCAGACGAAAAGGTTAAACTTCACACAAACGCCACCCTTATGACTATATAAGACCGGCAAGGCTTATCTAGCACAAGTGTGAGCTTGGGTAAGTGGACAAATTTACATGGGAGCCATATGATTACCATAATTAAATTTCATGTTGCCAAATGTTGTTGATGTAGGGGAAATTGCATGTTAGAACGACGAGCAGTAAAATTTAAATTTAGATTTTGCTACTTAACCGTAGAACAATTTAGCATGCGGAAATGGAGCATCTGTTGCGACATGTTTTAATGCCCTTTGCGTAGAAAATATTATAAGTGTTGAAGACAACAAATGTGTGTTCAAGGGATACTTTAAAGAAATCAAGATTTTAATCTGACAAACAATTAACCGTCTCACGTGAAAACATTAAGATAAGATAGACTGATAGATGATAAACATTGTTTTCCTTGGCGCCTACCGAACGATGGACCCAGGTATTTTTACTATATCTATGGAATTTAATTTTGTTTTGCCTTGAACACCTTTCAGGGTAATATCGATTGAGCGAAAGGTCACATAAAGGGCGTGTGGACAATGTAGACTCATTTTGTTCATCATAATTTCATGACTAACGCCTATTTTGTTGTGCAGGTATTCTAAAACTAGAAAATCCTATGAGAATACGATTGGATAGAATAAGATAGAATAAGATAGAATAAGAATCATGATTGGTTAAGTATAAAATGGTGTAGTTTCGTAAACCTGGTGCTATGTCCGTGTCAGTCCGTGTGATCGTCAGTCAAGGGTCGTCTGTGGGCCAGTGTGGAAGCCAGACCTTATATTCCAATAGTTCAATATATTACATGGAAACCACGCTCCAGTGATTCGGAAACTCGTCTCCTTGATATTGATATCTCGACATGTATTGAATTTGCTTATTGAAATAACTCTAGTACTATTTCAAGAAATTGTTTAAGTATATTACTTTTGCAGAGACTATACATAGACACAAGATTATAAATCGGTATTGGTTTTCTGATAAAATTACGTGAGAATATTAACACTCAATAATGGATACAACGAAAATAATGAACATGTTCGTTATGTAGCTAACCGACTAATTTGATGAGTGATAGATATGCGTGACAGCAATTGGTGTCGAGAAACTAATAAGCTTTCTCAAGAAAGATGCGCGTAAGAAGTCAGGGACAGTCATTAACCCGGCTGTAAACAATTCAGGCCAAACAATCGGCTCGATGATGGGAGGGGACACTTGGGGCAAACAGACGCTATTACCGGAGCAGACGAGCATGACTCACCAAATTAAAACGAACTGACAGACGGACGTTTGCTGTGATCACACAGAACCTAGTAACGAAGTTAATTTCATCAAAGACGTGGTCGTAATTACCTCTAACATTTGAATAACAAACCCAGAAATGCAGCAATGATAGACAATTCGATTCGAAGCTAATTTTGTACTATGTTGAAGATTTGCCAAGCTAATAGCACAAGAGCAAAACAAAACAAGTACGATGAACTCGATAAAATGAAATCGACGCAGGATATTACGATCGTAGCAAAGGGTAACTATTTCTGGAAAATTATAGAAGAAATAAATCAAGTAACGATAATTCAAGAATAAACTGAGTAAGTTATGGAAGCAATAAATTCCGCTGGCGGGCGGCGATCACTTATCGATTGCGCTTTGTTATCGTGCGAGCGAATAACAAGTTACAAGATATAAACACAGCGTATGACCTGTTGCCTGTTACTTGATTCAAATGGTCTGTTCATTACATTTTGATATTATTGACAGAAAGGCCTGCTAACGTATCATTGTGCATAAAGATAGCTGTCCGAATATCATTCATTTCTGTATCAAGACCATTAGTCAAGTCAAGATCATTGCAATAAAGAGCATCATAACATGTAACGGTTTTGATCATCAAAAATGATGTCAGTGCAACGAACCCTACGCACAAGACATTACAAGGTGCTTACGTAATGACCGACAGTTGAGCAACGGACAATTGACTCAATAAAGACGAAATCACTCTCAAGTGGGCAAGTATCACTATTAATGTAGCATTAGGGACACAACTACTTCTCAACAATTGCAGGGAATTGAACACGTTGTCGTAACGCATTGTACTTTGACTAGGTAATTAACAAGCGAAGCTGAATCGTCATGAAACGCTAAAAAGTAAAAAATACAGTACACGCCTTTACAAAAGTATTTGAATAGGTTGAAGACAATGGAGCGGGTCGACAAAAGGCCGTTCGTCCAGGCTCCGCGGCTGTGATGCAGGGAACACAATACAGTTCCTGTGCGGTCGAGTGGCTCAATATACCCGCATATTGTGATATAATAAGCGAAGAACATTATTACAACATAGTGAAACGTTTCTCTTATGAATTATTGCCTTGGTACTAAATAGCTGTCGGGCATTAAAATCGAAACGGTTATCTATACAATTAAAATGTCGACGTCGAAGTAACGAACGTTGTTTAAGGAAACATCTACGATTACAAATACTGGAAATAGAAGCAATCCGATACAGGGTGTCAAGGAACTAATAATGTGAGTCGGTGTCTCGTCCACTGGCGACGTGGCCGCGCCGTGCACGTAGGGCAAATAGGGCGAATAACTATTATCAATGAACCGCGCGGAAGTCTGCTATCAATCAACGACCAGATAATGGAGATGTTGAACCCCCGTGACGCACACCGGAAGTTGGCTATTCGACGTTTCGTCGCTACTTTTCGGCCATTTTATTACATGTCATGACGATACATTTTGATAGCATCCGATAACGGTTCAAATAATATTGAAGAATAGGATTTGGTAGGCAACGGCATGCAATTAGTCATGATTAAGACGCATCTTTGTGTGATATTGTCTTGACCAAGACTAAGCTCACAGTATAAAAAAACCTTACAGTTAGAATTTTAATAAATTCATAAGTTCTTGTAATTAATTCTACAAATATGGCCGGTGTCACCGACATACTGTTCCGGAGTGCCCCGACGTACTCAGATGTCTCCGCTTATGGTGCAGCCCGGTCTAGAAGCGTCGCATGGCTGATTCACAAGTCGAAGGTCGCTCCCACTATAACGCTTCCGTTATTACTGTGGGCTGAACACGCTCCGAACGCAGAATCACGCCATTGACAAAACGACAACAACAAAATTATTGTAGTTGCATGTAGATTCGATATTAAGGAAGCAGGAGACGGAGCGAAGTGCGTATACAAAATCAATTTGAAAGACACCATACATATTAAAACCGTTGTTTGTACGTCAGTACTTCAATAAGTAATGCGATTCGAAATCTCGTTTATTTCCTGGCGAACTGCGATGGTAAATCGTTCGATACACATGTAAAGTAAGAAGTGCAGTAAATTTTTCATGTCAAAGATTACAATCGCATAAAAATTTCGGAAATATTGTTGTTGTATGCTCGTAACCATTTTATTGGGGAAAATATATCATACAGTTTATGATGTTGTTTCTTTACCGAATGCGAATTACGCTGAGGCTCTTCGAGTGTGTGGCGGAGCGTAGGCAGTCGTGATGCCATCGAGCCTTACATTACATAACCGCTGATTCATACGTGGATCGTATCGCCTAGTTTTATTGTACTGGCTGTTTACGACAACATAAACGTTGTTGTTAATAACTGTCAGTTTACAAACAATAGCCGTGGCCAAACAGCGGCGAAAAGAATACATAAATAGTCAACTCGTTGCGAGATTGGAATTGCACATTACAGTACTTATTTTAACAATAGAGCGTCTATTATCTTAAAATGATCGATTGGCATCGCTGGCACTGTTTTGCGAACTCATTCCAATCTACTTGGATTGGAAGAAGTTGACTTCAATCAAGATACTACCTCCATAAATACCTAACTAGAGAACTTTCACATAAACGTTGGCAAAAAGATTAACATGACAAATGTAACCGCCTAACAATTAGTATAGCAAACAACATCGAAATTCGACAACAGTTACTTAGCAAACCGTTAATTTTTTCGTCAAATACATAAATTGTGAGCGCAGTGCTGATCAAACAGCAAGAACTGGAAAACGGCGTTTGATAATGTTATGAGTAAATAACATGCGACAGCTGAGAAACATTGAAAGAATAGTAAAAATCGAGTAACAGTACTTAAACAATTGGTAAAACTTGTAAACGTTTCAAAACAGCTCGTTTTGTTCAATCAAAGACAATCTCAATGTTTCAAATTTCAGGTTTGTGCACATTCGAGTACAAATTATTATTGAAACTGAATAATCGAGACAGCTACTGCAGCAATTAAAGTTTTCTTCCGAATTGCATCAAATTATAATTTCAAATTCTTCAATTGAACACTCCATCTAGTCATATTTTTATTACAGAATAAGGTAATAGTTAATCACGTTAAACTACCATCACAACAAACCATGTTATCAATGTCTCGGAATTCAGCTCGCAATGTTAAAAAGCATGTCGACATATTTTCATTGAATGTCGATAACATTCATCAACAATACATGGTTATCAACTGTATCGGTACGGATTGTGTTCTGCGAAACAGAATTCTGTCTAAAATCGTGCCACAATGCTGTTTGTGTTATAATTTTAATGACTGTTGTCAGACCAGCTGATCATAACGGAAGGATATAGCCAATCATAACATCGAAATATTTGTCCCGTTTGATCAAAATGGCGTATTTCTTGGTGAGAAAGGTAGTATGTAGTCCTAAAACAGAGACTAACGACTGAGTCGAAGTTAAAGAAACTTTTCAAGGTAAATAAGTTACTTCTTGGCTTGCTCAACCATCGCGAGAGGAGTGAGTAGTCAAACTTGAGTATATCTACTTCTAACGGTGAGGATAAGACCAATGTTGTTGAATTCGTAGCTGAAGACGTGAACAAAGTATTTACTCTACCTGCTTATCACTTCAGCGGATTACGTTTGAGTGCGTCATAATGAGATCCACAGTCCATCAGTAGAGATTTTCCAGGTAACGTTAATTGCATTAATGTATCAACATTAATGCATTAGTTACGGTTAAACTAACGTTAATGATATTGCCATCAAATAATGGACAGTAATCAAGACACCGGAAAATCGGTAATGAAAACCTTGGGAGAGACTGAAAAGCTTCGTGCAATAAAATAGTCAATAACAACTACACACAATATAGATGCAGTGAAATCTGTACGGGGATAGATATACATAGGTTTATGTGTGTATATATATGTATAGGTGGGACAGAAGGTATATTTTATACAGTATTACTTTGCTTCCCGCAAAAGAGTAAATCGTTGACATTTATCACTGTCGTCTGACCGTATGTGCCTGTAACCGTCCTATACGTTCTACGTTTGAAAATTCTGAATATCCATTTTAAATGAGTTGACAGTACTTTTGTTAGTGATCCTGCTCCCCACTTTGTACCCACAATAAACAAATTCGTACTTGAATAGCTGAATGATTCATAGTCGACTTCCTGCGTCACGTCACCGTATGCGATCAACCGTGTCACTGCTCTGTTGTACTTGTGACTGATAAGGGCGGGCCGAGGCTACAGCCAATGGGCGCCTAATCTGCGATCATTGATCTATTACATGATTCTGCTTTTGGAAACTGAATATTAAGTAGTTTATATTTAAATGAAACAATAACAGGAATGATTCGTGATATGAAAACACAATTAGAGGACCTTTGTCTGCCAAGAGATTCTAATATCGCGTGAAATGAAATATTTGTAGAGTCAACTGATATCCGTGAAGATTTGTAATGTTCTACAATCTGTTTTATGATAAGTTTTAAAACATTTCAATATTGTTACATTATACCCGAGAAGAGTAAACTATTAGGCTAATGGTCCCTAACAGGATAAACAAAAGTTAATTTGTTCCACAGCATTAGCATTACTCGGAATTAACATTTATTATTTTTGTTGATTTTGACGTTTTAGCTTGCTTATCCATTAACAAAATACGGACGTTTAAAGGAATAAAAGTCCCTCGTAAATCTTCCTTAGAAATATAATTGTATTAAAATGTTTCTTTATTGTTGGCAACAATGCCGTAATGTAAAAAAAAACGGTAAATAAGACCAATTTAGGACAATACAAAAACGGAACGAAATATTAGCAAAGGTCGTACATTCAAGTTAAGGCAATCTCAGCAATAGAGACAAAAATTGTTTGTTTAAGACTAAAATAGATGTAACATTGACTTAAACGGAACCACACACTTTATTTACCGTTTAGTTTAGTTAAGTAAAAGTAAGTAGAGGCAGACATTACAAACAAAAAATGTTTGGACGGTCAAAATTAACCGAAAAGGCATAGACATCTCAAGGACTCTTTTATGTTTAGATTCTTACTGTACCTTTTCATGAAATGATAAACGAATATTATTATGCTGCAGTATGCACTTCGTATGTTCTACTCGCCAAGAATTTATATAAATTCTACGAGAAGTTGAAAGATTTCCGTACCAAAAACATAAGGCTATGAATGTCTGTTAAAAATATACAGACGAAACAAACCGACGAAGGCCAGATATAACAGCCACGGGTAGTTCTAAACATCTGATAGATACCAACATTTGTAACATATCGTTGGCAGTTGAGAAACTGCCAAATGAAGTAATGGACGAATGGTACTGCAAGCCATAATTAACTAACTGCTAAGTGGTGAACGGCCTATTTCCATCGGTTTTCGGAAACGTTCAGTTTCTATATTCAGCAGCATAGGAAGGCAAATGAGAACAATTTGATACTGAAACTACCTCTGGTCTAGTGGTCACAAGCGCGGCTGCTGTGCATGATGTCCTAGGTTCGATTCCCAGGTCGGGCAAAGTGTTATTGGGTTTTTTCATCAGGAATTTCTCAGTAGCAGCCACGGGAGTCTGGATTTGTGCCGGGTTGAGCGCAATAGCCTCGCACCCTTTTACATGGATCTAAAACTTAAATATAACGAAATATGGGTTTACCTCTACCTAACCGTTCTAGGATTACAGGCGTGATGTTATGATGATACTGTAACATACATGTGAAATAAATGCCAACATGTATTTTAAATAACAACATCATAAATGAGGAAGAACAGTTTTTAAACAGATGTTTTTAAAGATTAATAAAAAGATACGATCTAAAACAACGGAAATGAACAATAAATGTGTAGTGTCTTTTAATGACGCGAACTTAGATAACACAAATGATTAGTAGACTACAGAATTGGTCACTATAATTGTTAATCATCTGTAAACGGAAGTAATCATAATGACACTTCACACCTCCTTAGACATAAAATATATATAGCATGTAGAAGTCAGGCCCAAGGTACAGTACAGTAGACACTACAAGGTATATGTAGTGTTTACTGTAGTCAAATTGTAAATTATCACATCACAGTGAATACATCATATGATTGAAAACATTATAAAAATGCCAATATTTTTTATCTCAACAAAGAAAGCTACAGGTAGCGCCAAATAAGCCGATGCTCGGGTGTCAGAATTCAGAACTAAGTTCGTATGGACGCGGACACGTGACTTCGCGGCTGGCAGTACCAGTTTTGTAGGTAAGCCGAAAATTATCGAGTTAAGACGGGGGCAGAAAAAAATTGTTTAAAGGAGCGAACGAGATGGTATGAGTAATGGTCAATAAGGTATTTGGATACTAGTTTTATAGTTTGTTGACTTATCTACCTAGGATAATATCTACCTAAACTAAATATGTGTTCTTTCTACAGGGTGTAACGGAAAGGGTATATACATCCTTAAGGGTGTGCTAAGACCATCAAACTTAACATGTTTCTCATCACAAAACATGTTTTTCAGCAAAAAAAATATCTGCTGCCCCATAGAAAATTACAATAGAATAGAATAGAATAGAAAATATTTATTTCAGACTAGCACACATTAAATGAGATATAAGTCCATATTATGTTAGTAGGCAGATAGGTACTTAAAGCTATGTTAGTAAAATTTAAAATTAATATTATTTTGGACATGCATGAGCGAACAATCCCAAATTTCCAATGCCTCAGGATTTGGCTGTCCACTCTGTCCGAAACCACGCTCAGAAGTGTGTTGGTGCTACTTTTTATCCGGGACCGCAGGGACGCCGTTCTTATGCGTAGCACCGCCTGGAAGCCGTCCGTGCTGTGGTCGGCGAACATGCCGGAGGCACTGCACCGCCACACAGTGGAACGAATGTATGGGAGCGGTTGGACGTAGACATGTCCGAAAAAAAAGAGTAAAATTATGCCAAACTAATGATGCCATCTTATTCGATTACTTAATGCCTTCATAACTTGTGGTGATGAATTTCTTCATAACTCCCATATTTCGGGAGTAATTTGAGAAAATGTGAAATTTTACTATGAAAATGAGTGTATCGAGCTCTCTCCCTCCTGATTCCGGGCTTGTTTCAAGTAGCGGTCTCTAATATCATAATGCTAATACTAAGAGCTATATTTAATACTAAGACACATAGTGCGCCAAATGTGCACTTTCTGGGATAAAGAGTGATGTTTATTTTATAACACAATTTTTTTATTTTTTGTTTATTTTGTTGATTAAAACCGTTTTTCTAAAGGTTTACCTTATTACAATAACATTTCTGAGCAGCCAATTAGAGAAGATATAAGCTAATTAGGATATATAATTAGGGACTTAAGGTTTACATATAAAACTGATGCACTAATGATTACTGATAAGAACATTGCTATTATTTAATTACTAAATGGCTCTTAATACACTAATTTAGCATGCATCATTTACTAATTATCACAATAACTAATTACCTTGCAATATTTAACAAAGGATACCTGGGATACCTGGATTTTATATAAATAGGTCACTATTAGTAACTTTAAAATCAGTGTTGATTTACACCTCGTTGTATCCAAGCTAATCTCGCAATGTATTTTCCAAATTTTAATACAAATCTTGATATTCACGTTGCTTTATGCGCACGCGCACATAAAGATTTACGCGACTTTAACTATTTGTTCAGTGTTTTAAAAGATAACAGTTGTGTTCAGTTATGTGAAAGTGCTGAAACAAGTTTAAAAGACTGGTGTCGTCGATTTTGCTACCGCATTTATGCAAAATGGACACAGTCTGGAAGAAGCACAGATAAGTTTCGGAAGAAACATGAGATTTGGCTACAGGCTGCAATTCAATGGCCGGAATTACAGAATGAAAATATGGAACCTTCTACAGAAAATATAAGTGACGTCATCGAGCCCATAATTTCTCCTGCTAAATCTAATGCTTCAACTTGTACACATCCTAGTCCTCGTAAATCTTTTGAGGACCTTAGTAACCGGCAAAAAAGAAGACGCACTGAAGATAGTCTTTCATGCAGCAGTAGCAGCGCTGAAATTATGTTTTCGGCCGAAAGGGCGCTTCAAAAGGCAGGACAAAGCGATACAGCTTATGTTATGAAATACTTGACGGAGAATCCAGAAGAGGCCTCAAAAATCAAAGCCTTCATTGAAGGTAAATCAATTCAGGTACGGGAAATATCCCCTTTGAAGGCATTGGCTCTTTATGTATCGATGAACTTATCGAAATGGCGCTATAACACTCTTCGGGATTTCAACACTCAAGAAGGAGCTCTTCAATACCCGAGTTACTACATGTTGGTTAAAGAAAAAATTAAGTGCTATCCGGCCAAAGAAGATCTCACAGTTACAGAGAGCTCTGCAAAAATCAAATTACAAGCCTTGATGGATTTAACCTCAAGAAGACTTATTAGGTCGTTAGAAACCCCTGTTGATCCCAATCAACAGCTCGTATTGACCAGCAAATGGGGTTTTGACGGATCATCTAGCCAAAGCATTTATCATCAAAGGACGAGTGAAGATGAGCAAATCGATCTTGCTAGTAATTTTATGATTAGTCTTGTACCACTGCGGCTCGTCTCAAAAGGTGTAACAATTTGGGAAAACGAGCGACCATCTTCCACTTCATTTTGCCGGCCAATATTGTTTAAGTTTATAAAGGAAACCAAAGAAAATGTGCAGAGAGAGATGGCTGAAATCGAAGCAGAGATTGAAGCCTTAACTCCATCCACCATCACTGATGGAATTAGTGTCAAACACCAACTGCTGTTGACAATGATTGATGGTAAAATTCATTCCATTATATCCAATACAGCAGCTTCAGTGTGTGACATATGCAAGGCTTGTCCTAAAGAAATGAATAATTTAGAGTTAATCAAAGATAAACACGCAAACGAGGACATGTATAAATATAGCTTAAGCACCCTTCACGCTTGGATTCGCTCAATGGAATGCTTATTACACATTTCCTACAAATTAGACATAAAATCATGGCAAGTAAGGGGTGATATAGCAAAAAGGCAAGTTGATGACAGGAAGAAAAGAGTTCAAGAGGCTGTAAGAAGAGAAACGGGCTTACTTCTCGATGTTGTGAAACAAGGCAGTGGATCCACCAACAATGGCAACTCGGCAAGGAGATTTTTTGAAAACTACACTAAATCTGCTGAACTGACCGGAATAGATGCTATGCTTTTAAGAAAAATCTGTGTGATCTTGCAGTGTATTTCATCAGGAGAGAAGATCAACGTAACTAAATTCCGAGAGTTCTGCTTTGATACTGCTAAGCTTTACGTGGAGTTATACCCATGGTATTATATGCCTTCTTCACTTCATAAAATTTTAATGCATGGGCCAGACATAGTTCAGAACATGTCAATTGTGCCCATTGGTTTTCTATCCGAAGAGGCATCTGAGGCTAGAAATAAAGATTTTAGAAAATATAGAGAGGGGCATTCTCGAAAGCATAGCAGTATCTCATGCAATGAAGATATTATGCACAATCTTTTACTGTCTTCTGATCCACTTGTTACAAGTATCCGTCCAAAAGGAAATAAGTTTGTAAAAAAATCTTCTTTTAAGGAATTTTATGAGCTTACGGATTCTGAGAAAAGTGATATCGAATTTGTTAACATAAATGATTTAGCGGACATCGATTCTGAATTTGAATTAATTGATGATGATGATGATGACGAAGATAATTAAATGATGTTATTGTTTTAAAATGTGTAACTTAGTAAATTAGAGCTTACATCTTAATTATTTATTGTACTTTTAATGAAACTAGGTAATTTATTATCAACTTACTTAAAAGTCATACTCTCATCAGTTCTTGTGAATATTTTTGTTAATATATATTTCTGTATATATATAATATATTTATAGACCTCTTAATAAGTCTGTCTGCGGTTTAAAGTAAATACAAATGGGGAAAAAACGTTTTTTTTTTTTAAATTTTCATTTCCTTTTATCCCAGAAAGTGCACATTTGGCGCACTATGTGTCTTAGTATTAAATATAGCTCTTAGTATTAGCATTATGATATTAGAGACCGCTACTTGAAACAAGCCCGGAATCAGGAGGGAGAGAGCTCGATACACTCATTTTCATAGTAAAATTTCACATTTTCTCAAATTACTCCCGAAATATGGGAGTTATGAAGAAATTCATCACCACAATTTATGAAGGCATTAAGTAATCGAATAAGATGGCATCATTAGTTTGGCATAATTTTACTCTTTTTTTTCGGACATGTCTACGTCCAACCGCTCCCATACATTCGTTCCACTGTGCGCCATGGGAGCCCCAACAAACCCCTGAACGCGTTGTTATACTGGACGCGCAGGGCATTGCAGGCTTTTTTAGTGTAATTGCTCCACAGGTTGCACGTGTATAACGTTTGGCAATAGCTTTTAAACAGTGTGACTTTTACATCACGTGAGCATCGCGCAAACCTGCGAGACAGCATGTTACCCCTTGCCGACAATGCCCTGCGCTCCCTATCCATGTCCATATCATCACTTTGATTCTCATTGACCCAGTGACCCAAGTACTTAAATTTGGACACTTGCTGTAGAACGGTTCCATTTAGTGCCGTCGGAGGAACAGGGTAGGTTTTAGACCCAGCCTTAAAAACTAGCAGCTCGCTCTTCTGAACATTGTACTTGAGCCCATGGGCCACTGAATACCGTTCACATATGGACAATAGCGACCTCACGGAACTGATTGAGGGGCCCAGCAGCACCATGCCATCAGCATAGCTAATATTTTTCGTAAAAACACCATCCACTGAACAACCGACACCAGCACTGCTGAGCTCCTCAATCAGTCCATTTACATATTTACATTTACCTATTCGACCCAAATGTATAGACAACTGATATTTTTTCTGCTGCAATTTTTTTTTTATGTTGAGAAACATGTTCAGTTTGATGGTCTGTAGCACACCCTTAAGGATGTTTATACCCTTTCCGTTACACCCTGTATAAATTTACTTTTATAATAAGTTATTTATTATTTAACTTGCAACGTTTGTATGTATACAAAGCTAAATTAGAACCACTTCTCGATGTCCGATTGAGCTGAAATTTTGCACCTTTGGTTCTAAGATCTTTTCGGTATTTTCATCATGGGTGTCATTTTCGTGGTTTTCGGGGTCGCTGATAACGAAACTGAGGCCATAATTGAAAATGGCGTCGACTAAATTTCTGGTATTTTCGTCATGGGTGCCATTTTCGCGGTTTTCGAGTACGCTGATAATCAAAATAGAAAAATGCGAAGATAAAAAACAGAAAAAAAAACTCATTTTTTTCTTCGGCGTCCCCTTACCATCCTAATTTAGTTAATTTATTATCGGTCTACAACATGTGAAATACCTTTACGTAATGTTTTCTGTAGTCTATTACAATAATACAATACAAATGCATGGCTGTATTGATATTAACTTACACACACACTTACACTTACATGTAAAATAATTACTATGAAGGTAATAAAAGGCTAGCCAAATCGTTTCAGCCGCAAAAATGATTTATTTATAGCAGGTACTGCAAAAACGAGAGCATTAAATATAAACTTTACAAGAACGATTTTTAATTAAATACGTAAACATAAAACGAAATGCTTGTAAAAGAATGCCTGAAAACCTCTAAATATTAAAACGTCGAAACCAGTTTACAGAGGCATGTACAGTGGTATTCGAGATCCCTTTAATGTTTTTTTTAGATAAAGACTTCTTCTGATGTTTAAATCTTTTGGAGGCAAATGGCCCTTTGAGGAAAACGTCATATTTAAAGAATGGCAGGGTTTGAGAAAAACAAAAGCACAACATTTCGTTGTGAAAGATTACCAACGGTTAATTTAGATTTATGATGAAAAACTTCGCAAGGTAGAACGTCGGTCAAACCCGTACGTACCATCTATAAAATTAATAGGATGAAAAAGCTAGTTCCAACGTAACTACTAAAGTGACTTAAACAACTACCGACGTGAAACCTAATAGGAATACGATAATATTATCACAGGTACTCGTATTAAAGAAAATAACAAAACAGTGAATCATTTACAACTAAGTCGATTAAGTCATGGAATAAATAAGCATATTTTATGCGCCTAAGGATCAAATGTATACAGCATTCATTACTATTGACACAATCTCAACTGGTCCTATAAGGATGGTGATAAATCATTTCCATTACACACTTATTAATGCATTTACATTTTAACTTCCCGATGATGAAAGAAATACAAATATAAATCGCAGAGCAAAGTTGTTTAAGTGATCAACTGATCAGCATCAATTTGGGATCAGAATTACATAGGGTTATTGTAGCTTTAGAAAATGGTAGTAGAAAAGTTAACAATTTTGCTACTGAATTCGATTTCATCGACAATCGCCTTAGGATATATGCTACAGTCGTGGCTTACCTAAACGCTTTAGCCCTAATGGCAACTTAGAAAGTTGGTGCCATCCTTTTGGGTCTTACTACGCAATATGTTCTATACGTACCCTAACAGTACTACGTAAAGTTGTTTTTCGTACTATACAGTTAGTTCAAGTACTTACGAACGATCGAATCGAATAACTGCACGAGCATGCCTGTTATAACAGCGTGGGTAGTCGAAGATGTTTATATGCATCGTAGATTGCATGCGAGCATCGTGTATCTAGGAAACTCGCCCACGCGACGAGTATGCCGTGTAAAGTAATATTCATAGACGATCAAGTGTACCAAATGATCACTATTGTGTTCATCGTGCTTTGGAAATAGAAGCTAACCTGAACATACAAAGCTAGTGTTCTGGAGAAGCGCTTCATCGATCATGAACTGAAATCTAATGAAAATGACAATCATTATGGTAGGACTTTTGTTGATTTATTAAATGGATAGATGATCAATTTTATGAACGTTGATGTATTACCATAACATGGGTACTAGTGTAAATGTGGCGACAATGAAACTACAAATATAATGCGTTACTGTTGTGTGAAAGATTATGTGGTTGGAAAGGGAGTGATTACTGACATGACGGCGAATAGAGATGATTGGCAGCAGACTTGCAGTGCTGACCCCAAATAAATAATATTGGAATTAAAGCAAGAGCATAATGACGAAGACCGTGTCCCAGTCTTCTTCCTAGAGTGTCGATGACAATTTAAATTGAGTCGGCTCAAAATATGACGACGAGTTTGGCAGTTTCTGTTGTTCTAGTGAACATGACCTATTTAATTCGCAAGAATTCTCTCCCAAGAAGCGCCACACGCAGCGTAGTACGTCAAGAGTGATTGATTTCTTAATAATTTAATATATTGAGTGACTCAATGATAAGTACCGATTGAATGTACTTTTGGCGAGGGCATTTATTAGACTAAATTTATTTAGCAATATACTATCAAGACTAATTATTAGAATTGTGAGGTTATATTTAAGCGTATGGTAAGGACCATCAATTTGGAAAGCTTTCTCTAGACCAACATCGAAAGACCAAAAAAAAATCTGCTTAGTTTTCAATAACGAAAATCATACCTCTACTAACTTACATACTGAAAAGAAAAACGTCATTTTAGTTCATTATTTATTTTCAAACGGTCATAATCATAACCTTTGCGGAATGATAAAAGTGAATCGTTATCTATTCCTGTCGTAATTTATTTGTTATTTGTTTTCGTCGTGACAAAACATTAATAACGTCATAGACGAGATATTAATATGCGTTATTGTGTACAATAATGTACGCAAAGTGATCGTTTGATCACGGACTATATCCATGACTATACGTTTTATTACGAATGCTATGTAATTGGCCGCATTAGTGTCATTAGTCGTTATTTTTAACGTAGCTCGAAATAACGCGCTAATTAACTCGTCACGCGGTCATATTTACCTAAGGCGACTGTCACTGGAACTTATTTAATTATCGCTTGTTAAAAATTCTATTTTGAACACCTGCTAAATAAGATTACTTGGTGCGTACCCCATGTTGAAAGTTTTTTTACGCTCGAGATTTGTGATTTAATTTACCTTAGTATCTTGTTGATAGCGGATATTAAAAGTTTGCGTCTGTTCAATCAAGTTTCCTTTGTGCTTTACAAGCGATACCGTTCGCGTTATTGTTTTTAAGTAGCAATAAAAATGCAGCATCTACTAAGTACTTAAACAAGATACTATATTGAGTAGCCTTATCTACAATAATAAAACACATTATCTTTACTATGCACTGAATCACTGCAGTTATAATTTTTTGGCACCGCACAGTGGAACGAATGTATGGGAGCGGTTGGACGTAGACATGTCCGAAAAAAAAGAGTAAAATTATGCCAAACTAATGATGCCATCTTATTCGATTACTTAATGCCTTCATAACTTGTGGTGATGAATTTCTTCATAACTCCCATATTTCGGGAGTAATTTGAGAAAATGTGAAATTTTACTATGAAAATGAGTGTATCGAGCTCTCTCCCTCCTGATTCCGGGCTTGTTTCAAGTAGCGGTCTCTAATATCATAATGCTAATACTAAGAGCTATATTTAATACTAAGACACATAGTGCGCCAAATGTGCACTTTCTGGGATAAAGAGTGATGTTTATTTTATAACACAATTTTTTTATTTTTTGTTTATTTTGTTGATTAAAACCGTTTTTCTAAAGGTTTACCTTATTACAATAACATTTCTGAGCAGCCAATTAGAGAAGATATAAGCTAATTAGGATATATAATTAGGGACTTAAGGTTTACATATAAAACTGATGCACTAATGATTACTGATAAGAACATTGCTATTATTTAATTACTAAATGGCTCTTAATACACTAATTTAG
This sequence comes from Cerastis leucographa, assembly GCA_963082945.1. Taxonomy (NCBI): domain Eukaryota; kingdom Metazoa; phylum Arthropoda; class Insecta; order Lepidoptera; family Noctuidae; genus Cerastis; species Cerastis leucographa. The sequence continues at coordinate 5,209,087 of OY720359.1, forward strand.
CATGCATCATTTACTAATTATCACAATAACTAATTACCTTGCAATATTTAACAAAGGATACCTGGGATACCTGGATTTTATATAAATAGGTCACTATTAGTAACTTTAAAATCAGTGTTGATTTACACCTCGTTGTATCCAAGCTAATCTCGCAATGTATTTTCCAAATTTTAATACAAATCTTGATATTCACGTTGCTTTATGCGCACGCGCACATAAAGATTTACGCGACTTTAACTATTTGTTCAGTGTTTTAAAAGATAACAGTTGTGTTCAGTTATGTGAAAGTGCTGAAACAAGTTTAAAAGACTGGTGTCGTCGATTTTGCTACCGCATTTATGCAAAATGGACACAGTCTGGAAGAAGCACAGATAAGTTTCGGAAGAAACATGAGATTTGGCTACAGGCTGCAATTCAATGGCCGGAATTACAGAATGAAAATATGGAACCTTCTACAGAAAATATAAGTGACGTCATCGAGCCCATAATTTCTCCTGCTAAATCTAATGCTTCAACTTGTACACATCCTAGTCCTCGTAAATCTTTTGAGGACCTTAGTAACCGGCAAAAAAGAAGACGCACTGAAGATAGTCTTTCATGCAGCAGTAGCAGCGCTGAAATTATGTTTTCGGCCGAAAGGGCGCTTCAAAAGGCAGGACAAAGCGATACAGCTTATGTTATGAAATACTTGACGGAGAATCCAGAAGAGGCCTCAAAAATCAAAGCCTTCATTGAAGGTAAATCAATTCAGGTACGGGAAATATCCCCTTTGAAGGCATTGGCTCTTTATGTATCGATGAACTTATCGAAATGGCGCTATAACACTCTTCGGGATTTCAACACTCAAGAAGGAGCTCTTCAATACCCGAGTTACTACATGTTGGTTAAAGAAAAAATTAAGTGCTATCCGGCCAAAGAAGATCTCACAGTTACAGAGAGCTCTGCAAAAATCAAATTACAAGCCTTGATGGATTTAACCTCAAGAAGACTTATTAGGTCGTTAGAAACCCCTGTTGATCCCAATCAACAGCTCGTATTGACCAGCAAATGGGGTTTTGACGGATCATCTAGCCAAAGCATTTATCATCAAAGGACGAGTGAAGATGAGCAAATCGATCTTGCTAGTAATTTTATGATTAGTCTTGTACCACTGCGGCTCGTCTCAAAAGGTGTAACAATTTGGGAAAACGAGCGACCATCTTCCACTTCATTTTGCCGGCCAATATTGTTTAAGTTTATAAAGGAAACCAAAGAAAATGTGCAGAGAGAGATGGCTGAAATCGAAGCAGAGATTGAAGCCTTAACTCCATCCACCATCACTGATGGAATTAGTGTCAAACACCAACTGCTGTTGACAATGATTGATGGTAAAATTCATTCCATTATATCCAATACAGCAGCTTCAGTGTGTGACATATGCAAGGCTTGTCCTAAAGAAATGAATAATTTAGAGTTAATCAAAGATAAACACGCAAACGAGGACATGTATAAATATAGCTTAAGCACCCTTCACGCTTGGATTCGCTCAATGGAATGCTTATTACACATTTCCTACAAATTAGACATAAAATCATGGCAAGTAAGGGGTGATATAGCAAAAAGGCAAGTTGATGACAGGAAGAAAAGAGTTCAAGAGGCTGTAAGAAGAGAAACGGGCTTACTTCTCGATGTTGTGAAACAAGGCAGTGGATCCACCAACAATGGCAACTCGGCAAGGAGATTTTTTGAAAACTACACTAAATCTGCTGAACTGACCGGAATAGATGCTATGCTTTTAAGAAAAATCTGTGTGATCTTGCAGTGTATTTCATCAGGAGAGAAGATCAACGTAACTAAATTCCGAGAGTTCTGCTTTGATACTGCTAAGCTTTACGTGGAGTTATACCCATGGTATTATATGCCTTCTTCACTTCATAAAATTTTAATGCATGGGCCAGACATAGTTCAGAACATGTCAATTGTGCCCATTGGTTTTCTATCCGAAGAGGCATCTGAGGCTAGAAATAAAGATTTTAGAAAATATAGAGAGGGGCATTCTCGAAAGCATAGCAGTATCTCATGCAATGAAGATATTATGCACAATCTTTTACTGTCTTCTGATCCACTTGTTACAAGTATCCGTCCAAAAGGAAATAAGTTTGTAAAAAAATCTTCTTTTAAGGAATTTTATGAGCTTACGGATTCTGAGAAAAGTGATATCGAATTTGTTAACATAAATGATTTAGCGGACATCGATTCTGAATTTGAATTAATTGATGATGATGATGATGACGAAGATAATTAAATGATGTTATTGTTTTAAAATGTGTAACTTAGTAAATTAGAGCTTACATCTTAATTATTTATTGTACTTTTAATGAAACTAGGTAATTTATTATCAACTTACTTAAAAGTCATACTCTCATCAGTTCTTGTGAATATTTTTGTTAATATATATTTCTGTATATATATAATATATTTATAGACCTCTTAATAAGTCTGTCTGCGGTTTAAAGTAAATACAAATGGGGAAAAAACGTTTTTTTTTTTTAAATTTTCATTTCCTTTTATCCCAGAAAGTGCACATTTGGCGCACTATGTGTCTTAGTATTAAATATAGCTCTTAGTAATAGCATTATGATATTAGAGACCGCTACTTGAAACAAGCCCGGAATCAGGAGGGAGAGAGCTCGATACACTCATTTTCATAGTAAAATTTCACATTTTCTCAAATTACTCCCGAAATATGGGAGTTATGAAGAAATTCATCACCACAATTTATGAAGGCATTAAGTAATCGAATAAGATGGCATCATTAGTTTGGCATAATTTTACTCTTTTTTTTCGGACATGTCTACGTCCAACCGCTCCCATACATTCGTTCCACTGTGCACCGTCGTAAACCATAAATGTGGAAAAATAAATCTTGCCTTTTTTTTTAAATTCTGACTTTTTAAACTTCAATCTTTCATGAAGGAATTGAACTCATCCCGCCATTTCTCTCGGGTCCTAACAGTTTATGCGGTGTTTGATAAAATGCTTTTTAAACTTACTCTTATCCTTTTAGTTGCCGTCTGCAGCCAAACTTCACAGTGTCTTCACATTCACACAAGGATGCACGGAAAAGTTTTAATACTGGAGCAAAGAATGCACAAAAAAGTTTACAACGTTAAAGTAAAAAGGTTTTAAAACCAAAAAGATCGAAATTCAAATCCGAAAAAAAATAAGATTTTCTTCTAACGCGCGCGAAAGCTTGCAGCTAACCTACTTGGTACAGCACACAGAGATAACTAAACGGCAGTGCGTGCGAGATGTAGATGTAACTCGCCGTATCTTATCCGAGTACTATAAATAGGTAATCTGTGCTAATCGGCACAGAGTGACGCTCGCTCGTATATCCACTGAGCCGACACTGATACGATTTTACGAGGAATACCTAGGGAACACCCATCGCTGTGAGTGTTTTACAGGCATGGATAAAAGAATGACTTTATAAAAAAAAAGGAAAAAAAAATGTTAAAATCCAATGTTATCTGAGTGTTTAATTTCCTTTTCACAGATTACGAGATGAAAAAAAATAGTAGGAAAATCTAAAGGATTACGTAGATAAATACGAGACGTAAAAGAACATTTTTTAAAAGGTGAATATCGTCACCGATTTTCTTGTCATGTGATTCAAGAATTTGGTTCACGTCCATTTAACCGTAACGAGCCATCAGCCTCATTTGATTGATTTGTAAGGTTCCGAACAAAAGAAAATCGAAACCTTTATTACAAGTAATTATTCATCACCGCATTTTCCATTTTAAAACCTCATCACGTCAATAATCAATTACATCAGCATGACGAATCTCCGTGATAATTCAAGGCAGTATCTATTTGCATCGTCTACCGGTTAAGTAAAAATACTTAATTGATTTCAACCCGTGTGATGAATGCTTGACATCCCATAGACACGTTACACCGGTGCACGGTGATAGAAGCTAGTTGCCGTCAGATGGCGCTAACTACCGCCAATCAATATCTCTGGAACTTCACTAGCTTTTAATTAGCAAGCCGATCCGCAGAATAAATTAGTGTAATTAACAGTCGTATGTATAGCTTTCGCTGGGATAATTTGTACTGTGAGATCTAGTCTTAGAAAGCCTTAGGAATCAGTTCACACGGCATCTCCATGACTTGTATTTTGGTTTCTTGTGAGACGAATGGTTAACTCTGGTGTACTAATATCTTATTTTATTAGCGTGACTTGCTTTGTAATCCTTGTGGCGCCATGAAAAATTATAGCAGCGGAAACTTTGGGGTTTATCATGTCATACTAACTAAACGCTAATCGTTTTATTCCGCCAAATCTAGAATTTGATCTCCATTTCTTACAATTTTTTAACGACATAAAGAAACACTAAATCGTATACATAGACAGCTAACCCCATTTAAGCGACATTCCTTCATTGTCGCGTAGCAGACGGATCGATCTTCTAACACAATATGCTATCCAGATACCTATGGGCAATGGTTTTATTAACCCTATACACTTAGTGTTCTCCATTGTTAGCCAAGCATCCCAAAATTCAGCACCATCAAAATTACTGTAGTGCTGCAGATCTTTTGACATTCTTCTTCTTTACCCGTCCTTTTATCATACTTTATCCGAACAGAATGTATAAATAACAATGACTTTGACAGGACGGTGCTATTAAAAACATATAAGAATTTGTCTCTAGAAAATGTATAGAAAAACCAAGATGGCGGCGATAGTTTCGACATAAGCCACGCGTCTAAATACCAACACAACTAAACATAAAAGAACTACGTACACCGATCAGGGAATTTGAGTAGGAGTATCTATTTAATATGGGAATTACAGACGATCTCACACGTGAAAGAAATATTCACGGTCTGCCAGTCTTTCAATTCTATCTATCACTTTCATATGATATGGACGCTTGAAGGCTGAGCGCCTACTGAAGTTGAATCGCGCCGGATATTGGCAGACGTTTCCGAAATATCCAGCTTTGAGAAGGGATCTTTTCGTGTGGATGGATCTATATTAAAGTGTTGTAGTGCCACTAGAAATGTATGATATAAATAGAATACTTACATAATCTACCGAAGCTAAGGGAGAGGCGCTTTCTAAGCTTTTGCATTTTGCTCATTGCTCCACCCCTTTTTTCTCTCATTGTCACGCCTGAAACAAAGATAAAAGATGTTTAGTTATGAAGGAAAACACAGATACAAGAATGTAATTGATAAGTGTTGTTTAGACGCAGCACCAATTTTCACCAACACCAGTAAATGGGTTAACGATATTTACCAGCACGCGTAGCATGACCACTGTAGAAACAAGTTTTATCTACGGAAGATTCGACATAATGACAGATAAACAATGATAAAGTGTTGTTTGTAGATTCTTCCGTCGACATAGCCCATTTGTACGGCGTTCATGCTACGCGTGCTGGTATGAGACCTAGCTAGATTGATTTTTCGCCCCAATAAAACGGCTCTAACGATTTCGATGACAGATGGAATACAGCGGATATTGCAACTGTCATCGAAATCGTTAGAGACGTTTTCGAGAACTTGATTACAAATAAATAAATAAGTATATAAAAACTAATATTACTCGTTTAATAGTAGGCCTAGCGTAAAATAAAAGGCCGTCCAAAGTTCCTCGATATAAAATTACTACCTACCTACTTACCTAAGTGCGATGGTACTCATTTTCTGATAACAATTAATCATTATAATCGCCCAGCAATTGGAACGGTCAGGAATAGAATTAATGATTATCGTCCATTACGATAATTAGATAAACCGTATTAAGTGAATAATTCACGATGACATTCCGTGTCATGACGTCAGCATGCATTATCGTAAACCGTTTCCACATGGTGTCCACCAATCGGGGATCCGTACAGAAACAGTTAGCAGTGGTAAATTTAATTAACATAATAATTGCAAACGTATTAATTAATAACACGGTACGATATATTATAGAGGGGGTAACAAACGTTGCGGATAGCGGCTAATAACTCAAGTTTATAAGCCGCAGTCACGGCAGGCTTCTGGTTGAAGCCCGACTGACGTGTGGCTAGTTTAAGCTTTCTGCTTATACACTAAGCTATACATGGAACAGTCAGTTATCACAAGGCACTAGCTTCAAAATGCATTTTACACTAAGAGCCAGTAACGAGCCAGTTGCTGCCTCGTTACTGTAATAGCTTGCTTATTGGCGTTGTGTCCGACAAACTTAAACGAGTGCTGAACGGCACTAGCCTTTACTTGCGTTGCGTGTAAGCTAAAATTCCACGTTCTAATAATTAACTTGACTTTCATGTGCTTTGTACACAGATCTCATGTTCAACAACACGTAACATAAATATCTAAATACCATGTTAACTGTTTTACTGGCATTTATAATGTAAGCTATGGTAGAGATGGCTATCGCGATGGCTATCAACGCTGTAGTACAGGAGATCACTCCTAAGTACGATAAATCATGTTTTAGGTACCTTTTTTTTTTTTTGCGGATGGGAAATCATCAAATGACTTCTCCCGCTCTGGGCGGAGCGGGAGGGAGTGTCAGACTTGACTGACTAAAACCCACCCATGTTCCTTCTAAGCCCTTTGTGTTCCAGGGCCGCGGTATCTCTTTCGAACATCCCGCAGCCATGTTTTAGGTACCTACCATCAAAATTCTGTTCGCAAATTCACTTGGATAGAATCCAAGTGTTAAGAATAAAACAATTGATCCATTGAAATGTGAATTGTACATAGATAGTCGTAGAAAATATAGTTACAAACTAAGTACGCATTATTTCAGTCCCGTTTTATTTTTCAGAGAACTCTGACACTAGCTCTTGCTTTTTCCGCTTCATCTATGTTTTCACAGTCACAGCGCAAAAAGTAGATTGCGAAAACGGTGAAACTAAGTAATTATTAAAGCCTTTTATTTTCATGGACAAAATTAATAACAAGAATAAAAATCAATAACTATTTTAATAATTGATTTCAATAGAAAAGAAGTCGGCTATTATACTGCGGCTAATTGAACGGTTAATTTAAAAAAAAAGACCTATTGAACTAGGTGGAACTAGTTAAATAGTTTTTATGTTTTGTTCAGCAGATAAACGAGGAGTCTCATTTTTAATATCAAAATATTGAATGATAAAGAGCTGGTAGGTAATATTTTATGAGTGTATTTCCATCAGGTGCGTTAACTTAAACTGACTGAACTCATCATCAGCCTATAATGTTCCCACTGCTGGGACACAGGCCTCCTATCAATGAGAAGGAGTGGGCTGTAATCCACCACGCGGGCCCAGTGAGGGTTGGTAGATGTCACATGTCTTCGAATTTTCATTGAACTCATTCAATAAAATTCTTTAAGATTTGCGAAGACTTGGATTCATGACTCCTGTCAATTACTTAATTTTATTCGTTCATCTATACAGAAATGTGAAACATTTTTTTTTATACTGGTAAGTGTGCCCTATCATTTATATTATATTCTCTATTATCAGAATTAATATGCATTTTTATATGCATTGCAAATTGCATATGCATTTGATTAAAAGATTGTATTGTGATCATTAAAATTCTTTCAGCAATGCCAAATTTCATTTTAATTTACCTACTTCTTTGAAACGAAATCATTTGCAGATTTTAACAAATACCTACCATAATTTATTGCAATGCAATGAATATACTATCACTTCACGCGTAGATTTCACGTCATAATCGAGTTGACGCAACAACGCACCTTCAAAACATATTGAATGCATTAACCTATAGAATATAATAAATAATCAATACAATCGCATTCACTCAATCATTTGATACAAGGTTCTCAAAGAATAATTAATTTACTCTTAGTACAATATGTCTACCTAACGAACGACACTCCATTTACCTAAAAAAATAAGAATCGTGAGACATGTCTCTTAAATCAGATGAAGAAAAAAGAATATTCTTATTGAATTACGTTGCGCTATGATTCATAGACTGCTAGCTAGCTATAGGTACTAGTGATGTATTGATTCCAACGATTTTTTTCTTCTTAAATTCGCAGACCTTTAACTTTTTTTTACTGCTTTTTTTACTCTGCCAGCAATGTCATACTGTTTGCCACTGTTCGAAACTGCACGTAACCGATGAGACATAAAGCAAACAAAATTGTAAGTGTGTGCGGTACGCGTTCAATGATCCTAAGTATGTCGGGACGTTTCGGTATACAGTGTTATCGTACACAATTTCACGACAACTACTACGAAATTACACTATTGGTGTCGTAAAGCGGCGAACTTTTCCAACTTTAACGTAGCAGGCGACATTTTCTTTGTAATGATTGGGCGCATGCTCATTGACGGTGTGCCAAGAATGCCGGGCGCCGCACCGTCGACTCCACGCTGCCGCCACGCCTCGCCTTCGTCAATAACAACATTGTCAACAAAAACTTTACTTCCATTTAATTCACCGCAGCAAAGAACCCAATTTCGGTACAATGCAACATCACTAACATAATTTAGAATTTGGACATCCAAATCCATAAAAGTCAACGTTATACACCCAATATTTATTTATATGGACGTTATGAAGCAAGGTTAGCGTTCTGAAATAAAATTTCCTGAGAAACGAGCGTAATCCGTAAAATTCAATCGTAAACTTTACTCTCAAGAATTCTGTCTGGTTTCCTTCAGCGTGTTGGCTCAGGGCCCAGTATAAGTCCAGACCGCAGTCCGCAGTCATCAAGCTCTACGAGAGACGAAGCGAGCAAGTCTTACTGCACTGACCTAGAAAGGCGAATTACTGCTGTATGAACACCAGCTCTCATCTCACGTCTTAGTCCATGATAACGACGGATTTTATGAACTTAGCAAATGGAAAATTTTATAGATCCACTTGGATTTCCAATTTATTGGACAAGCTTCATACTCATACTATCTTCACGATGAAAACAGATTTAATATTGCCTGTTACATTATACCTGGAGAGTACTGGAAACGAATTTATTTATAGCAATGTTTGCACACGTGGGACATAATAAGTTTTACCTGTCGGGCCAAACACGACAAACAATGTTCGGGTTGGTTGTGCTACGAGATTATTGCGGCTTGTTGATTTATGATCGTGTTATCGAACGATAAGGTTCAGTATTGTGTGACGAATGGGGTTCAATTCGTCCGGCGTCAGTCAACAGCCCTACGCTTCAGGCTGCACAAACATGACCACCATGGGCAAACAGCCACGATGTCAACGCTATCTAATCTGGAAAGCGCCAGGAACAATATGTATAGCGTGGGTTACACAAACATTACCAATATACCGTGTTATATCACGCAGACATATTTGCTGGGCGCGTGCAATCGTTATGTGTATCGATAATGACCATACCTAGCAAATCGATCGGTAATCGCTAGTGAATTACATAAGGGTTTGAGAAATTCTGATTAAGATACTATACTACAGTGCAGTACAACAGAGAAGGTTTCTGAAATGTGAATACGGATATTCTGATGGAGCCAGTTATTAACAGAACGATAAATTAGCTCATTGTTCATGCGTATGAGTGCATTTAACGATAATCTGCGCTCATATCGTATTTCACTTAACAGAACATTTTACCTGCCAATCGAGGAGTATTATCCATTATAAATGATGTTTAAAGTTCACATTACGTTTCAATAAAAGTCGTTTATGAACAGATTAATGATTCATAAATCAACCGCAGTGTAAGTACTCTTCATTTTACCGCAACATCCTGGGCACTGAGAGGAATTGGGCCGGGATCCGATTCACTGCGTTCTGGCAGCTGCACAGCAAACGTGTCGAAATACGACACAATTGAATAAGCTCGCATCCATTGAAGGTTCCGTTACAGCCGTTTTAGAAACACTCAATCCACTTACGTCAATGCAACCGCACGGGTGAAATTCTTGGAAGGGTTACATTGAACGTAAGGAAGTCCCTGTATATGATGGTAAGCTGTGTTTACATAGGACAGTCGTAAAGTTTGTTCCGGACTATAAAACTTGTTTCTTAGAAAGGGGGACGGTTCCGTGACATGTGACAATGTCTGACAGAGGTCTTAAAATATTTTTGCAAAGGGATTTAACATGGCCTTCTGAATTGAAGTGCCACCAAATATATACGGCATAGTTTTAAACATTACGTGTTAACGACGTAAGTGTTATAGAAATCAGTAAATAGAAATGAACTAATAACAGTTCCGCATGCCGGGACTGTCCAATGAACTCATTCCCGACGCCCCCCACGCCTTCTCGTCCACACCCGTATCACTATGCGACAAATATCAGAATAGGCCCTGCAGATAAACATTATATTTCCGTGAAAACAGCGTGATTTATACGAACTCTAATGTTACAGTCGTAACGCACGAATACGGCGAAAAAATAAATGTCATACCCTGATTAAAATAATATTTCAATTTATTTGCGAGGAATTGCTTACGTGCACTCTGTCACGTTTACGCAAAACAACAGATGACATCAACTGTGCTAAAATGTTTTGATTTGGAACTTGCACAAATCTTAGAACAAACACGTCCATACTTTACATGTATGATATGAACCAAGGACTTGTGAAGGCGACGAAACAAGAAAATTGTAAAGAGAATTGAAGACAAGCGCGTGGGCCTACGCCTACATCTAGACCATGAAATAAACAACATGTCGTTACAAGAATTACAACACAAAATAAACGTAAGTAGGTACATAGAAAATATCGTAACGTTGACAAACAATCATCGATGTCAGATAAACAGAACACATTGATTCATATTCAATTTACCTGATAACAGCGAATGTTTGTGCAGGCTTATATCATCGATACTGAGAATCTTATCATTACTAGGGATATAGTTCATCATTCAAATTTTGACCATTTGTACACAACACTTAAACCAAACAGAGGTCGAAAGTTAGTAAGCGACACCAAAGTCAGTATTTTAATGAAGTTACCGCTAAGTCACGTACAAAGTATTGGAGTTCAATATAATTAAGCTCAACTAATGACAAAACGTTATCCGGTCGTCTGCAATTTCCGTAGTGACCTATTTCCCTCCACTTCTATCGAGTTCGGGATGATTAAGCAGCTGTTACCTCCCGTCTTTGTCTCTGTATGAGATGCTACGTAGAACGATATGCACTATACTGTATTATGTCCGCAACTTAATTGTTAATGTGATCTTACGACAGTATTTTGATTCAATCATTTATTTACAATCAAGAATGACTAAAGCCATGACTTAAAGTTTTTGAAATTCAACCGTTCTCATCAAGTTTAACACAAAGTAGCCCAGTTTTGCTATATTTCCACTGGCGGTATGCACCAATAGGGCTTGACTAAGTAAGCCCAAGTCAGTGAGTGTGACAAAATGCGGCGGGTTACCGTGGCCGACGTGCGAAAGTCGTTCGTCGACCTTGCCGTGAGCGTCGCGGACCGCAGTGCGCCCGCGCAAGCCGCGTGCCATTCCGCCTACTGCACACGGCTGTATAACATAAACTTACCAAACCGCCTGCGCATACTGTCCTAAGTGACCGAGATGAAAAACTCAAGAATAATAACATCAAGCAAGTGTTTCATAACAGCGATGATTGAGCTGTGTAAACAAAAGCTAAAAATAGGTGCGAAAGCAATCCATAATAACAAAGAATTTCCTGCATTACGAAGTCACATACATATCGTTATATCGAAATGTTTAATGACGTTGGGACACGGACAAGTGAACTCAATCAATCAACTACATCGAAATGTATTCACTATTCATAATGAGTATTTCTCTGCAGTAATTATTGAGTTAACCATAACAGTCCGTCTGGCAGTCAGGAAACACTTTTATGAAACACAAGCTTATGCCCGCGGCGTCGCCCGCGTGGAGTTCGATAATTGTCCCACGGGAACATACTATCGGGATAAAAAGTATCCTTTGTGTTAATCCAGGTTATAAACTACCGTGTGCCCGTGTGCCACATTTCATCCAAATACATTCAGTAGTTTTTGCGTGAAAGAGTAACAAACATCCATCCATCCTCACAAACTTTCGCATTTATAATATTAGTAGGATATTAACAGGCCTTAAAAACAATGTGTATGATACCTAATGATGAATAAAGCTATTTAGTAATCATGGTGATAAATCATCTAGTTCAAAAATATCTTAAGCCCTCGGGTTTTTGGGATTGAAATTTATTTGGAATTCCGCAGAATACAAAAATAAACTTTTATGACCAAGAGCACGTGTTAAAAATAAATTTAGTCCCTTCATATCGATGTCATAATATTAATTTGGTTGTAAGATATACAGGGTGTAACGGAAAGGGTATATACATCCTTAAAGGTATGCTACAGACCATCAAACTGAACATGTTTCTCATCATAAAAAAATTTTTGCAGCAAAAAAAAATATCAGCTGCCTATACATTTGGGTCGAATAGGTATTGTAATTTTCTATGGGGCAGCAGATATTTTTTTTGCTGCTAATTTTTTTTTATGATGAGAAACATGTTCAGTTTGATGGTCTGTAGCACACCTTTAAGGATGTATATACCCTTTCCGTTACACCCTGTATAATATCCAACTTTTACTTCTGGTAGATAGACATCTTCCCAATATTATCAGATGCTAGGAAAATTGAACAAACAAAGCTTATTTACGATATCTTTAGTTGTAGATGAATAGTAAGATATTGTGACAGTGCTAGCGCCAGTAATGCCAGCAACTGAAAGAGCGTTTGAACTGAAGCCAAAAATACAATTCCAGTAACAAGCACATACGAACAGAAAACCTAATACTATAACTATATTAACATGCCCCAGAAAATTACTTTGTTGCTTATGGAATATTAAATTTGTACGTAGTCAGAATAATATAATTTATTTGTTACTTTCCCTAATACAGCATGAATTCCTAAAATCCCAAACGTTTTCCTTGTTTTGTGGGGACAAATGCCACTTCGATCCATAATTTTTCAAAAACCCTGATTAAAAACGCATTTACAGTACAATTCTACGACTTAAGTGTCTGTGTCCCTGAAAACCCACCTATCACACGACATGAACACAACTTTCTCATGAAATTTTGCCCATTCCACAATAATTGTTTGTTTTTTAATTTTAAATTAAATGCATATTCCAAGAGGTAAATTAGAAACAGTACAGGTAAATTGATTTCCTGAAAGTTCATTGCTCATTCTTTCCCCAGAAAAGATTTTATGAGGAAACAATTAAAATACTGAGAAATAGAAATAAATGAAAGCATTATAAAAAGCTTGTTAATAAAAAAGGTTCGAGAACTTTTGTAATTTAGGGTGTTACCACACCAATCGATCGAATGTCGATCGATAGTAGAATGGATTAGTCGATGTCAATCGATTCGGTAACACCCTTAGCTACACGTGGTATTTTCTTCTTTCTTCTTATCCATCTTCTTACGAAACACTGCGGATTCCGTAATTCGCCGAAATACAACTCTTTCCAAAAACTGTTCTCCTGTAGCAATAACCAGACTTAACAAGACTAATAACCGCATGCATCATTCACAAAAAAAAAAGTATGTTAAAGGAAGCAACAAATGATGAATGTGCTAAAACATGACGATGTGTCCAATTGGTTACGTAAGTACGAGCGTGGGTCAAATCTAGGTCTCGAAGGCGGCATATGTTCTAATGATTCATACACTCGGCATTCCAAATAACGTAAATCGTAATATTGATTGACCTGACTCATGGCTTAGAATCATGATGATGATTCCCTTCAATCAGAGCTCGATTCTGTTTATACTTCTTCTAACATTAGTCATTGCCTCACAAGACTATTTTACGTGGATATAAATCTACCGTTCTAATACGAACAATACGTAAACTTCGCTTTTAAAAATATGGTTGTACTGGTAGTATGATTCATAAAAAACCGGACAAGGGCGAGTCGGACTCGCCCACCAAGGGATCCGTTGTTTTTTTATGATTTATTTACAAATGTACAGTTTTCAGTTTTTTTCCTATATTTACTTGCAGTATAAGACGATATTACTTGCCAAATTTCATAGTTCTTGGTCAACGGGAAGGACCCTTTACATTTTGATTTCCTTGAGAGTGTCGAAATATGCGTTTTTTGCGGCATAAACGGCTGTATCTTTTTTTACGTTAACTTAGAAGTTTGATTTTTTTCGCAGCTCGAAGGGACTGTAGATCTACATAGGTACTACATAATTATATGGTTTTAATCTAAACTCGAAACTTCTACGCATTCTCGAGATAAAGGGTCTTGACAGACAGTTACACGGACAACAAAGTGATCCTATAAGGGTCCCGTTTTTTCTTTTTGAGATACGGAACCCCAAAAGAAGAAGAATTTGCTTTTTTGAATGAACAAGCTTTTCTTTTAAAGTAGTGTTTTTAAGTTGCTATCACACTTAACCGGTTTAAAAATAATGTACATACAGTCAGACCTCGCGCAATTGTATGTTTCAGACAAAATTGTGTGAGAAATACTTTATTATTTATGTAGTTTCGTAACTCCACCAAGGACATGAAGATAGCATTGTTTCAGCATTAACGAATACTACGAAATATTACATTAAGAGCTAATAAAATAATAAAAACAAACAGTCGTTAAGAAACACAATATTATTTATTATCAAGGTCTCAAAACTCAGAGAGCTCAGATTTCATTTAATATCTGCTCAGGGTGTTACGACATTTCAAATAATTGAAGTTTCAGATATTTTTTTTATGTTAAGCATCGGATTTTATGTTAAGATTACCGTCCAACCAATGACAAACAATATAGAAGAGCCAATAAGATGAACATTGAAACAATTGTCATACATAATTATACATAGCGTCCATTAGGGGCAAGGCGACAACCGTACAATAGGGGGGGTGATAAAACTAAACGACCCATTCTCGCGGAGACCATAACTATAATAGAAGATGAAGAAAAAACGCAATTCAACTTGGAATCAGACGCCCAACGTTACGTCAAATACGCTCGAAGAATATTAATTCGCTTCCATTTTAATTTCTGATTGAGTTGCAGGTGTTTCGGGGCCCCAACCTTTCATTACATTTAAATCGGCTTGCGCACCACAATCGGTACCTGATAAGAATTGCTTAAAAGAAATGCTAATGCTGGCACACGTATCGGACCGTTTATATGGTCAACAACTGAATGATTAATTTCACGAATACAAAATAACAGACTTTAATCCAACACTTGTAATAACAGTTTGAAAATGATATGATAACAGTGACACACATTGAAAAAGTGACACACAAACATGAATAACAACAAAGGGGAAAATTACAGATTGCGATACCACGTCCGCCTTTTAAATGCAGGTCGATCCCCATATCTTGTCATATCGTACAAGTCAAGTTGCGCAAAAAAGAAGACGAAGTTATTCGTATGCTAAGCTGAGGAAGATCTAGATTCTGCAACTTTATCTTACAAAGGAGCCCATTGAGGCGCGAGTGCACAAGCCGCGACCTCGAACCTGTGACCCTGCATACAATGCGAACAATTGTAATGTAAATGTGGATTGAACCCGTTGTGCCACTCGTACTCTGGTACCGATTGTTGTCGAAGTTCGCACCGAATGAGCTCGTAACTCATTTCACGTAGAAAACGACGCTGAGCTTCGTGAATCGCAGATACGCACACGTATCACTACCGTTCATCTCTGTGTTATTGCGGAAGCCAAGCTATAACTTACAGATGGGTAGGAATACAACAATACACAGGTAAGCAGTTGTTGAAAGTTTGTAGGTACTGTATACACCAGAATACACCTGGTTTTCCCGACATAGAAATAAGTCTAAGATGCAGGTGAACGAAATGATCTTAAGTCTTAGTTTTATTGCATACAAAGACCGAAGATAAATCGAAAAATTTTGATTCCATCGAATCGATTTTGCGGTTTATCGACATTGATGCTAAGGCCAATAAACTAACTACCCTCAACCACTCAGTGAAGACTAACAATTATTTACACCCGCTTCCAAAGAAGACTCAAAAACTAAGTAAATCTGCATTCTCAGTCACCTCTATAGCGACATCAACTTTCATAATTCCCACCGGCTTGCTAATAAAATCATAATAACTGATCTCATGCATTAAATACATTGAGATTTTATTAATTCTCAGATCGTAGTGGAAAGTCGCAGTGAAATCGAAAAGTAACTCTTTTCTCATCTTGAATAATAAAAGGCAAGACTCACATGCTTGCATATAAAATAATGCTCGTAATTCTATTAATACCAACGCGTGTAAAATCTTTTTAAATCCGATTATATTTAGACAGGTTTAAAGAACACTCAAGAATGTCAAATAAATGCCGCCATAATCATTACAGAAAGAAATTTATAAATTCTTAAAGAAGTTCTGATACGCGGTTGGATGATATATTGCACATTTGAAATGAACAAAAAGAATACATTTGAGTGAGATGAACACACTTAAGAAAACCAAGAAAGCGAAACAACGTGCATTAACTGTCGTTAGTCAAGTTCATTAATTATCACGCGAGCTATATCATTATGATAGGCGAGGCTCATTAACTGTTACTAAGGCTGATTTTCTATTAAAACACAGATTTACTTACTACCACCAAGATAAGATAAGACTAACTCTCGTATATGTAACGTTATCTTAAACATGATGATAGTATATTTAGAACGTTAACAGCCATTTGCTTAACCTAAAAATGTCATGAAGCTGTTAGCACATGAACTCGCCTGACGACTAAAACTTCACCGAATAGTATATGCATAATAATTCAAATTTGATCCAGCTCAATAGAAAATATATACAATATCAGAACACAATAAGGCCGATGGAGTATATACGTAGCATTATTAACAAATCACGATGTAGAAACATTACGTTGATTTACAGCACAATCTACAGCCTGTCTCCATCTGCGCGCTATCTTAAATGCAACGTGCATTCGAACAAGCCGATTTCGTGACTGAAGCAGATATAAAGTATATTAATGCAAGTGGTACAATAGTTTCCATATCATTGTCGGTTGCCGGCGCGGCGGGCCCGGCGAGGCGTGGCCAAGTCGACGCCGCTGCCTGCTCAACCGGCCGTTCTGCGCTCTCCCTATGGATTTCAGAATTATATGATTACTACGTTTAGAAATCCGAGGAGGATTACTCATTTGTAATGGACTCTTGTACGTTGGCGTGATTTCGTTATATTTCTCAGTTCCGTCGACCTTCTTCGTGTAATTTATGTGATTAAATAAAAGAAATCCAATATAATTCACGTAATGTTACGTTTAATTGCGTTTTTATTTTGTAATGAACGACAGTCACGTAACAGAGCAATAACACAAAAACTGGACAGAAAATCTCGGTTTTATTTGTTCTTCCTTGAACTCGGAAAACGAAATAAAACAAACGCAGGCAGACATCCAAAAATCGACCCCTAATTTACATATCGTGGAATACAAGAGTTATGAGTACAAACTAGTAGGGTCTGCATCCATACGCAATGGGGCATTCGCTGTCGGAACATTTCAATAGTAGGTCCTGATTATGTCGTTACAATATACGTTCTACACTTGTGTTACGGTGGGACGTTGTTAATCCAACATGTTAAAAATAAACATTTGAACGGCTCGTACAGAAATATTGGCCGTATTATTTATTTTATCATTCTCTTAGAATGATACAGCATTGTTTGTTGTAGTAACGTAAAACTAACTGCACATCGGACGGAGCACGAAGTAGTTTTTGCCGTCCTGAAAATTGCCTATAATTGCTCCTAACAAGTTCCTAGAGTAACTTAGTGCGTGTCACGGAGAAACAAACCATGCACACTTATGGAGGTAGATAAATTCCGCAGTGACCGAGTCGACAAGTTTTGATTATTCCAACATTCCAAGGTCCAATGTAACGAAAATTTTTAAATGTAACGTTCAGAACGTGCTTAGATCACAGTTATTCATGCATAATATACCAATTTGATTACACATCTAAAACAAAGGCATTTCATTGAAAACAAAGATTGTTAGTATTCGGAGAGGCCGTTTCAATTGAATGCGCTTTTTGCATGATATCGAGGTACAATTCGTAGGGCGCAATTGAACGGCGCTGTTTAATTTGCGGTTTGTTTATCATTTGCATTTGCGATTTCTGGGCAGTGCGAGCGTTTTGTCAGATAGGAAACGCTATCAGAGCAGCTTTGAATACGAATCATGTTAAATAAGTGGATATTTTAACACATTATAATAAAATTTGAAAACCCGCACTCTTTTGGAGCGGGTAAACTTTTCCTTAATTTAGAAGTGGTTTCAAGGACCAAGGTCTTGGTAGGACTAAAGAAAAAGGAACAAAGCAAATCTGAAGAGTATTGCCGAACGAGAACTTCTGGAAAATAACTAATAAGGTTGGCATTATTATGTTGAAACAGGTAAAAACTACTAAAGCTTACGACAACACATGGTGTGTCGAATGCAACTGTGCAACTTCTTGTTAACGGTCGGTATGGCAGGGACAAAAAACTAGTCGTGGCGGGAACTCGGCGGAACCGCGGAAGGTAGCGGCCATTGGGAACGGCATCCGAGAATCTATAGAAACAGTGGTGATTACAGCCTCACACTCGCTTAATCACTGTAGAATGGAAAACTTACCGTTTTGCGATATTAGTCGGAAGCGCATGGCAGTAACATTAACGTTTATGTGAGAATTCCTTGTTGGGCAAAGAAAGATTTTAAGAGATGAATTTCATGTTTTATAAATCTATAGGAATAATTTCGGCTGTACTAATAACGACTTTAAGAAACAACATTGGCGAGACTTAAAATTCGTCTCTAAGAGGAAATCGTGATAAGAACACCTGATTGAACTACAGGTAAAAGGAATTAATCGTTCTCGTCCTCCCGGTCGTCGACCCGAGGCGCCGGCTGGTGGCACCTGCGCCTGCGATGCCTGCTCCGAACTGCCGGAAAAGGCGGATGCCACCAAGGCCGCGAGCTTTTTAGCCTCTGACTCATTCTCTTTCAACTTCTGCCGTACAAGTTTTGAGCATTTCCGTATAGCATCAAGTTTATTTATTAAAAAAGGTTCACCAACAACTTCTGTGTACCTATCTTAAGTATAAGTTTAGGCGCCAATTACTGGTCAACCAGTTATGATTCTCTATGGAACGTCTTTCTTTTTTTTTCCATTTGCAATCGGTCGTCAGAAGATAAGCGAATTTTTTCCAGCTAGTCTTTCTTATATGACAGAATAAACTTAATGTTAGACAAAACAGAACGGTATGAATTATTTATGCTTTCTTGTTCTTTTACTTTTTATAAATGGAAAATAGGACATTTAACTCGAAAGAAAATACTTAACACTCGTCGCCAGTCCCATGCTTTTCATTCACTTCGTATTGTTTCAGGTTAGCAAATTCTTTTCTCGTAACACATACAATAACAACAGCCAAGAAAGCGTTTAAGTGTACCAGTTTTTGGATTCTCCTTCTGACAGATATCACCGTAATAAATGAACGTTGTTTGCAAAAAAGAAAGTATACTTTCACGTAGGTACATTTCAACCAGCAATATCATCGTTCACAGAATACTACGAAGTAATTAATTCGGTTCCAACCCAAATTACTAGCAGCTTATAGATGCAAAATTACTTAAAACGAATATTTCCTAACAGGGAATGTCTTCAAATCTAGATTTAAAGCAAGAGCTGTAAAATGTGGCCTTCACGGAACGAGAACTTTTTGTTCTCATTGTAAATTATTATCGAAATCGCACACAAAAACTCAGTTTCTTCAATAATAATAAACGGTCTGCAATTCTAACAATAGCGCCGTACATTTTCACAGTAAATCATAATATTAATAATAGCTGAATAATGCTTTATCGATACTACATTTATTATACTTACACGAACAGCTTATTGTATAAATAAAACAACAAACATGAACACTTGTATGTACAGTATATGTATGGTAATTGGTAAGTACAGTTTGACACGTAATACTTGTAATAAGATAAATACGCATCCAGTATTTGAATCACCATAAGTGCAGCAGTAAACTCAACACGAAGGGGAGCCACGTAAGTACACGAGAATCTAAATAGCTACCTGCCAAGAGATTGTTTTACAATTCTCGCAGTAGTGCTGTCTGCAGACCCGTTTTTAAACAAAAGAACTACAATGAGTGTTATGAATTATGATTGAGATTTAACAATCACAGTGCTTCATCATACTGTTGTGATGTCAATACATCACGATTACTTACAGGCAATTGTTAGACGATTAAAATAATAAGCAGATATTTTTTTTCTAGAATCAAATCAGAACACTTCACATTACCTTCGGAAATCGTGGGCAGCACGTTGACAAAGTTAACAATTCCGACGCCTGTTAGCTGACTCATTCACCAAAACTAACTTATAACAAACACTTGAAAATAACGTCTGCCTACTAACGGCAATTCTTGAAAACAAACAACCGAAAACGGAAACACACTTGACACCTTATCACGTAGCCCACATAGATAAAAGTGGTAAATTAAGTTTTTGGCACTTCAGATTTTTGCAATCATATCAGCAAACGTTGCATCTTCAAAAGAAAAGTACGGTAAAAATTAGAAATTACTACGGTGGCTGACCACTGCGCACACTTTTTCCATAATAAGCGAGAGAAATGGTAAACTATCACATGAGAGCGGCCTAGATATTTATGTTGAGTCACGTTGGATGCGCGTACGCCGTGTTGTCGGTGCGAAGCGCCGGGGCTTACTGGCCGGCCAGACAGACAAGTCAAGCCAACGCCCGTTCACCAGTTCACCTACTCTTATCTTTCGATGACTGTGTATGTGGTAGTACTGGTGGTACTTGCTTGCTTATTCCTCGCTTCGCTTACTTGACTGGTTGCTTATACTGCATCGAATGTAGTTTGTTGCCGCGCATGAATTGCACTACGTCCAATACAACACGAGAAAAGCACAAAACGGTGTTTTACAATTCTTTACCTCCTTTTCTTTTATGGCCTTTACTAATCACATTGGATCGACGATAAAATTAAAGTAATTTGTACGTAGAGAAAGACAGCTTGATTAAAGTATCAATATTCTAGAATTCTTTTAAACGCTGCTTTGTTGTCATTCTGAATTTATGTGAAACGGTTTTATAAACCGTCTAGTAATTCGTTCCATCCATTCGAGATCGTTTGGAGCGATATTTAAAGTTAGATCACAAAGAGGATGGATTACTCAAGTCCTAAAAGTCCTAAGATTAAATGAGGATTCAGATGATTATTTGATGCATGCAGTCTAGAAATCCCGCAGTTCTTTAATCCGATTCATCAATTTAGCCTGCCGGAGCCTGATGCTGAACATAGGCTGGTTTCAAATAACACCTTGATCCTGCACCTGGTGGCTGAGGTATTGCTAAAATTATTATAGATACGTACTGCGAATTTAGACCAAAGATAATATCTACAATCTACATTACATTTCATTATCTGAAATATTAATAATAATTTTTAATGATTTTGGGGAAACATTATATTGATAACATTTTTCCTTATTGACGAATGCTGGCAGATTCAGCATTCCTAGAAAAGTTATCTACCCAACAAATATTGTCGTAATTAATAAACAACGAATGCAAATATGTCATGATAAATTATAGAGTTTAGAGTCAATAGTATAATTGCCTATAACGTTACCGCTACTGGGACACAGGCATCTTCTCTGTGAGAGGGAGTGGGCGATAATCCACCACGCACGCGTGCGGTTTCGTGGACACGATAAAAAATGAGCAATTAATATAAGGCCGATAGATTCAGACTACGTCAATTTTAAGACTATTTACTATCTTAATCACAAATCGCCAGCACGAGGTCAGAATGAGAAACTAGACGCTGGTATATTAAATGCTAATATTATACAATAAGGAAAACATTAGGTATAGGACGCAAAGTTAAATAGCTTTGTGTATAACATTATTGCATCTAGTAATTTTTATTGCAATCATTATGAGTTATTTTTAACGTATAGGGAAGTGAAAGTACAAGCAAGATAGAAGACACGTTTGGCTTTGACATTACTTTTTTTATTTTATCGAGCGTACGAGTATGCGTGTATTGGATGGTTTATAAGGAAAGAAATATTTTATGCTCTTTCGTGATCACAACAGAATGATGGGCATGGACTAAACATCTGCCATTTAACCACTTACTTTCGCTAAACTTCAAGAGCCCAATGTCCGGAAACAAAGATGCAAAGATTTTATTTGTTTAGTTGAGAAAGGTGGAAGCGAACCACCTGGTCCATCCTGCGTCCTGTACATGAATTCAAAGCAATATTAAGCCAGGATAAAAATAGTTATTCGAATTCATCCATTGGCAGCTAACCTGTGTCCAGAATAATTTCTTAAAAAACCGAAGTCGGTTTATTGTGACATTGTTTCAGGAAATCGTAAAGATAGCGTCGGACGAGACATTATTGAGGAAATGTCAAAGAACTCGTAAAATTCGGATTCGATTAGCCCATAGTCGTAACTCGGAATGGACTAACTGTTACATAAAGTGGATAAAGCTACATTAAATAATGATAAACCTAAGAAGATCACAGTTGCTCTTACTTTACTGAGAGTTTGATTTCCAACGACAGGAGATGCTCCCTTTAACCTAAGACTGAAGTGTCTGAAAAAGGAAGAGGGAAGCCTTTATCCTAAAACATTTTCGTTGTCTAAATGGCCGCTGGATATTCATTAAAATAAATGTCAGAGAAAAGGAAATGAGCTTAATGTTCATGGAAGGCAACACAAAAAGGAGCGACTAACTGGAGTACGTGGTACCGAGAACCAACAAGGTGTTACCAATTTGATGAGAAACATAACCGTTGTTTTGTTATCGATTGCCGATACGTTTCATACTATCATTAAACTTTCATGAGACGTAGAAGTGGCGGAGGCAACATATTCCGCCTCTGTTATTCAATATGGGCCAAGACGTTTATATAAATATTTTATTTACGTTTAGTTTCTGAATTCTAAGCGAGTCCTACTTAGGTCATCGATATTCTATAGAATCCGAATTGTTTAGTTTAGAAATACCAGGCCTCGGCACCAATTATGTCACTGTGGTCCTAATTAACTAAAAGCTTCCGATAAATAACACAGGGTCCGATAACTAATCAGCAACAACGTTATTAATCAGTCCTATATGCAAGCTTGCCAAGTTTGAAGTATGAACTAATTTTAAAATCTTAATTTTAGATGCAACAAAACCTCTATGAAATAAATGTCTTTGCTACCGCGAAGAATATTATATTTAGTTCCAATAGTACATTTTTAATACTACAACGTCCACAGTCAGCTCAACAATAAATGACATAAGCATCTACATAATTCAATGGAATAAGTACCACCATATTTTTCCCCGGCCATAATTTAACGATACATCAAAAGCGCATCGCACCTGTAGGATAAACAATTTAAACATAAAATAACTTTATGACTCCATAAAAGAATATACCACTCACTTCTCTTCGAAGTGCCGAACGCATCTTCGTGGCCGTTGCACGTCCTGTCTTCATCATATTCGTAAACCTTGAAACTTTCGAATGAATACAGCTTGACGGCTTTTCTTCTCTTTCTATTCGCAAAAACTTCGTCGGTTCAAAGTGCTCGTAACAAATAGACCGAATCAAGTAATTACAATTCGATGTTCTGTTAACCGCACAGTTCAAAAGTACACACAACTTGACCCTCGAAACAGAGGGATTCGGTTCCACAAATGACACTGTTCACCGATAACGTCAAAAAGATCTTTCGTCGGTTAGTTACCACTTAAGAGGCTAAAATGTTTACAATCACCTCGATAACTTTACTAAGATGGAAGCCCACGCACGAACTATTGTCATAACAGAACAATGGTTCCGACGATGATGTTTGATTTCACAACAGGAACGTTCGGAATTCAAAGAAGTTATAAGTTCGCGATCGTAGGGACTCGGGAGCTATCAGTAGGGCGGGAGCGCTCGTGAGGGCGACCGCGTGTCGTCTGGCTGGGCTGCAGTGCCCCTGCCCGCCGCGCCGGCGCCCGGAACTGTGTCAGCAGACGCGGCGCCCAGAGCACCCCGGCACCCCGGCCTTTCATGAATACACCTCTCTCTATGTTTGACGCATCAATACATTCGTTGCCGTAAGCTTGACAAACTATAATTGCCGCATTAACGTGAATATCTTTGCGGTGAATATGAAACGTTAAATGTAAAGCCTATCGTACGTTTAATGCTTCAATTAAACTTTAATAGATGGACTTATAGTCTATTCAAGGTGCAAGAAAACAAAGCAGTATCTCCTGTAGAATCAATGACCGCGGTAATGGGGCCATTTAAGTCGATTAATTGCCTAATAACCCTCGTCGAAATAATGCCTCAACCGTTTTGAGTTTGCCTTCCCAACTGTCATATTTATGACGGCTTTAAGCGAAATTCTTCACTGAGTCCAGAAGCCGCTAAGTGAGACACTTTTCGCGCCATTCCCCTCCCTCTCTCTTGGCTTATTATGTACTATTTTTAGACCTAACAAGAATCTCCTCTTCATTTTAATGAATGCCGTCTTCTAAAGGTTGATTTTGTAAAGCTAGGCAATCATCTTTCAACCTAACAGCCATATACTTAATGACGACACATGTCACGAGTTATTTCACTTGAACATAAGTAAATATAACTTCAAGTATCATTTACACATGATCACATGCATTTAAAGCACGTCAGCTAGATTTTCAAACAGGCACATGTTTAGAAATAAGCGTACATCACATGATGGAAAGCAAATAGAATGCATTAGGTGTTCTTTGTCAAAACAACGAAAAAGTGTTAACACAAAAATGTAGTCTTATTCAACTCCACTTAAGTCAATATTTAACATGTCATGTTTTTTTATTATTATTATTCTGAACACTGTTGTTCAGAATAATAATAAAAAAACATGACATTACATTATAATAATACTCGTGTTACTAATAATAAGCAAACCATTAAGTCCTTAATATGGAATTCACGGAACTACTACTTGTCGTTGGCTTTAACCATATCGAGTTTATTGGAGAACCGTTAAATAAGTCTTCAGAGCAATTTTATAGAGCGATATAACAGATAGAATCTACAATAATTAAACGAATAGACTGGTAATAAAAACGAACAGGGCTTACGGCTGCCAAGCGCTTGTACAGCAACAGTATTTAATGTATACAAAATTATAAGGTCTTTATCGAGAACCAGTTAAGGACTCTTAACGCTTTACGAACTTCAGGAAAAACCTGTGTAGTCAAACAGCGAGGTTTGAACAGAAAACAGGTCTGTTCTTATTCCTTAATCAGACTTCTTGGTACAAAGAAGCTCTTTTTTGTCTCACTACAGGCTTTTATGTCACAAAAGGAC
The DNA here is from genome assembly GCA_963082945.1 of Cerastis leucographa. Taxonomy (NCBI): domain Eukaryota; kingdom Metazoa; phylum Arthropoda; class Insecta; order Lepidoptera; family Noctuidae; genus Cerastis; species Cerastis leucographa. The sequence goes on from OY720359.1 coordinate 5,234,493, forward strand.
AGATTCACAGAGTACAGTTCTCTAGTGAGGACAAATGTGTCTAGTCTGCTGAAGTTGGAACGGATAAGTTGAATAGCACCCTGTAATTGTACACACAGTCCATTGTTGCCGAGTAAGCGCCGACAATGACGTGTCTAGGCTATTCATTGTCTTTTAATAAAGACATAATAGCGGACATGCGTTTTCCAAAATAGGAAAAGGTTCTTTAGCCCGATTATCCGAATGGCTTTAGGGCGATGGTTAAATCAGAAGGTAAATCTTGGCTAATTAATAACTATTTTGTTCATCTTTTGAAAGTCAAACAAAGCCCATAAAACGGTCTACATTGCCACTTAAGCATTAATTTGTATTGTAAATTCTTGTTACTGCTTAGAAACTTTAATTACAAACACTATTCCAAACTCCTAAGCGAACAGGATATAACCCAAACAAATTGGAAAGCTACACGTCCAGCCGAATAGCTCGTGCTCTTATAAATAAATAGCAATCTGGCCAACCAACTGGCCCAGATTATATTACAGACAAATATCAGAGCAATGTATTAATTTGCGGGTAAACCAGCTATATAGTACTAGGTACAGTCGCTAAGCTATTTCTATCTTATCAGGCAAACAGATCGACCTCTGACATTTTGAAGCAAGCATTACAGGCCACCAACCTGGGAAATGTTATTTCGAACTGGGACAAACTCAGTGTTTACGTTAGCAAGTAAATGTCGTCTTATTTTATACGTAATGCTAATATACTTGGAATTTCAGATGCGAGCGATACATTTAATATTTGACGAGTGACAAAGCTCTTTGTGGAACATAGTTGCTTTTCACTTGCATTACACCCGCTGCTGTAGTTACCATGCTATAAAATAGAAACTGTTTTAATATTATGATGTAACGCGAATGAAGGAGCAACGTGTACAGTTACGCCATGTTTTTATAAGTATTCCGGTTTTTAAAATAGGCAAATTTCTTAGTGCGAAACTTGAATAGACTTAGTCCCTATACCTGCGTGCAAGGTCGACAAGTGTTGTGGCGACTAGAGTGGTGTACACCACGACAGGTGTCTGAGAAACCGCAACACGAAAGCAGGTGAGGGGAGCAGTACCTTTCATAAATATTTTTTTTTCGGATCTAAAGTACGGATTTGTGGTATTCAGAAAGACGTGTTTTTGGTAGCACAATGAAAATGTGCTTAGTATGGTTTTAAGAACCGTCAGCTATCAAGAAGAACACTATGTGGCATAATAATACAAAAAAAAAAAAAACTAAATCTGATATTTAGGCGAAAATGCAAGCGAATATAAGAGCTGCATTTGCTCCGAAGTCTTTTGATCGGACACATAATGTTATGCGTACGAATGCTCAACAAAATGCATACGTACAAGCCGTGAGGTAGAAATGAGAAGGTAACTAGGAAGACAGGTACTCACGTAAAAGCTATAGAATTTAATTAGCTAGTTTTTGTTGCACATACGTAATGAAAGTGCACTATCTGAGCCGCTGACCTTTTGCACCTCGCTTTGTTTTCTTCATGTAATAATCATAGTTGACGTACTTCACTAATGACTATACAAGAATAGGGATGATGACTGGGTAAGGAAAACGAAATTCTATTTTGTCCGTCAATCAGGTAATACAAAAATATTAGATACGTATTTTTTGTTTTATCAAGTTAACAAAAAAATACTTATTTAAAACGCATTAAAGTTGGAGAGTGGGGGCTCACTACGTCACAACTAGGTATAAAATGTACTGAGCCGTGACGTCATGCGCCATTTCAAAACAAAACATCTCCGTAATTTTACGATTACGTGAAAAAAGAAAAAACACGTGTCAAATACTTTTTAATAATCTACACGATGGACAAAAAAAATGAGTCACCATCCCTATTATTTTATAATTATGTTTCTTTCCGCAAAAGGACGTAAGTTGTTGTATACGAGAAGTATGTTTCAAACACCTCGTTAACGGTGGAAGCAATTATAATGATAAAGAAATAGCGAGATTAATCTAAGACCTCTAAGTACATATTTCCGCGGTCTATCTCATGTCTCTGTTGGTGTTGAGGTACGAGAGAGCATTTGTGTGTTCTACGATTTTTTGTGCTTACTTAGGTACCTACGTAATACTGTTTTTGAAATTTTAGAGTTCTTTAAAACATTGGGATCTTCCGTGACTTCACAGCACAAGACGGCCATCGTTACCAGTCAGGGAACAGTCACAGAACACTCGTAAGATGAAATGCACTCCAAAAATTCTGACGCACCTGGGCGAAATAAAAAATAGTAAAGCTTGGCAAAGGCTGGGAAACTTTAACTCCTAGTACTAAAACCCCAAATACGTTCGTGTTACCTTTCGTCTATGCTAATTCGGCACTAAAAGCCGGTCGTGATACCGAGCCTAAGACCTGTAAGATCGATATGTCGGGAATAGACACGCGACGCAAATCAAACGGCCACCTTGACCTGGTTACCGCCAAATGTTACCCTCGCACATTCGGTTCTGTTCACAATGGAACGACGGATGTGACTAAAGAGTATTTAGCTGTCTTTTTGACCTGCCAGTCACTTGCCGGTGGTAAGGTGACTTTGGTTCACTATTTGTTTGAATCTTGTTTACCATAAGTATGGTGCCTCTAAATGTTCAGAGGCACTGACTGATCAATCCAATGTTAACTTAAAAGGACACAACAATGAATTATTCAAAAATTATATTCTGACAGTTGTAATGAGACTCCAAATAGACTTATTATTCATTACTAATGATTCAATCCATATTATTTATTAATCAAAAGGATAAATCATAAACATGGTCTGTGATACATTTGGAATTTTGTGAAAAGAGGAAATAACATAGATGACCTACAAAATAGGTATTACATACAATACCTAATTGTGGTTTAATAACAGGAAAAAATTGCATTATTAAAGGGAGAGAAGGTAAATGTAACAGTATGAGGAATGCGAAACCAAATGTTATTAATAATCCCTAGCAAGCTGTACACATTTAGAAAAGATGTCCGTTTATATCAACTGATTTCAGGTGTTAATACATTTTCATATTACCACTGAGTTTAGTAATGTTTTACTAGAAAACCAAATAATAAAAATATACAATATGGTTCGTACTTTTTAACACCTAAACGCTGGTTGCATTTAGTTTCATTAAACTTACAAATATTTTTTCAGACAGTTAGATGCTAAATAACATTGATTTAGTCATATTATGTTTTTCCCAAACTTGATCAATTTCATCAATACATTATGAAGCCACAACATAAAAACGATCCCCTATTACTGTAGTGAAAAGAAACAGGCTGGAAAGGAGATTATGCTGATTCTTGAATAAATAGACATAAAGTCGAGCCTTTTGCTCATGGAGGTAGGCACGAAGTACAGAAAGCCTCCAGGTATTATCCTCACATACATTTATCTTTAAGTGTCATGATCTTCCTGCCTTTGTCCTATGTTACTGCGGGTTGCCGCATAATTTTTGTCCTAGAATAATACTTCACAGATACTGAACCACTTTAAAATGTTAAACAGTGCTTAATTTTAAAAAAGTTTTAGGATGACAGAATGAGCCTGTTTAACAATTATCCGAACAATCGATGCAGAATATGTTTGAATGCAATGCTATTACTTAAAGCAGTGTTCCGCAAAGTGTGTGCCGCTGCACGCTGGTGTACTGTGGTCATTATTTGGTGTGACGCAGAAAAATAAGATTATCTCTTAAAGTTAAATAGACAGACAGCAGAAAAATATCTTATTTAACAGCTGCAAAACAAAAGATAGATTTTTCTTTTATGGTGTATCTCCAGAATTTTCCAATATTCTAGAGTACCTTGAGCACAAAAAGTTTGCGGAACACTCACTGAAAGTATCATTTTATGAAGGGTAAAAATTACATCTTTCTAATGGCTTCAGTGTCTCAACAAACTAAAGTACTCACAAAAAAGAATAGAATATTATTTTAACATGATTCATAATAAAGCAATAACACTGGCAAGCAAAATCAAAAAAAAACTTACATTACAATCCACTATGACCTGGATAATCGAAATGTGAATCGGACGTTGATCGCATGCGTTACATTTTGAAACTAGTGCTTGAAGATGAATACCTAGTAATAATAATAACGAGGACATGATGATTGACATGTTTAGCGCTTGTCATTTAAAACACAGGATCCACGTACAAAATGAATGAAATCCTAGGATATTGTTGTAAACTAATAGCAAGTTATCTATTCAGCTTTCGTTAATAAATATTAGTAAACTTGTAAAGTATCCTCAAACTTTTGGCATAAACAAAAAACAAAAAGATCACCTGCCAGAACGAACATCGGTAACTATCCATTAAGTTGTATATAATTATCAGACGTAATCAAAACTAACTATTTTTTTCACGGAAAAGCAAAATAAAAATCACATAATTATTATGGTGACAACCAAACTTACCATCTTTGACGTTCTTCGAAGATTGTGACGAAGACACACCGGGGATAGTTTTATCGGCAGCACAGTACATTATAATTATTTACACACGATTGTGTTATTAAGTCACTCTCACCTAATAAAATTGTACATATTAATAACAAGACAATTTGTTATCACAATACATTCGCACTACTGACGCGAAACGCGGCGGCCATTCCACATTCCGGTTGTAAATATTCAAGTCATAGACAATTGGATATGCTCAAAAACTGCCCCAGATTATACTGATTTGAAGGATTTTTCCTATACTATTCACAATGAATATAGTTCAAGCCTATGAAGGCTTTCTGTATTTATTTTAAACGTACTGCGTGCACCAAGATTGTATATAATCTCATGAATATAACCTACTTTTGCACACCCACTTTTTGAGAAGGTACTAGTATATTTATATTTTCTATTCCAAAAAACTATCTAAACTGCTAATTAGTATACTCTCAAAATCTACCGATTTATTGAAAAACTGCGATGTAAAATTTAACTAATAAAATGAAAGTTTGAAAACTTTATTCTTGGCAACATTTTTTCAGCTGAGCTGTCACAGATATTATTCCAAACGTCAAAAGTGTCAAACAAATCAGCTTCTATTGAATTATTTCAGTTACAGAATTTTTTTTTGCTTACAGTAGAAAATTCGTTTGATTTTCCAGTAAAATGATGCAACATCAATACTGGGTAACTAAAAAGACTGTGCTAAAAAAGTTAGGAACCAAAGAAGATGAGTGTATTGTTGCATCCGACGCTGAGCTTGATGCTAAACTGGAATTATTTCGATCAATATCAGACAGCTGCTTACAATTACAGCGAGTATTGGACCAATATCAAGAACGCTTGTGTATCTTGGCTCAAGAAGAGAATGCTTTAGGAAAGTTTTTGCGGGATTCTGGGAAAAATGCGGACGCATCTGGTAAACACATGGTATCTGCGGGCAAAGCAATTTCATATTCTGGACAACAACGCTTATCAGTGCGGGGGCCGCTATTGAGGCTTTATCATGAAGTGGAGACGTTTCGAGGTCGCGCTGTGAGCGATATGCGGGCGACTGTATCGGCTATGGAAAAAGCCCGAATCGAGTACCGCGCCGCTCTAAGCTGGATGAAATCGACAAGTGCACAGCTAGATCCCGACACAGGACGTGGCCTTGATAACTTCCGTAAGGCGCAGCGGCAAGTACGCGAGAGTAAAAAGCTATTTGATAAACTGACACTGGATGTATTACAAAAAGTAAGATTTCTTTAATTTATTTGTGCATTTTAGTTGGTCACACTTACAGTAAATTACTACAAAATAGATGCAGTTTAGGATTAGACTGACAAGGCAAATGGAAAATTAGAAAAGTTAGAGGAATTTACCAAAGGGCGCACAGAGAAATAAAAACTGAAAAATTATGACTATACTACTATGTTTTGATGTAGTTAAAAACTGTCACTTAGACTATTTGCAATTATACACTCAAATATTCTAGTACTAATGCTACCACTTAGTACCCAAAGGTTAACTTGTAAAAAAAGGCTACAGCATTAAGTTCACCACTACATTTTTATAGTTGTAATTTTTACATAGTATAAAACAAAGTCACTTCTGTACCCTTAGATCTTTTAAACTACGCAACATATTTTGATGTGGTTTTCATCAATAGATAGAATGATTCAATTGGAAGGCACAATAAAGAATGAAGTCTCGGGCAGCCGATAGCGTTGAATAAATAAATTAATAGGAATATTCCCTACTTTCAGATTGACCTGCTAGCTGCAGCAAGATGCAACATGTTTTCCCATGTCCTATCTAATTACCAAACTTCCTTCGTAACATTTGCAACTAAAGTGGCACAAACACTAGTCGCAACTGCAGACACAATGAATGCTGCACCACTGTATGAATTCTCTATACTGAAGGAATTGTCTCAGACCTTGGGTGAGGCAGAAAGCAAGCAGGATGTTACACCACAGGATAAAGATCAAATGCTGTTCTTCCAGGTAGGACTTAAACCTAATAATCCTCTTTTCGCTGTTACATAAGACTGATTTTAATACCACTGTGATATTCTAAATTATACTTGTTGGCAAGGCATGTTATGGAAATAGTAATTTAATGTATTTGATTTACTGGCAGGTTGAATTGTTTATGGTCTTTAGAATAAGAATGTTTTGTAGTTTGAAGGATAGAAAACAAAACTAATGTTAGTGTGCAGTCTGAAAGTGTGGCTTGTTTTGATATGGTGCTTTTGGGAATATTTTATATAAAGATGTAATTTGCTATGTAATTTAAAGTAAATTAAAGTGTATACAGTGATCTGAGTTTTATATAATGTAGAAAGAAAGAAGGGTCCCAATTTAAATTTATATTTAAATAACGAACAGGGTCTCTGTGGATTAGGAACCAGCAGTTTTTTAAACCAACAAGGCAACCTTTTGTTTGTTTAGATCCATTAGTATCTGACAATAGATCTAAATTTGTCATAGATGGAAATAATTATATGATAATTTCCGTGACAATAATTACAACAATAGAAGTAAGAAAGAAGAAAATATGATGGGCCAACCCTATTTAAATTGGTATACGGCAAGGAAATGGTTTAAATAACAGAATAACTTTTAAAGACTTGTCTCCATTTTTCCATCAAAGTGATTTATTTTTTTACAAATATTTTTTAACTAAGAACTTTACTATTGACCAATTGCCCTGTATGCAAAATCGCACATCGGACATGGAGTTGCGAACAGCAGCCTATTATACAATACAAATTCATGTCTTATTTTTGAGAGTTGTTTAAGGGTGACTGAATTTTTAACATGATTTACAATTAATGGAAGAGAAATTAATAACATAACTTTTTTACAACCACAAATGCTATTTAATTCCAGGATGAATTCAAAGATGAAAACCCTGACAAAAGTAGTGTACCGAAAAATGTGAAACCCAAATCAGACAACGATAATGAAAAGCAACCGTCCAATGAGAAAGAAGCTAAGCCAAGCACTTCGGTGAACCTGATTGATACAAGTTGTTTGGAATCTGAGTTGTCTGGTGGAAATACTGGAATACTATCTGAATTAGCCGGACTACAGATGGATTGCGTGGATTTACAGGGGAGTTTTGGGACATTCTTACCTTCACAATTGTTACAGGTAATTCATTATTTTTAGCTTCCACCATTTTATAAGATCGAATATTAGAATTGTAAAAGCCTACTATAAAAGTTCTGCCTATAAATATAGAGTTGAAACCTTTTGTATACAGATAACTAACTCCCTTTATAGGGAGTTATCTCGTAAAAAATTACCTGAACAGGATTTGTTTCTGAAATAATTTTGGAAAACAGTATAGTTACTTTAATAATGACAGACTTAAAAAAAAGGCTAGTCCTTTTCTTGTTGAGATTGCACAAGCAAATAATGCACTGCACATACTTGCCATGTGATATGATAGTACTATTTGAACTTTGTTATCTGAAATATATAAAGAATGAATCATCAGCAATCAGGTTATCAATTTGCAGACTCTACCAACACAAATTCATGTATTCAAGAAATCTGAAAAATAGTCTTGCTCAGACGCATTGCATTACTTAACAATTTGGTTTTATTTCGGTATTTTGTATGCAATAAAGAACAAAAACGGGGATGTGGAGGTCGAATAGGCTGTATCAGGTTAGCCTGGAAGCTCACTCTAACATAGTTGTGATAATGCATAAGAAGATTAAACATGAAGCATATAATTAAACAGTTTAACTTTACTAACTTCAACCAATTACAGAACTCATCCAGCTTAATGCAAGGCCCAATGGCTCCCGTCACCATCAACAATAATCAGGCACCAAAGTCTCCGCCGCCAGCATCCAAGCCCAGTCCGAGTGCAGCCATTCCAAAGAAAGAAGATAAAGCAGCCTGGTTCAAACTTTTTGCTGAACTTGATCCTCTCGCTAACCCTGACAACCTACCTGGATCCAATGCTAATCATAGCCATGCAGCCTAATCAATCAAAGAATATTTTTAGGCAACAGAGCTTAGATTTTACGTTTAAATACAATATTTTAGCTGAACACCTTAATACAACACTATTTTCGGCTAACTTAGAACTCAGCTCATTTTCTTTTATATGACACTATTTTGTAGGATAATTTGGCTTCTTCCAGATGGTTTTGAGATAACATAGCCAAAATAAGTTGTAGTTAGGAAATAACTTGAAAAACTATACAGTGATAAATAAGTGATTTAATTGACGTGAAAGGAGGTTTTAATAATAAATGTATAGGAGAATATTGAGAATATGTTTAGGGTCAGTTCACACCGAGACGCGATGCGACGCGACGATACGATACTTGAAGAGGCCAGTGATTTCGCGCTGTGTCGCTCTACGCCGCGAGGCGCCGCGCGGCGCAGCGCTGCATGGCGCAACGTATTCTGAATTCTCACAACGAAATGTGTATCTTTTCGTGTAGAAAATAAAGTTACATTTTGAATCGCTCTTTAAAAGTGTGCGCGCAGCGTCACGTCGCGTCGCGTCTCGGTGTGAACTGACCCTTAAACAAAAAAGTATTTGGTTTTAGAGATATTTCCATTTAGTATAATGAATGCATTACGTAATATGCTCATTAGCTTATACTATAATCATGTATTTTATGTACATTTTATATATTGTACTGCTCTCTACATGAATATTGTTATCACAATGATCTGTTAATGTGACAAGGTAAATTTGATAATCGAGTATTTCATATATTTGATCATTTTATTATTCATAGAGTATAAGTTGTATTCATTTTGCGTGATTGAATTCCTGTTAAATTTACTATATTGATAGATCTAAAATAAAATATTCCAATGAAGTACTTAATTTTAGAACAAAAGATAAGTGCTATTTAATTACTTAATTATTCTTTTGTTACCCTATGCAATAGTATTATTTAAAACTTCGTATCTAAATCAAATTTATTTCCATTCCAAGAAATTAAGCATTCCACGATCTGCTTTGATATTAATTTAAATCAACAGAGATTGAATTATTATTTGTTTCAGTGGTTTTTTTTTTGTAAAACTATCCTAGACCAAGCATAAATGACAAAAAATGTAAGTCATCGATCCAATGCTGAAAAAATGAAAACATTAAATAACGAAAACCTTTTTTTTGTGTAAACAATCTACTTGTAATGGAGTGTTTTATAATCAGTTTTATACACGTGCCTACTTATATCTAGTCATTTGAATCTTATTATTATGCTTTTGAATATTATTATACCAAAAATTGTTTTACTTTATTGTTTATGGAATTACTTAAATTGTTTTAGTTGTAGACGTTCATATTTTATTTAGTTGTTAGTATTATGTGCATTCCATTTTTGATCATTAAGAGCCTATACAACCTCAGCTCAAATTCTAATTTGGCCCCCACTTCGCCGCGCCACACTCACTCTTTATCTCGCTCGCACACTACTGCTCGCGGTCACGCGGGCGCACGCGGTCGAAGCGATTTTGTTAGAGTAATGTGCACTATTATCGGACGAGTAGGTACTAAGTAATAAAATTATCAAATGAATTTAATATTAACTTGTCAATAAATGAACATAAAATTATACATCGCAAATTTAGTTTCAATGTTGTAATACTACGGCTACTCATCTTGCTATATTTTCCAGCATAAGCTGACCTCTCATTGTACGGAAAGTCAATATAATGCGAAATCAGCTTATACTGGAAAGTTTTAGCTTGATGTCGTTACCGTGCGAACTATTTTACCTACTGCTACAAAAATCTAGTCAAGCGCGAGCCAACTTTGCGCTGAGGGTTCCGCCCATTGGTTTAGTAGGTAGTAAGTTTGTGTTTTATAGTTTTCGCCGTGTATGTGTGTAATGTGACTGGTTGCCACCCGTACTATATTATAAGTAGTCAATTGTACTATATAATATAGAAAAATAATATAGTACGAAAAATACTATATTTACATCGCTAATTCAATTGTCACACTTGTTTGTATTAAACTGAGACTGGTACGCACCCGCAGCGAAAAATAGATAAGTTTTTAAGGAAACTCATTCATAGCACGTCAGCACGGCGACCCAACAAATTTAAATTTTGAAAATTCATGAGAATTGAATTCCCCTAACATACTATATTTTTTGTAGGTAGGTAAGTATGTAGGTAGGTAGTTTAGGTAGGTAGGTACGTACGTAGGATAGTTACTTATGTAGTATAGGTAGGTACGTACGTAGTGTAGGAAGGTACGTACGTAGGATAGGTAGGTACGTACGTAGTATAGGACGGTACGTACGTTGGATAGGTAGTTACGTACGTAGGATAGGTAGGTACGAACGTAGTATAACACGGTACGTACGTTGGATAGGTAGGTACGTACGTAGGATAGGTAGGTACGTACGTAGAATAGGAAGGTACGTACGTTGGATAGGTAGGTACGTACGTAGGATGGGTAGGTAGGTATGGGATATACCATAAGTTTTTAGAAAGTAATTAAACATCGTCAAAGTAATACAACATTTATTTTAATTCACTTTAATTTATTTGGCATATTTATTACTACACAAAAACAACTTTTCCCTTCTACAGGATCATTAAAACTCACTTCGTACCTGAAATGACCAGAATAAAATATTTGATGAATTCTTGCAAATCTGCATAACAAACAACCTTCTCATAAAAAAAAAGATGAAATAGTGCGTGGAGTCCCTCCGCGCGCAATAAGTGAAACTTCGTAATACTACACGCATGCGGTCGAGTGCCACGCATTCACTCTCTTTATTTTATTGAGCTTCTAAATAATATTTTTATTTATTTTAAACTTCATGTACAATAGTGGTACATAGACGGACTTAATGCCACAAGGCATTCTCTACCAGTCAACCTTTGGGTAAAATACGAGAACTTTACTTTATATTTTACTGTTTTATTGTTGTACACTTTTTATTACATAAGTTTATCGAGGTTATTCTACTCATGGAAATTGAGCGAAGGCTGGTCACACCGAAGAGTCGAATGCATGACTGTTTGCACGCCATCTTGCGTACCTAGTAGAACTACGTAGTCACAAATCTTGTAATAGCGCCATCTCTTAGTGGGTAATAGAAAATATTCCCCCTCCATGATAACGTTAAACTTGTTGGAAGTCGCATAAGAAGTTTCACTTAAAAAAAACTAGTAAGTACCAATTAGTATCATCATCATCACATTCATTTTCTGATGTGTCGTACTGCGGAGGGTTGTGTGAACATCTGAAAAAAAAAAGATAGTTTTGGTATATGAAGTAAGAAATTATAATTTTAACTTCCTAACTAATATTATAAATGCGAAAGTGAGTTTGTTTGTTTGTTACCCTTTCATACTAAAACGGCTGAACGGATTTAGATGAAATTTGGCACATGGGTTGACTATGTTCTGGAGAAGGACGTAGGCTATTTTTTATCCTGTATCGCAAACGAAGTCGCGGGCAACAGCTAGTTACTGATAAAATCAAGAATATTATTAATAAAAAGTCAAAGTATTCTATCGTCACTATGTACAGGGTGTAACGGAAAGGGTATATACATCTTTAAGGGTGTGCTACAGACCATCAAACTGAACATGTTTCTCATTATAAAAAAATTTTTGCAGCAAAAAAAAATATCAGTTGCCTATACATTTGGGTCGAATAGGTATTGCAATTTTCTATGGGGCAACAGATATTTTTTTGGCTGAAAAACATGTTTTATGATGCGAAACATGTTCAGTTTGATGGTCTGGAGCACACCCTTAAGGATGTATATACCCTTTCCGTTACACCCTGTATATTCAGTCAACAGCTCATGTTCACAGGTGGTACTTGTGATCTGCAAGAAAACACAATATTCATTATAAAAGTACACCTGGAAGCATGATTTTGTCAACATGGATAAATAATAGGTACGGAACCCTAAAAAGTCCAACATTATGAAAAGTTTTATCGTGAACTCGCCAGTTTCGTGATAGTACCGTACACACGGTACAAATACTTCTATAGCGTACAGATAGGTAATTGTGAAGACTTGTGTTTGTAAACGCACCGTCTCCGATATAGGAGAAATCCTGGAGTGGGGCAAAATTATAAAAAAAAACAATTACTACATTTATGTAGATACCTATATTTTGTTGTCAATACAAAAACAAACCTATTTTTGTAACTTTTTTAAATTTTTATAAAAGTTTCCCCACACTGGATTTCCTTTGAATCGTGGACGGTTCATTTTTGTTTGTAAACTTACAAAGTTACAAACATAGATCTTCACAAATGCAGAAACACCTGCGACCCCTAGCGCAGCAGCCAATCACTTAGCCACTGCACCAAACGTGTCATATGCTATCTACATATGTAGTACATGTTTGTAATCAATAATACTTTACAGTAGATACGTAAATAGATACTTACTTCATTACGTTTATCATAATGTTTGCCTGTTTCTTTGCGGCAACCCAGTCGCTTCTTATTTTTATTACGCTTATTTCCCATTGCGCCAACACCAAAATCCTAAGCACTTCAATGTTTTAATTTTACGTCGTCCTGTTGCGTAATGTGTGTTCTGTGCGCAAGCGACACAGCTATCCCGTTCGAAAGCCGAAGCGAGACTGAGCGGGGGTTGGGCGGCAGTGAATTACTTCAAGACGCCGCCGATAGTTTAGGTAATTTCTTTTTACGGTGAAAATAATAGTAATTTAAGAAAAATAAAAAACATAAGCCCTGCGTTATAGTTAGTTCAGTTAGTATGCCAAGTTTCATGATCTAATTTGAAGTATTTTTTGAATACGAGCGGTTAATTGTTTGGTTTGGAGGTAACTTTGGATTTTTTTTCTATCGAGTGAATTTTAAGGAATCGTGTTTTCGTCTAACATAGTACTTAACATTAATCCTCAACTTTAACATATATTTATTTCAAAATTAATGCTGCAGTATTTTCGGCGTAACGGAGGATCGCGCAAAGCCATTTGAGGTAGTATGGGCTCTTAAATTAAAAATGTAACTACGCATTTGTTTAATTTAATACTATAATTATGTAACAAGCAAACATCACAAAATGCTATGGAAAGGCGTTTGAATATTTTAGCCTGCGACACTTCCGCAGTTTTATTTAAAAAACAGCAACTATGCATAAATGCCCAGACTCCACCAAAGCGGAGACAGGAGGAGATGCATAAAGGTTAGTGTGTATCCAATCCACCCAAGCTGAGCGGAGATCTGCAAATTGGCCCGCCGCTCACAGCACACAGCATACCGCTCACCGCAAGCCTCTCGTCACTTCTAGTCCCCGCTGACCTAAACAATTACGAGACAATTTGCCCAGCAGTGGGATGATACAGGCAATATCATCAGTATCCGTGGCTGATATTTTTAAAATAAAATGGTGGAAGTTAGAAACCTTCGCTTATCTTCATATAAAAATTGAATGGCCTCAGACTCGAGAGCAAAAGAAATTCATAACTACAATTGGAAATTAAAGTGTCACTGACTCTGGCAGAGCCACAATCAGGGATTTTAAATTTGAAAAAAACAAAAAATTAGTCGAAATTTGTCGCCAAATATCAGAATTTGTCGGTCACTGGTTCAAAAGATATAAGGGTTTATAGGTGGCCGATCTGTAGTGTCTCCCCAGCACGGCCACATTTAGGATATCACAAAAACTAGGGCACCTAGCGAAGATCTGTTTTCTCCCATATTGTGTCGCCAATAAGTCGGAATCAGTCGCCAAATATATCAGAATTTGTCGGTCACTGGTTCAAAAGATATAAGGGTTTATAGGTGGCCGATCTGGTATTCTAATAAACGTAGCGTTTGCTTTGAGGTAACGTCTCAACCAGTCAACAATTAACCCGGGTAGCGAGAGCACGTTCCCCCAAAGTCATTCATCTACTTACTGATAATTTGGTGGTTTTATTCCTAAACCTTAACTAGTGAACACAACACAGCAGGGCCACATTTATATCTCTAAAACTAGGGCACCTAGCGAAGATCTGTTTTCTCCCATATTTTTTCGCCAACTAGTCGCAATTTGTCGCCAAGTTACAGATTTAGTCGGTGTGTAATTAAAAAGATATTAAAGAATTTAATTTCCCCATACAGTGGTACAAGCGAGTACAAAATAATTTTTATGTAGTTTCTAGACTGTAGGTATCTATGACGTCTTATGGAGAAATGTTTGTTTCGAATTAAACAAATATAAACTTATTCTATAATTTCAACCCACCATAGGGAAACTGTATTCATTACTTATAAACAAATCTACAATAAATATATGTAATTATTTATCTAACACAATGTGCACAGTTTACCACTTTCGCTGGCAGATAGATCGCTGCGCTTCGTTTCATTTACGGTAAGTAAGAAAGAGATAGATGCGCGTGTACAGACGAGCTGCAGAACGAGTTGCCCGTCACGTAAGTTAAAATCAGCCAGTTTAATTAAAGTGGAACTTATTATGAATAGTTACGAACTCGAGTGTTGTTATCTCTAGGTGTTCCGAAAATACAAAAACCGAGAAAAAAGCGAGATATATAGAGCCAAAGAAATAATTTTCCCCGTTTTTGCAACATTTTTCATTGAGGCTCCGCTCCTATTGGTCATAACGTGATGTTATATAGCCTACATCACTCAAGGATAATATAACTTTCAAACAGTGAAAAATTTTCAAAATCGGATCAGTTTTACCGGAGATTACCCCTAACATCCAAACTCACAAACTACTTATCTGTTCATAATATTGAATAAGTAGGTATTTAACATTTTCTGAAAGTACAATATTTTTTGTAACATTTTCTGAAAGTACAATAATTTTAAGGTAATAAATCATTTTATTTCGACAACAGAAGTTTTATTATTCTTATTTAAGCCACTCTAGCCTAGTAATTTAAACCATAAAAACATGAATTTAATCGAGAATTTATCTCTCTCGGACATTTCTAAAGAATTTAGACCGACTGCGGTCGTCCTTGCAAGTTCCCGGTTATATATATATATATATATGTATATTTAAAGCTTATTTTCTTTACAGGCTGTTATAATTTTGAAATAACACTATTATCAATCTAGGTTCGTATATGAATTCGACAAGAGCACTACTTTTAGATCTAATTGAAAGTTCCTGAGAGGACGATTCCGATGCTGAATTTGATAATTATGCATGTTCTCTTGTCTGGAACGAAGAAGAGAACCATCGGGGTGGAGTCGCATATAAAACAAAAGAGAACTCGTGGGGAATTTAATTTGTATCATGATTTATCATCGAATCAATTTGCACAGTATTTTAGAAGTTCAAGATCGTCGTTGAGGGGAAGCGGGCGGGGGAGTAATGGTCGTGCGCATCGGGCAGGCGTGCGATGAACAAATAGAACATCCCGTACGTATCCTCAAAATATATCAAATATATATTAATATACCAAAATATATATTAATATGCAAATACATATTTTGGTGACGTCATCTATCTATCTATATTATTCTATCTATCTATATATATATATATATATATAAATTACGCGTCACGTTGTTTGTCCGGGATGGACTCCTAAACTACTTAACCGATTTTAATCGAATTTGCACACTGTGTGCAGTTTGATCCATCTTGAAAGATAGGATAGCTTACATCTCAATTAGTCGCAATATTATTTTATCTCCCAATAAGTTAGAAATAAATCTAATCTAATAAACTAATAATAAAGCTGAAGAGTTTGTTTGTTTGCTTGAACGCGCTAATCTCAGGACCTACTGATCCGATTTGAAAAATTAGATAGTTAGATAGCCCATTTATCGAGGAAGGCTACAGGCTATATATCATCACGCTACGACCAAAAAGAGCGGAGCAGCAATGAAAAATGTTGCGAAAACGAGGAAAATGCGACGCAGACGAAGTTGCGTGGGACAGCTAGTAGAAATATATGTTATAGCTGCGTGTGCGGTCACTAGAAAATTTATATGGAAAATATATCGTAATATGCCTTGCTATGATTCATATTAATATTTAATAAAGCTACGTCTGTGACGGCCCTCACTATGCTAATGATTTTCGACCTGAATCAATAATAAAATGGATTTAGGTATTTTTTTTTCTTATTATAGCGTAAATCGGTAAGCGTGAACCACCCGTGTGTTTTAAACGCGGCCCGTCTGATTCTTACCCTATAACTGCGCTTTCACAAATACAAACAATCTCAAACGTTTATTCGACAATTTCTCGTGGTTATTCTGAAATACTGACACACTTAAACAATCAAAGAAATCAGCGCTTATTAATACTTAATTAACTTTGGGGGAACCTGGAATAGTATAGTCGCAGGGTAGATATATCACAAGACAACACAAACACAGTTATTTTCAGTGAAGTAAAGTTTTTATTCGAGGAAGTGAACGAAACAACATCGAAGCGCCCGAGATTTCGTTCGCTTGTATTACACAAGGTACTGCACGCACTACCTACTCGACTATTCTAACTATAGAGATCGTAGAGAATCTAGCATGAAGGAGTGAGTACCAGCTTCTTTGTAACTTTGGGGTTCTTATCTGTGTACTCGAGAACTGTATTTTTTAACTTTAACCGACTGTCTCTTTTCCCTCCATGGTCGCACATTATTATACTCTTTGTCGCACTGTCTAAAACCTCGCGCTCTCTCATTGGCTTATCCTTCTGACAGCGTGCGATTGCGTTCAGAAACGCCACATAACTATGTACCGTAATTTAAATTGATTACAAAAAATATTGGGCCACTCTGGTTGCCTGGACAAATTAGCGGAGTCTTTTGTGGAAACCTCCTGAATTTTGACGAGGATGCAAAACAACAACTTGTATTACACATATAATTTTTTCTTGGTAATTTTTCGTGACTCTATCTAGCTCTTGGACTATACCTTACTAATTGAACTCATCATATCTCCTAAACTAAGACCCGATTAAATCTGTGACTTGGCGACAAATTATGGGAGAAAACACATCTTCGCTAGGTGCCCTAGTTTTTGTGATATAAAACTGCACAACCGAGTTTGTACTTATTTGTATATCGGTCACTCAAAATAATAATCATATCTATCCTTACTCACATACACACCCCAATTGTACGTAATTTAAGGAAATTTCAAATTTATTTTAAAGAAATAAAGCTTACAATAGCTTACTATAGCAAAAAGTGTCGTGACAACTTTTCGTAAGAATTTTTTCCGTCTAGCCCCCTTTCACAACCGATAAGGAACTTCGTTCCAATAAATGTGGCCGTGCTGGGGAGACTCTCTCCAGATCGGCCACCTATAAACCCTTATATCTTTTGAACCAGTGACCAGTGTCCGACAAATTCTGATATTTGGCGACAAATTTCGACTACTTAGCGACTAATCTTTTGTGTTTTCAAAATTAAAATCCCTGATGGTGGCCCAGCCAGAGTCAGTGACAAGAAATTAAGTTAAGTAGCGTGGTTCTTCAGATTCTTCTTTTTTTACGTACGACGAATAAGTCTCAGAACATGCAAGCTCTGACCAAAATAAATCTTCGAGGTCTAAGACTGCGTTTCCATCAGTGAGAAATGCGTGCAACAGACGTGAGCGAATATGGTTGATGGTTGGGCGAGTAATGAGAGCATAACGGTAGGGGACTAGAGCAACTGGGCTAATCAGCTATAGGTACACAGTTACACAGTTTCAAACGGATGAAAAACATCACTTTTTTTTCAGTAGAAATGGCCCTTTTGACACTGACAATTAGACGACAACCAGAGATAATTCTCTGGTTGGCGTTAATTGTCAGTGTCACTATCAAAATTGACTTACCCAGCCCCCTTTGTCAGTGAGACGAAACATTGGCTACCTTAGCACATCCTCCATACTTGAGGGGAGGCGTCCAATTTTTTACACCATCTTTTACGAAATCCGCGTAAACTTGAGATTTAGTACCTTAAATTACAAAGATGAATTACCTTATTTTTTTATTTGAATGAAAACTGAGTTAAATATAATAAATATAAATTCAAGAATAAACATATTTATTAATTTATTTTAAAAGCATTTTGTAATTGCAATATATTTTTTTAGGTTTGGCAACATTGTCATACAAATTGTTATTGTGACTTTTTGGCGGGAAGTCAAACAAGGCGGTAATTTTGGTTTCACAAAAAGTTTTTAATTATACAATTCTACGAAAATACTAACTAATTACCTTCTAAAAAGACCTCAAACTACCATGAGTATCAACAGTGGCGGTGAAGAGCCGCCAGATCCGGGTGAAAATAAGAAACGAAGATATAACAATACTCGGAATCCTGACTCAAATAAGTACAACATTTTTACCAAACCTAATTATAAACGACTGTTCATAGAAAATACAAACTCTGAGTATGTTGTATACGTCGAGTCGACAGAGCAGGAGAAGGTAGGGAATAAAAATCCTATCACACTCACCAACTTATTATCCGACAATGTTAAAGGCGTCTTAGGAGTACACAGAGTAAATGCGCACAAAATAGGAGTAACATTTAGAAAGGCGGCTGCGGCCAACAATTTTCTGAAGATGGAAGACTTCCTATGGAAAAACAAGTTCAAAGCCTTTATACCATCGTATTTAACGGAAAGGATTGGTGTATTAAGGTTTGTGCCCAAAGAACTCTCCAATGAGGAAATATATAAAAATATTATGTGTGACTCTGAAGTGATATCTGTTAAAAGATTCATGCGTAAAGTAGAGGGAAAATTAGTGCCTCTCAATACAGTTGCCGTCACATTTGCATCAACATCTTTACCGCAATATGCTTATTTAAAACTATTTAGATACGAAGTGAAAGCATACATACCACCTTTATTGCAATGTTATAAGTGTCTTAAATTTAACCATTCCGCTAAGGCTTGCAGAGGTGAGCAACATTGCTCTTCTTGTGCTGGTCGTCACTCCTACAAAGAATGCGATGTCGAAGAGATCACATGCATCAATTGCTCAGGTAATCATCTTGCCATTTCACGAGACTGTCCCATTAAAAAACAAAAAATTGAAGAGAAAAAGGCCAAATTTCTTAAGCAGCAATCGTATGCCACTGTTGTGAACTCACCCCCTACATTTAATGAGAAATCTTTCCCTGCTTTACCCAAGGTTGCTGATAAGGCTAAAACCAATGATACTTTAGAGTCTAAAGTCAGTTTAGACATTAAACAAGTAGCAAATAATGATATTATAATTAACGCAATTGTCAAATCGTTGGTCGCATTAGGAAACAAGAGTGACTCTGATGGGCCACTCACACATAAGAAAATAAAAGAAATATTTTTATCAAATTTAATTTAAACATGGATAGTTACCTAAATATTTTACAGTATAATATACAGAGTTTACAGAGCAAAAAGAGCCAATTGCAAAATTTATTAATTGAAAAGAATATAGATGTCTGTCTTCTCAATGAGACATGGTTCAAATCTAATTCTATAATTCCACACTTTCCCACATATAATTTAATCCACAAAAATTCCATAAATTCTCATAATGGAGTAGCCATTTTGGTGAATCATCGTTTAAAGTACAAAGTAGTTAATACACACTTCTCAGAATCTATCCAAAACTTATGTATCACTATAGAAACACAATTTGGAGCAATGGCAATACTTTGTGTGTACAGCCCTCCCAGTATTAGGTTTGACTCAGCAAAGTTAAAAGACTTAATCAATAACATACCCAAACCTTGTATAGTTATGGGTGACTTTAACGCTCATAACATAGCCTTTGGATGCCATAGTGACAATAACAGAGGTAGATGTTTATATAATATAATTGATGAATTTGACTTATGTATTTTAAATGACGGATCACCAACAACTGTTCCTTATCCTAATAGACAAGCTTCAGCGATAGATGTTGCGCTTGTTAGCTCCTCAATAGCTCATTTATGTAACTGGTATGTTCATGACGATCCCATGGGTAGCTATCATCTTCCAACCTTACTTGAGATCAACATTCAACCATCAGTGTATGACACGTCACCTCCTGTGGACCAAGAGAAATATATTTATAGTAAGGCAGATTGGGACGAATATTATAGCCTATCAGAAACCTGTTTTTCAAACTTGGACTTAATAAATGATTCCTCTATCAATGCATATAACTATTTCATAGAAACATTAAATGATCTAAGGAATAAAACAATTCCAAAAAAGAAATTAGTTGCAAACACAGCTATTAAAAAACCAGTACCATGGTGGAATACAAAATGTAGTGATGCTGTAGCAAAATCAAAAGATGCATTAAAGTATTATTTTTCTCAACCAAACATTGAAAACTGGATAGAGTATAAAAAAATAGATGCAAAAAAGAAAAGAATCCTGAAGGAAGAAAGTTCTTCTTCTTGGCGTAATTTATGCAGTAGCTTCAATAGGTTAACTCCAGTTTCTAGGATATGGGGATACATTAAAAAATTTAAAAAAATTGGGTCAAATCGAAACAAAAACCTCAATGATGAATGGATTCCAAATTTTTTAGATAACTTAGCAGATTCTACTGAAATAGATGACAAAAGGCTTGAGTATTTGTTCGAAAATGCTACGGAAAATGACGTAAATGTATTTCTCAAAAACAATTTCACTATTGAAGAGTTGAAAACATCTTTAAATAGTAGGAAAGATACTACACCGGGATTGGATGACATACCTTACATGTTAATAAAAAAATTACATTTAAATGCACAAACAACATTACTTAATATTTATAATAAACTATGGGATGAATTAGTAATACCAGAGTCTTGGAAAACACAATGTGTCATTCCAATTTTAAAACCTAATAAACCTGTAAATAGTGCTTCTTCATATAGACCTATTTCTTTATCATCTTGTTTGGGTAAACTCTTTGAAAATATGTTGAAGTTAAGATTAGATTACTTTGTTGAATCGCAAAGATTAATTCCTTCTATACAGTTTGGCTTCAGAAAAGGTAAAAGTTGCTCTGAAAGCTTTGTATCATTATTATCAGATGTAAGACAGGTTCAATTAAGTCATTCTAATGCAATCTGCGTGTTTTTAGATGTAAAAGGTGCTTTTGACAATGTTAATATAGAAGAACTCATTCAAGTATCTCACAATATTGGTATACCTGGTCATATTCTAAAATGGCTCTATTCTTTTTTAAATAATAGAACTGTATTTGTTAAATATAATAATAAATTACATGGACCTAGGACTGTTAACAAAGGCACAATGCAAGGGGCAACTTTGTCTCCGTTACTTTATAACTTGTATACTTCTGAAATATTAAAATATGTAGATGTACCCGGTGTAAATATCCTGCAATTTGCAGATGACTTGCTTTTGTACAGCATAAATCAAAACATAGATATAGCAATGTCTAATATCAATAAGGCTTTGTCTCAATTATACAGTTATTACCATAATAAACTTAAATTAGAAATAAGTCCAGAAAAGAGTTCAGTTTTAATTATTAGTAAAAATGTAAATACTCCTAACAGTGTTAAAATTACATACAATGATGAGGAGATTCCTGTTGTTAAGCAACATAAATTCCTAGGCATTATTATTGATAACAAATTAAAGTTTGATGAACATATTAAACATTTATGTAACAAAGCACTGAATGGTATTAATATATTGAGGCATTTAGCAGGAAGTTTTTGGGGATCTGACCCCAAAATTATGAGTATGCTGTACAAAAGTATAGTGAGAAGCCATTTTGATTACAGCAGTTTAGCTTACATGAATGCCAATAGCACCTTGTTGCGAAAATTAGATGTGATCCAAAATATGGGACTGAGACTTATTTGTGGTGCTATGCGCTCCACACCTATTAATTCGTTAGAAGTTGAGACATGTATACCTCCCTTGACATTACGAAGGTTGTTGTTGGCTGAGAGATTTTTATTAAAAGTCATGACATCAAATGATAATCCTTTACTTAAGAAATTAACATTACATCCAGAAATCTCACAGTCAATTGCTTCCAATGCGATCTCTGCTTCTTCTTTGGTTGGTGCAACTCTACCTGAAATGCCAATAATATTTGAACATGTAAATAATAATTCAAAAGATATTGTTAAAAACGATATTTGGCCTATATACAAAATTCCTTATAATGGTATTATTAATAGCTTTGCAATCTATTTAGATGTGGTACACAGTGAAATTGATTTGTTACAGTTTAAAGACAACAGACCAGAACATTACGTTATATACACAGATGGATCTAAAACCGATCATAATGTAAATGCAGCTTTCTATGATCCACAGTTAGAGTTCACTAAATGTATTAAATTAAACAGGGTGTGTAGCATTTTCACTGCAGAATGCTATGCAATTTATTGTGCACTGCAACATGTAAATAGTCTTGTACATAAGAAACATAATATTTTGATAGTAACAGACTCCAGAAGTGTTTTGTCTGCTCTACTTAATGTAAATATTTCTTTTAAGTTAAATTATATTATTTGTAATATTAGGCTTATAATTAAAAACCTACTTGATAAGTATATAAAAGTAGAATTAGTATGGGTACCTTCACACAGTGGCATTCGTGGAAATGAAGTAGCTGACTGTGCGGCCCGTTCAGACCATGACGAGGATCGATCAGAGTTGATCAAGGTTCCTTTCACCGATTACTACAGCTTCTATAGAGAACGTAATAGACAGTTATGGAAGGAGCATTGGGACATAACCATGGAAACGAAAGGCAGATGGTATGCTGGAATACAAAATGAATTACTGAGTAAACCTTGGTATTATAATTTCAAATACTTCACAAGAAAATTTATAACTGTTATAACACGCATGAGATTGGGACATTGCTTAACTCCAGCTCACCTGAATAGGATTCGCATATTTAACAATAGCCGATGTCACCATTGTGGAACAGAGGATGCTGATTTGGATCATATTATCCTAAAGTGTTCAAGTTTTAACTTTCAACGATTGATTTTGGTCAGTGAATTAAGTGAATTAAATGACAATGACGTTAGCGATCATCAAAGTGTTCCCCGCTGCGTTCAGGATTTGTTAAGAGATAGGAAATATTTTAATGTATTGTATAAGTATATTTGTAATACGGTAGAAAAAATATAATTTGATTTGTAATTATTATTAATGTATATAAGTTTATAACGCCCAACCCGAAAGGGCGGCAAATTGGATTCAGATTGCTAAAATTTTTGTTTAGTTATTGTGGAATATGTGCCTTAACGTTTTGTTTAACTAGTTTAATAAAACAACAACATTGTTAAAACCACGGAGTACAACAACCAGTGGTTGTTGTGCTCCATGGTTAAAAGATTAAAACCCATCTATGTATCCGACTGAAAGACTCGCATCTATGGTCATGAATAAAAAATATTAAAAAAAAAAAAAAATTGTTATTGTTATTTGTTTACAAAATGCTCACTACTTTCGGCGTGTGCGCATGTTTGTAGATCTCTTACATTTGTGTAATTTATGTAGTTTTTCGGTTCTGTTAAAGCTCCAGAAAGTGCTGTTGAGTTGAGCGCAGTCCTCCTCCCGTCTTCCTATTCAGTTTTTCATCCGGAAACCTCATTAACTTTAGTGCTGTGTTTTGCGAAACAGACGCTTTCAGATCTTGTGTTTTAAAGTTTCCTGTTATAATGCCAAGACGTTGTGGTTTAGGATGTACACCCACTAGTAAGTACCGCCCCTAAGACGATACACTAACCCTTGCTTTAATACAAATCTTTATAGAATTATAATTTTTTTAAAGAAATGTATGTTGCCAAAGTTTCATAGATAAATAAATGAATTGGGATAGTACCTTACCCATACTATAGGTATCCCAGATGGACTCCACTAGTCTCAATCAGAACTCAACACTGATATAGGTCTCGGAGTCATCCATAGAAAATAATGGGTTAAATTGTCAAGACAGGTTTTTATTTATTTATGTTATAAAGTTACCATAAACCAATGACTTAAAAATAAAATATATCATATTAAACATAAAATTATGAAACAATTTTTTTACAGGAGGTGTACTTCATGTTTTTCCTAATCCAAAGAGGTTTCCCGAGCAGTTCAAAGCTTGGGTTCGACTTGTTAGTGGCCAAGATGAATGTAATTTTAATTACAAAATTATGAGAATTTGTGACCGGCATTTCACTGAAAAGGATCGGAATCGACATAACCGCTTGAATGCACTAGCAGTTCCAACACTGTTTTTGCGTGGTATGTAAATTTTCATGTTGTTTATTATTTAAAAATAAAGTAGGCAATTTAAAATCTCTTAATAATAATGTTTTGTTTTTCAGAACAACCAAGTAATCCTTGTAGCTGGTCAAACTCCACATCAGAACAAACTTTCAATCAACCCGAAGTATCTGACAAGTATTATCAATCATCATCGGGTATGTTGGCTAATTATTTATGCTTTTTAAAATAAAATATAATTATAAATAATCACTATGAAAGTTGAATAAATAAACAATAACCACCCTTTCATAGCAGCAATAATTTACAGAATGGATAATATTATCTTCACATCATAGTAAATAGATATTATCATATTAAATACATTAATACTTTACATACTTAGCTCTAACTTAGGTACCTAATGATTCATTAGGATTTCAAAATAAAGTCCTACTATAGTGATGAACAAGTACTAACTTAAGAGGAAGTAACTTTACCATTATGTTTTCCATGTGAAATGGATGAAAAAGCAATGGAGGAGAGTTCCTTGGATATTCCTGAAGCAGACATCCAACAGTATACATCTGGTAAGTCACAAACAAAACTCATACTTTCATTTGCCATTAAAAATTACCGTCTGAGAGTATGACATGTAACATGTACCAACCTGCACTGGGCCCGCATAGTGGACTACAGCCCAATACGTCTCACAGAGACACTCCTAAAATATAGGTTGAAATCATTGTGAAATTCAGTTTTTGGGAAAAAACATTCAGATAGTTGTTATATTCCCTAAAAGTAAAAAAGGAGTCGAATAAAACCATAGTTTTTTGGGTTCCGAACCTCTATATGGAAAACGGTGCCCTTATAGGATCACTTGCTTGTCTGACTGTCCATCTCCCATTCAGTCGTTTGGTGCATAAATAATTTTCTGTGACCCAAACACGGACATACTACTAAATATACATAATAATTGACATACGAAACTAAATAATTTTTTAAAATGGGGTCACTTTCTGTGGGGGAAACTAGAAAACTTTAAAAATAAGTTTTTCCAATTATACAGTGTGGCGTATCAATTGAAAGGGCGCATTGTGAGGGTTTCGAATATTTCTTTTCATCATTACAATGACTATTCCGAAATAAATAAATAAATACAGAATAGTTCTTTGCCTGTACATTACAGGAAAACCTGTAAGAAGTATATAGTTTCAAAGTAACATGTTTCAAAAATTAGGTTCGTTCGGAACCCTTTGCATGCGAGCCTGTCTCGCAGTTGTCTGCACTGCTTGTCGCGGGTTCGATTCTCGCGCGCTACAAATTTTTGTATGACCTACAGATAGTTGTACCGGGACGGACTGTTCGAGTATTTGTGATTAATGATTATAATACGCACCCACAATACAGGAGAAATTTCTAGTGTGAGGCAGAGCTTTTTTAAAAAACAAAAATGTCTAATTTTTACGTAATTTTTCAGGTGCATCTCAAGAAGTGCCTCGCAATCAACTGCTAGATCACAATTATTACAAACCATTGGGAACAACTTATAATGCAAGAAGTAAGTATTAATAATGTTAATTTGGAATTCTGAAATAACTATAAAATGAACCAAACTTATCTAATCCTATTGTAAGCATTTTTTTAGTAAATAGTTTGCTATTTAGGAGGCTTATCACAATTTTTCTTATATTTGAGTGTTTGACTCGAGTTTTAATGTGTGATTATGGTATAGGTATGGCCACAAAATTAAAAAAAAAAACACTAGAAAGTTTGATTATTCCTCTATGGGAGCCTTCTAAATAAATATTTCAATTTTGTTTACATAGATGAGTAAAAACCTTGTCTCTGCTAAGGATGTTTCATAAAATACTACTTTTGCATCTTTTGATGCTTTGTTACTTTGAAGATATTATAATAATATACTTAATAATTTCAAAAAATGTCCATGGTACAACTGGATGTTAAACTTTGGAATGCTCAACTCAATTTACTATGTTTCACACAGCAATACACTAAAAATAATTCCGTAAAACAGAGAGATACTGACAAGTCGTCCGATATTAAATTCTTATCTATGAATTTATAATTCAAATTCAACGACGACACGGTTGACGCAGTGGCTGAGCGATCGACTGCTGCGCTGCGTGTCGCGGGTTCGATCCCCGCACGGAACAAATATTTGTATCGCCTACAGATAGTTGTTCCGGGTCTGGCTGTTTGTGTATGTGAGTTTAAATGTTTGTAAACGCACCCACGCACGATACAGGAGAAATTCCTAGTGTGGGGCAACGTTTTTTTAAAAGAAAAAAAAAAAAAAGGAAAAGGATTTAATAATGAAGGTTACTATGTTACCTTGCTTGAAAAAAATAGTAAGTCCATTTAAAAGTAAAATAATATTTTTAAACAATTGTTTTATGCAATGATAAAAATCAATATAAATCTCGGAACGGGCTGTCCTTAGCTTCTTATAGTCTGGTTAAGTAGACGACAACCTCTTAGGTTGCACTGAGAGAATATGTCATTGACAAAAAAAAGGTCCTTAGCTTCAGTCCGGGCTATATATTACTTTACTCTTTGGTCCGCGCCAAGCGCTTACTGAGTGAGGACGTGTCGCTAGCTGTTTCTACTTTGAGTGCCACGTAATCTACATATTTGCCGAGAATATAGCGCAACCAACCCTTCTTGATAAAAGTTTGATATAAGATCAATAAATGACTTTTACAATGTCGCCCATGCGCATGTGACCGCTCGTAATTAAAAGCTTTTATTTTTTTCTGAATATTCATGAAAAAATGTCGAAAATAAACTTCAAAAGGGGGGTCTATCTATAACATTTTTCATGTTATTAAATTTTTAATTTTTAACCTTTTGACCGCCACAGTCGTGTGTAGACGACAAACCAAAATGTGCCCAGCACGCCACGGTCGCGAATGGTTGACAGAATTTTAAACGTAAATAAATGTCACTAAACAGCATTGTTTTGTGTTTTTCCCTTGTTAATAATTTACCTTGACTCTTCTTCATTTATTTGAAGTGAACTGCTTTCATTAGATTTCATCTGTAGTAACATAAGATGACAAAAAAGAAAACCAGTTAAAAAGTTCGTGCCCTCAAAGCCACAGTCACCTCAACAGGACACGTAGTGATGTAGGCAGCAGTCAATATAACAAGAATATCGACCTCGACGGCAACCTACGTTATATTTGATTTACTCTGAATTCTGCATTATTAAACAAATAAAACATTTGATATTGAACTTTCATGTTTGAGAAAGCAAGAAAATTTTATAATACTGAACTATGCGCTCTTTAAAAGTCGAATGTTAATAGATTATCGATTGATTGTAATGACTGCAATGCCCATCCCTATCACACACTGTATTGTCTGTGCCGGGAACGCCACAGTCGTCTATGATTGACAGTCCCATGACGTCAAACGAGGAAAATTTTTGAATAGAGTAGTTCTTTTGCTGTTATTATTATTGTTTACTGTATACATGATTAATAATGGAGAACTATAATATGAGTAGTGAAGACTTATTAAGTATATTGCAAGGAGTCGATACTGACACGTTTATAATGGTTTTTTTTTTAATACTATCCTACCTAAAAATACATACGTATATCGATATAAATCAATATACAATTGTTGAATTAAACTTATGTTGATTGTCTTATACATATTGAACGGTTTATAATGTGTGAAGGTATTAAAAATGGTGTGATTGTTCTACCAATTTCTACCACCCAACTTTTTAATTAAAAAACTGATTTTTATAAAATGTTTTATTTTATCTTTTGTGAACTTCATGTTTGTGACACTTAAGAAACTTTGTCCAGGTAGGTACCATTATTCCTCATTATTTCCTATTCATTACAGTGTTGTAAATTGTCTACATTCGAAAGTAAACAACACTAACACAGTAAACGGTATTTACTTCTGCACTGATGTCATCAGTGACTGGCGTTATACTAAAGCAATATTAATTGCTTGTTCTTCCAAAGAAACTTAAATTTTATTAGTTGACAATGTTAAAAGTACAAAACGAACAAAATAAAATATTTCGATATTATTAATAAGTATCGGTGTCGCACCTCTAGAGAAGAAGTGAGCAATTTCAAGAAATACGTGCCAACTGCGCCACTGTCGTCTTAGGGTGACAAAAAATTACGTCATGATGGACAATAGTGCTGTAATACTATTGACTTGGTTTCATCGATTGTTGTTTCTATTTGTGGAATAAACGCCGTAACTGTGACACAGATTATTACATTTATGTCATAAAGCACAAAGCGCGATGAAATAAAACTCAACACAAGGATGGTATAATAATCTTTATTGAAATTAAAACCCATGTAAAAAAATGTTGTCAGGTTTCTATGAGCTTTATCGATATAATTTCGCCCTCACTATTATTTTGTAGGTATTAAATTATGAATTCGGAGCTTGGCGCTGAGGGCACGCTTTTTCTTTTTTGACGTGGCGGTCAAAAGGTTAAGTATAGTTTGTAGATTTGCTTTTTATTTTTTGACACATCTCCGAAGTTTATGGGTCGATTTGGATTCTGTTTATTATTTCTAAAAGCTTATGAGTTATTTTAACAGGTTTATTAACATTTTTATTAAAAAAATATCGACTACGAAAAAAAACCGGAATCGAAGTCATTTTTTCGGTAAAAAATTGTGTATTTATTTATTTAAAATAAATACACAATTTTTGGAATCATGGAAAATCGAGCCTGGAAAGTTGTTTCCCTAATGACGTGTGGATTTTCAGTGGCCCACACATGAAGTTTGCTGAAGTTGTTTGCTGGTTTTTTTTAGAGATAAGTATTAGTAATGTTCTGTGAATTTGTAGCTGTTATGTAGTAGATTACAAATCATTATTAAAAGAGACGTCCTATCGGGATAATTTATGGACTTACACTAGTTTATTTAAAATAAATACACAATTTTTTACCGAAAAAATGACTTCGATTCCGGTTTTTTTTCGTAGTCGATATTTTTTAATAAAAATGTAATTAACCTGTTACAATTACTCATAAGCTTTTAGAAATAATAAACAGAATCCAAATCGACCCATAAACTTCGGAGATGTGTCAAAAAATAAAAAGCAAATCTACAAACTCTACTTAAAAATTAAAAATTGAATATCATGAAAAATGTTATAGATAAACCCCCCTTTTGAAGTTTATTTTCGACATTTTTTCATGAATTTTCAGAAAAGTACGGGCGGTCACTTGCGCATGGGCGACATTGTATACAAAATCATCGTTTTGTTTTTTCTGCTTGCTTTATAAATATTCAGTTTTGTAAACTGTGTTTGTTTCATTTTATTTTGTAAATTCTTATTGACGTGACAACGTCTAATAAATTGATGAACGCCAACAGTCATCCTTTTTCGTGTATGCAGCCGCATGCACGAAAAAGGATGACTCATATCATTGTCCCGTTACGCGCATTGTCCCGTTACACAATTTGTCCCGTTTGTCCCGTACCGATCATTGTCCCGTTACGCCAATTGTACGCTTGCGCCGCATCAATGTTTTGTTATGACGTTATCACGTTAAACTATCGTCCGTAAAACAACTTTAAAGACAACCAATTTTTTTTTATGTCAATCAAGACCAAAGCACTAATTGTCATGGAACAAAATAATGCTTTTGCATGTTTATATAAACTGGTTTTTATATGGCATTTCAAATTACACCTACCCATTAGAAAACCTATTCAATAACAAAGTTAAGGATTTAAATAAAGAAGCTTGCTATATTTTGCTATAGTTATTGAGATTAGTTCAACGGATTTAGTACCAGATGGCGTCACCGTTCAAAATAGGTGTCAAAAATTCTCGTGAGAGGGCTCTATTCTCATTTAAATTAGTCTATGGGCTCTTTATGCATACTCTTTGGTGAGACGTCAGTTGTCACCCATAACAGCTGGCTGATCTCAGCGCTGAACATTGTGTATATTTTTTTGCTATTATTGTGTAAGCAGTAAATAAAATTATTAGAATTGGAATCGCACACATTCACAAATCACCTGAGAATTTAAGATTATTGGTTTCATAATGCTGAATTCAAGTAAGTTTTTGTTGTCTCTTGGAATCGCATCGCACTCAGAGAGATTTTTAAAAACATTTTTTTTATTTCGACTGCAGACAATATTTATCTTTTTTTGTAACTTTTTAGTTTTCCGTGGTCTTCTGGGGACGGAAGAAGCTCCTACTAAAGTGATAGAAGTGCGGTCAGACAACTACATTTCAAGGCCGATTCATTACCGAGAAGACTCTATCCTACTGTATGGACCTAAGAATCCGCCTGATGGCAAGAACACAAAAGAAAAATACTACGAAATAGTACTTCACAAGCCCTTCACTGAGAGCTTACATCAGATGTACAGGTAAGATATCATTCCCAGTTTTGACTCATTGATTTTATGCTAATTGCCAATTGTTGTTGTCTTTTTGGTAATCTCTGTAGCCTTTTTTTAATGATGTAATTAGACGACATAGGTGAATGAGTCCTTTGTGTTGAATTGAGAATAACCAGTCTTGCATGATGTAAAATATTCTTAGTTTTATGGATGATATATAAGAAGACTTATTTATTAATAAAACTTAAAAAATATTTAAACATTCTTAATTCACTTGAACTTCATTTAACCTTTTGTCATCAATATTTTGATGAATCACATTTAATACATTAGGTATAATTATGCACATAGAAATACCTACAAAGGCAAGAATTATATAATAGAAAACATGATTTTGTCCTAATAAATGTGTTTAAAAAAAAATACTTATAATCCCATTTCATCAGCAAGTATCAGATCAATATACTAACCTAATATTATTTACTATCTTTAGACAACTCGCTGGCATTTAGATAATAATTATTATCAGCCCCATTCATACACAATACTACTAGCTAGTACTAATTTTTAAATACTAATAATTATTATGCTTTGTTCTTTCTTTGCAGTTTATTTCGGGCTAAAACCTTAGAAGAAGCAGAAGACAAATTCATTGTTTACAAAGATCGAATACCAGTATTTATCAAGATTACCAAAGAAGTAAGTGTCATGTAATAAATAATTGTTTAAATAATGTTTCAAAAATATCGATAATGATAGTTCATTTTTATTGAAGTCTTCTTTGTGCAACAAATTACATGTGAACAGCAGTTAGAAAACTGAGTGTCTTACATAATTTTAATTACCAGTGGACATAACTTCAGTTCCGAAATCCTCAGTTTTGAAATCCTGCTAACTACTTATTCCATAAAGTCTTCATGGGTTCTACCATTTAATATTTGCCAACCAGACTCAAAAAGGAACAATACTGTAAAGCCAATTTCTATAATAATCCTTAACACTGTCACAAAAAATTCTGTGGAACATGGAAGAATTTTTATATGAAATAACATTACCTGGGCCCACATCTACTAAAAAAGTAAGAATTATTAAACGTAAAATTAATTGAACTTTGTCTTTTGCAGTGCACAGTGGCTATTCTCCAAAAACTCTGCGACACATTGTCTCAGCACCAGTCATGGACGATCGCACACATGGTGGCTCACTTTGGCCTGAGTGAACTGTTCAATGACCCTGAAGTCCAGAAACATATTGATGGCATTGATTCATTGACTGGAGCCACACCTTTGATGGTATGTTAATTATCCATTCCTTGATGTTTAATCATCCAGTTATTTTCCTAAGAAAACAATTAATTAACTAATTGGGGTTGATTTGATTCTTGGAATCTTAGTCAAATGGGTTCAAGCTTTTGTGGCTTTTTCATTTGACTAATAGAGGACAAATAATAACTGAGTAATTTGTACTGACAAGGCTTAGTGCAAGGGTTAAACCTCATGGTTTCACTATCCAAGACAACTTCCTAAGAGGTCAAGTGGTTTTCAGAAACACTGTGAAAATGTGTATCATAAAATGGGTAAAGAAAATAGACTGGGTTTAAGTTGTTAGAACCAATATGTAAAACATAGTAATTTCCCCAAGCGTCTAAAGGTCAGTTCAGTCTCAATGAGGCACAGTTAAGTTTTTAACTGTGATGACTCAGCCTTACTTGGTTTAGCATAATTGCTTTGATATGAAATTTATAGGGAAACACAATAAAATTGTACCATCATGTTTTTTTTATTTCTTTAATCATTACTTTTGTGGGAATTTAAACAACAGTAATGGAAGAAACTGGTTTTATTTCATTTTCAATTGTCTAACCATCCCATATCCATCCATTAATGGCATCCATGCTATCTTCATATTAACATTTCCTCTCTCACTCACTCTTGCTCTCACTCACTCAGTACTATATTCCCCACTGTTCAGTGTGTTTGCCAAAAATGTGTTATATCTTTATCAATGATAAAAGAAAGCACATGTTACTTAATAATATAGACCTTATCTGTGTGATATTTTAATTAAAGTCAAACATGAAATGATAACATGTTATGGGCTTATCAATGTTTCTATCAACTGGGCCTATCACAGTTGATGACTGGACTTAGGCCCCTGCCTCTCCCTAGCTGTGCCACAGTACCCTGTCCTCTACCTTCCACGGATCAATGTTTAGGGAAATAATATTATATTATAGCTATGTTTATACAAGGGAAATCCCTAATGTCTTTTTCATTGCATTTCCCTCTGGCTCAAAATAACTTTCTACTTTCTGAAATCGACTCGATAGACGAGACTATTACAATTAATTATAATCATTTAATTAACGATAAAAGTATAGCATATTATGCGTCACGCCTGTGTCCCCAAATAGGGTAGGCAGAGGTGACTGATGTCATGTTTTGTTCATTGTGATATTTTCGGTGTTGTGTCACGTTAGTGAATCATTTCACAAAACACCACGACAAAGCTAAATCTGAATTTTCTGACCAGTTAAAGGCCCGTACATACTATAGACCTACCGCTTATCAGTTTCGCTGTCAAGTTCAAATAATACATTTTTGCTTGTTTGGCAAATATTCATAATAATCCGACATTTGAGTCTATCGGCGCGATGATTACGCAACGGTTACCCTATGTCCAAGCACACAGATCCGAGTTTACTTTATGACACGGCTCAGGGTTGTCCTATACTCCAATAGTTTACACAAATTTTATTCTAGAGACTTCATATAATTAATTTTCGACAACCTTTAAAGCCTACTTTGATTTGGTATCTCTAGTCGGGTCCTGGGCGTGAGCACAACTCATTTTTAGCTACGGTATAACGACGACTCGGAAGCGAGTTTTTGGCACACAAACGAATTATTGATCGACCCGTATTCTGGGTACTTTCCACCGAAAGTGTGAACTGGGAAGGTGCTAGAGGTATTCGCGCGGTGCGGGAAGGGCTGGTAACCATACGCGAGAGCTCAGATGCCATCTCCATGACAGAACCACTGCCTTCCAAGACAGAAGTTCTGACAGATTGTTTGTAGTCTCATATTCTTTCGAACATAACTGACCTTGACGCCTTGAAATAATAATATGAAAGCTACAGCAGCATTTACAAAATCTTAATGATGAATTACTGAATGATAATCAGTAAAATATTGCCCTATTATTCTCCCAACTTTGCTCTACTATTTGAATCATTGTACATGTTGTGACTAGATTTTCAATTTTTTTTTTGTTTCAGGTTGCCGTAAAAGCTTGTAACGTGCGTATGGTCCAAAGTTTAGTTTCTCTGAACTCTTCCCTTGACGTGATCGACCTTGAAGGAAACACAGTGTTCCACTATGCAGCTGCTAGCAACAAAGAAATTATTAATGTGAGTTATTGATTTTTTTATTATTATTTACTAGCTGTCCCGCGTAACTTCGTCTGCGTCACATTTTTTCCCGTTTTCGCAACATTTTCCATTGCTGCTCCGCTCCTATTGGTCGTAGCGTAATGATGTATAGCCTATGTCCTTCCCCAGCCGGCCTAGCATGACCGCCGTAGAAACGGGCTATGTCTACGGAAGAATCGACAATTTGACAGATATTTCTATCGTCCCAAGCATGGCGATATTAAGAATGTAGAAAAGAAATGTTTCTTTTCTTCAGTCGACACAAGTCTACAACGTCGAGCATGACGACCATATTTTCTCTTCTTTTGACATTTGGGGGTAGAAACATTACTTCTGACAAATGTCAAACTAATCTTATTAAAAACTAAATACGAGAAATACGTTTCGTGGTTGCGTTGAGTTACGTTCAAAAGGTTGAAATGTTATGTAAAATATTTAGGTTTAATTTCGCGAAAAAGATCCAGGCCTGGATCCAGGATGCAGCAACACTATCTCGCCCACGAAAAATTAAATACTCGTGCAATTGGCAAATTTTTTTGTTAACTAAACGTAATAATATTCGGGGAAATTATAAACATCACGTGATACGTCCCCGTTGCTATGGAAAGAATTTCTGTCTGTCTTCGTAGAAACGCGAGTCGACGGGGCGCGCCATGCTCGGCCAGAAGAACTGTCAAGTTGTATAGAAAAGATTTCTTGTCGTT
Source organism: Cerastis leucographa (assembly GCA_963082945.1). Lineage (NCBI taxonomy): Eukaryota > Metazoa > Arthropoda > Insecta > Lepidoptera > Noctuidae > Cerastis > Cerastis leucographa. The sequence continues at coordinate 5,269,601 of OY720359.1, forward strand.
TCTTGGTAGAATAGAGATAGAACGGTCATGCTAGGGGGGCAGGTTGAAATCTATCTTCTTGACAAATTTCATTAAGATCCGATCAGCCGTTTAGTCGTGAAAAGGTAACAAACAAACAAACAGAGTGACTTTCGCATTTATAATATTAGTATGGATTTACACTTTCGATGGGTTCACTCTCTGGTGGGTTCTAAATTTTATACATTGAATTGGAACCCCTTATATCCCTTATACAAATAAATTGTATAAGATTCAGGTTCAATTACAATAATATGTGTTTGGCCCACTTTTCAGTAATGTAGGTTTCGTCGTTCTAAAAACAACTTTGTGTCAATGGTAGTAGGATTGACTTTTGTGTAAAATGCTATTTATGTTTGTGTCATTGTTTGAAGTTTCCGCTTACATTTGTGTGACGGGAAATGCTGTGTGTACTCTGCTTATGAATCAAGTTTTTTTTGGCAAAGATCCACAGTTCAGAAGACTATGATTTTATGAACCTAATGTAGGAGGATTGGTCAAGTGATTTACTGCCATTTATCCTTGTAACACTGAACGAAGAGCTTTTTTGTTTATTTGGTTGAACGCGCTAATCTCGGGGTTCTGGTTCGAACTGTGTACGGTGCCTCTAATTCGTATTTTTAAGTCGCAGTTTTCAATATTTGTGTACGCTCTGTCTTGCGCTCACTGAGTATTTCAGTACGCCACAATCAGTATTTGTGACCGCTGAATGAAAAATATTGCAAAAACGGTGAAAATGGGACGCAGGAGAAGTTGCACGGGTCTGCTAGCTACTAATAACTGAATCATCGATAATATGGAAGTATTGAATGCTCCCTCTCTTTCGCTCTTTAGATAAATCGTCAAAGATTGTTGGACTTTGACTTTGATATATTCTAACTGAGATAAGATGACCCGAAAGTTATATTGAAACGTTTTAGATATCCTATTGCATTTGGATAAATATTTCTAGGCAGATGATGGATGAGTAGTTTCAGAGATACACTTACGAACCTTTCTTCTTTATAATATGAGTTGGTTGGTGGCAAGTGCGACTGCTAAGCTTGAGGCCCTGGGTTATATTCCCGGGTAGGGTAAAGTACTATTGGGTTTTTCTATCTTCTATCAGAAAGGAGTTAGGGTAAAAGTTTTTTTTTTTTTTTTTTTATATCCTGCTACTTAGCAATCTGTTTCCAAGGAACAATAATCTAATATGGTGTCAGATTTTCATCGGGATTATTATCTTCAGCTGAGCTAAGCACCCATTGATGCCATACTCATCTTCTGTCCGCAAATCTCATAGCTAAATCTGGTATGCTATTTCTCTTCAGTCGAGAGAATCTCACGCTGCCCTCTCCCCTCAATTCAGCAGTTAGTTGATTAACATGTTGGTCTAGTCTATTTTGATAAATATTGCCGTATGACTCTATTTCTTCTTTCACTGTTCGCAGGTTTAAATCTAGGTTTACATATCGATTATTTATGTACGGTGGAATATTAAACATGGCTCTCATTGTTTTACTTTGAAACCGTTCCAGTATTTCAACGTTACTATGACTTGCTGTTCCCATAACTGTATGCCATAAGTCCATACAGGCTTCAGTATAGCCTTATAGATAGCCATTTTACTGGCATCTGTCAGTTGCGACTTACGACCAGTGAGCCAATACATGCTTCGAAACTTGCAGTCTAATTGTTTCCTTTTGGTCCATATGTGTTTGCGCCAGGTTAGGCGTCGATCAAGGTGCATACCTAAGTACTTGGCGTCATCTGAATGTGGGATTTCAGTATTGCCAAGTTTTACAGGTGGACAGGTTTTCCTTCTGAGTGTGAAGGTTACTTGAATCGACTTATCTGTATTGGCTTTAATACGCCACTGCTGCAACCATGTTTCGATCAGAGTCAGGTGTTGTTGGAGCATTTCGGATGCAGCCTCGTGATTCTCATGTGTTGATCGGATTGCGGTGTCATCTGCATATGTCGCGGTAGTGGTCGAAGCATGAGTGGGTAAATCTGCTGTGAATATAAGATAGAGAACTGGTCCCAGTATGCTACCCTGTGGTACTCCAGACTTAATTTCATGCATTTGTGATGCGTCGGAGTTATATTTTACTTCGTAGCATCTATTTTCGAGGTAAGATTTTAATAATGGGAAGAAGGAATGTGGAAGCGTTCTTTTGATTTTGAAGAGTAGCCCATTATGCCAAACTTTGTCGAATGCTTGGCTAATGTCTAGGAAGACTGCGCTACAATATTGTTTGTCTTCCAGCGCTCTACCAATAACATCAACTAGCCGATGCACTTCTCGATTGTACCGTGGCCCTCCCTAAAGCCAAACTGGTGAGTTGGTATTATCTCTGCTAGATGTTCTCTCATTCTATTCAAAATGACCTTTTCCAGAAGTTTTCCAATTACCGGAAGGAGACTAATAGGTCTGTATGATGCTACCTCTTGAGGTGCTTTGCCTGGTTTCAGTATCATTATTACTTGGGCAATCTTCCACTGGCTTGGGTAGAAGGACAATCTCAGACACGCGTTGAAGATAATTAGTATAAGCAGTAAAAGTGGCATAAATTTATTAAGTCTGCGGCCACTAATGAAAACTATCTCATTAGTAAGAATACAAGAAGACATTCATTTTCTTCTCTGAAATATTATTTCCAAAATGCATCGGAGCCGAGATATACAGGTTGAAGTTTTCAAAAGGGAAACTATGATGAATAGCGAAGAACACTCAAAGGAGTCTCGAGCCTGATTTTGATAAAAACTAAAAATGCATCATTGGTTTTTTGAAAAATCAATGTTTCTAGCCAGGAATAACAAACAAAATCAATATGTTTCTAGCCAGGAATCACAAACATCCTGTATTACTAAAACGATTCGGTAGGGTCGCTGCTAAGGATCAAATTCTGGGAAGTAATGATATGCGGCAAACGATAGGAAAGACTTCATTTTTGTACTATATGTACATAACAGTAACAAACAGCTAGTATCAACGAACAACACAACTTTGACATCAGATATTTAAGCTCCGATATAATTTTCGGCAAATTTCTTTTAGGAGTCATCATTATTAAATTCCACTATACGATGATAACAATTATTTTTGTGGCCGCTGTGAAAAAAATCATGCCACAGGTTCATACAAAGTTACTCAAACCCGTTACACAGTAGCAGCCACGGAGTCTGGATTCTTGCCCGGTGGGTGGCAATAGACTCTCAAAGCTTTATTTTATATGAATTCAAATTAATTTATTTTGCCAACATAAGTAAAAAATAGGCGGTAAAATATTAGGAGGTATAAACATGCTCTGCTTGTTCCAGGCTTTAGCCAGCAAGAGTGCTACATCTCTGAACGTGTACAACAAGCAGGGTTATACACCGCTACACACAGCATGCCTGGCAGACGCGCCGGATTGCGTCCGCGCACTTCTGTTGGCCGGGGCCGACGTCAACTTGACAGCGGCTAAGAGAAATAATTGCTTACTACCAGGTATATTTATTGACTGAAAAATCACCGTGTATACACTCGCGGTAAGAAAAAAATATGCATTTAGTTCTGTGATAAAGTTGCTTAATTTTTCCGTTCGTCGACTGCACATAAAGTATGCTTTGTGTGTGAGGCGGTGAACTTTAGGCAGGTGTTGTCCATCCGAAGGTAAATTATTGTGTGTTAGTAGTAAAATACCTTTGTGCTTGCTTACTTCTTGGTTTTGGTTAATTTTACCTATTTTTTTGTACTGCACTTCTCACGTAAATAACTTTTCTTCTTACCTGTACACTTTGTAGTTGCGCACTTTTTCCTTCTACCCTCAGCTTTATGCTATGTATGACACGCTAAAACAGTCCAACTCCTTGCAGTAGTCCAACGAAGGCTTCTTTTGTAGCAATCAATCGTTGTACCACTGTAAGAAGTTGCGCTATGCTTTAACGCCTTGTGTATGCTTAATTCTTTCTAGTTCCTGTCGATGACATGACGATTCTTCAGAAATCTGCATCAATGCTGTCAGGTAGTCTATACCGTTTATATATTAATCAGCAGAAAAAATTCAGTCGACTGCAAATAATCATCTGTAAGCCAAATTAACTGAGTCGTACTATAGCGTGTATCAGAATAGTATGGTAATATTTAAAGACCATCGAAATTAATAACTTTCTTCTTAAGACCAACAACAGAAAAATAATCATCTGTCCCATACTTTAATATTAATTTCTGATACATGCTGTGTAAACAAAGATGGTCAAACATTTTAATTCCTCGACTGTGAATACCCTATTTTGTTGGGTGAGACTGTGACTTTGACTCCACCAATGTGGAGACGAAATCAGTGGAGACCAGGGATGTGTTGTAAACCACCACGCGCGCTTCTCCGCACAGCTTCGGTGGATACACCCTAGCTTCTAAGCATCTCCTCTGTATCTGCTTCGCGCCTCACTGCAGGTCTCGGCTCTGTTGTAATCCTAAATCAGGCGCTGTCAATGTCATGACAGCCAAAAAGTGTTCACACTGAGAACAATCGTCTGAGTGAACACTTTTTCGCGTGACTTGCACATCCAGTATATCAATCAAATCATTTAATTCGGATAACAAAGACCCATAGCATAAATACCTTACAAACTATCATACATATTTATAAAAACTAGGAAAGTATTATAAAACTATTGTACACGAAGTGACGGCGTCGTGTTGCGCTGCGTGGTGTCGCGTAGCCTTCCGCGGAATCGCCGATATATGACACCCTTCGGCCAAAACTCCTCCTTGAGGAAGGTCTCGATATGATGAGTTGGAACTCGCACCACGAATGACTTGAAATTCGTGTTGTGGCGCGACTCCAACTTCTCGACCCTCAAGGTCCAGCTGGTCTTCACTCGAACATACTCCATGATGTCCTCAACCTTCGTGGTGTGATGTAGCCGAGAGACATAGAGCTGCGTCGTGGGTATTGCCGGACGCAGCATCATATTGGGTCCTGCCGGCGCGGTCCCGCACAGGTTCCGACTGGAAGGCTTCTTCCTCTTCTTCCTCTCCACCTTTACGAAGCCATCCTGGTCACATGTTCCTGAAGCTGGTCTTTGCTGTTTCGAACTCCTGTTGCCAGGTTCACAGCATTTCTTCTCATCCCCCTTCTTGCTCTGCGACACAGGTTTGTGCGTGGCGACGATAGCAGCGTAGGCACGTTTAGGGGTCGACGTACCTACACGAGTCGCTACCTCGACCGGCCTCGAGTCCGCGGCGGCGCAAGTTGCAACGCGTGCAATATCAGCAGCGGGTGACGCAGTGGAGCTCGCCGACTCAAAACTGCCGATGCTAGCGTTTCTCGCTCCGCAACATGTGCTCACGTTGTAGGCATCAGGCGACCTATTTACCTTAACAGAGTTGCGCAACAACTCTACTTCGGCACGTAGTTCACCAATGGTGTTATTCGACACCTGCAAAGTGGACTGTACCTCAGCCAGGCTTGCCTTGAGAGTTGTAATGTCCTTCAGCAACCTGGTGACGTCGACGTGGTCAAACGTGACTGGGGGCAACTTATGTAGTTCCCTCGCCACAAAAGCGGGCACGTCGTCCGGGTCGGTGCTCTTCAACAACGTGACGATGTCTTGAACACACTTCGGGCCACCATCCCTCCGGCGGGACTGCATCTGCTCGACTTTGCCGAGCGACTGGAACAGCAGCAGCTTGGCACTGCTGATCTCCTCCTCCTTGAAACTGGACTTGCAGATCTGCAAGATGCTGACTTCGTCCATGTAGTCAATGGCATGGTTGATAAATGCCAAGACCTCGTTGGCTATGAGCGGTTGTGAACTCATAGCGACGTTAATCGGGCAACGGCTAAAGCCGCGCGACACGCGAATATAATATTCGTATCGGGCAGCGCAAACACGTCCGTACTCGACTGCGCAATGCACTGCACTGTAGTGTGTAGTATATGTGCGATATAGACGATTTTCTAGTCAGTAAATGGCTGTTTATGCCATGGGCGAATCTAACTGTTTCAATATTTGCTGCCGGTAGAAATAGTACCTAACCCTGCTCTGCTTTCTTAATTGGTTATGGTAAACTTTTTTTTCCCACGCCGTATAAGTAAAATACCCAGTCTTATCTTATGCTTAAACATTTTCGTAGTTGTACACTTTTTCCTTTAACTTAATGGAGTCTCTGTAATGCAAGGGGTGCTCACATTTTTGGGTAGGCACATTCCTTTCATCAGTATTTGTTGAGCAACAAAGCCGAACCGAAGCGATAACTACACACATTCCGCTTTCATTAGCTCGCTGAATTATGTTCTTCTCAGATCGGCGCAATTCGGGCTAAGCCGAGCAAATTTTTTCTGAAACATTTAGGGTTCAACCTCGTCTAGCAGCACGTATTCGCACTCTTCAATGCTCTTAACCTTTTCTGTCACTCGGAACCGGCGTTCTAAGTCGTTTCGGTGCTGCCAGATGAGGTCAACCCTTATCTACATAGTTAACAATACAGCGAGCATAAAAAATGTGTAGTCCACAGAATATTAAACTGTACCACTTTCTCGGTGTTACAAACATAATAATCACGAAACAAATCAGTTGTGTCAAACCTTTGGGTGGAAGTGGCACCGATTTATATTTACTATGAGATAGCTGATTATTTCTTCACTTTTACGATGTTAATCCTATGGAGAAAGATGTTTAATTGTATTTGAACTTGCCGCCCGATTGTTCAGAATCATGCCGACCCAAATAACTGTGCAGTTCCCCTTTCGCTCCTTGCAGTAGTCCAACGGGTGTTGGTTTGTTGAACCACTGTTTGGTAGTCGCTCTATGCTTTAACGCTTTGTTTGTGCTTGACTATTTCTAGCTTACACAGAAGGCAGCAAAACCGTAATGGTTCTTCAAAAATCTTCAACCATGCTGACAGGTAGATAATCTTTTTTTAATATTTATTTAACAGCAATCAAGGATCACTGGCAGACCTCATCAGCTCAGGTGGCCTACCAGGACGCTGAAAGCAGTATTGTTTTAATCTTATTTCAGTGTGGGAAAGAGATAGCGCTAAACGATCTGTGTAGCTCCATTTCTTTCTCACAATCAAATGGCAACTGCTTTCAGCTTTAAGATGTCACAGTAACCCCGGCTCTTCCAATTATTTTTATATTTCTTTATCTGATCACGTTATTTTGGCAAGTTTTCAGGCAAACAATACTTTGTTAGCCAACAGAAAGACGAATGACGATGCTCCTTTAAAAATTGACTGTTTATTTTTTATAAATTTCTTTCTTTTCTTACAAGCTTTTATTTAAGTTGCCATGTATGTTTGTTTGCTTTGGTCAAATCTTGCAACTGTTTTATAAAACATCTATCTCCAAACGATTGAGCTGAAATTTTGCATACACTTTTGGTTTGGATGACAATGCATGGTGAGCTAAGTGACGTCATTCTAATAAATCCAATACGGCGGACTCCCAAAGATGGCGGACTAGTTACCTTTTTTTATGCACCTCCACGATAAGGGTATACCTATATTTAAAAGCTTGTTTTCAATTTTACTATAAGCTTGTTAATTAAACCTTCTACAACGTCTTTTAAAGTTACACCAAGCGACGATTACTTTATCGACGGCCAAATAAAGAGAAGTTTCGCCAATCAATTAAATAGGCCCGAGAAGAATTTAAGCACCATTATTATTCTGAATTCTAGGTATTGTTGGCGACCTTCTACAAGACAACCAGCCCAAATTGTACCAACAAGATATGAAGCATGGAGGCACACCTCTACACTGGGCAATATCACGCGGAGTTATTGAAGCACTAGTGGACAAAAACTGTCATATCAACGCTCTCAACTTCGACGGGAGAACAGCCCTACACGTCATGGTACTACGCGGCCGTTTGGAGTGTGCCATAGCCTTATTATCGAGAGGTGCCGAACACTCTATCGGGGACAATGAAGGCAATACGCCATTACATTTGGCCGTGAAACAAACGAACATCGCAATAGTCCAAGCGTTGATCGTGTTCGGTGCAGATTTGGAAGCGAAGAACAATGCGGGGAATACGGCTAGGCATATTTTACCGACGGAGATGTCGAACAGTAACTATGATAGGATATTGTATGTTTTGCATGCTGTTGGTGCTAAAAGGTAAGATTTTTTATTTATTGGTCTCCTTTTCTTTTACTCCATCAGACACCAAATTATCACATTTTCGGCGTCACCTTGTCTTATATCCAGTCAGATTTGGAAGAACGACGCAATACTGTCAAACCTTTCCGACCACCACAATAAAAGTTTTATTTTTCAATTTGAAAACTATTCATACTACAAGCAAAACATTTATCTACCAACCAAGCAAAAGTCTTGCCGATTTCGTAACATGTGAAAATCTGGCTTAATCTGTAGTTCAATGTTCAATGGGGACAGGCATTCGATAAACTAACGGTCCTGAATGCACAAGTCAATCATCAAGTAGTCCAAAGTAGTCCATTTTTTTAATTTTTTTGTCAGTCTCACTGGTAGGCAAAGTCTTCCCCCATTCCTTTCCAACTCTTTCGATATTTTGCCTTCGCATTGTAACAGTACATAAGCCATAAGATTTAATACGTGAGCTTGTCCCCCCAGATGCACTCCAGAAGTGCCAGCCTGTGGCCCCAGCTGTTCAGCTCGGGGTGACTACAATGGAGTGCCCCCACCCCCTGTGGCTAGAGGCTCTACCCGAGACTTCCTCACTCACTTGCTGAACGTTGCAGCCAAGCAGAGAGCTACCAGCATCGATACTGATCAGAAACATGGACGGTAAGACTATTTGTACTAATAGTATTTTGTGTAGTAGTTTTGACATGCAATGTAACACTTGAACTAACAAAAGCTCTAATTTTGAAATATAGCGGCTATCTTATCGAAAACGTGGATTATCGAAACAGATGTAAGGAATGAGCCCAACTGTCAAAATAAAAGCTTTTGCTATTCTGAACTCGTATTACGCAATACGTACCTATTTCAAACGTACCGATGCTAGTTTCAATGCATATCAATGTCGAGTATTTTTTGGCCTTGCGATGACATAAGGACCATCCATTAATCACGTGAGGCTTGAAAGGGGGGGGAGGGGGTTTAGTGAAAATCACGAAATATCACAAGAAGAGAGGGGGGTGTAGTAAGATATCACGTGTATTTATTTTGATAAATGATGTTTATTTTGCAAGTAGGTTTTTACAAACACTTTTACACGTCATTTTTTTTTTAATCTAGATGGGGCCGGTGTTTCGTACCTGACTACTCTGAGAAGAAACAGCCGAAACAAACTCAGAGGTTCTCTGTTAACTTGTTACTCTTTTAAAGTCCAGACATTGCTCAATTTACATGAGGACTATGCAGATTAGTATCTGAAATGGTCTTTTGAAGAAAGAACCACACAGATTTGAGTGAACCTGTCCCGTCAGTGCAAGCATTTGACAGTTATCGTGTAGCTCGACTTATAACTCAAGGAGCTCAACGAAACGACGAACAATAACAAAGAAAGGACATTTGGGTAGGTCGCTTAAAGTACTCAAACTGCCAGATAGTGGTGGGAGAAAAATAATGTGACCTGCATGGTCCTCACATTCACAATAATTTTGTCGTCAAACGCGCGATTCTAAACCGAAAAGCGGCTTGTAGTGTGACCTTGACTCGCCGTTGCCAGGCAACGAACGAAGTACCTGTATTTAAAGATAATATTCTAAAAAATTTAAGATTCTGTGTAGGTACTAAAAATACACGTGCTTTTGGGTGGGGGCGGGGGGTTAGTCTTAAACCTAACCACGTATCACCAAAGGGGAGGGGGGTTGAAAAATGCTTAAAAAAACATCACGTGATTAATGGACGGCCCCATAGAGACTAAATTTAGCCGTGATCTTTTCTCATCAACATCATCCACAGCCTGAATTCTCCCACTGCTGGGTATAGGCTTCTCTTTTCTTCTTTCAATTTCCACGGTCTTGTGCCAGCCCCAGATTTTTCCCACGATGGCAACTATGTCGTCTGCCTGCCCATCTCACCGCCGGACGACCCACATTTCTGTTTCCAGTTCTTGAATCTTTTCTACTTACGCTAAAAAAAAAAAACTGATTTTTATAAACCCAATGACTTGACCTCGTCAGGAATACATCAGCAAGTTTATCCATCCAACACAAAATCCACACACTTCCGAATGCACACTATCACCAAACACTTTACTCTTTCAGATTACTCTGCCTAGATGGCGGTGGTATTAGAGGACTGGTCTTGGTCCAAGTCCTCATAAACCTGGAAGAAGCAGTCGGCAGGCCAATCGTGCAGTGTTTCGACTGGGTCGCAGGCACCAGTACTGGAGGCATTCTAGCCTTGGCATTGGCCAGTGGAAAGTCACTGAGGGATTGCCAGAGATTGTACTTTAGGATGAAAGAGTTCGCTTTTGTTGGCATGAGGCCTTATCCTTCAGAAGCTCTGGAAACTATTCTGAAGGATTGTTTGGGTAAGTTATCTATACAAATATAAGTTGGAAAGGACACCGACGCACAAACAGTTACCCTAACATGATGGTTTAAAGGATTTTTTAATGATAATTTTATGATTTTAAAATTATTTCTTAACTGTTTTTACTGAGAATTTTATTTCTCTATTGTTGTTGTATATGGGTATTTTGCCTGAAATAAAAGACTATTTTTTTTTTATTTAAAACATTTTTTTTATTAGCAATTAAAAAAAAACTGCGGTTTCCTATAAAAGTGCAATACTTACAGGTTCAAAATCCCGATACCTGAAAATACCGATAAAAAGTTTTATGTGGGGTGGGGGGAGGGGGTCAGAATGAAGTAGCGAATACGTGGTAACAGTTTGTGCGTCGGTGTTCCCTTCCGCTCTCTATAATAAAGATGAAGAGTTTGTTTGTTCAAACGCACTGATACTCGTATCATGAACTCATCATTATCATTCCATCCCGAATTATTTTGGGTCAGCGCTGTATGTCTTCTTTTTCCATACTCCACTATTACTCGACATCTCAGCGCTTATATTGTGAAATACTAGTCCGATTTTAACATCACACTACGACCCGTAGGAGCCGCTCATAAAGAAGATTGGCGGGTGAAACCGCGGGGCACAGATAGTACCTATATAAAGTTGGAAAAAAAATACATTTTTTGCTCGGAGGAGTGTAAAATTTGGCATAATTGAAGTTCGTTATTACGGAGGAGTACAAAAAAACACTGGCCGACCACTAGTTCATATTAATTTCTTTATGTGGTCGTAATCAACTGTCTGAAGGCGTCAAAACATACATAAAATTCCCCAAAACTGGATATCCTTCACCACTTCCTTGTGTGTGAGTTGTATGATAAATAGCTTTGTTTTGAGACGAGTCGGTACAGGCTTATATATTTGAAGACGAGGCATGACTCGGCAAAAAATCGGCTGCGTAGATTTTAATGTGTAGTGTAGGTTGAAAGATAGGGGGGTATCTAACAAATGATTCATGATTTTTTAAATATAGCCAAGTATCAAATTATAGCCCATAAAGCACGCGAATTATTTAGCTTCCCATTATGCAAATAACTTTTGGAATCAGAACAGTAGTTCCGAAGTTTACCCCCTACATACAAACTTACAAACAAAGATAAAAACAAACATTGTAATGGGGGAAATGTGTCTTTTGCGGAATAAAGTCGTGAAGTAATAATAATAACGTATGTTCTGAGTGTGTTTTTGTGTGGTGCACTGCCATTTTTTTTCGAGTATCATCTTGCTTCAGACTTCTTCGGCCGTTGCCTTTTTAAATATTGACTTTTTTTAGTCTCGACTATTGAAGTGTTAAAAAACGAAGGTCACATACGACAAATGCTTTTATGACAAAACTATGTTAATCTATATTTTTTTAAAGGTAAGTAAGTTTAACTTTTGGTGCGGATATCAAAAGTTAGAAATGGAGATGTTTTCTATTAGTCAGGTGAAAATAGAGAAAACAAATTTTCCTAGATAAGAAGACCTAGAAAAATCGCCCAAAAAGCCGTTTTCGGGAACGTGATGACAAATGTACAAAAATTTGCTCATTTATAGTACAGGATTACATTATAACATAAAAAAAATAATTAAACGTTATACTTACCATCCTAAATATCCTACCATCGTTAAAAATTAAATAATATTAGTAATATTTTATTTAATGTTTATGTCACAGTCAAAACTACTTTTGACCAGTAAAACTATTTTAACAATTACCATAACTTTTACTTGGAAACTCAATAGGTTTTTTTTGTGACCCTATTGAAAAACATCGTGTTGTAGTAATAGGGGATAATCCTATTTTTTTTTTCTTTGTCCGTCGGGTAGTTTATTGAAAAGTATTGGACACGTATTTTTTCTTTTTTCACGTAGTCATAAAATTACGGAGATAATTATATTGAGTTGAAATGGCGCATGACGTCACATGTAGGTAAGTTTTATACCTACTTGTGACGTAGTAAGCCCCCACTCTCCAACTTTAATGAGTTCTAACTAAGTAATTTTTTGATATTTTGATAAAACAAAAAATACGTGTCTAATATTTTTGTATTACCTCTCTGACGGACAAAATAGAATGTCGTTTTCTTTACCCAGTCTGATCCCCTATTCTAGGTAATTACTACTGACGCATTCTCAAAATATTTTAAATACAGAAAACGCCATTTTATTTCATAATGGTTTTGCCTGACACCGGTCAAAAGAGGTTTTGTCCGATTAACTGTTTTGACTGTGACAAAAAAAAATTCTTATCAGTTGTCATCTTTGTAACCAAATCCTTTTAGGCCATTCCATGATAAACAAATATAAATATTAACAAAAAAAAAAACTAATTAGATATTTTCTTAATTTTAGGCACAGAAACAGTAATGGCGGATATTGAACACCCAAAACTGATGATCTTGGCTGTGTTGGCTGACAGAAAACCCGTTGATTTGCACATATTCAGGAATTACATGTCTGCGCAAGAGATACTGGATGACCATAATGGAACTACAAGTAAATAACTTCATTTCTTTGACTTTTTATGCTGAATTTTTTTTTTGTCGGACCCACTCGCATTTCAACTCTAGAAGGTTGGTGGCTGCTCAACCTGACTATACTATGGCGACCGCAAGTGAATTAAGGGGCCCCCAGCCAGGGCAAACTATATTATTAAACTTAATGGCCGTTCGATAAGGGCACCCTCTGTCGGGTTCTAATCTCAGCTTAGGGCGTAATTGAGAGGGGAGGGGGCGGTTAGAAACAGGCTGGATCATAATATGATTATTTGGGGAATTTAAAGCTATAGGCTCAGCGGCGCAGGCTGGCTCGTTGAGCAAGGGTCGGGCGGTTACGGAAAAGTAACTATAGGTGAAGATCAGAATAGAATCTAAATTCTATTCTTTAGCGCTCAGATGATAAACTCGAAACTATCAGAAACGTGACATAAAACAAAAATGCCGTCAACTTGAAGAAAGATTCACTAATAGCTCCAACTAGCAAAAACCAACACAATGGCTTGCACAAAATCATTGTGCATGCGGTTGTTTAAATTTCAGTTACAGCCGATATTTTTTGCTTGAAATTAATATCAGTTGCCAATAACCTCGTCGACAGTTGGGTCGCGGCAGACCACGGAGCAGATGGCGCGTGGCCTTGTTAATTGGCAAGAAGATGCGCAACATAGACAAAAGTAGATGGAGTGGGGGAAGGCTATTGCCCAGTGGGGCAGTTCAGGCTAACAAAAAAAATTGTTTTCCTTATCTTGCAAGACTTTCTTAAAGATGACCAATAACAGCAATTGATATGGATAAGTGAAAAGTGGGAAGGGAGTATTTTATCTTGCTTTTTGGGCAGAAATGGCCAATAACATAAAACATAGAAAATGTTTCTACCTACTTATGTCCGTTATTGACTTTGCAACCATCCAACCTACGTACCCCAGGTTTCATTAGTAAGGTAATAATGCGAAGATGGTTTTAGATCAATAAAACAATGAAAAACATAACTACATAAACCCTGGATAGGTAGGTAGGAAAAAGTGTATTCGAACGTTTGCCGGGTATAGCTAGTGGCTAATAACAATAATACCGTGGTTCCCAGGTCCTGGCGCGGAGGCCGGCGACCAGGCGTCCGTGGTGTCGCTGGCAGCCCCGCCGCCGCCCGCGCAGCAGCTGGTGTGGCAGGCGGCGCGGGCCACGGGCGCTGCGCCCTCATACTTCCGAGCTTCCGGCAGGTCAGTGAGCTATATCCATAGGGCCAAACGGGTATACAAGTTCAAATTTAATTACCTAGCTAAAGTTAAAAACCGTGATAGGAGTCGGACAGTAGGGTGTATTCCCGTTATCCCCACTGGGATATCCCTACCAGTGGGGACATCGGGAAATTGCAAAATCATCGTTTAGTTCTCCCAACTACTCCGCCCCACTGGTGGTAGACAACAAGACGGATTAGGAAATTGCCAATGACAAGTAAGAGATGGGAAAAAAAGGATAATAGTCTCACAGACTACCAGGAGACTAGAATCATGAAGAAGTTACCTTCATTGCATGCTGCATGATAATCGAAATATATGTAGATTTAGTTGTATGTGATTCAAAGTAAAAGGTTTATTGCAGAAACTTGTACAACTTTTACAGTAAATCTTACATAGGGACCTCCTTTTAAGTAAATTATATACCTGTGCTAGGAGGCCCCACTCTTCAATTACAAATAAATAAAAATGGTAAAAGTTGTGTACAAAAATAAAATAAAATTTAAACAAGGAATTATAAGTGATATCTAAAAAATTTACTGTTTAAATGGATTCCCGCTGTCCCCACCAGTAGGGACTAGGTCAGTGGGGACAACGGGAATACACAAAGAGTAGTTACGTGAATTGTAAGCTGAAATGAGAAATTGTTTATTTTTTTGAATGCGTCAGTCAAGAAACCTGCACAGGTGGAAATTCATTAATGTCTATGCCCTGGAGTGTAAATATGGTGCTGTTCCACAAACGATGGGGATATTTAATATCGTGCCGTGAGTGTGAGGACACTCAGGGCAATGGCTCCTGTAATGAAGAAAGGAGAGGTTATTTGTTCATTACAGGAAGTAATGGTCCCTACTGAAGGTGCTAAACCAGTGGCTCAGTTCTGGCATAACACAATTTAGATTGCCATCTACACGCTTAGAAGAAGATTTATATGCTACTACTGCCTCGTTGATGTAGTGGTCGCAAGTGCAAAGTGTCATTGGGTTTTTCCATCAGGAATTTCTCAGTAGCAGCCAAAGAGATTTTTTTTTTTTACGGTTGGGAAATCATCGATCATCAGAGGAGCTCGTGGCTAAATAAAGACAGCCGCACGGGTCGATCTTTAAGGTTAAGCCGTGCTTGCCGAGGTTGGTCTGTGTATGGGTGACCATAATTACATACCGAGTTTCCTCCGTGCCTCGGAAAGCACGTTAAGCCGTTGGTCCCGGCTGTCATTTGTAGATCTTTGACGGTCGTTACGAGTAGTCAGAAGCCAAAAGTCTGACATCCAGTCTTACCAAGGGGTATCGTATTACCCAGTTACTGGGTTGTGGAGGTCAGATAGGCAGTCGCTTCATGTAAAATACTGGTACTCAGCTGCATCCGCTTAGACTGGAAGCCGACCCCAAGATAGTTTGGGAAAAGGCTAGGCAGATGATGGTTGGGAAATTATCAAATGTCTTCTCCCGCTCTGGGTGGAGCGGGAGGGAGTGTCAGACTTGTACTGACTAAAACCCATCCATGTTCCTTCTTCGCCCTTTGTGTTCCAGGGCCACGGTATCTGTTTCGAACAGTCCCGCAACCCTGGCAGGCATCGGCCCTCTCGGACCCCTTCCGGTTTGCTGACATCTCCTTGAGGCGCGCGTGGAACACGAACGCGCCGTCGACACGGCCTGTAGCCAAAGAGCCTAGATTTGTGCCCGGTTTGATGGCAATAGGCTCGCCCTTGTTACTTGCGACTTAAACATATCTGGCGAAATGTGGGTGTACTATTCGGGGATAAGAGGCGTGCTGTTATGGTAATTATGTGTTAACTAACTACTACTGTGTTAACTTTTATTCCACCAGGTACTTGGACGGTGGTCTGATAGGCAACAACCCGACACTAGACGTGCTGACCGAACTGACGGAATTGAACCTAGCGCTAAGAGCTACGGGACAACATGACGCCGCCAAGAAGACGAACCTTAAAGTCGTCGTGTCCTGCGGTACTGGTGAGTGAACATCTATACAAAGTAGGAGACCCCGACGCAGAAACGATTAACACGTATTCAGTACATCTTCTGAACATAGAAATTTTTCATCGGCAAATTGTTGTTCCATATATATTGGCCATGTAAATATTGCACTTTTGTTGAAAACAGCAGATTTGTTTTAGAATTAACGAAGAAGAAATTCTATGTGGCCCCCACATAGAATTTCTTCTGAGAATTATATGTTGGAATAGTGTACTGAACACTTGGTAACCGTATGTGCCTCGATGTTTCTTCCACACACGTACCCAGACACACACATACACGCAAACTCAATGCAGGCGTCTTTTAACCGCATTTTTTTTTAAACTTTGCCTGACACTAGGTGTTTCTCCTGTTTCGTGGGTGCGTTTACAAACATTGAAACTCACATACACAAACAGCCACCCGGAACACCTATCCGTAGGCCATACAAATATTTGTCCCGTGCGGGGATCGACTACCCGCGACACGCAGCGCAGCAGTCGATCGCTCACCACGGCGCCTACCGTACCGTCCTTGTTTTGTTGTTTTTACAATCGTCTTTTTATTTTTGTAAACCTTATTGCATTATATTCTGTAATAACTCCTCCTGGGAGAGGTCACTGCATGACTCTTATAACATAGGCCTATCACCTAGCACAGGAGTGAGGGTTTTCACACAACTTAGTGACCACTTTGTCTCGACGTGACGTTGTACTAATTATAATTAGTACAACATCACGTCGAGACTCGGTGTGTCGCTTTGTCGTAGAAATCTATGGTGTACTTCGTAAAATACGACACGATGTCGTACCGTGCAACAGTATCGAAAATACTGAATCCATCCATTTTTTTCCATCATTGGCGCAGGATTGCATTGTCAGTTTTCACGACACGACGTTGTTTCCCGATACGATGTACGCCACAGATTTTCACAACATGACATTGCATCGGTACACGATGTCGCAACGTCACACCCTTCGCTGTGGTATGCGTTTTGACTCTAAGGCGTTTTGTCTCATTCGCAGGTCTGATACCCGTATCGAAACAAAAAGATATAGACGTGTTCAAGCCAGAGAGTCTGTGGGACACCGCTCGGCTGGCGTGGGGGTTATCTGCAATTGGAGGTCTACTCGTGGACCAGGTATAATATAAGACTTCTTTGTTGGTGATCGGTTATTACGTAACGAGAGCCCTCTGTGCTTCAAAAAGCTGTCATTCATTTGTAGATCTTTGACAGTCGGTATGTGTAAATATTTTATTTCTCAAAAACCTAAATGGGCGTCAAAAAATCATCAAAAGGTCCACGAATCGGATTGGCCGCTTCATATGGAGAAGAACCGGCAAGAAACTTCATCATTACACTCTTTTTAAAAATATTTGCAAGCAAGTTGAATTAAGCCTGATGGCAACTTATTATATTGCTTAAACCAGAAATAGGAAACGGCCGAGTATTAAACCCTGCGGCACGCCCATGTTGACTTAAGAGCCGAAGGACGTCGCTACGTTAACATTTACTTCTTGCTTCCTGTTTCACAAATAGGAAATATTTATATCAACAGCTTATTGACGAATCTTGTAGTGGAGTAATTTGTATTAGTAAATTGTAGTCAACGCAGTCGAACGCTTTAAAATGGTCACAGGAAATGCCAATAACATCCTGGGTGACTGATGAATTTAACTCGTCATAACTTCCGTGAAATCAAACTGGTGACAAAGCAAGATCCCATTTGAATTAATAATAATGAGACTACATCTGGTCTAGCATGATTTTTTCACAGATTTTTTCTTAGTGCTGGAAACACAGAGCATGATGATGATGATGAGCAGAGGCATGCGTTGCAATGCACTTTTTACCTACCCTACCTACCCTACCTTAACTACTCCACCCTACCTACCCTACCCTACCTACCCTACCCTACCTACCCTACCTACCCTACCTACCCTACCTACCCTACCTACCTACCCTACCCTACCTACCCTACCCTACCTACCCTACCCTACATACCCTACCCTACCCTACCTACCTACCCTGCCCACCCTACATACCCTACATACCTACCCTACCTTACCCTACCCTACACCTTTCCTGGACTACGACAAACATTTTAAAACCAAAATCAGCTAATTCGGCCCAGCCGTTCTTGAGTTATAAAATTACAACGAAAAGTGGCATTGATTTTGATATAATTATATTGATGTGGATAAAAATAAACCTTGTTGACACGATTATCCACCAGCAACTTGCTTTGAAATACAACCTTGTGGAATCAGAAGTGCCATATTATAAGTATGCGGCCGACCCAGTTCTCGAAAATGGTAATATCACGTTGTATTGGGATCGACCTATCATCACTGACTTGCCAATAAGCCTGACATTGAGTTGATAGATCGATTTGAGCGTCGCGCAATGATTGTTGATATAATGGTTTCGCATGACGAGAACCTCGCGAAAGCAGAGACAGATAAGCAATTCCAGTATCTACATCTGGCTCGCGAGGTTGGCGACGTGTGGGACGTAAGTACAGCAGTCATTGTGCCGATAGTCGTGTCGGCCAATGGCTTAATAGCCAAAAGCTTCGATCAACATCTCAGGAGTCTTTCGCTTGGCAGCTGAATCAAGGGCTTGATTCAGAAAGCAGTACTTCTGGACACGGCACGTATCGTTCGGAGGTTTCTATCTCAAGAGTCCTGACCACCGGTAGCCCGGACCCTGTTCCCGATGCTGGTGGGCAATTTTTTAAAATTGTTTTTTTAAATATAATTTTGTGAAAATATTAAAAAATTACAATAATATGGATATAATGATATAAATGAATAGACGAAAATAATAATGTGGATGTATTTAGTAAGCAAACAACAGTTTTATAAAAAAGTCAAGTAGTATGAAAACCAAGTAAGTACGTAACATACGTACACATAAAAAGCATGGAATTATATAACACAAAATTACTCGTCTTATATTGTTTGGAGGAGCTCGTGGCTAAATAATAACAGCCGCCCGGGTCGATCTTTAAGGTAAAGCCGTGCTTGCCGAGGTTGGGTTGGTCCGTGGATGGGTGACCATAATTACATACCGAGTTTCCTCCGTGCCTCGGAAAGCACGTTAAGCCGTTGGTCCCGGCTGTCATTTGTAGATCTTTGACAGTCGTTACGAGTAGTCAGAAGCCAAAAAAAGTCTGACATCCAGTCTTACCAAGGGGTATCGTATTACCCAGTTATTTATTTATTTATTTAACACTTCAAGTAAAATGTACAGAGGCGGACTTAATGCCATAGGCATTTTCTACCAGTCAACCTTTGGGTGATGCAGAGACAAACAGTGGTAGGTGTCTAACTGCAAAAAAATATAATTAAATAAGACATACTAAAAAGATATATAAAATACTATAAATTTATATAAAAATACTGTAAATATATATTAATATATAAATTATGAAATAAAAGGACAAACAATGAGGAAAATATCAACGTTGTGACGATACCAGTTACTGGGTTTTGGAGGTCAGATAGGCAGTCGCTTCATGTAAAATACTGGTACTCAGCTGCATCCGGTTAGACTGGAAGCCGACCCCAAGATAATTTGGGAAAAGGCTAGGCAGATGATGATGATGATATTGTTTGGTTTATACATTTCGAAAACATAAACACACCGGGTGTCGTTGTATCTAGTAACTGTGTTTTGGAAGTCAGCAAGGGGAAGTCTCGCTTTTCTGATCTTCGGAAAGTGACCGCAACCGTAAACCTCGGTGACGTCTTTGAATCGCGATGTTAGAATGCAGCTACACGCCTGGTATGTCTCCCATTGCGATTGGACGACGCAACGTTTCTTTGCGGTTTCAGTAACCAGCGGCTCTTCCGCTGGTTATTGAAACACGTTTATATTCCTCATTTTTTGTATTGAATCAAACTTTTACTTAGTAAGTATGCATCACAGTCTCGTTTTGCTCCATCTGAAGCAAGTTTCGTTTCCCCAGGCAACACAATCAGACGGTCGCGTAGTAGACCGCGCCCGCGCCTGGTGCAGCGCAGTGGGCGTGCCGTACTTCAGGTTCGCGCCGCAGATGTCGCGCGACGTCGCCATGGACGAGCGCGCCGACGACACGCTGGTGACCATGCTGTGGGAGGCGCACGCCTACATGCACGCGAACCGCGACCGCGTCGCCGAGCTGGCGGCGCTGCTCACCGATACTGCGCACGGTGAGCTACTGCTAACTGAACACTGACGATGCCGACGACACGCTGGTGACCATGCTGTGGGAGGCGCACGCCTACATGCACGCGAACCGCGACCGCGTCGCCGAGCTGGCGGCGCTGCTCACCGATACTGCGCACGGTGAGCTACTGCTAACTGAACACTGACGATGCCGACGACACGCTGGTGACCATGCTGTGGGAGGCGCACGCCTACATGCACGCGAACCGCGACCGCGTCGCCGAGCTGGCGGCGCTGCTCACCGATACTGCGCACGGTGAGCTACTGCTAACTGAACACTGACGATGCCGACGACACGCTGGTGACCATGCTGTGGGAGGCGCACGCCTACATGCACGCGAACCGCGACCGCGTCGCCGAGCTGGCGGCGCTGCTCACCGATACTGCGCACGGTGAGCTACTGCTAACTGAACACTGACGATGCCGACGACACGCTGGTGACCATGCTGTGGGAGGCGCACGCCTACATGCACGCGAACCGCGACCGCGTCGCCGAGCTGGCGGCGCTGCTCACCGATACTGCGCACGGTGAGCTACTGCTAACTGAACACTGACGATGCCGACGACACGCTGGTGACCATGCTGTGGGAGGCGCACGCCTACATGCACGCGAACCGCGACCGCGTCGCCGAGCTGGCGGCGCTGCTCACCGATACTGCGCACGGTGAGCTACTGCTAACTGAACACTGACGATGCCGACGACACGCTGGTGACCATGCTGTGGGAGGCGCACGCCTACATGCACGCGAACCGCGACCGCGTCGCCGAGCTGGCGGCGCTGCTCACCGATACTGCGCACGGTGAGCTACTGCTAACTGAACACTGACGATGCCGACGACACGCTGGTGACCATGCTGTGGGAGGCGCACGCCTACATGCACGCGAACCGCGACCGCGTCGCCGAGCTGGCGGCGCTGCTCACCGATACTGCGCACGGTGAGCTACTGCTAACTGAACACTGACGATGCCGACGACACGCTGGTGACCATGCTGTGGGAGGCGCACGCCTACATGCACGCGAACCGCGACCGCGTCGCCGAGCTGGCGGCGCTGCTCACCGATACTGCGCACGGTGAGCTACTGCTAACTGAACACTGACGATGCCGACGACACGCTGGTGACCATGCTGTGGGAGGCGCACGCCTACATGCACGCGAACCGCGACCGCGTCGCCGAGCTGGCGGCGCTGCTCACCGATACTGCGCACGGTGAGCTACTGCTAACTGAACACTGACGATGCCGACGACACGCTGGTGACCATGCTGTGGGAGGCGCACGCCTACATGCACGCGAACCGCGACCGCGTCGCCGAGCTGGCGGCGCTGCTCACCGATACTGCGCACGGTGAGCTACTGCTAACTGAACACTGACGATGCCGACGACACGCTGGTGACCATGCTGTGGGAGGCGCACGCCTACATGCACGCGAACCGCGACCGCGTCGCCGAGCTGGCGGCGCTGCTCACCGATACTGCGCACGGTGAGCTACTGCTAACTGAACACTGACGATGCCGACGACACGCTGGTGACCATGTTGTGGGAGGCGCACTTGCTTAGCTATATTGAGCATGGAGAGCTAATACAGTGTCAAACGAAATTAGCTTGTAAGATTTAAAAAAAAAAAGTTTTAGTTTATCTTATCATGAATCATGATAAGATAAACTAAAACTTTTTCTCCTGTCATGTTTCATGAAAGCGAAATCAGGTATGTTATAAAACAAGAATATGATGATCAAACCTTATATTATCATATATTCATGTTTTAATAAGCTGAAGTTACTAGAAATTATGAATCAGTACGTTTACCATGAGTTGTCATAGTTAGATCGCTTGACGTAACTGCAATAGTTCCGTCAATACGCAAATACTATAGTTAGCTTTTTCAATGGTACCATGAGCTGTGTTGTTGCTTACTACCAAATTCTAAGCAAATGAAACCCAAACTTGCAGTCGCTGTAGTATAGTTTACTACACGGTGATGTAGGATAGATAACTATAGTGACTCATACTGCGCATTTTAGTACCCAACTATCCGCTAGAGGCGCTGCAATAGTTTCCATACATTTTTTTAACTTTAGACGCTAGCGAGTATAGATTGTTAAAACTCATGGTAGACGTACTGAAACACATTTACAAACTTTCGCACATATATTTATTTATTTATTTATTTAACACTTCAAGTACAATGTACAGAGGCGGACTTAATGCCATGGGCATTTTCTACCAGTCAACCTTTGGGTAATGCAGAGACAAACAGTGGTAGGTGTCTAACTGTAAAAAAAATTAGAAATTAATAAGGCATACTAAAAAGATATATAAAATACCAAAAAGATATATAAAATACTATAAATTTATAACAAAATACTATAAATATATATCAATATATAAATTATAAAATAAAAGGACCAACAATGAGGAAAATATCAACGTTGTGACGATAATGCTAGCTTCTTCCGAATGTGCTCGCGAACTTTTATTTTAAAAGATAGACGATTTGTTACCATCCTGATTTCCTGAGGGAGCGCGTTCCACAGAGAAATAGACTGGACGAAGAATGATCGGTGAATGAAGTCTGTGCGGTGAGAGGGACATTGAAGAACACGGTTTTGCGAAGAGCGCAGACTCCTGTTGTGGTTGGAACACAAGTATTGAAAGTGGGGAGCAAGGTAACTAGGGGAAGTGGGATTAAAAAGAAAAGAAAACAAGGTAGTTAGCGCCCTTTGCTCCCTACGCTGACGTATGGGCAACCACTTGAGAAGTGACCGCTGCTCAGAGACATGATCGTATTTACGCAAGTTGAAAACGAATCGAATGCAGTTATTTAGAAGACGGTCAAGTTTATCGAGGAGATCTGCATTCAGGTCAAAGTAGCACACATCACCATAATCGATGATAGGAAAAATTAGGGACTGTACAAGCATTGTTTTCGTAGACGATGGTAAAAAGTTTTTCAATCGGTACAGAGCCCGCAACGTACCAGTAACTTTCTGGCTGACACGAGCGACTTGAGTATGCCATTTCATAGAGCTATCAATATGCAAGCCTAAATCCTTTACATCTGTGCAGAAAGGAACCACCGTGTCGTCAAAAAGAACTGGCGGCAAGCTTGTACCATCCAACTTACTAAGATTGCGAGAACTCCCAATGATGATCGCCTGACATTTATTAGGGTTAACTGCCACACCAAATTTATCGGACCACGTTTTTATTGCCATCAGGTCCCTATTTAAACTATCGATCAAATCTGGTATTTCATCAACCCTCCCCTGACAGTACAACTGCAAGTCATCGGCATACAGATGATACGCACACAGAAGCTCAGAAGTTAAGAGATTAATAAAAATAGAAAACAGAAGAGGAGAAAGAATACCGCCTTGAGGAACACCAGTTTTCAAATCACACCAACGTGATGAGGAATCCCCAACATGAACTGATTGCTGACGTTCCTGAAGGTAAGAGGAGAACCATTCCAGTGCACCGGGAGAGACCATAATATGGGATAAAATGGCTAAGAGGATATCATGGCTAACGGTATTAAAGGCATTCGAAAAATCGACAAGGACTAGGACAGTTACCTTGGTGTCTTCCAGCCCTGCCCTTATATCGCCAGTCACTTTAAGAAGGGCGGAAACAGTGCTGTGCCCTGGCCTGAACCCAGATTGAAGAGGACTGATCAGCGAGTTCCGATGGACAAAATTAGAGAACTGTTTGTGCACACAGGCCTCAAGCACTTTGGATAGAAAGGGAAGGATCGAAATGGGACGGAAATGGATAGGAAGAGAGGGATTAGGGACCTTGGGTAGTGGACAAACATAGGCTTTGCGCCACAGGGAAGGAAATACTCCGGAAAACAGGGAAAAATTTACAATGTGGGTAATCGCAGGTAGAAGATCATCCAGCCGGCCTAGCATGACCGCCATAGAAACGAGCTATGTCTACGGAAGAATCGACAATTTGACAGATATTTCTATCGTCCCGAGCATGGCGATATTAAGAATGTAGAAAAGAAATGTTTCTTTTCTTCAGTCGACACAAGTCTACAACGTCGAGCATGACGACCATATTTTCTCTTCTTTTGACATTTGGAGATAGAAACATTACTTCTGACAAATGTCAAACTAGTCTTAATAAAAACTAAATTATACGAGAAATACGTTTCGTGGTTGCGTTGAGTTACGTTCAAAAGGTTGAAATGTTATGTAAAATATTTAGGTTTAATTTCGCGAAAAAGATCCAGGCCTGGATCCAAGATGCAGCAAAACCATCCCGCCCACGAAAAATGAAAAACTCGTGCAATTGGCAACTTTTTTTTGTTAACTAAACGTAACCTTTTAACTTTCCATAGCAACGTCCCCGTTGCTATGGAAAGAATTTCTGTCTATGTCTTCGTAGAAACGCGAGTCGACGGTGCGCGCCATGCTCGGGCAGAAGAAATTACAAGTTGTAAAGAAAAGATTTCTTGTCGTTTCTTGGTAGAATAGAGATAGAACGGTCATGCTAGGGGGGCAGGAGAGTAATGATCATACCACGAGTGATATTATCACAACCCACTGCTTTCGATTTGATGGAGAGAATGATCTTTTTGATCTCTTCCGGTTCAACTGGGACGAAGCTGAAGTGGTCAATATGAGGACGCGTTAGACCAAAAATTAAGGACAGAGTATGTTGCTTGGTCAAGCGATCCATGGTGGTGACAGTAGAAAAATGACGGTTAAGCTCGTCTAGGTCAAAAGAGTTAGGAAGGTCTAAATGTCGCGGTTTGCCGATACCTAGAGTTGCAAGAAATTTCCAAATATCGGCAGAAGAGGAAGAAGTAATATTATCCAAAATGTGGCGGCGTTTACCGTTGCGTATCATCAGATTACACCTATTCCTTGCAACCTTGTATAGTGACCAGTTCTCGTCAGTACGATCTCTCTTAAATTTACGAAAAGCTCGGTCCCTACGTCGCATTGCCATCCGTATCCCTCTAGTCATCCATGGAGCAGGAGGACGTTTCAGTTTGACTTTTTTTATGGGAGCATGGATATCATAGAGATTGACCACAACGTCATTAAATATTGCAACCTTATCGTCCACTAAAGAGACTTCTAACATAGGCTCCCAATCAATCATAGATGCATCCTTCTTAAGCTCCTCAACATTCATCCGCGCAAAACAACGCCTGTACAGAACCTTGGGTTTAGGTTTGGGAGGTTTCAGGATATATGACAGGAAAATCATGTCGTGATGAGAAAAACCAGGAGCGTCATGTTGACCATGGGAAGATACGAGTAAAGGATTCGAGGTGAGGATCAGATCGAGCCAGGTGTCATCACCAACAGTGTTGTGATGGGTAGGTTGGAGCGGCAACACGTGCAGACTAACCGACTCGATAAGACGAAGGAGTTTACGGGATCGAGGGGCGTCGCGGGCAAGGAGATTTGTGTTAAAGTCACCCATAATGATGTGATGCGCGTACTCTGAACCCAGAGATTCAAGTACTGATTCGAATTCAGTGAAGTATTCAACGGAAGGAGGACAGTAAACAACACCAATAACGGTTTTGGCTCCTTTGACACAGACTTCAAGGAAAATAAACTCAGCTGAAGCAGAATAGAGTGATGAGGAAGTGGCAAGTATTTTAAACGGAAGGTCATTGCGGAGGTAAATCGCCACACCACCCCCGCCCTTACCAATCCTATCATTTCGTATAAGAATGAAATCAGTAAGAGAGTAAGTAGTGGACGGGAGATGTGGTTTTAGCCAAGTCTCGGAGATCAGGATGGCGTGAACGTTACTGTTGTTAAAGGCGTCGTACAACTCACTATAGTGGCTCGGAACGCTTTGAGCATTAATATGACACACATTCAGTAATCGATTACATTTATCAGTAAATTTTTGTTCCAAAAAATCACTTAGAGTATCTCTGAAGGAGCAAAAGCTTTCATTGCTTGAAGAAGCAGATTCATCAGCGGATAAGAAAATTTCACTGTCTGACATAAAATAAACGTTATAAATTAATATAAATATATATGTTATATATAAAGTAAATTAAAACTAAGCTATTATTATCAACAAAACAAACTAACAGGTGCACAACTCTGCACCACCCGCCAGCGAACACCAACACTAGAAGCAACAATACAAGCAAATAAATAAAGTAGCACATTTACATAGCAAAATACAGAGAAAAGTGAAAGCCGTAGTTCCCAGACTTAGATAGACAAAAATAGAATAAAAATTAAATAAAGAAAAAGCAGGAGACACACCCAACTGCAAATTATGTGCACGTGAAACGGAACGTTACTGTTTATAATACAATCTATGTGGAAACACAATAAAATTAGTTAATTTATTAACTCACAATCCCAATCTATATTACTATACTCTATGCTCACAATTTCAAAACGTATACTAGGAACGTCACTGTCACATAATTATTACTAAATGTCAATTTGGCAATCTAAAGCTGACATTCACTAAAATATATCAATCAGATAAATAAACACAGTTGAGGGTATCTAAACTCCAATGAACCTATTAATAATAAAGAAACATAAATAAATAGTTGGCGTACAAAACATGAGAAAGAAAACTAAAAGAAAGGGCAACTACAAACTGGTAAGTAAAGATTTGGTCTAAGAACTATTAATTAAGAAACAACAATAAAACAACAAACACTCTAACCTATAATTTCCGTGTTATTTCTTTCAGACTCCCGTCGCCACCTCTTCCACTGATAGATGGATTCGCGCCCGGAGCCTCAGGGTACTGGGCTATCAAGGGTTTCAGCTCATCAAAAGAAGTGATCTTATGCCGACTTCCGTCAGGTGCCTTGATGCAGATAACCCCGTCCTGAGTCCAACACGACCGCATACTGAAGTGTTCCCGAGCCTTACTGAAGACAGACTGCCTAGTCCTAGTCAAGAACTCCTTTACAGATATTTTGGAGCCTTTCAAGCCTGTCTTAGCCTTCCAAACCGATGACCTCAACTCTACACTGGCAAACCTAACAAGGATAGGTCTGTGATGATCCTTGCTGAGGGCCCCCAATCTGTGACAGGCTTTAATTGAAGGTGCCGAGACGTTCTTGAGTGCTAGCTTGGTATTTAAAACATCCAAGACAATGGCTGTGCAGTCTTCGTTGTCTGCTTCAGTGAGCCCTTGGAAAATCAAGGCTTTCCGTCGGTGCCTGGTCTCTAAGCCATCAATTTGCTTGGCACACTCGGTGATTTGGCTTCGCAGCAGACCAAGCATGGAGAATACAAGCTCCCGAAACCCACGAAACTCCTCAGCAATTTTTGCCACTGTATCTTTGGCAGGTCCAGCACACTGTATCTGAGCCTCAAGCTCACCCATCTTCTTCAAAAAGTTTTCCTCCAGTGTCTTCTGTGCAGCCAGGACTTCGGCAAATTGTGACATTGTGATGTGAAGTGCTTGTAAAACTTGTATTAAAGTGTAGTTGAACAGCTGGCAGGTGGTGTTCTTAAATAACTTCTAAGAGTCACATAAATGAGTCACAAACGTGAGTACTAGTTAAATAACTGTTATTAACTTATTTTTGATGTTAACCTGCTAAGTTTATTGATTAAATATATTTTAAATAAAATTCCTGATTTTTAAAAACGTCTATACTTTTTCCACACCTACCCCCGAAAAAAACATATAGTGAAGAGGCAGTAGATTTATTATAGTTTTTCTTTTGTTTCAGAAGCCACTGCAAAGAATTGATCTGCACCATAAGGCTAAGCAAAGCGGAATACGTATCTTAGTACGTAAAACAAAGCTTATTGTGACATAATATACAATAATATAAAACTTACATACTAAAATTAAATAAAATATTTAAAAAACACACAATTTGGCAGGGTTTAGTTAAGTAAACATATTAGTTGTATGTATATTTGTAGAAGAAGGTATTCTTGTTGTGTTTGTTTGTTTGTTTGTTTTGCTCTAACAATTAGAACGAATTTTTCGTAAACAATATTTGTTAATTTTGTTAACATTCCTCGTAGGGATACAAGATTTTTAAGTTTTATTTTAATTATTTCTTCTCGATACTTTATTTACGCATGACTTTTTGTTTCGTATCGATATTGACACTTGTACATCACTGTCTTATAATATAATAACGTATTTCTTAATAAGTTCACGGTCTCATGCCCGTTTTCGCTTAAACGAAGCGGTACCCAAATCAATTATTATTGCAATATTCGAATTTCGAATGTCGGTGCTGAATCCTGGGTTGAAAATCGAACAGCGCGCTTATATTTAGGCATTAACTTAGATGTCGCCTAAAGCTAGTTAAAACGGGAACACAGTCATTTTCTTTCTAAAAACTTTCTGTGAAGGATAGCATAACTGAATGTAATCATTTCGCGAGCGCGCGTCGTTTGACTTTTATTGTCATGGGCATAAGGCTGAGATTACATTCATAGATTCTAAACGGGCTCGTGGAATGCAACAACATACTTTATTAGTTTATTTTGAACAGTCGATTAATTTGTTTTTGACTACGGGTGCATACCAAATATCACAATACTAATGTGCAATACTTTTCTGTTTTAATAGAGTAAATATACATATATTATTTGCTTAGTATTTATGTAGTGTTAAATGTTTAATATACTCTATTGTTACGTAAACCAATAATAATATAAAATACTTAGTTTATTTATTATCATGTATGGCAACATAGCTTAAAATGTTACATGTATTTTAATCACAGTGTTGCTAGGCTTGAATGATATGTAATTGTTATTATAACAGCATTCTTACTTATATATACTGCATTCCTAATAGTTACACATTCATAAACATATGTATTTCGCAATCGACTATAGTTATTATTTTATTTATAAATTTTTCATGGTCAAATTTAATTAGGTAGCTATACTTTGAAGACGGTTATCGATACCTAAATACAGTAAAACATAATCAAACGATTTTTTTAAAGTTACTTAGATACAGATTCCCGTCTCGTCAATTTGACCTTCTATTGCCATAAATAGTGCATTTTCTTTATTTATAAAATATATAAATATAAAGAAAATGTATTATACAATCATTGAAAAATTTGAACAGTAAATATGTTTAAAAAACCCTGTCCGATCCGTGAGGGTATACGTAGTTATCGAGATAATATTCTATTAATCCTTTTTGGATAACAAGTAAAAAAAACAATGTACTATAATGCGGAAACTTACATGGCAATACGGGCTCGGGCGGCGACGTTGTGGGTCGCTTAGTAGTTAGTGACGTCATATACAAACAATTGAAGATCGGACATTAGTATCTTAGGCAGTAGTCTGCCTAAGACGGTGTTGTCACGTTTTAAAAGTTTGTTAGATTTTAGGGGGGTGGTAATTTGGCCTTAATTAAAAATCTTGAATTTCATTAAAATTCATTAATTTGTTTAGATAAGAAACATAAAATTATGTTTCTGTCATTTGTATACCTATTACCTATGTGCCCCTTGCGGTTCGGACAGGGTTTTTTAACATATTGTTTAATAATTCGCTTTTCCTATAATATCTTAGAATATAGTAATGATGGTCTTCACTAATTAATAATACTGAAAAGGCGTGTAGCTGCCAGTAAACGCGTTTGTATTTTGTAAAATAGCATATGTATATAAGACTTTATATAAAGGGAATATGTACTAAAATTCAAGGCAGTTTTATGCACCTAATTTCACGCCACATTTTGCAAATGCAAAAGGTATTATTGATTTTATTAAATATTTGACCACAAGTCACAACTAAAGTTACCATAAAAGAGATTTAAATTAAGTTTTTTTTTAGTGTCAAATGCTAATGCAATCCTAGGGAAGCTAAAAGCAGCACAAAATTTAAAAAAAATAAGAATTAAGATATACAGGGTGTAACGGAAAGGATATATACATACTTAACCTTTTGAACCCCATTGTCACATATAAGTGACAAGCAAACGCGAGCCCTGTACGCCAACGACACAAATATGTGACAAAAAACGTGGTGCACTATAACACGAAATAAGCTATTTAAATTATTACTTTTTTTGTGTTTATTATATCTTTAAAATGTGATCTATATATCATAAATATTAAATGTCTGTATTAAATCAAGAAATAAGTTGAAAATATTTTTGAAATCCTTTTTTTTTATGTTTTTAAGTATTTGTGGTGATTTTGTGGCTTGGCGTGGAGGGCACGCGCATGCGTTTATGCTCTGGCGTTCAAAAGGTTAAGGGTGTGCTACAGACTATCAAACTGAACATGTTTCTCATCATAAAACATGTTTTTCAGCAAAAAAAAATATCTGCTGCCCCATAGAAAATTGCAATACTTATTCGACCCAAATGTATAGGCAGCTGATATTTTTTTTGCTCAATTTTTTTTTCATTGTGATAAACATGTTCAGTTTGATGGTCTGTAGCACACCCTTAAGGATGTATATACCCTTTCCGTTACACCCTGTATAGATATTACTACTGGTAAATGTAGTTGGTAAAGAATGTTGAATTTGCAATAAATTATTAATTTAATAGATAAATTGCCTGTAAGACCAGTGTTTTATGTAATCAATATACAATCTGCGAAATTAATTGTGTACCGATTTGAACAACTTGACATTTCATAAAACTGTCAATGAATGACAGATTTGAATATGGGGCAATTTCGGAAGCCAATTTATTAAAGAATGTTTAAAATGTTGGTTTTAATAGAAATGCATGATTGTTATCAATAACACTAGTAACGGGATATTTACCATGTTTTCTATATGTGCCCAGTTCCCGATATTTCGGCGCTGTTGTAAACGCCATGATCACGGCTAAACTGAAGTTAAATTAAGTTTTTAAACTGTACATAGGATCTTTATACAGTTTAAAAACTTAAATTGCATTATTTTCGTCGAGTACCAGTTGTAGATGTCATGTTTCATGTTTAAAATATCTGTCTATATACAGGTGTCCGCACATGACTTCTATAAAAATATAAAAGTTGAATACGATTATTCGGATAACCGTATTTTCTCAAACGGTTTTATGTTAAACATACATTGCAATGTTTAAGATAAATGTACTAAAAACCAAAAAATAATAAAATAGATACAGTCGTGGGAATTATAAACATATGCATAGACTAGACTAAAATAAAACCGTGGGGCACGTCAATTACAAAGAGATGAACATTTCTTGTACTTTTCCTCGTTTTTATGGGAAGTACTTTTCATATTGGCGTTCATTGAGCATATTTTTTTTACTAGTTGTTTGTGTACGGTCCCCTTAATTGTCAATGGAGATAATTTTGTTGGTTCGTGATGTTTTGTGCCTAGTTGTTTTTTATCGAAACATATATGTATTTGGGAGCATATTTACCCCTCTAGATTACTGTTTCACGAAAAAAAAACTTAGAGATTATATTATTGAAAAAAAGAAGTAAGTATTTATTCATTGTGATAATAAATAGTTAAAATAGAGGCTCTAGACGTATGTCGAGAAATGGTGGTTGTGTTCAGCGCAACTTTGTAAAATTTGTAAGCGGTATGACGTCTTACAGCCCTTTAGTTTATGCACTGCTTTAAGTTATTACTATTAAGGTACATTTTCGATGACGAAAGGCAAAACCACCCGATCACAATTACAGACCGCAGCGACACGGCTGGTTTTTAACGGTCAGTTCAGCCAGGCCGGAAAAAATGCGCAGCTATTAAACTATAATCTATGATAATACAGTCCCATCCTCAATGCAGCCATGAAATTGGGTGAGGATTTTTGCTTTGTCTCAACTGACCCTAAAGACCGCGTAGGTGGCAATGCTGCTACCTGCGGAAGTTTTGTTGGCGTTTGCGTTTGCCGCACCTTCGCAAGTGTACCTTAAAACTGTTCATCCAACCAAATCAAGAGTGTCCAAAGCACTCAACATTGTATCTTAAATATACGAAATAAATGAAGTTGACCAGCAAAAACGGGTTTTATTACAATGAAAAAAAGTTGTTTATACAAGCTCTTTAAT
Source organism: Cerastis leucographa (assembly GCA_963082945.1). NCBI lineage: Eukaryota > Metazoa > Arthropoda > Insecta > Lepidoptera > Noctuidae > Cerastis > Cerastis leucographa. Next base: position 5,301,992 of record OY720359.1, read on the forward strand.
TTAATATTACTATTAATCACAATATTCTCTAACATAGGCTTATACCAAGACTCAATAATATCACATTTCTCATGTGGATATTATCAATCCACGACTAAATCTAACTACTAAAAAAGTAATTTCTACAGTCTAAGTACTTAGCTAAGTACCACCAATATAGGAATTAAGTAATGGTGCCTGTTCATAAATTCAGCTGCCAATTCAATATTAATAACAGTGGCAAATCAGTAACTGGGTAAGTACAAAGTCTACAAAATGTTAAGTACAACAAAGTCTCGTTAATTTTTCTTCGGATTTCAATACAAATTCATATAAAAATTGTTTGAGGTAAGCACAAATACATTTTAAGTAACTTGAGATTCTGTGCCAAATTAATGCGTAAGTACAGTCAGCACCAAAATAATACCCAAACAAAATAACCTTAATCTACGACTGCACTAAAAATATATATTTGTCACTAATTTGCAAGTTTACTTAATAAATCTTTTTAAATAAATTATCTATATTGAGGTACTCCGATAAATATTTTTAGAAAATTACTATAGGAACGCAAATTCTTACACTAAAAGCCTAATCAATGGTTACATCGTTCTGAACGATGCGAGACTTGAACCTGGGACTACGGACTTACCGGCACATCACTAACTTCTTATTAATGGTATACAGGGTCAAAATTAAAATATCTAGAGAAACTCTACAAGATGGTATCAATATTTGAACAAGATAAACAAAAAAAAAAAAGGATTGTGTGGTTTTATGAAACCACGGTAAAAGTGAAACTTTTTTTCACACTAGACATTTAACAAAAAAAAATTGGGAGCGCCTTTCACTTTATCCCTACTCCGCGGCCGAACGTCACGCGACATGCAACACACAGACGAAAAAGTTTGAGACGATGTAATAAAAGTTTCACTTTAAAAAGGGTTTATCATTCTTTATTGTGGTCGACGACCACAGGTAGTGTAGTACTCGAAATTACACAACATCGCGCCTGTAATCCTCGAAAGGTTAGGCAGAGACGTACCAAATAGTACACTCACATTTCACAAGTTATGTAACTATGATGGGTGCGAGCCTATTGCCATCAACCGGTAACAACTACGGGCTGCTACAGAGAAAGTCCTGATAGAAAACCCAATAACACCTTTGCTGACCTGAGTATTAAACCCAGGACCTCATGCTCAGCAGTCCACTCGACCAACGAGGCAGTCAGTTACTTAAAATATCTAATTAAAATTGAGAAGTTTTCTGGCTATTTTACTTTGACCTCCTGTATATACCATGCTTGCGTCGTTTATCAAAATTATAAAAAGGCCTGTAGTACAAGTCAGTAATCCTGGGTAGCTAACATTAAATCGAGAAGGTGAGGCACCGCGCTACAAAATGAATAAAACAAAACTATTCACACTGCTCGCATTTGCCGCTTTCAACTAACATAAAATTTAAGAATTTCTCACTCATTTTTTTCACGTATTTTGGCAAAAGAAAACTCTCAGCAAGCAGCCGACATTGTTTATTTTATTCATTGACTTATAACTAAATGAACACCTATATATTCTACCATCAGTTTAAAACGTATGTGACTGTACTCACGGCAACTCGTCAAACTATACAAATCCAGTATAACTTGACCTCGCTTTGAATGAGCTTCCCTTACAATGAGCGATCAGCTTAATTTGGTTTTGCATAACTTGATTGGTCGCTAAAATTTGTGCGCCACAGTTCGACGTTCTAAAGGCAGTGTGAGCTTTAAGACAGGTATGGGCGGGAGAATTTCATAAAAAAAAAACTGATCGTTTTTGGTAGCAAGGAGCATTTTTAAATTCACTGATTGAGATGATCCTTATTAATTTTCACTGTCAATGTAGTTTTTAAAAGTTCGTCTTAGTATTCGAAGTTCATGAAAATTAGAAAAGATCATTCTCTGGGTAAAAACAGTATTGCTCACTTTTTAAAAAGTTTATAAATAGTTAACATTAGCGGTAGGTACTTTCAGGATCATAGAAGAACACATGATAACCCATGTAAGGTGGTATTTATCGATAGTTGTTGGTTAGCAATTACGGGCGAATTTTACTTAAATAGAACTTCAGATTAACTAAACCGCGTTTAAAAAGCGGTCAGTGTCATCATTGCCGTGAATCTTTAAGCGTTCAGTTGCATAGATGGAATTCGCCCATAATCGCTCACGTTACATGCCCAACATAGGCAATAATGTGTTAATATTGTCACAAAAACCGCTATAATATACAGAATGATATCAAATTGGTGGTTTAAAGATTGAACACAGAAACGGAGTAAGACGTTTAAAATTAAAAGTCTCAAATATTATTCTTAAAGACGTACAGTACAATACAACCCATTGTAACTAATTCTTGATAAAATTCAGCAATGACATGTCGAAAATAATCAAAAAATTAAAAGATTATCAAATAAAAAATGTCCATAATAATAATTAAAAAATTTGGTAACAGTAATTACAAAATAATAACAAAAATCTGTACAAGCAGTACACTATTTTTATTTCTTTATAAATGCTACGATATATTTTGTATCGAGACCATTTCACGTTATTGTAAAAAGTTGCCGATTAAATTTTCTTTTAAAATATCGTATAAGGAAGCAACCAATTCGTTATACGAAACTCACTTTGGCACAAAGTCACTAAAACTTATTAAATAAAGAAAAGAACATAGAAATCGACATATTTTTCTAAAAAACATAATAATCATGTTTGAATAGAATTTGCTAATAAAATAGAAAGGATATTCTTTCGAAATGAAAAGGGTAATAACGAAAAATCGACTCTAATGCCCAATTCAATAGGATCGCTGTTAGAATTGGCATGTATCGGTAAGTTTTGTGTGAACTTGGCATCGATATGTTAATCGTAAGTTAAAGCGCTAGGGTAACAAGAAGGCACCTTGTGAATGCTAACAAAAAAAAAAAAAACTTACCAAAGCATGAAAATTCTAAACCAGGACCCTCAAGGTTTACGTATTCACGATATGCCTGATCCCACAGAACCCAAATAAATAATAACACCTAAAATCTAGTTTCCATGCACTCAGATTTTAGTGCATTCTTACACAGCCCTTAAACCACTCATAAAGATTAATGTAATCGTTTATGTGTATCTTTTTCTCAATCCTTAATCAAATATCACATATAAGTAAACCTTTGGCACAATATTATAAGGAAGTATATTCGTATCGGAAGAATTATAAGTACGTACTTCTGTTTATATCTAGGCATGCTTGGATAACTTTCTCATATAGTTTTCTCATTGTTTTCTTCATATAACTGATAACTGGAAAAGTTCTCACGTAATAATTGAACAGAGCTATATATTTTATCGTCAAATTTCACCACTGTTTCCAGACTCAATTGAAGATAAATAAAGAACGATCTTGAAGGGTAAGAAAATAACAACAACCTGTATCTATGTTAAAAAAATAACTGTTAGGTAATAAATCAACTGCTCCATACATTTTATCAAGTTACATGTGGATAAATGTATGGAACAGCAGATAGCATACAGCGATTTCTTGGTTCGTCAAGTACTACAAGTTGCTTATGCCCTGAAATTCTATCAATTAATTTTCGAACACAACATACAAATACAGTGTGATGTTTTTGTGCTACAGACGCAAATTGACTTTTATCACATTCGCTTTAGCACCTGAAACATCACAGACTGAAAAAAGTGGCCTAACTTTTTACTCCATGATATTTTGTAACATATTTTGCTATAGATTTCCGAATATTTCCTTATGTATATTGTGCCCTGTAGTGTTATAGCCAAAGTATTGTACGCCACTCAAAAAAGTTCCATTGATGTTAGTACGGATCGTCGGGATATTCCATGTTTGCAATTAAATTCTTCTTTTCTTCCTTGCCTGGTTTTGAGTCTAATAAAGAAGGTCGTATCGTTGATCTTGGTTCGAAACAGGGCTGTAACAAAAAAAAAGTTATTTTTGTTTCTTCAAGCCCAAGGTTTTTTTTGTCTGCGTCCTAATTGCGTAACACACCTATGTCCGTTTTCACTGACACTAATCGACTAGAACAAGACAGTTACGCAATTGGGAAGCTGATTGTTACAATCAACTAGTTTAGGCTTAGAATCTAGTTTGTAAATAAATTTAAGATCAAATTTATTTAGCGTGATAGGTACCAATAAAACAAAACATTTTTTTTTACTTGTTGTTAACTTAGTTTCTGTTTGGAAAATCGTTTTTTTTTATCTTTCCAAACGCCATTCACACAAAAAAAACCGCAGTTTCGCTTGCATGAATGATACTTTGTTTATTTTCTTGTAAATAGGTATGGAATCAAAGGTTACATTATATTATACAAATATAGGTATTTATTACACCACCTACATACAAATATCTGATACAAAGTGCCTACTTTGTGTGAAGTATAAAGTGATCTTTTAATGACTAGAATATGTCCTGCTACAAATACCTTTTAGTAATTAATAGTTGTTAAATACTTTTTTATAACATACATATAACTCATAGTAACGGTCAGCATTGGATGATTTTGTTATTCATTATGTGAGTTAGAATATTCTACGCATCAATGTTAGAAACGCAAGACACTTGCATCATGCACCATCAGAAAATAAAAAAACTGTACCTATTCTGTAGTAGGTATCTTTATGTTATTTAAAAAAAACCCTGTCGAATACCTTCTTTGAGGTCCTGTATGATTTAATTAAAATAATAAGTAGCACAATTAAAAAAGTTATTGTTAGGTACAGTAAATCGCACAGAGATGACAACTTGGCATTGACTAAGTCTTTCGTAGTAGTAAAAGCTGTTTTTAAAGAAAGTGTTGCTATGCTCAAAATTCATTTTCACGCAGCATGAATTTGGTTATTCTTTCAAAAACAAAATAACATTTAAATATGTATTAAACCAACATTATTAGTGAAAAATCTATCAAAAACTCTTAAAAAAAAGAACGGTAGTTAAAATATTAACAAACGAGTTAGTAAGCTAGTGCACCCAAACCATACTAAGCAGTAAGAACAATCAAATGTGAACCTTAAACAGACGGCTCAAGGAGAAAACTCATTGCAGCTTGCCCAAGCATTATCAACCTGTATGGAATGTCATGGGCGCATTAAAAACTGCATGCTAAAAATACCACTAGTTTATAAAAAAAATAATTAAAAAAAACATCCCCTTGAAACAGTCACGCAATCAAAAAATACAAGGGTAATTGAACTAACTGAAAAGGGGTCAATGTGCTTATTAATATGAACAACTTTCACTGTGGAACCGACCCTGAAATCGCCAAAGAAAATCAGCTGTTTATTGATTTTTTCTGTTTTTTTGTGAACTTGGGCCACGTGGCCGTCTCATAGAGAGGAGGCCTGTCTCCCAGTAATGGAAAGATTATGGGCTAGCACAATGGGGAACGGCTGATTTAATTCGCGATTCTGTGGTTGGTCCCATTTTAAAAGATGCTTATTAAATAATGATATTGATTACCAGAAGTCAGAATATACTAGGTAGAGTTCATACTTCGAAACTATACCTAATATTTTTCAAATCACAATCAACAAAACAAGGTACAGACATTACAAACATACAAAGCTGTGATATAAGCACGATGACAGATAACGCAGTATATTGTGGGAGCAGTTGCATACTTTCTGTAACGCATTTTAAAATCGCTTTCATTTTGACAGTTCAAGATCAAAAACTTCCATTGCGTTGAGAACATGAATACGGATGAAAGTCGTTTTGTCTATGAAAGCGATCGTAATTGCGATTGCGTTGCGTAAATGTAGCATTTTTTAAGCCTTTTTTAAGGTTCTGTAACGCGCCAGGAAGTACGGGGGTTTCTGTTAAATTATAGTAGATGCTGTATTCGTTTGTGTGACATTCAAAACCACGTACAACTTATTAACTATTATATTAATTTGAAGAGGTGTTTTTGTCTTTTGAAGAAATTAAATTAAATAGGAGGTGAAGTCGTAGATACTGTTATCTTATTTTCAAGGATATCATTTTTTATCTTCTTATAATTGAGTTGAAATACTACAAAAAAAAAAAACAATTCACTGTTGATTGAAAAAAAAAACAGCAAAAACTTAATGTTAGTTATCTTTGAATATTTTGGCATTGTTTTTTGACCTTAATACGAAAAATATAACAATGAATACCAAACAATGTTTACGATCATTGCTAATCTCCAAAATATAAACACAGACATACCAGACATTATTAAAAGTTAAATAACATGAAAAGTAGATAAGTACCGAATTTCATTACTTTTTCAGCTGTTAACTGTGAGTGTACGTATACTTTAGTCGAATTTACTTAATAGATAGCACGTTAATAATACCTACGATTTAGTATCGGGTTGGTATGCAATTATTACTTCCATAGCCAACCACCTAATTTGCAGTTTCGTAAAACCGTTACCTAAGTTTCATTTTTGGTGTAGGTACAATAAAGTTTTATTCTATTTATATTCTACACATCTAAATTAAAAACTTGCTCTTTTTACTTTCTTACGTCCTCATTACACCAGAACGTAACGTATGTCTATGCACAAAGTGTCCTCTTGTTCATCATCTTTCCCGCCTCGAATCACACACTGCCAGGTATAGGCTTCCCCTGTCTCATGCCACACTTCCCAGTTCCGCGCATCCCTCACACAGGTGGTTCCCGCGAATTTGACGATATCGTCAACCCAACGTTTGACTCCAAGGGGGTTACCGTGGTATTATACTGGCAGTATTGTTTTATCTTACTTTGCAGGGTAAGTAAGAGGGCTGAAGCTGAACGTCCTGTATAGCTTCTATTTCTTTCGCACACTCAAGAAGTGGTGGTACGGGCCTAGCTCCTAATATGTACGTACGGCGACTAGTCAAGCATACAAAACCAGTTTATGCGGACCACTCAATGTACGGGAAGGCCAAGTTATACTGGAAATGTAAAGCTGTTTATGTCGCCGTGTGTCCGAAACAAATACCGCACGCGCGTTGCGTATTTTGTAACAACTTCTGATGACTAACGACATTTTATTTGAAAAATACGATACAAAAGTTGACTAATACACGTGATTTTATTCAACAAAAATGAAAGCGTGGCAACTAGGCACGGATGTGTCCAAACATTGCTGTATTGAATCAATAAATACGGTATACTATATATATATGCAAAATTACAAATAGGAAGCCTTATAATAATATAATAAAATAGGAAGCATTTTAAAGAGGCGTCAATGCGTCCGGTCCAAAAGCGTTTACCACTGTCTGAGTTCCTTAGATAAAATGAAACCATGGGCTATCTATTATAACTCGACAGCAAACCTATCAACACAGGCGAAGTTCTTAAGATTTCACCGTTCATAACTAAACAGTACTCATGTTGTTCCCGCATATCGGTAGCTCACAATACATTATAATCACGGCAGATATCCCGAAGAGACAGTATAAAGGCGAAGTTCTTATGATGGCTCTTATCCTAAACCATCGTTTATAAATTAGCCCCTAAAAGTATTGGTCAGCGCACTTGCTTGAAATACAACTGAAATACTCTATAATGAAAGATTATTGAAAAATACGATTGGACAGTAGCCAAAGTGACACGTGACGTTTTTTAAACAAAACCGAAAGCGTGGAGTAAACCAAACATTGGCTCATTGGCTGAAGCAAATGCCAGTCTGAAAATATTTGAACAACTGATTTCGTTGTTAACCGAATGTCGCATCAAAATGTATTAATTATTAAATTAATACATACGTTTTTTCTTGTTATCTGTTTATTTGGAAATATGTCGAATCATGCTTACGGGTGCTTTTTTTTTTGTTTTTTAGGTAAGTATCTGTATTCTGTGTTTACGTGTGATGAGTAGCGATGACATTTCATGTTGTTAATCGTTTTTTGGAACGAAGATCCTTATCGCGCGTTGCGAAAGGGGGCTAGACGGAAAAAAATTGTAACGGCACTTTTTGCTATAGTTGTAAGCCGTGCGGCGTGCGCGTGTTTCTCTGTCTGTCTCTCTCTCTCATAGAAAGCAAGCCACTTATTTTCGTTTCGTCTTTCTATTTCGCATATTATAATTTAATTAAATAACTTCTTAAGTTTTTTTCTCTTGTTTGTTTTTTCTCTCTCTCTCAAGTTTTTTTTTTTTACATAATGCTAACTTTCAGTTTCCCACAGATTGATGATGGATTGGCTGATTGCATTGTCTTGCCAGGTACACACGGCGACGAAATAAGAGGGGACTCTAGTGAGCCTTTCTCCATACAAACGTATTCCGCTGTTTTCTTCGTGGATAATGCGTCTAGAGCAAAAAATCTAGGTCTTATTAATACATGCCCCTATCATTTCCTTTTTTTTTTCAAAACAAAATCACTAGGAGAATTATGACAATCCAAAAACCCCAAAAAAACCCTTTTTAACAACTTTTTACCGCCATGTTCAGACGACTATCAGACAAATTAGATAAGTTTTTAACAAAAAAGAAAATAATAGAAGCATAGATATACTATTCCTCTAAATGTTGATACAAGAATTATTTAGATCTGTTTAGTTTTGAAGAAGGAAACAGCGGAATACAAAACTTCTTTTGGTCAAGATTTTTGTAGGTAAAATCAGCCTGAGCTGCAGTTTCCCTTTCGCACTTTACGGGGGCTTGGTCGGGCGCAGCGCGACGGCAATAGTTTCTTCAAATACCTATTCTTAAAATTCCTCGGGGCTAGATTCCCCTCAAGCTATTCAAAACCAGTTTATGCGGATCTCTCACTGTATCGTAAATCTATACTAGAAATGTATAGCTTGATGTGTCGCGTATGTACCTTACCCGAGACATTTTTTTACGCAATTATTCATGTTTATTCAATAAATTCCTTACAACGAAACTAATTTCGAATGATATAGGTTGTTATTATAACACTATCTACAACTCCATGCCATTTAATTTATAATTTAAAAAAAAAAACGAACACTGACAATCGGATGCCTAAAACGTTTTGGACTCTACTTCACTACTTTACTAGTCAATTTAGGATACAGTATGGAAGGTGGTACTCACAGTTTCACAAATGTTCATGTTACAGCAGTTCTCAATAGTGATCTCGCACTGGTCTGGACGCGCAGTCATCGGTGTCACATTTTTGTTCACGATTATACGCTTCTTGATCCTGAAAACAAAAAAAAAACAGATGTTTTATTAACAAACAAAGAAGAGGGAAAGAAGTAAATATCCGGTCCATACGGTTTCAACGGACGTATTGCGGACGCGTCTGCGGACTTCGGACACTGCTGGATATAACCGGACGGAAGAAGAGAATAAGCTCCGGTAGCCTCGCATGACGTCATTGACGTCTTAAAGCAGTATTGTTTTAATCTTATTCTAGAGTTGGAAAGAGATGGCGCTAGACGTCCTCTATAGCCCGGTCTCTTTCTCACACTGAATGACAACTGCTTTAACACGTCATAGTAACCCCCCAGGTCCCAGGTTGCGATCGCAATTGCTTTAAATTTGACAGTCGAACGATGTGCATCAAACTTGTAAGTTCACAGACACAGACTCGATTGCAATCGAGTATTACGTAACAACTTAACAAGGCGCCCGTTTGAATACGAATATCTACCCAAATCCCAACTAATATTATAAATACGAAAGTAAGTTTGTTTGTTTGTTACCTCTTCACGCCTAAACCACTGAACCGATCAGCTATACATATAAAATTCAAAGTCCTGACTGACTGAGATATCAACGCACAGCCTAAACCGCTGGTCCTAGAGGGTGTTTTTTTTGAAGAGTAGGTATTCACTTGGGGTTTTATGAAATTCCGCCCCTAAGGGGGTAAAACAAGGTTTGAACGATTGTTTGGAAATCCGACATTTTTAAAGTTAGAAGCATGAAATTTCATATACAACCTTCTGGTTAGAAATAAAAATAAAAATAAAATTTAGCGTTTATGAGAATCTACCCCCTAAGAGGTTAGATAATAGGGTTTAAAAGTTTATATGCGGAATCCGGCATTTTTGAAGTAAGAAGAATGAAATTGAAAAATTTGTTTCTGAGCAAAAATAAATAAATACGTATTTCGTCGTTTCTGGAAATTCAACCCTAAACGTAAGAAAAGAGGAGTGGAAACATTAATATAACAAAAATGGACTGATCAGCTTGAAATTTACTTTTTGTGTTAATTCTTTATTGAATTAATAAACATGTATTTCAACGTTTTGTGTCGGTGTCGTTTTCGTGGTTTTCGGGGTCGCTGACAGCAAAATGAGGTCAAAATGAAAACCCAAGATGGCGTCGAGGAAAATTTTCTGTTTTTCCCTCTTGGGTGCAGTTTTCGTGGATTTACGGGTCGCTGGCAATGAACATGAGGTCAAAATGAAAACCTAAGAATTTGCCGAGGAAAATTTGCTGTTTTTCCTTCATGGGTGTCGTTTTCGTGGTTTTCCGGGTCGCTGATAGCAAAATGAGAATTTTGTTCGGCGCCATATTGGATTTTCATTTTGATCTCATTTTCTAAGTGCAAATAATGAAATTGAAAATACGTAATGTCTCAATATCCTCCCTTATGCTATGGCTGGCATTGATTTAAGTGAGAACTGTTTCGCAAACGTCATTTACAAAGAGGTGCTAGGATAATTCATTATCAATATAGACTTGCGGGACATAAGTTCTGTTTAATCTGAGTATTTTTGAATTTTAAAAAGTTGTGAACTAGCTCATTTACACCAATAATTATATCGAAAGGCGCGGATGGATGACCGGGGGCTCGGAACACATGTATAAAATAAATTGTGCTTTTTTCTAACCAGAATGAATTCTCTAGCTTCTTACTTTGAAATCACAAACTTTCTCACAACTATTTATCCTATAAATACATTTACGCGCGAGAAAAACCGCGGGAAACAAAATCTATAACATTTAAATGACTAATCCGACATTATTTTGCGGGGATAACGTACTATCACCAAACTGCGTTACATTTTTAAAATACGGTCGTGTATTTTTCGGTCGGGTCTTTTTTTGTTTTACCACTATTGGTCCGCAAAGTATTTGTGCGGACCAATAGTAATAAGGGTGTTAAACAGATGTCATCGTGTGCACGGGATTTTGTTTGAAAAGTGTCCATATTCTCACTTTCCCGATGGTACATGTGGGCAATTGCCGAACCCCACGCGGGCGAAGATGCGGGCGGGTGTTGCAGAAACCGACATGAAGGCAAAACCCGGCAACGTCACTTAAATAGTGCATCTAATTAGATAAGACTACATAAATATTTCACAACGAAGGACGTTTTAGTGCGTAAAAGTAAGCCAATTACGTCACTGGCTATAAATGTGGTAATTTTTGCAGTTCCAAGATAACCGTGCATGCATAAATACAAACTACATCTTATTTCAACGTGCCACTGCTGATAAAAACATCAGTTAGAATGCTTAAAAGATTTAAAGTTAATCAGCGGCCACTGTTTGAAATCATTACAATTACTTTGAAAAATGGTAGAAATTTTAACTTAGGTTGGTATTTTGGCAGGATTAAGCCCATTTACTCAATAATTGGTTTCTCTTTACTTTCCTTTTCTTACCCTTATCTTATTCACATCCACACTAAGTGCGCCTAAATAATATGAGCAAAGTAATCTACATTTATTACATGCCATTCGCTCGATCTTCTTCACCTGTTTCAAGTTTCCTCCTTCAACTTCCCTTCATGGCCCCCTGTCACCTGTCTCGTTATCATTTACCCCCATTTCTTTCATATTATCTCATCATCTGCCAAACCTTTTCCCATCTATGTTGGGGTCAACTTCCAGACTTTATCTGACCTGCTGGCCTACCATGACCTCTTAAAGCAGTATTGTTTTACTCTTATTCCAGTGTGGGAAAGAGACGGAGCTATACAGGTGTCTAGCGCCATCGCGCCATCTCTTTCCCACACTGAAAAAGGAGTAAAACAATAATGTTTTAAGACATCATAGTAGGCCAGCTGATACTTTCATTCATACCACCTACAATTAACTACAAAAACTTTAACAAACCTCGGCCTCCTCTTCAATTGCAGAACTTTAGTGATGAGAACCGCGCAAGCCAAACACAGCATTCCACTAAGGATACCCAGCATTATGATGATTGGATCTCTCACGGGGTCCCAACCATCGACACAGCCCACATCGATCACTGTATCCGAGTTGAAGCTATTGGGTGAAACAGGCACTGTCGACCTCTCGACTGGTTTAGTGTTATTGCACCTGTAATAATTAAAATGTTATTTGCTGATTTCCTTCTTAAACGCACAAATAGCTGTAAAAAGAGATAAGTGGAAAAAACCATGGACCTTTGCCCTGCAGAGGGACACAAACCACACTCTACTAAGCCTTACTTGCCAGTTCTTTTACTGTATTATTGAGAATAATTGCAAACAATTCACCTGTTCGTATGGAATTATAAACAACGGTAAATAAACATTTGATTAATTGCTCAGTGTTCTATCAATGGTTCACATTTCTTCGAGTGTTTAGATATTGGTTCAACTATTCTTTTGTCTTTCTATTTTCTCGAGCGCTAAACAAAACTATGATGAGTAAATGATTTGTTTTACTTACTGGCAACTTTCATTAGTTTCTACTTTAGCTGGTGCCTGGCTGGCAGAAGAACTAGGAGTAATAGTAGTAGTGGTCGCCTCGGTGGTAGTGGTGAAAATCTTAGCTGCCTCACATCTTGAGCCTTCATAATCTCCAATGCATTGACACTGGGGCTCATTCTTCTCGTCTAAGGAACAAGCTCCGTTGTTTAAGCAAAAGCCATGACACGCGTCAACCTCGCACCTTACTCCAGAATACCCGGTATTACATCTGAAATATCGAGAGCATGAAACATGGTAACTTAATTAATTAAACACTCGAACGGACGGGAGATTGAAAAATGAAGTACATAAAGCTTTACCTGCATTTAGGTTGCCCTTCACCACTGACGCTGCAGTCTCCTTGGAAACAGTAATTTTGACATACTGAAATATCGCATCTTTCTCCGGTGTAACCAGGTGTGCATTTGCATAATAATTTTCCACTAACTTTCATGCCATGGACACAAAACAAGCCTGCATCAGTAGGAATATTGAAAGAATCGTTGATTGCTGACTTATTTTGTGGCAGACTCGTTAGTGCTTCGCATTCAGTAGTTCCTTTAGTCTGATCCTCTATTTTATAATTTGCAACAATTCCGAAAGGTGTTTCACTTTTATAGTTGGTTATCTCTTTCGGTTCTTCATCTATTGTAGGATTCTTTGGTAATTGCCAAACTGATTTGTAACCCCAGTCTACCCAGTAGATAGAATCATTCGACACGGTCAATGCGTTTGGTTGATGATGTATTCCAACTAATAATGTTCTTCTATTCTTTCCATCCAGATCTGCACTTTCGATGGAATAGTGAATGCCTTCTTTATCATCTGCCCAGTACATCTGCTTCGTCTGCTGATCAATGGCCAAGCTGACTGGCATGAAAATGTTGCTGTTGACAATAACTTCTCTCTCGGTGCCATTGAATCTAGCCCTCTCTATTGTGGGCTTCTTTGTGTTTGTGTTGGTCCAGTAAACATACCTGTAATTTGTAAATAACTATAAATTATCACATTTTCGATTCTATTTTTTTGTTGTTTTTAACTGTGTACACTAGGAACGTACCCTCTACAGCTGTCCACGGCAATAGCCCTAGGAATCTCATCATCCATCTTGAACAAAAGATTTCCGTAAACATTGTTCTTTGATCCAGGCTTTAACGAAATCGAATTAATGCTTCTCTCATTACTGTCAGTCCAAAACAATAGTCCTGTGACTGGATCGAAGGCGAGACCCTGGATATTTTCGTATGCTTTTCTCTTGACTAATGATTGGTATTTCTTACTAGATATGCTAAAACTAAATATAGAAGCGTTGTCGCTCTGTTTGTCTACGAATAGCAGCATATTGTGTACTGCATCATACGCTAATGCTGTGAGGTCTCTGAACTGAACGCCTTCAGTGTGGTTTTTGACTCCATTGACAAAAAATTCTAGTTGATCTCCTGAGGTGACTGCAATGTCTGGAACAAGAAAGGAAAAAATTAAGGATCCAAGTTGATAATAATTTGAATTTTTTTAGGGTTTTTCGTCATTGTCTTAGATGACGAATTTCTAGAACAACTCCCATCCCGAATGAGAATGAAGTACCGTGGAAAATACTTAGACGAATAAAAACCCCGTTATGTAATGTTGTAAATGCAAGTGCCAATTCTCGCATTATTTGGCAGCGCTGCAACGGTGGCCGCGTGACTTACAAACGCTGATTGCGGAGGTTAGTTACATCTTACATAATGCCACCATCTAGTTCGAACTCGAGTGGCTTGTGACTCAGATTTATGAGTAAATAGGTATCATGATAATTGTCTCTACTACAACGGCAATTGCTGCTATGGTATCTATGAAGCTAAGTACGCATTCTACGTTACATTGTAGCGAGACCTTAGCAACTACCATGTACTACTAACTAGACACTCCTTCATACAATACAATCTATTCGATAGGAGACGTCTCGTATCGAATTGATTGTGTTAAGGACTGACCACACTTATCGACGGCGAATGGTTTGAAGCGGTTAGAAAGACCTTTTTTTTTTAATGCGAAAAAAGTCTTAATTCGATGACAGGCAGTCAATTGATGACTCAATTCCGCGTCCTTAAGGTCTCTCAAATGCGATTGATGTTCGGAACTACCGGACGTATTAGTTCCTACTTGGCTGCGAAGCACAAAAATATCTAAAGCGATAATTAAATCGTGTCGACGTATTTAGTATCTACTCTTCTCAATGAACGTCTGGCATTCTTTTAATATTGTTCGACAAAAATAAATGTAGGAAACTAGGTTACACTATTTTTAGAATTCAACAGAAAGGTCAGGTTTGCATGGATACATAGATGGAAAGGTATTTTACGTTTGGAAACCACACAATTACCTGATATCGTGACTTTCTTGATTTTAAATAATACTAAGTACGTCACACACACACCACGCATATCTTTATATTTTCTTCACGTCAGAAGCGCCCAAGCCTTATTTGCATATTTATTTTATCTTGACTGGAGTTTTGAGCAGAAATACGTTTGTGGTTGTTTTGTTACTTTGGGTAACGAGAGATAAAAGCAAAAGGTTTTTACTAAACTTGTGTCGGGAAAATGTTATAACATGTTTAAATATATTAATAGATTCGACGTGTTTCCCCAACGTGTAAGCATAAGCTACTTTATTATGTAGAAATGGACTCCAAACAATCCAAACAATTTATAATACGTTTCAGGGTTCCATATCCACAGGGTGCAAAAGGGAACTCCTACCGATAAAACAAGTTGACACAATCTTTGCATTGTGCACCGGTTTAAAATAAGAATGCTGCAAGTATAGTATTATGAATTTATGAATAAA
Organism: Cerastis leucographa; assembly: GCA_963082945.1. Classification (NCBI taxonomy): domain Eukaryota; kingdom Metazoa; phylum Arthropoda; class Insecta; order Lepidoptera; family Noctuidae; genus Cerastis; species Cerastis leucographa. The sequence continues at coordinate 5,317,444 of OY720359.1, forward strand.
CAAGGAATGAAGTGCACCTATCTTATTAAGTAAAAGTTGTAAGACAGTCTGAGGATATTCATGACAAACATGCATCATGTCTCTTATGATAAGATAAGATTATTTAATCGATTTTTCTGACAATCATTTTAGACAATTTAATTTATAAATGTTCTAAGACTCAAGATAATTATCATCCGACAGCAAGTTTACAATAATCGGCACATAGTCTGTATGGACCTGTCAGAAAGTTCTTAAAAGTCTATCCAGGCAATTAAAACCGAAAAAGACATCATTCGTCTTGGTTTTGGGAGCCGCGATCCCGCAAACCAACATCGCGGACGCGTCAGACTATTGGATTTTCATCATCTGCCTAGCCTTTTCCCTAAGATGAGGTCGGTTTTCATTCTAACCAGATGCATCTGAATACTAGTATTTTACATGGAGCGACTGCCTATCTGACCTCCACAACTCATTTAATACAGGGTAATACGATACCTCTTGGTAAGTCTGGTTGTCAGACTTTCGGGCCACTGACTACCTACACCGTGTAAACCACCTCATCACGAAGCCGTCAACCAAGCATTCTGTACATGAAACTAAGTAACTTTACGCAAAAATTATTGCTGGGAAACGACTTTTTTTGGGGGGGGTGTAAAATCATGTTTTGTGGTAGAACTCTATGTAACGCACTCAAAACATTGTGCTGATGGACGGATTGAATAGTATGGGGGTCGTGGAGGTGTTTACAGTAAAAACCTTACATTAAAAACTTGTATTTAAAAAAATACTTGTCAAAAAGTTGGAACTTTGACCCCTAATATCTCCGTAACTAGAAGGTTCCCAGGTATGGTGTAGAACAAAAAAATGATCGCAATGACAGGGAGAACCAGTGCTTTTCGGCTTCGTTAAGAGGTGTTACACCCTTTATAACGACCGTCAAAGATTTACAAACGACAGCCGGGACCAACGGGTCAACATGTTACGAGGCACGGAGGAAACTCGGATTGTAATGTGTGGTCACAGCCCGAGCGGCTGTTATTATTTAATTAAAACGATATAAAGCCTTTTTCTCCGGCTCAAGCCGATTACTCGTCGATGAGAGAAGCGTTCTTATTTCAAATAGTCACGTTAATTTGCCAACTGTCAATTGATTCCTCTTATCAAAACATGTCGACCGCCGCGACGCGATGGTCGCCAATCATTACGATCAAGGTCACAGGTCAGAGACGGCACGTAGATAGTCTTCTGGTAAATAATCAAGTCTTTATGTAACCAATATTGTATGTTATGTATGGAATCGCAGAAAAGAAAAGTTACTTTGTAAACGACAAGAAAGCACATATTGTCGTACCGAATGTACTGTACTAGCTTATTAAAATTTACAAGGAAAGAAAATTGAAATCAAATCAAGATCAGAAAAAAAAGATTGTGATAGTTCCTTTGAACCTCTTCTGTTTCTTACACAATCATAATTGATAAATACATATATTTACATTTCAATAATAGTAATAATAGGTTTTGATTGCGAACAGTGACTGAAACTCAATAGTTTCAGTCACTGTTGAACCAATTGCATTGTCAAAACGGCTATGCCAATAACGTTGCGATGGGCAATAAATAGTTTACGTGATTAGACTGTTGCTGAGTATTTTTAAAATAAAACATAAGAACAAAAATACTGCAATTAATGTCGAGTAATATAATAATAACAATGCTTGGGAATCTTATTGTTTGCAAGTTATGTTATTGCAAATAAAACCTTAGTTATTATAACACCGTGGGTGGCAAGCAATGCGCATGTTTATTTTGTTTTACCTTTACGATCGATTTATCTGCAAAACGCTGTCAATAATATTTTGCGATAAGTTTTTGTTATAATGGTTTATAGCAGGCTAACGTTGCGTTGCATCATTTCCATTAATTTGTATGCAGAAAAAAAGCTCAAGTTGGCATGGTCGTTTTTTTACGTGCTGTTTTTTATCCCGCGTCCTGGATTTCCTATTAGAGGCGTTAAGCCGGGCTTTGGGAATCCAACAGTGCACCCCTAGCGCGTTACAAAAGCACACTGTTAGATTTGTACTCTGCCTCTAGCCGTTCCAGAGATTAGCCGGAACATTGTAAAAAATGTGATTTTGGTATATTTACCGTATATACATTTATATGCATGTAGTAAAAAGCGGTTATTTTAATATTACAAAGAGACACTTCAATTTTCAAATTTATTTGTCTAGATGAAGTATATGTATACGTTACGACACGTTACTAAGTACTGCAGAAATACCTTATCCGTGTTGTATACGTACATACTGCACCTATTTATTAGTACTCATGTACGTATACGGTCGTTTATGATAGATTACAATAGATATTGAATCCACAAGCTGCTACTGACACGCCTACATGCCCTTCATTCATGTAACAAGTAGTAGATACCTACCTACAGTACCTACCTATGTCAAGTGTTTCATCTTATACTAATAATAAAGCTGAAGAGTTTATTTGTTCGTTTGCTTGAACGCGCTAAACTCAGGAACTACTAATCCAATTTGAAAAATTATTTCAGTGTTAGATTGCCCATTTATCGTCTCGTCGTAAATTTGGTTCTTCACGCTACGACCAAAAGGAGTGGAACAACATTGAAAAATTTTGCCAAAACGGGACGAACAGTGACGTAGACGAAGTTGCCCGGGACAGCTAGTAAATAAAGTGGACGGTTTTTCATATTCTTTGGTTAGTTTTTTTTTTATAGTCAAGTCGAATCAGTTATGACTTGTATTTACAAATTCAAATTACCTATTTATTTATGTATTTATTTACCACCTATACCTACATACCGAGTCCCGTAAGGTTTCTAGTATTACCTCGAATGATAATTGTCTACAAAAAGCACGGTTCGACCTATTTATTAATATTATTTATGGGGTCCGAGTGCTCACAGCCTTTTCAAGGAAATATCTAAACGCCTAGTTGACACTTCCTGTGACCCAAGGGCTGGGTTTTACTTTGGCCAGAGGCTAAGTATTGCCATACAACGTGGTAACGCCGCCAGTCTCTTGGGCACTTTAGCAGTTGACAGCGTAGAGGAGGAGTTTTTTGACGCCCTTTTATAATTTGTTGTTATTTTATCCTGTATTATGAAATACAGGATAAAATTAAATTACCCAGCAAATCTCCAAAAACGTGATGGGTACAGTAAACACCATAAAGTACAAAAAAATACTACTATATATAGGGTACTATATTCATCATCATCTCATCAGCCTGTACTCGTCCACTGCTGGACATAGACCTCTCCCATGACACGCCACTGAGCACGATCCTCGCCCACTCTCATCCAGCTCTTGCCAGCCGCCTTGCGAAGATCATCGCTCTACCGAGTATGAGGACATCCTACGCTACGTTTACCGATCCAAGATCAAGAACTCTTCTATCCCAACGGTTATCGGTTCTTCGGGTTATACTACGGGTACTATATTATTGCCATACTCGGCGATGTTATTATACTGACGCAAAGTAAACAATTCTAGACTCAGTCAAATTAGAATATTTAGATATTCTGAATGTATCTAAATATTGGAAGGTCTACTTATTACTTTTATCAAAATAAGTTTTGTGCATACTTTACAGCATACGAAGACACACATTGCTGTATTTTTTTTACCTTGGAAGGTGTTGACTGTTGGTATAAGTATCAAGTATGTTTATTTATAATGCTATGTAGTCATTCTTCAAATGTTTATTTCAGAAAACAATCCCAAGAAAGGTTGGCGCACATTTGCGCACTTAGGTTCGAATTGTGCAGAAATGTTACAATTGTTAAAAACAAAAATGTTAGTTGACTAGCGAAAAAATAAAGATTAAAAGTAATAAAAACCGGCCAAGTGCGAGTCGGACTCGCGCACGAAGGGTTCCGTGCCATTATTTATAAAAACGAGCAAAAATATCACTTTTTTGTATGGAAGCCCCCTTAAATATTTATTTTATTTGTTTTTAGTATTTGTTGTTATAGCATCAACAGAAATACATAATCTGTAGAAATTTCAACTGGCTACCTATCACGGTTCATGAGACACAGCCTGGTGACAGACGGACGGACGAACAGCGAAGTCAAAATCAAAATCAAAATATTTTATTTTACATACAAATAATTTTATAATTCAAACGTCAAAAAAAGGTGCACGGTTCGGGTTGGTCGTTTCCTATGGAGAAGAACCGGCAAGAAACTCCATGATTACTCTTTTAAAATCATTTGGTTTTACAATAAGTTACAGCGTTAGTCCTCTGCCTAGGCCCGACAATAAGTCGTTGCTTACTACAAAAAGGTAGAACAAGACAAAAAAGAAAAGGATTGTGTGGTTTTATGAAACCACGGTAAAAGTGAAACGTTTTTTCACACTACAGACATTTAACTAAAAAATTTTGGAATAATATTCTATTAAGGGTATAAAACGTATAAAACGCGGAGTAGGGATTGTTGTGTTCACTAGGTACACTAGTTAAGGTTTAGAATAAAACCACCAAATTATCAGTAAGTAGATGAATGACTTTGGGGGAACGTGCTCTCGCTACCCGGGTTAATTGTTGACTGGTTGAGACGTTCCCTCAAAGCAAACGCTACGTTTATTAGAATACCACATCTCTTCCTTTTTATATGAAAATATTTATTTCAATTAAGCACATTTATTTTCCCATTCGCTAAGGTAGTTTGTATATCTGGAATACAATTGCTATACATATATGTTACCATTTAATACTATGCTAACACAGGTACACAATTTTAAAATTTAAACAATGACTGATAAATTCATTATGTTAATAGACATAATCCAGGTGCAAATATTGTAGGCATATACATTTCTTCTTTAATTTTACATAAAAATAGTTTTAAGTACTATAATTACAATATTTAGCACTTTGAAATTCGGCCATTAATTCGTTTACAGGACTAATATTTCCATTTAGAAATTAATTACATTTCAGGTAAGTACATTCAGTACCTGCAATATTTAGCATGAAAGTTACTTTATTACACTATAGTAAATTTTAATAAACGGTACGTAACTTTTATTTTACGTTTTGTGATCGATAACTTTCAATTGACAGTTTTCATTTTCATCACCCTTTTTGTACCTTCTATATATATATATAGGTGTATGCTGTTCGTCATGAGTCAGTTCATCTTCATTCGAGTCAGTTCGTCTTGAAGAGTTTCGTAATACTTTATGTTTCAGCACGCTGCGGTGTAGATTAAGTTACGGAGGTATTTTATTTTGATTGTTTTCGTTCTCCACATGTAATTTTTTCTCCAATCCCAATTCTCAATGTGTAACTTTTCTTTTGATATCTGCGTTTATTAAATCTGTCTTACTTTTGAATGGTTGTATCAACTTCGAGATCTGATTAAAGTTATTATCTCCACTTCACCTCTGAACGGTCTTCCATAAAACAGCTCTGATGGCGATTTTTTTTTTCTATTTTGTTGTAGTGTACTATTATACATTTTAAGTACTTTAACAAATCATCCTTTCAGGCTGATTTTCGCATTGATGAATTCTCAATTGATTATGAATATCGCTGTTGTGCTTCTATCATTAAGTACTTTAACAAATCATCCTTTCAGGCTGATTTTCGCATTGATGAATTCTCAATTGATTAAGAATATCGCTGTTGTGCTTCTATCATTAAGTACTTTAACAAATCATCTTTTCGGGCAGATTTTCACATTGATAAATTCTCTATTTGGATTAGAATAACCCTGTTGTGCCTCGCCATCTTAGCTCTTTGATGAATAAGTGCTTGTTTATTCCTTTTTCGATACAGAATGTCTCGAACTCTTGAGACTACAAATTGTCTGTCAAACTCAGATTTTATACTTCCAGGATTTTGGTTTATGATAAATTTGCTCAATACTTTTACCGTGTCCTGTATATGTAGAGAGTAAGAATAATTCAGTATTTCAATCTCTTTGTATCGACTGTAATAGTCGATAATCAAAAAAAATATCTCTACTTGGCAGTGAGTTTCTACCAGCTTCTGGAGAAAGTTCACGCCTCTTAACTATTCTTGAGGATTTGGGCTTGAGACTAATTGCCCTGCCCATCTCTGGCACCAGGCCTTGTATATAGCCTAGCCTGCAATGTACAAATGGACAATGCTTGGGGCCTCTCAGACATGAGGAGATTCTCATACTTATTTTGTTCTCATTTGTAGAAGAGTTTATTTGTTCTTAACAGCCTTCAATGTCCACATGGACAATGCTTGGGGCCACTCAGACATGAGGAGATTCTAATACTACTTATTTTGTTCTCATTAGTAGAAGAGTTTGTTTATTCTTAATAAGACAGTTTCTTGAGTTTCATTTAACTTAATTTCATATTTAATTTAATGTTGCTCAAGTTCATGTTTACATGAAACTGTCTTAATTTTTTTAAATTATTTTCATTGAAGGGTCGTCGATTAATTTAAACTTAATCTTCGATACTGCATTAATGATTTAAAGGATAATATGGATCAGGCCCATTTTATTGTCCTTTGTATTTTTTTATGCTTGGTTTTGAAAGTCCTTTAGGTCACTCTTAAGGTTTAATTTTTTTGCGAGTTAACCTAGGTTACGCCTTATGATCTGTGAAAAGTTCATATTTACATACCCAAGGAAATGATTGTTTTTTGACTTGTCAGTAATGTTTTTTTTAACGTCTATCAAACTCTTGTTTCCGAAAGAAATCATGATATTTGTTGTTATACTGAATTAGTACAGTCCTTTAACTAACAGAACGTGTATCGGCATTTGCTTGGTTTCGATATTTTGTGGTATAGTACCCAAAAGTATGAATTTTATTCGGGAGGTATAAATCGTTGCTAACGCAACTATGTTCAGTACAAACTATGCTACTGCTCTCTCAGAGTACTACAATGTTCTTTATTGCCGTTTGAATTTGAAGAAACTGACAAGTTTGTCAAATAACTACCAATTTCTTTATTCTGATTACATTATGGTTGTTGTTGGGTTGGTGTCAGATGTAAATTCATTGTGTGCTTGAACATTTCAATAAATATTACTAATAAATATTACCACTTGTTTGTTAGTGGTCAATTTTACATTTTTATTTTATTGTATCTGTTCACTTTTGTTGCACTTTGAATATGCACGGTGTGCTCGTGTAGGCAACTTAATCTTTTAGTTTTTTTTTTTGTTATTATAACATTGTAAATATTATACAGCATTTTTCAACATAATGTCAAGTTTCACCACCGTACAGTCAGGTGAATGGTTTAATGCCTGATACCAAACAAAACAAAACGGTTTTAAAATTTGTTTTCGTGTGTTACATTTTCTCTTTGAACACTGCTTGCTTTTTATTTGGGATTATTCAATGACAACTATGTTGTCTAGATACAGGTGACAACTCGTTTGCATTGTGATAATATTTATTCCATATAGGTATATAAAATCGTTACCATCACATAAACCCAAGATTATGGTTTACTTCCAGGTTCAATGATGTCCATTTTACGAGTTCGTCTTATTTATTATTTTACTTTGATCCCCAAAGAATTGGAACTCACCTATAATAAAGCTGATAACTAGAGGAATTGTTGCATTAATAGTGTTTTTTTTTACTTTATTATCTTTGAACTTTGGTATTGATTTGAGAACAACTTTTACTTGAGTATTAAATCAAATGAACCATTTTTTTTTTTGTATGTTTGGCACCCATTAATGTTTTGTCTGGAGTCGCTCGTTAGTTGCAGACTATTAGTTTTGCTTCGTGACCAATATTCATGACTTGAATTTTATCATTTAAAATCTACATTCAGAATCAATGAGCATTTTATGTAAACCTCATCAACCTGATTTAGACACTTTGTTTTCTGTTTAGCCATTATTAATAACTACTCAAGTTATTTGAGGAGAGTTAAACAGTTTTTCTTTTATTGCCATTGTTTTGTTCTGGTTCTGTTTATGACATTATGTAATTTTTTTATGCGATTTATATTATTCGCAGGGAGCCACTGACTATGATTTTATGATCTTTACTCCCATATCGGCACCAAAGAATAACATCTCTATAGTGAGATATTTAGTTTCATTTGTTGGTATTTTTTCGTTTGGTTAGGTAACTTGGTGTCAGAGTTTTTATGCCGCCCATGGGCCTCTGACTTGGCTTTACATGCCATCGAGAAATTTATCTCAGGCATGTTTGGTTTACAACTTTATTAAGGCAGGCACTTGTTGCATTTGTACTGTCACTATTGTGGAACTTGCTTAACGGCCTTTTAAAGTTTTTAGGGAGACTTCTCCTGTTATAATTTCGATTCTTGTTGTGTCACCGAGAATTTAAATGTTTTTCTTAATTCAGTCGAGAGACTATTGTTGTTCTAACAATTTTAAGGTTGTCTCGAGTAATTCATATAATTTTAATTATTTTCACCATAACATTAGTGAGTGTAATAAAGTTGTATAATTAATGTTGAAGTTAATATAATCAAACTGCTTAACTTATTATTTCGGCTTTAACCAAAGAACCAAATGGGTTCACAAGTTTTTGTTATTGTATTGGTCGTATCCGGCCAATAATAAACAGTTCTGTGGGTGCTGATAACAGAGCACTTTAAATACTTCGACAAACTATAGCTTGCAAGTGTGACAAAGGGTCATTTATAAGACCCCGTTAAGTGTCAACTGAGCATTGCGGCCACTTGAAATTATACACGTCGGAGCTAGGGATGTACGATGCTTTTATCGATACTTTGGATTATGGGAATCGTTCTCGTAATGAATGGCTTTGATAGATTCACAATATAACTGAATTGCATCGTATTTATTCCTTATTTTATTTTTGTTGACAGTACAAAATGCATTTGAGATTTAGTCAAAATCATTAGCCTTAACAGATTTGTGCGGTAATAATTACCTCCATTACTTCGAAATTATCGAAGGAGTACTTTGTTATAATTTTATTTACGAGAACATGGTCTCGTAGGCACATTGATTTTATCGAAAATTTCTTTCGATACATTAGGTTTTCTTAGAAATTATCGAAGTCAAACTTGGTTATAATTATATTTGCGAGAACTTGATCTCTTTCTTCGCAATTATTGAAGGGGAACTTGGTTATAATTATATTAACGAGAAATTGATCTCGTCAGTTAATTATTTTTTCGATAATGTTGTTTGCAAACGGATTTGGTCAACAATACATAAGAACTAAGCCATTTTATTAATGTCGTATATACAGAGTCGTATCAAAATGTAACTTCATTCCGATTTTCAGTTCTGTTTACGAGTTTTAGTGACGTAATTACTCAGTTCATCGATATATGCTGCACTTCTCTTATCTTATTACTGACCCAGATCGTGCATAGGATAATCGAGTAACAAAATAGCTAATAACAATTATTAATCAAAATATACAACAATTACGGAAATAATAATGAATATTTGTATTACATTTTGTATTGTACATCATAATATATTTTAGAATAACTTCGTGTACGATAGGATATTCTTTATTATGTAGGTACACCATACAAGTAACATTCATAAAATAAAACATTTCACATTGGGTGACACAATGGCGATCTTATCACTAAAACGACCATTTCCAGACAACATAATAATATTATAATAATAAGCCTCTTATCCTGAACTGTTTCTTTGACTTTGTGGTTAGCTCTTATCTTTAAGTTATAAAATATCTCTGAGTTCAGTGTGCCTCTTGGCAAAGGCCTCCTCTAACAATTTCCATTGTACTCTGTCTCTTGCAACCCTTCTCCATTTTGAGCCTGCTGTTAGTTTTAGTTCGTCTTCCCATCTCTTGCTTTGTCTTCCTCTGTTCCTTTTTCCATCTCTAGGGTACCAGTCAGTTATGATGTTGCTCCACTTTTCTTGTTTATCACGTATCATGTGCCCAGTCCATCTCCACTTCAAACTATCTATTCTAGTGAGTATGTCTGTGACTTTTGTCTTACTTCTTATGACAGTGTTTCGTATCCTATCTTGTTTTTTAATACCTATCATACTTCGTTCCATAGCTCTTTGGCAGTGTTCCAGCATGTTTCTGTGATGTTTTGTGAGAGCCCAAGTTTCACACCCATATGTAATACATGGGAGAATGCAGGTATTGAAGACCTTCCTTTTGATACCAGTACTCAGATCTGTGGATTTCATGATCTCTTTTAGTGACCAATATCTCTTCCATCCGTTAGCTATTCGTCTTTTTATTTCTTTTGTAGTTGTGTCTGTATGTGAGATGATTTGTCCTAAATAGATATATTCATCTACATATTCAACGGGTTGGTTGTTAATTTTTATTTCATATTTGTTTGAATTCGTTAATAGCTTCGTTTTGTTTATATTCATAGATAAGCCCACTTTTTTGCTCTCTGTATTTAGTTCTTGTATCATTTTTTCTAGGCTCCCTGGTTGTTCTTCAAATAAAACAATATCGTCAGCGAATCTAAGATGGTTTAGTTTTTTACCGTCTATATTTAATCCATGTTGGTCCCATACTAGCTTTCGAAATATGTTTTCCAGCACCGCGGAGAACAGCTTTGGAGACATCGGGTCGCCTTGTCTGACGCCTCTTTTTACTTGGAATGTTTCACCCAAGGTTTCCATTTGTACTCTTGCCTTACTGTTAGAGTAAATGTTTTTAATGGTGTTTATGTACACTGTCGGGATTCCTTGTTTCTGTAAGCTTTCCCATATGGCTGTGTGGCTAATGCTGTCAAATGCTTTAGAATAATCGATAAAAGCCATATATATCGGTTTGTTGTGCTCATTGTATTTTTCCATAATTTGCTTGACTGTGTGAATGTGATCTATTGTGGAAAAGTTTTTTCTAAAGCCAGCTTGTTCCTTCGGTTGGTTTTCCTCAAGTGTGTTGCTTATTCGGTTCAAAATTATTTTGGAAAAGATTTTATATATGTTAGACATCAGACTTATCGGTCTGTAGTTCCCTATGTCATCTCTTTCTCCTTTCTTATGTATGAGAATGATGTGGGATGTCTCCCATTGTTCTGGAACCTGTCCCGATCTCAGTATGCCGTTGAAGATTTTAGTTAGAATGGGGACCAGTTCTTCTATGGTTCCTCTCAGTAGTTCGTTTGTGATTTTATCAGGACCTGGTGCTTTGTCTAACTTTTGGCTTAGTATGGCTTCCCTAGTTTCACTGAGTAATATGTCAGGTTCTGGGTTCACTAAGAGCAGATTGTAATTTAGGGTTTCTTGACTTACATGTGTATTGGGGTCTTGGTTAGAATATAGATTGCGGTAGAATTTTGTAGCTATTCTATTTATGTTCTTTCGGTCTGTTGCATTTTTTTGGTTGTTTTTCAATTTCGGGATCCATTGGTTTGATTCTCGGAGTTCCTTTAAAGCTTTCCTAGTTCCTCCTGTCCTAGCTATATGTTTTTCTAGAGTTTGCAACCTTTTAACTTTCCTGTCCTTTTTTATACCTTCTTTGATTTTTTTGCTTAAGTCAGTTATTTTTTGGATGTTCTGTTTCCTTACTTTGCAGTCAAGTAAACTTTTTCTATCATTTATAAGTTGTAGTGTTGAGTTACTTAAATTATATTTATGTTGTGGTCGTTTTTGTTCTTTTTGACATGTAATGTTGTTTTGTAATTTGTTGTAACTTGTTTTTACATCTATTGCATCTGTTTCTGATAGTTCTCTGCTGAGTGATGACAAGGAATTCTCCATTCTTTTGTTGGGTTCTGTGCTGCATGTCGGGAGTATGTCATGTATAGCAAACTTTCTGGATTGTTTGGGTGGTATAGTCTTGAATGACGCCCTTACCATGCGGTGGTCGGTATTAAAGTTTAATTTTGATATAACTGCTGTATCCGTAAATAGATTTGGGTGGTTGCTTATAATATAGTCTATTTCGTTTCTATGATTCCCGCCTGGAGAGATCCAAGTCCACTTGTTGTTTTTGTTTTTCTTAAAAATGCTATTTAGGAGGGTTAGATTGTGTTCTAATAAGAATTCCACCAGCCTTTGTCCATTTTTGCTTCTTTTGCCGTAGCCAAAGTTTCCTAACACATATTCTTCTTTACATTGTTTTATTCCCACTTGAGCATTAAAATCTCCCATTAGTACAATTATGTTTTTTGAGTAATTACTTATAATAGCTTGGGATATTTCATTGTAAAAAGATTCATGTTCAAGTTCTTTTGCTTGTTCCGTGGGAGCATAGGCTTGGATAATTGTCCATGCTTTTTTGAAGCTAGGTAATTTGATGTTGAGTATAGCAGTTCGGTCATTAATTCCAATGAATTCTATTATGTATTCTTTTAGGTGCTTTTTAACTATGAATCCGACCCCTCCTTTTCCTTCGGTGTCTCCTTTGTTAAACAACACGAAGTCCTGGTGCTCCTCAATACGTTCTCCTGTTCTTCTCATTTCACTGATTCCCAAAATGTCCCATTTTAGATCTTTCAATGCTTCTTCGAGTTCCGATAAAGATTCTGGTGTTCGTAAAGTTCTGGTATTTAGAGTTGCTATGTATAATTTGTTCTCATTCCTTTTGTTTTTTGTTCTTGTTAGAGGGTGATGGTCTAAGTCTTCCGCGGGGACCAGCCGTGGTGGAAGATATTTTTTTGATTGTTCGTGTAAATAATTCATTGTTGGTGTATGATGGTTCCGGTGGTCCTGGGGCATATTCAGTTTTTTGAGAGATTTATTTGTGGATCAGAGCTTGCTCTTTCTACATAGACAACAAATATTTACAAAATAAACCGGAAATATTTCACGATTACTGAATTTCGCAATTGGTTCGCCCTTAATCCGTACTTGGGACTTAAACATTAGTAGCGAAATTTTAGAGTACCTATAAAAGTACAGTTTTGTCTAATCATGCGGTGATTACAATCGTGAAATGATGATTTTTATCACTCTATTTCACTTAGATCACCCAATTTTGTTCGTCACTCAATTTCATTAGATCACTTGGATTACAGGCGTGATGTTATGATAAGGCTTGTTACCAACTTTACTCTTTACTGAGATCACCGTCACATTTTTTTTTTATTATACTTTTTTTTTTTCTAATTCATTGTTATTTTTGTTGTTGACCAATTTCCGTAAGCAAGTACATAATTTCACTTACTGCGCTTTTACTCGTCGCCAATGTTGTGTTCACTAGGTACACTAGTTAAGGTTTAGAATAAAACCACCAAATTATCAGTAAGTAGATGAATGACTTTGGGGGAACGTGCTCTCGCTACCCGGGTTAATTGTTGACTGGTTGAGACGTTCCCTCAAAGCAAACGCTACGTTTATTAGAATACCACAGGGATAAAGGACACACGGCGACAAATCAATCTATAAATTTCTAGTATGCCGTGGCTTTGCTTTATACAGACTTCCCGTACAATGAGAGATCCGTATAAACTGGTTTATTATATCTTGATGGGTCGCCGTTTCTACCTGTGTTTTCTCCGGTGCGGCTGTCCCACACACACTACACTACACTAACTTTCCTACATTTTGTACGGACTATCAAATGCCACCTAGATGCACCATTTTTTGGTTGACATGCGATGCAATGCGGCTGTAATGTGTGCTTGACATTATAATTAATTATTTTTAGATCCAAACATAACTAAAACATAATTTAAATAAAGACAACTTTATCATTTGCATCATAATTCCTCTTCAAAATATTCGTTTGTTGTCATCGATCGTTAGATGTTTTGCTGAACATTTCATTGGAAATCGGTCGAGGAACGTCTAACAAAACAACACTGTGAACGCGTACGTTTGGCGTGCGAATGCGTACGCGCATTGTAAATACTCAGAAAATGTGACGTCACCAGGCCTGCCACACACAACGGTTTCACTGTTTTGTGTATTCAAATAAGAATTTAATTTCGTCGTGTGTAAATATCAAATTATCATCTCATACTTGTATTTTTTTTGTTGACAGTACGATTGCGAATTTTAAATCAAGCTATTAAAAAGCCCAGTATAAGTGGATCTCTCATTGTACGTCAAATCTACACAAAACGAGACCATTTGTTATACTGGAGATGTATAGCTTGCCGTATGAACATAACGCTCTAAAATACTGCTAAGCTGGCTGAAGATAAAACAGTACTATCATAGGAGGCATTAATTGATTTCCGCTATTTGAAATTAGGAGAAAGTTATTATAGTACCTGGACGTCATTTACACACTTTGACCTTGATCCTTGTGTAGTACGAGTTTCAATAGAATAAGAGGCCATCTTATACTAGTTTTGGCATGTAGCCAACAAACAGTTTTTTGTCTATAGCAACATGTTGACATACAAAAATACTAACTCACTGCTTGCCTTTTTAGCACCGTTGAGTATTTTTTATTGAAGGCGTATCTTTTGAAATTCGAAGAGTGTCACAGTTAAACTCTTTTTAGGAACACTTTCGCGGTTTCCACACTCAAGCGCGAACTTGGTACCGACCAAACAAGCTATGGGAACTAGTCTATGCAGATCTCTCAATGTACTGAAAATCTGTACAAAGCCAGGCCATGTTATACTGGAAACTATAGCCATCTGTGTCGCAGTCTGTACTTGGTAGTTAGCAATTTCTCATTTCAATGTCAATTTCATGTGAAGCAATGTCACAAAAAATGATAAAAATGAGACAAGATGAGATGATAATGAGCTACTATTGTCAATAATTAGGTAGTTAGGTACATTATTTATCACGTAAATATCACGTGTCTAGATAGACGTTCTAGACCAATGTTTTTGTTACGTCGTGCTGAATTCCAGCCCCAAAATTATATAAAAAGAAAACGAGGTCGGTTTTCTTGGTCTAGGTAATCTGTGATTTAGGTGACGGATGTCAAGGTGATTTTTTGTGATATGAGGATGCTTGACAACCCTGAGTTTTGAGTATTGGCGTTCCTGGCGTATTCAGTTTACGTAGACGATCGAGATCGAGACCTATGAAACTGCCGTTAACGATTCTAACCAGACAATGTCGATGTGCCCGAAGTTTCCGAGTTCACTTCTTATTTTTCTATTGTTTTCGATATTTGAACTTTCTGTGTTTTTAGTGTTCCGTACCCAAAGGGTCAAACGGGACCCTAAACTGAGATTAATATTACTGAGACTTTGCTATCCGTCCGTCCGTCTGTCCGTCTGTCACCAGGCTGTATCTTATGAACCGTGATATGTAGCCAGTTGAAATTTCTAAGTACAGATTATGTATTTCTGTTGATGTTTTAACTAAACTCAAAATTTTGTATAATTCTGAATTTAGTCCGTACCCAAAACCTACGCTTCGTTAGCAAAGTAACTATAAATTAAATCGTAAAGCTAATAATTTGGCTACTACCAATAGGAATGTGGGTAATGTAATGGGATAATTATGTTTACCTGTTCATTAAATGGTAGACTCTATAAATGGCCAAATTTAAAAGAGAACAGTGATATCATGTTTTATACGCGACTATGCGTAACGGTAAGGTAAAATGAATAATTTATAATAAAATGAGGAAGACGTATTTTCCAGTATTTTATTCCCAAAAAAAACAGAAGCGTTTTTTTCTGTGATCTACATGATATAATATAAGTTTTAACAAATAGAAAATACCGATAAATGTGTTGGGTAAAATAATAAAATTGCAGATGTTTTTGCAAGTCACCTGTTTATTTAATTTTTAAATTCAATGTAGGTATAGTATAGTCGACTTTCTCTTACAGTTTTTGTAGTCAAATAAAACTAGGTACTTGACGAGTTTATGTAAGCCATCTGCACTTTATACTTACATCTACCAACCTAATTATAAAACAAAAAACTGTTAACCGTAACAAAATTACCTCAAAACTAACATATTATGTATGTACATATATATACGTATATATTTAATTTATTTTCTTTGTAAATCAAAGTAGGTAATTCAAAAATACACTTTTCGGGGATTACGCCTGTTAACAGGTTTAGGCAGCGATGTACCCTATGGTAGTATTTATATTTTTTATAATCCCATAATGGAAGCAATAAGTTCTGTATACCTAATTCAGTAACTTATTGCTTCCGTACAAGATACCTACGTGTACGGACCTACCGAGAATAATAGTCATGTATTTCAATTGCCAACTGATCCAACATTTATAAAAATACTAGCGACCCGCCCCGGCTTCGCACGGGTGCAATGCTGATACTAAATACACTACAGAAAAACTGTGGACGTTGTATATAAAAACATAGCGGCCCGCTCTGGCTTCGAACGGGTATAAAATATATAGTTATTATACATATAAAACATCCTCTTTAATCACTCTATCTATTAAAAAAAAACCGCATCAAAATCCGTTGCGTAGTTTTAAAGATCTAAGCATAGTATAGGGATATAGGGACAGAGAAAGCGACTTTGTTTTATACTATGTAGTGATGTAAAAATAGTAATAATAGTAAATGGTGAAAAAGTCAGGACTGAAGGACTTGGTAGTGTGCAAGTACAATTACAGAAAGGCTTAAAGACAATAAGTAATGTGTATTATATTCCTAAACTTACTGCAAATTTATTATCAGTTAGTGAGCTGAATAGGAAAGGTTTTAGTGTAATTTTTAATAAACAAGGATGTAAAATCTTGGATGGTAATGAGGTCATAGCTACAGGTACATGCTATAGTGGTGTTTATCAATTAGACACTGTACATAATGTGAGTAGTAAGGTAAGATCTGAGAGTGCCATGAACTTAGTCTGTGAACAGGTTAAAACTGAGGAGTTGCCAGTGCACGGTGAAGACATGACTGCTTTAGTGTCTGCCGGGGGTTCTGTTACACAGGAGGTTTGGCATAAGAGGTTAGGTCACCTTAACTCAAGGAGTATGAATGCTATGAAGAATCAATTGGTCACAGGTATGCATTTTGATAATTCTTTATTTAGTCCTTGTGTAGCTTGCATAGAAGGCAAACAAACTAAATTGCCATTTCCTAAAAAGAGTCACAGTAGGGCTTCTGAAATATTGGGGCTGGTGCATACTGATGTGTGTGGCCCTATGCAGGTGCCATCATACAGTGGATCACGTTATTTTGTAACATTCATTGACGACTTCAGTAGAAAAACATTTATATATTTCATAAAGAAAAAGGATGAAGTGTTTGAAAAATTTAAAATATTCAAATCACTTGTAGAAAATTTTTCAAACAAGAAAATAAAAGTTTTAAGAAGTGACAATGGTGGTGAATACATTAATTTGAAATTTCAGGAGTACTTAAGGACCTGTGGGATTAGGCATGAAACTACAGTCCCACACTGCAGTGAACAGAATGGTGTAGCGGAGAGGGCTAACAGGACAATTATGGATAAAACCCGTTGTATGCTGCAAGATGCTGGACTGGGAAAGCAGTATTGGGCTGAAGCGGCTAACACAGCGGTTTACCTAAAGAACCGTTCCCCCACCAAGGCAGTCATGGGTACAACACCTGAAGAAAAGTGGACATCTAAAAAGGTAAATGTTACACATTTACGTATTTTTGGATGCATAGCATATGCAGTTGATGAAAATGCCAGAAAGCTGGATCCCAGAAGTAGGAGATTTATCTTTGTAGGATACTGTGAAGAAAGCAAAGGCTACAGGCTCATAGATCCATCTTATCCTAGGAAGATCCATAAGGCGAGGCATGTCAATTTTGTAGAAAATATGTTTTTAAGTAATAAAACAGTGTCACGTGATGAAAATAAAAATATAGATGTTATTAAAATATTTGATACATCTGGGTTATTGAGTGAAGACAGTACTGAACAACCAACTACAGTACAATTATCACCAAAAGTAGTATCTGAACCTACTCAGACTGACCAGGGCAAACAGTCTCCACAAGTAAATACCTCCGTAGGTGACAGTTTACTTTCTGATGGCACAAGAAATCCTCGCAGACAGACTCAGTTCAACTTGGAGGTGCAGGAGGATTCAGAGAGTGCGGATAGTTCTTTGTCTACGGATAGTTCTTCGTCCGATGTAACTTACATTCCAGGGAGGTCGAGCATTGACTCAGAGGACAGTGAACAGTCATTGTATCAGGATGCTCCTGAAGAAGAGTATGCTGGGATGACAGAGATAATGTTAGAGGAGCTGCCGACTACGCTGGAGGAGGCATTGAGAGGCAGTGAGGCTAAACACTGGAGTGAAGCTATTGCTGATGAGTATAACTCTTTCATAAAAAATAAATGCTGGACTCTAACTGACATACCTGTGGGGCACAAGCCAGTAAAATGCAAGTGGGTCTTCAGTAAAAAGAGAGGAATGAATGGAGAGTTACTCAAGTATAAGGCTCGCTTAGTGGCAAAAGGGTACACACAGAAGTATGGAGTAGATTACCATGAAACATTTTCTCCAGTTGTTAGATATTCAACTATTAGAATTCTACTGGCATTGGCTGCTCAGTATGACATGATGGTTGAGCATCTTGATGTCAAGACTGCATTTCTCAATGGTGACTTAGAAGAGTTAGTCTACATGGAACAACCTGTAGGTTATGTGGTAAAAGGATGTGAGAAGAAAGTTTATAAGCTAAATAAGGCAATTTATGGCTTAAAACAGTCGGCGAAACAATGGTATAAGAAAATTAATGATGTTTTAACCACAAAATTGAAATTTAGCAGATTATCTTCAGAACCATGTGTATATGTATACAATCATGATGGTGATATCATGATTATTGCCCTGTATGTTGATGATATAATATTATTTACATTAAAAACATCACAACAAAGAAATGTTATAAAGAAAAAACTGATGGAAGAATTTGATATGGAAGATTTAGGTACAGCTCATCATATTTTAGGTATGAAAATAGAAAAAACAGCTGTTGGAAACTTCACCTTGGATCAGTCGAGTTACATAAAGAAAATATTAGATAAATTCAACATGTCAGATTGCAAACCAATGAAAACTCCAATGGAGGTTGGGATAAAGTTACAGAAAGAAAACAGTTCAAAATGTAACTTTGATTATAGAAGCCTTATTGGTTACTTAATGTATTTATCTGTGTGTTCCAGGCCAGATATCTCTCACAGTATCAGTTACCTTAGCCAGTTCAACAACTGTTATGGTGAAAATCACTGCAAAGCAGCAAAAAGGGTTTTAAGGTATTTGAAGGGAACATTAGATTATTGTCTTGTTTTTCAGAAAGGTGAAATAGATATAGTGGGTTTCACTGATGCAGACTGGGCGGCCAATCAAGTGGATCGTCGATCTTATACTGGTTATGTATTTTGTATAGGAAAGTCAGTAGTTTCATGGGAAAGTCGTAAGCAGCGTACAGTGGCACTCTCTAGTACTGAGGCTGAGTACATGGCAATTTCAGATTCTTGTAAAGAAGCTATGTTTCTGAAAACATTTATTTCTGAATGTACTGGCATTGTTTGTAAAGTTTTGTTGTTAAATGACAATCAATCAGCTCATAAACTTTGTAGTAATTCTGTGTTTCATGCGAGGTCGAAGCATATTGATATAAGACATCACTTTGTAAAAGATTTGGTAAGAAATAAACAGATTGTTTTAAAATATCTTTGTACTGATGATATGTTGGCTGATGTTTTAACTAAACCTTTAACTGCTGAAAAACATCTTAAGTTTGTGTCTCAAATATTAAAATGTTGACTTTGTGCATTGACGATACCTATGATTGTTGTGTGCATTTTCAGATACAATTATATTTTTTTTGAGGCCTAGTATTTGTTAATTAATATTGTATTAGTTTAAGGCCTAGTATTGGAACGTTTGTAAACGAATGCAATATTGTCACTTAACTGTCAATGTAAGTGTCATTTGAGTTTGACGTTACCTTGATCTCTCTCTGGTAATGGCCGTCTAACTAGATGTATGTATCCGTGCTCTCCTAACAATAAATCTACTTTAATCACACTGTTCTCTTATTGGATTGCCCCAAAAACCATCAGATATTGTATAAACTATATATCCCTGATGTACAAAAAAAAAGCAGACGTTGTAGTTACCCAACTTTTAGGTAATACGATACGATTTTATTTTGATTTTCCTTAAAATACTTTCCTGTAAGTAATAATTAAGCCTCTACTTATTTAATTTTGATAGCTGATTTATTACCTGATTAAGTAAAAGGAAAAATTCAACCTTTTAATTCAAACCTTATAAACAATAGCTACGATTAGGATAACAAACAATAATTTCATACAGGAAATTAAACTAAATAAATTATTTACTATAATTACGGTAGGTACCTACGAGATATCGGTAAATACCGGTATCCTTTTGGTAACTAGTAGTAATAAAAACAAAAGTTATGTTCTGCTTATGAGGTTGTATTTTACGTTGGATTTCAAGAACAGGGTCATATTTATATCCGTTTCTTGTACATAAATATTAAAATCGTCACACAAGTACACCTACTATGTATGTCCAGGTAGGTAGGTACTATTTTAATTAAGGTTGCTAAGCTCGATGAGATACGCTGCGTTAAGGCTCCTCCTAATAAATGTTGTAGTTGTTGTTTCTCGTTGTGACGTACCTATACCTAAATGTAATTTACCAATTTACAAATAAATATCATAATATAAATTTCGTAATGCGTAAACAAATCGTATCGTTTGATTTTAAACGCTCGGCTTAGCGCTGATAGTTCAAAATGGAACGTGCAATCGCTGTTTGGTGTTACTGAAAACGGGAATTAGGTACTTACCTATAGAAAAATGTTTTATTCTTATGTAAGTTTATCTAAGGTGCGAAAAGAACTTACTAGTACTACTGGCTTAGTTGTGCACAAAGTACGTACTTAAAGCATTTTACAACATAGTATTCTCACGATTTACAACATTATACCTACAATAATAATGTCTTCAAACCTAACACTGCATCGATTACTGACCGTCTAACTGAACACGCTTCAAATAAATCACATATCCATTATTTTGATTGAACAATCAATTGAAAGATTCAACAGCCCTAGTTGCACCTATTATGATAAATTATTCAATACACACGGAACTGTTCAATAAATAAATTCCGTATCAATCTAGCTCCTGTACAATAATAGTCGAAGAGTTGAACAACCGGACGTGGCAAAAAAAACTATCTTTAAAAACTAATCTCATTTGAAAACTAGTTCGATGACGCCGTTACAAAACCCTGGTGAATAAGTGGAAACCATTAGCAATTTCTTATTTTTTTTGGGATTTGATATAGGTACCTGGTAAATCCACGTTATCCTTAGCATTTAATGACGCTGTACCTACTGTCCCACCTGCACTTTGAAGACCGAAGCTACTCCTAAAGGGGTTTGCACACCACACCGGGCGGCCTCCAACATATTGTTATGTCGGCCACTTGTCTTTTATTGATGGGCTAGTTGGCAGCTTCCATTCATTTCAAGTTGATAAACTTTGGGCATGTCGGCGGTATGAGATATGCAACTTTTGTGAAGACGGAAACGTGTCGTGGCGTGTCGTGTCGCGCCAGAAGAAAATCGGTTGCATACATTTAATATGGTTAGGGACATATTATCATGGCGTGTCGTGTCGCAACGATGTATGAAACCGAATGCTTCTGGCGCGTCACGACACGCCACGACACGTAAGTGTGTTTCGGCCTTTAGTATTTAGCAATGGATAGTTCGAAATCCATTTAATTTGAGCTTCGGGCAAGTCGCTCAGGCATTTGTTATTGTTGTTGGATCTCCGGCGAAAAGCATATAGATTCTAAAAATTTGAAAAAAGTAGTACCTATTACAGAATAGGCATTTTCTTAAATCGAATGCAATTTATACATAACGCTGCTTAAAGTTAGTAGTTGGTAATGTGTAGCGACTACAACCATAATTTTTTTCGACGTGTACACGTCTCCAATTTTAACTTTTTGAAAAAGCCATATTGTTAAAGTCATTAAAATTCAATATCAGAAAGAATGTTTTTTTTTTTTTTAAATATACTTCTTCATGAAAAACAGATGTAATAATAGATACGGTCAACACAAGAGTCGATTCAATGTCACGTGCAGAGTCAACGTGTCTCGAACTGTCGCGATGGCTAGCAATAAAAACAGGGCTACCAAATAACGGTTTTTTATATTGGTATTGGAGGGTGTCCCATCTTATTTGGTTAGCGTAAAAAATGGGGCAGGGATAATTCTCTGCTTTGATGATTTAGGATTTGTTGTCGAGGATTTCTTTATATCGGTATTATTTAAATTTTAAATAATATTTATACCGAACTACTTACTAACCAACCTAACCTTACACGAGATTTCTGTATTACTATGTAATCAAAATTGTTTACATTCCAAATTCGAATTCCGACTGATATCAGATTTAGGTGGGTGGATTACCGAAAGGGAATGCAGGGATTCCCCGACTGTTAATTGCAAATGGTTTATAGTTTATGAATAAAACAATGTTATTATGTAAGAGAACCATGGGTTTTGTATTACGGAACGTTTACCAAAATATTGACAATAAACGCTATCATGTGTTACACCTTAACTGAAAAAACTCAAAATTAATTGCATGCCACAAATTGATTTCTTATCTATGTATAAGAAATTAGGAAGCCTACAAGTGTGATGGCACGTATTTCAATCAAACAATCCAGAGTTAGGTTTATGTTATGATTGATTACCGTCAGGAAATTATTAATTTATACATGTTACCTAAATGTAATTACATTTTGATAGTAAACTTAGAAACCCGTGTAATTTTATGACATTTTTATTGCTGGCCAAGATAAAACCTTGACTTTACTGTCTGTGACTTGGTTTTACATATTGATCGATAGGCCAGACGGAATAATAATAATAACGACTTCCGAAGAAGTTGTTACCTTTTCTCTACCTTTATTATTAGAGCCCCTTCTCATACAGACCATGATCACAGTACGATAAAAAAAGTCAATTTTTAACCCCCGTTCAAAATAGAAGGGTGTTATCTGTGTGTCTGTCTATGGCATCGTACCTCCTAAACGGATGACCTGATTTTGATAAAATTGGTTTTTAGTAGAACACTTTCAATCCGTTTCATTGTTTTCTAGCTGTAAATAAACTTGGAAATTCATCTTCCAGCAACTAACTAATCATCGTCATCATTCTCATGCCCCCCCCTTATCCCAATTTATTTGGGGTTCACTCAGTACGTCTTCTTCATCCATACTTCTCTGTTACTTGTCATCTCACCAGTCACCTCTTTTCTAACCGTTGTGAAATAAAATGAAGTACGCCTTAAGCCGTATACAGACATTGCGAGGCATGCGCCGCGAACAACGCACAGCGAATGCCTCGCAAGGTGTGTACCTTTGTATTCGTGGCGAGGCATGTGCTACGCACGTGCGAGGGCGAGCGTCGTTCGTGGCGCATGCCTCGCAAAGTCTGTATCTACCTTTAAAAAGCCGAGTGTCCTTAACCTACGCACAGAAATCTACTGCACAAGTGACGGTCAAGGTTAAAAGCGGCATAGCATGCGTTAGATTCCTTTGAATATTAATAGGATCGTGCACCTCCAATTTAAACGATAAATATAACGCCATGCATGAGCAAGTTAGAGGCGCCCTGTGAAGCTTTGCAAACATTGACATATCTGTCAAGGAACTTAACGTCAATAACTTACAATTTCTTTTTAACCCCCAACGATATCAGAGGGGTGTTTGTAAGTTTTATGTGTGTAAACTATAAACCTATGGTATTAAACGAACCGATAAACCGATTTTGATAGTGTTTTCTTACAAGTGTTAACCCTAAATAAAACTACTTGCTTAGAAGATTTTCAAATAAATTTATCTATACAACGTGTAACGTTAAATGCGCAAAACCTGAAAATAGTTTGATCAGAATAACGAGCAGAATCAATTGAACCACTTTTTAATATACTTTGGTCGCATTTTTTTCAAAAAATCTTCCTTAAAAATGTTGCCCTGTCTATTTGTTCATAGATCAAGCCCCAACGTGCGCAAACCCGCCAAAATAGGTAAACAAACACAAATGTTTGACGTCCACTTTAAATTTTCTCATACGCGGGAAAAAAAGAAAGAAAGAAAGAAACAATCAGAATTTCCAGTAAAACTAAAACAGCACATAAAACCTTTACGTTTTTTTTAATGTTTTTTTTTCTCTCAGAACTAGTTTAATTGAATTAAAAATCATTTGGGGTGTCTGAGGTTTTGCGCATTTAACGTTACACGTTGTATACTTAATTGTTTCATAACACAGCCTAAACCGCTAATGTCTGGACTCCAACAAACTTAAAATAACAAGTAATTATTTAAATTATCAACAAAATAACATTGCCAATCGCCTTCTTATCAGCTTACACAATTAACTGCACAACCAATTAGCCTTTAAGGAAGAACACTGCAATCTCTTATCGTATTGACCCTTTGTTTTTCATTCCCCATCAACCATGGCCCACGTTAGCGCATGGCATGGCGTACGTGACCTAGCTCATGTGCGATGTTTGGTTTCATCTTGCAAGCTTTCGTTGTCGCTAAGAAAGATATTCAATTACAGCGTATCAACTACTAGCCTACAACGCTACAATCAGTGCTTACGCCGAGGAATTTACTGTTTGATACAAATTATATTATGTAGGTAGGTAGTTATTCTATATTTTTTGTTTCAGCTTGTATAAAAGTCACATGAGCTTAATTATTGTCAAAAAGTACTAACTCTCACCAAAAAATGTCCCATTTTCCGAAGTATGTATTTGCATAGCGACCGATGATTTAAAAAAAATGTTCCAAGCGTACCCTTTCGACGTGTAAGGGACATATTTAACTGGATGTTAATATACCACATTTAGATGTTTGTAATTGGTTACTTATTAAGATTATGGGGTTGCTTATTTTGACAGAAAAACAGAAAGGATTCGTCCACAAAGCCAGAAATATCAATGGATTGGAATATAAAGCACTTAAATACATTTAATTGTCAAGCAATATTTTAACATGCCATGTGAAGTTTACTAAATGTTTCTTTAATTTATTGGCTGTAAATTATATTTTATTGGCAAAAATATCAACTCATAAATTAATTTTGAAAGCCACGTCGATAGTAACATACTAATATTATAAATGCGAATGTCACTCTGTTTGTTTGTATGTTTGTTTGTTACCTTTTCACTAATATTATAAATGCGAATGTCACTCTGTTTGTTTGTATGTTTGTTTGTTACCTTTTCATGACTAAACGGCTGATCGGATCTTAATGAAATTTGGCAAGAAGATAGATTCCAACCAGGGGAAGGACATAGTCTATATATCATCACGCTACGACCAATAGGAGCGGAGCAGCAATGAAAAATGTTGCGAAAACGGGGAAAATGAAACGCAGACGAAGTTGCGCGGGACAGCTAGCTAGTTGTTAATAAATGCCATAATGTCATCTTAATAAAAGTATACCTTTTAGCGATTTGTATCAAAATACAACTTAAAGGTGACCAAATGCTCATCATTCTGTATTATTATTTTTTCATGGCCTGCATTTACATGCGTACAGTTAACTCGAAAATGATGAAGAAATATAAGTCCAAAGTACAAAAGATAATAAATGCAAACAAATTGCATACATACGGTGAATAAAACCTATGGGTACTTGCAATGACGACAAACTTATGTGACTAAATGAATACTTACTCAGTCTTACATTTCTTTTCGAATTTACTAGACTAGCAAGATATCAATTTAAATTACTTAAAACTAAAAATGCACTACGTATTTAACATTATATTAATATAAATTAAATTACTTATCTTTAGAAAACAATACTTTTCAAATAGCACATTAAATCGATCATCTAAAAGAAGGTCAAAACTTGGAATTAGTCAGCATAACTCCGCAGACCTGAAGACACTCGATATCTTAACGCGATAAAACATAAAAATTAAATTAATTTAAAAAAAAAAACCCCGTTGCATCGTCGTGAGTCCGCTTTGTTTGTGCTTGTGCTAAGCGGTCTACTTAGCGGTCCCCCGGCGCTACGACGCGGCGACGCTTGGATATTTATGTTAGGTTTTTAGAGGTTTTTTGTGTCGCACACAGAAGAGATTATTAGCACATACAGACGAAGAAATGCATTAGTATAGAGGATAACTCAAGAAGTTAATAAAAATTCCTACGCGCGAGCTTCTTCAACCAAAAAAAATTAAAACACATTAAATCGGACCAGTAATCATGGAGAAATAGGTGAACCTCCATTTTTAGAAGTGGGTTAAAAAAAAAAATGTATCTATTATTTTAGGCTGCAATGGCCTATACACCTTATACACTAACACAATTTTAGAAACTTATGTCAAAAAACTACGTTCGATAGTTACAAGCACTGCTCTCGTGTGTTCTCTTGTGGTCAACAATGGTGTAGTTTAGTCGGTGTGTTAATTCTTCTTTGTAATGATAATAATATTTAGTCATCGATACCGAATTACCCATCTCGCATTTGGATTTGAGATTCACTAGCTAATTAATTTTGTCTTTGTAAAATTACGCATAGTCTACATCATTTTCTAGTCTACGGACGGTATTCATAAAAGCTCGTCTATCCTCTCTATGAGAGGAGATGGGGGTATTGGCGTCAGTTGACATTTTCCTTATTGACGCCCCCCCGATTCTACTCGAGAGCTTGAGAGCTATCATCGAGCATCGGATTATTCATTTTTAGGTTAGTATCTATTATCTGCCGTCTATGACGCAAACGTTGGTTTGCTAACTTAAAAAAAAACAGTGTAGATTTATAGATATAATAACCGCCATTGTTTTATTTATAAAATAATTTAAGTTAAGTTTTTTTTTAAACAAAATTACTTGGATAATAATTAAGTTGCTTTGCTAAAAGAAAAACGTCTGTTTTGTTTGACAAAACAATCATGACTCCATTTATATCACTTAAAAACATTTATTTCAAGTTTATCATAACAAAATACAATTTCGCTACGACCTGTCGCGACCTTCTGTCGGTATTTTTATGTTTTATTTTTTTGAGCAGCGGTGGCCCAGTGGTAGCAGCCCCGACTTACGAGCAGTAAGTCGTAGGTTCGAACCCAGGCAAGCGCATTACTTTGTGTAATTTATTTCATTACCGCTGCTCCTAAAACGGTGAAGGAAAACATCGTGAGGAAACCGGCATGTCCTAGAACTAAAAATTCGAAGACATGTGACATCTACCAACCCGCACTGGGCCCGCGTGGTGGATTACAGCCCATTCCTTCTCATAGAGAGGAGGCCTGCGTCCCAGCAGTGGGAAAAATATAGACTGATGATGATGATTTTTTTGTATTTTACGAAACATTTTGCAATTTTGGTAATTGTTACGTAAAATACGGTAGTAAATCATGTAGAATGACTGATACAATGATAAAGCCAAATAAACAATCAGGCTACTGCAGAGGTAGGTACACAACTGCTGAGGTTTGGTAAACATAGCTTTCTCATGTTTGAAAAGGTATATAAAAAAATAGGGGACACACAATAGGGGATCGGACTGGGTAAGAAAACGACATTCTATTTTGTCCGTCAGACAGGTAATACAAAAATATTAGATACGTATTTTTTGTTTTATCAAAATGTCAAAAAATTACTTAGTTAGAACTCATTAAATTTGGAGAGTGGGGCTTACTACGTCACAAGTAGGTATAAAACTTACCTACATGTGACGTCATGCGCCATTTCAACTCAATATATCTCCGTAATTTTATGACCACGTGAAAAACGAAAAAATACGTGTCCAATACTTTCAAATGAACTACCCGACGGACAAAGAAAAAAAATAGGATTATCCCCTATCGGCTGAGTAATCGCGTAACAAACAAAAAAAAAAAATGACATACCGTCGAATTGATAACCTCCTCCTTTTAGAAGTCGGTTAACAATTTTCAGTTCAATTTATCTTACTAATATTATAGTGATAGTTGACGTCTGTTATTCTTTTCGAAATTAAAACCTTGCAATACGATTTTAACTAATAATTTTTCAGGAGTTGTAAAAATTTCAAGGTTAAAATCAAAGAAAAATACCAGATACTTATTTAATTCTTTTAGATCCTATTTGTGCATTTTCTGACTATGTTGAATGTAATTCTTGCTATTGCAATTAATCTTAATTTATCCTTTTATTTTAGGTTTAGGTTAAAATAGAAAAACCTTTTAAACATTTCATTTCAATAAGTAGATACGGAATTATTCAAAAAGATTTTGCGTGCGAAAAATAATGTAAGTAAATACCTATTTATGTTTTTTATAACATAAATAGGTATTTAGTATATGTAAGTATCTGTACCTCTAAATCTGTCAACTAACCTCAGATTCCAAATATAAAATAGATAACAATTTGTCACAAAAAAAACGTGTTGCACCGACCCTTACATGGGACCAGGGCATGAAGATGATGAATTAAATAGATGCCAACGGGTAAACCCGACATTTACTCAAAGATTTAATAACAAGTCTTACGCAGAATTTAATTGGAAGTTAAACACATTAAAGGCGATACACATGACCTTAGTGTTCAATAATATATCTGCTAACGTGATCAGAAACATGTCGCAAATAAATAATATCTGTTTACAAATTACGATAGAACACTATCACACTACTATCAATATTATTTTCATTAACTATTCATTATTTTTTATTAAAAAATGAATACAATAACGCCATGATAAGTAGTATGGGTTATCAATTTATTATATTTAGGTACATACAAGTTCAAAACCTATCTTAATAAAAACTCGTAGGTTACTGTATACATTCATAAAATTGAACTCCGAAAATATATCAGTTTTTTACTTCTATGTACTAGGTACAAAAATATTACACAGTGTGTCGACAAGATTCTAAAAAATACAGGCAGCATCATAAGTACTTCAAAGAATAAAAAAAAAAAAAACTAGCTGATTATTTCGAAATATTTAGTGTGAATGAGCAAGTAACCTTGCGTGACAACTGTAATCTGGGTGTGTTAAACTGAAAATGCTTAAAATGGCATAATAACTACCAAAAAGTTATATTATTTCATAACTTAAGTCACAAGTTATGAATTATTATAACTTTTTAGCTACAAATCATAAGCGCAATGCTACTTGTAGTTTTACGCCTAGAAGTCATAAAACCCAACCACCAAGGGGCTATCCATAAATTACGTCACACGTTATTGGGGGGGGGGGGGTCGACGAAGTGTGATATTGTGTGGCAAGGTGTAGAAGGGGGTCCTTAATTTCGACACGTCATATTTCAAAATCTAATTTATATCTTATAGTATCTGCCTACTACAGACACTCTATACTCACACTTATCATCCATATTCATACTTTTATTGGTTTTACATTGTCATTTTATCAATCGATTCATTTTTATAAATATTTTCTTTATATCCTTTGTTGTGACATGCTTACTTCAAATTTGTCAGATGTCATTTACTTTTATTTTTGATTGTTACCAGCCAAACTCTCTATGAAGGTTTCATTTAGATTATATATTACTAAAATATATTAATATAAATTATATATTCGTGAGTTCAATTGTTGTATTTTATAGTTAATTGCGAATATTTGCTGTGTAAAGATATTCTGAGTTATATTTATAAAAATATTATGCGCAAGGTTTTTGACCAATTGTTACTAGCTGCTGTGAATACTGGCAGGTTGCGTCTTACTAGAGCGCAGCAGTTTTGAATCGGAGAAAGAAATTTGAAGAAAAGAAACGGAGGATCAGGGTATAAAAGGGATTTCTGACGGATGCCCTGGTTCAGTCTGGATACAAGAAATCATTTTAGCCTGAAGTCAAGAAATCAGCTCTCAGTCATATTTTGAGTTTTGAGCATAGCCTAGTGGAGTCAAGGTGCGGTCTTCGTTTGGTGCTGTCGTGGCTGCTGCTAGCTGCTGTGAGGAAGCTGCTAGCTGCTGTGAGGAAGCTGCTCTGCGAGTTGACGAGCCTGGCACTGGGGCTCGGTACGTGTCTGCTGGAAGCTACTCTGAACTGACGAGCCTGGCACTGTGGCTCGGTACGTGTCTGCTGGAAACTGCTCTGCGAGCTGACGAGCCTGGCACTGGGGCGGTACATGTCTGCTGGTGGGTCCTGCCAAGCCGCCCTGCATCAAGTTCGTCGTGATCAAGCTCATCTTGATCAAGCCAGCTTTCTACAACTGGATGTTTGTCTTCAGTTACTATCACGCTCAGAGATTTGCGGAGACATTCAAATCATTCCCGGTTGACCTGCCCTTCACTTTTTTATTAATATTGTATTTTTCATATCATCATTTATTAAATTCATTTTCCCCTTATAACCTTTTTTAATGTACAATTCTACTTACTTCCTTTTCATCTCGAGGAAGAAGTAAATTTGTTACAATCTATGTATTAGACACGAAATTTGAATTTAAACGAAAAAATAAAAATATTTCCAAATATATACATTCCATAACATACGCGGAGGCGGGGTAAGAAAACATGAAATTCATGTGACGTAATTTATTGTTGCACCCCAGCCCCAACACAGATGAGTATTAAAAAACACTTTATTCGCTTTCCCGTGAAAAAGTCTTTACCCATCATGATGCACGACACATTCAAGTGATAGTCCGGGCAAGATCACTAGGTCCTAAGATAAGTTTTATGCTACAAAAGTACAAAGTCACATTATATTAGTTGTTGACCTAGGGGATAATAATGATAGTTATGTGCCTAGGTCATAGTAATAATAGCTTCCCTGAGAATGTCATTGCGCACAAAATTTACACATAAAAGTCTACATTTTACAAGGTGTTGTTTTGCATCCTCGTCAAATTCAAGGAGGTAACTATGCTAATGATTCTCGTCCCGAATCAATAATAAAATAGGTTGGTAATTTTTATTTTTAACGGAAATCGGTAAGTGTGAACCACCCGTGTTTTAAACATGGCCCGTTTGAATCTCGCCCTATATCCGCGCTTCCACACATACAAACAATTTCAAACGTTTTTTCCATAATTTCTTATTTCCTAAACCGCGTTAAGGGGGTTAATTCTGAAATAATGACAAACTCAAACAGCCAAAAATAAAATAGAATGATGAAAAACTTAAAAATCATAAGGAATGGAAGGAAAAAGAGGAGGCCTTTGTCCAGCATTGAAACACGAAGAAGGCTAGACAGAAAAAAAGGATGTTTTAGATATTTATCTTAGATTTTTTTAAACTGAGTTGCTTCTGCCCGATGTCCACTTACTAGGTATCCGTAGGTTGAAAAGTTGCGTAAATTACCTCCTACATTAAAACTTAGTAAGGTTTGTTAAGAGGGACTCTAGTGGGCCTTTCTCCATACAAACGTATTCCACTGTTTTCTTCGTGGTTCGTCTAGAGCAATGTTTTTTTAATAATACATGCCCCTATCATTTCCTTTTTTTCAAAACATAATCACTTAAATAATTATGACAATCCAAAAACCCGAAAAAAATTGTACGCCAACGCCATGTTCAGACGACTATCAGACAAATTAGATAAGTTTTTACTAAAAAAGAAAATAATAGAAGCATATACTTTTCCTCAAAATTTTGATATGAGAATTATTTAGATCAGTTTAGATTTGAAGATGAAAACAGCGGAATAAAAAATGTCTTTTGGTCACCATTTTGTAGATAAAATCAGCGTGAGTTGCAGTTTCCCCTATTGCACTTAACGGGGGCTTGGTCGGTAGCAGCGCGACGGCAATAGTTTCTTCAAATACCTATTCTTCAAATACCTATTCTTCAAATTCCTCGAGCCTAGAGTCCCCTCTTAAGTTATACACGGTTATTTGTAAAACACCGACAACCTCTCAGGACTATGTTACTTGTCTATGCGAAGCAAAAGAAAGCGATAGTACAATAGCGATGCTCCCCAGCATAGTCGTAAAAAATTAGAGCGTTCAATTTAAATATTTTTATTTTTGTATGAAAATCTGATGAACTAAAATATAATATTTTTTTTAAAGTCATGGAACAAAAGTTGTTGATTATGATGTTAGTAACATAAACCTGCGAGGTTGGCAGTGTTTTACAAATAACCCTGTATAAAGTAATAATATATTCTATAAAATTATAAATATTCTTTTAGAAATTATTATTAGTTTAGCGGTGATAACCGAGTGGTGTGACCGTCGTACTGTCAAGTGATAGGTCTCAAGTTTGAAGCCAAGACCTGTGATTTTCGGGATTCATGTGCGTATTGTATATTTAACACTTGGTTCGGTGAAGGAAAACATCGAGAGGAAAGCAGCATGCCTGAGAGATACTTCTGCACGGCATGTAAAGCAAGCCCGAACCCCATGGTCGGCTTAAAAACTCTGACAAGTGACACCACTTTTAAAGAGCGATTCAAAATATAACTATTGTATTGTATTCTATGTTTCAGTAATTTTATGTTTTATGTCAATTCATATTTTCATTTACATTTGTTTAAATTTAAAAAAAAACTTGACTATTTCAATTCTTTTTTATCTTTACTTATATTTTTGCAAACATTAAAATGTTTAATTCTGCCCGAGAGGTGATCTGTACCTCAGGATCTTCCTATCTCAGACATCTTTCTCTATATAATATTGTACAAATGTGAACCAGCACCTTAAAGTTTTGATGTGGAGATAAATAAAGATTTATGATTATGATTAACTTTATTTTCTACACGAAAAGATACACATTTCGTTGTGAGTATTCAGAATACATTGCGCAACGTATTCTGAATTCTCACAAGTGCGCGCAGCGTCGCGTCTCGGTGTGAGCTGACCCTAAGGCACTATCGACACGATAAAGAAGAAAGAGAGTTTAGACATAATTTATATGTTAGATCGGTTAGATCATATTCTTTATCAACCACCGTACTAGTTATTTTACAAAATATTTCTCTATTTTACTCAGTAAGAGGAAATATAGGATGGATACCACCAAACCGCAATAAAATGATTATTCTACTACAGACGGAAAATGTACTTAATCTAATCAATGTTCCACTTTCACCTCATTATAATTAATTGCACCTGCTTCATAAACTTCCTTCATACTTCAAGAGCTCTTTAGAACAACAAGTTAATAACCTTGGAACGATTTATTCCACATTTTTTTTTAAAATAAATGCCAGCTCTTATCTCTTATCATCGGTGATAAGAAATAAATTGCTCGATAGTAGGTGTGAGTAACTTAACTATAGAAGTACTGATAACATGTGATTACACGTAGTAATAAAACGTTTATTTATGAATCAATCATTGTTATTTGTAAAGGCTCGTATAGACGCAAAAAGCTAGGCAGTGAACCTGTAAATGCGAATCGACACAAACATTGCTTGCGTACAAATAAAATGATGTATGATAACATTTAGCAAAATCCTAATTTCACAAAATCCGTGGTATGTTGTGTTCACTAGTTACACTAGTTAGAGTTTAGAATAAAATCACCAAATTATCAGTATGTAGATGAATGACTTTGGGGGAACGTGCTCTCGCTGCCCTGGTTAATTGTTGACTGGTTGTCACGTTACCTCAAAGCTCATGCTACGTTTATTAGAATACCACATCTGGTTACCTCACATTGCCCTGTTCGAAGTTTCCCATATTTTGTTTTGTTTATGCGTATCTTATTTATTTAATACAAATATAACAAAACGTAGCACCTTTTGTTTGTAACAGTAGTACTCTATACATATAATTTGTTTTAGGTAAGTAAACCGTATTATTTTAATGTGTAATTAAATTAAACAATGAAACTGTAGGTACTAACTTAATAGTGAACTATTATTTTAGGTTGTCTTAATAATGTTGTTTTAACTTATTACAATTTAATACATTCGTTTTTAGCATTTACAATAATAAAAACCATACATCCATCCCATCAATTTTGTGCCCATCTGAAATTAAAGTTGGGCACAAAAAATCAGTTTTATGTATGTTAATCTCTAAAATATGTTAATTCTAATATTAATTACTGAAATTCATATTATATTTAAAATAAAATTCTGCGCAGTCTTCGTCAATATTTCCCAATCATTCTGATTAGTTCCAGTTTCTTAATATTTCCACCGATTAATACACGAACTGGAAAGATAATCGGATGGTTCCAGTAACTGCCGTCATCAATGTGGAGTAGGTATAATTAGAACAGATTATTGTGACATCGATGTTCGAGAAACTTCGAAGGCACGCAAGGCGTCCTTATTTAAGAAATCCGTATTTAATTGCTCAACTACTAGTCTACAACCTTTAACTTTTATTGTTGGTCAGAAATCATTAACTTAGAACTGGGGCACGGCCGGTGCATAATATTTGAGTTTAGTTCTAGTTTAGACTAAGCGCGCACACAAAATTCATTCATTGCGATAAGGTTCACGATCACGACACATTGATCGAAGATGTTCGACGGTTTGTTTTTAAAACAAGCAACTTAAAAGTCATTTAAAAAAACAAGATTAGTTTTTAATTTCACGAAATCCATGATCCGTTTAAATACATAAATATATTTATTTATTTATGTACACACAATACACTTAACAGGACAATACATTAAGATACAAGAGCACAAAATTACTGCTTATTTCAAAAGAAATTTCTTCCAGCAGACCTGCGAGTGATGTAATAGGCGTAACGTTTTTTTTTCGTATTCTTCTAAGCAAACCCTTTTAATTGATACCTATACATATTATAGGGGTGCATAAAAACTAACGACTCCGCCATCTTTGGGATTCCGCAATATTGGATTTAAAATGACGTCACTTAGTCAACCGTGCATTGTCAGTCAAATTAAACGTGTACGTACGTACACGTTTAATTTGACTGACAATGCACGGTTCAGGGCACGGTCAGCAGCAAAAGTCGCTTTACATATCCAAAATTATAAAACGTCTTAGTTTTAGAAAGATCCATGTTAACAGACTGTAGTAAAAGACATTACAATATTTTCATCAATGGTTACACAAATTCGCAAAACAATATAACATCAGATCACACTGACCAGCACAAAACATGGTGTAATATTTATAAGTGTTAACCGGCTTTTGATGCTGACTGTACCTATGTAAAATTTCAGCTTGATCGATTGGGTTCAACTTATTGAAAATTCAGTTTCAAGATTTAAAACTGAACCTAAACACACGAACATGTGCCATGAACTCGTGAACAAAGATAATAAAAAAGAAGAAAAAAAGGATTATGTGGTTTTATGAAACCACGGTAAAAGTGAAACTTTTTTTCACACTATAGACATTTAACTAAAAAATTTTGGGAGCGTCTTTCACTTTATCCCTACTCCGCGGCCGACCGTCACGCGACATGCAACACACAGACGAAAAAGTTTGAGAGTGAGTGAGAGTTTTAAAAACAAAAACATGATGTTTAGGAACCAAGAAATATTTTAAAAAAAATTGGGTCACAACTTGTGTCCATTATTTTCATACAGTGACCGTATTGTTCACAGTTCGCATTTTAGAAATCGCAACGTTAAAATTTCCAGAAAAGTCGCACAATAATCTGTCAAGTCTGTTCTCGTGCCAATTTTTTATGTAACGAATGTCGTGCGTGACCTCCACTCGATTTGCGCGAATACAGTTCCACAAATAGTATCTTCGACAAATTGCGGCTGTTACCTGTAGTCAATAAAATCTAAGAATATATTCCAGAAGGGAATAAAAGAAAGGAAAATATAAGTGCCGTGACGACTGTACTTAGGTACTGATGTAATTGTATATAGAATTTGTTAACTTTACATTACACTATTAATATGCATTAAAATGTAGGCAAGGAAGTTAGAATTTATATTTCATTGTGTCAGTAGACGGTTGTTGGTACTTACATATATTATAGGTACATAGAGTAACCACATACATAATATGGAGCAAAATGTCGTGAGTTCAACGACACGCCTGGCAATGATCAAAAATTTGCACCTACCTAGTTCAGAAACAGGTTTCCATATTATGTTTTTAAACATGTAGATAAATACAATAATATTTTCTTTGATAATGTTGTAGCTGTGTCTCAACAAAACATCTATTTCAAAAGATGATTTTGATAGAAAAATATGAGCGGATATTTGACGAAACATGTTATATAAGTATATGAGTAACAAGCACTTCGCCCGAGAAAATTGTAATATAATAATATAGCCTAAGTTACTCGGTAAAGATGTAGTTTTCTAATGGTGAAAGAATTTTTTAAATCGGTCGAGAAGTATTTGATTTAAATCGTAACAAACAAATAAATCTTTCCTCTTCATAATATTAGTTTAGATGATATAACCCAGAAAATCTACACCCCAATTCCGTAACACACTTTATATCACAATCCAAAGGATTTTGAAGGAAATTCGTAATACATTGCTTTGCTTTACTCACGCACTCATTGGTTGGCAGACTGATTCGCTCGTCAACGTTGAACCTTTAGCACAGGTTGCCCTGCACGATTTAGACAAGGAATAAGGGACCTCGCACACAAAGCGTTATTTTTTTTTTTAAGTTAAATCTCGTAAAAAATTAAAAGTCATCTCTTGCAAATACCCGGCTTTTTTTGCTGACTTATAAATTATTGGGTAGCCGTGGAGTGAATACTAACTTTTATGAAAAAAAAAACTTTCACAAAACATTTTTTTTTTCCTAGGCTGGTTCTTTGGCAATGCGTACTCTTACTTTTTCATATCGAAAAATCTCAACTCAGTACTAAATCAATACACTTTTCAGCATTGCATGCTGCAGTTTAATGTTAGTAGGTAGGTATTGTAAAATTTAATATAATTTCAATATTGCGAATAAATAAATATCAAAACTGACTGTAGGCCATACTCTGGCAATTATTTGCAGATTTTTTTTTATAGTAATTTGTTATCTACAACTTAGTTTAAATAGACTTCGGACCCAGGTTGGTGGCAGCAAGGAAAACCTGTCCAGGTGGAGATTCATTAGTGATTCTGCCCTGGAGTGTAAATGTGGTGCTGCCCCGCAAACGATGCGGCACTTAATATCGTGTCCTGCTGTTTGTTCATTACAGGAACTGATGGACGCTGCAGAGAGCGCTAAACTAGTGGCTCAGTTCTGGGCCGATACAGTTTAGATTGCCATCGACACGCTAAGAAGAAGATGAATCCCTGGCAAAATGCAAAGGCAATCCGCGATAGGCCATGTTTATTTTACAATCGAATCGTAAGAAAAGAAAAAAGAAACATTAGCAATACTACAAGATAGATATAAAATTATATTGATACGACATAAGACGCACCTTTAGCTAGATTACGAGTTTAAATATAATAAATAATACTCTACTATATCTATGATAAGGATTGATAACATTACTTCCTATCACGTGGGATGAAAATATGCATGGTGTTGCCTATAATAAAACAAAATCCAAAGATACTCGAAACGATTATTTTAAGTGTATAATTAATTAGTTATCTTAAGGACCAATTTATTTTTAAAGGGCTTGTTTACAATTGGATGACTTTGAGTTATAAGACTATGCTTATCTAATACATTTTTTTTAAATTTAGTTTTAAGTATTGTTTGCTTTTTTGTAATAGTGTATTTAGTATTCTTATTGAGCCTACACTAAAGACTGTCAGGGACAAGACAACTGCACGCATACGAGTTGCCGACATGCAGCTTTGGTGTGTAGGCTCCATTAACGGTCAAGATCTGCATATAGTAAACTGTAGTTAAAATTGAACCGATTGCACAAGCATCAGTTAGCGAAATATCCTTGAACATAATCGCAAGGTTCTGTTAGAGAGCCGTCACGTTTTGTTAACCTGACATAATTCGCGTAATTGGCAAAGCTTTTTATTACGTTTTATTATAACAAAAATATATAACGTTTACAATAAAGGATAAA
The DNA here is from genome assembly GCA_963082945.1 of Cerastis leucographa. Lineage (NCBI taxonomy): Eukaryota > Metazoa > Arthropoda > Insecta > Lepidoptera > Noctuidae > Cerastis > Cerastis leucographa. The sequence continues at coordinate 5,355,194 of OY720359.1, forward strand.
TGATTATGTTTCAATGTTAACTGTAAGGTTTTGTTCTGTTAAAATCAGTTTTAATAGTATTAATATAAATAATCCGGCTGGTGTCCCCAACTCCACTTACAAAGCCTGTATTACTTTTCGAACGGTCAAATTTTTTTTTAAATCGTTTTACCTGTACACCTAACGGTTAATTTAATAAGACATTGTTACTGCTTGGTTTTAGCATAATAAGTCACACGTGTTATTTTTCGAATTTCGTTAAAAATGGCATTTAAATAGCGTCTCGCTCGGTCCTGCTGCAAATTTTAGTTTGGAAGTCTTAAATTAATTTGTGATCACCCCAGTATCGTCCTGTTAAGCAGTAATCAACCCTATCGAGATGATACCGTTTAAAAAAAAAAAAACAATAAAAAACATACTGCAAATCATAAACTATATTATTATAATCTATCGTTTCACCCGGGAGCTCACTGGTCACAGTGTGGACTGTCTCGCGAGGCCTAAGTTCAGTAAGCACTAGGTTAGGCTAGGTTATCGATTTCTATATTTGGATTACTGCTTGAAATTCTGGCCCCAACACTAGTACTATACAAGGTGTTGTTTTGCATCCTCGTCAAATTCAGGAGGTTGTCACGCAAGACATAAATAATCAATTAAAATTATGGGTCCTAGTAAATTATAAATAAACGCTATAATATATTATAAACGCAAACTGTGTAATTACTCACATAAAATATATTTATATCGTCTTGATATAACTTGAAATAATTATTACTATTAGGTATCCGCTAGTGAAATCAATAATCACGTTGCATGCAGTGAATCGACAAATTTTGTAAATCATTTTGCCAAAGTAAATGAGTTAAATTAATTATCGTTTGTTATTTTTTTAGACGAAAACTGATATTCTTTACTGTACTGTCATTGATAGCTAATTTACTAACATAAAAGCCATTCTCAGCTTTATTAAACGTAGCCGTCCCCCTCCCCGTTACAATAGTCATTATGAAGTCTTATAAAAGCGATTTTTTTAAACCTTTTAAGTGTTCTCTTAAATTAAAAATACAAGTTAAATCTTTAATTATAAAAAAAGAGTATTTTTTTTAATTTTTTTAATACCTAATACATAATTTACAGAGGCTAACTAAACTATTTTTACTTTCTTTTGAATTTGTTTTTAAAACTGAAAGTTAATTCCCACCCTTCAATTAGCCATAAACGTTGTGGACTCAGTTACGACTTACGGTAACTGATGTGAAGTTATGTGGGCACAAAACATTGTCATGGGTATAATAATATAATAGCATTGACCCAAGTGTCGGCACTTACGCAAAACATAGTAGGTAGGTAGGTACGACGGCATAATGAATACAGTCTTAAAAAATGAAATTAATTATCGTTTGTTATTTTTTTAGACGAAAACTGATATTCTTTACTGTACTGTCATTGATAGCTAATTTACTAACATAAAAGCCATTCTCAGCTTTATTAAACGTAGCCGTCCCCCTCCCCGTTACAATAGTCATTATGAAGTCTTATAAAAGCGATTTTTTTAAACCTTTTAAGTGTTCTCTTAAATTAAAAATACAAATTAAATCTTTAATTATAAAAAAAGAGTATTTTTTTTTTTTTTTAATACCTAATACATAATTTACAGAGGCTAACTAAACTATTTTTACTTTCTTTTGAATTTGTTTTTAAAACTGAAAGTTAATTCCCACCCTTCAATTAGCCATAAACTGTTACAGTATAACGGACAACGCAACATGTATCTGTATAGTTTAGTAAAAAGATCGAATCCATTGATCTGTAATTACTAAATAAGCATTTAATTACGCATAACGTATTTACATAACACTTAAGCATTTTGTGCTGATTTTGCTCATTAATTTAAGGAAACCAGTAATCATCTATAATTATTAACAGTGCTTGAGGATGAGAGATTGAATACTATGTTAGGTACTTAAAAATAGCCGTAATGACTTCAGATATACGGTCTATTTTTAATCGTAAGCAAAAACGACGCTTTCGATTTATTGCTCCAATTCTAAGTTGTTTGGAACTGAAGATGATCAACTTGTACCTAACGTTTTGTACTGTTCCACCATCTATTCTATGTACACACAAATCTATAGTATTATAAAGAGGTGTGAAAAATAACGGACTTCATAATCGAATTAAAAATGTAAAATAAATTTACTTTCGGAAGTTGATGACAACATGTTGAAGTTTCGTTGACTTTATTGCCACCGACTTCCGAAAGGTATTTTTTTCTTTTTTGGATTATATTAAGGTTTTTTTTATTTACCTAACCGTTTTACTTGACTTCATGCATACTTATAAGATATTTTATTTAACTTTTTTTTTGTTTTCGTTTGTAAGCGCAGCTCGATTGCTTGTGCTAGCGTCGGGGGTCGGGTTACTCCGTCCCTCATACATAGCATAGCGAGAGGGGTAATGGCAGATCTTCGCGTTAGAGTCAGCTCACACCGAGGCGCGGCGCGACGCTGCGCGCACACATTAAAAGAGCGATTCAAAATATAACTTTATTCTACACGAAAAGATACACATTTCGTTGTGAGAATTCAGAATATGTTGCGCAACGTATTCTGAATCCTCAAGGTGCGCGCAGCGTCGCGTCGCGTTTCGCTGTGAGCTGACCCTTATGCTGGTGAACGGGTGCTGCTTGTTGTGGTGACTGGTCGTCTGTTTTTGTTATTATTATTAAAACGTAAACGTTTTCATTTTAGTTACTTTTCTTGCCCTGTGGTCCTAGTTTATCATCTGTGGCTTCAAGTTACTGGTAACTACTTATATGCATAAACCAACATAGCACGTGTAATCCAAAACGCCCTTTATGCATTTAGGCTTTATTTATTCTTGAGATAATTTGTTTATATTTTTGTTTATTATTGGTGTGTGCTTACACACAAATAATAACACTGACATTAATTTAATGTAATGGATTATATTTTGTTTATAGAAAACTATTGTATAGTATCTGGTTCTTCTAAAGGTGGATACACACTTTGCGAGGCATGCGCCACGAACGGCGCACAACGAATCCCTCGGCTATACATTGGCTCGCCCTCGCACGTGCGTAGCACATGCCTCGCCACGAATATAAAGGTACACACCTTGCGAGGCATTCGCTGTGCGTTGTTCGCGGCGCAACCTTCGCAATGTCTGGGGAGTTTGTTCCGCCACTTCTTCTTCCCAGCTAAAACATTAGGAAGTGGCGAAGGGCGGGCATTTGGAGGACTATCTCTTGTTATTTTGACGTTCAAAAAGTGTTGATTATCAGCCTAATTGAATAAATGACTTTTGATTGATTAAGATATCCTACACCAATTCTAGTCATATAGGTACGTATAAATTTTACTTTGTAACGAGAACTTACTATGATACCATCATGTCATCATTTATACACGAAGAAGAAAAAATACGTTTTAAAAAAGGTAACTAACTTTTAATCTGTCAAAGTTTAGCTAGGCCCACCGCGCGAGCTTCCTCTACCAAAAAGGAATCACGAAAAACAGACCAGGTGGCGAATTATGACGTCTTAAAACATTATTGTTCCATTCTTATTCCAGAGTGAAAAAGAGACGGAGCTATACAGGTCTTCTAGCTCCATCTCTTTCCCACTCTAGAATAGGAATGGAACAATAATGTTTTAAGCGTCATAGTAACCCCCTGTAAACCGGAGAAATTGATTTCATCATCATCTGCCTAGCCTTTTTCTTTTTCTTTCTTTTCTTTTTTAAAAACGTTGCCCCACACTAGGAATTTCTCCTGTATCGTGGGTGCGTTCACAAACATATAAACTCACATACACAAACAGCCAGACCCGAAACAACTATCTGTAGGCCATACAAATATTTGTTCCGTGCGGGGATCGAACCCGCGACACGTAGCGCAGCAGTCGAACGCTCAACCACTGCGCCAACCGTGTCGTCAAAACTACTTACTTTTTCCCAACTATATTGGGGTCGGCTTCCAGTCTTACCGGATTCAGCTAAATACCAGTATTTTACATGGAGCGACTGCCTATCTGACCTCCACAACCCAGTTAGTATAGGGTTATACGATACCCCTTGGAAAGACTGGTTATCAGACTTCGACCCATTGACTACCTGTAACAACTGTCAAAGATCTACAAATGACAGCCAGGACCAACGACTTAACGTGCTGTCCGAGGCACGGAGGAAACTCGGTATGTAATGATGGTCATCCATCCACGACCAACCTCAGCAAGCACGGCTTAACGTTGAAGATCGACCCATGCTCCGTGCCTCAGAAAGCACGTTAAGTCGTTGGGGCTTAACGTGCTTTCCGAGGCACGGAGGAAACTCGGTATGTATGGGTGGTCTCCCATCCACAGACCAACCTAGGCAAGCACGGCTTTACCTAAATATCAACCCGAGAGGCAGTTATTATTTAGCCATGAGCCCCAATCAGAAAAATTGATGTAAGTATTACATGTAAAATAAGATGCCGATGGATTAGATGACCTCCTCCTTTTTTAGAAGTCGGTTAATAAAATCTGGACAACAAGTTCTAGTGTCTGCTTAGTTCTTAGAACGATAACGTTAACATAGAAAAATTGTAAAGCCAAATGATTTTAATAGAGTAACCATGGAGTTTCTTGCCGGTTCTTCTCCATAGGAAACGACCAACCCGAACCGAGCATTTTGTCGACGTTTTACAAGTGCCCATGTAGGCCTATGTGAAATAAAAATATTTTGATTGATTGATTGCTTGAACGTCTCTAAAAAATGTTGATTGTTTTGAATATTCTAGAAAACATACCTACGTCATGTTTCATTATTTTTAAATCGTTTATTTTACTGCCAAGTGTATTTTTTATTTTTTAAGACTGTATTCATTATGCCGTCGTACCTACCTACCTACTATGTTTTGCGTAAGTGCCGACACTTGGGTCAATGCTATTATATTATTATACTCATGACAATGTTTTGTGCCCACATAACTTCACATCAGTTACCGTAAGTCGTAACTGAGTCCACAACGTTTATGGCTAATTGAAGGGTGGGAATTAACTTTTATTTTATTTCATTTAAAAACGCACACCTGGAAGCCGTACATTTTTTTCTTTGCCACTTAAGCAGCATCACAATAGGATAATAATATGAATAATGTTAAAATTCTTTTTTTAAACGTTCGCAGACGCCGTAAAATGGCATGTCACTTTGTGGCCATTTTGCGAATAGAATACAATTTCAATACAATCTTATATATAAAATTCTCGTGTCACACATTGTGACACGAGAATTTTAATTTTAATAATTTTTTTTTTTTTTTTAGTTACCATACTCTTCCGAAACGGCTGAACCGATTTGTATGATATTTTGTATGCTTATCGGGTAGGTCTGAGAATCGGCCAAAATCTATTTTTCATACCCCTGAAACCCATCAAAACCACGCGAACGAAGTCGCAGGCAGCAGCTAGTTTACTATTTAAAAAGATTACGAGAAGATTATTATAATATAGTATAAAAAAGGATTATGTGGTTTTATGAAACCACGGTAAAAGTGAAACTTTTTTCCACACTATAGCGCGGAGTAGGGATAAAGTGAAGTGCCCACCGTCACGCGACATGCAATACACCGACGAAAAATTTTGAGACGATGTAATAAAAGTTTCACTTTAAAAATATGGCGACCATTTTAGGCCCCTTGGATATTAAAAATTTTGCCTTATCTAAGTCCTGCATGATCAAAATATGACTGAACTTGTTTAGTTGATCTGACCGACCAACATGATCGAGGAAATCGCCGTCGATGTAGACAGAGACGAAGGTTTTATTTACTCTCAATAGATTTAACTGTTATTAGTATTACATTCCTGTAAAAAGTAATTCAAATGTAAATATCGTAGGTAGGTACAGAATGATTTATAAGCGTCAGCTCACCGAGACGCGACGCGACGCAATGTGTATCTTTTCGTGTAGAAAATAAAGTTAAATTTTGAATCGCTCTTTAAAATGTGCGCGCAGCGTCGCGTCTCGGTGTGAGCTGACCCTATGTCGTTGGTATTTATTTATGCTTTCGTCTAGTTTGTTTATAATACCGATGCACATTGTGTGCTTCTAAGATAATATGTACTTGGTCAAACTGTACTTACATAATTTTATAATATTTAGGCATATTAATATGTGCAAAATTGCAATTAATGTTAAGTATATTATACATATAATATTATCACGCTTTTCCATAAAATTAAAGTGAAGAAATATATTCGTAAGTGTTCGTTTTTTAAACAAGAAATAATATAATCAGTATCAATATTGACAGTCAAATATTGTATTTAAAGGGCGGTTATCTGTACACAAAGTCAAAAGCCCGCCCGTCCAACGTTTGTTTGTAGATTTCCCGCCCGCCCGCGACGCCCTACAGTCGCCCTCGTTTTACATAATTCTCATTACCACATTACTATTGTATAATTCATATGTTTCACCTATTGCTAGGTACTTTGGAGTACTTTTATGACGATAACTTATACTCAACATAACTATGTAACTAAAGTTATTTTTTGTTAAATAAAAGGTGTACGTAGAAGTTCCCATTCTAATAAAATACCAGAAAATTCAATAAAATGGCTACCTCAGCTAATTTATTTAATGGGTTTCATCTGACAATCTAACCTAGATAGACTACAATACAACGTATAATACTACGTAAGCGCCGTCTGTATCTATCAGCTAATTCTTATCATTTACTTCCAAATTTCAGCAATGTAATACGGCTAAATCTAAATGTCTATCGCGCCGAAGTGTTGCGACGCTCCGAAGAGCATCTTTACACGACAGGGTTCTCGCGGTACGCTAAAAGTGGCCTACGTGACTGAGGGCCGCCGTGCAATGGCGCCCGGTGCCAAGCGAGATACACCCTTATCGACATACTCGTGGCTTGAATTTTTGACACAAATATTCCGTAGAGAATAAATAACCTTCACTTATAACATCACTCAGTTGTCGGAATAAACCTCAACATGTTATATAACTCTGTAAGATATAAAATAGCACGTGTTAGTGCCCGATCAGCTGATTATTCCTTTTTACTCACCCCAGGATTGCGCCAGCCCCACGGACAGTGCTACCAAAGCCAGCACACACTGCGTTCTACACATTTTATTTCATAAATACAGATCCGTACAGTTAAATGCACATTTAGTTTGCAATACTTTGTACGAGTTTCACTGGAGGTACAGGGCGCGCGCGGCACTCGCGACCACCTCCGTCTGTGGCTATTGAGAAACTACAGCAAAACGCCGGTCGTTTTGCCGCGTACACGAAACGGAATCTAAATAGGTCCATTGAAAAAATTGCGCATGCTAGTGAGTGACGGTGGTCTTATCACAGACAAGGAGGGTTTGTCAAATAAAAAAGGCTAGTCTTTGCGCTAATAAAACTGTATGATAACCATGGAGTTTCTTGCCGGTTCTTCTCCATAGGAAGAACCGGCAAGAATCTAGGAAACGACCAACCTGAACCGTGCACCTTTTGTTGACGTTTTATAAGTGCCCATGTAGGCCTATGTAAAATAAAATATTTTGATTTTGATTTTGTAAATATGTAATAAAATAAAGTAAATGTGTAATAATAGGATCTAAAGGATATATCGGTTGATTACAGTATCGTATAAAAACTAAAATTTAACACAAAAACATAGTTTGTATGTGAATTGAATTAATTTACTACCAATAGTTGTTTACTTAATTAACTGTCTCGGTACCTAAATTAAACGGTGGTCTTGAATTAAGTTCACACTTTTTAGTACTACCTACTTAGTACCTAATCGTAATCCAATCTAGTTACTTATACATTGTTAAATTGGTAGGTAACTAGGTCAAATTGATGGTCACCAATTAAAATAATAGGTATATAAAACGGATTCTGACTATTTAAAGTTAAAATAAGCGGAAGTAAGTGAATGTTACTTTGAAACAAATGGACAAATATAAGTAAAAAAATATCAAGGACTCATTGCAAAACATTTTGGCACAATGTAAACGTTATGTTCTGAAAAGAGTCATCATCTGCCTTGCCTTTTCCTTAACTTGGTTGGGGCCGGCTTCCAGTCTAACCGGGTGCAGCTGAGTATAAGTATTTTACATGAAGCGACTGCCTATCTGACCTCTACAACCCAGTGACTGGGTGATACGATACCCCTTGAAAGACTGGATGTCAGACTTTCGGCTTCTGACTACTCGTAACGACTGTCAAAGATCTACAAATGACAGCCGGGACCAACAGCTTAACGTGCTTTCCGAGGCACAGAGGAAACTCGGTATGTAATGATTGTCACCCATCCACGAACAACCTCAGCAAGAACGGCTTAACGTTGAAGATCGACACATGCGGCTGTTTATATTTAGCCACGAGCTCCTGAAAAGAGTATCGAATATAAATGTTGATGAATGTAGAGGGAGAGGAAGACCAAAGAAAATAAGGATGGATTGTGTGAAAAATGCCTATGTCCAGCAGTGGACGTCTTTCGGCTGAAATGATGATGATGTGTGAAAAAAAAAAGTAGTAAGAAAATGATAGCGCGACGTCTGACATGGGCACAGCACGGAACGGAAGAAAAAAATGTGTTGCACTGACCATAATTATTAGCATGGGACAAGGGCAGGAAGGTTAAGAATAATTAAAAAATTTGAAAGACCAAAAAAAAGATGGATGAATAGGGGTGCGGACTGGGTAAAGAAAACGACATTCTATTTTGTCCGTCAGACAGGTAATACAAAAATATTAGACACGTATTTTTTGTTTTATCAAAATATCAAAAAATTACTTAGTTAAAACTCTTTAAAGTTGGAGAGTGGGGGCTTACTACGTCACCAGTAGGTATAAAAATTACCCACATGTGACGTCATGCGCCATTTCAACTCAATATATTTCCGTAATTTTATGACCACGTGAAAAAAGAAAAAATACGTTTCCAATACTTTTCAATAAACTACCCGACGGACTAAGAAAAAAAAATTGGATTATCCCCTATTGTTTGAGGAATTAAAGAAATAGGAGTGAAATATAGTCTAGCTATAGTGACAGCTGACAGGAAAGTTGCGCCGATCCCAAGTAGCATAGGCCAAGGACAGAAAGATGAATATGATGAATTTATGATATACTGTTATTTTAGTTCTATTGAAGTAGTTCACTGCCATGGGCGCCGGGAGGATTATTTCTAGGGTTGTGCATTTTCAGATCAATGCAAAAGAAAAGATGTCTGACCGAGCTCGAATATTTTAGGATATTCTCGTATAAATTAGGTTCGTTTTGTTCATACGTACAGAAACAAGAATAGGAGTATGAACGAAGCTTGAAAATTTTTGCTTTCTTAGTTTCTGCCTGGGATGGATTGTTTTCTCTACAACCTGTTTTTTTTATATCCCATAACTCTAGCATATGATTGAGACCATATCTAAGAATTAACTGGAATATCAATTTTGTTTCAAACATATTTTTTTTTTAATATGAATTATTGGTTTGAATAAAAAGAATTACTCGTATTTATCAATGAAACTATTACTATTTTACTACACTACTGCGAAGCTTGGCAACCTCGCTAAAGTAAAGATTCGTCATACTGGTGACAAGAGAGATCATTCTATTCCCATCTAATACCAAGAGCTAATACCATTTGGTATTACTTTATTTCCAAATTTAATTTCTATTCCCAACGAGTACCAAATTTAAAAAATAAAAAGTCTATTACTAACGAATACCAAAACGTGACTTTTTGTACACTCAGCTACACAAATGAATAACATACGTTACTGACAAACTCCGTGATCAGAAAATTCGCGTTGGTCACTGTTCAGAAAAATTAAGGATTTAGATTTTCAGTACTTTAACTACTCATATTCATTTATAAATTTTTACGTGATTTATTATTAAGATACGCAATTATATCATCACCATTTATTTAAGTCGATTGTCTGTGATATTTAATATACTCGAGCATCGCTCTATACTTTTACATACAAGGTAGGTATCACAGTTAATTAATAAGTACTGAAAATTGCTACTATTTGATTGTTTGTATATAATATTATAATTTCTGGACTTGGAATAGTAAAATAAAAGTATCTAATATCTCTAAATCTCTAATAATGACAAAATAGAAGAAAAAAATCAATATGTGATTTATATTCAAACCCTAATCTTGAACATTACTTACTAATCACTCAAAGCCTTTTAATTTTACTGAACCTCACTGTACCTAATTTCTTTTAAACCTGGCTTGGTATTGGTTTTAAAATGTGGTACTCGTTGGGATTAGAAAATAAATTCGGAGACAAACTAATACCAAATGGTATTAGCTCTTGGTATTGGATGGGAATAGATCTTTTTTTTTGACCTAAGTAAATTGTGATTGATGATATCTCCGAAACTATGCATTTTGGACCACCTATTCTAGGAGTTTTAGTATTATATTTACCTACAAAATATAATCCTAGATGGGAAATAAAAAAAAAACATGTTGTATAGTTTCCTGAGATTTTGCACTATCCCCCTGCCTACAGCTCTGACGCTGGAAGACACGAGGCGTAAGTTAGCGTCCTGTACTCCTGTGCATGCTGTGATCACAGGACAAGAGTAGCGGATAATACTAAAAGGGTTTGGGTAAAAGTGGCATGATTTTTTAAAGTCTGCGGCCACAAATGAAAATGATATCATTAGTAAGAACACAATAAGACATTCATTATCGTCTATGAACAATTATTTCCAAAATACATCGGCGGCGCCGAGATATACAGGTTGAATATTTCAAGTAGGTGGAAGGCCCACCCCGTAACTATGAGGAATAGCGAAAAATACTAACAAGGCAACAAAAAGTAGTCCATACGACGACCAATCTAGCTATTAGCCTACTTACTCCTAGTAACATCAGCTTTTTCCAGTAAAAGTCCCGACAAAATCGGTCCAGCCTTTTCAGAGATTAACTGGAACAAACAGACAAAAATTGAAAAGATTGTTTAAAAGTACAAAATTCGGGGTGTAAGGGACACCTATGCGAAAACGCTTTGCACGTGCTCACTCAGTCTATCATTCTGAACCCCACATAAAAAAAAACAATCTCATTATAAAAAAAAACATGTTTGTTTTTTTGTCCTCTATGCGTTCCTAAACCATTGAATCTATTGCGATGAACTTTCGCAGGCGTAGAAGAAGGTAGCCTATGAAAGTTCCTGGCCTAAAAAAAGAAATATGCATATTTAATGGCACTGGTGCTCATGACTGTACACATATTATGTTACTCAAATAACGGATACAGGTAATGTCATTCCTAAACGTAGGACAATGTCACAAAATAAGATATCTAGATCACAACGATAATGGTTGACGGACTTCCGGTCACGATACAACTTCTTCCGGCTCCACTTCCCTATTGATCCGAGATATCCGAGAACCGAGAAACTGGCTTTTAAGTAACTGAAATAAAATAAAAGCTGTGACAAGACTTTTGTGAAGGACATCAAGAACCCAATAGGACTGTTCAAAATTCGATGCTCGTGGCAAATAATAACAGCCCGACGGCACGATTTTCAAGGTTAAGCTGCACTGGCCAAGGTCGATCTGTGGATGGGTGACCGACCATCTATTACATAGGGAGCTTTTTGCGTGCCACGTAAGGGTGTTACCACACCAATCGATATATCGTCAATCGATGCCATCGATCAACGATCGATTCTATTCTCTAGTGCCATTATGGGACTAATGGGATTTTTTTCACCCAGTAGTTTCATGGAACTAAAATACCTTTTCACCTAATCCCAAAATATAAACCCAAATCCCAATCCTCCCCTAATCCTTATCTTAATCCTAATATTTTTAGGGTTCCGTACCCAAAGGATCAAACGGGACCCTATTACTGAGATTTTGCAGTCCGTCCGTCTGTCTGTCCGTCCGTCTGTGCGTCCGTCTTTCCGTCCGTCTGTCACCAGGCTGTATCTCATGAACCGTGATAGGTAGCTGAAATTTCTACAGATTATGTATTTCTGTTGATGCTACAACAACAAATACTAAAACAGAATAAAATAAATATTTACCCTCCCATACAATTTTTTTTTCCCGTTTTTATAGCTAATGGCCACGGCTTCGCCCGCGTTTTTTCGTCAATTGTCCCGCGGGATCACACTACCGGGATAAAAAGTATCCTATGTGCTATTTCAGACTATTATCTATCCCTGTGCCAAATTTCATCCAGATCCATTCAGTAGTTTTGACGTGAAAAAGTAACAAATATCCATCCGTCCATCCGTACTTACAAACTTTCGCGTTTATAATATTAGTAGGATGGTAAGGAACCCTTCGTGCGCGAGTCTAACTCTCCCTTGGCCGATTTTTCCTAATCTTTTTCTTGTTCTATTAAGAATAGTTGAATGGTAATTTTAAATCAACATTGATTATATAGCCAGTTAAAATAAGTTTGGATTTCATTCTAAGTGGATTTCATTCTGTTCAAAAATAGCAAAACTAAAGTAATTTCGGAAGTTATCCCACGTCTTAAAAACTACACGAAGTCGTGTCTTAGTCAAAACAGTTTTCATTTAAAATGTTTTTTTTTTACTTTTACTTAAATATTTTTAGAACACACTACCTAATAGTTGATATTGATACACTTTTTTTGAGACTTTAGAAGCGTATAATTAGGTTTTTCACCGACTATACTTAAATCTACACCGTGTAAATCACCTCATCACAAAGCCGTCAACCAAGCATTCTGTACATGAAACTCAGTAACTTTACGCAAAAATTATTGCTGGGAAACGACTTTTTTTTGGGGGGTGTAAAATCATGTTTTGTGGTAGAACTCAAAACATATAACGCACTCAAAACATTGTGCTGATGGACGGATAGAATAGCACGGGGGTCGTGGAGGTGTTTAAAGTAAAAATCTTCCATCAAAAACTTGTATTTAAAAAAATACTTGTCAAAAAGTTGGAACTTTGACCCCTAATATCTCCGTAACTAAAAGGTTCCCAGGTATGGTGTAGAACAAAAAAATGATCGCAATGACAGGGAGAACCAGTGCCTTTCGGCTTCGTTAAGAGGTGTTTTACACACTTTCTACAAATAATCCATACCTACTACAAATAAATAAAATTGAAGTGTCTGTTTGTAATTTTAAAATATCCGCTTTTTACTACATGCATATGAATGTATATACCTATACCAAAATAACTTTTTTTTTTTAAATTTTAATCTGACTGTCTGTCTGATTGTTCCGGATAATCTCTGGAACAGCTGGACCGATTTGACAGGAATTTCACTGGCAGATAGCTGATGTAATAAGGAGTAACTTAGGCTACTTCTATTTTAGAAAAATCTAATTTCACGCGGACGATGTCGCGGGCACAGCTAGTAAATAAATACATGGGGGTTTGTTGCCAGTATATTCCAAATATCGGGCAAAGGCTACTCGTCAACCAGAGAAGGAATTAACCTACTCACCACCCGATTACAGACTAATCCAAAAAAGAAATAGCTTCTTGGTTATGGGACCCCCTAAGCCTCTCACGCATTGTATTGTTTTCTGTTAGTCATCGGTTTGGTGTATCTATGGGCCACCCCTTATTATGTTTGTAAGCGGTGAACAAAAAACACGCCCTTTTTTGATATTATATCTAGCTAGACGACGCGCGACGAGACAGACGTACGGACGGACAAGAATAATAAGAGCCCCATATTTACATTAAGGCATGGAACCAGTGAACGGAAATAAACATGTTTATTTCCGTTCACTGCATGGAACCCTAAAACGATTGATCATTTATACAATAAATGGTTGTACAGTGTGTCTTAACTGATTTATTAATCATATTTATTTCTTAGGCAATCGAGCCTTGTAAGTGTTAACTACTCGTATAAATTGTATTGTGACGTATTTCCTACTTGAATTGCCAATTAAGGTTATTTGGGTTATTCTTATGTGATTGTCACTTTATATTTATAACACAGAATACACAATAGTACAAGTACATAAAGAAGATTAAGTTCGCAAAATCATTTAAAAACTTGAGAGGTGTCAAGGGACACCCGGATGGAACGAAGTTCCTTTCACGTACATAATATCAATACATTTTAGATTTAAGTTAGTGTGCGAAAAATAAAATACTTAATTTAAGGAAGATTAATCCTTAATTCGAAGCAATACGTCTTACTTAACTGCACAACCGAATTTGTACTTTGTAGTTCGGTCACTCAAAATAATAATCATATCTATCCTTACTCACATACACACCCCAATTACAATTACGTAATTTAAGGAAATTTCAACTTTATTTTAAAGAAATAAAGCTTACAATAGCTTACTATAGCAAAAAGTGTCGTGACAACTTTTCGTAAGAATTTTTTCCGTCTAGCCCCCTTTCACAAGGCGCGATAAGGAACTTCGTTCCAATTAATAGCGACTTATGCCACGACACAGTAAAGTGCAATTCAGGCAGTACAGCGCTAACACCTACAGTTAAATTCACCTACCTACTGAGTTGCCTCTCTTTAAAAAGTGTGACTACGTTAGGGTTTATTATTAATAAAATGTATACTAATAATTGAATAAAAAAAATGAACTTGAATATTTAATTACCAGTTATGTGGCTATTACTCTACTTTTGTAAAAAAATGATGTTTCAAATAAACCTAGCATGTGCTTAATAACTAGTGTGTATAGATGTTTTTTTCTTTTGACATGACCACTCGCAGATCAACCTACTAAGGTTGTGACTGCTTAACCGGACTATCCTGTGGTGACCTCAAATGAAGTTAAGGCTCCCAGCCAGGGCTTACAAACTAGATATAATTATGCTAAATGACCGCTCGCTAAGGGCACCCCCTTTGGTGTTTGGACCTCGGCTTAGGGCGTCATTGAGGGGTGGGCAGCAAGGGACAGGCTGGGTCCTATTACTATTATTTGGGGAATTTAACGCTACATGCTCAGCGACGCGGCCTGGCTCGTCGGGCAAGGGTCGGGTCGGGGGGTGATGTTACTTGGGCGTCGCGAGGGGCCTCGTCGGCGAGGCCGGTACACGGATCGGGTTCTGTTTTGTTTTTTTCTGAGAGTGCTGGTTTCCCTACTGCTCTTTTTAAGAAGGGTAATGGGGTCGTCGGGTTCGTGAGGATATGCCTAGGACGGCGAATCTTCCCTATCCTGGTGGGGACGTATCGGGTGTGTATAGATTAGAAAACTATTTTATTTACCAATGTCTGCAATATCTTCAGCTTTGAGCAGTATAGGTATCACAAATATCCATTTCGCAGTTTGCATACGATAATTTTTTGAGCATGTTGCATAAAAGGTAAAAACAGCCTTTTTTTTTTTTTTTTTTTTTTCGGGATGGGAAATCATCAAATGACTTCTCCCGCTCTGGGGTGCTGAGTCAGAAAACCTCCCCGTGCGCCTAGTGGCTGCTAGTCCCTCTCGATACGTCTGGAGGGAACAGCAGCTGCTAGGACGGTGCACCCCGGGCGCCGGCGGTGTCCTTCCCCGAGGAGTGGGAAGAGATTCCCATTCTCCGGGAAATGTCACTGCCGGTGGCAAATATTCTGACGTGGAGGGGTCCAACCCGGACCAACGCGGCGTTTCTCCGCGTGACCCTCTGAAAAGCAGAGGGCACAGCGGAGGAGCAAGGGCGGGCTCGGTGTGCACTCACCCTGCCTCCGAGCAGACAGTGAGGGACGTAGTCCTTCGCTGTCCCCGTCGTTCTCGTAATCCCATCATCGGAGTGTCGTGGATCACGTCTCGCGGCTTCGATCGGGACCGAGGGTCTTGGCTTAACCACCCGGACCGCGAGGTAGAAAACCTCTATAAAAAGTTACCCCGAATCTCAAGCGGCGGCGCACCGTGAGGGGATGTATGGCTGACGGGTGTTCCCATGGAACAATCAGTCTCTAGTGCGACCCCCGCCAGGGTACCAGCCGACCCCCTGGCGGGTTATAAATGTCAAAGGCTTATCCGGGTACAGGGGGCACTGCCCGGATGGACCTCGTATTTCCCCCACACTCGTGGGACCAATATGGTAAAACATTTAAAAAATAAAAATCATGCCGGTGACGGCAAAGAGAGGGAGAGGAGGGATGCGGGGTCGGAGTCCGAGGTAAAAACAGCCTTGAATAAGATCGTCGAAACTTGAATTTCTACTAGTGATTTTTTTTATTTTTTTTCATTCATGATGAAAAAGAACATTGTTTTTTTTTCATCATGAATGAAAAAAGTTAAATCGCTAGTCAATAAATTAAGCAACATTTTATTAAGCGTTGCTCATCAAATAGGTATGTAGTATATTTTGGGAATCATCATTCATCATAATCATCATACATGAAGTAAGGTTTTTCGACAGTTCCTTTCTTTACTTCTTTAGCAAATTTGTCACTACAAGAACCTTGCTCTGAAAATATTGCTTTTACTTTCCTGTTCAATTCCTATCCTGGAAACTTTTCTAATAACTTCAGTCATAAACGCTTATGTTTACTTCTAAAAAAGGAGCAGGTTATAATGGCTTATCATAACCTCCTCCTTTTTTAGAAGTCGGTTAATAACTAAAGTGTACATCTAATCTAATGGCATATCGCAAAGAAGTGAATAAGATGGTTATGTGACTTGGTCTGATGATCGCAAGTGCAAAGTGACTGCTGAGAGTAAGGTCTTGGGTTTTATTCCCACTTCCCAGTTCAGACAAAGCGAGACACAGATTCACTTTCTCCGCCCCGAAATATAGTTTTGTGGAAGAATTGCAGCGCTGAACCCAAATTAATTGGAATGAAGACTCACACAGCGACAAAAATAAACCAACGACAACAAGCAATATTTTAACTAGATATTTAATTAGAAAAGAAAAAATACAGAATAATAATTATTTGGCTACACTAAGGGGTCAATATACAGTAAAACGCTCAATAGCAGTCAAACAACACAACAATGCATACTTAGTCTTAAATAACTTTGAAATATGAATAAATTTGAGAATCAATTAACAATAAAATTATCGCACTACAAGACATTACACGTTTAATGTATAAAAGCGACATCTGTTAGTTCACTGTTCAGTTATTTGTGTTCGTGTGTCGGTATCGGTAGGTACATGTTTTCCGTAGACCAGGGTAATATACAAAGGCAAGACCGTTGAGACGGTTTTCATACGCGTCAATAGATGGCGTTAGTAGTTCCAAACTAAAATTAGAAATACAATGATTGGGCGTCAGTTCTGTTCCAGCTAGATAGGTACAAACTTACCATTTCCAATTTTCCCACATAATAAAGCTAGAAGCTTAGTAGGCTTTTGTTAATACCAATATCTGCCTAATATTTTATTTTATTTATTTAAGGGTTATTAAACAACTGAGTGATATTTGCTCATATAAAATAATGTATCTAGAAATGCACATTATTACTAAATAATAAATTCTAAATTAATGAATAATCACAGTGCATAATTATGTGACTGTATTAACTGGATATTGAACATTGAATGTCAGGATGCTAAATCTGATTTCTTTTCACACTGTACTATTATCAAATTAAATTATATAGTTATTTATCGTACCTATATGTATTTAATCGATAGAAATTAATTGCATTTTATTTTATTTTTTAATAATTGTGTTTTGAATGTATAGTGAGATTTTTACATAATGAATTGTTATAAATTACATTTTATTGTTTAGTTATCATATTTTAAAATGCATAATGATCTTAATGGAATCAAGTGATACTTACTCACGTAAAAAAAAAAAAAAAATGACACAGTTAGTGAAGGAAATGTTACAAAAGTTTCTATGATATATGTTTTGGGAAATAAATGGCTTTATTATTATTATTATTAAACAACTACAACATATATAAAACATAGGGTTAACAAAACTAAGTAGTAATGTTGCAGTCCACTGCATTATCCGCAGATAGACATATACCTTTTAACCGCCCGACTTCATATCAATTGTGCCCCCAGCGCCCGGCACAGTGAATCGAAAATTATATACCTACAACAAAGAGGGAAGTGCAATACTTAACTTTTTCGATGTCGATATTTCGTTTTAATAAGTACTACTTTCGTTTAATGTAGGTATACATTAAAGTTTAAAAAGTTTGTTAAAATTACATTTTTGGAATTATTACCTACTATTTGTTGTTTTGTACTTTTTGATTGACTTACGTAATTGTCAGACAATAGTTATTTATAATATGAACTTGAGTATAATAAAATACAATAGTCTGAAATCACAATTTATTTTTATTTTCTCAATAGTAGTAATTTACGTATTGACTTATTATCGTAACCATCTAGGTTACGATAATAATCACAATCACAATTTGTATTAAAATAATTTAACAACAAACAAATAAAAAAAATACTTGGACAATGTCAATAATTGTTTACCTATTGACTTACATGATAAAGATATTTATCACAATTTGTATTACACTAAGGGATACTTGCACGAAAAACTTAACTCAGAGTTAAATTTATCGACACACGAATATAAAACTACATGCATAAGCACAACACAAATGGAAAATTCCAGAAGTCGGCACTCGTTTATGACGTAAGAAGCGGTCGTCTTTATCGGACCGTGGCGCAGGAAGTACTAACAAAGTAAGTTTCGGAACATGTAGGCTAGGGATGGGAACCATCAAATAAGTCGCTGACATTTCACAAGTCAAAATCAAATCAAATCAAAATAGCTTTATTAAGTAACACAAGTAAATTTACTTAATTTCAAAGGAATTAAATGAAATACTCACAAATATTAGTGTTTTTTTTTATTGACAACTGATGTATTTGTTTTATAGTTAACTAGCTGTGCCCGCGGCTTTGCTCCCGGCTACTGGCTACCTACCTACCTAGCGCACCTACGTACCTACCCGACTTCCCTACCTAATAGAATATTTTTTTTCCGTTTTTGCAACATTTTTCATTTATACTATTTTATATTTATTGGTCGTAGCGTGATGCTATATAGCCTACCTCGATAAATGGACTATCCAACACAAAAAGTTTTTTTCAATTCCAACTGTAGTTCCTGAGATTAGCGCGTTCAAACAAACAAACTCTTCAGCATTATAATATTAGTATAGATTAGTCAGTATACAGAGAAATATTTTGATTTATGTTTATTTTTTTGTATCGTATCTGTCCCGTCCCTAATGTCGGATTTTTCCGACATGGGCGTTGTACATCAATACAATTTTCTAAAAATAATATTAGTAATTTGGTTGAACTTCGGACATTATTTTAAGGACTTGTAATTAAGACTCTTAAGTGCATTTAATTGTAAATGATTACTTAATTAACTGTTTATCTAATATAAACAACTTTTTGATAGAATACAGCGTAATTAAATAAAAAAAGCACATTATACGAGTTGTGGTATTTTAGTCGGAAATATACGACCCTGGCGAAATGGACCCGAAAATATTTGTCGGATTAATCCGACGTAGGCGGTTAAAAGGTTAAAGAACAGTGGTTGCCACTAGACGAGCATTACCACAGAAAACAAATATTATAGGTATATATGTATAAGTGACTATAGCTACAAACCAAATCAGATCAGAAAAAAAAACATTCACATAAATTATAACATGATTGAGTAATAATGAGTTTACAATTGAGATAAGTTACTAAAAAGCTAGTTATTAGCTACAAAAACAAATCAGATCAGTAAAAATTTCAATCACATAAATTTTACAATGATTAATGATAACAATAATATGATTACAATTGAGATAAACATTTAACAATATTTGATTTAAATTTATTTTTCGAGCATGCAAAATATATCTAAGTATATCAATGAAATTTAAATTATAGGATTCCAACATTCTATGAATAGGGCAGCGTAAGCCAGAGTTCGTACGACGAGAATTTAGCGCGAACAGAGTACGAGCACGAACCTAACGCACATGAACTGTTCAGGGGACACAATAACACAGCTTACTCGTTAGATCAATGGCATCAAAATTATTGTTAACAATATCATGAAGCACGTTGGCTTCTAGGTATTTGCGCTGGTTATCCAAACTTATAAGCTTGTACTAATCAAGAAGTAGGGAGTATGACAGATAAATCCGGAGGTACTTGCGGTGGACCCTTTCTATTGCGACTGACTACGTACTTTTGGTAAAAGGGGTTCCAAATAGGGACCGCATATTCGAACTGAGAGCGAATGAGCGACTTAAAGAGATAGGTTGAGGTACGCTTAAATTTAGTTGAAGATCTCATCACGAATCCATACATTTTAAAAGCACTATTGACTATTGCTTCGATATACTGTTTTAAGGACAGTTTGCCATCAAAGAGAACACCCAGATCCTTCACTATAGAAATGTTATTTAAGATGATACAATTAAGGTTGTAGTTGAAGTTAAGGATGTTATTATTCTTAGTGAAGTGTAAATAGCTACACTTAGGGATACTAAGTTGCAGCTTAATTAATTAAATATTTATTAATTATTATTTTAATTTAATTTAATGTTTGCAGTAAAATTAAGGTTGAAATTGTTTACGTGCTAACCTATTAACAAAAATGGTCCCATGTTTAAGTGGAGCTTCATTATATATAGCTTCACTTATTTGTAATGTTATTTTATTAATTTCATGATTATAGTTGATTTTTACGCATACATTGTTTCATTACATTGTAGCTAGTCAAATAAAAGTAAGGTCAATAAAAATATTGCATGCATCGAATAGATGTTCGGTCGAGAAATGATGTTTCAAGATTCGCGCTGCCGATCATTCGAGCTTATAGTTATTGGAGATTTTGATGCATTGAGGTAGTGAACTTTCGCGCTCATAATTTATCGAGCATAATTTATTCAAGTACTATCGAGCTAACGTCGGGACTACTAAGGGGTCCGCCGACGCTACGATGACGCTAGGATTTATTAATTTAATGGGGGAGGGGAGGTGCAGACCCGTCCCCCCCTGGCGATGCCCATGGTGACAAGTGACAAGATTTCAAATTACGTATCGACACGACCTGTCACAGACACACAGATACACAAGTGAAACTCATAACACATTTGAACTTTTGAACCCCTCCGTCGAATTAGTGTTCTTGCTAGACTTACGAAAACTTTAGAGCATACTTAAAAAGTAAATAAGGAAACAAATATAATTGAATTATCGTTAAGATTATACTTCAACGGTAACGGTAACTTTTGCGCTCGGTTTTCGCCAATTTGCCAGTAAATCAGCGAGAGTCAAGTTTCTTCCTATAGACTTGTACGTAGGGATGTTGTTGATAGAGAAAGTGACATTTTTGACAGCTTCACATCGTAATCCCTCGTGATTACCAGCACACTGACAGACTGGCTCATCTTTCTCGTTTAGGGAACAATTGCCGTCGTTAAGACAATAACCATGACACGCGTACACTTCACACCTCTCTCCTGAATAACCGGAAATACATCTGAAATAATCAAAAATACAATCATGCATACTGAAACTTGTTTTATATACGGAGACGAACACAAGGAGAAGAACATGTTTACCTGCACGTAGGAAGTCCATCATCAGTAACACTACAGTTCCCTTGGATGCAGTAGTTCAAACAGTCTGATACCTCGCATCTATCACCTATATAATCTCCTTTACATTCACAGACTGGCTCACTGTTCTCGTTCACGGAACAGGTGCCGTTATTCGAACAATATCCGAAGCAAACGCTGTCTTCACATCTGTCCCCTGTATAGCCAGCATTACAACTGAAAAAATCAAAATATCAATCGGGTCTACCCTATATAAAGGAGAACTTTTTATGACATAATATTATTTTGCATAATCTCATGCTTATTCTGCGGGGCTCCGGCGGTCTCACACGAGTTTTTCGTTTCAGATGGTTTAACGCTCACCATCCTTGAAACCTGCTTCATAGCTCACGAGGCGCCCCGCTGCTGCGCGCCTACGTAGGCTTAAATTACACTGTAGGGGTAGGGCAGACAAGACTACGTGGATTTGGTTTTGCAGCGATTCGATTCTAACTTTCAAAGTTAGAATCGAATCGCTACAAAGTTAAACTTTGTCACAGGTAATTACGCAAAAAAAAAAAACTGTCATCTTAAGAGTATGTCATTATAAACTCGGACATGCGGAAATTCGGCCAACCAGTATTTATATAAAATCATTAAATTAAGGAGTAGAATATTATTTCACCTGCATGTAGGAAGTCCATAATCAGTAACACTACAGTTCCCTTGGATGCAATAGTTCAGACAGTCTGATACCTCGCATCTATCACCTATATAATCTCCTTTACATTCACAGACTGGCTCACTGTTCTCGTTCACGGAACAGGTGCCGTTATTTGAACAATATCCGAAGCAAACACTGTCTTCACATCTGTCCCCTGTATAGCCAGCATAACAACTGAAAAATGTCAATAATTGTTATCGAGTACTTTAAACAAGGAAATTATCAGAAGGAATAGAATAAGTTTTACCTGCATGTATGAAGTCCCTCATCGTTGGAACTGCAGTTACCATGCAAGCAATAATTGTGACAGACTGAAACTTCGCATCGCTCTCCGGTGTAACCAGGTGTGCAATTGCAAAAGGATGTCTCACTAACGTGTACGCCGTGAACACAAAACAGTTCGACATCTGTTGTGTATTCTGTCATTGGTTCTGTTTCTGTTGTCTGATCAATATTCAGGGTGGTTACTGTAATTGTTTGTATCAGACTCGACAGAGCTTCACAGTTCTGAAGGCCTTGAATTTGATCTTCAATTTTGTAGTTGGTAGCTATAGCAGGCTGTTTTTCAGTATAGAACGCACTTATCTTTTCGGCTTTTATGCTTTTAATGGCGTTCTTTGGTTTACGCCAAACGGAATTGTAGCCCTCGCTACTGTTCACCCAGTACAAGTAATCTTTTTAGACTGTCAATTCTTTTGCTGCAGAATAATGCCCAGTTTCATAAACATATATTACAAGATCGTTTTTGCCGTCCAGATCTGCATGATTCAAATACTCATAGTTAAAATCAATGAAACAGTCAAAATAATAAATCTTCCGGGTTTGTGGGTCATTGACCAGGCTCATCACGTTATACTTTTCGAATTCTCTACTAATAATGTTCCTCTCAGAACCATTGAATCGAGCTCTCTCAATACTCGCCTTATTATTCTTATTATTTGTGTTGATCCAGTAAATGCACCTGTAAATTGAATAATACTATTGAATGTCTCGAAATGGAGAATTTGGTTTTGAAACCTGTAATTGGTATCGTACCCTGTACAGCTATCCACGGCGATATCACTGGGGGTCCGGTCATCCATCTTGATTAAAAGATTTCCGTAAACATTGTTAACAGATCCGGGCTTTAATGAAATCCAGTTTATGCTGTTGTCATTAGTATCAGTAAAGAATAGTTTCTGTGTTGCCGGGTCGAAGGCAATTGAGTGAATGCTACTACCAGTTCTTTTTATAAAACATTTATTTTCTCTTGAAGATAAATCGTAACCACATATGGCGTCGATGTTGTTCTGTGTATCGACATATAGCATCATGTTCTGGACTTGATTGTAAGCTAACGCCGTGAGGTTTTGGTAAGTAAAATTCACGGTGTTTGTCTTAGTTCCGTTGGTATAAAATATCAGTTGATCTCCTACGCCCACCGCGATGTCTGAAACAAAACATAACAGCTAAATAAACGCAATCCTGGCTTTAGATTAATGTTATAATATGTCGGGCCAAAACGGTTAGAAAAAACGTGCGGGGGGGGGGGGGGGGGAAGGTTCCGTGTTCGGGATGAATACATACGCACCCACTGTGTAAGTTTTAACTGCCGCAAAAAGAAGTTTTTAGTTCTCATTAAGCGTCAGCTCACACCGAGACGCGACGCGACGCGACCCTGCGCGCACTTTTTAAAGAACGATTCAAAATTTAACTTTATTTTCTACACGAAAAGATACACATTTCGTTGTGAGAATACGTTGTGCCACGCAGCGCAGCGCCGCGTGACGCCTGTAAAGACGCGTCGCGTCTCGGTGTGAGCTGACCCTAAGTTTATTTCATTACACATTTCATTACACATTAAGGCCCTACCATACGCCAATGACCTTGAGCAAACGAGACACATTCAACATTAGCGCCGTCTACCGGACGAGGTTCGTGCGTCAAATGACGTTTCCGAAGAAAAGTAAAACATGAGCAGAACAGACACACAATTTAGTTATTGCTCGCTCAACTCCGTGGCAGCTGATTCGATTTTCATGACCAGATTTATTACGTTCATTTTCTATCTAAAAACAAAGAATGAAACGGATACGAAAAAATAATCAGTTATTACTAAAACAAAACAAGCAGTTACCAGAATATTATTATTATAAGGACAACAGTGGTACTTAGAATATACCCATAATAATTGTTAGATGTTGGTTAATGTTGCAATGAATACAACTTTTGCGAATATGTATACGAATCAGAATAACAAATTTACCATTCGACGAATACGAATAGCTAGCGAACCTAGCTAATTATTGTTGTAAATTATTAGTTTAGAAAATAAAACATTATTTTATAACTACTTTAATAATAACTTCTTGTACATTTTTTAATTTGAAATCATAAAGTTTAAATTGCAAACGATAATAAACCGAACATCAACAAAATAGTACGATCCATAACGTAACCTACTTGAATCGGGTGCTCGGTCTCTTCTGCACAGATAAATTGCTTAGTCTATGACAACGAGACAATCATGATAAACACAAAAGTCACGATAAAATTTGAACCAAGGCTCAAAATATGTAAAAAAATATATGTAATCTACAACGATCCAATATTACACTGCTTTTAATTCAAAAAAACTAAAAAGGCAGTAAAAAATGTATTTTATCACCCAACAGTGGGACACTCAGGGTAAAGAACAAAAAATTAACACAAGTGTAGACCAAGAAGTCTTTCCGAATCTTATGGTGCGATTCTACTAAAAATTGTGCGCGTGCATTTTGTAAAGCACAAAATTTTCAGTTCTTTGTTATGTTCTAAAACCGTTGTTTCATTATTGGTGTTAATAAAGATTTATTCTATTCTATTCTACTACCGAACCCTAAAACGTTAGAACAATACAATTGCTAAAGATCAAAAGTTATATACAACCTGTTTTTTTTTATATCCCATAACTCTAGTAGGTATGACTGAGACCATATCAAAGAATCAACTCGCATATGAATTATGTTTCAATCATACCTTTTTTTTTTTCATTTTTAATACAAAAAAAAGTATGAAAAATGAAAAAAAAAAGGTATTATTGTAAAACACGTCCTTACGTAAAATATAATAACATCGTATTTTGTTAGCTTTAAATTTGAATGACTGGTTTGAATAAATAGAATTACTCGTATTTATCAACGAAACTACTACTATTTTACTACACTACTACCAAGTTCGCAAAAGTAAAGATTCGTTTTACTGTTGACAATTTTTGACCAAATTTTAATCATAATCTTTATTTATCTCCACATCAAAAATTAAAGGCGCTGGTTCACATATGTACAATCTTATATAGAGAAAGGTGTCTGAGATAGGAAGATCCTGAGGTACAGATCACCTCTCGGGCTTAGAAATAAACATTTTAATGTTTGCAATAATGTAAGTAAAGATAAAAAAGAATCGAAATAGTATGAAATGAAAATTAACAAGTTTTTTGAAATTTAACAAAAGTAAATCAAAATATGAAATGACATAAACATAAAATTACTGAAACATACAATAGTTCCAAAGATGTTCTACAGTAAGAACAAACATATAAGAAGGAATTAATATAAATTATGCTAGCAAGCATAGTAAAAAAACATAGATTGAACAAAAAAGTGGGTTAGGATGTACCATCGGGAAAGTGAGAATATGGACACTTTTCAAACAAAATCCCGTGCACACGATGACATCTGTTTAACACCCTTATTACTATTGGTCCACACAAATACTTGGCGGACCAATAGCGGTAAAACAAAAAAGACCCGACCGAAAAATACACGACCGTTTTTTAAACATGGTATTGTTTTAAACACTATAGTACATTACATTTCTAAACAAAAAGATGAAAGTGGAAATGGTATGTGTGATGAACGTGCATTTGTGAAATGTGTTAGTTGATGTGTGTGTAAATGAGTGTGCGAATGTGAATGTGTATGTGTATATGTGTGAGTGTTAAGACACAGGTTTAAGTAAATTTTCTGTGGAAGCGTAGTCGAGACTTAATAGCCAAGTGCGCAATTTTCTTTTACAAATAGCTTTAGTATGTGTGTAAATAGATATTTTGATAGTAATTAAATTATAAAGAAAAGTGCCAGGAAATCCGATTTTTTTTTGGGAAAAACTGGTGTTAAAATGTATGATTGGACAAACATTTGCTGATCTTCTATTTTGAGTCAGCAAATCGTGATCTATAGGAAGTTCAGAGTGTTTTTTTAATACAGTCATGAGTATGAATAACTGCCGGACCGTTAGAACTTTGCAGTGTTGGTAAAGATCAAAGGTCGGATAGCGAATTGGGAAATACAACTGACTTTTAATATAGCTCTTTGAGCTCTCTCTGAGAGCAGCTGTGGCCCAGTGGTGGCAGCCCCGACTTACGAGCAGTAAGCCGTGGGTTCGAACCCAGGCAGGCGCATTACTTTGTGTAATTTATTTCATCACCGCTACTCTCAAAAACGGTGAAGGAAAACATCGTGAGGAAACCGGCATGTCCTAGAACTAAAAATTCGAAGACATGTGACATCTACCAACCCGCACTGGGCCCGCGTGGTGGATGGCCCACCCCTCTCATATAGAGGAGGCCTGCATCCCAGCAGTGGGAACATTATAGGCTGATGTTGAGCTCTCTCTAAATGAATCAAATAAGATTTAGAGGAACCACCCCAGGTGGTGATGCAGTAGGCTAGCACAGACTGGCATAACGCGAAATAAACTAATTTAATTACTGAAGTATCGGATATACTTCTTAGATTTTTAAATATGTAAATTAATTTGCGGATTCGTTGAACGTAAGTTTCAATGTGTTGTTGGAAGCTGAGACGGTAGTCTATAATTATGCCGAGATATTTAATTGATTCAGTTTTTAGTAAAACAGGACAGCATCAAAGGTTTGTGTTTAAATTACATGTGTGGGCTTTCAAGTTGTAGTTTGGTTGGTCCTGCCGTCTAAGGGAATATGTCATGTACTTCGTTTTATCTATATTTAGGGTAAGTAAGTTAGTATACAACCATTGATACATTGTATCGAAGCCTTTTTGGGCATAATGTTGAACCTTTTCCCACGTATCACCATCGAATACCAATGCAGTATCATCCGCAAACGTTATGATCTTTCCGTTTTGTAGCTTAATATTACATAAATCATTCATATAAACTAAGAATAACGCTGGGCCGAGGATGCTGCCCTGTGGAACGCCGTATTGGTTAGGTAGTTTATCACTGATCCAATGATCTATTTTAGTAACTTGCGTTCGTTTGGACAAATAGTCAGTAAAAAGTTGAAGAGACTGACTTCTTACACCCATATTTTTTATTTTTTTTAATCAAAATGGGAACAGATACTGTGACAGGCCTGAAGCGTCCCTATAAGCCCATTCCCCCTGGCTTCCCTCGAGAAGTTTGGGCCACAACCAACCAATCAACCTTTGAAAATAGCATAATCAGTACTTTTATAAGTAGAGAAACATCACAAAACTACACTACACAAACGCCTACACTGATGGATACTCAATCAATAAAATTTGCTTTTCGACAACAAATTGCTATAAAGTCACCCGCAGGCGCGATCCGCTTGTTCGCAATATAAACTTCTATGCAAAATGAACGTCATGACGTCACTCACGTCACTAGCCCGGGCGCCAAATTAGAACTTTAGTAAGCCGCAAAAATTCGAGTTATTGCATAGAGAAAGCAATAGAAAATTCGTGCGCGTGAGCGAGATAGAGAAATATCGTTATCGCTCGTTGAATTTCGGACAGAATCGGACATCGAGCAATGCGTGATGACAGAAAATTTGACGCATTTTAATGTTGTTGTATTTATATTTGAATTTATTAGTTAATTCGACGTATAAGAATTTATTTCTTGGTATAAAATAGTGATTAGTATTATAGTTGGATTTTGTTTTTGTTATTTGTGTTGAGTGTAGTGAAAGCAGTTACGTGGACGTACGTTGTAATTAGGTATTTGCGGTAAGTTGATAGTTTAATGGTATCATTTAAGCTATCACCAATTTAATTAGTTTTGTGTTTCTTAAATAATAAGGTTTGTCCACCAAACAATGCAAAATCAGTTCCACAATAAATCACCTAAAATCCTGAGATATAAGGTCTAGTACCAAATAAATGTTTTTGTTTTCAAAATAATAGATGTGTCACGAAAATTGAATCATCAAACAATGTAAAAATGTTTACATAAAACTCCAAACCACAGGTCCAAACTAAGGCGTAGTCGACGGAGTTGATGTGCCCTATGTCTCTAAGGAACTGATCTATTTATTTGGTGACAGATCTACCATTCTGAGCACAGAGCTATTATTTAAGTAACAAAACTGTTATTATAAGAACGAAGTTTATATTCATGTAATGCAATATAATTTTATTGGTTATCGATCTCTTATTTTACACATATATTAACATTAATTTGATAATTCATACCTGGGAACAATTTTTGTTTATCTGAGAACGAAAATATTTCGTGGCGATAGATCTATTTATTAGGTGATACAACTTGATGACAAATATAAATTTTGGTGATAGAAAATATAGTTCCCATAGTTTAATAAGTTGAAATTACTAATTTAGGGTAAGTAGATTTGCAAGGTTAGTAGTAGGATGGCGGCAATAGTAGCTTTAGATTGGTGCTTGACAGATTATTTGTTTTACTGAGGAAACATGCTTAACAAGGTTATTTTTTGAAAATCTTTTTGGTACAGTAGCATCCGCGGTCATTTTCGGCTTTATAGCAAATTCATACGTACTCGTACGTGCGGAATTCTCAAAAACAAGATAGATTATCTGATCTAGCCATTCTTTACGCCGCGCCGGAGGAAAAAGAGAGATTGCAAATGAAAGTAAGTGGAGGAACAATAATATCAGCAAATTGTATTAAGAAAGGTCCGGATATATTATCGACGCCAACTGCACACTCGTTTTTTAAATTATTTATTAACGACCGTATTTCTTTTTCGTCGGTTGGTAGAAGAACTAATTATTTTTTGAAAGAAATATTTGGTTGATTATAGGGTTCTGCATTGGGAAAATTATTAATTTGTGAAAGCAATTTATCAGATAATTTTTTACCTACACTTGCAAAAAATGAATTTACTGTATTAATTGACTCAGTAGGATTTTCTGTTGAAATGAGCTGTGGATTGCTGTTTGATTTTATTTGTATATGTAATATCTTTAATTGCTTCCCAAAGTTTTTTGTTTTTTTTTTCCCTGCTTTTTTAATAAGGTCTTGCTCGTAACTTTGTCTAACTTTCTTTAAAACATCGTTGCAAGAATTCCTGTACCTTTTGTAAATGCAAAGCGCTACCTCATCATTTGGATTCTTTAAGGTTTTAACATGTAGTTTATCACGATTTCGCATGCATCTAAGTAAGCCCGGTGTTATCCAGGGTTTCAAAATAATTTTTATCTTTTATAGATTGCCCTAGCGAGTGTACAAAAAAATTTGCTGCCTCATTTACATCTGACATGCAATTGAATTATGACAATTTAATTATGATAGATGATAATCTCCGAAGCTATGCATTTTTGGACCACCTATTCTATGAGTTTTAGTATTATTTTTACCTACAGAATATAACCGTAGAGTTATAGGATATAACAAAAACAGGTTGTATATATGAAAAATATTACAAAGAATGGCTTATTTATAGTTTCTGTTTTCTTTATCTTTTTTCCTATTTTTTATGAACGTACAGTTAATTAAGTGTTTTTCAGGGTTTCCTACACGATATAATGTTAATTTACACTACTAATTTCTATTAATAACGTTTTGATAAGATAATTATTACAAATTATTGAAAATTAATGAATAACGTTCCACGCGAACATCGAACTGAAAAACATTATATATGAGGAAATAATATCTAAAAATTTTTTTAGAAGAACATCGTCGAGTTGGGTTAACTCGAAATAGAAGTTTATGAAACTGTTGCATATGGCTCAATAAAACAAGAGGTTGAAGGGAGTGTGGCAAAGACGTCATCGTCCATTTAAAACTTTTCTGGACCTAGTAGCTTACCACGACAACCACTCTAAATGTACTAAACGACCTATTATATATTAATAACGTTTTTAGTAATTTTGTTTGTATTTTTGTTTTCGAATTTTTAATTGTTGGAAATAAAACTGGCTTAGCGCGAGTCGGACTCGCGGACAAGAAATTCCAATTTTATATTCATAATAATACATAGTACATACTCGTATTATCATTTATTCATTATGTCAATTTACATACATTATTCCGAAAAGTCCCATTAAATTTTCGTTCAAAGTTCTTTTTATGTACAACTACACATTTACTGAAACCCACATTTTTCAGAATTTTCCTCCTGTTTCTTTTAAACAAGTTAGACCCCCCCCCTCTAAGTTAAATCGAATTTTTACGCACAATTTTAGAAGCGTTTCATCAACTTTTAAGTCGTAAGTTCCGTACTTATTTTGAGTCGTTTCGGCGGTTTTACCCAAACAATAAAGTTTTGCCTTCATGGGACGCGACGGCAGAGGCCGTCACAAGATATCGTGCGGTGTGCTACAGGGCACGGTTCTGGGCCCTCTCCTGTGGAACATCGCATTCGACTTTGCAAGTTCCTAAAGAGAGTGAACCTGACGTGTTATGCGGACGACACGCTGATTACGGCTCGGGAAAGTTCGCACAGGGAGGCAGCGTTGCTAGCCCTGGCTGCAGTCTGACAGTCTGAAGCCTTTGCTTTTCATGGCACCCGGCGAGAGACGCCACTTAGGTCACACATCGTGGTTGGAGGGGCCCGGATCGCTTTCGAGCCAACCTTGATGTACTAAGGATTGGTGCTCGACATTTGTTGGGACTTTGGCCACTATTTTTAGCAGTTGTGCCCAAGTTGATGGATGCAGCAGCCTGAGCACTGCCTGTATGCGGTTGTCGATAAAAAAACATCGAGAAAAAAGCAAGTCTCTGATAGACAGAGATTTGGGGAAAACCGTACAGAGAGAATACTGGTAGGTTGTGGGGATACTTTTGCCCAGAAGTGGGAGAATGTAGGTTAAAATAAACTGTGAAATCATAATGCTCTTTTTATCTTCACCAAGCTTTGACGTCTTCCTCTTTTTCATTTTTGTAGCTTATTTAGATAAAAAAAAAACACGCGCGACATGATGTATATATTATATCCTTTCGAAACATCGTAACGTAATAGTAGATTGTATCATAAGGGAGCAAAATAATATTTTCACGGCGAGGGCGCTTTTTGAATCCAGAGCGAAGTGAGAGGGATTCTTTAGTCGAATCCTGAACGTAGCGAGGGATTCAAAGTACCTACGTCGCCCGAGCCAAAATAGTAGATTATGCACCTAGGGGATAAAGTAGTGTCTTATGTAGCGGGCGCCGTATTGAATCCCGAGCCAAACGAAGGATTCTAGCGTTAAGATAAGAATCCTGAGTGCAGCGTGGGAATCAAGGTCGCCCAAGACGAAGGCACCTTTATCCCCGAGGTGAATTGAATACTCTACTTTTCACACCATCTACG
Organism: Cerastis leucographa; assembly: GCA_963082945.1. Classification (NCBI taxonomy): domain Eukaryota; kingdom Metazoa; phylum Arthropoda; class Insecta; order Lepidoptera; family Noctuidae; genus Cerastis; species Cerastis leucographa. The sequence continues at coordinate 5,386,915 of OY720359.1, forward strand.
AGACAATAAAAGCAGTAGTACTAGAATCAAGTAATCCGGAGTCAAATCACTATCGTCACTCGAAATTTGTGTGAGAATTTGCAATATTTTAAGTAATTTGTTGGTATAACAATGAACAAAGCAAAGCAATTTTCAGTATTCGCGCCTCTTTTTAATTTGTGTTTTATTTTTCTTTTAATTATATTCTATCTCGTGGTGGCCAGTTCGATTTTTGAACATTTTTTTTTTTAGTGCAGATCATAATGGTGAATGCCCTGACGTGACATTGGCTGAATGCACAAACCATGCGATGCCAAAGTAGAAGAAAAAAAATTGGTGAATGTCACGCATTCACCAATTTTTCATATTCACCAATTTTTAATATTCGTATGCGATTTATGTTCCAAATTCAAATCACATTATTGACCAGCGGGTCATAATGAAATTCAGTACAATATTATTGCCCTGCTAGACCTCAGGTCGTAAATGACTTACTTTAGGTTAGGTATGCATGACATATAATTTGACATTGTCGAGCAGGTGGTGTGAAAATATATTTTTTTATTTATTTATTTGATTTGGCTCTTCAACAATGAGTACACTATACATATTAGAAAAACACATTACCAATTTAAATCTAAGTGCCCCATCACTTAAAGAAGAGCACTACATGCACTATAATATGCGCCTACAGCTATCTGCTACTAAGATAACAACAAAAAAAAGAGGAAAGAAAGAATGAATAAAAATAAACGAACAGAAGCATACCTAGAGAATCAAACTTAATTATTAAACTAATTACAATTTTTCATTACTCATACTCTGAAAGTAGATCTGAAGTTGCCTGAAGAGCGGGTTGAAAGTAATACTTTTCATCCCTAGGGAGAATCGCTTTCAACTGACAGATGCAAAATTAAAAAAAAAAAACTAGTTCTATTTTCACATTTCTATTGAACCATGTTCCAACTTTTTATGCAGCCACGATGTAAAATTTAAATAACTTAAAGTTAAGTATTGATTAAAGAATATATATTTTTAAAATATCTTTATTTTAATTTAGTTTCAACAATTTCTTTAAAATAACATATATTTGGGCAAAATATTAACCATTTTTTCAATAATGAAAATGAAAAAATTGGCTGAATAGCTGGCTGTCCACAGAAAAAAAAACCTAAATAGGCGGGAAAAGTTGTTGATTCATGTAAAACAAAATTTACTCATTTTTGTTATAGTTAATTCATGTTTTTTTTTTACTTTCCTTGTATTCGTAATGAAAAGCACAGTGTTTACTTCGGGTTAAAGACTTATTTAGTCCCTCGAACTATTGGCACCCTCACTTCGTTCGTGCGCCAAACCCCGTCTCGGGGCTAAATAAGTTACTTTCACCCCTAGGCTAACAATGTACTATTGCGCCCAAGTGGTACGTACACTCTACATCAACCACTATGAGAAAATAAAAGGCGCCTCATGTTTTATTGTTTTATAATTATTTAATAAAACATAGAGTAACAACTAATTTGAAATTTTTGAGACATTTTTGCAATTGAAAATTTATTGTTACAGTTTTATTGTAGATTTTATATTTTATTTTATTTATTTAAGGAAAAACAAACAGTAGCACAATAAAACTTATGTTAAAATTTCTTAAATATTACATTTTTAACAATTATGCAACCCACTACGTTCTCCACAGATTACAATTTAAAGTATTTTTTAACACCGTTGCTCGTAAAGCTGATGTAATTCCACCGGTTTTAAATATGTAAAGCGGGTCATAAAAAACGCGTGTTTTACCAAAGCAAATAGTTAAGTTATAGTCCATACAAATTCCATAACAGTATTATTTGCCATTTTGCGCGCTGTTGCTATTCAAATTTCGAACTAATCGCCGCGCGGCACCAGTCAGTAGGCAGCGCTAGCACGCTGTTAAAATGGCGGCAAAGCAACAGTGTGCATTCACAGATTCAGTTTATTTAAAATAAAAAAAAAACAGTTTATTCGGTAATTTAAAAACTTGGCTGCGTGCTCTAACGTCTTTGCCAACATTTTCACGCAACTACGGCAGAAAATAATCCTCGCGCCATTTATCTCAAATTTTCTTTTCTTTGTACTTGTATTGTGAAATTTTAAATATGACAACTTTCAATAATGAAGAAGAGACATATATTACTTCAACTCCACCGGATATACTAACAGAAGCGCGAACCGCATGCGACAGCTTGCTGCCGTCAATATCCAAAGACAGATACATAACCACGTATGAAAATTTTTTGAAGTGGAAAAACATGAGAAATGCCAAGTCATTTTCCGATAATGTAGTTTTGGCGTATTTTAATGAACTAGCTAGTAAATATAAGCCTAGCTCGTTGTGGACAACATATTCGATGCTGAAAAGTACCCTCAAGATGAAAAATGGTGTCGATATTTTATATTCAAATCTAATTGCATTTTTAAAGAGACGCTCTGATGGTTTTATAAAGAAAAAATCTAAGGTACTGTCATCAAATGACGTCGAAAAGTTTTTAGGAGATGCTCCAGATAGCGAGTACCTGGCAACTAAGGTCAGTTTGCCTCCTTATTTTATGTATTGATCTACCTACTTTACATACTCTTTTACATATTTTTAACGACCGTCTGTAAGCTAAGTACCTATACCTTATCTTACACATTTTTATTTCTTTTCAGGTTGCGTTAATATTTGGTATTAATGGTGCATGTAGACGGCAAGAGCTTCACAATATTATCACAAATGACATTGAAAATCAAGGCAAAATGCTTTTAATTAAAATCCCAAACACTAAAAACAAAATACCCCGATCTTTTACTATCAACGGCCCATTTTATGACGTGGTCAAAAAATATGAAGCTCTGCGTACGACTAAGGCAAAAAATAGTCATTTCTTTCAGAATTACCAAAAAGGTAAATGTACTGCGCAACCTATTGGCATAAATAAATTCGGTGCCATGCCAAAGGAAGTCGCCAGGTTTTTAGGATTGCCGGACGCTGATTGTTATACAGGGCACAGTTTCAGAAGAACGTCAGCTACATTACTTGCTGATTCGGGAGCTGATATATTGACTTTAAAGCGGCATGGCGGGTGGCGTTCTAACGCAGTAGCAGAATCTTATGTAGAAGATTCCATCCAAAACAAAGCAAATATAAGTGCCAAAATAACTCAGGCAATAAAGGAGCCACAAACGAAGAAGTTTTGCCCTGAGCCGCGCCCCTCTACTTCTACTGAGGATATTATTTTATTTATTTACAACTAATGACGAATTACAATGCTCTTCTGCCGCCTTTCAAGAAGTTTCGTCGTCTCCAACATTTACCCTAACACAAAACAATGACATTATGAATAGTAATAATAATAATAAAAACATAATCAAAAAACCAACTACAACTACGTATCATTTTAATAATTGTAATTTCACTAACTGTTTCAATAATTAGAAATGAACAAAATATAAAATGTTTTTTTTTTCTCTTTCCTCGCAAATGTGTTAAAAAACGTCGTACGATATACGTGCGTATTGGTTATAACATGCTCGGCTCAATTACGCCCTCGCCTTCGGCTCGGGCTGAAATTCCGCCTCGCATGTTATAACCATCATAACGCACTAATATCGTAATGTACTATTAAACTAGCTAGTAACAACACAATTACAATTACAATATATTCTGCGTGTTTCATGAAATAATGTCCGAATCTGGCTCATTTTATATAATTTCGAATATGTGTCCAGTTTTACGTCGTTGTTAGAACTGACTGTGGATTTTAGCATTGAGTAGGTACTCCAAAGAGTGGAAGGTTGTTTAGTTTTGACTTAGTAGGTAAGTGGAAGTAGGCCAAAAACACAGAATCTGAAAAATGCTTGGCGCCTCTTGCATTTCTCCATTGAATAAAATTACCATAGGCGGGATTTAGCAGTAGATTATCCATCACGTTTCTTGCCACTGTCACTTGAAGAACTCATTTTTCAAAACAAAACCATGAATTTCTAACAATCCGTGAAAATTGACGAAAACGCGGGCTGTAGTTCGCGCGTTTTTAAAGAAATCAAATGATTTCCCTTTTTTTTTATTCAGCTGGCGGCGCGACTATGGGCCGTCGTACCAGCCAAACAATATTATTAAAATTATTCAAACAATAGGTATTTGCGTTTGATTTCTTTGGCGCTGAACACTAAGATGTTTAATTGAATGGTATCTATATAATAATAAAACAACTAAAAACTTATATTAACATTTGAGACATTTTCGCAATTATGACAATTTATTGTTATTCAGCTGGCGGCGCGACTATGGGCATTGGGCCGTCGTACCAGCCAGTCTTTATTCAAACAATATTTGCGTTCGATGTCTTTGGCGCAATTATCTTTTCAATACACTTCCTCGAAAACTAGCTCTTATTGCACTACGATTAGGTTCGACATGCAACATATTTCGCACGCGTGCGGTAATTCGATTAAAACATATGAAATTAAAAAAAAAACACCACTGACTATTATAGAGCAGGCGTGTTTTTTTTTAATCTCGTCATTTTGATTTGCGTCTTTACAGCGTTAATATTTTTTGAATATTTAAATTGTGTTTATAAAAAGAATACTACTAATAAACATGATTATTTTAAACAAATATTACTTTTATGAATTAGTTAACATTTTATTTGTGTTCTTAATTAAAATATATTTGAATTTTATAATTTTTCTGTGAGGCTGTTTAACGGCTTCATACCTTTGCTTCTCCTTTAGCCTGCGAACATAAAGCGCGGGAAAAAATAAAAAGGTAAAAATACGTATCGTTTTATTATTTATATTTATTTCTTCGAAAGTGTATTGAAAAACGTCATTTGATACACGTAGGAATTTGTTATTGCGTTTCTCGGCCCCATAACACCCTCGCCTTACGGCTCGGGTGTTTATTCGGCCTCGTACGCAATAACAAACTTTCCGCACTTGTATCAAAATGTACTATTGCGGCGCACTTTTTGAAATAGCGAGGAATCAAATCTCATTACTGCCCGGTAAAAGTTTCTTAAAGAAAACACTAACCTTGGGCATGTAACTCCAGCCTCATCTTAAGAATCATAATGGATGAGGAAATCTTGCGCAAAGGTACGTAATAATTTCTGGTTTTGGTAAAATTTCAAGATTTTCATGCAAAACGCAAGCATATAGCAAATAGCTATAACTCGAGCTTTTATAGTAACATATACAATAATAGACTACGTCTCTCGTACTCACCCCAGGAGTGCGCAACCCCCACGTACAGTGCCACCAACGACAGCAAAAATTGCGCTATACACATTTTATTCTTCCGAAATATAAAGTTATTTTAACTAGAGAAGGTGGAGTGTCCTCCGATGGGGACCGCTCCAGATATAGTAACACAAAAAATTCAACGCCGGTGTCCGCGAAGTCAACAGGATAAAAATAATGGTCTGTTTTCTGATACCTAAGCTTGTCGTTAGGCAAGTACCTACTCTGCAAGTTACCTAATTAGTGAGTAGTTATGTTTTATTACAGAAAAATGTATTTTTATTAAGGTGGGAAAAAAACCCATGTTTCCTAAGAAAGGTTAAACTAAGGTTTTCCGAAAATACTGCGAGGGTCGTCCGGAGGACGCGGTGGAGCTCTGCTCCGCCTGGTCCGAGCACCACCGTGTCCTCGTAGTGGCGATTGCCTTCGCTTCCTTTTGCGAAGCAAACATGCTAGCGATGGAGGTGGCGTTACGTGAGAGGGAGAAAGCATCACGCAGGGCTTGCGAGACTGTTCGAAAGAAATACCGTGGCCCTGGAACACAAAGGGCTAAGAAGGAACATGGATGGGTTTTAGTCAGTACAATTCTGACACTCCCTTCCGCTCCGCCCAAAGCGGGAGGAGTCATTTGATGATTTCCCATTACAACCTTTCCCAAAAATTAAACTGAAGAAGTAAATTAATAACTAAAAAAATAATTTAAAACCAAGCTTTCGAACGCAATTTAATGTTGTATTGTTACCCTTTTAATTTAATGTTGTACAGTTAGATGGCGCTGTCGCCCACAGTCTGCTCCGTAGTTTTTTTATCTTGAAAAATAGTTTTCATGCAAATAAACAGAAACAAATTAGTTAATTAGTGAAAGTGACCCACTATAAATTAGTTAAAATGTTATCCAGTGTTTATGTTCATTGACTAAAAAGTTATTAACGTTTTAAAACATAAGTTTAATATCATCTTCAAAAAGGACAAAAACAGTGCTATTACAGTGTTTTAGTGAACTATTGTGACTAAAAGTTAAATAAAATCATTTCATGATACTACTGTAGCGTAATAAGCATTCAAAGCAAACAAATCAGTGTTACAGAAAAAATCTGAATTCCAAACAACAATTTTAACCAACCGTCAATTCAAAAATATCAAACACGTATCAGGAGGTCTACTCTCTAAGCACGAAATCCGTACTTTCGGCCGAAGTTACGGTCGTTTCCTACTCCTTATCACTTACAGACATAAGATTCGTTAGTGGCCCGAACTAACAATGAATGACAATACGATTGGACAGTTGTCCTTACTCCCGATGTGTTTTCGAAACTCATGAATCTGAAAATATTAGAGAGTACGGTTCATTTCAAAGTATAAAGCTAGTTACGGACGGACCCGTACTTTCGTTGACGGACTTAGAGAGTAGGCCCCCTGTTTTCGAAACAAGCAAGCATTTTCGGAACCAGAAGCCCAATTTCACAAGTAAATATAGTGAACGGCTGGTCAAGTGGCTTACAAGTGCACCTCCATCAGTACTATGTATAAAAAAGATCGTGAGTTCGAAACCAGCGACGGGAGACTCTTTTTCTAAATTTAAAATTTATTTATTAATATCTCAATATGAATTTCTTCGAACATATCACGCTAAGAAAGCCCCGTATGCAATCGGTGACAGGGTCATCGGTTAACGAAGTAAGTTCTGACAGTTCAACGCTAGATGGCAGCACTAATAGCTTTCCAAATACATCTGGTGACGAAAGTTCTGTACAATTAATACAGGAACTCAAACAAAAAGTAGAGAACCTCACTGCACACTTAGAAACTGCTCACAAGGAGATCAATTGCTTGTCCTTAGAAAACAACCAACTTAAAGTAACGATCGCCAGTATGAAGCTCGAAAAAGAAATGGTTGAAAAAAAATCTGTAAGTGAAACCAAAACACCCAGGAAAATACCACATACGTCTACTCCAAAGCAAAATAAAGACGTACAGGTCGCACTTAACAATACTAAAGATGATACAAAGCAGCATACCATGCAAAATAATGGAAACGTGAAAAATAAACTATGTAGCATAAGTGCCAATAAAACTAATAAGTTCTTGAACATTGCTGAAGAAATATTACCAAGTTATCACATTTGCCATTTTCTATCGCCGAACTGTGGAAAACAACACCTAATAAGCAATTTGCATCAGAAGCTTTGAATTGGCTACTCAGCGGATGATTATTGTGTAATTTTAATCGGTGAAGAAGACTTCCTATTTACTAAAAATTATGTTAAGTTAATGACAGACATAAGAAATTCATTACAAAAAATACAGCATACTAATATAATATTGTGTCTACCAACCTACAAGTGTAGCGTTTATTCTACATTGTTCAACATACGTGTAGAAACGTTTGACAAAGCATTATGTCTAGATATACAAACAAATAAATATGCTACTGTACTGGACTCCAATTTAAAGCTAGTTTGTGATTATACTAGTTTTCGAAATACACTGGGAAAATAAATAACGGTGGGATTAAAAATATTTTCTATAATTTACAACATTTGCTATCAAATAAGTCACAATTTAATATAACCTCAAGTTCAGAATTAAACGGCAATATTGAAACGGTTCCTTGTAATGAACATTCTATTTTTTTCTTCTTTGATCAAATCTGTATCTTGCATCAAAATATTGCAGGCCTGCTTAATAAGTCTGATATTTTAACTGTCCATATTGAGGAATTAAAAAGTAAACAAATAGACTTAGATATTCTATGTTTAACTGAGCACTTTATAATGTCCGGCAATGAAAAATTGTTGCGCATAATGAACTATGAATTAGCGGCGTGATAATCTAGAAATAACAAAAAACGCGGTGGTGCCTGTATTTTAGTAAAAAAAGGTCATCAATATCGGGGACTCCCAGACATAATGAAATACTCAATATCTGGTATAATAGAATGCTACGCTATAGAATTGATAAGATTAAAAGTAATTATTTTATGTGTCTATAGGCCACCAAAACTATCAAACTTAAATACTTTTTATGAAAAATTAGAGGCTATTTTAAAAATCGTATGTAACAAAAAAGATAGAAATAATATAATTTGTGGAGATTTTAACATAGACACATTAAAAAAGAACAAAATAACACTAGATTTCGAATGTTTTCTATTGAGCTACAACCTTAAACTTGTTATCAGTCAACCAACAAGGCTCAGCAGTGCTTCTTGCCTGGATAATTTTGCCCACAATACGAACCAAAAATGTAAACATGAAGTACTTGACTTCGCTTTATCGGACCACACGGCTCAGTTATTAAAGATAAAAGTAAATAAAACCTGCCAATTAAAATCTTGGCGAAGCAACAGGCGTGACATATCCGAAGAAAATCTCGAAAAATTTAGAAATGATCTCCTATCTTTATCGTTTTCTAACGTTTACAATACAGAGGATCCTAATCATGCTTATAATAACTTTTTAGAGATATTTCAACTTCTATACAATTTGTGCTTCCCCTACAAATCAATATCAATAAAACCAAACAAAAAGATTAAATGGATATCACGAGGCATTCGTACATGTAGTAAAAGACAACGACATGTCCTCTGGCAACAGCGTTTAAAACCAACAGATGAAAATAAAATAAAATTTGATACCTACATACTCGCGAAGATTTTAAAAAAATATTAAATTGACCCAGAAAGCACAAAATAACTACCTAATTAACAATTCTGAAAATAAATCAAAAACGTCTTGGCAAATAATAAACAACACCAAATCTCAAAGTGAGCCCATTTCTCAAATAAAAAAACATGGTAAGTTAATATCCGACCCTAAAGAAATTGCTGAATCATTTAATGACTTCTTTATCGATCAGATTTCAGGAGTACCTAAAATTACAACAGATAATACAAAACCAATAGAATATAACGACCATTCAATATTTTTGTCGCCAGTTGTCCCGCAAGACATAATGAGAATAATTAAACATTTAAAAATTAAAAAAAGTTTCGGCTATGACGGTATCTCAACAAGAGCAATAAAATTTGTATCCAATATCATAGCTGCCCCCCTAAGTCATATCATTACTATTAGTATAACTGCGGGAATATTTCCTGAGAATCTAAAAACCATCCAAAATGTGGATACTAAAACACCTGTATGTGCAATATACACAGACATGTCAAAAGCCTTCGATTATGTTAATCACGAAAAGCTCTTAGAAAAACTTAACGCATATGTCATACGTGGAAATGCTCTTTATTTAATAAAATCATATTTAAGCGGTCGTAAGCAAGTCACAGAAGTTTCCAGAGTTTGTTGTACGAGAAATAAAACATGTATCTTCTTATAAATACATTAAATTCGGCGTACCACAGGGGAGCGTTCTCGGGCCGTTACTTTTCTTACTCTACATAAACGATCTGCCACGTCAAATTTATACTCCAATGGTATTGTTTGCTGATGACAGCACTGCAATAATTAATTGTATTGATAAAGAACAATACGAAATAAATATTAATAACGTTTTAAGAACAATAATCAACTGGCTCAATCATAATAATTTGTTAATAAATATAGAGAAAACTAAAGTTATTCATTTTTACCAACGTATACACCCCGAAGACTTAAATTTGAACTACAATGGCCAAACAGTCGACAGAGCAAGTATAGCCAAATTTTTAGGAATTTTAATCGATAGCCAACTTACATGGAAACCTCAAGCTGAAGCTATTTGCAAAAAATTAGGTTCATCAGCATACGTTCTATATAACCTTTCCAAAAAGGTAAACATCAACACTTTACTGGTTGCTTACCATGGCTTAGTGGTGTCGATTTTAAAGTTTCGTATCATATTTTGGGGCAATTCATTGTTGTGAACGAGAAAACATCTTTAAAGCCCAAAAACGCTGTCTAAGAGCAATGTTTAAATTAAAAGTTACAGACAGCTGCAAAACTTTTTTCATTGGTAATAAACTACTTACTTTTCCCTGTCTTTACATATTAGAACTTTCCATTTTTGTTAAAAGTAATAGTCACTTATTCCCTACTTTAAAAGACACAACAAACCGAAGTACAACAATCAGGTCTCAGTATAAATATAAGTTATGTACCGGTGCTCACAAAACATCTTTATTAAAAAAAAGTGTTTTAGGCATGGCGCCTGTAATTTATATTAAGATTCCAAACAGCATCAAGGAGCAACCTTTGAGAATTTAAAAAAAAACAGCTTTCATCTTTATTAACGCAAAAATGTTATTATTCTGTATCAGATTTCCTAACAGATAAAATATAGCTGTATTATTATGTTACCTTATTTTGATTTAATTTTATATTTTATTTTTTGTTACAAGATATGTTGTTGAATTATTGTGAAAGTCTTTAAATTGAAGCTGTATTTAATTGTTTATAAGTATAAATTTTTGCATGCCAAATGGTAGAATGTACCTGGAACAAATAATTACTATTGTAACAACTCATATATGTACCTACATTCAATGCAAATAAATTATTTCTATTCTATCCTTCGCATTACATTGTAAAGCCAGGTCTTAAATCAAATTTCTTAGCGAGTGATTGACACATTGTTTATTTATTTATTTATTTACTATTTATTTCAGGCAGAAGTACCCATACACAACAATTTTATTACAGCGGATAAGAATTAGAATAAAATAAAATTACATTTCACTACATTACAAAATTACATTATTACATACATTACGATTACAATTACAATTACATTTAGAATTACATAATCAGATACATTTGGTTATTATAGCTGGAATATTAATTGCCATACACGAAGAAGTAGTTTACCTCGTATATGGCCTTTAATATTCCATTGTCAGACTGATGTATTCGGCTCATAAAGGAGGCTTGTGCCTTTCTCATGACAGCGTAAAAGTCATCTACCCTGTTCTCAGCAAACATGCCGGACGCACTACACCTCCATGGCAGCCCCAGTATGCATCTGAATGCGTTGTTATATTGAACTCGCAGCGTATTGTAAGCACGCTGCGTGTACTTGTACCATAGAGCACATGTGTATAGGTTCCGGCAGTATGCGTTAAACAGGGTTATTTTCACTTGGTTGGAGCATTTCGCAAATCGCCTTGCCAGCATATTACTTTTAGCAGCGAGGGAACGTCTTTGTCTTTCGATGTCCTCATCATCTTTAAGCTTCTCGGTCAGTATGTGGCCCAAATAAGTGAAACATTTAACTGATTCGAGTTTAGCGTTACAAAGAAACATATCAGGCACATGCAGTGCACTGTTGTCGTGTCGAAAACACATCGTTTGACTCTTTTTAACATTATACTTAAGGCCGTGCTTATCCGCATATACCTCACATATCCTAATCAGCTTTTGCAAGGCCGTAACAGAGGGGCTGAGCAGAACCTTGTCGTCGGCGTAACTAAGATTGTTTACCGACACGTTATTGATTGAACAGCCGACTCCGGCTCTGCTCAGCTCCTCTATCAGGTCATTTACGTACAGGTTAAATAAAATGGGTGATGTTAATCCTCCCTGTCTCACGCCCGTTCTAAGAACATATTCGCTAGACACTGCCTCTCCCCATTTTACTACGTTTGCTTGTCCCTTGTACCAGTACTTCATTATGTTAACAATGTCATGTGGTATACCGATTTTGTACATTTTATCCCATAACGTGTTATAATTAATTGTGTCAAATGCACGACTTAAATCAAGGAAACATGCGTATACATTTGTTTTTCTGTCCAGATAATATCTAACAGTTTTCTTTAGGGCAAAAATTGCTGTGTCAGTTGCATGATCTGCACGAAAACCAAATTGAGCGCTATTAAGGTTCAAGTATTTTTGTATTCGTGGTTCTATTAACCTTTCAAATATTTTTGACAATACTGTAGCTAATGTTATGGGTCGATAGTTAGACATATCTGAGATATCACCTTTCCTATTTTTAACCAATGGCACAACTACAGACTTCATAAAATCATTAGGTAAGAAAGCATGAGATAAGCAGGCGTTATACAGAGTCACTAGTTTCTCTGCTAACTGAGGACCACCCCAGATGACATGATTTAAGGTAAGACCATCATGCCCCGGAGACTTTCCACGTTTCATTTTACGCACGCAGTCGAGTAACATGTCTAGTGTTATCGTAAAACTTAGTTCAGCCGCCGGGGCACAATGTTCTCGCACAAGTCTGCCCTCCTCTGTACACGAGCCTCCTTCAGAGCCGGTCATTTTCAATTGCGTAGCAAATGCCTCTGCGATCTTTTGGGGATCCTGTATATTATTGACGCTGGCTGCACGACTTGGCTTATGGGATAAATTATTTGTGGATTTCCAGACTCGCCCAAAATCGCCAGAAGCCCTTTGCTTGGCAATAATATCCATTTTGATTTGATTTTGATTTTGTTGACACCATTTCAGTTTATTTTTAAAGATTCTTCTAGTTGAACACATCTTTTCATAAACACAACCCTGTGACGGCCTTCCGTGAAGCAACCAGCTCAGAAAAGCGTTCCTCGCGACAGTGTGAAGTGGTTTATTGTGATAGTTCCAACCAGTAATATAATTACACTTTTTGGTTACACGTCTCTCTTCAAACGAATTATTAGCGGCTTGTCTCATGGCTTGTGTTAAACCACAGTAAAATTTATGTATAAAATCATAACATTGCCGATTGCTACACGCAAGGCCCACAGATTCAGGATTACACAGAATTTTTAAGTCAACATTGGATAAGTATTCATCACATAATTGGCCATACTTTATCAATTGATCTCGGTTTCTATTATCAAGACTAACTTTATTGACACAAGTATTATGTACATATGTTTTCCGGCTTAAAACACTGAGATCGCATTCCACTACGAGTGGATAATGGTCCGACCAGTTCACTTCATTCAATACGTACACACTACGAATTGTGTCCCAGCCTGACGAGGTGACAACACAATGGTCCAGCCAACTAGTGGTGCCGTGAGCTTCACTTAGAAAAGTAAAAGTATTTGATGACTCACCAAGAAATTTTATGTCCGCACAAATCCATTTTTGATCGTCACAATACCTTACCAGGTCGTTACCGAACAGACTAGCGGTATCTGCGTTAAAGTCACCCATCACAAACACACTTTCGTCTTCACTATCTTCTATTAACGAATTAATAACGCTAAGACACTCCGTAAATAGCGGTAAGTTATCCGTGCACTCGGTGGGCATATACACAGACATAACTATAACGCTCCGCTCAGGTAGTTGTATGCGCACAGCAACAATACGGCGTGAGTCACACTTGATTGGGGTAACTTTAGTAAACAAACTATTTCTCCACAGCAGGGCTACTCCTCCATATCGTCGTCCTCGTCGATACCTTTCGTAGTATCAACTGATGATATTCCGTAATATTTAAATTCTGAATCTATTTGGCTTAGGAAATCAATGTCATCTGGTAACAGCCATGTTTCCTGCAGCGCGATGATGTCATACTTTGCACATAATTCCGTTACATATTTAAATGATCGTTTTATACTTTTGCAATTGAATGATACAATTTTCACTTTATTGTGGTTGTGTGGATCCATTAGATGATTTGTTTTTGAAAGTTCTGAATACAATTCCTTCGGGCCAGAAATCTTCACGTAGAATAGTATCTAAACATTTCTTTTCAACTGATATCTTAAATGATTTGAAGTTAGTTGCATTTTTTGATGTCAACATTTCCACGCTAAATATTTTTTGACCGTTGTCTTTCATGTAGGTTCCAATATCCTCCGATGTACAGTCATTTTGAAAACGTGATACGTAAATCTGTACTATATGGTCAGCTGCTTTTAATTTCGCACTCAAATTAGTACCTCTTCTATTTTTGATGGTGATTGCCTTTTGTTGTGTCCAGTGGCGTGCCTCCGATGAAACGGGGGCAAAGCCCAACTATACGAAATTAGGGTTAAAAAAAAAAGGTCTATGTTCTGGCATTGGTTACTAACGTTTTTGTTTTCACATTATATAAATATGCCTAAATATGAAACTGCAAACAGTGGTGTCATTGCATATTTTACATCCCGTAAAAAAATAACAACTATTTTAATATCAAGTATAAAGTAAATTATATAAGAGCCATCTATTAACTTAAATGTAACAACTGAACTCTGAGTCTGTTAGTTTACTTCGATCGGTGCAGTCGCTATGGGTCAAATATTCAAATAACCGCTAGATGGCGCACAAACAAAAGATTGGTTTCGAACTACACATTGTTGAAAATATTTGTAATTACTCACAATGTAAACAGCCATAACTCTTCATTCTTCTCTTCTTTACCACGGACAGATGACACACAACAAAGCACACAGAAGGCATGGTATTATTAGATAGATTTACAGATACATATCAGCAATGATATAGGTACCTCCGGTGGCTTTGTTATAAGCCGTTTGTTGTCAAATTTGTTTCAGTAAATGATTTTGGAGCATGCTTTTATTGTAACACTTGAATGAATAACAAAATTACTTTAATTACTTTCTGTATTCTAAATCAAAAACTCTATCTTTCTGTAAAAATGATTTTATTACATCAGCATAAAATGTTGGTGAACGTTTTAATTCTACCAACAGCTGTTTTTCTATGGCAATCGTTGATAATTCGGAAAGCTGCTCTTGTCCTTGTGTATTTCTTAAATATGTGAGAATACGTTTCAAAGATGAAAAAGCGCGTTCCGCGGAACAACTTGTCGCGGGAATTATTACAATTAAATGTGCTAACTTTAAAAGTTCCTGAAAAGCATCCTGAAGGGAATTTTCATGTAGGAAATCAATTAAATTAAAAATATTGAGATCCTTTAGTTCAGTTCAGTTTTATGATGAATACAAACTAATCAACTGAATCTTTAAAGTTTCCCTATCAAAATAGTTTGCTTAAATGCTGAATATCGAATCTTACATATTTTTCCGTAAAACTCAAACTATTTACCTTGCCCAGTAACGATTTTACACACTTCAATCCATCACATTTCCGAATTCATTTTAGTTTTGACAAACTTTAATCACTTCAAAACAAAGTTAATTCCGAGAACTAATCACAAGAAATAGAAAAAATAATATCACAATAAAGAGATGCACCAGTGCCTAATCGCTCAAAACAAATATGAACTAATTTGAAATCGTTTTACTTTCTATGGAAATTCGCGCTACGCGCAGGTCTTTGCGCTGCTTGCCCATTCATTCTTGGCGCGCAAACACACATTCACTCTCTCAAACTTACACTGACATACACGCACACATTCAAAGAAAAGCCCAGCTTTTAACTCCATACAAATTTCCAAAATAAATACCTAATAATCTTATCGGAACAGAGTCATTTTACTAGCAAAGACAAAGAGGTCCGACAAGCCAAATACAGAAGCCAGTGAGTGCGACTGAGAAAGTATGACTCGCACTAGGCTTGAACTCCTCTTTTGTATAGTATTAGAGCGAGCCAGAGTCGCGCCGCTGCTCGCGCAGCTATCGGAGATAGGTATTAGAACATTTTGGCAACGTCGCGATAATAATGCGAGCGAATAGAGATAGTTCAGTGAGTGTGTAAATCAGGCAACCTCGCATCGTTTGGCGCGTGGCGCGCGGAATTTAATGTTATCATTATTTTGACACATTTTTTTGTTTTGTAAGGAATGTTTTTTTTTTTTTTTAGTTCGACTTGTGTGTTAGGCAAGCCGGGCTTTTCAGGTTGTATGACAGATCCGCCACTGGTTGTGTCGATAAAATATTATTTATCATGTTTTGTTGTCGCTCGGCAATACGAGGTCGTTTTCGTGAATACGTTACTGTCTGGTATCCATCATTGTCGTCATCGTATGTACGTTTTTGGGCTTCACTGTTCCTACTTATTGTCACGTCCCGGTAACTAGGCCCCATTGTAGGTGCCGAGGGCAGTGCCAGGAGGGACCCGGACTCGTTCCGTACTCCAACAGGTGCTTTTCTTATTTCGGGTGTGTTTTCAATTCTTGTAGGTGTTCCGATAATATAGTCCTCAGACCTGGCCCACGCCGTTGCGTCATGCTTCGCGCTCTTCGCGGTCAGTACTCGCCGGTGATCTACCCCCTTGTCTTGTAAATTCAAATTTTTTAGAACCATCATTTCATCGTTTAATTTGCTGATATTTTCTTCAAATTTACTTTTCATAGTCATCATTTCTGTTTGCATTGCCGCCATAGTTTTTAATACACTTGAAACATCTAAGTGATCAAAGGTCACGGGTGGTATTTTGCTTAGATCTTTAGCGACGAAACACGGTAGTTTCTCCTGTTCAGTTTCCTTGATCACCTTTATAATATAGATAATGTTATTGGCATTCTTCTTTTCACCTTTACGTACGGTCTTCTTTGCGTTAGCAGCTTCACATAGCAATGACTTTGCATGTTCAATTTCTTCGTCTGTGTACCAGGAACAACAAATTTTTATTAAACTTAGTTCATCCATCAAGTCACATTTTGCTGTTAAGAAGGACAAGACTTCGTTGATAACTACTTTACAATCACACGGCATTTCGAAACTATAAAATCGCATACGATATAGATCGCGCGCGTGCGTCATGCGCCGGCGACGTTTCGCACCGCACTCATGATCATTTATATGTCGGCATTTTCAAAATGTGGTGTGGTCAAATAACTTTTGGGCATTAAATTATTGGGCTTCAATTTTTACACGCCTACAGCGAAACAAAAGGAGGGTAATGATTTTGACCGGTATGTCACATACATACCAGTGAGTATGTATGTATGAAGTGTATCTGCTAAAACTTTGTCACACGACTCCCATCTATTCTCCAGAAGTCATCGGCCATAGATTATTGCTATCCGTGCGAAGCCGGTGCGGGTCACTAGTATAATATATTATAATACTTAAGTTTACGATAACGGTTTAATTGTCAACTTTTTCTATTGAGGTTTGTTGCCCAAGATCAAAGCCCTAGCGGTTGCCCTACTCGCCACACCTGTGGTCGCCACTGAGTGGGTGTTAGTTTTTGTGTTTAAGTTGCGGGTGTTACTGTGACGAAATATTTAATTCAAGACAGTTACAGTGTATACAATAAAGAAAGTAGAAACAAATGAGGCATGCATTATTCAAGGGATCTCTAGGCAACATATTCGAGATTTGCAGTCCAACAGGAAAAGCCTTACTATCCTTAACTAGTTAATTAAGAGTTGCTTATTAGTAACTCTTAATTAGCACTATACGAGTAGCATTTGCACTACACTACAGTTTGTTCAAAACAACAGGCTTGCATTCTCAGATAAGGAACCTTTATATCATACCTTTGTGTTCCTATTCCTCGAGCGGTCGCTAGCGGTGGACGCTCCATCTTCTCCTGGAACAACTTAGTATTTAAGAAGTATAAAAAATGAGTATAGCACAATGTTTGCTGGCGTTGGCGCTGTACGTGGGGTTTGCGCACTCCTGGGGTGAGTAAATTTTAAAGTTTTCCAAAAACTAACCCAGTTGGGTGAACTACGTAATTTTGCGCAGTAGTTCATCATCCAGATGATTTTTAAGATGGGGTAGTAAAGTGAGAAAGCAAACGTTTTAAGGAGACTATATATCCTGATCTTTTTATGAATTGCTTAGTGACAAAAATAATTATAACACCTCCTTTTTGGTAGGGGGTTAAATAAATAAAGTAGGTTTTTTGGCACAAGCCACAAGTGCACACAACATTAAACAAAAGTAACAAAAAAAACTTACATCGAAACAAAACAGGGACAGGCAACAAACAACTACATGTGCAAGTGCATTCATGGATTTTTGGGAAAATGGCACTGTTATACTTAGAATTGCTAATTTTGACATTTTTTAATTATGTCAATCGATTAAATACTATTCCTGACCGAGGTTGGATTACTTCAAAACACGAATCGCACGAAACTATTTGTTTATTGATGTTAAGTTAAAACGGGGTATATATCGAAACCCAAATTGTTGTTTCAGAGCTTCTCAGTTATAATTACTGCAACACGTTGTTTTCCGAAGGATCACAAAATATAACCTAACAGCCTAATAAGTTTCTAGGTAAATGTTAATTCTTGTTTAAATAGTTTTAACCAGTCAAAAGTAGTTTTGACGAGGTATTCCATCCAGCGCACACAAAAAGTGAGTTTTTGTGAACTATCGATTTTTCAATCAAAGTAATCGTCCCTCTCTATCTGTGCACTTTGTGAAATAATTTTCGTGCTCTGTTATCGGGCTCACTTTTTGTGGCCGCTGGATGTAACACCTCGTTCTGAGTGATTAAAAGTTTTGGCTGGGACATTTACCTACATTTTGCAAAAAGTATCGGATATATTTAACCTGTCACAGCTTATTCCGAATATTTTGTTTTTGGAATCTTTTTCAAATTGAGTTTTTTTTTGCATAATTTTATCCTCTTATCTTTTACCACGTTCCTTACGTCATGACCGGTATTGGCAGGAGGGGGTGGGAGTAAACACTTTAAAGTTGCTTTAAAGGCATAATTATGGTTTAATGGACCTGACGGCTAACCACCCAATTTCTTCATCAAAACATGTGACGCCTCGTGTAATGCTTTGCGTATAATTTTTAACAAATGTTTGTGTGAGGGTTGTTTCTCCCACAATTTGGAAACGTGCGTTTATTACTCCTGTACATAAAGCTGGTGATAAGAATAATGTAGAGAATTACCGCCCCATCTCAATCCTTTCCACGTTGTCTAAGGTATTTGAGAGTCTTGTCCACAACGCCTTATGTCCCCATATACAAAAACTGATTATACCCGAACAACACGGTTTTGTCAAAAGTATTTCAACCGTGACAAATCTATTATCGTTTGCAAATTAACAATTTGTAAACACTAATAGATTAGTCACGGTATTTTTAAAAAATGGATCAACAAGTTCAAGTAGACGCTGTCTATACAGACTTTCAGAAGGCTTTTGACAAGGTGGATCATTCACTGCTTTTAGAGAAGATTGCCTCTAATGGTATTCGTGGTAATTTGCTGCGATGGTTCGCCTCATATATTTTTAATAGGACCCAAAGAACGGCAGTCAATAGACGCGAGTCTGAGCCAGTTGTTGTTAAGTCTGGGGTTCCACAGGGGTCAATTTTAGGTCCCCTTCGTTTTATAATATTTATTAACGATATTAAAAACTGCTTCCAGAATTCAAATTTTTTAATGTATGCAGACGACATAAAAATCTATAGATCATGTAAAAATACACGAGACTGCGTTCTCTTACAAGAAGACCTAGATAGGCTTTATGAGTACTGTATTAAAAATAAACTGTTTCTCAGCCTCCCAAAATGTCATACTGTTTCATTCACAAAAAACAAGAGTGTTCTCTTCAAAAAACAAGAGAAAAAATACACTACAATTATTATATCAATGAAGCACACTTGGACAGTGTTGCGAACGTCCGTGACATGGGTATCACATTGGATTCACGTTTACATTTTGACACACATGTTGATAACATAATAAACAAGGCGTTTCGTATGTATGGCTTCGTCATGCATTCATTTGGTGACTTTGTGCGGCCCTCTACGTTCTTACTATTATACAAAACTCTGATACGCTCCCAATTGGAATACGCCATCCAGATCTGGAACCCTTTCTACGACCAATACTGCTCTAGATTGGAAATGATACAGAAAAAGTTTCTGCGGTCTATGAAGTATAAATGTTTTAATTCCAAGGTTTCATACGTGCAGTTACTGCAGCGATACGTTGTTCTGAGTTTGGAGTCCAGCAGACTGCTTCTGGGTGCAATGACACTATATGGCTTGTGTAACAATAAAT
This sequence comes from Cerastis leucographa, assembly GCA_963082945.1. NCBI lineage: Eukaryota > Metazoa > Arthropoda > Insecta > Lepidoptera > Noctuidae > Cerastis > Cerastis leucographa. The sequence continues at coordinate 5,406,933 of OY720359.1, forward strand.
TCGACTGTATTGAACTCAGTAATCAGTTATGTTATAGAGTACTCAGAACTGTGGTTCAACGGGCGGTGTTCGTACCCCGACTGTTCCATACTGCCATGTGCAAAACTAACGCTGAAGTGCGCGCACCTCTTCGTCGCCTTGTTGAGTCATACAACACCCACTTTATGGAGCTTGACATATTTTACTCTATCCAACCAGATGTTTAAAAAAAAGAGCTATAGATCTTTTGTCAAAAAAGCTGTAAAGAGAAGGTTAAAATTTAATTGAGTAATTATAAATTTTATTTTGAATTAATTTGAATTGCATTATTTTGAACTAAATTGAATTCTACTGAACTGATTTGAATTATTGATGAAATATATTTAGCTCAATTTTATGGAACTAAATTGAATTTAATCAATAATTTAATGGAATTGATATAATTTGCATTTAATAATATTGTATTTAAATGGAAAATAATTTAATTAATTTGTTACCCATTAATGACAGCCATCACAGAACGCTCTGTACTCTGTAAAATCTGCTTTCTACCATAGTCCTGAACCATTAGTCTGTTATCCTTTTGTTAATATGTGGATAATATGTGGTTATTGGGTTGCATGCCTGATAACTCTAGCTTTTAAGGATTTTTTGTTTTCTGTAGCATGTAACTGTTTTATGTACCTAAATAAATAAATATACGAGGGTAAAGCTTCTAAACAAACCTGTCCGAGTCAGGGTGCTCCTGTCCGGAGTTCGCTTTGCTCTCTTTTATACGGGGTGTAAGGGACACCGACGCGTAAACGCATACCACGTACCCAGTAGGTACATCATTCTGAACGATAGAAATTTTTCCCCGGTAATGTGAAAAACAGCTGTCTTCTACAAAAGCGCAATACCTACACGGTCAAAATGTTGGAAACAGCTGATTACTGTTTTTGAGTGGTAATGGTAAAATAGTACATTGTTACCCTAGGGGTGAAAGTAACTTATTTAGTCCCAACACGCGCCAATAGTTCGAATGACTAAATAAGTCTTTAACCCGAGGTAAACACTGTGCTTTTCATTACGAATACACGCAAAGTAAAAATAAATAACAACTAAAGCTAAAGAAAAAATTAGTAAATTTTATTTCACATAAATCAACGACTTTTCCCGCCTATTTTGTTTTTTTTTCTGTGGCCAGCCAGCTAATCAGCCATTATTTTTCATTTTCATCATTGAAAAAATGGTAAATATTTTGCCTAAATCTATGTTATTTTAAAGAATAAAGTTATTAAAAAAAATTAGATTCTTTAATCAATACATAACTTTAAGTTATTTCAATTTTACATCGTGGCTGCATAGAAAGTTGGAACATGGTTCATGTCCTTATTTTTACTTTCCTTTCAAAAAATCAAAATCAAAAGTCATTTATTCAAACTAGGCTGATAATCAGCACTTTTTGAACGTCAAAATTACAAGAGACAGTCCCCCAAAACGCCCGCCCTTCGCCACTTCCTAGTGTTTTAGCTGGGAAGAAGAAGTGGCGGATCAAACTCCCCAGCAACACATCTGTCTGTTAGGTTAGAAGAACCAGATTCTATACAAAAGTGTTCAAGTTTATATAAACAAGGAATCCATTATATCAAATTAATGTCACATGTCAGCTAGCACACACCAATAATAAAATAAAATATTAAAAAATACACTCAAGAATAAATAAAGCCTCCAGACATAAAGGGCGTGCCCGCTTACACGTGCATACAGACGAATAAAATAAAAATAAAGTAAAAAAAAATAAAAAAAAATAATTAAAAAATAAAGTTTAAAAAAAAAAAAACTACGCGTGAGGTTATATAATACCAGTAAGCTAATTTGGAGAAAGAAAGAACATAAACATTGTCTTGAGTTCAACCCAGCGACCAACTATTCTTATCGTTTAAGTAGTCGTTAATGGAATAGTAGGCCTTTGAACAAAGGTTAGATTTCACTTTAGCTTTAAACACATTAAATGGCAAGTCTAAAAAGGAAGATGGTAGCTTGTTGTAAAATGTTATACCAAGCCCTACGAATGAATTATGAACCTTATGAAGCCGGTGAAAGGGAGCACGTAGTTTATGCTTATTTCGAGTGTTTATGTTGTGAATATCAGATCACTGTTTTTACAGTACAAATGGATATTTTGTCTAATATATAAAATGTTAGCTAAAATGAATTGTGAAGCCACCGTGAGAATACCAATCTCTTTAAAAAAATCTCTCAGAGATACTCGTGCACCCAGCTGGTAAATGGCACGAACCGCTCGTTTTTGAAGAACGAATATATTTTGGATATCAGCGGCTTTGCCCCACAGCAGAATACCATAGGTCATAACACTGTGAAAATAACTAAAATAGACTAACCGTGCTGTATCAACGTCAGTATATTGTCTAACTTTTCTGACGGCGTATGCGGCCGAACTAAGTCTCCCCGCTAGGCTTGATATGTGAGGACCCCATTGTAATTTTGAATCTATTGTTATACCCAGAAACACAGCTGAGTCAACCGTTTTAAGCTCGTCATTGCCGAGAATAATGTTGGGACCTAGATTTTTAACATTAGGTAAGGCGAATTTAATACTTTTAGTTTTCTTGGCATTAAGAACAAGGTTATTTGTTGTGAACCGATCCGTGACCATTGATAGAGCGCTGTTTACTTCTTCAAAATCGTGTCTATTCCTATCAACTTTCCTTGTATTCGTAATGAAAAGCACAGTGTTTACCTCGGGTTAAAGACTTATTTAGTCCCTCGAACTATTGGCCAAACCCCGTCTCGGGACTAAATAAGTTACTTTCACCCCTAGGGTAACAATGTACTATTAGTGCGTTATTGGCCTGGAATGAGTTGTTTTCATTAATTTTAATTGGAATGTTCCGCATGTGTAATATCTAATTAGCACGTTATTAATAGAAGTCATGTATCGTGTAGGTAATCCTGAAAAACACTTAATTAACTGAACGTTCATTCATGAAAAACAGGAAAGAGGATAACGAAAACAGAAACTATAAATAGTAAGCGATTCTTAGTGATATTTTTCCTATTTAAATAAATTGGATATGGAGCAATTGTGTTATTCTTTAAAACGTTTCACGTTTTAGGGTTCGATTGTATAACAAGGAACCCATTTACCACCATATCTCACCAAGTCCACGGTTTAACTCTGGGTTACAAAGCTATAATTTGGCTTGGTTGTGTTACATAATATTAATCACACCCTGAAAGTTGTGTGTGTTTTGGATACCTAACTACACGTAAAGCCACTGTGTGGAAATTCGTTTCATATCTTCCAGACAATAATGGAGTTATGTTTGTGCTTTTTTTTTATTCAGGGATGGCAAACTATTAAGTGTAATTGACCGTCGGACTGACAAGGTCTCGATTTCAAATCGAAGACACGCACTTCAGGTTTTTCGGATTCATGAGCATTGTATTGTTTAATTATATTATCACTGGCTTAGGTGATGGAAAACATCGCGAGGAAACTAGGATGCCTGAGTGATATTTCTCGACGGCATGTTAAGACAAATCAGAGGAAGTTGGGCACTAAACACACGATAAAGAAAGAAAGATTTAGTAATAAGAGATCCGCAGCGACTTAGATTATAAAATAAAATTGGTTTCAGTGTCGGCAGCCAGACCCCAAATTAAAATATCATAAGACATGATGCTGTGAGTGAACATAGCTAAAGTAATCGAAACGCGCCGTTTCTACAAACACACAAATAACGTCAAGTCTCAAAAATGGCGAAAACCGCCTTGATGATGACACTAGGCAACCTTGTACCACATATTCACATAAACCTATTCGAAATATGTTTGTTTATTATGATCCCTAAAAAGATTTTTTAGGAATAACCAAATCTATCGATTCTGTACGGTTTTGGTCATGAGGAAAACATTTTGGTCTCGTACCAACATGTCATTAATGTGCTGCACTGAGCAAGAACAAAAGTTAAGCACAGCTTTGTCGGTGGAAACGGATCTGCAGCTCAGTATGCTAACATTTTGAGATACCTCGGTCTACACTGTGTTAAATATAATAGCTAAATATGGCGCAATAATATCGAAGATTAATTTCACATTATCATCTCTACGCAGACGACTTGCAGCTTTATCGCCATTTTAAACTCGAAGAGCTTCCGGGAGCCATCGATGCCATCAATAATGATTTACGAAACATCAGCCTGTGGGCTAAAAACTTTGGACTGTTAGTTAACCCAACTAAATCACAAGCTGTCATTATTGGCGGCAGATATTTTGTCAATTTATTGAGTCATCAGTCCCTCCCGCCTGTATTTTACGATGGTGTCGTTAGAGCCTACTCCAAGAAAGTTAAAGACTTAGGTGTATTCTTGGACTGCAACCTATCTTGGCATGTTCACATTGCTGAAGTAAGCAGGAGGGTGTTTTGTTCGTATCGGTCACTTAAGCGTCTTCAGAAGTTCCTGCCCTTCCAAACTAAAATTACTCTTGCTCAATCTCTTCTTCTTCCTCTTCTTGACTACGCTGATGTCTGTTTCCTTGATGCAACTGAAGAATTTCTTGATAAGCTCGAACGTCTGCAGAATTTGTGCATTCGCTTCATTTTCGGGCTTCGAAAGTACGACCATGTGTCAGAATTTCGGAAGCAGTTGAAGTGGCTGCCTATTCGGCAGCGTCGAGATTCTCACACTCTTTCTTTTCTCTTTGCTGTTCTTCACAACCCTAAAGCTCCTTCGTACCTTCGGGAACGCTTTGAATATCTTGTACCTAGAGGTAAACCCTGTCGCTCATCATCATCTCTTCTCCTTCGTTTTTCTCCCCACTCCTCAAGTCGATATGATGGATCATTTACTGTTCGCGCTGTGCGCCTTTGGAATTCACTCCCACACTCTTTGCGGGATAGCACGTCGTTAGACGTGTTCAGGAAAGGAATAAGAGAACATTTCCTGTCAATATGTTAATAATATGTATGTAGTATTATATATGTATGTATTTATATATGTATTGAATGTATTACGTATGTAGTAGTTAATTTAAGTTTTGAATGAACTTACTGTTTTTGCACATGCTACATAAGTTTTTAAATTGCAATCTGTTTGTATATTTCTTTTTAATTTGGTGTGCAATAAAGAATAAGAATAAGAATTAATCTACAGACTTTTTCAGACATTCCCTAAAGATATTCTGTTGATTTAATTTAAACTTCTATTTGCGGCAGTTAAAATTAACACGCCCCCGCACGACCCCTGCAACACAGATTTGGCATTATTAAACAATTGTATAGTCAGGATTGAATTTATTTAGCCGTTATGTTTTGTTTCAGACATCGCGGTGGGCGTAGGAGATCAACTGGTATTTTACACAAACGGAACTAAGACAAGCACCGTGAACTTAATTTCCCGAAATCTGACGGCTTTAGCATACGATCAACTCCAGAACATCATGCTATATGTCGATACACAGAGCATCAACGACGCCATATGTGGCTACGATATATCTTCAAGAGAAAACAAATGTTTTATCAAAAGAACTGGTAGTAGCATTCACTCAATTGCCTTCGACCCGGCAACGCGGAAACTATTCTTTACTGATACTGACGATAACAGCATAAACTGGATTTCATTAAAACCCGGATCTGTTAAGAATGTTTACGGAAATATTTTAATCGAGATGGATGACCGGACCCCCCGTGATATCGCCGTGGATAGCTGTGCAGGGTACGTTGCCTATGACAGTTTCAAAATCAAAATCTGGTTAATTTCGTAATAATCAATCATTACTATCATTCAATGTATGGATATAATATGTAATTTACAGGTACATTTACTGGACTAACACAAATGACAGGGATTATAAGCAGAGCATGGAGAGAGCTAGACTTAATGGTTCCGGGAGAGAGATTATTGAAAGATCTTACGCACCTGTTCAGGCGTTCAGCCTGGTAATTGATCCACTTACTAGGGAGCTTTATTACTTAGATGGTATTCCTAATTCGATCAATACCTATAAACACGTATGGTTTAACCGCGCGGATTTGAATGGAAAATCCGAAAAAGTAATGTATCGAATACTTCATGGAAAATTTTCCGTTTTGGAGTTTACAATCTCAAAAAAATTCTTATACTGGGTGAACAGTAGCGATGGCTACAATACCGTTTGGCAATTACCAAAGAACGCATATAATGACAAAGAACCCGAAAAGATAAGTAAGTTCTATACTAAAAATCCACTTGCTATAGCTACCAACTACAAAATAGAAGATCAGGTCCAAGGCGTTCAGGACTGTGAAGCTCTGTCGAGTCTGATACACACAATTACTGTAACTAACCACTCCCTGAATATTGATCAGACAACAGAAACAGAACCGACCACAGAATACACAACAGATTTCGAATTGTTTTGTGTTCACGGCGTACACGTTAGTGAGACATCTGATTGCAATTGCACACCTGGTTACACCGGAGAGCGATGCGAAGTTTCAGTCTGTCACAATTATTGTTTACATGGTAACTGCAGTTCCAACGATGAGGGACTTCCTACATGCAGGTAAAAGTTATTCTATTCCTTCTGATGGTTTTCTAGTTTAAAGTACTTTCAATATTTATGATTTACATTTTCGGTATTTCAGTTGTAATGCCGGTTATTCAGGGGACAGGTGTGAAGTGTACGCGTGTCATGGTTATTGTCTAAACGATGGCAACTGTTCCCTGAACAAGGAAGATGATCCAGTCTGTCAGTGTGCTGGTAACCACGAGGGATTGCGATGTGAAGCTGTTAAAGATGTCATTTTCACTACCAACAACACCCCTACGTACTACTCAGCTGGGAGAAACCTGACTCTCGCTGATTTACTGGCAAATTGGCGAAAACCAAGAGCCAAAGTTACCATTACTGTTGAAGTATAATCTTAACGATAATTCAATTATATAAAATGGGTTCGTTTCCTTATCCATTTTCTAAGTAACTTTTCGTAGGCCCAGCAAGAACACGCTCTCAACTTGTTTTATAATTAAAAAATACTCGTCGCAACTCTTATGTAAAATTATTACTTATTTAAAAAAAAAAAACTGGAACTCTAGGTGGTTTGTGTAACAAACGAATCTAATCAAATCAAATCCATTTATTTGTCAATGTAGGTGTCGATAATTACAGGTGTTAACAAGCTTAGGCCCAATCTTTACAGGTATCACTACATTCTACCCACCGGGCGTACAAACAATACGTTATAATAATATTATTCATTACATTAAATTATACAATAACAGATTAAATAAAATAAGTTATTACATTAAATTCAATATTTGTCTATCATGTCAAGATCATCATATTAAAATCCAAATCAGTCAAGTAAGTATGTCAAAATTATAAATAAGATAAATATAACAACAACATTCTGACATTATCAATTAATATTAAAATTTTCAGATAAGAACTCGTCTATTGTATAATATGTTTTATCTACCAGTAGTTTAAAAAGAGCCTTTTTGAAATTACCTATGTCGTCTAATACTTTTATTTCTGTAGACAGCTTGTTATAGATCTTGGGTGCCATACCGAAAAAACTTTTTGAGTAGAGTGCAGTGTTATGTGGAGCAGCACATATATCGTTGTTGCGTCGTTTGGATCTAAATGTTTGAAATAAGTGACGGTTACATTTCACAAATACTGCTGTCTCATATATGTACAAACATGGCAAGGTAAGAAGATTATATTTTTTAAATAACGGAGCACAACTATCAGTCTTTTTCAATCTGAACATAGCACGTACACATTTCTTTTGCGCCCTAAATGCAATTAATTTATCAGTGCTGTTACCCCAGTATATTAGTCCGAAACGTAATGTTGATGTAACATAGGCTTTGTACGCTGTCAGAACTATGGAGTCATTTACAATTTTTGATAAATTATACAGCGCATATGAGTACTGGTTTAGTTTCTAACAAACATTTTCAACATGACACTTCCAGTCAAGTTTACTGTCCATTTGGAGTCCAAGAAATCTAGCAGTATCGGTTTCAGCTATTCTTTGGTTAAATTTATGTAACAGTAGCCTAGAAAGTAGCAAGCATATGTATGATGTTGACATACAGAGCCTTCAAATGGCATTACTGAGTAGGGAAAATACACTAAAGATTTTTTTTTGTAAGTATGAGTGTAGTCAACAGATGTTGAGTGAGCGTATGCAGGAGGCGTGTGAGTTGGTGGACCTGGTGAAGTACAATGCAGAGAGGTATGAGTCGCTGACTAATAATCTCACCTGTAGTTGTGCTGCCCCTCCGCCACCTCTCTTGCCACAGCATGTTGCTCCTACTGCTTTACCCATTTTAAATCATACTCTAGCAAGTGTGAACACCATCTAAAGTAATATCTTAGTGTATTCTGATAGATTAGGGACAGGTTTTGGATCCTTGTTAAATAACCGCTCTAAACACACAGTAGTGAACCATTGTCAACATAACCTGCATTTTAATGAGCTTATCAATAAAATTCAACGTACACAATTGAATGAGCAGACCACAGTAGTACTATTAATTGGAAATAGCCTAAATATATCTAAAAGGGACACAGTTAATGGTATCGACGCCCTACTTAAGTTAAGATTAGGCAAATTAATTTTATGTGCATTGCCATATTCGGTTAATCTAACTGATCAAGAAAATGTTTATATTTCTAGTTTAAATAACCTGATGCATATTTTATCATGTCGTCATAGTGACCGTCTATTGTTTTTTGATACTAACAGTTTTGTTAGAGATTTAGTTTTGTTTGGGATCATATGTTTCTTCCCAAAAAAAGTCAACATTTTTTGGCTTCATTTTAGCATATTATATACACGCAGTTATTAATGATTTAACTAAGACTAGGCTATTTGATGAAACAGTATTATCTTGTGTCTCCAATAATACTGTTATTGATTCTTTAAACTATTAGAGCCGACAAAAGAGAAACCTGGTACTAATATTTTACTTTATCATCACAATATAAATCGCTTCTCCGGCAAAATTTTAGATGTGGAACTGTTAGTTGATTAATTCCACATGGATATTTTATGTTTCTGTGAAACTTGGTTAAAACCAGATAGGATGTTGTTTAATGTGAATAATTTATCAGTTGCCAGTGCGTACAACAGGTCCTCAGTGGGTGGTGGTACCCTGATACTTTGTAATAGCTGTCTCAGGTATAATGAAAGGAAGGATATCACTGCTTACTCTGTTGATCGCTTATGTGAGGTAGCATGTGCAAGGGTTGAAGGTCATACTGTCTTATGTGTTTATAGAACACCAGCATCAAACTTGTCATTATTCTTGATCACAATGGAAGAAATATTAAGTAAACTTTTCACAGATGATAAATTAGTTTTTGTTTATGGTGACTTCAATATTGATCTGTTAGTCAATTCACCAGAAAAAATATATCATGAAAAATCTCTGACTTCAAATCAAGTTTTTCACACTTAAAAGCTCAAGCAAAATCTCAAATAATAAGTAATAAAATTGGTAATTCTAATAATAAAATAAAAACTGTGTGGCAGGTTATTAACAGAGAAACCGGAAAGACTCAACAACAAGATAAGAGTGAATTGTCCTTAAAAATAGATAAAAAAACTATTTTTGATAAGTTAGAAGTCGCTGAGACACTAGACAATTTCTTTACCAACATTCCGTTAGAGGTCACGAAATCTCTCCCCTCTTCAGTTGAATTAGCTGAAGGCCTTCTTAAGAAGAACTTCACAAAGGATATACCAAACTTTAAATTTAAACCAGTATGTATTGCCACAATCAAAAACGCATTCAAAAGTCTCAATATAAAAAACAATGAAGGCTTATGGGGGATTTCCGTCAAGGTTCTTGAAAACATTATTGACTCTATTGCTCCTGTCCTAACAGGCATATTTAATCAATGTTTGGACAGCGGCAAGTTGTTCTATGTTTCATCAAGTTCCTGACTTGATGAAACATAGTAAAGTGGTACCAATTTTTAAATCAGGTTGTAAGACTGATTCTTCTAATTATAGACCGATATCTGTGCTTCCAGCGTTGAGTAAAATCTATGAAAAAATCATACTGGACCAGATGCTCTCTCACTTCAACTCTAATGGGATACTGCATAATCAGCAGTTTGGTTTCACGAAGGGTAGGTCAACAACGGACGCGGGAGTTAAACTCATCAGTCACATTCTAGAATCCTTGGAGAATTCCCAGGACGCTATTGGCATTTTTTGTGATCTCTCAAAAGCGTTCGATTGTTTCGACCACAACACACTGATCTGCAAAATTACATCACTACGGAATTCGTGGTGGTTTCCTATTTATCAAACAGGCGGCAAAAAGTAATTGTAAATGGGGCGACGTCCTCCGGGTCTATAGTAAAGATGGGCGTGCCCCAAGGCTCAATTCTCGGGCCTTTTCTATATCTTGTTTATATTAATGATCTCCCTTATATGATGGCCAAAATATCGGATATAATTCTATTTGCTGATGACACTTCGCTAATTTTTAAAACTCATAGAAAAGATACGGATCTCATACAGCTAACAACCTTTTACTGAATGCGAACAAAACAAAATGTCTTAAGTTCTCTTTACCAAATTTAACACAACGTGACCTAAATTTAAATCTTGACGGTAAAAAACTTAATGTTATCGCGGAAACAGTATTCTTAGGGATTACTATCGACTCAAAACTGCAGTGGGGCGCACACATTGGAACTCTTTCGGGTAGGTTAGAAGCGACTTCCATAACATAAACACGCTCAGTAAACACGAAATTGTAATACCCAAATTTAGATTAACAAAAACTAGCAAGTCATCTACACTATAATACACACATCAACACGGTCTAGGGATATTTCATACTCAATTAAATAACTCGAAAAGTACTGGCCGCATTGGAATCTTTTATACACCGATTTGTTTGTAATTTATCTCAGACTAATTACAAATTCAAATTTTTGAAAATTCTTTTGTTTCGGTGGCATAAAAATGTCTTGATGTGTAGGAGAGGGAATTTTCATTTGTGCGAAATTTAGAAAACAATACGAATTACGTTTAGTTACAGTTTTTTTTTTTCATTTTTAAACGAAAGATAAAGTTAAAATTGAGGTATTGTAGCCATGCAACGCCAACATTTGACGAGGGCGGAGATGTTACGAGCTGTGGGAATGCTGGAAGCTGGGTCTGTTCAGCGTACTGTTGCTGAGGCCATAGGGACCCACCAAAATGTAATTTCAAGATTGTGGACACGCTATCGTGCCACAGGTGAAGTAGCGGAGAGGCACCGGGGGCCAAGTCGCATCACTACCCCCAGACAAGACCGATTTTTGCAAATTACTGCGCGAGCTCAACCAAATGCAACGGCGACTCAATTGGTCCAAAGGCTGCGAGTGGAACACCAAGTGCTTGTGAGTGACCAAACTGTAAGAAGGCGACTGCATGAAAGCAATCTAAGCTCGCGTAGACCACTCCGGGTCCCACCTTTACGGAGACGCAATCGTGGACGACGATTAGAATGGGTTCGGAACCACGTGGACTGGGGCCGTGAGCAATGGTCCAATGCGCTGTTCACGGATGAATCCAGGTTCGACTTCCATCCAGATTCACGAAGGACGCGTGTTTGGCGAGTTCCTGGACGATGGAGCCGTCTTCAGAACCCTCAGGAAGTTCACCCATACCAAGGAGGAACAATTATGGTTTCGGCAGGAATTCGTCTTGGAGGACGGACGGATCTCGTTTGGGTGCGGGGCAATATGACGGCAGAACGATACGTCCAACAGGTGCTGGGGCCCGTAATCTTGCCCCACAGAACACAAATGGGGCAAGATTTCCTGCTCATGCACGACAATGCCCGGGCACACACGGCGAGAACGGTAGCAGCTTGGTTACATACACACAATGTTAGAGCCTTAGACTGGCCTGCTCAATCGCCAGATCTAAATCCCATTGAGCATGCGTGGGATATGCTGCAAAGAAGAGCTCTGAAGAAAGTTCCTGAAAATCTGGCTACAGAAGATCAACTTTTTGCGCACCTCAGAAGGACATGGGACAATATTCCGCAGCAAGACATTGACAACCTTGTTCTGAGCATGCCGAATCGTTGCCGATGTACTATGAACATCATGGGCGCTTTCTCAGAATACTAACTTCAAGTTTATAAACACAAATTAAATGATTTTTCTATTTTTTTCAGTTTTTACTCATAAATTAAAAGTTAATTCATATACGGTTTCCGTCTATGCTTCATTTTTTTTTCCATAAAATCCTGAAATTTTAATCGAAGTACCTTAACCATTATTAAAAAATGGTAGAATATTAAAAAACGTATCTTTTAAATATATACATGTCATATAAATAATTAACTCATTGATAGTAATTCGCTACTTTTTTAAAATATCCCTAGACCGTGTTGATGTGTTGTTGTTGTTGTTGTTTTGTATTATAAGGAGGAAAGATTTGTATTTTTGTATGTAACGAATAAACTTAAAAGCTATTGGACCGATTTCAAAAATTCTTTTACCGTTAGAAAGCTACATTATCACTGAGTAACATAGGCTATATTTATTACTAAAAAAAATAGAGATCCCTAGAAATCACTACTAAAACCAACCCAAGGTGTAAAAAAATTAGCCATAAAATGTCTTTCATCGCGTGCGCTGCGAAATGTATTGATGATAGAACAAAAAAATGTTCTACAATATTATAGAACATATCAATATCAACAAAAAACTTCACGAGACCATATCTAAAAAAGTAGTTATAGTGACATAACTACAATAGTTGGTATTGTAGTTATGTCACTACACTAATAACAACACTATGATAACTACTTTTTTACATTTTAAAAGTTGATAGAAATGCTGATCGAAATCAGATCATGTTATCCATACCTTAGTATTAATTCTTATCCAAATAAACTATTTCGTATTCAAGACAGTTTCAATACCTGTTAATTACTTTTTGAATGATTGAAATCGGACATTCCATTCAAAAGATATTACGAAATTAAAAATATCTATATAAACAAAAATTACACGCTGACGCGCCGTTGTGGCTCCACGCAGCGCAGCGAGCAACGCGGCGAGAGAGATGGCACCGAGGTGTGGGAGAAGGGTGTTCGCATAGTAGGTACTCCAATATGCTATTGATAAATTTAAGCCCTCCCAGTATGTGTTATGGTACAAGACTTTTGATAAAGGAATTAAGAGACAATGAGATTGTAGCAACTATCATCACGGGCCCCGCGGCCGGTCAGCTCGCTCACATTCTGCGGATCCCAATGATACCGACGGATTTGCCTATAACTTTTTAAAGGTTACAATTTCCTGTAAAGATATCGTTTGCCCTTACAATAAATAAATCCCAGGGACAAACTTTCTCGATGGTTGGCATCAACCTAAGGAAAGAGTGCCTTTCTCATGGGCAATTGTATGTTGCTCTTTCTCGAGTAGGATCTCCTGAAAAACAATGTTTTGTTATCACTTACAAATACCACTGCCAACATAGTGTACAGTGAAGCTTTAAGGTAAACTATTACAAAATAAAAACGTAAAGACTTAAAATCCATACTTCCATACTAATCCATACCATCCGTATCCGTACTTCCGTACTAATATTATAAATGCAAATGTCACTCTGTTTGTTTGTTTGTTTGTATGTTTGTTTGTTTGTTTGTTTGTTACCTTTTCACGACTAAACGGCTGATCGGATCTTATTGAAATTTGGCAAAAAGATAGATTTCCACCTGAGGAAGGACATAGGCTATATATCATCACGCTACGACCAATAGGAGCGGAGCAGCAATAAAAAATGTTGCGAAAACGAGGAAAATGTGACGCAGACGAAGTTGCGCGGGACAGCTAGTTTCTTATAAACAGTATACGCTTTTATAATAAGTTGCCAAAGTCAGTTACAGAACTGACCGATGGAAAGTTTAAAAATTGCATCAAACGTGTCCTTATTAAAAAAGCATATTACAAAATTAAGGACTACGTTGAAGATAAAGAAGTTTGGCTGTAGTTCCTTCTGCTCATGCGGCTTCCCTGGTAGCTCTTAAACGACACAAATGTGTGGATGTCTCTAACTATTCCCAATATTATTCTTTCCATTCTTTTACAATAGTTTTCCAATCATTGCACCATTCGTTCATTGTTCAGAATAGTTACATCACTGATGATAACATCTCAATTGTTTAAGTTAGTGTTCTTTTATTGTTTTATTTTTACTTTTGTATAGATTCTTTTTATTTACCTATTTTTTGTGAATGTGTGGACATTGTAGGCTTGGTTTTTTTCTTCTTTTACTACCTTCTGTAGTAGGCAACGACTTATTGTCGGGCCTACGCTGTCCTCCCATACTTAAGTACTAACGCTGTAACTTCAAATATTGTAAAACCAAATGATTTTAAAAGAGTAACCATGGAGTTTCTTGCCGGTTCTTCTCCATAGGAAACGACCAACCCGAACCGTGCACCTTTTGTTGACGTTTTATAAATGCCCATGTAGGCCTATGTAAAATAAAATATTTTGATTTTGATTTTGGAACTAACAAATCATGATGAATGTTAAAATAAAACGCCATTCAAGTGTATTCATTACTTTTTATTAAAAAAACAACTTACATATACAAATAAAGAGAGATATGAATACAGACTTACTTAAAAAGAAAAAGCATTTAAGTATCAAAATTTCTACCGTGGGATAAATGCGTGAGTCTAGGCTGCCTAGCCAATGCTTTTCCCTTTTTAGTTGGGAACAGAGATGACAGTATCCTAACTAAAGAGCGTGTCTCTTTTAGAGAAGCAGCAGTTTATAAGGTATTGGCAAAATTTCATTTGAATCGGTCAAGTCATCTCGGGTAAATACTCGTACTCTAACGTAACTTATTACAATAAGCAAAAAAGGTGTCATACAACGCCCCCTAGAGAGTTAACACCATAATATCTATTAATGAACCGATGCCGATGAATCACAAACTCTTTACAGAAAACAGTATCGTTTGTGAGATACATGGAAATATTCGTTTGATACACAAAAAACCGATCCAGCACTTACAGTTTGTGTAAACATAAATAAAAATTATACGATGGAAAATGAGTAATTTTAATTATAAAATAAGTCGAATGAGTGTTCTTTCTAGGCCTACGAAAACGTTGGAGCATGCTTAAAAAGTAAACAAGGAAACGAATGTAATTGAATTATCGTTAAGATTATACTTCAACGGTAACGGTAACTTTTGCGCTCGGTTTTCGCCAATATTCCAGTAAATCAGCGAGAGTCAGATTTCTTCCTATAGGCTTGTACGTAGAGGTGTTGTTGAAAGAGAAAGTGACATTTTTGACAGCTTCACATCGTAATCCCTCGTGATTACCAGCACACTGACAGACTGGCTCATCTTTCTCGTTTAGGGAACAATTGCCGTCGTTAAGACAATAACCATGACACGCGTACACTTCACACCTCTCTCCTGAATAACCGGAAATACATCTGAAATAATCAAAAATACAATCATGCATACTGAAACTTGTTTTATATACGGAGACGAACACAAGGAGAAGAACATGTTTACCTGCACGTAGGAAGTCCATCATCAGTAATACTACAGTTCCCTTGGATGCAGTAGTTCAGACATTCTGATACCTCGCATCTATCACCTATATAATCTCCTTTACATTCACAGACTGGCTCACTGTTTTCATTCACGGAACAGGTGCCGTTATTCGAACAATATCCGAAGCAAACGCTGTCTTCACATCTGTCCCCTGTATAGCCGACATAGCAACTGAAATATCAAAAAGGTCAATAATTTTTATCGAAAGTACTTTAAACAAGGAAATCATCAGAAGTAATAGAATAAGTTTTACCTGCATTTAGGAAGTCCGTCATCGTTGGAACTGCAATTACCATGTAAGCAATAATTGTGACAGACTGAAACTTCGCATTGCTCTCCGGTGTAACCAGGTGTGCAATTGCAAACAGCTGTCTCACTAACGTGTACGCCGTGAACACAAAACAGTTCGACTTCTGTTGTGTATTCTGTCATTGGTTCTGTTTCTGTTGTCTGATCAATATTCAGGGTGGTTACTGTAATTGTTTGTATCAGACTCGACAGAGCTTCACAGTTCTGAAGGCCTTGAATTTGATCTTCTATTTTGTAGTTGGTAGCTATAGCAAGCTGTTTTTCAATATAGAACGCACTTATCTTTTCGGCTTTTTTGCTTTTAATGGCGTTCTTTGGTATTTGCCAAACGGAATTGTAGCCTTCGCTACTGTTCACCCAGTACAAGTAATCTTTTGACACTGTCAATTCTTTTGCTGCAGAATAATGCCCATCTTCATAATAATATATTATAAGTTCGTTTTTTCCGTCCAGATCTGCACGATTCAAAAACTCATGTACATAGGAGTTACCCTTACTAAATCCATCAAAATAATTAATCTTCCGGGTTTGTGGGTCAATGACCAGGCTCAACACATCATACCAATCGTATGTTTTATTAAGAATCTTCCTCTCTGAACCATTGAATCGAGCTCTCTCAATACTTGCCTTATTATTCTTATGATTTGTGTTGATCCAGTAAATGTACCTGTAAGTATAATGAACACTGTTAAATATCAAGAAATGGAGCTGATCTTGATTTTGAAACTGTAATTGGTAACGTACCCTGTACAGCTATCCACGGCGATATCACGGGGGGTCCGGTCATCCATCTTGATTAAAAGATTTCCGTAAACATTGTTAAGGGATCCGGATTTTAATGAAATCCAGTTTATGCTGTTATCATTAGTATCAGTAAAGAACAGTGTTTGCGTTGCCGGGTCGAGGGCAATTGAATGAATATTTCTACCATTTCTCTCTATGAAACATGTGTTTTCTTCGGAAAGCAAGTTGAAACCACATATAGCGTCGTTGTTACTCTGTTTATCCACATACAGCATCAAGTTGTTGACTTCATGGTAAGCTAACGCCGTGAGGTTTCGGGAGATTAAATTTACGGTGTTTGTCTTAGTTCCGTTGGTATAAAATATCAGTTGATCTCCTGCGCCCACCGCGATGTCTGAAACAAAACATAACGGCTAAATAAATGCAATCCTGACTATACAATTTTTAATAAGGCCAAATCCGTGTTGCTTATATATTAAGCTGTTCTGTTTTGTTTCAGACCGATGTCTGAACAGCTAAATAAACGTTATCCTGGCTTTAGATGTAATAATAAGTCGGGCCAGAACGGTAGGAAAAGATGTGCGGGGGGGGGAAAAGGTTCCGTGTTCGGGATGAATACTTACGCATAATACGCATCCACTGTGTTAATTACAAATAATAATAAACTGCCGCAAAAAGAAGTTTTTATTTCTCATTAAGTTTCATCATAGGAGCCCCAGTCTGTTAAAAGCTTTCAAGGACCTTAAAATTAAATCAACAGAAGATCTTTAAGTAATGTATGTAAAAGTCTTTATATCTATCATCGAAACTATTGCGCCCTAATTAGCTATGATATTTAACACCGTAGAGGGGCATCGATCGTCACTGGACACATGTCGGACGAAATCGCCGTCGAGGTGGACCGCGGTGAAGGTGGTGTGGCGATCTGATCTTGTTTGCGGGGCGAACATGACCCGATATTGCAAAGGACAGAGAGGTTTGGAAAGAGATAGGGAAGGCGTTTGCCCAACAGTGGGACACGCAGGGTGAAGAAAAAAAAATTAACACAAGATAGACCAAGAAGTCGTTTTATAGAACAACACAAAAGCTAAAGATCAAAAGTTATACCCACTCTCGGAACTCTTTAATAGCTGTTTTAGGCAGGGTGTCTTTCCTGATGCTCTCAAGCAATCTATAGTTATTCCCATACACAAGAGTGGTAGAAGAAACTGTGTCAATAATTATCGTCCAATTTCACTACTACCTTCGCTGTCTAAAATCTTGGAAAAGATTATTAATAAGAGGCTCATAAATTTTTTGGAAAATAAAAAGTTACCTTCAGATGTCCAGTATGGCTTTAGACCGGGAAAATCGACAGACGATGCTGTACACAACTTAACAGATTTTATCGCAACGAAATTGGATGAGAAAAAGAAATGCCTGACAATTTTCCTAGACCTTGCAAAGGCTTTTGACACAGTCTCTTCTGATAAACTTTTAGCAAAGCTAGAAAACATGGGTATAAGAGGATCGGAACTGCGCCTTTTTAAAGACTACCTTAGTAATCGGACGCAAAGGGTAAGGATAGGCGATACTGTAAGCGGGGAGAGCTCGGTTATTTTCGGAGTCCCTCAAGGTAGTATATTGGGCCCAGTGCTTTTCCTCTGCTATATAAATAACCTATGCAAACTTAATCTCCAAAACTGCAAAATTACCTCATACGCTGATGACACAACTCTTACCTTCTATGGTGACACCTGGGACGAAGTTTTTAAATATGCCCAGGAAGGCTTCAACACGGTCTGCCACTGGCTTGCCTAAAACCTTCTGACTCTAAATACCACTAAAACTTTTTATCTAACTTTTTCTTTACGGAACACTCCCATCCCATCACACAGTATAATCGCACATTCTTGTCCTCGACAAACCGCCTTATCTTGTAACTGTCCACATATTAATAAAACTAAATCCGTTAAGTACCTGGGTGTAATACTAGATGATAACCTAAACTTCAACGAACATATAAGTAATGTCTCCAAGAGAATCCGTATGCTTACTTATGTCTTTAAAAATCTTCGGCACGTAGCGGACTCAAAAGTCATGCGAACTGTCTACCTTGCGCTATGTCAGTCTGTTCTCACGTACTGCATCTCTTCATGGGGCGGAGCAGCCAAAACTCACCTCCTTGAACTTGAAAGAGCTCAAAGACTCATCCTAAAAATCAGCCTTTTCAAACCGCGCCTTTTTCCTACGACTGACCTGTATCAACAAGCGGAGGTTTTAACGGTTAGACAATTATACGTCCTCGCTACTATACTTAGACAACATACATCCCTCTGTTACAGTAGTTTTAATCCAGTTCTTAAAAGAAGGCGTTTTCACCAAGTCTGCCAAGCGAGGCCGGCTAGGACTAGTTTCAGTCGATACTTCTTCTTTTTCCAAGGACCGCGACTGTACAATATTGTAAATAAGCTGCTTACAATTTATCCTGTAACGAAAATTGAATGCAGGCGTAAGGTCTCAAAATGGCTCCTAACACTTACTTATGACGAAACGGAGAAATTGATATCCAGTTACAGAGAAGTATAACACACAAGCACAACACACACACACACTACACACACACACACAGACACACACACACACACACACACACCCAAAGCATCACATGCACAACTCGTATACCACATCCACATAACCACTACACATCCTCAATACACATTACGAACAAAATCACAAACTTAGCTAACTCCCAATAATGTTCGAGATAAGGAGAACAGGAGACCCGTAGCACAGGTTTTACTTAGTATGGGCTCCTGTCTCCCCTCTTTAAACTTGCTAAAATATGTTATTCTGTGTACATCTTAATATTTGTGGGAGAAAATAAATAAATTTATTATTATTATTATTTCCTATATATGAAAAATATTACCAAGAATCGCCTATTATTTATAGTTTCTGTTTTCGTTATCTTTTTTCCTGTTTTTCATGGACGTACAGTTAATTAAGTGTTTTTCAGGGTTTCCTACATATAATGTTAATTTACACTGCTAATTTCTAATAATAACGTTTTGATAAGATAATTGTTACAAATTATTAAAAATTAATGAATGACGTTCCACGCGAACATCAAACTGAAAAACATTATATGAGGAAATAATATCTAAAAATTTTTTTAGAAGAACATCGTCGACTTGGGTTAACTCGAAATAGAAGTTTATGAAATTGTTGCATATGGCTCAATAAAACAAGTGGTTGTGGCAAAGACGTCGTCGTAGACAGAGGCGTCTCTAGCCCTTGTGGCGCCCGTGTGCAACCAGCACTCTGGCGCCCTCTAGTCTAGTAGGAGCGGGGTCAAAATGGAATACTAACAGTTATATTTTCTAACGGAAATTCGGATGCAAGTGGTGCAATTTTAAATGATGTCGGGAAGCAAAAAGTTTTTTCAGGAAGGGGAAGGGGTTATAAGAATAAAAAAATCACAACTTTCTAGTTCTTTCAAAAATATTTAATTGAAAAACTATTATAGTTACATAACAAACAGGACGCTCGTACACACAAATATATATATATATATATATACACACAAATGTATTTACAAAAAAGTTACTTTGCGAGCTTTTGCATCAGCAAAATTTTCAGCGATTTTTTTGAAATCTTTAACAATGTCACTAACTTTAATTTTGATTTCATGTTCAATACAAGTTATTAATGATAAAGTCAATCTACTTTGCGACAATGTTGATCTAAGGTAGTTTTTAATTATTTTTAGTTTAGAAAATGACCTTTCGCTATGTGCGACCGTGACTGGAAGTGTCAGGTATATCCTCAGTGCTGTGGGCAGATTTGGGAACACTGAAATTAATTTATTCGTAAAATATCCAACGGCGTAGTGGAATCATCAATAAAAATCGGTAATAATTCGATTTCATTATACATAGAGCTCGAATTGTTCCACATCTGAAGAGCCAGCATGGCAAATATTATTTTCTAAATTAGAGCAATGTGTTTTTTTTTGTATCAGAGTCCAAATCTTTCCAGTTTTTCAGTTTTTGAAGAAATTAAAAAATTACATTATTTTCATTCAAAAGTTCGAACCGTTCGTCGAACTTAGTAATTGCGGTGTCTAACAAATAGTAATAAATACCTTAGTATACTAGTACGTACCATATTAAAGCACTTTAATTTACCTTGTTTGTTCCGCACTGCAGTAGGATAAACAAAAATCTAATTAAAATAATCGAAAAATCCTAGGTCGTATGGGTACGAGTATTTAACTTCGATATCTTCACTATCTATCACTCGATGTTTTGTTTTTTTTTTCATGAATTTCGCTAGCTGCTTTTGATGACCTCCAACCTCGAGGTATGTCGCAATAATTGTGCAAGCAAATAACCAAATCTTACCTTTTATATATTTTTTATAAAAAAAAAGCCGATTTACTTCATATTTACATGTTTATTCAAAGATGATACTTAATCGAATTGCATCAAGGCTTATTTCACAAAACTACGGTGTAGCGGTAAAACAAAAATTGCGGCACGCGTACACAAGCCTTTGAAAATGACCGCCGCACGTCCCTGGGAATTTTAATTTGAACTTTATAGCATTCTAATACAGCAGAGTTAACAATGATTGTCGGCGTACGGCGTGTTGTGCAAAACAAACAGGTGCCGAAGGCGGCACGCGGCTTTGGTAGCGATGCGACATTACGCCAATTTAATCTTTAATTATCTGTTTTAAGGCTGATTTCACGTTGAAACAAAGTTATTGTGTAAATTTAAATAGAGTAGGAAAAGGTAGCCTTGCTTTGCTACCGCGCGCCCGGCGTCGACGGGATGCGGCGGCGGGTGTGCGGCGCACACGAGCGCAGGGTCTTTGAGAGCGCCGGCATCGACGCATCTTTGGAGGTGTCGCATTAGAGGGCGCAGGGCGCTCGGCGCCCCCTTAGACCCGGCGCCCGTGTGCGCCGCACACCCTGCACCATAGGTAAAGACGCCTCTGGTCGTAGATTTAAAACTTTTTTGGACCAGTGGCTTACCACGACAACCACTCCAAATGTACTAAACGACCTATAATAAAATAATAACGTTTTTAGTAGTTTTGTTTGTATTCTTGTTTTCGAATTTATAATTGTTGGAAATAAAACCGGCTTAGCGCGAGTCGGACTCGCGGACAGAAATTCCAATTTTATATTCATAATACATACATACTCGTATTATCATTTATTCATTATGTCAATTTACATACATTATTCCGAAAAGTCCCATTTTTAAATTTTCGTTCAAAGTTCTTTTATGTACAACTACACATTTACTGAAACCCACATTTTTCAGAATTTTCCTCCTGTTTCTTTTAAACAAGTTAGACCCCCCCTCTAAGTTTAATAGAATTTTTACGCACAATTTTAGAAACGTATTCATCAACTTTTAAGTCGTAAGTTCCGTACTTATTTTGAGTCGTTTCGGCGGTTTTACCCAAACAATAAAGTTTTGCCTACATGGGACGCGACGGCAGAGGCCGTCACAAGATATCGTGCGGTGTGCTACAGGGCACGGTTCTGGGCCCTCTCCTGTGGATCATCGCATTCGACTTTGCATGTTCCTAAAGTGAGTGAACCTGACGTGTTATGCGGACGACACGCTGATTACGGCTCGAGAAAGTTCGCACAGGGAGGCAGCGTTGCTAGCCCTGGCTGCAGTCTGACAGTCAGAAGCCTTTGCTTTTCATGGCACCCGGCGTGAGACGCCACTTAGGTCACACATCGTGGTTGGATGAGCCCGGATCGCTGTCGAGCCAACCTTGATGTACTAAGGATTGGTGCTCGACATTTGTTGGGACTTTGGCCACTATTTTTAGCAGTTGTGCCCAAGTTGATGGATGCAGCAGCCCGAGCACTGCCTGTATGCGGTTGTCGATAAAAAACATCGAGAAAAAAGCAAGTCTCTGTTAGACAGAGATTTGGAGAAAACCGTACAGAGAGAATACTGGTAGGTTGTGGGGAGACTTTTGCCCGGAAGTGGGAGAATGTAGGTTAAAATAAACTGTGAAATCATAATGCTGTTTTTATCTTCACCAAGCTTTGACGTCTTCCTCTTTTTCATTTTTGTAACTTATTTAGATAAAAAAACACATGCGCGACATGATGTATATATTATATCCTTTCGAAACATCGTTACGTAATAGTAGATTGTATCTTAAGAGAGCAAAATAATATTTTCACGGAGAGGGCGCTTTTTTGAATCCAGAGCGAAGTGGGAGGGATTCTTAAGTCGAATCCTGAACGTACGTTATTCAAAGTACCTACGTCACCCGAGCCAAAATAGTAGATTATACACCAAGGGGATAAAGTAGTGTTTTATGTAGCGGGCGCCGTATTGAATCCCGAGCAAAACGAAGGATTCTAGCGTTAACTCCCGAGCTGAGTGAGGGAGTTAAGATAAGAATCCTGAGTGCAGCGTGGGAATCAAGGTCGCCCAAGACGAAGGCACGTTTATCCCCGAGGTGAATACTCTACTTTTCACACCATCTACGAGACAATAAAAGCAGTAGTACTAGAATCAAGTAATCCGGAGTCAAATCACTATCGTCACTCGACATTTTTGTGAGAATTTGCAATATTTTAAGTATTTTGTTGGTATAACAATGAACAAAGCAAAATTCAAAAGAGGCGCGAATACTGAAAATTGCTATTTTCAGTATTCGCGCCTCTTTTGAATTTGTGTTCTATTTTTCTTTTAATTATATTCTATCTCGTGGTGGCCAGTTCGATTTTCGAAAAATTAATTTTTTAGTGCAGATCATAATGGCGAATGCCCTGACGTGACATTGGCTGAATGTACAAACCGTGCGATGCCAAAGTAGAAGAAAAAAAATTGGTGAATGCGTGAATATTCAAATCACATTATTGACCAGCGGGTCATAATGAAATTCAGTATAATATTATTGCCCTGCTAGACCTTAGCCGGCCTAGCATGACCGCCGTAGAAACGAGCTATGTCTACGGAAGAATCGACAATTTGACAGATATTTATATCGTCCCAAGCATGGCGATAGTAAGAATGTAGAAAAGAAATGTTTCTTTTCTTCAGTCGACACAAGTCTACAACGTCGAGCATGACGACCATATTTTATTTAAAACAACTTGCATGACCTGTGTGCTGTAATGCTGTGCTGTAAATTTAAAAACAAAATATTTTTCATCACACTTGCACGTAAACAGTGTCATAACATACAGGTTAACTTGGCTGTAATGCCCCATATAAAACCCTAGGGCGGTAAGTATTTTTTTTTAATTTACAGCACTGCATCACAGCACACAGGTCATGCAAGTTCAAGCAAGGAGTTTACACGAAATTGAAAAATTGTTTTAAAATGTTATTTAAACAGGAATTTCATTCAATCTCGCTACATGTTATTTAATTACTCAACTAAATGTTCTAAAATCTAAATAATCGATAGTTTTTTGTATCATAACGTCGATTTTTTTTTATTATACTCCGTCATGGCTGTATACCTAGGTAAGTATTTGCCTTTAACGTTTCTGAACAAAACATTCGTATAATCTGTGGTGTGGGCAAACAGCCCGCCATCCGCAAATCAGTTCACGTATTTCGTAATAATATGTGCTGACTTGTGTATATTCATAATTATTAACTCGCAAGTGTGATGAAAAACATTGTATGTTTCACGTACAATGTTTTTCATCACACTTGCGTAATAATATGTGCTGAC
The DNA here is from genome assembly GCA_963082945.1 of Cerastis leucographa. Lineage (NCBI taxonomy): Eukaryota > Metazoa > Arthropoda > Insecta > Lepidoptera > Noctuidae > Cerastis > Cerastis leucographa. Next base: position 5,431,282 of record OY720359.1, read on the forward strand.
TTATGTATATTCATAATTATTAACTCGCAAATGTGATGAAAAACATTGTATGTTTCACGGGCGGTACGGGAATTACGAACCTCGACTCAGAAAGCCCTCAGTCTTCGACTTCGGGCTTCTACTAGAGCCTCGATCGTAATTCCTTACTTACGCCCTTAATACACAATTTACTATTTCATCCCATCTATTCGAAAAGGACGAATTGGTTCGCCTTTAAGTGCACCCAAAGGTGGTGTTTTCTATAAGAAACTTTTAGCAGGCAGTTATGAGTTTTTAATCCTCTTTATTTCAAAAAGTGCGCCGCAATTTACTTTGCCGCGCACTTTTTGAATCTGGAACATCTTAGTGTTCCGCGCCAAAGAAATCGAACGCAAATATTGTTTGAATAAAGACTGGCTGGTACGACGGCCCATTCATAGTCGCGCCGCCAGCTGAATAATAAATTTTCATAATTATGAAAATGTCTCAAATGTAAATATAAGTTTTTAGTCGTTTTATTATTACATACTATTTAATTTCAATTTAGTTGTTACTCTATCTTTAACTAAATAATAGTATTTCAATAAAATATGAGGTGCCTTTTATTTTCTCATAGTGGGTGATGAAAAGTAGAGTGTATCACTCGGGCGCAAAATATATTTTTGGCTCGGGCGACGTACTGGATCGCTACGTTCAGGATTCTACTAAAGAATCCCTCGCTAAGCTCGGGATTCTACTCTAGAATCCCTCACTTCGCTCTGGATTCAAAAAAGCGCCCTCGCCGTAAAAATGTTATTTTGCTCCCTTATGATATCATACAATCTACTATTTCATTACTCATACTCTGAAAGTAGATCTGAAGTTGCCTGAAGAGCGGGTTGAAAGTAATACTTTTCAGCCCTAGGGAGAATCGCTTTCAACTGACAGATGTCAAATTATTTAAAAAAAAACTAGTTCTATTTTCACATTTTTATTGTACCATGTTCCAACTTTCTATGCAGCCACGATGTAAAATTGAAATAACTTAAGTTAAGTTTTGATTAATGGATATATACAGGGTGAAATTGAATAGATGCGACAAATTTAAATATACAATAATACGTGTTGTCAACAAAATTTAGAACATATCAAATATAAAATTAAAAAAGAATCTAACAGTGTTACGAAAAACGTTAAAATAATTAAAGTATCAAAGAATTTCGCGTACTACCGTTTTCGCGTAGTGGGCACGATTTAGGTATACATTCTCGCTATGAATGAATCGCGCCGCCCCCGTCCGCCCGCGCATCTCTTTCCCGCGCGCACGAATAATAAAAATTTTGTGAAACCAAATTTCCCTTCATACTTTTGTCGGCTGAGGACGATCAAAAATACAATAAAAGTAAATAGTAAAACAATGTTTTAGTAAGAGGTATAACCTGAATAATGTTTGTTACAACAACAAATCAATTATTGTATTTTTGGCGTATTTAAAAAGTTGGAATCATAGTATTTACAATAATTATTAAGTATTTACACTAAATCAAATCAGTACACTTACGTGTATTTTAATAATTGCTCAAAATGTCCACCTCAGTTTTGTAAACACAATTGAGCACGGGCGCCGCGAATTGTCCTTAAGTTTTATTAATTAAAGTTTGTGATTTTACAGTTTCGAATGCACTCCTGATTTTTTGTTTTTAGCTCGTCTGTCCATCATGTTTTGAGTGATTCTTAGAATTCTTCCCAATGAAGGTGGGACATTAGGATATTTTAGCCGAAATCTTCGCTGCGTTTCACGTAGATTTCTTACGGTGTTGTACCACACGACAATATCAAGATACTGTACGTTTGTTAATGGTTCACAACTATTTCGTCTCGTCCTAGGCATTGTTATGACAAACACAAGACAAAAATACAAATTATTCGCAATACTTAAAGTAGGATTTGCGGAATGCGCGCGCGACCGTGACCTACAAACGTTTTAGGACGACTAATGAACTAAGGAAGGGTGGGCGGCGGGGCGGTCGCCGGGAAGGGATGTCGGCGCTGGCGCTCATGCGAGGTTTGGCAACGTCGCGCGATACTTACACTTGAAAATAGGCAAAATTAGGTAAATGACGGCTATGAACGGCAACGGGATTATTGTGCACTGCGATGAGTAGGACGAGATTTTTTGATACTTTAATTTTTCTTATTTATTTTGCATATTAATTTATTTTGCTGGAGTACCGATAATTCGTACTTAAATAAAGATAATAACATCAATGGACCATTTTAAAGCGATAATCACGTAATTTTTTTTTAACGATTTAGATTGTAGAAAAAACAGTTTATAATTACTATGTTACTGTAACTGAAGCTCCCATTTCTTTTTGTCGCATTTATTCAAAGTCAGCCTGTATTTTTAAAATAACTTTATTTTAATTTAGTTTCAACAATTTCTTTAAAATAACATATATTTTTTAAACAACATTGATTTGGGCAAAATATTTACCATTTTTTCAATGATAAAAATGAAAAATAAAGGCTGAATAGCTGGCTGGCCACAGAAAAAAAAACAAAACAGGCGGGAAAGCGGCAAACGGATTTACTCATTTTTTCTTTAGCTAATTCATGTTTTTATTTTTACTTTCCTTGTACTATTCGTAATGAAAAGCACAGTGTTTACCTCGGGTTAAAGACTTATTTAGTCCCTCGAACTATTGGCCAAATCCCGTCTCGGGACTAAATAAGTTACTTTCACCACTAGGGTAACAATGTACTATTTCATTACTCATACTCTGAAAGTAGATCTGAAGTTGCCTGAAGAGCGGGTTGAAAGTAATACTTTTCATCCCTAGGGAGAATCGCTTTCAACTGACAGATGCCATATTAAAAAAAAAAAAAACTAGTTCTCTTTTCACATTTTTATTGAACCATGTTCCAACTTTCTATGCAGTCACGATGTAAAATTTAAATAACTTAAAGTTAAGTATTGATTAAAGAATATTTATATTTTTAAAATAACTTTATTTCAATTTAGTTTCAACAATGTCTTTAAAATAACATATATTTGGGCAAAATATTTACCATTTTTTCAATAATGAAAATGAAAAATATTGGCTGAACAGCTGGCTGTCCACAGAAAAAAAAAACTAAATAGGCGGGAAAAGTTGTTGATTCATGTAAAACAAAATTTACTAATTCATGTATTTTTTTTACTTTCCTTGTATTCGTAATGAAAAGCACAGTGTTTACCTCGGGTTAAAGACTTATTTAGTCCCTCGAACTATTGGCCAAACCCCGTCTCGGGACTAAATAAGTTACTTTCACCCCTAGGCTAACAATGTACTATTGCGCCCAAGTGGTACGTACACTCTACTTTTCATCAACCACTATGAGAAAATAAAAGGCGCCTCATGTTTTATTGTTATTTAATTATTTAATAAAACATAGAGTAGCAACTAATTTGAAATTAAATAGTAACTAATAATAAAACAACTAAGAACATTTGAGACATTTTCGCAATTGAAAATTTATTGTTACAGTATTATTGTAGATTTTATATTCTGCGTGTTTCATGAAATAATGTCCGAATCTGGCTCATCTACACTAATATTATAAAGAGGAAAGATTTGTATTTTTGTATGTAACGAATAAACTTAAAAACTACTGGACCGATTTCAAAAATTCTTTCACCGTTAGAAAGCTACATTATCACTGAGTAACATAGGCTATATTTATTACTAGAAAAAAATAGAGATCCTTAGAAATCACTACTTAAACCAACTCAAGGTGTAAAAATGAGCCTTGAAAAGTCTTCATCGCATGCGCTGCGGAAAATATTGATGATAGAACAAAAAAATGTTCTACAATATTATAGAACATATTAATATCAACAAAAAACTTCACGGGAACATATCTCCAACTATTGTAGTTATGTCACTATAACTACTATTTTACATTTTAAAAGTTGATAGAAATGCTGATCGAAATCAGACCATGTTATCCATACCTTAGTATTAATTCTTATCCAAATAAACTATTTCGTATTCAAGACAGTTTCAATAACTGTTAATTACTTTTTGAATGATTGAAATCGGACATTCCATTCAAAAGATATTACGAAATTAAAAATATCTATACAGTATGTTAGTTAAAACGAGGGACATATTCAAACCCATACATGCTAACATGATACTAATAAAAATATAAACAAAAAGAAACACTGATAAATAACAGACAGAACCATACCAAAATTTTCGCAAATGTCACGCAACGTGGTCGTGTATACACCCTTGCGCTAGTGACTTAATACTATGGCAGAACATGTGAGCGGGTCAATGACTCTTAGGTATAATCCATTTTCCCTTCATACTTTAAACTTACCTGGCTTAGGGCAGTCCAAAATATCTAGGCACTAAACAAAACATAAAAAAATCTTATATATACGTTATAGGTTTTTTACATATTTGGGACGAGAATCGAATACTGAATACCCTCCCTCAATTTGTCCCTCGTTTAACCTAACATACTGTGTAAACAAAAATTACACGCTAACGCGCTGTTGTGGCTCCACGCAGCGCAGCGAGCAACGTGGCGAGAGAGATGGCACCGAAGTGTGGGAGAGGGGTGTTCGCCTATGTAGGTACTCCATTATGCTATTGATAAATTCAGAGCCCTCCCAGCATGTGTAATGGTACGAGACTTTTGATAAAGGAATTAAGAGACAATGTGATTGTAGCGGTTCTCTGCCCTTTCTCCGAAAATTGTTTGCCAGATTTTCATTTGCTTACTAACGTTTCCCAGAATTTTATTTCGCCGAATAATCGTTTGCCAACTTATCATATCATTTTGTTTTATTTCCCAACCTCACAGTTACCAACTGTACGTTTGGTCTGATTTTCATAATGACACTTTTTAAAATGCCAACTTTTTCCCCTGGCACCACTCCCATGAAAAGGTAATGCACCGTTGTTGAGAAAAACCAATTATTGTAAACTAACCTCAAAGCATTTTACATTCGCCTAAAAATCGGACAAACAATTTTCTGCGAAAAGGCAGGACACCGATTGTAGCAACTATCATCACGGGCCCGCGGCCGGTCAGCTCGCTCACATTCCGCGGATCCCAATGATACCGACGGATTTGCCTATAACTTTTAAAAGGTTACAATTTCCTGTAAAGATATCGTTTGCCCTTACAATAAATAAATCCCAGGGACAAACTTTCTCGATGGTTGGCATCAACCTAAGGAAAGAGTGCTTTTCTCATGGGCAATTAATTGTATGTTGCTCTTTCTCGAGTAGGATCTCCTGAAAATCGTTATTTTGTTATCACCTACAAATATTCGTACCAGTGCCAACATACTGTACAGTGAAGCTATAAGGTAAACTATTACAAAATAAAAACGTAAAGACTTAAAAGTAAATATAAATAAAGAAATAAAAATTACATGAATAAAAAAATTACACCCCCAAAAAATAAAATATGTAACATTTGAGTAGGCTTTCGCTTGGCAGCTGGATCAAGGGCTTGATGCAGAAAGCAGTACTTCTGGAAACGGCGCGTATTGTTAGGAGGTTCCTCTCTCAAGAGCCCTGAATACCGGTAGCCCGGACCCTGTTCCCGATGCCGGTGGGCTACTATTTATTATTTTTTTAAATGATATGAATTTTTTTTTTGTATTATTTAAAAATGCAAATTATATGGATTTAAGTGAATAAAGGAAAATATATAAAACAAAAAAAAAATACGTTTTGTTTATTTTGAACATTTGGAAAAATGTAGTCATGTACGTTTTAATAAGCATATTTATAAGTTAAATTATCTTTATTTATCCCATAATGTTTAAAAACATTTGGAAAAATTTAGTCATGTACGTTTTAATGAGCATATTTATAAGTTAAATTATCTTTATTTATCCCATAAGGTTTAAAAAAACAGACCACCCGTGCGAAGCCGGAGCCAAAAATATATTTTGCGCCCGAGTGATACACTCTGCTTTTCGTCACCCACTATGAGAAAACAGGCGCCTCATATACTATTGTATTATTATTATTTAATAAAACATACAGTAACAACTAAATTGAAATTGAATGGTATCTAATAATAAAACAACTAAAAACTTATATTAACATTTGAGACATTTCCGCAATTATGACAATTTATTGTTATTCAGCTGGCGGCGCGACTATGGGCCGTCGTACCAGCCAGTCTTTATTCAAACAATATTTGCGTTCGATTTCTTTGGCGCGATTATCTTTGCGGCGCACTTTTTGAAATAGCGAGGAATCAAAACTTATTACTGCCCGCTAAAAGATTCTTAAAGAAAACACTACCCTTGGGCATGTGCCTCCAGCCTCATCTTAAGAATTATAATGGATGAGAAAATCTTGCGCAAAGGTACGTAATAATTTCTAGTTTTGGTAAAATTTCATGATTTTCATGCAAAACGCAAGCATATAGCAACTAGCTATAACTCGAGCTTTTATAGTAACATATACAATAATAGACTACGTCTCTCGTACTCACCCCAGGAGTGCGCAACCCCCACGTACAGTGCCACCAACGACAGCAAACATTGCGCTATACACATTTTATTCTTCCGAAATATAAAGTTATTTTAACTAGAGAAGGTGGAGTGCCCTCCGATGGGGACCGCTCCAGATATATTAACACAAAAAATTCAACGCCGGTGTTCCGCGAAGTCAACAGGATAAAAATAATGGTCTGTTATCTCATACCTTAGCTTGTAGTTAGGCAAGTACCTACTCTGCAAGTTACCTAATTAGTGAGTAGTTATTTTTTATTACAGAAAAAAATATTTTTTATTAAGGTGGGCAAAAAACCCATGTTTCCTAAGAAAGGTTAAACTAGGGTTTTCCGAAAATACTGCGAGGATCGTCCGGAGGACGCGGTGGAGCTCTGCTCCGCCTGGTCCGAGCACCGCCGTGTCCTCGTAGTGGTGTAACAAACGTGCTTGCTCCTCGTGATAAAAGAAGTAAACAGATTTGTACATTAAAAAAGGTTATTAGGGGAAAATGAATTTAATAAATGATGATATGAAAAATACAATATTATTTAAAAAAATGAAGGGCAGGTTAACCAGGAATGATTTGAATGTCTCCTCAAATCTCTGAGCGTCATAGTAACTGACGACAAACATCCAGTTGTAACACGTGTGTAAATATGTTTTCTTTCTTTCTTCTTTCAGTTGTAGAAAGCTGGCTTGATCAAGATGAGCTTGACCACGAATAACTTGATGCAGGGCGGCTTGGCAGGACCCACCAGCAGACACGTACCGCCCCAGTGCCAGGCTCGTCAGTTCACAGAGCAGCTTCCAACAGACACGTACCGAGCCCCAGTGCCAGGCTCGTCAGTTCACAGAGCAACTTCCAGCAGACACGTACCGAGCCCCAGTGCCAGGCTCGTCAAACTCCCAGAGCAGCTTCCTCACAGCAGCTAGCAGCAGCCACGGCAGCACCAAACGAAGACCGCTCCTTGACTCCAAACTCTAGACATAGCTGATTTCTTAACTTCAGACTAAACTGATTTCTTGTCTCCAGACTGAACCAGGGCATCCGTCAGAAATCCCTTTTATACCCTGATCCTCCGTTTCTTTCTTCAAATTTCTTTATCAGATTCAAAACTGCTGCGCTCTAGTAAGACGCAACCTGCCAGTATTCAAAGCAGCCAGTAACAATTGGTCAAAAACCTTGCGCATAATATTTTTATAAATATAACTCAGAATATCTTTACACTGCAAATATTCGCAATTAACTATAAAATACAACAATTGAACTCACGAATTGATGACAATAATTTTTAGTAATATATAATCTAAATGAAACCTTCATAGAGAGTTTGGCTGGTAACAATTAAAAATAAAAGTAAATGACAGCTGACAAGTTCGATGTAAACAATGTCACAACAAAGAAAACTAAGAAAATATTTATAAAAATGAACAATTCGTAAAATGCTAATGTAAAACCAATAAAAGTATGATTATGGATGATAAGTGTGAGTATAAAGTATCTGTAGTAAGCAGATACTATAGTGGCGATTGCCTTCGCTTCCTTTTGCAAAGCAGTCATGCTAGAGATGGAGGTGGCGTTCCGTGAGAGGGAGAAAGCATCACGTCCCAGCCGCCGCGAGAAACGCCCTGGGTATCAGAGGCCACCCAGTGGCCCTCGGCCAACGTAGGCACGGGCCTGTGGACGGTGAGTAATGGCTAGCTCACCGTCAGACCGTCTTATGATGACAGGCCGTGTCGACGGCGCGTTCGTGTTCCACGAGCGCCTAAAGCAGTTGTCAGCAAATCGGAAGGGGTCCGAGAGGGCCGATGTCTGCCAGGGCTTGCGAGACTGTTCGAAAGATATCTCTTTCCATCATGATATCATTTGGGTTTTAGTCAGTATAAGTCTGACACTCCCTTCCGCTCCGCCCAAAGCGGGAGGAGTCATTTGATGATTTCCCATTACAACGATTCCCAAAAATTAAACAGGACAGTAAATTAATAACTAAAAAAATAATTTAAAACCAAACTTTCGAATGCAATTACACGTATTGTTACCTTTCGCATTACATTGTAAAGCCAGGTCTTAAATCAAATCTCTTAGCGAGTGATTGACACATTGTTTATATGTCGGCATTTTCAAAATGTGGTGTGGTCAAATAACTTTTGGGCATTAAATTCTTGGGCTTCAATTTTTACACGCCTACAGCGAAACAAAAGGAGGGTAATGATTTTGACCGGTATGTCTCATACATACCAGTGAGTATGTATGTATGAAGTGTATCTGCTAAAACTTTGTCACACGACTCCCATCTATCCTCCAGAAGTCATCGGCCATAGATTATTGCTATCCGTGCGAAGCCGGTGCGGGTCACTAGTATAATATATTATAATACTTAAGTTTACGATAACGGTTTAACTGTCAACTTTTTCTATTGGGGTTTGTTGCCCAAGATCGAAGCCCTAGCGGTTGCCCTACTCGCCACACCTGTGGTCGCCACTGAGTGGGTGTTAGTTTTTGTGTTTTAAGTTGCGGGTGTTACTGTGACGAAATATTTATTTCAAGACAGTTACAGTGTATACAATAAAGAAAGTAGAAACAAATGAGGCATGCATTATTCAAGGGATCTCTAGGCAACATATTCGAGATTTGCGGTCCAACAGGAAAAGCCTTACTATCCTTAACTAGTTAATTAACAGTTGCTTATTAGTAACTCTTAATTAGCACTGTACGAGTAGCATTTGCACTACACTACAGTTTGTTCAAAACAACAGGCTTGCATTTTCAGATAAGGAACCTTTATACCATACCTTTGTGTTCCTATTCCTCGAGCGGTCGCTAGCGGTGGACGCTCCATCTTCTCCTGGAACAACTTAGTATTTAAGAAGTATAAAAAATGAGTATAGCACAATGTTTGCTGGCGTTGGCGCTGTACGTGGGGTTTGCGCACTCCTGGGGTGAGTAAATTTTAAAGTTTTCCAAAAACTAACCCAGTTGGGTGAACAACGTAATTTTGCGCAGTAGTTCATCATCCAGATGATTTTTAAGATAGGGTAGTAAAGTGAGAAAGCAAACGTTTTTAGGAGACTATCCTGATCTTTTTATGAATTGCTTAGTGACAAAAATAATTATAACACCTCCTTTTTGGTCGGGGGTTAAATAAATAAAGTAGGTTTTTTGGCACAAGCCACAAGTGCACACAACATTAAACAAAAGTAACAAAAAAAAACTTACATCGAAACAAAACAGGGACAGGCAACAAACAACTACATATGCAAGTGCATTCATGGATTTTTGGGAAAATGGCACTGTTATACTTAGAATTGCTAATTTTGACATTTTTTAATTATGTCAATCGATTAAATACTATTCCAGACCGAGGTTGGATTACTTCAAAACACGAATCGCACGAAACTATTTGTTTATTGATGTTAAGTTAAAACTGGGTATATATCGAAACCCAAATTGTTGTTTCAGAGCTTCTCAGTTATAATTACTGCAACACGTTGTTTTCCGAAGGATCACAAAAAATAACCTAACAGCCTAATAAGTTTCTAGGTAAATGTTAATTCTTGTTTAAATAGTTTTAACCAGTCAAAAGTAGTTTTGACGAGGTACCTATTCCATCCAGCGCACACAAAAAGTGAGTTTTTGTGAACTATCGATTTTTCAATCAAAGTAATCGTCCCTCTCTATCTGTGCACTTTGTGAAATAATTTTGTTGCTCTGTTATCGGGCTCACTTTTTGTGACCGCTGGATGTAACACCTCGTTCTGAGTGATTAAAAGTTTTGGCTGGGACATTTACCTACATTTTGCAAAAAGTATCGGATATATTTAACCTGTCACAGCTTATTCCGAATATTTTGTTTTTGAAATCTTTTTCAAATTGAGTTTTTTTTTGCATAATTTTATCCTCTTATCTTTTACCACGTTCCTTACGTCATGACCGGTATTGGTAGGAGGGGGTGGGAGTAAACACTTTAAAGTTGCTTTAAAGGTATAATTATGGTTTAATGGACCTGACGGCTAACCACCCAATTTCTTCATCAAAACATGTGACGCCTCGTGTAATGCTTTGCGTATAATTTTTAACAAATGTTTGTGTGAGGGTTGTTTCTCCCACAATTTGGAAACGTGTGTTTATTACTCCTGTACATAAAGCTGGTGATAAGAATAATGTAGAGAATTACCGCCCCATCTCAATCCTTTCCACGTTGTCTAAGGTATTTGAGAGTCTTGTCCACAACGCCTTATGTCCCCATATACAAAAACTGATTATACCCGAACAACACGGTTTTGTCAAAAGTATTTCAACCGTGACAAATCTATTATCGTTTGCAAATTAACAATTTGTAAACACTAATAGATTAGTCACGGTATTTTTAAAAAATGGATCAACAAGTTCAAGTAGACGCTGTCTATACAGACTTTCAGAAAGCTTTTGACAAGGTGGATCATTCACTGCTTTTAGAGAAGATTGCCTCTAATGGTATTCGTGGTAATTTGCTGCGATGGTTCGCCTTATATATTTTTAATAGGACCCAAAGAACGGCAGTCAATGGACGCGAGTCTGAGCCAGTTGTTGTTAAGTCTGGGGTTCCACAGGGGTCAATTTTAGGTCCCCTTCGTTTTATAATATTTATTAACGACATTAAAAACTGCTTCCAGAATTCAAATTTTTTAATGTATGCAGACGACATAAAAATCTATAGATCATGTAAAAATACATGAGACTGCGTTCTCTTACAAGAAGACCTAGATAGGCTTTATGAGTACTGTATTAAAAATAAACTGTTTCTCAGCCTCCCAAAATGTCATACTGTTTCATTCACAAAAAACAAGAGTGTTCTCTTCAAAAAACAAGAGAAAAAATACACTACAATTATTATATTAATGAAGCACACTTGGACAGTGTTGCGAACGTCCGTGACATGGGTATCACATTGGATTCACGTTTACATTTTGACACACATGTTGATAACATAATAAACAAGGCGTTTCGTATGTATGGCTTCGTCATGCATTCATTTGGTGACTTTGTGCGGCCCTCTACGTTCTTACTATTATACAAAACTCTGATACGCTCCCAATTGGAATACGCCATCCAGATCTGGAACCCTTTCTACGACCAATACTGCTCTAGATTGGAAATGATACAGAAAAAGTTTCTGCGGTCTATGAACTATAAATGTTTTAATTCCAAGGTTTCATACGTGCAGTTACTGCAGCGATACTTTGTTCTGAGTTTGGAGTCCAGCAGACTGCTTCTGGGTGCAATGACACTATACGGCTTGTGTAACAATAAATTCGACTGTATTGAACTCAGTAATCAGTTATGTTATAGAGTACTCAGAACTGTGGTTCAACGGGCGGTGTTCGTACCCCGACTGTTCCATACTGCCATGTGCAAAACTAACGCTGAAGTGCGCGCACCTCTTCGTCGCCTTGTTGAGTCATACAACACCCACTTTATGGAGCTTGACATATTTTACTCTATCCAACCAGATGTTTAAAAAAAAGAACTATAGATCTTTTGTCAAAAAAGCTGTAAAGAGAAGGTTAAAATTTAATTGAGTAATTATAAATTTTATTTTGAATTAATTTGAATTGCATTATTTTGAACTAAATTGAATTCTACTGAACTGATTTGAATTATTTATGAAATATATTTAGCTCAATTTTATGGAAGAAAATGGAATTTAATCAATAATTTAATGGAATTGATATAATTTGCATTTAATAATATTGTATTTAAATGGAAAATAATTTAATTAATTTATTACCCATTAATGACAGCCATCACAGAACGCTCTGTACTCTGTAAAATCTGCTTTCTACCATAGTCCTGAACCATTAGTCTGTTATCCTTTTGTTAATAATTATGTGGATAATATGTGGTTATTGGGTTGCATGCCTGATAACTCTAGCTTTTAAGGATTTTTTGTTTTCTGTAGCATGTAACTGTTTTATGTACCTAAATAAATAAATATACGAGGGTAAAGCTTCTAAACAAACCTGTCCGAGTCAGGGTGCTCCTGTCCGGAGTTCGCTTTGCTCTCTTTTATACGGGGTGTAAGGGACACCGACGCGTAAACGCATACCACGTACCCAGTAGGTACATCATTCTGAACGATAGAAATTTTTCCCCGGTAATGTGAAAAACAGCTGTCTTCTACAAAAGCGCAATACCTACACGGTCAAAATGTTGGAAACAGCTGATTACTGTTTTTGAGTGGTAATGGTAAAATAGTACATAAAACCTCAAAAATACGGCGTCAGTCGGGTTTGACGAAATAAATACCAAAATTATAAAATCTTGTGCTTATCAATTATGCAAACCGTTGAGCTACTTGATTAACTTATCGTTCCTAGAAGGTATATTCCCAAGCGCATTAAAGAAATCAATAGTCATACCAATATTTAAGAATGGAGATGAATCTGACATGGCGAACTATAGACCTATAACCTTAATTCCTATAATATCAAAAGTAATTGAGAAAATAATGTTAAAAAGGCTGTACGCATATGTCGATAACTATAATTTGCTAAGGCGGGAGCAATTTGGATTCAGGAAAAATAGCACTACGTCTTTAGCTTGTTTCAATTTAATAAAAATAATAACTGAGGCAATGAATGACCACATACCCGTAGTAGCAATTTTTCTGGATATGAGTAAAGCCTTTGACTTTGTTGATCATGAGCTATTACTTAGCAAATTGGATAAATATGGCATAAGGGGCAAAGCGAATGACTGGATTAAATCGTATCTAAGTAATAGGCGTCAATGTGTGCAAATATCAAAAGTCATTGATGGAAACAAAGTAGAATATAAATCTAGCTATAAAACTAACGCAGTTGGAGTACCCCAGGGTGGCGTAATGGGATCGTTTTTATTTCTGCTATACATCAATGACCTTCCCAATGCAACACGACACGAAACAATATTATTTGCTGACGATACGACACTAATAATAAAAGGTAATAACAAAATTAAATTGGAACAGGAAATTAACGAAGCAATCAAAGACATAATAATCTGGCTTAATAATAACAATTTAAAAATCAATATAAATAAAACAAAAATAATTCAATTTCAAACTTATAAATCAAACTTTCAGAATCTGAGTATAAAATATGAAGACAGTATCCTAGAACAAGTAGTAAACACAAAATTCTTGGGCATAATAGTGGATCAAAACTGCAATTGGAAATCACACATCAACTACGTATGCGATAAGCTAGAAAAATTCGTATACGCCATAAAACGTCTTCGATCAACTGTGTCCGTAGCCGCAGCAGTCACTGCATATCACGGATACGTATCGTCTGTGTTGTCTTATGGTCTGATACTATGGGGCAATTCAGTTGAAGTTTCAATGGCATTTCGGGTACAAAAAAAGTGTGTTAGGGCAATAACTGGCGCCTGGTTCTTGGACAGCTGTAAACCCATATTTAAAAACCTCCACATCTTACCCTTATCCTGCATGTACATCAAGGAACTATGCATGCTAGTAAAGCAAAACCCGCACTATTTTCGCATGCAATCAGAAGTGAGCCACAAAAAGGCTTCTGCTAGAAATAAGTACAAAAATGAACTAAATGTACCTCAATGTAGACTGCAAATATTTAGGAGAAATGTATATGTAAATGCCATTCAGGTATTTAACAAGTTACCTAACTCATTTAAGGAACTTCCCATCCCCATGTTCAAGAAAAAGCTGACCAGTTGGTTGTTGGATAATTGCTTTTATGACATTAGCGAATATATGGAATACTGTAACAATCCAAGATGACATGTACCTACTTACTTACTTATTATCGTTATAATAAGTAAGTAAGTAGGTACCTTTTTAATTTTAATTCTAATAATATTACTAATTCATATTGGACTTATTGTATCAAATCTTAAAATGTATTGGACTGTAAATGACATCTGAATATTTGTACACCACATCTTGTGGTAGAATGTATTGAACTGAACAAAATACTAACACCATACTATGTAAAACTACATTCTCACAAATAAATAAATTCTAATTCTAATTCTAATTCTACATTGTTACCCTAGGGGTGAAAGTAACTTATTTAGTCCCAACACGCGCCAATAGTTCGAATGACTAAATAAGTCTTTAACCCGAGGTAAACACTGTGCTTTTCATTACGAATACACGCAAAGTAAAAATAAATAACAACATGAATTAGCTAAAGAAAAAATTAGTAAATTTTATTTTACATAAATCAACGACTTTTCCCGCCTATTTTGTTTTTTTTCTGTGGCCAGCCAGCTATTCAGCCATTATTTTTCATTTTCATCATTGAAAAAATGGTAAATATTTTGCCTAAATCTATGTTATTTTAAAGAATAAAGTTATTAAAAAAAATTAGATTCTTTAATCAATACATAACTTTAAGTTATTTCAATTTTACATCGTGGCTGCATAGAAAGTTGGAACATGGTTCATGTCCTTATTTTTACTTTCCTTTGAAAAAATAAAAATCAAAATCAAAAGTCATTTATTCAAACTAGGCTGATAATCAGCACTTTTTGAACGTCAAAATTACAAGAGACAGTCCCCCAAAACGCCCGCGCTTCGCCACTTCCTATTGTTTTAGCTGGGAAGAAGAAGTGGCGGAACAAACTCCCCAGCAACACATCTGTCTGTTAGGTTAGAAGAACCAGATTCTATACAAAAGTGTTCAAGTTTATATACGGACCAACTAGTTCAGCCAGGTTTCAGCCAGGTTTCAGGATAACTAAAGTAGACTCATCTTTCATGGGGTATTGTTTAAAATGTTACAATAAAATACCTCCCCCCATTCTGCAACTGAATGAAACGAAATTTAAATCTTGCATAAAACGCACACTATGTAGGCAAGCATATTATAAGTTGGGGGATTATATTGATGATAAAAATGCTTGGCTCAATGCTGGTCCTGCTCCACAACCATAGGGGCAATCGGAATCATCTGAATTACGTAGTGAAGTTATTGTGAAAGCTGCAGAAGATTGTAAAAATATATTTGCATTGTATAGATTCAATCTCTTAGTATTATATAATTGCATAGCACATGTGTGAGTACTATGTACTGTAAAGCCACCAACCTACATCTTTCATTGACGCGAAATTACCCTGGTGGTTGAGTGAATGTCATGCTCACTTAAATGTCACGCTGATGGTGGCGGGTGTGTCGGGTCGTTTAGTTCCCTTCAAAATGGTTGAGTTGAATGATGGCTGATACATGCGTCATGTTCGTGAACGGGCGCTGTCAGTTGTGACTGGTCATCTCTTAGCTGCCACGGTTTATTTTAATTACTTTATTTTTAATTACTGATTTAATCTTTTACTCTGGACGCTCTTAACTTGCCCGTATTTCTACATTGTTCTCACATATTTGTAATTCTTAACATGAATGATGTAACCAAGATTTTGTAACATATTTTGATTTAAAAGAGTGTCCATGGAGTTTCTTGCCCGTTCTTCTCCATAGAGATCTACGCTACGGAATGGGCAACTACAGTACTTTCATAAGTTATTATGCCTTGTGACTGGGACTGTAGCTTCGCGTTTTATTTTGTTGTTTTTGACTTTCAAAAGTGCCTGTAATGGTCTAATTGAAATAAATGCTTTGACTTTGACTTTGACTTTGACTTTATAAACAAGGAATCCATTATATCAAATTAATGTCACATGTCAGCTAGCACACACCAATAATAAAACAAAATATTAAAAAATACACTCAAGAATAAATAAAGCCTCCAGACATAAAGGGCGTGCCCGCTTACACGTGCATACAGACGAATAAAATAAAAATAAAGTAAAATAAAATAAAAAAAAATAATTAAAAAATAAAGTTAAAAAAAAAAAAAACTACGCGTGAGGTTATATAATACCAGTAAGCTAATTTGGAGAAAGAAAGAACATAAACATTGTCTTGAGTTCAACCCAGCGACCAACTATTCTTATCGTTTAAGTAGTCGTTAATGGAATAGTAGGCCTTTGAACAAAGGTTAGATTTCACTTTAGCTTTAAACACATTAAATGGCAAGTCTAAAAAGGAAGATGGTAGCTTGTTGTAAAATGTTATACCAAGCCCTACGAATGAATTATGAACCTTATGAAGCCGGTGAAAGGGAGCACGTAGTTTATGCTTATTTCGAGTGTTTATGTTGTGAATATCAGATCACTGTTTTTACAGTACAAATGGATATTTTGTCTAATATATAAAATGTTAGCTAAAATGAATTGTGAAGCCACCGTGAGAATACCAATCTCTTTAAAAAAATCTCTCAGAGATACTCGTGCACCCAGCTGGTAAATGGCACGAACCGCTCGTTTTTGAAGAACGAATATATTTTGGATATCAGCGGCTTTGCCCCACAACAGAATACCATAGGTCATAACACTGTGAAAATAACTAAAATAAACTAACCGTGCTGTATCAACGTCAGTATATTGTCTAACTTTTCTGACGGCGTATGCGGCCGAACTAAGTCTCCCCGCTAGGCTTGATATGTGAGGACCCCATTGTAATTTTGAATCTATTGTTATACCCAGAAACACAGCTGAGTCAACCGTTTTAAGCTCGTCATTGCCGAGAATAATGTTGGGACCTAGATTTTTAACATTAGGTAAGGCGAATTTAATACTTTTAGTTTTCTTGGCATTAAGAACAAGGTTATTTGTTGTGAACCGATCCGTGACCATTGATAGAGCGCTGTTTACTTCTTCAAAATCGTGTCTATTCCTATCTACTTTCCTTGTATTCGTAATGAAAAGCACAGTGTTTACCAGTGGCGGATCTGTCATACAACCTGAAAAGCCCGGCTTGCCTAACACAAGTCGAACTAAAAAAACAAAAACATTCCTTACAAAACAAAAAAATGTGTCAAAATAATGATAACATTAAATTCCGCGCGCCACGCGCCAAGCGATGCGAGGTTGCCTGATTTACACACTCACTGAACTATCTCTATTCGCTCGCATTATTATCGCGACGTTGCCAAAATGTTCTAATACCTATCTCCGATAGCTGCGCGAGCAGCGGCGCGACTCTGGCTCGCTCTAACACTATATAAAAGAGGAGTTCAAGCCTAGTGCGAGTCATACTTTCTCAGTCGCACTCACTGGCTTCTGTATTTGGCTTGTCGGACCTCTTTGTCTTTGCTAGTAAAATGACTCTGTTCCGATAAGATTATTAGGTATTTATTTTGGAAATTTGTATGGAGTTAAAAGCTGGGCTTTTCTTTGAATGTGTGCGTGTATGTCAGTGTAAGTTTGAGAGAGTGAATGTGTGTTTGCGCGCCAAGAATGAATGGGCAAGCAGCGCAAAGACCTGCGCGTAGCGCGAATTTCCATAGAAAGTAAAACGATTTCAAATTAGTTCATATTTGTTTTGAGCGATTACTGGTGCATCTCTTTGTTGTGATATTATTTTTTCTATTTCTTGTGATTAGTTCTCGGAATTAACTTTGTTTTGAAGTGATTAAAGTTTGTTAAAACTAAAATGAATTCGGAAATGTGATGGATTGAAGTGTGTGAAATCGTTACTGGGCAAGGTAAATAGTTTGAGTTTTACGGAAAAATATGTAAGATTCGATATTCAGCATTTAAGCAAACTATTTTGATAGGGAAACTTTAAAGATTCAGTTGATTAGTTTGTATTCATCACCTGAACTAAAGGATCTCAATATTTTTAATTTAATTGGTTTCCTACATGAAATTCCCTTCAGGATGCTTTTCAGGAACTTTTAAAGTTAGCACATTTATTTGTAATAATTCCCGCGACAAGTTGTTCCGCGGAACGCGCTTTTTCATCTTTGAAACGTATTCACACATATTTAAGAAATACACAAGGACAAGAGCGGCTTTCCGAATTATCAACGATTGCCTTATAAAAACAGCTGTTGGTAGAATTAAAACGTTCACCATCATTTTATGCTGATGTAATAAAATCATTTTTACAGAAAGATAGAGTTTTTGATTTAGAATACAGAAAGTAATTAAAGTAATTTTGTTATTCATTCAAGTGTTACAATAAAAGCATGCTCCAAAATCATTTACTGAAACAAATTTGACAACAAACGGCTTTTATCAAAGCCACCGGAGGTATATCATTGCTGATATGTATCTGTAAATCTATCTAGTAATACCATGCCTTCTGTGTGCTTTGTTGTGTGTCATCTGTCCGTGGTAAAGAAGAGAAGAATGAAGAGTTATGGCTGTTTACATTGTGAGTAATTACAAATATTTTCAACAATGTGTAGTTAGAAACCAATCTTTTGTTTGTGCGCCATCTAGCGGTCATTTGAATATTTGACCCATAGCGACACCGACACCGATCGAAGTAAACTAATAGACTCACAGTTCAGTTGTTACATTTAAGTTAATAGATGGCTCTTATATAATTTGCTTCATACTTGATATTAAAATAGTTGTTATTTTTTTACGGGATGTAAAATATGCAATGACACCACTGTTTGCAGTTTCATATTTAGGCATATTTATATAATGTGAAAACAAAAACGTTAGTAACCAATGCCATAACATAGACCGTTTTTTTTTAACCCTAATTTCGTATAGTTGGGCTTTGCCCCCGTTTCATCGGAGGCACGCCACTGGTGTTTACCTCGGGTTAAAGACTTATTTAGTCCCTCGAACTATTGGCCAAACCCCGTCTCGGGACTAAATAAGTTACTTTCACCCCTAGGGTAACAATGTACTATTAGTGCGTTATTGGCCTGGAATGAGTTGTTTTCATTAATTTTAATTGGAATGTTCCGCATGTGTAATATCTAATTAGCACGTTATTAAAAGAAGTCATGTATCGTGTAGGTAATCCTGAAAAACACTTAATTAACTGAACGTTCATTCATGAAAAACAGGAAAGAGGATAACGAAAACAGAAACTATAAATAGTAAGCGATTCTTAGTGATATTTTTCCTATTTAAATAAATTTGATATGGAGCAATTGTGTTATTCTTTAAAACGTTTCACGTTTTAGGGTTCGATTGTATAACAAGGAACCCATTTACCACCATATCTCACCAAGTCCACGGTTTAACTCTGGGTTACAAAGCTATAATTTGGCTTGGTTGTGTTACATAATATTAATCACACCCTGAAAGTTGTGTGTGTTTTGGATACCTTACTACACGTAAAGCCACTGTGTGGAAATTCGTTTCATATCTTCCAGACAATAATGGAGTTATGTTTTTGCTTTTTTTTTTATTCAGGGATGGCAAACTATTAAGTGTAATTGACCGTCGGACTGACAAGGTCTCGATTTCAAATCGAAGACACGCACCTCAGGTTTTTCGGATTCACGAGCATTGTATTGTTTAATTATATTATCACTTGCTTAGGTGATGGAAAACATCGCGAGGAAACTAGGATGCCTGAGTGATATTTCTCGACGGCATGTTAAGACAAATCAGAGGAAGTTGGGCACTAAACACACGATAAAGAAAGAAAGATTTAGTAATAAGAGATCCGCAGCGACTTAGATTATAAAATAAAATTGGTTTCAGTGTCGGCAGCCAGACCCCAAATTAAAATATCATAAGACATGATGCTGTGAGTGAACATAGCTAAAGTAATCGAAACGCGCCGTTTCTACAAACACACAAATAACGTCAAGTCTCAAAAATGGCGAAAACCGCCTTGATGATGACACTTAGGCAACCTTGTACCACATATTCACATAAACCTATTCGAAATATGTTTGTTTATTATGATCCCTAAAAAGATTTTTTAGGAATAACCAAATCTATCGATTCTGTACGGTTTTGGTCATGAGGAAAACATTTTGGTCTCGTACCAACATGTCATTAATGTGCTGCACTGAGCAAGAACAAAAGTTAAGCACAGCTTTGTCGGTGGAAACGGATCTGCAGCTCAGTATGCTAACATTTTGAGATACCTCGGTCTACACTGTGTTAAATATAATAGCTAAATATGGCGCAATAATATCGAAGATTAATTTCACATTATCATCTCTACGCAGACGACTTGCAGCTTTATCGCCATTTTAAACTCGAAGAGCTTCCGGGAGCCATCGATGCCATCAATAATGATTTACGAAACATCAGCCTGTGGGCTAAAAACTTTGGACTGTTAGTTAACCCAACTAAATCACAAGCTGTCATTATTGGCGGCAGATATTTTGTCAATTTATTGAGTCATCAGTCCCTCCCGCCTGTATTTTACGATGGTGTCGCTATAGCCTACTCCAAGAAAGTTAAAGACTTAGGTGTATTCTTGGACTGCAACCTATCTTGGCATGTTCACATTGCTGAAGTAAGCAGGAGGGTGTTTTGTTCGTATCGGTCACTTAAGCGTCTTCAGAAGTTCCTGCCCTTCCAAACTAAAATTACTCTTGCTCAATCTCTTCTTCTTCCTCTTCTTGACTACGCTGATGTCTGTTTCCTTGATGCAACTGAAGAATTTCTTGATAAGCTCGAACGTCTGCAGAATTTGTGCATTCGCTTCATTTTCGGGCTTCGAAAGTACGACCATGTGTCAGAATTTCGGAAGCAGTTGAAGTGGCTGCCTATTCGGCAGCGTCTAGATTCTCACACTCTTTCTTTTCTCTTTTCTGTTCTTCACAACCCTATATAAAGCTCCTTCGTACCTTCGGGAACGCTTTGAATATCTTGTACCTAGAGGTAAACCCTGTCGCTCATCATCATCTCTTCTCCTTCGTTTTCCTCCCCACTCCTCAAGTCGATATGATGGATCATTTACTGTTCGCGCTGTGCGCCTTTGGAATTCACTCCCACACTCTTTGCGAAATAGCACATCGTTAGACGTGTTCAGGAAAGGAATAAGAGAACATTTCCTGTCAATATGTTAATAATATTATGTAGTATTATATATGTATGTGTTTATATATGTATTAAATGTATTAAGTATGTAGTAGTTAATTTAAGTTTTGAATGAACTTACTGTTTTTGCACATGCTCGTAAGTTTGATAGAGGATTCTATTGCAAATCTCGAAATCGAAAAATGGTTTGCTGTAAGAAAACCCAATTCTGGGTTAAGCTCGCCGTTGTACATAAGTTTTTAAATTGCAATCTGTTTGTATATTTCTTTTTAATTTGGTGTGCAATAAAGAATAAGAATAAGAATTAATCTACAGACTTTTTCAGACATTCCCTAAAGATATTCTGTTGATTTAATTTAAACTTCTATTTGCGGCAGTTAAAATTAACACGCCCCCGCACGACCCCTGCAACACAGATTTGGCCTTATTAAACAATTGTATAGTCAGGATTGAATTTATTTAGCCGTTATGTTTTGTTTCAGACATCGCGGTGGGCGTAGGAGATCAACTGGTATTTTACACAAACGGAACTAAGACAAGCACCGTGAACTTAATTTCCCGAAACCTGACGGCTTTAACATACGATCAACTCCAGAACATCATGCTATATGTCGATACACAGAGCACCAACGACGCCATATGTGGCTACGATATATCTTCAAGAGAAAACAAATGTTTTATCAAAAGAACTGGTAGTAGCATTCACTCAATTGCCTTCGACCCGGCAACGCGGAAACTATTCTTTACTGATACTGACGATAACAGCATAAACTGGATTTCATTAAAACCCGGATCTGTTAAGAATGTTTACGGAAATATTTTAATCGAGATGGATGACCGGACCCCCCGTGATATCGCCGTGGATAGCTGTGCAGGGTACGTTGCCTATGACAGTTTCAAAATCAAAATCTGGTTAATTTCGTAATAATCAATCATTACTATCATTCAATGTATGGATATAATATGTAATTTACAGGTACATTTACTGGACTAACACAAATGACAGGGATTATAAGCAGAGCATGGAGAGAGCTCGACTTAATGGTTCCGGGAGAGAGATTATTGAAAGATCTTATGCACCTGTTCAGGCGTTCAGCCTGGTAATTGATCCACTTACTAGGGAGCTTTATTACTTAGATGGTATTCCTAATTCGATCAATACCTATAAACACGTATGGTTTAACCGCGCGGATTTGAATGGAAAATCCGAAAAAGTAATGTATCGAATACTTCATGGAAAATTTTCCGTTTTGGAGTTTACAATCTCAAAAAATTTCTTATACTGGGTGAACACTAGCGATGGCTACAATACCGTTTGGCAATTACCAAAGAACGCATATAATGACAAAGAACCCGAAAAGATAAGTAAGTTCTATACTAAAAATCCACTTGCTATAGCTACCAACTACAAAATAGAAGATCAGGTCCAAGGCGTTCAGGACTGTGAAGCTCTGTCGAGTCTGATACACACAATTACTGTAACTAACCACTCCCTGAATATTGATCAGACAACAGAAACAGAACCGACCACAGAATACACAACAGATTTCGAATTGTTTTGTGTTCACGGCGTACACGTTAGTGAGACATCTGATTGCAATTGCACACCTGGTTACACCGGAGAGCGATGCAAAGTTTCAGTCTGTCACAATTATTGTTTACATGGTAACTGCAGTTCCAACGATGAGGGACTTCCTACATGCAGGTAAAAGTTATTCTATTCCTTCTGATGGTTTTCTAGTTTAAAGTACTTTCAATATTTATGATTTACATTTTCGGTATTTCAGTTGTAATGCCGGTTATTCAGGGGACAGGTGTGAAGTGTACGCGTGTCATGGTTATTGTCTAAACGATGGCAACTGTTCCCTGAACAAGGAAGATGATCCAGTCTGTCAGTGTGCTGGTAACCACGAGGGATTACGATGTGAAGCTGTTAAAGATGTCACTTTCACTACCAACAACACCTCTACGTACTACTCAGCTGGGAGAAACCTGACTCTCGCTGATTTACTGGCAAATTGGCGAAAACCAAGTGCCAAAGTTACCATTACTGTTGAAGTATAATCTTAACGATAATTCAATTATATAAAATGGGTTCGTTTCCTTATCCATTTTCTAAGTAACTTTTCGTAGGCCCAGCAAGAACACGCTCTCAACTTGTTTTATAATTAAAAAATACTCGTCTAAACTCTTATGTAAAATTATTACTTATTTAAAATGGATAAATAATAATATTATTCATTACATTAAATTATACAATAACAGATTAAATAAAATAAGCTATTACATTAAATTCAATATTTGTCTATCATGTCAAAATCATCATATTAAAATCCAAATCAGTCAAGTAAGTATGTCAAAATTGTAAATAAGATAAATATAGCAACAACATTCTGACATTATCAATTAATATTAAAATTTTCAGATAAGAACTCGTCTATTGTATAATATGTTTTATCTACCAGTAGTTTAAAAAGAGCCTTTTTGAAATTACCTATATCGTCTAGGACTTTTATTTCTGTAGGCAGCTTGTTATAGATCTTGGGTGCCATACCGAAAAAACTTTTTGAGTAGAGTGCAGTGTTATGTGGAGCAGCACATATATCGTTGTTACTTCGTTTGGATCTAAATGTTTGAAACCGCTGAAATGGGTCATAAAAAAGTAATAAAAACGTCAAATCGGAACCGGCTCGACGGATGACGTCATCCCGCCGCGCGCCAGATGGCCGGCGCACGAAATGTTTTTTTTGTCGCCTCGTTTGTAACGCGAGTCATCTCAAGTGTTGTTTTTGTTCAAGCTAATGAATGGCTCTTTCGAGTTGCGTCAAGTGTTTGTTAACATTTCGTTTTTGTTTGTTTATATTTAGCGGTAAATATTGACGTAAGTAGAAAAAAAAAAAAAAACACGTTATGTGAACTTTACAGAGGTTTATTTTATAAAGTAAATCGATAACATATATATATTATGACTTTTATTGGTAGAAGGGTTCTATTTACGTACGCGAAAAATATAAATACATACTTCATAGTATAAAAATATTTATTTACATGCATAAGACTGGCATAAATATTTGCCGACGGCGAATATTTTTTTTTACCAAATTAAATAATTTATTACGACTAAACCGTTTAACGTAAACTTAAAATAT
Source organism: Cerastis leucographa (assembly GCA_963082945.1). Classification (NCBI taxonomy): domain Eukaryota; kingdom Metazoa; phylum Arthropoda; class Insecta; order Lepidoptera; family Noctuidae; genus Cerastis; species Cerastis leucographa. The sequence continues at coordinate 5,455,716 of OY720359.1, forward strand.
TGATATTACCTGAAAGCTATATTCATAGAGGAACTTATGTGTAAATATTAAGTTGATAGGTTCATCTACTACAGAAATATATGGGATTGATTGAAGGAAGTCCCGCTTACGTAAAAACGCACATAACAATTCTTGATTTTTTTTGTTCAGTGAAGTTTGAGTTAAGAAAGTTCATTATATCTAACCATTTTCTACAAGAAACGCTCTTTCCAATGAGGTATCACACATGTTATTCAATAACCATCGAAAAAAAAATACAAGTAAAAAAATATCACAAATCGGGAGAATCGACAAGTGACGTGGTGTCCACGTGGTGTCTTAAAGGGGGGGTTACACTGACTACACATCCACATCCAGGTTAAAAGCTATAGCTATAGCTAGTTCATAAATGTGATAATAATAAAAAAAAATGTAAAAAATGTAATGAGGTCACAGGTCCCAATCCCTTTTTCAATAAAAGAATGAAAAACAATGTGATGATTTTTATTACCCGACTCCAAAAGAAAAGAGGGTCATGTTTTTCGAATGTATGTAGGTAATTATTATAATTTACTCACCTGACTGCAGCTCCTACCTCTGAGGAACACGCGGGGCGGCACTTCTGGGGTTCCCGGCACCAAAGGGCACGGCACTCACACACCACACACTATACACCACACACCACACCAGCACTGAATCTAGACATTTAGGTGCACTGTGTTCTAACTTTATTGGTGGCCGCCATCTTGTTTGTTGACGTTTTGCTGTTTTGCCGACTCAGTTGAACAAGAATTATGATCTTATCACAAATTTTGTAGCTTTAGTATATGGTTTGCTTGAAAACTATTATCGAATAAATATACAATGCAATAGTTATTAGTTTTTACAATGAATTGGTCTCATTATTTAATAATTTACGATAGCTTTCCGCCAAATTCTAGAACCGTTACGAGTGCATTGAACCACCAACACAAACCATGTAAAAATTGAAATATCCTTAGCCTCAGGTCAAAACCCGCTTGCGCACACATCAAAAACATTCTAATTAACTATTTACATCAATAATTTACTTAAAAATACTCATCCACAATCAAAATAACTAATTAAATGCCGGAGCAAAACACACCGCGCGACTCGAGATTTCGTTCGTACCACAGACTGACTTTGACATTTTATTTTTTAATGAAAATGACAGATTCGGCTAGTGTTGTCGTATTTTTGGTATCAAAAAACTTACTAAGTTTCGTCTAGAAACGAGAAAAAGGATTAAATAAATCGACTAATAGAAAGAAATAGATATATTGTGACGCACTAGCGAAAAATGTTCTTTGGTAACTTTAGGGACCAGTTCCAGTTTGGCGTCGAAACATGTTGGTAACGCGAGTTACCAGTTCCAATTCGGCGGATGTGACGGTTACATTTCACAAATACTGCTGTCTCATATATGTAGGTACAAACATGGCAACGTAAGAAGATTATATTTTTTAAATAACGGAGCACAACTATCAGTCTTTTTCAATCTGAACATAGCACGTACACATTTCTTTTGCGCCCTAAATGCAATTAATTTATCAGTGCTGTTACCCCAGTATATTAGTCCGAAACGTAATGTTGATGTAACATAGGCTTTGTACGCTGTCAGAACTATGGAGTCATTTACAATTTTTGATAAATTATACAGCGCATATGAGTACTGGTTTAGTTTCTTACAAACATTTTCAACATGACACTTCCAGTCAAGTTTACTGTCCAATTGGAGTCCAAGAAATCTAGCAGTATTGGTTTCAGCTATTCTTTGGTTTGCATACAATATATTTAATTTAGGCTGTCTTGTTCTTCGTTGAAATAGCATGATCTGCGTTTTGCCTAAGTTTATTTTTAGTTTATTTTTATGTAGCCAATCTATTATACAATCTATTGAATTATTTATGTCATATTCGAATGATTCCAAATATTTACATGGGATAATGAGTGTACTATCATCGGCAAATAAAACAGTTTGATATTCAATGCATCCTGGTAAATAATTAATGTATATGAGAAATAACAAAGGTCCAAGGACACTTCCTTGGGGTACACCACACACTGTATATCTTACTGTAGACTCATGAGCAACTTCTATCTTAGATGTGGAGGAAATCCTATTTATGATTGTGACTTGTCTTGTTTCACTTAAATAACTTTTTATTAGTTTTAGTATATTTCCCCTAACACCGTATCGTTCCAACTTTCCCAACAGTATTTCATGGTCCACATGATCAAATGCTTTGGACATATCCATGAACACTGCTGCGATCGGGTTTTTTTGGTCAACATTATTGAGTATGTCAGATATTAATACATAAATTGCCTTATTAATATTTCTGTTTTTCCGGAAACCATTTTGTTCTTCAGAAAATATATTGTTTACTTCAAAAAATGAGTAGAGAGAATTAAAAATCACCCTCTCAAAGACTTTAGAAAGGATTGGTATTAATGCTACGGACGATAGTTTGCAATATTATCTTTATCACCTTTCTTGTAAAGTGGCCTAATAACAGTCATTTTTAATAAATGTTCGACGAATGTTCCCATGTTTCTCCAAAACGGATAGATCGGTTTAGAAACAGTTTTCTGTAAACAGTTTGCGAATTATCGGCGTTGGTGTATAGATACGTGTTATATTTTTAACTCACTAGGTGGCGCAATTCACAGTTTTTGCTCATTGATATAAATTTTTGAGCTTTTTAGATTTAAATCAAGCGTTACTATTACCTACCATATACAACTTGTTGTTTTGCATCCTCGTCAAAATTCAAGAGGTTGTCACAAAAGACATAAATAATTAATTAAAATTTCGGTACCAAGTTAATGATTTATATACGCTGAATTTTCGTTTTTTAAGTGTGGCAGTATATCAGAATAACCCCCTTAACGTGGTTTAGACAGTAAGAAATTGGCGAACAAACGTTTGAGATTGTTTGTATGTGTGAAAGCGCGGTTATAGGGCGATGATTCGACGGGCCGTGTTTAAAACACGGTTGGTTCACATTTACTGATATCAGTAAATAAGAAAAAAAAATACCTACCCATTTTAATACTGATTCGGGTCGAGCATCATTAGCATAGTTACCTCCTTAAATTTGACGAGGATGGAAAATAACACCTTGTGTAAAGTAACGAGACACATGAATGCTTTTCTTTCTTTTATGTGGAACAGAGATGATTGTTGCAGCCCGGACGGATTTTTGTTTAAACTCACGCATTTATTCTATGAGGGAAAGCAGAATCTTTGTTAAACTTTTAGTTCTTTCTAAGTCGGTGGTTTTTCAATTTATTCAATCGTTTTTCGATTACAACTTTTCCTTTCGATTTTTATTCAGACTGTACTCGTTTCTATGGTAGATCATTGTTGTGCTGATCGTTGATAGAATGTGTCAGCTGTGTCAATATGAATGGTAGGCATGTTTAGATCGCGCGTTCGTGCAAGGGTCTCTAGTGAAGTCGTCTGACAGTTATATAATTATTCGTGTTATTATTCAATAAATAGCAATTAATATACCTAAATTGTGTTTTATTTTCATTGTGCTCAAAGTCATAAGTACCGCAAACACTGTCTCATGGTTTGTATAAATATACTTCCTAGCTGAGCCATGCGTTGCAATGCCATTTTTCAGAAACGTTCCCTGGTATATGTAGAATAACGGCGTAATTCTATCATAATCGGTTTAGTCGTTTAAGAGGCTTGCCCTAAGCCTCCTAAACGACTACGTTAGGTGCTGCATCTTTAAAACTGGACTGATTTTAGCGGTAAAACACCCTTCAACAAGTCACATCGTAATGTCCTTCAATGTCAACAGCACGAAGTGCTCTCTCTCACTGGCACTATCACATCAATTCAGTTCATTATCAATTATCAACTCAACGGGAACCTCACATTGGGGATTTCTTTTACGCAATCATGAGCACACTTTAAAGTTCTATCTTCACTTCAACATTTCATTCCCCTTTGGCACAATAGATGCCAGAATCAATCGTTGCAGGCTAAAAGATCATGCACAGTTTGTCATTGACTGTACTTTTGTGTTAAATTACCACAATCATAATCAATTCAGTTACTATACGCTGAAAGCTCACAGACACAGGAATAAACAATACGTAACGTACTTAAGAAATACGCTCATATATACATCATCATAATCTTTGTAGCGGCACTAGAAAAAGTCATATAGCAACATAGTACAGGTGCCACAGCGCCTCAAATGAAAATGCTTGTATACATGTATTTTTTAAACTTGTGCTTAATTTTTTAATAAATAAAATCATCAGAAAACCACAAAAACGACACCTATGTCGAAAATTTTTACATCCGCCACTTTGGATTTTCATTTCGTCCCTACTATCGGCTTCAGTGCCCCCAAAAACCATGAAAACGAGACCCATGTCGGAAATTTTCACATCCGCCATCTTGGATTTTCATTAAGGCATCACCCATCAAAGTCGATAAGTTCCTTACGAATGTACCTATTTTGTAGCTGTTTGAAAAAGGCTCAGAACGCGTTCTGGCATTTTCTCGTTTCCAGAACGCGTTGTGGGCAAGTTGAAAGAGAGCCACAACACGAATATTCTTATTGGTCGTTTTAAAATTGCCACATCGCGATGTGGTTGGATTTTTCGCTCAATGAGCGCTTTTGGTCTTTGAGACTAACATAATATACAACACACAACATTGAGTCATACCTTATTCAAAGGATCTCTAGGGTAGGCAACATTATTATTTGGGATATTTGTTTCAACAGGAAAAGTGTCATAATCCTTGCCTAGTTCGAGTAGCTTATTAGTAGCAGCATTTGCTTGTACTTCAAAACGATAGGCTTGTGTTCTCAGAGACACCGCTATTTTTATCCCATCGGGTTTATGGTGTCTCTAATAGAGAGGAGTTCTGGTGTCCCAGCACTAGGATCATTATGGGCTGATTGTGCTAACAGAGCCCCTTAGTAGGGCTAGCCCCTTTTTTTTTTTTTTTTGCCGATGGGAAATCATCAAATGACTTCTCCCGCTCTGGGCGGAGCGGGAGGGAGTGTCAGACTTGTACTGACTAAAACCCACCCATGTTCCTTCTTCGCCCTTTGTGTTCCAGGGCCGCGGTATCTCTTTCGAACAACCTGCAGCCCTGGCAGGCATCGGCCCTCTCAGGCCCCTTCCGGTTTGCTGACATCTCCTTGAGGCACGCGTGGAACACGTACGCGCCGTCGACACGGCCTGTCGTCATAAGACGGACGGACGGTGAGCTAGCCCATTACTCACCGTCCACAGGCTCGCGCCTACGGTGGCCGGGGGCCACTGGTTGCCCCCCGACGCCCGGGGCGTCTCCCGCGGCGGCTTGGACGTGAGGTTCTCTCCCTCTCACGTTCCGCCACCTCCTTCGCTAGTATGACTGTTTCGCAGAAGGAGGCGACGGCATCCCATTCCCTCTCGCTCCGGACTATGGATTGAACCAGGGCCGGACGCGAGAGGTCACCGCCGCCAATCACCGCTACGAGGACACGGCGGTGCTCAGCCCAAGCGGGGCAGAGCTCCACGGTGTGCTCCACCGTGTCCTCCGACCGATCCTCGCAGTGGTAACACCCGGGCGTTTCCTCCCGCCCGATTCGGTGCAGGAACCTCCCGAAACAACCGTGTCCGGTGAGGACCTGCGTCAGGCGGAAGGTGAGGGCGCCGTGCCGCCTCTCTAGCCACTCCACAAAGAGGGGACTTATAATAATTTTTTTATTTTCAGAAAAAGACATTTTTAGGTTCACATATACAAATTTTGCAATAAAAAAAAAATGGGCATAACAGACATAAGTTTATCGTTGGTGCCTGTACTAATGAATAAAAATCATTGTATCACAGACACCAGCTCCTTCCAAAAAGTGTACATAAAAAAATAGAAAATAAATCAGAGGTGCTACAAAGTGAACTTCTAAATAAACAAACAGTAAATGTCATTTAAAAATAATGCTAAATAAAAAATTGAATAATAATGAGGTTATTAAATAAAGTAAAAAAAAAAAAAAACAGAGGTTGAATTAAAATTAATTAATTAAGCTACTTATTTACTTATGTTGAGGATGTGTGTGCATGTGCGTGTGCGTGCACGAGAGTGCACGGGAGAGTAATTCTGTATAAGTTGGTGCATGAGTGAGTGTATGTGTGACTGTATGTGTTAGTGTATGTATGTGTCTGGTTTTTAAATACATCTATTGGATTGGTTTGAGAAGATCTTCAGTCTCTCGGTAATTTAACTTTAGTAGGAGGATGTGTAGTTCTTTTTTGCACTTATTTTTTGTTAGCTCATGTATGTAGGATATTTTGTTGATACGGTTGTAGAGACGAGAACTATTTATATAAAAATTTCTACTAGCGAGAGCAGTTCTATGCAACTGAATTTCGCACACTATGTCCTTCCTGCGCTTGTTGTTTGGCTTATATGGGATTGAAGCATGCTTACGCAGGACGGTCTGAAGCACATAGAGCTGTCTTACTGTGAGAACAGAACATTGTTGGTACAAACTTACGGTTGGGTACCTAATAGGCTTCTTTAAAAGCACTTTTAGGACCGCTCTTTGCGCTCTCTCCACTCGCAGCATACTAGTGGCAAACGTGCCTCCCCATGCCGGTATACAGTACATTAGTATTGATTGAGCTAGGGAAAAGTACACTAGCTTTAAAGTGTCTAAGTCAGCAGAAGATCTTAATTTTTTGAAAATGTACAGAAGTTTTCTTGTACGGGAAACTATATTTCCTATATGATTTTTCCAGCTGAAATGGGAGTCAATTTGAACTCCCAGATACCTTATGTCGGTTGTTCGTATGAGAGGGAGGCAGTCACAATTGGGACTAGACTGACGACAGGTGTGAGCAATAATTTTCAAGGTGTCCGATGGTTGAGACGCGGAGGAACCAGAAAAGGCTATAAATTTTGTTTTAATTGCGTTAAGGGTTAACAGGTTATCGCCACTATTGTGGCGTGCCCTGCACATGGTTGTGACAGCCGCTGTCTCCATGTCGCCATGAGATCACGCCGCAGGTCTGTCCGCTGAGCGACAATTTGCCGCGAACAAAAACGAAACCTATGTCAAAAATTTTTACATCCGCCACTTTGGATTTTCATTTCGACCCTACTATCGGCTTTAGTGCCCCCAAAAACCATGAAAACGAGTCCCATGTCGGAAATTTTCACATCCGCCATCTTGGATTTTCATTAAGGCATCACCCATCAAAGTCGATAAGTTCCTTACGAATGTACCTATTTTGTAGCTGTTTGAAAGAGGCTCAGAACGCGTTCTGGCATTTTCTCGTTTCCAGAACACGTTGTGGGCAAGTTGAAAAAGAGCCACAACACGAATATTCTTATTGGTCGTTTTAAAATTGCCACATCGCGATGTGGTTGGATTTTTCGCTCAATGAGCGCTTTTGGATTTTTGAGATTAACATAATATACAACAAACAACATTGAGTCATACCTTATTCAAAGGATCTCTAGGGTAGGCAACATTATTATTTGGGATATTTGTTTCAACAGGAAAAGTGTCATCGTCAATCCTTGACTAGTTCGAGTAGCTTATTAGTAGCAGCATTTGTTTGTACTTCAAAACGATAGGCTTGTGTTCTAAGAGACACCGCTATTTTTATCCCATCGGGTTTATGGTGTCTCTAATAGAGAGGAGTCCTAGTGTCCCAGCAGTAGGATCATTATGGGCTGATTGTGCTAACAGAGCCCCTTAGTAGGGCTAGCCCCTGGACCCATGTGTGTCACAGGCCAGCGTCCTCGACCAGTGACTGTGCTCTGACAGAACGATTGGACAGTATTGATTTTCTATTTCTAAGTTTTAGTAGATGGCAGTGATGTGACGGCAAAGATGCTAAGGCCTCGCCTCTCAGACCTACACGAGGTTGTTAGTTCAAATCCGGGCCAGCACCAATTTGACATTTTCAATTAATATCTACTTTCTAAGTTTATTTTAAACAATATGCATGTCCTACATGGATTAGAATGCTAATCCACATAACGGGGCTGTTTTGTAAATCAACTAGCGATTGTAATGCAGATATTTATACAATCCATCAACATGCTGATCGGTCAAGGATGAGATCGTGAGGAAACGCAAACCCAAGCACGCTCGTGCCTTTTCTGCATGAAACGAAGCCTTTGTGGAACGTAATAATAGGTTGGTATTATTAGAATTACAGTTTAAGTGGAGAACAGTTACAGGAACGGGAACGGGAACGGGAAGAAAGTGAAGTTGAAATTGAGCTAATAGTGACCAAAAACACTCAACTCAAGAGCCAGCTAGCAGAACTTCACACCCAGCACACTGATATACTGGACCAGCATCACCATCTCCGTCAACTAGTGTCAGATTTTCAGCAGTACCATGACGCTCATGACCAGGCACTGAAACATATCTCTGAGCTAGACGCTAAATTGTATGAGGCACATAACACCATTGCCTCCATCAACTCTCTGAAAGCCAGCAAAGAGGTTACTAACACCAATAACCTGTACAATGAGCTGATGGATAGTGTATCTCGACTGGAGTGTGAGCAGCCCACCATAACTATAGACCTAACTGGGAACGATACCATAACTAAATGTCCAATTCTAAATAGTCATAATAAAATTAAGAAATACATTAAAATCAATAAAAATATAAGGAAGTATAAGAAACTTTTAAAGACTCAAAGTGTATACGGTATGTTAGGTTAAACGAGGGACATATTGAGGGAGGGTAATCAGTATTCGATTCTCGTCCCAAATATGTAAAAAACCTATAACGTATATAGAAGAATTTTTAATGTTTTGTTTAGTGCCTAGATATTTTGAACTGTCCTAAGCCAGGTAAGTTTAAAGTATGAAGGGAAAACGGATTATACCTAAGAGTCATTGCCCCGCTCACATGTTCTGCCATAGTATTAAGTCGCTAGCGCAAGGGTGTATACACGTTGCGTGTCATTTGCGAAAATGTTGGTATGGTTCTGTATGTTATTTATCAGTGTTTTTTTTTTGTTTATATTTTTATTAGTATCATGTTAGCAAGTTAGCATGTACTATTATGGGTTTGAATATGTCCCTCGTTTAAACTTACATACTGTATAAATATAATGTCAACCTAAGAAGAGAATCTAGAAGCTTAAAAAACCAGTTAAATTTATGTAACAGTAGCCTAGAAAGTAGCAAGCATATGTATGATGTTGACATACAGAGCCTTCAAATGGAATTACTGAGTAGGGAAAATACACTAAAGGATTTTTTTTGTAAGTATGAGTGTAGTCAACAGATGTTGAGTGAGCGTATGCAGGAGGCGTGTGAGTTGGTGGACCTGTTGAAGTACAATGCAGAGAGGTATGAGTCGCTGACTAATAATCTCACCTGTAGTTGTGCTGCCCCTCCGCCACCTCACTTGCCACAGCATGTTGCTCCTACTGCTTTACCCATTTTAAATCATACTCTAGCAAGTGTGAACACCATCTAAAGTAATATCTTAGTGTATTCTGATAGATTAGGAACAGGTTTTGGATCCTTGTTAAATAACCGCTCTAAACACACAGTAGTGAACCATTGTCAACATAACCTGCATTTTAATGAGCTTATCAATAAAATTCAACGTACACAATTGAATGAGCAGACCACAGTAGTACTATTAATTGGAAATAGTCTAAATATATCTAAAAGGGACACAGTTAATGGTATCGACGCCCTACTTAAGTTAAGATTAGGCAAATTAATTTTATGTGCATTGCCATATTCGGGTAATCTAACTGATCAAGAAAATGTTTATATTTCTAGTTTAAATAACCTGATGCATATTTTATCATGTCGTCATAGTGACCGTCTATTGTTTTTTTGATACTAACAGTTTTGTTAGAGATTTAGTTTTGATTTGGGATCATATGTTTCTTCCCAAAAAAAGTCAACATTTTTTGGCTTCATTTTAGCATATTATATACACGCAGTTATTAATGATTTAACTAAGACTAGGTTAAGTGATGAAACAGTATTATATTGTGTCTCCAATAATACTGTTATTGATTCTTTAAACTATTAGAGCCGACAAAAGAGAAACCTGGTACTAATATTTTACTTTATCATCAGAATATAAATCGCTTCTCCGGCAAAATTTTAGATGTGGAACTGTTAGTTGATTAATTCCACATGGATATTTTATGTTTCTGTGAAACTTGGTTAAAACCAGATAGGATGTTGTTTAATGTGAATAATTTTTCAGTTGCCAGTGCGTACAACAGGTCCTCAGTGGGTGGTGGTACCCTGATACTTTGTAATAGCTGTCTCAGGTATAAAGAAAGGAAGGATATCACTGCTTACTCTGTTGATCGCTTATGTGAGGTAGCATGTGCAAAGGTTGAAGGTCATACTGTCTTATGTGTTTATAGACCACCAGCATCAAACTTGTCATTATTCTTGATCACAATGGAAGAAATATTAAGTAAACTTTTCACAGATGATAAATTAGTTTTTGTTTGTGGTGTCTTCAATATTGATCTGTTAGTCAATTCACCAGAAAAAATATATCATGAAAAATCTGTGACTTCAAATCAAGTTTTTCACACTTAAAAGCTCAAGCAAAATCTCAAATAATAAGTAATAAAATTGGTAATTCTAATAATAAAATAAAAACTGTGTGGCAGGTTATTAACAGAGAAACCGGATAGATAAAAAAACTATTTTTGATTAGTTAGAAGTCGCTGAGACACTAGACAATTTCTTTACCAACATTCCGTTAGAGGTCACGAAATCTCTCCCCTCTTCAGTTGAATTAGCTGAAGGCCTTCTTAAGAAGAACTTCACAAAGGAACTTCCAAACTTTAAATTTAAACCAGTATGTATTGCCACAATCAAAAACGCATTCAAAAGTCTCAATATAAAAAACAATGAAGGCTTATGGGGGATTTCCGTCAAGGTTCTTGAAAACATTATTGACTCTATTGCTCCTGTCCTAACAGGCATATTTAATCAATGTTTGGACAGCGGCAAGTTGTTCTATGTTTCATCAAGTTCCTGACTTGATGAAACATAGTAAAGTGGTACCAATTTTTAAATCAGGTTGTAAGACTGATCCTTCTAATTATAGACCGATATCTGTGCTTCCAGCATTGAGTAAAATCTATGAAAAAATCATGCTGGACCAGATGCTCTCTCACTTCAACTCTAATGTCTCAGTTTGGTTTCACGAAGGGTAGGTCAACAACGGACGCGGGAGTTAAACTCATCAGTCACATTCTAGAATCCTTGGAGAATTCCCAGGACGCTATTGGCATTTTTTGTGATCTCTCAAAAGCGTTCGATTGCGTCGACCACAACACACTGATCTGCAAAATTACATCACTACGGAATTCGTGGTGGTTTCCTATTTATCAAACAGGCAGCAAAAAGTAAATGTAAATGGGGCGACGTCCTCCGGGTCTATAGTAAAGATGGGCGTGCCCCAAGGTTGAATTCTCGGGCCTTTTCTATATCTTGTTTATATTAATGATCTCCCTTATATGATGGCCAAAATATCGGATATAATTCTATTTGCTGATGACACTTCGCTAATTTTTAAAACTCATAGAAAAGATACGGATCTCATACATGTCAACGATAGTCTAACTGTTCTCTCGAAATGGTTCGCAGCTAACAATCTTTTACTGAATGCGAACAAAACAAAATGTCTTAAGTTCTCTTTACCAAATGTAACACAACGTGACCTAAATTTAAATCTTGACGGTAAAAAACTTAATGTTATCGCGGAAACAGTATTCTTTCTTAGGGATTACTATCGACTCAAAACTGCAGTGGGGCGCGCACATTGGAACTCTTTCGGGGAGGTTAGAAGCGACTTCCATAACATAAACACGCTCAGTAAACACGAAATTGTAATACCCAAATTTAGATTAACAAAAACTAGCAAGTCATCTACACTATAATACACACATCAACACGGTCTAGGGATATTTCATACTCAATTAAATAACTCGAAAAGTACTGGCCGCATTGGAATCTTTTATACACCGATTTGTTTGTAATTTATCTCAGACTAATTACAAATTCAAATTTTTGAAAATTCTTTTGTTTCGGTGGCATAAAAATGTCTTGATGTGTAGGAGAGGGAATTTTCATTTGTGCGAAATTTAGAAAACAATACTAATTACGTTTAGTTACAGTTTTTTTTTTCATTTTTAAACGAAAGATAAAGTTAAAATTGAGGTATTGTAGCCATGCAACGCCAACATTTGACGAGGGCGGAGATGTTACGAGCTGTGGGAATGCTGGAAGCTGGGTCTGTTCAGCGTACTGTTGCTGAGGCCATAGGGACCCACCAAAATGTAATTTCAAGATTGTGGACACGCTATCGTGCCACAGGTGAAGTAGCGGAGAGGCACCGGGGGCCAAGTCGCATCACTACCCCCAGACAACACCGATTTTTGCAAATTACTGCGCGAGCTCAACCAAATGCAACGGCGACTCAATTGGTCCAAAGGCTGCGAGTGGAACACCAAGTGCTTGTGAGTGACCAAACTGTAAGAAGGCGACTGCATGAAAGCAATCTACGCTCGCGTAGACCACTCCGGGTCCCACCTTTACGGAGAGGCAATCGTGGACGACGATTAGAATGGGTTCGGAACCACGTGGACTGGGGCCGTGAGCAATGGTCCAATGCGCTGTTCACGGATGAATCCAGGTTCGACTTCCATCCAGATTCACGAAGGACGCGTGTTTGGCGAGTTCCTGGACGATGGAGCCGTCTTCAGAACCCTCAGGAAGTTCACCCATACCAAGGAGGAACAATTATGGTTTGGGCAGGAATTCGTCTTGGAGGACGGACGGATCTCGTTTGGGTGCGGGGCAATATGACGGCAGAACGATACGTCCAACAGGTGCTGGGGCCCGTAATTTTGCCCCACAGAACACAAATGGGGCAAGATTTCCTGCTCATGCAAGACAATGCCCGGGCACACACGGCGAGAACGGTAGCAGCTTGGTTACATACACACAATGTTAGGGCCTTAGACTGGCCTGCTCAATCGCCAGATCTAAATCCCATTGAGCATGCGTGGGATATGCTGCAAAGAAGAGCTCTGAAGGAAGTTCCTGAAAATCTGGCTACAGAAGATCAACTTTTTGCGCACCTCAGAAGGACATGGGACAATATTCCGCAGCAAGACATTGACAACCTTGTTCTGAGCATGCCGAATCGTTGCCGATGTGCTATGAACATCATGGGCGCTTTCTCAGACTACTAACTTCAAGTTTATAAACACAAATTAAATGATTTTTCGTTTTTTTTCAGTTTTTACTCATAAATTAAAAGTTAATTCATATACGGTTTCCGTCTATGCTTCATTTTTTTTCCATAAAATCCTGACATTTTAATCGAAGTACCTTAACCATTATTAAAAAATGGTAGAATATTAAAAAACGTATCTTTTAAATATATACATGTCATATAAATAATTAACACTTTGATAGTAATTCGCTTTTTTTTAAAATATCCCTAGACCGTGTTGATGTGTTGTTGTTGTTGTTGTTGTTTTGTATTATAAGGAGGAAAGATTTGTATTTTTGTATGTACGAATAAACTTAAAAGGTACTGGACCGATTTCAAAAATTCTTTTACCGTTAGAAAGCTACATTATCACTGAGTAACATAGGCTATATTTATTACTAAAAAAAAATAGAAATCCTTAGAAATCACTACTAAAACCAACCCAAGGTGTAAAAAAATTAGCCATAAAATGTCTTTCATCGCGTGCGCTGCGAAATGTATTGATGATAGAACAAAAAAATGTTCTACAATATTATAGAACATATAATATCAATATCAACAAAAAACTTCACGAAACCATATCTCCAACTATTGTAGTTATGTCACTATAACTACTTTTTTACATTTTAAAAGTTGATAGAAATGCTGATCGAAATCAGATCATGTTATCCATACCTTAGTATTAATTCTTATCCAAATAAACTATTTCGTATTCAAGACAGTTTCAATACCTGTTAATTACTTTTTGAATGATTGAAATCGGACATTCCATTCAAAAGATATTACGAAATTAAAAATATCTATATAAACAAAAATTACACGCTGACGCGCCGTTGTGGCTCCACGCAGCGCAGCGAGCAACGCGGCGAGAGAGATGGCACCGAGGTGTGGGAGAAGGGTGTTCGCATAGTAGGTACTCCAATATGCTATTGATAAATTTAAGCCCTCCCAGTATGTGTACAAGACTTTTGATAAAGGAATTAAGAGACAATGAGATTGTAGCAACTATCATCACGGGCCCCGCGGCCGGTCAGCTCGCTCACATTCTGCGGATCCCAATGATACCGACGGATTTGCCTATAACTTTTTAAAGGTTACAATTTCCTGTAAAGATATCGTTTGCCCTTACAATAAATAAATCCCAGGGACAAATTTTCTCGATGGTTGGCATCAACCTAAGGAAAGAGTGCCTTTCTCATGGGCAATTGTATGTTGCTCTTTCTCGAGTAGGATCTCCTGAAAAACAATGTTTTGTTATCACTTACAAATACCACTGCCAACATAGTGTACAGTGAAGCTTTAAGGTAAACTATTACAAAATAAAAACGTAAAGACTTAAAATCCATACTTCCATACTAATCCATACCATCCGTATCCGTACTTCCGTACTAATATTATAAATGCAAATGTCACTCTGTTTGTTTGTTTGTTACCTTTTCACGACTAAACGGCTGATCGGATCTTAATGAAATTTGGCAAAAAGATAGATTTCCACCTGAGGAAGGACATAGGCTATATATCATCACGCTACGACCAAAAGGAGCGGAGCAGCAATGAAAAATGTTGCGAAAACGGGGAAAATGTGACGCAGACGAAGTTGCGCGGGACAGCTAGTTTCTTATAAACAGTATACGCTTTTATAATAAGTTGCCAAAGTCAGTTACAGAACTGACCGATGGAAAGTTTAAAAATTGCATCAAACGTGTCCTTATTAAAAAAGCATATTACAAAATTAAGGACTACGTTGAAGATAAAGAAGTTTGGCTGTAGTTCCTTCTGCTCATGCGGCTTCCCTGGTAGCTCTTAAACGACACAAATGTGTGGATGTCTCTAACTATTCCCAATATTATTCTTTCCATTCTTTTACAATAGTTTTCCAATCATTGCGCCATTCGTTCATTGTTCAGAATAGTTACAGCACTGATGATAACATCTCAATTGTTTAAGTTAGTGTTCTTTTATTGTTTTATTTTTACTTTTGTATAGATTCTTTTTATTTACCTATTTTTTGTGAATGTGTGGACATTGTAGGCTTGGTTTTTTTCTTCTTTTACTACCTTCTGTAGTAAGCAAAGACTTATTGTCGGGCCTACGCTGTCCTCCCATACTTAAGTACTAACGCTGTAACTTCAAATATTGTAAAACCAAATGATTTTAAAAGAGTAACCATGGAGTTTCTTGCCGGTTCTTCTCCATAGGAAACGACCAACCCGAACCGTGCACCTTTTGTTGACGTTTTATAAATGCCCATGTAGGCCTATGTAAAATAAAATATTTTGATTTTGATTTTGAGGAACTAACAAATCATGATGAATGTTAAAATAAAACGCCATTCAAGTGTATTCATTACTTTTTATTAAAAAAACAACTTACATATACAAATAAAGAGAGATATGAATACAGACTTACTTAAAAAGAAAAAGCATTTAAGTATCAAAATTTCTACCGTGGGATAAATGCGTGAGTCTAGGCTGCCTAGCCAATGCTTTTCCCTTTTTAGTTGGGAACAGAGATGACAGTATCCTAACTAAAGAGCGTGTCTCTTTTAGAGAAGCAGCAGTTTATAAGGTATTGGCAAAATTTCATTTGAATCGGTCAAGTCATCTCGGGTAAATACTCGTACTCTAAAACTTATTACAATAAGCAAAAAAGGTGTCATACAACGCCCCCTAGAGAGTTAACACCATAATATCTATTAATGAACCGATGCCGATGAATCACAAACTCTTTACAGAAAACAGTATCGTTTGTGAGATACATGGAAATATTCGTTTGATACACAAAAAACCGATCCAGCACTTACAGTTTGTGTAAAAATAAATAAAAATTATACGATGGAAAATGAGTAATTTTAATTATAAAATAAGTCGAATGAGTGTTCTTTCTAGGCCTACGAAAACGTTAGAGCATGCTTAAAAAGTAAACAAGGAAACGAATGTAATTGAATTATCGTTAAGATTATACTTCAACGGTAACGGTAACTTTTGCGCTCGGTTTTCGCCAATATTCCAGTAAATCAGCGAGAGTCAGATTTCTTCCTATAGGCTTGTACGTAGAGGTGTTGTTGAAAGAGAAAGTGACATTTTTGACAGCTTCACATCGTAATCCCTCGTGATTACCAGCACACTGACAGACTGGCTCATCTTTCTCGTTTAGGGAACAATTGCCGTCGTTAAGACAATAACCATGACACGCGTACACTTCACACCTCTCTCCTGAATAACCGGAAATACATCTGAAATAATCAAAAATACAATCATGCATACTGAAACTTGTTTTATATACGGAGACGAACACAAGGAGAAGAACATGTTTACCTGCACGTAGGAAGTCCATCATCAGTAATACTACAGTTCCCTTGGATGCAGTAGTTCAGACATTCTGATACCTCGCATCTATCACCTATATAATCTCCTTTACATTCACAGACTGGCTCACTGTTTTCATTCACGGAACAGGTGCCGTTATTCGAACAATATCCGAAGCAAACGCTGTCTTCACATCTGTCCCCTGTATAGCCGACATAGCAACTGAAATATCAAAAAGGTCAATAATTTTTATCGAAAGTACTTTAAACAAGGAAATCATCAGAAGTAATAGAATAAGTTTTACCTGCATTTAGGAAGTCCGTCATCGTTGGAACTGCAATTACCATGTAAGCAATAATTGTGACAGACTGAAACTTCGCATTGCTCTCCGGTGTAACCAGGTGTGCAATTGCAAACAGCTGTCTCACTAACGTGTACGCCGTGAACACAAAACAGTTCGACTTCTGTTGTGTATTCTGTCATTGGTTCTGTTTCTGTTGTCTGATCAATATTCAGGGTGGTTACTGTAATTGTTTGTATCAGACTCGACAGAGCTTCACAGTTCTGAAGGCCTTGAATTTGATCTTCTATTTTGTAGTTGGTAGCTATAGCAAGCTGTTTTTCAATATAGAACGCACTTATCTTTTCGGCTTTTTTGCTTTTAATGGCGTTCTTTGGTATTTGCCAAACGGAATTGTAGCCTTCGCTACTGTTCACCCAGTACAAGTAATCTTTTGACACTGTCAATTCTTTTGCTGCAGAATAATGCCCATCGTCATAATAATATATTATAAGTTCGTTTTTTCCGTCCAGATCTGCACGATTCAAAAACTCATGTACATAGGAGTTACCCTTACTAAATCCATCAAAATAATTAATCTTCCGGGTTTGTGGGTCAATGACCAGGCTCAACACATCATACCAATCGTATGTTTTATTAAGAATCTTCCTCTCTGAACCATTGAATCGAGCTCTCTCAATACTTGCCTTATTATTCTTATGATTTGTGTTGATCCAGTAAATGTACCTGTAAGTATAATGAACACTGTTAAATATCAAGAAATGGAGCTGATCTTGATTTTGAAACTGTAATTGGTAACGTACCCTGTACAGCTATCCACGGCGATATCACGGGGGGTCCGGTCATCCATCTTGATTAAAAGATTTCCGTAAACATTGTTAAGGGATCCGGATTTTAATGAAATCCAGTTTATGCTGTTATCATTAGTATCAGTAAAGAACAGTGTTTGCGTTGCCGGGTCGAGGGCAATTGAATGAATATTTCTACCATTTCTCTCTATGAAACATGTGTTTTCTTCGGAAAGCAAGTTGAAACCACATATAGCGTCGTTGTTACTCTGTTTATCCACATACAGCATCAAGTTGTTGACTTCATGGTAAGCTAACGCCGTGAGGTTTCGGGAGATTAAATTAACGGTGTTTGTCTTAGTTCCGTTGGTATAAAATATCAGTTGATCTCCTACGCCCACCGCGATGTCTGAAACAAAACATAACGGCTAAATAAATGCAATCCTGACTATACAATTTTTAATAAGGCCAAATCCGTGTTGCTTATATATTAAGCTGTTCTGTTTTGTTTCAGACATCGGTCTGAAACAAAACAGAACAGCTAAATAAACGTTATCCTGGCTTTAGATGTAATAATAAGTCGGGCCAGAACGGTAGGAAAAGATGTGCGGGGGGGGGGGAAAAGGTTCCGTGTTCGGGATGAATACTTACGCATCCACTGTGTTAATTACAAATAATAATAAACTGCCGCAAAAAGAAGTTTTTATTTCTCATTAAGTTTCATCATAGGAGCCCCAGTCTGTTAAAAGCTTTCAAGGACCTTAAAATTAAATCAACAGAAGATCTTTAAGTAATGTATGTAAAAGTCTTTATATCTATCATCGAAACTATTGCGCCCCAATTAGCTATGATTTTTAACACCGTAGAGGGGCATCGATCGTCACTGGACACATGTCGGACGAAATCGCCGTCGAGGTGGACCGCGGTGAAGGTGGTGTGGCGATCTGATCTTGTTTGCGGGGCGAACATGACCCGATATTGCAAAGGACAGAGAGGCTTGGAAAGAGATAGGGAAGGCGTTTGCCCAACAGTGGGACACGCAGGGTGAAGAAAAAAAAATTAACACAAGATAGACCAAGAAGTCGTTTTATAGAACAACACAAAAGCTAAAGATCAAAAGTTATACCCACTCTCGGAACTCTTTAATAGCTGTTTTAGGCAGGGTGTCTTTCCTGATGCTCTCAAGCAATCTATAGTTATTCCCATACACAAGAGTGGTAGAAGAAACTGTGTCAATAATTATCGTCCAATTTCACTACTACCTTCGCTGTCTAAAATCTTGGAAAAGATTATTAATAAGAGGCTCATACATTTTTTGGAAAATAAAAAGTTACTTGCAGATGTCCAGTATGGCTTTAGACCGGGAAAATCGACAGACGATGCTGTACACAACTTAACAGATTTTATCGCAACGAAATTGGATGAGAAAAAGAAATGCCTGACAATTTTCCTAGACCTTGCAAAGGCTTTTGACACAGTCTCTTCTGATAAACTTTTAGCAAAGCTAGAAAACATGGGTATAAGAGGATCGGAACTGCGCCTTTTTAAAGACTACCTTAGTAATCGGACGCAAAGGGTAAGGATAGGCGATACTGTAAACGGGGAGAGCTCGGTTATTTTCGGAGTCCCTCAAGGTAGTATATTGGGCCCAGTGCTTTTCCTCTGCTATATAAATAACCTATGCAAACTTAATCTCCAAAACTGCAAAATTACCTCATACGCTGATGACACAACTCTTACCTTCTATGGTGACACCTGGGACGAAGTTTTTAAATATGCCCAGGAAGGCTTCAACACGGTCTGCCACTGGCTTGCCTCAAACCTTCTGACTCTAAATACCACTAAAACTTTTTATCTAACTTTTTCTTTACGGAACACTCCCATCCCATCACACAGTATAATCGCACATTCTTGTCCTCGACAAACCGCCTTATCTTGTAACTGTCCACATATTAATAAAACTAAATCCGTTAAGTACCTGGGTGTAATACTAGATGATAACCTAAACTTCAACGAACATATTAGTAATGTCTCCAAGAGAATCCGTATGCTTACTTATGTCTTTAAAAATCTTCGGCACGTAGCGGACTCAAAAGTCATGCGAACTGTCTACCTTGCACTATGTCAGTCTGTTCTCACGTACTGCATCTCTTCATGGGGCGGAGCAGCCAAAACTCACCTCCTTGAACTTGAAAGAGCTCAAAGACTCATCCTAAAAATCAGCCTTTTCAAACCGCGCCTTTTTCCTACGACTGACCTGTATCAACAAGCGGAGGTTTTAACGGTTAGACAATTATACGTCCTCGCTACTATACTTAGACAACATACATCCCTCTGTTACAGTAGTTTTAATCCAGTTCTTAAAAGAAGGCGTTTTCACCAAGTCTGCCAAGCGAGGCCGGCTAGGACTAGTTTCAGTCGATACTTCTTCTTTTTCCAAGGACCGCGACTGTACAATATTGTAAATAAGCTGCTTACAATTTATCCTGTAACGAAAATTGAATGCAGGCGTAAGGTCTCAAAATGGCTCCTAACACTTACTTATGACGAAACGGAGAAATTGATATCCAGTTACAGAGAAGTATAACACACAAGCACAACACACACACACACACACACAGACACACACACACACACACACACACACACACCCAAAGCATCACATGCACAACTCGTATACCACATCCACATAACCACTACACATCCTCAATACACATTACGAACAAAATCACAAACTTAGCTAACTCCCAATAATGTTCGAGATAAGGAGAACAGGAGACCCGTAGCACAGGTTTTACTTAGTATGGGCTCCTGTCTCCCCTCTTTAAACTTGTTAAAATATGTTATTCTGTGTACATCTTAATATTTGTGGGAGAAAATAAATAAATTTATTATTATTATTATTTCCTATATATGAAAAATATTACCAAGAATCGCCTATTATTTATAGTTTCTGTTTTCGTTATCTTTTTTCCTGTTTTTCATGGACGTACAGTTAATTAAGTGTTTTTCAGGGTTTCCTACATATAATGTTAATTTACACTGCTAATTTCTAATAATAACGTTTTGATAAGATAATTGTTACAAATTATTAAAAATTAATGAATGACGTTCCACGCGAACATCAAACTGAAAAACATTATATGAGGAAATAATACAAATTAATATTATTTTTAAAACTAGATAACTAAAATAACAACAAATTATAAAAGGGCGTCAAAAAACTCCTCCTCAACGCTGTCAACTGGTAACGTACCCAAGAGACTGGCGGCGTTGCCACGTTGTATGGCAATACTTAGCCTCTGGCCAAAGTAAAACCCAGCCCTTGGGTCACGGGAAGTGTCAACTAGGCGTTTAGAAATTTCCTTGAAAAGGCTGTGAGCACTCGGACCCCACGGCCCCAGAGTTTCAACCCCAAACGGCTCGAAAATATAGTTACCACAAAGGTTACTATATTTACGCCGCTTGAGGTTCTCCGCAGCCGCAGCGGCAGCGCCTGTACAGCACGATGAGCTTGGAAGATGTGATGGCGCAAGAGTATCGACGCAAGTTGCGTCCCACACTAAAGGCCTACCCATCTTCCAAGGAAACAAAGACATGCCGTCCGGTCTTTTGCCATCGTCGCGTGCCAAGCCATTGGGTTCTAAGATAGCTGGAACGCCGACGGTAACAAGAGCTCGACGGATGATGTCATTTATGTTCGCGTGCCGCGCAAAACGTCCCGCACTTCGGTTGCATGACAGGCCGTGGTGTCCGAGGCTGTTGACAGCTTCACCACAGTGACAGCGATGAGGAGAGCAGCAGGCGGCACCAAGACGTAAAGAAGCAGCGAGGCGGAAGGTCGTGTCGTCGAACAAAGTGCCTATGCTCGACGATGGCAGTGCGAGAAGCCAAAGACCCGACTCCCACTCACCCACAGCCAGCAGTCGCGCACGCTCAGCAGTAGTAGCAGACGTGTTAAGTAAATTGTCCTGAACTATTCTGCAGAGCGGCTCGTCCCACCGTCTCTGGGATAATGGATTGTCGGGTTTTTCAGTATTACGGCAAGCGAGTTTCCAAGCATCGATAGCCTCGGAGAAACACGGCACATCAAAATCAATCAGTGTGGAAGCCAGGATATTCCTGATTAATTTTTCAGTGCCGTAGACCGAGGATATGAATGCAGGTAAACTAATACTAGAAATTTTGCGGACGCCGAGTCCTCCCATGCGAATAGGAAGACTTGCTTGTGCCCAAGCTCGGTCGTCCAAAGCCACATTTAAAATGGATGATAAAGTTTGTCTGATAATTTGATCCATGTTGTCCAAGAGATGTGTGTGCTTCCATAAAGGGGAAGCACGAAGGAAGTATGTTAATTTAGGGCCGAAACAACAGTAACGAATTAGGGTGATAGCCGAATGCATGTTAATTTGGAGCAATCTTTCCGAAACATCATTAAAATTTTGAATCTTTTCCTCTATAAAATCGGGAAAAGAATTTTCAAGGATTGGAGACCCGAGGAGACGAAGAGAACTTTTCTCAATAATTTTAATGTCAGGGGCTATTGCGTTAAATTTGGAAATAGTCGGTTGTCTGTCGATACTGTCCTCTACAAATAATTCGCATTTCGAAAGATTTAGGTCAAGGCCAATGGAATGAAATTCATTTTTTAAGAAATTTAGATCATTTAACACGGTATCTACATCGCCTCCCAAGGTTCCATCATCAAGATACCAAACGTTAAATTTAGAATTTAGTTGACGGACAATTGGGTGAATAGCTAAACTAAAAATCACTGGCCCGAGGGGGTCACCTTGTTGACAGCCAACAGCAGATTCTAAAAGGTTGTCGTGATAAAGTAATTTTGAAGGGTGTCTGTAACATTGCCAAAGAAAACTATAAATTTGGGGTAGTTCATTTTTAGTTTCTGTTAACAAGGTGTCTCTATTTACTGAGTTGAAGGCATTCTTTATGTCAACCTTCAGAATGACCTCACCTTTGCCAGAATTTAGGTAGGTCGACAAAGCGTGTACGGCAGCCTCACAGCCCCCTTTAGAGCCGTAACCTAGCTGTAGGGGCTGAAATTTTTTCGAAACAGCCTCACCATAAAATTTACAGCAAATCTTGGCTGCCATACGACGGTAGACAGTTCCCACGGCAATAGGACGAATGCCGCCATCCCGCTTACGCAGGGCATATAAATTTGCCCCGTATAGGACGTCGATGACGGCCTCGTTCACCTTGCCGGAGAGCATGAGGTTAATCAAAGCTGTGAGTTCCTTCAAGAGTAGCTCACCAGCTTCCCCAGCGCCTGAACAGATAAGGTCCTTTAGGTGTTGAGGACTTAGGCCGTCGAGGCCACCGGCGGAGCCACTCCGGAAGGAGCAAACAGCTGTGACCACCTCTCGACCTGTAATAGTGAGGGAGTGTATGTCAGAATCAGGGGGGTCGGGAAAAGAAAGGCCATCCGCTGGGGCAGGGTGTTTGGTCTCCAGAGCTGCGAGTGTTTCTGGGGAGCACGGTGCCAGCACATCGCTACTGAAAAGAATCCTGGCTGCTCCACTAATGTCACCTTCCCCTAACTTGGTTTCCACCAAATGGGATATACCTCTTGAAGAGGTATATCTCTGCGTCGGTAATTTGGTGTCTAAATCTTGAGCCGAAATATTACAATTTTCTTTAATTTGTGATGTCAAAGATTTTTTGTTTGCCAAATTTTTTTGCACATGAAGAATTCTATAAGGGAAGGTGAGCAGTTGTTCCCAAGCACTTAGCGAGTTCTCCCGGACGGCAAGGCGCACGCAACCTGCTAGGTTTTGTGCTACAAGTGGTCTAGCGCCTCGGGGAACTCGCTTTAGTATAGGAACAGAGTTTTTGAATTTTGACAGGGTTTTCCAAAGTGGGTCGAAAGAAGATATGTCCTGTGTTGTGGGTGAGGGTGTTAAAACAGGGTCTGAAGTAGGTGCATTTTGAAATTTATGTACTTTTCCAATATGTACATTCAGACCCCGCTTACCTTTAAAAAACCGAAATAAAATAATAAATAATAATATAAATAATATCAAAAATTTTTTTTAGAAGAACATCGTCGACTTGGGTTAACTCGAAAAAGTTTATGAAATTGTTGCATATGGCTCAATAAAACAAGTGGTTGTGGCAAAGACGTCGTCGTAGATTTAAAACTTTTTTGGACCAGTGGCTTACCACGACAACCACTCCAAATGTACTAAACGACCTATAATAAAATAATAACGTTTTTAGTTGTTTTGTTTGTATTCTTGTTTTCGAATTTATAATTGTTGGAAATAAAACCGGCTTAGCGCGAGTCGGACTCGCGGACAGAAATTCCAATTTTATATTCATAATACATACATACTCGTATTATCATTTATTCATTATGTCAATTTACATACATTATTCCGAAAAGTCCCATTTTTAAATTTTCGTTCAAAGTTCTTTTATGTACAACTACACATTTACTGAAACCCACATTTTTCAGAATTTTCCTCCTGTTTCTTTTAAACAAGTTAGACCCCCCCCTCTAAGTTTAATAGAATTTTTACGCACAATTTTAGAAACGTATTCATCAACTTTTAAGTCGTAAGTTCCGTACTTATTTTGAGTCGTTTCGGCGATTTTACCCAAACAATAAAGTTTTGCCTACATGGGACGCGACGGCAGAGGCCGTCACAAGATATCGTGCGGTGTGCTACAGGGCACGGTTCTGGGCCCTCTCCTGTGGAACATCGCATTCGACTTTGCATGTTCCTAAAGAGAGTGAACCTGACGTGTTATGCGGACGACACGCTGATTACGGCTCGAGAAAGTTCGCACAGGGAGGCAGCGTTGCTAGCCCTGGCTGCAGTCTGACAGTCAGAAGCCT
Organism: Cerastis leucographa; assembly: GCA_963082945.1. Lineage (NCBI taxonomy): Eukaryota > Metazoa > Arthropoda > Insecta > Lepidoptera > Noctuidae > Cerastis > Cerastis leucographa. The sequence continues at coordinate 5,480,243 of OY720359.1, forward strand.
TTGCTTTTCATGGCACCCGGCGTGAGACGCCACTTAGGTCACACATCGTGGTTGGATGAGCCCGGATCGCTGTCGAGCCAACCTTGATGTACTAAGGATTGGTGCTCGACATTTGTTGGGACTTTGGCCACTATTTTTAGCAGTTGTGCCCAAGTTGATGGATGCAGCAGCCCGAGCACTGCCTGTATGCGGTTGTCGATAAAAAACATCGAGAAAAAAGCAAGTCTCTGTTAGACAGAGATTTGGAGAAAACCGTACAGAGAGAATACTGGTAGGTTGTGGGGAGACTTTTGCCCGGAAGTGGGAGAATGTAGGTTAAAATAAACTGTGAAATTATAATGCTGTTTTTATCTTCACCAAGCTTTGACGTCTTCCTCTTTTTAATTTTTGTAACTTATTTAGATAAAAAAAAACATGCGCGACATGATGTATATATTATATCCTTTCGAAACATCGTTACGTAATAGTAGATTGTATCATAAGAGAGCAAAATAATATTTTCACGGAGAGGGCGCTTTTTTGAATCCAGAGCGAAGTGAGAGGGATTCTTAAGTCGAATCCTGAACGTACGTTATTCAAAGTACCTACGTCACCCGAGCCAAAATAGTAGATTATACACCAAGGGGATAAAGTAGTGTTTTATGTAGCGGGCGCCGTATTGAATCCCGAGCAAAACGAAGGATTCTAGCGTTAACTCCCGAGCTGAGTGAGGGAGTTAAGATAAGAATCCTGAGTGCAGCGTGGGAATCAAGGTCGCCCAAGACGAAGGCACGTTTATCCCCGAGGTGAATACTCTACTTTTCACACCATCTACGAGACAATAAATGCAGTAGTACTAGAATCAAGTAATCCGGAGTCAAATCACTATCGTCACTCGACATTTTTGTGAGAATTTGCAATATTTTAAGTATTTTGTTGGTATAACAATGAACAAAGCAAAGCAATTTTCAGTATTCGCGCCTCTTTTGAATTTGTGTTCTATTTTTCTTTTAATTATATTCTATCTCGTGGTGGCTAGTTTAATTTTCGAACAATTAATTTTTTAGTGCAGATCATAATGGCGAATGCCCTGACGTGACATTGGCTGAATGTACAAACCGTGCGATGCCAAAGTAGAAGAAAAAAAATTGGTGAATGCGTGAATATTCAAATCACATTATTGACCAGCGGGTCATAATGAAATTCAGTATAATATTATTGCCCTGCTAGACCTTAGCCGGCCTAGCATGACCGCCGTAGAAACGAGCTATGTCTACGGAAGAATCGACAATTTGACAGATATTTATATCGTCCCAAGCATGGCGATAGTAAGAATGTAGAAAAGAAATGTTTCTTTTCTTCAGTCGACACAAGTCTACAACGTCGAGCATGACGACCATATTTTCTCTTCTTTTGACGTTTGGGGGTATTTCTACCCCCAAACGTCAAAAACTATTTAAGACAATTTTTCAATTGCGTGTAAACTCCTTGCTTGAACTTGCATGACCTGTGTGCTGTAATGCTGTGCTGTAAATTTAAAAACAAAATATTTTTCATCACACTTGCACGTAAACAGTGTCATAACATACAGGTTAACTTGGCTGTAATGCCCCATATAAAACCCTAGGGCGGTAAGTATTTTTTTTTAATTTACAGCACTGCATCACAGCACACAGGTCATGCAAGTTCAAGCAAGGAGTTTACACGAAATTGAAAAATTGTTTTAAAATGTTATTTAAACAGGAATTTCATTCAATCTCGCTACATGTTATTTAATTACTCAACTAAATGTTCTAAAATCTAAATAATCGATAGTTTTTTGTATCATAACGTCGATTTTTTTTTATTATACTCCGTCATGGCTGTATACCTAGGTAAGTATTTGCCTTGAACGTTTCTGAACAAAACATTCGTATAATCTGTGGTGTGGGCAAATAGCCCGCCATCCGCAAATCAGTTCACGTATTTCGTAATAATATGTGCTGACTTGTGTATATTCATAATTATTAACTCGCAAGTGTGATGAAAAACATTGTATGTTTCACGGGCGGTACGGGAATTACGAACCTCGACTCAGAAAGCCCTCAGTCTTCGACTTCGGGCTTCTACTAGAGCCTCGGTCGTAATTCTTTACTTACCGCCCTTAATACACAATATACTATTTCATCACACTTGCACGTAAACAGTGTCATAACATACAGGTTAACTTGGCTGTAATGCCCCATTTACAACCCTAGGGCGGTAAGTAATTTTTTTTAATGAACAGCACAGCATGACAGCACACAGGTCATGCAAGTTCAAGCAAGGAGTTTACACGCAAATGAAAAATTGTCTTAAAATGTTATCTAAACAGGAATTTCATGCAATCTCGCTACATGTTATTTAATTACTCAACTAATGTTCTAAAATCTAAATAATCGATAGTTTTTTGTATCAAAACGTCGTTTTTTTTTTATACTCCGTTATGGCTGTATACCTAGGTAAGTATTTGCCTTTAACGTTTCTGAACAAAACATTTGTATAATCTGTGGTGTGTGCAAACAGCCCGCCATCCGCAAATCAGTTCAAGTATTTCGTAATAATATGTGCTGACTTATGTATATTCATAATTATTAACTCGCAAATGTGATGAAAAACATTGTATGTTTCACGGGCGGTACGGGAATTACGAACCTCGACTCAGAAAGCCCTCAGTCTTCGACTTCGGGCTTCTACTAGAGCCTCGATCGTAATTCCTTACTTACGCCCTTAATACACAATTTACTATTTCATCCCATCTATTCGAAAAGGACGAATTGGTTCGCCTTTAAGTGCACCCAAAGGTGGTGTTTTCTATAAGAAACTTTTAGCAGGCAGTTATGAGTTTTTAATCCTCTTTATTTCAAAAAGTACGCCGCAATTTACTTTGCCGCGCACTTTTTGAATCTGGAACATCTTAGTGTTCCGCGCCAAAGAAATCGAACGCAAATATTGTTTGAATAAAGACTGGCTGGTACGACGGCCCATTCATAGTCGCGCCGCCAGCTGAATAATAAATTTTCATAATTATGAAAATGTCTCAAATGTAAATATAAGTTTTTAGTCGTTTTATTATTACATACTATTTAATTTCAATTTAGTTGTTACTCTATGTTTAACTAAATAATAGTATTTCAATAAAATATGAGGTGCCTTTTATTTTCTCATAGTGGGTGATGAAAAGTAGAGTGTATCACTCGGGCGCAAAATATATTTTTGGCTCGGGCGACGTACTGGATCGCTACGTTCAGGATTCTACTAAAGAATCCCTCGCTAAGCTCGGGATTCTACTCTAGAATCCCTCACTTCGCTCTGGATTCAAAAAAGCGCCCTCGCCGTAAAAATATTATTTTGCTCCCTTATGATATCATACAATCTACTATTTCATTACTGATACTCTGAAAGTAGATCTGAAGTTGCCTGAAGAGCGGGTTGAAAGTAATACTTTTCAGCCCTAGGGAGAATCGCTTTCAACTGACAGATGTCAAATTATTAAAAAAAAAACTAGTTCTATTTTCACATTTTTATTGTACCATGTTCCAACTTTCTATGCAGCCACGATGTAAAATTGAAATAACTTAAGTTAAGTATTGATTAAAGGATATATACAGGGTGAAATTGAACAGATACGACAAATTTAAATATACAATAATACGTGTTGTCAACAAAATTTAGAACATATCAAATGTAAAATTAAAAAAGAATCTAACAGTGTTACGAAAAACGTTAAAATAATTAAAGTATCAAAGAATTTCGCGTACTACCGTTTTCGCGTAGTGGGCACGATTTAGGTATACATTCTCGGTATGAATGAATCGCGCCGCCCCCGTCCGCCCGTCCGCCCGCGCATCTCTTTCCCGCGCGCACGATTAATAAAAATTTTGTGAAACCAAATTTCCCTTCATACTTTTGTCGGCTGAGGACGATCAAAAATACAATAAAAGTAAATAATAAAACAATGTTTTAGTAAGAGGTATAACCTGAATAATGTTTGTTACAACAACAAATCAATTATTGTATTTTTGGCGTATTTAAAAAGTTGGAATCACAGTATTTACAATAATTATTAAGTATTTACACTAAATCAAATCAGTACACTTACGTGTATTTTAATAATTGTTCAAAATGTCCACCTCAGTTTTGTAAACACAATTGAGCACGGGCGCCGCAAATTGTCCTTAAGTTTTATTAATTAAAGTTTGTGATTTTACAGTTTCGAATGCACTCCTGATTTTTAGTTTTTAGCTCGTCTGTCCATCATGTTTTGAGTGATTCTTAGAATTCTTCCCAATGAAGGTGGGACATTAGGATATTTTAGCCGAAATCTTCGCTGCGTTTCACGTAGATTTCTTACGGTGTTGTACCACACGACAATATCAAGATACTGTACGTTTGTTAACGGTTCACAACTATTTCGTCTCGTCCTAGGCATTGTTATGACAAACACAAGACAAAAATACAAATTATTCGCAATACGTAAAGTAGGATTTGCGGAATGCGCGCGCGACCGTGGCCTACAAACGTTTTAGGACGACTAATGAACTAAGGAAGGGTGGGCGGTGGGGCGGTCGCCGGGAAGGGATGTCGGCGCTGGCGCTCATGCGAGGTTTGGCAACGTCGCGCGATACTTACACTTGAAAATAGGCAAAATTAGGTAAATGACCGCTATGAACGGCAACGGGATTATTGTGCACTGCGATGAGTAGGACGAGATTTTTTGATACTTTAATTTTTCTTATTTATTTTGCATATTAATTTATTTTGCTGGAGTACCGATAATTCGTACTTAAATAAAGGTAATAACATCAATGGACCATTTTAAAGCGATAATCACGTAATTTTTTTTAACGATTTAGATTGTAGAAAAAACAGTTTATAATTACTATGTTACTGTAACTGAAGCTCCCATTTCTTTTTGTCGCATTTATTCAAAGTCAGCCTGTATTTTTAAAATAACTTTATTTTAATTTAGTTTCAACAATTTCTTTAAAATAACATATATTTTTTGAACAACATTGATTTGGGCAAAATATTTACCATTTTTTCAATGATAAAAATGAAAAATAAAGGCTGAATAGCTGGCTGGCCACAGAAAAAAAAAACAAAACAGGCGGGAAAGCGGCAAACGGATTTACTCATTTTTTCTTTAGCTAATTCATGTTTTTATTTTTACTTTCCTTGTACTATTCGTAATGAAAAGCACAGTGTTTACCTCGGGTTAAAGACTTATTTAGTCCCTCGAACAATTGGCCAAATCCCGTCTCGGGACTAAATAAGTTACTTTCACCCCTAGGGTAACAATGTACTATTTCATTACTCATACTCTGAAAGAAGATCTGAAGTTGCCTGAAGAGCGAGTTGAAAGTAATACTTTTCATCCCTAGGGAGAATCGCTTTCAACTGACAGATGCCATATTAAAAAAAAAACTAGTTCTCTTTTCACATTTTTATTGAACCATGTTCCAACTTTCTATGCAGCCACGATGTAAAATTTAAATAACTTAAAGTTAAGTATTGATTAAAGAATATATATTTTTAAAATAACTTTATTTTAATTTAGTTTCAACAATGTCTTTAAAATAACATATATTTGGGCAAAATATTTACCATTTGTTCAATAATGAAAATGAAAAATATTGGCTGAATAGCTGGCTGTCCACAGAAAAAAAAAAACTAAATAGGCGGGAAAAGTTGTTGATTCATGTAAAACAAAATTTACTAATTCATGTATTTTTTTTACTTTCCTTGTATTCGTAATGAAAAGCACAGTGTTTACCTCGGGTTAAAGGCTTATTTAGTCCCTCGAACTATTGGCAAACCCCGTCTCGGGACTAAATAAGTTACTTTCACCCCTAGGGTAACAATGTACTATTTCATTACTCTTACTCTGAAAGTAGATCTGAAGTTGCCTGAAGAGCGGGTTGAAAGTAATACTTTTCATCCCTAGGGAGAATCGCTTTCAACTGACAGATGCCAAATTAAAAAAAAAAAAAACTAGTTCTATTTTCACATTTTTATTGAACCATGTTCCAACTTTCTATGCAGTCACGATGTAAAATTTAAATAACTTAAAGTTAAGTATTGATTAAAGAATATTTATATTTTTAAAATAACTTTATTTCAATTTAGTTTCAACAATTTCTTTAAAATAACATATATTTGGGCAAAATATTTACCATTTTTTCAATAATGAAAATGAAAAATATTGGCTGAATAGCTGGCTGTCCACAGAAAAAAAATACTAAATAGGCGGGAAAAGTTGTTGATTCATGTAAAACAAAATTTACTAATTCATGTATTTTTTTTACTTTCCTTGTATTCGTAATGAAAAGCACAGTGTTTACCTCGGGTTAAAGACTTATTTAGTCCATCGAACTATTGGCCAAACCCCGTCTCGGGACTAAATAAGTTACTTTCACCCCTAGGCTAACAATGTACTATTGCGCCCAAGTGGTACGTACACTCTACTTTTCATCAACCACTATGAGAAAATAAAAGGCGCCTCATGTTTTATTGTTATTTAATTATTTAATAAAACATAGAGTAGCAACTAATTTGAAATTAAATAGTAACTAATAATAAAACAACTAAGAACATTTGAGACATTTTCGCAATTGAAAATTTATTGTTACAGTATTATTGTAGATTTTATATTCTGCGTGTTTCATGAAATAATGTCCGAATCTGGCTCATCTACACTAATATTATAAAGAGGAAAGATTTGTATTTTTGTATGTAACGAATAAACTTAAAAACTACTGGACCGATTTCAAAAATTCTTTCACCGTTAGAAAGCTTCATTATCACTGAGTAACATAGGCTATATTTATTACTAGAAAAAAATAGAGATCCTTAGAAATCACTACTTAAACCAACTCAAGGTGTAAAAATGAGCCTTGAAAAGTCTTTCATCGCATGCGCTGCGGAAAATATTGATGATAGAACAAAAAAATGTTATACAATATTATAGAACATATTAATATCAACAAAAAACTTCACGGGAACATATCTCCAACTATTGTAGTTATGTCACTATAACTACTATTTTACATTTTAAAAGTTGATAGAAATGCTGATCGAAATCAGACCATATTATCCATACCTTAGTATTAATTCTTATCCAAATAAACTATTTCGTATTCAAGACAGTTTCAATAACTGTTAATTACTTTTTGAATGATTGTAATCGGACATTCCATTCAAAAGATATTACGAAATTAAAAATATCTATACAGTATGTTTGTTTAAACGAGGGACATATTCAAACCCATACATGCTAACATGATACTAATAAAAATATAAACAAAAAGAATCACTGATAAATAACAGACAGAACCATACCAAAATTTTCGCAAATGTCACGCAACGTGTATACACCCTTGCGCTAGTGACTTAATACTATGGCAGAACATGTGAGCGGGTCAATGACTCTTAGGTATAATCCATTTTCCCTTCATACTTTAAACTTACCTGGCTTAGGGCAGTCCAAAATATCTAGGCACTAAACAAAACATAAAAAAATCTTATATATACGTTATAGGTTTTTTACATATTTGGGACGAGAATCGAATACTGAATACCCTCCCTCAATATGTCCCTCGTTTAACCTAACATACTGTATAAACAAAAATTACACGCTAACGCGCTGTTGTGGCTCCACGCAGCGCAGCGAGCAACGCGGCGAGAGAGATGGCACCGAAGTGTGGGAGAGGGGTGTTCGCCTATGTAGGTACTCCATTATGCTATTGATAAATTCAGAGCCCTCCCAGCATGTGTAATGGTACGAGACTTTTGATAAAGGAATTAAGAGACAATGTGATTGTAGCGGTTCTCTGCCCTTTCTCCGAAAATTGTTTGCCAGATTTTCATTTGCTTACTAACGTTTCCCAGAATTTTATTTCGCCGAATAATCGTTTGCCAACTTATCATATCATTTTATTTTATTTCCCAACCTCACAGTTACCAACTGTACGTTTGGTCTGATTTTCATAATGACACTTTTTAAAATGCCAACTTTTTCCCCTGGCACCACTCCCATGAAAAGGTAATGCACCGTTGTTGAGAAAAACCAATTATTGTAAACTAACCTCAAAGCATTTTACATTCGCCTAAAAATCGGACAAACAATTTTCTGCGAAAAGGCAGGACACCGATTGTAGCAACTATCATCACGGGCCCGCGGCCGGTCAGCTCGCTCACATTCCGCGGATCCCAATGATACCGACGGATTTGCCTATAACTTTTAAAAGGTTACAATTTCCTGTAAAGATATCGTTTGCCCTTACAATAAATAAATCCCAGGGACAAACTTTCTCGATGGTTGGCATCAACCTAAGGAAAGAGTGCTTTTCTCATGGGCAATTAATTGTATGTTGCTCTTTCTCGAGTAGGATCTCCTGAAAATCGTTGTTTTGTTATCACCTACAAATATTCGTACCAGTGCCAACATACTGTACAGTGAAGCTATAAGGTAAACTATTACAAAATAAAAACGTAAAGACTTAAAAGTAAATATAAATAAAGAAATAAAAATTACATGAATAAAAAAATTACACCCCCAAAAAATAAAATATTTAACATTTGAGTAGGCTTTCGCTTGGCAGCTGGATCAAGGGCTTGATGCAGAAAGCAGTACTTCTGGAAACGGCGCGTATTGTTAGGAGGTTCCTCTCTCAAGAGCCCTGAATACCGGTAGCCCGGACCCTGTTCCCGATGCCGGTGGGCTACTATTTTTTATTTTTTTAAATGATATGATTTTTTTTTTTGTATTATTTAAAAATGCAAATTATATGGAATTTTAAGTGAATAAAGGAAAATATATGAAACAAAAAAAAAATACGTTTTGTTTATTTTGAACATTTGGAAAAATGTAGTCATGTACGTTTTAATAAGCATATTTATAAGTTAAATTATCTTTATTTATCCCATAATGTTTGAAAACATTTGGAAAAATTTAGTCATGTACGTTTTAATTAGCATATTTATAAGTTAAATTATCTTTATTTATCCCATAAGGTTTAAAAAAACAGACCACCCGTGCGAAGCCGGAGCCAAAAATATATTTTGCGCCCGAGTGATACACTCTGCTTTTCGTCACCCACTATGAGAAAACAGGCGCCTCATATACTATTGTATTATTATTATTTAATAAAACATACAGTAACAACTAAATTGAAATTGAATAGTATCTAATAATAAATCAACTAAAAACTTATATTAACATTTGAGACATTTTCGCAATTATGACAATTTATTGTTATTCAGCTGGCAGCGCGACTATGGGCCGTCGTACCAGCCAGTCTTTATTCAAACAATATTTGCGTTCGATTTCTTTGGCGCGATTATCTTTGCGGCGCACTTTTTGAAATAGCGAGGAATCAAAACTTATTACTGCCCGCTAAAAGATTCTTAAAGAAAACACTACCCTTGGGCATGTGCCTCCAGCCTCATCTTAAGAATTATAATGGATGAGAAAATCTTGCGCAAAGGTACGTAATAATTTCTAGTTTTGGTAAAATTTCATGATTTTCATGCAAAACGCAAGCATATAGCAACTAGTTATAACTCGAGCTTTTATAGTAACATATACAATAATAGACTACGTCTCTCGTACTCACCCCAGGAGTGCGCAACCCCCACGTACAGTGCCACCAACGACAGCAAACATTGCGCTATACACATTTTATTCTTCCGAAATATAAAGTTATTTTAACTAGAGAAGGTGGAGTGCCCTCCGATGGGGACCGCTCCAGATATATTAACACAAAAAATTCAACGCCGGTGTTCCGCGAAGTCAACAGGATAAAAATAATGGTCTGTTATCTCATACCTTAGCTTGTAGTTAGGCAAGTACCTACTCTGCAAGTTACCTAATTAGTGAGTAGTTATTTTTTATTACAGAAAAATTTATTTTTTATTAAGGTGGGCAAAAAACCCATGTTTCCTAAGAAAGGTTAAACTAGGGTTTTCCGAAAATACTGCGAGGATCGTCCGGAGGACGCGGTGGAGCTCTGCTCCGCCTGGTCCGAGCACCGCCGTGTCCTCGTAGTGGTGTAACAAACGTGCTTGCTCCTCGTGATAAAAGAAGTAAACAGATTTGTACATTAAAAAAGGTTATTAGGGGAAAATGAATTTAATAAATGATGATATGAAAAATACAATAAATTATTTAAAAAAATGAAGGGCAGGTTAACCAGGAATGATTTGAATGTCTCCGCAAATCTCTGAGCGTCATAGTAACTGACGACAAACATCCAGTTGTAGAAAGCTGGCTTGATCAAGATGAGCTTGACCACGAATAACTTGATGCAGGGCGGCTTGGCAGGACCCACCAGCAGACACGTACCGCCCCAGTGCCAGGCTCGTCAGTTCACAGAGCAGCTTCCAACAGACACGTACCGAGCCCCAGTGCCAGGCTCGTCAGTTCACAGAGCAACTTCCAGCAGACACGTACCGAGCCCCAGTGCCAGGCTCGTCAAACTCCCAGAGCAGCTTCCTCACAGCAGCTAGCAGCAGCCACGGCAGCACCAAACGAAGACCGCTCCTTGACTCCAAACTCTAGACATAGCTGATTTCTTAACTTCAGACTAAACTGATTTCTTGTCTCCAGACTGAACCAGGGCATCCGTCAGAAATCCCTTTTATACCCTGATCCTCCGTTTCTTTCTTCAAATTTCTTTATCAGATTCAAAACTGCTGCGCTCTAGTAAGACGCAACCTGCCAGTATTCAAAGCAGCCAGTAACAATTGGTCAAAAACCTTGCGCATAATATTTTTATAAATATAACTCAGAATATCTTTACACTGCAAATATTCGCAATTAACTATAAAATACAACAATTGAACTCACGAATTGATGATAATAATTTTTAGTAATATATAATCTAAATGAAACCTTCTTATAGAGTTTGGCTGGTAACAATTAAAAATAAAAGTAAATGACAGCTGACAAGTTCGATGTAAACAATGTCACAACAAAGAAAACTAAGAAAATATTTATAAAAATGAACAATTCGTAAAATGCTAATGTAAAACCAATAAAAGTATGATTATGGATGATAAGTGTGAGTATAAAGTATCTGTAGTAAGCAGATACTATAGTGGCGATTGCCTTCGCTTCCTTTTGCAAAGCAGTCATGCTAGAGATGGAGGTGGCGTTCCGTGAGAGGGAGAAAGCATCACGTCCCAGCCGCCGCGAGAAACGCCCTGGGTATCAGAGGCCACCCAGTGGCCCTCGGCCAACGTAGGCACGGGCCTGTGGACGGTGAGCAATGGCTAGCTCACCGTCAGACCGTCTTATGATGACAGGCCGTGTCGACGGCGCGTTCGTGTTCCACGAGCGCCTAAAGCAGTTGTCAGCAAATCGGAAGGGGTCCGAGAGGGCCGATGCCTGCCAGGGCTTGCGAGACTGTTCGAAAGATATCTCTTTCCATCATGATATCATTTGGGTTTTAGTCAGTATAAGTCTGACACTCCCTTCCGCTCCGCCCAAAGCGGGAGGAGTCATTTGATGATTTCCCATTACAACGATTCCCAAAAATTAAACAGGACAGTAAATTAATATCTAAAAAAATAATTTAAAACCAAACTTTCGAATGCAATTACACGTATTGTTACCTTTCGCATTACATTGTAAAGCCAGGTCTTAAATCAAATCTCTTAGCGAGTGATTGACACATTGTTTATATGTCGGCATTTTCAAAATGTGGTGTGGTCAAATAACTTTTGGGCATTAAATTCTTGGGCTTCAATTTTTACACGCCTACAGCGAAACAAAAGGAGGGTAATGATTTTGACCGGTATGTCTCATACATACCAGTGAGTATGTATGTATGAAGTGTATCTGCTAAAACTTTGTCACACGACTCCCATCTATCCTCCAGAAGTCATCGGCCATAGATTATTGCTATCCGTGCGAAGCCGGTGCGGGTCACTAGTATAATATATTATAATACTTAAGTTTACGATAACGGTTTAACTGTCAACTTTTTCTATTGGGGTTTGTTGCCCAAGATCGAAGCCCTAGCGGTTGCCCTACTCGCCACACCTGTGGTCGCCACTGAGTGGGTGTTAGTTTTTGTGTTTAAGTTGCGGGTGTTACTGTGACGAAATATTTAATTCAAGACAGTTACAGTGTATACAATAAAGAAAGTAGAAAAAAATGAGGCATGCATTATTCAAGGGATCTCTAGGCAACATATTCGAGATTTGCGGTCCAACAGGAAAAGCCTTACTATCCTTAACTAGTTAATTAACAGTTGCTTATTAGTAACTCTTAATTAGCACTGTACGAGTAGCATTTGCACTACACTACAGTTTGTTCAAAACAACAGGCTTGCATTTTCAGATAAGGAACCTTTATACCATACCTTTGTGTTCCTATTCCTCGAGCGGTCGCTAGCGGTGGACGCTCCATCTTCTCCTGGAACAACTTAGTATTTAAGAAGTATAAAAAATGAGTATAGCACAATGTTTGCTGGCGTTGGCGCTGTACGTGGGGTTTGCGCACTCCTGGGGTGAGTAAATTTTAAAGTTTTCCAAAAACTAACCCAGTTGGGTGAACAACGTAATTTTGCGCAGTAGTTCATCATCCAGATGATTTTTAAGATAGGGTAGTAAAGTGAGAAAGCAAACGTTTTTAGGAGACTATATATCCTGATCTTTTTATGAATTGCTTAGTGACAAAAATAATTATAACACCTCCTTTTTGGTCGGGGGTTAAATAAATAAAGTAGGTTTTTTGGCACAAGCCACAAGTGCACAAAACATTAAACAAAAGTAACAAAAAAAAACTTACATCGAAACAAAACAGGGACAGGCAACAAACAACTACATATGCAAGTGCATTCATGGATTTTTGGGAAAATGGCACTGTTATACTTAGAATTGCTAATTTTGACATTTTTTAATTATGTCAATCGATTAAATACTATTCCAGACCGAGGTTGGATTACTTCAAAACACGAATCGCACGAAACTATTTGTTTATTGATGTTAAGTTAAAACTGGGTATATATCGAAACCCAAATTGTTGTTTCAGAGCTTCTCAGTTATAATTACTGCAACACGTTGTTTTCCGAAGGATCACAAAAAATAACCTAACAGCCTAATAAGTTTCTAGGTAAATGTTAATTCTTGTTTAAATAGTTTTAACCAGTCAAAAGTAGTTTTGACGAGGTACCTATTCCATCCAGCGCACACAAAAAGTGAGTTTTTGTGAACTATCGATTTTTCAATCAAAGTAATCGTCCCTCTCTATCTGTGCACTTTGTGAAATAATTTTCGTGCTCTGTTATCGGGCTCACTTTTTGTGACCGCTGGATGTAACACCTCGTTCTGAGTGATTAAAAGTTTTGGCTGGGACATTTACCTACATTTTGCAAAAAGTATCGGATATATTTAACCTGTCACAGCTTATTCCGAATATTTTGTTTTTGAAATCTTTTTCAAATTGAGTATTTTTTTGCATAATTTTATCCTCTTATCTTTTACCACGTTCCTTACGTCATGACCGGTATTGGCCGGGGGGGGTGGGAGTAAACACTTTAAAGTTGCTTTAAAGGCATAATTATGGTTTAATGGACCTGACGGCTAACCACCCAATTTCTTCATCAAAACATGTGACGCCTCGTGTAATGCTTTGCGTATAATTTTTAACAAATGTTTGTGTGAGGGTTGTTTCTCCCACAATTTGGAAACGTGTGTTTATTACTCCTGTACATAAAGCTGGTGATAAGAATAATGTAGAGAATTACCGCCCCATCTCAATCCTTTCCACGTTGTCTAAGGTATTTGAGAGTCTTGTCCACAACGCCTTATGTCCCCATATACAAAAACTGATTATACCCGAACAACACGGTTTTGTCAAAAGTATTTCAACCGTGACAAATCTATTATCGTTTGCAAATTAACAATTTGTAAACACTAATAGATTAGTCACGGTATTTTTAAAAAATGGATCAACAAGTTCAAGTAGACGCTGTCTATACAGACTTTCAGAAAGCTTTTGACAAGGTGGATCATTCACTGCTTTTAGAGAAGATTGCCTCTAATGGTATTCGTGGTAATTTGCTGCGATGGTTCGCCTTATATATTTTTAATAGGACCCAAAGAACGGCAGTCAATGGACGCGAGTCTGAGCCAGTTGTTGTTAAGTCTGGGGTTCCACAGGGGTCAATTTTAGGTCCCCTTCGTTTTATAATATTTATTAACGACATTAAAAACTGCTTCTAGAATTCAATTTTTTTAATGTATGCAGACGACATAAAAATCTATAGATCATGTAAAAATACACGAGACTGCGTTCTCTTACAAGAAGACCTAGATAGGCTTTATGAGTACTGTATTAAAAATAAACTGTTTCTCAGCCTCCCAAAATGTCATACTGTTTCATTCACAAAAAACAAGAGTGTTCTCTTCAAAAAACAAGAGAAAAAATACACTACAATTATTATATTAATGAAGCACACTTGGACAGTGTTGCGAACGTCCGTGACATGGGTATCACATTGGATTCACGTTTACATTTTGACACACATGTTGATAACATAATAAACAAGGCGTTTCGTATGTATGGCTTCGTCATGCATTCATTTGGTGACTTTGTGCGGCCCTCTACGTTCTTACTATTATACAAAACTCTGATACGCTCCCAATTGGAATACGCCATCCAGATCTGGAACCCTTTCTACGACCAATACTGCTCTAGATTGGAAATGATACAGAAAAAGTTTCTGCGGTCTATGAACTATAAATGTTTTAATTCCAAGGTTTCATACGTGCAGTTACTGCAGCGATACTTTGTTCTGAGTTTGGAGTCCAGCAGACTGCTTCTGGGTGCAATGACACTATACGGCTTGTGTAACAATAAATTCGACTGTATTGAACTCATTAATCAGTTATGTTATAGAGTACTCAGAACTGTGGTTCAACGGGCGGTGTTCGTACCCCGACTGTTCCATACTGCCATGTGCAAAACTAACGCTGAAGTGCGCGCACCTCTTCGTCGCCTTGTTGAGTCATACAACACCCACTTTATGGAGCTTGACATATTTTACTCTATCCAACCAGATGTTTAAAAAAAAGAACTATAGATCTTTTGTCAAAAAAGCTGTAAAGAGAAGGTTAAAATTTAATTGAGTAATTATAAATTTTATTTTGAATTAATTTGAATTGCATTATTTTGAACTAAATTGAATTCTACTGAACTGATTTGAATTATTTATGAAATATATTTAGCTCAATTTTATGGAAGTAAATTGAATTTAATCAATAATTTAATGGAATTGATATAATTTGCATTTAATAATCATCTGCCTAGCCTTTTCCCAAACTCTCTTGGGGTCGGCTTCCAGTCTAACCGGATGCAGCTGAGTACCAGTATTTTACATGAAGCGACTGCCTATCTGACCTCCACAACCCAGTAACTGGGTAATACGATACCCCTTGGTAAGACTGGATGTCAGACTTTTTTTGGCTTCTGACTACTCGTAACGACTGTCAAAGATCTACAAATGACAGCCGGGACCAACGGCTTAACGTGCTTTCCGAGGCACGGAGGAAACTAATATTGTATTTAAATGGAAAATAATTTAATTAATTTGTTACCCATTAATGACAGCCATCACAGAACGCTCTGTACTCTGTAAAATCTGCTTTCTACCATAGTCCTGAACCATTAGTCTGTTATCCTTTTGTTAATAATTATGTGGATAATATGTGGTTATTGGGTTGCATGCCTGATAACTCTAGCTTTTAAGGATTTTTTGTTTTCTGTAGCATGTAACTGTTTTATGTACCTAAATAAATAAATATACGAGGGTAAAGCTTCTAAACAAACCTGTCCGAGTCAGGGTGCTCCTGTCCGGAGTTCGCTTTGCTCTCTTTTATACGGGGTGTAAGGGACACCGACGCGTAAACGCATACCACGTACCCAGTAGGTACATCATTCTGAACGATAGAAATTTTTCCCCGGTAATGTGAAAAACAGCTGTCTTCTACAAAAGCGCAATACCTACACGGTCAAAATGTTGGAAACAGCTGATTACTGTTTTTGAGTGGTAATGGTAAAATAGTACATAAAACCTCAAAAATACGGCGTCAGTCGGGTTTGACGAAATAAATACCAAAATTATAAAATCTTGTGCTTATCAATTATGCAAACCGTTGAGCTACTTGATTAACTTATCGTTCCTAGAAGGTATATTCCCAAGCGCATTAAAGAAATCAATAGTCATACCAATATTTAAGAATGGAGATGAATCTGACATGGCGAACTATAGACCTATAACCTTAATTCCTATAATATCAAAAGTAATTGAGAAAATAATGTTAAAAAGGCTGTACGCATATGTCGATAACTATAATTTGCTATGGCGGGAGCAATTTGGATTCAGGAAAAATAGCACTACGTCTTTAGCTTGTTTCAATTTAATAAAAATAATAACTGAGGCAATGAATGACCACATACCCGTAGTAGCAATTTTTCTGGATATGAGTAAAGCCTTTGACTTTGTTGATCATGAGCTATTACTTAGCAAATTGGATAAATATGGCATAAGGGGCAAAGCGAATGACTGGATTAAATCGTATCTAAGTAATAGGCGTCAATGTGTGCAAATATCAAAAGTCATTGATGGAAACAAAGTAGAATATAAATCTAGCTATAAAACTAACGCAGTTGGAGTACCCCAGGGTGGCGTAATGGGATCGTTTTTATTTCTGCTATACATCAATGACCTTCCCAATGCAACACGACACGAAACAATATTATTTGCTGACGATACGACACTAATAATAAAAGGTAATAACAAAATTAAATTGGAACAGGAAATTAACGAAGCAATCAAAGATATAATAATCTGGCTTAATAATAACAATTTAAAAATCAATATAAATAAAACAAAAATAATTCAATTTCAAACTTATAAATCAAACTTTCAGAATCTGAGTATAAAATATGAAGACAGTATCCTAGAACAAGTAGTAAACACAAAATTCATGGGCATAATAGTGGATCAAAACTGCAATTGGAAATCACACATCAACTACGTATGCGATAAGCTAGAAAAATTCGTATACGCCATAAAACGTCTTCGATCAACTGTGTCCGTAGCCGCAGCAGTCACTGCATATCACGGATACGTATCGTCTGTGTTGTCTTATGGTCTGATACTATGGGGCAATTCAGTTGAAGTTTCAATGGCATTTCGGGTACAAAAAAAGTGTGTTAGGGCAATAACTGGCGCCTGGTTCTTGGACAGCTGTAAACCCATATTTAAAAACCTCCACATCTTACCCTTATCCTGCATGTACATCAAGGAACTATGCATGCTAGTAAAGCAAAACCCGCACTATTTTCGCATGCAATCAGAAGTGAGCCACAAAAAGGCTTCTGCTAGAAATAAGTACAAACATGAACTAAATGTACCTCAATGTAGACTGCAAATATTTAGGAGAAATGTATATGTAAATGCCATTCAGGTATTTAACAAGTTACCTAACTCATTTAAGGAACTTCCCATCCCCATGTTCAAGAAAAAGCTGACCAGTTGGTTGTTGGATAATTGCTTTTATGACATTAGCGAATATATGGAATGCTGTAACAATCCAAGATGACATGTACCTACTTACTTACTTATTATAACGATTACCTTTTTAATTTTAATTCTAATAATATTACTAATTCATATTGGACTTATTGTATCACAAATCTTAAAATGTATTGGACTGTAAATGACATCTGAATATTTGTACACCACATCTTGTGGTAGAATGTATTGAACTGAAAAAAATACTAACACCATACTATGTAAAACTACATTCTCACAAATAAATAAATTCTAATTCTAATTCTACATTGTTACCCTAGGGGTGAAAGTAACTTATTTAGTCCCAACACGCGCCAATAGTTCGAATGACTATCGAAACGTCTTTAACCCGAGGTAAACACTGTGCTTTTCATTACGAATACACGCAAAGTAAAAATAAATAACAACATGAATTAGCTAAAGAAAAAATTAGTAAATTTTATTTTACATAAATCAACGACTTTTCCCGCCTATTTTGTTTTTTTTCTGTGGCCAGCCAGCTATTCAGCCATTATTTTTCATTTTCATCATTGAAAAAATGGTAAATATTTTGCCTAAATCTATGTTATTTTAAAGAATAAAGTTATTAAAAAAAATTAGATTCTTTAATCAATACATAACTTTAAGTTATTTCAATTTTACATCGTGGCTGCATAGAAAGTTGGAACATGGTTCATGTCCTTATTTTTACTTTCCTTTCAAAAAATCAAAATCAAAATCAAAAGTCATTTATTCAAACTAGGCTGATAATCAGCACTTTTTGAACGTCAAAATTACAAGAGACAGTCCCCCAAAACGCCCGCGCTTCGCCACTTCCTAGTGTTTTAGCTGGGAAGAAGAAGTGGCGGAACAAACTCCCCAGCAACACATCTGTCTGTTAGGTTAGAAGAACCAGATTCTATACAAAAGTGTTCAAGTTTATATACGGACCAACTAGTTCAGCCAGGTTTCAGCCAGGTTTCAGGTTAGCTAAAGTAGACTCATCTTTCATGGGGTATTGTTTAAAATGTTACAATAAAATACCTCCCCCCATTCTGCAACTGAATGAAACGAAATTTAAATCTTGCATAAAACGCACACTATGTAGGCAAGCATATTATAAGTTGGGGGATTATATTGATGATAAAAATGCTTGGCTCAATGCTGGTCCTGCTCCACAACCATAGGGGCAATCGGAATCATCTGAATTACGTAGTGAAGTTATTGTGAAAGCTGCAGAAGATTGTAAAAATATATTTGCATTGTATAGATTCAATCTCTTAGTATTATATAATTGCATAGCACATGTGTGAGTACTATGTACTGTAAAGCCACCATTTAATGAGTACCTACATCTTTCATTGACGCGAAATTACCCTGGTGGTTGAGTGAATGTCATGCTCACTTAAATGTCACGCTGATGGTGGCGGGTGTGTCGGGTCGTTTAGTTCCCTTCAAAATGGTTGAGTTGAATGATGGCTGATACATGCGTCATGTTCGTGAACGGGCGCTGTCAGTTGTGACTGGTCATCTCTTAGCTGCCACGGTTTATTTTAATTACTTTATTTTTAATTACTGATTTAATCTTTTACTCTGGACGCTCTTAACTTGCCCGTATTTCTACATTGTTCTCACATATTTGTAATTCTTAACATGAATGATGTAACCAAGATTTTGTAACATATTTTGATTTAAAAGAGTGTCCATGGAGTTTCTTACCCGTTCTTCTCCATGGAGATCTACGCTACGGAATGGGCAACTACAGTACTTTCATAAGTTATTATGCCTTGTGACTGGGACTGTAGCTTCGCGTTTTATTTTGTGGTTTTTGACTTTCAAAAGTGCCTGTAATGGTCTAATTGAAATAAATGCTTTGACTTTGACTTTGACTTTATAAACAAGGAATCCATTATATCAAATTAATGTCACATGTCAGCTAGCACACACCAATAATAAAATAAAATATTAAAAAATACACTCAAGAATAAATAAAGCCTCCAGACATAAAGGGCGTGCCCGCTTACACGTGCATACAGACGAATAAAATAAAAATAAAGTAAAATAAAATAAAAAAAAATAATTAAAAAATAAAGTTAAAAAAAAAAAAACTACGCGTGAGGTTATATAATACCAGTAAGCTAATTTGGAGAAAGAAAGAACATAAACATTGTCTTGAGTTCAACCCAGCGACCAACTATTCTTATCGTTTAGGTAGTCGTTAATGGAATAGTAGGCCTTTGAACAAAGGTTAGATTTCACTTTAGCTTTAAACACATTAAATGGCAAGTCTAAAAAGGAAGATGGTAGCTTGTTGTAAAATGTTATACCAAGCCCTACGAATGAATTATGAACCTTATGAAGCCGGTGAAAGGGAGCACGTAGTTTATGCTTATTTCGAGTGTTTATGTTGTGAATATCAGATCACTGTTTTTACAGTACAAATGGATATTTTGTCTAATATATAAAATGTTAGCTAAAATGAATTGTGAAGCCACCGTGAGAATACCAATCTCTTTAAAAAAATCTCTCAGAGATACTCGTGCACCCAGCTGGTAAATGGCACGAACCGCTCGTTTTTGAAGAACGAATATATTTTGGATATCAGCGGCTTTGCCCCACAGCAGAATACCATAGGTCATAACACTGTGAAAATAACTAAAATAGACTAACCGTGCTGTATCAACGTCAGTATATTGTCTAACTTTTCTGACGGCGTATGCGGCCGAACTAAGTCTCCCCGCTAGGCTTGATATGTGAGGACCCCATTGTAATTTTGAATCTATTGTTATACCCAGAAACACAGCTGAGTCAACCGTTTTAAGCTCGTCATTGCCGAGAATAATGTTGGGACCTAGATTTTTAACATTAGGTAAGGCGAATTTAATACTTTTAGTTTTCTTGGCATTAAGAACAAGGTTATTTGTTGTGAACCGATCCGTGACCATTGATAGAGCGCTGTTTACTTCTTCAAAATCGTGTCTATTCCTATCTACTTTCCTTGTATTCGTAATGAAAAGCACAGTGTTTACCTCGGGTTAAAGACTTATTTAGTCCCTCGAACTATTGGCCAAACCCCGTCTCGGGACTAAATAAGTTACTTTCACCCCTAGGGTAACAATGTACTATTAGTGCGTTATTGGCCTGGAATGAGTTGTTTTCATTAATTTTAATTGGAATGTTCCGCATGTGTAATATCTAATTAGCACGTTATTAATAGAAGTCATGTATCGTGTAGGTAATCCTGAAAAACACTTAATTAACTGAACGTTCATTCATGAAAAACAGGAAAGAGGATAACGAAAACAGAAACTATAAATAGTAAGCGATTCTTAGTGATATATTTCCTATTTAAATAAATTTGATATGGAGCAATTGTTTTATTCTTTAAAACGTTTCACGTTTTAGGGTTCGATTGTATAACAAGGAACCCATTTACCACCATATCTCACCAAGTCCACGGTTTAACTCTGGGTTACAAAGCTATAATTTGGCTTGGTTGTGTTACATAATATTAATCACACCCTGAAAGTTGTGTGTGTTTTGGATACCTTACTACACGTAAAGCCACTGTGTGGAAATTCGTTTCATATCTTCCAGACAATAATGGAGTTATGTTTTTGCTTTTTTTTTTATTCAGGGATGGCAAACTATTAAGTGTAATTGACCGTCGGACTGACAA
The DNA here is from genome assembly GCA_963082945.1 of Cerastis leucographa. Lineage (NCBI taxonomy): Eukaryota > Metazoa > Arthropoda > Insecta > Lepidoptera > Noctuidae > Cerastis > Cerastis leucographa. The sequence continues at coordinate 5,501,486 of OY720359.1, forward strand.
GGTCTCGATTTCAAATCGAAGACACGCACCTCAGGTTTTTCGGATTCACGAGCATTGTATTGTTTAATTATATTATCACTTGCTTAGGTGATGGAAAACATCGCGAGGAAACTAGGATGCCTGAGTGATATTTCTCGACGGCATGTTAAGACAAATCAGAGGAAGTTGGGCACTAAACACACGATAAAGAAAGAAAGATTTAGTAATAAGAGATCCGCAGCGACTTAGATTATAAAATAAAATTGGTTTCAGTGTCGGCAGCCAGACCCCAAATTAAAATATCATAAGACATGATGCTGTGAGTGAACATAGCTAAAGTAATCGAAACGCGCCGTTTCTACAAACACACAAATAACGTCAAACCCAAAAATGGCGAAAACCGCCTTGATGATGACACTAGGCAACCTTGTACCACATATTCACATAAACCTATTCGAAATATGTTTGTTTATTATGATCCCTAAAAAGATTTTTTAGGAATAACCAAATCTATCGATTCTGTACGGTTTTGGTCATGAGGAAAACATTTTGGTCTCGTACCAACATGTCATTAATGTGCTGCACTGAGCAAGAACAAAAGTTAAGCACAGCTTTGTCGGTGGAAACGGATCTGCAGCTCAGTATGCTAACATTTTGAGATACCTCGGTCTACACTGTGTTAAATATAATAGCTAAATATGGCGCAATAATATCGAAGATTAATTTCACATTATCATCTCTACGCAGACGACTTGCAGCTTTATCGCCATTTTAAACTCGAAGAGCTTCCGGGAGCCATCGATGCCATCAATAATGATTTACGAAACATCAGCCTGTGGGCTAAAAACTTTGGACTGTTAGTTAACGCAACTAAATCACAAGCTGTCATTATTGGCGGCAGATATTTTGTCAATTTATTGAGTCATCAGTCCCTCCCGCCTGTATTTTACGATGGTGTCGTTAGAGCCTACTCCAAGAAAGTTAAAGACTTAGGTGTATTCTTGGACTGCAACCTATCTTGGCATGTTCACATTGCTGAAGTAAGCAGGAGGGTGTTTTGTTCGTATCGGTCACTTAAGCGTCTTCAGAAGTTCCTGCCCTTCCAAACTAAAATTACTCTTGCTCAATCTCTTCTTCTTCCTCTTCTTGACTACGCTGATGTCTGTTTCCTTGATGCAACTGAAGAATTTCTTGATAAGCTCGAACGTCTGCAGAATTTGTGCATTCGCTTCATTTTCGGGCTTCGAAAGTACGACCATGTGTCAGAATTTCGGAAGCAGTTGAAGTGGCTGCCTATTCGGCAGCGTCGAGATTCTCACACTCTTTCTTTTCTCTTTGCTGTTCTTCACAACCCTAAAGCTCCTTCGTACCTTTGGGAACGCTTTGAATATCTTGTACCTAGAGGTAAACCCTGTCGCTCATCATCATCTCTTCTCCTTCGTTTTTCTCCCCACTCCTCAAGTCGATATGATGGATCATTTACTGTTCGCGCTGTGCGCCTTTGGAATTCACTCCCACACTCTTTGCGGGATAGCACGTCGTTAGACGTGTTCAGGAAAGGAATAAGAGAACATTTCCTGTCAATATGTTAATAATATCGACCCATCCGAAGAACATAGTTACTTGTAAAAATGTATCAATTTTTTTTGATTATCGTATTTAATTTAGAATAACAAGAGCTATCTAATGGTGTATTTATTTTCTTTTTATGAAGCCTATTTTCGAAGTTATAATGTGCCAAGAACGTAATACGTAGTAGTATTTCGAAGAATAGCAATTCATTAATAGATAGATCGATGTACACGGGCCCCACCCCGCGCTACCGCTGCCCGCGCGCTGGTTACTTCGTCATTCGCGGTCGTGTCGGCGGGAGGTGTGTATTTGTTTGCTTGTGCATGGGTGACGGTTAAATTACGTGTTGTTTATTTGTTTTTATAATTGCATTTACATATTCCTTTGATGTTTGAGTTTATTATTCAATATGAAACGTTCGAAGAAAATATTGTCTTTAATTTTGCCCGATGAAAGTATAGATAATACAAGTTCTAGTCAACAGCTACAACGAAACTTTATCCAAAAAGATAATGGTAAGTGTTTATTTTTATTAATTATGTAATGAAATTATGATTGTTTACTGTTTGTTAATAAAAATATCCGTAAAGAAGGTTAAACCGCAAAATTTTGTGTCCTCCGAACAAAATAGATACATATGCACGTGAAACAGTTTACTTTGAAAACTATACAATGTTTTAAAATGTTGTTTTAATATGAAAAGTAATAGTTGTTGTCATGGTAAAAGTAATTACATTTAATTTTATATAAATTAGTATTTTTATAAATTTTTGTATTTCAAGTGAACATGTAACGTCATACTTCGGAAATATCATCATTATTATTATACAATGAGTGCAGATGTAACTGTGTTCTTCGGAGATTCATTAGTAAAATAATGTACTATCCGCATATGTTACGTTGTTCGATGGAAGTCAAATCAAATGTATCTTTGTTCGAATAAAATCTTTTTATGTATTTAAATATTTACATTTTTTTATACTAGAATTGTTTAAGAGCATTATTATGGATTATTTACAAAATTACTATTTATTTATGTAAAATAAAATATGATTTTTCTACTATTGATCTGCGCTAGATCTGTTCACATTAGGAATCATAAACTATCTAAGTAGAAGGTAATAACAGTGCCCGGTGGACAGGTTGCATAAATTATTATGATACAGGAGACTTATTAGTCAATTTGTTTTAGATGATCGGGAGCTTTCATCACCTTTACCGGACGGGGTCGAAGAAACTTACGTCCTTTTACGCGACGTTTTCAGTGATACGGACGAAGTTGTCGTTAATAACACAATCGAAGAAGATCAATTATTATTGAACATAGAAGATGAAAATGCTGTAAATGACACTGTTAACTCATTACATACAGTCCCCGAAAATGTAAGCCCAAAACCAGCTCCGATGATAATATATGATAATATTTCCAGTGCCACTTTGATAGATCCATCTCCATTTAATATCGAAACCACAACAAGTTTTGAAAATTCCCCGATGCCAGTAAATCATAATAGTATATTGGTAGACTGTTTGAATATCCCTACACCAATGCCATCTCCTCTAAACCATCACTCCAAGGCTAAATGTCAAGATGTATTTTGTACGGAACATGAATGTTGGTTAGATTCAGCTGATAACCCTTCAACTACGAATAGAAAATCTAGAAAACGTACCCGGAACGTGGAAAACTGGTATGATGTTAAACGGAAATGTCGCACTAATATGGGTAAATCATATATATCGAAAAGAGGAAAATTAGTAGATGAGAAGGTAATTAGGCCAGCATGTCAATGTCGTTATTAATGCAGTGACAAAATAACACCTGATCAACGCCTAGAGATTTTCAGGAAATTTTGGTCATTGGCTGATAAACAGAAACAGTGGGCTTACGTAATACAGTTTACACTAAAAATTAAAAAAAAACGCTGTATTAATAGTGACGAGCCAAATAATCGTAAGTTTACTTATAAATATTTTCTTCGTAAGCAGTTGTTTGATTGATTTTATTGATTGTAACGTGCAAAAAGGAGTTCGCGAGTTCCTGTTTTGGTCTGACAACTGCGCCGGTCAAAATAGAAACCGTATCGTGTACTCATCCTACATTTACGCTTCTAACAAGTACAAAGTGATCATCACACATCGCTTTATGGAGAAAGGTCACACGCAGAATGAAGGTGATAGCGTTCATGCATGTATTGAAAATACCTCGCGTGCCAAAATAGTCTATACACCTCAAGAGTGGCAATTATTAGTGAGATGGAGTAAAAATAATGATTATCCGTATGAAGTAAAAAATATGACTCAAGAGCATTTTTACGATTTTAAAAGTCGGGTTATTGATAAACTATGGAGTAAAAATTGTCGTGGTCAGAAAGTTGGATTAATTGGAACAATATTAAAGAAGTACACGTAGATTGCAATGATTCAAACAAACTATACTATAAATACGATTTAAGCGCTGAAATGTATGATGCTATAACTATCGGTAATACAACTAGAAACTCAAGAGGCAATCAAAATATGCAAATAAAAAAGGCCTATAATCAGCTTTTGCCTATTTCGCGGGATAAATACAAAGATCTTCTTAGTTTATGCAATACAAATATTATACCTGTTGAATATCATAATTATTTCAAAACATTGCCCAACGGTGATGCCAGCACAAGTGATGATGAAGAAAATTAGTAGGCACGATGATTACAGTAATTTTTTGATTATTTTTCCTTTTAAACTTATAATATTATGTTGTTTTTTGGAGTTTCTTTGTTGATTTCATGACATAATTACGTATAATTTTTTATTGGTTTCTAATTTGTCACTTGGAGTAAAAAGACTGATTATTAGAAATTTTATTTTCAAATTAAGTATTGAAATTGTTTGTTTGTTTTAAGTTTTGTTTAGTTTATATAAAGTTTTTATATGAGAATTTAATTTCATTCAGAATTTCATATTACATGCTTACCAAAAATTTGATTTTCAATACTTACCATTAGTACTGGTCAATATTAATGTTAATTAACTGTGATATAAAAGTACAAAGTTTTATGTAACTTTATTAATTAGATTTACTTCCTTGCCAACTACTTTTATAATTAAGTATAGGTACCTAAATAGGTAAAATTATGCCTATCAGTCAATTATTATCTACACTGAAATAGTTTTAAAATAGTCTGTTACAATAATTTTTATATTTTTCATAATAAAACCTATTAAGTCGATATTATTCCTCGTTTTAATTTTGCAAATGTTACATCTTGAATGTCACACATTACTGGAACTCCAAAGAAAAGTGAACTATATACAAATATATCACAAAATCTACACCCAATTCCCTAAAACACTGTTTAATGTTAACTTAGTTACATTGACTTCACGTGGAACAAAGTAACATGTGATTATAATACCTCTTATTTTAGAAAATAATAGCATAAATACAATAATTTTCTATTAAAATGTTGTCTAAACAAGTAATTAAAGTATATGTGAATTTTCATCACTTTATTTCAATAATTGAAAAAGTTATTAGCATTTAAGTATGGGGTGAACTTTGAATGGCTCTCCTGAAAACCTAGTAAATTTCAAATGTAACATTGTTCTTCGGATGGGTCGATATGTATGTAGTATTATATATGTATGTATTTATATATGTATTGAATGTATTACGTATGTAGTAGTTAATTTAAGTTTTGAATGAACTTACTGTTTTTGCACATGCTCGTAAGTTTGATAGAGGATTCTATTGCAAATCTCGAAATCGAAAAATGGTTTGCTGTAAGAAAACCCAATTCTGGGTTAAGCTCGCCGTTGTACATAAGTTTTTAAATTGCAATCTGTTTGTATATTTCTTTTTAATTTGGTGTGCAATAAAGAATAAGAATAAGAATTAATCTACAGACTTTTTCAGACATTCCCTAAAGATATTCTGTTGATTTAATTTAAACTTCTATTTGCGGCAGTTAAAATTAACACGCCCCCGCACGACCCCTGCAACACAGATTTGGCATTATTAAACAATTGTATAGTCAGGATTGAATTTATTTAGCCGTTATGTTTTGTTTCAGACATCGCGGTGGGCGTAGGAGATCAACTGGTATTTTACACAAACGGAACTAAGACAAGCACCGTGAACTTAATTTCCCGAAACCTGACGGCTTTAGCATACGATCAACTCCAGAACATCATGCTATATGTCGATACACAGAGCATCAACGACGCCATATGTGGCTACGATATATCTTCAAGAGAAAACAAATGTTTTATCAAAAGAACTGGTAGTAGCATTCACTCAATTGCCTTCGACCCGGCAACGCGGAAACTATTCTTTACTGATACTGACGATAACAGCATAAACTGGATTTCATTAAAACCCGGATCTGTTAAGAATGTTTACGGAAATATTTTAATCGAGATGGATGACCGGACCCCCCGTGATATCGCCGTGGATAGCTGTGCAGGGTACGTTGCCTATGACAGTTTCAAAATCAAAATCTGGTTAATTTCGTAATAATCAATCATTACTATCATTCAATGTATGGATATAATATGTAATTTACAGGTACATTTACTGGACTAACACAAATGACAGGGATTATAAGCAGAGCATGGAGAGAGCTAGACTTAATGGTTCCGGGAGAGAGATTATTGAAAGATCTTACGCACCTGTTCAGGCGTTCAGCCTGGTAATTGATCCACTTACTAGGGAGCTTTATTACTTAGATGGTATTCCTAATTCGATCAATACCTATAAACACGTATGGTTTAACCGCGCGGATTTGAATGGAAAATCCGAAAAAGTAATGTATCGAATACTTCATGGAAAATTTTCCGTTTTGGAGTTTACAATCTCAAAAAAATTCTTATACTGGGTGAACAGTAGCGATGGCTACAATACCGTTTGGCAATTACCAAAGAACGCATATAATGACAAAGAACCCGAAAAGATAAGTAAGTTCTATACTAAAAATCCACTTGCTATAGCTACCAACTACAAAATAGAAGATCAGGTCCAAGGCGTTCAGGACTGTGAAGCTCTGTCGAGTCTGATACACACAATTACTGTAACTAACCACTCCCTGAATATTGATCAGACAACAGAAACAGAACCGACCACAGAATACACAACAGATTTCGAATTGTTTTGTGTTCACGGCGTACACGTTAGTGAGACATCTGATTGCAATTGCACACCTGGTTACACCGGAGAGCGATGCGAAGTTTCAGTCTGTCACAATTATTGTTTACATGGTAACTGCAGTTCCAACGATGAGGGACTTCCTACATGCAGGTAAAAGTTATTCTATTCCTTCTGATGGTTTTCTAGTTTAAAGTACTTTCAATATTTATGATTTACATTTTCGGTATTTCAGTTGTAATGCCGGTTATTCAGGGGACAGGTGTGAAGTGTACGCGTGTCATGGTTATTGTCTAAACGATGGCAACTGTTCCCTGAACAAGGAAGATGATCCAGTCTGTCAGTGTGCTGGTAACCACGAGGGATTGCGATGTGAAGCTGTTAAAGATGTCATTTTCACTACCAACAACACCCCTACGTACTACTCAGCTGGGAGAAACCTGACTCTCGCTGATTTACTGGCAAATTGGCGAAAACCAAGAGCCAAAGTTACCATTACTGTTGAAGTATAATCTTAACGATAATTCAATTATATAAAATGGGTTCGTTTCCTTATCCATTTTCTAAGTAACTTTTCGTAGGCCCAGCAAGAACACGCTCTCAACTTGTTTTATAATTAAAAAATACTCGTCGCAACTCTTATGTAAAATTATTACTTATTTAAAAAAAAAAAACTGGGACTCTAGGTGGTTTGTGTAACAAACGAATCTAATCAAATCAAATCCATTTATTTGTCAATGTAGGTGTCGATAATTACAGGTGTTAACAAGCTTAGGCCCAATCTTTACAGGTATCACTACATTCTACCCACCGGGCGTACAAACAATACGTTATAATAATATTATTCATTACATTAAATTATACAATAACAGATTAAATAAAATAAGTTATTACATTAAATTCAATATTTGTCTATCATGTCAAGATCATCATATTAAAATCCAAATCAGTCAAGTAAGTATGTCAAAATTATAAATAAGATAAATATAACAACAACATTCTGACATTATCAATTAATATTAAAATTTTCAGATAAGAACTCGTCTATTGTATAATATGTTTTATCTACCAGTAGTTTAAAAAGAGCCTTTTTGAAATTACCTATGTCGTCTAATACTTTTATTTCTGTAGACAGCTTGTTATAGATCTTGGGTGCCATACCGAAAAAACTTTTTGAGTAGAGTGCAGTGTTATGTGGAGCAGCACATATATCGTTGTTGCGTCGTTTGGATCTAAATGTTTGAAATAAGTGACGGTTACATTTCACAAATACTGCTGTCTCATATATGTACAAACATGGCAAGGTAAGAAGATTATATTTTTTAAATAACGGAGCACAACTATCAGTCTTTTTCAATCTGAACATAGCACGTACACATTTCTTTTGCGCCCTAAATGCAATTAATTTATCAGTGCTGTTACCCCAGTATATTAGTCCGAAACGTAATGTTGATGTAACATAGGCTTTGTACGCTGTCAGAACTATGGAGTCATTTACAATTTTTGTAAAATATACAGCGCATATGAGTACTGGTTTAGTTTCTAACAAACATTTTCAACATGACACTTCCAGTCAAGTTTACTGTCCATTTGGAGTCCAAGAAATCTAGCAGTATCGGTTTCAGCTATTCTTTGGTTAAATTTATGCAACAGTAGCCTAGAAAGTAGCAAGCATATGTATGATGTTGACATACAGAGCCTTCAAATGGCATTACTGAGTAGGGAAAATACACTAAAGATTTTTTTTTGTAAGTATGAGTGTAGTCAACAGATGTTGAGTGAGCGTATGCAGGAGGCGTGTGAGTTGGTGGACCTGGTGAAGTACAATGCAGAGAGGTATGAGTCGCTGACTAATAATCTCACCTGTAGTTGTGCTGCCCCTCCGCCACCTCTCTTGCCACAGCATGTTGCTCCTACTGCTTTACCCATTTTAAATCATACTCTAGCAAGTGTGAACACCATCTAAAGTAATATCTTAGTGTATTCTGATAGATTAGGGACAGGTTTTGGATCCTTGTTAAATAACCGCTCTAAACACACAGTAGTGAACCATTGTCAACATAACCTGCATTTTAATGAGCTTATCAATAAAATTCAACGTACACAATTGAATGAGCAGACCACAGTAGTACTATTAATTGGAAATAGCCTAAATATATCTAAAAGGGACACAGTTAATGGTATCGACGCCCTACTTAAGTTAAGATTAGGCAAATTAATTTTATGTGCATTGCCATATTCGGTTAATCTAACTGATCAAGAAAATGTTTATATTTCTAGTTTAAATAACCTGATGCATATTTTATCATGTCGTCATAGTGACCGTCTATTGTTTTTTGATACTAACAGTTTTGTTAGAGATTTAGTTTTGTTTGGGATCATATGTTTCTTCCCAAAAAAAGTCAACATTTTTTGGCTTCATTTTAGCATATTATATACACGCAGTTATTAATGATTTAACTAAGACTAGGCTATGTGATGAAACAGTATTATCTTGTGTCTCCAATAATACTGTTATTGATTCTTTAAACTATTAGAGCCGACAAAAGAGAAACCTGGTACTAATATTTTACTTTATCATCACAATATAAATCGCTTCTCCGGCAAAATTTTAGATGTGGAACTGTTAGTTGATTAATTCCACATGGATATTTTATGTTTCTGTGAAACTTGGTTAAAACCAGATAGGATGTTGTTTAATGTGAATAATTTATCAGTTGCCAGTGCGTACAACAGGTCCTCAGTGGGTGGTGGTACCCTGATACTTTGTAATAGCTGTCTCAGGTATAATGAAAGGAAGGATATCACTGCTTACTCTGTTGATCGCTTATGTGAGGTAGCATGTGCAAGGGTTGAAGGTCATACTGTCTTATGTGTTTATAGAACACCAGCATCAAACTTGTCATTATTCTTGATCACAATGGAAGAAATATTAAGTAAACTTTTCACAGATGATAAATTAGTTTTTGTTTATGGTGACTTCAATATTGATCTGTTAGTCAATTCACCAGAAAAAATATATCATGAAAAATCTCTGACTTCAAATCAAGTTTTTCACACTTAAAAGCTCAAGCAAAATCTCAAATAATAAGTAATAAAATTGGTAATTCTAATAATAAAATAAAAACTGTGTGGCAGGTTATTAACAGAGAAACCGGAAAGACTCAACAACAAGATAAGAGTGAATTGTCCTTAAAAATAGATAAAAAAACTATTTTTGATAAGTTAGAAGTCGCTGAGACACTAGACAATTTCTTTACCAACATTCCGTTAGAGGTCACGAAATCTCTCCCCTCTTCAGTTGAATTAGCTGAAGGCCTTCTTAAGAAGAACTTCACAAAGGATATACCAAACTTTAAATTTAAACCAGTATGTATTGCCACAATCAAAAACGCATTCAAAAGTCTCAATATAAAAAACAATGAAGGCTTATGGGGGATTTCCGTCAAGGTTCTTGAAAACATTATTGACTCTATTGCTCCTGTCCTAACAGGCATATTTAATCAATGTTTGGACAGCGGCAAGTTGTTCTATGTTTCATCAAGTTCCTGACTTGATGAAACATAGTAAAGTGGTACCAATTTTTAAATCAGGTTGTAAGACTGATTCTTCTAATTATAGACCGATATCTGTGCTTCCAGCGTTGAGTAAAATCTATGAAAAAATCATACTGGACCAGATGCTCTCTCACTTCAACTCTAATGGGATACTGCATAATCAGCAGTTTGGTTTCACGAAGGGTAGGTCAACAACGGACGCGGGAGTTAAACTCATCAGTCACATTCTAGAATCCTTGGAGAATTCCCAGGACGCTATTGGCATTTTTTGTGATCTCTCAAAAGCGTTCGATTGTTTCGACCACAACACACTGATCTGCAAAATTACATCACTACGGAATTCGTGGTGGTTTCCTATTTATCAAACAGGCGGCAAAAAGTAATTGTAAATGGGGCGACGTCCTCCGGGTCTATAGTAAAGATGGGCGTGCCCCAAGGCTCAATTCTCGGGCCTTTTCTATATCTTGTTTATATTAATGATCTCCCTTATATGATGGCCAAAATATCGGATATAATTCTATTTGCTGATGACACTTCGCTAATTTTTAAAACTCATAGAAAAGATACGGATCTCATACAGCTAACAACCTTTTACTGAATGCGAACAAAACAAAATGTCTTAAGTTCTCTTTACCAAATTTAACACAACGTGACCTAAATTTAAATCTTGACGGTAAAAAACTTAATGTTATCGCGGAAACAGTATTCTTAGGGATTACTATCGACTCAAAACTGCAGTGGGGCGCACACATTGGAACTCTTTCGGGTAGGTTAGAAGCGACTTCCATAACATAAACACGCTCAGTAAACACGAAATTGTAATACCCAAATTTAGATTAACAAAAACTAGCAAGTCATCTACACTATAATACACACATCAACACGGTCTAGGGATATTTCATACTCAATTAAATAACTCGAAAAGTACTGGCCGCATTGGAATCTTTTATACACCGATTTGTTTGTAATTTATCTCAGACTAATTACAAATTCAAATTTTTGAAAATTCTTTTGTTTCGGTGGCATAAAAATGTCTTGATGTGTAGGAGAGGGAATTTTCATTTGTGCGAAATTTAGAAAACAATACGAATTACGTTTAGTTACAGTTTTTTTTTTTCATTTTTAAACGAAAGATAAAGTTAAAATTGAGGTATTGTAGCCATGCAACGCCAACATTTGACGAGGGCGGAGATGTTACGAGCTGTGGGAATGCTGGAAGCTGGGTCTGTTCAGCGTACTGTTGCTGAGGCCATAGGGACCCACCAAAATGTAATTTCAAGATTGTGGACACGCTATCGTGCCACAGGTGAAGTAGCGGAGAGGCACCGGGGGCCAAGTCGCATCACTACCCCCAGACAAGACCGATTTTTGCAAATTACTGCGCGAGCTCAACCAAATGCAACGGCGACTCAATTGGTCCAAAGGCTGCGAGTGGAACACCAAGTGCTTGTGAGTGACCAAACTGTAAGAAGGCGACTGCATGAAAGCAATCTAAGCTCGCGTAGACCACTCCGGGTCCCACCTTTACGGAGACGCAATCGTGGACGACGATTAGAATGGGTTCGGAACCACGTGGACTGGGGCCGTGAGCAATGGTCCAATGCGCTGTTCACGGATGAATCCAGGTTCGACTTCCATCCAGATTCACGAAGGACGCGTGTTTGGCGAGTTCCTGGACGATGGAGCCGTCTTCAGAACCCTCAGGAAGTTCACCCATACCAAGGAGGAACAATTATGGTTTCGGCAGGAATTCGTCTTGGAGGACGGACGGATCTCGTTTGGGTGCGGGGCAATATGACGGCAGAACGATACGTCCAACAGGTGCTGGGGCCCGTAATCTTGCCCCACAGAACACAAATGGGGCAAGATTTCCTGCTCATGCACGACAATGCCCGGGCACACACGGCGAGAACGGTAGCAGCTTGGTTACATACACACAATGTTAGAGCCTTAGACTGGCCTGCTCAATCGCCAGATCTAAATCCCATTGAGCATGCGTGGGATATGCTGCAAAGAAGAGCTCTGAAGAAAGTTCCTGAAAATCTGGCTACAGAAGATCAACTTTTTGCGCACCTCAGAAGGACATGGGACAATATTCCGCAGCAAGACATTGACAACCTTGTTCTGAGCATGCCGAATCGTTGCCGATGTGCTATGAACATCATGGGCGCTTTCTCAGACTACTAACTTCAAGTTTATAAACACAAATTAAATGATTTTTCGTTTTTTTTCAGTTTTTACTCATAAATTAAAAGTTAATTCATATACGGTTTCCGTCTATGCTTCATTTTTTTTCCATAAAATCCTGACATTTTAATCGAAGTACCTTAACCATTATTAAAAAATGGTAGAATATTAAAAAACGTATCTTTTAAATATATACATGTCATATAAATAATTAACTCATTGATAGTAATTCGCTACTTTTTTAAAATATCCCTAGACCGTGTTGATGTGTTGTTGTTGTTGTTGTTTTGTATTATAAGGAGGAAAGATTTGTATTTTTGTATGTAACGAATAAACTTAAAAGCTATTGGACCGATTTCAAAAATTCTTTAACCGTTAGAAAGCTACATTATCACTGAGTAACATAGGCTATATTTATTACTAAAAAAAATAGAGATCCCTAGAAATCACTACTAAAACCAACCCAAGGTGTAAAAAAATTAGCCATAAAATGTCTTTCATCGCGTGCGCTGCGAAATGTATTGATGATAGAATAAAAAAATGTTCTACAATATTATAGAACATATCAATATCAACAAAAAACTTCACGAGACCATATCTAAAAAAGTAGTTATAGTGACATAACTACAATAGTTGGTATTGTAGTTATGTCACTATAACTACTTTTTTACATTTTAAAAGTTGATAGAAATGCTGATCGAAATCAGATCATGTTATCCATACCTTAGTATTAATTCTTATCCAAATAAACTATTTCGTATTCAAGACAGTTTCAATACCTGTTAATTACTTTTTGAATGATTGAAATCGGACATTCCATTCAAAAGATATTACGAAATTAAAAATATCTATATAAACAAAAATTACACGCTGACGCGCCGTTGTGGCTCCACGCAGCGCAGCGAGCAACGCGGCGAGAGAGATGGCACCGAGGTGTGGGAGAAGGGTGTTCGCATAGTAGGTACTCCAATATGCTATTGATAAATTTAAGCCCTCCCAGTATGTGTTATGGTACAAGACTTTTGATAAAGGAATTAAGAGACAATGAGATTGTAGCAACTATCATCACGGGCCCCGCGGCCCCGGTCAGCTCGCTCACATTCTGCGGATCCCAATGATACCGACGGATTTGCCTATAACTTTTTAAAGGTTACAATTTCCTGTAAAGATATCGTTTGCCCTTACAATAAATAAATCCCAGGGACAAACTTTCTCGATGGTTGGCATCAACCTAAGGAAAGAGTGCCTTTCTCATGGGCAATTGTATGTTGCTCTTTCTCGAGTAGGATCTCCTGAAAAACAATGTTTTGTTATCACTTACAAATACCACTGCCAACATAGTGTACAGTGAAGCTTTAAGGTAAACTATTACAAAATAAAAACGTAAAGACTTAAAATCCATACTTCCATACTAATCCATACCATCCGTATCCGTACTTCCGTACTAATATTATAAATGCAAATGTCACTCTGTTTGTTTGTTTGTTTGTATGTTTGTTTGTTTGTTACCTTTTCACGACTAAACGGCTGATCGGATCTTAATGAAATTTGGCAAAAAGATAGATTTCCACCTGAGGAAGGACATAGGCTATATATCATCACGCTACGACCAATAGGAGCGGAGCAGCAATAAAAAATGTTGCGAAAACGAGGAAAATGTGACGCAGACGAAGTTGCGCGGGACAGCTAGTTTCTTATAAACAGTATACGCTTTTATAATAAGTTGCCAAAGTCAGTTACAGAACTGACCGATGGAAAGTTTAAAAATTGCATCAAACGTGTCCTTATTAAAAAAGCATATTACAAAATTAAGGACTACGTTGAAGATAAAGAAGTTTGGCTGTAGTTCCTTCTGCTCATGCGGCTTCCCTGGTAGCTCTTAAACGACACAAATGTGTGGATGTCTCTAACTATTCCCAATATTATTCTTTCCATTCTTTTACAATAGTTTTCCAATCATTGCACCATTCGTTCATTGTTCAGAATAGTTACATCACTGATGATAACATCTCAATTGTTTAAGTTAGTGTTCTTTTATTGTTTTATTTTTACTTTTGTATAGATTCTTTTTATTTACCTATTTTTTGTGAATGTGTGGACATTGTAGGCTTGGTTTTTTTCTTCTTTTACTACCTTCTGTAGTAGGCAACGACTTATTGTCGGGCCTACGCTGTCCTCCCATACTTAAGTACTAACGCTGTAACTTCAAATATTGTAAAACCAAATGATTTTAAAAGAGTAACCATGGAGTTTCTTGCCGGTTCTTCTCCATAGGAAACGACCAACCCGAACCGTGCACCTTTTGTTGACGTTTTATAAATGCCCATGTAGGCCTATGTAAAATAAAATATTTTGATTTTGATTTTGGAACTAACAAATCATGATGAATGTTAAAATAAAACGCCATTCAAGTGTATTCATTACTTTTTATTAAAAAAACAACTTACATATACAAATAAAGAGAGATATGAATACAGACTTACTTAAAAAGAAAAAGCATTTAAGTATCAAAATTTCTACCGTGGGATAAATGCGTGAGTCTAGGCTGCCTAGCCAATGCTTTTCCCTTTTTAGTTGGGAACAGAGATGACAGTATCCTAACTAAAGAGCGTGTCTCTTTTAGAGAAGCAGCAGTTTATAAGGTATTGGCAAAATTTCATTTGAATCGGTCAAGTCATCTCGGGTAAATACTCGTACTCTAACGTAACTTATTACAATAAGCAAAAAAGGTGTCATACAACGCCCCCTAGAGAGTTAACACCATAATATCTATTAATGAACCGATGCCGATGAATCAAGAAAACAGTATCGTTTGTGAGATACATGGAAATATTCGTTTGATACACAAAAAACCGATCCAGCACTTACAGTTTGTGTAAACATAAATAAAAATTATACGATGGAAAATGAGTAATTTTAATTATAAAATAAGTCGAATGAGTGTTCTTTGTAGGCCTACGAAAACGTTAGAGCATGCTTAAAAAGTAAACAAGGAAACGAATGTAATTGAATTATCGTTAAGATTATACTTCAACGGTAACGGTAACTTTTGCGCTCGGTTTTCGCCAATATTCCAGTAAATCAGCGAGAGTCAGATTTCTTCCTATAGGCTTGTACGTAGAGGTGTTGTTGAAAGAGAAAGTGACATTTTTGACAGCTTCACATCGTAATCCCTCGTGATTACCAGCACACTGACAGACTGGCTCATCTTTCTCGTTTAGGGAACAATTGCCGTCGTTAAGACAATAACCATGACACGCGTACACTTCACACCTCTCTCCTGAATAACCGGAAATACATCTGAAATAATCAAAAATACAATCATGCATACTGAAACTTGTTTTATATACGGAGACGAACACAAGGAGAAGAACATGTTTACCTGCACGTAGGAAGTCCATCATCAGTAATACTACAGTTCCCTTGGATGCAGTAGTTCAGACATTCTGATACCTCGCATCTATCACCTATATAATCTCCTTTACATTCACAGACTGGCTCACTGTTTTCATTCACGGAACAGGTGCCGTTATTCGAACAATATCCGAAGCAAACGCTGTCTTCACATCTGTCCCCTGTATAGCCGACATAGCAACTGAAATATCAAAAAGGTCAATAATTTTTATCGAAAGTACTTTAAACAAGGAAATCATCAGAAGTAATAGAATAAGTTTTACCTGCATTTAGGAAGTCCGTCATCGTTGGAACTGCAATTACCATGTAAGCAATAATTGTGACAGACTGAAACTTCGCATTGCTCTCCGGTGTAACCAGGTGTGCAATTGCAAACAGCTGTCTCACTAACGTGTACGCCGTGAACACAAAACAGTTCGACTTCTGTTGTGTATTCTGTCATTGGTTCTGTTTCTGTTGTCTGATCAATATTCAGGGTGGTTACTGTAATTGTTTGTATCAGACTCGACAGAGCTTCACAGTTCTGAAGGCCTTGAATTTGATCTTCTATTTTGTAGTTGGTAGCTATAGCAAGCTGTTTTTCAATATAGAACGCACTTATCTTTTCGGCTTTTTTGCTTTTAATGGCGTTCTTTGGTATTTGCCAAACGGAATTGTAGCCTTCGCTACTGTTCACCCAGTACAAGTAATCTTTTGACACTGTCAATTCTTTTGCTGCAGAATAATGCCCATCTTCATAATAATATATTATAAGTTCGTTTTTTCCGTCCAGATCTGCACGATTCAAAAACTCATGTACATAGGAGTTGCCCTTACTAAATCCATCAAAATAATTAATCTTCCGGGTTTGTGGGTCAATGACCAGGCTCAACACATCATACCAATCGTATGTTTTATTAAGAATCTTCCTCTCTGAACCATTGAATCGAGCTCTCTCAATACTTGCCTTATTATTCTTATGATTTGTGTTGATCCAGTAAATGTACCTGTAAGTATAATGAACACTGTTAAATATCAAGAAATGGAGCTGATCTTGATTTTGAAACTGTAATTGGTAACGTACCCTGTACAGCTATCCACGGCGATATCACGGGGGGTCCGGTCATCCATCTTGATTAAAAGATTTCCGTAAACATTGTTAAGGGATCCGGATTTTAATGAAATCCAGTTTATGCTGTTATCATTAGTATCAGTAAAGAACAGTGTTTGCGTTGCCGGGTCGAGGGCAATTGAATGAATATTTCTACCATTTCTCTCTATGAAACATGTGTTTTCTTCGGAAAGCAAGTTGAAACCACATATAGCGTCGTTGTTACTCTGTTTATCCACATACAGCATCAAGTTGTTGACTTCATGGTAAGCTAACGCCGTGAGGTTTCGGGAGATTAAATTTACGGTGTTTGTCTTAGTTCCGTTGGTATAAAATATCAGTTGATCTCCTACGCCCACCGCGATGTCTGAAACAAAACATAACGGCTAAATAAATGCAATCCTGACTATACAATTTTTAATAAGGCCAAATCCGTGTTGCTTATATATTAAGCTGTTCTGTTTTGTTTCAGACATCGGTCTGAAACAAAACAGAACAGCTAAATAAACGTTATCCTGGCTTTAGATGTAATAATAAGTCGGGCCAGAACGGTAGGAAAAGATGTGCGGGGGGGGGGGGAAAAGGTTCCGTGTTCGGGATGAATACTTACGCATCCACTGTGTTAATTACAAATAATAATAAACTGCCGCAAAAAGAAGTTTTTATTTCTCATTAAGTTTCATCATAGGAGCCCCAGTCTGTTAAAAGCTTTCAAGGACCTTAAAATTAAATCAACAGAAGATCTTTAAGTAATGTATGTAAAAGTCTTTATATCTATCATCGAAACTATTGCGCCCTAATTAGCTATGATATTTAACACCGTAGAGGGGCATCGATCGTCACTGGACACATGTCGGACGAAATCGCCGTCGAGGTGGACCGCGGTGAAGGTGGTGTGGCGATCTGATCTTGTTTGCGGGGCGAACATGACCCGATATTGCAAAGGACAGAGAGGTTTGGAAAGAGATAGGGAAGGGCACTGTTGGGCAAACGCCCAACAGTGGGACACTCAGGGTGAAGAAAAAAAAATTAACACAAGATAGACCAAGAAGTCGTTTTATAGAACAACACAATTGCTAAAGATCAAAAGTTATTTCCTATATATGAAAAATATTACCAAGAATCGCCTATTATTTATAGTTTCTGTTTTCGTTATCTTTTTTCCTGTTTTTCATGGACGTACAGTTAATTAAGTGTTTTTCAGGGTTTCCTACATATAATGTTAAATTACACTGCTAATTTCTAATAATAACGTTTCGATAAGATAATTGTTACAAATTATTAAAAATTAATGAATGACGTTCCACGCGAACATCAAACTGAAAAACATTATATGAGGAAATAATATCTAAAATTTTTTTTAGAAGAACATCGTCGACTTGGGTTAACTCGAAATAGAAGTTTATGAAATTGTTGCATATGGCTCAATAAAACAAGTGGTTGTGGCAAAGACGTCGTCGTAGATTTAAAACTTTTTTGGACCAGTGGCTTACCACGACAACCACTCCAAATGTACTAAACGACCTATAATATATTAATAACGTTTTTAGTAGTTTTGTTTGTATTCTTGTTTTCGAATTTATAATTGTTGGAAATAAAACCGGCTTAGCGCGAGTCGGACTCGCGGACAGAAATTCCAATTTTATATTCATAATACATACATACTCGTATTATCATTTATTCATTATGTCAATTTACATACATTATTCCGAAAAGTCCCATTTTTAAATTTTCGTTCAAAGTTCTTTTTATGTACAACTACACATTTACTGAAACCCACATTTTTCAGAATTTTCCTCCTGTTTCTTTTAAACAAGTTAGAC
Source organism: Cerastis leucographa (assembly GCA_963082945.1). Lineage (NCBI taxonomy): Eukaryota > Metazoa > Arthropoda > Insecta > Lepidoptera > Noctuidae > Cerastis > Cerastis leucographa. Next base: position 5,520,239 of record OY720359.1, read on the forward strand.
CCCCCCTCTAAGTTTAATAGAATTTTTACGCACAATTTTAGAAGCGTATTCATCAACTTTTAAGGCGTAAGTTCCGTACTTATTTTGAGTCGTTTCGGTGGTTTTACCCAAACAATAAAGTTTTGCCTACATGGGACGCGACGGCAAAGGCCGTCACAAGATATCGTGCGGTGTGCTACAGGGCACGGTTCTGGGCCCTCTCCTGTGAAACATCGCATTCGACTTTGCATGTTGCTAAAGAGAGTGAACCTGACGTGTTATGCGGACGACACGCTGATTACGGCTCGAGAAAGTCGTTGTTGCTAGCCCTGGCTGCAGTCTGACAGTCAGAAGCCTTTGCTTTTCATGGCACCCGGCGTGAGACGCCACTTAGGTCACACATCGTGGTTGGATGAGCCCGGATCGCTGTCGAGCCAACCTTGATGTACTAAAGATTGGTGCTCGACATTTGTTGGGACTTTGGCCACTATTTTTAGCAGTTGTGCCCAAGTTGATGGATGCAGCAGCCTGGGCACTGCCTGTATGCGGTTGTCGATAAAAAAACATCGAGAAAAAAGCAAGTCTCTGATAGACAGAGATTTGGGGAAAACCGTACAGAGAGAATACTGGTAGGTTGTGGGGAGACTTTTGCCCGGAAGTGGAAGAATGTAGGTTAAAACAAACTGTGAAATCATAATGCTGTTTTTATCTTCACCAAGCTTTGACGTCTTCCTCTTTTTCATTTTTGTAACTTATTTAGATAAAAAAAACATGCGCGACATGATGTATATATTATATCCTTTCGAAACATCGTTACGTAATAGTAGATTGTATCATAAGAGAGCAAAATAATATTTTCACGGCGAGGGCGCTTTTTTGAATCCAGAGCGAAGTGAGAGGGATTCTTTAGTCGAATCCTGAACGTAGCGAGGGATTCAAAGTTCCTACGTCGCCCGAGCCAAAATAGTAGATTATGCACCAAGGGGATAAAGTAGTGTCTAATGTAGCGGGCGCCGTATTGAATCCCGAGCCAAACGAAGGATTCTAGCGTTAACTCCCGAGCAAAGCGAGGGAGTTAAGATAAGAATCCTGAGTGCAGCGTGGGAATCAAGGTCACCCAAGACGAAGGCACGTTTATCCCCGAGGTGAATACTCTACTTTTCATACCATCTACGAGACAATAAAAGCAGTAGTACTAGAATCAAGTAATCCGGAGTCAAATCACTATCGTCACTCGACATTTTTGTGAGAATTTGCAATATTTTAAGTATTTTGTTGGTTCAACAATGAACAAAGCAAAGCAATTTTCAGTATTCGCGCCTCTTTTTAATTTGTGTTCTATTTTTCTTTTAATTATATTCTATCTCGTGGTGGCCAGTTCGATTTTCGAACAATGAATTTTTTAGTGCAGATCATAATGGCGAATGCCCTGACGTGACATTGGCTGAATGTACAAACCGTGCGATGCCAAAGTAGAAGAAAAAAAATTGGTGAATGCGTGAATATTCGTATGCGATTTATGTTCCAAATTCAAATTACATTATTGACCAGCGGGTCATAATGAAATTCAGTATAATATTATTGCCCTGCTAGACCTCAGCCGGCCTAGCATGACCGCCGTAGAAACGAGCTATGTCTACGGAAGAATCGACAATTTGACAGATATTTCTATCGTCCCAAGCATGGCGATAGTAAGAATGTAGAAAAGAAATGTTTCCTTTCTTCAGTCGACACAAGTCTACAACGTCGAGCATGACGACCATATTTTCTCTTCTTTTGACGTTTGGGGGTAGAAACATTACAATCAATCAATCAATCAATCAATCAATCAGTTTATTTGTGAAACATAGGTGTTTACATAGGTGTTTACATAAATAGGGGTGCGCTATGTTTTGTCATAATTAAGACATACAAATTTATAAGTGACCCAGTAGGTATCATTACATTATGTCATTAAATAAAGAAACATCAAATACAATAAAATTAATAAATAGTCATAGTACTTCTTATCGAAAGGAAATAATGCATTATTTTAATAATTGATCGTTCAGAAATTCATCTACATCATAATAACATTTGTCAATTAATAATTTGATAAGAGCTTTTTTAAACTTATTTAATGTCATGTTTTTTATTTCATCAGGAATTTTATTAAACACTTTAGGTGCCATACCAAAAAAGCTTTTTCGCATCAATGCGGTCTTACATTTTAGATGACATAGTTTATTTACGTATTGGGCACGCAATGGAGTTTTTTTAGTAGAGGATATTTTTTCAAACAATTGCGTGTTTCTTTTCACAAACAACGCAGTTTCCAATATGTATAATGCTGGAAGCGTCAGTATTTTTAAAGACTTAAAATAGGGTCTACAGCTATCCGTTGTTTTTATATTACACATTGCTCTGACACATCTTTTTTGCATCTTAAATATAAGCACACGGTCAGTCGACTGCCCCCAAAAAATTACGCCATATCGCAACACAGAAGCTACAAGTCCATGGTATGCTACCAGTAACGTATCTTTATTCACCTTTTTTGATAATTGAAAGAGTGCATAAGCAGATTTACTCAGGCGTTTACAAAGTTCTTCTATCATGGGTTTCCAATTAAGCTTACTGTCTATGGTGATACCTAAAAACTTAGCATTATTAACTTCTTCTATTTTGTGGTTATTATAAGTTACATCAATATTTGGATGCGGTTGCCGTTGATGAAAGTGCATCACCTTAGTTTTATTTAAATTAATTACCAGATTGTTATTATTCATCCAACGGATGATATTGAGAAGGGATTTATTAATATCATTTTCATAAGTTGTCACATTATTACATTTTATAACAGCTGTGCTATCATCGGCAAATAGGATCATTTTGTGTCGTATTATTTTTGGCAGATCATTAATATATGTTAGAAATAACAACGGCCCCAGCACGCTACCTTGGGGCACGCCATATCTTACGTGTCTTGGTTTTGATTTGTATATGATCTGCGTTTTAGTCTTATGACATATTCTAGATATTTCTGTGTATTGATATCTGTCACTAAGGTATGATTCAATGAGTTTCAGAACATTGCCCCTTATGCCATATCCATGTAATTTTTGCAGTAATATTTTGTGATCTACATAATCAAATGCCTTAGTCATATCAGTAAAGATTGCACATACTGGATTATTTTTATCTACTGATGTCATAATATGAGATAATAAATCGTAGAGTGCCATATTAATACTATGATTTTTTCGAAATCCTTTTTGTTCCTTGCAGAATAGGTTGAATTTTTCAAAGTACATATAAATTGAATTATAAATTACTTTTTCAAATATTTTTGAAAGTACTGGAAGTTTTGCTATCGGCCTATAGTTTTTAACATCTGTTTTGTCGTTTCTTTTAAATAGAGGTTTAATAATGGCTTTTTTTAGACCTTTTGGAAATATGCCATCAGTGATGCATAAATTAATGATGTGAGCGAGAGGTGGCGCTATAACTTCTTTAACATATTTAATAACTCTAGTAGATACACCATCATAACCAATTGTGTTTGTATTTTTTAGATTGTAAATTATTTTAATAATGTCGGTCGTCGAAATAGGTAACATAAATAAAGATCGTACTGTCAAATTTCCAATATTATTTTGCTTAGTCAAATTCATGTCATTTTGTATATTATTTTCAATTTCGTCAACAAAGTAGTTATTAAATTCATTAGCTATGTCAATAGGATTCGTTATAGAAAGTTGATCTTTTTGTATAGCAGTTATTATATCATGAGGCAAACTTGATTTAGATTTATTTATTATTTTCCAAACTGCCTTCGATTTATTTTGAGAATTCTTTATTAAATGGTTATTTTGCGACTTCTGAGTTAGACGTATTATTTTTTTAAATAGTACAGTATATTTTTTAAAAGTTTTCTTATTGCTTATGTCGGGATTGCACCTATATTTCCAAAGTAGTTGTCTTTGTTTTCTGCTGCAGATTTTTATCCCACGAGATATCCATTTAGTTTTCCTATTAGTCTTTATGGTGACTGTTTTTTCCGGAAAGCAAAGTCTATAGAGCATTAGGAATTCATCCATGAACCTATCGTAGGACTCCTGGGCCTCTTTTGCATTATAGACTTCCGAGAAAGATAAACATTCAAGGTGAGCTTTAAAAGCCATTAGGTTGTCCGTAGAGATATCTTGCTTTTTTAATTTCCAATGGTTTAATTTACATGTTTTTTCAATAGGCACAGTAATTATTTGAGACGTGTGATCAGAGAGACCAAAATCGACAATTTTTGCCTTGCATTCTAGTGGGGTTGTAAAGAGCTAGTTTAAGATTGAATTGCAGAAGAAAATGCTCAAATTCTAAAGTAGTTTTATTTCTCTTAAGTACATCAATGTTAAAATCACCGGTTAATATAATTTTTTTATTTTGGTTTTGACTAAGTTTTCGTAGTATATTATCTAATTTTTCGTAAAAAACTGACAAGTTATGTTTGGGTATCCTATAAATACAAATTATTATGATATTATACGATAATAGCTCCACAGCACAACATTCAAATATCCCCGAAACTGATTGTTTAGCGATATCAGGTAATTCTTTATACTGTAGACCATTTCTGATAAAGATACACGTTCCTCCCCTTTGTATTTCGTGAAAAAATAGCCGCTCGGCTGAAGTTTGGTATATGAACTAAATTTTCATAGCCAGATTCTATAAAATGCTCTGTTATACAAATAATGTCTATTAAGGTTCCCTGATGGAACATTTCATCTAATTTAACTAAAAGTGTATCTGATTTGTTAATTAATCCTGCTATATTTTGATGAAATATGTTAAGATTGTTAAAGAAAAAACTGAGTGTTTGTTGGTTTTGGGTTTGCAGAGATTTTACTCTGATTTAGAATGGAGTAGTCGACTTCTGAGTGCGCAATATTTAGATTGCTTATGTCAATAACTAGGTTTTGTAAATCCGCCACAACAATTTTAAGGCCATGTTTGTTTAAGGTTTTATACCGTAGGTTATATGTATCGTAACTATAGGGCAGATTTAAATTGGAGTCTAAAATGTGTGCATAGCTGTGTGTAATTGTATCCATATACAGAAGATTATTAAAGGTTTCAATGCGGCTGTTAAACATAATGTTAGCGTTTTCCATATATTTGAAAGTCGGTAAACATATTATAAAGTTAGTGTGGGTTAGGTTTAGCAATTTTTCTCTTATGATTATCACTAATTCTATAAAATTACGGGTTTTATGAAAGTCTTCTTCACCTATATATATTATACAAAAATCAGAGTGGGTATAGTCCTTTACTTTTCTGTCAATTTTATCCAATAGTTGTTCCAATCCACATTCAGGTTTACGGTAGTGGCATATGTCGTAATTTTGTAGACCAGTAGTGGTAGCAATGTTATACAACATGTTTGAGGTTTCACTACTAATTAAGCTTATTTTAGGTTTACTGGGGCATTTTTGTGTGTCTCGTATGACTTTTGTACTTGTTATGCCTAAACTGTTGTCATTTCCACTATTCAAGAAATTTTCCGATGCGTAGTCATTTTCAATAATCCTAACTGTCTGCGTTTGTTTGGTTTTTGTGAGCTTTTTTGTAATATTTTTAGGTGTCGTCACTTTTACTTTCGCTGGACTATTGGCTATTTTTTTGTATATCATGTTCTTCTTAGTAAATTCTTCGTTTTGTTTCTTCAAATTATGATTTTCTATTGATAATGATTCGATCTCATTGTGCGCGCTATTCAGTTGAGAAGTTAAAATGTCTATCTTTTCCTTTAATGTTTTTATTTCATTATTATCTTCGTCATCCGAAACTTCTGGTAAACTATTTCTAGTCTGTTCCAAACTTTGTGAAATAATATCATCACTATCATCATTGGTTGGTTCCGACTGTGTACGTGTGCGCCTGAACGTTATGTTATTCAGATAATTCATTTTTGAATACAAATAAATCCCCAAAAATTTTTTTATATGCTTGTATAAGATTCGAACTTGAAGCCTCGTGCATGGAAAGCAAGTCCTCAAACCGTTGCGTCAATTGCTCAAGTATACATTTGACAGAATTGCGTTTCTATTGTGATTTCAATGACGTCAGTAAATTTTTTTAATTTGTGAGTGATCCAACAGATGTCACTTCTTTCAATATTTTTTCGTTGTAATGAAGTAATTAGTCTTGGCAACCCTGTTTGGAGGACAGCTCAACTTGATTCAGGTATTAGATGTAAGATGGCGTTGTAGTGCACCACCGTTTCAAATAAAAAACGAATTCATCTTCGTTGAGATTCTTAAAAAGCACTCAAAATATGTGTGATTCCACTGTTATTATAGTTAATCTTTTGGTATTGATTAAGAATATTAAAATATTGTACGTACAGTTTATAATGTTCACTTCTGAAGGCGTAATTCACAGTAACATTACTAAGGGTATTATCACTTTTAATTTAGTCTAATCTTCATAAAAACTGAGGATAACACTGTCACAGGTAGTTTGAGACTCCAGGTTCATTTTAATACACACTTCACAGTCAACAGACTCAATAAAACATTTTTAAGAATTAAATTAGTAATAGCACAGCTTAAAGTGATGTTTACAAGTCAGCGCCCTCTAGCGTCATTACTTCTGACAAATGTCAAACTAGTCTTAATAAAAACTAAATACGAGAAATACGTTTCGTGGTTGCGTTGAGTTACGTTCAAAAGGTTGAAATGTTATGTAAAATATTTAGGTTTAATTTCGCGAAAAAGATCCAGGAGGCCTACTCTCTTTCTCCGAAACGTAACTTCGGCAACGAACGAAAATTAAACGTAGTATCGTTTGTGACCCTACTCTATATAATTTGAGGACGCACACAATAAAATTCAATATCCAGGCCAGGAGGGCTACTCTCTTTCTCCGAAACGTAACTTCGGCAACGAACGAAAATTAAACGTAGTTAAGTTTGTGACCCTACTCTATATAATTTGCGGACGCACACAAGAAGTTCGAATTTACAGACAACGAATGTATTGAATGTTATTGTGTGCGTCCGAAAATTATATACAGTAGGGTCAAAAACGTTTAATTTTCGTTCGTTACCGAAGTTACCTTTCGGACAAAGAGAGTAGCCCTCCTGGATCCAAGATGCAGCAACACCATCCCGCCCACGAAAAATGAAAAACTCGTGCAATTGGCAACTTTTTTTTGTTAACTAAACGTAACCTTTTAACTTTCCATAGCAACGGGGGGACGTTGCTATGGAAAGAATTTCTGTCTATGTCTTCGTAGAAACGCGAGTCGACGGTGCGCGCCATGCTCGGGCAGAAGAAATGACAAGTTGTAAAGAAAAGATTTCTTGTCGTTTCTTGGTAGAATAGAGATAGAACGGTCATGCTAGGGCGGCAGGTCGTAAATGAATTACTTTAGGTTAGGTTTGCATGACATATAATTTGACAATATCGAGCAGGTGGTGTGAAAATATATTTTTCATCACACTTGCACGTAAACAGTGTCATAACATACAGGTTAACTTGGCTGTAATGCCCCATATAAAACCCTAGGGCGGTAAGTAATTTTTTTTTAATTTACAGCACAGCGTGACAGCACACAAGTCATGCAAGTTCAAGTAAGGAGTTTACACGCAATTGAAAAATTGTCTTAAAATGTTATTTAAACAGGAATTTCATTCAATCCCGCTACATGTTATTTAATTACTCAACTAATGTTCTAAAATCTAAATAATCGATAGTTTTTTGTATCAAAACGTCGTTTTTTTTTTGTACTCCGTCATGGCTGTATACCTAGGTAAGTATTTGCCTTTAACGTTTCTGAACAAAACATTTGTATAATCTGTGGTGTGGGCAAACAGTCCGCCATCCGCAAATCAGTTCACGTATTTCGTAATAATATGTGCTGACTTGTGTATATTCATAATAAATTAACTCGCAAATGTGATGAAAAACATTGTATGTTTCACGGGCGGTACGGGAATTACGAACCTCGACTCAGAAAGCCCTCAGTCTTCGACTTCGGGCTTCTACTAGAGCCTCGATCGTAATTCCTTACTTACCGCCCTTAATACACAATATACTATTTCATCACACTTGCACGTAAACAGTGTCATAACATACAGGTTAACTTGGCTGTAATGCCCCATATAAAACCCTAGGGCGGTAAGTATTTTTTTTTTTAATTTTCATCACACTTGCACGTAAACAGTGTCATAACATACAGGTGAACTTGGTTGTAATGCCCCATATAAAACCCTAGGGCGGTAAGTAATTTTTTTTTAATTTACAGCACCGCTTGACAGCACACAGGTCATGCAAGTTCATCAAGCAAGGAGTTTACACGCAATTGAAAAATTGTCTTAAAATGTTATTTAAACAGGAATTTCATTCAATCTCGCTACATGTTATTTAATTACTCAACTAATGTTCTAAAATCTAAATAATCGATAGTTTTTTGTATCAAAACGTCGTTTTTTTTATACTCTGTCATGGCTGTATACCTAGGTAAGTATTTGTCTTTAACGTTTCTGAAAAAAACATTTGTATAATCTGTGGTGTGGGCAAACAGCCCGCCATCCGCAAATCAGTTCACGTATTTCGTAATAATATGTGCTGACTTGTGTATATTCATAATTATTAACTCGCAAGTGTGATGAAAAACATTGTATGTTTCACGGGCGGTACGGGAATTACGAACCTCGACTCAGAAAGCCCTCAGTCTTCGACTTCGGGCTTCTGCTAGAGCCTCGATCGTAATTCCTTACTTACCGCCCTTAATACACAATATACTATTTCATTACTCATACTCTGAAAGTAGATCTGAAGTTGCCTGAAGAGCGGGTTGAAAGTAATACATTTCAGCCCTAGGGAGAATCGCTTTCAACTGACAGATGTCAAATTATTAAAAAAAAACTAGTTCTATTTTCACATTTTTATTGAACCATGTTCCAACTTTCTATGCAGCCACGATGTAAAATTATAGTACTTAATTTAAAGTATTGATTAAAGAATCTATATTTTTTTAATAACTTTATTATTTAAATTTAGTTTAAACAATTGCTTTAAAATAACATAGATTTGGGCAAAATATTTACCATTTTTTCAATGATGAAAATTAAAAATAATGGCTGAATAGCTGGCAGGCCACAGAAAAAAAAAACAAAATAGGTGGGAAAAGTTGTTGATTTATGTAAAATAAAATTTACTATTTTTTTCTTTAGCTTTATGTTTTTATTTCCTCGTATTCGTAATGAAAAGCACAGTGTTTACCTCGGGTTAAAGACTTATTTAGTCCCTCGAACTATTGGCACCCTCACTTCGTTCGGGCGCCAAACCCCGTGTCGGGACTACATAAGTAACTTTCATCCCTAGGGTAACAATGTACTATTTCATCACACTTGCACGTAAACAGTGTCATAACATACAGGTTAACTTGGCTGTAATGCCCCATATACAACCCTAGGGCGGTAAGTAATTTTTTTTAATGAACAGCACAGCATGACAGCACACAGGTCATGCAAGTTCAAGCAAGGAGTTTACACGCAAATGAAAAATTGTCTTAAAATGTTATCTAAACGGGAATTTCATGCAATCTCGCTACATGTTATTTAATTACTCAACTACCCAAGTAACAAATTTTGGTACTATAAAAGTCCTGAGAACGTTTTAGGACGTGCTAACTAGTGTTCATGATTAGTACTATAATGATTTAGTAAACGTTCTAAGAGCCCCAAAAAGGCCCTAGTTTTATCACTGATTTATTCTATAATCATTACATAAAGGCTCTCACGGCGATTAATCAGCTCTAAACAAGTGCTGTTTGCAACGTTTAAGTCACAAATTTGCACTATAAAAGTAACCAAAACATGTTTATTCTGCTATTTTGCACTGTAAATGATTCCAGTGATCTTTTTTATCATACTTGTTCGCCAGTTCCCCAAGAAAACAAAATATATCAATATAAGTTATGCTTTATGTCATTCGCCATTTTTACTTAACTTAACATGTTTTAATGGTATACTACAAAACATTCAAGCACCGTAACTCTGCCATAACTTGCACTTGCGAAAATAATCGTATCGGTAAAATCAGTATGCTGATTTCAAATTTGACAATCCGCCCTCATAATTTTCAAATTTTAATTAAATTTAAATAATATAATATAAGGATTTGTCCCGATTATGGCTGCTATAGTACACATTGGCTCCAGCTGTGCTGCTTATGTGATATCAGCAGCAGAAAACGGCAGCCATATTTTCACCGAAAATGCTTTAGTCTCGTAACAGTAACACAAACTCACTTATAGAGCTATTTAGAATTTAAGTTATGTAGCAACTGCGCTAGGAGTCGCTATGGTACTATTTAGTAATATAGATGAATTTTTATGACTTTTTCAGAACTAGCCCCATTGCGATATTGAGGGAGCTTTTAAAAACCTAAAAGGTTACCTAATGGTCTTGCAAGGTACTTTTATAGTGCAGATTGATCGTGTAATAGTGTTTTCGATACTAATACAATACAAGTACTGTAAAATTTATTTTGACGCATTAATAGTGCAAAATAGATACATAAAAGTGTCAATAAGGTCGCCTATAGTACTAAATAGTAGCATAATCGCTTTTGTCATATCTATTACAGTGCAGCACTTTAATCATTCTTTTGTATGGTCCTATAAGCGTTCTAAGAACTAAATCATAGAACCTAATTGCTCTTTAATCTTATAGAACCAAAACACTCTGTTAAAAACCTTTAGAGTACAAGCAGTCACAGTGGTTACCATTATAGGCCTACTATATCACTGTTTGGTGATAAAACGCCTTGGTTAAAGAAGCTTCTGCTACTTGGGTAGTGTTCTAAAATCTAAATAATCGATAGTTTTTTGTATCAAAACGTCGATTTTTTTTTATACTCCGTTATGGCGGTATACCTAGGTAAGTATTTGCCTTTAACGTTTCTGAACAAAACATTTGTATAATCTGTGGTGTGGGCAAACAGCCCGCCATCCGCAAATCAGTTCAAGTATTTATATGTGCTGACTTATGTATATTCATAATTATTAACTCGCAAATGTGATGAAAAACATTGTATGTTTCACGGGCGGTACGGGAATTACGAACCTCGACTCAGAAAGCCCTCAGTCTTCGACTTCGGGCTTCTACTAGAGCCTCGATCGTAATTCCTTACTTACGCCCTTAATACACAATATACTATTTCATCCCATCTATTCGAAAAGGACGAATTGGTTCGCCTTTAAGTGCACCCAAAGGTGGTGTTTTCTATAAGAAACTTTTAGCAGGCAGTAATGAGTTTTTAATCCTCTTTATTTCAAAAAGTGCGCCGCAATTTACTTTGCCGCGCACTTTTTGAATCTGGAACATCTTAGTGTTCCGCGCCAAAGAAATCGAACGCAAATATTGTTTGAATAAAGACTGGCTGGTACGACGGCCCATTCATAGTCGCGCCGCCAGCTGAATAATAAATTTTCATAATTGTGAAAATGTCTCAAATGTAAATATAAGTTTTTAGTCGTTTTATTATTAGATACTATTTAATTTCAATTTAGTTGTTACTCTATGTTTAACTAAATAATAGTATTTCAATAAAATATGAGGCGCCTTTTATTTTCTCATAGTGGGTGATGAAATGTAGAGTGTATCACTCGGTCGCAAAATATATTTTTGCTATTTCATTACTCATACTCTGAAAGTAGATCTGAAGTTGCCTGAAGAGCGGGTTGAAAGTAATACTTTTCAGCCCTAGGGAGAATCGCTTTCAACTGACAGATGTCAAATTATTAAAAAAAAAAAACTTTTCTATTTTCACATTTTTATTGTACCATGTTCCAACTTTCTATGCAGCCACGATGTAAAATTGAAATAACTTAAGTTAAGTATTGATTAAAGGATATATATTTTTAAAACACTTTATTAGAATTAAGTTTCGACAGTTTTTTTAACAACATTGATTTGGGCGAAATACAGGGTGTCCCGTAAATAATGGATCAAACGTAACGGGTAGGTACCTTACCTCATTTCCAACAACTAATTTGAACAGTAAAAAAAAAACCGGTAAGGTAACCAAGATATTTTTTTTTTTTCGATTTTTACCATTTTCTTTACCAGCATTCAGTGTTTTTAATGCTGTTGCTGCAAATGATATCATTTTTAGGTGTGATTTTTGTCAAACATTTCTGAATAGCTTACTAATGTAATAAGATATCATTTTTTTTAATAACATTTCATTTGCTTTAGAAAAAAATTCTTGAATTCAAAAGTTTTTTTTTACGATGAAAAGACCAGAATTGGAAAAATTCTCCTGAAAAAAAAATGTATGACACCAAAGTGTACCATTATTTCAAAAACTTGTACATTTTTTAAGGTTTGCAAATTGGTATAAAACTTTCGTCTAGTCCTTGTGGTTACAAAGATATTGCTATGAATCTGAGAGAGGTGCAAAATTACGAAATTAAATAAAATTGAACAAGTGTGCAGAATTCAACTATTTTCTTAAAAATGTTTTATTGTTGTATTTCAGAGGTAATTTTCATTGAATTAATGAGGTATCTCAGCGTGTGAAAAGAATTAGGAGGTCGAATAAAGAAAAAAATACAAATAAATCGTTTATTTTTTGCTTACAATAAATGTTCGAACTGACGTCCCCCTACGAGAATGCAGAGTCTACACCTCCTAATAAACGAAGCTCTTATCCGACGGGCAAAATGGCTTTCATTTATTTCTGATACAGCGGATTGGATGCGCTGCCGTAATTCTTCTTCCGTCGTTATTCGTTGTTTGTAGACCCTGTCTTTTAAACATCCCCAGTAAAAAAAATCTAAGGGATTTAAATCCGGAGATCGCGGAGGCCACAAAATTGGTCCTAATCGGCCGATCCATCTGTCAGGATAAGTTTCATCGAGTTGCGCCCTTACTGCCGTCGCATAGTGAGCGGGGCACCCATCATTTTGCAGCCACATTGCTTGCCGCACGTCTTTTGGAACGTTTTCTAATAACGTTGGCAACTCATTTCTTAAAAAATGCAGATAGTATTCGGCGTTTAGAGTTGCTGGTAGTTCAAAGGGCCCTATTATTTGCCCATTTATTATTCCCGCCCATAAATTTATTTTAAATTGATGTTGGCTCCTGTCCTCTCGCATCAAATGTGGGTTTACCAGCTGTCAACTGTGCAAATTATGCAAATTTAGGTATCCATCTCGCCGGCATGAAGACTCGTCACTCCATAAAATTTTGTTAAAGAACTGTGGGTCCGCCCGAATCATTCTAAGCATCCTTTGGCAAAATGCTACTCTTTGCGGGTAATCACGCGACGTCAGCGTTTGAACACGTTGCACGTGATATGGGTGAAATCGGTACCTTTTTAGAACTCGATGCACCGTCGATCTTGGAATACCTGTGCGTTGCGCTATGACGCGAATTGAGACCGACGAATCTTCCTCGATTTCTCGAATGATGATTTCGTCATTGACTTGTGGCGGCCGCCCTTCACTGGCACCACCAACTCCGGTGCCAAGAATTCTTCCGTCAAGAAGCGCGTTATGCACTCTAATGAATACGCGATAGTCGGGATGTCGATCCCGGTTCGGGTATCTTTCACGGTACAATCTTGCGGCCGCCCTGGCATTACCTCTTGCTTCTCCCTAGATAAAATGCATTTCGGCGTACTCCCGTGGCGTGTACTCGTAACGAGGCATTGCGCTGAATAAAATTTCAGCACTACTGCACGCACGTACAACCACACACAAACGAATGTTTTCGAAGTCCGTAGGATCGCCAAGTCATTCGTCCAATACACAAAGAATTCCAAATCGATAGGCAAAGCAAAGTCCAAATACACAGCACAAGTCTAATTTTCTAGAACACAACAGTAAAGCACAGCGGGAGCGAAAGTTGTCTGACGTACGTATCAACTCGAAGAGAGATTCGTGTCAACTAAACGAATAAAATCATGCAACAATGAAGCCCTATACGAGTAAAGGGTGAAGAAAAAAAAAACAGCATAACGATATACCGATTTACCAAAAATTAAAAAGCGGTCCTATCTATCCCTTTCACACTGAATGAGGTGCAACTTCTCAGGTAGTGGTCCCAAATTCTAAACAGATGACGTCATCGGCTCGGAATTCCGCTACACGCGTAACCACATGCTTAGGTTACACGCATAAGCCATTACGAGGAAGAAAAGTTAGATTGTACCATTTTAATTTCTGTTCTGTGTTTTTCATCACATTCATAGCAATATCTTTGTAACCACAAGAAAGTTTTATACCAATTTGCAAACCTTAAAAAATGTACAAGTTTTTGAAATAATGGTACACTTCGGTGTCATGCATTTTTTTTACAGGAGAATTTTTCCAATTCTGGTCTTTTCATCGTAAAAAAAAAACTTTTGAATTCAAGATTTTTTTTCTAAGGCAAATAAAATGTTATTAAAAAAAATGTTATCTTATAACATTAGTTAGCTATTCAGAAATGTTTGACAAAAATCACACCTAAAAATGTTATCATTTGCAGCAACAGTATTAAAAACACTGAATGCTGGTAGAGAAAATGGTAAAAATCGAAAAAAAAAAATATCTTTGTTACCTTACCAGTTTTTTTTTACTGTTCAAATTAGTTGTTGGAAATGAGGTAAGGTACTTACCCGATACGTTTGATCCATTATTTACGGGACACCCTGTATTTACCATTTTTTCAATGATGAAAATGAAAAATAATGGCTGAATAGCTGGCTGGCTACAGAAAAAAAAAACAAAATAGGCGGGAAAAGTTGTTGATTTATGTCAAATAAAATTTACTAAATTTTCCTTTAGCTAATTCTTGTTTTTATTTTTACTTTCCTTGTATTCGTAATGAAAAGCACAGTGTTTACCTCGGGTTAAAGACTTATTTAGTCCCTCGAACTATTGGCCAAACCCCGTCTCGCGACTAAATCAGTTGCTTTCACCCCTAGGGTAACAATGTACTATTGCGCCCGAGTGATACACTCTGCTTTTCGTCACCCACTATGAGAAAACAGGCGCCTCATATAGTATTATTATTATTTAATAAAACATAGAGTAACAACTTAATTGAAATTGAATGGTATCTATATAATAATAAAACAACTAAAAACTTATATTAACATTTGAGACGTTTTCGCCCTGTATTCCCGTTGACCCCGTAGGCCATGTCCCCGTTCACGGGGACAAAGGGAATTTAATAAAATAATTAAAATTACTTCCCGTTGTCCCCGTACGTTGTCCCCGTTAATTTCTTGGAATATATATACTTTTTAAATTATGCCCGTTGTCCCCGTTGAGTTAGAATTTGAAGTGAGAGTGCTACCATGTGATTGCAACAAAAGTATTTATAATTTACGAATGTGTTTGGTTAAAAATATATAGTCTTAAATGTATGAATATACTAGCTTCTGCTCGCGGCTTCGCCCGCTTTTTTTTGGTAACTGTCCCGCGGGATCACACTACCGGGATAAAAAGTATCCTATATGCTATTCCAGACTATTTTCTATTTTTACTAACTACCTACTACCCTACCAACTTACCCTACCTACCTACCTACTCTACCCAACCCTACCTACCCTACCCAACCCTACCTACACTACCCAACCCTACCTACACTACCCAACCCTACCTAACTATCTACCCTGCCCAAGCCTACCTACCCCACCTTATCCTACCTACCTACCTACCCTACTCAACCCTACCTACCCCTACCCTACCCTATTCCTTCATTTTTCTGATATCATAAGGTAGGTAGGTAAGGTTACCACGCTCAACTATCTCCTGGTAAGCTATGTTCTCCTAGTACCTCAATCCTGACCACGCCGCCCCAGACACGCTCGCAAAGAAAATAACGCGCCAGGGCATCACCAACTCCACGCCCAACTATCTCAGGCTTGCCGCGCTAAGTAACCCACGTTTAAAAAAAATACAATAATTTAAAGTGGACAACGATACGTGACATCTTAACTGTCCGTTGTCCCCGTTGCCCATATGTACATAACGGGGACACCGGTAAGGAATCATATGACGTGCTGATGGCCCCGTGACGGGGACACAGATTACGGGGACAACGGGAATACAGGGTTTTCGCAATTATGACAATTTATTGTTATTCAGCTGGCGGCGCGACTATGGGCCGTCGTACCAGCCAGTCTATAATCAAACAATATTTGCGTTCGATGTCTTTGGCGCAATTATCTTTGCGGCGCACTTTTTGAAAATAGCGAGCAATCAAAACTCATTACTGCCCGCTAAAAGATTCTTAAAGAAAACACTACCCTTGGGCATGTGCCTCCAGCCTCATCTTAAGAATCATAATGGATGAGGAAATCTTGCGCAAAGGTACGTAATAATTTCTAGTTTTGGTAAAATTTCAAGATTTTCATGCAAAACGCAAGCATATAGCAAATAGCTATAACTCGAGCTTTTATAGTAAAATATACAATAATAGACTACGTCTCTCGTACTCACCCCAGGAGTGCGCAACCCCCACGTACAGTGCCACTAACGACAGCAAACATTGCGCTATACACATTTTATTCTTCCGAAATATAAAGTTATTTTAACTAGAGAAGGTGGAGTGTCCTCCGATGGGGACCGCTCCAGATATATTAACACAAAAAATTCAACGCCGGTGATCCGCGAAGTCAACAGGATAAAAATAATGGTCTGTTATCTGATACCTTAGCTTGTAGTTAGGCAAGTACCTACTCTGCAAGTTATCTAATTAGTGAGTAGTTATTTTTTATTACAGAAAAGTTTATTTTTTATTAAGGTGGGCAAAAAACCCATGTTTCCTAAGAAAGGTTAAACTAAGGTTTTCCGAAAATACTGCGAGGATCGTCCGGACGCGGTGGAGCTCTGCGACGCCTGGTCCGAGCACCACCGTGTCCTCGTAGTGGTGTAACAAACGTGCTTGCTCCTCGTGATAAAAGAAGGAAACAGATTTGTACATTAAAAAAGGTTATTAGGGGAAAATGGATTTTATAAATGATGATATGAAAAATACAATATTATTTAAAAAAATGAAGGGCAGGTTAACCAGGAACGATTTGAATGTCTCCGCAAATCTCTGAGCGTGATAGTAACTGAAGACAAACATCCAGATGTAGAAAGCTGGCTTGATCAAGATGAGCTCTAGTAAGACGCAACCTGCCAGTATTCAAAGCAGCCAGTAACAATTGGTCAAAAACCTTGCGCATAATATTTTTATAAATATAACTCAGAATATCTTTACACAAAAAATATTTGCAATTAACTATAAAATACAACAATTGAACTTACGAATTGATGATAATAATTTTTAGTAATATATAATCTAAATGAAACCTTCATAGAGAGTTTGGCTGGTAACAATTAAAAATAAAAGTAAATGACAGCTGACAAGTTCGATGTAAACAATGTCACAACAAAGAAAACTAAGAAAATATTTATAAAAATGAACAATTCGTAAAATGCTAATGTAAAACCAATAAAAGTATGATTATGGATGATAAGTGTGAGTATAAAGTATCTGTAGTAAGCAGATACTATAGTGGCGATTGCCTTCGCTTCATTTTGCAAAGCAGTCATGCTAGCGATGGAGGTGGCGTTACGTGAGAGGGAGAAAGCATCACGTCCCAGCCGCCGCGAGAAACGCCCTGGGTATCAGAGGCCACCCAGTGGCCCTCGGCCAACGTAGGCACGGGCCTGTGGACGGTGAGTAATGGCTAGCTCACCGTCAGACCGTCTTATGATGACAGGCCGTGTCGACGGCGCGTTCGTGTTCCACGAGCGCCTAAAGCAGATGTCAGCAAATCGGAAGGGGTCCGAGAGGGCCGATGCCTGCGATTATTCCCAATAGTCCCCTCTAGCCCTGTCCTCCGGGGTGACAGCTGGGAATTGACTTCCCAGTTGTCACCGGGATGACAATTTGTGCCGACTGTTCCAGGGCTTGCGAGACTGTTCGAAAGAGATACCGTGGCCCTGGAACACAAAGGGCTAAGAAGGAACATGGATGGGTTTTAGTCAGTATAAGTCTGACACTCCCTTCCGCTCCGCCCAAAGCGGGAGGAGTCATTTGATGATTTCCCATTACAACGATTCCCAAAAATTAAACAGGACAGTAAATTAATAACTAAAAAAATAATTTAAAACCAAACTTTCGAACGCAATTTAATGTTGTATTGTTACCCTTCGCATTACATTGTAAAGCCAGGTCTTAAATCAAATCTCTTAGCGAGTGATTGACACATTGTTTATATGTCATTTTCAAAATGTGGTGTGGTCAAATAACTTTTGGGCATTAAATTCTTAGTGCCCATTTACGCAGGCGCGGCGCGTGGAGCGGGGCGGTGCGCGGCGCGTTCCGCTTTAAATTCAAACATAAGGCGATGTATGAGAGCGTTTACGGAGAAGCGGTCTGACGCCCGTTTGCTTGAGATATAGGCGGCCGACGCGGCGTTATGTCAAACAGACAATACAAGCAAACGGCAGTGCCCGGGTTCGATTCCCATACGGAACGAATTTACAACGTCGTAGTTTTATCCGAAAATAATCATTTTGTTTTTATTTTAAATTTTGTAGTGATTTTTTTTCGTAAATTGTTCAGTTTTTACTAGCTTTTATTTAACTTGCAATGTATGTATGTATGTTTGTTTGGGTAGAATCTTGGAAGCTAAATTAGAACCACTTCCCGATGTCCGATTGAGCTGAAATTTTGCACACACCTTTGGTTGTAAGAACAGAATATTAATATGACAGACATAACTTAATCCTGCAGCCTGGATCGTCTCCTCACGAGAGATCTCCTCAACGGTTAATAGCACAGACATGAAACTTTGCATACAAGTTTATATTTGATGGATAATCACGATTTGTATAATGAACTCATCCTGCAGCCAGGATCGTTTTCTCACGAGGGCACTCCTCAACGGTTAATAGCACAAACATGAAACTTTGTATAGATACGTGTTCCATTTTGTTGAATAAACATAATTCCTGTCGTTTCCACGACCAGGATTTTTTCTCAAAAGTCCTCAACGGTTAATAGCACGGATATGAAAAAAGTGTTGCGATAATGATGTGACAGAAACGATTACAGCAAATATCAAAAAAGTTTAAAACAAACTTTTATAATGATGCACCGAAAAGAAGATATCTAATCTTGGAGTAAATGGAAACGATAAAAGATAGTTTTTATATCATTTACCATTCACGCGACCAGCTTATGTGAAAACTATTCTTTATCGTTTATGTAATGTTTAATTTAAGTAATGTTACAACAAAAAAAAACACAAAAAATATATTACTACTATTACTTAATGCCTGTGATTTGATCCTGCAACTTCTGATTTTCAGTCCAATCGCAGTGCCACCAGGCCATTTACTACGTTCTATTCTAATACATGATAATAATGACGATTGTCAGTTTTCAAACAGTTGGTAAATATGGTCCCACGTTGGGCTACAAGCGTTCGACGCCGCGTCCGCCGCGGCGTTATGTCAAACGCTCAAATACAAGGAAGTGGTCCCACGTTGGGCTGCAAGCGGTTGACGCGGCGTTATGTCACTCGGACAATACAAGCATACGGCAGTGCCCGGGTTCGATTCCCATATAAAACAAATTTACAATGTCGCAGTTTTATCCAAAAATAATCATTTTGTTTTTATCTTAATTTTATTTGTGTTTGTTTTCGTAAATTTTGTTCGATTTTTATTTGTTATTCATGATTATCTAACTGTTTTTTGAATGGTTCAAAAACTAAAAGTATATATTTTTAAACTAGATATTTTAGAATGATTTGAAAACCCTACATAATGCATTAAAATAAAACAGTGTCCTAGTTTTAAAAAGTAATATTTAACATGATAAAAAAAAAACACAAAAAGAAAATCCTTACTTACTAGGATTTGATCCTGCACCTTCTGATTCACAGTCCGGTCACAGTACCGTTAGACTATATATTTCATTGACACTTGAGCCGAAATAGACATTCTATTCTAATGCATGATATGAAAATTGACAATTTTCAAACAGTTGAAGAATATGAAATAATATCCCACGTTGGGCTACAAGCGTGCGACGCGGCGTCCGCCGCGGCGTTATGTCAAACGCTCAAATACAAGAAAATGGTTCCACGTTGGGCTGCAAGCGGTCCACGCGGCGGTATGTCACACGGACAAGTTTCCAGCATACGGCAGTGCCCGGATTCGATTCCCATCCGGAACAAATTTATAATGTCTTAGTTTTATACAATAATAATCATTTCATTTTTATTAAAAAAAAAAAAAAAAGTTTTTTTTTTTTTGAGCGTTTGTATATCTGACCTCCACAACCCAGTTAGGACTGGGTAATACGATACCCCTTGGTAGGACTGGTTGTCAGACTTTCGGGCCACTGAAATTATTAACTAGTGATTGCTGATGATAAAAACGTAAAGTACGAACGAAACTTTTTTTCGAGAATTTAGCTAATATGGCAACATTCATCGTCAATCAAAACAAAAAATACCATATTTGTCATAAATATTGTCACTTCTCTGTCTTGATCAATTAAAATCGTAATGTTTGGTTTTGTTGTGAATAGTTTTGCATATTATTTATTTACCCGTCTTATTTGTTTCGTGGTGAAGTAGACAACACGAGAATGTTAAGGTGTGCAGAGATGATGGCGACTAAACAATGCCAAAGATTACAGTTGTGGCTAGCATATGTGGGGAACATCGTAATACGATGTTCCCATACTATGGGGAATATGGTAATGCCGATGCTGATAGAATGCCCGCAACGCCGGGCTCTCTCTTATTTGAAGAAGTTCTAATAAGTTCACAATGATATGCTGCTTAAAATAAATGTTTTATTCAACTTCGTAATTCATGTTTTATTTTTGCCTAGTCCATGGCGCAATTATACTTGGTCGTTGCCCGAATTCGATTGCCTTTGGAATTCATCAAACGACCAAGCGTAAATGAACGCGGCCGAGTACGCGACCACACTCGTCCAACTACATTTTTTTTCCACTATTGTAAGCTTCTATGTATTCCATTGCGATGACTAGTGTAATTACGCCATAGAAGAATCACCGCTCTAAGGCTGTGATTCTTCTAGGCTAGGCAGATGCCTAGCCTTTTCCCAGCTATGTTGGTGTAGTGGTATGTAACCCACACGGTCGATTTTCAGTCTATGCAGATGCAGCTGAATACCAGTATTTTACATGGAGCGACTGCCTATCTGATCATTAAAGAGTAAGCGACCCAAAATCATTAAATATCGTGATGAGTTGTGCAAATGCTCCGCAGCATGGATAACAAGACAGGCCTGAAATTTTACGTAATTAGGTTACATTGGATTGTAAATTAAGATGAAATTATCATTCATCTTATAATAACAATTATAAATTGTCCAATTTACGATAAAAAATAAACATCATTTTTTTTTTTAAATAAAAATAAAATTATTATTATTGGATAAAACTACGACATTATAAATTTGTTCCGTATGGGAATCGAACCCGGGCACTGCCTTTTGCTTGTATTGTCCGTGTGACATAACGCCGCATAGACCGCTTGCAGACCAACCTGGATCCATTTCCTTGTATTTGATCGTTTGACATAACGCCGCGGCGGACGCCGCGTCGCACGCTTGTAGCCCAACCAATTCTTCAACTGTTTGAAGACTGTCAATTTTCATATCATGCATTAGAATAGAACGTGTATTTCGAACCAGGTGTCAATGAAGTACATAGTCAAGTGGTACTGTGATCGGACTGTGAATCAGTAGTTGCAGGATCAAATCCTAACAAGTAAGGGTTTTCTTTTTGTGTTTTTTTTTGTTAATGATGTTTAAATATTACTTTTTAAAACTAGGACACTGTTTTATTTTAATGCATTATGTAGGATTTTCAAATCATTATAAAATATCTATTTTAAAAATATATACTTGCTTTTAGTTTTTGAACCATTCAAAAAACAGATAATCGTAAATAACAAATAAAAATCGAACAAAATTTACGAAAAAAAAAACACAAATAAAAATAAGATAAAAACAAAATGATTATTTTTGGAAAAAAACTACGACATTGTAAATTTGTTTCATATGGGAATCGAACCCAGGCACTGCCGTATGCTTGTATTGTCCGAGTGACATAACGCCGCGTCAACCGCTTGCAGCCCAACGTGGGACCACTTCTTTCAAGTATTTGAGCGTTTGACATAACGCCGCGGCGGACGCGGCGTCGCACGCTTGTAGCCCAACGTGGGACCATTTTCTTCAATTGTTTGAAAACTGACAACCGTCAATTATCATGTATTAGAATAGAACGTCTATTTTACACAAGTATCAGTGAAGTAATTGGCCTTGTGGTATTGCGGCCGGACTGTGAATATGAAAGGCGCTCTGACGAGCGCCTTTCACTTTATCCCTATTCCGCGGTCTACTCCGCGCAATAGTGTGAAAAAAGTTTCACTTTTACCGTGGTTTCATAAAACCACACAATCCTTTTATTCGTCATCGTATTTTTTAAATTTCATTTTGATTGTCAGCGACCCCGAATACCACGAAAATGTCACCCATGATCAGTATACACAAAAAGTTTCGAAGGACCCAACTTGATCTTTTTTTCATAACTTATGTATTGTAACAATTAAATGCACAGAAACTATAGAAAATATGTTTATTCATAAAAGTGAACGCGTGTAAATACAATGTTTAACTTTCATGTCTATGCTATTAACCGTTGAGGAGTTCCCTCATGAGAAGAGGACCCTGGCGGTAGGATGAATTCATGATACAAATCGTCATTATCCATCAAATATGAACACGTATGCAAAGTTTCGTGTCTGTGCTATTAAACGTTGAGGAGTTCCCTCGCGAGAAGACAATCCTGGCTGCAGGATGAGATCATGATAGAATTCATGTGTATCCATCAAATATGAACTCGTATGCAAAGTTTCGTGTCTGTGCTATTAAACGTTGAGGAGTTCCTTCGTGCAAAGACGATCCTGGCTGCAGGTTAAGTTCATGATACAAAACATGATCATCCATCAAATATGAACTAGTATGCAAAGTTTCGTGTCTGTCCTATTAAACGTTGAGGAGTTCCCTCGTGAGAAGACGATCCTGGCTGGAGGATAAGATCATGATAGAATTTGTGTTTATCCATCAAATATGAATGTGCATACAAATTTTCGTGTCCCTGCTATTTACCGTTGAGGAGTTCCCTCGTGAGAAGACAATCCTGGCTGCAGGATGAGATCATGATAGAATTCATGTGTATCTATCAAATATGAACTCGTATGCAAAGTTTCGTGTCTGTGCTATTAAACGTTGAGGAGTTCCATCGTGAGAAGACGATCCTGGCTGCAGGATGAGATCATGATAAAATTCGTGTTTATCCATCAAATATGAACATGCATACAAATTTTCGTGTCCGTGCTATTTACCGTTGAGGAGTTCCCTCGTGAGAAGACAATCCTGGCTGCAGGATGAGATCATGATAGAATTCATGTTTATCCATCAAATATGAACTTATACACAAATTTTCGTGTCTGTGCTATTAAACCTTGAGGAGTTCCCTCGTGAGGAGACGATCCTGGCTGCAGGATTAAGTTATGTCTGTCATAAAAATGTATTGTTCTTAAAACCAAAGGTGTGCGCTAAATTTCAGCTCAATCGGGCATCGGGAAGTGGTTCTAATTTAGCTTGCTATACATACAAACATTGAAAGTTCCCTGTCGTAACTCGAAAATCTTCGGCTTACCTAGTCCTTACAAAACGCTGCTGATAGCTGCGAAGTCACGTGTCCGCGTTCATACGAATTTAGTTCTGAATTCTGACACCCGAGCGTCGGCTTACTGGCGCCACATGTTGCTTTCTTTGTTGACATGAAAAATGCTGGCATTTATGTAATGTTTTCAATCCTATGATGTATTTAATGTCTGTACTGTGATGTGATAACCTCAGATGTGTACATAATTTACTATTTGACTATAGTAGACACTAGACACTACGTATAGTGCCTTGTTCCCAAAGGGAAGCCGGCAGGAATCGGCTTCTTAGGAGCCTTCGGGCCTGGTATGAAGTGTATCTGCTAAAACTTTGTCACACGACTCCCATCTATCCTCCAGAAGTCATCGGCCATAGATTATTGCTATCCGTGCGAAGCCGGTGCGGGTCACTAGTATAATATATTATAATACTTAAGTTTACGATAACGGTTTAACTGTCAACTTTTTCTATTGGGGTTTGTTGCCCAAGATCGAAGCCCTAGCGGTTGCCCTACTCGCCACACCTGTGGTCGCCACTGAGTGGGTGTTAGTTTTTGTGTTTAAGTTGCGGGTGTTACTGTGACGAAATATTTAATTCAAGACAGTTACAGTGTATACAATAAAGAAAGTAGAAACAAATGAGGCATGCATTATTCTAGGGATCTCTAGGCAACATATTCGAGATTTGCGGTCCAACAGGAAAAGCCTTACTATCCTTAACTAGTTAATTAAGAGTTGCTTATTAGTAACTCTTAATTAGCACTGTACGAGTAGCATTTGCACTACACTACAGTTTGTTCAAAACAACAGGCTTGCATTTTCAGATAAGGAACCTTTATACCATACCTTTGTGTCCCTATTCCTCGAGCGGTCGCTAGCGGTGGACGCTCCATCTTCTCCTGGAACAACTTAGTATTTAAGAAGTATAAAAAATGAGTATAGCACAATGTTTGCTGGCGTTGGCGCTGTACGTGGGGTTTGCGCACTCCTGGGGTGAGTAAATTTTAAAGTTTTCCAAAAACTAACCCAGTTGGGTGAACAACGTAATTTTGCGCAGTAGTTCATCATCCAGATGATTTTTAAGATAGGGTAGTAAAGTGAGAAAGCAAACGTTTTTAGGAGACTATCCTGATCTTTTTATGAATTGCTTAGTGACAAAAATAATTATAACACCTCCTTTTTGGTCGGGGGTTAAATAAATAAAGTAGGTTTTTTGGCACAAGCCACAAGTGCACACAACATTAAACAAAAGTAACAAAAAAAAACTTACATCGAAACAAAACAGGGACAGGCAACAAACAACTACATATGCAAGTGCATTCATGGATTTTTGGGAAAATGGCACTGTTATACTTAGAATTGCTAATTTTGACATTTTTTAATTATGTCAATCGATTAAATACTATCCCAGACCGAGGTTGGATTACTTCAAAACACGAATCGCACGAAACTATTTGTTTATTGATGTTAAGTTAAAACTGGGTATATATCGAAACCCAAATTGTTGTTTCAGAGCTTCTCAGTTATAATTACTGCAACACGTTGTTTTCCGAAGGATCACAAAAAATAACCTAACAGCCTAATAAGTTTCTAGGTAAATGTTAATTCTTGTTTAAATAGTTTTAACCAGTCAAAAGTAGTTTTGACGAGGTACCTATTCCATCCAGCGCACACAAAAAGTTAGGTTTTGTGAACTATCGATTTTTCAATCAAAGTAATCGTCCCTCTCTATCTGTGCACTTTGTGAAATAATTTTCGTGCTCTGTTATCGCGCTCACTTTTTGTGACCGCTGGATGTAACACCTCGTTCTGAGTGATTAAAAGTTTTGGCTGGGACATTTACCTACATTTTGCAAAAAGTATCGGATATATTTAACCTGTCACAGCTTATTCCGAATATTTTGTTTTTGAAATCTTTTTCAAATTGAGTTTTTTTTTTGCATAATTTTATCCTCTTATCTTTTACCACGTTCCTTACGTCATGACCGGTATTGGCAGGAGGGGGTGGGAGGAAACACTTTAAAGTTGCTTTAAAGGCATAATTATGGTTTAATGGACCTGACGGCTAACCACCCAATTTCTTCATCAAAACATGTGACGCCTCGTGTAATGCTTTGCGTATAATTTTTAACAAATGTTTGTGTGAGGGTTGTTTCTCCCACAATTTGGAAACGTGCGTTTATTACTCCGGTACATAAAGCTGGTGATAAGAATAATGTAGAGAATTACCGCCCCATCTCAATCCTTTCCACCTTGTTAAGGTATTTGAGAGTCTTGTCCACAGCGCCTTATATCCCCATATACAAAAACTGATTATACCCGAACAACACGGTTTTGTCAAAAGTCGTTCAACCGTGACAAATCTATTAGTGTTTACAAACTACCTATTTGAAAAAATGGATTAACAAGTTCAAGTAGACGCTGTCTATACAGACTTTCAGAAGGCTTTTGACAAGGTGGATCATTCACTGCTTTTAGAAAAGATTGCCTCTAATGGTATTCGTGGTAATTTGCTGCGATGGTTCGCCTCATATATTTTTAATAGGACCCAAAGAACGGCAGTCAATGGATGCGAGTCTGAGCCAGTTGTTGTTAAGTCTGGGGTTCCACAGGGGTCGATTTTAGGTCCCCTTCGTTTTATAATATTTATTAACGACATTAAAAACTGCTTCCAGAATTCAATTTTTTTAATGTATGCAGACGACATAAAAATCTATAGATCATGTTAAAATACACGAGACTGCTTTCTCTTATAAGAAGACCTAGATAGGCTTTATGAGTACTGTATTAAAAATAAACTGTTTCTCAGCCTCCCAAAATGTCATACTGTTTCATTCACAAAAAACAAGAGTGTTCTCTTCAAAAAACAAGAGAAAAGATACACTACAATTATTATATTAATGAAGCACACTTGGACAGTGTTGCGAACGTCCGTGACATGGGTATCACATTGGATTCACGTTTACATTTTGACACACATGTTGATAACATAATAAACAAGGCGTTTCGTATGTATGGCTTCGTCATGCATTCATTTGGTGACTTTGTGCGGCCCTCTACGTTCTTACTATTATACAAAACTCTGATACGCTCCCAATTGGAATACGCCATCCAGATCTGGAACCCTTTCTACGACCAATACTGCTCTAGATTGGAAATGATACAGAAAAAGTTTCTGCGGTCTATGAACTATAAATGTTTTAATTCCAAGGTTTCATACGTGCAGTTACTGCAGCGATACGTTGTTCTGAGTTTAGAGTCCAGCAGACTGCTTCTGGGTGCAATGACACTATATGGCTTGTGTAACAATAAATTCGACTGTATTGAACTCAGTAATCAGTTATGTTATAGAGTACTGAGAACTGTGGTTCAACGGGGGGTGTTCGTACCCCGACTGTTCCATACTGCCATGTGCAAAACTAACGCTGGAGTGCGCGCACCTCTTCGTCGCCTTGTTGAGTCATACAACACCCACTTTATGGAGCTTGACATATTTTACTCTATCCAACCAGATGTTTAAAAAAAAGAGCTATAGATCTTTTGTCAAAAAAGCTGTAAAGAGAAGGTAAAAATTTAATTGAGTAATTATAAATTTTATTTTGAATTAATTTGAATTGCATTATTGAGAACTAAATTGAATTCTACTGAACTGATTTGAATTATTTATGAAATATATTTAGCTCAATTTTATGGAACTAAATTTAATTTAATCAATAATTTAATGGAATTGATATAATTTGCATTTAATAATATTGTATTTAAATGGAAAGTAATTTAATTAATTTGTTACCCATTAATGACAGCCATCACAGAACGCTCAGTACTCTGTAAAATCTGCTTTCTACCATAGTCCTGAACCATTAGTCTGTTATCCTTTTGTTAATATGTGGATAATATGTGGTTATTGGGTTGTATGCCTGATAACTCTAGCTTTTAAGGATTTTTTGTTTTCTGTAGCATGTTACTGTTTTATGTACCTAAATAAATAAATATACGAGGGTAAAGCTTCTAAACAAACCTGTCCGAGTCAGGGTGCTCCTGTCCGGAGTTCGCTTTGCTCTCTTTTATACGGGGTGTAAGGGACACCGACGCGTAAACGCATATCACGTACCCAGTTGGGACATCATTCTGAACGATAGAAATTTTTCCCCGGTAATGTGAAAAACAGCTGTCTTCTACAAAAGCGCAATACCTACACGGTCAAAATGTTGGAAACAGCTGATTACTGTTTTTGAGTGGTAATGGTAAAATAGTACATTGTTACCCTAGGGGTGAAAGTAACTTATTTAGTCCCAACACGCGCCAATAGTTCGAATGACTAAATAAGTCTTTAACCCGAGGTAAACACTGTGCTTTTCATTACGAATACACGCAAAGTAAAAATAAATAACAACATGAATTAGCTAAAGAAAAAATTAGTAAATTTTATTTTACATAAATCAACGACATTTGCCGCCTATTTTGTTTTTTTTCTGTGGCCAGTCAGCTATTCAGCCATTATTTTTCATTTTCATCATTGAAAAAATGGTAAATATTTTGCCTAAATCTATGTTATTTTAAAGAATCATTAAAAAATAAAGTAAAAAAAAAAACTACGCGTGAGGTTATATAATACCAGTAAGCTAATTTGGAGCAAGAAAGAACATAAACATTGTCTTGAGTTCAACCCAGCGACCAACTATTCTTATCGTTTAAGTAGTCGTTAATGGAATAGTAGGCCTTTGAACAAAGGTTAGATTTCACTTTAGCTTTAAACACATTAAATGGCAAGTCTAAAAAGGAAGATGGTAGCTTGTTGTAAAATGTTATACCAAGCCCTACGAATGAATTATGAACCTTATGAAGCCGGTGAAAGGGAGCACGTAGTTTATGCTTATTTCGAGTGTTTATGTTGTGAATATCAGATCACTGTTTTTACAGTACAAATGGATATTTTGTCTAATATATAAAATGTTAGCTAAAATGAATTGTGAAGCCACCGTGAGAATACCAATCTCTTTAAAAAAATCTCTCAGAGATACTCGTGCACCCAGCTGGTAAATGGCACGAACCGCTCGTTTTTGAAGAACGAATATATTTTGGATATCAGCGGCTTTGCCCCACAGCAGAATACCATAGTTCATAACACTGTGAAAATAACTAAAATAGACTAACCGTGCTGTATCAACGTCAGTATATTGTCTAACTTTTCTGACGGCGTATGCGGCCGAACTAAGTCTCCCCGCTAGGCTTGATATGTGAGGACCCCATTGTAATTTTGAATCTATTGTTATACCCAGAAACACAGCTGAGTCAACCGTTTTAAGCTCGTCATTGCCGAGAATAATGTTGGGACCTAGATTTTTAACATTAGGTAAGGCGAATTTAATACTTTTAGTTTTCTTGGCATTAAGAACAAGGTTATTTGTTGTGAACCGATCCGTGACCATTGATAGAGCGCTGTTTACTTCTTCAAAATCGTGTCTATTCCTATCTACTTTCCTTGTATTCGTAATGAAAAGCACAGTGTTTACCTCGGGTTAAAGACTTATTTAGTCCCTCGAACTATTGGCCAAACCCCGTCTCGGGACTAAATAAGTTACTTTCACCCCTAGGGTAACAATGTACTATTAGTGCGTTATTGGCCTGGAATGAGTTGTTTTCATTAATTTTAATTGGAATGTTCCGCATGTGTAATATCTAATTAGCACGTTATTAATAGAAGTCATGTATCGTGTAGGTAATCCTGAAAAACACTTAATTAACTGAACGTTCATTCATGAAAAACAGGAAAGAGGATAACGAAAACAGAAACTATAAATAGTAAGCGATTCTTAGTGATATTTTTCCTATTTAAATAAATTGGATATGGAGCAATTGTGTTATTCTTTAAAACGTTTCACGTTTTAGGGTTCGATTGTATAACAAGGAACCCATTTACCACCATATCTCACCAAGTCCACGCTTTAACTCTGGGTTACAAAGCTATAATTTGGCTTGGTTGTGTTACATAATATTAATCACACCCTGAAAGTTGTGTGTGTTTTGGATACCTAACTACACGTAAAGCCACTGTGTGGAAATTCGTTTCATATCTTCCAGACAATAATGGAGTTATGTTTGTGCTTTTTTTTTATTCAGGGATGGCAAACTATTAAGTGTAATTGACCGTCGGACTGACAAGGTCTCGATTTCAAATCGAAGACACGCACTTCAGGTTTTTCGGATTCACGAGCATTGTATTGTTTAATTATATTATCACTGGCTTAGGTGATGGAAAACATCGCGAGGAAACTAGGATGCCTGAGTGATATTTGTCGACGGCATGCGGCATGTTAAGACAAATCAGAGGAAGTTGGGCACTAAACACACGATAAAGAAAGAAAGATTTAGTAATAAGAGATCCGCAGCGACTTAGATTATAAAATAAAATTGGTTTCAGTGTCGGCAGCCAGACCCCAAATTAAAATATCATAAGACATGATGCTGTGAGTGAACATAGCTAAAGTAATCGAAACGCGCCGTTTCTACAAACACACAAATAACGTCAAACCCAAAAATGGCGAAAACCGCCTTGATGATGACACTAGGCAACCTTGTACCACATATTCACATAAACCTATTCGAAATATGTTTGTTTATTATGATCCCTAAAAAGATTTTTTAGGAATAACCAAATCTATCGATTCTGTACGGTTTTGGTCATGAGGAAAACATTTTGGTCTCGTACCAACATGTCATTAATGTGCTGCACTGAGCAAGAACAAAAGTTAAGCACAGCTTTGTCGGTGGAAACGGATCTGCAGCTCAGTATGCTAACATTTTGAGATACCTCGGTCTACACTGTGTTAAATATAATAGCTAAATATGGCGCAATAATATCGAAGATTAATCTACAGACTTTTTCAGACATTCCCTAAAGATATTCTGTTGATTTAATTTAAACTTCTATTTGCGGCAGTTAAAATTAACACGCCCCCGCACGACCCCTGCAACACAGATTTGGCCTTATTAAACAATTGTATAGTCAGGATTGAATTTATTTAGCCGTTATGTTTTGTTTCAGACATCGCGGTGGGCGTAGGAGATCAACTGGTATTTTACACAAACGGAACTAAGACAAGCACCGTGAACTTAATTTCCCGAAACCTGACGGCTTTAGCATACGATCAACTCCAGAACATCATGCTATATGTCGATACACAGAGCACCAACGACGCCATATGTGGCTACGATATATCTTCAAGAGAAAACAAATGTTTTATCAAAAGAACTGGTAGTAGCATTCACTCAATTGCCTTCGACCCGGCAACGCGGAAACTATTCTTTAGTGATACTGACGATAACAGCATAAACTGGATTTCATTAAAACCCGGATCTGTTAAGAATGTTTACGGAAATATTTTAATCGAGATGCATGACCGGACCCCCCGTGATATCGCCGTGGATAGCTGTGCAGGGTACGTTGCCTATGACAGTTTCAAAATCAAAATCTGGTTAATTTCGTAATAATCAATCATTACTATCATTCAATGTATGGATATAATATGTAATTTACAGGTACATTTACTGGACTAACACAAATGACAGGGATTATAAGCAGAGCATGGAGAAAGCTCGACTTAATGGTTCCGGGAGAGAGATTATTGAAAGATCTTACGCACCTGTTCAGGCGTTCAGCCTGGTAATTGATCCACTTACTAGGGAGCTTTATTACTTAGATGGTATTCCTAATTCGATCAATACCTATAAACACGTATGGTTTAACCGCGCGGATTTGAATGGAAAATCCGAAAAAGTAATGTATCAAATACTTCATGGAAAATTTTCCGTTTTGGAGTTTACAATCTCAAAAAATTTCTTATACTGGGTGAACAGTAGCGATGGCTACAATACCGTTTGGCAATTACCAAAGAACGCATATAATGACAAAGAACCCGAAAAGATAAGTAAGTTCTATACTAAAAATCCACTTGCTATAGCTACCAACTACAAAATAGAAGATCAGGTCCAAGGCGTTCAGGACTGTGAAGCTCTGTCGAGTCTGATACACACAATTACTGTAAATAACCACTCTCTGAATATTGATCAGACAACAGAAACAGAACCGACCACAGAATACACAACAGATTTCGAATTGTTTTGTGTTCACGGCGTACACGTTAGTGAGACATCTGATTGCAATTGCACACCTGGTTACACCGGAGAGCGATGCGAAGTTTCAGTCTGTCACAATTATTGTTTACATGGTAACTGCAGTTCCAACGATGAGGGACTTCCTACATGCAGGTAAAAGTTATTCTATTCCTTCTGATGGTTTTCTAGTTTAAAGTACTTTCAATATTTATGATTTACATTTTCGGTATTTCAGTTGTAATGCCGGTTATTCAGGGGACAGGTGTGAAGTGTACGCGTGTCATGGTTATTGTCTAAACGATGGCAACTGTTCCCTGAACAAGGAAGATGATCCAGTCTGTCAGTGTGCTGGTAACCACGAGGGATTACGATGTGAAGCTGTTAAAGATGTCACTTTCACTACCAACAACACCTCTACGTACTACACAGCTGGGAGAAACCTGACTCTCGCTGATTTACTGGCAAATTGGCGAAAACCAAGTGCCAAAGTTACCATTACTGTTGAAGTATAATCTTAACGATAATTCAATTATATAAAATGGGTTCGTTTCCTTATCCATTTTCTAAGTAACTTTTCGTAGGCCCAGCAAGAACACGCTCTCAACTTGTTTTATAATTAAAAAATACTCGTCGCAACTCTTATGTAAAATTATTACTTATTTAGAAAAAAAAACTGGAACTCTAGGTGGTTTGTGTAACAAACGAATCAAATCAAATCAAATCCATTTATTTGTCAATGTAGGTGTCGATAATTACAGGTGTTAACAAGCTTAGGCCAAATCTTTACAGGTATCACTACATTCTACCCACAGGGCGTACAAACAATACGTTATAATAATATTATTCATTACATTAAATTATACAATAACAGATTAAATAAAATAAGTTATTACATTAAATTCAATATTTGTCTATCATGTCAAAATCATCATATTAAAATCCAAATCAGTCAAGTCAGTCAAGTAAGTATGTCAAAATTGTAAATAAGATAAATATAACAACAACATTCTGACATTATCAATTAATATTAAAATTTTCAGATAAGAACTCGTCTATTGTATAATATGTTTTATCTACCAGTAGTTTAAAAAGAGCCTTTTTGAAATTACCTATGTCGTCTAGTACTTTTGCTTGCTTACTCAGCTTGTTATAGATCTTGGGTGCCATACCGAAAAAACTTTTTGAGTAGAGTGCAGTGTTCTGTGGAGCAGCACATTATCGTCGTTTGGATCTAAATGTTTGAAATAAGTGACGGTTACATTTCACAAATACTGCTGTCTCATATATGTACAAATATGGCAAGGTAAGAAGATTGTATTTTTTAAATAACGGAGCACAACTATCAGTCTTTTTCAATCTGAACATAGCACGTACACATTTCATGACATGGAAAACACACGTTGAGCATTTAATAAAAAAACTTAACCAATATAGCTATGCCCTACACAATTTAAATAAAGTCGCGAATCGCAGCACCGTTCTTACCGCATACCACGCATACGTCTCCACAACACTGCGTTATGGAGTAATATTCTGGGGTAATTCTACGGAAAGGGAGGCTGTCTTTAAAGCCCAAAGAAATGCGTTCGGGCAGTATGCATGATCCAAAACACTGACAGTTGCAAACCATTTTTTATTAATCTAAAATTATTAACAGTCCCATCCCTTTACATTTATGAACTTGCCATATTTATCAAAAATAACCCTAACCTATTCGAAACCGTATCATCTAAACGCCACCAAGGTGCACTTAAGTCTAAATCCCATCAAACCGCCCTTTACTCAAAAAGTTTCCTAGGAATGGCACCAAAAATTTTTAACAAACTTCCTAAGTCAATAAAAACAACAAAAGACTGCAATACATTTAAAAAAACCCTCCATAAATTCTTAACTCAAAAAGCATATTATTCTATAAATGAATACCTGGAAGAAAAATGAAAACTGTTTTATTTTATACTTGTTTTTTAATAGATAGATAATAGATTATTCCCTGATTATTAGCTTTAGTTCGTAAGATTGTTACTACTTTTATTGTTTACTTATTTTGTATTGTTTTAAATTTGTTTTTGTTTATTGTATATTTTATTAAAGATTTAATATTAGGTAATTAGCTGCAATATCAGTAGTTTCTATAGTCAAAAAACTACAACCTACATTAGTTAATGTGTAAACATTAATTGTAATTTTGTACGCCTTGCATGGCAGCACATAGTGAGACAACTTTTTTTGATAACACCATGTACATACTTTTACCTATGTGTCACAAATAAACATATTTGAATTTGAATTTCTTTTGCGCCCTAAATGCAATTAATTTATCAGTGCTGTTACCCCAGTATATTAGTCCGAAACGTAATGTTGATGTAACATAGGCTTTGTACGCTGTCAGAACTATGGAGTCATTTACAATTTTTGATAAATTATACAGCGCATATGAGTACTGGTTTAGTTTCTTACAAACATTTTCAACATGACACTTCCAGTCAAGTTTACTGTCCAATCGGAGTCCAAGAAATCTAGCAGTATTGGTTTCAGCTATTCTTTGGTTTGCATACAATATATTTAATTTAGGCTGTCTTGTTCTTTGTTGAAATAGCATGATCTGCGTTTTGTCTAAGTTTATTTTTAGTTTATTTTTATGTAGCCAATTTATTATGCAATCTATTGAATTATTTATGTCATATTCGAATGATTCCAAATATTTACATGGGATAATGAGTGTACTATCATCGGCAAATAAAACAGTTTGATATTCAATGCATCCTGGTAAATCATTAATGTATATGAGAAATAACAAAGGTCCAAGGACACTTCCTTGGGGTACACCACACACTGTATATCTTACTGTAGACTCATGAGCAACTTCTATCTTAGATGTGGAGGAAATCCTATTTATGATTGTGACTTGCCTTGTTTCACTTAAATAACTTTTTATTAGTTTTAGTATATTTCCCCTAACACCGTATCGTTCCAACTTTCCCAACAGTATTTCATGGTCCACATGATCAAATGCTTTGGACATATCCATGAACACTGCTGCGATCGGGTTTTTTTGGTCAACATTATTGAGTATGTCAGATATTAATACTTAAATTGCCTTATTAATATTTCTGTTTTTCCGGAAACCATTTTGTTCTTCAGCAAATATATTGTTTACTTCAAAAAATTAGTAGAGAGAATTAAAAATCACCCTCTCAAAGACTTTAGAAAGGATTGGTATTAATGCTATTGGACGATAGTTTGCAATATTATCTTTATCACCTTTCTTGTAAAGTGGCCTAATAACAGTCATTTTTAATAAATGTTCGACGAATGTTCCCATGTTTCTCCAAAACGGATAGATCGGTTTAGATACAGTTTTCTGCAAACAATTTGCGAATTATCGGCGTTGGTGTATAGATACGTGTTATGTTTTTAGCTCACTTTTAGCAAAATGTGAATTGTGCCACCTAGGCGCAATTCACATTTTTTGCTCATTGATATAAGCTTTTGAGCTTTTTAGATTTAAATCAAGCGTTACTATTACCTACCATATACAACTTGTTGTTTTGCATCCTCGTCAAAATTCAGGAGGTTGTCACAAAAAACATAAATAATCAATTACAATTTCGGTACCAAGTTAATGATTTATAAACGCTGAATTTTCGTTTTTTAAGTGTGGCAGTATATCAGAATAACCCCCTTAACGTGGTTTAGACAATAAGAAATTGGCGAATAAACGTTTGAGATTGTTTGTATGTGTGAAAGTGCGGTTATAGGGCGAGGATTCGACGGGCCGTGTTTAAAACACGGTTGGTTCACATTTACTGATATCAGTAAATAAGAAAAAAAAAATACCTACCCATTTTATTACTGATTCGGGTCGAGCATCATTAGCATAGTTACCTCCTTAAATTTGACGAGGATGCAAAATAACACCTTTTGTAAACTAACGGGACACATTAATGCTTTTCTTTGTTTTATGTGGAACAGAGATGATTGTTGCAGCCCGGACGGATTTTTGTTTAAACTCACGCATTTATTCTATGAGGGAAAGCAGAATCTTTGTTAAACTTTTAGTTCTTTCTAAG
This sequence comes from Cerastis leucographa, assembly GCA_963082945.1. Taxonomy (NCBI): domain Eukaryota; kingdom Metazoa; phylum Arthropoda; class Insecta; order Lepidoptera; family Noctuidae; genus Cerastis; species Cerastis leucographa. Next base: position 5,556,162 of record OY720359.1, read on the forward strand.
TCGGTGGTTTTTCAATTTATTCAATCGTTTTTCGATTACAACTTTGCCTTTCGCTTTTTATTTAAGACTGTACTCGTTTCTATGGTAGATCATTGTTGTGCTGATCGTCGATAGAATGTGTCAGCTGTGTCAATATGAATGGTAGGCATGTTTAGATCGCGCGTTCGTGCAAGGGTCTCTAGTGAAGTCGTCTGACAGTTATATAATTATTCGTGTTATTATTCAATAAATAGCAATTAATATACCTAAATTGTGTTTTATTTTCATTGTGCTCAAAGTCATAAGTACCGCAAACACTGTCTCATGGTTTGTATAAATATACTTACTAGCTGAGCCATGCGTTGCAATGCCATTTTTCAGAAACGTTCCCTGGTATATGTAGAATAACGGCGTAATTTTATCATAATCGGTTTAGTCGTTTAGGAGGCTTGCCCTAAGCCTCCTAAACGACTACGTTAGGTGCTGCATCTTTAAAACTGGACTGATTTTCGCGGTAAAACACCCTTCAACAAGTCACATCGTAATGTCCTTCAATGTCAACAGCACGAAGTGCTCTCTCTCACTGGCACTATCACATCAATTCAGTTCATTATCAATTATCAACTCAACGGGAACCTCACATTGGGGATTTCTTTTACGCAATCATGAGCACACTTTAAAGTTCTATCTTCACTTCAACATTTCATTCCCCTTTGGCACAATAGATGCCAGAATCAATCGTTGCAGGCTAAAAGATCATGCACAGTTTGTCATTGACTGTACTTTTGTGTTAAATTACACAATCATAATCAATTCAGTTACTATACGCTGAAAGCTCACAGACACAGGAATAAACAATACGTAACGTACTTAAGAAATACGCTCATATACAAGGTGTTGTTTTGCATCCTCGTCAAATTCAAGGAGGTAACTATGCTAATGATTCTCGTCCCGAATCAATAATAAAATGGGTAGGTAATATTTCTTTTTTTTCTTTTTTACTGAAATCAGTAAGTGTGAACCACCCGTGTTTTAAACGCGGGCCGTCTGGTTCTTGCCTTATAACCTCGCTTACACACATACAAACAATCTCAAACGTTTATTCGATAATTTCTTAGTCCCTAAACCACGTTAAGGGGGTTATTCTGAAATACTGACAAACTTAAACAACCAAAAAATACAGCGTTTATTAATAATTAACTAGGTACCGTAATTTTAATTGATTATTTATGTCTATCGTGACCACCTCCTGAAATTTGACGAGGTTGCAAAACAACAGCTTGTATACATCATCATAATCTTTGTAGCGGCACTACAAAAAGTCATATAGCAACATAGTACAGGTGCCACAGCGCCTCAAATGAAAATGCTTGTATACATGTATTTTTTACACTTGTGCTTAATTTTTTAATAAATAAAATCATCAGTGCCCTCGAAAACCACAAAAACGACACCTATGTCGAAAATTTTTACATCCGCCACTTTGGATTTTCATTTCGACCCTACTATCGGCTTCAGTGCCCCCAAAAACCATGAAAACGAGTCCCATGTCGGAAATTTTCACATCCGCCATCTTGGATTTTCATTAAGGCATCACCCATCAAAGTCGATAAGTTCCTTACGAATGTACCTATTTTGTAGCTGTTTGAAAAAGGCTCAGAACGCGTTCTGGCATTTTCTCGTTTCCAGAACGAGTTGTGGGCAAGTTGAAAAAGAGCCACAACACGAATATTCTTATTGGTCGTTTTAAAATTGCCACATCGCGATGTGGTTGGATTTTTCGCTCAATGAGCGCTTTTGGTCTTTGAGACTAACATAATATACAACACACAACATTGAGTCATACCTTATTCAAAGGATCTCTAGGGTAGGCAACATTATTTCGGATATTTGTTTCAACAGGAAAAGTGTCATAATCTTTCGAGTAGCTTATTAGTAGCAGCATTTGCTTGTACTTCAAAACGATAGGCTTGTGTTCTCAGAGACACCGCTATTTTTATCCCATCGGGTTTATAGTGTCTCTAATAGAGAGGAGTCCTGGTGTCCCAGCACTAGGATCATTATGGGCTGATTGTGCTAACAGAGCCCCTTAGTAGGGCTAGCCCCTTTTTTTTTTTTTTTTTGCCGATGGGAAATCATCAAATGACTTCTCCCGCTCTGGGCGGAGCGGGAGGGAGTGTCAGACTTGTACAGCCCTGCAGCCCTGGCAGGTATCGGCCCTCTCAGGCCCCTTCCGGTTTGCTGACATCTCCTTGAGGCACGCGTGGAACACGTACGCGCCGTCGACACGGCCTGTCGTCATAAGACGGACGGACGGTGAGCTAGCCCATTACTCACCATCCACAGGCTCGCGCCTACGGTGGCCGGGGGCCACTGGTTGCCCCCCGACGCCCGGGGCGTCTCCCGCGGCGGCTTGGACGTGAGGTTCTCTCCCTCTCACGTTCCGCCACCTCCTTCGCTAGTATGACTGTTTCGCAGAAGGAGGCGACGGCATCCCATTCCCTCTCGCTCCGGACCATGGATTGAACCAGGGCCGGACGCGAGAGGTCACCGCCGCCAATCGCCGCTACGAGGACACGGCGGTGCTCAGCCCAAGCGGGGCAGAGCTCCACGGTGTGCTCCACCGTGTCCTCCGACCGATCCTCGCAGTGGTAACACCCGGGCGTTTCCTCCCGCCCGATTCGGTGCAGGAACTTCCCGAAACAACCGTGTCCGGTGAGGACCTGCGTCAGGCGGAAGGTGAGGGCGCCGTGCCGCCTCTCTAGCCACTCCACAAAGAGGGGACTTATCGCCACTATTGTGGCGTGCCCTGCACGTGGTTGCGACAGCCTCTGTCTCCATGTCGCCATGAGATCACGCCGCAGGTCTGTCCGCTGAGCGACAATTTGCCGCGAACAAAAACGAAACCTATGTCGAAAATTTTTACATCCGCCACTCTGGATTTTCATTTCGACCCTACTATCGGCTTCAGTGCCCCCAAAAACCATGAAAACGAGTCCCATGTCGGAAATTTTCACATCCGCCATCTTGGATTTTCATTAAGGCATCACCCATCAAAGTCGATAAGTTCCTTACGAATGTACCTATTTTGTAGCTGTTTGAAAAAGGCTCAGAACGTGTTCTGGCATTTTCTCGTTTCCAGAACGCGTTGTGGGCAAGTTGAAAAAGAGCCACAACACGAATATTCTTATTGGTCGTTTTAAAATTGCCACATCGATGTGGTTGGATTTTTCGCTCAATGAGCGCTTTTGGTCTTTGAGATTAACATAATATACAACACACAACATTGAGTCATACCTTATTCAAAGGATCTCTAGGGTAGGCAACATTATTATTTGGAATATTTGTTTCAACAGGAAAAGTGTCATAATCCTTGCCTAGTTCGAGTAGCTTATTAGTAGCAGCATTTGCTTGTACTTCAAAACGATAGGCTTGTGTTCTAAGATACACCGCTATTTTTATCCCATCGGGTTTATGGTGTCTCTAATAGAGAGGAGTCCTAGTGTCCCAGCAGTAGGATCATTATGGGCTGATTGTGCTAACAGAGCCCCTTAGTAGGGCTAGCCCCTGGACCCATGTGTTATAGTATCTGCCTACTACAGACACTCTATACTCACACTTATCATCCATATTCATACTTTTATTGGTTTTACATTAGTATTTTATGAATCGTTTAGTTTTTATAAATATTTTCTTAGTATTCTTTGTTGTGACATAACTTGTCAGTTGTCATTTACTTTTATTTTTAATTGTTACCAGCCAAACTCTCTATGAAGGTTTCATTTAGATTAAATATTACTAAAAATTATTATCATCAATTCGTGAGTTCAATTGTTGTATTTTATAGTTAATTGCGAATATTTGCTGTATAAAGATATTCTGAGTAATATTTATAAAAATATTATGTGCAAGGTTTTTGACCAATTGTTACTGGCTGCTTTGGAGACTGGCAGGTTGCGTCTTACTAGAGCGCAGCAGTTTTGAATCTGAAAAAGAAATTTGAAGAAAAGAAACGGAAGATCAGGGTATAAAAGGGATTTCTGACAGATGCCCTGGTTCTAGTCTGGAGTTAAGAGTCGGTTCAGTCTGGACACGAGAAATCAGTATAGTCTAAAATCAAGAAAACAGCTAAGTCTAGTTTGGAGTCAAGATCTGTCATATCTTGAGTTTTGAGCACAGCCTGGTGGAGTCAAAGAGCGGCCTTCATTTAGTGCTGCCGTGGCTGTTGCTAACTGTCTGCTGGAAGCTGCTTTGCGAACTGACGAGCCTGGCACTGGGGCTCATTACCTGTCTGCTGGAAGCTGCTCTTCGAGCTGACGAGCCTGGCATTGGGCGGTACGTGTCTGCTGGTGGGTCCTACCAAATCGCCCTGCATCAAGTTCGTCGTGGTCAAGCTCATCTTAATCAAGCCAGCTTTCTACGACTGCAAGTTTGTCTTCAGTTACTATCACGCTCAGAGATTTGCGGAGATATTTAAAACGTTCTCGGTTAACCTGCCCTTCACTTTTGTACTAATTTATTGTATTTTTCATTTCATCATTTATTAAATTCATTTTCCCCTAATTACTTTTTTAATGTATAAATCTGTTTACTCCTTTCATCAAGGAATAAGCAAGTTTGTTACATTTTGGCGCCTAACGCAAAATCAAGTCTTGATCTTAAACATATTCTCTAAATTCTAAAACAACTTCCACAAGAGATTATATTTGGAAACTATTTTCATAATATTTTTATCATATTACATCTCTTAATCTACTTATACTCTTAAGCACTTAAATCATATATTTATCTATATCATCTACGAATCTCATCAAAATAGGTTTAGTGTCGTGGGCTCGAACTATTATCGGCGCTGGTTCAGCGCAAAAGTATAGACTACCACACATGACAGTCCTTCAACGCTCTTGAATATTTCAAGTCGGCTATTTTAGAATCCTTCTTAATAATAAAACTCAGACTCTTTTGACTCTCTCTCCCTTTTAATTTTATACACTTTATTTTTAACTTTTTATCTTATACTTACTCATGACTCATCTCTATCTTCTTCCCTTCTTCTAACTGTAGAGTTTTATTCGGTCTATTTAAACTCTATAGTTTTTATTTTCTAACTATGTTCTTTCATTGGTTCTTAAACCTATTTTTTAATCTTCTTCTATATCTGTTCTTATCAGATAACTTTATGAAGTGCTTTTAGGTACAAGTTATCTAACCTTCTATTATACTAACTATACTATAAGTTGGTTTAACTATTTTTTTTTTAATCTTCAACTCTAAAGGTTGATTGAAGCGGGTTGCGACTTCCTTAAAATAAGCCTTCGCTAATCTTCAACTCTAAAAGTTGATTGAAGCGGGTTGCGACTTCCTTAAAATAAGCCTTCGCTAAACTTCAACTCTAAAAGTTGATTGAAGCGGGTTGCGACTTCCTCAAAATAAGCCTTCGCTAATCTTCAACTCTAAAAGTTGATAGGGTGGATCCCTTACGAAAATCTTTATATTTCTTTTTATTATGGGTTTTAGACGCGAGCGGATTACAACTCCAAAAATAAGCCTACTGTTATTGATTTATCAGGTGGAGTAGTGATCATTGAATGTGAATCCTACCTGGCCTAACTTCGTAAGATGTCGGTGTGTTTGAATGAGTTATGAAAGTTTTTTGAATGCTGTAATACTTTAACCTTACCAAAATTTTTGTTCTAGGCCAAAAATTTTCTCGGGGTCGTTGGGGAAATATAGTATCTGCCTACTACAGACACTCTATACTCACACTTATCATCCATATTCATACTTTTATTGGTTTTACATTAGTATTTTATGAATCGTTTAGTTTTTATAAATATTTTCTTAGTATTCTTTGTTGTGACATAACTTGTCAGTTGTCATTTACTTTTATTTTTAATTGTTACCAGCCAAACTCTCTATGAAGGTTTCATTTAGATTAAATATTACTAAAAATTATTATCATCAATTCGTGAGTTCAATTGTTGTATTTTATAGTTAATTGCGAATATTTGCTGTATAAAGATATTCTGAGTAATATTTATAAAAATATTATGTGCAAGGTTTTTGACCAATTGTTACTGGCTGCTTTGGAGACTGGCAGGTTGCGTCTTACTAGAGCGCAGCAGTTTTGAATCTGAAAAAGAAATTTGAAGAAAAGAAACGGAAGATCAGGGTATAAAAGGGATTTCTGACAGATGCCCTGGTTCTAGTCTGGAGTTAAGAGTCGGTTCAGTCTGGACACGAGAAATCAGTATAGTCTAAAATCAAGAAAACAGCTAAGTCTAGTTTGGAGTCAAGATCTGTCATATCTTGAGTTTTGAGCACAGCCTGGTGGAGTCAAAGAGCGGCCTTCATTTAGTGCTGCCGTGGCTGTTGCTAACTGTCTGCTGGAAGCTGCTTTGCGAACTGACGAGCCTGGCACTGGGGCTCATTACCTGTCTGCTGGAAGCTGCTCTTCGAGCTGACGAGCCTGGCATTGGGCGGTACGTGTCTGCTGGTGGGTCCTACCAAATCGCCCTGCATCAAGTTCGTCGTGGTCAAGCTCATCTTAATCAAGCCAGCTTTCTACGACTGCAAGTTTGTCTTCAGTTACTATCACGCTCAGAGATTTGCGGAGATATTTAAAACGTTCTCGGTTAACCTGCCCTTCACTTTTGTACTAATTTATTGTATTTTTCATTTCATCATTTATTAAATTCATTTTCCCCTAATTACTTTTTTAATGTATAAATCTGTTTACTCCTTTCATCAAGGAATAAGCAAGTTTGTTACAGTGTGTCACAGGCCAGCGTCCTCGACCAGTGACTGTGCTCTGACAGAACGATTGGACAGTATTGATTTTCTATTTCTAAGTTTTAGTAGATGGCAGTGATGTGACGGCAAAGATGCTAAGGCTTCGCCTCTCAGACCTACACGAGGTTGTTAGTTCAAATCTGGGCCAGCACCAATTTGACATTTTCAATTAATATCTACTTTCTAAGTTTATTTTAAACAATATGCATGTCCTACATGGATTAGAATGCTAATCCACATAACGGGGCTGTTTTGTAAATCAACTAGCGATTGTAATGCAAATATTTATACAATCCATCAACATGCTGATCGGTGAAGGATGAGATCGTGAGGAAACGCAAACCCAAGCACGCGGGGAGACCATTGCTCGTGCCTTTTCTGCATGAAAAGAAGCCTTTGTGGAACGTAATAATAGGTTGGTATTCTTAGAATTACAGTTAAAGTGGAGAACAGTTACAGGAACGGGAACGGGAACGGGAAGAAAGTGAAGTTGAAATTGAGCTAATAGTGACCAAAAACACTCAACTCAAGAGCCACCTAGCAGAACTTCACACCCAGCATACTGATATACTGGACCAGCATCACCATCTCCGTCAACTAGTGTCAGATTTTCAGCAGTGCCATGACGCTCATGACCAGGCACTGAAACATATCTCTGAGCTAGAAGCTAAATTGTATGAGGCACATAACACCATTGCCTCCATCAACTCTTTGAAAGCCAGCAAAGAGGTTACTAACACCAATAACCTGTACAATGAGCTGATGGATAGTGTATCTCGACTGGAGTGTGAGCAGCCCACCATAACTATAGACCTAACTGGGGACGATACCATAACTAAATGTCCAATTCTAAATAGTCATAATAAAATTAAGAAATACATTAAAATCAATAAAAATATAAGGAAGTATAAGAAACTTTTAACCCGTCAGAAGGCGCGCCTCAGTTAGTTACACGGAGAGGCGCGCGCGAGCAAATTACTCACACTACTTTAAATGCTTATATTTCTACTTTTATATGTATTTATTGGCTTATAATGGAATTATATAAATAAGACAAGGTTTAAAAAGTAAGAAAATTAATATTTTAATTAAAACTACGAAACATAAATGCAACTTCAAAAGCTAAAGCTAAAAAATTTGTGCTTGACGGCGATCATCCATTTTACAAGATGTTCTGGGTAAAAACAAAAAATATTATTATTCAAATATTACTGCAGTGTTTACATAATAATTAACCAATATAATATAAATAAATAAAATAATATATTCTAGAAAATACAATAATGCTTTTTTTATATGATGGGCGCGTGATGAGCAAATTGCCGCACGATGCTACGCGGCCTCCACAAACACTTCGCTGCGCCGTCGCAACCGAACTGACCGGTATGAGAGTTGCGTCAGTATCAATCAATAAGCCCTCTATCCTGAACTTCCGTCTGTTTTGAAGTGGTTGTTTTCCTCATTTAGAGGATATCTCTAAGTTCAGTGTGCCTTTTGGCAAAGGCCTCCTCTAACATTTTCCATTGTGTTCTATCTCTGGCAACCCTTCTCCAGTAAGGGCCCGCTGTAAGCTTCAACTCATCTTCCCATCTATTAAATTGTCCCCCACGCTTCCTTTTTCCATCTCTGGGATACCAGTCTGTCACAATTTTACTCCACTTTTCCTGAGTACTCCTTAACATGTGGCCTGTCCATCTCCATTTTAGTTGGTCTATCTTCGTAAGTATATCCATAACTCTTGTGTTGGCTCTTATAAAGGTGTTTCGTTTCCTGTCCTGTTTCTTGATACCAATCATGCTTCTCTCCATCGCTCTTTGACAGCATTGCAGCTTATCTCGGTGGTGTTTTGAAAGTGACCATGTTTCACAGCCATATGTGATGCACGATAGAATACAAGTGTTGTAGACTTCCCGTTTTGTACCGATGCTAAGGTCGTTGGCCTTCATGATTTCTTTAAGTGACCAGTATTTTTTCCAGCCATTTGCTATTCGCCTTTTGATTTCCTTGTCTGTCTGATCTTTGAACGAGATGATCTGTCCCAGGTATATGTACTCATCCACATATTCGAGGGGTTCGTTATTTATTGTTATAACTCGGTTATCAGAGTTTGTCAGAAGCTTGGTCTTGGTGATATTCATGGATAGCCCTATTTTCTCAGTTTCGCTGTTTAGGTCTTGGATCATTTTCTCTAATTTTTCAGGGTTTTCTTCGGTGATGACAATATCGTCTGCGAATCTTAGATGGTTTAGTCTTCGTCCATCTATGCTTAAACCAAGTTGGTCCCATTCCATCTTTCTGAATATATTCTCCAATACTGCAGAGAAAAGCTTGGGGGACAGTGGATCTCCTTGTCTGACACCTCTATTTATATTGAAGGCCTCCCCCAAACTTTCAAGTTGTATTCTTGCTTTAGTGTTGGAGTAAATAGTTTTGATGGTTTTTATGTATTGTGTGGGGATTCCTTGGTTTTCTAGACTTTCCCATATGGCTTTATGGCTAATGCTGTCGAAGGCCTTGGTGTAGTCGATGAAGGCTATATATAGGTGCTTGTTATACTCGTTGTATTTTTCTATTAGTTGTTTAATAGTATGTATATGGTCCACTGTGGCAAAGTTTTTTCTAAAGCCCGCCTGTTCTATTGGTTGGTTTTCGTCTAGTTTAGTACTTATGCGATCTAGGATGATTTTGGAGAAAACCTTATAGACGTTGGACATCAAGCTTATTGGTCTATAATTTCCTATATCTTCTTTTGTTCCTTTTTTGTGTATAAGGATTATATGAGATGTTTCCCACTGTTCGGGTATGAGTCCTGAAGTTATAATATTGTTAAAGATTTTAGTCAGAATAGGAACCAGTTCTTCTAGTGTTCCTTTTAGCAACTCATTTGTAATTTTGTCAGGGCCTGGTGCTTTATCTGACTTTTGGCTTAGTATTGCTTTTCTTACTTCACTGGGTAAGATTTCAGGTTCTGGGTCTAAAGGGCATGGGTTAAGTCTAAGGATTTCGTAATTTTCCTGATTGGTGTTATCGTGGTTGGAGTATAGATTGTGGTAGAATTTTGTAGCCATTTCATTTATTTCTTTTCGGTTTGTGATATTACAGTGGTTGTTTTTCAGGTTTGGTATCCATGGATTTGACTCCCGTAGTTCTTTAAGCGCTTTTCTTGTTCCTCCAGTAGCTAAAATATGTTTTTCTAATTTTTGTAGCCGCGTGGTTTTTCTGTCTTTCCGGATGCCTTCCTTGATTTTCTTACTTAGCTTGGTAATCATTTGAATATTCTGTTTCTTCATTTTGCTATTAGTTAATAGACATTTTCTTTCCTGAATTAATTGTAGTGTTTTCTCGCTCAGTATGTATTTATGCTTTGATGGTTTGCCAGTGCTGGTACCTGTAAGTTGGGTCTGTAGTTTGGTATAGCTTGCCTTTACATCTCTTTTGTCCAGTAATTCCTTGCCAAGTATTACCAAGGAATGGGCTGTTACTTTGTTGTTTTCTGGATAATGAACCGTGCTGGATGTTGTAATGTGCTTTCTAGGTTTTTTGGGTGGTTGTAGTTTGAGGGATGCTCTTATCATACGATGGTTTGTATTAAAATTTAGCTTCGATATCACTGAAGTGTTTGTGAACAATTTTGCGTGACTGCACATAATATAATCTATCTCGTTTTTGTATTTACCATCTGGGGAAATCCATGTCCACTTATTTTTCTGGTTTTTCTTGAAGATGCTATTTAGGAGAGTTAAGTTGTGCTCCAGTAAGAGTTCTATTAGCCTTTGTCCGTTTGTGCTTCTTTTGCCTTGGCCAAAGTTCCCCAGTACATATTCATCTTTGTTTTGCTTGGTCCCTACTTGAGCATTAAAATCACCCATAAGAACAATTATATTTTTTGAATATTTGTATATAATTTGGGAAAGGTTGTTATAGAAGGTAATGTGTTCTGTTTTTATAGCTTGTTCGGTTGGTGCATAGGCTTGTATTATTGTCCATGTTTTTTCATAACTGGGTATTTTAATAAGTAAAATTGCAATTCGATCAGTGACTCCGATGAAGTTCAGTATATTATTTCTTAGGTGTGTTTTTACCATAAATCCAACTCCTCTTTGTCCCCCAGTTTCTCCCTTGTTATACATTATATAATCTGTATGTTCTTCTATTGATTCGCCAGCTCTTCGCATTTCACTTATTCCCAGTATGTCCCAGTTGAGTTTCTTTAATGCTTCTTCAAGCTCTAATAGAGATTCATCTGTTCTTAACGTCCTGGTTTTTAATGTTGCAATGTGCAGTTTGTTGTTTTTTGTTAGAGGGTAATGGTCTGTTTCTCCCGCGGTGACCAGCCGTGCTGGGAGCATTGGTTGTTGACTTTTGTTTTGGTGTTGTTTTGGTTGTATAATTATTTGTTGTTGTTGACTTAGTTTAGATAGTTGCAGTTCTTCGGTTCCGATTGGTGGTGTGTTAGTTTTTGTATGTGATGTTCCCTGAAACAGAATGTGATCTCTCCCGCAGGTACTGAAATGCATCTTTCTTTTGCATTTTAGAGGTGTTAGTATTATGCATGTTGGGGCTTGGAGTTTCAGATCTTTTTCTTTTTTCACTTTCTGTATTTGTTTTGAGGTTTTTATTTTCAGTTTTTGCTTGTAGTACTGCTTTTGGAAGATCATGTGTAATGTAGGTGCCCGATTTCATTTTCTTTTTGTTTTTTAAAATCTGGATTTTCTTCTCAAGGGTTGTGGTAGCTAGCAAAATTGGTCTGATTTTGGCATCATTGTTTCCTTTTTTACCCAGTCTCTGAAGTCTATCTATTTCCCCTATTTCTAGTTTCACCTCGATTTCTTTTAATGTTGACGTAACGAGAGTAGTTAGGTCTCCATGATTTTCTTCATTTAGCTCTGGGAGCCCATGAATTAGTACGTTTTTACGCTTGCTGATCGCCTCAAGATTTATTAACTTGTTGTTTAGTTTATCCACTTCGTTTTTCAGGTTTTGATTCTCCTCAATAATCGGTTTTAGTTTTTCATCCACTTTTTGAAGTATAACTGCAGTGATATTTTCCGTTATAACATTGGTTTGTATTTTTAATTGCTCTGTCATTTTCGCAAGTAGCAATGACATTTCTGGTGACAGCTCAGAAGACATGATTTACGGAGAAACGAAACGTAATTTGTTTCTGTAAACAAGTTTTTGAACGCACACTTTGTGTTGTTTGGTTGGTAGCACTGCACTATGACAGCTTTGCTGATTGAAATGTAACCTCAAAAACTGAATGACTAGTTTTATTTTAATATTGAATCACTGAATTGCTGTTTTTTGTTGTTATTTTAATGTTTTTCGATGCACACAAGCACAGAGTTTATTTGGATCGGCACTGATTTGAATCACGGATGTTATTTTGCACTGTTTCTATTTTTAATTGTGGGAGCGTTTAGAAGCACTTGTGACGTTTAGTAGCACCGGAACCGAAGAACCTGCGTCAGTAGGGAGGGGATGAATAGTTAGGAAGCTACCTAGGTGCTTGAGACGTTAGGGCATCAGTATCACCAAAAGTTTTAGATTTTAATTTTTGTGTGAGCAAATTGCTCATAGCGCGCCTTCTCACGGGTTAAAGACTCAAAGTGTATACGGTATGTTAGGTTAAACGAGGGAGATATTGAGGGAGGGTATTCAGTATTCGATTCTCGTCCCAAATATGTAAAAAACCTATAACGTATATAGAAGAATTTTTAATGTTTTGTTTAGTGCCTAGATATTTTGGACTGTCCTAAGCCAGGTAAGTTTAAAGTATGAAGGGAAAACGGATTATACCTAAGAGTCATTGCCCCGCTCACATGTTCTGCCATAGTATTAAGTCGCTAGCGCAAGGGTGTATACACGTTGCGTGTCATTTGCGAAAATGTTGGTATGGTTCTGTCTGTTATTTATCAGTGTTTTTTTTTTGTTTATATTTTTATTAGTATCATGTTAGCAAGTTAGCATGTACTATTATGGGTTTGAATATGTCCCTCGTTTAAACTAACATACTGTATAAATATAATGTCAACCTAAGAAGAGAATCTAGAAGCTTAAAAAACCAGTTAAATTTATGTAACAGTAGCCTAGAAAGTAGCAAGCATATGTATGATGTTGACATACAGAGCCTTCAAATGGAATTACTGAGTAGGGAAAATACACTAAAGGATTTTTTTTGTAAGTATGAGTGTAGTCAACAGATGTTGAGTGAGCGTATGCAGGAGGCGTGTGAGTTGGTGGACCTGGTGAAGTACAATGCAGAGAGGTATGAGTCGCTGACTAATAATCTCACCTGTAGTTGTGCTGCCCCTCCGCCACCTCTCTTGCCACAGCATGTTGCTCCTACTGCTTTACCCATTTTAAATCATACTCTAGCAAGTGTGAACATCATCTAAAGTAATATCTTAGTGTATTCTGATAGATTAGGAACAGGTTTTGGATCCTTGTTAAATAACCGCTCTAAACACACAGTAGTGAACCATTGTCAACATTATATATCAATAAAATTCAACGTACACAATTGAATGAGCAGACCACAGTAGTACTATTAATTGGAAATAGCCTAAATATATCTAAAAGGGACACAGTTAATGGTATCGACGCCCTACTTAAGTTAAGATTAGGCAAATTAATTTTATGTGTTGGAATGGAAGAAATATTAAGTAAACTTTTCACAGATGATAAATTAGTTTTTGTTTGTGGTGACTTCAATATTGATCTGTTAGTCAATTCACCAGAAAAAATATATCATGAAAAATCTCTCGACTTCAAATCAAGTTTTTCACACTTAAAAGCTCAAGCAAAATCTCAAATAATAAGTAATAAAATTGGTAATTCTAATAATAAAATAAAAACTGTGTGGCAGGTTATTAACAGAGAAACCGGAAAGACTCAACAACAAGATAAGAGTGAATTGTCCTTAAAAATAGATAAAAAACTATTTTTGATAAGTTAGAAGTCGCTGAGACACTAGACAATTTCTTTACCAACATTCCGTTAGAGGTCACGAAATCTCTCCCCTCTTCAGTTGAATTAGCTGAAGGCCTTCTTAAGAAGAACTTCACAAAGGATATACCAAACTTTAAATTTAAACCAGTATGTATTGCCACAATCAAAAACGCATTCAAAAGTCTCAATATAAAAAACAATGAAGGCTTATGGGGGATTTCCGTCAAGGTTCTTGAAAACATTATTGACTCTATTGCTCCTGTCCTAACAGGCATATTTAATCAATGTTTGGACAGCGGCAAGTTGTTCTATGTTTCATCAAGTTCCTGACTTGATGAAACATAGTAAAGTGGTACCAATTTTTAAATCAGGTTGTAAGACTGATCCTTCTAATTATAGACCGATATCTGTGCTTCCAGCGTTGAGTAAAATCTATGAAAAAATCATGCAGGACCAGATGCTCTCTCACTTCAACTCTAATGGGATACTGCATAATCAGCAGTTTGGTTTAACGAAGGGTAGGTCAACAACGGACGCGGGAGTTAAACTCATCAGTCACTAGAATCCTTGGAGAATTCCCAGGACGCTATTGGCATTTTTTGTGATCTCTCAAAAGCGCCACAACACACTGATCTGCAAAATTACATCACTACGGAATTCGTGGTGGTTTCCTATTTATCAAACAGGCAGCAAAAAGTAAATATAAATGGGGCGACGTCCTCCGGGTCTATAGTAAAGATGGGCGTGCCCCAAGGTTCAATTCTCGGGCCTTTTCTATATCTTGTTTATATTAATGATCTCCCTTATATGATGGCCAAAATATCGGATATAATTCTATTTGCTGATGACACTTCGCTAATTTTTAAAACTCATAGAAAAGATACGGATCTCATACATGTCAACGATAGTCTAACTGTTCTCTCGAAATGGTTCGCAGCTAACAATCTTTTACTGAATGCGAACAAAACAAAATGTCTTAAGTTCTCTTTACCAAATGTAACACAACGTGACCTAAATTTAAATCTTGACGGTAAAAAACTTAATGTTATCGCGGAAACAGTATTCTTAGGGATTACTATCGACTCAAAACTGCAGTGGGGCGCGCACATTGGAACTCTTTCGGGGAGGTTAGAAGCGACTTCTATAACATAAACACGCGCAGTAAACACGAAATTGTAATACCCAAATTTAGATTAACAAAAACTAGCAAGTCATCTACACTATAATACACACATCAACACGGTCTAGGGATATTTCATACTCAATTAAATAACTCGAAAAGTACTGGCCGCATTGGAATCTTTTATACACCGATTTGTTTGTAATTTATCTCAGACTAATTACAAATTCAAATTTTTGAAAATTCTTTTGTTTCGGTGGCATAAAAATGTCTTGATGTGTAGGAGAGGGAATTTTCATTTGTGCGAAATTTAGAAAACAATACGAATTACGTTTAGTTACAGTTTTTTTTTTCATTTTTAAACGAAAGATAAAGTTAAAATTGAGGTATTGTAGCCATGCAACGCCAACATTTGACGAGGGCGGAGATGTTACGAGCTGTGGGAATGCTGGAAGCTGGGTCTGTTCAGCGTACTGTTGCTGAGGCCATAGGGACCCACCAAAATGTAATTTCAAGATTGTGGACACGCTATCGTGCCACAGGTGAAGTAGCGGAGAAGCACCGGGGGCCAAGTCGCATCACTACCCCCAGACAAGACCGATTTTTGCAAATTACTGCGCGAGCTCAACCAAATGCAACGGCGACTCAATTGGTCCAAAGGCTGCGAGTGGAACACCAAGTGCTTGTGAGTGACCAAACTGTAAGAAGGCGACTGCATGAAAGCAATCTACGCTCGCGTAGACCACTCCGGGTCCCACCTTTACGGAGACGCAATCGTGGACGACGATTAGAATGGGTTCGGAACCACGTGGACTGGGGCCGTGAGCAATGGTCCAATGCGCTGTTCACGGATGAATCCAGGTTCGACTTCCATCCAGATTCACGAAGGACGCGTGTTTGGCGAGTTCCTGGACGATGGAGCCGTCTTCAGAACCCTCAGGAAGTTCACCCATACCAAGGAGGAACAATTATGGTTTGAGCAGGAATTCGTCTTGGAGGACGGACGGATCTCGTTTGGGTGCGGGGCAATATGACGGCAGAACGATACGTCCAACAGGTGCTGGGGCCCGTAATCTTGCCCCACAGAACACAAATGGGGCAAGATTTCCTGCTCATGCACGACAATGCCCGGGCACACACGGCGAGAACGGTAGCAGCTTGGTTACATACACACAATGTTAGGGCCTTAGACTGGCCTGCTCAATCGCCAGATCTAAATCCCATTGAGCATGCGTGGGATATGCTGCAAAGAAGAGCTCTGAAGGAAGTTCCTGAAAATCTGGCTACAGAAGATCAACTTTTTGCGCACCTCAGAAGGACATGGGACAATATTCCGCAACAAGACATTGACAACCTTGTTCTGAGCATGCCGAATCGATGTGCTATGAACATCATGGGCGCTTTCTCAGACTACTAACTTCAAGTTTATAAACACAAATTAAATGATTTTTCTATTTTTTTCAGTTTTTACTCATAAATTAAAAGTTAATTCATATACGGTTTCCGTCTATGCTTCATTTTTTTTCCATAAAATCCTGAAATTTTAATCGAAGTACCTTAACCATTATTAAAAAATGGTAGAATATTAAAAAACGTATCTTTTAAATATATACATGTCATATAAATAATTAACACATTGATAGTAATTCGCTTTTTTTTAAAATATCCCTAGACCGTGATGATGTGTTGTTGTTGTTGTTGTTTTGTTGTATTATAAGGAGGAAAGATTTGTATTTTTGTATGTAACGAATAAACTTAAAAGCTACTGGACCGATTTCAAAAATTCTTTTACCGTTAGAAAGCTACATTATCACTGAGTAACATAGGCTATATTTATTACTAAAAAAAATAGAGATCCTTAGAAATCGCTACTAAAACCAACCCAAGGTGTAAAAAAATTAGCCATAAAATGTCTTTCATCGCGTGCGCTGCGAAATGTATTGATGATAGAACAAAAAAATGTTCTACAATATTATAGAACATATCAATATCAACAAAAAACTTCACGAGACCATATCTCCAACTATTGTAGTTATGTACTACTATAACTACATTTTTACATTTTAAAAGTTGATAGAAATGCTGATCGAAATCAGATCATGTTATCCATACCTTAGTATTAATTCTTATCCAAATAAACTATTTCGTATTCAAGACAGTTTCAATACTTGTTAATTACTTTTTGAATGATTGAAATCGGACATTCCATTCAAAAGATATTACGAAATTAAAAATATCTATATAAACAAAAATTACACGCTGACGCGCCGTTGTGGCTCCACGCAGCGCAGCGAGCAACGCGGCGAGAGAGATGGCACCGAGGTGTGGGAGAAGGGTGTTCGCATAGTAGGTACTCCAATATGCTATTGATAAATTTAAGCCCTCCCAGTATGTGTTATGGTACAAGACTTTTGATAAAGGAATTAAGAGACAATGAGATTGTAGCAACTATCATCACGGGCCCCGCGGCCGGTCAGCTCGCTCACATTCTGCGGATCCCAATGATACCGACGGATTTGCCTATAACTTTTTAAAGGTTACAATTTCCTGTAAAGATATCGTTTGCCCTTACAATAAATAAATCCCAGGGACAAATTTTCTCGATGGTTGGCATCAACCTAAGGAAAGAGTGCCTTTCTCATGGGCAATTGTATGTTGCTCTTTCTCGAGTAGGATCTCCTGAAAAACAATGTTTTGTTATCACTTACAAATACCACTGCCAACATAGTGTACAGTGAAGCTTTAAGGTAAACTATTACAAAATAAAAACGTAAAGACTTAAAATCCATACTTCCATACTAATCCATACCATCCGTATCCGTACTAATATTATAAATGCAAATGTCACTCTGTTTGTTTGTTTGTATGTTTGTTTGTTTGTTACCTTTTCACGACTAAACGGCTGATCGGATCTTAATGAAATTTGGCAAAAAGATAGATTTCCACCTGAGGAAGGACATAGGCTATATATCATCACGCTACGACCAAAAGGAGCGGAGAAGCAATGAAAAATGTTGCGAAAACGGGGAAAATGTGACGCAGACGAAGTTGCGCGGGACAGCTAGTTTCTTATAAACAGTATACGCTTTTATAATAAGTTGCCAAAGTCAGTTACAGAACTGACCGATGGAAAGTTTAAAAATTGCATCAAACGTGTCCTTATTAAAAAAGCATATTACAAAATTAAGGACTACGTTGAAGATAAAGAAGTTTGGCTGTAGTTCCTTCTGCTCATGCGGCTTCCCTGGTAGCTCTTAAACGACACAAATGTGTGGATGTCTCTAACTATTCCCAATATTATTCTTTCCATTCTTTTACAATAGTTTTCCAATCATTGCACCATTCGTTCATTGTTCAGAATAGTTACAACACTGATGATAACATCTCAATTGTTTAAGTTAGTGTTATTTTATTGTTTTATTTTTACTTTTGTATAGATTCTTTTTATTTTCCTATTTTTTGTGAATGTGTGGACATTGTAGGCTTGGTTTTTTTCTTCTTTTACTACCTTCTGTAGTAAGCAACGACTTATTGTCGGGCCTACGCTGTCCTCCCATACTTAAGTACTAACACTGTAACTTCAAATATTGTAAAACCAAATGATTTTAAAAGAGTAACCATGGAGTTTCTTGCCGGTTCTTCTCCATAGGAAACGACCAACCCGAACCGTGCACATTTTGTTGACGTTTTATAAATGCCCATGTAGGCCTATGTAAAATAAAATATTTTGATTTTGATTTTGAGGAACTAACAAATCATGATGAATGTTAAAATAAAACGCCATTCAAGTGTATTCATTACTTTTTATTACAAAAACAACTTACATATACAAATAAAGAGAGATATGAATACAGACTTACTTAAAAAGAAAAAGCATTTAAGTATCAAAATTTCTACCGTGGGATAAATGCGTGAGTCTAGGCTGCCTAGCCAATGCTTTTCCCTTTTTAGTTGGGAACAGAGATGACAGTATCCTAACTAAAGAGCGTGTCTCTTTTAGAGAAGCAGCAGTTTATAAGGTATTGGCAAAATTTCATTTGAATCGGTCAAGTCATCTCGGGTAAATACTCGTACTCTAAAACTTATTACAATAAGCAAAAAAGGTGTCATACAACGCCCCCTAGAGAGTTAACACCATAATATCTATTAATGAACCGATGCCGATGAATCACAAACTCTTTACAGAAAACAGTATCGTTTGTGAGATACATGGAAATATTCGTTTGATACACAAAAAACCGATCCAGCACTTACAGTTTGTGTAAACATAAATAAAAATTATACGATGGAAAATGAGTAATTTTAATTATAAAATAAGTCGAATGAGTGTTCTTTCTAGGCCTACGAAAACGTTAGAGCATGCTTAAAAAGTAAACAAGGAAACAAATGTAATTGAATTATTGTTAAGATTATACTTCAACGATAACGGTAACTTTTGCGCTCGGTTTTCGCCAATATTCCAGTAAATCAGCGAGAGTCAGATTTCTTCCTATAGGCTTGTACGTAGAGGTGTTGTTGAAAGAGAAAGTGACATTTTTGACAGCTTCACATCGTAATCCCTCGTGATTACCAGCACACTGACAGACTGGCTCATCTTTCTCGTTTAGGGAACAATTGCCGTCGTTAAGACAATAACCATGACACGCGTACACTTCACACCTCTCTCCTGAATAACCGGAAATACATCTGAAATAATCAAAAATACAATCATGCATACTGAAACTTGTTTTATATACGGAGACGAACACAAGGAGAAGAACATGTTTACCTGCACGTAGGAAGTCCATCATCAGTAATACTACAGTTCCCTTGGATGCAGTAGTTCAGACATTCTGATACCTCGCATCTATCACCTATATAATCTCCTTTACATTCACAGACTGGCTCACTGTTTTCATTCACGGAACAGGTGCCGTTATTCGAACAATATCCGAAGCAAACGCTGTCTTCACATCTGTCCCCTGTATAGCCGACATAGCAACTGAAATATCAAAAAGGTCAATAATTTTTATCGAAAGTACTTTAAACAAGGAAATCATCAGAA
This sequence comes from Cerastis leucographa, assembly GCA_963082945.1. NCBI lineage: Eukaryota > Metazoa > Arthropoda > Insecta > Lepidoptera > Noctuidae > Cerastis > Cerastis leucographa. Next base: position 5,576,048 of record OY720359.1, read on the forward strand.
GTAATAGAATAAGTTTTACCTGCATTTAGGAAGTCCGTCATCGTTGGAACTGCAATTACCATGTAAGCAATAATTGTGACAGACTGAAACTTCGCATTGCTCTCCGGTGTAACCAGGTGTGCAATTGCAAACAGCTGTCTCACTAACGTGTACGCCGTGAACACAAAACAGTTCGACTTCTGTTGTGTATTCTGTCATTGGTTCTGTTTCTGTTGTCTGATCAATATTCAGGGTGGTTACTGTAATTGTTTGTATCAGACTCGACAGAGCTTCACAGTTCTGAAGGCCTTGAATTTGATCTTCTATTTTGTAGTTGGTAGCTATAGCAAGCTGTTTTTCAATATAGAACGCACTTATCTTTTCGGCTTTTTTGCTTTTAATGGCGTTCTTTGGTATTTGCCAAACGGAATTGTAGCCTTCGCTACTGTTCACCCAGTACAAGTAATCTTTTGACACTGTCAATTCTTTTGCTGCAGAATAATGCCCATCGTCATAATAATATATTATAAGTTCGTTTTTTCCGTCCAGATCTGCACGATTCAAATACTCATGTACATAGGAGTTACCCTTACTAAATCCATCAAAATAATTAATCTTCCGGGTTTGTGGGTCAATGACCAGGCTCAACACATCATACTTTACGTATGTTTTATTAAGAATCTTCCTCTCTGAACCATTGAATCGAGCTCTCTCAATACTTGCCTTATTATTCTTATGATTTGTGTTGATCCAGTAAATGTACCTGTAAGTATAATGAACACTGTTAAATATCAAGAAATGGAGCAGATCTTGATTTTGAAACTGTAATTGGTAACGTACCCTGTACAGCTATCCACGGCGATATCACGGGGGGTCCGGTCATCCATCTTAATTAAAAGATTTCCGTAAACATTGTTAACAGATCGGGGTTTTAATGAAATCCAGTTTATGCTGTTATCATTAGTATCAGTAAAGAACAGTGTCTGCGTTGCCGGGTCGAGGGCAATTGAATTAATATTTCTACCATTTCTCTCTATGAAACATGTGTTTTCTTCGGAAAGCAAGTTGAAACCACATATAGCGTCGTTGTTACTCTGTTTATCCACATACAGCATCAAGTTGTTGACTTCATGGTAAGCTAACGCCGTGAGGTTTCGGGAGATTAAATTTACGGTGTCTGTCTTAGTTCCGTTGGTATAAAATATCAGTTGATCTCCTGCGCCCACCGCGATGTCTGAAACAAAACATAACGGCTAAATAAATGCAATCCTGACTATACAATTTTTAATAAGGCCAAATCCGTGTTGCTTATATATTAAGCTGTTCTGTTTTGTTTCAGACCGATGTCTGAACAGCTTAATAAACGTAATCCTGGCTTTAGATTGATGTAATAATAAGTCGGGCCAGAACGGTAGGAAAAGACGTGCGGGGGGGGGGGGAAAGGTTCCGTGTTCGGGATGAATACTTACGCATCCACTGTGTTAATTACAAATAATAATAAACTGCCGCAAAAAGAAGTTTTTATTTCTCATTAAGTTTCATCATAGGAGCCCCAGGCTGTTAAAAGCTTTCAAGGATCTTAAAATTAAATCATCAGAAGATCTTTAAGTAATGTCTGTAAAAGTCTTTATATCTATCATCGAAACTATTGCGCCCTAATTAGCTATGATATTTAACACCGTAGAGGGGCATCGATCGTCACTGGACGCATGTCGGACGAAATCGCCGTCGAGGTGGACCGCGGTGAAGGTGGTGTGGCGATCTGATCTTGTTTGCGGGGCGAACATGACCCGATATTGCAAAGGACAGAGAGGTTTGGAAAGAGATAGGGAAGGCGTTTGCCCAACAGTGGGACACTCAGGGTGAAGAAAAAAAAAATTAACACAAGGTAGACCAAGAAGTCGTTTTATAGAACAACACAATTGCTAAAGATCAAAAGTTATTTCCTATATATGAAAAATATTACCAAGAATCGCCTATTATTTATAGTTTCTGTTTTCGTTATCTTTTTTCCTGTTTTTCATGGACGTACAGTTAGTTAAGTGTTTTTCAGGGTTTCCTACATATAATGTTAATTTACACTGCTAATTTCTAATAATAACGTTTTGATAAGATAATTGTTACAAATTATTAAAAATTAATGAATGACGTTCCACGCGAACATCGAACTGAAAAACATTATATGAGGAAATAATATCTAATCAAAACTATTGCGCCCTAGTAAGCTATGATATTTAACACCGTAGAGGAGCATCGATCGTCACTGGACGCATGTCGGACGAAATCACCGTCGAGGTAGACCGCGGTGAAGGTGGTGTGGCGATCTGATCTTGTTTGCGGGACGAACATGACCAGATTTTGCAAAGGACAGAGACGTTTGGAAAGAGATAGGGAAGGCGTTTACCCAACAGTGGGACACTCAGGGTGAAGAACAAAAAAATAACGCAAGTGTAGACCAAGAAGTCTTTCCGAATCTTATGGTGCGATTCCACAAAAAATTGTGCGCATGCATTTTGTAAAGCACAAAATGTTCAGTTCTTTGTTATGTTGTAAAACCGTTGCTTCATTTTTGGTGTATAATAAAGTTTTATTCTATTCTACTACCAAACCCTAAAACGTTTTATAGAACAATTGCTAAAGATCAAAAGTTATATACAACCTGTTTTTTTTTTATATCCCATAACTCTAGGGTATGATTGAGACCATATCAAAGAATCAACTGGCATATGAATTATGTTTCAATCATACTTTTTTTTTTCATTTTTCATTCAAAATAATTCAACCAAGTGATGATTATTAATGTAAAACACCCTACGTGTAATAAGAACACAACATCGCATTTTCTTAGCTTTAAATGACAATGCCAGATCCTGCCCTAACTTTCATTAGCCTACAAGAAATGTAAATTAATCAAAATTATGCAATGAAAATAGGACCCTTGGTTATTAAACTGTTATTCTATTACACTTGCGGATAAAAAGTTAGTAATAAAAGGAATTTAAAAAACCGAAGTCCTATTTCCTGTTTTTATCACTTTACAATTATTAATTTCAATGTAATAATTGTTCTTAGTTTTAAAAAGAAACCGCAAGTTCTAAAGGCATTTAAACATGTTATTACTTATCACTAATAAAGCAGCAATAAAATGCTACATTTGGCATGCCTGTAGACCTACTTTTATTTGATAGGTCAAAGCTCTATAGAGGTTCTGGCATTGTCCTTTGAATGATTGGTTTGAATAAAAATGAATTGCTCGTGTTTATCAATGAAACTACTACTATTTTACTACACTACTACGAAGTTTGGCAACCTCGCAAAAGTAATGATTCGTTATACTGGTGACAATTTTTGACCTAATTTAATTATGATAGATGATAATCTCCGAAACTATGCATTTTTGGACCTATTCTTGGAGTTTAAGTATTATTTTTACCTACAGAATATAACCCTAGAGTTATGGGATATAAAAAAACAGGTTATATATATGAAAAATGTTACTAAGTATCGCCTATTATTTATAGTTTCAGTTTTCGTTACCTTTTTTCCTGTTTTTCATGAACGTACAGTTAATTAAGTGTTTTTCAGGGTTTCCTACACGATATAATATTAATTCAGACTACTTATTTCTATTTATAACTTTTGATAAGATAATTATTACAAATTATTAAAAATTAATGAATAACGTTCCACGCGACCATCGAACTGAAAAACATTATAATATGAGGAAAAAATATCTAATTTTTTTTTAGTAGAACATCGTCGACTTGGTTTAAGTCGAAATAGAAGTTTATGAAACTGTTGCATATGGCTCAATAAAACAAGAGGTTGAAGGGAGTGTGGCAAAGACGTCTTCGTAGATTTAAAAGTTGTCAGGACCAGTGGATTAATACGACAACCACTCCAAATGTACTAAACGACCTTTCATAACGTTTTTAGTATTTTATTTTCGAATTTATAATTGTTAGTAATAAAATCAGCTTAGCGCGAGTCGGAATTGCGGTCAAGAAATTCTTCATTTATATTCATAATACATACATTTTATTCACTAAGTCAATTTACATACATTATTACGAAAAGTCCAATTTTTAAATTATCGTTCAAAGTTCTTTTTATGTACAACTACACACTTACTGAAACCCACATTTTTCAGAATTCTCCTCCCGGTTCTTGTAAAACAACTTAGACCCCTCTGTAAGTTTAATAGAATTTTTACATAGATTTTTAGAAGCGTATTCATCAACCATTGACTTAAGAAAATGAGTATTTCGAGTCGTTTCTTCTGTTTTACCCGAATAATAAAGTTGTGGTGGACTGCAGGAAGGTGTATCACCTACATGGGACGCGACGGCAGAGCCCGTCACAAGATGTCGTGCGGTGTGCCATAGGGCCCGGTTCTGTCTCCTGTGGAACATCGCATACGACTGGGTTTTGCAAGTTCCTAAAGGGAGTGAACCTGATGTGTTATGCGGACGACACGCTGGTTACGGCTCGTGCAGGGAGGCAGCGTTGCTGGCCCCGGCTGCAGTCTGACAGTCAGAAGCCTTTGCTTTTCATGGCCCCGGCGGGGAACGCCGCTCAGGTCACACATCGTGGTTGGAGGGGCCCGGATTGCTATCGAGCCAACCTTGATGTACTAAGGATTGGTGCTCGACATTTGTTGGAGCTTTGGCCACCATTTTCAGCGGTTGTGCCCAATTTGATGGATGCAGCAGCTTGAGCACTGCCTGTATGCGATTTTGGGTGGACCTGGTTGTCGATAAAAAAACATCGAGAAAAAAGAAAGTCTCAGGAAAAAAAAGGAAAACCGTTTAAGAGAATACTGGCACAGTGGGAGAATGTAGGTTAAAATAAACTGATAGCATATTACTCTTTTTATCTAAACCAAGCTTTGACGTCTTTATCATTTTTGTAGCTTAGTAATATATTATAGATAAGAACATGCGCGACATGATATTAATTAGCCACGATTTTTTTTCACCTTGAGTTCCTTTCGAAACATTATTGAGTAAAACATAAACATAAACACTATTGTTCATCTACCTTGTTATAAACTTGGCCCCGGGTGCGCCAAAGTTCACCTAAATTTTCAACTCCGATAATTGGAAATCCGAAATGTTCTTCCTAACATTTTTCATCCTAACAATCGCAATTCCTAACTACTCTGTCTCTAATGTTCTAATTCCGAAGCATTCAACTTCATAATGTCAGTAGCAATAATCATCTATTATACTTTTATTTGTTTTCATAAATTTTCTCAACATAATCATCTTTTACACTATTATTCAAAGTCATATCTTTTTTGTTTAGATTTATTTTTTATTAATTAAAGCGTCTTCTTTAATTTTATTTAAAACGGTGTATACCCGCAAATATATCCATAGGTTGTAACAAACTTGCTTATTCCTTGATGAAAGGAGTAAACAGATTTATACATTAAAAAAGTAATTAGGGGAAAATGAATTTAATAAATGATGAAATGAAAAATACAATAAATTAGTACAAAAGTGAAGGGCAGGTTAACCGAGAACGTTTTAAATATCTCCGCAAATCTCTGAGCGTGATAGTAACTGAAGACAAACTTGCAGTCGTAGAAAGCTGGCTTGATTAAGATGAGCTTGACCACGACGAACTTGATGCAGGGCGATTTGGTAGGACCCACCAGCAGACACGTACCGCCCAATGCCAGGCTCGTCAGCTCGAAGAGCAGCTTCCAGCAGACAGGTAATGAGCCCCAGTGCCAGGCTCGTCAGTTCGCAAAGCAGCTTCCAGCAGACAGTTAGCAACAGCCACGGCAGCACTAAACGAAGGCCGCTCTTTGACTCCACCAGGCTGTGCTCAAAACTCAAGATATGACAGATCTTGACTCCAAACTAGACTTAGCTGTTTTCTTGATTTTAGACTATACTGATTTCTCGTGTCCAGACTGAACCGACTCTTAACTCCAGACTAGAACCAGGGCATCTGTCAGAAATCCCTTTTATACCCTGATCTTCCGTTTCTTTTCTTCCAATTTTCTTTTTCAGATTCAAAACTGCTGCGCTCTAGTAAGACGCAACCTGCCAGTATTCAAAGCAGCCAGTAGCAATTGGTCAAAAACCTTGCGCATAATATTTTTATAAATATAATTCAGAATATCTTTACACAGCAAATATTCGCAATTAATTATAAAATACAACAATTGAACTAACGAATTGATGATAATAATTTTTAGTAATATATAATCTAAATGAAACCTTCATAGAGAGTTTGGCTGGTAAGAATCAAAAATAAAAGTAAATGACATCTGACAAATTTGAAGTAAACATGTCACAACAAAGGATTAGAAAATATTTATAAAAATGAAATAAAAATATGAATATGGATGATTAAGTGTGAGTATAAAGTATCTGTAGTAAGCAGATACTATATTTCCCCAACGACCCCGAGAAAATTTTTGGCCTAGAACAAAAATTTTGGTAAGGTTAAAGTATTACAGCATTCACAAAACTTTCATAACTCATTCAAACATACCGACATCTTACGAAGTTAGGCCAGGTAGGATTCACATTCAATGATCACTACTCCACCTGATAAATCAATAACAGTAGGCTTATTTTTGGAGTTGTAATCCGCTCGCGTCTAAAACCCATAATAAGATGAAAAATAATAATAAGGGATCCACCCCAATCAACTTTTAGAGTTGAAGATTAGCGAAGGCTTATTTTAAGGAAGTCGCAACCCGCTTCAGTCAACTTTTAGAGTTGAAGATTAGCGAAGGCTTATTTTAAGGAAGTCGCAACCCGCTTCAATCAACTTTTAGAGTTGAAGATTAGCGAAGGCTTATTTTAAGGAAGTCGCAACCCGCTTCAGAGTCAACTTTTAGAGTTGATAAGGAAATAGTTATACCAACTTATAGTACAGTTAGTATAATAGAAGGTTAGATAACTTGTACCTAAAAGCACTTCAAAGAGTTATCTGATAAGAACAGATATAGAAGAAGATTAAAAATAATCTTTTAATGGTTTAAGAACCAATGAATGAACAAAGAAAATAAAAACTTGAGTTTAAATAGACCGAATAAAACTCTACAGTTAGAAGAAGGGAAGAGAAAGATGAGTCATGAGTAAGTATAAGATAAAAAAGTTAAAAATAAAGTAGATAAAATTAAAAGGGAGAGAGAGAGTCAAGAGAGTCTGAGTTATTATTAAGAAGGACGCAAACAGCGCCAATAATAGTTCGAGCCCACGACACTAAACCTTTTTTGATGAGATTCATAGAAGATATAGATAAATATATGAATTAAGTGTTTAAGAGTATAAGTAGAGATTTAGTGATGTAATATGATGAAAATATGATGAAAATAGTTACCAAATATAATCTCTTGTGGAAGTTGTTTTAGAATTTAGGGAATATGTTTAAGATCAAGACTTGATTTTGCGTTAGGCGCCAAAATGTAACAAACTTGCTTATTCCTTGATGAAAGGAGTAAACAGATTTATACATTAAAAAAGTAATTAGGGGAAAATGAATTTAATAAATGATGAAATGAAAAATACAATAAATTAGTACAAAAGTGAAGGGCAGGTTAACCGAGAACGTTTTAAATATCTCCGCAAATCTCTGAGCGTGATAGTAACTGAAGACAAACTTGCAGTCGTAGAAAGCTGGCTTGATTAAGATGAGCTTGACCACGACGAACTTGATGCAGGGCGATTTGGTAGGACCCACCAGCAGACACGTACCGCCCAATGCCAGGCTCGTCAGCTCGAAGAGCAGCTTCCAGCAGACAGGTAATGAGCCCCAGTGCCAGGCTCGTCAGTTCGCAAAGCAGCTTCCAGCAGACAGTTAGCAACAGCCACGGCAGCACTAAACGAAGGCCGCTCTTTGACTCCACCAGGCTGTGCTCAAAACTCAAGATATGACAGATCTTGACTCCAAACTAGACTTAGCTGTTTTCTTGATTTTAGACTATACTGATTTCTCGTGTCCAGACTGAACCGACTCTTAACTCCAGACTAGAACCAGGGCATCTGTCAGAAATCCCTTTTATACCCTGATCTTCCGTTTCTTTTCTTCCAATTTTCTTTTTCAGATTCAAAACTGCTGCGCTCTAGTAAGACGCAACCTGCCAGTATTCAAAGCAGCCAGTAGCAATTGGTCAAAAACCTTGCGCATAATATTTTTATAAATATAATTCAGAATATCTTTACACAGCAAATATTCGCAATTAATTATAAAATACAACAATTGAACTAACGAATTGATGATAATAATTTTTAGTAATATATAATCTAAATGAAACCTTCATAGAGAGTTTGGCTGGTAAGAATCAAAAATAAAAGTAAATGACATCTGACAAATTTGAAGTAAACATGTCACAACAAAGGATTAGAAAATATTTATAAAAATGAAATAAAAATATGAATATGGATGATTAAGTGTGAGTATAAAGTATCTGTAGTAAGCAGATACTATAAGGTTAGGTTAGGTTAGAACTGTGACCAACTACGCGCGAGCCGAGCGGGCGAAGCGAGCGGTGCCGCGGCAGCGGCCGGCGAGCGCTACCTCGAAATTGGTCGCGAAATTTTTCTAAGTATTTTTTTCGGGTCCATATTGGCTCACCTATAGTTCTTTTCCCGAAATTGTTCTTCCTAATGATTTGTAATCCGAATGATCACTCTTCCTAAAATTTTTCATCCTAAAGTTTTCAATTCATACTATTTGTAGTGCTACTGGCGATGTTCATAACACTCATATTTCCGAAAATTGTAATTAATAATATCATTAATGTAAATATATTTAAACTCCTACTGTTTTTTATCATAACGCTTTTATCCCTAAACATAATTACCATAATATTTTCACTCATACTCAGAAAGAAACATTTACCAAGTGTAATAAAAAATATAGGATGTGGGTAGAAGACTAGAAGATGATATTTATAGTGGCCCCACTATGAAAAAAAATACTTAGAAAAATTTCGCGACCAATTTCGAGGTAGCGCTCGCCGGCCGCTGCCGCGGCACCGCTCGCTTCGCTCGCTCGGCTCGCGCGTAGTTGGTCACAGTTCTAACCTAACCTAACCTATGGATATCTTTGCAGGTAAACACAGCTATGAATAAAATGAAAGAAGACGCTTTAATTAATAAAAAATATATTACTTTGAATAATAGTGTAAAAGATGGTTATATAAGTTTTTAAACTGACATGGTCACTAACACTATTAATAACATTTACTACGGGATATTTACCATGTGTATTATTTGTTTCGAGTTCCCGATATTTCGGCGCTGTTGCAAACGCCATGATCACGGATAAACTGCTGTTTATCCGTGATCATGGCATCCGTGATAATACACATGGTAAATATCCCGTAGTAAATGTTATTAATAAAGATGGTTATGTTGAGAAAATATAGGAAAACAAATAAAAGTATAATAGATGTTTATTGCTACTGACATTATGAAGTTGAATGCTTCGGAATTATGAACATTAGAGACAGAGTAGTTAGGAATTGTAAATGTTAGGAAGAACATTTTCGGATTTCCAATTATCGGAGTTGAAAATTTAGGTGAACTTTGGCGCGTCTCCTTTAATTTTATTTAAAGAGGTGTGTACCCGCAAAGATATCCATAGGTTAGGTTAGGTTAGAACTGTGACCAACTACGAAAGCTACCTCGAAATTGGTCGCGAAATTTTTCTAAATATTTTTTTCATGGTGGGGGGGCACTATAAATATCATCTTCTACCCACATATATTATTTATTACACTTGGTAAATATTTCTTTCCGAGTATGAGTGAAATTATTATGGTAATTATGTTTAGGGATAAAAGCGTTATGATAAAAAACAGTAGGAGTTGAAATATATTTACAATAATGATAATATTAATTACAATTTTCGGAAACATGACTGTTATGAGCATCGCTGGTAGCACTACAAATATTATGAATGAAAACTTTAGGATGAAAAATTTTAGGAAGAGTGATCATTCGGATTACAAATCATTAGGAAGAACAATTTCGGGTAAAGAACTTTAGGTGAGCCAATATGGACCCCAATAATAGACTACGTCCTCGTACTCACCCCAGGAGTGTGCCAGCCCCCCGTACAACGCTACCAGCGCCAGCAAACATTGCGTTATACACATTTTATGATTCCGAAATATAAAGTTGTTCCACCAAGAGAAGGTGGAGCGTCCTCCGATGGTGACCGCGCCAGGAATAGTAACACAAAAAATTCAACGCCGGTGTTCCGCAAAGTAGACAGGATAAAAAAAATGGTCTGTTATCTGATACCTAAGCTTGTAGTTAGGCAAGTATTCAGCAAGTTACCTAATTAATAGTTACTTATTAGGTATAACAGGATAATGTATTTTTAAAGCTAAGCAAAAAAACCCATGTTTCTCAAAGGTTTTCCGCAAATTCAACAGAATAATAAATAAATAACAATAAATTAATAACTACTAAATTACCATAAAAACAAGCTTTAGAACGCAAGTTAATGTTTTATTGTTACCCTTCGCATTATAATGTAAAGCCAGGTCTACAGTCAAATCTCTTAGCGAGTGATTGACACAATGTAATATTGTAATGAAGACATTTTCAAAATGCGGTGTGGTCAAATAACGTTTGGGCATTATAAATATTCTTCAACTTTTACCCGACTACGGCGAAGCAAAAAGGAGAATATGATTTTAACCGGTATGTCACATACATACCGGATATGTATGAAGTGTATCTGCTAAAACTTTGTCACATGACGCTCATCCATCCTCCAGCAGAAGTCATCGGCCATAGAGTCCTCGTTTGATGATTTTCATCATGATGTCATCATGTGGGCAGAACATGGGTTTCGTGCAGCTAAGAAACTGGTTAAAGGATCACACGCGAAAATATGCGGAAAAATGGTGGACCTCGACACCCGGATGTAGGCAGGCCAAGGAAGCCATGCCATCCCTTGATACAAAGTTGACCAGGCGCCTTCTGCGTCTGGACAGGGATGGCCTGCATCTGGTGTTGGGGACCATCACTGGACACAGCAACAGGAGGCATTGATGGCGGCAGCACGCCTTAAAACACTTCAACTCTGGAGTAAGACAGACATGCAACACACTGCGGTTTCGGAGGGATTCTACAAGGAGTTCGCCCTGGCGAGAGCCATCAACGATCAGGTATCGAAACAATTTGTATTCGATAAAAAATATAAGATCCAGCTCCATGAGGACCAACACTGCGAGGGGTTAGATCCCGCTGAGCTGCGGATCTTCACGGATGGATCTAAAACAGGTACAGGCACTGGAGCTGGAGTCTTCTCGGAGGACCTCAACATCCACATAGCCGTACCACTGGGGGTCCACAACACGGTGTTTCAGGCGGAATGCATGGGCATTTCCCTGGCCGCTTCAGCCATCTTAGCCAGGAGGGCTAAAGACCACTCTATACGAATACTTTCAGACAGCATGGCTGTACTCGCTGTCTCCATGTCGCCATGAGATCGTGCCGGAGGTCTGTCCGCTGAGCGAAAATTTGCCGTGGCAGCGGAGTTTCCCCCCGGCGTAGTGCCTCCGCGCGCCATTCGTGCAGGCGCGCGAGGACTATCGCCTCCAGGTCCCATGGTGGCAATCCGGCCAAGAGGCTCGACGCCTCGCCGGAGATCGTGCGGTACCCCCGGATCAGCCTTACGGCTACCACCTTCTGGGGCTTGTTCAGGTAATGGGCGGCTCGCCGCCTCAAAGAACGCGCCCACACCGGGGCCCCATAAAGGGCCATGGACCGCACGACCCCCGCATAGAGCCTCCGGCAGGAGGCGTTTGGACCCCCCAGGTTGGGCAAGAGCCGCTTGAATGCAGCTTCTGCCCGTTCCAGTTTTGGGGCCAAACGTCGGAAGTGCTCAACGAAGTTCCACCGGCTGTCGAGGACAAGCCCTAGGTACTTTAGCGTCGACTCGACGCCGATGGGAACCCCTCCTACCGTCAGTACGGATCCCGACGGTGGCGCATTCCGAGGCCCATGAAAGCACATGGCCTCGGACTTGTGCAATGCCACCTCGAGACCCAGCTGCCGGATTCTCTCCACGACTATCGCAACCCCGCGTGTCATTAATTCGGCCGCCGCCTCGTGCGACCTCCCCTGTGCCAGCACCAGCGTGTCGTCAGCGTAGCAAACTAAGCTGACACCGCTAGGGAGGTCGGCGCGCAGCACCCAGTCGTAGCCGATGTTCCACAAGGGCGGCCCCAGAACCGATCCCTGTGGAACACCGCACGACATCTCTCGTCGGTTCCACTCTCCGTTGCGACCAGGGTAGATGACGGCCCTGTCCGTCAGGTAGTCCCCGACCACACGACGAAGGTAGGTCGGCACCCGGTGATACCGGAGTGCCTCCCTAATGCAGGTCCAGGGCATGGTGTTGAAGGCGTTGGCGATGTCAAGAGACACCACCACGACGACCCCACCCCGGGACACCGCATCCCCCGTCGTGAGAGCCCTCACGCGCATGATGGCGTCCACCGTCGAGCGCCCCCTGCGGAAACCAAACTGGTGATCCGCAAGATCCGGCCCTATCCCCACAAGGTGCCCGACGAGGCGGTTAGCAATGACTCTTTCAAAGAGCTTGCCCACCTCGTCGAGCAACACAATGGGCCGGTATGCGGACGGAGAGTCCGCAGGGCGCCCCGGCTTCCGGATGAGGACCAGCTTCCCCGTCTTCCAACGAAGCGGGAACTGTCCTCTCTCCAAGCATGCGCTTAAGCGCCCTTCCAGTCGGGGCCCGAGAGCCTCCGAGGCCAGGACCCAGGCTTTGCCAGGCAAGCCATCGGGTCCCGGGGCGGTATTTTTGGCTTTAAGCCTGCCTACCGCCACTCTCAGGTCTACCCCGGTCACTTCGGGAATGTCGTCATCGTCCTCGTTGTGGTCCACTTCTGGCACCGCAAGCGGCGGAGCCATAGGCGGGGGAGGATGTTCCGAACAGAGCGCTCACAACGTCCTCGAACAGCTGAGGCCGGAGACTCTGCGTCAGCGGGGGGGGCCCAGGTGCGGAATTTGTCCCGCACCATCTTGTAAGGGCGCCCCCACGGATCTCTGTCGAGAGTCTCCAGCATCTCCTCGCGGCCCAGGTCTTTGGCCCGCTGGACAGCCTCTTGGAGGGCGGTCTTCGCTGCTCTGTATCCCTCGTACAGCTCCGCTTCAATGGCTGCCGCATCCGGAGGGTGGGTGCGGAGCCTGCGATGTCTGGCGTACGGGTGCCGCGCGGCGACGCACGCCTCGCGCAGAGACGTCAGCTCTCGCGACCACCAGTACACCTGACGCCGGGCGCTTCCTGGCCGAACTCGGGGCATTGCTACGTCACAGATGTCGGACATGACCTCCTGGAACCACCCTGCCTCGTTGTTGACGTCGGCATGCCTGTTCGGTGATGTCACCCAGGCCTGCACTATCGAGGCTTCCAGGAGGAGCTCCCGGTCCAGCTGCTTCAGCGCCCATCGCGGACCACTCGGGGCCTGTGAGACCAGCGCGCTTGAGTCCTGGGTGGAGACATCGAACCGGATGTACCGGTGGTCGGAATAGGTCTCCACCCCCTCCATGACGCGCCAGTCAACGACACGCGGTGACAGAGCGGGGCTAGCGAACGAGATGTCCACCACCGACTCGCCCCGCATATAATCGGGGTTCTGTCCCCACACACGTGGGGACAGAACCCCGATTTAGGGCGACTAGGCACACCTCGAGAGCCCAGTCCTCCACCATCCTACCCCGCACATCCGTGCAACGAAAACCCCAAGCCAAGTTTTTGGCATTGAAGTCCCCGAGCACAAGCACGGGGAGGGAATAGCTTCGGATGACGACACTCAACTCCATGAGGGAGTTGTGGAATTCGGCGAGAGTTCGGCTCGGGGAGAAGTAGACTCCCGCTACGACGATCTCCCCGAACCGTGCTGCTACGCAACCCCGACCCTTCCTGACACTGTTAAGGGTTGGGGTACCGGCGGCAGCCGACGAAATTATGGCCACTGAGCCGCTCAGGTCCTCCACCCAGTCTTCCCTGGGCGGGACAAAGTACGGCTCAGCGACCACGGCGACGTTAATCAACCACTCCGCCATGCTCTGAAGTAACAGATCTTGAGCACAGCGGCAGTGGTTGATGTTCGCCTGGAGGAGGCGTAATGGGGCCATTATTGGCACTCCATTTCAGCCCCCTCCCGGGCCCCCTGTGAGGGCCCCGCAGCAGTTGTTGCGGCGGCGGTGCTGACGGCAGCGGTGAACGCAACAGTGGCGGCAGCTGCGACGGTGGCGACGTTGGAGGCGGTGGCTGAAGGCCTTCCCTTGCCCCTGGTCTTGGTGGGTGGTGCGCAGGCCCTGCCCCCTGCCCGGTGATCGGCCGGTTTGCCCGCTGCCGCACATGCAGTGCAGTGCGGCGTGGCGGAGCAAGCCGCGGCCATATGACCGGGCTGACTGCATCGGCAGCAGTCTCCGCTGCGGTCCACCTCCGAGGTGCATCGACAGCTCACGTGGTGTCCCACAAAGCACCGGTAACACCTCAGAGGCCGGGGCTCCAGCAGCTTCACCTGCACTGACACCCAACTTATTTTATTCCTTCTGATGGTTTTCTAGTTTAAAGTACTTTCAATATTTATGATTTATATTTTCGGTATTTCAGTTGTAATGCCTGTTATTCAGGGGACAGGTGTGAAGTGTACGCGTGTCATGGTTATTGTCTAAACGATGGCAACTGTTCCCTGAACAAGGAAGATGATCCAGTCTGTCAGTGTGCTGGTAACCACGAGGGATTACGATGTGAAGCTGTTAAAGATGTCACTTTCACTACCAACAACACCCCTACGTACTACTCAGCAGGTAGAAACCTGACTTTCGCTGATTTACTGGCAAATTGGCGAAAACCAAGTGCCAAAGTTACCCATTACTGTTGAAGTATAATCTTAACGATAATTCAATTATATAAAATGGGTTCGTTTCCTTATCCATTTTCTAAGTAACTTTTCGTAGGCCCAGCAAAAACACGCACTCAATTTGTTTTATAATAAAAAAATACTCATCGCAAATCTTATGTAAAATTATTACTTATTTAAAAAAAACTGGAAATCTAGGTGGTTTGTATAACAAACGAATGTTCCCATGTTTCTCCAAAACGGAAAGATCGGTTTAGATACAGTTTTCTGTAAACAGTTTGTGAATTATCGGCTTTGGTGTATAGATACGTGTTATGTTTTTAACTCACTAGGTGGCGCAATTCACATTTTTTGCTCATTGATATAAACTTTTGAGCTTTTTAGATTTAAATCAAGCGTTACTATTACCTACCATACACAACGTGTTGTTTTGCATCCGCGTCAAAATTCAGGAGGTTGTCTGGTATATATATGTAGAATAACGGTGTAATTTTATCATAATCGGTTTAGTCGTTTAGGAGGCTTCGGGGGTTAAGGGCTGCATTTTTACAACTGGACTGATTATCGCAGTAAAACACCCTTCAACAAGTCACATCGTAATAAGGTCTACAGTCAAATCTCTTAGCGAGTGTTTGACACAATGTAATATTATAATGCACTTTAAAAATGCGGTGTGGTCAAATAACGTTTGGATTATAAATATTCTTCAACTTTTACCCGACTACTGTGAAGCAAAAAGCAGGGTAATGATTTTGACCGGTATGTCACATACATACCGGTTAGTATGTATGTATGAAGTGAATCTGCTAAAACTTTGTCGCATGACGCCCATACATCCTCCACAAGTCATCGGCCATAGACTATTGCTATCCGTGCGAAGCCGGTGCGGGTCGCTAGTATATATAATACTTAAGCATAAAATAAAGGTCTGTCAACTTTTTCTGTTGGGGTTGTTGCGCAAGGCCCCTTCAAGACTGAAGCCTCGGGCGGTTGCCCTGGGCGGTTGGCCTGCTCGCCACACCTAAAACTGCCACTGAGTGGGTGTTAGTGTATTTATTTTATTTATTTATTTATTTATTTATGTACACACATAACACTTAACAGGACAATACATTAAGATACAAGAGCACAAAGGTACTGCTTATTTCAAAAGAAATTTCTTCCAGCAGACCTGCGAGAGGAAAGTTGGATTAGAAATGTAGACACAGTGTGTAGAAAAGATAGAACAGGAAAAAATTAAGTTAGAGCTTAAAACAAACTTAAAACCTATATAAAATAAACATACATACAAATAAATACACATATAAAAATTAAAAGTAGACGTAAAAATATACCTATAATATATATCAGAATAATAATAATAAATAATAATAAATTTATTTATTTGTACACAAAGAAAAAAAAAAGTAAACTTACATAACACACAGTGAATAAGTTGTACAGCGAAGACATATTAAAATGCGAACTTCTGCCTCCTAAACTAGGCCAGAAGCCTGTGTTTTAGGAGCCAACGTTCATGTAAATGATTGGCACACTAATGAAATTGACATTGATATTGACAGTCATGCAAGTTACAAAATAACATAGAATATACTACAGAATACAGTACTTACAAGCTAGTTAGGATATAGTTTTAATAAGATTTTCAGTTTCATCGTACGTTAACTTCTGCAACCATTTGGTGTGTTTAATTTTGACTTCGTGTTTAGTCAGGAATATATTACAGTATGCAGGAGAATATTACAGTATAGAGGAAAGGTAATGTTCTTTGACTTGCTTTTTGAAGAGAAATAAAGTTTTAGATTCTCGAATGTTAGGCGGAAGTGAGTTCCATAGACGTACTGCGTGAACGGAGAAGGAGTAGGAATAGAATTCAGTTTTATGAGATGGGAAATTAAGATGATTCCTGAGGTGGGATCTACAAAGAGCATCAAGAGGACGGGTAAAAGAAAAACGGTCGCGTACGTAGCTGGGATATGCAGGATTATAAAGAACATTGTATAGGAGACATAATATCCGAGTGTTCCTGCGAAGACGGATAGGGAGCCACTTGAGATCCTTGCGTAAGTGAGAAACATGGTCATATTTCCTAAGACCAAACACAAAACGATACAAAGATTTTGCAAGCACTCAAGCTTATTCAACAGCTCCTCAGTGGCATCCAAATAGCAGGCATCAGCGTAATCAATGATCGGCTGAATCAGGGTTTGAGCCAAGTAAATTTTGGTTTTAAACGGCAGAAAGCTCTGTAAAGATTTTAGCGAGTGGAAAGAAAAGTGCACCTTACGACTAACCTCATTTACTTGAGTCCGCCAAGAAAGATTGCTGTCAATTAAGACACCAAGATCCTTAGCTGTTTCAGCATAGGCAATGGTCGAGCAACCTAGAGTTAGTGGAGTCAAAGATGAAATGTCAAGTGCAGCGCGATAGTATCTGCTGCCCATGATCAAGGCCTGCGACTTAGTAGGATTAATCCATACGACTTCGCCCATTGATCGATGCGATCCAAGTCATGATTCATGGCATTAATTGCTGATTCAGCATCAGCCAGCAAGAAGTGTCGATACAGCTGCAAATCGTCTGCGTAGAGGTGGAAGCTGGAAATAAATACTGTTAGTATTAATGAAGATAGAGAAAAGAAGAGGAGAGAGAACGCCACCCTGAGGAACACCAGCAGTTAGATCACACCAAACAGAGTAGATCTCTTCTTGGCGGACACACTGAGAGCGTCCCCGAAGGTACGAGTCAAACCAGGATAATGCAGAGGCAGAGAAATTAAAAGATTGAAGGATCCCAAGAAGAATGTCGAAATCCACTGAGTTGAACGCGCAACTGAAATCAAGTAAAACTAAAACAGTCAGAGATTTATTGTCCATAGCCCAGCGGATATCGTCAGTAACCATCAGGAGTGCAGTAACAGTACTGTGGCCAGTACGGAAGCCAGATTGGAAAGCGGAAATAAGGGTATTAGATGATAGATATCTGGAAATTTGGCCATGAACAATATGTTCGAGAACTTTGGAAAGGAAAGGAAGAATGGAAATGGGTCTAAAGTCAGATAAGGAAGAAGGTTTGCTAACTTTAGGAAGTGGAATTATGTGAGCCTGTTTCCAGGCTGACGGAAATTTACCAGAGAATAAAGAAAAATTAACAATATGAGTAAGGATGGGGAGCAGTTCTTAAATAATAGGTATTATCATTCTCGAACACAAATTTTCATGTCCCGCAGCAGAAGAGGATATAGAGAGAAGGGACTTTTTGACAACGTCTTCAGAGACAGGACTGAAATTAAAAGGTGTACAATGAGGTAACAGCAAGCTAGAGAGCTCAGACAAAGTTGAAGCTTTAACGCTAGGGTCCAGAGAAACAGGTGGAGAAGAAAAGTGCTTGTTAAGAGCACACAAGTCGACATCTTTACAGGTATTCGTGGGAGATTTGCCAATACAGTCAGACTTTAAAAATCTCCAGATATCAGAGGAGTTACGATCAACGAGAGATTCGTGGAAATAGCGTCTCTTGGCATCTCGACACAGACGATTGCAGCGGTTACGCAGAGCTTTAAAGAGAGTGAGATTGAGTTCTGTGGGTCTTCGCCTATATCTACTTTTCGCCTTATCCTTACAAGCAATGGCATTTTTTATTTCAGTAGTCATCCACGGAGCTGGATTATGTTTAATTTTAATACGCCTACGAGGGGCATGCGTATCATAAAGACCTAACGTAATGGCATTGAAGCTGTTTACCTTTTCATCGATACTGTCGCTTTCGATAACATGAGTCCAATCGATATCACCAGCATCGCGTTTCAAAGCATCCAGGTCCATGCCATTAAAACTACGTAGAAAACAGAAGCGAGGTTTACGTTGTGTATGTGTTTAAGTTGCGGGTGTTACCGTGTAAAAATATCCAATTCAAGACAGTTACAGTGTATACAATGAAAAAAGTAATCAAAATTGAGGCATGCATTATTCAAAGGATCTCTAGGCAACATATTCGAGATTGGTCCAACAGGAAAATCCTCACTATCCTTAACTACATATTTAATTAAGGGTTGTTTATTAGTAACTCTTAATTAGCACTGTAGCATTTCATCAAAACAATAGGCTTGTGTTCTTAGATAAGGTACCACTATTTTTATCCCATCGGGTTTCCCTAAAGCCGGCGTTTTATTATTTTGTGTTCCTATTCTCCTCGAGCGGTCGCCAGCGGTGGACGCTCCATCTTCTCCTGGAACAACTTAGTAACTCAGAAGTATAAAATGAGTATAGCGCAATGTTTGCTGGCGTCGGTAGCGCTGTACGTGGGGTTGGCGCACTCCTGGGGTGAGTACATTTTTAAAGTTTAAGAGTTGGGTGTCGGCCTACGTAATTTTGCGCAAGAGTTCATCATCCAGATGATTTTTAAGGCCCCTGTAGCAGTGAAACGGCCTTGAGTATCTGGACGTTCTCCCCGCGCTAACCGCGCACCCCCGCTTCATTTTTACGTGCGCAGAGCGCGATCCGAGCTCATAGCAACTAGCCGCCCGCGCCGCGTTCCGTAGCTCGGCCATGCGCGGAACTTTTTATTGCATTTTTGTTATTGTACCTATGTTTGGGTGCGCTCGCGCTGTCCTGACGTACTTACCTATAATAATTATATAAATGGGTTTCTAGGATGAGACTCGACGTCCGCCTTCACTAATTGAGAGATAATGTTATTCAGCGTAGTTTTATTCAGTCAGATTCGTAGTCAGACTCGGAGTAAGAGTCAGATTCGTAGTCAGACTCGGAGTAAGAGTCAGACTCAGAGTTAGATTCAGACTCGTGGTCAGACTCTGAGTCGGAGTCAGACTCAGAACCAGGCTCGTAGTCAGACTCGGAGTTAGAGTCAGACTCGTAGTTAGAGTAAGATTCGGATTCAGACTCGTTGTCAGACTCGAAGTCAGACTCTTAGACAGACTTGGAGTCAGAGTCAGACTCGGGGTTCCGAGTCTGATTTTCTTGCCAAACAAGATCTCTACTAAAAGGGCTATTTCATGATCCTATTTTTAGAATCCTAACTAGGAAATAGGAACGTGTAATCGCAGTTGGAACAGATTGCATCCGATTTAGTGACCTAACTAGGAAGTAAGAAGGTTCCGACCGCTCTGTAAGACTCTACGACGAGCGATTGTGAACTTTATATTCTTTTACATAAAGTTGAAAATCTATTAAAGACAAACTGTCTCAACGACGAAGACCGAAACAGTTCGTCTTTAATAAATAGTTCGATTTTCAACTTAATGCTCTAGTGCATAAAGTTGAAAATCTACGAAACTAGTCTCTGCCTGTCCTAGTTAGGATCCGATTTAGAATCCTATTTAGTAGTGTAGTATGATCACTAGCTGACTATTTAGGTTCCTAGTTAGGATTTTTATACATAGGGTCGTGAAATAGCTCCTTTACCTAGACAGGTAACTATGTAGAGGACACTGTATTTTTATTCAAATTTGTAACAAAACAAAAATTAAACCTCTAGTAATATATTATAAACAAACTATAAATAATAATAAAAAATTGACTAACTATGTTGTGTTTATATGTTTTTAGTAAAGGTAAATAATTAGAATATACAGGTAGTTATATGACTTTATACATTTTAGCAGCTTTTAGAGCTCTCTGTTTCCTAATATTACTTTTCTTCGGCATTTTGATAGCACTACACAAAACAACACTTCTTTTCTAAAATAAAAAGTTTATTTTTATTTTTTTAAATAAAACGTTGCCCCACACTACGAATCTCTCCAGTTTCGTGGGTGCGTTTACAAACATTTAAATTCACATACACAAACAGCCAGACCCGGAACAACTACCTGTAGGTCATACAAATATTTGTTCCGTGCGGGGTTCGAACCCGCGACACGCAGCGCAGCAGTCAATCACTCAACCACTGTGCCAACCGTGCCGTCGAGTTATCCTACTTACTGACTAAACAAGCGTCCAAATCGCGAAAACAAACAAACTTAGTACTAATGGTAAATTGTCCTTGCGCGAATCAGGCAAAATACAATTTTAGAGAACGAGCAGCACAACCTCCACGTCCGACAGTTCGAGCTACACTGCCGCCCGTCGCCCGCGCACGGACCCGCTCATTTCATTTCATTTAGAAAACAGTGATTAATTAATTGTAGCTAAATAAGAACTTGCCTTGTCTCGCCAATTGTACAATTTGTGACAAAAACCTTTTAAAATATTATTGTGAAAGAAAAATACTAAAACTCCATGCCGTTTAGACGTAGTTACGAAATTTCAAACAAGAAAATGCTCTATTTTGGATATTTTTTTCACACACTGTTTTTATAAATAGAGTCATTTCAAATGTACAAATTAAAGTTTAAGGTCTAATGAGTAACATATATTTTTTTTGGACATTTATATTCACTTATCGAAGAGTAGTTAGACGAAGAAAACAGCTCATTGGCAGTAAGTAGCCCCTTAAGGTGGGACAGTAAAGGAAGAAATTAAACGTTTTTAGGAGACTATCCTGACTTTTTGTTGAATTGCTTAGTGTAAAAAGAATTATAACACCTCTTTTTTGGTCGGGGGTTAAAAAGAAAGAAATAGTAGAAATTAGGTTTATTTGGCACAAGCCACAAATGCACACAAAATTATCCAAAGCTAACAAAAAAAAAAAAAAATCGGAACAAGACAGGGAAAAGCAACTACATGTGCATTCACGGATTTTGGGAAAATGGTACTATACTTAGAATTGCTAATTCTGACATTTTTAAATATGTCATCGATAAAATACTCTTTCAGACCGAGGTTAGATTAATACAAAACACGAATCGCACAAAACTATTTGTTAATTGATTGTTAGCTACAGCTCAGAAATGAAGGATATTCTAACAAAGAACCAAACACAGTATTTAAACTCAAACACATTTATTTTCTCTTCCACAGTACTTGATAGAAACACCAATACAATATTACCGAAATAATAAATCCTGTACTTACTTGCTAGCTTTTAATCAAAACTACACAACGTTTTTACACTTTTACTAGTTGTAGACGTGTTGCCTGCTCGGCGTCTCGAACCAGAAGGCCGGCTGTCAGTCGCTCGTATCCAAAGATGACAGCGAATGTCATGATGAACGAATAATCGAATGAGTGACCTACGAGTAGTGGTCGACTTAATAGCTGGGGTTACCAGATGCAGGCTAACAGCTCGGCCATCCTGTTTAAAGCGCGTCCTCGTGCTTACAGACTTATATAAATTCAAAAATAAAAAAAAAACAAAAAGTACATTTATCATGAAAACTAATAAACAAAAAGAAATATACCATATAATATCATTATATATGAATCATCATGAATCAATCAGTTCTTTATCCATAATACCTATTCATCAATCAACAATCAGTTACAATAATTTGCTTTATAAAAATAATTAACATTTCTAAGTAAATACTTATACCGATCAACAATCAGTTACAATAACTTATAAAAATATCATTTCTAAATAAATACCTAATTTTACTTAACCTTAACTCTTACAATTTATATTATTAATAAATCAAGATCACAGTTATAACATAAAATTCAAACAATTCATTCACATATTTAACTCTCTACTTCGTTCCGTTCGGTATTACCATCACTATCTTCATCATCACTAATTTCTAAGCTTCTACTAAATGTTAGCCAAGGCTGCATTTTATCTACGGCAACCACGGCTTCATATCGACGGCCGTGTTTGCGTGTCATAGGGGTGTCTTCGATTACATATCTTTCATTGGGAAGCACTTTCATTACTCGATATGGACCTTGGAATTTAACCACTAGCTTTTGAGATTGTCCATCATGAGGAACTTGCCTCTCAACGCGGACTAAGTCTCCTACCTTATACCTTTTGGCCAATTTTCTACGACTGTTGAACCTTTCTGCGTCTTTTAATTGCTGTGTCTTTATATTACAACTTGCCTTTTCTCTTATGTTATTCAAATCTTCAGAGTCAATTAGATTAGTGGTATCGGATATAACTGGATTCAAAATGCCTTCTGACCTACTAGTTATATTAAACCCAAATAATAATTCAGAAGGACTTCTTTTTGTGGTTTTATGAACTGTGGTATTAATGCCTACTTGAATATCATAGATATAATCATCCCAGGATTTGTCATCTTTGTTATGAGTGCAAGTCGAAAGGGCATCTAGAATAGTCCTATTAAAACGCTCAACTTGCCCGTTAGCTCTGGGTGTTGCTACAGCATTAATAATATGTTTAATTCCGTATAGTCTAGTAAATTCATTAAACGTTTTGCTTGTGAAACTAGATCCTTTATCGGTAATAAGACGTGTGGGAACCCCGAAATAACTTATGTGCTCTTTTATTACGCGTATACTAGTTAGGGACTTAGTATTTTTGACAGCATTTATGTTTACAAATTTTGTGAAACTATCAACCATAACTAGTAAATAGCAGTTACCCTTCTTGCTCTTGATAAAAGGACCCAAGTGGTCAGCGTGTACTGTATGGAAAGGGACACTGACCTTCTCTATCGGGTGCAGTTCGCCTTCTCGTTTACCACCAGGGGTCTTATGATGAGCACATTCTAGGCAAGATTGCACGTATTTTTTCACGAAGCGGCGCATTTTAGGAAACCAATAATGCTGTTGTAAACGCTGTAAAGTTTTGTCAAATCCGTAATGTCCTATGTCGTCATGGTTACGTTTTAGTACTTGCCAACGTACACCCTTCGGAACTAACCACCTAATTTCGTCTCCTATCATGCGATAAATACGACCGTTCTTTATTTGGTAGTTTTTATGAATATCCATGACTAAATCAGCAGTTTTATCCTCTAATATATGTTTAATTCTCTGTACCTCTTCATCCGCGTCTTGCACGGTGGCAATCCAATCCTGATCTGAGCGTTCAATACTTAGGATATCTAGAACATGCGTTTCGGGCTCGGGAGGCGCAACTGGTCCTCGGCTCAGCGCATCAACATGCGCCATTCGGGAGCCAGGTCGATATTCGATAGTACAGTCGAACTCTTGTATTTGGACCCACCAACGTGCAACTCGCGGAATCAGGTCGCGTTTTACGAATGTAGATCTTAAAGCACTACAGTCACTAAAAATTTTGAATGGAAGCCCCAACAAATATACCCTGAACCTAGCCAAAGATGATACAACTGCCAAGGTTTCCAGCTCATACGAGTGCAGCTTGCGTTCATCAGGGGAAGTTTTGCGACTAAAATATGAAACCGGATGAAATGCTCCTATGGAATCACTCTGTAAGAGTATACCTGCCAAGCCATCTTTGCATGCGTCGGTATGCAATTGTGTTACTGCTTTAGGGTCGTACAAAGCCAATAAGGGTCGTTGGGTAAGCAAGGTTTTAACCAAATTAAACGATTCCTCTTGGTTACTACCCCAGGTCCAAACGATCTCCTTTTTTAGTAAGTTAGTCAATGGGGAAGTTATTATGGCATAATCTCTTACGAACCGCCTAAAGAACCCAGATAACCCTAGAAATTGTCTCAATTCGTGTAGGTTTTTAGGAGTTTTAAACTTTGAGATAGCCTCGGTTTTCCGACCACCCGGACGGATACCTGACGAGGTTACTTCGAACCCCAAGAAATCAATAGTATCTAGGAAAAAGTTACATTTACTGAGCTTGAGCGTCAAACCTCCTTGTTTCAGTAACTGTAAAACTTCCTCTAATCTATTCAAACCTTCAGCGACATCTTTACATGGGATTAGGATATCATCCATGTAAACGATTGCGTATTTAATTTTAGCGTCATGAAGAATTTTATTAATCGTCCTTTGAAAGACAGAGGGCGCATTAACGAGGCCAAACGGCATGCGAGTATATTCGAATTGCCCGTCTGGGGTGACGAAGGCTGTTTTATGACGGGACTCTTTACTTATCGGAATTTGGTAATATCCTGAAGCTAAATCAAGAGAAGTGAATAGTTTATTACCTGCCAGTTGGTCTAGTTGGTCCTCAACGCGTGGGAGGGGGTAATGGTCTTTTTTTGTTTTTCTATTAAGTGCTCGATAATCGACGCACAACCGTTTTTCTCCAGTCTTTTTCTGGACAAGGACTATTGGGCTAGCATAGGGCGACGAAGACTCTCGTACAATGCCACTATCCAACATCTCTTGAACCATTTTGTTTACTAATGTTCTTTCAGCATGAGATAAACGATACGGTCTATACACGATTGGTTCGGCGTCTTCAAGTTCTATAACCATTTCCGTTACTGCAGTAAATCCGAGATCTTTTAGGTTTTTAGAAAAACAGTCTTTATATTTATCTAATAATTGTTGTAATCGTAAACGTCCTTCTTTATTGAGTTGCTCACCGCAATTAATTAACTCTTCAGAATTTTCAGAATCAAAAGACATTTGACAGCAATTAAGAACTTCTGAAGAATCTAAATACTCGCTTTTAATAGAACGAGTCAATAAGGAATTTTTAGACATAGTTATTTCGCAATCGGACACGTTATACACGAGTACCGAAGCGTTTCCTTCATAGACGTTATATTCGCCCGATAAGAGATATAAGTGTTTTCCATTCAACTCCCTAAGAGACGCTTTTACGTTAACGTTACCGCTGAAATATGGTTCGGAATTTACTGGTAACACACGTAGTGAAGACGGCGGAATGCAAACATTTTCAGCGCATTTTAAGTGTATCTTTGTACAATCTATCTTTTTAAATATTAGTTTGGTTGGAGTCTTAGTAATAATAATATCAGACATTTCAGTAAAAGAATGCCCCAAAAGAGAAGGATGACTAAGTACGTAATCTTCAACTACATAAATATCAATAACCTTCTTAATGCCTTGAACTTCCACATCAGCAGTTATTACGCCCAACGGAACAGACAGGCTTGCACCTATGCCTCTCAAAACGGGTAAATTTGGAAGACATCTAATATCTAACGCAAGTTCTTTAGCTTTGCTTATAGTAATAAGCGTACACTGGCTTCCCAGATCTATGTGGCATTTTATTGGTTTACCATTAATTT
Organism: Cerastis leucographa; assembly: GCA_963082945.1. NCBI lineage: Eukaryota > Metazoa > Arthropoda > Insecta > Lepidoptera > Noctuidae > Cerastis > Cerastis leucographa. Next base: position 5,601,919 of record OY720359.1, read on the forward strand.
TAATATCGAAAATATATTTATCAATAGACCTTTCAGTTGTCAACTCTGACACCTGTTTTTCATTGCTATCTTTTGTTTGAGTCTCGTTTTTTTGAGGAATTTCTTTCGTCCTGTTAATTTTATAGCAACTAGAAGCTTGATGACCCGATTTCTCACATAAAGTACATTTAATAGGGGGCTTATCGCATCTAAAACTAGGGTGACCAATTTCGTTACAATTGAAACAGCGTATCTTCGAATTAATTATTGTACCAGACTTCGAATTCTGGGTTCGCGATGTCGCATTAGCAGTAGCTTTGCGTTCGTTCCTATTTCGATTAGCTTCGTACGCGTCCCTATTTTGTCCTACCTTAACCGTTCGAAAATATTTTAAAATTTGTTCCGGTTCACTAAATTGAGCCGCTTGCGCGCCTACTCTAATAGCACGATCATCCACTCCGTATAAGACACAATCTACTGCTTGTTTACCATAAATTTTGCACCTATTCAATAAATTTAATTTCGCGTAATAATAGTGCTCCAAAGATTCACCGTATTTAACACGTTTAGCCAACATTTCCGTCAAGAGTTCGGCGTAGTCCTCGCGACAAGGGAATGACTCAATTAGTTTTTTCTTCCATTCGCCCCAAGTATAAAGAAGAGAAGGTAGACCTTGATACCAAGTCTTTGCTACCCCTGACAATTTTGGAAGGGCATAGTGAATTATTTCCTTTTCAGACCAACCGTATATTTCGGCGCATTCTTCTACTTTTGTGATCCATACTAACATAGTCTGCTCTTTACTCAAGGGGTCAAAATCCGGTAAAACATTACTATTAAAAGACAGTTTGGGCTTCTCCGAACTCTTGACATTACTTAAAATCGACAAAAATTTATCTAATAATACATTTGTTTCAGATTCCTTGTTCCTGTTCCGACTAGATTTATAAACATTATTATTTGACTCACAGTTATCCGAGCTTTCGGTGTTGCGCTCCGTCCACCTGGGAGCACGTCTCCTTGTCCGTGACCTTCTTCTGAATTTCCTCGTCCGCTCGCTGCTCGCACCGCCACGCGATGAGCTATCCGAATCTGTGATGATATTTCGCCTTTTCCGGTTCCTAGACTGACGAAGCGTCCGGTCTTCAGTCCTCCTTGCCATCCCAGGAATAACCCGTTCCTCGTTTCGACTGTCCAAATTCCTTCTTCCTTTGCCCTCTAACCTGGGCTGTCCTTGACCTTCCAGCCTAGGCGTTGGTATGTCCTTAAGCCTAGATCTACTCCTGCCCTCGAACCTTTGCTCACTTCCGCCCTCGAACCTGGGCTCACTCCCGCCCTCAAACCTGGGCTCACCTCCGCCCTCGAACCTGGGCCCACCTTCGCCCTCAAACCTGGGCTCACCACCGCCCTCAAACCTGGGCCCACCTCCGCCCTCAAACCTGGGCTCACCTCCGCCCTCAAACCTGGGCCCACATCCGCCCTCAAACCTGGGCCCAACTCCGCCCTCAAACCTGGGCTCTTCATCCTTATCCATATTGGCTAACAAACCTTAACCTCGGTCGCAGCCAATAAGGATGTGTATCTGAAACTTGCAATTGAAAAGCTTAGTGCCTGTTGGTATTACTGCTATATCTGAGAGGATATCAAAATAATTTGCCTTCTTTTCTATTAGCCAGATAATATATCTATATCGCAAAAGTGAGTAGATACGGAAAACAAATTAAAAACGGCTTATTAAAAGTAGGAGGGTACACAGCCATAAAACCATCGGCAGTAATTATATATCCTTAGTAAAAATAAACTTACAATGCTTCTTTCCAAGTTACCATTAAACAGTAGCAAATATAATTATGTAGGTCAACCATTAGTCAGTAACATAATAGCTTGTTGTTTGCTTTATTCTATTCTTTACACTTTTTCAAATCCAATTAACAGTAATGACCGTCCGTATTAAGATGAATGCGTTCACAAACCGTTAAATACGAATGAAGTCTTCATATTCAAGTTTATATCCAAAACTAAATTTCTTGTACGTAACGACGGTATTTGGAGAAGAAAAAAAAACAAGATAATCTTATTCACTCAGGAAAGAAAACTTATCGTTCCTTTTTCAAAGTTAAAGACGTATGTAGGTAGTCAGGAAAAGAAAATAAAGTATGCGTGTCTGTATCCCGTAATATTACTCGTTATTTTAAGTGGACGTGAACAAAAGAAAATTATGAGAATTCTCTTTGATCCCACTTCTGAACTGTTAGCTACAGCTCAGAAATGAAGGATATTCTAACAAAGAACCAAACACAGTATTTAAACTCAAACACATTTATTTTCTCTTCCACAGTACTTGATAGAAACACCAATACAATATTACCGAAATAATAAATCCTGTACTTACTTGCTAGCTTTTAATCAAAACTACACAACGTTTTTACACTTTTACTAGTTGTAGACGTGTTGCCTGCTCGGCGTCTCGAACCAGAAGGCCGGCTGTCAGTCGCTCGTATCCAAAGATGACAGCGAATGTCATGATGAACGAATAATCGAATGAGTGACCTACGAGTAGTGGTCGACTTAATAGCTGGGGTTACCAGATGCAGGCTAACATGATGTACAGTTAAAACTTGGGCTTTATCGGTCAAAACCCAAAGGGAAATGCCCATTTGATGAAGAGGTTTTGGCCAGGTGACGCCCATGAAAGAAACCAACTATAGACATTAGGGTTGACATCACAGATCAAGAAAAAAACACTATTTTGTACATAGAACTCGGTTGGACTATTATAAATCAGAAATAAGAATTGGAAGTTAGAGAAAAAACATACTTATAGTTTTCTGATTTTTTTATTCGTTGTCATTTAAATAAATAACAAGCACGCCATCAAAGAATTGGGCTGGGGGATTTATATTTGATTGAAACCTTGCCCAGCCCAAGAACCATACAAATGTCATCACGTTGGCACTACAGCCTACTGTCCTCCGACCAGATATACAATTGCAACAATATTGCCGAATTGGTTCTATTCCAGTTTCGTCATTTTTAATTATAATCGTAAGCAAAGTCGTCGGAAAATCAAATAGAAAAACGCAGGAGAAAAAAAACACGAGTCGCAAGCGAACAACAAACCAAACAGCAATGTGAAACGTCAATACCAATCAGTTGTCAAAAATAAAATGTCAATTACTATTGTAGGGATGCCGAAATTAAATCGATTTATCGAAGAATCGATTATCGATTATTTAATTAAATAAAACTGGAAACGAGGCATCGGTTCATTATATCGTATTTTAAAGCTCAAAAACGGACTATCATTTTTTGTCTTTAATGAAGATAACAAAAGCGAAACAACTACAGAAAAATTTTTTTTTTCCGACAATCGATTTTTGGTAACCGTTTTTAGTTAATCGATTTTTTTTAGGAAAAGGTGCATCTCTACTTCGACAAGATTTACTAACGACCGGAAGTGTCAAATGAGGCAACAAACGATTGAGTTTCTTAATTAATTCTGCTTTTAATTCCGGAGGTTTGATTACAAATAAGTAGTAGCAATATTTTAGTTACTAAATGGGTTATTTTTCTGTACTTCCCACATTGGTGGGCAAAAACATGGCCAAGATTGGGCGTTTCCCTTTGTTTCATTTTTTTTTAACAGATAAGTGTTGTTATGGTATAAATGCCTTTTGAATGACACTGTCAGACATTTTTTTTTTATATTTCATTAAATCTGTTGTTGTTTTTTTTTGACAATTTCGAATAATTTATTTTAGAATTATGACCTATCAATGTATGACTGACTATGTTCGTTTTAAAGCATGATAACTGTAAATTATCAAAACAAATTGTAAAATATAATATAAATCTTTGTAGTAAAATAAGATCAAAGTTTGTGTTAAATAATAGCAATAATAAACATTGTTTTAAAGAGAAGCTTTTATTACATCGTCTCAAACTTTTTCGTCTGTGTGTTGCATGTCGCGTGACGCTGGCCGCGGAGTAGGGATAAAGTTTCACTTTTACCGTGGTTTCATAAAACCACACAATCCTTTTTTTATTTATATTATTTAATACATTATTATTATTTTTTTTTAATATATTAAAAAAAAACTTACTTTAAAATTAAAAAATATAATTCATGACAAAAAGTGAATGTCACACTCATGCACGTCAAGCGGCCTTGAAACCTCCGGATTATATACACTTTAATTATTCCAGTGTAAATGTTAACAGAGTCGTTATACCCAATAATAGAAGTATTAACGTTTTATTGAAAACATCATTATTTAAAAACAAAGTTTCAAAGAAAAATACATACTTAAACTTATTTATTCACTAAAACAATAAATTCATTATAATAAAATGTTTTTGCAAAATACAAAAACCAACATGTGTTTTAGAGGGGTAAAAACTTAATGAAGCTGTGTGTACGTACTATCGACTCGAAAAGACCAATGCCTGTCCGAATCCGGCGCGAAGGACCAATGTTGAGGACAGCGGACAAATCTAGCAATGATATTGAAACACACACGATCACTACTGAGATTTATTATCGGTATATCCACAGATTAAAACTATAACATTAACAGTTCAATATTATAACAAAAACTCAATTTTTCTTTACAAACCTAGTGCACTCTTTCGTGTCTGGAAGTGAACAGAACGTTGCAATGAAAATGTGGGCGGAAACGATTCGCATTACAACCAACATCCGGTTCTAGAAGTTTCTACAATGTTCCAATAGTTTCTTCGTCTGCTGATTCTGCTTCCAAGAGCGCTAACCTAGCGGCGGCGAGTTCCAATCTCGCTCGCGCCAACGCCTTCCGGTTGTTTCTCGTCTCGCCTCGTGGTTGTCTGTGTAGTGGTGTCGTCGCCCCAGGGCTGTGAGATTGGGGTTGGTCCGAATCTGTGACGGAATAGTTAAGCGGGTCTGTCGGTCCCACCACTCCCACCGCTGTCGCCAATTCCGTGGAGACGGACTCGTCCCCTTCTGTGGCCGCTGTGTCGGGTTCATGCATACCGCGTGTCTTCACCATGTCGACAATATTGCATACACCATACTACCACTTTCACGTAATATTGAACCAAAGCTATACCTGCCCGAATTTTCGACTCGAAAAGACCAATGCCTGTCCGAATCCGGATTTGTGACATCCTGCATGCGTAATTTACATGTATACGCTACATGTTTAAAGACAAAGAAAATTATGTTTATCAGAACTTCTCAGTTATAATTACTGCAACACGATGTTTTTTGAAGGATCACAAAAAATAACCTATGAACAGCCTAATAAGTTTCTAGATAAATATTAATTCTTGTTAAAATAGTTTTAACTGGTCAAAAGTATATTTGACGAGGTACTCCAGGCACACAAAAAGTGAGTTTTTTGTAAAATATTGATTTTTCAATCAAAGTAAGTGATCGTCCCTCTCGAACTGTCTAACACTTTGTGAAATACGTTTCGTGCTCATTGAACTATATTACTAGCGTATAGAACAGATACGCCGCACCAAAGGTTTGCTTCATTTTGGTAAGAGTTAGAACTAAAGTTCGCTGCAGCGCTAAAACAGTAGTTATGTCATCTAAACAAACTATTAAAACATGCAGCGCTAGATCGCATAGAGGGAATAGTTTTCTCGCGACCAAAACGTCATTAGCGCCAGGAATTTTATGGCGCTTACGTAGTGTAACTGCAAGTTCTAAGCCTAAATAAATTCAAATCGTTTATAAAACGGAAGCTATGCCTGAAAGACTACTATTATGTTAATCACTATCTCGAAGATAAAAAGGCTTGGGATTAAACTGCTCCAATGAAATTTGCTCTGTGAATGTCGAAATTTCGGACTTTGCTTGTTCATTGTGTAAGATAACCCCAACAGGAACATGACGTATTTGAATGATACAATGATTATACAAAACTGTCTTTTAATTCATATGAAATTATGAACAGCTCATCATACAATATACCAAAAATCAATATTTTACAATCAGTACCAAAACCCAAGAGTTGCCCGCGCAACCGGCCAAGCGTTCCTTATTTTCCCGCGCAAAACCTTTTCTTTCGCGCGGGCGAAGCAAGTGCTCCGATTGGTTCCCGCCATTTTCAATAAAATAAAAGAAAGTGTTACGAATATCGATTAAAATAATCAAATAGCAAAGTCAAAATTCACAAACCCTAACAATCGACCGTCCTGACAACGTGTGCGTCCCCGCACACGACACCAGGTGGAACCCTAACAATCGGCACGCTGGCAGGTTGCTCAGTTCTAAGTGAGTAATACGACATTACAAATTAATAATAGTTCTCATGCGAGTTTACTAAGCTAAATAATATTCAATTTAAATTAGGTATACGTTCAAAGAAATATGTATAAATACAACAGCTAACAGTCCATTAGGTTGAGGTATCTGATGTTACTATAAAACTTAACTACACACATAAGTGATTCAACTGTCAAGGAACGTAAAGCACAAATCAACTCAATAGATTTATGTAACAATTTTTCCGTCTAGTAATCGAATTACATCCATCGGATCAGAAATATCTTATACAATTTCTATTGTTAATTTTCTCTTTGAATTTGATCAGAAAACAACGATCGATTTATGTTCTCTGTCACTTACAATTAAACTTTGCTTTGGGATCCGAACGATCGATTAATCGGTTTACCCATCAACATCATCGTACTATTAACCCGAACGATCGATTTTTCGGGGGCCTAACTGATGCCTACAAGACGATCGATTTACTTGTGGCGACCAGTAGGACATTATGTGTAATCAAGTCACGAACCGATCGATTCTCGTGCCTGATCTGAAACAATGAATGACACGCATCTGTAGTTTAATGTCTCTTAGTGGGATATACCTACTATGGATATGGAGCTCGGGAAAAAATACAATAAAATGGTCAAATTATGGTTCAGTATGGTCCTCGTCGTCAGTGCCACTGATATCCGAATTATTCAGCTCTAGGGCCGCAATGTGTATCCATGGCATCATACGGTTTGCTGCCACCGTGCCACGGTTGTAGGCCACTTGTTTTGCATGCTGGCCAAACCCGGAACCGGAGCTACCTTATATCTATCCCTACCTAAGACTATGGTAACACGATAAGGACCTATAAACGAGGGTATGAGCATTTTGAGCGTTTTCTGAAAAGTATTGTTTAGGCCCCACTGATTTTTCCCAATTGACTATCCCAATCCTTTTCACCGTATTTAACGGTCATCCCTTACAAAGAATCGAGAATTGTATGGTTGTAACGTTCAACCTGGCCATTGATCTCGGACTGGCTACTGCATTAAGAATATGCTTAATTCCCTTGTCTAGGCAGAATCTAATGAAAGCATTAGATGTAAAGTAGGTATCATAATCGCTTACAAGTCAAGTAAAAATATATCTTCAAGAACTAATTACATTCAAACTATTAGTATTCCTAACGGGTTTGATAAAACAGAATTTGGTGAAGGTTTCTACATAAATAAAGAAATATCGGCTCGCTTTGACTTGACAAAAGGCCCGAGATGGTCAACATGCACCGTATGTAATGGTACTTCTATTTAGGTGATGGGATGGAGCAGACCCTTGTGTGTAATGTTTTGGTCTTGTTCTTTGTATTTATTATGTACATTCAATGCATGAAATGACATTTTTTTTTTTTGATAAACTTGGAAATTTTAATAAACAAATAGTGTTTCTTTTTATTCCAAAATGGCCAATATCGTCTTAGTTCATCCGGCACACTTGCCACCACGCACCTTTTCGCACCACCCAACGAACGTTACTTTTATCCGTACCTATAAAACTAAACAATTTGTTATCCTCCTGACTATCATTTAAAATGTTTTTAATTCTACAGAGTTCGATGTCTCCAAGCTGAAACGTGTGTAACAAACGTCTCAAACTATACTCGACTGAACATTGGAACTCTTGAAGTAAGAGCCAGCAGCGTGCTATCCTCAGGATTAGGTCTCGTTTTGAGAACGTAGATCGTAGAGCACTACAATCTGTAATGATCCTTACTGATTTCCCTAAGAGATAGACTCTAACCTTTTACAAAGAACATACTACTGCTAGAGTTTACGAGTTCATACGAATAGAAATTCTTCCCCTCAGCCCCCCTAGCATGACCGTTCTATCTCTATTCTACCAAGAAACGACAAGAAATCTTTTCTTTACAACTTGTCATTTCTTCTGCCCGAGCATGGCGCGCACCGTCGACTCGCGTTTCTACGAAGATATAGACAGAAATTCTTTCCATAGCAACGGGGACGTTGCTATGGAAAGTAAAAAGGATACGATTAGTTAACAAAAAAAAGTTGCCAATTGCACGAGTTTTTCATTTTTCGTGGGCGGGATGGTGTTGCTGTATCCTGGATACAGGCCTGGATCTTTTTCGCGAAATTAAACCTAAATATTTTACATAACATTTCAACCTTTTGAACGTAACTCAACGCAACCACGAAACGTATTTCTTGTATTTAGTTTTTATAAAGACTAGTTTGACATTTGTCAGAAGTAATGTTTCTACCCCCAAATGTCAAAAGAAGAGAAAATATGGTCGTCATGCTCGACGTTGTAGACTTGTGTCGACTGAAGAAAAGAAACATTTCTTTTCTACATTCTTAATATCGCCATGCTCGGGACGATAGAAATATCTGTCAAATTGTCGATTCTTCCGTAGACATAGCTCGTTTCTACGGCGGTCATGCTAGGCCGGCAGGAGAGGTTTGAAAACTGTACAAAAACAAAACAAAGTACAAAAACAAACAAAGAAAGCTACTGGACGGAAACCATAATTTCCTTCGGAGCGCTGTAATATTATACCTCCAAGACCTAATTTGCTTGCGTCGGCGTCGGTGTAAAGCTGTCTCTGCTGCACGATCATATATTGCAAGAATGGACCTATCAACCAACTTAGATTTCAAGCCTTCAAAAGCTTCCTCTTGACTATTACACCATGTCCATGAGTTGTCCTTTTTTTAGCAACCCAATTCGGGCAAAATCTTGGGTGGATTTGCGGAAATAGCTAGCCAGACAAAGGAACTGGTGTACCTTGTGGAAAATTCATGTTTTTTTTTTAATCCCCTGGCCTTACCCTAGCTCTCTGCACTATTTTCGTAACCCAGATAATCGATTTTGTCTCTCAAGAAATCGCATTTGGAAAGGTTCAAAGTGAGATTTGCTTTCTCCAAAACTTGAAATTCCTCCTCAAGCTGGACTGGACGGACACTCACTAAAGTCCTTGCCGAAAATAAGGACGTAATCTTAATAAGCAGTTGCCTTGTTGAACTGAGCCGACCTTATTATTGAGTTCATAATCCGTTGGAAAATGGCCGGTGCGTTAGCCAAACCAAACGGCATGTGATTGAACTCGTACTGTCGGTCTGGCGTGACAAATGAGGTGAGGTGTCTGCTCTGTTCCGTAATCCGCACCTAGAAATAACCTGATGTAAGTAAGATCGAGCGAAATAAACAAGCCTGGCCAGTAAGACGTCCTATTTCGTCTCCGATAGTAGACATAGGATAGCGCTATTTCACCGTGATAGAATAATGTGCATACGGTAATCGATACACATTCGAAACGATCCATCCTTTTTGCTTACGAGTAGAATTGAACTTGCGTACCCTGAGATCGACTGCCTTACTATCACTGCATCCATCAACAACACATATACACTCATGCACACACACACACACGTTCATATAATTATATTTTATTTACTACACCCTTGCTTTTATTGTGTTTAAGTAAGTAGGTAACTGTTGTGAAGGAGCGGAGTCTTTAAATACAGGCATTTGGACACAATATAAACTTTATTCGCATCTCCTTCACGTTCATAATACGATAACCTGTATGGGCGATAGACGACAGGACGTTCATAGTTTAACTCTACATTCATTTCTGTAGCGTTGGTACAACCTGGGTCCCAAAGAGAAGATGCGAAGCAACGATGATATTTTCTGAGCAACTCGAACAACCTTTGTTTCACGTCTTCTGGCACCTTATCACCGACATGAATAAGATTCTCACTGAAGTCGTCCTCAATCGCCGTAGGAATTTCTGGTGGTTCGACAACCACCCTTCTAACAACCTCTACTCGCTTTATACAACATAGAACTAAATTATTTATGATCTAGCAGGAACTAGAACATGGGGACACGGTTATTTAAACACGACTATTCAAGAGCGATAGAGACATCCACAAACAAAGTACTGTGTATTTGTTTTCCCAGTGACAACATTTGTCAAGAGAATGCGGCCACTTGAGAAGGGCTCAATCCATGCCTTCGCTGATGCTGCACCGTAAAGCTCTACCAATACTGTTGCCCCAATCTTAAGAGTGGACTCTGTTAAATCTGGAAGTGGCATTTCATTGCCAATATCGAAAAAAATTAGCCTAGTTACATCTTTATAAACTATGATGTGGGGTTGCCCTATAAGCGCTGATTTCTCTAACAAACTATCACACGTAACCTTACATGGAACTTGAGCATTGACGCAATTAATATCAAAGTTAAGTAACAACCCTCCTAGTGACTCTACTATACAGTTTCCAAACCTTTCAATAATGATGGTACGTGATCGTGGGTCAAGCTTAGCTAACTTACTAACTACGGACTCTTATAAGCGTGATATCGCTCCCAAAATCTTCGATCAATTATTGATCGAAACCCAAAATCTACAAATGAAGTGATATTTTTTTTAAAAGACCGCGTTTCTCGGTCGGTTTGAGATGCCAAACTAGTTTTACAAACATTTGAAAACATCAACAATATATTTTTTAGATAAAGATAGGCTACGTGACCTTGCAAAGTATCCCGCGACGTTACGATGCTCAGCATGTGGGCCGTCACCGTCAGGCCGATTAACTTCCGCTCGTCACCGTGGATGCTCGAGTGACCCACTGCGAGGGCTGCGATTGCGACGGCTGGGACTGCGAAGGCTGCGCCTGCGACGGCTGCGACTGCGACTGCGACGGCGAGGGCTGCGACTGCGACAGCTGCGACTGCGACGGCTGGCACTGCGAAGGCTGCGCCTGCGACGGCTGCGACTGCGACGGCTGCGACTGCGACGGCTGCGACTGCGATGGCTACGCTGGGTGGCGTGCCACGACGATGTGCGCCGCGCGCTGCTTTGACTTCGACTCTGGTCTCTCACCCGGCTCCTACTTCGATGCTCCATCGCGGAGGGCGTCTCAAGTCGTGGATGACTGGATTTCATGCTCGGGCGTCTAAATGTCCATGCTGCATCCATGACGCAAGAGCTCAAAAGAAACAAAAAAAGAAAAACAACCTTTAATATAAGCGGTATATTTTATTTTTTTTTAAATATCCGTCAAGTCTATTTCTACAGTGAAACTATGTACTCTGTATGCGTATGCAATTCAAAACTGGCAATTGACTTAAAACTCAACTATTATGGAGCCGTAAAATGTTGCTCCGTTTTGTAATAATTATACAGTCTGAACATACTATGTGCGAATCAAATAAAATTTGTATGTTTACAGAAGTTAACAACATAAAATATTTAAAAATCTGGAATATCTTACGTTAGTGAAGATAATTATCATATTAATGATTCACACGACTTAAAAATAGATTAATTCAAGAAAAACAGTGTAACACAGCATTATCAGTCATAGAATATCAATGCCTTTGCTCGGTAACAGATCGATTTAACGGCAACGCAAAGTAAGTGTGATTAAATACATGACTATGTAAAATAATTATAAAAACCGTAGAATTCTTTATCTCTGCTATGTAGTTCTTAAGCAGACTGACTTTAAAATCTATTTACAACTATTAAAAATAAATAAAGTCATGTTACCAAGCAGCGGCTATTGACGATGAAGTAAAAATCTAATTGCAAATTACTGGGCGTGTACTTACGTTGCAATCACACTTCTGAAATGTAAGATAACCCCAACAGGAACATGACGTATTTGAATGATACAATGATTATACAAAACTGTCTTTTAATTCATATGAAATTATGAACAGCTCATCATACAATATACCAAAAATCAATATTTTACAATCAGTACCAAAACCCAAGAGTTGCCCGCGCAACCGGCCAAGCGTTCCTTATTTTCCCGCGCAAAACCTTTTCTTTCGCGCGGGCGAAGCAAGTGCTCCGATTGGTTCCCGCCATTTTCAATAAAATAAAAGAAAGTGTTACGAATATCGATTAAAATAATCAAATAGCAAAGTCAAAATTCACAAACCCTAACAATTGTTAATTCCTTATTTTATATACTGTGACATTTTTATTTTTTTATTTTTACCTTATTTTTTTACAGTTTTTAGTTTTATTTTATTATTTTAAGTGACATTTACCGATGTGACATGAATACTTATTTCAGTATTTTATTATTATAATTTTTTTTTAGTTTATATTTTATTATTTTTATGTGACATTTACTGATTTGACATGCATATTTACTTTTTTGTTATTATTGTGACATTTATTGATATTCGTGATTTGTAAAATAAAATTTCGTAAATTATTATTAATTACATTTAATTATTGTGAATGTGAGGACCATGCAGGTCACATTATTTTTCTCCCACCACTATCTGGCAGTTTGAGTACTTTAAGCGACCTACCCAAATGTCCTTTCTTTGGTATTGTTCGTCGTTTCGTTGAGCTCCTTGAGTTATAAGTCGAGCTACACGATAACTGACAAATGCTTGCACTGACTGGACAGGTCCACTCAAATCTGTGTGGTTCTTTCTTCAAAAGACCATTTCAGATACTAATCTGCATAGTCCTCATGTAAATTGAGCAATGTCTGGACTTTAAAAGAGTAACAAGTTAACAGGACACCTCTGAGTTTGTTTCGGCTGTTTCTTCTCAGAGTAGTCAGGTACGAAACACCGGCCCCATCTAGCTTAAAAAAAATGACGTGTAAAAGTGTTTGTAAAAACCTACTTGCAAAATAAACATCATTTATCATTTAAGTCTTATGTTGTATTGCAAAATGGCGGCGCCCGGCAACCCGATTCTCGTGAGCATTGTTACATCGCGAAAAACTTTAAATCAGAGTTTTAAACGTTTAAATGTTTACTAACCGATGAAATTTTAAACCATCACTTTTTTGATGTTGTTATTTATGCGAGCCAAACACGACATGTCTCTCCGGGCGTTGGATACTCACTGGATAGTTGCAGTACAACTTACCGCAAAGCGTGGCGCAAAATCATGCAACGCGTTGTCTTCTCTATACGTAGTAGTAATACTTCAGTGTTCGTGCTCAGTTATTCTTGCTTACTTTTTGTGACCACTGGATCGATAACCTCGTTCTCACTAATTAACAGTTTTAGGTGGGATATGTACATACATACATTTTGTAAAGAGTATCGCATATGTTTAAATTGTCACAGCTTATTACGATTTTTTGTTTTTTAATTGTGTTTTTTTCCATAATTTTATCCTCATATCTTTTACCACGTTCCATACTTCATGACCAGTATTGGCAGGACGAGGGGGGTGGGAGTAAGGGGAGAAGGAGGGGGTAGGTTTTCCATCTCTCAACCAGCAATTTTGCCCTATAACCAGAAAACCATGATGCCTGAGAGATATTTCTTGACGGCATGTCAAGACAAATCAGAGGTAGCAATTAGGCACTAACCACACGATAAAGAAAGAAAGAATATAGACTTGTAATAAGAAGTCCGCATCGAATTAAATTATAAAATAAAATTGGTGTCAGTGTCAGCAGCCAGACCCCAAATTAAAATATCGTAAGACATAATGCTGTGAATGAACATAGTTGAAGTAATCGCAAGTTTGAGAGTTGTTTAAAGACATTCCCTAAAGATCTTCTGTTGATCCTGGTTATCCTATGATGAAACTTAAACTTCATGAGAAATAAGAATTTCTTTTTGCGGCAGTGAAAAATTAACACGACCGCACGACCCTTGCAACACGAATTTGGCCCTTTTTGCATTGCTCTATAGTCAGGATTGCATTTATCTAGCTGTTATGTTTGGTTTCAGACATCGTGGTGGGCGTAGGAGATCAACTGGTATTTTACACAAACGGAACTGAGACAAAAACCGTGAATTTAATGTCCCGAAACATCACGGCGTTAGCTTACTATGAAGTCAACAACTTGATGCTGTATGTGGATAAACAGAGTAACAACGACGCTATATGTGGTTTGAACTTGCTTTCCGAAGAAAACACATGTTTCATAGAGAGAAATGGTAGTAATATTCATTCTATTGCTCTCGACCCGGCAACGCAGAAACTATTCTTTACTGATACTAACGATAACAGCATAAACTGGATTTCATTGACGCCCGGATCTGTTAACAATGTTAACGGAAATATTTTAATCAAGATGGATGACCGGACCCCCAGTGATATCGCCGTGGATAGCTGTACAGGGTACGTTACCAGTGACAATATCAAAATCAAATCTACTCTATTTCTTTATATTAAACAGTGTTCATTATACTTACAGGTACATTTACTGGACCAACACAAACAATAATAACAATTATAATGAGAGCATGGAGAGAGCTCGATTTAATGGTTCAGGGAGAGAGATTATCAATAGAAATTTCAAAATGTATGCGGTGTTGAGCCTGGTCATTGACCCACAAACCCGGAAGATTTATTATTTTGATGGTTCTAGTGAGGGTTACTCCTATGGAAATGAGTATTTGAATCATGCAAATTTAAATGGACAAGACGAAAATATAATGTACAAATTAAATTTTGGTGATTTGTCAGCAGCAAAAGAATTGTCAATCTCAAAAGATTACTTGTACTGGGTGTACAGTAGCGAGGGCTACAATGCCGTTTGGCAATTACCAAAGAACGCAATCAGAAACAAAGCACCCCATAAGATTGCGTTATATACTGAAAAACAGCCTGCTATAGCTACCAACTACAAAATAGAAGATCAAATTCAAGGCCTTCAGAACTGTGAAGCTCTGTCGAGTCTGATACAAACAATTACAGTAACCAACCACTCCTTGAATATTGATCAGACAACAGAAACAGAACCGACGACAGAATACACAACAGAATACACACCAGAATACACAACAGAATACACAACAGAATACACAACAGAATACATAACAGAATACACAACAGAATACACAACAGAATACACAACAGATGTCGAACTGTTTTGTGTTCACGGCGTACACGTTAGTGAGACATCTGTTTGCAATTGCACACCTGGTTACACCGGAGAGCGATGCGAAGTTTCAGTCTGTCACAATTATTGTTTACATGGTAACTGCAGTTCCAACGATGACGGACTTCCTACATGCAGGTAAAACTTATTCTATTACTTCTGATGGTTTTCTAGTTTAAAGTACTTTCAATATTTATGATTTACATTTTCGGTATTTCAGTTGTAATGCCGGTTATGCAGGGGACAGGTGTGAAGTGTACGCGTGTTATGGTTATTGTCTAAACGATGGCAACTGTTCCCTGAACAAGGAAGATGATCCAGTCTGTCAGTGTGCTGGTAATCACGAGGGATTACGATGTGAAGCTGTTAAAGATGTCACTTTCCCTACCAACAACACTCCTACGTACAACTCAACAGGGAGAAACCTTACCCTCTATGATTTGCTGGCAAATTGGCGAAAACCGAGCGCAAAAGTTACCGTTACTGTTGAAGTATGACCTTAACGATTCTTCAATTACATGAAATGGGTTCGTTTCCTTATCCATTTTTAAGTATGTCCAAAAGTTTATGTAGGCCTAGCAGGAACACTTATTCGACTTATTTTATAATTAAAAAATACATGTCTCACATCTTATGTATAGTTTTTACTTATTTTACAAAGGACTGTTAACATATTTATTTATTTAATTAATTACAACGGTTGTGTTTACGACCAATTACAGTAACAAAAATCAAAACGACGATTATTTCACATATTAAAATATACAATATGACAAAGTAAAGCAAATTAAGTTGAAACATTAATAAAAAATATATCTATAATAATAATAATAATAATAATTTCTTTATTCGAGTATCCATGACTCAAAAACTGTTAGTAAAACTTAAGACTATGTTAGTAAGCACTAATAAAATAAACAACACAATGGATCACCGCTGCGCCAACCCGTGAGAAATCGCACAACAGCGACCAACATAAACACAGTCTAGGCGACTTGCTATCATGCTTAGGATACTGTTGGTGCTGCCCCACACCCTGCGCACCAGGGAAGCGCACCTTTTACGCATTATCGTGTAAAAACAATCCACATGCGCATCTGCGAACATCCCCGACGCACTACAGTAGCGGGGCAGCCCCACCAACATCCTAAACGCGTTATTATACTGAACGCGGAGAGCACTGTATGATCTTCGCGTACATCTAGCCCACAGGCTGCACGTGTAAAAAGAAGTACAGTACGCTCGAAAGAGCGTGACTTTGACTGAAAGTGAGCATCGTGCAAACCTGCGAACCAACATGTTCGCTCTAACCGACAATGCCCTCCGCTCACGTTCAATGTCATCATCGTCTTTGAGGTCAGGGGTCAACACATGACCAAGGTATTTAAACTTTTGGACTCTCTGCAATGGTGTGCCATACAACAGTACAGGAGGCACTCTGTCAGGGCTTTTACCCCCAGCCTCAAAGACCATGACCACAGATTTTTTACAATTATACGCCAATCCATGTACTTTGGCGTACGCCTCACACTGGGCAACCAACTTCCTCATTCCACAGACTGACGCACTCAGCAGCACCATGTCGTCAGCATAACTGATATTATTGACACAGATACCGTCCACGTAGCATCCAACCCTGGTACTGCTGAGCTCGGCAATCAGCTCGTTTATATACAGGTTAAAGAGCGTAGGTGAGCTCAACCCACCCTGCCTCACCCCACATTCCAACCCGTATGGACGAGACAACGACCCAGCCCATCGTACAGCGTTGATCTGGTTTCCATACCAAAACTTATAAATATTTAGAAGTTCTGTGGGTAAATTAAGCTGTTCTAACTTACTCCATAACACATCATAGGAAACCAGATCAAAAGCCTTAGATAAGTCCAGGAAGCAGGCATAAATAGGCGTCTCACGCTTCGCGTAGTATGTGACAGCATGCTTAAGACACAACACTGCACTCTCAGTTCCCAACCCAGTCTTGAAACCAAACTGGTTGTCATGTATGGTTATTCTTTTATTCAGTTGTGCATTAAGCATGCTGTCAAACACTTTTGACAGCACAGTCGCTAGCGAAATGGGCCTGTAGTTACTGCTGTCAGAGAGGTCACCAGTTTTATTTTTAGCGATAGGCACAACCACTGTTCGCATCATCTCACTAGAAGTATCTATCATGAATCTCCAAAACGGTTGGATCGGTTTAGATACGGTTTTCTGTAAACAGTTTGTGAATCATCGACGTTGGTTCATAGATACGTTTTATGTTGTTAACTCACTAGGGGGCGCAGTTCACATTTTTAGGGTTCCATACCCAAAGGGTCAAACGGGACTTTATTACTGAGACTTTGCTGTCCATCCGTCGCCAGGCTGTATCTCATGAATCGTCATAGTCAGCAGTTGAAATTTCTACAGATTATGTATTTCTGTTGCCGCTATAACAGCAAATACTAAAAACAGAATATAATTAATGTTTAAGGGGGGCTCCCATACAAAAAAGTGTTTTTTTTGCTCGTTTTAATAATTAATGGTACGGAACCCTGCGTGCACGAGTCCGACTCGCACTTGACCGGTTTTTGCTCATTGATAAATTAATTGACAATAAGCGGTTTCGTCCCAAGCGTTGTAACATTTTCCTACCTTTATGATTTGAAAGATCTCAATCAGTGTTATGTTTTTTTGTATGGGCGTAACTCTGTATCTCGTGCAGGGAAACTGTTACAGTGGTTTCATTTATTTAATAAAATATTCAATAAAACTTAGTTAATTATAGTATTTTAATGACAAAAGGGCTGAAAAGATTTATAAAATCAAGTCGATAAAACTACACGATCGACCGTGACCTACACTAACCCAACGCCCTCTCTCCCACTCTCCATTTTGATAAAAAATAGAGCTGAAACGGCGAGAGATGCAATTGCTCATGTTTAACAGGAAAAGAACAGTAGGTACTTGCGCTCACATAATGAGTATTTGGTACCTTCACTGGGCTAAACACTAGCCAAGCATATTGTTACCCGCGAACTTTTTGGACGATATTATTATAGATAAACTATAAAAAGTACCAGTAAACAATTTGCATATGTTTAAGCTGCTCTTACATAAGGGAATTATTCTTCGATAATTGTATTATTTCCTTTGTTATTTATATATTTCCAACTGTGCGTTTATTGATAACTGTCAAAAAATACTATTACTGCCTGTCATTACTGTACAATTATTATGAATGTAATAATTATGTTTAGTTTATATGTAACACAAAATGTAATAAAGTATGATTAAAGTATTATTTAATACAAAAAACCTTTTTTTTCACTTCAAGCCCAATAACTTTTGACCTGCACGCAATTATAATAAAAACTTGGATTATTAACCATTGAAAAGCTTAAATGAACATGTTTATACTAGTCGCAACTCATACAATAATGCCCATTGTCCAAGGAAGATGGAGCGTCCACCGCTGGCGACCGCTCGAGGAAAAGAAACACAAAATAATAAAACACAGGTTTTACGGAAACCCGATAGGATAAAAATAGTGGTCCCTTATCTAAGAACACAAGAGTGTTGTTTTGCACAAACTGTAGTGTAGTACAAATGCTACAGTGCTAATTAAGAGTTACTAATAAACAATTCTTAACTAGTTAAGGATAGTGAGACTTTTCCTGTTGGAGAAATCTCGAATATGTTGCCTAGAGATACTTTGAATTATGCATGTCTCAATTTTTATTACTTTCTTTATTGTATACACTGTAACTGTCTTGAATAGGATATTTTGACACAGTAACAGTCTCAACTTAAACACTAACACCCACTCAGTGGCGACCAGGGACTATAAAGGGTGTAAAACACCTCTTAACGAAGCCGAAAGGCACTGGTTCTCCCTGTCGTTGGGATCATTTTTTTGTTCTACACCATACCTGGGAACCTTCTAGTTACGGAGATATTAGGGGTTAAAGTTCCAACTTTTTGACAAGTTTTTTTTTAAATACAAGTTTTTAATGTAAGATTTTTACTTTAAGCACCTCCATGACCCTCGTACTATTCAATCCGTCCATCAGCACAATGTTCTGAGTGCGTAACATTGAGTTCTACCACAAAACATGATTTTACACCCCCCAAAAAAAAACCCTGGTGGCGACCTTAGGTGTGGCGAGCAGGGCAACCGCCTAGGGCTTCAGTAGCGACCCGCACCGGCTTCGCACGGATAACAATAGTCTATGGCCGATGAATTCTGGAGGATGGTTGGGCGTCATGTGACAAAGTTTTACCAGATACACTTCATACATATCCGGTATGTATGTGACATACCGTTCAAAACCATAAACCTATTTTTTGATTTGCCGTAGTCGGGTAAAAATTTATGAATATTTATAATGCACAAACGTTATTTGACCACACCGCATTTTGAAAATGCCAGCATTGTAATATTACATTGTGTCAATCACTCGCTAGAGATTTGACTGTAGACCTTGCTTTACAATGTAATGCGAAGGGTAACAATAAAACATTAACTTGCCATCGAAATCTTGTTTTTAAATGAATTTAGTACCTAGTAATTAATTTATTATCCTGTGGAATTTGCGTAAAACCTTAGAGAAACATGATTTTTTGCCAAGCTTCAAAAATACATTATCCTGTAATAATAGGTTATTAAGAGGGGACTCTAGTCGGTATTTCTCCATACAAACGTATTCCGCTGTTTTATTCTTTGGATACTGCGTCTAGAGCAATGATTTTTTTTACACCTTTCTTCTAAATTTTGATATAAGAATTATTTAGATCAGTTCAGTTTTGAGGAAGAAAACAGTGGAATACAAAACGTCTTTTGGTCAAGATTTTTGTTGGTAAAATCAGCCTGAGCTGCAGTTGTCCCTTTCGCACTTTACGGGGGCAGCGCGACGGCAATAGTTTCTTCAAATCAAATTAAATACTTTCAATTACCGACTAGAGTCCTCTCTTAATTACACCTGAAAAAATTCTATGTGGGGGGTTGACTAATGTTTTACCAAAACTCCTTTTACAAATATTTAGTTTACGTCCTATGTTTCTTACACTATTTATTTCACAAACAACTTTTTCGCAATTTTTAGGGTTCCGTAGCCGAATGGCAAAAAACGGAACCCTTATAGATTCGTCATGTCGGTCTGTCTGTCCGTCCGTATGTCACAGCCTCTTTATTCCGAAACTATAAGAACTATACTGTTGAAACTTGGTAAGTAGATGTAGGTATTCTGTGAACCGCATTAAGATTTTCACACAAAAATAGAAAAAAAAAAAAAACAATAAATTTTGGGGGTTCCCCATACTTAGAACTGAAACTCAAAAAATTGTATCTATGGATAGGTCTTCAAAAATGATATTGAGGTTTCTAATATCATTTTTTTCTAAAGTGAATAGTTTGCGCGAGAGACACTTCCAAATTGGTAAAATGTGTGTCCCCCCCTCTCTAATTTCTAAAGTAAGAGGATGAAAATTCTGAAAATATTATTATATATGGATTATAGAACGTAAAAAAAACTTTCAACGAAAATTGGTTTGAATAAGATTTATGATGTTTAGTTTTTGAGATATAGGACTTTTTCATCAAACTGCAGCAGTATCTTTGTTTTTCATTAACATACTATGAAAAACAAATTTAGTTTTGCTGTTACATAGGCTTCGTACATAGGTATAAAAATAATTTAATAATATTAAAAATATTTTATTGTTTGGTGGTACGGAACTCTGTGTGCATGTGAGTACGACACGCAATTGGCCGGTTTTTTTTATTTTATAAACACTTCCTTTACAAACATTCATATGGCAAATGCTTCTCTTTACAAATATGTCACATAATAATTAATCACTTATACATTTTTGTTTTAATAGTTTCATGCTTTTGTCAAAATCACGTTTAACCTACATAACATTTTATAATAAATCTTCTAAACCAGTTGCAAAGTGATTGTGAGGAGTGCGTATATAGATTACCTAAACTTAAAAGTTTGACGTACCTGTTGGCTGACTTACTTATTGGTTTAAAATATCTGTAGTTATAATATCAAAGTGCAAAATGCCTACGATAACATGGTGCTGCTGGTTGATTACATAGCGGAGAAGGATTGTATATTTTGTTACGGCGTGTTTTGTAGTACCATTTTTTTAGGGAGATTCGATTCTTTTCTAATGTACCTAAAATTTCACCTATAGTCCAAGATAATTAATATCATTATTTTGTTATAAGGCGTAGTCGACGTAACCCCTGCGCGGGGCTTTTTTTTTCTGTTTGTAGGGTTTAAAGCAGGGCTTGTTAACGTTACCAACAAACAAAAAAATATCCGTTACTTAACGTTAATTCCAATGTGATACCTTATTAACTTTACAAAAATATAACGTTAATTGATAACATTACCAATAATTTAACGTTAAATACAATTAACCTAATATACGATAATAACGTTACTGTACCGTTAATTTAGCTAAAACCCGGTCACATTCAAGGTTGTGTGTGGTATGTGAGATGCTAAGTTGCTAACCATATACTGACTCCCTCAAACATGACCTAGCGACCCACGAAATGCGTCGTTCGCAAGGTTTGTTGCAATTAACGGTTATAAAAATTAACGATAAAAATACGCAAAAATAACGTTAAATCTATTAACTTTATTTTAATATTAACGGTAACACTGACAAATGAAGGTAACGTTACGAAAATTTTACCGTTATTTAAAGCCCTGGTTTAAAGTCCTAACCTGTCCGAGTCGGGGTGTCCAAAGTCACTCGCTCGCTTCGCTCACTCTTGAATTCTAAGTATTTGTTGTTTTATTAATTTTAATTACCCGATTGCTTAATAAAAGGGAACTAACTACATACCTTACAAAGATTAAAACTAATAAATTATTAAATAACTTAAATAACAATAAACTATAAAAGGGCGTCAAAAAACTTTTCCTCAACGCTGTCAGCTGATAATGTGCCCAAGATACTGTACGTCGATTCTGTAAAATTCAGACGACAACTCTTATCTCACATCGCTATCCACTGTCACTTCGTGTAAGGTTCAAAATGACCTTGATTTTGTAGCCAAGGGAGCGTCGAAGTGACGGGGGAATTACCTTACAGAATGCCACTTCTTACGTCATCTCATACTTTATCTGTCAAAATCTCCCTGTTAATTTAGTTCAACTCGCTGACACGCTCGTAAGGGTGGCGCTAGTGTAAATTCGAATTATCAAACGGGTTTTTAGAATGCCAATCAAGAAACTCACAGCGGATTCAGATTCGAAGTTCTAAGTGTGGTCTTACAGAATCACACCGCTGGCAGCATAGCCACGTTGTATGGAAATACTTAGCCTAATTAATGAGTAATTGCGTTATGATGCAATATGTAACACTTCTTTTATTTCAAACGTTGTTTTCATATTGCCATGAATTTAAAATGAATTGTTTGTTAAATAATACGTTATCAATGAAAGCTAATCGGGTAAATATTTTATTAAGTGAATTATTTGCCAAACTTGTTTTTGTTAAATAATGAAATGTCCCATCATGTTTTTGCCAATTTTTAGTGAAAAGGCAGGATCCCGGATTATGTGCTAATAATTTCTATTTACAATTTAAAAACTTGATACTTGACCAGGATTTGTGTAAGATAGCAAAAAAGTAAAAGAAAAAATAGTGCGTGGAGTCCCTCCGCGCGGAAGAAGTGAAACTTCGTAATACTACACGCATGCGTTCGAGTGCCACGCATTCACTCTCGTTATTTTATTGAGCTTCTAAATAATATTTTATTGTTGTACACTTTTTATTACATAAGTTTATCGAGGTTATTCTACTCATGGAAATTGAGCGAAGGCTGGTCACACGAAGAGTCGAGGCATGACTGTTTGCACGCCATCTTGCGTACCTAGTAGAACTACTTAGTCACAAATCTTGTAATAGCGCCATCTCTTAGTGGGTAATAGAAAATATTCCCCCTTCATGAAAACGTTAAACTTGTTGGAAGTCGCATAAGAAGTTTCACTTCAACAAACATAAGTGACCGACTTCCAAAAGTAAAGTAATTTTAGAGATGTTCCGACTAGTCGGTAAAGCCAGTCGGCTTTACCGACTGCGAGGCTTTGCCCAATAGTGCGCGAGGAAAAAAATACACTAAAAAGATTACTTCCCTACCCTCGCTTAGCGAAGCTCTGGTAGAAAAGGGCTAGTGGGTCTAGGTTCGAGCATAAAAGTGAGAAATGAGTTCGAGGAACGTGAGCAAGGCGGTTGTGCGAGGAATGAGAGCAAAACTGCGAGGAATGAGAGCAAAACTGCAAAGGAACTAGAGCATCTAAGCTAATCAGCTACATTATAGGTAATGCTTACTATTTTAGTTTGTAGAAATAAAAAACATTCTCGGCACTATCAGCAGATATTGGTAGGTCCATCCTAGTTCCAGATAAGAGACCACTTTTTATCTTTTCATGCCCGCGGTAAACCATTTTTGCCAAAAAAAAAATATAATTTGTTTGTGGTCCAAGATAACATATCAATATGATTATCGTTTCGTTTCGTTTTATTATAAATGCAAAAAATCAGCATTTTTATTTACTATCCCAAGAGCGGTCACCAGCGGTGGTCGATCATACTGTTACTGTACTACTTCTGTTGAAACAATTTTGCATTTATGAAGTATAAAATGTGTATAAGTAACGCAAACCTTGCTGGCTTTCATGGCGCTGTACGTGGGGTTAGCGCACTCCTGGGGTGAGTACAAAAGACGTAGTTTATTACTGTAGTAGCTTTGTTGCCCATATAATATTAATATTATACATAATATTAAATACTGCTCGGCCATCTGTGCGAGCAATGTGCCCTGCCCACTGCCACTTAAGTTTGTCAATTCTTCGGGCTACGTTGGTAACCTTGGTTCTCTTGCGGATGTCCTCATTTCTGATTTGATCACACAAGGAAACTTCGAGCATAGCCCTCTCCATTGCCCTTTGGGTAACTTTAAGCCTTCTGATGAGGCCCATTGTGAGTGACTACGTTTCTGTCCCGTATGTAATTAATTAATGCGGTAAGTTGGACGAGAAGATACCACGCAACTTTCCGAACGCTGCCCAGCCGAGTCGGATTCAACGATTGACCTCTTTCTTGAAGTTAGATCTACCCAACTGGAACGTTTGTCCCAGGAATATCGTCTACTACTTCGAGTTTAGACTCCGATCTTGTTAGGAGTGGGTGTAACATGGGCATTTAACCTGACTTTGGTTTTGTCCAAGTTCATTTTAAGACCTACTCTTTCGGAGGCTCTACTGAGATCATCGAGCATTGTGCTGAGGTCTTCCATAGTCTCAGCTATGACCACTATACCGTCGGCAAATCAAAGGTGTGAGATGAACTCGCCATTGACGTTGATGCCTAGCGCTCTTCAGTCCAGGACCTTGAAGATATCTTCCAGTGCAGCGGTGAACAGTTTCGGAGATATGACGTCTCCTTGTCTCACACCTTGCTGCAGAAGGATAGGTTCCGAGGTCTGGTCTTGAAGTCGGACTGACATGATGGCGTTTTCGTACAAACACTTCAACACTTCGATGTCCCGATAGTCCAAATTGACAATCACCGTTGGAGAGACTGCAGTACAACCCAAGTCTCGATCGAATCGAAGGCTTTCTCGTAGTCCACAAACGCTACACAGAGTACTCCTCGGTCACCTTTCGGACTTTTATACTCTTCGGTCTTCTATATAACCTATCGCAGAGTATGTATGTGGTCTACTGTGCTAAAGCCTTTTCGGAATCCGGCTTGTTCGGAAGTCTGAAAATATTAAGGCTGCGCAAACCGATTTTTTCCATACAAACGAAGAAAGCTTATAACTCCACTGTTTGGTGTTTTACACCAAAAACTAAGTATGACATCAATTTGCCTCGACATTTATTAATTATTTATTTAATAATTTAAGCACACGTAATTACACAGGCAGACTTAATGTCATTATTTAGTAATATTGCTTATTAGAACAGTAAAAATAGATATTGGTTTCATATTTTAAGAATAATGTTAATGCAACATTTACCAATACCTAGGTATAGTTTATTTCTCGATAAGTTTTTAATTTATTTTTTTAGTTTATTTTGCAGGGATAAGTTTACAAGTTTTGTTTGATTGTTATCCCCAAAGACTGTTAAAATGTTTGTGTATGTGTATATTTTCAACAGGAAGAATATGTGTATTTCACTTTTTCACAGGGTGCTGTGTGGAATATGCATGCACTGTTTCCACGCCCACCGGTGGCGGGATTGTCTTAGCTGCATGCGTACTCTTAAATTACTATCAAATTTTTATGTTTTGTTTCAGATATCGCGGTAGGCGTAGGAAATCAACTCATATTTCATACTGACGGAACTGAGACAAACACCGTGAATTTTACTTACCAAAACCTCACGGCGTTAGCTTACGATCAAGTCCAGAACATGATGCTATATGTCGATACACAGAGCAACAACGACGCCATATGTGGTTATGATTTATCTTCAAGAGAAAACAAATGTTTTATCAAAAGAACTGGTTTTAGCATTCACTCAATTGCCTTCGACCCGGCAACGCAGAAACTATTCTTTACTGATACTAACGATAACAGCATAAACTGGATTTCATTAAAACCCGGATCTGTTAACAATGTTTACGGAAATCTTTTAATCAAGATGGATGACTGGACACCTAGTGATATCGCCGTGGATAGCTGTACAGGGTACGTTACTAATTACAGTTTCAAAATCAAATTCTACATTTCGAGACATTCAATAGTTTTATTCAATTAACAGGTGCATTTATTGGATCAACACACATAATAAGAATAATAAGGCGAGTATTGAGAGAGCTCGATTCAATGGTTCTGAGAGGAAGATTATTAATAAAAAATACGAAAACATGGATGTGATGAGCATGGTCATTGACCCACAAACCCGGAACATTTATTATTTTGATGGATTCAGTGAGGGTTACTCCTATGAAAATAAGTATTTGAATAGGGCATATCTGGACGGAGAAGACGAACTTATAATGTATTATTATGGAAATGGGCATCATTCTGCAGCAAAAAAATTGACAGTCTCAAAAGATTACTTGTACTGGGTGAAAAGTAGCGGGGGCTACAATTCCGTTTGGCAATTACCAAAGAACGCAATTAGAAACAAAGCACCCCATAAGATTGCATTATATACTGAAAAACAGCCTGCTATAGCTACCAACTACAAAATAGAAGGCAAATTCAAGGCCTTCAGAACTGTGAAGCTCTGTCGAGTCTGATACAAACAATTACAGTAACCAACCACTCCTTGAATATTGATCAGACAACAGAAACAGAACCGACGACAGAATACACAACAGAATACACAACAGAATACACAACAGAATACACAACAGAATACACAACAGAATACACACCAGAATACACAACAGAATACACAACAGAATACACACCAGAATACACCACAGAATACACAACAGAATACACAACAGAATACACACCAGAATACACAACAGAATACACAACAGATGTCGAACTGTTTTGTGTTCACGGCGTACACGTTAGTGAGACATCTGTTTGCAATTGCACACCTGGTTACACCGGAGAGCGATGCGAAGTTTCAGTCTGTCACAATTATTGTTTACATGGTAACTGCAGTTCCAACGATGAGGGACTTCCTACATGCAGGTAAAACTTATTCCATTCATTCTGATGGTTCCCTAGTTTAAAGTACTTTTTAACCATGATTCACATTTTTGCTATTTCAATTGTAATGCCGGCTATACAGGGAAGAGATGTGAAGTAAGCGTTTGTTATAGATATTGTTCGAATAACGGAACCTGTTTCTTGGATGAAGTCGATGAGCCAGTCTGTCAGTGTGCCGGTAATCACGAGGGATCACGATGTGAATCTGACATAAATGACACTGCAACCGACACCCCTACGGACGACTTAACGAAAAAAAACCTAACTCTAGCTGATTTATTGTCGCGTTGGCGAAAACCTTCATCAAAAATGTTTCTTACTGTTGAGGTATAAGTATATCTTAGAATACCTAGTTTTTTTCCTAAGCTGTTTTTAATAAGGTTTATATAGCTTGTGGTTATCATTTACTAATATATAATCTTCATTTTCACACAGGACTAAACATTTCCAAAATACAAAGTACCCTTCATGTAAGAACTAGAGATGGGCCGACTAGTCGTACTAGGCCGACGAAAGGGCCCACTAATCGGCTAAGCCGATTATTGCTTTCCATGATTACAGGGGCACCGACAATGTCCTTGGCATTTCATGTGCAACTAAGCCACTCGCATTGAGTACATCATGCAACGCTCTCGTTCGCACTCGCTGTGCGATACCTAATAGCCATTCCAAAATAATTATAGTTGGATAAAAATTAAAATTATATTACCTATTAAGATTGAATTTAAATTACTTAAATTATTGACTACCGAATGAAAAGTTCTGATTCCTGGATTATATAACACACTGTAATGCTGATAGTTAAGCAAAAAATATGAACAGTAAAAGTTATACTTTCATTTCCATCACTTGGACCAATTAGTCGGTGCTTTTTGCCGATTAGTCACTGAGTATTCAAACATTGCCGAATAGTCGGTTTTCCCGACTAGTCGGTACATTTCATTTACATTTCTAGTAAATACCTACCTATCTACGAACTCCTATAACATTCTGTGCAATACTTAACTAAGTTATCTGGCTTGCGCGTGTAATAGCAGGAACTAGTTGCCAGAATCCATACTAATCCATACTCCATACTAATATTATAAATGCGAATGTCACTCTGTTTGTTTGTTTGTTTGCTTGTTACCTTTTCACGACTAAACGGCTGATCGGATCTTAATGAAATTTGGCAAGAAGATAGATTTCAACCTGGGGAAGGACAAAGGTTATATATTATCACGCTACGACCAATAGCAGCGGAGCAGCAATGAAAAATGTTGCGAAAACGGGGAAAATGTGACGGAGACGAAGTTGCGCGGGACAGCTAGTTTAGAATAAATTAGGGTGAATTTCACTATTTTAATGTAACTGAACCTGATCAGCAGAGCTGTTATGAAGTGTATCAATGTGTATCAATGTGTGTTCAATGTGTATTCTCAGTGCCTCGTGAATAAAGATATTTCAATTAAAATTCTTTTTATTTTGTAGCCATAATGTAGCCTCCTCCGACTCACTCATAGACCTTAACTCCTGAGCATATACATTGTTTTTTAAAAACCCCCACACTAGTAATTTGTAATGCATCGTGGGTGCCTTTACAAACATTTAAACTCACATACACAAACAGCCGACCCGGAAAAACTATTTGTAGGCCATACAAATATTTGTTCCGTGCGGGGGTCAAACCCGTGACACGCAGCGCAGCAGTCGATCACTCAACCACTGCGCCAACCGTTCCGTCGCGCAATGAGCACACAGTCCAATTCGTACCTACTCTTGTATTATTTCCATGTTTTTTCGTTTCTTAGTTTTTTCTGAAGATGCTTCGTATGGTTTCGAATGCCTGCCACCACTACTTACAGACTTATTAGGGTCATGAAGCGTGACTCGACACTCTAGTGGAACAAAAAATTGACCACCGAACCAGTTGACGTTCGTATTTTCAAAGCGTTCTTTTCTCCGAGATGCATTTGCCCAGCGTTAGTTACATATTTTACAGTTAGTTACATATTGTACAACTCTCGTTTGCTACAAACAAATTCATCTGTTTTTCTAAACAGTCAACTTCTGCAAATATTTGAATTAACTGAATAGGTATTTACTGCTTTATATGGCAACTGAATGTCTGATCAACAACTGTCAATGTTTCAGGGTTTGCGTTCCTTTTATAGGCCAATGAAATATTGCTACACATGTGCAAACGTGAAACTATATAATTAGTGTTGCTTCTCGAGTGAATTAGTGCTGAAGCGTTGTTGCCCACCTAATATTAGAATTTCGGGTGATTCGTCTGAAATGGCTAAACACGCGTATTTAAATGTGATATCGGTTTTTATATGGCACTGCATGTTAGCGCCATCTAGGTGACGTGTGTTGAATTTGGTTTAGAAACGGTGGGTGTTGGCATCATCCGAGTCCGGACGAATTATGTTGCACGACCTTTCAGCGCCATCTAGGTCTTCTTTGCGTGTTAAATTAGTGAACTTTAATCTATTTATCATATTTGTTTGCATTTCGGAAGATCTTGTTGTGAAGAGAATCCAATGAACCTTCTCCTTTCTTCGGTGTACAGGATACGTGAGTTGTTTGATATTGAGGTCTAATATTGCAACGTTTATTGAGCACATGGCAGGTTCATCAAAATTACCATGGATGATAAATAAGTTGTATAATATTGAACTAGATTAAATAATGGTCTAAGCCTCCAAGCAGATATGTACTCTTGCTGCGACATAAGATTTCTTTTTATGCAGGAAAACAGGAATAAGAAACATAAAATACAAAAAGCGCAGGATCTCGTGGCGAAATAATAACAGCCACTCGGGTCGACCAGGATACTAGGTTGGGTTGGGTTGCGTTTGCTAGGCTTCCTAGGTTGGTCTGTGGTTGGGTTCATTCTTTACATACCGAGTTTCATCCGTGCCTCGCACGTTAAGCCATTGGTCCTGGCTGTCATGTCGATGTCTGTTGTAGATCTTTGACAGTCGTTACAGGTAGTCAGTGGCCCAAAAGTCTGACAACCAACCAGTCTGACCAAATGGTATTGTATTACCCAGTACTAACTATGTTGTGGAGTTCAGATAGGCAGTTGCTTCATGTAAAATACTGGGACTCGGCTGCATCCAGTTTGACTTTAAGCCGATCAAAGATTGCCGAAAAGGCAAAGAAAATAAAAATACAAAATGTCAATTTTGTGTAAACTGAGATTCGAGCTTTAGCTCTTCTAGTGTATTCTTCTGCAAGTTGCTTTGCATCGGTAGCCAATGTACTACCTGAGTGCACTTTGCAGGGTTGAAATAACCAAACAGAAGCGTTGAAAATTGCGTCGTTTAAATTTTTGCATTTGTTTGAATCTGTCGTTTTTTTATTTTATTTTAAAATTTTGCAATGCGCTAGGAATTTCTCCTGCATCGTAGGTGCATTTACAAACATTTAAACTCACATACAAAAACAGCCAGACCCGGAACAACTACCTGTAGGCCATACTTATATTTTTTACAATTAATATTGTTTTAGTTCCGTGCGGGAATCGAACCCACACGGAACAACCAGTCCACCAGTCCTCCAGTGTACCAGTTTTTTACCAGTCTAATGTACAATATAATACCAATCACTTCGCTTTAAATATTATTGAGAATTTTATGTTTTCAGGCGTAGGTACTTGGGGCAATCTTTGCATTATTTCCAAAGATCATCCAATACGAAATGTAAATGTGCATTATTGTAATGACAACATAGACAAAGTTGACATGACAAAATGTCTAAGACAGAAAATAAGAATGGAAAAATGGAAAGCACAAACGGAAGCATTAAGCAAAAAAAAAAATATTGCTCTTATTACGTGCTGTATAAATTAGCCCCTATCTTAAATGTTGATAAGTTGCTAATTGCTTAAATCATGGCTTAGTGCTTAAGATATGGATTAAATTTTTGGGGAAATTCAACAAATTAGGACTTCTGTTTTTTAAAACGCAAACGGGTTGCCTTGGCACCTTCATGTTACAGAGAGTTGAAAACCATTTTTTAGGGCTTGTACAAAAAACGGCGAATAGGCGCGATACGAACTCGCAACGCAGAAAACTGCAACACGAATTGCTGTGATGCGATTTCTTTTGGCAAGGCATCTCGCACTTCCATGGTTCGGGTAACCATTCCTTCGACGACCGTCAACCGTACTGAACGTATTTTGTAAAATAGGTCGTGACATGGATCTTAAAAAGGATCGTAACGACGCAGGAATGAGCGATGCGAATCAATTCACGGCCACGGCTGCTGGCCGTGCCGCGCGGCCGCACGAAGCTGGTGAATGAAGCGCCGTTTACGCGCGCACTTCGTATCCTTAACTGTATAGCAGAGGACATAGATATATTCTGTTGTACTCCGGGTGAGTTCATAGTGAGAGCTCTCGTTGAAATAAGTTATGGTAATACTGTGGCATAGATGTTGTACACATACTTATTATTCTGTGTTTGTAGTAGTGGTGTAGTAGCACAAAAAATATTAGTTTGTAAGTTATAGTTGTCTACATTATCGCATTAGGTGATAAACCTGTAAAGATAATTGTATGATGGGATAAATAAATAAATAAATTCGCAAGTTCTTGCGATGCGTCATGGAGCTCGTAGATTTTTACGATGCGACGTCGCATCTCAGTTTTGTGTAAAGCTCTAAAGCATATACAATATTAAGCCTTCCATCAATGTACAGTTTAGAGACTATTATGCTTGTCAAATCAAACTCACATTGGAATCACATAAAGTAGTGCGAGCGTGCTTTGTATCCCGATTTTCCAAGTTCCAAGACAGCTCAATTGCGTAAAAGTATATTCTGTATGGCGCCAACTCTGTATTGCCAAAATAAACAACTGAAAATGATTTGATTGATGAAATAATTTCCCCACTTCTAGGACACAGGCCTCCTCTCTATGAGAGGGAGTGGGCTGTAAACCACCACGCGGGCCCAGTGCGGGTTGGTAGATGTCACATGTCTTCGATGTTTTCCTTCACCATTTTTAGGGCGGCAGTGATGAAATAAATTACACGCCTGTGTTGGTTCGAACCCATGGCCTGCAAATGCGATGCGAATGCGATATGCGATTACAAAGTTACTTTTACGGATTTACAAAATTATTCGTCACTACGAAATGAAATCGTATCAACCTATTAAATATTTTTTATTTATTTACTTGCGGTGATAATCAACGATGATACCTAGTACTTACACGAATTTTGACTTCTTCTTTGAAGTTGCAGAAATCTAAATGGTATTCATTCACCTGCCGTTAGGATGACAGTTAAATTGGTGGAGTATCAATACAAACTAACATGTTTGACTCAGTTAATGTTTTATTTAGGTACTGAATGCCCCATTGCAGGTACCAGGGTAATTATTGATGAAATGTTAATTTAAATTTCGCGCCTTCTAATGTAATTTCCTAGTATGTTAGACTGTGTCTCTGGTTACTCTATACTTTATGATATAAGCTCTCTACTCTGTGACACTACGAGTAAAGTACATCATTGTAATTCCAAATTCCAAAATATAAAAGTTTATTCTCATATAAAACCTACTTTCACTTATTCAAAACAATAATTCAACAGGTTATGGGCCCAGTACGACTACCATGAGTTTTAACAATCTATACTCGCTAGCGTCTGTAGTTCTAAAAATATATGAAAACTTTTACAGCGCCTCTAGCGGATAGTTGGGTACTAAAATGCGCAGTATGAGTCACTATAGTTATCTATCCTACGTCACCGTGTAGTAAACTATACTACAGCGACTGCAAGTTTGGGCTTCATTTGCTTAGAATTTGTAGTAAGCACCAACACAGCTCATGGTACCATTGAAAAAGCTAACTATAGTATTTGCGTATTGACGGAACTATTGCAGTTACGTCAAGCGATTTAACTATGACAACTCATGGTAGACGTACAGTTGCCCTGAAAAGTAAAAAAGTCAAATCGAACAATAGTGCTCAGTGCTCAAAAATTGTTAAAAACTAACCTAAAAATAACGCACGTGAAACCGCTAAAAAGTTTTACCAGTGTTGAAAATGTCTTCAAATAACACGCTGGCCTTTATAGAAAAACTAACTGGCCGCGATAACTACTCCACATGGAGATTTGCCGTGAAAACATACCTCGAACACGAGGAGTTATGGGACTGTATAGAAAATCCACCCGGCGACGCGGTAAACCAAAAACGCGATCTTAAAGCAAAATCTAAGATTATCTTGTTAGTGGACTCTGTGAATTATGTTCACATACAAGAAGCGAGGACAGCGAAGGAAGTTTGGGACAACCTGACAAGTGCTTTCGATGACTCAGGGCTAACACGCCGAGTAGGTTTACTTCGTGAATTATGTACCACAACCCTCGCAAAGTGTCAAAATGTAGAACAATATTAAAACTTGTATTTGTCCGAGCAGGTTGGAGAGCAAGGATTCCTTTCAAAAAAGTTATAGCAATAAGTTGTCTTATAGAGTAATCGTAATAATTTAAGATTAATTTTAATCATTAGATTCTGCGCACACTAGGCCAAGTAAACGATCTGGTTGGCGACGATTTCCCAAGCCAGACCAACAGTCGTCCGACTGTGATCGCGAAATATTCGATAGTTGCAACAATTTGGGTAGTTAGAACTATCGTCTGAGTCGGCCGATTCTTGTATAACGGGCTGGTGTATACAACTCCACGTCCAAAGCGCGTATTTTGCGTACCTACCTACGGAGTCGGCCGATTTAACAATCATAGCGCCATATTGAACTAGCAGTTGACCGATAGTTTACTTTGAAGGCAATCGTGTACTACCTAAAAAGAAATGAGATGCTATCAAAAACATAACATGTACTAAAATTCAAGTCTCGCGAAGCAGTTCTTCTGCCGTTAAAAGTTATGAGATCTAATGTAATTTATTTAATAAATACTATGTCTTGGCAATCGCAAACGGCAATAAATTCTACACACAAAAAAAAAACTATTATCTAATCTAATCTAATCTAATACTAATATATACTAATAATAAAACTGAAGAGTTTGTTTGTTTGTTTGCTTGAACGCGCTAATCTCAGGAACTACTGATCCGATTTGAAAAATTCTTTCAGTGTTAAATAGCTCATTTATTGAGTAAGGCTGATCGGATCTTAATGAAATTTGGCAAGAAGATAGATTTCAACCTGGTGAAGGACATAGGCTATATATCATCACGCTACAACCAATAGGAGCGGAGCAGCAATGAAAAATGTTGCGAAAACGGGGAAAATGTGACGCAGACGAAATTGCGTGGGACTGCTAGTGTTATTATAGTTAGAAAATTAGGACAATTTAAATAAGTTGTTCATTATTATAAGATTACTAGTTTATGCCCGCGGCGTCGCCCGCGTGGAGTTCGATAATTGTCCCACAGCAACATACTATAGGGATAAAAAGTATCCTATGTGTTAATCCAGTTTATAAACTACCAGTGTGCCAAATTTCATTCAAATCCATTCAGTAGTTTTTGCGTGAAAGAGTAACAAACATCCTTCCATCCATCCATCCATCCATCCATCCATCCATCCATCCATCCATCCATCCTTTCGCATTTATAATATTAGTAGGATGTTACCGTGCGATGGACAAGTCATTCTATTTATTAAAGAAATTATAATAGATCTCAAAACTTTTTACGGCAGACGAACTGCTTTGCGAGGCTTGCATTTTTGTACAGACGCCAGCAGGTCATGCTACCCGAAACTATCAAATTTTACCAATCAACCTTGAACCTTATTTTTTTAAAGATAAAGTTGAAATTCTATTAAATAAATTTGACAGATTGTTGTAGGTTGATGAAAGAGCTCGTGGCTAAATAATAACAGCCGCACAGGCCGATCTTTAAGGTTAAGCCGTGCTTGCCGAGGTTGGTCCGTTGATGGGTGACCAATATTACATACCGAGTTTCCACCGAGCCCCAGAAAGGACGTTAAGCCGTTGGTCCCGGCTGTCATTTGTAGATCTTTGACAGTCGTTACGAGCAGTCAGAAGCCGAAAGTCTGACATCTAGTCATACCAAAGGGCATCGTATTACCCAGTTACTGGGTTGTAGAGGTCAGATAGGCAGTCGCTTCATGTAAAATACTGGTACTCAGCTGCATCCGGTTAACCTGGAAGCCGACCCGAACATGGTTTGAGAAAAGGCTAGGCAGATGATGATGATGTTGTAGGATGATATCCAGGCGTCTGTACATGTTGTGTTTTTGATCGGATATAATATTTACGCCTCTCGAGGTACACCTGGCTGGAGCCAATAACTGAATTAAGGCAGATTCGTTTCATCTCAGAATAACCTAACGAGCTTCTCTTAATTAACTTCTTCAAGTGTTCAAACAAAAAAAGACCTAAGAGGATCCTGCATGACTAATCAAAACGTCGAAGCATCCGTAGAAAAGTAGGGAGAGATAGATTTAAACAGATCGACCAGCATCAAATGAACTGCGATTGACAAACAGTGGTTGAGTAAACATGGGTCTAGAAGTATTGGATGGGCCAGCCGATCCAAAGTGTCATAACTAACGCACGTTCCTAGAATTTAAACGAGCAATATTTGGAAATAGCAGATTCAATTTCCTTGCCGGTATCGCTTCGATGAGTTTGTTTACTTTCTGAGCTTCGTGTATTATGTTTTGTTTGAATTTCATGAAACGAACAGAATTTCTAGGGTAGTAACCTTACGGATCTATCAAAGGTTAAGCAATGTTTGCACAGGTCGGAACGTGGATACGTGGCGACCATCTTGGAAACCACGTTCTTTTAAGGGTTCCGTACCTCGAAAGGAAAAAACCGGACAGACGCACAGACAGACGTACCTACAACAAAGTGATCCTATAACGGTTCTGTTTTTTCCTTTTGAGGTACGGAACCCTAAAAAGGAACCCTTATAGGGTCACTTTGTTGTCCGTCTGTCTGTCAAGACCCTTCATCTCGGAAACGGTGGAGGTATCGTGTTGAAATTAAAACCATATAGGTACTCAGGTCTTCACTCTTCCCTAGAAGCTGTGAAAAAACTAAAAAAAAAACTTCTAATTTAACATAAATAAAAGATAAGTACGGCCGTTTAAGCCGCAAAAACGCATAGGTACCTATATAGCCACACTTAAGGGAATCAAAATGTATAGGGTACTTTCCGTTGACCTCGAACTATGAAAGGCGTCTTATTAAATACTACAAGTACGGGGGAAAATCTGAAAAGTGTACCATTGTAATTAAATCATAAAAATATAGACTTTATATTTTAAAGTACGTAGTCAATCATCATTACGTACGGAACCCTCGCTGGGCGAGTTCGACTCGTACTTGTCCGGTTTTTTTTTTAGATTCTAGTAACTAATTCATAAAGTGACGTTTTGCGAAAGTAACATTATACGAAAGTGACCAAATTTTTCACGAAGACGTTTTGCAAAAGTGACGTTCTGCGTCAAGGCCCTTTGTTGGGACGAAGTCATTCGAGATAATATTTCGTATATCCTATCCTAACTTATAATATAAATGCGAATGTAAGTTTGTTTGTAACCTTTTCACGCCTTAACCACTGAACTGATCATCCTGAAATTTTGCATATACGTTAGCAGGTGTACAGAAACGGACAAAGGGTACATTCCGAAAAAAAGTACTGGTCCCGAAGAAAACAACTTATGATAATAGATGGCGCCACGTGTCTTTCATGTCGAGTGTCGATGGACCGGTTTAAATATCTCTTTTTTTCTCACATTTTCACTTCAAAATTACCACGCGAACAAAGACGCAAGCAACAGCTAGTCTTCTATAAAATGAAAAATAAATATCAGAATTATCTAAACACGTGTAAATAAAATTAAATTTAAAGACTGGGGTTTTATTTTATAGTTTGGAGCTTGGCCTGACAACTGATACTGATTTCTACTGTTATGCTGCGTCATCCCATGCACGCCCGTGCTTGGCAAACGCAACGGCTTAGGCCCCAAGATCTGCAAATAAATGAATGAGACATGCAATTTTACTTTTCTCAAACAAAATAAAAAAAAAATTCAATAACACCACTTACATAATCTTTAAATCCAACAATAATATTCTTCGCAAATTCACTTTTGTGTTTAGCGGTGTTTATAATATAAACTTTGGTAAAAAATATATAATATTAATTGGTTTATGATATCCAGACTATCAGATACTTAAAATAAGTTATGAGGGTTTAGTTTTTGCCGTTTGGTTACGAAATCCCAAATAATAACTAACGCAGCATAAAAAAATAAACATGTTATTGTTATAAATGAGATTTCCCGATTCCTACTAGTAATTACTACAGAACCGGAGCCGGATGTGGATGCCCTAATTGGAAGTCGCGCACCAGGCATAGGTGTATAGCTGCGACAGCCATTATTTATATATGACAGGGTACCTAGTCGGCCCCCCTTTTTTGTCAAATGGGAAATCATCTAATCCCACTCTGGGCTCAGGGAGTATCATACTTGTACTGACTAAAACCCAACCATGATCCTTCTTAGCCCGTTGTGTTCCAAGGCCGCGGTATCTCTTTAAAACAGTCCCGCAGCCCCAGCAGGCATCGGCCCTTGCGCCTCCTTGCGGTTTGCTGACTTCTCTTTGAGGCGCGCGTGAAACACGAACGCGCCGTCGTCGATACGGCCCGTCGTCATGAGACGGACGGACGGTAAGCTAGCTCATTACTCACCATCCGTAGGCCCGTAGTAGACCCGCATTAAACGCATTTAGTGATTTGTGGTGCCAGTATTCTTCTAGAGGTGCTACTGTTGATCTTGCACAAAAGCTCACAGCTGGTTGTGTCGTTTGTTAAATCCACGCTACATCTGGAAAATTCTTAATCGACTTGGAAGACGAGAGGAGAGTCGCTGCAGGTACAACTTAGTCGGGTGGCGTAATGCCTATTTCTGTCTGCAGGGTTTACTTGATTGAACGCTTCGAACCTTACCTGTCTCAGTCGGGGTGCCCAGTGTCCCTAGCTCACTTCGCTCGCTATTGCATTCTAGTTTTCCTTAATGTGTTTCACTACTCTGCCAAAACTTTTGCTCTGCACTTGTACGTAGTTTGCTTTGGAAATGCCGAGCATAATGTATACAAATACAGAGAATGTCTGTGATAAAAAACATTTTGCTCTTTAGTGTAGCGAGCATCAAGCGGTCCAGCACAAACTATGGGTGACTGTGGTAATTTACAGTTTGGTATTAGGCGTCCGGAGGTGTGCATAGCGTGGCTGCGGATCCTCATAACCATCTCCCATGTATTGTCCTACTCTTTATTTTAATCCACCCAGGGTAGTCTTTAACAGACATATTGTAGAACTCGACAATCTCACAGATAGGTTTCATGGACGGCTCTGACATCAAGTGCCACCTTCCATCTTACACTGCACATGGGCACTTGATGATCTACTAGCTGTTGTTTTGCAACCTCATCAAATTCAGGGAGATAGGTAACTATGCC
This sequence comes from Cerastis leucographa, assembly GCA_963082945.1. Classification (NCBI taxonomy): domain Eukaryota; kingdom Metazoa; phylum Arthropoda; class Insecta; order Lepidoptera; family Noctuidae; genus Cerastis; species Cerastis leucographa. Next base: position 5,640,196 of record OY720359.1, read on the forward strand.
AATGATTCTCGACCCGAATCAATAATAAAATGGGTATGTAATTTTTATTTTTTTACTTATTGACGGAAATCGGTAAGTGTGAACCACCCGTGTTTTAAACGCGGGCTGTCTGACTCTCGCCCCATAACCGCACTTCCACACATACAAACAATCTCAAACGTTTATTCGATAATTTCTTATTCCCTAAACCATGTTATGGGGGTTATTCTGAAATACTGACACACATCAACAACCAAAAAAATCAGCGTTTATCAATAATTAACTAGGTATCGTAACTTTAATTAATTATTTATATCTTTTGTGGCATCCTCCTGAATTTTGACGAGGATGCAAAACAACACCTTGTATTAACTGCATCGGTGAGTGAGCTAAGTCCGCGTGGTTGAGTTTTGGGCTTAACAAATTTGATTTTTTTGCCATCGATACGCTAAGAAAAAGACTTACATAGGAAATATAAGCCCAAGTAAAAGAAAATAAACAAGCGTTTTTTTTTTTTGTTGCTTACCTGCGCCACTTTTGTTTTTGCACGTGGAGAGTTGCAAAGTTGCTTATTTTGGCTAATTTGCAAATTAAGACATTTTTTTTTTATAATAGACAAGAAACTATCATCATAATTAATAAGTGGTAATTATTGACAAGTATCTCTTCTTTTTTACCTTCGCTAAAATTAAAAATAAATTATTAGTTTTCTTCAACAAAAACTACATAATGAAACTTTAAAATGTATACCATGTTTGATACAAAAAAAAAAATTAACATAAGTACCTCTTTTTGCGTCGGGGTTTGTAATAGTAGTAGTATTAAAATTTTGTGACTGTTCTAAACGTAGCATTGACTACCGAATTACGCCGTCTACAAAAATTATAGCATAGCATCTCTTTAGTTAACTCCATCAAACATAGAAATGCAAGTGCACCGAAATGCAAAACGTGGAGGCAGCGTGTGTTTATATGGCTGTCTCTTTCTTACGCCAAGGTTTCTGTAGTGAGTGAATGCGATAGAGATATCAGGTAGGCCGATCGCAGGCTACGCTAGTAGTAGCACGCGCCTCAGTCAGTGCAGTGTCGTGAAACGAGGTGGTTGTGTCGTTTGTTAATCAGTTTTTACGTTCCCAAATTACGTATTTACAAACTTTACCGTGTTTTATTTTTAATAGTGACTCCATTTATTTATGAATGACAACCTGAAACGTGATCGCGGTGACTTTTAAACAGTTTAATTTTGTTTTTCATTTCTTTACCGCGTTAAACTATTGTTTTAATTTCTGTGTTGGTTAGTTGGTGTTTAACCTTGTGTTTGTTGATTGACGTGTGTTTTTCGGCGGGAGTTTATTTTGGCGCGTATGATGTAAGCGGCGAATGGTGCCGGGTTTGATTCCCGTGTCGATATGGAACAAGTGAGGTGTTGAATACAGAATATGCATACTTCAATAATGATGGTGAGTAATTTAATTAATTGGATCATTTACAATGTATTTAGGTATTGTGAGGCGTTGTAATTGTGTTGTTTGACACTTGTCTGTAAAGTACTTAACAACTTTATCGATATGAGAACATCGATCACTAGTTCTTTATTAGTGATCGATGTATGAGAAAGATGTGTTCAAATCGAAAGCATGGTTACGTACGACGACAAATTATTTAAAACCAGTATATAGAGGATCTCTCATTGTACGAAATATCTATACAAAGCGAGGCCATGTTATAATTGAAATTTGTAGTTTGAAGTGTCGCACTTCTAGGCCAGTGATCCTAAAATTAATCTAACAATAAATCATTTCATGACCAGACTGAGACCGTGATCAATAGGTAAACCCATACAGTATACTACATTAAAAAAACAACTGATCGACATACCTACCAGAACATTTGAAAATCGAAACCTGAGTTCTGTCAAAAGCGAAGTTATTGGGAAACACGGACTGGCAAGGGAAGTATAAACAAATAGCCTATTTATTGAGCTGTTAATAAAGTAACGTAAAATCGTGCCTGTTCCAAGGAACTGATGAGTACTTCAGTACTACGTACCCAACAACGAATGACATTGGCGGGCTTTCGTTAGCTGAATAACGAAAAAAAAAAATTCGTGAGGTTCCGTACCGCCAGCTACGTTGCTAAAAAATACTCGTCAGTTCTTATAGTTTTTTAACCTTATTTCATTTTTTTAGGTTTCCGTTGCAAAGTGGAAAAAACGGAACCCTTGTGGATTCGGTCTGTCCGCCGGGTCTGTCTGTTCGTCTAAACGACACACAAGTCGTGAAAAATTGGTCCCCCCCCTCCTTCTAATTACTAAAGTAAAAGAAAATTCTGAAAAAAAAGGAACGTAAAAAACTTTCAACGGAAATTGGTTTGAATAAGATTTGATATTTAGTTTTTGAGATATAAGAATTTTTCATCACTGCAGCAGTAACTTTGTTTTACATCAACATACTATACTTCATTAATATACTCACATAATTATGTTGTAATGTAATTTTTACGCTATGTCCTAAGTTTATTTAAATATCTTCGTAGCAATGCAATTGAAGCAGAATGAAATCGATCTCAAATAATAAATTGCTTAATTTCCTTGAAACCTTAATCGCCGACAGCATTGATCAAAATGAATGCACTTTCCATACAACGTAACATCCTTTGATCATAGAAACATACTATTCTGTTTGTTTCTTCTCATTACCATTATTCGTTTCCTACAGAGTCACGGATTACCATTTAGTATTCATCTAGTTTCTCTCGAATGGAAATACCTGACAGTAATTAGGTACTTTTTTATAGCTAGTCTGTATTGATCCAAGTCAAGCTTGGTCCGTGAATGGGTGACCATCCTTTACATACCGAGTTTCCTCCGCGCCTTGGGAAAGCACGTTAAGACGTTGGTCTCGGCTGTCGTTTGTAGGTCTTTGACAGTCGTTACGAGCAGTCAGAAGCCAAAAGTCTGTCATCCAGTCTTACCAAGGGGTATCTTGTTACTGGTTTGTGTAGGTCAGATAGGCAGTCGCTTCATGTAAAATACTGGTACTCAGCTGCATCCGGTTAGACTGGAAGCCGACCCTAAAAAAGAAAAGGCTAGGTATCTACCTAGCCTTTTCTTTCACTGATATTCATCATCTGATGAACATGAAAGAAACTGCTGCAGCCACTTTCGATGCAATCAAAAAGACTGACTGTGACTGTAACATACGCCAGCAGGTTAAGTTACCCGAAACTGTAAAATTTTCCCAATCAACCTTGAACCGTATTTTTTAAAAATAAGGTTGAAAATCTATAAAAGAAATTTGACAGATTATTGTATCTTGATGTGCTGGTGTCTTTACATGACAACAGCTCGAATAATTAATGTCTACAAAACGATGCAGCGGCTCACAAATGTAGGTTATCATATTTGCGTTCACAAATGAATGAACTGTAGCTAATAATAAGCTGTAATTAGCTCAATAACTTTTAATTAGGTATTGAACTGAGTGAAGATTATAATAAAAAATATTATTGAAACGAATGAGGTTAACAAATTCATGGGTTTTAATTTTTCTGCACGGAGCCTAACGTTTTTCTAAAATCAAAGTTAGAGTTTCGGAGATTAGCCGAAAACAACAAACAGTGAAAAACGAATGTCTTCCTAAAAATCGTCAATTTCCGAATATTCTGTGAATTTTTTGGTCGCGGCGGGTCATCTTTTGTCATGGCATTCTAAAAATTTCTTAGATATAGGAAAGTAATAGTAAGAAGCTACGCTAAGCTACTATTATCGATCGACCTCGATAAGCGTGTGAGAAACAATTGCCTGCGCTTGCGTTCCCGAATGCGATCCTTTTGTTTGTGTGTATGAACTCCTTCAAGCTGAAAGGGCTGAACAGATTTTGTTGAATCTTTGCAGTAATATAGCTTATACATCGGATTAACACATAGGCTATAATTTATAAAGATACTAAGTAAAAACTTCTGATGCTGTTCGGTGGAGGTGATTCGAAGAGAACCAGAGTAGTCGACATAGCCCACAGAATCAGTAAGCTGAAGTGGCAATGGGCCGGCCATATTAGCCGTAGAACCGATAACCGTTGGGGTCTCGGGGTAGACGTGTTCTTGAATGGAGACCGCGAATCGGCAAGCGTAAGGTGGGACCCTCAGGCTCGGTGGAGCGACGATCTTCGCAGGGTGGCTGGTAGCAACTGGATAGGAGTTGCCGAGAATCAAGTTGAGTGGCGAGCGATTGAAGATTCCTATATCCAGCAGTAGGCTGATGATGATAATTACGTAAAATGATTCAATTCGAAGTTAGTTTAACATATTTCTTGATTATCACGACTTTTTCGTGTGCCTATATGTAAAATTTACTATGTCTAGCCTTTTCCCAACTCGCGTGGGGTCCGCTTAATGCTAGGGAGCAAACTGCCTATCGGTAACTGGGTAGCACAATGCCTCTTAAGTCTGGCAGTCTAACTTGCGGGTTTTTTATTTTATTTTATGGCATAGCCTATGGTTGCCATATCGGTAATAATGTACTTTTCCATAGTTAAAGAACTTTCGGAACCTGGCCCGGCCCCCTATTCACAAACGCTCGGATTCGATAAGTCGTATGTCTATCTTCTTTTCGGCATTACGAAAGCGAGCGAGATAGACATACGACTTTCCGAATCGAAATCGAATGCGAGTGTTTGTGAATACTGGGCTGGGGCTGATCAGTAATTCCGAAGATAACCACTTATTTAAGTACATCAAGACTCATAAACTTTAATCTCTTTTACTAGAGTGTAGAAGTGTAGACAAACTAACGTCAAGTAAAATTTCGAACGAGAACAATGCCAACAATATATTGTCATAAACAAATATTTCTTACGTTTCCGTACAATTAAATAATAAAAAAATACTACAGACTCCACAACGGTGAGATAAAAAGGAAGCAAGTATGACCTTGCGTACTCATTTGCTGGCAGCCCTGACCAGAACAACAGCGCTGTTTGTTATGCAATAGACACACAGTCACACAGATGAGAATCAATGGATTATTTTTCTTGGCAACACTGTTTTTTGTTTCCTTTAAGATAACTGAAGGCATTTACTGTGTGGGATAGGTGTCAGATGCAGATTGCGTGGTCTCTTTGGAGTTAAGATGACCTATGGGCTGACCTATGGCCGGAGACTAGGCGTTGCCATACAACGTGGCAAGGTGGCAACGCCGCCAGTCTCTTGGGCACTTTACCAGCTGACAGCGTTGAGGAGTTTTATGATGCCCTATTATTGTCATTGAACTATATTACTAGCGTATAGAACAGACACGCCGAACCAAAGATTTGCTTCATTTTTTGTAAGAGTTAGAACTAAAGTTCGCTGCAGCGCTAAAACAATAGTTATGTCGTCTAACCAAACTATTACAACATGCAGCGCTAGATCGCATAAGAGGGAATAGTTTTCTCGCGACCAAAACGTCATAAGCGCCAGGAATTTCATGGCGTTTACGCGTTTCGTTCAACGTAGTGTAACTGCAAGTCGTATGTTGTGTTGCAAAATGGCGGCGCCCGGCAACCCGATTCTCGTGAGCATTATTACATCGCGAAAAACTTTAAATCAGAGTTTTAAGCGTTTATCTACTTATTGATGATATGTCATACCATCACTTTTTTTTGATGTTCTGGAGTGTTTACGGCAGTCTTTAAGTATACAACCAGGCATTTTGATGTTAATATTTATGCGAGCCAAACACGACATGTCTCTGCGGGCGTTGGATACTCACTGGATGGTTGCAGTACAGCTCACCGCAAAGCGTGGCGCAAAATCATGCAACGCGTTGTCTTCTCTATACGTAGTAGTAATACCTCAGTGATTATTGTTTATTATTAGTTTAGTTATTTTATCCTATATAATCGTTTGTAATAATGTATAGTAAATTATAATTATATTGTATTTCAGAAACTGAATATTAACATAAATTAACTAAATATAAACTAACTTAAAAGAACAGGGGGGTTACTATGACGCTTAAAACATTATTGTTCCATTCCCATTCCAGAGTGGGCAAGAGATGGAGCTAGACGACCTGTATAGCTCCGTCTCTTTTTCACTCTGGAATAAGAATGGAACAATAATGTTTTAAGACGTCATGGCACGCCAGCAGGACGCTTAGGCGTCAAAATACTCCTCCACATCGCTGTCATCCGGAAACGTGCCCAGAAGACTGGCAGCATTGCCACGTTGAATGGCAATGCTAATTCTTTGCCCAGAGAAATAGCCAGCCCTCTGGTCTCGCGAAGTGTCAACAGAGAATGCGCACTTGGGCCCCATGACCTGAGCGTTTCGACCCCAAACGGCTCAAAACTGTAACTGCCATTTAGGTTACAGTATACAGTACCTAGTTAGTTGCAACATATTAAATAAGTAAATTACTAACGGAACGATGACCTTGCGCTACATTAAGAAAATAGAAAGACCAATTAAATCCACCCAAATTATTTCCCAAACTCACTTTTTTTATCAAAGTTATTGTGGATTCAACTTCGATCAATAATATTATTGATCGAAGGGATTCAATTACAAAATTCACTTTCATCATCATCATATCAGCCGTAGAACGTCCACTGCTGGACATAGGCCTCCCCCATGGATTTCCAACAGGACCGGTTGGAAGCGGCCTGCGCCCAGCGTCTTCCGGCTACCTTGACTAGGTCGTCGGTCCACCTAGCTGGTGGACGTCCTACGCTGCGCTTGCCGGTCCGCGGTCTCCACTCCAGGACCTTCCGGCCCCATCGGCCATCGGTCCTGCGCACTATGTGGCCAGCCCACTGCCATTTTAACTTGCCAATCCGCTGGACTATGTCGGCTGCTCTCGTTCGTCTACGGACCTCCTCATTTCTAAATTCACTTTACATTAAGGGAATTAATTGAAAAGGTAAACCTGGGAACATTAAGACGTGTTTAACGGGTCATAATTCACGACTGGAAAGCCACGAGCACCTCCAATACAATAGAGAGCCCCCTAGAGTGCTATAACAAGGTTCAATGGTAATATTTCTTTACACTTCTTTTATACAGCTGTTTAGGGCTCGCCTCCTTATTCGTTTGTTCTTGAATTATTATTAACTTCAATTTATTGGCCGTTATTTTTAGGGTTCCGTAGCCGAATGACAAAAAACGGAACCTTTATAGATTCATCATGTCTGTCTGTCTGTCCATCCGTATGTCACAGCCACTTTATTACGAAACTATTAGGACTACACCGTTGGAACTTGGTAGGTAGATGTATTCTGTGAACCGCTTTACGATTTTTGCAGCAGCTAAAAAAAAATTGATTAATGATATCCCCCACACGGAACTGAAACTAAAAAAAAAACCATCAAACCTATACGTGCGGGGTGTCTATATAGGTCTTTAAAAATTACATTGAGGTTCGTAAAACCATTTTTTTTCAAAGTCAATCTTTTGAAAGATAAGTATGTACACTTCCAAAGTGGTAAAACGTGCCCCCCCCCCCTCTAATTTCTAAAGTAAGAGGAGAAAAATTCTGAAAAAATATTGGTTTGTAGAACGTAAAAAAAAATCCTAATCCTCTTCCCCCATCTGACCCCTGTAGAACAAAAAAAAATCACAATGACAGGGAGAACCAGTGCCTTTCGGCTTCATTAAGAGGTGTTTTACACCCTTTATAAAGTCAGCGCTCATTCGGCGTCGCCGTGATAACTAGAATCAGACTTTTGTATGAAACCGAATGTTGCGTAAAAAAAGCTGAGCACAAACTTAAATAATTACCGTCGTATGGCCTCACCCTTACAATCGAACTAGGATATCCATGCATGCATGCCTATGAAATATGCAAATCCATACTAATATTATAAATGCGAAAGTCACTCTGTTTGTTTGTTTGTTTATTACCTTTTCACGACTAAACGGCTGATCGGATCTTAATGAATAATGAAATTTGACAAGAAGATAGATTTCAACCTCGTGAAGGACATAGGCTATATATCATCACGCTACGACAATAGGAGCGGAGCAGCAATGAATAATGTTGCGAAAACGGGGAAAATGTGACGCAGACGAAGTTGCGTGGGACAGCTTATAGTACATTTATAATTTTAGACGTAAGCGTGGCGCCTCGGTGGTAATCCAAAGTTATGATGTGCTCAAGTACCTGCATGCAGACATAATTAACTTTTCTTGGATCAACTGGCATCAGGCATCAGGTGTTTTCGAAGATATTTTCACAATTTCGTCGATACATTTTGGAATTATAAACCAAGGTAGTTGCTGTTGCTCGCGACTTCGTTCGTGTGGAAATTTTGATGTGGGTGTGTGAGAAACAAAAAATTGCTTATGTCCGTCCCCAGCATATAATCTATCTCCTTTCCAAATTATGATCCGATCACTGATCAGCCGGTTAGTCGTGAAAAGGTAAAAAACAAACAAACAGAGTGACTTTCGCATTTATAATCAGCCCCAACACAAGTACTATTGTAACTTACCGGGGCTGCCTCAGTTTATGTAAGACACAATGTTTGAGATGAAATAAACATTTTTGTATTTTTTTTTTTTGTATAATAATTGTTTGGAAATATGGATGCTAAACAATGCATGAATAATAACATGCGCGCGGATGCATATAAAGGGTGTAAAACACCTCTTAACGAAGCCGAAAGGCACTGGTTCTCCCTGTCAATTCGATCATTTTTTTGTTCTACACCATACCTGGGAACCTTCTAGTTACGGAGATATAAGGGGTCAAAGTTCCCACTTTTTGACAAGTATTTTTTTTAAATACACATTTTTAATGGAAGATTTTTACTTTAAACACCTTCACGACCCCTGTACTATTCAATCCGTCCATCAGCACAATGTTTTGAGTGCGTTACATTGAGTTCTATCACAAAACATGATTTTACACCCCCCAAAAAAAAGTCGTTTCCCAGCAATAATTTTTGCGTAAAGTTACTTAGTTTCATGTACAGAATGCTTGGTTGACGGCAAAGTGATGAGGTGATTTACACCGTGTATAGATGTTGGTTTCTCCTGCTATTTGTATATTCAGTCGTTACAGGTAGTCAGAGGCCCAAAAGCCTGATAGCCAGTCTTACAAAGGGTTATCGTGATCCCTAGTACTAACTGGGCAATAGAGGTAAATAGGAACTTCATGTAAAAATCTAGTACTCAGCAGCACCCAGTTACAAACAGACATGAAGATTTAATTTTGAGCTTATAATTATTAGTATGGATTTTGGAAAGAATAATAAACTTGGATGTTCAGATATTTTTCTACGAGAGTCTTTCGAAACAGCTTATTCACGGGAACAACAACGTAAAACCAAGTTTACTTTTTGCTGTACAAAATGCTGTTTATTTTGAATTTACACATGTTATAAATCATCGCTAAGTAAGGCTTTTGATTCATGTTATGGCTTCTTGCGACGTAAATCAGATGAATCACCAGACAATTCACGTTTATTGATGTAATTTTCGTTTATTACTTACACCTACGCTTTGACTTTCTCTCAAATGAAGTTATGATTGGATTCTATAGTGTTCTTGGATGAGTATGACCAGGTGGATGGTCGTGGATGGAGCAAAACCAGTCATCATCATCTGCCTAGCCTTTTCCCAAACCTTGGGGTCGGCTTCCAGTCTAACCGGATGCAGCTGAGTACCAGTATTTTACATGAAGCGACTGCCTATCTGACCTCCACAACCCAGTAACTGGGTAATACGATACCCCTTGGTTAGACTGGATGTCAGACTTTTGGCTTCTGACTACTCGTAACGACTGTCAAAGATCTACAAATGAGAGCCGGGACCAACGGCTTATCGTGCTTTCCGAGGCACGGAGGAAACTCGGTATGTAATTATGGTCACCCATCCACGAACCAACCTCGGCAAGCACGGCTTTACCTTAAAGATCGACCCGTGCGGCTGTTATTATTTAGCCACGAGCTCCTCCTCCTCCATTCTCGATTTTATGTATAATTAGCTACTGCCCGCGACTTCGTTCGCGTGGAAATTTTGATGGGTTTTAGGGTTTTGTATTAAAAATAGACGTTGGCCGATTCTCAGACCTACCCGATATGCACACAAAATTTCTTACAAATCGGTTCAGTCGTTACGGAAGAGTTTGGTAACAAACACCGCAACACGAGAATTTTATATAAAGCTAACTATCATTAAAAGACAATCATCACAGCTCCATTAAGTAGTTACCTCCCGCCCTCTTCGGCCGGAGTGTTGAGGGGTTAGCACTTACTATTTCTGTTTTTCTGTACCAGGCGCTAAGTGGGTATTAGCCTCAAAAATGACATGACTTCATGAAAGTCAATAGGGTAATATGCACTTGGACACTGTTATTGATAACTTGACTTGAAAGAAATACATTTTATCATCAATATTCTCCGTTCAAGTATATATTTATCAGCTCGTTCATAAAAAGTCAATATTTATAATGACCGTTTAGGTGCAGTAAGTTATAAACGAATATCGATAAAAATGTTGACTTAGATAGTGCAGCACCGATGTACACATTTACCTGTAACTTTTATCGTATCGATAAGTCCGTTTTGGGTGAGCCCGATAAGACAGAAGTCGCCAAGGACATATCGATAAAGTTCTGAGACTTGTGATAAGAGTGCCATTAGTGTGTTTTGTTGGTTAAAACAAATATTATTTGAAATTAAAAGAAATAAGTTTGATGCGAAAATTAGAACTTTTAATTGAGTTGGATGATTGACTATTTCTAGAAAGAACTAAATAAATACCCTTTTTCTTTGTGTGTTGATGGACTGCAGGTGCAGGTTTCTATGCAGGATGGGCAAGAGAGGAGGTAGGGTATAACCTGCAGAGGGTCTCAACACTAGCAAGATTTATACGCGAGTGGTAACACTTTCGCATCGACGCTGGCCTAGCATAGTACGAAGTTGTGACAGAATATGAGGTCAGCTTATACTAGTTTTCTAGTCACTAGTAACACTAGCCTACTTACTATATAAATAAACATGGGTGGACGATTATGCTTCAATGTGTTTTTTTTTAAGTGAAACTTCTTATGCGACTTCCAACAAGTTTAACGCAACCTTGCAGGGGGAATATTTTCTAAAACTCACTAAGAGATGGCAGTATTACAAGATTTGTGACTACGTAGTTCTACTAGGTACGCAAGATGGCGTGCATACAGTCATGCATTCGACTCTTCGGTGTGACCAGCCTTCGCTCAATTTCCATGAGTAGAATAACCTCGATAAACTTATGTAATAATTATGTAATAAAAATAATACAATAAGAAAACAACAAAATATTATTTAGAACCTCAATAAAATAACGAGAGTGAATGCGTGGCACTCGAACGCATGCGGGAGTATTACGAAGTTTCACTTCTTCCGCGCGGAGGGACTCCACGCACAATATTTTTTCTTGAAGTGTATTTTTCTCTACTTACATGTAAATTTTTCTGATAAGTATAAGTTTTTAAATGGTCGCTAACACTATCTAAAACACTTGTAATGGATAAATATCCCGTTACAGTGCTTTTGATTTCCAAATAATATTAGTAGGTTTGGTTTAAAATGGAGCGAAGAAGAATCAAAGTAAAAGTACAGATCTGCCAGAAAAAGTACGGGCTTCGCCAACCATCGCCTGTCTTCGGAGTCATTCATGCGAGTCGCGACGTTACGTCAGTTACGTGATATAATTAAAAAACAAGAAGATTAGGGAAGCGCACTACTTTTCTGGATAACTTTTTTTTTGTAAAATTAATGACATTGTATCCTCAGAATGTTATGCCAAGACCATCTGGCGGAAGCCTCTGTTTAATATTTGTATCACGGGGGCAATGGTCCGGAGCTAAAACGACAATGTTTTAAACAAGATAAAAACTGAATCAATTTTCAATAACACGACTACAACAAAATTGTTGTCTATTAATTTAATTCTTATTATTAAATAAGATTATTTACAAAAAAGTTTGGCTCCCCCATTTTGCTTAGTTCGTTTTTAGGGTTCCGTACCCAAAGGGTCAAAGTGGACCCTATTACTGAGACTTCGCTGTCCGTCCGTCTGTCACCAGGCTGTATCACATGAACCGTGATAGGTAGCCAGTTGAAATTTCTACAGATTATGTATTTCTGTTAATGTAACAACAAATAATAAAAACAGAATAAAATTAATATTTAAGGGGGCTCCCATACAAAAAAGCGATTTTTTTTGCTCGTTTTATAAATAATGGTACGGAACCCTTCGTGCACGAGTCCGACTCACACTTGGCCGGTTTTTTTTTGTTGTTTGCGTATCTAGTTACCATTGCATGCGTTTTTTACTCTTAGATTAAGCTTTGGATGGTTCTTAGTTCTGTCTGTTAAACTTATTGCGTTTGCCAAGTGATGTTATTTTTAAGGCTACATCATCTGCCTAGCCTTTTCCCAAACTATCTTGGGGTCGGCTTCCAGTCTAACCGGATGCAGCTGAGTACCAGTATTTTACATGAAGCGACTGCCTATCCGACCTCCACAACCCAGTAACTGGGTAATACGATACACCTTGGTAAGACTGGATGTCAGACTTTTTGGCTTCTGACTACTCGTAACGACTGTCAAAGATCTACAAATGACAGCCGGGACCAACGGCTTAACGTGCTTTCCGAGGCACGGAGGAAACTCGGTATGTAATTATGGTCACCCATCCACGGACCAACCTCGGCAAGCACGGCTTAACCTTAAAGATCGACCCAGGTGGCTGTTATTATTTAGCCACGAGCTCCTCTAGTTATTTTTAAGGCTACACGGTTTCTAATTTAATAATTTGACAAAGGTCTCGTTGGCATACAATTTTGAATTTCGAACAAATCACTTTCAATTAACCATTTTTTTTATTATCAATAGGCTCGCGCTTGGCCAGTATCTCACCTGATGGTAAGCGACGGTGAAGCGCGCTTGCCTGGAAGAAACCTATTCACTCTTGACTTGAAGACCCCCAGATTGGAGCTATCGGGAAACACAGACTCCGGCAGGGAATTCCACTCCTTATTATATTTGCCAGATGACCCGAAAGGCTGACAAAAAATAACATACCCCCTGGTAAGACACCTAAGGGTTTCGTATTCATCATCATCATCATCAGCCTATAATATTCCCCCTGCTGGGACACAGGCCTCCTCTCTATGAGAGGGAGTGGACTGTAATCCACCACGCGGGCCCAGTGCGGGTTGGTAGATGTCACATGTCTTCGAATTTTTAATTCTAGGACATACCGGTTTCCTCACGATGTTTTCCTTCACCGTGTTTGAGAGCAGCGGTGATGAAATAAATTACACAAAGTAATGCGCCTGCCTGGGTTCGGCTTTCTGCTTGTAAGTCGGGGCTTCACCACTGGGCCACCGCTGCTCTCTGATATCGTATTACCCAATACTAACTGGGTTGTGGACTTGGAGACCAGATAGGCAGTCGCTCCATGTAAAATACTGGTATTAAGCTGCATCCGTTTAGATTGGAAGGTCAACCCCTAACGTAATTTCTTTTTCTTCCAACTACGCAGTAATGGTATCATTAATCACTACAAAACCGATCACAAAGGATGTCTTTTTTGCTTAGAACCAAAACAGTGCAGAAATGTTGTCATTACTGCACTGTTTTCATTACTGCACTGTTTTTTATGTTTTATCTATACGAGTATAATATAAAAATGATTCCCTATTTCCCTTGGTCGCATCACGCGTGAACGGCTGGACGGATTTCGCTAATTTTTTTTTTGTTGTTTTTGTTATTGTCAGGAAAAGGTTCTTAGGTAGGTAGTGGGTGGGTAGTAGGCAGATCGTAGGCAGGTCTTAGGCAGGTCGTAGTTCGTCGTAGGCAGGCGGTAGGCAGGTGGCAGGCAGATGTAGGGAGGTGTTAGGCAGGGGGTAGGCAGGTGTTAAGCAGGCGAAATGCAGGTGGTAGGCAGGTTGTAGGCAGGTCGTAGGCAGTTCGTAGGCAGGTGGTAGGCAGGTGATTGTATATCTCAGGCAGGTCGTAGGCAGGTGTTAGGCAGGCCATAGGCAGGTCGTAGGCAGGTGTTAGGCAGGTTGTAGGCAGGTTGTAGGCAGGTCATAGGCAGGTCGTAGGCAGGTCGTATGCAGGTCGTAGGCAGGTGGTGGTTGGTCGTAGGCAGCGGTAGGCAGTTCGTAGGCAGGTTGTGGTTGGTCATAGGCAGGCGGTAGGCAAGCGGTAGGCAGGTGGTAGGCAGGCGGTGGTAGGTCGTAGGCAGGAGATAGGCAGGTGTTAGGCAGGGTGTGGTAGGTCGTAGGCAGGCGGTAGGCAGGTCGTAGGCAGGTGGTGGTAGGTAGGTAGGTAGTATATTTTATCACGGTATGACGGTAGTTGAAAGAAAAGTAGATTACGCACCTCGCTAAAGTGAGTTATTAATGCACCCGTGTTAATTTAGTGCCCTCGCCTACGCTCGGGCACCAACATAACACTCGTGCATTAATAACTCACTTTGCGCTCGATGCAACAATCTACTATTATAACACATTTGCTCGTAAAGGGTCCCTTATTGCACCAAGTTCAGTATCGTAATGTATCACATTATGCACTAGTGCGGTAATGTAAAGTAAAACGCACGGCTTATCATAATGCTCCGTCTAAAACGAACGGTACTTTTTTAGCAAAGAGTTTTTATGTCAGAAAAGTAGTCAACATTTTATGAATAAAATTAAGTTGGGAGATAAAATATAATAAATAAACATTTAATTCTTTAATTTAATTAATTTTTACCATAAATTACAACCATTTATCTGTAACAAAACACAAAAATATTAATTTACTTTAATAGTAATACTGGCTGTTTTTGTGCCTTTGCCTTAAAAAAAGCGTAAAAATTATTCCGCGCGATTTCTCTTTACGCTGTATTGTTTTTGTTTGAAATGTCATCCGAATTTTATTTATTTCCTCGCAAATGTGTTATAAAACGTCGTATGACATACGTGCGCTTTGATAATTACAGCCTCTGCTTTCTTGTAGGCCTCGCCTACGGCTCGGGCTAGCAATATCGCCTCGGCTGTAATTTTCAACTTACCGCACTTATATCATAATGTACTATTAAAAGCCCAAAGTTTTTGAAGAGAATTCACAAACACTTGCTTCAAACGTTTGAAAAAATCGACCTACCTATCTAAATAACGCAATGAATGTTTATAATATATGTATTGTCAAATTGAAAGGCATTGCCATTGGACGCATAACCTTACAATAATTAATTGACCAACAAAAATGATGCAACTCTATCAATTATACGGGGACTGTCTTTGTTATGCATATAAGGGACATTACTAATACAGATCACGCAATGGCTTAGGTTATTTGTAATAGTTGGTAAATGGTAACCCTTGGGAATACAGTGTGCAAGTCTAGTCTTCCTGCCCTTGTCCCATTTTATTTGGGGTTGGCGCAACACGTCTCTTTCCTCCATTCTCCTTTGTCATTCGTCATGCTATCATTTACTCCTTTTTCTTTCATATCAATTTTTACACAATCCTACTAATATTATAAATGTGAAAGTTTGTGAGAATGGATGTGTGGATGTTTGTTACTCTTTCACGCATAAACGGCTGGACCGATTTGGTTGAAATTTGGTATGTAGATAGGTTATACCCTGGATTAACACATAGGCTACATTTTATCCGAAAAAAAAAAAACTGCGGGGCGCAGTTTGATATAAGGTCTCTTGGCAAGCGCGTCTGGGGTGGCGTGTTCGGGATTGAGGTACTAGGAGAACATAGCTTACAAGGAGATAGTTGAGCGTGGAGTTGATGATTGATGCCCTGGCGCGTTATGTTCTTGGCGAGCGTGTCTGGGGTGGCGTGGTCGGGATTGAGGTACTAGGAGAACATAGTTTACCGGGAGATAGTTGAGCGTGGAGTTGGTGATGCCCTGGCGCGTTATGTTCTTGGCGAGCGTGTCCGGGCCGGCGTGGTCGGGATTGAGGTACTAGGAGAACATAGTTTACCCGGAGATAGTTGAGCGTGGTAACCTTACCTACCTACATTATAATATCAGAAAAATGAAGGAATAGGGTAGGGTAGGGGTAGGTAGGGTTGGGTAGGGTAGTAAGGTAGGTAGGGTAGGTAGGTAGGGTTGGGTAGAGTAGGTAGGTAGGGTAAGTTGGTAGGGTAGGAGGTAGTAGCGACTTCAATGTTAATCTGCTAGACACAAACGGAATAAAAACTAAACATATTAATGAATTTCTGAATTCTCTCAGTCTAACACAGTTGGTCACAACACCTACTCACTACACAGCATCCAGTGAAACTCTCATCGACCTTCTATGTACTGACCTGAGAGCAAGATATACAGCAGTAGAATCGTTCGGTTCGATCAATGGCCACTGTATTGTAATTAGTGAGTTTAACATTAAGCGCGAAAAATTCAAACCATACCTAGTTAAATATAGGCCTCTAAAAAATGTTTGCTTGGAGAGATTTAACAAGGATCTATCATTACTAAACCTGGGAATAATTTCGTTGCATGATACCGTTAATGATATGGTGCATGACTTTAACACCCGTCTTACTTTACTGTTTGATGCTCACGCACCAATCAAAACATGTACTGTCAAGGAAAAGTCGTATCCGTGGGTTACAGATACTATCAAAGTTATGATGCGTCTGCGTGACGACGCACTAAGTACTTATAGGAAAACAAAATCTGATTCTAAAAAAAATACTACAAAGATCTGAAACACTTGGTAATTAATTCGCTGCACAGTGAAAAAACTGCATACTTCAAACATAACATTAATAATAAAATTAAAAACCCTAAATTGCTATGGAAAAATCTAAAATCCACCTTATCCACCTTTAAACCTAAACAAGACCTTCCGTCGCATTTTACAGATCCTGACTTAATAAATAGAAACTTTTTAACGGTCCCCGGCAACACCGTGGCTTGCGTATCGCTTATTAATTATTACGAAAGTCATAAACATAGTGAAGCAATTTTCACAGTCACACCAGTTGACCAGAACGATGTCTTACGCACTATCTCTAGTCTCAATAGTAACGCCGAAGGCTACGACAACATTTCCTTGGATATGATTAACATGACCATGCCGCACGCGTTAAATGTTGTAACGGACATAATTAACCGCTCCATAATGACGTCAACGTTCCCTGAGCAATGGAAAATTGCCTCCATTAGGCCCTTGCCGAAAAATTCTAATCCATCCACTTTAAAAGACCTTCGCCCCATTAGTATATCGACGCCCCCAAGGAATAAACCTGTATTATACTATTACTGACTTTTTACTGTTATTTCATTTTCGGTATCTTTGGGTCGGGATACACCAACGCAATTTTTTTCAAATTTTTTCTGCGGTAATGTCCATCGGTTTTCCTTATAACACTTTTGTTCTTTGGAAATTTTCTATTTTTTATTTACTAGAAAAATAACGAAATACATTATTACAAATTAAATTCTATTGCTACATTTCGGTAAAGTAATATTACTGTAAAATATTTCAGCAAAGTTTCTGGTTAACACGATTACAGGTTTACTATCGTAAATTTTGTGGTAGACATTTTCGGTAATGCACTATTACAGTTATCATCCGGGACATAAATTTATACCTACCTATTTAAATTAGACGAAGGTATTACAGACTTAAGAGGTAAGCACACCAATAGACCTCGAAAAATGAGCTCCAGCACGGAATCGAGTGTTGAGAACAATATTTCATTATTTCCTAAAGTAGAGTCTCATTACACAAGAAAAAGCTCAACTCGAGAATATTTGTCACAAGACCTCAACATATCAAAAATGCATCGTTTGTACACTGAGTGGTTTCCACAGCAAAATTATGTTGAAGTTACGATGGTGACAAAACGTCAATATGAAACCATTTTTAACATAAAATTTAACTACTCATTTTTTAAGCCTAAAAAAGATTAATGTTCTACATGTTTTGTATATGAGCAAGCAAGTCCACCAGAGAACGAGTCTTTAGGAGAAAGCTATAGACGTCATTTAAATAGAAAAGAGAGAATTCGGCAAATTAAAAATGAAGAAAAAATAACAATTGACAAAAACGATAGCACGATTGCTATCTTTGACGTGCAAAAAGCGTTAAGTATTTCACAATCTGCTGTAGGCATTTTCCACTATAAACGCAAGTACCCTGTGTACAATTTTATTATTTTTGACGCCTTACGTAAAAAAAGGTATTGCTACGTGTAGCATTACCAAATCGCAAAACGAGGCTGCATAGAAATTGGGAGTTGTTTGTTGCAATTCTTAAAGAGTGAACAGGAGCGAGGTGTTAACAAGATATATTTTAATTCGGATGGTTGTTACGGCCCAAATAAGAACAGGTTCATTTTTACCTTATATGCGTATGCAGCAAAATCTTTAAATTTATCTATAACGCACAGATTTTTCGAGACTGGACATAGCCAGAACGAGGGAGACTCGATGCATGCCTGTATTGAAAGGAATATGAGAAATTGTTACCCTAGGGGTGAAAGTAACTTATTTAATCCCTCGAACTATTGTCGCAGGCGAACTATTCGTTCGGGTGCCAATAGTTCGAGGGACTAAATAAGTCTTTAACCCGAGGTAAACACTGCTTTTCATTTTGAATACAAGGAAAATAAAAATAAAAACATGAATTAGCCAAATAAAAATTAGTAAATCAACAACGTTTCCCGCCTATTTTCTTTTTTTTTCTGTGGCCATCCAGCTATTCAGGCGTTATTTTTCATTTTCATCATTGTATTTTCATATTGTATTGCCCAAATCTATGTTATTTTAAAGAAATTGTTTAAACTAAATTTTGAAGATTCTTTAATCAATACTTAACTTTAAGTTATTTCAATTTTACATCGTGGATGCATAGAATGTTGGAACAGGGTTCAATAAAAACCAAACGACGTGAGCGAAAACCTAAGACAGACGCTTTGATAGAAGATACTGTATTGGCACGTGCTTATCATCAGCCTCTTCCTATAAGCAAGGGTTGCATACAGATTTACTGTCTTTGTGCAATAGTGGAGCGATTCCACGGTATTACCACGCATTTTATGAATCCTTAACTTCTGTAGAAGAAAATAGTGATGATAGCGATGATAATGATGATGCCAATGATAATACCGATTAGTTTTTAATGTTTTTACTTGGCTACTTTTTTATACTTTTCTGATTTGTCTGATTTTCTTGTTTGATTTGTGTGTGTTTTTGATTTTTGTGATTGACTGATTATTGGAAACAAAGTTTTCATAGAGATCACAACTCTACGAAAACTTTGTTTCCAATAAACGTTGTAATTTTAATAAATTTTGTGAGTTTTCTTTAATTATTTCCTCGAAGATACCGATGACAAATTTATTTTACATTTTCGGTTTTCAATGATTACGATAATATGACTACCAAAAATTTTCTATAAAATATGGGTTACACTACTTTACCCTTATAGGGTTATTAAAAATTTTACCATAATAAGTCGGTAACTGAACATTACAATCTTTCTCTGTAACGAAAAAACACGTTTAATAATCCAGTAAAGCAATATTATGCCTATGATTTTTAAGAAATTTACAAGAATAATTCGGTAAGTAAACATTACAGGAATAATATTGATAAGTCACGATCCTAAGATATAAATACCCTAAAAATTGTATGCAACAATTTTCGGTAATGTGTATTTTGGTGAATAACTAATTCTATGTATATTTAATAGTTACACTTAATACTATAAACTTTTCGGGTAAAAATTAACTTTTCCATAACATAACAATGTTGTCATAATTACGTTTTGTTGAAGAGATATACCCGAAAAACACTAAATCATTTTTCCTGTAAAATTTGATTTTTGCGGTTACCGGTTTATTCCCCGGGGACGTCGATATTACCATGTCTATCTAAAGTGTTAGAGAAAATTGTCAGCCGCCAACTAACGCTTTTTCTGGAAAAAAATAACGTTCTACCTGACTTACAATCCGGATTCAGAAAACAGCGCAGCACATCTACTGCATTACTAGATGTTACTGACAATATTTTATCTGCCCAAGATAAGGGAATGTGCACAATACTTGTCCTGTTAGACTTTTCCCGCGCTTTTGACACTATTAATATTCCACTATTACTATCGAAGTTGAATTACTATGGTTTCGAACCTGAAACTGTCCAATGGTTCCGTAGCTACCTAAGTAATAGGAAACAACTTGTTGACCTGTGTTTGAGTGACGGCACTTCTCTTAGGTCAACACTTATTGCTATAGAGAGAGGGGTTCCGCAGGGTTCTATTTTAGGTCCAATTCTTTTCATCCTGTACTGTGCGGACATAATAAGAAGCCTCCAGAGATGCAAGTACCACATATACGCTGACGATGTCCAACTTTACATTTCATTTAGGCCTAACGAATATGACAGTGCCATTAAAGATCTTAACGAAGATCTTCAGCGAATCGCTGTTTGGTCTGACGAAAACTGTCTATCGTTAAACCCATCAAAAACAAAGTATATGGTGTTTGGCACTAGACAACAGCTGGCTCGACTGCCTCTGACTTTTGACCTGGAACTAATGGGCGATAAAATTGAGCGAGTCTATGAGGCGCGAAACCTAGGTCTCACAATGGACAAAGACCTTCGTTTTGAAAAACACGTAGCGGACTCGGTAAGAAACTGTTTCTATCGCCTGAAGGTCTTGTACAGGATGAGGCCTTATTTGTCCGAATCGCTAAGGGAACAACTTGTAGAAACTTTAGTTCTTTCTAGGCTAAACTATGCCGACACTGTGTACGGCCCTCGCCTACTAGCTCGCACAGATCGGCTCATACAAAGGGTACAAAACGCGTGCGCACGGTTTTGTTACAACATTCCCCGCAGAAGTCATGTAACACCCTACCTCAATAAGCATTCTACGTTAAAAATGAAATCCAGACGCAAACTACACTTAGCGTGTCTTCTGTTTGGTGTTGATAAATATAAAAAACCGGACTACTTATTTAACAAACTTAGTTGGGTAGCTAGTACACGGGATTGTGCAAGAAGGCAATGCGCGCAACAACTCTCGACTCACCCACATCAGACAGCAGCATTCAGAGGTAGCTTTCGGTATGCTGCATCCAAAGTGTGGAATAACCTGCCACCACCAATTAGGTTGATAAACAAAATAGACACATTTAAAAGACGTTTACGGCAGTATCTAGTGGAAGCGCAACGAAAACTCGATATGGTCGAACTAAATGTATCAATTATATGATGTTTGAACCTGCCTACCTTATTAACTATACAATTAGTTGTCGACTATGCTGCTCAATAGTATAGATAGCCGAAGTTAAATTTAAATTGTTTTACACACACTTGTATCCTCAGGCGGGTGGTGCTGTTGTGATAAACGCGCCGCGGCGTCCCTTTGCACTTTATAGGAGACCTGAGGCATAAAAAAAAAAAAATATAAAAAAAAATGCACTCGAAACATTATTACTTTCTTCAACCTAGTTATAGAAATATGCATTGCTGCATCATATGCGCACGTTTATTTTTGTAAACTTACCCATTAGCCTGGCCTACTTGCATGTGACTGGAACGGGCGGCGCGCGGCGTCGCGTCATGATGGCACGTTTCCCCCCTTTTTTCCACGTAAACTGGCAGTGGGAAATCCTGTATTTGGTCTGTTTTTCCTTTCTTTTGCTAACTTTTTCAGTGTTGAAAACCTATAAATATTAATGCAAAGAGTAAAGAAATACATCTCACATTATAATCCGATGACATTTATGTATTCTTAATTACCACTTACTTTTTTTATTTCCTACTATTCGTTTAAATCCACGCAAGTTTGGATTACTCAGTTCCTCTTCTGTCTTAATTTTACATTGAAGTCGTTATAATTATGCAGCCTATATAACAACCATATCGAATCGATTGGGATGACAAATAATTGACAATGCAACCCACACTTAAAAATTATAAAAACGTTGACAGTTTAATTATAAGTCCGTGGTGCGTGGCTGCTCGCAGCGAATGAAATAAAATGTAGTGTACGTTAGAAATCTGGCAACGTGCGAAACAGGTTTCTAGATCCTTAGTCTGTTGTCATGCGTTCATCCCATTTGTTTACCTTCTTATTTTACTCGGCACTTTACTTTGTATTATTATTGCGTAGTTTTATTTTTTATTTGTTATTATTATTGCTGTACACAATCTTATTTTATATAAGCACCCGTCTCACACACACATACACTCTGACACAACATATAAAACTGTTTTACGTCCGTCACATCACATTCGCAGGTCCAGTTGAAAACCAGCGTCAGGCAGCCTAGCTGCCTGGCATTTTGCTGAACTGGCCCTATTTGGCGCTGCCGTGAGGCACACAATAATTATTTTTCTTTACTGTTGTATTTTTTATTGTTATTAGTTCGATACACAATAATTTCCCCTTTTTACTTTTGTTTAAATTTATGAAGTTCTGGTTAATTTTTGTTTAATGTTGTGTGTACTTGTGGCATGAGCCAAATAAACTTATTTTCTTTCTTTCTTTCTTTCTTAGTAGGTAGGTTGGATAGGGTGGGGTAGGTAGGCTAGGGCAGGGTAGATAGTTAGGTAGGGTTGGGTAGGGTAGGGTAGGTAGGTAGGGTTGGGTAGTGTAGGTAGGCAGGGTTGGGTAGAGTAGGTAGGTAGGTAGGGTAAGTTGGTAGAATAGGAGGTAGTTAGTAAAAATAGAAAATAGTCTGGAATAGCATATAGGATACTTTTATCCCGGTACTGTGATCCCGCGGGACAATTACCGAAAAAAGGCGGGCGAAGCCGCGGGCAGAAGCTAGTACATCCATCTTTTCTTTGGTCTTCCTCTCCCAAGTGACTAAAAAATCTGCCCTTAATCCTTGTCTACATCATAAAGAAAACCTAGGTCTAAAGGTTTGGGCTGGGCGTTGATGAGTCAGTCAGTAAGTGTTTGAGTGTGTCAGGAGTTCAGGACTACTCCGTTTCGTACACAAATTGAGTAAGTAAGGTGTATTTGATAAGGATAACAAATAAAGCGGCCTCTTTTCACGCCTTCAATGTATCAACCCGGCCTTTTACGGACCACAGATGAACATTGCTTTGGAGGAGCTCATGGCGAAATAATACCAGCCGCTCGGGTCGATCTTTATGTAAAGCCTTGCTTGCCTACACTGTTAAAAATTTTCAGGGAATTTTACATAATTTTAGGGCAACTTTCGTTGCCCTAACATTTCTGTATTTTTCCATAATTATGTAATTTTACAAGGCGTATGTAATTTTACATATCGACCTGATTTCATTATTATGTAATTTTACATATATGTAATTTTACATAATTAAACAAAATGACGATTATGTAAAATTAAATTTATGTAATTTTACATAAAAATGAAATCAGGTCGATATGTAAAATTACATACGCCTTGTAAAATTACATAATCTGTAAAATCTCACTTATGTAATTTTACATAATCTGTAAATTACCACTTCTGTAATTTTACATAATCTGTAAATTTTCAATTATGTATTTTTACTTTTTTTTTTCGGTAATATTACAGAGTAATTATGTGTTTTGTTACAAATTTCGAATGTAAAAATACATAAAGTTTGTGTATTATTCATGATATTTTATGTATATTTACATTTTATTCAATAATATTACCGAATTATTATGTATTTTGTTACAGATTTCGTCTGTAAAATTACACAAACTTTCTGTATTATTCATGTTTTTTTTAGTATTTTTACATTTTATTCGGTAATATTACATAATTATTATGTATTTTGTTACAGATTTCGTATGTAAAAATACATAAAGTTTTTGCATTATTAATGATATTTTATGTATACTTACATTATATTCGGTAATATTACAGAATTAATATGTGCTTTATTACAGATTTCTTCTGTAAAATTACAAAAACTTTATGTATAATTAATGTTTTTTTAAGTATTTTTACTTTTTGTTGGGTAATATTACACAATTATTGTGTTTTGTTACAGATTTCTTATGTAAAAATACATAAAAGTTTGTGTATTATTCATTATATTTTATGTACATTTACATTGTATTCGGTAATATTACAGAATTATTGTGTTTAATTACAGATTTCGTATGTGAATTTACCACAAAATCTATGTATTTTTAATGTTTTTTTAAGTATTTTTCCTTTTTATTCGGTAATATTACTGATAAAATTTATGTGTTTTTACATAAGGAAACTGTGATTTTAAATATGGGCACGGTAAAATTACTTGTTGTTTGTGTATTATTACCTGTAAAATTAGGTAAGATTACATGTTATTATGGGATATATTTCTGTAAAATTCAATATAAATTCTGTACATTTACATGCTGTCGGTAATTCTTCGGATTTAGTTATTAGCCATAGTTTTTCTTATGTTTTTTAAATAATGCAGCCAGCAAAAAATCACTTGGAAATAGTCAATAACCGATCTAACTTAAATACACTGGTTGCACCTGTATTAGTAACAATCCACCCAATATTACATTTATTAGGATTCTTCATTAAATGGTGTGACCTCAATGCAAATTAAAAACCAAAAACTTCATTGTTATAATTATATATTTTACAAATACTATATCACTCCTGTAATATTAGGCGCACAGTTATATTATTCAAATGTGACGAGCGATTATACCCAGATCGGTTAGACTGATGTTTCCTAATGATTTTCACACAAGTATTTTGATTAATACGACTTCATTTATTAAAATACATAAGAAAAAACAAACAACTTGCCAATAGCAAAATCCTGAGAATTATCGATGGCATATAAATGTACAAGATTTGCATTGAATTCTTTAGATAATATTATCGCCTAATTACATGTAAAATGAACTAATTTTATAAGTCATAATATACAAACAACAAGCAGTTTACAGTTTGGAGGTTATCTACTAAAAAAACAAAATTCCAAAATAACAACAATTTATTTATTTTCGTACAGGTATATGCTTAAATGAATAATTAAATGCTTAGCTTATAGCATGTAAATGTACAAGATTTGTATTGAATTCTTTAGATAATATTATCGCCTAATTACATGTAAAATGAACTAATTTTATAAGTCATTATATACAAACAACAAGCAGTTTACAGTTTAGAGGTTATCTAATAAAAAAACAAAATTCCTAAAAAACAACAATTTATTTATTTTCGTACAGGTAAAGGATATGCTTAAATGAATAATTAAATGCTTAGCTTATACCTTCTTTTGAAGTGACTTCTTATACTAATAATGACAAGGATTTACTTTATGTTTGTTCCATGGTAGATGCTCCGGGGTAGCCCGCGAAATTCATTTTTTTTTTTCAGTTTTTTGCAATTTGCAGGCCAGTGCTAGATTGTATGTTGATAATAATATTAATCGCGTCTGTAAACGTATGTAGTAACAGAATTATAATCATCAAAATCACCAATACAACCTGCGAAGTTCATAAAGGTGTCAAGAATGAATTTTATCATGAAATAGTCATTCTTGACACTTTTATGAACTTAAGAGTGTTAAAACGATGATTTTGATGATTATAATCCTGTAACTACATACGTCTTACAGGCGCGAATTAAATTTTCATCAACATAAAACCTATCACTGGCCTGCAAATTGTAAGAAACTTAAGAAAATTTGAATTTCGTGGGCTACACTGGAGCATCCACCTTAAAAGAATGAGCCTGTATTGAGTGGAATTGTACCATTAATTTCGTACGGCAATTAGACCTCTGCTTAAAATAATATAATATAATTATACAAGGTGTTGTTTTGCATCATCGTCAAAATTCAGGAGGTTGTCACACAAGACATAAATAATCAATTAAAATTACGTTACCTAGTTAATTATTAACAAACGCTGATTTTTTTGGTTGTTTATGTTTGTCAGTATTTCAGAATAGCCCCCCCTTACGTGGTTTAGGGAATAAGAATTTAGCGAATAAACATTTGATTTTTTTTGTATTTGTGAAAGCGCGGTTATAAGCCGAAAATCAGACGGCCCGCGTTTAAAACACGGATGGTTCACACTTGCCGATTTCCGCAAATAAGGAAAAAATTAAAAATTTCCTACCCATTTTATTATTGATTCGGGACGAGAATCATTAGCATAGTTACTTCCTTGAATTTGACGAGAATGCAAAACAACACCTTGTATACACACGCAATGAAAAAACGAGGCCACGAGAACACGAGGCCTGCAGAATAATGTAACAACAATGTATCCGTCTTGGTTATTACAGTAACATATAAAACGATATAATTAAAAATTAACAGCAATCCCGTACATAAATTATATTATGTAGGTACTTCTTATAACTATACCATTTAAAGTAAAAAAAAATTTGAAAATATTTGTTACAGAAATAAATTAGAGATGCAACGGATAGTTGGTTGGCCGGATACCGGATACTGGATGTTTGGCCTGACCATCGGTCGAATATTCGGTATCCAGCCGCCGAATATTCGGCCGGTGCAATTATACCTGCATTTCGGTTTTTCAGCCCCCCTAGCATGACCGTTCTATCTCTATTCTACCAAGAAACGACAAGAAATCTTTTCTATACAACTTGACATTTCTTCTGGCCGAGCATGGCGCGCCCCATCGACTCGCGTTTCTACGAAGACATAGACAGAAATTCTTTCCATAGCAACGGGGACGTATCACGTGATGTTTATATTCCCTGAATATTATTACGTTTAGTTAACAAAAAAAAGTTGCCAATTGCACGAGTTTTTCATTTTTTGTGGGCGGGATGGTGTTGCTGCATCCTGGATCCAGGCCTGGATCTTTTTCGCGAAATTAAACCTAAATATTTTACATAACATTTCAACCTTTTGAACGTAACTCAACGCAACCACGAAACGTATTTTTCGTATTTAGTTTTTAATAAGACTAGTTTGACATTTGTCAGAAGTAATCTTTCTACCCCCAAATGTCAAAAGAAGAGAAAATATGGTCGTCATGCTCGACGTTGTAGACTTGTGTCGACTGAAGAAAAGAAACATTTCTTTTCTACATTCTTAATATCGCCATGCTTGGGACGATAGAAATATCTGTCAAATTGTCTATTCTTCCGTAGACATAGCCCGTTTCTACGGCGGTCATGCTAGGCCGGCAGGTGCGCATTGTGCAGGTTTTGACCTGTTTCGTAGTAACGTAGCATAAAGGAGAAAAGAATCACAAGTTGAATTGTACATGAACGAGACCTATGCACAGTAATAATAGTACATTACGATACAAGTGTACTGTCACAAATCCATCCATACAATAAATGAGGACATCATTTTTCTAAGGGTTTCTTTTAGGAATTAACAGGTCAGAACTGTTGTTTTGGCTTCATCAAGTACATACATGTGTGCCAAAGGGCGATTCTGCACATCATTTCTGTTTTTTTTTGACGTAGATATGCCTTACAGTATATTTGTATAATTATGAGTAATATGTTTATAATTATGAGTCTTTTAAGTAGCACGTAAATTATATAGTGCCTAATAATGTATTATTGATGGGTATCCGGGTGCCGTCTGTGCCTCTTTTTAATGATGGTATACTAGTAAAAGTAGACGAACCATATGAAGTTGTTTCAGATGAAAGATTATATGGACAAGTTACCGCTTTTCCAGATTGAATTTTATGAGTTTTTGAATGGTATTCGACATTTTTAAACAATATTCTATGATTACATTCTGTACACTTAGAATAGAGGTTGAATTAATGTCAACTCGTGGACTAGCAGTACTAATCCCAGGCAGATGCAATCTAAAATTGAGATTTCTAAAAGACTCATAATTATTGAAAATACTCTTACACAAAGGATCTATACACGGAAATTTAACATTTTTACAGAACCTGTGACTTTTTTGATGGTTATTGTACGAAATCACTGAGGAGAAATTCTCGCCACAATAACCGCATGTAAATGACATAATGTCTTTTATATAATGTGAAGTTTACTCATTAATGACAATACTTTATTCAGCGTGCGTCCTTTACGGACTTTACTTCCTTCTTTAGGATTTATCTTAAAAAACATACCTTTGTATAAATTCTAATGTGTTTTGACACTCCACTGAATATTCCATATTCAAGTTGAAGTAAGCCACCATCAATAGTTGTAACGACGTAGACAGACTCGCAGTTTCGCTAACAATCGTTTTTTCTACCAGCAAGTAATATATGTTTTCATTATCTGTGGGCAAAAAACAGAATTAAAACAGGCAATATAGGCTCCCAAATTTTATAATAACGTACTTACATTAAAAACCGGGACCTCAAAAACTGATCACTAGACTAGATAATTAAAATAATAAAATATTACCGGTAATGGTTATACACGCATGTCAGTCTCAATTTAAATGTATCGTATTACGATAAGTGGCCCTATTAGTGATTAAGAGTACAAGTCTCGGGCAGCGCAGTTTGAAAAGGGTGTAAGTTCTAGACATGGGTAGCTCGCGAATGAGAGATAAAATTGAACTAGCTCTTTAATTACAATCTAGCTCCTTAGTCGCTCAGTCGTTCACGGAATAGCTCACTAGTTCATTTAGCTCAACGGCTCATTGACTCTATACTCTGAGGCTTTGCGAGTTACTAGTGATACCGACGAAACGCCGACAGCGGCCCGACAATGCCCGAACTTTCCCGTCAAATCATTTATGTATCCCCCAAAACAAAAAACAAAAAAGTTTAAAAATAACTAGCTTCAGAAATCGGTGGCAATTTTTTTTTTTTGCACATGATTTTTTTCATTTAAAATGCCCCATATAACAAACTCACTAAATTTTGTGGCAGTTCACTAACTACAATAAAGTTGCGGCATCGTTGCCTCCTGAGGCAGCTCATCCAATTTTGCAGTCTACTACTCCAGTTCCAAAGCAAGCTTACTACAGAAACTAAAAGCACATTATATTTCATGTCCTCTATTGGTAAATACATACAATTAAAAATCGCAACTCAGAAATTTTTATCTGCACAACATTTAAAACAGTAATAAGTTTCTATCAATTTTTTTAATCTAGTAATAAACAATTAAAACCAGTGAGTTAACTCAGTAGTCAATTTGCTAGTCACCGGCATTAATATAGTGTTCGGTACAAAGTTTTAATTTCATTGCTGGATCGTAGAGTGAAAGTAAAGGAAAGTAACAATTTTGAAGGAGACGGTCCAGTTCATAGAAAGGTTATTAACCATTATCAATAATTTGACTTTACAGATTCCTTTACCTCTGTTGGTCTCATCTGATGATCTGATTTATGTTAATTTTTTGTAAGGTGTAGCAAGTGTCCTACCAGTAGGTAACATTATATTTTTGTAATAAACATAAGCAATTAGTTACCTTTTTTTCTTTAATTTACCCTGAGTTTACCTGACAAAATGTACACTAACTATTTTCTGTTTTGCTGTACTACGAGTAAACGAAAGTGAATCTATAAGGAACAGAAGTGAGATTTTTTCAAAAGTGTCTCTACGAGGAAAGTGTATCTACGAGGAATAATTCGATTGTAATGAAACTTTGCACGAACAATGACATGAGATATATATAGGTCTGTAATTAGTTTATATTGCTCCAGTTAATAGAATAAAAGAAATAGAGCAAAAACATATGATGTATGAAAAACTTAAACTTGCTGTATTTTTTTCAACTATGGTATTTGCAGTTACTTAAACTACTTACAGACATATACCTTATCCTATTGTAAGTACAAAGTTTCAGAGCAAACTAGCAACTCGTTTTAAAATGAGAGTTTAACTAAGTTTGTATGGAGAACCGAGCTTACCGAGAACCCTGAAAGCAATCTGTGTATTAAAAATCAGCTTAACTAAACTAAGGTAACCATTATCAATTGATAATGATTAATAACCTTTAAATGAAACCATGGAATTCAAACATTGTTACCTATTACTAATAATATGTTTAACAAATTTCTGTACGTAGTTGTGACTTTTCAAGTTAGCGCTATGTGGTACAGTGTAATTAAATGTCTGCTTAATACTTCCATTCAGGTATATTAAGTTTGTATGTATTTAAATAGATGTTTATCTGCACAAATACATCTAATTATGTGACAGAAAATAGGGGCTTCTATATATATACAATCTACCTATCTAATTGGATACGGTTTAGCAAAAATTTTGCAATACTTATGTCAACTGTAACCATCTAATTTTTTAATTGACGTATATGTGGTTTGTCAGCACATTATTGCTTATCAGTATCCAATTATAGTCTACTCTACAATATATATACACTAGAAAGGTTTCATTAGCAAAAGTGAAATAGATTTACCTGATTGTGTTACATTCTCCACAGTTAATTCCAATATTGGTACAGCTTTCTTTACTTTTAGGTCTGCCTACCAAATTTTCACAACGGGCATGTTTTACTGTGAAAGAATAACAGAATTTATTAGCGTTATTGACCAATTATTTGCGTAGCAGTTTTAATAAAAAAAATGTATCATCGCTTTTTGCATAAGGCACGCCTGTCGTATCATGAAACAAATGTTTGCCAGCCACAGCCAAAAGTTTTTGAAAATGTAACACGCAACGAATCGGTTAAGTTATTAAACCAACGAAAATCAAATTACGGCTTGGACTATTTTAAATTAAGATGTACTTTTCTAGTATGCTGGTAAGTACTTACGTTTATTTAATGGCAAACAACTTCAACAAGATCATTCGTCCACCCTGGACGTGAACTGAACGTGAATCAACTGCAAGCTGCTTCCACAATCCACAAGTTCTTTCTAAAACAATCATATTACGTAACGGTTTACGGTCTAAAGCAGATTTCACTAGATTTTTGATGCAAGAAACTTAAAGTATATCTGTTACTCACCCTAGTAGTACTACGGTGTGGTGTGAGCACAAACACTGCAGGTTAAAACTTGTTCATGTTCAAGGTTCTTGGCACTGGGGCGGCAAGTAGCCTCAACACGTGGCAGCGTGGGTTCTCGGTACCCAAGTACCACGTGACGTGATGTGAGGCACAGACGGCAGTAGCGGCCGCGTGGATAGTGCGCGTCTTAGACTCGCTCGCCGACTGACTGGAACCCTGGAATCAGCGCGTGGCGGGTGCATCCGTAAGCGTTGTGCCAGAACACAGCAAGCCTCCGTCGATGCGGGCGTCTCCCAGCCGTAAGCCCAAAGCAAGGTGGATGGAGGATGACTCCCCCATCGAGGCGGCTTAAAATTAGAGGTTATGCGCGCACATGCCCACAAGCTTCTCAAAGGTTCCTCGCCGCGTGGTCAAGCGATCTATGCGATGCGCGGCGAGGCAAGCATGGTGCAGGAAGGCGAAGCATGTGAGCGCATTCACAGTGAGGAGCAAGGTGGCAGGTCAAGTGGTAAGGGCCAACTATGTACATAGCCTTTCTCGACACTCGACAGTCATAGCGAGGCTGCCGAGAAGTTTAAATGGCTGCCGGACTGCGCTTTCATAAAAGTGTCAAGAATGACTATTTCATGATAAAATTCATTCTTGACACCTTTATGAACTTCGCAGGTTGTATTGGTGATTTTGATGATTATAATTCTGTTACTACATACGTTTACAGACGCGATTAATATTATTATCAACATACAATCTGGCACTGGCCTGCAAATTGCAAAAAACTGGAAAAAAAAATTGAATTTCGTGGGCTACCCTGGAGCATCCACCTTAATGGAACAAACATAAAGTAAATCCTTGTCATTATTAGTATAAGAAGTCACTTCAAAAGAAGGTATAAGCTAAGCATTTAATTATTCATTTAAGCATATCCTTTACCTGTACGAAAATAAATAAATTGTTGTTTTTTAGGAATTTTGTTTTTTTATTAGATAACCTCCAAACTGTAAACTGCTTGTTGTTTGTATATAATGACTTATAAAATTAGTTCATTTTACATGTAATTAGGCGATAATATTATCTAAAGAATTCAATACAAATTTTGTACATTTACATGCTATAAGCTAAGCATTTAATTATTCATTTAAGCATATACCTGTACGAAAATAAATAAATTGTTGTTTTTTTGGAATTTTGTTTTTTATTAGATAACCTCCAAACTGTAAACTGCTTGTTGTTTGTATATTATGACTTATAAAATTAGTTCATTTTACATGTAATTAGGCGATAATATTATCTAAAGAATTCAATGCAAATCTTGTACATTTATATGCCATCGATAATTCTCAGGATTTTGCTATTGGCAAGTTGTTTGTTTTTTCTTATGTATTTTAATAAATGAAGTCGTATTAATCAAAATACTTGTGTGAAAATCATTAGGAAACATCAGTCTAACCGATCTGGGTATAATCGCTCGTCACATCTGAATAATATAACTGTGCGCCTAATATTACAGGAGTAATATAGTATTTGTAAAATGTGTGCAGTGTGTTTAAGCAAATTATTCAATAACAATGAAGTTTTTGGTTTTTAATTTGCATTGAGGTCACACCATTTAATCAAGAATCCTAATAAATGTAATATTGGGTGGATTGTTACTAATACAGGTGCAACCAGTGTATTTAAGTTAGATCGGTTATTGACTATTTCCAAGTGATTTTTTGCTGGCTGCATTATTTAAAAAACATAAGAAAAACTATGGCTAATAACTAAATCCGAAGAATTACCGACAGCATGTAAATGTACAGAATTTATATTGAATTTTACAGAAATATATCCCATAATAACATGTAATCTTACCTAATTTTACAGGTAATAATACACAAACAACAAGTAATTTTACCGTGCCCATATTTAAAATCACAGTTTTCTTATGTAAAAACACATAAATTTTATCAGTAATATTACCGAATAAAAAGAAAAATACTTAAAAAAACATTAAAAATACATAAATTTTCTGGTAAATTCACATACGAAATCTGTAATTAAACACAATAATTCTGTAATATTACCGAATACAATGTAAATGTACATAAAATATAATGAATAATACCTAAACTTTTATGTATTTTTACATAAGAAATCTGTAACAAAACACAATAATTGTGTAATATTACCCAACAAAAAGTAAAAATACTTAAAAAAAACATTAATTATACATTAAGTTTGTGAAATTTTACAGAAGAAATCTGTAATAAAGCACATATTAATTCTGTAATATTACCGAATATAATGTAAAAATACTAAAAAAAACATGAATAATACAGAAAGTTTGTGTAATTTTACAGACGAAATCTGTAACAAAATACATAATAATTCGGTAATATTATTGAATAAAATGTAAAAATACTAAAAAAAACATGAATAATACAGAAAGTTTGTGTAATTTTACAGACGAAATCTGTAACAAAATACATAATAATTCGGTAATATTATTGAATAAAATGTAAATATACATAAAATATCATGAATAATACACAAACTTTATGTATTTTTACATACGAAATCTGTAACAAAATACATAATAATTATGTAATATTACCGAATAAAAAGTAAAAATACTAAAAAAATATGAATAATACAGAAAGTTTGTGTAATTTTACAGACGAAATCTGTAACAAAATACATAATAATTCGGTAATATTATTGAATAAAATGTAAATATACATAAAATATCATGAATAATACACAAATTTTATGTATTTTTACATTCGAAATTTGTAACAAAACACATAATTACTCTGTAATATTACCGAAAAAAAAAGTAAAAATACATAATTGAAAATTTACAGATTATGTAAAATTACAAAAGTGGTAATTTACAGATTATGTAAAATTACATAAGTGAGATTTTACAGATTATGTAATTTTACAAGGCGTATGTAATTTTACATATCGACCTGATTTCATTATTATGTAAAATTACATAAATTTAATTTTACATAATCGTCATTTTGTTTAATTATGTAAAATTACATATATGTAAAATTACATAATAATGAAATCAGGTCGATATGTAAAATTACATACGCCTTGTAAAATTACATAATTATGGAAAAATACAGAAATGTTAGGGCAACGAAAGTTGCCCTAAAATTATGTAAAATTCCCTGAAAATTTTTAACAGTGTAAAGTATTTAATATCCGGATTCATAATCAAAATATTAGAATAGAATAGAATTAAAACTTTATTGTAAACCAAAATTTACATTACGGTTTTACAAAACGAAAAAAAAAACCAAGAATTTGCAAAAGCACCACGACAATACGCTTTCGCACAAGGCCATCAAAGTGAATTTTTGATTAAAAACTCAACAAATACCATCGAGCAACCACCTTATTCACCAGATATGGCTCTAGCCGGCTTCTTTATTTTTCCTAAACTCAAATTACCACTTCGTGGCACTTATTTTCATTCGGTAGAAGACATAAAGGAGAATTCGCGGCGAGAACTGAACTCAATTTCGGAGAAAGCGTTTAAAAAATGTTTTGATGATTGGATTATTCGTTTGCGTAAGTGTGTCGTTTCTGAAGGTGCATGCTTTGAAGGCGATAAAATAACTTTGAAAGAATAACTAACATTTTGTGTATTATTGATTGTTTCCCGGTACTTTCTTGACATAGTAGTATATCATCCAACATCTATCGAAACATGTGTGCTACGCGTCATACATCATCATCCATCAATAATTGGTCGCAGGTCTGTCACTTAGCCGCACTTCTGTTACAATGATACATCTTGCAACAATGTTAGTGTTGTGACTTATACCACCGGCCTTTGTCTTTAGGTAACATCATGACTGTTATCCACGGAGGGTTAGGCAGCACACCATTTATCCAGTTACGTATGTTTAAGTCCCACATAATCCAGAGGCACATAAGATCGTGAAGATCGCACGAAGAAAGAGAGCCTTATACCCAGCAAAAGGTAATAAATTCAGGCTCTGGATGATGATGTTGGAAAGGGGGCGAGCCTATTGCCATCGACAACCGATCCTGACTTCGTGGCTGCTACTGAGAAATTTCTGACGGAAAAATCTCCTAGCAAAAAATACTGGATTTTTAAGTAGAAGTCAAATGGTGTCTGAATAAGATGAGTCCTAGCAGCCTGTGGACGGTGAGTAGCTAGGTGGACGGTGAGGGCTAGCTCACCGTCCGTCCGTCTTATGACGACAGGCCGTGTCGGTGGCGCGTTCGTGTTCCACGCGCGCCTCCAGGATATGTCAGCAAATCGGAAGGGAGGATCCGAGAGGGCCGGTGCCTGCCAGGGCTGCGAGACTGTTCGAAAGAGATTCCGTGGCCCTGGAACACAAATAGCTAAGAAGGAACATGGATGGGTTTTAGTCAGTACAAGTCTAACACTCCCTTCTGCTCCGCCCAGAGCGGTAGGAGTCATGTCATTTGACGATTTTCCATAAGTAAAAAAAAAAAATGTGTCCTAGCAATTTTTTTTTTTAAATAGCAATAACAATGAAAGTAAAAACGTAAAAAAAAACGGATTGTCAAAAGCTTAACCTGTTTAATGTTGTTTAAAATTGAAATTCTTGGAACCTCAATAATCTTATTACGTGTCTACCCTTGAAATTATTTCAGTATATTAACTGCATTTAAGTTTCACTTCTGAAGCATTTCGTGGAATAAAGTAATTATCAATGTTTAGCTTAGCATGCTACCAGTTAATCGCGTGTTCTGTTGCAGTTTGCGAAGGTTCGAGTGAGCCATCTGTATTTTAATCCTTGGCTTGCTATGTTCGTGTAAGGTCAGGTTGGTAATGCAGTTACCTTAAACTACTACTACTTTTACCTGTCCACGGAATATGTGCCCTAAAGTATGTTATTATATAAGATAATGGTGTAACAAAAAATTTGATCTCAATAATTATAAATAAAAATCTACTTTAGTTAATATAATACTGTTGATCTTAATAATTGTAAATAAATAACTGTAATGGTTGATCTTAATAATTGTAAATAAATAACTGTAATGCAAAAGCATTACAGTTATTTATTTACAATTATTAAGATCAACGGATCAAAATTGAGATCAAAAGATCTCAATTTTAAAATAGAATATTTTTAAATTGGCACGTTGCCTTATGTTACTACAGTGTAGACATATATGACGTTGTTTTTGTGTAATTGCATGAATAACTAAGTAAGAATGTCACTATTATTTCTATAATGTTAAGTATAATTAGAAACGGTTACTTACCATTTAATTATATTATTTTAATTTTAATATGTATATTGCTGTGCCCTAACAGGGTCTATATTGTACTTAGCTCTAAGCATTTTTGTAACACCCTATAAACACTATAGAATGCAAATAAATTGAATATGAATATGAATACTTGCATTGTGGTTTTAAAGAAATAGCGAACTGACAATTGAAAGGCTCTCATTGGTTGGTTCAAATGTACCTTGCATGTTTCGGTTCCTTGCCTCGTATTATTTCGGATGCAATGGCAAACAAAAATGCATCTCATCATCATCATTTGAGCCGAAAGACGTCCACTGCTGGACATAGCCCCCAAGTGTCGCCACATTGACCGGTCCCGTGCAACTCGCATCCAGCGGATCCCCGCAACCTCCAACAGGTCATCGGTCCACCTAGTGGGAGGCCTTTCAACGCATCGTTTTTCGGTTCGCTGTCGCCATTCCAGAACAGAATTAATATTATGTTTATATTTATATTTGTCACTGGAATGAAATGATGACAAAAAAGCAAAAAAAAACATAAACATGTGTTTCAGTAACGGCGCACTAATAAACGCATAATCATACGAACAAATTACTCAGAATTTTACTTAATTATAGACTAGCTTTTTATTCATCTTATTCATCATTATTCACTTGCCCTTATCCCATTTATTTGGGGTCGGCGCAGCATGTCTTCTTCTTCCATACTTCTCTGTTACTTGTCATCTCATGAGACACCTCCTTTCTTGCCATATCATCCTTTACATAGTCCATCAATCGTTTCTTTGGTCTTCCTCTACTCTTACAACCATCCTCATTCATACTCATAACTTTCCTCACGACATTTTCCTCATTCCTGCGCATCACATGCCATACCACGACAACCGATTACCACACATCTTTTCAGTCACCGGCGCCACTTTCAGACTTCCTCTTGTGACTACATTTCTTATTTTATCTACTCGCGTATCACCACACATCCTCCTTAGCATTCTCATCTGAGCCACATGCAAATGCCTTATTATTTTTAAATAAAGAATAGACACCATGTTCTTTTCTATAAAAAAAACAACTGTCTTTCACTGCTACCAAACGAACCCAGCCTTTTACGAAGCAAACCGTTTCTCTAGTTGAACAATGCCCAAATACCTTGAAAAAAAGTTAACCACTATCACCAACAAACAGGTCTTATTACGGCTAGTTATCCACGGTAGAGTAACCACGAATCATTTCTCTATCGCGTTCGATTTCACTTCATTCTCCCGCGGCGCGTGCGTCGATTCGCAGACCGTACGGAGTGAAATGTGTATGAAAAACCATTGTTACTCTCATTAATGTGTGAAATCAAATGCTGATCGATCTTATAAATATGTTCTGTGTTTTTGAAGTGAATACTTCTTTAGCGGCGGCGGCGTTGTGCATTTTTGTGATGGGTAAAAAATGTTAAACTCGCGTCAGATCGTGAAATTAGGTTACGAAGGAATTTGAACTTTATGACATCTGTCTTTTTGAGTTTGGGTTTCCAAAACTGTATAATTATCTTATGCATAAACAAAACCTTCGGTTTCTCCAAAGAGGTAAAATTCGTAAAACAATTTGTAATAGTTCTGAAGTGTTATAGTACGTTGTTGATAGTACTTTTATACAATTAAAGCGATTAATGCAAAATTATTCCCTAACCATTCCAAAATATCAAAAATGCACAACGTTAATATTCAAGTTTTCACTTCTGCCGTCACTCTCGGAGTGCAACCCGTTTTTTTTTCTTTACAAGCACTTTAGGTGTAGGTAGATATAGTTTGCGCCTTTGCACAATGTTTGCTAATGTTTTTATTTCTCTTTGGTCTAGTGGTCCCAATCGACTTTTGAGCATGTATGTGGTGGCTTAGATTCTCAGTTTGGGTCAAGGGTTTATTGGGGTTTTCCTGACATTAGATTTTCTCTCAAGCAGCGCAAAGTCTGGATTCTTACCCGGTTGATGGCAATAGGCTCTCTTCGTCTCATTTCATGAGACTTAAACATAACTGGCGAAATACGAATTATAGGTACTATTAGGCATACTTCTGTCTATTTTTTTTTTTACTGTTTGGAGATTTATACTCTACTAGCTTTCTTTTGCGATTCAGGCTGCGTTACTGGCACAATAGAAAAGATAATTAGCAGCATAGTCGGTGTACAGATATTTTAATAATTGCCAGTCAGTCCCCAGCGACCTTTAGTCAATTACTTTCGGTTCAATGGCTCGGAGAAGTTGTGAAAGACATCGTCATCGATATATTATCTATATTGTATATAAATAGTCGAATGCAATTAGATAATAAGGTGGAACGAAGTTTATATAGTGCCTGGATTTTCATGGGACTTTTTTTATTGAGTTCCTAGAGATATGGAAAAGAAAGTTTAAAAAAAATCGCCATTGACACCTTTTTTTTTCTTTTTTTTATTTCCTTTCGAATATTTTTTTTTCGTTAATGTATAATTTGAAATTTGCCGAATTTATACCGTGGCGGAATAGTGTGACCTCTGGGCATCCTGTAAACTCCAATTTGGTCATCGCGACTGCTGAGCATGAGGTCCAGGGTTCGATTCCCAGGTCGAGCAAAGTGTTTTTGGGTTTTTCAACCAGGAATTTTTCAGTACCAGCCACGAAAGGCGAAACGTGGGTGTACTTAATTAGGCACACCTCTGTCTAACTCTTCGGGGATTATGTTGTTATCTATACTATACAGGGTGTAACGGAAAGGGTATATACATCCTTAAGGGTGTGCTACAGACCATCAACGTGAACAAGTTTCGAAACAAAAAAAAAATTTTGCAGCAAAAAAAAATATCAGCTG
This sequence comes from Cerastis leucographa, assembly GCA_963082945.1. Taxonomy (NCBI): domain Eukaryota; kingdom Metazoa; phylum Arthropoda; class Insecta; order Lepidoptera; family Noctuidae; genus Cerastis; species Cerastis leucographa. The sequence goes on from OY720359.1 coordinate 5,679,065, forward strand.
CCTATACATTTGGGTCGAATAGGTATTGTCATTTTCTATGGGGCAGCAGATATTTTTTTTGCTGAAAAACATGTTTTATGATGAGAAACATGTTCAGTTTGATGGTGTGTAGCACACCCTTAAGGATGTATATACCCTTTCCGTTACACCCTGTATAATATTATAAACTTGAACGCGCTAATCTCAGGAACTACAGATCCGATTTCAAAACTTCTTGCAGTGTTAGATAGCCCATTTATCGAGGAAGTTTAAAGGCTATATCATCACGCTACGACCAATAGGAGCGGGCCAGCAATGTTTTTTTTTTGCTAAAACGGGGAAAATGAGACGCAGACGAAGTTGCGCTGGACTGCTAGTGTGTAATATTTGCCATAGAACTAAGCACTGGACACGTGTAAACGAACTCCAATAACAGAAACGTCACAAGTTTCCATTTACAAAACATTAGTCTATTTGCTCTTAAAACGCTTGTAAATCACAAAAGAGCCGACACTTAGACACACGATAATTACTTCCCATTGACTGAGAATCAATAGCATACTAAAATAGTCTTTGTTTACATGCAGGGTTGCTAGATCGAGTTTCTGAAAATTCAACATTTTCAAAAAAAAAAAATTATATAAATTCTTAGGAGCTCGAAATAATCCTAAGGCAAAGTGTTATTGGAATTACCATCAGGAGTTTCTCAGAGTAGCAGCCGCGGAGTCTGGATTTGTGCCCGGTTGATGGCAATTGGCCCTCCCCCTATTACATGAAACTTAACATGACAGGCGAAATTTGGGTTTATTTTAATTTATTTTATTTTATTTATTTTTATTGGTCCACCAACAATTGTCCACACTGGTTTTATGCTTAAGGTAACATGCAAACGTTAATTACATCAGTGTAACAATCACTTAAAGGTAAACACCGCATGCATAATGAAGTTGTACAAGAAAAGAAAAGATAAATTAAATTAAACTAATCTAGTTTTAAGTTACTAGTATCTAAAAACTTAATTAAAAACAAATAATTGCATAATAAATAGGAACATTTCTGCCTTACCCTTTTAAAATTACAGGCGTATATTAATTATGTTACGTTATTATTTCAAATTACTAACTCGGCTTTAAAATGTCTCTTGACTTTAAAAATTTTACCTTACTTCAAAATGTCTCCTAAATTACTTTTTTCCCCCAAGAAAGGGAAAAAATCTACCAAAACAGGTAACATACTATTGTTACACAAGTTAGTGAACTTGACAGTTTTCGAGGCCGAGACCCCACGTGACACAGATGTTTGACTAAAAACGGAGACATTATGGTAATTTGACACAAACGACATATTTTTGCATATTTGTTTGACTGCTTTGTTAATCTAGTGGTCGTTAACACAACTGCTGAGCTTGGGTTCAATTCCCAGGTTCCAATTGTAAACGACATTAAACAGGTAAAACTTTTGACAACCCGTTTTTTTTTTTTTTTTTACTTCTCTATCATTGTTGTTGCTATTAAAAATACACTTCTGCTAGAGCACATCTTAGTCAGACACCATTTGACTTCGATTTCAAATTCCAGTAATTTTTTCCGATCATATGCTAGGGGATTTTTCCTTCAGGCATTTATCAGTAGCAGCCACGGAGTCCGGATCTGTTGTCGATGGCAATAGGCTCGCCCCCATCCATCATCATCATCCACAGCTGAATTTACCCATTGTTGGGTATAGGGTTGATGGCACTAGGCTCGCCCTCATAACACTTTTAATGCATTATATATACGTCTTTTTTTTGTGATTTTAAAATATCGCGGAAAACGAATGTTCACCGGTTTTTTTTATTCATGTATTTCAAAAAAGACCTGCGTACTTCGGAACGTCTTCCCCCGTTCGTAACCATAATTTTCTTTACCTCCAAATTGAAACTATACTTAAATATTGGTGGACGAGTTTCAAGACGTTAGACTTTTTTTTAGCATATTTCCTGCTCCGTAAAAATCTTTTATCCTAATTCCGATATCTGCAATAGTTTCTAAGATATTTTTTTTATTACAATAAACAAAACCCTCTATTTGTTTATTTTTTATCGGTTTATAACCTTTGCAATTTTATGCGAGACTTCAACTTTTTCAAAAACTTTCGAGATGAAATTACGAATCGAATGATACCTTTTTTTACGGATCGGAAATCTTCAAATTATGTCCCGCTCTGGGCGGAGCGGAATAGTGTCAGACTTGTACTGATTTAAACCTATTCATGTTCCCTTTGTGTTCCAGGGCCACGGTATCTCTTTCGAACAGGCCCGCAGCCCTGGCAGGCATCGGCCCTCTCGGACCCCTTCCGATTTGCTGACATGTCCTTACCATTTACAATGTGTATATACAAGGGCGAACCAGATTATTTATATTATATTACTATTCATAATCTATAGAAACAAAAATTGACAATCGAATGACACCTTGATCATAATTTTCAGAGTTGGCGAACTTGAATTCGAGAACATCGCACATGTTGACTAGAGTAATAGTTTACATAGACAGTCTGTATCTTGGGGAATGGTTTAAAAATTCTTTAACGACATATCACGTTGAGCAAAATATGGGCATTTTTGTGTCTCTTCTATATATACTCGTACCTCGATATTGTGATAACCGAAGACAAAAGAAAAATTGAAGTGTTGTTCGGAGACTGATTGGAATAACCTTGAGAAGCTCTTAGCGAAATTCGATTTTATACGACGGAATGTAGGTTTTTTTGAAGATCAATGTCTTAGCATTTGTTAGTTGAAGTAGTAATTTAGTTCAGTATCATCCATGTTCATGGGCTAAAGTGTTGTATACAAGGTGTTGTTTTGCAACCTCGTCAAATTCAAGGAGGTAACTATGCTAATAATTCTCGTCCCGAATCAATAATAAAATGTTTAGGCAATTTTTATTTTTTTTCTAATTAACGGAAATCCGTTATTGTGAACCACCCGTATTTTAAACGCGGGCCGTCTGTTGTTCGCCCTATTACCGTGCTTCCACACATACAAACAATCTCAAACGTTTTTTCAATATTTCTTATTCCCTAAACCACGTTAAGGGGGTTGTTCTGAAATACTGACAAACATAAACAACCAAATAAATCAGCGCTGATTAATAATTAACTAGGTACCGCAATTTTAATTGATTATTTATGTGTTTTGTGACAACCTCTTGAATTTTGACGAGGATGCAAAACAACACCTTGTATATCCATCTTTGAAGTGAAAACATCTTTAGCCACGGCGTTGAGCGATTTTTGGTAAGTACGGGAAAAATCTTTGGGGTCGCGTGACCGTCATCATCATCAGCCTATATTGTTCCCACTGCTGGGACGCAGGCCTCCTCTCTATGAGAGGGAATGGGCTGTAATCCACCACGCGGGCGCAGTGCGGGTTGGTAGATGTCACATGTCTTCGAATTTTTAGTTCTAGGACATGCCGGTTTCCTCACGATGTTTTCCTTCACCGTTTTGAGAGCAGCGGTGATGAAATAAATTACACAAAGTAATGCGCCTGCCTGGGTTCGAACCTACGACTTACTGCTCGTAAGTCGGGGTTGCTACCACTGGGCCACCGCTGCTCCTACTGGGCCACCGCTGCTCCTACTGGGCCACCGCTGCTCCTGTGACCGTCATGCTCGTGACTTATTGCGCCAGACTAGCGACGCGTTTAAAAATTCAAAAAAATTGATTGAATGATTCCATTGTTTTGAGTTTTCACTTCTGCCGGTAGTCCTTATCACTGCCTCTTTGTTTTAGTACAAGTAGGGTACGTTAGGCGACATTAACACGACACCGCTCGTCCGCGGGGTCATGCGGTTATGCAGATCTCATGTCGCATTGGTTCGTATGAAGTCCGTGGTGGCTGACACACGTGCGCCGCCAGACCGCGTGGACGAGCGGCGTTCAACGCCTCTCCGCGCGGACTCGCTGGTGTTGGATTTTCCACACTGCTGAAATGATAGGTAATAACTAGAAATTCTTAATAAGTACAGCGATGTGATGACTGGAAGCGACGATGGAGGTTCTCTATTGGGTCACCTAACTTTTTTATCCATAATTTAAAGTGCCATAACAGTTTTTGTCCTAATCATCATTTGTCCGAATGATAACTCACCCGAACTTAGTATCACATAATATCACATGCCATAAAATTGAAATCCCTAAATATAATATGTCCTAAATCCGTTTGTCATAAATACTACAATCAATAATATACAAAAGACATAAAACCGTTTTCGATAAAAGTTATAAGTCCTAAATTCAAATTACATAATGTTTATTTAAAATAATAATATTCTTAGAACAACAACGCTTTTGCTATGAACTTCTTCTATTATACATGTACTCAATAAAGCAGTTGATTGTGAACATGTGGTTTTTGTAAGCATGCAGCATGCAAGCAAGCAAGCATGCAGCATGCAAGCAAGCAAGCATGCAGCATGCAAGCAAGCAAGCATGCAGCAAGCAAGCATGCAGCATGCAAGCAAGCAAGCATGCAGCATGCAAGCAAGCATGCAGCATGCAAGCAAGCATGCAGCATGCAAGCAAGTATGCAGCATGCAAGCAAGCATGCAACATGCAGCAGGCATGGTTTCTGATACGGCTCCGGTGGTCCCTCGCGCGTCCCTCATACTGTACCCTATATCCTTGATAACTACTCTTGGGGAAGTTATCTTGGTTAAGATCTCGAACTATCATTTGCGGGGAAATATCACAAGTTTCAGGCAATAGAGAATCAACGTCAGAAGCGTTAAGAGTAACAGAAAACTACTCATAGGAAATAAGTACCATTCGTTAGAAGTAAATGTAAATGATGCGACCTTGCATTGTTCTCAAATCTTAACGAACCGTTTGTTCATCAGTATTTACTTCTCACTAGCTATTGCCCCTGGATCCGATCGTGTTATGCTCGGAAATTATACTACGGGGCCGTTTTAAATACAGTGTCGATAGGACACTGACCTACCCGACTATTTAAAAAAATCTGCTGTTAACAAAAGTGCAATACCTCATAATGGTGGCCATAATGTATGGAACGGCAGATTTTTTTGGGGACAATATTTTCTGTCATCACAGTTTAGATTTTTCACTAATCTAGAATACCCTAATTATAATATTTATTCCCAAGAAAGAAATAAGTCATCAATTCATCATATTAATCAAAACGGTATCTAAGTATGAATCATCAAATTAATGTTAATATGTATCTTAAATTATAGTTTGATTACTTTTTAGGGTTCCGTACCCAAAGGGTCAAACGGGACCCTAATACTGAGACTTCGCTGTCCGTCCCTCCGTCTGTCACCAGGCTGTATCTCATGAACCGTGATAGGTAGCCAGTTGAAATTTCTACAGATTATGTATTTCTGTTGATGCTATAACAACAAATACTAAAAACAGAATAAAGTAAATATTAAAGGGGACTCCCATACAAAAAAATGATTATTGATTAGCGATATAAATAATGGTACGGAACCCTTTGTGCGCGAGTCTTACTCGCACTTGGCCGGTTTTTTTCTATAGCCTTGATATAAGGTCTATCCTCAAAAAAGTAAGTCGCGGGCAGCAATAATACTGTATTGAAAATAGCAGATCTTTTAGACCTAACTAAATATAATTCTAACCCAAACCCAAAATGTATAAAGAAAGAACCTAAAACCTTTTTCTGATAACAATCTATAAGTATCATTTAACTCGTTCAATCATCAAAATGATAGATCTGTCACCTAATAAATAGATCAAAATCATTTATTTCAAGTAAGCCAATTACAGGCACTTTTGAATAGTCAAACAACAATAAAAATGAAGCTACAGTCCCAGTCACAAGACATAATAACTTGTAAAAGTACTGTAGTTGCCCATTCCAAAGCGTAGATCTCTATGGAGAAGAATGGGCAAGAAACTCCATGGACACTCTTTTAAATCAGAATCTTGTTACAAAACTTTGGTTACATCATTCATGTTGAGATGGTACATTATGTGAGAACGATGTAGCATGACGTGCACGATAAAAGTGTCCATAGTAAAATAAAAAAGACAATTAAAAAATAAAATAATTAGTTCGAAATAAGCCGTGGCAACTAAGAGATGACCAGGCACAACTGATAGCGTCCGTTCACGAACATGACGAATGGATCAGCCATCATTCAACTCAACCATTTTGAAGGGAACTAAATGACCCGACACACCCGCCACCATCAGCGTGACATTTAAGTGAGCATGACATACTCTCAACCGCCAGGGCACATTCAAGTCAATAAAAGACGCAGGTTTCCAGTAAATGATAGCTAGTACATAGTACTCACACAATATGGGCTATGCAGTTATATAATACTAAATTGAATTTATACAATGCAAGGATAGTTGTACAATCTTCAGCAGCTCCAACAATACTTTTTAATGCTATCATTTTATGCGTCCCTGTCCTTGTGGAGCAGGACCGGCATTGAGCCAAGCATTATTATCAGCGATATAATCGTCCAATTTGTAATAAGCTTGCTTACATAGTGTGCGTTTAATGCATGTTTTAAATTTCGTCTCACTCAGTTCAAGAATACTTTGTGGAATTTTATTATAGCATCTTAAACAGTACCCCATGAAAGATGAGTCTACTTTAGCGAGTCTGAAGCCTGGCTGAACTAACTGGTCCCTATTTCTAGTATTGTAATTGTGTCTGTCACCTCTTTTACTAAAAAGATGCAGATTTTTCCTTACGTACATAATGTTTTCATAAATGTATTGACAATGTACCGTCATGATTTTAATGTCCTTAAACAGTTCCCGTAGAGAATCGCGCCTACGGAGATTATAAATGGCTCTGATGGCTCTTTTTTGCAGAATAAAAATAGACTCGATGTCTGCAGCCCGTCCCCATAACAAAATGCCGTAAGACATTATACTATGAAAGTAACTAAAATAGACTAATCTTGCGGTATCTACATCGGTATATTGACGGATTTTTCTAACAGCATATGCTGCCGAACTGAGCCGCCCCGCAAGAGATGTTAAATGAGAACCCCATTGCAGCCTTGAATCAAGCGTAATCCCCAGGAAAACCGTTTTATCGACAAATTCTAGTTTCTCTTTATTCAATATTATATCACAATCACTACTTTTAACATTCGGTAATGAAAATCTTATGCATTTAGTCTTTTTTCCATTTAATACTAAATTGTTTGCTGTGAACCAATTAAGAACCTGAAGTAGGGCAAAATTAACGTCATCTAGATTTTGGGCCCGTCTATTAATCTTAAAAATTAAAGAAGTGTCATCAGCAAATAACACCATATTTTGAGGTTGGTTTTTCAATAAATAGGGTAGATCGTTAATGTATACTAGAAAGAGGAAAGGACCCAATATTGAGCCTTGTGGAACCCCCATTTTTACTTTTAAACCCTGTGAATTAACACCATTTATTTGAACTTGCTGTTTCCTGTCACTCAAATAGGATTTAACCAAACTAAGTGCAAGTTTACCAAGTCCGTAATGCTCAAGTTTCAAAAGCAATGTGTCGTGACTAACGCAATCAAATGCTTTAGAGAGGTCACAAAAAATTCCTATGGCGTCTTGGGACTCTTCCCACGCTGTAAATATGTGCTTTAATAAGGTTACACCGGCGTCTGTCGTACAACGTCCCTTGGTGAAACCATACTGTTGATCGTGAAACATTTTGTTGGTGTTAAAATGATTAAGCATTTGATTCAGCATTACCTTTTCAAACACCTTGCTAAAAACTGGCAACACGGATACAGGTCTATAATTATTTGTATCTTTACTGTCTCCGGATTTGAAAAGAGGGATAACTTTACTATATTTCATTAAATCAGGGAAAACTCCTTGGTCCACACACAAATTAAAAATTAAAGCTAGGTATGGTGCTATAGTCTCAACTATGGATGTACAAACTTTGATTGACATTCCCCATAGATCTTCGGTCAGTTTGATTTTTATTTGCCGGAAAGTTTTAATAACTGTCATAGGGTTTATGTGTTTAAATTTAAATTCAGCCGGGCAGCCAGACACGTTCGCCTTTAACAAAGCTAGTGAGACTTCGGATGAGGAATTTAGAGCCTCCGTAGTTTTAAACGGTATATCGGTAAAGAAGTTTACAAATTCTTGAGCTACTTCCTGATCAGAGCTTTTAGGACCACATTTAGTATCTAATGTATAGTTAGTGTTAAGTATTTTTTTCCTATTAGTCTCATTATTTATAATTTTCCAAACTGCCTTTATTTTATTATCTGCGTTTTTGATCTTGTTGCTAATATGCAAGGCTTTAGCAGCCTTGCATGTATTTCTAAAAATTTTCGTATAATTAGCAACATACTTGTTAAAAGTTTCAGTGTTTATGAAAGGCTTTAGGCCATACAGCTCAAATAGTCGTTCCCTACTCAGTAGATAGATCATTTCCTTATTATCATACCTTATATACTAGATCAGTTCCTTATTTCTATGAAGAAATGCTTGATAGGGGAGGAGTCAAATTGGCGGTCTGTGAAAATTTACCAATCAGAAACAAAATTAATGAGTAGTTAGGATGCAAGAGCGAGCGAAGCAAGCTTGAGACATTGGGCACACCGACTCGGACAGGTTAAGTTTTACGTCGAACTAAGACCCGCTATCCCTTTCGTGTTAGGTTACCTTAAACCCTGCAGACAAAGACAGGAGCCCAGCGTAGCGGGGCTACGTCGACTCCGCCTGTCGCCTTAGTTCGGAGGTGTGATTTGGAGTTTATATGTAAACATTTTTACATTGTTTGGTGATTCAATATTTTTTCGTGACACTTCTATTATTTTGAAACCTAATAAAATTACTCGATAATTGATATTATTTCTTAATTAATATTTAGGTGAGCGTTTTGATGTTATTTGATGATTCAATTTGGGTGACAGATCTACTTTTTTGGGAACAAATATTATTTATTAGGTCAATTAAAATGCATTTCTTAGGTTATTGATAAAATCATATCTATTTTTTTTATCACCGATGATAAATTCTAAGTAGGGAGGGGTCAGAATGATGGACTGAATACGTGCTAAGCGACTGCCTACCCCTTACCGCTTTTCATACAAACTTTCAAGTAGTTTTTTTTCCGAAATGACTGAACCGATTTAAATGAAACTTTATACGCATAAGCAGGATACATAGGTCTAAAAAGTTACTAAAAAATATTTTCAAAATGTGTTTTAAAACAAGAGATAATTGGAATTTTCTGTTTCTATAGAAAATTTAAATTTGGCCTAATTTAACTGTAACACTATTTTTCGAAAATGTTTTTTAGTAAATTTTTAGATCTGTGTATCCTGCTTATGTGTACGAAGTTTCATCAAAATCAGTTCAGTCATTTCGGAAAATAACGACTTGAAAGTTTGTATGAAATGTCGTAAGGCGTAAACGCTCTTACGTGGAGATCGACAATTATTTCAACTTCTCAAGTAAGCTTTTACTATAAAATGAGGATAAAAAGTATCCTATTCCTAAACCCAGGTTGATGATGATCTACCAGGGCCGAATACCTAAATCTGTTCAACCGTTGAGGAAGCAAAGGTTACACACAGACTGACAGAGATACTTCCGCATTTATATTATTAGATAGTACGATTATAGATTCTTGTAGGTATCTGTTCTGAATATTTCCTTGTGTGATACTTTTTATAGTTTTTTTTTAAAACCGGTATTTGTCTAGTAATACTGACCTGTGGAACCGGAATCATGGCGGACGTATCTTGTGGACGAAACTAGTTAACTAATTTGACCTAGTTTAAGAAATACCATTCATATGTGGAATGAATTTGGTTGTTATTTCTGTTCGGTATTGTTGTACCAGTTAAGCGTTTGATTGCTTATACAGGGTCCAGTTCATAATTAATTAAAATAGCTAGTGGAACTCCGCAGACGTAACGGTATCGATATCTATATAAAATTGTCGGGTACAGCTGTTTTTTTTTTACAGCCCAGTAACTAGATAATACCTTCTTGGTAAGACTTGATGACAGACTTTTGGCTTTTCGGGACCAACGGCTTAACGTGGTTTCTGAGGCACGGAGGAAACTCGGTATGTAATTATGGTCACCCATCCACGTACCAACCTAACACTAACACACTGAATATGAAACCTCGAATAACTTATTTAAGGTTGATGTGAAAAGTTTTTCCATTACATAATATGTTAATATTATGTACCGTAATTCTGACCGTAATATATTTACCTATACATATAGTGGTCACTCGACCTTGTCAGTCAGTGCGGCTAGGATGAATTAGTTAGTAAACAAGATTTTTTTCCAGCAGAAGTTAAATGTTTTGACCTTCCTCATACACATGTAGATCTATAAATAATATGAAATATTCTGTCCAGGAAAGGATGGGCTGACTCATTGTATAATCAACTTTTTACGTAGCCACTGCTGGGACGTGGGACACAAGCCTCTGTGAGCGGGGGTGGGCCCAGTGCGGGTTGGTGTTACATGTCACGTGTCATAAACGACGATGACGACACGGTTGGCGTAGTGGCTGAACGAATGGCTGCTGCGCTGCGTGTCTCGGGTTCATTCAGATTTTTGGTAAAATGTGAAAAAAAACTTTTAACAGTGTGAATTATAAATTAAAAATGATTGGCTTATTTTTTTTTTTAGTTCATGAGCAACAAACAAAAAACCTCTCGTCTACTTTTTGCTACCATCAATTGTGAATATAAGTACCGTGTCATTATTTTCAATGTCACACACGGACCTTGATTACATCCATCGGATTTAAAAAAAAACCAGCCAACTGCGAGTCGGTCTCGCGCACGAAGGGTTCCGTTACCGTACCATTATTTATAAAAACGAGCAAAAAATCATATCATCTTTTTTGTATGGGAACCCCCTTAAATATTTATTTTATACTGTTTTTAGTATTTGTTGTTATAGCGGGAACCGAAATACATAATCTGTAGAAATTTCAACTGGCTAACTATCACGGTTCATGTGATACAGCCTGGTGACAGACGGACAGCGAAGTCTCAGTAATAGAGTCCCGTTTGACCCTTTGGGTACAGAACCTTATGAAACCTAATGAATTGATGTCAATGACAACAGCTCAATATGTAAAGCCCAAGATTAATACAGGGGGGTTACTATGTCACTTAAAACATTATTGTTCCATTCCTATTCCAGAATGGGAAAGAGATGGAGCTAGACGACCTGTATAGCTCCGTCTCTTTCTCACTCTCGCTGGGGTTTTTTTTTTTAAACTTGCCCCACACTAGGAATTTCTCCTGTATCGTGGATGCGTTTACATACATTTAAACTCACATACACAAACAGCTAGACCCGGAACAATTATCTGCTATACAAATATTTGTTCCGTGCGGGGATCGAACCCGCGACACGCAGCGCAGCAGTCTATCGCTCAACCACTGCGCCAATCGTGTCGTCCCCACGTCGTACTCTGGAATAGGAATGGAACAATAATGTTTTAAGACGTCATGCTACGCCACCTGTAATCATGACCATAACATAACATCACGTCCATTATCCCCGAAGAGTTAGGCAGAGGTGTACCTAACAGTACACTCACATTTCGCCAGTTAAGTTTAAGTCTCATGTAATAGGGAGCGAGCCAATTGCCATCAACCGGGCACAAATCCAGATTCCGTAACTGGTATAACTGATGAATTTCTAATGGATAAACCCAATAACACTTTGCCCGACCCGGGAATCGCACTTGGTACCTCATCAGCACTCGGGTTTGCAACCACTCAACCAACGAGGCAGACTAACTTAGTTACTCTAATATAAATAGCCATAACCTGAGGGGTTACTATGACGCTTAAAACATTATTGTTCCGTTCCTATTCCAGAGTGGGAAAGAGATGGAGCTAGACGACATGTATAGCTCCGTCTCTTTTTCACTCTTGAATAAGAATGGAACAATAATGTTTTAAGACGTCATGGTACGCCACCAGTTACTTATTGAAGTGAAACTTCTTATGCGACTTCCAACAAGTTTAACGCTACCATGGAGGGGTAATATGTTTTAAAACTCACTAAGATATGGCAGTATTACAAGATTTGTGACTACGTAGTTCTACTAGGTACGCAAGATGGCGTGCAAGCAGTCATGCATTCGATTCGATTCTTCGGTGTGACCAGCCTTCGCTCAATTTCCATGAGTAGAATAACCTCGATAGTCTTATGTAATAAAACTAATACAACAAGAAAACAACAAACTATTATTTAGAAGCTCAATAAAATAACGAGAGTGAATGCGTGGCACTCGAACGCATGCGTGTAGTATTACGAAGTTTCACTTCTTCCGCGCGGAGGGACTCCACGTACTACTATTTTTTATAACTTTAGCATCAACTCATTATCTATGAGAGGGTTGAATCCACCACGCAGGCTCAGTGCGGGTTGGTAGATGTCATATATCTTCGAATTGTTAGTTCCAGGACATGCCGGTTTCCTCACTATGTTTTCCTTCACCGTTTTTGAGAGCAGCGGTGATGCAATAAATTACACAAAGTAATGCGCCCGCCTGGGATCGAACCCACGCCTTACTGCTCAATACATAGCATCAATTACTAGAACACGATACCATACTACAGTCGCAGTTATCGTGATTTATAACTTAATAACTTGACTTACTTAAGATCCAAGTTAAGGCAAGTAAAGCCTTATGTAAAATGTGTCAATGTGGACCGCATGCGTCGCTTAACTTATGTTTATGTGCTCGTAGAAAATAAGTCTCTGCGTTGTTTTTAGGGTTCCGTACCCAAAGGGTCAAACGGGACCCTATTACAGAGACTCAGCTGTCCGTCTGTCACCAGGCTGTATCTCATTAACCGTGGTAGTAAGCCACTTGAAATTTCTACACAATTGGTATTTCTGATGCTGCTACAACAGCAAATACTAAAAACAGAATAAAATAAATATTTTTGGGGGCTCTTATACCAAAAAGTCTTTTTTTTGCTCGTTTTTATAAATAATGGCTCATGTAACCCTTCGTGCGCGAGTTCGACTCGCACTTGGCCGGTTTTTTTTTGCTTTATCTTGTTCTACCTTTTTGTAGTAAGCAACGACTTACTACAAAATTGTCGGGCCTACGCTGTCCTCCCATACTTAAGTACTAACGCTGTAACATTCAAATATTGTAAAACCAAATGATTTTAAAAGAGTAACCATGGAGTTTCTTGCCAGTTCTTCTCCATAGGAAATGACCAACCCGAACCGTGCCCCTTTTTGTCGACGTTTTATAAGTGCCCATGTAGGCCTATGTAAAATAAAATATTTTTATTTTATGTGCTTTATTTATTAATGGCGGTGCACTGTTGTGTAATCACGACCGCTTTGAAAGTGGATATGGTGGATTCGCTATACGTTACATTGCAACCTTTCATCTTAATTTATTTTTTACCTGCTTTGCTTGGCGCCGTAACTCTATAATTCACTCTTTATCTACGTAATCGGAAACAGCTTCATTATAAGTGTCCCTACACAATATCATCATCTGCTTAGCCTTTTCCCAAACTATCTTGGGGTCGGCTTTCAGTGTAACCGGATGCAGCTGAGTATGCAGCTGAGTACCAGTATTTTACATGAAGCGACTGCCTATCTGATCTCCACAACCCAGTAACTGGGTAATACGATACCCCTTGGTAAGACTGTATGTCAGAGTTTTTGGCTTCTGACTACTCGTAACGTAACGTAACGTACAAATGACAGCCGGGACTAACGGCTTAACGTGCTTTCCGAGGCACGGAGGAAACTCGGTATGTAATTATGTCCCTACACAATAAAGAAAAAAAAAAACCGGCCAAGTGCGAGTCAGACTCGCGCACGAAGGGTTCACCATTATTTAAAAAAACGAAAAAAAAACACACTTTTTTGTATGGGCCCTTTAAATACATATTCTATTCTGTTTTTAGTATTTGTTGTTATAGCGGCAACAAAAATACATAAGACGTTATCTGTAGAAATTTCACGGTTCATAAGATACAGCCTGGTGACAGACGGACGGACAGCAAAGTCTCAGTAATAGGGTCCCGTTTGACCCTTTGGGTACGGAACCCTAAAAAATCTTTTTAGCCGAAACATGACCACTGCTGGGCATAGACCTCATCAAACCTTGCCTTTGCCTTGCTATTCACAGCAAACTATAACTATGTATTTTGGTTTGAAGATAATATTTTCTAGCAATAACTAATGTCAACGGTTTTTAAGGAAAACGCCCTGTGACTAAGGAAAATCTCTTCTAACTAGAAATTTGCTTACAATAACCGTCTTTAAGACCACTTAAGCCAAGGCGTGGGTTTAAATGAATCCGTAGGGGAGTTTTTATGCTGTTGGGGATTGCCCAAAGACGTTAGTCATCGGTCAAGAAGCACGCTTAATTATTATTCATATTAATTCTTGGAGGTGAAGTAGGTAAAGACGACAGAGTTTTTTGTTAGTAACGTTTGCCGAATTTTATTTGCCTAATTTAGGTATTAAATTAACATAAACAACTACCGTTAAACGCCTAAACGTGTTTGGAATATGCTTTTTTTTTTGTTTTTGTATGTCTGTTCGTCTGTTGGTTCCGGCTAATCTCCGAAACGGTTGGATCGATTTGGACGGGACTTTTACTGGCAGATAGCTGATGTTATGAGGAGTAACTTTAGATTTATTTTTTATTTTAGGATAAGTGTTAGGGTTCCGTGCAAATAAAAAAAAACAATTGAAATGGTTAACCAATTGGGATTCATATAGGGAAGTCATATTTTTATAATAATTTGCCGAGGACGAAGGTTGGAGGCAACAGCTAAATAATTATAAAATAATAATTATTATTATTACGTGTACCAATACTGCTGAGCGTGCCCGCCTGCTGGCTGTGGGTGAGTGGGCCAAGCGGTTGGTCGACGCTTCACGGGACCAGAGGGCTGGCCTCTTTTTTGGTCAAAGAATCAGCATTGCCATCCAACGTGGCAATGCGTCTAACCTTCTGGGCACTTTTTCTGTCGACAGCAATGTCGACGTATTTTTTGACGCCCTGTAATTTTGATACTTGTACATATTTTATTTATTTTGTAGTTTGTAAATAATGTACATATGTAATATACAAAATAAAGCTTGATGATTAAAAATTCTAAAATCCCAACTAAAATCGACCGTCAAACAAATCACAAATACAAATCTTAATACATTAACAAACAAATTGCGAATTGGTTGCCTGATTAAATTAAGCCGTTTAACTTCGCATCCTACTAATATTATAAACGCGAAAGTTTGTAAGAATGTATGTTTGTTACTCTTTCACGCAAAACTACTGAATGGAATTGGATGAAATTTGGCACACGGGTAGTTTATAACCTGCATTAACACATAGGATTTATCCCGGTAGTACAATCCCGTGGGACAGTGACCGAACTTCAAGCGTGCGGGCATAGGCTAGTATCAAATAAAAAAGTTCCATTACTTGAATTATCTTATGGTTTTTGTTACAGGTACGTTCAATCCAGATTACGGGGACAACGGGAATACAGGAAAAATACTACAACCAGGTCTCCATTTCTTTTTCATCCCGACGCGCCGCTTTTCCGTACATGAGTCCCAAGGCTGGTTGTCAGACTTTCGGTTCATTGACTACTGACTACCTGTAATGACTGTCAAAGATCTACAAATGACAGCCGGGACCAACGACTTAACGTGCTAACTCGGTATGTAATGAGTATAGTCACTCATCCACAGACCAACTGGAAGATAGAACCGAGCGGCTGTTATTATTTATCCACGAACTCCTCTTATTCAATAGGTACTAAGAGATACAGTCTCAGTCGAACAGGTTACAAATAAGTGCATTCAAAATGTTACCTGATAAGGTGTTGAGCACGGTAAACAGACTCAGGTCGTAAGATAATGTGTCTTTGAGCAATTTACTTTGTAATGTTGATCATTATACGCAGGGGCGCAATAATTGATGTCAACGGATGCTCTGGTAACTTGAGGTTACATAATGTAAACTTGAAGTAAATTATGCAGTTCACTTAGGTGAGTTTATGGTCTTAATTTGGTTTAACGGGGATGCGCCAGGGTAGTTAGCGCCGCGAAGTTTACATTTTGTAACGTTACCGTTTATCGTATAGTTACAGAATTGTAATAATTAAAATCATCAATGCAACAGATTATGTTAACGATTATAACTCTGTTAAGCCATATTATGAATTGTAACAACATAGATATTCTTTGTATAACGGAGCATTGGCTCAAATGTCACCAATTAATGTTTAATTTTAGTAATCACCAGGTTGGTAGTTCATTCAGCAGGGTAAATGCTATACATGGCGGCGCATTAATCCTAGTAAATAATCAGCTTAAATTTAAAGACCGCAAGGATATTGTAAGCCTATCTGTTGAGCGAACAGTTGAAATAACCTGTATAGAATTGGAACAGTTTATCATATTAAGTGTGTATAGGCCTCCTTCAGGATTGTATGACTGTTTTGAATAGGTAATGGATGAAGTGTTTCATAAAATCTGTAATTCTAAGAAGTCTGTAATCACTTGCGGTGATTTTAATATTAATTTGTTAGAAAATTCTGGGTTAAGTACTAAAATTATAAGCCTGTTTCATTCATACAATCTTGAAAACAAATTTCTGGAGCCCACTAGAATAACCCCAACTAGTGCCACTTGCCTAGATAATATTTTCACAGATGTTATACCTACCCACAAAGAAATTATTAACTTATTAGATTCTGATCATTGTGGGCAATTAATCACAATTCCAAATGTAGACAAGAAAGTCACTAAAAAGGATATCATTGTTAATCCAAAAACTAAAACTCGCCTGGAAACTTTAAAATTTAAGCTTTTGTCTAAATTACCACTATTGCCAACTAATGATGATCCCAATCAACATTATAACGATTTTTTCAGAATGTATTGCACTCAGTATAATACCACGTTTATTCCTAAGACGATCTCGGTTAATAGTAATGCATCCTTCAACGACTGGGCCACTATTGGTATTCATAAGAGTCGAAAACGTCTTTATGAGCTGTATGCTGAGCGGACCTATAAAAACACTGTAGAATTTAAGTTATATGTTAAGAATTATTCTAAAATATTTAAAAAAGTTTGTTTTTTAGCAAAGTCACGTTACTTGAGTTCAAAAATTAAAAACAGTAGTAATGTAATTAAAATGACATGGAACATTATTAATAGCGAAACGGGAAGGTCTTGCAACCGAAATAGTGACTACAGCCTTGCTATTGGCGATACAATTTTAAATTCGGACACTCAAGTTGCCTCAGCTTTTGAAAATTTCTTTGCGGATATTCCTGTATCGACTACTAAATCGCTAAACTCGTCACCTGCTGCTGCCGAGTCTTTACTTAAGGAAAGCGTTTCAGTCTGTGATTCCGAATTTAATTTTCAATACGTCACTTGTAAAGATATAATTAAAACTTTTCACACCTTAAATGTTAAAAAGACCGCCGATCTATGGGGTCATTCCGTGGACGTTGCTAAGTCCATTATAAACATTGTAGCTCCCTCTTTAGCTGTAATATTTAACGATTGTATTGACCGTGGTGAGTTTCCTGATCTAATGAAAAATAGTAAAATAATACCATTGTTTAAATCGGGTAGTACATCAGACCCCACTAATTATAGACCCATTTCAGTACTACCCACATTTAGTAAAATTTTTGAAAAGCTAATTTTAGAGCAAATGCAACGTTTTTTTAATAAACATAAGTTACTACATAAAAAACAGTTCGGATTTACAAGGGGTCGTTCAACTACTGATGCAGGTGTTGAACTTTTAGGCCACATTTATAATGCATGGGAGGACAAATGCGATGCTTTGGGCATATTTTGCGATTTGTCTAAGGCTTTCGATTGCGTTCTTCATGAAACATTAATCAGAAAACTCCACCACTACGGAATCCGTAACGCCTCTCTGGATCTTCTTACTTCGTATTTGAGTGATAGGATTCAGAGAGTTGATGTTAATGGAAAAAGATCTCCCGGATCCGTTGTAAAAATGGGGGTACCCCAGGGCTCAATTCTTGGCCCATTTTTGTTTCTTATTTATATAAATGACTTGCCTTACCTCATAAAGGATAATCATGACATAGTACTGTTTGCAGATGACACTTCTCTTTTATTTAAACTCAAACGTCAGCAGATAGTTACGGACGAGGTTAATAGCGCCCTGGCAAAAGTCGTTAATTGGTTTAATGTCAATAATCTACTTCTAAATGAGAAAAAAACCAAATGTATTAAGTTTACTATACCCCATGTAAGACAAGTAGAAACTAGGGTACTAATCAAGGATGAAGAGTTGAAACCGGAAGATAGCACAGTGTTCTTGGGCATAACTCTGGATGCCAAGCTTCAGTGGGGCCCGCATATAGACAAATTGTCAAAAAAACTTAGCTCAGCAGCATACGCCGTTAGGAAAATTCGTGATTTGACTGATTTAGAGACAGCCCGTTTAGTTTACTTTAGTTATTTCCACAGCGTGATGTCGTACGGTATTCTCTTGTGGGGCAATGCCGCCGATATTCAGACAATATTTGTTTTGCAAAAAAGGGCAATTCGTTCAATTTATAAATTAAGTCCTAGATACTCCCTCAGAGAAAAATTTAAAGAGATTGATATTCTTACTGTGCCCTCTCAGTTTATTTATGAAAACCTTTTGTACGCGCATAAAAATATTAATTTGTTTAAAAAATACAGTGATATCCATAACGTAAATACGAGGAACAAACACAAATTTGTTGTTCCTGCAACGAGGCTCAAAAAAGTAGGGGGTACGTTCAGATGCCAATGTATACGTTTTTACAATAAGCTTCCGAGCCATATTGAAGCACTAAGCCTAAATAAATTCAAATCGTTTATAAAAAGGAAGCTATGCCTGAAAGCCTACTATCATGTAAATCACTATCTCGAAGATAAAAAGGCTTGGGATTAAACTGCTCCAATGAAATTTGCTCTGTGAATGTCGAAATTCCGGACTTCGCTTGTTTATTGTTAATTCCTTATTTTATACACTGTGACATTTTTATTTTATTTTTACCTTATATTTTTACATTTTTTTTTTATTTTTTATTATTATTTTAGATGACATTTACCGATGTGACATGAATACTTATTTCAGTATTTTATTATTATTTTTTTTTACTTTATTTTTTTATTATTTTTATGTGACATTTACTGATTTGACATTGATATTTACTTTTTTTTTATTATTATTGTGACATTTATTGAAATTCTTGTTTTTTTTTTTTTAATTCATTTCGTATATTATTATTAATTACTTACATTTAATTATTGTGAATGTGAGGACCATGTAGGTCACTTTTTTTTTTTTTTTTTTTCTCCCACCGCTGTCTGGCAGTTTGAGTACTTTAAGCGACCTACCCAAATGTCCTTTCTTTGGTATTGTTCGTCGTTGCGTTGAGCTCCTTGAGTTATAAGTCGAGCTACACGATAACTGACAAATGCTTGCACTGACTGGACAGGTCCACTCAAATCTGTGTGGTTCTTTCTTTAAAAGACCATCTCAGACACTAATCTGCATAGTCCTCATGTAAATTGAGCAATGTCTGGACTTTAAAAGAGCAACAAGTTAACAGAGAACCTCTGAGTTTGTTTCGGCTGTTTCTTCTCAGAGTAGTCAGGTACGAAACACCGGCCCCATCTAGTTTAAAAAAAAAATGACGTGTAAAAGTGTTTGTAAAAACCTATTTGCAAAATAAACATCATTTATCATTTATCATTTATCATATGCCAAATTCGCGACTGTACCATACAGTCTCGAATTTGGCATACGGATAGATCATGAACTGGGTTAAAACTTAGGGTACTTTGTATTGTGAGATTTTGCTATATTTAAAGTTTGTACAAGTTGTTGTTTCCTCGTCAAAATTCAGGAGATTGTCACAAAAGACATTTTTAATGAATTTAAATTACGCTTCCTAGTTAATTATTAAAAAAACGCTGCTTTTTTGTTGTTGAAATTTGACAGTATTTCAGAATAACTCCCTTAACGTGACTTAGGGAATAAGAAATTATCGAATAAACGTTTGAGATTGTTTGTAAGCGCGGTTAAAAGACGAGCATCAGACGTGTCGTATTTAACACACGGGTGGTTCACACTTACCGATTTTCGTAAATAAGACCGAAAATAATAATTAGCTTCCCATTTTATTATTGATTCGGGTCGAGAATCATTAGTATAGTTACCTCCTTGAATTTGACGAGGATGCAAAACAACAGCTTGTTTACAGTAGAGTGCAAAAAGATAAAAAAAAAACTTGATAATAGCCACCACTAGACATCATTAATTAAAGCTAACTCCAATCCTATCACTTCTCTAATACTTCAACAGATTACAGCCCATCACGTTCCGATTAAAAGATAAGTATTGAAATTACACTGACCTGTTGCCAAGCGATTATTCTGTCCAATCTCTATAAATCTCTGTCGATAAGGGCGTTTATTTATTACAGTAAGTCATAAATACGTCACCGAGGCACGTGGTCTGCATGGAAAATGTTTACTGTGATAATCTTAGCAGTAGCATTATTACAAAAAAAAAAATAACGAAAAATATTAAGTGTAAAAAGAATGTACTGCAAAACAGATTCAAACTTTTTGAATTGCTAAAAGATGCGCAATATCAGTAATATATGGCACATATTCTGAAACCGCGTCTACTGGCTTTTTATTAGGTATATTATCCTGAGTATTGTCGAAGTTAGCTTCTTGCCAAAGTATTCTTTGAAACTTCTGAATTGTTTGTTTATGAATAGCAGATTTTTAAGGAGGTGCCTGATGTCGATGTATTTTTTCATCCCGGATAGCAAGCAACTGGAAGAAGCAACTTCTACTAGACTGGCTTTGCTGCTACCACTTAGATGTTCGCCGTTTTCCAATTATTATATAACATCACACCAATAATTCTCAAATGGTAGTTAGAGATGTACCTACCTAATAGTAAAAGCACACTTCGTTGCATTTGGTGTTCCTAAAAAACCAACTCCTGTGTGTGCCGGGGCTTGTCCCAAAAATTAAGAGCGTAAGCGAGCGAATTTCACACAAACTTTTAATTCCTTATTTTCCGAAATAACTGCACTAATTTTAATGAAACTTAATACGCATAAGTGGGATACAAAGGTCTAAAAAGTTACTAAAAAACATTTCCGAAATATCTTTAAAAAAAAAAAGATAAGTACCTCAATCGTAATGTCTGTTTCTCTATAGAATTTATAATCGGTCTAATTTAAGCTGTAAAACTATTTTTTGAAAATATGTTTTAGTAACTTTTTAGACCGATGTATAATGTTTATGTGTATGAATGAAGTTTCATTAAAATCGGTTTAGTCATTTCGGAAAATAAGGATTTGAAAGTTTGTATGAAATGACGTAAAGTGTAAAACGCTCTTAAGGGTCAGCTCACACCGAGACGCGACGCGACGCGACAGAGCGATTCAAAATATAACTTTATTTTCTACACGAAAAGATACACATTTCGTTGTGAGAATTCAGAGTACGTATGCGGAACGTATTCTGAATTCTCACAAGTGCGCGCAGCGTCGCGTCCGTCCGGAAGGTTTTTGTGAACAACTCCTAAAATTAACATTTAGAGCATAGAAATGTGGATTTATTGACATGTCGCCATTGCACCCTTTCAAAACAAAGGCGTTTTGCTACTTATACAACTACACCAGTACTGTTATGAACATTACATAACAAAACAATCATTACAGGCCCGGTTCAAAATGGGTGCGCCAAAGTTCACCTAAATTTTCAACTCCGATAATTGGAAATCTGAAAATGTTCTTCCTAACATTCTTCATCCTAACAATCACAATTCCTAACTACTCTGTCTCTAATGTTCATAATTCCGAAGCATTCAACTTCATAATGTCAGTAGCAATAAACATCTATTATACTTTTATTTGTTTTCCTATATTTTCTCAACATAACCATCTTTTACACTATTATTCAAAGTCATATCTTTTTTGTTTAGATTTCTTTTTAATGAATTAAAGCGTCTTCTTTAATTTAATTCATAGCGGTGTGTAGCTGCAAAGATATCCATAGGTTAGGTTAGGTTAGAACTGTGACCAACTACGCGCGAGCCGAGCGAGCGAAGCGAGCGGTGCCGCGGCAGCGGCCGGCGAGCGCTACCTCGAAATTGGTCGCGAAATTTTTCTATGTATTTTCTTCATAGTGGGGGCACTATAACTATCATCTTCTACCCACATACATTTTTTATTACACTTGGTAAATGTTTCTTTCTGAGTATGAGTGAAAATATTATGGTAATTATGTTTAGGGATAAAAGCGTTATGATAAAAAACACTAGGAGTTTAAATATATTTACATTAATGATATTATTAATTACAATTTTCGGAAATATGAGTATTATGAACATCGCCGGTATAGCACTACAAATAGTATGAATTGAAAACTTTAGGATGAAAATTTTTAGGAAGAGTGATCATTCGGATTACAAATCATTAGGAAGAACAATTTCGGAGAAAGAACTTTAGGTGAGCCAATATGGACCCGTTCAAAATACCAGCTATCGAATTGGCATCAAATAATTACTGCTCTTGGCGTATTCGCAACTAACGCTGAGCTATTAGAGGTGAATGTTAACCCCAATACTGACTAATAGTTCATGTAAGTACCAGCTGTGGACTGACTGTAGAAAAATGGCAAAAGGACCAGTCCGACATTCGAAATATAAAATGTATGATCAAAAAGATACTGGCTGAAAATAAAAATCAGCTGAATAAAACCGACTTTGTACCATTGCAAAACTTTATTACTTCTTATTTAGCAAAAAAGATTTCAAATAAATTGACAGCGATAGCGATATGAATTCAACTCCAGAATAGAATAATTCAATTTTCACTTTTAATTACTGTACATTTAATTATTGTAAGTTTTAAATGTTTGAAGGGAAGATGAATTAAACTTGGTTTCATTAACTTGAGTTTTTATTTTGTGTTAGTATATTTTGTCACGGTAGTTTAAAGAAAAGTAGATTACGCAGCTTGATAAAGTGAGTAATTAATGCACTCGTGTAATACCAACATAACACTCGTGCATTAATAACACTTTGTGCTCGATGCAACAATCTACTATTATTTTACACCATGAGTCCCTAACAAAAGTAAAACGCGCTTAGTTTGCAGGACAGCGTTTTTAATGATATTTTTGGGATAACAATGATTATATCTGTAGCAATGACTTTGTCTGTGTATTTCGAACTCTTGTGGGGAATTTTTATGGAGAAACTAGCTTTTGCCCGCGGGTTCGCTCGCGTTTTAGAATTAGACAATAACCGTCTCGGACACGTAACGCCATTTAAGTAAGTATAAGAACGTTATTGTTGATTTCCTCGGGATCAGTACTTTTTTTCAGGATGAAAGGTATATCCTATGTCCGTTTCTGTACAACTGACAACGTATATTATGCAAAATATCAGGATGATCGGTTCAGTGGTTTAGGCGTGAAGAGGTAACAAACAAACAAACACACTTTTACATTTATAATATTAAGTTAGGATAGTCAATAATGATAAAATTATCCGTAATTTCTGAAACGTACCCTAGAAAAACGAATGATTTAAAAGCGATTGCTATTAATCTAAGCCTTTAGAATTTTTCTATACAGGGTGAAATTTTCAAGTCGGCGTAGAAGGCAAAATCCGAAAGTATGAGGACTAGCGAAAAATACTCAAAGGAGTCTCAGGCCCAATTTAGATAAAAACTAAAACTGCATTATTGGATGTTTGAAAAATCAATACTCCTAGCCATTAATCGAACAGGCTGATTTTGAAAAAAAAAACACACTGTATTATTACACCATTCGCCAGTGTCGCTAATAAAGATCAAATCCTGGGAAGTAATGACATACGGTAAACTTTAAAATTCACTCTGTATAATGACTAGACCTTCTGCAGTTAAACTTAACTATAATTGAGGACGCAGACTTCCTGCCAGTACCCCACCGTTATTATCTTTATAGTTTACTATGTGCTTATGTTTGTTACGTAAAATAGCTTATCATGGGTCTACTTCAATGATAAACGTCGCTTGCTTGATCAACCAGAGAGAAACAGGTTTTGAATCGTAGTTTTGAACAAAAGAGTTCATAAGTATTTGGTAATAGAACTGGGGACCTAAAATGACCGCTTAAACAGAAGCGTAATATGATAATACTACCACTTTGCCCGCGACTTTGTCCGCGTAAATTGTGATATAATATAGCCTATGTTACTTGGTAAAGATGTAGCTTACTACTGATGAAAGAATATATAAAATCGGTGGAGTAGTTTTTGATTTAAATAGTATTGTTCAAAACGTTTAAAACGTTTCATTTGCTTGAAACGGGCAACAGCTCACCATTCTAATATTACTTTTCGTCCAAATAATCAATTTAAGCATGCTTGAATAAATTAGAAAGTCATTAAAAATGGCTGCTTTTCCTCGTAACATAATAAATCGGCACATCTTTTGTTAAATTCGTCAACCTAAGTGACCGTTTCACTACTATTGGTGTTTTTGTTCGGTTTTTATTTTGATTTGCTTCTAAACACGTCGGCTTCCAGTCTAAACAAGATGCAGCTGAATACTAGTACTTTACATAGAGCAACTGCCTATCTGACCTCTACAACCCAGTTGGTACTAGGTAATACGATACCCCTTGGTAAGACAGGTTGTCACACATTTCGGGTCACTGACTACCTGTAACGACTGTCAAAGATCTACAAATGACAGCCGGGACAAAAGGTTTAACATACTTTCCGAGGCACGGAGGAAACTTGGTATGTAATGGGTGGTCACCCATCCACGGACCAACCTAGGCAATCGCGGCTTAACCTAAAGATCAACTGAGTGGCTGATATTATTAAGGGTCAGTTCATACCGAGACGTGACGCGACGATACTTGAAGAGGCCAGTGAAGCGCGCTGTGTCGCTCTAAGCCGCGAGGCGTCGCGCGGCGCAGCGCTGTATGGCGCAACGTATTCTGAATTCTCACAACGAAATGTGTATCTTTTCGTGTAGAAAATAAAGTTATATTTTGAATCGCTCTTTAAAAGTGTGCGCGCAGCGTCGCGTCGCTTTGCGTCTCGGTGTGAACTGACCCTAAGCCACAAGCTCCTCTCGGTATATTCTGTAATGCAGTATGAAACAATAGGTGCAAATGCATTAACATTTATGTTAAAAAAAAGACCGCGATGATTCATAGCTAGCTACCTCTGTGACATTTCTGTCCCACAGTTTTTGTGATTACAAACAACAAAAGTGAAAACTGTCTGCCAGAGTGCGATGACTACAATCTATGGTAGGCAGTGTTTATAGCAATTTGGTGAAAGGCTTTTAATTTTATTGCTGTTCGATCTGAACTAACGTTTTTGTTAAAGAAACTTCTTTTTCTGAGTCTAGATTTTAATAAAGAGCCCTTTGGAGGAAGATCACTGGTTAACACGTTTGGGAGATGGATTGGTAGTAAATTTAGGACACTCTTCTTATTTATTTAGACAGTATCAGAAGAAAAAGCCTTGCATGGAAAAGTATGGAAGAGTCCATAATTTCCATTAATTGCAGTTTAATCTATTCGTAACATGATAGAGATATAGCAGACAGAGGAGCTCGTGGCTAAATAATAACAGCCACCCGGGTCGATCTTTAAGGTTAAGCCGTGCTTGCCGAGGTTGGTCCGTGGATGGGTGACCATAATTACATACCGAGTTTCCTCCGTGCCTCGGAAAGCACGTTAAGCCGTTGGTCCCGGCTGACATTTGTAGATCTTTGACAGTCGTTACGAGTAGTCAGTCAGAAGCCAAAAAGTTTGACATCCAGTCTTACCAACGGGTATCGTAATACCCAGTTACTGGGTTGTGGAGGTCAGATAGGCAGTCGCTTCATGTAAAATACTGGTACTCAGCTGCATCCGGTTAGACTGAAATCCGACCCCAAGATAATTTGGAAAAAGGCTAGGCAGATGATGAACATGATAGAGATATCAGAACTAAAGTATTAGAAACATCTATGATTTTTTGGAACCATAAACTGCCATAATAATGGCAGATTTCCTTTAGAATCATTCTGGATTGTATTTACTACTACAGGTACGCAAGCTAAATAAAACCAGTTTATGCGGATCTCTATTTTGTACGGGAAATGTATACAAAGAGAGAGCATGTTATACTGGATACATAAAACTGGATGTGTCGCCGTGTGTACTAATTACTTTCTTCTTCTTCTTGGCAGCGCTGTGTTGTTCACACTCCATTTATATTTATATTCTGTTTTTTATAAATGAAGACTTGTTATTGGCTGGCAGTCTCACGTACTATTTTTTAATCTGTTTCGTTAGCTGTTAGTCTTCCATAGATGATAAATAAATAAATAATGACTCCTTAGTACTATTAATCCTAGTCGACCTGGTCTTACCGTATCAGGATAATGAGAACGGATATCAATCACAAAACCCTCTGGCTACACTGTATTAGGCGCTACAATTTAAATTACCTCCATTACGAGATTAACAAAGGCCAGGATCAATTATTTTATTCAATTACATATTGATTGGCTATCCATAACTCCATACTAATATTATAAATAGGAATGGTCAAATGTGAACTTCACAAATAAATTCATTTTAAATTTTGTGGACATTGGGAATGAATGTATGAAAAAACATTTTGGGGATCTTGGAACTTGGGGACATAGGGCATCAACCTGCGAAAGTAAATAACTCTTTGTTTTTGTGTTTTGTTTGATTTTGCACCTTTTCATGACTACATGGCTGATCGGATTGTAATTAAAGGCACTGAGACAGATTATGTCCTGAGGAAGGACATAGGCTATCTTTTTTAGGGTTCCGTACCCAAAGGGTCAAACGGGACCCTATTACGGAGACTTTGCAGTCCGTCTGTCACCAGGCTGTATCTCAGGAACCGTGATAGTTAGCCAGTTGAAATTTCTACAAATTATGTATTTCTGTTGATGCTATAACAACAAATACTAAAAACAGAATAAAATAAATATTTAAGGGCAAGCAAAAAAAATCATCTGTTTTGTATGGGGGCTCCCATACAAAACAGATGATTTTTTTTGCTCATATTTATAAATAATGGTACGGAACCTTTCGTGCGCAAGTCTGACTCGCACTTGGCCGGTTTTTTTTATTCTTGTTGAAAAATTTCTTCGTCTGGTTTAGAATGATAGACTAAACACGAGGGAACCGTTTGTGCGTTGGTGTTCCACAATAATCTAGTGTTTCCAGCTTTGTTTGTTGAGTTCAAGTAAGCGTCTGATAAACAATGAACTAAATATACTAACAAAGTTCTGAGAAAGTTACAGTGCCAAACTCCACTGATAAGAAGTGATAAGATGGAGCGGTATTCAAAGCGTTTGTTTGTTTTATGTTGCTGGCTCGTTGCTGGTTATACTTAGTGCCTTATAGAAGTTTTTGTATAAAACGGGGTCTTTTTTGCGTGTTTTTGCAACTAATCAGAATTTAAAAAAAACTTTCATTTTTTTTTTTCGTTGTGCCACAAAAATGTATGGATGTATGGAGCTCGTGGCTAAATAATAACAGCCGCACGGGTCGATCTTTAAGGTTAAGCCGTGCTTGCCGAGGTTGGTCCGTGGATGGGTGACCATAATTGCATACAGAGTTTCCTCCGTGCCTCGGCAAGCACGTTAAGCCGTTGGTCCCGACTGTCATTTGTAGATTTTTGACAGTCGTTACGAGTAGTCGGAAGCTAAAAGTCTGACATCCAGTCTTACTAAGGGGTATCTTATTACCCAGTTACTGGGTTGTGGAAGTCAGATAGGCAGTCGCTTCATGTAAAATACTGATACTCAGCTGCATCTGGTTAGACTGGTAGCCGACCCGGAAAAGGCTAGGCAGATTGATTGATGATGTCTTATTCGTAAATGAATTCCAGTCAGTATCATTCTTTAAGTCGATCATCATTAAGAACATATTATTATCACTTACCATAACATCAAACCTGCAATCCCAAGCAATTAAGTAATTACCCAATAATAGAACACCCACATTTCGCCAGTTATGTTTAAAACCCATGTTATAGAGGATAGGGTGCGAACCCATTCCCATCAATTGGGCACAAATCCATCCAATTTAAAAACCCAATAACACTGCTCGACCCGGGAACCAAACCTTCCTAGGCTCAATTCCCGTGTCGGCCTCTTGCTTAGCATATCATCATGAGTTCAATGACTTTTCGGGTTTTGAGTTATTTCAATAACACCTTAAAGTAACCTAGCTTAAACATCCGTCATGAAAATAAACTATAGCCCATCAATAATTGCCAATTAAGGGCAATTAGAAAACACCACACTTATCATTATAGTTTCAACTATAAAAGTCTTTCAATGAACATAAATGTCCACCACCGTTAGTTTTAATAACTAGGAGACTGAAGTAAACTTGAGCCAATAAAAATGGTAGAATGGTGTAATAACTTCTGCATGATTGCTGGAGCTGCATCGTGACTAGAAATGCCACGAATAGTTATTTGGCCGAAAACCGAATATTCGGCAAGGCTCTTGGCCAAAGCGCAGAATATTCGGCTGCCGAATATTCGGAAACATTTAGTACTTTCCGAGCGAGTCAAGTCTCAACTCGTCCGTCACTTACGAGTTTAGACTTGCATCGCTTAAGTAGTATGTAGGCGCAGGTAGTTTTGTTTCATTTGAGATTAGGACGCGGTCATGTCACAATACGCTTGATTTGTTAATTGTTGGTACATCATACTGCACGTACTGTATATTGCATTCTTCTATTTCATGATTTGCTATTCGGTATTTGGCCGAATAGTTTGCAATATTCGGCCGAATACTGAATACCGAAAAAAGTGGCCGAATAGCCGAATACCGAATAGTTGCCGAATATTCGTGGCATCTCTAATCGTGACCTATAGTCTGGAATGATATCGCAAGGGGCAGCAGAAGAAATCATGGCTAAATAATACCAGCCACTCGGATCAATCTTCATGATAAGCCGTGCTTGCCTAGGTTTGTCCGTTGATGGGTGACCACCCATTACATGTCGAGGTTCGACCGTACCTCGGAAAGTACATTAAGACGTTGGTCCCGGCTGTCATTTGTAGATCTGTGGCCTCGAAAGTCTGACAACCAGTCTTACGAAGGGATATCGTATTACCCAGTACTAACTGGGTTGTGGAGTTCAGATAGGCAGTCGCTCCATGTAAAATACTGGTATTCAGCTGCATTCGGTTAGACTGGAAGCCGACTCCAACATAATTGGGAAAAGGGTAGGCTAGGCAGATGATGGCTCACGCGCCTGTCTCATAGACGTAATAACGGGGGGAGTACACTTCACTCCCCCCAGGGACGAGGCCGGCACAGGTCAAGCCGGCACTAGTCCGAGGCTGCGGAAGTCGCATTAGATCCCGCTGCCCCCCGACGCAAGTGTGCGAGGGAGCACCGGTGTGGTTTTAGTCAGTACGAGTCTGACAGACCCCTCCGCTCTCCCTAGGGCGGAGTACATACATCGAGGATTTCATGATCGAGAAAGAAAAAAAAAGGTAGATTATGGCTATCGCACGCGGCAGCATCGACGGTGCGCTCGGCAGCATGCTCTGTTTCTCGTTCTAGCAAATGATGGTTTTGAGAGACAGAAAAGAATAGGAGCATGGAAAAATGCGATTCAGCACTTCTGGATGATGAGAGGTTCAACCCTTGACGTCAATCAGGCTACACTTATTGAGATGTAACTTACAACTGTAAAGCTTCGATACGTCATCTTTGTAGAAGACTTAGTGACATAATAACTTCACTTATCTCATCCCCGAGGGTTATCCCAAGGTGTACGAAATGGTACAGTGCCATTTCGCCAGTCATATTAAGTCCCAACTAATAATGTCATCAACCAGGCACAAATTCGGACTCCGTAGGTGCTTCCTCTAAAAATTCTTGATCGTAAAACACAATAACGCGCACAACCTGGGAATTAAACCTAGAACCGATATAGGCCGATGCCTGCCAGGGCTGCGGGACTGTTCGAAAGAGATACCGTGGCGCTGGAACACAAAAGGCTAAGAAGGAACATGAATGGGTTTTAGCAAGTCTGTCCAGAGCTGGACAGGTCATTTGATGATTGCACTTCCGAAAAAAAAAAGACTTCTCAAACCCAGCATTCGCTCGTTTTTCATGCAGTCGCATAACGACCACTTGATCATCGAGTGCGGTGGACTCATGATTCATAACAAAAGTTACAAAAGGCCATAAAAAAAAACAAATGCCAACTCCGACCTATAATCGAATTCAGAACTCCACGTTCATCCATCCTATAAACCGGTAATATTTCATCCGAACAAACTAATTTTTCCTTCTGGACATGTCCCAAAAAAAACAAATGAAAAATACAGGACATCACCTGGTTTGCCGGCAATAAGGCTGTAACACATTGCCGGTGGATGTGCCATTATTTATTCTAGCCAGCTAAGCTAGGTGGGTCAGGACAGGACATATATTACTTCCATGGTACGCTTGCAACGAGTAATAAAACCTTCTAGCTTGACATGTGTAAATATTCACTAAGTAGACATGTTTTCCCTTGGCGTTAGTCTTCGATCAATAGGGACCCACATGCTCAGTCAGTTTCCAGATTAAAGTTTCTATTTAATCCCTTTTATAACAACACATACCTACGTAAGCTATCAATTAACACTTAAAATAAGACATCTTTAAGTGTAAAAAGATCTTGAAAAGATTAGTTTAGCTAACGCGATATTATAATAATCGAAAAAAAAAGGCAACTGGTGCCGTGTGGTTTGAGTGCTCAGAACCTTTTTAAGGAAATTTCGAAACGCCTAGTTGACGCTTCGCGTGACCCAATGGCTGGTTTTGTTTACTTTAGGTTACTTTACCAGAGGCTTAGTATTGCCATACAACGTGGCAATGCTGCCAGTCTCTTGGGCACGTTACCAACTGACAGCGTAGAGGAGGAGTTTTTTGACGCCCTTTAAATATAATTTAAATAACAATAAACTATATTGTTATTTTAGTTATTTAATTGATTAGTTTGTTAATCATCATTAGCCTATTATGTTCCCACTGCTGGGACACAGGCCTCCTCTCTATGAGAGGGAGTGGGCTGTAATCCACCACGCGGGCCCAGTGCGGGTTGGTAGATGTCACATGTCTTCGAATTTTTAGTTCTAGGACATGCCGGTTTCCTCACGATGTTTTCCTTCACCGTTTTTGAGGGCAGCGGTGATGAAATAAATTACACAAAGTAATGCGCCTGCCTGGGTTCGAACCCACGGCTTACTGCTCGAAAGTCGGGGCTGCCACCACTGGGCCACCGCTGCTCTCACTCGCTCGCTGTTTGTTAATCGTTAGTTCCCTTTTATGAAATTAATTAATAAATAAAAAACTCTAAAAGTAAACAATAATCAAGTAACCTTGATTGGGCCGAAGTTCAGATCCGAATAAGTTAACCAAATAATTACTGACGAAGGGGAATCTAGAAAGGAAATAAAACTTTCAAGGTTCTTTAGATTTCGTTCGGGTTTTATCTTCTTCTACAACAGTTTAAGGAGATTCCTAAAAGGTATCATTCAATTTGACTTGGCTTTTATCATCTGCCCGGCCTTACCAACATAGTTTAATAGTGGTGGGACCGGATGCAGCTGAATACCAGTATTTTACATGGAGCGACTACCGATCTGACCTCCACAGCCCAGATAGTACTGGGAAATACTATACGCATTGGTAAGACTGATTGGCAGCTTTTCGGGCCACTGACGACGTGTTAAAAATCTGCAATTGACAGCCAAGACCAACCGAAGTGTGGAGGAAACCATTGTTCCAAACTATAACATAAGAATTATTGAGCCTAGAAGAAATTTCTGTTAAATTGGTGAAACAACGTGCTTTATTTCCTTAGAAAACACCCTGAATAACTTACTAGCTTTTTATCAAATTAAAGTTAGCTACGTTCTGAATAATTATGCTTGTTGGTTGGTTGATTGTTTAGTGTTCTATAAAACTTTAGGGATAGTACAACGTGTGCAGAGATTCGAGGTAGTGAAACTTTTTCCATTTGCGGCTATTCCGTGGGTTCGGGTCTGCCTGCACAAGTTTCTTTAATCTGTAAAATATTCCCTTCTAGCTGAATGTTACAAACTGAATAATCTGCGGTCGCAAATAACTCTCTGAAATAGTAAACAAATATAAACCAACACGTTGTTTAGTTTCAATAATGTTTATGACTTTTTCAATGGTGCCAGTCATTCTGATATAAACATAATTTACATTACATTAAAGTTGATATTTTATATTTGTGTAAAAAACATCACCTAGAAATAAAGATTTGAAAGAACTTTACAAAAGAATTTATTTCATAGACCTGCGGAATTTAGAACACAGAAAGTAATGTTACCAAAGCAGGGAGCTCGAGAGCTGCGTTTATTTGGCACTAGAATTCCCAGGTGATTTTGTATGTGTATGAAAACACTTACTTTAAGCGTCTAGTGAGATACCGCTTCTGTGTTACGCTAGTAATATATTTTTGCAAGAAATTTTAAGAGATGTGCTATAAGAGAAGGGGAAGACCAATGAAACGTTGGATGGACTGTGTGAAGATTATATGGCTGCAAAGGAATGTGACTAATGAAATGAGTAATATGGAAGAAGAAGACATGCTTCGCTGACACCAAATGGATCAGGTTCAGGATAAGGAGAAACAATAATAAATAATGATGATGATGACGAAAAACTGACCTCAAAAAAATCGGACCTATTTATTTGTATCGTAGGTACTTTTGACAATCAGCATTTCCCTCGTAATAGATATTAGGTCATTCGCAGAAGTAGATAAAAATTCGACGACTCCTTAAGTATAATGTTTATTACCGTCCTTGTGCTCAGCAATTGCTTGTCACTTGTCAGTAATTCACTCAGTAAAGGCCACGTTTACTCTCGTTTCCCCCTTTTAAGCACTTTTAGGGCTGTGTCAGGCTCATTCCATTACGATGCAAGTGTATTTTCTACCACCAACGACGCCTAATGACCATTATCAAACCCTTGCATCAGATAAATATTGTTTAAAAGCCTCTCGAGGGACCCACGAGTTTCGCTAAAGGATACTCCTGTTAAAATCTGCTTGTTCTCAAGTTTTACTTGATAAAAAAGAGTGGCCCAGTTTTTTTGGTCAGTTTTGTAATTTTTGTTTACAAGGAATTTGTGTTAAAATTTTCAACGGTTTTGTTTTTGCTTTAAACTTGTAGCTTGTGTTTAAATTTTAAGCTTGTGTTTAAGCTTGTGTTTACCATTATCAAACCCTTGCATCAGATAAATATTGTTTGAAAGCCTCTCGAGGGACCCACGAGTTTCGCTAAAGGATACTCCTGTTAAAATCTGCTTGTTCTCAAGTTTTACTTGATAAAAAAGAGTGGCCCAGTTTTTTTGGTCGGTTTTGTAATTTTTGTTTACAAGGAATTTGTGTTAAAATTTTCAACGGTTATGTTTTTGCTTTAAACTTTAAGCTTGTGTTTAAATGAATATAATATTCACGCGATTTCATTTTGGAAAAACAAAAAACATCATATTTATTAACTTTTTATTTAATCCCAGATTTATGTTTGCAAAATTGTATACTCATGGCCGTTTGGAAATTGATACCCGAACCGATCGTTTACTAAAATAATAGTTAGTTCGTTGCTAACCCTACAGTTGATACTGAAAT
The DNA here is from genome assembly GCA_963082945.1 of Cerastis leucographa. Lineage (NCBI taxonomy): Eukaryota > Metazoa > Arthropoda > Insecta > Lepidoptera > Noctuidae > Cerastis > Cerastis leucographa. Next base: position 5,712,811 of record OY720359.1, read on the forward strand.
CAAATATTCAAAACAGATAGCAAAGTAAAATGCAATATTCAAAAAGGCAATATTGAAGATAGCACTCATTATGCCTGAGGGACAGACGAATAACGAGGGTCGAAAATACCCTAAGGAAAGGCTTTTTCACGCCTTGACGCGTTTATGGGTTTATCCTATTAAAATTTAATTCATTCTTTACTTCTTTTAGATGATTAGTTTTAAATGTGGTTCTGTTAACGTTAATCGTCTTTTCGTTGGTTTAATGTGTGATCGGTTGATGGTAATAAGCTCGCCTTCCATTACATGGGACTTAAACTTTGTCGAAATGTGGTTGATCTATTAGGTACACCTCTTTCTAACCCTGTGGGGATTACAGGCGTTAACATTAGCAACAATTTTTGTGGGAAAACAATGCGGTCTGCAATCAATGATGCATACATGTATGCATGTTATTCTTGAATCGTTATGCTTCGGTGGGGCGATGATAAAACTATTTTTTATTGTTCAGAGGCTCAACCGATTTATTTACTTCGTCGTTGCAAGGTGAAGATTAGAAGTTACTTCGTCGTAGTTTTTTTTGCACTAGCTTTTGACCGCGGCTTCGCCCTCGACCATCATCATCATAGTCATTTCAGCCGAAAGACGTCCACTGCTGTAAATAGGCCTCCCCCAAGTAACGCCACATTGACCAGTCCCGTGAGTCTCGCATCCAGCGGAACCCCGTAACCTTCACCAGGTCATCGGTCCACCTAGTGGGATGCCTTCCAACGCATCGTCTTCCGGTTCGCGGTCGCCATTCTAGAACTTTTCGGCCCCATCGACCATCCGTTCTGCGAGCAATGTGCCCTGCCCACTGCTATTAAGTTTGGCAATTCTTCGGGCTACGTCGGTAACCTTGGTTCTCTTGCGGGGATGTCCTCATTTCTGATTCGGTCACGCAAGGAAACTCCGAGCATAGCACTCTCCATTGCCCTTTGGGTGACTTTCAGCCTTCTGATGAGGCCCATTGTGAGCGACCGCGTTTCGGTCCCGTATGTAATCACTGGCAACACACACTGGTCATAGACTTTCTTCTAGAGACACTGCGGTAAGTCGACCATCAGTTGAATCCTATGGGAACTTTCTACCCAAAGTTTTCTGTTCAATTTTTTTACCTTTGGGAATCAATGGAGGTCCTCCGCCAAAAGGCTGGTGGAGGGATCTGTCAGACTCCTACTGACAAATAGTAAAGACAAACAGTCTGTTACTTTCGCATTCATAATTTTGAAATTAGGATAAAGACTTCAACATAGTTAGGAATAGGCTAGGCAGAGAACGAAAAACAATTGCCCATCGGCCACATTCCTATCTTGTTTCAAATCTTGTCGTCAAAATAACGCACCACCTTTCTATCACACCTAATAAAGTCTCGTTAGGGCAACTACCAGACGTCTTGGGTTCCCATTCGCCGTCAAATTCAGATTCACGTTTCTTACTGGAAGATATATATAGGCATACGAACCCGGAAACCAGGTTTTTCCCGTTTTACTATGGGACCGAAAACCCGTGGAACCCGTTTTATATGCCCTAGATATAGCCGACTGTGGGCTCCTTAAGGAATGCCGCATCTTTGAGGACGTTCGAACTGCTTAATCTATCTCTGGAATGAAGGTTATCGGCTGTTACCAAAAGAGTTGACTGTTATTGCAAAAGATTTTTGAGTAGACGAAAAAAAGATGATACACCTTAGGAAGTCTTTTCCTAAGGTGTGTCCAGGCTTTTCTTTTTTGGTTGGGAAAATGATAACGAGGCAAAAGGTAAGAGCGTCTAGTGATTTCATCTTTTCTGAAATTGGCGACACTTTCAAACTTCCTTATGCTTAGGTATTTGTAACTGTCCATTTCAGTCACTCCACACATCCATCTCAACATTCTCATCTCTGCTGCAAAATTTTTTCCTACGTTTTAATCTCTGCCTAGCATTCCGATCCATACAGTCCTACGGGTTGAATCACAGTCTTGTTGTGACATGTTTTCATTACCTATATAATTTGTTCCGTTGGAGTCACAGGCTGCTCGACGCCAACCAGTTGCTTGTTAGCTTTGCTTGTGGATATTGAGTGTTTTTAAACATCTAAAAATCTATAGGGACTTAATATTAATAAAGCTTAGATTTGTTTGTTTTATTGAACACGTTAATCTCTGGATCTGCTGGTTCGAATTGAAAAATTGTTCTAGTGTTGGATAGCCAATGAGGTAATCTATAGGCTATATAACATCACGCTAAGACCAATAGGATCGGAGTATTAATGAATAATGTTGCAAAAACGGAAAAATGTGACGCAGACGAAGTTTCGCGGGTCAGCTAGTTTCTGAATACAAACAAATGAAAATTTTATGCGATTACGTTTACGTAACACAAAAACAATTGCTCATGCCTATCAAGAGATCGCGCAATAGATCTCACTACTTCTTGCGTAACTAATTCTCCAAATACCAACTTTTTTTTTTTCTTATGTAACTAATGCGTATTTATCAGGCTACAATCGATATGGCCTCGCATCCGATATCGGCCACACACAATAATCAATCACAATTTAATGTAGACCTTTTTGGCCCCTATTGGTCGATTTAAATCGTCCAGCCTCATTAGAACCCTTGTATTGATGTGCTTTTGCTTAATTAAGAACAAATTAGGGAGCTTTTTATGCTGGTTTGTCATCGTTAGTGATAGTGTGGGCTCCTTTTCAATTTGAAATGTGGTTGGTCGTTAAGTTTATTGTGTCGTTGTTATCAGAGAGTGTAATGAGTCTTTTATGGATTTGATGACCCTTATCATTCAGTGTTCTTATAACATAACATCACGCCTGTAATCCCCGTAGGGTTGGGCAGAAATGTGTACACTTAGCGAAATGCAAAAGCGATTTTCTCATGAAATAACCGTGTCATCTTTGATATAAAACCTACTTCGTAATAGTATGGCTTCCAAAATACTATGTTCGTGAAAACGTAAAGTTTAATCAATACAGTAGGAGAAAATCACTTTTGAATTTTATTAAGTGTTTATTTTTAATTAGTAGTGACTGTACCTACTAGTACACCACATTTCGGCAGTCATTGTCATAGGGGGCGAGTCAATTGTCATCAACCAGGCTCAAACCAAGCCCTATGGTTGTAAGAAAATCCTGATGAAAAACTCCAATAACACTTTGTGTGACTTGGAATCCAACCCAGACCATCATGGTCCGCAAAAGCGCTTGCGACCACCATTAGACCAACATCTACATCAGAGAGTGTGAGTTAAGCCACTGACATCTATCAGCACGCAACGCATTTTTACATCCTCCTATCATATTCTGTCGCTCAGCCTCCGTATTCACAAACGCTTCGATTGGATTTCGATCCGGAAAGTCGTATGTCTATCTCGCTCGCTTTCATAATGTCAAAAAAAGATAGACGTAGGTACGACTTGTCGAATCGAAATCGAATCGAAGCGTTTGTGAATAGGGGGGCAGAACCGTCATTTTCAAGAGCGAGAAACAGCGGGAATGCTATCGCCCGCGGCAGCATCGACGATGCGTTCGGCATGATAGTCTCGTGCTGAGTGTGCTGACAGATGTGGCTCAACCCTAATGAGTCTTGTATAGACGTGATGACCCTTATCATACAATTTTGATGAGTACACCTTCATGCTGTTTTATCTGTAGTCGGGTAGTTTGTTAGCTTTCAGTAGGTCAGCTGTTACTAGATAAAGTTCATTAATTTTATCTAACTAATACGAGAGCTTCCATTAGGTGGATTGGCTTACTCTTTAGTGCTTACGATCTAAGATAATATGTTTTCGTATTTCGCCTTTTTGCCTTTATCAATATCGTTTATAACAATTGTATTGGCCAGTTGTCCACACTAGTTGTTTGTTGCTTTCGGCTGCACATGCGTGAATATAGCAAAGCAAGGCTGGCACAGGATCGTGGAGATTGGCACAAGAAAAGGGAGGCATATGCCCAGCAGTGGGAAAATTCAGGCTGCAGATGGTGATGATGGTGGCAAAGCCAAAAGAAAGGATTATGATTTTTAGTTTTATAACAAAAGAAAAGGCTAGGCAGATAATCTCTGTAATGTAAAATTGAATTTAAATTTTCCACACAGAACTACAGGATTGAATAACATTAAACTTAGAGACGAAGTTTTACACAACTTTCAAGATCCACAGGATTTTGCTGACTGAAAGAAATGAAAGAATACTGTGAACAAAACAATGTGCTACTATTTCCCCAATGTAATCCTACTGTCCGGGTAAATTTTTCACAATCCGAATTTACCTTTACTCGACAGTTAGGCGGGGGATGCAAGGGTGAATTGAATAAAACAGTGGACTGAGCAACATGCTCTAACTACGGTGTTGCCTTGCTCAAACGGAGTAAAAACGTGGATTTTTGTTCGTAGATTTGTTTTTGGGTACGCTCTTTGAGGCTTTATACGGAAGGAACATTTGTGTAGTTTGTTACTAGATTATGTCCCCGGCTTCGCCCGCGTTTTGTTCGGTAATTGTCCCACGGGATCGTTTTACCAGGATAAAAAGTATCCTATATGCTATTTCAGACTATTATCTATCCCTGTGCTAAATTGCATGCAGATCCATTTAGTAGTTTTTGCGTGAAAGAGTAACAAACATCCATAGATCTTCACAAACTTTCGAATTAGTAATATTAGTAGAATTTCACTGTCTTGTCTTTTTAGAAAGTTTCTTTAATTATTAGTAAGATAGTGTTCGTTGCCTTGGTAGCAAAGTTAAAAAGCCTGTCTGAACGCAAGTATAGTTTCTGAGGAAAGTACTGTAGAATAAACACAAAAACTTCAAAGAATCAATGAAAATGTAGGTCTCTATTTTTGAAGAGTCCACACAATCCCAGACTACCCAAACGTCTGGCAACACTAACATGGCCAGTATATTTTTATATGCTTAGGTTTATTTTCTTTCTTAACACAGTTTGTTTCGGTGTTTTCCCTAAGGCTGTCAGCTACAAAAATTCACGAAACGATTCGTGTTGGAAAACAAAATACTAGTTATACTTTATTTAGGGAATGTTGTTTGTTTACTCAGTTAAAAAAAATAGAATTTGTGGAGTATTTCTTGGTTTCTCATGTCAATCACTATTTATGAATAGTGAATAACAATAACTTAATTTAAATCAATTAAATTAATTTATTTTAATTTTTAAGAAATCATCATCATCGTTTCAGCCGAAAGACGTCCACTGCTGGACATAGGCCTCCCCCAAGTGACGCCACATTGACCAGTCCCGTGCGCTTCGCATCCAGCGGATCCCCGCAACCTTCACCAGGTCATCGGTCCACCTAGTGGGATGCCTTCCAACGCATCGTCTTCCGGTTCGCGGTCGCCATTCTAGAACTTTTCGGCCCCATCGCCAATCCGTTCTGCGAGCAATGTGCCCTGCCCACTGCCACTTAAGTTTGGCAATTCTTCGGGCTACGTCGGTAACCTTGGTTCTCTTGCGGATGTCCTCATTTCTGATTCGATCACGCAAGGAAACTCCGAGCATAGCCCTCTCCATTGCCCTTTGGGTGACTTTAAGCCTTCTGGTGAGGCCCATTGTGAGCGACCACGTTTCGGTTCCGTATGTAATCACTGGCAATACACACTGGTCATAGACTTTCGTCTTGAGACACTGCGGTAAGTTGGACGAGAAGATACTACGCAACTTCCCGAACGCTGCCCAGCCGAGTCGGATTCGACGATTGACCTCTTTCTCGAAGTTAGACCTACCCAACTGGACCGTTTGTCCCAGGTAGAGATTTATTGAATTTTTGTGGAGCTCGTGGCTCAATAATAACTGCCGCACAGGTCGATCTTTAAGGTTAAGCCGTGATTGCCGAGGTTGGTCCGTGGAAGGGTGACATTAATTACATACCGAGTTTCCTCCGTGCCTCGGAAAGCACGTTAAGCCGTTGGTTCCGGCTGTCATTTGTAGATCCTTGACGCCTGATTACTTGTAACGTAACGTAAAAGTCTGACATCCAGTCTAATACCAAGAGGTATCGTATTACCCAGTTACTGGGTTGTGGAGGTCAGATAGGCAGTCGCTTCATGTAAAATACTGGTACTCAGCTGCATCCGGTTAAACTGGATGCCGACCCCAAGAAAGTTTGGGAAAAGGCTAGACAGATGATAATGATGATGAAGTGCTTACTTACTATACACCGTGTAAATCACCTCATCACGAAGCCGTCAACCAAGCATTCTGTACATGAAACTAAGTAATTTTACGCAAAAATTATTGCTGGGAAACGACTTTTTTTTGGGGGGTGTAAAATCATGTTTTGTGGTAGAACTCAATGTAACGCACTCAAAACATTGTGCTGATGGACGGATTGAATAGTACGGGGTCGTGGAGGTATTTAAAGTAAAAATCTTACATCAAAAACTTGTATTTAAAAAAATACTTGTCAAAAAGTTGGAACTTTGACCCCTAATATCTACGTAACTAGAAGGTTCCCAGGTATAGTGTAGAACAAAAATGATCGCAATGACAGGGAAAACCAGTGCCTTTCGGCTTCGTTAAGAGGTGTTTTACACCCTTTATACGAGGTAATCATCTATACAAGTTATTAACGTATCCTTCACGATGCTGACAACCAAGCAATCTGTACATTAAACTAAGTAATTCTACGCCAAAATTATTGCTGGTAAACGGCTTTTTTGGGGTGAAAATCACTTTTTACGGTAAAACTCAATGTAACGCACTTAAATTTGGATGGATGCATTGAATAATAAACGGGCCACGGGTATTAATACATTAAAACTAATATTAAAAAAAAAATGTATGATTACGATTACATAGCATCACGCTTAAAATCCCTGAAAGTTTAAAAGGGTTTACACCTTACGGCATTTTATACAAACTTTCAAGTTCTTATTTTCCGAAATGACTTAGCCGATTTAATACGCATAAGCAGGATACATAGGTCTAAAAAGTTACTAAAAATTAACCGATAAGTAGACCGCTTAGTACAAGCACAAAACAAAGCGGACCCCCGACGCTAAGACGCTTGGATTACTTTATTTCTGGTTTTTTAGAGGTTTTTAGTGTCGGGGTTTTTTAAATTTTTAATTTAATTTTTATTGCACGCTTTTTAAACTTATAGTATTTTATCTTAGGGTTGACTGTCCCAATCGTGTGCGTAAGCCTCCCCCATTGCTTCCATTTTTTCTCGGCGTTGCGCGTCTTCTCGACAATCAACGAAAACAGCTAAATTTTTAAAAATCACGATTATTTGGGGGGAGGGGGGTTGCAGGCAACCCCTCTGGCGATGCCCATGGTTACAAGTGACCAGATTTCAAATTTCGAATCGACCAGACCAGTGGAAGTTGTTAATTTCCCTTCAACTAGAAAAGAGGTGATAACCTTCAAACGGCTGACCAGATTTTCTCGAAACATAGCTAAGAACACTCTCGATTAAAACACCTTTCAAACGAAACCAATTTTATCAAAATCGGTCCATCCGTTTAGCAGCTACGATGCCACAGACAGACACACAGATACACAGATACACACGTCAAACTTATAACACCCCTCTTTTTTGGTCGGGGGTTAAAAACATATTCGAAAAATAGTGTTGCAGCTAAAGTTTCATTGAAATCGGTTCAGTCATTTGTGAAAATATGGACTTGAAAGTTTATATGAAATGTCGCAAGGCGTTAACGCAGTCGCGCGCGTCTTAAGCAGAGATGTATCTAACAGCACAGCCACATACTGCCAGTTATGTTGTCCCAAGTAATAGGGGGCGAGCCATTATCGCTGAGTATTGCCATCAACCGGGCACAAATCCAAACTCCGTGGCTGCTATTGACAGAATCCTGATGGAAAAACCCAATAACACTTGCCCAACCCGGGAATCGAACGCAATACCTCCTGCTCTGCAGTCGCAAGTCACACGGCAGTCAAGATTACGATTACATTTTGTATTATTCACAAACGTAAATAAATCATTTAATACAATTCACAAATCGTACTCAATCTAAAATGAATAAGTAATTCTCATCTTGGACTGTTCGCATTGTCGAATACAAGTTTAAATTTCCTCTTCGTCGTAGTATATCCCCAAGCGTTGTCTTCATAAGGTAAGCAGTAACTATAGGACACGACCTGCTAGGATACGTATCTACTGCTTCTGCTTTATCTACGTTCAAACATCTTTTTAGGGTACCGTACCCGAAGGGTCAAACGGTGGCCCCGTTTGACCCCTTGTCCTATTACTGAGACTTCGCTGTCCGTCCGTCCGTCTGTCACCAGGCTGTATCTCATGAACGGTGATAGTTAACCAGTTGAAATTTCTACAGATAATGTATTTCTTTTGCCGCTATAACAAATAATACTAAAAACAGAATAAAATAAATATTTACGGGGGTTCCCATAAAAAAAAATTTTTGCTCGTTTTTTGTAAATAATCGTACGGAACCGTTCGTGCGCGAGTCCGACTCGCACTCGGCCGGTTTTTATAAATAATAGTACGGAACCCTTCATGCGCGAGTCTGACTCGCAATTGGCTTGTTTTTAAATTAGCGCGTTGTGTCCCAATGCCAGGCAAAGGCCTCCTCATTTCATTCCAACTCTCTCGATATTTTGCCTTCTCTAACCTATCAGTCAGGAACGAGTCCAAATCTTCACGCCAGCGTTTCTTGGGGCTACATCTTTTTTACAACCGGAAATTTTATTTCGTCAACAAGCTTACCTGAAGGTTTATCTTCATCAATATGTGTTTAGGACAATGTATGCAGAAAGGATAATATTTTATTACCTACTTGCCCATATAATATGGTAAACGTAGGTCCTATAATGTCTTGAGCTTTCAAATTACCTTCAGGTTTAAAGATTATAGACTTACTAAAGGTACAGTTTATAACTTTCACTCTTTATAACTAAGTTTAGACTAAGAAAAGAGAGTAGACAGATTTGTCTGAACGTAATAATAAAAAAAAACTAAGCCGCATTCTCCAGCCATCCTGCGATCACGGCGCTTGCAACAGCGTTGAAGTATCAGGAGCCCACAATAGTTGAAAGTCTCGGAAGAAATCCCGTAAGTAATAGTATACGTTTACTAAAGCTACCTTAGAAATTTTGTCAGTACAATGGTTTCTCATCATAATTCATACTTTCCTCTAAATCTACATTCACAATATTCATCATCGCTTGCTACCACCTGCACCGTCCCTATTTATTTGGTGTCGGCGCAGTCTCCACAAGATACTATAAAAGTGAATTAACAAATTTTAAATAAATCACAAAAGGGCCATCTGGCTACTTCAAAAAATTGGTAATCCTATTGCTATCTCTTTCTCTCCCATACCCATGGAAAAGGAAGGGAGTCTCTATTATAATCGAAATAGTTGTCGCGTTTTAATCCCTCTTTATGTCGGTAATCGCATTTCTATGAGGGTTCAGGTTTGATATGAAATGAATAGCTGTGACCCTAGCCCGTATCCTCTGCGTTCTTATAATTACAGGGGAATTAACCAGTATTCATTCTGGGGGCCAACATGGCCGCTTTTGCAGAAGCATAATAGGTAAAAAATATGAATTACTTTACGACTCCTAATAGGAAATATGATTCATAATATAAACTGCGTCTGTGACAATTTTATTTTTTTTAGCGTGATCCATATTACTATTCTACTAGCCGTGCCCGCGACTTCGTCCGCGTGGAATTTAAGAAGTAGCCTAAGTTACTCCTTATAACACCAGTTATCTGGTGAAAGTCCCGTCAAAATAGGTCCAGCCGTTCCAGAGATTAGCCGGAACAAACAGACAGACAGACAGACAAAAATTGTAAAAAATATCATTTTGGTATGTACCGTATATAAGTACATTTATATATATGTATGTAGTAAAAAGCGGTTATTTTAATATTACAAACAGACACTTCAATTTTATTTATTTGTATAGGTTGGGATTCTGCTAAAGCGGAGCGCCATTTTAGACCATAGAAAGAAATTTCTGATACATTGCTTCAAATATTTGATAAAGTAGTCAACTCAACAACGTAAATATTGCAATCAATGTTGTCGAATTGTCAAAATTAATGGCATTGCCATTCTAAGTATGTATATATACTTCCTCTATCTTTTTGCCTCTATCTGAAACAAGGATAACTTTTGCAGTTAGTAGGTACTCTTTTAATTCATCATCATCATCATCATTTCAGCCGAAAGACGTCCACTGCTGGACTCCCCCAAGGGTCGCCCACATTAACCGGTCCCGTGCAACTCGCATGCAGCAGATCCCCGCAACCTTCACCAGATCATCGGTCCACCTAGTGGGCCGTCCTTCCAACGCAACCTCTGTTAATTAGTCGCCTATTTTTCCAATTAAATCCCAAAAAAACGGATCTTTTTAGAGCTTTTAAATCTACAGTTGCAATAAAGTTTCTATCACCAAATAATTTGGTACTACATTTCCAAAACGCGTATCAAATTCAAATTTTATTAGCTCCCTTATTTACAGAATCGTAATTGATTTGACGATAAAAATGTTCATTTCAATCGCCCAATATTGGATTCTCCAACGTCTGGTAATTCTGATGACCCCACATTTTCATTGGAATCCCCTAATTTACACTTTGTAATGGCAGCGCCAGAATTTTGGGAATGCCCCGTATTGCCCAAATTTGCTCTTACAGTGTGTTTCGAAGTCGAGAAGTAATTGAAGTTGGAATATTTAATAGCTTCGTTCGTATATTCAGCTACTTTATTTACGGATTTGCTCCAAGACGCGTTGTTTTCTTTCTTGGTTTTATTTATAAGTAAGGAAAAGAGAACAAAGTAGATATTTTCATACCTAAGAGCCTTTCTTGTTAAAATTGTTCGGAATTCTTTCACTGGTTTTTGTTATATTTTCATGTTTATTTATTTAGAACGTAGAGGACTTACAGCTAATAAAAACAAACAAGACAAAGAATAATAGTCACCAGAGAGCCAATTACAAATCCTCACGAATAGACATAAAATACAAAAAAAAAAATGTTATTATGTAACGAAGTAAACAATGCGCGCACGGTTAACTCGAACGCCCACCTGCATACATTCTCAAGATCGCGACACATACGCACACTTACGTGCCGCCGCGTAAGGACCTCGCAGGTATATAAGGCGTGCGCCCGCCGGTTAGCTCAGTGAGGCCACGCGGGGGGAGAAACAAGAGGGGAAAAAAGCCCCAACCTCCCGCGCAGCAACCCAGGCTTGATCCTGGCCCTGTACCGGCGCAGGCGCCCATCCAGGCGCCCGCGGTTACACGTGCCGCACCGACCACCGACGCTGTTACAGGCGCCGGTAACAAGAAGAAGAAGGGGAAGAGGGCGGGGAAACCTGCCCCACCCACAGACACGGCTACAGCCGCCGCCCAACCAGCGGCGACGGCTAGCGTTATCCAGCCGCAAGCCGGCGCCCGAGTCAGAGGCCAACAGCGTCATGCCGCCCCTACCAGGGAAGTAACCGCCTGCGCCATCGACCTATGGACCTTATAAAGGCCATAAGACAGGGCGAGGACGCGGTGCAAGTTATCCTTGACGGACTAGCCAAGCTGTTGCAGCTCATTAATGGATAGTTCGTTAAGATTACTCCACTGGAATGCCCGCGGCCTTAGGAATAAGGTTGCCCCACTCCGCCTCCTCCTCAGGGAGCAACGTATCGACGTGGCGCTCATCAGTGAGACGCTCCTGGGGCCTGCTGACAGGCCCAAGTTCCCGGGATACGTCTTATATAGGAAGGATGAGAAGTCTCCGTCTGGAATGATCTACCGCGGTCTGGCGGTATTGATCAGACGAAGAGTCGTGCATCAGCCACTCCCCCCGACGTCACTGGGCACTTTTCACGCGTTAGGTGCCCAGCTCCACGTCGCTGGCGAGGACATAAACATCTATGCGTGCTACCACCCGCCCGCGGCCCCGCTTGACATAGCGGAGCTACGGGCGCTACTCTATCAGTCGCCGCACCCGACATTGCTCGCCGGCGACTTTAATCTGAAAAACCCGGCGTGGAACAGCCGGAGTACGAATACTGGAGGGAGGCGACTCTTCGCAGACGCGGAGGCCCGTGGATACATGGTGTCCGGCCCTGAGACGCCTACCCATTACCCAGGTAACCGAACCCAACAACCCGATGTGCTGGACATCGTAATCCACAGGGGCTTGAGAGGCCAGATTGCCCAACAAGTTATAGACGACGAGTTCCAGTCAGATCACCAACCTGTGCTCGTCGTACTATCAGGAACGCCTACGAGACTATCTCCTCCTGCGCCACGTCGAAAAACCGACTGGAAAAAGTTCGCAGAAGGGATGGAAATCACCACTCCAGCTTGGCCCATCGCCACCGACGCGGACGTCGACGGGCTAGCCGATCAAATCACCGCTTGTATTAGGCGCGCCCATGAAGAGGCGACAACAACAGCTACGCTGCCACAGGGGCTTGTATACAAGCCTCTACCTGTCCACCTTAAGCAGATGATCGCCCATAGGCGGCGCCTCCGCAAGCGGTGGCAAGAGTCTGGCTGCCCGCGCGACAAACGCGACCTAAACCGCTTAGCGGAAAAGGTAAGAGCCAAGCTACAGGAGCTCAACACCGAGAGCTGGGAGGAGTGTATTGACGCCGCAGAGGGAGACTGGGCGTCTCTACACAAGCTGTGCAGACAGCTCAACAATACCCCGGCTCCGGTCCGTCCACTACTCCATAGTGACGGGACACTTAGATACACAGCGCCAGACCGCGCTGAGATCTTTGCTAAGCACCTGGAGCGTCAGTTCGTTCCAAATCCGACTGCCGACACCGAGCACATCGCAGTAGTCGAGAGGCACCTCGGAGAGTACTTCTCCAGGCCGATAGCCTCCGATGAGGACCCAGTTTTCTTCTCGCCTTGCGAGGTCAGACGCGCCATCCTTAAGACGAAATTAAGGAAGGCGCCCGGAGCGGACGGTGTGACCAACACAGCGCTGCGCCACTTGCCCTACCGGTCGGTAGCGGCACTGGCGCGCCTGTACACGGGCATACTGCGCACGGGCGCCTTCCCAGCCTCGTGGAAGGAAGGGCGTGTCATCATGCTACCCAAGGCGCACAAGAATGTGCTGAAGCCGGAAAGCTATCGGCCCATCACACTTCTCTCCACTACCTCTAAGGTGTTTGAGCAACTCCTGCTGCGACACCTGAGGCAACATTTCACTCCAAGAGAGGAGCAGTTCGGGTTTCGTTCCGAACACTCGACGACGCTCCAGTTGTCGAGAGTACTGCACCTGCTAGCCGCATCCTTTAACAGGAAGGAGCGAGCAGTAGCAGTATTCCTCGACATGGAAAAAGCATTCGATCGCGTCTGGCACGCCGGCTTGTTGTACAAGTTGGCACAGGCCGGCACGCCCCGTCGCTTGGCAAGGGTGGTTTCCTCCTTTCTAGGTAATAGGACTTTCAGGGTGGTGGTCGACGGAGCGCTATCGAGCGTCCGCTCGATAGCCGCAGGAGTGCCGCAAGGTAGCTGCGTCTCGCCACACTGCTACTCGTGTTACACCGACGACATTCCAACAACACCCGACACCACGCTCGCGCTGTATGCCGACGACGCCGCGTACATAGCGTTATCGCTCAACGCGCGGCACGCGGCCGTAAAAATGCAGCGCGTGCTTGACCTACTCCCAGACTGGTTGTCTAAGTGGAGGTTGTCGGTGAACGTGGGAAAGACGCAGGCGCTGGTTACCGGCGGCTCGCAGAAACTCCCACCACCCCTGACATTGCAAGGAGTTGACGTCGCATGGTCACCCCGGGCCAAGTACCTGGGTGTCACTATCGATCGTCAACTAACTATGGCACAGCACGTCCGCGGCACTATCGCGAAATGCAGGAGCGCCCGCTTCCAGCTTCGCCCAGTGCTCAAGTCACGACTCCCGCTGCGTGCCAAGCTGGGCGTGTACAAGACGTACATTCGCCCGCTAATCACGTATGCCGCCCCAGCGTGGTTCGCCCTCACGAGCGAGTCCACAAAGAAGAACCTCCGCGCGCAGCAAAGTCTTGTTTTGCGCGCCATTGTTGCTGCTCCTCGCTTTGTGAGAAATTCCACCATACAGCGGGACATGAAAATGGAGAGCCTGGACGACTTCTGTAGCCGCCTCGCGTCCAACATGTTCAAGCGCGCCGATGTCTCTGCCTGGTCCCATCTTACACAGATAGCGCCATGGCACACGCGCCCGCCTGACGCGGGGCGCGCCGGGCGCACACGTCGCCTACCGCGCGATCTCGTGCCTGCGGATGCGCCGTAAGTATGCCCCCCCCCCCTGCTTGACTCCCCGGGTAGGTCGCTTTCACCAACACGCGACCTACCCAAACAATGTGACTACACAACACCACATTACACACAGTCGAAGCGCGTCGCATCTAAGTTAATATAGACGCGTCGCGCATCGAACACACACTCACTACTCAACATGCATCCTAACTACGCGATGAACGTGCGGCGCGGGCTCGCTATTCATTCGCTTACAAGAGCGGCGTTACACAGTACACTGCCGCTCTAACACATTCATTACGGCCTCTTAGTCTGGAGCGTGATCGGCTAGCTCTGAGATCGTTGTGGACGGGGGCCATACATTCTTAGCGGTAGGATGCGCCACCAGAGTCACCTCTGTCGCAGGTCGTCATCCGCTGGGCCTCCTCCGGGCAACCGGAGGTCTCACCTGGCGGTGACAGACCGCCGAGGTGGCGTGAAGAAAGCGGCGCTCGTTACGGTAAAGTTTCATCGTACGAAAGCGCGCAGCGCTAGCGCCGCTGGCGCCTCCTACCGGACAAAATGACAACCACACATAGGCGAGCCGCGCCATAATAAACTAATTACGCGCGCTCGCCCCCATTCATGCCTATATTGGCCACCAAACGAGGTGCCCGTATTTACGGGCACAGTAAACAATTCCGCGGGGAAAGGGTTTTACCCATATCCCGCCAGCCGCGCCCCTCTGCGGGGGCGTAGCGATATCCCGAGAGCTTAGCTCAGTGACTCGCCGCCTGACCGCCGTCGCGTACGGACGTGCCGCTACCTGCTCGCATTCCCGCTCGCTATCAGTGTGTGTCATCGGTTCGTCGCTTCCCAGTGTCGTGACGTCATCAGTAGTCCCTCGACTACACCCCCGAACAATTGCTGTCTTTTTATTAAGACAGCACTTGCTCATTTGCTTCGGATATTATTCCGATTTAACTTCCTTTGCCCCATCAGGGAAAAGTCCTCAGTTTCGAGGTTCTTGGTGGGAAACCTAACGGTGCCAACGAAACCGAGAGAGAGTGGTGGCCCAATCCGCCCGCCTAACCCCTTCAGGGTCTAGGTGAAAAATTGGACTCCGTCGCGAACACATGTGCCGCCGATATACTGTGCTAGTGTTTCCCGTTTTAACAAGTTCCTGAAAGCAAGTTCCTAAGACTGGGGTTGGAGTTGCTACCAAGCCAGGACCTTCGGACTGTGGCTTCGGGAAGGTTGAAACAGGTGAGTCGCTGACCTAGTAAATTCCCTACATAATTGTTCAAGGAATTAGGTTGCTAAGCGCGCTGAGCTTCACTCAAATGTCCGCTAACTTTTAGCCGATAAAATGTCGTCTCTCGACGAGACAGAAAAAGCACTTTTGCGCTTTTTCTTGCGCATCGTTGCGACCGACCCAAATTTTAATAAAAAATATGGGTCTGAAATTAATGCTATCCGGCAAACCAGTGATAACGTCACTGACTTCAGTGACGTACTTGAAAGCCCTTTGTCGCCGCCGCCTGCCGACAGAGGCTTGCCACCTGCCTTCGCCGCCGCGATTAAAGCGACACCAAGACCCATTGTTGTGAAACCCACTGTTTCACAAACAAAGGCCCAGCCCGCACCTGCGTCCATTGTTCCCGTTTCCGAGAACATGCACAAAGGCTTACCGCCAGCCGTCGCCGCCGCGATTCCGGCTAAACCGAGTCCCATTGTTTCGAAACCTTTTGTTTCGCAAACAAAGGATCAGTCCGAACCTGCGTCCATTGTTCCCGTTTCCGAGAACATGGACACAACTGAGCCAGTCTCCGACTCAGAGTCAATTTTAGACTCGTGTTCTGCCGCCTCGTCCTCTGAAGACGACTATCAAGTCGTCGGAAAGGGCAAGAGGAAGAAGGGCAAAAACTCCCAGGCCGCCATGGCTAAAAAGATCGTCGCGCTCCCTTCTGTCCCCTCTCCCGCGGCCTCCCGTCCCACCTCCCCGGTCCCCGTACCAACGTCCGCCGCTGCTCATACCAGCAGGCCAGCCAGCCCTAAGGCTCACCCTTCTGCCGCTTCTTCAAAGAAGCTGAAGCCCCCTCCCCCGCTGTTCATTCAGGACAAAGGGAAATGGACAGACGTGTCCAAAATGTGTGTTGAGCGCCGCATACAATATACAAGCGCAAAAAGCACACAACAGGGCATCAAAGTGGTGGTCCCTACGACCGCTGACTTCAGGGAACTAACCCGTCAGCTGATCGGAAGGCACATAGCCTTCCATACTTACTCCCTTCCAGAGGAGAAGCCCACCCGCGTTGTGATCAGGCGGATCCCGAAGGAGATATCCACGGAGGACATCCTAAATGACCTCCAAGGCCAGGACATCCCGGTCGCAGCCGTCCACCGCCTTCATAAGGCGAGAGGCGGAGCCCAGTACGATATGGTACTGGTCATCTGTGACCCAGTAGAAGGACACCACCCGATCTTCAAAGTGAAGTCGGTATGCTCCCTCACAGGCATCTCAATAGAGAAGCCTTACCGCTCAACCGTAGTAGGGCAGTGCCACCGCTGCCAGCTGTACGGACACAGCCAAGCCAACTGCCATGCGCCGCACAGATGCGTAAAGTGTCTAGGCGACCATGGTACGGCGGACTGCCCCCGTCCCAAAGACAAATCGCTATGCACGGAGCCACCGAGCTGTGTGCTTTGCGGCCAGTCGGGCCACCCGGCTAACTACCGCGGCTGCCCAAAAGCCCCCAAAGGCTCCTCCTCTAAACTGGCCAAGCGTGCAAACGCCCGCCAGCAGAGAGAAAGCCCATCGGTGAGGCTACCCACTGCTCAGATGCCGGAGAGACTCAGCCCTCAGAGGCCCTCTCCCTGGACCTCGCTGAACCACCAGAGAGCCTTCCCGGCGCTCGGCAAAGCAAAGTCCAGCCCCATTCCCGGGCTATTAGATGCCCCTGTCCCCACTCCCGTGGCCCAAGCGAGCGCACCGGCGCCCGCTCGTCCCGCGCCTCCCGGCCCCGCGGCCGCGGTCTCCTCTCCTAACGTAACTTTAGAAACGTTAGCAAAGTTAGTCACCCCCGAAGCAGACCGCATGGCGGCAGATCTCAGGGAGGCTAACACTGACGGTGATAAGCTTAAAATTATCCTCAAGTCCCTAATCAAGTTAGGCGAAGCCTTCAGCGGCATTCATCTTTAATTTCAATGGATAATACGAGATTAACGTGTACCAAACCCCGATCCCTTAAATTAGGGTACTTTAATGCCAATGGCATTAGAGGCCAGCGTGATGAAATCGCCACCTTCCTCCGTGACCATCAAATTGATATCCTCCTCATACAGGAGACCTTCCTCAAGCCCAGTCACCGCGATCCGAGAATTGCCAACTATCGCATAGTTCGCAACGATCGGTCACGTTGCCACAAGGGCGGTACTCTAATCTATTATAGAAAAGAACTGCACTGCATCCCCTTAGATCCCCCTCCCATGGAGTCTCTACTCGAGACTTCAGTGTGTCGACTAGGCATGACCGGTCATCAACCGATCACTATCGCCTCCGCGTACATCCCTCCCGGCGGCACGTCCGAGGAGCACACTCTGTTCACCAAAGACCTTGCCGTCCTCTTCGGCTTGAGTGACTCCGTTATCATAGCGGGCGACCTCAACGCCAAACACCCCGCCTGGAACAGCACGACGACCTCTGCCAGAGGACGTCACGTGTATAACCTGGGTGAGTCCCTCAACTTCGATCCCATCGCTCCTATGGAGCACACTCACTATCCCCACGACCCCGACCAACGTCCGGACGTTCTCGACATAGCGCTACTCAAGAATGTCAACCTTAAGTTGCATTCCATCGAGACTTTACATGAGCTTAACTCAGACCATCGACCAGTGCTCATGCACTTAGTTCCCCGCTCGGGTCCCTCTGACCCCAGCCAGCCCCCGCCGACCCAAGTGATAACCGACTGGAGGAAAGTCAGCGAAAAGCTGAAATCCACCACGTCGTCTCACCTGGAGTCCATCCCCGGCCACATAGTCTCAGTCGCAGACACGACGGCCGCCATCAACTCGTTTACAGAACACGTGCAATCCGTACTGAAGTATTGCTCACGAGAAGTTCCAGCATTGAGCGATCAACGCTGGATACTACCCGCTGACGTACGTGAACTGATAACCGAGAAGAACGCGGCCATCCGTGCCTACAGCAACTTTCCCTGCGACGCGAACAAAGCTCACATGCGTCATTTACAGCGTGCTGTAAAGAAGCGCACTAGTGAGCATCGTTCAGATCAATGGGACAAGACGCTTAGCGAGCTTGAGCCTACCCACCTAGCCTTCTGGCAGCTGCAACGCAAGTTGCGCTCCACCGAAGAGGCTTCGATGCCTCCCCTCACGCGACCCGATAAGAGCGTTGCATTCGACGACTCTGAGAAGGCCGAATGCCAAGCCGACAGCCTAGAGTCCCAGTGCTCCCCCAGCTCTCAACCAGTAGACAAGCGACATCTCGATGAGGTGAACGCATTCGTCGAACGTAGAGCCGCCCTCCCCCCTGTAGAAGACCCAGATGATCCTCTGCCTCCGGTCACAGCTGACGAAGTGCAAGACATCATTAATAAGCTTCAACCGCGCAAAGCACCCGGCTCCGACGGAATCACCAATAGGGTGTTTAAACTCCTCCCCGCTCAGCTCGTCGTGTTAATGGCGGCCATCTTCAATGGCGCCCTGAGCAACAACGCTTTTCCCCAAATATGGAAAGAGGCCACTGTCATCGGTTTCGCCAAGCCAGGCAAACCCAAGTCTGAGCCCTCGAGCTACAGACCTATCAGTCTCCTGAACGCACTCGGCAAAATCTACGAGAGACTCATTTATAAGCGACTCAAAGACTTCGCCGAGGCTAAGAGTCTCATCCCCAACGAGCAGTTCGGCTTCAGAACCGGACACTCTTGCATTCAACAGGTCCATCGCATCGTAGAGCACTTGAGCGCTGGCTTCCAGCGTGGAGCGATGACGGGTGTGTTGTTCTTCGACATAGCAAAGGCTTTCGACAAAGTCTGGCACAACGGCTTATTATATAAGCTGTACAAACTGGGAGTGCCGGACCGTCTCGTGCTCATCTTACGAGACTTTCTGTCGGATCGCACCTTCCGCTATCGCATCGGGAAGGCTCTGTCTTCTCCCCACCCCATTAGAGCCGGAGTCCCTCAGGGCTCCGTCGTCTCTCCCCTTATCTTTACTCTGTTCACCAGTGACATCCCCAAGAGCAAGAAGGCTCAATTAGCCCTGTTCGCGGATGACACGGCCATTTATTACACTAGCCGCAGTCACGACGCTATCTATAGCACCCTCCAAACCTCAGCCAACGTCTTAGGCGCTTGGTTCCGGAAATGGAGAATCGAGGTGAACCCCGACAAGAGCCAGGCAGTTCTTTACTCTAAACAGCGTAAAATTAAACCACCTGCGCTCAGCCCGATCACTATGTACGGTAAGCCTATCCCTTGGGAGAAGCAAGCCAAGTACTTAGGAGTCATACTTGACAACCACTTGTCTTTCGCGGCGCACATCAAAGCAGCTCGCGACCGAGCTGCGTTTGCTATGGGTAGGCTTCATTTCATGATTTCGGCAAAAAGCAAGTTGTCACTCAAGTGCAAGTTGCGCCTTTATACCGCGGTGATCCGCCCCATTATGACGTACGCTTGCGTCGTGTACGCTCACACCAAGCCTAAGTACATCCATAGGATGCAAATTTTACAGAACCGGTTCTTACGTAGAGTCACGGGAGCCCCTTTTTATGTCCGTAATGACCGTCTACACATAGACCTTAGAATGCCCACCGTCCTTCAGTTTATGAAACGCCTTTCGAAGCGTTACTTCGATAACGCCATCAAACACCGTAATCCCCTGATCGCAGCGGCCGCCCGTTACGAACCCTCGCGCATTAGTCCAGTACGCCGTCCTAGGCATACCCTTGTCACTCCAGATGATGCTATCACCCTCCTCCAGGAGAGTAGCAAAGAGACTAGCACTCTTAAAAAGTTCCGACTCAAACCGCCGTCTTTCCGACCTCGCCGTCGAGGTCCGTCGCGACATCCCGGTCCATGCCCTCCCCGACCCTCGCTCGAGCCAGCCCGCGATGCTGTGCCAGTAGTTTTAAATCAGCCCCTAAATAATGATACCATTCAGATCCAGCCTGTCCCCATGCAGTCCTCCCCCAGCGACGCCCTAAGCCGAGGTTCGTACCCCACAGGGGGTGCCCTTAGCGTGCAGTCGCTTAGTTTGTAAGTTTTTATGCCCTGGCTGGAGGCCTTACTCTAAAGGCACCCACAGGATAGTCCGGTTAAGCAGACGACAACCTCATAGGTTGAACTGCGAGATGCCATTCAAAAAAAAAAAAAAAAAAAAGGTTAGCTCAGTTCGACTCTGCGTGGGCATTGCATCCGACGACTCGGAACAACTTCCCAAGAGAGTTGAGCGCTCTGCGTAGGATACGTCACGCTTGGTGGTGCTTTCGTAATACGGAATATCACCAGTGTGCTGTGTTGTACGTGGAGTTATTTTGCTTTTAGCGCTTCACGCATTTATAGCTGATAGTTAGTTTTAATCTTGTTTTCACTGTTATTCATTCTCTTTTCTCGCTTGCTATTTGATTTATTCCATTCGTTTTGTATAAGTGTTAAGTAAATCATTATTTGTGCTTTAACGTGTAACTTGTGCCCAATCCTTGCTATTAGCCTACAGATCAGTTTCTTTATTGTATTCTCTTAACGTAAAATAGGCTTAGCAATTTGTTTACTTTATTTTCTGCTACCCTCATTTGTTTTTTTTATTGTAACATTGTTTGTGTATCGTGTGAAATTTCAAATATAGGTTTTAAGTGTCATCCTGGAGTATTATTTATATTGAAACCCACTACAAATTGACGCCCATCGTGGATCCTCCAGAGAAAAACCTGAGACCTAGACCAACTGCACGAACACAGAGGTTTACAATACAGGACAACCCGCAGAAAGGGCAGAAAAAGGTCACAATGGAAGGTAACAAGAGTGGTTCCGGTTCAGCTTCATCACCAATAACAATGTCGTCTGAACAATTCCACCAACTGCTGGCAGCAGTTGCTTCAGGGTCAAAGCACAAGAGTTCCATGGTAAGATGTCCAGTGAAATTTAGTGGCAATAAGAGCGCTTCTGAGGTCGAGTCTTTCTTAGCAGCGGTGTGTGTGTTCAAGAAGGTGGAGCTTATAGAAGACGAAGATGCATTAACAGGGCTGCCATTAATATTAACAAATGATGCTGCAACTTGGTGGCAAGGCATTAAGAAACAGGTTAAAAATTGGAGCCAGTTCGAGGAACGCTTGCGGCACGCATTTGCGCCCAAGAAGTTGGCGTATAAAATATATCAAGACATTGTGGAAATAAAGCAAAAGAAGGATACATTAACGGAAATATTTATATCCGAAAAACGTGCTCTCATGGCTGAATTTCCTGCTCCAGGTCATACTGAACAGCAGGAGATAGACTTAGTATTCGGCCAAATTCGTTTTGAAATCAGAGAAAAACTATCCAGGGAAGCTATAGAAAATTTCGATGATTTATTAGAGAAAGCTAGAGAGATTGAGCGTAATTTGGGAGAGAAAACTGAAGAGAAGCAGATACCTAAAACATCAGAAAGCATTCCTAAGGCTAAAACTAGATGCAACTACTGTAGACTCCCAGGACACACTGTGGATGTCTGTAGAAAACGTCAGAAAGCTGAGCAGCAGAAACCCACAGGGAAGCCAGTAGAAATTAAACCTGATGATAAAGTGAAGCCAAAATTTTCGTGTTACGGATGCGGCGAACCAGGTGTCGTCCGAAGTCGCTGTCCAAAGTGTAATGTACAGCACGTGGGAACAGAAGACATCAATTTCTGTTCCATCACCACTAGAGCAAAACGCCGCAGGTCAACAGTACCCATTAGTATTGGTGGCATAAAAGGTACTGGATTCGTAGACACATGTGCAAAATCAAGTGTAGCCTCATATCAGCTTTTCATTTGTTTGAAGCGAAACGGATATAAGTTCAAAGAGGAAACTATGAACATAACGTTGGCCGATGGTATACCAAAAATGCAGACTGTCTTGACTTTTACAGCGCCCGTTACTTGTTATGAAAGAACAGTCAATACTGCTTTCATAGTGTTGCCTTATGCAAAATGTAACAAGACATTACTGGGAGTTGGTTTTATCGAAGATGCTATGATGGTCCTAAACTTACCTCAGCTAACATGTCGATTCCTAGATGACCCCGCGAAAGTCTATGACTTGAAACAAGAAGATGTCTGCGAGACTATGATCGCCGATTTGATATGCATCGCTAATCTGCCAGATATCATTTCTCCAATGTCAAGTTCATCGGGAAATTCTGTTACTGTGCAAACTTTGACATCGAGTCATGTCGAACAAAATTTGATCCGACCCTATGGTCCCATAGTGAGTGTGTGTTCTCCTGGCGTATCCAAAGATGCAACTACGCAATCTCAAAGTAAGCCGTTAGTTGGTATTGACGCGCCTACAAATATGGAGATTTATCATGCTAGTGCAGTACGTTCACAGACACCAAAGTATGGTCCAATGGCACAAATTGATTTCTCTTCTCCGCCGAGTAAGCGCCAGCGACTGTTTGATGGCCATTCTCCAGTAGTAGATGCATTGTATCGAGATGCTAGAAGGTCGATAGCAGAAAGCACTATAGAATTGTCACCAGATTCCAGATGCCTGTTTAATTCGCCTAGTACTGATATTTCAGCGATAGATGCCGATGAGTCTGAATGTGTTCTAAGTGACAAGGAGCTTGTACGAGTACAAAATCTTTTAGAGAAAAATGCAGATGCATTTGTTCCCAATGGAAAACCTACAACTCAAACAGAGCATTTTATCGACACAGGAGATCATAGACCTACTTCCGTCCCACCATATCGCTTGCCACCTGGAAAAACTCAAATCCTGAAGGATGAAATAAACAGAATGCTTGCAGAAGGCATAATAGAGCCATGTAACTCTCCGTGGTCTGCGCCGGTAGTTATGGTTCCTAAAAAAGATGGTGGAACACGAGTTTGCATTGACTACCGCCAACTCAATGCGGTTACTACGCCGGATGTGTATCCACTACCTCGCATAGATGATTTATTGCACGATGCTAAACCGACGCCATATATGTCTACAATAGACCTCCGAGCAGGCTACTGGCAAATCAGAGTAAAGAAGGAGGACCAATGCAAAACTGCTTTTGTAACGCCATTTGGCATGTATAAGTTTTTAAGGATGCCCTTCGGTTTGCGCAATGCCCCAGCCACCTTTCAACGATTGATGGATGGTTTCCGCGTGTCTCTGAGCCATGTTAAAATGTGTATTTATATCGACGATCTGATTGTCCTGTCTCCAACATTTGAGCAACATCTGAGCGATCTTCAGGACGTCTTCGCTCGATTTCAAGAATATAACTTGACAGCCAATAGGGAGAAATGCAAATTCTGTTGTGCAAGGGTTAAGTACCTCGGGCATTATATTACCCCAAAAGGCTTACAGATGGATCCTAATAAAGTTAGTGCGATTGTTAACATGCCTGCACCCACTAATCTAAAACATTTACTTTCATTCTTGCAAATGTGTTCTTGGTACAGAAGATTCATTCCTGGATTCGCTAAAGTTGCCGAACCCCTTACCCGGCTAACCAAGAAACAGGCTAAATGGCTGTGGGAAGAACCACAGAAAGCTGCCTACGATAATCTAAAAGAACTTCTCACGACTAGTCCCATATTGGCTCAAGCAAATGACTCAAAACCCTATATTATCAAAACCGATGCCAGCAACTATGCTATCGGTGCAGTTCTTGTGCAGGGGGAGGGAGAACAGGAACATCCCGTAGAATACGCTAGTCGATTGCTAAATCAAGCCGAAAGAAATTACTCTACGACTGAACGTGAGGCACTTGCAGTTGTATGGGCACTTAACAAGTTTAGAGGATATATAGAAGGGACGCCTATTACAATCCTGACGGATCATCAGGCTCTCAAATGGCTAATGTCATTAAAATCCCCAACTGGACGATTAGCAAGATGGGCTCTCCAGCTACAGCCGTATGATATCACAATAAAGTACATCACTGGAAAGACGAACGTTGTAGCTGATGCGTTGTCTCGCCCTAATTGTGCTGCTGAAACTAAAGATAGCTGTGGAATATGTAGTATTGTGGTAGAAACGCCAAGAAAGAATCCTAAAGAAATAAGAGAAGCGCAAATGAAAGACCAAGACATAGAAAAGATAGTAAAGACATTTGAGAGTAATAATGAAGAAGAAGCACGGTACTGGTGTCAAAAAGGTTACGTCATGAATAACGGTTTGCTATACCGCTATAATCCTGATGGTGATAATGATAACTGTCAGCTTCTTGTACCTAAACAAGAACAAACTCATGTTATATCGGCGTACCATGATGAACCTACTGCCGGTCATTACGGTACAGATAAAACACTTGCTAGAATAGCTCAAAGATATTATTGGAAAGGCATGAGGAAGGATATTGAGAACTACATTCGAAACTGTTTGTCATGCCAAAGATACAAGCCGTCGAATATGAAACCAGCTGGACTTCTTCAAACAACTGCAATGAACAAAAGGTTTGAAGTGGTCGCATTTGATCTATTTGGCCCATTACCTGCGTCATCCAACGGAATGTCCTGGATACTCATCGTTGAAGATCTCGCTTCTAGATGGATAGAGTTATTCCCGTTAGATCATGCAACTGCAACGAATTGCGCAATGACTCTCATTAATGAAGTATTTTTAAGGTATGGCATGCCACGACGAATAATCAGCGACAATGGCACTCAGTTTGTCAGCGCTGTTATGCAGCAAGTAGCCTATTGTTTGGACATTAAGCATGCATTTACGCCCGTCTACCATCCGGAAACTAATCCGGTAGAACGTCGCAATCGGGATCTTAAAACTCAGCTCGCCATCCTAGTGGGAGATGATCATCGGACCTGGTCAGAGAAACTACCAAGCATTCGATTTGCCATGAACACTGCAGTTTGTTCCTCGACTGAGCATACTCCAGCATACCTTACATTCGGTCGACAATTAAGAACGCCCGATGACAATGAACACGACCTCCGTGAAATAATCTTGTCTGAAAATATTATTCCTGAAATCACACCCAAACTGTTAGTATTAGCTGAAACATTAAAAAGAGTTAAAGAAGTACAGGAAGTAAAAGAAGAAAAGCGAAAGGAATATGTAGATAAAAACAGAAGACCTAGCCCTAAATATAAACCTGGAGATCAAGTTCTCGTTGATTCACACACCCTCAGTAAGACCGCCCAAGGATTCAGCTCAAAACTTGCCCCACGCCGAGATGGGCCCTATATCATTTTGAGGAATCATGGACCAAGCTCTTACCATGTCGCAGACCCTAAAAAACCAAACCAGAGTGTAGGGCTATACCATTCATCTGCTTTACGCCCTTTCCAAGGTGATACTAAAAGTCCATTACCAGCACCAGCTTTGCCAATTCGAAAGCGTGGACGACCACCTAAAACAGCTGAGCCACTTACCTCTGATAAAGTTACCACCACTCAACTTCCGAAACCAGCTCGAGGACGACCACGAAAAGAATCTTCGAGCCTGCCTTCCTCGTCGAGACGACTTCGGAGCCAGAGGGGGAGACTGTAACGAAGTAAACAATGCGCGCACGGTTAACTCGAACGCCCACCTGCATACATTCTCAAGATCGCGACACATACGCACACTTACGTGCCGCCGCGTAAGGACCTCGCAGGTATATAAGGCGTGCGCCCGCCGGTTAGCTCAGTTCGACTCTGCGTGGGCATTGCATCCGACGACTCGGAACAACTTCCCAAGAGAGTTGAGCGCTCTGCGTAGGATACGTCACGCTTGGTGGTGCTTTCGTAATACGGAATATCACCAGTGTGCTGTGTGGTACGTGGAGTTATTTTGCTTTTAGCGCTTCACGCATTTATAGCTGATAGTTAGTTTTAATCTTGTTTTCACTGTTATTCATTCTCTTTTCTCGCTTGCTATTTGATTTATTCCATTCGTTTTGTATAAGTGTTAAGTAAATCATTATTTGTGCTTTAACGTGTAACTTGTGCCCAATCCTTGCTATTAGCCTACAGATCAGTTTCTTTATTGTATTCTCTTAACGTAAAATAGGCTTAGCAATTTGTTTACTTTATTTTCTGCTACCCTCATTTGTTTTTTTTATTGTAACATTGTTTGTGTATCGTGTGAAATTTCAAATATAGGTTTTAAGTGTCATCCTGGAGTATTATTTATATTGAAACCCACTACAATTACTATTTATTTTCCAGTCTATTCTAGTATTATTATGTCATTGTAAAGGTCTGGCTCCAGAATGACAATAAAAATCTATATTAGATCCAAATTGTTAACTCCAACCAAACAAACGAAAACAACCAAACGCAATTTTGCTAATAGAATCAATATTCTATTATAGCAAATAGCGTGTGGTTCCACTAAAACCAGTCGGACTCAAAATAAAAAGCAGTTCAATTCCAATACAAATGGGACCATAATAAAATCACATCCGAGGTTAAATATTAACGGATTGAAATCGAGAGGGAAATGTGAAAAGTAATAAGAGCCAAATATTAACGTATCCAATTTATGGCAACTGGTAAGGGTATGGGAGCAGATTACTTATTCAGAAAAGTTTCGTGGCTCCTCACCTTATGTAGATTAGGTGGGTACTTTAAGGCCCAGAGCATTTACTACGGCGGCGGCGGTAGCGAGCGCGAATTGGTGACCATGGTGCTTCGCGAATTTTGGTAGAGGATAGACTTGTTCCTTCACCGTTTTTTGATCGTGAGGAAACCGGCATGTCCTAGAACCAAAAATTCGAAGACATGTGACATCTACCAACCCGCACTGGGCCCGCGTGGTGGATTACAGCCCACTCCCTCTCATAGGAGAGGAGGCCTGTGTCCCAGCAGTGGGAACATTATAGGCTAATGATGATGATGATGATGATGATGATGATGATAGACTTGTTAACCATGAAAGACAATAGATGATCACTCGCTACCTGGCTTATCCCAGCTGTAAACGTCCCTTTGTGTCTCTTGGCCTTGTTTCGTTCTGTCTCCTGCTTATATGGAGGGAAAATGGAAATAGTTTCATTGCGGGATCCAAGACAGTTTTCTCTGGGACTTCGGCTCGGCGCTTTTCTGGAGGTTCGCATAAAAAGATCATTCGCTATGCCATGAATCACCTTGCCGGTAGCTTGTATAGGCAGCAAAGACGGCGAGCACACAATTGCTGTAATCTTTGCCATGCAAAGCCAAGTTTTTACACGTGTCGTTGTACTAGTAGGTAAGCGCTGGCTCGCTTAGATTGTGTGATGGGTTAGGTAACTCAAAAAACTATCCATTATACACTTTACAATTTAGGAATTAAAATCCATATTACATACAAATCTTCTATTATATAAAAATCAATTGCTGTTCGTTTGTCTCGCTAAAACACGCGCAATCCTGTCACCCTGTTCTAGTCCCAAGTTCCAACTTAACGTTCTGAATAATATCTTGCACATCTGTTAAATGTTCGGCCGGTATACGTTACTGGAGGGTTGTCGTTAATGAGAGGTTACAGGGGTGAAGGGGTGCATGATCTGTAATGTGTTCTTCGTTTTTATTGCTTTTTGTTAGTAGGGCTTTGGCCTTTTATTTTATAGTTTTTGAAGTGAAACTTCTTATGCGACTTCCATCAAGTTTAACGCTACCATGGAGGGGGAACATTGTCTTAAACTCACTAAGAGATGGCAGTATTACAAGATTTGTGACTACGTAGTTCTACTAGGTACGCAAGATGGCGTGCAAACAGTCATGCATTCGACTCTTCGGTGTGACCAGCCTTCGCTCAATTTCCATGAGTAGCATAACCTCGATAGACTTATGTAATAAAAATAATACAACAAGAAAACAACAAAATATTATTTAGAAGCTCAATAAAATAACGAGAGTGAATGCGTAAAGTAAGTCGTAGGTTCGAACCCAGGCAGGCGCATTACTTTGTGTAATTTATTTCATCACCGCTGCTCTCAAAACGGTGAAGGAAAACATCGTGAGGAAACCGGCATGTCCTAGAACTAAAAATTCGAAGACATGTGACATCTACCAACCCGCACTGGGCCCGCGTGGTGGATTACAGCCCATTCCCTCTCATAGAGAGGAGGCCTGCATCCCAGCAGTGGGAACAATATAGGCTGATGATGATGATGATGATGATGAATGCGTGGCACTCGAACGCATGCGTGTAGTGTTACGAAGTTTCACTTCTTCCGCGGGGAGGGACTCCACGCACTATTTCTTTATTAGTTTTTTTTATCCTTTAAGTATTTGCCTAGCCTATACCTAGATTAGGCTGTACACAGGGTAAAATTAAATTACTTAGTCAAACTCCGCAGAAACAAAGATAAAACTAGTTGAAGTGTGAGTTGACTTCATCATGATTAGCCTGGAATCACCCTTTGCTGGGTATAGGCCTCCATTTTTTTCTGCCACACTTCCCGGTTCTGTGCGTCCCTTATCCAGGTATTCCCCATGACTTTGTTGATACCGAAGACCCAACGCTTGCGCTATCAGACAGCCCTTTACAAAAATCAAGAATACGATTCCGCTCTGAAAACTAATTCATCATCTGCCTAGCCTTTTCCCAAACTATCTTGGGGTCGGCTTCCAGTCTAACCGGATGCAGCTGAGTACCAGTATTTTATTTGAAAGGACTGCCTATCTGACCTCCACAGCCCAGTCACTAGGTAATACGATACCCCTTGGTAATACTGGATGTCAGACAGACATCCAGTATTACCAACAACATTTTTGGCTTCTGACTACTCGTAACGACTGTCAAAGATCTACAAACGACAGCCGGGACCAACGGCTTGACGTGCTTTCCGAGGCACGGAGGAAACTCGGTACTTATGTAATTATGGTCATCCAACCACGGACTAATCTCGGCAAGCACGGCTTATCCTTGAATATCGACCCGGGTGGCTGTTATTATTTAACTAAATCATAATCCAATATTGAAAGAAGACTGTAACTTTATATTTACAAAAGAAAAATATAGAAGTCTGAAAGTTAGGCAAAGTAAATCTGGAAGACTCAGTTAAATGAATGCTGTTTCTAAAGTAAGTAACTTAAGTCTAAAACTAAGTTGAGTGAAGCGGTCGTTTCATCAAAATTCTTTTCATCGCTTCTGTGAACGTCGATGATAAATTTATGTGGAAGCAGGCTAAACTTTTGGGACCGTTTTGCTTAGCCATTTATTTTTACTAGCTTATGCCCTCGGCTTCACCCGCTTTTTGTTCGGTAATTGTCCCAAAGGACCGTACTACCGGAATAAAAAATATACTATGTGCTATTTCAGACTATTATTGATATCTGTGCCGAATTTCATCCAGATCCATTCAGTAACAAACAAAGAGACATCCTATCACCATCTTTCGCATTTATAATATTAGTAGGACATACTAGTATGGGTACAAGCATCTCGTGTAACCAAGCCAAGAATATTTGAAATAGGGAAAATAATTAGATCTACACACAAATATGGCTAGATTTCTTATTTAATCGACTTCAAAGATTTTGGTTACTTAAATAAAATATGTTTAAAAAACCTGTCTGATCCCAAAGGGGCATAAACTTGTAGGTATACCAATGAATTAACAAATAAAGTATGAAACATAAAATATTTATGTAAATAAACTATTAATGAATTTTAAAATGCATGATGTTTGTGTCCATTTCCCTAAAATTTAACGAACTTTTAAAATGTGACAACACCATCTTTGGCATTAGTATGACGTGATCTACACACTCACTACCTTAGCCCCTTTGTTGCCATGTAAGTTTCCTCATTTTAGTATACATATAATTTAATTTTTGTCGGGGTATATTTTTATTTGTTACCCAAAAAGGATTACATACATAGAATCTAATCTCGATAACTAATAATACCCTCACGAATCGGACAGGGGCTTCTTTTAACATATTATTGTATAGTATCGGACGTATTTCTTTGTATGTATGATCACCGATTTTTAAATTGATTTTCATTCGTCCTTGATTCCGTTGGTTGTCTCATTTAAACATGTATTTGACAAATTGGAATAACATGCTACAAGAACTACCGTATATTACTCAACTTTTAAAACTTTTGCAGAAAACTCAGCGATATTTGGACATACCTACCTACCTACCCAGATTATACACGGTGTAGTTTTGCATCCACGTCAAAATTCAGGTGGTTGTCACAAAAGACATAAATAATCAATTTAAATTACAGTACCTAGTTAATTATTAAAAAACGCTGATTTTTTTGGTTGTTTAAGTTTGTCAGTATATCAGAATAACCCCCTTAACGTGGTTTAGACAATAAGAGATTATTTTATAAGCGTTTGAGATTGTATGTTGTATGTGTGAAAGCCCGGTTGTAGGGCAAGGATTCCACGGGCCGTGTTTAAAACACGGTGGTTACACTTACCGATTTCCGTAAATAAGAAAATAATAATAATAATAACCAAGCCATTTTATTACTGATTAAGGTCAAGAATCATTAGCTTAATTACCTCCTTGAATTTGACGAGGATGCAAAAAACACCTTGTATTCCACTTTTCGACTCCATAAATCTTACGAGCGAAAGTACGTATTGGCCACTGATCAGTCTGGTGTAACCGGTATAATACCAGTGAAGAAATCTTTACTTGGTTAAATATAAACTTGATTTTATGAACCCAATTGACGGCTGTACGAGAAATAGGGTGACACTATAAATACGGTAACACTATTGTGTCAGAAATGTACTTGCTTTAATAGTCTGGTTTGTTCCAATTGTTATGTCGAAATTTTGGTGTGTAGGGTGAACCACTTTTGATGTGATTTGTATGGAAGGGCCGAAAGGATATTGTTATTATATCCATAACCAAGGAAACGATGGATGGATTGAGTGAGGAATAATATGAAAGGAATGACGGATGACAGAGGAGAATGGAAAAGAAAAATCCGGCCAAGTGCGAGTCGGACTCGCGCACGAAGGGTTCCATACCATTATTTATAAAAACGAGCAAAAAAATCAGCTTTTTGGTATGTGAGCCCTCTTAAATATTTATTTTATTCTGTTTTTAGTATTTGTTGTTAAAGCGGCAGCAGAAATACATAATCTGTAGAAATTTAAACTGGTTAACTATCACCTTTCATGAGATACAGCCTGGTGACAGACGGATGGAAAGACTTCTCTCAGTAATAGGGTCCCGTTTGACCTTTTGGGTACGGAACCCTAAAACGTGTTGTCCAACACCAAGTATCATGGGACAAGGGCAGAAAGATGATGACTCATACTAATGTTAAAAATGCGAACTAGCTGTGCCTGTTTGTTTGTTACCTTTTTACGTCTTAACGGCTCAACGGATATTGATGAATTTTGGCTAATACATAGACCTGGGTTAGGAGACATAGAATTTTTTTATCTCGATCCTGTTCAATACTTTGAGGTTTTACACACACAAGTTATTAGTTTAGTTTCTTGTGATAATCATTTTTATTTGCCGTCATATCATTACGGCAGAATTAATTCTATTTTATAACGAAATTATTAGATTAGATATGGTTCTACTTGTTGAGGAGCTCGTGGCTAAATAATAACAGCCGCCCGGGTCGATTTTTAAGGTTAAGCCGTGCTTGCCGAGGTTGGGCCGTGGATGGGTGACCATTATTACATACCGAGTTTCCTCCGTGCCTCGGAAAGCACGATAAGCCGTTGGTCCCGGCTGTCATTTGTAGATCTTTGACAGTCGTTACGAGTAGTCAGAAGCCAAAAAGTCTAACATCCAGTCTTACCAAGGGGTATCGTATTACCCAGTTACTGGGTTGTGGAGGTCAGACAGGCAGTCGCTTCATGTAAAATACTGGTACTCAGCGGCATCCTGTTAGACTGGAAGCCGACCCCAAGACAGTCTGGGAAAAGGCTAGGCAGATGATGATGGTTCTCCTTGTAAAATGGTAATTGGTACAATTCAATTAAATTCTGCCTCTTTGGTGCAGTGACTGCTCAGCATGAGGTCCTGGGTTAGATTCCTGGGCCGCGCAAAGTGTTATTGGGTTTTTCAATCAGGAATTTCTTAGTAGGAGCCACTGAGTCTGGATTTGTGGTCGGTTGATGGCAATAGGCTCGGCAGCATTACATGGGACTTTCAACAGAACTGGCGAAATCTGGGTGTACTATTAGGCACATCTCTGCCTAATCCTTCGGGCATTACAGGCGTGATGTTATGTACATATGTAAATCCTACTAATATTAGAAACGCGAAAGTTTGTAAGTATGGATGGATGGATGGATGTATGAATGGATGTTTGTTACTCTTTCACGCGAAAACTACTGATCGGATTTGGATGAAATTTGGCACAGGGGTAGTTTATAACCTGGATTAACACATAGGATAATTTTTATCCCGATAGTACAATCCCTTGGAACAGTGATCGTACTCACGCGTGCGAAGCCGCGGGCATAGGCTAGTTAAATACTACCTATATCTACGAGAATACTATTTCTTAAAAAAATACTACTTAAATAGATGTGACCTTTCGCGAGTATTTTCATTACTTTAAATTCTGTTCTCTTTGCTAGCTGTAAATTATAACGCTGAATGATATTAAATATGTAAAAAACTTGTTCGCTGCAGGATATTTAGATTCAGTTCATTAAAATAATGAAAGCTGAAAAGGTCTTTTGAAAATATCTAGGACGGACAGGCAGTATGCATACGCTAAAGGTTTTCCACGTAGAAATGATGAATAAAACTGGACAAAGTACATCTATATAAATAAATGCAAGTCTCTCTTTGTTATTTCAAAATAACAGCTTTTACCGAATGCATATTGTACGGAATTTATAAGTAAACAAATTATTTTTTAAATGTTGATTGTCTGTCTGTCAGTTCGTTCCGGCTAATCTCCAAAACGACTGGACCAATTTTGATGGGCCTTTTACTGGTCGATAAGCGAAGTTATAAGGAGTAAAGGACCATGAGAAATTTTGGACCAATTACTCAACAGTGATAAAACCTATCCCATATGCAAGCTTTTAGGGTATTATTAATTTCTTATTACGGCAGCTACATCGGATTCGAGCGCGAACATGGTGTTTTGGAACGTTTTCCATACTGACAAAGCATCAAAGTTCTCAAAACTGTAAACAAAATATTTTTTACTATAAATAACATTTGTAACGGGATATTTACCATGTTTACTATTTATTCTGTCAAAGTTGAAACACATTTTTTTTTTTTTACAGACATTTCTAATATGTTTATATCGGCTCTTATCCAAGGAACTAGGATGGATTTTGAACTTTTAGGGTCATTAAGTGAGAGTGACATGATTTTTTGGACTGGACTTAGTATTGAGCAATTTAATGCAGTTGTAGAAGAAACTTCTTCACTGAGCCAAGTGGCTAACCGTCCTCGTACTGTACTTGGTATTTTATTTGTCCAAACTTCGTACAGATGAGTCCAATGAACGATTGGCGAGCCTATTTTATGTCACGCAGAACTCTGGAAAGGAAACTGGCACTAGCCAGAGAACATCTGACTGGAGATTTTGTCAATATTCATTTAGGCATGGACAACATAACCAGAGAAAATATGTTACAAAGGAATTTACTTTTACCAAAGGGTATTTATGGCAATGACGACAAAAAGCGATAATTATCTGTGATGGGACGTAGTACATCTATATTGAAAAAAACAGTAATTTTCTCTTCCAGAGGCTATCATATAGCCATCATAAGTTCCAAAACCTTTTAAAACCATTTTTAATAGTTAGTAGTGACGGTTACATTAAGATGTTCTTGGTCCATACCCAGCTGCAACAAGTGATGCAACAATAATACGCCACTTGTGTGAGGATGAAAATCAAGCTTTTCATTGGTTTTTTGAACCAAATGATGTATTTATATTAGATAGAGGTTTCAGGGACTGTATTATAGATTTAGAATCACTGGGATATGAAGCACATTTTCCTCCTACAAAGGATAGAAATGAAAGTCAGTTGACGACAGAGCAGGCTGATAAATCTAGATTAGTAACAGCAATTCGTTGGGTGGTGGAAGCAGTCAATGGCAAGTTTAAGAATAGATTCAAATTGCTTCGCCACTATTAAAATAATCATGGCGAAGCAATTTTATATACACATATTATTATGTTTACGGATTTACGCGTATGGTAATTAACGCGTTTTATAGAGTAGCCGTAATTATTAGATTTGCTGGAGATATTTTGCGCATTATAAATGCTAAGACAACACCCCGAATCTTTTATTTGACTATGTGACATTAAAAAATCTTAAATACTTCCCGGTATTAACGGATGATGATTTAGTACTTCTGTCCCTTGGTTCATATCAGTTGAAACTTGCACGTACATACACTAGCGAACATTTACGAATTAATGGTCTATATACAATAGACCATTAATTATCGAGAAAATAACCTACCGGACTTGCCACAATGCAATATTCTTTAAAATAACTTGTGGCTTCTTAGAGTGCGAGTCCAATCGCGACACATAAGGACAAGGACATATTACACTTAGGTATGTGTTAATTAACCGCAATCAAGTGTGCATAGATGCCATAACACAATACTACTGTACTTGTCTTACGGGTCGGCGCACGATAGGAAGCTGTGCCCATGTAATATCAATAATATGGTTTTTGGGTCGGGGAAGACTGGATGAATTTCACCGACCAGCACTACATTTAGATGACATTGTTGTAGACATATAATATATATTAAAATAACCGCTTTTTACTACATGCATATAAATATATATACTGTACATATATACCAAAATAACATTATTTACAATTTTTGTCTGTCTGCCTGTCTGTTTGTTGCGGCAAATCTCTGGAACGGCAGGACCGATTTTGACAGTACTTTCACTAGCAGTGATGTAATAAGGAGTAACTTAGGCTACTTCTGTTTAAGAAAAATCTAAAATGATTATAAAACTAAATAACTTTTTTGTTAAATTCTACGCGGACGAAGTCGCGGGCACAGCTAGTTCAAACTAAATGTTAATCAATACACGAATAAACATGTTGTTTTATTTTTGTTTAAAATAATATGTTCAGTTCCTCGCTAGAAGCTACCAATACATAAATTTTTTGATGTTCAAATCACCTTGTTGGCGCTCGATATCGGCTTGGCTCCCATAGTAACAATTAAACAATACCCCAAAATCTTTCTTTTGGAGTAGGTTTCATTAATGTTGAGGATTTGGTCCAGTCTCCATACAAAATTGCCCATGGTCCTTTGGCTCCTTTTATTTTAGAAAAAGGATTAGGGTTCCGAGCAACAACAAACGAACACAGGACCTAGTGCGCAGCAGTAGCTGATAATAATGGACCAACAAGGCAGATACTACTAAGTTGACAAGGGTTATTTTGTTATGCAGTTACCTTTATTTTCTCATGTTTTTTTCCTACACTAGACATGACGGATATCTATCAGTCCTCGACGGCTTAAGGCTAATAGGATATCAATAAAACCGATTAGAAAGTCGTTTACCTTATAAATAATCGATACTAACGTCTTTTCCTTAAATACAACGTAAGCTGAGAAGAAATATTCGTCAGTGTTCATATATCTGATATTAATGGGTACCGCCACGTTAAGTCTATATTATTTCTTTTTTTTAATATTTACATATTATTTACATTTTTAGATAAATATTTCTATATTCTTTTTTTTATATTCTAGTCGCTTTTTGGGGGACTGTCTCATGTAATTTTGACGTTCAAAAAGTGCTGATTATCAGCCTAGTTTGAATAAATGACTTTTGATTTGATTTGATTTGCTTCATGTAAAATTCTGGTACTCAGCTGCATCCGGTTGGAGTGGAAGCCGACCCCAAGATTGTTTGGGAAAAGGCTAGGCAGATGATGATGATATAAATATTTCTATATAAAATAATAATAAAAAACCGGCCAAGTGCGAGTCGGACTCTCACACAAAGGGCTCCGTACCAAAAAAATTACTTTTTTGTATGGGGGTTCCCATTATTCTTTTTAATTCTGTTTTTAGTATTTTTTGTTATAGCATCAACAGAAATACATATAATCTGTAGAAATTTCAACTGGCTAACTGTCACGGTTCATGAGATACAGCCTGGTGACAGACGGACGGACGGACAGCGAGGTGTCAGTAATAGGGTACCGTTTGACCATTTGGGTGCGGAACCGTAAAACAAAAAAAAATAGTTTTTAAAAATATAAAAAATAGTAGCCAACTGGTATCGGGAACGAGATCCAAGCTACCGGCGGTCAGGGCTCCAGAGAAAGGATCCTCCTAATAATACGAGCCGTGTCCAAGAGTACCGCTTTCTGAATCAAGCCCTGACGACAGCCTCCTCTGGTATTGGTTGAGGCTCTTGGCAATTAAGCCAATGACTAATACGACTACTGGCACCATGATCGCTGAGTCCACTTTACTATTATTATAGCTAGCCCATATTGTGCCACTGCTGGGCAAAGGCCTTCC
The DNA here is from genome assembly GCA_963082945.1 of Cerastis leucographa. Classification (NCBI taxonomy): domain Eukaryota; kingdom Metazoa; phylum Arthropoda; class Insecta; order Lepidoptera; family Noctuidae; genus Cerastis; species Cerastis leucographa. The sequence continues at coordinate 5,749,645 of OY720359.1, forward strand.
TCCATTCCTTGAAACGGTCACGATTCAATGCTACTTCTCTATAATTCTTCAGGAAGACATTCCGTTCGTCCTTTGTGGTCTGCCGCAATTCTGCGTCACGGTTTAAGGTCACCAAACCTGAGCTTTACGGGCCCACAGCCCGTTCGGCATCCCCAGTCCCATTTTAGTTGGGCAGCCCTTTTAACCCACGTTTAAGTCGCTATTAATCTAAGGTACTATTATAAAGAGATAAAATCACAAGTTTGTTTGTAAAAGATAATCTATACTTACGCCGATAACAAAAAATCGTGCACTGATCTCAACACATTTTTTTGCTACTCTACTTTTGAGAGCCACTGGACTTAATTGCATGAAATATTATGGTATTAGTTCACTTCCCTTGCCCTGGAGGCCTTACACTCAAGGCACCCCCAAGATAGTCCGGGTATGCAGAAGCCAGCATGATAGGTTGAACTGGGAGATGCCATAACCAAAAAAAGAAAGTTTACTTACATGCAAAGCTGTTACAGACAGAAGGTTATTATACAATACCATAACAATATTTTCAAGACATATCTATCGTGTATACAAACTTTGTCAATAATTAGTCGATTAGATTAAACCCAAATTGATTAATATTAAACAGGTGCTACTAAAGAACTCAAGCTATCGCTAACACCTAAAAGCTACGTGGGGTCGAGAAGGCCCATACAGAGAAAATAATTAGAATATATTTTATCACGAGTTTCAGTGAAACTTTTTTGATTTATTATTACGGTGTTCGTGTCATGACTCATGATCCGGTCTACTGTCTGTGTTTTTGTGTAAACAGCATATCTTATCTGCATGGAGGTATTAACAAGTAAATAATTCTCACAAGTTGGACAGCTGATTGATAATGAAGTGGAGTTTTAAATTAATGATGAATTGATTGTTTTGGTGGACCACAAAGGGCGTTGTTTGACGAGTTGTCTGAGTTTGCTAAATTTTAGAGTGCAGTACTGGCTCTTTAGGCGCTAGGATGTGTTCTGTGCTAAAACCTATGTACGTAAGTATAAATTAAATGAAACTACATATCACGAAGGTCAAAAGTTTCCGGCCTACACACATGAGATACAAAACCATCATCTCACTAAATTACTGAAGTCCCCTCTAGTTACCCACAGTAAAATTTATTTTTGTTTTTTCAGTATTTTTGTTTAATATAGTCTCCCTTTATTTAAATCCATTTTTGTGTGGATATTAATCCTTTATTTTATAGTTGAAGCCGGGAACTTTTGGAGCTTACCTTGTATCTGGTAGATCCCTAATCAAGCCTAACTGGGCCTGTGTGGTGGATTGTATATTAAAGCCCACTCCCTCTCAAAGAAAGAAGGCCTGTCTCCCAGCTATGGGAACATTATACTCGCCGATTATGGTCACAAAACATTTTTTTAAAACACCAATGACTGAATTTCATTACGCGCTTTAATCTGTTTACTTTTCACTCAATATAGATTCATCGAAATTGAAAAATTGATTGCTGTTTGCCAAAAAACATAATAATTAATGTCGTTAATTACATGCGTTGATTAAACAATTATTTGCAACGAGATAATTATATGACTTAGTTACAGTTACATTAATTGCTATCAGCGATAACTAGTTTTGTATTGAATTAATTTATAAACCAACTAGATTATCAAGTATACAGGACTCACTCTAGTATAGATATACTTAGCGGAAATCAGCCACAATAAAACTCATAAACAAATGGGTTTTTCTTCCAACAATCTATCATTATATCTATAAACATTAAGCTTATGATAAGAAACAGATACGAATAATCTCAACTTCTCAAGTGTCAGTGACTTATTGCAGTATATGTCGAAGTGAAAACTTATCAAGGACGTGTACCACGACGCAAGTTAAAGGTTACATCGTTGTACGGAGACCAAAACTTGTGGTCGCTCATTTTACCTCATATCTTAAACGAACTTGGTTCTGTCACTACCTACGATGATAAAACTTATAGTGGAAATCCCCCATATCCCATGTCAGTACCTTCGTCCATTTAGACACAGTGTATATATTGTATATTATACAATTATATGTGCAAAATGGATAAACAGTTGACAACGGAAGAACTTAAAATTCAAAACAAATTCTGTAATAATTTAATATAACTATAGAAATAGTTGATTTGCTCTAACTTATGTTATGACTCTTATGAGACACAACTTTGCCTAATATGCTCGCTGTCTTCAACTCAATTGCTTCGAAATAGTCGTGTTTAACGAGTTTTTCCCATGATACTTCTTAGTTGTGTCTTACTGTATCTTAGGTTGGTTTCGCTGACACTAATAATCTTCGACGGCGACTCGATCTGTGACATCTGTCACCAATGAGTGAGTGTGAGTTCCCAAGACCGGTCTCACCACTTTCTCGCACGCATTTACAAGTTAACACAAAACCTACTTACTGATGACGTAAGTCATGAAATATTTAAGACCTGATTCCCAAGTTAATTTTGCATAATTTAATTGCAGTTTTTGAATGTCAATTTTACATTTGTTCATTATGAAATTGAACGGCAATGTCTGACGTTTATTTTCGGTGTTGTGATATTAAAAAGTCACTTAATCATTACTTTAATTTATCATCTGTACATTAATTGCCTGGTATGACAGTTTGACAGGACTCACTGTCAGTTCCGCAGGTTCTGCATATTTGATAAAGACGGGATGATAGAATGACGTTAATAATTCATAGATATCTGTGGGGTGATCCCGTTATGATAATGTTATCTATATTATTCTTAAATATACCTTTTATTAAAAAAAAAAACCTGTTTTTGGGGTGATCAATCACGGTTTACGATAGGATTCAATGTGACGCACTCAAAAAATTGTGCTAAATGCTAATAGGTGCAATTAATAGTCAAGGAAAATGTTATATTTTTATTCTAAATACAGTAAGTACTTGTATTTAAAAAAAAAGTGGTGTGAAAGTTTGAACTTCGACCTCCAATATTTCCGAAACTTGAAGGTTCATAGTTATGGTTCAAAATAAAAAACATCGCCATTACGGGGAGAACAAGTGCCGAACAGCTTCAATATGGGTCTTTTTACACCCTTTACCATAAATAGGCCCAATCCTTTAATTTTCCAGTCAAAAGTCATTCCAGAATCACTTTCCTCAAATAGAGTATTTCTGAGCCTTATTGCTCTCTAAGAGTACTGTGACGACATTAAGTGTTTTGCAGTTAACTATTTATAGTTTTATTAACATTCCTGAAATTAACGAGAGTTTGTATTGTTGGGTGCAGTCAAGTTTATGGTAGGAAATATCAGTGACTGATTTAAGTTCAGTTGGCGCAGTCATAAAAAGGACTGTGTATAGACTCTAGTACTTCCTGTACGCACGCATGGATGAATGAAAGGCATATGCATGCGGCTGAGATGAGAATGCTTAGGATATGTGGTGTTACGCGAATGGATAAAATAAAAAAATAAGTACTATCACCAAACTGCGTATGTGACCACGGTAAGGACTATCGTTACTTGCAGTGTCCGGCCGCTATAGAAGCGCTTATTAACGCTCAACTACCAATAGCATCGCAGCATCTGTTTTTTGCCGAGTCCCTTGGTGTCTTAAATGAAAAAAAAAAACTGTGGTCAAACATCTGGGATCATTAACAGAGCCTTAGAACGATACATATTAAAAAAAACGGTCGTGTATTTTTCGGTCGGGTCTTTTTTTGTTTTACCACTATTGGTCCGCAAACTATTTGAGCGGACCAATAGTACCTAATAAGGGTGTTAAACAGATGTGGTCATCCTGTGCACGGGATTTTGTTTGAAAAGTGTCCATATTCCCACTTTCCCGACTGTACATAAGAGGAAGTCTGAAAGTGGCGCCGGTGACTGAAAAGTGGTGTGGTATGTGACGCATAGGACTGAAGAAACCGTCGTGAGGAAAGTTTTGAGTATGAATGTGGATGGTTATAAGAGTAGAGGAAGATGACAGAAACGATAGATCGACTGTGTGATGGATGGTATGGCAAGAAAGGAGGTGTCTGATGAGATGTCGAGATGACGGGTAATAGAGAAGTATGGAAGAAGAAAATATGCTGTGCTGAGCAAATAAATTGGGATAAGCGCAGGCGAATGATGATGGCTTCCTGTATGCAGGGTTGTTTTTTCCATTAGCCACTCTGGACGAGTATCACGTATCGACAAGCATAGTGTGGGACGCCCACCATCCGGATGGGCCGTCGACCTTCAAAATGAAGTTACGTCAGACTGGATGAATGGAGACTCCAATTATCCAGTCTGTGATAGCCACAATTTTGGCTCCTGGCGCATCTTTGGAGAGGGATATGTCCCGCAGAGGACTGCGGTAGGCTAATTTGATTGATTGAATCTGGGTAAATGATAGGGCACCATGAACCACGGACAGAACAACCTAACTTATCCCAGGCGGGGTACTAAAACTTTCGTGCTCGTTCGAAACAGAACTTGCCCAGAGTCAATCAATCAATTTAGCCTTCCGCAGTCCTCTGCGGGACATATCCTTCTCCAAAGATGTGCCATACCTTTATTCTATGCAGCGCGTTTGGTCGTTGGTCTTACCACATAACATCACGCTTGTAATCCCGGATGGGTTAGGCGGTGTTCCTAACAGTACTGGGTGTACTCGGTGTCTCATTTCGCCAGGTATGTTTAAGTCTTAGGGTGCCAGCCTATTATCATCCACCGGTCATAAATCCAGACCCCTCGGCTGCTACTGAGAAATTCCTGATGGAAAGACCCAGTAGCACTTTGCCCAACCTGGGAATCAAACCCAAGACCTCATGTTCATCAGTCGCGCTTGCGACCACTATATTGAATACGCATCGCACAGTTTCGCGAAATATGGGTTCTTAAAATTTTTCAAGAATGCTGCAGAGCTTTCGGACGCCAATACATTACTAAAATCCTTATGATACTTTTGACCGTGAAATGAACTCATTGAAAAGTACCTAACTCATCCCACGTCTGAAATCGTAAAAGTAACAATTTCTTAACCTGCCTAAAATACCTACAAAACTCGCTCGCGATGAAGCGACAACCGACAATAACACACCAAGTTTTGGTCCCAATTGCAACCCGTCAGATTTACACCCCCATTCTAATATACATGGTGTTGTAATAAATGGGTGTGCCGCGATCTACGCTCTTCGCCCTACTAACTCATTCATGGCTCCCTGAGTTTATGAATGGCTAAAGTTGCCTCTTTTCCCGCGTTTGCGCAAATTTTATGGGAATTACGCCTGGAGGGGTAATGTCGCCGTGACGTACGGTTTACTTTTTTAGGCGTTTGTTTCTTTTTCGCTCGGAATTCTTTATTTTGGTGAGTAGTGTTGTTGTTTTTGAGATTCTTTGAATTTGTAGCGTTGCGAGTAGTGTTTGCGATCTCATCTTCCAAGATTGATGTACCTAAGTACTTTTTTTGCCCGTCATATTTTTAATTACTTGAGTACCTACTTACTACGAATTTTGTCTGATCTCATATTTTTAAAATAAGTAGGTAGTTGCCTAATATCTTGGGTCATTTGCTCCTGTAGCCCGTTTAAAATTCTCGGAACATTAAATAGCCAGAACTTTGTGAACATTTATGAGGGAAGATTATTGAGTTTCTGAAACTGGACTAAAAGTTATAAGTGGTAGTTACCTAATTGACCTTTTTCTGTTCTTGCTCTTTTCAAACTTCGACTTAAGTCGAGAAAGAAATTACATCTAGTGACACTTGACAATCTACAAAGAAATTCGTCAGCTGCTGAACATCTAAGTACATGCAAAGTTTGATATATAATAAGGTAGGGTAGTTCATATCGCTTTCTTTTGCTTTGCATAGACTTCGTAATATTTAGAGCGTTCAATTTCAATATTTTTATTTTTGTATGAAAATCTGATGAACTCAAATATGACGAATTTTTAAAAGTCATAGAACAAAAGTTGTTGATTATGATGTTAGTAACATAGTCCTGAGAGGTTGCCGGTGTTTTACAAAATAACCCTGTAGTATAACATACATACAGAAACTCACGCCTTCTTCGCAAGGGGGTAGTCTAAATGCCACCTGCTGCGATCCTTACATATTTCTTTTGCCTCGTCCAGGTTTCTTCTTTGAGTCGGACAACCCACCCCGCTTGCGAGTACCATACAAACCTGACCTTTCTGAAGAACATCACCAATAAAGTTAGTGTATCTCCTATTATGACGTCCCCGTCCCGGCGTTTCCCTGGAGTTAAGTGTACCATAAAGTGTTAACAAAAGCCGCTTCAGCGCTAGCTAGCGACATCACACAAACAAAACAGTCATTAATTTGGCAGAGTTGCGGCAGAGAACACCTCTGCTCTAAATCCGCTTTAAGCGTCTAACGTCGCGCGTCGGTTTCGCAACAAATCTGTCAGACGCTGAGATACTGCATTCCGTAAGGGTCGGGTTACTAGGAATATGTCATGGACGATGAGAATACGAAGTGTTTAAATGGAAGGCAGATATATGATGCACATCAAATCTAAACTAATATACTCATAATAAAGCTGAAAAGTTTGTTTGTTTGCTTGAACGCGCTAATCTCAGGAACTACTGGTCCGATTTTAAAAAACCTTTCAGTGTTAGATAGCCCATTTATCGACGAAGGCTATAGGTTATCATCACGCTATGACTTATAGGGGCGGAGCGTCAATGAAAAATGTTGCGAAAACAGGGAAAATGTGACGTAGACGAAGTTGCGGGACAGCTAGTAAATCATAATCCTAGCCTTTTCCTAACTATACTAGGCTCAGCTTCCAATCTTACCGAATGCAGTATACTACCAGTATTTTACATGGAGTGACTGCCTATCTACACCCATCGCACCCAGTAACTAGTACCTAGTAACTGGGTAGCCCGTGACTTCTCGGTAAGATTGGTGGTCAGACTCAAGCTTCAGATGTTTGACAGTCGGTAGGGGTACAACGACTGACAAAAATCTACAAATGTCAGCGGAGGGAACTCGGTATGTAATGAACGGTTTTTATACATGTACCATACACCTTAAAATAGTTACTAGGTATGAAATACTCAGGTTCTGGTGCAAAGTTCGAATGGTAAAGGTGAAAATCGTGAGAAGATTTCACGTTTTTCAACAAAAAAATGTATAGACGTATAAAAAACATGGTTTCAATGCCTTTTTTTTCTAATTCGCAACAGAATAGAATGTAATATTGGTCTACCACACATCTGAGGGCCAGACGAGAGGCAAAAACTTTGAAAGCGTTTTATATTTCTGCGACTACTTTGAATTGGATTGACATTAAGCTTTCCGGTACGTAGCTTACGTGAGTTCCATTCATTTTAGTTCATATTTTAGTTTTTACACGCTTTTTATTAGTTTCACCTGTATGTATGCTTGTTTGTAACCGACTCCTTTGGGCGCGATTTTGACCCACTTTTAACTGCCAGATTTCGTTCAAACTATGTAGATTTATCGAGGACCGATGACATACATTAATTTGATAAAATTATTCCATTTTTCAATTTGTAGAATAAGTTTTTTGTTAATTTATTTTATCATTACTATCGCTGGCAGACTGTGACTTTGTGCTTTCAATCTTATGAACAATAGGGGATCGGACTGGGTAAAGAAAACGACATTCTATTTTGTCCGTCAGACAGGTAATACAAAAATATTAGACACGTATTTTTTGTTTTATCAAAATATCATAAAAATACTTAGTTAAAACTCATTAAAGTTGGAGAGTGGGGGCTTACTACGTCACAAGTAGGTATAAAACTTACCTACATGTGACGTCATGAGCCATTTCAACTCAATATATCTCCGTAATTTTATGACCACGTGAAAAAAAAAAATCCGTGTCCAATACTTTTCAATAAACTACACGACGGACAAAGAAAAAAAAATGGATTATCCCCTATTCTGACACTATTTTTCTAGTTTTCTATCTCATCTTTGGCCTAGTGTTCGGCATCATTTTGTAGCCTGTCTGTGCCCACTTCTACAACTTTGCATCATCATCTTCCTACCCTTGTTATTTTAGGTCGTCGGCGCAACACGTTTTTAGGGTTCCGTACCCAAAGGGTCAAACGGGACCCTAAAACTGAGACTTCGCTGTCTGTCCGTCCGTCCATCCGTCCATCCGTCCGTCAATCTGTCACCAGGCTGTATCTCATGAACCGTGATAGGTAGCCAGTTGAAATTTCTACACATTATGTATTTCTGTGGATGCTATAACACCAAATACTAAAAACAGAATAAAATAAATTGATGATTTTTTGCTCGTTTTTATAAATACGGTGGTACGGAACCCTTCGTGCGCGAGTCCGACTCAAACTTGGCCGGTTTTTTTTCCACTTTCCCCGTCACGTTATTCTTTACTTCTTTTTCTTTAACATCATTCCTCACACCCATACAACGTTTCCTTGGTCTTCTTCTCCCTCCCTCCATCCATCCATCAACAACAATGTATTATTATTTTAGTCACATGCGATTCAATTTATTTGCTGTACCATCATCATCATCTTCCTGACCTTGTCCCATTCTATTTGGAGTCGGCGCAACACCTTTTCTTCTTCCATCTCCCCTGTCAGACAATTTACTTTCTTCTTTCGTCACGGCATTATTTACTTTCTTTCTCTTTCATATCATTTATTTACTGTTCGTAAACATGATAGGTACTTCATACTTTAACCTTGTGTTATGGTATCGTCATTGACCGTGTGGTCGTGAACTATGACATCAAGACGTGTTGATATCCATTGAACTAGAACTCTTACGTACTATGCCATATCATATTACCATAGCAAATACCGTCACTGTTATCCTCCTTCTTTGTCAGTGTGATTACTTTTAATATAATCACAATTGATTTATCTTCGAGTTTATTCAAATTAACTTTAATTCAGCTGATAATTTGCTTATCACTTAAGAAATTCAGAAATAGTTTTTCGCCAAGCGGCCATCATCACTCACATTAACTCATTGTTTTTGGGGTCGGCTCAGCATATCTTCTTCCATACTCATCATCTCATCAGTCACCTCAATTGTAGCAATATCATCCTTCACACAGTCCATCCATCGTTTTTTTGGTCATCCTTTACTCTTATAACCAAACCACATTCATACTCAAAAGCGGCTGTTTAAAATTGGAGCAACATTCGAAATCATTCTATTTGCCATCATAGGTGGCACAAAAACGCTTACTGCAAGAATAACATTGCATTAGCAAAATACCACTGACATTCTTGCTTACACTGCAAAGGAATATGAGCCTGAAGATACCGCATACCCAAAAGGTCATATTACTTGGATATGTCACGGACGGTCGAATAATCCGAGTGCTCTTTGAATCGGCCTTGTTCCACAGTATGATTGTAATATGAACTTTGAGTTATAAGACTATTGTTCTCATGTAGTAAGGTGTTGATTTTTGTGATGAGATTCTACAATAATTTGGTATAACACATTATCATCATCTGCCCTTGTCCCATGTTACATATGTTCGGCGCTACTCGTTTTTTTCTTACAATCTCCTCTGTCAATCGTCATGCTATCATTTACTCTTTTTTCTTTCATATCATTGCTCACACAATCCTTCCATCTTGGTCTTCCTCTCCGCTTGTTTCCTTAGTTTTTCGGAAAACAGTTGCTGTGAAGTCAATTGGTATGTCGTGTTTTGTAAAGTCTGTATTGACCCAGATAAAATCTATAGATAAGACCTATATTGTGATGTGAACCTCAAAAGGAAACCTTTATAGCCTTTTTTTGGGAAATCATCAAATGACAGGGGTCATTTGCCATTAGTTCTTAGTTAGCCCTTTGTGTTCCAGGGCCACGGTACCTCTTTCGAACAGTCCCGCAGCCCGAGGCATCGGCCTTTTCGGACCCCTTCTGGTTTGCTGACATAGCCATCGACATGCCTGTCGTCATAAGACGGACAGACGGTGAGCTAGCCCATTACTCACCGTCATCCCTTTCATTCTCGCTCCGGACCATGGATTGAACCAGGGCTGGACGCGAGAGGTCGTCGCCGCCAATCGCTGCTACAAGGAACCTTTTTATCCCATAATCCTAGAATTAACCGCCCCACCACTTGTTCTCTTTACGAAGGTAAAGTTTACGTAAGTTTCACGTCACAAAACCACCATTTTCTTCAAAAGACTTCATGCTTCTAAGAATTATCTATAAATCTTAACTGGGACTCTTGCAACACTAATAAATCCACCATTTGGTTTAATTTTGTTTCCTCCTTCATTTGCATCTTATGAATTGTCTCTGGATGTTTCGCTATGCTTGCGTGTAACCGAACTCCTTGCTGGCACTACACAGAAACCCGCCCACTCAAAACTGTACTATGAGGTTTAATATCTACTGCTGTTTTTATAGTCTCTGAACATCATCCATGTTGCTATTAAAGCCAGCAATGTGTGATGTTGTCGAGATAGTGTCGTGATTTCGTTCGCATGGACGGTTACGTAAAGTGTGTGAAATATAGGGCATATTTCTCAATGACTGGCTGTGTACCTGCTATGTTAGTTTTTGTTGTTACCGTCTCGTGATTCTGATGCAACAGGCTTTTTTGTTCCACCGACGGAAACAAGGGCGATTCTCACGAAGACTTGATTGCTTTTATTTCGATGCCTACATTTTTTTTTGATAAGAAAATCAGCATGTCTTTTTAAATTCACCAGAAGAATAGCTGAAAGAAGAGAGATCATGAAAAGTTGGCGTTTGCCACATGGCTGGACTGAGACAAACAATGTGAAAATTCCAAACAATATCTGATGGCTATTTCCGAAGTACGATTTGCACATCAATTATTGTGACTTAATCGAAATAAATCGAGTGTTTCCACTACATAACTAAAACAATCGGATAAGAATCGATACTTCAACAACTCGATCGAAAAGGGGCAAAGCAATTTGCATTCGAATAAATTAATGCCATATTGCAAAACGGTGCCATTTTTTTGAGGGTGAAATAATTATATTCATGTCACGGAAAAGCTGAAAATGGCGTAAGATTACCTACTACAGAGGTCCAAGCACGAACACACGACGTATATTCCTTTCCTAGTTATTTTTCACTAGCTTATGGCCGCGGTTTCACCCGCGTGGAGGTCGGTAATTGTCCCACGGAAACGTTTTACCGGGATAAAAAGGACCCTGTGTCCTACATCCAGGATAGAAACGGTCTGTGTGCCACATTTCATCCAATGCTATTCGTCATCTCAGCAGTCAACTCGAAAAACTAGATTTTATGTGTGAAATGGGTATTTGCAATGTTAAAATTATTCTTCTTTACGTTATGTTAACTTCGCGCGTTCGTGCTAGACCCACAGCTACAGATTTCGGATCGATTTGAAAAAAAACCCACCAAATCAAGAGGTGGCGTATTTCTTCCTAGACTGGGTGGCAATCGGGAGCTCCTCAATTTATTCGGTTTTTTTACTCTTGAGACAGAAGTGTGATAGTGTAAATGTGTTGAAGATTTGATGTGTGGTAAAGTCGTTTTTGCGTAGGAAAATAAGTTTTAAATGTATTTAGGTAGTTATATTAATTTTGTGCTTGAATTTTGGCAGCATCTACGACGCTATTATGAATCACGAACTGTGCTTCATAATCGGCGTCACACAAATCCTATATCTTAGAAACAGAGTAACCACGAGATAAGGTTAAATAAAACTCTCCCATAAACAGCCATTAGAGCAATAAATAGCCCAGAAGACACAAAACTCTTCTTGTCAGATGATCCTCCCTTTTTATGAAAGATGAGTAACTTTCCACTCTACTACCGTAGGATAAATGAGGACGTGACTGAAGAATTATTTTGAGCATAATGGTCAGCACTGAATTTTAAGAGGAGCTCGTAGGTAAATAATAATAGCCGCACGGGTCGATCTTTAAGGTTAAGCCGTGCTTGGTCAGTGGATGGGTGACCATAATTACATACCGAGTTTCCTCCGTGCCTCGGCACGTTAAGCCGTTGGTCCCGGCTGTCATTTGTAGATCTTTGACAGTCGTTACGAGTAGTCAGAAGCCAAAAAGTGTGACATCCAGTCTTACCAAGGGTTTAGGGGTATCGTATTACCCAGTTACTGGGTTGTGGAGGTCAGATAGGCAGTCGCTTCATGTAAAATACTGGTACTCAGCTGCATCCGGTTAGACTGGAAGCCGATCCCAAGATAGTTTGGGAAAAGGAATCGAATTTTGGATTGCTATATGCATCACAGTCGAATGCTCTTGGTGAGGGACCGGCTTTAGTAGCCATTCAGACACTGGTCTAACACAACTCTACGAATATTAGTAAACGAACAAATGATGATTACATAATACACATCGTACACACAATACAGCTCGAAAATAAAACGTGCACAATACGGACGGAACAAAAATTAAAAAATTGCATTTAAATTGAACGCGTCCAGTTCGCTTCAATGGCGTCAGGCAATCGTTCCCGCATTGTCGAATGTTATGAATTTAACGTTAACTACTGGACCAATTATGTTTCGATGAATAGTCGAAAATATATTGGTTAAACTTGCCTTTTCTTTTTTGTTTATATTAATGGCAGTTCATGCTAGCCCGGGGTGATACCACTGGCTTATTCCCAAGCGCTCCAAAATTGTAGTCACGCCAGCTCCAAAACAAAAAAGCAAAAAAGTTTCTCAAAATATTTGGGAGCTGTTAATAACCTCTTGCCAAAAAACCTGCTTTGAAACTTTTTCTTTCCCCAAAAAATAATGACTCAATCACAAAACCTTACGTATTGATAATTACCAATTGGTAACCACGTATGTATTACCAAACAAAAATTACGTAAAGAAACAATAAACCCTTCGAACGCGATACTCATGTCACCATACTTTTTCTCATTATCGATAATATTACTTACGTCAACGTTCTCGTCATGGGAATTCTTGTCCGTGGTCAATGAGACCGGTTACTTAAGTACCCAGTAGAAAGGGACAGGGGTCACTTTCCCATGAATCGATGGGTTTTTGCTCGAGTTTTATCGCCATATGAGATTCTTGCTATGGTATCTTTTTCTTTACTTGGTCGGAATTGGCGTGGGATCGTGAGATATGAAAAGATGGACGTCGAGTGCTAGTGAACGGGTTATGGAAGGTATTTTGAATTTAGAAAAGGCTGTTCTATGCGACTAGAATTTTCTGTTGAGAGATGACGGCCCCGAATGTCTTTTTCATGAAATAGTAATTGAATGGTGTTAAAGGAACTTAGATTAATGAGTTTAGTGATTATAATTCTGTAACTGTATACGTGTTAGGAACGCGAATCATATTTTGTCACAAAAAACCTGAGGACACTAGAATTTGGTGAAAAAAAACCACCCTGGCACTTCCCCTATAAGATGTTTTATATTGCTTATCTTGTATTTTTTTATAACAAGAAAAAATAAAGACTTTTATATTTTTATAATTTATTATGGTTTTGTTATACATAGAGTATACACGCTTTGTATTCCGCAGTTACTCTCGCTAATATAGCAACGTTTATTTTAACAACTTAACGACCTATTGTGTCTCCATTGTCGTCTGAGTCGTCGTTGGAGTCTAAAAAAAACTAGTGGCCCTAGGTCGGCGGAACTGGAAGCCTTCGCCCAACAGTGGGATGCGGCTCATGCGGCAGACTGTCAGTAATAGTAAACACAACTTTAAAACTTACTTAAGTTCAAGTGCACTACAATTTCAAACATTTGTTCCTGACCTTATCATTAATACTATTTATTCTGAAATCAACTTTATTTTCAGCAATTGCCCAGAAACAAGGAGTTGAATAGACCTTAGGTAAACAATATGGAGTATCTTTTCATTTCGATAAGTGGGCAATTTTATACCTAGAAAAAGCCTGATATTGGCTAAGTTGATTGAAGTGGGCAATTTATTGCTCGGCTGAGTGAGTGGCATGGGCAATCTGTAATCATGATTAATCCATACTAATCTATATCTATACTAAATATCATAAATGTGAAAGTCTCACTTTGTTTGTCTGTCCGTTACGTTTTCTTCGCCCTTTTGGATTAACGGCGACACGGCTGGCGCAGTGGCTGAGCGATCGACTGCTGCGCTGCGTGTCGCGGGTTCGATCCCCGCACGAAACAAATATTTGTATGGCCTACAGATAGTTGTTCCGGTGTGGGGCAACGTTTTAAAAAAAATGAAAAATGAACGGATTTTAATTAAATTTGGCACACAGATAGACTATGTACATTTAAAGCTACTTATAGCTAGGAAGCTATACTTTCATGGCAAATTTTGAAAGAGTGTATAAGCGTGACTTCTTGAGTTCATGGGTTAGATTCCCAGTCGGTCAAAGTGCTTTTGGGTTTTTTTTACGAGTTGAGTCTGGATTTGTGCTCGGTTGATGGCAATAGGCTCGCCCACTATTACATGGGGCTTAAACATAACTGGCGAAGTGAGGTTTTACTAATAGACACACCTCTGCCTTAGTTCTTTGAGGATTACAGGCTTCATGTTATGTGACTTCAAAAAATGCCAATGTTATACAAGGTGTTGTTTTGCATCCTCGTCAAAATTCATGAGGTTGTCACAAAAGACATGAATAATCAATTTAAATTACGGTTCCTTGTTAGTTATTAATAAACGCTGCTTTTTTTTTGGTTGTTCAAGTTTGTTAGTATATCGGAATAGCCCCCTTGACGTGGCTTGGGGAATAAGAAATGATCGAAAAAACGTTTGAGATTGTTTATATGTGTGAAGGCTTAGTTAGGGTCAGTTCACACCGAGACGCGACGCGACGTGACGCTGCGCGCACACTTTTAAAGAGCGATTCAAAATATTACTTTATTTTCTACACATATTTCATACACATTTCGTTATGAGAATTCAGAATACGTTGCGCCACGCAGCGCTGCGCCGCGCGACGCCTCGCGGCGTAGAGCTACACAGCGCGGCCTCGCGCTGCGTCGAGCGGCCTCGTGAAGTAGATTTCAGTAGAAATCAGAACACGTTGCGCCACGCAGCGCTGCGCCGCACTGCGCCGCGCGGCGCCTCGCGGCTTAGAGCGACGCAGCGTGAAATCACTGGCCTCTTCAAGTATCGTCGCGTCGCGTCGCGTCTCGGTGTGAACTGACCCTTATAGGGCGAGGACAAGGGTCAAGAATCATTAGTATATACCTACCTCCTTGAATTTGACGAGATTGCAAAACAACAGCTACTTCACAAAAACTTATACCTAAGTACCTCAATTATTATTAACTCATCGTAATAGGTAGGTACATAAGTATGTCATATATATTCATAACACAACACATAATTTAGGACTCCTGATACATATCAAATGATATATATGTATATACTAGCTGTCCCGCGCAACTTCGTCTGCGTCACATTTTCCCCGTTTTCGCAACATTTTTCATTGCTGCTCCGCTCCTATCGGTCGTAGCGTGATGATATATAGCCTATGTCCTTCCCCAGGTTGAAATCTATCTTCTTGCCAAATTTCATTAAGATCCGATCAGCCGTTTAGTCGTGAAAAGGTAACAAACAAACAAACATACAAACAAACAAACAAACAAACAGATGAGTTTAAAATTTTTGTAAACGCACCCACGATACATGAGACATTCCTAGTGTGGAGCAATGTAACGAGTTATTCCAACATATTTCCAGTAAACACTTGACCTCGCTTTGTACAGATTTCCCGTACAATAAGAGATCCGCATAAACTGGTTATGAATAGGTTGATTGGTCGCCGCGCCTACATGTCACCTAGACCTTCACAAATGTTGTATAGTATTCAGCAATATACATGTAGAACTATTTTTAGTATGTATGTATACCTAGTATAATATTAGTACATGTTTCAAGTGTAGGTATGCCTTCAGGCGACGTCAGTGTAGTACATGTTAATAAGTGTTCAGACGGACATGTTTAGGGCTGTCTCTATTAAACTGTGTTGTACTGTGTCTTGACAGTTGACTTATTATAAAAGACTAGCTTATGCTCGTTGCTTCGCCCCCCATAATGTACGAAAATTTACTCAATTGATTGTTTTAAATGTCGCATATGACACTCGGGGATAATGTAGCTTCCCGTTCGTGAAATAATGTTCGTGATCGGATAAGAAATTCCGAAGACCTGCATACAAACTTACAAATCGACAAACGAGATAGATCTTTATAGCAATAATATTAAAATACAGGTTGGGGATTTCGTTGCCAGAATCCTTCGAGGTCAGTCCACCCGTCATGTAATCCATACTAATATTATAAAGCTGAACAGTTTGTTTGTTTGTTTGCTTGAACGCGCATCTCAGGAACTTCGTGTACGATTTGATAAATTATTTCAGTGTTAGATAGCCCATTTATCGAGGAAGGCTATAGGCTATATATCATCACGCTACGACCAATAGTAGCGAAAAAATAAAACGGGGAAAATGTGACATAGACGAAGTTGCGCGGCACAGCTAGCATAATTATTATTATTTTTTGTTCTTTTTGTTTCTTCTCATTTAAGAGAGCTTAGGAAACCTTACACGCGGGTCAGAACCAAGGATGTAAGTTGAAATTTAGATAGAGAAAGTAGATGATAGTGTAGAAGAAGTCAGAAATTAGCGGGTTATTCTACAGGTGTTAAGAATGGTGGCTTTTTGCAGCATGTAAAGTGTGTGAGTAGGCATCTGTAGAGTGTTAAGACTTTGTGTGAGAGATTTATTATTATTAATAATATAAAACAACTTTAACAAGGAAACTCTTATCAGTTCCGTGAAAAAAAAACTAATTCCCAACAACAGTAGTCAGACTGTTAAGTAAGATGCATGCTTTTAGTAAGTAAGTAACTTCAAACAAGTTGGAATAATCAAATCTTTAAGTTCATACGGTAATATTTTATCTATGCTAATGATCCTAAGAAATCTATCAAATGAAAGTGACACCGAACTTTTTAAAAGTCTAGATTAGCTTAGTCCATTTATCAAACAACGAAAAAACTCAAGTTCCTGTTGACTTTGAATAAACGAACAATTCTCAAGAACTTCTTAACTTTATTTACAGTAGTGTACCTCGACTTTTCATCTCACTTAGGCAACTTGAAAATCCTGCAGAGTCGCGTTTCACTGTTTTGAATAAGGATTTCTGAGTTTTCTTTAAGACAAATTTAGTGCAAGATTGAATCATGAACACAGAACATGTCAAAGCCAAACTCCGTGCAAACTAACGTTGATAGATCTCGACCTAAGAGTAAAGTGACTGTTCGTGTTCATCATCTGCCAAGCTTTTTCCCAAGTCGGCTTCCAGTCTTACCGGATGCAGCTGAATACCAGTATTTTACATGGAGGGGCTGCCTATCTGACCTCCACAACCCAGTTAGCACTGGGTAATACAAAACCCTTTGGTCAAACTGGTTGTCAAACTGACTACCTAAAACGACTGTCAAAGATCTACAAATGACAGCTGGGACCAAAGGCCTAACGTGCTTTCTGAGGCACTGAAGAAACTCTGTAAATAATATGGTGGTCACCCAACCTCATGCACGGCTTAACTTCAAGATCGATCCGAGCGGCTTTTATTATTTTATAAAGGGTGTAAAACACCTCTTAACGAAGCCGAAAGGCACTGGTTCTCCCTGTCATTGCGATCATTTTTTTGTTCTACACCATACCTGGGAACCTTCTAGTTACGGAGATATTAGAGGTCAAAGTTCCAACTTTCTGGCAAGAATTTTTTTTAATTCAAGTTTTTAATGTAAGATTTTTACTTTAAACCCCTCCACGACCCCCGTTCTATTCAATCCGTCCATCAGCATAATGTTTTGAGTGCGTTACATTGAGTTCTACCACAAAACATGATTTTACACCCCCCAAAAAAAAGTCGTTTCCCAGCAATAATTTTTGCGTAAAGTTACTTAGTTTCATGTACAGAATGCTTGGTTGACGGCTTCGTGATGAGGTGATTTACACCGTGTATAGCCGCGAGCGACTGTTATTACTTAGGAAATTAATTTTAAGTAAAGTGCGGGACAAGTACTCTACTTGTGGTATAACTAGGTGACTTGACAACCCTACCACACCTCAATAGGATAATGAAATGAAAGAGTCAATGAACCACAGACAGATATATTATCTGTTTTTGCTATACACTATATAGTTTTTGTGTAACATTTTGTATGAGTAATTATTATAATGATTAGTGTTATTAAAAACGGATTTGAAGTCATGGCGTGGAGCGAAGGGATTTGAAGATCCTTTATACATTGGACAGAATTACAAGTCCAATTATTTTTGACTAGGTGATCCGCACAACTTCGTTTGCGTCACTTTTTTCCAGTTTTTGCAACATTTTTAATTGAATTTCACGCGGGCAACGGCTAGTAATACATATGATTGCCTACCGTAACCCATCTAAATATACTCAAACCCTTGTCATTTTTTAGGGTTCCGTACCCAAAGGGCCAAACGGGACCCTATTACTGAGACTTCGCTGTCCGTCCGTCCGTCTGTCGCCAGGCTGTATCTCATGAACCGTGATAGTTAGCCAGTTGAAATTTCTACAGATTATGTATTTTTGGTGCCGCTATAACAAAAAATACTAAAAATAGAATAAGATAAATATTTGACTGATCAATTTTGTATTGAGTGAGTGATTTTTTTGCTTGTTTTTATAAATAATGATACGAAACCCTTCGTGCGCGAGTCCGTGTCGCACTTGGCCGGTATTTTTTCTTACTTCACCGATTAATGATACTTAATAAAAAAATGATGCCAAGGCTGAAATGGGGGCAAAAAGCTTAATTACCCTTATAAGTCAATCCACAAGAACAAAGTAAGTAGGTACAGGCTCTATCAAATTATGAACTGAACGAGTGAGCTAAAGCGAGCACTTCAATTAATTCTGGAGTAGCCATTACTAAGTGATTGGCTGTTAGTCCTGTAAGGCAGTGTGCACAATAACGAGACGACAGTCTGGGCTTATTTTTACTATAAGTCACGAAGCCGTCGATAAAGTATTCTTACATCAAATTAAGTAACTCCATGCAACAATAATAGGGGATCGGACTGGGTAAAGAAAACGACATTCTATTTTGTCCGTCAGACAGGTAATACAAAAATTTTAGACACGTATTTTTTGTTTTATCAAAATATCAAAAAATTACTTAGTTAGAACTCATTAAAGTTGGAGAGTGGGGGCTTACTACGTCACAAGTAGGTATAAAACTTACCTACATGTGACGTCATGCGCCATTTCAACTCAATATATCTCCGTAATTTTATAACCACGTGAAAAAAGAAAAAATACGTGTACCAATACTTTTCAATAAACTACCCGACGGACAAAGAAAAAAAAATAGGATTATCCCCTATTGCTGGAAAACGACTTTCTTTTTGGTGTGTATAATCACGTTTTATGGTAGGTAGGAAGGTTACTCCTGTCTCTTTCATGTCATTCCTCACCATCTACCTTGTTTTTAGAGAGTACTAGCTCCCGCGCAACTTCGTCTGCGTCACATTTTCCCCGTTTTCGCAACATTTTTCATTGCTGCTCCGCTCCTATTGGTCGTAGCGTGATGATATATAGCCTATGTCCTTCCTCAGGTTGAAATCTATCTTCTCGCCAAATTTCATTATGATCCGATCAGCCGTTCAGTCGTGAAAAGGTAACAAACAAACTTACTTTCGCATTTATAATACTAGCTGTCACGCGCAACTTCGTCTGCGTCACATTTTCCCTACATTTTTCATTGCTGCTCCACTCCTATTGGTCGTAGCGTGATGATATATAGCCTATGTCCTTCCCCAGTTTGAAATCTATATTCTTGCCAAATTTCATTAAGATCCGATCAGCCGTTTAGTCGTGAAAAGGTAACAAACAAACAGAGTGACTTTCGCCTTTATAATATTAGTATGGAAGTATGGATATTAGTATGTATTCAGAAGGATCGCACAAGACTAAAAGAGAGACAAATAAAAATGTTGATGGAAGATGAGGGACAGGAAGACTAAGTGAACGATGGATAGATTATCTGAGGAAAGATATGAAAGAAGAGGAGTAAATGATCGCGTGACGGTTGACAGAGGAGAATTTTATTGAAGAAATGAAACTTGTTGCGCCGACCCCAACTAACATACGACAAGGGCAGGAAGATGATGTTGTTTTAATTCTGCTCAGTCTGTGCGCAGCCTTACGCTGGAACCACGAGTAGTTCAGGGAATTAAAGGGCTCGTTAGAGCTTAGAATATTCTAGCAGTCGAAATTGTCAAGTGTGGCGCGGTTCATTTAGGTTTCTGTGGCCTCCCTGGTTGGGGATGTGAATTTGAGAGATATTGTGGTTCGAATTCTTGATATGTTTTTTTTTTTATTGTTTTACCTTTTGTAGTAAGCAACGACTAAAGGCAGAAACACACTTACGTATCGTGGCGTGTCGTGACGCGCCAGAAGGATTCGGTTTCATACATCGTTGCGACACGACACGCCATGGAAATATGTCCCCTAACCATATTAAATGTATGAAACCGATTTGCTTCTGGCGCGTCACGACACGCCACGACACGTAAGTATGTTTCCGCCTTTATTGTCGGGCCTACGCTGTCCACCAATACTTAAGTACTAACGCAATGGTTAAAATTGTAAAACCAAATGATTTTAAAGGAGTAACCATGGAGTTTCTTGACGATTCTTCTCTATAGGATACGACCAACCCGAACCGTGCACCTTTTTTCAACGTTTATACGAGTATGTGCCCATTTAGGCCTATGTAAAGTAAATATTTTGATTTTGATATCTGAAAATGATCTGTTAGTTATTCACACTATTATTTTTGGCATAGAATTAATTTTAATTTAAGGAATATTTATTTTGTTTTGAAGGAATATGATTATAGCCATCAACCGCGCAAAAATCCAGACTCCGTGGTTGCTATTAAGAAATTCCTGATAGAAAAACCCAATAACACTTTACCCGACTAGGGAGTCGAACCTAGGACCTCTTCACTGCTCTTTAATAATAAAAACAAAATTAAAATATTCCGTTTGTACAAACAAAGCCTTTTGACAATTGTAATCAAAATAGAATCCATTATTAAAATTATTTTGTTTTCGTTTCAGGTAAGGAAACATCACGGTATTTGATGCTGTTGCTAATAAAATGAAGGTAAACGTTTTATTTGCCAAGTTTTACGGTAGGTACGTTGTTTACGAGGATATTGTTCCTAAACTCTGCTTTTTACAGGTACAGTCAAACAAACAGACAAGTATTCAGGGTTCAAACAACAAGCGAAATATGCTCTACTAAGTTACTACTTCAAAACAATAAGAAAGTATAAGTGCTGAAAAGTTATATGATTGCTTGACTTGAAATTGTATTACCCGGAGAATAATAATTAATTACGGCGAAATAAATAATAATAATAATAAATAATAAATTTCTTTATTGCCATAAAAACAGGTTACAGTTTGTTGAGACCCTGGCTCAAGAGCTAGGTTAGAGTACCTGTATTTCAGGAGCCAGTGACTTCTTTCCATTTAGGTTACAATTGTAAGTTTTATGCAGCAAAAGATGACAAAATTATATTACTTAAAGTTAAGTTTATTGGTTAACATTAACATTACATTTAATTATTCACTAAAAATAGAATTAATAAATGAAATTAGAACAAAATCAAATTAAATAATCTTATTAAATATTCGAATAAAATCAGGATTTTAAAATAAAGATTGTAGTAAAATTGAGATTTAATTAGAGCAAATTACAATACAGCCAGGATGAAACAAAATTAGATTAGAAATAGTGAGTGCAGGTATGTGAATGTGTATGTGTGTGTGAGGGTGTGGGTGTGTGTGGATGTGTGTGGGTGTGTGTGTATGGGTGTGTATGAATACCATTTATTTGTGTTCTTATATATTTATAATGATTGCAATAAATTTTCAGTTGCGTTGTAGTCCTGTGTCAGTAGCCAGATTTTTATCTTCTTTTTTGTTGCACGAGTCGTAAGGGGATTTATGTTCAGGATTTTGTTTAACTTATTATAAAGAAAAGTGGCAAGATAAACCCGCTGTCGCCTAGCGGACGCCGTATGACAGCGTAAAGGTAAGCAAACGTTTTGTATAGTGCGCTTCTTATTACTTAGAACATTATAAGGTGTAATACTGTGCTGCTTGTAAACAATTTGCAGAATATAATTCTGTCTTACTGTGAGTACTTCACACTTCTCGTATAAGACTTTGGTGGGAAATCTAAAGGGTCTGAATGTCATGACTTTGAGTAGAGATCTTTGGGCCCTTTCCAGGTGAATCATAAAAGTCTTACATCCACCACCCCATACAGTAACACAATATCCCAAGACTGACTGCACGAGCGCATAGTACACAGTGCGAAGAAGTTCGAAGTTAGCTACGTGTCTAAGTTTTTTGAATGCCCAAATAAGTTTCCTGATACGCGTTGTAGTGAGGTCTATGTGCTGTCGCCAACCAAGTTTTTCATCGACAATCACACCAAGGTATTTTACATGTGTAGACTTAGTGAGAGCAGAGCATGAACATGTCGTTGAAGAAGCCAAGTTGCAGACATGTAATTTAATATCTAAATTCGGTGGTTTAATTTTAGAAAAAGAGAATTGGAGAAGTGTGGATTTGGAAAGGTTTAAAGTGAGTCGGTTAGATCTTAGCCAATGGCTCACCTTATGCAAGCCCAGTTCGGCACTTCGTTTAACTTCGTCCCAGGTCCCCCCATGGAATATTAATGCCGTATCGTCAGCATAAGTAACGACCTTGCCGTTTACAAGTGGCAGCTGACACAGGTCATTTATATAAATCAAAAAGAGACTCGGGCCAAGAATACTGCCTTGTGGGACGCCATAGGTAACCCCAGCATCAGAGCTAACGTATTCTTTTATTTTAACTCTTTGCGTACGGTCACAGAGAAAATCCTTAAAAATTTTTAGAGCATTTCCGCGAACACCGATCTTATCTAACTTGTCCACAAGGAGAGGAATCATGACGGTGTCGAAAGCTTTGGCCAGGAAATAGTCAAAACATATATAGTATATACAGTATGTTAGGTTAAACGAGGGACATATTGAGGGAGGGTATTCAGTATTCGATTCTCGTCCCAAATATGTAAAAAACCTATAACGTATATAGAAAAAAATTTAATGTTTTGTTTAGTGCCTAGATATTTTGGACTGTCCTAAGCCAGGTAAGTTTAAAGTATGAAGGGAAAATGGATTATACCTAAGAGTCACTGACCCGCTCACATGTTCTGCGATAGCATTAAGTCGCTAGCGCAAGGGTGTATACACGTTGCGTGACATTTGCGAAAATTTTGGTTTTATCTGTTATTTATCAGAGTGGTTTTTTTGTTTATATTTTTATTAGTATCATGTTAGCATGTACTATTATGGGTTTGAATATGTCCCTCGTTTAAACTAACATACTGTATTTGTTTTGTACTTCCCACTTTTGTTGACTGTACGTAGTAAAATTAATTAAAGTGATTTCGGCACTGAAAAACCAGATCCTACAATGTTACTGTTGTTGTTGAAAACTGAGGTGGCTATCAAAACAAACTGTTATAAATCACTCCCGCTATACGTCGAATCGTAATTTTCCTTGTTTTTTTTTTATGTCAAATTTGGGTGATTCTGTTTTTTTTTTCGTAAATATCAACTAATAATAACATTCTGTAATCAGTACTGAAACTGCGAAAAACATCTCTGTTTCACCCATATAATTGTCACCGCCTGTTTTTAGTAGTTTTGTTGAAAATTCTAGTTGGTCTAGTTATGTTTTAGTGTGTGCTTCTAGTTCCAAAGTCTACACCTAAAGGATAAATGGTTTATCATGAATATTCTAAAGTGGCTTTCGAAAAGGTGAATATAAATACCTTCCAGTTTTATTCTTCGAATTGATTGTGTTATTTTATGAATATGACGTAATAAACTGTAACCTAAGTGGAAAGGATTAAAATGGTCGGTTTTTCCAAGTTAAAACTACGATCAGCAAAAATGTCGATTAACACACTTTTTAAACGGTTCATGATTTATGAAGAGTTGATACTATTGAATTTTTCATGATTTTGTAAGTGTTTGGGAATGGTTATTTAAACTGCAGTCTTAATCGGCTTGTAATGGCTAGTTTATGGTCCCCGCTTAAAAGAAAAGAAATGGAGTGTGCCTGCATTGGTTTTTATTATTGATTGAAAAAGTTAATTGCTTTTAAATAACTAAAGGTTTCCGAACTGAACTTGTCGAAGGCGACAGTAGTCTCACAGCGGTTTTTTTAGTGGGTGCAAGCCCCATATAACCAAACCGTCTCCCCGGACGGTGCCGTATGTATTAGGAACTTTTCACCGACTAATAAAAAAAAAGCACGGTAGAGATTCGCTCAAGAAAAGAGGAGCCTATACCCAGCAGTTGGTGACTTCAGGCTCAAGGCTGTGGTTGATGTAGAAGACTTTGACATGCTCTCAACTTCAAATTCTCAATTTTGAATCCAGTGTTAGTGCCACAAAACTCAGCAGTTTTAAAAATGTACTTACGCATTAAATTAAATATATTCCGAATCGTGATTACGAGTTATAAATCGTGCTCTCTATTGTATAGGGGACCGAATAAGAACATTATCACATTCGTCACGGGCCTTCAATGCCATGGGCCAGATGGTATACCTTGATACTTAGACGTACTTACCTATTTACATTGAGTTGGGAACATGATGCTGTTCTATTGGATGTGGCACTTTATGCTATCTGTTTTTAATATTTTTATTGACCCTTCCCCTGTTTGTACTTCACGTGATCAAATGCCGGTCCCTTACTTGAAATATCAGATTTAAAATTCAGTTTATTTTTTGTGCGATTTTCACAGGTGTGATAAGTTCAAAGGATTTTTTAAACTCTAAAAAAATATATTTATAATTCTACAGTATTGAATCGCTTTTAATAGCTGGCACTGATTATTTGATTAATTATTCTAACTTGACATATTATCAGTGGCAGTCACAGAGTCTTAGTTTTAATATAAGGTGGTAAAAAGCTTTTTATACTTAAATATGTCTTATTTTAAGTGTTAATTGATAGTTTACTTATGTGGTATTGTTATAAAAGAGATTTAATCTTATCTTTAATCTGGATACTGACTGTTGAGCATGAGGTTCCCAAACCGGGCAAACTGATATTGGGGTTATCCATCAGGAATTTTCACAGTAGTAGCCACAGACGCTGGGTTTGTGCCCGGTTGATGGCATTAGGCTCGCTGCTAACGCAAGTTTCTATAATATATCCGAACGTGGTATACCTCATTCCATAATGTTTCCAAACCCGCCTCTCATAGAATATATATTCGCTATCCAGTTCTACCCCTCTCCCTCTCTCTTACTACACTCCCATGTGACGTCAATACATGGGACTTAAACATTATCGAAATGTGGGTGTACTATACACCGTGTAAATCACCTCATCATGAAACCGTCAACCAAGTATTTTGTACATGAAACTAAGTAACTTCACGCAAAAATTATTGCTGGGAAACGACTTTTATTTGGGGGGTGTAAAACCATGTTTTGTGGTAGAACTCAATGTAACGCACTCAAAACATTGTACTGATGGACGGATTGAATATTACGGGGGTCGTGGAGGTGTTTAAAGTAAAAATCTTACATTAAAAACTTGAATTTAAAAAAATACTTGTCAGAAAATTGGAACTTTGACCCCTAATATCTGCGTAACTGGGAGGTTCCCAGGTATGGTGTAGAACAAAAAAAATGATCGCAATGACAGGGAGAACCAGTCCCTTTCGTCTTCGTTAAGAGGTGTTTTACACCCTTTAGTTTGGTAGACCTCTGCCTAACTTCTGAGGGATTACGTCGTGATATTTTTATTATAAGTACTTATTATAATTTCGTTTCAAATATGCTTACCCTCTACATAAAGTACATTCCTGTTTCTACTGATATATGAAAAGGTAATAAATAGCTTGGCAACGTTCCATCATTTTATATTCAGCCGATAATCTGTTAGAAAATATTAAAATTATTCTAATCTGTTTATTTTTCATAAGTTTATAAGATCATCAATTTTGACATAGAATATCAATATTTTGAATTATAGATACTTCATTTGCAAATAATTGACGAATATTTAGGTCTTTAGAAAAAGTATCTACTTATACACCGTGTAAATCACCTCATCACGAAGCCGTCAACCAAGCATTCTGTACATGAAACTAAGTAACTTTACGCAAAAATTATTGCTGGGAAACGACTTTTTTTTGGGGGGTGTAAAATCATGTTTTGTGGTAGAACTTAATTTAGAAGTTTAATTTGTTTCACAGCTTCAAGGGACTGTAGACCTGACTATATGGCTTTATTTTCAACTCGATAATTCCATGCGTTCCCGAGATAAAGGCTCTTGACAGACAGACGGACAACAAATTGGTCCTATAAGGGTACCGTTTTTTTTCCTTTTGAGGTACGAAACCCTAAAAAAAGAACAACAAAGATATCACATCCATTCTTTCCTTCTCTTTCAATAAGAAGTCGGGCCGTCGTCGTCGGTTGATCGTGCCGAAGTAATCACAAGCAATTGTTATTGTTAACACATATATACACACTATCCATGGGTACTCGTATTGTGAGTTGAATGAACTCCGAATCTATTTTATAATTTATAATCGAAGCCGCGTTGTGGACTTGTGGCTTGCCAGGTAGAACAATGTATGTGGCTATCAAATGCTGTAGATTAATCGGGTTCTTTTTTGTTGATTTTGTGTAAAGTAAATTAAAATCTTGGTCATTTAAGTGTATTTTTAACCCCCGACCAAAAAAGAGGGGTGTTATAAGTTTGACGTGTTTATCTGTGTATCTGTGTGTCTGTCTGTGGTATCGTAGCTCCTAAACGGATGAACCGATTTTGATGAAATTGGTTTCGTTTGAAAGGTGTTTTAATCGAGAGTGTTCTTAGCTATGTTTCGATAAAATCTGATCAGCCGTTTGAAGGCCATCACCTCTTTTCTAGTTGAAGGAAAATAAACAATTTCCACAGGTCTGATCGATTCGAAATTTGAAATCTTGTCACTTGTCACCATGGGCACTGCCAGGGGGGGTGGGTGCTAACCCCACCCCTCCCCCAGAAAGAATTTTTTAAAATTTTTGCTGTTTTCGTTAATTGGCGAGATGACACGCAACACCGAGAAAAGTGGAAGCAATGGGGGAGGCCTATGCCCAGTATTGGGACTGTCAAGGCTAAGATAAAACAATATAAGTTTAAAAAGCATGAAATAAAAATAAATTAAAAATTTAAAAATCCCCCGACACAAAAAACCTCTAAAAAACAAAATTGGATGGGCTTGGATTATTTTATTTTTTGTTTTTTAGAGGTTTTTTTGTGTCAGGGGTTTTTTACTTTATTATTATGTTTGAAAAAATCCAGATACAACAAAAGGGTTTATTTTTTCTAAATTCTGAAAATGACTTACACTTGAATACCTACTTGCAGTGGTTGCCTAGGTTGATCTGTAGATGGGTGAAAACCGATTACATACAGAGTCTCCACCGTGCCTCAGAAAGCACGTTACGCTGTTGGTCCCGGCTGCCATTTGCAGATCTTTGACAGTCGTTACAGGTAGTCAGTGGCCCGAAAGTGTGACAACCAGTCTTACGAAGAGGTATCGGATTACTCAGTACTAACTGAGTTGTGGAGGTCAGATAGGCAGTCGCTCCGTGTAAAATAGGTACTGGTATTTAGCTGCATCCGGTATAAAGAGGAGGCCGACCCCAATAATATTGGGAAAAGGCTAGGCACATATATATGTTTGTTCCTGTTTATTGATGTTATGAAGGTGCAGTTTGATTTGCTGTACTCGTAGTCTAGCTTGCGACTTTCCAAAATAAGTAAGTACTTAAGTTTATGTTGAATTAAACATTTTGAATTCGATGAAGACAAGTTGGTACTTCTTAGGGCTGTATATCATAAGGATGTCGCGTACACACTGTTAAGGTTTTCTGACTAAGTTCTCCCCATTCTCTTTTATTTTGGCATTTAGGGTTTATATTGCCACACAACGTAACAACGCAGCCAGTCTCTTGGGCACGTTACCAGCTGACAGCGTTGAGGAGGAGTTTTTTGACGCCCTTTTATGATTTGTTGTTATTTTAGTTTCAATTATCTAGTTTTAATTCTTTTATTACTTTAATAAATAGGTAAAATAACTCATTGCGGCGTTCTGAAAATGATACCAGCTAATAAATGTCCCATTGCAGCGAAAACGTATCTTCTCGTAAAGACAAATCAAAAGTGTTAATGACCATACTTGTACAGAACAGATTGGCGATTTTCGATTCACTACCACCACACAACTGGTTACTGAAAATTTGAAAGGGTATCGCCCAAGAGATCCAAGGAGGAAGACCAAGGAAATGATGGATGGGTTGTGTGAGGAATGATATGTAAGAAAAGGGAGTAAATGATATCATGGCGGTTGACACAGGAGAATGGATGAAAAAAACGTGATTTGCCGATCCCAGGTAACATGGAAAAAGGGCAGAAAAATGATGATTTCGACAGTTTTTTTTTACCTTTCATTTTACTAAAGATATTTTTCCCATTTCTCCCACAACACACGGTCATTATCACTCAATATATGTCTATAAATACACCATTATTAACCTATCAGCAATCAAGCTGTTATCGCTAATGACAGTTGATAGGCTGATAGTAACAATCGATGGTCTGTACCACGTTCATCGAACTCAAACAAAGGACTAAGAATTGATTGATAGGAATTATCTGTTAATGATACGTAGGATAAATGTTGTGTGAGAGAGAGAGTGAGTGATGTAAATCAAAGTGAACTAGTAACTTATGAATATCTTCATCATTCAACTGCTCTTATTCATTTTTTTGGGGTCGCCCCACTATGTTTTTTCTTCCATCTTCTCTATTACTTGTCATCTCATCAGACACCTCCTTTTTTGCAATATCATCCTTCACACAGTCCATCCATTCTTTGGTTTTCCTCTACTCTTATGTGTATAACAGGAGAGGAGAGAGAGAAGAGAGAGAGAACTTTTGAGTATGATGAATGGGGATGAGTATCCACATTCATTCTCAAAACTTCTTCAAAATGAATAATTCTTCTCATTATGAATAATTCTTCTTATTATGTATTTATTTATTTATTTTACTATGTATGTAACTACACACATTAGAAAACACAGGAAAAAAACCATAAAATATTTGAGTACAAAGGTACTGCAGCTTATTTCATATGAAATTTCTGTCAGTAGACCTGCGAATGGAGGAAGGGAAAAGAAATGTAGCAATAGTGTGTGAGAAGGAAGAGAAAAATGTGTTATTGTACCTTACCTAACTTAACCTTACCTAAATTGACGGTGCGTGTCGCGGGTTCGATCCCCGCACGGAACAAAGATTTGTATGGCCTACAGATAGTTGTTCCGGGTCTGGCTGTTTGTGTATGTGAGTTTAAATGTTTGTGAACGCAACCACGACACAGGAGAAATTCCTAGAGTGGGGCAAAGTTTTTTATAAAGAAAAGAAAAAAAATATAAATATACGTATCATCATCATCATATAATGTTCCCACTGTTGGGATACAGGCCTCCTCTCTATGACAGTGAGTCGGCTGTAATCCACCACTCGGGCCCATTGCGGGTTGGTAGCTGTCACATGTCTTCGAATTTTTAGTTCTAGGACACGCCGGTTTCCTCACGATGTTTTCCTTCACCGTTTTTGAGGGCAGCGGTGATAAAATAAATTACACAAAGTAATGCGCCTGCCTATTGTACACATAACACTTTCCGAAAGAATTTCCTTAAATAATGGTGAACACTGCATCAAAATTAGTTCCACAGTTTTAAAGACAGCGACAAAAATTGGCTATAATTTATAATGATACCGTGCTGTCCATAAACATACTTATGGACAGAACGGTATATGCTGCTGCGCGATTGACTGCTGCGCTGCGTGTTGCAGGTTTGATCCCCGCACAGAACAAATATTTGTATGGCACGATACAGGAGAAATTACAAGGGTGGGGCAACGATTGAAAAAAAATGTGTTAAATATGGCGGGAAGAGCTGGACAAAAGCAGCTCTGGGTAGAAAGATCTGGAATTCATGGGAATGATGATGAGAGATCAAGATGATGCAAACTAATAAGTAACAACTTACAGTAGCCGAATAATAATTAATAATATATTATTATTAATAATAATAATTTGATTAAATATGTCAAGGAAATAATTAAGAATTAATTTGCAGTTCCTTTGTCTTAACAAAATAACAAAATTATTCATCGATACTGGAACAATACGTCCCAAATAAGGACTTTATGCAATTATTGGTGCCAAGTCATATCAGAAATAATATTGAATTTATATGAAGCTTTTGCAATCGATCAGTTTGATAAGGTACTTATTATGACAGAATTCGCGATATTTCACGTCGAATTAATAATTTTATGTGCGGACACAATTTATTTGATCAATAACCATTTCACATAGTCATCATCAGCCTATATTGTTCCCACTGCTGGGACGCAGGCCTCCTCTCTATGAGAGGGAGTGGGCTGTAATCCACCACGCGGGCCCAGTGCGGGTTGGTAGATGTCACATGTCTTCCAATTTTTAGTTCTAGGACATGCCGGTTTCCTCACGATGTTTTCCTTCACCGTTTTGAGAGCAGCGGTGATGAAATAAATTACACAAAGTAATGCGCCTGCCTAGGTTCGAACCTACGACTTACTGCTCGTAAGTCGGGGCTGCTACCACTGGGCCACCGCTGCACTCGCTCTAGTACTTTCACATAGTACTAGAGCTATTTCGTGTAATGAATATGTAATGTATATAAATTTACAGTAAAAGCGAAGCAAAGTTAGTAAAATCTGTATTAAGTTATGCCTAAATCATTAGGTTTTATGAAACTCGCCAGAAGACTTTTAAAATCATGATTTCAGAAATTTCATTTCAGATCAGATATGTGAATATCAAATACACAAATAAAAATACAGCCACTTTTCTTTTGGAAGAATCAACTGTTTATTCAATTTCATGAAAGGGACCTATATAAATTACAATGGTTAACTAACTAAAAAATTAAATAACTAAAATAAAAATAAACTATAAAAGAGCGTCAAAGAACTCCTCCTCAACGCTGTCAGCTGGTAATGTGCCCAAGAGACTGGCAGCATTGCCACGTTGTATGGCAATACTTAGCCTCTGGCTAAAGTAAAAGCCAGCCAGTCAACTAGGCGTTTCGAAATTTCCTTCTTTTTAGTCATTAACATTAAAAAATAATTAGCACAGATTATGTAATCGTAGCAATAACATTAATATTTAAAATATCAAAAATAATTTACAGAGAAACAATTAAGAAACAATCCTTAAGTCTAAAACTAGACTAGACTGGTTAATCTGCTTTATAAATCTTAATTATCACGACTTGGATATTTAAGTTAGCTGGCATAATAACTTCAGTAGAGATAAGAACAAAACTATGTACTTACATTTAATTTAAAGAGACATAATTAAGATTATTATCGTTGCAAATTTTGCATGATAATATAATCTTTGGCGATTCAAAGATATTTTTCCCATGCTATTGATTTTCAAACTGGATTTTAAAAGGCTTAATATTTATAAATAAATCCATAATTATTCACACAGTATTAATGTCATCATCATCATCTGCCTAGCCTTTTCCCAAACTATCTTGGGGTCGGCTTCCAGTCTAACCGGATGCAGCTGAGTACCAGTATTTTACATAAAGCGACTGCCTATCCTAGCGACCTCCACAACCCAGTAACTGGATAATACGATACCCGTTGGTAAGACTGGATGTCAGACTTATGGCTTCTGACTACTCGTAACGACTGTCAAAGCTCTACAAATGACAGCCGAGACCAACGGCTTAACGTGCTTTCTGAGGCACGGAGGAAACTCGGAACGTACTGGGCCACCATTTGGTCAAACCAAACCAAAAAAAACAAACCCTCTCTCCATTGAAGATCTCGAATAGTGCACACGGCGACACATCAAACCATACGTATACAGTATAACCTGACCTAGCTTTGCATGAGTTTCCCGTACAATAAGAGATCAGCTTAATTTGGTTTTGTATAGTATTGGTTTTGATTGGTCGTCGTGCGTACTAAACTCCCGTATCCATTTAACGACGTATAGTATAATAATATAAGTAGCAATATAATATTATTATTATTATTCATCCACACGACCGTATTATCGTAAACACAAATGGCGAAGTGGGCGATAAAATCACGCTATTACAATAAAAGGACTTGCAGTATTGGATTGTTTTTATAGAAATCTGAACGAAAGGAGTTCCCGTAAGGGGATTAGTAAAGAAAAAAAAAACCTTGATGATGATATTGATGACTATTGAGCTATTCGTAAATCCAAAGAAACTATTAATTGATTAATTTTACAATATGTCGATTTGGTTTATTCCTTTATAATAACAAGAGTACCACTGGTGTTTGTTTCAAACACTGGTGGTAGAAACAAATACGAGAGGTACTAACAGTTAACGGAATAAACCGTCGATTTGCCGAGTTTATAGCAATTTCTTAGCTGCTCTTGCAACTGTCAAGTTCTGAGTGAGGAAAGTTCTAGAACTTTTTTCTTTTCTCTTTAGCAACTCACTTGGCCGATGTCGACTATTCTGCCAACATCTTCTAGAACGTTGTCAGTCAATTTATATTTAGAAAGTTTTAGATGTGTCAGTCTCATACCTGTTATTGCCTTTTTTTGTCCGAGTATTATAGTTACAGTTATACTGATTGCAAAAAACGTCTTCAAATTAAATGAAAGTAAAAGAAAAGCACAAAATCTTGCAAGAGCCGATCAGAGCCCAGACATGATTATTCATCAAGTATTTATTTATTTATGTACACTTTTTGTAAACAAAAAATACGCTACAATCAAAACAATGAAACCGTATAACACTCACAACGGGCCGCCGCGCCGTATCGTACTCTGCGAATTTTCAAACAACCAACAAAAAAAAAAGAATATTTCACTTAGTATAGTAAAATATTTCATGATTGAATTCTCGACTAAAAACAGCATCTTGCCACATCACGCGCTGCGATTATTGACCACACTGAATCAATTAAAGATTTATTCACAAACAATTAAACACACGAACATACAAGTTATTTGCTCACATAATACATAATATAATTGATCACGTACAGATCGATTCGATGTAATTTCAGCTCAGCTTTCACTTGTGCGCACGCGCAGATGTCAACGTCACTGATTGGTTCGCGGTATTGATTGTGTCACTCCTTATTTGCAACGGTTATTTCAGACAGAGAATGGTTGTGAAATAGATAAATTATAGTCCCCTTTTAACCGTACTGAACAAATATTATGCGTTGAGAACCCCCTATTTTTTCCATCAAATTATTTATTACATTTCTTCGTATCGAAGACAACAACCTGTGCGTCAAAAATTACGGTATAATAGTTATTTATACGGAGAAGACTATACCCAGGAAAGAAACAGAGTAGGCTAGCGAAAAAAAATACAAATAATTTGATAAGCCGAATCTTCAAGACTTAAATTGTGTTTCACTGTTGGTCGAAAGCCTCTCCTTTATCATGCCAAGCCTCTTCTTATATAAACTGACGACATTTTTAATTGTATCGACACATTTTTATCCATTCTTGCATGACCAAAAATAAGATGGCGGAGCTCAGGTCCATGCAATTTCAGCAGGGACAGCTTTCACTGCGATCTTGCGCACACGACTAGGGTGCCCATATTATTATCTCAATATGAAAAGTCCGAACATAAGACAGGGTGCTGGCAGAAAAGTTGGGCTATTTTTCTTCTGAATTTGTTTTTTGGAACTCAAAGAACTCTTTCAAATTATCTGCCTAGGCTTTTTGCAAACTATGTTGGGGACGTTGGGGTCGGCTTCCAGTCTAACCTCTGTATTACCATTCTTTTTTTTCCTATCTGATCACTTATCGTATGTTATGTATGGTTACTCATTTACGGCAGAAGTAGAAATGACGCCCGGGACCACTGATGGAAGCGAAAAAAGGCCGGATAAATCGGGACGATTGGTAACCCTAAGACGCGCCACGCCGGTGTCACTGTCACTGATTACTTCGTGATATCGCTTGTAAACATCTCAGTCGAGTTTCTATTGCTAATCGCTTATTTGATTGAGTTGCCTACTTATACTTTGTACTGACAACACAAGTGATAGGTGTACAGGCAGTTAAATTTTGACTGCCTAAACATTTAAGAAGGAAGCGCCAGCCGAAATTCAAATTTGCTTGTCTTTATTTGCCATTTGGAGGTCAATACCAGATCACTCAAAATATAAGTTACATTGTCATAATCAATATAATCCTCAATATTGTTCCGCAAGTTATAGAGAGTTTTATTGATGCCTTGAATTTAAATTATTACAATTTTGTAAATAGGTCAATATTTGCAACATATCAAGGGGAAAAAAATGAATTTTGGATACCTTGGCGCTTTCGCCATAATGAATGCGTTGAGTAGCCAAGTCCTTGAAATCGCTCCAAAAAATAATCAAAGGGAACAAACAACATTTATTCAAAGTTAAAATACCTTTCCAAGTTTCGTCCGAGTTTTCGAGTTATTACGCTCTCAATAAAAATAATTGAGAAGGTACAGACGCCAGCAGGTGAACCTATCCGAATCTGTCAAATCCCAATCAACCTTGATCTGTAAGGTTGAAAATATATTATAGAAAGACAGATTGTTGTAGCTTGATGTGGTGTCTGTACCTACAGTGTTGTAGGAAATGCTACTTTCTGTCTGTACATCAAACTCTTTCGCTGATTGTACCTGCTTACCATATCATTGTGGTGATTTGTGTACCTAATGATAGTTTCTCCTTGATTCGAATGTAATGATGTTTTCTGATATTTATGAGAAAAACACTGTGTTTGTATACAATGGGTCTATTTCCTTGACAACTTATAAGTAAGTAAACTTACTTACTTTTAGGTAGAAAGTAAGAAAAAATATTTTATTAACGTGGTTAGTTTAATTTTTTTTTTAATTTACGGATTAATAAAGAAAAGCCCAGACAAGCCGCAATTTGATAGCGTTTCATGTTTCTACAAAGCTCAACAGAAATAAGATTTTCACTTTTCAACAGCTTATGTCAGACAAATAAGTTTTTGTTTTATTCAACTTTCAAAGTCGGTAGGCATTGGCTTAGATTGGTCCTAATATTTAATTTCCTTTAATAGTTTATTTATTTGTCGATTCCCTGCGCAACAAACATTTACCACACTTGAGCCATTTAACTCTACAATATTTATTAATCATGAAGATACTCAAAATATAACGAAAATACATAGAATGGCAAGGAGAAGGGAGAAATCTGAAGTGAGAAATATCGTTTTCCATTTTGGGGATACGACCGTCAAAATCTCACAATTTATTTCGTATGAATAAAATCATAAGTGGTAAATCACTTCTCGCCGCGAATGTACTCTGGGAGACGCATACACCATACTTGCGAAACATAAAATGAACGGTATATACCTACGTACCGTATTTATGTATGTATATCTATACTGATATTATAAAAGCGGAAGCGACTGTCTGTTTATCTTTTAAGTTTTTACGGCTGAACGGATAATGGTGAAATTTTGCACACAGATGAACTGTAGGATACTTATTGTCCTGGTACTAATTTCCACCAGTCCAAATCGTGGGCTGGGTGGGCCCAAATGGGTTGTAGTACTTACTCTCCAGGATATTTTTCCGAACAGACCTAATATATTTTATGGACTGGGGGTATTTCGAATAAGGTCGAATATAGTAAGTCTTTTTAATTTACTGAATATTGACCGGTTGTATTATTCACAGAATTAAGAGTAAAACTATTATTTTAAGTGTCTATCTATGGCTAAGTTCTTTATAAAAAAATAAATGGAAAAAAACAAAATAAAACTCTTTGTTTTTCTTACCATTCTTACAGAGAAAGCCGCCGTTTTTAGCGTTAAAAGTGCGTAAACAGTGTGGAGTTACGCCAATTTCCTAAAGGTTGCCCGGAGGAAATGTACCGACATGGGTGACGAGAGAACATGGCTTCGCTCTCTGCCGGAACGGCGGCCAGTCGTTTGTTATCCGTGGAACTATGCCGGATTGCCGCAAAAAAAAAAAAATGGCCGGAGAAAATCTTGTGTCGTCATTATTTTTAGCTTGACTATAAGATTGTGTGAAAAGTGGCTGTGGGCAAGTGTGTTGAAGGTTTTTCTAAGGTTTTAAATCACTTTTATTCTTGTCATTAGTATTGATATTGAAGTGAAACTTCTTATGCGACTTCCAACAAGTTTGCGTTAAACGTTTATCGCTACCATGGAGGGGGAATAAAAAGAGACAGAGCGAGAGTGAATGCGTGGCACTCGAACGCATGTGTGTAGTATTACGAAGTTTCACTTCTTCCGCGCGGAGGGACACCACGCACAATTTTTTTTTTTGATTTTGTTCTGCAGAAAAGTCTGGTATGTGTGTAGCACTTCGTGCGTGCGTGGACCTGCTGGCCTACCATGTCATAAAGCAAGAGTGGGAAAGGGATGGCGTTAGACGTACCTAATAGCTCCGTCTCTTTCCCACATTGAAGTAACATTAAAACAATACTGCTTTAAGACGTGAAGGGAATCCACCTGCTGGCCTACCATGACCTCTTAAAGCAGTATTAATTTTACTCTTATTCCAGTGTGGGAAAGAGACGGAGCTATACAGGATGTCTAGCGCCATCTCTTTCCCACACTGGAAATGGAGTTAAACAATTATGTTTTAAGACGTCATGGTAGGCCACCTGATGGCTGAACGTGAACCAAGTAAAAGGAGTCATCTGCTGGCGTATTGTGGTTACTGTCAATCCCATGGAAAAAGGCGCGAGTTTCTTTATGTATATGTTACGGCTAAAGGTGGGTGTGAACATAAACTTAAGATTAGCCGGCTAAACTTAGGTTTGCTTCGAGAAGCACCTAAAGTTCGATATCATGTTAGTTTGTGTCGTGATATTCCATCTTTAGCCGGCTAATGTGCACATTAACCGAAACGAAACGGCTAAAAATGTATTCGATGAACGCGCCGGGCTGCAGCAGGCTATCGAGAACCGAACTAGTTAGACGTGGTGAGTTATTAAAAGAAAAATGGTTAGGTTAGGTTAGAACTGTGACCTCAGCAAAAACGACTAGATTATAAAGAAATAAATATGAAAAAGAAAAGGTTACCCGAAACTGAACTAGTTTTATCTTTTATTACGAAATTTTGTACCATTTATAGGTGTTTGTGTGTCCTTCTACATTTTTAGCCAAGGGCCTGCGGTTAAACTTAAGTGTAGCTGGCTAAAGATTGAAGAAATTATCATTAAGACCTCCTCAAAGTTAGAACTAAGTTTAGCCGGCTAAACACTAACATTAACACCTCCTCGAAGTTAGAACTAAGTTTAGCCGGCTAATCTTAAGTTTATGTTCACATCCACCTTTAGCCGTAACATAAAAGTAGTAAGTGATTATTTTAGCTGGATGACCAGTTAAAGATTTTATCTGTCATGTTAAAAATAAACCTAAACAGTTTTTATTGCGTGTCTAAAACATGGTACGTTAGTCTAAAAATGATTGAGGTCATCGTAACCTGCCGTGCACCATAAAACTGAAACGGACAGAATTAGACAGACAAGTGTCAAAAGAAAAAATAAACTTGACATGACTAAAAACTTAACACGCGATGCAGACACTTTTCAAAATTAATTTACAGACTGTTACTTCAACCTAGTTAAATATATTACTATTTCAATTAAAACAATCCTTTTGTCTGGTATGTTAAACTAACCAAACCAGAAAATTATTCAAACATCTTCGGCAATCTAAATTGAACAGGCCCAGAGTTAACGAATAAATAGTTCAGAGATCAGGCTGGACATCAATGCACTAAATAGAAAGCATTCGGATATTATTGTATAAAATCTGGTTCTTATGACCATTTTTTTTTTTTTTACGGATGGGAAATCATCAAATGACTTCTCCCGCTCTGGGCGGGAGCGGGAGGGAGTGTCAGACTTGTACTAACTAAAACCCATCCATGTTCCTTCTAAGCCCTTTGTTTTCTAGGGCCACGGTATCTCTTTTGAACAACTCGGAGCCCTGGCAGGCATCGGCCCTCTCGGACCCCTTCCGGTTTGCTGACATCTCCTTGAGGCGCGCGTGGAACACGTACGCGCCGTCGACACGGCCTGTCGTGATGAGACGGACGGACGGTGAGCTAGCCCGTTACTCACTGTCCACAGGCTCGCGCCTACGGTGGCCGGGGGCCACTGGTTGCCCCCTGACGCCCGGGGCGTCTCCCGCGGCGGCTGGGACTTGAGGTTCTCTCCCTGGTTCTTATGACTTAGGATCAGATTTTTTGCTAGGGACTTTGTTCCGCCACTTCTTCCTAGCTAAAACACTGGGAAGTGGCGAATTACTTTGAAAAAAGTGCTAATTGTTTTTATTCCTTTTCCAGTGTGGGAATGAGATGGCGCTAGACATCCTGTATAGCTCCGTCTCTTTCCCACACTGGGATAAGAGTAAAACAATACTGCTTTAAGACGTCTTGGTAGGCCAGCAGATCTTCAGTAGTTTTAATAACTGACTTTTGATTTTGATTCGTACACAGTACGAGTAAACAGAAAAAAAAACAATAAAAAAAAAAAAAACAACAACATTAAAAACCACTACAGCACTCGAAGTTAGTATTTGACGCCTATATGGCCCTATAACACGTTCTGTGTGGCATGTAAATAATTCATGAGAAGTCAAAAGGAGTTAAATCCACAAGTATCAGTTTAAACGATTCAATATTCACGACGGTGCACAAATGTGGGCGAGTAGGTGACCCGGTGAGCGTGAAGGATTTTAATTTTTAAGTGGACTTTGACACCATGGCCTTGGTAGTGTAAACAGTAACTTAGCTGTTAGAGTTTAACCTCTTTTAGGTCGACTTACTTGGAAAATTGAGTTTAGTTTTTAAGGAGTATGATTTATGGCGCTCGTGGAAAAAAAATAACAGCAAGCGGTTGATCTTCAGTATAAGCCGCGTTTGCCCGAGTTGGTCCGTAGACCCATTACATACCGAGTTCCATGCATGCCTCGGAAAGCACGTTAACCTTTTGGTCCCGGCTGTCATTTGTAGATCTTTGACTGCCTTTAGAGGTAGTGGAAAGTCTGACAACCAGCCTTACCAAAGCAGCCTTATCGTATCGTATTACCCAGTAACTGGGTTGTAGAGGTCAGATGGGCAGTCGCTCCATTTAAAATGCTGGTATTCAGCTTCATTCGGTTAGACTGGAAGCCGACCCCAACATAGTTTGCAAAACGCTAGGCAGATGATGATGAATATGTGAATAAATGTTGGTTGATGGAGAGGCAGAGGAAGACCAAAGAACAGAAAATGATAGAGTGACAGTTGACAGGAGATGACCCCGAGTAACATGGGTAAAGGGCAGGAATACGACCATGACTAAATTCACTTTTTCAACATTAAACAATGGCGGATAGAGCCCATTTTATGGCATGTTAGGATTAATTATTGAATTTGTTTAAATACAGTCGATGAGACATGACGTAGACTAGATTATGTCATGAAGAGCGTAGGTTTAGGTTTTCTTCCTCATTACATAAAAAAAATAAATATATATATATATATTTTAGGAGAGCAGCGGTGGCCCAGTGGTGGCAGCCCCGACTTACGAGCAGTCACCGTCTTTGTGCTTTTTTTTTAAGACAGCTACTTTTTTGAAAAAAAGTTTATTAGCTCTCTGTATTAAATATTGGAGGTTGGTATAGAACCCATCGCGTACTTACGACTTCGACTCGCACTTGGTCGGTTTTTTTCAATCGAGTTCAGTATTTCCTATCCTGTGGCAATGTTGTTTTATGGATTAAAACCTTTGCTTGTCCCATATAAGCTTACGAGCTGGGAATAGTGATTATTCGATGAATATTTAAAATCACTTACCGGGAAACGGATACAAGTCTTGATCTGTTTTTTTATTTTATTTCATTTATTTTGTGTTTATGCTACATCCACGTACAAGGTGTTTTCCCAAAGGGCCTGAAGATGTACTGTTTTACACTCATGTTACTTGTGATGAAATTCTGTTCTATGTAAATGTGATGAGCGTTTATACAAGGTGTTGTTTTGCAACCTCGTCAAATTTCAGGGGGTGGTCACGAAAGACATAAATAATCAATTAAAATTACGGTTAATAAACGCTGATTTTTTAGGTTGTTTAAGTTTGTCAGTATTTCAGAATAACCCCCTTTAACGTGGTTTGGGAACTAAGAAATTATGAAATAAACGTTTGAGATTGTTTGTATGTGTGTAAGCGAGGTTATAAGGCAAGAACCAAACGGGCCGCGTTTAAAACACGGGTGGTTCACACTTACCGATTTCCGTTAAAAAGAAAAAAAAAATACCTACCTATTTTATGATTGATTCGGGACGAGAATCATTAGCATAGTTACCTCCTTGAATTTGACGAGGATGCGTTTTGCATCCTTGTATATCTGCTGTTCTCTCACAATCAGTTTTACTAAAAAGACACCCAGAGGCTGGATTAACTAGAACTGGAGATCAGCTGGCCTACCATGACGTCTTAAAACATTATTGTTTTACTCTTTTTCCAGTGTGGGAAAGAGATGGCGCTAGACATACTGTATAGCTCCGTCTCTTTCCCACACTTGAATAAGAGTAAAACAATACTCCTTTAAGACGTCATGGTAGGCCAGCTGATCAGACAAGCACACTATTGTGCTAGCATATATGATACAGCTGATCTATATCAGCTGTATCATATATGCTTATACATAGAGGTTGTTTTCATAGTTGCTGTCATATTTGTAATCCCTGAAAGGCATGGGTGTAAAGGACATGTTACACAGCTATGTTAGTTCGATGTCAATATGTACAAAACGGGTTGGGTGGCGAACCTATCTTATTAAATTCTTGGGAATTTTGGTGTTTTAGGCTTCCGTACCCAAAGAACAAAAGGGTCCCGATTGCTGAGAGTTCGCTGTCCGTCCGTCTGACACCAGGCTGTATCTCATGAACCATAATAGTTAGCCAGTTGAAATTTCTACAGATTATGTATTTCTGTTGCCGCTATAACAACAAATACTAAAGACAGAATAAAATAAATATTTAATTCACAATAATACAACAGCCGTATAAAGTTCGCGCGCGATCGCCTGTGGTTAATCAGCTTATTATCAAAGTACATGAGTACAAAAAAAAAACTTTGGGAAAGTTGTTTGCTATGATGAGTATAATCACGTGGTTAAGTATCGGCCACTAATTACCAGTCGCCCTATATACACGTTGTTTTTCTCATATTCGTGTATTTTAGGGGTTGTATGCAAAGCATTGCATACAATCCCTAAAATACACGACACTGAAACGTTTTACCAACAGTCGATTGGTCCTTGAACCTTTGGTGAACAATATCTTTGAACCATTAACTTATCATCCAAAATACTTTTCAGCCATGAGCCACGTTTCGCCAACATAACTCTTCGTCAGTGAATTTTAAACCAACAGAATGTTTTGATACGCTCACATTACAATTTGCGTGAGTTGCACTTTCCGAAATAAAAACACCAAAAGAAATATACGGGTCAATGTGACGTTTGAAAATCTTATCACGCGCCAGCACTGACATTTGGGAAATGTCAGCTGCATAAAGGGCGGGGAAAGTGGTTGTACCATAAGAACTTAATGTTGATAGGCGAAATGTATATTAATAAGCAGGAGTTTTGTTTGGAAAAGTATTGAGACCTCCTTTGCTGCCCTGAAAAACGGTTAAGGAAAACATCGTGAGGAAACCGGCATGTCCTAGAACTAAAAATTCAAAGACATGTGACATCTACCAACCCGCACTTGGCCCGCGTGGTGGATTACAGCCCACTCCCTCTCATAGAGAGGAGGCCTGTTTCCCGGCAGTGGGAACATTAAAGGCTGATGATGATGATGATGATGATGATGATGATGAGACCTCCTTTTGAGTTTTGAGTTGCTCGTGGCTAACTAACAACAGCCGCTAAGATAATTCTTTAAGTTAAGCCGCGCTTACGTAGGTTGGTCTGTGGAGGGGTGACCACCCATTACATACCGAGTCTCCTCCGTGCCTCGGAAAGCACGTTAAGTCGTTGGTCCCGGCTGGCATTTGTAGTATTTTGTAGATCTTTGACAGTCGTTACAGGTAGTCAGTGGCCCAAAATTGATAACAACCAGTCTTACCTACGGACATGGTATTACCCAGTACGACAGTTCGTACTGGGTAATCGCAACCCAATGGTTGTGGAGGTCAGATAGCCAGTCGCTCTATGTAAAATACTGGAATTCAGCTGCAACGATTAGACCGTCGAACCAACATAGTTCGGAAAAGGCTGATGTTGAGTCCTTAGGAGAGTATTTCCAGTTCTTTCAAGACATAAATTAAAGACTATATACATATAATACTAGCTGTCCCGCGCAACTTCGTCTGCGTCACATTTTTCCTGTTTTCGCAACATTTTTCCCTGCTGCTCCGCTCCTCTTGGTCGTAGCGTGATGATATATAGCCTATATTACTTCTAATACCTCCAAGAATATGTGTACAAAGTTTCATGATGATCGGTTGAGTAGTTTTTGCGTGAAAGCGTAACAAACAAACTTACATTCACATTTATAATATTATTAGGGATTTTTTCTACCCACACATAAAACTACTAAGTAAATATTACCTGTCCCCGGCCATCAATAGCACCCAAGTGACATTACTAGTAGTCGGACATCGTAACAATTCCGAGATAGTGCGTGACTTTATTTCCTTAGTTGCGCGTGCGTTAACTTAAGGTAATTCGGTTCATGTCACAGTGACATAGTATGTGAATATAGCTTTTAGGTGGTTCTGTTTTAGTGATATTAACACTTTCATAGCCAAGTTCAAATAAACCATTGTAATTTTTTTTTCTTTTGCTTTGCTTCTCGCATTTCAGGCTCTGATGCTGGCTTCTGCTAAACCGGACTATCCTGTGGATGCCTTGAATTTAAGGCCTCCAGCCAGGGCATAAAAATTATAAACTAAATGACAACATGCTAAGGGCACCCCCTGCGGGGTAAAGGCCTCGGCATAGGGCGTCGCTGGGGGAGGGCAGCAAAGGTCGATTCCATTATTTAGGGGCTGATTTATAACTACAGCCTCAGCTTCGCGGGCTGGCTCGAGCAAGGGTCGGGGGGGTCGTGAACAGAAACGTCGCGACGGGCCTCGAAGGCGAGGCCGGAAAGACGGCGGTCTGTATTTGTGCTTTAGCTTTAAGGTACTGGTTTCCCTACTGCTTTACTGTATGAGGGTAATAGGGTCATCAGGAGTAGGTAACTAGGGTATGCCGTGGTCGGCGAATCCTAATGATACGCGATGGTTCGTAACCCCATAACCCCTTGGTTTTAACGATGTTTACGATGCCTAAAAGCTGAGTCTAAGAAACGCTTGAAAGACGTTTCATGAACTGAAGGATGGTCGGAAATTTGAGATATATATCCTGGGTGCTTAACACCGAAATTGTTGAGTGATCATTAAGATGAGATAATAATAATATGTTGAATTATGTGGTTTCTTCACCATTATTATCTTTATTCTTCATTCTTTACCATACTATAGACTTATCAATTTTCTTGGACATTGTAGGAATCCACCGTAATCGAGGCGTCTGTAGCATTTTAAGTCCTCTTCTACAGTCCAGCAAGGAGGCCAGGGTCTGGTCGGGGCAAACATCAGCAATATACGAGTACTTATAGTTAGTCCTGTATTTCAACATGAGCGTAGTCTTTTAAAACTGGTGCACATTAAGTATTTATTATATCTTGATATTTTCTTCCTTATTTGCTGCTCCTTTTTAACCCTCCACCAAACAAGGGGGGTGTTATAAGTTTGATGTGTGTATCTGTGTGTCTATCTGTGGTATCGTAGCTCCTAAACGGATGAACCAATTTTAATAAAATTGGTTTCGTTTGCTAGGCGTCTTAATCGAAAGACAACCCCCGTCCCAAAAATCTTCAAAAAACCAAAAATAAATTAATCCAAGCGTCGTAGCGTTTGGGGACCGCTTTGTTTTGTGCTTGTGCTAAGCGGTCTGTCTAGCGGTCCCCCGACGCTACGACGCATAGATTTTATTTATGATGGTATCTTTATTGAAAAAGAAGCTGCGTGCATGCTGCGCCGATCCCAAATTAATTGGGATAGCGGATATATTTGGAAGAGTGCTTCTCTAATTTTAAAGTCCCAAACCTTAACAGAAATACACCCATATTCACCACACAAACTTAATTACTATGGTTATTGTTTTAATTAGCCTGCTTCGTTACACTTCTTAGATTACGCCTGTTGGCTGCGGTTGCTGGTTGGGCACGCTAAGTGGGTCACAAACCGCAACACAATGTAGTCTCAAACTTGCATTGTTTAGGATACGGCCCTAGGGGATAAGCAGAGTGCAGCTGGAATTGTTTGGATGGGCATCGATTTTGTGTGGAGAACGGACTGTATAGATGGATAGGATACTCTTTGCTGTAAAGAGAGAAATAAAAAGAAACTCGTATAAAATAATAATGTATTTTTAATTGAAACCTATTCTAGGAATTTTCCAACAGTCATCATTTCCGAATTGTCGACATTTTCAATCGAATCTTAAAAACCTGTCGGCTCGTCGGTTTATAGATTGTACTAGCTGTGTCCGCGACTTCGTCCGCATGGAATTTAAAAAGTAGCCTAAGTTACTCCTTATTACATCAGCTATCTGCCAGTGAAAGTCCCGTCAAAATCGGTCCTGCCGTTCCAGAGATTAACCGGAACAAACAGACAGACAAAAA
The DNA here is from genome assembly GCA_963082945.1 of Cerastis leucographa. Classification (NCBI taxonomy): domain Eukaryota; kingdom Metazoa; phylum Arthropoda; class Insecta; order Lepidoptera; family Noctuidae; genus Cerastis; species Cerastis leucographa. The sequence goes on from OY720359.1 coordinate 5,794,551, forward strand.
TTAAACAAAAAAATGGTATATGTACCGTATATACACACATCAACACGGTCTAGGGATATTTTTAAAAAAGCGAATTACTATCAATGTGTTAATTATTTATATGACATGTATATATTTCAAAGATACGTTATTTAATATTCTACCATTTTTTAATAATGGTTAAGGTACTTCGATTAAAATTTCAGGAGTTTATGGAAAAAAATGAAGCATAGACGGAAACCGTATAAGAATTAACTTTTAATTTATGAGTAAAAACTGAAAAAAATAGAAAAAACATTTAATTTGTGTTTATAAACTTGAAGTTAAACAACATAACACATCGGCAACGATTCGGCATGCTCAGAACAAGGTTGTCAATGTCTTGCTGCGGAATATTGTCCCATGTCCTTCTGAGGTGCGAAAAAGTTGATCTTCTGTAGCCAGATTTTCAGGAACTTCCTTCAGAGCTCTTCTTTGCAGCATATCCCACGCATGCTCAATGGGATTTAGATTTGGCGATTGAGCAGGCCAGTCTAAGGCCCTAATATTGTGTGTATGTAACCAAACTGCTACCGTTCTCGCCGTGTGTGCCCGGGCATTGTCGTGCATGAGCAGGAAATCTGGCCCCATTTGTGTTCTGTGGGGCAAGATTACGGGCCCCAGCACCTGTTGGACGTAACGTTCTGCCGTCATATTGCCCCACACCCAAACGAGATCCGTCCGTCCTTCAAGACGAATTCCTGCCCAAACCATAATTGTTCCTCCTTGGTATGGGTGAACTTCCTGAGGGTTCTGAAGACGGCTCCATCGTCCAGGAACTCGCCAAACACGCGTCCTTCGTGAATCTGGATGGAAGCCGAACCTGGATTCATCCGTGAACAGCACATTGGACCATTGCTCACGGCCCCAGTCCACGTGGTTCCGAACCCATTCTAATCGTCGTCCACGATTGCCTCTCCGTAAAAGTGGGACCCGGAGTGGTCTACGAGAGCGTAGATTGCTTTCATGCAGTCGCCTTCTTACAGTTTGGTCACTCACAAGCACTTGGTGTTCCACTCGCAGCCTTTGGACCAATTGAGTCGCCGTTGCATTTGGTTGAGCTCGCGCAGTAATTTGCAAAAATCGGTCTTGTCTGGGGGTAGTGATGCGACTTGGCCCCCGGTGCCTCTCCGCTACTTCACCTGTGGCACGATAGCGTGTCCACAATCTTGAAATTACATTTTGGTGGTTCCCTATAGCCTCAGCAACATTACGCTGAACAGACCCAGCTTCCAGCATTCCCACAGCTCGTAACATCTCCGCCCTCGTCAAATGTTGGCGTTGCATGGCTACAATACCTCAATTTAACTTTATCTTTCGTTTAAAAATGCAAAAAAAACTGTAACTAAACGTAATTCGTATTGTTTTCTAAATTTCGCACAATTGAAAATTCCCTCTCCTACACATCAAGACATTTTTATGCCACCGATACAAAAGAATTTTCAAAAATTTGATTTTGGAATTAGTCTGAGATAAATTACAAACAAATCGGTGTATAAAAGATTCCAATGCGGCCAGTACTTTTCGAGTTATTTAATTGAGTATGAAATATCCCTGTTGAGACCGTGTTGATGTGTGTACATACATTATGCATGTAGTAAAAAGCGGTTATTTTAATGTTACAAACAGACACTTCAATTTTATTTATTTGTATACTTAGATGATTCGTTGTCAATGTCATACAAAAACACTTTTGGTCATGGGTGACAAGGAAATGTCATAATGAAAACCACATCGGCCAAAAAGGTTCAATGCTAATACCCCTCAAAATGTCACTGATTAATATGAGGTTGACCTAAACGTATTCACTGCTATTTGAATTATGCAAAATTATACTGAACCAATCGTAATTCCCCGATTTTTGTTCCATTTCGAGATTCCCAATGGACATCAAATTATTTTCCCAATAAAATGTTCGAATGAAACAAATAATAGGTAATTGTATAGCCATTGAAATATATTCCCAAGGGCTTGCCATGTTTCAGCTGGCCTGGGACTCGACAAATTGTCATTTATTATTAAGTTATTTCTGAATGCAATTATGTCCGTCCGTATTCACACTATTCACTTTAACTAGAATGTAACGAATTTTGATAAAATATACTAGGGATGCCATGCGCATTCACCCACGTACTAATTTTGATCATGGTATGAAACGAAACTCATTGAATTATTTTTGATGTCCGTTTACATATCGGATTCTCAAGATCACGTCAAAATCAGGTGGCCTAGCATGACGTCTTAATACATTATGGCTTATGTTTAACATAACACCAGATAAAGTAAATATAACCTTGAAAAACATTTTTATACTGCCTAAAATAGTAAATGATCACCAGAAATAGTAAATGATCACCAGAATTAAAAACCTGAAAATCACAGCTCCGAACTAAGGCGTAGTCGACGGAGCCCCGCTACGCGGGGCTCCTATTTCTCTCTGCAGGGTTTAAAGTAACCTAACACGAAGGGGATGTCGGGGTCTTAGTTCGCCCTTCGAACCTAACCTGTCCGAGTCGGGGTGCCCAATATTCCGAGCTCGCTTTGCTCGCACTTGCTTCCTAAGTTCTTCTTGCCCCAAAATTTGGTGATCATTCACTATATTTGGTGATCATTTACTATATTTGGTCTTTGAATACAATTTTTTTGGTGTTTAGTATTTTTTTTTGGGTAACGTAGCTTAGGATCTCAAAGTATTTTTTGGTGCTCATTATATTTAATCCCATACATTATTGTCTTACTATTTATTTATACCAAACTAGTGGCTAAGTTCTGGGCCAACTCAATTTAGATACGCTACGAAGAAGATTGTTTTACTCCTTTTCCAGTGTGGGAAAGAGATGGCGCTAGACATCCTGTATAGCTCCCTCTCTTTCCCACACTGGAATAAGAGTAAAACAAAATTGCTTTAAGACGTCATTGTAGGCCGGTTGAAATGTCCTCATACCAAAATTACCCAAAACAATATTAACTCTTACATTTTCAAAACAAAGTTATTATTTTAGTATCTATCTCATAACTCATTAGTCTGTAGCTAGTAGGCAGATCGCTTTACAAAAAACTTGGAAAATACTTGGCATATCCATGAATGGAAAGCACAAACGGACAGAGAGACGCCATTTTCTATTTACATTGTAACTGTTAATTTGAATATTTGCTAGTAAAATGTTCTAATGTGGAATGTTTATTTCGAAACGTTTCGTTTTAGAGCTAACTACCACAAAGCGAAGAGAATTTAATTTAGTTTCGCGTTGTTTCATTTGGTTTACATGGAAATGCTGAAATGGGAGGACAGAATATGCACACACGTAGTCGTTTTTCATTTGTTTATTACTACTGCCATTTTATGTGTAGTTTTTTTGTTCTATTTTCTGCAGATAGTTAGAAAAAAGTCCTTATTTGGACATAAATGATGTTATTCGAGCTGACTTTTGCAAAAAGGAACTTTTAAAAGGCACTTTTATGTTAGAAATCCACTTAATCACAATCACGAATTGAATAATTACGCTAAGCTGCCCAAACGTCTACTCCGGATTTTTTTTTCGACTTCAAAATTTATTTTAATGAAGCACCACTATTACGGTACCTACCCTTTCTACCAATACTGTCTAAAAAAACAAGCCAACCCGGAAACATGCGACCCGCCTGTATGTACCACACAGCGTGAAATCAAGCCTTACTTTTCCAGTATAATCTGACCTAACATCGTACCGAAAGCCTAAACATGGCGAGCTCAACTTATATTTTAAAAAGTAACTTGTATGTACGTTCCCCATAATCCTACCCCAGCGGGCCACCCATCCCGTTCTAGTCAAAACTATACGTGATTCGGGTCCCAATTGTCTATGGATTGCTGACCGGAACACTATATGATCCCTATGAAGTCTTTGTTTTGTCGAAACCCTTCGTTGGCGAACAAACGCGCTTAGCTTGGATCTTGTAGGTACTGGAGTAACTGGGGTTAAAGATTTCGGTTGTGTTTTGCTTTGAAAGGTACTTATGTTAAAGTTACAGTAGCCAACAGGGGATTTGCCCGCGAAAAAAAAAAATAACACAACATTTTTATAAATTACTAGTTGCTGCCCGCAACCTTTGCCCGCGCGATGCATGTATGCATGTATGCAATTCAAGAGGATGTCACAAAAGACATAAATAATCAATTAAAATTACGGTACCTAGTTAATTATTAATAAACGCTGATTTTTTTGGTTGTTCAAGTTTGTTAGCATTTCAGAATAATCCCCTTAACGTGGTTTAGGGAATAAGAAATTATCGAATAAACATTTGAGATTGTTTGTATGTTTGAAAGCACGATTATAGGACGAGAATCAGACGGGCCGCGTTTAGAACACGGGTCGTTCACACTTAAAGATTTTCGATTCATAAGAAAAAAAAAATACCTAAGTACCCATTTTATTATTGATTCATGAGGAGAATCATTAGCATAGTTACCTCCTAGAATTTGACGAGGATGCAAAACAACAGGTTGTATATAAACCTTCTTCTTGAATCATTCTGTCGATTGATGAAAACCGCATCAAAATCCGTAGTTTAAAAGATCTAAGCGCACAGACGGCGGGATGCGACTCTGTTTTATACTATGTTGACATTAGCCTATGTGCTCGGACCAACGGCTTGACGGCACGGAGGTATCATACCGCCAACTTCCAAACTCCTGGATACTACTGGGAAAATTCTAATGGAAAACCCCAATATTTGCCGACCCGGGAATCGAACTCAGGAGACCTACGCTCAGCAGTAGCCTTGGCCATCACGCAATCAACGGGGCAGTTAAGTGGTAAAAGAAAGAAAGAGCTAAACAGTTTTTCACTTCATCATCATCAGCCTATAATGTTCCCACTGCTGGGACACAGGCCTCCTCTCCTATGAGAGGGAGTGGGCTGTAATCCACCACGCGGGCCCAGTGCGGGTTGGTAGATGTCTTCGAATTTTTACTTCTAGGACATGCCGGTTTCCGCACGATGTTTTCCTTCATCGTTTTTGAGAGCAGCGGTGATGAAATAAATTACACAAAGTAATGCGCCTGCCTGGGTTCGAACTCACGACTTATAGCTCTCGTAAGTCGGGGCTGCCACCACCGGGCCACCGCTGCTCTACAAAAAAGAAACTATTTTTCACTTAAAACAGCCGTTTCAAAGCAGTAAATTACTAACTATCACAGTAACGAATAGATTCTAGTCCAGGCTTACATTTCACATGAACTTTAAAAAAAAACTTTAATAGCCTAACTTTGTCAATTACCGCGTCCCCGTTTTAATGGTAGCCTTGGGATAGGGCAGAAAGTTTTGGCTAAAAACGGTATGAGGAACATGCATTATGCAGCATTTTTGTAGCTGGGCCCATAATCATCTAATTTTGTCTCTTTCCCTATATTTCTCTCAAAAAAAGGTCCTTTAACCAAACCATCCTCTATACAGGATGACTGGTAATAATGGCTGAATTCCTTGAAATTAGCGTTACTAATTCTTGTCCTTGCAACAATTTTGACCTGATATCATGGGTCCCAATGGGGAGGAGCTCGTGGCTAAATAATAAAAGCCGCACGGGTCGATCTTTAAGGTTAAGCCGTGCTTGCCGAGGTTGGTTGGGTGACCATAAATACATACCGAGTTTCCTCCGTGCCTCGGAAGGCACGTTAAGCCGTTGGTCCCGGCTGTCATTTGTAAATCTTTAATAGTCGTTATGAGAAGTCAGAAGCCAAAAGTCTGACATCCAGTCTTACTAGAGGTATCGTATTACCCAGTTACTGGGTTGTGGAGCTTACATAGGCAGTCTCTTCATGTATAAATACTGGTACTCAGCTGCATCTGGTTAGACTGGAAGCCGACCCCAAGATAGTTTGGGAAAAGGCTAGGCAGATGATGATCATGGGGCCCAAACTTGGCTCTTATAGAGAAATCGAAAGTTTTTTTTGGTAATAGGGATGGTGACTCATTTTTTTTTATTTGTCTATCGGGTAGATAATTAAAAAGTATTTGACACGTATTTTATCTTTTTTCACGTAATCGTAAAATTACGGAGATATTTTGAGTTGAAATGGCGCATGACGTCACGGCTCAGTACATTTTATACCTAGTTGTGACGTAGTGAGCCCCCACTCTCCAACTTTAATGCGTTTATGCAAATTTTTTTTTTTTTGATAAAACAAAAAATACTTATCTAATATTTTTGTATTACCTTATTGACGGACAAAATAGAATTTCGTTTTTTTTACCCAGTCATCATCCCAATTTTCTATATTCTCCACCATGAACTGCTGATTGTTAGCAATCAACGCCGTTCTGGATGTTAAACTGGTACATTTTGTAGCTCATAAATGAATGGATCCTTTGAAAATCAATTTATTAAAAAGTTTCACAAACTTTGGAATTTAAGCGCCGTAAAGATCATGTTCTGAAATTATCTTTCCTTGTTTTTCAAAGCAATTTTCACAAAATATATATACATATTGTACAAATTACAATAACGAATTCCTTGTCTTATCAGCATTTAAAAAAATGCGATTGCGATCTAATAGGGGCATAAAAACAAAATATTATGAAACATGAGTATATTTTATTCTTCATATATATATATATTCATACACCGTGTAAATCACCTCATCACGAAGCCGTCAACCAAGCATTCTGTACATGAAACTAAGTAACTTTACGCAAAATTGTTGCTGGGAAACGACGTATTTTTGGGGGGTGTAAAGTCATGTTTTGTGGTAGAACTCAATGTAACGCACTCAAAACATTGTGCTGATGGACGGATTGAATAGTACGGGGGTCGTGGAGGTGTTTCAAGTAAAAATCTTACAAAAATACTTGTCAAAAAGTTGGAACTTTGACCCCTAATATCTCCGTAACTAGAAGGTTTCCAGGTATGGTGCAGAACAAAAAAATTATCGGAATGACACGGAGAACCAGTGCCTTTCGGCTTCGTTAAGAGGTGTTTTACACCCTTTATATATATAATTCATATTGTATATTTTATTCGGGGTCAGAATGTCCGAAGTTTTCATACAAAAAAGCCAATCGGTCCCAAAAGTTTGTGACTCCAAATAGTATTGTAACAAAAAGTTTCCCGACACACATTTACCAAAATATTGACAACACAGTATCGGATTATGTCGAAACTTCCAACTTTCGAAATGTGAGGGTTCCAAACTGTTTTCATTATTTGATATATTATTTATATGAGACTAGTTTTTGCCCTCCCAGCTTTGCCCAGGTTAAAGTCTAAGTATGTTAAAAGAAAAATGCTGCGCCGACCCCATAATAAGGCATAAGGCAGGAGATTGAGTAGGCCTGTGGACGGTGAGTAATGTGCCAGCTCACCATCCGTCTGTCTTATGACGACAGGCCGTGTCGACGGCGCGTTCATGTTCCACGCGGGCCTCAAGGAGATGTCAGCAAATCGGAAGGGGTCCGAGAGGGCCGATGCCTACCAGGGCTGCGGAACAGTTCGAAAGAGATACCGTGGCCCTGGAACACAAAGGGCTAAGAAGCAGACAAATCTCTATAATATCCTCTTTCTTTGTTTTTTGCTATTCGCACTACTGGCACTCGATACAAAGTCACGGCAAAAAAAATCTTTAAACAGAACTTAAAATGACCTGACGGCGCCTTTGCAAAAAAGCTTTATATGATTCGCATTGCAAACTAAACTGTGACCACAGAGGAGAGGGAAGCGGACTACAATTCTTTCTGGGGGAACGTCAAGTCGTTGCGGGCAGCCATGTTGACTTGTGTAGTTGTCAAGGAAGGTGGCGCGTAACAAGGCGTTGACGGATTTTTACTGGAGATGAAACGTGGGTTCGCTATGAAGACCCTGAAATTAAGCAAGAGTCCATGCAGTGGCACAACAAGGATAGTGCCCCCTCTAAGAAATTCAAAGTGGTTCCGTCTGCGGAAAAGTCATGGCCACAATATTTTGGCACTCAAAGGGAATTTTGTTGATTGAGTACACAAAAAAAGGTGAAACCATAAACGCAGCATCCTATGCATCCACTTTGAGAAATTTACGGGAGGAAATTAAAGAAAAAGGACAGGGTAAACTGACCGCCGATGTGTTGCTTCTTCAGGACAATGCCCCAGTCCACACGGCGCGTGTTTCCAAGGCTGCTGTGCGAAATTGTGGTTTCGAAGAAATAAACCACCCACCCTATAGCCTTGGCCTACTCACAAGCGATTATTATTTGTACCCTAATTTGGAAATAAATCTTCGGGGAAATCGTTTTAAATTTTCCATCGATGAAGAGCTTGAGGCGGCCATAAATGCGCATTTTTCAGAGAAGGAGGAAAGTTATTTTTTACAGGATATTGAAAAATTAATTTCGTGATTTAACAAATGCATTGAGGTATTGGGGGATTAAACTGAAAGATAAAAATAATTTTAATTGAATTAAGTTTTTTTTTCATGCCGATACCGAGAATACATTGAACGCCCCTCGTATCATATGTGATTCCGATGGGGCGGTAAGAACTTTTATGACCAATTTCTTTATTAACTACGTACACAATTAATAAAGCAAAACAAATAAGGAACCAGACGTAGCTAAGGCTATACGCCAACTTAATATACAAGAGTCACATAACAATAACTAGAACAGGACGTGATCACCGTCTTTATTGCTTTCATATAATTCATATTGTGTGGATTTATATAGCAAACCGTATTTATTATAGCACATAAGTCTGTTTATTATTTTATTAATAAAACATTATTCGATAGAGAGAGAGAGAGAGACGGAGGTTTAGGTTTTTTTTTATGGACATTATTGTTTGGAATTAATTTGAGAAAGAGTGTGCGAACATAATGAATGCGTGTTACATGTTTATTTTTTAGTTGTGAGATGGTGGTTTTAATATTGTAAATATAACGACAACAATTGGTATTTTAACAATTATTTTAAAAGGGTTTAATTACTGTTTGATTAATAAAGCTAGTCTAGTGGTCGCATTAGGGTGTGCAAAACCGATAGATCTTCAAAACCGGTTTTGAATTCCGGTTTTGAGGGACCAAAACCGGAAACCGGTTTTAGGTTGCGTTCGGATATATTTGATGACTCAAAATTAAATGTCTTGAGTGTGTTAGAAAAAAGTTTATTTAAAACAAAATATAATTCAATAACAAGAAAACCGGAGATAACTCCGGTTTTATCACTCATCACCGGTTTTCAAAAACCGGTAAATTATTACCGGTTTCCGGTTTTTAGCAAAACCGGGGAACCGGTTTTGCACGCCCGAGGTCGCATGCGCTACTGCAGCCAGATCATAAGGTTCGATTCACAGGTCACAGTCAAAACGTTACAGGGTTTTCCATTTAATTTTATAGGAATGGCTCAGAATTGGCCTGGAGTTTGGATTTAATTTGGATTTGTACACGGCTGATGGCAAACAGAAATTTAACAGGCGAAATATGGATTTTAGACAAGGTGTTGTTTTGCATCCTCGTCAAATTCAAGTAGGTAACTATGCTAATGATTCTCGACCCGAATCAATAATAAAATGGGTAGGTATTTTTTTATTTATTTATGTAGTTCGGTAAGTGTGATCCACTCGTGTTTTAAACGCGGCACGTCTGATCCTCGCCCTATAACCGCGCTTTCACACATACAAACAATCTCAAATGTTTATTCGATAATTTCTTATTCCCTAAACCACGTAAACGGGATTATTCTGAAATACTGTCAAACTTAAATTAAACAACCACAAAAAAAACAGCGTTTATTAATAATAAACTAGGTACCGTAATGTAAATTGATTATTTATGTCTCTTGTGGCTACCTCCTGAGTTTTGACGAGGATGCAAAACAACACAATGTATACTTGAGCCTGTACCTAACCCTGCTGGGAAATAGAGACGTGATGTTAGGCTTTACTGTTTAAGCAACTTATAAAAGAAATGAACTTTAAAAAAAAATTGTAGCTTTTTCTTCCATACAAAATATTAAAGTATAAATGTTAACATACTACGTTCCATCGTAAGAATTCAAACAGGAAAGATTCCCTGTTCAAATTCTCATCATGCTACCAATGTTCCTTTAATGTTTTTCCTTTTATTGTTCAATTCCAATACGATTATATTTTAATGCAGGAACAAATAAATAACACCTGTGAAGAATATAGATTATAACACAATGGATACTGAACCGCATCATAAGATCCTCGCAGTAGATAGTCTTATAAAAATCGGCTAAGTGCGAATCAAAAGACGAAAGCAGTTCCGTAGGTTTAGAGATTAAACCATAACAAACATCATCTGAACACTTTGTTCGTAGTTTTATTTATTTACCGAATTTTTGATGCGGATAGTTGGTCAAATTCTCATCATCTTCATTATCAATTTATCAAAAATTTGTTATATACCAAAATGCCTAATTAGTACAACTACTAATCTATGTTTTTAATTTAAAGCTATCGCAACTCCGGCCCCCAAGATACAGGCGCAGCCTAGTTTGGGAACCACTGTTATTAGTTTTGTCAAAATAAAACTTGTTACCGATATCCTTAATGATGTTAGACTTAAAAAATGACTGTAACTATGGTTTAATAAATTTATTCTTATTCTTATCAATGACAGCCTTGTTCTATCCACTACTGAGTCATACTTCCCTTTTCAACTGCACCCAAATATTGCAGCCGTTTTACGGACATAGACAGTACATTTGCATGCCCAGGAGTTTAGATTCATGGAAGAAGTTTTTGCATGCCCAGGAGTCTAGAATCATGGAAGAAGTTAGTATTTTGTCGCTCGCTCGCTCTTTGATGAAGACTCCATCTAACGCGGCCCAAGAAGGAACACGGAAGGTTTTTTTGAACGAATGATTTTTTTATCGTTCGCTTTAACTTAAACCCTTTCAAGATGCTCTAAGTTCCTAACTCTTCAATGAAGGCTTAAAAGATACAGCCATAATAACAGTAATGCAGATTTTTATCTCATGACTCGCTTATAAATTTTCTCAGTAAAATTAATGACAGCTTAAGCGAGCAAGTCAGGGTGCTACTTGCTGTTTTGCAAAAATCATTTATCCAATAATCATGATTTATAAAATAATAGAATAGGTCTTCAGGTACCTAAAGGTATGGGTAAGGTACCAAAGTTTCGAGAAGCTGACAGTTTTTTTTTTAATTTTTTTATCTTAGACCACTTTTTCTTTTTTTTTTATTAGACCGTTTCATCACGGAACCCCAAAAACCACAAGTCGCATAAAACCGTGTTGTCTTATATCAAAATTATGTAAATGACATAACAATGGATGTTCCTATGTGTTACGAGGTCTGAATAGGAATGTATTACCCATTATCACATAATAGAACACTTATATGCAGTTGCATTGTTACAATATTTGTATGGATGCGTTTGAATGTTTTTATGAATAGTAATGTGTGGATCAGTGATGTGGATGTCAAAGAAGACGTTATGGTGAATAAAATATTGTAGGAATTTATATTATTTACCGAAGATTTTATGTGGATAGTTGGTGCAATCCTCATAATTTTAAATATATCTATACAAATAAATAAAATAGAAGTGTCTGTTTGTAATATTAAAATAACCGTTTTTTACTACATGTATATGAATGCATAAACGGTAGGTACATGTACCAAAATAATATTTTTTAGAATTTTCTCAGTCATATGTGTATTTTTTCAGTCTGTCTGTCTGTATGTTCCAGCTAATTACTGGAACGGCTGGATCGATTTTGACGCGACTTTCACTGGCAGATTAGCTAATGTAATAAGGAGTAACTTCTTAAATTCCAAGCAGACGATGTCGTGGACGCATTAAAATTGAAAACCTAATTCCCCCCAGAGTATAATATCTAAGGTCTCTTATGCCATACTTCTCTTGTCTTGATCTTCTGAATGCCTACACCTACCCCCCTAGCATGACCGTTCTATCTCTATTCTACCAAGAAACGACAAGAAATCTTTTCTTTACAACTTGTCATTTCTTCTGCCCGAGCATGGCGCGCACCGTCGACTCGCATTTCTACGAAGACATAGACAGAAATTCTTTCCATAGCAACGGGGACGTTGCTATGGAAAGTTAAAAGGTTACGTTTAGTTAACAAAAAAAAGTTGCCAATTGCATTGAGTTTTTAATTTTTCGTGGGCGGGATGGTGTTTCTGCATCCTGCATCCAGGCCTGGATTTTTTCGCGAAATTAAACCTAAATATTTTACATAACATTTCAACCTTTTGAACGTAACTCAACGCAACCACGAAACGTATTTCTCGTATTTAGTTTTTATTACGACTAGTTTGACATTTGTCAGAAATAATGTTTCTACCCCCAAATGTCAAAAGAAGAGAAAATATGGTCGTCATGCTCGACGTTGTAGACTTGTGTCGACTGAAGAAAAGAAACATTTCTTTTCTACATTCTTAATATCGCCATGCTTGGGACGATAGAAATATCTGTCAAATTGTCGATTCTTCCGTAGACATAGCTCGTTTCTACGGCGGTCATGCTAGGCCGGCTGGTCTGCCCTCTTTTCTTCTATCGTCTCTCGGTAGCCGTTCAGTGAGGGCCCTACTCTATTTGCCATCAGCACGACTACACAAGCGTCGTGCCCATCTATTTCTAAGCCGGACTAAGGTCTAAGATGTTGGAAAAAACGTGTCTGTCCTACATCAGGTTTCTGAGTACCTACAATAGGGTATGATCACATTTTTTTTTCTTTGTCTATCGGGTAGATTATTGAAAAGTATTGTAGGTAATTTTTATACCTACTTGTGACGTAGAAGAGCCCCACTCTCAAACTTTAATGAGTTTTAACTACGTAATTTTTTGATATTTTGATAAAACAAAAATTACATGTAGTCTAATATTTTTGTATTACCTGTCTGACGACCAAAATAGAATGTCGTTTTCTTTACACAGTCTTAACCCCTATTATGTGTAGGTTCAAATCTAAAGAATAGAGTATTTTTAATAAAGACCCAGGCAGCATATTTTCATTATATAAAGAAAGAATATTCCGTTAACTAACCCCAACAAAAAATAATTCTCATTCATATGCAGTAAAGTACAAATTAGATATTCATTGGATAGGTACATAAATTATGATAATTAATTTGAACGATAGACTGGCTTTATACAAATAGAAACACCTACGTTTATAGCTGTTAAATTTGTATTGTGTTCGGCCGTAACCTAGATATTGAATTTCGGCCTCAGTCAATGACAGTCTGAGTTTAACCAGATTTTTTTAACTTTTCTATTATAACTTACTCATGATTTTTGTATAAATTATGACTGTTATATATATTCCATAATTCACTGTTTATATTTAAAAAAAAAATGGTAGGTACAGGTGCGTAGAAAGTGGTTATCAAAAGTTTAATTTATTTTAATTCTATATTCAGTCAAAGTCACGTTCTATCATGATTTCTCAATAATTAAAAGAGATAGGTCATGAACATTGTAGGTACTACATACTAGAGATAACTAAGGAATTTTAAATGACCATGGACTTGTAAGTGCAAGACCATGCTCATAGTATTGTGTAGTCGTACTTCCGTTACAGTTCGTAAAAACCTGTTTATGTTAAACAGGTTTTTTTTTATTTTAAACAAAGTAGGCGCAACTTTGTCAAATAAGTAGTTGAGCACGTAGCCATGGGACTGTTGATAAAGTAAGTATACAGTTACCAAAATAAATAGTTTTTAATTCGCAAATTATTAAGGTAAATAAACGTTCATTGAACTGATATTACATCAATATTCAACACAACAACGTCAACGTCAAAAGTCATGTGACGTCGTAAAAATTTTGACTTTAGCAAAAAACATTCACGTAAATGTCATCATGTCTCGAGATTCGATAAAAACGTCTTGAAAATTCAATGAGACCTATTTCATGTCATCCTTTGATGCCCTTCAAGGCTTATCACATCCAATTACGTGTGTCAAGATGTCACTCCACTTGATTCGGATTAGCCAGTAACTCCAGTTAGCCACTTTACCTGATATCCAGCCAAGGTTGGGACAGCTAAAGAGGTTTAAAGGAAATCAGCGTAATGTAAAGTCTAAAATTACTTAAAAGAGATTTAGGGCTGTGAAAGTTTCTTAATTTTGAAGTTCTGAATTGTTGCGTACGTAGGCTTTAAGTATCTGTATGGAATTAATGTTTTCGTTTATTTAATTTAGTTATGTGTTAGGTACTTGTAATTAATTGGCACAAAATGTGTGCGAGCCGTTAATTTGGCAGTGGCATATCAAGAGTCAGAACAAGTGGGATGGCAGATTGTCGACTTTTTCTATTCCAAATACTATACACAAAATGAAATAGGGTTCAATTCTTTCAAATAAGTGTGACTTGAAAGACTTACTTTACAGTATAGTGTAGGTACCTATTAGCTTCCTTTCGTGAGAGTTTGAAAATCATATCATATCTTTTGTTCCTATTTACCAATCAGCTAAATTACTTCAGCCATTTAGGCGTGAAGTGGTAGCAGAAAGACAGCTAGAGCTACATTTGGATTTTCTAAACTAACTCAAAAACCATTCCACCGATTAAAAAAAATCATCACCATCGAGTAACATAGGCTATATTATATCACAATAATTGCGGACGAAGTCGCGGGCGAGGTACTAATATAATATAAATAGGGAATAGCTAAAAAAAAACCTAATTACCTAACAAAAACTGTGATCGGTAAATGAAATTAGAGACCATACTTAAACAACGACCTAAGATCTTGCTAGACTTCCTGATTTCTCATTCCTAAAACTAATTTAACTCTAAACAATACTAATAATAACCAAATTACGTCAGAAGCCGCTTAACGACGGACAATTAAATCTGAGTTTAATGTATTAACCGTCTGCTAGTAACGGTTCTTTGAAAGTAGACAAAAGTCGCGAATAATTATAGGATTTAAGCATGCAATTTATTACGATTCATTATTATATTCTCACGTTAGGTATGTTTTGTGAGTATACCGTTACGATTTCGTCATACTTTTTAAAGATGATTCATTATCTTTATATGTCTTTTCTCAAATATATAACATACCTATATACCAGTATTCTACACATAGAGAACACCTATCTGACCAACACAACCCAGTTACTGGGTTATACCATATTCCTTTCTAATACCGGTATATTCTTTAAAAAGGAAAGAAAGAAAAAATATTTCCTTGTCACACAAAACGACAAAAAAAAAAAACAATAAACAAACAACGCAAAACAAATATATAAAAAAGACTGATAACGTTATATTATGTATAACCCTAATATTCACTAGGTTCTGGACAATTGGACATGAGTGTTGATCTGCCACAACATACACAAAAATTTAGCTTTAATTTGCTAGTCGCACCTATGTTAGCGACTTTCTCACGGATATTACGTCTCCAAATAGCTAACTGCGAAAACAGGAAATATACATTGTAACTATTAAGCAAAATGCGAATGTTATTAAATAATTGGTATTTTGTTTAGTATCCGTATTAGTTAACGATTGCCAAACTAAATTTATTATTACTTTATTGTACCATAAAACACTGCCTACAATATCGATTCACAATGAAATCAAATACATATATGTACATATAAAAGTACAACAAAGCCACACACACTCCCAGAAAAAATAGCACATTTTCCATTAATATTCCAAAGCAAATCATTCAAAATTAATTACACAGTGCCCATCTAACCATGACAGCTGGCAAAAAAGTTAACGAACAGTCAATTCATAAGTTTTTTTTGTAACACTTTTGTGTCGGACTGCCCTTGAGGGTGTTCCATATTTGGGCCTCTTTGAATCATACGAACTCGTACAACTGGCCAGTGTTTTGTTATTATGTTGGTACATGATGTTAGGGGGAGGACATAACATAATGATGTATGGGATTATTTTTATAAGTGTACAGCATGGCCAAAGTGGCCACATCTGGTGTTTGAAAGAAAAGATTGATGTAGGTAGTAAAAGGGTTAATTAAAACTAAGTTAATTTTATTAAATGTAAATTCGACCTTTTCCAGTAATTTTGTTGTTTATGAAGTGAAAGTACATTGACAATGCCACGATTTTTTTAAACCTAAATTATTTTGTAATAGATAACAGAAACTCATTCCTTTGCCCATGGGCAGAAACTACGGAACACCACCTGCTACATAATCCTTTTGTTTTATTAAGGTCTTTCTTTTAAAGAAGTGGTGGCTACAGAAGCTGGTTTTATCTACCAAGTAATATTTTTGTAAGCTGACCTAGACCATTGTTCAAAGAAAGCAAGGCAAACCGTTGTGGCTATGTAATGTACCTAGCGACGAAGTGAAGCATGTGCTTCATATTAAAACAAGCTTATCCCTTATGTATTGACCTTCTATAAATGACGTAATGCTCAGCTGCAAATGTTTTACTTGTCCGTCCTTATTTAGAAGTCTGGCCATAAACCACTAAACTTAAATACTGGTAAGTAGTGACTACCATGTTTACATAGTCACTTGCTGATGTATGCCTATTTCTTGATAATTTAGTGCTGTCATTTTTATGACAAAGAATTTTTTCAGTGTAAATTCTTCGATTAGAAAATAGTGTCATCATCAAATTATGATGTTTGTACCTAGGTATAGAAATGAACAAAATTTAATATCAATATATTTTGTTTAGATTAAAAAAAAATGTGACTAAGTAATTGAGCAGTCGCCAACTGGGCATAAACCGGACTAATGAAATCGATCTACACTTGGAATACAGTTTTAAAATAACTTAATTGCTTTTCTATGTTACTCTTTCCAACATTTAAATTGCCGAATATAATATTTATTTAACCTACCGAACCCTTAATTTAAATAACCATTTTCATCAGAATTTAGATTTTTAAATACTCGTTATAAAAACTGTATCAAAACTAATTGTTGAAAATGTAAATAAACCGTGTTTAGTCACTCGTGCACACTTTAGTTAAATAGTAGTAAGTAAAAAATTTGTCCCGTATATACTAATTTTATGTCTTAATGGACAGCATGCAATATTGCTCGCATCTAGCCTTACATTCAAAGACACCTTTAAGGGTTCCCCCTTAAAGGCGTCAGGATAGTTCGAGAAAGACATCATTCGCGACCGTTAGAAATACGCCATTAAAAAGTCATTATCATTAAAATCTTCAATATAACCCTATGCTCATTTAATCCCATTGAATGTCAAGTTCATGAAAAAGTGATATTTTACCTATAACTCTGCAGTCGTTCAACGCCATAGTGTGTACAAAGCGTTACAATGACGTCCGTCCGTCAAGTTTGCTTATAATCTTAGCATGTGGTAGTCCCACTCCCACGTGGGTCCCATACAACGGGTGTTTAGTTTTTTCATCACTGTGTCATTACTTATTAGCATCACGGTTTTTTATTTGTTCGTCTCGTTTTGGTTCTGATATGATGTTGGTTGTTTTTATTATGAACTGAAAATTAGGTGTCACGATGTAAGAAAGAAAAGAACACGAATACGGTTATTTAATACATCATTCTGAACTTGAACTCTATATTTTTATGTTTAATTTTTTTTAATTGCTTCTCTTGAATTAAAGGATATATAAAAAATCACAATTGTTATTCTAAACATTTGCACGCCATAGTACGGCAAACATGTCTGAACCAATTTTTCTTTGTGTTATACTGCATGCACTTGTTATTATTGTATGTGTACACATGTTTGGGCAAATAAATTTTATCTTATCTTATCTCGGGACTTATAAATTATCGGTAACTGATGTTTCCTACAAAACTGCAATACCTACACGGTCAAGATGTATGAAACAGCAGTTTTTTTTTTAAATAATCGATAAAAAAATGTTTACATTTTATTTATTTTTTATTAATAAATGGAAGCCTAAGTTACTCCAAATATAGCTACTTTTATTTAAGAAAAAAAAAATAAGGTTCCGTGCAAAAAAATCCCAGTCAAATAGAGAAGTAATATTTTTATTTTATAACATAGCTGTCCCAAGCAATTTCATCTGCGTCACATTTTCCCCGTTTTCGCAACATTTTTCATTGCTGCTCCGCTCCTATTGGTCGTAGCATGATGACATAGATATAGCCTATAGCCTTCCTCGATAAATGGGCTATCTAACACTGTAAGACTTTTTTAAATCGGACGAGTGGTTCCTGAGATTAGCGCGTTCAAGCAAACAAACAAACAAACTTTTCAGCTTTATTATTAGTATATTCGATTAGATAATTTCACGCGGACGAATAATATTATGAGAACTAGGCAAGCTTTTGGCTGATACAGTACTGTCTTGTAATATTTGCATAGCGTAGGAGATGCACTAGAATTTGAGTCTACGCATGCTTGACTATTCAGTTAATCTAAATACATATCTGAAAAGGTTAGTCACTTAGTCAACGTAAAATAAATCAAAGAAAAATAAAAAAATATCATTATAGTCCGGCTGAGCACACGAAAACCTCCTTTCCATTTTTTTTCCTATGTGAGACTAAGGGTCAGCTCACACCGAGACGCGACGCTGCGCGCACACTTTGAAAGAGCGATTCAAAATATAACTTTATTTTCTACACGAAAAGATACACATTTCGTTGGGAGAATTCAGAATACGTTGCGCAACGTATTCTGAATTCTCACAAGTGCGCGCAGCGTCGCGTCGCGTCGCGTCTCGGTGTGAGCTGACTCTAATAATGACTTTTTCTTTCTTTCTTTTGATGGTTGACTAGCGAGATACCAAATAATAAAAAAATATCGGGTTAAAAAGTATTCTACTGTTTGAGTCATTCCTGGTCCTAATCCAAATTCATTTCGAGTCGATGCAGAATATTTTCTTCTTCCAAACTTCTATTATTCGCCATCTCACAATGTATCCTTTACATACAAAGACATGATTTTTTATCAGACAGCTTTAAAAAGAGTTTCAAGAAAGAACTCAACAATCATATTCTTCATCTTTCAATGTTTACTTAAACCCTTCATGAAACACACACGAGTAATGTAACCATTAAACGGCCTACAAAAGATTACTCAATAAAACATTTTTGTACGATATTTTTCCTTGTCCATTGTGCGTTTATTATTAAGAGCAAAACACACTTGTGTGCGAATACAATGCGTTGTTTGGGCGGTGTCCAAACGGTTATGTTTTGCCACTTGACCTGTAACTGAAGCGGGTTCTGAACGGCGTTGTGATGTAAATCATATTGTAATGAGGAGCTATGGCTTTTTGATAGTAGAAAATGATTGCATAACATAATATCGCGCTTGTAAACACCGAAGAATTAGGAAGAGGTATACCTAGCTACCTTATGGTACGTCTAAACTTCGCCAGTCTTGTTATAATAGGGGGCGAGCCTATTGCCATCAGCACAGGCATAGGCACAGGTCCAGATTCTGTGGCTGCTACTGAGAAATTCCAGATGGAAAAACCCTTGCCCAACCCGGGAATCGAACCCAGAAACTCATGCTGTACAAATGCATTTTGTTTATTTATTCATTCGTTTTTATGTTTCCATGAAATATTATTAAAAACGTTTATTTGCATAGTAATACGATCTGTTTCATTCGACTAAGCGATTCAACTAAACTAAAAAAACAGTTTTACTATGCTAATAAACGTTGATTACCAACGTCCAATCAGCGACCGTCAGCGTGACAGTTCTTATGAACTTATGGGGTTAACCTGTCATTAATTGGAGCGTTTTCTCTTAATTATTATGACCACTTTAAGTTTGCAGAGGAAGGGGGCGTTGCTTGTCAAAAAAGAAATGGAACTGTATGTCAAACTTGGTGGATTTATTTTTGTTGTGTTTTCCCGCCTGCATATACAAATTGGTGTAAGTGTATGTACTCCTGAGGGTATACGAAAACCAGGGCTGCGGGTTGTCCAGGGCTGCGGGTTGCCCAGGGCTGCGGGTCGTCCAGGGCTGCGGGTTGCCCAGGGCTGCGGGTTGTTCGAAAGAGATACCGCGGCCCTGGAACACAAAGGGCGAAGAAGGAACATGGGTGGGTTTTAGTCAGTACAAGTCTGACACTCCCTCCCGCTCCGCCCAGAGCGGGAGAAGTCATTTGATGATTTCCCATCCGCAAAAAAAAAAAAAAAAAAGGGTATACGAAAAAGTCCTATCAAACTCAGTTTTTATAATAAGTGAGACAGTGTGTGTCAAAACACGAAAGAACGCAAACAAATAATTTGATAGGCTCTAGGTTAGGTTAGCTGGGCTGTTTCCGCAATTAGCCTCTTTATTGAGCCATTGTAGGTACGTCTGAATCCCTCTTGTTACTCCAACCATCCCAGGTCCTCCCAGAAAGCTAGCAGCCTTTCCAGGTTGCTGTAAGCTTCCAGGAGTGATGCCGGCGATTGAAGAGTCCGTGTCCGTTGATTTGCCACGCTTCTGCACTCTATGAGCACGTGCTGTGTGCGGGTAAATCTCTTTGATGCTTCCGAAACTACACTCCTTGTTTGCCTACAGGTTACACTGTTTCTTAATTCCATTTGGTGTGTTTCCTGCGTTTTCTTACCATGATTTTATTGGGGCTTGGGGTATGGGCAGTAGTGGTTCCGGACCGTATACTGCTGAATCCGCTTCCCTTTTAGCAAGTTGCATCTGCTGCGTCGTTACCCAGTGAGTCACTATGCCCATTTATCCATTGCAGAGCTACTTTCTAGGCTTAATAGGCTAATTAATTTGAAACTAGTTTACTATCTCAATTGTCACCATCAGGTATGTAAACAATATATTTGCTGAACGATAATAGGAACTTGCCACGAAGAAAGTTTAGTGTCCGATTCATATAATTACAGCAGCTATCTAATATCACACGTAAAAAAGATATCACATTTATTCGCAGCTTCATTAAAGTCCAGACAAGATGAAGAAATCTAATTTAGTCTGCACGAACGAACAATCTCTTGGACGGAAGTGCCTTCCGTGATGTGCCGACATAATAAAAATATTTGTAAATAACACGTAGTAGGTGTTATTTACTTTGTTCGCGAATGAAGATAATATGTATAACCAGGCGATCTGCCATTTAGGACCCTCCTACCTCAGAGACACCTTATTCTATTAAATTATTAGAATGCTCGTGACTTCGGTCGCTTTGAGTTTGAAAATTTTACCACGGGATCAAACCACTAGCGTAGAAGTATCGTATGGGTTAATGCAGGTTGTAAACTATCTGTATGCCAATAGTAAATAATAGCAGTAGTAAATAATAGTGGTCGGACTGATCATTTATAACAGTGGTCAGACTGATCATTAATAATAGTGGTCAGACTGGTCGTTTATAATAGTGGTCAGACTGACCAAATACAATAATGGTCAGACTGATGATTTATAATAGTGGTCAGACTGATCATTAATAATAGTGGTCAGACTGATCACTTATAAAAGTGGTCAGGCTGATGATTTAAAATAGTGGTGAGACTGATCATTAATAATAGTGGCAAAACTGATCATAATTAATAGTGGTCAGACTGATAATTTATAATAGTGGTTAGACTGATCATTTTATTAACCAGTGTCAGGTAAATGATGTGCTGCGGGTTGTTCGAAAGAGATACCGCGGCCCTGGAACAAAAAGGGCGAAGAAGGAACATGGGTGGGTTTTAGTCAGTACAAGTCTGACACTCCCTCCCGCTCCGCCCAGAGCGGGAGAAGTCATTTGATGATTTCCCATCCCGAAAAAAAAAAGAAAAAAAAAAAAAAAAAAAAAAGGTAAATGATGTGGAGATAAATAAAAAATCATGATTCTGTTTTGGAGGACCTTCCTGAGTAGAAACTCCAATTATTTTTCTATCTACGGAAGGCGAACAAAACGTGTGTTCATAAAAGAGCACCACGCAAGAACACCCCCCATCTTCTCGGGTCGTGTTCTTCATTAGTGAGGGTCGTGTCGTGATTCCCTCGACACGAAGTCATCTTTTGCTTGAAGATGTTTCGCCATTTTTGCCTCTCCTTGGCATCCAGAAGCGCGTCGTGGTGCTTTGAGTCCAGCGATGAGCGAATTTCGTCAGTCCATCCAAAATCTAAATAGACTACGACTCCTCATACACTTTCTATCGGTGTTGCCAGTGACTATAAATTGTAAGGACACCCACAGTCGACTTTTAATATAGTTGATCGTATATCAAATTGCTGCAGGATCCTTGTCGCACCTTAAATCGTTTCTGACACAACCTGACCATCTTCAAGGCTCCTCCTTTGTACAAACAGCAGCAATCCTTTAGTCAACACAATAAAAGAATTGCTTTTGTACTGAATAGACATGTAGGTGTGATGTGGCAATCGTAATATCTATACATTCACAAGATAACATGCTTCTTTGTGAAGTTGACATGTTTATTTATCAGTTTTATTGATAAAGTGGGTGAGGCCAAGGCTAAAGGAGCAATGTATGGATCATGTTGCGTTATCGTTACTTCCTCAGTGTTAATTTAACATTGCTTTCAATGATAGAATTTTTTCGAGAGTAGCGGTGGCCCAGTGGTGGCAGCCCCGACTTACGAGCAGTAAGCCGTGGGTTCGAACCCAGGCAGGCGCATTACTTTGTGTAATTTACATATTTCAACACCGCTGCCCTCAAAAACGGTGAAGAAAAGCATCTTGAGGAAACCGGCATGTCCTAGAACTAAAAATTCGAAGACATGTGACATCTATCAACCCGCACTGGGCCCGCGTGGTGGATTACAGTCCACTCCCTTTCATAGAGAGGAGGCCTGTGTCTCAGCAGTAGTTATATATAGTACTTACATTTCGCCAGTCATGTTCAAGCCATGTTATAGGGGGCGAACCCATTTCTATTAACCGGGAAGGAACTCAGACTCCGCAAGTACTACTGAGAAATTCATTAACACTTTGCCCGACCTGGAAAGCCTGAATCGGACCCAGTACCTCTTGCATGTTGCCTAAAAACACAAAACTCAAATGCAAAAACACGTACAAGCGAACAAACGCCAGCTTTACCTACGATACCTACTTATGGCAAACAGATTTGTCATACGAGAATCAAATCCGATACCCTCCGTAGCGAAGAAGCAATCGCTCACTCACGCGCCAAACGCCTTTCATAGAATTTTACACAAAACTTCATTCATCATCATCTACCTAGCCTTTTCTCCCAAACTTTGTTGGGGTCGGCTTCCAGTCTCACCGGATGCAACTGAGTATCAGTATTTTACATGAAGCGACTGCCTATCTGACCTCCACAACCCAGTAACTGGGTAATACGATACCCCTTGGTAAGACTGATTGTCAGACTTTTGCCTTCTGACCACTTTTAACGACTGTCAAAGATCTACAAATGACAGCCGGGACAAACGGCTTAACGTGCTTTCCGAGGCACGGAGGAAACTCGGTATTTAATTATGGTAACCCATCCACGGACTGACCTCGGCAAGCACGGCTTAACCTTGAAGATCGACCCGTGCAGCTGTAATTATTTAGCCACGAGCCCCTCAAAACAAAAACTTCATTAATAAAAATATACAAAATTGTTTCCTTATTAATCAAGGTAATAATTTAATTTATTTTTAAGGGTCAACTACGGTCAAAGCATCAATTAGAGATAGGTACATTTTTTCCCATACAGTTGAGGAAAATTAAATTCATAAATTGTTTAATTACCAACTTTGTTGATTAGGTATTTAGCACACAGGTCAATGACTGTTTTATTGCATTTGTTTAGTTAGATAAAGAGATTCGTCATTTACCTTCCGCAACTGGGCAATGACCTACTCCACTCTTTACATATAAATGCTTGTTTTACCTTATATGCTTAGTGATATTTACCTTTCAGCAGCTTCGTCTTTTCCTGTATTTATTGTGACCTGAGTTAAGTTATAACTTAATTCAGTTGACGGTCGAGTTATACAAACATACACCTTGTAAATCACCTCATCACGAAGCCGTCAACCAAGCATTCTGTACATAAAACTAAGTAACTTTACGCAAAAAATATTGCTGGGAAACGACTTTTTTTTGGAGGGTGAAAAATCAAGTTTTGTGGTAGAACTCAATGTAACGCACTCAAAACATTGTGCTGATGTACAGATTGAATAATACGGGGGTCGTGGAGAGGTAAGTATTTAAAGAAAATTTACATTAAAAACTTGTATCACTTTCGCTGCCAAGTTCAAATTAATCATTTTAATTTCTATGCACAAGTCATCTATGGCTACGTATAACGACGACTCAGGAGGCGGGTTGTGGGCACACGAAAGAATTATTGTTCGACCCATTTGCTGGGTGAAAAAAATACTTGTATTTAAAAGTTGGAACTTTGACCCCATATATCTTCGTAACTAGAAGGTTCCCAGGTATGGTGTATAACAAAAAAATGATCGCAATGACAGGGAGAACCAGTGCCTTTCGCCTTCGTTAAGAGGTGTTTTACACCCTTTATAAACAAAAGCGTTTAAGCCTACATCGCGCTATTAAAGTTATACGAGCGATTAACATGATAACGAGACGAGGATGACGAGGGAGGGACCAACGTCGTAGGTCAGACAGTAGACCATTAAACACACCAGCGGTCTGGTCGGAGGATGCTCACATTTCTTAAGAGAAGTTGAGGAACTTAACACCATATTCTTCATGCATCGAATATCACGAAAATCTTGTATGGGCTTTATCTGTACAAATATTGAAGTGTCTGTTTGTAATCTCAAAATAACAGTTTTTTTACCAAATGCATATGAAAGTGTATATGGAAACAAAAAAAAACGGTTTTTTTTAAACGGCTGAATCGTAGTTGTTTATAAAATTGTTTATTTATTGTTAATTCGTTGTGTTATAAAGAGTAACTTAGGCTTAATTGTGTTATATCTTAGAAAAAAGAGTAGGGTTCCGTGCCAAAAAACTTGTATCTTTGAAACTGTTAAGTTAATTCAAATAGAGAAGTAATATTTTTATGACAGTTACACGCGGACGAACAAACGAACTAAGTCAAAAGTATTAACGGTTAATGACATCGAATGCCGGATGAGCACACGTATTCCGGGAATCGTCTGAAAGTGAGTCTCTAATCATCGCTCAAGAATGTCGCAGACGGATGGACAGACGATTGTTCACACAATAAACGTCTTTATTTACATTGACAATGTGTCATTGGAGAGATAAGAGGTCTACTAGCTACTGGATGAAATTGGACTAAGGTTTGGTGGGTAAAAACTTGTGTGAGGCTTAAGAGGGGACTCTAGCCCCGAGAAATTTAAAGAATAGGTATTTGAAGAAACTATTGCCGTTGCGCTGCGCCCAACCATGCCCCTGTAAAGAGCGAAAGAGACAACTGCAGCTCAGGCTGACTTGACCAAAAGATGTTTTGTATTCCGCTGTTTTCTTCTTCAAATCTTAACTGATCTGAATAATTCTTATATCAAAATTTACAGGAAAACTGTATCTATGCTTCTATTATTTTCTTTTTTGTTAAAAACTTATCTAATTTGTCTGATAGTCGTCTGAACATGGCGGGATTTTTGGTTTGTCATAATTCTTTTAGTGATTATGCTTTGAAAAAAAGGAAATGATAGGGGCATGTATTAATAAGACCTAGATTTTTTGAAAAAAAAAACTTTACTCGCATTCGCTTTAGACGCATTATCCACGAAGAAAACTCAGACCAAATAAAAAAGTTAAGACGGAACTCTGCGAACAGAGAAGTGAGGCCAGTTTTGTAAACATGTGGGCGTGGGCCGGTGTTGCCATGATAATTCAAATATCCCCAAAACTACAAAAATAACGTTATAACGATATAATTAATAACGTTATAAATAATAACGTCTTAATATGATATAAAAAGTGTCCTGGTGAGTGAGTTGTCGGTGACGGTAGGAGAAAGGAAATAGGAAATGTGTTTCAATAATAAAATTTGTTATGATTTATACAATTTAATTTACATATTTAAAAACCTTTATGCTGAATTAATTTCTTGTATGCTTGCCTCTTACTTTCGACTGATTTGGAAATAGTTTCTAACTTAGCAATATGGTGGAACCTAATGATTAAGTATTTCTCAATCACACACCGTATTAAATTAAGTTTATGTTCCTGCCCCGCATATTCATGTTTAATCTCTAAATTTCGAAAAACCTGGTTGTTTCCAATGAATCTCTTCAAGATATTCATAACAATAGTATGGTGTTGATATTCTGCGGTTACTGTGATACTTTCAATTAATAATTTTCGATTTATCTCTATTATCATAAATGTTAATTGTTAGAAAATAACCTTTGGATATCCGTTTTTTATCACATGACGTAACCCTTTATTTGTGTAGTAAAGATCTTCAATTTTAAAATGTGCAGAACAAACTACGCTGCGGGAAGTTGGTTGCCATGATAGTTCCTTTCGACTTTGATGAATCATAGCTATCCATTTCTGTTTAATTTTTTTATCTCGATCCGGAAATCTAAAAAAATAATGTAAAGCTGTAAGTATTACTACACATAGGTATTAATAAACTTGAAAAGGTAACACACGCTTTTACAATATTAATACATATTAATAAGGATATATTTGAAACACAGTTCACAAACCGTTCACAATCGGCGAAGATATCGCGTCGCGTAGTCATAAACATTTATAAAATACAGAAAACATTGTTAACCATTCAATCATTGTTAAGAAACGAGTAACGTTACGTTACTCACTTACTTACTTTTTGTTTACCCTATAAAGGGTAAAAAAAACACTTCATACTGGCAACACTTGTGTTCCAAGTAATAACCTCAAAATTTTATTTTGATTTATTGAAAAATATTTGTTTCCAAATTAATAACGTGTGAAATGTGATTCCATCCCGCGTTTTATCTTTCGAAGATTGATTGTTACACCCTTTCACGACACAATTCGGCATTTTCACACGTTTTGCTCCCACGAGCCGCGATGGCTAGACTGACAAGGCAAGGCGTAGTTTACGTTGTATGTGTGTGCGTGTATTGTGTATGTACAAGGCGAGGCGTAGTTTGACCGGCCTCACTTTGCTGTTCGCAGAGTTCCGTCTTAACTTTTTTATTTGGTCTGAGGAAGAAAACAGCAGAATACGTTTGTATGGAGAAAGGCCCACTAGAGTCCCCTCTTAAGGTGCCAATTTTGAAGCTTTATCTAGACAACACTAGAGGAACTCGTGGCTAAATAATAACAGCCGCTTGGTCGACCTTTAAGTTAAGTTGCGTTTTCCTAGGTTGGTTCGTGGATGGGTGACCATCCATTACATACCAGAGGCCAGCAATTCTGAAAACCAAGGATATCGTATTACCCAGTACTAACTGGGTTGTGGAGGACAGATAGGCACACTACCATGTAAAATAATAGTATTCAGTTACATCGAGTTACACTGGAAGCTGAGCGTTATAAAGTTGAGGAAAGGCAGATAATGGTTATTTCATAATTATCAAAGCATTTTCCTACTCACGAAAGAATTTGACAATAACAAAACACCATCGATTTTATCACGAACTACTTGCACCAATTCCCCGAAGCAATATGTTCACGATGGAGGAATGCACTTTGTTGCATAAGGCACGTTTCTAGCGAACGTAAACAAAACCGGGCAATATGATACATGGGCTTGTTGGCTCGTACTTTGGTTAAACAATTACTTGTACAGCGTTGTATAACAATGGATAATGTTACACTGTCTTGTAAAACAATTTGGGTTGGTTGAACCTATGATATGAACGCCTTTAGTATTATTTCGGTCCCATATAAAATGACAGGCGTATAGCGACCACCTTAAACCATTTATTTAAAACATAAACCTGTCTTTGGAACAATAACGATAAGATGCTAAGCTAGTTGCTTATTCCAAAGCAAAGATTTCTATGAAGAAGAACGGACAAAAACTCCATGGACCCTCTTTATAGCAAAGGTAAGCGTTGCAAGCCTAGGCGGTGATAACTATGCACATTCAGATATATTTAGATGATGGATTTCGACCTGATTGCCAATGAAAAAATGATTGAAAATATAAGCTGGATCTTTAGTAGGCTAAGCAAGGTGATGAGGACCAATGAGTTTTTTTCGCCTGTTCTTTTCAAGAGTCTTCCAAAATGTCTACTCCATCACACCTATCGTTAGTGATATGGTATTCACAGAATGACAAATTTATTTATTTATTTCATTTCCATGGCATAAATATTGTG
This sequence comes from Cerastis leucographa, assembly GCA_963082945.1. Taxonomy (NCBI): domain Eukaryota; kingdom Metazoa; phylum Arthropoda; class Insecta; order Lepidoptera; family Noctuidae; genus Cerastis; species Cerastis leucographa. The sequence goes on from OY720359.1 coordinate 5,822,682, forward strand.
TGGTACGTAGTAAACGTATCACATATTGCTGGACAGTGTTGTATAACATGAAGACTATTGTGGACTAGCTTAATGTAATAATCACATAAAAGAGCTATATTTAAGCAGTCCTAAGGTTTCAACCTAGTGTTCACGGTTACTAGGCTAGCAGAAACGTATCGTGATATCGTCAGCTGTTTATTTTCTCGCAGTTCCACGAGGTTTGAAGGTAACGTTCTCGGAACCCAACGGCCTAATGGGAGGTGATAATTATAGAAATAAAGAAGGTGCAGGAAAATACTAGGTCAGGTACTTGGGCCATGTTGTTAGAAATTAGGGTAACTAATGTAGATGAAACACTTTGTGCTGATACATAGGAAAGATTTTACGCATCTGGAATACAGGTTACCTTTGAAATATAAAGCCTTAAGCGTCATACGAAATGCAACTGTGAGTGCTTCGTTTCTTGCTGCTGGGTGAAACCTTTCCATATGCTTTAACCTTTTAAATGTCGTGTAGTCATAGTAATTGAATCAACCTGATTAAAAGTCTCGTAATACCCTTCAAAGCGGAATACTACAAATCACTAAATAATCTCTGTGACAGAAAGCTATTACAAAGAGACCTAATACTGCTTAAGCCATTGGCAAGCCAGCTGTCTATTCTGTACGTATAATTCCTACTCCCAACCAAGCCCTGCAATATTACTTTGTCCCGCCCAGGGAAGACTGGGTGGAGGACCTGAGCGGCTCAGTGGCCATAATTTCGTCGGCCGCCGCCGGTACCCCGACCCTTGAGAGTGTCAGGAAGGGTCCGGGTTGCGTAGCAGCACGGTTCGGGGAGATCGTCGTAGTGGGAGTCTACTTCTCCCCGAGCCGAACTCTCGCCGAGTTCCACAACTCCCTCATGGAGTTGAGTGTCGTCATCCGAAACTATTCCCTCCCCGTGCTTGTGCTCGGGGACTTCAATGCCAAAAACTTGGCTTGGGGTTCTCGTTGCACAGATGTGCGGGGTAGGATGGTGGAGGACTGGGCTCTGGAGGTGGGCCTGGTCGTCCTAAATCGGGGTTCTGTCCCCACGTGTGTGCGGATGCGGGGCGAGTCGGTGGTGGACATCTCGTTCGCTAGCCCCGCTCTGTCACAGCGTGTCGTTGACTGGCGCGTTATGGAGGGGGTGGAGACCTATTCCGACCACCGGTACATCCGGTTTGATGTCTCCGCCCAGGACTCAAGCGCGCCGGTCTCACAGGCCCCGAGTGGTCCGCGTTGGGCGCTGAAGCAGCTGGACCGGGAGCTCCTCCTGGAAGCCTCGATAGTGCAGGCCTGGGTGACATCACCGAACAGGCCTGCCGACATCAACAACGAGGCAGGGTGGTTCCAGGAGGCCATGTCCGACATATGCGACGTGGCAATGCCCCGAGTTCGGCCAGGACGCGCCCGGCGTCAGGTGTACTGGTGGTCGCGAGAGCTGAAGTCTCTGCGCGAGGCGTGCGTCGCCGCGCGGCACCTGTACGCCAGGCATCGCAGGCTCCGCATCCGCCCTACGGATGCGGCAGCCATTGAGGCGGAGCTGTACGAGGGATACAGAGCAGCGAAGACCGCCCTCCAAGAGGCTGTCCAGCGGGCCAGGGACCTGGGCCGCGAGGAGATGCTGGAGACTCTCGACAGAGATCCGTGGGGGCGCCCGTACAAGATGGTGCGGGACAAACTCCGCACCTGGGCCCCCCCGCTGACGCAGAGTCTCCGCCCTCAGCTCGTGGAGGACGTGGTGAGCGCTCTGTTCCCTCTGCGAGGGGAACATCCTCCCCCGCCTATGGCTCCGCCGCTTGCGGTGCCAGAAGTGGACCACAACGAGGACGATGACGACATTCCCGAAGTGACCGGGGTAGACCTGAGAGTGGCGTTAGGCAGGCTTAAAGCCAAAAATACCGCCCCGGGACCCGATGGCTTGCCTGGCAAAGCCTGGGTCCTGGCCTCGGAGGCTCTCGGGCCCCGACTGGAAGGGCTCTTAAGCGCATGCCTGGAGAGAGGCCAGTTCCCGCTTCGTTGGAAGACGGGGAAGCTGGTCCTCATCCGGAAGCCGGGGCGCCCTGCGGACTCTCCGTCCGCATACCGGCCCATTGTGTTGCTCGACGAGGTGGGCAAGCTCTTTGAAAGAGTCATTGCGAACCGCCTCGCCGGGCACCTTGTGGGGATGGGGCCGGACCTAGCGGAACACCAATTTGGTTTCCGCAGGGGGCGCTCGACGGTGGACGCCATCATGCGCGTGAGGGCTCTCACGACGGGGGATGCAGTGTCTCGGGGTGGGGTCGTCTTGGCGGTGTCTCTTGACATCGCCAACGCCTTCAACACCATGCCCTGGAGCTGCATAAAGGAGGCACTCCGGTATCACCGGGTGCCGACCTACCTTCGTCGTGTGGTCGGGGACTACCTGACGGACAGGGCCGTCATCTACCCTGGTCGCAATGGAGAGTGGAACCGGCGAGAGATGTCGTGCGGTGTTCCACAGGGATCGGTTCTGGGGCCGCCCTTGTGGAACATCGGCTACGACTGGGTGCTGCGCGCCGACCTCCCTAGCGGTGTCAGCGTTGTTTGCTACGCTGACGACACGCTGGTGCTGGCACAGGGGAGGTCGCACGAGGCGGCGGCCGAACTTATGACACGCGGGGTTGCGATAGTCGTGGAGAGAATCCGGCAACTGGGTCTCGAGGTGGCATTGCACAAGTCCGAGGCCATGTGCTTTCATGGGCCTCGGAATGCGCCACCGTCGGGATCCACACTGACGGTAGGAGGGGTTCCCATCGGCGTCGAGTCGACACTAAAGTACCTAGGGCTTGTCCTCGACAGCCGGTGGAACTTCGTTGAGCACTTCCGACGTTTGGCCCCAAAACTGGAACGGGCAGGGGCTGCATTCAAGCGGCTCTTGCCCAACCTGGGGGGTCCAAACGCCTCCTGCCGGAGGCTCTACGCGGGAGTCGTGCGGTCCATGGCCCTTTATGGGGCCCCGGTGTGGGCGCGTTCTTTGAGGCGGCGAGCCGCCCATTACCTGAACGCGCCCCAGAGGGTGGTAGCCGTAAGGCTGATCCGGGGGTACCGTACGATCTCCGGCGAGGCGGCGAGCCTCTTGGCCGGATTACCGCCATGGGATCTGGAGGCGATAGTCCTCGCGCGCCTGCACGAATGGCGCGCGGAGGCACTACGTCGGGGGGAAACTCCGCTGCCGCGGCAAATTGTCGCTCAGCGGACAGACCTCCGGCGTGATCTCATGGCGACATGGAGACAGCGACTGTCGCAACCACGTGCAGGGCACGCCACAATAGTGGCGATAAGTCCCCTCTTTGAGGAGTGGCTAGAGAGGCGGCACGGCGCCCTCACCTTCCGCCTGACGCAGGTCCTCACCGGACACGGTTGTTTCGGGAGGTTCCTGCACCGAATCGGGCGGGAGGAAACGCCCGGGTGTTACCATTGCGAGGATCGGCCGGAGGACACGGTGGAGCACACCGTGGAGCTCTGCCCCGCTTGGGCTGAGCACCGCCGTGTCCTCGTAGCGGCGATTGGCGGCGGCGACCTCTCGCGTCCGGCCCTGGTTCAATCCATGGTCCGGAGCGAGAGGGAATGGGATGCCGTCGCCTCCTTCTGCGAAGCAGTTATGCTAGCGAAGGAGGTGGCGGAACGTGAGAGGGAGAGAACCTCACGTCCCAGCCGCCGCGGGAGACGCCCCGGGCGTCGGGGGGCAACCAGTGGCCCCCGGCCACCGTAGGCGCGAGCCTGTGGACGGTGAGTAATGGGCTAGCTCACCGTCCGTCCGTCTCATGACGACAGGCCGTGTCGACGGCGCGTACGTGTTCCACGCGCGCCTCAAGGAGATGTCAGCAAACCAGAAGGGGTCCGAAAGGGCCGATGCCTGCCAGGGCTGCGGGTTGTTCGAAAGAGATACCGCGGCCCTGGAACAAAAAGGGCGAAGAAGGAACACGGGTGGGTTTTAGTCAGTACAAGTCTGACACTCCCTCCCGCTCCGCCCAGAGCGGGAGAAGTCATTTGATGATTTCCCATCCGGAAAAAAAAAAAAAAAAAAAAAAAAGCCCTGCAATATTACCTGCTATAAAAATTCTGAAACAATAAACAAGAATTAAGTGACCAACCAGAGGTCAAGTTGTGGTCCTGGAGAAAATCACAGCGGTGTCCATTGACGCCAATTTATTGTTCTCCATAAATAAAGGCCGGGCATTATATCAATTAATGTTAATTTAGATAGTTCTCGGGCTGTGGCTTTGGTCGAGTTACTCTGACGTTTGCTGCTTGAGATGTTACTGTGAAGACTGAGTTATTGATGTGGATTGTATTATTATTTGGAATTTGGGTCTTTGATTAATAGCCAAATGAGTCTGATCTGTGAAGGAGCTCATGGCTAAATAATAACAGCTGCCCGGGTTGATCTTTAAGGTTAAGCCGTGCTTGCCGAGGTTGGTCCGTAGATGGGTGACCATAATTATATACCGAGTTTCCTCCGTGCCTCGGAAAGCACGTTAAGCCGTTGGTCCCGGCTGTCATTTGTAAATCTTTGACAGTCGTTACGAGTAGTCAGAAGCGAAAAGTCTGACATCCAGTCTTACCAAGGGGTATCGTATTACCCAGTTACTGGGTTGTAGAGGTCAGATAGGCAGTTGCTTCATGTAAAATACTGGTACTCAGCTGCATCCGGTTAGACTGGAAGCCGACCCCTGTAACAAACTTGCTTATTCCTTGTGATGAAAGGAGTAAACAGATTTGTACATTAAAAAAGGTTAAAAGGGGAAAATGAATTTAATAAATGATGATATGAAAAATACAATAAATTAATAAAAAAGTGAAGGGCAGGTTAACCGGGAATGATTCGAATGTCTCCACAAATCTCTGAGTGTGATAGTAACTGAAGACAAACATCCAGTTGTAGAAAGTTGCCCTGCATCAAGTTCGTCGTGGTCAAGCTCATCTTGATGAAACCAACTTTCTACAACTGGATGTTTGTCTTCAGTTACTATCACACTCAGAGATTTGTGGAGACATTCAAATCATTCCCGGTTAACCTGCCCTTCACTTTTTTATTAATTTATTGTATTTTTCATATCATCATTTATTAAATTTATTTTCCCCTAATTACTTTTTTAATGTATACAAGCCTGCTTATTCCTTTCTATCTATAGGAACAAGCAAGTTTGTTACACCCCAAGATAGTTTGGGAAAAAGCTAGGCAGATGATGAGTCTGATCTGTGAAATATTAAAATGGTTTGTGACCTACAAAAGGAAAGAAAGAAAAAAGATTTATGTGGCACATGCCACAAGTACACACAATACAAAATAAAAAACTTAAAAATATACCGAACTAGAAAAAAAAAACATATAATTGTGTGTCTCACGGCTGCGCCAAAATAGGCCCAGTTCAGCAAATTGCCGCAAATTGCCAAAAACTACTGAATGGATTTGGATGAAATTTGGCACACGGGTAGTTTATAACCTGGATTAGCACATAGGATACTTTTTATCGCGATAGTATGTTCCCGTTGGACAATTTTCGACCTCCACGCGGGCGACGCCGCGGGCATGAGCTAGTATTCTATATTTTCCTTTTATTCGTGCCATGCTTCACCAATAATTCAGACTGCATCAAGAACTTCAGAGTGTACGGCCAAAACAGTCACTTTCTTTCTCTTTAGCAGGAAGAAAATTTACTTATCTTAATCAAAATTCTGTGTACCGCCTCATTTAACTCATATTCGTCTCAATGCTTCCTTTTTTACAACATTTTACCTACATAGTTCTCAATAACTATTGTTCCAATTCATTCAATTTTAACCTCCATTGTTCTATTAGCTTTATGTGTGTGTGTGTGTGTTTGTTCATATAGTACCTACGTTCTGTGCGTTTGTACTGGCGGAACATTCACATATAATGTATTGAAATGTTCCCTCTCTCTAGTTTAAATGTCTCATCTCCCGCGACAACATGTTGTTTTTATTACAGTCACTTACTTCTTGCAAGCGCCATGATGACTGAGTCATCCTGCAATCATGGCACAGCGTCGAAATATCGGGAGCTCACAATAACTGCAAAATACCGTTAGTCATAAAACAGTGTTTGTTTTTTGGCTAAATCTTTCGCCAGTGCGAACACACATTTACTGTCTTCTATTGCACCTTTGAGCTGAACACAGCTAATATGTAGTACATCACTTGGCTCGTCTACCTTCGACCCTCGGGTCGGACCTAATTACTAGCGTCCGTTCTAATAAGTCCCAACGTTTCGTCCGTCCGTTCGGTTGTAGCTAAATAAATCGCGGGCTCACCTACTACTAGTGTAGAAGTAATCCTATTATGGCTGGTTAATTGATTCACTGTGTCTTTAAGCTTAGGTATTGTATAGTTTTCTGTGTTTAGGGTTTAAGGGATAGGATTGGTTTGAATACCTTTCATATGTGAGCGAGTTGATTGGTAAACTGACTTGTTAAACCGTGTTCTTATAGACTTAAGGTATCTTATCGATTAATGGTAACGACTCATTATTTCCAAAAAATTGTTGAGCATGTTTTTATTTTTTTATTGTAGTGAATATTTAGAGTCAAAATCTTCGTTTTATGCAGAATATCTCCTTACGTAAGAACAGTCATCATCTGCCTAGCCTAGTTTTCTTAACTATGTTGGGGTCGGCTGCCAGTCTAACCGGATGCAGCTGAATACCAGTATTTTACATGGAGCGACTGCCTATCTGACCTCCACAACTCAGTTAGTACGTTAGTAAGTACTTGTCCCTACCTAAGAATAGTGATGATCCTGAATCATCTCTTGACTCAGTTAGGTACATATTGGTTGTAATTTTATTGAAAAAAGAAAATATTTATATTTCACATAGGCCTACAAGGACTAAAGGAGGAAACGTCGACAAAAGTTGCATTGTTCATTTCCTATGGAGAAGGTTGGTCATTTCCTATGGAGAAGAACCAGCAAGAAACTCCATGGGTTACTCTTTTAAAATCATTTGGTTTTAAAATATTTGTATGTTACAGCCTTAGTACTTAATTAATTCATTTGGTAAAGTAAACTTTATACTAATAGATACGTTTGCTGATGAGTTTGTTATCTATCCAGGTACGTTGGCTGCACTCATTCAGAGGTTTGTTTTCCTGCGATAGTGGTTAATGTCCCAGTGGCATGCGACTACTTATCAGTTCATTGTTACTGCCTTCAAACTATCTGTAAGTGGCTCACTTCCTACATAGCAGTAAGTTAAACATCATTGTACTTCAACTGTTGAAGCTTAGTAGCTAGACATCTTCATGTGTTGTTCAGTTACTTAGGGCTGATTGTTAAATATTCAGATTACTTTTATATTATCTGAGGAGTTACAATTGGGGTTTCGCAGGTTTTGTATAGAACTAGGTCATCATCATCATTTGCCTAGCCTTTTCCCAAACTTTGTTGGGGTCGGCTTCCAGTCTAACCGGATGCAGCTGAGTATCAGTATTTTACATTCAAGCGACTGCCTATCTGACCTCCACAACCCAGTAACTTGGCAATACGATACCTCTTGGTAAGACTGGATGTCAGACTTTCAGCTTCTGACTACTCGTAACGACTGCTAAAGATCTACAAATGACAGCCGGGACCAACGGCTTAACGTGTTTTCCGAGGCACGGAGGAAACTCGGTATGTAAAGATGGTCACCCATTCACGGACCAGCCTCGACAAGCACGGCTTAACCTTGAAGATCAACCTGTGCGGCTGTTACAATTTAGCCTTGAGCTCCTGTATAGAACTAGGTATCTTATTTATTCTTCAGGTAAAAGTTATCATAGGTTACTATTGCTATATTAGTAATGTTTTTCTCGGTAACAGCCCTGAGTCTAAATTTGGGTCCATTGCAATAGGCTTGCCTTCAAATACATGGAACTTAAACATATCTAGCAAAACGTGAACTACGGAACTTTTTCTTCAATTCTTCGGGGAAAATCAGCTTTTAGTGAATTTTAATGGTATAGCAGATTTACTTGCTTGAGAAATTCGACACAAAAGTTGAAAGTCGATCAACTAAAGTCTATTAATTTAATAAAATATCATTCAATGATTATACAAAAATTACAATCTCTTAATAACATTTACTACGGGATATTTACCATGTGTATTATTTGTTTCGAGTTCCCAAACAAATAATACACATGGTAAATATCCCGTAGTAAATGTTATTAATAGTGTTAGTGACCATGTCAGTTTAAAAACTTATAGTTACAATCTCTTCTCAAATCTAGATTAAAATAGCTAATTACATGGTAATTCAGTTAAGTCGAAGCACGTAAGATTTAGAAGTTAAGTACATTTGTTGTAAGAAAAAGTAAGACAGTGTTTTTTACCAGCTGATTGCAATCGTGGGAATGTTTGCGCTATTGTTGAGGTTAGTTATATAATTATGTTACTGCCAGCTGCTGAAGGTTATGCAGTAACTCGGATCGATAATAGTTTTATACTGTAGGTTATTTTCTTCTTGACTATAGCTTATTGTTTAATGCACTCAGCCGCAGCTTAGGGCTCTCCAACTGGACCCCTTCGAAAATACAAGGTGGAACTGACGCTAAAACGTCAAAAAAATCTGCTGTTCCATACATGTTGACCGTGCAGTTTTGTAGGAGACAGCTGATTTTTTTAAATTAATTTTCATTAAATTTTGTTGACATGTTAACCGTTTTAGCGGCAGTGTAATACAAACTAAAAACCAAAAAATAACTTTATGCTACAATTCTAATTCATATTTCCTCAGTGACAAGCTGGAAAGAAAAATAACTTATAAAGATACCGATTTCCATTTGTTCGGAACCCAAAGAACCGTCCACCTTATAAAGAGATGAACAAATTTCACAGATTGGTAGGATTAGTGTGACTGTCATCAGCCAATAGTTAAGTTTGAAAGTTATTTTGACTATTAACAAGTTCTGATAATCGATTATTTATTTCTAGGTGATGCGAAAAACGTAACACTGTCATAGTCAATTACTTGTCAATTTCACAGACACCAAAATATATAATCTTATTGGAAAAACGGGTTAATGACCCAAAGACATTAAGCTGTCCCCTGATAAGCGGTGTGGGTTACATAATTAAGGTGTTGTACGATAAGGGGAAACTAAAAAGCGTTTACACGTTACGGCATTTCATCCAAACTTTAAAGTCCTTATTTTCCGAAATGACTGAAAATGTTTTTAGAAACTTCTTAGACCTATATACATCTACTAGTCGAGATAGACACAACAGCGGATGAAGTCGGGCAGTGGATGATGTTGATATCCTCTAGTTGGCCTAATTCACTTACAAAAGTGACTTATGAGCATTTGCACACACACACATATACACACATACGCACACAAACACACACTTACATACACACGCAAATACACACCTCATCCCCACCTTGACTCTACATATACACCGTGTAAATCACCTCATCACGAAGCCGTCAACCAAGCATTCTGTCACGTCTAATAATATGTATACATTGTCACATTTTCTAAAATATGGTTACTTCACCATTTAAAAAAATAAGTGAACGAAAGTTTAGTCTAAATTACCTAACCATCAAGCTGTGTCAAAATTGGGTATACACTAGTTTCACAGTAATATAAACGAAACAAAATCAGTAAAAAGGTTACACTTCCAAGGTATTTTTTGAAGTATCCATGACAATTTCAATATCATTTATACAAAATGTATACATGTAATAGAATTTGTATACTTGTCATAGTCATAGTCATAGTCATCATTTATTTTACTTGTTATAGGAATTGTCATGGATACATTAAAATGACATTGAAAGCGTATATCTACTTTTTCCTTGTTTTTGTTAAGTTTATTCATACCTTTGTAAATACAATAGTTTCTTAATCAGACGAATTCAGTGATGATGATTAATACAATCATCATCAGCTTTTATCATTCCCCTGCTAATAGCTATGTTGGATACTTTTGTCCTTTGCAGTATGATTTTATTTTGAATTATACCTATCCCTAAAGCGCATCTCCGGCTCCCGCGCTTCACCCGACCCGTGTAATGCGCTTTCAAGTCGCTGAGCGACAAATACAACGCGATGAATACAATACAGATTTTTAAATAAATAGTTGTTGGTTACTACAATAAAACAAGAGGTGGAAGAATCAGTGTTTTTATTCGTTACCAAACGTAATCATGATTAATAAAGTAATTATTATGTTTAAACCAAACGTTATTCAAATATATATTTATTGATTTTAAATTACAATATAATCAAGTATAATTCAATGTCGGTACACATAACCATTGTTCCATTATTAAATTATTTAAAATCTTGTGTAGCCACCTTCAGCGTTTATTACATCTTGCAACCTTTCCCGCATTGACGCAACCATATTGTAGCATACATTTCTGCCTCTAAAACTATCCCATATCTCGTGGACGTGTCTGACCAAGGCGTCTCTGGTTCTAGCCTGGTTGCTGTCCCACTCTTGGACCATAAGCCCCCACAAATTCTCAATAGGATTGAGGTCCGGGCTTTTAGGCGGCCACGGCAACAAATTCACGGAATTTCGGTGGCGATTGAACCAGGCCTGAGTAAATCGAGAATTATGGACCCCTGAATTGTCCTGCACAAAATTAATAGGTGTCGATTCGGGAAAGTATACATCCAGACTAGGTAGTAAAACTTCGTCTAAAATACTAGTATATTGCTGGCTATTCATTCGACCACAGATCTCGGTCAATTCACCGGGTCCACTGGCTGCCATCCAGCCCCAAACGCCGAAGCTTATTCGGCCACTTCTTCTAGATGGCAGTATATTTGTTTCCAAATATCGAGTGTTATTAGGTCGCCATAACGACAAACGTCCATCAGCAGAAGAAACAAATACCTTTTCATCAGAAAAAATGGCTGTGCTAAAATCGTAGTTTATATATTCTTGAGCAAATTGCAGTCGCTGTAGTTTATGGCGTGCTGTTAAAAGTGGTTTTCGTGCCGGAACTCTGTGACGTAAGCCAGCTGTGTGTAGGCGGCGTCTAACCGTCGCAGATGATACGCGAAAAGAGGATGATATGTCCTGAATTCGCACAAATCCATTACTAACCACCCTGTTCACGATCTGCCTGTCCTGCTCTGCGGAAGTTTTTCGTGGACGACCACTACTTTTAAAACTAACAACGTCACCTTCATCTTCCCACCGCTTGAGCCACAAATATACAGTTTTCCTCTGAAAAAAAAAGGATTAAGTAAAGTGTTACTAAGTAGGTAACTAGTAGGCATTTAGTAGGCAGGCACTAAGCAGGTAGTATATAGGCACTAGGCAGGTAGTAGAGAGGCAGTAGGCAGGTAGTAGAGGCAGTAGGCAGGTAGTAGGGAGGCATTAGGCAGGTAGTAGGGAGGTAGTAGGTAGGTAGTAGAAAGGCAATAGGCAGGTAGTAGGGAGGCAGTAGGCAGGTAGTAGGGAGGCAGTAGGCAGGTAGTAGGGAGGCAGAAGGCAGGTAGTAGGCAAGTAGTAGGCAAGTAGTAGCCAGATAGTAGCCAGGTAGTAGGCAGGTAGTAGGCAGGCAGTAGGCAGGTAGTAGTCACGTAATAGGCATGTTGTAAGCAGGTAGTAAGCAGGTAGTAGGTAGGTAGTTAGTTGGTAGGTAGGTGGTAGGTAGTAAGTTGGTAGGTAGGTAGGTGGGTAAGTAGTTGGTAGGTGTCTTGTGTGTAGCGCATGCTGGGATCAGCTAGTTTAAATATAAATAGAACCCTAAAAACGGTTGCGCAACGCGCGGGACCCTAAAAATAACTTATATTGAAGTGATAATTCAAACTTGAAGAAATAATAACATTAATTTGAATTTTTATTCATTAAAAGCCTGTTAAATAAAAAATAAATAAACAATAGATTACAAACTCACCGTAATTCCCAATTCATTTGCAATGTCTGTAACTGAAACTCCCTGTTCTTTAAGAACGATGATTTTATGTTTGTCATTATGTAGAAATACGATATGGGGCATCGTTGTTATTCATATTAAAACGATTTCAATAATACCTAATCACAATAATACAGTATTAGGTAATCTAGCTGACCACAAAAAACAACCGTAATGCGCGCTTATCCCTTCTGTATGTATGACTTGCAATGTTGCCGTAGGAATGTAATAGCACAATAGTTTTAGGACGGTAGACGGAAATAAAAACAGTCGACAGACGAGTCGATGCCGCTCGCTGATGGATACTAGCTACCTTACTATACACAAATTAATGATAAAATCTAAAAATAAATAATGTTATAAGATCCTGTAATTATGTACACTGGTTTTGTCGGTTAGATAAAATCACAATTTGGGTTCGAAAGGAACCCAAATTGCGACTTATTTCCGAGCTAAAGTTCCTTGAAAGTGCTGCTTTGTAATTGTTTACATAATTTCGAAACTAAACTGTAAACATAATTTTGAAATTTCCTTGGGTACATAATTATGTAACTAAAAGTTAATTTATATTTTTGGTACTCTATTGTTGACGAAATTCTGATAAACATGTGTAGTTAATTTAACACAATTTAACGTTTACATAATTCTTGGACTCAGTTAGCATACTTTTTTTTGCGATTTAATTTTGCGACATGAATTTGAATTTTAAGGGCGTTTCTATGTTATTAGACGTGACTGTACATGAAACTAAGTAACTTTACGCAAAAATTATTGCTGGGAAACGACTTTTTTCTGGGGGGTGTAAAATCATGTTTTGTGGTAGAACTCAATGTAACGCACTCAAAACATTGTGCTGATGGACGGATTGAATAGTACGGGGGTCGTGGAGGTGTTTAAAGTAAAAATATTTTATTAAAAACTTGTATTTAAAAAAATACTTGTCATAAAGTTGGAACTTTGACCCCTAATATCTCCGTAGCTAGAAGGATCCCAGGTATGGTGGAGTAAAAAAAAATGATCGCAATGACAGGGAGAACCAGTGCCTTTCGGCTTCGTTAAGAGGTGTTTTACACCCTTTATACAACATAGTAACCACTTAGTGTACTATTTATTTTGTTTGTACTTTTTTCATTTCTTTTTATAATTCTTAATTTATAATTTTACTTCTTTTAGGTTAATCTGGAACAATGTCTATGATTGTATTTATTTAGAATTGGGCGTTGATAGCTGCGCCACAGTACTTTACTTTTGTAGCTATCTTCGTTTTTCCTGTGTAATCTGTAAACTTAAGTTGTTCCAAATAAACTTTTATTATTTAAACTTAGTCTAAAAAGTTAACCTTAAAACTTTTTCGAAAAATAGATACAGCTAAATTAGGCCGATTATAAATTATCTTTTTTTTAAAGAAATTTCGAAAATGTTTTTTGTAACTTTGTACCTGTTTTGCTTGTGCGTATAAAGTTTCATTAAAATCGGTTCAGTCATTTCGGATAATAAGGACTTCAAAGTTTGTATGAAATGGCGTAAGGCATATAAGCTCTTATAGTGAAACTATTGCACCAAAGCTAGTAGAAAACTTTAAATCTTCAAAACGTCTCATATTTTTTATTAACATTTCGTTTCCGGGCCAGCGACTGTTGACTTATAGTGCAGGCAATGTTATAAATAAAAAGCTTTAGCCTTAAAACCACCTAAAGAGAGTTTTAAAAGACCAAACTCTGCCAAGTTACCAAACACATGTACGCTATGCCAAAAACTAGAGAAAAATGGCCACTATATTTGATGGGAACACAGTTTCTTTTTCTTTGAAACTAGAACAGTAGGTAGTTATATAGATTAGCTATTTATGCAACTGTTACGTTATGGACGGTCTTTTAATACGAGTGCCATTTTTCGGTACAAGCGTAGCGCGTACCGAAATAGGTGGGCACGAGTTATTAAAATACCAATAACGTACAGTTGCATACAAGATTTTATCTACGAAGGAAGGAATGAAACACAGATATAGACAAAAAAGTATTTTTAATAGAAACTTAACTACACACTGACTATTGTCTTCATAATATTTCTCATATACATGTCTTGATTTCTGGTAGTAAATTATTTGAAGCCCCAACTGCTCTATTTGTTATATCTGGTGGAGTATTTTCCATATCACTTGATGTTGAAGACATTTTTAATCAAATTTGGAATAAAATTTCACTCAGATTTTTTTTCCCGCGTCCACTTCTTTTTTATTTAGTCTTTAATAAGTATAAGGCAAAGATCTTGTAGCCGCAACAGCCAAATAGTATACGATACTTTTGTTCTAAACTTGTTCCATTTTTAAAAACATCATTTACATTGTCTCGATTTCGAAGTAATATTATTGGTACGAGGCTGTATGTTCAGAATGTCTTTGCTTGTGTTTTAGAATAATTTATGACGATTCGCATAATGCAACTTGTGTCGTTATGGGTATCATAATGAAACCGCTGTCAATTTCTTAATTCGAATATAACGAAACCGAAGTAGATAAACATATATTTCAGACTGTTACTACCACTATACAGGTCCATAATTCTCCTGCCATTATCCCAATTAATTTGGGGTCGGCGCAGCATGTCCTCTTCTTCCATACTTCTCTATCACTCGTCATTTCATCAGATACCTCCTTTCATGTTATATCACCCTTCACAGAGTCCATCCATCGTATCTTTGGTCTTCCTCTACTCTTATAACCATCCACATTCATACTCAAAACTTTCCTCACGACATTCTCCTCATTCCTCCGCATCACATGCCCATACCCCGATTAACGATTACCCCGCAACATTTCAGTCACCGCGGTCGCCATTTACAAGTAACTAAGATAAAATACAATCAGATAGATTTGATTAGCGATATGTCTATTAGGTTTTCTAAAATATTTCTACTCGTTTAGTTCTTAGATTATTCATTTTAATAACAATGGATAACCTTCTCAAGCATTCAAAATACACTGTGTAAATCACCTCATCACGAAGCCGTCAAGTAAGCATTCTGTACATGAAACTAAGTAACTTTACGCAAAAATTATTGCTGGGAAATGACTTTTTTTTGGGGGGTGTAAAATCATGTTTCGTGGTAGAACTCAATGTAACGCACTCAAAACATTGTGCTGATGGACGGATTGAATAGTACGGGGGTCGTGGAGGTGTTTAAAGTAAAAATCTTACATTCAAAACTTGTATTAAAAAAATACTTGTCAAAAAGTTGGAACTTTGACCCCTAATATCTCCGTAACTAGAAGGTTCCCAGGTATGGTGTAGAACAAAAAAATGATCGCAAGGACAGGGAGAACCAGTGCCTTTCAGCTTCGTTAAGACGTGTTTTACACCCTTTATTAATTAAAGTTCACGTTAATAATGGCTTAATAAAACAATCAAGATCGTCAACATCTGCCTACTTATTGCACATAAGCTTGAGGAAATTGCTTCATTTATAATCTCTGTGTTCTGTTACTCAACGCTGTAATTAAAACAAAACAGAACAGGCAAAGCTTTAAACAAGATTATGAGCAATTTATATTCATCATACTATTAGCCTTATTGTAATTTATTTGGGGTTAGCGCAGCATGTCTTTTACCGCCATTCTTCTTTGCTGAGGTTGAACCTGATCTGGCAGCACGAAATCGCACTTTTCCATCCTTTTCTATCGCTCAGAACTATAATTTCTACACAATACTGTAAATATTATGGTATAGTAAGACGCACGCAGTGGTAACAGCCTGCGAGCAGCGGTGGCCCAGTGGTAGCAGCCCCGACTTATGAGCAGTAAGCCGTGGGTTCGAACCCAAGCAGGCGCATTACTTTGTGTAATTTATTTCATCACAGCTGCTCTCAAAAACGGTGAAGGAAAACATCGTGAGGAAACCGACATGTCCTAGAACTAAAGATTCGAAGACATGTGATATCTACCAACCCGCACTGGGCCCGCGTGATGGATTACAGCCCATTCCCTCTCATAGAGAGGAGGCCTGCGTCCCAGCAGTGGAAACAATATAGGCTGATGAGGATGATGATGAAGACGCACGTTAGTTGCTGAAAAACCATTATAGGCTAGCCTGAGCTCTATAGTATTGGAACTCCGCACTATGCTAGATCCTAGGGCAGTCAGAGTGGCATGCGTCCCAGCACTGAAAACATTACTACGGTAGGTCAGCTCAGAGTCAAAGTGCGGTCTGTACATTTTGAAACAAGTGCCAATATATTTGACCCGAATCAGCGGCTATCTTCCAAGTAGAATCCCTAATACTGCTCTGTTCCGAACGAATCGACGATTCTTTTTGATTGGATGAACGGGTATCTACAAGAATGTGCAACGGAAGAATAAGTTTACAAGGGATGAATAAGTCATGTCTTATCATTCTTTTCCATTTCTACATTTTTGGAATTTTGGGAAATTATTGATGTAGAATCGATTTATCCAATACACTTCGATAATTCTTCATTCGCTGGGCATGTCTTTTTGAGTGCATCATATCGGCTTGTCGTTACAGTCAGTGGCCCGAAAGTCTGAAATCCAAAAATACCAAAGGGCATCGTATTACCCCATAGATATAATAAAGCTGTTTTTTTATAATTCTGTGTATTACCCAGTAATAACTGGGTTGTTGAGCTGGGTTGGAGAGCATAGGTGGCCCAGTGGTGGCAGCCCCGTCTTACGAGCAGAAAGCCGTGGGTTCGAAACCAGGCAGGCGTATTACTTTGTGTAATTTATTTCATCACTTCTTCATTTTCATCATTTCATCTATTCTGTAATGTAATGATATATGTAATTTTAATTTCAATTGTGTGTAATTTTAATCATGATAAGATGTAATTTCATTTTGTATATGTCTAATGAATGTTTTTAGAATAATTGCTTACCCTTTAATATGAATGTTGTGCATGCCTGTAAGTGATGTATTTACACAGCATCAAAGACTTGTAATTTTATATGAAAATTATTGTAAATATGTCGTTGGTGTGCCTTACTTAATAAATAAATAAATAAATAAATCACCGCTCTGTCCTCAAAAACGGTGAAGGAAAACATCGTGAGGAAACTGGCTTCGAAAGATTCGAAGACATGTGACATAGACTACCAACCCGTATTGGGCCCGCGTGATGGATTACAGCCCACTTCCTCTCATAGAGAGGAGGCCTATGTTTCAGCAGTGGGAACATTATAGGATGATGATTCAGCTGCTGTAAGACTCTAAGCCGAGCCCAACATAGTTGGCTAAGCAGATGATGATGACTGTAGCCTATTTTTTCCCATAACTCAAAGAAGACAGACAAAATCGGTCTCTAGACCTTCAACAATGTTATTCGTAGTACATTCAAATTAAACGTCTTTTTATTTTACTGTCGAAAAATAAGTTAAAAGATTTTCTATCGTCAAACACAGATACAATGCAAATAGAGATACTTTTTTTTGTGTTTAATTCTTATCATGTTAACAGTAAGGAACGTAGGTACAACTTGTTTTGGCAGAAACCCAGATAGCGTTAGAAAATTAGGTCCTAAATACTCACTAAGACGCATAAATAAAGACATTTTCTGTTATCTTTTCTCCAGCTAGTACCTACTTACTTCGGTACGCATCTGTAGGGTTACCATTGCGGATAAAAATCCGGACATTTGCAAAAACAAATCCGAACATTTAAGTGTGTTATTTTAACACTCTTTAACCTTTTTGTGTTTTCTAGTCGAAAGATCGGCCAAATAATCCCAGCAAAGTCCTGAGAGGACGCCAAAAAGCCAAATATATCCGAACAAATGCGAAATGATGGTAACCCTAAACGCACCTCAAACAAAGATTTACTAAACGAGTTTCTCAATCTGAGTACCTAAGCGTTCCTATCTTGAAACTGTTAGGCTGTATCGTGAGCATTCCTGTGCTCATTTTCGAGATAAAACTGATATAAAAATAAACGAGAACGTCAACGTATTTCCCAAAAGTTCGGAATCAGGATTTTCGCGTACCATCGTTACCTCGTCTATGATTGGCTAAAGAATAAAGACCCAACTGATCTTTAGCACCAAATTTTTCATTTCTGAAGCTGAATTTTACAACTATGTATGCTTCGGTTTGTTTCAGGTTTTTTTTTTTTTTTCAAAAAAAAAAATGAAAAGAGGAGTTTAACTGGGCTCTCTACTATATTAATTATTGAGTTAGGTATTCGGTAGGTATTCGTATCTCTTATAAGATTAGTTGCCTGACTTGCCTTTAAGATCACAATGATGATCATCAAATAATATACACCGTGTAAATCACCTCATCACGAAGCTGTCAACCAAGCATTCTGTACATGAAACTAAGTAACTTTACGCAAAAATTATTGCTGGGCAACGACTTTTTTTGGGGGGTTGGTAAAATCATGGTTTGTGGTAGAACTCAATGTAACGCACTCAAAACATTGTGCTGATGGACGGATTGAATAGTACGGGGGTCGTGGAGGTGTTTAAAGTAAAAATCTTACATTAATTTGTATTTAAAAAAATACTTGTCAAAAAGTTGGAACTTTGACCCCTAATATCTCCGTAACTAGAAGGTTCCCAGGTATGGTGTAGAACAAAAAAATGGTCGCAATGACAGGGAGAACCAGTGCCTTTCGGCTTCGTTAAGAGGTGTTTTACACCCTTTATTTGCTACTAGCTAGCTTACTAGCTATGCCCGTGTTATGTTCGGTAAATGACACACGGGATCGTACTAAAAGGGATAATAAAGACAGAATATTATCTAACACAATCAAAATCAATATATTTTTATTTCTCATAGGCCTACATGGGCACTTGTAAAACGTCGACAAAATGTGCACGGTTCGGCTTGGTCGTTTCCTATGGAGAAGAACCGTCAAGAAACTCCACGGTGACTCTTTTAAAATCATTTGGTTTTATAATATTTTTTGTTACAGCGTTAGTACTTAAGCCTTCTTCTGCCAAATTACATCCAGATCCATTCATTAGGTTGTTGAAGAGTTACAAACATCCATACAAGTTAAGTAGGACTTACTCGTATTAATATAATTTGAAAGTCACCCGTGCAATCCTTCTTCATATTATCGCACTCCAAAGACAGTACCATCTTCCTTCATAAACCTCCCTATTATAAAAGCCATTGTGTCTAAACGAACACGTGTGACACGGGTACTACGGAACCACGTCCATAACTATTTATTGACAGGATCTTCCTGTTCAGCTTTATAAAGTTACATTTTTATACTTTTATGTTGCTCCCTTGCCTTGTGTGGGTTGGGGTTCCTTGGAGAGACATAGTGAAACGTTTAATTTTATGATTTTTCATTACTCATACTCTGAAAGTAGATCTGAAGTTGCCTGAAGAGCGGGTTGAAAGTAATACTTTTCAGCCCTAGGGAGAATCGCTTTCATCTGACAGATGTCAAATTATTAAAAAAAAACTTGTTCTATTTTCACATTTTTATTGAAACATGTTCTAACTTTCTATGCAGCCACGATGTAAAATTGAAATAACTTAAGTTAACTATAGGATATATATTTTTAAAACACTTTATTATAATTTAGTTTTAACAGTTTTTTTTTTAAACAAAAATTTGGGCAAAATATTTACCATTTCTTCAATGATGAAAATGAAAAATTAAGGCTGAATAGCTGGCTGGCCACAGGAAAAAAACAAAACAGGCGGGAAAGCGGCAAACGGTTTTACTCATTTTTTCTTTAGCTAATTCATGTTTTTATTTTTACTTTCTTGTACTATTCGTAATGAAAAGCACAGTGTTTACCTCGGGTTAAAGACTTATTTAGTCCCTCGAACTATTGGCGCCCTCACTTCGTTCGTGCGCCAAACCCCGTCTCGGGACTAAATAAGTTACTTTCACCCCTAGGGTAACAATGTACTATTGCAGTGAGTCTAGAAAAACCGTTTTTAAAAGAACCATTTTGCTGATTGACCTGGCTTTCAATACTATTGTATTTTTAACCGTCCTCCAAAAGGAGGAGGTTCTCTATTCGACTGTATGTATTTTTTTATTTTATGTAATTTCACCGATATCTCTGCCAATGTGGACCGATTTCCTGAGGTGCTCCTATTGTCACCAAGTCGTGATCTGATGATGGGTTCCCAGGGAAATTGAGGGCAACTCTCAAATTTTATAGACACATACATTGTTTTTCATATACGCAATTCAGATATTTGTGACTGGTAATCATCATCTCATGTTGCCAAGCTGATTATGGAAGGTATAAGTCAAGATCTGAGGATGGGATCCAATGAAAAAGGCAAACATCAAATTTTATGAGCATTGTTAGAAACAGTATACTTCCAATATGGTCCCATGGTCATCAGGTCAGGATCTGATGATGAAATCCTGGAGAAATCGAGGGAAATCTCCAATTTTATAGGCACATAAAGGCATTATGCCTGATAAGTGTTATGCTGGTTGCTGAGCTGATGATAAAGGTATAAGTGTGGTCGATGGTGAAGATCTGATCCTGATCCACGCAGATATACAATGGAACTCTTTAATAATAAACAGCAAATCTTTCGTGATTGCTGATTTCTCTTAGATGTTTATTGTTTACACAATATCATAACATAACATCACGCCTGTATGCTCTGAGGGAGTATGCAGATTCCATTTTATTTGGGATATGAAAATAGACTTACTATTACCGTGAAATATATTGTTTAACAGTGTAAAATAATTGTATAGCGAATATTTTGATAGGATATTATTTTTAAAACTAGATACTTAACTAAAATAACAACAAATTATAAAAGGGCGTCAAAAAACTCCTCCTCAACGCTGTCAACTGGTAACGTGCCCAAGATACTGGCGGCGTTGCCACGTTGTATGGCAATACTTAGCCTCTGGCCAAAGTAAAACCCAGCCCTTGGGTCACGGGAAGTGTCAACTAGGCGTTTAGATATTTCCTTGAAAAGGCTGTGAGCACGCGGACCCCACGGCCCCAGAGTTTCAACCCCAAACGGCTCAAAAATATAGTTACCACAAAGGTTACTATATTTACGATATAGGATATTACAACTAAAATGGGAAAATAAAAAACTCGGTGGCAAAAAATCACAATCAATGAAACAAAATTCATTCAAAAAAATCAAAAATTCAAATTCCTCAGGCTCGGTGGAGCGATGATCTTCGCAGGGTAGCAACTGGATGAGAGTTGCCGAGAATCGGGTTAAGTGGCGAGCGATTGAAGAGGCATATGTCCAGAAGTGGACTGCGGTAGGTTGATGATGATGATGATGAAACAAAATTCACCGACTTCTAAAGCTAATGTTATTTTTCACATTTTTGTATTATTGAAGTCGGTTTTCAAAAAAGATTTTTTCTTTAAAACTGTATCTGGCTTTGATGTTTATGTAGTTTCTAGCCAGACAAAATATTGTACTCCTCACTATTTATTCTAGCATCAAGCGCTCAAAATACTTATTATTAAAACATACTGAACCACCGTCCTCACAAAACGTCCTTACCACAATATTTATAGCACGTGCAGTATAAACAATCCTTGTGTTGTGTCCCGTTCCCGACACGGACCGGGGACGGCATCCGGCGACCCGGCACGGCTTATCGGTCCTGCCGCTGTCGTGTAAACACTTCTATGCTTCTGTAATACTAAGGCCGAAAATTCGGAGGTGCGTTTCTTTGGAACTGCCTATGTAACGTCACGCTGTACGCTACAAGAAAGGCTCCTCCAAAGCCTAAGGCTGCGGCCTATCTGACCACATGCTGAGTGCGACCAAAAACGTTTAGCCTTACGTCACTGACGACACAGCATTCGGCCGTTGCGACGACCAAATGCTGTCACTGCGGTCTTGCTATCACGCCACCCGCGACTGTACTCGAATTCGGGCACCCGAAGCATTTATTAGGCCGGCTCTACGCTAGACGAACCGAACACAAGCAGAGCACAAGCGGACCACAGATTTTTTTTGGCGGGAGTGCTCGGTCGAGGATTCTAAGTCAGGCTATAATAAGCGAATTCGTGGTCGGATCTTGTAAGGATCGCCTAGCGTAGACACAGCTTAAGACTGGTAATCGCAATGGAGTACGAGCTAGTTTGAATGAGGTCGAGTTTTTGAACCTTTATACGAAACGGACGAAGAGTCCGAAGACGATGAAGGCGTACTCAAACTCTTTCATTTACCTACACTTGGTCGTTTGCCCGGATTCCATAGGCAATCGAATTAGGGCAAACAAAACAAGTGTATGCGCCAAAAGACCATGAATCCGTCGGTCGTGACGTCATGGCACGCTGTCCGTAGCGTCTTTCGTTTCAAAGCGACCCCAGCCTTATCGGTCCTGCCGCGGTCATGTAGACGCTTCTGTACTTCTGTAATACGAACCCTTCCCCGATAGCCGGGCTTCCGATACGCGCTCGTAAAACGAACCGGTTGAATGGTGCTTCGTTGAACTATATTTGGAAAGAAATCTAAATGAGGGTGCGCCGTGGGGTCTGGCAAATAATATTTTGTTTTGGTGGGAGTATGAATAGATTTGCGTTGCAAGGTTCTTTTGTTTTTTTTTTTTATAACTGATGGTAAAGTCTACAATGCTGCAGGTTACAAGAACCATTTGAACACACCACCTATTTGAATATCTATGTAGTAGATGCATTCAACAGTGATGATTGCTAACAATTTAATAAAAAGCATCATCGTACACACACAACACATCGTACAAATCATTTAATGATTTCCCGAATTCCGCAGACTCAATATTGCGCACCTATAAAGTAGTGTTAATGCACCACTTTTTAAATTTAATGTTTCCTCCTTGTTTATTTGTTTCATCATACTAACTAAAAATACAGAGATACAAGGATGTTTTGGCGGTCGATACGTGGACAGTGGGGCGCTGTCATTAATTATTTAAGTTTATTTCTTTGTGAAATGCTGTAAATAAACAAGATGACGAAATAGTTCCAAATGATCGATTTGTACCTACCCATGTATTTTACGGCTGACACACATCAAAGTAAAGTGAGGCGTAATACAAAAAAAAACGAGAATTATTCCTACAAACAACCGTTCAGGAGTCGCTCACGTCTACTATTTTTGACAGGGTTTTATCCAAAAGGAAAATATACTCAAGGCCTCATGTTTTTGTATCTTGGAGTACCAAGTACAACACCGATGAAAAAAAGTGAAATTCGCAGCATTAGCTTTCGTAAGAGTCAATCTTTCACAATTTCCTTGACGACACAGTAAATCCATTATGACACCACCCGTCCTACATGGGTACTTATGAACAATGACACTTTCGCACGTTCAAATAAAGGATGATTACATGCCTTGCTGGTGACTCAGTGTCCCATTTATTTGAAGAACACCGCAAGCATTGTATGCAAATCAATTCGATATATTAGAATTCGCGAGAGATTCGTGGTAATGAGTTTTTAATAGCTGGCTTATTTTTTTTGTAATGGCTGATTTATTTCGCGAAGCAATAAATCATCCTATAAGTTCGAAACGTACGCTTCCCAAAACATATAGATGATACGTGTTTTGTTTTGACGGGTATTAACTACTTATGTATGGTTTTATTTTTCATAAATCTTGCTTGAAAATAGTATTTTTTTTAAACTCCGCCCCGATCTATGAACTTCAACTGTATCGTGGATGCGTTTACATACATTTAAACTCACATACACAAACAGCCAGATTCGGAAGCTCCGAGTCGGAACAACTACATGCAAACCATACAAATATTAAAGAAAATCTATCAATACAGGGTGCATTTACTAAAACAAAAAAAAACATGTTTAAGTATTGTTAATGTTCGCATCACCATTTGAAACCAAACATTCAAAGGTCTCGCTTACCAATAAAAAATCAGGGCGTGGAGTCCCTCCGCGCGGAAGAAGTGAAACTTCGTAATACTTACTACACGCATGCGTTCGAGTGCCACGCATTCACTCTCGTTATTTTATTGAGCTTCTAAATAATATTTTGTTGTTTTCTTGTTGTATTATTTTTATTACATAATCCTACTAATATTATAAATGCGAAAGTTTGTGAGTTTGGATGGATGTTTGTTACTCTTTCACGCAAAAACTACTGAACGGATTTGGATGAAATTTGGAACACAGATAGTTTATAACCTGGATTAACATATAAGATACTTTTTATCCCGATAGTATGCTCCCGTGGGTCAATTATCGAAATCCACGCGGGCGACGCCGCGGGCATAAGCTAGTTATTACATAAGTTTATCGAGGTTATTCTACTCATGGAAATTGAGCGAAGGCTGGTCACACCGAAGAGTCGAATGCACGACTGTTTTCACGCCGTCTTGCGTACCTAATAGAACTACGTAGTCACAAATCTTGTAATACTGCCATCTCTTAGTGAGTTTTAGAAAATATTCCCCCTCCATGGTAGCGTTAAACTTGTTGGAAGCGCATAAGAAGTTTCACTTCAAAAATTTACCACTCGCAATGAAAACGATAAGCCATTACACATCTAACAAAGTTTCTACAAAGTTTCAATGAATACTTTTGCCCAAAAAAGGTCTAATTGCCTATAAAGAGGCAGTTAGCAATACTAAGAACAACGAGCCTTTCACGAACGATGATTGTGTCCCGTAATTTCGAGTCCCGCCCGTCTATTTCAGTGCGCTATATCTATATCATATTATGGTTACATGGGGATATAACTTTATTTAGCGTTTTTTGATGACAACTATTATAATTATATTGTTGCGGCCTAGACGTTTGGCTTTTTATACTTAGGACACCCACATTTCTCTAGTCATGTTTAAGTCCCATCTTATAGGCGAGCCTATTGCAAACTGGGCACGAATCATGACTCCGTGGCTGCTAACTGAAAAAAAATGTTTTTGACCGACCTGGGAATAGAATCCAGGTCTTAATACTCAGCAGTAGCGTTTACGGCCACTCAGCAACGCCGCAGTTTGTTCATTACCATTCACAAACGACCATTGTGTCTCGATAATGCAATATGGAGTCTGGTCTCGTGAATGCCGTCTGTTTCAGAAAGCTAATAATGAGTTTTTAGTCGAACGATGTCGGGTTCGAATACTGAGAGCGCTATTATAGGATGACTGGCTTTACGTCGAGGTTTTTCCCTTTTTCATGATTTTTTAATCGAAAACTAGCAGTCCCGCGCAACTTCGTCTGCGTCACATTTTCCCCGTTTTCGCAACATTTGTCATTGCTGTTCCGCTCCTAATGGTCGTAGCGTGATAATATATAGCCTATGTCCTTCCCCAGGTTAAAATCTATCTTCTTGCCTTTCATTAATATCCGATAAGCCGTTTAGTCGTGAAAAGGTAACAAACAGAGTGACTTTCGCATTTATAATATTAGTATGGATACAGATGTCGTATGGCGTTATTGGTTTAAAATGCGCTAACACAAAGCAGGCGGTCATTTGTAGGACAAACATAAAGCAGTTCAAGTAGGTACTCGTAGATATAAAATTTGAATGAGGGCTAAAAATTAAATACCCACTGTGTCGCGGGCCTGTGAACTAGTATTACGTAGCTAGCAAAGACGACTTTTGATGTGTAAAAAAAAAACAAAATCAATCACTGTTATACTTAGTTTACCTGAAGAAAACAATTGAACAAGGAAAAAACTTCAAGTAATGACTTACTAAACTTGTGTTTGTTAAAAACGTAATCTATTATATTGATCTGGGAGACTGGGAATTTAGGAAAGGGTTTCAAATAAGTGCGAAAGGTAGAGAAGGTGCTTCTAACTAAATTGTTTGTCATCCATCACTGTTCAATTTACGCCCGGCGACCAATCAAGCTATTCAAAACCAGTTTATGTGGATCTATCATTGTATTGGAAATATACAAGCAGTTATTTTGCATCCTCGTCAAAATTCAGGAGGTTGTCACAAAAGACAAAATAATGACACATATATAAATCAATTTTAATTACGGTACCTAGTTAATTATTAATAAACGCTGATTTTTTTTGGTTGTTTGACGTTGACAGTATTTCAGAATAACCCCCTTAACGTGGTTTAAAAAAAAAAACCGAACAAACGTTTAAGATTGTTTGCGATTTACGATTACGATTGTTTGAGGATCAGACGTGCCGCGTTTAAAACAAGGGTGGTACATACTTACCGATTTTGGTAAGTAAGAACAAAAAACAACCAATTTTATTATTGATTCGGGTCGAGAATCGTTAGCATAGTTACCTCCTTGAATTTGACGGGGATGCAAAACAACACCTTGTATACAAAGCACGGCCATATTATACTGGTTATTTATAACTTGATATGTAGCCGTGTGTGTGAAAATTGGAATGGTATGTACTTGAACTCTGCAATGAATATTTGAAAACGTATTCTTCCTTTCTATTTTCGATTCCTGTTTTCAGTATTTTATTAACAAACCTGGGTTCGATTCCCGGCTCGACCAACGTGTTATTGGGTTTTCCATCAGAAATTTCAGTAGCAGGTGGCTGCTATGCCGTGCCGTGGAGATTATAGATAACATATGTGCCCGGTTGACGGCAATAAGCACGCCCCTATTACATGGGACTAAGACATAACTGGCGAAATGTGGTTTTACTATTAGGTACTACCTCTGCCTAACCCTCCGAGGATTATAGGCGTGATATTTTGTTGCTACAAAACAACTGTTTTCTGTATCTTTTGCTTTATTTAAATCTTTGTTTCCTGTTCCGCTTTTAGCTTAAGAAAAGCAAGGATTACTTTCATAGCTTCCATTTTCGTTTGTTTTAGTAAAGAAGAATAATCTTGTAGCATTGTATTTGGGTTTAAAAGTACCAAAGACCTTGGTTGACAGTTACAGAACGCCAAATCTTTGTGCCTTTTTTGTGTGTGAAAAACTTAGATAAATAAACTTGAAACAGAAAAGGACATCATACAAATCAGGGTAGTAAAAATAGCACAAAAACGGGTTGAACTCCGGGATTGCCGGCAGAAGTGAAAACTTGAATATTAACGTTGTGCATTTTTAATATTTTGGAATGGTTAGGGAATAATTTTGCACGAATTGCTTTAATTATCAGTGTAAAAGTACTATCATTTATGTGGTAAAATACAATAATCATTTATTGCGCTATCGTACACAAACATGACAATTTATATTACATTAAAAATTTAACACTTCAGAACTATGACTCAGTCTTACGAATTTTATCTCTTTGGAGAAACCGAAGGTTTTGTTTGTGCATAAGATAATTACCCAAACCCAAAGACAGATGTCATAAAGTTCAAATTCCTTCGTAACCTAGTCAATCCGTCTTACGAATTTTCCAGTTTTGGAAACCCAAACTCAATGACAGATGTCATAAAGTTCAAATTCCTTCGTAACCTAATGCCAATCCGTCTTACGAATTTTCGATCAGGCAGGACACATGATCTGACGCCAGTTTAACATTTTTTACCCACCACAAAAGTGCACAACGCCGCTAAAGAAGTTTTCACTTCAAATCCTGAACAAATAAAACTGGTAATCTACAAAGGCTTTAAGAATAGTGTCAAAAATCCATAAAGTCGGGAGGCATATTCTGGATAATAACAAAAAGCGAGCCATTTATCATTATATTTTCTGAAGACCTCGGCATATAGGCCACCGAAAGGGGCTTAGCAGGGATGTAAAAATGATTTAGTGTCTGTCTGCCTTAGCCATACGAGAAGAAAAGGCATTATTTTGCAATCTCATTCCTGATCGGTAATAGATTATCAGATTGGAATCGATCGTTGATTTTCTACGTAATGTGATTGACGTTTATGTTTTGCCGGAAGGCTTTAAGATGATAGACAATATTTTAGAATACAATATATACGTTGATTATTTTTATAGTTTATGAGCCTAAAGAGAAATCTGTTGACAGCGAAAATAACGCACTGAATGTTACGGTTTTGTCAAAATTAATGGAATTGAGATTGTGATTGTGTTACGCAATATCCCTGTCTGTGGAACCGCTATTCTGTGGAATTCACTGCCGGCTTCTCTGTTCCCTGATCATTATAATCTGGATCTCTTCCAAGTTCAAGTTAATCGGTTCCTTCTAGGCAAGCGTGCTCCAGCCTAGGCCGCATCATCTTTTCACATCAGGCGAGTTGCGGTCAAACGCAAGCCTATCTATTATATATATATGTAAAGAAAACTATAATTTCCTTTATTTAAAATTTCCCGCGCAACAAACGTCATCGCGCGACAAATGAATTTATGAAATCTATGGTAAAGATATCATAGACATGATGTCTATGATATAACCTAGAAGCGTCTTATAGCTGTAAGAAAACAATTTATAAAATAGAAAAACCATTGTTTAGGAATAGTCTAAGTTGTGATTTAGGAACAGACATTGTTATTGATAACATTAAATGTCGTTTCTTTTATTACAGGTATGTAAGGTTTTGTTACCAATCACTTATTTGATGTGAATCATAATTTAGGTTTTAATTAAACACAATAAAACTTTTATTACAGAGAAACTCAATTGTGTTTGATTGACTGTGTCGTCCAAATCACAGAAATATTGGAAAATACCTTATAAAACGACATTTATTGTCAGAAAATGGAGAAGTTAAAGTTTACGTTTCAAACAAAACCAGCAATAGACGGAAAATCAAACTATATCGCCTTAACCTCACTTGCCACACAAGATGACAAAGTTTTCCTTATTCCTGAAGAGTACCAAGCAGTATCACTGCACAAACATATACAAACCTCGAAAATCTTCGTTACTGTGAAAAATACATTAAAAAAAAGATATCAAACCCGAAGTGTTTGGATAAAAATGACAGAGGAAATAATACAGACATATGTTGATGAGGATGGAAACATGATTTTCCAGGACCAACTTCTAGAGGAAACGACCCAAGAACAAATGGCTATAGTTAGCAAAAAGTGTTCAGAAGATCCTATAGCGAAAATACTGGAAAAATTAGTTGAAGGTCAACAAAACAAAGAAAAACAAAGTATAAAAAAGTTAGCAGACAGGTTTGTGATTGAGAAATTTGACGGAAAAAATTCAAGTGCAAATCAGTGGATGGAAGTATTTGAAAAAGAATGTGAGAGGTTTGATATAGCAAAAGATGAAGAAAAAATAGAAATCTTCAGATTATTCCTAGAAAAATCATGCACTGATTGGTATTCGTCCATGATGATCAAACTGAGTTTACATTCCGAGTGGACGGAATGGAAATCAAGTTTTTTGCAAACCTATGCCAATAAAGGTTGGACAACTATTAAGTATGCTTTATCTTTCAAATATCAATCAGGATCTTTATTAGAATATGCAATTAAAAAAGAAAAACTTTTACTAGAAGTTAGAAAAACAATAGATGAAGGCACCCTAATCGATATAATTGCTGCCGGCTTACCAGATTTTATAACAGATAGGATTAACAAAGAAGAAATTGAACACACGAAGAACTTATTTAATGAACTAGGCAGATTAGAACATTTGGTTACAAGGAAAAAATTTATCAAAAAAAAAGAAGATACAAAGCCGATTAAAGAAAAATGTAGTATATGTGAAAAATTAAAGAAAGGTGTGCGCTATCATTCAGAAGATTCCTGTTGGTTTAAAACAAAAATAAATTCTGAAAAGGATAAAAAGCAAATAAAGCTCATCAACAATTCAGAATTGGAATGTGAATTGCAATGTGAAGACCAAAAAAACTAATAGTGCCGCCATTGATCAAAGTAAAATTAGTACTCAATAAAAATGTTGAAGTATTTGGGATCTACGACTCAGGGTCTAATGTCTCATTAATAAACTCAAAGTTGTTAAAGATAAATAATAAGGGAGCTAATCATTTAAACAATACTAATTTAAAAACGATTAATGGCGTTAAAAAGGCAAAAGGCATAATTACACTCGATGTAGCTATTTTTGATGTGGAAAAAAAAATGAATGTTTTTGTAATAGACAAGGAAAATTTCGACTACGATTTTCTAGTGGGACTAGATTATATAAAAGAGTTTTACCTAGTTCAAAACGAAAACTTAGAAATTAGTCAGAAAATACCTATACAAAGAAGTGAAATAGTTTCTAAGGAAACAAATAAAGCAGATATAAATTCTAAGGAAATAAAATCTGATAATTTAGTAAACTTCAATGAAGACATCACTGAAGAAAACTTCAAATTTTGTATAAATCATCTAGACTATCAAAAACAGGCAGTGATTGATGAATTAATATCGAAAAATAAATCTGTGTTTGCAAAGGACAAATATGACATAGGAAAGGTAACGGAATATGAAGCACACATTGATCTACTCATAGAAAAATATTGCAGTAAAAGGCCATATCGTTGCACAATGGAAGACAAGAAGGAGATTGAGAACCAGATTGCAAAATTATTGGAAAAAAATATAATAGAAGAATCATATAGCCCCTTTGCAGCACCAGTCACATTAGCTTATAAAAGAGATGAAAATAAAAGATCAAGATTGTGCATCGATTTTCGTGACTTAAACAAAATAGTGGTACCTCAATCACAGCCATTCCCTCTTATTGAGGACCTAATAGTAAAAACAAGAGATTGCAAGTTTTTCACCACACTGGACTTAAATTCAGCATTTTGGTCAATACCTCTGCGTGTCACAGATAGACACAAAACTGCATTTGTCACACAAGAGGGACATTATCAATGGACCTGTTTGCCCTTTGGCTTAAAAACTTCCCCAGCCATATTCCAGAGAATAATGTGTAACATAATACGGAAGCACAAGCTCGGAGAGTTCACAGTATGTTTCATTGATGACATTTTGTTATACTCAAAATCTTTTTCGGATCATATCAGACATTTGGAACAACTATTTCAAGCAATTAAAAACGAAGGGTTAAAACTAAAATTCACTAAATGCACATTTGCAGCAGACACAGTTAAATACTTGGGCCATGTAATACAGAATAATTCAGTCAGACCGCTGAAAGACAACTTAATTTCAATAAAAAATTTCCCAACTCCAAAAACCCAAAAAAATGTAAGACAATTCTTGGGAAAAATAAACTTTTATCATAAGTATGTGCCAAACATAGCAATAAAATTGGAACCCCTGCATAACCTTTTAAGGGAGTTCACTCGCCGCCTGACCGCCGCCGCGTACGGACGTGCCGCTACCTGCTCGCATTCCCGCTCGCTATCAGTGTGTGTCATCGGTTCGTCGCTTCCCAGTGTCGTGACGTCATCAGTAGTCCCTCGACTACACCCCCGAACAATTGCTGTCTTTTTATTAAGACAGCACTTGCTCATTTGCTTCGGATATTATTCCGATTTAACTTCCTTTGCCCCATCAGGGAAAAGTCCTCAGTTTCGAGGTTCTTGGTGGGAAACCTAACGGTGCCAACGAAACCGAGAGAGGGTGGTGACCCAATCCGCCCGCCTAACCCCTTCAGGGTCTAGGTGAAAAATTGGGCCCCGTCGCGTTCGCATGCGCCGCCGATATACTGTGCTAGTGTTTCCCGTTTGAACAAGTTCCTGAAAGCAAAGTTCCCTGGACTGGAGTTGGAGTTGCTACCAAGCCAGGACTCTCGGACTGTGCCTGCGGGAAGGTTGAAGCGGGTGAGTCACTGATACACAGTAAATTCCCTAAGTAATTGGTCAAGGAATTAGGTTGTTAGGCGCGCTGAGCTTCACTCAAATGTCCGCTAACTTTTAGCCGATAAAATGTCGTCCCTCGACGACACAGAAAAAGCGCTTTTGCGCTTTTTCTTGCGCGTCTTCACGACCGACCCATATTTACAGAAATATGGGTCAGAAATTGCTGCCATTCAGCAAACCACCGATACCGTCACTGACTTCAGTGACGCGCTCGAGAGCCCCTTATCACCGCCGCCTGCCGACAGAGGCTTACCGCCAGCCGTCGCCGCCGCGATTAAGGCTACTCCAAGACCCATTGTAGTGAAACCCATTGTTTCGCAAACAAAGGTCCAGTCCGCACCTGCGTCCATTGTTCCCGTTTCTGAGAACATGGACAAAGGCTCACCGCCAGCCGTCGCCGCCGCGATTCCGGCTAACCCCGGACCCATTGTTAAGCAAACAATGGATCAGTCCGCACCTGCGTCCATTGTTCCCATTTCGGAGAAAATGGACACAACTGTGCCAGTCTCCGACTCGGAATCGGTTATAGATTCCTGCTCTGCTTCCTCGTCCTCTGAAGACGACTATCAAGTCGTCGGAAAGGGCAAGAGGAAAAAGGGCAAAAACTCTCAGGCCACCATGGCCAAAAAATTAGTCGCGCTCCCTCTCATCCCCTCTCCCGAGGCCTCCCGTCCCACCTCCCCGGTCCCCGCACCAAAGTCCGCCGCTGCTCATACCAGCAGACCATCCAGCCCTAAGGCTAACTCTTCAGCCACTTCTTCAAAGAAGCTGAAGCCCCCTCCCCCGTTGTTCATTCAGGACAAAGGGAAATGGACAGACGTGTCCAAAATGTGTGTTGAGCGCCGAATTCAATACACTAGCGCAAAAAGCACCCAGCAGGGTATCAAAGTGGTAGTCCCTACGACCACCGACTTCAGGGAACTAACCCGTCAGCTGATCGGAAGGCACATAGCCTTCCATACATACTCCCTTCCAGAGGAGAAGCCCACCCGCGTGGTGATCAGGCGGATCCCGAAGGAAATCCCCACGGAGGACATCCTAAACGACCTCCAAGGCCAGGACATCCCGGTCGCAGCCGTCCACCGCCTTCATAAGGCGAGAGGTGGAGACCAGTACGATATGGTACTGGTCATCTGTGACCCAGTAGAAGGACACCACCCGATCTTCAAAGTGAAGTCGGTATGCTCCCTCACAGGCATCTCAATAGAGAAGCCTTACCGCTCAACCGTAGTAGGGCAGTGCCACCGCTGCCAGCTGTACGGACACAGCCAAGCCAACTGCCATGCGCCGCACAGATGCGTAAAGTGTTTAGGCGACCATGGTACGGCAGACTGCCCCCGTCCCAAAGACAAATCGCTATGCACGGAGCCACCGAGCTGTGTGCTTTGCGGCCAGTCGGGCCACCCGGCTAACTACCGCGGCTGCCCGAAAGCCCCCAAAGGCTCCTCCTCTAAACTGGCGAAGCGTGCAAACGCCCGCCAGCAGAGAGAAAGCCCATCGGTGAGGCTACCAACTGCACAGATGCCGGAGAGACTCAGCCCTCAGAGGCCCTCTCCCTGGACCTCGCTGAACCACCAGAGAGCCTTCCCGGCACTCGGCAAAGCAAAGTCCAGCCCCATTCTCGGGCTATTAGATGCCCCTGTCCCCACTCCCGTGGCCCAAGCGAGCGCACCGGCGCCCGCTCGTCCCGCGCCTCCCGGCCCCGCGGCCGCGGTCTCCTCTCCTAACGTAACTTTAGAAACGTTAGCAAAGTTAGTCACCCCCGAAGCAGACCGCATGGCGGCAGATCTCAGGGAGGCTAACACTGACGGTGATAAGCTTAAAATTATCATCAAGTCCCTAATCAAGTTAGGCGAAGCCTTCAGCGGCATTAATCTTTAATTTCAATGGATAATACGAGATTAACGTGTACCAAACCCCGATCCCTTAAATTAGGGTACTTTAATGCCAATGGCATTAGAGGCCAGCGTGATGAAATCGCCACCTTCCTCCGTGACCATCAAATAGATATCCTCCTCATACAGGAGACCTTCCTCAAGCCCAGTCACCGCGATCCGAGAATTGCCAACTATCGCATAGTTCGCAACGATCGGTCACGTTGCCACAAGGGCGGTACTCTAATCTATTATAGAAAGGAACTGCACTGCATCCCCTTAGATCCCCCTCCCATGGAGTCTCTGCTCGAGACTTCAGTTTGTCGACTAGGCATGACCGGTCATCAATCGATCACTATCGCCTCCGCGTACATCCCTCCCGGCGGCACGTCCGAGGAGCACACTCTGTTCACCAAAGACCTTGCCGTCCTCTTCGGCTTGAGTGACTCCGTTATCATAGCGGGCGACCTCAACGCCAAACACCCCGCCTGGAACAGCACGACGACCTCTGCCAGAGGACGTCACGTGTATAACCTGGGTGAGTCCCTCAACTTCGATCCCATCGCTCCTATGGAGCACACTCACTATCCCCACGACCCCGACCAACGTCCGGACGTTCTCGACATAGCGCTACTCAAGAATGTCAACCTTAAGTTGCATTCCATCGAGACTTTACATGAGCTTAACTCAGACCATCGACCAGTGCTCATGCACTTAGTTCCCCGCTCGGGTCCCTCTGACCTCAGCCAGCCCCCGCCGACCCAAGTGATAACCGACTGGAGGAAAGTCAGCGAAAAGCTGAAATCCACCACGTCGCCTCACCTGGAGGCCATCCCCGACCACATTGTCTCAGTCGCAGACACGACGGCCGCCATCAACTCGTTTACAGAACACGTGCAATCCGTACTAAAGGATTGCTCACGGGAAGTTCCAGCAATGAGCGATCAACGCTGGATTCTACCCGCTGACGTACGTGAACTGATAACCGAGAAGAACGCGGCCATCCGTGCCTACAGCAACTTTCCCTGCGACGCGAACAAAGCTCACATGCGTTATTTACAGCGTGCTGTAAAGAAGCGCACTAGTGAGCATCGTTCAGATCAATGGGACAAGACGCTTAGCGAGCTCGAGCCTACCCACCTAGCCTTCTGGCAGCTCCAACGCAAGTTGCGCTCCACCGAAGAGGCTTCGATGCCTCCCCTCACCCGACCCGATAAGAGCGTCGCATTCGACGATTCTGAGAAGGCCGAATGCCTAGCCGACAGCCTGGAGTCCCAGTGCTCCCCCAGCTCTCAACCAGTAGACAAGCGACATCTCGATGAGGTGAACGCATTCGTCGAACGTAAAGCCGCCCTCCCTCCCGTAGAAGACCCCGATGATCCTCTGCCTTCGGTCACAGCTGACGAAGTGCAAGACATCATTAATAAGCTTCAACCGCGGAAAGCACCCGGCTCCGACGGAATCACCAATAGGGTGTTAAAACTCCTCCCCGCTCAGCTCGTCGTGTTAATGGCGGCCATCTTCAATGGCGCCCTGAGCAACAACGCCTTTCCCCAAATATGGAAAGAGGCCACTGTCATCGGTTTCGCCAAGCCAGGCAAACCCAAGTCTGAGCCCTCAAGCTACAGACCTATCAGTCTCCTGAACGCACTCGGCAAAATCTACGAGAGACTTATTTATAAGCGACTCAAAGACTTCGCCGAGGCTAAGAGTCTCATCCCCAACGAGCAGTTCGGCTTCAGGACCGGACACTCCTGCATTCAACAGGCCCATCGCATCGTAGAACACTTGAGCGCTGGCTTCCAGCGTGGAGCGATGACGGGTGTGTTGTACTTCGACATAGCAAAGGCTTTCGACAAAGTCTGGCACAACGGCTTATTATATAAGCTGTACAAACTGGGAGTGCCGGACCGTCTCGTGCTCATCTTACGAGACTTTCTGTCGGATCGCACCTTCCGCTATCGCATCGGGAAGGCACTGTCTTCCCCCCACCCCATTAGAGCCGGAGTCCCTCAGGGCTCCGTCGTCTCTCCCCTTATCTTTACTCTGTTCACCAGTGACATCCCCAAGAGCAAGAAGGCTCAGTTAGCCCTGTTCGCGGACGACACGGCCATTTATTACACTGGCCGCAGTCACGACGCTATCTATAGCACCCTCCAAACCTCAGCCAACGTCTTAGGCGCTTGGTTCCGGAAATGGAGAATCGAGGTGAACCCCGACAAGAGCCAGGCAGTTCTTTTCTCTAAACAGCGTAAAATTAAGCCACCCGCGCTCAGCCCGATCACTATGTACGGTAAGCCTATCCCTTGGGAGAAGCAAGCCAAGTACTTAGGAGTCATACTTGACAACCACTTGTCTTTCGCGGCGCACATCAAAGCAGCTCGCGACCGAGCTGCGTTTGCTATGGGTAGGCTTCATTTCATGATTTCGGCAAAAAGCAAGTTGTCACTCAAGTGCAAGTTGCGCCTTTATACCGCGGTGATCCGCCCCATTATGACGTACGCTTGCGTCGTGTACGCTCACACCAAGCCTAAGTACATCCATAGGATGCAAGTTTTACAGAACCGGTTCTTACGTAGAGTCACGGGAGCCCCTTTTTATGTCCGCAATGACCGTCTACACGTAGACCTTAGAATGCCCACCGTCCTTCAGTTTATGAAACGTCTTTCGAAGCGTTTCTTCGATAACGCCATTAAACACCGTAATCCCCTGATTGCAGCGGCCGCCCGTTACGAACCCTCGCGCATTAGTACAGTACGCCGTCCTAGGCATACCCTTGTCACTCCAGATGATGCTATCACCCTCCTCC
The DNA here is from genome assembly GCA_963082945.1 of Cerastis leucographa. NCBI lineage: Eukaryota > Metazoa > Arthropoda > Insecta > Lepidoptera > Noctuidae > Cerastis > Cerastis leucographa. The sequence continues at coordinate 5,858,854 of OY720359.1, forward strand.
AGGAGAGTAGCAAAGAGACTAGCACTCTTAAAAAGTTCCGACTCAAACCGCCATCTTTCCGACCTCGCCGTCGAGGTCCGTCGCGACGTCCCGGTCCATGCCCTCCCCGACCCTCGCTCGAGTCAGCCCGCGATGCTGTGCCAGTAGTTTTAAATCAGCCCCTAAATAATGATACCATTCAGATCCAGCCTGTCCCCATGCAGTCTTCCCCCAGCGACGCCCTAAGCCGAGGTTCGTACCCCACAGGGGGTGCCCTTAGCGTGCAGTCGCTTAGTTTGTAAGTTTTTATGCCCTGGCTGGAGGCCTTACTCTAAAGGCACCCACAGGATAGTCCGGTTAAGCAGACGACAACCTCATAGGTTGAACTGCGAGATGCCATTCAAAAAAAAAAAAAAAAATAACCTTTTAAGAAAAGGTCAAACCTTTAACTGGACTAAAGCATGCCAAGAGTCATTTGATGAAATGAAACAAATATTATGTTCTCAACCAATATTAACAATCTTTGATCCAAACCTACCTATTCACATATACACAGATGCCAGTATACTAGGAGTGGGAGCAGTCCTAAAGCAGCCACAAAAAAACAATGAAGAAAAACCAGTAGCATTCTTTTCAAAAAAATTGAATGAGGTACAAAAAAGAAAGAAAGCTATATATCTGGAATGCCTGGCAATTAAAGAATGTGTAAAGTATTGGCAGCATCTGTTAATAGGTAGAAAATTTACTGTCTTTTCAGATCACAAGCCATTGGAGAATATGAACATAAGGTCTAGAACAGATGAAGAATTAGGCGAACTAACATACTACTTATCACAATATGATTTACAAATTAAATATTCTCCAGGAAGATACAACATCGAAGCTGATTGCCTAAGCAGAAACCCAGTCCTGGAACCAAATGAAAACCAAGAGGAACAGTTAAAAGTAGTCAACACAATAACACTAGAAGATATCTTGCAAGATCAAGGTAAAAATGAATATATACAGTGCAGAAAAGACAAGTTAATGAAAAAAAACAATGTTTACTATAAGAAAGTTAAGAAAAAAGAAAAAATAATAATATCAGAGAAATTCAGCATAGAATTAATGAAATCAGTACATACAGAACTAGGTCACATAGGAATTAAACAGATGCAAAGAATGATAAGTTCAGTGTATACAGCAGAAAACATGACGAAAAATATAAAAAGAACCTGTGAGAATTGTATAGTATGTATAAAGAACAAATCAAGAGGACAAAATAAATATGGATTAATGTCCCACTTGGGTCCCGCCACAAAACCATTTCAGATATGCTCTATTGATACCATTGGGGGCTTCGGAGGTTCCAGATCAACAAAGAGATACTTGCACCTGCTATCAGATCATTTCACTAGGTATGCATATATTTTGACATCAAGTACTCAAAATGCAAATGATTTCATCAAACTGATAAAAAACTGTGCAGAAACTGATGACATTGACTTGATACTCTCAGACCAATACCCAGGTATCAATTCAAAGGAATTCAAGAGATTTTTGGATGAAAAGAATATTCCAATAATTTTTACATCAGTGAACTCTCCTTTTTCAAATGGCTTAAACGAGAGACTAAACCAAACATTGGTCAATAAAATCAGATGCAAGATAAACGAACATGACACAAAAAAAGCATGGACAACAATAGCACACAGCAGTGTAAAAGAATACAATGAAACGGAGCACACTGTTACTGGATATGCTCCAAAGTACCTTCTTTATGGCACAGATGTAACGATTTTACCAAATGAGCTGAAACTGAAAAAAACCGAGTATGATTTGATCCAGGCCAGGGAAAAAGCACTGGAAAATACAATCAGATCACATAATTATAACAAGAAAATTTACGATAAAAATCGAAGACATATAGACTTTAAAGTTGGTGATTACGTTTTTGTAGAGAATGGAAACAAACTGAATAGGAAGAAGCTCGATGAATTGAGACTCGGACCCTACAAAATCATAGAAAAAATATCAAACTCAATTTACAAGATAAATAGTGGCCATAAGAAATCAGAGTCGAAGTTATTCCACATTTCGAAGCTAACACCAGCCCCTGCCTGCGCTTGAAGAGTATGCATTGGCAAATGCTTTGTTTTATCTTCTCTGGGAGGGGAGATGTAAAGAAAACTATAATTTCCTTTATTTAAAATTTCCCGCGCAACAAACGTCATCGCGCGACAAATGAATTTATGAAATCTATGGTAAAGATATCATAGACATGATGTCTATGATATAACCTAGAAGCGTCTTATAGCTGTAAGAAAACAATTTATAAAATAGAAAAACCATTGTTTAGGAATAGTCTAAGTTGTGATTTAGGAACAGACATTGTTATTGATAACATTAAATGTCGTTTCTTTTATTACAGGTATGTAAGGTTTTGTTACCAATCACTTATTTGATGTGAATCATAATTTAGGTTTTAATTAAACACAATAAAACTTTTATTACAGAGAAACTCAATTGTGTTTGATTGACTGTGTCGTCCAAATCACAGAAATATTGGAAAATACCTTATATATATATATAGATACTAGCTGTCCCGCGCAACTTCTTCTGCGTCATATTTTCCCCGTTTTCGCAACATTTTTCATTGCTGCTCCTCTCCTATTGGTCGTAGCGTGATGATATACATATAGCCTATGTCCTTCCCCTGGTTGAAATCTATCTTCTTGCCAAATTTCATTATAATCCGATCAGCCATTTAGTCGTAAAAAGGTAACAAACATACAAACAAACGGAGTGACTTTCGCATTTATAATATTATTAGTATGGATAAAAGAAAGTCGTGTTAGTTACACTATTTATAACTCAAGAACGGCTGAACCGATTTGCCTGAAAATGCAAATTGGTGGGGACCTCCCCACCAATTTTCAGCCAAATCGGTCGGTCGGGGGTAGGGTAGGTAGGTAGGTAGGGTAGGTAGGTAGGGTAGGGTAGGGTAGGGTAGGTAGGTAGGTAGGTAGGTAGGTAGGGTAGGTAGGTAGGGTAGGGTAGGTTAGGTAGGTAGGGTAGCAAAAAGTGCATTGCAACGCATGCCGGGTACAGCTAGTAAAGTATACCTTGCTAAATGAAACTTACCAAAACTTCAAATACCTGATGCTTTTATATACTTAAAGAACAACCAGAGAGGAAACTGCGATGTTTACTCTTAGTAATGATGAACTGTACTATAAAACTTTTTCCAGGAGCAATCCTGATGCATTTGAAGTAGCATCCAAACTTTTCCTTCATTCTCAACGTAAATGGCTAAAGTAGATAATTATTCTGTTATGTACAGAGCATTGTGAAGTTCCACAGAATACATAAATAGTCTACTAACATTTTTATTTGACAAAACTCATCTGTCATCAAAGTGTGTGACGCGGCAAACTGTGGTGTCACGTGGTTATTAGTTGAAGTGCTTCGAAAAATAAGGAGAAGAGCTCGTGGCTAAATAATAACAGCCGCACGGGTCGATCTTTAAGGGTAAGCCGTGCTTGCCGAGGTTAGTCTGTGGATGGGTGACCATAATTACATACCGAGTTTCCTCCGTGCCTCGGAAAGCTCGTTAAGCCGTTGGTCCCGGCTCATTCATTGTAGATCTCTGACAGTCGTTACGAGCAGTCAGAAGCCAAAAGTCTGACATCCAGTCTTACTAAGGGGTATCGTATTACCCAGTTACGGGGTTGTGGAGGTCAGATAGGCAGTCGCTTCATGTAAAATGCTGGACTCAGCTGCATCCGTTTAGACTGGAAGCCGACCCCAAGATAGTTTGGGAAAAGGCTACCTTGAACACAAGAAGTTTGGGGATCACTGGTCTAGTGGTTGCAAGTGCATCTGCTGACCATGTGGGCCTGACTTCGATTTCTCAGGTGAGGCAAAGTTTAAGTATTTTGCATCAGGTTTATATTTGTAACAGCCATGGCTTATGGAAATAGGTTCGCCCTCTATTACATAAGACCTAAACATAAACGGCGAAATACTAGGTACACCTCTGCTCGGCCATCAAGAAAAACAGTAGTGGTTATGCTAAGAACTTATCTTCAAGCAGTCTTCAGTCCATTTACAGAGGCTGCAGTAAAGCCCTATCAATTTTCAAAACATAGGATACCTTTTTTCTAAATGGCCAATAAAGTAAAACCTAAATTAGATCTTAAGTAATTTATGTCAAGAAAAAGGTCTTAAGTAAGTATAAAGAATTCTTGCCCCGAAGTATTTTTTCTACAATGTCTGAACCGCTCGCAGGACTTAAGACAAAATGTTGAAAGCTTTGGTATAACGTTGGTTAAGAATATGATCCGATTAGAGCTGGTATTTTTAACAATTGTGTTTGTGTCTGAGATGATTTTGTTGTGAAGGTTATTTATTTGTAACAGCACTATAAGATACAGAGATATACACGGTGTAAATCACCTCATCACGAAGCCGTCAACCAAGCATTCTGTACATGCAACTAAGTAACTTTACGCAAAAATTATTGCAGGGAAACGACTTTTTTTTGGGGGGTACTTGTATTTAAAAAAATACTTGTCAAAAAGTTGGAACTTTGACCCCTAATATCTCCGTAACTAGAAGGTTCCCAGGTATGGTGTAGAACAAAAAAATGATCGCAATGACAGGGAGAACCAGTGCCTTTCGGCTTCGTTAAGAGGTGTTTTACACCCTTTAGACACATTGTGGTTATTCTTTATTGCACACAAATTAAAAAAATACAAAAACAAGTTCAAAAAAAAAAAACATAAAGGCTAAATTTAGGAGACTTTTAAAAGACAAAAACAATGTGGCTATGCAGAAGTTATTCTGGTACTTAACTTTAGGTAACATTTATGAATAAACCCCATTATCTTTATATATCAAAGCGTAAGCGATAGAATCTACAGTTCGGCGCGAAAAGTACCTAATATTAATTAGTAGGTACTTACCCAACATTCCAAACGTGGTACACTCGGCGACACATTAAGTTATACATTTCCAGTATAACATGGCCTCGCTTTGTATAGATTGTCTGTACAATGAAAGATCCGCATAAACTGGTTTTGTATAACTTGATTGGTGGCCGTGCGTAAACTTTGGCAGAACTACGGACTACGTTCAAATTGTGGTTAATATTCAGCTCACTACACCACAATTAAACTAACCAAAAGGGACACAAATCGAAAAAATAAACTAAACAAACTTAGAATAAAGTGAAGCAGCGAATAATAATACAATAAAATTTCGCCCGCAAAACGGAAAAGGCATAAAAATTTATATTCTATATATGTACCAGTATTTATTACGGTGTGGTATACACTGCATACATCACCCATGCATGTGCCCTTTTATACAAATATGGTATATTTCATAGAGTAATAAAGGAAACTGGTTTGAAGGTTCCGTACCTAATTTGAAATCATTTGAATGTGGAAGTGAATTACCTTATGGAAGGAGATGTACTACCGAAGCAGGACTAATGCATGTGATCAAAGTGTCGTTATTTTTAAATCACTAGTCATCAGAGAGACAATCTATACATATATACAAATAAATAAAATTGAGGTGTCTGTTTGTAATATAAATAAACCGCTTTTTACTACATGCATATGAATGTATATAATGTACGGTACATATACCAAAATATATTTTTTTACAATTTTTGTCTGTTTTTTTATTTAGTTATTCGAAAACGGTACAGAGTTTTATTTTTATGCCAAACTGCCAAGCAATTTGTCGGCAGTAGGTTTTCGTGGATTTTGCACGAGTCTTTGCGAAAAATAAACACAATAATTAACTAGATTAACTCTAATTTATGTCTAAGACTGTGGGTCTATAGGCGAAGACTCTGTATGTGAATACGGAGTAGTTACCCACACAACCACAGATTCCACAACCTCAGCTAATACACTCAGCGGCATCAGCCTACGAATGTAATGTCTGTTTGTTCCGGTTAATTTCTGAAAAGGCTGGACCGATTTTGACGGGACTTTCAGTGGCAGATAGCTGATGTAATAAGGAGTAACTTTGGCTACTTCGCGGGCAAAGCTAGTAAATAATAGTATTGCCACAGAGTATTGACATGGTGTCTACCGTCACCAAATCTACAAAGTTATTATAAGGTTGCTTTGTTCCAAAATTGCAAATTTAGTTCAAGAAGCCGTTTCTTCTTCTTATCGTATCTATGTTACTTCCATTTTACACTGTTTCTGTCCCAGTAGGTAGCCATGTTTATTGCAGCGTCAGAGGCGTTATTCAGGTTTTTGAAAGTGCAGGTAAGCGGACACCTAGGACACCCCAGCAAGGGGCATAGTTTGATCCAGAGCGCCGCACTCGCATTCGGTGTTGGAGGAACAAAGATACCCCATTTTGCCAGATTATGTTTGCAGCGGCCTACTTGGGTATGCAATCGACTCAGATCTTAACATTAATGATGTAACCAAGATTTTGTAACATATTTTGATTTAAAAAAGTGTCCATGGAGTTTCTTGCCCATTCTTCTCCATAGAGATCTTCGCTTTGGAATGGTCAACTACAGTACTTCCTCAAGTTATTATGCCTAGTGACTGGGTCTGTAGCTGTGCGTTTTTTTTTTAATTTTCAAAAGTGTAATGGTGTAGTTGAAATAAATGCTTTTACTTTGGGTTTAATCACTTCGAATCTCCCAAAGGAGTTGCTATAATATAAACAGAACAGTAGCAGCAGATTTCTCATACAAACAGCTTGAAAATCTTGTAATATTTTACTTTGTCTACAATATTATGCAAGACAGGACCGGAATAATTATTCTGAATGCAGAAAACCTGACTGCGGAAAACCTCTGTGCAATATATCTTACGGGAAGGAGGAAAATAAAACGTAGCCATTAAAATCATATTGGTTATAATAAGTTACGGACCCCCAAATGTGTGGTTTCGTTTCACATTCCTCCAATAATTTTGTATTTGAAGAACAATTTGTGCGTCTGAAACGTGTTACATTACATTTATGGTTGTTTCATTTTGTTTTGCTTGTAGAGTTTTAGTAATTGTCGATACTTTAGCTATTTATTTAAAAAAAACACGCCAAACTTGGCGTGTTTTTTTTTGTTTTGCTGTTAGTCCTGTTGGTATTTACGGAATTTAGAAATATTGTGAATGGGTTAGACAAGCAGAGGTCATTTCCAAATTGACTTCAGAATTTTGATTAATCGCCATAAATAATAATCTTAACTGGATATCCTTCTTAATTGATGTAATGGGCATAATTATTATATTTCCCCTGACCTTATCCCAATTTCTTTGGGGTCAGCGCAGCTTGTCATAAAATTAATCTGACTTGAGTATTCAAAAACGACGAAGCTAAAAAGTTTAAAGTGTTTACAAAAATTAAGTTGCTGCAGAGTGTAAAATTACTGCTTTTATACGCAAATTTCGCTTGAAATATGGCAGCTATAATGAATCCCTCTTCTCTTCGCAAAATGTATTCTTATAACCTAAAACAGATGTATGTAGAATGAAAATTCTGGAGATTTATGTTTAGCGAATTAAAGTAATAAAATAATCTTGGCAACGCAACACCTGGTTATGTCATACTTTAGTAATGGGATGGTTTACTAAGAATTTGGAAAACGTGTTCTATGGTGACATAAAACCCTATTTAGGATGACTGGTAATTATTGACCGACACGTGATTATACTCATGATAACAAACAACTTCCCCAAAGAAACATTTTCTTTCTTATTCGATTTTGTCACAATAATGTTGTATTAGTTGTTTGTTATCATGAGTATAATCACGTGTCGGTCACTAATCAAACTAACTTTCAAAAGTGCCTGTAATCTTTCAAAAGTGCCTGTTATCTTTCAAAAGTGCCTGTTATCTTTCAAAAGTGCCTGTTATCTTTCAAAAGTGCCTGTTATCTTTCAAAAGTGCCTGTTATCTTTCAAAAGTGCCTGTTATCTTTCAAAAGTGCCTGTTATCTTTCAAAAGTGCCTGTTATCTTTCAAAAGTGCCTGTAATGGTCTAATTGAAATAAATGCTTTGACTTTGACTTTAATTACCAGTCATCCTAAATACGACGGCACGGTTGGCGCAGTGGTTGAGCGATCGACTGCTGCGCTGCGTGTCGCGGGTTCGATCCCCGCACGGAACAAATATTTTTTGGCCTACAGATAGTTGTTCCGGGTCTGGCTGTTTGTGTATGTGAGTTTAAATGTTCGTAAACGCACCCACGATACAGGAGAAATTCTATGTGTGGGGCAACGTTTTTCAAAGAAAACAAAATAGGGTCAATTTAAATCCGTAGAAAATTCGCGCGCCTTTGGCCTATCAGCTTGTGATAAAAGTAAATGACAACGACAAAAAAAAAACTTTAAAAAAGTTGTTTGCTATCATGAGTCTTATCACGTGTTTAAGTATCGGTCACTTATTACACACAGTCACCCTATATACGCCAGTATAGACGTTTGCCAGCAGTGGGACAATGTAGGCTAAGGAAAAAAAAAAGGTGGTTATATCATCTTTATCTCACTTTTCCCATGTTACTTTGCGTCGACGCAACACATTTTTTTTCCATTCTGCCCTGTCATTCATCATTCTATGGTATGACGGATGACATAATCGTGTGATAATAAAAATGCTAACAGAACGAAGGAGCCTGGGACTCACGACACAGGGAATCCTAGTGTGAGTTTCAGGACATTGAATCTACTTTTCTAAACAATAAATTATTCATATTCTTAATAGAGCGACTAATACTTTACCAAATACACTGGAATTTTGCAAATAACATCAGGCCTGTAATGCCCGAGTATACCGACTTTCCACCAGATATGTCTAAGTGCCATGTCGTAGGGGGCGAGCCTATTGGCATCAACCGGGCACAAATCCAGACTACTACTGAGAAATTCGCAATAGGTTACACTTCGCCCAACCTGAGAATCGAACCCAGGAACTCACGCTCAGCAGCGGCTTTTGCTACCACTAGACCAACGAGTCAGTATTTTTTGCAAATCTCAGTGGAAAACAAACGTTAACAATTTGTTTTTTTTTTTAACATCCACACAATAGCATCTCCTTTCAAATTTTTTTTTTTTTTGTGATTTGGTTTTTATTTATTATATTTTACAAATTAATATTATTTTTAAAACTAGATAACTAAAACTAAAATAACAACAAATTATAAAAGGGCGTCAAAAAACTCCTCAACGCTGTCAACTGGTAACGTGCCCAAGAGACTGGCGGCATTGCCACGTTGTATGGCAATACTTAGCCTAATTTGTTGAATTTGCGCTCACCGTACTTTGGTCTTGTAAAAACGTCTACACTAAGGTGAGTGAAGTCGAAAAACAATAAAATAATAAACGAATTGTCAATGAAACAGAAATATGGCCATCTTTCACCGGTCAGGTGAATCTAACGATCTAAATCTTTACGTTATGGCGTAAGTGGATGCTCTCATTTTGCTCTCCTATGGACCCTCCGGATATTGCAGGTTATTTCATGGGAAAGGTTTTTCTATCAATTGAATAAGCAATTTTATTGGATTCGGGAAACAACAGGAAGGAAAAATTCTTGACTGAAATCTTTGTTATTGTCTTGGTGGAGAAAAAAGTGGACTCCATTAACAAAACCACAATCATATATTCCACGATTCGTGTTAACCGCTATCATAAAGGAAATTAAAGCTCTTTCCAATACTTTTATTTCAAATTGTATGTGATTTACCTTTTCGTGTCCTGCGAATCCTGCTGTCTGCATTAATCAGAAACTGATGGACGATACTAAAAACGCCAACCTCGTACCCATATCCTTTTTTTATTTATTTTTTTTAAGTGGTGAAAAATGCCGCATACCGCGCCGTCCAGGGAGACGGTTTTGTTATGTGGGGCTTGCACCCACAAAGCACCACTGTGAGCCTACTGTTGCCTTGGTGGATGGGCGACGAGAACTGCTACGCATGACATTCGCGACCCATCCCGCACAGCTCGCCTCCGGGCACCATACTCCTATGGCGATGTCCGGGCTCACCTGACACATCGCAGCGCTAGCGAGTGCCGTGTGTCCGTGTGTGGCCGAGGGCAATGTGACAGCGATAGACTCCCCAATTTAACGCCCGCTGGCACCTCCTAGGGCGGCATCAGGTCGCCATGGCGCCTCCTCCGCCGCCCTGTCCTCCTGCGACGAATCGCGTCAGCGAGGGCGTCTTCCTCCCTGACGCGCTCCGCCGCTTCCTTCTGCGAGATGACGTGCTCGCAGAAAGATGCTCCAGCCTCCCATGCCCTCCCACTTTCGACCATAGCCTTGGCCACAGCCGGCAGGGAGAGGTCTGCCACTTTGTGTAGATATTTGCCTAAGCAGCCATGCCCGGACAACACCACCCTGACAACCTGCACTAAACCCAAATCCTCGACCAACTCAATTTATATTGCCTTCGATACGCTAAGAATAAGAACCAATTTTTGTCAAATGTATTTATATTTACAGAATATGTTATATGTTTGCGAAATCCTATAGAACAAAAACGTCGCACATGGTGTTCCTTGAGCCCCAAGACGCGCCTAGCCATTCCGAACTGTGTTACATTTTATGTGTTCCCCTAACCCACTTCAATGGGGCATACAGCGACAATATAAATATTTTAATAACTTTTACATTGTACTGTGCCAGATGTGGGTTCAATACAATGTCGGCACAATGCAACGTTGTTTTATTCATACATTCTTGTGTTTTGACTGCTAAGGAGGCCGGTTTTCGTGCAGTAAAGTGTGCTTACTTGTAAACGGTTTGAGGAAAGACTCGAGCTGTAGCGAGACAGTGTTTTTTTACGCAACTCATTCATTCCACCTGCTGGTTATGAACTACCTTGGTTAACCTGGAAATCCTGCAGGACTTGCCCTAGAATTTCAATGTGGTATTTTTCTGCACGTTACGGGAACTGATAGGTACACGCCACTGAAGATGCTGAACACGTCGCTGAATTTTATACTTACTCAATTAAGATTGCCATCGACACGCTTAAAAGTGAAGTGGGTGGGTGCCCATCATTACATACCGAGTTTCCTCCGTGCCTCAGAAAGCTCGTTAAGCCGTTGGTACTGGCTGTCATTTGTAGATTTTTAACAGTCATTACGAGTAGTCAGAAGCCAAAAGTCTGACATCTAGTCTTATCAAGGGATATCGTATTACTCAGTTACTGGGTTGTGGAGGCCAGATAGGCAGTCGCTCCATGTACAATACTGGTATTCAGCTGTATCTGGTACGACTGGAAGCCGACCCCAACATATCTGGAAAAGGCTAGGCAGATGATGACGCTACGAAGAAAAACAGTACAGACGTGAATGAACACGTACGAGTGGAAGAATGGGGATAGTCTAGTTACTTGATTGGTCTTACAAATATATCGGGAAGATTATAAATAGGCGTAAAAACAAACAACGGATTCACACGTGTATTCCAAAGGTTAAACTTTGGAATGAGGGCAAAACTACGCTGTATTTTAAAATAGATGAATTTACGTTCAGTGTTATTCGGAAATTTGAGATATTTTTATGGTTCTTTATCCTGTACAGTGGAGAGTCAAGACTAAAAAACCAGCCAAGTGCGAGTCAGACTCGCGCACGAAGGGTTCCGTACCATTGTTTATAAAACAAGCAAATAAATATATTTTTGTATGGGAGCCCCCTTAAATATTTATTTTATTCTGTTTTTAGTATTTGTTGTTTTGTTATTTGCGGCAGCAGAAATACATAAGAATTTCAACTGAAATTCTTATGTATTTATTAGACTTTAATAGAACTTTCAACTGGCCAACTATCACGTTTCATGAGATACAGCCTGGTGACAGACGGACGGACGGACAGCGTAGTCTCCGTAATAGGGTCCCGTTGGACCCTTTGGGTACGGAACCCTAAAAAGATGTAAGTAAGCTTTTCTAAAAGCGGAACGACACACTCGCGCAAGATTATGCGGCGGAAATTCTTGCCTGTTGGCCTAGTCAATTGTTAGTTACTAGGTAAATATTAAGTGCAAAATGAGTAATTTTGTAATCGTTCGCCGGCCACCAATTAAGCCATACAAATCCAGCTTATGCATCCGCATAAGCTTGATTTGTATCTCTCATTGTATTGGAAATTTCTACAAAGCGAGGCCATGTTATACTGGAAATGTATATCTTGACTAGCTGTCGTCTGTGTCACATTTTCCCCGTTTTCGCAAGATTTTTCATTGCTTCTCCGGCCCTTTCTTCCCAGGTTGAAATCTATCTTCTTGCCAAATTTCATTAAGATCCGATCAGCCGTTTAGTCGTGAAAAGGTAACAAACAAACAAACAGTGACTTTCGCATTTATAATATTAGTATGGATATAGTATGGAAGTACGGATGTGTAGCCGTGTGTACGAATTTACGTTACATTTACTTCGCAAATTGGTTCAACACCAGTGATGATGTGTCATACTTACCTACTTATCATGTCATAAACTGAAGTGGTACTGGGCTGGCCACGTCTGCCGCATGCCCAATGAGCTTTGGGCCAAAGTATCCACTTTGTGGAGTCCAGCCAGAAAGCTTCGCAGCAAGTAGCGGGACGAGCTGGACGTATAACCAACGACCTGTGGTCCATTTTAGCCCTGGAGTGGCCTTCGCCCAGCAGTGGGATGACACAGGCAAGATATCAGTATATCAAACATGAACTCATTGCCGCCATTTATTTTAGCAGATGTGTTGCTAATTCTTCCAAAAATGGTCCGTAAAATTGTATGGAAATCCGACAAGAACCCAAAAACCGAGATAAAGAACTTGCAAGTTAAAGTTGGAACAATACTAAAACCTAATAACCCCGTGTATCTCGCACTTCACAGTTTTATTATCCTTCATATTCTATGCATCTTTAACGTCTCGACGACGTATAAATGCGTCATTTACGACTATTATATCAGTGTGATGTTTCTTAATAAGGCGACTGTCCCACCGCAGGCGAGAAGCAACTATCTCTCAACTGCTTTCTCACTCAAGACACGCACAAAAGAGTGTAGGTCCCGTGTCAGTAAAAGAGATGCGTATATTATTGGGTTTCGTGGTTAAATAATACCAACCGGACAGGTCTTCATGGTTAAGCAACGCTAGCTGAGGCTGGTCTGTTGATGGGTCTAACATATTGAGACTTCTCCGTGTCTCGGGAAGCCTGCTAAGCCAATGGGTACCGGCCGTCGTTCCAGATCTTTGACAGTCGCTACCTACGGGAGGCAAATTAGGAAAGTCGGGAAAACCAGTAACCAAGGGGTATCGTTTTACCCAGATCCTGGGTTCTGGAGGTCAGATTGGCAGTCACTTCATGGATAATACTGGTACTCAGCTGCATCTAATTGGACTAGAAACCGAACGTTACGTATAGTTGGGAAAAAGCTAAGTAGATAATGATGATGGCTGACTGTTCACACCACTGGTGACTCTGTCAAACAAACAACTCGTTTATAGTTAGCTCTACTCGCTTCTCGCTTATCGCTGACGGTGGGACTGTAGCCTTATGGAGGCAGGAAGCGTCGCATGTCTTCGCACACATTAAGTCGATACTTAACGACAATGATGTTGATGACACTGGAGAGCTTAATGAGGAGATGGTGTCTTGTATTGTCAACGGCTGCTGTAATGTTGATCGTAAAACCCAGACTTAGAGGCAAGTACGTAACCGACAGTGCAATCTTCATCATCATCTGCTTAGCTTTTTCCTAAACTATCTTGGTGTTGGCTTCGGCAGTCTAACCGGATGCAGCTAAGTGCCATTATTTTACATGAAGCGACTGCCTATCTGACCTCCATAACTCAGTAACAGGTAAGACTGGATGTCAGACTTTTGGCTCCTGACTACTCGTAATGACTGTCAAAGATCTACAAATGATAGCCGCGACCAACGGCTTGACGTGCTTTCCGAGGCATAGAGGAAACTCGGTATGTAATTATGGTCAGCCATCCTCGGACCAACCTCTGCAAGCACGGCTTGACCTTAAAGATCGACCCGTGCGGCTGTTATAAGAGTGCAATCTTCATATGACTCTTTTTGAACTGACATGATCAGTGGCTCGAAAGTCTGTCAACCAGTCTTACCAAGGGGTATCGTATTATGAGTAATACGATTAGACTTGGTAAGACTGCGCCCTTGGTAAGACCGATCGGGTACTAAATGGTTGGGTTTGGAGGTCAGATAGGCACTCGGTCCATGTGAAATACTGGTATACTGCTGCGAAAAGGCTAGGCAGATGATGATGTTTGTAAATGCGCCCATGATACAGGAGAAATTTCTTGCGTGGACAAGGTATAAAAAAATAAATTAAACATTTGTGGTTTTTTAACCTGTCAACGGCTTTGTCTGTTCAACGTAACTCTTGGACATGTTTTAAATGTTATGCCATAAACCACTACTTTAATAAAAAACAAAATAGTGCGTGGAGTCCCTTCGCGCGGAAGAAGTGAAACTTCGTAATACTACACGCAAAAAGTTATCGAGATTATTATACGCATGGAAATTGAGCGAAGGCTGGTCACACCGAAGAGTCGAATGCATGACTGTTTGCACGCCATCTTGCGTACCTAGTAGAACTACGTAGTCACAAATCTTGTAATACTGCCATCTCTTAGTGAGTTTCAGGAAACTATTCCCCTTCTATGGTAGGGTTAAACTTGTTGGAAGTCGCATAAGATGTTTCACTTCAATAAAACTGAGTTGTTTCACTAAGAAGTGGCGAAGGGCGGGCGTTTTGGGGGACTGTCTCATGTGATTTTGACGTTCAAAAAGTGCTGATTATCAGCCTAGTTTGAATAAATGAATTTTGATTTTGATTTTACCAAACATGGCAATGTTACAATTTATATGGCTCTGAAATCTGGTACTGATAAAATCAAAAGCACAAGTAGTAAAATGTAGTAAATTACTACGTTCAACATTCTGACCACTTTATTCGGCTAACAATGACAATGACCAACAAAAAAAAAATTTGGAGGAAATATTTACATTTAGTTACTAGTATAAAATGACACGTTAATTACTAATTTATTTTGCCAACAAAATTGTCTGCAAACTAGTTGATATCGTTATCAACTATGATTTATAATTTAATGCAGATTGGTTCACAGCGATACCGTCTACATTCCATTATTCTGGATGTAAATCAGAGTTGGAACTACGAGTAGGTTTAATTAAAATTTATTATGCAGCTGATACGTCAATTTTGGGATTATTTTGATTTTAGGAATGTAGGGAACGAAAAGTCACTGAATGAACTGGTCGTTTAATCATACTAATATTATAAAGCTGAAGAGTTTGTTTGTTTTTTTTGCTTGAACACGCTAATCTCAAGAACTTCTGAAGAATATATCATCAAGCTACGACCAATAGGAGCGGAGCAGCAATTAAACATGTTACGAAAACGGGGAAAATGTGACGCAGACGAAGTTGCGCGGGACAGCTTGTGAAATAATATAGACGTTTAATGTCGTAAAAATTATCTTCTTTTGTCATCGTATCTGACAACGCGGCGAAGACTATATTATAGCTGAAGGTGTTAAACGCAAAGAAAGATCAAGTTAATATTTTGTCCAGTCATCTTTGCCCGCAACCACCCAACGCTGTGAGTTGGGGACAAAGATCACCACTAACAAGACAAACGAGGCGGTGATTAAATAAACTACAAAATCTAACACCAGGCTGATCAGCCGTGTATCACATTAAATACTGTCTTTACTAAATCAACTTGCCACTAAATACCAAAACTAAGCACTTCGTAGTTTAATACAATAATAGTCCTAACAACTTACCTGAAATTCCCCACACGGCAGTTCCCAAGTGCTATGACGCAACAGTTGCATCTAAAACGTCGGAAACAATCGATTTGCGGCACAGAGGGGATGCTGTGGACATTAGGACGTTTGAACAGAACCGAGCCCACATGGGAGATGGCCGGGGTCATTGGAGCGAGAGCAAATACGTAGCCCGTATAGGTTGAGATAGACATTCCTTGCATTACGGGTGTATTGCCGAATGCAAAGCGATTCCTACCTTCGGTTAATGGTTGTTCGGTTATGTATATCAGTTGTACTAGCTTGTGCTATACACGGTGGAGTTGAGAGGTGGGGTTGTAAAGACCACAAAGGTACCTTAACCGTAGTAGCTGCAGGAAAATGTTCTTGGAGACAAACTGCATTCGCATGTATTGGAAAAATATTTACAGTCCGCCAGAAAATGGGCAGATATGACAAAATCTTTTTTTTTAAATATCAGTCAATCCTTTGCCTTATAATAAGGATCAAAAAACTCTATGGGACCACCTGAAGTTTGAGGTCTAGAAAAGAAAGAAATCGCAAAAAAAGACCCACACGTAGGAAGAATCTCTACTTACTTTTAGATGATAGATAGACTGGACAAACAAAAAACCGACTTCAAAAACACAAATAGTGGTAAATAACTTTTAGCTCCAGAAGTCGGTGACTTCTGTTTCATTCGGATTTTCATCAGATCCTGACTTATACCTTCCATCACCAGCTCAGCAACATGAGATGATGATTACCAGCACAAAAATCTGAATTGCGTTAGAAAGTATATGAAAAACATTGAATGTGTGTACTAAATTTCCCTAGGATCCCATGATCAGCTTCTGACATGGTGTCAATGGGAACACTTCAGGAAAATAGAGTATCGCAAAAAAAAGAATTTTGAAAATCGGTCCACAATTGGCGGAGAAATCGGTGAACAACATAAAAAAAATACAAACAGTCGAATTGAGAACCTCCTCCTTTTTGGAAGTCGGTTAAAAATGGTTTAAAAAAGTTCTGTAGGTTTCTCGTTTAATGTAGAACTTACTTAAGTCATCATATTTATATCATAAAGGGTGTAAAACACCTCTTAACGAAGCCGAAAGGCACTGGTTCTCCCTGTCATTGCGATCATTTTTTTGTTCTACACCATACCTGGGAACCTTCTAGTTACGGAGATATTAGGGGTCAAAGTTCCAACTTTTTGACAAGTATTTTTTTAAATACGAAGTTTTAATGTAAGATTTTTACTTTAAACACCTTCACGACCCCCGTACTGTTCAATCCGTCCATCAGCACAATGTTTTGAGTGGCGTTACATTGAGTTCTACCACAAAACATGATTTTACACCCCCCAAAAAAAAGTCGTTTCCCAGCAATAATTTTTGCGTAAAGTTACTTAGTTTCATGTACAGAATGCTTGGTTGACGGCTTCGTGATGAGGTGATTTACACGGTGTATAGCCCAAAGCCCAATCTTTCATCTTGTTCGATCTTTCCAGGACCAGATATCAGTGCATGCAACCTATTTAATTAAATCCCCATCTCTAACATTTGGTAACGTCAACTGATTAGCAAGTCGATTGACGTCAACGGTACTATGATCCGATCAGGATATTTACTCGTATCGAAACTATCGGCACCCGGGTAGAATAGCAATTGATTAACCCGCTAGCTTGATAGAAAAGTTAGGGAATACACCCTGAACGTTCACTGCTTTACAATAGGTTGGTTCTCTTTGGACAAAAAAAACATAACATCACGCCTGTAATCCCAGAACGGTTGGGCAGAGGTGTTCCTAATATTACCTCCACATATCGACAGTTATGTTTTTAAGAGGGGACTCTAGCCCCGAGGAATTTGAAGAATAGGTATTTGAAGAAACTATTGCCGTCGCGCTGCGCCCGACCAAGCCCCCGTAAAGTGCGAAAGGGACAACTGCAGCTCAGGCTGATTTTACCTACAAAAATCTTGACCAAAACCCGTTTTGTATTCTGCTGTTTGCTTCTTCAAAACTAAACTGATCTAAATAATTCTAATATAAAAATTTGGAGGAAAAGTATATCTTCTATTATTTTCTTTTTAGTTAACCGCTGTAATGTCCAGGTGACTATAGTTACCCAATAATTTTTCCGGTCAAGTGTCCAGGTAACCATAGTTACCCATTTGTAGTGCGTTCGAATTGTTCCAAAAAAACGTTCTAAAAAATGTCAGCTGTCGAGAATATCAGGACAAATTTATTCTCTGTGTTGCTCTATTAAATTACGCGTCAAACGCTCAAAACCCGAGTGTCCAAGTCGGCATATTTGTTGAGAAATAAAATGTCAAACTTCAATTTCTCAGTGTCAAATTTTATTGCTCTGACTCAAAGTGATCGCCGACTTTAAAATGTAAGTATAATTTTATTTGTAACCCAATACATATAGTGTATTATATCAAAATAAACCTCAATATCCAAGCTTTACAATTAACTATAAATATCGTAGGTTCAAAGTATGTTGAAACGATAATATTAAAATGAAAATGTGAAAAAAATCCGCCATGTTGACCGTGGTGATTTTCGTAAAGTTTTTTATTTGTTTTTAATGGATTTATTGCGAAAATCGTTAATATAATGCTCGTAATATGGAAATTAGTTCATAATTAGTATTTACACACAATAAAACAGTAAAATACAACGAAATTTTGCAATATTTTATGTGTTAAAAATTTTGTTCCCCAAGCAATTTTTAGAACATTTTTAAAAACCAGATTTAACGGTTTTTACCTGTGTATTTACACAAATACGATAAATAAGGCTGTTTTACTACTCATAAAAAACTGCGTTTTGGTTTGCCTAACTACGTCGAACGAAAAAGGAAGGTTATGATTTTTGTTCTTGTATTTGGTGTTTTGTTATCCTCTGTATTGTCTGGGTAGCCACAGCTACCCAATAATAATAATTTCAATGATTTTCGAAATGGAATTACAGACTCCAGCAGGTCAGGCTACCTGAAACTCAAATTTTCTTTCAGTTCTTCAGACTTGTGTGTGGCCCTGTGTGTGTGCATATGTATCTTTAAAAATAAACTATAGAATCTATGTCTATGTTTTAGGTCTCATGATGAAAGCCGTGATTTGGGGCAGGCGTTAGATGAAGCACCAGCCCGGGGACCGGGGTGTTGTAGAAAGAGTGGTGAGGGAGAGGCATAGGTGGATGCGCAGCCGTATGTATCTTATTCAGTGTGTTTTTAAGATAATTAATATGTGCAAGTTAGTATGTTTAATGTCGTTATGTTTTAATGTTGCATATAATTTTTGGCAGTGCCGTTCTGGAGGATCCGCTCGCTCCAGTTAGGGCTTCTTACACCGGGTGAATGCACTCTCAGCTGAAGCCTGGCAGGAGCTTAAGGAGTGGAAGCAGCGCGCTCAGCTTGAGCTGATGCTTATGCCCGATGTCAAACCGCGCAAGCGGGCAACATGGTAATTTATTTTTTTCTTTATTGTCCAGCTATTCGCTGAATCCTAGCTGCAAAGAAGTTTGTCAGTTTTTTTTTGTTTAACGGACAACCATCTCCTGAACGGTAGCCATGTATTATGGCTGCTGCTAGCCCACCGGTAGCCGAAGGTATACTTTAGACGCCCAGGCTGTCCCATTCTTCTAGTAAAATAGTTTTTTAACTGTATCATCCTTAGTAACTTACGTCTTGATTGTTATAGATCTCCCCGCCATCGCCAACATAGAGTTTGTGCCATAATAAGACTTTGTAAGAATGAGGTTATAATACAAGTTTGTTTGTTACAGCTGATGAAGCTGGAGCTCCAGTTACAGCAGATGAGCCAGCCCCAGGCTGCTCTCACTGGCCTAGCCAGGTGTCTCAAAGCGGTCAAGTCTCAACCTACCTACCATACCCTACCCTACCTACCTACCTATCCTACCCTACCTACCTACACTACCATACCCTACCTACCTACACTACCCTACCCTACCCTACCCTACCTACCTACCTACCTACCTACCTACCTACCTACCCTGCATACCAATTGAAATTGAAATGCAATCTTTGTCTACCTGGACGTTTCGGTGTAAAATTATTGGGTAGCCGTGGTTACCCGGACATTTAAGCGGAAAAAATATTGGGTAACCATGGTTACGCGGACATTACAGCATTCCATTTTCAATACCTACTTTGTTGTAAAATATTAAATAAATACAATATCCCATCAGTGTCTCATTTCAACACAAATCACAACATGAAATTCAATCCCTTTGTAAACTAGCCTTAGGCGGCCATCTTTCACGCACACATACACACGCTCACGCACACATACGCAGGCCGCCGCCGGCATCGAATCAATGAGGGAAAGGGTCTATTGTTTTGGTTCATTGTGCTACTCAGAACATTCCAAGTAAGGACATATGGGTATCAAAAAAAAGGTTATATAGTCTAGTTTCATTATAAATAGGTTTTATTGACACAAACTACAAAATTATTGGTAAAAACTTAGTAAGAACAAATATTTTACTGATATTCAACACATATTCTCAAGTTTACATTTTTTTCTAAGTAATTCTCTCGAGTTGTTGGATATAGTTTTAGCATATGTAGATTCCGTATAGTTTCAGCTATACACCGTATTTTTTATATTGGTGTAGCTGCAGTAGTTTACGAGATAATAAGCTTTAAATGGGAAGCTGCCCGGGGGCGCTTGCGCAGCAAAGTTTCCGAGTGGGCGTGGACATGCGCAACGGGTAACTATAGTCACCTGGACATTACAACGGACATTTAAACTTATCTAATTTGTCTGATAGTCGTCTGAACATGGCGGTAAAAACGGGCTTTTTTTTGGGGTTTTTGGATTGTGATAATTCTTTCAGTTATTATGTTTTGAAAGGAAATGATAGGAGCATGCATGTGACCTAGATTTTTTGAAAAAAAATCATTGCTCTAGAGCAATGATTTTTTTTAAAAAAAAACATTGCTCTAGACTCTAGAGTCTAGAGCAATGATTTTTTTCTGTCTAGAGTCTAGACGCATTATCCACGAAGAAAATAACGGAATACGTTTGTATGGAGAAAGGCCCAATAGAGTCCCCTCTTAAGTCCCATGTCATAGAGGGCGAGCCTATTGCCATCAACCGGGCATAAATCCAGACTGCCCGTGCTGCTTCTTACGAATTCTTATTGGAAAACCCAATAATACTTTGCTTGACCTGGGAATCGACCCCGGACCTCATGCTGAGCGTGCGTGCTTGCGACCACGAGACCAGCTAGGCAGTCACAAAAATGTAGAAGAAAATGTCAGACTGGCATATACAAGGTGTTGTTTTGCATCCTCGTCAAATTTCAGGAGGTGCTCACAAAAGAAATAAATAATCAATTAAAATTACGGTACCAAGTTAATTATTAATAAACGCTGCTTTTTTGTTGTTTAAATTTGTCAGTATTTCAGAATAACCCTCTTAACGTGGTTTAGGGAATTATAAATTATCAATAAACGTTTGAGATTGTTTGTATGTGTGAAAGCACGGTATTAGGGCGAGTATCAGACGGGCAGCGTTTAAAACACGGGTGGTTCACACTTACCGATTTCAGTAAATAAGAAAAGAAAAAAACCTTCTCATTTTATTATTGATTCGGGTCGAAAATCATTAGCATAGTTACCGAGAGTTGAATTTGACGAGGATGCAAAACAAAAGCTTGTTTTTATAATATGCTCGAATGGGTAAGCAACGCTTGTCGAGGTTGGTCCGTGGATGGGTGACTGCTCGTTACCTGTCGACTCCTCGATGCCTCTAAGAGCAGTAGCTAGGAGCCTTTGTAAGTAAGTATGGTGTTACCCAGTAGCTGGTTAGTTAGGTACTCGCTTAATGCGATTGGTACTCAGCTGTATCCCGGAAGGCTCTGCCGACCCAAACATAAATAAGACATGGCTACTTAGATGATATATACCCTCCCCGACTCTCCCCGAACCCGCGTTGCTGTGCCAGTAGTTTTAAATCAGCCGCTAAATAATGATATCATTTAGATCCAGCCTGTCCAAATTGCTGTCCACCCCCAGCGACGCCCTAAGCCGAGGCTCGTACCCCACAGGGCGTAGTCGCTTAGTTTGTAAGTAGTTTTATGCCCTGGCTGGAGACATTACACTCAAGGCACCCCAGGATTGGCCAGGATAGTCCAGTTAAGCAGACGACAACCTCTTATGTTGAACTGCGAGATGCCATACCCAAACCAAAAAACAAATAGATTATATATTTAAATAATAATGTCTTAAATTACCTATTGCCTCATACTACTTACTTTATAATTACCTTATTTTTATGGATTTAAGAAAACTTGTATTTAATTATTTTTTGTTTTTATTTTTTTTATTGCATTATGTAAAGCTTTAAGAATGTCATTCAGTCAGGCTACTTACATCATTTTCATCCAAAAAACTTAGGTAAGTGCACTGTAACACGCCATCTTTAATAACACAGCAAAAAATCTAATTGTATGAAGAAACTGGCAATCTCAACCTGTATTTTTTACTGACAGACGATGCTATTATACGCAAAAGATCCAACAAAACTTTTTAACGTCACATCAAGCAAAAACTGTCGTACTTACACAAAGATTGGTATCGTTAGATTCACTCTAAAACGTCATAAGATGATTGTGATTCTGTAGTTTTCGGTGACGATGTCATTTGGCTAGGATATTGTCTCTCACTCAATAATATCGTATCTATTGTTCCTAACGGGGAGGAGCTCGTGGCTAAATAATAACAGCCGCCCGGGTCGATCTTTAAGGTGAAGCCGTGCTTGCCGAGGTTGGTCCGTGGATGGGTGACCATAATTACATACCGAGTTTCCACCGTGCCTCGGAAAGCACGTTAAGCCGTTGGTCCCGGCTGTCATTTGTAGATCTTTGACAGTCGTTACGAGTAGTCAGAAGCCAAAAAGTCTGACATCCAGTCTTACCAAGGGGTATCGTATTACCCAGTTACTGGGTGTTATATCTTTGGAGGATATAATGGTGCCAAATCAAAGTCCCAAGAATCGCAGAATATATTTTAATTTAGAAAAAAGAATGTTACACGTACGGTGCTTAAAGGCAAGTGAAGTATGACAGTACGCTTGTTGAATGGTAAGAGATGCGCCTACTGGTTTATTACTAGCACATTTAGGACGCATCGTCTGATTGTTATTATTTTTATTGAAGGCGTTAAGGCCTGAACATATTCCCGGCGATTGAAAGATCTCTTTCAATCCTGAAGCTCTTCTGTCGTGGGAAGTCTGCAGAGCCGAACTAGTGAACGTCGCACGCAGCCCTTGTTGGTGTGGATATCTGCTACTCTCGATATCCCATCAGATCCGGATATGAGGCGAAGAACGCGTCCCAGTTTCCATGCAAGAGGGGGCGCGTTGTCATCTGCTAGGAGTACCATATCTCCAACATTCAGTTTTGAAGTATCTGTTCGCCATTTTGTCCTCTGTTGTAATTCGCACAGATACTCCTTTTGCCACCTTTTCCAAAAGTGTTGCTGTGTCTTCTCCAGGCGCTGATACCGTTGCAGCTGATTTTCCTTGACTTCTACAAGGTTCGGTGCTGGCAGAGCAATCAACGGCCTCCCAATAATGAAGTGCCCTGGGGAGAGGGGAAGGAGGTCGTTAGGACTGGAGGAGAGTGGACACAAGGGACGGCTATTGAGAATCGCCTCCACTTGTGTAAACAAAGTTGAAATTTCTTCAAAGGTGAAGTGGCTATCGCCAATAACACGTCTTAAAAAATATTTGGCCGACTTAACCCCCGCCTCCCAGATTCCCCCGAAATGAGGACTGTAAGCCGGAATGAATTTAAATGTAATTGATTGCTGACTTGCAAAATCAGACAGAGACTCGCGGTGATCTCTTATGAACGCTCCTATTTCTTTCGCGGCAGCTACAAAGTTGCCTCCGTTATCGCTGAACATTTCCGTTGGCTTACCTCGGCGAGCTATAAATCGCCTGAGTGTCATTATAAATGCCTCTTTTGTTAAGTCGCTGACAGCTTCTAGATGGATGCACTTATAACGCAAACAAACAAAAATACATAAATAACATTTAACTACACGACTCCCACGGCCCTTACGATTGATAATATAAAATGGCCCAGCAAAGTCCAAGCCAACGGATATAAAGGGGTAGCCCGGGGTTATGCGCTGGGGCGGTAGATTGCCCATTTTAGGTTGTAACGTCACGCCTCGTTGTCGTCGACATCTTACGCAATTATTGACTATGCGCCTCGCAAGACATCTACCATTAATTGGCCATATTACTTCTCGCACAGACGCCAACAACAATTGCGGACCAGCATGCATATTGCTCTCATGTTCTCGTTTGAAATATAATTTAGTTAATCTATGTGAAGCATGAAGTAAAATTGGATGTTTCTTTTCAAAAGAAAGCGCTGACGCATCTATGCGTCCACCGACTCGAATTACTTTATGTTCGTCTATGAACGGCGATAATGACAATAACTTACTTTTATTATTTAAAGGTTTACCTTTCATTAATAGATCGGATTCAACAGGGAACGACTGACCTTGAGCGTAGACGCATAGCGAGTAAAATGACTCGCGTAGCTCATTAACGGACAATGGACCTACGCTCTTATTATGTTTGTTTTTAAGGTTGAATATGAATCTACGAACATAAGCAAAAGATCTTTGTAACTTAGTTAAAGATGAATATTTATCAATGTCAATGACGGGTTGATCAATTATTGTCGAATGATGTACCTTTAACTCTGGTAAATCTTCCGAAAACTTGATGTTTAATTTAGGCCATTCAGATTCATTTTTTAATAAAAGGCTAGGCCCTGTCCACCACAGTGCCATTGATATCAAACGTTTAGCATCTACTCCCCTTGATATTAAGTCAGCAGGGTTTGAATCCGTCGGAATATATCGCCACGCTGAAGTAGACGTTAGTTCTTTAATTTCAACAATACGGTTAGCTACAAATACTTTTAATTTGCTGACATCACCATGAATCCAACACAATACTACTGTTGAATCGCACCAGTGAACTAATCTATCGGGCTTGTACCGAAGTGAGTTAATTACAGATTTTGTAAGTTTAGCAGCTAGTAATGCCGCGCACAGTTCTAGGTTCTATGGTGGTAGTTTTCAATGGCGCCACTTTAGATTTCGCGCATAACAATCTGACTGTGACGTCACCATTAAGACTAATCGTTTTCATATAAATACACGCACCGTAGGCATTTTGTGAAGCATCGCTAAATGAATGTAACTCGATGTATTTAGATGAGTCACCTAGAACTAATCTTGGCACTTGTAAAGAAGACAAGTATTTTATGTTTTCAGAGAACTTAATCCAATCGTCTCTTATCTCCCCAGAGACTGGCTGATCCCAGTCCAGTTTTTGTTGCCAAAGCCTTTGCACCATTATCTTCGGTTTCACTACAACTGGACTTAATATACCCAATGGATCAAATATCTTGAAGGCGTTTGACATGATAAATCGTTTTGTTATTATTTGATTGTTATCATGTGAAAATCCCTTTATTGGAAAATGTAAAGTATCGTTAGAAGGGGTCCAGCCCATCCCTAGTGTGCTTGAAGACTCACTAAAAATTAACTTGTCTTGTTCATTCACAACAACATTATCAAAAATAGAAGGGTGATTAGTTTTAAATTTTCTTAAATTGAAACAGCCTGAATTTAATGCTTTAGATACAGCTTTATGTATATATATTAATTGCTGTGAATCATTCGAACCCGTTATCAAATCATCGACGTAGAAGTCCTTTTGAATAATGTTTCTAATGAGGTCATTATTCTGTTCCTGCCCTACCTGCCACAGACATCGTGTGCTCAAGTAACTTGCGCTCGCTGTTCCGTATGTCAAAGTATTGAGCATGAGAGTCTGAATGGGTTCAGATTCCTCTCCTCTCCATAGTATGAGCTGTAAATGCCTATCATCTTCGTGTACCATTATTTGGCGATACATCTTTTCGATATCTCCGGTGAGTAAGTACTTGTATTGCCTAGACCGTATCAAAATAGAAAACAGAGTATCCTGTACGTTTGGCCCCACCATTAATAGATCATTCAGTGAGCAACCGGAAGTGGAGGGAGCGGAACCATCGAAAACTACACGGACCTTAGTAGATTCGCTTTCCTGTTTCAGAACTGCATGGTGACACAGGTAATAACATGGGCTTAAGCTATCTTTTAAATCAGCATTTAAGACCGACAAATGCCCTAATTCTTCGTACTCCTTAATGAACTTAGCGTATTCTAATTTTAAGTTATGGTTTCGTTTTAACCGTTTTTCCATATTAATAAAGCGTCGCTTAGCTAACTTGTAAGTGTCGCCTAAACAATCAGCAGTATCCTTAAGCGGTAATTTTACACAAAATCTACCTGTATTGGTTCTAATAGTGTGATTGAGAAAGTGTTTTTCGCACTCACTTTCATTTTCACTTAATATTGCCTTTCCAGGAACTTCTTCCAAATCCCAGAATTTAGTTAATAATTTTTCAACAGTATCGTCCTTTTCATTGTCTATGGAAGTTATACCATGATTACAGTGTACCCTTTTGTACGGCATCACTGAATGAATGGGACCGGATACTATCCATCCTAATTGTGAACTTCTTAACTTAGGATTGTTGACTCCTAAGGAAAACTGTTCATTACCTAAAATATCCCAAAATAGGTCCGCACCTATCAAAACATCTACGTTGGCTGGCTGATAAAACATGGGATCAGCCAGCCGAATATTCTCAGGCAACTTCAATAAGCTGACATCGACGGGCGTCTTTGGCAACCGACCCGTCAGTTCTTTTAATACTAAACAGGAGCAATCTATGCTAAATTTACTATTAATCGATTGTAATTTAATATTACAGCTCTCAATAACATTTTTTATTGATGTGTTTCCTATGCCAATGACCTTTAGAGTGTCAATGGGATGAGATTTTAATGATAATCTGATCTTTAGGGACTCAGTTATAAAAGACGATTGACTGCCACAATCTAATAAAGCACGAACTTTGATCTTTTGCTGATCAAATGGATTCAATACCTCAACCATGGCAGTTGATAATAAAATTTGATTATTTTTGATTTTTTTGTTATCACAATAACTTGCTACTATCTCACCTGGTTCTTCGACCGTGGTGAGCTGACTGGCCAATGTTGTCGGACGGTGTAGCAAGCTATTGTGTCTCTCTGTGCAATCAGGCTCTTGGCAGGACCTGAAGCGACAGTCCTTTAGGATGTGACCCTGTCTTAAACAGTTAGTACACAATTTATATTTTGTAACTTCTGCCATCCTTTCATCAATACCCTTTGCCTTGAATGTTGGGCAATCATAGATTCTATGACCTTCGTCACAAATGATACATGAAAAGCCCTTTGACCCTTTATTCTTATTATTATTGCTAGTGCTTGCAAACGATTTAACCATACTATCCTGAGCCTTTCTTTGACTATGATTATTAGTTGGCTGTCTATTGTTAGGAACAACACGCTGGGGAGTCGTAGGAGCCTTCGAAGCCATAATATTTTCAGAATGATTGTTGCTGCGATTTGCAGACTCGAGCACGTTTGCGCGGTCTGTGATAAATTTAAAGAACTGGTCAAACTTTAGTTGCGCGTTAGGTATGCCATTACGATGCTCCTCCCACTTAAGCAATGTTTGACTATCCAGCTTAGATGACAGTATGAATATTATAATGACGTCCCAGTTATCCGTTGGTTGTCCTAGGCTGACCAAAGCACGTAAATTCTTTGAAATATGATCAACTAAATATCTTAAAGATCGCTCGGACTCACGGGGAAGTTGCTTTATATTTAATAATGAATTAAGATGGTGATCTATTAATATTCGGCTATTATTATAACGGTCACAAAGCAGCTTCCATGCCTCTGCGTAATTGTTTGCGGAAACTTCAAGATTAGTAATGATTCTGGCCGCGTCGCCTTGTAAATATGAATTTAAATAATAAAATTTATTAATTTCGGAAATATGATCATTGTTATGGATTAAACCCTCAAAGGTATCTCGGAACTCTAACCAACGGAAATAATCACCGTTAAACTTTGTGATTTGAATCTGAGGGAGTTTCAACCCTACACTGTAATGATCGTCTGCACAACATGACGCATTATGAACAGAATTGCGTCTTTGATCGCATTCATTTTTTCGAGAAAACATGGCAACCAAATTCTTAGCAGTGGCTATGTTCATTATTATTTCTCTCTCAATATTATCGCGCTCGTCAACTTCAGCCGCAATGTTTTCAGGACTCAGAACCTCTATTTCACTTTGCAAGTCATCAACCCTAACAGATAATGCCTCAAACTTTGCAAGTTTTAAATTTAGCTCTGTTAACTGAATCTCATTTAACTCATTTTCTTTAGCGATACTACTCAAATAATTTTTAAATTTAGTAATCTGTCCTTTGGCGGACGCTCTTTTAGTGAACAACTCTTTGTAACGCTGCTTACTTTCAGCCATTGTGAACAAACAGTGTTAAGAAGTCAACTATAAAAATGAGGTTGGGCAATTATCGCAACAAATTAAGAAAATGAATGGGCTCACGTTCCTCGTTTCGGTGTCACCTGCATGTAAGGAGGCTGGCTGCGCACGCTCAGCAGCTGTACGGCAGCCGGACGGTTGGGAAGCTTTTGTTTGACCAGGCAGGGTGGCCGGTAGCACTGAAGGGGCGTGACCTGAAATAGTCGGCACACTACGTAAAACTAAAAGCCAGAACTAAAACTTCAAATTCCTGAAAAGGTCATTAACTGAGTCTATTTTATTAGAAAGTATGAATTTTATAACGAAAAAGCAAAAAAAAAAACTTATAGTTTTAATTCGTTATAACGTAACAAAGTAATCTAACGTTATTCTAACGTTTTCCACAATTTTATTTTTTGTTGAAGGTAGATGATCAAAAAATATAAATGATGCAATTTGCAATTCCCAGGGAATTTCGGCAATTATATGCACGAAAACACTTTGATTTACACAAATGGACTGCTATTCCGAATATTCTAATAGGTATTATAGGTATTTTGGATGATTGGATGGATTTTAAACAAAGGACGGGCACTTAACTTTGAGGCGACACGTCGACGCTCTGCTCGATGTGATGCTTTAGCTGCACCGCTGCTCGAATCCTGGCTCGTTGAATTGACCAGGCGACAGTCCTCTATATGCTGGAACCCGTGGCTTATGTCCCTCCACTGCAAGGCTCCAGAAATTTTGGATTTCGTTGCCGCTGCGCGCGTGTCGTACTCGTACCAATTTAATCGCACTTTATTTCTTTATTTTCGCGGATTACTCGTTGTTCCCCTCATGGGCCACCATGTTATATCTTTGGAGGATATAATGGTGCCAAATCAAAGTCCCAAGAATCGCAGAATATATTTTAATTTAGAAAAAAGAATGTTACACGTACGGTGCTTAAAGGCAAGTGAAGTATGACAGTACGCTTGTTGAATGGTAAGAGATGCGCCTACTGGTTTATTACTAGCACATTTAGGACGCATCGTCTGATTGTTATTATTTTTATTGAAGGCGTTAAGGCCTGAACACTGGGTTGTGGCGGTCAGATAGGCAGTTCATGTAAAATACTGGTACTCAGCTGCAGCCGGTTAGACTGGAAGCCGACCCCAAGATAGTTTGGGAAAAGGCTAGGCAGATGATGTTCCTAACGGGATGTGCGAGCTGACTCTTTCCATTTTAAGCACTTTTCACATACATCATAATCTTCCTGCTCCAATCTCATGTTACTTGGTCGACGCAACACGTTTTATTCTTCTTTTCTCCTCTGTCATCCATCAAGCTATCATTTACTCCTTTTTCATTCATAATAATATCATTCCTCACACAATCTATTCATCGTTTCCTTGGTCTTCCTCTCCCACTCTATCCATCAACATTTATATTAATTACTTTTTTAGTCACGTGCGATGCGTCCCTCCTGCCCATGCCCATGTCATGACAGCCCTTTTACACTTTTCTATAACTGGTAAAACTTTCAAACTTCCTGCAACAGAAATACATTATCTGGAAATATATTCAACTGGCTAACTATCACAGTTCATGAGATACAGCCTGGTGATAGACGGACGGCGGGGCGGTTCCGTACCCAAAGGGTCAAACGGGACCCTATTACTGAGACTTCGCTGTCCGTACCGTAGTCAGTTGAAATTTCTACAGATTATGTATTTCTCTCTGATGCTATAACAACAAATACTAAAAACAGAATAAAATAAATATTTAAGGGGGCTCTCATACAAAAAAGTGTTTTTTTGCTCGTTTTTATAAATAATGTTACGGAACCCTTCGTGCGCGAGTCCGACTCGCACTTGGCCGGTTTTTATTTAGTCGTGAATGTATACCTAAAGATTAAAATCTTTCATCAAAACGTTTCCTTATGTATGTATGACCCTCACCCACGTTTAACTATGAAATTAGTTTAAAGCACAGATAATGAAGTGTACCAAGTTTATTTTTGAAACTCCCACTAACCCACTCATTAAGCGTTATTTGACTTAAATAAGGTATCTCTCTCATAAATTTAGATGGGCGAGTCCGGGCTAGTATAATTAGTTTGTGTTGTGTAAAGCGGCCTTTATTTCTTTAATTTCTTGCTTGTACTTATAGCACATTTTTTTTTCCACTAAACTTGTCCGGTCAACCAGAAAACAAACTCCTAGGTTGAACTGCGAGATGACATTCACAAAAAAAAAAAAAACACTAAACTTTTTGACATACCGTGCAATGCGATATTTCCATGCCATAGTTACTTACTGTTCAGTAACAGATGCGTATTTTGACTAGTAGTAGCTACATTATATCAATCTTATTCCAGGTTGTCGCATACTACATAGATTCGCTTTCCAGATTTCACACAGTTTTTGTAGTGGTTTATCAAATTCACACAACACGCCAACACATTTTAATACATGTACAGTAGTAATAGTCAATTTACTGACAATTAATTCATTAGTACATAAGCAGTGCATCATTCTGAACGCTTATATAATATTTACACGGATAATTTAAAATAAAAACTGGCCAAGTGCGAGTCGGACTCGCGCACGAAGAGTTCCGTACCATTATTTATAAAAACGAGCAAAAAATCACGTTTTTGTATAGAAGCCCCCTTGAATATTTATTTTATTCTGTTTTTAGTTTTTGTTGTTAAAGCAGCATAGAAATACATAACCTGTAGAAATTTCAACTGGCCAACTATCACGGTTCATGAGATACAGCCTGGTGACAGACGGACGGGCAGCGAAGTCTCAGTAATAGGGTCCCGTTTGACTGTTTAGGTACGGAGTCCTAAAAAATCAGGTGTTCTTTTTTCACAAATTTTCTATGTGGTCTATGGGTCAACAAAGATGTATTGAGTACGTGGCAAGCCTTTTTGCGTCGGTGTACCTTCCACACAGTATATTTTTTGCTATAGGTACTAACTCGTTATGTTAAACTAAACCCAACATAATATACAGTGCGCTTTACAAAACTGTGCTAGATTAGGGCATAGAGTGGGATGCTTAGAAAAGTACTAATGAGAACAAGACCACGCCGCCGTAGGTACGGTGTGCAGGTGAAGTGGAGGCGAACTGTCTTCGTTAGTTTCTTGTATTTTAAGGGGAACCGGCAAGGTATGAAGGTATTTTTTTTTTAATTTGTTTTTTTTTTTTTTTTTAATAATTAAAACAGATAAATGACATTCAAATCTTATTCTAAAAGCATTAAATATTATGATTGGGTGGGAGTTTTGTGCAGACTATGGCGCCTATATGTATAAAATATTTACGTATATATAAAAACCTTATTATTTGTTATGAAACAGCAGTATCAATTATTTAAGTTACTTACTCGTAAATATCCTATTGTACAGCGCGCTTAATTTTAATTTCAATTGGGTAAAATATGACACTAGCAGCTGTAATGATAACTGAAGTTGTTTAATTATCAGGTCGATGTCTTTACTTGAGGTAAAAGATGCTGTGTTATCGGCAAAACACGCAAGATGAGTATGGACCTGCTTGGGCATATCTTACATTTTTTTTGCAAATTTTAATGTTCAATTTTAATCATCTTTATCTTGCCCTTATCTCTATTCAATTGGGGTCGGCGCAGAATGTCTTCTCCTCCCATACTTGTCGTCATCTCAAAAGACACCTCATTTCTTGCCACCTCATCCTTCAGACTGCCCATCCATCGTTTCTTTGGCTTCCTCTACTCTTATACCCATCCACATCCACACTCAAAACTTTCCGCACGACATTTTCAATTTACAGCAATCTACACTAATATTACAAAAAACTTTTAATAAAGTCCCATGTTTTTGAAATCGGATGAGTGAATTCGGAGAGTTCGAATCCACTCATCCGATTTCAAAAAACTCTCCCGCTGAAGAAAGCAGTACTATTTACAAATATTTTGTTGAAATATGAAAAATCTACTCAAACGAAGTCATTATTAGAAGCTAGGCATAAATGAATTTCAATGATTTCATCAAAAGGTATAAACCTACGGAAATATAATTGCTGCAATTAATGCTATTTTGTATAATTTGGTAAAATCATGATCACCGCAAAAGGAATTTTGCCATGAAATACATTTGCGAAATTTGAGAACCAAAAATATTCGCGGCTACATTTCAAGTTATCACCTGAACTTCGGTTCATAATTGTCTTGCAGCATTACTAGGACAGTAGTTCTAATAGAATGTGTAGTGGTTTGAAGTCAGCAGCCAACTGGGTTTAGAGAGGATTAAAAATCGGTCCATTGAGCCGGGATATGTACTAAGAATGATCGACGGAGGGAATGCCTTTGATTTTGGGTAACCAATCGTAAGTTAGATTCGCGAAGGATCGTAAAGCAAAATAGATGTTTATACAAGGTGTTGTTTTGCATCCTCGTCAAATTCAAGAAGGTAACTATGCTAGTGATGCTCCTCCCGAATCAATAATAAAATGGGTAGGTATTTTTTTTCTTTCTTATATAACGGAAATCGGTAAGTGTGAACCACCCGTGTTTTAAACGCGGGCTGTCTGATTCTCGCCTTATAACCGCGCTTCCACAAATACAAACAATCTCAAACGTTTATTCGATAATTTCTTATTCCCTAAACCACGTTTAGGGGGTTATTCTGAAATACTGACAAACTTAAACAACCCAAAAAATGAGCGTTTATTAATAATTAACTAAGTACCGTAATTTAAATTGATTATTTATGTCTTTTGTGAAATCCTCTTGAATATTGACGAGGATGCAAAACAACACCTTGTACTATAGTGTGTGTGAAAAGATCGAAGTGCACTGTATTCAGAAAAGAATGTCATCATCATCTGCCTAGCCTTTTATAAACTATATTGGGATTCCGGTCTAACCGGATGTGGCTGAATACCAGTATTTTACATGGAGCGACTGCCTATCTGACCTCCACAACTCAGTACTGGGTAATACAATATTCCTTGGTAAGACTGGTTGTCAGACTTTCGGGCCACTGACAGCCGGGACCAGTGGCTTGACGTGTTTTTCCGAGGCAATGAGTAAACCCTGTATGTTATGGATCGGTCCCATCTACGGACTAACCTAGGCAAACGCAGCTTAACCTAAAGAGCGCTGCTTCTATTCAATAATGAATGTGATGATTCTAAAAAATCTTGAAAACAGACGAGAATGAGCACGTGAAATCGTTTCGACAAAACTCGAGCCATTTCACAAAAACAGTCTACGTGACAAAAAGCATTTCAGGTTCAGACGTCGTCTTTAAAAAAAAAACGAGTTTAAAAAACGAACGACCGTTTCTTTTTTCAACCATAAAGTATTTTAAACTTTACGATGGGCCCGGCATTATAGGAAGTGGCCGGTGGCGCAGGTTCACCCAGATTATCTTTGGTTAAATTGTGCCATAACCATAACTTTTTTTTTGCGTTTTCTACCGAGGGTTTTTCCTTATGCATACTTTTAGAATATTTGGGGTTGAAGAGAAAAATCTTTGAGAAATTATGTTTTGAGGTCGCTCTTGAAAAGGTTTCCGATTTCAGCGAATTATGAGGGTACTTAATTTTCTTTCAGTTACCTTATGTTCATGTATGGAATAAACTTTGACCTAGTTCACTAAGGTTTACTTCTTTTCGCATTTTGCCAAATAAACAAGTTTATAATATGCTGGGAAAAAATTCTAACAGTTAATTTCTTCTAGCAGGAACATTTTATTTTTCTTATACCATGAAATTTGTTACTGTATCAAGTCGATCTATTTTCTTCTTAGATAAAGTATTTCCCCCAAAATTGTTCGACAAATTTCATACTTTTAATTTTGACAGTTCTCAGAATTCTGACTTCAATATTTATGTTTTCCTTTACTTTAGGTGGTCTGTCGTTATCGTTGTAAAACAAATATGGCACGTGGTCAAAATAGAAACTAATAATCACTTTAGTTCAGGCAACTAAGGTACATAAAGGGTGTAAAACACCTCTTAACGAAGCCGAAAGGCACTGGTTCTCCCTGTCATTGCGATCATTTTTTTGTTCTACACCATACCTGGGAACCTTCTACTTACGGAGATATTAGGGGTCAAAGTTCCAACTTTTTGACAAGTATTTTTTTAAATACAAGTTTTTAATGTAAGATTTTTACTTGAAACACTTCCACGAACCCCGTACTATTCAATCCGTCCATCAGCACAATGTTTTGAGTGCGTTACATTGAGTTCTACCAGAAAACATGATTTTACACCCCCCAAAAAAAAGTCGCTTCCCAGCAATAATTTTTGCGTAAAGTTACTTAGTTTCATGTACAGAATGCTTGGTTGACGGCTTCGTGATGAGGTGATTTACACCGTGTAGATAAAATACACAAATAATCTTATACGAAAATAAACTAATAAATGCCATTAAATGCAAAAACCTTATTTTACAAATTAACCACGCTGGGTTGGTCCTCGACGTATTGCAATTTTGCGCTGAGTCGAGGTATAATGTAGCCTTCCGCGAAAAACTGACTAATCAGTGTCGCCATCTTGTTTTCAATTTAATTTCACAGAAGAAAACGCATTTTTTTCTACATGTTCTTAACGGTCACATGCTTTTTTATCTAAAGTCAACGACACAGCACCTAAATACAAACACAGACAGCAATAAATAACAGTAGCGCTTACCCAGTGGCATGCACCTGCACCTACCTGCACTTAACAGCGTCTTCCATCACTGGCCATAAAACAATGAGTGTGCCTGTATGGGTAGCATTAGTGCTAATGGGCTTATGACGTCACCTTCCTTCCTGTCTGGACGTCACACCTTATTGTGGACGTTGGGGCTAGGGTTGCCAAAGTTTTAGACAGGTCCTAAAGTGTTTAGGCAACGCTACTTTAGCGGGACAAAAGTATTTTGGCGTGTGGTCTTCTTGGTCCATAATGTTTATAATACATTTCAGAAAATAGTTTAACAGAATTTTAACCAACAGCACTTCCCTGTCTACCAAAAGAAAGCCAAAACATCCATATCTAATATATAAAATTGTCGTGTCGCGGTGTTTGTTACCAAACTCCTCCGAAACGTCTGAGAATCAGCCAACACCTATTTTTCATACCCCTAAAACCCATCAAAATTTCCACGCAAACGAAGTCGCGGGCTCAGTCGCAGCTAGTAACACCATAGGTAAGTATGGATTGCTTTGTAAATGGAACAGCTCGATGAAAGCACATTCGTTTGTTTCTTGCCATGCATAAGACAAGTAACAAATGAATGCGCTTCAAAAAAAGAATTTAAATCAGCCTTTTATTTTACGGGCTTATCCTAGATATTCTACTATATTCAAATAGCAGTCAAATTATGAAATATAAGTGTATTTTATGAATGATCTTGGGTTTGATTGGTATTTAATGTTCATATTGTGAATTAAAAAAAAATCATCACAGTAAACATACAAATCATGTAGCATATGCCAGATCCACACAAAAACTTATTCCGAGAAATTAAAGCCACTTCCAGACCAAACATTTATTTCCAAAGAAAATTACTCGCAACCAAAACCTGTTCTACAGTCCCCAGCCACTGATAGTGTAAGATAACTACAAAACTATAAACGCGTCTAGACATAAGGACTATCGTCTATCCCTTTGAGATTCACTGGTGTAGACACATTAAACACGTTACCAGCGTCGTCGGCGGCTTTGCAAAGGGTCCGCTTTGTTGTTACCTTGCGAAGTTGTGGTACAATGCATCGTTGTCTATACCTGCAAATCGATGGTGGAGATAAGCGAATGGAATGGAATGTTTTGTTAGAATTGTTAGATTGAGTCATTTTATGATTAAAGAAATGAGTAAAAAAATGGTTTCTCTGGGTAAAAATTGGTCATTCTGCCCTTGCTAATATTACCAGTATAGTAGCCAGAATGGAGATACAAGTAATATTATTTAGGCTGGCAGTAAAGTTGATAATTGTTACACAAGGATCTTCATTATATTTTTTTTTCCTTTCACTGGAACCGTGGCCGAGGCGTATCTTGGTCCCAGTTCCCGATTCCAGTGGGAATCATTTATTAATTTTTTATTTTTTTTTATTAATTAACTAGGTATTGTAATTTAAATTGATTATTTATATCTTTAAATTAAACTACTATATACATTACAACAATTAACAAACTTATAAATTATTTGACGAAAATAACATTAAACTATAAAAGGACGTCAAACAACTCCTCCTCAACGCTGTCAGCAGGAAATGTGCCCAAAATACTGGCAGCATTGCCACGTTGTATGGCAATACTTAGCCTCTGGCCAAAGAAAAGCCAGCTCTTGGGTTACGGAAAGCGTCAACTAGGCGTTTCGACATTTCCTTGGGCTCTGAACACTCGGACCCCAGAGTAGACAATACACAATTAATACACATAATAAAGTAAACCAGAATCTATGAAAACCAGAGCAATGACTGGGCCAGAAGTTAGAAATGAAAACAAAAGAAAAAAAACTCAGAACGCCTTCAAAAAATGGGCTCCTATGTTTATAGTGAGGAGACATTTAGACAAGAGTTGCATACACAATCAGTTCATATAATTACCATGGACCTCCTAAAATGCGAATTACCTGATTAGTCTCCAAGTAATAATGTTCAGGATTAAAGGGTTCCTCTAGCTTCTGCGGTTAACTGCAAATGACATCATTCGACCCCTCTTGGCCAAAATTATAATTGGGCGTTTTCCCGCTCAAAAAACCGCGACTATCTTTGCCGATTAAAACATTAATGGTGATTAGTACTTTAATTTCATTTTCCGTATTTGGTTATGTAATTCAAAGCCATGCCTACATTTTGGTTGATTTATTTGGATTTATTTATATGATTCCTTTTTGTTTGTTGCAGGTAAGATCCCGAGATAGGATTCTCCCTACATCATCTCTGGATCCTACTTCGAAATCTACATGATTATAGGAACAATACCTCATTTTGTTGCATTCTTGGCTACCTCAGCTAAGGATACACAAAAGGCCACTGTGAGAATTAGTTAAGGAAATGGTAAGAAGCAGGATGTTAAGCTAGTCACAAGCAATTTAGATATTATTTGCAGATGCAAGTAAACTCACCACCTGCTAAGACCCTTTTTTTGTTTTTTTTGGATTGTAAATCATCAAATTGTAAAACCTCCCGCTCTGGGCGGAGCGGAAGGGAGTGTCAAACCTATCCATGTTCCTTCTTAATCCTTTGTGTTCCATGGCCATGGTATCTCTTTCGAACAGTCCCGCCGCCCTGGCAGGCATCGGCCTGCAGCATTTGCTGATATCTCCTTGAAGCGCGCGTGGAACGCGAACGCGCCGTTGACACGGCCTATCGCCTTAAGACGGACGGTGAGCTAGCCCATTACTCACCGCCCACATTCGCGCGCCTACGGTGCCCGGGGCGTCTCCCGCGGCGGCTGGGACGTGAGGCACTCTCCCTTACGTTCCGCCACCTCCTTCGATAGCATGACTGCTTTGCAGAAGGAGGCGACGGTTTCCCATTCCCTCTCACTCCGGACCATGGATTGAACCAGGGCCGGACGCGAGAGGTCGCCGCCGCCAATACCTGCTAAGACCCTTACTACCCATTTTGATAAAAACTAAGTAAAAACAAGTCCCTCCCTACCTACTTATTTTTACTTGTTTTTGCATAGGTATGCAGCCCCGGTACGGCATTACAAATAATCGTATGATGATGACGTAAATTCTTCGAAACGGTCTGCTTACTCATCCATCTCAATATTTAAAAAGTTAAAGGTCTGTAAAATCCGACAATATTGTTAAGAGGGTGAGATAAATTCTCCAAGTACCATTTAAGATGTCTTTAGATTTGTACCCTTTTCTCTAACGACATTTATTTTGTCGTTCGATAACGGTGAATACTGTTGTTTTCGTGTTAGCAAATGTTACAGTGTCTTTAAGTTTTTTGATAAAATCTGTCTTAACGCTGAAATAAACAGTTGTTCAAGTTCATCTGAATAACTTCTTTCGACTCTTTCCACAAAGATTGGCGAACAACAGCACTGGTTAGAGATTAGTGGAAAGAGGGAAGGGAGGCCTTTGCAATGCATCATCATCATCATCAGCCTATAATGTTCCCACTGGTGGGAGGCCTCCTCTCTATGAGAGAAATAGAAAAGAAAGAAAGGAAATGGGTTCTAGGACATGCCAGTTTCCTCACAAATGGCAAATAATAAACTTCTTTTATTTAATTGAGTTGTTTTTACCTAATATTTCACAATTAAATATAAACCATTATATCACGACATGGTTGTAATCTCAAAGGATATTACAGAGTTTTGGATACCTACACTATTAGTACACACGCAATTCCCAAGTCCCATGTAACAGGGGTGAACCTATTGCCACCAATCGAGCACAAATACACGTTTCTGATGAAAAAAAACTCCTAAGTATAATATTTTTCACGACCCGGGTATTGATCTATACCTAATCTGTAAAAATAAATAAAATTGATGTGTCTGTTTGTAATATTAAAATAACCGCTTTCTACTACGTGCATATGAATGTATATATTATGGTACATATACCCAAATAACATTTTTTTCAACTTTTGTCTGTCCGTCTGTTTGTTCCGGCTAATCTCTGGAACGGCTGGACCGATTTTGACGGGACTTTCACTGGCAGATAGCTGATGTAATAAGGAGTAACTTAGGCTACTTCCGAATTTGCACACGGACGAAGTCGCGGGCTAAGCTAGTACCCAATAAAACCTTGCATTTGTTATTGTTTGTAAGGAAAAGCCAACTCTCGGAATTTTCACGCGTGAGTTAATTTCTAAAGGTCCTTTAACTTCAAAGTTATTATGAAAAATTACTGGTTTGTTCAATTAGTAGAACATTCCTCAAGTGCCGGGGGGAATAAACTGTTATTTTTGTTTATATATGGACAAGGATCACGCAACCCTAGTTACTGAAAAAAGGGGAAATATTTAATATTCATTTTAATTAACGTGAACCTACCCTGCAGGCTGCAGTCCACGGGACCAGAGGGACAAATATAAGTTGATACTTACTAATTAGTTTTAGTATGTAGATAACTTTCTAGTAGCAGCTTTTGTGCCTTGAATAAATCATGTACCTATGTACTTACGTAGTTTTTTTTTGTGTTTTCTGTTATAAAACTACACTAATCCCTTTTGTAGTAAGTCGTAGGTTCGAACCCAGGCAGGCGCATTACTTTGTGTAATTTATTTCATCACCGCTGTTCTCAAAACGGTGAAGGAAAACATCGTGAGGAAACCGGCATGTCCTAGAATAAAAAATTCGAAGACATATGACATCTACCAACCCGCACTGGGCCCGCGTGGTGGATTACAGCCCATTCCCTCTCATAGAGAGGAGGCCTGCGTCTCAGCAGTGGGAACAATATAGGCTGATGATGATGATAATTAATCCCTTCTGACTACCTCGTTGGTCTATTGGTCGAAATCGCGACTGCTGAGCTTGAGGTCTTGGTTTCGATTCCCGAGTCTGACAAATTGTTATTGGGTGTTTCCATCAGGAATTTCTCAGTAACGACAATAGGCTCGTTCCTACATGGGACCTAAACATAACTGGCAAACTGTGGGGGTATCAGATACACCTCTGCCTATCCCCTCGGGGATTAGAGGCGTGATGTTATTACATACATAAAGGGTGTAAAACACCTCTTAACGAAGCCGAAAGGCACTGGTTCTCCCTGTCATTGCGAACATTTTTTTGTTCTACACCATACCTGGGAACCTTCTAGTTACGGAGATATTAGGGGTCAAAGTTCCAACTTTTTTACAAGTATTTTTTTAAATACAAGTTTTTAATGTAAGATTTTTACTTTAAACACCTCCACGACCCCCGTACTATTCAATCCGTCCATCAGCACAATGTTTTGAGTGCGTTACATTGATTTCTACCACAAAACATGATTTTACACCCCCCAAAAAAAAATCGTTTCCCTGCAATAATTTTTGCGTAAATTACTTAGTTTCATGTACAGAATGCTTGGTTGACGGCTTTGTGATGAGGTGATTTACACCGTGTATATACACTTTGCAAAATTCTCTTGAAACAACGATTACTACTTTGAGATAAAACCTATTCTTATACTTTAATGCATCATCATCATTTGCCTAGCCTTTTCCCAAACTATCTTGGGGTCGGCTTCCAGTCTAACTGGATGCAGCTGAGTACTAGTATTTTACATGAAGCGACTGCCTATCTGACCTCCACAACCCAGTAACTAGGTAATACGATAATAGGTAATAAGACTGGATGTCAGAATTTTTGGCTTCTGACTATCCAGTCTGTCAGTTACGAGTGTAACGACTGTCAAAGATCTACATACAAAAGACAGCCGGGACCAACGGCTTAACGTGCTTTCCGAGGCACGGAGGAAACTCGGTATGTAATTATGGTCACCCATCCACGGACCAACCTCGGCAAGCACGGCTTAACCTTAAAGATCGACCCGTGCGGCTGTTATTATTAAGCCACGAGTTCCTCCACTTTAATGGACACCAAATTAAAAAGAAATATACATACAGATTGCAATATAAAAACTTAAGTACAATTTGCCTATTTCGTAATAATACAAGGTGTTGTTTTGCATTCTCGTCAAATTCAAGGAGGTGACTATGCTACTGATTCTCGTCCCGAATCAATAATAAAATGGGTGGGTAATTTTCATATTTTTTTCTAATTTACGAAAATCGGTAAGTGTGAAGCACCCGTGTTTTAAACGTGGCCCGTCTGATCTCGCCTTATAACCTCGCTTACACACATACAAACAATCTCAAATGTTTATTCGATCATTTCTTATTCCCTAAACCACGTTAAGGGGGTTATGCTGAAATATTGACAAACATAAAAACCCAAAAAAATCAGCGTTTATTAATAATTAACTGTGAACAGTAATTTTAATTGATTATTTAGGTCTTTTATGACATCCTCTTGAATTTTGACGAGGATGCAAAACAACACCTTGTATATGTGGAAACTTGTAAATAGCAAATGTCATTACTTATGCATTCTTATGATTGTTATTAAACTGTAAGCTTTTTTAAAACTAAATAAATAATAATAGTATGGCTTCCAAAACACTATGTTCGTAAAAACGGAAACTTTAATCAGTACTGTTAAATCGCTTTTAAAAGTTGCATGCGTAAACAAAGTACTGATCGTGACTGGACGTTTATTTATCAACCCTTACTTAATCAACCCTACACTGCGATCATGAAAAATTCCCGTAGTTAACACTACGGCCGCGACTTGACCCGAACATAGCCTGGTCAGATCTAGGTGCGTGCGGCCACGCCTGTAACGTGCTATACGATTTCTTTATCAGCTGCACAGTGTAAAGATAACCAGTAAACCAACTACGACACAAATAAATATCATGATTATCATGTCATAAATTAACTTAAGTACCTAGTGTGTTTTATGGGTGTATTAAACATACTCGTTTATAAAGAAACCACTTGTCGAGATACGACAGCTCCAAATTACTCGCGAGTAAAACAGTTATCTGAATCATGCTTAGAATTCGTGTGTGAACCGATTCAGGCAATATGTTCCTAGTTGTAATACTGTGTGTTAATACTTATATATATGTACTGTGTCAACGGTCAACGGCTCACCCCTAGAAGACGCAATAGGTCATGGACGATTACTGCTGAGACGGTATAGACGTATGTAAAAGGGTTTTCTTGTTTGTGTTATATAGTAGTGTATCATAGAGCATGGATTTGTGGACATGTGATGCGGAGGAAGGAGGAAAAAGTAGTGAGAAATACGAGTATTAATGACGGCTTTAAGAGTAGAGGAAGACCAAAGAAACGATGGGTGGACTGTGTGAAGGATTATAATGGCAAGAAAGGTGCTGTCTGATGAGATATATGTAGAGAAGTATGGAAGAAGCCGCACTGGGCCCGCGTGGTGGATTAAAGCCCACTCCCTCTCATTGAGACTGGTGGCCTGTGTCCCAGCAGTGGGAACATTATAGGCTGATGATGATGATGGAATAAGATGACGTTCTGCGCCGACCCCAAATAAATTGGGATAAGGGCAAGAGAGAAGGACGATTATTACTAATTCTTGAGTGACATTCAAACATAGCAGGTATTTCGTAGGTAGGTAGGTACATTTGGATTTACTCTCCAATAAATATTCATTTCAGGCTAAAGAAATTAGTGCATGGTACTTCAAGATCCTGCCCTCAAAAACGGTGAAGGAAAACATCGTGAGGAAACCGGCATGTCCTAGAACAAAAAAATCGAATACATGTGACATCTACCAATCCGCACTGTGCCCGCGTGGTGGATTACAGCCCACTCCCTCTCATAGAGAGGAGGCTTGTGTCCCAGCAGAGGGAATATTATAGGCTGATGATGATGATGATGATGAAAATGATTCAAGATCGAACGTACAACATTTACACCTATATTAGAACTAGAATTTGCAAAATAATCATGTAGACTCTCATGTTTTAAAAA
This sequence comes from Cerastis leucographa, assembly GCA_963082945.1. Lineage (NCBI taxonomy): Eukaryota > Metazoa > Arthropoda > Insecta > Lepidoptera > Noctuidae > Cerastis > Cerastis leucographa. Next base: position 5,901,603 of record OY720359.1, read on the forward strand.
AACATTTGCTACCATGCCACATACCATCAATGTACGTGAAGTTTAAATAAATAAATAAATTGATGTCAGTAGGTAACACAACCAACCCTTCTTGTGAGACATATAGCTAATTATCTAAAACAATGGACCAGGTGATAATATTCCCACGAACACAATGCAAGCCTGGGGCAATAGTGTCCTAGTAAATAACTGCGTTCTTACACTATTATCTACTTTGTTACATAAGCTACTGTTCTGGAAAATAGAAAGTATGAAATTGTAGCTAAGTAGCTTACTTATTATGTCAATGTTTTACATTACTTTGTATCTTCATCAATGTGCTCGTATCATCGTCTGCCTAGCCTTTTGACTAAACTATGTTGGGCTCGGCTCCTAGTCTAAACGGATGTAGCTGAATACCACTATTTTACATAGAGCGACTGCCTGTCTGACCTCCTCAGCCCAGTAAGTACTGGGTAATACGGTACCCCTTGGTAAGACTTGGTGACTACCTGTAACGACTGTCAAAGATCTACAAATGAAAGCCGGGACCAACGCATTAACGTGCTTTCCGCGGCACGGAGGACACTTGAAACGGATAAAAGATCTATTTGAATAAGTCCGTTTTGATTAAAACCCCTTCTTTGTGGTCCTCACAGTACACTACAAAATAAGCTCATCTTTATACCCAGTAGAAAATGTAGTACCTAGTCTTCATTTTATGTAGCTTACTACTTAGGTATTTCATGTTAGACCTAAGAAATATTTTCTTCTTAGAAAAAGGCTCTAGGGTCCAAGTGTGTGCGTGGATAGAAGTTATAAAGTTGGAGAAATTATTAAGAGGCTGCGCGGCAACCGTTAGACCCTAGAGCGCCTATATATTTTCTGAATATACGCTGGTTCTATATTTATGTGTGATAAATATTAATATCCTGGGATGCGAGTTTATCTAGCCCCTAGGATAAATACTGTCACGACGGCAATATATTTATTAAATATGTATTAGTTTGGATACCATTTGTAACTTGTAATATTCAGAACGTGCATCGATATTCTGTCTGAAGGCTTTTTACTTTATCTGTACGAAATAGGTCAAGTTAAAAAAGACGACATCCTTCGAAGTGATAACAAAAATTATAAAACAATAATTATTAGACTTCACGTGTGTCCGACTGCGATTTGCCGCTCGTTAACTTGAGGAAACAATTACGTGAATCTAAAAGTGTAATTTTGATACAGCCTCAATAGTTTTATAAAAATACACCATAGTAACTGTTCATACACATACTTAGATTAAATTTAGAAAAATTAACCAACCTCGAACATGACAAAACTTCGCACTCCATTATTACTAACTCCAGTTTTTTTTTTACATTTTGCCAGTCACGGTAGTTAATCTTAGTAATTCATACAAACATGCCGTGTTTTCACTACATTATGGAGCCGCATAATGCCAATAAAGAGACACGCGAAACTAAATTGAGTGAAAACACAAGTATTGTAAGAACGCGTTCCCTTAGCTTTAACGGGGATTGAGAGGCTGATAATATTTTATTAGTACTAAAGTTTAGTTAGATTCTAGAAAAGATGAATGAAGTCGGTTAAGTCGTTCTTAAGTTATGGCGTGACCAAGACCGGATTGATCCATACTAATATTATAAATGCGAAAGTCACTCTGTTTGTTTGTATGTTTGTTTCAATACGACCAATAGGAGCGGAGCAGCAATGAAAAATGTTGCGAAAACGGGGAAAATGTGACGCAGACAAAGTTGCGCGTGATATATAGCCTATGTCCTTCCCCAGGTTGAAATCTATCTTCTTCCCAAATTTCATTAAGATCCGATCAGCCGTTTAGTCGTGAAAAGGTAACAAACAAACTTACTTTCGCATTTAGAAATTCCTGATGAATAAACCCAATAACACTTTGCCCGACCCGGTAATCGAACCCATGCCACATATAATATAAACCTCATGCCACATATTATAATATAATATGTACACATATACACTAGTTTTACTTTTGACATGAAATGAAGCAATATAGAAACTTTAAATAATCATAGAGAAAGTAAAAAAGTAACTACGTTACACCAAATTTTCGTAGCACTTACGAGTAGGTACACAATGAATTAAAAACGCCAACTAATCGAAATCCAGGCAATAGAAGCTCTATTGGTCCAAGCAGACCGAAACCTTTCGGCCTAGGACAGGAAATGTAATCCCGAGAGAACCATTTACTTGCCAGCCTACAGGCATTCCAGTTAGGACGTGTGCCTGTAATCCCATTTCAACAAGTATTATTGGTTTGTCGTTTGTTGATGTGTTATACAAGATGTTGTTTTGCATCCTCGTCAAATTCGAGGAGGTAACTACTAACTATGCTAATGATTCTCGACCCGAATCAGTAATAAAATGGGTAGGTATTTTTTCTTTTTCTTATTATAGAAATCGGTAAATGTGAACCACCCGTGTTTTAAACGCGGCCCATCCGATCCTCACCCTATAACCGCGCTTTCACCTTCTTTAACGTTTATACCATAATTTCTTATTCCCTAAACCACGTTAAGGGGCACACGTCTGAAATATTGACAAACTTAAACAACGAAAAGATCAGGGTTTATTAATAATTAACCTAGGTACCGTAATTTCAATTGATTATATTATGTATATTGTGACAACCTGAACCTGAACTTTGACGAGGATGCAAAACAACACCTTGTAGGTATATAATTGCAGTAGCATAATTCTTTGAATCTTCATCTTTAGTCAATGTAAAACAAAGTCACTTGTCTGGCTCTTGTGACGCTTAGGTTTTCTTTACTGTGAAACGGATTTCGATACGGTATCCACTATAAGTTCTACTAGAATAAATTAATCCGGACGATTTGCGTATACTTAGCGGCAGGTTTTCTTTTTCGACACATAGTCGCACTATCAGTATTTCCTTGTACAGCCATCTATTCGTTTTACTTTTTTTTATAAAACAATCACATTAATTGTAAACATAATACTAACGAAGTTATTCCATCCAGAAACTCTTTTAATGAACCTCTGTAGACATACATTTACAAAAAATATTTGAAAAACATCCGTATCATGTAGCAATCAAAACAATCATTAAATGATAACGTGTTCTCTTCGAACCTAACATTCATAACGAAACCAATAGAGGCTGGCACATTTTCATTTTCACATTTTCCTGTAATATATCGTGTTTCTGCATGTACGTATTCGTCGTAAGCGCAGCGCTCAGCGATAACAGTTCGCCTGTAACCACCGTAAGCTATAGACGCGCTCCCATTCTAATTAACTACTCCTTGTAATATCGTAACAAGTTATTAAGTAAAGTAATATTCGACTTCCGCAGTGTATCATTTCTCTACGTACACACACAACCTAAAGACCCTATACACACGCACACAAAATGGTCATATATACGAGTACATTTATTAGTGCAATATAAATTAACGCGTTTGGAGTAAGACAAAAAGTTACTTATCACCACGTAGAGGCGAAGGCAAAAAAGACGAAGTTATAGGCAGAATTTAGTAATTTCCGTTTTGTGTTTACCAAAGATTTCATGGTTTTTTTTTTCAAAGGCACCCTTTTTTTTTAAGTAAAAGGAGCCTAGTTGCTCCTTGTAACATCAGCTATCTGTCACTAAAAGTCCCGTCAAAATCGGTCAAGCCTTTCGAAGATTAGCCCGAAGACACACACACACACAACAAAAATTTAAAAACGTTTTTTTTGTTTTATGTACTGTATACACTTTCATAATGCATTCAGTATAAAGCTATTATTTAAAATTACAAACAGACACTTCAATTTTATTCATTTGTATAGATTACGAGCTGAAGATGAGCACCGAACTTTCGACGTCTCGATGTATTTAATCGAGTGTGAAACTATTTGGCATCACAGTATGCGTGTGCGCCATTAACCGCTCGATATAACATCAGTCCCTAACTATCTGCTTTAAATAGGTTGTATCTCTTTAAATCTAGCATCAAATGTTGCCATATGCTAATTCTTAATGTAGTATTCATGTATTACCACGTTCTTTCTTTGTAGTTAGTTGAAAAAGTGACATCACCGATTAAATTTTTACCTTTTCGCTCCTCGTCGGGTGCAAAAATGATCAATTGTATTCACAGCTGTCGAAATATGCTTTGAAAGTACAAACAAAAAAAAATAAAAAAACAAAAAAACGATTAACTGAAATGTTCAACCGTTGTTATTACCGTTCATAACTCTGGGAAGAGAACTGTGACCTGAAATACAGGCTCAGCCTAGCTCGGGCGCAGTTGCTCACATTTTATTATTTGTGTAGAATTAAGCACAACTGCTAAAATTCGGTTCAACTTGTCATATTTTTATGGAAATAAATAAACTTATTATTATTAAAAAAAAAAAAAAAAGTAAATTGGACAACATATTAATTAGTGTTACATTGAGCCTATTGCCATCAACCGGGTACAATTCCATACTCCGTGACTGCTACTTAGATATTCCTGATGGAAAACCTAATAACACTGCCCGGCCTGGGAATCGAACACAGCACCTCAGCATTTGCGCATGCGACCTCTAGACCAATGAGACAGTTGGTAGGACTTAATACCGTAACCATGCAAAATGTTGGTAATATTAGTTTGTCGTAGAATTTAAAGTATGTATGGTAAATTGGTAAAATAAATACTTGAAATTAGAAAACTATTTATTTAAACTTCATGTACAATAGTGGTACATAGGCGGACTTAATACCACAAGGCATTCTCTACCAGTCCACCTTTGAGCTAAAAATTTCGAAATTTTATATAATTACATATATACATATACTAATACACATAAAATAGACTAATAAATATTTTAACAAATACCAAAATAAAAAAAAACGAGAAACCTAATAATAATTACTGAGACTAGACTTCTAATTGCGACCTAATTCGTCTGATTCAAATAATGGTTACGAACTTTTCTTTAAAAATTAATTTGTTTTCAGCTTTTTTAATACTGAGGGAAAGCGAATTCCAGCTTTATTGATGAGACAGCGTTTGAATTTGACATAAAACTGGTACGGTGTGAAGGAATTATCAACTATTTTTGCTGACAGTACAATAACAACGGTACATTCACCCCTGGAAAATCTTCTTCGGAAAAACATGTAGAATACTTATATATTCCAGAACTTTACCTAGGATTCTTTCCATCTCAAGTTTGTTGACATTGCAGACTAGAAAAACAACAAAGAAAATATGTCCCTGATTGTAGAAGTCGAGTGTTTTCGTGAAGTTTACGACTTAGTCTTGTTATGTAAGTGCCAATAACGCCCTTAGGACATTGACCTTAGGATTCATCTCGTGTGCACGTCACATGCGGGCTTGTCATTACTTTATTGATCGGTGGCAGGGATGCCAGATTTTATCTGGGTGCATGAAAGATGAGAGGATAGTTTGGTAGGATGGTGCAATTTCCTGTAGAGATTTGATTTTGAAGATTAGGAAGCTATGTTTGACATTGGCAGAAGTACTCGTAGTGAAAAGCTTATCAAGCTAAGCAGGATGGTTTAGGTATCTAAGACTGATTTTTAGGGTTCCGTACCCAAAGGGTCAAACGGGACCCTATTACTGAGAATTCGCTGTCCGTCTTACACCAGGCTGTATCTCATGAACCGTGATAGTTAGCTAGTTGAAATTTCTAAAGATTATGTATTACAGTTGCCGCTATAACAAAAAATCCTAAAAATAGAATAAAATAAATATTTAAGGGGGGCTCTCATACAAAGAAGTGTCTGTTTTTTATAAATAATGGTACGGAACCCTTCGTGCGCGAGTCCGACTCGCACTTGGCCAGTTTTTACATGGACGTGTTCGGTTTCCAACTTCCTCTGTATCCGTCATCCGTATTGTTAATTATTTTTAATCATAAAGTGCAAGCAAAAACATAAGGTTATGACATTATTTTTCAGCGCTTGCAAATCGATAGTCAAAAATCAAATTGAATCAGACTGAAATATTCTTTCGCCACCCCTATCAATATCGCCGTTTATTCCCGTGGGAGATATAAAATTTTAACAGACCTCTTTGGGACTGTTTCTGGAGCGGCTGGCGGTAAAAATGTCGGGGTAACACAGGTTTACATCCGGAATCGAACTCTCTGTATGAGATGGAGGAAGGAACTATTATTTTATTATTAAAAAAGAAAGAAAGAAAGAAAAATGATGTAATGATTTTTCATGGTTTGTCTTGTATGAGAATAGCTTTTTTTTTTCGGATGGGAATTCATCAAATGACTCCTCCCGCTCTGGGCGGAGCTGAAGGGAGTGTCAGACTTGTACTGACTAAAATCCATCCATTTTCCTTCTTAGTCCTTTGTGGTCCAGTGCAACAGTATCTCTTTCGAACAGTTCCGCAACCCTGGCAGGTATGAGAATAGCTCGAGTCTTGTTGTGGCCATTTAGATTTCCGGTCTAACTGCCTCATGATGCTGAGTGATTTAAGCTTTCGTCGATGGTAGCGACTGCGCGATAATTTCGAAATTCGAATCCGAAGTCTTCCAGGTGTTCATCCAACGACCCACATCGTTGCCCACTCCAGGCAATCAAGGATGTGAGTCTATTGCATGTCGTTGGATGCACATCTGAAAGAGCAGTAGGATCACTATAGGTGGCAGTGACCGCTGCAGTTGCTGACTATCTACATCAGCCTTTTTTCCCAACGATGTTGTGGTCGGCTTTCTGTCTAAACAGGTACAGCTGAATACCAGTATTTTACAAAGTGCGGCTGCCTATTTGACCTCCACAACCCAGTATATACTATACAAGGTGTTGTTTTTCATCCTCGTCAAATTTAAGGAGGTAACTATGCTACTGATTCTCGTTCCGAATCAATAATAAAATGGGTAGGTTTTTTTTTTTTTCACGGAAATCTGTAAGTGTGAACCACCCGTGTTTTAAACGCGGGCCGTCTGATTTTCGCACTATAACTGCGCTTCCACACATAAAAACAATCTGAAACGTTTATTTGATAATTTCTTATTCCCTGAACCACGTTATGGGGGTTATTCTGAAATGACACACATAAACAACCACAACAAAAACATCAGCGTTTATTAATAATGAACCAGGTACCGTAATAGTAATTGACTATTTATGTCTTTTGTGACAGCCTCCTAAATTTTAACGAGGATGCAAAACAAAAACTTGTATAAAACTTCTGACTACTAGTAACGACCGTAGAAGATCAATAAACGCTATGTCAGTAAAATACATGTAAAATTCTGAGCACGGTCCGCTTGTAAAGTTGCATAACCCCGTAAAAGAAAAACGTACCATTCATATCCCAAATATTCCAATTTGAAGCTAACCCGGTGCCTCTTGAATGAAAATAAAGTCTCCCAATTTTAAACAGGTTTATCTGCGGAAATATACGTTTATACACCCTCTTTTTTTTGTTTACTGATTGGAAATCATCAAATGAGCCCTCCTGCTGTGGACGGAGCGGAAGGGAGTGTCAGACTTGTACTGACTAAAACCCATCCATTTTCCCTCTTAGCCCTTTGTGTTCCAGGGCCACGGTATCTCTTTCGAACAGTCCCGCAGCCACGGCATGCATCGGCCCTCTCGGACTTCTTCCGATTTTCAGACCTCTCCTTAATATTTACATCGTCTAACAAAAGCGGTCCAGATGATATCACCCGTGTCTATAAAATATGCGTAATCAATAGAAACTAAAATTTTAAAAATATTGTAATTACTACTGCAGTCACTACTTTGCAGTAACATATTTTCCATTTTATTGTATTAGTAAGTGTGCAAACCAATGAAACGACCGCAGTGATAAAGCCAGTCATAATCGCAAAGACAGCCATCATCATCAGCCTAGCATTTTCCTAACTAAGTTGGGTCGGTCAGCCATGCAACTGAGTAAAATTGTCTCAAAAATTTTTAAAATGATAATAATTTCCTAAAAACTTATAGTGTTGCTATAGCGACTTTACGATTTAGAGAAGTAGTTACTCTTAAAATATTTCCTGTATGAGAAGATAAACCTATGTATAGAAAGGTATAACTCAATTTTGGAAAAAATGTTAGAAATGTCCTTTTTACTATCAGGGGTAGTATAGTAAACTAAGGGTATTCCGTATTACATAGCTGCCCTAAGTTTCATACTAGTTTTTATCACTAATATCTTTAACAACTTTTACATTTATTAAATCTTCTCATTCAGATCGGATACATTGAAGGGCTCAACCGTTGGAAGACGATAATAATGTCACGATATATTCGTGAATTTTCCGTGCGTGTGTGTGCATGAACTTTCCGTGCGTATGTGTGCGGGCTCAAGGCGAAAAGCTATGGCTGTAATATTCATTCATTAGTGACGGCCATCCGTCTTACTTATAGGGATGGGCGTGCGTTATCGATGGATAATTTTATTGTAATTATGGGACATTATTTTTGACACTTTATTGTTTGGTGGTAATGAAATGTTCTGTTCTGTTAAGTTGTTAGGTAATATTTAATTTACGTTTCTATTAGGGTTTCGTGTTCAATGTTTGTTTATTTTGATGTGGTTTTTCATTAAACATTTATGTCCTTAGGGCCTAGATGAAGTCACATTCTATCAGTGAAAAATTGATAACTATAATAAAAAAAATAAAAATTAAATGAATTAAAAAGTTTATATTTCTATAGCCATTATATTATGACTATCTAAAAGCTTCTCTGTTATCCATTAAGAAATAGAAATTACAATATTCGATTAAACTAAAATTTAACAATCAAAGAACAAAGATTGAACAACAGCAAAAATCCAATCAATCTATTAATGAATTAACTTTAAAACTTTCTGAATATAAATTCAATTACAAAGGCAAACAGAACGTAAATGGAATGTTCCATTTTACCTGATTTACAGCTGTGGTTGAGGCGATGGAATGTTTTCATTCGTTAGCGGGCTCAAGTACCTAGTGCACTGGGTCATGCGGACGTAGTCCCACTTCGCACTACTGAAATAACTTTGGGGTTCGTGATTTTTTTTTTAATGACGGAAATGCTGGGCGAAATTGTAGACGTGTTTTAAATGGAGAGATAGTATTTGGAGTTTCTTTGTTGAAAATGCAAATAATTTGTGTAGTTTCGAATGGAGTTCTTTCAGGATTTACGTGATTTTACATGTTTGTAGAAAGATTTACTTATTTGTTAACATTTATTTAACTTGATTTGTATCTATGTAAGTATAAACATTTTCGAAAACAAGTTTTTGATGTTATTAATTATTACGTACCTTATACAATGTTGTCCTATTTAACCCAAAGGTTGACTGGTAGAGGACGCCTTGTGGCATTAATTCCAATCCAGTCCAGCTCTATTCTATTCCATTCTAAGTCCTCCCGTATACCACTATCGTAAATGATGATTATATAAATTAGATTAAATTGTCTTCCGTTAATTTTCGTTATCATTAAAGAAATAAAATCCACATTTTTAAGTAGTACGCACGACATAATGAAGCTACATAACAGATTGTAGCGGTTGTACAGAAGAGTAGCTATCCTCGCTTGAGGAAGCACTCTACAAGATATCGACCCAAAAACTCATCTGATTATAGTCGGAAGACTGATCGCAGATATTCAATAAGATGAAAAAAAAAAAACATTTTTAAAGTAGTTTTCCCTCGGCATATATTTGCTTATTAAAGTACTTTGCTATTTATACTGTGGATGCAAATGACATAATATACTATTCAGTCATCTACGTGTGTACCACACAATACAATTACACATCTCATCTTGTCACTGCCATAATTGTGATGTAACGACATTTACATGACAATGCGAGCTAACGAAGCATTCGATAGCTAGCTCGACTGTGCACATCACTACCCAACGCAGTCATCGCGTCGAATATAATCTCACCTTTTATTCCTGTCGCGCGACAAGAATGCGTAAACAAAAATTCCCGCTATTCCACGTGTTCGTGGAATTGGACCGGGATCATTTGGGGGTATCCCGGGATGGCCTTGCCACGTCCCTAATAGTCCATTCCCTAGGACGTTCCAGTCGACCTGAGCTAGATTATACTGGTATTACGCTAGTAATAACTGCTTTGTGTAAGTGCCAAATTGTCATGTTTTGCAAGATTTTATCGTGTGAGAAAATTTTGGATTTAGGTTTAACCTTTTATACTAGTGTTGATCTTCTAGAATTGGGGATTACTTTAGTAAGCTTTTCTTTTATTGGCCAATTGGTTTTCTTTTATCGTCTAGTCTAGGTGAAACGTCAGCTTACGATAATTTGAACACGTAACACTCTCTGCCAAACGAACTGTATTTTCTGCTTTCGTTTTAACTTTCAAAGCTCTATAAGCATCTTGTAAAATATTCATACATTTGCCTACAAAACCCGCTTGTTGTCATTTTCTGTGCTTAGTTGTTGGTCGTGCCATTCAAATAAATCGTTGCGTCATTAGTGGGGCGCTAATGAGGGAAGAAGCCGACTCGCCTTAAAATATGACATGCTTTCAAAACATAATACAGCTGAAGTATGCTCGGGAAATGTCCCCTTTTCTTAGATAATTAACAGGGAATTATGAAAGGTTTTAAGTAGCTATGTTTATAGAAATGAAATAGAGGTCAAAAGCAAAAGCTTTTGAAATGTGATCTTTAATACGGACATTTATATCATAATCTAATCAAGCTTATTTAAAATATAGCTTAAAACAAAACTGCGTTTAACATGTTTCATGTAACAAAGAATGTGGTTTATAAAAGGTCCTAAAAAAATATGTTTGAAACGGCCGCAATTTTAGTCCGATAATAGGACGTCGGATTTGGTACAGCAGTGCCAGCTAGGGTAGACTCGTTATAGGTTTAAAAATGTAGAGCATATCCAGGAAGAATTTTAGTTCCTATTAGTGCTAACTGTTTGTGACAGTAACAGGGATCAATTTATAGAACTTTCTGATATAATGTTTTTTTTGGCAACAGCTCGTAAATTGTTTATTCACTTGATATGGCCTTTATTTAGCATATCATTATAATGTAAGATGCAAGGAGCTAGCTTTTCTTAAGATGTATAACAAACTAAGTTTCCAGTGGTTCAGAGCCTGCCTGAGGAGTAGCATTTTCAGGGAAGGCTTAATTCTTCTCAAATACAGGTTCGTAATGTGAATTTATCTGTTAATAGTACTTGTGATTAATTGTTATATAGGTAACCGTAATTTTCAAACTGATCTAGCAATTATCAAGTTACAACAGGAAATGTAACTCTTTCAAAATTGTAACAAGGGTAGTTATAAATACGTAGAACAGCGCAGATGTTTGGTCGGCCATATTGGCATGAGATGTATGCGCGTGCGACGGTTAAAAGCCGGATATGTCAATAGAAAGCATTGTTATTTGTTGGTTGTAACAGATTTATGTTACAACGGAAATATTGTATTTATTAGCGAAATATATTTTTTGGGTTCCGTACCCAAAGGGTCAAACAGGACCCTATTACTGAGACTTCGCTGTCCGTCCGTCCGTTCGTTCGTCTGTCTGTCACCAGGCTGTATCTCATGAACCGTGATAATTAGCCAGTTGAAATTTCTACAGATTATATAATTTCTGTTGCCGCTATAACAACAAATCCTAAAAATAGAATAAAATAAATATTTAAGGGGGCTCCCATACAAAAAAAAAATTTTTTTTGCTCGTTTATATAAATAACTAGCTGTCCCGCGCAACTTCGTCTGCGTCACATTTTCCCCGTTTTCGCAACATTTTTCATCGCTGCTCCGCTCCTATTGGTCGTAGCGTGATGATATATAGCCTATGTTACTTCTAATACCTCCAAAAATATGTGTACAAAGTTTCATGACGATCGGTTGAGTAGTTTTCGCGTGAAAGCGTAACAAACAAACTTACTTTCGCATTTATAATATTAGTTAGGAAGGATGGTACGGAACGCTTCGTGCGCGAGTCCGACTCGCACTGGGCCGGTTTTTTTTTAGTTTCTGGTTACTGAAACGCCTCTAAACGCCTGCCTCTTATGTATTGTGGTTGCAAGCACGACTGCTAAGCACGGAGTCTTGGGTTTGATTCCTATGTCGGGCAAAGTATTATTGGGTTTTCCTTCAGGAATTTCTTAGTAGCAGTCACGTTGTCTCGATTTATGCACGGTTGATGGCAATATCCTCGCCCCCTATTACATAGGACTTAAACATAACTGGCGAAATGTAGATACTATATTAGTTAGGTATATCTCTTCCTAATCCTTCGGGGTTTACACGCAGTTATTTTGTAGGTATATAGAAGTGCAATTATATGTATATCCATACTAATATTATAAATGCGAAAGTCACTCTGTTTGTTTGTATGTTTGTTTGTTTGTTTTTCACGACTAAACGGCTGATCGGATCTTAATGAAATTTGGCAAGAAGATAGATTTCAATCTGAGGAAGGCCATAATTTATACATTTTAACTCTAGCCAAGTCTCGTCTGTAAATAGATGGGCTTAAGTTTCGTGGGTGGCGTAAATTGTGAGTCAGGTACTATGACTAAGGACGATGGGCAAACTTCACCCACTTCCGTCTAGCTGAATTGTTCATTATTACGAGAATATAAAGTACTAGCAGTCCCGCGCATCTTCGTCTGCGTCACATTTTTCCCTTTTTCGCAACATTTTTCATTGCTGCTCCGCTGCTATTCGTCGTAGCGTGATGATATATAGCCTATGTCCTTCCCTAGGTTGAAATCTATCTTTTTGCCAAATTTCATTAAGATCTGATCAGCCGTTTAGTTGTGAAAAGGTAACAAATAGGGTGAATTTCGCATTTATAATATTAGTATAGATTCAGCCTTCAAGTTTGACTGGAATGTGACATATACAACCTCGACGAGGTTCTGGTTCTGACTACAAATCCGAAATAAAATGGACAGCTCCACTCCTTCCAAAATCCTCACTTTTCTTACAATCCTTACGGCTCCCACGCTACAAAGCAACAAGACAACTAATATCACACAAGATGGCTACAACATCAAAACTCATACGTCACAATCAAAATATTCTTCCCATGAACAAGTCTTCTATAAATAAACTTGAAGCTCGCGCACATTCTAGCGTTGCATGGGAAACTGCACCACTTCCTGTAACGTCAGGGAATGAACACAAGTCCTATGCGATGCATGTGCGGACATACGGCTCCTAATTAAGATATACAAGGTGTTGTTTTGCATCCTCGTCAAATTCAAGGAGGTAATTCTACTAATGATTCTCGACCCAAATCAACAATAAAATCGGTAGGTTAATTTTTATATTTTTTTTCTTATTTACGGAAATCCGTAAGTGCGAACCAGCCGTATTTAAACGCGGCCCGTCTGTTGTTAGCCTTATTACCGCGCATTCACACACACAAAAAACGCTAACAATACATACACAACGCAAACTCAATGAACATTCGATAATGTCGTAGGTATTCCCTAAAACCAATGCGCAGACGCACTCTCTCACTCACGCGCCTAGCGACGCACTCTCTCGCACACGCGCGTAGCCACGCCCCCCGCGATCCCGGACCCCGGAACCAACAGTATGTTTAATGTCGCCGACTAGTGCATGCGTTTTGCGAATTCCGCTCCTAGGTACTGCGATGCACATCCTTGAGACGTAGGTATAAACTGCAAGTGCGGTTTGGACTGAATGTGTGGGCTTGGGATAATAGGGGAACAAGTGCTTGGACCCTACTTCATCGACGGGTACCTCAACAGCGCCACATACCTGGAGCAGCTGTTCCACGTTGTTGAGGATATGTTGGAGGACGTTCCCCTGGCACTCCATCGCGACCTCTACTACATGCAGGACGGTGCTCCCCCTCATTACGGTCGGCAAGTACGCTGAAAGGTTTGGTGACCACTGGATCGGTCGCGGAGGACCTGTGGCCTGGCCTCCGCGATCTCCGAACCTGACGCCTCTAGACTTTTATTTGTGGGGAGACGTTAACAGTTTAGTGTACACGGAGGAAGTGGCAAGTGTAACAGAATTACGAGTAAAGATCATTTAGTGCTTTCGACACTTTACTCGTAAAAACGAATGTGTTAGTGCTACGTAAGCTGAAGGCAAAACCAGCTATGTCGTGCTCGACTGTGCCAAGAGTGTGGTGGTGGCAACTTTGAACAATACCTCCGGGTAACTTAGGTACGTAATTTACTTATTTTTTCATACGACTATCATTTTCTAAATACGTTGTTAGCTTAATCAATTTTATTCAATAGTGTAAATAAGTTAATTTCAAATTTTTAACTACGCCAATAATACCTAACAGTCGAAAGTATCACCACATACCTACTTTAACTAGCACATCTTTCCATTTCCATCAAACATAAAAACATTATTAGATACTAGTTAACTAAATTATTGATGGACCTAAGCCCGTTATGTAGGAAGAAAAAATATCAAATCAACCAATTCAATCCACAAATGAAAACAAAATCATTACGAATACTTTAGGCTGAATTTACGTACAATGTACCGAGTGTTAGTGTATGAATTATTATTAGGTACCTAAATCCGCCCGACGCGCGACGGGTGCGCTTGTTAGGTATCTAAGCAACATTAGCGCAACATAGCCTCAGTAGTGCGCCTCAGGATCCGGAATAAAGATCCAAGATTGCCAATTTTAGGATTGTCCGTTCAGCAGGATAGCTAGCAATAAAGCAAAACTAACATTTTATTAAACATCTGATAACTACCAAACTTACAGGTCAATGAACTTTTCTTTGGTGCACTTGTATTAGGTACTGTACTGATTTCCGTATTCCAATGATGCTTAAAAATGAGTTAAGTATCAAGCGAAATTTATGACAATAATGTAGGTGATTTTCGAAATAAAATTAGAGCAAAATTATTGCTGCCGGTCGACGCGCGCCGTAGGTTATCGCACGGCTGCACGCGCCTGCGTTTCGTAGGTATGACGTAGTCACTCACACACAGAGCTCCATTGTCGCTGTGTGCGTAGTTGGGTGATTCTGTTTCAAGTGTTTTGAATTGAGGGTTGTAGTCTGAAATACTGTTAAATTTCAACAACAAAAAAAAGCAACGCTTATTAATTATAGACCGGTACCGTACTTTAAATTGATTATTTATGTGTTTTATGACAACCTCCTGAAATTTGACGAGGATGCAAAACAACACCTTGTATTGACGGGAACAGGGGCAGGGTAAAGCCAAATGACCCGAAGAAATATGCGTCACGAAAAATTTGTCGATGAAATTACGTCGTTTTCGGTTTTAAATGAGTCTTTAGACTCTGAAGAGTAGCTCGTGGCTAAATAATAACAGACTTTCGGGTCAATTTTCAGGCTAAGCGGCGCTTGTCTATGTTAGTCTCTGGATGGGTGACCACCGCCACCACGTTCATATACCGAGTTTCCTCCTTGCTTGGGAAAGCACGTTAAGCCTTTGGTCCCGGCTGTCATTTGTAGATCTTTTACAGTCGTTACATGTAGTCACCAAGTCTTACCAGGGGTACAGTATTATCCTGGTACTGACTGGGCTGACGAGGTCAGACAGGCAGTCGCTCTATGTAAAATAGTGGTATTCAGTTGCATCCGTTAAGACTAGAAGCCGAACCCAACATAATTTTCAAAAAGCTAGGCAGACGATGATACGAGTACATCGATGAAGATACAAACTAATGTAAAACATTGACATAATAAGTAAGCTACTTAGCTACAGTTTCATACTTTCTATTTTCCAGAACAGTAGCTTATGTAACAAAGTAGATAACAGTGTAAGAATGCATTTATTTACTAGGACACTACAGTGTCCCAAAGTCGGACAAGCAGCCTTACCAAGGGATATCGTATTATCCAGTACTAACTGGGTTGTGGAGGTCAGGTAAGCAGTCGCCGCGTCAATGTGTTCTCTCTTCAAATTCACTAATTTGCTGTGCCCGACTATGGACCTGATATGATGTAGGTAATTATAAGTAGTACCTAAGAATTACATGTGGAATGTAATCAAAGTCTTGAGTATTGAGTAAAATACTGGTATTCAGCTGCATCCAGTATGACTGGAAGCCGACCCCAAGATAATTGGGAAAAGGCGGCAGATGATGACGACGGGAGTTTATAGTATGATTGATGTGACTGACGATTATGGTCACGTAAATTACGCTAAAACCGTTTGTATTTAGTTACACCTAATGCACCGTAATTTTATTATTCGTGTGCTTGTAGTTATTTTGCGTCAAGTTTGGCACAAACCGCAGAATGAGACGTCATCATCATCATCTGCTTAGCCTTTTCCCAAACCATCTTGGGGTCGGCTTCAAATCTAACCGGATGCAACAGTACCAGTATTTTACATGAAGCGACTACCTATCTGACCTCCACAACCCTGTAACTGTGTAATACGATACCCCTGTGTAAGACTAGATGTCAGACTTTTGGCTTTTGACTACTCGTAACGACTGTCAAAGATCTACAAATGACAGCCGGGACCAACGGCTTAACGTGCTTTCCGAGGCACGGAGGAAACTCGTTATATCATCATGGTCACCCATCCACGGACCAACCTCGGCAAGCAAAATGAGACGTCATTCGTCATTGAATAAAATTGAGGAACAAGCATCTGTCATCTGGTGAAACCTAAATGCTGAATCAGCTGAAACTTTTTCATCATTGATGTATAATATATTCTCACAGACTTCAAAGAATCAGCACGCTTTCATAAGTGACAGTTCGTTGTTTACGAAATCTTTTTCTGTCCAGAGTTACTACGAATGTTTAACAAAGAGGCCCAATTTTCTGACTGGGCATTTAAAAATAAATAAAGCTGTTCATTCTTGCCCAATTCGTTGAATGTTTTTTTGGTGATTTTTTTTACGTTTCGAGACTGTAGCCAAAACATGATTAAGCCGTCTTGATAAATGGATTTTAGGAAAATCATTATGGTTTAATTATTTAAAAGGGAAAAGAAAAGTTCCGTGTTTGTCAACATCTTTGTTGGCGTCATATTGTATTATTAGAAAAATATTGAACCCACGACGCTTTCGAATCCAAATAACAACAAAGCACTAGTAACAAAGTGGAATATTTTAGCAAGACAAGTTTTCCTCATTTCCCATTTGTGAATTCCAAAACTCCAACAAAAGTTATCAAACTTAATTCTGATGGCCTCAACGTTCACTGAGATCATTCGTTCATAGCACAATGTTTCGTTAACTCGATCATCCATTATTTAAAAGTACCAAACCATAGAAAACAAAAGTCATGGGCAGAGATAATAAGCAAACACCCGGTATAACTCCACCGGGGGCAATATTTAACACAACGTTAAGATCGAGGCGCGAATGATAAGCACTAACAAAAGATCAACTTTCACTTGTTTGCCAACTTCACCCAGATTCCGTCCAGTAACTGAAAGTAAAATTAATTTATCGTATTTCTTATCTATTCTGTATTATCCTTTTTCTCAATAGCACTTAAAGAAAGTATTTTAGTCGTCACAGATTCTCATTCAAAAGAGTTCTGAGCTTCTGATTCTGTTCTGAAACTCCATCTTTACTTTAGCTAGCAAAGTTCTAAACGAGAAAACGGTACAATTAAATCTTTTGTTCAAAGTTGGATTGAGAGAAAATGATCCATAAACCACACCGAGTCTTAATCCAAACTTATGAAACTACCATTTTCTGGATCAATAGTAAAATAAACACAATAAACTTGTGAACCTGTGTGTGTCTGTCCAGTCCAATACACTTACTTTTATGGAAGCAAGAAACTTCTTAACATTATCATGAAAGGAATCCGGATTGTCTGACTGTTGTTTAACTTTTATACGAGGTTCAGCACTTACGTATATTAAAACAAAGAAAAAAGTTTCAAACAAGTCGCTTCCTAGAGCCATGATCGGTGTTGCCGTCGAAAAAATTAAAAAAAGCAATAAATAAAAGTGATCTGTAGCGGAAATGCGTAGTTGTGTGTGACGCTTGTCACTGGGCGGTCGTGTCTGCGTCCCGGGGACATCAGTTAGGGAAGACTGATTCGTCTTCAAGATGGATGGGGGAACGTTTACTTGGTGATGGTCCTACGTTTCAGGGGAAATATTATTAGGATTTGATCAAATTATTAGGTGTAGGTACCGGTAGATAATGAATGGCGAATGAACCTGAAGTTAGAGGACGAATGAGATAGTTAGTGTTACATTCAATAGATATAGACCAAGATATATGACTGAGTAGTAGAAACATGCAGGCAGAATGAATAAGAAACAAACATTTTTTTTTTGTTGTTATGTATTTAAAGAAATTACGTTAAAGAGGTGCTACTTAAGACTAAACTCGCCAAACTTTTACGTTTGATGGCGAGAGGCGCTCTTTTATTTAACAATGAACCACCTTAATTATGTACTACTAACTAATTATATATTAAACATACTTATTATATTCTGTTATGGCTAAATCTTATATAATATATTTATTTCTGGTTGTAATCCTGTATAATGTTTTTTAATTTTGTCTTGAGTGATCCTTTACTAATTTTTACTTTTTATCTCAATAAATCTATTTTGTTAAACACTTTAGGTACCAAATACTTAGATGTTCTCTAAATAAAATAGGTCGATACAATAATGAGGAAATGGAACAGATATTGTGATTTTATGTAATTCTTAACATCACATGCTTTCTCAAATAAGCACTGCGAATCAAAGCCGTAAACGTAAACAAACATGCAGAGTTGTATGCACCAAACATTGTTCTAATTAGACCACTGCCCTCCTTACACTAATGAAACAAGTGTCAAGCAATCTGTGTTCATACATCTACTCAAATACTAGATCAACGATGGTGAAACAAAACGTTACATCACTGCAGAACAGCTATCTATTTTTGATCACGGCCTCAGCTGCAATTACCTTTGCTTGCCTACATAATGTGACGACAAGTCATTTTCTCTCATCTCAAGTATAACGGCTTCCTTTTATACTTCCTCAATAAAATTGTTACGAAATTGAGCACCTTGAGTAGATGGAATCGGTTCCCAATTTTCTGCAACATCAATTTGTTCTTTACGATAATTTTCGAGATTATGTTCATTGTTAAAAAAGATGCTAAATATTACTCGTTGATTAGAAACTATAAAATCTAAATGCATCTCTACGTAGCCAAAACACATGTCAGATTCTGTGGTTACAAGGGTTTTTAATATGTTTTCTGTTGTAATAACTTCTAAAGCTTAACGTACCGTGCCTTAAATGGCCCTTACTTCGATTTGATTGCGCTCTGCGGCTCCTTAATTATCCCGACAAGGTATAAATTGGTCCCCAACTCTGTCCTATTTTTAATGGAGTGTATCTGATGCGGTTCTCCCGCACAGCCCCGCCATTTTTCAGGCTTAATTAAATAGTGTCTATTCCAATGGAGTTGTTGGGTTAATTTGTTTAGACGTCAGCCCAACGTGACGGTTACGGAATGAGATTCTAAAAATAACCAATCATTGTTGGACCGACTTAATTTAGAAGATTCCCATCCATTACAAAATTAAAAGGGTTTTAAATTCCTGTTGGAGAAAGGGAAAAGGAATTCTGGATATATGAGACAACCACTTAGACACAGTCGCTTGCCGCTGACGTTGCTAGCATTGAAGACATTCCAGACGATAATGTGCTGTTCGTGATGCATTTTATAGCGAATAAAAAGAACGCAACCGATGCTTCGACGCGGCGTATTTTTGGCACAAGAATCGCATTCACAACCGTACGTTTTAGACGAGTGCGGCTTTGGGGTATCGTTTAGCAATACGCCAGGGTAACAAAAAGCTGCGTCGTTTGCGCGTTTTGGTCATATACATTCAAATTCAAAGTAAGTACTGGCAACAAAACATTTTGTTATACTAAATGGATTCCTAACGTTGTATGTAATGCGAAATGCTTCGCAGAATTCGCTTTCTTCTATTAAAGGCATTCGTAGAAAATGTCGAAAGCTGAAAGGGCAACTTTGCTTTGAGACTCCATTTTCTAAAAGACGTAGTATATTATCAAATTAAGTTATTTTATTGGGTGTTGCTATTTTACTATCATAATACGAATCATCAGTTTTGATATCGAATACACTGATCAAAGGCTACCAGGCTTCCAGAAATCCGATGCAAGTCTCTTCATTGGAATATCCATCATTTGACTGTTACTGGCTTCAATCGTTCAGAACTATTTCGGTAAGATGTTCGCAGTCGTATATTTGCAGTCCGTCCTATAAATCTCCTCGAAGTCTTTACGATCCCAAGATTGATACTTATAGAAACAATTCCAACTGAACAGGACTGAAAAGGACATTGGCAAAATAAATGCAAAACGTACCTACGTTTTGCATTTATTTTGCCAATGTCCTTTTTATCTGCGTACAGAAAAACATGTGTATTGCAGATGTGCTCGAAAACTGTTTCAATATGAATTTATCATTTGTAAATGCTTGATACTTAACATATTTTTTTAAAACATCGTTACTTCATTCATTGAGTTCGTAAATATAAATCATAGCAACTAACACTCAATAAAATATGGCGGCTCAATCTAAATTAAGATAACCTGCTATTCAGTTTTGATTTCACAATATATTGCGCTTTGCCTCACAGTCAAATTATAAACGTTGCTGCAGATACATCAATGGTTCGACACGTAAACAAATTGTCGTTGATCTGTTTTCATGATATCCGCTGTTCTCGAATATTTGTCTGCTAGCAGTGACCTCGTCTATATCTCAAACATAGTTAGAGCAACTATCTGAAAAGTGTTTCAAAATCAACATCGTGCACTTGACTCAGCCGAGTTATATTTGGATCTCCCTTCAGTGCTTTCTTCGCTTCATTTGCTCCCACCTTTTGCAGTAACTGAACTTGTTTTGCATTACTCTTCACCTATTTAGGAGCGTTGTCTTTACAGATTTTGCCAAATTTAAATATTGCTTGATTAAGAAATTACGCATCTATCTCTACTTCCTCCAGGTATAACATATTTATATCTTTATTGCGTTCCAAATATTTTTATTGATACGATAAAATGTCGCACGAATGTTTTTCTTAGTTTAAGGTCTATGATCTTTGACCGAAATACAAAGAAAACTCCGTTAATGTTCAAATGTAGTAATCATAATAATTTTACCTTGTTATCTTTGAAACCTAATGAACGCCTGTCAACATCTGAGCTCGTTATCAATAACATTTAAATAAAACTAGTATAATGCGAGTCATTCAGTGCTAACGGCACTTCCTATACACACGTCTATTTTCATAACATCTGTCCAAAAAAAAAACATCAGAAGATTCCTTTCGTCACGAGAATTGCATCTAAATAAAAAAAATGTTGTGAGTGTATAAATAGCTAGATTTGTGGAGCATCGGGCGCCTGTGTTATTATAGCGAAGAAATATAGGATAAGACGTGGATCTATCTGTAGTTGGCCGAAATTATCGCGGGGCGACGCGCGCGTAGCGTTGGCGAGTCGCACGCGCAGCGTCCGTGGTGCGCCCGCGCTCCCCGAACTTCCAATTAGTTATTTGTTTGTGTCTTCCGTTGTGATATAACATATACATGTTTTCGTGTGCCATAATAGTGTTACATCAATATCTATGCAGTAATTATATAGTGGACCGTAGCTCCAAAGATTTGCAAAATAGACGAGACGAAAATACAATATTACGTGTGGTCTGTGTGTTAGTTTAAGCAATATTTTAGTTCTAGTTAAGAGACTAATGACGATGCTCAAAGACTGAAATAGTGAACACGGTGGAAGTTTTCAGTGCAATAAATTAATAATAGTATGATATTATGTATATAATTTAGGTTTTAGTGTGTGTAATATTGTGTAAAAACATACGGTAGGACCGTCGTGCCAAAAGTACACAAGTGGGTGTGAATATTCGTAAATGTTCTTTAAATAAGTGTTTATTTTATAATAAAATATGGTCGCCATGCTCGAAGTCGCCGAGAGGAGGAACAATGAATATTTTAGATCGTTTTTACCTGTAAGTTTAATTTTAATTATGATAATAACGCCTTGTATGGGCCTAGCATGAACGCGCGAAGTAATCGTAGCGTAAATTCGGCCGATTTCAAAATAGAAAGTACTTACCCGTTTGGAACACAATTTAAAAATTTATTCAGATATTCTATGGGTGATGAAATTTAATTCATAAAACGATCGAATTAATTTCACGTTACTTTATTTCTGATAGTAAAGCCTCGTTTGATACTGAACCTATTCTTTTTTCAACACACTGGCCTTTAAATTCCGAAGCCACGGCCAGTATTTGAAAGTGATTAGGTGTAACCCTGGCTTCATATTCGAGCTTTTGTTGAGTCGAGTAGAAATCAAGTGGCTGACCTTTCAGTAATATTAGCTGTCTCTTCAGTCATTAATAATGGTTATTCCACTAGGTCCTGTTTCAGTATTCGAATAAGTACTAGATGAGTTAAAAAATGTCATGGAGTTTGTTTTAAATTATTTTTCAAATACCTTACCTGTGTAAGCGATGGCTTGGTTTGTGATGCGCAAGAAGCAGGAATATGAAGTGAGGAAAGTTTTGAGTCGGAAGGGGTCCGAGAGGGCCGATGCCTGCCAGGGCTGCGGGTTGTTCGAAAGAGATACCGCGGCATTGGAACACAAAGGGCGAAGAAGGAACATGGGTGGGTTTTAGTCAGTACAGATGGGTATAAGAGTAGAGAAAGACCAAAGAAATAATGGATGGACCGTGTGAAGGATGACAAGGCAAAAAAGGAGGTGTCTGATGAGATGACAAGTAATAGAGAAGATGGAAGAAGACATGCTGTACCCGACCCTAAAGAAATTCGAAAAGGGCAGGAGTAAGATTACCTAATTTTTAAACTGAAACTAAACCATAAAGAAACAGTCGTGTATTCTTTTTTCGAATCTTGATTTCGAACCGAAGGATTTCATCCAAATCTGCACTAAATTTAAATAGAGATTCACAAAATTTTAGGAATACGGGTCTAAGATATAATTATTGTTTACTTACTGGGTCCAGAGTCATCTTGATATAACGCAGATGGCGTCGAAATCCACGATACTATGTTGCCATAACACATTTACAAGATAAAAACATACGTAAACGTGACATAATTTACGCTAAAGATAACCAGCTGATACACTCTGTTTTTTTCAATATCATCTGTTAATTAAATGAGCGTTGGTGCAAAAGAAACAGTTTAAAACATTGGGTTTTGGCAAGCGAAATGCTGAAACAATTATAGTTTTCATTATTGGTTTGCGTTTGCTGTTTATTGGGTCATTGTAGTCTGAATTAGAGTTCAACGGGTTCTTAATTAAGGCCGTTCGAATATTTTGAGGATGAGAGAATTATAGTGGTTATATCCTAGAACTACGTCATAGACGTGACACGTGACACCCACAAGATTGCACTGGGCTTGCTTCATGCTTGGCTGGGCTTGCTTGTATTCCTTCTCAAAGAGAAGCCGTTAAAAAGAGTTTCAGGTTCCCAACATTGGGTTCATAATTGGCTGATGATGAACTATGCTATGATTAATACTTATGGTATTGTTGAACCTAGAGCAGTAGATACTGCTCTTCTTCTTTGTGCGTGTCGATGCCACAGCTAATCTAAATTGATTCAGTAATATTGACGCGGAATTCGGCACTTTCACTAGCGTTCTTCGGTAGTAGTACGTACTGCTTATGAATGTGAAGAAACACTGTAAAAGTATATTTTCTTGCTATTTTATAATTTGTTTAAACTACTTTGCAGAATTTGACTTCCGTAGAAGATATTTAAATAAAAGAGACTGATTGTTTACCACTGCAGATTTATCGTTCTCCTTGGTCGCAATTACTTTGATCTTTAACCTAAGATAAAAAAACTAAAAACAATTAAAACGTTTCCGTTTTCACGTCCAATAAACAATACAAACTCGTAGTATTCATAACATTTTTACATTTAATACCTTGCCAAACTAACGACCTTGTCAAATTATACTTCTAGACAGCAGGGCGAGGTATCTACCTATTTTTTACTAATCTATTTTGAGTAGGTACATTCAGTACAGACTCACGTGGAATTTTGTACCGGTCTCACAACTACTCTCTAGGTTGTAAAATGCGGGTTTTTATAAATGCTGTGAAACGGGGACAATGCAGGCACTTGATTTAAGTTTTTTTCCCCCGACCAATAAAGAGGGGTGTTATAAGTTTGACATGTGTATCTGTGTGTCTATCTGTGGCATCATAGCTTCTGAATGGATGAACCGATTTTGATAAAGTTGGTTTTGTTTGAAAGGTGTGTTAATCGAGAGTGTTCATAGATATGATAAAATCTGCTCAGCCGTTTGAAGATCATTACCTCTTTTCTAGTTGAAGGAAACAACTTCCACAGGTCTGATCGATTAGAAATTTTAAATCTTGTCACTTGTGTCCAAGGGGGGTATCTGCACCCCTTCCCCCTCCCCCTAAAGGCTCATGGATTTTTTAAAGTTAAAATTTTCTCCTTTTTCGTTAATTGGCGAGAACAGGCGAGACAACACCGTGAAAAGTATAAGGAATGGGGAAGGCCTATGCCCAGTAGTGGGACAGCCAAAGCTAAAAAAAAATCGGACCCCCGACGCTTGGATTTTTTTTTTTGTTTTTAGAGGATTTTTGTGTGGTTTTTTTTTATAAATTACAACGTGCTCTTGTGTCCACTTCACCCGTTAGTGACAATCAATTAATATAGTTTTTCTCTCATTTCAGGCTGTCAACTCCCCACCGGTCCCTCACCGAGACATATCGGCACCGACGGCGACGTACCGTCCCTACACAGAAGAATATGCCACCGTCCAGCGCCGCGTCGAGCGCCCCGCACAACCAGAAGAAACTGAACGAAAGAAAGACAAGAAATGGTCCATTGGAAAACTATTTCGACGAAAGAAGAAAGAAGACGAAAGTGAAGAGTCCTCGGAAAGCGATGAAGGAGTCGGCACACGCTCACCATCCAAAAGAAAGTCTAAGAAGAAAAAGAAGACTCCAGCAGTTAATAATTTTGACCACATAGTAATACGGGATTCAAGAAGAGCACAGAGTTTAGCCAAACCGAGTCTGCGAGATGTTACCGATGACGGTGTGCTCTCAGACCCATCGGCTGGCTTCATCAACTACCGTGCAAAAACACAAGAAATGTACGGAGCTTCCAAAGAATCCCTTAGCTTAAGAGAAGACAATTCGAATCGATCCCTAGGACCATCTCTGGAGACGCCCGCCAGAAAAACAAGAAAAGGCAGATTGAAAGCCAGAGTTGAAGCACTTAGAAATAGTATGAAGGGAGAGTCGAGCAGTGAAGAAGAATCACTCAAGTCATCAAATTCATCATTGATGATTCGATTTAGAAGTGAAGATTCCTTGATGCGTTCACGCGATAGCTCATTAAACAAAAGGTCTAGAAGTGCAAGAAATGAGAGATATATCAAAAGGTTATCTCGTGATGAAGAAAATCAACTGAATAAAGAAGCCGAGTTATTACAGCAAGGTTACACAAAAGCTGAAGTTGAACTGTTGACAAGGACGCCGACAAGTCAAAGTAGTGGTTATGGTACCTGCAAACGTGACCAAACACAAAATGTTAAAACGGAACAAGTATACGCCAATGACGTTAACCGCCGTCCTATGAAATCCGAATCAATATCATCATTCCCTTCGACACAAAGTTACCCATCATCCATCAATTTTAACGCAAAAGTTAACAATGAACATATTAATTATTCCATACCTACTAGTAACATTAATAGAGAAATGCTTTATGCTAATAATAACCGAGAAAGGAGCGTCAGTAATCAGTATGAGAACCCGGAGAGTGTCATGTGTGTCAAGTTCCCTTTGGGAAATGTAACTAATGTTAAGAGAGAGGAGAAAGCACCGCCTATGCCACCCCCTCGTGATATGCAACGAAAAGTAGCAACTCCTATATCAATGTACTATGAACATAACCCCATGGTAGCAGATAGAATAGCAAATACACCGCAAAATGTTATGCACGGTGTCCCTAATAACGACTTTGAAAGAGTCATGAGACGAAGTCAGGAAAGGTCACTGAGCCACAGCTTCAATGGATTGCGACGACCTATTTCTAACTCTGAGGACCACATTGCAATGCAAAATAATGAATACATACAGAACTTTCAGATCAGGAATGAACAGCCTCGAAGGCCAGCTTCAGTGTCAGCAGAACCAAATCATTATGGGCTCTACGCAAATTCACCGCCATGGAGGAAGTCTATAGGCCCCACAAATATTGTTAAACCAGAGCCAGTCCAATTAAAACATGACTATCTGTATTATGCAGATCAAAGCCCCAGATCTCGGAGACCTATCAGCGTTAAAACTAGTCAAAATGGTTATGAAAATCAATACTTAAGTGACTCTCAAGCTTCTCAAAACGTCGCTGAAAGTGTGTATCGTCGACCACGCAACGCATCAGAGTTCTGGAAAAAAATCGATGATGCTGAAAGACAAAGACGGCAACAGAATATATACGCAAACTCAAGAAGCAGCAGTGACTTTTCAAACAGTACGCAAATGAACAGAGTAGCTCCGTATTTAGAACAAAATAAACTGGGCCAAGAAAACACAGACATTCAAAATAAAAACAAAACTCCTTTTAAAAGTTCTTCTGTTGACACAACCGACGGTGCTAAAGTTTGGAAGGCGACGACAGAGTACAAGCGATCGGTTACAGTTGCCCCAGCAAAAACGGTTACATCGCCGACTTCAAAAACACACGTTAGACATAAATCTGATACGTATGTCCCAAGTATTTATCAAATGCCTTCTGACGATGAAAAGAGTTCAGAGAGACGAAAATCTACTAACCTTGACGATGCTCTCAATGAATTAGAAGCCATCTACAATAGCTTAGGTTTAGGCGACGAAGATTTATTAGATAGAGCTGAACGTCGTGAGTTAATGACGCCGAAGTTCAACGACCATTTCAATGATTGGAATGGAAACGATGACGAGATCCAACTGCGAAGTCAGCCGACGACGCCCTTGAGACGTGCACAAAGAAGGTCGACATTACCTGACAAACTGCAAGATGATATGGCATTTAGGCGGATGAACTCCTTAACAAAGGAAAAACCTAATTATAAGGATGCACAATCGCAAATAAGTTATATGTTAGCTTCACCTGTTTATGTGCCCTATGCGTCAGATGATGACAGGCAGTCCGAACGAAACGAGCCAGATATAGTTTATGACGACGTTGTTTACAGAAATATAAAACAGACTAACAGTCGGCTAAAAACAATGGATCCTCAACCGCCTTTTGGCATACCAATAGGACCAGTATCACCAGCTCCTCAGAGTGACTACCTTCATGCAACACCAGAAAACAAAGGCCGACCCCGATTTATTCCAAGACGATCACCGGATCTCGTTTCTGACGATTTGGCATATAGAAGTTTGAGGAAGGATAATAGACATTCCTCACATTTTAATGGTGAAGATTACACTGGTATAATCAATAACAATCATTCTTATAATGATTATCCTTACACTAAGGACTCTGCCGCTAATCTTAAGAAGAAGAGAGCTGTGAGATCTTTATCCGCCAACATATTCACCATGATACAAAAAGAAATTGACGATGCGTTGAACATGAGTAAAATGGCCACGTTACAAAAAACCCATAGTAACAGTGACGTCATGAAAAGGCTGCGTAATACATTCGAAAATAACGACAACGAGCCGGAGCACTACCCTCGTAACAAGGTAAAACAAAGACACAACACTGTCAGTCTATTTGTCAATAACACCCATGCACCCACCCATCATTTCGCAAAAGACGATTCATTCATTCATAGTGATGATAAGCACCTTGCTAAGCCACCATCTTGTGATAAGTCCAAAAGCTCATCACCATCAAACAGATCTCCCCAAGCATCGAAACGTTCATCAAAGGATGAGTTTCAACAGGTTCTTAGCATGCTGGCGCAGGAAGCCATGGACACAAGCAACAAGTTAGGTGTAGCGTTAGCAGAATTAGATAAAAATAGGAACAACAATGAGAAGAAATCAGACGTCCAGAGCCGAATTTCTGATAGTCGGCAAACTTTTTTGAATGGTTTGACATGTAAATCTTCAGAAGATATTCCACCTGAAGTAAAGCATGTTAACGTTCGATCTGAAATGATAACTGAACAGAAAGATGATAAACCAGTAGCAGAAGTTAATGGAGTCAATGAAGATTCGAAAGGGAAGAAGACTGAAGATAGTCTTTTAGCCATATCAGATCAATTACATAAAGTCGAAGATCAGCTCAAGCATAGTTTCGAAAAAGAACTTAACTTTGAAGATGAAAGTTTAAAACTATCAAATTATATAGCGAGAGCTGAAGAACAGTTGAAGGCTCAAGAAACAACGGTTGTAATACCAGAGAGTAAGTTGATACCTGACGTTGTCCCATTGACTATAAAAGAAGATGCGGTAAAAATAGAAACGGTTAATGAAAACGAAAATAATGTAAACAAAATAGAACTGAAACCACCAGTTATAAACTCGTTGAACCCTTTCTTGAACACTGATGATAAAATTAAGGAAATTAATGAAATTAACGCCTTTAAAGAGTTAAAAGATGGAATATCTGATTTAATCGCTGGTATTTGTCAAGTAAACGAAAAGTTATTTACACAGAATAAAGGACCAAAACTGGACGATTGTAATAACACTAATACAGAAAAAATGTCTGGAATTACCGAAGCCACTGAAAAGCTGAACCAAGTTTCACATACCATCTGTAATCAAGAAGTACCTAATAGGGCTTCCGTTAATCTGTCTATATACGAAGATGATTTTGAAACAAAGAAGGATGCTGCTGATTCAACAGAATACAATTCGTCTGAGGAACTGGCGACGATATTTAAATTAGACAGTAACGCAAAATCGCGGGCTGTTAACGAAAGCCAGAGTGGCTCTGAAAATAAAATTCGCAATGATTTAAGTTCGCCTAAATTGGTTCAATCTATGAATCAGCACCTGAGAAGGTTGTCTGTAGACCAGACAGATGATTGTACTCCTAGTCAAAGCAACTCACTGCCAACGAACGTAGTTCCGTGGAGAACTAAAAGGCAAACTCACTCACAAAAAGAAAATAGAGGTACGTGGTCCATTCTCATGCATGGTGTCTGGTTTTCACTGTAATCATTTTGCATTCAGCTTTTTGTCCATTTTGTGTTCACAACCCCGTTGTTTTTAGTTGCCTGCACTAACTAGTTTTTTTTTTATTGTACGTGTTATTTTTGTTTCGACAGGCGATGATAACTCGCAGTCGAAGCGCGATTGGCACGACTCTGGCACGTTGATGTTAGCTTGTACCTACACTATGATGTTCTCCCAACACCTGGCAGATTTGGACTGGCTGACGCTGCTCGGTTTGCTGCTGGCAATGATCACAATTATCGCTATGCTAATTATATAACATAGAAGTAACAATGTAACCACAAAATTCCTGAGTAGAGATGTACCGATTTGCGGACGAGTTGATCGAGGAGTATTCTATTTTTGTTTATGGCAGTGCTGCCAATGTCGACAATTCTACGAATGTCAGATGTGTTGAGAAAAGGTGCGAACGAAAGAAAAAAAAAAAAACATTCCGATACTATAGAGTTACGATTTGCTGTATTTGTGAAGAATATCTCTTCGGAGGTTTGCATAGAACGCTACCATGTCTAACAAGTTTTGTCTTTAACGTGTCAGAGATTATTCTCGGTAAATAATGTCCACATAAAAGTCTATTGATATTATTAATTGGTCTGTTTTCGGTCCATCTCTACGCCAAACGCATTTAATGGCCTCTTAAAAATACACGTATCATTCATTTTTAAATTACTTCATTGACGTAAAATAAAATAATTGTATTATCTTATTTTAAAACTATTATTATTTTTAGAAATTTTAGCTGTGATGTTCATTTTACCTTTTACCTAATGATAGCAATATTTTGTATGTAACTAAATCTTACCTTTTTGTTATTTTTTTGTGCCAAAATCAATGATCAATTTGTATTTAATATTTTGAAAATGATTCCTGCTTTGATTGTTTTAAATCGCATGATTTTCAATCGTAGTTTTAATGAACTTGCATGATTATTGTGCATTTTCTTTTTTGTGCTCACAACATTTTATGTAATGGTTATACTGTAGTAAACAAGTTTAGAAATAGTATTAGGTAATCACATAATACTAATTCATTATTTTATACATAAACGATGATGTCTTACTTTAGTAGGTACTATTATGATTAATTTAAATTATGTAGTTTTACTGCTATCTTTATGACAAAAATCTAATCAGTGACATCAAAAATGTATAATAGTCAGATCCAAATTTGAATAGAGTTATGACATGAAGAACAAAACATTCTTCATTATGGGGCGCCCCCATCGATATTATAGAAAACAAAAAATCTGTGAAAAAACGCACTTAAAAATTCACATATGCACTATGGCACTATTCATTATCATAAACATAATTCTTGCCTTGAGATTGTAAGAATATTATCATCACGAAAAATGGCGCGAGAATGCAAACTAATCACTCCCGCTGTCTATGGTCAGTGCAGTACCATACTTAATAATTCCATAGCAGTACCTAACCCATAATTTGTTTTCTAGGTGAACATTGATTGCCTGCAGTGATCTACTGGGTGACTTCGTTCAATTTAACCTGCGTACTTCAATATTATTAAGCTATTTTTAATTTTTATCTAAGCTACTTTCTGTATATTATCCTGTACCTAGTTGTATGACATTTAAAACTTTACTATGTTTATTTAGAGGCTTCCAGATACATTTAAAGAGAGCGTTATTTATATGAAGAAAAGAATTATAATTTAAATAAAATGTTTCAGTTTTATCTGTTGTTTTCATTACCTATCCTATCTTATGTCATTAATTTAATTGACTCCATTTCCATGACCAAATTAACGGTCAACATCACTTACTGAAGACAGATTAGTGGTCGCAGTAACTGTGTTTAATTCTCTTGAAATAAATTCCAAGTCTTGTGCTTCCTATGGTTTATTCTATCAATTTTTAATTGAGAAAAGCATTTAGTGATCAAAAAATATTCAGCGTAAAGAAGTATTCAAAAAACAAATAACAATACTTATTTTACTAGAATCATCTTACTTTTTAACCCCCCACCAAAAAAAGGGGTGTTACCTATGTAGGTTCCTAGAACAGTTACACATAACTCAACTCTTCAATTTGCTGGATGTGTCTAATATAATTTATAGAATAGGGTCAACTGATACTAAAATCCTAATCCTAACTAATATTATAAATGCGAAAGTAAGTTTGTATGTTACGCTTTCACGCGAAAACTACGTAACCCGACGCGAGCCAAGTGGAAATTATTAAAAAAATAGGGTGGTTTTAGGGTCAATAAAAGCTGCTGATTTTACTTTTTTCCATAATATTATTTAAAAAAATAGGGGATGATCATCATGAACTTTGTACACATACTCTTGGAGGTATTAGAAGTATATGTTACTTCTAATACCTCTATAGCTAGCTCTATGGCTATAAAGGGTGTAAAACACCTCTTAACGAAGCCGAAAGGCACTGGTTCTGCCTGTCATTGCGATCATTTTTTTGTTCTACACCATACCTGGGAACCTTCTAGTTACGGAGATATTAGGGGTCAAAGTTCCAACTTTTTGACAAAAAAAATTTTTAATACAAATTTATAATGTAAGTTTTTTACTTTAAACACCTCCACGACCCCCGTACTATTCAATCCGTCCATCAGCACAATGTTTTGAGTGCGTTACATTGAGTTCTACCACAAAACATGATTTTACACCCCCCAAAAAAAAGTCGTTTCCCAGC
The DNA here is from genome assembly GCA_963082945.1 of Cerastis leucographa. Lineage (NCBI taxonomy): Eukaryota > Metazoa > Arthropoda > Insecta > Lepidoptera > Noctuidae > Cerastis > Cerastis leucographa. Next base: position 5,933,441 of record OY720359.1, read on the forward strand.
AATAATTTGTGCGTAAAGTTACTTAGTTTCATGTACAGAATGCTTGGTTGACGGCTACGTGATGAGGTGATTTACACGGTGTATATCATCACGCTACGACACATAGGAGTGGAGCAGCAATGAAAAATGTTGCGAAAACGGAGAAATTGTGACGCAGACGAAGTTGCGTGGGACAGCTAGTCAGTTATAAAGGGCTCCGCCGTGTAGGCCCTGGCACAGTCCAGAAAGACATCTCGATGTCGGAAAGCGGTCATTTCGTACCCAAATTTGAAACGACGAACAGATAAAATAAAACTATGTTTTTAAGTATTTTCTAACTAAAACCTGGGTTAGGGAAGTTTCATATCTGACGGAACATCCGTTGCGTATTAGCGGTCGCGTAACGCCAGAACAGACAAATGTATAGAAAAAAAACATTTGACAGCTCACACTCAACCGATGATACGTTAATGCGTCGATCGTACAACGACGATACCCCCGTATATGGTATTTTCCGTCAGATGTGTAACACCCCTTAGTGGTAAACTCTCATGGAAATAGAAAAAAAAACTTAGAGGGCGCTATTTCCCGTACGAAAATTATGTTATTTGATGGTACTACCTATTTGTTCGAAACCTGAATGATGCTTTTTAAACTATTAACGCCATCTAGTTTCACAAATGAAAGCAATTAAATATAGAACCGACAGCGCTCTCTACTATCATAAGTTAAAACCAACGTCAACGAACCAAGGTGGTTTTCATGTATAGTACTAGATGGCGCTGATTCAAATTCTGCAAATGTTTGTCCATAGATGGCACTGTCAGTTCGGTGCTAAAAGTGAAGTTTTTTTAATTTGTCCAAAATATTATTTTAGTTACAAAATTATTATTATTGTATTCTAATTATACTGTGACTATTATCAACTAGAAACAAAAATAATAACAAAAATTTATTTTTCTGACAATTTATTTGTTTTCTCCTCTCTGTGCGTAACCGGTATTGTGAACCGTGGAATACAAGAAGGAATGAAAAAAAAAATCCTAACTGTCACTAATGTCAGATTTTTTGCAAGAGTGTATCGGATGCGTGTTGTGAATATTATTTTGCAAAAAGCCTATTGTTTTTGATTAAAATTGTTAAAACAAGTTTGTGGAATTAAGCTATTGCGAAAATTTAGTCTCTAGTGTTTTACTCTTGTTATGAGGTGCCGTTGCACGTGTAAATTCGTACGAACTCTGGACGGCAACCTACTTTGTTCCTGTTGACCTGTCCGCACTGTGATTGTTTTAAAAGGTAACGGTTTCATTATTTATATTGTTTTGTGTAGAAACTATCAAAAACATTCTTCTAGAAGTTTACAAAGCTCGTGTGGTTTGTGTAATTATTTTTTTTCGGGTAAGGTTTTAAGTTTTTCTGTAATGTTTTCCTTCGGTATCCAACGTTTTTGTAATGTTATCTTTATTCGTTTTTTTTATTATTATGATATTGGCGGCATTCCGAATTCCAGCACGTTATCAATGAAAAATCATTCTGTTTCGGTCAGTTTAGTCGAAAATTTTCATTGGGTTTCATTCATTTGCAAGAGGCGTTAACTCATTCCGAATTGTTTGTTTGTTGTTATACGAATAGGTACTTAGTTTCTAAAGGATTGACATGGCGGAAAATGTTTTACCCAGAATATTGCATTTCAGATTTTTCATGAACAATTTGGTCATTGGTCCCAGTAGTTAATAAGCTCGAGTTAAGTTTATTTATATCAAAGTGATGTAATGAGATGTCAATGAATTATTCATGACTACATTAACTAAGTAATAACATGCCATTCATCATCATAATGCATACATTTTATGTCTATTCAATACGTACCTCTCACCTGTATACTTTTACTTAAGTTTGAACATTTCAATTTAAAGTGATTCAATTTTATTGTTTCAAAAGACTAAACAAAAACTTTCCACCCAATCAAAACACCAACACAATCATGGATGTAATCTCCTCAGGATTTAAAAGCAGTGTTGAACCTGTAATAACTCACAATTCGCCAGTTATGTGTCCATAAATCTTAATTCATCAATTTAATTGTTATTCTTCAAACTTAACATTATCACTCATCTGCCTAGCCCTTTCCCAACTCTCATTGGGGTCGGCTTCCAGTCTTACCGGTCACTGCTGAATACCAGTATTTTATTTGGATCAACTGCCTATCTGACCTCCTTAACCCAGTTAGTACTGGGTACCACTTGGTATGACTGGTACATAACATTATCACTACAATATTAAAACATCGGCTACTTGAAAACTTACCAATATTTGTTCAAACCAACAATGTGGAAAAACAAACAAATGACAGATTGTTACAACCAACAAGGTCAGTAATTGATTGGTTGGAGTGAGGAAACGACAAATCTTGAACGCTTCTGGTTCGGACAAGAGTCCCTGCTTCTATATTTAGCACCAAATTGAGCACTCCTGTTTGAGATCCTGTTGCAAAGGGAATCCTTGAATCCCTTCCTGAACTGTAATTGGCTTACAGCTATTTTTGTCTTTTATGATTGTCTACCTACTACTAGCAATTTTGGGTGGATAAAAATACAAACTGGTATTTTAAGACCAACCATTGGTTGGTCTAATCAATGGTTGGTCATATCTCTTTATTATCAAATTCATTTGGCTCTTTCCATACTCTAACTCAAATCATTTAAATTAAAGTTGAAGCTATTTTCCTGTTCCAAACCATAGATCTCTTTGTCAAGAATGTTCATTGACCTTAGTGACCAAGTTACTAGTCATATTACTAAAACCGCTAGAAAATAGTGAAATTTAGTTTGCACCATTAAAATCATTTTTAAATACATGATAAGAAAAAATAATTACTTAGGTTTCAACCTGTCTGAGGTCCCTCACAAAACCTATGTTAATATTTTCTGAAGAAATCAAGTTAAAGATACTGTACATATCAGATATAATATAATAATCTGTCATTGTCTGCCACTTCTATAGAAGGAAAAAGGTTTCTGACTTCATAAGAAATACTTGAGATCACCCTCATGATTGATAAGAGGCTAATCTTATCATTCAGTCTATTCAATCTATTCCTAGATGTATTAGTAATACTTAAAGTGAGCTGAGCAGGGTCAAAGAACTTACATGACCACAAACAACTTAAATAGCCATGGGTATTTTTCTCTGAACGAAAGAATAACAGAAATCAAACTTGTCAAATAGTGTACCTAAGTCGAAGAAGAGAAATAGAGACAGTGTACCTAAGTCGAAGAAGAGAAATAGAGACACTTGAAATATGTTGCCTTTTGTATTTTGCCAAAGATTTGACTTATTATTCAAGCTAATAATGGTTTATTATTGGTTAGGTTAACTTAGGTTAACAAGGGGGTCCGATGTACAGCCATTACAGTAGTTATTTGATTCTAGGACTTCGCTGGCCTAATGTGGATTGATTACAGTGTGCTTAGCTTTAGCTAAATGTTTTCAAGAGTTTTCAAATAAACAAATGATATTTGTATTCACATCTTTGTCAAAATACAGGTAATTCCAAAATTTTGTTTTTATTTATATGTCTCTTTTAACTTACAATTTACAAATATTTTTAATTGGCCGTAACTCTGATCTCTGGCGACTTTGGCACTTGTTGCAACAGTGTGAATAGGGGACCGGACTGGGTAAAGAAAACGACATTCTATTTTGTCCGTCAGACAGGTAATACAAAAATATTAGACACGTATTTTTTGTTTTATCGAAATATAAAAAAAATACTTAGTTAAAACTCATTAAAGTTGGAGAGTGGGGGCTTACTACGTCACAAGTAGGTATAAAACTTACCTACATGTGACGTCATGCGCCATTTCAACTCAATATATCTCCGTAATTTTATGACCACGTGAAAAAAGAAAAAATACGTGTCCAATACTTTTCAATAAACTACCCCGGACAAAGAAAAAAAAAATGGATTATCCCCTATTGTACTATTAAATTATGAGCTACAGTTTGCTATATTCTCTTGATTTTACGCCCATTTTGATCATAACCCTTTCATGGGGCACATTAAGGGTTTAAGTAGCCATAGAAAAACTTAATAGACCTTGTAGATTATAAGTGGTTTTAGAATGAAGCATAAGCGGCGTGTAATATACCCACTGCTTTGACATCTAAGGCACAAATTTGGACCCAGTGTGGGTTGATGGGTTGATCACAATGTTTTCCATCTTTTAACTATAGGACATGTGAATTTTGTTTCATAATAGTGGTTATGAAATAAATTACACAAAATTAACTGCCTGAAAAAAACATGATATTCATATTTAAGTCTGGCTTTCTTTATTGCAAAAATCCATTTGTTATCTCTGAATGTGATGAAAGATACAGCAAAAATTTCTTCAAACATAGTAAGTACTATGATGTCACTTTAGCATCAACATGACTTAGGTAATTTTAATTGTATGACACTAAAAATAGAAGTAATTTTTTGATAAGCAGTCAATGATTTATTACTTACTATCTCTTATGCTTATTAGTGAACTTACTGGACTACAAAATATGCATGTTGTACTTAATTCTTATCTAATTGACTCAGCTGTAGTATCAACAATTATTTTGTTGTGTATAAAAATGCTTAGTCACACTTATAATATCCTCTTAGTTATCTAGTTGTTGTGCAAATTAATCAAATGATATCTTCGGATAATATCGTTTATGATAATTGCAACTGCAAAGATTTCAATTAATTACCCATAAAATATTTTCAAAGACTGAGCATAATTATAACAAACACGGTTGTGAGTTTCGGGTATTTTTCTTTTAATCAAATAGACTTTCAATCAGTCGCCATAACTTGCACATTAATGTCAATATTAGAGGAAAATATCGTTGGAAAACCTGGAATTATAATTAATTAATTTAGTTTATTTTTTGTCAGCTATCCGCCTTGAGCAACCATGGCTATCAATACTCGAGCTTTGCCCTCCAGTAAGACAGTATAGGCTGATTCTAAAAATAATAACAAAAACAATGGACAATTAAAAAAAAAAATCACCATAAACATAACCAGATATAAAAGTAGTATTGTTATGTTATATTTATACCGCCAAAATTCACGCAAGACATGTAGGAAGATTGTCTTCCTTTTGTAATAAACCTCATAAATAAATAAAAAATACGACTATTAAACAAAATGGAAGAGTTCTAGATTGTACGTTTTATTTGGTATGTCGACGAAAATTTCCGTCTTCATTTAATATAGACAACTTGCTTGTAAAAATGCTAATCGTTTGTTGTACTTGACCTAGACCTGGCCTTGTTAGGGTTTTCGTACTTACTGTCTTTTGAATAGGAAAGTATTTAAACAGAATATTTTTATATGGGTATTCTCAACACTTGAGGTGGAGGTGACTATTGAGATGACGACTAATAGACAAGTATGGAAGAAGAAGACATGCTGCGCCGACCCCAAATAAATAAGGATAAGGGCAGGAGAATGAATATGATTCTCAAAACCCCAATCGCGTCTTTTTATCGCCACTGAAGGATTTTGAAGAAATTCCTAATACTTTGCTTCATAAGTTTGTAAAATACGTTTGTTGGACAACGTAAAAAGCGCAATGAATATTGAATTGTCAAAATGGCGCTGTGAATGAAAAAAAAATCAAATTCCTACGTAACTTAATGTCAATCCGTCTTACGAATTTTCGATCAGGACATTTCTGACGCGAGTTTAACTTTTTTTAACCTTTCAAAAAGTTGCACCACAATTAAATACCTGACATACGATTTTAAGAAAAATCAGAAATCAACACACAATATTTGCATGAGTAATGGCTCCGGTTGATGACGTCATGAAAACACGCTGCGCACAATAAATAAAAACAGTTAAATAACAACCACAGACCGCAGGAATTCCAGCACAGGCTCATTCTGTTGTTTTATTGCTGTGGCTTTGACTCCACGTAACCTTAGAAGAAAATTTTGCTACCATCGGTACTTATACCTATGTTTATAAAAATCTTAGGGAGACATACTTGTTCAGTGTAAATGTTGCGCCGACCCCAAGTGTCTTGGGACAAGGGCAGGAAGATGATTCGGCTTTCATCGGCCCGTGTCGATAGGCAAACTTCATTCGGTATCTATCTACACCATGGCTGAATCATTTTTGGGTTACAGTATAGGAGCTAAGCCGAGTGGCTTTTTATTGAACAATTTCGACAAAATTTTAAAATAATTAAAATTTTCCACCCGCTTGAGCCGACTCATACCGGTCTGGCATATATTGCGATAATATATATTACTACATTATGCTTATTTAGTGCACTAAGTTCAATAAGTTTCTTGGCCCAAAAGCAAAAATTTGTCAAAAGAACGTCCTATAAAATATATAAATAAAGAATGTCTTCTCAGTATGATGAGGCTGTCGAGATAGCGATAACGCAAGGCCTTATCTAATCATCATTTATATAGCTATGTACAGTCGCAAGCACCAATATGTATCCACTCAGTAAAATTCGGAAGCTATTTAATAGTTGACTAATTATTGCAACTTTGAGACACGACCGTTTTCATACAAGTTTGGGTACCAAATCTTTATGTTCGGAACATCATCATCTGCCTAGCCTTTTCCAAACTATGTTAGGGTCAGCTTCCAGTCCATCCAATACCAGTATTTTACATAGAGCAGCTGCCTATCTGACCTCTACAACCCAGTTGGTACTGGGTAATACGATACCCCTGGATATAATTGGTTGTCAGACTTTCGGGCTACTGACTGACTACCCGTAACGAATGTCAAAGATCTACAAATGACAGCCGGACCGGGTTAACGTGCTTTCCGAGACTCGGTATGTAATGTGTGGTCACCCATCGACAGACTAACCTAAGCAAGCATGGCTTAACATGAAGATTGATCCGAACGGCTGTTATTATTAAGCCACGAGCGCCTCACTTAAATCTTTATGTTCGTAATAACATAATCATACGGTAAAAAAACTTCAATTTTATAAGTTGCTCAGTGTCTACATATATGTGCTCATGACTGTCCACTCGAATGCATGAGACCGTTACAAGAGTACGCCTCCTTGGCTAAGAAACCGTTGTAATGCACGTGCATAAGCTGTTCCACCAGAATATCGGTGTTTTAATAACATCATACTAATGTAATAAATGAGAATGGTATTGTTGCGGGTTCATGTTAAGACGATGCACGCGAGTTCTGTACTTATACAACCCATTATTCTTCAGTAATTGGCTGGGCTTTTTACTTTTTATGAATTATTTCATCACCCCTCTGAAAACATTGTGAGGAAATCGGCATCTCCTACTCGTCTTCCTTCCAGGTGTGTCTCTGTCACAGCGAGGAGGTTTGTGACCTAGCACTGGAAACTACGTATGTGTTGGTAGGATTGTAATGATCTGTTAGCTTTCGAAAGCTCAGCTTAGTAATGTAGGAATTACTCTTCGTCGAAAGGATTTTTTGCCTTGACTTAACGGCCTCCAAAACTGGTTTTCGCAACGACAGGACCGCCAATCCCGAGTACACCGATTTAAGGCCTTTGTGACTGGTCAGGATGTTTTCCTTAAAAAGCAATTTACTTGTAATGTCCTACTTTGGATGCTTTCGACGAAGTTTTGTCATTTGTAAGCCAAATAGAGGAATTTCTGTTGAGGCCTTGTGTCCCGAATGGACTTTTCGCCTATGAACGGCAAAAAATGCTGATCAAAATGTTTTAAGAAAAGTTTTTCGCACTAAGAGCGACGTTTTAGCTGCAATTATATTTGCTTCACTGCGTTATAATTTGCCTGAAAATATCTCGTATCTCCCAGTTCAAATTAGCGCTCGCCTGATAATGTCATCCACAAAGAAATGCCTAGATTCTATTTCGATTGCGACTGACGTCTTTTATAACGGGCATTAAGTACCGCCTATTGTTAGCTTTTGTTCTAAGAACGTCACAGAAACTGATTCGTCTAAGTTTAGTCTTACGGTCCAAGCTCTCTAGACAATGAAATGTCAATTCTACTTAGGTAAACTGGAGCACTTTGCGGATTGGGCTTTAAAGGGATGTCCAACTATAATTTGTCGAATTACAGCTAACTTGGAACAACTGTCGCAACTTTGCCAGACTAAGAGACATTACGTGCAAGTTCTAACTTCATTAACTTATTTTGTATTTTTTCGCGACGCAGAATGGCAGCCTGTTTCCTTATTGCTTCTTGACGTGAGATAAAAACTAGTGCTCTAAAAATAGAAGATTAAAATCGGGTTGATTTATTTGCTACTGAGGAATTTAACTAACGCGGCATTTTTTAATTATGCGTTTACTGTTTATGTAAATTAGACCACAGTTGGCCAATATCTTTTAAATCTCTTTGAATTAATATGCATCCATGAGCCCATAAATTCAATAATGGTATCACTATTATATAATCTATCTATCTATCTTCTATCTATATAAATAAAAATCAATTGCTGTTCGTTAGTCTCGCTAAAACTCGAGAACGGCTGGGCCGATTTAACTGATTTTGGTTTTAAAATGTTTGTCGTACTCCAGGGAAGGTTTAAAAGGTGAGAAAGGTAGGGTAGGGTAGGTAGGTAGTTAGGGTATGGTCGGTAGGGTGGGTAGGAAGGTAGGTAGGTAGGTAGGGTAGGTTGGGTATGGTCGGTAGGTAGATAGGGTTGGTAAAAAGTGCATTGCAACGCATGCCGGGGACAGGTAGTTATAAATAAATAATAACGTACGCCACAGTGGCATGTAGGCGTACCCAATGTCCCAGTATGTGACTGTCACACCTGTCCGCTATAGTACTCAGGATGCTGTTGGGGCTGACGCGTACCCTGCGCATGATGGCGTGAAAGCCATCTTCTGCGAATATGCCGGAAGCACAGCAGTAGCGCTGTAGCCCCATCAACACCCCGAATGCATTGATGTATTGGACGCGTTATGTGTTGTTTTGCCTTGTACCCACGGCCAAACTTTCAGATATAATGCAACAATACCAACCTCAAAATCAGAACACGTGCAATTAAGACAAACAACATCATAAGCCTTCTGATATTATTACCCACTGGTGATTCACGTAACTTAAATTAAACTTCGCAATAACCGATAGATAGGTATATCGATATGCATGCGGTGTTGTAGTGGTCAGTGCAACGATCGGAATGATCGGCAGACCGTAAACTCACAACATGTAGGCAATAATAGCTGTTTCCGTTCGAACGTTGTGTTTTCTTAAGTTCTGGGCTGGAGAAATCATGTGCGGTTTGATTGTTATGGAAGCTGCATCATTAGTTGAAGAAAACCTTAGCAAAAACTAAATATTATCAAATTAACCATAAAGGGTGTAAAACACCTCTTAACGAAGCCGAAAGGCCCTGGTTCTCCCTGTCATTGCGATCATTTTTTTGTTCTACACCGTACGTGGGAACATTCTAGTTACGGAGATATAAGGGGTTTTGACCCCTTATATCTCCGTAACTAGAATGTTCCCAAAATGAGTCGCAGAATGTTTCCAAAAGTTGATCGCAAAATTAGTCGTTCCAACTTTTTGACAAGTTTTTTTTTTTAAATACAAGTTTTAAATGTAAGATTTTTACTTTTAACACCTCCACGACCCCCGTACTATTCAATCCGTCCATCAGCACAATGTTTTGAGTGCGTTACATTGAGTTCTACCATAGAACATGATTTTACACCCCCCAAAAAAAAGTCGTTTCCCAGCAATAATTTTTGCGTAAACTTACTTAGTTTCATGTACAGAATGCTTGGTTGACGGCTTCGTGATGAGGTGATTTACACCGTGTATATGACATCACCTCAGCAAAGCTGTCTTTTATTTGATTGTCCTTCAATCTAGCTTTCATTTTCGCACTTATACGTCTCGCCCCCAAAACTCTGAAACCAAACATGATATGCCTAGGTTAGTGAGAGTTTGTCCTAATGATTTCTCGGTTACTCGCATAAATCCACAAACCTATTAACGGAAAAATGCCTTGATACAGCTAGTCAATTAATTTCTGTGCTTACGACATACAAACATACTTGATTATATCTGTCTGCCACTTATCACGGAGTTGTTGCTAGTCATTTGAGGGATGCATGTTACTCGACTTCTGATTGGTGATGGGCTAATAAAACCTGCCACCTTGCGTTATCGTGATCTTTGAACTTACTACGCTAGGAGTCGGCGAAAGTGATACGCATGTCTCTCTGTCATGTTCTGCCACTTGGTTTAACAGTGATCCGGAACGAACGAAGGTGTTATCGGCATGTCTGCTAAATATAGTTCTTTATTGTTTTGAAGGTGAAGTAAATGAGCGATTGAGTATATTATGTCGATGAACCTAATTGACTACCTGAGTATGGGTGATCTCACTGTATGATCTTGTTATCCTTATTGTTTTTGTTGAATCTTTATTGCCCATAATTTTATCTTATAACGTCTTTCTCACAGACTTTCATATTTATTCCGCCTGGTTTGTCCGTCAAGAATAATTCCGATTGTTATATCTTTATCTGTTTTCCATAACAAAGGTTAGTAAATTTCTTGATTGTGCTCTATGTTTAGGATCTTCTATTGCGTCAGGCCCATTGTTTTGGACTAGCTATGCGGAATTCTTACACTATAATTATTGATCCAAGAATTGGTTAAATGCTCAATGACTCGGAGATTTTCTAAACACATTAAACATGTGGCAAAGTCAAGTTTCGCTATGGCGAGTAGATCAATGTACGTGATAAATGACGTTGTCTATTTATATTTATGTTTCTCTGCGTAACTGTCGCTCAACACAAATTGGTGAAATTCCATCTAACGGTAGAAAATGCTAGCCGTTTAGCTGTCATTAAATTGAATGTCTACTTGATAACTTACACTTAGAGATACCAGTTGCGAACAGCCTCTTGAGTTACGGATACGAGAATGAGTAATGTAGCGGCTTATCGGGATGTTTTCACTCTTCTTGTGATTAGAATTTATTGATAGTTTTAGCCTTGATACATATCTAAGAAACCGGTTGGTATCAATACTTGCCTGCGTTGAAACTCTCGTCTCCTATTTATACACTAATCGCTAGAATCTGCCGGCTATGATCCGTGTCCACTTGGCACGCTACGAAACTAACCTACTCGATGCCTTCAACAATCTAGAATGTAATGTCTTCACTAAAACGTTTGATACGATATAATATGTAGATACGTAGCCCATAAAGTTTTTATTTTACGAGAATTATTTGTTCTGTAATTGCTGTGCCAAATAAAAGTGGGCTAAAAGGTCAAATGGATCTTCAAAGGAATAAAATATAAGTTTGATAAAACGTTCAGTAAATGTTTGAAGGTATCAAATGAAGACTGTGTCGTTACGTCTCGAGTGGTGAGTCAACAGTTCTGGGTCGGCGGACGGCGCGGAGCTATCCCGAGCGAACTTGGCCACGTAATTGGCTCCTCGGAAATTGACTAAAAAGTTGATCGCAAAATGAGTCGTTATAAGAAGAGTGTTCTTTTCAAGCGCTCTCTATACTTAGATTACTTTGAAGGCGGCTTTGTTGGTTTATTTTTTATTCTGAATCAGACAGGATGTGGCTTTTTAAAACCAAATAAGTCAGAAGCAGTACTATAATTGTAATTTTCTGTAGAAATCCATTTGGCAAAGAAATTGTTCAGAGAACCTTTCTAATTTCGCAGAAGGGTAAATTAGTGTGAATTTAAGATGAGAATGCAATTAACTCACGCAAAAACGACACGAAATAACAATCAGCAAACTAACATAATTCCGTTCATTGTTATACAGAGCCCTCGTTGTTAGAAAGTAAGAATTCTCAAGGGACCGCCACGTGCCAAAAGTAATGGAACAAATTGTCGCCAACCCTCCAGGGATGTTTAGCTAGTTTCTCACAGTTTTCTACCAATGCTAATATAAGAAGGAGAAATTTCTAGAAATACGGGACGAGCTTGGAAATAGGGGACCGGACTGGGTAAAGAAAACGACATTCTATTTTGTTCGTCAGACAGGTAATACAAAAATATTAGACACGAATTTTTTGTTTTATCAAAATATCCAAAAATTACTTAGTTAAAACTCATTAAAGTTGGAGAGTGGGGGCTTACTACGTCACAAATAGGTATAAAACTTACCTACATGTGACGTCATGCGCCATTTCAACTCAATATATCTCCGTATTTTTTTTACCACGGGAAAAAAGAAAAAATACGTGTCCAATACTTTTCAATAAACTACCCGACGGACAAAGAAAAAAAAATTGGATTATCCCCTATTCTAACAACCAGTTTGGGATAAAAATAGACTGAAATAATTTTACAATTCTTGCAAATTCTGCTTGAAATTAGCTGTTTCTCAGTTTTTCGAAAAGAAAGTCATTCTTTGTTAACGTTAACAATTTCTACACTTCTATTAACAGCATCTTATGGCGGGAATTCCGTTCATAGATCAGTGACGTGCAAACAGCATTATAGAGAGTGATTCAGTGAGGAAGGTGACACTTCAATCAAGTGGCTCTTGATAGGATATGAATATTTAGTAACTATGCATATGCAGCTAATTATAGATTATTGCGTTTTTCGCTTCGATGGGGATGTTCATCTATATACACCGTGTAAATCACCTCATCGCGAAGCCGTCAACCAAGCATTCTGTACATAAAACTAAGTAACTTTACGCAAAAATTATTGCTGGGAAACGACTTTTTTTGGGGGGTGTAAAATCATGTTTTGTGGTAGAACTCAATATAACGCACTCAAAACATTGTGCTGATAGACGGATTGAATAGTACGGGGGTCGTGGAGGTGTTTAAAGTAAAAATCTTACAATAAAAACTTGTATTAAAAAAAAATACTTTTCAATTAGTTGGAACTTTGACCCCTAATATTTCCGTAACTAGAAGGTTCCCTGAAGACTGTGTGCTAGAAGGTATGGTGTAGAACAAAAAAATTATCGCAATGACAGGGAGAACCAGTGCCTTTCGGCTTCGTTAAGAGGTGTTTTACACCCTTTATATATAAATGAATCCCTTGAGAACGACTGAACCGATTTTATTCATCTTTTTTTTTTAATTTTCTTTTACTTTGTAGAAGGTTTTTAAGTAGGTATCAAAGTAGGTATCGGGGATCAGCTAGTCGTTAATAAAATAACCGGACTCAATCTACTTGACTATTATGAATTTCGTTTGTCAAAAGAATATTAATTTAGGTACTAGTGTGGACCTTCTGCAGCTTCATCATTGTCATTATCAATTACTAAAATTGTTACCCAGTAAATCTCGATAGCTAGGTGATTGTCCAAATGTCAAATTGAAAGTCAGCACAATTATGTCACAATCTATAAAAACAAATTCAAACATGACATCAACAGAAAAAATCTGTTTAAAGTGTATATCATATATTGATCGATAATTTGTTCTCATTGATAAATATAGATTTGATCGATTAGCTTTGATTACAAAATGAAAGAGTTTTTTATTTACCTATTCTCATTGTCACTGCCCACACAGGCGAAAACCTGTCTGTTATGATAATCAATTGGAGTTGAATGAATTTCTACATGTTTATTGGCCAGATGTTGGCAACACGCTTTCTCCTTTATGTGTGTTGCTATCCTCATTTTCTCCCTTACGTTATAATATCCCAGAGAACCCTAAACATTGTATTTAATGGGTTAGTGCTTCGCTAGGTCTATTACATTACATGTCGTGTTAAAGTAGTTTACTTTTTCGCTTGGAGTAGACCATTACGTCATCATAACATCTTGTCATAACGGCAAATAGAGAATGGATTCTCAGGAGTATGTGAATGTGACTCTTACTCCAGTTCCAGAAACGGTATAACTTAACATGTTTGTAGAACTCAATGAAACCAAAGAAAAGAGTTGCAACGATTTGTGTGGAAGCACTTATGGTATTCACGGTCCTGGTGGACATGATTTTATGAATAAATATGAAAAGAGTAACTAATTACAAGATGATGATAAATCGGGTAAAAAACATGAAATCCGAATCATTGGATCAATGCCTTATGAAACAATCAGCCGTAAATTAAAGGTAATACTTTTGTCTACAGTACTGCTATAGCATAGTAATAAAAAGACATTAACATTTTTATCATTTATGCATAAGCGTTTTTATCTTCGAGTATCAGTAAAAGATGTATCCCCTCTGTTGACTTACTTGATAAGGACTTGATATATTCTGTTTTTCTTTAATCCGACTCGGTACGGTAACTTTTTCCTTTTATCTTTCGCAAGCCAAGTGTATTTTACTTTTGCGAAATAAATATTCTCTGAGAAGAGTAAAGTTTGGTCTTCAAAAGTAAATTTAAACCTATCTGATAAAATTCGAAACTTAACACCTCGTGTTAAATATGTATTCACGTTTTATTTGCGCATATTGATGTTTTCATCATCTGTAAATGGTTGAAGCGTCATTTTTTGCGAAGCCGTTAAGTGTAGAATGCATCTTTTATCGCGGTTTTCTTCGAAGGCATCGGTGTCCAGCAGAACCGGCTTCCGCATGACGTGTGCCGTGCGACTAATGGACCGCTTCGTGCCAGTAACGCTCCTCGCGTCGCGGTAACAGGTGCGCTCAACCTCCTGCGCTGTTCTGCCTCCCTGGTAGTCTGACGAGACGACCATAACCTAAATACGAACTTTGTGTCTGTGTTTTGTGTTGAATTTGTGTTTTATTTCTTGTTTCTTTACTCATAAGGTACAGTTTACTTTCTTTGTTACAACTTTTGATTAATTTCTTAATTCATTACTAAACTAATTTATATGGATCATCAAATTGGTTATCCTTATGAAACTCATTTATGATCAATCGTTGACTCAATCCGGGCGGCTCTTCGAGAGAAAGTTGCAAAAGTTATATTTTGCTCCCGTTCGTCGATATGTTTTTCTTGGCGTAAACTAGGTGTTTTTGTTTGATAACTTCGAAATTTACTTAAAGGAGCTGCCTTTACTTGTACTTGTTTAAGTTAGTTTATTAAAACAACTTTGGTATCTAGGCATTTCTCAATTCAGTTAGCTGCAAAGTTAGAAGTTTTCAATTTATTACAAATCTAGCTGTCGCACGTTGTGAAGGCCATGTGTGTATGTAGTGTTATTTAAGTGGCAAACATTCCATGTTATCTCTTTAAGTATACAGTTGGAAATATTCCAAGCTCACTAATCGTTCTTCATTAATGATTCTCTTCTTAATTTCCATATCCACCTATGCAGGATCAGTCTCTCAAATCTTGTCAGCCAGTACACCTTCCTTATCAGTTCCTGCATATTCAAGAAGAAAAATATGCGTATAAAACAGAGCATTAAATCAACAGTTTTGTATAAAGTCGCGGCCTTAAAGGTTACAGAGAAAAAAAGCAAACACGACCAAAAGTGAGATGTCGCGTTGTTACTTAAATAGCCGTGTCGTTGAACCTGATTGTTGCTTGATGAATGCATTAAGTAAAACTTACGGTAATATTTATTACATATTGTGCGAAGGCAACATTGAATGTAATGAACTCATTAAATTCACATAAAAAGAGCCTGTAAAAGATGGACAAACTGTATCAAAATCCGCTCAGAAGTTTTCGAGACCATCCGGCTACAAACAAATAAATGAGGTCGTTAACATGTTCTCTCTTAATTTGCATTGAAATTCATAGAAAATACTTAAGATGTTCTGCTTGACTGCAATGCAGTTTTTCTTGTATATCAGATAAGTCTTTGTACCTATTTTCTGTTCCTTTCGTCTTACGTTGACGTTCAAAAAGTGCTGATTATCAGCCTAGTTTGAATAAATGACTTTTGATTTTGATTTTTGATTTTCTCTGTATTAAGTGTGTACATGAATTGTTAAATAAATAAATAAGGACATTTGGAGAAAGTTATAAATAGCTCAGGCGACAATTAGCTAATTCAATGATATTTAAATCCACCACAACTACATACGGCTTTTAGTACCGAACCCTTTGCTTGTCGTACCATACCATAAGAGAATACTAGCGAATTCTCGTAAAAGCTACTTATTACCTCGCCTCGGCTCTCTCGCCTTATTAGCGTATATGAACTACGCGACGTAAGTGCCCGATACCACTGCTCTAACGATAAGGGGTGAGAAAAAGTGTATCAGGTGCTTATCTACATGTTGGGTTGGTACTGTTGGTAGGCTCTTAAGTGCACTCGGGAATGCGAAAGATATAGAATGGAATTTGTTGTCTGGGCCAAATGAAGTTGAGTAGAGTTTAGCTGTCAAATGGTATTGATTTTTAGTAAGCATGGGGTTTTCCCTTAAGTTTCGTAGCCTGTCGATAACTTGTAAGTAAATATACCTTAAGCTGTGGCTCGATACAGCGATAAATGTTGGGGTAATATTGCTATAAACATCAGGCCTATCGTACATGTGGAAGTGACAACCATTCACATGTGACATAAGTGGCGGATCCGCTTAACGGGTACGGGATTATAGCCTGACCTTTAATACAGAATTTGATAATGTTAAACTAGGCATATCAAAAGAGATCAATAGTATGGCTTCGCCTGCCAAGTCAAGTGAAATACACGATACCATGATAGCTACCAATAATAACTGTGTCTATCGAAATAATTATAATGAATTGCCAGTATAATGTATGGTTGATAGTGACTTCCTCATGCCAGCTATCGAAGTAGATCAAGTAAAAATTGCTCGTTCAAATGAAAATCAGGTTAATGATAATTTACGTTTGATAGATAGTTTAATAGGCAATAATGTTGAGCCTAAGGTTGTAATTAATATTTATTTATTTATTTATTGAATTTTTAGGAAAACTTACAGCTAAGCAGACATTTAGCAATAGTTTAAACAGAATATGGCCAATTACAAGTTTCCACATGTAGTAAATGGAATATATGAAACAGAAAATTGATAAAATACATAAGGATCAAATTAATATGTATGTGACACCAAACAGTAAAATTACTATTTACGCTCGAAGAAGCAATCACATAAAATTTTCTTCAATTTACTCAAACTAGTATAGAAAATGTCAATCTCAGCTTCCTGGCAGGTTGTGTTGTACATACGACTCGCTCTCAGCATGTACGAGTTCCGTCTGTACGTAGTGGTTACCACTGGGGTGTACAATAAATGAGGTCTACGCAAGAACACAGACGGCACTCGCAGCCCGACCTTGTGAAGCAACTCGGTAACACCAGTTGTTCCATTGGCTATCTTGAAAAGAAATATAAGATCAGATATTTTTCGCCTTTCGTAGAGTGGTAGGATATGAAATTTTTTGCAACGGTTGGTATAATTCGATAAAAACGTTTTAGACCGATACTGAATGTGCCTTAAAAACCTTTTCTGTATGCTCTCAATACGATTTATGTAGACATTATAATTGGGGTTCCATACCTGAGAGACATACTCCAAATGACTACGGACAAAAGAACAATATAATATTTTAATAGTTTTTATATTTTTGAACTCGGCCGACACCCGGAGTATAAATCCAAGTGCTTTTGATGCCTTCTTGACTACCTTATCTATGTGCAGATCAAAGAGGAGCTTAGCATCAAAGGTAACTCCCAGATCCGTGATGGTGTTGACCCTATTTAGTGTTGTATTCAAAAGCATGTAGTTAAAGATGATCTGGGTAGGTTTCCGCGTAAAGGAGCAAACATAACACTTGGAGACATTCAAATCTAACTTATTATTTATACAATAGCCTTGAAAACTATTAAGGTCCGCCTGTAATAGATGAGCATCTGCCGGGGTATTTATTTTTCTCATAATCTTTATATCATCAGCGTACAGTAATAATTTTGAGTACCGAAATGAAGAAGAGATATCGTTTATAAATATGTTAAATAACAGTGGCCCAAGCAAGGATCCTTGGGGAACCCCCGATGGAACGTTCATAGGTTTAGAACAGTATCCATTCAGAACTACAGTTTGACATCTGTTCTCCACATAGGACTTGAACCAGCGGTAAAGATCGCCCCTGATGCCCACCGATAAAAGTTTACGCAACAGGATCACGTGATCTATCCGATCGAAACACTTGGTGAAGTCGGTATATACAACATCGACTTGGGACCTTTGTGACATACAATCGGAGAGGTAGTCGCTACAGACAACAAGATTAGACGTCGTCGACCGACCCCTCACGAAGCCGTGCTGGCTTTCACTTAAGATGTGCTTGAGTGCCGAAGAAACCTGTGCGTGCACAATTTTCTCCAGTATTTTAGCAAACACACACAGCTTCGAGATAGGTCGGTAATTCTCGACCAATGCCTTTGACCCTTTTTTATGTATTGGTGTTATATATGCCGACTTCCATATCTTAGGTACCACGCCAGTCGCAAGAGATTTTTCAAAAAGGATGGACAGAGGCACTGAAAGTTCTTTGGCGCAGTTGACGATGAATATGGGCGAGATGTCGTCCGGACCCGCAGACTTGTTAAAATTTACTTGTTTTAGCAACCTACAAACCTCACTTAGCCGTATTTCTACTTTACTTATGTCTTGCATGTTATTAGTGGGTCCTTCGACCGTAGCAGAAACCGAAGATTGACTGTTTGCATTACAATTGATGTCAATAAAGTTAGAGTAAAAACAATTACCGAACATATCGCAAATTACGTCACAATCAGAGGACGTTACCTGTCCAAATTGCATCACTGAGGGGTAAGAACAAGATTTCTGCTTAGACTTGACGTACCTCCAAAAGGCCCGCGGATTGTCGCGAATGTCAGATTCTATTTTGGCTATGTAATTGTCAAACAAGTCCCCCTCCAGGTCTTTAGCCCGTTGACGAAGTACAATGAACGATTGATGGTCAGAAATATTCCTATACTTCTTAAATTTAGCGCGAAATTTAGCTTTTTCCTTTAAGATTTTTATCAACGGACTTTTGTACCAGAGTGGGTATTTTGATTTAGGGATGACAGTTTTTGTCGGTATATACGATTCATGTAGCCTTCCTAATCTATATATATAAAAGAAAGTCGTGTTAGTTACACTATTTATAACTCAAGAACGGCTGGACCGATTTGGCTGAAAATTGGTGGGGAGGTAGCTTAGAACCAGGAGACGGACATAGGATACGGTAGGGTAGGGTAGGATGGGGTAGGGTAGGGTAGGGTAGGTAGGTAGATAGGGTAGGGTAGGGTAGGGTAGGTAGGTAGGAAAAAATGCATTGCAACGCATGCCGGGTACAGCTAGTATACTATAAAAATATGCTACCGCTTCATATGCAATACATAAAACTATTATGTTTATGGTTATATCTTGTAGCTAGCGGGTTAAAAATGGCTTCGTAGTAGCTGGTTTGGACATCTCTTTTTAAAAAGCTTTCTGTAGATACTTGTATTTTTCCCTTTTATTCATCTGTATGATCTTCCTTAGTGACATTTTCGTACTATTTCAGGAATGCCTTATGGATCATTGGGAAAGATGTTACCACCAATAGGGTGCTTTTCTCACTTAGATCTCTGAAATATTTTCGTTCATCGTTTCTTGACTAAGAACCTAAAAAGCAGCGGTCTGGTCGTTCTTCTTCTTTCTATTACCAGCACTTTAAAGGTATATTCACAAATGGTTTTTAGCTATGATATCTTCTTTAGTTTCGACAGTTGTGTTCCTCGGTGCATCACAAGATGTCGAAGACAATTTTGGGAAGCTACCGTTGAAGCGTTTTTTTTTTTGGATTATTTGCATCATCTGTTCCGAAAATATCATCTAACAATTTTTTTTTCAAAAACTACGTTGTTCATAGCTGAGTTTACACAGCTAACATGACCTACCTAACGTTGCAATTTCTAGATAATTGTCAACGGTACGAAATCTAAATATACACAATGATTCGGGCCGCTCTGAATCATAATGCTGTTTTGAATACATTGTGCTCTGCACCATCTGTTTTACGCCAATTGTTAAATTAGGATGGCATTCATTAATGTAATTTTTGTGACTATTCTTATGTTTCAATTCTAGGTTGTCACTTGCGCAAGAGCAAATAATGTACTTGTATTATTTTCAGTGTTGTAGAGATAGTCATCAAACAGCTTCTGCACTATCTTTATTGCAAGTTAGGTAAACACAATTTTAGCTACATTTTCATCTTGTTATTTTGAAACTGCACTCGACTTTCCAATTGGAGGTCTTCAGCACTTTTGCCGACGTTTTTTACAAAAAAATACGGTCGCAGCTAGATACTCCAAATGTGTCTCCTCGGATTAGGTAGACTCGCTGCTTATAAGATGGAAGCCAGCCAAAAAATGCATCCACGAAGTTAAAGTTAGTAGTTTTTGGGGACATGATGTTGTTTTCTACTTATTTTCGAAAAATATAGCACGTTCATCTTAGGTAACGGCTAGATTTTGTGTTTTCTATCAGTATTCCTATGGGAGTATGAAATCATGTTAGTTTGAAATTCTGCCAATGCCGCAGAACGGTGAAAACAGGTTTCCAATTCTAGGCTGCAAAATTTCGGGGCCTTGAAGAAGACGTGTCGCCTTATGCAACTCAAGGTCTCCAAATTAAGGCGTAGCTTGTTTTCGAGACTTGCATGTTGCACAAAAGAAGCAAGCCGTTGAGACAGCTAGCAAAGGCAATATTAAAACGATGTTTTCATAATTTGTTGTCAGATCTCTTGATCCAATCTACATATTATTATGTTGCCTCAAATATTATCAAAAGACTTTTATCTTAACAATTCAAATAAATTGTATCGCTTCGTCAATTTATTTGAAAGGTAACATTTTCATATTGAATAAGAAAATAGATTTTCATTTGTATCAGAATTACCATTTCAAAGCTTTGATTTAGTCCTACTTTGACTAACAAGGGTATTTACTTGCCTTTAACACAGGGCTTATCTTTTTTCTCATTTTAGGTTTGTTTTTTTATTCATATTTTTATCGAAAGTATACTTAATTCGCTGCTACTGTGTTCTCTGTGCTGTTCATTGCATTAATTACACAACTTTCATTATAAGCGATTGTATCGATCATATGCTGTTATACTTGTTATCCAATCATTGTTCAAACAATGATAATAAAAGTGAGTTGTTCAACAAATCACCAATACACCAACCCTTTTTCTCTATATTCTACTACCAACGAAATTAGATATTATATTTCCGACATTTCTTCTAAAACTTCCTCAGTTATTATAACAGCCTGTGTAGCAATACTACTTTCTTCATTTCTTATATTTAGATCTGAGCCATTTTATTTTATTAATAAATATTTTTTAATCGATCGTAGCTTCGATGCCTAATATAGCCAACGACTGCGCCATTCAATGCCGTGTGCCAAAAAAAGTCGTGCCCACCACTTACTGTAAGTTACCGTATAAATTAAGCGAGATCCTCCAAGGCGAGACTGGCTTTCGATAAAATCCGGTCCGACTTGTACTTTTATTTGTTGTTACTGATGTCCAGGGTCCAAAGCCTTATTACACCCGTATTCACTCGGGAATAACTAGTTGTTCTCAATTTTATTGCTATAACAACAGACGAAACGAGACGTGTCCCTCCTCAGCAATTTGTAAAACAAATTCCCTGAGATACATTCTGTTCAAATTCGAATGTGAATTATAAAGCTCTCCTGCAATAGAAAAAGGTATATTTATGCAGATATATTTTTGTCTCATTGTTTCTTGTCAACTTCTACAATTTTACAAACGTCATACTTTTTGCAACGCCTTCAAAACTACTGTCTAGTCTTGTTTACAGATTTATTTTAAAGTCTGGCTATCTTTTAGGTGGGACGAGGTCAACGTTCCCATTAAATTTTCCGCAGATACAACTTCATTCTTTAAATGGTTGTATGTTATTAAAACATTAGTATTATGGCTTCGATTTCAGCTGATTTAGAGCTTAAACTCGACACCGAACAAAACGAGATTCCGCCTTGAACGATCTGTATTACTTTTAACATGATGTTTGGCGCATGTCGCGAAACGAATCCATGTTGCAACGTGCCCAGCATGTTGGCTGTCTTATGCTCTCTGATCTAAGTAATGGTCCTGTTTTCTCCAAGTAAAAAGTCGAGCAACAAGTCTGTCTGACTCATCGGTTCGGTTTGCTTAACAACCGCGGTTTCAGCTACGCGATCCACTGGCTATATGATTTACATTTTCATTCTATAATATATATGATCTGAGAGAATATTGCTCTGCGGGATGCTGCCATCTCGTTTGAGCATCATCGCAATATTAAAGCGAAATTCATGCTTCTAGAAATAGCGCTGCGTTGCGTGAAGGCTTAGCGGATTATTGTTGAAATGTATATCATAATCTTTGAACAAAGAAAGCAATGGCGTTACATAAACTTTTTTGTTGTTAACGAAAGAAGAAAGTCTTCAGAATGGATAGTTCGCGCCCGTCTTTACTTTTATGAGACGTGCAAATATTGACGAGAAGCATTATCGCTTGTCGCGTCACGGCAGCAGCATTTTAGTCATGTCTCACTTTTAAATGGAACAGTGATAACAGGTGACATACAAATCTATACAGCTGTGACTTATAAATCTGGTAAACAAAGCCTTTTTTTTCTAAAAATAACGTCGTTCTACTTAAGTTACTTGAAGCAATTTAAAAGATAATCTTTAGCAGTCTATACGTAGGTTTCTACGTGCATTTTAAAATTCTCTGCACGTAATTGTACAGACAGAATCTAATGCGAAAGACAAATAAACGTCAATTATGAATGAGAAAGATTGATTTCGCTTTTCAATAGATCACGTTTGACTCTATTTACTCCCAATATTTGCTTTGATGACATGACATAGGTATTCGTCTTTATGACTTCTGACGTAATTCCTTTCTTACGTAACTCGGTTTGCTTATATTTTACTTGATGGGTACACTGGGTAGGCTTAACTTCGTTTTTCAGCTATCAAGTGTATTCGGGCTTAACGTTCGATATTGATGTGTTTTTTCCGAACGATCGTGGTATGAATTACAATTTATTTCATCTACCGCTGTTGGTACCTACAAAAGCTTTTTAATCAATAGGCTTCTTATTTTTTCCTTTAAGTAAGATCAAGTTACTTTTATGCAAACGGTTAATATCCAAAGATTTATGTTAATTTGGTTATGTAAACGTTGCGACAATTTCTCTTTGGCATGCTGCATTATCGTTAAGTGATTTGTCTTTAATGGAATCGAATTAAATGTCTTCTGATTCGAATTGACGTTTATTTTTCCGGGTGGTCGTAAGCTTATGATAGTTACCCTTTCTCTTCCCGTGGACATCATCTGTTCGCTCATTTTATTTCGATCATTTATCAAGTCTAGCCGTAAAGATCAAATTCCTGTACTATCAATCCAGGCAGGTCGCTATTTCCCAAAATTCTTCTGATCTGTCTTATTCCTGTTGAAGGTTTTGATCCAATTTCGCTAATGCAGCAGCCAGTGATTTTTGTTTTCACGAAAGCTGTTCAATAACATCCGTATCTATAGTCAGGTTAAAGTATTTACTTATGCAATTTTTTCGGCTTTTCTTGTTTACTTGATCATGTCTAAAATTATTCAGTATATTATTAAGGTATAACGCATGAGAAAACTCCATGCCTATCTAAGGGCTACCAATGATCTCATCATCTAAATTGAGTAGCAGAAGCATAAACCTGCTTTGAGAAAGTGATATTTCTTCTTCTTGAAAAAAAACGTGACAAATCATTGCTTATACATCACTTTTCTGCACTATTAAACATGTAAGTTTTTTCAAATGTTATGCATTGATGTCATCTACGTTCAGTGGTCTAGCAATTCACATCCGCGTGGTTGTTGCCCATTAACCATCCACATAATACAGTCTTGAGCCGTGTGAATCAGACTGTGAGAACAGCACGCTATATTGATGCTTCGTACGGGGTTATATTTGTAAAACAGGAATTTTCGCAATTAATTTACTGTACTGTTAGTTCTTAGGTTTGCAAGCTTTTTGTGCTGGCTTTGGGAAAGAGTAATTTCTTGAAGCTTAAAATGCTTCGGTTAAGTTTCTCATCTTCAAACTTATTTTATGTGAAACCTTGTGAGGAAAATGTTATTTGAAGCAGATGTTGCAGGATTGAATTTATTAAGCAAAAAAACTGACGCTCAATTTATAACTCTTCAAGGTTTTCTTGGCCAATTGAATCCGAATAGTCACCAAACCAAGAATGGTTAGTAGAATCCTTAATTTTCTTACATTAAAATGGTGATATAAAATAGTGACTACGAAATAAAGCCGAATCGATGTGAATCGACCCGTTTCGTCGAATTCAATAGACGACGTCGATTTTGATGGATTGCTATTCTTTTTATCTAATAATGTTTCGTCAAAGATATAATAAATTTTTCAGAATTCGCGGTCTCTCCGAAATCAATTCTGTCAAAAGTCGAATAACATTTTAAGGGCTTTGGGTCTCTGACACAGATCCAATCCATTACCATATATTTAGAAAAGACTTTCTTTGGAACAAACTGAAGAGCACGGATGCGTTTGTCGAAGTTATTCAGATTATTCGGAAGCGAAAGGGTTCATTGGTATTCAGCGGTGTCGGTGCGTCCTTTCGCATCCGTCAGCACTTCTCAACTGGGTGACTGCTTCCGACAGTGACCGGACACATACGAACGCGTTCGGTTGAAAACGAATGCGAGAATGATTCTGGTCTTTGAAAAGGATACTTATTGGCAGCTGGATATCTAATATTGATCTTGAACTTTATACCAAGACTAAGAAAAGTAGTAAAATTAAAGTTTTATTTGTTTGGATCCGAACTGCACATACGTGATACGCCTGTTAATGGAGAAAATCAGACCGAACTGAGCATCATTCTGCTGAAGGAGACCGCGCTAACGTAGCCCAAGATTGAACACTGATGACTCGCGAATTTTGCTGAACATTATAACCTGAATACTGAGCTGCAAGTTGCAATTAAAGTAATATAATTTGAGTTTGGGCTACTGGCGCTTTCGCCTTGAGTAAAGGGCCCCTATATTCAATCTAATGTAATGTTGACAAACTATCACTTCTAGTATAATGGGTACAGGAATGATGGCCGAGTAAACAGCATTAGATATAATTATGTGTCAGTATATAGGGTGACGTTATTAGTGACCGATACTTAAACACGTGATTGTACTCATGATACCATACAACTTTCCCAAAGAAACATTTTTTTTATAATCATTCGCTTTTATTACAACAACACAACAGCCGTATGAAATTTGAGCGCGCGTGCGCCTGTCAGCTGCTAGACGCGTTACGCCGTTCTGTCTCATTACTATCATACTGTGCCACAATGGGTAAGCAGAAAACCCGCATGGCTGTCTACCCCGAATTTTATATGGCTGTTATTTTATCGGGGCAAAAGTGAAAAAGAAATTGGTTTGTTTCCTCATGATAATGATTGTGCTCATGCACAATCACGGTTTTAAATATCAATCACTAATTTACCAGTCACCCTATTTAATGGATGTTTACGATGTATCCACAGCCCACAGGATAGTTTATGAATGGCCTGAATAATAGAGCTTACTAAGCTTGTAATTAAGAATAATGTCCTTAATTGAATAATGTTGTAACTGATGAAGTGACATAACCTCAAAGAAATATTTTTTTGTGTAATCTTACGTCGTAGAACCAGTATCCATATTGACATGAATCTTGTACCTAATAACAAGATTGGCACCACAGGAACCCCCCTTTTCTTCTATATCATCTTCTTTCTTTAAACTTTTATGTTTTTGCTTTTCAAAATGAGTCCGGAAAGGCTTCATTTTTATGTACAGAAGGAAAAACAATGTTTAATAAAAAGGTCACATCTGACGTAAGTTATTTTCGCCGTTTCTGCTTCACGTGGTCGGAATACTCCCCGTCTCCCTTATTAAAGATATTGTAGACGACAGATGTTGCTTGTCGTTTACCTATAAAACCTTCGAGAAATTTTCTGAAGTTATGAAGCCGTAATGCGAAGACTTTAAAGGCTCTCGAGAGAGAGGTTGTTCCGCTGTAAGTTTGGATGAGGCAGTTTCTGTCAAACTTTTAAGGGTTGCTGTTCTTTTCGTTGTTACAAAAATTATGACATTTCTTTTGGGAAATTTTAACAGCGTTGAGGTTTCCGTCGATCGTCTTATCTAAGTTTATTCATTTGTTAGTTTCTATTACTTAAAAATACTCTTTCTTTTGATTACCGTTCTTTACTATTAAACAAATATTTGCATTTATTTCGCATTCAACCCCTCTTCCACCCGTTGCCTCCCCCAAATATCCAGTGGGGAGAAGGTCGTTTACTTTGAAAACCGCTGTGTTTAAAATAAAGATACGGTATTACGGTCCGTAGTTCGAAGCTGTCTAGACTACGGAATAGGTCTCGGCAGGAGTATTTGTTTTGCTTAATACTGCAGACATTAACTTGCACTATAGCCATGTAAACATTGGGGATTAGCTGATGTACGCTCTAGGAGCTTAGTATCACGTATTTAGAAACCCTTGCTTGTTAAGGATTAGATTTTCTGATCCAAGCTTCTTTATGGTTTCTTGAAACTATATTTCGTGTTTTGACTGTGTTAAAACAGGCGTAACGTTTGCGTTACCTTTTCAAAAGAGTATGGAGTCGGCTTCAACAAATACGTCATTCTTTCATGTCATGTATTGATCTTATGATTTAGTTCAAACTGTTTATGCCAAACACCATACCGTCTGTCATTGTCCTTTATTTTTTTTTTAATAAACACTGGACTTGTCGCCTTTATGTGCTTTGAATCATAAACGTCACACAATGCAAAGATTTGTAACAAAACAAGATAGCCATACCGCCATACGCGTCTTATCATAAAATATCTAGCCATAATACATTTTTACGAGTGATAACAGCAACATTACTTCGTGCCATTTGTTTACGACTCACGTTAAAGCACAATGTCAATGTCAATTACAGTTTGTCGTGTAGACACTGCCGTATCTAAGCCTAGCCGAGGTCGTGAAACGTGGTCTTGCTCAAAGGTTCCACCTGTATCTATCCATACAAAGGAAAATAACCTCTAAGCTGTCAAGTCCAAGATCGAAAATCCCATGAAAGGAAACGAATAAAAATGACTCATCAGTACAGTCACGAGCAGCAATAAGTTATCATTTAATAAAAAATAGGATTAAGGCGACTGTTTTATGTTACGATAAAAGCTTAACGACATGTAGGCAAGCGGTGCTTTCTATATATTTTTTGTTGTTTGCGATTGTACTTACTTGTTTTACATAATATACTTTGGATATTTTTGGTAGCGAAAGTGTTTTCGTTTGAAATAAGCCTGGATTTGCGTAAAGCTGATTACGGTTGATGTAACACGTATCGGTTTTAAAGGCTGACAGCGCTTTTCATTTCTTAGAGAGTAGAAAAGATAAGTCTTGG
This sequence comes from Cerastis leucographa, assembly GCA_963082945.1. NCBI lineage: Eukaryota > Metazoa > Arthropoda > Insecta > Lepidoptera > Noctuidae > Cerastis > Cerastis leucographa. The sequence continues at coordinate 5,960,801 of OY720359.1, forward strand.
CATAACTAACATGAAGGGATAAAATAGAAAATTACGAAAAAGCTGCAAGAGAGTGTAAAAAAATTTGCTACATTTTTTTTGCCTATTATGTTTACAGCGTACCAAAATGATAAAAAAATATTCTTGCTTTGTCAAGGAAAATCTATTTATTTTAATTTGTTTTTTCACTGGAAAGTTTTCCTTGAAAAAGAATGCAGAGATACTGATCCCTTTTTTTATCCGAATCAAAATTGTAAAACTTAAGAAAACCGTGAAAAAAAGCGTATCTATATTCTACTATTTATTTGCATAGTTACGACCGTACGATATTGTAAATAGTAATGCAGTCATTTAATTCATGTTTGCTATAGATAAAGTAGTCCTGTCTGCTAACCAAGGCAATGGTCAATAGTAATAATGTCGATACTTATTTATTAATAACAAGCTTTTGTTCGCTGCTTCGCTCCTGTTGAATAACCTACGGGATCGTATTATTGTAGCCTATGACACTCGGGGATAGTGTAGTTTCCCCGTTATTGAAAGAATTTTCGGATCAGTAGTTCCGGAGATTATACCATACATACAAACATGCAAAACTACTAATCCAAGCCCTCCATTCCGTAGTACTTAAATGTAACTAGCAAAATGTAGGTGAACACATTACTTTCGGGGAATAAATGCATATAATATTATGAATACACTTTCAATACGGTCACGTCCCGTTTGAGTAAATATAAAATTATACGTTTTTCGAAGTAAGAAATTAAGTACTGTCTTTCCCAGTTAGAATGTACTGTTTTAAATGTCAAAATCTCGATTGTGGGTGGCTGAGGCCTCGAAGAGTTGGATCTGATAGGAGCCGTTACAAGTAGCCCAGTTTAGTTGACCCTCATAGATATGATCCTGTTTGGGGTTTTAAAATTACATTCGCCCCAAAAAAGGATCAAATGAGGGTCAAGAAGTAAGTTTTGACAGGTCTCTAATTAATTTTAGATTCTAAATAAGATTGCAATCGCAACCTGTGTGTATGACCAGATTTATAAACGTGGACGAAGTAAAATAAGTATTTAAACATCGTAGCACTTAGCATTTTGTGATGAATCAGCATGGTAACATAGGACAAGGCTTTATTTAATGCATGTATGTAGTAAGTAAATAAAATACGTTAAGAACCAAATAAAAGTGCTAGTTTTAGCTTTCGTATTATTTATATCCCTGATTATTTTTCGGGTTCTGTACCCAAACGGGAACCTATTACTGATACTTTGCTGTCCGTCCGTCCGTCTCACAGTGGAACGAATGTATGGGAGCGGTTGGACGTAGACATGTCCGAAAAAAAAGAGTAAAATTATGCCAAACTAATGATGCCATCTTATTCGATTACTTAATGCCTTCATAACTTGTGGTGATGAATTTCTTCATAACTCCCATATTTCGGGAGTAATTTGAGAAAATGTGAAATTTTACTATGAAAATGAGTGTATCGAGCTCTCTCCCTCCTGATTCCGGGCTTGTTTCAAGTAGCGGTCTCTAATATCATAATGCTATTACTAAGAGCTATATTTAATACTAAGACACATAGTGCGCCAAATGTGCACTTTCTGGGATAAAGAGTGATGTTTATTTTATAACACAATTTTTTTATTTTTTGTTTATTTTGTTGATTAAAACCGTTTTTCTAAAGGTTTACCTTATTACAATAACATTTCTGAGCAGCCAATTAGAGTAGATATAAGCTAATTAGGATATATAATTAGGGACTTAAGGTTTACATATAAAACTGATGCACTAATGATTACTGATAAGAACATTGCTATTATTTAATTACTAAATGGCTCTTAATACACTAATTTAGCATGCATCATTTACTAATTATCACAATAACTAATTACCTTGCAATATTTAACAAAGGATACCTGGGATACCTGGATTTTATATAAATAGGTCACTATTAGTAACTTTAAAATCAGTGTTGATTTACACCTCGTTGTATCCAAGCTAATCTCGCAATGTATTTTCCAAATTTTAATACAAATCTTGATATTCACGTTGCTTTATGCGCACGCGCACATAAAGATTTACGCGACTTTAACTATTTGTTCAGTGTTTTAAAAGATAACAGTTGTGTTCAGTTATGTGAAAGTGCTGAAACAAGTTTAAAAGACTGGTGTCGTCGATTTTGCTACCGCATTTATGCAAAATGGACACAGTCTGGAAGAAGCACAGATAAGTTTCGGAAGAAACATGAGATTTGGCTACAGGCTGCAATTCAATGGCCGGAATTACAGAATGAAAATATGGAACCTTCTACAGAAAATATAAGTGACGTCATCGAGCCCATAATTTCTCCTGCTAAATCTAATGCTTCAACTTGTACACATCCTAGTCCTCGTAAATCTTTTGAGGACCTTAGTAACCGGCAAAAAAGAAGACGCACTGAAGATAGTCTTTCATGCAGCAGTAGCAGCGCTGAAATTATGTTTTCGGCCGAAAGGGCGCTTCAAAAGGCAGGACAAAGCGATACAGCTTATGTTATGAAATACTTGACGGAGAATCCAGAAGAGGCCTCAAAAATCAAAGCCTTCATTGAAGGTAAATCAATTCAGGTACGGGAAATATCCCCTTTGAAGGCATTGGCTCTTTATGTATCGATGAACTTATCGAAATGGCGCTATAACACTCTTCGGGATTTCAACACTCAAGAAGGAGCTCTTCAATACCCGAGTTACTACATGTTGGTTAAAGAAAAAATTAAGTGCTATCCGGCCAAAGAAGATCTCACAGTTACAGAGAGCTCTGCAAAAATCAAATTACAAGCCTTGATGGATTTAACCTCAAGAAGACTTATTAGGTCGTTAGAAACCCCTGTTGATCCCAATCAACAGCTCGTATTGACCAGCAAATGGGGTTTTGACGGATCATCTAGCCAAAGCATTTATCATCAAAGGACGAGTGAAGATGAGCAAATCGATCTTGCTAGTAATTTTATGATTAGTCTTGTACCACTGCGGCTCGTCTCAAAAGGTGTAACAATTTGGGAAAACGAGCGACCATCTTCCACTTCATTTTGCCGGCCAATATTGTTTAAGTTTATAAAGGAAACCAAAGAAAATGTGCAGAGAGAGATGGCTGAAATCGAAGCAGAGATTGAAGCCTTAACTCCATCCACCATCACTGATGGAATTAGTGTCAAACACCAACTGCTGTTGACAATGATTGATGGTAAAATTCATTCCATTATATCCAATACAGCAGCTTCAGTGTGTGACATATGCAAGGCTTGTCCTAAAGAAATGAATAATTTAGAGTTAATCAAAGATAAACACGCAAACGAGGACATGTATAAATATAGCTTAAGCACCCTTCACGCTTGGATTCGCTCAATGGAATGCTTATTACACATTTCCTACAAATTAGACATAAAATCATGGCAAGTAAGGGGTGATATAGCAAAAAGGCAAGTTGATGACAGGAAGAAAAGAGTTCAAGAGGCTGTAAGAAGAGAAACGGGCTTACTTCTCGATGTTGTGAAACAAGGCAGTGGATCCACCAACAATGGCAACTCGGCAAGGAGATTTTTTGAAAACTACACTAAATCTGCTGAACTGACCGGAATAGATGCTATGCTTTTAAGAAAAATCTGTGTGATCTTGCAGTGTATTTCATCAGGAGAGAAGATCAACGTAACTAAATTCCGAGAGTTCTGCTTTGATACTGCTAAGCTTTACGTGGAGTTATACCCATGGTATTATATGCCTTCTTCACTTCATAAAATTTTAATGCATGGGCCAGACATAGTTCAGAACATGTCAATTGTGCCCATTGGTTTTCTATCCGAAGAGGCATCTGAGGCTAGAAATAAAGATTTTAGAAAATATAGAGAGGGGCATTCTCGAAAGCATAGCAGTATCTCATGCAATGAAGATATTATGCACAATCTTTTACTGTCTTCTGATCCACTTGTTACAAGTATCCGTCCAAAAGGAAATAAGTTTGTAAAAAAATCTTCTTTTAAGGAATTTTATGAGCTTACGGATTCTGAGAAAAGTGATATCGAATTTGTTAACATAAATGATTTAGCGGACATCGATTCTGAATTTGAATTAATTGATGATGATGATGATGACGAAGATAATTAAATGATGTTATTGTTTTAAAATGTGTAACTTAGTAAATTAGAGCTTACATCTTAATTATTTATTGTACTTTTAATGAAACTAGGTAATTTATTATCAACTTACTTAAAAGTCATACTCTCATCAGTTCTTGTGAATATTTTTGTTAATATATATTTCTGTATATATATAATATATTTATAGACCTCTTAATAAGTCTGTCTGCGGTTTAAAGTAAATACAAATGGGGAAAAAACGTTTTTTTTTTTTAAATTTTCATTTCCTTTTATCCCAGAAAGTGCACATTTGGCGCACTATGTGTCTTAGTATTAAATATAGCTCTTAGTAATAGCATTATGATATTAGAGACCGCTACTTGAAACAAGCCCGGAATCAGGAGGGAGAGAGCTCGATACACTCATTTTCATAGTAAAATTTCACATTTTCTCAAATTACTCCCGAAATATGGGAGTTATGAAGAAATTCATCACCACAATTTATGAAGGCATTAAGTAATCGAATAAGATGGCATCATTAGTTTGTCATAATTTTACTCTTATTTTTCGGACATGTCTACGTCCAACCGCTCCCATACATTCGTTCCACTGTGCGTCTGTTGAAATTTCTACAGATTATGTATTTCTGTTGCCGCAACAAATACTAAAACCAGAATACGATAAATATTGAAAGGGGCTCCCATACAAAAAAGTGATTGTTTTTGCTCGTTTTTATAAATAATGGTACGGAACCCATCGTGCGTGAGTCCAACTCGCACTTGGCCGGTTTTTTAGGGTTCCGTAGTCAACAAGGAACCCTTATAGTTTCGGTATGTCCGTCTGTCTGTCCGCGGTTTAGCTCAAAAACTGTTGGAGTGGGCTTTACAAGTTTACGGGTAATAGTCGATCAATTGTATTTGACTCGAAAATTTCGAACAACTCCATAAAAATGTCGATAGATGGCGTTAAGCGTCAGTTGAACTAAAAACCAGTCGCATTTGCAGATCATATATGGCGGTTTTTATAAATATTGGTACGGTACCCTTCGTGCGCTAGTCCGACCCGCACTTGGCCGGTTTTTTAGCTTTACTTTAGTTATACTTTTACCACTAATCCAAGATGATTTTTTTAAGATCCTTTTCCATCTAAGTATCATTTTTTTTTTAAATTAGACAATGGCTTTTTGCGTTGGCGTCAATCATTTATTCAGTCAATCACCTTTTCTTCTTTGAATATCAAATTATATTTTTGTAAAGCGTTTTTGCTGCTTCTAAACAGTATAAATATTCATAAAGTGGTAGGTAAACTAATATTTTGGGTAGCTTACGTCATAAAGGTTTATATTTGTGGTTTTGCATTTGTTAAATATGGATGCTTTCAAATTCGTATGGATTTCAATTAATTAAATTATACAAGGTTTTGTTTTTCATCCCTGTCAAAATTCAGGATGTTGTCACAAAAGACATACATAATCAATACAAATGACGGTACCTAGTTAATTATTAAAAAACACTGCTTTTTCTTGTTGTTTAAATTTGTCAGTATTTTAGAATAAGCCCCTTAACGTTGTTTAGGGAATAGGAAATTATTGAATGAACGTTTGAGATTTTTTGTGTGTGAAAGCGAGGTTAAAAGGCGAGGATCAGACGGGCCGCGGTTAAAACACGGGTGGTTACACTTACCGACTTTCGTAAATAAGAAAAAAAATAACCTACCCATCTTATTATTAATTCAGGTCGAGAATCATTAGCATAGTTACCTCCCTGAATTTGTCGAGGATACAAAACAACACCTTGTAAATTTGTGGTGTTACCCCACAAACGATTGGCCAATTGATGTCGTGTCCTGGCTGTCCTGTTGCTTGCACATCACAGGAGCTGATGGACTCACTGAATATGCCAAACTCGTCGCCAAATTTTGGGCTGACCCAATTTAAATTGTCATCGACAAATTTAGAAGAAGATTATAAATCCAACCTCAATAATAGCACTTACATCAAACATTTTGTAGTTGCCAATTTGTGCGTGAAAAATACCACCAATTAAAATGAAATCGGGATTTACGTTACGAAAATATTAATATTCATAGACGTACTCATTTATTGAATAATGTTCTTTTAAAGTTATATTACAATGTACGCAGTCATCGTCAATAGCAGTTGCTCATATTCCTTTCTGAAAATATAAGTAAATCTTACTGTAAATTAGCCTTAAAATGGCTACAATTGCGTAATGTGACATGCATTTGATTAGGTCTATGGATGTAATATTAACTACATAAGTGCGTATATCGCGAACAAATTTTGATTTAGCAAACCGTAGTCTAATTAACGGTAATTAGATGACAAATGCATGTCATATCACAACATTGCTGTAGCATTTAAGGCGCATGTCCATTGCTGCATATAGAAGCATGCAAGGTGGAAAGAACACCGAAGCTAAAACGGTCACGTATATTCAGTTCATCATACTGAGATTGTCTTTGTTGGCTGCATTAATCCTAATGCCGCACACTATAGCCTACATGCGATGCGGATGCGACATCGGAAGATGTACGGGTACGTTTTTAAACTGACATTTATTTTATATTTTATTTAATTTAATTTAAAAAAACGTTGCCCCACACTAGGAATTTCTCCTGTGTCGCGGGTGCGTTTACAAACATTTAAACTCACATACACAAACAGCCAGACCCGAAACAACTATCTGTAGGCCATACAAATATTTGTTCCGTGCGGGGACCGAACCTGCGACACGCAGCGCAGCAGTCGATCGCTCAGCCACTGCGCCAACCGTGCCGTCAAACGGTCGTGATATTTCGGCGCTATTGCAAACGCCATGATCACGGATAAACACGTTTGCAACAGCGCCGAAATATCGGGAACTCGAAACAAATAATACACATGGTAAATATCCCGTTGCAAGTGTTATTAATAGTGTACGGGTACGGTACGGGATCGACGTATATTATGTAAAAAGTAGACACAGGACGGGCAAATAGGCCCACGCACTTATCCTGAGTAGGTACCCTCTGCGTGAATATCTTACGAAGCAATGGAACCTTGCACCTTTATAGCAAGGCCGTAGTGGAAACTGTTGCCCAACCATATTGGTTATTAGTTTAATTAACGGCGGTTAAGGGTTACGTTAACGATAACCGATTCCAGTTAACTGCACTAAGTAGAGTTGATGAAACAGTTAATATGCGGCGGGTTATACGCAATTTGGTGGACGGAGTTAATTCACAAGTTAAGCCAATAGTTTTAGATGGAGTTCAAATGTGTGGTTAGTTAGGTGCGATGAAACTTTGAAAGTTACTGGTATGAATCTAGTTATAAGTTCTACTTTGAATTAAAGTGACAACATGTTAGGGCATTGCTGAACATGAGGTCCTAAGTTTGATTCCATGGTCGGGCAGTGTTATTACGTTGTTTCACCAGCAAGTTCTTAGTACCGGTCCGGAAACTTAAATTGAGTCCCGTTGATGGCAATAGGCTCGCCTGCTATTGTATGGGACTTACATTTAGAAATGTAGGTGTAGGTAATATAACATTTTAAATCATATCATTAACTTACATATAGATGTTGACTTGTACACGGAGCGCATTTTCGTAGTTTTGTAATAACAACAGTGACACACCAAGAACATTTTTGCCGTACCAAAACAAACTGAATCTCAAAACAAAAAAGTTCCCAAAGAAGGAATTCTAGGAAGTCTAGAAGTATTTCTGCTTTCTCATGAATACACACATTCAGATACCTCGCGTCACTGTCCTTTCAGGGTAATTGTTAGTTGCTGTAACATTCCCCTCATACCATGACAATGGAACAAAAGCCTTACAGCCCCGTTCACAAGAAATAAACCAACTACGATCACATAAACCAAACATCATTGTTTGTGTTCTACGATTTGCCCCCGACCTTACATCTGCATTTAAATTACTCACGCCTGAATATGATTACAATTCATTGTGCATATTGACTTATATATTCTATTTTATATTTCCAGGTCACCACAACGCCAGCCTTAGTCTGTATTCATCACTGCCAACTATTCCGCCCGAAAGCGCGCTTAATGCCGCCATGCTAGACAAGATTTATATTAATTACAATAAGGAAGCTCAAGGGTTTAGAAGGTTCGAGAAGTACTGGCGCACGTGACGTCGACGGGAGCGCAAGGAGGCGGACATGAGTCAGCCGCAGGACGAGGCCCGCGCGGCCAGGATACAGAAGTATAAGGAGGAGAGGAGAAAACAACTGACAGCTAGAACAGCGACGCTTTTTTCTGCTAACGTCACTGAGAGGTGAGTTTCGTCTTCAACAGAAGATTCCTTGCAATTTTTATAAAGTACTAATGGATATTTTTGTGCTATTTTGGTTGCTAAATGCATTTCATTGTTAATTTCAGGCGCCCGAAAAGATCACCTGATTTGACGCCTCCAGACGACGTTGCTGCTCATCTTAAGTCTTCCTCAGAGCTAAATCTTAACACAGCTTCCACTTCAGTGCCTATTAGAACAACGCGTACGTCACGTCTTAGAGCTGCTGCCGCAAATCTTTCCGATTCCGCGCCGTCTCCGAGAAAATCCAACAGAAGCTCATCTGTACAATCTTTACTTGAAGACGGCAAAACAAAATCACCTAAAAATTCCAAGTTACTAGATAGAGATAAAAGATCGAACAGAAGACAAAGCAAAGACGAAAAAGAAAACTTGAAGACTACGACACGCGAAAGGGAAATCGGTGCTATTAAGACGAAAACTAAACATTCCATTAATAAAACTATTTTAGAAAAAGACAAAAATAATTTAATAGTGACTAGTCCTAAAGGAAAGAATGTTGACGAAAAGCGCAGTTCTAAATTAGATGAAAGTAGAAACAAGAAATCCATAATCGAAGAAAAGAAATCGAATAGTGAGATATACGAAAGAAAAAACGAAAAACCAATACGAGTCAATAGTGAAGAATTTTTTAACGATATTGTAAACGAAAAAGACACGTCGAATAGTATAGATGACGAGAAAATCGACGATTTATTCAATGATCTTGTTGTTGATGATCTTGAACACCAGAATGGTATCGAAATTAAGATTAATGATGAAATTTTAGATGGTGATGGGCTCAAATATAGTCACAATAGTTGTATTCCTGCCGCTGTTAAAGCAATAGAAGTTAATAATGTAGAAGATAGTGTAGTGCCAAAAGTGAAAGAGGATGTAGGAGGCTTACTAGGGGCCGTGTGTGTGCGCAAAGTGGAAAGGTTCAGTGAATTGCTCAGCAACTTGTGTTCTCCGTGCGAGGCGGACGTATTGTTCGAAGATATCTTGGTCGAAAATGGAATTGATGGTGACAATGATCTGGTAAGTTTTGATTCGTACATTAGTTAAGGCTATTTTGTAGTTAGAGTTAATGATATACCTACTATAAGCTTATGACTCGGATTTTTTAGATTTAGTTTAGTAATCTTTTATGAGAAGTAAGGGTTAGATGCATATTTCATTGCAAGGGCTGTGATGTTATGTAAAAAAGATCAGAATCTGTTGTTATAATAACTGAATGTTGGTTTAAAGTATTTACATGTACCATAATTTCTTTTCATACTTTAAAATACGGGTGCGCCATGGTTCACCTAAATTTTCAACTCCGATAATTGGAGATCCGGAAATGTTCTTCCTAACATTTTTCATCCTAACAATCGCAATTCCTAACTACTCTGTCTCTAATGTTCTAATTCCGAAGCATTCAACTTCATAATTTCAATAGCAATAATCATTTATTATACTTTTATAGGTTTTCCTATATTTTCTCAACATAACCATCTTTTACACTATTATTCAAAGTCATATCTTTTTTGTTTAGATGTATTTTTATTAATTAAAGCGTCTTCTTTAATTTTATTTAAAGCGGTGTGTACCCGCAAAGATATCCATAGGTTAGGTTAGGTTAGAACTGTGACCAACTACGCGCGAGCCGAGCGAGCGAAGCGAGCGGTGCCGCGGCAGCGGCCGGCGAGCGCTACCTCGAAATTGGTCGCGAAATTTTTCTGAGTATTTTTTTCATGGTGGGGGCACTATAAATATCATCTTCTACTCACATATATTATTTATTACACTTGGTAAATGTTTATTTCTGAGTATGAGTGAAAATATTATGTTTATTATGTTTAGGGATAATAGCGTTATGCAAAAAAACAGTAGGAGTTGAAATATATTTACAATAATGATATTATTAATTACAATTTTCGGAAACATGAGTGTTATGAACATCGCCGGTAGCACTACAAATAGTACGAATGAAAACTTTAGGATGAAAAATTTTAGGAAGAGTGATCATTCGGATTACAAATCATTAGGAAGAACAATTTCGGGTAAAGAACTTTAGGTGAGCCAATATGGACTCTTAAAATACATTTACCATTCGAAAGATCTTCATACATAATTGTATCCGTGACCAGTAACAGGTGTTACTAATCAAGATATTGTTTTAATTCACAGCATTTCAATTGTGTTTTGAACTAATATAATATTAGTCATTTCACACTTATTATTTGCGGTTTTTGTAATAACATTTCTCAATGCCATTACATATTCATCACTGTAATATACTCGAAGTCTACTCATAAACAAAATTTAATATTTAAATGACGCTCTTTGTGGGAGATTGATCGCGTACGAAATTGTCTTCATTCATCAATTGTTGTCAGCCATCAATCTTATCAATTAGTATCAATCTATGTGTATAGGGTACATTGCCTTTTGACCGTCATAAGTTTCGTACAGTATTGTTCATTATACCCGCTCTTTGTCTTGTCTGTATTTACTTGCTTCTTATAATGGAAGTGTTTCCATGTCATCGTCCTCTTAGGTCTGGCGTGGCATCTCATCTTCTGCCATACATTCTGCCTCATTATTCAACTCCTTTATAGCCAAAGTGTTCTTTGTCTCTCCACCCCATGTCCCTGCGACAATTAAATATGTTTTATTTCGTTCTTCTTTATGTTGAGTCTAATATGTATTTAATTTACCTTCTCATTCAAAGTCGTACATTCATAGAGTTCAAGGTCTTGCATGTACAACTGTAGTCAAAATAAATAACACCCGGTTTTGGCGTGTTTCAAATGGGTCTGTCTATCTTTACTAAAATGACGTACTGGGAGGCATTACTCTTAATACCAATATTGTAAGCATTTATCATCCACTGTTAACTTAACATTATTAGCCTTTTTACCTGCACTAATATTACAAATGCGAAAGTAACTGTCTTTTTTTCATCCTTAACCACTAAATTGATCATTATTTGACGGATATGTAGCCTGGGACCCTTGACATTTCTGTAAAAAACAACGATGTACACAATAAACGCAAACGAACGCAGGCAAGAGCTTGTTTTACAAAATTTAAATTTACCTACCTTGCTTGCCTTACAAGTTGTTCGCTATAAAATCTAATGCTTCGATCTTTTTGTATAGCAAATTCATTGTATATTATTACAAAGACTGTAAGACCTATTTATAAACACGTCGAAGACTAAAAGGATAAAAAGATGATAATTAATTTCAATTCGTTACCAAATAACTTGACTGAAGCTTTCATTGGCTAGTCTACAAACGTCTACAACTATTTTCTAATCCTAATTAATATTATTCTTCAACAGTAGTACATTTACTTTCTCTACTAACGAGTTTATCTAGATTCTACTCAGTTGATTGCTTATCAGACTCTTTGACTAACTTTATTACTCGAGTTTTGCGGGTAGATACCCGTTTCTACAGTTCATCTTATCTCGCTGCTCTGTTTATTTTGTAGAAGTCGATTTTATCGTGAGGAAAATTGTTGTTTTCCTGAATAAGCCAATTGACTTCATTTTAAATTAACTTAAAGATATTAGGACTGTCTCGTTGGTCTAGTGGATGCAAGAGTAACTACTGAGCATGCCCTGAGTTCGAGTCCCAGGTCGGTCAAATTGATGAATTTCTCAGTATCAGCTACGAGTCTGGATTTGTACCCGGATGATGCCAATAGGCTCGCTCCTATTAAATGACACTTAACATACTTGGCGAAATATGGGTGTACTATAGGGTACACTTCTGCCTAACCCTTCGACGATTGCAGGCGTGATGTTCTGTTAATGTTAAAGATATTACTCATTAAAAGTACGCGTGAGTCACCCTTACAGACGTTGTCATTGTTCTTGGTATAATTGTTTAAGTTAATTTCCTATTTATAACCTTTTTTTTTATATGGCCAGTAATCCTCTACTTGTTTGTGGGTAGGTATAATATCATTCTTTATTATAATATTCCATAATTCTTCGTGCGTTATGGAATACAATAAATAAATCTTGGGGGATGGTCGGACTTTTTGTTAAGGCGAGTCGATCCTTGGTCGCATCGTCTTGTGGTTTAGTTTTTAAATATGTTAGTATAAAACCCACCTCATTTAGACTTTATTACTTTTTCATTAGATATTAGGAAGTGTAATCTTTTCAATCTCACAAACCCATCGATTTATTTTACTTTAGGCTTAGTAAAGCTTCTCATTTGAATCATTAGTTTTTAAAACTACATTAGTAGTTTTTACATCGATGATACAAAGTACATTAGCACTAATAAAACACGTCTAGTCTAGACAGGGCCAATTAAAAAGCATAACCACCAATTTAAATATATAAATAACATACTATTTAATTAAAGTGAACCGCACCCACATTGCTATCGTATCAAAAATGGCATTATGTCCAACACACCTTCTCCTCTGCCTTTGATTATCAAATTGATAATCTCGCTTTGTAAAAACGTGACTATAATGTTAATTATTTCGTGGTCCTCTCGTTAAACACAAGGTGTTCTTGGCCGTAATTAAACTAGGTACCTTATTTACTTGAAAGCTTGTTTTTTCTTTCATAATATTTGTAATATGGCCGATGCTTTCCTTATAGCCTGAAATTACCTATATAATGTCTGAAAACCTTTTTTGGTATGTTAATTTCGTTAAAGAAAACTATGTCTTAATTTAAGTTTTTTTTTTTTTGTAATAAATTCTCTTAAAGTAATTGACGCGTTTTTTTTTGTTTACCGACTCTTAAATGTGTTCTGAAAATACTTGGGAATCGTAAGGATTTTTGCTTTTGATGTATGCTGGAAATATCAACACGAAGCTCCAGAAAGCTGAAACCTACTTCGAATTCAATATCGAAGAATTTAGCATACATACAGTATCTCCCCGATTTCCATATCAATTTTTCCAAGAAATTCTATTCCTTTCCCTCGACCGTTGAAAGATCAAAGAACGAACCCTAGTTTGTATGATTCAACCATTCTAGTCCGTTAAATGTTTTTGAAACATGGTCGTCTTTGTTAAAAGCTGCCTATTACTTATATTACAACGCTTGATAAGCCAATTAATAGGCATAACATCGCGCCTGCATTCCCCAGTGGCCGTGTTTGTTGTACTTTTGCAACATATCGCATTTTCGCCCGGTTACTTTTGAATCCTATGGAAAATGGGGCTAGCCTATTGTCCTCCAGTGTGCACAAATGTAGATAACAGGCCTATACTGGTAAATTTTAAATGGTAAAATCCTTTATTTGAACTTGGGATTGGATCCAGTTTCCCCAGGAGTAGCATGTGTTCCAGATTAATGACTTCAGCCCTGGACAGTTCCGAGACCCTCCAGTGTAATGCTTTCTGGCTCTTCTGCTCTCACTCATAACCGTTTGAAAGCATCGTGGAGGACTCTGGACTCTCTCATTGGATTTTCTTAATCTTTTTCTTCTCGATCCATTCCAATTACGACTGACCAGTATCTTACTATAGACAATTAGACAGCTCTTTCAATAATCTCGTTCAAATGTCTGAATGTGCTTGATTGTCAGGAAAGAAGATGAGGTATTTCCTGCAAGGGGGCTGCACACTGGCACTTCAATGGTAATGTTCCATTAGCCGCGTAATATCAGCCGGTTTTCTTCCCACTGATCGTACTGAGACCTACTCTCTGGGAGACAATGCCAGCCGTAATTCAGGCGGTGTCCAGTGCGGGTTCATCGCTTAATCAGTATTATCAACTTACAAATCTTCCCATGGCTGGGATTGAGACCTCTCTGGTAAAGGGAGCGGGCCGTAATCCACCACGCAGGATCCAGTGTAGGTTCAGCGCTTACTCAGCCTTATCAGCCTACAAATATTCCCAATGCTGGGATTGAGGCCTTCTCTCTGGTAAAGGGATCGGGCCGTAATCCACCACGCGGGCCCAGTGCATCGCTTACTCGCTCAACTCAAATAGATAGGCAGCCTTCCTTCGCAATCGGGTCAAGTGTCCATGATTGCTGCATATGGCGTTGTCGTGAAATTACATGTAAATTATCGACGCTTCATTTTAGCGCCATTTATGGGGCACGAGGCCTAGATAGTAAGCTTGTGAGAAAACCTGTGTTTGTGCCGTGAGACTTGAGTTTACGAGATTTTCATTGTTTGAAGTTGAAGTAAATACTGATTTGTTGGTTAATGAGTTTCTTTGTTATTAAGCTGTTGTATAAGACATAATAAGACAGAAAGTAATTTTAAGCTTATTTTGTTTGTTGTGGTGTTCAAGTTCTTCTAGTTTTAGACACAAAAGAAGGTTATCTTGTGTCTTTTAAACAATTTAAAGTTTACAACGTGCATTTCTTTTTATTGCAAATTATGTCGTTTCTGTTGCCTTATTTCGTCTCCTAATGGTCACAAAGTTATACTTACGAGTTCCTGGAATAGTTTGAGTTTTTTTTTGCGAATTCCTGAAGTTTCAGCGTTAAAAATGCCAAAGTACTAAAGTTTCTTTTGAGAAGTTCGTTCAATTATGAAAGACATCCAATTGATGTAATATTTTTCATATTTATGGTTCGGTTATTTATCGTCAGTTTTTTGTAGCATTGCCAACAGCTTCTTACATACCATCGCCATTGTTCGAAACCCGGCCGCCTTGATTCAGAGTCCCTTAACTTATTAAGTAATTCCATGGTATAAAATTAAGCATTTTTTTAAGTATTGCAATTTCATTACATGACCTCCAACGCTACCGAATGCACCATCGGCCTTAAACGTTGACTTTCGACCGGCGTAAACAAAATTGTGTCGCTAATTTTTGTATGTCTTATTCCGTATGATAATAAGGATGTTTTTTATGTGTTATGTAAATAAAGAGGTGTCTTGTTGAACTTGTGGAGTGAAACAACACCAATTTTGGTATCGCCTACAGTGTAAATCGATTGTATTGTATTGTCCGCAAAGAGCCTGACATGCTGCCGACCTCGCCACCCATATTGCGAGATCAATTCTTATTTGGTTACGATGCTAAAGAATACGACCTCTTACTTGCAACGATATGTTTAATCAAATTTTGTTGAGAAAATCTTCACTAGGTATTTCAGTATTGTTCTTAGCGGATTACGGGTGAAAACCTCTTTTTTTTTGTTTGTTTGACCTGTCCCACTTTTGGGCAAAAGCGGCAAGTCTTAAAGCCTCACATTTCTCTCAATTCTATGGTTTTAGGGTTTTGTGCCCAAAGGGTCAAACGGGACACTATTACTGAGACTTCGCTGTCCGTCCGTCCGTCCGTTCGTCCGTCCGTCCGTCCGTCACATGGCTGTATCTCATAAACCGTGATAGTTTGCCAGTTAAAATTTCTACAGATTATGTATTTCTGTGGATGCTATAACAACAAATACTAAAAAGAGAATAAAATAAATACTTAAGGGCTCCAATACAAAAAAGTGATTATAAACAATGGTGGCACTTGGCTGGTTTTTTTATTATTTTATACCATTTAAATAAAGTGAGGATACCTTATTTAAACGAGGATACTTTATTTAAAGTGAGGACACCTAACGCATTAACGCATTTGCTTCATATTTAATTAGCTACGTATTACTAATGACTTGTTTTGCTCTTATCAAAGTGACGTTGCAGTGCCATGTGGTGACTAACATATTTAAATAAATATATCGATAGTGTAAACTTGTCTCAGAAATCTAAACTTTTAATTAATTAAACTAAATGCAGCTTAAGACTTAATACCTTATATTATACATTCTCTACCCGACTTCGTGTAAAAATATGAGATTTTAAAGAAATTCCTTTTATTTTTTAGTTTTGATGACAACTATAAAACGTTGATAAATTACACTACTGCCCTTTTCAACGTATGTATCACCTCTCAATAGCTCCGCAGTTCGTATATCGAGCTTTGTACTCAACCCACAATTCTGTCGGCTACGAAGTGTCCATTCCATTTTCGCCGAACCCCCGCATTGCATGCATACCTTTACAGAGTGACAAAGGATCTGCACAACCGCTTTGCGAATTTACTTGCACTAATCCGCCTGTTGCCAAATTGATGGCAATGGAGATTGCATGAAATATTGCCGTGTTTGATGTCAAAGGGGTTGTGATCCATTGAAGGATTACGTTAGTGTGTTAAGTATTGATATAATGATGTAGAGGTCGGCTTCTTCCTCGTATTTTTCTTTGAGAAAAATCGGAATAATGCTTTGTTTTTGGCAGCGTGTTACACTGGAAGCTGGAAAGATTCTCTAGACATCGGCATTTCCTGGTTAGTTCATTCAGCATCTGAAAGAGTTTCTTCAGGTTTTCGCGAATCTTCGTGAACATCAAACTCAAAGCTAAAACACAAAGCATTTACTTCAATTAGACCATTACAGGCACTTTTGGAAGTCGAAAAAAAAAAAAAAACGTGAAGCTACAGTCCTAGTCACAAGGCATAATAACTTGTGAAAGTCTGTAGTTGCCTATTCCAAAGCGTAGATCTCTATAGAGAAGAATGGGCAAGAAACTCCATGGACACTCTTTTATATCAAAATATGTTACAAAATCTTGGTTAAATCATTCATGTTAAGAATTACAAATATGTGAGAACGATGTAGAAATACGGGCAAGTTAAGAGCGTCTAGAGTCATTATCTGCCTAGCCTTTTCCCAAACTCTCTTGGGGTCGGCTTCCAGTCTAACCGGATGCAGCTGAGTACCAGTATTTTACATGAAGCGACTGCCTATCTGACCTCCACAACCCAGTAACTGGGACCTGGGTAATACGATACCCCTTGGTAAGACTGGATGTCAGACTTTTTTTGGCTTCTGACTACTCGTAACGACTGTCAAAGATCTACAAATGACAGCCGGGACCAACGGCTTAACGTGCTTTCCGAGGCACGGAGGAAACTCGGTATGTAATGATGGTCACCCATCCATGGACCAACCTCGGCAAGCACGGCTTAACCTTAAAGATCGACCCGGGCGGCTGTTATTATTTAGCCACGAGATCGAGCCACGAGAGATTAAGAGCGTCTAGAGTAAAACATTAAATCAGTAATTCAAAAATAAAGTAATTAAAATAAACCGTGGCAGCTGAGAGATGTCATACCTACGTAATGGACAAATAAATGATCTTGTATCGCGGGTAAAATTCTGGCACTTTCCTGGTTAGTCAAAAAGTTTTCCAATATGCTGAGCAATTGAAACATTACGTTGGTATCTAAATAACGCATTCCCAAATCCATCACGAAAACTGTCACTTCAAATATTTTAATCAAATACTGCATGATTGCGTTGCGTGATTTTATGTCTATTCGCTTGGGTAGACATGTTGGCAGCTTGTCTTTAATTGATCTATCGTTATTTCGCACTGATTCATTCACCGCCTTGGTAGTTTGTTTTTCAACTGGTTTGTCTGGACGTGCTCATGAATTTTGATACAGTTCTGATTATGGTCTTCTTGGCATGACTAAGTTGCCTTTGTGATTCAGCTTTTTTTCTATGAATCTGCAGCATTCACAGAAAATTGTTAGAAGTAAGAGATAATTCTTATATTATTGTAAGAAATGGTCCGAAACGGCGCCGGAAAAGAGTACTTTGGAGGAGGCCTTTTTCGAACTGTGGGACATCAACTGTTAATTAGTAATATATGTGGGATCAGGTTGTTGAGTCAAACAATTTTAGGTTTTTATGCTTGTTATAATTATTTCTTCTGTACACCTTAATTTTGAGAACCCACGTCTTTTACACCTTTAAGCAGTTCTCCCATTTTATTTTTGTTCCTCTCTCTTCCTCAGCATTCACATCATCTTGAGCATACATCACCTGTCTCACTCACGCTCATACCTCTTTCTCTTTCACACATCTCATGCATCCGTCACGTTCCATTCCTACATATATGTATAGTGAGGACCCCACATCTATAACTCTTCGCTCTCTCATCCAACTGCAATTTGTGGGAGGTACAAATCTTTTGTTACAGGGATTAGTATCCCATATTGTGTATCATATCCAAAATTAACACGGGCTTAAGCAGTTAATCATTGGAGATTATATTCGCATTTAACACAAAGGTAATAAACGTTCATATTTTTGCCCATCCATCGCACATGGTGTTACTGAACACTAATTAATTGCGTTTTATCTCTGACGTTGATCTCTTTCATTCGTGCCATTATCACAATTTTCATATATTACTACTGAGCTCACCTGAATTATTCATGATTGATGCGTCGTTCTACCAATTCTTATCACAATAACTCAAAGGATTCATTCGCAGACAAGTTCATCGCGATTATTTCGCATTTAGAAAAACTCGCGCATTTCGACTAGCATAATTTTTCTAGACATTAATAAAATCTTATGAATATCTGATTACGCGTGGATTTGGAATGAGATAAAAAAAGTTTCGTTCGTTTTAAAGTTTTGAGTTAGTCCCATTTCTCTTCGTTTATTTTGCTCAAATAAAATAAGCTGAGTGAAAATGTTAATGCGAACTTACTATTATAAATGCAATGATGTTGATGTTGCAATATGCTAGCGCGCAGGTTTGCAAGGTTACAAAAGAAGTTAAAATTGCTCTTTTTAAGGCGTACTGCCAGAATTTCTATACCTGCAGCGTGTGGGTCCGTTATACGCATAGATCTTTCAATGACCTACGGTCCTATACAGTAATGGTTTTAGGATGCTGTTGGGGTTGCCTCGCTTATGCAGTGCATCAGGTATGTTTGCGAAGGCCAGCACTGACTGCTTTAGGGCAATAGTACTGAAAAGAGCCTCCCTGATGCACCGTGTGTGGGGCAGCACCAACAGCCTTCTGAATACTGTGGCACTGGAATACCGTTCACGGGTCTGGAGGTGTAGCTACAATGTAAAATAGTGAAACGTACAGACTAAATTAATAATTTTAATATGTAATATCAATGTACTTACATAGTTATAATTATTATTTAAGTACCTACTTACAATCTATGGAATGTTTAATTTATAAAAATTGAATGATTGTAAATGCTAAAGTTTGTGAGGATGGTTGAATGTTTGTTGCGGTTTCACGCAAAAAACGATTGCCCCCGTATTCACAAACGCCCGGATTCGATTTCGATTCGGAAAGTCGTATGTCTATCTCGCTCGCTTTCGTTATGCCAAAACAAGATAGACATACGACTTATCGAATCGAAATCGAATCCGAGCGGTTGTGAATAGGGGGCCTGAACGGAGTTAGAGGAAATTCGGCACATAATATATTGGTTATAAGTTTTATAACTTTAATTTCGGCAGTAAGATTCTGTGGGACATTTGTCGAACTCCACGCGGGCGAAGCCTCTGACATATAATAGTGATATAGTTAGCCAACTAGAAATATAACAACTAATAGTAGATTATGCACCAAGGGGATAAAGTAGTGTCTTATGTAACGGGCGCCGTATTGAATCCCGAGCAAAACGAAGGATTTTAGCGTTAACTCCCGAGCGGAGCGAGGCAGTTTAGAGTTAACTCCCGAGCAAAGCGAGGGAGTTAAGACAAGAATCCTGAGTGCAGCGTGGGAATCAAGGTCGCCCAAGACGAAGGCACCTTTATCCCCGAGGTAAATACTGTACTTTTCACACCATCTACGAGAGAATAAAAGCAGTAGTACTAGAATCAAGTATTCCGGAGTCAAATCACTATCATCACTCAACATTTTTGTGAGAATTTGCAATATTTTAAGTAATTTGTTGTATAACAATGAACAAAGCAAAGCAATTTCCAGTATTCGCGCCTCTTTTTAATTTGTGTTCTATTTTTCTTTTAATTATATTCTAACTCGTAGTGGCCAGTTCGATTTTTGAACAATTAATTTTTTATGATTATGATAATAATGGTGAATGCGTGAATATTCGTATGCGATTTATGTTCCAAATTCAAATCACATTATTGACCAGCGGGTCATAATGAAATTCAGTACAATATTATTGCCCTGATAGACCTCAGGTCTTTAATGACTTACTTTAGGTTAGGTTTGCATGACATACATATAATTTGACATTATCGAGCAGATGGTGTGAAAAATAATATTGTGTCATTCTCATTGCTTATGCAAGAGATTTTTTCTAATGTTACACGTCTTGTGAATGAAGGTGTTACGCACTTTTACTTTTTTAATCTCTCTTGCTTGAGTCGTGTTTAGGTAATCATATAAGTGAATAAATAATGAGAAGCTTAAAGAAGTTAATTTAGTAGATCTTTATATCTATGTAGACGTTTTTATCCCTTACTTATTAATAGGTAAGTAATACCTGTTGCCCTCGATCTTCGTCCTCGTTAAATTATTATAAAAAAAATAATATTACTTCCCTATTTGAATCTGATTTTGTTAACAATTTCAAGGGTTTTAAGTTCTATGCACGGAACCATAATCCTTTTTCTAAAATAAAAGTAGCTTACCTAGTCTGCCATTAAAAGTCTCATTAAAATCGTTCCAGCCGTTTCGGAGGTTAGCCCTAACAGACAGACAGCGAGAAAAAAAAAGGTTTTGTTTTTTTTTTTGTTAAAATTGCTGTATACACTTTCGTATGCATTCAGTATGAAGATGTGATTTGGAAATAACAAACACTCTTCAATTTTATCTGGATTTATAGATAGTCTACGGTCTTATCGTGATTATGAGATATTTCATTTTAGTCATGAAGACGCTTGTTGAAATTAGTCAGTTCCTTTTTATTTCACAAAAACTCATCCTCAGTTTCCGTTCTGCAGTTTCTCAAACATTTTTAACAAACTCACAGTCATCTCAACTGTTATTCTTATTATACTAAGTAGCTGAGATCACTCCAATATAAATACTACGATTTTGTATTAGTTGTAGCGTTGAATCATTGTTATTTCCGTTGATGATCATTAACGCGTAGGCGAAAAAAATATCGACTTAAGTCAATACTTGAGGTAAACCAATTGATACGTCTCTGATATTAAAAAAGTATTATAGCATAACCAAATTCCATAGCAACAAATCTACCTAAGCTGTGCATCCGGTCATCTATCTGGCTAATGGAAATTATGGTACTTATCTAATCCTGTGTGATAACGTGAAAGTCATCCCGGATATTGGTCATTTCGACCTCGAGTTTAGATTAACGAGATGACATGGCTTTGATACATTCAATCTACCTGGCTTTGATACATTTAATCTACCTTAGGTACGACGCAACAAGACCTCAGTCGACCGACATCGGCAGTGTGCCTCAATATTGCATACGTCACCTCATATTGCGGCGCTCCCTAAACGGGAGCACTCGCCTGCAATGTAAGTTCAGATTCGAGTATTACTTCATTGTGTGAGGAGAACCTCGCGTTACAGTGCTCAACCTGTTTTGTAACAATCCCTTGTTTGTTTCTGTGCAAAATCGAATCTTATTGATTGTTGGTTACAGACAAATGCTTTACCGGGATTTGTAACGGAATGCTCAAAATCAAATCTTTGATTGTTACTAGGCTAATGCTCCGTTAAGGGAACGCTTCTGGGTGAAGACCGCGGTCTGATTTCACTCAATTATTTTTGTCGAATTGAGGAGGTTGTGGCTAAATAACAACAGCCGCACGGGTCGATCTGTAAGGTTAAGCCAGGTTATTACATACCGAGTTTCCTCCGTGCCGAAAGCACGTGAAGCCGTTGGTCCCGGCTGTCATTTGTAGATCTTTGCAGTCGTTACGATGAGTCAGAAGTCAAAAGTCTGACATCCAGTATTACTAAGGGGTATTACCCAGCTACTGGGTTGTGGAGGTCAGATAGGCAGTCGCTTCATGTAAAATACTAGTACTCAGCTGCATCCGGTTATACTGGAAGCCGACCCCAAGATACTTTGGGAAAAGGCTAAGCAGATGATGATGAGCTTTTGACGAATCGTTATTATAAGGTCCATCAGTATTTTACATGGAGCGAGTGCCTAGATCCGTCCTCGGTATCACGATGCCCTTGGGAAGATCGGTTTCGGGTAAACCACCAACCATTAAAACAGTATTAGAAACGTATACTGCACCACGTTCCGGTTTCCCTGCAAGTATCTTCGCTTCTTTTCACCCGTACTAGGAAGTAGTATTTTAATTGCACGCCATATTAGAATAATTAACGGGAGCGTGTATTAAGTTAAGTGACATTTTCACGAGCTACGGTTAATAGCTCACATATGTTTAGAAATTTAATTAGCTTGATGTGTTTATTGTTGAGGGACACGATTACGGAGCAGTATTATTTGCAATTAGCAAATGTAATACTTACCAAGCTGGTGTCGCGATATGACGAGGTGCCTTCATTCAATCAGCCATTTCTTGGCTAATGCTGGACAAAAGCCTTTCCAAAGAACACCTTTAGTAATACTACTTCAGCTTTCTTGGAGTCTTCAAGAATATATTATTATTGGATGTTTACCATTCGGATGAAGTCATAAGTTAAGCTTATTCAAGGAAGAGTTTGTTATTGTTAGTGACTCGCTGTCTTGTTAAATAATTATGTACCTACCTAGTTGGCTACTGTAGTTTTGGTTCTAAATCTGTAGTCAACAAAATCGATAGTAATCTATTATTACGATGTGAAATCGTTCGAAGCTCCCACCCAAGAGTCTGCCACCGTCGTCGGGCTCATATCCGCTACAATAAATAATTTGATGGAGAAAGTGTCGGTGCCAATAAAATCATTTCGTTTGGCATCCAGATTACCGATTGGGAATACCCGGAGATACTACGTTAGCAATATTGAATAATTTGCGCAAGTGTCCTATATTTGCGTAATGTTGTCTTATCTTAATGACGTTTCTATAAGTCAGTTTCTATTGAACTCACTATATGGTTCGATCAAAACATTCCCTTGCCTGTCCGAAGCGTCTCTCACATACTCCACTCAGTAAGGTTCGTTACTTAATAAAGGTAGATAAGTGGTAATCTTAGTATTGAGACCAGATGTTCAAATCAAAGTACCGGACCATACGGCACCTTATGAATGGTCGTAACGAAATCGAAGTGAAAGAAGGTGCGCGGGCGCTGTTCTTGAGTCCATATCGCAGTTGCGAACCCACTGTGCGCGTGTTTACGCGCATCGGCTTCTGCGCATGTCTCTTGTCGTTTACATCGTGATTAATGTGCGATTTTATTTTCTATTCGGTTTTGTCGTAATACTTGTCTTATTACATCGTGACCGTTTAGAAGCAATGTGATTTGATTCGTTGACGAAACAGTGATTGAAAGTTATGACAGTTTTATCATGTGGAGGTTTTTGTTATTTGAAAGTCGATGGCGTTGAAATCGTTGCCATGACGATTTTCTATTGATATAAAATTAACATTAAAATGTTGCTCATGATCTCTAATGATGTCACCTAAACTATCACCCTCATCTCAAATTTACCCGCTTCTAATTTTAGCTCGGCAGATAAACGTGTTTGGAAACTTAACTATTACAGTTTCAGTTGCACGTTTCCGTTTAGTGAGACGACATTGAATTAACCGATAACTAAATACGGGCATTGTTGTCGGAAGCAGCAGTTAATCAGTAACCTCGCAAATAGCGCCTTGTATGGTGAATTAAGTATGGCGTCGTGAGGATATTGATGCAAGGAAATGGGGTTAATCACGCAGTCTATCATATCTATCAAATACTCGTATAATAGATTATAGAGATTAATCTTGTGCTGTATTGTTTGTTATTTAAGTGGTGTCACTCCTCTTAATTTGTTATCTGAATCACTTTGGAACAAAACTCAAAATTGCTTAACATATCCAAATTTTTGAATGCGCTGTCTTGCAAATCAATGTGGCCCAAGTAGACGTCCTTGCAGAAAATTACTTCTTGTTATCGTATCTGTTTTTGTTTTCTCTTTATTATTTGATACTTACTTTATCTTTTTTAAATGACAGCCTACCCTAGGTCTTGTACATCAAAGGGACGTGAACGTGACTCAAATTATTTAATTTTTTACAAAAAACGTTGTCCCACCCTAGGAATTTCTCGTGTATCGTGAGTGCGTTTACAAACATTTAAACTTACATACACAAACAGCCAGACCCGGAACAACTATCTGTAGGCCATACAAATATTTGTTCCGTGCGGGGATCGAACCCGCGACACGCAGCGCAGAAGTCGATTGCTCAACCACTGAACCAACAAATTGTGAATGCAATTGTAAATGTGAGCTGAATAATGTACACCTACTCTTCTTCCCACATGATTTCATTGGTGAATTCAACAAGTCTTCCTTTACTTGATACCGGTCCTTTGTTTTTTTAATAAAAAGTTGGCTTTCAAGTATGGTGTGGTTTACGACGTGGCACTTGAATGGATGATGTTAAAAATGCTAAACACAGCTAAATGGGCTGACTCAATTAAGATTGCCATCGACAAGCTAAGACATTTCCAATCTTCGCGTCCTTTCTTTCCAGTTCATCTCAGTGCCCCAACTTCAGCGTACGGATTTTCTTGAACAGACTTGCACACGATCGTTGCCTTTTTTTTTTTTTTTTTTTTTCGGGATGGGAAATCATCAAATGACTTCTCCCGCTCTGGGCGGAGCGGGAGGGAGTGTCAGACTTGTACTGACTAAAACCCACCCATGTTCCTTCTTCGCCCTTTTTGTTCCAGGGCCGCGGTATCTCTTTCGAACAACCCGCAGCCCTGGCAGGCATCGGCCCTCTCGGGCCCCCTCCGGTTTGCTGACATCTCCTTGAGGCGCGCGTGGAACACGTACGCGCCGTCGACACGGCCTGTCGTCATGAGACGGACGGACGGTGAGCTAGCCCATTACTCACCGTCCACAGGCTCGCGCCTACGGTGGCCGGGGGCCACTGGTTGCCCCCCGACGCCCGTCCCGCGGCGGCTGGGACGTGAGGTTCTCTCCCTCTCACGTTCCGCCACCTCCTTCGCTAGCATGACTGCTTCGCAGAAGGAGGCGACGGCTTCCCATTCCCTCTCGCTCCGGACCATGGATTGAACCAGGGCCGGTCGCGAGAGGTCACCGCCACCAATCGCCGCTACGAGGACACGGCGGTGCTCAGCCCAAGCGGGGCAGAGCTCCACGGTGTGCTCCACCGTGTCCTCCGGCCGATCCTCACAATGGTAACATCCGGGCGTTTCCTCCCGCCCAATTCGGTGCAGGAACCTCCCGAAACAACCGTGTCCGGTGAGGACCTGCGTCAGGCGGAAGGTGAGGGCGCCGTGCCGCCTCTCTAGCCACTCCTCAAAGAGGGGACTTATCGCCACTATTGTGGCGTGCCCTGCACGTGGTTGCGATAGTCGCTGTCTCCATGCCACCATGAGATCGCGCCGGAGGTCTGTCCGCTGAGCGACAATTTGCCGCGAACAAAAACGAAACGTTCCTTGCGACTTCATTTACACTTTATTTAAACAAGCCTTTTGTTTAATTAACTTCATTCGGAGGCTGTAGTTTCTTTGTAACTTGTAGTTCCTTGTCCAACGAAGTGTCATTTAATTAGATCTGTTAGGTCAGATGGTACTTTTCGCAAGGAGTTGATTTTTAAGTACTTACTTTCACGTAGGTACATGTACGGTTGATACATTTACTTATTTCATTATGTTGTGTTTATTGTTTTAATTAAAGCTGACAATATGTATTAAAATCGTACATCATCATCAGCCTATAATGTTCCCACTGCTGGGACACAGGCCTTCTCTTTATGAGAGGGAGTGGGCTGTAATCCCACCACGCGGGCCCAGTGCGGGTTGGTAGGTGTCATATGTCTTCGAATTTTTAGTTCTAGGACATGCTAGTTTACTTACGATGTTTTCCTTCTCCTTTTTGGATAGCAGCGGTGATGAAATAAACTATACAAAGTAATGCGCCTGTCTGGGTTCGAACCCACGGCTTACTGCTCGTAAGTCGGGGATGCCACCACTGGGCCACCGCTGCTCTTAAAATCGTACAATTTGTCGAATACATTTTAAAGTGAAACTTTTATTACATCGTCTCAAACTTTTTCGTCTGTGTGTTACATGTCGCGTGACGGTCGGCCGCGGAGTAGGGATAAAGTGAAAGGCGCTCCCAAACATTTTTAGTTAAATGTCTATAGTGTGAAAAAAAGTTTCACTTTTACCGTGGTTTCATAAAACCGCAGTCCTTTTTTTTTAATGAAAATTTGTTACTTAAGAATCCAAAGCACAGAAACTAAGTCTTTAAGTTTATATTGTCCGATATTCATAGATGATTACATAAAACTGAACGGTACACACAAGCAATTAATAACCCACCTAAGTATCTGGAATACTCTGTCACAGCCCCATAACTTCAGTTGCTAATTATGTAAGTAATTTATTATGACAGCTAATTACTGTAAAGACTACCACCCTATTCGTCATTATATTTTATGCTTCAGTGGAACATGAAATTAAGGCAATCGTAAGAAACAACTACGGAGTTATGTGCCTACTTATTTACATATATGTAAATAGATAAAAAAACGCATTATGCGCTAAGCATGCATGTCAGTATTACTCAATTTTTAATTACAGTTATGGTCCCTTAACACTAAAAACGGGATATTTATCATGATAAATATCCCAGTGATATAAGTTTATAGTGTTAGTGACCATTTAAATTTAAAATCTTATAAGGTCCCGGAAGCCACACTTTTCAATAATTTTTATTTTCAAGCTAAGCCATTTTCATACAAGTTTTTCCGGTGTTTAATAAATTAATGGATTCAACCAGGTGTTAATCTGTCAACCGTTGGACGTAGACGTGTCTCGCCAAAGTAAAGTACCCTTCAACAAATGAGTAGATCCTCAGTTAAAGAAATCATCTTGATTAAAATTAAGATCATTTTCAACAGTGTTTTGCTAAGCTAATACTTGATGTGTTAAGTGCTCTTAAGAGTTTCGTTATCTCTCAGTAACTTATACTTTAAACTAAAGATACGAAGGTGCCTAATTCTTTCAAATCCTTGTTCCAAGATTTTTGAAGTAAGATTGATGTCAAGGAAGGAACATCATCCGTCAATTAGTATCAAAACTTTTAGGAGTACCTACCTACCTGATATAAGATTTTTTTTTATTTGCTCACACATAAAGGTCAACTTAGAAAGTCTGTCGATCCCGATGCCTCACCTCTACAGAGCAGATGATTTATGAAAGACCTTATTTTATAAATCATCTGCTCTGTATCGTGTGTAGTCCTTGAGAAACCAATACATCTAAACCTCCAATTCGATTCAATTCATATGAACGTGTTCAAACTTCTAGAATAATACTTGATATCTAAGTTTAGTATTACAAATTTGCATAGCGCAGATAGTTCGTTGGCTTAGGTTACGTAGATCAGACAATCTATCTAGCCGTTGAAGGTTGTCCTGCCACAAACCGAGATCTAAGCGGTTTCGAAACATCTAGTTTGCGAGCTTACATTGTTCTCTGATTTATACTTGTTTCACACTTCTGCCTATAAAATAGTTTAGTTCTTGTAATTACTAACAAAGGGTACTAGACCTTAAAAAAAGGTTGGTACTTATTTCTCTAATAGTTTAAAAAAAGTTTGAAAGTGACTAAAACGCGAGTTTCACAAGTCTTCTTTTACTGAGCATACATACTATTTCGTGTATCTATGAAGCTCAGGCCCACATCCTCTTACTGCAAAAATTGTGCTCCTAATTGACGTTTTTGCCTTTTTTTGGACTCGAGCCAGGCTTTCGATTCTGTATATCATTACTTGAGCATTCTTTTACTTGGTTATCTAAATGCACCCTTTTTGATCTTGTCCAGAAAATCGTCTTGTTTATCTATCTTGTTGTTGACACCTATTATTTACAAACCTTCATTCTTCATCTCGTTTGTAAATATTCTTCGTACCTTCGAAATTAAGGTTGTTGAAATTAAGTCAAAGGATTACCAACCTAGAAACAGTGACTGCGTGTTTTAGACCAACGTTCTTGACAAGTCTTTGTCTCGTACTAAGTTAGGAATTTGTGCCTACTTTAGTGGAAAATTTGTAATTATATAACATTCTATAAGCAAATCAGCGCTTGTAACTTTGTCCGAACATAATTCGGCCCCTCAAACTAGTGTGACTTTGTCAATATTAGGTTCAAGTTGTGTTTGTTCGGCGACCCTGTTATAGTCAGTCGTACTTGAAGTTTTTTGCTTGGATTATAAGTCATTTCTATTCTCGGGTCCATCTAATCTTTTATTCTAGAGCTTTGTTCGTCGTATTTGT
Organism: Cerastis leucographa; assembly: GCA_963082945.1. Lineage (NCBI taxonomy): Eukaryota > Metazoa > Arthropoda > Insecta > Lepidoptera > Noctuidae > Cerastis > Cerastis leucographa. Next base: position 5,989,378 of record OY720359.1, read on the forward strand.
CCTTGAGTTCTATCTAAACAATTACTGAAAATCGATTCTGTTCTTAGAATCATGTACTTTTAATTGTATTTATTTAGTTCTGACTTACTTTTGCTCGCTCGCTGCTTCGCCCGCTTGGGAGTCTAAAATTGTCCCTCGGGCACAAACCACTACAATAGAAAGTATTCTGTCCCAGTTCATTGTCTACTTGCATGTCTTTCATCAAAATCTTTCTAGCCTCTCATGCGTGAAAGACTTACTTTTGCATTTAGAATATATTTATGGATAAATTAAACCCAAGTTCCTAAAATTTCTTGGCAGTATAGCTTCAACACTAACTAATCCAAATCCGTTTAAGTAAAAGCTTTGTTTATCCTGCAGCCCGAATTATAAAGCCTTTTATTACCAAAACTCACAAACATTTCGGAAAAAACGTTAATTACTCAAGTTCTTTCCATGTTTTCTTACCAACTTAGAGAGGCAATATGGGGAAACCCTTACAGAAAAAAACAAAAGGCTATGAAGTTTTCGGAAATGCTAGCTGGTCCAATAGGGGATAATCCATTTTTTTTCTTTGTCCGTCGGGTAGTTTATTGAAAAGTATTTGACACGTATTTTATCTTTTTTCACGTGGTCATAAAATTACGGAGATATATTGAGTTGAAATGGCGCATGACGTCACATGTAGGTAAGTTTTATACCCACTTGTGACGTAGTAAGCCCCCACTCTCCAACTTTAATAAGTTTTAACTAAGTAATTTTTTGATATATTGATAAAACAAAAAATACGTGTCTAATATTTTTGTATTACCTGTCTGACGGACAAAATAGAATGTCGTTTTCTTTACCCAGTCTGCACCCCTATTGTTTTTAGATTTCTTTGCTTCTCTGTCGTTAGTTTTAAAAACTTCATCTATCAGCTGCATTGGACAAGTACTATACGTATATTTTTCTCTCTTAACCTCTGGCCAAACGGAGACAAATCCCGCAGGATTCACGGAATGCGAATTCGCGCCACTTTGAATCCCACCATACAAATATTATTTCGTAGTTTGGCCATGGCTCAACTAAGAATCTATGATCAGATATTTTGATGTACAGAACAATCGAAATCTTCCTATGTTTAAGTAGGACACTTGAATCACTGTCAAAGTTAAAGTTTCCAATCAAACACTATGCGCCTCCTTACTCACACGTAGACAGTTTCCATCAAGCGATCTTAACAAGAAACATATACATATACAGAACCGGCGGCGCTTCACAGCTATTACTCTAACTTTGGATAGTTCTTGATAATTACTACATATACATTCTATTAAATATCCTAGTACGAATATTTAGTCATTACATTGTACCATTTGATATCTAGTATTAAAGCATAGCTTTCCTAAAAATCAATGCTCTGATTTATTGTAGCTTTTGTAGAAATCTACGCTTTAGTATATCGGTTTTACTTACTGCGTTTCGCCAAGAACGGGATCGCATGTAGAATGCGGTCTGTGTGGGCCAACCAGAACGACAAAGCAAGTTAGCCGCCACAAGTTGACTAAACTTAAATGTGGCCGGTGTATCCTGAATTCCTGGGGTCCTAGCTGCTTAGCCATCTTACATACATGTGGGATCAGGTTCTTGAGTCAAACAATTTTTGGTTTTTATGCTTATTAGATTTATTACTTCTGTACAACTTAATTTAAAGAACCCACGTCTTTTACGCCTTTATGCAGTTCTCCCATTTTATTTGTGTTCCTCCCTCTTCCTCAGCATTCACGTCATCTTGAGCATACATCACCTGTCTCACTCACGCTCATATCTCTGTCTCTTTCACACATCTCATGCATCCGTCACGTTCCATTCCTACATACATACCTGTTTTTTGTCATGGCAAGGACTGTGCTTTCAAACATAACTTCTACCAACACGTCAAGATAATCTTTAGTAACCTATTGCCATGCTAGCTGTAACAAAGATTCATCAAGACCTTTTTGCCCTGGTCCCATTCTACTTGGGGTCGGCGCAAAACGTTCTCTTCTTCTATTCACCCCTGTCATACGCCACTGCATCATTTTCTCCTTTCTTTTTCAAATCCTACCTGACCCAATCCATTCAACTTTTATTTGGCCTTCCTTTCCCTCTCCAGCCATAACTTTTTAGTCACATCGCGTTTCATCCCTTAGCTGTAACAGAGATTAAAGGACGAAAATGTAGTCTTGTCCTTTTTCAAAAATACTAAAAGCTAAACCTCCAAAAGGATTTTATGACATCATTAGGAAGAGTTATGAGCAATTTCAGTTGTATTTTAGGTGAAATCGTACTTTAGTTGAAACGTGAAGTGAATAAGTGAATTGGACTCTTAATTCTATGTGAAGCATAAAGTTAAAGAGTCAGTCCGGATATTCAATATGAGGATTTATTTCAAGGAGTATAAGATTCATAAAATGGTGAGTCTTGGACTTTCTGATCAAGAATATATTATTTATATTTATTAAATACTTTTAGCACACAAATTTTCAGAAGACTTAAATCAAATGCATTGTACCACCTGTTGGATTTCCTGGCCTTTGGGTGATGCAAAAACAAACTCAGGTATTATGGTGGCTTACACGGACGATTTTAATTGCCCAATCCTTATCAATTTGTGATTGGCGTTGCAGTCAACGGATTTGTGACCCTGACAGCCGTATTTATAAACAAGTCAAATTTATTACTTGTGTAAACGTATTAGTAGTAGTATTATTAGTTCCTCTGATCAGTCAGCACAAGTGAAGTGTGAACAAGTGAAGTGCTGCTAGCATAGTTTTAAGTCATATTTATTAACATAAGTTTTTGTATTTACTTTACATATGTTAGTTTATAAGGTATATATATCTTTGGGCCATTGTGGCCTGGAATAAATGATGTTATGTTATTAACTTACGATACGATTTTTAGTCTGTAGTTTAGTAATTGCTTGAAGTTAGAACTGTCAAAAGTTTCTTAACTTTACTTTCTTTGGCGGTTTTTTCTTCATTCAAATTCTCGTCTATTGCATAAAAAAGGTTTAAAAGGTTGCATTACTTTAACTTGACTATAGATATGGTTGTTAGACTTAACATTCTGTTTTACACAATTATTAAGAATTGCGCATTATTGCAAAATTAAGTTCTCGTGTGAGGACATCTTAATACTGTTTCAAGGTGAAGGTCATAAGTCATAGACCATGTCTGACACACTCTTTTAACTTGATAACTGACTTGTTGTGACTGCTCTTTAATTTAATCAATCAAAGCAAATCTTATTACAGTTCTGGTTAATAATATTTTAAGTAAATTAAGGATTTTGGACAAGAATCAAAGCCAATTTATACTTTGTTTCATAGATTTAAATCGTTAGATGTACCAAGAAACAGATCTGATGCACTAGCCAAACCTAACGTAAATACAAGCGAATTTAAAATTGAAAATACTAGTTTCACAGTTAAATCTACTATCTATAATCATTTAATCATTAATTGATATGGATTATGAGTGATAACTATTATGATATATAGTGCTATGGAATAGTTTTATTTCAAATCGAGCTATTCACTTTACGTGTTAAAGCTATTTTTCCTACTGTATTGATTAACGTTTTACGTTTTCCCAAACATAGTATTTTCGAAGCCATAGTATTGCAAAATAGGTCGTATCTCAAAGTAGAAACCGAGAGAATCGCTTTTCAACCACGCAGACGTACTTGGTTGGGGCCTCTGACTATCTTCTGACGCGGTGCGGTGGTGCGAATCTAAAGATTTCAATCTTAACTTCGTTCAAGATGCTAAGGCATCTCAGTATGCAAATATTCGGGGTTTTGCATACAGACTGTAACTTACAGAGGCAACAGAGGTAAGGAGTTTCCCCAATTTCCACGGTTTTCCACTTTCATTTTTAACTGATCTCAGATCCTTGATCATTGAAAATAAAAGCTAAAACTTAAGTATTAGCTTTTGTTAAGTTAGCGCAGACTGTTCTGAAAACTTAAGTCCTATTAAGTTAACAGTTCTCAGTATAATGCTTACTATTCGGAATTCTGTGAAAATCGTGTCGCATAATTAGTTGATCTCGAGACAACCTTCTAAGTTCGTCTTTATATGACTAACTTTTATGTTTTTTGGTTTCAAGAATACACTTGTTTTTTTTTCCAATTTATAACATAAACATGTATTATTTGGTATTCAAATCTGCTAATACTATTACTATGGAGTATCTTGCCGGTACTTCTACATTAGGAACAACAAACCCGAATCCTGTTCCTATCTTTTGACGTTTTATAAGTGCCCATGTCCATCTTGGTTTTCATCCAAAATAATAAATATGTCAAAGCTTCTTTAAATTAAGATTATGTCACATTTCATCAAAAACATGATGTGGCGCCGACTCAATTAAATCTCATTAATCTCGTTTAGAAATACGGAGAATTCGCAGTGACAAACAATTTGATTAATTTCATTTCTGTATCACGTAGCGAAGCATTAATACTGTCATCGCTATTCAATTAAAGCTTTTTATCTTTGTAATAGGACTGTCTCGTTGGTCGATTGATCACAAGCGCGACTGTTGATCATTAGGTCTTGGATTCGATTCCCGGGTGTTTTCGGGTTTTTCCATTCCATTAGGATTTTTTCAGTAGCAGCCACGGAGTTTGGATTTGTGCTCGGTTGATGCCAATAGGCTCAACCCCTATTACATGGGACTTAAACATAACTTGCGATATGTGCGTGTACTATTAGGTACACCTCTGCCTAACCCTCCAGGGATTATTTAGTGGCGAGATTTTACATTACCTTTGCTATATAAAGGGTGTAAAACACCTCTTGACGAAGCCGAAAGGCACTGGTTCTCCCTGTTCTGTGTTCTACACCATACCTGGGAACCTTCTAGTTACGGAGATATTAGGGGTCAAAGTTCCAACTTTTTGACAAGTATTTTTTTAAATACAAGTTTTTAATGATTTTTTTTTTACTTTAAACACCTCCACGACCCCCGTACTATTCAATCCGTCCAACAGCACAATGATTTGAGTGCGTTACATTGAGTTCTACCACAAAACATGATTTTACACCCCCCAAAAAAGTCGTTTCACAGCAATTACTTTTGCGTAAAGTTACTTAGTTTCATGTACAGAATGCTTGGTTGACGGCTTCGTGATGACGTGATTTACACCGTGTATGTTTATTCAACAAAGAACAATCGTTGCCCAGTGTTTATAGCTTCTACTAGAAATTGTTTAAGTCGTGGCTTCGAACTATTCAGGTACTTCACTTCTCGTACCATCTTTTCTGAAAACGGTGAAGGCAAACACTGCGAAAAAGTTTTAGAACCAATATCTATGATCTGTCTATGAAATATTGGCCTAACGAATATAAAGCCAGTAATCCATGAGAGAAGTGTACCTAATAGTACCTACATCCGCATTTCGCCAGTTATGTTTTTAAATCCCAAGTAATGGGGGCGTGCCTTTTGCCACCAACCGGGCACAAATCCGACAGACTCCGTGGCTGCTACTGAGAATTTCTGTGAAAATGATAGCTTATTTGCATAACCAAAATGCACCAGCGAGGCATTATTATGCATATACATAATTGCGCATGAAAACTAAAAAGTGTTCGCGCCATATTTTTCTTTATCAGAAGTGTATAAAATTGCACGGTTGCGTTGGCGTGAAATCGAAAGTATAAATAAAAGATAATCTTAATTTTTTTTAAGAAATATTTTTACTTTATCTACCAATATAAAAAGCGGAGTTGCTGATAAATTTCTAAAGCACATAAATGATGCTTTAACACCAAATAAACATGCGATTGTTGTACCATCAACTAATATTAATATGCACCTGTTACACACTAGGTTGTTAAACACAGCGGTCTTGAAAAAAAAATCATCCCCTAAAGGGGTTAAATAGAGAAAGAAAGTTCTTATGGAAGTTTCGTTATTTTTTCCGATAGAAAATTCCATTAAGCACATGGCTAGTGGTAATACTATCAATAATTCCATTGGAAATCTTATTTATTATCTTAAACTATTTAAATCAGTGTTTTCGAATGTGGATGGGTATAAGAGTAGAGGAAGACAAAAGAATCGACGGATGGACTGTGTGAAGGATGATATGGCAGGAAACGAGGTATCTGATTGGATGGCAAATAATCCAGAAGTATGGAAGAAGAACACATGCTGCGCCGACCCCAAATAAATTAGGATAAGGGGAGGAGAATGATGATGATTAACTCATGTCTGTATTGTTCCAGCGTTCCAATGGCCCGGAGTGTACTCCTCCGTGCCGTCGCGCGCAGCCATCACCGCGGACAACCAGCACGCCCAAGCGAACTCTTGCGCTGCCCACCGTTGTCAATGATGCAGCTGGTGAGTACTTAGTGTTTTAACTGTTTTTCTTCTACTATGTTGATTTTCAATGAGTTTTGACGGAAGAGGACGCTCGTAAAAACATTTTTTTTTTAAATTTGCGTTGGGTTTTTTCTTGACTCTAGTCTAGGTCAGAGATGACAGAGCCAAAGTCGACGATGGTACCAGCTTACTCAGAAGAAGCCTGTTCACTCTAACTTTGAAGAGATTAGGGTTGTAAGCGTTCGGAAAAACAGACTCAGGCAAAGAGTTCCACTCGTGTTCAGTTCCAAACATTGTTTATTTAACGAAATTGAGATTCGGTATCAATCAGACTTTTAAAAGTGATAACTCTGTATTAATATAAATAAAAGCGGAAGTTTTTTATGTGAAAACTTACACTATATTTGAGTAAAAATTGAGACATTAAACTTTCTCAACTCTAAACGCAGCAAAACAATAGACATTACAATTTACATGTACGCACATACATTGTGAAACACAGCGATTAACTGATAACATGTAGACGCATTAACAGAACAAAATTCAGGCGTTCTCATTGTCACCATTTGCCTCGCAGTTTATTTGCTTTCGTTTCGACAAAATGGTTCTCTTGACGCAGCAGAGTAAAGGATTTCGTAAATGATCACAGAGTTTAAAATTCTTTCGTGACAAATCGGTGCCGTGGCGGCTTTTACCGCTCACACTTTTAACCCCACAGAAAACATTAATACCTTCATTTGTTTTAATACTAACATTAGAAAATCTCGTAATTTTTTACTTTCATGTTTCTGTGGGTGTTATGGACCCTCTGGTGCTCAGTTGAAGGTTGAGATTAAACAGGGCTTTTCGCTGTTCATTTGCAATAATCGTTGGTTTTCATGCGTGTGATGAATGCAGTTTAGCAGGTTATTGCGGAGCCCTTCGTTTGATTAGTAGGTGTGTCTTGATTTACGTTGATGGCATGGAATTTGTATTTATTAATGATTGGGTTTTAGTCGGTGTCTATTCAACAGCAAGATTAATGTAGTAACATTAGTCTTGCTTTTGAATACACACTGTTGGTTAGTTGAAACTGAAACCAACATCATCGTATTTGGGCACAATTACGTTATCATTTCTAACTGTTCTATTTAAGCCACTCACGTCTCTCACCAGGTACAATGATATCACAATAACAATACGTTTCGACCTGTCAAAGATACGCCCTCAGTCTATTTCTGCGTTCTACCGTCCGACCGTGACCGCAGTCACGTTGACACGCCAAACACCCGGTCGGCACACGTAGGGTTGAAAGTACCAAGTATCCCTTTAACCCCCTTTTAGGCCGGGACATGTTGATGTCCCACACACGTCCCTTTATTCCGATGCTTAAATGAATCGGCCCGATTTGCAAATTCTATTATACGGAATTTGTTCCCTGAATTTAAAGTGGGCCGGTTTAAACGAATTGTTTAAACTTTCAAGTATTTAACAGAAGATCGTTTAACAGTTATGCAGATTATCTGGTACAGCTTAGCTTTGGAATACTTCTGATATTTAAAACGATTTCTTGGATAAAATTTGCTTGCGATGTTGTTTTTTTTGAACAGTTTCCGAGTTAGGTATACCATGGACGTCAATTGACATAAAGCGTTTTGCTTGTTATCTAAACCAGGTGTCCCAGCTATATCTGGATAGGGCAACCCTATTGTTGCCGTGATTATTGGCACACGTTACCTTATCGTAGCCTCGTACCCTTTGCATTTGAATTCGAACCTTACACAGGTGTGATCTCCTACAAATACGTTTATAGTTCTTCATCTATCTTTGCTAATGGAAAGTATTAGTCTGTTTTCACTTCCAGCATTCTTAGTTTGAGGAATTAGATGTTTGGTTATAGATTCTCAGTATCGTGCTCATGATTATGTGTAATTGTTGATTGTAGAAGCGGTATCTCGAAAAACACATTCCGGCTGCTTTTAATTAAATACCATCGTTATGCTCGCATTCGCGCTTATTGCAATATTTAAGTACGTACTTAATTAGGTATTATCCAGTGTTTTGCTAGTTTCTTTAAAGAAATCATCGATATTATTTTATTTATATAATAATATATAGTCGAGCACGTCAGATCGAAATGAAGATGATCTCTCGTTACAATAACAATAGTTCTCGGGAAGTATAGCATATCGTGTCACTTTAAGAATCGAAACAGATTTAATTGGATAGAAAATTAAACTGCGTGTCTATCAATTTCGCTTCGTTTAACGTATCAATTAGAACCATCGATTGGCGAGTGCGGTTCTTCGCGGTTTTTTAACCTGAAGTGAAAGGGAAACTCGTGTTAAATAATATAACATTTGTAGACGTACGTTTCCAGATAGTTCAATGTACTATGTTAGCCACTCTTAACGAATTCCGTGTTCGTGGCTATATTTTATCCATCGAAGACGTTCGTGTAGTCAATTTATTATTCAAATGAGCTCAATTTATAGGCCACAGGTAGAGCTACGGAGTTGACGTGCTGGGCCTGGAGTCGTACGTGTGAACCAGCCTTACCATGAATTATTTAGGAGCTGTGGAGCAGGAATATTATGATCGCAGTCTCGGCGTTTCTAGCCTGCCAGCGTTATGGAGCAAAGTTGTTTGTCTTAGAACTACGATCGTTTCAAGTTTATGCATTAGTTTGCAGCGGGAACAAGAGCTAAGACGTCGCTAAGTACGTTCCGGTGAAGTAATTAATGTTTCATTAAGGAACATCCCACGAGTGCTTCGCTTTATCGTATACATCGATCTCACCCCATGTGAACAAATTGAATTAGCTATACTAGGAATATTTCTACCATGTCAGCGCAATTTAGTTCTCCTAATACGGAATACACGAATCTACATATTGCCTTAACACAAAATTAGAACCGTCTGGCTGAATCTATTTCTACCAATGACAATGTTTTAGCGGGAAAGGGTTGGAAACTTCGAGAGCTTTGAAATAATTTTAATTACGAAAAGGACCTTGATTCAGATCAAAGATATTCCTTTTCTGTTCCACGGCGGGGTTAAAGAAGGAAAACCATCTTCGCAAAACGCCTACGAAGTGTCTTTACTAATTAGAATAAGACATAAGTTTATAGCATTTTTACAGCGGCAGTAACCCGAGTGGAAAGTATCATTTTTGCAACGGAAGCATTTCAAAATGGATATATTTTTGCCATAAAATATGTCCGCCGAGTGTCCTTTTACGAGTGTAATTTTATAGCAGTCCTGAGGCACATAACGTGGTCTTGATGTATCGTGATATTAAATGTTATTATTATCTTCGGCTTTTGGGAAGAAAAGCGGGTTTGGAATCTTACCTTATATTTGATTTTGGCGAAGCTAAATCATATTCTAAAAATAATTCACTTTTAGTGTGTCTATCTTGAATGTTTGGAAATATAGTATAATAGACTGCCCGCGGCTTCGCACGCGTGGAGTTCGGTCACTGTCCCACGGGATTGTACTAAAAAGTTGATTGATTGTACTAAAAAGTATCCTATGTGTTAATACAGGTTATAAACTATCCGTGTGCCAAATTTCATTCAAATCCATTCAGTCGTTTTTGCGTGAAAGAGTACAAACATCCATCCATCCATCCATACTTACCTACAAAACTTTCGCGTTTATTATATTAGTAGGATATAGTCCAAAATTCTTGATGTTGTGACATGTCGCCATTGCACCCGTTGGTTGCTAGTAAATACACATAACATCACGCCTGTAATCCCCGAAGGGTAGGCATAGGTGTACCTAATTGTTCTGCCCAAGTTTCAGCCAGTTATTTTAGTAAATACCATAGGAGAAACTATATTTTCCTCACTCAAACACTAGTTCCGCAAATAAAAGTGTCAAACCTAAAACTACAAACACAGTAAATTGCAACTAGTGAGTGACCTACGAAAATGTCATGCATTTGTTATCAAATCCTGAGGTCAGTGCAGGATGGCCACTGAATCGGGACAAGGCTGTGGCCCTGGACTGAATAATTGAAAATATAAAAGAAAGAAATATTAAAGAGTTAAAAAGAAAATACAGTTGTATTCTGTACAAATATTGTGCTGCGGAGAGATAAAAAGGAACTTATAAGCTTGAACCATTTTCTTAGATTTAAAAGCAATGGTTCTAAGTGCGGTAACCGCATATCCATGAAAAAAAGCAATAAACCATTATGCAAAGTAGACACATACAAACTTACCTTTTCACCCACATAAAGTAAGCGAAATGTCAGCTCTAGCGCTAAAAACACAAACAGTTAACTACACTGCCGGGCACGTGAAAACTGAAAGCCAATTGACTGAAAACACATAAAATATCGTAGCAGCTAGCGTATTTTATACTCCGTTGTATATACCGGGACCGCTAGGGGTGTAATAAAATAAATGCACGTAAAACGTAAAGTTTGCCACGTGCTAGTCAGGTGTTAAATCTGGGCCAAGGTCAGGACGTTACCCGACAGGTCCTTCATAATAGAATGGTGCATACGAGACAAATTAAACTTTAAATCGAGGATAGTGCCGTTTAAAGTTATCGGGAGAGTCAGCAGACTTTGAAGAGTTGACTGATGATATAAGTTAGCTGTTACCTGATTATGGACGTTCCTTGACGCTAATAACAGGCACATTTTTTTTAGGTGTGCCCTAATCTAGCAATTTCTCTTGTATCGTGGGTGCATTTACGAACATTCGTACGCAAACAGCCAGGCCCGGAACAACTACCTGTACGTCATACAAATGTTTGTTCCATGCGGGGATCGAACCTGCGAAACGCAGCGCAGCAGCCGTGCTGTCAATTTGGTAATTGGTCGGAATTGATTCCTTGTAAAAACAAGACCCTCAACAAGTCGCGAGTACGAGGTGATGATATAATGTCATATCTCAAGGAGTAATCTCATTTTCTGAAAACAATGAGCTAATCAATGTCAACAATACCCACCGCGTGCATATTTCCCAACAACTGCAGCAATGATTAGAAGCTTTCCCATGTCCGGCTGTCGTCACTAACAGACAGATTTGACGTGCAGTGTCACTCCGGGGGTCCTGTCAAAATCCAAACACGCTCCATCCAAGCTCGTCGCGTGGATTAGACACAACAGGTAACTGTAGCCTTTAAAACTGGGTCAAGGCCGACATTTCCTATCTCGTCCTCCATTGCACGTGGTTGTAAGAGAACGATACCACAAGGATAATGTTTGTAGATTATGACGTTTATTTTCATTTAGAAACCTCATTTAATTATATTTGCAGTACAAACGCTGCAAGCTTTTAGGGATTAAGTTATTTCTTCGTTATATTGTGAAGAGTAAAAGGGGACTGTAAATTATAGGCCTCTATTTTCCACCGTTCAGGGACAGGCTTCCTCGTGAGTTGCGATTGGGCCACTGCAATCTAAATGATAAAAAGAATGCTGAAATCAATCTCATCGCATCCAAACTTTATCTTCAGGGTGAATGATCCGTAAATACTCCTTTTTAAGTTATTGCGATATTTTTTTTGTTCCGGACCATACCATGCGAACCATCTAGTCTTCTTTTTTTTTTAAACATGTTTTGCAACTTTACTTTTTAAACTTCCATGACCATTTACTATTTAATGCATCCGTCAGCACAATGTTTGGACTGCGTTACATTGAGTCCTATGGTAAACCGTGAGACTTTTCACCCCAAAGAAAAACTCGTTTTCTAGCAATAATTTTTGGTTGACGGATTCGTGAAGAGTCTATTATCACCTGCTTTATAAGAGGTGACTTTATTATCACCATGATTCAAATATCGACATTAAACCCACAAGGATTGGAGATAGGAACTTCCTATCTCCAGTCCTGGTGCTGTCAAGTCACAACAGAGCGGAGAGGTGGATCCTGACCAGCAATCGTCCACGAGCAAACTGTAACTCGTGGAGAAACAACGTATCTAGGTGGCTGGTCCACGGGCAAACACGCCTGACATTTACCGGAACGATCTGTTTAGCTAGACTTTAAATTAGAACAGAGGGTAGCAAAGCCCTTTTATCGGTGTTTGTATTTCCTTGACAGTTAAGGGTTAGAAAGCTCGAAGGTAACTTTAAAAGGGAGGTGCTGATGTTTGTAAATTATTATCTGTTTATGTGATGAGTGGAAAGTCCCAAAGGGTTAGGCAGAGCGCCAACTTTTTTTTGGGCAACCTTCTAAAACGACCGGTTTTTAAGTTCAGCAGGCGGGGTTTCGACATCGAGGCGGTTACAACCCCGTCGCCTTCTTCTCTGAGCGAGATAGGCCATCTCACGATTCCGCTAGGCAGCGTCCTTCTGAACCATCACTATCTCAAGGAGATCACCCCCCTTTAGTTCTCAGACTCCGCCAGCATAACTCCAACTGCTGCTGGAGGCAGAGGTCCACCTTTGGTCATCTACATTTCGAGAGTGCGGGGATTGTAAAGTACCTACTGGCTAGATACAATTCTCCTCTTGGTACCAAATTACTTGCCTCTTTCCAAAAATATTCTGCCAACAAAGATTACAATCATCCCTGCTTTTATTTGATGTAGTGGCAATTTCGAAAACCACTTGACACCGTCACAGTATTGAAGTGAAACTTCTTATGCGACTTCCAACAAGTTTAACGCTACCATGGAGTGGGAATATTTTCTAAAGTCACTAACAGATGGCAGTATTACAAGATTTGTGACTACGTAGTTAGTATGCAAGATGGCGTGCAAACAGTCCTGCATTCGACTCTTTGGTGTGACCAGCCTTCGCTCAATTTCCATGAGTAGAATAACCTCGATAAACTTATGTAATAAAAATAATACAACAAAATATTATTTAGAAGCTCAATTAAATAACGAGAGTGAATGCGTGGCACTGGAAAGCATGCGTCTGGGGACAGTGACAGATACAGTGTGATTAAACTTGAATGAAGTCGGTTTGCAAACCGTACGTATTATGGTACTTTGCCCACTAGCATGTACGTAGTTTGTTATTTCAAGTAGCATGTCAAGTAACAGTGAGCGATGTTAGTGAGTCTTTACACGTGATAAATTTAGTGTTTAGTCCTCTTGAAACATTGATGTTTCGTAACTTATTGCTATTAACTTTTAGGAGTACGAGGAACAGGGTGTAAAGTTCCTCAATACTCCATTGAAAAGGGAGGATCCTCCGGCCAGACAGGTGTTGTGTCCGTGGGCAACTGCCCGATAGTTGTTATCCTTATCGGGTTTTTCTATATATACTGAAGTCGATGTAAATTTTGCTTGCGACTTGTAGGAAATTGATGTTAGTTGCTCCGTCGTATCATAGATGGCGCTGTAGACTTTTTGTAGTATGTTGCTTTTTTGTGGTCGCTACAAACTCAAGCGCGAAAAATTCATTCCTGATGTTTTTTTAGGGTTCCGTACCCACATAGTGCAAACGGGACCCTTTTACTAAGGCTCTGCGATCTGTCCGTCCGTCCTTCTGTCACTGGACTGTAGATTTTAAGAAAAGACAAAGTCTTTAGAAAACTAACAAGCAGACACTTTAAATTTGCCACTGGTGCGCATTGTTGTGGCCGCTATTACAACAAATAATAAAAATAGAAAAACGTAGAAAATAAGTACAGGAGTGCCATACAAGAAGATTTTTCTCGGCGTTTATTGCTCGTTCTTAAAAACAGGTATAAGACCATTTGTGCGCGATTCCGGGAAGGTACTGGCATGTTCTTACAAAAAAAATATGACTGTTAATAATTCAAAATGAGGTATGAAAATCCAGAAATTATACTTTTATGAGCTCATCTGAAAGTTATGAGTTCTTCGGCACGTGTTACATATACTAAATGTGTAATATATTATCTGTATCGGATGGAGTCACATACAACATAATACATAATAACGAGCCTTGTATAATCTTTGACATTCATAATACTTAGTGGATTAAGAAATTAGCACGCTATGACGGTGACCTTGACGTGACTGAATTAAAGGAGTAGGACAAACCGCTTCACCCCTGCAAAAATTAAGTTCCAAAGAGGGAGGCGAAGTTAATGGCTAAGTCATTTTTTTTGTTGAAATAGATTTTAAGTAACGGAAAGATAAATTTTATAAACTTATGTAACAACAAAAACCGGCCAAGTGCGAGTCGGATTAGAGCACGAAGGGTTCCGTACCATTATTTATAAAAACGAGCAAAAAAAATCATATTTTTTTGTATGTGAGCCCATTAAATTTTTTTTTTTTCTGGTTTTAGTATTTGTTGTTATAGCGGACACAACAGAAATACATAATCTGTAGAAATTTCAACTAGCTAACTATCGCGGTTCATGAGATACAGCTTGGTGACAGACCCGGTATATTTGTATAGTATTCGCCATCAACTATCACGACAAATTCCTTTAAAAAAGCACACGCCATAATGTCATTACGGAAACAAATGATAAAGTTAACATCAGACGAGTTGCGGCTAAACGCAAGCCTGTTTAGGATAAAAAAAAAGTTATATTAGCAACACGAATAAAGTTTATCACTATGATCTATTGTTTCGTTCTAAACACCGTCATAAAACAACACATAAACGTAGGTTTTCACAAAAAAATATAAAAGTCCGTGCTTCGATCACATCCTTGATTCTCCAATGGATATTCCTTAAGACCTCTGAGGCTCGGTACTAAGATCAGCCTTACTTTATCTAGATAGTTGACTGCACTATCTAGATAAAGTAAAGCTGATCTTAACAAAAAGTAATACCCCTGTATATAATAGAATATTAAGGCTCCACGTACCCACCACCCACCCCACCAGGTTCTGGCTTAATTTAAGTACCATACAAACTTAACTTCCCATAAGAAACTGCGATAGGTTAAGTCTAGCGCCATTATGCAAGTTTGTAAGACTCGACTGAGGTGTATCCTTACCTTACAATGTAGTGAGTGCACTTGACTTCATAAGTAAGTTACCTGTGCCTGTAATAAAGTTCACCAGAATAAACTTCGAGTCATGGAGTAATATTTTAAAGTTTACAGTACCGTACCTTTAAAATATTCAGGTTCGACATTCAGTTCTAGTTCCATCTTTTACTTTCTTTGTTAAATAACGTTGCCCAACACTAATAATTTGTCCTGTATCGTGGGTGCGTTAACAAACATTTAAACTCACATACCCAAACAGCCAGACCTGGAACAACCATCTGTATAGGTCATACAAATATTTGTTCCGTGTGGGGATCGAACCCGCGACACGCAGTGCGGCATCCAATCGCAATTGATCGAATTTAAGTTAGACTTTTTAGAGTCTGTTTCTCATAACTTGGTGACTTCTAAAATTCGTCGAGACTTATAAGCATCTACACACTGCAGCTATATTTCTTTTCCTACATTGTTAAAACTTCTAACTTTCGGCCGATCAAGCCTTTACCAAAAAACCTATTCGCCGCAAATCAAAGCCTCCCAAAAGGGATGCCCCTATTCGAACATCAAAAGATCAGGCTGATCGTAACTGA
Organism: Cerastis leucographa; assembly: GCA_963082945.1. Lineage (NCBI taxonomy): Eukaryota > Metazoa > Arthropoda > Insecta > Lepidoptera > Noctuidae > Cerastis > Cerastis leucographa. Next base: position 6,005,174 of record OY720359.1, read on the forward strand.
CGGATATTACTTCCTACGGATTACGAACCGGAGATCGGTGGTCCAATCAATGGATTCAGGATTACGCTTCACCAAGCCCAAAGCGATTTCGTGTTAATATGTGTATAAGCAAGCGTAGTAAACGGTGTTACGGTAGCATAATGTTTATTGTTCCGTTCCGTGAATTCACTTAAGATCCTATTATTCAATAGGCTCGACACGGAACAACTTATTTATCATCATATCAGCCCGGAATCACCCACTGCTGAGTATAGGCCTCCCATTTTTTCTGCTTCTTTTCCCTTGCTTGCTTGCGGATGGATGGAGATGGAAAGGAAGACCAAAGAAAAGATGGATGGATTGTGCCAAAAATGATATGAAGGAAAAAGGAGTAAATGATAAATGTGGTGTTCACTAAGATCACTTGTTTGACTTTAGGGGTTTAGATTAAAACCACAGAATTTACAGTAAGTAGTGTGCAACTCGAAGGGACCACCTAGTCGCCAGGCGGGTTGGTTTTGGACTGCCACTCGACGGTCACGTCGAGATGCATGCTACGTTTATTTGTATATACCACATCTCTTCCTTCATGCTATCATTTACTCCTTTTTCCTTCATATCATTTTTCGCACAATCCATCCATTTTTTCTTTAGTCTTCCTCTGTCATTACAGAGAAGTATGGAGGAAAGAGACGTGTTGCGCCGACCCCAAATAAAATGGGGAAAGGGCAGGAAGATGATGATTCCCGGTATTATGCGTCCCTTATCTACGTGTTTCCCGTGACTTTGACGATATCTTGACGATATCATCGACCCAACAAGCTTTATCAGGTTTCTACCGAACAACTTATTCACTAATACCTACATTTTAAATCCTTGTGTATAATTGTCCTATCGTTCCTATATGTAAACTCAGTTTGTAATAATGAGACATACTGTGTGAATTTACACTATCGAAAATACACTTTCTCGTGGGAAGAAAAAAGTTGACGTGTCTTGTCAGCTGGATGGTTCATACTTTTTAAAACATTTACTACTCTCTTGTAGTTCCCTTAACACTGCCATCACATATGTAAATAGTAGTTCCAGTAAAGCTTAATTCCGACCGATTTCACAGAGGCTAAGCTCCGAATAGGGTTGGCCAAAGCTGGAGTGGAATATTCCGTTATTTACGAGTCTTGGAGTCCGAAATGGATAGGGTTAAGGCAATAGGCATGCAAAATGGGTTTGGCTGAATGAAGAGCTAAGCTTTCCTTTGATTCAAAGCTATGGTTGTGGGTATAGGAATTCAGTTAAATTCTTAGCTACAACTACATGTGCCCCGCAACCCTCGTCCGCGTAAAAATATTATTACTATAAACTACCCTATGTAAATCGGAATTTGTTATCAATTTAAAAGGTTGCACCTTTTTTAAAAGCCAGGTATCTGCTGGTAAACCCGAACAAACTGACGGAAAGACAACAATTTTATAAATAGTTTTTTTTTTTTTATACAAGCGCTGTTAGTATATACTGTCATAATTATGCATAATAAAAAACTGTTAGATATTTGGAAAATACAAACAGAGCCTTCAATTATTATTTTTCGTAAAAATTCTTCGTACCTCAATTTCCAGTTGGTAGTTTTAAGCGACTCTTTAGAACCTATCCCAAGACCTTATTAACGTTTTAAAAAGAGCGTGTTAAATTAAATTTTCGACATCAAAGATACCTTTGGCAGAGCTGGCGTATTTTTCTAGTTAAAATGGTATCCCTAAGTAACCGCAAGGCCGACAAGTTTGTTATGGCCTTTTATGTTTATAGATCGGAAAGTCAACTGTTCGTGAATCATTCTGGCTTTATAGACTTTACGAGTAAATATAGGTACACACGGCGACACACCAACCTATACATTACCAGTATACCATGGCCTAGCTATGTATAGATTTCAAATACAATGCGAGATCCGCATAGACTGGTTTTGAATACCTTGATTGGTCGCCATGCGCACCTATATATGTGTGTGTTTAGGTAATTGTGCCTATGATTTATACTCCTTCGTGGTTTGACCTAGCAGTACTATCAATCATAGAACGATCAGCACTTAAGGGGCCATCCATAAATTACGGCCCACATTAAGGGGGGAGGCGACGAATTGTGACATTGTGTGGCAGAGGATAGGAAGGGTACTAAATTTCGTGACGTAAAATTTCCAAATCTAATTATTTTATCAATTTTTTTTTAAGTTTTTCGTTAATAATTAAATAATAGCGTTTAACAATTGTTTTTAACTCTTAACGAAAAACTTCTTCTGTATGAACAAGCAAAATGGCAAAAAATGTGTCGTCACACTAGAGAGGGGTGGAGAGTGGTCTCATAATGTGACCAGCTGTGACAAGGACGGAGAGGGAGAGGGGGGGTTAACAAAATGATGAAATCCATGTGACGTAATTGAAGGATTGCCGTTAACGTCTGGTTATGTTATGTGTGAGTTACGAAATCGTGCCGACCCTTTAGAGGTAACCATTCGTCACAGAAAGGCCATAAGCAAGGAGTATTTTGTTTTTTCTTTATAAACATGCAGACGATGATTCACTTCGCTCCCTCGATACTAATTTTAAAAGTAGTTTAGTGTAAGCCCGACTTAAAATATCAAGTGTCTTCGCGTGGGGGCATTACATTTTAACATGAGCGTCTAAATATATGCTTTGTACTTTGTAAAGGCGATATTTTGCTTCAAAAAAGTACCTGAACTCGAAAGGTTTGTATTGACGACTTTAATTATTATAGGTAATTCCGTACGGTTACAGTCGCAAATCATATTATCTTTAACAAATAAGAAAACATAATTTCGCGGGCCACCCTAGCGGTTCCACTTTGATCTATGTAACACTAAGAGCGGATTTCTCCAATAAAACTGAACGTGGTTACCACGACTAAACGGCGTTCAAGAACTTTCAGTGCCTAAATTCCCTAAAAATAATACCCCTGCAGTCTCTTTATACAAGATGTTGTTTTGCAACCTCGTCAAATTTCAGGAGGTGGTCACGAAAGACATAAATAATCAATTAAAATTACGGTACCTAGTTAATTATTAATTAACGCTGATTTTTTGGGTTATTTAAGTTTGTCAGTATTTCAGAATAACCCCCTTAACATGGTTTAGGGACTAGGAAATTATCGAATAAACGTTTGAGATTGTTTGTATGTGTGTAAGTGAGGTTATAAGGCAAGAACCAGACGGGCCGCGTTTAAAACACGGGTGGTTCACACTTACCGATATCCATAAAACAGAAAAATTACCTTCCCATTTTATTATTGATTCGGGACGAGAATCATTAGCATAGTAACCCCCTTGAATTTGACTAGGATGCAAAACAACACCTTGTATAGGCAGCTGGATCAAGGTTTTTTTTTAAATACTAATTTGTATAGAAATATTTAAAATTTAAGTAATTTGAAAATATAGAAATAAAAGAATAAATGCCACTGCTAGCTTTTGGCCAGGGCCTAAATGCGCTCATCGCGTTCGACTATTATTTTATGACTGATCTAGATATTTTGGGGCCTAAAATTATCCGCACGCGAAAGTTAGATTTGTAACTGGAAGGTCATATTCATATAACATATTATTTTAGTCCCTAATCGTCTTTTGAGGACAGATCCAGCAAGTTAGCTCTAAGTGCGTACATGTGTTTTGGTTAATTTCCCTTTAGACCCTTAACTATGTTACTGCAAAAAAAATGTGACCGACATTCTTTAAAAAAAAAGTTACATTTCAAGTAATGGTTTTTGTATTCTTTCTTTCAAAACAAAATTACATCACGTAGCCAAATAATATGTTATCGCAATACATAAAGGCTCATGGGAATTATATATATTTCAGTTCAATTACGCCTTATTTACCGAAATGTATTTCATACGTAAACTTTTGGAAACATTTTCATTATTTTTCTTTTGTTTGCCCCAAAAGAGAATGAACAATGCATTATGAGCGCGACTGTTTTCCCCAAAGAGCTGGGGTACATACTGTTTTGAAACTTGAGACCCCACTGACTTATTTTAAAGAAAAATGTCGTGAAGTGGCTTGCACTTTATGCCGTATTCTAAAATGGCCAGACTAGAATGCAGTGAGCAAGCGTGTTTATAAGAAAGTACTTTCTTCGAATAAGAAAAACTTTTGTCCTGCGAAAGCATACTTCATTGGACATGGGGCGTTCTACACGAAAAGATACAGATTTCGTTGGTTGTTTCGTTCTCAAGGTGCGCGCAACGTCGCGTCGCGTCGCGTCGCGTCTCGGTGTGAGCTGACCCTAATAATTACTTAGGTTAGGTTAGCGGGGCTGTTTCCGCACTTAGCCTCTTTATTGGGCCATTGTACGTATAAAAATCCTCTGGTTACTCGAACCATCCCAGGTCCTCCCAGAAAGCTAGCAGCCTTTTCAGGCTGCAGGCCTCCGGGATCGATGCCGGTGATTGAAGAGTCCGTGCCCGTTGATCTGCCACGCTGCTGCACTCCATGAGCACGTGCTGTGGGTGTTTCTTCTGCCTCCATGCATCCTCTGCACAGAGGGCTATCCGTCACACCTATGGTAAATAGGTGTTTTTTCAGGGGACAGTGGCCGGTTATAATACCTATAATCTTGCGAATTTTGTCCCGTTTAAGTCTAGTGATGCTGCGGGCAAGTCTCATTGATGCTTCCGGAACTGCACTCTTTGTTTGCCTGCAGGTTACACTGTTTCTCCATTCCATTTGGTGTATTTCCTCGGTTTTCTTACGCAGCCATGATTTTATTTGGGCTTGGGGTATGGGAAGCAGTGGTTTCGGACCGTATGCTGTTGTCTCCGCTCCCCTTTTGGCCAGTTCATCTGCTGCGTCGTTGCCCAATGAGTTACTGTGCCCTTTTATCCATAAGAATTACTTATGGACAATTATTTATTATTACATAATATTACACAATATGCTGCTAAAGCTAAAGAAAAGATAGAAGGGTTGTGTGATCCATGGAGTTTCTTGCCAGTTCTTCTCCGGAAAGACCAACCCGAACCGTGCACCTTTTGTCGACGTTTTATAAGTGCCCGTGAGAAATGATAAGAAGTAAAAAGGAGTATATGATGGCGAGGCAAATGACAGGGGAGAATGGAAGAGATAAACTTGTTGTGCCGACCCCAAACATGGGATAGGGGTAGGAAGATGATGATGATGCTGCTAAAGGTTTTCTTGTAATTTAATGTGGTTAACTGGGAGATTATACTTGCAGAAAAAAAACCTATATTACTTTCCCTACGCCTTTGTATTCTCAGTCTAAAAGATCTCGTTTGGTGCTCTCAGTGCGAAACACACAAACAGGCAAGTTATTTTTCCAGCTATGCTTTCCAAAATTCAAATGAATGGAAAATATTCTCGCGTACAGTTATCATTCGGGAATAAAAACTCGAAATCCAAGCAACTGTCTGCGATTAAATAAAAGAATAGCTACGTCAAAACAGCTTTTAAAATACAAATGTTTCATGTATGAATGAATGCATGATTTTAAACACACGTGTTGAACTTTTAACACAATCAAGGCTGTCATTTGAAAGTTGATCCTGAATAATGTGCTACCGTTATAGAATACATCTAAAAGTTTAATATGTCTACAGAGCTGGTCTGTTAGTTGGAATCATGGAAACTTTTCCACGTTTATGAATTAAGTCGAGATAGAAGAATATTTTCATCTGAAATGTGTGTTTTAAAATTCATCACGAAAAAGGCGTGATAGGAGAAAGAAGTATGTAGTCATGTTTTTTTTATGGTGTTTGGCTCTTTGGTCTTGTGGTTGCAAGTTGCGCTTGCTGAACATGAGGGCCTGGATTCGATGCCCGGTCGGGAACGGTGTTATTGGGTTTTCCCATTAGGAATATCTCAATAGCAGCCACGGAGTCTGGATCTGGAAAATGCCCGGTTGACGCCAATGGGTACGTCCATCTAGTTATATAATATTAGTTATACAATATAACAGAATTGACAAAAAAGTCCTATTTGTTATACTGCTCAATATAAATTATAGGATTCTAAAATAAAAATATTTTTTATTGTTTTTTTTTATAATTTTGTAAAACATTTAAAAATGTAAACAATATGTGAAAAAGTGAATAAAGGAAATAAAGTAAAGTATATATACCTACATATAAACAGCTATACATTAAACAACAAAATAATATTCAAAGCGGTTCTAATATCAAAGATAAGCAATTATTATATTCCTAGGCTCGCCCTCTAAGTATTTATTACATGGGACTTAACACATAACTGGCGAAATGTGGAAGTACTATTAGTTACACCTCTGCCTATTCCTTCGGGAATTGCAGGCGTGATGCTATATATGTTTCTCCTTTTACAATCTCACATGAAAACTCATCTTAATGCCACGTGACTTAGCTTCAGGCGAAAAGTTTTTTCAAGTATTATTTGTCCCGTTTACCTTAAGGCGCAGATATACGACTTTTAATTATTTTAAATTGAACATCACGTCTAAACTTCTAGTCTTATTTCTTTGAAAAAAATATATGTTTTACTAGACAATTGTCTTTATAAATTGATATGTGAAAATGTGAAATTATATTTTTATAACATAGTACCTATAATTAATTAGTAAATTCATGTTTAACGCGGACAAAAAAACAATAATAACGCTAAAACTATCGGACGTATTTTCATGGAACTTTGACCATCTGAAAGACAATTTAACAACCCATATTTTAGTATGCGGCTTTTATTTGTATTGTGTTTGATAAATCAAGGTGGATTGTTTTTCCGAATAATCTTGGTGCGCGTTGAAACGTTACGCATTCACTTTTACTCGCTCAAGGTCGCGGGCACTTATTGTCGCCTTAAATATCCTTTGTCCCAAACACACACGTGCAAATAGTTTATTTCACATTCAATGTTTTCTGCTTGAAACACGTTTCCAGCATCGGTAACAGAAATCCTAGGAACAATTCCACTATAAACTTGGTCCAACTGAAACCGTATAAACGAAAAGTTATCGCAGCTGGAAACCGAATAGAAGTTATTGATGTTGTTCTGTTTCGTAATAAAACTTAGGTACTAGAACTTATGTCCTATTTTATTTGAGACGTTATTAAAAAGTTTAATAAATCCACTTCATTTATATCCTTCAGTCTGCTTGCATCCACCTGTTAACACTAATTTGCATAGGTCATTGACATGCGATCTTGAACCATTACTTAAACGAGTCTAGAATATCACGTCTACTTTTTTTCTCCATTTCTCCGCTTGGGAGGTTGGTTTTATTTTAGTTATCATTTACGAGAGTATTGTACCATCGACAAGTCGACATATGTTCGGGTAGAGAGGCGCGTGCGCCGGCGCAGGTCAGTCGACGCGGTTCGTTTGTTGCGCGCGCTTATCTGATCCGTTCTGATCGATGATTGGATCACGACGTTTCTAGTATATGAGATAATTGCAGCATATATGAAGCGAGGCATTCTTGTATTTCTATTAATGATTTTAGCAAAAATTCCCACAAATAAACTATCGTTTTAAATTTTTTGTCAAAACTGTTTTATGAAATCATTAATCATTATAGTGTCGAACTTTCCCAAAAAAGAAAACAAACAGTAATTAAATCGTGTAATTTCGCCGGTTATTTGGATCTCGACTCCCGCGCATGTGCCAAGCGGTCGAGGCGCATTTCTTTAGTGTCGACCGATGACACCGTACCGTGCGTCTACCCCACAAACTTTTTTATACTTTTTGGTCTAAAATACAAAGAGTTACCTTCAGTCGTTTATAGATAGTTTGAAAGTGAACTTTTTCGTCTTTTCGCTCCGTGTATTGTTTGTCAACAAGATGGAAATGTTACTGGTGCAAGACGGTCCTATTGTGATATCCTGGATTGTTTTCCTGCTTCTCATCTGTCGGTGTTACTACCAGATTGGCGCGACCAAAGTTACCGGTGAGTTTTTCTTGTTTTTTTTTTCTGTGAAAGTTATTGGGATTTCACGTGTCGTTGTGATTCATTTACACATCGGAAGCATTCGTTTTTCTTTTAAAACATGATCGATGATCACTCAGTGGAAGTAATATTGTGTGTTTTTAAATGACATATAAGGTTTTCTTTGAAACACAATTACTTTCACTAGCATTAAAGTAGTTTGCAGTTGACAGAACAATTTACATTAATAAGTTAAATGTTCTTTAGGGATTGTAGTAACTTCAGTTTTGCATTTTCATTATGAAATGGTAATGTTTTAATAAAAAATATTGTAGAGGTTAGTAAAAAAAGTATTGCAGATAGTTACTTCGTGGTTTTTAACTTTTAAGTGATCACTGTTTGCTATAAGAAACTACTAAAGTTGGCTTAATAAGAATAAATTATCAAAACTGCATCACTTTTATAAGTTCTAGTTTAATTTAATATCTACTTAAGACGCTGAACGCATTAAAAAGTTATCTACTTATGTTCAAGTTTCTTGAAGTTTTAAGACTAATTTTAAATTAACCCTAGAGACATAAATTAAAACATAATCCGTCCCCGTGACATTTTCAACCAACTGTGCTGCCATCTATCACGATTTAACACCAAAACAAGTGACAGTTTCACCTTTTTATCTGCCCGTATTTTCGTCATTTGCAGAGATCTTTAGTAATAAATAAATCTCGCATTTTACTGACCATTTCTGTCCATCTTATGGAGGCAGGTACTTATGATGGACAGACATAGGTATGTCTCGTCGTATATGTATCGCCTTGAGCGAAAATACCAATATCAATATAGGCGGTTAAGAAAGATCAGAATGAGAAAATTGTCCAGGTATTTTGTTTGGATCTTATCACAACCTTACACAATAGGATTCTTCGTACCTATGTTATTGTTGTATTATTTTCTTCTACAGCAAATTCCTATATTCTCATTTCTATTACCTACGTATTGTTATTATTATTTTAATAAATAAATAAAAACAAATTAAGTTCCCACATAGTTTTAATAGAGTAACTAACAGTGTTCCATTTCACTCGATTAATTATCGATACATAAACAATTCATCCATTCGATTCAATCGTAATTAAAATATGATTCGCTCCACCAACTAAACAAGAAAGGAATATCAATTGGAAACTAATCGAATATCGAATGTTGCATCGAATGTGGCGCAATCGCGCGTCAACTAGTCCACACTACACGGGAAAAGCGCGCCACATATCAGATTCTGATCTATCGATTTATGGTTTATTGGAGTTAGAACACGTGGAACTTAGTTACATGTTACAACTCTTATCAATTGTGAGAATGAGCGGATAGTTCTACGGATAAATCGTCTGGGGGGTGGGAAATCTACTAGTACTTGTAACTATGATTACGGGCCCCAAAATAGAATATGAACCAAAAAAAAACTAGCTTGGCTTAGCTCAAATTTTGCGGAGCTAACCCAAACATGATTCAGCGGTCGTAGGCCGAATTATGATTAGTAATTGCTTCTGGTCGGCTTTTTGTTCTACAAATATTGCCGAATCGAATGTGTGCACCACCTTACTTGGTATACTTAGGTAGGTACGTTATACGTAGGTACGTGGTAACTTATGATTTCGAACATCGATACCAACTGGAAATCGATATGTCTGTGTTTGTTTCGTCCAAATGTGTGCTCACCGAAAATTGATTTAGCGGACTGTGTTACCTTTGAAAGTTTTGTGGAATGGAAACTACTTTTGTTTAGACTCGGTCAGTATGTTGGTACTAGCTAGACAGTGAATTCGCTTATTTTTTTAATAGGGTCTGCAAATTGCGTAATCAAAATAAAAACCGCTTCCTTTAAAAAGTTGTGTGATTTTTCTTTAAGTACAAGATATTTACGACATTTTACTTGTCTGTAAACTTTTTTAATTATGTTTATGTATTACCTGTGGTTGCAAATGTTAAACAGTGGAGATTGGCAGAAAAACTCGTTTGCGCCTACCCCAAGTAACATGGAACGAGAGCAGGAAGATGTTGATGGGGGTTGCAACTTGCAGCAGGCTCATTAATTTTAAATAGTAAAAATAATTTTCTATCGTGTATCGTCATTGTGATTTAATCAGTCACTACATCACTAAACCCTCTTCAAAATAACGTTGACGTTATTTTAAAACATAAGCAGTGTAACCTGTTTACCGCTTTCTTCCATAAATTAATGCCGAATGACGATATTAAATCGGTTTTACGTAAAGAATAATATGAATTATATACATATTTATTTCAGCAGTGCATAAAACGCGCTTATAATGTATCTATTGTTTTATAGCAGCCATTTGGCTGACAACTGGGTCGGGTTTATCGGTGCAAACATGACATAGAATTAAAATAGATTGGCCACGTGATGGTCTAATTATTTTAATATAACATAACTGATTAGGCAGAGGTAGCATCATCATCATCAGTTTATAATGTTCCCACTGCTGGGACATAGGCCTCCTCTGTATGAGAGGTAGTGGGCTGTAATCCACCACGCGGGCCCAGTGCTAGTTGGTAGATGTCACATGTCTTCGAATTTTTAGTTCTAGGACATCCCTTTTTCCTCACGATGTTTACCTTCACCGTTTTTGAGAGCAGCGATGATGAAATAAATTAAACAAAGTAATGCGCCTGCCTGGGTTCGAACCCTGGGCTTACTGCTCGCTAGTCGGGGCTTCCACAACAGGACCACCGCTGCTCTCTTAGAGGTATACATGTAGCAAACTACCAGTTTGCTAATTATATTTGACTACCATGTAATAATAGAGGGTGAGCGAACCATAAGCCTGACATGATAGGAGACCCCGAGTTTTAATTGTGAAATCCCAGGTAAAGTCCAACCAGGGAATCGAACCCAAGACTTAGCTCAGCAGTATACGCTTGCCCAAGCCCAACGAGGCATATACATTTTAAAATATCATCATCGTCATCATCATTAGCCTATTATGTTCCCACTGCTGGGACACAGGCCTCCTCTGTATGAGAGGGAGTGGGCTGTAATCCACCACGCGGGCCCAGTGCGGGTTGGTAGATGTCACATGTCTTCGAATTTTTAGTTCTAGGACATGCCGGTTTCCTCACGATGTTTTCCTTCACCGTTTTTGAGGGTTTTTGATGGTTTTTTAAAATATGTCACAGCATAAACAATGTCTTCTTTTCTACACGAAATATGCCAGGAAGCAGTAAAAGTAAAATTTTGATGGCGGTTTTTAAACTAACGGATATATGCGAAATATTATTATGCAACTTTCTGAATACCACGTTTTAACCCGGTTACATTTTATCACATTTCGGCCGCTCAATAACAGGCGTCCTCTAGTCTTCCGTGTCAACGGTTTTAATTATAAATTGACTAGCTTTAACCCACGGCTTCGCTCGCGCTTAAGTCAGATATTATCCCACGTAAAACCTACCAATGCCATGGGACCAAACTAAATCCTTACCCATGGTCCACCTGCGTGACGAATTTCATCGAAATCCTTACAGCCGTTTAGGCGTAAAAAGGTAGTATCAGAGTTACTTTCGCTCTGTTCCCTGATCTTTATAATCTGGATCATCAAAGTTCAAGTGAATCTGATTCTTCTAGGCAAGCGTGCTCCACCCTAGGCCACATCATCACATCAGACTTTTTGCGGCCAAACGCAAGCCTATTTTTTAGTATTAAAAATATATAAAAATTAGTTCGGATACATAATGAAGTTATAACTATGAATTCATTAATTATTCTTTGGCGCAGTATCATTAGTAGTAGACAAATAAAAAGCGTTCAGTCTATCACAGTAATTAATCTACATTAATTTGTCATGGGCCGGTGATCTGTAACACTTAATTGTTACCTTTGTCTACATTCAGACGTGCGACAATAACGATGTTTTAACAAATGAATATATAATTTTTATCGGCCATTTTGGGATGTCTGATAGACACTCGGCGACATATCAACCTATACATTTTCAGTATAATATAGACTCGAATTTTATACATTTTATGTACAGTGAAAGATCCGCATAAACTTGGTTGGTCGCTGTGCGTACAGATTCAAAAGTAATTTGCTAGAAAAACTCCGCATATGTCACCAAGGATCGATATCCTAACACGATAAAACAAAAACGACTTGACGATTTTTATCGATTTTTTTGTCTACTGATTAAATTTTGCCTTATAAAAAAAATCTAACAAACGCATTTGCACGTCGCCTGTGCTGGTTAATTTCTCCAACTAAGCTCAAATGCTATTGTGCTAGTATTTGGTTCACCACAATAGCGCAACGAATAAACTTGGAGCTTTCAGCTTACTATCTTTCTATTCCCAGTTGTGTGTATAAGCCATTCAGCCAATGCAAACACTTCTAGTATTTCAAGCGAAAACATCGCTCCAATCCGGAAAGTTCTCGAGAGTTCTCGAACTCCTTTCGTATTTTACACTCACACAATTTTAGAGAACGTTGCTATCAAAAGAGTAAGTTGGCACAAGTTTTACTACGTCCAAGCACAGTGTAAAAATAACCAGTAAATCAACTAGCACTTTTCGTTAATCCCAATGCAAGTATTCGGATTTCCAACTAAACTTTTTGTTATGTTACACTACATGATAACCCCGTCATGCTTAGAATCAGTACAAACGCCTTACATGTGTGTGTGATCCGATTCCAATCATTTGTACCAAGTTGGAATACTGTATGTTTATTCTAATATGTCTACTGTGGTCCAGGACGCCAGACGTCTCGACATTCCCATACTCCTGAATATAGGTGACCTGGTTTCCGACGCCGCTGCTCCCGATGCGGATTACGAAATTGCATACTTTGACGTGGTGTACTTACTTAAGTGATGCATTAGGCATTTGGCTAAGTGGCTGTGGAAAATGCTTGGAAAAGTGTGGGTAGGTAACGTAATGTGACGCCTGTTTTCTTCGCAGGGTTAGGCAAAGTGGATATGGACATTCCGCTAGTTTAGTTAAAGGGTTATAAAGGGTGTAAAACACCTCTTAACGAAGCTGAAAGGCGCTGGTTCTCCCTGTCATTGCGATCATTTTTTTGTTCTACATCATACCTGGGAATCTTCTAGTTACGGAGATATTAGGGGTCAAAGTTCCAACTTTTTGACAAGTATTTTTTTAAATACAAGTTTTTAATGTAAGATTTTTAAACACCTCCACGACCCCCGTACTATTCAATCCGTCCATCAGCACAATGTTTTGAGTGCGTTACATTGAGTTCTACCACAAAACATGATTTTACACCCCCCAAAAAAAAGGCGTTTCCCAGCAATAATTTTTGCGTAAAGTTACTTAGTTTCATGTACAGAATGCTTGGTTGACGGCTTCGTGATGAGATGATTTACACGGTGTATATGAGTCCATATGACACAAATGGCGATCTTTACTTCCAAATATCTCGGAAACGTCACACTTTAGGATACCATGTTATGTAAAATTTTTTGTTTGTATATGTGTCCTCTATCCAAATATACCTTTTTTATCGTGCTCGGAAATTTTGAAAAAAAAAACAAGGTGGCGGCGGCTAGATATGCCAGGCTCCATACAAAAATGTTCGAACCCCTTTTCAGTTAATAGAGGGCGAGCCTATTGCTAACAACCGGACATATGTACCCCCGCACTGCCATTGGGAAATCCCAATAACACCATGTCCGACCTATCTGTCGAACCTAGAATTTCATGCTACTCAGTCACGTTTGTACCCAATAGATGAATGAGGCAACCTCTTCTCCAGAAAAATTAAGGATATAAAAGAAAAATAGAAAACGTACGTGATGCTTAAGGACATTTCTTTTGTGTTAACTTTTTCCTTAAATACGAAATTATTATCTCGAAAGCTTTCATTTTTGTCGAAGAAATACGGCCGTTTCATTTTGATTTCACGATGGTCTCAGCTTCAAAAAGGTTTGAGATAAGCCGTCCTTTTTACACGTGGTCGTCTTGTCTGAAGGACCAACCAACAATACAATATTAATTATGTCGCCGCAAGAGCGTTTATCTGCTAAGACTATTAAGAACCAACTTATAATTCTCATTTGTGATCAATATCAACAATATTGAACCTGCCATGCCATCTGTGTGGCGGCAGTACAATTATTACAAAGATCTACGTATCGATTGTCAACAGACTAAGCGTCATCTATTGGCTTGTGTGTTAACTAATACTTAGATAGTTCGCGATTAAATCTTCAAGGGAAACTCAAATCGTAATTTATTAAACATAAGTCTGTCTTGTATTAAACATAAGTCATAGCTAGAACTATAGTCAAAATAAAGGTTAGAAAAAAAAGAAGTCCCAAGGACATGGTTTTATGCAAGCAATAGGGGATAATCCTATTTTTTTTTTCTTTGTCCGTCGGGTAGTTTATTGAAAAGTATTGGACACGTATTTTTTCTTTTTTCACGTGGTCATAAAATTACGGAGATATATTGAGTTGAAATGGCGCATGACGTCACATGAAGATAAGTTTTATACCTACTTGTGACGTAGTAAGCCCCCACTCTCCAACTTTAATGAGTTCTAAATAAGTATTTTTTTGATATTTTGATAAAACAAAAAATACGTGTCTAATATTTTTGTATTACCTGTCTGACGGACAAAATAGAATGTCGTTTTCTTTACGCAGTCCGATCCCCTATTGTTGTAAAAAGGTAATGAAGCTAATAATTTGGCTTAAAATTTGTATTGTTTTACTTAAGTGTTACTGAACTTACGCAGTAGTCATATTTGCGGCAGGGTTGGCGCAATAGCTGCGTGTCGCGGGTTCGATTCCCCTCGCAACAAATTCGGGGTGTAAGGGACACCGACGCGAAAACGCTTACCGCGTACTCAATACATCATTCTAAAACCCCCAACATAGAAATTGTACATAGGTTGTTTAAAAAGAAACAGCTGTTCCATACATTTTGACCGTGTACGTCACTTTTGTAGCAAAACAGCTGTTTTTTTTTGCCTACTGGTTGTTGTTTCTGGTCTGTCTGTTTGTGTATCTGAATTGAAATGTTTGTAAACGTACCCACGATACAGGTGAAACTCCTAGTGTGGGGCAACGGTCAAAAAGGATGTTGCGTAGACTATCAAACTGAATTATTTTCCCCATGTGACCTACACGGTAATAAAGAAAAATTTTTTTTTTTTATCCAGACATTTGGGTCGACTATGTATTAAAACTTGCATGGGACAGCTGATTATTTTTATGCGATTACAATATTGGTCCGTTGAAGAAAGTTTTATCAGATGATTTGACCATTAAAAATGACGGGACTCTTCTGATAAATGCTGTAGAACTGTATTAAAAGCTAAGTCCTTCTCTGGCTTATCCTTGAAGTGTAGACGTGCCCATTAGTTAGCTCAATAGAACCATGTGTTCCAAAAAGAACGAAATATTCTTTCCATTATATTTTTCGGCACACAAAAAAAGCGTACATGAAAGTGGGTAGGATTGACACGCGATACAATTGTGTTATAAAAGATGGCTATGTAATGGCTGGTTGGCGCCTAATTAGAAGTCAATTTATCGTCATTTACTCGGTAAAGAGAGTGTTCGATTAGTTTCATGTAGTTTACCTTTCAGAGGTAATTGACCGACGTGGGCTGATAGTAAAGGCGGAAACATACTTACGTGTCGTGGCGTATCGTGACGCGCCAGAAGCAAATCGGTTTCATACATCGTTGCGACACGACACGCCATGCTAATATGTCCCTAACCACATTAAAATTGTTATAATGAACGGAACGCGCGCTAATTTATATATTTCTTTCATATTATTAAAACCAATACGCATTTTGAAAATCTAAAATGTATACGTTATAGAAAACATGTAGTTTTGTTATTATTTAAAAGCTGATGTCCTTCCGTGAAGGTTTTACGCCGTACTGAGGATTTATTTTCTTTTTTAGACATTACTTAGGCATTATTTTCTATCGAGAAAACTACAAGTAATTGTGTTTCTAAAGTGTATGATTTATAGAGTGAATCCTTGAATATCTTACAAATTAATTTCATAATTAAAGATCAAGTAATAATGATGCAGTAAGGGATCATACGAACGGAATTATTTCGAAATTACGTATCGTTTCCTCGGTGCGCCCTTAAACAAATATTTAAAAACAACTTGTAATACAACACAATTTTATTATTCACAATGCCAGTAAAAACCTGATCTTTCTATTGAGAAAACTAATTGAAATATGAGCAATGCCATTCCTATCTAAAGCTCCGGTGAATTTTGTAAAAAGCGTCTTTTGTAAGGCACAGCTTCAGTAAATGTTGAGCACGACTCTATACTATCCCGGTTATTTATTCTTTTATTACATTATGTAATGCTCCACAGCTTCCCATCTCTCCACTATTTTCCAATTAGTGACGTAATGTCTGCCTCTGGTCTAGTGTTTGAGAGCTCTACTGTTCGGCATGAGGTTCTGGGTTCGATTCCCAGGTTGGGCTAAGTGTAGTTAGGTTTTCCCAATAGGAATTTCTCAATAACAGCCCAAAGTCTGCCATCATGTCGGGTTTATGGTTGGATGGCCCCTAATATAGGTCATGAAACATAACTGGCGTTTGGGTGTACTATCAGTACACTTCTGCCTAACCTTTCAGAGATTACAGTCGTGATATTATAGTACTCTGTAAAATTTCGTCCATAAGTTCTTTGTTATGTAATGCTCAGCAGCTTCAAATTTCTCCACTGTTTTCCAATTACTTTTTTATGACTACCATTAATTCGGTTCACATTTAACTGATGTTTGCTATAAAATCTTTGCTCGGATCGTTTTTAACCCGGTTAGGTCAATAATGTACCGTGTACTAACTACCGGTTTCAAGTAGCCAAATGACTCGCTAAAAATACTGTAGCTGCATTCAGTATGCAATGTACTGTCGCGGACACACAGTTCAGTACATAAAATTCGAATTTTTATTACTCTAAGAATACGAAAAGGTATATATGAGGTTGTTGGTTCAGTTCAAAATAAAGACACGCGATAACTTTTATCTTTCGCAACTAAGTGTCGACGTCCAAACATTTATTCCGAAAAACTGTATCTAGGAATGCAATAAACCCACACATAAAAGTAGTAATTATTTTCCCTTTCTAAGTAAACAGGCGTTAATAAAAACTTTTAATTGAGCTTTTATTGACCGATCCTAAAACGTGGCCTATCGGACGCTTTCATAGAAATGTTACACGGAGTAAATGGTGTTTGTTTTCCTAATTGAACCGCCGATTCTAAATTAACAAACTTATTTGGCTTATGTGTAAATGCTTCTTTAGATACAAAGTTTGTACATTAGTTTAATCTTTCAGAAGATTCGAAGTTTTACGAACTTAAAACAAATACGTGAAAATGGCTTCGAATTCTTGTAATTCGTTTCTGAGCGAGCCATTAGTGATAGCATTACTGTTAATAGTACCTAGTTGTTTTCCTAAACAACAAAACGCGTTTATTGTCTCTCTGTTTAGTACAGTTCTGTCTCCATGCTTACCAAACATAAAGATATTTTAGTCATTATTTTCATGTTTATAAGTCCTATAAGATCCCACCGCTGCAGCCCAGGCCTCCCCTCTGTAAGAGGGAGTGGGCTGGGACACATAAAGCATGCTCAGTATGGGGTGTATGTTTCTTTTCACAATATTTATTAACATGCTAATTTCAACGTCCGAGTTCCCACAGACGCTGCTGTATAGCTGCTAGCATAATTTTGGGGTTAAAGTAAGATAACGTCGTGCCAGCGACACGAAAAAGAAGAAGAACGTCCGAGTTAAATGTTTTTAATTTACATCGAAAACATTACGTCCGCGAGTGTACGTGTTATAGTCCCACGTTGGGCTACACTAACTCTTGGCCACGTGCTCTCAATGGAAACCATTTTGAATCATCATATAACCGATTTAATTACTCGGCTTGGGTGGCACGTGACCTTTTACTACATTCATTTAATTATTTTAACCTGCATGTTTGGCTTTAAATTAATCAATGAGCGTTTCTTTTTGTTTTATAAGCTCTGTGTCCTAATAGAATTCGAATTTGTAAAATTACGAACTTCTATACAAACATTACAAATGCATGACTGTTTGCACGCCATCTTGCGTACCTAGTAGAACTACGTAGTCACAAATCTTGAAATACTGCCATCTCTTAGTGAGTTTTAGAAAATATTTCCCGGCCTCCATGGTAGCGTTAAACGTTAAACTTATTGGAAGTCGCATATGAAGTTTAACTTCAAAAGTATTAAAAGTTTTTTTTTTATAACTTTTAATTATTTATTTATTGAAGAAGCTGGTTGGTACAAACTTTTATATCTGAAGAGTGTAGGTGCTTTGTATAGTTGTAAGCTTAGAAAAAGTTTTACAAATAAACCAAAGGCCATAAACTAGCAACAGTATTTCATTCATACCTATAAACTGAATGGCCATTCGTAAGTAGCTTTTTAAGGTTTGACTTTATAAACAGTCTCAATTTCTTCAGTAAACTTTTAAACTCCCAACAAATCTCATTAAAAGTTTAGTTTTAGTTAGACAGATGCTTTTATGTGTTTATACCAAAATCAAGATCTTACCAAAATGAGTTTATTTAAACTAGTAAAGTAGATAATGTATTTTCTTGTTACTTAAATCTTCTAAAGTTCAAAGTATTCTGTATTTTAATCGACAAATATTGTAACCATTAGACATTTTTATGAATTTGCTAAACCGCAGCTTTTCTAAACTGGTATATTATCGCGCACCTTGAACTATTCTCGACTTACAATACAAAAATATACCTTATGCGTTTAATAATAGTGTTCACTGTAAAGGAGTTCAACATCCGTCTTATTATTTTCCGATTAGGCAGCTGTGACGTCAGGGCCCATTGGTGCGGCCTTGGCGGCCGGTCATTGGCCCCGTCCGCCTCGCGGTACCGTTAGCACAATGCAAATGGATCGGGATTTGTGTACTGTTGCGAGCACTAATATAATTATATGCACTAAGAAAAATAAGATTATTTAGCTAAATATTGATTTGACCTTAGGTAATACCTATTTTTTATTAGTATGAATTTACGTAATACTATGTTCAGGAAGTAGGAGAAAATCTTTTTTTAGGGTTCCGTAGTCAACAAGGAACCCTTACAGTTTCGCCATGTCCGTCTGTCTGTCCGTGCTTTATCTCAAAAACTATTGGTAATAGAAAATTGTAATTTGGCAACAGTATACACGCCGATAGCGCCGAAACAGTGGTAAACTGAAATTTTGAAAAAAAAAACTATTATTTAGGGTACCTCCCCTACATTTAAAGTGGGGATGATAATTATTTTTTTCGCCCTACCCATAGTGTGGGATATCGTTGGATAGGTCTTTACCCAAACCCAAAAATATTGGGGGTTTGGGAAGACCGTTTTTTGATTAAGTATTAAGTAAACCATTGGTGACTTATCAAGCTTTAAAGTATCAATTTTCGTTAGAGACAATTGTCCCCCTTTACCAACTAAACGGTTGTAGTTAGAAATTCGAATGTCACGGCAGTAGTACCAATATATTACGAAGTTTAAAGGAAAACTATCACACTTAAGTGGGCTTTACAAGTTTACGAGTAATACTCGACCAATTGTATTTGACTAGAAAATTTCGAACAACTCCATAAAAATGTCGATAGATGGCGCTTAGCGTCAGTTGTACTCAAAACGAGTCTCGTTTGCAGATCATATATGATGGTTTTTATAAATATTGGTACGGAACCCTTCGTGCGCGAGGCCGACTCGCACTTGGCCGGTTGTTTAAAGTTTCAACGTGTTTACATATTAGTATTAGTGCTTGTGACTGTACATTTCGTATCGATAAAACAATAATGATACACGATAACGATATATTTGATGGTTATTTGTAACGCCACATATTGTTATAAATAACTAAAACACTCGTTATACAAAGGTTGCTCTTAATCGGGAAAAGTTGAACGAAAGTAGGTTATCTTGCATTCTTATTGCAATACGATGTTACCGTGAACTTTAACGCGGTTATGAAGAAATTATATTGCAAATGATCACTTGAGAGCGTTCACGCCTAGCGATATTTCATACAAACTTTCAAGTCCTTATTTACCGAAATAACTTAACCGATTTTACATACGCATAAGCAGGATACATAGGTACTTAAGTCAAAAAAGTTACTAAAAAATATTTTCGAAAAATAGTGTTTCAGCTAAATTAGACCTAGATTAGATAAATTATCTATAGAAACAGAAATTTCCAATAATTATATATTTTTTTAAAAGACATTTCGAAAATGTATTTTCGTAACTTTTTAGACCTATGTATCCTATGCTTATGCGTATTAAGTTTTATTAATGATAAATGATAAATGATGTTTATTTTGCAAGTAGGTTTTTACAAACACTTTTACACGTCATTTTTTTTTTAAGATAGATGGGGCCGGTGTTTCGTACCTGACTACTCTGGAGAAGAAACAGCCGAAACAAACTCAGAGGTTCCCTGTTAACTTGTTACTCTTTTAAAGTCCAGACATTGCTCAATTTACACGAGGACTATGCAGATTAGTATCTGAAATGGTCTTTTGAATTAAAGTCGGTTCAGTCATTTCGGAAAATAAGGACTTAAAAGGTTGTATGAGATGCCGTTAGGTGTAAACTCGTTCTTAATAAGTGTATCGTTCGTTACATCGTATCTGTTATCTTTGATATCTTTGACTGGCTTTTTAGGTCAAATTACAAAGAACTGGAATAATATTTGTTTTTGCAGTATTGACGCTCCGTCTCCCTGTAAACCATCCCAAGGTTATCTTGAAAAGATCACTTTTAGCAATAAGACCGCCCATTATTTCACCTTTGTGTCATGTCTGGTTTTTCACGCCTTTAATTTGTATGTAGTGCCTACTTACATAATAAAGAGGATTTTAAATACCATTTTTTTTTTCTTCAAAAAAAAAAAACGAACAATCGTCATTTAAAAGGTCAACCTGGTCTACTCTTAAAAACTTTTTTGGTGTACTAATCTAAGTCGCAGATGAAGTTTTAATTACTTGCTTGCAATGAAGGCTGAAGTACATAATTAAATGAGGTGTTCATTTCATTATGTACTTACTGTACGTACTAGACTGTAAATACAGTATACAATTAACTTCTCATTTTTAATCTAAGTTGAAAAAAATAAAAACAAAGAGAAAAATCTTCTAGTTACTTTTATGGTCGGTGTTAGATTTTTCTTTGTACTTCTTAGTAGAGAAATTCCACTGTACTAGTATATCAATAATTAAATAAAGGTCAAAACAGAAGGTAAATAACTTAAGTATCCCACATGACTTGGCCATTTTCACGCGTGTTTACATACGCATAAAAACAAAAACATCCTAAAATTAATAAAAACGCAAATTAAATTGTAATTAAATTGACCTTCAAATGCGCGCGTTTTTGCCATTAGTACGCGATTCAATAATAAAACTTTAACAAAAGATCGTGAAATCTATGGTAGCTATAACGTCATAGGTCATTGATAATCGAACTGCTCCTCGAAAGATATTTTCGCTGTCTTTGTTCGTGAATTTTCATGATCCTATTGTTTATAAGATTTTCATTTGTAGTACTATTTTTCACGCAAACAAACAGAGGAAACAATGGATCTGAAATCGGAGCGAAACTGCAGTACGTACGTAATATACAAGCTGTTGTTTTGCATCCTCGTCAAATTCAAGGAGATAACTATGCTAATGATTCATCGACCTTAATCAATAATTAAATATATAAGGTATTTTTTTTATTTATTTACCGAAATCGGATCTTGCGAACAACTCGTGTTTTAAACGCGGCCCGTCTGATCCTCGCCCTATTACGCGCTTACACACATACAAACAACCTCAAACGATTATTCGATAATTTCTCATTCCCTAAACAACGTTAAGGGGGTTTTTCTGGAATACTGACAAACTTAACAACAACAAAAAAAGCAGCGCTTATTAATAATTAACTAGGTACCGTAATTTAAATTATTGTCTACTGCTTATAAAAGTTTGGATAAGTAACTAATAACTTAAACTTAAGTAACTTAAACTGAAGTACCTTACCTTAACTTGACTTTAGGTACGGGTTTGAGTATAACAGCTTACAGCATAGCACAGCTAAGGAGCTGTGGGTGGTAAATAATCATGTTGTTTTTGGAATTAATTGCCGGCAAAAACAATCTACTCAATTCAAACTTATTTGAATTATTCTCACATGGATTTTATGACTATCTTTTCATGGTTATATGGGGTTTAGTTTTGGCCCGGAACCAAACGACAGTAAATTACACGACAGAATAAACCTACATTTTGCTCAGTTCATTATTTTCATGTTAACACCAAGCCTTGGGTTATTTTATTTGTATTTCCTGAAAGAATTTTGCTGCAGGAAAAACAAACTTAGTTTTTTTTTTTTTTGTTTGATAAGTTTACGGTGAAGTTATTAAATGTAAAATGGATGTATAAATTGAATGACTGAGGATTTCTAAAAACAAGTTTATTCAGATAGTGCACCTGTTTATTCTAATAAAAAGCGTAGACGACAAAGGAAAGTCGGATACTAGAATATAAAAAAGCTCAACTTTATAAACAACTCCACAATATGTATACATTAGTACATATATGTATTATTATTTTACACAAATACCAGACGTAGTGTTACTAATTAATGTATTGAAGGTAGAGGTACCTTCAGCTGTAACAACATCATTATCAAAGAAAGGATAAAAAATACCTGTTATTTTTTAAGGGTGGCTAAAATGTGTAAAACGCCTTGCTTGTATATTGTGCTAAACAAACACTACCTACAATCAACTCAACTTAATGAGGTATTCCGTTGAGCAGTTCCGTCGTTAGGACGATCCTGGCTGCAGGGTCAAGTCATGTATGTTGTAGAAATGTATTGTCATCCAAACTTTACATGTATGCAAAATTTCAGCCCAATCGATTGAGGATAACTGTTTCAAAATTTAGTTACTAAATTTGACCCAAACAAACAAACAACAAACAGGGCTGACTAAATAAAACCGTTTAATAAAAATACACAACACCTTGAATTTATGCTAGCCTAGTACTTTTTGGTGGGTTATCAATGTATTATTAAAAATACGTTAAAACCGGATGAGCGAAATTACTTTAGCCGTATTTCTGTTTTTTTATGTGAGTGTTCCCTATGACATCAAAAATCACGAGTCGACCTAAAGAGAAATCGGCGTATATAGCAGGATTGATTCAATAATACGTATTTACCCTTCATCTATAAATATATCTATACAAATAAATAAAATTGAAGTGTCTATTTGTAATATAAAAAAAACCGTATGTATACTGTACATAAGTAGGTAGGTATTATACCAAAATAACATTTTTACAATTTTTGTCTGTCTGTCTGTCTATTTGTTCCGTCTAATCTCTGGAACGGCTGGACCGATTTTGACGGGACTTTCAATGGTATGACTTTATATAATGACTTCTAATTTAGAAAAATTCTAAAATTATTATAAAAAACAAAGTAAAATAAAAATGCAAAATCGAAAAATAAAACTAAATAACTTTTTTATTATATTCCACGCGGACGAAGTCGCGGGCACAGCTAGTTTACATTAAGATTACACCCAAGTGCCGAGTAAATTAGTTCGTACGAGTACGAGTCTTCCTGTTCCCATTCGCTTAATAACCTAGGTATCCCAAGTTCGATCAAGTACATGCGACTAAACTTGTTTTAGATTTCATTAGCAGGTATATCAGGATGTAGTGTGGGTACTTTGGTAGGTAGGCAGGTATTATCGATAGTCATGATGCGATCGTGTCTGAATGCATAATAGTGCAGTTATTTTCACGACTTGTTCATTTGTTGAGGTTATTTACCTAGGAATGTTTTGGATTTTTTAAATGTCAATGCAAGCATCTTGTAAAATCAGTCGTGACGTCATGGTTTTGGACATTTGCGCCATCTCCTTCGTGGTCTGCCGCGAACAGGTGTCACTGTTATGTAACATACTGTTATTTACACGGGGTCTAAGGGACACCGACGCGAAAACGCATACCACGTACTCCCATACAATAATTACTCCCTCACCATAATTAAAAAAAACAGCTTCCATACATTTTTGTATGAAAAAGTGTTTTTTTTTTAATACCGATGAAAAATTTCTAAATGTAAATTTCTAAATTCTCGCGTCGAAACTGTATACTATATATGTGTACTATATTGTATACTGTTTAATTATAAATATTGTATACTGTTCAATAAGTTAAACCGTATGTTCGTTCGTGGTCTTGTTATTTATATATATTTATTTATACAAATTTTAACTAAAACTATCATTCATCACAGACCTGCGATCCAATGCGATAGATTGACCTTACAAACTAAATACTACATCTTATAAAATTAATATACTTTATTCTTAATCTAAGTAACTTAGTATATATAATGTAACTTTTGCAAATTCACTCAAGTTGCACCTCAATACATCAACCCTCTCGTGAACCTCATTCACCACACGTATGGCTCTAGTGAGAGGAGTTCTCGCCAGTAGGTTGGTTCTGGTTGCAGGCGCAGCCAGCAGGGGCGGGCGTCGCCGCCTCCACACGTACCTACCGGTATGGCACGCAAAGATCTAGGTGCCGCAGCCCTCCCGGGTTATAAGCCACGCCACGTAGTAGCTTGACTAAATACGCTACGAGCGAAAATTCCCGTCGTACCCTTAAAGTGTTATCCCCTACCATACCATAATTTTTGTCTTCTAAAAGTCGTCATACTATAAGTCTTGAAGTACCTACTTATCAATAACAATCTGTGATTATCCACAACGTCCCCCAACCTGTCAAAACTAAACTGCATAACTAAAACCCAGTTTGTCAGTTACGTAGGAAAAGGAACCAAACCAAACGCCGCATTTATACCGCGAGTTTAAATTAAAAATTATTCTTGTCGTAGACCAACTATATTTCAGACCGCTGCTGGCAAACTGTGTTACTGAAACTTATATGATGTTTATGTTGTCTGTCTCACCCCCTTTGGCTGCAAGTGTGAATGTTTTAAATTGCCACCTGTCTGACTGGACTGGACTGATGTAGTGACGCGTGGGATTGGCTAACAGAATTGGTTAAGTAAATTCCGTCTGCATTTATACCTGGAATTCGGCATACATTTGCGTTTAAGTAGGTTGATACAGGCTGGTTTTCAGTGGTGTTTCAGTCAATATAAACACCCGATACTCATACTGCTAGCGTTCATCATCCCACTGTTGGGCAAAGGCCTCTCCCCATGACTTCCAGTTGTTACGATCCAAGGCCAATGTGGACCACTGGTCGCGGGTCTTGTCCAGCTCGTCCCGCCATCACCAATGTGGACCACTGGTCGCGGGTCTTGTCCAGCTCGTCCCGCCATCTTCACATGATAGCAATGTGAAATGATGACAGGTCGAACGAATCAGCTGGATACGAAAAGCAGAATTACTGGTCTTTGTGAGAATGCTTAGGGGAGGGCTTTGCCAAGCAATATACGTATGGACATACGTCCATGATATAAAATCATTTAGTCTGATTATAATAGCTTTCGACTTAACAATAATACCTACTACAAACCTGTCTGTTACTCCTGTAACTCCTGTAAGCCTTTAAACTCCTTATTAAAGCGAATAGCAACATGTCACGTACATGTCACTTCGAAACATTCTTCAGAGAATTTACGCTCATTGAGAATTGTGACGTAACTAACCTAAATTGTTTCAGAAGTTGCTTAAAGCCGGCAAAAGGGCCATCTTAATAAATCAACGTAAATGTCTCGCGTTATTTAAGATAACTTAAAAACTTCGTCCCTAAGCTCACCAATTTATTTGAAACTCTTTAAATTATTAAGTTTACTGTCTTCTTGGTCTAGTTTTAGCAGCGGCTAGCAGCCGGAGTCAGGACTAGTGACCGGTTCATGGCAAAAGGCTTGCCCCGTATTACATGGCATTGCACTTTAACATGACTGGCGAAATTAGTATAGAATAGTACACCCATGCTTTCGGGAATTTCAAGCGTGTTTAAATACTACGTCGTCGGTGAACTAGGTAGATATTTCTCTTATTATTTTTTATTTTAAAGTGGGTTTTTTCTAATTAAAGTTTCATTTGACATGTTGAAACTATTTTTTTTTTTTGTAATCATTCCAACTGATTGTAAACCTACACGTGTTTTTGACAAATAAATTAAAAAAAAAAAGGAGAAAATGTAGCGCACGAACTTGTTTGGTACTAACAAAAGGGGTTTGGCCTACTACAGGGATTTGGCCTATAAATAATGTTGCAGACTTTATGCGGTCTTGTAAATTAGGATTCGCGAATATTTATAAGAAAATAGGAAATTTCTCTTAAGCCCTTTTTTTTATATAAACAGAAGTTTAATGCGAAACTTACTTTTCTCCAATCATAGGTGAGTTATCTCTCAATTTCAAGTTTAATTTGAGTGTACTAAGAACAAGAAGGAAAAAGAAACACTGTTCAGTATGTTAAAATTAAATGAATACGATACCGGTCCATATGTTCAAGTTTTAGGACAACCTTCACCGGATATAGCAATTCCCCTTGCCGATTTATTAAATATGTATATATATATATTGTTTGTGTAATTTTGGTTTGGAATAGGTTAAATTATTATAAGACTGACTTACCTTTGAGGAGTCCCCAAAAAATAAGAATTTAAAAAAAGTTTTAATTACCATGACTGGCTCAATAATTACAGGCTGATCTATAATTATCGAGCTTCAATTAGTTCTCTTACTTAGACTCAAGAAAATGTCACTTCGCAGGAAAATTCCATCCCAAAATACCCATAATTTGAGGCTTCTTGAGGTAGCTGGAATTTCTCTGACAATCTAACGTAACATGACGGCAACCTACTCATTTATTTACGAACCTAACCACTCCGTCATTACTAGAGGGAATTGTAGGTACCTTTATATAAAGCTGTAGTCTAAGCCGCCTTAGGCCTTTTGAAATACTCCGAACAAACAGACTAAGAAATCTGTTTTTTGGAGCTAGAAGCATAGACAAACAAAAAATTTAAAAACCATCGACAGAAAAGACCTCTTAAAAACCAAATGGGGTCAACTTTGTTTTGAAGGCTTGACTGTCTCACTCATGGGCATAGGTCTCCTCCCATTCCTTCCTCTTTTCTCGGCGCTGCGCCTCTTCTCGCTTATTAACGAAAACAAGGAAAGTCTTTTTTTAAATCCTGAGCGTTTGGGGGGTTTGTGCAGACCCGTGGGCATAAACTTGTAGCTTGTAATGATGGTAGCGTCATCATCAATTTGTTGATTTTTAGGGTTCCGTACCTCGAAAGGAAAAAACGGAACCCTTATAGGATCACTTTGTTGTCCGTCCGTCTGTCTGTCTGTCAAGACCCTTTTTCTCAGGGACGCGTGGAAGTAATAAGATGGAATTTATATCAAATACTCAAGTCTACTCTCCCTGGGAGCTGTGAAAAAATCCAACTTCTAAGCCAACGCAATCAAAAGATACAGCCGTTTATGCCGCAAATTTGAGCAAATTTTTGACACTCGCAAGGGAATCAATACCACCAGGGGACTTCCCGTGAACTCAGAATCTTGAAATTGGGTACGGAGCAACGTCTTATAGCACAGATAAAGGAAAAATTGCGAAAACCGTAAATTTTTAGTTACATCAAATAATTAAAATATTTTTATTTTTTTAAACTTACTACCCCTTTTCTCGTGAACGCGTAGAGGTATTAAATTGAAATTCATATCAAATACTAAGGTCTATAATACCTTTAAGCTGTAACAAAATCAAACTTCTAGGTCAACGCAATCAAAAGAAACAGCAATTTAAGCCGCATATTTTCAAACTCGCAACTACTCGCAAGGGAATCAAAACCTTAAGGGTACTTCCAGTCGACCTAGAATCTTGAAATTTGGCATAAAGCAATGTTTTATAGCACATATAAAGGAAAAAAACCGAAAACCTTAATTTTTTTGTTACATCACATATTTGTATTTATTCTCTTCAGTAATTTTGGTTTGTACGGAACCCTCGGTGCGCGAGTCCGACTCGCACTTGGCCGGTTTTTATTCTTAATGCTTGCTCAAAAGTCGCTTATACATCTAGGAGCATATTTAGACAAAACTGTTTTTATTTTTCGCTTTTCATCTTCTCTTTTCGTAGATTGAATTTTATGTCAAAATGGTTTTTTTTTTCACCTTTTATTTTATATTTTCCTAAGTATATTATATTGTCATCAGAATTTATGTTTGTCTAATCTCAACAGAATCGCTTCATAATTATAAATACATTTCGTTTCAATTTATTTTTGAATTTCAAATGGGATCGACTTCGATCTACATACCTATATCACCTCCAACAAAAAAAGAATCGTTAAAATTGGACCATCCTGTTATGAGGAATGCGTGGTACTAGTCATACATAAAAAAACTTACTCCTGGAATTTAGAACCTCCTTTTATTTTCGTCGCTTCATAATAACAGTATGTTTCATTTCAATAAACAAAGAAATAGTTCAAACACACGTAGAAAAGAAAGACAGCAAAAAAAATAAACTGCCATGACTATTATTTGTGTAACAATAGAAATGTTAGCGAAGACTGGAATAATAAAATACAGCAAAAGAACGAGTTATTTTAATTAATGGAACTCCAGGAGTGTGATTTAAAGGGAAATGCAGCCGTAAGATATGTCTTTCGAGTCTAGACTGAAACCTGGCTACTCCCCTTTAAGTAAATATTTAATTAATCTAGCTATTCCGACTACATCCTTAGCACGGAAATTAGTTGTCGCTTCTCACGGTATTTCTAAATTATGCGCAAAGGTAAAAAGCTTACGTTGCATAGCTGCCCTGTGCAGTGTACAGTTTTCATGCTTTAGACGTGTGAAAAAAGTCCAGTTCAACCAAAATTATTATTTCATTTTCAGGTAACTAAATTGTCTTGTTCTATTTTTAGGAAAAAATGCTCTTATTCCGTCACTTATTGTTCATGAAACACATACAACATCGCTGATCTAATTAAAATTTGTGAAGGTACAATGACCGCGTAATTTTATATCCACTAACGAGAAATTCGAAACATTTCCAATATAAAAATTGTATCGAAAAGTTTCATAGAGGGCTGAAACAGAATATTCATATTAAAACTAAAAATAAAAGCATAAATATTTAACGGTTCGTACGGTACGGGTAATGGGAATGACAGATAAACTAAATCAATGGAACGATGAATAGCATTGATCATACATATTTTATGTTTAAATGAAAAATACGTGCTATTGAATAATTACGTACTTCGAACCAGACTTTAGAATAACAATGCAGGTGTAACAGGGCTGCATTTTAATGAGCCATTAGGCATAGTTAATATTTAATCAGCTTATCGGTTTGGATTTGTAAACTTTGAAAGCCTGCACAGTCTGGCACTCAATCTGCTATTATACTAGAGGGTTAATGATTTAATTCATAATGTTATTTACTTTATTAGATATCGGAGAACTAGAAGAGAAAATTCCTAAAATGTTCACAGACGCAGTTAATATTATGAATTGTCACTTGTGACCATTTTACGAATTGTAACGTGAATCATATATTATCATCCTATAATAATTCTACTATAACCGCCATTTTGGACCCATGATGGACTGGACTTCATGAAATTCAAAATAAGAATTGGAAATTCGGAACCCCTAGGACAAAAGTACATCGAGTGTCCCGCTCACGCACGTTCTAGATCTCAAGATGGACTTTTGGTCGTAACAAATAAAAACACTTACCCTATTCAAAAATAAATTATTGGTGATAGTCTCCTAGATCAGAGAAATAGGCTGCCAAGACAGGTCACGTGGAGTAAATAACAAGCCAAAACAATTCACCCCAAATAACACAAAACATGTTTGCCCATTTCGGATACAAAATGCGAAATGTCTATTCATTGTTTCCCAATAACTAACAAGGCTCGTGTTTTAGGATGGGACATGACATGACCGTAAACAATGTTATCTTGTCCACGTGCTATTTTTAGCTCACTATAGATAATATCACGGCCGGGTTCGGCTTTCTACGTATTATATTCGACGAAAGTGTTAAGGGGCGGGCCTCACTCGGCTTTGTGTTCCCCATTAGATTGGACGCGCCTTCAAAGCTTTCCTTGCTGAAATAATTGGTCAGAGTTGAAGGTCGGGCCGGATAACATCTCGATGTAAACCGTTCCTATCCTATTCCACACTAATTTACGAGTGTTTCTGCTGTCCGGTTTGTTCGTCCCGTGTCAGAATTATTCAAGGCTTCTCCTCTCGACTCGACAAATCCTTCTATCCGATACATTTGCTCATTACCACCCGGCCATATAGCTTGAATCTACTACTGTAAATCCTGTTTGTTTTTCCATTTAGGGCTAATAAATTGCCCCTGGTCGAGTGCGGGCGGTTCTATTACGAAGCAACAGAGCGGTTGTGAACTAGGAATCATGTCCATAATGGCCTTGGTAACTATTTTACTTTACACTGTTTTCACCCTGGAAATTTCTGCACACTTTAGCCTAGAATTCTCTCTCTGGAGAGCTGCCCGGGGCATTCCTTTGTTTATCTAACTTCCTGAGATCCTAATGGGTCGATGTCGCGGCCAAAAATGCTGGCTATTTCTTTTAATATCAGAAAAGTTTCGTTTTAATCTCGGAAAGGGGAAGTTGAGTGCACCCAAGCAGAAAGTATGCACTCTATAAAGTTCTGGCAAATTCAAAATGCCCTTGAGTATGATCAAATTGTATATTACGAACAAGATCTCGTTGCTTGTATTCTTTCAAGGTCCTTTTCAAAGTTTCTCCTGTATAAAGTAGTCCTTTTATTTGCGTCCTTAGTAATTATGCTTAACGATGTAAACGAGCGCACCCGTTGACATAGTTACAACATCTGGCAGAACTGGATGCTGCTCACCTCGTTACAACGTTGTCACATTTTGATTTTATTGTGTTCGCTTTGTGGAAATCTGATTCGCATTGCAGTAGTGCATTGTCGATAATGGGGACAAGTACTAGCGCAAACCGTGGTACAAATGTACAAAGACTTGGAAATGAAAATACACATTCTATGAAGATGGATTTTTGCCGTTTTGAATGTCGACGTAATAATGATGGATGAAAGGATATGCGTGTTCGATGTTACCCCACGTCACGTCTGATACCGCATCAATTGACTGTCGCCGTCGTACGTAGTACCTCTTGGTCGCACCTGATGGCTTTGCACTGCAACGACACGAGTCGGCCGAGCCAGCAGCCAGTAGTCAGCCGACCGCGTTCGGAGTCGCACGCCCTTCGTCCTCGAGCGCGTCATTGTAAACGCGAGAACGCGACCCTTAATCTTTAAAAATATTTTTAGTTCACGGAAATCGCGTGTCGTCCACGAATTTCAGTGTTGTTCCAATTCGAGAGTGCACAAAGGAAGTTTATACTGCTTGAGAATCGAACGTTTTGTACGTCGATGGGATGTTGTGTTTACAGTAATACCACAAGGTGAGTTTGTTGATATGTACGTCGATCAGCTGTGAAACATAGGACGGCTCTCGAGTGTGTTTATGTTACTGTCATATTTGAGCCGCTGCTATTCAAATATTTGATGAGGTTAAAGTGTTTTAGTGAGTGGAGTATGTTAACTGGTCCAGTTACACGTGTGTGTTTGAATGCCTTTCGGTGACGTGTTTAGTCACAAAAACAGGAAGTTATTGCAGACGAACGTTATCTTATGTCAGTTAGTTAATAAGTTACGACTTAGTTGAATTGTATCGTTGCGATTGTTGGTTGTAAATTGTAATTAAAGTAACTGTTCGAAGAAGAGCTCGAATACACATTCGTTATTAACAGTTACATGTTATCTGTACCTGTTTCTTAATTGTATTATTAATTTTCATTATGTTTATTCATATTGCATAACTGTAGTCCATGCCTATGTTAATTACTGCAGTTATACGCTGAAGTATTTTGTTATTGTTAGTGTATTCTTCTACAAACATTCAATGTCGCGTGCTTGGATTGCTTACGAATTCAAAGAAATGAACAATGTTGTTATTTCAATAATATTTACATTACATAACGACGTTCTTTAAGATGACAAATATTGAATTAAACTTTTCACAGAATATCTTAGACTGTGATATTTCTCCTGTTTAAGAATCTTCTCGATATCAGTAGCTGATAAATCTAATCACATTCGATCACGCACATTCTCACACAAGTATTGTAATTGTACCATTGGATTATATCATCAAAGACTTAATTAGGAACTTATAATAACCGCGGAAGTGGTTTTTAAAGAGAGATGGTACCGATTGGGATTCTGATCTTGTTAAGAACAAAGTCGGTGTATAGTTTCCTCACGTTAGTCTGTGATTGAACCGATACGTTTAGTTATGTATGCTTTAACTCGTTGTGGGTTTGTTAAACAGTATTTTTTATTTTTATTATTTGTGGCTTCGCTTCGTTGCACAGCCGGTTGAATCGACTAAACCCGTTTGTTAAATTGTTTTGAGTCTATTTTTAAGTGGCTGAATTAAGCTTGAAAGTAGATTTTTGCTTTAACCAAGTAATTACCTACTTATTTGCACGATATAGATTATAGTAACCTTTTCGTACGTACACGTATACTATGAGAGGAAAATTCATATTCCTCCGCAATAGTCAAATAATATTTGATATTTCCATAAACTACCCAAAGCCGTTCAAGAAACGATATCTTCCATATTTCAATCAAAATATTGCGGAATCGTATGAAAGGTCGAGTGTACGAAAAATATGATATGCCGCAAGTCCCAACATCTGTATTTTGCTGAAACGTCGGTAAAAGTGCGATATACTTGATATAGTCCTACCTATAGATACGAATATGGGATTAGAATTTATTTATACAACGTGTATCTTTTCATGTTTTTACTCTGATGGATTGGCTTTGGACGGTATCGATAGACGTATAATGCAAGCTTGGGGTTAAGGGAAGGATTAACTTCAGGTTTATTTAAGTTTATTGAATATAATATTGCGAAGACATACGTTTATATGTTTGTGTGCCACACACATGTTCGAATTGGCATGGTTTGGCAAAGCCGGTCTGTCTAATCGAATATATTTGGAAATAACATTTTCGGGTAAAAGCCTAATAAAAAACTAATAAAGTTTGCTGTGTACTCCAACAAATAACTTCTCAATCTCTTCATACAAGTTTATACGAGAAATTTTGCAACCATTGAACTTGAAATATGAATTTTCAAATGTTGTAGAAAATTGCACCAAAATTCACCTGGTCTAGCTTATTACTTTTGAATAGTCTACATTCAGAAACTCCCAGTTCATTTTGTAGTTTTCTCCTCGTTTCCAGTTTTCAAATGGCAAACCAGGAATTCCTGTTATCGTTTCCAATTGCAATGATAACGGAATTTATTTGATGAAGTTGTTTGAGAAGGCACTAGGTTTTAAATTACAATTTTATGGTGTCGTTTACGGTGTCTGTTATTTGTTTGTCTATCTTCTTAGTAATAATAATGTTGGTTATTATAATACAAGTTGAGTGTAATAACTTGGAAAAACTTATAATGAGTGTTTGAAAAAATTAAGTTACTCAGAGATTTTCATGAATGAAAGAAGCCATAAATGCGATACTTATACTACTTAATTCGGTACCAAATGATGCTTATTTTTTTTTTTTTTTATCCATTTTTCCCAACTTATATACACGTCTATCCAATTATTCAATGGATAATTATATCAACTGATGCAACATACTACTGATTGATTCCAATACGAGTCTTAGTCTTAACTAACTTAGTTCTAAGCTTGACAATACACAGAATTCTAAAGAGAATTTGCGGAAATGCAATTAGTTCCACAAGCCATTGCAGATTTGCAGCTATTGGATTAGATATAAATCTATCTCATCATCATCTGCCTAGCCTTTTCTCTATTATGTTGGGGTATACTTACAGTCAAACGGATGCACCTAAATACCAGTATTTTACATGTAGCGACTGCCTGTCTGACTACTATAACCCAGTTCAAATGGAGTAATACGATACCCCTTGGTAAGATTACTTATCAGACTTTCGAGCCACTGACTACCTGTATTGACTGTCAAAGATCTACAATTAACAGCCGTCGGCATAACGTGGTTTTCGAGGCGCGGTGCTAATTCCGTATGTAATGGGTCACCCATCTACGGACCCACCTAGCCAAGCTCAGCTTAACTTGGAGATCGACTCGATCGGCTGTTATTAGTAAGCCAGGTTGGGTGTAAATCTATCTAGAGATTCCAAATTAACAAAACGACGTCTACATCGAACGAACATCCATTTTCAAATAAACATTTATAAGAGGAAGTTAGAGTTGCCATGTAATAAATTCCCCTTGTATTTTTATTTAAGTTATTAAAAGATAAAAGCTTCTGTAGGATGCATTCTTTTGGATTTATCTATAACAGAACGAAATAGAGAAAACTTTAGATTTCTTTGTCACATTTAAAATTCTTCGTTCCGTAGATTGATGTTAATTAATTTTATTTGCTTAGCAATTTTGTGCTTCGTTTCATTTGTAGGCTGGAATATAATTTAATGCCACCCAACACATTGCATTAATGACTTTCGAAATAGTGTCGTTTAATTTAAAGTGTTGCCATCAAATAAATTGCATGCATATCGTTCTTATTTACATGCCACTGAAATTAAAACTGAAATAATGTAATAGGGGCCGGAATATTTATAGGTAAATCTGACTGGACTATAAAATAAATTAAATGTATTTCTAAATACAAAATAATATGCCCCTGGAGATTAACTGAAATTCATTTTTATTTTTTTTTCAATATCGTATTATCTAATATCCATTAAGGATTCCCAGATTAAAAAAAAAAAACGAAATGTCAAATCTGTAAATGCTGTATGCAGGTGACATCGACGGGATTATTTTTAGGGTTCCGTACCCAAAGGGTGAAACTGTATCTGTCCGTCCGTCCGTGTGTAACCAGGCTGTATCTCATGAACCGTGATAGTTAACCAGTTGAAATTTCTGCAGATTATGTATTTCTGTGGCTGCTATAGCAACAAATACTAAAAACAGAATAAAATAAATCCCCCAAACGAAAATTGTGTGTGATTTTTTTACTCGTTTTCTTAATAATGGTACGGAACCCTTCGAGCGCGAGTCCGACTCGCACTTCGCCGGTTTTTTTTAAATTACGTAAGAAAATACAAATGACCAGTTCAGGGCCTCAGAGTCTGCTATTTTTATAAACATCGGCATTCTATCACGATCCCATTGTCATTTTGCTAAAAGTCCGTAATCTGCTAAATTAATAATGGTCTGTCAAATTCTATGCAATTTCTTTTAATCGAGTGTCAGTGGTTGACCATTGTGAAGTCATGATGACGCCATTATATTAGTAGATTACCAAACTTGTCAAAATCAACAATTATGAAAGCAATGATAGGCCATTTTGACACTATTGTAATAGCAGACTTGAGGCCCTGAATGATGGACTGATTACGTGGTACTCGTTTATGTTTCGATGTCAGGATTCCACCCTGTATTTTTAACCGACGAAAAAAAAACTCAATTTGACACGTATATTTTTCATACCGTAAATTCGTCATATTAAACAACTCACAATAGGGGATATTCCTATTTTTTTTTCTTTGTCCGTCGGGTAGTTTATTGAAAAGTATTGGACACGTATTTTTTCTTTTTTCACGTGGTCATAAAATTACGGAGATATATTGAGTTGAAATGGCGCATGACGTCACATGTAGGTAAGTTTTTATACCCACTTGTGACGTAGTAAGCCCCCACTCTCCAACTTTAATGAGTTCTAAGTAATTTTTTTATATTTTGATAAAACAAAAAATACGTGTGTAATATTTTCGTATTACCTGTCTGACGGACAAAATAGAATGTCGTTTTCTTTACCCAGTCCGTTCCCCTATTCTGCGTAGGCTGGCAATAAAGTCATAACTAAGTTACGGTCTAAGTATTATTATTTTACACATTCGTTTTCTAGCATAAATCCATAAAACACGTGGGAAGGTAGGTCAGCTTCAATAATTATTTAAATTACCTATGTACATAATAAGTACCCTAAAGAATTTAACACCGTGGCTTTTTTTACGAAACATAGTAATTTTGTTCTTGCTACCCATTAGTATATGGGTTTTGTTAAGTGGAATGCAGACATTCTTAACGACAATATGTTCACAAAAAAAATATTTTCTAATTTCATACAATGATTTAAGGCGGAAACACACTTACGTGTCGTGGCGTGTCGTGTCGCGCCAGAAGCATTCGGTTTCATACATCGTTGCGACACGACACGCCATGCAAATATGTCCCTAACCATATTAAATGTATGAAACCGATTTGCTTCTGGCGCGACACGACACGCCACGACACGTAAGTATGTTTCCGTCTCTACTTAACTCGCACAAAGTTAATTCGTTAAATAAGCAGTCGGTCTTACCCGTTCATTAAAACTTCCATCGCTCTGTTAACTGTCGTCGGATATTTAATAACGATCCGTTTAATTATAAACGCTTAATTATACGACATGATCATCAGCATTCTCCAGTCCTTATCCCAATTTATTTGGGGTTGGCGCTGCATGTCTTTGTCTTCCATACTTCTCTATTAGTCTCATGGGTCATCTCCTTTCTCATCATCCATCAATCAATTCATCGTTTCTTTGGTCTTCCGTAATCATCACCTGCCTAGCCTTTTCGCGGCTGTTTGGGGTCCGCTTCCATTCTAACCGGATGCGGCTGATTAGATGTAGCCTCCGCAACACAACTTAAAAAAAACAGTTTGCACTCCGGGAGTGCCGGTAGAAGTGAAAACTTGAATATTAATGTTGTGCATTTTTGATATTTTGTAATGGTTAGGGAATAATTTATCAGTATAAAAGTACATTTATTGCGCTATCGTACACAAACATGACAATTTATATTACACTAAAAATTTAACACTTCAAAACTATTACAATCCGTCTTACGAATTTTACCTCTTTGGAGAAACCGAAGGTTTTGTTTGTGCATAAGATAATGGATGGATGCAACTAGGTATGTAATCCCACCCATCCAAGAACCGATCTTATCAAGCACTGTATAACCTTGAAAATCCACCATTGCGGCTTTGCTCTCTAATCTTTCTTTGGTCTTCCATCTTTAAATTATACGATAAGTTAGTTTAATCACGACACCTTATGCCACTAACGTGGTAGGAAGGAAGTCATAGCCTATTGCGGTAGGTTAAGGCTGGTCGCTAAATAAATAATGAAATGTAACCTCGATTATGCAGCTAAGTGCACGCTGTACAGTATGCGGAGCGAGGGCAGGTCAATAGTCGGAGAGCTGGCTTGACTTATTTATTGTTATGTTAAGTCATTTATCACGATACTAAAATGTAGATAGACGTTAAATAAATACTAATACTATTGATGCAGTTTACGCTTACCATTTCGAAATTCTAAAAGTCCTAACGAAAAATTGCGTTTTACATTTTTTAAATCTTTGATTTCAGTAGGTAGGGGTCTACTCATTTAGTATAATATTTTAGTCTTCCAAAATAAATTCCTTTATTAAAAAAGTGCGGGTAAATGTCAGGGCTCAAAGCCTGTACAAGTTTTGGTTTAGACAGTAACCCTAGTCGAGCCTGTGCCTTCCTTATGACAGTGACAACGCCATTGGTAATAGTCGGAGAGCTCGGCGAACATTATAACATAGAAATTAACTCGGAAAAAACATATTATAAAGACAGACAAAGAATTAAATAAAACACTCGCAAATGAACAGCAGACAAATACAATAACCCTCCTAAAACACTAGATACCAATTCATCCTCGTAATTTTATCTCTCGATATCTGCGAGTTCAATGCATGTCTTTACAGCCACCGGTCGAGCGGTCCTTTGATACCGATGAGAAAATTTTCCAGACATATATATTCCTTTTTGCTCAAAAGGAACCTTCGCATTATGTCTATTCTCTGGAGAAAGTACGTGTGTGACTTTATTTAAAGTATACACCGTGTAAATCACCTCATCACGAAGCTGTCAACCAAGCATTCTGTACATGAAACTAAGTAACTTTACGCAAAAATTATTGCTGGGAAACGACTTTTTTTTTGGGGGTGTAAAATCATGTTTTGTGGTAGAACTCAATGTAACGCACTCAAAACATTGTGCTGATGGACGGATTGAATAGTACGGGGGTCGTGGAGGTGTTTAAACTAAAAATCTTACATCAAAAAGTTGGAAATTTGACCCCTAATATCTCCGTAACTAGAAGGTTCCCAGGTATGGTGTAGAACAAAAAAATGATCGCAATGACAGGGAGAACCAGTGCTTTTCGGCTTCGTTAAGAGGTGTTTTACACCCTTTATGTATAGGTCTTGTGTTCTTACATGTCTATTAGGTACTAGGGTCTAGTCTTACCAAGGCGTATCGTATTATCTAGTAACAGAGTTTTGGAGGGTATCTTGGTCCAAAATATAGAATACTGGTGTAAGCTTCATCTGGTTTGACTGGAAGCCAATTTCAACATTCTTGGGATGCTCAATGCTGATGATGATCACTTGTTTACATTTAGTGGAGGCAAGGTTGGCGCAGTGGTTGAGCGATCGACTGGTTCGCTGTGTGTCGCGGGTTCGATCCACGCACGGAACAAATATTTGTATGGCCCACAGATATTTGTTCCGGGTCTGGCTGTTGTATGTGAGTTTAAATGTTTGTAAACGCACCTACGATACAGGAGAAATTCCAAGTGTGGGGCAAAGTTTGTAAAAAAAAACTCCATTGTTCGGAATCACGATTAGTACATGCGAAACCCGGTTTCAATCCCATAGTGAAAACTCAGGTTCTCCCTTGTTTTCCTGGGTTTTATTATGGGACCAAAACCGGATTTTGATGCCCTCGTCACGATTAACTGGGTAGTCTGTGATACTCTTCGTCATCTCTTTACCTTCTTTCAACTTCAGAATCTCAGACAGAAATAGTTTCAAGACCCTATTAGATTCCTACCTACGTCTATCTATTGTGTGTAATCCTAAGGTAATTTGGTTGACCCCAAGTTGGTTCACCACAATTTATAGTTCAATAGGTCAAGATGGATTTGAACCCGACCTCTTGATTGCAAGTTAACACATTAGCTTGTGGTCGGTGGTCGGGAACAGACGTTCGTTATTTCACACCTGTATATTCGTACTAGCTTTGGACTGCTGCTTCTTCCGCGTTTATGACAGAAATTATATTACGGGAACTTAGTAACATAGACATACCTAAATGTCAATTTTATAATCCGAACCTAGGACATGGTCTATCTGTGTACCTCTTATAGAATTCCGTTCAGCCTTTAGAGCATGAAAATACAGCAAGACAGAATTACTTTCATATGTATAAAAATGGGAGTATGAAAAGAAAAAAATATGTGTTTTAAAATCTGTAAAGATTATAGGACGATTTTCTAGATTTCTCACGGTATAATTCGATTCACATGATAGCAAAATTTAATTCAGGGTCCTTCTGCATTGTTATCTAGTTAAAAGGTTTACCATTTCGTAAGTGTATTAAAATGTAACCAAATAAATAAGTACGCACGAGTACTGTTAGTCTACCTACATAATATTATGTTTGTCTATGAAACTGGAGTAAACAGATATTACTTCGTCCTTGATATTTTGTTTGTACAATTTAGGTACTTACGTATGTTTATACGCAGGGAAATCAACGAATATCAATTTGGTACATTGCGTTTAGAGCTACGGTTTCCATTTCTAAATTTCAAAATGCCTGACGATGAATGTGGATGGTTATAGGAGTAGAGGAAGACCAAAGAAACGATGGATGGACTGTGTGAAGGATGATATGGCAAGAAAGGAGGTGTCTCATGAGATGACAAGCAATAGAGAAGTATGGAGGAAGAAGACATGCTGCGCCGAATCTTATTTTCTAACCTTTGTTCTTAAAGCGATCAATTAATGTTGTTTAGTAAAAAAAAAAACACATTTTTCGATAAATCCGTACAATATGATAAGGCTGGACGAAGTCTGAAAGGGGGCCCAAAAATGTGACAAATGCGGAATAGTCCGGACGGTTGGTTGTTCAGTTCACTCTAGGTTGAATACTGTACTCCACTTTAACAATAATATCTACAAGGTAAGAAAATGTTGAAATCTATTTCGATACAACTGAATTCAAGATGACAAGCCTTATCTAGCGCTGAAATAAGATGATAGCTGTTGTCCTCCAAAAACCATTAACAAATTCCAACTTGACAAATTCCTTGAGATAAGCCGAAAACACCTTGAACACCAAAACGAAAATACAATAAACTACAGTAACTTTTAAACTTATCATATCTTCTCCAAAACGAAATGTAAACAACCGTTAATATAGGTATAAAAGCCTCACTATCAAGTGGTTTGTCAATTAAAACACTATTTGATAGTTGCATATCTATGTTTAGATCATTAATAGTTGTATTGCTTTTGATAAAATATATTTTTTTATCATAATCACTTGCTCGTCCGTACTTACTTACTTAGTAGACCGGTTCTTTATGCGATTTATTCCATTACGTATTTTAATGGTTATGAGACATAATTACGATATGGTTTATGTGTATATCTATAAATTAAATAGTCAGATTTATTTTAAAGAAGATGCAGCTTTAAAACTCAATTTGTTCCATTAATAACAGTCCTAAGTGCTATTTTCTCTTTAAGTAAGTTTTAGTTCGCCACAATCTGTTTTAAACTTGACCTATCGGTTTAATTAAAGAAACAATGACATCACTCCATAATTGTTAACCCAATCTTTAACAACTCCAGATTCCCTAATTAGCATAATTATTGAGGAATCTAGATTTAAGCCACGTTTGTTTACGAAGATTGGTGATGTATTTGATTAGCCTGACCGGTTTAACCTGCAAATGTTAGACTATTTAGCGATACCACATCGTTAGCACATTATGATAGTCAGCAAAAAACAATTGGTAGCAAAGATGTGGTGACCCGCAAAGGGTTCGCCCGGCCGATGTACTGTTAGCACGGCTAGACGTCTCGGTGACGACAACAGGCTCAAAGGGTGCTATGTACTTGAATAAATTTATTGCAAGCACACATTCTAGAGAACATTATCCTTTAAATGAGTCTGCCGTTGAAATTGAGATTGATTTTGTTGAAGTAGTCTGATATATGGGTGAAGCATTAATTGCCACTTTCGATTTCAAACACGTAGTGTTT
Organism: Cerastis leucographa; assembly: GCA_963082945.1. NCBI lineage: Eukaryota > Metazoa > Arthropoda > Insecta > Lepidoptera > Noctuidae > Cerastis > Cerastis leucographa. The sequence continues at coordinate 6,046,388 of OY720359.1, forward strand.
TTGTGAAATACGATAACAAGTCCAAGAATTCAGCGTGTTAAAATTTTGTATTGAGATTATGTTTGAAATTTTGATGATTATTATTTTCGTTATTTGAAGTCGGGAGCTGAGAACTCAAGTAATGTAGATTATGATAACTTGTAGTTAACAAAAACCTTGCTACAAATACACTAGGCTTCGACCGAGGGTATTCTCAAGAGACAGCAATCATACCACAACGAATTCACCTCTGATTTGGATTTATAAGCCGTCGAGAAATATCAATATCAGGCATGCTGGATTTCTCACGATGTTTTCCTTCACCGAAGCAAGTCAAAATTATACAATACGCACATGAATCATGTCAATAACCGAATTCTATTTTTTTTACGGGCATGGACTTTTCAACTGCCGCCATCGCTCCTGGAGGCCTGCAGCAGCCTGAAAAGGCTGCTAGCTTTCTGGGAGGAACTGGGATGGTTGGAGTAAGCAGAGGGTATTTCATACGTACACTGGCCCAATAAAGAGGCTAAGTGCAGAAACAGCCCGGCTAACCTTACCTAACCGAATTCTAATCTTGGACGAAGACAAAACGTATCTTCTCCTTAACCTAACTGATTCTGGCGCTTGTTGTTTCAAACGTACGTAACGTAACTTTGCACGTAGTCAGATAATCACTCACGAGGTCTTTCTATTTTGCATGGAACTAGCTTCCAAAACACAATTGTTTAACTTACTGTGAATAGTGCTTTATCTACCTGCGTTTGTGATTGTGACCTTATCTATTACCTTTTAAATTTTGAATAGCTAGGTCTTAAGCGTAGTTCCCATGTACTCGTAATTTAACAGAGGTTCACAATGCTTCCAAGGTCATATTATTGTTCGTCTTAATGTATTTCTGCCTCGTTACCATTGCATTATTACTGGTTTATAAAGGCAGCATTATAATTTATTTTATTTTTGACGATGCTCTTCAGAATTTAGCTTCAATTTTAGTCTTACATTATGTGACAGACAATATTAACTCTCGTCTAAAGATAAATTGAAATAGAGTAAAGTTTTTCATTTACTTGGCCAAAGGCACTGCCTCTGGTCAATGACTGTCTGAAACGAAAACATTGAGTGATAGCAATAGCTTATGAATTAGAATTTCCAAAGGGTGTTCGTGAAATTAGAATTCATTTGCTTATGCCAATGGGGACCTTTTTCTAGTGTTTTCTACGTTCCCCCGTTTACTGTTTTCCTTTGGAAATTTATTTGTGGCTTACCCTCGTCGCCTGTTGGGAGATAAATTAGGATTCTGTTATAGGATTCGTTGAAGGTCTTGTTTATTGAAACTACCATATAAAAGGGTTATTATATGTTTGGTTGAATAAATATGAGCCATTTCTCAAAACGTTTATACAAAAACAACACATGTTTCGTGACGTCAGAATAACTTATTATTATTTTTATTTCTTTGTGATGTTCGTTTTTAAAGACACTACCTTTTATGCATTCGACCACTTTAGCACTCGTGTAGAAATCTCTGTATATTCAACTTTCGTTGTCATTTTTTCTTCTGACATTATCTGCTAGCTTTGTAATTTTATTTCACTAGAGTATTCTCTCTTTTATTTAATAAGTGAAAAATGTCTGTGTAAGTCCACAGAAAATGGGTTTTATTAAATCTACGCTCTTCTGCACTTCTACATAATATTTTTGATGAAAATGCTTTACATTTATTTTTCAACTAAATGTGGGTTTATAAAAAGTGCTTCTTAATATTGCATTTGCAACGTTCAAGTTGACTTTTTCGAGATGAATTTTTGAAATCTCTAGTAACTTCTAGAAAGCTTTGAAGATTTTTTTTTTAATTCCGCAATCCTTTAAGTATTTCATTTGTCAAACAATTTTTGCACTACATTTTCTTCAAAAATCAGTGGATGTATAACAATTGGTTAGCAGTCAATTAAAAACAAAAAATAAAACTCTCGATTCGTTTAACTACTGCCAAAATGTAAGTAAGAGTCATACTTCTGCCACACTTTTCCCGAAACGGGTATTGCAGCCTAGATTTCTAGAATTTATTTTACCTTTGTATATTTTTTTTCGCCTGAAAACGGCTCGTATTTTTGCCTAGTCCATACTTATTTTTGCTTTTGTTACACACACTATGTAATTTTATCCATGTCTGTATTTACACAGCCCGTTTTGTTGGTCAACGTCACCACAACCTTCTCACGTTCAAAATAGACTCGTATTTTGCTACTGTTTGGATTCATAATTGTAGAGCACCGGGTTCGGCTTTTCAGTGTAATAATAACATGGCGTATTTTCTACATTAATGGAATTAATATTAAAAGGCACGGATGATTACATTTCTAGTCAGCAAAAAGCCGTTGTTTACAATGTTAAATCAACAATATTATAAGTAGGTACCCAGTGATTGGAAATAGATAATCTAAGTACCTAATTACCTAGGTACCTTGGTAAGCACCTGCACGCGTAGCATGGCCGCCGTAGAAACGGGCTATGTCGATGCAAGAATGGACAAACTGACACATTGTCAATGTGTATCTGTCAGTATGTCGATACTTCCGTAGAAGAAATCGTTTCTACAGTGGTTATGCTACTTGTGCTGATATTGGTAGTTATAGGCGATAGTCCTCATGTAATAACGTTAGTAAGTTATATGAATACGAAATGACATAGTAATAATCCATACTAATATTGTAAATGTGAAAGTCACTCTGTTTGTTTGTTTGTTACCTTTTCACGACTAAACGGTTGATCGGATCTAAATGAAATTTGGCAAGAAGATAGATTTCAACCTGGGGAAGGACATAGGCTATACATATATCATCACGCGACGACCAATAGGAACGGAGCAGCAATTAAAAATGTTGCGAAAACGGGGAAAATGTGACGCAGACGAAGTTGCGTGGGGCAGCGAGTTTTGTAATAAAATAAACCCGTTTTATATGACATCACCGTAACACACGCACAATAAAGCGCATAATAATATGCAAATCGGTAGACGTTGCTTTATTAACTAACATAACATCACGCTTGTAATCCTTGGAAGGTAAGGCAGAGATGTACCTATATCACACTCATCTTTCACCAGGTATGTTTAAGCCCTATGTTAGGGGGCGAGCCTTTTGCCGTCAACCAACCAACCAACAAATCCAAAATTGAGACTGCTACTGAAAAAATCTTGATGGAAAAACCTAATAACCCTTTTCTGTGATTTGGGCAAGACTTCATGCTCAGCAGTAGCTCTTGCAACCACTGGACGAACGAGGTTGTCAACGTTGCTTTATGTAGTAACTAGCTGTCCAGCGCAACTTCGTCTGCGTCACATTTTCCCCGTTTTCGCAACATTTTTCATTGCTGCTCCGCTCCTATTGGTCGTAGCGTGATGATATATAGCCTAGAGCCTTCCTCGATAAATGGGTTATCTGACATACAAAGAATTTTTCAAATCGGATCAGTAGTTCCTGAGATTAGCGCGTTCAAGTAAACTAACAAACACACTCTTCAGCTTTATTATATTAGTATAGATAAAAAAAAAACATCACTAATGATTGCGCTCTTAATTCGTATAATTTCTCAAATAGGTCGTGTTAATGCGGAAACTAGCAGAAAGTTCACGCCTTCACCAGTAATTTACAAATATTAGATTGCGTCCTCAAGAGACCAGTGCTATGCGAGTGCGGAGTGAGTTAGGAAAAATACTCTAACTAATAACTAGAATCCTTTTGGGAGAATGACGGCTTATAAAAACGGCAAAGTTGACCACAAATGTCTTTAGGTCTGTGCAGTTGAGATACTTTTGTCGGGGTACTATTTTGTTCGTCGAAACAGATAGCTAAGCTTCGAATAATAATAAATTTCAGGGTCCCTGACTACTACTACTGTGCTAAGGATTATCAGTGACCCTCCCCGAAAAAGAAGAACTATCATGCTGAGGCGTATCAAAACGCCTTTAGCGCTTCAGTGTGACGTGTAGTATCTATGCACGATGACACAGCGGATAAATGACTTCACACCGTTTGCTTTGTGCTCCACTGACCAAGGTTTTCTCGCAGACCAACCTAGAAGATTTGTAGCTGCTTAACCGGGTTATCAGCCAGGCTAGGCATCTTATATGTAAAGCCTCCAGCTAGGGCATAAAATGTTTTAAAAAAACCGGAATAAGTGCGAGTCTGACTCGCTCACCGAGGGTTCCGTACAAATTCACTTTTGTTATGCGCGTTAATTAAAGAACGAAAATTATTTAATTACAAATGTATAGTTTACATATTTTTCCCTGTATTTGTAGTAGGTATATGATGATATTACTTGCAAAATTTCATAGTTCTAGGTCAACGGGCAGTAGTTTCCTATACATTTTGATTCCCTTGAGAGTGTCGAAATAAAAATATGAATTTTTGCGGCATAAACTGCTGTATCTTTTTTTACGTTAACTTAGAAGATCACAGCTTGAAGGGACTGTAGATTTGAGTATATGGTTTTAATTTCAACTCGATACATCCACGCGTTCCCAAAATAAAGGATCTTGACAGACAGACGGACAACAAAGTTATCCTATAGGGGTTCCGTTTTTTTTTCTTTTGAGGTACGGTACCCTAACAAACCTCCTGTGGGGTATCCCGTAGCCTCGGCTCAGGGCATCGCTAGAAGAGAACAGCAAGGGACAGGTTGGATCGGACATTGGTTCGGACGAACCGAAGTCCCTCGTCTGCGCAGACCTGTATAAGTCGAGGGCGGCGGCGCGTAAAATTATTTGTCGTACGTAGCTGTCGTAACTCGTAAATAATGAGTCGGATGTGGGCGGGATTAAGTTCTACATGAATTTTCTCCCTCTCCGGAAAATTCGCAGTTACATCCATTAGGCTTGATGTTACGAGGAATATGAACGCGAAGCCTGCCTTAATTAGAAATTACAGTCATAGTTATTATTCGCCTATTCATTTTAATTTAGTTATTCTAATTACTCTGCCATTTCTCAACTTGTATTTTATTAATTAAGAGGCGGACGAAATTTATCTTTCCGCAGAATAGTTTTTTCTTAAACTTGGCGTTATATTCCACTGGACGGGATATTTTTTGTCTTTATTGCATGAAGAGAAAATTTTATATGATGGATTTACTTAAAAGCGTCAATAACAGGGGTCGTGCGGTCGTAGACCCAGGGGAATCCTTAAATGTATCAAGAAGATTAGTAGTTTATTATCTGACGCTGGACAAGTACATCACAGTCTAGTCATTTGTATTCCAAGCCTGGCATGATGTAAAAGAGAAGGGAGTAAATGATAACTTGACGGATGATGAGAAGAATCGAAGAAAAACACGTGTAGTGCCGACACCCATCGGACAAGGACAAAAGATGGTGAAGTCACACGAGGCAATCATGTCTTTAGATGACAACTCATGGCAACGTCAAAGGTGATCAAAAGTTCAGCTCAGCCATTTCTAAATTTCAATTTCCAACAAATGTCTTATTAAACTAGGACACTTTTGAAAGTAAATTAAAATCATTGAAATCATTAGATAGGTTCGCAAATACTTAGTTTTCATGTAGTATGATCAAACTAAGATATTTGCGAACCAATTTTGCAATATTACGTTGAGGTGAACGTCCGTCTGAGCGGGCTACGAACTTGCGACCCCGCGTCATTCAAGTTATTATTTTTACCCGCGAACACGGCCGCCTACTTCGATATCTCTCTCAATTTTCTCTAAAAACATAGCTCCAGCCTGCTCTAATGTTCGAGTTTAGAAAGAAGCAGAATGCATTTCGATTGTCTTAAAAATCTGTCTTCTTGGTTAACCAAGTTGACGGGTTTTGTAATGTTATTAGTTAAAATTGGGTCCCGTTGAAATGTTTTTATTAATATTGACTCAAGATTTAATTTAATACTCGTATTATGAATTTCGTTAGAAGAATTCAACAATATAGAATTTAATGACTATATGCTTGACGACTTTAATTAATGAAGATTGATATTTTGTAATCTAATTGATGTATCTTTAAAATAAAACCAAGAGAAAGTAACCATATCAACCAATTCAGATCGGATGAATCGATTCTAGGAAGAAAGAACCACCTAACTGTACCAGTTAACTTATCCAGTGCTTAAAGAGAAATCAAGTTTTAAATCCAAGGCTCCGAAACTCAACAGTAAAAAATCTTATGTCGGTTTCCTAATTGCATTTTAGCGGTTCATCATTAAGAGAACTGTTGTCAAACCTTGACCCGTGTCACATAAAAGAGAATGGGCACTGTTTTACTGCATGAAAATAAATGGTATAATACGTAATTAATTTTATTGTGGAACTTAATCTGCCATTACAGAGGGTATTGCGTTCAGCGTCTTCGGCCTTTCAGTTTTATATGCGTAGACACCGAACTTTAATGTTCTGATGATTTTATTGGTACCGGGAAATATACTGTGTACCTATATGTCTGTGTTGACGATAAATATCGTGCTTTCGAGGCGATTAACGTTACGTCTCCGTCAATGTAATTAATCTTCATAAGCTGAAAACTCGTGTGGGATGCGGCGTCCCCAGAAAATGAAATATAAATTACATGAAGACTCGATAATCTACGTTAAATCAGATTTTGAAATTTTAGATTCAGTTATTTATTAGAAACATGTTTCACAAATTGGATTACTAAGAATCGTTTCGTAAAGGCATTCCAAAGCCTAAGATTTAGATTAAATACTTGATCGGTGATACTTAATCGCAATTATTTATTCAATGACATAGACTTGATAAATTTCTGAATTCATGTAACTTTTAAAATATGAACAAACATTAGTTGCATTTGTTTGCTTTTCATTTTACACTGATGGAAATGGTTGAGTAAACAAAGCGAAGAATACGTTTGTTTGTCGACCCCAAATGGAAAATATCCATCTAGGACTAATACCTAGAGTCTGGAAACACATGGCGGTATAACCAATAAAAGTAATGGCGATTCTCAATACAACAGTGAACGGACAAAATTGAAAAACGACGCTATATTTTGCGGAATACACACAGTATTGGACACGACAAAGGTTATCAAAGATTTACTGGTTACTACGGACAGTTTTGTAACCCCGGTCCAGTTTTACTGCTGTATATTCGTACAATATTAAGGTGCCCCGACAGAAGTATGCTTCAGAAACGGATATGTCTCTAGACACAACAGCCGATACGATATTCCATTTCTAAGATTTCAACGATAAACTTTTCGTTGTGACAGTAAAAATAGAGGAGTAATTCTCAAAGTCAAAGATCAAATTGAAATCCAAGATCAGTCACGTTTGGGCATTGTTCTTTTGTACAATTGTTTACATACACTGGAGAATCATTAGAAATAAATTGTTTCTTTTGTCTTGCCAACACATGGCCAAGTTTACTAAACGGTTTCGGTGTAACAATCAATTTGGCAACGAACTTCGGCGTGTTGTTGTTTGTGTTAAGGAACCATCGTTAATCTTGCCTCGGCGACCTCTTCTAAGACCATTGCAATACGTAAAGCACCTAGTGGTTTACGTGCATCCATTCCGGTTTACGGCGATTTTATTGTTCTCTCCTTTTATACGTTGCTTTTCGTATATAAAAGATGTTTATGAGATTCTATTGATCGTACACTCAGTGCAGTTAAGTGTCTCGTGAATATCGTCTTATCGAGCACTCTCTACTATCTAGATCGGGCTAAAATGAGCTAGGCTAACATCTTTTGAATACCTCTCTTTGAATGTTACGTCAACCTCGTTCATTGCTTCCCTTCACCCTTTAACGATGTCATCGTCCCTTAAAATATCTGAGTTCCAAAGGAGACGGGCGAGACTACATGTATTTTGGGACCCACTCTTAGAGGTAGCGTTCACTATAGCAACTTATACATAGTTATAAAACGACTAAAGACTATCAGAAAAGTAAATGGAAAGTAAGACTGAAAAGTTGGGAGAAAAGAGATATACGTCTATTTACAAGATAACCTAAAAATCTTACGACTAAGGTTTTTAACAGTGGAATGTCTCCGTAATTAAGATTAATCAAAATATAATAGTACATAAGACGACTCATAAAGGAAGATTCGAACTACTGTATTTCCCTCGCAGTTTTAGTTCTGACTTTACGTGTTTTGCTTCTTGTCATAAGCCAAAACCAGAATTTTTACTTCATTGCCTGTACCTAATTGATGAATCATAAAACTGCTAGACTGCAGCTAGAGACTAAACTGATTACCAACCCTGCAATTAGTTCAATCACTATTAAAACTATGCCGTTACGATTTTGATCTATAAGCGAATTATAGTCAAGTAAAACGATTCTTATTACGCTGAGACATGATAATATTGTTTAACATAAATTATAACAGCCAGAGCTTACTAGCTATGTACAGCTATTGAAAAGCAGGGTTTGTTGAATAAAAAAAGTATGAGTAATAAATCTTATTTTTTGGTATTTTTACATAGTTTTTATTTTATGCAACACAGACGTTACGATGGCCAAGTTGCTGTCGGGTTTCATTTTCAGGGTCGCAGCTTATCAGCCCCCAGCATGAGTGACAAAGGTAGTCGTCTCCTGTTATCTGAAATTAATTAATTATGTTAAAATAAATAAATTCACCTATAATGTAATAAACATAAAAAGTTCCATAAGTAACAAAAGAAAAACAGAAATGTCTAAAGATAATATAGTGGTCGAAGACCTCTGATACCTGTGGAGGGGTTTATAAATATTAGGTATAAATATTTCATGACAAAATGCGACAGCCACCCATCTTCTATTTTGATGACTGAAAGATCTCAGTAAAATACACTACTGCTACCTTGGCTAGTCTTTTACTGCATACTGTTTTAGTCCGATAAAGTATAGGGCAACAGTAAGAATGAGCCTAATATAAGATTACAACAGTATGTATTTATACATATAAAAGCTAAACAAATCTCAGTTTGTTGTTCAGATAGATATCTTAAATAAGTTCTTAACTTATGATATAAATACATGTTTTTTATTAATATACTTACATCACGTGGATACACCCATCTCTGAACTTTTTCAAAGCCCTGAGCACCTCCATCAAAGAGACGACACCTCCGTAAGAGCTTAAGTCGTAAGAGAAGAAGAAATTAACGCAACGCATGTTTGTGGTTAAAATCAAAGTCCAAATAAAAAACAACTCATTGTCCAATATCCAGAGAAGAATGCGGTAGGTAGTCTATGACAGGGTGCATTATCTTCAGTTCAAGATGTAAAGGCCAAGTCGTCGAGAATCTCCAAAATCGCAATGATAAACATAAAATCCCAGACAAAAATACAAACATAACGATGGACTAGATCATCACAGATCTGACAATGACAGTAGTGACGGGACTCAATCGATCATCATTGATACCGTTCCTTTATAAGAAATACTATAAAATCGCCATTGTTCCATTTTTATTAAATGCTTTTGCATTGTTAATTGGCGTTTTAATATCAGGTTTGCATGTTATTTTTTATGAATTTTTGACATAATAGAATGTATAAAAACTAAGAGAAAGAGCCATTTGTAGTAAGAAAACCCTTGAGCAAAAACACATGTCATTGGATTGGAACGTAATCGGAAAAAAGTTGCGTTTTGTAATTGCACGATTACTTAATTTTAGTAAATTGAAAATATTTACAACTTTTGATTCCCGAGTCCTAAAAATTCAATATTTTAAAAATAAATATCTCATAAAACTGTAGTTATAATTATTTTATATTTACACTGGAACGGAGTTTAGTTAATTTTTAGATTCTTTGGGTCCATTTTCGCCAGCCTTCTTTCTTTCGAACAAAAAACTCGATAAGTTTTTCTACCGAGTATCTATTGAAGTTGAATATTTTGCTAGACTTTCTAGTTATCACGTTAAACCAGACGCCTTAATACCCTAGTTGAGAAACCAAGAAAAACAAAGTTGTTAGCTTAGTCAGCAGTCTAGTATATTGCTGTGGTATATTCCGCCCGTTGCTTCTAATTAAATTTACTTTTTATACCCATCCGCCTGTATTACGAAAGAAAACGTTACTCCAGAGAAAACGCATTGTTTTTAATTAAAACTTTTATGCCCTTCCTAATTTCAGTCATAAATATTAAAATATTATTAGTTCAGTACATACTAATAATTTATAACATCATAAATCTGAAGTAATAATTGCCCAGATCCAGGTACTTGGAATGTTGCCAGAAACGCATAGAAAAAGATATCTTAGAAACTTGTTCGTACGAAAGTATCTATAAATCGAGACTGTTTTACTTTTCAATTATTTCTGGACAAAAATTTATGGGTTTAAATTCGATTCCAATCAAAACAAGCTCGGTGGAATTACTTGGAAACGTATCTAAAATGGCGGTTGTAAACTGGGCTACAGTTAACTGTTCGTTGTTTGGTGTGTGAAATAATTTGACTTGGAGCCAAGTGACTTGATTATCACCGGCATTAACAGGTGCTAACCATTGTATTCATGTTTATGAAAAGCTGTCTGGCAGTCCACAGGTTCCTGGAAAAGTATTTCATAAACACATCACCATATTAATTTGATGATATGCAAAGTAACACTAAATAAGGTAAACAGTATGAGTCGGCATTATTTTGACATTATTATCAGATAGCAATAAAGTGCATGTCATGATTTCTGATATCAAAGAAAAATGTCAACAAAGCATAACGGTAGGGCAAACCCACACAAAATTGACGTTAGTGGAATTTGTTGAACAGAAACCACGTTCTAGGCGTTAAAATAAATCACGTGTATCCGTAAAGTTTAAAGGCACTCCCTCCATATTATCCACCTGCAGTGATACTCAAATAAGTGATGCACTTGTACTTTTATCGCTGAACGGTTTTATAGACTTGGTGCTGAGAAAAACCACGTGTAGCCTCGAAATGGGGTTAAAGTTTCCACATAAACTGTCGCTTGCAAAACTATCGCTATGAGGAAATTATATCTTTAATTGAAAGTGAGATGATAACATCGTCTAGCGTTTTCGTTTCACTTTCAACCTGTGGAAAGTTTACATAATCGGAAAAAATCCGCTCGTTTACTTGCAGACGTTTTGTAAATATTAGACTAACTACATGACACACAGTTTCTTCTCCTACCAATACTTTTGTGTCTGGCTTTGATAATGCCCTGAGTTTGGCTTTAGATTGCTTTAGTCCTATATGGCAGTACCATGTGTAGGTCACCCGTCAAATCATAATAAAGCCTCATTTACACGATGTGAGAACTTGCTTGCGAGTTTCATTACATTGCAGACTATTGACGGGCAATGAATTCAGTTAATCAAACAAAAACAGCAATGTAGTGAAACTTGCATGCGAGTTCTTGCATCGTGTAAATGTGGCTTAAGGCTTTCAACCATCCTTTCTATGATCTTTGATTCAAGTGTTATCTTCTTCTGTCTCCTGTTACTTGAATGTTAACGCTATTTGATATTTTGCCAGCTATAAAATCTTCCTGTTATCTCGATGATGTGGTTGTCAAAAAGTCGAAAGATTAAATCATAAATCTTAACTCAGCACCCTCTCAAGAGATATTTATCTGGACCATAAATAATTCCTCAGTGACCGGTCCAACAATTGGTTCTCTCGCGTCAAATTTTCGTGAAACCTGAGTCGGGGTCAAGGTATATCGCAATGGATATTGGCGGAGTCACTCCGGTCTGTCTCAAACTCACCCCTGTTTACTCGCTGTGGTTATTTTCTTTGCTAACACACAAATCAGTTGTTTTTATTACGCTAATCTACCCATATTGATTTAGGAAAGCATTTAATTTAGTTTTGGTGTTTGTTGACAAATATTGTTTTGTTTGGCCATCTGTTTGTTTAGCGTTTTTCATCAACCCGTGGTCTATGGAAAAAGTGATGTATGAATATGGTTTTAATGTCCTTCTCATCCTGTTCCCGTCCTATTGATAACAAGGAACTTCGACAAAGCAACGTGGTTATGGTAATCCCCATTGACCTTCAACTAAGCAGTCAATCTATAGGTCGATTCTGAACCTCCAAGAAGATTGATATTATAATCTTTTTCCTCGCCTATGTAAAGACAGCAAGATGGCAATTTCGAACGTGACATATTGATATTTTTCCATCACTTTATTTGAGGTTATTTTCTTGAATCTATTTTTTTTAACCCAATACTGAAATATCGCTCAAAGGGCAACATATTCATAGATTAGAATCGATAGGCGGTAGCTCGCGGAGTCTCGCGTGTGATTTCTTTACGAACGCTCTTTCGACCCCCTTTTCCTAATCTGTCAGTCAAATCGAAATTCGATTTCGTATTCGCAATTCTCGTGTCGCGGCCAATCTAGCTATACAGAACCAGTTTAAGCATGCAGATTAACATTGTACGGGAAATCTGTACATAGCGAGGCCAAGTTATACTGGACATGTATAGGTTGATGTGTCCCCGTGTGTACACTGTGTTGTATCCTTACAAAATAACCTAAATGGGATGTCATCCTGTGTCATGAATGAGATTAGACGCGCTGTCTGGAGTAGGTTTATTCAGAATCCTTCATTGTTTATCTTTGTTATGATGTTTCGGGTCTGTCTCGTGTTTATTCAAATACCTGACGCAGCTGAAATTGAGATATTTAGTCCAAACTAATTACATAATATTCTGGAACATCTGTGTTCTCTTAAATGTTGATTATTATTTTGGTTTCGGTATTATTACTGGGGTTTCGGCGCGGTAGGCGGTTTCAGCTTGACATGAACTGAAAACTTACGGTGCCATGTTATTTATAGGAGTTTTTTTTTTGCAAAATGTGCTTACTGCGTCTAGCAATAAAGCTTCTTTTATTCGACACTAGATGTAAAAGTGTGATCAAAACCTAACGATATCTATTCACAAAAAAAATAACCTGATTTGATATACAAGGTGTTGTTTTGCCTCCTCGTCAAATTCAAGGAGGTAACTATGCTAATGATTCTCGACCGGAATGAATAATAAAATGGGTAGGTAATTTTTATTTTTATCTTATTTACGGAAATCAGTAAGTGTGGACCACCCGTATTTAGAACGCGGGCCGTCTACATTTCGCCTTATAACCATGTTTGTACAAATACAAACAATCTCAAATGTTTTTTTGATAATTTCTTAGTCCCTAAACCACATCAAGGGGATTATTCTGAAATACTGACAAACTTATACAACCAAAAAAGCAGCGTTTATTAATATTTAATTAGGTACCGTAATTTTAATGGATTATTTATGTCTTGTGTGACAATCTCCTGAATTTTGACGAGGATGCAAAACAACACCTTGTATTTCAGTTCAATTATCATAGTGAACATGTCTGCTTTATAATGCAATTATTTAAAGCCTTAGTCGACTTTTATTCTAAAAAGATAAGCCATATAACATTAATCACACTTTCTAATTTCCCCTAATCCCTTTTCGCACAACTTTTGGACGTAGCATAAAGATTTCAGAGTAAATAATTTGCTGTAATTGGGGCTCAAGTCGCCTTTATACAAATAAATTTAATGTTCTACGGACATGCGAACATAGTTACATCATATTTCAACACATTTTATTTAACAATGATAATTACGTGGTTTGTCTTGTTGGTCGCAAGTCGCACTGATGAGGTGTTGGGTTCGATTCCCGGTTCGGGCAAATTGGTATTGGGTTTTTCCATCAGGTACCTAGTAAAATTCCCAGTCTAGACTATTGACCAATTGATGGCTTTGGGCGTCGACCCCTATTTAATGAGATTTAGACAGCTGGCGAAATGTGTGTTTATACAAAGTGACGAACGCTTCACGAAGCCGTCAACCAAGCATTATGTTAACTGTACATCTACCTAAGTTTACGCAAAAAAATATAATATTGTTGGGAAACGACTTTTTTTGGGTGATATAATACGGTTTATGGTGAGACTCAATGTAACGCAGTCAAATCATTGTGCTGAAGGATACATTGCAAAAAAAAAAATTGAAAAGAAAAACAGATTAAAGAATAGAACTTTGCAAAAAGTTGGAACTTAGACCTCAATCTGTATCTTCGTAATTAGAAGGTACCCAAAAATTGTTCAGAACTAAACAAATGTCGCAATGAAGGGGAGAACTGCCTTTTGTTCTATTAGGTAATCTTCTGCGTATCCCTTCAGGGATTACGTGATGTTTCATTTTACAGTAAACATTACCATGTCAACTCACGTAGTCCCCAATCGATGTTACAATGTTGAATTGAAATCTTATTTCATATTTTGATACTGACACGCCTTTTGATTTCATTTAGTGTCCGACCGAAACTGGCTTTTACGACCGACACCGAATTTCGGCAACGGTCTCAGTTTCGGCCGAAACCGAAACCGAAACTTCCCTATAAAGATCATTTTTCGAGGAAAAAATGAAGAAAAGGTTATTATAATCAGTCAGTCGTTATTTTTTTATTTCACACCCTAATTTTTTATCACATGGCTATGCAGTCTTCGGCATAGGTACTTAATATTTAAGTAAGAAACAAAAAACAAAACAAAATAAATCTCTTTTATCTTGACTCAACGCACCGAACATGACCGATCGCAGCGCGAGAACTCCTGAATGCAGTTTCAGTTTCGGCAAGTTTGCCGCCGAAACCGAAACTTAACCGAAACTCGTTTTTTTGCCGAAACTCGACCGAAACCGAACATTCGGTCGGACACTAATTTCATTTCGTTAGTGCTCGTTTTTTACTCTGTATTACAGGTTTTACCTAAAACAGACACCAGTCTCTATGTAGTGATAATTTGACTCTGTGTACCTACTGTTTATGATGAAGAGAGAAATAAATTAATAGTAATATTATTATTATATTTGAAAGTGTGGTAAAAGGTTCTTACGCCCTCGCACGTGTTGTTTATTTCGTATTGTTGAATGTTTAGATTCTTAGAAAAGACACGGAAAATAGAAAGATTACTATTTCGTATTCTGATAGATGATACACATCATTAACAATTTCTTTCTCTTATAGCAATTCATTTGGGGTTGGCGCAGCATGTCTTCTTCTTCCATACCTACTTCTCTATTACTATTACTCTCAAAACAGCAGATCGCCCATATGTTACTATCCTTAGACGCTTCGTTTGCTTCTCCACGTTCATTCATCAGCATACGTAGCAAGACCTCTGTAGAAACGGGTTATGTCGTTGGAACAATCGACAAAATGACAGATAGGATTAGGCCAAATAGGATAACAAATAGTCTAATTGTCATTACACTGATTTTATTTTCCTTGTGAGTAAACTAATATTTGATTATACGATTTGCTTAAAGTCTTTTTTAAAGTTATAGTTAGGTGGCGTTATTCATAAAAACATTTAACGTCTACATATATAAAAATGACTATGTCCCAAGTGACATTTAGATATTTTGATTATTTAACATTGTGCGAAAATGGTATTTTGCGATAAGGCATTTTGCGAAAATGACATTGTGTGAAAATGGCATTTTGCTAATGTGACGTTTTGCGATGTGGCGTTTTCGGAATATGACAATTTGAGAATGTGACATTTTACGAAATTTCAAAATGTCATTTTGCGAATGTGTCATTTTGCGTCAATATGTCATTTTGCGAATGTGGCATTGTGCGCCTAATCCGACAGATAGTCATTGTCTATCTGTTATTATGACGACTCTTCCGTAGACTAAACTCGTTTCTACAGTGGTCATGCTTCGCGTGCTGGTCATACACGCACGCCGGTTGCTAGTACTACGCATCTGACTTTTCCGAAAAACATCAGCATCATAAGGTCAGTCTATGTCCTTCTTAGGACGTGATAGTGGCATGTCGATTGTCGTCATAAAAGAACAGTAGCGTGTTTTATTAGCACGTGTAGATAATATTGTTTTTAGTGTGGGAGGTGTGGCCATAAAATAAAATGAGTACCAGGTACTAAATTACCTTCGTATTTATATCATGTCATTTATCAAATAATTGTTGTAACTTTTACGTCCCATAAACTTTTTGACATCTTCATGTTATGCTTTTGGATACATTTTAGGTAATTCTTGAATTAGAACCAGTCTAACCGAAAATTACGCTCAAGAAACTATGAAAGCAGCTTTTAATCTTCATTTTACTTCCAGACATTAAATAGGGGATCGGACTGGGTAAGAAAAACGACATTCTATTTTGTCCGTCAGACAGGTAATACAAAAATATTAGACACGTATTTTTTGTTTTATCAAAATATCAAAAAATTACTTAGTTAGAACTCATTAAAGTTGGAGAGTGGGGGCTTACTACGTCACAAGTAGGTATAAAACTTACCTACATGTGACGTCATGCGCCATTTCAACTCAATATATCTCCGTAATTTTATGACCGCGTGAAAAAAGAAAAAATACGTGTCCAATACTTTTCAATAAACTACCCGACGGACAAAGAAAAAAAAATAGGATTATCCCCTATTATAAATTATATTTGCGACGTTTAATCATACTGTGGACCTGAAGGCTGGCTCTTTATTTGGGCAAAGAATTAGCATTGCCATTCAACGTGGCAATGCTCAATGCTGCCAGTTTTCTGGGCACGTTTCCGGATGACAGCAGTGTGGAGGAGTACTTATTTTGTCGCCTAAGCGTCCTGTTCTTTTAAATTAAATTAAAATTCATTTATTTCAGACAATAGTAATCCATTTAAATTAGTTTATATTTTGTTAGTTAGTTTATGTAAATATTTAGTATTAGAAAATGATGAATATAAGAATGTTTGTAAATTTTAACATACTGTTAGATAACCTTAATAAAGGGTGTAAAACACCTCTTAACGAAGCCGAAAGGCACTGGTTCTCTCTGTCATTGCGATCATTTTTTTGTTCTACACCATACCTGGGAACCTTCTAGTTACGGAGATATTAGGGGTCAAAGTTCCAACTTTTTAGCAAGTATTTTTTTAAATACAAGTTTTTATTGTAAAATTTTTACTTTAAACACCTCCACGACCCCCGTACTATTCAATCCGTCCATCAGCACAATGTTTTGAGTGCGTTACCTTGAGTTCTACCACAAAACATGATTTTACACCCCCAAAAAAAAAGTCGTTTCCCAGCAATAATTTTTGCGTAAAGTTACTTAGTTTCATGTACAGAATGCTTAGTTGACGGCTTCGTGATGAGGTGATTTACACCGTGTATACAGGGTGAAATCGACATCGACGCACAATTGAAAACCATGTTATCAGTACATTATTCCGATTGACATTTTTCTTCGGCAATTATAATAAATTCTGCTTTTCCATTCACTTAGACCGTATAGGTATTGCGCTTTTGTATGAAATAACCTGTTTTTAAGGTTGCGTACCCAAAGGGTCAAACGGGACCCTATTACTGAGACTTCGCTGTCCGTCCGTCTGCCCGTCTGTCACTAGGCTGTATCTCATGAACCGTGATAGTTAGCCAGTTGAAATGTCTACAGATTATGTATTTCTGTTGCCGCAAACAACAAATACTAAAAACATACATAAAAGTGAATTTTTGCTCGTTTTTTATTAATAATGGTACTGAACCAGTCGTGGGCGAGTCCGAGTCGCACTTGGCCGCTTTTTTTTTCATTAAATTGCTGATGAAAAATTTCTATGTGAGAGTAAAGATTTACACGTGGGAACCGTTTTAGCGTCGGTATACCTTTCACCCTATATAATATTCTAATTATTTCAACATCCTGGATTCTTTCTAGAATCGACCTTTTTGTTAGCTCTTAACTTGCCCGTATTTCTACATCGTTCTCACATATTTGTAATTCTTAACATGAATTATGTAACCAAGATTTTGTAACATATTTTGATTTAAAAGAGTGTCCATGGAGTTTCTTGCCCATTCTTCTCCATAGAGATCTACGCTACGGAATGGGCAACTACAATACTTTCACAAGTTATTATGCTTTGTGACTGGGACTGTAGCATGGCGTTTTATTTTGTTTTTTGACTTTCAAAAGTGCCTGTAATGGTCCAATTGAAATAAATGCTTTGACTTTGAGTTCGGATAACTGTCAGCCTCTATCTGCAAGTAAGAGTAATTAATTCTAGAAATTTTGATTTTATATTAATAACAAACACAAGGTTTCTTATAATAGCAAAAGTCCCAGGCAAAGTACTGTAAAATTCTCTCAGCAATCCTGTCAAAAGTTACTCTTATTTACACTTTATAGGTGAGCAAAGTACTAGCTTTTTGAAAGCTAAAGCTTTTTACCTAAGTGTTTTTAACTGGAGCAGAAGATTTCAAGATGTAAAGTTTTCTTTTTTCATAAAATATGTATATACTGAAATTGGGGCAAGCTAGAGTTATAGCAGTTAAAGGAATGTTTATGTTCGTGGTTTTAAAATAAATGTGTCGGGATGCCAAAGCAAAAATTTTCCCTCATAATGATGTTAATATCTCGGATGCAGATTTCGGGAGTTAATTGGTCTAGTTACGTCAATCAGTGGACTAATTGCATTGTTACATGCCTGGTCGGTGAATTGTATTTGTGTTCATGCTTGCTTTGTTTTCATGGAGGATAAAGCAAATTAATAGGTAGGGAGGTACATTCCCGATTTATGCGATCGATATTTTCAATAACCTTAGTAAACAAACTCATTTTCCTATAGTTGGGTAGTAACTACAAAAGACGTGCTACGATTCTTACTGATTTCTTTTGTTTGATCCACAAACAGATTTGGCTCTTTTTGGGTTATTCCCATGCGCTCCAAAACTACTGTTATTCAAACAATCTTTTCCATAAATTGATAAGAAAAAAGTTTTAGCTAATTCGATAGCCGATCGCATAGTTGCGCCTATTGATTTAGCAATAACAACAAAATGGCGCATGTTTATGTAAAAGAAAGCTTATGTTTGTGTATTCCTGCAAATAACTATTTCTAAGAGTTCATCCTGTGTGAAAATTGAAGTGAAATCATATTCTTTAAATACAGGATTTTTTCCAAGAAACTTTTGTAAAATAAACAAAGGTTAGATAAAAAAACTAGAAGTAACAATGAATTTGCACATTCACCCGCAACATTAAGCTCACTTAGGTTTAGAAAAACAGGCATTTTCTTATCCTGCCTAGATTGCTGTCCTGGGATTTGTACCTTAACCATTCTATCTTTTTGCTACTGAGCCAAGAACCACGTCCCAATGGGCGCATAATCCAGTCTGCTAAAGTAAATAAATATTGATAAATTAAATAACAAACACTTCTATCCTTGTTTCTTTTATTAATCACTCTTATTTACTTTAGTGGAAATATATTACCTTGTCTTCGTATATAACTTTGTATTTGGCATGTTTCAAACAATAAGCCGTGAAGAAAAAGTAAATATATACAGTCTGATTTTATTTATGACTTCTTAGCATTCTCAATATGTACCCAATAAAAGATTTTCCCTAAAAAAGACATTATACATAGTTGTTATGCCGATTTGGGAGCATTGTTAATATTCAAAAGAGCGGAAAAAATATGGATGGCCTTCGAGTCCTTCGATATTCGAAAAGCTTTGTTAAATTCCGAACCATTGGCCAATCAGATTGCTGGAAACCCGAATCTCTAATTGAAACTACCGAAAAGGTTGTATATGAATATCTGATAGCTGTATCAAACCTATTTGAATTCCGTAGAGTGTAGATTTTCCCAATACGAAGAAAACATATCCATATTTTTCTTTGATATGGCACAAATTCTATTGAGCTCTAGGTAGCAAATAGGTAATATGTTTCTATTTAGAGTAATACGCTCGATGTTCAACAAATAAGGGTATTTTTCTATGATTCGGAATAGGGACGGGCAGAGATAGTATTGTTATTGTAAGTGTGTAAGTAGTAAAAAGAATATAATATTTGTTAAACCTGTTTATAAAGTACTAACTTAATTAGGTCATCAGTTCCACAGGGACCTATTTGTATAGTAATAGATAGGTATAGTCGACGTCATAATACATAACTTTGACAGCTTAAGTTTGAATATCACTAACACGTCAGACAATCACAAGGTCTATTTGTAAATTTGTTAGTTTCAATAGTAACGAAGTTTTCTAAAAAGGTCTTATATGCAACGAGATCGATTATACAAAAACCTTGTTGTATAATCGATCTCGTTTCATATTTTCGATTAAAAATTACTCGTACAAAGTTAAAATGTAAAAGCGGTCTAGTATTTAAAAATGAACTACTGAGCATTTCAATTTTAATGAGTTTTCCATGTTTTCATATATCAGTTCTCTTATAAAGCGTAATAACATTGATGATTCAACAGTCGTGTCGCGGATGTAACGTAAAACATTTTATTACGTTTCTTGTGAATGAATCTAATAAATAACGCTCTTTTTATTTTATTCTTTACGACACGGTTCTGTAGTATTAGCGTTGTATTCCACATGGTTGCAATAAAAATCTAATTTGTTTACATGACTAAGGGCGGAATTCACCAATAAAACTGAACGCGATCAGCACATCTAAACCGCGATCAAGAGCTGTCATTTTCTTTAACTATTTCGAAATGCAGTTATATATGCTGATCTCGATCATTTGAAATGGTGCATTCGGCCCTTACAGAATTACCTTGTTTTTCCAAGTAGTATTAAGATTTTTTGAACTCTAAAGTATAGTTACAGCACGGATGACAACATTTGTGTCACTTGTTTAATCTAGTCTATTTGCAATATCTTTTTTTTTTTTGTACAGACTCTTTTTCTTATTTACCGATTGTTTGTAAATGTATGGACATTGTAGGCCTTATAGATTCCTAGATCCTTGGTAACTTTTTATCTTGTTCTACGTTTTGTAGTAAGCAACGACTTATTGTCGGGCCTACGATGTCCACTCATACTTAAGTGCCAATGCTGTAACATAGAAAAATTGTAAAGCCAAATGATTTTAAAAGAGTAACCATGGAGTTTCTTGCCGGTTCTTCTCCATAGGAAACGACCAACCCGAACCGAGCACCTTTTTGTCGACGTTTTACAAGTGCCCATGTAGGCCTATGTGAAATAAAAATATTTTGATTTTTGATTTTGATTTTGAGTTCGTCGTTGTTTTGCGTTGAAAAGTAGTTCATACGTAAACTTAAATATTAGAATCTATTTGCATTTATGTTTAAGCTTTGTTTGGCTTGGCCATTAAATATCCATTTTGTTAGTACCTAGTTCTAAAACTTTTCTGTAGGCTATAAAAGCTTAGAGGAAAATGTAGCTACTTTACATAATATTCAATTCTAATGAACCATAAACCTAGGTACTCATTAATTTGCGAACTCTGTAAACTCATTTAAATAACAGAGTTACAAACAAAGCATCTGTTACACGTGGAGTAGCTTATCGCATACTGACTGACCATTCCTATATACATAACTATATACCTATATTGTATTTTGTGCTCTGTCCAACAAGCAAAAGCTTCGTCATATAAAATATTTGATGATATTATACTATCCGGACGTATCTTCGTTCTCAACCTATATAAAGTTGTTTGTTCTTTTGCGAATGGTTACATTCGCACAAGAACAATATATAAGTTGAGAACGAGGCAGATATTTTTTTTGCTGCAAAAAATTTTTAATGATGAGAAACATGTTCAGTTTGATGGTCTGTAGCACACCCTTAAGGATGTATATACCCTTTCCGTTACACCCTGTATATCAGTATCTGTAAATACAAAAAGCTTTGAAAGCTATTGCAAGGTCTTCTGGGTTTCACCAACTTTACTCGTCATTGTTGAGACTCGTTGGTATAAAAAAGCCTCGTTACGAGCCAATATCATATAAAAGATTTCGTCGACTAGAACGTTGCATTTATCTTGTTCAATTTACCTCTGGAAATCGGACTAACGATTGAGTATCGGAAATGCAATTTCGAATACGATTTACTACTCGAGAGCGGTAGAACTTATAGAAACTTTTATAATCATCTGCCTAGCCTTTTCCAAACTATGTTGGGGTCAGTTTCCAGTCTTACCGCATGTAGCTGACTACCAGTATTTTACATCGAGCGACTGCCTATCTGACCTCTAGTCCAACCCAGTGAGTACTGGGTAATACGATATGACTTTCGGGCCACTGACTACTTAACGACTGTCAAGGACCTACAATTGACAGCCGAGACCAACGGCTTAACGTGCTTTCCGAAGCCCGGGGGAACTCGGTATGTGGTGGGTATCCTACTTATAGAAACTTTCATAGTAATACAAGTTATGTCAATGTTCCACAACAATGATGACGCTGACAGCTCTTGAACGCGAGTTAGGTCTGTTAAATGATAAATGATGTTTATTTTGCAAATAGGTTTTTACAAACACTTTTACACGTCATTTTTTTTTAAAACTAGATGGGGCCGGTGTTTCGTACCTGACTACTCTGAGAAGAAACAGCCGAAACAAACTCAGAGGTTCTCTGTTAACTTGTTGCTCTTTTAAAGTCCAGACATTGCTCAATTTACATGAGGACTATGCAGATTAGTGTCTGAGATGGTCTTTTGAAGAAAGAACCACACAGATTTGAGTGGACCTGTCCAGTCAGTGCAAACATTTGTCAGTTATCGTGTAGCTCGACTTATAACTCAAGTTGATGGAGTATGTTGATGGAGTTCAGCTTCATTGATGTTTGCTTTAAGAACAAATGTTTCTGTAATAGAATCTGGCTTTACGGAGTAAAAACCACAACGTATCATCACCTAGTTCCCTCAAAGCGTCTCACGAGTTGCATTGAAAACAGAAACACTTTTTTCTATGTAAAATACATTATTGTTTCTTGATACATAAATCATTAGGTATGTATAGAAGACTTTTATTATGAGTACAATGAACCTATAGTGTATTAGTGACCTAGTTGATAGTTATGTTTATAAAGTGTGAAGTGGGGTGATGCATAACCAACTACTCGACACGTTCGTGTACGCCGACGAAGTTTGATAACACGGAAATGTTGTGATTTTGTTGGTGTGTGTTTGCTATTATAGATAGACAACGTGTGAAACAATTGGCTTAGTAGAACAGTTAGTTTATAGAATGTTGATTCGGAAATCTGCGACAGAAATAAGGTTGGAATCTATACTAAATATTATAAAGCTGAAGTTTGTTTGTTTGGTTGAACCGCTAATCTCGGGATAGCTCATTTATCGAGGAAAGCTATAGGCTATTATAACATCACGCTGCACCCAATAGGAGAGGACCATCAAATAAAAATGGGGAAAATGTGACGCAGGCGAAGTTGCGCGGGTCACCTAGTAGAAAATACATTTAAAAGCAATTTTTTAGTCTGTACTATTGTATAAGGTAAGTCTTACACTTTCCAAGATTATGGTTTTCACATACATTAAGAAACTTATCAATTCTCGGCGATTAACCGAACGTTGCAACTACAATAGAGCGCTTTCATTTAGGTTTCGCTTATTGTTAGTCATCAGATGCCCAGCCTTTTGCCAACTATGTGTTGGTCGGCTTGCAGTCTAACCGGATCTAAGCAAGATCCGTTTCAGACCATAACTCGGCATCATCCGGTACCGTGATCTAAGTTTCATGAAGATGTCATAGTCTATTCCGGAAAACAAATCTTGTTAAAACAACGACGTTAAAAAATTAGCATTGTTGGAATGCCTGATTAGATTCCTACAAACATTTTCAAAATTGGGAAGCTTTTTCATTTCAAGAAGAAAAAATAACGATTTTGATAATTCAAAGTTCCATTATATCTCTAGTATGTTCCAATTGGACGCATTTTAAATACTTCACATTTTATATCACCATGGCCATGCCAAGCGGTGGTCCTCTGTTCCCACTCACGAGACGAGTCATCATCTGCCTAGCCTTTTCCCAAAGTATCTTGGGGTCGGCTTCCAGTCTAACCAGATGCAGCTGAGTACCAGTATTTTACATGAAGCGACTGCCTATCTGACCTCCACAACCCAGTACCTGGGTAATACGATACCCCTTCGTAAGACTGGATGTCAGACTTTTTGGCTTCTGACTACTCGGGACACGGGACGAGTAATGTTTTTAAAACTTAGTCTCACAAAATATGTTCGGTAGCAACGGAGTTTGGAAAAGGGCCCGGTTAATGGTAGTTAGACTGTCAGACGCAATAAGTTTACGCTGTCAGAGGCAGTGCTGTGGCCCATAGATACTTCGCAAATCTGTGTATCTTATGGAGCCTACACACCAAAGTCGATGGGCATGTCAGCAACACACATGATTTGCCCTGCGTAGTGTAGTACGGATACGGAACTAGATCTCAAAATCAGTGATCTTTGGCGTAATTATGACATTAAAGTATACGTATGCTTACGCTAAATTTCCCCTAGAGGCACTTATTAGATCCTCAGAACTGCGGAAAAATTGAGAAATCAAAATCTAAAGTCATAAATTCAAATTAGGCGGATAATCAGCACTTTTTGAACGTAAAAGTTTACAAGAAAAAATCCCCCAAAACGTCCGCCCTTCGCCAGAAGAAGCGGTATGTACCTAGGTATAACAGGTATCACGGCTGGATACTATAATAATAATAATAATATCATTTATTTCAGGCAACTAGGGCCCATAAAACACAATACATATATAAGTATAAAAAACAATAACTATAAACTAATAAATACTTTATACAAAAATAACAACTACTGCACACGAAGTGACGGCGTCGTGTTACGCTGCGAGGTGTCACGTAGCTGGCCGCGAAAACGCCGATACAGCACACCTT
This sequence comes from Cerastis leucographa, assembly GCA_963082945.1. Lineage (NCBI taxonomy): Eukaryota > Metazoa > Arthropoda > Insecta > Lepidoptera > Noctuidae > Cerastis > Cerastis leucographa. The sequence goes on from OY720359.1 coordinate 6,071,041, forward strand.
TCGGCCAAAACTCTTCCTTGGAAGGTCACCAAATGATGAGTCGGAACGCGCACCACAAACGACTTGAAATTGGTGTTATGGCGCGCCTCCAGCTTTTCCACCCTCAAGGTCCTGTTGGTCTTCACCCGTATGTACTCTACGATGTCCTCAGTCTTCGTAGAGTGGTGCAAACGGGACACGTACAGCTGCGTCGTCGGTACTGCAGGACGTAGCAGCATGTTAGATCCTGCTGGCGCCGTCCCACACTGATTGCGATACGTAGGCTTCCTCTTCTTTCTCTCCACCTTGATGAAGCCGTCCCCATCGCATGTGTTCTTCGTTGGAACCTGCTGTTCGTGGTCCATCACAACGCCCTTAGTCGCGCTCGTTGCTGAGCGACTCTGCTTTCCCCCTTTTGATTTTTCTGCTTGTCGTTTTGTTTGCGACACAGCAGGTTTCGTCTTGGCGACAATTGCAGAATAGGCACATTTGGGGGTCGATGTACCTATAACACGCGTCGCCTCCCCGGATGGTACGACGCGATCAGCGGAACACAATGCAACGCTCGCATTCTTGACAGCCGATGACTATGATAAACGTGCATGCACAACCACCATTGCCCACAAAAATAAATAAACGACCGTATGAATGCACCTTTGTGTAGCACCCTGTAACAAGCAGAAACAAGTTCTTAACTTTTTACCCTTTTATTTATCTCCCAGAGAGTGTAATTATGAAAGCTTTCATAGTATTATAAAGACTGTAAATGTTTACTGTTTTCCTACAGCATGCAACTCTCATGTACCACAAAGAGAATGCAGCAAAATTGTTTGTTTGCTTTGATATATGTGTGTAAGCCCAGCCATAAATCGTTTAGAGATTTCAAACATGCTTTAGTAGAACATGAAAATATGCGAATGCGAGCTTGTGTCTTATTTATTTTTTGGAACATTAGACATGCAATGTTATATGTACTTACTTTTAGATAAGTGGGAATGTTTGCGCTGTTATTTAAAGAAAGTTTTATTCTCCATGTTTTTATTGAGTGTAGTTAATTATTCAGAAGCTTCTGGAATAGTATAGAATAAAACTTTAATGTAGCCAAAAATTGAACATAACGGTTTTACAATGGTGTTCTTATCACTGATAGCGATATGATCCAGACAACCTTTGGAGGGACATTACGAACATAAAATAAAAAGAGGGTAGTCAGTGATGTACTACACATTTTTTTTTAAGTATATACGTAGATAGATTTATGTGAAAAGTGTTCCTAATCCTTCTTATTTAAAAGCATACTGAAAAAATACCGATAATTTGAAAGCCTACTGTAGTAGTTCTCGTCTCAAGTCTTGGGCGAATTTTACCTGTTGAACTGAACGCCTTCACCGATCAGTACATCTAAACTACATTAAAGAGCTGTCAGAGTGTCATCACTGAAAGGAGATTTTGGCGGCTCTTGAACGTCGTTTGGATGAGCTAATCGCGTTCAGTGTCACTAGTGAAATTCGACCTGAAATAGCACTATACCCTCGTTTCAAACGCTATTCGTTTCAGTTAGCGAGTGTATTCGGATATAAATTCACTTCTACTGCAACAATTATATGTATAGGTACTGGCGCCAGCCAATAGTAATACATTACCGTGAAAGTATACAACCCTATGTCGTCACGGCTAACTACGAATTAGGACGGCATGTAGGACAATATTCGCGTGACCCGGTTTGCGCGGCAAGTATTTGAAAAAGGAATATAATGTAGCTAGGCTCTATGGTTTTGTACTCCTGAGGAATTCGTTTTTCTTCCCTTCCGTGACGGGCGAAGGAAACCGGTGACGTTTCGTGCTGACAGGAGAAATGCGTGGCATTTTATGCAGGTTATGCCAATAATATTTCGATAATTTTCTTAAGCAGCCTGAATACCTCATTTGTTTCGTAAATATACCAGGAACCTATACGGTGGTTTTATTTTATTCAAAATACTAGCCATAATCTTTCAGAGCTTCTAAAAATGAATCATTTCTCATCATATTTAGTGCTTTTTCAGTACCCACTGTTAATATTTTCTTAGAAAAAAGCTTTCAAATTAATTCCAACATAATGTCGATTTGACGACTTGCGATGACTCAAAACTTTTGTACCTTACAAATAAAACCATACTTACGAAAATAAACGCCATATTTCAAGCTTCATTCCACGTTAATAAATACTTATTCCATTGGATTTCTCAAATCAATGTGAAGGAGGAAAATATATTTTTCTTAGTAATAACTTCTGATAAGCGTGTACGAGTACTTCGGAGAAACTGAAAAAGACTAGGTGTGAAAAATAATAGTTCCCTTATCTGACATAAAAAGTTGATACAACAATATTTTATTTATGTGTTCTGTTTATAACGTTTGTTATTCTCAATTAGACCTGTTTAAATGAGTTTCGGCCTTTTCCGAAACCGGGACCTGCTGGCCCCATGACGTCTTAAAGCAATTTTGTTTTACTCTTATTCCAGGGTGCGAAAGAGACGGAGCTATACAGGTTGTCTAGCGCCATCTCTTTCCCACACTGGAAAAATAGTAAAACAATGTTTTAGGACGTCATAGTAGGCCACCTGGGCCGAAAGTTGGGCATCGACTGAAAATCCTGTTCCGTTTAGACACTATTCCAAATTCTAAGTCCGTTACAACGCTCACAACATAAAATTACATTAAATACAGTAGAATAAAATCACTTTTATATATTACTATGATCGCACACCTTGTGTATACACGGGGGCACATCAACCTATACATTTCCATTATAACATGGCCTTGTTTTTTATAGATTTTCCGAACAATGAGAGACCCGCATAAACTGGCTTTGTGTAGCTTGATTGGTCGGCGTGTATAATGTATACCTTTCTATTATTCCTAAACTTATAAAAAAAATACTGCGGAATAAACGGTTCCATTTTCCTTCTTTCCTGTCCTCGTTATTGATTTATAAGTCTGTTAAATGTCCTTTGTCGTTCGTGGTTTCAGTGAGCTGAGCTTAGTTTTACTGCGTTTGTTTATTTGTTCTTTTATGAGGAGACGGTATAATTAAGCATTAAATCCTTTTGGCATTACAGTCTGCTATGCTGCACGAACGTTGTTAAAGACTCCGGCTAAGACCACCTGTTTTCTTTAATTCGTTTGGAGCCATTTTCTTAGTAGATGAATGCCATAGTCGACCAGAACCACAAACCGTAGCGGTAAAGCTGCTCAATCTTTTTTAACACGCTTGTTAAACGTTGCTATGAAAATGCTTCTCTAAATGGAATAAACATTGGGAACTATATTTTCTATCACCAAAATTTATATTTGTCATCAAGTTGTATCACCTAATAAATAGATCTATCGCCACGAAATATTTTCGTTCTCAGATAAACAAAAATTGTTCCCAGGTATGAATTATCAGTAAAATAAGAGATCGATAACCAATAAAATTATATTGCATTACATGAATATAAACTTCGTTCTTATAATAACAGTTTTGTTACTTAAATAATAGCTCTGTGCTCAGAATGGTAGATCTGTCACCAAATAAATATATCAGTTCCTTAGAGACATAGGGCACATCAACTCGGACAGGTTAGGTTCGAAGGGGATGGCGGGGTCTTGTGAGCGAGCGGAGCGAGCGAACTAAGACCCCGACATCCCCTTCGTGTTAGGTTACTTTAAACCCTGCAGAGAGAAATAGGAGCCACGCGTAGCGGGGCTCCGTCGACTACTATTTGAACTTAATGCAATTTTCTAGTAACATAATATGATTTATTGGTGATCTCTTTAAATTAGTTTGCTTAAATACTTATTAGGACACACCTATTATAATACATACAAAAACATTTATTTGGTACTAGACCTTATATCTCAGGATTTTAGGTGATTTATTGTGGAACTGATTTTGCATTGTTTGGTGACTACATTTTGGTGACAGATCTACTATTTTGAGGACAAACCCTATTATTTAAGAAACACAAAACTAATTAAATTGGTGATAGCTTAAATGATACCCATAAACATTTTCACAGATTTACCTGAAAATTCTGTGATGAGGCAAAATTCCGCTATGTCTATAGTTCCGCCTCTATAACCAGTGCGTTCTACCCACAATGTCTTACCGTGCTGAAACATGGACGCTCATAAAGGAGCCTGTTGAAACCCGAAGACGTACAAAGGTTTTCGATATAGGAAATCGCGTTACGGTACTCAAATGGACTTGGGCGGGACACAACGAGCAAAAGAAATGTAAGTCGTCCGGCGGCGAGATGAGCAAACGACGTAGTTGCCATCGGGGAGAAACCTGGGCACCTGGGTGAGGCTGGCACAGGACCGTGGGCACAAGAAAAGGGAGGCATGATGATGAACCAGTCTGTCATAGAGATTCGGCGACTTTGCCCTTAATCAAAAGTTTGGTGGAATTGTACCTTAAACAACAGTTGCGAGTAGTTGCAGCAACATTAGTTTGCATTGCTGAAATCCTTCACACAAAATCTACGTATAATGTTTACCGCAACACAAAAACATGTAGCGGAAACAATTGTGTGCAACATTATCTTTTTGCCACGATTAAGGTTTCGAGTAAGAATGTGACTTCAATTAAATCTCGGTAAAAACAATGACATCATAGTAAAAGAACAGATATATGATATGTAAGGTCAAACGTTAAGTGGACCATTCATACTAAAATAAGTACATATCAGGTCTCATCTAATGGACCGCCCAAGATAAGCTGGCAGGTCTAATAATGATAGACAGAGCTCTTAATACATATTACAGCGATCTTCCAATCTCGGATAATACGGGTAATAAAGTACGGTTCAATAGAAATGAGTCCAATAGATATTAGGCTCGGTCATCCATAAAGGCAGCGTCTTGTTATCAACCAATAAAGAATCTTAGACAAGTCAAGAATTCACTGAACATAAATCTATTATCACATTTCTTCGTTACTATAGACAAAGCATTCGTATATGACACAAGATGTACGCTATTTGTTTGTAGCATTTATTGATTAAACAATAATTGTTTTGAGTACGAAATGTCGAATGATTCCAAGACGTTCAAGAGCTATTATTCTGATTAAAGGTATAATCGCTTTTCACCAGTGTTCAGGATTTATTTATTTGATTCCTAAATCATCCGCTCTTGACAGAATGGTGTCGGGTTGAAGCCAAGTACGTACTTCGTGTGAATTCGCAGCCGGCCGTTTGTAAAGCTTCGTAAGGTTTTCCATTATTTATATTGTGCACCTTCTAGTTCATATTTTGCTCTTAATCCTTGACTAATTGTATACTTAAGTAACTTCTTGGAAACCAGCTGTTTTCGCTATTTACTGTTGGGTATCACTTTTGCATAGGCTCAACAATAATATAATAGTAAAGGTATTGACAGCAGCGTCATAGTGGGAAAAACGTAGACAAAATTGCACTTAAGCAATTTTTGGTATTTCAGACTACCTATAGCATAAAAATATGCAGCTTTGTTAATTTTATGCGAAAACTGAAAATTTGCTTTAAGCACGCGTTTTCGTGCCGCTTCACGATCTGGCGCGAACGCTCGGATTCGATTTCGATTCGATAAGTCGTGTCTGTCTATCTTGTTTTGTCATTACGAAAGCGAGCGAGATAGACATACGACTTTCCGAATCGAAATCGAATCCGAGCGTTTGTGAATACGGGGGCTGATCGACTATGAAACGAATAATTCGAAATCGACTACCTACCTCAAAGGATTAATCAAACTTTTTTATTTCATTCTGCAATCGCAATATTGCTGAGAGAAGTTTTCCAATTTCAGCATGCCTAACCCGTACGATGCATTTCATAAAAAAACGGGCCAAGTGCGAGTCTTACTCGCACACAGGGTTCCATAGCCCCAAACAATATAATTATAACAATGTTTTGAACGGTCATTCATTAGTAAACCTTCACTCAACCGCAAAACTAAATTTGCTTTTCATAGTAAGTTAAAGAAAAACAAAGTTACTGCTGCAGTTTGGTGAAAAAGTCCCATATCTCAAAAACTACATTTCAAATCTTATTCAAACCAATTTTCGTTGAAAGTTTTTTTTACGTTCTACATCCCCATATTTTTCAGCTGTGTAGTCCTAATAGTTTCGGAATAAAGTGGCTGTGATACGGACGGACAGACAGACAGACATGACGAATCTATAAGGGTTCCGTTTTTAGCCATTCGGCTACGGAACCCTAAAAATACATCCATTCTGTTCAGTCTGGTAGTAGGTAGCTATACTACGGGTCCCCGGTACACAGAACACGTCCCTTAGCAGTTGGGATAATGGAATTTATTAGAAAAATACTTGCTTTAAATATTTCTTGCGATTTTAAAAGAGATGCTTTTAGTAAAAGTGAATTTGAAGGGATTAAAAAAATATTTCGTTTACTCTGGTATGCCACGTCAGCGCATAAACTTATAGTAAATCTACCATGTCCATAATTATCTTCCTTTTCGAGCCGATGGTAGTTTTTAGATGGGGGGAGTCCAATAGGTAGCCACGTGAATATTGCATGCGTTTTTAACCACATTTATGCAGTGGCCATTGTGATATTTTCATACAAAATTCTGTACACATTGGACAGAAGGTATTCGGTAACACAAAGAATTTTTCGTGTGGCTGAAAAACTGTGGGTGTGGACTATACATGTGTACACGTATTTTATTTTGGACGCAAACCAAATCGACTACAGCCTTCGACATTTCGCACGTGATTGGACGTCGTTCAACCACGCTAGGGCTTTATAGGAAATTACCCGTTGGCTTTACCGGCTTTGTCTGCAAATGTATAGGATTATAAACACGGTACAACATTCTAAGAGCTTTCAAAAATAAGATACCTTTTTGTTCAGTAATACCCTGTTTTTTAGGCAAAGATTACCTAAAAACATCCCAAATAAGTTATTTATATTTATAAACGTTAAATATTTAAAGCCGATTAGCATAATACTTTAATAAAAAGTATGTGAACCTTTTGAGAAAATTCATGGCCGTGAAGGCACCCAAAATATTTTGGTAAATACGCACCATTAATTATTCACGCTTCGATAGCAATCTACTGCGGTCGAATCTGGAAAACATTTCGGAAACGTCGAGATAAATATTATATCTTTGTTCGAATCACCGCAAAGGTATGCATTCCTATCTGCTCTATCGTTTTCTGTTTATCGCATGAACTGATATTGCCTTTCATGTATTCCCTAACGTGATTTGAGTACCATCTCTATAAATTGTAACACAAACACACAGAATTTAGGTCTTCAATTTTACATAATGGAAGTGTTTGTCTACAAAATACAATGCGGCGTGCGTTACCTACTTACAACAACAATGGCTCCGACAGCCATATCGCGCGAAACGACACACGAATCGACGCTTGCGCACAGTCAGTGAACCTCCGTAGAACAATACACACGTGCGGGTCAACAGCTTCCTCTTCCGTCCAAACTCGTTGACCGTGATTAACATTATGTACTTTATAAGTAGGTATAGTAAAATTATAACTGTATGTAATATGTGATTTTCTATTTGTTGCAGGAAGCGTCGCAAAACCTAGAACTCGCCGACCCCTTGAAGCACCACACCCTAAGACTGAAAGCTCACTGCCGTCTTCCAAAGTATCTCCTAAAACTACTTTAAATTTATCTTTTGGAATCAAATCGACTTCGCTTAAGTCTTCACCCTCAAATTCCACTCCTCAAAAGACTTATGACAGGCGTCGAAGCCCCGAATCAGGTTCCAAACCTAGTTGCATACCTCTTTCCAAGAAATCCGCTGATAGAAATTTACGGACATCTACATCACCGGTTAAGCAGGACTTAACTCGAGATACTATATCTAGCAGATCCAAGGCTGAAATTCCTAGAAGTAGAACAACTCGAAAAAGTCCAGAAAAAGCCAAGAGTGACACGGAAAACAATCGTATCGATCGAAGACATCGAGCTCAAAAAGATAGTGAAAGTCTTAGCGAAAAATATCATTATTCAAAGAAAAGACTGACTAGTTTAGAAAATAATTCTCCAAGAAAATCGAATGAAACTAAACACGTTTCGCCTAAAAATCTTTTGAATGGTACTTCCCGAGCTAATCAAGAACCAAATGTTAATGCTTGTGGACTAGAAAATTCTAAAGGAACGAAGATGTCGACGCTTCACGAAGTTAGACCGCATAGTTCTAGACTTTCCCAGGAGATGGACAGCTTAGCTGCGTTGACTAAACAGACATTAGATAGGGTTAACAAATTGTCGAATAACTTAACTAGTAATAAGATAAATTTAGACACATCTGAGCCTCGTTTTGACTCCATATTCGCTCCAAAATCTGAACTAAAACACAGCAATCACGCATACAATTATGGATTAATAAATGAAAGGCCGGTGCATAACAGAGGAGTAACAGAGAGGTTAAGAGATATAGACACGGCAGCTCAGAGACTGATTGATTTTGAAAAGCAAAGTGCAATGTTTTCTGATCTCAATAACGATACGTCTAGTCAAAGTCGCCGTCTTGATACTTCGTCAACGTCCTGTAGTCATACGCCCGTGTCCATCTTAAAACGAAAGTCTATCCACGAAGACAGTGCTGCATCTAATAATACTAATCAAGCCATTGCATCTCCGCCGGTTACATTTTCACCTAGCGTCGTTGAACCGCGAAACGGTCGATCTGACAGCAAGCAGCGACAAGGTATTTTAAAGAAACGCCGAAGCTTAGATGAGTCTCAAGTAGCTCGGAGGAGGTCCTGTAGCCCAGAAGTATCCTTCGCCGAGGATGGCTCTATAGAAACGAACAAGTCTATATTGAAAAATAGGCGATCATCCCTAGAAGATGTTGTCAGAAATAGATCGCCGGATGGTCAAATTCAAGGAATACTTAAAAGGAAAATGAGCAGAGAAGAAGATCAGCATCTTACTGACGACTTATCTCAAAGCTCACCAGAACCCCATGGAATATTGAAACGAAAGTCTAATTCTAGTTCTAGTAGCAGCACTGCCTCATCCCACGTTTCTATTGCTCAAGCTGTGTTATTAGCAGCAGCAGGTGGTGCAGAAATAGTAGAGGACGATAAAGAAACTGTCAGACCAATACTGAAGAAAAAAAGTTTTTCTGAAGAACGACCATGTCTCGATGACATCCTATCTGATACACCCAAACCCATACTTAAGAAAAAATCGACCGAATTTGATGATTACGATTTCGAAATGCCCAAAAAACCGATCCTAAAGTCATACAAAAAGTTTTCTGGAGACGAAGGACATGCTTCTAGTTTCGATTTGAGCGAAGACGACCGAAGCTCCCGAAGGCCTTCACTCCTACGCTCCAGGACATCTGACCACTCAGGATCGGAATGTGAAGCAGCAGTTAAACCTATTTTAAAGCAGAGAGGTTCGAGTTTGACTAGGGAACGTAGCCAATCGCCGCGCCCACGGCTCTCTTTTTGCGCGGACAACGATGCGAACATTATTAGTGTGACGAATTTCAGTTGCGACGCGAACGACTTGTCGGCGGCTGGACCGCGACGAGTGTTGAATCTCGCGCCCGCGTCCAAACCGGAAGAGTTACCGAGTGCAGTGCTCCGACGGAGGAATCTTCGCCCGAAGTCAAATCCTCGATCAAAGAGCCTTGCGTGTGATGTGAACGATGAGTTACTATCTATCCTAAACAACCGCCGGTTAAAGGTTGAAGAGAATTGTGAAAACGGATTTTGTGAACCCTGGAACCGTACACCTAACAACGCAGCTGGAGAAGATAGCAAACCTAAATCGTTTCCATCTATTGCCTCGAGAATAAAGTCCATGGAACAAGCACTAACTAAAGATCTCCTGTCACCTAGAGAGCAGCCCTCCACTTCTAGGGCCAAAACCCGTGACAAGGAGCGCTACAAAACTCAGCCCATTACTGTAGAAGAGATGCGGTCGATAACATCCAGGTGAGAGTTTATTTATTTTTACTATTTTAGCACTCGGTAACTTTTAAATGCGGGATTTATTTAGATCACAGATTGAAAGTCATTTCATCTGTCGAGATTCATCCCACACATCGCAGCGTGCACTAGAGTGTATATTGTTTGTTTATAATCACATTTTAAATAAAATCATCTTTAATGTTGTCGTCTGTCTTGATAAGTGATGAATGTTCTTTTTGTTTATACTGGAATGTCTTTCTTTCTCATGAACTGACATCCTTAAATATGACTTTCTTTGTAAAGGTGATTGTGCTGCCGGTGTTTGAATCTAAAAGTTGGCTGGTCGCCATTATTTTGATGGGTGAGCGGCCCACGCCACACGTGGGCTGTGTTCATCGAATGTTTAGTTCCAAACACTATACGTTTCACTGTCCAGATGTTTAGTTAGTCATCATCAAAATGTTTTGTTTTATTGTTCATGTTTGCATTATCATTTCCTACTACTGCAATTGGAAGTAATAACTAGTTTAGGTTAATACAACACGTGGTAAAACAAGCTTGTTATACGTAAGTAAATAAAGAAACTCGTATTTGTTAGTTCGGGCTGTAGATTGTTTGAATGTTTGTAAAAGCTTTTCCAAAGCACATATTTAAAATGCGAACTTAATTTAAATTCAAACAAATCTACTGCTTTTCTTAGATTCTTTTATTAATAGAGTTCAAGTCTTTGAAGGTTAATCTTGGCTCTAATGAGAGTTCTAGACGATGTTCTCGTAATTAACTGCTTTATGAAAACCTTACGCAAACTTTGTGTTAATTTTTGTTTTTCATCGTTCTGACATCATCTCCGTTGCTTCAGTTAACTGTTTGATTCACGCCCGCAGTAGACAGCGTAAGAATTAAATTTGGACTGTGTAGAACGTTAAATTGTTTGGAAAATTGTTTGCGTACTTTAACTTCCTGTGCACGGATTCTTTGTAAGCAGCAATGCGTCGTTTAATTTGGGACAGTCCGCTCAAAGACGTGTAAGTAATCCGTTACTTAAATATAGGTATTCTACACAAAATTCAATCAAAGTTTTCATATTGTTTTCCTCTGCGTAATGAAAGTAGAAATTGTTTTATTCACTAGCTGTTTTCACGATTTAATTGGGGCGTTGTTGCCATGTGAAGCAATTAAAATGGCTTGTAATAACAAAAATATACGTTTGAACCCTCAAAAGTTCACTCATTTACTCGTATTTTGTTTTACGCTGTTTGTTATGTTTAATATATTTTGAAACATCCTTCACACAAAATAAACGTCAGGATAATAATATTTGAAAAGAAGCGTCTTATATGTGTCTAATGTTATTAAAATCTATTGTTATTATTATGGGAGGAATGTACCTCATGTTATATTATGTTCCCTTGATTGTTGTTGACAAAATATCTTTTTATAGCGTTGGCATTACATACTTAACAAATGGTATCGTATTATTCATCTCGCGACTTGGCGTTGTCTCGAAGTACTATAATAAGAATAAATCCAAATATGCCATTAGTGTTGAGAACTGATTACCTTCAGCATCTGTTGCGTTAAATCAACAGTTGTTTCCATCATGTTGCTTTAATTTTCGTTTAGATTTCATTGATTCATTGTAATTAGCATTTGTTCGACATGGTGCTGTAACATTCGCCGAGCGGGCGCTGTCTTGATGACGGAAATAAGCGCTCCAGTCGTTAGTGGGTCAAGCACTATTTCTGGCTCTGTTGTGCTTCAAAGCACGCATCAAGAGTTTTATGAGCGCCCCGGCTGTGCGCCTGGCTCCCGCGCCCTTAATGCCATCCATTGAAATGCAGCTATCTTCTGTTGTGATCTACATTTCAAACTACACTATCATATAAAATTTCAGCAATCTCTCACTGCGCAATCTGTTCCGAACTATATTATGAAATCCAAGCACACCACTGAATACCAGCTGGTGAATATGGATGTAAATATTGTAGTAGTATCCGCGAGACTATAAAAACAACTCATAGAAAATTATGACCATCGGCAGTCCAACAATAAATCGCATTTAGATCGAACCTCGATCGATAACATTCAGATCGAGAACAGACATTTATATTTAGATTATATTGCCGATGGTGTCAAACTTCCCTAAAACGATAGATCGGCGACGCCGATCCAATCACTCACGCCATAATTCATCGAAATTTATAAAGCCGAGCTGAAACAGCGACCGTCTCTTTCTTATGTACGGGTGTGTTCTACTTTAAAATATTTCTTTTCTCATTTCGCAGTTTGGAGCCGGGCCAAACGCGTTTCCAAGCGTTCGGCCCCGCGGGCTGTAGTTTTCCGAGCCGACCCGTCGAGTCCGGTGTTGCTCCCTCTACCAGGGGCCCTTATCCCCTACCGGGGGAACCCGAACGTGATCCCTTCGCAGACTTCGCGCAAGCTCTGGATTCGCCTCCGTACGGCGTGAGCTCGTTCAGTGGCAAGTCTCCGACAGCAGGCAATTGTTTGTCAGACGGCAGTACCAAGGACGACAGCTACGGTGAAGCCACATTTCTAGACTTTGAAAACATCGACGTGAACGCTGCGAGGAAACAGTCGACGTTGGATGAAATAGAACAAGAAGTGAACAAAGTTCGTGTTGCGCTGGACGAGGACAGTCGCGCGCTGGAGGAGGACGAGCGGCAGCAAGCCGAGGCCGACAACTGGAGCCTGAATGTGTCTTGTGATAGCGGTGTGTACAACCGCGCTTCCTCCAGAGATTCCGGACCACATTCCGGTAAGTGTTTCTCTTAAAATTCACAAATCACGCTGATCAAATTGTTAGTTTATTAGACTCGTAAACTTATTTTTGTCGGAACGGGCGTGCAGAGCTATAATGTAAAACATCGTTAGGCTTATTTAGTGCGTCCAAGAGACACAACTGTCAGTGTCATAAAGTAAGCATATGAAAGCGATCAGTTGTGTCCGGCGCGGCCGGCGGTAACTTGCGGTTTGTTTACGTTCTGTTTGGTAAAATTAGATTTACCGAATGCGCTGCTATTCGTATTAGGTCGGTTTTGAAAATAAACACAGTATAACCTTGCAGATGTCTCTCGACCCACTTATTTGGGTCAATGTAATGCACGTGTTCTTTGTCAAACGTCATTGCATTACTTGAAGGTAGATTAATCGGTTATTAAGCGATTTGTGTCGTTTTTTACGGAATTCGTGGTTGGCATTGAACAAGTGAAAAACGTTTGAAATGGTATAAATGCACACTTTCGATAGCTTGCTCTTTATATGCGGGCGTGGTATTTCCTCTGTTTGTCAATATTTCTCTCAACATTCCAGGCGAGGAGCTTGGTTTGATCGAGAGCCAGGAGATCAGGGAGAATCACGCAACGAACAGCAGTAGCAACGAGTGGTCTTCTTCATCTATCGAGCGTGGTCTTCTCACGATGGACCGTGAGAGGAAGTCCACTGAAACCGAGGCTCCGAGGAGTCCCGAAGATGCAGGAAGTGACGAAGAGGGGAGGGAACCCACCGGGTTCGCACTTGGCCTCGTCAAGAGCAACAGTGTGGTCGCCCGCGCCAGCATGTGGCAACAGCTGCAGCAACAGGCTAAAGGTAATATTTACTCTCGGTCAACCATTATACATACATCGTAAAACAGATGTTCTTAAAAGTAAACTACGTGTAATTCTTCATATTAATTCATAATCGCCGAACGAAGCATGAATATCGGTAACGCATTTATAGATATCCGTCTTATAAAATCGAATATATCCAGATGATTCGAAACTTCGTGAGTCATATCTTATAGTGTATTTCTAACCTTGCCCTAATCTTGTGCAATGTTCGTTCCAGGAACTCCGAAACCTTTGCTTCGTCACAGTCGCTCCAAGTTAAAGGAGGGACCTTCAGTGGCGGACAGGTTCAAGAGCCAGCCGATCTCGTTCCCGGCGCCCGACGTCACCCCGACCGAGCCTTCGGACGAGCCCCTCCCTCTCCCTCAGTCCAAGAGCACTGCCAACGTGCTAGACAGAGACGAAGATGGTAAGTCTCCACTTATTCTATACTAGCCTTACGCAGTTCCAATAAATTATTTATATTTTTTGTTCAATTTTCGATATCCAAATTTCAAAGTAAACAAATCGTTAAAAGGCATGTAAAATTTGCATTACATTCAAGAAACCGCTTCCTGTCTTATGTATCGTCGGCTTTTGTTTCTTTTTTGCATGTCCTCGACTACTCTACTATGTGTATGTCCCGGGCTCTATCGTAAACACACAACTGCACAATGTTATGTAAATACGCACAAATTCACCGGTGGCAGCTAAGTTAGACGAAGACGATCCGGCGAAGATGTCGCTTTCGGAGAAGATGAAGATGTTCAACTCGAAGCTGACGCACAAGCCGCCGGTGGCGGGAGCTCGCGCGCGGGCCGAGCGCTCGGCGCGCACGTCGCGCCTGCGCACCATGCCGGTGCTCGCCAGCCAGCTGCACGAGGCGCTGGAGCAGAACGAACGCCTCACGAAGTCCCTCACGCACGAGGACGTTCCCCGTAATAATGATTTTCAATTGAAAATGGAGCTGTTCCGTTCGGCCAGCGCCAAGAACACGTCTTTAGAGTATATTATGAGGCAGAACGCAAAGTTTAGGAGCTTAGGTCTGATTTGTTCATTATTATGAGTTTGATTTTGTCGTTTGCTTGAAGTTTCGCTTCTCTGGGGTCGATTGGTACTAATATCACCGTAAATAGTCCAAGTTTTATACAGGATGTAACGGAAAGTATACATATATGCATACTTAAGGGTGTGCTACAGACCATCGAACTGAACATGAAGTTATCTGCTGCCCCATACAAAATTTCAATACCTATTCGACCCTAATGTATGGGGCAGCTGATGTTTTTTTCGCTGTTACGATGTTTGTCCGATGGAGAAAAATGTTCAGTTTGATGATCTGTAGCAAACCCTTAAGAGCGTTTATTCCTTACCGCTTTTCATACAAACTTTCAAGTAGTTTTTTTCCGAAATGACTGAACCGATTTAAATGAAACTTTATACGCATAAGCAGGATACATAGGTCTAAAAAGTTACTAAAAAATAATTTCAAAATGTGTTTTAAAACAAGAGATAATTGGAATTTTCTGTTTCTATAGAAAATTTAAATTTGGTCTAATTTAACGGTAACACTATTTTTCGAAAATGTTTTTTAGTAACTTTTTAGATTTGTGTATCCTGCTTATGTGTACGAAGTTTCATCAAAATCAGTTCAGTCATTTCGGAAAATAACGACTTAAAAGTTTGTATGAAATGTCGTAAGGCGTAAACGCTCTTAAGTATGTTTATACCTTTTCCGTTACATCCTGTATAGTACATGAACTAACTT
The DNA here is from genome assembly GCA_963082945.1 of Cerastis leucographa. Classification (NCBI taxonomy): domain Eukaryota; kingdom Metazoa; phylum Arthropoda; class Insecta; order Lepidoptera; family Noctuidae; genus Cerastis; species Cerastis leucographa. The sequence goes on from OY720359.1 coordinate 6,086,327, forward strand.
GCACGATTTGTTTGCACGTTCAATATTATTTTAACAATTGTAAGTGATTACAGAGTGGGTGTTTTGTAGTTTGGTATAATTTAACCGTTATTTGGACGAGTTATTTTGTTATACTCATTATGACTGATTACTATTGCAGTCTTGTTTTGTCAGAGAAACGAACGTTACGAAGCTTGAGTAACAATTACACTTGAGTGCATGCACCGTTGCGCGTGATTCTAATATTCCTTCACTATTATGAAATATTGACAGTAAACATAACATTTGACAGACCACAGCATATTAAATCTTGAGCTGAATAATCCAGTTAGTCATTACCTTGCTCGGTGTTACTCATCAATATTATTATACTCTTGTGTTTCGCACGAATATCTTAAAAATGGTGTGTAGTTACGTCAACTAGACATGGGACTGTCAAAATCCATGTGGTCGCTTCTTAAAGGTCGCGACTGATATAATTATGTAGGCGGTGACGGGACGCGAAAGCAAGATTTATTTTAGTTTTTTTGTCTAATGTTACAAGAAAAACGTTTCATTGTTTTTTTTTGTTAATTTTATTTATTGCCACACGTTTTTCCTTGTGATGTATTAGAAGGTTCTCTAAAAAACTTTGCACATAAGAAAAATGTCAGAGAGTATGTATTTTTTTATATGGACTCAAAAGTGCCTAGAAGTTGATTTTGTTGTAATAAATATCAGAAACTCGATAACTGTGGCCAGAGTGTCAATATGACGGAACATTTTTCTTTCCGTCAATAATTTTGTATATATTTTTGGCAATTTTTTATGAATAAAATAATAAATAAATTTGAAAAGATACGATATAAATTACTCACAAATCGTAGTGCATTTCAGCAAGTAATAAAACATTCTACTTCTTGAGTTATTTTAATAGTAGCTACTATAAAGCTATAATACACATACACCACCGTCCTTCACCGCAACTTACAAGCTTAACTAATCTCCTATATAAACTTATATAAACCATCGCTATTCAACGGGGTGCTTTGTATATACGGGACCACATCCTCATCTATTCAGGTTCTAATAAAATCGTTATGTTTCAGACCTAGACGATGATTCCCCGACGGAGCGAGCCCAGAGGATGATAACTCCTGAGGTCAGGGGCATACTGAAGTCCGGCTCCACTGTAGTTCCCCCGAGACCCAAGACCCTGGCTAAAGGGGAAAGCTCAGAGGTTTGTACAGTTAGTATACAGTTGTTTAGTATTTTATTTTACACTTTAAGCGGACTGATAACTCGCGGAGCTTTCATGGAGTGGCCATATTGTCGATTTGATGATCGGCTTGAGTTGATGACCACATTCGTCGCATTGAAGGGGGAAGGGTAACCCGTGAAATAAAAATTTTCTTAGGCAATTGGTAGGTTAGTTTCAGGCATACGTGAAACAAAATATGCTTCGCGTTTGCAACACGTATGTAGTTACAGACAATACTACTAATGACTTTTTCATGAAATTGTCGTTAAATGGGATGAAATGAACTTAGAGGGTTGTAGTGATGATTTTAATGATTATAACTCTGTTAAGCCTTATTTTTTACGGTCGCGAATACTACGACGCAGTGACGAGGTGAGTCGTCCGAATCGAATAGAGGCATTTTCACTTTTATTGTATGGGCATAAAGCTCTTTTTGATCTGCTCATACAGGTTTCTCGTCGATACTTGTTGTCGATTCCTGTAAAAGCGTTAACTGCCTATGTCTTATGTTCCCACTATTGTGACACATACTTCTATCTATGGGAGACAAAGTCCCATAGCTTGTTATTTAGTGTGGAATAGCTGGTTTAAATTAAACCAGCTCTAATAGAGCTTTAAATTAAAGATAGCAAGCCAAAGAAACAAATTCGTGCGTCTAATTTCAAGCCATTTTCCTTTATGTTTCTAGACAAGCCATATTTACAAGAAGTGCAAAATACGTTTTGATAAAAAGATTCTCAGGTTAGTTTCACAGTACTATTTTATTGTTGGTACTTTATATCTTAACGTAGGATTCAATAAGTAGATTATTATTTGGCTGTTTAAAAAAAAAAATATATAAAAACTTCCCACCAGACCATCTTGCAAAACGTTTGCTGGATTACCAAAGTTCTACTGTTATTTATTCCCCGTCGTCCTAATTTTAAACCCATTAAAAGTAATGATCATACTCGTATATTAGCCCAGACCAATATTGATACTCATGTAGTTACAAAAATAGAGCAAAGTACTTTAGCTGTAGCCAATAAAAATAGCCCAGTGTAATGTATAATGCTATAGGTATGCAACGGTTACTATTTTGGCTCAAACATGCATTATTGTGTTTTCAATGTAATTAGTAGTGGCCAAAATAAGACGAAGGTCTTGGATATGATTGATTATTTGTAGGACATTGGTCCATCTGTTGGGAAAGGTTAGTTTGGCATTGATTAAATATTGCGGATGTTGCACTTGCACGGTCAATCTCAATCACATCTGTGGCAAAAGTTAAACGACGAAAACCGCCCTTATTGCTAAGACTTAAAGGCGTTGTTTAATGTCACATATGTTGGCACGATCTACCTCCTGTGATGGTCACGAGTTTGCTTCATCATTTAGAAACTAACTACATTTAATCCTCTTTGAGTTAAATCTCAATGCAATTTCATTAACATTGTTATTTTTCCAGGGCCTAAAAGACGAGGGCATCGACAGCTCCTCAGACGAAGACTCAGTGTCAGCCTCAAGCGTGTCATCATCAGAGAAGAGCTGTTCCTCATCTGACAGTTCCGATGAGCTTCCAGATCCCAAACCTCGAAGGTTCCAACGCAAACCCAACAAATTGAAAGCATCCCGAACAGAATCCGACATCCCGAGACATCCCGAACCATTCCCCTGCAAGATCAAACTACCAGGAGCGAATGAGTTGAAGGAACGTCTCACTCAAGCGAAGAACCCAGACGTCAAAATCCCGATGCTCGGAAAACTTGGAAAGAAACCTTCTGAAGAAGCAAAAAAAGAAGAAGATCAGACGAGATACAGGAGGTTTGTCAAAAAGATGGATGAGCCTATACAGCTGGGCAAGTTACGAAGGCCTGCGGAGAAGGTTACGCCTCCTGCCCAAGAAGTGCCACCGCCTCAGATCCTCAAGATTTCTGCGCTGAATCAAGTTGCGAAGGCTAAGTTCTTCGGCTTAGATCCGGGGAAGAAAGAGAAGACCATTGATGAGTTGGCCGCGGCAGTCAGAAAATACATTCCACCAGTAAGTGTTACTATTTGTGTACTTAAGTCTCTTCTACAGGGTTATTTGTAAAACACCGACAACCTCTTAGGACTATGTTACTAACATCATAATCGACAACTTTTGTTCTATGACTATTAAAAATTCATCATATTTTAGTTCATCAGATTTTCATAGAAAAATAAAAATATTTAAATTGAACGCTCATATGTTACGAATTCTATGCGAAGCCAAAGAAAGCGATAGTACAGACAGCTTTATTAAGTAGTTACCCCCCTGGCGTACTCGGCGGGACTGTAGAGGGGTTAGCACATACTATGTTCTGTATGAACAATAGTGAGGGGAGCATAGACTTCGTAATATTTAGAGCGTTCAATTTAAATATTTTTATTTTTGTAAAATCTGATGAACTAAAATGTGACGAATTTTAAAAAGTCATAGAACAAAAGTCGTTGATTATGATGTTAGTAACAAAGTCCTGAGAGGTTGTCGGTGTTTTACAAATAACCCTGTATATTATTACTACCTCGTTGGTCCAGTTGTTGAAACCGCGAGTGCTGACCATGAAGTCTTGGGTTCGATTCCCAGGTCAAGAAAAGTGTTTTTGGGTTTTTTCATCAGGAATTTCTCAGTGGCAGCCACGTAGTCGGGATTCATGTCTGGTTGATGGCAATAGGCTCGCCGCCTTTTATATGAGACTTTTAACTGGTGAAATGTGAGTGCACTATTAGGCACACCCCTTCTGGGATTGACAGACGTGTTTTTTTTTGTTGGAGGTAATCTCTGAACTTGATTAGATTCAGAGATTACCTCCTAACGGTTCCTCCGCCTCTGGTTTAAATTAATAAAAAACCTGTTGTAAACCTGCATACTCGTTCTAAGTATTTCTTCTATTCAAAAGTAGTATATTTATATATTCCTTTTTCCCCTTAGGTAAGCAAGTCAATATCAATACACACGATGGAGGTGCCGGGCTCGGGCAGCGACGGAGAGAGCAGCGGCGGGCGAGAGGTGCGACACATTAACAGCAGAGTTAGACACAGGTCAGTTCACTTTTATATTCGTTTTAGAACGTATAGTACAGGTTTTAGGAGTATGTTCTCCGTGATATAAACCTGTATTCCTACGATAGAGTATGGCGCGAAATAGAACACTCCACAAGTAAGCCTCGGATGAACGCTGAACATCACAGCACACATCAACTCTGAAAGTCAACTCGAACCATTCAGCATTATTTGTATGAAACTCCCTACTACAACGATTCGTAACGTAATCGCGTCGCCTCGTTCGACGGCGAGGCGAAAGGCGATACGGTGACGATCCCTTTCCGAGTTGATATATGTGCTGTCTCCTTTAGAAGTTCTATGGGATATATACATACACTCTTGTTTTCCTTCGAGAGAATATCGCGCAAAACAAAACGCTCTCCAAGTAAGCGCTTATCGCTTTACCGCTTTCAACAGGCACACGCTAAAGCGTCTTACGCCAACGGCTGCGGAGAAAACAAATGAAAGATATTGTTGAAAGAATAATAAAAATAAAATAATAAATAAAAAAAAGTACGCCAAATTATCGCAATATGACCGTATCGAAACATGTGATACACGCACGTCTCCTTTGACGTAAGTCGCTTGTGTCAGGCCTTCGGCAAGGATCTTGGAAAATAAATCTTAGTATTTTGACAGTAAGTAGTAAGAAGAAGATGGCGGGACGCCTTGGATGGCTTTCTCGTTAATCGGCGAGAAGAGGCAAAAAAAACAGAGAAAAGTGGAAGGAATGGGCGAGGCCTTTGCCCAGGAGTGGGAAAGATCAGGCTAAATAAAAAAAATTGGCAGTGGGTCTGCGTGTAATCGTCGTGAAACATATTTTAGGATAATTTAGTAGCCCAATCCGTTGGTTTTACCTCAATCATCTGTTTCGCCTTTTCCCAAGTATGATAGGATCTGCTTCCATTCACAGGATGCAGCTAAATATCAGGATGCAGCTAGTATTTTGCATAGAGAAATATCCACAAACCAGTTACTACTGGGTAATACGATACCGTTAATAATACCTCAATAAGGGTATGTAAAGAAGTAAACGATTTAATTCTACTGTACTCGACTTTAGTCATTGTCGATAGTAGGCATTGTTTTACCTCACCAATCAACAAGAGCCATCTGCCTATTTTCATAAACTTTACACCCCAGTGCCTATTGGCTGCACGTTTGGGCAAGGGACTTTAGCTGCGGCGCTGTTCGAACACTAGTTTCGCGACGAGCTAGGTATCGCAATACCATACAGCCAGTATAGATGTCGCCACTGCGTAAGTTTCTGAGTAGGTCACACTCATTCAGCGTTTCTATGTTGTCGAAGACGTCTCAATAACCGATAAAATAAATAAATTATATGGAAACAAATTATAATGCGGAAGAAATGTTTTATTTTTTGTTCCGTACTTTGTACAACAGCATATGTTTACTCCAGACGTTATGTATTTGTAAATCACACTACATGTACAAACAAAGGCACTGTTACGGGCTTTTTTTTGCAACAAGATAATATGCAAATCCCACTAACGCGATAAAAATCACTGCTTGTAATTCTCACGCGTTCTCATATTTTTTGCAATAGAAATGTATCGCACGATTCATCAACTGTAACACAATATGTAACGATAGCCAGAAATACCTAGATAATCATAATAAACCAAAAAACGACCACAAAAAAGATATTTACAGAAGATCAGCTCCATACAATGAGGCAAAAATGCGCACGCAAAAATACATAAGTACGGTAATCTGAAACGAATGTTAGTCGCGAGTGCGTTTGCACTCGGAGTACAGTAGACTGCACGTCTGTAGTTATATTAAGCTGGCCTGTTGTAGTTCCGGTTAGACTGGAAGCCGACCCAGACATACACCTCAGCCTTGGTAGATAAAGAGTTTAGTTCGGAGTTTCAAAATTATGAAAGGCTATTTTAATCTGGTTTTGTTAATACTGTACGTAAATCATGTCTAAGTAAGCCGTCCTTTTCGCTCGTTGTAGATTTGTACTTCGGTTCATTTATCTGTTATGTGATATTACACAAAAAAATGAGGTAACTTAACACATTTGTACTACTTTACGTAATAATGAGTTATTAGACACGTTGTACACATACGTGTGTTGTTTTACGTAATTAATTTATTATGCAAATGATATACTTGTATTATAATGAGGTTGGTGCCATCTGTTGCGCATCAAGGTCGTTATATTTTGCAAAGTTAAACATATGCAGTGAAATAAACATGTAGGAATATTTTGGATGTCAGCTGACTGCAGCTTACAAAAGCCTTGTAGGTACAAGTCGTGTTGAATCCCAGGGTTCTGTAAACCCAGTACGATCGTTCAAAATGATGTACTGAATACCTGATAAGCGATTTGTCGGTGTCTCTACCACCCTGTTATTAGATAGACTGACTGACTGGTTGACCGCCTGCGTTCATTTGGGTCCTTTAAGTGTTATACACGGTGTAAATCACCTCATCACGAAGCCGTCAACCAAGCATTCTGTACATGAAACTAATACTTTACGCAAAAATTATTGCTGGGAAACTACTTTTTTTTGGGGGGTGTAAAATCATGTTTTGTGGTAGAACTCAATGTAACACACTCAAAACATTGTGCTGATGGACGGATTGAATAGTACGGGTGTTTAAAGTAAAAATCTTACATTAGAAACTTGTATTTAAAAAAATACTTGTCAAAAAGTTGGAACTTTGACCCCTAATATCTCCGTAACTAGAAGGTTCCCAGGTATGGTGTAAAACAAAAAAAATATCGCAATGACAGGGAGAACCCTGGTGCCTACTTCGGCTTCGTTAAGAGGTGTTTTACACCCTTTATACGTATAAATATATTAGATCAAGTTGAGATGCTTATCAGTATTTCCTATTTACAATTGACATTTATAAAATAATTACGACTCTGAAAAATACGAATAGTTCTGGCTTTGACGACATTGAGACTAAGATAATAAAAAGCGTAGCTGTTGAAATTTCACCGGTTTTTAGCTTTATTACTAACCTATGTATAGAACATGGTGTTTTTCCCGAAGACTTAAAACTGTCCGTAATAAAACCACTACATAAAAAGGATGATCCTCAAAATATACAAAACTACAGACCCATTGCTCTTCTTTCAATATTTTCCAAAATAATTGAAAAGGTTATTTATAACAGTATATACATGTTTCTTGAAAAAAATGGCATTTTAACTAAAGAGCAGTATGGTTTTAGGAAGTGCAAAAACATAAACATGGCCATCTATGAATTGATCAATGAAATAGTTACAAATATGGACCAAAAAATACCTGTAACCGCCTTATTTATGGATATGACTAAGGCTTTCGATTTTGTTGACCATGAAATCCTTCTAAATAAGCTATATAAATATGGCATTAGGGGCAAAGTCTTAAACTTAATAAAGTCATACCCTACCGGCAGAAAACAGGTAACTAGTATTTCAGCAGTCGATGTCCAAACTAAAACTGAAATTAATTACCAATCGAGAGAGAGACAAATTTACTATGGTGTGCCTCAGGGAAGTGTGCTTGGCCCTTTATTATTTGTATGCTATATAAATGACCTTCCGAAAACCATACCTCATCCTATGACCCTATTTGCTGATGACTGTACTATATTATTTTCTGGTAAAAATAGTGACTCATATGAAAATGACATAAACAGTAGCTTAAGTCTAATAATTCAATGGCTAAATAATAACAACTTACAGATTAATTTTAATAAAACTCAAATAATGTCATTTAAACAAAGAACTAATCCTAAAATTCTTGACATAAATTATGACCAAAATAAGATTATTAAAACGGAACGAACCAAATTTCTGGGTATTTGGCTAGACGAAAACATGACATGGAAAGCACACATTGAGAATATGATTAAAAAAATACATCAGTTTTGCTATGCTTTACACAATTTGAATAAGGTTGCAAATCGTAATACTGTCCTTACTGCATATCATGCATATGTCTCCACAACTCTTCGTTATGGCATAATATTTTGGGGCAACTCTACCAACAGAGAAATGGCATTTAAAGCCCAAAAACAATGTCTTCGAGCCATATGTTTGTTAAAAACCACCGAAAGTTGCAAACCATTTTTCGTTAGTTTAAAAATACTTACGTTTCCATCCCTGTATATTTATGAAATTTCAACATTTGTTAAGGAGAATCTGTCTAAATTTGAAAAACTTAATACTAGACGTCACCAAAGCACACTAAAATCAAAAAAACATAATACTGCACTTTTCTCAAAGAGTTGTCTCGGCATGGGTCCAAAGATTTATAATAAACTACCAAAAACTTTAAAAAGCATGACCAACATAAACCATTTTAAATCGCAACTTAAGAAATTCTTGATTGAAAAGGCTTACTACTCTATCAATGAGTTTTTAGATGATAGAAGCATAAAATAAAAAATGACCGATCCACTTGTTATTCTATCTTGTATAAGACGTTACTTGTTTGAAACAGTTTTATTTAGTTTGTTTTGTAGTTTTATACCTAATTTGTACGCCTTGCAAGGCAAAACATAGTGATACAACACCATTTTTTTATACCGTGTACCATATTACCTATGTTCGACAAATAAATACTTTGACTTTGACTTTGACAATGTTCTGAGTTTTGATCGATTAGTTCTGTTCTGAATTTTTTTTCGCGGGTCTGAATTTGAAATTATTAGTTATTAGTATTTCCTGGACTAGTATAAATCCTAGATTATCTAGGTACGTATGTTACGATATTCATTATCGTTCTAAATATGAATCTTTGATAGATTATTTTAGGTGTCGTTTATCCTTCAATTAGCTTTGTTTGGGTTCACATGGGTTGGTACGTAAATAACAAGGCACAATATAACTTTAAAAAAATATATAACGGCGGGTCCATAATTCAATCTTGAAATGAGTATCTGTTCATATTTGAAACAGTACTAAATAGCTTCCATTATCGTTAACCGAAAATTAGTATCTAATCGGTGTTAGTAGCAAGGAAGTAATAATATGAAAATTGCCTTCCGAAGAATTTTAACTCATTTAATTTTACTTAAATTTTTACTTAGACACTAAAAATTATCTTTACCAAAATAAGTTTGCCTACCCACACAACCACATGTATTCATAGCATCTCTCACAAAACTCCCATAAAACTTTTCGCAGGAATATAAATCTTACTACGATTATAAATTCGAAAGTTTAGATGGATGTTTTTTACTCAATCACGCCGTCATCCGGATGAAATTTTGGCACTGAGATAGATTATAGCCTAGAATAGCACATAGTCTACTTTATTTTTCTTATACTTACACATTAGAGAGAAATATGGACGAAGAAGACATGCTGCTCCCAAATAAGTTAGTTTAAGGGCAGGAAAATTATCAATACAAAATATTTTTATTTCACATAGGCCTACATAACTTATAAAACGTCGACAAAAAGGTGCACGGTTCGAATCGGTTGTTTTTTACAAGGTGTTATTTTGCATCCTCGTCTTTAAGGAGGTAACTATGCTAATGATTCTCGTTCCGAATCAATAATAAAATGGGTACGTATTTTTTTCTTTCTTTTTTACGGAAATCGGTAAGTGTGAACCTCGTGTTTTAAACGCGATCCATCTGATTATCGCTCTATAAACGCGCTTCCACACATAAAAACAATCTCAAACGTTTATTCCATCATTTCTTATTCCCTAAACCACGTTAAGGTGGTTATTCTGAAATACTGACACACTTAAACAACCAAAAAAGTCTGCGTTATTTAATAATTAACTAGGTACCGTAATTTTATTTGATTATTTATGTATTTTGTGACAACCTGCTGAATTTTGACGAGGATGCAAAACAACACCTTGTATAGAGAAGAACCGGCAAGAAACTCCATGGTTACTCTTTGAAAATCATTAGGTTTTACAATATTTTTGTTATGATGACATTATTGATGATGATGATGACACATCAAAATTTCCACGCTAACGTAGTCGCGGGCAACTAACTGATAGTTATTACATAAATATCAAACAATATTGATGTAGTTCTCTCAATCTCGCATGTGGTCGAGCTCGTCTCCGATTTTAATGAGTTCCTTGATTGGTTCCATTTAGATCTAACGCAACGTATTAGTAGAACGCACTTTAACGGCTTTGAGTAGTAATAAGACAAGGTTTAGGGCACTGATGTTGTCTTTGGTTTCTTTTGCGGATAACAATGGACATTTATACTTACTTTTTTAGAAAACTGCAAATTAAATACGGTATTAGTTAGGTACTGAATCGTTTTGATGGACCTCGTGACACTACTTAGTCCTAATTCATTTCCTTTTTCTTTTCGTTATCTTTATTAAATATGCTCAATTTTTTTTTCTTTTACAATTTTTTCTTCGGATCCTCATCATATTCAACTCTGTTTGCGAAAACTATAAAATTAACTGCATTTGCGGGTTTTTACCAGTACTTAACTACGGCATCCGTTCTTTACTAGCACTCATTTGCACATCCGTAATCGCTCTCTATAGCTACAAAACGCTCTTAGTACACACAACCGGTTCGATTCCGGCTCAGACGAAGCCGCCCTGATGAGCTTAAAGCTTCATGTGCTATCATTTAGTTGCTTAGGCTTCGCTAGGGTCGATATCCTGAGGATATATAGCAGTACCTCGTAGTACCCTATACTTAGGATGTGATGACAGGTATTAGGACTTCCTAAGCCTCGTATGTTATTTTGTATCGTTAGGTTTATCCTTCGATCAATAATAGTAATTTGAGAGGATGATGCGGAAGTGTAGGGAAGTTTATGTTGTCTATGCTATATTTCTAGAGGTTGCAGTCGGTAACTGTATTTTGAAAGATCTAGTTGCACATAGCATTGTTGCAAATATGCAGTTTTTTTTTTAACGTTTGTATTTGTATGTATCGTGGGTGCATTTACAAACATTTAAACCCACATACACAAACAGCCAGACCCGGAACAACTATCTGTAGGCCATACAAATATTTTTTCCGTGCGGGGATCGAACCCGCAACACGCAGCGCAGCAGTCGATCGCTCAACCACTGCGCCAACCGTGTCGTCGCATAATGCCGATATGGGGTTTCTATTGCTAGAGTTTTTCGGATTATCATGCAACTAAAAGTTCGGATGGCCTAGACAAAGTGATGTTCTATGTATGAGAAAGTTTGTTATATAACTTTAAAAATATAGTTTTAGTAAAATGATAAGAGGAATTATGCTTATCTGTCAACATTGAACGCTTATAAAAACTTTATTGTCCGTGCTATTAACCGTTAAGGAGTTATCTCGTGAGAAGGCGATCCTGGCTGCATGCTCATGTCGTGTCCGTCATAAAAATGTATTGTCACTAGAACCAAAGGTGTGTGCAAAATTTCAGCTCAATCGGTTGTATGGAACTGGTGTGTAAAGCAATTGCTAGATTTGACCAGTACAATCGTAAAATTTGAATTATGACCCACCATAAGCTTAGTTTCTTACAGACATTCAAATACAATTAGGTCGACATTCGCGTTAACATAAATTTCCATGGTAACGACCTTATTATCTGCCATTTAATTACACAGAGAATTATCTGTTGCAGTCTCCATCTTTGTTAAGAGCTTTTATACAAGAGTGCAGTATAAAGCTGAGTACAGTATAAAGCTGAATGCACGAAATAAATACGACGCGTACGCATTGTCGTACTAAAATCAATGTGTTTTTAATCTAATATACCTGATTTGTTATTTATTTTAATATGCGTTCAGCTTAAATGTGCTACAAACAAGATTCCGCCATCTGCGCATACATCTTCACTGAATTTTGTTTGCAAAGTGCGTTAAGACAACAATTAGAAATGGGGAAGTAAAACGCTTAAAAAATATAAAAATTATATTGTTGAACACATAACAATAGTTAATATCGAGTGAAACTACCATTGCTTGCAATAACAGCCAATAGTCTCGAACGCATTGATCCAATAAGGCGACTGCAAATATCACTTCCTCTCATATAAAATCCCAAATTTCGTTGCAATGTTGCTCAATTGCTTGCTTTGTCCTCTCGTTTCTGTTATCCCACATTTAGACCATCAGACCCCATAAATTTTCAATTGGATTTAAGTCCGGGGATTTAGACGGCCAGGGAATTAGCGTAACCTCTGGATGCTGGCTAAACCAGTTAGACACAACTCTGGCCGTATGCACTCTACAGTTATCGTGAACGTAATAAAAGCTTGGAACTTCTTCCCGTGGGTAAACCGTTCGCACTGTCGGTAGCATAGATTCTTCTAATAAATCCACATAACCCATTGCATTCGCATGAGAAGAAATCTGAACCAGCTCGCCTACACCTCCGATTCCCATCCAGCCCCACATGTTAGCTGAGATTCGGCCAGATAATTGATTCGGCACTACGTGATCCTCGGCGTATCGTGTATTATTGTAACGCCACAAGGTTATGCGACCGTGCTGAGAAGATCTAAAAGATTTCTCGTCTGAAAAGATAACGTTAGTCCAGTCAAAGTTTAAATATTCACGTGCAAAATTTAATCTTGTAAGTTTGTGTGCATCTGTTAAGTCGACTTTCTTAGCGTGATGTCTATAGTGCAGTCCAGTAGAGTGCAAAAGATTTCTTATCGTTTGTAGACAGACGTCGTAACGTGCCGCAAAATACCGAATGGGAGTAAACGGATGTTCTTCGTAATGATGACGCATGTCGATTTTCTGTTGATTCGTGATTTGACGAACGCCATGATTATATCGTCGTCTATCTTCCAGGGTACCCTCTTCTTCATATCGCCTGATCCAGGTCCTCACTGTGTTTCGAGAAATATTTTACTCTCGAGATATTTCTCGTATACCGTAGCCTTGCTCACTGAGAACTATAATCCGAGCTCTTTATTCTGCCATTATACGATATAAATATAAACGAATTATTTTTATTCTCATAGAAATTATTATTTGACACCAATTTCTGAGTGACTTTTTGACTCTTATGTCATTTTATATACGAAAGAGTACGGAACATGATTTTGAAAAAAAAAAAACATTTGTTCTGAGTTACAGTTTATTTCAAAGAGTTTGGATTTAAATATGATTATTAATGCTTGATCTAAAATATTATCTATTGCAGTGATGACAAAGGTTAAAATTGCATAGATGTCCGACCCGTATTGACATAGCTTGCTTAATATTTAAAACGACCTAAGTGCGGCATGCACTGTAAAGGAGGGAAATCTTTGTTGTTTTGACGGTTTCAAACGATTTTTCGCCAAAGTGGGTCATGATTCAAATTTGTTGACTGTACATACTAACTAACAAAGCAAGTTAAATAAAAGCTCATAATAAAAATGTATTGGATTGACATAAGCTACCGAACCTTATTCGTGGCACTCTTCAATCTGTTTAAATTGAGGTAGAGATATGAAACGTTTAAAAAAAAATACTAGACTTATTCAGCGACAAGACAAACTAAGTAAAAAAAATACCTTGAACTGCGATACCAAAACTAGTATATAACCCATGTACCTAATTAGATAATTTGACCGTTAAACCGACCATAAGGGACTACTCACACTTATTTAGCTCCATTCGCGTTTTGCTGAACGATTTTGGTCACACTTAGGGACTACTCACACTTATTCAGCTCCATTCGCGTTTTGCTGAACGATTTTGCTAGAGATAGAATTCAGCGCTCGCAAATCGTTCAGCAAAACGCGAATGGAGCTGAATAAGTGTGAGTAGTCCCTTATCAGCCAAACCATTCATCCATCCAATCGTCGATAATCATTATCGCCTGTTACCCGGGTTAAGTAAGGAAAGTTATCAATTACACACCCACTGGCGACGCAGACGGAAAATTGTGTGTAACAGTGCATAAAATTAATGTGACTTACTAACATTTTCTAAGCTGACAAATAACGATTTCACTTTTCTTTTGTTTTATTCGACTTGACGTTATTTTATTGTATTGAGATTTGTCGCGTGAAATTGGAGGATTCTACTGTGTAACTGGCCCTTTAGTTTTGTTCTTATAAAAACTATGAAAACTCTTTGAGACTAACTCTTTGGTCTGCTGGTCACAAACGCAACCCTGAGGTATACCAACCCCCTAATTTTAAACATGGGTTAAAGTTATATCATGTTTAAACCGTTTGTTTGAGGCGGCTAACGCCAGCACATTATACTGTTTTCCTGTATAACGAGTCGTCCAATTCTTTTGTCTTTTGTCTCTGTTCTCCAGTTCTTCTTTAATTCTTTATCATTGATAAAGAAAAGGAAAAAAAGAAGGTCGGAATTAGTTAGAGTTGTTTAAGTACTTGCATCGAAACGTTGATATTAATATGGATGCAACTTCGGACATCCGACCTCGGATGGTTTAAATTGTATAAAAGTAAATAACTTTTTTATTTAATAAATCACGGGATTTTTCTGCTGTTTAATATCTCGGAATTTGAGGCATATCCACTTTATTCTCTCGCTGTATGAAATCAGTGTAAGTACAAAAATATCTCTACCTAATTTCGACCTCTGTTTATCACGTATGCAGAAGTAGATGTGTATCTACTAGATATACCAAAGGCTTAGCAACTGTTTAATCTCTTTCTATCACACAAGATGATTCGCGCAACATCGTCTGCGCGAAATTTTCTGGGTTTTTGCAAAATATTTCATTGATGCTCCGATAAATGGGCTATCCAACTATTGTGTGTATACAACTAATGTGTGTATTGGTGCCAATAGGCGCGCCCCTATTACATGGGACTTAAACATAAGGGGCGAAATGTGGGTGTACCTACTTATTAGGTCCAGTTTTGCCTAAAATGCCTAACTCTTCGGGGATTACTTGCCTGATGTTTTGTATGTTATGTTATATTCTAAATCCACTTATCCAGTTTATTCGAACTTTTCCGCTCACGTTCCTAATTTTCACCGCTTAGCTGCGTCAGCGCAAAGCTTTCCATCGAAAGCGCTTTACGTTCGATTGGCTTTAGATACCGTCAAGCCGATGTAAGCGCTTCGCTGGTTCGGGAGACGGATAGAAAATTAAGTAGTAACTTTGTGTGGCAATTATTTTGCTATCGATTAGAGTTAAGTAGATGTTTTCCTTGGATTTCGAGTGAGTATGGGTATATCCGTCCGATGCATCATTAGAGGCATTATCATCATGACCTACTTTCAACGTCGGTTACTGGAATTTTTTAAAGGTTTTCCGATTACCTGAGTCAAAATGAGTTGGTATTATTGTTTTAAAACTAAAGCTGTATTGCGAAGAGAACTAATCGGTTGAGATCTGCAGTAAACTACAACTGTCCTTTGCAACTGTATAAAATAACTTTTCAGTTATTACAATTAATAACACTTTTAACGGGATATTTACCATGTGTATTATTTGTTTCGAGTTCCCGATATTTCGGCGCTGTTGCTAACTCCATGATCACGGATAAAAAATATCCCGTCGCAAGTGTTATTAATAGTGTTAGTGACCATGTCAGTTTAAAACTTTTCAATTTCTTCCATTCTGGTTTTATTATGTCAGAAGTTTCATGTTTCATACAAAAATTTTACTTGTATGCGTTCAGGGGTAATACTGTCAATCACTCATCTGGTAAACTTAGATCAGTGTTATATAAATATAACACGCAAAAAGTTATTTCCAAATCAATTTCGTTATTGCTACTGTTATTTCACTACTACCCGACTAGCATAAATATTCTAATCCCCATAATCGCACGAAACTAACACATTTTTGTAAAAAAGCGTACAATTTACAACATAACAACAAAGTAACTATAACTACCGTACATTTATTACAAATTACCACGAAACTCTAAGCGTAATCGGTTTATTACCAAAAATGGGCATTGTCTAACATACGTACATACTGACAAACCACACAAGCAATTTTATAACTTATCTTCTTTGTGTAAAGTCCAGTTTTCAAAGTGCCGGAAGCCGGCCGACTGGCACAGTTGCTTCCTTGCGAAATGGCTAGGAAGTTGACTCGAACCAGCCATGTATGGTGAAACGGAGCGACTCAAGAACATGTAGACTTAGCCTTTATGTTTATAGTGTTGATTCTGAACGGGGCTCTCTATTGACCAAATTGTTTAAGTTCTAGGTTCTAACTGGCTTCGCGTTTTGTAGGGTAACTGTAGCAATGAGTAAGGAGAGTATCCAATGGGTGGGAGTAAGGACATTTATGAGAGTATTTAATGGTTTGTTGGATAAGAGGTAGCAAAATGTCTGATTTGTGAACGGTTTGATTACAGAATCAAGGAACCTGTCCTAGGTTCCTTGATTCTGTAGTCCTTCCACTTGGTTCTTATGCAAATATGATAATTAAGTCAGTACTGATTATTTTATTCTTCTATCGGGGATTTCTCAGTACCCAGGGATTTGTGTCCGATTGATGGTAATAGGACATGGGACTTAAACATTACTGGCAAAATGTGCGTGTACTATTAGGTACATCTCTGCTTAACCTTTCGGGGATTACAGGCGTGATGTTATGTAGGTTATTATGAGCACCGAAATTCAGATTAAAATTCCTAAAGGCGCAACCACCAATAGGGGATAATCACATTTTTTTTTATTTGTCTGTCGGGTAGATTATTGAAAAGTGTTGGAAACGTATTTTTTATTTTTTCACGTGGTCATAAAATTACGGAGATATAGTGAGCCCGCCCCCACTCTGCAACATTAATGAGTTTTAACTAAATAATTTTTTGATTACTAATATTAACTAATATTTTTGTATTACCTGTCTGACGGACAAAATAGAATTTCGTTTTCTTTACCCAGTCTTCATCCCTATTGGTGCGTGATTGCGCCCATTTGGCTCGCGGCATATTACGAGGAATCGATTACCATTCGTCATTAGCAAACCATGAGCTTCTGTAGTTACGAGCGTTCAACAATTGAAACCTTCGGGGAATCGCATTAGGGAACTTGGCTAAAGATTAAATAATTTCTCGGCAATCATCAGGTAGGTATGACCAGGGTTGCGTTAAGTGGTTTCACTCTTGTTCTGTTGTAAAGAGAATTTCTTTCCTATGCATTCGTGAATATGTCATCCAGATGACTTTTGATTACCCTCTTTCTAAGACTTTTTAATCATGCCTTTGTCCTTATCTCAGTCTTAATAGTTAGTATTTAATTATTTAGTTATGGAGTTTTTTTTTTGAACAAACGTTGCCCCACTCTCGGATTTACTCCTGTATCGTGGGTGCGTTTACAAACATTTAAATTTACATACACAAACAACCAGACCCAAAAAAACTATCTGTAGGCCATACAAATATTTATTCCGTGCGGGGATCGAACCCGCGACAAGCAGCGCAGTAGTCAATCGCTCAGCAGCTGCGTCAACCGTGTCGTCAAAATCGATCAAATGAATACGGACGTCTGTATACTCGTGGTTTTATCACCCTAAGGATGAATATCACTTGCACAATTAGATATTGGAATCATTACTGAAGTTTAATTTAGCTGGGAGTGGTTATGAAAAATAGTAAAGCAATCAATAATCCGTCTAAAACTACGTGGGTACTTGTTAAGTTGTTACTAAGACTTTTCCCTCCTCTAGAGCATAAAAGTAACAGTCATCATTACAGTACGCAAGACGCATTATCTCGGATGCCTACATACATAATACGTGGTAGATCCAGCATCCGGGCTTCCAGTTACCTCACATTTATCTGCGGTCTTTGCACATTATTTACTGCTTCGAAGCACATCGTATTAGCACAGAATATTAATTTAATAGTGTAGAACGACATACATTTGTACAAGAATCAAGTGAACATTTGAGTATATCTCTATGCTATGCTCGATTATTCATACATCCGCTCGCGAGCCAAATGTTTTGATGTTTGTTCCTGTGAACTATGTCATTAGTTCGTGATGACTAAATACGTGTTGTTTGGATACCGTTGTTGACTAGAGATAAGTCATTCAATATAATACTGCTATCAAGAAATTATATGTTTTAATTCATATATTATAATATTTACTGTCTGAACAGATAACATTAAATTACGCCTCTGAAGGGTTAGGCAGAGTAATAGAACACCCATATTTCGCCCATTTTGTTTTTGTCCCATGTAAAAAGGGCGAGCCTATACAAGGTGTTGTTTTGCATCCTCGTCAAATTCAAGTAGGTAGCTATGCTAATGATTCTCGTCCCGAATCAATAATAAAATGGGTAGGTAATTTTTATTTTTTTTCTTTTTTACGGAAATCGATAAGTGTGAACCACCCTTGTTTTAAACACGGCTCGTCTGGTTCTTGCCTTATAACCTCGCTAACACACATACAAACAATTTCAAACGTTTATTTCATAATTTCTTAGTCCCTAAACCACGCTAAGGGGGTTATTCTGAAATACTGACAAACTTAAACAACCAAAAAATCAGCGTTTATTAATAATTAACTAGGTACCGTAATTTTAATTGATTATTTATGTCTTTCGTGACCACCCCCTGAAATTTGACGAGGTTGCAAAACAACACCTTGTATTTCATCGGCCGGGCACAAGACCATACTCCGTGGCTGCTACTGAGAAACTTCTGATGGAAAGACCCAATTACAATATCCCTTTTTATTCTTTTGAATGAATGATGGTTATGGGAAATGTCTCCGTTTTCCCACATTTAAACGCGATTCGTTTATTAGAAGAATCTCAAACAAACAATGCGTTGTCATGGGACTACCTTGTTGGTCCTAGCGGTCGTAAGCGGGACTGCTTAAACGAAATAAGATAAACAAGTTTGGCAAAGTATATATTGGGTTTTTCTATCAGAAACCCTATAACAGCCCGAGTCTAGATTTCCGCTCCGTTAATAATAATAAGATTACCTTTTTTTGTTCGGATTGGAAATCATCAAGAGACTCCTCCCGCTCTGGGCGGAGCGGAAGGGAGTGTCAGACTTGTACTGACTAAAACTCATCCATGTTCCTTCTTAGCCCTTTGTGTTCCAGGGCCACGGTATCTCTTTCGAACAGTCCCGTAGCCCTGGCAGGCATCGGCCCTCTCGGACCCTTTCCCATTTGCTGACATCTCCTTGGGGCGCGCTTGGAACACGAAGGCGCCGTCGACACGGCCTGTCGTCATGAGACGGATGGACGGTGCCCAGGCCCCCGAATTAGATTACCCTCCATAACATGGGAGCTAATCTTCACTATAGCTGTCGATGGGTTGGTGTTGTGTTACTGTCACAATAATTAGTTATATACACATCCGCCCGAAACACAAGCGTCATGTTTGCTATTATTTATGTTGTGTAGTATTTGTACTTACGTAATTATTAGGTAAGTAAATTGTAAACAAACATCAGATCCGTACCAATAAAATTACTCATCTTCAATTTAAAAACAGAAGCATAGATCCACACATCAACTTTAAGTGTACCATAAATCTTGAGCCACAGATAAAAAGCTATTCAAGTAGGTCAAGTATGTTCCTAGCTGAACAATGAGCATCTGCGTCTGCGCATCTGATGTTTTGCAACAAATCACCGGTTAGTACCGAAGTACCTACTGACTGGCATTGGTACTGCGCAGACTCGCAGATGCAGGTATAAATACGAATGCTGAATTGGAAATAAATGTTTCGTGTTTGTATTGAATAAATTAATTAAATTTTACCTTTGGATGCGCCTGAGTGTGATGAGAATGTGGGGTTCCTGTTTTGAATATCTGATCTGGCTAAATCATTTTTCTTCCTCTCATATCGACATACTATGCTCGTGTCGTGGTAGATTTATTTGTCAGTCGGTAGCATAATGATACCGAATCCGATATGTCCTATAACCACAAATTTACAGATGTGTAATTGCTCCGGCGTGTTGGGTTATCACATACTCTTTCTCTCAAATAGGGGAGGGCTGTGTCTCTGTAGAGGGAATGTCTCAGAATGTTTATAGTTAGTTAATTAAGGGTGTACGAGACATTTAAGCAAGTCGAGAGGCGCTTGTTCTTGTCATCGTCATTGCGATTTTTTTTTTGGCCTGATCCATACCTGGGAACGTTCTAGTTACGGAGAAATTGAAAGACTAAGTCCATTTTACATATTTCCATGATCCCTGTTTTATTCAATGCATCCATCAGCACAAAGTTTTTAGTTCACATTGAGCGCTGCCTTAAACCGTTATTTCACATAAAAAAAGTTGTTGCACTCCGGAAGTGCCGGTAGAAGTGAAAACTTGAATATTATCATTGTTCATTTTTGATATTTTGGAATGGTTAGGGAATAATTTTGCACGAATTGCTTTAATTATCAGTATAAATTTAATTATCAGAGTATCATCATTTTATTTATTGCGCTGTCGTACACAAACATGACAATTTATATTACATTAAAAATCTAACACTTCAGAACTATTACAATCCGTTGTACGAATTTTACCTCTTTGGAGAAACCGAAGATTTTGTTTGTGCATAAGATAATTATCCAGTTTTGGAAATCCAAACTCAATGACAGATGTCATAAAGTTCAAATTCCTTCGTAATAATAATAATCTGACAGTCACGTGTCCTGACGCGAGTTTAACATTTTTTACCCATTACAAAAGTGCACAACGCCGCTAAAGAAGTTTTCACTTCAAAAACGTTTCCTTACAATATTTTTTGCTTAATACTTAACCTTTTGAACGCCAGAGCATAAACGCACGCGCGTGCCTTCCGCGCCAAGCCACAAAATCACCACAAACACTTACAAAAAAAAACAAAACATTTCAAAAGTATTTTCAACTTATTTCTTGATAAGACCTTTAATATTTAAGATATATAGATCACATTTTAAAGATATATAAATAAACACAAACAAAAGTAACGATTTAATTAGCTTATTTCGTGTTATAGTGCACCACATTTTTTGTCACATATTTGTGTCGTTGGCGTACAGGGCACGCGCTTGGTTGTCACTTATATGTGACAATGGCGTTCAAAAGTTTAACTTGATATACAGACTTCATTGACGGCTTCTTGGAGGGTCCATTTACATTCGGTATAACGGGACTGTGACTATTACACAGGTTACGCCGGACCCACTAATACTCATGAACATTATGTAAGTCGTAGAGCCTGTTTCAATGTACCAGCAGCCCAAATATTATTTTCTTATTGTATTCCATTCTTTCACAGCCTCTTCTTTTGACGCCCACACGGACATTGGAAGTGCGTTCTCTTGTCACCACGAAGACTATACAGTCTTGTCAGTTCATTGTTTGGTAATTTAAAGAGCAACGCAAACATAGTTTTACGTACTCTTTAAGTATTGCGGACAGCAAACAGTACTGAATAAAGCTAATATTCGAATGAGTTGTTTCCCAATTCTACGTTCAGAGAATTTAGTACGAGACATTCAAGTATCCCGAAATACAAATAGATTTGACCCACAACTTCACGTATTTAAAGCAGCTTTTAGCGAGGCAGGTAAAAATGTGCCTATATCGTTCCCACTGCTGAGATACAGGCCTCTCTCTGTGATCCCATAATCCACCAAGCGGAAATCTTAGCCATAATCGATTTCTTATCCCCAATACCACCTACACTTTCCTCCAATCACCGTCTAATGACAAAACTAATGCTAGTACATCCATCACTCCATAATTTACTTCCTACATAACGGTGTTGCCACACCAATCGATGGATAGTCGATCGATGCCATCGATCGAAATTGGTCAACGTTGATTGAGTGTGGTAGCTTTGATTGCTTGACGGATACCGGGCGCTTAACAATTAATCGACCGCCGATCGATGCCATTGATCGACAGCGGTTGATCGATCGAATGGTGTAGTAAAAACCATTCTACCAGCGTTCGATGGCCTCGATCTACGATGGATCGATTGTCGTAGTAGAAACTTTCGATCGACGTCGACTAATCCGTTCTACCATCGATCGACGTTCGATCGATTGGTGTGGTAACACTCTAAAATACGCCTTAGTTTCTAAGCCCACAAATAATTAGTGGCAATCGCGGCCATATTGTGTTGGGAGTCAATCAAAATCTCGTCGGTAGGTGACATGGCGAAGCGCTTTCACTCCTGCGCATACATTAAGTCGCGTGTCGTTAGGGCGCTCAGTTTTGTGCTTTCGAAGTTTGAGGATGAGCAAATAATATGTATTATTCTGACCACGACTGCTGACCACACTGACTATAATATTATTATAGTGATTCTGTTAGTTGTAAATATTCTTAATTTGTCTTGAATTCTTGTTGTCAATACGAATAGAAGATGCTTCTAAATTAAATCACTTGATGTATTTAAAGTGTATAGTGAAAAATGTTTATTAAGCCACCTTCTGTAAAAATAAGAGCCTCCAAAAAGACGCATAATTACAACTATTCTGTTATTATCTTTTCAAATTATCCATTAAGTTAACCAAAAAAAATATAAATCAGACGCGGCAGCCCTGATGCGGTTTATCCTCTGCCTTGATAATCTCAAGATAATATGGATTTCATGAGTCATACCATAACATTAACAAGAAACGGTAGCCTTTCCTCATTCCCAGAGACGAATTGGACAGGTTTCACTTCTTTGTTCAACCCTAATGGGCTCCTTCAATTGTCTCAACCCATTTTTAGTTAGAACACGTCGTTTGTCAAAAATGTGAGTTATTCCTCGCTATCTGTCATAATCAGCTACATTGTAATATTCGGGCATTGTTACTTCTTACTAACTAGTTCAGTGTGCCAGAACCTCATTTTTTGTTACAATTACGAAACTAACGTCTCAAGTTTACGTGTTTAATTAGAGTAATTGCCTGAAATCGGAGATTTCGCGATGTGGTCGGTTTGCAACAATGTGGCCTATTTTTCTACTTACTTTTGTGTTAATTTGAACGTTATCGTGAAAATTCAATGAGTAATATCCGAATTTAATTAACCACCCATCGCGTTACTGCTTCTTCCATTCATAAACTCACAACCTACTTTCCACAACATTCTCTGCCCAAAAAAATGAAAGCCTGGCAGTTCACCATTCCCTTAAAAGTGAGCGACCCAATAGAAGTAGCAATTTGCCACCCAGTTGCACGAAGTAGGTACACGCACCTACATGCAATTATTCATTACACAATAGCACCGCACAATGGGCGTGACGGTCGACTGCTGCGCGCGAGTGCCCCACAAACACAGCTCCGAACAGCGCATGCGCGAGCTGCCAACACTCTCGCTCGTAATTAAACTATTTTTTTTTCTACAAAATATGTTTTGGCTGTATGATAACAAAGTCAGAATAAGAAAAAAATAATGTAAAAAAAAAAACTATTGGATTACTTACACTGTGAAAGAGAAATTGTATTTTTACCATTTTTTGCGGCCCTTTGTTGATTTGGCGAAAGCTACTAGCTAGCATCATCATCATCTGCCTAGCTTTTTCCCAAACTATCTTGATGATGCAGGATGCAGCTGAGTACCAGTATTTTACATGACGCGACTGCCTGACTTCCAGAACCCAGTAACTGGGTAATACGATACCGCTTGGTAAAACTGGATGTCAGACTTTTAGCTTCTGTCTACTCGTAAAAGGCGAAAGCTACTATAACATCATTATTATAACTGTCAATTTGAATTATTTAGAATTGATGAATTCTAGCTTTTAACATACTCGAAGTAGCAATTTGCTTTCTAGATTTAACATAATTCTTAATTTTATAACCTAACGATATGGTTATCAAAAAAAAAATGCAGAAAATAATAAAATCACTTTTCAACTATCTAATTCGAAATCGAAAGCTCTTGACCAGTTATTTTGAAGCCATAAAAACAGTTAGAATCAAAATCTAATCAATTTCGTGTATGTATACTTTCGTACGTAATGCAAATAAAATCTTTTCTATTTCCTTTTTTGGGACCGGCAACATTAGATTCTAGGGGTAAGCGCGCACTACAAAAATAAATCGTTGCACCTTTTAAAATGCGAAATAAAATCGCTTCATAGGGTACAAAATATACGCACGATTTATTTTCGCAGTGCGCGGATTGTAGTACATTTCTGTTGTTCACAGATTGACGAATTTTCTTCGCAACGATTTATTTTCGTAGTGCGCGCTTACCCTAGAAGTCAAGAATAAATCTATGGCTCCTTGAGGACAAAAGTGACCTAACACAAAATTTGCGTTTTGTGGGAAATAACATAAATGTGTTTCGTGTTGTAGGGAGTTCCCAATAAAATAAAATATGATGGAAGGTTTTTTTTGACCTTTTCTAGCACGATATCTTCACCTTCTTATTCACTAGACGATCGCCTATATTATTAGGAGTAGTTTTAGGTAATAAACCCAATTCGCTGTAATCTTGAGTTCGGGGACTTCTGTTCTGACTATGTGTGTTATGTGAACTTTTTATTGAAGTTTTCGGCTGCATCTGACACAAGATGTCAACAAACTCCTTTCTCGGAGTATTAACTTATGAGTAGGTGCAATCTCCAACGGAAATATCATTTAGCGAGTGTAAAGGGAAAGGTTTTATTATTGTTCGTCTGGCGAGAAGCTTTAACAAAATTAACACAAACGCCCCGTGAGTCACCGGCTTTATCGCAGATTGAGATAAAACATAAATACACATATAGGTATTAACGTTATGTAGGTAGGTACCTATCTACTTCGCAGTTTTTTTGTTGGTATAGGAGTTTTTATGATAGATACTATGATGATATCATGCTGTTAGTCGGTTACATGAGCTATGGTTAACATTTTAACATTCACGTTTTTATTAAAACCAAGTGGCAAGAAATACCTATATGCTCATTGTTTGTGTTTTATTTTCAAGATCTTCGACAAGGTTAATGATTATAGAGGCGTTTAAAGAACATTGCTCTTTAATATGTCCTCATAAAGTAACAAAAGCAAGCATAATTTCCTTACGTATCTGCTCAAACTGCATAATGAACCAAAAAAGAACGTCAAGGCGTTTGGCCTTTCAGTGTTATAGTTCAATGCACTTGGACTGACACAAATACGAGGTCGCTATTCTACTAACCAACTTGCAAAAAGCCTCTAGTTCAAAGTTGAGAATGCTGAACCAATTTATTGAAACTTCATCAGATTCATGTTTTCTTTGTTTTACAATTTGTGCGCTCAATTGCTTTTCTATCGGCAAAAGTGACGGACGTCCATACTAACTAAACCCTATTTAATTTATATTAAAAAAAAACTATTTTTGTTGCTCTTCAATTCGCTATTTATAGAACTATTGTAGACAATGTAATGCTACTAAACTCTGTGGTGTAGTCATTTGTGTAGTCTTCTAGTAAATAAATGAATTTGAGAGAATATCTACCCAATGCATACTGTAGTTAGCGATGACCATCAATAAAAATAATGCCTGTAATCGTGTTTGTCTCAATTATTTATTTAATACATACATAGTACTAACACTTGTCAGGCATTGCCTAATACGTATGATACATGGGACTTGTAGCGACAGACTCTTCCGTTATGACCATAATTTTTTGCAGAAAATATATGACTTAATCCAGTCGCTGCTTTAAGTTTCCTCATAGAAATTATATGCGTGGGCTTCGGCATTAAAGATTTGTTATAAATTACATTTAATTTACTAAAAATACATTGATTTCTTACCACGTTAAGCCGCTGGTTCCGGCTGTCATTTTTAGATCTTTGACACTCGTTACAGGTAGTCAGTGGCCCAAAAGTCTTACAAGGGTATCGTATTACCCAGTGCTAACTGGGTTGTAGAGGTCAGAATTCAGATAGGCAGTCGCTCCATGTAAAATACTGGTATTCCGCAGCATCCGCTTAGACTCGGTCGAGCCTAACGTAGTAAAAAGCTAAGCAGATGACTTGCCAATTAGTATTACACAATAATCCAAAATCGCAAAATTAAACTATAATATTACAAAATTGGTTCTCGTAACTAACTAGGAAATATAACAATTTATAATAGTACTACAGCAGTAGTACGGTTAGTACATCAAACTTTTGAAATTTTGATGCAACGCGGTAACGCCAGACTGTACCTGATGCATGTTTTATACTACTGCAACAGAGGGGCATTGCCTAATGGCCACTGCGCTCAGCACTCCCGTCTAGTCTAGCCAGACATTTTACCCATCACCAGACCTTAATTATCCCCTTCTCACTGCTAAAAACTCCAGAAGGGATAAGCTCGTATTAGGTTTCACTCCCCCAGACATATCTATCGATTCAGACGCGGTCATTAACTCAAAATCCAAAGCTCACCCTCCCTCGGGCTAGACTGAGTCTAGACAAACCTTATTGAAAATACAACGGCACCCAGGACATTCGTTCCGCATATTCTGTTTAGTTTGCCTTCAAAATCGCGTTCGGGACACTTGAAATAACTTCATTTGTATCCGAAGTCGTACCGCAGACGTCTCGCATGCCAGGAAAACTAATTTTCTCGTATAGACTGCTTTTAGTTAAGTTACGGTTATAATACGACAATCCTATGTAAATTTTGAAAGCGATGCTGATAACTTTAGACTCTATTTGTCTTGCTCAACGGAGCTTTTTACAACAAATGACAAATCCGTGTCAGTTGATCTTTAGATTTTTTCACTTCCGCCCAAAGATTCGATACTTCAAAAACTAACAAGCAACCTTAATCATTCAACCGTATCTCAAGTTACGTCACATTCGATAATGCTAACGACTAACTAAGCGTGATTTTTATTTTCCGCATCACAAGTGTCGTTTATGTCGTAATTAGAAACAACACTTTCGATTTCAACAGAATTGTGTGAAACGTTAATGGCTATCCAGTGCGCACTCGTTTCTTACGTTGTAGTGCGCAATACTCGTATATTTTGGATGTAGGTTAATGTACAAGATAGCAGTCACGGCTGATGGGATTCCCGCGCGTTATGCGCTTTGATTTACAAATAAGGACTTTAATAACTGTGTATTGATTTATGTCGTTATTGTTTCAGGTATGTTCCTCCAATTCCTTCAACTATGTCAAGTAAGTTACAACAAGCCATTTCCTTCTATCGTGGGAATATTGACGTATTTCGAAATTCTACCGCATTCTAAACGGCTATACAAAAGTGTACCATTTTGAATGTTCACTGCAGTCAATGTATCTTCGAGAGTCATTGATTCCGGAACATCGATAAAAACTGGATCGTGATGCCCGTCTCGCTCTTCTGGGTCGAACTCACGCATTTTTCCCACGTTTCCGTCACTACAAGTCACGACCCTTTTTTCTAAACCAATACTATTTATGGAGATAAGATTTTTGTTTATGACTAGTCTCGCCTGAGACTGTTTTTTCTAGCGTTCGATAAATGATCGGGTTGGACTCAATCATTCTAATTTGGGTCAACTCAGAATATGCATGACTCTGAAATTGGGGTAACACTAAAAATTGAAATCGAACCGTCTTAAATTTTCTCGAATCAAACGCCACTCGTGATGCAAAATAAAGGTTAAAGAGCAAAACCAGAGGTACCTAGTAACCCATCTACAGCCCAATCAGGTAAAGACATTTCCAATAACAGTAAATGTCGAAGCATCGTGGTATTTAAAGTGGCATGTTTTGCAAGCGCACGTGCACAAGACGACGACGGGTAAAGGTCAGCCGGTGAATAGACACGCTCCGGCAGATGCTACGCGCACAATACACATCTTATACAATAATAACACATTCGTTTGCAAGGAAGAAAGAGACGAAATAGCAGGGAAGCTCGCAGCTATTGAATGGGAGACATCTGACAGACTCGATCCAGAAATGTGCGACGTTACTCGTACATTTTATCGTTAGTAATCGTTAAACGTGTTAAAGTTGCGTTGTAGAGAGATAATATTGATCTGCAAAGTTATCCATAATATCGAAATATTTCATCCAATAATATTGCTATTGTTTACATCTATGTTCGCTATGTCTTCGTTTTGCTCAGAATCTTCTTCGTCAACCCGTGTTTGCTCTTAGCCATTGTATTCTACATTCTACCCAGCTATCCCTACATCGATAGCCTATGTAGCGAGGTCTTCATTGTTTATTTATTACAATAAGGCTCTTTTGTTTATTTCTAATGTTATATCAGAGGATGTAACTCCACTTGTTTTCATTATGTACAATTGTTTGGCCGCATCAGTCGCTGCGTTTATTTTGGAATTCCACGCGTAGTTTATACCTACACGATTGTGTTAATGAAGTTTGTTGTTAAGTGTCGTTGCTGCCACAAACAGTTCTGGTTTATTTTTTTTTTATCAACATTGCGTTGTATGTTGTCTGTGACTTCGTAATTGTGTCACAACGGATTGCGTCTTGCTCGACGGAAGCTCGTGAGATTTGGGTATTGTTTACATTGTTCCCTAAACAGGCTTATTCTGCAATTCTACGTTGTCCGGTATTTTGTTTTGGATTAAGTTTGTACGGTTTCATTTTGAAGGTTACACAATCACTGCAGTTTATGTTACCTCATATCTATTTAGATAAAATAATTATGATGTCACAGATAAGTTACACACATCATATTTTTCGGGGAACCCATACGCATTAATAACTGTAAATGAAATAAGTGCAAATAATACTAAGAAACATTTATTTAAAGTTAAACAAAATATGGATATCAAAGAACATAAATACTTCAACAAATTTAGGTGAAGAAGTAAAGACTTCATAAAATTCAAACCATCTCCAAAAGTAGAAAAATGTATCTGTAACGTTTGTGTGACCACATGAGGAGATTTAAGGCGTGTTGTTTGTTTACATATCTTCGTAGTACGTTCATGTGTAGGTAACGGGCCGTTAAGATGCCGCGGGGCGCCTACACCGCGGCTCCAACAGCGGCGGCGGCGAGGCAAGCCCGAGTTCGAGTGAGGCTGGCAGTCAGTCGCGCGCGGCACTCTCGCACGCTCGCACACCGCGCCCGGCGCCGGCTCCGCAAGCAACAGCTGATCGCAACCTCTACGTACCACATAAACAAACATAATAACATAAACTATACTAAAGACTAGCCCACGAACACATTCAACAGTGAGCTTTAACCAAATTCAAGCCACAGACAGCGTGGCAACTGCAGCGCCCCGAAATCAGATCGATATCCCGAAAACGGTCCTGCGACCTCCTGCGATAGAGCTCAGCAATACTTCCGTGCAATATTAATGTTAATTTTTATTATTTGAGACGTTCAATTCAGTGATCTCGTTGACAAATAAGAGACTGTGAAAACCGCAAGAGTTCGTCTTACAAGTGCTGTGTCCGTGAGAATGGATTTCCTCCACTGACTTTGATATCAGGTGGTTTTGTTGCATCTTCCACATCATTGTTCAGCCTGAGTGAGTATGTTGGATATTTACTTTGTCAGTTCCGTTTAGCTACGTACTATTGTTTACTGTATATATTCAACATTCGTGTTACATCTACACATGTCTTGCATATTCCTTATCAGTTTCTCAGTGTTCTTGGCATTACAAATATTAGCATTTATTGGTTGATTAGCGATTATCCGTTTCAAACATAAGATTAGCAACGATTATCAAAATATTTGTATTAGCTATGGGTAAATTCGTTGTGGGATACAGCCACTGCCAAATCGATTACGAATTTGAACATCAAAATTTTGTGGAATTCAAATATTGACACTAAGTTTGTTTCGTGTTTAGTCGAATTCTATCCTTGACATTACATTATCAACAGATACCGCTGCGATTTAATTGATTGATACGAAAACCACTATCTATAGGCAACATCGGCTCGAAGTTTTGCGCAATTTTCTGTCCCTTTCGCCTGTGTTGTATTGTTGTGTTGTGTGCAGTGCACCCTAGGGCGGTCGCCGTCGCGTCCCGACTCCCGTCGCATTATTCCCGGGGTTGACTGTGAACTTGAGGGGTGCGTTACCCTCTAGCCGCCGGAACCGACGGTACTGCGCGGTCGTCCAACCCAATCACTGAAATGTATTCGTAAAAACAAAAATCGATTACTACGATTGTCCAACTAAAACTGATCTAGAAAACGAATAATCGTTCACGTGTTTAGTTCGTATCGATCTGTCATGTTTTGTTGTTACTCCAATAACTACTGCGATTAATTGCCATGCAATAATCGTAATCGAATGTTTTGCTTTGTGACTATGACTTACTTGATGACTCAATGTTTTCAAACCTATCGAAACACTACTACTACATTGTTTACAACAGATATATTTATTGGCAACTTGACAGGTGATCTTTTGCAACTTTCACTTGTGCCAATTTCCGCTAGACTTGGAACTTTACTTTACTTTACCTACGTAAGCGAGGCCTTTAGTATCTGGAATCAAATTTGTCATGGCTGTATTGTTTCCGTCGTGTCATTGTTTTATAATCTAAACACTCGACACCCGACCTCGAACAAGATCAAGAACTTTCACTATCAACGTGAATTATGCATCAGGAACCGTTATTGTTAATACTGAAATAATCTTGTGCTACTGGTCGTTATGAGGATCAAACGGCTTAATGTCAAACGAAGAAAGTTCATTAATAAATTCGAAATCTGCTGTAGCAATTTTAAGATGATAATGACATAGTTTTGTAGCTAAAATGTCTAGTTTAAAATATGCAAGAATTTTTATATTGTTTCTGATAAATTATTTATCTAGCTTTTCAATATTGAGATTTGGGGAGTCTGATCTCGAATGAACAATCAAATAATCAACATTGCTTTCTTTTACACTATTTGAACCTATAAATTACTATTTACAGTTAGTGAACAGACAAGTCAATAGAATCGACGCGGTGACGTATCAATTGGGTGTTAATATATCAATATAGACTTTAATAAAATTGATAGTCATTCAGCGCACGTAGCCGAGTACGATGGAGACCTGACGTCTGGCGGAAAAAGCGGTCAGATGTGTCTCAGTTATCACCAGGTTTCACCTTCTTTTGTATTCCAGGAAGTGTTCACACCTGAGAAAGCACATTTCCCGTACATCGTTGATATCCGCCTACATTATTCGCACTTGTCACTTTTACTTTGTCCGAAAAGGGCTTGTTTGATTCTGTTTTATCGTCATTTTATGTGTCTAATACTGTATGTAGCGTTTTGTTTGAGATAATGCCGGTTGGACGTTCGTGGGCGACTCACTGCTAATCCGTAGTTAAATCTCTAAACTTGCACGTTACTGCTAAACATGAATCGTGCGTCAAAATTGGTTGGATATGGCACAGGTATAATACTCTTTTTGGAAATATTTGTTTTTAGCCCCAAATGAATAACTCCTTCTTAGCTTGTTTATGGCATCTATAATATAAAAATAACCTGTCTTAAAATTCAATTACTAGTTTGGCGCTATCAATGTATAACTGCTTTCGGTAAACTGGTCTTGATGCGTCATATATTTTTGCATCGCCTGTAGGTCACCTGTTACCAACAATCGTTGCACAGTATTGTCGTGTTCTCTTGAGCGTGACCCCGCTTTTTCCTCCTCTTTACAGGACATAATCAACTTTGTTCTTTATTAGTATTGCTCTCAAGTTCGAAAATCCATCTTCATCGCGATTTAGAATAATTGGGTACCATTTTGAATCTTAAATTATCAATTTATAACTGTTTATTGTTTACTGCATTTTTTACGGTTGGCTGAATATTTTCTCTATCTTTATTTACACTTATTACTACATTGTACACAACTAGTGTTTTTGCAGGTTTTGCTTTGCCAATTGAAGCTCGTCATATTCAAGGTTTTCTACAAAAACATTTATTATTTGTTTTAATGTATTGAGACTTATTACTCGTAGTGTTATCTGTCACTTTGTCCACCTACCTATTGTATTGAAACACTACTTCATATAATTTCAACGTTAAAAACCCAAACATTAATCACGTTCGATATTGGATATTTTTGCCGTAACCAAGTTCGTAACTTCTTTATTCGGGTTTATCCCACAATTTATCATTGCAACAGTAATATTTTGTGGTTGAATCTCTTTTTTACCAGTAATAGTTCACGTAGCAGAGTTAGTCACGTCGTTGTTCGCGATTTGCAGACCGATTGTATTTATTAACCTTCGCGTGTCCTGCCGCAAGCTGTCTTTTAGTTTCGTCTTCATCCATACTAATATTATAAATGCGAATGTCACTGTTTGTTTGTTACCTTTTCACAACTAAACGGCTGATCGGATCTTAATTAAACTTGGCAAGAAGATAGATTGCAACCTGGGGAAGGACATAGGCTATATATCATCACGCTACGACCAATAGGAGCGGAGCAGCAATGAATAATGTTGCGAAAACGGGGAAAATGTGACGCAGACGAAGTTGCGCGGGAGAGCTAGTGTCTAATAAATTCATTTCGATTGGCATATCTAAGAGATTCGTTCCACATTGTTAATCTGTCATCATTTGCTTTATTAATTTGTCAGATTAGTTTTTACTGTGTTTGTTCATCTTCGGCTAATATTGGTTATACTAAGATGTCATTTAGTTTGGAATTGGCATCTGATTTGTTAGTTTTTACGATAGTTTTATTTGCCATGTTGTCTTGTTTTAAACGATAGTATAGAAACACAGACGTTCGTACGTGGTCAAATACAATTGTCCTTGTTCTGAACTCCTTTCAGTTTCGTATGTTATATTACATCCACAATGCTTTCTCTCGATCCAGACGTGAGAAGCATTGTCAAATAGTCGACAGATCCTTTTCCTTTCCATTTCGCGTATGTTTACATTTGTCATGTTCTGATTTCCTTTCTGTTCGATTCGTGCAATATTATATCATTGTCAACTGATATTTTCTCTAAAAAATGTGTTTCTTCTTCTTCCTCTGTTGCCATGTTACTTGGGGTCGGCTCAATACCTTTTCTTCCGTTCTTCTCAATCACTGTATCATTTACTCCTTACTCTTTAATATCATTCCTCACACGATTCATCCGTCGTTTCCTTGGTCTTCCTCTCGTGGTCCATCCATAAAATACGTTAACTATTTCTATTTTTATTCCACTTTCAAATCCTCATCATTATATGGATTACTTATTCATTTAAACTCTCCACTCCAAACCTCAAGTATCATCCTGAAGTGTTAGTCATCTCGAGTGGCATCCATTAGTAGATAGGTGTGGTCCAAATTTAGGATAATGAGCGCTGGTGTTATTGTCACGGCAATTAACTGCCGGGCCGGTTCGCTTCCGGGCAGACTATTTTCAGATCATTGATTGATAGGTGCAGCCGACTCTATGGAGAGGGTTTTGTTTCTATTTCAGTTTTTGTCGAGTTCGTCTCTCGAAAAGTGAAATTAAGAGGAAATAATTCAGCTGTTGGAAGTTCGTTACGAAATTGTTCGTCTATATCAAGACAAGTTTTATTAGCTCCTTCAAACATCTAATTGAATACTGTTCTAAGAATCTTATCACAAGAAAAACATTTGATTGAAATCAAAGTACATTCGACTAGTGAGAAATTAATTAACCGCTGATATTCACTGATTACTACCCACTGATCAAACGATCCTGTTAGAAAATAATCAATCAACATTGTGTTTGTTTTTGTCGTGTAGAAGTAATTGGTGCGATAGCTGTGCCATTAAAATGTCGTTAATATGTGTGGATAGCTCGGAGAAATGGCTCGGCTCACCGATGAAGCCACGCCCATGTTTTATGCGCGCGCGCTGGCTAAATGTCGTAATAAATATTCAGCAGGACTTCTAAACGACTAGTTTTTTTCAAGTGTGTTAGTAATTTCTGATTGCTTGATTTTTGTTCCTTATAAAGGTAAAATTCATAGGTACTGAATTTTATTACGATTTCTATTAAAATTCAAACAAGTTACCTTGTAATTAGTTGTCATGTTTGCCCTGGTTATTATATTCCTTGGCTTTATCAAAATAATTAAGCTGTTTTCCTTGGTTTAATTAATTTTTGATGTATATACTCGATCAAGGAAAACTAATATACCTACCTTTTCTGTTTTTATTAAATATTCAGACTTCTATTATGATTTACCTTTAGAAATATATTGTGTGATCTACAATTGTCTATAAATCGAGTTTAATTGCTGTAAAATTGCTTACATCATCGAAATAAAGCTGAAGTTTAGATAAATTTACTCTGCTTATTCCGATATCTGATAATGTTATATACGAAATTCTCGTGTCACAATAGTACCATACCATACACCTCCGAAACGGCTGAACCGATTTGTATGAAATTTTGTGTGCATATCGGGTAGGTCTGAGAATCGGCCAACATCTATTTTTCATACCGGATAAAAAAACCTCGCGAACGAAGTCGCGGGCAGCAGCTAGTAATATATAATAATTTGTGTCATGTTATGTTTGTCATCAAATTAATGTAAGATTCACGTGTAGTATTTGATCAGTTTTTTTTTTTGCAATATTAATTAGGTACTTGATGACTTAATTATCTGGGTTACGTACAATTTAGTAAGCTGACGACAAAAAGAAGCTGTTTTGATTTGCCATGTCACAATTTCTTATAACTACACTTTATTGGTACGGTAATAGTGTTCGATTTTCTGCGAGTTATTTGTTGTATTGTGTTACTAGCTTCTGCCCACGGCTTCGACCGCGTTTTTTCGGTAATTATCCCGTGGGATCACACTACCGGGAAAAAGAGTATCCTATGTGCCATTCCATACTATTATCTATCAATGAGCCAAATTTCATCCAGATCCATTCAGGAGTTTTTACGTGAAAGAGTAACAAACATCCATCCATATTTACAAACTTTCGCGTTTATAATATTAGTAGGATTTAGTACAAATTTGATCGTTCTAAAATCGATGCGTTACCTTTTGATTGGTGCCACACTTGATCATATAGACTTTATTACGTCACTAGTTCACAACTGTCACACTCTTACGTGAATAATTTTTCTTCGTTTCATGGTAAGTAAATATTTTTCTTTCAGTTTTCATTGTGACGTTGTCCATGATATTTAGGACGAAACCAATTCATAATAACTTAATATAGCGTGACTACATCTTAATTAAAATATATTAAACGGTTAATCTCGATCAAGGTATTGTTTGTTTGGTCAAATGTTTTAAGCGACATGATTCGTGTGTGTGGAACTATTATTTGTTAATTCCATAAGTGCACTTCGTCAATGGTATGGACTATGAATGGCAAGTAATTACGATCTTGTTAGAGACCATCATCATCTGCCTATCCTTTTTCCAAACTATCTTGGGGTCGGCCTCCTGTCTTACCGGATGCAGCTGAGTACCAGTATTTTACATAAAACGACTGCCTTATGTGACCTCCATAACCTAGTAACTGGGTAATACGATACCCCTTGGTAAGACTGGATGTTAGACTTTTGGCTTCTGACTACTCGTAAGGACGACTGTCAAAGATCTACAAATGACAGCCGGGACCAACGGCGTAACGTGCTTTCCGAGGCACGGAGGATACTCGGTATGTAATTATGGGCACCCATCCACGGACCAACCTCGGCAAGCACGTCTTAACTTTTAAGATCGACCCGTGAGGCTGATTTTATTTAGCCACGACCACACCTTGTTAAAGACCATGACTTTTACAATACATCACTTTGCAACTAAAATGGTCTAAGTACAATTAATCGACTTAAGTTGCTATGTTTGCTAGGTAGGTTGCAGGTAGGCTGTTGTACCTAGCATCCAGGATGTACAAACTAATACTCAATTTAGTTACCAATCAATAATTTTCAAACTTCCTTTATTTGCACAATTTCCATTTGCAACATACCAAAATACAATATTACAAAATCCTGGACGAGTCGAAATGGTAAGCATTTTTGCAGTTAAAACAAAGCAACGATTGCAAACCCGTAGAAGCGTGTAACGTGCTTATTCCAATAGTAACGGTGTACGTGCGAACGGGGTTAATTAGGGTCGTCCGTAATAACTGTTTGTAGAACTGAATCCAGTGTTAGCGAACATTGTTACCATTTCGCTAATATTAGTGATGTACCATTCATACGGAGGTATAATCTACTAAAGGGGTTTACAGACCATCGTTTACCGCTATGATACGCGATAACTACCATGCAGTTTGTTATTTTTGTGGTGTGTGTGTGTGTGTTCAGACTCATGACGCGTGTCCAAAGCTAGGACTATCATCAACAATCTACAGATTTCCTCAACAAATTTTTGTACAGCTTAAATTCTTGCAAACCACTGATACTAAAATATTTGCCTTTGTGACATTGACGCGACCAATAAATTGTGTGCTTGTTAAATCCATTTGCATATGAATGCAAATACAAGATAGGACCTATATTAGTCAAAATTACTAACCTATTTGCACTAACATTTATCGCTGGACAGTATTTACGAAGTTAACTACGCAATAAATAATAATTGATGTTCATTAATCGAATTATTAGTGGAAATGAGTAGCTGTCAAGTTGGCAATCGTAAGTCGACTGCAACTGTACGTGCTCTGATAACAAAACGTATGCTTTTGTAACGTTTCACTGAATTCTAATTACAGAAGTCTGTTTGTATAGTACAATATTGTTTTAAACAACAGATTTACTTTTAGCGTCGAGTTCACTGGCAAATGACTGAGCCCTATATACATTTGACACGAACTTAATATAATTGGTAATTGAATCTTTATTTGCTTTCCATAAAGTGTGAAAATCTTACAAATGAGGTAACAGCTAAGGTACAGCTACGTGCACTGTAGGGCACAGCAAAAAGTATGATAAAAATTTTATACTTACTGAGTCAATTAATTAAGATGTAATCAAACGGTACTTTAAAAAAAGTACCAATTAGTCAAAAGAAAATTAATTATTGAGTGGAATCGATCATTATAGAAAATCAACACGTATTTAGAGACTCTGATTTGATGTTTAAATTAAAGGAAAAATCTTTGATTTGTATTCTATTTAATTCATACTCAGCGTGAAGTTCAAAGCAATTTTTCTTTTTAATAGGGCCGTTAAAGAAGCAGCGTAAACTTACAAAGGCAAAAAATCACATAATTCAATTTGCTTGCCACAGATATATTCACACAAAAGTCTCTTTTTACTGAATTCGCACAAATATACAAAAACCTTTCATTTTAGTCGTTCAATTGTGGTACAAATTGCCATTTTTATCGCTCACCAAACGTTAAAATGAGTCATGTGCCAATAGCTGTTCATGTTAGATTTGTTTGCTGAAACACCTACCTACATAGATAGATTAATCAAACATAACAATGGTCTAAACAATTACTTCGTTAATATCCCACGAGACGACGGACCACTGGTAATTGAATCATTTTGTTTTAGCACTCATGATGAAATTCTATTGATGTGCAGCACTATTATGGAAATGCATTGAATGGGAAGTAAACGAAGTCGAGTAAAGAATGCTTCATTTTGATTCTGATGTTCATTAATTAAAACTTTTAAATAGTTAAAAAGGTTTTGTGAACGGAAAACTGATTTAAAACAAATTTGGGCTATCTAAAGGAGTCGAAGGATTAGTTGAGTCTAATACATGATGAATAGGGGACCGGACTGGGTAAAGAAAACGACATTCTATTTTGTCCGTCAGACAGGTAATACAAAAATATTAGACACGTATTTTTTGTTTTATCAAAATATCAAAAAATTACTTAGTTAAAACACATTAAAGTTGGAGAGTGGGGGCTTACTACGTCACAAGTAGGTATAAAACTTACCTACATGTGACGTCATGCGCCATTTCAACTCAATATATCTCCGTAATTTTTTGACCACGTGAAAAAAGAAAAAATACGTGTCCAATACTTTTCAATTAACTACCCGACGGACAAAGAAAAAAAAAATTGGATTATCCCCTATTGATCATTCTCTTACCCTTATGCGCAGCATGTCTTCTTCTTCCATACTTCTCTATTACTTGTCATCTCAAGTGACACCTCCTTTCTTGCCATATCACTGTTGACTCTAATACAAACGTACAAAAAATATTTATTTACATAAAAACATTGTAGGTATGTGGGATACTCAGACTCCTGCGACAGTTGATCCTGTGTTGCAGGCGCTAGTGTCCTCCCCTAATAAAATGATACATTTGTTTCATGACAAAAAAAGGGAAACAAGCGAAAACTTCTCTTATAAATGTCAATCTATCTTCTATCTATACATATATGTATATAAAAATCAATGCCACTTTTCGTTGTAATTTTATAACTCAAGAACGGCTGGGCCGATTTTGCGGATTTTGGTTTTAAAATGTTTGTCGTAGTCCAGGGAAGGTTTAGGGTAGGGTAGGTAGGTAGGGTAGGGTATGGTAGGTAGATGCCGGGGCATGCGTTGCAATGCACTTTTTACCTACCCTAGCTAGTATTTTATAATCAATACCGATTATCATTCATTTGAAATCCTTCCACAGATTATACTGTCAACAGGATGCAGGTCACACGCTCTCCATATTAATAGCAACGAAGGT
This sequence comes from Cerastis leucographa, assembly GCA_963082945.1. NCBI lineage: Eukaryota > Metazoa > Arthropoda > Insecta > Lepidoptera > Noctuidae > Cerastis > Cerastis leucographa. The sequence goes on from OY720359.1 coordinate 6,124,923, forward strand.
ATTGATGACTTGCTAATTATACCTAAGTGAAACGTAAATCTCTGCTTTAATGCAAGAAGGATCCAAGTTTACTAGTTACTTGCCAGGTGCTAAAACATAGAACGCGTCTTTAATACTGCTCTGAATTGCATGCCGTTCATTTTATGGGAAATATCTGCATAAAACACTAGTTTTATAAAAACCTTGTCTAATAAAAACAAGCTCGGACTTGTTTAGCTAGATTGCGCAAAAGCATCACCAATCCTATAAACATTGGACACGTTACTACCAGGGGAATAAACTATTGTTTCAAAGTTTCATGGTTTGTAACTAAACTTACATTGTCATTTAGGGATATCTTCCGTAATTTTCTATGATTGTGTGAGTTCCCGATATTTCGACCCTGTTGCAAGCGCCATAAATGCAGGATCATGAGTCATCCAGCGATCATGGCGCTTGCAACAGCGTGATAGCGTAACTTTTGGAATTAACCATTTATTAAATCAGAAAAAGTAAAAAATAATCTTAACTATTAAATCTTCCTACTTGCATTTCCATTTTGTCTTGATAAAGCTAAACAAACATCATGAAAATGACAGTAAATCAATTATGACAGTTGTTAGCATGTGGATGTCAAATGTCATATTTGTTATTTCATAATGTGGCCAGCACAAGAACAGTTCAACACAGTAATTTGTAGTGTAAGCTTGTCTTGCATATGCGTTAGTCACATAGTACATGTTCTCCGCTACAGAAGTGCAATGTCTTTCATTATTCTGTGAATGCATCATGATTTGATTTCTAGGAATCTACTTGATGTAGTGATTGTTGGAATGGAATATTCGTTATCGGTGACTCGCAATTTTGAAGTATTGGGATTCCCGGCGGTTGCTATCTCAGTAACCTAAAAACGTAGTAATAAGGGTTAACTAGGCAGCTAGTTACTATTATTACTACATTTTTAGGTCAGTTATTCAAAATATACTGTTATCATAACTAACTGCCTTTTTTTTTTTTTTTTTTTTGCGGATGGGAAATCATCAAATGACTTCTCCCGCTCTGGGCGGAGCGGGAGGGAGTGTCAGACTTGACTGACTAAAACCCACCCATGTTCCTTCTAAGCCCTTTGTGTTCCAGGGCCGCGGTATCTCTTTCGAACAACCCGCAGCCCTGGCAGGCATCGGCCCTCTCGGGCCCCTTCTGGTTTGCTGACATCTCCTTGAGGCGCGCGTGGAACACGTACGCGCCGTCGACACGGCCTGTCGTCATGAGACGGACGGACGGTGAGCTAGCCCATTACTCACCGTCCACAGGCTCGCGCCTACGGTGGCCGGGGGCCACTGGTTGCCCCCCGACGCCCGGGGCGTCTCCCGCGGCGGCTGGGACGTGAGGTTCTCTCCCTCTCACGTTCCGCCACCTCCTTCGCTAGCATGACTGCTTCGCAGAAGGAGGCGACGGCATCCCATTCCCTCTCGCTCCGGACCATGGATTGAACCAGGGCCGGACGCGAGAGGTCGCCGCCGCCAATCGCCGCTACGAGGACACGGCGGTGCTCAGCCCAAGCGGGGCAGAGCTCCACGGTGTGCTCCACCGTGACCTCCGGCCGATCCTCGCAATGGTAACACCCGGGCGTTTCCTCCCGCCCGATTCGGTGCAGGAACCTCCCGAAACAACCGTGTCCGGTGAGGACCTGCGTCAGGCGGAAGGTGAGGGCGCCGTGCCGCCTCTCTAACTAACTGCCTTCAGCTTTTTTTTTAATATTTCGTTCTATTAGGCCCTGGGGATGGTGGCTAAAACCCATAAATTCGAGAATTTCAAATGAATCCTCATATCATAATCATAGATAAATTGTTTACAATAATATTCCAATATTCTCACTCCAATACGTGTTCCATTGTACCTATCTAGTCGGGGTCAGTGTGAATAAAAGAGTCGTGCCTTTTGTCTGTCCGTTTGTACGCTTCCGTCGTGAAAGCCGCTTTCACTTAATAATGTAGTGCAGTTATGATTCTGACAGGTCAAAGGGTCCATGTTATGGTCAGAGTTGTATGTTTATTGGTACTAGGAGCGTAGGAGTTGCGAATATACGCATTTTGTGGGAGAATTTGAATGTTCACGTACTTACTGTTACCCTGCAGCATCCCACTGCTGGGCAAAGGCCTACCCAATGAGAACGAATTCTTTCAATACAGGACTAATGTGGTCATGTCTAATTGGTTTGGGCCAGCTCGTCCCGCCATCTTCGACAAGGTCAGAAACATTGACCAAAAAGCATAAAATTAAGAACATGCTAGTAAAAGACTGTACGTGAGTTAATTATGTATAGGTACCTACCTAAAATGATAAATAAAAGTCAGCCTGACTTGCTAAAACGTGGTTTATATTAACCAACTAATATTAAATTACCATCTCCTTTGAGCGATAATTTTGCAACAAGATTTTCAATCACTTTGGAAACTTTTTCTTACTACATTTTCACTTTCCTTGCATATCATTCAATGTTAACGGTCTATAAAGTTTACGGTCCATACACTTAAGTTGTTAACATAAGTACTATCTGTCCATCGAAAATGGACGCGGAGAAGTAATTACTGTCATAAAGGCTAGACAAGTAGACACACTACACGATTTTGATTGATAAAAGATTCCATCCTCTCAACTAGGAAAAATAAGACTTTGAATAACATTAAAAATGGAGAGAGAGGAAGACCAGAGAAAATATGGATAGATTTTGAGAGGAATAATAAGAAAAGAGTCAATGATAGCTTGATGGCTGACTGGAGAGGATAGAAGAAAGAAAAACGTGTTGCGTCGGCCCCAAGTTACATGGGCCAAGGGCAGGAAAATTTGCGGGTCTGTGGACGGTGAGTAATGGGCTAGCTCACCGTCCATCCGGGGCCGATGCCTGCCAGGGCTGCGGGACTTCGAGAGAGATACCGTGGCCCTGGTACACAAACACAAAGGGCTGAGAAGGAACATGGATGGGTTTTAGTCAGTACAAGTCTGACACTCCCTTCTGCTCCGCCCAAAGCAGGAGGGGTCATTTGATGATTTCCTATCCGTAAAAAAAGGGCTGGAAAATTATGATATAAGTTATAATTTATCAACCCGTAGAATTGAATTGCCTATGGGCAGTATGCAATAAGTTGAAGCAATATTAGAAGTCGGAGATTCAAAATAGAGGTGATGCAACTTTTAAAATTGCATTCATCGGACAATTAAAATGCTTGCTTCATTCAAATGGGCTTTAAAAGTTTTTCTCGATAGATTTAACGTTACCGTCGTACCTTCTTAAATAGGTCAAAAGATTTATTATGTACTAATCTATAAGGTGTTACACATATTTGTGAAACTTGAGAAAGTGTTCTAATGAGAATTACTTTAGAAGCATATTTTTAATGTTGCGCGTCCTGTAAAGTTTTCTATTCAGTAAGTTTTCATATTCAATCTGATGATGATGAAAGGTGTACTTTCTTTGTCTTACAAAGAATACAATGACCATGTCACCTCTCTTGTTGGCTGGAATAGAATACCTTTTTTTTTACGGATGGGAAATCATCAAATGACTTCTCCCGCTCTGGGCGGAGCGGCAGGGACTGTCAGACTTGTGCTGACTAAAACCCATCCATGTTCCTTCTTCGCCCTTTGTGTTCCAGGGCCACGGTATCTCTTACGAATAGTCCCGCAACCTTGGCAGGGGAATAAAATACCTAAGGCAGCTTTTGTACCTGCATAGAAAAGATGGATTGTGTGACAAATGATTTGAAAGAGAAAGGATTAAATGATGCCGTGGGAAGGACCTCTGACTGGGAAGAATGGTAGAAGAAATGTATTGCGCCGACCTTAGGTAGAATGGGACCAGGGCAGGATGATGAAGAAGTAGGAAAAGCAGAAGAAATCTATACTTCTATACTAAATCTATATATATAAAAGAAAGTCGTGTTAGTTACTTCACTTATAACTCAAGAACGGCTGAACCGATTTAGCTGAAAATTGGCAGGGAGGTAGTTTAGAGCCAGGAGAAGGACATAGGATACGGTAGGGTAGGGTAGGGTAGGTAGGTAGGATAGGGTAGGTAGGTAGGGTAGGGTAGGTAAGTAGGGTAGGGTAGGTAGGTAGGGTAGGGTAGGTAGGTAGGGTAGGGTAGGTTAGGTAGGGTAGGGTAGGTAGGTAGGGTAGGGTAGGTAGGTAGGGTAGGTAGGTAGGTAGGGTAGGTAGGTAGGGTAGGGTAGGGTAGGTAGGTAGGTAGGGTAGGGTAGGTAGGTAGGGTAGGGTAGGTAGGTAGGGTAGGTAGGTAGGGTAGGGTAGGGTAGGTAGGTAGGGTAGGGTAGGTAGGTAGGGTAGGTAGGTAGTAAGGGTAGGGTAGGGTAGGGTAGAGTAGGTAGGTAGGGTAGGGTAGAGTAGGTAGGTAGGTAGCGTCGGGTAGGGTAGGTAGGATAGGGTAGGTAGGTCGGATAGGGTAGGTGGGTAGTAAAAAGTGCATTGCAACGCATGCTGGGTACAGCTAGTTACTAATATTATGAAGCTGCAGAGTGTTTGTTTATTTGCTTGAACGCGCTCATCTCAGGAACGACTCCGATTTGAAAAATTCTTTCAGTGTTAGATAGCCCATTTATCGAGAAAGGTTATAGGCTATATATCATCACGCTACGACCAATAGGAGCAGAGCAGCAATGAAAACGTTGCGAAAACGGGGAAAATTTGACGCAGACGAAGTTGCACGGGACAGCTAGTTATAAAATATGAGAGCTTATAACAGTAGTTATGAGAAACATTTACCGGTGGCTGAAACATGTCATAGATATTCAACACCCACATCTTTCCTATTCACAACCAACTTACACTTTCATGTCTACGGTAACTCATTATCACTTGACACCGATCCAACGTTGTCTACTTAATGATTCACGTTATCTAATACATGATATTGTTTATGTACTTACGTATTACCTAATTTTATGTATGACTGTGAGTATGTTATGTCGTAATCAGAGCGAGAAGCTGTTGTAGTGTTGGAAACGATACTGTGTGTCACCCTCGTTTGTAAAGGAACTTCCTTGAAGATGAACTTGTTAATAGTTCAAGTTTTGATAATGCTTATAGAAAGACTTCTAATGAAGTAAGGTGTGAGGATGATGATACAAAGAATTCTAATGAATATTTACCTTTATGTTATTGGCTAAGTGCAGATCAAAGAAAATACGGAACAATTAAGTGAAATATGATAGTTGTAGCTAGAAAGGAAATTAAAGAGACGACGGCTAACCGGCGTGTATCAAAGATAACGTGAAGCGCTGTTTTCAAATAAATTGATATTAAGGAAAATTACGATATGCTCGTATACTCGCGAATATATCCTTGAAATAACTCAAACTCAAGGTACAGGCGACAAAAAGAGGTGAGCAGAAACAAACAACTGTAACACACTGACTAAAAATTCTTTCCTGGGTGTTGACGACGGTGCCACGGTCCGCCCGTCTTTTTCAATTTTATTAACATTTTAAGAGGGGACTCTAGCACTCTAGTCCCGAGGAATTTGATGAATAGGTATTTGAAGAAACTATTGCCGTCGCGCTGCGCCCGACCAAGGCCCCGTAAAGAGCGAAAGGGACAACTGCAGCTCAGGCTGATTTTATCTACAAAAATCTTGACATACTTTTCATCTAAATTTTGATACATGAATCATTTAGATCAGTTAAGTTTTGAAGAAGAAAACAGCTGAATACGTTTGTATGGAGAAAAGCCCACTATAGTCCACTCTTAAGTACCCATGTATACTTACCTAAATATGGTTTTTTTATTACGGTTGTATTATTATTTTTAAATTAAATCGTAGGCCAACAAGAACAGACTGCACTCGGGCGCTCTCATTGGCTGATTGGTCTCTTCATGACAAAGACTTGGATGCTCAGCTCAGCCGCTACTCAGTAATTGGAAGAAGGCACATATTTGTATGATCTTCAGCTAATTAAACCTAGATATAATTATAATTTATAATTAAGGTATAACAAATGTAAATAATCTACAAACAGATTTAACTGAATACAATCCATGTTTGGATGATGACATATACAAGGTGTTGTTTTGCATCCTTGTCAAATTCAAGGAGGTAACTATGCTAATGATTCTCGTCTCGAATCAATAATAAAATGGGTAGGTAATTTTTATTTTTTTCCTTATTTACGGAAATCGGTAAATTAGAACCACCCGTGTTTTAAACGCGGCCCGTCTGGTTCTTGCCCTGTAACCTCGCTTACACACATACAAACAATCTCAAACGTTTAATTGATAATTTCTTATTCCCTAAACCACGTTAAGGGGGTTATTCTGACATATTGACAAACTTAACCTCTCAAGCCTTTCTGGCTGACAAAAAAAACACCCCGCGGGCCCCCCAGTTACGTCATCGCGCGAGTCAAGTGGCCTGCGCTCACAAAAACGCTTATCGCTCGAGTTCTATTAGCTCTTATCTCAACCGGTAAACAGTTTCGGGTTGTTGAAAAACGAGACCATGTATTACAATATAAACAACTGTCTCATAACTACTTGAGAATTATAAACATCGCATAGAAATCAGAGAGCTCGCCGCAAACATACTGTTGTCGTAGTTTGTTTTTTTTTTGGTAAAACTACTGAATCAATTTACACGAAACTTTAGATCTAACATAAGAAATATACAAGTAATCTAATGACAGTGTTTTTGAGGAGTCCTACATAAATTATTCTTGCAAGATTCCAACTCAAACGTCTTATTAGAATCGGCCATTTTCTAACTGCGCAGTTCAATGCATGAAAATACTTGAAATATCAATAAATATGAATAAATATGCCTCGAATGCAAGAAATAATGAATTATCACTATTTTTTCGCTTATTACTAATGTTTCCAAGACCATATTTCATTGTAAAAGAGTCAAATTCATATTTTCAATTTCGACTGACGAACTTCACAACAAAGGAATTTTGGAGAAATTTTTGGAGAAATTTTTGGGTCAAAAACATAATTTTTAGATATTTTTTCCAGCAAATGACTATCTAAAAAGTTACATTATACACTTATAACATACTATACATTTACTTACCAAAGTTTAACAACACAAAACACAAAAATTTCACTGCATTCCAAAACAAAACATCACCGTTCCACACTGGCCGCCATGACGCATTTTGACAGTCCACAAAGACGCGTTTCTTTATTTTTTTAATAATTTTGTGCAGTTGTTAGGTTGGTATGATGGTTTCATTTGAATCAAACTCTAGTTGGCCCGAGACGTAAATTTTAACAAGCGAATTAGAACCTTACTTCTCGTACGATAAGGGTTTAAAGTTGCTGGTGCGCCGCGTACCGAATTCGGTACGGCGGGGATCAACGGTAAAGCTCGCGCGTACCGAATTCGTTCCACTCCGGCCGGAGAGGTTAAACAACCAAAAAAATCAGCGTTTCTTAATAATTAACTAGGTATCGTAATTTTAATTGATTATTTATGTCTTTTGTGACCACCTCCTGAAATTTGACGAGGATGCAAAACAAAACCTTGTATAATCATAAAAACTGCATCATAAGTTTACTGATAAAAATATATTTGTTAGTTACATAGGAATTATAAGATAAATTCTATTAAGAATTCAAGCTCCCTGAAGATTTTACAAGCTTATGTTAATTTGTAGAAATAATCTTCGTGGCGGCAGCATTGCAGGTTCCATGGTTATTTCTAATACACGGTTCATCCATGTTTTTAGTGCGTTAACCGATCAGTGAACTAAAGTTAATCGCTTCTGCAGTTAGCATTAACTCTGAGATTAGTAGCTACTTCTTTCATTACGGGAGCTTGTAGTCCGTTGAAAATGTTTTAAGTATGATGTCGTGTCTTTGCTTCTTATAAGACAAAGGAATGATTTATAAAATGAGAATGTTTGGCTTAAATTTTTTTGTTCAATATTTTTTAGACTGCTATTGAAAATTGCTGTTATCATATCTGCTTAAGAGAATAGTGTTATATTAACATTGTTCTAAAGGTGCTTAAGGACTGTCTTAGATTGTATGAGAAAGTTTTTTTATTCTTTAGTTATGTTAGTATAATATATCATTCTCCCATTAGTCAAAGAGTAGGTCTATTGCTTCCCGTTAAAACAAGGTACATAACATAATCCGTAAGTCGGTCAAAGAGGACGGAGAGTTAATTGGAAATGCCTGTGTTACAGTGTATTTATTCTCTTTATTTTTACGGACTCCTTAAAGGAAATAAGCGAGTCACCGCTTTAGCTAAATGGTTGACACTTTGTTATAATCTGTGTGTGTGTGTCTGGAACGATTTATCTTATTTTTGTAAGTTATTGCTGTGTATATTGAGATAGCTAAGTTAAATACATAATGAGAGGTTTTCATGTTCATTTAATGTAATTTACGAAGCAACAATGATCGTAGCAGGTGATTTTTTGTAGCTTATGCTTAGTTAAAACCTTCATGTACCAATGTAATTATTTGTTTAGAAAAGTAATTATGATAAATGTAAAATCGTGCTGAGTGAATAATTAAATGCATACATCTTCATTTAAAAACTGATTGCCTAGTCATTCACAGTTCGTTGAAATGAAACTTAATACTAACTTAATAGCAGTTTGTTTGTACTTATATAAAAAGCAAGGTGACAATAACTTTAGCACTAGATTTATTGGCAGGAACTGTGTTAGTCTATAACCGGTCATTCACCTCTGGATTACTTTGAAAGCAAAAAGTTTTGCTATAAAAGTGACTGTTTAGGAATAAAAGTGTCGTAGTACTTAACACTTTAAATCGCCCTGTTTTTATTTGCAAAGTAATTGGAAAAGTAGTGATATGCATTAAAGGTGGTTTTCAAACGTCAAATTTCTATTATCCAAGGAATAAGATTGATGTTTGACAGTTTTTGGTTGGAGAACTGTCAAAAAATTAAAAGTGATTCAACACCATGGCTCCATTAGAAAATTCAGCTTCTAATCCGAAGAAAAATTAGTAAATTCGACATACAGGTAGACACAGGCTCTTATCAACTTCAATAAACAATTTAATAGTCAAACTAAGCACGCTTTCAAATACAAACATGTCATTAAATAGAATGGTTAACCCTACCACAACCTGCCGGTTGTCGTGGTTTATTGGTTAAGTAACAGGTCCCGACTGTGGGTGGCGGATGTGCCACTAACGGGTTGACTTGCAACCAAACATTATTGTGTGCTATACATTCACGTCTGCACTCTATTATCAACAGTGCAGTACGTATGAAACAGGTTTTACTAAATGTTAGTCTTTGTTAGAGCGTTGTCTGTCAGCAAAGACATTTAAATATTTACAAGTGATAGACTCTAGAGAGCAGCGGTGGCCCGGTGGTGGCAGCCCCGACTTGCGAGCAGTAAGCCGTGGGTTCGAACGCAGGCAGGCGCATTACTTTGTGTAATTTTTTTCATCACCGCTGCTCTTAAAAACGGTGAAGGAAAACATCGTGAAACCGGCATGTCCTAGAACTAAAAATTCGAAGACATGTGACATCTACCAACCCGCACTGGGCCCGCGTGGTGGATTACAGCCCATTCCCTCTCATAGAGAGGAGGCCTGTGTCCCAGCAGTGGGAACATTATAGGCTGATGATGATGATGAAGTGATAGACGAGACAAGACGTAGAAAATCGTTTACCAATACTTATTACTACTTATTAACAAATCCTGCTGTCTGGTGTCAACATGTCCGCTTGGCAGGTAGAATGCGTGTGTCATAATCGAAAATGATGGGGATCAACATTTTTGTATGAAAATATTGCCCATGTCCGCTCCATAACTGTTTAGATCTCTTTTTCTGACAGTCATCTCTCTCTCTCAATCTCTTTGGCAGTCCCTATCTATAGTTCGATAATACATATTTATTGGTAGGTACAGCGAGGAGTCAAAACAAATAAAAGATGCTTGCTGTAAGCGTTAAAATCAATAATTATTTTCATAAAGAATCATATTTTTGGTTGTGCGTTGTTTCATCGCTAATTGTTTAATCGAATTTTGTTTCACATAAATTGTTTCTCATATTATCATTTCATAGAATAATCAATACGCAGAATACTTACTTTGAAGAAATTTAAATCATCGATTTTTGTTTCAAATAAAATTTAATGTTAGAATATTCATATCATAGAATAACAAATCAAATATTATTTATCCACATATTGTTTGTTTCACATAAAACTTATTACGAAGAAAAAATTTAAATCGACTGACAGTTTCTAAAATTCAAACCTTTGAAAAATACATACCCTCCTACAAAATTACAACACCGGGATCACAAAAATAATGCGGGTAAATTATTGTCAAGCAGGAAAACAATCTTGTTATTCTCACTAATGGTGTCCATGCCTGTTGCATGCAGCATGCAGCAAGCATGCAATTTGCAGCATGCATGCAAGCATGTAACATGCAACAGGCAAGGTTTCTGTCACGGCTCCGGCGCTGCGGGGCTCCGGCGGCCACACGCAAGTTTATCGTCGCAGATGGTATTAACGCTCACCACCGCAGCTTCGGCTTGCTGGCCGGCAAGCCGGCCAGCCTCAGCCGCGGCGGCGATCTTTAGAAACCACCTGCTCCTCAACTCGCGGGCCGCCTCATCCCTCCGCGCCTACGCGGGCTTAAATTACACTCTAGGGGTAGGGCAAGCAAGACTATGTGGAGTCTGTTTTGCAGCCATTCGTTTGTGTCACTAACTTTTGTAGTACAACATATTGACTTAGACAATATTTTAATTTAAGGTTATTAATTTTGTTGAAATAAAATACCATGGAAACATACATCGAACAAACAATATTCGTTGAAAAATAATTCTGCTGTTTGATAAGTTGGTCAAATAATAAAATGTGATTGTAAAATTCTTTGAATTGTGTTTCTGTAAAATATTTTTCATTCAAGTAAATAGTAGTCGAAACAAAAATATTTGAAATAAAAATACGGGGACTAAATATTATGTGAAACATTTTCTGGGAAACGAAATTCTGTCAAATTTCTGTCTGCGAAACAAGGTGACACCCATATTTTTACATACGTCGAGTTCTGTCTTACTTTTTCTTTTCAAAATTTCAAAGTTAGTGTTTATTTCCTTTCCAGTCAATTCATTTATAATCATAGATGTTTAAATATCTACAGTACTACTATATACCTAGTAGGTATACTTATGTAGATATTACTAACAATCGTCAATGTGCAGTTGCTTCAGTATAATCCATACTAATATTATAAATGCGAAAGTCACTCTGTTTGTTTGTTTGTTTATATGTTTGTATGTTTGTTTGTTTGATACCTTTTTACGACTAAATGGCTGATCGGATCTTAATGAAATTTGGCAAGAAGATGGATTTCATCCTGGGGAAGGACATAGGCTATAAATCTTCACGCTACGACCAATAGGAGCGGAGCAGCAATGAAAATGTTGCGAAAACGGGAAAAATGTGACGCAGACGAAGTTGCGCGGGACAGCTAGTACTTAATAATTAGAATTAGCACAGGGAAAACGTAAAGGATAATTATTTTACAGAAGGAATGATCGGTATGTCTACGTACATTATGTATCTTATTGGTCATGATACATAATGAAATAATGCGATAAATAGACATGAAGTTATTCATTATTGCATTATTTATACATAGCCAGACGTACAGAGCAAAATGTCATACCTAAACAATTATATTATTTAATCAATCTCTGAAACCAACTTTCTCTTTTAAAGGTTAAAAGCTAATGCTCTTACAAACAAGAAGTCCTGAAGTTAATTGATTCTTATAACGAACTAGCTGTGCCTGCGACTTCGTCTGCTTGGAAATATATTTTTTCTTTAATAGAAGCAGCCCAAGTTATTTCTTATTACATCAGCTTTCTGCCAGTGAAAATCGGTCCAGCCGTTCCAGAGATTAGCCGGAACAAACAGACAGATCGACAGACAGACAGACAAAATTTGTAAAAAAGATTATTTTGGTATATGTACCGTATATATACATTCATATGCATGTAGTATAAAAAAAATATAGGGTATTTTTTATACAAGGTTATTTTAATATTACAAACAGACACTTTCACTTGTAAAGATGTATAGATCACAAAGGAATTAATACTGTCTAGAATGCGACATTGAATCCAAGGTCACGACGTGATACACTCGCACTTGACCGTTCACTTAGCGTTAGGTCATAATCGCCTGATGTGATCTGATGTCATGATAGAAAAAGACGCAGAAAGTAAAGTCTGAACAATGCAATTGAGTTTCCCATATTCTCGCATCTTGAACAGTAGGTATTTTTTCTTAAGCCAAGTGATAATCGTACAAGTTGATACATGATATTGAAATAAAGGACAATTCTGAAAATCATTCCAACATAATTTATAGCTGAAAGCAGAATCTTAAAGAACGAAGGTATTCTACTTGAGCTCTTACTCCTAAGGAGAAATGCCGTCTCAGTTCCGAGTTTAATAGAAAAAATATACATAGGTAGGCTAGCATTCGCAGTCGCATTATTTATTCTAATTCTGTAGCACTTCTGGTCCTATTTTCATCTTTCTCATTTTCGTATACAGGGTCAAACGGAAAGGGTGTATACATATTTAAGGGTGTGTCTACATGCCATCAAACTGAACATATTTCTCCATCGGACAAACATCGTAATAGCGAAAAAACAATCAGCTGCCCCATACATTTGTGTCTTATAGGTATAGAAATTTTGCATGGGGCAGCAGATAATTTTTTCGCTATTACGATGTTTGTCCGATGGAGAAACATGTTCAGTTTGATGGTCTGTAGCACACCCTTAAGTAGGTATGTATATAACCTTTCCGTTACACCCTGAATATTTATTCTTCGATATTTTCGTATACTTAACACGAAGTCTTCAGATTGCCAACTAGCTCAAATCAACATCGTTTGTACTCGTTGTAAGAATAAGACCTTCTGTTAACACTTTCATATTTTGTGCCTCAACCGTGAGTCCGTGATTCATTATCACGGGAACTTTAGTTTCTTTCTTCTTGAACCGGTATTCACCAAGGAAAATACAATCGTAACATTCACGAGAGGCTGACTCATTTGTGTTTGTTATGTTAAAATTTCGCGAAATAACAGATTATGTGATAACGCGATGTGGTGCGTTTTTATCACTTATCAAACAATCGTATGCTAATTGTGATAATGGCAATGAATTTTTGGGTATATTATACTTGAAAACTTACCTACCGTAAAGTATAAAATATGACAAAAAACGTGGATTGAATCTTTTGGCTATATCAATATCCGTTTTGTTTTGATAAAAACACATATGCTTTGCCCAAATGTTATCTTTGATTGCGTAATTGCGCATATCAATTATAAACTTCAGTCTTTCCTTTTTACTATAAACAAAAATAAAATAATCTGCCTCCCATTTACAATTTATTAGAAACCTCGTTAGCCATCGTAAATTAATAGCCGCTTCATAGAAACAGGCGATTCGATGCGATAAATTAATGGCGTACAGATAAACTGACCATAAATATGGGAGTCCTGTTAACAGATGATGTAGGGCCGTGTGTGACGGTAATCAGCTGGAGGCCTGGCACCTGCTGGTTGCTGGAATTGATTGCCTAGCCGCGGTGCTTGGGTCATCGACCTGGCGCTGCGGATTTTTCTATTTGTGGGCTTTGTGGGTTGGCGATTGCCTTTTTGAATTTAACATTTAAATTACCTGTTAGAACTTTTGCTTTGTTTGCTTAACTTCATAGTTTTCCTGAATATGCTTTGTACAGTTTTCTTAGTATTTTCCATAGTATTCTTTGAGTTGAATATAATTTAGGTTAACATTATGGTTAGGATCTTTTCCTGTCTTCGAAATCAAAATAATAATAACAGTGGTTGCGTGACAACATGCGCCTGTTACCTTCCATTCTACTATCCGGTTACTAATTGGACATGCCCATGGTTTTATAAACAAAAGGCCTTCTCAGAGCTCACAAAACAAACTAAGCTCACATTCGCCATTGATAATATCATAAACCACGGACGCCCCCGACTCGTGAGGCACGGCAAGGCTGTGACAATCTAAGTTTATTTCAAGACCTTAGGCCTTCAAACACTATTATAGTGTCAGAATTTGAACTCTGGATGCTAATCCGAGCGTTGAAAATCCAACATAGCGCTTTTATTTAGGCAGTGTCGCCTGTTATTCGTGAAAATGGGACAAAGCGGATTTCGCAAGCAAGCGACAAAGATTCCGGTGTACCTACAGCCTCCAATCACAAGGACTGTTCAACATTCATCGCCTATTAAGACATCTGTTCATTTAGGTGCCTAATAGAATTGCTAAATAGTTGAAAGGTGAGTTATGAAACCGCGTGGGAGCACGACAGGTTGGTATTACGCAACCTAACCCTTCTATACCGATAGGATTGGTAACTTCGTGGAAACAGGTACCTACACAAGCTGTGAGTGTTTGTACAGTCAAGTGCGAAATTATACGAAATCTTTATCAACCTGCTAAAGTCCACTATTACTTCTAATTGTTTCGTTTCAATGGTGTACGTCTTCAATTAAGTTATATCCAGTATGTGGCTACGTTAAAATAGGGGATCATCACACTTTTTTTTTCTTTGTCCGTCGGTTAGATTATTAATTGAAAACTATTGGACACGTATTTTTCTTTTTTCACGTGGTCATGAAATTACGGAGATGTATTGAGTTGAAATGGCGCATGACGTCACATGTAGGTAACTTTTATACCTACTTGTGACGTAGTGAGCCCCCACTCTCCAACTTTAATGAGTTTTAACTAAGTATATTTTTGATATTTTGATAAAACAAAAAATACGTGTCTAATATTTTTGTATTACCTGTCTGACGGACAAAATAGAATGTCGTTTTCTTTACCCAGTCTTCACCCCTATTTTAGCGTCATCCTCTTTAAGTCGTCTGATAAGCAGATGTAGGCAGGGACTCGAACTGTAACCGTAATTAGTGTTTTTAACACTGTTTTTTAAAACAGTTTTAACAGAAAAACACTTTAAAGTGTAACAGATACAATACTGTTACCAAATCAAACTGTAACCTTTAATAAGTGTTAATATGTGTAACTGCAATAATCAATTATATTTTAGTACGCTGCGTTTACCTGTTACACTTATTCACACTGTTAACACTTTTATATCTGTTACACATTCAAAAGTGTTACATATTTGATTCTGTTACCGATTCAACATGTAACACTTATAATTCTGTAACCTTTATGAAGGTGTTTATAAGTCCTTGGATGTAGGGAAACTTTCCAGAGTGCAGCAGAGAGGCCAATGTTAAAACAATTACTAGACATATACCTTTCCAATAGCCCACAATTCATCTTGTAAACTTTTCTTCGTCATCATCATCACATCAGCCCGGAATCACCCACTCCTGGGTATAGGCCTACCCTTTGTTCTGCCACGCTTCCCGATTCTGTCCGTCCCTTACCCGAATGCAGCTAAATACCACAGTATTTTATATGGAGCGGCTACCTATCTGACCTCTACAACCCAATTATTAGTGGGTAGTATGGTAAGACTGGATGACTGGATGTCAGACTTTCTTCCACATATGACTGTGCTAAGTATTTCATAACCCACGAGATATTGATATCTACGTACTACATTATCCGGAGGAATGTAGACGTTAGTGGTGGTGTGTGACTAGAACTCTAGTGAAAGCGTTCGTAATCTGTCTCCTAATCAGTCTTGCAGTATTTTAATTGGACCCCACCGATGAGCGATTAGTTATGCACATGTAATATATTGAAGAATTATGTACAGAACATTCATAGTAGTTGATTGACTTTAAGTGCATCTGTAATTGATGAATGAGAGAGTAATGTCCGAATTTACCTTATTACAATGAGTGCTAAAAGATGTAAAAGCTCACTGTCATTTATTTATTTTAGGATATCCAACAAAGGATATACAGTATGTTAGTTTAAACGAGGGACAAATTCAAACCCATAATAGTACATGCTAACATGATACTAATAAAAATATAAACAAAAAAATAGAACCATACCAAAATTTTCGCAAATGTCACGCAACGTGTATACACCCTTGCGCTAGCGACTTAATACTATCGAAGAACATGTGAGCGGGTCAATGACTCTTAGGTATAATCCATTTTCCCTTCATACTTTAAACTTACCTGGCTTAGGACAGTCCAAAATATCTAGGCACTAAACAAAACATTAAAAATTCTTCTATATACGTTATAGGTTTTTTACATATTTGGGACGAGAATCGAATACTGAATACCGAATACTCAATATGTCCCTCGTTTAACCTAACATACTGTATAGGGTGACTAGTAATTAGTGACCGATACTAAAACACGTTATCATACTCATGATAACAAACAACTTTCCCAAAGAAACATTTTTTTTTACTCATTCGTTTTATCACAAGCTGATAGGCCACAGTTGCGCGCACGTGAATTGTATACGGCTGTTGTATTATTGTGATAAAGGTGAATGAGTATAACAAAAAAATGTTTCTTTGGGAAAGCTGTATTAATCGCGTTTAAGTATCGGTCACCAATCACCAGGCACCCTATAAAGGGAGTAAAACACCTCTTAACGAAGCCGAAGGGCACTGGTTCTCCCTATCATTGCGATCATTTTTTGTTCTATACCATACCTGGGAACCTTCTAGTTACGGAGATATTAGGGGTCAAAGTTCCAACTTTTTGACAAGTATTTTTTTAAATACAAGTTTTTAATGTAAGATTTTTACTTTAAACACCTCCACGACCCCCGTACTATTCAATTCGTCAATCAGCACAATGTTTTGAGTGCGTTACATTGAGTTCTACCACAAAACATAATTTTACACCCCCCAAAAAAAAAAATTTTTGCGTAAAGTTACTTAGTTTCATGTACAGAATGCTTGGTTGACGGCTTCGAGATGAGGTGATTTACACCGTGTATACAAAATATTACATATAGATAATGGACAACATTAGGTATTTCGTAGTTGTACTCATTCAGTTAAAGGAGAACACTATGCACAATAAAATAAACAACCAAGCTAACACATATGCATATTATTTCTAGAAATATAACGATTGTAGCAGGTGGCGTTTTGCGGCTTCTGCCATCACCCTTGGGGAAAAAGGCGTGAGTTGAAATTCCAACAGTTAAAATATTAAGGCTTTTATTTAAGTATAACTTCGTGTTTGTAAAAACGCGTATTAAAAGTACCTACTATTTGATTACATAAACCGAGATTCGATAAATCTTTTCTTGATTGACGTATTCTAAGTGCTAAATCGGCTCCAATGTTTAGACTCGCGGTCAAAACCTTTAGAAACTTGACAGGCGGAGGCCTAGTTTCTATCACTTATTATGCATATTAAATAATGCTGTATTACCCGTATTCGTGACCGAGTGGGCGACTAAAAACGAACTGAATCGTTAAATAGCCACCTGTTAACTTGTTACAGGAGTTATCAGTCCGCTAACAAATAAATATTTAATGGACCTTTGATTATTGACTGCGTCCTTCGGTCTTTTAGTGGCAAGCATGGCTACTGAAGAAGAGGTCCTGGTTTCGAATACCAGATCGAGTAAAGGGTTATTGGGTTGTTTCATCAGGATCTTTTAAATAGCAACTTTGTAGTATAAATTTGTGCTCGGTTGATGGCATTAGCATAGCCCCCAGTTACTAAAAGGTACTTAGCAGCGAGATCTAGGTGTTACTACCAGGTACACTTCTTTTTAACTTTTTATTTCTTTTTATTAATGTTTGCTTGTCGGGTCCTTCGTGGTGAATCTGATTGCCCGGAACTAGTAGCTCAGGTTGTAAGGCTTTTTGTTCCCCCCGTGGCCCTGGCAATACTGAACGTTCTTCTGACATCGACACCGGAGTGTGATTTGTTTGCCTCGAGCTGGGTAGACGTATGTCGTGGATGTTTGAGTTTCTGTGAGAAGATGAACGAAAGATGTTTTTTTTTGTGCTTGTTCTGTGGGAGGATATATGAAAGATGACTTTTTTGTTGTTGTAATTTTAAGTACTTTTTTATTATGTTTATCATACTTTATTCTAAATATGTTTCTTTTTACTGTACATGTAATATTAATTCATTAATTAGGAGGATGCATGAAAGATGACTTTTTTTTTGTTGTAATTTTAAGTACTTATTACTTTATTTAAAATGTTTTATAATACTTTATTCTAAATATGTTTCTTTTCACTGTACAATTACTTGGATTTTCTGATGTCTTTTCAAATAAATAAATAACTCTTCAGAGCTAACAGGCGTGATGATAATAATAACTTTAGATCATATCAGTTCTCTTACAAATAAATATCTAATGGACCATTGGCCATTAGCAAGCGATGACGCAACTTCTCAATCAATGGGGCAATTAAGGACACGCTATTCTGTTATGTTAGAGGTACTTAGTGCTTTTAACGAAGGGCTACCAGTCATTATGTACTGGTACGATCGTTGAACCTGAGTTGTGTATTGGTATAAAGTGCATCATTATAAAGTAGATGTGTTAGTAAAAGAAATTAAACTTAATTGCTAATAATATAAAGTATATCTTCGAGTTATATCAAGTTGTAAAAGATTTATACCCATTTTACTAACATGAAGCAAGAACTGAAATTGATGCCTATATGCCTAGATTTTCGACTTTCGCTGACAATGCGGGCGCTGAGGGGAGAAGCAGATTTACTTTTGTTTAGAGGCGAATGCCTCCAAACAAAATTTAGGTTTCATCTTGGTGAAAATTGTGTTAAAGATAAACATATATTTATTTGGAAAAACATGAGTTTCTATACAGAGATGTTGGTAAAAACAAGCATTTGACATCGACAATATGACACTAAGCACTGTTAAGCAGACTCATTAACAATTCCGATTTACCTCGGCCTAACTCAATCTAAAATAAAATTAGCCAAGAACTCATAAACGAATAAATCTATTATTTAATACCTGAGCTATAACTTCGAACAGGCTTCAGTAAAACGTCATGTTTGCATCGTTGCAGCGACTGAAGGCCACGGACTCAATACTTATCGGTCGATTATGAATGCTTTGTACATCCAACCGATATACCTAACATAAAAGGCAAACTGATTCTCTTATTTATGCGCCACCTTGCTATGGACATGACCAATTAATTAACAAACTAATTTGACTCCAAACTGGATTTCGAAGATAACAGTCACGAATTTTGAATCGATTTTTAACGAGATTCGCTGTTTGAATATTTTTCTCTTTTATCAAGCAATCAGATAAACAGTTTCCTCAATTATAGTTTTTAACTGCATCTCGTTTCCGATTCCTATATTGATAAAATTAAGTTGTAAAATTAATTATTAATTGTCAATTTCTCATTCACTTTCCAAAATAACATGAATTGGAACTTCAATTAGCCGAAACGTGGACTCGATTTTCCATCGGCAAGCGGGCTGATAGCCAATCTGGAGGCCTGCTAATCCACTTTGCGGTAGCCTGGTGCATAGTTTGCCTGCGGTTATGGGAAAATGGCCGGGAAATGATCGGAATCGTATCGGGTGCATGCGGCCGACCGTACACGGACATTGCCGAAGGCCAGTCGCGACTAAAACGTTGATGAACTAATTATGAACGATAGTTGTATTTGGTGATTGCAGTCCATTCTTTGTTTATTTTAAATCCCTCTTACGTTGATTCCAATACTTTAACTTCATCACCAGTTGCAACTGCGACCAAATGCGATTTATCTAAGTAGTAGTTTTGCTTTGAATAACTTATTACATACATACCTAGGTAGTTGTGGCCGGATTGAATCGTACACCTGCAAGGTACAAGCAATCGTCTCGTATTGTTTATTGTTATTAAACATACAATAACTATAAAAGTTTCCCTATGTCGCCCTCAATAAAAATATATTGCACACAGTATTTTGTATTAGCTACTCCGATTGTTGGGTATGTTGTAACGAAATAGCTATATTGTGTCTACAAAGTTTCCAATTACTTACTCAACCAAGACTACAATAATATTCATCATCTGCCTAGCCTTTTCCCATACTATCTTGGGTTCGGCTTCCAGTCTAACCGGATGCAGCTGAGTACCAGTATTTTACATGAGGCGACTGCCTATCTGACCTCCGCAACCCAGTAACTGGGTAATACGATACCCCTTGGTAAGACTGGATTTCAGACTTTTGGCTTCGGACTACTCCTAACAACTGTCAAAGATCTACAAATGACAGCCCTGACCAACGGCTTAACGTGCTTTCCGAGGCACGGACGAAACTCGGTATGTAATTATGGTCACCCAGTCACGGACCAACCTCAGCACGGCTTAACCTTAAAGATCGACCCGCGCGGCTGTTATTATTTAGCCTCCTCCGACTAAAATAATAATAATGAAACAAAATAAGCAGAAAAAAACATTTCCTAGAACAGATGTACCTAGGTAATTATCACTAAAAATCACGTAGACAACCAAATTACTTTTTTCCATTTTTATACCTCCGTAATTTGATAGTCCAGTTCACAAACAAAGGTAGTCATCTAACCGCAAGACTACGATAATTTGATATTGAATTACAGATCCATCATTATTTTTCACCTTGATCGTAGAAAAATAAACTACTTATAGATGTATCGTTTCGTCTTTGAACAAAATGTCGTGGTCATAAAGTTGAGATTTTAAGATACAATCTCTAGAAACAAAATGGACGTTGATTTATAGTTTGCAGAAGTTTTTACGGTTCATATAGTGATCTTATCGAGATAGACTAGCGAATCTCGACCTTCTGTCCAACTATCTATCTTATGTTATCCTATAGAGCTTTCAAGTAGCCCAGTAAATTGCCTATCTTTATTGTTTCTTTATGACATAACACATTCTAACAGCGAGCTTGTAATCCTCGCATGGACTATGTACAGCACCCACATTTCGCCAGTTTTATTTAAGTTCCATATAATAGGGGGCGAGTCTATTGTTATCGATCAGGCACAAACCTAGACTACACTACTAGAACTCCTCCTCATCCTTTACATCGTCACATTTATTGTTAATGCGACGACTCCGGACCAGAAACTGTAAAGTGTCAATCGTACAGATATTTATTTCCTCTAGTTTCCAACCTTCTTAATGTTACACCAAAACCGATAGCTCCATTTCAACTCCCATGTAACAATATAACACTCCACTTATGTAAGCAACATTTTCTCTTTACTGAAATTACATACTGTGAAGGAATCGTTAGTCAGCGTATCTCATGGGTGTAGTTTACTCAGTTGCAACTTTGCAAGCATCGCCGTTTGGCTTCGTCGTGACACCTGTACGGTGCAACGGGAAGGGTATTTCCCTTGTTGACAATGCAACTGCTATTGTTGTTTTTAAAAATTGTACCGGTTTTTTACTGGTGGAGGTCTGTTTTATAGATGATTCGTCTTGCTTCTCTGCGCTTAACATTTTAAGTGTTTTTGTTTTTCGTCATTTAATGGTTATGATATGGTTTATTATGTCCCGCTGAGACTTCCGTGCAAACGTTTCGGAGAATATCTAGATATAATTGAGAAATACGAGAATGTAATTACTACGTTCAATTAAGTTTATATCTGTCTGTAATAAACAAACTGTTGAGCAATTACGTGCGGATATCAATAGTATACCTTATAGTTTTCCTGTTTTGATGGAAGGAATGTAGGCAAGGTAATGATATAGTGGTTTTTATTCCTTTTAAAGCAAACAACCGCGAAATCAATGAACCTGGAAGGATTCCCCGGACTTTCGACCATTCTACGAGTTAGGTGAAAAAGGTAGTACAATCAGCCGCAAAAAGATGTACATGGGGCTGACTTTACTATTTTTGGAAAAATAGAAATAACAAAATCCTAGTATACGTAGCCTGGTATTAGATGCGTTTGATACGCGTATTAGATGTTTGTAAATAGTAGACATTTAGTAAGTATACTATAAGTAGGGTAGGGACCTAAAATAATAATCAATCTCAAATCGTCCTGTACTCCTACTTAGTCTAAATGAGGATGGGTTGCATACTTCGTCTCATTTAATTAAAATCTCTCACGCATCATATCAATTTGAATGCGGAACACGGAAGGTAATTCATACGCTGTTATAATTATATGCGTGTGCGATGTTTCAGTACTGATGTTCATTTGTTTTTATTGCAGGTACGTATCCATTGGCATGGCTGCACTGACTTGTCCCTCCGATCTCAGGTACAGTATTAATGAAATACTTTAAAAACATTCTTACTAAGTTTCATATTCTTCTTGCAAAAGTATACAGCATTTAAGTCTTTAGATTATCCGCCTCGAACACTAAGTAAAACTTCGCTAGGCGGAATATCTTCAGTTTTATTACGAAGAAGTTTATTAAAAATGAATTTATTTTTCTTTTCCCGACGTCGTCTCGAGTCTGCAGCATTCGTGATCACGAACTTTGTAGTTTTTTTTACAAGCACTTTGAACTCCGGGCAAATTGTAATTAAGTTCGAGTAAGAAATATTTATTTACACGAATGGCGTTCGCATAATTTTATTAGGAAATTAAATCCAACCTTTAAGCTTATTTACAGACTTAATAACTATACAGAAATTTATTTCGATCATTGGAGTTCCACAAGGAATTGTACTTGGTTCTGTCTTTCTTTCTTCTTAAAAAAAAACGTAATCATCGTCGAACATTTGGAAGTTAATCAACCTAGTAGGCCCATACATTAGTTTACCTATTAGTACGTTCGTTTTGTTTACAAACCGGTTCGTGGACCCAAAACGTGTATAGTTACGTCACAGCATTAACATACGGCATACATGCCTATGATAATGTTCTTGTTGTGCCTTTAGGAGTCGGTTCAGTGCAAGCATCGTCTTCATTATGTATTCTTTAGGAACAACATTTAGTAGTTCGTGTTATGTGGTAGGTAGGTACTTCATGTTTTGTTTGGATGATGTTAGTTTTTAAGTACCTATGCACCTTGTGTTATCTGAATGCAATATCGATAATAGGGATCACTGATCAATGATTCTTTTCGTAGAAAGTCTGATTCTTTTCTTAGCCATCCGTACAATCTGTGGGATTCTAATAAATTCGTTTCTTATTTTATCGAAATTCCATAGAGTCCGATTTATCTTAGCTTCGTTATCTACGCAGTCTTCATTATTTCTCAGTTCCCTCTTAGTTATCAACTCGTCCATTCCTGTTTTAAACGCGATCATATAACGAAATGAATAATTTAATTGATTATCGCCATTTTGTTTTATTCGACTCGAACCTCGGTGGAGGCTTCATTAATATTATTATGTGATTGCGATCTAACGTATTGGCTTAGTGGCTGATAAAACAGCCTTTGAGTAGACTTCTTTGGACTGTGATTGGGTTACGGCTCATTGAAAATCAATTTTGTAAGATTTCTCGTTTACTCCCATTAATTGACAATTTATCATGCCTTTGTGAAACAATTTATCATGCCTTTGTGAAATAATTTCTAACTTCAATACTGTAGGTCAGCAAAGGGCTTTCACCTTTTTGTTGAAGAAAAGCAATTTCTCTTTAGAAACTATTAAATGAAAATTTAAAGGTACAAAAGTAATTGTCGAAAAGTTTTCTAAACTGAACCACTTCGCCTTTTAATCAGTCCAGCGTAAGAAAATCGTGGAACTATTTATTTTTGCGTACCAACCAGTCTACGTAAAGGTAGAAGCAGCTTTAGGTTCCACATTCATTTCTACTGGATGTTGTCTTTTATCATCATCATCATCATCCTACTGCCCTTATCCCAATTCATTTGGGTTCGGCGCAGCATGTCCTTTTCTTCCATACTTCTCTATTACTCGTTATTTCAGCAAACACGTCCTTTCTTTGCCATATCATCAGACACCTCCTTTCTTGCCATATCATCCTCCACACAGTCCATCCATCGTCTTCAATATCAGCTATACAATAATTATTTCAAGTCAATATTGAGGGCACCTTGCGACATATTATGTCTATGCAGGCATACATCCCACAGTAAGTAGGAAACCACCGACAAGTATTTCAAACCAGACAGGATGAAAAAACCGCACAAACCGTTTCCTTCACACGCATGTAGGCAAATATCCTGTAATGCAAGTACATATCGTGCCTTATTACTCAAACTGACATTCCATGTATTGAGGCCAAAACCAAAATATATTAGGTATCAATTATACCTAGGTAACTTTGTAATGATTTGGACCTGTTCTTGACTGATTAGCCGGTGAAGGCAAAACACTTGTAGAGTTGGAATGGATTAATGGGACAGAACAGGCTAATAATATTTTTTAAAAAGAACTCTCTGCAACAAGAACAGAAAGAAATGTAGCTGAAGTACCGAGATGAAACGAAATAGATTTCATTAACGAATGTCTTTCCGAGTTCAAGTATATTGAAACTGCTTTAGATCTGGGTAAACCCAAGCAAAAACACCTGGGTGCTTCAGTAGATAGTCCGTGTCATCTGCATCCAGTCTGTCCTATCCACCTTTTACGATTATCGGTATATCTATCTGGGGGTGTCCCATACTATTCTTGCAGAACAGTCTCCTCGGACTCTGCTCCTGCAGCTACCGGTTCTTCAACAAAAATGCCCGGCTCACTGCCACTTCTGCTTACAATTATTCCAACATGGTATTTAAAAGAGACACCTCGCAGTATTGTTAACAAGACGTGTCTTTATCACACAAAGACATTTTGCTTTCTCTCTTATATTTCTTCAACTTCTTTCCTCAACACTGCATACAAAACTATCCCATTGTTTCTCACAAAACAAAAAGTCGTGTGATCTACGTGCGTCCCTAATTTTCCTCTCCATAACATAATGTTATGTGTACCTATTACATGATCTGGTCATAATGTAACCGTGTTGTTTTAATGGCTGCATATAATTTCACTGTGGCTGTGCTCATCCGGTGTGGCGGGTACTGAGTTTTATCTCATGGCATCCGGACGGCCAGTTTTGTATCTGACGCCATTTTGCTCGTTTGCCTACGCCGCTTTTCACGATAATTTATGGTCTTTCAAATGGGTTGTATCTTGTTTATTATTGTTTGGCTTTTGGGAAGGCTTAAGGTTGCCAGATTGGTTTAACCACTCAATTGACACGTCGATTTTTGAAGGAAAATAAAAGATATTTTCATCACAATGCAAGGAAAAACGTGGCGTAAACTTCAATGCAGTTATAATAATTACGCGAAATCTCTTTGTTACGCTACAAAAGAGCCATTAGCACAACGAAAACGTAGGCATGCATAATATAATATTGTAATGAAGTACCCATAATATCTGGAAACACGCTTTAATTAAAGGGCTTTTAATAAAGCTTACCTGACCACTAAACTCACATATTTACGCGAAAATACCAACGCATGCGGCAGAAAATAAATACTTTCAGAAGCTCCACCTTATAACAATGAGCTTTACAATATCGAGCCGGGCAAACATGGCCTTTGGGCTCTGACCCAAAACGAAATTTCACCAAAATATAGTTTGATTCTAATATAATTCTGTTGTATACACGCCGACTAATCAAGTTATATAAATCCAGTTTAGGTGGATCTCTCACTGTACGGAAAATCTATACAGAACGAGGCCATGTGATACTGGAAATTTATAGCTTGATGTGTACCATCTGTATTAAAGAACTGGCATTTTAGCGAATTACTTTGGTATCTGGCTTAACTGGCAGTAACAAAATATTATTGAAAAGAGCTACTTATTAAAATAAAGTAAGTACTTAACTGTGTATGTTGTGGCAGTGTCTGATCCCTGCGTATACTTTGGAATCGCACAAACAAAAGCTTTCAGTATTTCTTTCTTTATGTATGAAGTCTAGTTGCGTTGGACCTTCTGAACATTATTTATGCATAGACAACAAAATGTAATCTTGCAGCAGTGCGGTGCATCCGGGCGTACGCTTCCGGTCCGGTGCGCGGGAAATCAACTTATCCGTGCGACATGTGCTTAGTCGGGTACATGGTATCAATCTCGTTTGTGCTAAAATTATTTCTTAATGATGGCGAATTTGCAAGGACATTTTAGGGATGAATATTGGGTGCTACCATAGCTATTGCTAAACAAGTAGACTGTGCCTAGACAGTGTCTTCTTTTGTTTAGTTTTGCGGGTTAGGATATCGTGTATCTTACTGATATACAATACACGAAGTTATCGAATCTTTTGGTGCAGTCAACTCTTGAGACAAGGCATCATTCTAAGCTGGAGTTGGCTGCATGTTTCGAGCTTATCTGTTCAATTGTCGGGAATTCAATGAAGACCCGACACATATGCCGAAGACTTAAATTTACAATATCTGAAATCGTAAAGGGCGCATAGTATGAGTGGAAATGGGGAAAAGAAATTAACCTTGCAAACTGCACCGGTTTTGTTTGGCAAAGCTTGCTTGCTCTTCACATATTTCCGCAGATTGGGCCTTTTTGCTTTCCCCGGCAGAAATAATACTAGCAGAAATAATCCATTAGATAGTGCATTTTCATTTCACCGTTGCAATTTTAACCCCAACCTGCCGATTTAGTTTCGGCTGTCACTAGTCACAAATTGTAACTCAAATTGACCCGTCAGGTATAATTAGCGCGGTTATACCCGTGTGACGCATGTTACGCACCAGTTATTATCAGAGTTATTTTGTGCCTACGTGCAGTTGTGAACTTAGGAATAATTTTTTCAACGTGGTTTTTTTGTTCAAAAACCTCAACTTTAAACGTGTGACTTTGAACTAGCCACAGTGTGACTTTCATATTTATTGTATACTTACCAACGACAGTTGATATTTTTACAATAAAACCGTTTATGTACAACTAGGCAAGTTTAACCCAGTAGTGGATTCTTGTACCGTTTCGTTTTCTACTTGAAATCTAAAGATTTAAAGTAGAAGTACATACTAATAAATAATGTTCCAAGCGTAAAACTCGCAGCTTTTACGCGCAGAAAACAGATGTATTCCCGGAGACCAGTAATTTACGCGCAGAAGATAGATGTATTTCCGGAGAGCAGTAATCATCATCATCAATCATGTACTGAGATGCGTCATGAAGTTATAATCCGGCTCCATTTAATCCTTTACGCAAACATTAACTAAAGTGCAAAGAAAAAACACCACACACTAAAAAAAACGCATCGAAACACCAACTCTTTTCGCCTTAGAATATATAGCAACGAGCCATGCCTATAACCAAGACCATCATATTCATCCATATTCTTTTAAAAACATCCCTTAGTTTAGTAATTACTCGAAAAACGTCCCCGCTAATACCTCCAACGTTTTCTATAGACTGCGTTCATACAAGCAAGCTATAAGATAGCAAGGAAACCTGAATTCTGAAGGTTTTTTAATCTTGAATTTTCCCCCATGGCGAACCAAGTTGAGACTGTCTTCAGTTCAGTTGAGGTTGTCTTCATCTCTTGAAATGTATTCAGTCTTTTCATATGAACATTTGTAAGCGTCTCACGTATTATCAGATGCTGCGTTTTGCGTATTTGCACCCATGTGTGGTTTCAACGGAGTGGTTAACATTCAAATGGTAATTGAGGCTGAGTTTAACGGGTCATGTCTTCATTCGGATGATTTCGCTGGCATTATTTAAACGTGTTATTGCTAAAGGAAAAATATTGAAAAACGTTGAAAAACTACTAAGAGTAAATAATTGGCAAAAAAAAAATGAGAATTAGGAAATGAAATCAAAGCACAGAAAAACATTGCTGAAAGACAGTTAATATCCCACAATTCCGTTAATTTATTTATTTATTTAACTCTTCGAGTACAAAAGGACAGAGGCGGACTTAATGCCATAGGCATTTTCTACCAGTCAACCTTAGGATATTTCAGAGACAAGCAGTGGTATAGGTGTCCGTAGTGGTATCTGAAAATGGTTTTAATATGGTACTAAGAAACAAGGATATATAAGAATAATAATAATGTTATTAGTAATTGGTAGTATTGTTGCTGGTATTGTTAATGCCTCTCAAAATCATCTGCCCAGCCTTTTCCCAAACTATCTTGGGGTCAACTTCCAGTCTAACCGGATGCAGCTGAATACCAGTATTTTACATGAAGTGACTGCCTATCTGATCTCCATAACCCAGGAACTGGGTAATACGATACCCCTTGGTAAGACCGGATGTCAGACTTTGGCTTCGGACTACTCGTAACGACTGTCAAAGATTTACAAATGACAGCCGGGACCAACGGCTTAACGTGCTTTCCGAGGCACGGAGGAAACTCGGTATGTAGTTATCGTCACCCATCCACGAACCAACCTCGGCAAGCACGGTTTAACCTTAGAGATCGACCCGTGCGGCTGTGAGCTCCTCTCAAAATGTACTACTCAAATAAACACCAACATTAATTTACCACACGAGCGCCTACCAAAACGCTTATAGCAACATATCTCGTTCCCTAATCACCCTTGCGCTGTCTGTTGTCAGGCGCGACATTACTCATTAGTCGCGACCGTCTGCCAATCCTACGCGTAATTTGTACTAACGAGACGAAACATGACTGAATAATAAATATAGTATTGTTTTGTTCTGTCCTGTTGATATTATCTCTCTTTGTGAGAATATTGTGCCGTGGTAATACATGGCTAGGTAATTATGTTTATTGTGTAAATATGCGGATGTTTTGTGAACCTCATAATACGATAATGTTCTATTAGATCTATTGACAGACTGATGTCATGTCCGCACGTTAAACACTTTCAGCGATCTTTGCTAGCGGTGCATATTTCAGAAAGCGCTTTACAGTGCAATCCTTTACACATGTTTCACGCTTGTCATAAGTAGGACTGTGTCCTGGTGCTGAAAAGCGCAACATACCGTAGCAATAATGCTTAAAAAAGGTGTAAATTATGAGCAGACATTTTTAACCTCTGTTCCTCGCAATTTAAGTACTAAATTGTAATAAATACTAAATTGTATCCTGTGCCTACTACTCGTTATTATTCTTATTTTACTTACAATGTAATCATAGCAAGGCTTTGTGGCGGCTCCCGGTCTCATAAACTTCAAATTTTTCTCCCACACCGGACAAAGAACGGAGGGCTTTTAAGATTTTCACAACCCCTAAGTCTAGACGGGAGGGGGAAGGGGCACAATGAGGGCTTACATTCAGCTGAGTTCGCTGTTTTCCCGCGTCTTATTATTTTTGCGAAATAAAATGTTTTCGTTCCGCTGTTTTGCTGTTTCCTTTTTGGGTGTTTCGGTTGATTAAACATGGTAGAAGGTTGATATAGCATAATCAGCGTTAATTTTCCCAATGGTGGGCTCGAGGCTCTCTATGCGAAGGAGAGGGCTGTAATTCTTCAAGTGGGCGCAGTGCGCTTTGGTATGTCTCCAATTTTTTAGCTCAGGGACTATGCCAGTGACAGTTGCAAGGTTGTTATATTATTGAATTTCGTAAGATTAGCAAAAGCAGGCTTTGCATGTCTAGGTTTAAAACTTCCAATAACCGGCCCTTTACTGTCGTTGATTGCTTCAATACTACTTTAGATTTTTAGCTTCGATAAACTCCAGTAGTTAGTTAGGGTTTGGAATGATACCTACCTACCTACCTTACCAACTGATCCTCAAGATTGCTCAAGACTCCATAAAAAGACATTAAAATGGTATAATCACGATCGTAGATAGCACACCCACTCTTGAAATAAGGCATTAATTGATGTATGTGGTTAAACAACTTCGTAACATTTAAGTTTATTTGACTTTGTGGCGAAGAATATGCTTTAAAATCAGCATATACGTAGACTATCTGATGGAGATTAAGATGGCGGCGCCTAAGAAAGCAAATGATGCTTATTGACTTTGGAAAGCAAACAGCCTGGTTTTTTATTTAAAGCAACTACAAGGGAAAAAAAATGTTATGCCTTGCATGTTATGTTTGTAGTTTTTGAAGTGAAAACTTCTTTAACGGCGATGTGCACTTTTGTGATTAATAAAAAATGTTAAACTAGCGTCAGATCGTCAGAACTTTATGACATCTGTCATTGAGTTTGGATTTCCAAAAATGGATAATTAGGTATCTTAGGCACAAACAAAACTTTCGGTTTCTCCAAAGAGGTGAAATTCGTAAGACAGATTATAATGGTTCTGAAGATTTGTAATAGTTCTCTTTTTTTTCGTCATTTTGTTTGCACGTCATGTCCCTGCGACAAATAAATATTTTTGCTTTGTAACATTATTCCGTGATAAAACTCTTCAGCAAATAGCACGAAACTCAAATGGCAAATCGATCTAACTAGAAACCTATCTATTCCGAAGACGTAACTAATCGTTGTGAATTTCAACACGTGTGCCGGAAAGCTTCGTTCCCGAGATAAGTGCACCTTTCTAAATCATTGGGTGGCTGGAGCGAGGTACCGAGATGCTTGCGTACCTTAGCTTGTAATTATTGCTGTATGCTCTGACGTATTTAGCTCTCTGAGCCTAGGGAGGGAGGAGTATTTATATCAGAGATGAGGATTAAAAGGGTGTGACAGTTACAGGCTCGAATACATGTAATCTTATGTAAAAGAGATTGACCAACCAACTCGATAGGATGATCTTGACTTAGGTAAATAACATACTTACTATAATATCACGCCTGTTATCCCATAAGAGTTTGGCAAAGTTGTAGGTACTTACATATGTTGACTCCTGTAACACAGGTCTTACCTAGCACGGGAGTCAGGGTTTCAAATAGAAATGTAAAACCTTTTCCTTTGTGTCAATAAAACATTTTATTATTATGTGAAAGTCCCATTTAATAGGGGACGAGTCGATTGCCTTAAACCGGGCACAGATCCCGACTCCGTGGCGGCTACTGAGTATTTTTTTTTGTTTTTTAAACGTTGCCCCACACTAGGTATTTCTCCTGTATCGTGGGTGCGTTTACAAACATTTAAACTCACATACACGAACAGCCAGACCCGTAACAACTATCTGTAGGCCATACAAATATTTGTTCCGTGCGGGGATCGAACCCGCGACACGTAGCGCAGCAGTCGATCGCCTAACCACTGCGCCAACCGTGCCGTAAATGGAAAAACCCAATAACACTTTGCCCGACCCTTGAGTTGAGCCTAGGACCTCTTGCTCAACGAGGCAGTCAAAACTGAGGAAAATATAACTTTATTTCGTAATAACAACGTGTGAAACCGTCGGAAAGCCGACTCCTCGGGATGAAGTGCATCTTAACTATAGGCTTGGTAAGGCGAGGTGCTGAGATGCTTGCGTACCTTACCTAGTTATTAATGCTCCATGCTCTGACGTACTAACTGATGCAATGTAATGAAAGCATAGGCTAGGAGTAATTATATGAGAGATGAGGACCAACAGAGGAGCTCGTGACTAAATAGTAAGAGCCGCACGGGTCGATCTTTACGGTTAAACCGTCCTTGTCGAAGTTGGTCCGTGGATGAGTGACCATAATTACATACCGATTTTCCTCCGTGCCTCGGAAAGCACGTTAAGCCTTCGGTCCCGGCTGTCATTTGTAGATCTTTGACAGTCTTTACGAGTAGTCAGAAGCCAAAAATCTGACATACAGTCGTACCAAGGTGTATCGTATTACCCAGTTACTGGGTTGTGGAGGTCAGATAGGCAGTCGCTTCATGTAAAATACTGGTACTCTGCTATCAGCATCCGGTTAGACTGGAAGCCGACCCCAAGATAGTTTGGGAAAAGGCTAGGCAGATGATGATGAGGACTAAGGTAACTGGTAAGTACTGAGATAACAATTAATAAATATGAAAATGTAGGAAATAAGAAGATAAAATAAATTGATTGATTGGTCGGAGATTGATCAAGATTGAATTACTTTATGCGAAATCAATTTATACCTTAGTTAATGTAGTGACTGTTGCACAGTTATGTAAGCCTGTGAAAACACAAGAAAGATAATAATAAATTGGAAAATTAATACCTCGATACAACTTTAAAAAATAGGTCTCCACAAAGATGGCCTCAATAAACAGTCGTAAAAAGTATGTATTACAAACTTTGGTAATTTTAGGGACAAGAGTACTGCTCATACTTATGCCATTAATCGTTGTAGGAGAAAATACTAGTGTAGGTACCTAAATAATTAAAAATGTTATTTTTGTGCTTTACCAAAAAGTTCCTTAGCATCCGAAATCACTTAAAGTAAATGATTATGGAAAACCGATTCATTACTTTTGATTGCACCAACACATCTATACCATAGATACTTATTACATAGAAACGGTAACATTACCATAACTATCGGAAGTACATAAATACACGTGACGTCATACACTGTCAACTGGGACGCGACTCCTTCCGTTTCCTGTGCTCGATGCAAACGTCATTTCCATATTCAGGAGACATTTTCTGACATAACGATGTCTACGGGATATTTTGGGTGGAATTCATCGAGTATTTAATACGGTTAAGTGTCTATCAGTTAGTTTAGTTTTTATGAATAGAATGTAAAATTAAAAACGATAGACTTTCTTCTTGCTCTTCTCCTTAGAGAATGATAAATTGTATTAATATTATAATTGTATAATAATTCATAAATTCTGAGGTCCTACAAGTGCTACATTATCTTATGGTTTAGGTATGTGAAAATCATGATCGGCTCCGTTTATATATTTTTAAGGTTATCCGATCCGATTGAATAAAGCTGAGTAGTACCTATTTGTTTTGAACAGCTATCATTCTAAGTAATACCTACTTACCAGTTACAACTAAAAACAAACTTTACCTCAACTGTCACTCCCAATTGTACAGACCTCAGTCCGAAAAGTTGCCAGTTTCCGACAGAAAGGCCGGAAACGTCCCATCCTCGTCAAACATCAAAACTGAAAGCCCAGTCACCTCCATCATTACCACATCATACGGCTTGGCCACAAGCTACACGATCAAGCGACACGCGTCTTGGCACAACGTCTATGGAGAAAACAAAAATGAAAGAAATTAATTCAGAAAAATTTGCTTAGTGACACGAATTTCAAACTTATTTTACCTCTGACAGCTGTAGCCCACAGCAACCTTCATCATGATATTCCTGCCCTTGTCCCATTCCACTTGGGGTCGGTGCAACACGTCCTTATTCTCCATTTTCCCCTATCAGACGTCATGGCATACTCGTATCATATACTTTCTCGTTTCTCTGTCATATCATTCCTCACACAATCCATCCTTCTTTAGCCTTCGTCTCCAAAAGCAACCTTATTGTAACGCGAATAAAGAATACTAGGATTTTCACAGTAATGCAAAATCAGAGCTCAAATGACTGTGATGGTGACTGTACAATCTCGCCGAGGCACTCCGATACAGGGCGAGTACGAGAGTTCATATGGCAGCGCTCGTCTAGCCTCGGTGGTCTTCGCTTGCTCTCCGCCCCTTTTTTCTGACACGTCTCAGGAGAGACATAAAGAGAGCTCTCAGTTGAGAGCGTAGAGCCACCATGACAGGACTGGTAGTGTGACGGCAGTCACGCGAAGAAAACAAAGGAAACAAGTGACAAACGCGCGTGTCGCTAGATGCTTGTCGCATAACCTGAGGCTGTGAACACGGTGTTATAAGGTAATATAGATCTGACTGGGTGCTTGAATGCGACAGATAACAAAGCTTTGAAAGCTACTACCATGGTATAGCGTTGGTCTTTCATCTCGTTCCCTTTGTTACACGAGAATATCAGCGCAAACTGACGCGTGCGAGTGTCGACTATTTCCTGTAGACATTTTCAGCAAGCTTTTCTTGTTATGATTTTGAACAATAGGGGTTTTAGTTGGATTAGTGAGGATTCGATTACGGGAGATTTTGCCTCGATTGTTGTTAGTTATCTGTTGGTGAAGCTTGCATGATTTTATCTGTATTCAATAGAATAAGGCCCGCTAGCACTTTAATTTGCTAAATTCGTTCAACACTAAACGTTTTTAAAACATCATTTCGTCTGTTTACTCTAAACAATCGCCAGGAATTAAAAATACATTTAATGTTAAACTCGTTTTGAAAGCTACGGATGGTGCTAACGTGCTTTAGTATGTACGGCATATCAAAAAACTGTGAAAAATGCCAGAGAGAGTTTTCTATTGTTGACGTTGTATTCACCTACTTTAAAAGAAAATGATTTGAACCTTGTTCGTCCCAACCAATTGTTTATTTTAATCACAAACATGGCTAGTCGTAGTGTATAAATACACTGAATTATGGAAAGTTTCAACCCCTATCGTACTTCGTGGGGGCTATTTCGGTGATAGTTAATCACGTGGGGGAACAAACAACATATCGGAAGTTTCCGAACCATAAAACACGGTTAAATTATCTTACCTTAATTTGATGTGTATTAACTAAATGGTGTGGCGCCGTGGTAGTCGGGCATGGCATTTAAGCCCCTTTGCACCACAAGCCACAACAATAAAGTGGTTTAACGCTAAACATATTTAAAAGATCAGCCTGTCTCTTCCATCTTTAAATGGTTTATACAAACAATGATGTAATAAGTTTAGCTTTAAACGCGTTTAGTGATTCTGTGGTGCAAGCGTGCTTTAAAAAACACTGTAAATAAAATAAACATAGACACTTGGAAATAGTTTCTATTGTTGTTTCTATTGTTGTTGTATTTGTTTCGTTTTACCTGTTTACTTTTTTTATAAATACACAAACAATTATAGTAATTCGTTCAATAGGTACCCTAGAAATAATTTGGTTTATTAACAAGCTGTGACATCTTTATTTCCCATTAGTAAAAATGACAAACTTCTTTGTCTTTACTCCTTCAGCACGCCTAGTATGACCGCCGTAGAAACGGGCTATGTCGACGGAAGAATCGACAAACTGACACATTGTCATTGTCTCTCTGCCATTATGTCTAGTCTTTCGTAGACAAAACTCGTTTCTACTGTGGTTATGCTACGCATGCAGGGTTATCAAACTAACTCTTAGCATTTTAATTTCATGCTTCTGGATAGCTATTCAGTTTGTACGCTGTCTGACAGTAAATTTAAGTTTTTTATTGAATAGATATCGAAAAAACTAACGTCATTGGTTATGTGAGACTTCGTATACTTCCGCGGCAAATTGTCGCTCAGCGGACAGACCTCCGGCACGATCTCATGGCGACATGGAGACAGCGACTGTCGCAACCACGTGCAGGGCACGCCACAATAGTGGTGATAAGTCCCCTCTTTGAGGAGTGGCTAGAGAGGCGGCACGGCGCCCTCACCTTCCGCCTGACGCAGGTCCTCACCGGACACGGTTGTTTCGGGAGGTTCCCGAGCCGGGAAAGCCGTTCACCGAATCGGGCGGGAGGAAACGCCCGGGTGTTACCATTGCGAGGATCGGCCGGAGGACACGGTGGAGCACACCGTGGAGCTCTGCCCCGCTTGGGCTGAGCACCGCCGTGTCCTCGTAGCGGCGATTGGCGGCGGTGACCTCTCGCGTCCAGCCCTGGTTCAATCCATGGTCCGGAGCGAGAGGGAATGGGAAGCCGTCGCCTACTTCTGCGAAGCAGTCATGCTAGCGAAGGAGGTGGCGGAACGTGAGAGGGAGAGAACCTCACGTCCCAGCCGCCGCGGGAGACGCCCCGGGCGTCGGGGGGC
The DNA here is from genome assembly GCA_963082945.1 of Cerastis leucographa. NCBI lineage: Eukaryota > Metazoa > Arthropoda > Insecta > Lepidoptera > Noctuidae > Cerastis > Cerastis leucographa. The sequence continues at coordinate 6,160,487 of OY720359.1, forward strand.
AACCAGTGGCCCCCGGCCACCGTAGGCGCGAACCTGTGGACGGTGAGTAATGGGCTAGCTCACCGTCCGTCCGTCTCATGACGACAGGCCGTGTCGACGGCGCGTACGTGTTCCACGCGCGCCTCAAGGAGATGTCAGCAAACCGGAAGGGGTCCGAAAGGGCCGATGCCTGCCAGGGCTGCGGGTTGTTCGAAAGAGATACCGCGGCCCTGGAACACAAAGGGCTAAGAAGGAACATGGGTGGGTTTTAGTCAGTCAAGTCTGACACTCCCTCCCGCTCCGCCCAGAGCGGGAGAAGTCATTTGATGATTTCCCATCCGCAAAAAAAAAAAAAAAAAGACTTCGTATACTTTTACGAAAACAATTCTTCACATGCTGCAATATTTTTAGTAAGCTTGCAATCATTATTTTTTTTGTACTAAGTACCCAAATTGTACAATTGGCTATCATACGATTTTGATAACTATTATTTTATCACGTTCTCAAACAGTTTTTATTAAATCATGGTTATTGCTTTATCGTATTTCTTAAAATCATATCGATTAACAATAAGGTTTTATTTATCATATAATGGCATGATATCATTGTGTTACAGTTATCGATAAATTCGATGTTTTATTGCGCAACTTATGGCCGTCGTGGTTGCGTGACAGTTGCAATTGTTTGTGAATTATGGCAATCGCTTTGTATTGGTTCTCAATTTGATGTTGTGAATCACATAGCTTATTCTGGCACAGCTAGATTTAGCCTCAATATATCTCTACATAAAATAATAGTTTTTACAACTTTTTCATAGGTAGGGTAATACTCTTACCTAGTTGCAATTGTATGCAGACGACAGCTGGCAAATGGTTTTTGTGGGTTGTCTCGTTGCTCTATTTCTGATACTACATATTGCAAGCAGTTTCTCAAGTTTTATTATTACAACACTTGCTTTTGTTCCTTGTTTTTCAGTCAAGGTAGTGTAGGTTTTTAATTAAAGAAAGATATATGAATGCTTAATAATGACCCAGTGTTATGAGAAGAGGCTTTTGCGTTGCAATGGGAACGCATTCGATTAATTCCATACAGTTTGAAATTGTTACAGCAACTGGTAGCAATTGCTGTGATACATAGATAACCCAGTTTCTTTATCTTTAGATTCGGAAACTACATTGCAATTATTAACAGATAAACCTTATCTCTAGGTTTAGCATTGCGTTTACTATTATTCAATTTAATTGTTTTAATGTGTGTGGTTTTACGTTTTCATTGAGTTGATTAAAAATAACCTATAATTAAAACAAGTCGGTCATTAACTATAACCGATTTGTTTTTCGTGAAAAAGTGAAATGGATATGTGTATTTTTATTAGTGTTATCATAGTTGTCACTTTAGTTTTATTAAAACCAGTTCATTTTTATTCCAAATCGTGTGTACCAATTCACTAGAAATCTCTTAACCGAAATATAATTGCCCCAAATTGACAGCAGTGATTCCCAATTACGTTTAATATGGCCAAAATGGTTATTTTATTAAATTATGTCACCGAAATTGATCACGCTATAGTTACATTTACGCAACCTATGAAGCTCTCTCGGCTAAAGACACTGTAAGACCAACATGAACATCTCAATTGATATTAATGGCACTGCACTCGACAAATACGGCTAACCAACCATGCATAATATCTCTATAGCACAATTTATCATCATAATATTAGTTATGACCGGCTTTTCTTGGCCGGCTTGGCTTCTTTCACTGTACGGCAGCTTCGGGTCAACATAAACTGGTGTTGTAAACATTACTTCTATATTTACAGTATAGTTCCAGCCAATTATCATTGATCTGTCGAATGTCAGATATTTGTATTTGAATAGTCGAAAGGTACAGGCCAAGATACGTTGGTTTTGTATGCTCTACATTTAATTTACGAGTGGTAGCGATGACACCCACAAACGGCGATTCGATTCAATTACCTACGATCTGTATTCAATGGACATTTCACACGATTTACAACTCTATAGCAGTGTGTAAACGTATCTTTTTGCGATTTTGATGACACTTATCGCGAATTTCATTGATATGCTCCGCATTGATCAACATTGAGTGTTTTTTGTCTGTTTCTTTCATTTTGTTACTCACATCCCTTTGAGTAAAAATATTATCCGAATTTCTCTTAAAAAAAAACCCATTTTGGTTTTCAACCACGTATGGTTTTAATATAAAGTATGTTCGTAATAAAACCCCGACGTTAAAATGCAGGGAATGGCATAAATTCGCGTCCGATAGTCGGCTCGAAATGCCATCGTTCGCCAGCTTCAGTATCGCATATTCTGCGAAACTGCGGAAAACGGGAAAGCCGGAGCTTGGAGCCAGTATTTCAGCCACGAGAGGCTTTCCCGCAATAGTGCACACAGACATAAGTATAATTCATTTCCACAAGTTTTGTGTGAGTTCTGATAAAGCTTGCTCCATGGCAGGATTTAATTGGTTTAGGCAAATTGTTGTTTAGGCTTTCTAAAATTTGGACCCTTTTATTGGACAACTGTAAGTATTTGGCATTTGGTCCGTCTGGAAAGTTTTGCATCGCTGCATTTATTATTTATACTCGTTTATTCGTAGTAAGTAACCAAATCATATCATTATGAAAATTAATAGTGTCCATGTAATTACTCTGAAAGACAATAATAATTATGTCTCCTTGCTTATATTCGAATAAAAAAGAAAGAAATCCAAATACCAGTTAGCGAGAATTTCTTTTTAAAAGTTAAGAACACTCTTTATTTATAGTTGAGAACAAGCTTATGCCCGCGGCGTCGTATAATTGTCCCAAGGGATCATATCGTGATAAAAAGTGGTTATAAACTACACGTGTGCCAAATTTCATCCAAATCCATTCAGTAGTTATTGCGTGAAAGAGTAACAAACATCCATCCATCCTCACAAACTTTCGCATTTATAATATTAGTAGGATAATGAGCCATTAAATAGTTGTCTGTAGTTCCAAGAGTAAGTTTATGTCTGCTTTACTTGTCTGGAATAAAGAACCCTGTCCCTAATATATTCAGCTAAACGTATCGTATGTCGACATACGATACGGTACGAAATGTTAGGGCATCGCCTGTTGTGTCCTGACACAACAGGCGATGCTAACATTTTCTATACAGGGTGCAAGTGATACAGGCGCGCAAACTATTACTATGACATTCATTACAAGATTCTAGACACGAATCTTGAAATTTTTCGTTTATTATTAAAAAAATATCACGTCTAAGCAATTTTATTTGCGTCTTTAAATAAAGATCTATAAGAGGTATTGTTTGGCTCCTAGCTGTGTCATAAAATATTATCTGTGTATTTAATCATTATTTGTGTATTTTTCATTGACGAAATTTTGTAGTGGGTTTAGATTTCTAGAATCATGCACTGAACCGTTTGCGCGCCAGTGTCCCTTACACCCTGTATATTGTATATATTGTCTTGCGTCTATACATGTCTATATTGTCTATGTGTGCGAAAAACATGTGTACATTGCACCGTCCCCTTTCTATATCTGCGCAGCTATGGGAAATTCACGACAGGAAATTGATTGCTTACCTATGTACAGGTACAGTCACATCCACTAATAGGTCAACTCGTATTATAGAAATTGTATGATGTTATGAACATAGTATTTCTAAAATTATACTGTTCATAACATACATATTTTAAAAAGTTACAAACTTAGTTCCACGAGAAAATCGCTTTTGAATTTTGCGTAGTGCTCGCGACTGTACCTAGCCTCGTTATTGACTGTATTGGCCGAAAACCATTTAGCTAGACTAGCTACGCCGTTAGCGTATGATTTATTACTTACTAGATTGAAATTGCTGAATCGGCGCAGGTGTATGGTTATAACTTGTGATCGGATCATTACTTATGCATGATTGAGCTGAACATTGATAAATTATTCTGTGAATTAGTGGTATTTCTGTGAGTGGTGAACGCTTCTAGCAGTGCATGTTTCTTGAAAACTGTTTTTCTTTTTAATAAATCTATTAAAATCAGTTAGTACTTAAGTACCTCTGGCTAAGCGTTATCAATCATCAATCATGAAACTGTCAAAGGACATGTCTGACCCGACCAGCTCAAGAATTTATCCTAGACTACAGCTGTAAAGCAAAGTAAATATTATTTCAACATGATAACTATAACTAATAATGTTACCCACCTACAACAACAATAAATAAATATTCTTTTCTGTAGGTCGTTTAACCAGTGTTCTGCTAATGAGCGGCGTCTCCCCCCCTTTGTGTATATGCACAATAACGTCAGACTCAGCAGTGTATACCCGGCAGACAAAGTTTCGTTGTTTAATATCCTGTGCTATGTGTCCGCCTTGTTAGTAGCTGTGTTCTAGGCTGTATTGAAAGGCTTTCGATAGTTTCCAAGTATTGACAGTTTGGCGTGGGACAAAGCGGCTTGGTTTGAGCATTATTCTTGTTTAGACAAAACATTGTGTTTGGTTTATATTTCACTTCTTGTATTTTATAATCATTTTCGGACAGTTTTTTTTTTGTTTTTAGCAAATAAACGATATTATGATTATGAATAAATCTCGTGTTTCAAAACGATTTCATTCATTCACTAGCGTCTGTAGTTAAAAAAATGTATGAAAACTTTTATAGCGCCTCTAGCGGATAGTTGGGTACTAAAATGCGCAGTATTCGGCAGTATCAGTCACTGTTGTTATCTATCCTACGTAATCGTGTAGTAAACTAAACTACAGCGACTGTAGTTTGGGCTTCATTTGCTTAGAATTTGGTAGCTTAGCACCAACACAGCTCATGATACCATTAAAAAAGCTAACTGTAGTATTTGCGTATTGACGGAACTATTGCAGTTACGTCAAGCGATCTAACTATGACAACTCATGGTAGACGTACTGGAAGTCTACTATAAATAAATTGGACATAGATTTCTTCAAATCAAATCAAATCAAAAATGTTTATTTGCAAGAATATGGTACAATAGGTGTTACAATATGGGTTCCAGCATATCCTGCCATTACATGGCGTACAAATATTTCTATAATATCTATAAATCGTGACTTATAAACTTCAACTTCTTACAAACTATCTATACAATATCCTATCGTAACACCCCTATTGCTCGCTCAAATTACTTAGTGCATAAAACTTCATTATAGCACAGGTGTTGAACTTAGTGTACTCCATAAAGTGCATTGCATCGCACTTCCTTTAGTGAAGCACTAAAAATTACAATTAATTAAGTGGCGTACATCGCAAACGGTGTATACGTAAGGTTGTTTCACACGTTCAGACTGCCGGATAACCGGCGCCGGGTGTCGTGATCTGCACGTGTGAAAACTGTTCTTTAACTAAACGAAATACAGAAAACTGTATATTTATTTGACAGAAATATTATTATCGCTAGTGGTTTTGAGTATGAATGTGGTTTGATTTAAGAGTAGAGGAAGACCATAGAAACTACAGATGGACTGTGTGAAGGATGATATTGCAAGAAAGGAGGTGTCTCATGAGATGACGAGTTTAGAAAAGTATGGAAGAAGAAAACATGCAGTAGCGACCCCAAATTAATTAGGATAAGGCCAAGAGATAGATGATGATTATAATCAGTGACAGGAGCAAAAATCAAATGACGTCACTGTGATTTCAAACCCATGCAAAATAACTGTGAAACTGCCTACTACCATCCTGGTCCCATAATAGCCGGCTAGCCGGTAGCCTGATCTTGTAAAACAAGCCTTAGGTCCTACCTAGCATATCTACTGTCTACACGACCACGTTGCATTGACTTGGAACTTTACTAGGGTTAACTCGAACCGATATTTATTGGATAAAAGCTCGAATGCTAGGTCGTCGAAATCACTCAGATCCGCAGCCAGTCCCTTTGCTGCCCTCCCCAAGCGACACCCTAAGCCGAGGCCCGAACCCCGCAGGGGGTGCCCTTAGCGAGTTGTCGCTTAATACAGATAATTTTGCTGCCCTGGCTGGAGGCCTTAAATTCTAGGAATCCACAGGATTAGTCCGGTTTAGCAGAAGCCAGCCTCAGAGGCTGAACTGCGAGATGCCATACACAAAAAAAAAAAAAAAAAATCGTCGACTGGTAGTTTCGAATATTTTATGAGCGCAGAAAATATTTCGTTAGGTTATTTTTTACAGTAGGATTTTTGTGGTTCGTTTTTTAGTGCAGTTATATTCAATTAACTGACTGTTGCCTGTGACTTCGTTCGCGTGTAGATTGTGTAGTGTGAGAAAAAAAAGAAGAGCCTATGTATACCAGAATATAATCTATAATCCTTGGCAAATTACATTACGATCCGATCGTCCTGAAAAGGTAACAAACAAACAGAGTTAGTTTCGCATTTATAATATTAGTATGGATAATGAATTCGTGACTCTAGGCTAGCAGACAATATCGGTAGTACAATATTTTCAAATTCTAGATGCAAATCTACCCTAACCTCTGAATCTGTAAACCAAAGCTATTCTTATTCGAGTAAGCATTGAAAAGTGTGAACGTATGAATAGTAATTAAATCGTGGATATGCTGTTATTAATTATAATATCACCTTAAAATTCGACTCATCAGGTGTTTCTCTATCGAGTTTCCATAGTAAAAAGCTTAGGCCTCGAACCTCGAAGGCAGAAAGCTCCCGCCCGCCCTCCAGTCGTTCAACACACCGCGTAGGGCGCGCTCGCGTAGCCTTCCCGTAACTTACACGTGAATATACGTTAACGTGAATTTACGTCGTTGTGCTAAAGCCTTCCAAACAACCGGTTTGTATTACGTTTAATTAATGTTTTAGTGTGCATGTTTTATCCTCTTGATTGGTTTTTCATGTTTGTTCAGTAAATACTAAATTTGATTTGCTGTAACGAAAGCTCTGGGAAATACCGTATAGGTCATTATTTTCTAATTAGGAACTTTTTGCAGTTGGATTTTATTATTTTCCGCAAAATTTCTAGTATTAGTTTACCTGCATTCATATCCTCGGTCTACGGCACTGAAAAATTAATCAGGAATATCCTGGCTTCCACACTGATTGATTTTGATGTGCCGTGTTTCTCCGAGGCTATCGATGCTTGGAAACTCGCTTGCCGTAATACTGAAAAACCCGACAATCCATTATCCCAGAGACGGTGAGACGAGCCGCTCTGCAGAATAGTTCAGGAGAATTTACTCAACACGTCTGCTACTACTGCTGAGCGTGCGCGACTGCTGGCTGTGGGTGAGTGGGAGTCGGGTCTTTGGCTTCTCGCACTGCCATCGTCGAGCATAGGCACTTTGTTCGACGACACGACCTTCCGCCTCGCTGCTTCTTTACGTCTTGGTGCCGCCTGCTGCTCTCCTCATCGCTGTCACTGTGGTGAAGCTGTCAACAGCCTCGGACACCACGGCCTGTCTTGCAACCGAAGTGCGGGACGTTTTGCGCGGCACGCGAACATAAATGACATCATCCGTCGAGCTCTTGTTACCGTCGGCGTTCCAGCTATCTTAGAACCCAATGGCTTGGCACGCGACGATGGCAAAAGACCGGACGGCATGTCTTTGTTTCCTTGGAAGATGGGTAGGCCTTTAGTGTGGGACGCAACTTGCGTCGATACTCTTGCGCCATCACATCTTCCAAGCTCATCGTGCTGTACAGGCGCTGCCGCTGCGGCTGCGGAGAACCTCAAGCGGCGTAAATATAGTAACCTTTGTGGTAACTATATTTTCGAGCCGTTTGGGGTTGAAACTCTGGGGCCGTGGGGTCCGAGTGCTCACAGCGTTTTCAAGGAAATTTCTAAACGCCTCGTTGACACTTCCCGTGACCCAAGGGCTGGGTTTTACTTTGGCCAGAGGCTAAGTATTGCCATACAACGTGGCAACGCTGCCAGTCTCTTGGGCACGTTACCAGTTGACAGCGTTGAGGAGGAGTTTTTTGACGCCCTTTTATAATTTGTTGTTATTTTAATTATCTAGTTTTAAAAATAATATTAATTTGTAAAATGTAATAAAATAAAAGATGTAGGTAAACGTTGGATTTTTTAAATGAAATATTCCGTTTTCAGATCATTTCAGGTATTTTTCAAAGAAATATCTCATGTTAATTGGAGTTTTTAACGGCCAGTACTTTCAATAAAAAGTGAGGTAGCTTTTTTATGAAATTCAGTTTTCATGAAAAATTAAAATGCTTGTTGTTTATAAAATTGATATTCGTGCATGATGGATGAGATTTTTGCTCGTTTTTAGCGAAGTTTAACGAAAATGCAATAATAGCGCTATAGCGTGAGTTGACTGAACAGTTTTTGATTGTGTTTAAAAATCTTTGCTTGTTATTTATACTGCAGCCTTTAATGTTTTGTCGGCAGGAGATATTTTGCTATGTATTAGGTAAAGTACCAGAATTTCTTTGTAGGAATAAGTCCCATGAAGAAAGAGTTTTGAGTAGGAGTATATTTTTTTTTTGTTTGGCAGAACTAGGCTTGTCTAAATTGAACACATGACCATTGTACATAATGCAAAGAAACTACCACTTAAATATTTTTTGTAGTTTCTAGTGAGGTTACGGTTTCGTGATAAATATGTTTTCTTTCTGGTAATAAAGTGGGCGCAAAAAACTTGCTTTTGGCTATGAAATCTAAAAGATACGGATTGTCTGCTTTTATATTTAGTTTACGATCGCATGTATATACAAAATTTGATAAAAAACCACTTTAACAAAGATTTTAGTAGTATTGTACTGCTTTCGTGTTAGACGTTTAGTTGGTCCTAGTGATTCTATGAAGATACTTCGTTCTTTGTAGTCAGTTGGAAGATTTTATTTAGGCTTAAATTTTTTTCCGAGCCGGTGAATCATTTTAGCTATAACATTATCGCTGATATATAATTTTCCTTAAAATCAAGAACTAGATAGATAAATCAAAACAATTAAATATTCAGAACATAATATATAAATACAAGATCTATTTCAATTTAATTAACCGCATTGTTTGCCTACAAAAATAATAATAATAGGAAAGAGGATAACGTCCGCTCGAGTCACGTCGACATATTGTAATAAATAGTTGTTATCTGAACGCTTCTCAACGTGCCCAACGAACGCCATTTATTTATCCTGCTGTCATTCTGTCATTGTCCCTTCATGGCGACGTACAATCATCCTTAACATTAAAAAAACTACAAAAATATCTAACTAAAGTGATTTAAATCTTTTTCTAGTAGTAATGTGTTAAATTAGTGTTAAAGTATTTTTTTTACGTGTAAAGTTAGTGTGTATACCGGCAAAATGTTGACTTCGGTTCGAGTGAATTCCTTTGAGGATAGACTCTTCAGTTTCAAGTCTCTCAAAGAAAAATTTGAGCAGACCAGGTAATTTTTGTGAATGGCTAATTCTTTTTATCAGCGTCACGCCTGTAACCTCTGGAGGGTTAGGCAGAGGTATTCTAATAGTGAGAGCAGCGGTGGCCCAGTGGTGGCAGCCACGACTTACGAGCAGTAAGCGGAGGGTTCGAACCCAGGCAGGCGCATTACTTTGTGTAATTTATTTCATCACCGCTGCCCTCAAAAACGGTGAGGGTAAACATCGTGAGGAAACCGGCATGTCTTAGAACTAAAAATTCGAAGACATGTGACATCTACCAACCCGCACTGGGCCCGCGTGGTGGATTACAGCCCATTTCCTCTCATAGAGAGGAGGCCTGTGTCCCAGCAGTGGGAACATTATAGGCTGATGATGATGATTCTAATAGTTTAGCATCTACCACCCATATTACGCCAGTTATGTTTAAGTCACATGTAATAGGAGTGAGCTATTGCCACTAACCGGCACAAATCCAGACGCCGGCCGGGGCCGCTACTGAGAAATTTCTGATTGATAACCCGGGAATCGAACCCAAGACATCTTGATCAACACTCGCGCTCGCGACCACTAGATCGACGACGCAATCCTTTATTATTTTTCTACATTATTGGCAACTGTTTGTAAAATTACTAACAATTATTTATATACAATTACAATTAAAAATGAATGCCAGACTAGGCTTGGAAAGTAAATGGATAATCTTATATGGAGATTTAGTTACTTATGTATATATACGGATTCTCTTCTTTCTTCTTCTTTGATTGTTTTTTGGTCTACATTTTAAAATCATGTATTCTACAGATACAAATGTTTAATGCAGGAAAATATAATAAAGCAATGTTTTTATATGTTATTCTAAATATTGAAACTAAACGAATATTATCTTCTCGCATTGTCTATTTTGTCTAATGTTCTTCCCCCACGGTATGCCTCTACGAAAAATGGGAGGAAAGAATAAAGGGAACCCTTTTAATTTTTTCCCATCTCTGGGCTATTTGGCGTTGTGGTCCAGTGTTTCAAATAGCGATCTCAACGCTCTCACCATATTTCCAATTTAATATGAATATTATGTTTTAATGAGCAGCCAGCCAGTCTTACCAAGGGGTACCGTATTATCCAATTGGTACTAACTAGGTTGTGGAGGTCAGATAGGCCGTTGCTCCATGTAAAATACTGGTATACAGCCGCTCAGGTAAGACTGGAAGCTGACCACTATAAAGTTGGAAAAAGGCTAGGCAGATGATGAGTATGTTTAAATGATTAGGTAATTAATGTTAATTATTTGTTTGCAGGGTGGGCGGCGGTGTGCAGCGCAGCGCCACACATGCCGAAATGCCGCACAAGGGAGGAGGCACCATTGCCGAAAGGTAAATAATCTTCTTCCGTACTCTTCTATACAAATAAATAAAATTGAAGTGTCTGTTTGTAATATTAAAATAACTTTTTACTACATGCATATGAATGTGTATATTCGGTACATATACCAAAATAACATTTTTTATAATTTTTGTCTGTCTGTTTGTTCCGGCTAATCTCTGGAACGGCTGAACCGATTTTAACGGGATTTTCACTGGCAGATAGCTGATGTAATAAGGAGTAACTAAGGCTACTTCTATTTTAGAAAAAACCTAATTCCACGCGGACGACGTCGCGGGCACAGCTAGTTATACCATAAATTGGCTTAATAATAACAGCCGCTCGAGTTAATCTTCACGTGAAGCCGCGCTTGCCTAGGTTGGTCCGTAGATGGGTGATCATCGATTACATACCGGGTTCCCTCCGTGCCTCAGAAAGTACGTTAAATATTTGGTCCCGGCTGTCATTTGTGGATCTTTGACAGTCGTTACAGGTAGTCAGTGGCCCGAATGTCTTTCAGCCATTCTTAGGAAAGGGTATCGTATTACCCAGTACTAACTGGGTTGTGGAGGTCAGATAGGCAGACGCTCCATGTAAAATACTGGTATTCAGCTGCATCTGGAAGCCAAACTCAAAACAGTTAGGAAAGTCTAGGCAGATGACTCTGAAACATAAATCTGACCTCTGAATAACGTTCTAGATAAAGAACTTACTAAGCTGCTTAGTAGTAAGATTCTTTTCTTGGTAAAAATATACTCCTTTTAAGGCCCCAAATGAACTACTACTACTAACTAGTGTTGACTTTAAATTAAATATTATAATAAACAAGCCACGTTTTCAAATGATTATCATCATTCAGTCGTTACGAGTAGTCAGAAGCCAAAAAGTCTGACATCCAGTCTTACCGAGGGGTATCGTATTACCCAGTTACTGGGTTGTGGAGGTCAGATGGGCAGTCGCTTCATGTAAAATACTGGTACTCAGCTGCATCCGGTTAGACTGGAAGGCTAGGCAGATGATGATCATCATCTTCCTGTCACGTGATTTGAGGTCGGCGTAATACGTTCTTTCCTTTTATTTATCAAGTTATCAGTCTCCTGCCATTAACCCAATCTATTTGGGGTTGGCGCAGCATATATTCTTCTAGACACATTCATTAAAGAACACAGTTTCGGGCACTGTATCAACACCATTCAGATCCAGCCTGTCCCCATGCAGTCCTCCCCCAGCGACGCCCTAAGCCGAGGATCGTACCCCACAGGGGTTGCCCTTAGCGTGTAGTCGCTTAGTTTGTAAGTTATTATCCCCTGGCTGGAGGCCTTACTCTCAAGGCACCCACAGGATAGTCCGGTTAAGGAGACGACAACCTCATAGGTTGAACTGCGAAAGGCATACATAAAAAAAACTGTATCAATAACTCGCCTTCCTCGTAGGACCAATGCAGATTGCTATTCAATCGTGCAAATCTTTTATGAGCTTTAGTAATAAACTCACTCAGTGTTATTCTTATAAATTAATCAGAGGAATCGGAACGCAGAAGTTTACATAGGTACTTTCCACGTCACTTGATTCCTTGAGTGTAACAGTTTCTGCGTAGAAAGTTTCTGTTGTTGCAATTTGGACAAAACAATTCTGCTAATCCATAAGCTGGATATTCTTGTACGAATAAGATTCTTTGTATTTGAACGAGAAAAGATATGGTAAAATATGTTATCAAATAGACAAATTGAAACTATCTAACAAAAACTCTAGAAACCTATTTAAAAAAAAAATATCTTTTGATACAATACCGATTCTTTGTTTAATAACAAAACAAGCTGATTCTTTATCTATAAATCTAATAAAGTTGAGTAATTATTTGGTTTGATAATATAATGATAACGATAACCCCGCGCCATATTAATTGCTAGTATACAGGATGTAACGGAAAGGGTATATACATACTTAAGGGTGTACAGTCACGGACTTTAATTGATGAGCCACTTGCCACTGTTTGTATTTTAGCCGTGTAATGCAAATCGGGTTTAGTCGGCTATATTCGTACATAGTACAGAGTTACTCTCAAAGTCAACCAATTGCAGATCTAGCAACCGTTACCTAGCGACAATTTGTTTAAGCGTAGCCATAGTAACGCTTAGCGTACGGAGAAATTATGAATAGTAATTTTGACATCGGAATAATTTGCACCCACGATTTTCTCCGAACGCGTGGCGTCCAAGATGATGTTCATGACAATTATTCGATTCACCAAAATTAAAAATAATCGTCTCTGACATCGAAATTTCAACGGTCTGAAAACCAATCCAAGGTTTTCAGAAAAAAAGCGTATTTAACGAGCTCTAATTCAAAGGAGGTTAGTAATAAATAGATTGGATAAACGTATGTAACATTTTATGAATTTTTAATTGATTCAACCTCTATTGATAAAACTATTTCCGATTATTACTAATATGACATCTTGTTAACGAGCATGCGGTTTGAGTTCGGGTTTCATAGTGTAATTTCGTTAATGGATAATACTACAAAATTGGAAAGTTCAAAAGTGGCTTATCAATTAAATTCCGTGACTGTACTACAGACCATCAAATTGAACATGTTTCTCCATCGGACAAACATCGTAATAGCGAAAAAATATATAAGCCCCCATACATTTAGACCGAATAGGTATTGAAATTTTGTATGGGGCAGCAGATATATTTTTTAGGTATCGATCACTCATTACCAGTCACTCTATATAACAATTGTGCCATAATAAATTTAATCTGCACAAGTGCACATCCTCGTTGCGCTAACCAACTCGAATTATATTTGATTAGAATACTTGGAAGGCAGAAACTTGGCGATAAAGGCTTGGAATGCTTTTTGTTAAAAATTGCGGAAAATTTCGTCTGAAGGTGAATGTCTGATGTATTTTATTTAATTTTATTTATATTGAAAGGAACAGTAAACAGTTACATTATGGAGAACTTACAACTAGTTTAACAAAAACAATTATACAGGGTGTAAATCACCTCATCACGAAGCCGTCAACCAAGCATTCTGTACATGAAACTAAGTAACTTTACGCAAAAAATATTGCTGGGAAACGACTTTTTTTTTGGGGGTGTAAAATCATGTTTTGTGGTAGAACTCAATGTAACGCACTCAAAACATTGTGCTGATGGACGGATTGAATAGTAAGGGGGTTGTGGAGGTATTTAGAGTAAAAATCTTACATTAAAAACTTGTATTTAAAAAAATACTTGTCAAAAAGTTGGAACTTTGACCCCTAATATCTCCGTAACTAGAAGGTTCCCAGGTATAGTGTAGAACAAAAAAATGATCGCAATGACAGGGAGAACCAGTGCCTTTCGGCTTCGTTAAGAGGTGTTTTACACCCTTTATAGGCTATAATGCAACCCACAACACTGTCCACAGGTAGACATAAAATATAAGAAAGAAAAAAAAAAATCGCTAGGAGATTTAGTAGCAGTACGTGCAGTAATATTATACATATAAGCAATAAATATAGAATATTATAACAGTAAAATTAAACAGTCAATTAAACACTTGTAAATTTCTCTGGTTTCACTTAATTTTAATACTATAACAATGAACGGTGGATGAGGCTTTTAAATCTACTCAAAGAGCATATGTAGTTACTTGAATAGAACACTAAGAATAATTACTTACATATTTATCAGCCTTGACTTTACCACTGCTCTTCAACAAAGCATTGATTTCCAAATCTTATAACATTATAAAGCTCTTGACCCAGTCTTTCATAAACAAATTGAAGTTTTCACGACTTTTTCCATAAATATACCTATGAACTTACGTAAATACGAACATACATTAATAACAAAGAGTGCCATTTAATTATTTATATAATACTAGCTGTCCCGCGCAACTTCGTCTGCGTCACATTTTCCCCGTTTTCGAAATATTTTTCATTGCTGCTCCGCTTCTACTGGTCGTAGCGTGATGATATATAGCCTATGTCCTTCCCTAGGTTGCAATCTAACTTCTTGCCAAATTTCATTATGATCCGATCAGCCGTTTAGTCGTGAAAAGGTAACAAACAAACAAACAGAGTGACTTTCGCATTTATAATACTAGTATGGAAGTATGGATATTCAATACCTGTGCGTAATTAGAATGTATGTAGACACCTTAGTTGCAATTTATTAGTGGGTTTACCAGACCCAAATAATACCGGGAAACAAAACAATGTGTTATGTTGGTGTCCCATATAATTAGTGTTCAGTTTTTTCCTCAAGTGTGGGGGAAAATCGGGATTCCGCAAATAAAATTATTACGGGTACTTGTATAGAGATTTCATTATTACTCTACTACTAGCTGCTGCCCGCGACTACGTTCGCGGAGTTTTTATTTGTGTATGAGAAATAGATGTTGGCCAATTCTCCGACCTACCCGATATGCACACAAAGTTTCATAGAAATTGGTTCAGCCGTTTTGGAGGAGTATGGTAACTAACATTGTCAATTTGTGACTCGAGAATTTATATGTAAGACTAGCTGTCCCGCGCAACCTCGTCTGCGTCACATTTTACCCGTTTTCGCAACATTTTTGATTGCTGCTCCGCTCCTATTGGTCGTAGCGTAATGATATATAGCCTATGTCCTTCCCCAAGTTGAAATCTATCTTCTTGTCAAATTTCATTAAGATCCGTTCACCCGCTTAGTCGTGAAAAGGTAACAAACATACAAACAAACAAACAAACAGTGACATTCGCATTTATAATATTAGTATGTAATAATATTAGTATGGATAATAACTCTTCTATTTCAATTATAATATTTCTGCGAGATGTTTATGTACTGATAATTCCCAGTTTACCATGTACTCACCTAAATTATGCAAATGTCTCGAGGTAATTTTTAAATCTTACATTTACCTATCCATATTTATAAAAGGCTGATTTGCCGATGAAAAGCGTCTTCAGTGATTAAAAAAAAATACGATAGAATTATCATTATGCCACGCGCAAATATTTAAACAACAAATATTATTTCCAAAAACTAACTACATATTGCGAGAATTATTCAAAATCTTATTCAAACATTTGTCTAGACTATCTCCAATTCCCCATAGAAATATGGCTTACAAAAAAACATAGAAAACCATCAAAAAGTCATTACTTCAACAATTTGTGTACAATAGCTGATAAAAACACTATCAAGTAATGGGCGTGCCTCTTACTGTCTAATTAAAGTTAATGACTTTAAAGATAAAGGCTTCCATAGGTCACAGGCCATCGTGGGCCCTTCCAGACAATCAATATTTGATTGTTAAGTAGGAGAACGCAATGTTATCTGTCTTGTTGTATGTTTACTAATAATGACGTGTGTAGAGAATAGTCTTTTTCTAATAAGAACGGTATCGGCGAGTGCCGCTCGCGGGATTGGACTGCTCGGTGGATAGAGATACATGAGATATTAAATAATTGATGCATCCGTTTCCGGAAGCGCTCGTGGCTAAAATAATAAAAGCCGCACGGGTCGATCTTTAAGGTTAAGCCGTGCTTGGTCCGTGGATGGGTGACCATAAATACATATCGAGTTTCCTCCGTGCATCCATCATGTCCTCGAGAGACACCATATTGAAATTAATGTAACTTGACATAGCCGATAACCAGCGGACAATCAAGACACTTGTAACGATATCTCATTTGTCGAATTATAATACGTATTTTGGAAGTTATGCGGGAACGGATGAACATGCATACGAGCTAAAATTATGACCCTCCACCGTAGTTAAGTAAAAAAGAATACAGAGTGCTTTTCACTTTGTGATTTTTTTTTAAACTGTGCCCTACTCTTGGCATTTTTCCTGTATCGTGGGTGCATTTACAAACATTCAAACTCACATACACAAACAGCCAGACCCGGAAAAACTATGTGTAGGCCTTACAAAATTCCGTGCAGGGATCGAACCCGCGACACGCAGCGCAGCAGTCAATCGCTTAGCCACTGCGCCAACCGTTCCGTCAAATGTACATAAAGAAAAGTAAAGACGCACAACCCTAGCTAGATACTGCATATGTCAATTCATTATACATCAATCGCCAAGCTCTTTTGTGTGATAAACACTTCCTCATCCTTTACAAGCCTTAACAAAAGAGATATACCATTCCGTTCTACAGAAGCCTATACAGGTTGTAAGAGATTAAATTCTCACTCCGATTGTGTATGAAATAAGGTTATTTCACTAGGTTAATCACCTTTATTTGTTTTGTAGGTAAATAAGTAGGATTATCCTGCGAGGCTATTACGTTTATTGTTTTGTTTTAAATGGTAGGTATTTGTTGTAATGTGTACGTGATGTTAATCTGTAAGCATTGGCGGATTATTTATTTACTGTAAGCGCTGGGTTTTTTGGAATAGGATTATAAGTATCTACAGGGTGTAACGGAAAGGGTATATGCATCCTTAAGGGTGTGCTACAGACCATCAAACTGAACATGTTTCTCATCATAAAACATGTTTTTCAGCAAAAAAAACATCTGCTGCCCCATAGAAAATTACAATACCTATTCGACCCAAATGTATAGGCAGCAGATTTTTTTTTTTGCTGCAATTTTTTTTTTAAGTTGAGGAACATGTTCAGTTTGATGGTCTGTAGCACCCCCTTAAGGATGTATATACCCTTTCCGTTAACACCCTGTATAATAGCGTCTATTTTAAATATGAAACACTAAGTCTGCTTCGAGAGTTTTGAAATAGTATCTTAAGTAGCTTCCTAGCTTCCAAGATGTTCCTTATTTACTGTTATTGAGAGGTTCACTGAGGATTATGAATTGCATTTGAAAGTCAAGGGTTGGATTTTTGATTGTTTTTTTCCTAACGCGTCTTTTGATGGCAATTAGGCTTGCCTTGTATATGGTACCCTAAAGATAACTGGCGAAATGTGGCTGTATTTTTAGGTATACCTCATCCCAACCCTTCCGATATTATAGTCGTGACGTTATGCTATTTTATTGCTTGATATACAGCTTCACTGCTCGCCATTTTGAAATCTGTCCTAAAGTCTCTTCTCAAAATTCGCCCTAGACCATTTTCCCCTCTTCTCCATCTTTTATAATTCACTAGCGCGTTCGCGGCTTCGGACGCGTAGAGATCGGTTATTTTCCCACGGGATTGTACTTCTGGGATAAAAAGTATCCTATGTTTTAATCCAGGTTATAAATTACCCGTGTGCCGAATTTCATCCAAATCCGTTCAGTAGTTTTCACGTGAAAGAGTAACAAACATCCATCCATACTTACAAACTTTCGCGTTTATAATATTAGTAGGATATTGTTCTAATAATATTGTTGTTTATTTACAGGCTGGCGGCGCTTCAGGCAGCCGGTGCGAACGACTGGCGAGCGCGCGTCTGTCGACTGAGCCCCGAGAGAGAAGACTCCAAGGCCATCGAGCGAGCCAAGAATATGATCAATGTGAGTTAACAACCCTTTTTGTTAGAAATTACGACCTATTTTCCATGATTATCATAGTACGCGGCAGAACTCGTAAAAGAATGCGGGATAGGCTGGGCAATACCGACAAGTGGTCCACATTAGCCCTGGATCAAAAAAACTGGAAGTCATGGGGAGAGGCTTTTGCCCAGCAGTGGGATTACGCAGGCTAACAGTATCAGTAGTATCGTAGTTAGGTAATAGGGATGATGACTGGGTAAAGAAAACGAAATTCTATTTTGTCCGTCAATCAGATAATACAAAAATATTAGATACGTATTTTTTGTTTTATCGAGTTAACAAAAGAATACTTAGTTAAAACGCATTAAAGTTGGAGAGTGGGGGCTTACTACGTCACAACTAGGTATAAAATGTACTAAGCCGTGACGTCATGCGCCATTTCAACTCAAAATATCTCCGTAATTTTACGATTACGTGAAAAAAGAAAAAATACGTGTCAAATACTTTTTAATAATCTACCCGATAAACAAATAAAAAAAAATGAGTCACCATCCCTATTAACAACCGTTGGTCAAATGGTTCTGCTAGTACAGAGCAAATGCTAGCATGAGAGTTTTTGGACCAGGTATGGAGACATTGGTTTTGTATCCATTCTATTATTCGCACTAGCCAATAAATAAACTGATCAAATAACCGAGCTGATGATTTATATCTTTTATGAAAAACCACATAAGTTCTTCCACATCCAACGAGCAAACATTCAACACTGGGATAGAATACGTCTATAAAAAATTCATACCTAGAGGGATACTGTTCACAAATTATTTTGATACAACATCTTTACCATTTCTTAGTTTATTCACTTCCTAAGCACCGTTAGCTTTGGGCTCTTATCTTTGCAAAACGCCACCTTAATGCAAAAAAACACTCAGTTCCTGAAACAAGCAACTTTCCATGCTAACAAAAGAGGTCCTCTTCAAAAAGATTCTCATTCCGCTACACGAAGGATGCAAGACTAGCAATCTCCATCAACCTCCCATCTATTTAAAGACTTATGCCTACGGCAACCAGCTTACCATTCAAGGGCCCTACAGCCGTGCTAACCTTGCAGCCCTGCATAGGCATCACTTTGACGCCCCCTTTAATAAGCAGACCCCTTCAAGACAGCTAGCTAGCTAGCTATTGTGATATTGTAGCACACCATCTGTTACTATACTGGAGCGGTAGATGGTTGTGTTAGTCGAAAATGTAGTGTAATTTAGGGTCGTAAGGTCCAGAGTTGATTAGGGAGGTTGTGATTTTGAGTAATTGGCGTTTGGGTTCATCTTGTTTGATGCAACTGTTACATTCGATTCTTGTATCTTTTGTAAAAAATAAATTCCGTTACACCACTGCATAGAAATCTTTTTGAACCTACTAAAAATATAGCTTCATCTAGCTATAAATAAATGAGAGCAGCGGTGGCCCAGTGGTGGCAGCCCCGACTTACGAGCAGTAAGCCGTGGGTTCGAACCCAGGCAGGCGCATTACTTTGTGTAAATTATTTCATCACCGCTGCCCTCAAAAACGGTGAAGGAAAACATCGTGAGGAAACCGGCATGTCCTAGAACTAAAAATTCGGAGACATATATATGACATCTACCAACCCGCACTGGGCCCGCGTGGTGGATTACAGCCCACTCCCTCTCATAGAGAGGAGGCCTGTGTCCCAGTAGTGGGAACATAATAGGCTAATGATGATGATAGCTATAAATGAAAAGTCAATACGTTAATCTGAAAAGCATGGTTGCAGCAGAGGCGACGTGTTTTCTTATAATCAGTACTACAAATAATTATTACTACACATAAATCTGGAAAAAAATTAAGTACCAAAGCAAATGATGTTGTCAACGTAGTTATTAAATTGTGTAAACAGCAATTTACTAACATCATATTTCCATGATTATAATCGTGTTTTCATCAAAGTAATAAGGCGGTATCGTAAAGGCAGTATCGATTTTAGAAGTTTCGTATTGTCAAGGTCGGGTATCGTGCTAAGCAGAGATGTCTCCTACCCACTGCACCAAATATTAGCGTTGATGAGACCACACACCGTTTTTGAGCAAAAATGTAGTTGCAAGTTGTTTAAGTTATCGTTGTCTTAATCGAAATATTCATGGGCATAGGCTTTTCTACAAGGCGCGCTTAAAAATCTGCCTTTTCCCTACGATGTTAGGGTCCTCTTTCAGTTTAACCGAATGTAGCTTACCGTTTACCGACTTTTGTATGAAGGGACAGCATATCTGACCTCCACAACCCCATTACTTGGAAATACCATGTAGTAAACATAATATATAAAATAATATAACTATAATATTAAAATTAAAACACGGCGCTTCCGGCGTAATAAAGTCAATTATTTTTAGTAATTACACCCAGTAAGGGCGCGGCATTTAGCAGCATTTATTATTATGAGTAAATATTTTCGCGCTACCGTTCCAAAGAAATTATAATTATTTAATTTTCCAAACGATTGGCAGATTTTCCTCCTACTAACAACTCATTTTTTGATAACTACAATTTTTTTAGTACAATTTTGTGGCACCGTGTGAACAGGTACTTAATGGTTTTTTTTAAACCGAAATATGACGTTGTCAAATTTAAACAAATCCTAAACTAGGAACAATTTTTATTAAGTGACTGTCATTGAATTATTTTTTTTATTGTTATTTATTAAAAAGATATACAGGGTGTAACGGAAAGGGTATATACATCCTGAAGGGTGTGCTACAGACCATCAAACTGAACATGTTTCTCATCATAAAACGTGTTTTTTTGCAAAAAAAATATCTGCTGCCCCATAGAAAATTACAATACCTATGCGACCCAAATGTATAGGCAGCAGATATTTTTTTTCGCTGCAAAAAATTTTTTATGTTGAGAAACATGTTCAGTTTGATGGTCTGTAGCACACCCTTAAGGATGTATATACCCTTTCCGTTACACCCTGTATAAGTTGCACTTCAGAGTATCATAAAAAAGATTCTATTGGGTCTACGTTTTATCTCAGAACAAAACAAGATTCCATTTACAAATTTCCCAGAGTAATAAGTGTCATTGACCCCTCACCAATGTCACGCATGTTTAAAACCACGCCTCTTGTGAACTTTTGACTAACGAGCGCAAATCGCGTGTCACCTCCGAAATTGCTTCACGCACAACCTTAACTTACCAACTCACCATTCTCGACCCAATTCTGTGATCATTAAGGACGTTTTTCAAATGTAAGTTGTACGCAGTTTCCGCTCCCAACAAAAGGTATGTTGACAGGTCACGGTACAGTTTCGCTAGTAAAATAAAACGTTAACCTAAATCTCCCCTTATTTGCCTTCCTATCCGTCACGTTACATTGACATTTTAATTGGAAACTGACTGATTTATGATGTTAAGAAGATCAGCAAAAAGCTTTTAAAAGGCTTGTCTGAATACCTTATCAGGGCTGGTTATAGATTTGCTTTTAAAGAGAAAATCGTCCAGTTTCGGTTTTAATTTACTACGGTTGGTGTACGAGGGGTGTTTAAGAGGGTCTGGTTATGACAGCTTGATTTGTGTGACGGAATTTTCGCCAGGAATTACAGCAGTAATCTTTAAGTGTAGAACCCCTGTGCAATGAAGTATAATGATTTACGTATTGCTTTGTTTGGCGTTGGCGTTGATTCTCTGCTACCATGGTTCGCCACATTTATTGTAAATAGTATCACCAATCTTTTTGACACACAAATCTAAACATTCCTTGTTTTCAAACTTCACCATCACTTTAGACTAAAGACCTCTGTGTTTACCAAAAGATACATACAGGTTTCCCCTCATTATATCCCCAGATTGCTCCTTTATCCAATTCTGAAATAATTTTCCCACCAAATACGATCATTAAAGAAACGTGATTCGTCCTAAATTAATATCACGGCGCCCAACGTTCCAATATTGTCCTATTCCCGTACAAATAGAATTTCCTATTCGACGGCGCTTTCCCATTTCCCGATAAAGCATAAATAATGTCTACTACACATTCATATCGACAAATCGAACGTTATGGGTGAATATTAATATGGTTTTTGATGCCGAAATGAGGTCTAATTTTTTGTAAGAGTGTTCTTTCATATAAAGTTGGTGAAGACAAATCGTAAAAGAACGCTGTGTGAGATGGTATTATGGTGTCTTTTTGGGTATCATATTTTGTATGCTGTTATTTTTTTTTATTCTGTTATAAACTTAGTCGTAAATTCTCCTATATTCGGAGACAATTCCACGGGAACGTACTTTCGGGTTAAAAAGGCTTTCTATGTCCTAATCCAGAGCATGGTCGCTCGGTGTTCCAATATTCATCTTAACTTCTTCAGCTATAAAAACGTGAAAAGTTACCACACAGACAGAATTACTATCGTGTTAAAAATATGATTTGGGGTGCTATGCAATTATCTCATTCAAGAATTTCTCTCGAATTCGTGACATTCGTCCAATCATTTTCGTTTCCGCGACGAAGTTCGCCAAATGGAAAACCATTTTTCTCATGAAAACTGCGCTGTCATCATCGCACCCCGATTTTCCGCCCAGCCGCTCTCCATTCGTTACTAATAGTGGTAATAAAATCTACTACCCGCATTTATATAGCCCATGAACCCGAGAGGCAATGTTCTCACTAACCAACTTGCAACGACGGAAACACTATGTAGGATACAGCAATGTTTACCTGACCTTTCGCTTGAGTATTTTAAATGTCAGAGATTTTTTTTACGTGGTTTTTGATTTAGTGCGCCATAATTACTAAAACAAAGGTTATTTAAAAAATGGGATCTTATTGTCGACCTCATACTGTCCTGTCCTGTTTGAACCTTGGCCTTACTGGGGGCAATTCACGATGTTTTTTCATGACTTGTGCCGTCAATTTTTATTTAACAATTCCCGAGTTTAGTCAGTTCCTTAAATCTTGAAACTTGCGCCGAGTGAGACCTAGTGACAAAACCATTAGCTGATGAGGCTTTCAAATATATTTTAAAGGTTCAGTTCATAACTTGGCAGATAAGTAGAATCAAAGCGTAATTATGGTAAGGACTACAAAGAAGTCTATTCATTCTGCAGTTCAGCTACATAATTTTTGTTTACTCCTTGACGGTTAAAAAGTGCCTTTCAGTATAGAATAAATGCTTTGAGTTTGACCACAAATATTGGTTTTCTGACGCTATGTAAACAAACCTGTTACCATAACCTTTATAAATAAAATCTTTATCATGGCCGTCGGGGGTGATTATCGTGTCATCTTCATCAGTAGTTCACCGGCTAAGGTTAAACCAAAGTTCACGCTATTTTGGGCTAAACGACATTACTATTTATAGCAATAGCGAGCTTCAAATATCGCCCTGACCTTTCATGGGCTTTGTTTCAAGCCTTGCCTGACATATTGTGCAGAAAGTCACAACCGAATAATAATGTCCTATTGAGAAGTTTTCTTAGTAATAATAATGTCTTTCAGTAGAGGGAGCCTTTTTGTAAGCTTTTCTTCAATTCCATTTCTGTGCCCATCTTGTACCAAAAATAAATTGAAATTACTCTCGTAATTTCTCGCTAGAATTGATTTTCTTAATTCCTAAATATTCTCCTCGAATCCTGGAGAATTTATCCTGTATTTACTGAAGCGACAAATTGGATTTGTTCCGTAACGTAACGTGTTTTTATTAGATCACGTGTCAGCGCCATCTATGTTCGACGGCGGAAATTTAATGTGCGCTAGTGGCGACGCCAGCGGCAGCGTTGGCAATCTCATTATGAACCGCGGGAAAACATCCGTGTATTTTGTAATTAAGGCTAATTTAATGCGACATGCTACCGGAATATTTACGCACTTTATTTTTGTAGTTTCGTGTGTTACAACAGTTCAATGAATCATCTACCTACTGTCATGGTCTACTAGCCTTATTGGATAGAATATTAGTCAGTACGACGAATTATCTTATCAACAAACCTCTTCAGTGATTTCCGCACCAAAACATGCTGATATCACATTGACATTTAATTGAATATAAACATCAACATTTACCCGCATTCTAGGTCACATTTGCCTGCATAATAATTGAAAAGGTATCGCGTCCTCACTTCCATTTATGGTACATTGTAACACTCGGCATAACCCTGCCTTATAGGGCGGTATTAGAAGGAGGTCGCACTTCGTATGTCCCAGGTGTCTTTACCTATTTATAAACTTCACAATTCTACATGCAATATTAATATCTTTATAAACATGAATAGATAGATAATTCATTTATTCAGTGCACACAAAAGACATAGCACGACACACAGAAGCACATGGGGAGTGATTTTGTTTTGGAATAATAAAAAATAATAGGGAAATCATATTTAGCTATAATAATCCTGAACTAAAATATCCATAGTATTGATTCATGTTTCTAACTACAAAAATATGGTTACTATCTGGATGCAAAATGTAAAGTAGGTTGTCTTAGTGATTTTAAAAGAAATTAATCTCCAAATAAAGATTTTAACTCCACTGTAACTGTAGTATGGACCTGGATCTTGAGTCTGATGGATAGGAATATTCATCATCTTCCTAGCCTTTACCCAAACTATCTTGGGGTCGGCTTCCAGTCTAACCGGATGCAGCTGAGTAGTAGTATTTTACATGAATGACGTCGAATAGTGCAGTAGGAATGTAAGAAGTTATGCTGCGCCAACCCCAAATGAATTGAGGTTAGAGCTGGAGAGTGCTAAATATCCTAAACATCTATTGTTATAACCAATTTCGTCTAAAAAGGGCTGTTTAAATTGTTAAAAGATCAAGGTATATCGACTAAACAGTAAATATTATCATTCCCATTTCCGCCATATCAATAAATAAGCTACAGCTGCTTTGCCGCAAGCTGTAATCCTACCCGAGTCGGTTACAGGCTCTGCGCACGCGCGGTCGTTATGCAACGCGGGCGACCGCCTGCATAGCCTGGCAGGATTGCTAGATCGGGCTTTTGTTTTATCCCATATTCAATTATCTTCGTGGACGAACGACTTTAATGCAGGGAATATTTAGTCGATTATTAACTAAGTATAAATATTCATTGAAAACTTGTTATAAGGCATGCGTAATATGCGATTCATGTTTTAAGGTTGGAAATGATTTGCATTTAGGCACATATTTACTTAGATCGGTGTTTTAAATGCAGATTTGTTGATGAATCGAATTCATTGGAAGTGACTCTTATTCGCTAGATACTCGTCCTTTTCTAAAAATATCTTGCGTGTCTCCTAGGTTCTTAACTGTTCCTTGAATTAATGAAATATACTCAATCTTCTTACAGTTATTGTGGGCACATTTAGATTCTATCTGTATCTAAATATTCCGCTTGGCAAATAATCCATTGAAATCCATCAACGTGCGTTACATCAGCGCCACAAAAGTGTCCTCTACGTCTTAACAAACTGCACCACATATTAAATTAATGGCATCACTAAGGCATACCTAATATGTACAATCTGAGTCATCCGTACCTCCCATATTACCTTTTTGGTTTAAAATAAAAAGACGTATAAGAAACAGATATGAATTCCTGCTAAACTATCATGATCCAAGTATTAGAGTACACATTCTACACAATCGTCATTTTGAATACTACAAATTCATGGTTTGGATTGTAAGTATATCTAGTTTCTAGATTTGTTATGCATTGTCATTCAATTTACCATGTTTTTTTTTTGTCATTGGGGATAGGTGTCATGTAGTTAAATGTATTGATTATCTGTTATTTCTTCGTTGTTTTTTTTTCAAAACATTGTAGTTTTTAGAAGTGGCCAGTTCTCTAATTACTAAAAAATTGGTCACGATCCAAAAATTATAGCCCCGAATTCAATCAGAATAATTTAGTTACATCTCTGAATATTTATTTAATTAACAAAACATCTAAAGAACATCTGTCAGTGTTCGCGGTGTAGTTTTGTGTTACACTCATCAGTCAAACAGTGCCAACGAAACTGTTATGAAAGTGCTCCACATAAGTTTTGGCGTTAGAAGATAAATCTAATTATAAATTTTGGCCACTTCAAAGTTATGATGAACCCAATGACGGCGGCGCGACTAAAGCTTGCGTTTTAGAGCAGAAAATCGTAAATTGTGAGTACGTGAAGGGATAATTAATTGTAATGTAAGCAAAAATGCGTTAAGAATCTCAAATGCTGATTTAAAATCTGAGTAGTTGTGGCTCAATGAAAGACCCCTGTGGCACGCCAATAAAGAGACACAAGTAACGGATAATATATAAAGAAATATTCAAACTAGCAACATATTATGCTAATCAAGTTGTTACTGGAGTTACGAATACTCATCAAAGTGATAAAACAGAGTTCTTGTGTGAATTCAAAACAGTAAAGCTTTGTTTAAATAATATCTACTTTCCAAGCTAAAACTGTTATTTCCCACGAAATTCGACTCCCGTGTCGTTTTGTTTTGTATACAATCATATGAAACAAGATATCGTCCGAAAGTGTGCTATTAGTTGACTATTCAATGGATAGATCCAAAACACTGCTAAGTAGAGGAATTATTTTGAATTATGGAATAAATCAACGTCTTGTGTGGCGGCAAAAATACTTCAAGAACCTTAGTTACTCGGTTATTAATACCCGAGGTTGACTCATATTCGTATATCAACTCCAAAAACCTTGTGAACAATTTCCGGGAAACTTGCCGGATCGTTGAGCAAACAAAAAGCGAATCTTAAGTTCCATGAGGTACCAAAAAGCGGTATTTGCGTTGCACATGCGTCGACAATGACCTGACTGGCTGACGAGACGTACTGGCACCGTCAGTTGTTTTGGACAAGTCGGCCAATGTGCGCGCGCGCTGCCGTCGCCGTCTTCCACGGATTTTTACCTTCAAAATTCGCGTTCAATAAGACGCGTCAAATATTTGAAACAGTTCCTTTGATATTGTGTATCGGGTTTAATCGGTCGAATTGAAAACACTGTGCAGTTTATGTGATTAAAACTCATTTTTATTATAGTATCCTTATTTTTTTTATCAAATTCAATATGGTTATCTCTGCGTGTATAAATTTCAATAAGCTTGAGATACTAGGAGTCGTTTCTTCTGTGGTGTTCGTGTTGTTAATTAAGATAAATGGCAATTTGCACAATTTAATATCGAGGTGAATTTTGTTATTGATTGCGTGAACAACGCGCTCTTCATTATCATTTGCTATCAGACTTATCTATGCTATCTTTAGTTTCAACCTTGTAATCTGTTATAGTTTAACGAAACGCTGTTTATAGCAATTGTCCTATTACGTGTACTTTCATGTAGTGCTAATCAGGAGACAGTCTTTGTTATTTAAATCTTTATTCATACCGACACATTCGCGCCTTAACCTACGTTTCTATTTCTGTTAAAGCTTAATTATTCTTTGTATCCGCTTAAGGCATGTAAACATTCAATTTCTCTGCGTCTTCGTAATTTGTATTCATTGCGAGTTAAGGATTTCAATTTGGCCGCATATTTGTGTCGTTCGTTTGTTGATAGTATAATTGTGATGGATTCGTCCTATATTGCCCACACCATTGCCTCTATTGACGTTTATTAAGCCATCGTTGACAGGATTGACGTATCATTACAATTCCACTTCGGGACTAAAATATGGATTATTACATCTTCCTGTTTACTACACAATGTTCACAACATTATGTATTTGCCTGTTGCCATCCTCAAAGTTAGGTTAATTTAAATATATTCTATGAATTAGCATGCGCAGTTTTTGCTCGTTTCCACATTAGGTTGGGGCAACTTAGCTTATTTGGTGCAAGCTCGGCGTCGACAGCGTTATTGCGTACTTCGAGGTGGTTAGATGGAATCTTGTCCGTCGCAGCCTAGTTTTAAAACAACTTTATGTTTTTCCTGTTTTGTGTAGATGGTTAGTAATAGGAAAATCGGTTAGACTAAACTTCAATGGTTACTGCTGTTATTATCAACCATTTCACAAAGGACATATAGAGTAACTCTTAACATGTTGTGATTAAACAGCTGGTTACATTTGTATTGTAATCCATTTGACTTCTACAGCCACATGCGGTCAAGATGACGTCGCCTGTTTTCTAATTGTTTTCTTTTGTGTCGATCTCCTTATGTTAATGTAAGGTTAAATCGTTTACGTATTTAGGTGTGGTGTTACCTTGGGGCAAGGTTTCCCTCAACTTGATGGTACTGGCTACGGACACACCTATATTACCTATAGATTTTTATTTTCATTAAATGGTGATGCGTCATTGTTGCTGCTACTGGACGTATACAATGTTTACACACGTTCTAGGACCTGCGTGTGAGTCACATGTGCCGTGTCCGCTGCCAGATGATAATGACGACTGATCTCAGTGATCAGTTCGATTCCGACCGTCACAACGCGCACATTGTTTACTCAGTTTACTAATGTTTATTAATTTGTCGTTGGCCCTCTAATCCTCTTATGCCACAGTGACTTCATAGTGAATTACCGAAGTGTTATTAAACGATATGCATTGTCCGATGCCAATAAAAACAAAGTGCTGCTCTTGTGTGTAAAACGTTATTGCTCAATTGACTCCTCATTACAAATGGAGCGCGAAGCCTTCAAGGATTTTTAGTGGCGCTATCAATATCGCATATCGATCTCATTCTAGTCAGTGAAGTGATTTGATTGGAAAATAAATAACAATGTTACTCGAAACGCTCATTGGTCTTGGACTCTTTGTTTATATATTGTGGAAATATTTGTTACCATCAAAACAAGAACAAATTCAATATGAGAAACCACAAGATATTCAGCCAATAACAATTGAAAAGGAGTTGGATAGTGCAGTAAACAAAGTCATACCGAATGATCTCGCACTTGAAAATGTTGAAACTAAACGACAAATATTTGAATCCATCAAAAGTGATCGTAAATATGACATCCAAAATAATCTATCTTTCAAAGCCGAAGAAATTATAACACCAAGTGTTTTGCTGAAACAACGTAATGAAAAACTACTCGGTGAAAAAGTAGTGAGACGTGAGAGTCCGCCAAAAGAAAAGCTTGCGGAATTTTTAGAGAAAACTATTTTGAGCGACGACAAAATACAGTCGATTATACAAAATTTGTCGTTGGATAAAACTGAATTACTCATACATGATGCTCCAGCAAAGGTGCATTACTCTACCTTTGAAATAATAGAACCACTTTCTAAGCAGGAAGGACACACTATAAGTGAAAAGGCTTATAGTATAAAACGATTTAATGGGAATACTTTCGTAAAAGATAGTGAACAGCCTGCCGACGAGGTTGTTGAAAATAAAACAGATGAAAACAAACCTGTTTTGAAGCGTCTTCAAAAGCAGCCAGGATTTCCACAGGGTCTTAACTTCGGCTCGGTTATTGGAGAGCTGAAAAATAAAACGAAGAATGCTAGCAACGGAGGTCTTAAACCCGTTTTTAAGAAGTTCGATGTTGATTTCGTGGACGATGTTCAGGCAGGTTTCTTATTTACTCAGTTCGTTAATAAATGCTAGTTTTACACTCAGGGTTACCGGATACATACCTATACATACAACTTGATTGCCAAAATTAATCAATTCTATTACTGTTTGCATCCGTTAACTTCTTTCCATGACGATTCGTTTCGTACATCGTTGTTAGCAAATTATATTAATAATTTATTACTAACAGATTTCCTCTTTACTTTTGACATCGTAACTTTCAATAATTAAAAGGATCTGTTTGTAATTATATGTAATTTGCAAAGTTCTCGTCATAGGTATTAGAAACAGACTTACCAAAGGTTTTGCTCAATTAAAGCCATGGTTTCAAGAGACATACTACACGATGTTATGCAAGCTGGCGTGACAATAAATTATCAGTCCGTGAATGTAGATCAAATGCAACATAGCTACTTATCTATTTACGCAACAAAGGGGTTTTCGATACACAATAGAAGGAAGATGCGATAATTATAACGTTTCACACTTTTTTCTCTCCATCAATCTAATGTCTTCATCTTACTCAAATGTAAACATCACACCTGTATTAATTTCATTTCACAAAGAAAATGAATGTTTTTGATGCTCGATTTGATATGCCACTTTAATAACCAATGAGCATTTATGAACAGTTAAAAATAACAGTAATAGTAGTAAGAGATGGGTTCTTAATATTCCAGAAACCAATACTTGATTGTAAAGACGATTCTTCAGACTATAATTTTTCAATGTATTCTTGTTTGTTTCAGGAATCTCTAAATTCGGTAGACGAAAAGAAGAAAAGCATCGATGACAACGAGATCGCATCAAGTAACATTTTAGCAGATAGAAGAAACAAATTGGAAACCGCTGCACAAGTAAGTAGTAATAATAATTAACCATGCTTCTTTAATGATTAATGAACCAATAAACGTCACCATTTCGGTAGTGAACACAACTATAATTACAAGGATACGTGACAAGTTGAATGAAGTACCAGTTACTACTACATGTCTTAAATAAATGATGTGTGAGACGTCGTGAGAAAACCCACACATTCATATAAAATATCTGACATGCTTAATACCCATGCCCTAGGAAAAGCAATAGGTCACTTGTTTTAACTAGCACATGAGACATAAGCATTACGAATACACGGACATGTAATAAATAATACAACAAAAGAATCCAAGCATTAATTCCGTACTTTATCGCTCCATTATCCTGCCGCCTGATAAAATTCGAGGCCCTTGTCAATTTATATTATGTTGATATTTTTAATTTTAGTGCGGCATGTTCTTACGACTTCATATTTATTACTCTCTTCCTCTTAACATTCTCTTTCTAGGTCATGAAGCGATGGTCTTGCGTTTTTTGCACATGCACGATTACATTACTCGCCGTGATTGCAAGATCTTAACCAGTAACCGCGTATTTTTTGCCAGTGTCAACTGCCATCTCAACGTCTATCATTACACCACTACTTTTATTTATTAGCTCATCAACTTTAACGTATAAATAAACTTTCGATGCAGCTATAAATGCTAAAGTTCACCTTGCTTGTTCAAACAATCCGTTGTTGCGTAAAATCGCGTTTAACTTATGTTAACTTGCGTCCAACGATTCGGTTGATATACGGAATGCGGTTTACAACAATTGCTCGACCTCTAGGCCTTTTCAATGCGAGAACTTAATGTAAAACAACACACATTATAATTGTGTTAATAAATGTATCCTTTGCCTGCTAAGGATATTTAAAGATCAAGGGCTTAATGGTGTCTGGAGTGGGTAAGGCCAGTTTGTTTTAGCTCAAAATACATGAAGTGCGAATATTGCCAATATGAGTAATTGACCGCAGTGATTCATCATCGATTGTGCTTGTAGTGGTCACTGGGTCCAATTAATTCTAGTTGGTGACATATTGCGGTTGTTTGCGGTTATTTCTTTTGTGTAATTTAACGTCATAAGGTATTGATTCAGTGGCCATAAAACCCCAAATATGATTTATTGGTATTTATCGCAACTTCAAACGGTTTCCGTTTAGTAAGTCAGTTTTCAGTTGGACGCAATTACCGAGAGGTTTCTTACAACGGTAAAGATGATATTCGACTTATAACAAAACATGTGACAATCGAACACATGGAGCCGTTCTTTTTTCGAAACCGGAAGAATGCTATTTGGTAGTAACTACAAGTAAACAGCCCATGCCCATCATCATGAGCCCAATTCACTCACGACAATCAATTTTGGTGTCAAGGCAAAGGACAAACTTACTTTAAGGCATTGTTCAGACCAAACGTACTGTCGGCCGCTGACTGTGAGCCCGCGTTACGCAATTTATCGCTTTTCCATATTATATATTTAACTTCTCGTTCACACCGAATCGAATATGAGCATAACTGTAATACAGAGAACATTCTCACAGTCGGCGGCGGACAATTATTGTCCGCCGATGATGATAGATGCGTCCTTTTTTCATATGACGGCAGTATACGTTTGGTGTGAACGATGCCTAAGATTGAAATGTAATGAAGGACCGCGATCATCATAGGTCAGGAACAAGCAGATTTATAAGGACGTAAGACCTTACCACGACCGTCTCTTGTTTCAGGGTTGGCGCAAGCGTGTACCGCAGACGGACGCCTCTCTATTCACGGTCGCTGGTCGGTTAGAGAGAGACAAAGTGGTGTCAGCGACGCCCCCTCTCACTCCCCCGCCGACAACCATCGCACCTGTGATAGCATCGCCCGGGATTCCTCCGCCTAATACTTTCAAGTAAGGATATTTTCGTTATCTAGGCAATGATGCAGTCAAAAACAATAACCGCATGAAGACATCTTCAAAATTTTACATTTCTTGGCAGGCGCGGTCCGTATATGGGTGAAATAACATACCAAGTTTCCTCCGTGCCTCAGAAAGCACGTTAAGCTGTTGGGTCCGGCTGTCATTTGTAGGTCTTTGATAGTCATTACAGATAGTCAATGGCCCCAAAGTATGACTATCAGTTTAACCTGGGGATATCATATTACCTAGTAGTAACTGCGTCGTGGAGGTCAGTCGCTTCATGCGAATTCTGTCATTCAGCTGCATCAGTCTGGCTAGGCAGATGATGGAGATACCTAAAACAAAATCCAGCGGCCAACTTTCACTATTTTATCTTCATTTCTTGTTTGACCATTACATAGACTTCTTAATCTGATTTGCACATTTTGCTTTCTTTCATACTTTCTTTTGCCAGGACTTGGTAGCCATAACTGGACGCCTGCCAAGCCTACATACCACGGTTGTTGCTCATTTGAGGAGCATTCGAACAGTCTTAACTAGTGTATTTGCCAACTGGCTAATCACGATATTTATATAGCTTCCTATTGGTGTTTCAAATGCCATGTGGAGAAATGGCGCAAGGAAAGTTTCGATGATGCTCGTTTTTAACTTGAAACACCACATTAATAAGTTTGCTTAGCATGAGGTCCTGAATTCAAATCCAAATTTGAACTTAGTGTTGGTGTGTTTTCTATAAGGAATTCAGTAGCCCTAAGTCTGGATTTGGGCCTGGTATATGGACTTAGATTTAGCTTTTTAGCCATTTAGTCCTTCTCGAAGGCGTTATGTTACGATTTTACTGAAAAAGTCGTCAACCTTACCTTCATAACACAAATTTTAAAATATACCTAAAGCTAAGCTATTCACTTTTATCACAATAACACAACAGCCATATAAAATTCGGAGTTGCGATCCGTGCGGATGCTCTGCGTACCCACTATGGCACGGTACGATAGTAATGAGACAGAACGGCGCACGTCACGCGTCTAACAGTTAATAGGTCACAGGCGCACGCGCGCACGAATTTCATACGGCTGTTGTGTTATTGTGATAAAAAGAATGAGTATAAAAAAATGTTTCTTTGGGAAAGTTGTTTGTTATCATGAGTATAATCATGAGTATCGGTCACTTATTAGCAGTCACCCTATACAGGCTAACTTTGAATAAATGCGACAAAAAGAAATGGGAGCTTCAGTTACAGTAACAGAGTAATTATAAACTGTTTTTTCTACAATCTAAATCGTAAAAAAAAATTACGTGATTATCGCTTAAAAATGGTCCATTGATGTTATTATCTTTATTTAAGTACGAATTATCGGTACTCAGCAAAATAAATTAATATGCAAAATAAATAAGAAAAATTAAAGTATCAAAAAATCTCGTCCTACTCATCGCAGTGCACAATAATCCCGTTGCCGTTCATAGCGGTCATTTACCTAATTTTGCCTATTTTCTAGTGTAAGTATCGCGCGACGTTGCCAAACCTCGCATGAGCGCCAGCGCCGACATCCCTTCCCGGCGACCGCAATTCTTTTTTAATTTTACGTTTGATATGTTCTAAATTTTGTTGACAACACGTATTATTGTATATTTAAATTTGTCGCATCTGTTCAATTTCACCCTGTATAGCTGTAGAAATGTAATTCAATCTGTCCAGGTCTCGTAAGCAAACGTCCCCCACAAACGGATTCGTTTCGGGTCCACTCCGGTCAGCTTCGTGCGCCGTCGTGAGCGCAGCAGCAGTCGACAACAAACCCAAGTGTAACAGAATTGATCGGGAGTCCTTCAAACGAAGCCACTCTGTCAGTGAGAGTATCAGCAGGGTTGATGAGAGTGAGTATCTTATGCTAATTGTTTTAAGGGTCAAGTTTCAAAACTAATTAAGTGAGTAACCACACTTACCGACGCGGAATCGGCTTGTACCGTTGAACAAGTTTAGTTTCGCGCGGTGTCGAGTCGTGTAGCCTGAACTGAAACGTGACGGTTGGCGTTTTTCGCTTTTTTTGCATGGACATAAAGCTTTTTACCGTTTACCAGAAAGGTGTAGTCATATTTCAGGGTGTGATTCAAACCATCAAATGAACAACTTTCTGTATGGGAAATCGCAAAGTAAAAAACTGCTGTCCTGTAATTTTGGATCGAGTTGTATTGAAGTTTTGTATTGGACATCTGAATTTTTTTCGCTTTTTTGGTGGTGGTCCCATAGACAAGAAATGGTTCAATTTGATGCTCTGAATGACAACCTGAAATACTACCACACATTTTTGGTACACTCTTCATAAGTTTTGTCAGTCCCTAAACTGACTAGTTTAATTGTCATAGGAATTGTTTTTGCACAGATTTTGTTAATAAAACAGAGCGATTTAAGGACTTTCCATAATTATTTTAATCTAATATACAAAATTTTCGTGTCGCGGTGTTTGTTACCAAACTCCTCCGAAACGGCTGAACCGATTTGTATGAAATTTTGTGTGCATATCGGGTAGGTCTGAGAATCGACCACCATTTATTTTTCATACACAATTAAAAAAACCCCGCGAACGAAGTCGCGGACAGCAGCTACTAATTCTATAATAGGGAAATTTAATTTTCGCCTGATGTATTGGGCTTGTTTATAACAAGTTTCCTGTGGTCAATTGCAATCGGAACAGAAAATAATAATAGTATTTAAAACTATTTCCTTCCTTCTAATGGAGAGTTTTTGTCCATTTCATAATAATTGAAAGGCACACCAATTTTATTATGAGTCAGAGAAAAAATCGAAGTTTCTTGTTCAAGCCATTTGTTAACCATTTTAGAGACCAGCATATATAAGTATAAACATATAACAACATACCATAACCAGTAATATAAAAACTATGTTAGGTCAGTCGCAGGAGACTGCTACAATTAATAAATATTATGTTTACTAACAATAATTATCAACTATTATCAGAATTATTATAGCATTTAACATAATAGGGGTGCGGACTGGGTAAAGAAAACGACATTCTATTTTGTCTGTCAGACAGATAATACAAAAATGTTAGACACGTATTTTTTGTTTTATCAAAATATCAAAAAAATACTTCGTTAAAACTCATTAATGTTGGAGAGTGGGGGCTTACTACGTCACAAGTGGGTATAAAACTTACCTACATGTGACGTTATGCGCCATTTAAACTCAATATATCTCCGTAATTTTATGACCACGTGAAAAAAGAAAAAATACGTGTCCAATACTTTTCAATAAACTAACCGACGGACAAAGAAAAATAAATAGGATTATCCCCTATTAATAAATATTATGTTTACTAACAATAATTATCAACTATTATCAGAATTATTATAGCATTTAACATAATTATCTACGTGATACTTATAACATACGATGCTGTTTGATTAATTTAATCAATAGCGTTATCAATTTCTAAAAAGCTTTTTATATGTTTTTTGGAGTGTGAGCAACTATTTATTACGCTATGTTATCAATATTTATCAATTTTACATGGCTTATGAGTGTTATTTAATTAAAGGATTCCACTTTTAAACCTGTTCCTGACTCTTGATAGATATCGTAACTATTTATTTATTACTTCGATAAATGCAGCGTAGCCGTTGTGTCGTTTTTGTCGTGTATCAGTTGTTTTATTGTATCGATTTTATTACTTTATTAATCAATACCTAATATTACAATAGTCCTTTAGAGATGAAACGATACTTTTATCCTGGTAAAGAAAAAACACCTCTATTATTATGGTCTCCAAGAACGTCTTTTCTAGAAATCACTAATTGACTTCAGTGTGGGAAAGAAAAAGAGCTAGGCCTTTTGGAATAGCTCCATCTCATCTTCAGAAGTTTATTAAAACTGTATTGCTATAAGATATGTTCCGGGTCCAGATGTTTTTTTTTTACTCGCATTATTTCCCTTTTTCGTTATCATAATTTATATCATATCACTAGCTTATGCCCGCGGCGTCGCCCGCGTGGAGTTCGATAATTGTCCCACGGGAATATATTATCGGGATAAAAAGTATCCTATGTGTTAATCCAGGTTATAAACTACCCGTGTGCCAAATTTCATCCAAATCCATTCAGTCGTTTTTGCGTGAAAGAGTAACAAACATCCATCCATCCATCTATCCATCCTCACAAACTTTCGCATTTATAATATTAGTAGGATATGGATCATATTATTTCACATTCCTAACCAAGTTTGCATACTAATTTTATAACTTTCTTTCCCAGACGATGAAACATCAGGCGCTGAACGAACTGGGCAACCGGTGCAGGTACCACGCGCTGATGATGAAACCTTCCAAGCCTTCTTCACGCCAGCTATACAGCAGGAGAGGTTGGCAGACACCGAGGGAGTCGATGTTGATCTCGATGCCATTGATAGCGGTTCCAGGCAGATGTGAGTAATGTGACTTCGTTTTGGTTAGGGTTATAGAATAGAATTTCTTTATTCGAGTATCAATGACTCAAAAACTGTTATTTATTTATTTAACAACTAGCTGTCCCGCGCAACTTCGTCCGCGTCAATTTTCCCCGTTTTCGCAACATTTTTCATTGCTGCGCCGCACCTATTGGTCGTAGCGTGATGATATATAGCCTATATCCTTCCCCAAGTTGAAATCTATCTTCTTGCCAAATTTCATTAAGATCCGATCAGCCGTTTAGTCGTGAAAAAATAACAAACAAACAAACAGTGACTTTCGCATTTATAATATTAGTATGGATTTAATACAATTAATACAGAGAAGAAGAAAGGAATAGATAATAGGTACAAAGGTGATGCTTATTTCTAAAGAAATCTCTTCCAGCATGACTATGTTAGTAAGCACTGATAAAAACAAACAACACAATGGATCAGTGCTGCGACAACCCATGCGAAATCGCACAACAGCGACCCACATAAACACAGTCTAGGCGACTTGCAATCAGCCTTAGGATACTGTTGGTGCTGCCCCACACCCTGCGTACCAGGGAACTAATGAAATAAAATTCAAATGAAAAATCGTTATTTCCAAAATTTTAAAATAATGTTTTTATCATCATTTTTCTGCACTAATCCAATTCATTTGGGGTAGGCGCAGCATGTTTGCATGCTTCTTCTTCCATATTACTCTATCACTCTCTTCTTTATTATGTTGTAATACGAAAAAAAAACTGTGCAGTAGCAACCAAAAATAACATCTGTACTTATTATACCACGATCTTCTGCTATAGTAGTCTGTCCGCATTCGATTAGTTCCAGCAGCATTTGGTGGTCGGTCCATCCAACTACGTAACTTAGACTCCGAGCCTATACCTTGATCAATGCCATATATGGCTGTATAGTTTTGGGATTACATGTCAGTTTCATCATGCATTTGTTTTAAACAATATAGTGGGAATAGGGATGGTGACTGATTTTTTTTTCTTTGTCTATCGGGTAGATTATTAAAAAGTATTTGACACGTATTTTTTCTTTTTTCACGTTATCGTAAAATTACAGAGATATTTTGAGTTGAAATGACGCATGACGTCACGGCCACGTAAATTTTATACCTAGTTGTGACGTAGTGAGCCCCCACTCCCAAACTTTAATGCGTTTTGACTAAGAATTTTTTTGTTAATTTGATAAAACAAAAAATACGTGTCTAATAATTTTGTATTA
The DNA here is from genome assembly GCA_963082945.1 of Cerastis leucographa. NCBI lineage: Eukaryota > Metazoa > Arthropoda > Insecta > Lepidoptera > Noctuidae > Cerastis > Cerastis leucographa. The sequence goes on from OY720359.1 coordinate 6,198,579, forward strand.
ACTGACTGACGGACAAAATAGAATTTCGTTTTCTTTACCCTGTCATCATCCCTATTGTAGTGTGATCCCAACTTTTTATCTCACGGATCATCAATGTGTGCGGGGAACCAGCGTGATCGCACTAACGACAGGAATACACCAAAACCGAATTACTCGGACGAGTAACTCTGACGTCCATGTGCTCACACTGTTGCCGACATTGGACGTTGCCGGTCTTCTGTAGTTGATTGTGCGGCACTGGCGAGAAAACCCAGCAAGTTCGGACTCGTCGGTTGATAGGACGTCATCGGGCGTCTTCAGACGATAGCGGTTGTAGTAGTGTACGCGCTCCCTTTCGTTTACGTATGTTTGATTGGATCGGCCAAGTTTGGCCGAAGACGCCCGAGTGAAGATCGGCCGATAACGGTTTTGGTGTGCGCCTACTGTAAGACCGGTCGTTTCCAACTTTCATCGATTCTTCACGGTTTAACGATTTATCACTTATCGATTGCACTGTAAATCGCATAAAACACTGAGTCCATCCATCTCTTTGCTCGAGATTTCATTAGCCCCCCCCTCCCGCAGGTTGGCCGGTGAGTGGTCCCGGCGCGCGCGCGTGGGCCGGCGGCACGCGGCGTCACGCAACCCGCTGCGAGCGCTCGCCGCGCGCACCGACGTGCGGGACGAGTACGTGCCGCCGCCTCCTACCGTCAAACAGAACTATGTCATCGACAAGTGTGAGTCACTCTTCATTATTCAACTAAATGTGTATCACTGCCTCGTTGGCATGAGGTCCTGGTGGCCTGCTATGACGTCTTTAAGCACTATTATTTTAAACTTATTCCTGTGTGAAAAAGAGATGGCGTTAAACATCCTGTATAGCTCTGTCTCCTTCCCACACTGGAATGACATTAACATGGTAATCCTATTATTCCAGTGTGGAAAAGAGATGGCGCTAGACATCCTGTATAGCTCTGTCTCTTTCCCACACTGGAATGACATTAAAACAATACTGCCTAAGGACGTCATGTTGACGCTAGTAGCGTCACGTCTAGTCGTGTCAAGGCAAAGTGTTATCGGGTGTTTTCCATCACAAATTTTCTCAGTAGCCATTATAGAGTCTAGATTTGTGGCCGGTTAATGGCAATAGGCTCGCCCCCTATTACATGTAACAACTGGCTAACGCTTTGGGGATTACAGGCGTTCAATTTGCTTTGACTGTACAGGGTTAATATGACAATAATTTCCGTAATTTTAATTTTTTTGGGATAAAAAATTACCTATATTGAAAATGATAGAAATCGATTCAATAAACGATTCTGAACAAACTATTTTCAGGATGTGCGTTAATTAAGTTACATGTTGTATATACACGGTGTAAATCACTTCATCACGAAGCCGTCAACCAAGCATTCTGTACATGAAACTAAGTAACTTTACGCAAAAATTATTACTGGGAAACGACTTTTTTTTTGTGGGTGTAAAATCATGTTTTGTGGTAGAACTCAATGTAACGCACTCAAAACATTGTGCTGATGGACTGATTGAATAGTACGGGGGTCGTGGAGGTGTTTAAAGTAAAAATCTTACATTAAAAACTTGTATTTAAAAAAATACTTTTCAAAAAGTTGGAACTTTGACCCCTAATATCTCCGTAACTAGAAGGTTCCCAGGTATGGTGTAGAACAAAAAAATGATCGCAATGACAGGGAGAACCAGTGCCTTTCGGCTTCGTTAAGAGGTGTTTTACACCCTTTAGTTATATTAGATAAAATAAACCAATTCGAAGCAAACGATAACAAAGTACTTACCTCCATTCCAGTGGCGAGTAACGGCGGGCTGGCAGCCGAGGCCCTGGCGGCGCTGGCCAGCAAGGAGGACTTCGCGAGCGTCGCGCTGCGCAGTGCGGCGGCCGCGCCCGCGCCGCTCGGGCTCAAGCCCGCCATGCTGCTGCACGTCAAGGGACGCCGGAGGGTGCAGGTGAGGACCTTGAGGTCTAAATTAAGGGAAAATGTCATCAATCAAACTGAATGTCACCGGCACAGCTACGTTAATAGAAATAAAACCGGCTAAGTGCGAGTCGAACTCGCGCACGAAGGGTTCCGTACCATTATTTATAAAAAAACCTTTTTTTTTGGGGCTCACATACAAAAAAGTGATGGTAACAGACGGACGGACGGACGGACGGACAGCGAAGTGTCAGTAATAGGGTCCCGTTATACACTTTGAATAAGGACCCAAAAAAAAAAAAAAAATTTAAGTACCTATTTTATTATATTTTGGGTCGAGAATCATTAGCATAGTTACCTCCTTGAATAAGACGAGGATGCAAAACAACACCTTGTACAAAGAGTCTATTCGGTATTGAAACACTATAAAACCTTCTCTTCAATAATTGAACTCTATTTAACCCTTATAAATGTATTGACAGACGCGACTAGTGGAGCCTGTGCACACGAGCGTGAACCGCGGAGACTGCTTCGTGCTGATCACGTCCGACCAGCTGTTCCTCTACATCGGACTCTACGCCAACGTTATTGAGAAGTAAGTACAAAACATGACTTTTGTAGTAAGCAACGCCTTATTGTCGGGCCTACGACTTCCTCCCATACTTAAGTACTAACGCTGTAACATAAAAATATTGTAAAACCAAATGATTGTAAAAGAGTACCCAACCATGGAGTTTCTTGCCGGTTCTTCTGTATAGGAAACGATCGATTCGAACCGTGCACCTTTTCCCGACGTTTTATAAGTGCCCATGTAGGCATGTGAAATAAAATACTTCAAAAGTAAATAAGTTACTTCATAATATATTAGTTTTTGACGTGACAACGTCTAATAAATCGATGAACGTCGGCTGCATGCACGAAAAAGGATGACTCATTGTCCCGTTACGCTCATTGTACGCTTGCGCCGCATCAATGTTTTGTTATGACGTTGTCACGTTACACTATCGTCCGTTAACCAACTTTACAGCAACCAATCTTTTTTTTTAATCATAATTTCTAATATTTTCTAAATATCTCATAATGACTTAAACTGCGTACCGCACTAATCGATTTATTTCCTTACCCCAGGAACCGCAGCACAGACATCGCCATGCACATCCAAAACACAAAAGACTTGGGTTGCAAAAACTCAACCGGGATCATCAAAATAGACGAACAAATCAAAAACTTTAGCAACAAACACTGGAATCAATTCTGGTCCCTCCTGGGCGTCACTGACAACGTGGAGGACTACAGGCCTATTGAGACAGGACATGCCGATGAGGATGAGATCTTCGAATCCTGTATTCTTCAAACAAATATGTGCTACGAAGTCATGGACGACGAACTCGTACCAATCAAAGAATATTGGGGCCAAGTTCCTAAGATCGCGATGCTCAACCAAACCAAAGTCATCGTCTTCGATTTTGGCTCCGAAATGTATATCTGGTACGGGAAAAATGTACCCCTAGAGAGCCGACGCCGCGCGGCGCAACTAGCACAAGAAATGTTCGACGAAGGATACAATTATGAGGAGTGTCACATCAACCCACTCAACGCAGCCATGTATCAGGGAGCCAGGGAGGCCACTGAACCACCAACCAAAGCCGCTACCAGCCGACCTGAATGGGCCATTTTATCCAAAATCACACAACACATGGAAACTATTCTATTCAAAGAGAAGTTCCTCGACTGGCCTGACTACTCAAGAGTCATCAAAGTCAAAACACCCGAAAATAAATCCAATAGTATTGAAATCAACCCTTGCGATGCCGAGGAGATGTGGTCGAACGAGTACCAGGATCCAGATCTCATTTTAGAAGGATCCCATATCGGCCGCGGCACGCATTACTATGACAAGGAAAACATGAGGCATTACGACATCAAAACCAAATCAGTCTGCAAATGGGTCATTCAAGAATACGATTACCAAAAAGTCGAGAATGAGACCGAAATCGGAGAATTCTTCTCCGCTGATAGTTATATTATTCGATGGGAGTACCAGATCACAATGACTGGTCGAGAACTGAACGGGAAACCATCGAAGCACACCGTTACCGGTAGAGATCGATGCGCGTACTTCTGTTGGCAAGGCCGAGACGCCAGCTCCAACGAGAAAGGCGCCGCGGCCTTACTAACCGTCGAACTCGACAGGGAAAGGGGACCTCAAGTGCGTGTGGCTCAAGGAAACGAACCACCAGCCTTCCTCAACCAGTTCCAAGGAAACCTAGTCATACACCAAGGAAAACGGGACACGGACAAGAGTCGCTACAGGCTATTCGTTACCCGAGGGAACCTCTCCAACGAAGCGTACCTACTCCAAGTTCCTTGCTCAGTCCGTCAGCTTAGAAGCCGCGGCTCCTTACTCCTCGTCGACACTGAAAAGGGATGTCTATACGTCTGGCACGGGGCGCGAAGCATGAAACATACCAAGAACATAGCAATTGAACTAGCGAACAAGCTGATAGCTAGGAAATCGAAGTATCTGTTTGGCGATAACGTTTCTGATGTGAAGATCACTGAAGTGCGGGAGGGAGAGGAGCCTAAAGAAGTGCTAGAAGCGTTGGGCGTGGCCAACAAACAGCATTACACGTCAGTGTTGGGAGCTGGCAGGGAGGGCGTGGGGCTGGTGACGCCGCGCCTGTTCCACTTCACGGACCTCGGCGGGCAGTTCGAGGCCAACGAGGTGTTGTCGCCGCTGCGGCACGAGCATCTCGCGACACCCTTCCCTTTTGATCAAAAGGAGTTGTATTCGGCTTCGCAACCAGGTGAGAATTTCTATTCTATTCTATTCGTAATATCACGTGTATTTATATTCAAGAGCTACATTCAAGAGTCATGTAATAGGGAGTGAACTTCAGGCTGCTCAGTAGTAGCCTGGATTTCTTAGTTGATATTCAATACCTACTCTCCATAGAAGCGTCTGCATAGCCTCAATAACGTTATTTTACAATTAAGGTAAAATAACGTTATTGAGATTTTTATTGCATCATGGGGAGTTGGGCCCGGTTTCTGGTAATAGGAGTCTATTATATCGCCCTTGTTACATGAGGGTGTTAAAGAAATATAGGCATGCGTGTGTCATGTTTCCTATTGCGGCCCAATCTCTTTTTATATCTTTTTTTAATTTACCAATTTTATGTATTATCCCAGCTCTGTTCCTGCTGGACGACGGCGCGGTGGTGTGGCTGTGGCAGGGCTGGTGGCCGCGCGGGGAGGATGGTGAGCTCGAGCCCGCCGAGAGGAACGCCGGTTAGTTCCTTCTGCTATATCTCATGCCACTATTACAACTACTTTATGTTATTTTGTCGTCCTAAAGCTCGTTGGGTCGACGGTAACGTAAAAGTCGCGGGTAAAATCTGGAAAAGGGGCGGACGGAACTGGGGAGGCCTATACCCAGCAGTGGGTGATTCCGGGCTGATATGATGTAATTTTGTAATAGATAAAAGATTTGTTGTTGGTAGTAAAATCTTAATTTAGCTGGGAATGTGTGTGACGATGACGTTGGGTGATACCCATCGTTGTTGGTTTATTTTGCACAATATCATATGTAAACCAAAATATTCAAGTTGTAACTCACCAAGTCTCGTTAGTCTAAATTATGTGCTTACACATTACTGTTTGTTTATAGTCATACTAGCTGTCCCGCGCAACTTCGTCATTTTCCCCAGTTTCGCAACATTTTTCATTGCTGCTCCGCTTCTATTGGTCGTAGCGTGATGATATATAGCCTATGTTACTTCTAATACCTCCAAGAATATGTGTACAAAGTTTCATGATGATCGGTTGAGTAGCTTTCGCGTGAAAGCGTAACAAACAAACTTACTTTCGCACATATAATATTAGTTAGGATAATTAGAGATCGGAACGTGTCAACGCCCATGCAAAATAACCTTTGAAACGTATAGATCTCAGTCTAACGAGCAAGATTTTTAAATTGTAATGTTCATTTCCATGTTGTATAGGAGTGGGCGCATTCGCAGCGCGCTGGCAAGCCATGCGCGTGGCCGCACTGCGCACGTGCGACGCGTACTGGCGCGCGGCGCGTGACGTCAGCGGTGACGTCACAAGCGACGTGCGCCTCGTGGCCGCCGGGCTCGAGCCGCAGAGCTTCACCGACCTGTTCGACACCTGGCAGGACCATGACCACGCTGCAGACGCTAATATTAACGTGAGTGGACTGATGTGTTTGGTTGGAACTTTAGTTTTGTGACCATAAATGAGGGTATTTCGGGATGGTCACTAAAGAGCCTTTTTTCACACATTTAGGCTGCTTGATATCATCTGCCTAGCCTTTTTCCAACTATTTTGGAGTCGGCTTCCAGTATTACCGGGATCAGCTGAATCTGTCTGAAGCCACGCCTGAAAATAAACACGAGATACATAGTGGATAATGTATGAACCGAGCCTATCTGTTGTTTGCTCGAAGCTTCGCTGCGAGCGAGCGCAGAGTGTTTATCAGTTACCAAAGTGGTCGATCGGCATCATTTCAAAACAACGCCATCTCCCGGCAAATTTTACGGCATGGAACTCTGTGGCAGCTGAATGAAAGTAGTTACAAACACTGCCATCTATTCGGAACAAAATTGACAGACTTTCAAATTGACAGTAAGTGTCAAAGCTCAGTCAGCCTGAACGTGTGAAAGGTTTGATATCTTCGCTTTTTATGATATGATGCTAATGCTGTATACGCATTGGGGCAAATTGGTACTACGGGAAAACCTTATATATTTTATTGAAATGCTACTGGTTCTTTGGGGCAGGATTGTACAAAAAATATCAACTTAAACTTGCGAAATAAAAATTCGCTCAAAACCTTCATGGCTTTTCACAGACAGTCTATTGGCCATCTGTTTCTAATGTAATGCCATAGTCACAAAAAAACGTAAGGCTTTCGGTCAAGCGAGCATATTTCCCTTTCCGTGATCAATTCCAGAAAATGGTTGCGTAAAATGAACACTCCCACGCACACAAAAACGTGGTTATTTCACGCAACCGATGTCTTGAATTGAACTTGAGAAGGGAAACGTGCTTCAGGAAAAAATATATGCTGGAACGCTGAATCTGAGGCTTATACAAACTGCGATAAAGATGACGGAAAGGCCAAAAATATATGAGACTGGTTTATCGTCGTTCAAGTTCCAACATCCAGTAAGTAAATTTTTAGCGGTTTCGACATTTTGTTTTTTTGATACCGTTTGCTAGTAGACAATCGGAAGACGCGTTGTTTCAGCCATTTAATAACAAGCAACGCTGCAACGACTCTAATTTATAGTGAACACAAATATTAAAAATGGTTTTGTATGTTTACACGCTAGTAAATCAAGTAACCCGAAACTAAATTTTCCCAATCAATCTTGAACCTAATTCTTTAACTATAAAGTTGAAAATCTATTAAAGAAATTTGACAGATTGTTGTAAATTCATTTGCTGTCGTCTATGCCTAGGTTTAACGATGTAGCTTTTTCGCTCTCCTGTGAATTTCAACGTCCTTGGTCTAGGTCTTCCCTTATAAAACAGATGTCTATGGAGCAATAGTATTAGTATGCTTACCCACCGCACTGTATAGTATATCGCACCGGCACTGTGTAGCACGGGCACAAGGCGGGCGCGTGGACGCCGGGCGCGCGCGAGCTGTCGCGGCTGACGAGCGTGGCGGCCGAGCTGCCGCTGCCCGCGCTGCAGCGTCGCCCGCTGCCCGACCACGTCGACCCGCACCATCTCGAGCGACATCTCGCCACGAATGACTTCCTGGTACGTGACGACACAAACTACTACATCGATACTGGACACACTTTATATCTATGGGATATTGTAGCCTGAAATAAATTATGTTATGTTTACCTCTTTACATATTAAAGAAATATTATATACAAAGTGGAAGGGACAAATATAAATTGTTCGTCGGTTACTTAAAAAAAAAAAACAGATAATTTCTACAAAAGAGCAATACCTGCGTTTGAAATGAATGGAACTGCATTTTTTTTTTTACGTGGGTATCTTTTTCGCGTCGGTATTCCTTCCGCTTTGTATAGATAATAATTTAGCCCAAAAAGCAGCATCAAAGGTTTCATATTCCCCTTATGAACGTTAACGCCTTACAAACTTGATACAAACTTTAAAGTCCTTATTTTCCGAAATGACTGAACCGATGTTAAAACTTCATACGCATCAGCAGGATACATAGGTCTAAAGTCGAAAAATAGTATTACAGCAAAATCAGACTGATTTTAAATGATCTGTAGAAATAGAAATATCCAATTATCTTCGAAAATGTTTTGAGTAAGATTTTAGACTTATGAATCCTGCTTATGCATATTAATTTTCATTAAAATCGGTTCATTCATTACGGAAAATAAAGAGTTGAAAGTTTGTATAAAATGCCGTGAGGCGTAAACGCTGTTAAGTCACTAGATACAAGCGCTGCTATGTTTTAAAGGCTCACCGAAAATACACAATTCTATCGTAACTATTCGACATATTATTTTCGTAGGTGACAGACCGAAGCCAACTCGCAGAGGCTCCTTAGTCGACTTGAAAATTACGAATAAACTGTAAAATAAACACTATAAATATATTTGCACGGAAGTGGGAATTTCGGTGAAGGTCATCAATACATGCCGTCTACAAAATGAAAGGGACACGGACGCTAAACCGGTTACCGGTTATTTTGTGCATCATTCTGAACTCCCACATAGAAATTTTTCAGTCATCGCAGTTTTATTAAAATTTGTTTCCTACAAAACTGCAATACTTAAACGGTCAAAATGTACGGTAATATGAACATGTACGGTGTAGTGCAATACCTAAACGGTATGGAATAGCTGATCTTTTTTTAAATTACCGACGAACTATTTCTATGTGGGGGGCCGCACAGAATGATACACACGTGGTAACCATTTTAGCTTTAGTGTCAGTTCCACATTGTATTTTCCAAAAATATACCTGTACTGATAAGATGGTTACACTTGAGTTGTTACTGTCTGTAAGTCACAAATACTAATAGAATACCTTGTTCGGTTAACAGGAGGTTTTCGGCATGACCAAAGAAGAGTTCTCGGTGCTACCCGCGTGGAAGCAGACCAACATGAAGAAGGACGTCGGTCTGTTTTGACGCCCCCCCCCCCCCACGTACATTACATATTATACACATTTTGTACAACCGCAGCTCTTTCGTACTTTTTTACTGAACGATGTCGTCAAAGGATTTGATACAATTAATGTTAAGAGCACGCTTATATTCTATAGTAAAAGTATAATAAAACGTTTGTACTAACGGTATGTATGTACCTAACGATGTATTCGCGCTCGTGATATTTTCATGTAACCGCCGTAGACGATAGACGATAGGCTACTGGTTGAACTGAAGGATTTGGACGATGGAATTGTTTAAGAAATTGAAACGTTCCCCACGTCCGCGCTGACATTACTAAATGTTTGTATATAGTCGTTTTATTTGATTATTTATTTCTTACCTACCATTTTTTGTCTCACTCTTTTAATATCGATATTTTTATTGCAATCCTAACGATTTTATTGATGTAATATTTTTGTAGTTTTAGATCCTTTTTACGTAACAATGTCGGCGTGTATGTGGCGAGCAGACTTTGATAATACTGGTGATATTTTTCGATTCGACTGTAAGATACGACCGGGCGGTGTGTCACGAAGAGAGTAGTTTTGCTAACGCTAAGTAATGTTTTTATCAATCGATGCACCGTACGGCAGTGTCCATCGTGGAACGTTATAGCAAATTTCTGGTCAAGTATGGTTATTTGTAAAACCGCTAGATTTACACAAGTACTTTACTACTATTGTATTCGCTTTAGGGGTAGGCTTACTTATATAGTTCTGTGGCGGGTGGAATTGTATGCTGATCGTGATCTTGTGATATTATTCATTTGCGTTAACTTGTGCTAATATAAACAGCGCTGTACGTAGCCGACTGTTGTTAAAATTGTTAGTAAGTAATTCCAATGCCACAGAGCAACTATTATGTATATTTTAACACATCACATATCTTATCTACTCATTGCATCTTTTTATACTGTGCGTTAGGTGGACCATGATAAAGTTTTAATATATAATCAAGCGGTATTCCGTACTGTGTGGCTTGGCTTCGGGCTACTACTCGAACGCACTTTGACTGTAAGAATATTTGTAAAGGGACTTTTTGTTGCTAACAGGACCATTTGACTTTATAAATTATTTAGTAGGGCTCGTGTGTCTACACTCATCTACTCAGTGGTGCTCACACTGACCCAGTCTATTTGTACTTTAATTTTGAAGCTGTTGGTATAATGTGTACAATTTTAAAAGTTTATTTTTATATTCTAGCTTATTGCTTCTAGTATGGAACGTCGTACGGCGACTAACTGGTTCGCGAAAAACAAATTGCCAGTATTGTAAGAATGTTTACGGCTAATGAGTAGAATAACTCTAACAAAACAGTCATACTTTAGTTAACTAAATACCAATATAAACTTATTTTATGTCCTAAATGCATTTACGGCCGCCATTATCGAGGCCTACGGTGACATGAACATCTCAAATCCAATTTTTAATATTTTGCTTTGGTTGTGTTACTTATACCTAAATAATTATTGTATTTGAGGATTATTTTGTACTATAATAAAATGATGTAATAAATTCTTAAAATTGATTTCGGCTCTTTTATTGGTTATGAATAGGACTACCTATCCTTTGTAGCTGACAGCCCAATATTGTCGCCGAGGAATCACTGAAATTTGACTGAACAATACTTTTAAGGACCGTAGCGAGACTACAACTTTTAGCATGCACAGCATAGCATGCACAGCATAGCATGCACAGCATAACATGCACAGCATAACATGCACAGCATACCGGGTGCAATATGGGCTTAGGCTACTTACAACTAGATAGATTTGATTCTAATAGCTATTTAGACAACCACCTTTTAATGCTCCACCGAAGAGGAGCTCTTGGCTTAATGATAACAGCCACTCGGGTCGAACTTCACGTTAAGCCGCGCTTGTCCAGATTGGTTGGTGTGGATGGGCCGCTATTACATACCGAGTCTCCTCCGCCTCGGAAAGCACGTTAAGCCATTGGACCCGGCTGTGTCGCGTAACAGGTAGGCTCCACAAGGGGTGTCGTTTTACCCAGTACTGTTGTGGAGGTTCGATAGGCTGTCGCTCCATGTAAAATACTGGTATTCAGCTGCATCCAGTTAGACCGGAAGCCGCTCCCAACAAAGTCGGAAATATGATAGGCAAATATTTAAGGTGGCTCCCATACAAAAAGTGTTTTCTTTTTGCTCGTTTTTATAAATGATGGTACGGAAACCTTATTTGAATAAAACTCAAAAGTGATTCCAGGGTTTCAATTTTAGCACGCAAGTTACAATTATAATAATAATAGGGGATGATCACATTTTTTTTTTCTTTGGCCGTCGGGTAGATTCTGTCACTCATTAAAATGCCTACAAAGCTTCTTGCCATTGAAAACCAAAATCTCCCTTGTGCAAACCCTCATTCAGCCCATCATTGATTATGCAGATGCCTGTTATTTGGATGCCACCGAGAAGCTTTTAAATAAACTTGAGCGAAAAAACGAAAAAAATCTGCCAAGTGGAATAAGCGCATAAGAAATTTTCATTAAATTTCAGGAATTTTACTCGCTAAAATTAACTTTTATCAGATCAGTGAAAATATCGACGCAGCTTTAAGCTAGTCCAACAATATTAAACAAAAGTCATGGCCACGGTCAACTGAACATCATGCATGCACCTGTAGCCTGTAGACAACTTGTAAAAACCAAAGTTAGTCTATTATTATAATTAGTGGTTACTTGACCGCATACCTTGACTTAAATGACAGTGTCCGTGTCCGGAATCCGATCCTTAATAGGGGTGAGCCTATAATTAACATCAATCGCGCAGGATTCCTTCGGTCGTGCTCTATCACAGGATACAAAACGATTACGATAGTTGGAAACTGTAGGTGTGGAAAGGAACGGGGAAAGGATGGGCGATGGAAACTAGGGGGGCAATACTTTAAAAAATATGTATTCTGATAAATGGAATGAACAATATTGTGACTCGGGTGTCAAAGTGACATGACAGTTTTTTTTTCGCGAGGTGTCGGATGTGGGACGTGGGTACAGCAGTCATTGCGCCGATAGTCGTGTCGGCCAATGGCTTAGTAGCTAAAAGCTTCGACCAATATCTCAGAAAGCAGTACTTCTGGACCCGGCACGTTTTGTTAGGAGGTTCCTCTCTCAAGAGTCCTGACCAACGGTAGCCCGGACCCTTTTCCCGATGCCGGTGGGCTACTAATTTTTATGTTTTTAAATGTTTCTTTTTTAAATATAATTTTGAAAAAAATGTAAATAATATGAATGAATAAACGAAATAACAATGTAATGAAAACTCAAATTGGGTCCGTCGGGCCCGGGTCCAATTTGAGTTGTCATTAGATTATTTTGTCACTAGATCAACTAAATATGAATATGATATAGATAGATTATTATTTTTATTATTAATCCCATACGTTCTATCCCAGTCTGTAACGAAACCACTTCAACATGTGGGTTTCTATTGTACTAGTTTCATCTGTTAAATTTACTATTGTTTTTATATTGGTAAAAAAACAAACACAGTCAAAGGTAAATAATTTAATTACAACAGTTATATTTACAAAATTGCACAAAGTGATTCTAACTTACATAAATTAAAACTAATTACTTCTAGTGACGCTAAGAGTTTCTTCAAAGCAGCATTTTTCAATGCTTCCTAAGTCTCTTAGTTTATTACTCTGAACACATTTCTGAAGAACTTCTTTGTTCTAGACCCTAAGGAATCATCTACTTCTAGTCCGTCTTCTATTTCTACTTCACCGTCATTTTCATCTCCGGCTTGTTCATCATCGTCTTCCTCTTGACTTCTCTTGGATTCTTCATCATCGGCTTCGACATCTTGTTCATCACCGACTTGTTCATCATCGTCTTCCTCTTGACTTCTCTTGGATTCTTCATCATCGACTTCGACATCTTGTTCATCACCGACTTGTTCATCATCATCTTCTTCTTGGCTTCTCTTTGATTCTTCGTTGTCATTTGCCTCGTCATCATTTTCTTCATCAGCTTCGTTTTCCTCTTGCCTCTTTCTAGGTTCAATCGCATCCTCGGCTTCCTCATCATCATCATTCTCCTCCTGGCGTTTCTTACTTTCCTCTACGTCATCGTCTTCCCAGTCTTCGACCTGGCGTTTTGAACGTTTAAGCTCATCCTCGGATTCTTCATTATCATTGACATCCTCTTGTCTCTTCTTGGTTTCTTCTACTTCTTCATCTTCCAAAACTTCTTCTTGCCTTTTCTTAACTTCCTCTACCTCCTCCTCTTGTCTCTTATTGTCTTCTTCTGCTTCTTCCTCTTCTTGAACTTCTTCTTGCCTTTTCTTTGCTTCCTCAACCTCCTCCTCTTCTTCGACTTCCTCTTGCCTTCTTTTAGCTTCCTCTACTTCTGATTCTTCTTCAACGTCCTCTTGTCTCTTCTTGGCTTTGTCTACTTCTTCTTCATCATTGATTTCTTCTTGGCGTTTCTTAGTTTCAGAAGAAACTTCCTCTTGCCTCTTCTTGGCCTCGTCTACTTCACCCTCGATTTCTACTTCCTCTTGACGTTTCTTAGATTCTTCATCATCGTTAGCCTGTTCTTCATCCTCAGTCTCTTCTTGACGTTTCTTCTTCTTTGCTTCTTCATTTTCTTCATCAGCTTCAACTTCTTCTTGCCTTTTTTTAGCTTCCTCGTCACCTTCAGCCTCTTCCTGAACCTCTTCTTGCCTCATTAGTTTCCTAACTTTCTCTAATAAATCCTCAGCTTCTTCCAAGATTTCCTCCTGAACTCTGCGGGTATCTTCTAAATACTCTCCATTTAATTCTTCGACGTCGCTTACTTCTTCTTGTTTCAACTTCTTGGCTTCTTCAGTTTCGTCATCTTCTGCTTCGATATCCTCCTGTTTGATGCTTTTGAATGCTTTTACGTATTTCCTGATGAAGTCGTCTTGCCATTCTTCACCGGAGCCTTCGACGAGTTCCTGGGTTGGTTCGGCTTCTTCCTCTTGCTCTGGTTCTTCTTCAGGTTCCTGTTCTGGCTCAGGCTCAGGTTCAGGTTCTGGCTCAGGTTCGGGCTCGGGTTCTGGTTCGGGTTCAGGTTCTGGCTCAGCAACTACACAATAGCCTGGCGGGCTGGACCAGTCACATACCTGGAAAACAGTTTTTCAAGGTTCTAGAGGTAGTATAAAATGTTATCATGTTATAATTTTAATACAAAACTTAAAGTAACATAATATCTTATGTTCACAACTAACATGAGATTTGACGTACTTAAATTCACTATTAAATCTCGATGTTTCTAGAAACTACATAATATCCCAGATCATTCATCTTTTGCTCACGAGTTTCACCAAATATTGTGTTTATCAATACTCATCGGCACATGTCAAACAGATAACAAAAATTGACAAACTACTGTAGAGATGTTGTGATAACAGAAAACTCTGAATCGATAACCTTGTACATCATCATCTATCTCATCGATCCATCTTTTCTTCGGCCGTCCTCTCCCTCTCCGTCCATCAACATTCATAGCAATCGTTTCATCCCTCCTTATCACATGTCCATACCAAGACAAACGACTTCCTTACAATTAATAATGGATATCTCTGTAATATTGCCTATAAAAAGGGAGACATTGTATATTTAGAAGATATGATTTCTCTTTAGGTTTAAGTGAAGTTAAGTTTGTTATGTAATTTTCAGCTGGCTACCAGTATTTCACATGGGGCGTCTGGTAAAACGTTATCTCTTGGCAAGACTGGTTTTCAAGCTTTCGGGCCACTTCCTGTAACGACTGTCAAAGATCTAAAAATGGCAGCTGGGACCAACTGCTTAATGTGCTTTCCGAGGCATGGAAATACTGAGCTACTAATTATATAATCAATCAAACCAAATGCAAAGGTACGAATGTACTCTAATATGCTAAAAAAAAAACAAAATACGATTGGTCTCACCTGCTCCTGCTCATTAAACCAGGTCCCGTCAGGGCACTGCATGAGATAGGAGTTGCCGGCATAGCACTGGTAGTATTTGAAGCAGGACTCGATGCTGGCGATCCTCAGGAAGTTCTCCTGGCCACGGCACAGAGTCTCCGGGTTCTGTCTCACGGGGATTGACAGTCCCGAGCAGCTGGCCACGGCAGCCGCGCAACATAAGAGCCAGAGGGCTGCTGGAAGAAGATAGCAATCAGTTTAGAGGTTTTCAAAAATGTTAACTTCGTTTTTCGAAACCGGCGAACGTACATATAGGCTATGTCGACGAAAGAATCGAAAAACCGACACATTGTCATTCTCTATCTGTCATCATGTCGATTCTTCCGTAGACAAAACTCGTTTCTACAGTGGTCATGCTACGCGTGCTGGACCAGCATCGTCTTCAATTGATTTATATTAACCCTCCAAAAAATAACTTTTATTAATCGTGCAGGGTACTCAGCATTTTTTGGAGGGATTAATGAATTCTGAAGCCTTGTACGGACTAAGCGTTCCAATGCACGCGTAGTCGGTTACGCGTACATTTGAACGCTTAGTCAATACCTGCAGTACCCGTACACAAGTACAGCAATATGCGCAACTACCCTGTACGCGTATTCAACATACTTAGATTACGCGTAAATTAGAACGCTTAGTCCGTACAAGGCTAAAGACTAATTATTGTAAAAACTAAATATTAATTAAAACAATAGGGGATAATCCAATTTTTTTTTCTTTGTCCGTCGGGGAGTTTATTGAAAAGTATTGGACGCGTATTTTTTCTTTTTTCACGTGGTCATAAAATTACGGATATATATTGAGTTGAAATGGCGCATGACGTCACATGTAGGTAAGTTTTATACCTACTTGTGACGTAGTAAGCCCCCACTCTCCAACTTTAATGAGTTTTAACTAAGTAAT
Organism: Cerastis leucographa; assembly: GCA_963082945.1. Taxonomy (NCBI): domain Eukaryota; kingdom Metazoa; phylum Arthropoda; class Insecta; order Lepidoptera; family Noctuidae; genus Cerastis; species Cerastis leucographa. The sequence goes on from OY720359.1 coordinate 6,214,533, forward strand.
TTTTTGATATTTCGATAAAAACAAAAAATACGTGTCTAATATTTTTGTATTACCTGTCTGACGGACAAAATAGAATGTCGTTTTCTTTACCCAGTCCGGTCCCCTATTACCTTACACCATAAATGTTTTTTTTTTTTATTTCACTTAAAACCCATGAAAAGATAGAGATAAGAGACTGATTTTACCTTATAAGAGTGTAATAACAGATTCAATAGGTTTGTCAGTTATTATTCAAGGTTTTTTTTTTTTTTTCTATTATAATTTGGAATTAGCCTTATGTGACTCGCTTCACAATTGTAGCGAATTCACAAAGCTGTTATAACTGGTACTGCTTAATTTAAGTCCAAAATTTTGCAAGTTTAAAAAAAAACCTAGAAGACCAATGCCACAAATTTTGTATTATAAAATACTATAAAACAATACACAAATAAATAAAATTAAAATTCAGAGTCCGAGCCACCACAGGGAATGAGTGGTGTTAAGGGGTCTGAAAGGAACAGCTGACTTCAGTCGACCATTTAAATTTGGCAAACGATGCACCAAACCACATGTATATCCTCAACTGTGATTCATGATTAGAGTACCATATAATTTAAAAAATAATTAAAATAACTTAGTTTTTTACACAAACACGGGTTCCGATAATATTTTTATTTAATATGTGCCTACAGCTACTTTACTTAAAGCTATTTTATGGAAATAAATAAACTTATTATTATTATTATTATTATTATTATTATTATTTAAAAAGTGCCTACTGTTTTAAATAAGTATCAATACATAAAAGGAAATATTTAGTCAATGAGCTTGAAATGTACTTGTTTCGAACTTACGTAACATGTCAAAGTTCAAAAATCTTATTTTTGTAAAATATTTACTGATACTAAATAATTTGTAATCTAATAAATTTACCCCCAAACCCCAGTTTTACATAACCTAGATCAAATTCACATAAACAGAATTTATTAAAATCAAACTTACTGTTCATTTTGATCGCACTGTCTTGCTACTGTTGCGATCCGTTACAAAAGTAAGATAAACTGACTAAAGCCTTCAATTTTATCGAGAGCATATCAGCGGCTGTGATAACGTCTGCCGATACTGTGAGATATCGTCGAGAGATATCGTCCATCAAAGTGTTATCCACGGTAAAACCGGGATACTGTTGCGACGACTGACGACTAAATAAACGCTGTCTATGGAAATGGTGAAACAATGAAATAATATCTAAGTAGAGCTTCTTTTTTTTTCGAACAATGAGAAACCTTTCTAATACTAAACTTAACACTCAGGATTTACTAAGCATACAAAAAATAAACAAAAGCCGTACTGCCGATTTGGAGACGCGGTACATGGCTTATCCGGTGGGCATGGAACGCTGAGCTTGCAAACGATATCTAGTTGCTAGAATGGAGCCATATATCATCATAATTCTCCTGTCCATTTCCCAATCTATTTCGGGTCGGTGCAGTATGTCTTCTTCCATACTTCTATATTACTTGTCAACTCAGCAGACACCTTTTTTTCTAGCCTCAGCTTGATGTAGTGCAAAAGGGGTGAGGTGTATCCATAACTAGCTTTTTAATGACAACTGTGGTCTTATTAAGCACAAGTCGACCTCTCTCGTCTGGCCCTCGTTCAATCCATGGTCAGGAGCGAGAGGGAATGGGTAGCTGTCACCTCGGTCTGCGAAGCAGTCATGTTAGCGAAGGAGGTGGCGGAACGTGAGAGGAAGAGAGCCTCACGTCCCAGCCAGCGCGAGACTCCCAGGGCGTCGAGAGCCACCTAGTGCCCCCCGGCCTCTGTAGGCACGGGCCTGTGGGCGGCGAGTAATGGACTAGCTCACCGTCCGTCCGTTTTATGACGACAGCCGGTGTCGACGGCACGTTATCCACGCGCGCCTTAAAGAGATGTCAGCAAACCAGAAGGGGTCCGAGAGGGCCGATGTCTGCCAGGGCTGCCGGACTGTTCAAAAGAGATAACGTGGCCCTGGAACACAAAGGGCTAAGAAAGAACATAGATGGGTTTTAGTCAGTACAAGTCTGATACTCCCTCCGCTCCGCCCAGAGCGGGGGCGGTCATTTGATGATTTTCCGCCAAAAAAAAAGCAAGAATGATGGCATCATACCACCAACTTCGAAACGTCGGGCTCCTACCATGGAATTACTTATAGAGAAAAACCCAATTACAATATGTCCAACCCGCAGGACGCTAGCAACTACAACTATAAAACCAACGACCCACCAATCTCGATACAGCAAGTTAGCAATCAATTTTAAAACGCAGAGAAACCACGTACGTACACATTTTTCCATAACAAAAAGTCTACAAGAAAATAGTTCTACTATGTTGATGTTGGTTAACCAATATTTTTCTCTACCAACATGCGAGGAAACTCTAATAAACTCCATATTATCTTTTCATTTTCTTGTTTCGCCCCATCAGCGCCTTTGAACCGTGAACTGTATTATTTTGTAAACTTACGAGGAACACTGAATATTTATGAGGTATGTACTCGCACCCGCAGTTATTATTATTTAGAAAGTGTTTTCAAACACTTTTCTAGTGACCGGAAAAAAAGAGTTTTTATACAGTTTATAATATCATAACTAGGATTTTGTTTTAAAATTGTGAATTGTTAGTTTTTGATGATCTTATAGGGCGACGATAACGTCACCCTATGAGATCGCTCAGCGATAAAGCCCTCTGAATAAAGAAAAATAAAATCGTTAGAAAACTATTTCATTTTATAATATAAGCTGAGTTTTTAAATATTTCAGACTAATATGAAAGAATTTACGTCCGTATTGTAATCTGATCGAATCGCAACAGTGAAACGCCACTCTTAGAAATTGGTTCGTCAACATTATCTGAAATCTAGCCGAGTGTAAGATGTGTGATGGCCACATGACCTTAACACATTGTCACGCGAATGCAAACACGAACATTTGAAGGCAATTTGCCTCTGTTTCTTTGAATTGGACTGAAGATTGACGATGATCAGTAGTCACGAGGAAAAGAATGAATAGCTTATAGTTTTGTTTCAAGGGTTATCAAAACTAAATTACATTTGAATGGGCATGGAGCCGAACTGAGCATATTTCCAAATCCAAAGAGGTAAGCGGTAATAGCTTACTCGATGAAACGTAAGACACTCAGGCAAAATATTTGCAATTTTTCCTTTCGGAAACCACTCATCATCATTAGCCTATAATGTTCCCACTGCTGGGACACAGGCCTCCTCTCTATGAGAGAGAGTGGGCTGTAATCCACCACGGGCCCAGTGCGGGTTGGTAGATGTCACATGTCTTCGAATTTTTAGTTCTAGGACATGCCGGTTTTTGAGAGCAGCGGAAACCACTGCTCGGTCTGTATTTGTACCTGGTTGCACCAAACTCGCCCCTAATACATGGGCCTTATCATAACTTGCAAAATGTAAGTACTAATAGATAGGTACACCTCTGCAAATGGTTAAGTATGAAGTATCCTATCCTGATAGGCATTCTATTAATTGAGCAATATTTGTATATCTACTTGTAACCACTTTCTCGAAAACGGATCTAACGTTTTCGATGAAAGTCGTAATATCAGTGTTTACGGCGGAAAAAATCAATCTAGTTAGATCTCATATTTGGGAAAATTCGTCTTCTATATTATCACCCAAGAAGTGCTCAGTCAGCCTTTTTTTACGGTTGGTAAATTATCAAATGTCATCTCCCGCTCTGGGCGGAGCGGGAGGGAGTGTCAGACTTGTACTGACTAAAACCCATCCATGTTCCTTCTTTGTCCTTTGTGTTCCAGGGCCACGGTATCTCTTTCGAACAGTCCCGCAGCCCTGGCAGGCATCGGCCCTCTCGGACCCCTTATGGTTTGCTGACATCTCCTTGAGGCGCGCGTGGAACACGTACGCGCCGTCGACACGGCCTGTCGTCATGACATTGAGATGGACGGACGGTGAGCTCAGTTGCCTTGGTTACCAATTTGAGGAACCAACCGACCATCCTTTTATCACCTTCTTTAAACATAAGTTGGACGAATCTAAATAAACCTTTTTATTTTTCAAGTTATCATAAAGTGTATATCATAGATACCTAAGCCTAAGAGGTAGGTTGAGTACGTATGACCCAAGAGGCCTTTCCATTGAAAGGCCGAATAAACTATTGTTGGCAAATCATCTTAGATAACTCTTTTATCGTATGTACTTATATCGTTATTTTCTACGTCATGGAAATTTTGCAAATTGTGGCCTAGTATTTAAAAAAATAGCGCTAATGTAACCTGGCTTTGTCCAGTCTTGTATCCCTGTAAGTATAGTACGATACGTATGTTACTTGTTTCATGAAAGAAAGGCTTAGTTAAGGCTTATTTATACTAAACAATCTGAAAATCACGTAAATCAGACCAGTAGTTATAATCAGTCAGTCAGTTGCCGGAAATCTGATAACCAGTCACACCAAGGGGTATCGTATTACCCAGTTCTCTTCTAACCGGGTTGTGGAGGTCAGATAGGCAGTCGCTCCATGTAAAATACTGGTATTCAGCTGCATCCGGTTAGACTGGAAAACGATCCCAACATAGTTGCGAACATGCTAGACAGATGATGATAGTTCTCCAGTTAAAGTATCTATGAAGAGACTTTGCTTTTCCAATAACATCTAACAAACCGTGTTCCGGATGAGGTTTCCCATGTGAACGAATTAAACTTCCATTCTTCAAAATTTCACTCCATAATTAATATGAATGTTCAAAGTCTCCTTTAGCTCGTTTTTGACTATTGTATCTAATTCTTGAGCAAAATTTCATGCCCAACTGTTGAGACTACTTTTATTAACCTACACCAAAACAGAATACTACACATGCATATATAGGTTATCTGTGGTCAAGAAAAGATTTCAGAGAGAACCGTTTCAGGTGGCATGCTCGACAATCGTAGCCGTTTTGTTCACAATTTATATGGCAGACACGTCGCCTCTGCAAGGCGAAATCGTATCCATTTTCATGTTTGAAAATAATAGTCAAAACGACGCAATAGTGTGATATGTGAAGTCAAGATTGAACAAGACATTGCTCCCTTGTCTACCACTGCATATATCACTCTTGTCCGTATATTCAAATTACAAGCGTCATTATTTATTTATTAATATATTACACTGGAACGCAACAATTTACACCAATGAAGCACAAGAGAGAGAACGGGTGGCAGCGGGGTTTTTTCTGACTTTACCTGTAGTTTAGTAGGCACCCACACACGCGAGAGAAGCCGGGGATAACTATGCCATTCAGTTTTGATACAGTTCTAGAGGCTCTTCATTAACCAAGATAACAATTCAACTAATAATTGAGAAAGACCAAGTAATGAGACTAATGGGCAGTAGAAAACTTTGCTCAATTTCAACCTAAGTTTAATCCATTAAGTTATAATAAATAGGTTCTGGATAAACGCAGTTTATAGGTTAGGTCAATACTAAACTGAATCTTTATTTGGATTCGGTTATTTAAGTAAAAATATAAATAAATATAAATCTACTTCGATTTACTTGAAAGAAATACTCATCTCGACAGGCGTCCAGTTTATCAAAGATTTCTGTAGTCACAAAGCTCCGTCTGGAAGCCATTAATTTATGAGATAATGTCTGGCAATAATGCTCCAGAGACGGAACCCGAGTCATCTTATGTTCACGTCAAATAAAATGTCAATACGAAAAGTGATACACCCACAAGCTTGATTCTAGACACTAAACTGTTTTTAGCCGACTTCTAAAAGGAGAAGTTTCTCAATTCCATTGGTATTTTTTTATGGATGTACACCGTTTACACTGAGGTTTAAGATCCGATTTGCGTGATTTTTCTTTAGTTTGATGCGGAATAGTTGCCATTTGATCCCATAAAAATTTAATACAGTTTGGCCTAGTAGTTTTCATTTTATGAACATTATATTTACTTATTTATGTAAATTTTTCACGTTTGTACACATATTTCTCCGTGATTACTGGACTTCATTACTTTGGTAGAGAAAGCTTGCCCGGTGGGCCCATATGAATTTAATTATCTTTGCTTAGGTACTTTTTGTGTTGTCCTCTTTATTATGCATTTTGTCCTTTGTTGTATGTATGGACGATGTGCTGGTGTCCAGTTACAATGTAAAAGTGATACTTGACTAGGATTTATGTGAAAAACCACAAGTAAAAAAATGAAAGATAAAAAGGTTTTTTAGAAATTCGGTTATATTTTTTGTAAAAAAGTTTGTATCTCTCATCGACTACGTTACTTACTTTTGATCTCAATACTTAGAAAACAGCTATTAATCAAATGGATTTTCTTAAAACACACGTAGCTGACGAAACCAGTCTTACCAAGGGGAATCGTATTACCCAGTACTAACTGGGTTGTGGAGGTCAGAAAGGCAGTCACTCCATATAAAATACTGGTATTCAGCTGCATCCGGTAAGACTGGAAGCTGATCCCAATAAAGTTGGGAAAAGGTTAGGCAGATGATGACTCGTAGCTGCCGAAAAATATTTTAGACAGGTTTATAAATAACTTGTAAAATGTGGAATATCCTATTAATATTGCTGGCACTTAGCAAAATCTCAAAATAAAATACATTTATTTCGAGCAATTAAAACTCATATGTGGAGTACACAGAAATACAAACAACACACACAGGATACTAAATTAATAGCAGAAGAAAATAAAACTAAAATAAAAAAAACACTTAACATCTAACCGGCCCTGCTGACGGCAGCATGCCTATCACAGCAGTGCCGTATGTATAGGCAGTCCATCCGGTCCGCGATCATCGCCAGGACAGCATTGGTGCTGCCCCACACCCTACGGACCAGCGACGCGCTCCGCTTGCAAATGGTCGCGTAAAAGCAATCGGTGCGCGCCTCAGCGTTCGCTGAGGCGCTGCAGAAGCGAGGGAGGCAGCCCCAATACAGCCCTGAGCGCGTTGTTGAACTGGACGCGGAGGGCCCCGAATGATGCACGCGTGTACCTCGCCCACAGGCTGCACGTGTAAAGGGACGTGCAGTACGCCCTGAAGAGCGTTATCTTCACCTCCCTTGAACAGCGAGCAAACCTACGTGAGAGCATGTTCGCCCGCACCGACAACGCCCTCCGTTCCCGCTCCATGTCAGCAGAAAGCAGAAAGAGCCCTAAACTCGTAAATATTCGAATACCTTTGGCCTGAGCAGTTATTTAGGAAACGATGTAAGTTTTTACATAATATGTTTTATTTACATAAGGTTTGTATCAGTAAAGAATTTATTTAACGGATCCGTCGTTCGTCAATGATAAATAATGATTGGTGAATCAACCAACCGATGCTTATCAATAAGACAGATACCCAAGGCCACGTTCATGTTTCGTTCTTGAGTCAAAGAAAAACTAAGCAGTGATAACCTAAGTGGTGTGACCTTCGGACTGCCAAGGCATAGGTCTCTGGTTCAAAATCAAAATCGCACTTCTGATTTTGGATGCATGTGCGTATTGTATTATTATCACTTGCTTCTGTGAAGGAAAACAACGTGAGGAAACCAGCATGCCTGAGAGATATTTCTAAAACTCTGACACTAACCTAACCACACGACAAAGAAAGAAGAAGAATAGAAAAACTAGCCTGCATCTGCTTATTAATTCCATGAACGAATAAACAGTGAACGGTCATCGGTGACAGTGCAGTACTGTCACAGGTGACCTCATACTGCCGGTAGAACCCATTTCAAGTAGCTGAATTTTAACTCGAACATGACATTCATTCCATTTTAATTCACTTACTGGATTTGTACCCGGATGATAGAAAAAAGTTTTTTTTTTTAGATACCTTGCCTCACATTAGAAATTTCTCCTGTATCGTGGGTTCGTTTACAAACATCTTAAGTTACATACAAAAACAGCCAGATCCGGAACAACTATCTTTAGGTCATACAAATATTTGTTCCGTGCGGGGATCGAGCCCGTGACACGCAGCGCACCAGTCGATCAATCAGCCACTGCCCCAAACGCAAGCTAGCCACCTATTGCATGGTTCTTAAACGTAACTGGCGAAAGGTGGGTGTACTAATTAGGTACACCTCTGCCTAACCCTTCGGGGATTACAGGCGTGATGTTATATTATGTATGTTATATTTTTGCTGCACCCTGTGATCATACTCGTATTTGGAGGTAGAATTGGGTAATGGTTGGCTGGTGTTATTGTAAGAATATAAGGTGTAAAAACCGATCCGAAATAAATTTAAAAGCATGTTTGGAAAAAAAAAATTGTACCCTGAGAGCTTAACTGGGATATTTAGGGCGGGTTTTAATTTGTTACTAAATCATAACGATTTGTCACAAATCACTTGGGACAATACAACGTTCCAATTTGTCCCAAGTGACAAATTCGTATGTTATTGCAGACCCAATATTTTTCCGTTCTAGCATTTGTGCCCTACCACTTTGAAAACCTTAACACAGTCCAACATACCTTCAACCTAGGCAAAACAACCTGTACTTCGAAAATAGTACACACAATTTCCCACCCCCCGTAAAGGGGGCAAGTAAATGTCTGTGTATGTTCCGCTACTTCCGTAGTCGAAGTCTTTGAGTCAGGAGACAGGTCGATAAACGAATCAGCGATAAAGCCTTGTGCGACAAAACTGTACGGTGACTCACCATAGTTTGAATGCACGCAAGTGCGATAAATTGAACCTCGACATCACGCTAGTGCGACAAACTGAAACTCGACGTCACGCTAGTTCTACAAAATGAAGCTCGACATCACGCTAGTGCGACAAACTGAAGCTCGACGTCACACTAGTTTGACAAACTGAAGCTCGACATCACGCTAGTGCGACAAACTGAAACTCGACGTCACGCTAGTTGGACAAACTGAACCTCGACATCACGCTAGTGCGACAAACTGAAACTCGACATCACGCTAGTGCGACAAACTGAAACTCGACATCACGCTAGTGCGACAAACTGAAACTCGACGTCACGCTAGTTCGACAAACTGAAGCTCGACATCACGCTAGTGTGACAAACTGAAGGTCGACGTCACGCTAGTGTGAGAAACTGAAGCGCGACATCATGCTTGTGCGAAAATGCTTTGTTGAAGTCTTGTAAAGAGCCCTTTTACATAGTGTGTAGACAGCAGTATAGCCTAAGCGTTGTCGCACTCGGGTAGGGTGTCGAACAACTGTCGCAGTACAGTTTAATTGCACAAGCGTTAATCACACATCCGTTTGTCAACCTCACTTAATGCACTCAAAGTCTTTACGCTAATTACTATAACCCAGGACCAATTCTTAGAATCCCACCACGTGTCGCCCACGCCGAGCAAGTTTTATTTACTGCGTCAAGAATAGATGATTCCAAGTAAAATGCCTTTGAAGGCAAACGAGCCGGAAGCCCAGACCTTTTCGATTTAATTCAGGAATTCATACAAGTCGTGAACTTGAGATTTTCAAGTTTTAATTTCTGTTTGACTGAATTTTGCGTATTTCTAGACGTAACTGTAATTAATTGGGCTCATTATTGAACGCGTTCCTGATTTATAAACTAACTTTTCCAGGATTTAGACTTATTAGACTTGTGCCGTATTTTACCTAAATTGGATTTGATGAGTTGGAATCTCAACTTTCGCTGTTGAGCCAAGCGCTGAAAATCCAGCAGCATCTTTTTAGGTGTTGCTGGTTATGCTAGCAATGGCTTAGGTATATTAGTGGCAGCAGCATTGATGGCAGTTCAAAGTCAAAGAAATGTATTTTCTAGAGCAATAAATTATATCGGTATTTCTAAATAGCCACGTAGATGGTAACTACTCATAAAATAACTAGTATTAATTTTTCAATTAAAAGAAAAAACCAGTAACTCAAATAAAAGAAAACTTAAACTTGTTCGTTAAGAAAATAATTTGCGCCTCGTTTAAAACAATTCTTGAGTGATTGCGCAGTTGTACAAGAGTTCAACCCCTAACTGCTTTTCTATGTCCTCTTTAGAAGCACAGAAAGTAGAGCATCTATTTTTATAAATTAGCCACAAACATTACTCGCGACGTTGCTTAGCTGATTTCTCTAAAGCCTTTTTCTTGCTATAAATTCGTGAAATTACTTTTCCTGTCCATGCTTCAACTAAGCCTAGGTCCGAGCAGGAAATATTAGGTAAATATAATATTTTTGCTCGGAGTGGATTCCAAACTAAAAAGCATCGACTGAGGAAAAGCTGTCCATCATCGTCTGCCTAGCTTTTTCCCAAACTATCTTAGGGTCGGCTTCCAGTCTAACCGGATGAAGCGACTGCCTATGTGACCTCCACAACCCAGTAACTGGGTAATGTACGATATCCCTTGGTAAGACTGGATGTCAGACTTTTTGGCTTCTGACTATACTCGTAACGACTGTCAAAGATCTACAAATGACAGCCGGGACCAACGGCTTAACGTGCTTTCCGAGGCACGGAGGAAACTCAGTATGTAATTATGGTCACCCATCCACGGACCAACCTCGGCAAGCACGGCTTAACCTTAAAGATCGACCCGGGCGGCTGTTATTATTTAGCCACGAGGAAAAGCTCTCCTTCATAACTTAATCAAAGTTCCTTCAGAAATTACACAGACATTTTAAAACTTACTTCAACATTACTGAGAAATTTTAGTTAAGTTCGTAAAATAAACATTGTGAGTGGAGTCCCTCCGCGCGGAAGAAGTGAAACTTCGTAATACTACACGCATGCGTTCGAGTGTCACGCATTCACTCTCGTTATTTTATTGTGCTTCTAAATAATATTTTATTGTTTTCACACTTTTTTACATAAGTTTATCGAGGTTATTCTACTCATGGAAATTGAGCGAAGGCTGGTCACACCGAAGAGTCGAATTCATTACTGTTTGCAAGCCATCTTGCGTACCTAGTAGAACTACTAGAGTCACAAATCTTGTAATAGCGCCATCTCTGAGTGGGTAATAGAAAATATTCCCCCTCCATTAGAACGTTAAACTTGTTGGAAGTCGCATAAGAAGTTTCACTTCAAAAACAAACTACAAAAGAAAAGCAAATCGAAAATTATATGAAAACTACGTCCTCGGCCAATCGGGTTTGTTATTTATTCTAGTACTCTAGGTTCCATGTGAAACTTTAATCGTTAAATTCTTTCATTATAATTTTGCGATTTATTACAAGATATTTTGTACTTGTTTTTGTTTCGATAGCCTTTTGTTTTCTTATATGGTCTGTAATGCACGTTGTTGAGTAATGTGTGTGATTCTTTTGTTGTTTATAGGGCTTTTGTTTTTTTTCTAGCACCTTGGTTTAGGGATGGTAAGCGCGACTATTGAGGTCTTGGGCTCGGTCGTGAAGCCAGACAAAGTAAATAAAATAAAAAAAACAATAACATGATGCTTTAATAGACATGATTTGGAGATCACCTTTTAGGCAAGGAGATGCTTGCGTTAGGTGAATCCGCTCTTCAACTTAACATTAAACAACGTTATCAGGATCTTAATTTATGAATTCTTTCAATATAAACTTGTAAAGAATGTACGAATGGTATGTTTTTTTTTTAATATAAAGTCTTCACAACATGCCTTGGTCTATTTAGATTGTAATTTAACAAAGGTACAACGTCGTTACATTTCCAAAATTATTCTCGTAAATTGTTTTCTAAACTCACAAGTTACTAGAACTAACCGGTTGTGACACTTGGGACTTTGTACTGAAAGAAATATTAAGTAGTTACTTAGATACCTTTTGAAATTCGTGGAAAAAATATTCCTCAAACTAATGAAGAATATATTTTTTTTGAAATTGAGAAGATATCTTTTTCCGGGGAGAGAGTAATAAGAAATACAATTCTGACTAAATCCATGCTTCTAGTATTTCGTTTCCTGTTTGATGTTCATATTGTTCATTGGTAAATAATAACAGCCCTAATATGTTTAAGGTTAAGCCGTGTTTGTCGAGGTTGGTCCGTGGATGGGTGACCATAATTACTTACCGAGTTTCTTCCGTGCCTTGGAAAGCACGTTAAGCCGTTGGTCCCGGCTGTCAGTTGTACATCTTTGACAGTAGTTACGAGTAGTCAGAAGCCAAAAGTCTGACATCCAGTCTTACCAAGGCGTATCGTATTATTCAGTTACTGGGTTGTGGAGGTCAGACAGGCAGTCGCTTCATGTAAAATACTGGTAGGTAGGTACTCAGCTGCATCCGGTTAGACTGGAAGCCGACCCCACCATGGTTTGGGAAAAGGCTAGGCAGATGATAAGATGATGATGTTTGATGTTTCAGTTTGCTTTCCGGTTAAATGTAAACATACTAACATTCTACAGTTTTACCTTCTAACTCAAATAATATTGAAATTCTGGCTTGTACCATTAAATCCCGATAAAGTTAACATATCTCACAGCTTTAAAATATTTTTATTTTTTCACTGATTAACAGGATATACTTGCTTGTTACACAATCCAAATGCCATTAATTTCTACAATTAAACAAAAATATTCATTGCGTTATTTTTCAAACACGTCTGTTTTTCTGGTCCGTGGCTTAGGCCCCCAGTGGTCGAGGCATCTGTAGCCGACGGTCCCGATTCGATTATTAAAATATTTTTAATTTTTCACTGACTAACAGGATACTTGCTTGTTATAAAATCCAAATGCAATTCTATAATTCAACAAAAATATTCATTGCGTTATTTTTCAAAAAAGTCTGTATTTCAGGTCCGTGGCTTAAGCCCCTAGTGGTCGAGGCACCTGTGGCCGACGCCCCCGATTCGATTAATTCTGTGTGTGATGTTCAGATTCAATAAACAATTGAATCTGAATTACCTTAACACAGTTCACACAAAATCGAATCTTGGATTGTTCAGGTGAGGGAGTGAGCACAGTTACATTATTAGGCAGATGGTAAATTACCGAACAAACCGAAATTTACGTAATATTATAACGATCTAGGAACCAGTTCCGTACGATATACGCCATCTTTACTGTTTGAATCGAACGGAACACAATGTAGTTGATCTTATGCAACTAACATCTAAGCAAACTTCCTAGACAGTCAGAATATATGATCCTCTCACCCCACGCCAGGCTTGAGATGAGTTTGGAATAATACCATTATGTAGATATCTTAGTTTAGAAGGTTAAGAGAAAGCCTCCATAAAATGAACATGCACGCACACATATGTGTAGATACGATTCATGTACGGCAATTTTGCCACTCTGCAGTAGGCTACAAATGACAATACAGGAAAATCTATAAAAATAAATAAAATTGCAGTGACTGTTTGTAATTTTAAAATAACAGATTTTTACTGAATGCATATGAAAGTACGGTCCTTAAAACAAAAAAAAACTATTTTTTTATTTTTTGTTTGGTTCGGCTAACATACAAAACGGCTGGACCGATTTTGACGGTTGTCATAAGGAGTAACTTAGGCTACTTTTATTTTAGAAAAAGTTTCAGGGTTTCGCGCAAAAACAATAACACTCTTGAAATTGTTAACAAAATTCGATGCGATATAATACTTTTTGGCCTCGTACTGCACCAATGTAGTTTAATGTTTACATAAAGGGAGTAAAACACCTCTCAACGAAGCCGAAAGGTACTGGTCCTCCCTGTCATTGCGATCATTTTTTTGTTCTACACCATACCTGGGAACCTTTTAGTTACGGAGATATTAGGGGACAAAGTTCCGACTTTTTGACAAGTATTTTTTTAAATACAAGTTTTTAATGTAAGATTTTTACTTTAAACACCTCCACGACCCCCGTACTATTCAATCCGTCCATCAGCACAATGTTTTGAGTGCGTTACATTGAGTTCTACCACAAAACATGATTTTACACCCCCCAAAAAAAGTCGTTTCCCAGCAATAATTTTTGCGTAAAGTTACTTAGTTTCATGTACAGAATGCTTGGTTGACGGCTTCGTGATGAGGTGATTTACACGGTGTATACTTAATTTTGTTTTATTTTTATCTTAATCAAATTTTGTTCTGTCCTGCCATGCTATTCCCTAAGAGACAGTTTCTTGGCTGTGCTCGTCGACGAACTCGTCAGCGAGACAGCCTCGAGATCGACCGATCGTGCAGCGCTGATGCAAACGGTATTCTCTAGCGCGGTTATGGTCGTCGACGAACTCTAGGCCTGACATCTCCCGTCACCATTTCAACGACGAATTAGGGCTTGAAACAAATTCTTTAAATTATAATCAATAAATCTCGACTGAGAGTTTTATGGGCTTAAAATGTATAATGTAGGTCTAGTTTTAAGTATTTTAAGGAATTGAGTGAAACTACTAACGATTTTCATAATTACAAGAGGTTAAATAATGCATTTTTATTATTACATCAATGGCTGAATGAAAATAAAATTCCTTTGCCTATTTCGTAACCAAGCAACGGGCTGTAACAGCCCGGCTGTCCTGTCACATACACAAACACAATACTCGCAGTCAATTCACAATTTTTTTTGTCTGTTGTTTTTATCTATTTTAATCGCCATTGAACAACCACTTGTGGCGAATGAACTACTGGCGTTCTTGTAGCAGAAGTTGGATGTTATGGACAAGGTGTCCGCAGTCCAAATCTGCACTACGAACTTCAGTGAACACGACATTGCTGCTGCGAAACTGCTGCTGTACCGGTCGATCATGAAAAGTGACCAGATGGTGTCCCGCCGGCGTGATAGGACTAAGAACAGCAGAGGACATATCACGCTGCTAAAAGTGACTGAACCTGACGACGTGCCGACGTTCGTGGCGAAGGACCTGCACAAGCTCACTCCCGCCACATTCGACCACGTCGATGTAACTAGCCTGTTGCAGGTCATCGTTATTCTTAAGGCATGTCTAGTGGATGTGCAGAAGAAGTTAGATGCATCCCAAAGTCACCGATTCGGGCTGATGATGGTTTCGTGACGGTGTTGCGGAGGAAACGCCGTCAACGATCCAACAAGAACCGCTGCGGCAAGGCTCCTTCGGAGCCCAACGTGGCTATTAGTGCCGCGAAGCCGAACACTCCGGTGTACATCTCCCGCCTACACTACAGCACTACGGCGGAGGACATAGTAGAGTACGTGCGCCAGAAGACCAAGTACGTAGTGAGAGTGCAGCTGCTTGAGTCGCACCGCAACGTCAACTTTGAAGCGTTCGTGGTGCGAATACCCACTTGTTATCTTCTTCTGACTTTTGGCCGCAGGGAGTGGTGTTCCGTTGCTTAAGCGGGCAAGTGCCACATGAACGCACAGTGAAGTAGTGTGCAAGTGTTACTAACATGTTTTGTTTCAAGGTTTTATTTACTAACACAAATTGTATTATATCGTATGTATGTTAGACTGTAAGGTATATATCTATGGGCCAAAGATGCCTAAAAATAAATAAATGCTATGTTATTCTGTCTTTTATTCTAATATATTTAAAAGTTTAAAAACATCTATGTACTTGCAAAGCTGTGTCTATGTGAAATGTAAGTATTATATATTTACTTCACTGCTGCCTCATGACACAATATTATTGTTGTCAATGAAATATTTAGGTATTTATTTTATAACAATATGTTTATATTAATTAGATCCTCAGAAAGAAAGCCTGTAAATGTGAATAAAATCTCTTTCCCGGGATAGTGTATTTAGCTTTCGTAATTCTCTCGCCTGTCGTGCTTTTTTTAAATTATCACTTTTCTTAGCTTCTTCTAATAAATTTATCTTTATAATTAACTGAGCAGCAATTTTTAATATTATTTAGATATTAATTCAAGAATATACGCGCTAAAATAGTAGCTTTTGGATTTGACAGACAAAATCGTGGCTGTGAGTGAGGCTGTCTGCGAGTTCGACGCTGTTTTTCCTTACGGAATACCAAAATGTATGAAGAACTGTCAACTTGCTCGACGTTGAGTAGTTCTAACTCACGGCCGTCACAGCTTATAGCGCTAGTGTCGCTATTTGCAGCTTAGCGAATACCAAACTTTAGTTTCGTCGCTGGCACAGCGCTGCGCTCAAGGCTGTATCCTTAGAGAATAGCACCACATTCGAGACAAATAAATACTTTTTCTTTCTTTATTTATAACAATTTCACACGGACAAAGGTCACGGGCAACAGCTAGTTGGATATAGATTGCAATGCTGTTTAATTTAAGTGCAATGACGTAATAAAGATCGCTTGGGTGGGATGGTGGATGATGGTGATTTAGTCAGTGGTATTTATCGGAGAGAGGACTGAAGTCTAAATGTGTGTAAGAAAACCCTTATCAAAGCCGAAGGGCATTAGTTCTCCATATCATCGCGATCATCTTTTTGTTCTAGACTTTAACTGGCAACGTTCTAGTTACAGAGATCTTGAACTGACCTTCTGGATCTATACTACTTCATGAACACTGTCGGATTTCAGTGAGGAGATCAGAAGTCTGACAATTCACACACACGTATAACTAATGATTTTTAATGTAATATTAATGGTAAAGTAGTGTTTGATTAATTATTTCATTGCGAAGTATTTCTTGTTAGTACCTAAATGTTGTACCTCTATGCGTGGGTGCAGCCGTATTATACTCTGTAAGTATTTTGTGATGGATTTGTTTTTATAAAAGGTGTAAATCACCTCATCACGAAGCCGTCAACCAAGCATTCTGTACATGAAACTAAGTAACTTTACGCAAATATTATTGCTGGGAAACGACTTTTTTTTGGGGGTGTAAAATCATGTTTTGAAGTAGAACTCAATGTAATGCACTCAAAACATTGTGCTGATGGACGGATTGAATAGTACGGGGGTCGTGGAGGTGTTTAAACTAAAAATCTTACATCAAAAAGTTGGAACTTTGACCCCTAATATCTCCGTAACTAGTAGGTTCTCAGGTATGGTGTAAAACAAAAAAATGATCGCAATGACAGGGAGAACCAGTACCTTTCGGCTTCGTTAAGAGGTGTGTTACACCCTTTATACATAGGTATGTCGTACAATTATACAAGGTGTTGCTTTGCATCCTCATCAAAATTTAGGAGGTTGTCACGAAAGACATTAATAATGAATTAAAATTACCATACCTAGTTAAATATTAATAAACGCTGTTTTTTTTTGGTTGTTTAAGTTTGTCAGTATTTTCAGAATAACCCCCTTAACATGGTTTAGGAAATAAGAAATTATTGAATAAACGTTTGAGATTGTTTGTATTTGTAGAAGCGCGGTTATAGGGCGAAAATCAGACGGCCCTCGTTGAAAACAAGGGTGGTTAACTTACAGATTTCCGTAAATAAGAAAAAAAAATAGCTACCCATTTTATTATTGATTCATCAGCATATTTACCTCCTTGAATTTGACGAGGATGCAAAACAAAACCTTGTATATGTCCACAATTATAGGATTGGCATAATTATTTAGTGCTCGATGTTCGTGTTCGTCATGTTGTTATTTTATCAATCAATGTGCACGACCGACACTGCAGACGCTGTTTCGGACCACGAGAACACGCTAGTTACGGACTGAAAGCTTTATCGCTTTGTCCTGATGAACTGTTGAAAGTTGCTACGCTTTGCGGTGAGGTTAAGCTGAATCATGTATTGACCAATGAGTATTGCAGAAAGCTTCGACGCTTTGCGATTTCATCCAAGCAATGCCTTCTAACTAATGCTGAAAACTTTAACGCTTTGCTTTGAGTTCGATTTACTTATTACAAGGTTGAAAGCCGTTTGAAACGCTTTGCCATTTTATTATAGAAAAAAGACTTTAAGGTTAAGCCGTGCTTGCCGAGGTTGGTCCGTGTACGGGTGACCATAATTACATACCGAGTTTCCTCCGCGCCTCGGAAAGCACGTTAAGCCGTTGGTCTCGGCTGTCATTTGTAGATCTTTGACAGTCGTTACGAGTAGTCAGAAGCCAAAAGTCTGACATCCAGTCTTACCAAGGGGTTTCGTATTACCCAGCTAATGGGTTGTGGAGGTCAGATAGGCAGTCGCCTCATGTAAAATACTGGTACTCAGCTGCATGCGGTAGACTGGAAACCGACCCCACGATAGTATGGGAAAATGCTAGGCAGTAATATAACTTGTGCTGATACGAACGGAGAAATTTCACCATGCTGTACAATTTAAAATTAATTTGCAAATCAAACTGTTCCTTGAGTAGGTACTAGAACATGATTTAAAGTTCCAAGTCACCTTTAAGTACAAGATGTATTTTACCAAGTTTGTAAGAAAGCACTCCTCACTCCCCTTTTCACCGTCGTTTACTTCATAACGGTAGAAAGGTGCCTACCTACACTTTCAAAATTATTTCAAATCCTATAAATTTTACTTGAGAACTGTTCGTTTGTTAATTTTGCGTCCCAAGTCTAACGTACCGTTCTTCATTCTTATTTTAACTTTCCTAACAAAAACACTTCCATACTCAAGATTTATTAAAGCAAAAAAAAAGTTTTATGAAACGGTTTATATAATATTGAATAGTATGTTTGCAGCCCACCGTACTAGGAAGATGGGATGTCGCAAGGGTGTCGACGCAAATTGCATGTCACACCAAAGGCCTACCCAACTTCCATGGCATTATGGTCATACCATCTAGTCTCTTCCCATCGACGCGTGCCACGCACGCCATTGGGTTCTAAGACAGCTTTCATCCCGGCGGCGGTGACAAGGCACGACGAATGCAAATGCGAAGCATACACATATTCTACATTGACATCATCATCTGCCTAACCATTTCCCAAACTATCTTGAGCTCGGCTTCCAGTCTAATCGGATGCAGCTGAGTACCAGTATTTTAAATGAAGCGACTGCCTATCTGACCTCCACAACCCAGTAACTGGGTAATACGATACGCATTGGTAAGACTGGATGTCAGACTTTTGGCTTCTGACTACTCGTAACGACTGTCAAAGACCTAAAAATGACACCCAGGTCCAACGGTTTAACGTGCTTTCCGAGGCATGGAGGAAACTCGGTATGTAATTATGGTCACACATCCACGGACCAACCTCGGCAAGCACGGAATCGACCCGTGTGGCTGATGTTATTTAGCCACGAGCTCCTCATACGCTACATTGAAAAGTTTAGACACAAACTGCCGTCTTTCCGACCTCACCGTCGAGGCCCGTCGCGACGTCCCGGTCTTTGCCCTCCCCGACCCTCACTCGAGCCAGCCCGCGATGCTGTGCCAGTAGTTTTAAATCAGTCCCAAAATAATTATATCATTCAGATCCAGCCTGTCCCCATGCAGTCCTCCCCCAGCGACGCCCTAAGCCGAGGCTCGTACCCCACAGGGGGTGCCCTTAGCGTGTAGTCGCTTAGTTTGTAAGTTCTTATGCCCTGGCTGGAGGCCTTTCTCTCAAGGCATCCACAGGATAGTCTGGCTAAGCAGACGACAACCTCATAGGTTGAACTGCGAGATGCCATTCACAAAAAAAAAATACGCTACATTGACAGCGATTTGATAATTAATTAAATAGCCTATTATTTAGAGTGTAGTATTGCATACCTACTATTAAACAATTAGGACCTTGTCACCTATATTCTTTTTGTTTTCGTGGCCTAGCCAGGTGTCATAGTTTTGGTGTCGACTTACCTTAAGATGTCGTCGAGAATTATCTCTCAGGTATGTTTGGTTTTATCACGATGTTATCCTTCATCGAAACACATTATTTATATATTAACTAGAGGTGGTAGTATACAATACGGTCATGAATCCGAAAAATCATAGACCTTGGATTCGAACTCGTGACCCTTAACTTGGCACTCCGACGGTCATACCGCTAGGCTATCATTACTTTGTTTATTACCACCTATAAAATGTAATATAATGTACATATTGTGTATGTATGTGTATGTCAATTTGCTTCACAGAAAAAGTTTTAAACCAACCATTTCTATAGTTCTAAAGGTTATTGTAGAAATTCTATGAATTATATAAATATATAGAAGATACTAAGAATCTGTGAAGTGAGTAATCAAATTAACCAAAGGGCAAGTACTGTCGGTCTGTCGGTTTATTTTGTGAATAACTATTGTTTGCCCAGTCAGCCCTTTGAAGTTTGTTGTTAGCGCCGCCCTAAGATCACTGTAGATGAACTATGTTGCTCTTTGTTTAGTTTGATTTTTAAACTTTGACATGTAGGCGGCTAGGCGGCTCCTCGGTGTAATCATAAATAGAAGTATTTTTGTTTTACCAAATAGAACAAACACTCGAAGTTTTCTTTTAAAGAAAGCATTTCTTTTTGAAGATTTTTAATTAGGAATCATACCAATTTTACCTGAGGCACATTTTTTTTTTTAATTTGATATATCCTTGGAGGATCTCCAAGGATATATCTGCTCCCTTCTGCTCCATGCAGCGGTAAAGAGCGTTTCTCAAACAAAAGAAGTTTCCTAACGATTATGAATTGAATGTTATATTCGTTTAAGTTTTTAAAATTGCTGTTTAATGCACATTACTGAGTAGGTATCAAAACTCAAAGCATTTATTTCAATTAGTCCATTACAGGCACTTTTGAAAGTCAAAAAACTAAAATAAAAACACGAAGCTACAGTCCCAGTCACAAGGCATTATAACTTGTGAAAGTACTTTAGTTGCCCATTCCAAAGCGTAGATCTCTATGGAGAAGAATGGGCAAGAAACTCCATGGACACTCTTTTAAATCAAAATATGTTACAAAATATCCTCTTTTGCAAACGCAAGTAAGGTTTGCTGTAAGAAAACCCAATTCTGGGTTGAGCTCGCTGTTGTACATAATAAACTATTTACTGCAATTTGTATGCACATCTTTTAATTTTGTGTGCAATAAAGAATAAGTATAGTACACCAACCGTTCGTTACTAACGTGTTGTCTGCTCTTCGTCTTAGAAGAGGATTTTTGGCCGCAGCGAGTGGTGTTCCGTCGCTTCCACGGGCAAGTGCAACATCACACAGTCACATAGTACACAAGTGTAGTGTTACTGACATACCTATGTAGTTTTAAGTTTAAACAAGGTGTAAACGGATTTTTCAAGATGCCGTCAACTAAGCATTCTGTGCATAAAACTAAGTAACCGCAAAAAATATTGCTGGGAAACGACATTTTTTTTTGGGGTGCGAAATCATGTTTTACCGTAAAACTCAATGTAACGCGCTCAAAACATTGTGCTCATAAATGCATTGACTAGTTAACGTGTCGTGGTGTTATTTAAAATAAGTTATAACATTAAAATTTATATTGACAACAACAAAAACTAGTGAAAAAGTTGCAACTTTGACCCTCAATTTCTCCGTAACTAGAAGGTCGTATGGTCTAGAACAAAAAAAAAAATCGCAATGACGGGGAGAGTTAGTGCCTTTCAGCTCCGTTAAAGGTCTATTTACATCCTTTATTTCATCATCATCAGACTATAATGTTCCCACTGCTGGGACTCAGGCCTCCTCTCTATGAGGAGGCTGTAATCCATCACGCGGGCCCAGTGCGGGTTGGTAGATGGCACATGTCTTCGAAATTTTAGTTCTAGGACATTCCGGTTTCCTAACGATTTTTTCCTTCACCGTTTTTGAGGGCAGCGGAGATGAAATAAATTACACAAAGTAATTCGCCTACCTGGGCTCGAACCAACGGCTTACTGCTCGTAAGTCGGGGCTGCCACCACTGGGCCACCGCTGCTCTCAAATCCAACCCTCAATCCTTTATTTACTATCACAAATTGTATTTTACCATAATTATGTATGGTTAGTCTGTAACGTATATATCTATGGGCCAAAGTTGCCTGAAAATAAATGAGTGTTGTTGCTGTTACAACCTACTCTTAGGACAATTCGACTGTACCTACATACTACAAATCAAGATAACTTTCAAATAGGTATTTAATAAACGTTTCCCAACTCCCACCGCCTTCTTGTCCGTGCTAGATGCAGCAGAACTTTGTTTTTCTTTGTCATCCACACCCTTTGAGACAACTTGAACAAGATAAACTTGAGAGCGGCGCCTTTCGACGTCTGATCGATACAGAGAAATAAAGGACAGGACAAGATACGGCTCTTAGCTTGAATGGGTTTGTATGGAAAGTGTTCGCATTATACTAGAAAACAAGGGATTGGGTTCTTATCAGGTCGTGATGGTGTGGTCGACATCCAAATGTAGAAAGTGAACTTTCAAATACTGGTTTTCTTTTTAAAAATTTTGCAATCAGAAACGTAGGTTCATTGGTTGTTAGATAATTCGGTCGTTTCAATATTGGAACTATTTTGTTTCCATCTAAGGGCGTCGCCAGTTTTTGAACTAGGAAGCGGGGAATGACGCTGAAAAAAAAAAGAACTTAATGATTCTAATTTTGAATTGCGATTAGAAATGACTGCGTAGATTGGTTACTAACATTTAAAACATTTTGAATCCAAGTATTATTTACTTTTATTCCTTGGCATTTATTACACTTTTTCACAAAAAAAAAGTATTTTTGATCGTGCACTAATTGAAACGTGGACTCTATAAAAAAAAAGAGTTAACGGGAGCGAATAAAATGAAACGAAATTAAATTCACCGACCATCACAATGGGCTGTTTGGATTTCCTTTGCGTAAAAAAAGTGATTAAAAAAAAAGCCCTGAGTTCAAGATTAAAAATGCAATTTTGAAACAAGAGGATATTAAAGTATCTGTGCCGACCAGCTTTATTTTGGAAGTTATTTTAGGCTCATTGTATAAATAAAGTAGTATATTGTTAACTTTTGAAACACATATTATTATTTACTTACTGAAGACGTATTCGCTTGTACTTTTAAAACAATAATATCAACCTAGTACCGTAACACTGCAGTACGAAGGCCTCTTTTTAGGGAGTATTCCCGTTTGAGCACCTAGAGCACCTATTTTTTGGGGGCACCGATGCATTGTGCACCTTAAATGTAGCACTCAATAATAGGTGCTCAAACGGCAATACTCCCTTTTTAGTACCTACGTGTGTGCCGTTTCAGATTGAATTAACTTTTCTATGGGCACACAATTATTCAAAATTAATTACGTTAAAAATACATAATTATATTTCATTTGAAATTCATTATTATATTTATTGGATCGGGCAAAAAGTTATTGGGTTTTTCCATCACGAATTTCTCCGTAGCAGCCATGGAGTCTGGAGTTATGTTCATTTGATGGCAATAGGCTTGCCCCCTATACCATGGGACATAAACATAACGTGCGAAATGTAGGTTTATTATTAGGTACATCATCCAAATCCTTTCGGAATTACAAGCATTATGTTATGTGTGTCTTCATTATTATTCTTAAAGGCTTTTATTAATTTAGGACAGAGTCAAGTTGAATCTGTCATCAGCCAGAAATCCTAATCTAATCAGCGACATTCAAGTGCACTGAATACCTAAGGAGTCGCATTCCTGTTATGTTCAATTCACTTAGAAGGCCGTATCAATGTGCAGTCGACGCTTACTGAGCGCCGTTAGTCGCTCGTAAACGCTTGAGGTAATAGGGACACGGAGTATGGAGCAATTGGAGGGACAATATGAAAGCTAGCGTCCCGGCTCGCATGTATACATACCCATATGTCGCTCGATACACTATCTTATGCCCGCGAGGTTACCGGCCTAGATTATCTTATCTCCTAATTCTGGTCCAGGTTTCCATGTGTGTCAATTTTCATTGAAATCTGTACATCCATTAAGGTAACACAGAGTTACTTTCGCATCTATAATTTTACTATGGATTTGATACAAACAATAAGCAAGAAGTTCTCAGAGAAGTAGGTATATAAAACTGTAACACGAAAACTGCCTACGATTCGATTCAATTCAGTGTATGATATAATTAAAATACGCGGAACGTGATCGTTGAAGGTGTGCTTTAAACTTAACCTTGGTATACTAACGTATCATCATCAGCATCTGCCTATCCTTTACATTACTACGACTAGCGACGGCTTTAAGCCTAACCGGATGTAACTGAAAAGCAGTATTTTACATGGCACTATTGCTTATCTGACCACCATAACATAGTAACTAGGTAACACGATACCAGTTGCAATGCTGGTTGTCAATCTTTCGGGCTTTTGACTACCTGTAACGGCAGTCAAAGACGTGGAGTGGGTAGCCTTAACATCTACACACACTCCACGCACTCCATTCATCACTATTCTATGACAAATGATCTAATTAGATTGCCGAGGCGCCCGCAAGCCGTTCTACGACTGCTTAGACATTTAACTGTGCTGTTCAATTTAATAACTAAACGTTTTAATTAACCAATAGTTGTTTTTTAAATTTTTGAAACCAGATTTCAGTTTTTTTTGCAGACAAATGATAATGATATAGCGTAGCTTCTGCAATCCTGAAGTACTTTTTTATGACTCCCACGAGCCTATTACAAGAACAACTAACAGTGCCTTAGATTTTAAGCTAATGGCTAAAACCATGAGAAGATTAATAGTTATTTGTGCAACAAGAGAGCAAAGTTGTTTTTTGCTGCAAGTGCTGATTTTGAATCCTGAGCGTGGCGAGGGATTCAAAGGCACGAGATGCAAAAATCTTTGCTCTCGTGTAACACACATAACTTTTCACTTCAGCAGCGAGAACACTTTACGAGATAAAATAATAAATAGGAATTGATTGAAATAACTATTTATTGTGAATCAAAATAATTAACATTATAGATGATCACCTCGTCTGTGATAAATCTAAAAAATAAGATAGCAACACCGTCTCCGAAAAACTGCTTGCGCCCTTTGTAAGTCTCGTTGAAGACATGGTATGCTTTCAGATATTTCTTGCAAGACTTCTCAGGTAAGAAACTTAATTCTGCATTAATAACTGTCTTGTTGTTTTAACTCTTCCGGTGTTACAATACTGTTCTCGTCGCTAGTTTCACTCATATTTTACGATTATTTTAATTTTTTTAACTTATTCAATCAACTCTTTACGCCAGCCACGATTTTTTTTTCCCGCTCTTTCATTTATATTAAGGCGTGTTCGGAAATAGCACCCATGATATTTTATTATTCAAAATATATTACGTAACATTATTGAAACTAGAAATAAATATTTATAGGTTAAATATCATTTTTATTTGCAGTAAATACTTACTTTCGTTTAAATACAACAATAAGTTAAAAATTCAATTTAAAAGACATTTTTTCAAAATCTCTTTAGTTAGTACGAAATTCCGAACGTGTTCGAATTGGTCTTTGTTTGCTTTGCTGGTCTTTGTCTCTCTTTCTTTCTAATGGGCGGGAAAGAGATAGAGTGTGAATGTTTCGAATTGTATGATTAACCAAGGGCTGAATAAGAAATTCGGGGCTTTCTGAAAAAAATAATTAAAAAGTTACTTTGTCTCACTCAGTGAGCAAAATCGCATTTTGCTCACTGATTTCAGGCAGCAAAACCTACATGTTTGAGCTGCTGAAGTGAAAAAGTCTTTTCATAGTTTCAGTCACATTGGCTCACTTCTGTAGTCTCGGTTTTTATTAACAGACCCCAGGGACATTCGAAGATTGTAGTTTATCCAGAGATAACAAACAATATGGCGATAGGTGTAGGTACTGTCTAGGCTAATCCTTTTGAAAATACACCTAATACTCTTTCCAATAAGGGTAATATTTGCTACCGCTCGACGCTATTTATAGGGAAAACTACGTTATTTCCACTATTCAAACAAATATCTTGCGGAATACCGTTCGTATTTATAATACCGCTGCCGATATTCGAATATCGTCTAAAAAGGCCCTAAGTCGCCTTTTGGGAAAGACCAATTTTCACCGGGAATTACCAATAAGTACTTACATCCGAAGTTCGTCAGAATCTGTGACGTCACATGAGTTCCATTGTGTCAAATATCTTGGATTAAGTTCGTCTGACGGGTGGAGATAAATGTCGGGTGTTATTACAATCTGTCAGATGATTTAGGATTCCCAGAGATGTAGGTGTCTATCAGTAGCGAATCTGACTTAAATACTTATGTAACTACGCTACTGGAATCTTGCAGTTTGGAAGAATTGATAACAAATACACTTAGAGAGAAAAAGAAGCAGCATTAATGCTTGATAGTCGACACTAAAAACAGTAAAAGGCGATTCTAAATATTAAGAGCTGTGTTGGCGTTTAGCGTTGATTGTTGGCATTTCATCCCCAATTTAACTCCTTAAGGTGGTTCCGCTGACGATCCCGCCGCCGTTTTTTCAATAGATGGCGTTGTAGTCGCATTTGGGAAATATCAAAGATATTTGGTCTCGCAAATATCTTTGATGGACAATATTCTATTTGCGTAAACTAGCCTTTTGTCTTGATTTTTCCACATATACAGTTTACTTGTTAACTCTTCTCAAACGGAGATTTTCAAGATTCCCCCAAGTCGTCTCCACTTCATATATGTACACACCATGCACACACACACATGCATACGTAAATGGTTACTTTCTGAACCGCTAGATGGCATTCTCATCAAAAACATTTAATTAGGAAACATGCAGATATCATATTTATCAATATTTTGTGACTAAAATGTTTAAAAAAAAACATACAAGAAGGGCCACTGCAACGTTTTTATTTTAGTTAATATTTTTTTTTACAATAACTACCAGTCAAAAGTACCTACGTACGTGAAACGGAACGTCGCTTGTCGTCGCGATTTACATATTTAAATGTCAGTGACATATAAACATTCAAGTGCGAAAATCTATTCTATTTTCTCTACTCGAATCTACCGAAAGTTAGTGTTGACAGTGTTGTAGAGAATAAACTTCTAGGGACGTAATGTAAACATCGCAGGGAGACTGTTTCTGCACATAACAGTTCTTTCAACAAGGGAAACTTAGTTGTGATAAATGTGTTGTGTAAGTGTCATCATCAGCAGTCCACTGCTGGACATAGGCCTCTTCAATCGCTCGCCACTTAACCCGATTCTCGGCAACTCTCATCCAGTTGCTACCAGCTACCCTGCGAAGATCGTCGCTCCACCGAGCCTGAGGGCGTCCCACCTTACGCTTGTCGATTCGCGGTCTCCACTCAAGAACACGTCTACCCACAAAGGTTCTACGGCTAATATGGCCGGCCCATTGCCACTTCAGCTTACTTATTCTGTGGGCTATGTCAACTAGTCTGGTTCTCTGTCGGATCACCTCGTTCCGGATGCGATCCTTCAAAGCATCAGCATTGTGTAAGTGTGCCATTTGATAAAAGCATTGTGTCCGTTTTCAATGCCGCAATAAAGTTCTGTTCTAACAAAATATGAATGTGGTTATGTTGTGTTTTACACTAATTATATAATTAACTATTGTAAGTAATGCTTTTTATTCAAGTAGTATTAGTATTCATTTACCCAAAGTAAGGAGCCTGTCAGGGTTCGAACATACAACCTACAATTCATAAGTCAAGGCCATTTCCACTAGGAGGCTATCACTGCCCCCCCTTTCAACTACATAATACAATAAATTGTTTATAAAAAGCAATCAAAGTCAAATCATATAGGCACTTATAAGGCAAAAAAATACAATTGATATAAACTCAAAGCATTTATTTAAATACCATTTACAGGCAGTTTTAAATCAAAATCAAAATATTTTTATTTCACATAGGCCTACAAGGGCACTTGTAAAACGTCAATAAAAAGGTGCAAGGTTCGGGTTGGTCGTTTCCTATGGAAAAGAACCGACAAGAAACTCCATGGTTACTCTTTTAAAATCATTTGGTTTTACAATATTATTTTGTTACAGCGTTAGTATTTAAGTATGGGAGGATATTGTAGGCCCGACAATAAGTTGTTGCTTACTACAAAACGTAGAACAAGATAAAAAGTTACCTAGGATCTAGGAATCTATTAAGCCTACAATGTCCACACATTTCAAGGTGTTTCAAAGTGTCAAGGAGTCTCTAGTTGCACGTTCCAAAGCGTAGGTAGATCTCTATGGACAAGAACGTGCAAGAAACTCCATGGACACATTTTAAAAACAAGTTGTTTAAAATCCTGGTAACATTATTCTTTTTGCTTCTACATGCGAGAACAATGTATAACAATTCAATACATACAAAGATTAACTATGTGACCTAACAGCTAAGAGATGTATTGCAGAATGGGTCGGGAATCACTTTATTGGGTGCAACAATTACAAAGAAAGAGGTAAAACTATTTGCAAAAAAATTAAAACCAACTTCAAAAAAGTGAAAAATAACTTATCTTCAGAAGTCGGTGACTTGTTTGTTTGATTCAGTTTTTTTGCCACCAACTTCTGAAGCTAAAGTTATTTTTCACTTTTTTGGAGTTGTTTTGTTTTTTGAAAAAAGTTTTTTATTTGTCCATTTAGTTGTATTATCCTATAAAAATTTTTGCTATGAATGTAAATACCTTGTTAACAATACATAATCATGGTAATATGCTTATCACCAATCAAATGGAAACTAACATACTATAACTAACTGTCGAAATCTGGTTTTACTGTACACATCTGCATACCCCCTCAGAGCATACAAGCGTCATGTAACATTATGATTTTGTCACTACAGATTTGCTGTCTATTATTGAAGAGTTCTATTGTATTTCTCCAAAGATAAAAAAAACACAGTCGAATTGATAACCTCCTTCTTTTGGAAGTCGGTTTAAAATATACTAAATGGCCACATGGTGTTCATTTACAATGAAATTAAGTAATGAATTTAATGAAATTAATGACACATGGGTACATGGGTGGGGGTTCAGAGGTTGTACTAAGATCAGGGGTCATGACCTGGCCAGCTGATGGGCACTGAGGTCAGGGGTCAATGATCTAGGTCAGCTGATAGGTATATGGGTCAGAGGTCATGACTTGGTCAGCTGAGGGGTTACATAAGTTAGGGGTACCATAACATTACAATCTTACACAACACAAACAAAACATTAGTTAAATTAATTAAAATTATTACATAATAACATCTTCTGTTCTGTTCACCACCGCCTTGTCGACCTTCTCCTTGTCACTTTAGGCTTCCATCGTCTAACGTCAACCAATCAACAGCTGGAAGCCGATGTAGAAGCACGATTTTGCGCTAGAACAGATAAATTTACAAGGTTTTGTTAGACTCACCCTTTTGTTAGACCCAAACCTCAGAGAAAAAGGCAGTAGGATCCACTAGACTAACCAAGTATTGTAATGTACTTGATATCAAGTTATTACGTTACTAACAAGAAAGTTTTATTCCTATTACCTTCTAATTCCTTGATGTCAATACATTTAGCATTCTTCTGGACTCTTCTCAAAACAATTTCAGGTAGTACACATGTTTTGAAAAATGTTACCAGTCTCGGCATCATAGTGCTGATAAATTCCTCATCACGGTCGACTTCTATGACGGTCAAAGGTTGAGTGACAGATATGAAGCAAATGAAGTAACATTTACTCATTTTGGTGATTCGTAATTGACCCTGGACCTAGAATCAAAATAATAATAGCAAATGAACACAAATCCATACTAATAGTAATATTATAAATGCGAAAGTCACTCTGTTTGTTTGTTTGTTACCTTTTCACGACGAAACGGCTGATCGGATCTTAATGAAATTTGGTAAGAAGATAGATTGCAACCTAGGGAAAGACATAGGCTATATATCATCACGCTACGACCAAAAGGAGCGGAGAAGCAATGAAAAATATTGCGAAAACGGGGAAAATGTGACGCAGACGAAGTTGCGCGGGACAGCTGGTAGAAACATTATTTTGGGCGTATCTTGAGGTGTGGAAAGGCTAGGCAGATGATGAGAATCTTCAGTTGTGTGTGCACTATAATAATAAAAGATAAATTATGGTAGGTACCTATAAAAAAACTGTTGAGGTTGAGTGTACTGAGAGAACAATACCTATCCCTAGTAAGGCAGCCTAAAGTTTGATCCAGTTCACTATGTTCCATGGTCTTCAGCTTCTCGTTACGCCATGCTTGCGCCCTGTTGGTGCTGTAATCCGATATTAAAAATCTTAGAAGAAAAATGGCGGCAAACGAAGAGAATTTTATGGCGAGCCAACTCTTTTAGACTGTTTATGGTTTATCTTATTAGAGTCTGATTCTCTCACTGTAGCCCTTGTTGAGTAAGACCAGCTTGTATTTTTTTCTTAGATTTCCGTGGCCCCGAATACTGATGTCGCGTGTACGATTTTTTGTTCGTCTGCATATTTTGTACTGAAAAACAAAGGAAAAAATATAAAAAATTATATTATTTGAATTGAATTGAAAACCAAAATATGTAAAAAGCAAATTTTGTAAGTAGGTATTGAGCGAGCGCAATGGAGCTGGAGTTTTTCGTTATGTCGACAAGTCCAAGTCAGTCAATAGTCAAACCGAACGTCAGCAGAATCGTCGGCGTCGGTTTGACTGACCGTTTCATTTCATGTGAATTGTGAGTAGTAGGTAGGTACGGTAGTACCGTGACCACAGACTGCAGTGTGACCAGATTTTGAACATTATGCCAGCTGCTTGCCCAGATTCTGCTAAAGTCTGCTAATGTTTTTAAATCACAATAAAATAAGTGTTTGCAGCATACGTAGGTAAAATCACTTACCGATGACTGTCCAGAACTTGTAATAATACTTTTTTTTATGTTTCACTAAGTTTTTTTTAGAACAGAAAGTCGTGAAAAACTCACGAAGCACTGTACAATAGCGCCCATCGATTTTGTGATTTTAATTCTGTTAGGATGTGCGCGGGGCGATTGCGACGTGGATGAGGCGGAGCGCGTATTCCATCGATGTCAACAGATATTTTAGTCTAGTTATACCCAAGTGAAGCACGGGTAATTTGTCAATATCTAACCCTGCTAATTTTTGACATAGGTTTTATAAGATTCTGGCAAAATCTACAATTCTTTCAAAAAATCCCCAAATTCAGGGGAAATTACCCTAACGTGGGAACACACACAATAACACGAATAGCTCTAGTTCAGTTACCACTTCGCCTTTTTTACAGTCTCGTCAACCGACTTTGACTTCTATTCCGTAGGCATAAGAATGGAACTAAAAGCAAAAACGTGGTTTACAATACCACAGTCGGTATTGTCACCACGTTTTTGCTTTTAGTTCCATTCTTATGCCTACGGAATAGAAGTCAAAGTCGGTTGACTGGAATGTAAGGTTTGTGTTTTTCATTGTGATCATTATTATTTGGTAGGTACTAGCTGATCCCGGCATGCGTTGCAATACACTTGTTCCTACCCATTATCTACCTACTACCTACCTACTAACCTTCTCCTGTCAATAACAAACAAAACAAAATAAGGAATTATCGAAATCGGTCCAGCCGTTCACGCGTGATGCCGTGACCAAGGCAAATAGGGATTCATTTATATATATATATACCTATACTAGCTGTCCCACGTAACTTCGTCTGCGTCACATTTTCCCTGTTTTCGAAACATTTTTCATTGCTGCTCCGCTCCTATTGGTTGTAGCGTGATAATATATAGCCTATGTCCTTTCCCAGGTTGAAATCTATCTTCTTGCCAAATTTCATTAAGATCCGTTCAGCCGTTTATTCGTGAAAAGGTAACAAACAAAACAAACAGAGTGACTTTCGCATTTATAATATTTTAGTATGGATATAGATACATAGATAGAACTACGGCTTTTCAACATGACCTTGACCTCTTCGCGTTTGTTTTAGTAGGTAGTACCTACATTCATGAATGTAAATAGTGTGATGAATGAATGTAATGTTATATAAGATATAAGCTTTGTGCTGCAGGCTGTGGCTTCATAACGAATTATGTCTGAATATCTACTTGTTAATAACTAATAAGTTTTACCTATCACACAGTAAAATTAGAACCAACTCCGAATTACACATTTCATCTACTTTCAAACTTTGGTTTGAATGAACATCATGTCATAATTTAAGAATGTTTAACATCATTCTTAAAAAATGATAAATCTAATTCACCCAAACAAAAACGCCGCAACCAGTAGGTACCTACCTACCTACTTGTTTGACGAATGAAATGTGAAATATTCGCGAGTCCACGCACTTACTGGCACCAACTTACAATGACAACGCCACGCCATCTAGTATCAACAGATAATTATTTCGAGTTTTGTTATGCAAGGGGCTCGATTGTTCTTTAGAAGTTCTTTAGATATCCGGTAGATGGTGTGACTCCAAGCACGCACACTAGCAAAGATTTTTCGTTTTTTTTTCGGCCCTGGAAATCCTATAAACCTTGTTATTTCTTTATGTTTGAAGGGTTTTGCGACAACACTAATTCGTAATAACATCATATTGTTTCATTACTTCTACAAAAAGCATATAGGTATCGAGATTTTGAAGAAACAAAAATGTATGGGAAAGTGCGATTAAACTTCCACCTTAAGAGGATGTTCACATTAGTTTTATAAGAAAGCTTTGTGCAAGATGGTCTGACTTAAAAATTTTAAGCATTTATAGTTTATCAGTAGAAATCACTGTTTGGATCCTTTTTTTTTTCGAAATGAAATCAATTAATTCATTCAAAATCATTCATGCTAGTATGACCTGATTTACGAACAAGGACGGTTTCTGCCTAACTCCATAGGAAAAAAGCGTGAATGTATGTAAAACCATTCGCAAAATGTGTACTTATAAAGACCACCTGAAAGGTTAGGTATTACCTACATATTAATCAGTTCAAGTGCGACAAATTCTGAGAGTTAGCAGAGATCGTACGACCGATGACAGATAATACATTTCGAGATTCATCTCAATCTACTGTCATGTTTACCTACATGTATTTTACATAATACATATTAACCTATGTATCGACTTGGCAACTGTTTCACGTGCACTTTCATTTATGATAAGACGATGATAAGACAACCGATTTCTAAAAATAATAGATTGTAACTGGTTAAAACCTGCAAACACAATGTGGTCAATATAAATTATGGTAATTCGATAACTCCATGGATTCTGTGTCAGTTTTAGGTGTAGCAGTATAGCTAATTTTATACCAATTAAACAATTAAAATTATTGGTGTCCACAGCTTGTAATTAACTGAATGCCATTTGTTATTTTTTATTTTGCGTTGTTATATAATAACAGCGACAAGAAGATAAATTTCACAGTAATACATATTTATTGTCGTCGCTGTTTAGTAGCTGTCACGTACAAGTATGTAAATAATAGACCCCTCCTGACCGTTTTTGGTCACGGCGGCGGCCAATCTCAAAGGAGATTAGCCATCGGAGCAGGAGACATTACAGTGCACATGTGCGTGCGCAGACGCAGGTGCACTCTCTGTTGCTTTACTCTCATAGTCCGATGGGACAGCAATCCGACACGACCGGAGAGAGATGATCAGGCGCAGGACCAATGGCTTAACGTGCTTTCCGAGGCACGGGGGTATCATACCGCCAAATTTCTAATTTTGAATTTCTAATGAAAAAACCCAGTCATTTTAATTTTGCCCGACACATGAATCGAACCCAGGACGCTCAGCAGTCGGTTCAGTCAGTCAGTTTAAATATTTAGAAGCATGTTAATATTACAGTTATACTTACTATCATTAAAAAAGTTTGGTATTTAGATTTAAAAAAAAAAACTGTGCGTGGAGTTCCTCCGCGCGGAAGAAGTGAAACTTCGTAATACTACACGCATTCACTCTCGTAATTTTATTGAGTTTCTAAATAATATTTTGATGTTTTCTTGTTGTATTATTTTTATTACATAATTATTACATGAGTTTATCGAGGTTATTCTACTCATGAAAATTAGGCGAAGGCTGGTCACACCGAAGAGTCGAATGCATGACTGTTTGCACGCCATCTTGCGTACCTAGTAGAACTACGTAGTCACAAATCTGGTTATACTGCCATCTCTTAGTGAGTTTTAGAAAATATTCCGCCTCCATGGTAGTGTTAAACTTGTTGGAAGTCGCATAAGAAGTTTCACTTCAATAAATGCGTAAAAACTGTAGTGTGCTGGCAAGCAATATTTTCTTTCTTTAAGCCATGCTTGTTCAAAACCATCTGATATTTGTGTAAAAAAGTAAAAAGATTTAGTCCACGTGTTGTCGAGGAGCGACGTTTAATTGAGCCATTTGTATCTATCGATGTCACGTGGACTAGAGGAACACCGGCCTGCAATATTGTGGAGAAGGGCTGGCTGTCTACAGCACCAAGAAGTATTTATAACTTGAAATATAGTTCGGTA
This sequence comes from Cerastis leucographa, assembly GCA_963082945.1. Taxonomy (NCBI): domain Eukaryota; kingdom Metazoa; phylum Arthropoda; class Insecta; order Lepidoptera; family Noctuidae; genus Cerastis; species Cerastis leucographa. The sequence continues at coordinate 6,248,602 of OY720359.1, forward strand.
AACGAATCAGAAAGTTGCAAGGCTAGTTACGATGAGGCTGACTTGCCTTTGAGGATAAAAGACTCCGATTTAAATTAAGAATAAAAAAAAAGTTGCAGTCAGCCACATGTCGATGATTTATTCGGCCTATTGCCGTTTTCAATAGATAACTATTGAAAACTGTACTGCTTCAACAATGTGCTTTATGTACCTACCTATATGTATTTGCATTACTCGAACTCGAACGTAGAGAACATATTTTTAGGGTTCCGTAGCCGAATGGCAAAAAACGGAACCCTTATAGATTCGTCATGTCTGTCTGTCTGTCTGTCTGTCCGTCCGTGTCACAGCCACTTTATTCCGAAACTATAAAAACTATACTGTTGAAACTTGGTAAGTAGATGTATTCTGTGAACCGCATTAAGATTTTTACACAAAAATAGAAAAAAAAACTATAAATTTTGGGGTTCCCCATACTTAGAACTGAAACCCAATATTTTTTTTTTTTTATCAAACTCTTACGTGTGGGGTATCTATGGATAGGTCTTCAAAAATGAAATTGAGGTTTCTAATATCATTTTTTTCTAAAGTGAATAGTTTGCGCGAGAGACACTTCCAAAGTGGTAAAATGTGTGTCCCCCCCCCTCTAATTTCTAAAGTAAGAGGATGAAAATTCTGAAAATATTTAGGATTATAGAACGTAAAAAAAACTGTCAACGAAAATTGGTTTGAATATGATATGATGTTTATTTTTTTAGATATAGGACTTTTTCATCAAACTGCAGCAGTAACTTTGTTTTTCATTAACATACTATGAAAAACAAATTTAGTTTTGCTGTTACATGTAAAAATAATTTAATAATATTAAAAATATTTTATATTTTATTGTTTGGTGGTAAGGAACCCTGTGTGCGTGTGAGTACGACACGCACTTGGCCGGTTTTTTTTTTTATTTCACTGTCGTTGATATAGAAATTGTTGAAAATTGTCAATGGCCTGTTCAGTTTTTTATTTATGTTTAACAACTTGAGGTTACATTGAATTATCTATAATAATATGTTTTAGTACGTTGTTCTATGAAATAGGTGAGGATTTTATAATTTAAAATTTATAAATTTTAAAACACTCATTAATCATTTATCGTCATTCCCATGACAAAGTTAGCAACAAACCTATCGTTTCACAATCGTAACTAGAATCTGATCAATCAAATTAATTCTAGGACTACACGAGTAAAGCTTTTAATAATTATGTTAAAAAAATCCATTGCAGTAATGGACTTTTTTCCATTGAAAGTCCATTTTTTTTATTGCGAATTTCAAGAACTCAGATTCATACAAAGTATTGTTCAGTTTTTGTCTTGTATACAATACATATAATTCCCCCCCCCCCGTTTGCTTATTTTCAATATGAAATGGTCGATGTTTTTACTAAGTGTAATCCCAAACTACCAGCCTTTCGGCGAACATTAAAAACTTTTAGATCCCCATAATATTATCGGACTAATGAAGCAGATTTTATGATAATATTGTTGTGTCCTAAATACCCTACACTACACGATGATACGAAAAGATTTCCATTAACATATCAACCGCTTATCAACAAGTTGTGATAAGTTGCATCAAAAATATGATAATCATCTGCATCCGAGCACTGATTCGAGATTTTATAATCTTTCTGTTACCGTTCGATAGCAACTCAGATAAAGGCCTATCTATCTATCCACTTAGTGCCCCCTTTTTGAATGAAACAAAACTACCGTTAAAAGACATTTTTCAGTGTAAAGTGTTCGTTCTTTTCATGTATCGTTTCGTGAATATGACCTAAATCGAATCGAAATTTTTTTTTATTTGAAGCTGGTTATTCTTACAGGGGTATAATAACCCTGCAAGAATTACTTTATTTAAGCAAGCAAGCTCAGTATTGTATTATGAAGCACGAATTTGTTCCAAAATAAACTCAATTTTTCCCTTAGTAAAATACTTTTGACAACCCTACAGCGAAGTAGGAAGTGAATGTAAGACAGCTTGTGCAGCTAATAACGTACACTCTGTTGGAGAGTCTGAAATAGCCTGAAATATCTACTGTTGCACTGAAACTAACCTAACCTTTTTTTGTTGGATTTTCGAGTAAATGTCATGTGTTTGTAAATTCATTCAAATTCGTAAGGCAATTTATAGCTTTTAAGTACTAAGAGTTTCTGAATTATGCCACGGACAGACAAACAGACATGATATTATCTATACTAATATTATAAAGCTGAAGAGTTTGCCCATTATAGATAGCCCATTTATCGAGGAAGGCTATAGGCTATATATCTTCCCGCTACGACCAATAGGAGCGGAGTAGCAATGAAAAATGTTGCGAAAACGGGGAAAATGTGACGCAGACGAAGTTGCGCTGGACAGCTACTTATTATCTATCTATCTATTATTATTATATATCTATATATCTATCTATATAAATAAAAAGAGAAGTCCTGACTGACTGATTGACTGACTCATCAACGCCCAGCCCAAACCTTTGATCCTAGAAAGCTGAAATTTTGCACAGAGGTTCCCTTTATAATGTAGACATGGCATGAGGAAGTTTTTTTGAAATTCAACCCCTAAGGAACCTAAATAGGGGATGAAAGTTTGTATGGAAAATCGTCATTTTTAAAGTTAGAAGGCTGAAATTTCATATACAAGCTTTTGGTTAGAAAAAAATAAATAGATATTTTAGCGTTTTCGTGAGATGGGGGTTCAAAGTTTTTATGCGGAATCCGTCATTTATGAAGTAAGAAGAATGACATTAAATATTGAAGTTTCTGAGCAAAAATAAATGAACACGTATTTGGCCGTTTTTGGAAATTCTTTAGTAAAACAAATATAGTCTGCACAGCTTGAAATTTACTATTTGTGTTTCTCCATGGAATTGATAAACACGTATCAATGTTTTTGGAAAATCCACCCCTCAGACGATAACAGGGGTGGCAATTTTTTTATTTTTGTTTTGTAGTGTTAGCACTTTTGTATGGACAAATACGCTAAAAAAAACTTCATATAAGTTCACACTTCTAGAGAATCTGGGTCATTTGTGCGAAGGACACTTGCGGCACGAAAATATATTGCGCATGGATACTTGCGCGAAAGACACTCACGCGATTGGACACTTGCGCGGCTCAATGGCTTCATGGGTGTCGTTTTCGTGGTTTTAGCGGGTTGCTGGCAATGAAAATGAAAATCCGAGATGGCGCCGAGGAAAATTTCCTGTTTTTCGTTCATTGGCGTCGTTTTCGTGGTTTTCGGGGTCGCTGACCAAATTGACGCCGAGGAAAACTTTCGGTTTTTCTTTCACGGGTGTCGTTTTTGTGGACTTCAGGGTCGCCGATAACGAAAATGATGACCTCATTTTCTAAGTGCAAATAATAAAATTTATAAAATACGCATTGTCTGAATATTCTCCCCTAGGCTACGTCTGGCATTGAGTTAAGTGAGAACTGCGAAGCCGCGGGCAACAACTATTATCTTTAACATTTAAATGACTATTTTCGACATTATTTTGGGGGGTTAACGCATACGTGGGCCATTGCCGAACTCCACGCGGGCGAAGCCGCGGGCAGAAGCTAGTAACTATATATGACTACGGAACCCTAACAACGGGTTGTGAAATAATCAAATGTTTATGTAGATATGCCCCCTATTTGCTTTCTGTTTTGTAAATACAGCTTGATGATAGCTGTTCAATATTATGTAAGAATTCATTGCTGTAATGTTTTGCCGCCCTTGCCTCTACAATTTTCATTTTCGCACGTTAAATAATTTTTGGGTTTATTTTTGAGCTAATCAAAGCTCAATCATGTAAGATTAATAAGGGGGGGGGGGGTCGCGCGGTAATGTATGTTCTTTTCACTCATACAAAGTGTGGGCTGAGGGCGCAGAGGCCGATTACTGGTAGGGGGGCGGCGAACTAGCTGTTTTACTCTAGAATATGGAAGTTTCCTACACCGAATATACATTTGTTGCAGACTTTTATCTGTAAAACATCAGAAAACCGCCATGCAGAAACCTTTATGATTTCTACGAGTTAGCAAATAAGAAATTCGGTCCCCATATTTGCAGCCCCAAAAATCTGCAGCCCTAAGCTCCAGCCTGCTGGTAAATCCGCCACTGACTGTTACCAATCATTATAAAGAATTGCAATAATAGGGGACCGGACTGGGTAAAGAAAACGACATTCTATTTTGTCCGTCAGACAGGTAATACAAAAATATTAGACACGTATTTTTTGTTTTATCAAAATATCAAAAAATTACTTAGTTAAAACTCATTAAAGTTGGAGAGTGGGGGCTTACTACGTCACAAGTAGGTATAAAACTTACCTACATGTGACGTCATGCGCCATTTCAACTCAATATATCTCCGTAATTTTATGACAACGTGAAAAAAGAAAAAATACGTGTCCAATAATTTTCAATAAACTACCCGACGGACAAAGAAAAAAAAATGGATTATGCCTACTGCAAAAATATTATTTTTAGTTTTCATGGCCTCAATAACATATTATACACTGAGAAAATGTTACCATACAGACAGTTATACACTGCCAAACTTTGGCGAAACGTGTCCGTTCAGTTTTAATTAAGGAGCAAGGTGTTTTCTTAAATATCATGAGTTTCAACTTTAAATCCATATCAAAACTCTGACAGGATCATGATTTTCAATTTACACGTTTCTAGAAAATAGATGAATTTACTGTTAAATTAAATAAAGTTAGATACAGTTGGCAGATTGTTGTTAGTTCATTAGAACCATAGAGAATTGAAAGCAGAAAACGATCGAACACACGTGTAGGTCATAAGCAAAATGATTGATCGTTGGAATAACCACAGATCTCGGGCTAAAAGAAATCCGTAAGTGCGGTCGAAAAAAGGTTTTTTCCCACTTTTACATAAGCTAAGCTAATTTTTAATTTTCTATTTTATTAACTGTGACTGTCTCGTTGGTGTAGTGCTCGCAATTGCGGCTGCTAAGTATAAAGCCCCAGGTTTGACTCCCGGGTCGAGAAAACTGTTATTGGGTTTGTCCATCAGGAGTAGCAGCCACGGAGTCTGGATTAGTGTCCAGTTGATGGCAATAGGCTCTCCCCATATTACATGGGGATATCCACAAATGAAATAGAAATAATAATCGCACCCGGTGCATGTATGAACGAAAAGAAAAATATATAATAAATAAAAAATATAAAGTGCATACAATATGACAAAGTAAATAGGTACAACAGAACGGAACAAAGAAGGTGGAAAGCTTTCACGTTGTGAATGTGACAAGCAGCATATTGCTGCTATGGGAGGCGCACAGCACTGTGCTGGTTTACAGTGGTCTCCTGTGAAAAAACTTACAGAAGCCAAGACAGCATAAATATTTGATTACATCATCATCTGCCTAGCCTTTTTCCAAAACTATCTCAGGGTCGGCTTCCAGTCTAACCGCATTCAGCTGAGTACAAGTATTTAACATGAAGCGACTGCCTATCTGATACCCCTAAGTAAGACTGGATGTCAGACTTTTAGCATCTGCTACTCGAAACGACTGTCAAAGATCTACAAATGACAGCCGGGACCAACGGCTTAACGTGCTTTCCGAGGCACGGGGATACTCGGTATGTAATTATGGTCACGAACCAACCTCGGCAAACACGGCTTAACCTTAAAGATTAACCCGTGTCTCTGTTATTATTTAGCCACGAGCTCCTCTTTAAACAAATATTTTATTACATGAAAGAGAAAATAAAATAAACAGTACAATTATGTGAAGTACGTAGAAGAAGCCAATGAGGTGTGTAAGGATTATAGCGCTGGTGGCGTTTCGTAGTTCCTGGCGTCCGATCTTGAATGTATGTAAAGATGTATACCTATTCATCATCATCATCATCAGCCTATATTGTTCCCACTGCTGGGACGTAGACCTCCTCTCTATGAGAGGGAATGGGCTGTAATCCACCACGCGGGCCCAGTGCGGGTTGTATACCTATTATTATCTTTTAACTCGTAAAGGTTGAAAGGTAAACTCTATCAGTCATGCAAGACGTATTTGGCCGCACTTCAGCAGCATCTGTTGTTTGATGTATATGTTTGCCGCGTCAATGGCGCCTAAATATGTGTGATTTCTACGCCATAACTGTTAAGAAGCTAGTACACTGTTGGGGTATTTTATTTAGTCTAGTGTAATAGTGACTTCGTTTTAGTCGTGAATGAACGTAGGATCCATACTAATATTATAAATGCGAATGTCACTCTGTTTGTTTGTTTGTTACCTTTTCACGACTAAACGGCTGATCGGATCTCAATGTAATTTGGCAAGAAGATAGATTTCAACCTGTGGAAGGACATAGGCTATATATCATCACGCTATGACAAATAGGAGCGGAGCAGCAATAAAAAATGTTTCGAAAACGGGGAAAATGTGACGCAGACGAAGTTGCGCGGGACAGCTAGTCCATACTAATATTATAAATGCGAATGTCACTCTGTTTGTTTGTTTGTTTGTTACCTTTTAACGACTAAACGGCTGATCGGATCTCAATGAAATTTGGCAAGAAGATAGATTTCAACCTGGGGACGGACACAGGCTATATATCATCACGCTACGACAAATAGGAGCGGAGCAGCAATAAAAAATGTTTCGAAAACGGGGAAAATGTGACGCAGACGAAGTTGCGCGGGACAGCTAGTTACCTATAAACATAAAAGCCTGAGCTGTAATTATTAATTGAATATTTTAGTTTTAAAATAGAATAGAATAGTCTTTTTTACAGAAAAAAACTCTACTAGTTATGTCGTTGGCCAAAGGAAACATTTTCACCTCACAATTTATATCGTCATTCGTCAGTTGTATTCATGTCGTCTCGGTCCTCGGTCGATGTTCATTTTAGAAACTAGTGAATCTCATTGGATCGGCTGAAAATCATAACTTTGTGTACTTTTTATCACGAATACTAATCAGCTTTTTGTCCGAGTAGTTTTCTTGTTAAGTAAGACTAGCATATCAATACTGTGTAGGGGAGTGAATTTCACATGAAAAGGAGCAGCTTTAACTTAAAACGGCTGGCCCAAGGTAGATACAAACGCCCAAAATAGAGAGGGCTGGAATTCTTCGGTGGACGTCTTCACCTGCGGAGGGGTTCTTGCAAATTGAAAACTTATTTTGTATTAGGTTAATATTAGTTAACTTACTTGTCATTGCATGAAATAAATGGTTTTTTTATTTCTATTTATGAGTAACTTTGCTATGGGTCTAACTATTAAAAATCGGCTGTTGCCAAATTTTTTTCGGGGAACAGCGTTTTCATGTTCGGTCCCGTAATAAAAGTTACCCATTTTCATCAATACTACACACCCCTAAAGTATTACCCACGTTTAACAAATAACTCAGTATAACTAAGCGGATTTATACGTTCTTTGATAAGTACACAATGTACAACGAGCGATGCAACTTATGTTTACACGAAGCGCTGCCGCTTCGCTGGAAGAAAATAGAGCGTGAAGATACCACACTACGTATTTCTATTTGTTTCTCCCTCCATTGAAGATGGGCACAATGTCTTTCCGTTACGTTTTCTTGATATCGAGTGATAATAATATTATATGTATAGTTTTGTTCAAAAAAGAGTAATTCTTACTTTATTTTTATGGCTTTATTATTTGAGTTTTAAAAGGAGGAGGTTTTCAATTCGTCTATTATTGGTTAGGTTATTGTAAATTCGTCACAAAGTTAATTCGCCATAGAAAAAAAGCATGTGTAAACTTGCCACAGTTCTATTTTCATGATGTATATTCGCCACATATTAATTTTGATCGTCAAATTGTACCGACAGCAAAAACATCAATTTATTTTAGATAATAGGGATGGTGAATCATTTTTTTTTATTTGTCTATCGGGTAGATTATTAAAAAGTATTTGACACGTATTTTTTCTTTTTTCACGTAATCGTAAAATTACGGAGATATTTTGAGTTGAAATGGCGCATGACGTCACGGCTTAGTACATTTTATACCTAGTTGTGACGTAGTTAGCCCCCACTCTCCAACTTTAATGCGTTTTAACTAAGTATTTTTTTGTTATCTTGATAAAACAAAAAATACGTGTCTAATGTTTTTGTATTACCTGATTGACGGACAAAATAGAATTTCGTTTTCTTTACCCAGTCATCATCCCTATTACAGAAATTACAGGATGTGTAAACTGTTTGTCTAAGGGACATAGCAAAGATTTAGTACATAGTTCTAAAATCCACAAGGTAATAAATAACTAATATGATGAAAAAAAACTGTTCTATACAAAAGTGTAAATAATACCTGCACAGTTAAAAATTGTAACAATAACCTTTACACCCTTTTACCGTGTTTAGTGGAAATAAAAAATATCATAGATGATTATGGAACGCAACATATCTCTATTTGTCTATACCTACCTACGTCACATTATGCATTGAGGTCATTGCTACGAAAACTTTGCTACAGCGGTCAATGCTACGGCGTAGCAGTCAACAGCTTGCAAATTTTTTCAAAGGCTTCAAATTGTTGAAGCCTTTGAAAAAATTAACAACTCGAACCGAGCTTATTGAAGCTCGGCTCGAGTTGTTACATATTCAACATTCCATGTAAAGCAATCGACTCACTCTTTGGTCTAGTGGTGGACTGCTGAGTATGAGATCCTGGGTTTGATTCCCGGGTAGAGCATAGTATTATTGAGATTTTCCATCAGGAATTTCTTAGTAGCAGCCACGTAGTCTGGACCTGTGCCCGGTTGATGGCAATAGGCTCACCCCCTATCAAATGGGATTTTAACATAACTGGCAAAACGCGGGGGAACTATTGGGTACACTACTGCCTAACCCTTCAGGAATTACAGGCGTGATGTTATGTTGTGTTATGTTTCATGAAGTTTTTTTGGGTGCAGCTTATTATTCACTAAAACAAGCATAAAATTTGGTTTCACGTTATTTATAATACAAATACTAATATGCAAACAATATGTTCACCTACTTCCCACGAAACTGTAATTGTCTAAGCCAGTGTTCCTCAAACTTTTTGTGCGCAAGAGTACATCTAGGAAATCTGAAAATTTTTGGGGTACACCATAAAAAATGAGAAATCTATCGTGTGTTTTGCGGCTGTTAAATAAGATATTTTTCTCCCGTCTGTGTATTTAACTTTATGAGATAATCTTATTTTTCCGACGCACGCCATCTAATGACCACGGTACCTCAGTGTGCCGCGGCCCACACGTTGCGGAACACTGATCTAAACAACACTACTCACAGAACTTCCCCAAGGATTGTGGGATTGTTATATTTAGCATACAAATAGCCTGTGCAAGCCTGAGGGAATATGGTCATAATTATCATGCATTCTGTTAATAGGCAAATTAGTACTTGCAATATACGTCATTAGACCAAGGACGGATGAGAGTAATAGTCAAATTCAGCTTATAAACGTGCTTTTTAGGTTTAAATTTGTATTTTAACCATTTTACTTATTTTATTGATTACAATTGTAAACACGTTTGAACCTGCCCGTAAATTAGAATTAGTATCTTTAAAATTTAAGAAACCCCCGCCACAAAAAACCTCTGAAAAACCTATAGTAAATAAATCCAAGCGTCGTAGCGTCGGGAGCCGCTTTGTTTTGTGCTTGTGCTAAGCGGTTGTGTTATGAAGGGATCTTCATAAACTAGAAAAGAGGTGATGATCTTCAAACGGCTGAGTGGATTTTCTCGAAACAGGTAAGAACACTCTCAATTAAAATACGTTTCAAACGAAACCAATTTCATCAAAATCGGTTCATCCGATTAGGAGCTACATTGCCACAGGCAGACACACAGATACACACGTCAAACTTATAACACCCCACTTTTTTGGTCGGGGGTTAAAAACTCGTTGCAACTTTGACTTAAACAATGAAATGGCAGTATAGTATATCTTTTTGCAGTATGTATGAGAACGAATAAAAACCTAATTACCGTTTAAAAGCAAGCACATGTACTAACGAGTATTTATTCCATTTTAATGTTTAGTAGCTCTTTAATTATTTAAATTACAGCTTGTCTGAACGTTTCAACGATGTGCCATTTAAACATACAAATTATACCAATTTGGCATCAGACGATCAATTTACATATTTTTCACTTTTGTAGGCATCTCATGTTTATTCTTAACGAATGGAAAATTAAGTAAATGCCAGGTTTTTAGCAGATACTATCGAATGGCGCTGAAAATCGTAAGGAAAATACGCAAATAAAACATTATGCTATGATTTTCATAGAAAAATCCAGGATAGTATGTGCATATTCTGCAGTATACCAGAATTAATGTGAGTGGATCAGTAGACATCCACAGACAATTTACCGACAGCCTCGCTGAGTTTGTAGTTGCGACCGTGACAGTCAAGCTGAACTGAGTCTGAAACTCAAGACACTTTGCCCAATCCGAAAACCACACCTCAATTTTCGGATTGGGCAAGGACTCGGATCATTTACGGAAAAGCGGCGCGTCGCGCGGTGCGTTATGCGGTGCGGTCCGCAATAAATTCAAACGTATGGCGACATTGGCAACGTATGACAGCGTTTATGGAGAAGCAATTTTACGCACATTTGCTTGAAATGCAGCGTTACTTGCAGCCGAACCCGCGGCCATCAACTCGGCGATGCACGAAGCGTTGCGGCTTGCCAGTTTCTGTAATACACAATGTATTACAGAAACTGGTAAGCCCAGGCACGGAGAAGCGGCCATGTGAAACGTAGCGACGGAACACTCGGCGTACCGCGCGCCGCTTCACGCCGCGTCTTACTTCGTAAAGAACGTTGTAAATTGTCATATAGGCCGCTGCACGAGCTAGGTGTCCGTTAACGGAAAAACTGGCAACGAGCTTTCCGACGCCGCGCCGCACGTACCGTATTTCAGCAAATAAGCCCTAGATTTCACTTTTTATGACTGACCACAAAACTGTCAAAATGAGAATCGAATAATATTCTGTCACACGTTGAATTGGCTCAGGCGCAAAATGTCTCTTTCGCAAAATGTCTACTGGTAGTAATTTTACTTAAAAATAATTATAAAGCAAGGAATACTGCCAGTGTATTAGGTCCCCAAACCTTAACGGTCTTATCTTGCAAACCTGTTGCCAAAAGATAATTAAGATACATAATACAGTTGCTCTAATTAAAAGAGCTCGACTGTTTTGTTTATGTAGAATATGTAGATAGGTGTCACTGTCAACATGACTTGTCGGCTAGCCTCTTTGGAAAATCTAAAAAGTTAATAATACACATAATATATCTGTTTAAGTGTTTACTGTTGTCACCTACGGTGTGGTTATAAAGGGTGTAAAACACCTCTTAACGAAGCCGAAAGGCACTGGTTCTCCCTGTCATTGCGATTTTTTTTTTCTTCATCATACCTGGGAACCTTCTAGTGACGGAGATATTAGGGGTCAAAGTTCCAACTTTTTGACAAGTATTTTTTTAAATACAAGTTTTTAATGTAAGATTTTTACTTTAAACACCTTCACGACCCCTTACTATTCAATCCGTCCTTCAGCAAAATGTTTTGAGTGCGTTACATCGAGTTCTACCACAAAACATGATTTTACACCCCCCAAAAAAAAGTCGTTTCCCAGCAATAATTTTTGCGTAAAGTTACTTAGTTTCATGTACAGAATGCTTGGTTGGCTTGGCTTCGTGATGAGGTGATTTACACGGTGTATATTATACAAAATTAAAATATTTTTATTTCACATAGACATGGCCACTTGTAAAACAAAAATGTGGTCGGTTTGGGTCGGTCGTTTCCTATGGAGAAGAACCGGCAAGTAATTCCAGGGTTACTCTTTTAAAATCATTTGGTTTTACAAATTTTCTATGTTACAAGCGTTAGTACATAAGTATGGGAGGACATCGTAGGCCCGACAATAAGTCGTTGCTTACCACAAAATGTAGAACAAGATAAAAAGTTACCAAGGATCTAGGAATCTATAAGGCCTAGAGGAAGAGAGTAAGAGGCAGAGGTGTACCTAATAATAAAAGCACATTTTGCTAGTTTTGTTTTAAGTCCCATGGGGGCGAGCCTATTGTCATCAACCGGACACAAATCCAGGTTCCGTAGCGGCTACTGAGAAATTCCAGATTTACCCATCTGGAATTTCCGCCAATAACATTTTGCCCGACCTGGGATTCGAACCTGGGACCTCATGCTCAGCAGTCGCTGTTGCGATCACTAGACCGACGACGCAAACAAATATAATTTTAATATTTTAAGTTTCATAACACATAGTCAATACTTTGTCAAATTATTTATAGGTCACCTCTCAACAAAGCAGCTATATCTTTTAGCATAATCTTATTTTAGGGCGCCACTAAAGATAAGGCATAAGTGCAAAGAACTAAGCATATAACACCAAATAAAAACAAGTAACAATCACGAGTATACATAAACATCACAAAAATATATACATCGGGGCGCCGAACCTTTGGTCAAAACTCGACCACTTTTTTATACTTTAAAGTTTTCTTTCCAAACAATTTACATTTAAATCGGGTAGAACGTTCTTTTAGACACGCAACCAAGTATTTTATACATAATTTGAACCACCCTATGGCCTCAAGCCATTTGTAAATTTACTTGATGACATCCCGTTGAATAAATAACGAATTATTATTACTTTCTGAGTTATTTCTCTATGTTGGTCAATGTATTTACATCTAGTCAAAGAAGACTAATTGAATTGCGTCTTTGTATGTTTACTAAACTGTGTAATGAGCAATGTAAATACTTGTGGAAAAAAGTTTCCGGATTTCTCTTTGGCTAGTTAAAATGTGTTGACTGACCGTTTTCGTGAAAATTAAGCGTGTTTTAAATATTTTCTTTAACATTTAACTTGTTATGCTGCTTTTCAAACAGACGTAGGATCATACTTATACAAGGTGTTGTTTTGCATTCTCGTCAAATTCAAGGAGGTAACTATGCCAATGATTCTCGTTACAAATCAATAATAAAATGGGTAGGTAATTTTTTTTTTCTTATTTACGAAAATCGGTAAGAGAGAACCACCCTTGTTTTAAACGCGGCCTGTCTGATCCTTGCCCTATAGCAGCACTTTCAAACATACAAACAATCTCAATCGTTTAGTCGATAATTTCTTATTACCTAAACCACGTTAAGGGAGTTATTCTGAAATACTGACAAACTTAAACTACGAATAAAATCAGTGTTTATTAATAATCTACTAGATACCGTAATTTTTATTGATTATTTATGTCTTTTGTGACATCCTCTTGAATTGTGACGAGGATGCAAAACAACACCTTGTATTTGACAAATATTTGCGACGCTGCCAATTTTCAGAATGCACCATCTTATACATTAAATTATTTTGATGGCCAGTAAAATCTGTGAAATATGCGAGTGTGCGTGGTCCCTTTTTTATTTTTTATTTCCCAAATTTTTTGTCGGTTATTTTTTTGGTCCTTAAATAAAACTTTTCTATTTTCCAATGCGGACTCAATGTTACAACCTATCGTGGAGCCATTTATACTTTCCAGCAGCGTAACCGAAAAGTTACAATGTGTATATAACGAAACGAGAGAACTGAGACTGAAAACGAGTAAAAAAAGGCGTCCAGTTTTGCACACATTGGAATTACTTCGACAGAAGCTGTTTTAAACAAAGGCTGTTAAAATCTTTAGCTTAATTAACACATGGTGAACAAACGACGGTCAGCGGTGGGAAAATTGGCATTTTAAGTATTTTATTTATTTGTGAGTGGCCCAGTGGTGGCAGCCCCGACTTACGAGCAGTAAGCTGTGGGTTTGAACCCAGGCAGGCGCAGACTTGTGTAATTTATTTCATTACCGCTGCTCTCAAAAACGGTGAAGGAAAACATCGTGAGGGAACCGGCATGTCCTAGAACTAAAAAATCGAAGACATGTGACATTTAACAACCCGCACTGGGCCCGCGTGGTGGATTACTGACAGCCTACTCCCTCTCATAGAGAAGAGGCCTGTGTCCCAGCAGTGGGAACCTTATAAGCTGATGATGATGATGATTTATATGTAATAATTATATTTTGTCCCAATCATCATAATTTCTCATAATTGGTTGTAGGTACTTCCAGATTTGGCCAATAGATGCTAAATCCGTAGCATAAATTAATGTACCAGTAAATTACTTACTGGTACATTAATTTATGTACTTACTGTAAGTACAAATACAATTCTTAATTAAGCATTTAAGGAAAACATCCATCGTTCGTCATTCTTTTAATTTATCTGTGAAAAAATGTGTTTGTTAGGATGATGTACGAGCCATGCGGAAAGTAAGGACTTTAAAGTTTGTATGAAATACCGTAAGGTATAATGAGCTTGTTTTTTCCTGAATTGATTAATTATATCTTCTATTTTCTATTATTTTAACTTCCAGTCTTCAGACTTTCATTGGTAAAAGGTACAAAGTCATGAAGAGACTTCAAAGGATTCTTTCTGTTGCAACTTTTCTCGACTTTTCTACAGCAATATTCGAAATGAAATGCTGAATATAATTTCAAAATAGACTCGTTCTAATGAAATATTACTGTCAGAGTTCTCCATTTCGAATTCAATTGTTTTATTTTATGTTCATTTTAGCTAACGTGCACTTTTCAGTTTCATACACCCGTGAATATAAGCCCGGAAATGGCAGAATACGGAAATAATATATTTTGATACCAGAGGGCAAACTTTTTCATTGCAGGCCAAGCGAAATTCACAAATGAATTCACACATTCAATTAAAAATTTAAACGTGTACAAATGACGTTATTCACAATACACTTAAGACAAATTAACTAATTGAACGAAGAGTATTTTTTTCATTTTTATTAGGAAACCATGATTTAATTTGCTTTTTTGCCGCGCTTTGCCTTTAAAGTTGGAAGAAGCAAACGTAATATAATTTTATAAATAAAAATGTTTATCTAAAATATCCTAGTTAGCAACACAATTTAAATGCTTCATTAAATATTTAGGCTTACAAAAAAATAATCACCGCCGACTGTAGTGAATTGAACAACGTTAAAAAATATCTGTGGAAAAAATCACAAATGTGAAATACACTCCATTCTGAACCTAATATTAGTGCGATATAGAACCAATTTTCGAGGAAGTTTATTGAAAAGTCATTTTTCCGATTTCTTTTCAAACATAAACTTTCCCATTAAATAAAGAATTTAAACTTTTCCAAGTGTTCCAATATTGTTTCACAATTCAAAGGAAGAAATAACGTTTCGTTATTAATTAAGGTTTACTTGTCAGAACCATAAAATAGAGGTTTTATGTGTTTGTAACAGGCCCGATACCATGTGATGGTTTTGAAACAAGAATCAAAACTAAGATATTTGTACGTGACAGACAGTCACAAGGGCAAAAGGGACTATATTTATACAGAGTGACAATCATTATCAACATGCTTGCTTCCCTGTACTGTATGTTTGCTGGTTGAGACTATTCTCCTAAAAATATTTTACTTCACTGTAAATCAGTGGTTTCACTGTTATGATCACCACGTTAAGCTGCAATTTACTGCAATTAATCTCTCTCCAATGGCCGTCCCATCGGACGTTGAGTTTTTACACACGTAAAAACTCAACATTCGCAAAACAACGCCTCAATTTAAGTTAATACACTTAAGGGGCCCAAAAAGAAAACGGTTTTTACTTGATCAAGGGTGATCCCTTGCTCAACATATCATGTTCTTTTTGTGTCTAAAGGTCAAAATTCCAACAAGATGATTTTAAATTGATTGC
This sequence comes from Cerastis leucographa, assembly GCA_963082945.1. Lineage (NCBI taxonomy): Eukaryota > Metazoa > Arthropoda > Insecta > Lepidoptera > Noctuidae > Cerastis > Cerastis leucographa. The sequence continues at coordinate 6,264,398 of OY720359.1, forward strand.
AAAACCTACCGATGGTCCAAAATGAAATAAAAATAGTGCGTGGAGTCCCTCCGCGCGGAAGAAGTGAAACTTCGTAATACTACATGCATGCGTTCGATTGTCACGCATTCACTCTCGTTATTTTATTGAGCTTCTAAATAATATTTTATTGTTGTACACTTTTTATTACATACGTTTATCGAGGTTATGCTACTCATGGAAGTTGAGCGAAGGCTGGTCACACCGAAGAGTCGAAAGCATGACTGTCTGCACGGTCACAAATCTTGTAATAGCGCCATCTCTTAGTGGGTAATAGAAAATATTCCCCCTCCATGAAAACGTTAAACTTGTTGGAAGTCGCATAAGAAGTTTCACTAAAACAAAAAATGCTGTATTGATCTTTTGGCAATAAAATTACACTGACAGGGCGACGCTGTTGCTAAAAATATACCTATGTTTATTGCTTTGTTAAATGCACTGAAAACCCAAACCGCTAAAAGTTCCTTGTAGCACTGTACATAAAACTGATCTAGTCTCTGCAAGACAGACAGACTTTCTAGAAATAGGACATCGCCAAAGTCTAGCCCAACACAATAAACTTCCTTGCATCATTTTCCACTCACCTATTTAATTTTTCAACGCGCAAGAAATCTCTATAAAGCCCGGAGAACAACGGGGAATACGTAGAAAGTGCATAGGGGGACAGGCAGAGAACAGACACGGGGAACAAAGAACAAGAGTTATTGTCTCGGAACAAAGGCACAAGTCCATTACCTGCCAGTTATTTGTGCCGTATTTGTCGCGAATCAGTGTAGGCGTACCTCTGTGCTGGTTGTTCGACTTTATATTTTATTTTCTGACACTTTGGCTTTGATTCGAGAGGCTGGTTTAAAATGTTTTCTGAACGTCAAGTTGTTTAAATAACCGGCCAAGTGCGAGTCGGACTCGCCCACGAAGGGTTCCGTACCATTATTTATAAAAAAGTAGCAAAAAAAGCATTTTGTATGGAAACCCCCTTAAATATTTATTTTATTCTGTTTTAAATGTTTGTTGTTAAAGCGGCAACCGAAATACATAATCTGTGGAAATTTTAACGGGCTAAATATTACGGTTCATAACATACAGCCTGGTGACAGACGGACGGACGGACAGCGAAGTCTCAGTAATAGGATCCCGTTTGACACTTTGGGTACGGAACCCTAAAAAGGAGAGGTTAACACTAAAATCTCCTTTGTGAAGATTTTCACTCGCACCGTTATGATAATTCTGTTTATTTGTTCTTAAACTAAAACATAAACATCGAACGATAAACTTCGACATTTACGGTCATAACACATGGACATTTCCTATGCAGAAAAGACTAGTGGGCATATAGGGCAGCGTATAGGGTGAACATATTTGTAGTTTCTCTAAACAAACGAATTTTAATAATATCAGAGTAGACTTAATATAATAAGGATAAGGGACGGACAGAACCGGGAAGTGTGGTAGAAGTAAGGGGAGGGCTATACTCAGTAGTGGGTGATTCTGAGCTGATATGATGCTGATAAAGTAGAAACAAGATCTATTACAATGTCTTAATTTTCCTTACACCATAATCATCATCAGTTCCCACTGCTGGGACACAGGCCTCCTCTCTATGAGAGGGAGTGGGCTGTAATCCACCACGCGGCCGGGCCCAGTGCGGATTGGTAGATGTCACATGTCTTCGAATTTTTAGTTCTAGGACATGCCGGTTTCCTCATGATGTTTTCATTCACCGTTTTTGAGGGCAGCGGTGATGAAATAAATTACACAACGTAATGCGCCTGCCTGGGTTCGAACCCACCGATTACTGCTCGTAAGTCGGGGCTGCCACCACTGGGCCACCGCTGCTCTTCTTATTTTCTCCCTTACATTTTCCGATGAAAACGAAAAAACAGGACAAAAACAAAGGTCAGGTACAAAGATTTGTGAGTTTAGAAATAAATAAAAGCTGTTAAAAGCTTTTCAGATTAATCCGCTGAGTTGTCGTTCTAGCAATTTACCTTAATTTAAACGTTTAGATTTTTTGTTACCTTTTCAATTAAATTGAACAGGTCTATGGACATTATACGAAGTTCGAGTCGATTATACGAGGTCGAGTTTTATGACTAAAACAAGATTTATGTTATCATTTTACCTATTAAAAAAAAAAAAGGTGCGATGCTGCCAGCCTTCTCAGCACTTTTAAAGTTGACACCTTTTTTTTGACGCCCTTTAATTCTTTTCCCATTTTGATATTTGTATATTTTAATTCTATTTATAGTTTGTAAACAATAAGTCCACATGCAAATTAAAATCAAATGTATTAAATTAATTCCTTTATTTTTTTCCGCTTGTCAAGCGTTTTCACTGTAGTTCAGTGTAGCTTAGCGTCAGCTCACACCGAGACGCGACGCAACGCGACGCTGCGCGCACACTTTTAAACAGCGATTCAAAATATTACTTTATTTACTACACGAAAAGATACACATTTCTTTACAGGCGTCACGCGGCGCAGCGCTGCATGGCGCAACGTATTATTCGTAAGTATTCTGAATTCTCACAACGAAATGTGTATCATTTCGTGTAGAAAATAATGTTATATTTTAAACAGCTCTTTAAAAGTGTGCGCGCAGCGTCGCGTCTCGGTGTGAGCTAACCGTTATTGACGACAAGACACAGTTGAAGAAAATCGAAAAGTGTGATGTTTAAAGACCAATGCATAGCGTTCAGAATAAGGGGCAAATAGAATCACCTAAATAATACATTTTCCATTTTTATTTGGTTAATTCTATCTTGGATTTTACTGAAATAGGTGAATTAAAACATCGAATAGACTGACTTCAATGCAAGTGCAGTTTCAATTAGCATTGGGTGTGACTTATTAATTAAAGCTGGCTTCATGCTGGCTGGCTGTTTGCTGCTCGAAAGCTTGAGGAAAAGATGTTGATAGTGTTATGTACGGAGAGTGAAGAGCAGGGTGTTAAGTTCTTCATCTCCCATAGAAAAAGGAAGATCCTCTGGCAAGACAGATGTTGTGTATCAAAATTAAAATCAAAATAATTTATTTTACATAGTAGGCCTATGTAAAATAAATTATTTTGGCCTAAAATTACATGGGCACGTATAAAACGTCGACAAAAGGTGCACGGTTCGGGTTGGTCGTTTCCTATGGAGAAGAACCGGCAAGAAACTCCATGCTCTTTTAAAATCATTTGGTTTTACAATATTTGAATTTTACAGCGTTAGTACTAAAGTATGGGAGGACAGCGTAAGCACGACAATAAGTCGTTACTTACTAAAAAAGGTAGAACAAGAAAAAAAAAAAAAGGTATTGTGGGCTACTGCCCGACAGTTGTTGTCGGGCAGTAGCCCACCATTCTTCCATATAGTCTTAAGTCGCGGATAACTTTATTTGCGCGATTCAGAATTTTGATGTTACAATTCTGATTCTTTGGCCAAAAGAACCTAAAAACCAAAGAAGCAAGTCTCTCTGGTCACATGAAGAGTCCACGAACCTCTTCTTAAAACTATTTTCATTTTTGCTATTTCCAAAACAAACAAGCGACTACAACTGCCATTGCCGATGATTACGCGAAATTAGTCGAGAATTTGTTTTGTAAATAAACCCACCTAATACGAAATTTCCCTCCGTAGCCATAAAAACTTACCTACTTATATTTTCACCTAATGAAAAATCAAAAAGGTAATGTTTGTTTCAGAGTAAAGTTTTGGTACAAAGTACTGGTAGAATATAATATAAGGTTAGAATAGGTACTTAACTTGTACAAGCAAGTTCCGTATTTCCAGAAGCTTTGACTTCCTGTTCCTGTTTTGGGTGGTTTTGGGCGAAACATCTGAGATATTGATTACTCTGTGTCGTACATAACCTGCTCAGGAACCAGCTGCAGTAGAACCATTTACTTCGTGGTTCAAACATAATAAAACATCAAGCCTGTAATGCCCGAAAGGTCAGTCAGAGCTGTTCCTAATAGTACACCCACATTTGCCAGTTATGTTTGTTTTATGAATAAAAGTCTCAATAAATTTAAACTTCACAGTATATTATAATCACATAAATTCAATCAACGTTACAATCGTGTCTCAGATTCACACACACTGACGTCCCAGAAGGCGGGCTGTCAAAACCTACTTATGAATCTGGCACCGTGGCTATTAGCCCATACAACAATGTTTAAGTCCTATGCAATAGGGGACGAGCCTGGTGCCATCAACCGTGCTCTAATCCAGACTCCGTGGCCGCTACTGAAAAATTCCTGATGAAAAACCTAATAACACTTTGCTCGACCTGTGAATCGAAACCAGGACATTGCTCAGCACTCGAGCTTGCAACCGCTAGACCAATGAGGCTGTCCAGGACTAGGTAGTTCCTGTAGACTAAAACCCCGCTAGCAACTTGGATTGGAAATCATCAAATCACTCCTCCCGCTCTGGGCGGAGCGGAAGGGAGTGTCAGACTTGTACTGACTAAAACCCATCCATGTTCCTTTTTAGCCCTTTGTGTTCGACCACGGAATCTCTTTCAAACAGTCAGCAGCCCTGGCAGGCATCGGCCCCCTCAGACCCCTTCCGATTTGCTAACATCTCCTTGAGGCGCGCGTGGAACACGAACGCGCCGCCGACACGGCCTGTCGTCATACGATGGACGGACGGTGAGCTAGCCCAGTACTCACCGTCCACAGGCCCGCGTCCCCGCAAGCACCTGAAAATCGCTAATTGCGTTGGCGTTACATAAGCTTTTGCTTCAGTATAAAAAAAAATTTCTTTGGGAAAGATGTTTGTTATCATGTGTAACATCACGTGTTTAAGTATCGGTCACTAATTATCCGTCACCCTATATATTAGTTCGAAAATTATGTCATTTTTACTGTGTACATGTGAACGATCACTTCTGAATACTGGCAAATGATGTAACTATAACATCACGTCGGTCCCCGAAGCGATAGGCAGAGGTGTAGGTACCTATACCTAGTACCACGAGACAATTTTTAAAAGCGTTTTCCTCCCATATTATTTTTTTGTTGTTATTTTCATGACAACCATTCAGCTTACACCATATTTTTTTGTGCGGCACAATAAAATGTGAAAAAAACTTGATTTTGGCTCGCGTAAAATTTTGCATCGAAAGAGTTCTTGTGATTTTTATTTTCTTTCACTCAGGAGACCCTTTTTTCTTTTGTTAAATGTACTCGATCTCTAAGTCCTTTGTTGCCAGTTCGTTTCTACTTAGCTTCAAAGGGTTTGATAATTTCTGGCGTAGGTAGAATGAGTTTGTTCTTTTTTTACATGAGTTTCCTACAGCTGCTAAATATTTTAAAACTTTAGTCATGAAAGGTACAATGTCATCATCATCATCTGCCTAGCCTTTTCCCAAACTATCTTGGGGTCGGCTTCCAGTCTAACCGGATGCAGCTGAGTACCAGTATTTTACATGAAGCGACTGCCTATCTGACCTCCACAACCCAGTAACTGGGTAATACGATACCCCTTGGTAAGACTGGATGTCAGACTTTTTGGCTTCTGACTACTCGTAACGACTGTCTAAGATCTACAAATGACAGCCGGGACCAACGGCTTAACGTGCTTTCCGAGGCACGGAGGAAACTCGGTATGTAATTATGGTCACCCATCCACGGACCAACCTCAGCAAGCACGGCTTAACCTTAAAGATCGACCCGGGCGGCTGTTATTATTTAGCCACGAGCTCCTCAATGTGTGCCATGAAAAATATACTTGCAGCAAGTCACAATTTCATTACAATAATGTAAAGTAGATAAGTGTTTAAATTAATTTTGAAGTAAAGTAAGAAAGGTACAGGTGACGAAACTAATTCAAAATCAAAATATTTTATTTTACATAGGCCTACATGGGTACTTATAAAACGTCAACAAATGGTGCACGGTTCGGGTTGGTCGTTTCCTATGGAGAAGAACCGGCAAGAAACTCCATGGTTACTCTTTTAAAATCATTTGGTTTTACAATATTTGATGTTAGGGCGTTAGTACTTAAGTATGGGAGGACAGCGTAGGCCCGACAATAAGTCGTTGCTTACTACAGAAGGTAGCAAAAGAAAGAAAAAAAATAGGTAAATAAAAAGAATCTATACAAAAGTAAAAATAAAACTATAAAAGAACACTAACTTAAACCATTGATACAGATGTTATCATCAGTGCAATTAGCAACGAAAGTAATGCAGTAAGTAGAAGCGTCATCACCAGAGATCGGAATAGGTAAACTTTATTTGCCTAAACTTCATCTTCCGCGTTGTGGAATTCAGATAGGCAGTAGCTCCATGTAAAATACTGGTCAGCAATCAGCTACATCCGGTTAGACTGGAAGCCGACCCTAACATATATAGATGGGAAAAGGCTAGGCAGATGATGTTTTCGGAACTTAAAAATCATTCCGGATTTTATAGGCAGGTATTATCCACATGTTACTTCCTGAAAGTTAAGGCAAATTAACTATTCTATTCCGATCTCTGTTGATCACTGAGCTTAAGCCAGTTACGCACTAAAGACTTGACGTGACTTCACGTCAATAACTCACATCTCGAAACACTAATCGACTCGGCATGCGACCATCGAACCACTGGAGTGCGTCAAATATCTGGCGTGTTACAACCAACCGATCTACAGCGTGTTCAACCTTGCAAGGCTTAGTAAGTAAACAAATACGGTGCGAAAATCGGCGTGTGTGCGAGTTTCATACTCTCAGTAAAGTACCAGTATATTAACATTACAGGAAAAAATGTATTGGATGGAATATTACACAAAAAACGGTTCCTGTTAACTTCTCCCCATGAATTTTATCATAATCAAATTTAAGTTCTTCTCATCGTATCGATGCCAGAGAGTTTTTTTGTTTTTGATCGAAAACTGCAGTTTTATTTTATTTTATTTATTCAGGGACAATAAACAGCTACAATATGTGTTGGAACAGGGAAAGATAACACAAAATATTAACAATATTGCAGCCCACTACATTATCCACAGATTAACAAAAGAAAATATTATGATGAGTGCCACTAGATAGGTTATACATAATACAATAATTATATCACATTAGTAACAAATGATAAAAGAAATATCAATAAGTAATCATTAAACAGTTAAATAAACGAAATATTAATTACATCATGCAAAATAGAAATTCCAATTGACTTATATTGTCATTTGGCAGGGGATGCAGTGCAAGATGGCAGTTGGGCCATTGTCTGTGGGGATGCATCTTCTTCTTCAACCTTTGGCTATCCAATGCTGAGTGTAGGTCTCGTCCAAATCTCACCACTTTTGACGGTTTTGTGTAATGGCTTTCCAGTTTCTTCTGGCTACTTTAATGAGATCGTCTGCCCACATTGTCGTTTGTTTTCCCACGTTTCTCCGTTCCGTCCGTGATCTCTACTCAAGCACTTTCTTCTCTTTTCTTTCAACCAGTCTACGGAATATAGGGTGACTGGTAATTAGTGACTGTTACTTGAACACGTGATTATACTCATGATAACTAACAACTTTTTTTTTTTGTGAATCTCATCAGGCATCTCACAGTTCAACCAATGAGGTTGTCGTCTGCTTAACCGGACTCCCAAAGATACATTTTTTATACTTATTCACATTTATCACAATAATTCAACAGCCGTCTAAAATTCGCGCATGCGCGCCTCTAGCCCATCAGCTTGCGATAAGCATAAAAAGTAAAAAAAAAGGTTTATTTGGGAAGGTTGTTAGTTATCATAAGTATAATCACGTGTTTAAGTATCGGTCATTAATTACCAGTCACCCTATATAGGTAGCCTACTACCCTCCCACTTGCACTTTCTTTGTGTTATCAAGTATTTCAGTAAGTGAGCCATAATAGTTTACAAAATAAAAGAGTGAAAAAAAAACACACTTTACTTGTGAGATAATATGGCAGCTGCTGTGATTATGTCCATCTTGTAGCCATCAAATGTAGCACTAGTTGTTCAGATTACTGAAGCGTCGTGTCGTGGGAGGTTGCTAGTGTAGGTATACGTGTTTCCTGTCGAAGACGTCCGACATAATCCGACTTAGGATAGACTGGTTAGACTTGTATCACTGGACATGATTGTACAGGCACATTGTACATTAAGTCAAAAAAAAAAAACAGGTAGGGAAGTCAGGATTGGTCATCCATTATTTTATGTGATTTCGAGTGAATGGGTTCGCTTTATTAAATGTTATTTTATGTTTCAAGCCACATTCATTTATATAAAACACATATTTAAGCAAAAAAAAAAACATAATTTATGCTTTACTCACATTGCACAAGATGCTTGTTTTTTTTCTATTAATATAAGTGAAAAATCAATGTTGCAAAGATACATCTCAAATGAAATTCCATCATGATATGAATATTAAAACGGTAACTATTCGTCGTTGAAATACGGAAACCGATAAACGTGATGAATGCTTTTTAATATGAGGTCATATCTCATGCGGATCTGATGGTCTGTTTCCTTAAATACATTTATTAGAATTTAAAGATATGACGGCTTCGATAAACAGGGTTGCAGCTGCTAGAGAAAAAGGTCTAGATTGCCAAAGTATATCAGAATATTTAGCGTTATTAATAATTTACCAAAAACTAGGGTACAGTCTTCCTCTCAGCGAGATTTGGTGGACGACACGATGTTTTCCCATACTTAAGGGGTTTGGGTAAATCGGAAGGGGTCCGAGAAAGCCGATGCCTGCCAGGGCTGCGGGTTGTTCGAAAGAGTTACCGTGGCCCTGGAACACAAAGTCTGACACTCCTCCCGCTCCGCCCAGAGCGGGAGAAGTCATTTGATGATTTCCAATCCGTAAAAAAAAAGGGGTTTGAGTAACTTTGTATGAACCAGTGGCATAATATTTTTTCACAGCGGCCTCAAAGATAATTATTGTTAACGCATAGTAGAGTAGAATATCTAATAAAAATTACTCCTAAGAGAATTTTGCCGAAAATTATATCGGAGCTTGAATATCTGATGTTTTGCTTGACTATCAAATTAGTGTTGTTCGTTGATTACTGCTGTTTGCTACTGTTATGTATGTACATATTTTATCAAACATGAAATCTTTCCCATAATTTGCCGTATGACATTACTTCCCAAAATTTGATCCATAGCAACGACACTATCGAATGGTGTAATAATACTGGGTGTTTTTTTTTCAAAATCAACGGTTTCGATTCCGGACTAGTTTTTTTTTAGTTTAGTTCAGTTTAAGTTTTTATCGAAATCGGGCTCAAGGCTCCTTTAAGCATTTTTCGCAATTCCTCATAGTTTCGGATTTTGCCGTCCACCCACTTGAAAACTGCACGGTGTATATCTCGGCACCGATGTATTTTGGAAATAATTGTTCATTGAAGATAATGAATGTCTTATTGTGTTCTTACTAATGAAATCTTTTTCATTAGTGGCCACACATTTATAAAATCATGCCACTTTTACCCAAACCCATTTACACACTAATAATGGTGGAATCGGCAGGGTAACCTACGAAATTCAATTTTTCTGTTATGTTTTTTTGCAATTTGCAGGTCAGTGTCATGCTGTAACTTGAACATACAACATACTTAGTGCATCCTCCTTTAAGTGCATGTGCAAGGAGGTGTGGGAAAAGAGTTCTTGAAAGGACTGTGGGGAGGCCTTGTCAGCAGTAGGCCGGTAGTGGCCAAGAGAAGAATAAATTTAAAAAAAAGGAAACATGTCTGGCTCTGAGTACCATTTTTTATTAAAGATAATCGTAATAAAAAAAGTTGATGGTGTTGTTGCATAAAATAATAAGTTACACAAGATTTTTCAATGACTGATCATTGAAAAATCTTGTGTTTATGATACGAGTACCTACATAGTAAAGACTAAACCGCCTATGCTTCTGCTTTACCCAAAGACAATCGTGGGTTGAACTTCAAACAACGTATTTTCTTTTATAAGAGCTGCATACTGGCTTTGATATAAATGTTAAGCAGGTTCAGGCAAGATTTTGAAGGAATCGTCAAGCATCAACTCATAAACTACAAGGAAATCTCCTACTAGACCCACTACTACTTTACTTTACTGTACTTTTCAGTAATCCAAACGAGAACAATGTGAGTTTGAAGTCATTCGCAAAATTGTAATTTAAACGTTATTCCTAAAAGAATATAATGTAACATAACATCACGCCTGTAATCCCCGAAGCGTAGGCAGAGGTGGGCCAAATTAGTACCCCCACATATCGCCAGTTATGTTTAAGTCCCATGTAATATCGGCCGAGTCTATTGCCATCAACCAGGCACAAATCCAGACGCCGTGGCTCATCATTGTCATCATCTTCAGCCTGTTCCCACTGCTGGGGCACAGGCCTCCTCTTAATAAGAGGGCGTGGGCTGTAAACCACCAAGCGACCCAGTGCGGGTTGGAAGGTGTCACATGTCTTAAATTTTTAGTTCCAGGACATGCCGGTTTCCTCACGATGTTTTTCCTTCACCATTTTTGAGAGCAGCGGTGATTAAATAAATTACACAAAGTAATGCGCCTGCCTCAAAATCAAAATATTTTTATTTTACATAGGCCTGCATGGGCAGTTATAAAACGTCGACAAAAGATGCACGGTTCGAATTGGTCGTTTCCTATGGAGAAGAACCGGCAAGAAACTCTATGGTTACTCTTTAAAATTCATTTGGTTTTACAATATGTTACAGCGTTAGTACTTAAGTATGAGAGGACAGCGTAGGCCCGACAATAAGTCGTTGCTTACTACAAAAGGAAGAACGAGAAAAAAAAACCTAGGTTCGAATCCTCGAATTTTTATTATACCCTGTGTATAATAAAAATTACTCCTAAGAGAATTTTGCCGAAAATTATATCGGAGCTTGAATATCTGATGTTTTGCTAATATCAAAGTAGTGTTGGTCGTTGATTACTGCTGTTTGCTACTGTTATGATTGTACTTATTTCATCAAACATGAAATCAATCCTATAATTTGCCGTATGACATTACTTCCCAAAATTTGATCCATAGCAGCGACACTATCGAATGGTGTAATAATACAGGATGTTTTTTTTTTACAGCATACTAAGCGCGTCCTCCTTTAAGTGCATGTACAAGGAAAGAGGTGTAAGAAAAGAGTTCTTGAAAGGACTTTGGGGAGGTCTTTGTCCAGCAGTAGGACGGTAGTGGCCAAGAGAAGAATACATTTAAAAAAAAGGAAACATGTCTGGCTCTGAGTACCATTTTTTATTAAATGATAATCGTAATAAAAAAAGTTGATGGTGTTGTTGCATAAAATAATAAGTTACACAAGATTTTTCAATGACTGATCATTGAAAAATCTTGTGTTTATGATACGAGTACCTACATAGTAAAGACTAAACCGCCTATGCTTCTGCTTTACCCAAAGACAATCGTGGGTTGAACTTCAAACAACGTATTTTCTTTTATAAGAGCTGCATACTGGCTTTGATATAAATGTTAAGCAGGTTCAGGCAAGATTTTGAAGGAATCGTCAAGCATCAACTCATAAACTACAAGGAAATCTCCTACTAGACCCACTACTACTTTACTTTACTGTACTTTTCAGTAATCCAAACGAGAACAATGTGAGTTTGAAGTCATTCGCAAAATTGTAATTTAAACGTTATTCCTAAAAGAATATAATATAACATAACATCACGCCTGTAATCCCCGAAGCGTAGGCAAAGGTGGACTAAATTAGTACCCCCACATATCGCCAGTTATGTTTAAGTCCCATGTAATATCGGCCGAGTCTATTGCCATCAACCAGGCACAAATCCAGACGCCGTGGCTCATCATTGTCATCATCATCAGCCTGTTCCCACTGCTGGGACACAGGCCTCCTCTCTATGAGAGGGAGTGGGCTATAATCCACCACGCGGGCCCAGTGCGGGTTGGAAGGTGTCACATGTCTTAAATTTTTAGTTCCAGGACATGCCGGTTTCCTCACGATGTTTTTCCTTCACAATTTTTGAGAGCAGCGGTGATTAAATAAATTACACAAAATAATGCGCCCGCCTCAAAATCAAAATATTTTTATTTTACATAGGCCTGCATGGGCAGTTATAAAACGTCAACAAGATGCACGGTTCGAATTGGTCGTTTCCTATGGAGAAGAACCGGCAAGAAACTCTATGGTTACTCTTTTAAAATCATTTGGTTTTACAATATGCTACAGGGTTAGTACTTAAGTATGGGAGGACAGCGTAGGCCCGACAATAAGTCGTTGCTTACTACAAAAGGAAGAACGAGAAAAAAAACCTAGGTTCGAACCCTCGGCTTAGTGATTGCAAGTCGGGGCTGCCACCACTGGGCCACCGCCGTTCATCACTCCGTGGCTGCAACTGAGAAATTCCTGATGAAAAAACCCAATAACACTTAGCACGACCCAGGAATCTAACCCAGGACCACATGATCAGCGGTCGCGGTCACCATCACTACACCAACAAGGCAAGATTTGTGTTGACATAGTTAGCTAATTTAATTGGATTATTATTATTTTTTTTTTTTTGTGTTTGTTAATTTACAATGGAATAGTTTAATTATTTTTGATCTCTTTTTATTCTTTATTGTTGACATGATTATTGTGTAACAGTCTTAATAACTTATCTTTGATTTTAATGTTCGATTGTGTGATTTCTATTATTTTTAATTTATAACAATATTATTACTAAACTTCAATTATTTGTATTATTGTTCATTTTTAAGAGAATGTTTTAATTTATAAAATTACTTTATATTTGCACGTCACATCTTGTGGCAAACATGGCTGTACCTAATAATGTTTTCACCATCTTGCATGCATGTATTTTCTTGTATGTATGACACATGTTTATGCAAATAAATAATATCTATCTATCTATCTAAAAAGGCAGTCCTAAAATAAATGAACTGAAAATCACCGAAAAGAAAGATTTTCTCATGAAAAATAAAGATTGTTCAGAACATGGCGTGAAAAGTTCTAGTTTCGCACTACTTCGGTGTTACTGTGTAAGGTGATAGTACTGTGCTAGCTTTATTAAAGTTTTGAACATTTAACCTCTGATCCTTGAGATCCTTGCCTTGTGATATCTAGTATCACAAGTGGTATTTGCAAATGAGAATAGATTTAAGTAGGGGTTTCCAAGAAGGGATCAACTGTGTATTGCCACCTCACTTCACTTGTGTCCAAAATTACTTAATACATGCTTGTGCTGTTGCCGTGTCTATGAACTTTTGATTTTGGTTGGGCCATTGGCGCTTGAAAATTTGGTTATTATACCACAGCTCACAAGCAAGGCACCAACGCCATTAGGTAAATACTGCCGTGTAATTGTGTGACACGAAAGACCGTTGTTTCAAAAACAATGTAAATTTTTATTTTTACAATACAATAATATTTATTGCGCTATTTACGCTGTCTATCCATAGATTTTTGCAAACATATGAAGCAATAATTTACTTATTTCTTCTAAAATCGCTATGATAGTGCCTTAGTCCTTGAATCGTTCAAGCGTTGACTAATAAATGAGAACAACAATTAATGTCATTTCCAATTATAATCCATTTTCAATTAAATCCATTATTGCGTGAACCTCGGGCAATCAACCCACTGTGAGGTGATTGGGTGATTAGAAAGTCTAATAACTTATTCCAGAAAATCTGAAAATACAGCAAATTTGAAAGATTTGTCAACCAGTCTTACAAAAGTTGGTGGTATTACCCAAGAACTGTGTGGTGGAGGTCAGATAGGCAATCGCACCATGTACTGGTTAGACTGAAAACCGACCTCAACATATTAGAGAATAAGACTCTTTATTCATAAGTATAGTGCTGAATCCAGAAGCACTCATCAATCTAAACCAACACAAAACCCGACACAAGTAACATTCATTTATCAAACACTATAGAAACCAATTTAGGGACACTAGATCCGCGATACACAAACGCGCCGCGTAAAACAAACTACACAAACACATACGCAGCGGATAAAAGCCCAATACTTCCGTATATTCAGCCTACAGCTGTACGAACCGGTATCCGTTATATTGCTTCTGATGGTCAGTGGACCGTTATAGCTAAAATCGCGACACGCGTCCTGTGTAAAATATGTGCATGCAAATGAATAGCAGCAATTCAGGTGTCCTTTTACAATATTGGGAGAGGGTAAAAAGCTGTTGTTAGAGTTTTATTTTTGCATGTGTATTTTTTTTGTGTAGGTGGCCTTGAAGAGCTGGACAGAGACAGTTTTTTTTTTAATTTTTTTATAGCTGCATAGCTGTTGCGTTACGTTGTTTATGTACATTGTTGAGAACCATACACCGAAGCAACGGTCCTGTAAAATTACTTTTCGTATTCTAAACGATTACTACATTCAACTGAAATTAAATCAACGGATTTTGAGGTTATAATACCTGAGGCATAGTGTTTATCCACGCGTTCCCAGATACTACGTCTTTTTGAAGTGAAACTTCTTATGCGACTTCCAACAAGTTTAACGCTACCATGGAGGGGGAATATTTTCTATCACTCACTAAGAGATGGCAGTACTACAAGATTTGTGATTACGTAACGTACGTGCGTACTAGGTACCTACGCAAGATGGCGTGCAAACCGTCATGCATTCGACTTTTCAGTGTGACCAGGCTTCGCTCAATTTCCATGAGTAGAATAACCTCGATAAACTTATGTAATAATTATGTAATAAAAATAATACAACAAGAAAACAACAAAATATTATTTAGAAGCTCAATAAAACAACGAGAGTGAATGCGTGGCACTCGAATGTATGCGTGTAGTATTACAAACAGTAGTTTGCACATTTTTTTTAAATTTAGTTTTCACAAGGAAGACCGATTTTAGGGTCTTAACTTGGACTTTAAATTAAAAGCAGTGGACTGTATAAATTGAGAAATACATCCAAAATTATGTACAGAATCAGAAATAAGGCGCGCGTATCTCGTAGGTTGGTCTCACTAATAAAGTGCCGTTCGGCTCCCGTGCCTCGCAGCAGCCCGCGCCGTCGCCCGTGCAGCCGCCCTCAGTCTGACGAAGATAGCCGACGGCGCCCGAACACCGATCAAAAATAAAAATTAAAAATAATGTCGAATTTTTTTATCGATATTTAAATAAAAACATTTGGCTCATACATTTTGAACGTGTAGGTAATTTATGCACTTGTTTTTTTTTTAATAATTATCGATCAAAAATTTCTGTGAGGGGCGTTCAGAACAATGAACTGAATACGAGGTCACCGTTTTTGCTTCCAGCCTGTATTATGTATTGCAATAAAAGTAAATAAAAAATAGTTTTTACCTTTATACGCTACGTTTCCAAACGTTAAACGAATACAGGTAAAACGTGGTAAATAGGGATGCGAGGGAGAATAGGGACAAAACTTTGAATGGGAGTCGAATACAAATAATTCTTCACTAAAAAACTATTGGGATCATTTCTGTTTTAATTTAACAATCAATAGATTATGTATAGGCTACTAATTATATTTAAATAACGTGAAAATGCTTTTCAAAGTTTTGTCCCGATTCACCCCCGTCTCCCTATTTAACCCATTTTACGTTCGTTAACATTTCATTAACTTACAACTGTCAAGCTAATGTCAACAATGTGAAAAGTCCTTCGCCATAACGTCATTCAGTCAGCGCAGTCTGATTGCAGCAAAAAAGTGTTACTCTGGTAACCCATAAATCATGCGCTAAAAGTGCTGTTTTTTTATAGAAGGTGTTGTTTTGCATTCTAGTCAAAATTCAGGAGGTTGTCACAGAAGACATAAACAGTCAATTAAAATTACGGTACCCAGTTTATTATTAATAAAAACTGATATTTTTATATGGTTTTAGAGAGTAAGAAATCATCGAATAAACGTTTGAGATTGTTTGGATGTGTGGAAGCGCGGGTATACGGCGAGAATCAGACGGGCCGCATTTAAATCACGGGTGGTTCACAATTTCCGATTTCTGTTAATAAGAAAAAAAAATTAAAAATATCTACCTATTTTATTATTGATTCGGGACGAGAATCATTAGCAGAGTCACCTCCTTGAATTTGACGAGGATGCAAAACAACACCTTGTATACAAATATGGCGCTGCGTGATAAGATTGAGAATGGTGTCGTAATAACACTCTTTCAATTTTTTTGGAGATGCGGATGTGTCCGTTCGATTGTAATAATTGATTTGCGCCCGTGCTAGTCCATAGGCCGTTTTCAACAATGTTTTTTATAAATATTAGCATACGTGATTGTCCATTTTGAACGGGATATATGATACAGAAGCTTCAAGCGGTGCGAAAAACAAACTGGTTTAAAGTACAAGTACAGACAGCGTCAGTATGTGCTAACCCCTCCGAGTACGACAGAGGGGTAACTACTTAATAACGCTGTCTGTACCTAACCCGTTTAATCACGTCCAACTTTTGAAAAATTTGTCCAAAATTGCGGTGGAGAATTGAGATAGGATCGAATCATAGGATTCGATCCTATCTCAATGCCTCACCGCAATTTTGAAACAAAAGAGTTCTAAACAATCCAATTAATCTCCGAGCTAAAAAATATTTGAACACTGACCAAAACGGGTTACTACAAAGTAAGAATAAATGAACGTTCAACTTTTCAGTTAACGTATGTTTTATTTCTGTTTTCGGTCTATTGCAAAACGATTCTCATTTCAATGTAGTTTCACTCTAGTTTAACTTAAATTCTTTTAGTTCAAAATTAGTTGATCCATTTATGATAAACTTTAAGAGCTTTTACGCCTGATAAAATTTCATACAAACTTTCAAGTCCTTATTTTCCGGAATGACTGAACCAATTTTAATGAAACTTCATACGCATAAGCAGGATACATACGTCTTAAAACGAAAAATAGTGCTAAGTACAGCCAAATTGGACCGATTATAAATTATCTATAGAAACAGAAATTTAATTAAATTTGCAATTATCTTCTTTTTAAAAGACTTTCGAAATGTTTTTTGGGGACTTTTTAGACATACGTATCCTGCTTATGCGTAAGGACTTGATAGTTTGTATAAAATTCCATAAGGTGTAAACGCTCTTAAGTGTTCAGAAACATATAATCCTAACCCCGCGTTTATTTTATACGAAATTATAAAAAAATTGACAAAAAAAATATTGACCCTTTTTAGTTGTGTAATCTCACATATATCCTAGTCAACTATCAATTTTATTATTCAATCTGTATACATACAGGTTCCCCTAGGATGCAAGTGAAGTTAAGTTAAATGGCTAGTAGTAAATAAATGATCAAGTTAACTCAGTTGGTACATACCTAAATTATCAAGTTCAGGTAGTATTGAGTGGGTAGAATTACAAAGCGAAATAGAATTTGACATTGATTGAGTGATTAAACTTGAAAATTAAAGAGGATTAAGTAATTCATTATCAACTTGGAAGTAAGTAAGATTGTTTAACGATACTTTGTTTAATCCTGCAGTGAATAAGTAAGTCTAAGTTATCTATGGAAGTATATGAATTTATGAAAACTAGAACTTAGTTATTTTTTTGTACCCTATCACAATATTGTCGTATTTAACCCAAAGGTTGACTGGTAGAGAATGCCTTGTGGCATTAAGTCCGCCTATGTACCACTATTGTACATGAAGTTTAAATAAATCCTAACTAATATTATAAATGCGAAAGTAAGTTTGTTTGTTACCTTTTCACAACTAAACGGCTGATCGGATCTTAATGAAATTTGGCAAGAAGATAGATTTAAACCTGAGGAAGGACATAGGCTATATATCATCACGCTACGACCAATAGGAGCGGAACAGCAATGAAAAATGTTGCGAAAATGGGGAAAATGTGACGCAGACGAAGTTGCGCGGGACAGCTAGTAAAGAAATAAGTTAGTATTGACTGCGTCGTTCGTTTAGTGGTCGCAAGCGGGACTGCTGTGCATGAGGTCCTGAGTTCGACTCCCGGGTCGGGCAAAGTGTGGCTTACCCACTATTGCAGGGGACTTAAATATTACTGGTGAAATGTGGGCGTACTAAATTGGGTACACCTCTGCTTAACCATCCGGGGATGAAAGTCGTGATGTTATGAATTAAAAAGTTTATGTTTTCCTGTTAGTAGTTTAAGTTTAAGTTTGTGTTTTTAGGGTTCCGTACCTCGAAAGGCAAAAACGGAACCCTTATAGGATCACTTTGTTGTCCGTCCGTCAGTCTGTTTGTCAAGACCCTTTTTCTCAGGAACGCGTTGAGCTATCAAGCTGGAATCCTCGGTGCGCGAGTCCGACTCGCACTTGGCCGGTTTTTTTTTCAGTATTGACTGTACCAGTTAGCTGGGTAATGTAATGAATTATTATTTCTCATAGTTTAACATTTTCAACATTACGTAACATCTGGACTGGTTAAGCAGAGTTGTACCTAATGGTACACCCAAATTTCGCTAGTTATGTTTAAGTCCCATGTATAATAGGGGGCGAGCCTATTGCCATCAACCAGGCACAAATCCAGACTCCATGGCTCTTCTTCATTCAAAATCGAAAAACCCCATAAACCCTTTGCCCAACCTAGGAATCAAAATCAGGTCCCTCATGATTGATAGTACTTTTTGCTACTCAGAAACTTTTCAATACTCTTCAACAAAAGTTTCAAATGTAAGCAAAGAATATTTGTCAAGAGCTCATAATTATTATAAACTAGCTGTCCCGCGCAACTTCGTCTGCGTCAAATTTTCCCCGTTTTCGCAACATTTTTCATTGCTTTTCCGCTCCTATTGGTCGTAGCGTGATGATATGTAGCCTATGTCCTTCCCCAGGTTGAAATCTATCTTCTTGATTAATTTCATTAAGATCCGATCAGCCGTATAGTCGAGAAAAGGTAACAAACAAACAAACAGAGTGACATTCGCATTTATAATAGTATGGATATTTGTATTTATTTTGAGTAATTACTGACATAAGCAACTCATACATCTTTGTTTACTCTCTCTCATAAACGCTCTGATTATGAGGGCGTTATAATTAACAACTTGTTTTAACACTTTAAAGCGCGCAAATATTGTTTACAACCTAATTAGGATTCAGCCAGAACTTCTTTGTCTGGCTAGACGAAAATTAGAGTTTGTGCTAGACTTAAAAAAAATAGTCTTATACAAGGTGTTGATTTGCATCCTTGTCAAATTCAAGGAGGTAACTATGCTAATGATTCTCGTCCCGAATCAATGATAAAATGGGTAGGTATTTTTTTTCTTATTTACGGAAATTGGTAAGTGTGAAACACCCGTGTTTTAAACGCGGCCCGTCTGGTTCTTGAATGAACAATCTCAAACGTTTATTCGACAATTACTTATTCTCTAAACCACGTTAAGCTAAATAGTATTATTATTTGCGTTAAATATTATTATTATTTGCGTTATTCTGAAATATTGACAAACTTAAACAACCAAAAAATCAGCGTTTATTAATAATTATTTTTATGTCTTTTGTGACCACCTCCTGAAATTTGACGAGGATGCAAAACAACAGCTTGTATAGGGTGACAGGTAATTAGTCATCGATACTTAAACACATGATTCTACTCATGATAACAAAAAACTTTCCCAAAGAATCATTTTTCTTATACTCATATACTTTGATCACAATAACACAACAGCCGTATGAAATTCGCGCGCGCGTGCGCCTGTGACCTATCAACTGTTAGCCGCGTTACGCCGTTCTGTCTTATTACTATCGTACCGTGCCACATTGGGAAGGCAGAGCAACCACACGGCTCGCAACCCCGAATCTCATATGGCTGTTGAAAAAAAAATGTTTCTTTGTTAAAGTTGTTTGTTATCACGAGTACAATCACGTGTTTAGGTATGGGTCACTAGTTACCAGTCACCCGATATATTTTTAACTTTAATTGGTACCTACTTACTTGTGTTCTTTCTAGACTCTTGTCGTCCATGGTATGGTCCGCTCTTAGCTTTATTCGATGCGGGTGGGATTGTGTGATTTTAATATTGCATTTCGTGAAAATATATCAAACAATTTAGGTGGGTAGTCGGGAGGTAACTTAGGTTAAACATGATAAAATTCATTATTAAATGTCAGCTATTTTTTAATATAATGTGGCCTGAAACAATTTAATAAACCTAGCTCGGGAAGGTCGCCACCAAAAATTTTAATTCTTCATAATCATTACTTTTTTTAAGTGCCTCAGACAGCACGTTAAGACGTTAATCCCGGCTGTTATTTAATTTTGTAGATCTTTGACAGTCGTTACGAGTAGTCAGAAGCCAAAATTCTGACATCCAGTCTTACCAAGGGGTATCGTAATACCCAGTTACTGGGTTGTGGAGGTCAGATTGACAGTCGCTTCATGTAAAATACTGGTACTCAGCTGCATCCGGTTAGACTGGAAGCCGACCCCAAAATAGTTTGGGAAAAGGCTAGGCAGATGATGATGATGATGCATTACTTTTTTTTTATTTGTGATGGGTTTGCTCTTGACTCTAATCTAGGTTAGAGATGACAGAGACAAAGTCGACGATGGTACGAGCTTACCCAGAAGAAGCCAGTTCACTCACTAACTTTGAAGAGATTAGTGTTGTATGCGTTCGGAAACACAGACGCAGGCAGAGAGTTCCACTCATTTGCTGTGCGCATTATGAAAGACATTTGGAAACGTTTAGTGCGAATTGGTGGAATACCAATAAGGTAGGAATGGTAACTTGCAGCGGTTATAAAATATGTTGTTATAATAATAATAAATAATAAAAATATTTATTAGACCAGAAAAATATACATACGTTCACACAATTTGTCAACAAGCTACTTAATATTTATCTCAAAAATTTATCCTCTAACATTGTGTCTATTTTTAGCATCTGCTACCGAACTAGGTTTATAGCCTGTGTTTCAGTACGCAGCGCCTCAAGCCCTCAAAACTAATTATGCAGGTATGAGCTCACGAACAAAAGTAAACATTAAAATTAAAATACATACTAACTTAAATTTAGAATAAATTTACCTACAGAAGGAATACTTTTTTAAAAATAGAGAAAAATAAAAAATAGGGTTGCTGTCCTCTGGGTGTGTAAGATGAAAAGGGTGTGTGTATAACTACCGTAAAAGCTCTAAGTAATTACTATTTTATCAGAAATGCGCCAAAAGGTACACTTTTCGTAAACATACTTCTTATATATACTTGTCCCAACTTTATCCCTTTTTCCCACACTGACAAAAATGTGTGGTCCATCTATTTCAACGCCTCATGGACACCCATATATTAGAGGGGATGCGACACGGAACGCCACTCTTGTCTCAAATAGTTCCGATCTTACGGTCACCAAACACGACTTCTCTTTTGTCGGGAATACTATTAAATTGTTGTTTATTTGTACCACTTATAGTGTTAAATGGGAGTTCTAAGCTTTTTGTTTTTGAAGACAGATTTACGGTAGAACGTCAAAGTTTAACAGGATTTGGGGAAACTGATTTTTGAACTGTATGTGGTCGGTATTTCGTTTTCGCCTATATTCTGAATTTCTGAGTAGAAACACCGAAACAAAGTTAGAGGTTTTAGTCTCTTTTAAAGTGCAGACGTAATCTTGTTCAGGTCACAATGGGTTTAAAAGTACCCTTAACGAAGCAGACTTTGTTCTCCCCGTGCCATTGCGTTTTTTTTTGTTCCGAACATACGTTCTAGTTACGGAGATATTGGGGTCAAAGATCAAACTAATTTTTGATACAAGTTTTTAGGGTTCCGTACCCAATGGGTAAAACAGGACCCTATTACTGAGACTTCGTTGTGAGTCCGTCCGTTCGTCCGTGCGACCGTCCAACCGTCTGTCCGTCGGTCCGTCCATCTGTCACCAGGCTGCATCTCATGAGCCGTGATAGTTAGCCAGTTGAAATTTCTACAGATTATGTATTTCTGTTGATGCTATAACAACAAATACTAAAAACAGAATCAAATAAATATTTAAGGGGGCTCCCATGCAAAAAGTGATTTTTTTGCTCGAACTCTTCGTGCGCGAGTCCGACTCGCACTTGGCCAGTTTTTATTGTTTTAGCTTTACTTTAAATACATACTTGACTCCATACTATTCAATGCATCTATCAGCACAAAGTTTAGAGTGCGTTGAGCCCTACCGTAAAACGTGATTTTTCATCCCAAAAAAAGTCTTTTCCAAGCAATAATTCTCGCGTGGAGATACTAAGTTTGATGTACAGAATGCTTGATTAACAGCTTCCGAGGAGGCGTTAACACCCTTTTTTTTAGGTATGGGAAATCATCAAATGACCCCCTCCCGCTCTGGGCGGAGCGAAAGGGACTGTTAGACTTGTACTGACTAAAACCCATCCATGTTCCTTCTTAGCCCTTTGTGTTCCAGGGTCACGGTATCTCTTTCGAACAGCCCCGCAGACCTGGCAGGCATCGGGCCTCTCTGACGCCTTCCGATTCGCTGACATCTCCTTGAAGCGCGCGTGGAATACGAACGCGCCGTCGGCGTCGACATGGCCTGTTATAATTCGGACGGATGGTGAGCTAGCCCATTACTTACCGTCCATAGGCCCGCCACCATTAGATTAGTGTCTGAAATGGGTATTAATTAAATATCCATTTTTATGTAGTTGATTTCATAAGGTCTCCTATTAATAAAACAACAATAATAATATACCCCAATTGGGACTACCTGTAGTAGATAGATCGGTGAATATTGTTATATTATTCGTAAACTTTTGCTTAGCGTAGGCAGTTCAGCGAAGTTCGTACATTGTGGCTGGTTAAAGGTTAATCCGAGAGTAGGTACTTGTGCGGAAAAATACACTGTGTAAATCACCTCATCACGAAGCCGTCAGGCGTCAACCAAGCATTCTGTACATGAAACTAAGTAACTTTACGCAAAAATTATTGCTGGGAAACGACTTTTTTTTGGGAGGTGTAAAATCATGTTTTGTGGTAGAACTCAATGTAACGCACTCAAAACATTGTGCTGATGGACGGATTGAATAGTACGGGGGTCGTGGAGGTGTTTAAAGTAAAAATCTTACATTAAAAACTTGTATTTAAAAAAATACTTGTCAAAAAGTTGGAACTTTGACCCCTAATATCTCCGTAACTAGAGGGTTCCCAAGTATGGTGTAGAACAAAAAAATGATCGCAATGACAGGGAGAACCAGTGCCTTTCGGCTTCGTTAAGAGGTGTTGTACACCCTTTATGATATTTATATTTTACTAGCTGTCCCGCGCAATTTCGTCTGCGTCACATTTTCCCCGTTTACGCAACATTTTTCATTGCTGCTCCGCTCCTATTGGTCGTAGCGTGATGATATATAGCCTATGTCCTTCCCGAGAAATCTATCTTCTTGCCAAATTTCATTTAGATCCGAACGAACATACAAACAACAAACAAACAGAGTGACTTTCGCATTTATAATATTAGAATAACCCTAATTTTGGCAGTTTTGTGACCGATTGGAGCATGTATACAAGGTGTTAACGGCCGCTTCCGAAACCCATCAACCGAGCGTTTATGTAATCAAACTACGTAACACCGTGCAAAAACCCAATAACACTGTGCCAAGTGTTATTGGGTTTTTCATCTGGAATTTCTCATTAGCTGTGCGAAGTCTAGCAAGAACCTTAATAGTAGAATGATAGTTCAATGGTACTTCATTTGTACCTGTTTGTCCTTTCACGCTTCGAGAAAACTTCTTGAAATACTCTCGGATATTTTTGTGACTAAAACACACGAACACACGAACACACGAACTTTGTGCTATTACTTTTTCATTTTATCTCAGCCTTCTACGACGAAACATTGCGTTTTTCATTAGGAAGGAAAACTCAACTTCAATCCTGGTTAAAATTATTTTAAAATACAAACATGTTTTAATTATAATTTTCTAACATCCAATTTTGATCTGAAAACTGTGAAAGACATACAAAAAGGATTAAATAACGTTTAATTATTGTTACTCTAAGAAACATGAACAAAACTGCATTACTAATTCAAATCTTAAACATAGGACGCACTTGACAAAAAACCGATGAAGCGGTTGCTAAAGATTCAATAGGCTTGTAATCTGTTGTGCTAAGTTTTTTAAAATTAAAAAAAAAAAAAACAGTCATCACCATCATCTGCCTAGCCTTTCTCCAACTATGTTGGGCTTGGCTTCCAGTCTCACTGAATGCTGCAGCAGAATACCAGTATTTTACATGGAGCGACTGCCTATGTGACCTCCGCAATCCAGTTTGTACTGGGTGCCTGCGACTAGCGTGCTTTCCGAGGCACTGAGGAAAATCGATATGTAATGGGTTTTACCGTCAGTTTTGGAGCTTTTTAAATAAAGTTTCAAATAATGCAACAGATTGTAAATCGAATCATCCGAACTCCTCAACATCCAATGCATGAGCTCAATAACGGAAAGATGGCTGTCTATCAGTCCGTTTTATAATGGGTAAGGTTTAAGATTTTTTTGAAGCTTAGATACTGTCGAAAGGGTACTGTCCCACAAGTAATTGCCAGTTAGCCTACAGCTAGTTTTTCTTTTCGTTCATCTTACTAGACACGTTCGTCCAATTGTCAGTAGTAACCAACGTGTCAGTTTTTTGGATTCATTAAAAAATTGCAAACTGTATGAGATTTAAAACGACAAAAAAAGAGAGCCGTTGTCATTTTGACGTAGGCTTTTCTTTGCTTTGTTCCTCGATATTCTTGATTATTTAGGTATACTTAACAAATGCATCTATCATTACATCACGCCTGCAATCCATTAAGGGTTACGCAGAAACGATACCAAAATTTTAAAGCCGCTGTTTAACTTCCTAGTGCGTGCTCTCTCCTCAACTTTCTCACGTTACTCAGTCTTTTGGCGATTTATTAATGATTAATGACGAGCGCATAACAAAGAACCACTTAATTATTAATGAATGATGTTATCTTTGCTCCACTGATTCACCTATCGGATTCTACTCCTATTTAACATCAGGCCTGTAATAATCTAAGATGGGTTAGATAGAGGTAAGATACTTTTAGTACAGTCACATTTTAAGAGCGTTTACGCGTTACGACATTACATACAATCTTTCAAATCCTTATTTTCCGAAATGACTGAACCGATTTTAATGAAACTTCATACGAATAAGCAAGATACATAGGTCTAAAAAGTTACTAAAAACATTTTCGAAAATCAATGTTACTGTTATATTAGACTGATTATAAATTATCTATAGAAACAGAAATGTCCAATTACCTATCTTTTTTTTAAAGACATTTCGAAAAATGTTTTTAATAACTTTTTAGAGAATCTATACAGGCTGGCCAAAAAGTCGTGGATCAAACGCAACAAGGGGTTAAAATTCGAAAAAATCTACATTCTGTATCTTTTTTATAATTTTCTCTTGATTGGTACTGATGAGGCTTTGTGTTAGACATGCTATTTATGGCTGTTTATTGGGTGTGTTTCGGTAGAGTATTTCTTTTTCACAGTGTGTCCGAAGTAAGTAAAAAGTTATGATTTGAGAAAAAATGTTTTCGTAAAACTTAATTTTATCTTCAACACACCCAATGAACAACCATAAATAGCATGTCTAACGAAAGGACTCATCAGTACCAATCTAGTGAAAATTATAAATAAGATACAGGATGTAGATTTTTTCGAATTTTCTTTTCTTTTTTCTTCTTGGGAAGTCAGACCCGTTACCACCTTGCAAGGTTTTATATATTTATTGGCATAGTCACCTTACTTGTTAATTATAAAACGATCTGTTGTAACTGCTTCAAACCTGACTGATGCTGAAAAAAAAGTGTACCTAAGTGTAAAAAAAGTGTGGTGGTAAAAAAAAGTGAACAATAATTTTCCAAAACAAGTTTGTATTTAAACGCTCTAAAAAGAACATAATAATCATTAAATTAAATCAAACCCATCAATTTATTACAATATACAATTTATCTGACGTAAAAGCTTGTTGCGAGATTAAACGCAGGAACACACAGGTACATCTCGCACAAGGTTTTTTAACTATTTATTTATTTTTTGCTGGTTTCGTATTTTTCTCAGCTCCTCTTTTAATTGATACCTAAATGGTGAGGGTACATAAAATCACTAGTTCGTATTCGAGGGATGGAGGGACGGATATCGCCATGTGTTTGCAAAATTTCAGCTCGATCGGTTGGGCATAACTGTTAAAATTCAGTTGGCAGATTTAATCTAAACAAACATATATGTAGATAAGTGTAATAAAAGATGCAAGTTAAAAAAAAAATGTTAAAATCCTGTCTTTATTCAAGATAGTAAGGTTTAAGTTAATTTAAATAAGTTTACCATTGTAATGTTAAATATTAAACAACAAAAAAACTACTGTCCTACATATAGCATATTGTTAGAGCTCCCGCAGCCTGTGATACAGGATTATCCTAGTACAGGCATCTAACATTATTATACCTAAATCGTTAATTTCGGATTCATATTGCATTTTTACCTAAGACCTACCTTTTTTAGATTTTTAATAAAGATTTATTTATTTATTTATTAAAATGCTACTTCAATATTGGACCTCTAAAACTAAAGTGACTGTGCAACGAAAATATTACAAATGCTTGCACAACATATAAACACGTATTTCCGTTCAAATTTCTAGGAAGATAGAAAAATAGAGATCGAGTGTCCTATAAACTGTTTGAAAACAAACGGCTGTTGTGACATGGTGCAATCTTATGTTCAAAATCCTGAAACCTGCCAGGAAGCTGAGATTGACATCTTCTATACTAGTTTGAATAAATTGAAGAAAATTTTATGTGATTGCTTCTTCGAGCGTAAATAGTAATTTTACTGTTTGGTGTCACATACATATTAATTTTATCATTATTAATTTTATCAATTTTCTGTTCCATATATTCCATTTACTACATGATGTGGAAACTTGTAATTGGCCATATTCTGTTTAAACTATTGCTAAATGTCTGCTAAGCTGTAAGTTTTCCTAAAAAATAAATAAATAAAATATAGGCAAAGATTGTCTTGTGGTAAAATGCTGAATATTAAACTAAGACGTATTAAACAATAGGTACATTTTAAAGAAAGCGGCCATCGAGAATAAAGCACAGGTAACCTCTTCTACATAGGAAGTATCAAAAATATAAAATTGTCGTGTCGCGGTGTTTCTTACCAAATTCCTCCGTAACAGCTAAACCAATTTGTATGAAATTTTGTACGCATATCGGGTAGGTCTGAGAATCGGCCAACACCTGTTTTTCATACCCCTAAAACCCATCAAAATTTCCAAGCGGACGAAGTCGCGGGCAGCAGCTAGTATTCTTATATTAATTAACGTGACAGGTAATCAGAAATAAAATTAATATGAGAGTGAAGAAAGAGAATTTCGAATTTCTTTAGGACTTTATATTTTAGTTGTTCTTATGGTCAAATCATAATATTAAGAAATCCCAAGTGTTTAAATTACAAAATTACCTAAAAATAAACTAACTTGCTAATTAAGACAAGTATAATGCTAACATTTATTAAGTGTACATGTCATTATATGCTATGTAATTACATCTGTGTACATAAAGAGTCCGTTCATTATGTCCTACATAATCCCGAGGCTCATTACCGAGGAATTAATTAAAGCCTTCCATTTTGCGTGGACATTATTTCGAGGAAATCTATGGACAAGATCTTTAAAATAGATTAGTCTTTGATCGTACTTTGGATTAATTAAAATGCTGGCAACTATTTTGAATTAAAATGCTTGTTATTTTTTTTTTGGTAAAACAGGTTTTGCAAATAAACAGTGTAAACTATACTTTGTGCGAAAAATCGTCCTAAACCAGTTTTTATACACAATCGCAAAAAGGGATGGCTCTGTCAATCAATCGTTGTAGAAAACGGAATATTTAGTTCAAACTGTCTTGGGGTGGCTTCCATTCTCACCGGATGCAGCTGAATCTCTCTCGCGGCCTTATATTTTGGGGTAATGCCTATAGGGTTCATGATGAACTTATAACACAAAAAAAGTGTATTAGAACAATATGCAAAATAAAATCTACAGATTCATACAAGCAACATTTCAAAATTTTTAAAATTATGACAGTACCATCTCTTTATATTTATGAATCCTGTATATTTGTCAAGAACAATATGTACTTATATAAGTCTGTTAAAAGTCTGCGTCGCTCAGATAAACTGCTCACTCATCTGCCTAGCCTTTTTTTGGGGTCGACTTCCAGTATAACCGGATGCAGCTGAGTACCAGTATTTTACATGAAGCGACTGCCTATCTGACCTCCACAACCCGGTAACTGGGTAATACGATACCCTTTGGTAAGACTGGATGTCAGACTTTTGGCTTCTGACTACTCGTAACGACTGTCAAAGATCTAGAAAATTACACTCCTTTTGGGTTTCGCCGCAGTCGGGTAAAAATAACGTTGGCCAAGTCGACGTAAGTTCTCACTTTAATGATATTTACTTCGTTTTAAGACTTTATTCATGAACTAGCTGTGCCCGCGTCTTCGTCCACGTGGAATTAAAAATTCTAAAAAAGAAGTAGCCTAACTTACTCCTTATTACATCAGTTCGTCAAAATCGGTTCAGCTGTTCCAGAGATTAGCCGGAACGAACAGACAGACAGACAAACATTCAAACAATTTCACTGTTTCAATATTGTTTATTTTACATAAATTAAGCAGATATTATTACCACATCCGATAGTAATAACTCAACCTCGACAATGGCGCGATGCCATTCATATAATAAAAAAATAAAGTTGGCGAGTTCGTACTTCGTACCAAAACATGAGTAAACACCGTACGATTTTGCAACTGAGTTATTACTTTAGTTTACAAATGCACATTTTTAAGGCTTCGCAGACCATTCCTCGACCAATAGAAAAATGCCAGCCCAAGTTAATACTTGTACCGTAACAAAAACTTGTGTAACTCCACAAGTATTTCGCCACCATCGTAAAGGTAAATCTTTTGCCTTTAGGTATAAGTACGGTGATAAATCGGAAATTGAATAAAGGATTCTGATTCCGATAACGGTGGCTAGCGTCGGGATATAGTAGTAATCTGTTTCATCGGATTTCTTATGTATTTATGTACAGTATTGTTCAAATCTAGGGTTGTCACCAGAGAAGTGAAACATAAAGTATCCAAAAGTATGGTAGGATAAGTAATATTTCATAAGGATATTCAGAAGGCCCAAGGGTACTCCTGTCCAAATAGGGCCCTCCCTAATAGGGAGTAGTCCTGCAACATTCACGAATACATTAATTTTACTATCTGTTGGACAATCAAAATAAAATAAAATGAAAAAAAAATACCATCGTCATTCTCTTGCCCTTATCCCAACCAATTCGGCGCAGTGTGTCTTCTTCTTCCACATTTCTCTATTACTTTTGATCTCAGTGGTCACCAATACCAGTAAGGGTCAGTTCACACCGAGACGCGACGCGACGCGATGCTGCGCGCAAACTTATAAAGAGCGATTCAAAATATAACTTTATTTTCTACTCGAAAAGATACACATTTCGTTGTGAGAATTCAGAATACGTTGCGCCATGCAGCGCTGCGCTGCGCGACGACTCGCAGCGTAGAGCGACGCAGCGTGGCGTCACGTTGCGTCGAGCGGCCTCGTGAAGTAGATTTCAGTAGAATTCAGAATAAGTTGCGCCATGCAGCGCGCCGCGCGGCGTAGAGCGACGCAACGCGAAATCACTGGCCCTTTCAAGTATCGTCGCGTCGCGTCTCGGAGTGAACTGACCCTAAGGCAATTAAGTACATAGTCACAGTACATAGTACATAGTGCTGGTAATTCGTAATGTATCTCCCAGCAAAGGTCACCCTTTTCCACACATTTCTGTTTTGCTGCCAACACGAGCCAACAACTAACGAGGTAATAAATAATTTTCCGCCAACTTCCCACTAAACTGATCTAATAAAACCTACAAACTACTTTTTCTTTGCTTTTCTATTAAAACTAAGAGAATCTGCACAACAATGTTTCTAAACGGTGCCATGTTTTAACAGCAGGTGGTCCACCAACATTATAAGTTAATTATCTACTTACAAGGGTAAATTATGATTTGTGACCCTTTTTTCAACACCTGTGTCTGACATGGACCGTTATTTGGCTACCATAGTTTTAAGGACGAAGGGTAACTTACACATAATATTTTCGTCCTAACCTACTGAGTGTCGTCGACTTATAACGACGGTAAGTGCTGACCATATTTTTGGACGCCCACGTTCGAACAGGTTTTAACGTGTAATTTTTTAATGTGACACTCTTACGATCACTGTAGGCTTTGGGTTAAATAGAGGTACGTTTATTATAGTGGTAGACATCCATCTTTTTCGTTTTTGCATGAAGAATGGGCCAAATCACAAAATACAAAGTCATCATCTGCATAGCCTTTTCCCAAACTATCTTGGGATCGGCTTCCAGTCTAACCAGATGCAGGTGAGTACCAGTATTTTAAATGACGCGACTGCCTATCTGACCTCCACAACCCAGTAACTGGGTAATACGATACCTCTTGGTCAACCTGAATGTCAGACTTTTGGCTTCTGACTACTTGTAACGACTGACAAAAAAACATCATGTAAACTTACGAAAAACATTTAATTTTGTCTCACATGAATATTGAGAAATTTAGTCGCACGATTTAATGGTACTTTATTTTTTCTCCACCAAAGTACACTTCCTCATCGTCTTCTACCGCTCTCTTCAGACATAAATATTATTGTCTTTCCTTGTCCCATAAACTTAAATCCATCCAAAGGTTGTCTTGAAAAGATCGCTTCAACCGTTAAGACCGCCAATTGTATTACGCTATTTATAACTTCTATATTGTAATTTGACATTTGTATGGTGTACATAAAAAAAGAGCATTTTATTTTCAATTCATCTACTTTGTCTTTTATCAATCATTTTATGGTCGTCTTCCAATTCAACTATAGAAACAAGATGCCCACTAAAGTACACATAATAGGCTAAATATGGGCTTCGTAACAACTTCTTCAATATTAATGAACATGGCGGAATATATGTATACTTACACACCCTTTG
This sequence comes from Cerastis leucographa, assembly GCA_963082945.1. NCBI lineage: Eukaryota > Metazoa > Arthropoda > Insecta > Lepidoptera > Noctuidae > Cerastis > Cerastis leucographa. The sequence goes on from OY720359.1 coordinate 6,295,426, forward strand.
GTTAGCAACGGATTAGAAATTTGCAATATGTATGTTACTATAACTTATTAGGAAGCTAATATTCAACCTCTTACCACCAAATATTATTTATTCATAGTCAGAAACCACACACCTATAAATACGCTCAAGGAGCAGCCAGGTGGTTTACTATGACGTCTTAAAACATTATTGTTTCATTTTATTCCAGAGTGGGAAAGAGATGGAGCTAGACGACCTGTATAGCTCCGTCTCTTTCTCACACTGGAGTAAGAGTAAAATAATAATGTTTTAAGACGTCATGGTAGGCCACCAGGTCCTATTAATACATTAGGTGATTGAGAAGCGATTATATTTTTTTTCTTTTTTGGGCACTTTTTACTTTACATGGGAAGTATCTGTAGCCGAACTAAGACAAGTCCTATATCCATGCAGCGCCCATATCCCTAAAAACCGACAAACATGCAGTGCCATTAACTATTTATTTATTTAAACTTCATGTACAATAGTGGTACATAGGCGGACTTAATGCCACAAGGCATTCTCTACCAGCCAACTATTGGGTTAAGGACAATATTGTGATATGGTACAAAATGATACGTAATAAATTTCGAAATTGTATATACAGTACCTATGTTAGGTTAAACGAGGGACATATTGAGCGAGGGTATTCGATTCTCGTCCCAAATATGTAAAAAAACCTATAATGTATATAGAAGAATTTTTAATGTTTTGTTTAGTGCCTAGATATTTTGGACTGTCCTAAGCCAGGTAAGTTTAAAGTATGAAGGGAAAATGGATTATACCTAAGAGTCATTGACCCGCTCACATGTTCTGCGATAGTATTAAGTCGCTAGCGCAAGGGTGTATACACGTTGCGTGACATTTGCGAAAATTTTGGTATGGTTCTGTCTGTTATTTATCAGTGTTTTTTTTTTGTTTATATTTTTATTAGTATCATGTTAGCATGTACTTACTATTGTGGGTTTGAATATGTCCCTCGTTTAAACTAACATACTGAAATTACATAGATACTAATACATAACTATGTTATTAATTAATGGACTATTTTTACCATCCAAACCACCACAACATTCTCATGATACAACATTATACCCCCATAACTGCGCAACTCACAATATTAATACAGTCATGATCTTCTACATAAAAAGGATAATTTACCGTCTATTTGACGGTAAATTATCCTTTTTATCCTTAGGCCAGCTAAGCATCGTCGTAATTCTCATTATGAGATCGTAAAGGTCTCCTATAATTAAGGTGACGACGTTGATCCTGATTTTATTTGTTACTAGCTCTTGCCCGCGACTTTCGGCCACGTGAAATTATTTAATAGTACATTGTTACCCTAGGGGTGAAAGCACCTTATTTAGTCCCTAGACGGGGTTTGGCCAATAGTTCGAGGGACTAAATAAGTCTTTAACCCGAGGTAAACACTGTGCTTTTCATTACGAATACAAGGAAAGTAAAAATAAAAACATGAATTAGCTAAAGGAAAATTTAGTAAATTTTATTTGACACAAATCAACAACTTTTCCCGCCTATTATGTTTTTTTTTTCTGTGGCCAGCCAGCTATTCATCCATTATCTCAATATTCATTTTCATCTTTGAAAAAATTGTAAATATTTTGTCCAAATCTATGTTATGTTAAAGAAATTGTTTAAACTAAATTATAATAAAGTTATTAAAAAAAAATAGATTCTTAAATCAATACTTAACTTTAAGTTATTTCAATTTTACATCGTGGCTGCATAGAAAATTGGAACATGGTTCGATAAAAATGTGAAAAAAGGAACTAGTTTTTTTTTATAATCTGGCATCTGTCAGTTGAAAGCGATTCTCCCTAGGGAAGAAAAGTATTACTTTCAACCCGCTCCTCAGGCAACTTCAGACCTACTTTCAGAGTATGAGTAATGAAAAAAATATTACTTCCCTTAGAAAACATAACATAACATCACGTCTGTAATCCACAAAGGGTAAGCCAGAGGCGTAGCTAATAGTACTCCCACATTTCGCCAGTTATGACTACAACTATTTTAAGAATTTGAATGTTTTTTGCACTAAACACTAAACCTTTTTCTAAAATAAAAATAGCCCAAGTAATACTTATAACATCATCTATCCAGTGTGCCAGTATAAGTCCCGACAAAATCAATCCGAACCGAGCACCTTTTTTTCGACGTTTTACAAGTGCCTATGTGAAATAAAAATATTTTGATTTTGAAAATCAGCCCGGCCGTTTCGGAGATCAGCAAGAACCAACAGAAAGACATAAAGAAATAAGAATGTTTATTTGTTCTCGTATGTAACGTAGATATCTAATCTAATCTAATACTAATAATAAAGCTGAAGAGTTTGTTTGTTTATTTGTTTGCTTAAACGCACTAATCTCAGGAACTACTGATCCGATTTGAAATTATTTCAGTGTTAGATAGCCCATTTATCGAGGAAGGCTATAGGCTATATATCATTACGCTACGACCAATAGGAAAATGAAGCAATTAAGAATGTTGCGAAAAGGGGGAAAATGTGACGCAGACGAAGTTGCGCGGGACAGCTAGTACTTTGCATTCAGTAAAAAGCTGTTGTTTTGAAATTACAAACAGACACTTCAATTTTTTTCAATATATAATATTCAATGTATTGTGGCGACCTTTTGGTTCGTCGTTATTGCTGAAAGATAACCATAAATAAAAATGAGGCTGTTCAGATTTGTGTGTGAAAGGAAACATGACGAAGGAGATATATTATTAGGTGTCGGGCGTAAGTACCTGTGGTCCAGTATCAGCCTATATAAACAGTGCTCAGAAAGCGTATGTTTTTTTCTCTGGTGAACAAGGTAATAGTAGAAAAACATTTAAAAAAAAACCGGCCAAGTGTGATTTGGACTCGCGCACGAAGGGTTCCGTACCATTAATGATAATAACGAGCAAAATAATCTTTTTTGTATGGAAGCCCCTTTTTTTTTAGTATTTTTTGTTAAAGCGGTAACAGAAATACATAATTAGTAGAAGTTTCAATCGGCGAACTATCACGTTTCATGAGATACAGCCTGGTGACAGATGGACGGTCGGACGGACGGACAGCGAAGTCTTAGTAATAGGGTCCCGTTTGACCCTTTGGGTACGAAACCCTAAAAAACAAGCTTTTAGTATAGTAAGTTCGTTTTTTTAATGTAGTAGTGTAACGTAATTTTTTTTATTGTTTTCTCAGAAAAACCCCTTTTTTTATACCCATATCATGTAAGTGCATTTGATGATGCAAATGACTAGTCCGCCATCTTTGGGAGTCCGCCAAAATGGATTTAGATTGACGAATTGTGTGTGCAAAATTTCAGTTCAATCGGTTGGGGATAACTGTTTTAAAACTCAGTTGCAGCATTTGACCTTAACAAACATAGCAAGTTAAACCAAAGCCTGTAAAAAAAATATGTCGAAGTTTTGTTTTCAAGCATACACACAGTTAAGTCATAAGGTAGGTACTGCAAAATGTGGTAAATAGGGACACGGGGGTGAATCGGGACGAAACTTTGAAAGGTATTTTCACGTTATTTAAATATTATTGGTAGCATAAAAATACTCTATTGTTTATTAAATTAAAACAGAAATGATCCCAATAGCTTTTTAGTGACGAATTATTTGTATTCAACGATGAAATCCCATTCAAAGTTTTGTCCTAATTCTCTCTCGCATCCCTATTCACCACGTTTTATCGGTAATGAAAACTTGTAGTGTTTAGAACACTTTATTCATGGATTGTAGATTGGTGACCATAATTACATACCGAGTTTTCTCTGTGCCTCGGAAATCACGTTAAGCCGTTGGTCCCGGCTGTCGTTTGTAGATCTTTGACAGTCGTTACGAGTAGTCAGAAGCCAAAAGTCTGACATCCAGTCTTACCAAGTATCGTATTACCTAGTTACTGGTTGTGGAGGTCAGATAGGTAGTCGCTTCATGTAAAATACTGGTACTCAGCTGCATCTGGTTAGACTGGAAGCCGACCCCAAGATAGTTTGGGAAAAGGCTAGGCAGATGATGATGAGCTGATAATAACGAATTCCAGGTGTAAAACTCAATAACACTTTGTTTGACTCGGCAACAGCTTCCAGGAGCTCATTATCAGCAGTAGCTTTAGCAACCACTAGACAACGAAGCAGACCCTCATTAAATTTAAATTTTCCTTCAAAGAAATAATTAAGACAATAAATGTTATTTCCATACATGTATTTAGCTCCTCGCTTCACAATTCCCAGAATCTGTCCATCATGACATTGATACACACTTAGCTCCTGCTACCAAAACACTTAACTGATTGTGTTTCAAACGCCTCCGATTTACGAGAAATACTGAATTGGAAACCGGACATAAAAGACTAAAAACATTTTAACTATTTATTGTAATTTGTAATTTAAAAAATCCTTTTTTTTTCGCAATGGCCTACAAGGGCACTTATAAAACGTCGACAAAAGGTGCACGGTTCGGGTTGGTCGTTTCCTATGGAGAAGAACCGTCAAGAAACTCCATTGTTACTATTTTAAAACCATTTGGTTTTACAATATTTGAATGTTACAGCGTTAGTACTTAAGTATGGGAGGACAGCGTAGGCCCGACAATAAGTCGTTGCTAACTACAAAAGGTAGTAATTTTACTGAATTTTGATTATTCATACAGAGACAATTAATACAAAACACATAACATCATTCTAATACCCGAAGGGTTAAGCAGAGCTGTACCTAATGTTAATAATAACTAAAACTCATTCGACAGAGCAGTCCGTCGATTAATAAATACTCGATGAATCGTTCACTCGAAGTAACGTTTGGCGATAAAAGGTTGTTTCGCAATAAGTTCCATTCGAACAATCGTTCAGTTCGACTTTCCATTAATCGAACATATGACTCTCGAAGTTAAGTTACGGACCCCGTTTAAATCAAAATCTTTGCCCGACCTGAGAATCGAACCCAGGATTTCATGCTCAGTAGTCACGCTTGCCACCACTAGACCAACGAAGCAGTCAATTAGTAACGGTTTTTACTTATTAATTTTTTAATGTATTTCTCGTCATCATCATCTGCCTAGCCTTTTCCCAAACTATCTTGGGGTCGGCTTCCAGTCTAACCGAATGCAGTATTTTACATAAAGCGACTGCCTATCTGACCTCCACAAGTCAGTAACTGGGTAATACGATACCCCTTAGTACTGACTTGACTTCTGACTACTCGTAACGACTGTCAAAGATCTACAAATGACAGCCGGGACCAACGGCTTAACGTGCTTTCCGAGGCACGGAGGAAACTCGGTATGTAATTATGATCACCCATCCACGGACCAACTTCGGCAAGCACGGCTTAACCTTAAAGATCGACACGTGCTGCTTGGTATTCTTTAGCCACGAGCTTCTCCTCTTTTATGCATTTCTAGTGTTTTCACATATGACAATAGTTGTAACTTTAGTTAATCCATAAACACTATTTAAATGTTTATAAATTGTTCAGTTAATAACATGCTGGAATTAAACTGGGTTTCGTGTCTGCACCAAAACAAATCAACATCTCACCCGAGTCAGATTGCAAACGAAAAACGATCCTAATCTATTCAATGAAAGCCGAAAATCATTGCACTCTAGTGCCGTCATTCGCTTGCCAATAAGAACTTGAAACCAACCACGTCAGTAGCAAACCAAAGCTATGTTACCACATCAAAGTCCGGACGTGGCCAGAATAACTGTCAACGGAGAAGGACTGATTATGCGGTCAGAGTCAAATAAGAGGGGAACCAGGGAAGCTAGACAGCAGACCTCTAATCAGAGCCTGCAATTGCTAAAGTTAACCATTTAGGTGCAACCGAACAATCGCCAATCTACGGTCGATTTTAACGTGAACGGTTAATCTTTCATTAAGGATTTGCGATTCGGTGCAATCGGACTGGAGGAATTAATGGAGGTAGAATTTACGTTTCAATCAGGTAAAGCAATTTTTGATTGCATGACATAAATTATTCGGTGATTAGTATATGGTTCGGAAAAGGTGATTTTCTGAATTTGAATATACAAAAATGTTTATACCAATACCACATTAGGTAGGTTATAATAGCTTTCTTATGTTTTTTTTTGTTGTAAATCTAGCTTTGTATTCTGGCGAAATTTTTTTTTGGAATAAATGACGAACATTCCGAAATTAGCAATAAAACAGACCCTTCTGTGTAATAGAGTAATGTGAGTAATTTACTAACGGAAAAGGCTAGTCATTTTTATCAAGGAATATTTTATAACCTAAGGTAGTACTCAGTTGTTATAGCTGGGATTGGGGAAATCTAATATTTATTAATTTGTTAACTGCACAATGTACACAATCATAGATGTTACTATGCTGACCCTGACATGATCCTATTAGGGCGCAGCAAGATATTTAAAACTAATTATTCCAGTTAGAATTATCTCATATCATCAATCATAAACAAAAATCAAATCTGAAAAACAGAGATTTCCTCATCAGGACACAGGAAACCTCCGTTTAAGTAGTAGATACTCATTTCGAGTAATAATTAGTACTTAATTATCATAAATGAATAAAAAAAATAAGGGATTTATTTCAATTAGACCGTTCATCCACAGACTGCACAAGTGATTACTTTCACAGTCTGTGAGTTTATCAGAAAACTTTTGCGAGTACCAAAAAGATTAGCCACCAGTTTTATAACGTGTATGTGATCAATTACCATAGGGTGATAAAACAGTTACGAAGTAGGCTAAACTCACCTACTTTTATCGAACTAATCACCCATACAAGTTGTACGGGACACTGACGCGAAAACGTTTACCACATACCTACTCAGTACATGGTTCTGAAACCCCCATATAAAAAAAATATATATTCCCCATATAAATTCAAGGAGGTAACTATGCTAATGATTCTCGTCCCGAATGAACAATAAAATGGGTAGGTACATTTTTTTTTCTTGATTACGGGATCAGTAAGTGTGAACCACCCGTGTTTCAAACGCGGCCCGTCCGATCCTCGCCCTATAACCGAGCTTACACCCATACAAACAATGTCAAACGTTTATTCGATCATTTGTTATTCCCTAAACCACGTTAAGGAGGTTATTCTGAAATACTGACAAATTTAATCAACAAAAAAAAGAAGCTTTTATTAATAATTAACTAGGAACCGTAATTTATATTGATTATTTATTTATTTTCTGACAAACTCCTGAATTTTGGCGAGGATGCAAAGCAACACCTTGTATAATAAATATAATAGATAAAAAAAAACTATGCAAGGGGTTCAGAACGATCTACTGCGTACGTGGTAAGCGTTTTCGCGTGGGTTTCTCTTACACTCCGTATTTCTGTATATCTTAACCACGACCATCTAAAACAAATTGTCTATATGTCTACAGTCTAGACGATGTTGAACCTTTTAGTATTCCGGAATATTTCAAGTTTAAAGTTGTAGTTCTAAGTAACAATTCCTTTGACGTTTGTTGTCGAGAATTTAGAACCACACGATATCGAGAAATCGTTAGGACACGTTCGACTAAATCCCACAAGTTGCGAGGATTTGCCACCTTTTACTTCTCCGAAATGTTACTTTATATTTGTGAGACAAATGGTCACACCAGTCTTACGGTTTAATACACTTTTTAATATGTTAAAGTATATATTTACTATCATTCTTTGTTGGCATAACGAGCTGACTCTTTTCAGGTGAGCAATAACTATAAGTATATTAAAATTTCAAGGAACATGACCAAGACAAAACTGATGGCGAACAGCACCGAGCGTAACATAGAAATTGGGGGTGTGGTGATGGTATATGTCCATGAATACATGTACCTCTGCCAGATAGTCTCTTTCCAGACAAGACAAGATAAAGAAGTTGCTCGACGCACCGAAATGCCTGGAAGAGCTACTGGTCGATGAAACATTTAATGAATGGATATCTCCTCTTTCACTGAAACGAATGCTCATGTTCATGTGCAGAAGGAGATGGCGAGATGAGTTGGACTCGTTCTCTAAGGATTGGCCTACTATCGCACTAGATCGCGAATAGTGGAAGGAGGGAAGGGAGGCCTTTTCCCTTCAGTGGGACATTATAGGCTTATAATAATAATATTAAAACCTGTTCAACAGTAAAACCGTGTAAGAAACAGGGCACTTATAACAGCTGTATACCTGTTCTACTGCAGATATTTATACAAAAGTAGTTTTTTTCCTGAGTAGATTAAGAATATTGTTACTATTCAAGAAAAAACTGCACTTACATAAGGTTTTTTTTTTATTTTAATTGTATCATAAGGCCAATATACCTACTTATATTTATTTCACTTAAAACAAAAGTAAAGGAACCAAATTAAAAACCCTAGAAAACCCTAAAAAATATATTCCCTAATGAGGTATTTCTTAATTTAATAAAAAAAAAAAACCTTATTTTTTTTTATTTAATTAAGAAATACGGTAGGTACTACTCCCTACATTTGTGTATTAAATTTTGCCAACCAAGTATTACCATCCAATTATCATACTCATCAGAAAGTTTCGAAATCTATTTTTAACATAAACTTTTTCGTTGAAGGAAAACTATTCCTTTCATATTCAGCTGAAACTTTGTACGTAGCAGACAATGATATTGTATTTAAGTCAAGTAAAACCAGCCTTTCAATCACATAACGTCTAATTTCCTGTTTCTATTCAAGCAGCAAAAATTGTGTAAACGAAATTATCTTAACCATTCATTTCCAACCAAATTTTCCGGGAAAAACCTTTGACTATTTACCTTTTTTAATCAGGGCAAAGAAAAAACGATTTAATCGATACAGAACAGGGGTAAAAATAGTAACTTTATTGACTTGTCACTTCTTTCTGTTATTTTTAAAAAAAAACATGACTTCTGATAATTCTGATTGTGGACTTTTGGATTATGATTGCAGATATATGGTACATTCCAATAATTTTTCCGATATCTGCTAATTTTTTTTTAATGTTTTCATATAAAGAAAAAAAATAAAATGTTAAAATTAACAATCATCATCATCATCATCATCTGCCTAGTCTTTTCCCAAACTATCTTGTGGTCGGCTTCCAGTCTAACCGGATGCAGCTGAGTACTAGTATTTTACATGAAGCGACTGCCTATCTGACCTCCACAACCCAGTAACAGTAACTGGGTAATACGATACCCCTTAGTAAGACTAGATGTCAGACCTTTGGCTTCTGACTACTCATAACGACTATCAAAGATCTACAAATGACAGCCGGGTCCAACGGCTTAACGTGCTTTTCGAGGCATGGAGGAAACTCGGTATGTAAGTATGGTCACCCATCCACGGACCAACCGTAAAGATCTACCCGTGCGGCTGTTTTTATTTAGCCACGAGCTCCTATATATATCAATCAAAAATCAAATCAAAAGTCATTTATTCAAACTAGGCTGATAATCAGCACTTTTTAAACGTCAAAGTTACAAGAGACAGTCCCTCAAAACGCCCGCCCTTCGCCACTTCCTAGTGTTTTAGCTGGGAAGAAGAAGTGGCGGAACAAACTCCCCAGCAACACATCATCATATATAATATACTATTTAAATAAAGGAAATAATACCGTATTAAAAGTTATAATTTACAGTATTAAACCTTTTCATTTCTAGATTTCGCCTCCTCGAAGAAACTACAACTAACTTTCAGTTAAAGTTTTGAAGGCGCCCCGAGCTATTCAAACTATATCAAAAATGTTAATAAATGCTAATAGAATGTAACTGTAGCCGAAGAAATTCTAAAGCTCAGATTGGCTGATAACTTAATTAATAATTTTACGATGGAGATAGTACATATTTCAGTGAATTTTACCGACTTGAAGCAAACCAATAATTGTGTTATTCCTACACCGAGAAAAGCTCGAGGTAGCAACTTAACTCAATTTAATATTGACGCACCTTTGAAAATTTGTTACATATCTGTATCGGTAACAGTATTTTAGTCCCAGTTACTGTGTTTTTCATGTTAAAAATAACATCAATGTACCACTCGCATCCCACTACATCCATCCATACTAATATTATAAATGCGAATGTCACTCTGTTTGTTTGTTTGTTCGTTTGTATGTTTGTTACCTTTTCACGACTAAACGGCTGATCGGATCTTAATGAAATTTGGCAAGAAGATAGATTTCAACCTGGGGAAGGACATAGGCTATATATCATTACGCTACGACTAATAGCAGCGGAGCAGCAATGAAAAATGTTGCGAAAACGGGGAAAATGTGACGCAGACGAAGTTGCGCGGGGCAGCTAGTATTATAAATGCGAAAATCACTCTGTTTGTTTGTTACCTTTTCACGACTAAACGGCTGATCGGATCTTAATGAAAATTGGCAAGAAGATAGATTTTAACCTGGGGAAGGACATAGGCTGTATATCATCACGCTACGACCAATAGGAGCGGAGCAGCAATGAAAAATGTGAATGAATGACGCAGACGAAGTTGCGCGGGACAGCTAGTCAGTTTATAAAGGTGGCATTCGGCGGTCTTCACCATCATCAATCTCCTACCTTTTTCTCAATTTATTTGTGGTCAGGGAAGCTTGTTTTCTTCTTACATACTTCTCTTTTACTTGTCATATCATGGCGGTATCAAATTAATATGTACCTTGGACAATAAGACAGAATTAGGTCATCGATAGATGAACGAGCAAAGAATCAATATCAAATAAATATCAGTTTCAAGGTTCCAATGATGGTTCATAGACCTCACCTGTGCGTAGCAAAGACTGTGCTACGCCGTAGCTGTGCACGTGGCGTAGCAAGCGCTGCGTGGCAATGCCGCGAGTTTTCCGCGAGAATTGAAAGTATTTTTTTACATTTATAGAATTTTACTATTGATGATTTTTCATGTTTTACATAATTTATTTATTGGTTTGGGTCTTGAAACACTTGCTTAAAAAAAAATGTTCCGTGTAGTTGGACATTAACTGCTAAGCTATAACGAAAAGATGAAATGGTATCGTTGTTTTAAAACGGTGAACCTATTGTTATTATATCTGTTCCGCTACCGTGCAGAATAGAATTAAGTCAAGAAGTCCGACAAGGAGCGACCCCAAATAATTGAACAAGGTCAAGGAAAACAAGGTGAATATTATTATCGTGACACCAACTATCAAAGTCTTGCCAAACAAAAATGCTTTTCTCGTTATTTTATTCTATAGCCACAATTATGTTTCATCTTGATTACATACTTCACAGCCAGATTGGTAGCCACCATGTGATTATTATTGCAATGTATGAAGAAGTATTTCATAGTCGCATTATACACTTTATAATTTTCTAAATTAAGATGATTTATACACTGCACCGTTCTAAGTGTCAAATACACCTCAGGGAAATTACTTTCTAGGGCGTTCATTACTCATTAGCCACAACCAACATGATCACGCGACATGCGACTTGTGACAGTTTCTTTGGAATAAACAAATAATTGAAGTTTGTATGCAGCATGCCAGGAGTCACTGCAACGCGATTTGTGGATCAGTTTGTCGCATTTTACTCACGCAAAGGAGACCGCCAGATTTGTATTTAGGCTTTGCCCCTCTTCAAAAATTTCTCCTGTATCGTGGGTGCGTTTACAAACATTTAATCTCATACAAATATTTGTTCAGTGCGAGGATCAAACCCGTGACACGCAACACAGGAACCATGCCGTCAGTAGAATAAATTTTGCTATGTGGATGGAATGGGTGGGAGCTAACAGCTGCTACAAATTCAGAGCGGTTGCGACTGGCGACCACGGGCTGATAAGCCGCCGTTGCCACTCGTCACCAGCCGCGCGCGCGTTTAGCTTAAAGCAAGTCACATCACCTAAGGCCGTGGAAAGAGCCTAAGACAAGAACCGATATCGATGCGTCACAGTGCACTATTGTGACCTATTAACCAAATAACTTAATATTAACATTTTCGAATGAGTGACTAAGTAGTGTGAATCATTTTGGTTTAGTAAACATTTTTATGAGGTTATCTCGAAACTAACGAATAAAAGTTTTTATAACACACGTTATGTTAAAATGCATTTTATGTACTGATCAAGCCCTTACGGGTGGCATACGAATACAAAACGCTCACTGTCTCCCAACTATATTGAGGTCAGCTACATTCTAACCAGAAACAGCTACCAACCAGTGAACATGGAGCTACTATTTATCCACAAACCAGTTACTGAATAATACGATAAGTAATACTTTTTTTTTACGGGTAGGAAATCATCAAATGACCCCTCCCGCTCTGGGCAGAGCGGAAGAGAGTATCAGACTTGTACTGACTAAAACCCATCCATGTTCTTTCTTAGCCCTGTGTTGTTCCAGGGCCACGGTATCTCTTTCGAACAGTCCCGCAGCCCTGGCAAGCATCGTATCTCTCGGACCCCTTCCGATTCGCTGACATCTCCTTGAGGCGCCCGTGGAACACGAACGCGCCGCCGAGACGGCCTGTCATCATAAGACGGACGGACGGTGAGCTAGGCCATTACTTACCGTCCACAAGCCCGCGCCTACGGTGGCCGGGGGCCACCGGCGGCTGGGACGTGAGGCTCTCTCCCTCTCACGTTCCGCCACCTCCTTCGCTAGCATGACTGCTTCATGAACTTGGAGCTACTATTTATCTACAAAACAGTTACTGAATAATACGATACTCATTGGTAAGAGTTCTGACTACTAAACTATGACGGTAAGGTAAAGAGGGTTCCTTTTATCTATACAGTGTGAATACTCGATTCACACTCACTCAATAATCAACTTAGTTGCGAAAAGCACAAAAAGCTACACTATTTTTTACAGCCACTATTTCCGCATAACACTCTGCCATCGTAAAAAGAACCTTAGAATTTTAAAAGTTTTATTACTGTCCTTTGCCTGAGCAGTGGTTTTATGCTTATGCATGTGTTTATATGCGGTCTAGCCACGTCAGTTAAATTATTTACTAGATAATGATGACACGGCACTACAACAGACGATGGGTTGTGATAAAAAGAATCACAAGTACTCTCACTGCAGAAAGAAGGTTAAATCGTATACGGTTTCTTTGTGTTGTGAATTGCGATAGGGTTTAGAGTTACTTTGAAATAGTACTGTTGTACGTACTATATTTTTATTCTGAGAGCTCGTGACTAAATAAAAAACCGGCCAAGTGCGAGTCGGACTCGCGCACCGAGGGTTCCGGAAAATAAATAAAAATATGTTATGTAACTAAAAATTTAAGGTTTTCGGAATTCTTCCTTTATGTGTGCTATAAAACATTGCTTCATGCCAATTTTCAAGAATCTAGGTCTACTGGAAGTACCCTTTAGGTTTTGATTCCCTTGCGAGTAGTTGCGAGTTTGAAAATATGCGTCTTATATTGCTGTTTCATTCGATTGCGTTGACATAGAAGTTTGATTTTGTTACAGCTTAAAGGTATTATAGATTTGAGTATTTGGTATGAATTTGAATTTAATACCTTTACGCGTTCATGAGGAAAGGGGTAGTAAGTATAAAATTATTAAAAATATTTTTATTAAATGATGTAACTAAAAATTTACGGTTTTTACAATTTTTCCTTTATCTGTGCTATATGACGTTGCTTCGTTCCAAATTTCAAGATTCTTAGTTCACGGGAAGTACCCTGTAGGTATTGATTCCCTTGCGAGTGTTGAAAATTTGTGGTAATTTGCTGCATAAACGGCTGTATCTTTTGATTACGTTGGCTTAGAAGTTTGATTTTTTCATAGCTCCAAGGGACAGTAGACTTTAGTATTTTATATAAATTCCAGCTTGATACATCCACGCGTTCCTGAGAAAAAGGGTCTTGACAGACAGACAGACGGACAACAAAGTGATCCTATAAGGGTTCCGTTTTTTCCTTTCGAGGTACGGAACCCTAAAAACAGCCGCTAGGGGATTTTCAGGTTATGTCGCGCTTGCCTAGGTTGGTCTGTGGATGGGTGACCACCCATTACCTTGCCGAGTTTCCTCCGTTCTTCGGGTAGCCGTTGGTCCCGGCTGTCATTTATAGATCTTTGGCAGTCGTTACGAGTAGTCAGAAGCCAAAAGTCTGACATCCAGTCTTACCTAGGGGTATCGTATTAGCCAGTTACTGAGTTGTGGAGGTCAGATAGGCAGTCGCTTCATGTAAAATACTGGTACTCAGCTGCATCCGGTTAGATTGGAAGCAAACTCCATCATAGCTGGGAAGGCTGGGCAGATGATGATTCTTAAGGTTACTCCAACACTTTATCACTCTTGATTTATATTAGGTAAAAGGTGGTTTTCTGTTTAACTTTTGAGAGCAGTGGTGTTTTCTAGCCAAAATACGTTGTAGTTCGCAGGTTTGGCTCCAAACATGCACGACTCTGTGTGATGGGAAGACATCAGTGGGAATGTACTAGAAACATTCGCTGTGACCCAAAAAAAAAGGTACATTATTTGTAGGATAACTTCGTTTCTGCTCATCAATTTGCAGACCCACAAACCAATTATTTGAATTAAATAATAATGTATTCTAATATGATATACCCAACGGCCAATCACATTATTTCCCGTAGTTTGCGGCCCAAGATTCAGTTAAAGTTAGGCTCGCACCTGATAGAGGAACACCTAATTTAGTTATATGCGCAAGTTGCCCAAACTTGCAAAGAACCAGGGACCTCGCGAGTTAGACAACCCTTCCTTATTGTTTAGTATTGTGGGCACTGCAAATGGAATTAATTTCGATGGGTCATGTGACTTGTTTCATAATATTCGAGGGTTCCTGTTCGTAATGGAGACGTATAGAATATTATTATCGGAATAATATTATAAGACTTTTGTTAGGAGCAAACATATTTAGCATAAAACTTAATAGCCAACTAGGTAGGGATGAGAGAAAGCTAAAACTATAGTACCTATGAACTATTTTTAGGTTTCAAACCAAAGACGGGCTTTTCAACAACGTTGATTTTCGTCTCATCGCACGTACAAAGCCGTAAACCAAAACGACTCAAACAGGAAGGAAGAAGTAAAGCTTAACTATTTTCATCTGACTGGACCCGAAAGGAGGTCTTTAGATCACTTAATATCAAAGATTTTTAGGTACGATTTCTTGTTTCGTAACGTAGTAAAAAGTGCAACAATAAAAAAAGTGGGTTTGAGTGCAACTAACACTTTTATAACACGATGCAACGCAAAGCAATGCAAACGCGAGGAGTTTTAATTACTGTAAATAAATTCATCTGTATTTTTATTAATTTTGAACTACACCGAGTGGCGCGACTACAGCGATCAAATTTCATTTTTGAATTTATGACCTACGTAAACACAATTATTGCCTCAAGTACACATACTAATAAAATAGTTTTTTATATTTAGTATAAAGGGTGTAAAACACCTCTTAACGAAGCCGAAAGGCACTGGTTCTCCCTGTCACACAGTGGAACGAATGTATGGGAGCGGTTGGACGTAGACATGTCCGAAAAAAAAGAGTAAAATTATGCCAAACTAATGATGCCATCTTATTCGATTACTTAATGCCTTCATAAATTGTGGTGATGAATTTCTTCATAACTCCCATATTTCGGGAGTAATTTGAGAAAATGTGAAATTTTACTATGAAAATGAGTGTATCGAGCTCTCTCCCTCCTGATTCCGGGCTTGTTTCAAGTAGCGGTCTCTAATATCATAATGCTATTACTAAGAGCTATATTTAATACTAAGACACATAGTGCGCCAAATGTGCACTTTCTGGGATAAAAGGAAATGAAAATTTAAAAAAAAAAAACGTTTTTTCCCCATTTGTATTTACTTTAAACCGCAGACAGACTTATTAAGAGGTCTATAAATATATTATATATATACAGAAATATATATTAACAAAAATATTCACAAGAACTGATGAGAGTATGACTTTTAAGTAAGTTGATAATAAATTACCTAGTTTCATTAAAAGTACAATAAATAATTAAGATGTAAGCTCTAATTTACTAAGTTACACATTTTAAAACAATAACATCATTTAATTATCTTCGTCATCATCATCATCATCAATTAATTCAAATTCAGAATCGATGTCCGCTAAATCATTTATGTTAACAAATTCGATATCACTTTTCTCAGAATCCGTAAGCTCATAAAATTCCTTAAAAGAAGATTTTTTTACAAACTTATTTCCTTTTGGACGGATACTTGTAACAAGTGGATCAGAAGACAGTAAAAGATTGTGCATAATATCTTCATTGCATGAGATACTGCTATGCTTTCGAGAATGCCCCTCTCTATATTTTCTAAAATCTTTATTTCTAGCCTCAGATGCCTCTTCGGATAGAAAACCAATGGGCACAATTGACATGTTCTGAACTATGTCTGGCCCATGCATTAAAATTTTATGAAGTGAAGAAGGCATATAATACCATGGGTATAACTCCACGTAAAGCTTAGCAGTATCAAAGCAGAACTCTCGGAATTTAGTTACGTTGATCTTCTCTCCTGATGAAATACACTGCAAGATCACACAGATTTTTCTTAAAAGCATAGCATCTATTCCGGTCAGTTCAGCAGATTTAGTGTAGTTTTCAAAAAATCTCCTTGCCGAGTTGCCATTGTTGGTGGATCCACTGCCTTGTTTCACAACATCGAGAAGTAAGCCCGTTTCTCTTCTTACAGCCTCTTGAACTCTTTTCTTCCTGTCATCAACTTGCCTTTTTGCTATATCACCCCTTACTTGCCATGATTTTATGTCTAATTTGTAGGAAATGTGTAATAAGCATTCCATTGAGCGAATCCAAGCGTGAAGGGTGCTTAAGCTATATTTATACATGTCCTCGTTTGCGTGTTTATCTTTGATTAACTCTAAATTATTCATTTCTTTAGGACAAGCCTTGCATATGTCACACACTGAAGCTGCTGTATTGGATATAATGGAATGAATTTTACCATCAATCATTGTCAACAGCAGTTGGTGTTTGACACTAATTCCATCAGTGATGGTGGATGGAGTTAAGGCTTCAATCTCTGCTTCGATTTCAGCCATCTCTCTCTGCACATTTTCTTTGGTTTCCTTTATAAACTTAAACAATATTGGCCGGCAAAATGAAGTGGAAGATGGTCGCTCGTTTTCCCAAATTGTTACACCTTTTGAGACGAGCCGCAGTGGTACAAGACTAATCATAAAATTACTAGCAAGATCGATTTGCTCATCTTCACTCGTCCTTTGATGATAAATGCTTTGGCTAGATGATCCGTCAAAACCCCATTTGCTGGTCAATACGAGCTGTTGATTGGGATCAACAGGGGTTTCTAACGACCTAATAAGTCTTCTTGAGGTTAAATCCATCAAGGCTTGTAATTTGATTTTTGCAGAGCTCTCTGTAACTGTGAGATCTTCTTTGGCCGGATAGCACTTAATTTTTTCTTTAACCAACATGTAGTAACTCGGGTATTGAAGAGCTCCTTCTTGAGTGTTGAAATCCCGAAGAGTGTTATAGCGCCATTTCGATAAGTTCATCGATACATAAAGAGCCAATGCCTTCAAAGGGGATATTTCCCGTACCTGAATTGATTTACCTTCAATGAAGGCTTTGATTTTTGAGGCCTCTTCTGGATTCTCCGTCAAGTATTTCATAACATAAGCTGTATCGCTTTGTCCTGCCTTTTGAAGCGCCCTTTCGGCCGAAAACATAATTTCAGCGCTGCTACTGCTGCATGAAAGACTATCTTCAGTGCGTCTTCTTTTTTGCCGGTTACTAAGGTCCTCAAAAGATTTACGAGGACTAGGATGTGTACAAGTTGAAGCATTAGATTTAGCAGGAGAAATTATGGGCTCGATGACGTCACTTATATTTTCTGTAGAAGGTTCCATATTTTCATTCTGTAATTCCGGCCATTGAATTGCAGCCTGTAGCCAAATCTCATGTTTCTTCCGAAACTTATCTGTGCTTCTTCCAGACTGTGTCCATTTTGCATAAATGCGGTAGCAAAATCGACGACACCAGTCTTTTAAACTTGTTTCAGCACTTTCACATAACTGAACACAACTGTTATCTTTTAAAACACTGAACAAATAGTTAAAGTCGCGTAAATCTTTATGTGCGCGTGCGCATAAAGCAACGTGAATATCAAGATTTGTATTAAAATTTGGAAAATACATTGCGAGATTAGCTTGGATACAACGAGGTGTAAATCAACACTGATTTTAAAGTTACTAATAGTGACCTATTTATATAAAATCCAGGTATCCCAGGTATCCTTTGTTAAATATTGCAAGGTAATTAGTTATTGTGATAATTAGTAAATGATGCATGCTAAATTAGTGTATTAAGAGCCATTTAGTAATTAAATAATAGCAATGTTCTTATCAGTAATCATTAGTGCATCAGTTTTATATGTAAACCTTAAGTCCCTAATTATATATCCTAATTAGCTTATATCTTCTCTAATTGGCTGCTCAGAAATGTTATTGTAATAAGGTAAACCTTTAGAAAAACGGTTTTAATCAACAAAATAAACAAAAAATAAAAAAATTGTGTTATAAAATAAACATCACTCTTTATCCCAGAAAGTGCACATTTGGCGCACTATGTGTCTTAGTATTAAATATAGCTCTTAGTATTAGCATTATGATATTAGAGACCGCTACTTGAAACAAGCCCGGAATCAGGAGGGAGAGAGCTCGATACACTCATTTTCATAGTAAAATTTCACATTTTCTCAAATTACTCCCGAAATATGGGAGTTATGAAGAAATTCATCACCACAAGTTATGAAGGCATTAAGTAATCGAATAAGATGGCATCATTAGTTTGGCATAATTTTACTCTTTTTTTTCGGACATGTCTACGTCCAACCGCTCCCATACATTCGTTCCACTGTGTGTCATTGCGATCATTTTTTTGTTCTACACCATACCTGGGAACCTTCTAGTTACGGAGATATTAGGGTTCAAAGTTCCAACTTTTTGACAAGTATTTTTTTAAATACAAAGTTTTTAATGTAATATTTTTACTTTAAACACCTCCACGACCCCCTTACTATTCAATCCGTCCATCAGCACAATGTTTTGAGTGCGTTACATTGAGTTCTACCACAAAACATGATTTTACACCCCCCAAAAAAAAATAGTTTTCCAGCAATAATTTTTGCGTAAAGTTACTTAGTTTCATGTACAGAATGGGTGGTTGACGGCTTTGTGATGAGGTGATTTACACGGTGTATTAAGCCAGTTTTGGACTACTGCAGGACAATGCTCTTCATTCTGTTTTTTTCCTCTCTGTTATCATAATATTGTACCTGCAGATTACACATAATGTCACAATCTCAATAATTTAGCTTCTAATAGATATAACCAATCATAGGACATTAAAAGAATTAATATTGTCAAAAATATAACCGTAACAATTCCACCTAACAACAAAAATAACATGTTTGTATCAGTTATGTGGGGGCAGGACATGCTTTTGTTGACTTGCTTTGATAAAAGTTATTATTACGAGTATGTTTTTTAGGGTTCCGTACCCAACGGGTCAAACGGTACTCTATTACGGAGACTTCTCTGTCCGTCCGTCCGCCCGTCTGTCACCAGGCTGTATATCATGTGCCGTGATAGTTATCCAATAAAAGAAATTTCTACAGATTATGTATTTATGTTGCCGCTATAACAAAAAATACTAAAAACAGAATTAAATGAATATTTAAGGGGGCTCCCATACTCGCGTCCGGCCCTGGTTCAATCCATGGTCCGGAGCGAGAGGGAATGGGATGCCGTCGCCTCCTTCTGCGAAGCAGTCATGCTAGCGAAGGAGGTGGCGGAACGTGAGAGGGAGAGAACCTCACGTCCCAGCCGCCGGGCCCCCGGCCACCGTAGGCGCGAGCCTGTGGACGGTGAGTAATAGGCTAGCTCACCGTCCGTCCGTCTCATGACGACAGGCCGTGTCGACGGCGCGTACGTGTTCCACGCGCGCCTCAAGGAGATGTCAGCAAACCAGAAGGGGTCCGAAAGGGCCGATGCCTGCCAGGGCTGCGGGTTGTTCGAAAGAGATACCGCGGCCCTGGAACACAAAGGGCGAAGAAGGAACATGGGTGGGTTTTAGTCAGTACAAGTCTGACACTCCCTCCCGCTCCGCCCAGAGCGGGAGAAGTCATTTGAAGATTTCCATTCCGGAAAAAAAAAAAAAAAAAGGGGGCTCCCATACAAAAAGATTTTTTTGCTCGTTTTTATAAATAATGGTACGGAACCCTTCGTGCGCGAGTCCAACTCGCACTTGGCCAGTTTTATTGATACGACCACCATTGTTGCTTTGAGTTGTTCATTAAAATAGTATCTACGAGTAGTAATAATAGTGTAAGACGTGCGTTAAGTTGAATCTTATTTGTTTTCGTTATATATACCTCATTCAAATTCCCAAAATATTAAGTCATCGTCATCTGCCTATCCTTTTCGCAACTTTGAACAACCATATTGGGGTTGGCTTTTAGTCTATCCGGATGCAACAGTATATCTTATTTTACATGGAGCGACTGCCTACCTAACTTCACAACCCAGTTAGTACTGGGTAATATGAAACGCTTTCCCATTATTTAAAACTAGCCTATGCCCGCAGCTTCAAACGCGCGGAGTTCGGTCACTGTCCTACGGAATTGTACTACCGAGATTAAAAGTATCCTATGTGTTAACCCATGTTATAAACAACCCGTGTGCCAATCTCATCAAAATCCATTCAGTAGTTTTTGCGTGAAAGAGTAACAAACACACAATCTTACAAACTTTCGCGTTTATAATATTAGTAGGATAGGATGCTGTATCAAACTGGTATGTGTTCTCAGATAATTTGAACCTCTTTAGTCAGGCTTAGCGGGTTCTATTTAATACTAAGTGTTATCGTAGTCTTTCCTTCGACTTGTAGCGACGTTGAAAAAGCAACTTACTACTAAAAGTACTACAACGCCATCTATGACACGATGGAAGAACTAACGTCAATTTCCTACATCTCGCAAGCAGAGTTTACATCGAGTTAAAACTATATAGGAAATCCCGACAACAACTGTTGGGCAGTTGCCCACCAGACATAACACCTGTCTGGTCGGAGGATCCTCCCTCTTCAATGGAGTATTGAGGAACTTTACACTCTGTTCCTCATACCCCTAAAGACTCGACTATAAATACCAGCGTGGGATGAAAAGTCTTGATTTTCTTTCTTTCACAGAACAGCGGAAGTTAATTATTTAAAAAACCCTTTGAGAACAGTCAAGAGCAGTTTCTCATTAGTATGGCGTTTTTTTTTTAAACAGTTTTAGAGTATGTTTGTGCTTTTGACCTAGGTAGTGAATTTTTTAATACCTACAGCAATTTCGTTTTCACTCAAAATTAAGCCAGCAATATTAGCCACAATAGATAAACACAAATACCTATCTGCTCGCAGAGTGGAGAATACATAGCTTGTATATTATTCTGGGTACCTATATGTATAGATCCCACGCAGAAACCGCAGCAGTTAAAAGCAGCTTCTTTCTCCACATTGAGGTTATGACTACTTACTTAAATTGTCACCAATTGAACAAATTAAATAAAAATGTTTCGGCCATTCCATAATGAGGTAATGGTGTTTATTAAATTAATGTTTAGGGAGCCATAACAAGGCTATGGGATCTACAGTGCATAATGTTAATTAACTTTCACATAAACCTACAATGCTATTGAACGTGAACTCATAAATGTTGAGGTGTGGTAATATTATGAGACATTCGTTTTAAAGTGTGAAACAACTTTTTGCTGAAGGTCGAATAAAAACCGGACAAGTGCGAGTCGGAGTCACCCACCGCGTGTTCCGTTCAAATTCACTTTAGTTATGCCCCTTAATTAACTCATTTTTATTACAAATGTCGTTTTCAGATTTTCGGACGGTTTTGAGACGGCATGGCGGCTTCACTTTCTGGCTTACACAAGTGCTCTCCGGGCATGGGTGCTTAGGAAAGTACCTGTTCCGGGTAGGTTGGGAAACGACACCCGGTTTTCACCACTGTTACTGTAACCTCCTTTTACGAGGAACCATGCAAATGAGGCGGTGGAAAAGGAGCTGAAGATCACAACCTCCTCCTTACAGGTACAGCAGACGCACCGGGCACCGAAGGCCGCAAAACGATATCCAGCCGCCATAGGGTGTGACCAACGGGTGACAGATTTAGGAAGTCTGCCTATCTAACCTAAACAGACACAAGCCCGAGACAGCGGGGCGCCGGGCGTGTTTGATTCGCGCCCCTCATGAGGATCTATGGCCGCAGACGGCGACGGGATGTTTATGTGGGCCAAAACCTGGCTGCAATGGGAGACTCAGGTCAGGAGCTTGTCAAACTGCGCAATTACTCCAGTGCCCCGGCCCAAGGTAGTGGAACTGTATATACCTCGCAGAAGGTTGGCCAAACGAAAATGTATAAGTTACTATGTTGAGGATATTGATTGTTGAGATTATGAATTGTTGACTTATTAAACGTTTGATATTTTAAAGTGTTGAGATTTCAAATCGTTGACATTATAGTGTTGATATTTTAAATGTTGAGATTAAGATCACAATCCCGATTGAAAATGTAGACATTTGTTCCAAAAAAATATGCCTAATATAGATCGTATTTCGAAACGTAGCCGAGGAAAAAGCTAGTTATTAATAACGATATGTGCCTCCGGCTTCACCCACACGTAAAGTTATAAATGTTGTATATTTTAATAGTAAACGCATTTCTTTTGTTGTTCATTACCTTGAGTGTATGAGGCTGGGTTGTTCTAACTTCTAAAATTCCTATGCAAGTTTGTAGGTAGATTTAACAAGTATGCTGTCTTATAAGTACTGAGTTATTTATTATCTATTAAGGTAGGTTTATATAGTAAGGAATATATAATGAAAAAGGCATTCAATAGGATTAAATGTATTTAGAGGGTTGACGATTTTCATGGTTATAATTCTGTAACTGTGTTATAGTCGAAAATGATTTACTTGGCTGAAGGAAACTTATGTGTGTATATAATTTCGTCGCTTTAAGGATTCTGAAATAAAAATAAAACATAATATTTTCGATACCCGATATATTTATTTTATTTCATCCATAACGTAGACAGTGGCAATTAACAACGAACTAATCAAATGTTGGGTATCTAAACATTCAGTTTTCGAATATTTTACCGCCTAAAAATATTTTTATTATATCATTACAATATAAATTACATGTATGTATGTAGAGTGACTAGTAAACGATAGACTCCACTAATTCTTCCTATAATTTCATCTATGAAATTGACATGAATAGGATACGGTGTGACCCAGCCTAATTTATCGTAGAACATACATTAATAGATCGTTAAGTTTGCCTTTCCCCTTAAATAAATTAAAATTCACATTTAAAACGAGACGAAATTAAAACATGCAATCGGAGAGTTAAATAATGTCTAACATTAAAATACATTTTAGTCTTGTACCTCTTAAATTACTCTGATCTCTCAACACTGTGGTTACTGTTAATTTTGTAATAACTTATTACTTCCAAATGCAGACTTGGTAGAAGTCAAACTATTTTATCATAATACCTGACAGATCGTCTCAAGCAAAATGCAAACCAAGACAACCAACGTTAGGAAGTAAATAACTGTACCAACACATATGTATCATTTTTGAACGCGGCACATAAGAAAGGAAATGTTTTAGTTACAATAACGAATATTAATCTACATTTTTAGATATAAAGAGTATCTATATGGACAGACAATTCTTATGCCATTGACATTATAATTTAAATTATTTACAACAATCGTAAAATCCGAACAACAATACCGTTCTTAAAATTATCTTTAAAAGAACTGAAAAAGTACTTTTTTTTTTCGTTTTTTGAATTGCAAAGGTTACAATTTGATATCACAGTAACGTTACAAGTTCTGTAACTGAACGACAATAAATAGACTATATAAGTATACGTAATATATTTTATAATTAATATATAAATATGTTGCATGCAGTAACAGATTCCAAATAATAGGGCTCTCCAGTTATAAGTTAACTAAATGTGTGTTTATACAACGGTCCTTAGTAGTTCCTCCGATGAGAGCATGCCGTCCTGTGGACAAAGGAATACAGTTAAAACTTGATGAAATTGTATTTCCCTTTCTTTAAACCAAATGGATGAAAAGTCCCAAGAAAATGAAGTAAGTAACACAGAAATTCGGCAAGCCGTTAAAATTGTCAAAAGGTTGCGTAAGTGCACTCAAACAAGCTTAAGTACCTAGCAGGAATTTTGAAATCAACCAATTTCGTAGCCGGCCAAGTTTGCTAATTAAAATCTTTTCGGAAATCACATAAAATTCAACATAATTAAAGGAAACTTTTAGGTAAGTATTCGTTTGTTAACAGAGCCAGGTCATTCAGGTGAGATTTGGCCTTGTAAGTAACTAGTATTATAAATTTCGTAGTAAAAAATAATTAAGACGTTTGCTAAGGAAAAAACGGTGGGAGAGGAACCGATCTCCATGTAGCTTCAATTAGGTGACATGACTGTGCACAAGTACACAGTACAATTTCACGGTCCACAGCCCCAATTCGATTTGGCTCACGATGGTCCACAGCGACCGAAACGACAAGTAACTACATTCCCTACATTTACATAGAACCTTGTTAGTTCTAGGAATTTGGGCAGGCACTTAGTACTTACCTAGGTATACTGCACTTTAAGTGGAATAAGCCGATAGTAAGCTTATCACGGACTTATTTACTTTGGGAACCTCAGCGTGCATAATAATCTCACCTTACGAGTTGTAGTTGTGTGTTAAATCAGTAAGATGACTTAAGTTTTGGTTTGGTAATTAAGTTGGACAGAGTGTGATCTAGTCTCATGGTATTTGGTCCCAAGATGTTCAAAGCTAAGTGAAATTCAATCAACGATAACTCAGAACTCTTTGAGACATCGATGTGCTACCAAAAAAAAAAAAACAATTCTCTTGAAAAGTAACAGCCAAGTGGGTATGTTATATTTTTACTAACAATGAAAACGTATTTAAATACCTAGACATATTTAAGTCTTCAAAGATATATTTCCTTTACTTCACATTTAGGCCCGTACCCAGAATAGGCGCCGAATTCATTGAAATATTAACCCAATTCATATCGTTGCTGTAAATTATAATATCACACATTTCCATGAAATATTCTTCATTACATTTCGTAATACCCTCGAATATTTATAATTTATGCCTTCCTCATAAAAGCTCATGAAATTGTGGGCAAAATTAGTGTTTTATTAAGAAGAGAAGACAGCGGTTAAAAGGTTATTATAATAATAAGCCAGGTATTTCCCAAAACATATTACATATTAAACTTTTGTAACATTCCTTTATTAACTGTGTCATGCAGTATTAAAATCACATGCAATAAAAAAACTATACAAAACATAAAATTTTTGAGTTACTCAATTTAAATGAAATATGTAGCATCCAGACTTTTAATTTTCACAATATATGTATATAGTTAGCTACAGTTTGACTTAGTTATAGCTTTTATTACATTGTGATTATTTATTATTTTAAAAATTACTTTTTCTTATAATTGTGCATTTCTTGATACATTTTGGTTAAAAGGTTATACGAGGCGCTATTTATATGAGGCATCTTCAATAATTGTGTAGGTAGAGTGCTAACAAAAATTTTCGCTCGAAAATGGCACTGTTGGTAAAAACTACTGCCCAAACATGTTGATCATCATGGTCCAAAATACCGTTTCGTTGATTTCAAAATAATGAATAATTTCACTAGTTTTAGTTACTGTAATTTTTATTTCAATTCAATTCATTTCATTTCAGATAATTACATGATAACCATCCATACACGATCACATAGATACGGACAAACGAAAAAAAAAGCACATGACAAATAGATACTTAATAATGGAAACATGGGATTAGGACCGCATTACTCGTTCCTACATGGAGCTATGGAGAGATGTCCATTCTCCCAAGAATGAGCTGCAGAAAGCTGTTGGGGCTGCCCCGTATGCAATATGGCGTATGCAATTTCGACAAGATTTTTTTTCAATTTTATTGTTGCCTACAATAATTTTGTATAAAAGAGGCTTGAATACATTAACTAAGTCGCCGTCAAGAGACGATGAAAATGTCATCGTGTATAATTACGGTTACCCTAATGTTTGTTCTGTATAGTAAAGATAATGTTTTATTACTCTTTATATCATCATGGCCATAAAACATACTCATAATCTGGTCTAACCCTTGATACAAGTTGATAGTGCCTACAAAATTATTTCTATTGTATAGTATGAGCACTTTAAGTGTGCAGTTCAAGGTGGCGTGCTTGTCAAAAAAATTAGCATCGATATGTCAAACTTGATATGTTTCATTCAGTTCTGAGTTTCTCCGCCTGCACGGATAAGTTGGTTGAAGTGTGTGGATTTAGAAGATTTTGGGTAGTTAGATAAAAGCTTCTGCCAGTGATAGTGGGCCATGCGAGTGGATTTTGTTATCTTTAATCCGGACAGATAGTTCTGTGCAGCAACATCTGACTTTGACCAAACCAATATTTTAAGTGTTGAGACTAATTTTAGTTTACAATGACATGACCCAAAGCTATGAACTGTCATAAAACTGGCGCTGGGCCCTCACAAAAAGAAGGTTTGTGTGGGAATATTGTAGACTGACATTGTGATGAGTGAAAAGGTGATGATGATCGTGATGATAAAAAAATAGTGCGTGGAGTCCCTCCGCGCGGAAGAAGTGAAACTTCGTAATAACGACGCATGCGTTCGAGTGCCACGCATTCACTCTCGTTATTGTATTGAGCTTCTAAATATCTATAATATTTTATTGTTTTATTGTTGTACACTTTTTATTACGTAAGTTTATCGAGGTTATTCTACTCATGGAAATTGAGCAAAGGCTGGTCACACCGAAGAGTCGAATGCATGACTGTTTGCACGCCATCTTGCGGACCTAGTAGAACTGCGTAGTCACAAATCTTGTAATAGCGCCATCTCTTAGTGGGTAATAGAAAATATTCCCCCTCCATGAAAACGTTAAACTTGTTGGAAGTCGCATAAGAAGTTTCACTTCAACTATATCTTTTATTACCTACCTGATTGAGGTCGATGAACTTGCGAACCACAGATCGCGCGAAGTCTGGATTGTTCAGCATCTCGTTTACAAACCAGTCCAGGGGAATGCTGTACAAGGAAAAAGGTAACGTTAATTTTACACATCATTATAATTATGCCTGCAGGTATGTTTGTATCGAATAAGGAAGCAAAAAACTCCCTACTGGCTTACAAGGAGATTTTGTGGGGTAACGAAGTAAGTTAGTAAATCAAGCACGAACGTACAAGGTAAACATTATGATAATAGGGGATAATCCAATTTTTTTTTCTTAGTCCGTCGGGTAGTTTATTGAAAAGTATTGGACACGTATTTTTTCTTTTTTCACATGGTCATAAAATTACGGAGATATATGGAGTTGAAATGGCGCATGACGTCACATGTAGGTAAGTTTTATACCTACTTGTGACGTAGTAAGCCCCCACTCTCCAAATTTAATGAGTGTTAACCAAGTAATTTTTTGATATTTTGATAAAACAAAAAATACGTGTCTAATATTTTTGTATTACCTGTCTGACGGACAAAATAGAATGTCGTTTTCTTTACCCAGTCCGATCCCCTATTCCAAAGAGTTTTGAACTAGAAATGCGACTTAGCATTTTGACGACAATTTATGCTGTTAGTTCTACAATTTTTTTACTAAACTCTTAAATATTATTTGCGAAAAAAAAAAAACAATTTAAAAAATAATCAATTTTACGTTACGTTTGTATCGCACGTTTTTGCTAAACCCGTGTTCCAAGTAGTAGGGATCAATTTCTGTCTAAAACAAATTTCTTTTTACCAAAGAAACGGATGACACGACTATTTTGAGACAACGCTTTTATCGTAACCCTAAGTAATGTTCAAAGACGATTTATTATCATTGAGCCGTATGTTAAGCTGCATCCCTGAAGGAGTATCTTATACATTACATTTAATGTATGAGAGGAAATAAGAAAAAAAGGTTAAAAATATGAAAACTGAGATGGATGTGAATTCCGATGGTTTATTTTTATCTTCAAATTATTGAGGCCCTTTTTGCACTCCCTAAGATCTTAAGTAGCTATAAATCGATCATCTAAGGGATCAAAATCAACTTGGTTGCTGCATGGATATTTAGAAGGGGATTTTGCATCTCGTAGCAGTTGCTATGGATCCTAGAGCTCATTTTAGGATAATTCTGTAGCGCGTAGACGTCATTCTACGATATGTAGCGCGTAGCTGCTACGCTCGTAGCACACCAAATTGATGGAAATTCTAGATCCCGATTGTAATGGAATGCATACCATATTTATTATGAACTAGTTTTCACCCGCGGCTTCGCTCGCGTTAATTTAGAATTTGATAAAAACTAGTTCGGACACCTGGCGCTATCTATCATCAGTGTGGCGCTATCTATGATCAGTACTTTTTTTCGGGATGAAAGGTACCTTATGTCCGTTTCTGTACACCTGAAAACTATATACAAAATTTCAGGATGATCGGTTCAGTGGTTTAGTTGTGAAAAGGTAACAGATTGACGTATAAGTAAATAAAATTATTAGTTAAATAAAATTTTAATGATAAGTTATTCTTCAAATGTCTTTCAATCAACATTTATGTTTCAATTTTATTTTTGGACTACTTATACTTTCTACGAAACGACAAAATAAACACCATTGGATAAAAATAACAATAATTTCCAAGTGGTTTCATTTCAATTCATAATGACAGTTCAATCCATAAATATCGTCAATATATTACTTCCATATTTCTATAATAATGTTTTTTTAAAACAAATAGGACGCTGGCTTATCGAGGAATAAAGGTGTTTTAGATTGTCGATCGGATCTACTAAATGCCAAGTCTTATCTATGGAATAGAGTAGCGGCCTTAGAGTGGAACCGATCTGTTGTAACCCCACTCCCACTCCCCCCCTCTCACACCCTCCCACACCCCTGGTTCCACCCCGGTCTTTAACAAACCTCACCTTTTGAAGTCAAGAGGAAAAAGTTTGCGTCTTTGACCAGTACTTAATTTTTATTGCACTTTTCCTGGGAAAGTTGGAAGACCTTTAAGTATTTTTGAGATAGGTCTGTACTTTATGAGACTTTTGAGGCATTTTGAAGTTTAGTTCTTGGTATGATCGCGTTTAGTTGTTAGATTATCAAAATTCTATCTTATAAGATCTGTGTTTACGAATCATCAGTTCCTTAGTTCATAAGATAAGTTTTTAAGTTTGTATGAAATATGTAGGAAACAAGAAAAGATATTAAAAAATACACTATTAATGAGGGCCATAAGACATGTTTTATGTTAAAATAAGTTTACATATTCAATAGGTAATGTATAAACATTTTTCACAAATATAAAACAATACCAATCCAATGCTGCAGCTCAAAAGCTACAAATGAGATATACAGGGTGTAACGGAAAGGGTATATACATCCTTAAGGGTGTGCTACAGACCATCAAACTGAACATGTTTCTCAACATAAAATTTTTTTTGCAGCAAAAAAAAATATCAGCTGCCTATACATTTGGGTCGAATAGGTATTGTAATTTTCTATGGGGAAGCAGATATTTTTTTTGCTGAAATAAATTTTTTATGACGAGAAACATGTTCAGTTTGAGGGTCTGTAGCACACCCTTAAGGATGTATATACCCTTTCCGTTACACCCTGTATATATGCTCGGCGTTCAAGCAAAAAGACGCCACAATTCCACAGATTTCTCACTCATACCGGGGACTACCACAAATCGGACTATAGGAAATTTCGGCGAAGCGTTCTCTGTCATGTTCGCGTTACCGCAGGCCCAATACTAAGAGGTGCTAGTTAGGGATGATTGATACGCCCACGGGGAATAGAACAAGGATCATCAATTTGTATTTATAATATGTAAACAGTTTCGAGTAACGATGCATTGAAAAAGGCTTCACAAGTCATTGTCATCAGATTGCATTATTCTAACTAATGTACAGGTTTTTTTTTTTATCTCCAACTCAAAGGATTTATTTTAATTAAACCATTACAGGTAATTATGAATAACAAAAAAAAAGCAAAGCTACAGTCCCAGTCACAAATAATAAATTGTGAAAGTACTAATCAATAGTTTCGTATTAGTTCCTGTCAATAGACAGTTTCAAGGGATTCAAGCACACTTAGTGAAATTTGGGTGTATTTAACAACCCCGCAAAGCCCAAACGATCAAAGGTGTTAAATTGTCTGTAAATTTGTGGCATAACAAGACAAGGGAGAAAATTAATAAATGCTGTCCTTATGTTGATAAATTATATTAATTTGTAAACAATAAACAGAAAATTCTCATCGGGTACTGACCGCGATGTGCGCAGAGAAGATTTTAGGAAATAACGCCTCTTTAAAAAGATTGGCAATGTCATCTGGCTCACTCTTGTCACCGACGCTCACAGGAATGCCCGGTCTGGTTTTCAGTTTATTTGTATGTTTCAAAAAACTACGAAAATCATTCTTAGTGTGGTGTAAGGCTAGAGTATTCATGAGGGACAGGATATGACCTTGGCCAGAGAAAGGTTTTGTAAGGAGAATGACAGTGAGAAAAAAAACTAGGTAAGTACACGATAAAAGCTGCCAAACTATAGCCATTTTTCGATCCACATTAATAAACTTCTCAGGGCTTAGAATAAAACATCCTTGTCTGAGCCCACACAGACAACACTGGAATATTTTTGTTATTAATTCAACATTTGACCGCCTGCCACATTCTTCCATAGATTCCTAGTATTCAGAAGCCCTAGCAGGACCACGCGATGTAAACTTAAATATAGTTCTACAGATTCCTTAATGGAAAGTTGCACGGCGAACAAGCTATAAAAACCAGTTTATGCAGGTCTCTCATTGTATGGTAAATCTATCCAAAGCGAGACCATACTTTTCTAGTATAATAGAAAAGTATAGCATGATAATGTCACCCCGTATGTACAATGATGAAAATGATTAACAAGTTTAATTAGTAAGATATACAAGATGTAACATAATCAGACCGTGATCATCAACATCATCATCAGCCTATAATGTTCCCACAGCTGGGACGCAGGCCTCCTCTCTATGAGAGGGAGTTATCCACCACGCGGGCCCGGTGCGGATTGGTAGATGTCAGATGTCTTCAATTTTTTAGTTCTAGGACATGCGGGTTTCCTCACGATGTTTTCCTTCACCGTTTTTGAAGCAGCGGTAAAGAAATAAATTACACAAAGTAATGCGCCTGTCTGGTTTCAAACCCACGGCTTA
The DNA here is from genome assembly GCA_963082945.1 of Cerastis leucographa. Taxonomy (NCBI): domain Eukaryota; kingdom Metazoa; phylum Arthropoda; class Insecta; order Lepidoptera; family Noctuidae; genus Cerastis; species Cerastis leucographa. Next base: position 6,326,767 of record OY720359.1, read on the forward strand.
GTGCTCGTAAGTCGGGGCTGCCACCACTGGGCCACCGCTGCTCGTGACCGTGACCGTGATACTGAACAACTTTAATTTGTTCAATGACTTTAGGATATTCATTACTGCATCGAATTGTTGGTCAGATGATCGCGTCAATTTGGACTATGGAAAGACCCATATTTTTTTGCGAATTTCAGAAATTCGTAGAACAAAAGTTTTTCAGTTTCATAGTCCGAGACATCAGTCGTTTGGCGTTTATTATATTACGCCTTGTATAAATAAAGTGGTAAATAATACTATGTACGAAACAAGCATTTTCAATTTTAAAATTAATCGAATTAACGTTACGTTTAATCCGTGCGTTCACACTAGGCCCACAGATAAACAAGGAAGGTAAAGCTCTTGAAATGAGAGTTATAATCTAAGTGGATGGGTAGCTTACCTACTCTTCAGTAAAAAGGGTTAAAAACTTTTGTACCTATAGTATTCCATCATTTTACCGATTAGACCACTTGTTTGCCTTAATCTCAATGTAAATGGCTTATTTCAACACAATTCGGTTTGCAAATATTGTCTGGTAAATTAAATTCTTGGGCCCACAACGGATTGGACGAGATTATTATTCCTATTATTTATTTATAACTATGTCTGTGGTTTTATTAGACTACTGCTTTTAGTACTGCTCCTGTTGTACTTATTTAAACGGAATATTTGGCATTGATGTGTCATAAACTATCGGTATTCATGTCCAATCCAAAAAAAAATGGCATCTCTTCGTACTAAACGTAACATAAATCAAGCCGGCAATACCCGGAGGGTTAAGCAGAGGTTTACCTAAAAGTACACCCACATTTCGCCATTTATGTTCAAGTTCCATGTGATAGAGGGTCAGCCTTTTGCCATCAACCGGACACAATTCCCGACTCCGTGGCTGTTACAGTGAAATCCCCGATAAAGCTTTGCTCTACCTGGGAATCGAAACCAGGACCTCTTTCTTGCTCATCCCTCACACTTGATCAACAAAGCAGTTCCTCCTACTAAAGTTCCAGTTAAGCATTTAGGGCCCAGCTTGACCTGACCCCTCTATCCCGCAAAAAAACTTCAAGAGGGGTCAAGTAATGCAGGGAACTGACCATACATCACGGTATAATTCAGTTCAATATCTCCCAGAGTCCGGAGTGCATCCAAACAGATTTTACTGAACCTGACTCACAAAACGTTTTTCATTTATTATAGTGTTAGAGTAGCAGTGGTACACTTCAATTCGAATCTTCAAGTTAGCTTTCCGATCTACGCCTAACCTATGGCTGTAGAATTTTAGTGTTCAGTGTAGTATTTCAAATATTTCCTCAGATAACCGCTGAATAAGAATCTCTCGTAAAACCGATACCACTGAAATGCGTCTTTGTGAGTTGGTTTCGATTTCTGAAAACCTAAACTCCAAAGGTTTTATTGGATTCTTAAAATTACTACAACTCAGAGCGTTTAGTTCAGATTCAACCGAACTTCAGTAAGTAGGTATAATATTAAATTTGTGATATTTTTGTTTAGGTACACCCTCACTTTTGCCATAGCTCTTAAAATAAGTATGTAGTATAATATTATATTGGTGAATCATTTTTAAATCTATTTTTTTATATTTTTAAATATTCCTTTATAAGAAAACAATAAAAAAAAACACAAAAACGTAGCCCACCGGTATCGGTAACAGGGTCCAAGCTGTTCCCAATACCGGTGGGCTACTTTTTTGTGTTTTTTTAGGTCTAGAGAAAGGAACCTCCTAAAAATACGAGCCGTTATTAGGCCATTGGCTGATATAATATTATTATATTACGAATATAAAGATTGGTACATTTTTATCAATGAAAATGTTATCAAATATAAAGTCAGCGTGAAGATGGCATTAGCGTAAAACATCGTGACCCACAAAAGGTAAACAAAGGTAAAGATGGCTCTAAAATAAACATAAACACCATATTGTTTACAAAACAAAAATAACACATGAACTTGACATATAAAATATGATGCAACATTGAAGAATATACTCTAAAAATATCAAACTGGTATTAAGAGGGAACAGGGGCTGCGATGCTTCCTGCATCATTTTTATTGAAAAAAAAACAAGGTCAGCTATGGACTGGACACGTCCCTGTCATTCCTTTAAAGTAAAGAAAACTTGACCCGCCAAAATTACTTAAAATGCCGCTGTAATTAGAGGACTACAGACAAATTCAAAAAGTTTTTAACGTAGGTACAAGAAATTGATAGCTACAAATAAAAATATAGGACATAAAAGGGGAATACGAAACGTCGATATCGTCAAAATTGTGATATAATTAATTGGTCTTATCTGCATGATCTGTCCTTATCGCACTCTCTGGGGACAGGCGATAGCAGCGCACAGTTTCTAAATTTGCCCCCCCCCTGTTAACTCTTAAGGCGTAGTTATTCTAGATGAAAACCATGAATCATGATTAAATACTGACAATTAACATTCAAATCTTTTTTTATATACTCGTAGAGAATCAAAATCTCGCTAGAACAACGTTCTAGAATACGTATTTATGTTCGTTAATAACTAGTAATATTCATAATCTAATTGCATATTGTACTGATAGAAATTAATTTCGATTCACTAATGCTAATTTCGTAGTTTCATAATTGGTTTTCGGGGCAATTAATCGATGTTGCCATCGGTAATAAATTCCGGATTGGTAAGGTTTCGTAATAAATTGCGTGAACAGTGGAAAATGTTGCCATATGAAATTGGAACTTAATTTGACTTAACTATGTTAAACTGTGCATGTGGTCGTTGTTATAGAATTACCACTTTACGTAATGATTAAAGTTATTCTTATTAATTACTGTTTTTCACACACAAGTAAGTTGAACGGCCCGGCTGTCATTAGTAGATCTTATAAAGTCGTTACAAGTAGTCACTGGCCTGATAGTCTGACAACCAGTTTTACCAAGGGATATCGTATTACCCAGTACTAACTGGGCTGTGGAGGTCTGATAAGCAATCTCTCCATGTAAAATACTGGTACTCAGCGGTAAGACTGGAAGCCAAGCCCAACATAGTTGGATAAGGGCTAGGTGAATGATGAAACCGTTTTTTCGTATTACATTTTTATAACCATTAACCAACCCGCACGGTGCCCGCTTGGTGGATTACAGCCCACTGCCTCTCATAGAGAGGAGGTCTGAGTCCCAGCAGTGGGAAAATTAAAAAAAAGGATGATGATGATGAACCATTAAACCGGCTCTTTTTTCAGAATAATCAAACAAACAGACAAAGCATTTAACAATTTCGCTGGCACACGTAGAAACTTGGTTCTAATACCACTTACTAGCTCGCCAAGTTGCCACCTGAGGAGATAGCAAAAACCTAATAGTAACTTGAACCCAGCTTCCAATTCCTACCTTCTCTTATATTGCCTACACATTTTCTTTCAGCACGACACGGTGTTAATACGAAACCTCTTTTTGTTTAATATAAATAGAACTCGATATGGTTCCAGTTCTATTTCCACTCGATGTTTGAAAGATACTAGCTGTTCCCTGTGGCTTTCCCTGCGTATATTTTGTATTACGTCATTTTTAATGCAAGTTAATAAAATGGAGATTTTTGGAACAGACCTGCACTCAGCATCAGTCGGCCATAAGTTGAAGAATAATGATCATGTTTTTCTCTAAGTTTAGGGCTTTTAGACAACGATGCATGCAGTGGTTTGGACAAGAAAATGTAACAGACAAACACACTTACTTTCGCATATTTGTAATATTATTATAGAGTATGAATTAGAAGGAAAACTTTTTGAAAGAGACATAATATTTTAGAGTTTCGAAACTAATTTAAAATGACTTTATGTTTCGATAGGGTGGCGAATAAAATTTTATAAAGACTGTTAGCTCAAGGCTCAAATCTAAATACCGATAATAACTACTATCAAAAAGCGTTTAAACAGAATAACTAATACATTTCTAGTATCTTATATTTTCACAAAATCGTTTACTAGTTTCCTTCATTGTAAAATTACATAATTATTGTTTTGTTTTATCTTTTTGTTTAATGTTTTATTTTTGTTTTAAAGTTCAGTTTAGATAAGTATCGATTTGCAAAATGGCTGAACCGTTTTTCACTTTGTTACCATGTAAATGGATCATACTTACTGTACACATATTTGCAAAAAATATATTGTTATGTTTATAATACAATCATAGGACATAAGGAGTAATGGTCTTACGTTAGAACATTACAGGATGAAGCATAGGGTCTCCTGTTATCATTTTTACTTGTATATATTTCGGCGATTTTGGTCTGTTTCTCGTAATGAGATCTTGTTAGTCCTGCCAATTCTTTCTACACAATAAATATTTCGATAATAGAGTTCCAACGACATAGCTTTCTCAATTTATTTACGTTATTCAATATTTTGTATATATTATTATGAAACTAGGTAGTGAATTTATATGGATTTTTATTCTCCTGTACAGACAATTTAATGTAAGTTAAATACTGCTATTTATTAGATAGATATTTTGATAAAAACTGAAACTGTAGCGTGTTGGTCGACAGTAAAATATGAGAAAAAAACGTTAAAACAATTAAATGCATCGACCACCAGTTTTTATCAATAAATGTTATCATTTTCAAAAACCGAAGTGAAATTCGTTGGCAATTGCCTAAGTAATAAAAAAATTCTAGTTGTCCAATTAAAGTTTGTCGTATCAAGCCATTCTGTTATCCATAAAAAAACTAAGATTAAGTATACCTTTCCAAAGTCTTCTCGTCAGTAGATTCCTGTCCTTCCCTTTCGGGAGCAGCTTCCAACATCTCCCAGAAGTTGTCCAGACCGTACACTGCTGAAAACAACACCATATTAATGTCCCGTAAGAAATATCTGCAACATCAACACTTTCACAAGCAAAAACAATCGAAATCAGTAAATTTCCATTCGATTGTTGACAATATCCTAGCTCATATTTATACACGAAGTTTCAGTAACCATAATTACATAATATCCTGTATAATTACATCACAAGAATACACTCAAGCACATAACAAGTTTCGTCAACAAAACTGTCCAGTAATTACATTATTAATTGAAGAGAAAGCAAATACCTGTTGCTCCCTATTACCGCACATAACACATGACGTAATAAGCAGCATTAACACCCTCAGAACAGTCACAATAAAAGCTCACAAGTACGAAGACGAGAGTAAATCTCACTAAATGAGAACCTCTCAGTTTTGTGTCCAGAAATAAGACAGGAGACAAAACATTTGTGTCCCTATCAGCACCACACACGCACATAAATACAGCATTGACGGACATCATGAATAGAGAACACATTTTTGTCGCAGTAGTTTCGGCTTCTCAAATATGGATGACAAAAATAGAAATCCTGAAAAAAAACTCGACCGCACTTGTTATCCGTAACAATGCCGTATTTTAGCGCTCACAAATCCACATGATACAACCCTAGATAGTCCAAATAAAGCGAACAGAAGCTCCAGTGTGTGTTGTTTATTTCAATGTTTTCACTCGTGTCAAAGTTTGCATGTTTTTAATAAGCGAGTATGGCATGTTTATGTTGGCTCAGTACGCCTGGCCCGTCCCCTGAGGCTTTTATTCGCTCGATACGAATATTTGTCGTATAAATAACATTTTTGCGGCTTTAAGCCGGTTTCCCACGGACGACACCCAAAAGTCACCGATAGTGTGTGATTTCTTTAATATTGGATCAGAGATTATCTGGACTAATACCTCGATCGTTCTTTGGCATAGGGTCCCTTTTCCCGTAACCCCTCGCGATAAGTACGTTTGAGTTGGGCCTAAAAGTTCCCCTGGTCACTCTTATTTCTTCCTCTGTTGAAATGCGAAGTCATGGTGTTCAATTATTTTAGATCACCGATAGAAAGCGATAAGAAGCGTAATTTTTTTATTTACTGCAAGCGTCTATTTTTGTACAAAATCCTTTCTTATTTTGATATCCACAATAATATTACGTTTTTTTCTTGTATTGAAAGCCTGTGAAGCTCTTATAGCGTTGCATTGAGAGAGTGTCGTTATATTTTACCTTCTTCATTAACGTCATCATTACCACTCCTTTTTCCAAAGTCGTGGGCGATCAAGAGGTTGCTCTTTGGGTTAAACCTCCTGTGAGTGTGTTCGTAGCTGTCCTGGTCTGCTGATGTATGATTGGGAGTAAGACAATGTTAATATGTGTATGAGTATATCCAGTAAAAAGCAAGTACAAAACAAAAGTCTAACACCAGTCGACGTGGTGCAGAATTCCTTTTGTTTAGACGGAACAAGCTCGACAGACAACATTCTCCAGTAACAAAAGACCCATAGATAGTTTTCAACTTTGATGTTTTAGTACCATTTGAAGTTCTTTTAGTTAGAACATTCATCTAAAGTTGAAAACTTGCACCTTTATTCAAAGAGAGACGAAAAATTCGGAAAATGTGTTACTATATTCAGATTCTACTTTATTTTGATTGAAAATGCAGTTTATTTGTGCACGATCCAACACAAAATACTATTCGTGACTTCTCTCTGAGTAAAGGAGTTATGGAGTGTGGTCTTTGCAGAACCTACGTGTACATAATATCGAGGAGTATCACGGTTTCTATCCTCTCACAAACACCTGCAAAGCGTCATTTTGGAAAGGGCCTGTTCAAAGGTTTCGCGGACCATTCCCAAATGGATTTTAGCTTTTATTTCCTTACACGCGGTTGGACTGTGTTTAAGTCTGTTACACGGTCCGGCATTCCGTCGGCTTTGACGTAATTTTGCCATTGACAGTGAGGCGAGGCCGGAAACTCAATCAGGTTCGTTGTGGTACCTTCGCCGTCCAATTCGGGAGCTCTTTTACCGAAATCTCTTGCGATCCCAACAGTGGGACTCTTGAATGTGGGCGTGCCGCGGTGCGAACGAGTCGTCGGCGCTTGATGCTCTACGTCCCCTTCAGGAATAATGTTACCATTCTTAGCTTCTTTACCTTAACTTTTGTCAAAAGGGTCTACCGGCCCCCAAAATGTAAACTTATTTACCCTTCTCTAATAAATAATAAAAACATGTATTGTACGATTGAATGGCACAATTTCATCGTCAAAAGATTATGGTAATCGTAAATATTACGATAGAATACCAAAAGAGGAACTTTACATATTGAACAATGAGGAGTGAGAAGTTAAGGAAACTTGTCATACTATTGTGGGGTTTATTTGAATATCAATAAAGGCTAATATTAAGGTAGAAGGAGGATTGTTCCTAATATATATTCTGTAAAAATTATGCGCTCCATTAGCGATTAACTAGCGCAACTTATAAGTTGGCGGGCTTGGAAGATGGATGCCTATTGTGTTCCAACTCACATACATCACTCGGCTCCAAATGTTCGTAATTACTTCATAAAATGCATTATAATCTTATTAGTATACAACACTTGTTGATGGATATGTTTTCCAGGTAGGTAAGTTTGGGAGGAAATGAAAAAAGGGGAGAATAGGATGTGTTTTTCGAACAATAAACATACATAAATGATGTAGGTAGATTATAATTACTAAGTTAAGTTTTCGATTCCGGCCAAAATGAGCAGTATACAAAAAGGTCTAAGTTAGGGCATTACCTAAATATACATACCTATATAGAGTGACTGGTAATTAGTTACCGATACTTAAACCCGTGATTATACTCGTAATAACAAACAATTTACCCAAAGAAACATTTTTTATACTCAAAATATTCCCAATATTTTTTCCTTACTTACTCAAATGAACGTTGGGGAACCCTGGAAACTTCATTAATCTTATAAATAAGATTGATATCTACGTTTTACTCGGTAAGTTTATATGTATTTATATATGTGTACTTCTACACATTTCACATTAACTAGAACTTTACAGAAAAGGACCAAATAAGTATGGATGATAAGTTCTATATCAACAAGTGGAATTTCTTTGATATCTAATAACAATATATTCTTTTATATATTCACTTTATAGGGATGAATAAGGCGGGGAAAACTTTAAAGTGTCAATTTTGAAGAAGCTTAAGTTTAGAGCCAAAAGAGAGAAAAACGGATCTAGCAATTCAAAGAAGAAAAAGAAGAGGGGAGGGAAAGATATTTTTATTAGAGTAGGAAGTGCATAAAAGGAGAATGCGATTCTACCTTTCAAATTGAAGATACCAAACATTTAACTACGAATTGGAAATCTATTTACAGAAATCTGGAATAAAAGGTGCATTTTACTTATGTACATGTCATACAATACTAAACAACTTCCAAATTGGTGAGGGATATAAAAAAAGTGTTTTCTTGTGCTCTATTGGCGAGCGTGAAATCAGAAAAAGTGAGAAAAAACTACTTGAAAAATAAAAAGACAAAGTAGCAAATAGAAAAATTAAAAACTAGCCTTCGGCCGGTTTCACGACATCCAAAACAAAACTTAAAACAAAACTCGAATGTCTCTTTAACTTTAAACGATTGATAATTTAAAAAAAAGTTGTAATTAGATGTCGTGGACACCGGGATAAAGATTAAAAACAAAAAGTATTAATTAAAAAGTCCACAAGTAGAAATTCGAACTACACATTTCGGGATCTTGGTCTTTTGGGCGGTCCAGGCTCAATGTAATAAAAACGCAAAAAATATTCCATGAATTATATGAATATTTTGCCTGCCCTTATCATCATCATCATCATCATCATTTCAGCCGAAGACGTCCACTGCTAGACATAGGCCTCCCCCAAGTGACATTGACCGGTCCCGTGCGACTCGCATCCAGCGGATCCCCGCAACCTTCACCAGATCATCGGTCCTCTTAGTAGGAGGCCTTCCAACTCATCGTCTTCCGGTTTGCGGTCGCCATTCCAGAACTTTTCGGCCCCATCGGCCATCCGTTCTGCGAACAATATGCCCTGCTCACTGCCGATGACTGACATTTTTTCCATCGCCGTTTTGAGAGCAGTGGTGATGAAGTACATTACACGAGTAATGCGCGTGCTGTTCCGGCGAAATGGGTAGATGATATAGTTGCCATATGGCTGGCACAGGAACCAGGAAATTAGCACAAGAAAAGAGATGACTATACCCAGCAGTGAGTAACTTCAAACTGTGGATGATGATGATGAATGCTATACGCTGCTGCTATAATATAACGCAATGGGACACCATTGCTCCCCAGGATAAAATTGTAAAGTAGACCGTAAACAAGAGTAGTAGATTGTAAACAAGACCCGGAACTGTGTGTCCAATATCCATCTAAGCAATAAAACTCACGCTCAGCCCTAGTGTGTGGCCTGTCGCGCTTGCCAAATCCCCTAGCGGTCATCATCTCCACGTTCTTGAAGCCGCGGGTCGGGCGCTGCTGTTTGGTGCGGGTGAGTCGGCCTTCGGGCGCCGCGGCTACGCAAAGGCAAGCTGCTGCCGCCACCGCTACTATCAGGTGCATTGAAAAATTCATTGCTGGGGACAAAGAGAGAGTGGGGTTAGCGTTTGTAGAAGGAAGATGTTCTGAAGGTACCTAAGATCAGAAAGACTTTTTGAAAGGACAAAAAAATCATAAAAAGACACATTGCACTGTATTGTAGATTATAAATTTTACATTTGCCACACAATAAGGCAATTATATAGACTTCAGACTCCCTTAGACTAGGTCTAGCCTGTGTCTTAAGAGAGGGGATGGACTGTATCGTTTTCATAACATACATATATATCTAAGCCTCTTTCCCATGGGGTCAGGTAGATAAGGTATATAATACTTTTGCCTAGTTCATGTTCATATACTGATTATTCACAAGTACACGTACAAGTAGTTGCAAGTACTAGACACTAGAGTCAATCAGTGTATGCATGTATCGTATTGATAAATGTGGGTATGTTATTGGATCAAAAGACCTCCATATGTTTATGTGTGCATAGATATTATAGAAATAATGTAATAAGACATTCAGATGCAATATGTTTATTATCAGCTTAATAACAGAAATCGACGGTTATTCAAAGCATTGTCGTGAGATGGTTTCTTCTGACAATGCTTGGAATGACAGTCTATTTTTGTTTAAATAAAAACCGTTACGGATGTCACACTTTCATAGCTATACAGGATGTAACGGAAAGGGTATATACATACTTAAGGGTGTGCATCGTAATAGCGAAAAAAATATCTGCTGCCCCATACAAAATTACAATAACTATTCGACCCAAATGTATGGGGCAGCTGATATTTTTTTTCGCTATATCGATGTTTGTCCGATGGAGAAACATGTACAGTTTAATGGTCTGTAGCACACGCTTAAGTATGTATATACCCTTTCCGTTACATCCTGTATATATAGCTGAAATTAAAACGAAAATCACACGTTAAACTGGTTACTTCAAACTTTATCTACTGAAGAACTAACGTGTCATCCAACCATGAAAGCCTTCACGACTCACTCATAAGGCGTAAAACATGACTGAGGGTAATGGATTCCTTTAGCACCTACTAGGTAGTTAGGTTCTAGGATGTAACTACCCACAACGAGTTTGCATCCCACTATCTTGCTACATGCGAGAATTTTATACGGATTAAAAAAGGACGTCGTCTTATGGCCAAAAGAACAAAAAACATCCGGGCTTGGACATCCGAAAGTCTTTTTTCGAACAGTTTTGTTTCTCAAGAGATAAATATGAACTTTCAGCAACCACCAATGTATTTCTCAAGCCAGTGTTGAGTTATTTTATTATATTCATACTGCAGCCACGACAAATAGACTATCCGACAGTGTACACTTTACACACAGTGACAGTGTACACTTGCCTGTTTTGATCTGAATTTAAGTAAGTAAGTTAAAAAAAGTATAAGAGCCCCCGTTTTGATCTAGTGGTCGGAAGCGCTGGCTAAGCATAACAAGATATTTTCATCCATATTTTCAGTTACAGCCTAGTCTGGGTTGTATTGTAACCGGTTGATGATAATAGGCTCGACCTTATTGCCAAATTTGGATGTAGTATAAGCCAAACTCTGCCTAACGTTTCGGGGGTCACTGGCGTGTTGTTAAGTAATTGGAATGCCTTGAAAACTTCTGGTGATCAAACACAAACGATTCAACTTGTTTATTTTTCCTAAGGGCCTTAAATACGTTAGTAATTACTTAAGGTTTCCGAACGTCTCTTAATTAATAATAATAGTACAGAGACAACTTATTTAAATATTATAATGGCACAAATTCTATGAAAATAAACTCAAAAGTTACCTAAAATAACAACTGTAGGACACCGTTTATATGAAAACTTATCTTTCAATTGTTCAATTGTTTTCAACAATATTTATTTAATCAAACTTCATGTACAAAAGTAGAGGCAGACTTAATTCCCAATGGAATTTCAATATTTACTACTAGAACCACTTAATATTTAGTGGTTTCAAAGTGCAGGATAATGGAATAGTTGCGTTCTAAAGCCAATAGGTTTCTGAACTAATACGGAGTGTCAACCCAGTGCGCCACTGTCGAAAACTTAAAGTGGGCCAAACTGGATCACATTGGTGCAATTCTTCCATCGTACCATAGACGAAACACGTGGTTAGGTGGTCCTTTCGCAGATATTTTATAGCTAAATTATTAAGTTGGCTAACCTGTATATATTATAGAGGAGAATCATCTAAAGTCTGCTGTTAAGGCAAAGCTGCTGGCAAGTAAAATAATAGCAAAGATAGTAAGCCAAACTGTAAAATTAGCTTTTTATGACACTTTCAGTAAGTTATATAAATGTTCGTCCCTACTTTGTTGTATGTCTTGGTACTTAATTAAGATCTTCAGACAAAGTGTCATTGGACTTTGTTCCGTAGACAGGGTTGAGTACACAAAAATGGCGGCTTTTCAATTAAAAAATATTTTGGACTCTTTCAAAGTTCCAGATTTATCTAAAAAGATTACAATACTGATCAAAATTGCGTATCTGAGAATAATGGAACTCTAACCAGATCTCCTAGGTACAACCAAGGTTGAAAATCAGACAACAAACCCAAAACAGAGTGACAAAAGCTAACCAACGCTAAACGTCAATTACCCGAATGCAAATGGTTGAGCATAACAATGGCATGAATGCAGCATAATGCTGCAAAATGCTTGAGTATTTTGAGTGTTCAGGAGCAACAGACGAAACGTAATCGCTAATGAGATACCTGCAGACTGCACTGTACACAATATTGAAAATAGAATGTTAGTTATGTAGTGAACTATTTATTTTAGGAACATAAACAATTTGTCCTAAGCTACCTTTGGAAAATGACGATAAAAAATATTTACCAAAAAAAGAGAAGTACCTACCTATCTTTTCCATTATCCTTGTAACTCAAAACGTAATAAAATGATGCAATTTTATTTCCCAATTTCAGTATGTGAACCTTTAAAGCATGTCGGTAAATGTCATGGATTTGCGTTTCCCTTCCCACACAAGTTCCCCGAATTACTGACATTCTAAACCGGCCCGATTATAAGGAACATCAGTTCCAACACACGTACAGATTGGTCTCTAATTACGTGTCCAATCTCACAGCACAATCCAATCTGTACAGCAACATGTGTATAAGTAACTACGTGGACGTAATTTTCCCAAACAATACTCCGCACTTCGGTGGACTTCGCCGTGTCACCAGCGTGGATCGGAGAAGCCCTAATCCGGAGCTAATCTAACTGTATATCCGGAAGTAAATCGCATTATATGCAGCGGAACGTTTAACCCGTTGTGCTGTTGTTTTATATTTATATGTAACCCTGAGTGAGGGGCAATGTCTTGTTGTTGCATATGTGAAAAGAAATACGGATGTAGATTATAATAATCAACAACAAGCTGATAGGAGTGCGCTGTATGCTACCATTATTTTGTGTATTTGTTTTGTGAAAATGCATTAAAGAAACAAAATCTTTGTAAAGCCACAAACAAGCTTTTAATGTGAAGGTTTTAATGTAAAAATTTAAAATAAGTTATTTTACTGAAACGGCTTTAAAATGTGAATGCAATCTCAATTCCTGCCTTAATTAACATGAGTACCAATACCGAGTTGCATTCGTTTTTAAATGAACAAACTTTAACTCAGTCAAACTCATCTTTTTTCAGAAATAAATGGGAAAACTCTTACAGTAAAATATACTCAATCTCAATTAGTATGACGTACTTTGATAAAGTTAACACATGACACAGTTCGTGCCAGTGTTTCCGAAAAAGTGAAGAGTTGGTACATCCACATTTTGACAGTTACATTATAAGTTAAATACATACATAAATATAATTACACAGGGTGGGAGGGACACCAACGCACAAACAGTTACCCCGCTTTCAGTGCATCATTGTATTCTGAATCCCACTTGCCATGAAAGAAAATTTTAAAAGTGCACACTTGCGCCTAGTCACTACTAGGCGAACGATATCACAAGAAAAAAAGCGTCGTTTGAATTTCAACTGAGAGAGATATGAAGAGTAGAAGTTATACAAGGTGTAAATCACCTCATCACGAAGCCGTCAACCAAGCATTCTGTACATGAAACTAAGTAACTTTACGCAAAAATTATTGCTGGGAAACGACTTTTTTTTGGGGGGTGTAAAATCATGTTTTGTGGTAGAACTCAATGTAACGCACTCAAAACATTGTGCTGATGGACGGATTGAACAGTACGGGGGTCGTGGAGGTGTTTAAAGTAAAAATCTTACATTAAAACCTCGTATTTAAAAAATACTTGTCAAAAAGTTGGAACTTTGACCCCTAATATCTCCGTAACTAGAAGGTTCCCAGGTATGGTGTAGAACAAAAAAATGATCGCAATAACAGGGAGAACCAGTGCCTTTCTGCTTCGTTAAGAGGTGTTTTACACCCTTTATTTGTGTGTGAGTCATGAAATATAGCTCCTTGTAAAATATTGCTATCCAGTTACATCCGTTTCATCATTTCAGCCGACGTCCATTGTTGGACATAGGCCTCCCCCAAGTGTCACCACATTGACCACTCCTGTGCGACTCGCATCCAGCGGATCCCTGCAAACTTCACCAGGTCATCGGTCCACCTAGTGGAAGGCTTTCCAACGCATCGTCTTCTGGTTCGCGGTCGCCATTCCAGAACTTTTCGGCCCCCTTGGCCATCCGTTCTGCGAGCAATGTGCCCTGCCCACTTGAGTTTGGCAATTCTTCGGGCTACTCCGTTAACCTTGGTTCTCTTCCGGATGTCCTCATTTCTGATTTGATCACGCAAGGAAACTCCGAGCATAGCCCTATCCATTGCGCTTTGGGTGACTTTAAGCCTTCTGATGAGGCCCATTGTTTCGGTCCCGTATGTAATCACTGGCAACACACACTGGTCATAGACTTTCGTCTTAAGACACTGCGGTATGTTGGACGAGAAGACACCACTCAACTTCCCGAACGCTGCCCAGCCGAGTCGGATTCGACGATTGACCTCTTCATTAAATCCATTTAAACTGGAGAAAAGGCTAAGGAAAGATGATGCAGTTCTTGTACTTGAATGTTTTTATGGCCATTTTTACTAACACTATTACCCGAAATAAATGTCTAAATTAAAGCGATCTGCCTAATTTTAAACCCACGGCTCAACGCTTAGAGTTCAAATAATAACCATGCAATTATATTTTAGTATTAATTAGGTAAGTACTTAGTGCTGGTGACACAGGCGTTAGTATATCAAGAGTAGCTTAGGGTTTTAAGAGCCAAGTTTAATGATGACTCTAGGACTTTATTACTTTGTGTTTAGTATTAAGTAGCTTCAAATCCCTTAATCTCTTATACCCCAGTGCCTAAATGATACAACATCACGACTACATTTCGCCTTAATACATATAACATCTAAGGCCATATTCACATACAGACTTAGACATAGTTTCTACTAGTCAGATGTCAAATGCCAACATCAAATTAATAATATTCTCAAATCTTTCGGGATATTGCATACCTCAAAATCAAAATCAAAATATTTTATTTTACATAGGCCTACATGGGCACTTATAAAACGTCAACAAAAGGTGCACGGTTCGGGTTGGTCGTTTCCTATGCAGAAGAACCGGCAAGAAACTCCATGGTTACTCTTTTAAAATCATTTGGTTTAACAATATTTGAAGTTACAGCGTTAGTACTTAAGTATGGGAGGACAGCGTAGGCCCGACAATAATTCGTTGCTTACTACAGAAAGTAGTAAAAGAAAGAAAAAAAAAAAAGCACCTCACATAAATTAGGTACCCTGTGTGTTAATTACAAGTAGGTAAGATAGGCATATCGAAACAAGTTGTTTAGAACTTGAGATGTATTGTTTAAATGGGTATAAAATTACCCTTTATGCAGCCGAAATGCACTTGTTCTCCCCGGCATTGCGATTTTTGTTTGAGTAGAAGGCTAGTTACGGAGATAAAGTTTCAACTTTTTCACAAGTCTTTCTTTTTCCAATACAAGTTTTTAAGAGCGTTACGGCATTTCATACAAACGTCCAAGTCCTTATTTTCCGAAATGACCGAACCGATTTTAATGAAACTTTATACGCGTAAGCAGGATTATGTATCCTGCTTATGCGTATGGTCTATAAAGTTACGTAGATAATCGGTTCTGTCATTTCAGAAAAAAAGGACTTGAAAATTTATTTGAAATGACGTAAGGCGTAAACGCTCTTAATTTTGTAACTTTAATTTTAACATCTCCATGGTCCCCAAACTATGCAATGCATCCATCAGCACTTTGTTTCGTGTGCGTTACATTGACCGTACATTGAGACCTACCGTAAAATTTCTACTTTTTATACCGTTGCCGCTGGCAAGCCTTCGTGGGATAATTTTCAACCTTCAAGTAGGCGAAAACGTGGCCAAAAGCTAGTTTTAATAAAAGTGAACAATGTGAAGCTTTTCATTATTCTGTGCGTTGTGTTTCATTCGTGGAAAAACAGTTTTACATTTATAAATATAGGTGTGGTAGGCAATTAAAACCACATTGTACAACCAATTATATGGTCAGTGAGCATCCCAAAAGGTTTTTACAACAAATGAAGAAAATTTCCGGAAACAAATTGGTTCACTGCGTCCAATTGGGAATAGACACCACCATTTAATTTTCTTCCCTGAAAATTAAGGGGTAAACGTCACAACAGTGGTCAACAGGGAAATTACCATATCTTTTTTTGCTGTTAAAGGTTTGATTCGATACTCTTTGGTCTTAGGTACAGACGCCAGTACATCAGGCTACAACAATCTGTCAGATTTCTTTAATAGATTTTCAACTTTATTGTCAAAGAATTAGGTTAAATGTTGATTGAGAAAATTAGACAATTGCGGGTAAGCTTAAACTCAAACTCAAAGCATTTATTTGAATTAGACCATTACAGGCACTTTTGTAAGAAAAAAAACGGGAAGCTACAGTCCCAGTCACAAGGCATAATAACTTGTGAAAGTACCGTAGTAGCCCATCCCAAAGCGTAGATCTCTATGGAGAAGAATGGGCAAGAATTTCCATGGACACTGTTTTAAATCAAAATATGTTACAAAATCTAGGTTACATCATTCATGTTAAGAATTATAAATATGTGAGAACGATGTAGAAATACGGGCAAGTTAAGAGCGTCCAGAATAAAAAATTAAATCAGTAATTCATGAAATAAAGTAATTAAAATAAACCGTGGCAGCTAAGAGATGACCAGTCTCAACTGACAGCGCCCGTTCACGAACATGACGCATGTATCAGGTAGCTAGATGTGCTGGCGTCTGTACGTAATTAAAAAGTTGAATGCCTTTTGGGGAATAATGGGTCTCAATAGACCCTTAACTAAGCTGAAAGGCACTTGTTCTCTCCGTCATTGCGATTTCTTTTTTGTTTTGGACCATACCTGGGAACCTTCTAGTTACTGAGATATTGGACATCGAAGTTCCAACATTTACACAAGTATTTTTTTAAATACTAGTTTTTAATTTTCTTTCTAACTGTACTTTAAATTCCTCCATGACCCGTTTAATATTCAATACATCCATCAGCACAATGTTTTGAGTGCGTTACATTGAGTTTTACCGTAAAATTGATTATTTCCCCCAAAAAAAAAAGTCGTTTCCCAGCAATAGTTTTTGCTTACTTGACATGATTTGATGTACAGAATGCTTGGTTGACAGCTTAGTGAATGCTCTGTTTACACCTTGTATTTATTGTCAACCGCATCGATAACTGTTTTGCCCAAAAAAAACGACTTTATCCTCTTACTTGCTTCTGTTAGGAAAAAGTTATGACTTAGGCCAGGCCTAGGGAGCCAAAATGCTACCACGGGCGCCCGATATGAACCGCCTACATTACATTTGACTAAAGTTTGCATTTGACACACGTAGTTATGAGGAGCTCGTGGCTAAATAATAACAGCCACACGGGTCGATCTTTAAGGTTAAGCCGTGCTTGCCGAGGTTGGTCCGTGGATGGGTGACCATAATTACATACCGAGTTTCCTCCGTGCCTCGGAAAGCACGTTAAGCCGTTGGTCCCGGCTGTCATTTGTAGATCTTTGACAGTCATCACGAGTAGTCAGAAGCCAAAAGTCTGACATTCAGTCTTACCAAGGGGTATCGTATTACCCAGTTACTGGGTTGTGGAGGTCAGATAGGCAGTCGCTTCATGTAAAATACTGGTACTCAGCTGGATCCGGTTAGACTGGAAACCGACCCCAAGATAGTTTGGGAAAAGGCTAGGCAGATGATGACACGTAGTTATGAACAAGTTTTTTTTTTAATTTTCAAAAGTTTTAATTCCAAGCAAAATTAAATATTCCGACTTAATAACTGTGGACGATCTTTATTTAAAGTGTCCCTTATTTATTTTTAGAAAATATTAAAACGTTGTCGTCGAGCTAAAATCATCTGGGACACTGCAGGCCCAAAATATCTACCTTTTACTTACAATAGAATAGCCAGCCGGAATGTCTATACTGTTTGCAGTACCTATTCTTAGAATGGATGTAGAACCAATGATGTGGAAATCTTCAGAAGATAATATCTCATGATAAGATTTTCCTTATAATGTTTTGTGTTTTTTTTAAGTACCTAGGCGCTTATATGACTTACCTACACGAATTTCTGCAGAAACTGGTCAACTACTACTTTTTTTTTTTAAGTATAGTTTGTGAGAATGTATGGATTTCTGAATGTTTGTTACTCTTTCACGCCAAAACTACTGAATGGATATGGATAAAATTTGGCACAAGTATAGATCGTAGTCTGGAATAGGACATAGAATACTTTAAACCACGGTAATGCTATCCCGTGGGACAATTACCGAACAAGATGCGGGCCAAGCCGTGGGTATAAGCTTGTTTTAAAAAAGCACTCGAACACAAGAAAACAAAACCGCAAACCGTATGAGCCTCTAGTATAAATGAAAATTAATTGAAATTAACCATTAATGAAAAGTGTATATTGTACCTAACTGATCCGTGTCTATTTCAGTATTATCTTTTCCTCAACTGAAGCCATATTACGGAACTTTGACGTAGATTCTGTATGACAATAGATTATTACGACATCGCGCTTTGCTAGACAAGACTCACTTCCTTATCATGTGTCATACTTACGATGGCTTACATTGGCGATACTATATCTACACGATAGCCTACGATGGCCATACTATTCTATTCTATATCACAGAGTAAAATAAATGCGTCGGGTTCCCACAGTTAAGGGTTCATCAAAATACACTTTAAATATGGCTGGTTTTCCCCGGTCTGCAATAAACCATTTGTCTAGAGTATGAAAATTAGCAATTGTATTGCATATTATCTACATTTCATGCGAGGTGCGAGCCTGGGGATCCGCCACACAGGGTATCCTAGTATGGACACCAGTCTCTAATAAAGTAACACATATTATACATTATGTTTAATGTTATTCTTACATTTATATTTATCATACCTATAATCTGAACCTTTGTGGAGAGAGATAAAGATATTGTATCGCACTCTGTGGAACGGTATCTTACGAAAATTTAAATTCCTACGTATGATTTGGAGGAAAACCTCTTTAACATAACATCACGACAATTTTCCCGGGAATCGAACCCAGGACAGCATGCTTAGCAGTCGCGCTTGCAGCCACAAGATCAACGAGGCAGTCCACTATACCAGCCGGATAAAAAAAAATGCACTCCCGGAGTGCCGGCAGAAGTGAAAACTTGAATATTAACGTTGTGCATTTTTGATATTTGGAATGGTTAGGGAATGATTTTCCACGAATTGTTTTTATTATTTTTTATTTATGTAGTAAAATACAATATTCATTTATTGCGCTACCATACACAAATATGACATTTTATATTGCATTAAAAATTTAACACTTCAGAACTATAACAATGCGTCTTACCAATTTTACCTCTTTTGAAAAACCGAAGGTTTTGTTTGTGCATAAGATAATTATCCAGTTTTGGAAACCCAAACTCAATGACAGATGTCATAAAGTTCAAATTCCTTTGTAACCTAATGTCAATCCGTCTTGCGAATTTTCGATCAGATCAGTTGTCCTGACGCGAATTTAACTTTTTCACCTATAACAGAATTGCACAACGCCGCTAAAGAAGTTTTAATTAAAAAAAGTCGTTTTTAACCACCCCACTACCCTTACCCTTATATTATTGATGAAGCTAAACTTTTAATTAAATAACAACTATCCCATGAAACATTACCAATTACACTAAAACCATCCAACCTTAATATTTTGTCAGTAAACGAAAATTGATTACGTAAATATACTTATAATTACCCGAACTGGGCCACGTGGGACATTCCGTTGTGTTTTTGACAAGTATGGCGATGCTATCGCGTCCCGAAAATTGACAACTTACAGACAACTCCCTGTTTGGAACATGTGCTGTATTTGATAATTAGAAAAGTTATCATACATAGTGTTCATTATTCTGTTTCATGAGTTTGGAGTTGTGACGGGTTAAAAATTAATGAGTAACACATACAGAGTTTCAGACGAGTGATTAAATACAACCGGGTTGCAAAATCGAATACTTATGCGTTCGGGAAAAAACCGTTCGGTTTAGGTCGTGTTGTGCAAACCGGACGAATGTAAATCAGCGATCGTAGATACCGAATGGAATTTTCTGATCAATTCAACAAAATGGAGGTACGAGTGTGCCGGCTGAATCAACTGAATAGCATCGCTAAATTATAAATGTATTTGATGTAGGTTTTTGGATAACGCAAAGGCGAAATACTTGGAGCTATGCAGCAGTTCGTTTGATTCTCGCTTGAAATCATTATATTAATTTATAAAGAGATGTTTTAGTGCGGGCAACGTTTATTTAAAACGAAACGTAGATGAGTATCTATGTGAATGTTTATTCTGGCAAACTACAAATGGAGCCAGAGCGTTTCTAAAACCAAAAATGTTTTATTTCATTATTACACGTTGTTCATTATACAGTTTGTGGCGTCTCCTTTTAAGCATATACATGCTTTTGCCTGGAGGCGCTGCTCTTTCAAAATATATTACTTGAATTGAAAGTACTACTACTACTAGTGAATTAGTACTTTCGATTTATTATCATTAATCTGTTGGTTTGTGTGTGTGGATGTCTTATAAGGAAGCGGTTTTACCTTATATTTAATAGAAGATTCTCTACTTCATCGTAACATGACTTGTTTATCCACTTAATAGGGATTAGACATTAAATTTATAGGATAAGGGTAGGGTTTAAATTTATTTAATACTTTTCGGACTGATAATAAATAACTTGTTTGGTATATAGATGGGAAAGGTCCTTTTTTTGAAGCACATTCACTTTTATTAATATCGGTTGCACTCTTTCAACATCAAGGAAACGTGTTTTACGCGCGCCTCCCCAAATGGAGATACAATATATTATTACAGATTGGACTAGGGAGATATACACTTCATTTAGAAGATTTTTTGCCGAGCCACACATTGTCACTATGTGTCGTAGACAGTCGTAGAATTTTAAAAATCCAAATAAATTTTCGTATTCTCGCAGTAATTTGTTCAATCTGAGGATACCAGGACAGGTCCAACATTATACCTATGTACTTGACGTGGTTAACTTTACTGATGGTTGCACAGTGTTGCAGTCGTTACCAACCGTCCTCATACACTCATTTATTTTAATGTTGAAATTAGGTTCTGGTTGGATATTTTTACATATTGAGAAGCAGATATAATTCGTCGTTTAATTCGTCGTCGTAATAATCGTTTTGCTCGTGTTTAACGTACGAAGATTTGTTTTTAGCCATGAAGCCATTCGTAACATACCTTTTTCTGTGTTGGTTTTGGTTTCAACCCAGGTTGAGCCAGTGAAGACGATTGCGGTGTCGTCAGCATACGAAAATATTTTTGCACTATTGATTGTCGTATTACTAAAGTCGTTAATATATATTAAGAACAGGGTAGGACAAAGAACGCTTCTCTGAGGTAAGCCGCATGTTACAACAACATCCTTGATGACAAAATTATCTAGCTTAACCTTCTGTTTTCTAACTAATAATGAAAATTATTTTATAAAGAATCGTAAAAATAAAACAACAAAAAATATTTGGTTATAACTCAAATCATTTTTAAATAGAAATAACTTCTCAAGTTAATAACGTTTGATAAAAGTAAGGTTTTTTTCTGGATTTATCATCATAAAGCAGCTTAATAAATTGTTCCCCGAAGACGTTATTGTCTTAATAGGTCACAACGCTTTATAAAGCGCTAAAAGCGACGAATTCGTTAAAATCCTGTTAAAACTTTGGACATTTGTCTCATTTTGAATAATACAGGTTCTATATTCAGAATGTTACCATTAATCTTACACAACTTCGGTTAAAAGGATTTTAAGGTTACGGCATTACCTATCTAATAAATTTTCGTGTATCTACCTACTTAGTAAATCTACCTATATCTCTATCTGACCGTTTGTCATACACTCATTATGTCAGGTACCTATATAATTATTAAAACATGTTTTTTTTTAAAGAAAATTTTCTTTAATAAACGAAATGAGCTTATACTATCCAACGTCAACGGTCTCGTCAAAATCTCTGCGTTCTAGGCAAGACCTAAAAAGAAAAAAACGACGAAAAAAAAAGCAGATCTCGAATTTTAAATTCAAAAAGGTTTTGTATATTGCATAATATTTAAACAAATCACTCACCTTACCGAGTAAACCATCCCACAAACAAATCATATCTAAAATAAAAGAGAAGACATGACAGGTTACACCATCGAATCTGAATTTTCTTTATCTTCTAGCCAGGTAAAGTAGCTATTTTGAAATTGAAATTATTATTTCATGCTATTTCAACACAATAGACATATTTATTAATGTAATAATCCGAAATTAAATTGTATTAACATAATTAACGGGTATTCAAAAATTGATTAGTCATCTATTAAATTTGCACAAAATTAAATATTTTAGTTCTGATGACTGATGGAATAATTAGAATTAGCAGAGCTAAAAGTGTAATATTTCAAAACGAAAAATCTAGCTCTAAAATACATAGATTTAAAATTATAATTTAGAAAAAATGTTCTGAAAGGTTTTTCTGTGTATATATAATGCATTAAGTATAAACTTGCATATAATATAGAAATGTAGATATTTGGCAACCCATAAATACAGCGCGGACCCGAAGTGGGTTGTTAGTCTATACAGGGTGTAACGGAAAGGGTATATACATCCTTAAGGGTGTGCTACAGACCATCAAACTGAACATGTTTCTCATCATAAAAAAAAATTTGCAGCAAAAAAAATATGTGCTTCCCCATAGAAAATTGCAATACCTATTCGACCCAAATGTATAGGCAGCTGATTTTTTTTTTTGCTGCAAAAATTTTTTTATGATGAGAAACATGTTCAGTTTGATGGTCTGTAGCACACCCTTAAGGATGTATATACCCTTTCCGTTACACCCTGTATATACTATTTAATATACTATAGCTGAAGAGTTTGTTTGTTTGCTTGAACGCGCTAATCTCAGGAACTACAGATCCGATTTGAAAAATTCTTTCAGTGTTAGATAGCCCATTTATCGAGGAAGGCTATAGGCATCATTACGCTACGACCAATAGGAGCGGAGCAGCAATGAAAAATATTGCGAAAACGGGGAAAATGTGACGCAAACGAAGTTGCGCGGGACAGCTAGTATTTTAATAAAATCTTAACAATCCTTTTTTTTTAGACGATATCCTCCCCTTGACTGTCACAACACAGTATAATATTACGTACAAGTTTAATTTCATTTAATATAACGCAATATCACGCCTGTGATCCCCTGTAGGGTTAGGCAGAGGTGTTTCGTCTAATAGTACACTGTCATTTCACCAGTTATGTTCAAGTCTCATGTAATAGGGGGCGACCCTATTTCCATAAACTGGGCACCAATCCGTTTCTACTACTGACCAATTCCTGATGGAAAAACCCAAGAACTCATTGCCCGACCTGAGAATCAATCGGACCTCACTTGCGTCTAGTCGGCCATCGAGGGAGTCCATTTATTTGCGTACACTTTTATTTCAAGCCGCGACAACAATCATTTGTGCTACTCCACACGATCGTTTTTAAGGATGCCGTAAAAATAAGTCATCTCCACAATGAAATTCTGAGGTTTTGCGATACCATAAAATGGAGACATTTTACACAAGGACCTCCGTTCGATCTCATGAACCTTTTATTCATTGGAACCAATGTTCCATAATTCATTTTTCGTATTAATCTTGGAGAGATCTGTACCTTCCAATGTTATGAAATAAGTTTTAGAAAAATATGGTTCGGTATATTTTATATGAAAACGGGCTTTATATTAAATAGTAGATAAGTAAGAATATAATGTTAATCTAAAAACACATTGCAGCAGATTGGGTTTCGAACAAGAGAACCGGGTGACGAGGTAGGTACAGAAGGAGATGTGTAACTAGCTGGACTCCAACAAAAGGATTGAACGTAAATAGGCAAAACAGAGAAAAATGGAAAGAGGGAAGGGAGGCTTTTGCCTTACAGTGGGACACATCAGGCTCATAATGATAAATACAGACACATTTAATCTCTTCTTATAAATCTTCTCTAGTGCTTCCCTCTAATGATCTTCAAAGCAAAGTTTCGGGTGTAGTTTCACACCTAAAGAGGTGTAATCCGATCCAAATTGAATAGAACAAAGTTAATCCCAAACTTTATGACAAAAGGTATGCAAGTCAATCTAGACACCTACATGTCTTAATTATAATAATATTAAGAAGGCCTATGATTCGGTTCATCATGCACGGCTCATGAGGGTGCTGGAGTTCTATAAAGTTGATGCAACTCTTCGTTCCTCCCTGACATCATGTATGGGGTACTGGAGAAGAGTCCTTCGCGATCCAGGATATCGTCAGATACAGGAGAACGGCGAACCGATAAGGATCGAGCGTGGCATATTCCAGGGTGACAGTCTGAGTCCATTGTGGTTTTGTCTAGCCTTGAACCCTCTAAACACATTGCTATGCCTACTATTTTATTATATTTTAAATTAAATTAAAAATATGTGAAAAAAATAATAAAGGAATTATAATTTTTTTGAATGGTTTTTTAGGATATTTTTTAAGAATCATTTAAAAATGTATGAAATAAGATGTAAAATTTTATTTTAAGTTTAACAGACTCATAAATTGTCAAATATAGAGTTAAACCAAATGATTCAGCTTAAAATAAAACGGCCAAAGATAGAAATAAAAGTCCAAGGGTCAAATATTACATTCAAATCTTATTGAATCGCGCTCCATCGAGTGTGCAGAATTTAAACGATTTACGGTCATATAGAATTCAATCACTGAAGGGTTGGGATATTTCGTGATCACCCCTGATTATCTGGAGGGGGATAACTGAATAATAAGGTCCCTTATTGCTTCTGATATTTATGTCAGGATCTGAAAAACAGGTTGAAAATTATCCCATTGAGCTAAAAATGGAGTTATGCTACTTATAATAAACAGACTATCAGAAGTTTCAAAGAAAATATGTGATCCCTTATCTCAGTGTTGTCTTAAAAGCATTAAAATGACGTAATAGCCAAGCTTCACCAGCTTGAAAGGCTATACTTGTTGTAACGATAACAACTATTTGGTTTCTGCAAGATGATTACGATTTTGTTGTCGCATCTCGATATTCAAAGATTTGCTACCCATTTATTGGTCCCATCTATCATAAGTTACAATAAAATGTTTTTTTTTAGTCAAAGCTCCATTTCAATTGAAATTATGTCAGGTTTTGATGTTTTGGCGTAATCACATCACAGAAAATCTCTTGGTGATGGCGCTATAAAGCTTCCTCTCAATTGCAACGATTAAACCTTGGGTTGATGTCGCCATAATTTTTAACAGACGAAAAAAGGCGGAAATTCTCAAGTCGATGTGAAAAGTGTATTAGTTAAGACACAGTTATAACGTTGCGTTGTTTTTATAACTTTGTCGACGTTACAAATTGTCATAACAGCGTGATCGTTGGTTTTTTGTCATTGATATTTTAATGTAAACATCATTCCCTTTACAAGGTCAGATAGGCAGTCGCTCCATGTAAAATACTGGTATTCAGCTGCATCCGATTAGACTGGAAGCCGACCGGGAAAAGGCTAGGCAGATAATGATGATGAATCATTCCCTCCACTAATATAAAAATGCCATTCCTAGTAAATAAAAATCTAGAATCAGATAGTCGTTTAAAAATGCAACTTAACGTGAAGAAAGATATTTTGTCGAGAGATATAAGATATAATAAACTGAGCACGTATTCTATCAAATCGAGGCAAGAATATAAGTCTGTTCGCAAACCAAATGTCTCATGAATTAAAAGATATACTCAACTAAATCACATCAGCTTTCAATAAGAACATTTATAAAAACGACGAGACGAATCAAATACAGTACTGTGAATACTGTCTGAAATAATTCACAAAAAAAAAAAATGTTTATTATTTTTTGTCATGAAGAAAACTCACAGAAAGCTTTTTAAATTATAATAGTCTTTATAATTATGAATATATTATGTTTACGAGAAGTGGATTATAATTAGGTACAAAAACGACCCACTTCTGCTCCGCAAGTGTTTACAACTTGACACAACTTCGATTTTTTTTTAATTATAATATAATACGGAATACACATAAACCTTCCAGAACACTTTTTTCTAAATGTTAATGTAACTGCAAATATTTGTGTAGAAGAACAACGAGGTCACAAAAAAGGAGCTTTTCTCTCTTTAAGTTATGGATGAGTAGTCTGAAATCTAAACTAATAGACTAATCGTGAATCTAGAACATAAATTTGGGAGGCTAAGTAACAAGTGGATTTCTATAATAATAGAAAATCGTAACTGCTAGTCAAGCGTGGGTGTCGCAGAGATTAGGCTAGAACTAACTGTGCCTGAGGGCAGCTTATGTATAATAAAGCCTAGTTTTCACTCGCGCACGTTTGCCTCTTCCCCGATTAGCGAATTATGTTTGAAATTTGCTCAACATAATTTCGACCGTGAGGATCTTGTGGCTAAATAATAACTGCCGCACGTGTCGATCTTTAAGGTTAAGCCGTGCTTGTCGAGGTTGGTCCGTGGATGGGTGACCAAAATTACATACCGAGATTTCTCCGTGCCTCGGAAAGCACGTTAAGCCATTGGTCCCGGCTGTCTTTTTTAGATCTTTGACAGTTGTTACGAGTATTCAGAAGCCAAAAGTCTGACATCCAGTCCTACCAAGGGGTATCGTATTACCAAGTTATTGGGTTGTGACGAAAAAAGGCGGAATCTCTCAAGTCGATGCGAAAAGTGTATTAGTTAAGACACAGTTATAACGTTGCGTTGTTTTCAACCTGAGGAAGGACATAGGCTATATATCATCACGCTACGACCAATAGGAGCAGAGCAGCAATGAAAAATGTTGCGAAAACGGGGAAAATTTGACGCAGACGAAGTTGCGTGGGACAGCTAGTAGAATCATAAAGAAAACACCGACAAAGCGTTGAATTTAGTAATAACCTTGTCTTTGCTGTCATGCATGGTTTAATGAAGGAAAAATTGTCGCAAAATCCTCCTGTCTAATACATAAAGTGATCAAAAGCCTTTGAAATTAAAATACATGTTTATTAAAATACTTTTTAAAACCGAAGTTATACAATACCAGTCATTCGATTTCTCATATTAACACTGGGCATTAAAGGTCAAACTAATCTACTTTTCCTTGATTTATCTAAGAAAATTCTAATCATATGGAGTGGTTCGCGAAATTTTCGCGCCATTACCCCTCTGTATTCCCAGAAGAAATACATACAAAGTAATTAATTATTATAATTAGAAAGAACCCCAAATTTATGAATACGGCCACAAAATACAGGGTGCGTCTTCTATTGCCCTGAGGAATTGATTCTGAATAAATATAAGTGATTAAGTTTTGAGTTCATTTAGTATTAATAGAATATTATTCATCGCTAGTGAAGTTTTCTTATTATTATTAGCTGTCCCGCGCAACTTCGTCTGCGTCACATTTTCGCCGTTTTCGCAACATTTTTCATTGCTGCTCCACTCCTATGGTCGTAGCGTGATAATATATATAGCCTATAGCTTTCCTCGATAAATGAGCTATCTAACACTGACAGATTTTTTAATCGGACCAGTACTTCCCGAGATTAGCGTGTTCATGCAAACAAACAAACAAACTCTTCAGCTTTATTATTAGTATTAGATTAACATACCTGTCTAGATTTTATTTAAAAACTTCTAAAAGAGTTATACTAAGAATCTTTGCTATTTTAAAGTTATCTATAAAACTGAGTTACAAAAGAAACTGTTGCAAAGTTCCATTCTTACAGTGAAAGTTAAAAATTATGAAGGTAGATAGGATAACACAGAAAAAAGAAGTATGTTTATAAAACAAAAACTTTAGCTGAAACAGGTAGGCATCTGCTAGGTACCTATAGCTCGTAAAAGGAACGCTCAGTACGCAAATGTTTTACAACTTTTCTTAAAATAGTAAATTATACAACAAAGTTAAAAAAAGGGAATTTTATTCGAGGGACTAAATTGGATTCCGAGAGCAGTGCAGGATTCTAGAGTAGAATGCAGTGAAGGATCCTGAGCGGAACGAGGGATACAATGAACATTTTCAACATGACACTTCCAGTCAAGTTTACTGTCCAATTGGAGTCCAAGAAATCTAGCAGTATTGGTTTCAGCTATTCTTTGGTTTGCATACAATATATTTAATTTTGGCTGTTTTGTTCTTTGTTGAAATAGCATGATCTGCGTTTTGTCTAAGTTTATTTTTAGTTTATTTTTATGTAGCCAATTTATTATGCAATCTATTGAATTATTTATGTCATATTCGAATGATTCCAAATATTTACATGGGATAATGAGTGTACTATCATCGGCAAATAAAACAGTTTGATATTCAATGCATCCTGGTAAATCATTAATGTATATGAGAAATAACAAAGGTCCAAGGACACTTCCTTGGGGTACACCACACACTGTATATCTTACTGTAGACTCATAAGCAACTTCTATCTTAGATGTGGAGGAAATCCTATTTATGACTGTGACTTGTCTTCTTTCACTCAAATAACTTTTTATTAGTTTTAGTATATTTCCCCTAACACCGTATCGTTCCAACTTTCCCAACAGTATTTCATGGTCCACATGATCAAATGCTTCGGACATATCCATGAATACTGCTGCGATCGGGTTTTTTTGGTCAACATTATTGAGTATGTCAGAGTGAGATGTTGTATTTATATGACAATTAATCTTGGTAATAGTTTGTGTTTCCAATATTAAGGTATTATTTTTAAGCGTTTCTTGAGGTTCTTGAGTACAGTCACTCTGCATATTCTTGGTATAATCTATGGCTGATGCAGGTGTTTCAAGCTCTATAGAGAATTTACGAGGCATGTTTATATCTTCTTCTATCCCTTTTTGTTTCAATTGTTGAGTCAAATACTTTAATGGAGTTGAAAACTTTGTTGTCTTTGATGTTGGTGACCCTATGTCACTAGTTAGTTTTTTAGTCATTTTTTTTAAGAACTCGTATTTATTAGTAATGATATTTATTGTTGATTTCAAATCACTGTTCTCTATTGATAACCGATTTATCTCCTCATGAGCAGAAGACAATTCCAAGTTAATTTGTTGTATTTGGCTTTTTAAATTTTGCATTTCATTTAAATTCAGTGTTATTATTGTCAGCACGTTTTTTTTTACGTAATTCGTACTTAGGCCACACTGAAAGTTTCTGGATTCTGATAAATAAGTCTCTGGCAACTTTCATGTTGAAAGCTTGAAAATTGGAAAGTTTGGGACCTCATAGGTGCAGCGATAGTCGTCAGTCATCTGGTTTGTGGTTACGGTCACGTGCAGTATAACAGCCATTTCCTATCTACTGCATTATCTTTCTCAAATGTGTCCTAAACTATGAAACTCTTACATACGCTTCCGATCTAAAACAGAACAAATAGCTAAACGACTCCCTTGGCTTTTAAAATGGCACAATCTCGACATTTTCCAAGTAAACTTACACATTCATACTCGTTTACGTTGATTCGCTGATGTGTTTGCAAAACTTTATGAATCTACTTACGACTTGGAAAACAAACAAAAACTGCAAATAAATATGAACCGACAAAGGCCGACCAATTCAAAACTATGTTCTTCCTCAGTTAAGCGTTCTAAGGCTTTTCAGTAGAGAGCGAAAGTCACTTTGGCAATCATTTTTCATTGTATTAGAAAAACATATACAACCTGTTTTTTTTTTTATATCCCATAACTCTAGGATATGATTGAGACCATATCAAAGAATCAACTGGCATATGAATTATGTCTCAATTATACTTTTTTTTTTCTTTTTTTCGCGTTTCTTATCTTTAAATATGAATTATTGGTTTGAATAAAAAGAATTATTCGTATTTATCAATAAAACTACTACTATTTTACTACACTACTGCGAAGTTTGGCAACTTTGCAAAACTAAAGATTCGTCATACCGGTGATAATTTTTGACCTAAGTAAATTATGATTGATAATATCTCCGAAACTATGCATTTTTGGACCACCTATGCTAAGGAGTTTTAATATTATTTTTACCTACAGGATATAACCCTAGAGTTATGGGATATAAAAAAACAGGTTGTATAACACAACCATAATCCATGAACGGTTAGACAGAGGTGTACCTAATAGTACACCTACATTTCGCCAGTTATGTTTTTAAGTCCCATGTAATATGGACGAGTCTACATTACAAATTTTAAGTTCAATTTCAGTAGATCCATTTCTTAATTTAGTACCTTTTTTGTACCTTTAAGCTGTGTCATCTTTGATTGACTATCGAGTAGGCAGACTTGTCAGACAGTAAGTAAGTAGGTAGTTGTGAAATACAGTTGGTAAAGCGTGACATATATGCCATCAGTAGGTTATAGGTACTACAATCATGACAACTTTTCTCAACTGATGTGCTTAATCTATTAATTTCAGTGTGTTTAGTGACTGCTTTCGCGTACCTATTTACCAAATTAATTGCTAATTTCATATAATGTATGAGAAATTGGGAATAATTGTAGTTGCAAAATGATAGGTTTAGTAGTCATGATGAGTTAATAACAGATTTAGTCTATTAATTTTATTGCATAATCAACTAAAATAATATTTCCAGCAAAAGAAAACACGCGTTAAGGGTGAAGTTTTTTGTTAGAGGGAGTGGGCTTTAATAAACCACAGAGTGTACCTAATGTTGGCCTGCGGATGATATTATATTATTTTCATATAGCGGTTTGCGTACGAAGTTTTCCTTCACCGTTTTTGAGAGTGGTGTTCAGGATATAAAATATAGAATGTCTTTATACAGGGTGGCAGAGACACCGACGTACCAACGGCTACCACGTATTCAATACATCAGTCTGACCCCCCCCCTCCTCCTCCCTGTCATAGATTCCTAGATTTATTTATTTCTTTAACACTCCAAGCACATAGTACAGAGGCGGACTTAATGCCATAGGCATTTTCTACCAGTCAACCTTTGGGTGATGCAGAGACAAACAGTGGTAGGTGTATATTCTATAAAATATTATACATTGAATACTAAACCAAACTACAAAGGATACATAAAATACTATAAAAATATATCAAAATACTTTAAATATATATCAAAATATAAATACTAATATAACAGAAAAAACTACGGGGAAAATATTAACGTTGTGACGATACTGCTAGTTTTTTTCCGAATATACTCCCGTACTTTAATTTTAAAAGATAGGCGATTCGTAGCCATCCTGATTTCCTGGGGAATCGTGTTCCACAGAGAAATTGATTGGACGAAGAATGATCGGTGAATGAAGTCAGTGCGGTGAGAGGGACATTGGAGAACACGGTTATGCGAAGAGCGCATACTCCTATTATGGTTGGCACAAATGTATTGAAAGTGGGGAGCGAGGTAACTAGGGGAAGTGGATCTTTTTTTTTGGTTTGGACTAGATCCTTGTTGTATACATTCATAGGTTCTTGGTAACTTTTTATCTTGTTTTACGTTTTATAGTAAGCAACGTCGGGTCTACGATGACCTTCCATACTTAAGTACTAACGCTGTAACATAGAAATATTATAAAACCAAATGATTTAAAAAAAGTAACCATGGAGTTTCTTGCCGGGTCTTTTCCGTAGGAAACGACCAACCAAAACCGAGTATCTTTTTGTCGTCGTTTTATATGTTGCCCATGTAGGCATTATGTGAATTAAAAATATTTTGATTTTTATTCATGAATTTTTCATCGGTAATTTAAAAAAAAAAATCGTACACAAGTGCCAAACGTACACGTCAAAATGTAAGAAACAGCTGATTTTTTGCGTCGGTGGAATCCCACCCTGTATTTTCTAGGTAATCGCGTGTTAAGTTGATATTGCTGTGGCTCTATTATTATCTTTTTCAGACAGTAGTTATCTGAAACGAAAACCATGTTATTCCTTTTAGATGTTGACTAAACTTGATACTGATGTAGGCACATCCCGATTAATAAACCAGCTTTGTGTCCATTTCGATTAACTAGGAAATCAGCTCCATTAGAAATTAGGCTGATAAGCTCTAATACAATTTACACGAATAGATTGATGCGACAATACCGGGAATTTCATTACGAAAATACCCTGTATATGATTGAGGGACATTAAAACAAGCTTATTTGGGCCGTAAAACAAAAATAGCTTCAGGAATTTTGATTGTTTGCTTGTTTAGTATGTTTTAATCTAAATTCATATTTCCTTTCTTTAGTGTTAGTAGGTATTTATTTTAGTAAGACTAGCTTTTACCCTTGGCTTCGTATGCGTGGTAATCGGAATTATCATGAACGTACTTCGAGCTACCGAAAATTATAGTAATTATCACACAATCAACCCAGGACATGGTGGTTAACTATGGTGAAAAATAATCCAATTTGTACAGTCAAATGAATCTAAAAAGGTAACGGACTGAAATATTATTTAATAGTCTGCCTGGAATATTAAATAATATTTTTATGGTTTACTAGCTGTGCCCTTAACTTCGTCCGAGTGGAATTATTTTTTTCTAAAATAGAAGTAGCTTTAGTTACTCCTTATTACATCAGCTATCTGCCAGTGAAAGTCCCGTCAGAATTTGTCCTGGCTGGACCGATTTTGACGGGACTTCCAGAGATTAGCTGGAACAGACAGACAGACAGAAAAAAATTTAAAAAATGTTATTTTCAAATATATACCGTATACATATTCATATGCATGTAGTAAATTATTTATTACGGTTATTTCAATATTACAAACATACACTTCAATTTTATTTATTTGTATAGATGTATAAATGGAGTATGAATCACGGACAGCTATAAACAGAAGCCTGTTCACCAATAACGTTTTTTTGAGTAAAATATATAAGGTACATACACTGCCTTATTTTCGAAGTGAAAATAAAACACCATTTTTCTGACTAGGTACTAACCGCCGACTCCCTATCTCAATTGTGTAGCAAAACTAACCAACACAAAGTTAACTTTTCGATTTAAACGCGCCGACATCTAACTTGACAACGATTAAGTTGCTCACGGAACTTGAAGTGAGTTTGTTTACAAGATAAGAGGGAATAAGCATGAAACCGACCACTCAGTGGTTACTGTAATAAACGGGATGCTATAACGCCCACATTCCTTTGAACAAACTTTGCTTCAATCTACAGTTTTACTTTGACTAATTAAGGCATTCAATTAAACCTTTGCGGCTCTGAATCTTCAAGTAATTCAATCATAAACTGTTTGAACAAACATTTTCTTATACAAATATTATGTTAGCATCAACTTTAGTGAATTGACCGAAGATATTCTCGTTATAGAAAATGTAAACTACATTGTCGTGTGTAAATATGACAAAAATGAAATTTACCCTTTTCGTGTCCTGCCTGCGGGTAGAATTATCCCTTCCCATGACAAAAAAGAATATGTCAATAAATCTCAAAATGTGCTTTCAAGTTATATTATGGAACCACAGATATGAAACCAAATAAAAAAGTATTTTTTTATTATGTGTATCATAGCCGTTTTCACGGTAGATCATTGGCAACGGCAACGATTTACTAGTCCAGGTTCTAATCCCGAGAGACACTTATCCATGACATTTTATTACTCTGCTCTTTTAAGAGCGCCACGCTAAAGACACGCCATCTTCCTTTCGATATTTTCCTTTTTTTAGAGGAAAACATCGAAAGGAAGATGGCGTGTCTTCGGAACCGAAATGAAGACATCTAGATGTCGGATCCGGTCATTAGTACGGACATAAAATGAATCTTAAGCAGGCCTGTGTGCAGTGGTACCATCACACGACCTGCTTACCAGTCTACCCACACAGACCTATAACTTCTACAGAATCTTGATGTTTTGAGCTCGCAGCAAGGACGACATGGCAGCGGAGTTAAGACGTCCGTGTTCGACGCGGCCATTGCAGTGTAATTGTAATTTCAAGTAATTTGATAGTTTAATAAAAGCCATGCCCACCTTGTGTGTTTTCATTGCACGAAAGCCTTATTAGATCCACATGTTTTCAGAGTCGGAATAAATCCTGACCATACGACAATTACTTAATATTAAAAAGAGGTTCTTTGTTTCTTAGTTTTATTAGGGGGTAATCTTCGAAACTACTCATCCGATTCCGAAAATTCATTCGATCACTAACGGGAAGCAACAAGCACCCCGAATACATTTAAAATATTCCCGTAGGTTAACTCCCATGCCGCAAACCGCAAGTAAAGCTAGCTCATGAGATCCACCAATCTGCACTGACCCTATGTGGTTATATACGACCCACGGGCCCACTGCCTCTTAGACGGAGTGGGAATATTATACCCGATTATGCTATGTACCTTCCTTTTTTAAAGATAGGCTATAAACACAAGTGACAAAGTTAACTAATAAATTACGATCGAAATTTTTAATCTGTTTAGGGACACAAGTTAATAGATAACACCATATTGTGTGGCCCAAATGACCAGAGGATGTAATCCGCTGAAAGCCTCAGACCTCATGAACCTACCTACTTATTTACATCTGAGCTTTGAGATTAGGCCCCTCACACCAATGAGACTTTAGGCCGTATTTAAAGGGATTAACCATGATATTTTGTATATCCGAGATCGTAATTCACGGTTTGAATATGGACTTTAAGTATTGTGTGTTTCTAGCAACCTCACTAGGCTGCTAGAAACACAAATCCATAGTGACACAAGTGGAGTTTTCGCATTTGCTTAGTTTTAATTTAACAACTTTGCATTCATACTAAAATAGTGTTTTCTCATCTCAATACAACTAGTGTTTTGAGCATGTTTGAAATCCTTTAAACCTGCAAAACAAATTAAATAGAACATTAAGTACCCAGTTCACTTTTTAATCTACACTTTAGGTAGATATACCTGCGTGATGAAGAGACAAGTATTTACGTAACTAAGATATCTTCCGATAAACCGCTTGCGCCAAATTACAGAGAAACTAAAGCTCATTAAACGCTGTTAATCAATGATTATTCCATGATTGATCTCTCGTACCAACCGCAGAGCCTTAATGATATTCGATAGAACCACAACCTTAAAGGTATCAAACGTACAAGTCTCTTCATTAAAGGATAATGAGCGATGAAGCTTGCTGTTCATTTGTGCGCAAACGCCGTGTCATTCCTTAGTTAATTAAAATCTCTCGCCTCCAAACAATATGTACTGTTGAAAGCTGAGCCTGCGATTTTTGATGGAGCTAGCAATTACTTGTTTTGATCTAAATTGATTATTTGGCATTTTGGTGTTTATTTTAAGAAAGTTTGTGTCGTGGAGCAGGGGGAGAGGAACTGTCAAATTAGTGTTATTTATGGGGACCTTTATACCTTTTATAAGGCGATAAATTCGCTTTGTTCTTGTTGCGATTTTGATACAAAATATTTTGTCCAAGCCTTGAAATTAGGAGAATGTTCCAGTATTAGGTAGGCAGGCATGAATTGAACTAAAATCATCGTAGTAATTGTCGACTATATCTGAAGAAAGGACTAACAGCGTCATACAGTATACCTTTACAATTCATTTTGTCTGAAACACGATGGCCTGACGACCACTGACCCTTACGGCTGACGATACGAGGCTATTGTATCATTGTTCACCGTCACTGGTCACTGGCTAAGTTGAAAGTTGTACAATAACTTCCCACGCCTATTATGTCAGGCACAACACGTGTTGCCTTTAAAACGTTTTCCTAAAATATTACCAAGAATAGACAAACTCGGAAGGACAGCCGGCTAAGGAAATTGAAGAGCATCAATGGAATGGTAGGTACATTAACTCTCTCACAATCCTAAAAATAGGTAGCTACAGTCAACCCTTTAATAATGTACCGCTTACCCTTCATTGGAGCAATATAAATTTCTGTTTTTCCTTGTTTTAATTTTTGCTTCCGACCACAGCCTGTTTGGAGCGGACAAAGGAAAAAAAATGCTGTAATGGCTTAATTTTTTAATGAAATGAATTACTTACAATCTGCGAGTTTTTCATTTTTTTTTCAATGTAATTATTACTTCCATACTACGTAATGAATCGTATCTATCGTATCGTATTTTATTTCTCCATATTATTTTATTGACGCAAGCTGAAACCCAAATACTAAGTAAATTTTCCATATTTTTCCTACCTATGCTATTTCGTGTTTAAAAGCAACATTTTCAGCTAAAAAAACTGTTCACAGAAAACAATTTTCCTTTATTTGAAAAAATATTAAAAACAGTACCTACATTTTTGCAACAGGATGAAAAAATCACCAACAATTTTCTTTTAAAATGAATTTACGATCAACTTCTAAATAATGAACTCTTTTTAAATAAACAAAGGCTGTGTTAATTAAAACTATGTTGTGTTTCTGATTCAAGCCTCTGAATACGTGCCTCTAGGCGAACCAGACCTAGTATTGAAAGTTAATCTATTCTATAAGTTAGGACTTAGATATAAGGTAGGTAATCATTTCAAAGCGATTAGTATTTCTACAGTGTGTTTCGACAGCTGCTTATGTCAGTTACTTTACCATCATTGTTCTCGCTTATCTATTGTCGCTTTGTCTCTGGTTACTTATATTTTAAGCTACGCTACTGGTATACGGTCCTTGAAGCTAACTACTAAATTGTGAACATCATAGACTGATCATTTTAATTTTGTCTGTTTATTATACCAGTAGAAAAAAAGAAAAATGCGTCTTTTACGAATGAATGTTCTGTTTTTGAAAACTTTTCAGTATATTTATGGGCCATTGTTGGTTGGAAATTGGCTTTAAAAGCGTGACTATTTATACATTAAGAATCACGCAATGAAAATGATACGTTAAATAAAAACTAATTAATACAACTGTGACAGATCATAGCCTTTTCAATTCTAATATTTCTTTGGTCCACACGAAATCGGTTTAAAAATAAACAGGTTTTGTTTATTTTTCATCCGTTAATTCAAGCGGGGTTATGATGATATACACCGCAACGTGAACTGACATCAGATGCAAATGACATTTGTTCTCGGGAACAGTGGAAATAGCTGGAAATAGCTTGTTTCGTACCCAATGTGTCAGTTATATTTGTCATGAGAATAGGTACTCGAATATGTATTTACATGCGAGCGTTTTATAATTCGATATACAAGGCGTTGTTTTGTATCCTCGTCAAATTCAAGGAAGTAACTATGCTAATGATTCTCGTCCCAAATCTATATATATAAAAGAAAGTCGTGTTAGTTACTTCACTTATAACTCAAGAACGGCTGAACCGATTTAGCTGAAAATTGGCAGGGAGGTAGTTTAGAGCCAGGAGAAGGACATAGGATACGGTAGGGTAGGGTAGGGTAGGTAGGTAGGATAGGGTAGGTAGGTAGGGTAGGGTAGGTAGGTAGGGTAGGGTAGGTAGGTAGGGTAGGGTAGGTAGGTAGGGTAGGGTAGGTTAGGTAGGGTAGGGTAGGTAGGTAGGGTAGGGTAGGTAGGTAGGGTAGGTAGGTAGGTAGGGTAGGTAGGTAGGGTAGGGTAGGTAGGTAGGTAGGGTAGGGTAGGTAGGTAGGGTAGGGTAGGTAGGTAGGGTAGGTAGGTAGGGTAGGGTAGGGTAGGTAGGTAGGGTAGGGTAGGTAGGTAGGGTAGGTAGGTAGTAAGGGTAGGGTAGGGTAGGGTAGAGTAGGTAGGTAGGGTAGGGTAGAGTAGGTAGGTAGGTAGCGTCGGGTAGGGTAGGTAGGATAGGGTAGGTAGGTCGGATAGGGTAGGTGGGTAGTAAAAAGTGCATTGCAACGCATGCTGGGTACAGCTAGTCAATAATAAAATGGTTAGGTAATTTTTATTTTTTTGTCTTATTTACGGAAATCGGTAAGTGCGAACCACCCGTGTTTTAAACGCGGCCCGTCTGATCCTCGCCCTATAACCGTGCTTTCACACAAACAAACAATCTCAAACGTTTATTAGATAATTTATTATTCCCTAAACCACGTTAAGGGGATTATTCTGAAATACTGACAAACTTAAACAAACCAAAAAATCTGCGTTTATTAATAGGTATTTAACTAGGTACAGTCTTTTGTGACATCCTCTTGAATTTTGACGAGTATGCAAAACAACACCTTGTATACACAAATATAGTAATCTATATATATAAAAGAAAGTCGTGTTAGTTACTTCACTTATAACTCAAGAACGGCTGAACCGATTTAGCTGAAAATTGGCAGGGAGGTAGTTTAGAGCCAGGAGAAGGACATAGGATACGGTAGGGTAGGGTAGGGTAGGTAGGTAGGATAGGGTAGGTAGGTAGGGTAGGGTAGGTAGGTAGGGTAGGGTAGGTAGGTAGGGTAGGGTAGGTAGGTAGGGTAGGGTAGGTAGGTAGGGTAGGGTAGGTTAGGTAGGGTAGGGTAGGTAGGTAGGGTAGGGTAGGTAGGTAGGGTAGGTAGGTAGGTAGGGTAGGTAGGTAGGGTAGGGTAGGTAGGTAGGTAGGGTAGGGTAGGTAGGTAGGGTAGGGTAGGTAGGTAGGGTAGGTAGGTAGGGTAGGGTAGGGTAGGTAGGTAGGGTAGGGTAGGTAGGTAGGGTAGGTAGGTAGTAAGGGTAGGGTAGGGTAGGGTAGAGTAGGTAGGTAGGGTAGGGTAGAGTAGGTAGGTAGGTAGCGTCGGGTAGGGTAGGTAGGATAGGGTAGGTAGGTCGGATAGGGTAGGTGGGTAGTAAAAAGTGCATTGCAACGCATGCTGGGTACAGCTAGTATATATATATATATTTGAATGAACATCACTTGCGACTTTTGAATATGTTTTAGTTATAGTTTACTTATAAGTACTATTTATACCATTGTATGAGAAAAATACTACTGTGCCTAAATGTAAACTTTTTGTAATATTTTTTTATAAATAAATTATCTAATTATCTAATAGACTGTCTCATTGGTCTAGTGGTGGCAAGCGCGACTGCTGAGCATGAGGTCCTGGGTTCGATTATTTGAGTTTTTCCATCAAGGTATTTTCAGTAGCAGCCATAGAGTCTAGATTTATGCCCGGTGGATGGCAATAGGCGCGCTCACTATTAGATGGGACTTAAAACATAACTGGCAAAATTTGGGTGTACTACTAAGACTGGCTAACCCTTTAGGAATCCCTAAAGGGTTACTGGCGTGATTTTATGTTTATATTATGAAAATGAGAACTACCTGACTCTGTCTGTATGTTACCTTTTCACGTGTCACGATCCTTTAACAACATACTTTTTTTTGGGTCACGGGAAGAGTCAACTAGGCGTTTCGAAATTTCCTTAAAAAGGCTCTGAGCACTCGAACCCCACGGCCCCAGAGTGTCAACCCCAAACGGCTCGAAAATATAGTTACCACAAAGGTTACTAAAGGGTGTAAAACACCTCTTAACGAAGCCAAAAGGCACTGGTTCTCCCTGTCATTGTGATCATTTTTTTGTTCTACACCATACCTGGGAACCTACTAGTTACGGAGATATTAGGGGTCAAAGTTCCAACTTTTTGACAAGTATTTTTTTAAATACAAGTTTTTAATGCATTTTTTTTTTACTTTAAACACCTCCACGACCCTCGTACTATTCAATCCATCCATCAGCACAATGTTTTGAGTGCGTTACATTGAGTTCTACCACAAAACATGATTTTACACCCCCCAAAAAAAAGTCATTTCCCAGCAATAATTTTTGCGTAAAGTTACTTAGTTTCATGTACAGAATGCTTGGTTGACTGCTTCGTGATGAGGTGATTTACACGGTGTATATTTTCGCCGGTTGAGATTCTCTGCTGCGGCAACGCCAGTACAGCACGATGAGCTTGGAAGATATGATGGCGCAAGTATCGACGCAAGTTGCGTCCCATATTAAAGGTTTACCCAACTTCCAAGCCCATCTGCCATCGTCGCGTGCCAAGACATTGGGTTCTAAGACAGCTGGAACACCGACGGTAACAAGACCTCTTCGGATGATGTCGTTTATGTTTGCGTGCCGCGCAAAACGGCCCGCACCCTTTGAATGAGCTGTGTGCACGGCCTGCGCCTACTAGCTCGTACAGAAACGAGCTAGTAGGCGCGAGCCGTACACAGTGTCGTCGTAGTTCAACCTAGATAGAACTAAAGTTTCCACGAATTGTTCCCGTAGCGGTTCCGATAAATAAATAAAGGGAGCATGTTGGTATTAAAAATAAAGTTATAACATTAAAAAACTATTCTGAAAATATTATAAAACGTTGGAAGTTTGGCCTCCAAAATCTCTGTCACCATAAGGTTCACAGGTAGGGTCCAGAACAAAAAAAAATATCGCTATCACGGCGAAAACAAGTGCGTTAAGGCTCCATTTAGTAGTTTTTTTACACTCTCTGTATTACCTTCATTTAGCGTGGGTATAAAACAAACAGGTACTTTATACCTATGTTTTTAGGACCTAACAAAAGAAATGACAAGAATAAGAAATTAACCCCATTTTTTTTTCAGAACTAAATACATAAAAGAAAGATTTTCTAGGAATATTATATATTATTGGTATTAAAGGAAACATATTATTATGTACCTCTGTAATGAAAGCACTAGTTACTGACTCGTCACAATGAAGTATGCTCGAGTGGATTTTTTGTAAAACATACAACCCACACACGTTTTCACATATTAAATGTATTAAATTAATATCACATGTCATGTACATAATTAAATTTGTATTCTAACCTTTGCCGTTTTAGTAGAACTTACACAGTTATAGATTAGAATATTACATATAGATTAACGTAAGTTCTTTATATTCCTAAGAATATCTATTATGTCGTGAAAAGACATAGTTATGAAGTTTGAATGGGTACCACTGAGCGCGAAGACTCCTCGATGTTAGCTACTAGATGCGGCATAATCAAAATTTTCCTTACATACCAAGTGGGTCACTGTTTACTCGAACTGCAACATAAATGACGTATAAAGTTGACAGCTTCAGAAGCGGTTCGTGAGAGGAGTTGTGTGCACGTACGATACTACGAATTTTAATAGTCAATTACTTACAGGAAAATAATAACTGGGTTGTGGAGGTCAGACAGGCAGTCGCTCCATGTAATATACTGATATTAAGCTGTATCCAGTGAGACTGGAAGCCGACCCCAACAAAATTGGGAAAAGGCAGATGATTGACTTAAAGGAAAATTTAGATCCAGTAGGTACTAAGCATAGAGTTTCAAAAAGTACTTTACTTTTTGCGTGATTATAAAATATTCTTAGCTTAACGATATCGGTTTGTCGCGGACAACAGGAAAACTTTGTATTTTTAAAGTGGAACTTTTATTACATCGTCTCAAACTTTTTCGTCTGTGTGTTGCATGTCGCGTGACGGTCGGCCGCGGAGTAGGGATAAATTGAAAGGCGCTCCCAAAAATGTTTAGTTAAATGTCTATAGTGTGAAAAAAAGTTTCACTTTTACCGTGGTTTCATAAAACCACACAATCCTTTTTTTTTAATTTCATTATTTTTATAGATTCGGGTTAAATCTGTTAGCTTGAAAACTCAGCAGAGATAATGACGAGTAATTTTCTGCGTCATACGATTTTAAGAACGTGATTTAATGTTCTGAATGAAATAATTTGATCACACTTTTTGTTTCCTAGGAGAAACGGTAAAGAATTTACTCTAATCGAAAAAAAATATATATCTTCATCGGATGAAAAAACCTCCGTATTATAATTTCACTTTCCATCTATAAATGGCCTCCTATAAGGAAACCACCTTATATTATTGTGTACACCTTAAAGGCATGGATGGAGAAGGGATGAAGCACTTAATGGCAGTCCCTACAAATTTCAGAAACCTTTTTATAACGTTTCTATTGCGAATGACAGCTAAGGTACGTGACTATTATAGAGACATGTCGCCATGTTCGTTTGGAGGGAAATTAATAAAGTTATTCGAGCAACACAGTACGCCATTAAGGCTTTGGAGCCCGTAGAACACCGTACGAGCTTTATGCAGTCATTTGGCGAAGGTAATAAGTTTAGAGGTACGTGGAAGCTTTGATACAGCCAGAGAGCCGATTAGTTTACGATGGGTACGTTATTTTTCGATCCGCCATTTTGTACTGCACTTTTTTATTGGAACGCTTTTTATTTCTATGGAT
Organism: Cerastis leucographa; assembly: GCA_963082945.1. Classification (NCBI taxonomy): domain Eukaryota; kingdom Metazoa; phylum Arthropoda; class Insecta; order Lepidoptera; family Noctuidae; genus Cerastis; species Cerastis leucographa. The sequence goes on from OY720359.1 coordinate 6,368,903, forward strand.
TGCTATTGCACAAAATGATTTTTTTTCTATGTTATGTTCATAGTTAGTCTTTACTTTTATAAAGAAGTTTGAATAACAAATAAAATATTGTTATCATCTAGTCACTGGCCTTAATTTGCGTAAAAAATATATGACGCCTTAATATTTAGAGAAAAAAAAAACGTTTTTTTTTAATCTGATGGTCGTTAAATTATTTTTTTTAATGAGCGGCCAGTCTTTTTGTGTAAACGTAAATTCTTAACCTCTCCAGCCTTTCCGGCTAAACGGTAGTAGTTACGGTAACGGTAGTATTTTAAAATGAAGTTGTAAACTATCGAAACATTTTAAGGACTTCGTTCTTCAGTCTGTTATTATAATTTGATTAACACACCGTAACTTTTTTGCATGCAAGAAGTTGAAACATTTCCAAATGTAAGTTGTATCCTTTATGCTAACCCAGCCATACATTTGTTTTTTATAGACATGAAGTTTGAGTACCTGCTCTAGGGCGGATGTGAGCTACGAGTATAAGTATCTCTCGATTTTTCACTTTGTTCGGTGACATTTAAAAAACGGCGGGAATGTTCTATAAAATGAGCGCCGAACATGCTTTGAGAAAAGGTTTTACTATATAGAAAGATACCTACCTAAAAAATGATTCTACCGAAACAATAATATCATTTCATATCAGCCCAAATATTTTTTCGTTATTCTGACAAAACAATTTATTACTGATTGAGTTACTGGGAAACTCAATAAAAAAAACCTCTCATTTTCTATGGAGGAAATTGAATAAAGTGTAACAATAAATATAATCCTTTTGGCAATTTATTAATACAAATAATTCTACTTTTTGGTTCATTATTGTTTTGCAGTGAATTAGACTTCCTTTTCAAATATTTCTAACAATTTTCGGCCAGGTTTTTAAATACCGAAAGTATTCAATATTACAATAAGTAGTATTTTTAAGTTAGGTATTTGATTCAAACATTTAATCCCGTTTAGATGTAAACCTACGAGCAATCGCGAACCCTTGTCGATCCGAGTCTCAATTCCCGTTAAGTTTCTAATTTGCTTATCTTTTAAACTTTATTCTTTCTTCGTATGCAGCTCTTGTTCGCTTTGCAAACTTAAACTATGAACATGTGTTATCTAATTCGATATATTTAAGATAGAAACCTATAACCTAATAGAATTCAAGAAGACAATAATGCCTTATACGTTATTTAATTTAATACCTGGTAGGTTTGATTCATACGTTAAATCCTCTTTTGTATATCTACTGTAGCCACTGGCCTCAATGACGTTAAATAATTATCCGTAGCCTTTAGCTAAAAAAAAAAGAATTGTTTTTTTTTCTTTTTTTTTACAAATGGCTGTCACATGGCTTTTTTGACTTTACGTGGCCATACGTATACTCAAGTTTAGTATTACTCAAGTTCCAAACAGTTTCAGATTTATGAAGATCGGTATACTTAAGATTTTTTGAATAACTTCTTTCTCTTTGTATTGTTTTGAAAGTGTTCAAGATGTGAGGAAAGTTTTATTTTATTACATTTTTATACAATTGCCGGAATAATGGGGCTCTTTTATCTGCATCGGCTCAAGAAAAAGCCGGGCCCCGATTTAAATAATCATAAAATAATACATTTCATTCTAGTTCAGTACTTTCTAAGCTGAATTGAAAATATCGGAAAATTAAACTCAACAGCTTTAAAATGTGAAATCTTTGCTAGAAAATCATGCTATTCTCCATCCAAAGTGGAATCTTTGGATTATCCTAAAATGCTTACCTCGATTCAGGCTTATTCTATTATGATAAGGTAAAGTGTCCGCATGTTTTTTCTCGTGAATTCTTCATGACAGCGACGACCGACGCGCGACGGTCGGGATTTCTGTCACTTATAATACCTTTTTCATTGCTGGCCATTTATTTTTAAAAACTTTAATGACTGCCTCTGTGGAGTTTTATTGTTTTCTGTTTTTATTGTAATGGTATTTTAACGTATGTTTTTGCCAGAAAACATGGCTGTAAAAGGTTATTATTACCTATATTTTCCTCCTGTCTGTTTTTTTTTTCAAACCCTTTTTATTATTGTCTATAAGCAGTATAAATAATAAAAAAAAATCTGTTTGTCTTTGTTTGTGTGTGTATTAATTAATTAAGTAACCATTTATCACATTTATTTATAAATCATTAATTATTTGAGTTAGGAAATTATTATTATTTTGTACTGTTATTATTATTCTGTGTGTTTGTAGTTTAAGATCTGTTGCTGTTTGTTAAATTTTATGATCCTTTGCGATTGAAATAAATGATTCTATTCAATTCTATTTGTGATCGTTTAGTTCGCAAAACATTGGATGTTGGCCGGTTTTCACTATTTGCGGTTAAGTGTAAGAAACTTTAATATCTAACTTACACTAAGCACACAGTTCTCGATATTATTGCAAGCAAATCAGTGTCATCAGAAGATTGCGAAGTATTATTTCACGAGTCATAGAATCCTAAAGACCAAACGATTGTTATGGTGTATTGATATTTCAATACACCATAACAATCGATGATGATGATGATATTCATATCATCATCATCATCATCATCATCAGCCTATAATGTTCCCACTACTGGGACACAGGCCTCCTCTCTATGAGAGGGAGTGGGCTGTAATCCACCACGCAGGCCCAGTGCGGGTTGGTAGATGTCACATGTCTTCGAATTTTTTGTTCTAGGACATGCCGATTTCCTCACGATGTTTTCCTTCACCGTTTTTGAGAGCAGCGATGATGAAATAAATTACACAAAGTAATGCGCCTGTCTGGGTTCAAACCCGTGGCTTACTGCTCGTAAGTCGGGGGTATTGATTATGGATAACCGTATTTAACAAAAAGATAACCTGACTTCACACCTATAATCCCGAAGAGGCAGAAAGGTGGAAAGTTCACCCTTATTCACCATTTTTGGCTACTAAATGAAAAAAAAACAGGCAATCCCTTCCTAGAATTAAAAAACAACACAGTCAACCGCTCATCAGCAATTTTGTCGGCGATTTTTAATAAAGTACCGGTTAATTAAGAATTTAATTAAAAGAATACACTCTTTAAACAGTTTACTGACTGGCAGTTAAACAGACCAAGTTAAATGAGCAATCCTTTGATCGTATAATCCGAAATCTTCAGTTATTGACCTAACAGCGGATGCCTTCGAGCCATTTGAACGTCTTTCACTATGTTCTTAGTTCTGACTAGCTGTGCCCGCGACTTCGTCCGCGTGGAATGAGTTTTTTTCTAAAATAGAAGTAGCCTAAGTTACTCCTTATTACATCAGCTATCTGCAAGTGAAAGTCCCGTCAAAATCGGTGCAGCCGTTCCAGAGATTAGCCGGAACAAACAGATAGACAGACAAAAATTGTAAAAAAAAGAATGTTATATGTACCGTATATAAATTTATATGCATGTAGTAAAAAGTTAAAGTGGTTATTTTAATATTAGAAACAGACACTTCAATTTTATATATTTGTATAGATGGAGTACGAATTACGGACAGTTATAAACAGAACCTGTTCAACAATAACATTGATTTTTTGAGTAAAAATAATAAAATAAAAATTGTATAGATGTATAAAGGGTGTAAAACACCTCTTAACGAAGCCGAAAGGCACTGGTTCTCCCTGTCATTGCGATCATTTTTTTGTTCTACACCATACCTGGGAACCTTCTAGTTACGGAGATATTAGGGGTCAAAGTTCCAACTTTTTGACAGGTATTTTTTTAAGATTTTTACTTTAAACACTTCCACGACCCCCGTACTATTCAATCCGTCCCTCAGCACAATGTTTTGAGTGCGTTACATTGAGCTCTAACACAAAACATGATTTTACACCCCCCAAAAAAAAGTCGTTTCCCAGCAATAATTTTTGCGTAAAGTTACTTAGTTTCATGTACAGAATGCTTGGTTGACGGCTTCGTGATGAGGTGATTTACACGGTGTATAGATTAAAGAAAAGTACATCTAGCTAATGTTTCTGAGAATTAGTAAATCTCCAACTCGATAGTAAGTTTATATTCTTTCATCTATGCTTTACATTTTAACACCTAGCCTAGCTTTTTGCTCATCATTTTCGGGGGCTGGTTTCCAATCTAACCAGACGCTGGTGAAAAAACATTGATTCTGTACTAGGTTAAAAATAATAATCACCTTTGAACGCTGTAGTCCTAATAGTGTTTGCATAAAATTGGGTAGATAGATATGAACGAACTTAATTCAATAGGGGATAATCCTATTTTTTTTTTCTTTGTCCGTCGGGTAGTTTATTGAAAAGTATTGGACACGTATTTTTTCTTTTTTCACGTGGTCATAAAATTACGGAGATATATTGAGTTGAAATGGCGCATGACGTAGTAAGCCCCCACTCTCCAACTTTAATGAGTTCTAACTAAGTGATATTTTGATAAAACAAAGAATACGTGTCTAATATTTTTGTATTACCTATCTGACGGACAAAATAGAGTGTCGTTTTCTTTACCCAGTCCGATCCCCTATTGTAAGACAAGTTAATTAAAGAACCCTAAAAAGTGTCTGTTTCAATCGTTATCTTTAAGAGCGTTTACCTTACGGCATTTCGTACAAACTTTCAAGTCCTTATTCTCCGAAATGACTGAACCAATTTCAACGAAACTTAACACGCATAAACAAACAGTATATAATAGATCTAGAAAGATAGTAAAACATTATCGCAGTGTCTTTAAAAAAAACAAAGATAATTGGAAATTTCTGTTTCTGTAGATAATTTATAATCGGTCTAAATTAGCTGTAACACTATTTTTAGTTCCCTTCAAAATGGTTGAGTTGAATGATGGCTGATACATGCGTCATGTTCGTGAACGGGCGCTGTCAGTTGTTACTGGTGATCTCTTAGCTGCCACGGTTTATTTTAATTACTTTATTTTTTAATTACTGATTTAATCTTTTACTCTGGACGCTCTTAACTTGCCCGTATTTCTACATTGTTCTCACATATTTTTAATTCTTAACATGAATGATGTAACCAAGATTTTGTAACATATTTTGATTTAAAAGAGTGTCCATGGAGTTTCTTGTCCATTCTTCTCCATAGAGTTACTACAGTACTTTCACAAGTTATTATGCCTTGTGACTGGGACTGTAGCTTCGCGTTTTATTTTGTTTTTTTGACTTTCAAAAGTGACTGTATTGGTCTAATTGAAATAAATGCTTTGATTTTGACTTTGACAAGGACTTTTTCGAAAATGTTTTTAGTAACTTGTAGACCTATGTATCCTGCTTATGCGTATAAAGTTCCATTAAAATCGGTTCAGTCATTTCGGAAAATAAGGACTTCAAAGTTTGTAAGAAAAGTTGAAAGGTGTAAATACTCTTAAGGTAATTGGGCACTGCATTTCTCTATATGATATATCAAAGTTAGTCCTGCAGTTAAAGTAAACCATAAGGTCACATGTGCAACCAGTTAGACTGGAAACCGAGCCGACCCCCTCATTGATGGGAAATGCTAGGCATATTATGATTCTACAGTAACGTTTGTATTATTCATGATTATGTATGAACTTCTACACACTGCAGGCTTCTTGGCAATGAATCCAAAGTAAGTAATATGCTCAAGCTAACTTATGTTTACAACTTATAAGTGGCAAGCACAGTGGAAGAACGTGAGGTATTAAGTTTGATTCTCAGTTCGAGCAAGTGTTGTCCGAATTAGGTTACATGTCATTACTTGCTAGCACCAAAGGCGACCGTGGGAGCTTACGCTTGATTTTGAAAATCAAGCTAAAGTCTTGCAAAAATAAAGATATTTTTAAGGAAAATACTAGTGTTAGCTAAATGTGTCAAGTAAAATGGAAATAATTATGTCGGCATTTGGCCTTTCCACGTAAAAATACCTAAGGAAGGCCTTTGTTATCATAAAAAATCTAATTATTACATTGGATACACAGTAAATATTTATTAATTTTGCCGATCGTCTTTTTTAATTTGTTATGGATGTATCAGATATTGATTAATATAGGCGTTGTTTCTTTATTAATTAATTAAGTTTACCATAGCTTTCTAATTTCCTGACACAGAGTTATTTTGTTTAGTATTTTATGCGTGATATGCGTTTACCTTTTTTTACTTAGTTTATAGGCAAAAATAGTCCTTAGTCTAGATCACAATGATTTATACGTTAATTTGTTCCTAATTTAATACTATCTTGTGACTTATAATTTAATTCAGGGTTTATTGTTTAAAAATAGTAATCAATATTCTAGCCTGGATTACTTTTAGCTTTTTTCATGACAACGTCTTGACGATGTATAAAATAAAATCCCATTTTTACATCAAAATGTGTGTGTTTTTTTTCGTTACATTGTGACCTTATTCTTGACGTACATTTAATTGATTGAAACCAAAATAACGTTATGTAGTGACGGCATCTTTTGTATTTCATGAAGTCAAAATGCGTGTAATTTTTTTTTTGTTATAACTTATTCTTGCTCTAGACTTTACTGAGTATTGAGTAGTTTTAATTTCATAATAAAATCATTAATCGCTTTTATTTTATATGAGCTATCGGGCTATGTAGATCGCGTCACATAGGTCAGTAAGCATCCCTGCACCGCGTTAACCATAGACAGTTACCTATAAATAACTTGCCACTTGATCGTTCGATTATTGCTACCAGTATTTTAAAGATTTAAGGAAAATATAATGATTAAATTGTACGTTTTATGTTAGGTTAATTAAACGTGTAATTCTTTTTTTTTGTTTAAGTTCCAGGATTTTCTTGCTGTTTTGTTTCTCAATATTTTAATAATTTCCTCTACTGTAACAATATTTCAAATAAGATCGAGTTTTTTTTTTATGGTTAGAAAAATATCAACGTATTTTCCGGGCATTTTCGTGAGGTAAAGACACCGATTAATAAAAATTACTCACGAAATTCCTTCAAAATACCAACTAAAACAAAATCACTACCAAACTGAACCTAAATATGTCCTACGAAACTTTTAACAGTCACAAAAAAAAAACTTACCTCCAAGTTTATGTTGTCCGAAAGTGTTCGAGTAGTGCACTGTAACACTGGTGAGGGAGAAGTGCGCGTGTTGCGCGCTGGGAAGGTTGTACACAAGTGGCCACGGAACCTCGCACCTCCCGGTTATATACCCCAGACCAACTAGGGGTTAGGCCAAAAGCGTAGCGGTTGGTGCTACTCTGCTACGCCGCGCCCAGCGTAGGCGTGCGTAGGCCCCAGCCTACGGTATGCTACCATGAAAATTATTGTACGGAAAACCATAAGAATTGATTCGTAATTAAATGCACTGTTTAAATAAATTTATTTAATTTTAAATCTACGTTAAATGTCAACAGGTAGGTTGAGTAAAAATAATTTTATTTGTTTTTCTTCGATTTGCCAGTTTTCATCGCAAAATTCGTCGACGATTCTTTGTTTAACTTACCGAAAGGATCTTTTGAAGAAGTTTTGGCACCAAAATAAATCCGCTTATTGTTAATTTTAAAGTTCGTAAGAAACTTTGTATTTATATGATTAGCGACAAAATTAGATTGGAGTGCATTGTTTATACGATCATGTAACTTGGGCCATTAAATTCGGCGAAACAATGAAATTAAATGGATCCAAATAAAACTTTATTCAAAGATCACATTCTGAGAATCTCTTTAAGTGAAAGAAGGTAGACGTGTTATTAAAATTCTTGCTTTTTAATTTGTTCTGCTGTTTATTTAATTTTAAGGATGATATGGGTAAAAAGGAGTCGTCTGTTGAGATGACGATTAATAGAGAAATATGAGAGAAGACATGCTGCGCCGACCCCAAATAAATTGGGATAAGGAGAATGAAGATGATAATGTGTATCATAGTTTATAATGATCACATTTGTTAGAATATGCTTACTGACTTTTTTCGAAGCTTAGTATTGAATTAAGATACCAAATTATTAAATAATACAAGATAATAATTATAATGGTTAGAGTTCGATTAGTAATTTCTGTTTTCGAGGAGCTCGTGGCTAAATAATAACAGCCGCACGGGTCGATCTTTAAGGTTAAGCCGTGCTTGCCGAGGTTGGTCCGTGGATGGGTGACCATAATTACATATCAAGGTTCCTCCGTGCTGCCGAGCCGTTGGTCCCGGCTGTCATTTGTAGATCTTTGACAGTCGTTACGAGTAGTAGTCAGAAGCCAAAAGTCTGACATCCAGTCTTACTAAAGGGTATCGTATTACCTAGTTACTGCCATGGGTTGTGGAGGTCAGATAGGCAGTCGCTTCAAGTAAAATACTGGTACTCAGCTGCATCCGGTTACACTGGAAGCCGACCCCAAGATAGTTTGGGAAAGGGCTAGGCAGATGATGATAGTAATTTCTGTTTTCAGGATTTTAGATAAGACTTAGTACATAATAATATCTCTATCTCAGAATGATGATTATTTTAAAATAGGTTATAATGCTTTTGACTTGAACGATATTTATTCTGATTATACTCCTAATGCATACTGTTACTTAAAATTAAGAATTTTAGGTCGTATAATCATTTTGGTCATAAAGACTTTTGGCGAGCTAAGAACATTTGGCATCCGCCGTATTTTTAACACTCTGTTGATTTTTCTCGAGCTTTTTTATCACTTTAGGGTAGTCCAGCGAACATTATCATCTTATACATTTAGATTTTTTTATTTTATCTTTACAGAATATCGTATATTAATTTTTAAAAAGTACTTACAAATTAGAAATGTAGTGTTTCCTTATATATCCATATATTTAGTTTTAAAATAGTATACGTGTCACCTTGAGGACCTCTTTTTTTCGTTTTTCTAATCGTTTCTAATAACAATTCATTTAAATTGCATTTATCCATTAAAACCGTAAAAATATCTGCTTTTTCGGTAGTTAGCCTATCCTAAACGGGTTACAATGGTAACTCGATAATACCCTGTATTTTCTTCCATTCGGAAAAGTCACAGATAAAAAAAACTATCGCCTTTTATCTGTAGACATCTATTTAGGTGCGATGGGACTATTCTAAACTTTGCTTTGGTAGTCTGTCTTGCTTCTACCTTGCTGGTTGGTTGATAAACACTGTAAAAAGACCCCTAACGAAGCCGTAATGCACTTGTTCTCCCCGTCATTGAGATCAGTTATTTGTCTTGGACCATACCTTGGAACCTTCTAGTAATGATATTGGAGGTCAAAGTTCCAACTTTATCACAAGTTTATTTTTAAATACAATTTTTTAAGGTTATAACATTACCTTAAATACCTCCATGACCCGTTTACTAGTGCAACCAATGTTCTAATCTAATCTTCGCAATGTTTAGAGTGTGTTACATAGAGTTTTGCAGTAAAACGCGAAATTTACCCCAAAAAAAGTAGTTTCCCAGCAATAATTTTTACGTAAGATTAGTTTGGTGTACAGAATTCTTGGTTGAGTTCTTGGCTTCGTGAAGAGTTCGTTTACATATTGTATTGTACTACTTCTTCTTTCTGTCTTGATGGTACTTCATTTGGCTGACTCATGATTGCAAGCGCCACCGCTGAGTATGAGGTCTTGGGTTGGATTCCCAAGCTGTGCTCAAAGTCATCATCTGCCTAGCCTTTTCCCAAACTATCTTGGGGTCCGCTTCCAGTCTAACTGAATGTAGCTGAGTACCAGTATTTTACATGAAGCGACTGCCTATCTGATCTCCACAACCCAGTAACTGGGTAATACGATACCTTTTAGTAAGACTGGATGTCAGACTTTTGGCTTCTGACTACTACTCGTAACGACTGTCAAATATCTACAAATGACAGCCGAGACCAATAGCTTAACGTGCTTTCCGAGGCACGGGGGAAACTATGGTCATCCATCCACGGACCAACCTCGGCAAGCACGGCTTAACCTGAAAGATCGACCCGTGCGGCTGTCATTATTTAGCCACTAGCTCCTCTTGTGCACAAAGTATTACTGGGTTCTGCCATTAGGAACGCGGGGTTGCGGTATAATGCTCAAGTGCTTGAAAACCAAGTTAGGTCGTTGATGTTGCGTTCTCTCTCTGGTCACGTCAGATCGCCTTCCTTTTGGTTTATGCGAGTGAGGAGGGAAGGATTAGACCTGGGTTTTTACATACACTAGGGCGCTATAAAATGTTTCTGGCGTCAGTCGCAAGTCTAGATTTAAAAGCATCTTAAGTTGCAAAATCGGCGCTGTTCTTTCGAGCATCGAGAGTGTAGCTGCTAGCTAGCCATCTAGCTGCCTCCTGGAGGGTTCTAAATACCCATTTAAGACCCTCTAGAAGTAGGACATTTTGATCACGAAAAAAGCTGTTCTCTTAAAAGAAAACATTTAGTGCATATTCCAATGAGTGTTATAACGTCGAATTCGATTTGTACCTTCTAGAAAAGGTTAAAAAAGTACCTCTTAAAAATATATATTTCAACTAAAATATATAATAAATTAATGGGATAAGAGCAAAAGAATAATGATAATATATAAACAGATAACTAATCCGATTTCTGGTCCTGAACACTTTTGACCTGTCGTAACTGTCTTCCTTTAACAAAGTCATAGTCAATCGCGGGCTGATTCCATGATGACACTTAGAGAAAATTTCAAGCATAATTCTGGATATCCGCAGTAGTAGCCGGAGGCTGGATATTTGCCCGGTTGAAAATAAAGGCCCCTTTTATACAGTATGTTAGGTTAAACGAGGGACATATTGAGGGAGGGTATTCAGTATTCGATTCTCGTCCCAAATATGTAAAAAACCTATAACGTATATAGAAGAATTTTTAATGTTTTGTTTAGTGCCTAGATATTTTGGACTGTCCTAAGCCAGGTAAGTTTAAAGTATGAAGGGAAAATGGATTATACCTAAGAGTCATTGACCCGCTCACATGTTCTGCGATAGTATTAAGTCGCTAGCGCAAGGGTGTATACACGTTGCGTGAAATTTGCGAAAATTTTGGTATGGTTCTGTCTGTTATTTATCAGTGTTTTTTTTTTGTTTATACACGGTGTAAATCACCTCATCACAAAGCCGTCAACCAAGCATTTTGTACATGAAACTAAATAACTTTACACAAAAAATATTGCTGGGAAACGAATTTTTTTGGGGGGTGTAAAATCATGTTTTGTGGTAGAGATCTCAATGTAACGCACTCAAAACATTGTGCTGATGGACGGATTGAATAGTACGTGGGTCGTGGAGGCGTTTTAAGTAAAAATCTAACATTAAAAACTTGTTTTAAAAAAAATACTTGTCAAAATGTTGGAACTTTGACCCCTAATATCTCCGTAACTAGAAGGTTCCCAGGTATGGTGTAGAACAAAAAAATGATCGCAATGACAGGGAGAACCAGTGCCTTTCGGCTTCGTTAAGAGGGGTTTTACACCCTTATTTTTATTAGTATTATGTTAGCATGTACTATTATGGGTTTGAATATGTCCCTCGTTTAAACTAACATACTGTATAGGAGTTAAACATAACTAGCGATACGCAGCTACATCTATGCCTAACCCTTCGATGATTACAAGAATGATGTAATGGATTCATCATCATCATCAGCATATAATGTTCCCACTGCTGGGACACAGGCCTCCTCTCTATGAGACGGAGTGGGCTGTAATCCACCACGCGGGCCCAGTGCGGGTTGGTAGATGTCACATGTCTTCGGATTTTTAGTTCTAGGACATGCCGGTTTCCTCACGATGTTTTCTTCACCGTTTTTTTGAGAGCAGCGGTGATGAAATAATTTACAAGTAATGGGTTATTTATTTAAAAAACTAGAATTCTCACACCCGTATCTATAAAACAAATCAAAGTCATTACTTGGCTAAAAGTAATTATTTTTAAAGTTTTAATTTTTTCCTTAGTTTAGTAATTGCTTGAAATTAGAACTGTCAAAAATTAGAATTAAAGCTTTGGTTTCTCTAACGGTTTTACTTCGTTTAAATTCCTGTTTAATGCATAAATAATTACTTAAAGTCAAGTAATTACTGTAACTTGACTATACGGGTGTTAGAGATCATTTCAAGAATTACAGATATTCGCAGAAGTATTTTCCGGAGGCTAGATTTTTGCCCGGTTGTTGGCAAACGACTCCCTATCACATGAGAAAACCGGTGATACGCAGCTACAATAGCGGATAATCCAATTTTTTTTTTCTTTGTCTGTCGGTTAGTTTATTGAAAAGTATTGGACACGTATTTTTTCTTTTTTCACATGGTCATAAAATAACGGAGATATATTGAGTTGAAATGGCGCATGATGTCACATGTAGGTAAGTTTTATACCTACTTGTGACGTAGTAAGCCCCCACTCTCCAACTTTAATGAGTTCTAACTAAGTATATTTTTGATATTTTGATAAAACAAAAAATACGAGTTTAATATTTTTGTATTACCTGTCTGACGGACAAAATAGAATGTCCTTTTCTTTACCCAGTCCGCATCCCCTATTCTGCTGAACCCTTCGGTAATTACAGGAATGATGTTAAGTCATTAATAAAAAACCAAGAATTTTTAAAGGCTTCCTGTTTTTCTTGCCAACAAAAACGACCACTTTTCGGCTGAAACAAGTATCCAAAAAAAAAAGAGCATTGCTAGAGATGTGAAAAGAGGGAACTAAAAAATTGGTTCCTGTTTGAACACGTAAGTCTAAACTAACGATGGTTAGCTCAACATCGCTGGGAGCAGGTGTCGCCCGGTCGACAGTGGGGTAACCGCCTTACTAGGAACTGACAGATTTAGCTTTAGGCCTCTACACATGTACGACTAAAACCTAATTAGGTGATGGATAATTTGTGGGCTGAAAAAGGATGAACACATGGATAAGGTTTATCTGTCAGTTCTTCCAAATCTTCATTCGTCAGCCATTTTCCCATTTATTTTGATTCTTCCATACTTTTTAATTTATAGCACGCCCTTTCTAGCCATATTCATCTTTCACACAGTCCAGTTATAATTTTTTGGCCTTTGCTCACTCTTTAAGCCATTCCCATTCACACTCAAAACTTTCTTCACGATATTTTCCTCAAATTATATCAATAGTTCTGATTCCCTATTTTTGTGGTTTTTACTAATCCAAACAATCAGTAGGAAGCTAATCTAGCCCTGCGAACACTTAAAACGTGAGTAATTACTAAAAAAACTCAAACAAATTAATAAAATCACAGTTTTCGTAAGCGCTACGCTATCGTAGCACTGGCTACGGCGTAGCATTTACTACAGCTACGAAGGTACGACGCAGAGCGTAGCAATTTTCAAGGGCTCAGATTCACTTTGATCAATCACCTTATTGGATTTGTCCTAAAGTTCAAAATATATTTTAAACAATCAAACAACTTTTGCCAACCCCAAGTAAGATAGGACTAGGGCTGGAAGATGATGATGAAATAACTTTTTAGACAATTTCGTAACAATCTAGGATAAAAACCCATAACCTTCGTTCGACTTCACAATGGTTGGTTAGAATCGCGTGGATGCGAGCTCATTACATAAGTGCAAATAAGTGATCAGTGACGCATAGTAACTATCCACTGTATCCACAGAGTAGTTAGAAAATGGTTTAAGAACGTCCTACAAAAAAAAGATATGTGCCTTCCGCAAGTTCGTGTATGATGGAAAGAACAGAAAAAGATCTAGAAATGATCATTTGTTCGAGTCTACAAGATTACATTTTCTTTCGTCTCGGCTGTTTTAAAATAGGTAATCCCTGTCCATCGCAAAATGCGTTTCAATGTCAAATTCCCAATATTTATTAACACCTTGTGGTATTTACCCCGAGTGCGCAACGCCATCGACCGCGTGTCAATATTTCTTTCATTCACCTCGTAAATTGAATCAGCGGGATCCACTGACGAATACGGCTGAGCACTCCATTTGCTTATCACTCCGTGATTAAAAACCATATACCGGATGAAGAGGTTCTCTTAATCACTATTGAAATGTCTCTGCTACCCGTATTACATAGGTATAGTTAACAAAATGATCTAATCACAGTCCTCGGTTAGTGATCTAATAGATTCTAGGGTGTAATAAAATTAACATACTTAGACATTATATTTTTTATGCCCTAGAATTAAATCCACGAGAAAAATATGTAGGTACGATTCGAAAGTTTTCTTACTATTTTTTGTAGCACTTGTTTTTCATTTCACTTATTTCTTAGAAAAATATTCAAAGTTTTTCAAAGTCTGCCAGTTAAGTACTTAAGAATAAAATGATATCGTTAAGGGCAGCTTACTGATAACAGCTGGTTGATGTGTGATTGTGATGTTGATTTAAATTAAATTATAATATACTGAATTTTTCCACAGAATCCCGTTAAGACTCAAATACTTTCGTCGTCAAGATATCTTCCTTAGATTGACTGCCAAAAATAGAAAAAAAAACCAAGATAAGAAATATTCGTTCCAAATTCAAATATGTCATGTCAACACAATAAGACAAGTCATCAAAATCATCCTAGCCTTTTCTCAGCTATTTTGGAGTTGGCTGCCAGTCTAACAGAATGCAGCTGAATTATTTAACTGACTGCCTATCTGACCTCCACAACCCAGTTAGTACTGAGTAAAATGATACCCCTTGGTAAGACTGGATGTCAGACTTTCAGCTTCTGACTACTGGTAACGACTGTCAGAAATATACAAATGACAGCCGGGACCAGAGGCTTTTAACGTGCTTTCCGGGGCACGGAGGAAACTCGAAAAACTCGGTATGTAATGATGGTCACCCATCCACGAACCAACCTCGACAAGAACGGCTGAACCTTGAAGATCAACCCAACCAACTTACGAAATATTTATTCCAAATACCTAACCCTACAGAAATGTCATGTCAAAACAATAAGACAAGTGTCCGCGGGAAAAAATCGTACCAACAATCGTTAGTGTATAAACAGCCTAACATATTCCGTCCCATGTCCCACTGTTGGTAGACTTATCTCTGATTTCTCTCGGGTGGCCAGGGAACGTCTGTGCCATATCACCCGCCCCACTACTTGCACCATTATGTCTTATTCCCAATAAGGGAATTCTCACTTTGCGTTCTGCGTGGTTAATATTTAATTTGCTTGCAGGAAATAATACTGTCAGTTAAACGTGTTGCTGTTATTTTTATTATTTTCTAGCATTTTCCCGCGGTAACGCTAGTGTTTAGAATTTGAAATTATTACACAGGAACTTAGTACTTCTACTAGGATAATTTTTGTATCTATTAAATGTCTTAATTTAATCCAGTACGCGTAGCATGACCGCGGTAGAAACGGGCTATGTCGATGGAAGAATCTGAAAACTGACACATTGTCATTGTCTATCTGTCATTATGTTGATTCTTCTGTAGACAAAACTCGTTTCTACAGTGGTCATGCTACGTATGCAGATCGTGGTCAATCTGTGCACCAAATATCCAGATAAGTTTAATCATTAAAACGTGAAAAGTTAACAGACAAACCAACAGATAGACGGGCGGGCATAGTTACTTTCTTATCCTCACAAGTCAATAAAATTGAATCTGTAATTTTAAAATAAAAGGTTTTTACTGAATGCTATCTGTCTGTTTGTTCTGGCTAATCTCTAAAACGGCTAGAGTGATTTTGATAGGACTTGTACTGAGAGATAGCTAATGTTATAAGGAGTAAATTAGGCTTCTTTTATTTTAGAAAAAGGTAGGGGTTTCGTGCAAAATAAAACCCATGATTTTTTTAACAAAATTCAACGAAATTTTGGAAAATTTATTATTTTTAAGAAAATTTCTCGCGGACGAAGTTGGCGGGCAACAGCTAGTTTACAATTTTATTAGAAACACATGTATTCATGTGGTAGAGTAATTGGAATGAAGTTCCTTATCGCGCGTTGCGAAAGGGGGCTAGACGGAAAAAATTAAGACCAAAAGTTGTAACGACACTTTTTGCTATAGCTGTAAGCCGTTCGGCGTGCGCGTGTTTCTCTGTCTGTCTCTCTCTCTCTCTCTCTCTCTCTCTCTGTCATAGAAAGCAAGCCAGCTATTTTCGTTTCGTCTTGAGCCTACTGATTAAGTTTATATTACATTATATTTGTTAGTAATAAAAAAAAAATATAACACTTAAAAAAAAAATACAATTCCTTCACTAATTAATCTAAAAGAACGTCGTTCCATCCGGGTGTCCCTTGACACCTCTCAAGTTTTTAATTTATTATTGATTATAGTACTGTCGTTTAAAAATATCAGTGAACGGAAATGAAGAGCTGCGGCTTTATTTAAAAGTGTGGTTATTATTCCTGCAATAGTATATTGAATACAATTTATTTCTTCAGTGGGTGTATGAGAATTCTTAATTTAACTAAGATTGCGTCTTTTTCTAACATTCTGTACAGTCAAAAGTATATAATATTATGTCTTGCATCAAGTAACTTTTTTGTTGATTTAGGTTTTAACTTTATAATTATCTCCTATTTAGATACCTAAAAGGTAGGTCTAAAAATATTTTTCGTATCATTTGAAATACCTTCACCACCTACTTTAAATATTGCTGTTGGTGACCTTTTATAATGTGCTTTGAATAAATAATATGAAAACCACCAGAATTTGAACTTAAGTATTGTCATTAATCACTTCAGTTGATAATACCCGTTTAATGAACAACAGTTTTGTATGGAACACAGGCCGATATTGTCCATAATGTGCTAGCTTATTTGTAAAATTATATTTTACACAAATAATTATTGATGGCACGGTTGGCGCAGTGGCTGAGTGATTGGCTGCTGCGCTGTGTGTCGCGGGTTCGATCGCAGCACGGAACAAATATTTGTAAGGACTACAGATAGTTTTTCCGGGTCTGGCTGTTTGTGTATGTTAGTTTAAATGTTTGTAAACGCACCCACGATAGAAATTACTAGTGTGGGGCAACGTTTTAAATATATATATGGTGTTGTTTTGCATCCTCGTCAAAATTGAAGAGGATGTCACAAAAGACCTATGTAATCAATTAAAATTACGCTACCCAGTTAATTATTAATAAACGCTGATTTTTTTGGTCGTTTATGTTTTTCAGTATTTCAGAATAACCTCCTTAACGTGGTTCAGGAAATATGAAATGATCGAATAAACGTTCGAGATTGTTTGTACGTATGAAAGCGCGGTTATAGAGCGAGATTAAGACGGGCCGCGTTTAAACCACGGGTGGTGGGTAAACACTTACCGATTTTCGTAAATAAGAAAAAAAAAAAAAATTACCTACCCATTTTATTATTGATTCGGGATGAGAATCATTAGCATAGTCACCTCCTAGAATTTGACGAGGATGCAAAACAACACCTTATATATACGACGATTTGCATAATATTTTGACGACAATTTGCATAATATTGGCCTTAGCATCATCAACATCCCTGGCCATTTCAAAACTATGTTGGGGACTGTTTCCAGTCCTAAGTTTTGAAATTAAAGTGCTAGAATCCTTTCAATTAAACATGTATTTCAATAATATAATAATTAACTTCAAAACTCTTACGCACGTAATGACCATTTATTTGCCTTGAAATCATAGCTTTTTTCATGGTCCCAATCACGTGCCCCCATCACACGTTTCTTTTTCATTTGTTTTAGGGTTCCGTAACACGAAAGGAAAAAACGGAACCTTTATAGGATCACTTTGCTGTCCGTCTGTCCGTCCGTCTGTCCGTCTGTCCCTCCGTCTGTCCGTCCGTCCGTCCGTCGGTCTGTCTGTCTGTCAATACTCTTTGTCTCAGGAACGCGTGGAGGTATCAAGCTGGAATTTATATCAAATACTCAAGTCTACTATCCCTTAGAGCTTCAAACTTCTAAGCTTACGCAATCAAAATATACAGCCATTTATTAGCACAGATAAAGGAAACATTGCGAAAACCGTAAATTTTTAGTTAAGTACATCATATAATAAAAATATTTTTAATAATTTTCAAAATCGAAATTCCTGCAGGTTTATACGGAACCCTCGGTGCGCGAGTCCGACTCGCAATTGGTTTTATTTTTTTAATTTTGATCAAGCAAAGTTTTGAAGAATTCGTATTTCAAGATCCGGCCCCTCGTTTATAAGTACCAAACGATTGACTTATATTTTTGTTGCCAGGTACGAAGGCTGAAAGTTTACATAACTGAAGCCGGTCAAAAGCTAAAAATGTTTGCCAAAAATTATAAGAGCTTTTAATCGCCATGATCGAGAGGGGAGGCTGGAAAAAGTTTTTATGTAGCGCTTTCGAAAGCGCTGATTGATTTCCTGCATGTTTATTCTGTTTGCTAGGTTTGTTATTCGATGTTATTTAATAAGTTATGGTGAGTAAACGGTAACATTCACTTTACTTAACTAATTAACCTCACTCGTGACTTGAAAAACAAATCTACTGATGACTACAAATTAGAGACTTCAGTATTTTTTTCGACAAACAGGTGCCGTATTCACAACCACATGCGTGGATTACAAAATGTTTAATCGTAAACAAAACAAAAGGAGAATGCTAAGATTGTTGCTGGTTGTATTCTGGAGTTTCTATCTACCAGAAAATAAGTGCGACTTTGTAAATGTGTTCATTTTCTTTCACAGTATGATCGCACCCTAAGATTTCAGTCATGTCGTCACCTAGGCATTTGCAGAGAGCATAGTTCGCGTATCTCCCAGAATTTCCCCCCAAATGTCTGGTATATGTCGGATAATTGATTACTGGTCCCATACTCACATCCTGACGTTTAATTGTCCTCTTGTCTCCGTTCATGGATAACACATTGCTCACACCATGACAGATTGGTTTTGCCTAACACAACCTTCGCGAGTACATTTTCTAATTTGATGAGTGAGTACACATTTTCGCATGAAATGAAACAATTATAAATTGTTTGTCTCTTTCCGGTGTTTACTTACATTGTGAAGGAGCTATTTATTTCAGGAGCTAATGTTGTGCCAACGTATAAGTAACTGTATCATTTTTATTTGATTGATGAAAATTGAAATTTGTGTAAAGTGCCGTACAGTAGAGGTTCAGTTTCTTGTAAAATTCTGACCATTTGAAGACTAGTCTTTACTTACTCTGCCGTAAGTTGCTGGAAATATCGGATGTGGGTTAGTTGGGATTACGAAATTCAACATATTTGTTATGGATAACATAACAAATATGTTGAATTTTCATCAAATAAAATTGTAAGTTAACTGGACCTTATTGTGCAGATCTTTTGTATTCTTGAAACTATTTCATTTGGATGTATAGTTTAGGAGCTAGCGCAGTTTTATATGAAACTAGCATGTGCTGCTCGCGTTAATTTAGAATTTTACAAAAACCGGCTCGGACTCGTGGCGCCATAAATTATCATAAAACGTTATTGTTGTTTTCTTCGGGAACAGAACTATATTTCGGGATGAAAGGTACCTTATGTCCGTTTTTGTACACCTGTCAACGTATATGCAAAATTTCAGGATGATCGGTTCAGTGGCTTAGGCGTGAAAACGTAACAAACAAACTTGACTTTCGCATTTTTATAAAAATGAATCGCCGAAATGTATAGATGCGCATTACTTTCGAACGACTAGCGACTGCACCAAATTGGATAAATCCTCTTTTTTTGTGTTCGTTATTGTAGGGACAAGGTTCAGGGTTGGGTAGGATAGGTAGGTAGGGTTGGGTATGGTAGGTAGGGTTGGGTATGGTAGGTAGGGTTGGGTATGGTAGGTAGGTAGGGTTGGGTAGGGTCGATAGCTAGGTAGGGTAGGATAGGAGGTAGGTAGGAAAAAGTGCATTGTAGCGCATACTGCTAGTAATCTCTAAATATCTCTTGACAAGACTATTTTGTGGAAATAAGTAGATTTTCAGTTAATGGGCATTGTCCTTATCAATTCCATCTAATGTAGCCCACATTGAAGAAATCACTTTAAGGTTAAATTACAGACGATAAACTAAATGAACTCTTTTTAAAAAATTGATAGGTCAGTGTCACTTTTAAATATTTCAGACAGAGTCTATGGTCAAAATGATCATAACCTATCTGTATCTATGGCTATTGATTCAATGTGTGCCAGAACCTCATCCCACGTATTGACCTTTTCGAGAGCCAACTTTAGAAACACTTTTTATCATCCATTATTCTTTTTTTCTGTTATTGCTCCTTATTTTCATGATGAATGGTGTCATTTTTACCGCCATTTATGGCACTTTAATGAATATGTTTTATACTCTACGTATGGTATTGGTGTGGTCCTACCTATAAATAAATATTTCATTGGAATCACATTAAGTCAGAATGTGCCTATTCCTTTTTCATTCTTTTTGGACAAAGATTTTCTGAACAATTTATTGTAATTATACAACTAATTAAATTGAATGATTTTGAACTTTATCCGACTGGCTTTGACAAGGTTAGGTACCATTCTGATAGAGCGGATCATACCTTGAATCTTTGGTTTTATTATCCATCCCGGTAGGCCACTATAAACTAGTTACGATAGATCCATACTAATATTATAAATGCGAAAGTCACTCGGTTTGTTTGTATGTTTGTTTGTTTGTTACCTTTTCACGACTAAACGGCTGATCGGATCTTAATGAAATTTAGCAAGAATATAGATTTCAACCTGGGGAAGGACATAGGCTATATATCATTACGCTACGACCAATACAAGCGGAGCAGCAATGAGAAATGTTGTGAAAACGGGGAAAATGTGCCGCTGACGAAGTTGCGCGGGACAGCTAGTTAATTATAATCTTACAAACATTTTTTTTTAGTAAGCACTAAGCAGTGATAGCCTAGTGGCGTTACCGTTGGACTACCGGGTTATAGGTCTCATGTTCGAACCCAAGACCTCTAATTTTTCGGATTCATAATGCGTCTTGTATAATTCACTTGCTTCGGTGAAGGAAAACATCGTGAAGAAACCAGCATGCATGAGAGATATTTCTTGACGGCATGAAAAGCCAAGTCAGAGCCATGGCGGCATAAAAACTGACACCAGGATAGGCATTCTAGAGATGCCACAAATAGTTATTTGGCCGAATACCGAATATTCGGCAAGCCTCTTGGCCGAAGCACAGAATATTCGGCAACACTTAGTACTTTCCGAGGGAGTCAAGTTACAACTCATCCGTCACTTACGAGTTTTAACTTGCATCGCTAAAGTAGTACGTAGGCGCAGGTAGTTTTGTTTCATTTGTGATTAGGTCGCGGTCGTGTCACAACACGCTTTATTTGTTGATTGTTGGTGCATCATACTGTACGTACTGTTTATTGCGTTCTTTTATTTCATGATTTGATATTCGGTATTTGGCCGAATAATTTGCAATATTCGGCCGAATACCGAATAGTTGCCGAATATTCGTGGCATCTCTAGCACTAACCACACGATCAAGAAAGAAAGAAGAAGAAGTAGGTGCTCATCATGCCATCATAACAACGACAAAATGGCTTGCTATTTGCACTATAAAACCGCTACGTGGATAATAAAAACATGAACTTTCTTACAATTCGAGATTTCTAGTGAAATGTACATGAACAAACAATAATCGAGTATTATGAGCATCGGAAAGCCAACCATGACATAGATGCTACAATAACTAGAAATGTTATTGAAATTCCAAAGCTTGATACTAGTGCTGTTCACATTTGACAAGTATGCAAGATGCGACTACGGAAGTCTACGTTTAGGCAGATGTGTACCTAATAGTACAGCCCACTTTTGTCAGTTATGTTTTAAGTCCCATGTAATAGGGTACATCCAGAGTTTAAAAGCATTTACACCTCACGGCATTTCATACAAACTTTCAAGTCGTTATTTTCTGAAATGACTGAACAGATTTTAATGAAACTTACTACCTACGAATAAGCAGTATAAATAGGTCTAAAATGTTACTAAAAAACATTTCCAAAAAATAATTTTACAGCTAAATTTGACCGATAATTTATTATCTATAGAAACAGTTTCCAATTATCTTTATTTTTAAAAGACATTTCAAAAATGTTTTTTATTAACTTTTTAGACCTATGTATACTGCTTATGCGTAGGAAGTTTCATTAAAATCTGTTTAGTCATTTCGGAAAATAACGACTTGAAAGTTTGTATGAAATGCTGTAGGGTATAAACGCTCTTAACATTTTCTCAACCTTTGATTCTCAAATTAGAAATCGTCAATTAGTGTAAACCGCTGCCAACTTAAATGCAACCAGCCTAAGTTTGGATTAGACTGCAAATAATTGTCCTTACTAAGGGGTTAAAATAATTCGGTAAAATATTTAAATAAGGTGTTTTGTGCAGCTAAAAAATAAAGCTATTAGATACAAATTAATAGCTTCATATAATGTACATACATGCTTTCATTTATAAACGCTCTGTAATTAAGCTTTATCTTCTTTTGTTTTACCGACACAAAAATGACGCAATAAATAGTTTTAATAATTTTTTAGCAGAAATATTACAAAATTGGAATATAAATAATTAAATTGTTTTTATTTATGAGTACAAGCGTACTGTAACTCATGTGACTGAAAAAAAGAGCACTGGACCATTCAAATTGAAAAATGTACTTTTGTCGCATCACTAACTCCCGCCGCACTGGAAACCAAAAAGACCAACTCAACCAAGGCTTATATTGAAAACTAAACCATATCAGAAGTTCCCAAGATATAATTTTGCCTGTCTCAAGTCAATAAAACTAAATTACATGCACTTTCCATTGAAAGTTTGTCATAGAATATATTGTGAACGCGAGTTTGCATTGTGTAGCAAATAAAAATTGTCTATGCGCTGCAGTCACTCCGCAATATGGGGAAATGAAATGCTGTAATGTCAAGGGTATGCTAAAAACGGTCTGTTATACAAGGTGTTGTTTTGCATCCTCGTCAAAATACAGGAGGTTGTCACAAAAGACATAAATAAGACATAAATTAAAATTACGGTACCAAGTTAATTAATAATAAACGCTTTTTTTTTTAATTTGTCATTATTTCAGAATAACCCCCTTAACGTGGTTTTGGGAATAAGAAATTATCGAACAAACGTTCGAGATTGTTTGTGGAAACGCGGTTATAGGTCGAGAATCAGACGGGCCGAGGTTAAAACACGGTTCCTTAATAAAATAAAAAAAAAATATATAACCCATTTTATTATTGATTCGGGTCCAGAATCATTAGCATAGTTTCTTCCTTGAATTTGACGAGGTTGCAAAACAACACCTTGTATACCAGCAGTACCTATAAATATTAACATTGTGATTGTTACTGTCTGCTTGGATCACAAATAACAAAATGCGTTTAGTGGTAAACCTATTCTGTCATAAGTATAAGTTTTAAAACTGGCATGGTCACTAACACTCGGAAACCTCGTAGACTGCCTCGTGGATTTAATTGGTTGGCACTACTGCTGAGCTTGACCTCTTGCTTTCGTTCCCAGGTCAGTCAAAATGTTATTGTATTTTTATACCCGGAATTTCTTTGATTGCAATAGGCTCGCCACCTATTATATTACTTGACAGTCAATACTTAAATATAACTGATTTGTATCTACATCTGGGAGGTTTTTTTCGGGATAACCGGCCTATCCTTTAGGGCTTTGAGTGTACGGCCTCCAGACAGGGACATGGAAATTTAAGTTCTAAGCGACTATGCGCTAAGGCCACCTGTGGGTACGAACTTAGGTCGTCGCTGTGGGAGGACAGCATGGGACAGGCTGGGTCTGAACAATGAAATGGTGGCTATCATTATGTAGGAAGGTACGTGGGTCAGTGTCGGCTTGTTTGCTACCCGAAGACATAAAATAAGCTCCCTATTTCTTAGAACTTTAACACTAAATAAACTTAAAACTTCCAGTTATCAAACCGAATTTATTTATTTATTTTATCGTAATTCAATCGTCCCAAACAATTCAAGATTAGGATGACATTGTGTCATGTGGGAAGATAAAAGGTTAAACAACACGTAAAAGGTTTTCTATCAATCTTAAATACGACACAGACGAAGGTGAATGCAAAATATAGTACATACTTTAATTTGTGCCTGCCTCGCTTTTTCTTAACCAGTATTTTACATAGATTTATTGCCATCAGACCTCCACAGTTCATGACACTAGTTATCGGTTTTCAGGCTTTTTTTTTCGGTAGAGCAGCGGTAGCCCAGTGGCAGCCCCAAATTACGACCAGTAAGCCGTGGGTTCGAAACCAGGCAGGCGCATTACTTTGTGTAATTTATTTCATCACCGCTGCCCTCAAAAACGGTGAAGGAAAACATCGTGAGGAAACCGGCATGTCCTAGAACTAAAAAATCGAAGACATGTGACATCTACCAACCCGCACTGGGCCCGCGTGGTGGATTACAGCCCACTCCCTCTCATAGAGAGGAGGCCTGTGTCCCAGCAGTGGGAACATTATAGGCTGATGATGATAATGATGAGGCTTTTTTAACTAACGGTCAAGATAATCAGGTGGCCTACCATAACGTCTTATAACATTATTGTTTTACTCCGTTTCCAGTGACGGAAAGAGATGGCGCTAGACATCCTGTATAGCTTTTACTCTTTCCCACACTTGAATGTTTTAAAACGTCCTGGTAGGCCAGCAGATCTACAAAAGACAGCTGGTAAATTTCTGTCACAGGACAATTGTCTGAGACACAGAGGGGTCTAGTATTGCTATACTTAATTTATCGAAATTTTGCAGCATAAGAAAGTATTAAAGATTTTTAAATATCAAAAATAAAAGATATCCGAGAAAGAATGATTGCACGCGTAGCATGACCGCCGTAGAAACGGGCATGTCGACGGAAGAATCGACAAGCTGACACATTGTCATTGTCTATCTTGTCATTATGTCGATTCTAGTAGACAAAACTCGTTTCTACAGTGATCATGCTAGGCGTGCAGACAAATAAAACGACTATTGACCTATTGCATTAAAAACACGACCGTTTTTCCCAATATTTGTTCACGAACCCACATCGCTTGTTATTAAATCAGGGTAGGTATTATCTAAGTCCACTGAGGCACTGACCAAGCCTTTAAAATTCTAGAGACTATTGTCATTCAATGAAATAATAACAGAGTATGCCTGAATACAAATGTTTAGATTTACATGTTATTGAGTGACTGTGTACCACGGCCTAAAGAAATAAAATTTACTTACTTACTTACTTACCTGGTTTGCTTGGTAAACAGTGGGTGAGTTGGCTACAATGTTTTTTTTTACGGATGTGAAATCATCAAATGACTCCCCCCGCTCTGGGCAAAGCGAGAGGGAGTGACAGACTTGTACTGACTAAAACCCATCCATGTTCCTTCTGACATCTCCTTGAGGCGCGCGTGGAACACGAACGCGCCGTCGGCACGGCCTGTCGTCATAAGACGGACGGACGGAGGGTGAGCTAGCCCATTACTCACCGTCCACAGGCACGCGTCTACGATGGCCGGAGGCCACTGGTTGCCCCCCGAGTTGGCTACAGTCTACAGTAGGTATCGCCTTATATTGACGAAACCAATAGTCATGACGAACACTAACCAGGGGGAGAATCATTGTTCACCACCCTGTGCACAGAGTGGCCAACCTTTTTTTACCCCGCAGATCTAGACTCCGTTACAGGAGGACAATGACTTATTCATATTGTGAAAGATAAATAAATAAAAAATACATTTTAAATCAATTTCATTGACTGGTTTTAATATGGTATATTTTTTACCTTTCCTCTCAATTCTGATTTATATAAATGCATTTTTATTTGTTTATATATCTTAGCATTATGTATTTATATTTAGGTAATAGAAATAGTATAGGTTAAGTTAGGTAAGGCACAATAACTCATTTTTTCTCTTCCTTCTTTCACACACTATCGTCTACATTTCTTTTTCATTTTTCCTTTCGCAGGTCTGCTGGCAGAAATTTCGTATGAAATAAGCAGTACCTTTGTACTCAAATATTTTATGTCTTTTCCTCTACTGTGTGTACATAAATAGTAAAATAAATAAGTAAATACTAGCTGTCAAAAAAAGTGACCCAACTTTTACCCGAAAACCCCAAAAGTAATTAAACTTTTTATATTTATTGCATTGAACTTGTTATCGACGTCGGTACTTAGTTGATTATAAGGTCCTAATTGGGTAATAAATTTGTCTAGAGTCCTAGACTAAATGAATTATTGTGTTAATGCTGTACTTAAATACTGTATACTTATTATTGTAAGCACACACGCAGCAACACGATTAGGTGTTAAATAAATTAGTCCAAAAACTCTAGAGTATTGGCTGACCAAATACCCCAATACATACTTATTGACAACCATTACTATATGTTTACATAATATGAAACAAAGTCGCTTCCCGCCGTCTGTATGCTTATATCTTTTAAACTACGCACCGGTGATGCAGTTTTCATCAATAAACAGAATGATTCAAGGCGAAGGTCAATATGTATAATTTAACCCTGAAAACCACAGCAAAAACTCTACGAAGTTGCGGGCAGCAGCTAGTATAATTATAAAAGGTTTTATATAGGTATAGCCTAGATAAAAGTCAGCCGCCATAATCAAGTCAAGTGTCTGCGAAAATATGCAAACAAAAGCAAGGCTTACTAAAAAAAGGCGCATCTATCTATTGAGGCTCAATTTACATAATTCTTTGTCTTCTATCCATTTTGAAATGCTTTTGATTTATCTGAGTTTTGGTAAACTCAGATTAACCTAAGAGAACTGTTTTGATTCTATGAAAATGATACACCGTAGAATTTCTCTAAGTATTAATTAAAATACTCTGTCAGTCAAGTATAGTACAAACTATACTTGACTGACAGTAGTGTATGGAAATATTATAAACAGAGTAAATACAGAATCAAAGAGATCGAGAATTAGCTTCAGGCTACCGACTGACCCATAAGCCTCAGAAGCCTGTATCTTTGTAAAAACCCACATGTCATTATATAAATCTGTCAAAAGTCAACGGCGCTCAAAAAAGTTGCACCCTTTATGCACTAAAACCTTTATACTTGTTTATGTGCCTTCTTAATTTATTGACTATTATTATTAGCTTTTAGTGTTTGGAATGAATTGTGACATCTATTTACCTTTTTTTTTTTGTTTTTTTTTTTTTTAAATGTCGTTTCGATTACCCTCTACTTACTATTTTATAATATGCCGTCTGGCGGGACATGGTATGGACCAATATTTATTTTTAACATTTGTATATTTTTGATATGAATTTGAAGACACACATTACATCAAATTAATGTCACATGTCAGCTAGCACACACCATTAATAAATTACCTAAATATTAAAATATAAATATTCAAGAATAAATAAAGCCTCCAGACATAAAGGGCGTGTCCGCTTACACGTGCATACAGACGAAAAAAATAAACATAAAGTCAAATAAAAAAAGTAAAATAAAAAAACAACTATGCATGTAGTTATATAGCATATCAGTAAGCTAATTTGGAGAAAGATCAACATAAAGATAGTCGTCGTCGTAGTATACTTAATTTGTCTAGTCAAAAAAGGGGTGCCTATAAGTGAAATCAACTGGGCCCCAATGTGCAACCTAGCATGAAGTTAGCTATCTTATGTGTAGACGGATATACCTATTTCGGATTTCACTAATTAGTCTACCTGCCTGATCGCCTCGCTGGTCTAGTGGCCGCAAGCGAGACTGCTGAGCACGAGGTCCTGAGTTCGATTCCCAGGTTGGGCAAAGTGTTATTGCCATTTTCCATGAGGATTTTTTCAGTAGCAGCCACGGAGTCTGGAGTGGTGCCCGATTGATGGTAATAGATTGACCCCCTCTTATGTGGGCTTTACCCATTGAGGATTACAGGCATGATGCTATGTCATGTTATGTGTTTAATGATACTAGACAACAACTAGTTAATACTGTAGCAACCTACAAAAAACAACTTACTCCAAAAAGTACTACAGCGCCATCTGTGATACGACGGAAGAACTAACATCAATTTCCTGGGATCCCTTCTTTTCGCATAATGTTCTTTGTCCTAATATACTTCGGCATAACGATTTTGGCACAATTTGTTTTGTCATAATTATGTTTCGGCATAATTTTTTTAGGCATACATTTTATGTTCGCATAATCATCTTAAAGACTAATTTGTTTTGGCATAAATTTGATTCGCCTAACGTTAGTAGGCCTAAAAATTAAACTAACTAGGTTAAAAATTAAATATATATAATTTAATATGCAACAAAAGTTAGTGACAGAACCGAATTGCTGCAAAACCGACTCCACGTTATCCACGTAGTCTTGTTTGTCCTACCCCTAGAGTGTAATTTAAAATCGCGTAGGCGCGTGGGGCCGCCGGAGGCCCGCAGCGCCGGAGCCGTGACAGAAACCCTGCCTGCTGCATGTTGCATGCTTGCTTGAATGCTGCATGCTTGCTTGCATCAGCATGCATGCTTGTTTGCTGCATGCTTGCTTGCATGCTGTATGCTTGCTTATAAAAAAGTTATGCTTTAAAACTTTATGCTTAATAAATTTATGCTTTAGAATATTATGCTTAATCATTTATTTATTATGGTTACAGAAATTATGCTTAAAAAAAATATGCGTAAGCTGTTATGCGTATTTATATTATGCGAAAATATAATTATGCCAAACAAAATTATGCTAAGTTATATTAGGTCTTAAAATTTTATGCAAATGGATAGGGAACCCAATTTCCTACATCTCGCAAGCAAAGTATACATCAACTGTCGGGCAGTTGCCAACTAGACATAACACCTGTCTGGTGGCGTACCATGACGTCTTAAAACATTATTGTTCCATTCTCATTCCAGAGTGGAATAGAGAAGGAGCTATACAGGTCGTCTAGCTCCATCTCTTTCCCACTCTGGAATAGGAATGGAACAATAATGTTTTAAGCGTCATAGTACCCCCCTTGGTCGGAGGATCCTCCCTTTTCTAAGGAGTATCGAGGAACATTTACACCCTGTTCCTTATACCCCTAAAATACCTAAAGTGCATTGCTCGATTTTTTGTTTCAGCGCTATCACTCGAATGACAGGAAAATAGATAGGTACCTATCTCTAGAAGTTATAGCCAGCCAGCCATGATGACATATTCCATAGAAATTATTACAAGAAAATAATAAGCCTAATGTGTCACGTAACATTTGAATTAGGCTAAAGCAAACAGTCCAATATTTGTAGAGATTAGAGTATCGCTAATAGAAACAGTTTATTTCGCCGCAGTCAGGTGGGACGTGGGACGACGACGTGGCCGAATCACGTACACAATGGCCCACGATTGAGACGCCTCGTGTCTAGTGGTGAGAGATTTTGTTCAAGAATTTTATTGGTATCCATGTTCGATAGGTAAGTCTCCTATTTAATTATCTTAAAAGAAACGGAAAAAAAAATCAGAGGCAGTCTGAAGGCCGAAGTGCCGACAGAGTGAAAACTCAAAACAATAGAATTTCTGTGTTCTTTTTTTGAATTTTTAAATCTGGACAGTGGACACATGACGCGTCAGGCGCCTGTCGAGGTAATCGGTGTCGCGAAGCAATAGTTTTTTACCATACCTAAATATCGCTCAAAGCGGATAAAGAAGTTTTCACTTCAAAAATACATAGTTGCAAACATAAGCTCACGCTTTTATCCTACGGGTGTAGGCAAATACCACCTACAACTTGATACTTCACGCACCTCACCTTTTACAAATACCAAATACGCAAAAAAAAATGTGACTTTTTAAATTTACTATAATAAATAAGACAAGTTCAAAGCCTCGTTCTTCTCACATAATCAGCTATGTACATATAAATTATCTATACATACAAATAAATAAAATTGAAGTGTCTGTTCATACTTATTTTTTTTTTAAACAAACAGTTTTTTACTGAACTGAAGTCATTATGGGACTTAATTTCGACTATGAGTATTTTGTTTTGTATTTTTGTTCCGGCTAATCTCCGAAAGGGCACGACCGATTTTGTCTGGAGTTTTACTGGCAGATCGCTGATGTTAAAAAGAGTAACTGACTAATTATAGAAAAAGCCTATAAGATTCCGCGAAAAAAATATCCCTTTGAAAATATTTATAATAATAATTTCACACAGACGAAGGTCGCGGGAAACCGCTAGTCAAAGCCCGCCACACTATTCCCAAACCACTGTAACTCCTGTAAACCAGAATTAATAGTGGCGACCAAGAAAAGTGCCGAGACAATGAAGCTCGACGAAGTCCGTATAAATGAAAGTATAGTATAATTTCACTTCCCTCTACACCTCCATAACAACCGCTAGTCAGAAATAATATCGCAGGTGCACGAGACCAGCCTTCGTATTTACAAACTCTTCGATTCGATTCGGAAAATCCTATGTCTATTCTTTTTTGCCATAACGAAAGCGAGCGAGATAGATACACGACTTTCCGAATCGAAATCGAATCTACGCGTTTGTGAATACGAGAAGCGAGTGAGATAGATACACGACTTTCCGAATCGAAATCGAATCTACGCGTTTGTGAATACGGGGGCAGATCCCATTTAGCCATTTAGCCTCCCCTTCATCATACGATCAGAACCAGAACGACTACCTACACCCATGTCAGCATCGATAGAAATAATCCAGACCTAGAGCATTCTTTCTACTGTGACGTCACGATCAGGCAAGTAGGTAGGCACAGTAGATTTACTTTTTGTTATTATATTTTCAAGGCCAGATTATTTAAAATGATGTTTTTTTTTTTTAATGGCTGTTATTCAGCGTGTAGGTAATAGGTATGAGAAAGGTGTGGTCATATTTTAGGATGTGGTGCAGACCCTCATACTGAATACTCTTTTTTATTATTGGATCACTTTTATTATTCTAGGTAACAAAAAAAAATACGAAAGTACCTTACTGTTCTAAAATTACGTGCTAGGTACAGTAGGTACGTTCTAGTCTAGGTTTGCCATCCGTCCGGGTTTCCCCGGATTTGTCCTAGTTTAGAGGGTACCCGGGGAGCGTCCGGGCGGGGCTTCATTTGTAGTCCGGGTTTAAAAGCGCAGAAACAAAGTACAGCAGAAACAGAGTAAAAAGCGCAGAAACAATCTCGTCAGTAATTAAAATAAATTCAATTTCCAAGAATAGATAAGTAGTTCAATTTCATAGAATAAGGTCTGAAAATAAATAAAAAGGTCATTTATGACATTTTCAACCGTTTTTTATTACACTGACTATGTTTAATATAACCTGTTGACATGTCCGGGTTCTGGGCTCTAAGATCCAGGGTTTTCACGCGTCTTGTCCTGGTTGCCAAATTTTATAGATGGCAACCCTGGTCTAAATGGATGCGTGCAAGGTACGCCCATTCTGGTCTGTAGGAAATTTATATATATTTGGCAGGCACGAAATTCCGCAGTGCTTGCAGAATCAATTACCTGTACCTACGTCTACCATGAGTTTTAACAATCTATATTCGCTAGCGTCTTTAGTTAAAGAAATGTATAAAATCTCTAGCGGATAGTTGGGTACAAAAATGCGCAGTATTCGGCAGTATGAGTCACTGTAGTTATCTATCCTACGTCATCGTGTAGTAAACTAAACTACAGCGACTGTAGTTTGGGCTTCATTTGCTTAGAATTTGGTAGCTTAGCACCAACACAGCTCATGATACCATTGAAAAAGCTAACCGTAGTATTTGCGTATTGACGCAACTATTGCAGTTACGTCAAGCGATCTAACTATGACAACTCATGGTAGACGTACTGAAGTGTAATAATACTACTTAAACTAAATCGAAGCAGATGGCTCCTGTAGTTTCTGCCTATTAGTCTAAGTATAAAAACTGCACAAGAATCTTTTGCCCCGTGGCCGCGTGGCTAAAACACGAACTAACAATACCTACACAATTTTTTTCCACAATACATTTGCAAATGTTTAGTTTTAGTTCTCCCCATCATGTTATAGCATGATTATATTTACCTACATTTATTTGGCCAGGAATACAAAAGAGGCAAGCTATAGTAAATCAAGTTTTTTTGTATTTGGCGCCGTTTTAGGCCGTGTAGTAACAATGTAAATGTTACACCAAAGAGTAACATTTACATTGTTACTCTGTGGTGTTTAATTGACGACATCAAAACGCGGAATGAATGTGATTATTTTCAGCGCACAAAGGACATAACACTTGCAGGGACGGGGAACCATTACCATGTTCCATTTGATTCCCGCTGAGCATTTCTTTCTAGTTTTATTTTACTCTATGAAATTACTGTGGACATAACAAAACACTATTGCTTATGATTTACAATGGCGTACATCCGAACAAGTGCGACAACACTACGGACTTATCAGTTTTTGTCTCTGGTAATAACTTATGGTTTAGATACTGAAATCCTATTGGCCACCAAATGGCTAGTTAAAAATGGCGCGCGTTTTGTCACATCCTGTTGTGTTGAGAGAGTGCATGGCCTCGACGTTGATCCCGTTCTAAGATATTTTTCTTCAACGCCGCTGCTGTAATAATATTGACGGTGTTAAATTTCGTGATGGTGTTCTTTAAAAGGCCATGGATTTGATGAAAACGGTAAGGATATCATATTTGCTGTACATTTACATAAACATTTGTTTGGCTTTTGTTTCTTGTTTTGGTGATATTGAAACTGGCCATTACATTAGAAAAAATATCTCTTTCCAGACATTGTATGCACGTGGGAGGTAAGTGCCATTAGTTTTTGATATATAAAAAGTGTCCAGTTTCGGGTTTACGCAATGAGAATCGCCAATAAGTTGATTTGTCAATACTCGGATGGCACCCGGCAACTGAGCGTTGTTACGCCATCTTATAGTCCTCCAAATGTTTCGCATATTTCGCAGCTTTGCGCTAACACAAGAGAAAATTACACGCTGAAAATAATGCTTTAGTCGAAAGGAATTCCAATGGAAGTCAATTCGACAATAATTGGTTCAGTAATTGGTATGTCATTTTCACTTTTGCATCTCATTTCATGACTTGAAGAACCACATGTGCTATGGATTTGTTGTTGTTGTTTAGTCGGTACAGAAGCTATTGCATATTATAATCTTTGCATGATAGATAATCGTGTAGTATTCGATGTACATATTGTATGATTAGATGAGCTTCTGTACATTCAATGACTGTAAAATCCCGAAAATTATAACCTATAAATTTGACAAGCCGTAGTGAAGTCCAACGTTCAAACGGGTTGTCATTTCTGTATATTCCGCAGCGAAACTCAAGGTTACCTTTTCTTTTAAAAAATGTCTGGTAGCCAATCAAGTTGATGCAATTGGTTTGTTCAGAATGTAACTGTTGACTTGGCATTGTAGTATCAGGTAAACTTTCTTGTCCAATAATTTACTTGTTATGAACTACCACTGTCAGTTAGAATTACTTGTATTAATTAGCCAAGTAAAACCAATTAGAGCCAGAAACCTGTATTTGCATTTAGTTATGTCTGTTTCATGTGAAATTTAATATAATAGTTACATAACATATACATTTTTATGTGATTTGTATTGTAGGGGTTGAATATTGTGGTTTTAGATTAGTTTAGAAACTGAATATTATTCTCAATAAAGGTTTGTGTCAAAAGGTTCCCACGCTTCATTACCTATTGTTTATCATGATTGAATTCCATTCGTCATTTCAAATAATGCTATGGAATTTTGTAAGATTAAATTACCAAAACTAACATGAGAGTTAGCAAGTTTGCAGTCTCACACAAAACATAAGTTATTTCTTTTTGTAGAACAAGACAAAATGTTGGCAATTTAGGATATTCATAATTCATGCTATCTTCATTTTGTTTATAGTTTTGTTGAATGCTGTTGTTTTAATACTTAACAACAAAATTCTTAGACCACTTCTACAAAAATTAAGATGACTTTTAACACTTTTGTGGGCACACAATAATTTGTTTGTGTGCCTACAACCTGCCTCCCCAGTCGTCGCTTTATACATATAGCTATAGATGACTTGCATAATAGTAAAAATTTATTAATTGGACTTGGCAGAGAAAGTGTTAAATACTCATTTCAAGTGGTTTCTCATGATTTCGTTGTTAGTATGTAAAAATGTGTTATCATACAAGCAACCGTAGTACATTCAAACTCACATTAGCGAAAATAATTTGATGTTGACTGTGTCCTAGTACAAACGCAAATTTTTGAATTTCAAGTATTCCCAAAGTGTTGCTAATGTGCAGTTGATTGTACAATAGGGGTGCGGAATGGGTAAAGAAAACGACATTCTGTTTTGTCCGTCAGACCGGTAATACAAAAATATTAGACACATATTTTTTGTTTTATCAAAATATAAAAAAATACTTAGTTAAAACTCATTAAAGTTGGAGAGTGGGGGCTTACTACGTCACAAGTAGGTATAAAACTTACCTACATGTGACATCATTCGCCATTTCAACTTAATATATCTCCGTAATTTTATGACCACATGAAAAAAGAAAAAATATGTGTCCAATACTTTTCAATAAACTACCCGACAGACAAAGAAAAAAAAATTGGATCCTATTGATACAATGAAAGCTATAGTAGTGATCAGTTTTAGTTAATGTGTTGCATTTATAAATTTGAAGTTCATATTTAAATCATGCATGTTTCAAGCCATTTTATACACTTATGACAACATTAATTAAGTTCTATGGTTTTACAAATTCAATATGAGCAAGAACAGAAGCAGAACATCTGTTTTAACCATTTGGCGCTACGTTTAATACTTATATTACTGCGCTAGACATTAATGTTATGCTCATACAGTTTGCAACATTGCTGTCACATAATACAAAGCAAGTGTTCTATCACTAAAGACAACTTCAAGCTATTGAAGAATGATGAAAAGACATGGAAAAAGTTATGAAACTTAAGGAAACTAATGATCTTTAATATCAAACTTATGTTGCAATTTCTTGTGTATGTTTGCATGTTCTATTGTTGGTAATGAGAGCAACTCATCTGCAGAATGTATGCTACTGTAGAATGGTTATTAATGAGTTGAATTTAATCATGATTTCTGAAATAATTTAGTAGTTAAGTAAGCATGACAATTAGTTTTGTAGTCTACATAGTCGATCATGGCTTCATCACCTTCATGCATTTTCTTATCATTACTTTATTTTAGCAAAATATTATGCAATTGCGTTCAATGACTTATTCATTACTTTTCATGATAAATTTGTTTATAAACTACACTGTAAAACAAAACAAAAGGCCTAATCGAATTACTTTTCGTAATGCTGTTTGTTCTGATCAATATTAATTTAAAGCCCTAATTAGGTTGCAATGCGTCCACAATTTTAACTACATGGATGATACTGACAAGGCTACTTATGAAACTTTACTCATGTAGTGTGGCAGGGCTGTAAAGTATATGTTCGATTTTACCGCTCATTGTGTGCCAAATCTAGCCAACCCGAACTATAAAACACTTATTTTCTAAATCGCAAGTATGCCCTTTGATTGGCATTTGTTTGTTTGTGGGAGGTTGGGATAGCAAATGGCTATGCACTGACTAGCTCAACTGACCACATTACGCACGCACTAATTCAAAGAGGCGCCGTTTTGCGTGATATGCAGAAGGCTCTCGTTACTAAGGCGCAAGTATCCAATACTATATTTGTACCCACACAAAATGGGAAAAAAAAGTAGTTAGAAACAAGGCTTAAACTAACAAAATGTCTGTGCTTAAACAAAGTGATTTGCACTCTAAACTAAATGCCATGAATCAAATCAAGTTATGAGCTGTCAGCATATAATACATATAAAGTTTGGTATTGTATTTTACAATGGTTTCTACTTTTCCTTATAATAAAGATCTTGACCTGGTGGGTACGTTGTCGTCGCGATGCCATTGTTGGTAATTGAATAATGGATATGAGAACTCAAATGTTGGAAATTGGAACCATTTGTGTTGAAGTGATCAAATAACAATTCTATAAGTAGTTCTGTTAGCACAAGTATTGAGAACAAAATAATAAAAGTGAAGAATGGCAGAAACTTTCCATTGATTGATTGAAAATGGCAATCTATTAGATGTATTTTTTTTTTAGGTTGGTTAAAGTAAATATTGCATTGATAGATTGTCACTTTTCTTAAACCCTCTGCCTACTATGGTTGAATCCCAATGTCCACCACCGATTTGTCCACCAGTGGTGGACAGTGAAACAATATTTAAAAATAGTTCCTATTTCCTCTTATCTACTCATTTCTTACTATATCCGTTCGCGTAATATCACACACCCCCCTTTTCTACCGTCTGGTGGACAAGCCGGTTGATAGACATCAGAAATCTACCCGGCTAGGGATAGACATACACTCTATTGGATTCTCAATGCTCGGATCAACTACGAGAGTTAAAAAGCCTATATGCGAAAAAAATAACGTCGCGTTAAAAAAAGCGCCACCAAACGTACGCCAAATGTAATAATATTAATAGCTATGTAAACGAGAGTATCACTCGCGTATCCATTTTTCTTCGCTTTCGCTACGTCAACGACAGCACTGTCGAGCGCTTAAGAGCGTTTATACCGCTTTTCATACAAACTTTCAAATAGTTTTTTTCCGAAATGACTGAACCGATTTATATGAAACAAGAGATAATTGGAATTTTCTGTTTCTATAGAAAATTTATAATCGGTCTAATTTAACTGTAACACTATTTTTCGAAAATGTTTTTTAGTAACTTTTTAGATCTGTATATCCTGCTTATGTGTACGAAGTTTCATTAAAATCAGTTCAGTCATTTCGGAAATTAACGATTTGAAAGTTTGTATGAAATGTCGTAAAGTGTAAACGCTCTTAACTGCCTGAGTAGGTATCTTACTGTTATTGGCCTGTTTCCAATCTGATCCTGAACATACATCTTTTAGTAATACAAATGTGGTTTCCCACTGCACAACATTTAAAAAAAAATGTGATAACAGCTTAAATACTTGAAGGTAGGTAGGTCTCTATCCATACTATATTTGGATTCAGAATTTTAATAATTATTTCCCATTTACTCAACTATCTACATAACACATGTTGATTTTCGTGTGACCATTTATGTTAAAAATATCCTAGAAAAAATAAAAAAATTGTCATGAAATTGAATTGTTTCTAAAGATATCTAAGATTCTGAATTTAAAGGTTTGTTTTTGGTGTTGCACTACTATTCACCACTATACCTTTTTTCTTAACCTAAAAGTGACATTCTTGATGTTCTAGTATCTTCAAATTCATGTAGTTCTAGAAAATATGGGGTGTTGGTTAGGAACTACAAGTTGAATAATTAGCATTAAATAATCAATATGCACTTATTGTAGAATATTAATGTTTTATGTTATTGTAAAACAACAAAAACTTTAAAATAAATAGACGTGATAAAGCACTATTTTGATATTAATTTTCGGCATTTCGCTGAATATGCTAACAGAGGTGAAGTAATTTCAGATCTCCAGGATCTGGAATGGTTTGGTCACAATGAAATGTGTAAACCCAATTTTATTGTATAGAATAAAATGGTGACATGGCGACGGAATAGAAGTTCTTCAGCACGGCCTACTTAGTATGGAAAGTGACCTACCTTTACTTTTTAATAATTATGTAGTTGTTAGTTTTCGTTTTTATTATATGTAAATGGCATGGGAACAATTAATGTTCTATATTAATTTATATGGCGTGTTTCAGGACTATGAGTTCCTAGACTTATCTGATGTGAAGGAAGCGGAATTGAACAGACTGCAGTGCGCCCTGTACGACCGGATACCTGACATCTCGGCGAACGCACTCGCCGGTGGGTGGAACGAACCTATTATAGGTAAAGACTGCACTTATAATTTTTACGGTTATTTAATTGACTGAAAAAGTAGTATAATTAGCAGATTTAATAACGTGGACTGTGGTGGCTATAGATCCGTCATCGTGTTCATCGAGCACGGCGGGCGCCGGGACCGTGTCGAGCAGCGTGGACAGCCTGTCGGGCGGCGAGTGCGAGATGGCGCCCCACTCGCCGGCGCGCGCCGCCCCTCCGCCGCCCTACGCGCAGCCGCCGCCCGCCTACCCGCCGCCGCACCATCACCAGTGGCCTGTGGCGCCGCCCAATGTGTACGTGAGCCAGGTCACGGCCAACGTCAACGTGCACGGCTACATGGGGCAGTACTACCAGCCGCAGCCGCAGTACGCGCCCGCGCCGGCCGAGCGCGCCGCGCGCACGCAGCGCCGCGAGAGGCGCGGCAAGCGGCCCTCCTCGCCGCCGCAGCCGCCGCCCTACTACGTGCAGTACCCGCAGTACTACCCCGCCGCGCAGGCGCAGGGCGCGCCGCTCTACCACCTGCCCGTGTACCAGCCGCTCGTGTACGGTCCCTACTCCTACCCGCCCTATTACCCCGACTATCCCATGCCTGTAGAGGGCGAACCCGACAAGGGCCCCGATGAATACCCACAAGAGGTCGTCATGGAGCAGGAGGCCGTGGATGCGTACTACGCTAGCGCGCACTACGCCGCGCCGCCATACGGCCCGCCTGTGGAGGGCGGCGTGGAATACATGCCGCCCATGTACATGCCGCCACCGCCTCACGCGCCCCCCGTGCCCATGCAGCCGCAGCCGCCGCCGCCGCACACCACACCGCACCAGTTTAACGTTCACGCCAAGAACTTCGTGCAGGGACTGAGTCAGAACAAAACCTACACGCCACAAGACAAGAGTCTGGAACAAAAACCTGTGCCTCTGCCGCCGACTGCATCAGCGTCGGCTGGATCCGTAGAATCGCTGCCTATGAAGGACCTTAAAATCGGAAAGAGTCCTGGTAGTCCAAAACAATCAGACCGAATGCCTGATACCGCCCCAGCGAAGCTTTCACCAGTCGAAAAAATTGCAATTACACCGAAGACTGAGACCCCTAAGACGTCGTGGACCCCTAACACTACAGAGTCGAAACCCGAGGCGCAGATTACTGCGCAACCTCCGGCAAATAAATCGTTCCCTCCGTCGTCCGCACCCCCTACCAATCAGATTCCCACAAATAAAATTCAGCCAACAATTCCAAAACCGGCAAAAGGACCCGCAGCGCCATTCTCAGGCGGTAAACAGCCGGCTAAGCCTGTCGTCCCGCAAACCGTAGTCCCAGTGCAACAAGCCGCGTCGACACCTAAAGCGCCTTTCGGGAGCAGACAAAAGCGTGACGGACCTACTAACCGCTCACCGTCCAATGAAAACAATGACATCTCTGATAGGAGCGCACCCGTAGTCGAACACGTTAAACGCGAACCTCCGCTGCCGCCGAGCAAGGCACCGATGCCGATCTCCATCACACTGCACGCGGCCGGCCCGCCTCTCATCGTGACGAACAAGGCGCCGTTCGGTCACTCGCGCAAGGGGGCCGCGGCGCCCTCGCCGCCCCCCGTCCCGCAGCCCCCGCCGCCCGCGCCCACCGCGTCCGACTTCCCCCCGCCCCCCACGCCGCGCAACCGTGGTGAGCCCGCGCCGCCGCCCGTACTGCCGCAGCCGCAGCCCGCGCCCGGCAAGTCGTGGGCCAGCCTGTTCTCCAACAAGGCTAGCGGTGTTGCCACGCCCGCTCCCATGCCAGTGCCCGTGCCCGCTCCCGTAACGGCCGCGCCCGAAGAACCGCCCAGCCCGACGATGATGGCGCCTCCCGTGCCTCCTAACGTCCAAAAGCCTGTCGCCAAGGTGCCGCCCTTCGACGCGTCGCCATCACAGGCGACGCCTGTCGACAAGAGTTCCCCAGTGCCGCGCATGACTGCGCCGCCCGTGCTGTCGTATTCTGAGAAGACTTCGGTGAACGCGACAGCCGGCGGTGCGCGCACTGCGCCGGCGCCCGAGCTGCCCGTCAGCAAGGAGCCCAGCCCCGCCGTTCCCGTGCAGCCCTCGCCCTTCAGCGATGATCCCAACTCATACAGGATGGGAGGTGAGTTCATTTCGTGATTTAAGTTTTACAGATATAATAAAAACTTTTTTACGAAAAAAAAAATAACCGACTTCCAAAAAAAAAAAACACTAAAAAGTGGCAAATAATTTTAGTTTCGGAAGTCGGTGGCAAAAAATTAAATGAAACAAACAAGTCACCGACTAGGCTTTTCAGTTGTGGACTTGTGGTATCTCACTTTAATCCTAGTCAAGTATAATTTTTACATTATAACTAGACACCAGCACATCGTCCATACATACGACAAAGGACAAAATGCATAATAAAGAGGATGACTCATAAAGTACCTAAGCAAAGATAATAAAATTCATATGGCTCCACTGGGCAAGCTTTCTTTACCAAATGAATGAAAAATCATCTAAATCGGTCCAGTAATCACGGAGAAATAGGTGTACATACGTGAAAAATTTACAAAAAAAAAAATGTTAATAAAATGAAAACTACATGGCCAAACTATATTAATTTTTTGTGGGACCAAATGGCAACTATTCCGCATCAAACTAAAGAAGAATCACGCAAATCGGATCATAAATCTCAGCGTAATCGGTGTATACACCTGGAGAGGGAATACCGTTACAATTCCAACAAGCCCAAACACAGCTAAGATTCATTGCGTTGTTATGGAGTTCCGAAGCCTGTCTCTTGGATTCATCGTCAGATCTGATGGTAGAATGGTTCTTATTGGACGCAAATGCTTCACATGTTGTAGAAAATACCAAAATCACTGTACGTTTTCCTATAAAATTTGAAGAGTTCCCTCGATTTCGCCAAGATTCCATCATCAGATCCCGACTTGGTGACTATTGGACCATTTGGGAAGTATACCCTTTCCAACAAAAAAAAAATTTTCCAAATCGGTTGGCAAGCGACGGAGTAATGCGCGAACAAACATTAAAAAAAAAAAAAACACAAAAAAATACAAACATCCGAATTGAGAACCTCCTCTTTTTTTAGAAGTCGGTTACATTAAACGGAAAAGTAAATTAACCATATCATAAAATAGAAGGATTATTTGCACACAAAGGTTAATTTGTTTTTAATTGTTAAACAGAATTCCTGTCAAAGTACCAGCTGGACAACCGTCCGGTATCGCTGCTGCCTCGCGGACTCACCAACCGCTCCAACTACTGCTACGTGAACGCGATCCTACAGGCACTGATCGCCTGCCCGCCGTTCTACAACATGCTGAAGGCACTGCCGTATCAGACGCGTCGCGGCAAGTCTAGCACGCCTGTCATTGATTCCTTGTAAGCACAATAATCAAATCATTTATTGATATCGATTTTGGTGCAGGCCTGAGTTTTATATACATACACCGTGTAAATCACCTCATCACGAAGCCGTCAACCAAGCATTCTGTACATGAAACTAAGTAACTTTACGCGAAAATTATTGCTGGGGAACGACCTTTTTTGGGGGGGTGTAAAATCATGTTTTATGGTAGAACTCAATGTAACGCACTCAAGACATTGTGCTGATGGACGGATTGAATAGTACGGGGGTCGTGGAGGTGTTTAAAGTAAAGATCTAACATTAAAAACTTGTAAAAAATACTTGTCAAAAAGTTGGAACTTTGACCCCTAATATCTCCGTAACAAGGTTCCCAGGTCTGCTGTAGAACAAAAAAATGATCGCAATGACAGGGAGAACCAGTGCCTTTCGGCTTCGTTAAGAGGTGTTTTACACCCTTTATGTGCTCGAAAATTTACCCATTGCGCTTACACAATACACTACATTAACCTTTCGGTGCATTAGTTTCTTGTATGAACATAATTTATTAATGAGGTCAGTGTTAATTTATGTGTTCAAGGTAGTCGTTCGTTGCGATCAAGGCGTAGTTTTAATGACGCCGGGCTGGCAAGATGCTCCCTGCACAAGCTTGTTTAAGTCTGATCGTTAATAAAGGTCTGTTATACAGGGTGGAGCTGTGTTACGAGTTCAGCCCGCTAGCGCCAGCGGCGCGGCCGGCGCGCGGGCCGGGCGGCACGGCAGCCGGCCCGCCCGCCGTGCCGGCCGGCCCGCCGCTGGAGGGCGGCGCGGGCCAGCGCGTACTGCGCGCGCTGCGACCCTTCCCCGGCTCGCAGGAGGGCCGCCAGGAGGACGCCGAGGAGTTCCTCGGCTGTCTGCTCAACTCGCTCAATGATGAGATGCTTGAGGTAAGTCAACTAAAACGCAGTTGTGACGAATTTCTTGAGGGTTTGCATATACTGCTTTATTTATGCATTAATGTACAATTTTAGGATTACTTTCTGTGAGTTTATCAAAATGATTATTCCCCATGTCCGCCAGTAGTGGACAGCAAAACATGATTTTTTTATCGTGACGTTTGGGGCCTCAGGCCTCAAATGGCATGATTTCATAAAATATTTATTCTTAAGATCACCAATAAAACTAAGAATAAAACAATCTGGAAAACAAAACAGTACCACACAAAAATTGCTTCACATGAAAAAACTAAAATCACTCTTTCTCCGAATAACACGCCCTTACCAAGACAACCAGCTATCACACAACTTTTCAGCCTTCCTATATTGTACTAATTTCTTGCTTTGTCTATTCGCGTAACATCACACATTCCCCTTGGCATTCTGATCTCAGCCACACATAATGACCCCTTCATAAGCATTTTGAAACAGCAAAAATCTAATTGGTTGTTACTGGGAATAATATTAATACGTTAAGTCACTGTCTGCCGTCAGTGGACAACGGAAATATAAAAAAAAAAGTCTTATTACTGTTCACCAGTGGTGCCCGAGGGGAAAAAATGAAAAGGTGAATTATGTGACAATTTTTTTTAAAAATTGTTTCGTTGTTTGTCAAGCTGGTGGAGGACATTGGGAATCATCGATTTTATCTCACGCTTTGTGATTGATGAAGCAAAAACAAGTGTTATTTGGCACATGCCACACATGCTCACTAAGTTTAAGTATGCCAAAATTATCTTCATCAAAAAAGACATAACATTTTCCAGTATCTCTTATATGGTTCGGATTTCCACCTGTGGTCCAACTTAAAAAAAATCACTGTATAGCATAATCAATGTGAGCTGGTAACTTCGAGAGAAACAGACATGGTGTTACGCAGGATGTTATTTCCAGCAATTCTACTATGATGTCATTATTTTTCGTCTCCAATCGTGATAAAAATCACGGCAAGTGTGGACAAATATTACTGAGGAAACTGTCGACATCGACGCGAGTCCAGGCGTCGCTGTCGACCCGTGCACTCTTCCTCATAACCTTTCGAGGAAAGCAAGTCTGATGTTATGTATGTTATTTGAAGCTGATAAAGCTGGTGGAGCCGGAAGAGGCCCGCGCGGCGGCGGCGCCCACGCCGGCCGAGCTGGCGGCCGAGGACGACGAGTGGAAGGTGATGGGCCCGCGCAACCGCGGCGCCGTGGAGCGGCGCTGGGCCGCGCGCCGCACGCCCGTGGCCGACATCTTCCGCGGCCGCACGCGCCTGCGCCTG
Source organism: Cerastis leucographa (assembly GCA_963082945.1). Lineage (NCBI taxonomy): Eukaryota > Metazoa > Arthropoda > Insecta > Lepidoptera > Noctuidae > Cerastis > Cerastis leucographa. The sequence goes on from OY720359.1 coordinate 6,412,219, forward strand.
CACCGCGCCGCGCACCACGACGTCACCGACGCCGTGCAGCCCTTCTTCACGCTGCAGCTTGATATCGAGGTCAGGCTTCACCATGCGATCACATACACAGAATTCATTACACAAAGCTTACACATATACTTTAATTAACAAGAAATTTGCATGTTCTAGAACAAAAAGGCCCTCGTGTTGGTTTACAGCCCACTCCGTCTTATTTATTTATTAAACAACAACAACATTATGTTACAACTTTGTGTATCTTATAGGCACAAAGTTCGTGTGATATATTTCCCTGCAGTGGGAACATTGTAGTCTGATTATGTTTATGAGACAAGTCAAAAAACAACTTTCAAAAATAATAAGCCCAGTAACTCATAAGAAATTACAATGATGGTACCTTATTTTTCGTCTCAGAGAGTGGTATAATCCCTTCAATGTTGACAGCATTGGCTGAGTAAACTAAAAAAGAAATTCAATGATTAAAAATCCTCATAATTTATCACTAAAATCTCCTTTAAAATAAAATTTCAGCGTGCAAACAGTGTGAAAGACGCGTTGGAGTTGCTAGCCGGTAAGGATACCCTCGAAGGTGTGAGCGACGCGTGGCAACAACTGTCGCTGGAACAGTTGCCCGTGGTGTTGCTGCTGCACCTCAAGTGCTTCCAACTCGACGCCGATGGACACACCGCAAAGATAGTCAAGAATATCGACTTCCCCATTGACTTGAAAATTGATCCAAGTATGTATAAGGTTTTATGTTTTTGCCTGCAATCAATTGTGTGGCTTGTTGTTAGTAGAAGGGTTTAACATTTCAATGATGTACTTATTTTTCGTCTCTGAACGACATTATTTTGTCCTATACTTGTGGTAAACTATAACTGAGTGAACTCAATATAATTAATTGAATAAATATGTGAATTTATCAGATTAACAATGTAATTATTCATATTCCTGTTTCAGAAATAATGTCATCTAAGCTGAAGTACACGTCGAAGCAACGTGTGTACAAGTTGTTTGCTGTGGTGTACCACGAGGGAGTGGAGGCGGTGAAGGGACACTACCTCACCGACACGTTCCACGGACAAGTCGGCTGGATAAGGTGAGTGCTCATACTCGCGTATGAAATTGTGATTTAATTTGATTCCACTATGATGTCATTATTTTTCGTCTCCAATCGTGATCAAAATCACGGCAAGTGTGGACAAACTTTACTGAGGGAACTTTCAACATCGATGCGAGCCCAGAAGACGACGTAAGTCTGTTGACACGCGGCGGTTCTCTGTTCAGGTACGACGACTCCACGGTGACGCAGGTGAGCGACGCGGCCGTGCTGAAGCCCAAGCCGCCGCGCATGCCCTACCTGCTCATGTACCGACGTCACGACACGCTGCCGCCGCACCGCGCGCCCGCCAAGCCCGAGTGAGCCGCGCCGGCGCCGCGCGCGCAGGCCGTGCACGTGCCGCGCCCGTGCGTGGACGTGCAGCTGCACGTGTCGCGCGTGCCGTGCGCGCGCGCCGGGCTGTGCGCGTCCGTGTGCGCGGGCGGCGCGGGCCCGCACCGCCTGCTGCTGCGGCGCGCGCTGCACGTGGCGCTGGAGCCGGCGCCGCACGGGTCCCGTGCCGCCGAGGTGCGCGTGTACTTGTGTCCCGTGCACTTCTCGCGGTGGATGTTATCGACGCTCAAGGGCTCCGACTAGATCTGAGTGTGACTTATTTTTGTCGTTTAAAAGTACAAAATTGAGGTTCCGTTCCACGAACCCGGTCCGTGTGGTGGCGCTGTAATATAGTCGAAACTTTGAACCCGTGGTGAACAATTATAAAATTAATTTAAATAGTACGTAGTAGTTACGAGCATGGTAGGTGTAAATAGTATTTAGTACGTGCGAAGAGAGGAGGCTCGGAGTCGACTACGGTCGAGCGCGGAGGTGTCTTCAGAAGCATGTTTCCGATCGGTCAGACTCACACTACTTTCGCGGCATTAGATGTGCCTCCTCTGTTCTTAGTGTATTTGTAATTTTTCTCCTCGACAATATGGAATTGTGGTGTTTTTAAATTATAAAAAAATGTAAAAAAAAACATTGTAGGATATCTACTACTGAATTCATGATACATATTATTTCTATTCAGGTCGAAAATATTGAATGCTAAAGTGATGAAATCAGCTATTTGATAGTACAAAGCCGTTAAATGATGTGATAATAGCCCCAAGTTTACCAGTATCCCTATTAAAAGAATACATTTGTATTTATAAGCATAGATGCTGGTATTTTGTCTGGCAAGAGTGTACACAAAGGAAAAATATGTAACTTGAATTGAATAATATTAGTTTAGCGTTAAGCGATAAATTAAGGGGTCTTGGATTAACGCTGGCAATGTTAATGGTATCGGTGCTTAGACGGACTGACTACGGCAGTGAATGATATGTGCCCTATGATTCTTGTGATAATGGAGTGCTTGAGGACGATTACAGCAGATTGTTTACTTGTACACACTATTGTATAGATATTGTTATAACAATATAAGTGTTAAATATAAATAAATTATATTATTATCTCGCCGTTGGTATGTTGTGGGGAATGTCTGTTTTTAATATTATTCAAATTCATTGAGGTCTATTTTATTGTTTGAAATATTTCGGAATAAGGATGGCATTCATGACAACCATACAAACGGTTTAACTCTGTTATCCCTGGCGGATTGTCAGAGTGCCAGGCTTATTTGGCAATCAAGCTAGCTGACTGTTGAATATGTTAAAATTTACGTGATAATTGTTTTATCAGTATACATTCAAAATGTGACTCAATTGACTAGAAAGTGCGTGAGATAGCACAAGTGCTATGATTGTTAGTGTCCACTAGTATTTAATATCTGAATTGATTTTGGTATGTTAAGAAAAATGATTGCTTTAGAGTTGAGTAGCTAGTTTGATATTACAATTTTATTAATAGCTACACTATCCATTTATTATTGTAAATTGATAATGAACCATTTTGATCTCACTCATATTGTTGTTGTTTGGGAATTAATACGAGTTCGGATGTAAATTTCCTTAAAAAATATGATGAAGGCAATACATCATGCCTTATTAGGTATTTGAATGCTAATATTACGAAATTGACCAAAAAGTATGGATATTATTTGAAATTGCTGCTATTCTAGCTTTTCTACTTAGTGTTACGAAAATCATAATAAAAAAGCCAACACTATTTAGGCGTTAAAATGATATCTTAAAATGCACTTCAGTTGTGTCCAAATTATAATGAAGGAGTATTTAATCTTATAATTAGTCAATTTAACTAACTATTAATATAATGAAAACGAAATAGGTTTAGTTTTGTATGATAGTTTCTAAAACAGAGTTATATACTAACTTGCTAAGCTTTTATATGTATAACTTGGTTGTTGTTAATTCGTTTATTTTGGATTGTGGGTAGGTATTAGTGTAGTTAGCGGTTATTGAAGGTAGTTAGTTGACGCGAATACTGCTAACGGCGGTATTACGTTGAGCGGTGACCTATGTGCGGAGGACAGTCGTGAGAATGTTCTCGATGCAGCAGCACTAACGCACCATAACCAGTGAATATTTTAGACATTTCATCTGCTTCAATTGTTCCTTTTTAAAATGCACCAGTTCCTATCACTTTTTTACTAAACAATATTAGGAACAATTATGCTTCATAAACATTTAACTGTTCCTGAATAATCTCTTGTAGCTAATTTTAACTAGTCAAAATATCCTTTTGTCTTTATGATTGGTTGTGCCCTCAAAAAACTTGATATTTTGCAAAAAGAAATATCAATAAATCTTTTAAATGGTAAGAGATAGCAGTTAGCTTATTAAATGTTTTGACGATAAAATAAATATGCTTCAAATGACCATCACGCGACTAGTTTTGTGTAATGGCACAGTTAGTGTATGTACCTAACTATTATCTTCAACCCAAACCTTTGAATCCATTGACACGACTGTCCTTTAGTAATTTATCGCGTATTAGCACATAGCACGAATTATAAAATGATATTGATGCAGCTGCTTGCAATTGTACATAACGATTACATTAAATGTTCAATAAGAATAACACGAATTTATTCATCTATTTCTAATAGATTAATCAGTAGCCCATCTCAAGGGACCGCGTCATCGCTTTTCTACAAACCTACGGCATTTTTTCTTGCACAAGTTAATATTATTGTCTATTAGTTTTTAAAAAATCTGTTCCTCTCGTTTTAGCAATATTTATTTATCGAGTGTGAAGTATTGCTGAAGTTCTGCTTGTTTCTGTGTTTGTTTGCTTCAGTAAGTTTTTATTCGGTTAGGTGCGAAATAAAAATAATGTTTCGACAGTACATTGACACTTGGGAAGTTTATGTTGGAGGCATCATTGTAGAGTTTTTGTTAGATTATATTAATTTAGCTAGTGATACCTACGTACTAACAGGCTTGTAATATTAATCTTGATGTATATTACATATAAGCCTTACGTAAAATGGTACATACTAGCAATATCCTCCAGTGAATATGGCGGAATCTTTTATGCGTAAGACTGAGCGCAGGGTCCCCGAATGTCTGTTATTTATGTTTTTATTAAGATGTGAACACGAGCACACGTAGCAAGTAAGATTTTATAGTAACGAACGCTGCCTTTTAGTTAAGTGTCTGTGTTGCGTATTTATTGAATTATAACTAACTTAAATCTAATTAAAGAAAAGAAAACCTCGTGTATGAGAAAACGCCGCATCTCAGTTGAACACATAATGGATTCAGGTTTATTGCATAAACAATACAGCATGTTAGACAAAAACTACCGATAGTGATGCACGATCATGACGTAGCGCATACTGTAGCTAGCGGTTCTCTAGTTACTGTAACACGTAGTTGGCTGTCTCATAGTTATTGGTTAGTGTGCCAAACGCCAGTAGCTACATGTTCATTTTGTTCATGTAACATCAATCACTAAAATCGCTAAATAAATACATCATCACTATGGTATACTAATCAGTATAGATGATAGAGTGTAAAATTGTTGCATAGTGTATATTAGTTTGAAAAGTTTAATCAATCAGTGAATGTTCCTGGTAATAGTTTGTAATTTAATTTCAGATCAAAATAGTTGTGAGTGAAATGGAACTACTTTTAACTAGTTTTATTTACAGCAGAGGGCAGCTTATTTTATTTTTTTCTTTCGTTCTCGAAATGCAACAAACCAAAACGCCAATAACCTTTTAAATAGTAGTTTGGTAACTTGTAAACACTACGACCAGGCTCACATGGGGTTACCTGGTTTCATTGCGCACGACAAAACGATGCTGGTATAAGTTCATCTTTAATAATAAATCTTTTCTGCTAAGATGTAAGACTTTGTACGGTTTCCTCAGTCATAAACGCTTCATCATGACAAATTACAAGAGCACAGTGTTAAATCATAGGGTGTTACCAATCGATCTATCGTCGATCGGTGGTAGAATGGATTAGTCTACGTCGATCGATAGTGTAGATAAACTTATCGATCGATTGTCCACTAATCCATTCTACCATCGATCGATTGGTGTGGTAACACGCATAGGTTAACGTCTAAAATATTGAAGTATAAATGTTATGTACCATAATGATCCACCTGATTCAAGTAGCAGAAACCATTGTTTTTGGATATTCTGTTAACCACTTGGACTGTTTCACAATTATAACAAAAAAACAGGTACACAACAAACTAAAATTTTAACATGCTGAAACATACTATTTTATCATAAAATGATTTGTAAATATTATGGTATGTTTTTTTTGTTGTTTTTAACGATAATATTTCTTAACCATAAAATGGATGAACATTTTTTTAACTTTGAGAACGCGAATATTTTGACTTTCATAAAACAAACTATAGGCCTAGAATTTCTAATGTTATATCCAGTATCACGTGTATGACGACAAAAATAGTCCATGAATCAAATTATTTGTAAAATAAAATAATATTAGATTGATGAAGCAAGTCTACTACGGCATGCCGAGGTCATAACTATTTAATATAAGTTATACTTGCATGTCAATGTAATCACAACACAAACCAGTTGTATTCCTTTTGTGTTACTATTGTAATCTCATGTTTTCAGCTTTACGTGTTTAATCCAGGCCATACTGGCCTGTCCCAATGTGGTAATTAGTTTCTAATGATGAGTAAATTCGAGAAATTTTATTCTAAATTTTATTGAAGCCAAATATTTTTTGTTATAAATGTCCTCATAAGCAAGGTGGAAGGGACACAGACCCGAAAACCGCTACCACGTATCCAGTTCAGCATTCTAAACCTTTACCACAATTTTTTTTTAAATTATCTTTGTAAATTTTCGATGTGCAGGGCGTTTAGAATCATGCACTGAGTACGTCGGTAATTGTTTTCCCGTCGATATCTTCCACCTTGTATTAATGTAAACATGTGTTATTTTGTTTTCAAACTACTCCTCCATCTAGTCCCCATCAGATTTTATCTTTTGGTGCATTCATAGTATATTTATTGGTAAAAAATAAAAATATTGTTACCGTTGCTATAAATGATTTACTGCTGTAAATTATTATTTTGCACACAACAATAGTCTAAACAAACAAATATGATAGTGACAGTACTTTACAATGAACACTTGGCGGTCTATCTACTTAGATTGTAAACTTTTAAAAAAGATGTATGTAGTAATGCTTATCATTATTATTTTTATATGAGAAGTTCATTATTTAAGTTACGGTTAATTTTAGAAATAAGATCCAAGGCTGTATTAATAGAAGGAGTGTTTTTTCCCCAATCAAGCGAAGCTGATTTAATTTTTTTATTTAACCAACAACTGAATTATATATTGTGTGAAAAATACTCCTGTTGGTCATAATAGATAATGTTCACTTTAAAAAAGACAAAAAAAAAATGCCAATATTGAAACACTGTGCATTATTTATTATGATCAGCTTTCTAAGTTGTTATGTGGATATGTGTGTATGACTAATTATAAAATAATCCTTTATTTTGGTAACAAATTGGTGTTATGAAAAATTTTGTGAATAAAATAAGATGTCATTCTGATTTCAGTGTTTCTTTATGAAATATGTTCCTGTGTCATTTAATATGTTATATGTTCCTGTGTCATTTTATAGCAAATGGTGATTGGTTGGTTTTTGGGTTAGTCATTTAAGCATACAAAAAAAAGTATAAGCAATGATTTTTATTTAAAACAACTATTTTCCGTCTCGAACAATATTCTGAAAGCAAAAACAAATATTAATTTCAAAAGTCACATCATCATATAATTCTGGACGTTTCATGAATAATGTCTGAACCTCATCCATCAGTACGGAACGATGCTCGCTCTAGCAAATTACGTTCTGAGCGACTAAGGGATATAAAGCATGGAAAAGTACGATTCCGTGCTGGTAGATGTGGCGCAACTCTAATGCTCACACATGACTTACTCTAACTCTGCACTTGAAGATCCCGTAGACGAGCATAATGACAGCGATGGGCAGCATAGCCGTGCCCACCAGCAGCCAGCCTGCCAGCGCCTCGCTCGCGGTCCAAGTGCTGGCCGCGCCCACCGCGAATATACTCTGCCAAACAAAGTTCAAAATGCTCTGTTACGGACGATTAATCCTCACAAGGGTATTATTTTAATGACAAAAGATTTTGCGTCGGATTACAAGGAACCTACCGTTATAAAAGTTCGAAGACTGGCCAGGCGCCTGTATCCATCAAAACACATTCAAGAGGAGCGCTGCATCGATCTGGATTGCAACCAACATGATTGTTCGATTCCTGTAAGTCTTCGCTCCATTTTGCTGGAAACTAGGTCTAACTAAGCCCACTATGATGCTAATATCTTGAAGTAACCTTTACAGCTAAACTTGAAAACCTCCAGATTATTTCATCCATTCTGCTTACCATCATGAGAGCAGGCGAGACCGCCCAACACACCCTCATAAACACGCTGGGATACTCTCCGACAGCGAAGTACACATCTTCGCAGAACATGGTCTGTCCGTACACGTAGGTGACGACCGTGGCCATCACCGCTGCTATCGGCACACGAAGCTTCGATGCTGGCCAGTTCATCAGGAAATTCATTATGTATAAACCACTCTGGAATGGTGAGAAGGTAGTTAAAGGCTTCAAGTTCATGCATAGGATGCTACACACATTTTCGGGTCTACATGACTACACACACAGCCTGACGGATAAGGAAAAACAAGAAATACCTACGTTAGCCCCTTCGGCTAGTTGTGCCTTTGAAGAACAATAAATTCACGAACTGCAGTCATTTGAAACTCGTTGATATTGTCAGCTTTGTCTATCGGTGTAATTCAATCTTTAGTTACTTTGGCATAGGACTTAAATTGGTATAGCATAACGCACTGCATAACCTTTTTCAAAGCATGATAGGGAGACTCGCAATCAATTTATTTCAATTGTCGAATATTATTCGCTCCGGCGTGGCGGGGCTATATCTAAAAGGATATTTATTTATGTTTACTCTCCCCAACACAAAGCTCCCAGCGGGCCAACTGGAAATAAGTAAACCCACTACGAAGCCAGGTCGGCCGCTGCGGGTACTACTTAGTTCGATATGTTCTGTGTGACTGCGGAACCTCAAAAACGGTGGCTCATCTCCTGACATGCCATTTGTGGGATTCCTCTGTTCAAAGCCAGTGATAATGGTATCGATGTGGCAGAGTTCTAATCGGATTTTTTTTTCATTTAGTAATAAAAACTAAAGTTCATAATAATCGATTACAATCTAGCCTTATAGACTAATAAGCAAAATAACTCTTAACTTATTATTGTATCATCTTAATTACAATTAAAGTACTTAATCATCACCATGGCTAACATGACTGAAAACGAATATAGGTACTTTGTAGTTGGCATACACTCTTACCTGCGTACATAGAGTGAGGACTCCTATCAGACAGAACAGTGTACATATTAGTATGAGGAAAGCCCAACTTATTTTTCTGATTGATTTCCCGGTGAATGACGACATTACTGTTTGTACTAAAAGTGCCTGCATTGAACAAAAAAGAATTAATTTATTATGAAGTCTTTAAAAATCTTTATTCGTGGATTCTTTTTCGCAGGCCATACAAATATTTGTTCCATGCCGGGATGGAACCCACGACACGCAGCGTAGCAGCCAATCGCTCAGCCACCGCGCCAACCGTGCCGTCTACTTTCTTAAAGGTGTGCTAATATTTTATTTTCGAAGTGAAATTTGAGAAAATGGGGATTTTAGGTTCTTACGACATTCAGTGCGAGTGTGGTTCTCCTGACCAGACAATGGCAGCGTTGTCGGAGTGTCCAATGTGTCCCTACTCCAGTAGTCCTGCACATTATACATCGTAAGAAACGGTACTGAAGCCACGAACAACTTAGCCACCAAAGTAATAGTATAGTTAAACTTGACGAATGCTGTATCATTGATTCGAAAACGACACCAAGAGAGGAATCTAACCTGAATCGTGTATCTCAGCAGTAAGTAGCTCAATTACTGTGCCAAGCGTGCATACTTACCGTTGTTGAAAGTGCTGAAACGAAGAGTGTGAAGAATATAAGAGCAGACCAGAACTGACTGCCAGGTATCCGAGCTACCAAGTCAGACCAGAGGATCATTGATGCGGATGATCCTGCAAGAGACGTGAAAACAATTTTAGCAAAATTGTAGCGGCACTACAAAAAATTCTAGAACAACATTACTATAGCGCCATCTATGACACTAGACTACGAAGAACAAACATCAAGTTCTTACATCGCGCAGTGAAAGTTTTCCGGGACAGCCCGCGAAATTCAAATTTTCCTACGTTTTTTTGCGTTTAATGTCAGGTTGTATGTTTGAGGAGCTCGTGGCTAAATAATAACAGCCGCATGGGTCGATCTTTAAGGTTAACCCGTGCTTGCCGAGGTTGGCCCGTGGATGGATGACCATAATTATTACATATCGAGTTTCCTCCGTGCCTCGGAAATCACATTAAACTGTTGGTCCCGGCTGTCATTTGTAGATCTTTGACAGTCGTTACCAGTAGTCAGAAGCCAAAAGTTTGACATCCAGTCTTGCCAAGGTGGTATCATATTACCCAGTTCCTGGGTTCTGGAGGTCAGATAGGCAGTCGCTTCATGTAAAATACTGGTACTCAGCTGCATCCGGTTAGATTGGAAGCCGACCCGAAGATAGTTTAGGAAAAGGCTAGGCAGATGATGTCAGGTTGTATATGTTGATTAAAATATGATGAACCACCACCCGCCTTCATTGGGTCCGCGTGGAGGTTCATGGCCCTCTTCCTTTATGAATCACTCTATCAATAACTTCTATTTTGTCCTACTGCTAAAATATAACTAAATCACAAAACCTATAATCCTCCTTTACCTGGCCAAATACTGGTAGTATTCTCATAGTCTTTATAGAGCGCTCCGTGTGTGGCCCCTAGAGCCAGTGCAGTAGTCATCGTCGTGGACTTAGACACAGCGAACGCAAGCATCGCAGTTGTACCCAGTTTATGTTGAGACTTGGGACAGTACGAACCAAGCATGACTAAGGATCCTTGGCACACTGTCATCTCAATCAACGCGTATTCCATGGCCTCACGCCACATCTGAGGAGAAAGGATTTAAGAATTATTTGTGTGCGATCAGGAAGAATATTTGCAGCTATATAAAAGGATCTCGTTTGTCCAGTGGTCGCAGCCGGTTGGGTTGGCGCCACAGGTCGAGGCGTGGGGATGTCGCCATTATGAATTTCTCTCTAGCAATATTGAATCTAGATTTGTGCCCCGGTTTATGGAAATAGGCTCGTTCCTATTCTATTTATACCTCTAGCTTTTGGGGAACTCAGGCGTGATTTTTATTATTTAGGGGTTCATCCATAAATTACGGCACACGTTAAGAGGGGGGAGGCGGTCGACGAAACGTGGCATTGTGTGACAAGGGGTTCTAAATTAAGATCCCATTAAAATAGATAGACAAACTTTTAGAAATTATTCAGACCAACAAAATAATGACACTTGTAAAAAAAAATTAGGTATTTATTTTATTATTTTAGGTCAAAGTAAAATCACTTTAATCAGTGTTTTTTTTTTGTTTAGATTGATTTGTTTTTTTTTTCTTTAGTTTGATTTAGACGTACTGAACGCTGTGTTAAAATTTGTTTACCTATTTTAATGGGTCCTTAATATTTAAGTTTTAAAACACGAAATTTTAACTATCATAATTATATTGTTTGTTCGAAAAACTTACAAATATTATCAACTTTACCTGTATGAATATGTAAAATTTCTTACTATGAGACGTTACATTAGGGAGGGGGCGGTGTTTGTTACCAAACTCCTCCGAAACGGCTGAACCGATTTGTATGTAATTTTGTTTGCATATCGGGTAGGTCTGAGAATCGGCCAACATCTATTTTTCATACCCCTAAAACCCATCAAAATTTCCACGCGAGCGAAGTCGCGGGCAGCAGCTAGTAATAAATATAAACAAAATGACTCGGGAATCGAAGCTTAGACCTCTTACTAAGCAGTCGCGCTTGCTTATTTTATAGAAAGAATCCCGAGCCGCTCGAATAGGTGTTGTGCAGTGCTTGGAGTGCCAAGCAGAGTAGTCACATTAAGCAACTATTATCAAAAACAAAAAAAAACCCACCTGTAAACTCTCAAGCAGCACTGTCCAATCACATTCCTTGAAAATGCGATTAGCACCTTTCAGCTGCAGCGCTCCCACCGCCGCGCATATCAGCACCAAATACGTCATCACGTCTTTGAACAACACCAGCTAAACGAACAAACAGGAGCATAACAACTTTAATTGATGTATACCAGCATAATTAGCCTGTAATGTTCCCACCGGTGGCATACACGCCCCCTGTCTATGAGAGGGCTGTAATTTACTTTATCGACTTCGTGGCGCGGTCCCGGTATGGGATCGTGGATGTCACACGTCTTCAAATTGTGTGGTTCTTTAGGCATGTTTTTAACTGCACTGTAACTGTTTGAGCAAAGGTTTTAAAATCTTGAACTAAACCAAGTATAGTCGACTCATTTTAAAATGTTCTTTTTTGAGCTCGCACTACAATAACTTACTCTCACAGTAGTATATAATGTCAGCTGCCAGATATAATAAACTATACCATAAAATGAGCAATATTTGTATATACAAGGTGTTGTTTTGCAACCTCGTCAAATTTCAGGAAGTGGTCACGAAAGACATAAATAATAATTAATTAAAATAACGGTACCTAGTTAATTATTAATAAACGCTGATTTTTTGGGTTGTTTAAGTTTGTCAGTATTTCTCAGAATAACTCCCTTAACGTGGTTTAGGGACTAAGAAATTATCGAATAAACGTTTGAGATTGTTTGTACGTGTGTAAGCGAGGTTATTAGGCAAGAACCAGATGGGCCGCGTTTAAAACAAGGGTAAATCACACTTACCGATTTTCGTAAAAAAGAAAAATTACCTACCCATTTTATTATTTATTCAGGACGAGAATCATTAGCATAGTTACCTCCTTGACGAGGATGCAAAACAACACCTTGTATATAAAAAGGGTGAAATTTTCCTTTTTCAAGTGGGAGTGGATGTCGAAGCGAAAAATACTAAAAAGAGTCTCGGAGCCCAATTTTGATGAAAACTAAAGCTGTATCATTGGATTTTTGAAAAATCAATTATTCATAGCCAGGAATCAAAACCGTTGATTTGGATAAAACACACACTGTATTATTAGGTACACCATTCATTAGTGTCGCTAATAGGAATAACATTCTGGGACGTAATGACATGCGAAAATATCTCAGGTTATTCATTTTCTCATTTTCACTCGAGCAGAGCTCAGTCGCCCAACTACTGAAAAAAAGGATAGTCAAGTTACAATTCTTACTTTCGAGTAGCTGTATATCCGTTTGATGAGTATGAAGTAGATGATCACCCAGCATATGACATAGTAGACCGTCAGCTCCCACACCACGTTGCCAAGTCCGCCCGCCAGACCATCGCGCTTCAGGTCCAACACGAAGTTACTGGAACAAGGATGTATAGCCGAAACTTCAAATTATATAGGGGGAAAGAAGACTGGTATCGTTGAACATTCACTACCAATATCCAAAAGCCTTTTGCTAGATAGTACGTGTGTTCATCGATGACCTTACTGGTCCTCCGTCCTCGAAGTATTCTGAAGTGATTGACGGCTCAATCCTTTTTTAAATTCCATTATTTTCGACTTCAGCTAGCAGAGCAAATCTACTCCTATAACCATCCACATTGAGTATGAATGTGGATGGTTATAGGAGTAGAGGAAGACCAAAGAAACGATGGATGGACTGTGTGAAGGATGATATGGCAAGAAAGGAGGTGTCTTATGAGATGACAAGCAATAGAGAAGTATGGAAGAAGAAGACATGCTCCGCCGACCCCAAACAAATTGGGATAAGGGAAAGAGAATGGTGAATAATGATGATAATTCATAAAAACATAACATAAAATGACGTCTGTAAGCTCCTAAAGGTTAGGCAGAAGTCAGGCAACTATAGTACCCACATTAAGTGAGTTACGTTTACGTCTTGCTTCTATTACCATCAATCAGGGCCAATCCTAGACGTCTTGCTGATACTACGAAATCCCTTATAGAAACACTAGTCCAATGAAGCCAATCATTCTACCCAAAAAAAACTGTTCCTCAGGAATTAGGTACACAAAAATCCTTTAAAAATACGACATGGCAATGGTGTTTACTCATATACGGTAGTGGTCGATGCTTGGCTGGAAGCTTCGTAGCCGCCTCACGGACCAGCCACGGCAGAAACTTGTAAAAGTTACTACTGTAAGTAAAGGTGGACGCACATCTGACGAGCGACGCGTCGGGCGTTCCCTCTTCCTCGGTTGCATCTATTCCGTCGAATTTGAATTTACCACAGAACACGTCTAGTCAGTTAGTACGCTATTAATATAATGACTAACAAAAAGAACGACTGCGGCGGTGTCTCGCTTCCAACAGGCAGTGGTCGATGCCTGGCTGCGCAGGGGGGCTTCGCAGCCGCCGCGCAGTGCAGCCACGGCAGGAAGATGTGGAAGGAGTGCACTGTCAGCGCCAGGCACCATGCGCCCACCGTGCCCGCTGCTAGAGCACTGAACACACATGTCGATAGCATCGCGAAACCCATGCCTGGAAAGATTCAAGGTAATGAAGCTGTGAATGTGTGCGTACATTGCACATGCTGGCAGGTTGTATTTGAACTAAGTTCTTGCGCATAAAGAGTCGATCATGAGCGCATAAAAAATGAAAGAGACAAATGCATTTATTCGTAAGATATCGTACAAACAGTTTTTCCTATTCATGTGCGTATCGTTTAAACCACATGCTGCAGTGAAGGACATCATCGTGAAGAAACCAGTATGCGTGAGAGATATTTCTCGGTAAAGGCAAGTCACAGTCAAAGACCTATGGGCGGCATAAAAACTCTGACACCACATTAGACACTGACTACACGTTATAGAAAGAAAGAGTTGTTTACTACATATTAAACTTTAACTCTGTAAAGCCATATGTGTTACGGTAGCAAATTATACCTACTTTAGGAACACACAACCCGAAATAGGACTGCAAATTGCAAAGAAATTAAATAAATTTGAATTTCGCGGCAATCCCTGGCGCTTTCATCTTAATAAAAGTTTAGTCCTATTCATATCCACCGCCTGCATGTGATGATGCACCATTCGTGTAAGTACCTACTGAAAGCAAACAAGGTGCCTCAGTATCTGGACGCGCGTACATTTGTATAAGTGAGACGTGCTGGAATGATTAATGTGTTTCTACCAGTAGTCCAGCAAGTACCACTTATCTTAGTATAATGCAATCACGTTAAAAGGCAGATTCCGCGCGTTTAACGCAAATACTTTTTAAGCACAAACGCGCGTAATACGCCTTTTCGGAACAAGTTTTAACATCGAAATAAAGTAGAAAACTTTATTTTCTCACCTCTAGCCATAGGCGCCAAATCCCAGCAGGTCATTACTCCCTTCCTCGTAATAACTCCCATAGCGAGCTCTAGATAAAACACGGGATATCCGATCACTATGCTGAACACATTGTACAGGAACAGGAAAGGCAGTAGCCTCCGGAAGTCGTGGAGGTACGGGTGCCACCACACTTGGAAGATCCCGATGCAGGACGATAAGACCAGTTGTCGGTAGGTTATGTTGTTCGTCCATCGGTCGTATACCTGGAGGAGTAGGGATTCAAATCGATTGGAATGGTAAGTATGACAGTTAACGACGTGGACTGCACTTGAGGCGTAAGCTTCAATCAATGCAATTTATTTAGGTACTTTTGAACGGCGCATCTCGACACCGGGTCCGGCTGTTTTTTTTTTAAAAACATTGACTCATCTTGGAATTTCTCCTGTATCGCGAATGCGTTTGTACAAAAACACATGTATTCATGTGTTTTTGTACCAACGACAAAAATGGTAAATTAATCCCGTTTTCAGTGTTTGTTGATGTTAAATTGAATAAAATCCATGCGCAAACGAAGCGAAAAACATGTGAATCGACTCATTTCCTTTTCGACGGCACGTCTCGACACCGCGTCCGACAGTGTTTTTTTAAAACTCCGACCCACACTAAGAATGTTTCTTGTATCGTAGGTGCGTTGGTATTACACTATAACCTGTCAGCCATACAAATATTTATTCCGTGCGAGAATCGAACTCGCGACACTATACGTGTCGCGAGTTCGATCATTCATGTTGAGGTTATCAGACTTTCGGGCCACTGACTAGTTGACTACATATATAACGGCTGTCAAAGATCTACAAGGGGTAGCTGGGCTTAACGGCGTTGTGTGCTTTCCAAGACTCGGAGGATACTCAGTATGAAATGGATGGTCAGTCATCCACGGACCGTATTGGTAAAGCTCTGCCTTATATAGGCACCTCGAAGATCGACCCGTACGACTACTATTAATCACAACCTCCCCAACATGGACTGTTCATTTAAGAGTTAAACACTTTCAGCCAATCTTGAACTGAATTTCATAGGGTTATTAAGCCTTCGGCTTCGGCCGAAGGTTGTGTCGATAGCCGATTAATCGGGCTTCGGCCAAAAATCGACCATCACTCGGACACTGTGCTAGCAACAATCTTAACATTTGTCTATGGAATGTTGCCAGTTGCCAACCAATTTGTTCCACTAGTGTTCCCGATGTTACTGTTAATCCCTCTCATATAAATGTTGCTGTAGTAAAGATTTGATGGCCAGTCCTGAGCTGAAGACAAAGATACCATGTGAATTTCATCTATTATTATATACCTTCCTTGCATATGCCATTCTCGTCTGTTTTGCGTCAATATTTCCTACCAGTCTTAAAATTATGCTTTCCACAGATATTGCCCATGGTTCTCCTTTACTCAAAAAAACAATGCGTATAAGTAACCAGATTTTTTTTTAATAATATATTACCAGTGGACTCCCAGTAGATTCAGAGTCGATTGTCTCGCTCAAAGTTTTCGTACGAGTACTCTGAAATAAATATACAAACATTTTTTAGTAACGTAACTTTCGCCCGCGTGAAAATAATACTACCCTATTTGAATCGGATTTTGTTAATTTCATGGGTTTTACTTTTTTGCAACGAACATCCAAATCCTTGTTCTGAAAATCTGAAATAAAAGTTACTCCTTATAACATTGCCTATGGCTATATACCAGTAAAAGTCCCATTAAAATCGGTCCAGCCGTTTCGGAGATTAGCCCGAACAAACAGACAGACAGACATAAATCTTATCAGCATCGATACTTTCTTAGGCCTTCAGTAAAAAGCTGTTATTTTAAATTACAAACAGGCACTTAAATTTGATTTATTTGTATAGTTTTATGAATTAAGGTTTAGTAATGATAGGTACAAACCACGCTTTCACTCATTTTCAAAACGAAATTATATCTAAATAATTAATATTTTTCGAAAATCTTTCTGATGCCGTGGATATAAACATGTGTCAAAATATACGTCACCGACAGTGACTTAATTTGACTTTTAATAAAGTAGTATCAAAGAGTATTAAAATAAAACGAGGTTTCGAATATTATAATGCACACCAAAGACATAAGCCGCTCAAAAAAGAGTTTTTATTTCATTTACATTGAATGTAAAGAATGAATTTGAATTTCTTAATAGAAAAAAAAATTGCTCACGCGTTTGAAATTCGTATCTAACGTTGCATGCGAGATGTGCGAACTCATTTCTCAGTGTAAACACTTTTCCACAGTAAGGAAAAATGCGCGATATTACTGACTTCACTGAAAGTAGGACCGTATTAGCATTGCTTAAAGTACAACATTGTATAAATGTCGCCGTGGGCACAAAGCATCGCCTCGCACATGCTAGCATCGCGCGACTTTTAACAATGGTAACACGATCTTATTTTCAATGCAGCCAATTGCTCGGGCATTTTTCCGTTCGGGGGTTCTAAGAAGGGTTGTTACAATAAAAGAACAAGATTGTTAATATAACAAATTCTATAATTCATTTTAAGTCTATAATATCTAGCTATACATAGAGGATTCGCGGTAGCTAAATAAATAAACAAAACGCACCAAATTACGCTACTATTTGGTTTACAAACGTGAATACATAACCGAAGTTGACAAAATAATCACAATTTTACCGTGAAATATAACAACCAAAAGCACTCAATAATAAAATAAACATCGTTTTGTAAAACAGGGATTTTTTCAATGACCAGGTAAAAGTTCTTGAACCTAAAAAATAAAATAGCACTTTTTGATACAAGTGTGAAAACTTTGTCATTGCATCCGAAGCGGATTTGTTATGGCCCGACAAAGGTCCACAGTGCAATGACAAATGCCCACGTGTATCAAACGATGTTTCTCAATACCTACGCTAACGAAGTTTCTTTTTGTTATTAATTAATGAAACTATGATTTAATTTGCTTTTATTCCCGCGCTTTGCTTTCAAACGTTAAAGAACGAGAAGCAAAGGTACGAAGCCGCAAAACTGCCTTATATTAAAAATAGAAAACTCAAATATTTTTTAACTTGCAACACAAATTAATGTTAAATAGTCGCAATTTTTTTTGCTGGGATTAAAAAAACACTATTGGAATTTGTGTAGCAATTGACCACGTTGGACTTAGTTTATAGTTATCTGAGGCCAAAATTAAACATTCCTAGAAACAAATGAAAACAAAACACGATTGTGAAATATACTGCATTTTGAACCAAATTATACAGCAATAAGAGCCAGTTTTCGAGGAAATATATATAAAAAAAGGTTTTTTTATATACTTCTTTTTATCTTTTAAAGGTCAGCTCACACAGAATACGTTGCGCAACGTATCCTGAATTCTCACAACGAAATGTGTATCTTTTCGTGTAGAAAATAAAGTTATATTTTGAATTGCTCTTTTAAAGTGTGCGCTCAGCGTTGCGCCTCGGTGTGAGCTGACTCTAAGCACACATTGAAATAATCTTTTGGCTAGTCATTGAAAAAGTACATTGCGTATCTACAAGTACCTACTATTTTTTTTTGCACTTTAAACAATTCATTGATACTTGCGTACATGTACACTAAAATAATACAGTCAATATTGATTACGAACTAATGAAAACTTTAATAATATTTGCGGAAGACAGCGAAACCAGCGCGGACAGGAGTATTATAAAGTTGAGGAATATGTTCACAATAAGTTTTATCCACCAGAGATAAGTATTTAGACACAATGTAGAAAGTATTCTATCGATATTATACAGAGTGGTAATGAAGGACAGTGCAATAAGGGTAGATACAAATGTCCCAGAAAAGTTTGCGCATCGGTAATCATCGTCTACGAAATACGAATGCGTAATGGTAAGATCTTTAGAGCTGTTATAACCATAGAACTACTTAACTTACCGGAGCGCACACATTTTCTGGTTTGACTGTAGATACCGTGATCTTTTCATAAAAACATACAAGATACATGCTAGTTTCTCAAATTACCACATTGTTTCTTAGACACATATTTAATATTATTGCGCTGTAGACAATCAGTATGATTATAATTATGGAAATGTGGTCATAGGAACAGTAAGCGACGTAATATACTTACTAGGAATATACAGGCTGGAAGGAACACCGAGTCGTCATTCTAAACACCCACTTTTTTTTTTAAATAAAAATAGTCTGATGTTTCCTACAAAATTGCAATACCTACGTGGTCAAAATGTATGGAACAGCTGTTTTTTTTAAATTATTTTTTTATTTTAAAATCGTGAACAATAGTGGTACATAGGCGGACTTAATGCCAAAATGCAGAATTATCTATGTAAGATTTCGATGTTGGGGTTAGAATGATATACTGGGTACGTGCTAACCAATTTCGTGTCCCTTCCATCCTGCTTTCTAGTTGGAATTTCGACTCTCAGCGCTGAGCCGACCGTGGAAAATCCATTACTATCCTATGATTTAGGGATTCCTTAAGATGTCGCTTAGCGTTCGCGAAAATGGCCAAGAAGGAAATGGAAATATGGACTTAACGACTAAATCTTACAAATTCAAACATAACAAACGAATAAAACTAAACATTCGTTACATGACGCGGCTCAATGTTTGGCTTGGTATAACTAAAAAATGTGAGGCAAATCATTTCGAGTCACAATAGTTTTAGTACTTAACTAAAATCTCTTTTAATTAATTTTCATGATGATGCAGGATACATGACCAAAATTATTTGTTGCTGGGCCAATGTCGGTTCTTTTTAAGGCCTGCTAGTTAACGACAGGAATTTTACGATGCTAGAAAACTAAACGGTGGTTGCTTTTAGACAGGGACCAATGAATCGGTTAACCGGTTAGACGAATAACCCATATTTTTGACTAACCATTATATATGGGGTTTTCCTTAATATATTTCGGTTAATTTAAATATTGTTGATTAACCAGAATTAAAGAGACAAAGCATCGAGCGTGGCCTAACTCCGAAGATATTTTAAGTACAAAAACGAACTGTGTGTGAATCGGTTTTAACAAGCTGAGTAACCCTATAATACAGTTTTTCAACTCTAAAAAAAGTAACCTGTTTTAAACACCTATACGGGTAACCTTTTCGATCTCTGTTTTTAAGCGTGTCCTGCATTATCACAAGATTTATAGAAATACTGTAGCGTAAATCAATTCTAACAGATTATTGAGGTCAAGATTCTGTAGACTTTACTTAGCACATACTTTGTCTAAGACATGTTCCCGTCTCTATCTCGCACTTGCATTTTGTCAGTAGAGTTACAACGTTACAGTAATATCGCTTAGGGCGGTTTCAAATTAGCGTTTTTTCCGGCACGTATATGGCCGGTTTTAAAAACGCGCAGCCCTAAGAGTGCTGAAGCGCTTATAAGCTCGTTTAAGCAGTTTTTCTTAGTCGGAATAATGCTATTGACTGAACCGACCGATACGAGTAAATAGGAGCGTGTTTGCGCGTTCGGTTTTTTGAAGCGCAAAATTTGGTCAGCGCGTCGTCTTCGGGGCGCTTTGGCGTGTGTGTAAGCGCCTAAGCCGATACGAGCTTATACGTATGAAACCAGTCTTAGTCAAAATATGTGATAAGTCAAGTTTATAGATCTTCGCATAAGTTAAATCATAAGAGTAACATAATTAAACTGCCCACAATTTTCATACACAAGAGTTTTCTATACTATTATATATATAGTTATTTATTTTCAGTAACATACCAATATGTTGTATGTTAGCGAATGATAAGGCGATTATTCGCGAAAAATAAGGCAAACTTCGATTATAATTAAATTATAAGAAGTGTATGATAATGCATTAAGTATTATTTATGTTATTTTCAGAGATTGGAATGGGTGGAGTAAATTTACCTAAACTTTAAGGGAGTTGACTGACATATTGGATAATATATCCCCCTAAATTTATTAAATTTATGACGGAACTTAAAAATGGAATTTTAAGAGTTACACATGTAGCTTCCTCGATGTTTAGAAAAATATACTCTAGGTATAGACATATATCCTCTGACTTTTATCTATACAATAATATTTAAGCAATGTCAATTTCTTAATTACGATTCAAGTGGGTAAGTAACGCTAGAGAAAATATATATTTCTGGTATTCTACCTATTTAATCAGTACATTTACAAATTTAGTCTTTTTTTTTTACAAAATATGTACGTCAATGGGTATTCCGTTAAGCATAATATTGTCAATGATCGAAAAATAATAGTTATAAACATTGGCCGATCGTCATTGCACAAAATAACCGGGTAAACACATAACCATACACTTCAGTATAGGTGTTGAATTTCACGACATCGCGCCCATTGCAATTTGAACCTTATGTCAACGTCAAAAGTAACGTTATGCGCGCTCGTGATTTACAACGACTATATCTCACTATGTTTCATGGACTGTACCATCTCTTAAAGCAGTATTATGTTAAACTAAGTGAGAAAGAGATGGTCTCCAAGCTCCCCAAGACGTCTAGCGCCATCTCTCTCGCACTTTGAAGCAAGAATAAACTAATACTGCTACAAGAGTGGGTTTTAGGCCTCATCTGCTTAATGTTGCAAAATAAGTTACACAAATGATGCGTCAGCTACTCGGAATCCGAACATAATAGTTGCTCTTACTCTGAAATGCACTTAGACTTGACCATAAAAATGGGCCCGCTATAGCTAACGCTACATGTACTTAACGGACGCTCCTCTAGCGTCTATTAATTACGTGAGCCATTTAAGGAGGGGGGGGGGGGGGGTCGAGACGAATCTCACCCAATCTCACGAGGGAGAGGGAGTCTCGGCATATATCACATATTTTAATGTCTTGAAAAAAAAAACGGTATAAAACTGCGAGAAAACTAAGTACAAATGTTTCTCCACTAAAATATGGCTAAATCCTAAACAATAATATTGGTGGGGGGGTCAAGTCAAATCTCACGATATTTCACCAAGGAGAGCATTCCTTACAATATAATATTTTTGTCGCACTATGTTTCAATCAACTTATCGCAGTTCACTGCTTGATATAATAATATGCTTTTGCACAGCTATCTCTAGATCCAATCTCTGTTTAGATGTGTGAAATAACATGTATGCATTTTTATTCAAATAATAAATTGCAGAGTAGTAGAAAAAGATTACAGTCCATTCATAGAAATTATACCTTTAACGTCAACAACATTATTGTAACGAGACTATTACAGATCACTGTGATTTACAGTAATGAAAAATCAGAGCTAAATAACTGTAGTTTTTTATCTTTTACTATTTTGACCCATCCTCGAGTATGAAACAGTAAACCAATGCTGCAATGGTATTCGAATCTTTACACAATAGGGGATCGGACTGGGTAAAAAAAAACGACATTCTATTTAGTCCGTCAGACAGGTAATACAAAAATATTAGACACGTATTTTTTGTTTTATCAAAATATCAAAAAATTACTTAGTTAGAACTCATTAAAGTTGGAGAGTGGGGGCTTACTACGTCACAAGTAGGTATAAAACTTACCTAGATGTGACGTCATGCGCCATTTCAACTCAATATATCTCCGTAATTTTATGACCACGTGATAAAAGAAAAAATACGTGTCCAATACTTTTCAATAAACTACCCGACCGACAAAGAAAAAAAAATAGGATTATCCCCTATTCACTAAATGATGGAAAAAGGCAATACCAACACTTCTTTCCACATCTTATACATAAATCTCACAATGAGCAAACTCGATAATTATTGCCTAAATAATACTTCCCTGTTTTAGACCCCCATACAATTTACTTCTTCATAAACAACAGAGATTTTTTCCGCACTTTGGACGACTACGTGGAGGCCCGTTATACAATTCAATAGGATTCAATTTAAAAGAACCGAAAATACCCTTTTCTTTGTATGTAACCTGTTTAATTGAATAAGAGTTAGACACTTAAAGACTTATCTTTAAGTGTCTAAACAAGTCATCCTCAGCCTTAGCTGAGGATGACTTGTTTGCTTACTTATCATTGCTTTTATTGCATCAACAATAAACCTCGTAACTGGCTTAAACCGATAAGTGTGACCAATCTCTTTAGGATTACCATGAAACTCGGCACTCAAATGGATCCGAATCCTGGAGGAGGAATAGGATTTTTATTCCTGTAGGTGGGTAAAGACAGCAAAGAAAAAGTTACCTTAGTTTTCAAAAGAAAATACGTGTCAGTGTAAGTCTAAGTGCATTTCGTTGGTGGTGATGTGTAATGCTGCATTCCCCATTACACTCTTAAATGCTGAAGAGATCCCCAGCGGAAGGCAGCGGCGCGAGCCCGCCGGTCACATCGGGCAGACGAGACACGTCTGGTAGGTTCTCTATATGCGACTTCACTTCAGCTTTCACACCGTAAATCTTTTGCAGTTTTATGTTGTATTCCTGAAATGGGAAAATGAGTTTGTTTATAAATTGGTTTGTTTCTTAGTGCTTTAGGTAAGTATTGATTAATGAAAAAGATAGCTTATAAGCCAGAGGTCATAATTTAGTTGGACATGTGCAATTATAGACATAAAGGAACCGCGTTATGATACAACGACAAGCGACAGTTTTTTGAAAACGAGCTTTACAGTTTTGAAAACTTTTTTTATATCGCGGACCATATATCTTATCATATACTTAGTGGGACAGGGTGAGACAAGAGGTCCACATTAGACGTGGATCGAAAGAACTAGAAGTCATGGGTAAAGGCTTTTGTCCAGCAGTGGAGTTGCGGACACCAGTCCGTTATACAATACAATAGGGAGTCTTTTTTAGGGTTCCGTATCCAAAGGGTCAAACGGAACCCTATTACTGAGACTTCGCTGTCCGTCCGTCCGTGTGTCACCAGGCTGTATCTCATGAACCGTGATAGCCAGTTGAAATTTCCACAGATTATGTATTTCTGTTGCCGCTATAACAACAGATACTAAAAACAGGATAAAATAAATATTTAAAGGGGCTCCCATACAAAGAAGTACTTTTTTTTGCGATTTCTCCGTGAGAACTGGTCCGATTTAAGTAGTTCTGTTTTCATTTAGAAGAAGCTCGCGCGGTGGTCCCTTATAATTTTTAGGGGGCGGCAGGGGTGAACGTGATTGGCCCTGTCACAGTCTAAAAGCGGCGCGAAATTCAACCGAACTTCGGCTTCAGGACAGTACTTCGGCTTAAGTCGACATTCGGTCCATCTCTAGTAGTTAGTTACCTCTAGCCTAGTCTCCGCCTGCTTGGCCAGTTCCCGCTGCGCCTGCAAGTAGTCCCGCAGCATGGTGGCCACCTTGCGCCTCTTGTCCAGCTCCTCGCTCAACCTATGGTTGTATTCAGCCAGCAGATCCACGGCAGAGTTCACCACTGCACTTAGGCGAAGCGCCGACTCCTTGTCTACAAGAAGATGGTACCATTAGCTACTCTTAGACGGTAGTACTACATTGTACTAAAAAATTAAGGATTAATATCCAAACAAAAATGGAGACTATATTGAACAAAAATGTTGCTTTTTAATGTGGGTAACTAGAGAAACCTTCAGTAATTTGGTGACATTTTAGTTTTGTATCTATGATTAATCTAACTTGTATAGGCTGGCAACATTTGGACCTTACTAGGATGTCTCAATCCAGAATCTTAAATGATTTGCCTTCTTTGCAACTTACTTTTTTTTTTAACTTACTCAACTATTTACTTCAGCGTCCAGTTGAGTTTTTTAAAGTATTTGTTATAAAACTGCAAAAAATACCTAAATTTGTTGCAATGGCATTTTAACTGTCGTTTACGACATTAAGTAGGTTTTTGTGAAACATGATTGTAAGTTAAGATTCTGAATTCAAGTTCAAGGTTTATTAATTTCTTGAAATTTGGTTTTGAGTGTTATTTACAATATTGTTTCTTGTAAAATTATAAATTGTCTTTTTCCAATTTTAATTCAGTAATAGGTTTGACAGCATTGACTGTGGTAAAAGCTATCTGTGTTATTGTCACACAGGGGTGAGTATATTTTTAACACAAATTCCTCTTTCATAAAGCATACATTTGCTTGAAACATATTTTGGGAAAACATTCAAATTAGATATCTTTACCAAAATTTGCGACTTATCTAATTAATTTGGGCATATCAGAGAATAAGTGAAATACACAGAGCATATCAGCAGTATTCTTTATTAGCATAATATAGTCATAAATCATAAATGGTTATACAATAATGTTTATCTACTAGAATCACATTTAAACACAATGTTTGGGAAATTTATGAATGAACACAATCAATATGCAACATAATATTCTAAAATCAATAATTTCTAATCACAGTCAATGCTTATATAATAAGATATAAATTAACTTAGGCTGACAATACACTCCAGTATCCAAAAATAATTGCACAACATGATCTTGATAACATGAAAAACCAAATTTTAGGAAAAGTTTATATGAAACCAGAATTATTTTATGTCAAATAAAACAAGAGCATGAAACATTACCATTTATCAATATTAATAGTTTCAAGATATTATATCGTGAATATGGAAACATACTATGGGTTATATGAGTACATAGAGAATAATATAAATTAGAGTGGAAATATGTGTTTTACATTTTTCCACATACTAGGCCGCCAGCAACCAAACCACTACATGTTTAGAGCGAATTCTATTCATAAGATTCACTCCTATTTCTTTGCCGACATGGACATTTTCGCATTTCCCTAATGGCTCTCATAGCATCGTGTGCCATCCTTAATTTTTTTATGAGATCAAGAACATAGTTGATGTGATGATAGGGTGTCATTTTACCTTCTAACTTATTCAATAATTGCACTTCGGACACCTCTGGCGGGAGAGACGCGATCCTCTCCCTGACTGCCTCGTCGCTGGATGCACTTGCCTCTAACTCCAGCAGTGCCTGCAAATAAAACGACCTTGTTATTACTCTGTTAGTCCATTTCCTGATAATTATAAATTAAAACTTCCTATACCATTATTTAAATTATTTGATTTAACAAATAAATTACTTTTAATTGACTATTAATGCCATATCATTATTTTTCAATCATGTTAGGCCTGTTAGTATAGATGGACATCTAGCTTCACTGGTTTTTTATATTAATGAATTACTTTTAGAATTGGCTATTTAGTGCATTCATTAGACCTAATGCACCAGCATTCATTAGACCTAATGCACCACAATCTGATTTATGACTGGATTGGATATGTATAAGTAACTAAGAACAATGATCAAGATATTACCTTGATGAGTTCCTCAGGCTCTGGTGGGTCCCCTGGCGGCGTCTTGGGGCTGAGTGTGGTGTGCGTCTCCAGGTGGCCGTCCACCTCCTTGGTCTCGCTGCGGCGGCGCTCCTGCTTCGCTCGCGCCTCGATCTTCACCTTCTTCTCCGGAACGGGCTCCGGTTCCTTGATCACCTCTACGTCCACCGACTTGCGCTTCTTGCTCTCTTTCTTTGGAGGAATAGCATCATTGGGATCCACTGCAATGTAAGGTAAATTGTGAATAAGAATTACTGATTTTCAATCTATTTGTAACATGATATTGGTACAGCATTAATAAAATGACCACGATTATCTAGATCTAACATTTCTGTCTGTTGCCCTGAGTAAAAGAAAAAATAAAGTATACAGGCATAATAGAATTTATTCAATTGGCGAAAACTCTGTTTTATTTTTAAGAAAAATTAAATGATGTAAATGCTCGTTTCTTTTTATAAATTAGCATCACACAGCAGCCTGCAATAATGATTATTGTCTTCTTTTTTTCTATTTGTAGAACATTTTAGGTGTGAAGTTCAGATAAGATTCAGCTGCATGGGCAGATTATGATGCAGAAGAAGAAACTCACCAGCCTCCTTAAACTCCTGAATCTTCTGAGCGTCATACACCCCCCTCTCCCCCCAGATAGTGAGTATTCTGTGCAGTGACTGTTTAGTCTTAGCATTTATTCCAGTCTTGGCCATATGCTTGAATGACTCCACAAGTACCTCTCCGAACTCCTTGCCGTACTCCGGACCTTTCTTTTTGCTATTCTGTATCACGTCATTGGCAAGGTACATGAATGTAAGCTGCTTGCTGTCTTTGGCTGTTAAGAAAAACTCCATACAACATAGTATTTTTTTTACATATTATTAAAAAATAATAAGGGTTCATCTGGGGATATGGACAGGGGAAAAATTTACCTTACTAATTTATCTGCACCTATCTGTTTAATAAAGTTCTATTTTCTTTCAGTTGTTTTCTACATATTATAGACAGAACTGTCCCATCCCTTTGAAAAAGGATGGGATTAGACAGTTAACACATAATGCTTGTCCAGTGGTTGATGACTCAGACTCATGAGTGCGACCATTAACTTTCAGATAATGTTCCTCTGCTGCCACCCTAAATTAACACCCTGGTTTTATGCCAACTGTCCAACTTGGCCTAGCTTGTTTGTGGTTTACTTGAAGATGTGAACAGTAAACCTTTCCTGTTGTCGACTTTTACAAAATGTGCAGGACGAAAAACAGCTGATGAATTTTATGTTTTTCTTTTTCTCCCAAATCAGCATAGAAGATAGATAGAGAACTGGTTTATGTCAACAATTGTCATTCTAATGGTGAGTCCCAAAGTAAAGCTAAAAATGTGCTGGATTCCAAGAAATCAGCCAATTAGATGGGCATAAATAAATTACAACCTATTATTGTGCCTGTTCCACTGCAGTGCAAAGCATTGTTTTCAACAAGTGGGTGTAGCTATACAAATAACACATCTTTCCAGTAAGATGTGCATTGAAAGCCGTTGGTGCAGCATAACCACAAGTTGCTGATAAATACTTTGGTTGTTTCACATCAAGAAAAGAGTTTCATTTGAAAAAAAAAAAATGATATTTTACTGTTTCACTCGGAATGCAAATACTCTACCTACTGCAAGATTGATTTACATAGGAAAATGTATTGACAGATTAGAACCTCAAAATATTTATGCTAATCAATGTTGTTATCAATCATACAAGTGATGGCTGGAGGGTGTTTTTTGTTTCATGTTGCATATTCCTTAGGATTTCGTCGTTTGAAAATAACTATTTACTCTTATAAAACACTGTTTAGATCCCCCAAATAGTTTTAAACTACAAGACTACACAAAAATATAGCAAGCAAAAAGTGAGGCATTTTGTCGATCTATGTCCGTAATTATGAGCCATTGTAGAAACAAAAGTATCTTCTCTCTCAGTACGCATATGAGAAATAAGTATTGAACTGTTAATATATACATTAAATAGCACATACAATAGTGAGAAAAAATTATATTGTTGGTTACCTTTTAATATTTCTTTGAACCAGGTTTTTACAACCACGGCATGGTGTTTTCTGTGATGGATCAGCCACAATGAAAGTGTTTGAATGCTTTGCTGACTCGAATTCAATTCTTGCAGCTTACGAACTAACGCGTTTTCCGTAAACCCAGACATGGTTTAGGAAATTGTTAAATAAACGCCACGGACCACACACTTCATTAGACGTTTACTAGCGCCATATTGGTTTGAGATGAGATCGATTGACTTCAGAAAAATATGCTTGGCTTCGATAGATACGGCGTAAAATGGAACGCAGACAGCGTTCCATTCCAAGTCGGGTCTTCCAATATTCGATTTATACAAATGTTATTAGGACTATAAAGATACTTTACAGAAGATATTTATTTGATTTTCTGTTTTGATATTACTTAGGGTGCCTCATATCAGAAAATCTTGAACTTGGGGTTCAACAAATTTTGTCAACTGGTAATACTGGCCGCTCGAGGATAAATTCTCTAAGATCGGGAGAAACGAAGGAGTTTTCGGCGTTTTTGAAGCGTTTCAGAAAACCCGAGAACCTCACATAAGATGAGCTAAATCTAGCATATAGCTTAAAGTTTGTCAGTACCTATTCACATTAATTTCATGAAGTAGATCTACGCGCGATGTTCTAGCCACCGAAACATATAGCGAAGTCTTGAATTAATATATAATATAAATGTTTATATTAACCTCAGATGGGCTGCAACACGTGAATAATTGTCCCGGTACACCAGGTTCGGTTCCGGTTTTAAACGTTGTGTGTGATCCGGCCGGTCCCGTTCAGTAGGTACCTAAGTAAAGGCACTAGTGTCCAATTGAAGGTTCGGTTTTGGTCAAATAATAACCGAAACTTCGGCCCCGCCGAAATGTATGAATATATTATGTGAATGTTCGTAGGTTGTTCGGCCAACTTCTGCCCCCGTATTCACAAACGCCCGGATTCGATTTCGATTCGGAAAATCGTATGGCTATCTCGCTCGCTTTCGTAATGCCAAAACAAGATAGAAATACGACTTATCGAATCGAAACCGAATCCGAGCGTTTGTGAATAGGGGGCCAGTTCAGTTCGTTGCTCGCTAGCTGAGTTTGTTGCCATTCTTGAAATTTTTGTTACTATCTTTTTTTATTTAATTTCAGGAGCCGGCCGGCATATCTTTTTGTTTCCTTGGAAGATGGGTGGGCCTTTAGTGTGGGATGCATATGTAGATACTGTAGTGCTATCACAGCTTCCAAACTGTTGCCGAGTTGGCGCTGCCGATGCGGCTGCGTGGGACCTCAAGTAGCATAATTGTAACGGGGTGTTTAAAATCCGGGGCCGTGGAGTTCAAGTGCTCACGGCGTTTGAAGGCAATTTTCTAAACGCGTAGTTGAGGCTTCCCCTGACCCAAGCGCTGGATTTTACCTTGACCAGAAGTTAGGTGTTGCTATACAACGTGGCAACGCCAGCGCCACCAGTCTCTTCTTGGGCACATTCCCAACTGACAAGAACTGAGACGAAAAAACAAGAAGGACATCTGAAAACTTTAAAGCCCATCTAAAACTCAAAAAGTTTTAGATGTCCTTTAACCTATAGGTTATACAGTATGTTAGGTTAAACGAGGGACATATTGAGGGAGGGTATTCAGTATTCGATTCTCGTCCCAAATATGTAAAAAACCTATAACGTATATAGAAATTTTTTTAACGTTTTGTTTAGTGCCTAGATATTTTGGACTGTCCTAAGCCAGGTAAGTTTAAAGTATGAAGGGAAAATGGATTATACCTTAGAGTCATTGACCCGCTCACATGTTCTGCGATAGTATTAAGTCGCTAGCGCAAGGGTGTATACTTTGCGTGACATTTGCGAAAATTTTGGTATGGTTCTGTCTGTTATTTAACAGTGTTTTTTTTTTGTTTATATTTTTATTAGTATCATGTTAGCATGTACTATTGTGGGTTTGAATATGTCCCTCGTTTAAACTAACATACTGTGTATATATTTAACCTGTATTTAGTTTTTATTAAGACTAGTTTGACATTTGTCAGAACTCATGTTTCTACCCCCAAATGTCAAAAGAAGAGAAAATAATGGTCGTCATGCTCGACATTGTAGACTTGTGTCGACTGAAGAAAAGAAACATTTCTTTTCTACATTCTTAATATCGCCATGCTTGGGACGATAGAAATATCTGTCAAATTGTCGATTCTTCCGTAGACATAGCCCGTTTCTACGGCGGTCATGCTAGGCCGGCTGATGAGATCGCACCCACGACCTCACGCTCCGCAGGCGAGCTTGCGGCCACTAGGCCAATGAGGTGGTCTTGTCCTAACTTATTATCATACGTTTCAGGTTTATTGATCTTATATTTTTTTAAATATAGAAGATACTGTAAAGGTGCCTTTTGCACAACATTGTTTTATGGAATCTGTTTTTCAAAATTTATACTGCTTCGAACTAGTCCTCAACTTTGCCGTGTATTAATCACAAATTGAATGCTGCAATAGGTAATATTAAAACGAGAACCGTTTCATTCTTCCATACAAACGTAGTATAATGTTTACTTGTATGTTTGACGGTGTAGGTTCAAAACTAAAAATTGTATCAACTGGTCTTGTCATTATCCAGCCCTGTATGGAAGCAGAATTGGAAAAAACATATAAGTTATAAGCGTCGAAACTTCCATGTTTCAACACTAATTTTAGCTTATCTTTGGGCGTAAATAAATAAACTATGTAGTACGAAAATGGAAAAAAGTGAAATCGTACAGGGATAGATAATTTATTCATAAGTTCAAATAATTTATTTTGAGTCTCCAATTTTTCCTACCTAGACCTCTAAAAAACCAAAAATAAAATAATCCAAGTCCGCTTTGTTATGTGCTTGTACTAAGCGGTCTACTTAGCGGTCCCCCGACGCTAAGACGCTTGGATTATTTTATTTTTGGTTTTTTAGAGGTTTTTTGTGTCGGGGGTTTTTTAAATTTTTAATTTAATTTTTATTTCATGCTTTTTAAACTTATATTGTTTTATCTTAGCCTTGGCTGTCCCAATACTGGGCATAGACCTCCCACATTGCTTCCACTTTTCTCGGTGTTGCGTGTCATCTCGCCAATTAACGAAAACAGCAAAAAAAATTAAAAAAAACTTTTGTGGGGGAGGGGGTGTTGCACCCCCCCCCCTGGCAATGCCCATGGTGACAAGTGACAAGATTCCAAATTTCGAATCGACCAGACCTGTGGAAATTGTTAATTTCCCTTCAACTAGAAAAGAGTTGATGGCCTTCAAACGGCTGATCAGATTTTATCGAAACATAGCTAAGAACACTCTCGATTAAAACACCTTTCAAACGAAACTAATTTCATCAAAATCGGTTCATCCGTTTAGGAGCTACGATACCACAGACAGACACACAGATACACACGTCAAACTTATAACACCCCTCTTTTTTGGTCGGGGGTTAAAAAGAATAATATTTTGGAAGAAAACTAATAATGGAGTTATTATAAACACCAAACATCCTTGGTATCAGGCGCAGAAACAATTACACGTAACCAGTAGCACAAAATGTATTTTTGGCGTTTGGTCTGGATACAACAAAATAAAAAAAAAAATATTTAATTTATTTATAGACTGCAACTATTGGGCACAAGTCATGGAACCAAAATTGCAAAATTTCTGTATTGTCTTACATGCTGCCAGAGTTATGTGATCCAAGATATACATGATGAGCTGTTCGCCTCAGTATCAGCAACTTAACACAATTTGGGGGCTGACAACTAAATATCGGATGTACACAAATAATTTCGGATGTCAAGATTTCACTCAATTGGATACGTTTGTTACTTTAGCTATAGCAGTTGGTCGACTCTTCACGTGACCAGAGATGGCCTATTTTTTTTACTTTTTGCTATTGCCAATATTGCCATCCAATTTGCCACACGCACCAGCCTTCTGGGAACTTTTGCCGTTGACACCGATGCGAACGAATTTGTTGAAAACCTTTAAGGCTCAGTTCCCACTAGGTTGTTACGACAGATTATCGTGTCGTATAAAGCGTGGTGGCTTGCGTATTTAAATGAAGATGTTCACACATGACATAGGACGACACGATTAACTGCCGTCCACGACTTTTTTTTGCAGTGACGACAGATTGTCAAGTCAATGGGAACAGCTAGCACGACAGTCGTTTATCGTTTCGACTGTGCGAGAGGGATAGAAGATAGGTCATCCTGTGCACCCTTAAGCTATAACATGAATAAGTTCATTACTCTTTCGGGCACAAAAAAATTGTAAAGTTGTCGAGAGCGTGACTGCAGACCGACTGCTGACTTGCTGAGCCTATGTCTGTGGAGTCCACAGTACGAATCTCAAGTCCGGGAAATCTCCATTGCCCTCTGCCTACCCACAATTTGTATTCAGCAGGCCTTCTAATATGTATCCCCATCTGCCAGCCTGCTGTATTCTGTATGGAACATGTTAGCAAAAGCTAGGAATATTGATTGCAATTCTTGAGTACAAATGCATCTTAATCTATGTTTAAGCACCTATTAAGATGCATTTGTAGTCAAGAATGTTAAATAAGTAGGTCTTTATGCAGATAAATGTAATAATGATGAACATCTAAGCAATCTTTGACTTTATGACCTACAATTTAAATATTTCGGTGGATATTTATTTTTTTAATACAAAGGTACCAATTTTTTATTCTATCACATAAATTTACATAAAAATTATACCAAATATTAAAATTGTACTACTACCTAGTGCTCTTATTTTGGGCTTAATTTAAACCATCTCAAGTTTTTGCAGATACGAGCTACAAGTACCTATTTATACTTCGTATTCGCATTGCCTTGCTGTTACGTATAAAAAATAAATTAAAGCAAAAACTTTTTGCGCGCTCCAATTTCTACACGCTCGATCTAAAGCGCGTCTACATGCCGCGAATACCTAAACGTTTGTAATCACTTGTTTAACGTATGATAGCAGACAGCGGGCGGTCCCATGCCATCGACCGGTCCGACGATCTACGATGGGCATGCGTTCTTCTTTCTCTATACACCTGCGCCGACGACGCAGCGTCCACTCAGTGTAGTCTCAAAAGGCCCAGCCGCACGCGCTCCCACCTCCGCGCCCGACGAAACTCGAAATCCGCGCGAAAAACATCTCGCGTCCGTAAATCTTCAATTGGACAAGGAAAATACCAAATTAACTTGTTTCAATTCAAATATATTCGAGTGTTTTCCGTTCATTTAAACTATTTTTTTTAGTACACTTAAAAATGAATTACTTTTTTGGTAATAACGTGCCCATCGTGCTACTGTTGTCGCTGGTGTTTTTGGCGAACGCTCAAAGAAGAGATGTTGGTGAGTAAAAGCTTCGTTCAGTTAAAGAAATTAATATAAGAAAGTATTAATTACTAATTAAAACTTAAATCTTATAATAAACTCTCGGTGGAATTACCAAGTTACACAGAGTCTAACATAAAATTAAAAAGCGAATTTTCTATGCATAATTCTCATGTAGGTTTATCAAAATTTTCTGCATGTTTTAGCATTATTTAATAAAAAAATATTCGGAGCATCATAAAGTTGGTCAAAACAAGGAAACGTCACAATGTCAATCGTTAATAATCGGCTGACCACTCAAGAACGGACGATGACCGCCAACATTTTGTCCAAAAATTTTGTTTTTATTTAAATTCTTACTAAGTTATTTTATCATATTTTTATTAGGTATTATAGAGCGTCTAGCCATCTTTGCTAGCTATCTTTGAAAATGCAACTGAATGATAATGAGTATGGATGCCACTTGTCTCTCTAAATTGTGGGATAACCTTTGTATGCCAATTTTCGTAAGCTAAAGTATCGTGATTTTTATAAACTATTTTAATATAATTGTGAATAAATTACTTAACTTTGATAACTCGTACCAAAGTTATAAGTTAAGTTAGCGTGGACTAAGGCATCATTACTTCAAAATTATAATTAACTACTAACACAATTTTCTTGATAAGTTTGATTCCGAACCAATTAAAAATACTCATTAATTAGTAGAGCCAAGAAGTTAGCATACAATAGTTTGTTTTAAACGATTCAATAATTATCTATATTCGTATGACGAAAAGGTATTTTAACATTTCTGAATTAAGTGATAGAGGTAAACGAATACCATTTATATGTAGATAAAATCAACACCGAATAAGTATATATTAGATTAAGCATTATATTATATAAAAACAAGTTTTGTGGGTCCTATAACACAAATGATGATAAAAACCTACCTACCTACTTATCTGAAAAAGAGTTTTCTTATCTCTTTTCATCATCATCATCCGTCTGTTTATTGTAAGGTTCGCATTCATAATTTAATATCGGATTGTTTTCATCCATTCAGCCAATCAAAGTTAATTAATACGGTTAACAGAGGCAATTTAATAATCATGCAGAACACTATTCGATCGTAAATATATCTTTAAAGACCTAAAGGTCCTTCAACTGTTTACTTACGCCAAAAAATAAGAAAGATATCGCCCTATTTAGCGAAAACAACCAGCTTTATGTAAATAAGTATAATAAAAAAATAATTAAAATTTGGAGTAAAAACCTTGATTAATTCTAGTAGAGTTATTGGCACAAGTTATTTGTACTTATTACGTAAGATAAGAACCATGATTATACATAAGAATGTATAAATAAAGCATTTCGGACTGACAGTGGTCCGCATCGCAAGGCGAGCACCACTTTTACTTTTCATGACACAACTGTGGGTGTGATTTCTCTTTCGGAAGCAAGCTATTGACCACCAGATACGAAGCTATAATATGATTACGTCTCAGTTCCGATATTTACATTTTAAATTTTGACAATTTCAAAGGCTTAAAAGTCCTGACGGGTCGTCGAAGATGGCTGCAGAACAGGTTGTCTTGTTGTATTAGGTATATGAAACTAGCAATAAAGAAATGAACATGTAGCTACATAACTAAGGTAATAAAAAGAATGAAACGCGAAGTGCAAATTGCATAAAGAACCTAACAACACATAATAAAAAAGAGAGAGCGCGTTTGTGTCTTTTGGAGGAAAATTTACAAAAAACCAGCGGACAAACTGGTAGTCACATTTTGATAAGTAATTTTTGTGCAAAAACTTAATTGTAGTTCGCTAGATTAACCTTTTGAACGCCAATGTCACAAATATGTGACAAGCAAGCGCATGCCCTGTACGCCAAAGATACAAATATGTGACAAAAAATGTGGTGCACTGTAACACGAAATAAGCAATTCATTCGTTTTCTGTGAGTTTATATATCTTTAAAATGTGATCTAAATATCTTAAATGTCTTATCAAGAAATAAGTTAATAATAATACCTTTGAATACCTTTTTTTATTTGCGGTAAATTTGTGGCTTAGCGCTGAGGGCACGCGTGTGCGTTTATGCTCTGGCATTCAAAAGTTTAAAAGCGTAGATCTATGATTTGCAAGTACAATCATTCTCCTGCACTTAACCTAATTTATTTGTTGTCGGCGTAGCATATCTTCTTCTTGCATACTTTTCTATTACCTACTCGACATCTCATCTATGATTGGCAAGTATAAATTATTTTATTGATGCTATAATAATCGCGTGCGGATCGTAATTATTTTACAACTTTTGTAACAGTTACCTACAATTGCTATACCTCACAGAGTGCTTAATGACGCTTCACCACTCGAGTGATATAAAATTGTACTGATTTTTTTTCGATATGTTTAATATTATGTTGGGAATTCACAATATCATTTTGGTTTTGGAAAACGTGTTGAAACTAAAAAGGGCCCATAACCTAACCTAATGAAAAGTAGCTTGCATTGCAATAGACAAAATTTTATTATTCATAAAATGACTGATGATATTGTCTCTGCAATATCTATGATGAATTTAGCAACAGAATTCAATCTACTATAAGAGGTCTATTAAACCTACCTATTTATTACTCGACGAAGGTAGGTATCTAACTTCTAGCTAGCTATGAGAGTAGATTCCTCGAAATGTAGGTATTGATATTCTGTCTGTACTTTTTGTCTTCACCGATAAAATATTGTACAAAACAGACATATTTTATTGAGACATAAAATTTGCGTTTTTCCTACAAATGGTTGCACGACAAGTGCGTGTGTTTCATAATGCTTCAATGTTTTTATGAATGTAGAGATAGATACTAAAACTGCCAATAAAATATTTTAGAGCTAGAGAAAAAAGATATTAATCCTTAATTTCTTAGTTAAAACCGAAAACTTTTGGATCTTACCAGGTAAGTACATATAGACCAGGTACTGCACAAAATCGGCATCAACTGACATAATTTTTATTAGCCGTTCCCGATCAGAGTTGATGCCGTTATGGTGCCTTAAATGAGCGTTCAAGTTTTAAAATTCATGGAAAAAATGGTTGACGGCTTGAGTTGGAGCGAATCTGATATTATCCGATGCAGTGCTTAAACGTGTGCATTGACATTACTTTCATCTTACCGAATTTTTAGTATTCATTTATTTATTTCAGCTTTCTGTCAAACTTTGTGGGTAGTAGGTAGGTACTTGATTGTATTGCGAGATTATTCGGCCACAGATCATTATTTATTTTGAAAGACTATTTTTTATTGTGGGCTATGAAAATATTGCTCCTTGTTGACATTTAAGTCATATTTACCTTTCAATCGGAATTGAAATAATGCTTTCACAATAATAAAAATTAAATCTGCATTATATGTGTAGGCTGATTGCAGTCCCTAGGTACTTACCAATGATAGCGTAATAGAAACTAGTTTGACACTTGCCTAATATTGAGTCTATTAATTATTACGCACTAATTTTATGCAAGTATGCGCGTGAGCAAGTGCTTGAGTCATCAGTTGCAGCTTTGGTTCTCAGTTTTATGAGTTTGAACGGAATTTATAACATCCTTCAACTGCCCACTTCGACTGGAATTGACTTTTTTATTTCGTTTTTATAGTTGAATAACTTTGCTTATATTAATGAAAATATTGCTAGGTTGTCTTGAAAAGATTGCTCGTGGCGATCGACCCGACGTAAAATATTTTCTTTTGATATAAATTGAAATGTGTATGGTGTACATAATAAAGAGTATTAGATCTATCAAGTAGTTTAATTAGTTCATACGTCGAAGGTAGTCAATTAGTAAACACTTACATTTTGCCGTTCCGTAAACAAATAAACACTAATATTGTAATAACTTTACTTACGATATAAACATTGTGTGGAAGCTAAAGCTAAGTGGATGTGGCATATGTGACATCGTTTGCAGAGTGATCAGTGACTGTTGTTTAGCAAAAACATATAATAAACTTAAAAAGTGATTTTGCAAGTTCCAGTTCACATAACATAAAAGTGGGTATTTCGAAAATAAAATCAACATAAAGAACTTCACTCTGATCGTTTGTATTACGATAACGCAGCAATACTTATATTTCGCACCAGATTTTCAAAGTGTCCGTGGCAGAACTCAATGAGTGCCGACTGAGACGTAATTGCTTGTGAGTTCGATTCCCAGGACTGGATACACTTTTTGCATTTTCTTTTTGCTTTTTTTTTTGCTTTTCTCGTTGGCGTAATGATTTGCGCTGGTTGTAATGCTACTATTCTCGTTACACAAAAGAGAATTAAATGCTGTTTAAGCAAATGTATCCACCAGTACCATTTGGAATGCGTTAAGTACGATGAAGCGTCAACACCTAGGACTAAATGGACTTGTCCAATCTGCGTCTCTGGCCGTCCTAAATTGGACAACACTAATACACCAGTCCATCCTAAAGGTCACAGTGTACAACCTGACCAAGCGGGTCCAGTAGCTGATACGGCTACAATGCATTCCTCTGTATCGGGACCATCTAATAGCCAAAACAAACCTAACTCTAAACCAATGCTTGGTCAGAGGCTTACGCCAGCTGAGAAATCACCACCAGTTACGCCTCGAGTAGCATGCGTTGGCACAGAAGTCAATTTGCAAGACACAATACTCACAGAAATTCGTAAATTACGGCAGGAAATGAACGAAAAGTTTGATAGTCAACAGGCCTCTTTGGCGAAATTTGAATCCACTCTAGCTACGGTCAAAAGGGAAGTTAATGACCTAACATTAAAATTTTCCTCAATGTACGAAGACTTGGACGAGTTTAAGAAGACTATATCTTTTCTTTCTGAGGCTTATGATGAGCAAGTCGAATTGAATGCCCGAAATAATAATTGCATTGCCGAACTCCTCAAAAGTAACGCCGCGATGAGTGCTCAAATGAGGGAATTGGAGACAAAATTGCAGCTAATTGATCAATTGGCACGTGAAAGCAATATCGAGATACAGTGCGTTCCTGAACACAAAACTGAAAACTTGTTAACGGTCGTAAAACAGGTGGGTAGAGTGGTGGGAAGCGAACTTCAGGATAATGAAATCCAGTCATTTCATAGAGTTGCTAAGTTGAATGAAGAGACAAATCGTCCACGTAGCATAGTCGTCAAGTTAGCCAGTCCTCGTATTCGCGATAATCTACTTGCTGCAGTTAGAAACTTTAATAAGAAGAATGAGTCGGAGAAGTTGAACAGCAGCCATATTGGCATTGGTGGAGTAAAGCAGCCGATTTTTGTGACGGAAAATCTGACTCTGGCTAATAAAAAACTTCATGCAGCGACAAGAATCGCTGCTAAGGAAAAGAAGTATAACTTTGTATGGGTTCGAAATGGTCGCATATTTGTGAGGAAGGATGTGACAACTAAATCTCTTCTGGTTAAAAGTATGGCATGTGTAGAATCCTTGTAAGCTATTATTTCATTAGTCACATGCTTTGCATGATTAATAGTGTTTAATAATTTAAATTCAAGTTTATAATCTATTATCAAAATGTAAGAGGCTTGCGAACCAAGACAGATGATTTTTATACTGCAGCTTTAAATTTTGATTACGATATCATTATCGGCACTGAAAGTTGGCTCAATGATACAGTTTTAGACCATGAATTTTTAGATAACCGATACAGAGTGTTCAGGCGCGATAGGTCATCTACGGTATCCTCGAATACAAAAAGGGATGGTGGAGGTGTGTTTGTTGCCACTTTGGAAAAATACGAGGTCTCACGGAGATTAAATTGGGAGTCGCATTGTGAGGAGTTGTGGATCACAATTAAGTTAGAGAGTGGGTTAAGTATTAATATTTGTGCCGTTTATATTCCACCTCCAATCAAACAAGACTATATCGATGAACTGTTTCGAAACTTTACAGAGGTAATTAATAAAAAGAGCAAAATTAATTCTGTCAATTTACTAATCGGTGATTTTAATATGGGTAGTATATATTGGGAACATAATGCGGATTCTGGTCTATTGGTCCCCAAAGGA
Organism: Cerastis leucographa; assembly: GCA_963082945.1. Lineage (NCBI taxonomy): Eukaryota > Metazoa > Arthropoda > Insecta > Lepidoptera > Noctuidae > Cerastis > Cerastis leucographa. The sequence goes on from OY720359.1 coordinate 6,451,903, forward strand.
TCCAGTAGTAGTTTAGAACACACTTTTTTAGACATGCTAGCCTTTAATGACCTTCATCAATGCAACACTATACTCAACGCTTCAAACCGTATTTTAGATCTAGTTCTTTGTAGCAGAAACGACAAAGTGCTGGTGTCTCAGGCTTCAGTTCCGCTTATACCAATTGATCCTCACCATCCAGCACTGGAGATCTCTTTTACATCTAATAATAGCAATCCTCTTTTGCAAAATAAAACCCCTTACTTAAACTTTTATCTTTGTAATTATGAAGCGGTCAACGCTGAACTAGCTACAATTGCTTGGTCTAATGAATGGAATTCTATAAATAATATTAACGACATGTTGCAAAAATTCTACGATATTCTCATTCCAATAATTAAACTGCATACTCCGATTACAAAACCACGAGATGAACGCTATCCTGTCTGGTACAGTCGAGCTTTACTAAGAGTCATTAAAGAAAAAGCTAAATATCACAATATGTATAAAAAATACGGGAATCCCAGAGATAAAATTACGTTTGAATGCCTAAGAAAGCGTTGTGGTGAGTTGATAAAAGACTGTTATGCTAATTTTAAAAAGAATATAGCTACACATCTGCGTACCAATCCTAAGCATGTGTGGAGGTACTTAAAAAATAAACGAATAGGTAGCAATTATATTCCCAACAAAATGATTTTGAATAACATGTTTGCCAGGGGCGGACAGGAAATCTGTGACTTATTTTCCGTCCATTTTCAGTCCATATATATAGTAAATAGTAACACTAACACTTCAACGCCATTTGAACCGACGCCCTGTAACAATAACACTTTCAGTTTGTGCAAACTGGAAGTAACAGAAGTTTTTGATTACTTGTCTACCCTAGATTGTGATAAAGGACCCGGGCCTGACTCAATCCCTCCTCTCTTTCTTAGAAAATGTGCAGCGAATTTGGCTGATCCTCTGACTACAATGTTCAACTATTCTTTGGCACAAGGTTTTTTCCCTGATCAGTGGAAAATAGCGCATATCACGCCAATCTTTAAATCGGGTCGTGTTGATGATGTTGCAAATTACAGACCAGTGTCAATTTTGTCCGCTTGTGGTAAAATTATTGAATCACTGGTTCAGAAAAAAATGTTTTCTCACTTTAAAAGTATGTTGGATGATAACCAACACGGCTTTCGTCCCAAAAAGTCGACACTGTCTAATCTGGTCGAGTATGTTTCTTATATATCATCTGCATTGGATGACGGTAGAGAAGTTCATGCAATATACACTGACTTTAAAAAAGCCTTCGATTTGGTAGATCATGACTTACTAATTGCTAAATTAGAGAGTATGGGGGTTCATGGGTCGTTGCTGCGTTGGTGCGAATCATACTTAAAAAATCGCTCACAACTGGTGTATGTCAAGGGTTTTAAATCCAAACAATATTACGTACCATCAGGGGTGCCGCAGGGCTCACACTTGGGGCCTCTATTTTTCTTAGTTTTCATAAATGATTTGGGTTGCAAAATTAAATCGAAATATAAACTTTTTGCAGATGATTTAAAAATATATCGAACTGTTCACAACGAATCTGATATTATTCAGCTTCAGCTAGATTTAAATAACGTACACAATTGGTGCATACAAAATAAAATGTCATTAAATCAAAACAAATGTTACTTCATAAAATTTAGCAGAAAAAGGCAAACATGTAAATATTTTTACTCAATTAATAACAGCCCGCTCCAAGAAGTTGAGACTATTAGGGACCTCGGTGTTTTAGTAGATAGTAGTTTAAATTTTAGGGATCATTACGACCAAATTATTAGTCGGGCATCTAAATTGTCGGGTTTCATCGTCAGGGAAATGAAAATTTTTAAAGAACCAATTCTGACTATTTCCATTTACAACAGCGTTATTCGTAGTGTTCTGGAATATTGTAGTACGGTGTGGAACCCGTTTTATCAGGTGCATTCTGATCGGATTGAACGTATTCAAAAAAGGTTCTTATACCACTTAACTTTCTTGGATAAGAAATGTCGTAGTCTGAACTCGTATCACTCGCGGCTAAGTCATTATAAAATGAAATCTTTGAGTGCACGAAGGAAATCCCTAGATATCTTGTTTTTGTTTAAACTTATAAATGGTAAAATAGATTCTCCTGAGCTTTTAGAAAAGGTGAAATTTAGTATCCCACGTAGTAGTAGCCGCCTAATTAACCGAAGGACTTTCGTTCTGCCTCATAGTCGAACAAATATAGGTAATTCTTCACCCATTTACCGCATGCTTTCTATTGCCAACTCCATTCGTAGTGAAATCGATGTCTTTACTGGTTCTGTTGCCTCAGTTAGGACTAATCTTAGAGTCTTGATTGAATAATATGTTTGTTTTTGTTTATTTATTTATAATATTTAATTTTTCTTTCCTAAAACTTTTTCATTCATTTTGGAAAACTTCACAATTTCTAAGTTTTGTTTAAGCACCTTATATTTTTTTATATAGTAAATGTTTTACTTAATATGCATGCTAGATTCACATCCAGTAGATGTCAATCATTAATATTGTTTTTTGAACTTCCTTATTGCATTTGTGATTGTACATCAGTTTTGTGAATTAAATAAAAAAAAAAAAAAAAAAAAAAAAAAAGTATATTTTGATGAAGGAAAATGAATTGGGATAAGGGCAAGAGGATTCGATGATTTTGATGAAGCAAAACAGTCAAAGCTCCTTAGAATCAGACGTTCCTAGTTGTCAATGTACAAGATAATTATCACTTCTCATCATAGAATTTACTTAGAGTGTGAACTGCTTCAGTCATAAAACAAACTTACGGGCATTTAATGATCAATATTTATTTCCACCCAAAACTCAAGTTCAATAAATTCGAATGATCGGATTCAGTTAACTCAATCCACATAAAAAGAAGCCTTCGTGATGACCGGGGAAACTTATGATACCAGCAACCTATACCATGTTGCAGTAAAAAAAAAAAACAACATTGTCTCGACGGGACTTGTACCAGTTTTCGTTACGGATGTGGTAAATTATAAAAGTTTGGGTTACAAGTCTTGTTTAAAGTTTAACCCATCTTAATAACGAAAATACGAGTATGGTGTGGAAAACCCGATGTCTGGAGCCAAACTCGAGTCAAAAATAAATAATGATTAAAAAATAGCGCCATAAAATTCTACGTAATTATGTAAACCATTGTTATAAATAAAAACCAAACCAAAAAACAATCATGCCTACGCTCAAAATATCATAACCTTAAAACAATATTAGGGGTCAAATATTACTAAGCTTCATCTAAAATATGCAATTAAATAGTATTGTCTATATCTACCTAAACTTTTTCTCAATATTGATAGTCCGTCGTTTTTACAAAATATAAGTTTAACGACCGACCGAATCAAGAAATTAATAAATATATAAGTCACGACATTACACGCTAACATACCTTAACTAAATTGAAATCTAATTTTGGTTTTTGGGATGTGAACTTTTTATGCAGAGCCCACAATAGTGTATTTTTTATTACACGACTTTTATACTTAAAGCAGCCATAGAATTACTGAATCAAATATCGATGGTGTTATTGGTTGTAATGGGTAGTCTTAAATAGGTTTTAATTTAATTAATTCTTCTATTAATTTGGATTCCTTAATCTTGTCATTAACATCTTCTATCATAAAATGTAGTACTGTTCGTCGTGAACAGAATCTAAGAAATACTATTATGTTTATTTCAGCCCAAAAATGTTAAAACGAATGTTAAGAATTTACCTAATTCATAATTCATTAGAGATGTTTTCTATAAATTTTCGTAAAAGAAGATTGAATTAAAAGAAGGCGCACAAAAAATATAATCCACAATAAATAATGTCAGCCAGTCAAGGACTCAAAATTACAAAAATTGCTATACGTTACAAGTCTAATAAAAAAACAATCAATCATACAACACCGTATATCAATATAGTTGAAATATCATTTTTAATGGGGATGCTCAACATTAATCATGGCGGTCTTGCTGCGCTGGCGCCGCAAAATTGGTATCATTATCATTGTATTCCGATAATAAGAATTAGTACAATGGGCAACCTGATTACAACGTAATAAATTCTAAACACAAAAGGGACACGACTTTGACAAGTAAATATGTTCCCACGCGTTACTGGTGACAGAATCTAATCGATTAAAGCTTCGATCAAGTAACTAAAAGAAAATGCAATGAAGGAGTGCTGTAAAATTCAGCTGTATTCGGTTAGACTGGAAGCCATTCCTAACGTTGTTGGGTAAAGGCTTAGGCAGATGTTTAATGAAGATAAGAGTGGTGTCAGACCAACAGCCAGACGGGTAGATGAGACTAAGCAAATCACGGGCTGGATCAGGTTGAGACTTGCGTGGGCCAGGGAAGAATAGTAGAAAATGGAGGAGGCCTATATTCAGCTGTGGTTGGAACACGGCTGCTAATGATGATTAAGCACAATTTCTAAAGAATGAGTTGTTTGTATAACTGATCTACTGCAACAGAATACAGGTTGCTTATATGTTGGGGTGCATCAAAATAAATACATGCACACAAGAATACTTGCCTCCGACTTACTATTTATTACTGTAAAGTTCCTATATATTAAAAAAAGAAACTTATGTCCTATTCCAGACTATAATTTATTCATCTATCTCCAAATTTCATCCAGATCTGTTCAGCCGTTCTGGCGAGATTTAGTAACAAAGATCTATCCACCCATCCAAACTTTCGCATTTATGATAGTAGTAAGTTAATAAATTATATCCTCGTACAAATTATAGTTGTTTGTCATAGAACACCCTGCTTAACCTTTGATCACGGTATCCGATATTATGCGTAACAGATACGGTATGCAAGATTAATATTATCCTTACTGTCTATGTACTTTAGGAGTATTTTTCAAATCTATGTTTTAGAAGAATAAGAATTTGTCGAAGTCTGCGTAGAGCAGACTTTAAAGAGCAGTGTTTAAAGCCGACAGTTGGTAGCTAACTTTTTGTGGCGCTATGTTTGTGGCGTAGCTTCCGTAGATGCGAGTTTGCGGTATCATTAGCGTAGCTTACTTTTCGTAGCGTAATGTCTGACGCGAAGACTCCGTAGCCGAGTTTTCGTAGCGTAATGTAATTTCCGTAGGAGAGTATTTGTAACTAAGTTTTCGTAGCGTCTGTGTCGAAGTTTTTGTAGTGTACACTTTGTATTAGATGTGATTAGCGTAGTTTTACGGGAAACCTTTACTTCTTTCAATCGTCCACAAAATACATTGCTTTCGTTGTATATTTAATACCATCGGAATGTAATAAATTATTTTTTATATAAACCGGAAAAACTAAAATAGCAATAGCAGCATAATCAATTTAGGATATCCTTATATTTATGTACATCTAAAGAACCTATTACAGCGAATAATTAACTTTGAAGATATAAACTAGTTGCAGTGAACTGGTCTGTCCAGGTGGCGTACTATGACGTCTTAAAGCAGTATTCTATCTTATTCTAGAGTGGAAAAGAGATGGCACTAGACGCCTTCTATAGCTCCGTCTCTTTCCCACAGTGGAATGACATTAAAATAATCTTGCTTTATGACGTAATGATAACCTCTTAGGTTTAGTGATATGACACGACGTCCTTCAATAATATGCAGCTGCAACTGACCTACAACATTCTTGAAAAGATGAAATATTTATTAACTATTATTATGTTGCTAGTTTTTGTGAGAAAAGTATTGAGTTCTGTATTCGTTGTTGTCAACTGGCAGATAAAACAAAGACAAAACGGCTCAATAAAAAAATAAAAAGAAGACTACTGACTAATGGTGTCAAAAACCATAGAGTGAATGTCAGGAGTATTTACACCTTTACTGACAAATGCTTACACTGACTGGAAAGGTTTACTTGTGTGGTACTTTCTTCAAAAGACCATCTCAGACACTAATCTGCAAGGTCCTCACATGACTTGACCAGTGTCTGGATTTAAAAAGGGACTCTCAGAGTATAGTCCAAAACAACGGCCACATCTTGTTTAAAAAAAATCATCATCTGCCTAGCCTTTTCCCAAACTATCTTGGGATCGGCTTCCAGTCTAACCGGATGCAGCTGAGTACTAGTATTTTACATGAAGCGACTGCCTATCTGACCTCCACAACCCAGTAACTGGGTAATACGATAAGATTAATTCCCCTTGGTAAGACTGGATGTCAGACTTTTTGGCTTCTGACTACTCGTAACGACTATCAAAGATCTACAAATGACAGCCGGGACCAACGGCTTAACGTGCTTTCCGAGGCACGGAGGAAACTCGATATGTAATTATGGTCACCCATCCACGGACCAACCTCGGCAAGCACGGCTTAACCTTAAAGAACGACCCGGGCGGCTGTTATTATTTAGCTAAGAGCAACTCTTGTTTAAAAAAAAAACGTGTAAGTGTTTGCAAAATAAACATCATTTAAAATTTATAGTTTTTTTTATGCGACATGTTTAAGTAGGTAAGGTACTTCTTAATTATTAAATTAAGTATGTATGTGAAAAAAATAACGACACGGGTGTCAATACAATAAAAAAAAAACACAAATAATTAATCAGCTATTAACACTTTCAAAAAAAGACTACAGCCATTAATTGCGAACATAATATAAGAAATAGATTCCAGTTTTGTCATTTAGGTAGGTATGAAAACAATAATAAGTATAAAATTTATAAAATCTATTATATTTTAGCTGTCGCCAAGCTTGAAATTGGTCAACAAAATAACTTGTTTCGCCTTGTTTTGCCGCGATCACATTAAAATTGGACTATAGTGACTTCTTGACCTCTAAAGCAAGAGACGACCTTGTTTATTGAAAGTCATTAGTGACGTCGTGTCACAGCCTCTTTTTATTTTTGGCAGTTGAATTTAAACTGGTTTGATTAATCCCCTCATGTACCTGAAACCAGTAACTATGCCCTGTACCAACTTATGTTGTAGAACAGACATTTCTGGGTGATAATTGTATCCTCAACTCGTGGCTAAATAATATTTATGGTGGCTTGCCGAGGTTGATCCGTGGATGGGTGGCCATAATTACATACTGAGTTTCCTCCGTGCCTCGATTTCCCAGTTATGTTTAAGTCCTATATAGTAAGCTTAAGAAAGAAAAAAAGAAAGAAAACATATTTATTTGGCACATGCCACAAGCGCACACAACAAAAAAAAAATAGTTAAAACTTAAAACTAAACAGAAAGAAATAAATAATATTGTGTGTCTCACGGCTGCGCCAAAAAGGCCCAGTTCAGCAAACTGCCGAACAGCTAGTGCCCGACGACGCTGATTTTCAACTGGACCATACCCTGACCTGATTTTCATATGGGACTTAAACATAACTGGCGAACCCTTCTGCGATAACAGGCGTGATGTTATGATTACGTCTTGTCTATACAAAATTTGATAAGATGCAATTATTCGGTCTTAACACGATATGGCCTACAGTGGTGCACCTTCTATAAGGTTATACCTAAGTCCTGCCAGGGCTGCGGGACTGTTCGAAACAGATACTGTGGCCCTAGAACACAAAGGGCTAAGAAGGAACATGGATGGGTTTAAGTCAGTACAAGTCTGACACTCCCTTCCGCCCCGCTCAGAGCAGGAGGGGGGTCATTTGATAATTTCCCATCCGTACAAAAAAAGGTTATACCTAAGTTAGATATCTTAAATACCACACACATAATACGTTACTTCCTTAGAACTGCATTTTGTTCCTTATCTGTAGTAAAAAAATAAAGTCTCTACTCATCAAAAGGCGATTCATGGTAATTTTTGTTTGCTCTTTTCCATAAAATCTACGATTGATTCTTTACGGCATAACATCTATTTTCACAGCCTGTATTACTCCATAATGTTTCATAGTTCCCATGCACATAATTGTGACGTCAGAATCATCATTGTGTAACACCGACATCTAAAGGCGAATAGCACCAATGAAGATAAACGCAATCATCACATCTTAATCGCGTTTAACAGCTGTCAGTGTCATCATTGTTATGGTATATTGACCCTGACGGATCCTGAACGGGTTCAGTTCAGTTTTATTGGTGGAACTAGCTGTTGTCCGCGACCTTCATTCGCGTGAAATCATTATGGAAATATTATCGGATTTTGTTAACAATTTCAAGGGTATTTTTTTTTTGCACGGTATCCTAGTTAGTTTCGGTGTGTTTTGTTAAGTCCCGCCACAATCCATCCAGCCGTTTCGGAGATAAGCTCAGTTTCGGAGATAGACAGACAGACAAAAATTAAAAAAAAATAAGCGTTTTTGACACAAATACCGTATAAAGTCAGTAAAAACCTGTAATTTAGAAATTACAAACAGACACTTCAATTTTAATTTATATGTATGTATGTATGTATAGATTTAGCCTAATACAATGCGTGGTATTTCGGTCTGTGTCACTGACTCGGTTCTCGGGCCGCGATGAGTCCGTGACCGAAAGAGTCAATATCCGTAAAGTGACACGTTACAAGACGTGGGCGCCCACCGCGTCAAGACGAAAAAGTTCTAAAGTAAACATTGTTATGTAAGGATGACTCTTTTCAAGTTTTAACAATATCGGTAAATTACCGGTTAAGTTCTTACAACACACGCCATCTTTCCATGGGTGTATGGCAGTATCTGCAGAACGCCATCTGCTTCGATATTTACCAACATAAATTCGATATTTACATACATATTCACTACGCTCCAGTTGCGAGTACTTAAGTACTACTCATTGGCGTGTCACAAGTCACTCCCGATGATGTTATCACCCTCCTCCAGGAGAGTAGCAAAGAGACTAACACTCTTAAAAAGTTCAGACGCAAACCGCTGTCTTTCCGACCTTGCCGTCAGGGTCCGTAGCGACGTTCCGGTCCTTGTACTCCCCGACCCTCGCTCGAGCCAGCCCGCGATGCTGTGCCAGTAGTTTTAAATCAGCCCACAAATTATGATTTCACTCAGATACAGCCTGTCCCCATGCTGTCCACCCCCAGCAACGCCCTAAGCCGAGGCTCGTACACCATAGCGTGTAGTCGTTTAGTTCGTAAGTATTTTTATGCCCTGGCCGGAGGCCTTACACTCAAGGCACCCACCCACAGGATAGTCCGGTTAAGCAGACGACAACCTCTTTGATTTAAATGCGAGATGCAATTTAAAAAAAACGTGTGTCACAAAAGTACAATACTCATCTAATAAATAAAGGTCTGGGTAAAGTATATTATATATTACCCGTTTTTTTTCGAAATTTATTGATTTTCATTGTCACTGTAAGCTTGAGGAGTTATACTTACTTACTCACATATTGAGACGTTCTTTAATTTCGTCGAGTGGCTACAATATACAACGCTCAATATTTCGTAAAATACGCGAAGCACAAATCAAAGATTATGTTGTTACAAATCGGCGAGAGTAATGTTTATGTCCAGTGTGTTCTTGGTGAATTATTACAGGGGACTATAGCGAGTAAATAAAAGACAATACAACTGATTTGAGGAGCTTTACGTTGTGAGTTTTGTCTCACATCAGCATCTAGGCAAATAAGAATAGTAGAAAAGCTTATATTTGACAGTTAGCAAGGAAATAAATCAGGACTGACTATCATGTCCCATGGAGTAAAGCGGGCTTTCTTTTTAAGCAATATTATACTGAAACTCTTGAAAGCCTCCGGGAGTTACGTCAGTTTAATGGTACCCTTTAAACGTTATGCTAAGTGCACTAATTTAGTCATTTTTTTAAGGAAATTTCGTAATGCCTCCCGTGTAGTAGTTGACGCTTCCCGTGACCCAAGGGCTGGCTTTTACTTTGGCCAGAGGTTAAGTATTACCGTTGAGGACGAGTTATTTTGACGCCTTTTATAGTAGTTAGTTTAGATATTAAATTTATTTGTTTGTTAATCGTTATAATGTATATAGTTAGGTTCAAATGAAACAATAAAAACTGTGATAAAAAAATTTTAGCTTGAGATGCGAGCAACTTCTGTAAACTGCATTAACTAACTTTTAATATGATAGTTAGTGTTGAAAATGATATGTTCTGTAAAGCAAACAAAGTATATCTATGTAAAATCGACCAAACATCTATCTTAGAAACAAAAACTTTAGTTGTAACCGTGTTCCAGAATTATCTAGGTACGAGAAAAGCCATTGTGTTATCTCACATCGCCGCGGGGTTAACTGGGGTTCCGCAATAAACTTGTTCCCGTCTCTTTTATAATCCTTTTTCCCTGTTCCGACGAGCGAAAATGTGTGGACAAAGGATAATGGAGAAATAAAAATTTCGACTCGAGTAAAATTGTGCAGCGCGGAAGACTTGCCCATATTCATATAGTTGTACTTATGTATGTATTACCATGTCAAGCTGAATTTATGTTAAAGTGGTTTGATTTTTTTTTAATTTTAATGGAGTTCTGTGTAGTTACATGTAAAATATTTACTCATATGTAACATTACGTCTTTAACCCCTACACACTTCGCCATATTTATGTTTAAGCCCCATGTGAGTGGGGCGAGCCTATTTCCAGCAAGATGCAAACGAGAATTTCCGGATGAAAAAAACAAAAAACACTTTGCACGACTTATGGATAGAACTCTGGACCACATTAAACTATTTACATTAGGTACCTTTTATAGTGAGTTACTCATATATATTTGTGAGTAGAACTGAAACCTGATAAAGAGATGTTTATTTTATTATATTAATTCACTTGTCTGACCGGTCCAGGTGACCGGATATTAGCTAGCAAGGGGGCGTCCATTCATTCCCCCCTCCCTAGGGTGAGATATCGTGAGATTTGACTTCACCCTCTCACCCCTCCTAAATCTTACGTGAGATTTATCAGAACACATCGATTTTTTTGTTCAGAGTTCTGGGGTGGACTAATTGGCATGATTGTTTCTGATCTGTGAGGAAGTAAAATCTTCTGCAAGCACTTTCTTTGATGTTGCACCTTCCATAAAGAGTTCCTCTGCAGTATATATTTTTTTGATTGAATATTTATTATTAAATATGATTGTAGAATTTAGCCATATTTTAGTGCAGAAACATATTTACTTAAACCTCGTTTACACGCAGTTTTAATCTATATCTAGCCAAAAAAAACTACGTGGTATTTGCCGAGAACACCACCCCTCTCTCCCTCGTGAAATTGGGTGAGATTCGGCTCGACACCCTGCCCCCCCTAAACGCCTCACGTAATTATTGGACGCCCCCTTGTAACTAAAGATACTACCAACATGTAACTTTTTCATTACTCATACTCTGAAAATAGGTCTGAAGTTGCCTGAGGAGCGGGTTGAAAGTAATACTTTTCATCGATAAGGAGAATCGCTTTCAACTGACAGATGCCAAATTATAAAAAAAATTAGGTCTATTTTCACATTTTTATTGAGCCATGTTCCAACTTTCTATGCAGCCACGATGTAAAATTGAAATAACTTGAAGTTAAGTATTGATTAAAGAATCTATATTTTTTATTAACTTTACTATAATTTAGTTTAAACAATTTCTTTAAAATAACATAGATTTGGGCTAAATATTTACCATTTTTTCAATGATGAGTATGAAAAATAATGGCTGAATAGCAAGCTGGCCACAGAAAAAAAAAACAAAATAGGCGGGAAAAGTTGTTGATTTATGTAAAATAAAATTTACTCATTTTTGCTTTAGCTAATTCATGTTTTTATTTTTACTTTCCTTGTATTCGTAATGAAAATCACAGTGTTTACCTCGGGTTAAAGACTTATTTAGTCCCTCGAACTATTGACCAAACCCCGTCTAGGGACTAAATAACGTTACTTTCACCCCTACTAGGGTAACAATGTACTATTAACTGTGGTAAAAAAATATAACTAATCGTTACAAACAGATAAGTTTATGAATAAAATAAGTGGCAATTAAGAAATACTTTAATATTTTAACACTCAGTATAAATTATTTCAGTTTAAAGATTCCGATCTTATGATATTTCATACGAATACTAAAATTATTCCTACATCTAATATTTAGAGCATATAAACGTAAGGTGTTAATTACATTAGGTTTTTTACTCTTGTGAAAGTGTGTTTCATTATTATAATAGGTCTAAGATTATTACTTGGTATTGGGCTAATAGCAGGTAATTTAGGGGCTAAAGACGACGCAATGAGAGAAAGGATTATAATAGGTGCCTACGGTGTACTCTAAAGTTATTCATTTGTTTTATTTTGGAAGACACCTTTATAGAAATTGATGGTTGAAACATACGAGACAGAAAGAAGAAAATAAAGGAAAAAAAATATTTACCTACGGAAAAAACGTATAGAACTGCTGACTTTTTTTTTAAGGTATTCACGATCACTGATCAGCCCTGGGTGGTCTTAAATCGTGTACTTAATTTAATTCACGATGTTCCTTACTAAACGTAGCAGATAAAAAAAATGCATATTTGTATTTGCATATTGCATATGAATATATGCAATTTGTAAAATAGTTATCTGGTACGGGTTGTACATTTTTGTTTATTTAAAAAAAAACATCGCATTATTCAATTAGTATGTGATATACAGCTTTCAGTGTTGTTAATCTAGTTTTATACCTATATAATATTCGCATTCCCTCCATACTAATTTTAAGCTACGCTTATTAAAACAAGTTATCGAAAGACGAGTTTCTGTTTATTTCAATAATTCGATACGATCTTCATTTGTGGGTATGAAAAACCGAATCTTAAGTTATCACAGTAATAATTTTACACTATTTTAATGGAATAAACTTGTTCCTCTATACAAATATTTTCTTCACATGCGAAGATGAATATAAAGTCACTCTCATGCCTGTCTGTGGCCGCGTTGTTTTTTAAGATATAATAGGGTTTACATCATCATTTAAATATTTAGTTTCGTAATGTTATAACAGTAAAATAAATAAATCTTGATGTACAGTCCTAAAACCGCGTAAAGCAGTGGCGGGTCGGTAGTGTCGTATAAAAATGTCTGCTCAAAACAAAATACAGCTACAGTCCATTCCATATCAAAGTCAAAAATAACTCAGATATTTTAAAAACCACAGGCCAAAAGCCAAATAATTACTCTTTTCCAGTTCCCCGCTAGACTTTAACAGATGTACATGAAAAACTAAAGTGCCCACGGGAAATTAGAATAACTGGCAGCTGCGCCACTGTACGCTAGTTATTAATATTTATTTTGACATTTCATAAAAGCAATGTATAGTTCCACGCTTTCTGCCACGGAATAAAGGGTGGTTTCAGCTTTATTTTGTATGTTTTAACGTAGTAAGCGCGTTAGGTCTGATGTCATATAGTGAATATTTGGATGTTTTAATTTTCTGTGTATTGCAAATTGTTTTACTCTGGAACTGTTGGTTTTAACTAGGTACTATCTAGGAATCTGTAATGAGTGGGTTATTGGTGGTTTTTTAGAAAAAAAATATAATCATGTTACCAGCAACAGAGATATGGAGGTCAGATAGGCAATCTGCGCTCCATATAAAACTGAAAGCCGACCACAATTTATCGGAGAAGGCTAAGCAGTTAGGCAGATAGAGGCCGGCAAACTTTAATCAAATTGGAGTAATCACGAATAGAAGCGTTTGCGTACGTAGCAGCTTTTCTTCTAGCTCGACAGTTGATACTTGGCAAGACATAGACAAACAATAACTTCTTAGGCTTTTGGATTCCAGCCAGGCTTCCCAATAAAACCGGTACCAAGAATTAATGGCACAGGTCTCATTTATTACAAGAATATCATCGTTTCCTTTAAGTTACCCGAGTCAAAGGAACGCCAAAAAATAACGACACAAGTGTCGACATTCATCGCAATTTGTATCGTCATCTAAACGATGGCTTCGCGTGCTACTCGAAGCTTTGTAATGAACTTAATTGGAGGGGCTGGGTTAATGTGGTGGTGTAATGTGTAAGAATTATCCTCATTATTTACTAAAGCTTGTTCAATGCTGCTGGAATTTTTCAATACATGTTAGAAACGAGTGATTTTAAGAAAAAAAAAGACCCCCCCTCTTTTCAGAGATTTTTGAAGTGAAACTTCTTATGCGACCTCCAACAAGGTTGCGTTAAACGTTTAACGCTACCATGGAGGAGGAATAGAAAGAGACAGAGCCGCGAGGGTGTATGCGTGGCACTCGAACGCATGCGTGTAGTATTACGAAGTTTCACTTCTTCCACGCGGAGGGACTCCACGCACAATTTTTTTATTATTCTGACTGCCTCATTGGTCATATGGTCGCGAGCGCGACTGCTTAGCAAGAGATTCTGGGTTCGATTCCCGAGACGGGCAAAGTGTTATTGGGTTTTTCCATCAAGACTTTATCAGTAGCATCCACAGAGTCTGAAATTGAGACCGGTTGATGCTAATAGGCTCGCTCTCTATAACATGGGACTTAAACATAACTGGCGAAATGTTGGGTACCATTAGGTACACCTCTGCCTAACCCTTCCCGAATTGCAGGCGTGATGATATGTTATGAGATGCTATGTTATTATTTAAAAGAAGAAACATCTTATTACACTCGGGAACAGTGTAGTTTTACTAACAGTTAAAGATTTTTGAAATCCTAACTAATATTATAAATGTGAAAGTAAGTTTGTTTGTTACCTTTTCACGACCAAACGGCTGATCGGATCTTAACGAAATTTGGCAAGAAGATAGATTTCAACTTGAGGAAGGACATAGGCATATCATCACGCTACGACCAATAGGAGCGGAGCAGCATTGAAAAATGTTGCGAAAACGGGGAAAATGTGACGCAGACAAAGTTGCGCGGGACAGCTAGTGGAATATAAATAAAAAATTAGGAGTTTCGAAGATAACACACAAACGCAAACTAAGTACAACTACATCTTAGCTCTTCATAATAATATTAGCATTAGTATACAAACAATAAATTTCTCTTACGATATTTTCAATTAGATTTCCAATGATTGACCGTTCTAATTTTCCTTTCTCGATATAAGAAGAAACCACAAGTTACACGTAAACTGTTTCGCGTGCACTGATACAATTTCGCAACATCCGCACTTCAACCGTTTCCAAATTGCAACCAACAGTTCTTGCAATAACTGTATTTATAAAATGAGGGTAGTTGTAAAATCTGTCATTAATACTACTTCAGTCTTATCTACCTGCAGTAAATTAATGATTAATGTGTCGACATTCTGTCGTTAACTGAAAATTTTATGACTCACTTAAAACGCTTTTACCAAAATATATTGAGTGTGTTACATCATTTCGTGTTATGGTCAAAATAATAAAGATAAAGGAGAGATTCAGTTATAGTACAGATCAAATCAAATCAAAAAAAAATATTTTACATAGGCCTGCCTACCTGGGCACTTATAAAACGTCGACCAAAGGTGCACGGTCCGGGTTGGTCGTTTCCTATGGAGAAGAAACGGCAGATAAGTAATGATGTCAATTTGCAGGATGAAAATTCAGCCATTACTGCCAGAATTTAATTAAATTAAAAAAACACTATCTGGTTACTCAAAAAAAGCATTTGAAAGAAAAGCATTTGACGCGGCAGCGCTAATCCAGCGATTAAAAAAAGATAAAAAAAGTACTGTAACTCCTGTATCGCGGGTGCGTTTACAAACATTAAAATTCAAACAAATATCTGTAGGCGATACAAATATTTGTTCCGTGCGGGGATCGAACCCGTGACAAGCAGCGCAGCAGTCGATCGCTCAGCCACTGCGCCAACCGTGTCGTAACTATTAATTCTAAGTCCAGTTTCTCTAGACATCACATTAAAATGGCTACCAACACATGAATTCAAAATGGGGACCGCCCATCAATATAACAAAGTGAAAGATGTTCGATACAATCAGCCGATTAACCTACTTTGTTTGCGTGAAAAGTCAAATTAAATTGATTAACGCGTGTCCTTAGCATTCTAGGTACATATGTTATAAATAATATAACCGCTGTAGCGTATGATTGACGACGCTTGTTATTACGTTCAGAAGATCTTTCATAATGAATAGAAGGTCAGCGGGTGAAGGTCGATTGTGGGT
Source organism: Cerastis leucographa (assembly GCA_963082945.1). Taxonomy (NCBI): domain Eukaryota; kingdom Metazoa; phylum Arthropoda; class Insecta; order Lepidoptera; family Noctuidae; genus Cerastis; species Cerastis leucographa. The sequence goes on from OY720359.1 coordinate 6,467,935, forward strand.
TACTTGACCATTGACTAGTATAGACCTGTGGTATAGACAATCACAATGGTTAGGATGAGTTGTGGTCAGTGTAGTAATATGTCATTAGAAAGGTAGATAGATGTAGGTTGTTATGTAGGTTGTTCTGATTGCTGTATTTTGCTAACAGGAAAATAAGAAAGACTTGACTTGTGAATAGGGATGGCGACTATTTTTTTTTTTATTTCTAGTCTATCGGGTAGATTATTAAAAAGTATTTGACACGTATTTTTTCTTTTTTCACGTAATCGTAAAATTACGGATATATTTTGAGTTGAAATGGCGCATGACGTCACGGGTCAGTACATTTTATACCTAGTTGTGACGTAGTGAGCCCCCACTCTCCAACTTTAATGCGTTTTAACTAGGTATTTTTTTGTTAACTTGATAAAACAAAAAATACGTATCTAATATTTTTGTATTACCTGATTGACGGACAAAATAGAATTTCGTTTTCTTTACCCAGTCATCATCCCTATTGTAGAGAAAAAAGAACAAATGCATAGTTTTGTCAAACTTGGTATTTATTTTAGTTTTAGTAGTGTTTTCTCGCCTGCACAAATAAGTTGGTTGAAGTGTACATCATTAATTATGTACAGTCTTTTTTTTAAGTTTCGACAGTTTGCAGGTCTGGGAAGGCTGTGATGGAATAGTTATTTATCCAACATGTGAGGAAAGTTCGTTTTTCCTATGAGTTTTGATTTTGAGTCTTGAGCGAACGAAGGATTGAAAAATAGAATCACGAGCGCAGCGAGTGATTATAAATTTCAATCCTGAGTAAGCGAAAGACTCAACAAAACGAATAGCAAATGAACTTGCTCACATGTTGCATACAAAAGTTTTCACCACTCCCAGCAAGAAAGTATTCAGTCATCATAGGTAAATAAATTAAATAGTCAAAAAGCAAATCAAAATAATTCTTTTTTCGAATTTTTGCTTCTTGAGTGCGTTCAAAAATTATAATCCTAAATTTGACGATGTAATTTTTTCAATATTTTATTAAACTTTTTTAATGTTTCTGAACTAAAACACTTACAATAATTTGATAAATTTTATAAAAAACATTAATCTTAACTTATAAATATTTCTATTCTAAGTATAAAATTATTTATTTTTTAAAATATCTTTAAAACTTAACATAAAAAAATCAGGCAAGGTTAGTTTCTGAACGGGATCATTACTTTCCTCATTGTTCAAACAGTGAGGAAAAACCAACTTTCCTCACTGTTTTCGTAGAGGAAAGACACTTCTTTCGTGCGGGAGTGGTGAAAATTAAATTTAAACACACATAGTATAGTCACAGTCAGTCAGTCAGTAGTGTAGTCTGTGTAGTACCTACTACAGTATTCTCTTACAAAAAATCCGCCGCCGGCAAAGCGACGGGTAAATGGATATTTAAGTTATTCGGTATTTTGTAAGATTGTCTCAGAGGAACAACAATAAATCCTGTTTTCAAAAATGTAAAAGAAAAAAAAAGTGCGTCATGATCCGTGCATTATGACCATTGTATACGTTTTAAATCGACACGGGTAAATAAAATACAAACAATGTTTTCAATTGTTCTCCTTCACTGGCGTTTTGAATGCAAAGAAATAATGGAGTATTTCCAGTCGAGGTTCTTTGATACGCATGAATATTAAATGTTACAGTTACAATTACGCTGCCCGTTGTTCAAGCCATTCGACAAAAGCTCTATTAGTGTGGATAAGATAACCCATACAGGATGTAATCTGCACCTTGCAATCAGTACAGTCTGTCCACCAAATTGGCTGCATTGCAACTATCAATCAAACAGCTGATCAGTTTACCTTAGTTAACTGCGTTTAATTTTGTTACAGTACAAACATTAAGATACATGGTGTTTATGTTTGTATGTATTACCTGTAGCCCGCGACCTTCGTTCTCGTGAAATTATTATCTTCTTTTTTTAGATCGCGTGGTTAGTGTCAGAATTTTTATGCCACCCATGGACCTCTGACTCAGCTTGACATGAAATTATTATAAAAATATTACTTCTCTCTTTAAATTGGATTTTCTTCCATATTTCAAGGGATTTAATTGTTTTGTATTACTTTTCTGAAAAGAAAGGAGCCTAATTACTCCTTTTAACATCCGCTATCTGCTCGTAAAATTTCAGTGAAAATTGGGCAGCCGTTTCGGAGAACAACAACAAACATGCAGAAAGACAAAAAAAAAACAGTGCGTGGAGTCCCTCCGCGCGGAAGAAGTGAAACTTTGTAATACTACACGCAGGCGTTCGAGTGCCACGCATTCACTCTCGTTATTTTATTGAGCTTCTAAATAATATTTTATTGTTTTATTGTTGTACACTTTTTATTACATGAGTTTATCGAGGTTATTCTACTCATGGAAATTGAGCGAAGACTGGTCACACCGAAGAGTCGAATACATGACTGTTTGCACGCCATCTTGCGTACCTAGTAGAACTACGTAGTCACAAATCTTGTAATAGCGCCATCTCTTAATGGGTAATAGAAAATATTCCCCCTCCATGAAAACGTTAAACTTGTTGGAAGTCGCATAAGAAGTTTCACTTCAAAAAAATGTTTTTGTTACTGTTTCCGTTTGATAATTTGATAAGCATTCAGGATAAAGCGGTTATTTTGACATTACAAACAGGCACCTTAATTTTATTTATTTGTATAGATTTGTAATAATTGTAACTGAAGCAAATAAACTGCACTTAAATTGCAATCAAACTTGCCTATCCAAACTTATGAGTGATCCATTATAAATTCATATAAAATAAATCAATATGTACCTACCATCCACTTAAAGTATGGCCAAAATTGATGTTAGACAATTAGTCTTGACATATATTATGAAAGTTAAATAATCTTTCATAATATGTCCATTATGTTGGTTTCAAATCGCATTGTGTATACACATCGAATATTTTTATGCAACAATTAAAAGTTAGCTATTAGCTAATACTCGAAAGGGCGGTAATTATTGAGATTTATTGCTTTTGTACTTTTACGTTTGCGATCATTTTACCTTCATAATAGATGTGCTAATCCTTTACACCATTACATATAAAATATTTTTTGTACTCGCTGTTTTTAGTAACGGAAAGTACTTTTTAATGTTTGACAACAATGTACGGTAGTAAACTTGAGACATTGCATTGACGAATTAAATTTTGATTGTATATTGCACTTAAAACTGCTTGCTTTTGTCGTTAATTTGTTTAAGTAACAATATAATATTTTAACAACATGTTATTTATGAATACACATAATGTTTCCACTGCTGGGATAGCCTCGTCTCTTTAAGACGGTGGCTCCACCACGCGGAAAAAACAAGAACAACTTAGACTCACCTATTACGTGTGCTCATAGATTTTATTATCTGTTGACTGTTACGTGTCAAGCAGATTCAAGCACGACCGTAGTGCGTAGTTGCAATTTGTTGTGTCAATAAGGGACCGTCCATTAATCACGTGAGGCTTGAAAGGGGGAGAACGGGTTTAGAAAAAGTCACGAAATATCACAAGGGGGGAGGGGGACATAGTACGTGTATTGATTTTTTCGTCAACCGCGCGATTTCTAAACCGAAAAGCAGCGTGTAGTGTGGCCTTAACTCGTCGTTGCGAGGCAGCGACTGAAGTAGTACCTGTATAATATTCTAAAAATTTTAAGATTCTTTGTAGGTAAAAAATACACGTGATTTTGGGTGGGGGCGGGGGGTTAGTCTTAAACTTCACCACGTATCACCAAGGGGGAGGGGGGAGGGGTTAAAAACGCTAAAAAATCATCACGTGATTAATGGACAGCCCCTAAGTCAGCTAAGCACGCGTTCAAATGGCATAAGTAAACGACTACAATTAACAAACAATACCTCATCATTGCCAAGCCAAAACACTTATTACATTATGTTTTAAGTCTTATAAAAACGAATACTGAATTAAGTAATAGGTATAATACATAAATCTCGGAAACAGTGCGTTACAACTAAACGATTACGTAAATGTTTTACTTTTTAAAAATGCCGGCTATGAACTAGATGTAATACGGATAGTTGTGACTAGCGCTCGCTAAGTTACGACAGAACGCATAAAGCTTGCGCGCTTTACTTTAAATGTAAGGTATAAGGAACGCATAAAATTGTAATGCTGCAATGTGTTTGTTTCTTAATTAATTTCAGTTAATGATCTATAAGGCAAGAATACCTAGTTTGTTTGGTTAATAGTCATGTGTTCATTTAGAGCGTTTACACTTTACGACATTTCATACAAACTTTAAAGTCCTTATTTTCCGAAATGACAGGACCGATTTTAATGAAACTTCATACGCAAAAGCAGGATTCATAGGTCTAATATAAGTAACTAAAACATTTTCGAAAAATAGCGTTACATCTAAATTAGACCGATTATAAATTATCTATATGTAGAAGCAGAAATTTTCAATTATCATTTTTTAAAGACATTTTGAAAATATTTTTAATTAATTTTTTAGACCTATGTAACCTGCCTATGCGTATTAAGTTTAATTGAAAACGGTTCAGTCATTTCGACTTAAAAGTTTGAATGCAATGGCGTAAGTTATAAACGCTCTTATGATTCTATCGCAAACTGACGATGAGGGAAGAGTCACAAAACGTTACTTTGAAGTATTACCTATTTATACGTTTACGTAGAGCATGTGCCAGGTAGCCTAGTATAATATTTGATAATTTGGTGATTTTAATTTGATAAACAACAGATTTAACCCTGTTGACCGCTATTTATATTAATTATACGACTTTGTAGTTGTAATTTTTCTTTTTTACTCATTAATTAGATTCCTAGATCGGGCACAGTGTCGTTGGGTTTTTCAATCAGGAAATTGTCAGTAGCTGCCACGGAGTCTAGATTTGTGCCCAATTGATGGCAACTACATGGGACTTAAAACATGATTGGCCCAATGTGGGTGGGTGTACTGACAACAACCGTGGTTAGTGCCAGGTGTGAAGTTATGATAATGTAATTCAAGTATACAGGGTGTAACGGAAAGGGTATATACATCCTTAAGGATGTGCTACAGACCATCAAACTGAACATGTTTCTCAACATAAAAAAAAATTACAGCAAAAAAAAAATATCAGCTACCTATACATTTGGGTCAAATAGGTATTGTAATTTTCTATGGGGCAGCAGTTTTTTTTTTAATTTACAATTAGAGGTTGATACTTAAAGAGGTGATTATACTCATGATAACAAACAGCTTTCCCAACGAATTTTTTTTACGGTCATTCATTTTTATCACAATAATACAACAGCCGTATGAAATAGGCGCGCGCGCGCATTTAGCCTATTTTCTATCAGCTTCTTTGTGTCGGCCACTTATTACCAGTCACCCTATATGAAGTCTTGGGCACCAGTAATTTTCTTATATTCCAAGTTATTGGATGGATAGGTAATTTTCTGAGGTTTTTAAAGCTGATAAAAATACATCACCAACAAGTATAAACAACCGATACCAATTATCTTTGCATCGGGCTAAACTTAAAAAGGTGTGTCAACATTTCTACATATTAATATCCATTTACTCAAATATAGGAGATATCACTACATTTGGGCAAACTGCTTTAAATGTTTATTTAAAATCGAACCGTATTCTTACGTCGAACTAATCAGGTTTTTTGCCAATCGTTGCAGACGCAGCATAAATATCGATTTCTTTTCAAAGCATGTCATGAAACAAGTTATAATTATATTTTATCGATTTTTCGAAGAGCATACACCTAATTATTTGATTTTAAAGGTTACACAACAAAATTGCAAATTATTATTTAAATACAAACGATTTTTTGGATTTTGAAATATTTAGTTTAAATTTTTAATCAATATCATATAAGTACCACCTACACGTTGATTTGCTCTAAATTGAATTTAAAAACACCGCAATCAATGTTTCATAAATATGATTACCTATAAACAGGGTATAAGAATATTAAAATCAATAAAAATACTATCATAACTGCATTTTGATGAGAAGATACAGATCAATTGGAACTTTAGCCCATTATACTAAAGTTCAATGGTACTGTAACAATTTATTGGGTCATAAAAAAACAGATGAACATCAGTATCTAAGTAGTATTGAAGATAAACGTGCGACTTTTATTTCGCAAGTCTGCAAGTCCATGAATATTCATTTCAAAGTCAGATGTTTGCGATTTTTGCAAGCTCTTGTTCGTAGAATGTTGTCAATATTATGCTTTACGATGTGTTTGCTGAATTTTGATGTTGTTTTTTCGCAATGCATACAAAATATACAAAGTGTTGTTTTGCATCCTCGTTAAAATTAAAATAATCATTAAAATTACGGTATCTAGTTAATTATTAATAAACACTGGTTTTTTTGGTTGTTTAAGTTTGTTAGTATTTCAGAATAACCCGCCTAACGTGGTTCAGGGAATAAGAAATGATCGAATAAATGTTTGAGATTGTTTGTATGTTTGGAAGCGCGGTTGTAGGGTGAAATTCAGAAGGGCCGCGTTTAAAATACGGGTGGTTCACAATTACCGATTTCCGAAAATAAGAAAAAAAAATGACCGAACCATTTTATTATTGATTCGGGACGAGAATCGTTAGCATAGTCAACTCCTTGAATTTGACGAGGATGCAAAACCACACCTTGTATATGGAAGAAGAAGCCATGCTGCGCCGATCCCAAAAAATGGGGTAAGGGCAAAAGAATAATGATGATGATTTTCACAATGCAAAAACGGCCTCTTAAATATACCATATTGTTAATCAAATTATCTCTTATTTTTAATTCTCATCGACCCCATGCGTGGTGAACAAATAAGTTCTGTTTTTTAGGGTTCCGTACCCAAAGGGTCAAACGGGACCCTATTACTGAGACTTCGCTGTCCGTCCGTCTGTCACCAGGCCGTATCTCATGAACCGTGCATAGTTAGCCAATTGAAATTTCCACAGATTATGTATTTCTGTTGATGCTATAATAATAAATACCTTAATCAGAATAAAATAAATATTTAAGGGGGCTCCCATACAAGAAAAGTGATTTTTTTCGTTCTCTCGTTTTTATAAATAACGGTACGGAACCCTTCGTGCGCGAGTCCGACTCACACTTGGCCGGTTTTTTTTTTAAACTAATCATTTGTTCATTCTTCTTTTGTTTTTCGTTTCAGGTAAGTTCCAGAGTGATACAATATATATTTCATGTGTACCTAGTACTTTGAATGGATGGATTATGATTGGTAAGCTACCGATAACCTACTTATAGTGCAGCCTACTTCGTGATATGTATGTATTATCCGATTAACTTGGACACGCTGCCACAAGTAAGGTAAAAGTTGCAAATACACCCCTATATTTGCAACTTTTGATCCATTTTTTTTCTTTGTCCGTCGGGTAGTTTATTGAAAAGTATTGGACACGTATTTTTTTTCTTTTTTCACGTGGTTATAAAATTACGGAGATATATTGAGTTGAAATGGCGCATGACGTCACATGTAGGTAATTTTTATACCTACTTGTGACGTAGTAAGCCCCCACTCTCCAACTTTAATGAGTTTAAACTAAGTAATTTTTTGATATTTTGATAAAACAAAAAATACGTGTCTAATATTTTTGTATTACCTGTCTGACGGACAAAATAGAATGTCGTTTTCTTTACCCAGTCCGCATCCCTATTGCCGAAACACTTACTAGAACGGTAGGACCGATAAATGGCTAGTTAGCTACTCATAAAATGGAAAATTTTATACATTTCCTCTAAAGAATAAATGCCATTTAATGTAATATGAAAAGTGAATTGGATCATACATTTCTAACCGAAGCCGGTAACATTAATAATAATTTCAAAGCATCCTAAACAAATATACGAATATAATTATTTAATAGACCATTAGTTTAGTCTAAGCAAATCCCAGTTTAGACTTATACCACTTTCACATCGAGTCTACGAGTACTTGCAGGAGTAGTTCTAATTTATCTAAGATAAAATAACTAGACCATTGAGGCCCGATCTCCTTGTTAGTTCCCTCGAATAAATTAATACAAGACGAGTATTATTTATAAAACGGAGACAGAATGCACGTGGATGTTGTTCAAAGAAATGCTCGATTGAAATGGCCCACATGATTCTAGAAACCCCAGATTTTCTTCGGTAATTAAAATAAATAAATAAACTACGATCTATACAAGGTGTTGTTTTGCATCCTCGTCAAATTCAAGGAGGTAACTATAATAATGATCCTCGTCCCGAATCAATAATAAAATGGGTAGGTAATTTTTATTTTTTTTCTTATTTACGAAAATCGGTAAGTGTGAACCCCCCTGTTTTAAAAGCGGCCTGTCTGGTTCTTGCCCTATAACCTCGCTTACACACATACAAACAATCTCAAACGTTAATTCGATAATTTCTTATTCCCTAAACAACGTTAAGGGGGTTATTCTGAAATATTGACAAACTTAAACAACCAAAAAAATCAGCGTTTATTAATAATTAACTAGGTACCGTAATTTTAATTGATTATTTATGTCTTTTGCAACGACCTCCTGAAATTTGACGAGGATGCAAAACAACATATTGTATTTCGACTATGTGACTATGTAGACCTAGCACTTTTGTAGATGATTCAATAACCTGCTGGCCTACCATGATGTCTTAAAGCAGTATTGTTTTACTCTTATTCCAGTGTGGGAAAGAGACGGAGCTATACAGGATGTCTAGCGCCATCTCTTTCCCACACTGGAAAACGAGTAAAACAGTAATGTTTCAAGACGTCATGGTAGGCCACCTGACCTGCAGTATTTTTTGTAGGAATCGTCGATTTTCTAATAAATTCTTGGTAAAAGTTTGAGTCACTAAGTCACATCCGCTGTGTCAAGGACATGAATGTGAGTTTATAAGTTATATTAATGCTACTGACTGCTTCGTTAGTCTGGTGGTAGCAACCGCAACGGCACTGCTATACAAGAGGCCCGGAGTCGATTCCCGGGTCAGGCAAAGTTATTTGTTTTCCCATCAGAAACTTCTCAGTAGCAGATGGCAATAGGCTCGCCCCATATTATTTGGAGCTTAATCTTACTACTTGTTAGTTACAACTCTGCCTACACTTCTGTAAATACAAAGCGTGATGTTAAATTATGCTAATGGCATACATAATTGTTGAAATACAATCCATCCTTAAAATGCTTTGATTCAGACATACAAACAGTGCTATTACAAAAGATACTGTACAATTATTCAAATTATGCATAAGTTAGAGTCGCTCTCATAATTAAAATAATTGCTTTTAAATTTTATTTAAATCTGCACCAAAAATGAGGCTTATGTTTCACACCTCTGCATATTTCCGTAACAGATTACAGAGTTACGAATGCAATACTCTAGTAAACCTTAATCTTTTTGATTTCCTGTTAGACTGGGCTGAATTTGATATGTTCTCTCCATAATTTAACAGCTTTAATCCTGACAGGAAACTGCTATAACATTTATCAGAAACATATTTTCGCAATAGTTAAGTAGAGTACTTAGGGCCTGTTTTGTCACTTTTTGTAAGTTACTGACGTAATTTGTAACCGGACAGCTAACTCCAACTTGCAGGAAACAACAAAGTTGCAAACCCCAAAGAAGACAGCGGGATGAGCTGGGGGCTTACTATGACGCTTAAAACACAATTGTTCCATTCCTATTCCAGAGTGGGAAAGAGATGGAGCTAGACGACCTGTATAGCTCCATCTCTTTTTCACTCTGGAATAAGAATGGAACAATAATGTTTTAAGACGTCATGGTACGCCACTAGGACTAAGTATTTTAAAGGCATACCAAAAATAGCGTTAGATCCAGAAAAGTGGAAAGATAGAGAGAAAGCCTTCGCCTTGCAGAGACAACGTATTAGGAAAATAATAAGGCATTTGAAACACTATTAATCATTTTTTGAGCAGTGAAACAAGCCTTTAAACTCGTAAGTTCCATAAAGCATTTGGTAACAGCTCCTATTAACCCTCGGTCCGTTGCGCATTTTTACTAACGCCGTTCGTCGCGTGTGGTCAAAAACGCCTATAAAACCGCTAATATCTTGTATCTTTTTAACTATTTTAGCAGTTTCTTATTTAGTTATTTAATGACATTAAAATTACAACAAAATTAATCAGCTTTCATTTATTTACTGTTTAAAGATACAATCCAAAATTATGACCATTAATTTCTCTTCGTGATTGTCTCACTATATATTTATTCTAATTAAATCAATGAATTTTAATTTAAATTATACTACGAGTATATGCGATCACAATAAAACAATCTAACATTGTAATCATAAAATTTGGATCACATCAACAAATAAAAAATCAATTTTTATCAATGAATGGCAGTCGCGTGGGGTCTTTGAAGGCCCACGCGAACAAAACACCTCTTTATCTCAGTACCGAACTGCAGTTAGAGGCGATAGGTACGCGCTAACTATAAAATCCAATTTTCGAGGGTACTTAAAGAACTGAAATTCGTGGATGGTTTTAAATGTGCTAATTTGAAATTTTTCTAAAACCTAGGCTTTCAAAGACCCCACGTGACGGACCGAGGGTTAAGACTAATGCATACTAATGCATACTCTGGACGCTCTTAACTTGCCCGTATTTCTACATTGTTCTCACATATTTGTAATTCTTAACATGAATGATGTAACCAAGATTTTGTAACATATTTTGATTTAAAATAGTGTACATGGAGTTCCTTGCCCATTCTTCTCCATAGAGATCTACGCTACGGAATGGGCAATTACAGTACTATCATAAGTTATTATGCCTTGTGACTGGGACTGTAGCTTCGCGTTTTAGTTTGTTTTTTTTTTTTTTTTGACTTTCAAAAGTTCCTGTAATGGTCTAATTGAAATAAATGCTTTGACTTTGACTTTGCATACAATTCACTGTTTCCTAGTACACAAGTAACAACCAATGTGCGATAGATCCGAAGATAACACCGTTGGTTACCTGTTCCCGATGACTGGCCAGTGACGTGGACCTTTCAAAATGGCTCCACCAGCTATCTACCAGCATACAAACGAATTCAAACCCTAAAATCTTTGTCCGAAGCTCTACTTTCGCTTTTTGACTAAACGTGTCGGTGAAATTATTATGCAGTTGCGTGGAAACTACGGCTAAACGGTTTACGTTACAATTTCGTGCATCAATTTTCAATTTGTTATCGATTCCAGTTTTTATTTGTATGTGCAAGCTTTGTCGTGCGGTTACCATTATATTACATTTATATTATACCTATTATATTATACCATACCGAAAAGGTCGGATATCTTCATAGTGACAAAAATATAATTGCCTATCCACCTACCATGGTGCAATGTATTTATTTTATTAGTAACACTGGCTGTTTTTGTGCCTTTGCCTTAAATAAAGCGCTGATGAACGCGCATTGCTAATTTCATAATTTGTAAACAAGTAAAAATTATACCGCGCGCTTTTTCTTTTCGCTGTATTGTTTTTATTTGAAAATGTCGTCCGAGTTTTATTTATTTCCTCGCAAATCTATATATATAAAAGAAAGTCGTGTTAGTTACTTCACTTATAACTCAAGAACGGCTGAACCGATTTAGCTGAAAATTGGCAGGGAGGTAGTTTAGAGCCAGGAGAAGGACATAGGATACGGTAGGGTAGGGTAGGTAGGTAGGGTAGGGTAGGTAGGTAGGGTAGGGTAGGTAGGTACGGTAGGGTAGGTAGGTAGGGTAGGGTAGGTAGGTAGGGTAGGGTAGGTAGGTAGGTAGGGTAGGGTAGGTAGGTAGGGTAGGTAGGTAGGGTAGGGTAGGTAGGTAGGTAGGGTAGGGTAGGTAGGTAGGGTAGGGTAGGTAGGAAGGGTAGGGTGGGTAGGTAGGGTAGGGTAGGTAGGTAGGTAGGGTAGGGTAGGGTAGGTAGGTAGGTAGGGTAGGGTAGGTAGTAAGGGTAGGGTAGGGTAGGGTAGAGTAGGTAGGTAGGGTAGGGTAGAGTAGGTAGGTAGGTAGCGTAGGGTAGGGTAGGTAGGATAGGGTAGGTAGGTCGGATAGGGTAGGTGGGTAGTAAAAAGTGCATTGCAACGCATGCTGGGTACAGCTAGTATGTTATAAAACGTCGTATGACATACGTGCGCTTTGACAATTACAGCCTCTGCTTTCTTGTAGCCCTCGCCTACGGCTCGGGCTGTCAATATCGCCTCGGCTGTAATTTTCAACTTACCGCACTTATATCATAATGTACTATTATTATTACTTAGGTATATTATTCACAATTATGTCAGATCACCATAATCAGTGTAATCAATCATGTTTCGATGATTGATTTCTTAATTTCCACACACCATTGACATTTACACAACAATTGATTTCGAAGTAAGTGTGTTGTAGGAAGATGAAGACAGACCTTTAATTTTAATAAGATGGTGCTTATAAAGACGCCATTTTCGGTTCACTAAACGAACCGTTTGCATTACCTACTATTTTGTAACATTATTAATTTTAATGTCAAATGTTTTGGCAGATTACGGAAATCGTTCCTGGATTCAATTATTGCTTCTATACAAATAAATAAAATTGAAGTTTCTGTTTGTAATATTAAAATAACCGCTTTTTATTACATGCACATAAATGTATATACGGTACATATACCAAAATATTTTTTTTTACAAATATTGTCTGTCTGTTTGTTCCGGCTAATCTCTGGAACGGCTGGACCGATTTTGACGGGACTTTCACCGGCAGATAGCTGATATAATAAGGAGTAACTTAAGCTACTATCTAATAATAATATACTTCTATTTTAGTAAAAATAAAAACAATAATAAAAATAAAGTACAAACGAAAAGTAACGTAAATAAACTAAATAACTTATTTGTTAAATTCCACGCGGACGAAGTCGCGGGCACAGCTAGTTTAATCATAAGATGATATTTACGTGATATGCAGCTACCATACATAGCTCGCGAGAAAAATGTCGACACTGAAGAAAGTGAGCCTAATGAGAAAGGGCAGGGCTATAGCCAGCAGTGGGTTATTAGGTACGGGCTGATTTGATGATTATGGATGTGTAAGCTCATTTTGAAGCTCACTTTTCGCATGGAACGATAGATATTTTTGTCTACTGGTGAAGTTAATGGTTTGAATGTTTGCATATTCGTTACTTCTGTAACGAGGTGTCATCTGAAAGAGATCAAAAGATCGTTTCCCGCCTTCTATCCCAATAAATCAATCAGAATTAACTAAAAGGCCATCCTCCAATCCCACAGTAAACAGTTCTACTCATCACGAATGTAAAATAAACTACATTTAATCACGACAATTTGCTAAATCTTAATACTAACACAGATAATATAGTACAACTTAATAGCTCGGAATGAAGAATAGTAAGTAACCAGCTAATAGCTACACGGGACGCTCTTATCAATTATTATCAGTAGTAAACTGACAGATCGTGCAAACTATTAAGAATAACTAATGGAATCTATAGGATATCGTACATGGTTATAAAGTAAACCGAGCCAATTGAGTGTGGTAGGAAGAAATTCAGACGCACAGTTGTGTAAGATTGCAACTGGAGCAAACACTTTGGAGTTCACAATCTTCGGCACATAAATCGAAGGCATTCTCTAAATTGTTACTATCTGTTCTGAAATTCGGTATGTTCTCACGAGAGTTACTGGCTTTATGTCCCTTACAATGAGGTAATTCACTCTCAGTACCAAATTGAGGAAATACAGTCCCAGCATTCGAGACACAGAAATTTTCCCTACATTCAAATTCGAGACACAAGTTTTGTGCATTCATACCTTTTTAAAAATTGTGTTGGAAAAACAGGGTTGACCGATAATAGCTATTTGGTTTGCCCCATAAAGTATAATTACATAATAATGAATTAAATGGAATACTAAGAAAAACTGTTTTTTTGTAAATACTCAGAATTATAATGCAACTTTTATAAATTAACTAGCTGTACCCAGCATGCGTTGCAATGCACTTTTTAACCGACTTCTAAAAGGAGGAGGTTATCAATTCGACGGTATGTTTTTTTTTTTGTGTGTATGTTACGCGATTACTCTGCCAATTGTGGACCGATTTTCAAAATTCTTTTTTCGTTCGAAAGGAGATACTTCTGAAATGGTCCCATATTCACCAAGTCGGGATCTGATGATGGAATCTTGGCGAAATCGAGGGAACTCCTCAAATTTTATAGGAAAACGTACAGCGATTTTGGTATTTTCTACAACAAGTGAAGCATTTGCGTTCAATAAGAACCATACTATCATCAGATCTGATGATGAATCCCAGAGACAGGCACCGGAACTCGATAATAAGACAATGTATCGTAGCTGTGTTTGGGCTTGTTGGAATTGTAACGGTATGTACTTTCTAGGTGTAGGTACAAGTAATAATTAAAAAAAAAAACTTTTTCTTTTTTTAACCGACTTCTAAAAGGAGGAAGTTATCAATTCGATTAGTTTTTGTTGAATGTACACCGATTACGCTGAGATTTATGATCCGATTTGCGTAATGCTTCTTTAGTTTGATGCGGAATAGTTGCTATTTGGTCCCATAAAAATTTTATATAGTTTGGCCCCGTAGTTTTCATTTTATATGTTTTTTATTTTAATTTTATTTGTATGTAAATTTATCACGTACACCTATTTCTCCGTGATGACTGGACCGATTTACATGATTCTTCATTCATTTGGCAGAGAAAGCTTGCCCGGTGGGCCCATATGAATTTTATTATCTTTGCTTAGGTACTTTTTGAGTTATCCTCTTTATTATGCATTTTGTCCTTTCACGTATGTATGGACGATGTGCTGGTGTCTAGTTACAAAGTAAAAATGATACTAGATAAGAATTTAAGTAAGATACCACAACTGAAAAGGGTAAAATAAAAACTTTTTACAAAAAAATATAACCGACTTCAAAACAAAAAAGTTGAAAATAATTTTACTTTCGGAAGTCGGTGGCAAACAAGTACATGAAACAAACAAGTCACCGACTGACGAAAGTAAAATTATTTTCAACTTTTTTGTTTTGAAGTCGGTTATATTTTTTTGTAAAAAGTTTTTTTACTACCCACCTACCCTATCCGACCTACCTACCCTATCCTACCTACCCTACCCGACGCTACCTACCTACCTACTCTACCCTACCCTACCTACCTACTCTACCCTACCCTACCCTACCCTTACTACCTACCTACCCTACCTACCTACCCTACCCTACCTACCTACCCTACCCTACCCTACCTACCTACCCTACCTACCCTACCTACCTACCCTACCCTACCTACCTACCTACCCTACCCTACCTACCTACCCTACCCTACCTACCTACCCTACCTACCTACCCTACCCTACCTACCTACCCTACCCTACCTAACCTACCCTACCCTACCTACCTACCCTACCCTACCTACCTACCCTACCCTACCTACCTACCCTATCCTACCTACCTACCCTACCCTACCCTACCGTATCCTATGTCCTTCTCCTGGCTCTAAACTACCTCCCTGCCAATTTTCAGCTAAATCGGTTCAGCCGTTCTTGAGTTATAAGTGAAGTAACTAACACGACTTTCTTTTATATATATAGATAAAGTGGCAAGTTTATTTTTTTTTTAATGGGAAGCCTCATACTGGAATCAGGGGTGCTAAGAATCACTGAGCTCGAAAACGCGCTGACTGAGGTCAACTGGGATATTGTTGGGTTATAGGAAGAGAGAAAACATGTGGTACCTGGAGTTTGTGCCAGTATGTGCGCTGCTATACGTAGATTTTGTAGTTAGTAAAGTGATTAGAACGAATGTGCTAACACTAGCGCTTGTCAAGTGAATGCGCTTTAGACTTTACACGATAATAGCTATTTGGTTTGCTCCATTAAGTATAATTACATAATAATGAATTAAATGGAATACTAAGAAAAACTGTTTTTTTTGTAAATACTCAGAATTTTAATGCAACTTTAATAAATTAAGAAACAGTGGCAAGTTTAATAAAAAAAGGGGGTGGCGGCGTTGGGGGTTCAGGGGTGCTAAGAATCATTGAGCTCGAAAACGGGCTGACTGAGGTCAACTGGGATATTGTTGGGTTGTCGTAAGAGAGAAAACATGTGGTACCTGGTGTATGTGCCAGTATGTGCCGCTGCTATATGAAGATCTTGTAGTTAGCAAAGTGATTAGAACGAATGTGCTAACACTAGTGCTTGTCAAGTGAATGCGCTTTAGACTTTACACGAACTTTCATGCGAAGATAGTTTAAATTATATGTAGCTCTACTTCTTCAATGCAATTGGACAATAATTTTCGTATTAAATTGATATGCGGCAAAATTGACGTTTGCACTGAATTTAGTCGTGAAAAATAACTTAAAATCGTAAGATTGTTGATACAACCTACAGTCAAATTAATTATCTTCATAAAGGGCCTTGTGGCTGTTTAATTTAAACAACCGGTAGTTTAATTTTAGAATAAATAAGAAGAAGAAGGGAAATCTATGTAGGGATTTAAATATTTTGTCCATCGTAAAAAGTTATTTATTCAACCATATAATTCAACATAATTATAACTGTGCTCAAATATGTAGTTCCTCAGTAGGTACCTATATAGTTATAAATACTATTAGCAGTTAATAAAACAGGTAGGTATGTTGAATTAATAAATTAATGAGGTAGATAAACGTCTTGTCTCTGGTGGTTAATGGAAAATTGACACCAAACAGGTTATCGCAAATTAATGTTACCCTGATTGAATTAATATATTTTATATTTAAATAGGTATTTTGAACTTATCAAAAAAACGCAAAATATTTCGTGATGTGATGTAAAATATGGCTTAAACATGCCGAGTATTTTAAGCCAATTTTTTAATTTTTCATTGTTTCAAATGCGGAACAAGGGTTGTACGTATATCTGTAAGGATGTAAACTCCTTATCATTAAAAAATATAAAAAATGAGTAACAACAGTATAATAGTATATTGTGTATTAAGGGCGGTAAGTAAGGAATTACGATCGAGGCTCTAGTAGAAGCCCGAAGTCGAAGACTGAGGGCTTTCTGAGTCGAGGTTCGTAATTCCCGTACCGCCCGTGAAACATACAATGTTTTTCATCACACTTGCGAGTTAATAATTATGAATATACACAAGTCAGCACACATATTATTACGAAATACGTGAACTGATTTGCGGATGGCGGGCTGTTTGCCCACACCACAGATTATACAAATGTTTTGTTCAGAAACTTTAAAGGCAAAATACTTACCTAGGTATATACAGCCATGACGGAGTGTAAAAAAATAAAAAATTCGACGTTTGGATACAAAAAACTATCGATTATTTAGATTTTAGAACATTAGTTGAGTAGTTAAATAACATGTAGCGAGATTGAATGAAATTCCTGTTTAGATAACATTTTAAGACAATTTTTCAATTGCGTGTAAACTCCTTGCTTGATGAACTTGCATGACCTGTGTGCTGTCAAGCGGTGCTGTAAATTAAAAAAAAAATACTTACCGCCCTAGGGTTTTATATGGGGCATTACAGCTAAGTTCACCTGTATGTTATGACACTGTTTACGTGCAAGTGTGACGAAAATTAAAAAAAAGAATACTTACCGCCCTAGGGTTTTATATGAGGCATTACAGCCAAGTTAACCTGTATGTTATGACACTGTTTACGTGCAAGTGTGATGAAAAGTAATTTAGGAGTTTTTGTTTTGTTTAATGTACAGGCCAGCACATGAAGCTACAACAATCTGTCAAATTTATTTAATAGATTTGAAACTTTATCTGTAAAGAACTAAGGTTCGAGGATGTTGTTTTTTGTCAGATTTTGAAAATGGAACCTTTCGCATAGTGACAACAACCGCACAGATTTTCAAGCGACTTAATAATTGAATTTACAGCTGACGTGATGCAGATTTAGCTTTTTATTTTGGACCGCGACTTTTTCCCAATTCGCATATTTATTTATTATTCCAGTAAATATATAATTATGTACAAGCAAATTCACATAATATTTTTAAAGCTATATGGATAAACAAAACGTAGTGGGTATTTACTTATTAATTAAATATTTGTTTTCTTTTCTGCAATAAGTATTTAATCTAGAATGTTTAAGTTACGCTCATCACTATAATGCATGCATAGCATATCTATAACATGCATGGCATGTCTCTAACTTTATTCCGTCTAACATTTGATCGTTTGGTCTAGTTACAGTGAGATATCGATCCAGCTCGAGGCAACGTAATAACTTTCCAGCAAATCGGAACGTCTGAAATCGGCTGAGTCAAATTGGACTGCATTTAAACGAGAATGGATTACTCGCCATTGTTCTTTGTGTGCTCGGTACCAATACCAATACCACGGAGATTCATAATAGTGACGCTATCGATGGCGTTTCCGTGTTATGGACATTTATAATGATGTTTTTCTGGTATTGTTTGTTTGTATGTGAATTAAATATTAACCGGATTTAAAGTATTATTTGGCATTTGGTTTGTCATCCGCTATAATAAATAGTGATAACGTAAAAGCTTATTTTTACTCGTGATTTTAATTAACGTTGTGTTATTGAATAAAATATCAATTATAACCAAAAAAATTGAATAAAATATCGGGTTCACAAAATTTTTACATTTGACCTTTATTTTTTTTATCAAAAGTAAAAGTCAGTAGTAGTCTAAAAGAATTTAAAGTACCTGTTTAATTTAATTTAAATATTTTTTTACTATGTTAGAATTCAATAGCATTTTCTGATAATCCAAATGTCAAATCGCACATAATCACAAACTTTAACATTGACCTTTTACTTAAATAATTATTATTTTTAATTTCCCATGTCTAAATTAAATTACGTTTTAGATACGTTTCTAAAATCTGATGAAAAGTAATTAGATTACCTTTGATGATGTAATTTAGAATAAGTTTCTGATATAATTAATCAAATCGATTGAAGGTGTGTTTTATTATAAAATAAATAATTTTAAAACAAAGCCAGGTCTTAATTTTTAGCCATTTTTTCATTTATAAAGACCATAAAAAAACTATACATTTATGTGGTTTGTCTGTTTTGATTAGATATTTACACATTTCGGGGCCTCCTAGGACAGGTATATTATAATTTACTTAAAAGGAGGTGCCTGTGTAAGATTTACTGTAAAAGTTGTGCAAGTTTCTGCAAAAAACCTTTTTTTTAATTATTATTTTCTTATATCTATTACACTCATTTAGTTTCGGATAAGATGTAAATTTTCCACTAAACCCGACTATTTACAAGCCGTCAAACATAAAGTTTTAACAGTAAATTCGTAACTAAGAACGGGGTACCAGCCAACGTATTCACAAACGCTTTGATACGATTTCGATTCGACAACTACATCCAAGTCGTATGTCTACCTTTTTTGGCATTACTAAAGCGAGCGAGATAGCCATATGACTTTCCGAATCGAAATCGAATCGAAGCGTTTGTGAATACGGGGGCTGGTGTACCAATCGCAGCACATTAGCACACGCCACCGCCATAACGATCTGTTTCCCGCATTGCACCGAATTGCAGTTCTGTGCACCTCACAATATCCGGGGGTATAACCAATAGCTAATAAACAGCTATTTTAAGATTTTCCAGTCGTGCATTAATGGACTAACTTCCGTTTCTATAATTAGATCAGCCATAACACATTTGTACCTACAACTACATTTGTATTTACTACGATGTAAAAGTTGACGATAATTTGATTTTGGGAAATGCGCGGAAAATCCATCACGAGATGTCTCCATGTATTTGTCTACTAATATTATGTAGAGGTTTGTATGTTTATATGTTTAGTTGTATGGTGTAATCTTCGAAACTACTGATCCGAATACGGTCAGAGGCTACATTTAAAACCTCCCTGTTTCCCGTGGGATAATTTCCGACCATAATCGGAGCAAAGCTGCGGGCAAAAGCTTTTCATTAATAAATAGATAAACAAGTGCTTCATGGGAGTGATAATTCTAAAGCGAATGAATTCCTAAGAAGAATTGAAAAAACCGGCAAAGTGCGAGTCGGACTCGCGCACGAAGGGTCCCCTACCATTATTTATAAAAACGAGAGAACGAAAAAAATCACTTTTCTTGTATGGGAGCCCCCTTAAATATTTATTTTATTCTGATTTAAGTATTTATTATTATAGCATCAACAGAAATACATAATCTGTGGAAATTTCAATTGGCTAACTATGCACGGTTCATGAGATACAGCCTGGTGACAGACGGTCGGAAGGACAGCGAAGTCTCAGTAATAGGGTCCCGTTTGACCCTTTGGGTACGGAACAATAAAAAGAAAATTCTGCTAGCATGTCAAGTGAATAATCATCATTTCCCAGACAGTACTGGGTAATACGATACCCCTTAGGAAGACTGGATGTCAGACTTTCAGGCCACTGACTATCTATAATGAGTGTCAAAAAGCTACAAATGGCAGCCGAGACCAACCGAGGCACGGAGGGACCTAGACAAGCGCGGCTTATCCTGAAGATCGACTCGAGCGGCTGTTATTATTTAGCCATAAACTCCTCCGTCAAGTGAATAATGATAATGGAATTATAAAACGATGATTATGGCTATCTAAAGGAGGAGCTCATGGCTAAACATTAACAGCCGCACGGGTCGATCTTTTCCCACTGCTATCTACTACTACTGCTAATATAATAGTGTTTCTGCCGAGCTCGTTAATTTCGTGTTTTAGTTTTTTTTCACGAAACGAATACTAGTATCATAGCTTATAGGTAATACCTAGAGTACATATTTTCTTTCATTGTCTCATCCCCATTTTATAATCATATAAAACACAGTAACACTTGAAATAAATTAAATTAGCATTGTCAACGAACCATGTGTGGATAATTAAGCTAAGCATTACGATGTTTGCATAACGCGGCGGCCATTTTATATTAAAGCATTAAAATATAAATCATTAGCATAATTTCCTATTATCTACATGCTCTACTTTCCCTGTACAATGGCGAACTCAAAAACCGTATCGACGGAGGATCGTTGCATAAGGGACGTTACACATTTACGTATTTTGTACTAGCTGGTCCGCGCAACTTCGTCTGCGTCACATTTTCCCCGTTTTTGCAACATTTTTCATTGATGCTCCAATACTATTAGTCCTAGCGTGATGTTATATAGCCCATAGCCTTCCTCGATAAAGTTATTCCGTACCAACCTGCAGAGCGGCTTATCCCACTGTCTCTGGAAAAATGGGTTCTCTGGCCGATCCGTATCCGGGCAAACCACTTTCCAGGTGTCCTCTGCGTCCACTAAGCACGGTATTCCGAATTAACCAGGGAGAGAGTTAAAATCTCCCTGGTTAGCTTTTCAGTGCTGTGGACAGAGGACAGGAACGCCGGTAAGCTTACACTAGACATTTTGCGGACGCTGAGGCCACCAAAACGAATTTGTAGGGTAGCTTGCAGCCACGCTCGGTCGTCCAGGGCCACATTAAGAATGGGTGTTAATGTGTTGTGTATAATTTGGTCAATTTTGTCCAAAACTTCTGGTTATCCAACACATAATAATTATTCAATTCGAACTAGTAGTTCCCGAGATTAGCGCATACAACCAAACAAACAAACTCTTCAGCTTTATAATATTGGTGTAGATGTTTCGACAACGTCTGTGTCCGTTTATGTGGATGCCGTCTAAGGTACTGTCATCTGATACAAAATTCATGTTCATTGTTTCTCTGGTTTATAGTCTGTTTATCTGATATTTCGTAACATTCATTATTGTACGCACAGCCTAAGCCGGTAACCTATATTGCGTTGAGACATGCTTGTAACTGCCCGGTCCTCGACAACGTTACCTAGTTTAAGGTACTTGATTTAGAAACTGTAATGACTCAGTGATTTATGCGCTCACAATTAATTGCATGTGATATAATCGTAAAATCTTACCATCAACATTGAATTCAATTAATGCAATGATAATGACCTACAACGGGTTTGTAAATACATGTTACAAATAAGTGGGACATTTTTAAGTTAAAATTAAACTATCTGAAATGTATCAAAGTCGTGAAGGACAGGTAAAAGTTGCCACCGACCAGTGTCTTATGACCTAGATTTTTTAAGCCTTATCTGAGGGTGGTAAAAAGGATTGCAGAAGCAATCGGTTTAAGTAATACCTATCTTTGGTTGTATCGGACGACGAGGTATAAGGTAAGCTCTGCTGTTTAATGGGATTTCTTTCGCTTTAAATCTAGAGTCAGTTAGATCGATCTCGAAGTCTATAGTTTGTGGTAGAAAACTAGAAAGTGAATGAAATATGTTTAAATAGAAATGTTATCTTACACTTTTATAAATGTTGTAAATATGTATGAATGTTGGGATGAATGTTTTTTTTGTTACTCTTTCACTCAAAAATCCAAACTTAATTCTATTTCGTTTAGTAGTAAACGAATCTAGATTAAATTTCGGACACGGATTGTTTGTAACCTGGATTAACACAAAGGATAATTTTTATCCTGGCAGTACGATCTCGTGAAATAATTACCGAATTCCACGCGGGCATTGCTGCGAGCTTAAGCTAGTAAAAAATATATCATGATAAATAAGAACCCTGTTAAATTAAAAAGATTTCCGAGTGATTTTCCTGGCTTTTGCCGCAAGACATGAACTGTCTAAAATAAGGTGAATGCAGATCTTTTTATTATACATTATAGAAGCAGCTAATACTATTCGCAAGTGTACAACACTTGCCTG
Source organism: Cerastis leucographa (assembly GCA_963082945.1). Lineage (NCBI taxonomy): Eukaryota > Metazoa > Arthropoda > Insecta > Lepidoptera > Noctuidae > Cerastis > Cerastis leucographa. The sequence continues at coordinate 6,490,688 of OY720359.1, forward strand.
CACTAGTTCAATATCAATATCATACCGCATATCTCTCACTGCAGAATGAATAGGCGCTTACAACTTTACATTACCTTAAAAACGTAAATAAAAAATACCGTAACATTTGTAATACTATAACGCACTTGTGTGGTAATTTAAGTCATACATTTTAATATTGCCGGCACGGTCGTTTTCGTTCAAGTGCGCAGACTACTTTCTCTGCCAAACCGGAATTCATTGACGCATTATTTAGAAGTGATGGCTAATATTTACTTGGTATTACGTCCGGTATCTCAATTATAACTTGTTCGACAATAAAGGGATGGGATGAGACGTCTGTGGAGCGGGACTAATGGTTGCCAACGAATGTATAAAGTTTTGTTACGAAAGTATTTCTTCTTGTTCTGTCTAGACCCAAGTAAAGTCACATTTCTCAGATCGTTTTTTATAGATTACATTCCAGAGTTGGTCAGAGGAGCTCATGGCTAAATAATTCCTGCCGCTCGGCGCTCGGGTCGATGTTTAGGTTCCCGCGGTTGGTCCGTGTATAGGTGAGCTTGCAGCCATACATACCGAGTTTCCTCTATGCCTCTCAAAGCACGTTAAGCCGTTGGTCCCGGCTGACATTTGTAGATCTATGACAGTCGTTACGAGTAGTCAGAAGCCAAGAGTTTGTCATCCAGTCTTACCTAGGGGTATCGCATTACCCAGTACTAACTGGGTTGTGGAGGTCAGATAGGCAGTCGCTCCATGTAAAATACTGGTATTCAGCTTAATCCGGTAAGACTGGAAGCCGACCCCAACATACTTGGGAAAAGGCTCGGCAGATAACACTCCATAGTTGGTCTAGAAGAGTATTTTAATCCATAAACAAAATTGCATTGATTGGCTTAGTAAAAAAACGCGAAAATTGATGTTTTACCAGCTTAATATCGGTTTCCTTTTCTATCCTAAAAAAAATCACCCTTTATTTCAATAATGTATCTAATGTGAATATATCTGGCAAACTACATCTCGAAAACTTGAATAGGGCAAACAATTTAGATGTAATCTGTAAATAAATTACCATCATGCCATCAAAACAATAAAAAAGTCGTACGTACTTATATTAATTATTTGGTGAAATAGCCCAGCGAGTCTCAGCGGCGTCTGCGCATGCTTTCACTTGTCTCCACACGTCATTCGAGCCGTCAATCTTTCCGACATGATCTAATCTCTGTTCTCAAATGTGTAAACAACGCTTCTCCACAAGTCAAAAAATGGGAACACCTTACATTATGATATAACAGGTACTTAACACGCAAAAGTGTAGAAATAAATTTATAAGTAACTAGCTGCTGCTCGCGACTTCGTTCGCGTGGAAATTTTATCTTTGAATAATGTTTTATTCAGGGATAAAAAGTAGCATATGTCCTTCTCGAAGATATAATCTATGTCCTTGCCAAATTTCATAACGATCCAATAAGCCGTTTAGTCGTGAAAAGGTAGGTTTCGCATTTATAATATTAGTATGGATATCAGTCAAGATGATAAGGTAAAACAACGATGTATGAAATGAAGACCTTCAAGCCTTCAGATGAACTGATAAACTTCGAATAACTTAACCGAATACCTACATCAATTTTCACAAACTTAAGAAGTTCCCAGTTCATGGTCATGGCCTGCAGTGCCTCTTGCTCATACAGCTTGAAAAATTAATACGACCTTATTTAAGTTAGGATAGCAATAAAAGACAAAAAGTAACAGATGTTAACGTTTATTAAAATATTTAAAAAGTAAAAAAAAGCAAGTCTACCATTACCAAAAGATACAACAACTTGGACATGGTTGTTGTTCCATCATTATTTAATGTGTAGACAAATTACATGCTATTATTATTTTCCATGAAGGCTTTTACTTGCTCTTGGTACATCCGATGTTTCTCCTCTAAAGATTTTAGGGTGCTGGTCTGACGGACCCCACCTACGTTGACCATGAAACTTATTTGTACCGGAGGCACGTCAGTCTCCGATTCCGTATTGACACCTCTGTTTGTAACACCAGACTTTATCCTCTCCTTAGGTTTCTTCATCTGCAACTTAACGTCAGGTTTAGTTTCAATTTTTGGTTTAGATTCTGTGCTCAGATTTGCATTATCTTTTTTCTGATTTACATTATCATTCTTCTTTGAGGCTGTTTGTTTTTGTCGTTCCTTCTCGGCGTTTCTTTCTCTTGCTTTCTGCGCATCAGCTGATTTTGATTTAAAATACGGATTGTACACAGATCTTATGATATTTTCTTTAGTCGTTTTTTTTACCAAATAAGATGGGCGTTCCTCTTCTTTGTGTTCTTTATTGGACGATTCCTTCACGTTTCGCTTGGCTGATGACTCTCGTTCCACTTTTTTGTCGTTTTGTATTTGACATGTTTTTTTATAAATCTTAAGTCGGTTTTCCATTCTTACTTTTTCCGAATATCTTTGTAAACTTCTAGCTCTTTCTAGTCTTGGTTTGATCTGTTCCATATCAGGTCCCAATCCACCTAATTTGACATTTTGCATAGGTTCCACGGTCGCTCGCCTGGTATGGCGTCGGGGATTGGTTACCTCTGAAACGCTCCTAAAATTTTCTGGGCTTGGATCACGAATTTGGACTGCTTTTTGAGTCTCATTTTCCGTAAATTCCAAATGCAATTCCTCTTCGTGATCTTCTTCATACGAGTTTTCCAGATAGCGCTGTAAATCACGACATATAAGTTTCTCATAATACATTTCGTTATATGGCTCGGTATTGTAAAATTCTGGCACCGGATGATTAGCGTCTTCGCCGATACTTTCCCTTTCAGTATCACCAAACTCTGGTGATATTGACCGTATTTCATTCTTATCCTTCTTCTGCTTTACATGGGTTGGCGCGAACTGCTTGCGAAACATCTCCAGGTACGTGGTCTGTTTTGGCTTGCGGTCTTTATCTTTATTGACCAGATAACCGGTAGATTGAAACAGTTCTTTCTTTACTTTTTCATTAACTTGTTTGTTACCTGAATTATTTTGCTTTCGGTGTTTGTCTTTTGGGACTTTTATGAGTACGTCTTTTTCATAAAAAGGCACAAGTATTGTGTCAACATTTTCTTCCGAGTTTACATTTAAAGATGGTTTTCGCCGAAAGTTTGATTCTAAGCTATCCAAAGATATATTGCTGTCGGTACTTGAGTTTTTATCCATTGCTCGGAATGAAAATTTTAGTCTTTTTCTTTTACTCATAAATAGATACGACGACCTGTCCATAATGTCAAAGTGACAGGCCGTCTTAACTTTTATAATGCAAAAAATACTGCTAGGCCACTTAAAAAAAACAAACTCCTTCGAAAGTAAAAAGTATAACTTTGTTTAATTAAGAAGACAGGGGTATGCATTTAAACAGCAGCTTGTTTTGAGTTATCCGCGTAACAGTACGTAGCAATAAATGATAGGATAGTCAAAAGTTGGAACACGTAGTGGGGTTGGCAGCGGGCCAGATTGGAATAACGCGCAAATTGCTTTACGCCCTCGTCGGCAAGTCGGGGAGGCGAGGCGGCGTGGCGTGGTGGTGGCGTGCACGTTCACGCGTCCACTGCCACGCGTCCGCCGCATCGCTCCACCTGTCTACACTATTTCTACAAGATTTAATCTTTTACTGCCATTTTAGTTTCAACCTGGGTCGAAATCCCCTTGAAAATATTGTACTTGTATTTACATTTGTATGATCTGAAATATTGAACTTATCGAAGAGACAGAGAATTTGTAACTCAAATGAACTCCTAACCCAACTCTTATCATAACCTACTTAAGTATATGGCGGATCAAAATTACCAGACTTTTAAAGCATTAGAAATCTGAAGTAAAAAGGAATAGGTATCTCTCCTCGCAATATCTCCTCCCCTAAAATCCTCCTTTTGAGATTCTGCCAAACATTCCAGACATTCATGCAGGATTGTGCGTCTTGCTATTAAGTGCTTTATTCATTTTTGTCATGTTGACATATTTTTGAGATTGGAGCGACTCCACATCTAAGTTGATTAAAAATATTGTTTCATATGCCAAATTTAGTAATCTCTAGTCAGTTTAGGTTCTTTAACCGTCAGTTAAACTTGCGGCAACTAGATTAAGCTAGCTTCAGCTTTTTGACTGATCCAGACAATAAGTCATTCGAAATAAATGATTTTAAATCAGAGTTTGTTATTCGTTCCACATCCTTTGTTCTAAGTTCTACATGGTGTAGCATTTTAACGTATAATAATTACAGAGTACACAATGGCAGCAGATTCCTGGCTGGCTCCATGCCAATGGCCGACTGAGATAACGGATTGGGGGCAAGCTACCCGCGACTCGGCCGGATTTCCTCTGTTATTACCCACATAATACCTATTTTATGCATTTAGGTCCTTCTACAGTTGCATTTTGGTTGTTAAGTGCTACTAAATCGTCTATGGGTGGTGTATAATTTGAAAATTCGTTTTCGGAAACGGTATTTATGTAGCATTGCATAGCATAATCAGCCTTATGTTTCCGCTGTTACGGCCCAAGTTTCATCCTCGCTGTGTAAGGGAGCGGGACGTAGTCCATCACCACCACGCCTGTGTGTTGGGGTTACTTAAGGTGTTACTTTTAGTTTTTTTGTTTTCCTCGATGTTTTTCTTCACCATTTCGAGAGCAGTGGTGTAGATGAATTGTACAAATATTACCAGAATTTGAGATCAACTAATTATAGTCCTGTATTGGCCCCAGTTATTAGTCTGACTGACGGCATAGCATTAGTTCATGACATGACCTATTAATTGTTCCCATAGCATTCCACACGACTGCAATCTATTGTTATGCAAGCTGTTGATTTTAAACTGTGCCCCTGATTAAATAAGGCATTTTCTACCGTCACTGAGTTACTGTTAGACGAACTGGCCAGAGAGTTAGGTATTTTCGTCTGAGACTGTTACTTTTTCCAAGAAGATTAATAGGAAAAAAAAGCACACAAATTCGCTGCTTCGGGGTTTTGTGTGGTCATACAATTCAATTCAACCCGATATTGGTAAAAAAAAAATATCCGACACACATTTCACTTTTTTTGTCGCACGAAAGAACACAAGATCCCTTAAGGCGATTTTCATATTTACACTGATGTGTTCAGAACTGCAGATGACTACTTAACTACTAGAACATTATCATTGTCATAAGTTATCTAATACTTCTTTGAAAACTCATCATCATCATCATTTCAGCCGAAAGACGTCCACTGCTGGACATAGCCCCCCAAGTGCCGCCACATTGACCGGTCCCATGCGACTCCCATCCAGCGGATCCTCGCAACCTTTACCGGGTCATCGGTCCCACTTGTGGGAGGCCTTCCAACGCGTCGTCTTCCGATTCGCGGGCGCCATTCCAGAACTTTGCGGCCCCATCGGCCATTCGTTCTGCGAGCAATGTGCCCTGCCCACTGCCACTTAAGTTTGGCTATTCTTCAGGCTACGTCGGTAACCTTAGTTCTCTTGCGAATGACCTCATTTCTGATTTGATCACGCAAGGAAACTCCGACCATAGCCCTCTCCATTGTCCTTTGAGTGACTTTAAGCCTTCTGATGAGACCCATTGTCAGCGACCACTCAAAAAAAAACTTAATTCACATCAACTAATTCCGTTTCTGTATCATCAGATATTCAACGAACCGTAAAATCTATTTTAGATGCATAGACTGCATATGGTAAAATTTCAGCAAAGCCAACGTTAATAATGTTAGCATGAGCGGATTGCATTCTAATGAACTTCCATTCGATCTCCACATATAGGCCACACACAGCCGCATTATCATTTAAATTGGTTATAGACGAGATACATTTATTATGAACCGATTTGATATTAGTTAACACAATGTTAACTGCTTCGTGAATTTAACAGTTAACTGATCAGGTGTTAAGGTCGTCGGTAGCATATCTTTGTCATTCATGAGTCATGCTTTTAAGATGTTTCAACGATACAAGTTATGAGGTCTATTGAACTTTATTCACTTGTGATAAGGTCTTTAGAATTTGCTCTTTGATTAATACAGTAGTGACAGCTTACACCATGATAACATCGATGGCATTTAGAATTAGAACCGGAAAGATAATCGGAGGACTGAGGACCGAAGTATGGCGTAATACTAAAGGTGAACAAGTTACAAGTTTTGATGTTCCTTCATAAAAGGAACTTTCAAGGATTATGGTTTCTATAAAATTGGATGACATTTAAGAGTTTTTTTTTTTCTATTTTTCTTTTAATAATTTTAGTCATCTTCGTCATTATTTCAACCGAAAGACGCAGGTTTTCCATCGACAGGCTTCCTTTACAGTAGATTTAGACTGTGCAATACCAGTATACGCTGATCTGTCACTGTACGGGAAGCTTACAAAGCGAGTTCAGTATTTATTGCATATTAATAACTTGATGTGTCGCAGTCTGAAATGATTTTTAGAAAAGTATATTTTCGGCAAAATACAAAAAAGTTTATCTATTCCTTGCAATCAAATTGATTTAGATAGGCACTTTAAATTGTTTATAAAGAAAATTAAGTATTAATAGAGTAGTTTGCCTTCAACAATTTTCGGCAATTAATTTAGTTTCGCGTAAGATGCCTAAAATTCCAATAAACTATTAGCTGATGTTCTTCAAAACAAAGACCTTGACATTTGCTCATGTTAAGTGGAACTTAGTTCGTTTTTACCAAAAAATCAGCAAAAATGTGCTTTTTACATAATTGATAAATTGATATACCTCCTGTTCGTTTTTCTTATGATAAATAATAACTGAACCACGGTCTTTTTCGTGTTGGTTTTATTGTTTTCTTGTCTCTCCTATCCCGGAACTGGGACCTCCAGGACATGAATGAGGCCAACAATATGTAGCCAGGTCCAGGTGGCCTACCATGTCGTTTTTAATCTTATTTCAGAGTGGGAAAGAGATGGCGCTTGACGTTATTACAACTCCACAAGATGTTGTTTTGCATCCTCGTCAAATTCAGGAGGTTGTCACAAAAGACATAGATAATCAATTAAAATTACCTTACCTAGTCAATTATTAATAAACGCTGATTTTATTGATTGCTTAAGTTTGTCAGTATATCAGAATAACCCGTGATTTAGGGAATAAGAAATTATCGAATAAACGTTTGAGATTGTTTGTATATGTGAACGCGCGGTTATAGGGCGAGGATCAGACGGGCCGCGTTTAAAACACGCGTGGTTCACTCTTAGCGATTTCTGTAAATAAGAATTAAGAAAAACCTACCCATTTTATTATTGATTTGGGTCGAGAATTATTAGCATAGTTACCTCCTTGAATTTACCGAGGTTGCTAAACAAAACTTTGTATATTTTAATCTCGTCTTTCTGCTCTCTCTCTGTGTATCAATGCCATTTCAATGGGGGAAAGAAAGGGATCTCTTTCCCAAACTGAAATGACATTAAAATAATACTGCTTTAGGACGTCACGGTAACCCACCAGCACACACCCGCGGGACATAATACTGGTCGGACAAAAACTGAATCATCGATTCGAAAAGAAGAAGATGCATTCGTTAAATTTTAATTGACGTCGATTGAAATATGGAATTCATTAATTTAATTTAATTACATTGAAAGTTATGCAGCTGGTTGTAAAATAATAAATCATTTATACTGAAACCAAATATAGTGTACATAATGGTTCTTTTTTATTTTCGATTAAAAAGAAATCAGTTTTGTAATAAAACAAATCCATAAAATTGCAAATGTTTAATGTCGGTGTTCATGCCAGTTAATATAAAAGCAAAGTAAGCAAGCATAAATTCATAGAGTAGAAACCTGTGATTAGATTAAATTAGTTGCATAGTTTTGAAATCTTTGATTATGACCTACCTACTTTTGCTAGTCTCCAACTCTCGATGGCACATCTCTAGGTCGATTTTGATTAATAGCTAATAAGCAGTCCTTACATTTTTGTAAAATACTTATTATGAAAATGTCATACTTAATTGTATTCATATTAAAATTTGGTACCGTTAGTGCCGTAGGCTAGTATTAATTTCACTGATTATATTTTTTTTTTACTTTGTCCCGCACTGGCTATTTCTCTTGTATCGTGGGTACGTTAACAAACATTTAAACTCATAAACACAAACAGCCAGGCCTGGAACAACTACGTGATTCCGTGCAGGAATCGATCCCGCGACACGCAGTGCAGCAGCCAATCGCTCAGTCACTACGCCAAACTGGCCGCAAGCCTTATGTTATCTGCTACACAATAGTATTACAAACACTTTTAGCTGACAATATCTAACATATCAAAATTACAGAATAAGCACTTCATAAATCCTTTTATAATAATAAAATACTATTAACCCACAATAGAATGTAAAACGAATCCTTTCAACAAACTAAAAAGCAAAGCTATCGACAAGGTGACACAAATTAGGATGGGTTTACACCTCCGCCAATGTGGGCCAAGGTGCAACGAAATTGATGTCAATTTAGTTGACAATGGCGACGCGGCTTTACATTTTACAATCTCTGAGTGCACGTGTACTTAAGTCTTGATAAATTCCGACAACAATGAAGGTGTCTTCCAGGGCCATAAGTGTTGCATTGTGCATAGGTTTTGCTAATCTTCATCTGTCTGTCATCATACGTGACAATTACTCGTAACTCCAACAATTTACAATTTTTAAAAGTTTTGTCGCTTTGTTGTTACCAAGTTAGATTTAAGTATTGCAGTTTTTATTTGCTGAACACTTACTTAAAACCTTATTATTGTAGTGTAGATCTTTGACAGTCGTTACAGGTTGTCAGTGTCCTAAAAGTCTGACGACCAATCTTACCACCAATCCAAGTGGTATCGCATTACCTAGTACAAACTGGGTTGTGGAGTTCAGATATGGTCATCGCTCTATGTGAAATACTGGTTTTCAGCTGCATCCCGTTAGACTTTCCAGTCTCTTCGCAAACTCCTCGCCAACATATTTGAGAAAAACCTAGACTGATGATGATAACCTTGTCTTCATTATTACAACAATGTTTTCGTTTATTTGTATGTAGGGATCGTAGGAGGTGCTGTTCTGTAGTTTGTGCTAACCACCATGGTAAAAAGGCGTGAAGTTATGTCTGTACATAATTAAGTATGTATATTATAGGAACAAGTAAACACAATGCAAACTGAAAAGAGACGATTCTGGAAGACGGATTTTACATAAGCTATTTGTGCATTTAGACCAGCTCCTAGAAATGTCTGGTCTAAAAGCGATCATACAATGAAAATAGCCCGAAATAGACCCAATTCACCGACAGCCCACAATAGAAATAGATCATGGAGAATAACAGACTAAGTTTCGTTGTAAAAGCAGTATTAATAAAATGATAAATTGGTCGCCGTAATTTGGCGCGCCCTGTATCGTGTAATCGTGTCATTGACCTAATAGAGCTATTAATTTTAGGAACCATGGTGAAAAACATGTTATACACCAACTCATGAAAAACTCCATGAACTTCACAATTTAGAATTGCTCTATGAAAATAAATAAGTACCTACCTAGTTGTATTTTGAGAAAATTATTCATTTAGGTAAGTAGTAGTTTTACTTACACTACAAACCTACTTATAAGTATAGCTTTATTATAAGTATAACTTTAGAAACCTTATCATTATTTAATAAGTGAAAATTAAGGCAGTTTTAAAACTAAAAAAGTAATTAAAACCTACATTAATAAAAAAAAAAAAACAGAGGAACAAGATTAAATTTTCCAGAAACAATATACCTAATCAATATGAAAATATTTGGAATTTTGCGCTGGTAACCCTGTTTCAATGTCTTGTTTTTATCTTGCACATTTCGTTGCGGTTACTGCAGAAGCTATGGCGTGAATCGTGATGAATGCGGTTATCCAATGCTTACGATACGACTGATACAGTTCAAGTTCGCTAGTTACGATGACTGGGGTAGAGAAGTACATACGTACGGTGCTTTGCATAATCCATTGAGTCCAGTCCCAGTTATTCAAACATCAATTCAATAAAAGCAATAGTAACTCTCTTTGGCTGGGTAGACCATGACCTGGCCCAGGACATAGGATAGCTACCTACCTCATTTTGTCTCGGTAGTACGTTACTGGGGGCGAATTCAGTCCGTCTTCCTATTTCCTATTATTATTATATTTATTTATTTTCTGTGCCTGAAAAGGCGCCGAACAAGGCTGATAACGATGGTTTCGTGACGGTGCAGAAAAAGAAAAGCCATTCACGAACACCCAAGAACCGCTGTGGCAAGGCTCCTGCGGAGCTCGATGTGAGCCTGCGTGCCGCCAAGCCGAATACCCCGGTGTACATTTCCCGCTTACATTACACCACTAAAGCGGAGGACATCGTGGAGTACGTGCGCCAAAAGACGAGGTACACACCGAGGGTGCAGTTACTGGAGTCGCGCCGCAACGTCAACTTCAAGGCGTGGTGCGAGTACCGAATTTTTATCTGCCCATCGTGATGCAGGAAGACTTTTGGCCGCAGGACGTGGTGTTCCGTCGCTTCCGCGGACAAGTTCCACTGGTCAGCACAAGTGTAGTGTGAACAAGTGAAGTGCTACTAACATAGTTTTAAGTCATATTTACTAACATGAGTTTTGTAACTATTTTATATATGTGAGTTTATAAGGTATATATCTATGGGCCATTGAAAGCCTGAAATAAAATTTATTATTATTATTTTAAAAATGATTTAATTTTAACTACAATACCAAAGATTTAAAGCAATTATGACATCATAAACCAAAGCTAAAACTGCAAAAAAGAGCAACACCACTTCGATGCTCGCACTACCTACTTTTTATTTCACTAAGTAAAAGCAACCAGCGTCCACAAGCCATATTTTCCGCAAAGCGTGGCAAACTTATGTAATAATTGAATGATTACGTGCTTACCTGTGTAAAATTGTTTATCGATAAGTTCCGGCAATTGGGCCCGACTTACATTTAGTTCCGAGACAATAGGCCGATTAGTTAGGCTGAATGCACTTGACCTACATCCGGTTGTGCTAGTAATAAACATTTAGTATAGCAACACTGGCCGTAAGTCGAGACAGTCAGTAGCAGAGATAAAAAATAAAAAGCGCGGGATAAAAGCTTATTCGAATTTCAATTGCTTGTCAATGATTCGATTAGGTGATGAACTTTATTTTAAATTGTTTTTTTTTTCATTAGGCTGTAAGTCAGGGTCGCGTGCCTGACATTAATGTTTTTAAACTATATAGCTGTTACGGTGTTATTGACTCCTGGGTTTTTGATCCATACGAATTAATAATTCATGATTAACTAAAAAACATAAAATATATAAAATCAGATAAATAGACATAATATAATATTTTTTATTCCTTATATCTGGTTTCTAACATGGATGATAGAAAACAAATTACCCATTTCTTTTAGCATAAATTACCTATGGTGTCAATGAACGGATCGTTGACCTAACTTTGTGAAGCCAACGACCCATCTACCACCAAACGGTATTCCCAAACATGTTACCAATACCGGGACTAATAAAACATTTGGTTTCTATGGGATTAAAAAAAAACTTAAGCTCAAATTAGTCAATGTCATTGCCCGATTTATTAAAAAAAAAAAAACTTGTAACAAAACAACTAAGGTTGATAACCTAGCAATACTAGAGTCAAAAAACAAATAAATGTTCCTATGCCTTTCAAATGATGAAAACATTTGCATATTTACTGATTATAAATATAAATAACTTTATTATTTTATTGACAGAACCAGCCTATATACTTGTTGAGTTTAATTACCTGTTTTATGACAATAATAATTATTACGTAGGTATCTATTTCTAGAGCTTCGCCATTAAAAACATTCGTCATAAAAGTGTCATACGTAACACCTACTATCGGTCACTCTTCCTGTTGCAATTCACGTGGAATTCACCCTTAAGTTTCATTAACAAGGTATATAATGCCCTGATGCTTTTCGGCATTACTTAGGACCTGTGTTATAGGTTGTACAATGTCAATCAATGGTGGCTAAGTAAAAAACAACCTTAATAACTGCGTGCGAGTGTCGATGAGTATTAAGTCGCTACCTTAATACTCATCGACACGAATGGGTGCCACTGCGATCATTTACGATCAGTTGACATGAACAGACCCATATGGAACAGACTGTCAGCTGGACTTAAATGCTTTTATCCCACAGAAGGCTGGTTATCAGCCTTCCTATTTGTGTAGTGATCTATTGGGGACTTATACAGCATGTATAAGTCCCCAATGTGAGCGGTCATATTTTAAGGCTGTAGTGACCAACTTCTGAAGATGGAAGCGAAATTCAAATTTTCTTAAGTTTTTCGCAATTTTCCGATTAGTTTCAGACTGTATGTAGAATGTATGTTGAACAAAATATGATTCGCAACCGAAATACGGATGTATTTACAGAATTATAATCATTCAAATCATCAATACAACTCTATCATCTGCCTAGCCTTTTCCCAAACTATCTTGGGGTCGGCTTCCAGTCTAACCGGATGCAGCTGAGTACCAGTATTTTACATGAAGCGACTGCCTATCTGACCTCCACAACCCAGTAACTGGGTAATACGATACCCCTTGGTAAGACTGGATGTCAGACTTTTTGGCTTCTGACTACTCGTAACGACTGTCAAAGATCTACAAATGACAGCCGGGACCAACGGCTTAACGTTCTTTCCGAGGCACGGAGGAAACTCGGTATGTAATTATGGTCACCCATCCACGGACCAACCTCGGCAAGCACGGCTTAACCTTAAAGATCGACCCGGGCGGCTGTTATTATTTAGCCACGAGCTCCTCCATCAATACAACTCTATAAAGTTCATATAATCCCATTGAATGACTTTTTCATGAAAAAGTCTTTCAATCGAAGGTTTTATTGATGATTTTAATGATTATAAGTCAGTTAAGCCATATTTACATACATTTAATTGCGAAAAAATATAAGTTCTAAATATCAATCCCAATGGTGTATTTGGGTAGAGCAGGTATTTAAGTTTTTAATTGGAAGTTGTTTAGGTTGATGTTTTTTACCACTCCCTTAATTAAGACCACCCATCATCATACTGATATGAAATTGGGCTTACATATGTTTTTTTTTTTATTCCATTGGTAGGTAGCCGTTGGTCCCGGCTGTCATTTGTAGATCTTTGACAGTCGTTACGAGTAGTCAGAAGCTAAAAGTCTGACATCCAGTCTTACCAAGGGGTATCGTATTACCCAGTTACTGGGTTGTGGAGGTCAGACAGGCAGTCGTTTCATGTAAAATACTGGTACTCAGCTGCATCCGGTTAGACTGGAAGCCGACCCCAACAAAGTTTGGGAAAAGGCTAGGCAGATGATGCTGATAGAGGTGCATTTGGGTAGAGCATGTATTGAATTTTTTATATAATTGGAAGTTATTTAGGTTGATGTTTTTACCACACCCTTAATTAAACCACCCATCATTACTGATATGAAATTGGGTTTTTAACCGACTTCTAAAAAAGGAGGAGGTTCTCAATTCGGATGTTTGTATATTTTTTGTTTATTCCATTGGTAGCTAATCATTTGTTCACGATGATTAATTAAAGTGTTTTAAAGAGTCTCATTGAAAGAACTGATTTTGCCATTTAAACTGGTGATCTAAGTGTGAGTTTTTGTCCGTGTTTTTATCTATTAATGTTCATAGGTTTAATCATTTGCGTTTGAACGACATCCATTAAGTACCTCTGTATAGCAAAATGTTTTAAACCTATAAATAAGTAAATTGTTGCAACATAAAAGTATTCATTAAATTCCTATCAATTAGTGAAGATGTACAAACTTTATTTCTCAATAAAAAAAAAAACATCGCATCATTAAAATATCGTTTCCTAAATCATTCTCATTGACATTTAAAAAATAATCAATTGCATTGATCTTCACGTGTTCCGTATTTAAAATAAGGTCGGCTTATTTTTCAATAAAAAATATCGATATCATGTTTTATTCGATTAATTAATCGAATAATGTCTCAATTCGGTATTGTTATTATCATCCTTTTTAAATAAAAATACAATTTTCTTGTCGATTGCAATATTTTGACCGTGTTCTTTCAATAAAGTCTCGAAATGCCATTCTCAGCTCATGAATAAAATTATTATGTATTCCTTTTACGCATTTTTTTATATCCACAGCATGTATTCGTAAAAATATCGAGTGTAATATTTTGATAAAATTCTTTGTTCATTTTTACCAAATATGTCATTTCCCATAATATCGTTCGATCATTACGTAACTTTGTAGTGGTTTTAATTATTGCTGCCGATGTCAGCAGCTTAATAATACTTCGAAATAAATGTAAAATCGTGATGGATATTCCTCAGATAAGTAGGTATACTTAATTTTAATCAGTGGTATCATGGCTTAATAATAATTAAAGCATAATACAAAAATGTTGTGTTGCCTGCCTACTTACTTGTTAAACACGTTAATAAATAAGAATTAATATTTGATTAATATTTCACATTTACGATCTCTAGCTATAACACCATTTTTCTGCAAAACATAACTCCGATATTTAAAAAAAAAACTAATATATTTTGTTTGATTCGTCTCTATGGCCCTTCGTGAAAAAGTTCAGCTTTTTAAGGTTTCTATCATTTTTACATTATTTTCAAATACCGAATGCCTACCTACGCACTACCTATCTGTAGAAATTCCCTCACTATCGAATATCAAGGATTATAGCAGTAATTGACATTGACGCAGTTCTGTTCGCCCCACAGGGGAATAAAGTGTATTAGCAGGCAAGATAACAAGTCCGATCGAGGAGTTATCCCTGGAGATAAGCACGGAGGATGATGAATCACGAACCAGGAGGCCTACTCTCTTTCTCCGAAACGTAACTTTGGCAACGAACGAAAATTAAACGTAGTTACGTTTGTGACCCTAGTCTATATAATTTGAGGACGCAGACAAGAAGTTCGAATTCACAGACAATTAACGTGAACGAATGTACTGAATGTTCTTGTGTACGTCCGCAAATGATAGGGAGTAGGGTCACAAACGTAACTACGTTTAATTTTCGTTCGTTGCCGAAGTTACGTTTCGGAGAAAGAGAGTAGGCCTCCTGGCTTGATAATTTCATAATCATATTAACAGCTGACAGTGTTGAGGACTTTTTGGATGCCCTTTTTATAGTTTGTTGTTAGTGTTAGTTTCATTATTTTAGTTTATTGAATCTTTTTTATTTTTTACCATGTATATAGTTAGTTTATTAAAATAAGTTAAATAAATGCTAAGTTTATTTAATACAGTTTATAAAAAATGGTAACTATAAGTAATTATTAACTTATTTTATTTTTTTCCAAAATGCTAAAATATAAAGAACAGGTTTTATATTTATACATAACGCAAACCTCTCAGGGTTTATCTGTGTGTGCGAGCCCTTCATTGATTAATGTAGCAGACATTGATGTTTTTTTTTAAACTTATTTCAGGCTATTGCTTTAGACATAATAATAAAATATAATTTATATTATAAATATTCACTACTCAAGTTAAATAGAATAGCTGTTTTAGGTAAAATTTTCTAACATGAACTATTGACGTTTACGGAATGCGGAAAACCACGTAAATAAATAGATTATGTGTAACTTAATAGGATTATCTAGCAAAACTTTTTACCTTATAGCCACCTGTCTAAAATAAATAATCTATGAATACATATAACTTTTCATTTAAAAAAAAAAACATATTTTTTAAATGAAAAATTTAAATGTCACTAATAATAAATTAAGGCATCAAACTCTTTTCTAATTTATTGAAAAGTCACGATTATGCCCATTAAAATAGTGAAATACTTAAACTATGAGATTGTTGAACTTTACGAAATTAATGACATTCTTTTAATAATTTATTTTGGATTGTGGAGGTCAGATAGGCAGTAAATCACTTCATGCAAAATACTGGTATTCAGCTTCTTTTGGTTAGTCTGGAAGCCGACCGGCGCGGCGGCGGCGGCGACCCTAACATAGTTTTTGGGTGGGAAAAGGCTAGGCAGATTATGAGTCTGTCTACTCAACTGGAATTAACTTAGTAATACAATTTGTGAAGTATTTCATCAATCCCACTAATATTAGGTATAAACGCGAAGTTTGTAAGTATGGATGGATGGATAGATGTTTGTTACTCTTTCACGCAAAAACTACTGAATGGATTTGGATGAAATTTGGCTCACGGGTAGCTTATAACCTGGATTAGCACATAGGATACTTTTTATCCCGGTAGTACAATCCCGTGGGACAGTGACCGAACTCCACGCGTGCGAAGCCGCGGGCATAATCTAGTATGTTATAACATCGTCAAAAAATGGTGTGGGAGTATTTAATAATAATCAAAAGTTAATTAAATTTGACACTAATAAGCATAATCAATATCGACTGCCATTTGAAGGCAGTCATACTTTAATAATTACTTACGAAATAAAAAAGTGCGGCATGTTAAAAGCTGCCAGATTTAAGTCCAAGGAAGTGTTATAATATATAAACAATCATCATAACATCACGCCTGTAATCATTTCCCCAAAAGGTAAGGCAGAGGTGTTCCTAGTAGTAGGTACACCCACATACCGCCAGTTATGTTTTAGTCCCTAATTTGAGAGCGGCGGTGGCCCAGTGGTGGCAGCCCCGACTTACGAGCAGTAAGCCGTGGGTTCGAACCCTGGCAGGCGTATTACTTTGTGTAATTTATTTCATCATCGCTGCTCTCAAAAACGGTGAAGGAAAACATCGTGAGGAAACCGGCATGTCCTAGAACCAAAAATTCGAAGACATGTGACATCTACCAACCCGCACTGGGCCCGCGTGGTGGATTACAGCCCACTCCCTCTCATAGAAGAGGAGGCCTGTGTCCCAGCAGTGGGAACATTATAGGCTAATGATGAATAGGGGGCGAGCCTCCTTTCGTTAAGCTCCTTTGGGTTACAAGTCGAGCTACACGATAACTGACAAATGCTTGCACTGACTGGACAGGTCCACTCAAATCTCTGGTTCTTTCTTCAAAAGACCATCTCAGACACTAATCTGCATAGTCCTCATGTAAATTGAGCAATGTCTGGACTTTAAAAGAGTAACAAGTTAACAGAGAACCTCTGAGTTTGTTTCGGCTGTTTATTTATTTAACACTTCAAGTACATTGTACAGAGGCGGACTTAATGCCATAGGCATTTTCTACCAGTCAACCTTTGGGTGATGCAGAGACAAACAGAGGTAGGTGTCTAACTTTAAAAAAAAATAAAAATAAGACATACTACTACTGTTTCTTCTCAGAGTAGCCAGGTAAGAAACACCGGCCCCATCTAGTTAAAAAAAAATGACGTTTCAAAGTGTTTGTAAAACCTACTTGCAAAATAAACATCATTTATCATTTAGCCTATTGACATCATCCGGACAAAATCCAGATTCCGTGGCTGCTAATTAGAAATTCCTGATGGAAAAACTCAATAACAATTTACCCGACTCGGGAATCGAACCAGGACGTCATGCTCAGCAGTCAGCGCTTGCGACCACTAAACCAACAATATGGTATTTAAATTATATTTTGCCTCTGAGGGAGGAGCTCGTGGCTAAATAATAATAGCCGCTCGGGTCGATCTTTAAGGTTAAGCCGTGCTTGCCGAGGTTGGTCCGTGGATGGGTGACCATAATTACATGCCGAGTTTCCTCTGTGCCTCGGAAAGCACGTTAAGCTGTTGGTCCCGGCTGTCATTTGTAGATCTTTGACAGTCGTTATGGGTAGTCAGAAGCCAAAAGTCTGACATCCAGTCTTACCAAGGGGTATCGTATTACCCCCGTTACTGGGTTGTGGAGGTCAGATAGGCAGTCGCTGCATGTAAAATACTGGAACTCAGCTGCATCCGGTTAGACTGGAAGCCGACCCCAAGTTAGTTTGGGAAAAGGCAAGGCAGATAATGATTTTGCCTTTGAGGATGTTTATTATTAGTGAAAGTGCCTAGTAATCGCTAAGTGAGTCATTATAACATAACCTATGTACCTACCAATGTCATAATCATATACTTTTGTGATTACTTAGAAGTAAGCAATCATTCTTTGTCATAGTTATTAACATTTATTTTCCTTAAACATTTGGCATTACTATGTACCTAGATTCCTACATATTATCGAACTACCAACTCATGATTATTACAAATTGCTTAACCTCTAGTAAAAATGGATTTAATATGTTTTAATTTAATTTCATCATGACAGCATTTATGCCTTACGATATTTCAAACAAACTTCCAAGTCCTTATTTTCAGAAATCAGTGAACAGATTTTAATTAAACTTTATACGCATTAGCAGGATCCATAGGTCTAAAAAGTTACTGAAAACATTTTCGAAAAATAGTGTTACAGCTAAATTAGATCGATTATAAATTATCCATAGAAACAGAAATTTACAATTATCTTTTTTTTTAAAGACATTTCGAAAATGTTTTTTTTTTGGAACTTTTTAGACCTATGTATATTGTGCTTAAGCGTATAAAGTTTCATTAAAATCGGTTCTGTCATTTCGGTAAATAAGGACTTGAAAGCTTGTATGGAATGCCGTAAGGTGTAAATGCTCTCATGATGAAATTAAATAAAAAAAAAAAAAAAAAAAGTTTTAATTGATAGGTACACAATACATACATACGTTCGTATACGTACTTCAGTTTTTATTGTTACTCTACAGCTAAAAATGAAAGTGGTAAGCAGACAGGTAGGTATGTACACACCTACTGTCGTTTTCTATCAACAAGTTGGTTTTATTTTATAGTTTGTTGGTTTTATTGGCTTCTGTATCAATAGGAAAAAAGAAAAGTAAGTTTTATAAAATCTTTTCAACCTTCATTCGGTCATTATGAAGTGTTCGAGAAATATCTACCTACATTTATTAACATTTCGATTTTGTTATTATAAATAAAAATATATGCGACCTTTGTCATAACATAACCTCTAGGTTTCTAGATTGTATTTGTTTGCCAAAACCTTAGTATATACTTATATATTATACATATGACATACCTGCTTAAGTTCAAAGTAGGTTATGTTTTTTTTTTTTTGGATTATTGGCACTGACATACCAAAGATGAGTTCCTGACTAACAATAACCGTTCGGGTCGGATCTTTAGGCTAAGCCGCGTATGCTTAGGTTGGTCCGTGGGTGGGTGACCACCTATTACATACCGACTTTCCTCCGTGCCTCGGCAATCACGTTAAGCCCTTGGTCCCGGATGCCAATTGCAGATCTTTGTCAGTCGTTACAGGTAGTAAGATGCCCAAAAGTTTGACAAGACAAACATCTGACCTGCATCTGGTTAGACTGGAAGACGACAAGTTGGGAAAAAGCTAGGCAGATAAAAAAAAACCGGCCAAGTGCGAGTCGGACTCGTGCACGAAGGGTTCTGTACAATTATTTATAAAAAAGAGTAAATCACTTTTCGTATGCGTATTTTATTCTGTTTTAAGTATTTGTTGTTATAGCATCAACAGAAATACATAATTTTTTTTAATAGGGTACCGTTTGACCCTTTGGGTACGGAACCCTAAAAAACTATATTCGGGTTTTCCAGTTCCATAATAAATATAATTTTGAGACAAGGTGTAGCATATTAAGTTTCAAATCAGATCTTCCATTACATTTCCTCTAACAAATCATGATTACCCGACCTCAACACATGCAGAACAAATTCAAAACAATAGTCTATTAACAACCCTTTAAACCTTGACCTATTGAAAAGAAAAACAACAATACTTTTAATAACATCTTCAATTAGCAATGTCCTTTGTACTTCCGTGCCCTATAATCAAAACGGAACTATGTACCATAACGAACAATACTGGATGACAATTGAAAAAAGGACTTACTGCTCAGTACATAAGGTTGAAAAGTGTTCAATCGCTGAGGTAAGGGAGCTTCCGTACATTGTAGACCATTGGCAAAACAATTGGCAGGCCAATGTACCCATTGTCTCAGTAATGGATGCTCTAACAATGAAACGGTAGTAAGAAGTTCGATTTGCTCTTGCACCGGTTGTAGCCAAAGATTTATACCTATTGATAGATTTGCTCTACCGCGTTAGTGTGTTACCACACCAATCGATCGATCGTCGATCGATGCCATCGATCAAAGGTAGAATGGATTAGTCGACGTCGATCGATAGTTTCTACCAATCTTTCTTGTTTATCGCCCGGTATCTGTCGATCAGCTAAAGCTACCACATCAATCGATCTAAGTCGATCGATGGCGTCGATCGACGATCGATCAATTGGTGTAGTAGCACCCTATTGTGAACTGTTGAAATTTCAAGTGTATTTGTAGTATTTGTTACTAAAAATAGGTAACCGTCTAGCATACCTAGATGTTAAATAACCTAGATATTTAACAGCCTATAAGACTTGGTGGTAAAAGTTAAGTTACTGAACTAGGCATAGATAATGAAAAAATAACCTGAATATTAATTTACCAATTTACATAGATACTAACTTATAGCTAACTAGCTGTCCCGCGCAACTTCGTCTGTGTCAAATTTTCCCCGTTTTCGCAACATTTTTAATTGCTGCTCCGCTCCTATTGGTCGTAGCGTGATGATATATAGCCTATGTCCTTCCCCAGGTTGAAATCTATCTTCTTGCCAAATTTCATTAAGATCCGATCAGCCGTTTAGTCGTGAAAAGGTAACAAACAAACATACAAACAAACAAACAAACAAACAGAGTGACATTCGCATTTATAATATTAGTATGGAAGTATGGATGTAAAATGACATAAGTATTTATTGTTACCGTGTATCATCGATATTTAGTGTTACCGTGTACCTATAATCGCCATATTTTTTGCTTTCCATTTTTAATAAATGACTATCGATCGATTGTCGACTAATCCATTCTACCATCGATAGATGGTCGACGATCGATCGATTGGTGTGCAATGGTAACACCCTTAGTAAGTATGGTCGTGTTTCTGTTTCGTTTTGACATCTTTGGTACACATTTTCGGATATAAAATGCTATAGTATATAATGATATAGTCATGAAAATCTTCATCGATATGTCTAATTTGGTACATTTATTTAGTTTCGTGTTTTCCTGCCTGCACAGATAACTTTGTTGGACGTGCGGGCGGGCATTGTTGGTGAACATTTAAACCTTTTATTGAACAAAAAAAAAACAAGATACCAGGCCGAAACCTTATAAATTCGTCCTGTCCGCATGTGCCTCCGTATGTCTCATTATTTTTTTTTGTACCGTCCGTTTCACCATGACATTAGTACGATGAGGGCAAATCAACGATTTAAATCTTTGGGTAGCAGCCACTTCGTTTCTGATCTTGTAATGTGGTCTGATGCTATCGAAGTGTATTGAAATGTTGAGAGAAAGCAAAAATAAATCACTTTAATAGTTATAAAGATTGGTATCAGGAGAGAACAATACGTTTTTTATAAACTTTGATATAGTATCTGTGTTCAATGGATATTACTATCATTTATTTATTTAATTTGTAATAGAAAGGCGAAAGATTTTCGAGATGCTTGTTGCCTTGTCAACACCCAGCCACTGAAAAGATTTAATAGTTGATTATTATTTCCTTTATTTATATTCTTACATATTAATTACATTTTGAAATATTTTTACAAAATCGTAAGTAATAAAAAAAAACATTTAAAAATATAAAAATTGTAGCCCACCGTTATCGAGAACGGGGTCCAAGCTACAGGCGGCCAGAGTTCCAGAGAAAGGAACCTCCTAACAATACGAGCCGTGTCCAGGAGTACCGCTTTCTGAATCAATCCTTTGATCCAGCTGCCTAACGTGAGCAGAAGTTTTCGGAAGCACCTACACATAAAATTAAATCATTACAGTATTTAATCGTCTAAAAAATGAAACTATTCCCCATCTCACATCCTACCTGTTATCCTGTTTATTGTATGTACCCATCTGTTTATCTTTTAATTATAAGTTACAGCCTATTTCTATTTTTATGTACTATGTTTATGTACTGCTATCCCATTTTTCGGTCCCCGAGAAGGGAGAACCAGATAAAAATGACGTCAAATCGTTTACTAGAATCCCTTCCCTAACAATTCTATTGTCAGTCAAAACATTGGCTAAAGAACAATGATTTCTGAAGAACGCGCAAAAAACAGTCATTTTTATCTGCATTCTCGTTTCTCCGCAGACACGCAACAAGAACTGGAAAGACAGAACAAGATCACACAGCAGATCCTGGAGGCGTATATACAGAAGAAGCTGGGGTTGAGTAGTAACGTGCCGAGGACGCCTACGATCCTCGACATCCTGCCAGTGAAGATGCCAACACCTGTGACCACGAGACAGCCAGAGATAGTCGAGGAAGACATGGAAGATATGGAGGACATGGAACAAGACCATGAAGACAACATGGACGGTCAAGAGTTAACAGAAGAACATGAACTAAAAGAAGACGACAGTCTACAAAGCGTTGAAAGCGAACAGATCGATTCTATTTACAACACAGAAGGCAGGTATCATAAACTCTCTATTGTATTTGGCAATTTCTTGTTATGATCAACGGCGATAGTCTCTGAATGAATTGCATTATGCAAGTTGCATTCTATCTTTTTAGCACCAACTCGTTACTATTAACGGTAGTTTTATAAACAAATTGATGTTTGATGTTACAATATTGCTTTTTCCGCGTTTACTGCATATCAATATTGATACTTGTGTTTCAAGTTTAGTGCAGTTGTTATTTAATTGATACATTCACGACTAGCTTCTATTTGCAGTTGTTTAGACCTTCAGAAAACACACATTGAGTGTCTTCAAGACGAATACTTCAAAATTTCAGTATTTATTTCTTCTTGGAGATTTCAAAAGACTGCATATTGCTATTTCCTAGAAAACTTAGACCTATCAATTCGAGTTTAGACATGCTGTCAAGTGTCATCACGTTTCAATGCTAACAAAACAAGATGCTGATATCCCCCCTAGCCCAACCTCTGACCCAACAACTGTAGTACGTACTTCAGTTAGATTGGTCAAACATTTGTCAATACAGCAAACAAACGCAACGCGTGCGCAAATATGTCAAAAACACCGCGACCCAAATCATATACCACGGTAAGACAAACATTATGTCAAAGTTTGATCAAATATTTGAGAATACGCTCGTGAGACTATTGCTTGAGTTGATTAATTGTGAAAAGTCAATAAAGAATGACTATAGTTTCCTAAAACATATAACACTGAATCAACCTCACCATTTTTCGCTAGTTTGTGTTAATTTTCCTGTGGTACCTGTTTTGTGCCAATTATTTTTTCTTTATTGACATTCACTCGTTCAAGGCAAAATGTAGGTATGTTGCGAATAAAGAAATCTAGGGTTTATCTTTTCACCGATTACAGCTATTACTTACTCGTAAATAAAAACTTGTGCCATTTATCTATGGCTGTACAACAATATTTTTTGGCAAAGTAAGTATAAATAAAGTGGATTTAAAAAACAAGCTTCACGCCAAAAAAATGTACCGTATTATACTGTAATGTGTATTTTATAAAGCGTGATTCAAAATACAAGTCTACTATCTAACAGATAATTAAATGATTGTAGTGCACAAATTACCATATTCATTGTCAGTTAACTCTGTAGTTCAAGGTCCAATCGGCTAATAAGCGGTGGCGGATCGTGAGGCGTCTGCACTGGCCTTTGAACCACGACGCTCAGAAACATCTTACATCGCTAATCTATGTTGTATCATTTAGTTTAATCAGACAAGTTTACCATCTAAAAGGAGAGATAATTCTGTCCTGCATAACCTTTCAATTCTTGGTGATGATGCCCTACGTGCCGTAAGTTTGCCCAAATAAGGAGTCTACTCTAATGGGTTATATCATCCATATTTGAGCTTTTAGCTGGAGAGCAGCGGTGGCCCCGTGGTAGCAGCCCCGACTTACGAGCAGTAAGCCGTGGGTTCGAACCCAGGCAGGCGCATTACTTTGTGTAATTTATTTCATCATCGCTGCTCTCAAAAACGGTGAAGGAAAACATCGTGAGGAAACCGGCATGTCCCAGAACCAAAAATTCGAAGATATGTGACATCTACCAACCCGCACTGGGCCCGCGTGGTGGATTATAGCCCACTCCCTCTCATAGAAGAGGAGGCCTGTGTCCCAGCAGTGGGAACATTATAGGCTAATGATGATGATCCATATTTAAATGGCTCGGAAGTAAGGTTCTTATGGAAGTAGAAATAACAATAATAGTACAAACGAGTCGAATTGAAAACGACCTCCTTTTTTTTCGACGGTTAAAAGTACCTTAAATATGTTAGAGGTCGATATAATTTGGCTTTATGGATTAATCTAGACAAGAAAAAAGGAAAAGCAGATCATACTTTTGATGGCGAAAAAGATGGAATTTAACGAGTAAAAAATAGCCACACGTTTGACATTTTAAAAGTGAATATAAAACTTTTACGACAAAAAACGTACAAAATCAATTGAGATGCCTCCTCCATAATAATTCTTTTTACATACGGATTATCAGAAAATAAGAGTTCATGGTTATAGGTTGCGATCTGACATTTGCATCAAATTAGATGTAAAATAAAACGAACACACGTGTATCTACGCGTATACCTATCATCTGTTAATTTTAACCAGTTTACTGTCTTGAAAAAGTATTATAGTTATGATAAGTAATTTATTTTAACAAGTAAAACAGATTTTAAAATATCTTCTAAAATTGCAGGTGAAATGATGGTTTTAGCAAGCCTAAATTACTTCGGGTTGCTGACAAAAAAAAAATCTTTACTTGACTTGCCCCCGTATTCAAAAACACTTCGAATCGATTTTGATTCAGAAGATCGTATGTCTATCTCGCTCTCTTTCGTTATTGCAAAAAAGGATAGGTATACATAGGACTTTCCGAATGGAAACCACCCCTTAATGCATACGAGTATCCAAATTAAACCTATTAAGTTCCCCGCCAACGATCTGATCATGACCAGCCCGGTATTTCACCCCACAAGTTCTCCTTGAAGAGTTCAGAGCTGCGGCCACATGACCGGTCTATTCTGGCAAAGCGTCTTCGAATTGCAATAAAAATGGCAAAAAACACAAATTAACGACGCATAAAATCCATAAAAAACAAAATAGCATCAGTTTGATCTAGAATCTTTGTTTATAACGTCTAGCCATATCTAAAATTGAAAATATGATACACTTTTAATAAGACATTAGTATGAAAATGAGAGTGAAAATACATTTGACATCTCACCAGTCACCTTGGAAGGTCATTGCTACCAACATAATGGTAATTTGACATTTATTAAAAATGCAAAAATAAAAAAAAGTAGCGATGATACACGGTAACACTAAATACTTATATCATTTTACATTAGCTTTAGGTTAGCATCTATGTAAATTGGTAAATCAATATTCAGGTTTTTTTGTTACTTTTGCGTATTCTCTCTTATAGGCTATTAAATATCTTAGGTATGCTAGACGGTTACTTATTTTTAGTAACAAATACACTTGATATTTCAACAGTTCACCTTAGGGTGCTACCACACAATCGGATAAACAATTTGACATCGGTCGACATTGATCGATCGATTGGTGTGGTAAAAACTATCGATCGACGTCGACTAATCCATTCTACCATCGATCTTTTAATAAAGAAATCAAAACATATTTTATTGCAACTAATTTAGATCATAAAAGTTATAGTTTTATTGTATTGTTCCACATGTTTTGATATAATTCAATAATGTATTAATAAAACTTCATGATAGTCATTAACAAAGTTTTTATTTTATTATATTTTTTTGCGTTTAGCATAACAAAAAGTATTATAAGTAGTATTACGAATAAACCGCAACACAAAAGGAAAGGTTTATGGGTCTTCCCGCCATACTGTAATGTACAGATAAAAAAATGACATCAACATAATTATTGGTATGTTTAGATTTGAATCTGCGATATATTTTACGACCAAGTGAAAATAGAACCTTACTTTTATCGGCCTCAGTATATTATACACTATTTAAAATTTTCATTAAACATCATAGCTTTTTCGGTACGTTATTTTCAGGTTTCTGTATAATACTGTTGGAATAACTTACTTTTCAAATGTTCTACCAGCTTGTACACTCAGGTACCTAAGCCATTTTTAAAAGAGTTACGCCTGTATCAGTTTCTTATAATTAAATGTTACTGTTCAAGTGAAATGTCATTGATTAAACTACACAGTCAGTCTTTATTTAAATCTTAATCTACTGACTGCTTAAGTCAGTAGATTAAGATTTAAATAAAGAATGTATGACATTATGTTGTTGTATAATAAGCTGTATGGGTGGTAGTCGCACTCCCCTTTTGTACCTACAAGTCACATGGCATCCATCTTGAAGCCGGTAGGCATTGCAGCAATTTTAATAGGACACGTGCGGACCCACTTCAAAAATGTAGAGTAGGCAGACACTGTTTCATGCATGAGTAATTAAATAGTTTGAGTGATTCTTATTTTCTCGAATTATAAGTGGAAATATTTAGTTTTATAGTAGAGCATGTAAGGGTTGACTTACTTATAATTATGTTTAAAAGTTTAGTGATGATTAGAGCGAGCTTAACAATTTTTTTTAAGGATACATCTTTCTTTTCTGCAACGTTTGTTATACCCTTCTGGTTTTAGATTCTAGTTATGTAGTCATGTCAGTTATGAAAATAGGTACCTATGTAGTTTTGTAGTCCATTCACCATCATCACCATCCCCAGCTATTGACCCACTGCTGGGTTTAGGCCTCTTTTTGATTGTACCAAGCTCCACGCTTTTGTGCCAGCCTCATCCAGGATACGTCTTTTTTTTTTTTGTTGGAAATTTAAGATGTGTTACTGTGTGTTAAATTTTATGAACCTGTATGATTAAATTAAATGATTGTATTCTATTCTATAAAAGATAGCTTCATACCGAACCCGACGTTCACAAAATCATACAGTCAACATTAAACTAAGTTGGAGTCAGTAAACAAATTGCACAAATTTTAAATAATTTCCATCACTCGCTACCTGAAACTTTATTTCCATGATGCCAACCATAGCGTCCACGGATAACAAAATCATGCGATAATCTCATCTCGGCTTACAGCTCGCAGCTATTAACTGACGGCCACTTGATAAATATGCAGTTTTAAACATATTCTGAAATTCAACACTTTCATGAGCACCGTTTAACGTGAATTTCGATATTGTTTACCTACTTACCTCCATGATGTTTTGTTTATTTTAGCTGTATTTCAGCGGAGGTCGTTTTGTGGTTTGCATTTTATTTATTTTCTGCTTGACCTAGGCTTTCGTCATAGTTAAGTACTTTTACCAATAGGTCAAACAGTTCAGGAAATTAGTAAAAAGCTGACAGTCATCGCAGATACTTAACAAAAAAAAAACAAAACCAAAGATTGCTTTGCAAAATCCGGGGTTTATTTACAAAATAACAGTGCTTCAAATGAAATTACCTTACATATTAAACGTATAAGTCTTTCAATTGTAATCATACATACATAAATAAAATCAAGCCTTTTTCCCATGGGGCTAGGAAGAAACCACAGAACGCCACAATTTTAATCAGACTTTATGAATAATCCCCTTAATAAGAAACTACGACTCAAAGTGTTAAATTGGAAAGAAATTCAACCTGTATATTTCCACTCCAGGTAGCAATAATAAAATACCAAAACCTGGTACAGCAAGCCTTTGGGACGTGGATGCACTGTGGTGGAAGGTGTCACGCAGAGAATCTTGCAGAAGGCGCCCGAGACTGTGATCTTGACATAATCTCGGAGACCGCGGCAATCTTGGTATATTACTGACAGCGATGCGGTTACAGATGTAGGAAACAAATGTCTGGAGAGGCATATCAGTTATTGCTAAAAAGCTTGCTTTTAATCATCTTTGTGTTTATTCATATATTTTCAGAATGAGATATACACCGGGATATTTACAAATTGCCAAAAAAGGAGAACATGTCAGATTTAACTAATGTGGAAAGTCTACCACGTTTTGCTTAATCAGCAGAGGTCGGAATTAGGTAGAGTTATCTATGTACTTACATCGAAATGTTGATTTTAATATGGATCTTGCCGGGATTTATAATACGATCCTCTGTGTCCAAAAATATAACAGATAAATAATAATAAAAACCTCAGAGATAGATAAGACAAAAAAACAAAGATATGTTGTGCGAATTACAAATGTGGCAACATCGTGCGTGTGAGCATTGGAATTTTGCAACTTCGGACATCCGATGTCGGAAGGTTTAAATTGTGTAAAAGTAAATAACTTTTTTATTTAATAAATCACGGGATTTTTCTGCTCTTTAAAATTAATCTCGAGATTGGAGGCATTTCCAATTTATTCTTTCGCTGTATGAAATCAGGTGGCGTACCATGACGTCTTAAAACATTATTGTTCCATTCTTATTGCAGAGTGAAAAAGAGACGGAGCTATACAGGTCGTCTAGCTCCATCTCTTCCCCCTTTCCTTTCCCTCTTTTCCTCTGGAATAGGAATGGAACAATAATATTTTAAGCGTCATAGTAACCCCCCAGTGTAAGTACAAAAATAACTCTACCTAATTCCATCCTCTGTTAATCAGTCATCAACAGTCTCCTGCCCTTATGCCAATTTATGTAGGGTCAGCACAGCATGTCTTCTTCTTCCATACTTCTCTATTACTCGTCATCTCAGCAGTCACCTCATTTCTAGCCATATCATCCTTCTTACACTCCATCCATAGTTTCTTTGGTCTTCCTCTTCTCTTAAAACAATCTACATTCATACCCGACGTTTTCCTCACACATGATACCTCTGTCTGATCTGTACCTCAGGATCTTCCTATCACAGACACCTTTCTCTATATAAGATGTACAAATGTGAACCAGCACCTTAAAGTTTTGATGTGGAGATAAAATAAAGATTTATGATTATGATTATGATACACTACATTTTTAGCACGTTCTCGTTGAAGTAGTTAAAGTCCCTTTAACTACTTCATTAATTATATTATATCTACTTTTGATTTAGTTATTTTACCTACTGATGTCTCATTTGTCCTTGTATGGGCATTAGTGTAATAATTAAATTGTTTTGAAATGATTTTGTGCGAAAAATCAATTTATCGTTACTGCGGATTTATAACCGATTACACCTACAAACGGTATCTTCATTCATTTATACTTTTGAGTAATAGATACTTAACCTTCAAACAAACTATTATTTTGTGAAGTCAGTATGTTGTTTATTAGTTTTATGACTTAAAGTTTCGAAACTAATCTTCTCACATATTACTAATTCATTTTTAGCGTAATTGTGTTGTCCACGGAATATAAGGTTAGTTGTGTTTATAGAAAAAAATTGTTACAGCTAAACAAATTCTCATAGGCCTTTTTTTTTTTTGCGGATGGGAAATCATCAAATGACTTCTCCCGCTCTGGGCGGAGCGGGAGGGAGTGTCAGACTTGACTGACTAAAACCCACCCATGTTCCTTCTTAGCCCTGTGTGTTCCAGGGCCGCGGTATCTCTTTCGAACAACCCGCAGCCCTGGCAGGCATCGGCCCTTTCGGACCCCTTCCGGTTTGCTGACATCTCCTTGAGGCGCGCATGGAACACGTACGCGCCGTCGACACGGCCTGTCGTCATGAGACGGACGGACGGTGAGCTAGCCCATTACTCACCGTCCACAGGCTCAATTCTCATAGGCCTTAGCTAAAGTCGGGGCTTAGCCGCCATCTTGATTTTTCAGTACATTTTGCAAATGGCGCCTCCTATGAACGTCATTCTACGTGAACGTACGTACGTACGTACGTACGTATGAACGTGATCCTTGTAGCACAGTGCTACAAGGATCTTTTGGCACTCAGCACAATTTCTGACCCCTCCTATCTCATCACCATCTGCCTAGCATGGCAGATGCTACTATGTTGGGGTCGGCTTCCAGTCTAACCGGATGCAGCTCGTATTCATACTAGTATTTTACATGGAGCGACTGCCTATTTGACCTCCACAACCCAGTTAGTACTGGGTAATACGATACCCCTCCCTCCCTCCCTATGACCTACTTTTTTAAATAGTCCAAAATAAAATCTTTTATAATTTTGCTAACTATACCTATACTTCTTAAACATACATGACTGTTCATGTCTCCAAGGTAGGCAATTTTAGGTACTAAATGAGTCCGTGGGATTGGGAGCAATATGGCGTGTCACCCAGCAACGGTCACGAATTGACCATCACTCGCCGTATACAGAGCAAAATACACCAAGTTTTTTATTTGGAATCGTGAACGCGCATCAATCACATTTTGCCTGACGTAAATGGCCGTTGACGGCGTTTTCATTTTACTCACAAATAGAGACTGATCTAGGAAGGTAAACAGTTTTTGTTTGCCTAAAAAAATCCTCTTGCAATATGGGAATGAATAGCGCAAAATGTGTTGTATACTACTGTGTCTACTTCGTTATTAGACTTTGCCTTTAGGTCTGAAATATTTTTTCTTTTTTTGTCAATGTAAAAAAAGGTTTTTAAAGCCAATAAGTCTTTAAAAACCTTTTAAGAGCGTTTACGCCTTACGTCATTTCATGAAAACTTTCAAGCACTTATTTTCCGAAGTGACTGAATCGATTTTAATGAAACTTCATACGCATAAGCAGGATATATGTATATAGATCTAAAAGTTACTAACAAACATTTTCGAAAAATAATGTTAACAATTTACATTCTATCTCTCTCTAAAGAAACTGTCAATAATCTTTTTTTTTAAGAAATTTTGATTTTTTTTATTAACTTTTTAGACCTGCTTATGCGTATTAAGTTTCATTAAAATCTGTTCAGTCATTTCGAAAAAATAAGGACTTGTAATTTTGTATGAAATGCCGTAAGGTAAAACGCTTGTAATGAATTTCTCATAAGGACCATGAAGTTATTTTTAAAATGCTTATTACTGTACCGGTTTCTTCTGCACCTATGTTTCGATTAATAGAAACCCATTCGCCTTTATGTTATTTCACATAAAAGTTACACAGCATCAC
Source organism: Cerastis leucographa (assembly GCA_963082945.1). Taxonomy (NCBI): domain Eukaryota; kingdom Metazoa; phylum Arthropoda; class Insecta; order Lepidoptera; family Noctuidae; genus Cerastis; species Cerastis leucographa. The sequence goes on from OY720359.1 coordinate 6,521,772, forward strand.
AAATAGTTATGCTCCTCTACGTGTAACAGTTATTTCAAACGGCCTGTTACCGCCAACAAACTTGAACTCACGGCACTGACTTTCAGTGCCCTTGCCACGCTTGTAATTAATTACTGCTATTGCCTTCACTTCTGTCTTAGTACGCGAAATAACAATCATTGTTAGTTAATGGCTTCCGAAAACAATTGCATGCGGATTTGAATACGAGTTGCTAACACACGGTGTTTGGAACGAAAATCTACGACGCGTATAAATTAAACGCGTTAAAAAGACATACACTCCAACGTAGAATCTCGTCCTTTTTTGAAGTGGGTTAAAATGTTGTGAGATTGTTCCCTCCGTGGGTATATAATTTCCGGTATCCAGACGGGTGAAGCCGCGGACAAAAGCTAGTTCTTCAATACATCTTACAGCACTTTATTTCCAGAAGCCATTATAAATGAATGCATTTTGTTTCAGTCACGTTTTAAAGCTATAAAAACTGACGAGAAGCGCTCTAGGTCATAACACGCATTAATATAATTATTGAATTAAATATTGCAATGAACACCTGTTCTTTTTTATTTAAAAAAAGAAACTAGTAAATGATTCTTCGAATCAATCAATTAGATCAGCCTCTTTACAGCTGCACACAACTTTAAAATGAGCCATCCTTCAACCATCTTTTAATATCATCATCCAACCAATCTCTAGCAATATTACTTTAAGGGAAGCGCAGTTTTTTTGCAATTTTCAAGTCTGTTTCAGGCTGTATTATCTGAAAGAAAATACGATTCAGCTCTCACAAAAGTTTATTTTGCTCAATATATGCTTAAGATACTAAAGAACCAAAATTTTTAACCTTTTTTGAGAGAAATAAAATAACTATTAACATATAAAGCTCTTCTAAAGAACTCCACTGCAATCTACAAAAGCACCGACTTCATTTTATAGCGAAACTAGCTGTCCCGCGCAACTTTGTCTGCGTCACATTTTCCCCGTTTTCGAAACATTTTGCATTGCTGCTCCACTCCTATTGGCGTAGCGTGATGATATATAGCCTATGTCTTTCACCAGGTAGAAATCTATCTTCTTCCCAAATCTCATTAAGATCCGATCAGCCGTTTAGTCGTGAAAAGGTAACAAACAAACATACAAACAAACAAACAGAGTGACTTTCGCATTTAAAATATTAGTATGGAAGTATGGATTAAGTCACGCAACGTTCGCAACCAAAATACGAACACCGATAGTATGTTACACTTAAAAAACTTCGTGATTACCCAGAAATTCTCGCATCCAACATTTCCTAAAGATACCGTATCAACGTGCCAAGTTTTCTACACTCAGCACTGAAAGAAGACGGTAGCGAAAAAGTGCAAAAAGGAGCAACGTTAGAGCTCACTGACCCATTTCTGTAGTGTCCCGTAGTTCTGTCATGTTTATAGCGAAGCGGTGCGAGGAATGAGCACTCATTACTAGCTCAGCTTAGCTTACGAAATTATCACTTAAGTACCGAGTTCTATTATTCTGTCAACAATCGTTCGTTTTTTTTTTTTAAAAAAGGTTATGACTTTTGCGGTCTGGCAATGTCGATTAAATGAGGATGGTTAGTTTACAAACTCTTTTTGTTAAGATTTTAACATTTACAGCTTTCCGGGTTTCTTTTGAGGAATTTTGCAAGATATTTGTGGTTTTCGCATAAGTGGACTGAAAGAATAGGTTACCTAACGAAATAATTATGAAACAATTTTGATAAAATGTTAGCACATTATACCACAGGCAGGGTTTATGGCAATTACCTAAACTTAAATATCATCGTCGGTATTTATATATATTTTTTTTTAATATTGTCCCACACTAGGAACTTCTCCTGTATCGTGGGTACGTTTACAAACATTTAAACTCACATACACAAACAGCCAGACCCGGAACAACTATCTGTAGGCAATACAAATATTTGTTCCGTGCGGGGATCGAACCCGCGACACGCAGCGCAGCAGTATTGCTCAACCACTGCGCCAACCGTGCCGTCAATTGGTTGCAGGCACAGATCTTGAGAACGAGATCTTAGGTTGGATTCTTAGATCGGGTATGCAGCTCGAAGTCTGAGTTTGTGCCCGGTTGCAATAAGCTCTCCACCTTAACAACTGGCGGAATGTAGATGTACTGGTGCTTCTCTGCCTAGCCCTTGGAGGTAGGCTTGATGTTATTTTGTTGTATTATTAAACCGTCCACATCAGCCAAGATGCATAGATACAATACCGGAACAAAATGGAGCAGAAATTGCAACATTACACGCCTTGTTACACTTACAAACTTAGTAAGCACTTAGAAAGCCGATAACTACCGGTAAGAACACTAGGAACTATTGTTATATAAAAGGGACATAATATTCGTCCTATGTTCACTTTCTCAAACTAGGCCTTGGTGAAATGTTTAGCTTGTAAAGCCATGTATCGCTCACAATTTAAATCCAGAGCCCGCTGAAGTGGAATAAGAATTGGATTCTTACATAAAAATTCAGTGAGAAAATTGTTCCGCAAGGCCCTTGAACCATGCATGCTTATTAAGGATAAGGGCAGGCGAATCATAATTGCAATGGCAATGCTTGTAAAAAGCTGCTAAGTCTTAAGTATCTACTAACATAAAATAACACCAACATTGTACTTACTTAGTTCGCAATGAACGTTTTGACTTTGTCTTTGATCAATTATTCATATCCATACCACACCAATTTTTTTTAAAGCGATCCCTTTTTCAGTAACCGTTTATGCGTCGATGTACTTTCTAGCAGGGACTGGAAGGTACATCGACTATTTATAGGGAGGTGTACTTAGTCGTTACGTAGGGACTCTATACTACATAACCGCTTCTTTAAAACAATTTGGTTTTAGAAGCATTGATGTTATAATCTCTCGCCAAAGTATCATCATTTGGTTTTTGGGATCCTATGAGGACGGACTCTTCTTCTTGCTTAGGACTCTATAGAGTCCAATGTACTTCTCAACTATGAACAGTCTCTAGAAATTGTGAATCACCCGTGTTTCAAACGTGGCCGCGTGGCCCGTCCGATCCTCGCCCTATAACCGAGCTTTCACACATACAAACAATTTCAAACGTTTATTCGATCATTTCTTATTCCCTAAACCACGTTATGGGAGTTTTTCTGGAATACTGACAAACATCAACAAAAAAAGCAGTGTTTATCAATAATTAACTAGGAGCCTGTCTTTTCTGACCACCTCCTGAATTTTGACGAGGATGCAAAACAACACCACAGTAGGTGCATACAAAAACGTCTTCAATAACATAACAATTATGTTAACTAGTATCCTTGAAAACCTTTTATAAACTTTAAATTGGTGCACGAACTGCGAACTATGACGATTACAGGCAAACGTGAGCCTCCCATTATGTGTTCGAATAATCAGATCCGACACACGAAAGCCAAAGTTCAAGCTAAGTGAAAAAAGTACGCTTTAACTATTTTCGAAATAGGAACGGCAGGGGATTAGGTAGTATAGTTGTACGTAGATATCTTATCATCTATACTAATATTATAAAGCTGAAGAGTTTGTTTGTTTGCTTGAACGCGCTAATCTCAGGAACTACGGATCCGATTTGAAAAATTATTTCAGTGTTAGATAGCCCATTTATCATTTATTTGAGGAAGGCTATAGGCTATATATTATCACGCTACGACCAATAGGAGCGGAGCAGCAATGAAAAATGTTGCTAAAACGGGGAAAATGTGACGCAGACGAAGTTGCGCTGGACAGCTAGTATGATATCGTATATAATCAATTAATTAATGTTTGCATGCCATTTTTATGGCGAAATGTGTCACTGTACTTCTTTTATTTTTTCATCTCCTAAAGTAAGTATAACATTTACTGCAAATAAATAATTTAGACTTTTTTGCCATTTATGATTTTTTCCTTAGCATTAAAAATTTTAAAAAACATAAGTTTTTTCATGAACATTAAAACTAAAACGGTATATTTACCATGCTTTTTATTTATTTCATCCCTGATTGTGGTGCTTGATATGGCACCGAAATATCAGAAACTCAAAATAAATTGTAAACATGGTAACTATCCCGTTTAAAGTGTTTAGAAGCGTTTTGGTATAAAAACTGTAAGGTTAGAATTTATTTCTGTATAGATAAATTAATTCTTTAGGAAAACTGTCCCACCTGGCGGCTACAGACAGTAATAAAATAAAATAAGCCTTTTTTGATAATTTCAAATAATTACATTAAGATTTGTTGCTGACGATCAGTTTTCAAACAACAGCTTGTCCTTCGACAAAGGCCTCCTCCAAAGACTTCCACCTATCTATGTCTCTTGCAATTCTGTGACTCTTTTGAAATCATCTTCCCAGCGTCTCATTTGGCTACCTTTACTTCTTTTACCACCCCTGGGGTACCGACACAGACAGTTATGGATACCTATCTGCAATACAAGAGCTGCCTAAGCGTATTGCTGGTACTAGCACCCCCAGGGCTTTTAATAAAGGTAAAATTTTCGTAACGTTACCTCTCTTGTCAGTGTTACCATTAATATTAAAATAACGTTAATAGATTTAACGTTATTTTTTTTTAATTTAGATAACCGTTAATTGCGCCAAACCTTGCGAACGCCGTATTTAGTGGGTCGCTAGGTCATGGTTGAGGGAGTCAGCATATGGTTAGCAACTTAGCATCTCACATACCACACACAACCTTGAATGTGACCGGGTTTTAGCTAAATTAACGGTACAGTAACGTTATTATCGTATATTAGGTTAATTGTATTTAACGTTAAATTACTGGTAATGTTATCAATTAACGTTATATTTTTGTAAAGTTAATAAGGTATCACATTGGAATTAACGTTAAGTAACGGATATTATTTTGTTAGTTGGTAACGTTAACAAGCCCTGAGCACCCCATTCTCAATCGTTTTTGAGTAAAGCACTACATGTCCGCACATAAAGTTGAAGTGGTTACTTATAAGTACGCGACCCGGATGAGCTTTGGCTACAATCAGAACTTCTGCTAATGATGATTGCTGGATAACGTAACGCGGCACCTATATGATTTTTTCATTACTACCTTTTGTAAGAACTGCGGTTTCTGCCTGACCTCATAACGTATATAACCTTGAACTAAACTAATACTACGCCATAATCTTCACACTCTTCAAATAAATGCTATATAATTATTGCGTTACTAATTCCTAAATTACGTGCCGAAAATCATTTGGTACACGCAAAAAAAAAAACTTTTGGAAATGAGATTTTAATTATGGGCACTCACGTAGAAACATCGCGGCGCGTAAGATTGCGTCGTTGCTCTAGTGGGTGCAAATGCGACAGCAGAGCATGAGCTCCTTGTATGACTCCCAGGTCGGACAAAGACTCAAAGAGTTATTGGGTTTTACCATCAGGATTTGTTTTAAAAAACAGCCACATTCTGGTTTTGTGTAAACAGCAATAGGCTCACCCCCTATTATATGGACTTAAACTTAAGAGCGTATACACCTTACGGCATTTCATACAAACTCTCAAGTCCTCATTTTCCGAAATGACTGAACTGATTTTAATGAAACTTAATGCGCATAAGCAGGACACATAGGTCTAAAACGTTATTAAAAAACATTTTCGAAATGTCTTTTAAAAAAAAAGATAATCGGAAATTTCTGTTTCTATAGATAATTATAATCGGTCTAATTTAGCTGTAACACCATTTTCGAAAATGTATCCTGCTTATGCGTATGCAGTTTCATTAAAATCGGTTCAGTCATTTCAGAAAATGAGGACTTGAAAGTTTGTATGTAATGCCGTAACGTGTGCTTATAACTGGCGAAATTTGGGTGTACTATTAGGTACCTACAACTCTGCCTTATGTTACGTAAGAATAAATTCCTCGAAATAAGGGCGTTTGGAGTGCTTCAATATCGAAAGACGAAATATGCAATAAAAATCATATGAAACACTTGATTAATGAAAATAAATTTATCTAAAAAGGTCAGGCTTCATTTTATTATCGAAATGAATCAATTCAGTATTCATATTTCCAGAATTCATACAAATAATTTGTTTGCGTAGGTGTTCTACGTTTTTCCAATAACAGCATCAAACACATTTCACGTGGGTAGTCATAAGTACTGAAAAATATACGAAAATGCAAGATTAATTCCCGGTTCAAAGAATTTACAAAACGATTGGCGAGTAATTGTGAAAAACAATTTTATTATCGTAGGTGTAAAATCGTACTTTTCGAGGAAAAACATCTAAAGGCATATAGATTTTAATTGGGTTGTTTTTAGAGTTATGTGAATAACCCCAGAGAAAAGTTGAACCTGTATTGTAGGATTAATTCTTCCGTCACTATCAAAAATTCTAGAAAATATTATTAATCGTCGCTTAGTAAGCTATCTCGAAAGCAAACACATTTTATCCGATCATCAGTTTGGTTTTCGCCGTGGTAAATCCACTGATCATGCAGTTAGCAATTTAACAGATTACATTACTACTAATCTAGACAAAGGTAATAAATGTATTTCAATATTTTTAGATTTAGCAAAGGCCTTCGATACGGTTTCTGTTCCAATCCTTGTACATATACTGGAAAAAATTGGCATAAGGGGGAAACAGTTGAGCATTTTGGCTGATTACCTAACCAACAGAACTCAATGTGTTCAGATTGGTACCTACACTAGTTCTGATCTACCAGTTACCTACGGCGTGCCGCAGGGAAGTATTCTTGGGCCGACCCTTTTTCTCGTTTATATAAACGATCTCCTTTGTCTCAACTCATTTAATGGCAAAATAATCTCTTACGCAGATGACACTGCCCTCATTTTTGCAGCTAAAACATGGAATGAGACTTATCAGCTAGCCCAAAAAGGTTTTGATTTGGTTAAAAGGTGGCTTCGTGATAATGTGCTTACCCTGAATGTTGAGAAAACTAAATACCTGACCTTCTCGATCCGTGCGTCCTCACAAGTTAATCTAAGTTTAATTGCACATAACTGCTCATTCGACACTTCAGCTGATTTGAAATGCTCATGCAATTCTTTGGAGCGTGCAAAAACCATTAAATATCTAGGCGTAATTATTGATGACAATTTAAGCTTCAAAGCTCACATTCAGGCACTGAGTAAAAGAGTTCGAAAGCTTACCTACATTTTTAAGACATTGAGGCACATAGTTAGCCCTATATTACTGAAGCAAATCTATTATGCGCTTTGTCAATCACTGATTACTTACTGTATATCGTCTTGGGGTGGTGCACCAAAAACTACGATAAAGCAACTCGAAGTATCGCAAAGATCCATACTAAAACTCAGTACTTTTAAACCTTTTCGCTACCCTACCACACTTCTTTATGAATTCTGTGAGGTCTTGACTGTACGCCAACTATTTGTCTTAACCATCATTAAGAAGCAACATACTACCATGGGATTTAGTTTGAGCATGTTAACAAGGCGGAGAGGTTTACCTGTATGTAAGAGGATATCGCACTCAAGAACTGCTTTTATTTGTAGATTTTTTCCCTTTTTGGGCCCATTTTTATATGACAAAATCAACAAGACTCTTCATTTGTACTCTATGAATAGGGCAATGATAAAAAGATCCCTAACTCAGTGGCTGGGAAGACTAACATACGATCAGACTGAGGATTTGCTGACTATCCTAAGGTAGTGATACAACTTACTGTCGGCTTTTGTTTAAGTATTGTGGCAATATTCTATAAGAATCTACTAGCAAAAGTAATCAGATACTCTCTCACACACCCTCTCACACACATACACACACCCTTTTCATCTTACACACCCAGAGGACAGTAACCCTATTTTTTAATAAAGTATTCTTTCTGTATGTAAATATTCTAAATTTAATTTAGTTTGTATTTTAATAATGTTTACTTTTGTTCGTGAGCTCATACTTGCTTAATTAGTTTTGAGGGCTTGAGGCGCTGCGTACTGAAACACAGGCTATAAACCTAGTTCGGTAGCAGATGCTAAAAAATAGACACAATGTCAGAGGATAAAATTTTTAAGATTAATATTAAGTAGCTTGTTGACAAATTGTGTGAACATATGTATATTTTTCTGGTCTAATAAATATTTTTATTATTTTTTATTATTATTATTTTATTAATTAGTCTAAAGGGTGTAAAACACCTCTTAACGAAGCCGAAAGGCACTGGTTCTCCCTGTCATTGCGATCATTTTTTTGTTCTACACCATACCTGGGAACCTTCTAGTTACGGAGATATTACGGGTCAAAGTTCCAACTTTTTGACAAGTATTTTTTTAAATACAAGTTTTTAATGTAAGATTTTTACTTAGAACACCTCCACGACCCCCGTACTATTCAATCCGTCCATCAGCACAATGTTTTGAGTGCGTTACATTGAGTTCTACCACAAAACATGGTTTTACACCCCCTAAAAAAAAGTCGTTTCCCAGCAATAATTTTTGCGTAAAGTTACTTAGTTTCATGTACAGAATGCTTGGTTGACGGCTTCGTGATGAGGTGATTTACACCGTGTATAACAACGGGTTCACACACGGCATACAAAATATGCAAGAAAATGACGAAGTTAGCTCGCGCTAAACGCTTTTTCTCTATCATTCTGTCAACCCAGCAATTTTAAATGGTTAACCCATATATTATAAGGGTTAACCCGTATAGTGGTTAATCATACATATGGGTCTAACCGGTTAACTCAATTGATCGGTCCCTGGCGCTGTATCGATATTCTTTCCTTAACAATTTTGGCGAAATATAGGTGCAAGCACTATAAGGTTACCTACCCTTTCAAAGATTTCAGGCGTGATGTTTTCTCTCTCTCTTATGTTTTTTATCTTGTTACAGGTAGGAGCAAAAAGTATGCGACCCCGCCGTTTGAGGGGGACTTGGAACCGAGTGGTTACAATCGTAAGCGATACAATTTAGTTATCACTTTCTTCTTACTCCTACTCTTCACTCTTACTCTCTTTATCACTTTCTCTCTCTCTCTCTTTGAGCAAATTCCACCACTGAGGCAAACGCAATCAGCACACCCAAATTGCGGTGAAGTGCTGTCAGTGTCAATATTCCGTAACAATGATGACACTGTCAGATCTTGAACGTATTTAGAAATTGTGCTTATTGCGTTGTTTCAATGGTGAAATTCGCCCTCAAAATCTTTATGGTATGCCTTTTTTGTTCCACTCGATTTTTTACACTATCTCAAATCAATGTTTACTTAAAACCACTTATATTGCATTTTCTGCACTCTTTTTAATCTTATCTTCAAATTATTCATTTGCATTGACTATCTAACAGATACTGTCAATAAATAAAAGAAGCCTTTCCAATTCTTGATTGACAGTACCGAAAATATTGTTACGAGTAATATTTTGCCAATACTTTAGTCTTATTGCGCAGTACGACAATCCTTTCATATCTTAGGTGGAAGCCACACAGTTAGGTACTTCGCTTAGTGATATGTCCAAGCTGCAAGATAGGTGACATGCTCAAATGCTCATAGCGAACATGATTTTCATACAGCAATGGCCACAGGCGTCGCTCGGTGTCAGGCTGCATGACCTAAGGAACGATCTATTCCCCCATGCATCTTCTTACTGAAGTACCTGTCCGGGTCCCCAGGCATACTAGTATACTGATCCTTTTATGAAGGAAGAGTTCGTGTCCATTCCAGAGCCGTGTCCGTAGTTAATCAGTATCAGAGTGATCCATATAATTCGACGTAGCACCAAGCGTTAGCCAAGTTCTTGGCTATGTGTCTTAAGCCTTAGCAACATCCGTTACATTCACTCATTCATTCACTGCCGGTTCCTTTCGCCGAACAATGCCACTTTAGCATATTAAAACATCTGCATTTCCCCTTGGTTTATTGAAATTGACTATTTATATGAATGTGCTTGGAGCAACAATGCCTCGCCGTTGCTCTGCATCTTTCATTGTGCTGTCAATTATGTTATTTATGGATACATAGGTACTACGATCCGCCCTGTTCCGCTAAAGCTGCAAGGCTGTGTTTTTTCCCGAATGATTATGATTAAATAATTCGATATTGCCATACATATTAATACAGTAAAGTTTTCATGAATGATTCTCTACTAAAGCCAATGCAAAATGTCGTGGAAAAAGTTTTGAGTATGAATGTGGATGCATTTAAGAGTAAGGGATCAACGGGGAAAAATACAGACGATATGGGTAGAGAAGAGGTGACTGCCCAGTTGACGAGTAATAGAGAAGAATGGAAGAAGAAGACATGCTACTCTGACCCCAATTGGAATGAGGACAGGAAAATGATGATGATTGCGAATGCTCTATCCCCTTAGTAAACCAACACTTAATTCGATATTAAACCGTTTAATACAATCATGAACAATAGGGGATGATCCGTCGGGTAGATTATTGAAAAGTATTGGACACGTATTTTTTCTTTTTTCACGTGGCTATAAAATTACCGAGATATATTGAGTTGAAATGGCGCATGACGTCACGTGTAGGTAATTTTTATACCTACTTGTGACGTAGTGAACCAAGTAATTTTTTGATATTTTGATAAAACAAAAATACGTGTCTAATATTTTTGTATTACCGGTGACGGACAAAATAGAATGTAGTTTTCTTTACCCAGTCTTCACCCCTATTCTATCAATAAAGCTCTAGTAAATGAGACGAATATTAATATCGAACCATTCCTATGCATCTATGCATTTGCTTCCGATAGAGGCTCAGGTTATAAAATATTCATGAAGCATTCAACAAAATTATATGGTAATACAAGTTTTGAATATGGCTTCACATCACGTCTTTTAAAGTTTAAAGCTATATATTGTAAATATTATCTAAGCCTTCATGAATAGCAAGCTTTTGATTTTCTACACGGCCTATTGTAACAATGTTACAAAAGTTTTGACATTACGAGTGACATTTCAGGACATAAATCATTTTTAATTGAACTGTTAAACGAAAACCGCACCTTTTTGACATTATTTTTTTAATTAATAAATCATGTCTGATGATCAGTGATGATGATATCAGAGGTAACGTAGTTGTTATTAATTCTCATAGGTATTTCACTCGACTGACCTGGCAATATATCTGTCTGAATGTCTGCCATATTTTAAATTCGCCATTTACAATATGACTAATCCAAATCGAATTTGAATACTTACTTTAAATCTTATTGTGAAAATGACGTCAACGCTGAATATTCGAAGTTATTTTCCAATGTATTGTAAAGGCCAGCAGACGAGGGACTTTTTTGAAGTGAAACTTCTTATGCGACTTCCAACAAGTTTGCGTTAACCGTTTAACGCTACCATGGAGGGGAATAGAAAGAGACAGAGCGAGAGTGAATGCGTGGCACTCGGACGCATGCGTGTAGTATTACGAAGTTTCACTTCTTCCGCGCGGATGGACTCCACGCACTATATTTTCTTAAAAGTGTGACGGATGAGTCTGATGATTTGATGTGGTTTGAAGATGATTATTACTTAACTAACATCAGCTTTTAAAAATGGCTTGTTAGAGGTGTACCAGTATACCCTTTTTTTTTCGGATGGGAAGTCATCACAATGACTCCTCCCGCTCTGGGCGGAGTGGAAGGGAGTGTCAGACTTGTACTGACTAAAACCCATCCATGTTCCTTCTTAGCCCTTTGTGTTCCAGGCCCACGGTATCTCTTTCGAACAATCCCGCAGCCCTGGCAGGCATCGACCCTCTCGGACCCCTTCCGATTTGCAGACAACTCCTTGAGGCGCGCGTGGAACACGAACGCGCCGTCAACACGGCCTGTCGTCATAAGATGGACGGACGGTGAGCTAGCCCATTACTCACCGTCCACAGGCCCGCGCCTACGGTGGCCGGGGGCCACTGGGTGGCCCTTGACGGGGCGTCTCCCGCGGTGGCTGGGACGTGAGGCTCTCTCCCACTCACGTTCCGCCACCTCCTTCGCTAGCATGACTGCTTCGCAGAAGGAGGCGACGGTTTCCCATTCCCTCTCACTTCGAACCATAGATTGAACCAGGGCCGAACGCGATAGGTCTCCGCCGCCAATCGCTACGAGGACACGGTGGTTCTCAGAGCAGGTGGAGCAGACCTCCACGGTGTTCTCCACCGTGTCCTCCGGACGATCCTCGCAGTGGTGACACCCGGGCGTTTCCTCCCGCCCGATTCCCTAAATCACCGTGTCCGGTGAGGACCTGCGTCAGGTGAAAGGTGGGGGCGCCATGGTGCCTCTCCAGCCACTCCTCAAAGAAGGGTCTTATCGTCACTATTGTGGCGTGCCCTGCACAGCGTTGCGACAATCGCTCTCTCCATGTCGCCACGAGATCGCGCCTGAGCCGCTCAGCGGGCAGCCGCTGAGCGGCGATTTGCCGCGGCAGCGGAGTTTCCGCCCAGCATAGTGCCTCCGCGCGCCATTCGTGCAGACGCGCGAGGACTATCGCCTCCAGATCCCATGGCAGCAATCCGGCCAAGAGGCTCGCGGCCGGATAGGCCTAGATACTTCAACGTCGACTCGACGCCGATGGGAACCCCTCCTACCGTCAGTATGGATCCCAACGGTAGCGCATTCGAAGGGCTATGAAAGCACATGGCCTCGGACTTGTGCAATGCCACCTCGAGAACCAATTGCCGGATTCTCTCCACGACTATCGCAACTCCGCGTGTCATATTTAAACCTCCCTTGTGTCAGCACCAGCTTGTCGTCAGCGTAGCCAGGGTGGCCCCAGAACCGATCCCTTTGGAACGCCGCACGACACCTCTCGCCGGTTCCATTCTCCGGTGCGTCCGGGGTAGATGACGGCCCTATCCGTCAGTTGGTCCCCGACCACACGACGAAGGTAGGTCAGCATCCGGTGATACCGGAGTGCCTCCCTAATGCAGCTCCAGGGCATGGTTTTGAAGGCATTGGTGATGTCAAGAGACACCGCCAAGACGTTCCCATCCCGGGACACCGCATCCCTCGTTGTGAGAGCCCTCACACGCATAATGGCGTCCACCGTCGAACGCCCTTTGCAGAAGCCCTCGCCGGTTGGCAATGACTCTTTCAAAGAGCTTGCCCACCTCGTTGAGCAACACAATGGGCCGGTATGCGGGTATCTGCATACCTTACCTATAAGTACACCACATTGTTGTTTCAAGGATTTTTGTCCTCCACAGACGAAAGTCACTCGTCTACACAAGTCATAAGTTATACCTACATACATTTATGAATGCCTCATGCGGACCGGCAAGTCTGTATGACATTTGAACTAGTCAGCATCCTGCGAAGGCCGATTCCAGCTTCATGCATACTGCACACAATATCAGGTTGCCTATTCAACCACCCGGCACCAAATACTTTTTATGCTACGACTGACGCATACAAAATTAAAGAGCCCAGCTAACCGGCAGGCTCTTTTGAAAAATTATGAATAATGAACGAAATTTTCTGGCACTGTTCCAAATGCTCCCGAATTAGCCTTGTGCGGATTTATTAAAATGTTTGCTTTTTGGCAGATCACTCTTGGCTGAAAATAAGATATTAAGATCTTTTATGTTATTGGTTTCGTAAAGTACTAAACGTATTCGAATCTCATTAGTTACTCTGTGATGTGAAATCAAGAAACAAGTGCTGAATTTGCTCAATCGTGAAACAGCCTATCAAATAACAATAAAAGATGCCACGCAAGTCCAAAATTTCATACACATCTTACACAAGAACACAGTTCGCGTGGTAATTATCTGTGGTTGCTTGTAAAAGTCAAGGGCACAAAGATCGCCGTCGAAACGTTCCTATTCGATTGAAATCCACATACCTGACAATCCTCAGCTCACTGCGGCTCGTTTGGCTTTTTACCTTTTATTTTCCATTACCATACAGGTTCATAAAGCTTCATACGTTGGTATTTGGCTGTGTGGGAAACGCCAGCTGCCATGCACCCCATGAAACCATAGTAACGCCCTCGTTCGCCATATTTGCTCTACATGCTTACCAGTTGTTTTCATTTTTGGATTATCATTTGCAATCGGTTGTTAGAACTTTATTGTTTTCATAATTGTCTGTCTTTTTGAAGCTAGTGCTCTAATGCTCGTAAGACAGTATAGAGATAGATTAGTGCCGACGTTGGTCCTGAATTGTAATCTCCCATTGAGCAGCAATCAGCATTAAAATTATTCTTAGACGTGCAAATCTCAGATTACAGACTAAGTGTTAGTCACCCTCTTAACTTTCTGTGCACGATGTAAAGCAAGGGTGATTCTGACAGGACTCTCTTTATAATCAGACAAGTTATTGCGATCACCGAAGTGCCATTTTGAATTGTATAGTCGTATTCTAAAAGTCCAAAATTCTATGATAATGAAGATGACAAAATGTTTCGTTCGTATTGACTTTTAAACGATACTTCCCTAAACATAGTAATTTGAACAGTTTACGGTTCAACTTTCTTTAATTTGTGCCGCTGCCAGTACCGCGGATGAATGAGTAAATGATGACTGAACACTTTTGACACGCCACGTGTCACGCGGAAGTGTCGTTAGAGCGTGATTAGAATTTGTGACTGCGTAGCGTGACACAGCGCGGTGTCGTGACACTTTCCGTGACATATCCACATGACAGTCGTGATTTTTAACGGAAACTCTCCGTTTTATGAATGTCATTTAAAACTTATAGCATATATTGATGTGGTTATGTTTTCTTTATTTCGTTTTGACGTCGGCTTGCACCATTTCAGAAACAGCATTTTGAAATAGTATTTTTCGAACTGGTTTAAAACGTCAGCGTCGAGTACATTTTTAAACTGCATTTGTATTCAAAGCATGCATGATTCAGATGTTTGCAAAATCTAATCATAGTTTTTTTCTAAGTCTTGAATCTAGCTCAATGAAAACTTGTACACAAGTTAAAACCTAAAATGTACCAACTGAAAAAATGCACAGGTCATTGATATTTTAATTTCAATTTTTTTAGCATTTCGCCACTTGGCACAGGCCCTTCTTTAACAATTTTCCATCTCAGGAAATTCTTTTTATTCGGACTGGTTGTAAGCTTTGTTTCGTGTTTTCTTCTCTGTTGCGTTTGCCATGATCAACTTAACTCCACTTATACCTGTAGATCTTCAGCTTTTTTCCACAACAATAATATGTTAACAGCCTTTAAAAACAGGGTATTTAAAATGAAACCGCCGATAAATTTCACATCCACGCCTCCAAGCTTCAATAAAGACAGGAACAACATTTAATCGGCTTTACCAGCTTGAACATAGTTTATTCAACCGACTGTAAGGCACCGTGTTCATTATAAGTGCCATAGAGCACGGAAACGCCTCTACTGCCGATGGCATGGCATACTGTACAGGTTTTTTTCTGGATGGCTTTGCCAAACGACCTCCACGAAGATTTAGACAATTGTTGAGTAATTCGTATTTAGAATAGAAAAAGATGTCAGTGTAAAGCCCCGATGGCTGACAGTTTTGTATCTTTAATATAAAGTGCTCCTACAAATATTTTTTTTAACTAAATATCGGTGTTTAATTATTTAAGTCCTGGTGAGACCCGTCATTTCTCCGACAGTAGGTCCTGTATGTAATAGGTACTGTAAATACTTTCCATACAAACCAAACGTGTCATTGAACGTCACCGTTTACTCTAGCAACTGACGGCCCGTGACAATTCTGACAATGACCTGTGACAGCTTCCGACTCGAATATTGCTTGTATGCCTGCCTTGTTGTTATACTGGGAGTAAGAGAACATGATATCCAGGAGTGAGACTTTTTCCATCAAGAATTTCTTAGTACATGGTGTCAGGATTTGTGATCCCGACTCATTGAAATGGGAGTATTAAAGATGCACCGCTTCATAACTCTTCAAGAGATTACAGGCATATAAGTAAATTGTCCGTAAAGGAGTCGGTTGTCGCGATTTCGTGCTCTGTGATCTGAACAATAAATTATTGGCCTGATCACACAATAAGTAACAAAAAGCCGTGGATAAAACCTCTCAGGTAGACGCACCAAGTCTAGGTCTTTATTCTTTAGTCTAGACCTTGTCCTTTCTCGGTTAACGACACCGTAATGCAGGATTCTTTTGACATATTTTTAATGGCAACCAAAGTTTTTATGGTCGTTTTTTGCTGAACAACTGTCAAAGGGAGGAAAAGGAAGTTGTGCTCATTTTGGGATCCTGTATTGAAAGCTTCCAGTGTTGTAAAGATGAAAACGAATTTCAAGTTTTTTGTTCGCCTGTTGAGTGTCTCACTGCCGGGCAAATACCTGCCATATATTCTCCTTCGAAACTTCTATCCTGTGCAATATCTCGGGCCAGACAAGTATTTGTTGACGAAGAACGCATTATGTAACAGATCTAGATCAATGAAGCGCGGAAGTAGTCACACTTCTAAAAATAAATGTCTTGTTTAGAATCGCGAAAATGATATTATCTCTCAAAATAAAACTTATTGCCGAAAGGATCAATTACAATGCAATATATCGATTTAAATATCATCTCAGGAGCCGTAATATCAGCATGATATTACGGCTAAAAAAAAACCTTGGAGGTTTATTTTAATTTTTTATCAAAAACTCTAATTCCATCTTTAAATCAAGCAAAGACGAAAGTTTTCCACACAACAAAAGAGTAGGTATTAAATGTTTTGTTTTGACCACATCTGACAGAAATTGTAATTAAATAGACGTGGCAGATGCGACCCCATGCACCTATTTAGCATGTACACAAAAGCAATTCTCGAACAGTTCACACATATTTCCAAATAAAACAACATTAACTAGCGAGGGTTACATAAGTATTCAAAAACATAAACCTTTGAAAGGTCATTTGGAATGTAGCTCCACGGCTGCGGGTGAATCGTTTGCGCCATCTTCGTTAGATCGCGCTTGACCACAAAAATGCGGCTTTCAATCCGAAGGTTGCATAAAGGCTTTACGTTTATCATTGTTGGCTGGTTCAGTACAACCGGCACAACCGAGCAGAGCGCATGCGTCGAAGCGCCCGCGCATAAGAGATCGTAAAACTTCAATCGTTCGTAACTTTTAGTCTTCGCTCGCCAATGAGGTGTCAGTGTGTGCAAAAACGTGATTATTTTCTTCGTCGTGTAAGCATTACATAAAAATTAATGGGATTTAAAACTCGTTAGCATTTTTATCTATTTTCTTTTAAAATATTAATGGCGTACGCAAAAAGTTGTTAAGCGGGAATTTAACGTTAATTATGTATTTTAAGTTTGACCTTAACATTAAGTGGTGACATATGTTTATGGTTTATATTATATATTAATTTAATAATTGTATGATGGAATAATCTAAACTGGCGGAATAATATCAAATCACACGGTCTTTTCGCTGAAAATATTTACCTTTTCTATAAATCTGGTGTAATAAATCAGTGTCTGGTTAGTTTCTCCCTGGTTGCGGATGAGTTGGGGGAAAATTCTGATATCCTATGAAATCTAGCCGGACACCGCTGCACCGGCGCTCGCTCCGCGTGATAAATTACCTACTGCATTTCGCAATTTCATTTCAAACACCTTAGAACGGAAATTTAATCAATATTACACCAGTATCGATGCACAGGCTATATTTAAGTAAGCGAAATATTGATGCAAAGTGAGGCTGTCTTTATTAATGATAAGAGGAACTCGGTACCTCCAATTTTCAGAATTATTTTAAAATTAATCTTGATCGTTATGTTCTCAATGTTAAAGTGTTGAATGGAAGATATTCTTCTCAATGTCAGTAGACTGAAACGGATACATTTCTTTTATTTTTGAACATTGTTTGCTGTTTTATTTTGGATCAAAAATATTTGGTTTCCATTAATCACTTTAGGTTAAACGGACGTTATCAAGGTTTCTCTAGTATTTCTGCAAAATCCTGTAAGTAAGTAATAAAGATTCCACGTAAAACTATTTAGTCGTTCTTGCTAAAGCATATTATCCATGAAGGCTGACATTTACGTGAATATCCATTAAAATGAAACACACCGTAGTCCGTAAAAGTTGTTTTAATTAATAAAAGAGACGTGGTCTCCTAATATTATTTTTGATTTCAGTGGCATTTGCATATTAACCGGTTAGCAACCAGAATAGCAAACACGTAAAACAAAGTAAGCGACAAATTATTCTCGGTTTGAAAACTTGCATGACATATGATATTGTAATTCGAATCTATAAGATCGAAGAGCATAATAAGATACAAGACAGGACACTGTACCTATATGGCCGACTAGTTTTTTGTAAATAATTTTAAAATAACTACCAACTTATGACCAAGGATCATAAATTTATAATCCTTGTAGGAATTCGAATATCGAACGTCAAAAAAAAAGAATGTGTGGAGTTTATAGCTCGATCAAAATGGTAATGTGACATTTCTATGTCCGTGTTCGCCATTGTTTTGTTTGCTGTTGTCTCTTGTGCAAGTAATATTAATATTCGCGTGCACTTTTGACTTGCTAAGGTCACACCTTTTACATTCTATAGGGTGGTACGAGTACTGTACCACGTGTTTACCGTCACCCACCAACGTTTACGAATATAAGATCCTTGCTTACGCCCGCGGTTTCGCCGGCGTAAATTATTTTTATTCCCCAATCCTAACTAATATTATAAATGCGAAAGTAAGTTTGTTTGTTACCTTTTCACGACTAAACGGCTGGTCGGATCTTAATGAAATTTGGCAAGAACATAGATTTTAACCTGAGGAAGGACATAGGCTATATATCATCACGCTACGACTAATAGGAGCGGAGCAGCAATGAAAAATGTTGCGAAAACGGGGAAAATGTGACGCAGACGAAGTTGCGCGGGATAGCTAGTATCTATATAATTATACCATATCTGTTATTCTGATTTCGTCATGTTCGTGAACGGGCGCTCTCAGTTGTGCCTGGTCATCTCTTAGTTGCCACGGCTTATTTCGAACTAATTATTTTATTTTTTAATTGTCTTTTTTTTAATTTTACTATGGACACTTTTAACGTGCACGTCTTGCTACATCGTTCTCACATAATGTACCATCTCAACATGAATGATGTAACCAAGGTTTTTGTAACAAGATTCTGATTTAAAAGAGTGTCCATGGAGTTTCTTGCCCATTCTTCTTCATAGAGATCTACGCTTTGGAATGGGCAACTACAGTACTTTCACAGTTATTATGTCTTGTGACTGGGACTGTAGCTTCCTTTTTATTGTTGTTTGACTATTCAAAAGTGCCTGTAATTGGCTTACTTGAAATGAATGATTTGATTTGATGTATAAGCTATATTACTGTGATGTTATGTTAAAATTCGTTTTGTAGTCTTTGCGTGAGAGAGTAACAAACATCCAAATAACCATTCTTGCAAGATTTTGCGTTTATTTTAATTTCATTACAAGGCATTTATAAAGCAAACGCATAAACGCTTACCACGTAGTCAGAACATCATTCTCAACCCACATAACATTTTGAAAAAATCTGCTGCTCGATACATTCTGACCGCGCAGGTATTGCATTTGTAGAAAACCGCAAGTTTAAAAAATAATTACCGTTGAAAAATTAATATGTGGGGGAGTCCAGAATGATGTACCTAGGTACTGAGTAACTCGTAAGCGTTTTTGCGTTGGTGTCCATTACACCCCATATGTAACACAAAGAAATAAATAGAAAAAGATCTATGCTCATGTAGCAATACAAGTTATGCAAAATTTAAGGAAACCAAATTAAATAATATACAGCTCGGCCACACATAATTTTGCGTGACATTTAAACGAACACTGAACTAGAAATAAAAATTAATATTACTGGTGTTAAAATTATCGTCTTCAAAGTGTTATTAAGTCGACGGCACGGTTGGCGCAGTGGTTGAGCGATCGACTGCTGCGCTGCGTGTCGCGGGTTCGATCCCCGCATGGAACAAATATTTGTAAGGCATACAGATAGTTGTTCCGGGTCTGGCTGTTTGTGTATGTCGGTTTAAATGTTTGTAAACGCACCTACGATACAGGGGAAACTCCTAGTGTGGGGAAACGAATAAAAAAAAGTCTGGATGAATAATTAAAATTAAAAACCTTGATTTTTGCCTTTATCTTCATCTCTAATGGGTTTTTGCAGCCAAAGATAAGTGGCTAAAGATACACACGGTGATACATAAAACTATACATTTCCACTTTAACTACTATAATTGCTTTGTATAGGTTTCCTGTCCAATGAGAAATCCGCATGATTTTCACCTGGTTGTCATGCGTCCAAACGATTTCCAAAAAGTTACCTATAACCTTCCCCATAATTCCATAATGAATAGAGAATAACTCTATCAACTAAGTAATAACACCCCTCTTTTTTGGTTGGGGGTTAAAAACGTAAAGATAAGTCCAAAACTTTTTATAAAACCCACTTGGGCAAGATCACAAATCAGCAACTGAAAAAAAAAGTAATTAGCTTCCTTGAGATGGTTACACTAAAGACCTTGTATTACAAGAAATACGCTTAAAAATCATTCTAAATACATAATAATACCCATTATTGTGTTATTGCATAAACAACTTGCAATGTTTTCGACTTGCACAATGCGATGAAAATATCGTGAACTAGCTCACTTGAGAATGTGTTAGATTACCCTGATTTAATGTTGCATCCAACGGATTTGAGTCATTTATCATCTTAACACGCAATCTGAGGCGTCGGAATGGTGCACGCAATCCCAAATAAATCAGGCCCTGAAATTAATTTGCACGATGTCAGAATGTCAGTAAAGAAATGAAAATCAAGGAAATATTTGACACTCAAAATCAAAATATTTTATTTTACATAGGCCTACATGGGCACTTATAAAACGTCAACAAAAGGTGCACGGTTCGGGTTGGTCGTTTCCTATGGAGAAGAACCGGCAAGAAACTCCATGGTTACTCTTTTAAAATCATTAGCCCACTGATTCGCCCGCGTTTTTTCGGTTGTTGTCCCACTGTATCGTACTAGAGGGATAAAAAGTTACCTATGCGCTATTCCAGACCATCTATCCCTGTGCCAAAGTTCATCCAGATCCATTTAATAGTTTTCACGTGAAAGAGTAACAAACATCCATACATCCTCACAAACTTTCGCATTTATAATATTAGTAGGATATTCTACACTTATGCAGCGCCTTTATTTTCGTAAGTGATGCAGCTGGTAAGAGAACCACGGTGTCAGGTGTCCCCAATTTGTCCGGAGCAGGTTCACCAAAACCTTTAGACGGTTTCATAAAAGACACCCAGTCATATTAATGAAGCTCGTTTGACTGTACCAAAACGAGTGAAGAGCATAATGTTAGGCACGAAATAAGTGCAGATGCTGATCGATAACAAACTTAATTATAACTTAGTCTTCAGTAAAGCTAATGAAGGGATCTAGGTTTTTGCTCACTTTACACGCAACAAACGATGAGGAAAGCAATTTGATGTAAAATACAATGCAATTAGGTTCACAGCTAAAATGATGCATATAGTATTTTTAGCAAACAGAAGCGAAAATGTTTTAAAAAAAACGAGATCTCCAAACAAGAAATACATACGTTTATTTTATCTTAAAAACGAAACATCAATCACTGAAACTGACGTAAACCACCACAAATCATAACGTATTCAATTAGCACGCAATTTATATTGCACACAAAATTAGAAATTATAAACCTCACAGCCCTTTGAGCGATGTTCCCGCCAAGAGTCACACCCGACCAGAGACAATTGGAAGTGGTCCCACCTTCCCATAGAATTTATCTGTGCTACGTACAGCCTCAATTATTCCTAACAGTATAGTCAGGCTATATCGCTCCCACCGCTGAGAATGTAAGAGGCCCGGAATAAAATATCACCAAATAATATTCGAACAGATTTTCCCTTCTTCAAGAAAAACAAACTATAATGTATTCTGAAATTACACGCCTCGTGGATAGCGTCCTAATAAAAATACACTCCATGCCATTAATATGGATCATCCTCCAATGAAAAACATACGAATATGGTAATCACCTTCCGCATAGGAAATGATATAATCTAATGCAACCTCATGCGTGTATCCTTGAAACTGTATAAAATAACATAAACATTATGCCATCCATAAAAATGAAGGAAGACCCAAATACCAGCCTACCGGAAACTATTTCATAAATACTGTATAATTAATACTTGATCATTAGTTAGATAAGCGAATTACCGACAAAATTCCAAGAGCATATTTTTGTAGCAAGTTTTATACCTTAATTATCCGTATTAGTAGTGTTTTGCCATCGGAGTGCATTCCGGGCTTAAAACTTCAAACACTAGTTGAAAAAATACTAGTTTGGTACATAAAGTATTTATTTTAAGGAGCTCGTGGCTAAATAATAACGTGGATGGGTGACCATAATTACATACCGAGTTTCCATGCCTCCATGCCTCGGAAAGCACGTTAAGCCGTTGGTCCCGGCTGTCATTTGTAGATCTGTGACAGTCGTTATGAGTAGTCAGAAGCCAAAAGTCGGACATCCAGTCTTACCAAGGGGTATCGTATTACCCAGTTACTGGGTTGTGGAGGTCAGATAGGCAGTCGCTTCATGTAAAATATTGGTACTCAGCTGCATCCGGTTAGACAAAGGTTGGGAAAAAGGCTAGGCAGATGATGTCATAAAGTATTTATTTTAAATTGAACTCGTAAACCATATGGACTATGTCAATAAAATACAATAACTTTCAACAAAAAAAAACTACGTAATATCAAAACAATAGGACACTGTCATCCGGAAATGCGCCCTGAAGACTGACAGCATTACCATGTTGATTGGCAAGGTTAATCTTTGGCCAAAGAAAGAGCCAGCACTCTGTAGAAATACTCTCTCAATAACAAGTTTTAAATTCTTAATCACCTAGTATAAACCTACGTCACCTCATTAAGGCAAGCGAGTCTAACGAACGAATCTAATTTATTAGGTAATCACCATAGACACGCAATAGTGTGCAAACCTTATTAAAGAACAGTGCATAGACAAGTGATCAACAAAGATGTGGCAAAGGAAAGTTCTGTGCGGCCTAGTCCTGGTGATGACCTGGATCGGAAACACGGCGACCGGCAGCTACCAGAACCAGCTCAATCAGATCGGGAACGGCTTGAACAAAGCAGGTAATGTGGAGTTAAGGGAAAATTTTAAAAAACTTCAATCGAACAAAAAAAAAAATTGATTTACTATGATCCTAGAACAGCGTTTCCCAATTGGTGGGTCGCGACCCGGTACCGGGCCATCAAAACAAAATACCGGGTCGCAGCATTTCTGCCTTGTTTTAAAAAGATATATATATATACTTAATGCAAAGTAATAACCTGTATAAAGGCGGGCTTAATGGCTTTGGCATTTTCTACCAGTCCACTTTAGAAAAAAATGCTCTATTCGCCCAAAGTAGGCGATACCGATCTATTTTACTTAATGTAATCAGCGGAAGAAGAGGAGCAGGAGCAGGATTCAGGAGCTAAAATGATGCAACCGTATATTCACCCGACCGATGTTAAAACTTTTTGCGAAATTTAATACGTAACTATACTTCCTTACTTGATTTTAATAATCTACCAGAAAAAATGTGTGTGCATTTGTGTGTAACAAAGGTAAACAAATTATGTAAAAGTTCAATCATCTTTAGTTGATAGTTATTATAGTCCACTCCTTAACTAATAACGTTTATAGCCGTAAAGCAATTTCATTGATGTTCGTTAACCCATTTGTTAATTTTCAGTTATTAGGAAAATTCTTAAAAATAAGTCATATTAAGTGCAGTCACTGATCATGGCCCATTTGGCAGTAGTTACCTAGACCTCCCTAATAAAAACTAAGAATGTATGTATATCTATATTTTAACGAATTCATGAGAAGAACGAACATAAAATGAATATAAAATGTTATGTTATCGTAATAATCGATTATTTTGATGTCCGTGAAGTCTTTACATTCAATTTTGGTATTTATTGGAATACCAACACGTGCTGTGAGAACAAAGCAAGATATTAATCATTGGGGACATCGCAGCATTGTTTTTTTCGATTCAATAAAGAATTTGAGGAGTGGCTCCTCACAATGCCACACATGAAAACTCGGAGAAGAGAATTTTAAGTTCCATCCTTACAAAAACAAATGAAAGTTCCAAAATCGTCGTGCAATATTTGTGGTTATCTTTTTAAGCTCTTAATGAAGACTATTGAATTAAAAAAGGAAAGTCTAACCACAGTGAAGATGTCTTTAGAACCGTTATGAAACAACGCACTGAATCTGACATTGACAAACTTTGTGTACTCATCACCTGTTAATACCACGTCAATTAAAACGAAATAAGTAGACGTTAATAGAAGTTTGATCACAAATATTAAGTGACAGGCTTGCGTCAGTCGCACGCACAATATTTCACTATAATTCAATTAAAGAAAAAAAGAAGACACATACTGAAGTGTCAAAACTGACCTCAGGGGCTTTTGCGGTTAGCGAACGGTCCCAATATTTATCTAAAACATTTTGTAACAAGAATTGGTTAAATAGTTGACCTTTGCAGTGCGCACTCGCAGGTTTCTTCATACAAGCATGATGTTTTGTAGGCACGGTTATGTATGGTCAACAAAAAGAGATGAGGTCAAGAGACTAGGTAGTACATGTACACTCAGCAAGGTAAAGTAGTAGTTTATCTATGCTATATTTTGACATATATATGTATAAAAATCAATTGCTGTTCGTTAGTCTCGCTCGAGAAACTCGAGAACGGCTAGGCCGATTTAGCTGATTTTGGTTTTAAAATGTTTGTCGTAGTCCAGGGAAGGTTTAGAGTAGGGTAGGTACGGTAGGTAGGGTAGGTAGGGTATGTAGGGTAGGTAGGTAGGGTAGGTAGGTAGGTAGGGTAGGTAGGTAGATAGGGTAGGTAAAAAGTGCATTGCAACGCATTCCGGGGACAGCTAGTTTAGACATAAATTCCTCGTAAGATAGATAAATTAAGGCATTTAAATAAATCATAATACATAATGACCAGTTTGTTTGCTTTTCAAGGTGGTGATGCTTGTCAAGAAAAAATGCATCGATAAGTCAAACCGGGTACTTTTATTTAATTCTGTGTTTTCCTATCTGATGAGATGCACTTATAAGTTATGAACAGGTAGTCAGTGGTCCGAAAGTCTGACAACCAGTCTTACCAACGGGTATAACCCAGTACCAACAGGATTGTGGGGGTCAGATAGGCATTCGCTCCATGTACAATTCTGATATTCAGCCGCATACGGTTAGACTGGAAGCCGACCCCAAAATAGTGGGAAAAGGCTAGGCAGATTGATTCTTTGCGTTCTAGTGGTAGTGGGCAGACTCCTTTAAGAGTAATGTAATGTAAATACTTGAGTGGAAAACTGCTAAGATTGTTTAAACGAAGTTCACAAGTTTTCGAAAAGGTCAGTTGTATTTTGAATTTAACAGTCTCGCAAGATGCTCATGCATCCTCAGTCCTCACACATTTTAACTCCGAATAGATTTTATGAATCATTTAACTTAAACCTTATAATTCACTTAATTCTTTACGTGTGGTGTCTGCATCTTTAACTCTGTAAGCTATTAACATTTTATCAGTTGCATTTTGTCATTCGGTTTCTTCATTTTATTTGAATATTTAAATTTGTGTTAAAAGTATTATAAACTAATGTTTGAATTAGCAACCTGTTACTTTAGTTTAGTAAAACTAGTATAATAGTTTTAAAGAACAATATGATATCCAATTTTTTTGTAAAATTGGTTTTTAAAATATAGTTAAACTTATTTAATATTTTCTTTGATTAATTCTTCAATATTTTTTAAATTACTTGCCATTGGACAGTGCAATCAAATAAATCCCCATACCTACGGTAACTAGATCCTGAAAGCGTCACACTGAACTCCGTTTGAAAACAGTTTTTGCTCGAGTTTCTCTAAATCGTCGACTCTTTTGTGTGCAAAATAAAACGAGCTCAGTATCACAGTCGAAAAAACTCGAGCAAAAAATGGCTACCTCCGGCGTGCGAGCCAATTTATTACAAGTAATCGACGTAAAGCTACCCGAAACTATCTTTCCCAATCAACCTTGAACCTAATTCTTTAACGATAAAGTTGAAAATCTAATAAATTAATCCGACAGATTGTTTTAGCTTAATGTGCTTGCGTTTGTACAATAAGCATCTTATCAGCTTGATCGACTGCCTCGTTGACCAATGGTCGCAAGGAGTACTGCTGTGTACCTATAAGGTCCTGGGGGGTTACCATGACGTCTTAAAACATTATTGTTTCATTCCTATTGCAGAGTGGGAAAGAGATGGAGCTAGACGACCTGTATAACTCCGTTTCTGTCCCACTCTGGAATAAGAATGAAACAATATTTTTTAAGACGTGATGGTAGGCCGCCTGGTTTTGATTACCAGGTCGAGAAAGTGTTACTGGGTTTTTCCATCTGGAAATTCACAGTAGCAGAACGGAGTTTTGAATTTGTGCCAGGTTGATGGTAATAGGCTCAACCCATATTTCATGAGATTTAAGCATGTCCGCCTATGTCCAGTTGTGGACTGCTGTAGGCTGATGATAATGATATTACTTGACTGGATAAATGTGGGATTAAAACTTTGCTTTTGGGAATTGCAGGCAGTAGTTAGTTATGTGATGTTAGCAAGCATCTTATTTGAGACCATCAAAATGAACATTATCGGCGTACTTCCGAAACCAGTCATTTGCATTTGCTGTGGAGTTTGTTCCGCCACTTCTTCTTACCAGCTAAAACACTAGGATGTGGTCAAGGGCGGTTATTTTGGGGGACTGTCTCTTGTAATTTTAACGTTCAAAAAGTGCTGATATCAGCCTAATTTGAATAAAATTAAATGACTTTTGATTTTGATTCCAGTGACTCAATACATGTATCTGCGTGTTACACATGACCAAGCTATATATGTGATTACACTCATCGTAACCGTACATCTATGAAAACCCAATAATTACGTTACACAACCTACGAAAGCTTCAACAAACAAAATCGTAACAGAATAATAACATAAATAATTCTCTTGCGAGGCTTTCTACCTTATTAGTCTTCTGTTTATATCATCAATGGGTTTTGTCCGCGGCTTCGTTCGCGAATCTACAGGGTGTAACCCAAAAAGCCTAATACCATTTTGGTGTTGATTCAGACCATCGAACTAGACAACTTTCCTAATGGATCATGTGTCGAAAATAATTGACTGATGACTCTTCACACTGATTTCGTCAGCAGGACCGATATTTTGAATGAGTAGTCCAATTTCTTTTTTCGATTTTGACCCTTGTTCCTTAGGGAAAGTTGGAAAAGTCTCGGTACTAACCTGGTTGTAGGGGTCAGCTAGAAAGTCGCTTGTAAAATACTGGTATTCAGCTGCATTTGGTTAGACTGGAAGCCGACCCCAGCACAGCTGGGAAAAAGCTAGGTAGATGATATATTCCTCTAGAGACAGTTGGATCACCATCTATGAAGTATTACGCTTTTTGCGTTACACTTTGTGTACAGAATCTCTCTCATCCTCTATATCTACAGATCGGAAATCATTCTACGCAAACATCCTATCCGGATTAAAAGTATATGAATTAACCTAGGTCATGGTCTAGCTGTAGGTGTGTACACACGCCAAGCTATAAATCATATTCTACAGTATAAAATGGCCCCGCTTTGTAGAGATTTCCTGTAAAATGGGAGATCCGTATAAACTGGTTTTGTATAAGTACGCTGATTGGTCGCCGTGCGTACAGCCTCCCTGCTATTAACCCGTGAAGATGTGTCAAACAAACAGACAGAGTAACTTTCGCATTTACATCATTAAGTATGGATGTAACACTCGCATCCCACTTGCCGTCACTTTATTCTTATAACAAGTTTCCATAAACGGTCCCATTAACCATTACATTGGGACTCGCGCAATTTGGGACGAGCCAAACGCATATTTTTATTATACGCGGTTATTTTACTATCCATACGTACTCGAGAAGGTCGGATTGCGAAATAAAGAAACGCATCAGATTGCAAAATCGATTCCTTTGATATTTAATCATTAGTCAAATTAATAATGGGCCTTAATCATTCATATTAATAGCCAATTTTGTTACATCACAAGTTATTAGGGACGCGTCAGGAAATGGTCACCAGAAAATATTTATCCTCGACCTTATTTTAAATCTGATACTCTTAAACTAAGTCAATCAATCTAAAAGTCAATTTTAATTAAAACCATTCTGATCTATTATCAAAAACGTCATTTATGAAGAAGGTCATTTATTTTAATGAAAAAATAGATCATTCATCCAATTTTTGTGACTGACCTCTTAAAATTAAGTGGTAATTTCTAAAAACGGTCATTTTGACCCAATTCCTTCATAATTGCCAATGTTTAAAAACATCTGTCGCCGAACAGATCAGATTGATTAGATTTTATAAAATAAATCTTTTAATCCATTTGATTGGAGTTTACTCATTTTGGCAGGCAAGGATGCGAAACGCATTTTTCATATTTTATTAATTAATTTATCAATTTTTATTTATGAAAAGAGATTCACCTTTTAATTGGTGGATGACAACTTTTGACAAACTTCGCCTTGGAACTTTGCAATCATATTTATTTGTGTCTCATTTTTAAACTTTTTTTTTATTTTTGTTTCCAGAATGTTCGAGCTGTAACGATGATGAACTAGGTGTAACGCGGTGGACGATGCCTCTTCTCAAGTCAGGAGAGAAGAAGTATTATCTGGGGATATTCTTTAAGGTAAGAACGATTAATCCTATAACTTACAACAAACAGAAACGTTTTTAATCACCAGCAGTGGAGCTCATGAGGGAAAAAAATGCCGAAATTGACCACTAAACTACTATTTTACTGGAAGAAACTTACACTATTGCCGAGTGACATAGGCTATGTTTTTGTCCTTTCTTTTTCATGTGGTTATTACCAAACCCGAAGTCGAGTTTTTATGACGCCCATGGGCCTCTGAATTGGCTTTACATATCGTCAAGAAAATATCTCTCAGGCATGCTGTGTATTATGCATATAATGTCAAAAGACGCGAACGAACTCGCTGGCCAGCCAGCGGGTGAGCCAGTAGGTAGGTATTTACATAATAAATTGCCTCGGAATACCTTAACAATCAAAATACCTATCAAAACTACTTGACACCGTCTACCTTCGAAACCAAAGTTTCTGCCAAATTAAACAACTCAATTCTTAACCACTGATACAACATTATCCCAAATCCTGCTATGTCTAGCTTGAGGAACTATGCCACCAGGTTCTAGCCTTCTAGTCTACGACCTTAATACAAAGCCTTCATGCTTGGTATCAGGTATGCGTTATCATTTATCAGTACATTCGCGCAATATAACTGCATTGTTAAGATATCAGTGATATTAAATTAGATTGGACTTTATTGAATTATCATCAGTATAATAAGCCTTTGAGCTTTATAAACCAGCATACACAAAGCAGCATTTTTTTAGTTTTCTCCTGTTATCCCACTTCTGATAAAAGACCTGCCCTATTTCTGCCACTTCTTTCGATGTATTGCTTCTTCTCGCCAATTCACGAGGAAGCCACCTAAGGCGTCCGCCATCTTCTTCTCGGTATTTATTATAAATCATAATCAATCAACTATTGAATATTATTATAGATATATTGGTCCTCAGCTGGACATAGACCTTTCCCCAGCAGCACCGGAAGTCATAATGGCCTACATGAACTACAGATTATTTTCAAGTGGGTAGAAACAGTATTTTGAAATACTGGTAAAGCTTCATCTGGTTAGACTACAAGCCGAAAAGGCTAGGCAGATGATGAAGCGGTTCTAATAATTGCGAAGGTAAACAAAAAACCAACTGGGTGGTAACCTAATACTCTATTTACAAAATAGCTAACAGTAGGTTGCTATATATGTACAACGGTAGCCACCGTCATCCAATATCCTCTTATCGGGAACCCTTTATGGGCAATCGTTTGTGTGACAGTCACGTACGATTTTTAGCTCCATATCGGAAACTGCTGTGTAGTTTGAATTAGTTATACGGAGATAAGAGTGTTATGTATGTGTCTAAAAGTTAAACTAAAAAACTTCACTTAGTTTGATGTACAGAATGCTTGGTTGACGGCATCGTGAATTCGTGAAGAGTACACTTAGTATAAAAACAAAAAGGCCCACTTGCACCGAAAATACGTTTAGCGCTTGATATTTGATTTGATTTATTAAACTTATTTCGAAGATAATTCTGTGGGACATCTGTCATCTCCAAACTATTGACAGAACAACAGTTTAAAATTGGTTTACCGCCAAACGTACCCATGTTTTAGTTATTTTTGGTGAAAGCTGACCTTAGTATCAGCCACTAAAAACGATTTACGATCAGTATTTTGGGGATTTCCTGTTAGGTCATTCGATAAACCTTGAAATAAAACGTTTCCAAAAAAGACGATACGCAGAATACCAAAAATGAATCATCATCACGGATACAACACTCAACTTTTTAATTTCGCAATCACTGACTGATTCTTTGACTCGTAAATCTCGTCAGACATTTCTGAAGCCGCGGTAGTACATTGTTCGCTAATATTTACTGTTATGTCACTATTTTGTTTAGGAAAAAGGAAACTGGGTATTATAAACAGATCTAGTGCTGTTCTGCTGTATAAGACTTGTATTATGTACCGCTAATGTCCCTTTTCCAATGGCGTACATAATATATCAGTGATGAATATTAATTTATTCTGGTACTTAATGATTGGATTCATGAATGGGAAGATGAATTTTATTGTAGAAACATTAAATAACTCATATTTACACTGAATACTACTGTTTTTTGAAGTGAAACTTCTTATGCGACTTCTAACAAGTTAAACGCTACCATGGAGGGGGAATATTTTCTATAACTCACTAAGAGATGGCAGTATTACAAGACTTGTGACTACGTAGTTCTACTAGGTATGCAAGATGGCGTGCAAACAGTCATGCATTCGAATCTTCGGTGTGACCTGCCTTCGCTCAATTTCCATGAGTATAATAACCTCGATAAACTTGTAATAATTATGTAATAAAAATAATACAACAAGAAAACAACAAATTATTATTTGGAAGCTCAATAAAATAACGAGAGTGAATGCGTGGCACTCGAACGCATGCGTGTAGTATAACGAAGTTTCACTTCTTCCGCGCGGAGGGACTCCACGCACTATTTTTTTTTATTGGACTTCCTCTTTGGTCTTGTCGTACCAATAGCGACGTATGAGCATAAGGCCTTGGGTTCGGTTCCCAGATCGAGCAAAATGTTATTGGGTTTTTCTATCAGAATCGGAGTCTGGAGCTGTGCCCGGTTGATGGGAATAAATCATTACATGGGACTTAAATAAAACTGACGAAATGGGTGTGGGGGTACTTTTAGGAACATCTCTGCCTAACCCGATGAGGATTACAGGCGTAATGTTATGTTATGTTTTTTTTTTAAAGATGTACCCTATACATATTATATTCTGACCTCCATAACTCCAGTCACGGGGTTACACGACACCTCTTGGCAAGACTGGTTTCGTCGACTG
Source organism: Cerastis leucographa (assembly GCA_963082945.1). Lineage (NCBI taxonomy): Eukaryota > Metazoa > Arthropoda > Insecta > Lepidoptera > Noctuidae > Cerastis > Cerastis leucographa. Next base: position 6,553,330 of record OY720359.1, read on the forward strand.
TTTAAGATCTATGATGGACTTTAGGAAGGTTCTTTTCAAGGGACGCAATAATAGTAAGTAGGTACTTAGTTTAAGTACTTAGTTTAAGTCTCTTAATCAATAACTATCAACCTCATTCCTGCTTAATTATTACAATTAATAGTGGATGAACAAAAGATAATTACGATCAGAATCGATTCATCATTTGATGTGGATTCCAAAGGCTGCGCGGGCGCAGGTTCGCGATGACGACGATGACGCAACACCGCGTGGCGCGCTGATAGATCGCCGAGCTTTCTCTTTCGCCAGCTGATACCTGTGATTGCTATGGCTATTATGACTTCGTATTAATTATATTTAATTCAAGTTGTTATAGACAAAAGTTGGTTTCATTTTGATGAGTTTTGATCTCTGGCTTGAAAAGGGTTGACCACTGAGATGACGAATAGAAAAGTATGGAAATAGAAGACATGCTGCTCGACTCCAATTAAATTGGGATACGAACAGGAAAATGAACGATGGTCTCACAATTAAAAAGTTTGAAAACTTCAAGAGGATTGTGATCTTTTTATTATTATCTGTAATCAAACAATATTCGACCTCTAATAAGAAAACTAGGCCAATGAATACAAACACAGACGAACATAGTGAAATTTTCTAGCTTTGTGTGTTAGTAGAAAACACATTTATACATAACCGCAGAATCGAGTGGGTCACTCGCGTGATATAACTGACCAGTTTTCTCTGAATAACAAGTTAACCAACACGCCAGGCCACAGAATCACTGTGCCAATATCTCACGTTTTTTGTAGGAAATGCGAAAAAGTTGCTCGAGAACGTATGTATGGATTTATTGAGCAACAGTTCGAGAGTTGAATGACTTAAAAATAAGTCGTAAAATCAGTTTGACCAGTAAATTTGTGAGATAAGTTAAATGTTAGGGGCGTTACTTTGCGACAACCCTTACCGAGACCAGCGGTGGCCCAGTGGTGGCAGCCCCGACTTACGAGCAGTAAGCCGTGGGTTCGAACCTAGGCAGCCGCATTACGTTGTGTATTACTTTGTGACATCTATCAACCTGCAATGGGCCCGCGTGGCGGATTACAGCCCACTCCCTCTCATATAGAGGAGGCCTGTGTCCCTGGCCAGCAGTGGGAATATTATAGGCTGATGATGATGATGAACGCTTACCGGAAAACGAATTAAAGATTGCAGCAACGCGCTCATTCTGCATCTTAGACTCAAGACTGGGTATTTATTTTTGCGGAATATAAAACAAAATTTCATTGTATACCACTTTTAAATAAATATTTACTTATTTTCATGATTTCTCCCTCCGTATTTTACACTAAGAAATGAACTAGTAAATATTTTGGAAATCTTTTGGCTTTTGCAGGCAAGACCTTGGGTTCAATATATAATTTGACGAGGATGTAAAACAACACCTTGTATATGTGTTCAACAAAGCAGTATCAGTAGTATTATCACCTAATCTCATTTAATTAGTATAACGGGAATTTAGTTGTATGTTATTGTCTTAAAAGCTATACCTTACAAACCAGCAGTAGTAGACAACCAACCTAGCAGGCGTAGACATAGAATGTAACAGTTGCTAATTTCCCGGTTGTAAATACTCACTACTACAGTCGTCCATAGGAAAGTTACGCAAACTTGTCACAACTTAGGATATTTAACATGTAATACTTACTTGTGACATAAACTTTGTTTACACAGTGGGAAACATAGGTAACTTTAATACTTCAAGTTGGTTTTCCTCGTAAAATACGACTAATTTGCACTCGGTCCTTAGGTAAGTGATAGAGTTTTTTTAGGACACGTCAAACATAATAATAATAAAATTGTCCATTGACCATGAGACCATAAACAATTATGCAATAATTAAATGACGTATACACAGTGAAAAATGCCGCCAAATCCATGATAAGTAAATATTTCAAACAGAACACATACTCAAAATTCATAACATCACGCCTGTAATACCCGAACGGTTAGGCAGAGGCGTACTTAATAGTAGGTCCACCTACATTTCGTCAGTTATATTTAAGTCCTATGTAACATGGGGCGAGCCTATTGCCATCAACCGGGCACAAATCCAGACTACGTGCTGCTACTGAGAAATTCCTGATGGAAAAACCCAATAACAATTTGCCCGAGCCAGGAATCGAACCCAAGACCTCATTTTCAACAGTCGCGCTTGCGACCAACGAGGCCAAATAGATGATTGCAATGATGATGATGCAGTGGCTGAGCGATCGACTGCTGCGCTGCGTGTCGCGGGTTCGATCCCCGCACGGAACAAATATTTGTATGGCCTACAGATAGTTGTTCCGGGTCTGGCTGTTTGTGTATGTGAGTTTAATTGTTTGTAAACGCAACCACGATACAGGAGAAATTCCTAGTGTGGGGCAAGGATTAAAAAATATATATTAGTAAAAACTAGCCTACGCCCGCGGCTTCGCACGTGTGGAGTTCGGTAATTATCCCACGGCATCGTACTACCGGGATAAAAAGTATCCTGTGTGTTAATCCAGGTTATCAGCTTCCCGTGTGAAAAATTTCATCTAGATCCGTTCAGTGGTTTTTGCGTGAAAGAGTAACAAATATCCATCCATCCATCCCTCCATCCATACTTACAAACTTTCCCGTTTATATATATATATATATAGGTATATAGTAGGATTAGTAGGAAGTAGGATTTCACACAGATAACAAATATGCATTCAAAACTCGCGAACAAAATATCGCAATCAGATACCGCAACAAAACTGCAGGCTGATACAAAATATGGCGCTCAATGACTCTTGTTTCCCTTTTCCGTCTCGCACATAATAGGAAAAACCTGACATACTTTTTTCTACTTCCCGCGATCAATAGAGAAATGGGAATAAAAATAGGGTCCCAGCAGACTATCGGGCTACCATAGTGAAATAAAGACGAAGAGTTTGTTCGTTGTTTTGAGGGCGCTAATCTCAGAAACTACAAGTCTGACTTGTTTTTTTTTATATTTGACAGCCCAATTCTTGACGAAGAATAAAAGTTGTTTAACATCACGCTACGGTAATTAGGAACCTAGCAAAAAGAAGAAATAGTCAAAAACGGCGGGTGAAACAGCGGGACACGGCTAGTAGGGATATATTTCATTCGAACAGACTCGGGTTGTTTAAAAAAGGGGGAAAAAAGAAATATCAGACGCTACGATACTCATAAAAGTGGGATTATTACTGCAAACACGAACATTTTTAACCCCCGACCAAAAAAGACGGGTGTTATAAGTTTGACGTGTGTATCTGTGTACCTGTGTGTCTGTCTGTGGTATCGTAGCTCCTAAACGGATGAACCGATTTTGATGAAATTGGTTTCGTTTGAAAGGTGTTTTAATCGAGAGTGTTCTTAGCTATGTTTCGATAATATCTGATCAGCCGTTTGAAGGCCATCACCTCTTTTCTAGTTGAAGGGAAATTAACAATTTCCACAGGTCTGATTCGAAATTTGAAATCTTGTCACTTGTCACCATGGGCACTGCCAGGGCAGGGGGGTGTTAGCACCCACCCCGGGTGCTAACACCCCCCTGCCCCCAGAAAGTATTTTTTTAAATTTTTGCTGTTTTTGTTAATTAGCGAGTTGACACGCAACACCGAGAAAAGTGGTAGCAATGGGGGAGGCCTATGCCCAGTATTGGGACAGTCAAGGCTAAGATAAAACAATATATGTTTAAAAAGCATGATATAAAAATAAAATTTAAAATTTAAAAAACCCCCGACACAAAAAACCTCTAAAAAACAAAAAATAAAATAATCCAAGGGTCTTAGCGTCGGGGGACCGCCAAGTAGACCGCTTAGTACAAGCACATAACAAAGCGGACCCCCGACGCTAAGACGATTTTTAATTTTATTTTATTGTCTAGTGATAGTGGTGGTAGTGACACTTTCTTTATTGTTGAAAACAGGTGTGCTAACTATTATTATGTATTGTTGTTTACATATAGCAGCGGCGGCCCAGTGGTGGCGGCCCCGACTTACGAGCAGTAAGTCGTAGGTTCGAACCCAGGCAGGCGCATTACTTTGTGTAATTCATCACCGCTGCTCTCAAAACGGTGAAGAAAAACATCGTGACGAAACCGGCATGTCCTAGAATTAAAAATTCGAACACATGTGACATCTTACAACCCGCCCTGGGCCCGCGTGGTGCGCTGACAGCCCACTCCGTCTCATAGAGAGGAGGACTGTGTCCCAGTAGTGGGAACATTATAGGCTGATGATGATGAAAACAATTTAATGTTATTGTATACATCTTATATGATTAATTCAATGCTTATTATAAGGTATACCCTTTGTTTGTTTAGCACTAACCCATAGAATAGTTACTAGTACCTACTACTTACTAATAAATTGCAAAATTAGTAAAAAAAAAAAAGTTTACTACCTGGATGATCCAGGAGTCGCAAGCAAGACTGTTGAGCAGTCTCAGGAACCAGGACCTCGTGTCCTGTGTTCGATTCCCAGGCCGGGCAAAAGTGTAATAGGGCTTTTCCTCCAAAAATATCTCAGCAGCAGCTACGGAGTCTGGATTTGTGCCCGATTGATGGCAACAGGCTCGCCCCTATTACATGGAACTTAAACATGACTGGAAACTTGGGTGTAGGTACCGGTAAAACGTGGTGAATAGGGATGCGAGGGAGAATAGGGACAAAACTTTGAATGGGATTTCATCGTTGAATACCGTAAAACCTTACAAGATTGCCCAACTAATCTGACTTTGCCCAGCAAGGTACTTTTCACAAATATTTAAAAAACCGGCAACATTTTTTAGTTACGTTTACTTTTTAATCGATGGAAGAAATTTGAATATATCTCTGGCAACACTACGGAACTGATTTTTCCTAATGTCACTTCAATCGGCTGTCAAACTGTGTTGAAGTAGGTGGTGGATTTTGCGGGCCAAAATTCGTGTAAAAAACTTTTTTCGGTACTCGATTTGTAATTACAGCAGGTAAGTAAGATTTTTACCACTGTTAGTTTCTAATAAATACACATAATTGATCGAATATCCAGCGCTAAATCTCGCTTAAAATCGAAAATATGATGGTGGGCAATGTCATATTAGTTTTTCTAAAGCAGTTGTTACGTCATTGCCCACCAAATTATTACCGTTAGGGTTGTCACTTCAATGTTAAATTGGATCTGAGATTAGTAGGTACTTTGTTTTACATTCTTTTCGGAACTGCTTGAGTAATGCTCATAGAATGAGAGTATAGTATACAAAGGACCGATTAATTAATTTACATGTGATTAAAAGGAAAAAAAAAACATAAAAATAGTTTTTTTAAACATACATTGTGGAACTCAATAACTTGATTTTGCTTCTGCTCGTTTATTTCAGGATGAATAATACTAAGCCTAAAAATACAAGAATATTAGGATCGAAAGCATACAGAAAATATTCTGAAGAAATGTTGGAGTTAGCGGTTGTCATGGTGGAAAATATCAGGATGATGCTGGAAGCAGAAAAGAGGTTCGGGATTCCTCGACGGACGATATTGAACAAAGTTAAAAAAAAAATCTCTTAAAACCAGCTCGAGGGCAAAAGAAATTCACTGATGAAGAAGAAAAAACGGGTTAAACTGTTGTTAGCTTCAGCAGATTACGGCAGACCCATGACGAAAATGGATTTAAAAATGTTAATCTTTTAAAAAAATTGAAAAAAATGGAAAAGCGACATTTAAAAGAAATAAAGGAAACCGGAAAAAAATAACTACTGAAAAAAAACCAAAGTTGGCATAACGGAAGAAGTTGATCATATTATATTTATTTTGAAACAAGTTTTGAATCCGATATTCTGAGTATTGCAAACCCAGATGATTCTGATTATGAGACATGTGATGAATATTTATCAACATGTTTACAAGAAGAGGTCATGGTAGACCAGCAGGTCTATTATTGTGAAACCAAGTCCCATCCCTGGTCTATACCAGGGATGGGACTTGGTTTACCTTGGTTTGGTTTTGTATCACTTCTATTGTATAAATGCTGTTGGAAAAGATAAATTACGATATATTTTATTTTAATAAGCGTAATAAATGTTCCTATTAATATAAGGTAGGTATGCTTACAAGTGCTATTAATCCATAGTATTACATCGTTCGTATTTTAAAGCTTTTCCTTGAATATAGTATTATTTCACTTGTACCAGTCAATAAAGTCAATGTTACTATTACGTATATTAAGATTTGATATTAATCTACATATATTGTTTGTTTAATAGCCCGTAAGCATTTCCTTAAATATTGCATTTTCTGTGATTGTTGAAATATTTTCATAATTTTAAAGAGCGAGCTCCGTGGTCCTAACTTACATGCGTACACTGTACTGATTAACAATTAAAAAGTGACAACCCTAGTTCATCGTTTTATTTGAATAAAAAATTCCAAAAAGATTGTTGCGACTTTGCCCACTCAAATTTGACAGGTATTTAAAACGTTTTAACGTTTATTATTAAGGTCCTATAATAGAACAACTATTTTCCTAAAACGATCTTTGAAGATTATGTTCTTAAAGTAGAAAATATTGAAGTTGCGGGGGTTTCGGCAAAATGGGCAAACTCGGAAAAAGTACCATATATTTCGCCCGCTGTCCAAATTGTTGTTTTTAGCACATTAACATTCATTGTCTTGACATTATCATATATTCTATGCAAAGAACACTACATTTATCAATGGTATAGCATAATCATAAATTGATAGATTTATTATTTGAAAAAAAAAATTGAGGTAGAATACAAAATCACAAGAAATCTGGGCAAAGTTGTACGGTTTTACGGTACAAATAATTCGTAACTAAAAAGCTATTGGGATCATTTCTGTTTTAATTTAATAAACAGTAGAGTATTTTTATGCTACCAATAAAATATTTAAATAACGTGAAAATGCCTTACAAAGTTTCGTCTCGATTCACCCCCGTGTCCCTAATCACACCATTTTACGGTACTATTAGGCACACCTTTGCCTAACCCTTCGCGGATTACAGGCGTTATATTATGTTATGTTATTACAAAAGTTTTGGAGAAATCTTCAATGAAAGTGCAAATATGACTGTATATCTGTTACCTAGTTTACAAAGGTAAATGTATTCCAGTAACCCGGCCCAAGAACCATTAACTTTGGCCCAGTCGTAAACAGGCAGACCAACAATAGCTAGTACATAGTTAGCTGTTGCAATCGTGAGTCTAGCACTGGGCTATTCATAGGACAGCACGTCCTATAAATAGCCCAGTGCTAGACTTTTACTTTGTACTTAATTATAAATGCAGCAATTTGAAACAGGCACTCAATTATGAACTTGACGGCACGATTGGCGCAGTGGTTGAGCGATTGACTGTTGCGCCACGTGTCACGGGTTCGATTCCCCACGGAACAAATATTTGTATGGCCTACAGATAGTTGTTCAGGGTTTGGCTGTTTGTGTATGTGAGTAATGTTTGTAAACGCACCCATGATACAGGAGAAATTTAGAGTGGGTAAAGTTAAAAAAAAAAATACTATTGGTTTTACACTTGTTGCTAAACAATATTGAAGTATGGACGAAGAAGACATGCTGCGCGGACCCCAAATAAATTTGGCAAAAGGCAGGAGTATGAAGAAGTTTTTAAGTTCGAGTTTATTTTAGACAAGCCGGTTCCACCCTAGACCGCATCAGCAGCCATTTTAGTTAAAAAAAAAAGTATTAACCAAATTGGTATGATAAAACGTTTTTATTACATAACATTGTAATTATCTAAACTTATCCATACTAATATTATAAATGCGATATCACTCTGTTTGTTTATTTGTTTGTTTGTATGTTTGTTTGTTACCTTTTCACGACTAAACGGCTGATCGGATCTTAATGAAATTTGGTAAGAAGATAGATTTCAACCTGGGGAAGGACATAGGCTATATATCATCACGCTACGACTAATAGGAGCGGAGCAGCAATGAAAAATGTTGCGAAAACGGGGAAAATGTGACGCAGACGAAGTTGCGCGGGACAGCTAGTAATATTATAAAGAGGAAAGATTGATTGTTTGTTACGATTTAACTCAAAAACTGCTCGACCGATTTTAAAAAATCTTTCACCATTCGTAAGCTACTTCTTTACCGAGTAACATAGGCTATATTATATCACAATTTTCGCCAAGTCGCGGGCGAAGTGCTAGTAAATTATAATCTTGTATTTTAAATTTACAGTTCATTAATAACTTACACCAATATAAAACTAGTAATTGTTAACACAATATGTTACAACAATATTGTTACAGTAATACATTTTTATTGGCTAACAATAACACGTTAGCATTTTTATCTTTACAACGTCCCGTCAAAAGCGTAACCAATTATTAATTTAGCAAGTAGATAATCTAATATCTTTTACTGCGTATCAATTAATTAAATTAATTAATGGAATGTATTTTTATTTATTAAATATGTATACCTGTCGTAACAGACTAACTCGTTAGTTAAGTGGTAAATTGTTAATTAATTTAAGTTAAGCTCGAATTAAAACCGCAAATGCAATGCAAACCGCTAAAATAGAGGTGAGATGGATGGAGAAGAAAGGAGACTATAACCAAAGTAAAGATGGACGGATTGTGTGACGAATGTGTTATGAAAGAAAAAGAAGTAATAAATAATACTGTGACGACTGACAGGAGAGAATGGAAGAAAAACGTATATAGCGTAGGTTCAAAGTAATGAAACAAAAAATAATAAAATAAAAATAAAAGTATGGGACAATGACACGAAAATTATGATGATGTCACTTCCAATAAAAAAAATTAATTAAAAGACGCCTGACACCAAATGATTTTAAGAATATTCTCAACTGGGAAGGTTTTAACTTTCCCGTTTTGGTTTACCAAAAATCGCTTTTAATTTTCAGGCAACTTGTTAGTTTGAAAATGGCCCAATGGAGCGTACGTAACTTGGGTCACTGCAAAATGTAGTGGAAACGCTGGCTGAGCACAATTCTAGTCTCAATAGAACCCTGAACCACGGATTATTAGATATTAGAGTATATTAGTGTTGTTTTATTTGTCTGGCTGTCGAAGCATGCATGAAGTTGTTGTCTTTGCTCATTTAGACGCCATCGGAATGTGATTAATAAAATATCATATTTAAATATTATTGGACTAGCTTCAGCACGCGGCTTCACCCGAAAATTTCCTCGGCGCCAGCTTGGATTTTCATTTTGACCCCATTTTTTTTATCAGCGCCCCCGGAATCCACGAAAGCGACAACCATGAAGGAAAAACCGTAAGTTTTCTTGAGTGCCATCATGGATTTTCATTTGACCTCATTATTACTGTCAGCGACCCGAAATCCACAAAAACGACACCCATGAAGGCAAAACCGAAAGTTTTCATCGGCGCCATCTTGGGTTTTCATTTTGACCTCATTTTCTTATTAGCGACCCCGAAATCCACGAAAACACACTCATGAAGCCATGTGTCGCGCAATTGTCCAGTCGCACGAGTGTCTGTCGCGCAAATGTCCCAATTCCCCTAGAAATATGTTTATGAAGTTTTTTTCCATACCAACGTGCCAACACTTCCAAAAACTTTAATACGGGGGTTATCAATTCGGTCAAGAAACACAAATAATAAATTTCAAGCTGATCAAACCATTTTTGTTATACTCATGTTTCCGCCCTTTTTCTCCCGTTTGGGGTTAAATTTACAAAAAACGCTAAAATTCGTACCTATTTATTTATTTCTAACCAGCAGCTTGTATATGAAATTCAATGCTCATAAACTTTAAAAAATTATCGATTTCCATAAAATCGTTCATCCCTTGTTTTACCCCTTTAGGGATGGAATATCAAAAACTCTTTCTTTCTCTTCACAAAGACAACACACCCTACAAATTTCAGGTCTCTAGGACCAGCGATTTAGGGTGTGCGTTGATATCTCAGTCAGTCAGGACTTTAAATTTTATATACATAGATTGGCCTACGCATAGTATCTTTATAATATAGACACGAATACCTAGCATGTAGGTAAGTAGGTATGTCTGAGTATCAAAGGTCTGCGAAAGCTAGAAGCACCTTGGGAAATAGCTTTTCTTGTGGGTTATGCGTGTTGGTACAAAAACGAGCATTTTCAATCACTATAAAGCTACCTTACTATGGTCATTAATAGTTAAATGCCGTCATAATGCCGAGATCAGTCCTTGTCGATGGAATGTTGGTTTGTGTTCATTCAAAATCTTTATCTCTGACGTATCACACACAGGTGAGAATTACTACAAACGGAAATTGCTAGCATTTCGACAAATACAACAAATGTAAACATTCTTCTATTATGAAACAGCCTCTATTATGTTTGGTTGCATCAGAACAACCACAAAGTAAATTGGAATCAATTTGGTAAACCTGACTTCTCTGTTTTCCTCAACCACAGTATAATTTAACAAACCAAAAAAATTACGCATACAATTGCAGAATTTTTAATTCAGTCACACAACGAAATTGTTTATGTGAATATGTCGTACGTAATATTACTTTAAAACTTTATGTTGCAATAATAATTACTGATGAAGTAAGTACAAAATAATTATCCAAACTATGATACCGCAAACACCGAACTTGTAAGAAAAACCGTAAACTACAAAGAGTAGAGTGACATCCTTACGTTAAAACACGTCAGTGCAAAAAAAACAGAGACCAAATACGCAATAACCGGTGTTGAACATCTAAATTGTAAATGAAACGTGATTGCATAAGCGGCACGGTGAGAGAATTAAGAATCCGAGGTAGCTTCGCGTCGCACCACATTTCTTATTAGCCGGTGCAGACGTCACCGACGCCTATTACGGAGTAATTTGCACCGGCCGCTGTAGGGTTGGCACACATCCTGCGATCATCAACACGAGGCATTAAAATTAAATACTGTGTCGACTTGTAAAGGACTTATGTTATTGCTGTTTATGGTTTTTAGATGGCATCATGGCAGGCTGGTCCGTGGATGGTTGAACACCCATCACATACCGAGTTTCTCCGTGCCTTGGAAAGCACGTTAAGCAGTTAGTCTCGGCTGTGATTTATAGATCTTTAGCAGTCGTTGCAGGTAGTCAGTGGTCTGTCTAACCAAAGGGTTTCATATTACCCAGTACTAACTGGGTTGTGGAGGTCAGATTGGTAGTCGCTCCATGTAAAATACTGCTACTGGTATTCAGCTGCATCCAGTTATACTGGAAGCCGACCCCAAACATATCAGGAAAAAGGCTACGCAGGCATGGCAGGTGGCATATAACTCCACAGACGAAGTATGATGAGCTTAGTTTCTTGAATGTTTAAACTCAAAAGCTGATCGAATGAAAACAAACAGAAAATATGACAACATACAAAACAGTTCAAAAATATAACGTTTTACCCAAAGATTGCCACCCCTAATTCTTCACCCAGCAAGCTTTACCGGACCGGTGTATTCCGACTTTCTCCAATAACCGGACCACCGGCCAACGACAATTGTACAATTAAACATTTACAAACCGATAATTTCTTAAACATTACAGAATTTAATAACGAAATAAGAGATAATATTAAGTAAATAATTTCGCCTTGACTCTCTTTTGGCTTAACAAACAGAATTGGAAATGAAAGGAGCGACTTAAGTAGAGCCCAATATGTGGAATGTTCCAATAAAGTAAACAAATTAATATTTCGAAACTGTTTCATTCGTCCAAAACAATCAATTACTCTCTGTCAATCAATCATTGTCATCATCATCCAGCTCCAGGCCTCTAGCCTCATCCAGAATATTCCCAAGATGGCAACAATGTCGCCCGCCCATCTCGCCGCCGGACGAACCACACGTCTTCTCTTCCCAGACCTTTGATGCCAATCGGACCAAACTTTACTTCATAACTATTACAGTGATGTCATTACGACGGTCATCATCTCCAGCTTTTTCCATACTATCTTGGGGTCGGCTTCCAGTCTAACCGGATGCAGTTGAGTACCAGTATTTTAGATGAAGCGACTGCCTATCTGACCTCCACAACCCAGTAACTGGGTAATACGATGGTAAGACTGGATGTCAGACTTTTGGATTCTGACTACTTGCAACGACTATCAAAGATCTACAAATGACAGCTGGGACCAACGGCTTATCGTGCTATCCGAGGCACGGAGGAAACTCGGTATGTAATTTAGGTCACCCATCTACGGACCAACCTCGGCAAGCAAGGCTTAACCTTAAAGATCGACCCGTTCGGCTGTTATTATTTAGCTACGAGCTCCTCCAGTCATAATGTCATTACCAGGATATCGTTGTTAAATCAGCTATACCACGTTAAGCAGCAGCACTATAAAAGGTCAAGATTTCACCGTCTTAATTTTATTGTACTTGAAACAATTTTCTTTTTTCGAAAATTTACAAGCCTGGAACTCTGGAAGAGCAATGTCTTGTTTTTCGCTGATTTAAAATACATTTTACAAATTCGGAAACCAAAACAGAAAATTTATTGACGTGTAACAAATTCTCTCAAACATGTAACATTGCCCATGTAACGTGACTGCAGGTAAAGTTATTGTCGTTGTTTAAAAATAATATAAAAACGCTGCAATTCTGCTCTGAGCTTTTGAATTTCTGCACGTAGGTCGAACGTTTAATTTCCTTTGCATTCTGAAACTAGTGATGTTAAAATAAGTCTTTTAGTACGAATGATGTTGTAAATGAGTTGTAGTTTTTTTTTGTGTTTTTTTTTACGTCCTGAGGAACCATGACTCATATCATACAAAACCATGAAAGCATTAAGCTACCTTATCTTTTAAGAGTTACTTACGCCTTCACTGATTTTAATGTACTAGGTACTTAATTAAAATATTAGAACCAACCTGGTCTACGGAAACAGTTATACATTTAGTATACATGGTGACTGGATCTGGACCCGCCATAGCATTTTATTATTTCAGTGCCTTTTATTAACAAATCACCCGAAGGCTGAGCATCGGAAACCACGACAAAATTAACGTTTTTTGATCCCCGTACATATTCGTAGGAAATACTGATGCAGCTGAACATTTTCCACAATTTCCACGTGCCGATAGCTCTCTAGCGTCGAAACACAATTATTGGTGGATAACTAGATACGACCCTATAGATATCATGCTGGATTCGCTTCTGACTGCTCTGACGTAATGGCTATCACAGGCCATCAGGCATCATGTGAATGTGCAAAGTCTACACATAAAAGATACATATATTTTATTAATCTATAGGGCCTCACTAACATTTTCTACACTAGATTTGAAAAGAGAATGTTAAGTGTTTTTATTGAAATATTCCGCGACTAGCGATGCTAGCGGGTCAGGAATAGGGGTGAAGACTGGGTAAAGAAAACGACATTCTATTTTGTCCGTCAGACAGGTAATACAAAAATATTAGACACGTATTTTTTGTTTTATCAAAATATCAAAAAATTACTTAGTTAAAACTCATTAAAGTTGGAGAGTGGGGGCTCACTACGTCACAAGTAGGTATTAAAATTACCTACATGTGACATCATGCGCCATTTCAACTTAATATATCTCCGTAATTTTATGACCACGTGAAAAAAGAAAAAATACGTGTCCAATACTTTTCAATAATCTACCCAAAAGACAAAGAAAAAAAAATGTGATCATCCCCTATTGTCATAAGAAAACAAACTTTAGGGATAGAAACCCTAAACACCTTATGGTTTGAAAGGTTAACAGACATACAGACTTACATAACATAACATCACGCTTGTAATTCCCGAATGGTTTGCCAGAGGCGTACCTAATAGTACACAGTTCGCCAGTTGAAATAGGACGAGCAGCGACGACGATGAGACGAGCCTATTAACTTCAACAGAGCACCAATCGACACTCCGTGGCTGCTAGTCCAATTTTTTTATCATTCTTACCAATGTTAAAAAACTAATCTTATTGTACTTAACCTGGGCGTGTTACGGTAATATTAGAATTTCTCACATTTAGTCAAATTACCGAATTAAGTAGGTTTATTCCGGTTACCTAACAATTGGTTGTTAACATTATTTTCCGTGATTATTAAATATAATTTTGTAAGATTACCTGAGAACTAAATTAATAATAAATGTTTCTGGCAATTGTGATAATTTAGATTTGTGAAATGATCAAGCTATGTTACAGCAGCCAATACAAATAATGTTCCCAAATCAATAAATAATATATTGTTACACTTCACAATTGCATATATGTACGAAGTTTCTATTTTTACTTAGTTCATGATAAAGCTTTTAACTCTACGAAATCCTTTAACCTTTTTAGATTTCTTCAAGGTTCGACTAAATAGGTTTCTTCTAGGCAAGCCTGCTCAACCCTAGGCAGCATCATCGATTCAATTCAGGCGAGTCGCGGCCAAACGCAAACCTATTTAATATGAAACAATCTACAACACACTTTCTTTAGTGATGAATATTTCCGAAATAAAATTAATTAGATTTCATAAGAGTTATTTTCATTGCATATTTTCAATTCAATGTACAAGATCTTATAGAAATAACTGAAAACCTCTTAAGATTACAACAATGAACAACTTATCATTTTGTAAACGGTGTTCAGATCGTTATTAATGTTTCAAGGACTGTTACAAAATGACTAGGCATTTCAAAAAATGCCATCTGCAGTTCACAAAGCGATGAGCTTATGCAAACACCGCGCTTGACTAGGTCGACTCATTTGCCGAATGCATAATCTCTCTCTGTTATTAATTTAATCGTTGGACTTCCAAGTTCTATGTTTCAAGTTAAAAGCAAAAATCTCTGATTTTTTGGATTCATTCATGTGCGTATTGTATCATTATGACATGCTTCAGTGAAGGAAAACATCGTGAGGAAAACAGCATGCCTGCACGCGTATAGCATGACCGCTGTAGAAACGGACGATGTCGACGGAAGAATAGTCAAACTGACACATTGTCATTGTCTATCTGTCATTATGTCGACTCTTCCATAGACAAAACTCGTTTCTACAGTGGTCATGCTACGCGTGCTGAGAGATATTTCTCGGCGGCAAACTCTAACGCTAGGTTAGGAACTATAGACACACGATAAATAAAGAAAATTTAAGAAATTGTAGTTTAAATCGGGCAGGGCCGTACCATGCGGTAAGTGCGTATTTTGTGTTGCAAAAACCACCTGTCTCCTAAGTAATTATGGAACACTTGATGCTGCCTACTATAATTGCTTCACAAGATGTAAATGATGTTAAGTGCATCATCGTCTCTCTGTGAGCAGATGGGCTACATCACTCAGCAACACCTCGAGTACTGTCTACTAATCCCCAATGCCAGAGAAAGTGGGTCTTATTCTTATTTCGTAAGATCAAAGACTGTGTATGCAAACTTATACCATACATGTGTCATATATTTGTACACCATGTATTATATAAGTACATTCGAACAAACAGTTTGGTGTGCAGGTAAAAATATAAATTTTTACGCAAAAAGGAATTGATTGGCAGTTAGAACTTACGACTTTAATAAAATGATGAATCGGATAGGCCGGATACCGAAGACATCGGACAGGGTGTTGTGGCGCAGCTTAGGAAAAGCCTATGTCCAGCAGTGATCTGCGATAGCCTAAGTTGATAATAAAAGACTTGACTATCTGCTCAGTACCTACCATCAGTTTTTTTTTTTTACAAATTTGCGGCACGATTGGCGCAGTGGCTGAGCGATTGGTTGCTGTGCTGCATGTTGCGGGTTCGATCCCCGCACACAACAATTTTTCTATGGCCTACAGGTATTTTGGCTCTGGCTTTTTGTGTATGTGAGTTTAAACGTACCCACGGTACTGGAGAAATTCCTAGTTAAAAAAAAGAAACAAAGGAGTAGCTGCCTGTGTGCTTATTTAATTGTTGGACTGTACTTATTATTATATATACATCTGTAGATTCGCACCTGTGCGCATTGTTTTAGCCCTCATATAATTAATCTTGCTGATGCATTTCGTTGGCGAGACTGTTGAAAGCTATGAATCATAGTGAGTAGCTAATCTTATTAATTTATTATGTGTTTGCAACAGATTTAACACAAGTAGTAACCATTTTTTATGCTATAAAGATGATTTTTTAACACTGACTGATGATTTTTAAACAACCGCCAAAGTGCCGTCAAAACCACTCTCATCTTAGTTTAAAAAAAATCATATGCCTATTTATTAGTTCGTTCATAAATGTCAGCAATTAAACTTACTACAATTACGGGTAATAAAATCAAAAAGATACACGAACATATCGACAAATTGTTGACACCTCATCCGGTTGTAACCTAATTGGAATCATAAATAGAAGTATAATTAGAGTGCATTTAGCACGCTAATAATACTTCAAAATAACGTTATACGAAGTAACTACAAGACACTCTTGCTTTCGACTGTACAACTTTCGCCAATAATTTTTTTTTTCTGAACATAATTTATCGAGACAGTCCAAAACATATGCGTGATATTTTATAACATCTGTCTACGTAACATCAAAATAATTAACTACTTTAAAAGCGTCGCTTGAGGCGTTAATAAATAAAAAGACGAATAAATATTTGCATTGATAATTAAAATAAATAGCCTAGCCTATTTGCTTCAACAAATAAGCGATTGAAGATCTAGGCTACATTTTGAATACAAAATAAGCTCTGGCGAAGTCTCGACGATGCAGGTAAATGGTACCTGTCCGTTCCAAAACGTGGTTCCTATTACTATACGTGACTTCGAGTACAGCCAATTTATAGCACCAGTATAGAACAGGTTGAAAACCGTCGAGAGAATAAAAGCAAAAACCTGCGGGTAGGTAAACGAGTGGATTTTTCAAAAGTGCTTTTGTTTTGTCCATAATTTTGCGGCAATAAAGACTTTTATTACGCCTCAATTTATGACCCTGTCTTTACTCCTTTCGGTACAAATTTACTGATATCTCAAGCAAAAGTAAATAAAATTGCAACGCAGCAAGTTGGTAAGGAACGGTAAACAGTACCGTCTGTGCCTGTATATCAGTAGGCCATGCCAGGCTTATATACTCAATACAGTTATTATCCATTATCTTTTTAATTAATATCAATTTACGTTTCCACCCTATTTAACGTAAGAAACACCAGAAGGCCTGCTTACACCATTAAATAAAACGATCGTTAAATACGATCCCTAACGATGTCCAGTTACACTGAAGATCTCGTTCTCATTAAAACAGCCATAAAGATGAGAGCACACTAAACTTTATAAGTACCCCTGATCTTAATGTCATGTTGTCTCGTCTGAAGCAAATTGATTTATCTCCAGACGTGACGTTTTGTCTTGAACCGCAGAAACCTGCGTGTCGCCGGTCGGTTAACCGCAGTTTTACTTATTGTGCCACTAACCTAGTTGGTATGCGGCTTCCGTACTGCGCATGCGATTAGTTTCAATGATTTCGGTGGAACTTTGCCTCGAAATTTACAAGTTCAACGTTTCCATTAAGATTCCTGAATTAAAATTTTATTAGGTTTACTTGATTAGCAACCCAAGTTGGGTTTTCGAAAGCATGCAGCTATAAAAGCTTTGGATTTTTACGACACACATTCTCGTAAACTACTTGAATTACAATTATTGTCGGTAATCGCTGGAATATTTTAAAAGAAATATTTGTCATATACTCATGGGAAAGTGTGCAAAGCGTGAATATGTGATTACATTATGCTTCCAAAATTTCCTAAACGTTAACAGTAAAAATCTAAATCACTAGGTTATACTCGCGGCATTGGCAATAGTGTAGCTTTCCGTCAGTGAAATATTTATTGAAATTTATCTTACATCCAAACTTACAAGCGAACCACTATATATAATATTAGTATCATCATCATCATCCTAAAATGTCCCCATTGATGAGACACAAGCCTCCTCTTAATGAGAAAGAGTGGGTTTTCATCCACCACGCGGGCCTAGTGCGGGTTGGTAGATGTCACATGTCATCGAATTTTTAGTTCTAGGACATGCCATTAGATAATTAGTATTAGACTTCAGGTATCACTGAAACTAACACAGAAAGTTCTAATACAGTTTTACAGTACTTTAACGCGCTCTGATAAAGAGCGAGCGTTAATTAAAATAATTAAAACCAGACTACCTCATCATTTAGTATAAAAATGTGCTAAGTAACAGTTTCTAATGAGACCTCTTCAATTGTTTCAGGCAAACTGGTTCAAAGCGCAGCAGTACTGCAGGTTCCACGGCATGCACCTGGCTTCCATCTCCTCGCAGCAGGAGAACGACAAACTGGAGCAGTACGTTAAGGATTCAGGTAAATAAATTAACCCATTCATGTTTTTTTTTTAAATACTAAATAGTCTTGCGTGGTAAAGCACAACTGCCTAGACGTAAACGATTCACTCAGAAGAGATCCAGATTATAATGATCAGAGAACAGAGAAGCCAGTTAATTTCGTTGGTTGTTGTTATGTCAATATCAAACTTATCGCCTATGTCTTACAGCCTACAGTATTGACAGTGTTCGTTAGAAAGGTGGTCTTTCTGGCCAAGGTAACTTTCAGAGTTGCTGCAGTCTGAGAATGGCTTGGGGTAGCAAGCCACTTCCAGAATGCAGTATGATGACATCCGCACTTGGCCTGCGTGGTGGATCCAGGCCCACTCACTCCTATAGAGAGGAGGCCTTTACCCAGCAGTGGGAACATTGAAGGCTCATTGTGTCTTGCAGTAACCTGCTTAACTAAGTTAGTCTAACAGGTTTAACCAAGTGCAAAAAAGACGTTTGGGTTGACAAAAGGTTATGTTATACTTTCGCCGAAAATTATACATATTGTAGTACCCTCCATGATGAACGGATTTCCATGTAATAATTTCCAGTCAATGCATTACATAAAGGAAATAAGTACCAATTTGTAATCAAACTACATACAACCGGCTATAACAGATGTTTCTTTTATACATCCAAGGCAAAAGAATTTCCTTATTAATATGTTGCTTATACCTTTTCCAGGTTACGGCCGCGAACACTTCTGGACTTCTGGCACTGACTTGGCTGAAGAGGGCAGTTTCTTCTGGATGGCTAACGGCAGACCACTGACCTTCGTAAACTGGAACGCAGGCGAGCCCAACAACTTCCGCTACGAGAATGGAGAAGAAGAGAACTGCTTGGAACTCTGGAACAGAGATGACAAAGGTCTTAAGTGGAACGATTCTCCTTGTTCCTTCGAAACCTTCTTTATCTGCGAAGTGAGGTCCGATTGATGATCTCTGCCGCTAGATGTCGTTAGTTGTTGTGTGATTGTATAGTAGTGTGCTAGATGTCGCCATTTGTTACATTACTGCCCGCAGCTGCGTCTGCGCTGATTACTATTCGAAACTATTGTGATAGTTTCGCGAAAACTGGACCCTGACCAACTGTTTTTAATGTAGGATTATTTTTCCTTCAAATTGAGAATCTTCCGATCTTTATAATTTCTAACTTGCTTCTAATAAATAGTGCTGAAATAAGTAATGTTGTAACGAAAAACCAAATGAAGTAGCGATGCACGATGTATGTCTGTATGTTGAAACAACTTTTTGTTTGCTATTTTTTATTTTTTGTATAAAATCAAGACAATTGGTAACATTTTTATCAAAATTAATTCTAAATATCAAGAAAAACGTTCGGTCAGTATAGATAGGTAACGATAAGTTAATATTTGATTATTTATTGTTTTATTTACGACTTTGATTGGGTCGTATTCGGTAAGGGTTAAAACTAAAGGAATTGCAATAGATCTGGATACTGTAACTTCTCTTATTTTATGAAACGATCGCTGCCTAATGATCTTATAATGAACCTCCGAGCATTCGCTCAAAGGGACACGTGGTGTCCATAGTCAAACATAGTGGGTAAATAAACTATAGTTACCGTAGATATAAATGTATAAAATAGTCTTAAGTACAGACAATTAAAACTCTTTAAGTAATACTCAAGTTTTTCACTTCCCACAACCTTTTTTACAAGATGAAACGGACGCAGAATTCTGATGGCAATTTACTTATGTATTATGCAATCTTAAATAGGTATACTGTATACCTATTTAGGATTGCAAGTCCAAGAAAAGGTACTTTAAAAAAAAAAAAGATGTATGATACCTGCCGAACAAACCGTTTTGACACTCATTAGGTGGGTTGACGAAATTGTCAATCGACTAAAATTGCATGAAAATCTCGGTTTTTTATCTGAAAAAAAAAATGCAACGGTGATATCAGATAAACAAATAGCCAAAGACAGGATGTTTTGACGTCAACATCTTCAACGGCCGAAAGGCAATTAAAGCTGGCAACATTGCTTGATGATTTTATTAGAATGGCTAACACAAATGCACGAAAATAAACGAATTACTCCACACCACACATAAAGATGCTGCTGACACAGAAAACATCAGGATGGAAATGCTCTATTTTACTCAAACAACAACGAATTTCATTCATTCTTTCTTCAAAAACAGAACTCTAGTTCACAAACCCCATACAAACAGCACAAAAACAATATCAGCCAAGGTTTTTAAATTTTACATTCGACTGCAAACAGCGACAATCTAACATTCTACCTACCGGTTATTTCCTGAAAATTTCATGCGTCCGCCGCCTTGCGGGTGGCGTATATAAATGAAAGGCCGAGTCTGGGGGGTGTTGGAGGTGTCAGGGGGTGTTGGAGCTGCCAAGGGGTGTTGGGGGTGAGTGAAGCACGTGCTTCGGAACTTATTAATAACCAAGTCACGTGTCTTGCGAAGCCTTCGCGCCTCTAGTTCTCGACGCCGCGCTTCGGAAATCACAGATATTAGTATTTGTTGAAACAAGGGTAAATCATACAACAACAAGGGTGTAGTGAGTTTGTGATATTGTTTTGTAATTAAAGGGGTGTGTCTGTTATTGCTGTTTTACCCCAAAACGGGTATTTAGTCTGAACGGCCCAAAGCGAATGGACCGCATGCCATTTACGGTTATCAAAACTTTTCAAAACACACTTCTTGTTTTGTGAGGTAATCAATATTTTAATTTCATGGTTTACAATATGTAAGTAGGCGACCGAGCACTGCTGGCGTGAAAATCCAGAAAACGAATTTTCCCAAATACGAGACTTAGATAGAACGATTTTTCGCCCTCCTAAACCCCTACATTGCAACTTTCATGGAAATCTTTAAAGCCATTTTCGAGAGACCGTGATTACAAATATTGCTCATTTAATGGTATAGGATTGACATTGATATTTGATGTAACTTCTTTAAAACAATAAAAACGTATAAGGCACACAGATTGTCAATCATATACACAACATCACGCCTGTATTACCGTAAGGAGAAGGCAGAAGTGAATACCAAGTACAACCATCTTTTGCCAGTTTTGTTTTAACTGAAGTTTTCAAATCGACAATCTGCTATCAAAAATATAAATCAAAGCTCCATATCAATACAATATAATACCCACTCACATAGATAAATAAGTGTTTATACCACCGCTGGTCTGAACGGAAGAGCCCGCCCTGCCGCATCCGCCCGCCCCCGCCCTACACTTGCAGTTTCTAGCTAAACTAAATAACACACTGTTATGCAACCCGCCTTTTTATGTATTTATGAAGCCCTGTTTATTTATAAAGTTTTAGTTCATTTTGTAGATAGTTGAGAGGTTACAGTAACTTGCATTTTGTTGGTATACTTATGAGGGTGAATTGGTATTTTTTAAGATAAATTAAAAAATACCACTTCAACAATTAATTGTTGGAAAGAATCAAAGACTAGTCCAAAAAGGGCGAAAATTTTATTTGGATTTTGTTTTATTTTGCAAAAGTTTCGTCTGCCCATAGCCACGAATATACGATACGTTACAAGGAACACTAAGAGTCGTCACTCAATTTAAATACCTCGGTCATGTGGTCACGGACGGATCAGGAAATAGATAGGGAGCGCAGGGCGTTGGCAGTCCGATGCAAAATGCTTTCCCGCACGTTTGCGCGGTGCACTGACGAGGTAACACTGACGCTCTTCAGAGCCTACTGCCAGTTGATTGACTCTTGCAGCTTGTGCCAGTCGTTTTACTCGTGCAGCTTGTGGGATAGGTATAAGCAGAAGGCTTGTAACTGTTATAACGCTCTGCGCGTGCTGTATAATAATGCGCCGAGGATATTGTTTAGGCTGCCTCGGTTTTGCAGTGCATCGGGCATGTTCGCAGAAGCGCGAATGTTGATGACTTTCATGCCATCATACGCAAACGGTGTGCATCGATGTTGCGGCGATTCAGGGGTACACTGGCGGACAAGGTTGACGGACCTTTTATTAAACTCTGGGCAGGCAGACACTTGCGTGCACATGTTCATGTAGCCAATTAGTATATTTAAAAGTTATTGTGATTTATTATTTACTAACATAGAATAAGTTCATACTAACACTATATAGATCCATTGATCTGAAATAAAAAGTTTGAATTTGAATAGCTCATAAAAGAAAGTCCTTGATAATTTAAAAATCCGTATCCATAGTTTTTAATTTCCTGTTTTTATTTATTAAAGCAGGAAGCACCTACGTTTTCTTCAGTCACGAAATTTTGTTCAATGAAAAGCGATCTTATTCTTAGGTAAAAGCAGATAGCTCATTTCAACAACAGAACCTTTCCTCCCTATATCCCTACACAATAAAGACATTTACACTTTACTACAACCCCATCATCCAAAGAGCATCTAATCCTCTAAATTTTCGGTACCTTCCCTGGACTATCATTGCAGCCCATCGAGGTTCCTACTCATTTCCGCAGCCGGCGGCAATCAGCCCCATAATACCCTAGCTCCGCACCATTCCAACTTAAACCCTTACACTTTGAAATAAGGTTAAGATTGTGTTGTGTTTATAGGCCCTGAAGTTGTAGTTGGATCAACACATGATGTTTTCATCTTCACGCGAATTTAAACCTCAACTCAAACGTGGAAGGTGGCTTTTGCCTCGTGGCTAGAGACCATGAAGTTCCTTTTTCTACAGGCACGGGAATGAAAACCTTGCTGCATTGTAATAAAGTTGTGTTTTTGAGGTGTGTGAAGGGAAGTTTATTGCAGTGTAAGGCTGGATACCTCGGGGCATATAGTAAGATTGAAGATATTAGTGAGGATATTTGTGTGTTTAGCCGTTTGTTATCATTCAAATGTCTGTTTGTTTGTTTTTCGGTTTATCTTTTAGAGGGTTCTTCGACTCGCTATTCATAAATATGCCTGAAGGCAATTTTTCTGAAGAAACACTTGACTTTCTCATATATTAGCTGTGGGGTAGAATTCCCTTCTGAACAAATAACAATCAGCCAGATTTCGGGTTTCTGCATTCGGAAATCTCTAATTTTACAATATTTATGTACAACCAATAGCTGTTCTATGTTTAGTACCAAACATAGAGCTTGTTACAGGTTCTTACTGGAAATAACAGAAAAAATATTGGAACACGTCGAATCAAGCATCGAATAAACGTTTGAGGTTGTTTGTATGTGTGATAGCGCGGTTATAAGGCGAAGATCAGACGTGTCGTGTTTAAAACAAAGGTGATTCACACTTACCGACTTCCGAAAATCAGACAAAAAACAATTACCTACCCAGTTTATTATTGATTCGGGTCGAATCAATAATAAAATTAATACCTCCTTGAATTTGACGAGGATGCAAAACAACACCTTGTTTCGCCCATAATACCTTCCCTTTTAATCCCATGGTACTTGAGCTCCCCCAATTTACTGACCAGGAACCCATAACTTAAAAGGACAGGTATACTCAAGTCCACCTTGCCCGATATACTTTATTGTTCACGAGGGAAATTAGAAAATACACGGCGTGATTGGCATCTTTATGTTACCTCTAATAAATATAACATGTGCATTTTGACCTTATAAAGAATACAGGATAAGGTACGCACAAGAAACTTATATGAACAATAGGAATAGGTGTCGCCTAATAGAAGTGAATAACCAAATATGGAAAAGACGGAACTTGATTTTTATAAATTTTAAGAAGAAAACAGAAGGATTTAATTTCCACGGTCCCGAATATACATTTTGCCGTCAACGGGGCACAAACACAGACTCCGCGGCTACTACTGAGATATTGGTTATGGAAAAACCCCATAAGGTTTTTTCCTGCCGGGAATTGAACCAAGGATCTCAAGCTCAGCAGCCGCGTTTGCAACCACTAGACCAACGAGGCAGTCCATATAGGGTGACTGGTAATTAGTGACCGATACTTGAACACGTGATTATACTTATGATAACACATAACTCCCAAAGAAACATTTATTTTTTACTCATTCACTTTTATCACAATAATACAACAATCGTATGGAATTCGAGCGCGAGCGCCTGTGGCCTATCAGCTGGTGATAAATTTGAATGAGTATAAAAAATCTGTTTCTTTGGGAAAGTTGTTTGTTATCATGAGTATAATTACGTGTTTAATAAGTATCGGTCACTAATTATCAGTCACCCTATATACCCTAGTCATATTATACACGGTGTAAATCGCCTCATCACGAAGCCGTCAACCAAGCATTCTGTACATGAAACTAAGTAACTTTACGCAAAAATTATTGCTGGGAAACGACTTTTTATTGGAGGGTGTAAAATCATGTTTTGTGGTAGAACCCAATGTAACGCACTCAAAACATTGTGCTGATGGACGGATTGAATAGTACGGGGGTCGTGGAGGTGTTTAAAGTAACAATCTTACATTAAAAACTTGTATTAAAAAAAAAAACTTGTCAAAAAGTTGGAACTTTGACCCCTAATAGCTCCGTAACTAGAAGGTTCCCAGGTATGGTGTAGAACAAAAAAATGATCGCAATGACAGGGAGAACCAGTGCCTTTCGGCTTCGTTAAGAGGTGTTTTACACCCTTTATTTCTAGCCATATCATGAAATGATATTGAATGATGAAAAAAGTCATCCACATTCATATTCCAAATTTTCTTCACGACGTTTTTCGTATTTCTCCTTAATAATATCATAGCACACAAATTATTGTTGATGGAAAACCCGAATATCACTTTGCCCCACCTGTGAAGCGAACCCAGGACATGCTCAGCAGTCACCACAACAAAACTCACAACTTTTCAGCCACAGGTCCCATTTTCAGACTGTATTTAGGTGACGCTAAGTATTTGTGTAAATGGACATTGGTTGACGTAGTAATCTCCTTTTTCTTAACGTAATCCTTGCCAAGACGAGCGGACATGTTGATTGGTCACCCCTATTTGTATGCGTAAGGGGTACCTACCCTAACCAAATAATGAAGACGCCGTAACACCGAATTCCGAATTTCCACTACAGACATAAAAAACTTTTTTTACGGAATGTAATGGCACGATTAAGGAATTATTTATCTTGCGCCTATACCAAGTTGTAGTTACAAGTGCAATCAAATAAAGCACAGCATCACGCCTTTCATGTGGTGATGCACTTCAATTAAGTTCCATAAAATTGATATATATTTTTGATCTAAATAATTCAATTCAGTTCAATATAATTCAATTCAAAATAATGTAATTAAAAATAATTATTAATAAAATTTTACCTTCTTTTTACAGCTTTTTTTTTTAAACATCTGGTTGGATAGAGTAAATAATAAGAGTAAGTAATCTTGTTTTGATAATGTGATTATTTGCGATTATGGTGTTTAGAATATGAATGATTTTCAAACACGGAGCGTTTTCTTTTTTTTTTGAAATCGGTTATTTTTTTGTGAACAAGTTTCTATTTTACCCTTTTTAGTTGTGGTATCTCACATAAATCCTAGTCAAGTATCAATTTTACATTGTAACTAGACACCAGCACATCGTCCATACATACGAAAAAGATAAAATGCATTAATGAGGATAACTCAAAAATTACCAAATCAAAGATAATAAAATTCATATGAAACCACCGCGCAAGTTTTCTCTACCAAATGAAAAAAGAATCATCTAAATCGGACCAGTAATCACTGAGAAAAAGGTGTATATACATGAAAAAATAAAAAAAAATATGTTGTTCGAATACATAACCACCTCCTTTTTAAGAAGTCGGTTAATACCCAGTAAAAAGTATTCTAGGTCAGTACGTCTGTCGCACCCTGGGCGGTGGGCTGTCAACCCTGGTTTTTAAGCCACTCAACTCAACTATCATTCTGTTTCTAGTAGTAAGTAGTAATTAAAATTGATGGTTATTACTTTGCTACTGCCTTGAAAATAGGGTCTTATTTTGGTTACACCATGACTATTCTCAATTATTTTCTGACACATAATAATAGAAGTAGCTGTCATGACCTTTTTATTCCACCTGACAAGAATTGATGCAATATTTTTTTCTATTTTGTCTTCCTTAAATGACCATGCCCACAGCCCATAGGTTCACAAGTTCATCAATATAAATTAAGTGTAAAGAAACACGCGAAAGAATCGTTAAGAAATTGGGTTATTAACTTCATATGGTAATAATAGGAGTTAAGTGTATATTGTAATATAATAGGTCACTGGATGATTGACAGGCACTTGTAATCAATCTGTCATCAATCGTACATAATTGATGATAGGGATTTGGAATTGTGTATCATTATAGTGTGGGTCAATGTGTTGTATCGCGTAATATTGTGGTAAACTTAAAATGTTATTTCATTACGATATTTGAAGATCTTTGTGGTATTGCATGTTTTTTAAAGGTCGGGCATAGCCAAACAGGCAAAATTGTGTCAGTTCCAAAGCCGCAGACGATGTGGATCGATCGCTCATGCACCGACTATCGTAACCCATTTAGTATCTACTACTGTCGCACAATGACAACAATGACGCGGCCTTTCAGTCCGGCCAAACTAATTCTTCAATGGATTTTGAAATGTGAATAAAGTTCGCCTTTGTGTGGTAAAGGCGTTGCAGTGTTGTAACTTGTAGGAGATTGGTAAAGCAAAGTATTAAATAATTTTCTTTTACTCTTTTGTGGGTTTACTGCAAAAAATACTCTATGTGCTTGCATAACGATACAGCTTGCATAAAGTACGGACAAATCGGCATCGAAAATCTGCCTCTTCATGACGTGATTGGGTGTGGTTTCTACTCACTTAGTCATTATTCCTTTAGTCTTACTGATAAGGTTAAGTATTTTTCAGTTTTTGCACGAAGCTCCATGAGAGCATTAATAATGTAGAAGCGACTTATGTCTAACGGCGTACCTGCCAGACTTTTTCTGACACTTTACTATCCAAAACAGAAGTTCTGTCCGCTGGTGTTTTGCCTGCCATATAAGATCCCACTAAATCCCCACGAAACACATTTACTAAACTCACCTTAGTACCTAGACCCAGACCCATCTACTCGTAGATATAAAACATAGATACATCAAACATTCAAACACATTAACAGCAAGAGGAAACAGAAAATAAAATTGGCAATATAAATAGATGTTACAAATTAATTGGATGTTTTCCGCCATGCACGGTGTGGACATTCCGCGCTCGTTAAAAATCTCATCAGCCGCGAGACGAGCCATTTCACTCTGACACCAACGGTCCCGCCCCTCCATTCCGACCATAAACACTTGTTTAACGAAATAACGTTTGTTTTTAGCGTAAACGTCATGTTTGGGAAAGGAAGACTTTTTTTTGTCAATTTCTTGCAGAAAAATGATTTTCGGGACCAATTAGAAATAAAATAGAATGGGCAAACTTTGTGAGGTGAATTCGGAACGAATGTTAAGAAATGATTTCGCTGTAAAACAACTTTCAACTGTTTATAAGAATCCTCTGAAGCAACGCCAATAACAAAAAAAAAATCCTGTAGAAATTATAGCAAACGTGTTCTATATAAATAATGTTCTTCGTTAGCAGTTAGAATGAGTGGAATAATAACGTTCTCCATTTACCGCTCCCAGTCTTCGCGCTCATGCGTTCCACGTATGAAATCATTTATAATCTATGCTTTCACAAAAGAGCCACTGTCAAGTACAAAAGTGGCTAATGACAGAGTAATGAGCCAGTGAGCCTGCTCTATGAAAGGCTATAATTAGGAGCCCCGCATTCACCGGCTTTTTTTAGTTTTCCTTCATTTATATCTGGATCTAACAATGTCTGTTAGGTGCAATTTGCTAGAGCTGCCAACGTCAAAAGGAACAGCGTTACTTTGACATTTTACAGTCTATTATAAAACCGTAGCCACGGTTCAGCAAGGATTTATTAAATCTCCTCGACTGAAAACCGACCTAGGTCTTAAGAACCGCTGTAACTTTGACTAGGGGCTTTAAACTCTTCGTGAATTATACCTAGCTATGCAATTTACTTCAGAGCAAAGGCGTCCATTTTTTCTTTGAAGACTGCCGTTTTGGAACAGGACTGTCCATTTTGTTCAAAAGAATATTTTTATTTCACAAAAATGTTGTGGCAAACTTAATTTCCTTTGATTTATTGACCACCTGAATATGTTTCTAACAAGCCAATATTTGTCATCGCCGCAGGATACACATAAATAAAACTGAGTAAAATAATGCAAACAAAAAAAAAAAAAAACCGACTTCAGAGATTCCTCTCTCAATCTACTTCCGTAGATTGATTTATATTGATTCACTAATGAATAAAGCCTACTTTACAATAAAATACCGAGAAATGAAGAACCTTTTTGAGTAAGTAAGTACCTACCAAAATTCAGATCAAAATATGAAAACATATAAATATAAAGTTCTAGACACAAACTCGTTATCCAACCACAGAAAATATCATTTATTGTGATTTGATTAATATACATAATTAACAAAATCATATTTCCAGAGGTTACGAGAGATATTAATTAAACAGCATTAAGTAATTGCTATTCCACTCTGTCCTGAAAAAAAGAAATCAGTGTTAGCCTAGTTTCCAAGGCAACAAAGGCTTTTAAAGGAAAATTGCATGGCAGTAAGGTAAATACTTATTCCTTTCTGTTGCCTTTGCCACAGTGAGCCAAAGGGAGTGGTTGCTAGGTGTCGTTCGTGCAATACAAAACGATACCTGCGGCCCTATTCTGGTATATTTCAATCGGTTTATTGTATTAAAGTTGTAATTATTTTGAAAGGGTGTTTCTTAGAAATGTTGACATTTACATTTTTTTGTTTTTTTTTTTTTTTTTAAGTTGCTGTGTACTCTGACAGATTTTCCTTAAAATGATCTGTTGAAATTGATACTAAAACCTTCAAACGAAATGTATCTTGCACAAAAAATTAGCAATAAAAAACATAGTTAAAAACATCCTCATCACTCATCTCTTTTAATACTTGAATGCAAATTCGAGCTTCTTAGTTGTCAGTAGGTAATCTGGGCACTTGGTAGTAAAGGAATACGGCTGTCATTGCTCCCGTTCCATTGTGTGCTACATTTGGCACTCGCATGCTTTCTGCTCCTCCAGCGCGGTGGAAGCCGAAAGCCGAGGCCGACTGCCGATGGACGAGTGCCGAGAGCCGATGTAATAAGTGATGTGAAACGTACAGCTGTAAAGCGAGGCAGGAAGCGCAGTGTAAAGACCTACTTATACTAGTATATTGGTGAATATCGAAATTGTCGTGCTTATTGGGGTTATTCTGTTGTTGCTTTTCGATGTGTGATTAAAGAGTAATATACACACATCAAAAGTGTCTAGGGATCAACATATATTTTTGCAATAACTTTTCTCCTGATTGATATTAATTAAAATTTTCTTTAAGGATTCATCAAATAAAGTGTTTTCGTTTGTCACAGTAACGATAAACCAAGTCACCTTTGCATTAATAAAGAAATTTGCCATTTTCTAATAAAGGGATTTTTGACATTTGAACCACTAACATTAAAGTTCGAAAAAAAGACTGAAATAACAGTTTTCTTTAAAATTTTATTGGGTAACTTAAACAATTAATAATCCGTGTTTCTACCGCGAACACTAACAACACAAGAACATCGGTTTGGCATACTCAAAATGAGTTCATCCAAATCACGCTGTGGAATGGCCGCCCATGTTCGTTGCAACAACAAAAAAAGGTCTTCTTGCGACTGGATACCCTCCATATTCAGCAGAGCTCTTCTCTGTAGCATATCCCATGCATGCTCAATCGGGTTCAAGTCTGGCGACTGAGCAGGCCAGGGCAGGACATTGATGTTAGCTGCGGCGAGAGTCTGTCTTACAACTCTTGCGGTGTGCGGTCGTGCATTATCATGCATTAACTGAAATAAGGGACCGATCTGCACTTGTAGAGGAACGATGACGTCTGATACAATCGTCTCAGCATAAATTTGAGCGTTGAGGTTGCCTCTGATCCAAATCAACTCAGTTCTTCCGCCGATCCAAATACCCGCCCATACCATGATGGTTCCACCACTATAAGGATGGACTTCCTGGCAGGATTTTAATCGCTGTTGGCGTCCAGGGGTTCTCCAGTGTCGTATACGTCTTGTATCCGGTCTCATACCAAAACGAGACTCATCAGAAAAGCACACGAAACGCCATTGTTCTTCTGCCCAATTTCTGTGTTCAAGAGCCCATTGATATCGAATCCTACGATTGTGCATTGCTATAGGTGGTACCCGTAGCGGTCTTCGGGAATGAAGGTTCACTTCATGCAAGCGGTTTCTGACTGTTTGGTCGCTAATTAAGTTCCCTGAAGAGTGATGAAGCCTCACGGCTAACATCATGGCGGTTATTGTTGGAGCTCTTCGAGTTAAGATTTGAATGTATCGGTCTTGTCTCCGTGTGGTGCAGCGATACCGTCCTCCATGGCGCTCAGCCACGGTACCAGTGCTTCGGTAACGTGTCCAAAGTCGACTGATAACACTGACTTGTATTCAGAGCTAAAGCCACAGTACGTTGCCGGGAACCAGCTTCTATCATTCCCACGGCTCTGAGCATTTCTTCCCTGCTTAAATGACGTCGCCGCTCCATAATAACGTTGGTTTTAATCAGTAGTAGGGAAACAGTAGCACTAATAATGTCTTCAATGCGTTGTATGTTTTTATAGGGAAAATATTGACAGCTGATTTTCATCTTTTACTCGAATTTGATTCACAGTTCCTGATTCAAATTATGAAATGCACCAAAAAGGATCCATATAAATTTATAAAATCATAAATTTATTACAAAGCCACATCTCAATCTCAAGAAATCCGCATAAAAATGCTTGATCCCTAGACACTTTTGATGTGTGTAGTTAAATTAAGCTAAGTAGTATGACAAATTTGTGGAAGCTTCTATTGTTTATTTTTTCTTTGTCTTCTTTATCACTTGTCTTCAACACTTCTTTTAGCCTTTATTTAAAACGTAAACAAAGGGGTGGGATTACATGTTTGTTATTCATACTCTGAATTTTGTGGCATGTAATTGTTTTTTGTCCCCAATAAATTAATAAATAGATGTGGATTAAAGGGAGTCACTTATTATTTGCATACATGTTTAATATTATGATTTTCTGCAGCTAAATGTTCTCGTGTAATAGAAAATTGTAGGGACGGTAATAGAAAATCAAGACGGAAAAGTTGACCGTGAGTTAACTGGTTTTATATTTATTTAAAAGCTGTCCATTCGTTTAATTCGGTAATCTGAAACTTACTTACATAGGTTAGCTTCTATAAATGTATGTTTGTCTCTATTTTAAAAGAGGTAGCGGAGAAATGAATACTCGCAATCAACTCGCGTGTATACACCGTGCAAATCACCTCATCACGAAGCCGTCAACCAAGCATTTTCTGTACATGAAACTAAGTAACTTTACGCAAAAATTATTGCTGGGAAATGACTTTTTTTTGGGGGGTGTAAGTTCATGTTTTGTGGTAGAACTCAATGTAACGCACTCAAAACATTGTGCTGATGGACGGATTGAATAGTACGTGGGTCGTAGAGGTGTTTAAAGTAAAAATCTTACATTAAAAACTTGTTTAAAAAAAAAATACTTGTCAAAAAGTTGGAACTTTGACCCCTAATATCTCCGTAACTAGAAGGTTCCCAGGTATGGTGTCGAACAATAAAATGATCGCAATGACAAGGAGAACCAGTGCCTTTCGCCTTCGTTAAGAGGTGCTTTACACCTTTTATAGGATGATTTACTATGTGTAGGTATATGAAAAGTTATAAGAACGTGGAAGAGGCGAAAATGTTGAAAGTGGCGTTGCATGAAACTGCCGAAGCGGTCTATTGTTTAGGAGATGCAGTCGGAAAACAGTTCTTGAAACACGTTTTATTTTCAATTCCCATAAAGTAAAACAACATCCCTAATGCACTTTTAAACACCGGAAAAGGAAACAAAAAATCTCCGATAACAACATTTATCTTGCAATTCATTTCTTTCCTTCACACATTTTTGATTTATTCCCATCCAGCAAAGTGGTAGGGAAACTTGTCACGCCCATTCCTCGGGCAAGTCCATTGGGCCCTAGAGGCTTGGAAATAAATGTTGTTTTTTCGCAAACACAAGTATCTCTCTAATATTTAAGTATTCCCGTATGTGGGCTTATATTTCATGTGTAGTAAGTACTCTTATGGCCCGCGTCTGTAATGTATTTGGCTTGCTGCATAGTACTGGTACCTTCGTAAGTAGTACTCTTTCGGATTGGCCGTGGTGCTGGAGGTGAATTCTAACGAGTATCAGAGCATATCGTGAGGTCTCGGTAACCGGTTGTCTCAGCCGCATCAAGATCGTGTGGGAAGGCCTTGTTGTAAGGAATTTTTCATTACTCATACTCTGAAAGTAGATCTGAAGTTGCCTGTGGAGCGGGCTGAAAGTAATACTTTTCACCCCTAGGGAGAATCGCTTTCAACTGACAGATGCCAAATTATAAAAAAAAAACTAGTTCTATTTTCACATTTTTATTGAACCATGTTCCAACTTTCTATGCAGCCACGATGTAAAATGGAAATAACTTAAAGTTAAGTATTGATTAAAGAATCTTTATTTTTTTAATAACTGTATTATAATTGAGTTTAAACAATTTCTTTAAAATAACATAGATTTGGGCAAAATATTTACCATTTTTTCAATGATGAAAATGGAAAATAATGGCTGAATAGCTGGCTGGCCACAGAAAAAAAAACAAAATAGGCAGAAAAAGTTGTTGATTAATGTAAAATAAAATTTACTAATTTTTGTTGTAGCTAATTGATGTTTTTTTTTTTGCTTTCCTTGTATTCGTAATGAAAAGCACAGTGTTGACGTCGGGTTAAAGACTTATTTAGTCCCTCGAACTATTGGCGCCAAACCCCTTCTCGGGACTAAATAAGTTGCTTTCACCCCTAGGGTAACAATGTAAGCTATTACACGCATTTATGGTACAGCTTAGTTCTCTTATCTGGGTTTGCTAATATTATTAGTAAAGGAGCTCAGGAAGACCATAACATTTTGGAAAAGTTTTGCAATCGCTTTCATTCAGGCCCCTTACGATGACATGAAAATCAACGTTGCTGTACAGCCCGTGGTACAAAACTGAAAGTAGTGCCCCTGTCCGAAGGACTCCTGTCCTGAAGGCTCTTGTCTGAAAATTTTTGTGTATAATTTTAGCGTTCTCTCATCACGCCCTACCTACTCAACTATCCAGTTTGCTGAGAATATGCTTGCTGGAAAACCTTCAGGAACTACCATATGGCACTAATGGGGTATGATTTTTTTCTGATGGCGAAAACAGTGAGAACAGATTGATTGGAGTTTTCAACTCAAAGAATCTAGAGTTTCATGCTGTATGCGGGGTAAGTGGGTACCCACTCATTCATTTATTCACTACTACGTAAAATATTTTGTATTCTTTCATTTGCCATTTTGTATTGACGTAACAGAAAATGTCAACCGGATCCTCTGGATTAGCAAAATACAATTACAAAGGATTTCATCAACGGGTATCGTATTACAGTAAGAGCCAGGTAAATCCGTATCTCAGATACCCGAGTAGGTAGGTACCTCTCGCAACGCTTCCAAAACCAGAGACAAGAGATTACTTTCTAAAGAGGTTTGGGTAACTTTTTATGAACCAGTGGCATGATTATTTTTTTCACAACGGCCACATAGATGATTGTTGTTAACCTATGTTGAAATATATTAATAATAATGACTCCTAAAAGAATTTTGCCGAAAATTATATGGGAGCTCAAATATCTGATGTCAAAGTTGATGTAGGTAACTGTTTACATACTGTTACGTGTTTTATCAAAAATGAACCCTTTCCTATTGTTGCTGTATGTTCTAAAAATTTGATCCTTATTAGCGACATTAGCGAATGGTGTAATGATACAGGGTGTGTTTAATACATGGTGTGTTTTTTTCAATATCAACTGGTTCGATTCCTAGCTAGGTATATTGATTTTTCGGAAAACCAATGATGCAGTTTTTAGTTTTCATCTAAATCGGGTTCGAGACTCCTTTTCCGCTATAATTTCAGATTTCGCCTTCCAGTGGGCGTGCCCACTAGAAAAACAACCCTGTACATCTAGGCTCCGATGCTGTTTGGAAATAATTGATCATAGTAGAAAATGGATGTCTTATTGTGTTCTTACTAATGAAATATATTACATTAGTAGCCGCAGACTTAAAACATCATGCCGGTTTCACCCAAACCTCTTTCGTCAATTCTCTTAAGTTTGACCTCCTCCATGAGTGGGAAGGGAAGTCCATTTTACGCACACAACAAATGTGCACAGTAAACTAAGAACAAAAAGTATTCCACATTGCACTCAAAGTATTTCGTAGTCTGAGTGACTACGAAATATTTAGTTTTTACTATCGTAAAATTATCGTTTTGTATGTGTCGGGATGTTTTAACGTTTTCTTGGTTAATATCCAACAAAAAGTACTAAGTTTGCATAAAGTCAAGGTGGTATTTATTCTAACAGTTCTGTCATGAGAGCGGTTACGTCTTACGGCATTTCATAAAAATTTTCAAGTCCTTATTTTCCGAAATGACTGAACTGATTTTTATGAAAGTTCATACGCATAAGCTGGATACATAGGTCTAAAAAGTTACTAACTATATACTAAAATAAATGTGTGTTGAGATTAAGAGTGTTTACATTACACGCTCTGAATCTTAACACACATTTTCGGGAAATCTGTTTTATTTTATATTTTCCCTGATTATTAGCTTTTGTTCGTAAGATTGTTGCTGCTTTTATTGTTTACTTATTTTGTATTGTTTAAAATTATTTTTGTTTATAGTTTTATTTTATTAAAGATTTAATATTTGGTAATTAGCTGCAATAACAAAAAAAACAACTTCCAAAAATCTACTTCTCCAAATTCCTTCTCACCGCACTGGTTTTTTATCTAATTCTTATGCTATTAGCATTAAAAAAGCAGAAAGTAAATTCACTTTTAAAAAGAAAGTTCGCACTCACTATTTAAGTCAGACTAAATAGCTCTTCATTTAAAGTCTAGTCATAGTAATTATTATTAGGTTTCTCGTTTTTATTTTGGTATTTGTTATAATATATATTAGTATATTTATTTGTATAATGTGTATTAGTGTCTATGTATTTGTAGGTATGTATTTTCGTAAACTAGTAGTTGATTTTTTTTATATATTTTGTTTTGTACCCTATCACAAAGTTTTCGTATTTTACCCAAAGGTTGACTGGTAGAGAATGCCTTGTGGCATTAAGTCCGCCTATGTACCACTATTGTACATGAAGTTTAAATAAATAAATAAATAACAGTAGTTTTTATAGTCAAAAAACTACAACCTGCATTACTTAATGTGTAAACATTATATGTAACTTTGTACGCCTTGCACGGCAGCACATAGTGAGACATAACCTTAGTAATAACACCATGTACTTACTTTAACCTATATGTCACAAATTTGACATTTGAAAAGACTTACTGATACTGCTAGCCTGCGTCATCCCACTGCTGGGCAAAGCTTACATGATTCCAAAGACATGCCTCGGATATCCTCCGTGAAAAGTCCAAAGGTTAAGGCGGCCTACAAATGTATATT
This sequence comes from Cerastis leucographa, assembly GCA_963082945.1. Taxonomy (NCBI): domain Eukaryota; kingdom Metazoa; phylum Arthropoda; class Insecta; order Lepidoptera; family Noctuidae; genus Cerastis; species Cerastis leucographa. Next base: position 6,589,261 of record OY720359.1, read on the forward strand.
CATAAAGAATAAGGTGCCTAAACTTTCGGCCTTTAGAAATTGTTGGGTGGGACGCCTAAAATATTAAGTACTACTTTTGGTTACCGTTTTGACGTCAGCGGCGGTGTAATCTACTTTGTAGGTGTCAATCATTCTTATCAATAGCCTTCATCGACTATTGTTTGTCACACGGGGAAGTGTGGAAGATATTATAGTATGACGACACGATTGGCGCAGTGGTTGAGCGATCGACTGCAGCGCCGCGTGTCGCGGGTTCGATCCCCGCACGGAACAAATATTTGTATGGCCTACAGATAGTTGTTCCGGGTCTGGCTGTTTGTGTATGTGAGTTTAAAGTGTTGTAAACGCACCCACGATACAAGAGAAATTCCTAGTGTGGGGCAACGTTTAAAAAAAAAAAAAAAAAAATATTATTCGAGAAAAGTACACTTCAACTAATAATTGTTTATTTAGGTAGTCATGTTGAGACGTAATTTATTAACGAGATTTGAGGGCCTGGGCCGTTTGTAGGCGCAATAAACAAGGGTCTGCGTAATATTATCTGAAACATAAAAGTGTATAAGAGTAAGAGTAAGTTTGACGTGTGTATCTGTTTATCTGTCGCATCGTAGCTCCTGAACGGATGAACCGATTTCGATAAAGTTGGTTCTTAGCTATGTTTCAGGAAAATCTGCTCAGCCGTTTGAAGATCATCACCTCTTTTCTAATTGTTGAAGGGATATAAACAACTTCCACAGGTCTGGTCGATTACAAATTTTAAATCTTGTCACATGTCACCACGGGCATCGGCACGATGAAGTGGGGGGGAGGGGCTGGCCCCCGTGCCTACCCACTCCCATAAAAGATCAGGATTTTTTGATCGAGATAAGTGTAAGGTTAAGGACTGGGGGAAGGCCTTTGCCAGGAGTGGGACAGTCTAGACTTAGAAAAAAAACAACTCTAAAAAAAAAACAAATTTAACCAAGCATCGTGGCGTCGGGGGGGTCGCTAAGTAGACCGCTTAAGGAAAAGCACAAAACAAAGCGGACCAATATTTTTTTTTTCATTTTTTTTTGTGCCGCCTGTTAAACACTTCAATCAATAAGCCTATTACAAAACTTACATACTTAGTATGGGAACCTTAGTACTTCAAACAATTTTTACAAAAAACATTGAGCACTTACTGAAACAAAAACTTTTGAACAAAGATACCGCGAATCCTCACCTTCCTCGTATCGCACATAAATAAATAACTAAGGGCTCGAAATTAGAGCATCCTCTTTCCGTCGGTTGCAGCTGAAATGTGGGGATAGTAAGAAAACCCGTAAGACCCATAAAATGTTACGTTAAGTTCGCTGATAGGTACGAGTATATGGCGCACGTGATTTGCATTTAGATTGCACGTTTTGGAAATAGTGTGTGATGCCGTATGCAGTAATAAATTGTAGGGGTTCAGTTCTGAATCGTATTAAGATAGAGTTCTGTGATATCGTAAGTTCTGCAGGTATGCATTTTAAAGTCTTTAGACGTTAATAAGTAAACTTTATAAAAACAAAATGGTGTATTTATCAACATTGAACGAGTGTTCAAAGTTGCCTCTTGCCTGTGCCATTACAGCGTGCTGTTCTCTCGCGAGGAAACGATCCCAGCTACAGGATCAAGTAATGCCTGTTATAAAAACCGGCCAAGTGCGAGTCGGACTCGCGCACTGGGTTCCGTACCATTATTTATAAAAATGAGCCCCCTTAAATATTTATTATATTCTGTTTTTAGTATTTTTTGTTATAGCATCAACAGAAATACATAATCTGTAGAAATTTCAACCGGCTACTTAACACGGATAATGAGATACAGCCTGGTGAAAGACGGATGGACAGACGGACGGACGGACGGATAGCGAAGTCTCAGTAATAGGATCCCGTTTAACTCTTTGGGAACGGAACCCTAAAAATGTATTGTCTCCAAAACCAAACAAAATAGTTCAAAAGTGTTCAAAATTTCAGCTTAATTGGATACCAACAAGTGATCGAAAAGCGGAGAACTTACATGCGAACAGTGCAAATTAATAAAAGGCTTGTAAAAAGCTTATAATAAAGCTGTTCTACGCTACAACGTTCCTACTGCTGAGACTCAGATCTCCTGCTTTTGAGAGAGAGTTTGCCATAATCCACCAAGCGAACCTAGTGCGTGTTGGTGGACGACACACGTGTCAACTGTATTAAAAAATTTAGTTCTAGGAGAAATATACAAGGGGACTTAATTGTAGTTATTTCAATTTTGAAATAACGACGTCCAGTGGGCTAGGCCTAAGGCCTATCAGTATTCTTTTTCAAAGTTTGGATGGATTCCATTCCAGGCATTCATCAGTAATTTAGATAATAAGATTGCCCTGCGAGCTCCTAGCTGTAAGATGACATTGGTTTTGGTATTGGTTCTTACCTATGATCTACTGAATTTAATACCAGTTCATCTTCATCGTATAGAAGGTCATGAAACTCTCGATTGACAAACGACAGTCATCCATTCAAGACAAGACCTCAGTCTGCGACAATCGACCGCCAACGTAGCCATTCAGCTAAATAGCTAAGCTATTGATCCACCACCAACTAGTCTTGATACAAACATAAATATTCATAGTAGAAGAATAGAGGGACTTGAAAGGGGGAAAAAGTCTGACAACCAGTCTATTCCTAGGTAGTATTACCTAGTACTAACTGGGTTATGGTCAGATAGGTGGTCGCTCTATCCTGTGACATACATCGTGTATTCAGCTGCCGTTAGAATAGAAGCCGTCTGTTTTTTTTTGTTTCGGGGATAAACGTAATCATCACGGATGGCCACCACCCTGGGGCGAGCGGAGGGGTCTGTATGAAGTCTTCCGAGGCACGGAGAAAACTCGATATATACTTAAACCGTTGACCCCCATCCAGTGATCGACCTTGGAAAAGGCTGTTTAACCTTGACAACTCGACTCATAAGGCTATTATTTATCCACGGACTTCTTTAGAAGCCGACCCCAATATGTGTAGTTGGGGAAAGGCTAGGCAATGAGAAAAGTAAAGGGCGTTGTAAATCTATATTTATTTATTTATTTAACACTTCAAGCACATAGTACAGAGGCGGACTTAATGCCATAGGCATTTTCTACCAGTCAACCTTTATGTCACCTATATGTTTGTTCTTTTGCGAACCCGCGGCTTGCAATATGCTGAGTGGGTAGTGGCGTCGCGTATTGTCAGTTTGTAAGGGGTAGGTTCGTGTATTGTCATCCACGACGCTTTCTTGTTTTGTGTTCTATGTGGAACGTTATTAGGTCACAATGTGAATGTACTAGTGTTCGGTTCGATCCTGGGCTTTGATTTCGATTTGGGTGTATGTTTTTTGAGACACGTCGAATACAGTCATCATGTTTTGCATATCAGCCACTAGCATTTGCTCGCGGCTTCACCCGCATATAGGTCAGAAATTATCCCATGGGAAAGGTGTTAACTCAGCAAGGGTTGACATCCACGGCATGGGTGGACATAGGCTTCTCGCAATACTCGTTTACTGGATTCTCCCAATACTTGTTATCACAGTTTTTATTTTGGGTTTATCCGAAAAAAAAAACCCTTCCTTCGTGCTCACCACTCATCTACGAAGCTCTCAGTAATGTTCCATTCCTACAGTACACCGACCGATGGTACCCTAAAGAATAAAAAATAATCATTATCATCATCATCTGCTTGCTTTTTCCCAACTGTGTTTGGGACAGACTGCCCATCTGACAGTTACAGGTTAGGACTAGTATAAAATACAGGCTACCAATCTCTGCTCTAACTATATAATCATGTTCCCTATCAAATTAGGCCTGTAGTAATAAACTAGTGCACTGCAGCAAGGAAACGGTGCACAGACAGTACCCCTGGGATATCCTCGAATGGTGATCGATGAACATGTTCAAGTATAGATAGGAAATAGGTTGGTAATTATTTGCAACTTCAGACCAGCATCCCAAGGGATATCTTTGATGAAACTCAGAAGATAAATTTAAACTTTTTTTTAGGTTTGTGTTTCAGTCCTGGATTAGCTTAAAATAAACACGTACTTATAGCGAATAGGTACCGAAGTCCCTACATAATAATTTACTATGTAGGGGATCGTGGCTTCTTAAGTGCTAAGAGACCAGAGAGTACTTGCATAGACACAACCTTGTTGCGTGGAGAACCTCGTGAAAGCAGAGAAAAATAAACAATTCAAATATCTGGCTTGCAAGGTGGTCGACATGTGGGACGTGACTGAGTATTCAGTCATCGTGCAGATAGTCGTGTCTACCAATGGTTTTATAGCCAAAAGCCTCGACAAACATCTGACAAGGCTCTCGCTTGGCGGTCAGATCAATGGCCTGATACAGAAGGCAGTACTCTACGATACGGCCCGTATTGTGTTCTTTGGAGCCCTTACCACCGGTAGCTTGGACCCTGCTCCCGAAACCGGTATTTTTTTAGAATGATGTAAAACTATAAAGAATGTGTATTAAAATGAATAACCCAGGAAATAATAGCCATGTTGCATTAATATGTACTTATTTATCAGTTATCATTCAGTAAACAACAGAAATCTGTATGATCTAAGGATTCCTGTAATCTTATTGACATTCAAGCACGGCTGGGCATCGTAATCTCATTGACATTTAATACCCCACTGGACACCTGACCGACGTTTCATATATCAACTGATACATAACTTTATGTACAGATGTAAAGGTTAAGCATATACATAACAACATTATAGATATGTAGGTATGCGCAATAATAAAGTAAGGAATTCGTCAATTCAATATCACTTCACAGGGATCCTGAAAAGGTCCCGATTTCCCGAATAAAGACGCGCAATCAAAGTTATTGGAACCCTCGGCAGTCTGATCCGTCTGTAGGCGGCACTATTCTGCAATCCTTTCCCCAAGCTTACCAACCAATCATTATCGACCTCCCCAATCTTGAACTGTGACCTTTTGCAACAAACCTCCAATTAAACCATTCGTTCGCCGAATGTAATTTGCTGCTATTTAGAAATATTCACAAACTCATGTTGGCTGGCAATTGATCTGTAGGCGGATTATTTTTAGACTTCTATTCAGGAACGCTAATTATTATGCTGGAAGTGTAATTTATACTGCACACAATGAATGTTAAAACATGAGTCATATCAAGAGCAATAGTGTAAGAGTGCTTAATAAAACGCATTTCTTATTATAGCTTTTATTTTGTCAAATAAGTAACAGTCTTTTATTTATATTATATCTCTAAAAATAAAAAAATCCTGACTGACTGACTCATCAACGTCCAGCGCAAACCCTTAAACCCTTAGACCTAGAAAGTTGGAATTTTGCACAACGTTTTCCTGTATAATGTAAACAAGGAATAAGGAAGGACTTTTCGAAATTCAACCCCTAAGGGAGGTCAATAGGGGATGAAAGTTTGTATGGAAATCGGTCATTTTTAAAGTTAGAACCATGAAATTTCATATACAAGCTGACCAGAATGAATTCTCTGAATTCTTACTTTGAAAATCTGTGATTTAAGAATCCAGACCTACGCGCGAGCGAAGCCTCAGCTAACAACTATTATCTATAACATTTAAATGGCTATTTTCGACATTATTTTGCGGGGGTAACACACACGTGGGCAATTGCCGAACTCCACGCGGGCGAAGCCGTGGGCAGAAGCTAGTTTCTAAATAAGTGTCGGGGTAAAATAAACTTGTCCAATGTTCGACAAAAATACTACGACACGTGGAGCTAAGCTTAAAATAATTGTGACCCGCCGCGCCGTCGCAGCGAGCGATACCCGCTATCACAACCGACTATAACATCGGCTTAGTCGGTCTCGTAAAATACCGAATCTCACTCAAATAAAGGTCGGCCTGAATCGCACCCCTGCAGGTATTATAAAATGGCGTCATCGGTATAGAATTATAGTCTTGTGATCGGCAGGTAGGAGAAAGGTTAGGTCGGCGACGGCGCGGGGGTATGCCTCCCCGTGACCTTTACAGAGTCGCCCAGTCCCGCGGGAGAGTATCGCGCCGCATTACCACGCGACATATCTGAAGCGGCTCATAGCATGGACGGGCCGGTGCGGGCCGGGCGCACCTGTGTAGGTGAGCCCCGGCCGCGGCGGCCACTGCAGCCCGAGCGACGCGACGCGACGGCGCGTCTCGCGCTCGACATGGCAGACACGCACCTCTAGGCATGCGCTCACACGATATCTGAAAATATCCGTAAACATGAATTTGAGTCTAGTTTCTATGTTTGATTCGAATTTGATGCTTTGTTTATACATTTTCAGACGAGTCTTTCAGTTTGTTGAAACTGAAGCTGACGATAATATGGTTTTGGTACAATATGTAGACATACGAATGTACGCCAATACCGATCGCACTGACTGAGAAGATGAAGTACAAAAAACATCTGAAAATATACGACACGAAAAATCTTAGTAATGCTAAATCATCTAGATTATCTTCGTAGAGGTGATGCTGAAAGTACTTTATGCATAAAAATATTGTTCACCTACATGTTTCAAGGTGAACGTCTGAAAATATCGAGAATTAACGCAGATACTCTGATGTAGCCCTTTATCCACGCTTATCCGCGGCGGTGCGCGGCGGCATCGTCCCTACCCTAGTTGTTACGTTCGGGACGAGCGCGGCGCATGCGCGCTGGCCGCTATTAAAAAATGAATTCCTGGTTCCCGCACTGTGAGCCGTACGTCGGCGTCAGCGGCTGCGTTGGGTCGGCGCGCGTCTGTCGGACCCGCGGACCCGCCCGACGGTTGCCGAGCCCGCATCGCGCAGCGCCGGGCGCGTGGAGTGCGGAGTGCGGTGTGCGGGTGTGGTCAGTGCAGTGCGAGCGGGCCCATGCGGTGAGCCCGGGGCCGGCCATGCGCCGTGCGGGCTGGTAGCGGCCGCGGCATGGCGCGCCGCGCCGCCCGCGCCCGCGCCAGCTCCTCACACGAACCATGAGCGACCTGCAGGCCACCTTCGAGTTCTCCGTGGAACTGTACAAGTTCTACAATGTCGACCTCTTTCAGAGAGGGTGAGCTCTCCCGATATTAATTACGTAGTGGTACCTGAACTGTAGTGATAACGACGATAACAACTGATAACATGTGAATTGCACGACAAATTAGGACAGAATAAGCTCAGAGCAATAGATAACATCAAAAACACCTGGCTATAATCCTTTAAAACTTTTGATGCGGAAGTACTACGAATTAATAATGTCGTTCGTGAATTTGATGATCTCGTAAACATAGTTATCATCAATCATCTTGAGACCACACTCGCATCAGACCATCAATCTGATAGCGATCGCTATCTCCTTGACATTCGCGAGAGATGCCCTCTGATTGAGACGTACGCAGACAGAGATTATTGGTACATTTTCTTTCACCGCATTACCCCAACTTTAGAGCGGGATAGTGCTATAAGATATATCGACGAAACTCTGAGTTATGAAGACCGTCTACGGCGTAGCGCCTACTAATCTAAGAAATTCTTGTTGCGGAATTATTAGTAAGAAGAGCTTTTAAATTACCATACATTATCCTTCAGCACTTTTGTTTGGTCGATGTATCGAAAAGCGGTATGTAGCCTAATCTCTTCCTCGAAAGAAATCACAAGGAGCTAGGAACTATGCGAAAATATCTATAGCATTAGCTACATGTATGTTGTAACTAAATTTTCTTGCTTAATGAGTTCTCCTGTGAGAGAAGAGAGAAAAGCTCTCCTGTGTCAGATCTTGTAACGTTCTAACATGTTACGTTACTACAACCAAATTGTCACTTTACTCCTTTAACAGAACCCAAAACCCAGAACCATATGGGAATATGTCGAAAACATACAGGTTATTGAAATCATGTTAGCAGCGTCATTGATTTTTGTTGACATTGCTCGAAAATGCACCAACGACAATGGTAATACCGAACACAATGTTGATACTACAGATAAAACCACTAAATTAAAATTAAACACAAAATTAAAATCAGAGCAGTTGAACCCTTTAAACAATGAAGATATAAATTTTACAGAAATACCATTTAAAAATACACAGCATGTAAACTCTCATTGACCGAATAAGTACTGGAAAATGAAGATGATTTATTGAATCATTAAATTAAAATGACACCGTATTTACCACAGCGTTCGTGCATTAAAATCAATCTTACTTTATACCGTCATCGTCTACCTAATGATCAGTGACGGTCGCAATCAATTTCAGAACGAAAATATGAAAGGGTTTAAAAAAAAATGTATTCCTGGACATGCCTCGACGCTGTCGCGTGCATTTATTATGATTGACGAATGCTAACTGCACGGCATCGTTGAAAACCCTCCAATTAATTTCACCAGACTGAAGGGGACTGACTCATGCCTTTTAATTGGTAATCACTGCTTTTAGTGTGCTTTCCCTTATAATTGGATTTGAACAGATTTTGTGATTAATTGGCACACGTAAAAAGAGGCCTATAGTAGAGGGTGATGTCGAGCTGTGGATGATGATTCAGATTGTGATTAATTTCTTTAGGATATGCCATTTCTAACATAGGAGGAGCTCGTAGCTAAATAACAACAGCCGCACGGGTCGATGTTAAAGGTTAAGTCGTGCTTGCCGATGTTGGTCCGTGGATGGGTGACCATAATTACGTACCGAGTTTCCTCCGTGCCTCGGAAAGCACGTTAAGCCGTTGGTCCCGGCTGTCATTTGTAGATCTTTGACAGTCGTTACGAGCAGTTAGAAGCCAAAATTCTGACACCCAGTTTTACTAAGGGGTATCGTATTATCTACAATCTGGGTTGTGGAGGTCAGATAAGGCAGTCGCTTCATATAAAATACTGGTACTCAGCTGGATCTGGTTAAATTGGAAGCCGACCCCAAGATAGTTTGAGAAAAGGCTAGGCAGATGATGATGCAATTCCTAACATATATCGAAATATGTTTACATGCGCTAGACTAGCTCATTTAACATATTCGTTAATGTCTCGTCGATTTTCGAAAAGAAACAATTTCCGTCTTTTCAGCAGTCTAACCCAAGTTCTTTGGCGACAGTTTCAACACTTTTAGTGCTGCCGACTTATTCTAGCTACTTTATCTAATAGAACGTTGTATGCTTCACTGTTATCAAGTCTTCAAGTATTAATAACACTAGTATTAAGTTACTTTATTGTTTATTAACACGCTGGAACACTGTTGTCCGAAAATAAAGAACATTATTATTAGTTGCTGCAATACCTGAATCCTCTTTCACCTTATCTAAGCATTTTATTCATCCAAGACCTCAAGTAAATACTTTTTTTTTAAACGAAAGCTTCATGATAGCTTACTCGCGTGCAAACAGCGGCAATTTCTAAATTGTATCGTTGCGTGTTTGGAAGCTCGATATATTTTTATAAGTCTTGAGCATTAAATACAAAAATATGTCTGCAATTCAGACTCAAAGCCAAAAGTTTCTCAATCGATTTCAGCCACTGTAGAACTTGTTTGGTGTGTAGATTTCAGGTTTCGTCTCGGGTAGTCACTACCTCGAAGTAAGGTAGTGATCATCCTTCATCAGAGGCTTACACTCGTGGGTGCCAGGTACATTTTTCTGAGTATATTTTCGACTCTGACCTATTTTTGTTTTTTTCTGTAATAAGCGGTCGGAGGTGGTCCGTGTTGATAGAATATTTATGATAAGCATCATCAAGTGGTTTCTCAGCTCATCATCATCATCGGCCTATAGTGTTCCCACTGCTGGGATGCAGGCCTCCTCTCTATGAGAGGGAGTGGGCTATAATCCACCACGCGGGCCCAGTGCGGGTTGGTAGATGTCACATGTCTACGAATTTTAGTTCTAGGACATGCCGGTTTCCTCACGATGTTTTCCTTCACCGTTTCTCAGCTGTTGGCTCTCAATTGGCAAAATTACCTGAAGTAACGTTTTTTTTTTCTATGGGGGTAAACTACTGAACTGCATCAGCTATGATGATATCTATATATATGATATATCCATTTGATTCGTCTGCGTTCATACATGCACGCTGTTCGAATACTACGCACCTGACCAATAAGAACATCAATAATAAGGTCAGTATATTAAGTGTCTTTCAAGGGTGTCCAAAAAAAAATGTTTTGATATTGGCGAAGTTGCCAGTAATTCCAACAATTTTAATTTAATGGGTTGCGCACGTTGCAGGATATGCGAAACATCGAGTTTGTTAAACCCTGTCAGAATGCGTTTGGCAACGAGTATGGAAAGAAAACGGTATTTACGATCAAACTGAAATTCTCCGCATTCTTAAATCAAACAAACTCGATCATGTAACTGAAAAATAAACGCCTACTGCTATAAAAACTGAGTGCATTTCATGAATTTATATCGATCGATTGGGATGATAATTTATTTCTGGATAACAGTGGTTAGTTTTAACCTGCCAAGTACTAAAATTTATTAGAACTCTTCATGCGGGTAAAGATGTACCGACCTGACGTTACAGTTCTGTAGTTGGAAGTTTTGCATTAGCTACGGACTCTCTGGATACGACCACATCAGACAAAACAGCCTATAACTTTCCCACTGCTGGGACACAGGATTCCTCTCTCTGAGACGGACAAGGCCAATATCCACCACAGCGCAGATTGGTTATTGTGTGGCTGTCCATTTCCCGGAATATGACGATAAGCGACCTACTGGATTAGAAGCATACAACTGGCTAACGATATCATGTCGTGACCGGCAACTAGTTTGAGTAATTAAGAATAAACAGTTTTTACGAATATAAAGTTTTATAGTGCGGTGTTAAAAATAATAATAAAAAGCCATTAAAATAATTCGAAAAGAAAACAATCGTGCTTCACAAGATATTCCCACTCTCACACGTCACAGTATTCCGCCGCAAGGCCGTTGTCTAAAATTAAATGTTTTTAACCAGCTTTTACCACACAATGTTTACTCTCATAGACCAATGTTTTACTACAGAACACGTTGCATACACGGTAGATACACTAACAGACGTAAAACACACGATTTAATAAACTTTGTATAGTAAAGTGAATCGATAGGCAAATAAACAATTTACTTCAATTCTAAAAAACGGGCCAAGTGCGTGTCTTACTCGCACACAGGGTTCCATAGCCCCAAAGAATATAATAACAATGTTTTGAACGGTCATTCATCACTCAACCGCAAAACTAAATTTGTTTTTCATAGTAAGTTAATGAAAAACAAAGTTACTGCTGCAGTTTGGTGAAAAAGTCCCATATCTCAAAAACTACATATCAAATCTTATTCAAACCAATTTTCGTTGAAAGTTTTTTTTACGTTCTACATCCCCATATTTTTTTCAGAATTTTCATCCTCTTACTTTAGAAATTAGAGGGGGGGACACACACTTTTTACTACTTTGGAAGTGTCTATCTTTCAAAAGATTGACTTTGAATAAAAATGGGTTTAGGAACCTCAATGTCGTTTTTAAAGACCTATCTACAGACACCCCACACGTATAGGTTTGATCGTTTTTTTTTTTCTTAGTTTTAGTCCATGTATGGGAGGATATCCTTATCTATATATTTTTTAAAATTTTGTACAAAAATCATAATGCGGTTCACAGAATACATCTATCTAACAAGTTTCAGCTGTGTAGTCCTAATAGTTTCGGAATAAAGTGGATGTGATACGGACGTCCGTCAGACAGACAGACAGACATGACGAATCTATAAGGGTTCCGTTTTTTGCCATTCGGCTACGGAACCCTAAAAAGGGCTTTTACCGTATTCTGGTGATTCAAATCAGATCGTTGAACTTCAAGTTGTTTTGGGCACTCACTAGTCAGTGCCACGTCATGTGCTGGATTCATTTTGACATGAAATTTTCAGAATTGTGCTGTACGTCGATTCTGTAAAGTTCAGACGACAACTCACATCTCACATCGCTATCCACTGTCACTTCGCGTAAGGTTCAAAATGACCTTGATTTTGTAGCCAAGGGAATTACCTTACAGAATGCCACTTCTCACGTCATCTCATACTTTATCTGTCAAAATCTCCCTGTTAATTTAGTTCAACTCGCTGACACGCTCGTAGTGGTGGCGCTAGTGTAAAATCGAATTACCAACCGGGTTTTTAGAATGCCAATCAAGAAACTCACAGTGGATTCAGATTCGAAGTTCTAAGTGAGGTCTTACAGAATCACACCGTGAAGTCATTGGACATTTTCCTTATGCTTATAGGATCTATGGGTGTAAAGATATAGTCAGAAGTTCAAATGCCATGTACCAAAGATGTCTAAAGGTACATTAATTCACCACAACGAACTTCCAAAGAGCTTACAAGCAGCTTAACGACCAACGTCAACAAATCAACGCTAGACACAAATTACTTTACATTGATGAATATCCAATTTCATTGACAAAAGGTGTTTGAGACGATGGAAACAATTTATGTTTAACATCAGATGAAGTAGTTAAAAACAGCAACGTACAAAGATATTATGATATGCTAAGAAATGGCTTTAAGACAAATTATTCGTGATTCTAGTGTGTAAATTAAAATATTATTTAATCAACAAAAAAACACCAGCACTTAAACAAATTAAGGACCAAAAAAAACAGTGAAAACGTATTTAATAACATGCAAAACACTTTGAAAAAAACGACTACACATAAAACAGCGTAATTTATGTTTTAAATTGCAAATGACAAGACTCCTACGCATCGCGGACGGTTTCTGACCCAGTTCTATATTCGTGGCGCGTGTCTTTACAAGTATGTCTGCCACAGAATAAATAATATTTCGACTATTAGCACAGTTCACACGTTTTTTATATAGGTTAAAAACGCTACAACTTCTTCTGAAGATGACTGTGTTATTACTGTGGATTTACTAATAGCATGCACCGTACGTTTATGTGCACAGTTCTCACCATCATCATACTCATGAACCATCACTAACCCCATTCCATCTTCATACCTTCCAATAGTTGTCATCTCAGTAATCACATTTTTAGCCATATCATCTTTCACACAGCCCATTTAATGTTTCTTTGGTCTGTCACTACTTTGATTGGGTTCATTCTCTTTGGTCTTCCCCTACACTTATCATCGACGTTGCAATAGCTTCGTAGTATTCTTACTGTTCCTGTATTCTTTATCTGTTTTTGTGGCCTTCCTGTCTATCGGCGATTTTGGATCCTGCTCAGGACTTAAGTTTTTTTTTAAAGTATTATTGTGCCTCTTCTTTCTGGTTTCTACTTGTCGATTTTGTTCTTCACTTCTTCCAATTTTCCTTTTATTAATCACTTCTTCATCTCAGCGTTCTCGTCATTCCTGAAATTACCGACACAAAATTTTTTGCTCGAACGATTTCCTAGGTTCCCAGTTACCTGTGCGAGCGAACCAATGCAATGCCCGGATGCCTCGAAACTCTACAACTAGCATTAATATTTCAGTTGAATCATTTACGCTTTACCTTTGCTTTCAGAAACCAGTCTACCAAACTAACTAACAGTTAAACTTCTGAATTGCAAAATTAGTATTTAAATGCTTCTATTAACGCCTAAACAATTAGCAAACTACTGAAACTGTCTACACTATGTAGTAAATGCCAGAATTGTTCGGCTAAAGTGCGCTCAAACTCATGTTTTATGCTAGGAAGTGCATATCCTAATAAACTAAATTTTCACTTCTACGAATTACTGAGAAACGTGTTTTGAATGTTGTGTTAACGTCAACACGGTTGTTTTAAGTATGTTGTTTCAGTGGTATAAAGGATCAAATACATGCATTTTTGAGGGTTATCGTATATTTGTGTTTTTGAACAGTGGAAATTCTCTTGCTCCCAATAAATCATGAGTGTTTGATAAGGTAGTTAGTTCTCTAAATGCGCGCAAAATATAGTGTGGAAGCCGAAAGGCTCGTGTTCTTCCCTGACGTGGAGAATGCAATGACTTACAATAATTTCCTTGTACTGGATCATACCTGGAAACCATATTCAATTCAATAACGACGTTTACACCGTGTCTGAATTTTAATAACTAAACATATAAGAACCATAATACATGCAATCCATATTTAAATCATTACAAATTAACTAAATTATATTACAATCTGAATAATACTATGTCTAAAGCAAATTTTAGGTCAATGAAATTATATTAGTTTCGACTTTTATATCAATTTATAATTCATCAATAGATTAAAGACACTTTTTTAACAAGAACCATTTATGCTTACTCTGAAACCCACTTGTGTACCTATACTAGACTTTTTATTTCTGTCGGCAGTTTATTGAACATTTTTAACGACTTATCGTGGGCGCTATCTTTGCAACGTTCAGGTGAGGTACTTCCTTCATCTGGAGATCTTTCCTGCTTATACTTTCCCTTTTTTGCCTTTCATCTTTAGTCTCATATTCAAAGATGTACTTTGCTAAGTGACTAAGTAGGACCAAAATGTACATACAAGCTTGGAACTGTAAATATATTTAAGTCATTAAAATGAGGCTTCATGATTCGTGCTGTTGGGTATATAGTTACGTTACGGAGATGTTGAAGGTCACAAAGTTCCAATTTATTAACACGTTTTTAACTTTACTATAAATACATCCGTGCTTGGCCCCTGTACTATTTGCAATGCATCCATCAGCACAATGTTTTGAGTGCATAACATTTAGCGCTACCGAAAACCGTGATATTTCACATAAAAAAAAATCTACCAAGTTTTTTTTTGCGCAGTGTTACTTATTTCTATCAGAATGCTTAGTGTAGGGTCCTTCAACACCCTGTATTAAAAATACACTCTGTGTCTATCGTCATCTTCATCAGAACGATGTTTATATTCGTTTAGCTTATACTTAGTGATTAATGGTGCATGGAAGACTGTAACTTGACTGAAAATGAAAAGTGGATTCCTTTAAAAAAAATGCATTTTCTTCGCCTTTTTACAATAGAATGTACTCAGAGTTAGTTTCGAGTTTCAGAAAACCCTCCTTCTACGAAACTACTTAGTTAAGTAGTTAGACATCAATCATTAGTTCTGAAGTTGGTCTACTGCATTAACAATGAATATTTCATTCCTTTTCTTTGTACCTACTGCTTGCTTATTTACCTTTGTATTGGTATCGAGGGAACATTGAGGTAAGCTTAACTTATGATGGTCAGAAATTATCAACAGGAGTGATTTTTAATGCCATTGCCCTCTACAAGGTCTTCACCTTCATGGAGGTCTTTGCGCCCGAATGAAACTATTAATAATACGGTAGGGTAGCTTCCATAGAAGATTGTGTCTTTGCCCCTTTCCACCATTAATTAATCATAAATCATCACTACGTTTATTATTTTCATCTCTGTCTTGAATTTGTTCGTTGTAATCATTCTTGAGCAACCGTGGAGATAAATGAGATGATGATGAAAAGATTCCCCGCCCAGCAGTGCGACAGTAAGCTGGTATTTATTCATTAGCAAAACTTTTATAAATGTCGTTTAATTAGTGATACGAGCCATTTTACGTAGGTATATGCTAAAAGTCCACGAATACACACAACAATTTACTCCCTCTTTTAACTGGTGTCGTAGGAGTGAAGGGGGAGTGACGACATAGCTAGCGCTGCGGCGTAAATTGATTCGAGTCGAGGGCGCCCGACAGGTGTAAATGAATTGGGGTGTACCCGTAAAAGTACCCGACTTTGTGGAACAGCATGTGTTGGAAAATGTCAAAAGCGAAGCGACTAGACGAATTGGTACGGTGAAGAAAAAGGTCACAATTTGGCGACAAGGCTATGGATGGATTTTTTGTAAACGTGACTTGGTCAGTGTCACTAATCGCTTTCTGTAGAAACGAATCGTTTTACCTACTTTTGAACGCCCGACTAATAAAAAGAGAGGTGTTATTTTGACGCGTGTATCTGTGTGTCTGTCTGTGGCATCGAAGTTCCCAAACGGATGAACCGATTTTGATAAAATTGGTTTCGTTTGAAAGGTGTCTTAATCGAGAGTGTTCTTAGCTATGTTTCAAGATCAAAAATCTGCTCAGCTGTTCGAAGATCATCACCTCTTATCTAGTTGATGAAGGGATTTAAACAACTTCCATAGGTCTGGTCAATTCGAAATTTGGAATCTTGTCACTTGTCACCATGGGCATTGCCAGAATGAGGGAGGCGGCGTCCCCCTCCCCCTAAAGGCTCAGGTTTTTTTTTAAAGTTATATCTTTCCCTGTGTTCGTTAATTGGCAAGAAGAGGCGCAACACCGACAAAATTAGAAGGACTGGGGGCCTTTGCCCAGGAGTGGGACAGTCGAAGAAAACATAACATAAGTTTAAAAAGCCTGAATAAAAAATTTAAAAAAACCCCGTCCACGTCCGCTAAGTAAACCGCTTAGGACAAGCTCAAAACAAAGCGGACCCCCGACGCAACGACGCGATGCTTGGTTTAATTTGTTTTTGATTTTTTAGAGTTTTTTGCGTTTTAAATTTTTAATTCAATTTTTATACTAACACTAATGGTTTAATCAATTTTTTTTAACTTTAACTTGAATGCGAAAGTAAGTCTGTCTGGTACCTACCGTATGGGACATGACCTGAGAGAAGGATTATTTTCATCCCGCAATACGTTCCCGTGGGATTTTATAATCTTACTACGATTATAAATGCGAAAATGGAAGGACATGCATCCACATGTATGTGTAACGTACAATACAAAAAGTACTACAGCACCTTCTATGCCACTAAAAGAATAGGTAACAATAAAATCTGAGTCATAAAGTCTGAGTCGTGCTATTAGAGTTATCCGCGATTTTAGAGTATGTGCATAGGAAAAACCCGACTATAACTGTCGGGCAGTAGTCCACCAGATACAACACCCGTCTGGTTGGAGGAGCCTCCATTTTCAGTAGAATCGATCAACTTTACGCCCTGCTTCTCAAAACCTTGAGAATGTTTGTTACTCTTTCACGCAAAAACTACTGAACGGATTTGGATAAAATTTGGCACACAGAAAGCTTTTATCCTGAATTAACACATAGTATACTTTTTATCCCGGTAGTACAATCCCATGGGACAATTACCAAATTCCACCCAAGCGAAGCCGTAGACATAAGCTAGTTATAAGATAAAAGATTTCTCTACGTTTGCACTACACTATTCCAACACACATTATTACAAGTAAGTTTTCAGCTTCCACGTATACAAGGTGCTGTTTTGCATCCTCGTCAAAATTCAGGAGGTGGTCACAAAAGACTTAAATAATCAACGGAAATCACGTTACCCAGACAATTATTATTAACGCTGTTTTTTTTTTGTTTTTCAAGTTTTTCAGTATATCAGAATAGACCCCTTTACGTGGTTTAGGCAATAAGAAATAATCGAATAAACGTTTGAGATTGTTTGTATGTGTCAAAGTGCGGTTATAGAGCGAGGATCAGACGGGCCCGGTTTAAATACGGGTGGTTCAGACTTACCGATTTGCGTAAATAAGAAAAATAAAAATTACCTACCCATTTTATTATTGATTCGGGTCGAGAATAATTAGCATAGTTATCTACTTGAATTTGACGAGGATGCAAATAACACCTTGTATAACGCTACACAACATAAGGGGAAAGTTTACTTTGTAGTCAGAACTACTTAGGCAGATTGCAGACTCCGTGAAGCTGTAACCACAATACTCTTCCCTTTTGTTTTCCTTTTCACATTTTCTGACATGATACCCGTATTGTGTATGGGCAAAATACTTTGGTATAACTGTACTTTGTAGTTAGTATGAAAGCTTTTATTACGGCTGATTTTTATTCAGAAATGTTAAACCTTTGGATTTGGGCGGAGTGATATTTTTGTAATAGAATTTGGAAATATACCTACTAACTATATTGCCTAGAAGTATCTTGTCATGGTGGTGGCAGCCCCGTCTTACGAGCAGTAAGCCGTGGGATCAAACCCGGCGGGCGCATTACTTTGTGTAATTTATTTCATCACCGCTGCCCTCAAAAACGGTGAAAGAAAACATCGTGAGGAAACCGGCATGTCCTAAAACTAAAAATCGAAGTCCTGTGACATCTACCAACTTGCACTGGACCCGCGTGGTGGATTACAGCCCACTCCCTCTCATAGAGAGGAGGACTGTGTCCCAGCAGTGGGAACATTATAGGCTAATGATGATGATCTTGTCATAGTTTATTTCATCCTATTCTGATTTTCTTCGAACCATGTCATGTCAAATTATGTAACAATTAATAAATTAAGTATCAAAATGTTAAAGTACTTTCAGAAATGAAATATAACCTTAATCTCTGATTACTAGGACTAGTGGAATACTCATATTTTAATCATCTTAGGTTATACATCAGCGGGTGTGTTGCCTTGTCGTATATACTTTACCAAATCATTATTTACAAAACTTTAAAAAATCGTAAAAATCCTGAATACTTAATACAAATTCAAGGAAAAAACCCACTTCAGAACGAGGTCAAACTAATGCATATAAAAGGTCAAGTCATAAGTCAAGCTGCGTACTAAAAAACCGTCGTAAAGTTAACTGCTGCTACCTTTCTGTGGAATTACCGTAATGAACCGTGATGACCCCACTGAACTTAACATAATAAGCTTGGCTACCTTCGGAGGAAAACCTCTGGAAAAATAAGGGTGACATAATGTTTCATGTAATATAGAAACAGCTGGGCCGGTTAATGGAGGGTGGTTACTGCTTGCAACTCCGAGGGGCCGTGAGAGCCAAAGCTTTGCGAAAAAAAAAAACTTCACGCAGTTTGAGGTTACGTACGAATGCGAGTAACTTCTTTGTACGATTAGAGAATCTTTGAAGCTCCTTCAAGGAAAAGCAAATAAAACTAGGGTGTCATAACGTTTTATTAAAGGTCTTAATCTCAGTTTGCCCTCTTGATAGAAAGTGATACCTCCTGCAACCCAAAAACCCATGAATGTCTGAACGAAAATAAATTTTTAGATTTTCTTTTTAGTGGTGAAAGCATTGGTATATAAAACCCAAGATACAACAAAATACTCAACGTCTCAAAACCGTGCGCACAAATTGCATTGTACGCACTTTTCACTACTGGTGACTGCAATAGGGGATGATCACATTTTTTTTTCCTTTGTCCGTCGGGTAGTTTACTGAAAAGTATTGGACACGTAATATTATTTTTTTCACGTGGTCATAAAAGTACTGAGATATATTGAGTTGAAATGGCGCATGACGTCACATGTAGGTAATTTTTATACCTACTTGTGACGTAGTGAGCCCCCACGTTTTAACTAAGTAATTTTTTTTATATTTTGATAAAACAAAAAATACGTGTCTAATATTTTTGTATTACCTGTCTGACGGACAAAATAGAATGTCGTTTTCTTTACCCAGTCCGCAGCCCTATTGCTTTTCGGGATTTGCATTAAAAACATGACATAACTTGCATTGCTCTTTGAGTTTAAAAAACAAGTTTATATGGTTGGTATAAGTTCAATTTGGGCTTAGTCAATCAGATCGCCGGCAACAGCTAGTCCGTTGTAACAGTAACCTATTTTTTTAGCCTCGTACAGGACCAGTTTAATTTGTCTTATTTTTATTGTTTTTTTTTTATATATTTACTATTTATTTTTATATAATTTTGTTTTTTAAACACTGTTTTAAACTTTCACAGTTTTTATCTAAAGAAATAACAAACAAAAAACAAACAATAGTCACGAATGATATCCCGTTAGTGGTAGTGTAAAGTTTATTTGTTTTTTTTGTTAATTGTAAACATTTTTATTCTTAGTATTTTTTTTTCTTATGCGAAAATAAAAAATACTTACGTTTCTTTTCTTTTCAATTAACCATCTTCTTTTCTCCTCCTCAGACTTTACCAAGTGCGCGTGGGCCTCCGTGTGTCTCCGAAGGTCCCGGTGCACATCGAGGCCTCAGTCTCCAGTGGCAATGGAGCCGCGCGCACGGGCCGCCCGGCCGCCAACGCGTCCCTCATCGGAGGCCTGGCCGCGTCCCGGGCCTTCCAGATCATGTACCGTAACGAAGAGGTCACGTTACGGGATATCGTGCATTTTAGAGCTCATCTTTTAGGTAAGAAGGTTTAATTTTATTTTTCAATATGTAGCGTTAGTGATGGCCTGAATACATCCTTGAGTTGTTTCGTACCACACAAGGATGTAGTCTGCCTAGGAATTCCTAGGGTCACCATACGTCCGGAATATAAGGTTGGTGTCCGGAATGCAGAGAGAAATCTAAATCTTCCGGAATTTCCAACAGAATGATGTTTAAAGCAAATATCAACATAGGACTCCACAGAATCATTTGCATAGATATATCTATACATGGTATACTATAATTTGGCCCTAAATTATAGTACCCGGAATTTTCTCCGGAAATAATATTTCTAGATCTGGAAACCCTAAAATGTAGGAAACGGAACGTAAGAGTGAGTGAAAGGGATGAATGTATTGGAAGAGAGAGAACGTAAAAAAAGATGGCGTAGACGGAGAATACGACGAAAACGTGATAAGACGTTTTATTTAAAATATCTTGATTTACCAGATTATTTCCATTGTTTCACTCTAAACCCACATTCCCACAAATGTATGGTTTCCAGATCTAGAAATATTATTTCCGGAGAAAATTCCGGGTACTTGATTTTTGACTTTTCTTTCCTTTGATCATAATTTACAAAGCACACTGGAATGTTCTGCAACTTATCGTTTTTTATTAATATCTAAAGGGTGTAAAACACCTCTTAACGAAGCCGAAAGGCACTGGTTCTCCCGGTCCTTGCGATCATTTTTTTGTTCTACACCATACCTGGGAACCTTCTAGTTACGGAGATATTAGGGGTCAAAGTTCCAACTTTTTGACAAGTATTTTCTTAAATACAAGTTTTTAATGTAAGATTTTTACTTTAAACACCTCCACGACCCCCGTACTATTCAATCCGTCCATCAACACAATGTTTTGAGTGCGTTACATTGAGTTCTAACACAAAACATGATTTTACACCACCCAAAAAAAAGTCGTTTCCCAGCAATAATTTTTGCGTAAAGTTACTTAGTTTCATGTACAGAATGCCTGGTTGACGGCTTCGTGATGAGGTGATTTACACCGTGTATATCGGTGAAAAAAAATAGCATGATAAAGTTATAGGTACTGCAGAACGAAAAGTCCGGACATTACTTCGGAAATAATAGTTCTGGATACGCAGCGTAGCATAGAGTACGTTTCTTTTATCTATGGTACTCAGCTACGTTGTATATTTCAGCTCTCTCGTAGCTAAAATTTTAGTGTTTTGAGGTTATCTATGTCAAGCACTAGGTATACATCGCTTTTCCTCATCTAGACAGTAAAGGTCGAAGGTCACGACCCTCCCAGTTCATAATTCAAAACGAGGAGGTCACAAGCTACCAATGAACTTGTGAATCCATTATTTTACGCATCAACGGATATTTGGGAAAAGGATACCTATGAAATGACATGGATGCCCCTTTACTCACAACCACTAGGAGATACCTAAATGAATACCTACATAGTTTTTTTTTGTACAGATACACAAACTCAACAAAAACTTTTGATACCAGTTGTAATGAAAACGGTCCGCAGAGTCAACATTAAACTATATATTGACCAAATACAAAGATTAAGATAAGAAAGTAACCAATTAAAAAGACATTAGTTAGTTTTAAGAGAGGAAATTGAATTGTTCCACATTTCGCAATGACAAGCATTTGGGACTCATTACTTTCTTTTAATAGAAGTTCGCTCTGAAACTCTGAACCGATTGTTTGCCAAGACTGTTTGAAAAGCTACCCACTGCCTTTCCACACCAAATGTTGTTCACGTCTGCTTTTCTTGGAAGATGTTCTACACATATACAAGAAAGATACGCGTACTCACCTACAGTATTTCTTCCATACTTATGTGATTCTCTATTAGTGATCAAATTCTCAATTCCAAGGAGTCCGGACATTTATACAAGATGTTGTTTTGCATCCTCATCAAAATTCAGGAGGTTGTCACAAAAGACATAAGTAAATAATCAATTTAAAAAAAGCTTGTAATTACGGTAGTCGGTACCTTGTTAATCTATATATATAAAAGAAAGTCGTGTTAGTTACTTCACTTATAACTCAAGAACGGCTGAACCGATTTAGCTGAAAATTGGCAGGGAGGTAGTTTAGAGCCAGGAGAAGGACATAGGATACGGTAGGGTAGGGTAGGTAGGTAGGGTAGGTAGGTAGGGTAGGTAGGTAGGGTAGGTAGGTAGGGTAGGTAGGTAGGGTAGGGTAGGGTAGGTAGGTAGGGTAGGTAGGTAGGGTAGGGTAGGGTAGGTAGGTAGGTAGGGTAGGGTAGGTAGGTAGGGTAGGGTAGGTAGGTAGGGTAAGGTAGGTAGGGTAGGGTAGGTAGGTAGGGTAGGGTAGGTAGGTAGGGTAGGGTAGGTAGGTAGGGTAGGGTAGGGTAGGGTAGGTAGGTAGGGTAGGGTAGGTAGGTAGGGTAGGGTAGGTAGTAAGGGTAGGGTAGGGTAGGGTAGAGTAGGTAGGTAGGTAGCGTAGGGTAGGGTAGGTAGGATAGGGTAGGTAGGTCGGATAGGGTAGGTGGGTAGTAAAAAGTGCATTGCAACGCATGCTGGGTACAGCTAGTTATTAATAAACGCTGATTTTTTTGGTTGTTTATGTGTGTCAGTATTTCAGAATAACCCCCATAACATGGGTTAGGGAATAAGAAATTATCGAATAAATGTTTGAGATTATTTGTATGTGCGGAAACGCGGTTATGGGGCGAGAATCAGAAGGCCCGCGTTTAAAACACGGATGGTTCACACTTACCGATTTCCAGCAATAAAAAAAAATGCCTACCGATTTTATTATTGATTCGGGTCGAGAATCATTAGCAGAGTTACCTCCTTGAATTTGATGATGTTGCAAAACAACAGCTTGTATATGGAATATTTTTATCGGTATTTTATTTCCCTATTCAGTGTAGAAAGATATAGCATAAGAAGAACATGTGATGACTGTGTTAAAGATGATATGCCTAGCAAGGGTCCTCCGTTCTTGATATATCATATAAAAATGTTTGAACTAAAATCCGTCTTTATATCGGCTCCATATCAAGACGTCCTATATTAGCCAAACGACACTTTAACAAAATATCCTATTAACAAATCGTCCTATGAGAAAATGGTCCTAAAAACAAAGAAATGGTAATTCTATTCATACCATACATATGCTGTTCTGTACTTCTGAACACAATTGGTGCACAAACTCAATGAAAACTCAGCTTAACCTGTATTGTTTTTTTTAGTGGACAGCCGCAACCTCAAGGAGTCCCTAGAGCGCGCAGAGTTTAGCCTCGGGGTGGAGCTATGGTGCAGCGAGGGTGCTCAGTCTAGCACCCTAGCCCCGATGTCCTGTCGGGTGCTGAAGCTGCACTTCCAGCCCTCGCAGGGGCTCCACTACCACCTGCCGGTGCTCTTCGACTACTTCCACCTATCATCAGTCTCCATGACCATACATGCAAGCCTAGTTGCTTTACATCAACCTTACATCAAGTAAGTATGAGGAGGTTTCTTGGGAAATAACAGGCAATTTTGTTGTACCCTTTCACAATCTTGTACTTTTTAACCCAAAGTTTGACTGTTGTAACGAATACCTAGATAGCATACAGAGCAGCGGTGGCCCAGTGGTGGCAGCTCCAACTAACGAGCAGTAAGCCGCTGCTCTCAAAAACAGTGAAGGAAAACATCGTGAGGAAGCCGGCATGTCCTAGAACTAAAAATTCGAAGACATGTGACATCTAACAACCCGCACTGGGCCCGTGTGGTGGATTACAGCCCACTGCCTCTCATAGAGAGGAGGCCTCTGTCCTAGCAGTGGGAACATTATAGGATGATGATGAGGATGAATACCTAACATAAGGCATGTACTATACATGAAGTTTAAATAAATTACCTAGAGACTATATGTATAGGTACACTGCACCTCTGTGTATTACTTAGGGCTACAGGATAGTGTTGTCATTGTATGCCATAAATACGTGTACCTTGTTGGTCGTGCATTTTTGGTCAATCGTTACTTGTTAAACTTGCAGCAAAGCATATTTACTAATCAATTTAGCGTCAGTCAGCTTTTAAAACGTATTTTGTAAATTATTATATAAAATGTAGAATATTTATGACATTTCCTGTAAAAGCAACAAATTAACAAACCCGCGTTTCAAGAATCTGGACTCTCGTGTTTCCGATCATTATCTCATATTAATTATTGTCACGAACTACATCTTAAATCATCAATTACTGGTGTTTTATTGACTTACCTGCAACTTAACCACGGGCATAAATTGCGATTGTTCTGATAACATCAGTGTGAACAACATTGAACTTCTTCGACAGTAACATATTGTACTGACACTAATTTATCGAAGTTAACACCTCTTTTAATTTTATTCGACTCTTTTTTTTTTAATTCCATTATCTTTCGCTTCCTTTTCCGTCATCACATCATTTATCAACCAATGATACCTCTGCATGTTATAAAAGAAGATTAAATTCATTGACTATCTGCCCAATAATCTTTACACATTTAAGAACTAAACTAATTTCGCGACTGCTGAGCATGAGGGACTGGGTTCGATTCGCGGGTCGGCTAAATTGTTATTTGGCTTTTCCATCAGGAATTTCTCATTAGCAACCACGGAGCCTGGATTTGGCCCGGTTGATGGCAATAGGCTCGCCCCTATTACTTGGGACTTAAACACAACTGGCGAGATGTGGGTGCCCTGTTAGGTACACCTCTGCCTAACACTTCAGAGATTACAGGCGTAATTTTATGTTATGATATCTAAAAACTCAGGCATTGTAGACTTATTTTGCACGTAAGTAACTAGTGATAGATAATAAAGTCCTAACACAATTGAATTTTTACATGTCTGTCCGCGAATCAAGGAAAAGTATCATGCATTATGTGCAAAGCTGGTAAGTTAAGAACAATGACTTCCTTGCCTTATTCCCATTTATTAGGTAGGTACCTCAATTAAATTTTATGCTTGGTGACATAGAAGTTTTATGCGAGCAAATATTTTCTAGCACAACATCGTCACAAAAAGAACATTTAAAAATATTCCAGACATGACCTATCTTTTGCATTGAGCCGCACAAACTGCTCAACCATTGCTCTAGTATCTAATTAAAGTCTCTAAGATTGGAATAGAATGGTGTTTTGTCAGTCAGAAAAGAAGAACTAACCACCACCACCAGTGCATCGAGTAAATTACCTTTTTTACTTCGAATAAAATGAACTCATCTGCTTTCTACTTATATTTTTCAGTACTCCACGCTCAAGCAAACAATGGGGCAAATTGATGAAGAGTGCTGGATCCTTCAATACTTCGGGAAGCTTCGAGAATGTACTGTTCGGATCCACAGGCAAATGCTCTGGCGGCAACTCGGGCAAGATTGCGCATGCTAGGTTAGCAATGCGATAGGAGAAAGTCATCAATATTTGAATATTTTGGTTTATGAAGTATTAGTTATACTATGTTATCTAATTTTACTTGATCACCACGGTCACAGCTTAGTCGTTCTTTTCTAGCTAATACGATTCCCATTGGCTTTAATTGTTATTGTTACAACAAAAATCAGACCGAATTGCCTTATTTCACAACCTTGTCAACCATATAAATTCCATTTAATCTAGTAGATAATATTTTCCTATTCATAATTGTACAAAATAATTACTTTAACTATGTGTTTCCAGGCAAGTCCACGCTGAAGTATGCGGAATCCTGCTAGGTTCACTGGAGGGGCTACAGAGTGCTCTGGCAATGTGTGGCTCCCCCGGTGTTCTGCTTACTCCTGAAGAATCCTCGTCGAACTCTGTCGTTGGAGAAGTCGCGCAGAGAATAAAGGACCTTAGCGACTTTGGCAAGGTTAGTTATTGATTCTAAAGCATTATGAACATTTTTGTAGAGTTAACAAGCTCATATATATTAACTAATCAGCAACAAGGAGAGAAGGCGATGAAGCCAAAACAAGACCTAAGTTATGAATAAAATTGAGAAGCTCATATATCTGGAGATCTTCTTACAATTGTTAAATCTCTCGTCGTGAATAAACAAAGATAGTAGTGATCTATGTTTATTCATTATTTCATTGCTTCCTAGATTTTTGTCAGTTGCTCAAGTATTTCTGCTTTGCCCACTTCTAATCTTCTTTTGAACCGCAAAAGGAAGAGTCTTTTTTATATCTTATTTGTGGAAACTATTTTGTATAATAGCAGAGTTACTTCCTTAAACATCTTGCAATAACTGTTTGTACTAAAATACAATTTTCACAGAACTTCCAGAAGTCCGAATGCGGCGAGGAGGAGGAATGGGCGATGAGTGCAGCACACGACATCGCACGACTGTGTGCCGAAGTGACGCTGCGGTGGCGAGCCTTTCTGCACCACACTTCAGACCGGCCCCACGTGCATCACGCGCTCGCGGCTAGGCATCATGCGCTGCGGTAATATAGTCATTATATCTAATTCAATAAGATGCATAACTATGTGCCGAAGTGACGCTGCGGTGGCGAGCCTTCCTGCATTACACGACCGACCGACCCCACTCCACGTGCATCACACGCTGCGGTAATATAGTTACAATATCTAACAAACTTCAACCGTGAGTTGGGTTTATATTTTTTTGTAGCCATCACAATGGTCTTATGTCCGTAACCGTTGTGATTCTTCTTTCGCCAAAAATAAAACTATTTCTAAATCTGCCCCTGACAAAAATTCGTGTGGCGGCAATTCTATTTTCCTAAATTGTCGATACATTTGCTAACTTACTCCACTATTTAAAACACACGCTTTCTTCTAGTTTAGCACTACTGAATTTTACTTTATGCACTAATTCCATTTCCAGCATAAAGCGCTTCGCCGAATGCTTCTTCGTGCTGGACAATCCCCGGCACTCGTTGGCAGGCTGCTACGATAGCAACTACCAGTCGTACCAGAGTGTGGGTGAGGTGGCGCGCCGCTCGCGCTACCTGGCGCTGCTGCCGCCACTGCCGGTGCACTGCATCGCGCTGGACGGCGACCCGCATATCATGCCCATTATATTTGAAGACAGGTGATTGAAATTAGATTATCGACGTCAAATCAGCACGTTTCTCCACAGTTTCGAAATCATGCAACATAAACATAAAGTGCTATATTATCACTACTTACCTATGACAAAGTACCAAACTAACACGCATACATAGTGCGAAATTAAACATATTGTTATAAACTCTTTCAGGTATCAAGACACGGCAGAATTTGCTCGACGTCGTTCATTTCTGAATTCCAGTGCAAGCAAATCTGGAAGCGGTAAGTTCCTTTTCTACGAATACTATCACATCGTGCACAAAAACTTTTACTAATCTGTGTGTGTCTTGATGCAGATCCCTTCCTATGCTCGGAGCCCCTTGGAGATGACTGTGCTTGTAGCGTTAGTTCACTCATGGACTCCAGAAGACCGTCATCCGAAGCCTCCAGAGTTACCCTCACACTGCCCAAAACAATCATGGATGTACTAGAACCACAATTCAATGCACCCAAATCCAGTTCCAGTGTCGTTCAAGCAACTCTGACATTAGCTCCCCAAAAATCTGCCCGCGGATCCCCCAAACGTGCATTAGTGAAACAAAATGTAGTAGAACTACCCAAAGCACACAACAAACAACTCGAGCTTACGGGACGAAACAGATACATCGTGCAAAACAATCTAATTAGCGAGATCCAACTACCACCAAACAGCGCATTTGCTTCATGCCCGATACAACAAGGACAACAAATGTCTCGATACTCTGCATCCACTTTGCTTGATATCAATACCGCAAAAAGTGCTTCGAACGTTTCGCGTTTAGGTAAGGAGAAATCTGAGCCAGGACTTGAAGTTTTTCGTCAAAAACATGAAATTACTAGTGGTGTGAGCACCCTGCCGGCGAGGCACAGCAAGTCTTTGGATCAGTTGAGAGTATCCCAGTTAACACCGCTGAATACCGCGCAAACACTATCAAAGAATGTGAGAAATGGTTCCAATTCATCTGTTAATTATCCAAAACCATATCTACCGCCGCAACAAATCAAGCCCACTACATTGCCTAGAAGCGTTACAACTAGTGCTTATCCAACGAATACAACGACTCGTTGTAGTTCTAAAGGGACGGACGACTACAGGAGGAATATAAGCGAGTTTAGAGAAAAATACAAAAATCCTTGTATTAAGAAAGTTCCACATGGAGTAAATAATGAAGTGTTTCATAATGTAGGGTATAAGTACGACGGAGCGATGCAACATAATCCTAACCAAGTGTACGGCTATACTTTCGGTAATCAGGGTAATCTGCAAGTAAACAATGTTATTCGTAATCCGTTAGAGTTTCAAAGAGGCTACAGTGTAAATTTACCCCGTCCTATGCTGCCTCCACGTAATTCTTACCCACCGGTTAGTGGTAAAACTCAAGTGACTGATCAAAATAACTTAGTTTCTAATAAACACGTACATAGGTCTAATTCTACGCATGTGTTTCACCAGAAAGTGGAAAATCAACCAAGTGACATTGAAGCTGCTCGTAATCAACTCAGACATGAGCTTAATTACTACCTGCAGAAAGGTGACTGGAGTTACGATTTCCATACAGGAAGTTTAATTCAAAACTATCAAAAGAAATCTAGCAAAAGCAGCGATGACAGTGGATTTGTGATGACTTTAGATAGAAGCAGTGACGGAACATCGAAATCAACTTATTCAAAGACACCGCCATCTACTCCACATTCGACAATGCCGTCGGTAAGGCATAAGAAAAGCCGATCCAAAGAATCAAAACTAAACAATGGAGGAAGGGAAAATACTAAAATGAATTCGAGCAGGGATTCATTGAGCAGTCATCATTCTATTAAATCCCGAGATAGTAAATCAGATCGTCACACTTCAAAATCTGAACGCAGCACTCCAAAATCTGATCGCGGAACACCACGATCTGGTAAATCAACGCCCAAGTCCGGTGGATTTACTCCTAAATCAGGCCTAGCAACACCTAAATCTGGCAGAGCAACTCCAAAATCTGGTGCTACAACACCGAAAAGCGGAAGGTCGAGCGGTAAACCAGAAAAACGGTCTAAACACAAACCCTCGGAAAAGATGACTCAGTTGATGTCAGAAGCTGCATCATCATCCAGCAACGAAAGTATACCTTTTGAGCTGAGAAGGTTAGAGTCTTCTACAAGTGTCCCTTACAGTCTCGACCACGGGCCAGAATTGTTACGACATTGTAGAAGTGCAGCGTCAGTTTTAGATGAACCTAACTTAAATAATACTTTTGGCTCCGAATCTCTACCTAATTTAGCTCCTCCACCCGCATTTGAATCACCGCCTCTTGATATAGCAGACAAAGATTTCAAAATACTGCCTCCTAAAAACTTTTCGAACAAGGAAGAGAAACGTCGTAGGAGTACTTCTACATCTAGTTTAAGTGAACAAAGTGGATGGGTGTCCAGCGGACGTAGCTCAGGCCCGTCTTCCCCAGATAATGCAAGTTGTCAATTAAACCAGAATTTCGTTCCTGGAAAATCAGCCATGCCTAAACCAAGTAATAAAAACTACGATGATACAATAGATCCTCGAAAAACTGAAGGTGAAACTATTAGTGACTTCAAAAGAACAGTCCTCAACGGAGATCAGTTACGAGAGCGGCTGCTAAAATTAGCCGTCAAAGTAGCTCAAAATAATTCGAACGAGAAAATAGAATGCTGTGATAAAGAAGTGTGCGAGGAATGCACCATATGTAGCGACTCTATATGCACAGATAGCCAGTGCGAATATAATAAACTAATGCACAGTAATGGCATAGACGCAGAATGCAATTCAGATACTTGTACAGCAAGTTGTTTCCAACAAATGGCGGAAGCTCAAGCTGTGAAAGGTAATCAAAGACATAATTCCTTTAGCGCTGTACAAGGGAAGACTTACACCTCCTCTTCTAAAAGTCAGAATGAGGGAACGGTAAAAAAATCACAAACAGTTAGTGACAATCTACATCCTTACATAAGGAAAGAAATTCCGCAGAAGGCGCAACCGGTACCAGCCAAATCTCAATCGCTTGACAAAACTAAATTGAAAGATAGAATACAATATACGGAAAAGTTAATCGCGGCTGAAATACGAAGCTTGACGGTAGACCGCTCCTACGCCAAACCAAGCAGTAAGAAAGATCGTTCATCCAGTGCTGGGCAAAAATACTCGAATAAAGCTAAATCTGAAATAGATTTGGCGCACTTTATGGGTGACAATGACTATGAGCATTTACCTCCGCCGCAGCAGTTCAGGGACGCTCCACCACCGCCTGATGAATTTAAGGTAAACACGTAACATCCATCGATTAACAGAAATATCAACTGATTAATAAAATACCATATTAATGGACTTGTATGTTATAGGATCCTCCGACGAAATCTCCAAAGTTGAGTCGACAGAGCAGCAAATCGTCTACTCCGTCAAAAACTCCGAGGAAACAGCCTCCACAACCTTCCTCACTTCAGTTAGACAACCCGTTGTATCATGTGTGTGAAGGTGGGGTAACTCTACAAGTATATATGTACTTCAATAATGCTTCTGCTACTAACACCATCGCTTGGCTTACGACAGGTATAATGGAGAGGCGGAAGCTGCGACCACACCAGTCTGTAAATTCTGGCGGTGTGCTCACCGGTGGTACGCTTAATAAAAGTCAGAGCACCGGCGAGCTGGCCAGCAGAAACGATACTGGTAATGGACATTTACTTTTTATAACAATACCATCATCACATCATCTATCTTACCTTATTAAAATCAATATTATACTTCATGACGTCATGTATCATGTGGCACTTATAACCAAATTATGTTTACAACGCCTATTTCAATGTGATTTTTAAATTATAAAACATTGCTTCAAAGCAATCAAGCCTGCAAAGCTGTAGGAATTCGGTTTATTCCACTATAGTGAATAAAGTAGATCTTTTGGTGACCTCATTTCACCTCAGAAGAATTTCACCTAGGTGGATTAATTCGACTCAAGCGGAGGCTTTTGTTCACCTTGGAATTGATTCTCCCAGGTGAACAAACGCAACCTTTAGTATTCATGACTTTTATGCATGGTAATAAAAACTTTCAAATGTAGTAACTGAATTTTGAAACAGTTATCCCATTCAAAATCCCAAAACATTCACCTGGCTGATATCACCCTGGTGAACATGTGGAATAAACCAGGAATTCGGCCATTTTCCCTCACTTAATTTTTTTTTTCTCATTTCTAGAGCACCGAGAAAGCAATCTCATCAGCATATTCGGCCTGGCCGAATCTGAGAGGTTATTCGTGAAATGCAGAGAAGAGTTCAGACAAAGTGTGAAGTATCCGGGAGCTATCTACTCTGACTTCCCACCTGTCGAGAACTCACTGCCTTACTTCCATATCAGCGATGAGTACAGAATGTTTAATCCAGAAGGTGAGACCCTCCATTAGCTGACATTCTAAACAAATTAACATAACATAACACGCCTGTAATCGCCGAAGGGTTAGACAGATGTGTAGGTACCTAATAGTACGAGTACGGGCACATTTTACCAGTTATGTTCAAGTCCCATTTAATAGGGCGCGAGCCTATTGCCATCTATCGGGTACAAATGCGGACTCCGTGGCTGCTATTGTGAAACACTTTGCCCGACCTGGCGGCAAATAAGCACAATCAATCCCCTTCCTCGGGACCATTCTTGGTAATATCGATTTCCCCACAATGTTTTCTTTCGCCGGTATAAGAGCAGAGTGATGAAATAAAATACACAAATAAACTACCCCGGTTGGAACTGGCACCCGTGGCAGTTACCACCGCTCCAGATAAACGATTTACTTTTTCAAACTGTTTTCATTTTTGTAATTACTATCAAGTCTCGAAAAACAACACCATCATAACACCTTTTAATTCTCTTTGACATAATACGGCACAACACACCACATCTCCATCCCAGTTTTTACCATATTTATCTGAATGTTCCAGGACTCCATCTCATAATCTGCGTCCACGGCTTAGACGGCAATGCAGCAGACCTGCGGCTCGTGAAGACATATTTGGAACTAGGTCTGCCTGGGGCAAGGCTAGATTTTCTCATGTCCGAGAGAAACCAAGGCGACACTTTCTCTGACTTTGACACGATGACAGATAGGTGAGCGGTAAATTACTATCTATATAAAGAAAAATCTAGGCTAGGTTAGGATCGCCCGGCGGACACGGTGGAGCAAACCGTGGAGGTCTAGTACCGCCGTGTCCTCGTAGCGGCGATTGGCGGCTGCAACCTTTTGCGTCCGGCCCTGGTTCAATTCAGAGTCCAGAGCGAGAGTAAATGGGAAGCCGTCGCCTCCTTCTGTCAAGCAGTCACTCTAGCGAAGGAGGTGGCGAAATGTGAGAGGGAGAGAGCCTCACGTCCCAGCCGCCGCGGGAGACGCCCCAGGCGTCGTGAGCCACCTGGTGGCCCCTGGCCACCTTAGGCGCGAGCCTGAGGACGGTGAGTGATGGGCTGGCTCACCGTTCGTCCATCTTATATATATATATGTAATGGGAAAGCTACACTCTCCCTTATCATAAGCTACCGTGGGATAATTTCCAAACATAAAGCGAGCGAAACAGCGAAAGCTTATACAAAATTTAGCACATAAATTAAAGTATGTTTTTTTTCAGTCTGCAAACCAATTTTTTTACCTAAATTAAATAACAGGGTTAGTTAGTGAAACCGCTTTACGATTTAATTTATTACAGACGGCCACCTCAATTCTTTACTGTTTGTTTTTTATATAATCCATTTAGTCGCTGCCTAGCGAAAATATCAGGGTCAACTTGCAAAAAGTAAAATTTCGAAAATTTTACAATAACTTTAGTGGTGTCTTCAGCAATCAGGAATCACAATTAACGTATTGTTTAAATGTTTCCAGGCTAGTGCAAGAGATCCTGACCCACATTCAGAACTCGAGCGACCCAGCTCGTATCAGCTTCGTGGGACACTCCCTAGGCACGATCATCATCCGCTCAGCGCTTGCGAGGCCGCAGATGAAGCCATACCTGGCCAAACTTCACACGTTCCTCTCGCTAAGTGGTCCCCATCTTGGGACTCTGTATAACTCCAGCGGTTTGGTTAATGCTGGTAAGTTGCAGGTCAATTATTAACACGGTGTATGGTGTATGGAACTGTTAATGGGCTAAAGTAGAACTGCCACGGTTTGGAGTAGACATCGTTTGAAAGCCCATTTGACCGTTAAAGATCATAAAGATAAAACCGCATTCCGAGTCTAGTATTGTTAACAATTTGATGGCAGTGGCATTATTTCTTAAAACATGAGGTACAAAGCACCCTTTTTTTCTTTCTTATTTACTACAAACGCATCACCACAAACATCATCTGAGATCCAACGTTTACGATTAAACCCCCTGATGAAAACCTCATCACATTTCCAGGCATGTGGTTCATGCAGAAATGGAAGAAGTCGGGGTCTTTACTCCAACTCTCTCTCCGAGATGCCTCCGACCCTCGACGGTCCTTCCTCTACCGACTGAGCGAGCGGAGTCAGCTGCACCAGTTCAAACATATCCTGCTCTGCGGCTCCGGACAGGACCGATATGTCCCACTGCATTCAGCCAGGCTAGAGCTGTGCAAAGCCGCTGCCAAAGATACGTCGCTCTTGGGGCAGGCTTACAGAGAAATGGTTGGTATTTTAATAGCATACAATAGTAATTAATAAACTATATAAATCAGACAGTTCCAGTAGGCCTGACTAGATTCCTCATAGGTGTTATAAATATCGTCTGTAGGATGAATGTGCTGATCCATGTTTTCGTCTTTGATATCGTCATAATGAGGATATTTTGTAGCTCAAAGAGCAATAGGTCATTTCCTGTCAGGGGCCACATAATAACAGGGTTTTTATGTAGATGTGAGTATGATGTGGAATATTTAGCTTCAAAGCCAATGTTTGATGCAAAATGAAGAAAAAACCCCAACGCCTACCTTCGAAGCGACTGCCCTGCCTGCTAAAAAGTGGCAAAGTGTTGACCTAGCTTCAAATACGTAGTACGCACGACAAACAATCAAGCTATGCATACGCTAATCCCTCATTGTACGGGAAGCTCATACAAAGTAAGGTCAGGTTATGCTGGATATTAAAAGCTTGTTGTGTCACCGGGTGTACCTAAAAAGAACTAACACTACCTACTACTAACACTAGAATATAAATGTTCCACTCCAGGTCCACAACATGGTGTCCCCGCTAGCTGCGCGCGCGAGCTCAGTCTCCGTGGTACGCTATGACGTGCAGCACGCGCTCCCGAACACGGCCAGCGCGCTGGTGGGACGCGCTGCACACATCGCCGCTCTCGATTCCGACCTCTTCATCGAGAAGTTCCTGCTCGTCTCCGCGCTCAAATACTTCCGATAGAACTTTGACAGAAGACAGTTTTAAACGGCGACTGTTTCTGGAGCATGCAAACAGCAAAAAGGTGTTTTTGCATCGGGACGATGTCCATGCCAGCGCTGGGGTAACAGTGAGAGTGAAATTAAATTTACAGGCACATATCAGCATTTTCTTGCATATGTTTCGCTTTCTGTCACTTAGAACTGCTTCTGATGAGAATGATGCGGACTTTTCGCTCCACCAAATGTAACAAAATGAGATAGAGATACTCGAAAACGCTGATCCGTCGATGAAAATTGGATTTCACTCTAAGTCGTCGTAAAAACTTGCCTTGAATTCATCCAAACTGAAAATGTATCCATGCATGGTGGTAAGAGACGGCTGCATGCCTTGCCATGTTCAACTATAAATTCCAACTAAATATTCTTCCCGCTACTTTTGACAGCCCGTTCTATCGACTATCACAACTCAAATACTTTTCGAAACCACGATATCTATGCGTGTCGAATGTGTGAGAACGACAGTATTTTTGAGCAATTTGAGCATCATGAGCCTGGGAAGATGTAGCGGTAATGATACTATGAGCGGTTGTTCAAAAATAATGGTTTACTGCACACAATAAAATTAACAAAATAAACTATGCACTAAGCTATTATTAGTCCTGTGTCACCCAGGATTTTTAACGGCTACGTAATAGAACTAAGATAAACACTATTATTACTGATGAAACTGCATTAGTGCATTAATGTCGATGGTTACAATTTTGGAATTTGGCAGTCTACCCAAAAATTACCAAGATAGGTATGTTGATAAGAAATCGATTGACCCGAGTTTTTTACCACAGTTATCGTCTCTCAAGTCTCGAGATCCTAAATTTAAGACAAATCTTTGTATAAATTGAGGCACTTACATACGTCATTAAAATAATTGTATTGTCCGAATGAGCATGAATGGCCGATGATGAATGAAAATTATGATGCATGTGAAAATAAAAGTAATGTACCTAACAACATTATTTTATTACACTTCATCCAGTACTGAGAGGTTAACCTTCCTTCATTTGATTTTATTTCCTGCTCTGTGGCCTAGTTTTAATAGTTTCCATTTGCATTTGGTTGGCATTTAGATCTATCTGGAAATATTATCTAGTTACATAAATCCTTAACCCTTATGCTATTTAAATGATAAAATAAAGACCTAATTCTACCATTAATTTTCATCAATCTGAATTTATTGTCTATAGCTCTTTGCATTTCGCCCATTCTTTGCATTTTCTTCCACAGTGTTGCTTCAAACAAGTTTGAGGTGGCGGGAACGCTAATGTAACGTTCAAATCCGATATTAGCTACGCCAAAATGTTTTGAAGCAACTCTGCCACTCAAATATTGTGTATTTCCATAATATCGTCTACAGTAGGCACTACAGGATTATCGAAATTATAAATAGACTTGGTGACAGCGTGATAAATTCGATGCGAATCCTAATTGTAGAGTGAATTATGAACTATGTTGAAAGTAACTGCAATGCAATCAACATTTTTAATTACTTAAGTAGGTTTTATGACGGATCTTTACACCAATTAATTAAGACTATAATTTTAGCGACTGTAGATAATATAGGTAGATGTTATTTGTACTATTGTTGTCTACGAACGGTATCATTCTTGAACACCACATTGTGTGCTGTGTAAGTACTCATAGGATCTTTTATATTTCATTGCATTTTTGACAGTTGGCATTTGGCATTTCAATTGCCATAATTTAATTATCTCTAATCTCTATAATATCTAAAGGTAATGGAATATAAGATCTTGACTACAGTTTATAAATCCTTGGTTTTCCTCCACTTCTTGAAGACCCGTTGTAACGAACGATTGGTTTCCTACTCCCTTTTAATAACTATCTGGTATTATAATTATATGGGTCGGATTAACCATAAGTGAAATCAATTATTGCTGCACAAAGGGATATAAGGATAAATTATAATTAAGAAAAATACAGAGTACATCATTGTCGTGTTTATGTTCGTGGAGCAGGACGAGTCAGCCAGCCCGTAGCCTTATCGTAAACATTAATAAAAAAATATAAACTAAACGTTAGATGAAAGTTGTAAATTTTTAACGAATGTTAGACTGATCTTTAAAAATATACGGACTCGTACAAAATTATATATAATAAGTTTCATAGATTATCGTTTTCTTTATCGGTAGTGAGCATTTTTAACAAAAAAAACAGTAACTACCTAATTCAATCTCGCTCTGTCCACTTCTCTGATTAATCAGTACGGTAGGTAATGTTTTATACAGGGCTTGGATTACTTGATTATATAAAAATTATTCGAAATATTGTGTACGTACTTACTTCCGCAGTAGTAATAGTAATTATACCTCATATTGCTCACGGGCAAGCTTGGAGATCAGCACAAAGTATCAGTTTCTATGGACCTGGTTATTATGGGTACCTACGCACTTGAATGGTAACCAAAGAGTAAAGTAATATATAGGGTAAACTCAAACATTTTAATAGTGAAGTTCACCCCAACACGTCAAAAAATGTTGACGTTTCTGTGACATTGACAATGACAGCTGAATGGTATTGTCTCGTTTACTCTTATTACAAACCTTAGATATCAGATCTATCCAGCTCACTCTTCTGTGTAACTTTTTAGCGCGACGTAAGTAAGACATTATCTGACGATTTAAATCAATGACTCAAATTACTTTTAACAAACTGTTAGGTTCCAACGTTAATTTATATTATAAAAACATTGATACTTACTTAGAATGAAATCGTTCAAATACCCATGCACTTCATAACAGATCGCCCCATTAAGAGCCATGATTTTGCCTCGTAACAATCCTCTCAAATCTACTTCCCTTGATGTTTGACTGAACTCGGTAATAAAGAACCCAACGTTACCATTCTTAAAACTAGTTCAATTTCATACCGGGTTCAGGCTGACAGCTGTATATAAAAACAAATTGGAAATACTAACGAAGGGAAGGTAAAGGAAATTACAAAAGAATACAAAAGGAATATGTATGTTTTATTTTTTTTAATTTTAAAGTCATATTATGTTACACATGTTCCATTGAAACTGTCATCTTTGTTTAAAGCCCTTGATTAAAATACTTAATATTTAAAAGGTGTGTATCAAAAGATGGGAGGAATTTTGTAAATATTATAGAAAAGATTTTTATTTGTAAATCGTATGTTTAATGGCAACGTGTCGATGTTATACACTTATGATGATAAATAAATAATGCCTGAAATCTTTTTGGTTTTTTTCTGGACACAATATTTTTCGCATTAAGTCCTAGGTTTGATTCCCAGGTCAAGCTATTTGGTGCAGACGGCAGCAGTCAGCGGGTCAAGCTACCCGAAACTAAGTTGAAAATCTATTAGAGTTTGACAGATTGTCGTAGGTTGATGTGCTGGAGGTTGTACCTATAACTGGGTAATCCCATTACGAATTTTTCAAAACCACACTCACTCATAGACTTATCTGGCTAAATAATGTGGGTGTACTTGGGCCACCTCTCACTAACCCTATAGTTATATGCAATACGGGCGTGATGTTTGGTATGTTATGTAATTTTCCGCCCTAATTTTGATATGTTTTTCCTACTTGGTTTTCTGTAAAAATACGAAAAATGTGTTCGGTACTGGTGAAACATTCCTCCAATGAAAACTTTGTCTTTAAAGGCGCTCCCTCACCGATAGCATTCACCTGTATGTAATAATATAATAACAATCCAAGATTAAAATCAATCAAGATTATTGAAGATATATAGTAACAATCCAAGATTCGATTATGTACAGAAACAAGTAAATCAGAACTGTGAAGGGACCGCCTAAAGACTACATGTTTTATGTGAATTTTAAAGATAGCTCTTATCTTATCTTGGACGCGTTTCCGCAGCGACATCTCGATAAGAGTGTCAAGTAATGCCCTCAGTCAGAAAATCTCCCCACAATTTCTCAACTAATTATAAAAGATGGCGTAACGTCCGCCAACAACTCTGCATCCGACTTCACGTCCTCCAAGGCCTCTCTTGCCTCCTCGTTAAAAATATGGTAATTATAACTTTTTAAAGCACCTAGTCAAAAACCCAGTATAACCAATCAATTTAAATTGTTAAGTAGAGTGGGCCACTCACAAACTCCCACTCTCTGACTGAAGTCCTTTGCAATGTCCCAAAAAGGCTATAATCCAGATTCGAGTACTAGAGCAAAAAAGTTGAAGTCTTATTTTTATTGGCTTGGTAACACTAAGGTTGTTATTGTTTTTGTAAGCTAAGTTTTATCTACGTTGAATTTACCGGTAATATCTTTCGATAGCAATATCAATTAGTGACCATTTGTAATAGTTGAAATCTTGAAGATTATTCAATACAAACCTTTGCGCTCAATGCTGAAAAACGTTAAAGAAAAACCGTTACAAAAAGTACTGAAAAAGTTTACCTTCCAATAGATACTGGAATCGAAGTTTACTTTCTACATTCGGCTACCCAGAGCAGTACTACGTCTTATTCCGAAGTCCACAACCAGCCATCAGTTCAATAGGTACGTCTTAATAATGCCGATTGCAACGTACGTGTTCCTAGATCTACAGTCAAGCGGTCTTCCAGGCCGAGCCCATGGGGAAGTACAAATCACCGAACTGTGTATGTTAGCTGTGAAACGACTGCACCTAATGGACACGGAACCAGGTCAACATCCCCGGGTGCAG
This sequence comes from Cerastis leucographa, assembly GCA_963082945.1. Taxonomy (NCBI): domain Eukaryota; kingdom Metazoa; phylum Arthropoda; class Insecta; order Lepidoptera; family Noctuidae; genus Cerastis; species Cerastis leucographa. Next base: position 6,628,423 of record OY720359.1, read on the forward strand.
TACAAACTACGGATGGTCTTCCAGCCTGACAAGAGGTTGAATCCAAAAAGTGGCTCAATGACTGGACTAACCAAAAATCTTCTGAAACATGAAGCTGAATTCAATCAGGATGTTTTTGATACCATCAACTGTTTCATCAGCTGTTTGGAGAAGCCTGTGTGTTTGATAGGCCAAAACGCCTTTGAATTCCACTTCCAGTTACTTAAATATCATTTTGATAAAATAAATGTAAAATTGTCAGATGATGTCTTGTGCACAGATAGTGCTTATGCATTTTTTGATATATTGGAAGCAGAAAACGTGGCTAACAACAGGGAGGATATTTTTGCTACACAGAAAAACCAAGTATGTAAAAAGTATCATCTACTGTTGCGGAGAAAATTTTATTTGAAAATCCAATCATATCAGTCATACAAATTACTGGATATTTACTGGAGAGTGACACGCTCCACTCTGTCATCGAACAGGGCAGAGAATCAATGTTACATGATCATGCAAATAGCTATAACTAAAGCTCAAAAGTTTGTTGATTGGGTTGAACAATACCATTGTTGCTTCTCTGAGATTCCCATTATGATCATGCAACAGTGAATATTTTGTGTTCTAATACTTATTAGTTCTTTTGATTTTGTTATTACATTGTTGGTAAAAAAACATATTGGTCTGTGTTGGTTGACACATTCTGATACTACTCAAGTAATTAGTAATAATATAGTAATCCATCCTATGGCTAGGCTTAGGCATAAGAAATTGATATTCTGGACAGTATTATCATTTAAAATAATATACTTTAAATTACTTGCTTTTGAGTGTGCTGATTCTACCAAAATGTGCTAGGCATGGCTAGGCAGTTTTTAAATTTCTAGTAACAAATACAAACAACTACTTGCCCATATTATAACCAATGGATTTTTTAAAGTTTTGTAGAAGAGTTCTGTTAATCTGTAGCATAGCCAACCAGTTTAATTGCATAAGTGTGATTCTTACACACGAAATGCAAACACTTAAGAAGACAAACACGACTATAAAATGGGTGAAAATCATCATCATCATTTTTGGCCGTAATTACCCACTGCTGGGTATAGGCCTCCCCTTTTTGCTTCCACACTTCACAAACGCTCGGATTCGATTTCGGTTCGATAAGTCGTATGTCTATCTTGTTTTGGCATTACGAAAACGAGCGAGATAGACATACGACTTTCCGAATCGAAATCGAATCCGAGCGTTTGTGAATACGAGGGGGTCTAGCCAGATGTCCTGCCCAGGTCCATTTGAGGCGCACCGCCCGGTCCCTGACGTCGTAGACTTGTAATAAAAATGTTTAAAGGCTACACCCATGCAAGGATCACAAAAAAATCATACTCCGAGACCGTATAGCTCGTAAATATGTCATGCAGTCATTGTTCGGAACTTCGGAACCTAACTGCAGTTAGCAAAATGACAACTTTTGTTTTTGGTCTGGCAACTAATTTTATTTTCAACTGTGAAACATCAAAAAATATTTTAATCATTCAAAATTCTTTAATTTGGAGCATCTATATTTTTTATACTCTATGATTTGGAGTATTTTGTTAAAACCGTAAATGTATTTAAAATACTGTGCGTCGAAACAAGACAAATATTTACAATTTTACAAGCAAGGTCCGTCTGGTGCAGTCAGTGATAAAGTTCACACTGCGATTGTGTGTGACTTTAAGTAAAGTAACTGGTAAAAGCACTCCCAGAACTGCAAAACAATCATCAATCAAAGTTTGCTACATTCAGCTACCCAGGAGGACAGTAATCAAGCCAACAGTATGCCGATAGCAACATATGTGTTCTTGGATTTACAGTCAAGCGGTCTTCCAGGCTATGACCATGGCGACGTAATGATAACAGAACTGTGTATGTTAGCAGTAAAACGAGCGCACCTTACGTACACTGATAGCTTAGCGCCCCGAGTTCAATATAAACTACGGATGTGTTTCAACCCGCAGAAGAAACTAGACCAAACAAGTGCTGCAAAGACTGGATTAAACCTATCTCTCTTGAAAAATGAAGCTAACTTCAATAATGATGTTTATAATGCCATAAATTCTTTCATCAGGTGTCTAAAGAAACCTGTGTGTTTGATAGGCCACAATGCCTTTGAATTTCACTTCCCATTACTCCAATATCATTTCAATAAGATGCAGGTTACATTATCCGAAGATATTGTGTGTACAGATAGCGCCTATGCTTTTTCTGATATAATGGAACCGGAACTGGAAGACGGTAATACAAGTAGCAACAACTCTATGCTTTCTAAAAAAACCGCCAAAAATAATAACAAAACTAAAATGTTTGACCAATTATGGCGGGAAGATTTTTGTACATATCCATTTCCAATAGAATCAGACAAACTGTCTGATGAATGCCGGAGAGTTGGGATGGATGATGAGAGACTAAAGATTGAGGGGGCAGAATATAATTGTTTTATGATTATGAAGATAGCTAAAGCACATGCTAAAGCCTTTACTAAGTGGGTTGAGCAACATAACTGTCCCTTCTCTGAGGTGCCTGAAATGAATATGTGATTTTTGTTTTTTTTTTGTGTTCTGTAGTTTTATTTAGTCTTAATTACCTTGTAAAAGGAAGGTAGCATTAGCATTATTCTGGTTATTTTTTTTGACACAAGTGTACAAGAATTTAGTCACATTGTGTGAATCCCTAATAGACAAATGAAGAAATTCATATTTTGTTTTTGAGATTATAATTATCTTGTTGGATATATTTTTTTTTGTTTCAAAAGTTATTAAGTTTTAATGTTGATGATCCTACTATGTGTGCCAAGCTTGGTTAATTTCTAATAATTTTTGAACTTAGTATTAGTTAAGTCTGTTAAAACTTGGTTATAACATGATTGTGATTTTTGTGATAATAACTTAGGCAGTGGTGGCTGTTAGGCACTAATTTCGGTTCACCTACTATATAATTGTAAGAGAAGTGCCATTTATTAATAAAAATACTACAAGTATGATTCTCAAAATCTAGATTATAATAAAAGAGAGACTGACATGTTTTGTGCTTATGAAAAACTTTTTTTTACATAGTAGGTAATAACATAATTTTATAAAGATAGATAGATAGATCTTTGAAGGTTAAGCAAAAACTATTCCATGACAAGCACTAACTCAAATGATTTTGTTTCAATTTTAATAATTAAAGTAATACCATAAAGGAAGTTAGCTGTTCACTCGTCAATCTCAATAAGGTTCTAAACTCTTATAAATCAATATCAATTTATGGCTATTGTTATTGCTCTTCAAGCCAAAACATTTTATGTTAAGTGCTTCTGTTTTGTAAAAGTGTTAAAATAATGTGATTTGAGTAAATTGCATAAGTATTTCAGTATAGGCTGTTGCTGGAATTAACACAAATAGTGTTTTTTAGCGTCACTATTATTCAAAACATATTTAGCATAATAAATATGCATAAATGAATACAATTTTGTTATAACTTTTGTACCTAGTTTACTAGATTGTCTGTATGTGGTGTACGGCCACTACCACTGTACCTAACTACCTACCTCTTAATTACAACCGTAATGTAGAGGTACCTTTACAGTCTGAGAACTCAAATCATAAGTCCTCAGATAGATCTTGTCTAATAATTAAAAAAGAATGAATAAATGATTCTTTATACACGAATGTTTTTTATTTATTAAATTATCGTCAATTACGTAACTCGAGTGAGTTATAACCTGATTGACTAAACTGCCCTCACCATTAGTAAACCGATGCGATGTGATAAATATGTTCGTGTCACTGACTCTGGCAGGGCCACCATCAGGGATTTTAATTTTGAAAACACAAAAAAAATGTCGCTAATTAGTCGAAATTTGTCGCCAAATGTCGCTAATTAGTCGAAATTTGTCGCCAAATGTCAGAATTTGTCGGTGACTGGTTCAAAAGATATAAGGGTTTATAGGTGGCCGATCAGACTCTCCCCAGCAGGGCCACATTTTATATCTCTAAAACTAGGGCACCTAGCGAAGATCTGTTTTCTCTCATATTTTGTCGCTAATTAGTCGGAATCAGTCGCCAAATATCAGAATTTATCGGTCACTGGTTCAAAAGATAGAAGAGTTTACTTATGGAGGAATGTTTGTTTCGAATTATATAAACTTATTCTATAATTTCAACCCACCATAGGAAAGCTGTATTCATTACCTATAAACAAATCTACAATAAATAAATGTAATTATTAATCTAACACAATGTGCACTGTGCACAGATAGATGCGCGTGTACAGACGAGCTGCTTAGAACGAGTTGCCCGTCACGTAAGTAAAAGTAACTTATTATGAATAGTTACGAACAAAGAGTATAATACGAACTCGAGTGTTGTTATCTCTAGGTATTCCGAAAATACAAAACGAGATATAAAGAGGGCGTTCGCGCCCGTCGCTCAAAGTACCTAAATTAAGATAAAATAAAAATTCAACCCGTCAATACCCACAACACAACACTCACAATCACCTCAAAATACACACAAACACAACACACTTCAAACGAACTTTTTGGAAATTCATGTTTATAAAATAAGATATAATTGACAATACGTTTTCAACGTTTAAGTATTTTAAACATTTTAATTAAGGTACGGTATTTTTTTATTATTCTAACGTTAATTAGAGCGTGTGTTGTCTGGTGTTCAGCCGACTGCGCCGCTGTCGTCGTCGTCACCGTCGTCGCCGCCGCCGCGCCGGTGTAACGCATTGTAAACTGGTAAAACAGTTGCATGCGACTGTACATCTTGACACCAAATAGACCAAGAGCAAGGTTTAATGTTTTCAAAGAAGTTTAAGCCACTCTACTCTCATCATCATCTGCCTAGCCTTTTCCCAAACTATCTTGGGGTCGGCTTCCAGTCTAACCGGACGCAACTGGGTACCAGTATTTTACATGAAGCGACTGCCTATCTGACCTCCACAACCCAGTAACTAGGTAATACGATACCCCTTGGTAAGACTGGATGTCAGACTTTTTGGCTTCTGACTACTCGTAACGACTGTCAAAGATGTACAAATGACAGCCGAGCCGGGACCAACGGCTTAACGTGCTTTCCGAGGCACGGAGGAAACTCGGTATGTAATTATGGTCACCCATCCATGGACCAACCTCGGCAAGCACGGCTTAACCTTAAAGCTCGACCCGGGCGGCTGTTATTATTTAGCCACGAGCTCCTCTAACCTAGTAATTTAAAACATAAAAACATGAATTGAATTGAGAATTTATCTCTCTCGGACATTTCTTAAGACTTTAGACCGATAAAACTAGAAGTGTATTACACATACTAATAGAAATATTTTTTCTTAGTAATTTTTCGTGAACTCTTCGATCTAGCTCTTGGACTATACCTTACTAATTGAACTCATTATATCTCCTAAACTAAGACCCGATTAAATCTGTGACTTGGCGACAAATTATGGGAGAAAACACATCTTCGCTAGGTGCCCTAGTTTTAGAGATATAAATGTGGCCCTGCTGGGGAGACTCTCCAGCCATGCTATTCCCTAAGAGACAGTTTCTTGGCTGTACTCGTCGACGAACTCGTCAGCGAGACCGCCGATCGACCGATCGTGCAGCGCTGATTCAAATGGTATTCTCTAGCGCAGTTATGGCCGTCGACGAACTCCAGGCCTGACATCTCCTGTCACCATTTAGACGACGAATTAGGGCTTGAAACAAATTCTTTAAATTGTAATCAATAAATCTCGACTGAGAGTTTTATGGGCTTAAAATGTATAATAAAGGTCTAGTTTTAAGTAATTTAAGGAATTGAGTGAAACTACTGACGATTTTCATAATTACAAGAGGTTAAATAATGCATTTTTATAATTACATGAATGGCTGAATGAAAATAAAATTCCTTTGCCTATTTCGTAACCAAGCAACGGGCTGTCCTGTCACGTACACAATATTCGCAGTCAATTCACATTTTTTTGTCTGTTGTTTTTTATTTATTTTAATCGCCATTGAACAACCACTTGTGGCAAATGAACTACTGGCGTTCCTGCAGCAGAAGTTGGATGTGATGGACGAGGTGTCCGCAATCCAAATCTGCGCTACGAACTTCGGTGAAGACGACATTGCTGCTGCGAAACTGCTGCTGTACCGGTCGCTCATGAAAAGTGACCGGATGGTGTCTCGCCGGCGTGATAGGACTAAGAACAGCAAACAGGACATCACGCTGCTAAAAGTGACTGACCCTGACGACGTGCCGACGTTCGTGGCGAAGGACTTGCACAAGCTCCCTCCCATCACATTCGACCACGTTGATGTAACTAGCCTGTTGAAGGACATCGTTCTTCTTAAGGCAAGTCTAGTGGATGTGCAAAAGAAGTTAGATGCATCCCAGAGGCGATTTGAGCTGATGATGGTTTCGTGACGGTGTTGAGAAGGAAGCGCCGTCAACGAACCAACAAGGACCGCTGCGGCAAGGCTCCTTCGGAGCCCAAAGTGCCTATTAGTGCCGCGAAGCCTTCGGTTTACATCTCCCGCCTACACTACACCACTACGGCGGAGGACATCGTGGAGGACGTGCGCCAGAAGACCAAGTACGTAGCGAGAGTGCAGCTGCTTGAGTCGCGCCGCAACGTCAACTTTGAGGCGTTCGTGGTGCGAATACCAACTTGTTATCTGCACCTCGTCTTGGAAGAGGACTTTTGGCCGCAGGGAGTGGTGATCCGTTGACTTAGCGGGCTAGTGCCACATGAACGCACAGTGACGTAGTGTGCAAGTGAAGTGTTACTAACATATTATGTTGTTTTAAGGTTTTATTTACTAACACAAATTGTATCCATATCCATACTAATATTATAAATGCGAAAGTCACTCTGTTTGTTTGTTTGTTTGTTACCTTATCACGACTAAACGGCTGATTTGGCAAGAAGATAGATTTCATCCTGGGGAAGGACATAGGCTATATATCATCACGCTACGTCCAATAGGAGCGGAGCAGCAATGAAAAATGTTGCGAAAACGGGGAAAATGTGACGCAGACGAAGTTGCGCGGGACAGCTAGTTTTATCATATGTATGTTAGACAGTAAGGTTGCCTAAAAATAAATAAATGCTATGTTATTCTGTCTGTTATTTTAATCTATTTAAAAGTTTAAAAACATCTATGTGCTTGCAAAGCAATAACTTGTTTTAAACTTAATTCTGTGGCTATGTGAAAGGTAAGTATTATATATTTACTTCACTGCTGCCTCATGACACAATATTATTGTTGTCCATGAAATATTTAGGTATTTATTTTATAAAAATATGTTTATATTAATTAGATCCTCAGAAGGCCTGTAAATGTGAATAAAATCTCTATCCCGGGATAGTGTATTTAGCTTTCTTAATTCTTTCGCCTGTCATGCTTTTTTTAAATTATCACTTTTCTTAGCTTCTTCTAATAAATTTATCTTTATAATTAACCGAGCAGCAATTTTAAATATTATTTAGGTATTAATTCAAGAATTTACGCGTTAAAATAGTGGCTTTTGGATTTGACAGACAAAGTCGTGGCTGTAAGTGAGGCTATCAGCGAGTTCGACGCTGTTTTTTCTTACGGAATACCAAAATGTATGAAGAATTGTCAACTTGCTCGACGTTGAGTAGTTCTAACTCACGGCCGTCACAGCTTAGAGCGCTAGTGTCGCTATTTGCAGCTTAGCGAATACCAAACTGTAGTTTCGTTGCTGGCACAGCGCTGCGCTCAAGGCTGTATCCTTAGAGAATAGCACTGCTGATCGGCCACCTACAAACCCTTATATCTTTTGAACCAGTGACCGAGAAATTCTGATATTTGGCGACTGATTACGACTAATTGGCGACAAAATATGGGGAAAAACAGATCTTCGCTAGGTGCCCTAGTTTTTGAGATATAAATGTGGCCCTGCTGGGGAGTCTCTCCAGATCGGCCACCTATAAACCCTTATATCTTTTTAACCACTGACCGACAAATTCTGATATTTGGCGACAAATTTCGACTAATTAGCGACAATTTTTTTGTGTTTTCAAAATTAAAATCCCTGATTTTGGCCCTGCCAGAGTCAGTGACACAATATGTTCACCGAATTTGGCAGGCTATTTGCATACAGTACTACAAAGATCTTTCGCCTATTGGACATTGACAGAGAGACACGAGACATTAGTTCCGGTTTTCACCACGCCAAATATCAGCACTATTCTGAGCATAAGATAAAAAAATATGCACAATTTTGCGTTTTGAATAAATTTTTACTCTTGCTGATGCTTTACCCTATAATACCCGCTGTACCAGATAATACTTGTGGGGGTGAGAATCATTTTTGTAGGAGTGCTCCTAACATTTGTTTTTAGGTTTGTCTGAACTGCACGCGTAGTATGACCACTGTGGAAACGAGTTTTGTACGACGGAAGAATCGACAAATTATCACTGTCTATCTGTCATTTTGTCGATTCTTTCGTCGACAAAATTCGTTCCACAATATCATGCTACACGTGCTGATCTGCTCCCGTATTCACAAACGCTTCGATTCGGAAAGCGAGCGAGAGCGACAAACGCTCCTTTATGGCTACAATGGATCGACTTTTTTAATAGAAGAGTCACGACAAAAGTTCTTCATATCGCGAGCTTGAAGAAGGTAACAAACATTTTAGATTAGATACATACACGAATTATATTTCTCTATGATACCAGTCCACCAAACTAACGCGGAATCTTTTCTGCGCTAGTTTAGTGATGAAATAGGAATGGGTGTTTAAAAAAAACAATGTGGAATCGCCACTTATTAATAATGTTCTTACTAAAGTTACAACAATTCACATTAGTAATTTTATCATTCGACTAAATTAAACTGTCAAGCACAGCAAAGTAGTGTGGGCATCATTGGGATTACTCATGGCAACATTGAAATTAATGACAGTTGTCCCGTCGCAGTGGTCGGTCTTATGTATAGCTCCCTTGGTTAATTTTACTATTATTTATTACCATTTGGGCGTATTTTATTATTAAAAGTGAAAAGAACGCTATAATATATCTTAAAAATCCTGTATAAGACTACAAAGTCAGTGATTTAAGTGACATTTTTTAAACTGTTCAGAAAATAGGCAATGCAGTGTTCGTTATCGAGTAAAATTCTTTAATAAATTGTGATTTATTTATTTTACGATGGGGAAATTATTGAGTCTTTTGTCTCGGGACGATTCTAATTGCTGTTCGTCGCCGCGATACGACATATTTTTGGATTTCGAGAACGCCGCGCCCACGGATACGGAGCGCGCGGTTTACGAGGAGGTACAGAGAGTGTTGTTAGATTCGGAGAAGATACTGGAAGAGATACAGTGTTATAAGGGTGCGGGGAAGGAGATACGAGAGGCGATAGCGGACCCGTCGAGGATATCACAGGAGCGAGCGTGGCGCGCCGTGCGCCCGCTCGTTGACAAACTCCTGCGCTGCTACAACCATTCCCTCCAGTTGCAGCGGGTGAGTTCATGAATCATTACACTCTGACCAAGACCCACTCACTATGATTTCGTCTTTAGCTGTTTCAGTGATAGTAATTGCCCTAATAGAAGTGTCAAAATTTATTTCTAACTTTTTGGGGGTAGTATCATATAAATTATGTAATAAATGCAACTTAATTATGGTCTTCTATTAATAATTTTGAAGGACTGTGTGAGAATATTGAAATAGTTTAGTAACAATCATCAAATAGGTATCTACCTCATACCATTGTACTTTATTTATAACGGGCTGGTGTCCCCAACTCCACTTCCAAAGCGCATATTTGGTGTACTAACACAAATGATAGTCGGATTTATTTACGTTAATAGGTGTTATAAGATTATGTTTTGCTGTATTGAGGGTTTCACCATTATTGATCCCTTTTAATGTTATTGTTTAATAGATTTTACGTACTTAGATAATCTCTGTTTTGGTTTATGGATGTATAAAAAAGGAATAAAAGAGGTAGAAAGCTATTACCTCCCTTACATTGATAGTGGCATGTATCTTAGTGTAATGTAGTAGTATTACCTTGTATAGTATTTTAGTCATATAGTATCTTGCATATATAGTTATTTTTAGTCATTGCTTTGTTTACTTTGATTCACATGCTCACTATGAATTTCAAATATTTAAATGGTCTAACTTTTGCTTTAAATCCTAATGCTGCATTTGCCTGCCATCTGATCCTTTTTTCTTCTACAGTATCTGAATTAAACAGAAGTTAATTAATAAACTGTCTATAAATCCTAAGTTGGAAGCTAGTCTTTGTTTCCAAGTGGGATAATGTCTCATTATTTCCTTTATTTTGAATACCTCTTAGACTTGTATTTAAAGGGTCAAATTCATATTTCATTCCAATATTTTAGTAAGGCTTTGTAGTAAGTATCACAAATATATATAAATTGTCAAGTGGTTTTTCAATTCTGGGTCTTTTTAAATAGATTTTCCATAAAAAATACGTAAAAAATAGGCAGTTGACAGACCACTAAACTGTTTTACAGTAGTGGAATTACCCTATTTTCGATAGTGCTAGTAAAATATACAAAAGCTTCACACTTGCTTGTCTAACAGAATATCATACACCCAGCAGTATTCCCCTCTAGCTCTACTAAGTAAACATTACATATTTCACCAAGAGAGTACATACATTGTCATTTAGCATCCTGTATAGTACTCTGATAAGTGTGATAAGATTATATGATGTCATATTGATAAGTTCTCACACTGATATTGATAACACTGTAAGCAAATACAATACAATGTTTGTCAAGTGTTTATGGAAATATTCAGTTTTCATTTCATTTAAAATAAATAGTTTAATTAGATATTTTATAGTCAGGGCCTAATAATCGGAATTACACAGGTCCATTCTGCAGATATTTTACTAATTACAAAATAATATGATTATCAAACCTATAAACAATCAGCCTTAGGTATATTTCATAAAAATCTGACAATAGTTTTGTCTCATAATGGTGTGTGTTCTTCTACTGGGTTGTCTTTACTTGCTATCTTCAGTTGTCTTTACTTGCTATCTTTTTTATCCTAAGGTCCTTTTTCTATGCTATCTAAATGTACAAATAATATTTCGAAGCTAATAATGATTAACTTGAAAATGATGATAATTTGAGCGGCACTGGTAAAGGTCAGCCCACGGACGGGTGGCCCGTGGCTGTCTTTACGAAACAAACGACTAAACCCTCCTACTATTCCTGTCGCGATAGAGTTTCCTAAACACTTTCATTATCACGTTATATCTACGAAAGCCACTTTTCCGTCACAGGTGATTATAACTGTAATCCTACCACTAGTAAACTAAAAAAAAAATGTCTACCCTTATGATATGATAATGGATTAAAATGTCTCCCTAATGAGTTTCATGTGGGCGACAACCGAGAACACATGATATTTATGAAAGTATAACTGGCTATAAATAATAAGTCGAGGGTGTCCATTCCCCCGTAAACGTTTCACGCTACACACGCGTGCTGAAAGGTTACCGCCCACCGGCGCATTTGCATACGTTGTGCATTAGTTAGATTGAATACAGAAAGTACACAATCATGATAAACTCAAGGTCTCAATGTTGCAAGATTTTCGTCAGTTGATAACAGTCGAGGAATTATTGAAGGTTTAATTCGGTGGTATCATGCCAACCACCGAATTCAACCTTCACAGGCGTTCCTCGATTTTTAACATGAAAACGTTTGATCAACAACATTCTCTAAATCTGTGATCCTTTACGAGATTGACTGTCGGCACTACAGAGTCCAAAGTCAGACGGAGCCCTCTGGGTTGAACAAAAGCACGCGGTCGCGCAAGGCAATCATTTAAGAAGGGCTTACTCCCCAACAAGGATAAACACACCACAAATCTATAAAATCCCACCTTCCTGCAGCACTCAGCTGTATCACTCACAGACTGAAGATTATATTCTAAAGAACGCCTGATGATTACCAACCCGGCCCTCTTTGCCACCAAAGCATGCTGGCGATTATCAGCGCAGACAACAAGGCAAGAGAACTGGATGGGGCGGTGTCTAAAATCGCCACATTTTAGCTCACTCAAACCATTTTTTTTATAGAAAACATTGACCAACCTTAATTTGGTGTATTAGTCTATGATCGAGAACATGGCACTTAAACATAACTGACGAAATGTGGGTGTACCTTTCGTAAGGTACACCTCAGCCTAACCCTCCGGGGATTACAGGCGTGATGTTATGTTATGACGGAGAACACGCTGCAGTTGTCTGATCATTACTTCACGTCTTATTCTTTTATGCCTCATAAACTCATGATCAGTATTTACGCAACAAGAAGTTACCGTTTAACTTGTAAGTTGTTGCTAAGTAAAGTAATAAACTTAACATCATTAAACTGACGTAAGTAACAGTAATTTATTGTCAAGTAGTACAACGCGCTGACGTGCTGGAAAGCTTATGAGCGAGCATAAAATTAGTCATGCTACCTACGTGCCTACCGAGTACCGCAACAACTACAGATCCAATCGATCGATTCACTTAATAGGGGAAGCCCAAGTGAACAAATTACTTTCCGATTCCTCAAAGACAACAACAAAGACTTTAAGCCAGATATGAGTATGACGAAACACAAGCACAGATCTCGCCATGAGTATGATTGGCTGAATCGAGGTTTAAGTCGATTTTAAATCTGAGAATCGGTGTGTGATACGGACCTCAGCCTTGAAAATCAATAAATAAATGGCGAGGAAATATTCAGATGGTTTTATTACCGGCCGGACATACACGTCCGTTTAGTTGGGAGTGTTGGGAAGTGTACACAATCGGTAGCAAACAACTCCCAGCAGGCCTAACTTACCGGTTAGTATCTTTTCGGCGTCGATTGTACGTGTTTCCGGTAAGTAACGAAACGTACGTACAATAACATTCGCTCTATGGTATGTTACTCATACTGTTTGACACAGTAGGTACAAGAATCGATGTCTTGTAAGTGTCGAACTCCGTCCAACGTTGCCTCAACTTTCAATGTACCTCAATCCATTCATAATGGACAACACATCCAATATAATCCAGTGGAACTGCCGCAGTCTAGTAAACAAAAAGAGTGATGTTATATACCTTTTAAACAAATATGAGCCATTTGTCTTTGCTTTAGCAGAGACCTGGCTCAAACCAAATCAAATTTTTAAAATTAATGGTTATTTAACCATTAGGGAGGATAGATCTGATGGGTATGGTGGTGTAGCTATACTTATCAAGAACTCTTTTCCTTTCTCTATTGTTTCATTACCTCCTCATAGTGAGGAAATTTCTATTGTAGCTATTAAGGTGCACCAAACTTGTTTTGTTTCTATTTACATTCCTCACCCTTCTTCTTCTATTCTTCAAGAGATGAATAATCTCTTTTCTTTTCTTCCAAAGCCTTTCTTAATATTGGGGGACTTTAATTGCCATCATCAATCATGGGGTTGTTCTGTTTCTAATTGTCATGGTGAAGATTTACTAGATATAATAGACTCTCATAACTTATGCATCTTGAACTCAGGAGCTGCTACTCGCCGTTCAGATCCCAACCAAAACCAAAGTGCAATTGACCTTTCTATCTGTTCTCCAAGCTTAGCCTCTTCATTAACTTGGCATACTCTAACCTCTACTTATGGTAGTGACCATTTCCCAATAGTTATTTCTTACCCTCTTTCCAAATCAAAGGCATCATCAAGGAGATCTAACTTAAAACACAAATTACCAAGCAGAAATAGTAGTGACTGGGACAAATTTAGAAGCCTTGTTGACAGTAAGCTTTGCTCCTTGCCTGTAATTTCTGATGGCAATGAAAACAGCTGTGCTGAAGCTTTAGCACTTTTGTTAATTGAAACTGCAGATGTAGTTTTTCCTGTAAAAAATAACAATAATAGTACAATTCCCTCACCTCCATGGTGGGACTCTGAATGTACAGAATTAGTTAACAAACGTAAAGAGGCGGAATACAATTATAACCTTGACATGTCTAATAGTAATTTTGAAACTGTTACTAACCTAATTAACGAAACTTATAAACTTTTTAAGAAGAAAAAATTTGAATCTTGGCGTAACTTTTGCTTATCAATTTCACCGAACACCCACCCAACGATTGTCTGGCGTAATATCCGTAGATTTAGATCAATTTATAAGAACCCTTCCCCTATACCTGTTTCTTTAGCCAGCGAATTTTTAGATAATTTAGCGCCGCCTTGGGTCCCTGAGGCTGTTAACCCTAACCTGTCCTTACCAATATTGTCAATAACCAACGGATCACATAACCAAGGCACCCATACGACTCTAGATGGCCCATTCACTCTTACTGAATTAAAGGGTGTTATTCATAAAACTAAGGATTCTGCACCAGGCAGTGAGGGCATCCCATATTCCTTTTTTGCTAATTTAAATGAAGACGTCCTCTGCTATTATTTACATCTTATCAATTCTATTATGATCACTGGCAACATCCCTGTTGAATGGAAACGTCAAATGGTGTTGCCATTCCTTAAACCAAATAGAATCCCATCTGACGCTTCTTCATACCGTCCCATAGTTTTGTCTTCAGTTCTGATGAAATTAGCTGAACACTTAATTAAAAATCGTCTAGAATGGTTTGTTGAAAGTAAGGGCCTTTTGGCAGCATCACAATATGGCTTTAGAAAAGGTAGGAGTACCAGTGACTGTTTAGGCATTTTAACATCGGATATTCGGATTTCTTTTTCTAATAATCAATCTACTGTCGCGGTTTTCCTTGACATTAATTCAGCTTATGATAATGTTATATTATCAGTTTTACAAAATAAATTAAGAGCCCTAGGGGTTCCATTGAATTTGTCAAATTTTATTATTAATATCCTGACTGAACGCTCTATTAGTATGCTAATTGGTGATCAAGAGGTATCTTACCTTGTGTGGAAAGGCCTACCCCAGGGTTCTGTGCTCAGTCCCCTTTTATACAATATTTACACTTTTGATTTAGACTCGTCCTTATCTGATCATATTACGGTTCTTCAATATGCCGACGATTTGTTGTTATATTCTTCAAGCCAATCCATTGAACAGGCTAGCCAGGCTATCAATTCCGCTTTATCTAATTTAGAGTTATGGTTACATCTTAACGGCTTGGATATATCCACGTCTAAAAGCGCGGCAGTTTTATTCACCCGAAAGAGAAATATTCCCACAATAAATCTCTTTTATAAGGGAACTCCTATCCCGATTAAAGATAATTTCAGATATCTAGGTGTAATACTTGACAGTAAATTAAGTAGTGTTCCTCATTGTGATTTTATTGTTAACAAATGTGAAAACCACATAAACATGCTTAGATGCCTATCAGGTGTGTGGTGGGGTGCACATCCTTTTTCTTTAAAATTAATCTACAATGCTATAATCAGAAGTACTTTAGATTACGGATTATTTATTCTTGAACCGGGTAGTGTTATGGCATTTAAAAAATTGGACCGTATCCAGTCTAAAGCATTACGAATTATTGCGGGTGCTATGAAGTCGAGTCCCATAAATGCCTTACAGGTTGAATGCGGGGAAGCTCCTTTATATCTTAGAAGACAGTTCCTTTCTGATAAGTATTTGTTCCGCATTATTCAGTTCTCAACTCATCCTCTCATTTCTAAACTGGACATTTTAGTGACGCTGATTGATTCTTCAGATTACTGGTCCCATAAACGTGCTCCTTGTTTAGTAATAAGCTATAAAAAATACCTTTCTCTATCTTCTCCAGTACACCGTTCCAACAAACTTCCCATATTTAGCAGTAGTTATGATAGTTTACATTTCAAACCCATCATTAAATTTCACTGTACTAGAAAATCTGACCCCGTTTGTCATTTAAGTTTCAACAATTTTCTGGCCGAGCACTCGGAATATCATCACATTTTTACGGATGCTTCCAAGCGTTCTCCGACAGGTTGTGTGGGGATTGGCACTTTTCATTCGCAATATAACATTGTTCAAAAAATAAAACTTCCTCCGGAGACTTCTGTTTTTACAGGAGAATGTTTTGGCATTTTGAAAGCCATTGAATATAGTCGGGTTTTTAAGTTAAAAAAAGTTATCATTTTTTCGGATAGTCAAAGTGCGCTTCTAGCCATCAACCAATCTCCACTGACTCATAAATTACAGTTGCCCATAATTTATTTAATAAGAGAATTTGCGTACAGAACCTTATCTGAGGGTAATACCTTGGAATTCGCGTGGGTTCCAGCCCATGCTGGAATCGAGGGCAATGAAGTGGCAAATTCTCTCGCCGGTGAAGCGGTGCAGTGTGGGGACATCGTCCCATACATAAATTTTAATTCAGATATTGTAAATTTACCTAAAACTTTTCTTTTGGATACCTGGAAGGTGGCCTGGGAAATCAGTAGTAGACAAAAGGGTCGTTATTTTTCTTTGATCCACCCCGACGTTTCGGAAAAACCGTGGTTTGCCAGGGCTAAGTTTCGCAAGATGGAGACCTCCGTTCTCATACGGATGAGACTCGGTCACGTTTGTTCTCCAGCTCATCTTGCCAAACTTAAAATTATTAACGATCCCAGTTGTTCGTGCGGCACAGATGTGGGCGACTTGAACCACATTCTTTTCTCCTGTCCTCTATATGACCGTTCTTCCTTTCTCAGTGATCTATTGTCCCTCCGTATTCCTTTTCCTACTTCAGTTCTTACTTTATTTTGTACAAATAGTTTACCTGTATATAAATGTATAGCTTCATTCATTACCATTAATAATATTAGATTGTAATTTAAAAATATATTTTCATCAATTTATTGTATCTCATCATTCATTAGTAATATCTAGTTAGTTATAATCCTATTGATCCTTTATCCCAAATTCCGTTGTAAATATTATTATTGATAAATTCCAGTTTCCCTAACTTTGTCTTCTTAATATAACTTGACACTGGCTAAATGCACAAACCGTGCGAAGCCAGAAAAAAAAAAAAAAAAAAAAAAGTGTCGAACTGATAAATAATGTGACATTTCGAAAACTTCTATTTCAAACTTCGAACACGCAGTAAACAAATAATTTGGTAAAGGAAATTGTTTCACGTTCAGACGAGAAAATGTAAGAGATGAAATAAAACAAAATGTTATTATGGGACATTTTCACAATCGGTCATTGAGGTGGCACAAATATATACCGGGTCCGTGAAAATAATGACGCTTTTCATTACAGCAAGCCTGAATGCACTCGTATTGAATCGCCAACGAAAAAAAAGACGATCCTTTTATATGCTTTTAAGCTGGGGAAAACGGATATATTCAAAATAATATCGGGGTTTCAGTGAAAATCAATATTCCAGTTTTCTAATGCATATCAAATCTAGCGTAACTTCATATTCCAGGAACTGGTTCTTGTAAACAATATACATAATATTATTAATTAAAAGACACACACATTTTCTGTTACAGCTTTAAACATGATGTAGCTAGACCACAGACTAAATAACTACGCACTTGTTTCGATGCTCGTCGAAGAATGAGATAAATAACTCTCGGTAATAAAAATATCAACGGACCGGGTCTGGTACAAACGGCACCTATCCTGGCCTCTGTGTATGTACTAGCTTCTACGATTCAGCATTAAACTGCGCTTCTAAATTCGACAAGGAAGTAAGGGGAGATAAACAAATCTAATACAGAACGACCTGGTGGAAATCGCACCTTTCTGTATGTACCCTTACCAAAGACGATAAAACCCCTACCTACACCAGCTTTAAAAGTAGCTGTTGCTCTTTTTCCTCAACAAACTACTAAGGTTCGCCCTGGCACCGCGTTGATGTCCTTTCGTATTAGTCCGGTTAGTTCTTCGAAAAGTTAAATACCCGTGAAAACAGACAGACTTACCTAAAGTTAAAATATTCAGTAAGTATCATATTAATAACAATCCAATAATAAAATTATGGACATTTTGCGGTTTGGAAATGTCGTAGGTACTAGCATAACCACCCAGTCATAATCGTGTAACTTATGTATATTACAAGAATTCACTTTACAATAAATTATTACAATTGATAATTCAAGGGAATCATCATCTAGCCTCTAGCCTAGCCTTTTCCGAACTATTTTGAGGTCGACTACCAGCTTCAATTTAAAATCGAAGTAAGGTAATTAAATTATGTTCTGCAATATACTAAGTCCTAAAAATGCTGGGCTAAGTCAACATTCGCTACCGTGAAAATCTTTGTACATAGATGGAATGAAATAACGCTGCAGTGTCCCCGCAAAATAATTGAGTTTCCGCAGCATTCCCGACGATATTGATGCATTTCCTCTTCAAATATTACGTAAGCAAGTTCTAACCAGCTGGAACGGTTTTGGAGGAAAATTGCGAAATTACGTCCTTCTAAAATTAATTACACGGTCTGCATATTTTTGGAACCTAATTATAATTAAGAAATCTGCTTCTGAAATCTAGGTCAAACTTAAAATGCACGCTGTTTTTCAAAGTTCTTGATCCACATAACCGGAGATAACAATAGCTTCCTGTAGTATTATAAACAAAGAATATGTATAATTGGAGCAAGTGCTCGCTGTTCATTATCCAATTTACGTAATGATAATGACCTCATCACTCCACTTTCTAGTGAAGTCTTTGTCTAAGTGCAATTGAACTTAATTTTGAAGACATATCTTTGATGCTAAAACCTCTTACACAAATGTATTTAACATTTGTGTCACTTTTGGGTGTGGAATTGGGTTTCGAAGACCTTATTGAAGATAGGCTTTTTTTGCGTAGGGCTTCCATACGCAAAAAAAAAAGATAAAACCTTTCAAAATTAGAATGCTGCATACCTAACCAACCCCACGTACATTACGTGTGTGTCAATCATCCAATCAGAACGGTCACAACTCGCAGGTCGCGTGAGAATGCGTGGCACACGATAACGCATGCTGCATCCTCCGAGGGCAATGGAACCATCAATTTATTTGCCTTATTAGATCGTCTGATTTATAATACATAAATTAATAAGAACATTGTTGTGCCTCGAACAGCTACTGATTCCAATTTATGTTAGTATTTGAATTGGTTCTACGGCTGGCACACAATGTTTTAGTATTATGAAAATATTGCACTAACTGTTTATAGAATTATTTGTTTATACCTACCTAATGGTAGACGAATTAAACAATGGGTCGTGTAAATAATGTTTACATGTTATCAGTTCCGTGTTGGACATGGAACTCCCTAATGGGAACAGCTACAATAATAAACAATTCTGGAGAGACGGCCTTTGTAAAAAAATCATTGCGTTGTGCTACATTGCTATTAGTGATAATCACTGTATTTTCGTTGCCAATAATGTTGATGCTTCTGACTGAATGCTTAAACGTGGAGAACTTTAAAGCTTCCACGAAAAGAGAACTGCATTTTGTTGTTTTGCTCTGGATCGACCAGAGCATACTTTTGGCAGTGTTTAAATGAAAACTAATATCAATAGATAGGTATGTCACGGAGGAAAAAAATGCAGGTTATCACATAAAATACAATTATTGTGTTTATTATTCACACCTCTATAATTATAGCCCAGTTAACTAATGATTGATATAGTTTAATTTATTTATATGAAACAAATACATTTGTAAACAATGATTTTCCTTCCTCTTGGCAAAAGTTTTATGTTTATGAACCTATGTTACATGCGACATACTGGATTGAATCAAACGAGTAAGTGTTTAATTAATTAACAGGAGTCAAGTGATGATAACCTAGCCTCTTTAAGAGATTGATATGGCTATAACTCAATTCATAATTGAAATTTTAATGCAAAGTTTATACAACTTTTACTCTCGGACAGACTACCGCAATTCAATGCAGCGCTGCGCTGAGAATGGTAGATAATGCGAGATTGTTCCGTTCAACGTCTGAAAAAGCAATATTATCCTTCCACTCAGTGGTCCCTATAAAGCTTATTCTAACACGAACACTAATAGTTCTTGCAGAATGTAATTCTCCAGATTGCCATTTCAAACCGCAGTGCGCGGTCCATTTTAGTCAGAACAATGACAACAAACGTCAAGGAGACGTGAGTAATATTAACAGAGGTACTATCGAGTTTTGGATGCACAACCATATTCCTTCTCCTCCTTTATCGTACAGTTGGAAGGAGACAAAACAACGTTTTGTAGCTTGCATGACGTGGTATATTGTTGAATAGGGATCCTTATTAGGTGCGGTGCGGCAACAAGCGCGCTGCGGCATTTCGCAACGTGATATCTCTTCGGAACGTAAATGTTCTGGGACCAAGCCTCTTTTTGATATACATACGGACGTAATTTATACACTTGGAAAGGCTTAATTTTTTAAGTAGGGTACAATTAACAGTTCTAAATGCATTTAAGATCAGAATTGCAACTTCCCTAGACGCTAGCTCAGTTTCGCAATCACCTGGCGAGTGTGCGTGAATTAAATTCCGCAGATGGGTTGAGAATCACAATATATTATGAGTTCATCCAAGGACTCTGTTACCAACCTTCCTTTAAAAACCCTTTCTTACCGAGGCCATGGTGTAGACTATTTTTAGACAAGGCAAGGCCATAAGGCGAAAGGACAGACGCGAATTGATTATCTCACGATGGCTTCTATAAATGCGCATTTCCAGTTATTCGTTTTTGAGATCGTTTCCGCCCCTATATTTTTAAAATATGTCTGTGAGAATTTCAAAATATAAAGTACAAGCTTATGCCCGCGGCGTCGCCCGCGTGGAGTTCGATAATTATCCCACGGGAACATATTATTGGGATAAAAAGTATCCTATGTGTTAATCCAGGTTATAAACTACCCGTGTGCCAAATTTCATCCAAATCCATTCAGTAGTTTTTGTGTGAAAGAGTAACAAACATCCATCCTCACAAACTTTCGCATTTATAATATTAGTAGGATCATGACATCTTCAGAAATCGTTTAGATTTTGCATGTACTTTACTTTCAATACGAAATAGGAATGTAGGTTCTAAAAGTAATTTGGTCCAAAACTCAGAATTTGCTGTTATTTTACATGATTGTCATGTAGACGATGATAGCCTAGTGGTGTGACCGTCAATCTGCCAAGTGTCATGTTCGAAACCAAGATTTTTCGGATTCACGTCAGTCAGAGGTCCATGGGCGGATTAAAAACTCTGTCCACACCAGGTTACTAACCAAACGATAAAGAAAGAAGTCATATTTCTTGCCCTTTTTTTTGCTGATGGGAAATCATCAAATGTCTTCTCCCGCTCTGGGCGGAGCGGGAGGTAGTGTCAGACTTGACTGACTAAAACCCACCCATGTTCTTTCTTAGCCCTCTGCGTTCCAGGGCCGCGGTATCTCTTTCGAACAACCCGCAGCCCATATTTCTTGCCCTTATCCCTAATTCATAGGAGTTAGCGTGAATATAATTCCGTACACCTCTAGCCTTCTCCACTTTCCACATGATACTACTTACTTTGACGTACTAATCAACTCCAGAAAGATAAGTGCTCCACTTTTAAAAGGACCTCAAGTATGCAAAGTTATAGGAGCAAGTAAACCCATTTTGTTAAGTAACATACGTTTAACTTGGTTAAGTAAGGAGTTTTGACAAGCTTTAGCAAGAATGTACTGGAACAATTTGGCTTTGGTGGTGCCTCGAAGAAATTCTTTAAAAGGAACCCGCAAAACGATAACTATATTAATTATACAAGTTCTTCTGGTTATTTGTAAAAACATTTTTTGTATTATAATGGCCGGTGCATTACCCACTTATTTTGACTTTTACATGTTTTGTTTTGTCGGTTGCCAGCTGCTCTTACGTCTCCTAAAGGCACGGCGACCAATCAAGCTATACTAAACCAGTGTATAAGGACCTCTCGTTCTACGGGAAGTCTATACAGAGCGAGGCCATGTTATGCTGGAATGTACAACTTGATGTGTCGCTGAGTGAACTTCACTTATGTACAGACAGCATCAGTATGTGCTAACCCCTCTACAGTCCCACCGAGTACGCCAGGGGGGTAACTACTTAATGTCGCTGTCTGTACATGTATACTACAACGAAATGGGCAGGTGCAACACGTCTACAAATAGTTAGGTGCATGTTGTCAGCATTTACCTTTATGAAGGCATATATAAAAAGATCCTGTGGTGTGCACTGACATTTATGCAAGCGCTGCAATTATCCTTAGTCATTCATAATCATAAGTGAATAAGACGGGTGGTATTCGATGTAATACCTGTTACAGATCGCACCTGCGCTCGTTACTTAGCCCTATTATGATCTACAGCAAAAATATGTCCATTACATTTCATACAAATCGCTTGCAGACATGTCTGCTCAAGAAAGCTGCAAATAGATAACGTCTTCCAACTTCAAGAGAGCCATTATATTCTTCTGAGGTTGTCTTGTTAGTATTTAGGATCTTAATGATCTTATACAACCACAAAAGACTGTCATCAAGATCACGTAAAGATAAACATTTTTAATTATTCTGGAAGTTAGTAAGCGAGCCATATCAAAAGCAGTGTTTGAACCCCGGCTGGGTAGCCATGATAGCGCATAAATTACAATCCGAGGAAACCAATTCTGAACTTTATTCCATATAAAAAATTGCTCACATTTCAGCGTTGTGTTATGAAAACAAATTCAAAGTCTCGGTTTCAACCACAATTTATGCAGTACCCTGAAAGCACGTCCAACTTTGCACACGAGTAGTGTTTTGCACGCAAAGCACCGCACTGGACAAAGTTTGGTGCAAGCATTGGCACGTAAAGTGCAACCATGTCGTAATATCGTATTGTTTGAGTGTAATGCTGACTGTGGGTGCAATGCCTTTATTTACCGGTACTTATGTGGGTGTTACAGAATAGAATTTCATTAATTTCTCTATGTTATGTATTCGATGTAGTGTGGGTCGCTGCCCACCTTAATGGCTATTATGAAAATACTTAATAAGGATTGAGTAATTGTAATCACGCATACACAACTCAATTAAAAAGTTGTAAAAAAATAATTTAGTATAACTCTTTGTTTATTTACTTGAACACTATTGTATAGAATCTGGTTCCTATAACCAGACAGACAGATGTGTTGCTGGGGAGTTTGTTCTGCCACTTCTTCTTCCCAGCTAAAACAGTAGGAAGCCGCGAAGTGCGGGCGTTTTGGGGGACTGTCTCTTGTTATTTTGACGTTCAAAAAGTGCTGATTATCAGCCTGATTTGAATAAATTACTTTTGATTTTGAAAGGAAATGGCTACGTTACTTAGTCAAAGGTTGAAGTTAGAACATTATAAATTCTATCGGTGTAAAAACTTGCAACGTGTTTTATGAATACCAAGGTGTCCTAATAAACGTTATAAATGCTAATTGGCCAGTAGCATGCCGCATGGCGCACTAGGCACACATTCATCAGGTCTAACAGGAGCTGTCTACGACCACGAGACAGAAGATCGTGATGTGGAACCAAAGTTAATGGTGCATGGAGTACGTTGCACTCGGATATAAAGAATGCATACTTTCTGTTTACTGTGCGTAATTTAACTAAGATTTTTCTTTTAATAAACACATAAAAAGCTGATAAAATTACATGGCTATGCAGAAAGCATGAAATTGCGGAATGTTCGCTATCGGCAAGTTTTACAAAGAATCAAAACAATAACAATGAAATTGGATGCGTTCCTAATAAAATATGCTAATTCATACAAGCACTTTAAGTTTTAAAGTTATTCATTAACTCAGTGGTTTAAATGTTAGTAGGTGAATAGTTGGAACACGTAGTTGAAAATAAGGAAACAGTTGTAATCTACAAATAGAGAGAATTGACTATTGACACCCGCACTCGCGTCGCTATCGCTTTAATTCCTGACCATCTGGCAGAATTTATTGCTCAAATCTCGCAATTGGTCGGTAAATGGTGTTAATTTAATTACTGCCCCTGATCTCGTGTGAGCACTTAATTGAACATCGCGTTTGTACCGCGATGTGTACAGTTAGTATAAACAGTAGACCATGTCACTTAACGTGCAGTACTGTAGCTGTAGGCGGTGCATCTTAAACGTCACATTAGTTCCGAGCTGATCATTTGCTATCATATGCCTCAGTAAGGTCTTCTCCGTAACCCTAGTAAGCATAAAACTTTTACATCAACGTCTTTATTCTATAATTAAAATGTGTAAGTTCTTGAAGGATAATGACATTTTAAGCTACGAAACAAAGATCAAGAAATCACTTCAGAAAAATCTTGTTTACAGTAAAACAAGTGCAATTAAGTGAAACGGGTGGAATGATTGAAAAGAAACCTTGTTATTATCTTGATTTATTCTCAGCATAACTTGAGAATGATGTTCTTCTGTGCGATATTTAATTTTTTTGCAAAAACCACTTCTAAAAGAGACCCATTCTTTAATATTATAATGTTGGCAATCAATTTTGGGTGCCAGCTGCCATTATTACTCTATGGAACAGTCAGCATTCCATTTTCTTCACATTTCTCAAATGTGATTAGCATTTTATTTGGAGTATTTTCTGAATAGAGGAGTAGGTAGATTGCGCTCGCGATTTTTCTCAGGTCGGCGCACTCAACAAGACAAGTACATTACTTGAACAAGTTAAGCATTCAATTCTGGGTCGATATATTTAGCTAAATGACAATGTAAAAGCCGTACAAAACGAATCAACCAGTCACTCAGTTAGTTTTCTCATACACAGATAACAGATTTTGATTTCAATCAATGTATATGTACATGACATTCGTATGTCCCAAATCCATACAACGGCAAAGTAATCTTATCTTTATTATATGCCACCGTATCTACCAGCTACTCAGCCAATGACCAATTTTCTTGTCTGGCACAATAATTTTGCAGTGGGTCTAGCCTTGACGGATATAAAGGATCATTTATGCTTCCCGCAATCTCCTTGGGACGCGTGCGCAACTTTAAAATATCTATTTACAGTATTACATCATCTTCGACGAATCCCAGAATTATCCCGTCTGGTGGGATAATAAAAAAAACTTACCATCCTCTCCACACGTGATTCACCACGCTTTAATTTGTATGAATCACCAATTAATATATGCGTTTGCGCACCTACTTGTGAACTTGTGTGGTTCGTTCGGGAAATCATCTTTTGTTTACAAGTTATTTTTGCGGTGACACGCCCTTTAGCGATAAACATGTTTTTAACTGAATAAACTGTGTTGACGTTATGTGGAGTGAGTGAATGTTTGCCATTATCTCAACATCATTTTGCATCTGTATCTTTGAACCTTTGTAAAGAGATGTTAAATCTCATCTTTGTTGTATATCGGCGCTTGACAGATTGGTGTGGATGGCCGATAACCCTGGGTAATCACATCCCTTTGGCATTATCACCAAAGAGAGCCTTGTAAATATTCATCGCTACTTTGTAGCTAAAAGCTTCAGTAAGCTCTTTAACGTGAAAATTTAAAAGCAGAACAATGTTGCCACTATAATAAGGTTGAGGTCAGAGTATTTTCAAGTGTTAATCTAAAAACACATGACTTTATCTCTGAAATAAATCCTCGAGTTATGGTTTATTCGCGTGACCGAAGGCTGAAAGTAAAGTTCGCGGTTCTGCCTCTACTCTCATTTTCATAATACTTACACGTTTTCCCTGCTTTTAAAAAAAACTGCGATTTATAGGTATTAGACGTAACAACAGGGTAGGACACTAGCCTTTTAATTAATCAAATGTCCGCTTGTCATTCATTGCGTGATCTACAAGAATAAACTTTAATTACACAACAAAGTATCGGTCGGCGAGTTGATTATTCCTAGCACATTATTCAGCATATTGAACTAAATGTACGCATTACGAAGTGTTAAGAACAGACGGGAAACAATAAATCACTTCGCGGCTGTACATCATTTTAATTATTCTTGATTATAAAAACAATAAAGATGCTGAGAGAAAAATAGAAAAGCAACGATCTAAAGGCACTATTCATACAAAGCCACGAACTCATAGTTAAAACATAATTGTGTATGAAATGTGAAATGTAGATAAGCCACTAGAGTAGGTCGCTTAGGAAACAGGAACAGAGGGCAAACGATAAAATAATCGGTTACATTGGTTCCCGTACCAATAAACGACCGATGCAGACTAATCGGCTGAATTACGATCGCTTCCTGACATTGTGTTAAAACAGTTCACTAAGGCTCCGGTTTCGTTAACCATGTCACACGAGGCTAAAAGCCTAGCTTCCATTTAACACAAATATTTTGATAGGACTTTGATAGCTACATTTATTGGCGCCGGCGGTAATCTAACCGAATGATAGCATAACGTGACCTGAGAAATCGATTCAGTGGAGCGGGCTTGCCTCCGGACACGATAGTGATTTGGGCGTATAACACAACAATATCTCGATACGGATTTCTGGTATCTGCTATCATCCCCGAAATCGAATGTAACCATCTGTGCAAGGTAATCTTAAGATTGCTCTAAATATTACATTAATCCTAAGAAGTTACAAGGGGATACTCAGTTCTTCGCAAGAATAAAGAAACAGTACGTCTGTGGGTTCCCAAGAGATTTAGCTTGCACGAACATCGTGTAGCTGAATATAACATAGACTTCTTGCCATTCGTGTTTACTGTACGAAGTAAAGCACGGATGTTTTCCTCATTGTGCTTATTTTCTAGCTAGTAGCCATCACAACAATGGTCCCAGTCAATAAAAGCAGCCTTTGTATGTTTTTCACTTTTTGCCATGCTTATTTCGAAGTCAAAACAGCGCGCCGTTCAACTTTGCTTTTCTGCGGCTGTTTACGGCGTAAATGAAAAATGTTTTCTTTTATTTAGAAATCAACGCTTGATGTTTAATTGATTTTGTTGCTGTTTCATTTGTGTTTAGTGCAATTATTGCTCTAAAGTTTCCTTCATCTTTTGTTTTACAGATATCTTCATGAAGAAAATTATATATTTCCATAGAATTGACGATTTTTTTTTGTTACAGGTAGTCCCACGACTTCTGGGTTCACTAGTCGGCGGGGCGATGAGTCCCACGCAACACCTTGAACAACAGCAAGCCCTCGTGAAGCAATTCGCAGAAATATTAGAATTCGTTCTCAAATTCGATGAATACAAAGTAAGTACATACTACCATAAAACGACTTGCAAATAATATGGGTCTTCCATTATTGAAACAGACGATCTTTAAATAAAAATCAAGGAATAGTATTTTTACAATTACATTTAAGCCTGTTGATGATCTCAGTATACAATTATCAATCATCTCCTCATTTCAACGCATAGGACCTTATCATAAAACACAGTCCCTTTATTGCCATTTGCGACACCCACCAGAAGATGGGTTGCCCATTCTTTGTTTCGAAACACTCGGCTAATATTCACACCAGCCTTTAGTATGTCGCATCAATTATGCATGTTAGCTGTAACCCACGCCTCGCCCGCTGCTATTACTATTATATGGTAAACCCTAGTTTCTGGGTTAAGTCATAAGTTAGTATGTTAATCCGTTACATGCATACTACGTAATTTGATTTGCCTTGTTGCAGTTAAACGCAATCCGCCTTTATGTCTGACTTGAGACGGTACATGCATGGTTGAATTATCTAATGGAACAAGATTATTAACTGTATCAAATAGCTTATTCATTGCTTGGGCTACTAATGCTGCAAAATTGTTCAGTAATCTCGAATATTCAAACACTTCAGTGGGATAGAATTCAACTTTGGATTCGGAAACTTTAGTTCAAGTTTGTTTAATACAGCTTCAGTGGAATCCATGTTTTGCTTCTGTAAACTCCATTCTTTCTGTGTCGGATTAAAGTTATACGTATCTGAAGGCAACGTTTTGATCGTTAAACTTTTTCAAGTCGGAATGGTTTTGCTTGTTTAAGTTTTGATAAATCGGGCCTTTGAGTTAACTAGATAGCGTTGTAGAATATTGCATTTCATACTGATTAAATTCGCATTCGGTAAAGTTTCGTTTTTTCGTTAGATAGATCAAATTGGTGTCTTGAGAATCGAATTAATTAAAATCGTTATTTGAAACTGGGCTGTGAATCACCACTTTTTGAACGTTAATATTTCATAAACCAGTCCTCCAAAACGACTTCCTGTGTTGCAGCAAAGAAGTAGAGCAACTAACTCCCTAGCAACACATCTGTCTGTGGCTTCTAAACCACGAGATCTTATTGTTACTCTGTATTATGTTTCAAAACAAGAAGTCAATAAACAATAAATACTGATTCTAAGCTATGATGCAGAGTTAATGGTGTCTTTGATTGACATAAAACAAGTTTATACAGCCATCAACATTTTTCTTTGTTTTGTTGCCTAGTGGGCAGTCAACCAGGAAAAGTCATCAGTTTCAGCGGTTTTTTTTATGTTGTAACCACCGACCGCCACTACATGTGTGCACTGTAATCCAATTTCAAACTTCCCCATGACGCAATACAGTATATTTTGTTGCGTTTAAAACTTATTGTTTTGATGGTAGCCACTCTGAACCACATGTTCGTTTTGAACGATCACATGACACGAATGACCTTACATGTTTCAGAAGAAGCTGCAACACAATACGAACAATCAAAAGTAATCTAACGTTCACAGCATTGTAAGCAGCCAATAACAAACAATAAGTCACAATGATATAAACAAAGTGACCAATCGTTCGGTCGTTCCCAGCCTATCTGATGCAGCATAAGTAATTCAATTGTTGGGGCCCTTTTGACCCCAACCTTGCAGTGTCGTTGCTCCTAGTTCACTGACTGCTATTTCTCGCAAAACTATTGTTTTGTGTCTAGAATCACTGTTCGGAATTAGCTATTATGCTAATGTGTGAACGTGTGCCACAACATTTGTGTGAAAGTTAATATGGATGGCTCCTTTGGGATTAATAAATTGAATCGTATTAGTTAAAGCATCAACGTGTTTCAGATTTAGTTGAATACTAGCTTTTGCCCGCGACTTCGCTCGCGTAAATTTAGAATTTTACAATAAACATCTATTATCATAAAACGTTATTATTGTGTTCCTCTGAAACAGTTTTTTTTTTTCGGGTCTCTGTTTCTGTACACCTGACCTCGTATATGCAAAAGGGGTTTGGGTAAATTTGTATGAACCAGTGGCATGTTTTTTTTTTTCTCAGCGTCCACAAACACAGTTTTTGCTAACGTACTTATAGTGGAATCCATACTAATATTATAAATGCGAATGACACTCTGTTTTTTTGTTTGTTACCTTTTCACGACTAAACGGCTGATCGGATCTTAATGAAATTTGGCAAGAAGATAGATTTCAACCTGGGGAAAGACATAGGCTATATATCATCACGCTACGACCAATAGGAGCGGAGCAGCAATGAAAAATGTTGCGAAAACGGGGAAAATGTGACGCAGACGAAGTTGCATGGGACAGCTAGTATATAATAATAATGACTCCAAGAATTTTGCCGAAAGTAATATCGCAGCTTAAATAACTGATTTCAAAGTAGTGTTGTTCATTGATTACTACTAGGTAACTTTTTGCATACTGTTTGTTAAGTATTTTTATCAAAAATTAACTCTTTCCTTTCGTTTGCTGTATGTCATTACTTCCCAAAAGTTGATCCTTATTAGCGACACTATCGAATTGTGTAATAATACAGGTCGTGTTTTTTTTTTTCAAAATTAATGTTTTCGATTCCTGTCTAGGAATATTGATTTTTCAAAAAATCAATTATGCAGTTTTAGTTTACATCAAAATCGGGCTTGAGACTCCTTTGAGTGTTTTTCGCTATTTCTTATAGTTCCGGATTTGGCCTTCCTATGTAAGAATAACTCGGGAATTTTGGAAAAAAATATTCATAGAAGAAAATGTCATGTCTTATGGTGTTCTTACTTATGGAATATTTTTCATTAGTGGCCGCAGACTTAAAAAAATCATACCACTTTTACCCAAACCCCTTTCAGAATGATCGGTTCAGTGGTTTAGGCGTTAAGAGGCAACAAACAAACCAACTTACTTTAGCATTTATAATATAAGTTAGAATTTCTACGTAGATAGGGACTAATTGAAAAGCCTTGGACACAAAGGACTGCGAAAGCCGTAGATGTTCCTATTGTTAAAGAACCAATTTTCCTGAAGCCTGATTTTTGCCTTTCATACTTATTACTATTCTTAACTATATTAGGTCGATATTCATTAACTGCGATAGTTTTTTTTCAGAATGAATATTGGTAAGACATTTACTTAAAAATAATACTGATACCCCTAAGTCATCCCACTGCTGGGCAAAAGCTGACTTGATGACTTCCAATTGTTTCGATGCAGAGCCAATGTGGACCTCTGGTCGTCCCGCCATCCAATATATTATTTCCATCATTAATGCTAAATAACCGTTGCCATAATTATAATAACGTCAAGTAACCACGCTTATCAAACCCATTAGTGAATCCGATCCCCTTGTTGTTCCTATCGCAATTGCGGAAGTTAGTGTCCATCCTTCCGACCTCACCCCTTCGTCACCATTTACAATGACCCCAGAAAATGACGCACATTCGGTTAAAGTCACTTCAAGCTTAACGTGGTGTCCTGCGTGAGCGACGAATACGACGCGACGCGACTATGCGAACGCGATCAACTCAACGGCATACCCTGCTTGCGGCCTATATGACAGTCTGCGGCGAGACGCGACGTAACGCGTACTTGTTTTGAGGGTGTCCAGACGCGTCACCACGAACTACTACTTTAATAAATATGAACTTCCGAGAAAAATTGTACTGTACTTTTCCATGTCTCGAGAAGTAATGACCGAAATCACGTAGGACATTTGTCGCGTGTAGTATTGCGTCGCATCGCGTCGTATTCGTCGCTCACGCAGGACACCGCGTAAGAACTCTGCTCATTCCAACAACTATTTCAGTGTTCTGTGCTTGACTACATAAGCCTGTCAATATCCTTATCTACGAATAGTTTACAATAACTAGTATTGGTTGTCTGACTATCGCTATAATTAATCTGAAGTGAAGCTATCTGTTAGTCATCGAGTCGAAAAGGGAACAATTTGCGAAGGCATTGTATAGAAAGTGAGGTGAGGCTTGGCTTGTGTCGCGACCTCGTCGGTGACTCACGGGCTTGCATCCGATTTATTTACGTGTATTTCTTTGTCATTCGAAACAGATGAGGATTTTGTAATATGCTTCTAAGAAACTATAAAAATAAATCGTTGATTTAGGCTTGTTCGCCTTCTAGAGTTACGATTGCGAATCGGAGAAACGAGGATTCCGAATCGTTTTTCATTATTGGTTAGGTGTATTCTGTCTGGCTTCTTTGCACGATCCTTATTATTTCAAGGCCTGTTTTCGGTCTATCCAGTCGTGAATTGGGAATTTACAATTAACGGGGTGTCAATACTGCCAATAGGTTATCAAAAATGGTTAAGTGTTCAATAGCTCGAGCAAAAACTTTTTTTTTTTTTTTTTAATTGGGATCCTTCACCATATTCAGACACACTCTGTCTACGGCTACGGTCTGTAAAATATTCTAGAATAACAAAGTTGTTATTCTTTGGTGTTACACGCTAATGATATTCCAATCCTATCATTTCGTTTATCCTTCCAATAAACTGGAACGGCCTTGTCTCTTTTCTGTTTTGTTTTCTATTCTAAATTCAGCATACAAATTATTTGTGCCAGAATTACTGGTATTCTCAAGTCGAAGTGAGTCGTCGTGAATCGAGTTAGTACTGTTCAAACACTTTAACCCTTTCTCGGGGCATCGCACTCCGGCCGCCTCTACGTAAGTCCTGTGCATAATTAACACCCTTAGGTAAACCGATCGTCTTCGAGCACTGATCGATCGGTACCTAATCGACAATCGTATTAACAGTAACGATCTTCATGGACTGTTTTAGTTTCAAGTTGATAACAAATCGATAGGATAAGTATATGTGTGTAGTAGGAAATGTAAAACATAGTCATTCAATAGGATAATGGTTTTATGTAAATTCCAGAAGATGTTTTTAAACACAGATACTCGTTGTTTCTTGGGCTTTTATATTAGTTCACACTCGGCGCACTTATTTAAGTAAAGGAAACGGAAAACATGAAATAAATTGTTGAGTGGTCATTAACTCATTCTGATAAAATCAACAAAAAGGTTTTAAGAAAGGTCTCAAGGTCCAAACGGCCGTGTAGATTTAGATTCTAGTCTATGTCATACCAAAAACCTTGTGTATTGAATATATGCTTACTATTTGCTATACATACACAAAAAACATTTTAATTTTGTTTCGTTATCGAACGGCTTATTTCAACATAATTACTGTGCAAAAATTAATAAAGAGTTGGTTAATCTGGAGGCTTAATGTTGCCAGTTATTAAACCTAATTGGATTACGAAGTAGCCTTGTATCAACGGAAATTGAAACATTGATTAGCCATGCTTTATTCTTTGTTGGCTCAGCCTATCGACCGTAGCGGGTCGAAATACTTAGAACACTGCTTTGCTTACTTTGATCAATCATTTCATAGAAAGGGTGAGTTAAAGAACCATAGTTAGATTCTATTGAAAAAATATTCAAGGTTTTTTTTTAGTACAAAACTTCACAGACTTGACCCTATTAGCGTTATACTGAATGTGAAAATGAATACTACCAAGAAAGCTTATTTGAAAATTAATGAGCACGGAAAAACTCTTTTATAAAGCGGATTAATTTGAACTTGGTCGTGAATTTATGTTACATGAATCATGATACTGGATAAAATATAGATAATTAAATAATAGCACAGTAAACGTGATATTCTGACCAAATAGACGATACGAAATCAATTCGAACTTAGTATATCGACTCTTCTCTATTCTCTTCGAGACAAGAAAACAAGCATCCAAGCATACATTTTATTTGCGTAGTCTCACCTTAAGCAATAACAATTTCTAATAAAGACTTTCAATACAAATACTGACGAACAATGAATCGTTAAAAGATAATCTTGCGACGAATAAATCGCAAGCGCATTCATCTCCTTCGCGTGTGGTCTACTAAAAATAATTCACAATATGGACGCGCACAATTACTAGGTTCGAGTTGCCTGATTGAGTGCCACGATGTTGAATGGGCGGCAATCCTAATTCATCTCTGCCCTTCATGTCTAGAAAGTATTACTCGACGAGTATTTCGCGTGCCCATTGTGTGCAAAAAGTACTTTTATCAGTGAGTTTAATCATCATTATGACAGCAGGTCGACGTTTTTATTGTTAAATATGAGTGTCCCCGTAGACTCCTATAAAGCCCATAATATTCTGGGAGAACAGGTGCAAAGCTCGGTATGTCACATTAATTTATTAATGGAAGGTCAGCTAGCTTTCATGGTCTGCGTGACACAGTTTCATTAATAAATGATGCGTGATGGCAAACACCCCCGAAGGCCAGCAGAATAGACCTTCCAAAATGAACTTCCAAATACCTATGAGATTCCAGAGTAATCTTTAACTGGCTCTATCTAAAAGTTCAATCCGGAGTAATACCATTCACTTTTTTCGCAGATGAAAACACCAGCGATACAAAACGACTTTAGTTACTACAGACGAAGCGTATCGAGAGGGGGGCTCATCAACGCAGAACTTCCGCCGGGAGAGGAGCCCCACATAACGGCTGAAGTAGCCAACAGAATGTCCCTCTTCTACGCACAAGCCACGCCGATGCTAAAGGTCCTGTCGGAAGCCACGAGCCAGTTCGTCAATGATAACCAGCAAGACTTGGAGAATACGACGGAAACGCTTAGCACTATGGCGAAAGTTTGCCTTAGGATGTTGGAGAATCCGTAAGTATTTTTTATTTCCTTCAAAGTTTTCAAGAATTTTTGTCCGTAAATGGGTACGGGCAAAAACTGCTCCGAAAAATAACTTCCCAAAGTCCATTGATGTCAATGCAACAGATAAATGATCTCGAATTATGTCATCAATGCGAATGCAGTTCTCCATGTCCTGTTCAAACCTTGTCCTATATTCTGGATTGGTGTGTCCTAAATGCCTAAACACCGTCACTTCTGAGGAACTAATAACGCCAGTAAAGCCTCAATTAACGTTGCCACTTACTGGGCTCAATTCATCAACATAGTGTAATATGTTACGTACATTTACCATCGACTCGAAATGAAGCGATTATCAATATCACACATGCTACTAATGATGCTGCATGCTACGTGTTACTACCCAGACATTAGACCTCAGCTCAGTTATCTTTTTCGTTATACACTCAAAGAGAACGTGACCTAATCTCGCTGGAACTACGCGGAAAGGACACGGGCGAGACTACATGTATTTTGGGACCCACTCTTAGAGGTAGCGTTCACTATAGCAACTTATACATAGTTATAAAACGACTAAAGACTATCAGAAAAGTAAATGGAAAGTAAGACTGAAAAGTTGGGAGAAAAGAGATATACGTCTATTTACAAGATAACCTAAAAATCTTACGACTAAGGTTTTTAACAGTGGAATGTCTCCGTAATTAAGATTAATCAAAATATAATAATACATAAGACGACTCATAAAGGAAGATTCGAACTACTATATTTCCCTCGCAGTTTTAGTTCTGACTTTACGTGTTTTGCTTCTTGTCATAAGCCAAAACCAGAATTTTTACTTCATTGCCTGTACCTAATTGATGAATCATAAAGCTGCTAGACTGCAGCTAGAGACTAAACTGATTACCAACCCTATAAATAGTTCAATCACTATTAAAACTATGTCGTTACCATTTTGATCTATAAGCGAATTATAGTCAAGTAAAACGATTTTTATTACGCTGAGACAAGATAATATTGTTTTACATAAATTATAACAGCCAGAGCTGACTAGCTATGTACAGCTATTGAAAAGCAGGGTTTGTTGAATAAAAAAAGTATGAGTAATAAATCTTATTTTTTGGTATTTTTACATAGTTTTTATTTTATGCAACACAGACGTTACGATGGCCAAGTTGCTGTCGGGTTTAATTTTCAGGGTCGCAGCTTATCAGCCCCCAGCATGAGTGACAAAGGCAGTCGTCTCCTGTTATCTGGAATTAATTAATTATGTTAAAATAAATAAATTCACCTATAATGTAATAAACATAAAGAGTTCCATAAGTAACAAAAGAAAAACAGAAATGTCTAAAGATAATATAGAGGTCGAAGACCTCTGATACCTGTGGAGGGGTATATAAATATTAGGTATAAATATTTCATGACAAAATGCGACAGCCACCCATCTTCTATTTTGATGACTGAAAGATATCAGTAAAATACACTACTGCTACCTCGGGCAGTCTTTTACTGCATACTGTTTTAGTCCGATAAAGTATAGGGCAACAGTAAGAATGAGCCTAATATAAGATTACAACAGTATGTATTTATACATATAAAAGCTAAACGAATCTCAGTTTGTTGTTCAGATAGATATCATAAATAAGTTCTTAACTTATGATATAAATACATGTTTTTTTACAAATATACTTACATCACGTGGATACACCCATCTCTGAACTTTTTCAAAGCCCTGAGCACCTCCACCAAAGAGACGACACCTTTGTAAGAGCGTAAGAGAGCGTAAGAGAAGAAGAAATTAACGCAACGCATGTTTGTGGTTAAAATCAAAGTCCAAATCAAAAACAACTCATTGTCCAATATCCAGAGAAGAATGCGGTAGGTAGTCTATGACAGGGTGCATTATCTTCAGTTCAAGATGTAAAGGCCAAGTCGTCGAGAATCTACAAAATCGCAATGATAAACATAAAATCCCAGACAAAAATACAAACATAACGATGGACTAGATCATCACAGATCTGACAATGACAGTAGTGACGGGACTCAATCGATCATCATTGATACCGTTCCTTTATAAGAAATACTATAAAATCGCCATTGTTCCATTTTTATTAAATGCTTTTGCATTGTTAATTGGCGTTTTAATATCAGGTTTGCATGTTATTTTTTATGAATTTTTGACATAATAGAATGTATAAAAACTAAGAGAAAGAGCCATTTGTAGTAAGAAAACCCTTGAGCAAAAACACATGTCATTGGATTGGAACGTAATCGGAAAAAAGTTGCGTTTAATTTTTTGTAATATTTTCAATTTTAGTAAATTGAAAATATTACAACTTTTGATTCCCGAGTCCTAAAAATTCAATATTTTAAAAATAAATATCTCATAAAACTGTAGTTATAATTATACTATATTTACACTGGAACGGAGTTTAGTTAATTTTTAGATTCTTTGGGTCCATTTTCGCCAGCCTCCTTTGCGAATAACTCGTGAAAAAGTTTCAATCGCGAACGGCTATTTGAATAAAAGTTCATTTCCGCAACAGCAGTACTTTTACCCGAAAAACCGTAAACGTACGTTTTTGTGCCAAGCCCTACTTAACAGCCTCAATAAAATCGGTCATAAATATGGATGCCTTCCGAAGCCACCAACAACATGAAATGGTGTCAACAAGATGTAACTACAGTCTCCAGCTTGTTTACACGAAACCAGTATCCAGCACAAAACATTCGCAGTGATGATCAAAGCGTCCGTAATACTGCACTCGTTGCCAAACTAGTCCGTAGTAAACCTACCTAGCCAGAGCGAATCTCAGGTTACACATACGAACCTGATTTTGAAACCAGAACGTTGTTCCTACGGAATACGGTGCACTTGTACAACAGCTTTTAACTTCGAAAATCTATTTACGTCAGCCGCTGTGTATCTGCGATAGGTTCAGACTTTATCGAAGTTAGTTCAGTAGATCAAAGTTGAACAACGAAGTCTTAACTTATTTTCTGACATCTGTCTGAGTTTCTTTCGCTGGGGCAGCAGCTGTGTCGTAAGATTAATCGTTTTGGAAAACTTCTACTTCTACTGGATAGTTATTTCAAACAAGGAGATTATTTATACCTATGTTCTGAATTGTTCTATCACGTATAGCTGTTTAGCTAAAAGCCTTTCAACACTTCCTTTATTTCCTGGTCAATGGAAAAATAGGTCAGTCTTTCGAATGAACAGTAGCCGTTGACAGGTGGGTAATATAAACAGTAGAAGCGTGTAACGTCACCGCAGTCGGTCCTGTCCGAGTTATCCTTGCAACAATAGAAGCGTATTCATTACTCGCGGGGCTCGTGTGTCGAGCCACGACATCGATACGCTCGAGTCACCGTCAGAGCTGAAGAATATATAAATAAAGATAAATCAGCTGTCACTTGTACCAACACGTGCCTTCGAGTGTGTTTGTACCATCATCGCCTCGCCTCACACGTTACTATCTATACCACTTTAAGCGCCATCCTCATTATTGTTTACAGCACTCGATTCTAAACTTATCACGGTACTTATTAGCTCATAATACCGGCCTCACCCTGACCAATTTACGAGTCTGCGAACGTCCAAACTCAGCTGAAAAGTTTCAGTTATAATCACGCTCTACAGTTTCAAAGCTCTGTTTTGCTTTTACCGAAATTAGGTTCATCCTAATAAAGTGAGATATCTGACACTGTACGAGGTTGATAAACGGCTGAATTGTTTATACAAACTACAAATATCTTATCTCCCCCGAGAGTTACTGATTGGACAGATATTGCCGAGGAACTAATTTAGTTTCCTTCCCCTCGTCTATTTAGGGTGGAAATCAGAAATGCGCCTGCAAGTTCCACGTAGGAAGTAATTTCCTAGATTGCTTTCCAAATCCGAAGATTTTCTTACTATCAGCGAAGTGCTCCAAAATTAGTTAGACAATAAATCTATTGCGGGCAGCGGCAGTGAATATCCATAACACATGTTACTTGATAATGATAACTTAAACATGTGTCTTGTTTATCATATATCGTATCATTGGATTAATTGCACATGCCGTGTTGTAGCCATAATAAAGTTGTTACATCATTATAAAACGAGGCGCCATTATTGAATGTCATGTTTTATTTCCCAATTACTTTCTCGAGGCCTCTGTCGAGTGCGGTTTATCCATAACGACCTCCTACGCTTTTTATTCTCCTTTGTTACTATTTCCTAACTCCACGGAAAGTTTTTTTGTCTTGTTTAGGTTACGGAGTGACTTGTTTACATAGTTCTAACACTTCAGACTAAACATTCGTAGAGGTTGTTCCGTATGTTGTAGCATTTCAGGTATTTTTAGTAGTAGTTTTGTTATAAACCGTTTATTTTCACTTTGGACGCATTTCGACGGGAAAATGTACAAGTTTAATTAAACCGCAGATAACGGTTTCCTCTCTTGCACTTCCTTATCAATACCATGCTCAATGCTGCGTTTGCTCCGGTTGTACGCGTAATTTCGTCCACTACCTCACATCGAGTGCCTCAAGTGACCGTTTCCGTGCTGTATGTTGCTTCGATATTACCAACATAATTGACAACTATAGCACCTACTTGGATTATAAATACTTCATTTTACCAAATTTCGCCGCTGAGTGAGCCTTTACCTAAGTCTCACACGTGATTTTAGTTACATATAGGTATGCACAAAAAGGAATGCGGATGTTTTTCAAACTAAGGACGTACGTACGTACCTTAGGTGCAAAGGTACGGTAACTGAAATCATTAAGCGATAAAATGCATAAGGGATATGATTGTATATCAAAAACAAAGCATAATTACCATACTGGTCAGAGTAACAGCACCATTGAATCATCAGAAATAATAAAAATACTAAATACCAATATCCTAATCAATTTGGAACAAGGCGGCGTTTCATTCATAAGATAACCCTCATCAGTAATGAGAATGGCAGTTGCAGACAACAAGCTCGTAATAAAAATTAAAACAACATCCTTGATTGATGTTAATATTAATTGGTTGTATAAAAATACTTACAGAAACGATTGGCTGGTGCCATAAGACCCGAATTAGCAGCTCCTTCATTGAAAGTGACAATACGGACGTGATGAGAATTAAAATTAATGAACGTCCACACTTTATGCGGTGACCGATTTGTCACCATGGCTTCAAATATAGCATCATGGCTTGGAGTTGATTGGTGATAAAATTCTAACGATTATAATAAATTTATTCGAGATCCTTACGTAGGAAGATACTTCCGGAGATCAAGAAGCTTGATGGAGCTCCCTTTACTTCAGAAAATTCGTTGTATTTATCTTCTAAAAGTGCTGATGCATTACTAAAAGGATTATTAGTTTTATTTATCCTTATACATGTTAGAAGGACGTAGAAGTAGTGGCTTTCCCTAGGGACATCCATTATCGCACTACTTCATATTGTAAGTCGTTAGAGTTCTAGACTAAGCAGTCCAGCTCACCATTTTTACCGCTCCTTTTACGTCATAATACTTTTATCAAGTAAAACAATATTTCCCCGAGACATTTTTCATAGCTACATATTTGAATGATAATGTATGTACATATTTCATTACTGCTGTAAGGCTTTCAGTTTGAATGACGGCTATATGACAACGTGTCCCGATAGCGCTAGAAGGCACTAGCGGTTAGAGGTAGCATTCTCTAAATCTAGGCAGATTTAGAGAATGCTACCTCTGTTGTAGCTTTAACTAACTTTAACTAACCGTTAAAACATTTCTCCCAGCAACAAAATATTCAACAAGATAAATTCTGTTGATTTATGTGTTAATATTTAGAACTGGCTGACTCACGGTCCGATTAAATTCCAAGACGGGGACTAAATACAACGTTATATTTTGTGGATATTATTTGCTTAATAGATCGTAAATTGTGGAGGTTTGCAAAACGTCTGTCACGAATCGCATTTATTCAAATACCTACTATCAGACGTAGCACTTCCGTCGTCGACAAATAAAGGTACAAGTAACATTTATACAGTTTAGTGAACATACCTGTCTGTGCGGTGCATACGGGATCCGTTGGTCCGTGGGCGGCGCGGCGACCCAAATCCGAGCCCCAAGCCCGAGTCGCACGCAGCTTTATTGTGTCGTAAATTCAGTTTCTTCACTGTAAACACAACACACACGACCCAAAACAAACATGTACAAAACTTATTTATTTACTTGTTTGTAACCATATCAAAGCGCACATAAAAATATTTTCGAAAAATTAGGACACGTTAGAATATTCTAACATCGTAACATTCATCTGGGTTTCTAGTTTGAAGTCATTTACATGAGACGAGGTCACGGTATTAATTACTTCAATTTCTCTGAAGTTTTATTAATACATTGATCTAACATAAAACTTGTTATTTTTCAGAAAACTCGTCGCTCAGTTCAGTCGTGAGGAGACATCGTTGCTGGTCCTACGCGTTATGGTCGGGCTGATCATCCTGTACGACTGGGTGCACCCGTCCGGTGCCTTCTGCCGCTCCTCGTCTGTCGACGTGAAGGGCTGCGTCAAGTTCCTCCAACAGCAACCACCCACGAAGGCAGAACCACTCCTCAACGCGCTTAGGTATACGACGAAGCATTTAAACCATCAATCGACGCCGAAGAACATCAGGACTCTGCTGGCCGCGTGAGGACAGCACTCGAGCCTTGCATGTTGCTGTGGGGAATGATGCGACAATAATTACCTGTGGGGATACCTCGTTGGCACGCCTTTATTTTGCTCCTTAGCGATACCTCTACATTGTAGTATAAACACCTATCTCTCATCGCTACATTATTTGAATGTCGAATGACCATGGACCATTAACGAAGCTAAAAATAGTGTATAGATTTCCATTATAATATAAGGGTAACTATAACTTATAGGTACAATAAAAATGACGAGGCAGACGCTAAAATAGTTACAAAAAAAAATAGAATATCAGAAATATCACAATGGGATATGGTTGTACCCTACGTCATTTTGATGAGAGAATATTACGTGTCGTCTAAAATTTAATCAACTTTTGGTTCCTACAGGTGAAAGAAATTTATAAATAAACACCTGTTCTTTATTGTTAATTAATTAAATGAGCACACTTAATAATTTTACTAGTGAATTTCGATAAATAATGTGTGTGTATGAAGAAAGGAATAATCTACCTATGTGATTCTTACGTTTCATAGTTAGCATGCTTTAAAAGCAAAATTTTTAGATGAAATTATATAGAGAAGCTATCCCTACACTCCCACATTCGTGCAAGGTTTCAGTGGACCCCCTTCGTCTTAACAGAAGTAAAGCTGGTAGTCGCAACTCGTAAGTTAGCTTATATAAAGTATGATAGGCTTAGACACCTCTACTGTGTAACGTAATCGCAAAGAAGTATTATTTACATTTATTCTACGGTATAAAACTGCCTTGGATCATATTGATTGGTTACCACACAATTTATTGTGCAACTTATTCAAGAGTTATGAATTGTTATTGTTTAGAGGAAAAGTAAAGTGATATCCTTTGTCGTACTGCACCTAAGTATCTCAGTAAGCTGAATTCTTCTTTAAATTCATGTTTGTGATTATATTTTGAACTTGTAAAAAAAATTAGATAAGTAATTTACATAATTATTTTAATTGATACTTAGGTGGAAAGGATTATGATTACTTATTTAGCAAATATTTGATCCCAGTGTTGGATGGTATTAAATAGATATTGTAATTTTTTATATACTTAGCACAAATTTTATTGTTACGCACGTCCCCTTACTGGGAGGTCAGTATGCGTATGTATTCGGTTCCAAAGATTTATTCAAAACGTTAATTACTACTAATTTCGCTCACTACTTGATTCGTGTCGTTTATTATTTTTTAAAAGACTGAGAAAGACTCGCGAATATTTTATTGCATTTCTCGTTAATACAGTTCCATTTCTTTTAATTAAGAAACCAGAAATGTATAAGTCACGAAACTATGCCTTATTGAATTAACGGAAAAGGCGTACCTATAGCTAATATGAGTAATTTCAATGCCTTTTCTAAAATTATTATAAAATGTTAAGTATGTCGTGTTAACATTGTTGAATTTATGCATGTACCACTGCCTTGATGTTAACTAACATAATAATTTTAAATTGAATTTATAGGTATAAATACGTTTCACTATTGATGTATAAACTCAAATGTAAGTATAACTATTAAGCATGTACTGTTTATTTACAAGTTAATGTATTTTTACATCATTCTCCCAGTTCCGTGTGACTGTGGCTAGACGGAGCGCTTGAATGAGATACTATATTTTTTAATTATATTTAAAGCCGCTGATTACGCTCAAAATCAATTTGCATGTTGATTTAATTCTACTTTTTTAATAGGATCTCGACTTTATCGTTTGGAATTCGTGATTCAATCGACTGGGATGTCATAGCGCAGAAATAAATAGAATTTACTTTTGGTACGAACTGTTTGACGATGATTATGAATAGTTTGATTTATCTATCGTTTTTTCTGGTCTTAAGTGGGCCATACACCCTAAAATTTATTTTCAAATATAAATATCGTCAGTGAGCACAGCTAAGATCGGGTCGAACCATTTGATACTGTTAAACATAAGCACAAAACAAAGAATGAAGTTCGCTGAACAAATTGTCGATTTTGACGGTAGTTATTCTGGTGTATGGCAGGCCAGGGCTTTAGTGTTAAGTTTGCAAATAATAATAATTTTGTTAACCCACTATTTATACGTATTGGTAACATAGCTGTCGGTATATCACTAAGCACAAACACTTGTCTTATGTGTATAGTATCTTAGAATTAAATAAAATTATTAACTTAGGATGGTTAGTTACATTACATGCACAGTCAGCACAATACTTTATGATAGTTAATATGATAAAATAGTATCCTTGTTAAATATTATCTTGTAATTGCGACTGTTGCTTGCAAGGAATAGGATCGACTCAGGTGTGCACTCCGAATTGCATTTACTGTGAGGAATTGAAAGTTTGAATAAATAATATCGTTCCCTAAATTAACACTGCCCAAATAAGTAAATTTTATACAATATTTTTTTAATAATTGATAAGTTTTCTAAAGTTATTCCAAGATATAATAATTCCAATCACTCCATGTTGAGTCTAAGCATACTTTGAGCAAGTTTGTAGTGTCTAGTTGGGCAACACTAAAAGTATTGAATGCTTACTATCGTAGAAGATTAAATTATAGAAAGGGCCTCTCTAGGTCGCTATGAATGTTTGTGAGTAGCAAAAGAAGCTCTAATAGTACTATTTACGTTAAAACAATTATTTACCTGCATTATTTACTCAGAATTTTTTATAGCACTGGCATTTGTTAATACTATAGGCAAATCTTTAATAAATTCTTCTAGAAAACGTTAATAAAATGCAATACATAATATGTACTAGTTATGAAGATTGTTGCATGTATTATTTGAACTGCAACATTTTGTTATTGTTTAAGGTGGTTTTGTATGATAGACCTATTTTACTTAGTTATCATTTATTTATTGTATATAATAAACACACCAAAGTTATAAGTAATAAATAAACTTGGATAGATTCTTGTACACAGTTGTTTTATTATGAAGCTAAGATTTTCATTGCCCCTTAGTTACTCATTAAAAATGTTTAACCTTTTGAACGCCAGAGCAAAACCCACGCGCGTGCCCTGCACGCCAAACCACAAATTCACAATAAAAAAAAGGGATTTCAAAAGTGTGGTTATATCTTGATAAGAGATTTAAGGGTCAGTTCACACCGACGCGACGATATTTGAAGAGGCCAGTGATTTCGCTCTACGCCGCGAGGCGTCGCGCGGCGCAGCGCTGCGTGGCGCAACGTATTCTGAATTCTCACAACAAAATGTGTACCTTTTCGTGTAGAAAATAGTTATATTTTGAATCGCTCTTTAAAAGTGTGTGCGCAGCGTCACGTCGCGTCGCGTCTCGGTGTGAACTGACCCTTATATTAAGGATATAAATAAACACACACAAAAGTAATGTGCACCACATTTTTGTGTCGGTTGCGGACAGGGCACGCGCGTATATGTGACAATGGCGTTCAAAAGGTACAAAAAACACATAATCACGCCTGTAATCCACGAAAGGTTAGGTAGAGGTGTACATAATATCCCTACAGGTTAGCACAGTAGTAAAACCGCGAACATAATGGGTGTAAAAGCACTTGGTCTCTCCGCCATTGACATATTTTTGTTTTTCAACTTTTTCACAACCACATTTTTTTTTTAATACGGGATTTATATGTTATTACTTTACTTAAAAAAAGGATTGTGTGGTTTTATGAAACCACAGTAAAAGTGAAACTTTTTTTCACACATTATCCCTACTCCGCGGCCGACCGTCAGCGTCACGCGACATGCAACACACAGACGAAAAAGTTTGAGACGATGTAATAAAAGTTTAACTTTAAAACACCTCTATGGTCCCCGTACTATTCAATGCAACCATCAGAAAGTTTTGCGTGCATTCTCCCTTAAAACGTGATTTTTCACCCCAAAAAAGTTGTGCAGCAATAAACTTTGCTGGAT
Organism: Cerastis leucographa; assembly: GCA_963082945.1. NCBI lineage: Eukaryota > Metazoa > Arthropoda > Insecta > Lepidoptera > Noctuidae > Cerastis > Cerastis leucographa. Next base: position 6,672,757 of record OY720359.1, read on the forward strand.
GATTTTTGGTTGACGGTTTCGTGAAGTGTCCGTGAAGTGTTTACATCTTGTAACCATAACTTTTTTGTACATTAAAAAAGTCGTGTAAACAAAGGAACAATTTATTCTTAACTTATAAAATATGTACAATGATGTGTTATGTATTGGCAGGCCGAGGCTTGAGGATGAGCTTGCCGGTGTCGTCGCACGACATGTTGAAGTCGTTGAGCACGGAGCGCGTGCGCGCGGTGATGATACTCGGCGCCACCACCTTTCTATGCACTCCCATCATGAATAGCAACACTGGAAAGTAATCAATTCAATTAAATGTTACAAAAATTACATAAGTTACTAAGTACATTCTAAAATGTTAATTTAGCAAAAATGATGCAGGCCCAAAACCAATTTAGAAGTGTCTGACAGACCAGACAAACAGCAGGTTTTGAGGCTCTATTTTATAACTATTAAGTTTCAAACAGTGCCTATTTACAACCAAAATGAAGGTGAATCAAGTCCTAGGTTCAATTCCTATGTTGGATATAAAATGTCATTGGGTTTTACCATTAGATATTTATCAGGAGCACCCAGAGTTTGGAACTTGGCTGTTTAAGACCCACGTGCCTGGAGGTCTACTCTCTTTCTCCGAAACGTAACTTCGGCAACGAACGAAAATTAAACGTAGGCGTAGTATCCTACGCCTACGTTTAATTTTCGTTCAAACGATAGTTTGTGACCCTACTCTATATAATTTGCGGACGCACACAAGAAGTTCGAATTCACAGACAACGAATGTATTGAATGTTATTGTGTGCGTCCGCAAATTATATAGAGTACGTTCAAAAACGTAACTACGTTTAATTTTCGTTCGTTGCCGAAGTTATCGGAGAAAGAGAGTAGACCTCCTGATCTCGCTACAGTTGCGTCGGATTACCGTCCCCCCATCGGACTATGAGAGTTAGGGGAAAGATTGTGTCTGACACACACTTGTGCACTATATTACTATGTAATGACATTTTTTTTAGACTGTTAACACTATACCTGAATTTTACTTGAAATGTTAATTCATAGTTTTGTATCTGTCATCTAGTAAAATTCATGTGTATAATTATATTCAACACAATGAAAATTGTTATTGTGTTTGTAAATGAAAAAAAAAACCTCCCACACTGATGGTTAATCTCCACAGGGATTGGCCACCGTGACCGAAAAAAGTCTGGAGGACTATTATAATTGTTGATAAAATGCTCTAAATTTCAACTATTATTTATCAACCATTAATCCAGCATCTATTTCAGATAATAATACAATGCTCAATAGATTCAGTCTCTTTAGCAATAAAAAAAAAATAATAGCTTACCTAAAAAAGTAGAGGTAAAGGCAAAAAAGGGGTGATTCCAGAGAGACTGTGTTAAAGAGACCACCGGTGTAAGCGGGTCCATCAACCAATGATATGCAGCTATTGCTGTGCACACTGAAACCACTGTCAGCAGAACTGGAACAGAAAAAAACTTGATTAATAATTGCACATAAATTTTAAAAAATTCTATTACACTAGGTATTGCTGTCTGAAGCAGTAAAGCAACTTCAAATACTGAACTTGCGCCTCCAGCAAGTGTTATGACCAGGATATCCAATTCGGAGTTGGAAAGTCCTGACAAAAAGCAGACATTGCAAAAAAGTCTGGACATTTAACTGTTCAAAACAAATGAAGGGGCATGACAAAGTCTTTATGGAGGGCCAAAAAGCTGGACATATTTAGACACAGATGAAAACTCCGAATAAAGTAATTTGAGTCAGGTCAGTTAGTCTGACAAACACATTGATATTATAATCACCATGATGAAGCAAAAAGATTAGAACTATTATGTAAGTGTACAAAAAATAGGATAGAGCTACCTGTTCTGACTTAAGCTATATATATATATATATATACATTCATAGGAAATATACTGGTTAAGTTTGGTTCTTAACTTAGCCAGTAAAATATTGTGTGAGTAGATAACCATAGATGATTGCCATAGATTACTTATCAAACTAAGACAGTGCCAACAAAAACATTATCAACTTGAATTACTTAAGTCCTCAGTGAGTATGATATATTGCTATGTTACTACAGAAACATACTTCTCCATCTCATAGTAGCAGGCTGCAGACATCCAATGACTTCCGTCAGGCGTCGCTCAAACGCCTTCAAGTCTGAAATCAACATGAAACCATATTTATAGCAAAGAAAACAATTAATTTACATACAATTATTTTACTAGTATTTTTTTTTAACAAATCTTGAGTAAACAATAGTGGCTAGATCGAGTACTCAGCACTCGGGACTTTACCGGCGGGGTCGACAACCTCTCTTGTTGTGGGTATAATAACCCAGATCAAATAGGTCAAGGGTACGACTTACGTAGCGTACAAGTACAGTAATTCTTTAGAAGACGAATAATCATCGGAACCCCAAATGCAACGCCTAAAAAATAGATAAAAAGTACAAGAGATTACTTACCATCGCAAGCCGTTTGTTCCAACGACATTTTGTTGTATTCACTCGTACAAACGATGAACAAGAATCTTAATAATTTCTTTCTACATATTGAGCCTAACTTTAGTTTATCGATAATCGATTAGTACAATATTTTTATAAATCTAATATCTAGAAATCAGTAATATACTGTTGTTGACGGGTGAACTGACAACTGACAGTGACACTTATCACATCTAAAAACATTCATGACACTGACAGCAAAACGAAATGTGTTGGGCCGTCGTTTAAAGAAAAAATAACTGTTTTTATCGAAATGGGCACCAGCCTTTACAGACGTGATCCTGTTGAGGCAATGATTATTTACTGAAAGAGAATAGGATCACAATCCGTTTGTTTGGTTCAAGAATACATACAGAACATCATACAGAAGCCCGAACTTTAAAAACTGGTTTTGCCTCACCCGGCAATCAAACCAAAACGTGCTAAGCCAGAAACAAGCAACGTTTGTCAGTCATCCATCAAGGAAAAGCATTTTTAAAATATTAAATCTGATAACATCATTTCGAATGTGTTAGATACTGTTGTGTCCCAGGCCTTCCAGGATTAATATAAAGACTATTTAAATGATGATTAAGAATTTATAATTGAAATCCAATAGTTATGTACACATAGAAAAAGTATCCATCTTGCAGCGCTCTTGTCATAGAGTAAGTCTGATACGTTTAACAACCATCTGCGTTCGTAAATGCTAGTATACTACAGATACCTCATAAAATTAATTCTATTACAAAAATTTAATTGGCAACAACAGACGCTGGTTGTATTTTAATTTAAATTAGATGATAGGCGCGATTGTAATCGGAAATTATGTGAATACACAGAATTGTTATTATTCAATTTAAATTCCGAAATAAAAAATAAAGCACGGCTTTGTTAACAATAGTACCCATTGTGTTCCAACATCCTCTATTTTAATCGCAATCTAACAAAACATACGTTTACAAATCTCTTTTGGCAAGTGACCATACCTACAACAATATTCTTGTCTTGTCTTCCTCTCAGTGGCGTAGCTAGGCGAGAGTGCATTGAGCCCATGCCCACGGCCTCGCGCGAGGCCTGCTTGTTGTTGGGGCAAAGTGGGGCACTCTAGTCACATTGTAAAATTATTGATTTACTATAATCCAAAATTAGTGTGAAAGGGCTTTGAATTATTTGTTATTTTTAATTAACAAAAACTAGTTTTTGTCCACAGCTTGGCTCTCGTTATGGTGGCAAAATATCTTACGAAAGCTTTTATAAAATATCTTACGAAAGCTTTTATAAAATATCTTATGACACTCGGAGGTAAATGTAGCTATATAAAATTAATCGGATCGTAGTTCCGAAGATTACCCTTACTTCTTTTATAATCTTAATATTTAAAAATCATATGTCACTATGTTCGTACACGCAAATCTCCGAAACCACCAAGCCGATTTTTAATACAATTTTGTGAATGTGTATGGTTGGTTACAGCTTGAAAGATAGGATAGCTTTGGACCCGATAGGTGGCGCAATTTTTAGTAATTTGACGGGGCGGGTGGCTAGTATTAGTTTAGGAATATTATGAAGCAAGCGGGATAGACTGTCTACTTTAGAATCTTACTTCGAAGGAATCAATCGAAGTAGAAGTTAGCTTGAAAAATCAACTGTGGCTTTTTTTTGGCTCTTTATTTTTCTAAAATCCTTATGACTTGAGCAAAGCAAAGAGCCCAGGTCTTTATTTTTTGTAAAAAATCACAATTTGTTTTAGTTGTGATTTTTTACTTTTTTTTTTAATATTTATTTCAGTATTCTTCGGGCAGTTATAGAAATATGGTAGATCTGCATTGATCTCGGTAATAGGTAGGTAGGTACTGGAACACAGGGGCCTCGCTAATGCAACTTTGCCCACGTCTATGTTATTAGTCCACGTTACGCCTCTGCTTCCGCTTATGAGGTGTTTAATTTCAGGGCAAGAATCGTTTTGGGGCTTGGTATCTCCAATAAATCCAGGACGTAAAAGATAACACTGATCGAGCCATTAAAAGATATTAGGAGGGTTGGAATATATTTCTACGGACGCATCTAAGACATCGACGGTATCGACAATAGCCACTACCGTACACGTGTTTCGACATATTGTTTTAATTCCTAATTGCCTTTCTTCTTTTAATCTTTTAGTCCAATGTCCGCCAGAGGCTTCTGTATTTACAGTTGAATGCATTGGTATCCTAGAAGCTATCTATTTCATTAAAAAAACACATAAAATCATTATTTTTTTTACGCTCGACCTCGTCAAACGTCAAATTATTGTTGATATTTTAAATCTATTATTCACGTGCTCGAACAATGGTTTTGACATTTAAATAGCATCCGGGTTACGGGTACTCTGGTATTTGCAACCTTTAATCCAGTGGATCAGAAAAGTTATGCTATCCACCCTTGTTACGTATTACGAGCAGGCTACATATCTTGTGGGTAGCAGTTTCAGGCAGTTTGGCTGGTATGTTCGAAACATACCCAAACTACGCCAACATCCAGCGGAAACCTTTTTTTTTATCCTAAACTCTCTAAAATAACTCTTCCACCTTGTGCAGTGCAGACTGTGACTCGGCCACTGCTACAGTCAGCAGTATTCCATTGTAGTCTTTGAGTATTCCTAAACACATAACTTTAAATATATTAGTCAGAGATTCTATAAAATCAAAATCCCCGTTCGTGACAGGTCCTTGTCAGTCTTGACGCTGGTGACCGTATTTTTTGCATCTCCCTTGACTTCCCAATCTTTCCCGAAATTAAAATTCCCTACCTATAAATTCGAAATTTCATCCTAACCAAGTTTTGTCCTAAAATAATTCAAATTATGTCCAAAATAAAAGACAATGTTATTCAAATGTAGACTGGATAGTAATTTTAACGTTGTAAAAATCTGTGATGTTGTAAAATAGTAATATTTTAATGTATTTAGATAAAAAAAATATATTCCAACAAAATTGACCTGTCTTTTCAGCTGCTAACACTACACCAAACTAAAGTGCAAACTACAAATTCCGACGGCTAATCTTTATCACGACTTTAGAGGCAGAATCACAGAACATACAATAATACCCTAGCGGAGGCAGAATAGTCGACATCACTTCAGTTGCCAAAGAGAAAAAAAAACCTACCTAGAACAAATACAAAACAAACTGGGGGTTACTGAACTCAGCCTCTCTAGAGTATTTATTATGTTCCTAGAGTATAATTATAATGTTCTGTGGTTCCTTGTGGAACTCAGATACGAGGGTACAAAGTTCAAACAAACGGCGGCGGCGTAAGATTTAATAAATTGTCAATTGTATAATAAGTTATCTAACTGTACTTTGGAACTAAACATAGATTGCCGGGTCCAAGATCCGACAGCACAAACAACAGTGATTTTCTTAAATTTACCTACGTGTTTTTTGTATTAAACGTAAGGTTATTTCTCAGTCTCACAATTCGATTGTTTCACACCGTGCCCACATAAATAATACAGTGTTCTAAATTTAAAAACGTGAGATTATCTAAGAAGTTAGTTACATTAATTTTGCTTAAGTGGGTTTTATAAATAATATTTTGGCAATTTAAAAGTTAAGTAATATTTAGAATTAGTCTAATTAGCCTAGCTTTATTATTAAATTGTGTTTCCAGAATGTTTCCCCTGAGGCAATTAGTAGACAATGTTACCAGAAGGGTTGTGCCCAGCATTAGGGCCATGTCAAGCAAAGGTCCTCTGGTTGACACAGCTGTAGACAATGAGGGAATAGCGACTGTGACCATGCAAAGGCTACCAGTAAACAGCCTCAACTTAGACCTCCTTCAAGCAATGGATAAAGCCCTGGATGAAGTAGTTGAAAAGAAATGCAAGGGAATGATCTTGACATCTGTAAGTTAAATGGGTTTGGGTAAAAGTGGCATGATTTTTTTAAGCTACTAATGAAAAATATGTCATTGGTAAGAACACAATAAGCATTTATTTTCTTCTATGAACAATTATTTCCAAAATGCATCAGAGCTGAGGTATACAGGGTGAATTTATCAGTTATCTAAGGTTAAGTAAACCCTTGTAAGTAATCATAAATCTACACTTTTAGGCATCACCAACAGTGTTCTCCGCTGGCTTAGATATCATGGAGATGTACAAACCTGACATGAAAAGAGTGGAAGCATTTTGGACGACTCTACAAGAAGTGTGGATCAAACTATTTGGGGCCCAATTCATCTCCGCTGCAGCTATCAATGTATGTTGAACCATTATTTATTTAAACACACATTCTTAATTCTGACGCCACGTCCAAAAAAAAACACAAAAGTATGTTCAATTTCGTATTTTTTTGTTACATTGCAAAATGGAGCCCTAGAGATTTAATTTATACCACCACCTATCACAAGTTAGGTGCTAAGAGTCAAAAACTAATTCTCCAAATATAAATTAAAACCCAAAATAAATGATATGGGATTATTTGGATTTCTAAAAATATATTGTGTTGTTTATCTTTAATCTCTAGGGTTGGCAAATACAATAAAATAATTTTGGGATATTTTACACTAGAAAAAGTACTAAAATTAGAAAAAAATACTGTTGTTGAATTTTATAATTTTTTTTGCAAGTTGATCAAAAACAGATCTTAGCAATCTAGATAAGCTTAGGAAGGATTTCCAAGCGAGAACAATGAATAAAACTTATTTTTGTAGACCAAACCAAAATAAAATGCAATAATGTAACTTATAAATCTTATAACCATTGCCATGCATTCAATATTAACTACCGATAGAAACATTTTATTTATAACTTGATACAATCCCTAATCATGTTATGTTAATGTTTACATGCTGATATTGGATTAAACAAGTAAGTACTTAATTTAAAAAAAAGATAGTTAAGTTATTTTTATTTCTTTGTTGAGCTGCTTATGATGACTTAAAGAAAATAAATCACTATAGACCATCGGAACATACACATTCAATAATTTAAATAACATTTGATCACTAAAACCTCACCTTGAATATCTAAACAAAAGCCTGACTTACAATTCTTTCTGCACAGGGTCATGCCCCTGCTGGTGGTTGTCTCCTCGCTATGTCCTGTGAATACCGTGTGATGATGAGCGGCAAATTTACCATCGGGCTGAACGAGACAGCCCTGGGTATTGTGGCCCCTAACTGGTTCATGCAGACCATGACCAATACTATTCCCCAGAGGCAGGCTGAGCTGGCCCTTACCACTGCTAGGATGTTCTCTGTTGAAGAAGCTTTGAAGGTACTGTTTATTCTTGTTACAAAAAACTATTTGGCCATCTGTTGACTGCGTTGTTGGTCTAGCTTGTGGTTTGAAGAGTTACTGCTTGGTATGAGGTCTTGGAGTTGATTCTCGGGTCAGGCAATGTCACTTGATTTTTTCATTTTGAATTTCCCTCTCTCATTTTCTTGTTATGTTATGTTCTGTATAAAATTTTGATGATGAAAATGATGACCACTATAAAGTACAATGAAAGGGTGTTACAATCATTCTGTAAATTACAGGTTGGTCTTATTGACGAAAGTGCATCAGACAAAGCAGACGCTGTTGCCAAATGCAAACAGTTCATCAAGAAGTTTGACAGGATCCCGGCTTTAGCGCGTTCTCTCACTAAACAGAAGGTCAGGCAAGGACCCCTGGCGTGGATGGACGACAACCGTAAGCAGGACACACAAGAGTTTCTCATGTTCGTAGGCCATCCTAAAGTTCAGAAGTCATTAGAAATGTATATTCAAGCTTTAAAGCAAAAGGCTGCCAAGTGAATCTAACTGTAAGAGTTATAGTATTTTGATGAATTATTGTGTTCCACTTTGTATTGTTTATTCTCTTCTTGTAAGTACCTATTTAATGTAGCAGCTAAGCATATTGATTCAATCAGTGACTACTTAAGCGAGATTTTTTATCATAAAGGACATTTATATTTGTTATTTTACCTGTGCAATGTATTTACTAGATACAGTGTATGTATTTTATACAAATACATTTGTTAATTTACTCATGTGGTTTCATTTTTAACACAAAACTATGTTTTCTTTTATGGATACATTTTCTTTTATTTTATTTTTTCTTATCAAGGGGTATCATATTACCCAATACTAAATGGGTTGTGGAGATCAGAATAAGTCAGATAGGCAGTCGCTCCATGTAAAATACTGGTATTCAGCTGTATCAGGTTGGACTGCAAGCCGACCCAGACTTGGAAAGAGCCTAAGCAGATGATCATTCTATTTTTTCTTTGCGATAAATCTCGCAAAAAAAAATTAGAATGTTATCAAAGTTAAAATATATTCACTGATGACCATATCTTGTTTGTATCTACTGCGCTATTGATAAATGAGTGGCAGCTATTTTTAAAATAAAATAAAATTTAAACATCCGTCATGTTTGGGACTATACAAAGCCCAGTAAAATAAAAACTGACTTCCCAAATCATTTAAAATAATGTGGACACAGTCCGAACATTTATTTTGGATTCATTTTTAAGAAATCCTATGTGGTTTATTTGGTAAGTAGTGAAAAATTGCGGTGTTCTAGGCATGTACCTTCGCTTCGCCAGAAATGCTCTGGATCGAACTGTAGGTAGGTAGGTACAGGCCATATTAACCCATCCCTCTCTTCCTGCACGCGTAGCATGACCGCCGTAGAAACGGGCTATGTCGACGGAAGAATCGACAAACTGACGCATTTTCATTGTCTATCTGTCATTATGTCGATTCTTACGTAGACATAACTCGTTTCGTCCTTCCTCATTTTGTTTTGCACCTTCTTGCTATGCACATATTATGTAGGTAGGTAATAGCAGCCGTATTTCCCGAAAAACTGAGATAATAAATATTAAATAAATTCGTAAATATATAACTAATAAATATTCGAAACATTTTTTACATAGTCAATTAAATAAGGACATTATACGGACAGAAATCAAAATGCTTACGGAAGTCATTAAATAAGAACACTAAGAACAGTGTCAATGAAAAACACGTTTCTTTAAATAATAGCAGCAACCTATATTTGAGACATTTGTTAACGTAGACTCTGAATGGATGGTAGTCTTGTAATCTAACAATACTTGCTATCTTATATTTTTACTATAAAATAAAGTTAGATAAAATTATTTTGATAATATTACCCATTTAAGCAGTATCTGAATTTACGGCGAAACAAGTGTGCTGAAGGTGTTTTAAAAATGTTTCACTTATGCAAAATACCAAATAGTTGTGTGGGCATTAGGCGATTGTCATCTTCGCAAGTGAAGCCTCTAGTTGGAGTATCAGTGGATAATGAAGGGATAGCGACACTGCAGCTGCAGAGGGCGCCAGTGAACAGCTTTAGCTTGGAATTATTGCAGGAGCTACATGATTCTGTATGTAAGGTGGAGCAAAATAAATGCAAAGGCTTGGTTTTGACTTCGGTAAGTCTTAACTTTGTTTGAAACTTAGCAAAGGTTTTGAAGTTTGTTGAGAGTATTATCTACACATATTTATGCTCGTAACTGTACACTAAATAAGCGAATGTTTTCAGGCATTACCAAAAGTTTTTTCAGCAGGATTGGATTTGAATGAATTTCGCAAACCAGACCGTCAGAGGTTAATGCTATATAAGAGGAGCATTTTTGATGTTGTTATAAAATTATTTGGGACAGACATCATCACAACAGCTGCTATCAATGTGAGTATTACAAAATATATTTATTACTTTAGCCACAAATTCCATACTTGATAATCAATTTTAATCATAATTATACAAAAAATGCAGAATTGAATTTTCAAACGAAAATTAAAAGACTTTTTAAATTACAAGTGAAAACCCACCTATTCCGTCCTAAAAAACATTTTTACCGAATCAGGGTTACACAGGAGCTGGAGCCTGCACCGTCGCCATCACTTGTGACTATCGCGCGATGACCTCTGGCCCAGCGACCATTGGGCTGAACGACACAGCCGTTGGGATCCCGCCAGCGCTGTGGATTAATGACCTCATGTCACGACTCATGGGCCCTAAGAATGCAGAATATGCCCTCACCAGTTCCGTCATGTACTCACCAGAACGAGCGTTGCAGTTTGTATGGTTGCTAATTGACAGTATTGGGCCAAAGGACGAAGTCGGATAGGTGTGCTATTAACAGGAGAGCACATGAAAGAGCAGCATACAAAAATCCAAAAGCTCTCTCTCTCTCTTTGTTATTTACTTACTTCAGAAACGAAATATTCGCATCACCTCCACGACGGTAGCGAAACGGCGAAGCCATACATTTTTACTGATAATATGTAGAATTTGTGAAGTTAGGGTCGTAGAGTTAGGCCGTGTAGATTCAGAAGCTTGGCCCTACGTGAGATCTGATTGATATCTTTTTCACAGGGCAAACCTTATATGGTCGTCTTGGCAACATTTTACATGAAATGTTTTTGGTGGCATAGGTAACTCGAACTTTCTTAAACGAATAAATCTTTCATCACTTGTTATAATTTTTACTTGTTCACAAATTAGCGATGCGCGCGCACCTGCGCTTTTTTTGAAGGCAAGGGCACAAAAACAGCCAGTATTACTAATAAAGTAAATTAACATTTCTGTGTTTTGTTACAGATGGTTGTAATTTATGGTCAAAATTAACTTAATTAAAGAGTTAAATGTTTATTTATTATATTTTATCTCCATAAGTAATTTTATTCCTAAAATGTTGACCACTTTTCTGACATAAAAACTCTTTGCTAAGATTTTAAAAAAGTACCGTCCGTTTTAGACGGAGCATCTTGATAAACCGTGCGTTTACATTACAATAACGCACAAGTACGTAATGACATACATTACGATATTGAAATTGGTGAAATAAGAAACCCTTTACGAGCAATGTGTTATAAAAAACATTATTCTCACGGTTTTCTGACGCACATTAAATAATCTCCCGAGACAATGTGCAGCATCTTTTAAGTACGTGAAGGATTATTACAAAATTAAGTATACAAATCTGACAAAAAGTAATTCGATTATAATATTTTGTTTATTCAGAAATCTTAACTGAATAATACAAACTATTATGTATTTTGTGATGATACCTACTTTGTCAGTGATTAGGCCGTAGCCGTAGTTACAAGATACAACGAAGTGATTAATTACTCACTAAAAAAGCCGTTTCTTGTTGGCGGGTATTCTAGCAATCTCTTAATCTTCAAATCTTTTTGAATGAAATAATCTAAAACGTTTTCTTTATTTTTAAATGGCTTGCTCAAAACTATGTGCAGTTGATCCGAGCGATGTACAGTCTATGTAGGATCAGTTTAAATGTGGCTGTCGGCTGGCACCAAAGGTCGGCTCTAAGTCCTGGAGATAATTGACGCTCTTACGTAGGACATCCGGGAAGAGACTCCCCGGTGTATGTCGTTTGCCAATGACATTGAGACGGTTGCCGAGATTGGCCTAGAGGTTGAGACCCATTGTCAAAGGGGATGGCGAAGTACACCGAATCAATTCAGGGTCGATGAAATAGCGACAAGTCACTGGAACAACTTGCGACCCACGGATGCTTAAGAAACGATAGATGGATTGTGTGATGAATGGTATGAAAGAAGAAGGCTTAGATAGCGTGACGTGACGGTTGACCAGGGGGAATGGAAGGCAGAAACGTGTAACGCGGACCCCAAGTAACATTGAGACATGGGCAGGAAGACGATGCTCATAGTAATAATTTTGTCTATATCAACTTTTCAGGTAGGTCTCATTGATGAAATAGCGGCAGACAAAACGGATGCAGTTGAAAAATGCAAGGCCTTTATAAGAACTTACGACCACATATCTCCAACCATTCGAGCTACAACAAAACGAGCAATAAGACAAGAATACATCACAAAATTGGAGGAGCACCGAAAACAATCTTCAACACAATATCTGCATCTTGTCGAAAGTGCCGATTTCCAAGATACGATAGATCTATATATTAAAAGTATCAAACAAAGAAAGGCCACTAAGCCTTAATTAAATAAATAGGTAAAGCTATAAATTTACTTTACTGTAGAAATTGTTTTATTTTAAATTCACATTACACGTAAAAGGCATTGTCAGCAATTGCAAGCAATTAACCATACGCTGCTGTGCCTATGTCCAACAGGCCATAGCCCGGGGCGGTGCAGACCACCCTTCGCATTCTTGGTACAAACACCTTTTATCTTCTAGCCTGCCGCCCGGTAGCTTCCTTTTGAAAGGTTCAAAAGAAAGTAACCTATCCGAAGCGGGGTGCTAAAATTTTTTAGCTCGCTTCGCTCGCTATTGCATTATAGGTTCTTGGGATTGAATAAGCCGACAAAGTAACATATATATTATTATCATCTGTATGAATAATAAAATATACAGGGTGTTTGGTGCATCGTTTGCCAAATCGAATAGGCCGAAAGGAGAGGTCATTTGCTATCTCTTCACGCCCTTTAACTCATTCCTTGCCACACCGGTTTTTTTATAACAACTTTTTAATTTAAATTTCAACATTTTAGGTCAAATAAAAAAAAAAAAAAAAACGTTTAAACTTAAGATTTCGATTTAATTTTGATGTGTACTGTTTTATGATTCTATCAAATTCAAAATTACTTGCTAGGAACAATTACTTTCTTTTTTAATAGCTCGCAAAGTTTTTGTAAAAGAAAAGTAAACTTAAAACTCAACTTTAAATGGCTATATAAAAAAAAAAACTAAAAGCGATCGGGATCTTCGAATTCTTTTAAAAATGTTCTCTAGTCTGTCTTCTTTCCAACGGCCAAAACAAAGTTAATACCTTTTAATTTTAACTAAATGTGTAATCGAGACACTAGGCTGATCTTCGAAATTACAGTAAGAACAGTAGTTTTGAGCATAAATAACATGCCTCAAGTAAGTAGACAGATACTGTTATGTCACTAGTGTGAAGTGTCCTATCTCTTTATTAATGGGGGTACGAACTTTTTAAGAATTTGAAACTAAAAAAAACATTAATTCAGAAATCACATATCTTGTTCGAGTTGTACGCCACTGTTGCGAATGCACGCGCGGCATCTTCGTCTTACCTCGACTGTAGTTGTGCGTAAAGGTATTACTGCTTTGATAGTCACGAAAGCCACAAAAATTATTCTCAAATTTACGTTTTTCTTACTTATTTCCGTTGCAATAAGTGTTTGGTATTATGAAACTCGACCGAAGCAGAATTAGCGACAGTTTTGAATGACGAGCGATCTCTATCGCAATTTTGTGGACGTTTTGGTATACAAGTCGGGTCAATAACTTTATTTTTTTCTTATTTGGCGGAGACTAAAGCAAGTAATTTTGAATTTGATAGAATCATACAACAGTACACATCAAAATTAAATCGAAATTTTAAGATTAAACAATTTTTTTATTTGACCTAAAATGCCTAATTTTGGAATTTTTCAAAATTTAAATAATAAAGTTGTTAAAAAACCGGTGTGGAAAGGAATGAGTTATAAGGCGTGAAGAGATAGCCAGTGACCTCTCCTTTCGGCCTATTCGATTTGGCAAACGATGCACCAAACACCCTGTATAATTTTGCAAATGAGATGAAAGACATAATGTCAGTATCAATTTTTTTTTTTTACATTCTCATATTTAAGAAATAATGATATTATGATAAAAATAAATTGACAATCGAATATATTGTTACAGCTACGTGACACCTCGCAGCGTACCACGACGCCCTCACTTTGTGTGCAGTAGTTACATATTAAGTTATTTTTGTATACTTAAATTATTAATTAGTTTATAGTTATTGTTTTTATACTTATATATGTATTGTGATACTCTAGTTCACTCTCTAGTTGCCTGAAATAAAGGATAATGTATTGTATTGTTATCAATAACATTTTTAACGGGATATTTACCATGTTTGCTATTTGTTTCGAGTTCACGAATATATTGTTGTTAACCGACTTCTAAAAGGAGGAGGTTCTCAATTCGATTGCTATTTTTTTTATGTATGTACACCGATTACGCTGAGATTTATGATCCGATATGTGTGAATCTTCTTTAGTTTGATGCATCAGAATAGTTGCTATTTGGTCCCATACCAATTAAAAATTTATAGTTTGGCCAGTAGCTTTCATTTTATTAACATTCATTTTATTTTATATGTATATTTTTCACGTATGAAAACCTATTTCTCCGTGATTACTGGACCGATTTCTATGATTTTTCATTCATTTGGTAGAGAAAGCTTGCCCGGTGGGCCCATATGAATTTTATAATCTTTGCTTAGGTAAAATGATACTTGACTAGGATTTATGTGAAATACCTAACTGAAAAGGGTAAAATAAAAACTTTTTTCCAAAAAAATATAACCGACTTCCTATTTTTCTTACTTCATTCCATGTACAAGCGTGATGGATCACGCTACTGAGGGTGGACTGTGATACTGAAGTACCACTTATGTACCTATAGATTAAATGTAACAAACGAGACATTTTCGTGGAGAATAGGCCCGCCCCATAATTTATAGCGTATAATGAGGAATAAATCAATATACGTTTCATTAGAAACGCATATTGATTTATTCCTTAAAATCTAGATTACAGTGTTAATACTAGCTAAGCCTTGTCTAACAAAAATTAAATTTAAAATTTAAAAAACCCCCGACGGACAAAACCTCTAAAAAACCAAAAATAAAATTAATCCAAGCGTCGTAGCGTCGGGGGTCCGCTTTGTTTGTATATATATTTTTATGTACTAAGCGGTCTACTTAGCGGTCCCCCGACGCTACGACGCTTGGATTAATTTTATTTTTGGTTTTTTAGAGGTTTTGTCCGTCGATACCCCCTGGCGATGCCCATGCTGAGAAAGTGACAAGAATTCAAATTTCCAATCAACTAGACCCGTAGAAGTTGTTTAAATCCCTTCATCAACTAGAAAAGAGGTGATGAGCTTCAAACGGCTGAGCAGATTTTCTCGAAACATAGCTAAGAACACTCTCGATTAAAATACCTTTCAAATGACACCAATTTTATCAATATCGCTTCATCCGTTTGGGAGCTACGATGCCACAGACAGACACACAGATACACACGTCAAACTTATAACACCCCTCTTTTTTGGTCGGGGGTTAAAAAATAATAAGAAATACGAAAACTTGAATCTCACAATAACTTAAAAACAAGCGATATTGTCTAATGAGTGGATAGGTTACATCGTTGAGTTAAAATACACATACATCGTCATTTTTGATAATCACGTAATCTAAAAAATGCAATATTTGCTATCTTATTTTTTGAATTTATATACCTGTTATCAAAATATTGCCCATATCTGTGTACTTACGTAAAAGTATATTACAACAGTAACAGAGTTCGACGAGAAGCGAGTGCAAAGTGTTTTAAAAAAAATGTTTACCTTAGAAAAATACCAAAAAGTTTTGCAGTGGGTCGCAGGCTCTTATCTTCTACACAAGTGAAGCCTCTAGTTGGTGTGTCAGTGGATAACGAGGGGATAGCGACACTGCAGCTGCAGAGGGCGCCAGTGAACAGCTTCAGCTTGGAATTATTGCAGGAGCTACATGACTCGGTAGTTGAGGTGGAGAAAAATAAATGCAAAGGCCTGGTTTTGACTTCGGTAAGTCTATAGATTTGTTTGATTTTTTGGGCTGAAAAAACACGTTTTACAATGTTACGCACTCAAAACATTTTGGTGATTGATGCATTGAATAGTAAACGGGTCATGGAATTATTTAAAGTAAAGTTATAAAATTAAACTAGAATTTTAAAATACTTTTGGAAAAATTGGAACTTTTACCTTCATATTTCCGTAACTAGAAGGTAACCAAATAATGTTCAAAACAAAAAAAAAACGCAAAGACGGAAAGAACAAGTGCCTTACGGCTTTGTTAAGGGTTCATTTATACTCATGACTGTATACTAAAGATTTGAACGGTTTCAGGCATCACCTTTAATTTTTTTCAGCAGGAATGGATTTGCACGTATTTCACAAAGCAGATCATCAAAGGTTAACGCTATTTAAGGAGACTATGTTGGATGCCATTACGAAGTTATTTAAGACAGATCTCATCACTACAGTTGCTATCGATGTAAATATTGCAAGTCATTATTTTAAAGAAACGAAATTCATGCAGTTGCACATCTGCCTTCATATTCTCTCTCCTAATTTTGATATTCTTGTTCAGGGTTACACTGCAGCCGGAGCCTGTGTAGTGGCCCTCGCATTTGACTACCGCACGATGACCTCTGGCCCAGGAACCATCGGAGTTAACGACACAGCCATTGGGATCCCATCAGCTATGTGGATTTATGACCTCATGTCCCGAGTCATGGCCCCTAAGCATACAGAATACGCCCTCACCAGTTCTGTCATGTATTCAGCAGAACGAGCATTGCAGGTTTGTATGCTTGCTAATTGACAGCAAGTCGGATAGGTATGCTAGTAGGTACCATGATGAGAGCACATGAAAGAATAAAACACAAAAGATTTTTTTTTTAAAAAAAACATCATTCCATTTTACTCAAATAGCAAAACAAGTACATTTGGAAACGGGCGGCAGCCCCTGCTTCTAAATGTGCTTCTTTTCAGTCTAATTATGTGAAAGATTTCACAGACAATAATAATTTCACTTTTTATAAGATGTGTCATTTCGAATAACACACTTTAAATCTTTACAGATCCTTTAATGGTCATTCGAAATGAAAAATTATATAAGAAACCTAAATATGATTTCCAAATACTATACTTTGATCCTCTTACTTATTATTACCGTTCAACTCTTTAGGTAGGTCTCATTGATGAAATAGCGGCAGACAAAACGGATGCAGTAGAAAAATGCAAAGCCTTTATAAGAACTTACGACCACATATCTCCAGCCATCCGAGCTATACCAAACGAGCAATAAGACAAGAACACCTTACAAAGATGTAAAACAACCGAAATAAAATTGTAACAGACTACCTGAAACTAGTTGAAAGTCCTGAGTTCCAAAAGAATTTAGATCAATATATCCAAAATCTCAAACAAAGGAAGTCCGCCAAAACTAAATAAATAGTAATGCCACAGTGAACAAGGATATATATTTATTTCTAATCCACATTACGAAAGGAAATAAAGGTAAATGTGACTTGGGGTGAAATTCCAATAAAGTTTGTTTGTCAATTATTATGCTCATTCTTCTTTAAATTAAATCGTTTATTTACAAAATCTAATTTAAAATTATCCATAAAACAGTAGTAAGGGATCATAAACTTTAGGACAACGTGGCCACGGACACATATTAAATATGTTAATAGTAGATTATGCACCAAGGGGCTAAAGTTGTGTCTTATGTCACGGGCGTCATATTGAATCTCGAGCGCAATGAAGGATTCGGGATTTAACTCACGAGCAAAGCGAGGGAGTTAATACAAGAATCCTGAATGCAGCGAGGGATTCAAGCTAGCCCAAGGCAAAGACACCTTTAGCCCAGAGCAGGATACTCTACTTTTTACACCTACTGTGAGAAAATAATAGCCATAGTACGAAAAACAAAGTATTTATTAAATAAACAAACAGTAAGAATAACATATTTAGAACTAGTTAGTTATATGCACTTACATATTAATTGAAGTTAATGGTAACATTTGAGACATTAGTCCAGTTGTGCAAAGATAAAGTTAAGTTTTTATTTGGTACGTTTATAGATGTTGATGTGGAATTTATTTGAGTATTGCTCGTCAATGCTTCAGAATCTTGTATTTGCAGAGGAGCATTTTGGGTGGTGAAAGTTGGTGAAGGTGGTGCATGAGGCTAAGGGAAAGATGGAATGTGATGGTGTGATGTTGAAGGTTGTGGTGAAAAAGAATCAGATGACGTTTTTAAAGTGATGCTGTTACCAATTTGACAGCTTATTTTACTTTTGTTTTGTACAGAATTTTCAATGTAGCCCTCCGCTACTGTATCCGATTTCCAGCCACCATGGCGTTTTATTTGGGTTATATCTGCTCCCGCATCCGCCAACAGTGTAGCCGACGTTCAACGAAAACAATGACCCGTATAGAGCTCGATATTTGGTAATCCTAAGTATTTGGCAATTTCCTTCGGCATGGCACTTATTTTGTTCTTCCCAATCACTTGACGGGTGCATTTTCCACTACTGAACGCTACAAAAAATCGGTTAGTGTTTATGTTAGGAGGCCGCAGAGCTTGATACTTTTCCACAACCTTTACATATGCTCCGCGGATGACAAATGACCTTTCCCTTTTGGTTTTAGTGTCTGGCAACTTAATCAATAACAACTCTTCTGAGTGTTTTTCTATATCTTGGACCTTCATGTTTACAATTTCTTGACAACGACAAGCCCCATTCACTCCAATAATTAAAGCCACCTGTAACAAAAATAAATTTTACTAACAACATACGTAAATTCAGTAAGTATACGTAAGCGTTCTTGTTGCTATTTGCTACCATGCTGTATTTTATTTAGTTAAAAATAAAATGATGTACTTACTTTTACGGCAAGATAATTATGATCAGGAGCTTCATTTAAAAAAGTTTCAACATTCAAAGGTGTGAAAACTTTCGATTTCTTTGATTGGTGACTTTCCGATTTCCTCTTTAAAAATGCTAATAGCTTAGCGTATGTCTTGATGTCTATATTGTGTTTCATGCTTATTGTTGACCTAAAGCCGGATTTACATTACGAAATTAGTGGCTTGAAATTAGTTTTATAACACTAATTTGACCAGTAATTTCACGTGTAAACGTTCAGTTTTACAATGCATGCATTACTTTTGTGACACTGGAGTAGTTTCGTGCTATGCGCATATTTTTTGTAAAACTAATGTCGTGCAACTAATTTCATCATGTAAATGCGACGCGAAACTAGTGTCCCGACAGCACCTGCGCAGAGTGGACGTGTGGTTTTTTGTTGGATTGCTGACAAATAGGTATGCACCAAAAATGGCTAACCAAACCACCGTTGGACAGGCGATAAAAATATACAATTGTTGCACCCAGATGCTTTTTTCAACCCATCCTCGAATCCACCAACGTCATTTGTTCCTTTTTTTTATTTTATATTTTATTCTACAACGACGTTTTGCATCATAAAATACAGCTTTGTTTTTGACAGGGCCATTATCTCCGTGATACTGATAATTTCACGACACTATAATTTAAACGAAAGAAGTTTCACATTTGCTAAAATTAGTTTCACGAAAATAGTTTTATCATGCATGACACTTGTTTCGTAATGTAAATCCGGCTTAAGCATTGAATAAGTACACCATAGGCTACTTGACTTCTGAGTACAAGATAAATGCTGAAAATACACTAATAGAACTGGTTCCGAAATGGACTTGACGCCTTTCGTACTTTTCCATTTTTGGAAATTGTCGTAGGCTTTTATATAAGTTTCCTTTGACTTTTCCGGCAGTAAATCATTGGAAATATTATTAGCTTCGGTTGTAATGAATTCAGGAGTACAATCACTTTCATCACTCGACATTTTATAATACTTTGTTGATTTAAAATTTAAATGCCAAAAGTTCGCGCCTTTATTGCGTCTAAAGTAGCCAAGACGTACAATTCGATTTTCAAAAAATAAGTCTCTTCTACGGTTTTGTCGTGTGTGTCTATTGATATCACTCTCATAGAAGTGGCGTTTGTGTAAACTAAGCTTTATACAGGGCTGGTAGAATGGTTTTGGATGATTGGCTGTATGAATTTTGAATTTAGAACGTCATTGGAGACGCTCGCTCGTGAAAATAGAGTATTTTTGATAAAATGTGATAAATCGACTGTAGTACAGAAAGGTTTTATTATTTATTTATTTTATCACAAAATCCACAGCAATTTTTGCGCAGTTTACTTAAAATAAATTAACTAATGTTACAGCCAATAACTATTACGGTATTACGGCGCGGTACGGTATTTGTTATTATTAATGCCAGTTTTAATGTTAATCCATTCCTTTTAAAAAATGGTTCGTAGTTATCTAATTATTCTTACAATATTATGTCTTCGAAAACATGGCAACGATATGAAGAAGCAGTCGTTATGATTTTGTAGGAAGTCGAAAATATCATCCACGTGTAGTAAGGGTATCGAGAATAGCTTTCCTCTTTCTGGCTCCAAAGGGTGTTTGTTAGTACTATACTGCCAATTTAGCTGAGCATGTGAGATTCCAAATTCTAATCACATTATTGACCAGCGGGTCATAATGAAATCCAGTACAACATTATTGACCGGCTGTGCCCGGCCACACGAAAATCTTTTTGAAAGTTTGTTCAACAAAAAATTTGGTAAGTAGTTTTATGATTCAGATACATATAATAAACTAAGTTATTGTCCTTTTTCGACAATTTACTGCAAATATAAGCGCTTGTGTATATTTTTTTTTAAATTTCAAAGATGTGGTAAATAATTTACCTTTGTTTAATAATGCTTTGATGAAAATTCAAATCCGTATATAAAATGTTTGTTTATCATCCCGATTTTGTTTTGTTTGTTTTTTTGAGTAATAAGCTATTATAACGTCATGTAATTTATTTCCAGGGCCATGGCGCGGTGAAGGCGATTAAATGAAAATAACATACAGGCACTCGTCGATGGTCTTGACGAATTGTCTGATCTGTCTGAATGCGATGTCTTATTAAATAAAAAATATATAAAAAATTGCATTTTTATTTGTATACCAACAATAAATAGGTAGAGCACGAAAAAACAACTAGTATAGAAAAAAATATGTACCAGAACAAACAATGGTAACTATTTTACCACTCAATTGCAAAATGGCATACATTACAATGGACAATGGTAAATTATTTACCACCGAAAAAACACCCTCATCCCCTATTTTTTTTAATAATATTATGGAAAAAATGGAATCAGCAGCTTTTATTTACCCTAAAACCACCCTACTTTTTTTTATAACTTCCACATGGGCTCGCGTTTGTATAAGGGTTAAAGATATTTTCTCGTTCACAACATATATGGTAGGTAAAAAGGGCATTGCAACGCATGCCGGGGACAGCTACTTAATAAATAACTATAAATCTATGGTTATAAAAGGCACAAAAAAATCTCTGCCAGACAACCTTCACTTTCTTGTACCTGACCAGTAATAATTAAATTAAACAAATATTGCGAATATCCAACAAAACATAACATTTCCTACCATCGGGAATACTTTACAATTTTTTTAGTGATTCACTGATTATGCAAGAGGTTTTTTACATTGCACTTTAGCAATATCGCCTCGGCTGTAATTTTCAACTTACCGCACTTACATAATAATGTACTATTATACTACATAGGTCTCGTTAGTGATGGACATTTGGACCATACACTTTTGTTCATTCTCCTTTGCTTTCTCGATTTTCAACTTCTTTGTTCACTCTTCAGGTGGGTCTTATTGATGAAATAGCGGCAGACAAAACGGTTGCCGTAGAAAAATGCAAGGCTTTCATAAGAACTTACGACCAAATATCTCCGGCCGTCCGAGCTACTACCAAACGAGCAATAAGACAAGAATTCCTTACAAAGATGGAAAGCAACCGAAAAAGAATTGTAAAAGGCTACCTGAAACTATTTGAAAGTCCTGAGTTCCAAGAGTATATAGATCAATATATTCAAAATCTCAAAAAAAGAAAGGCCGCCAATTATTAAGCTTAACATATTTATTTATTTATAATAAGCACACCAACAGCACAGTCACTTACAATTCAAATAAACTAACATCTAAAATTGGCATTTTAGTAACCATGCAAATAACAGGTATGCATGTCATTTACCTAATGAATATTTATTAGAGGAAAGAAAAAATAAAAAGTGTGTGCAGTAGACCTAAATCCAGAACACTACAAAAATAAAACAATTTGAGCTCAGTATATAGACGTACATTGTTCGCACTGTCTATATAGGGAACGTCTGTATGAAGCGAAACTCATAGAAAATAATCGATGGGGTATTCCGTCAAGTACATTGTTAGCAGTACGTCTGAAGATAAACGTTTCTTCCGCAGTTAATTAATAAGGTACATTTACAACCGGAACTCCAATACTTACGCAATAAAAAAGTGTCAATAGATATGGAAAACACGATTCTATATCAGCGGCAAGTTATTTACAAGACTATTTTAACACAGTCTCTCAATGTCTAGCAGTCATGAAGGTTAGGTTATCTGTTATCTAATATTTTGATTAAACACAAATATTATCTGTTACCAATCATAATATTACCCATATCTGTGTATATTTATACAGTAGGTTTCAGAGTTCAACGAATAACAAGCGTGCCGAAAGTGTTTAAAAATGATTCACCTCAGAACAATACCAAAATGTTTTGCTGTGTGTAGTAGACTAATGTCTTCTTCGCAAGTGAAGCCTCTAGTAGGAGTATCAGTGGATAATGAAGGGATAGCGACACTGCAGCTGCAGAGGGCGCCAGTGAACAGCTTTAGCTTGGAATTATTGCAGGAGCTACATGAGTCTGTATGTCAGGTGGAGAGAAATAAATGCAAGGGCCTGGTTTTGAGTTCGGTATGTCTAAGTTTTTTTTTATACTTGTACAGTACTTATGAAAATATTTATTTGTACACTATTACTAAAGCTTTGAACGGTTTTAGGAATCGTCTAAAGTTTTTTCAGCGGGAATGGATTTGCATGAATTTCACAAACCAGATCGTCAACGGTTAACGTTATTAAAGGAGACCCTGTTTGATGCCATTACGAAGATATTTGGTACAGATCTCATCACTGCAGTTGCTATCAATGTAAGTATTATTAGCTTATACTCACCCTTATTCTAGCCACAATATTCAAACTTGAAATCAATTTTAATCCTATGTAGCGACATCATGATAAGACTTTAGAGACTCAGGGGTTTCACCCAAAAATGTAGATACTACTCCTGCAGAATGCAATACTTTATAGAAACTAAACGTAAACAAGTGCAAACCTACCCTTATAACCATTCTCTTGCACGTCTTCTTTTTCCATACTTCTCTATTACTTGTCATCTCATGAGGTACCTCCTTTCTTGCTATATCATCCTTATGTCCTAATAAAAATGTTTTCCTGGATCAGGGTTACACAGCAGCCGGGGCCTGTTTCGTGGCCCTCTCGTGTGACTACCGCGCGATGACCAGTGGGCCGGCTGCCATCGGGGTGAATGACACAGCCGTTGGGATCCCACCAGCTATGTGGATCTACGACCTCATGTCCAGAGTCATCGGCCCAAAGCATACAGAATATGCCCTCACCAGTTCTGCAATGTACTCACCGGAACGAGCTTTACAGGTTTGTATACGTGTGCTTGTCAAGTGCCCAGCCCAGCCACGTTAATTTCTACAATGGAATAAGAAAGTCACCAAAGAAAATATGAGTACTTTAAATATATTATTAATTTGAAAATGCACAGATACAGTGGGTGGGAAATTGAGACTTGCAAAAGATTAGGTTTAG
Organism: Cerastis leucographa; assembly: GCA_963082945.1. Classification (NCBI taxonomy): domain Eukaryota; kingdom Metazoa; phylum Arthropoda; class Insecta; order Lepidoptera; family Noctuidae; genus Cerastis; species Cerastis leucographa. The sequence continues at coordinate 6,696,687 of OY720359.1, forward strand.
TGGTGTCGTACAAAAATAAATCTGTTCTATTATACGACCTTCAACATTTTGTTACACCTTTTAGTAATAAATTATATCACATCTGGCGGAATATACAAATTTTGTACTATTTAATAACTACATACCTATACCTTCCGAAATTACGTAACAGATACTTGTCGCCAAAACCTAGTCTAAAATAGATACTAATACTACGTGAAAGGCAGAGTCAGAGACTACGCAGTTATCGTACCCACCTAATGGTATACCTCAGGGCTCTCTTCTCAACCCACTTCTCTTCTTAATCATTGTGAATAACATCGTATGTGCTTTCTCTATTGTAACTGTTTGTCCGCTTACTGGATATTGTCTTTCTATTTTTCAGGTGGGTCTCATTGATGACATAGCAGCAGACAAAACGGATGCGGTAGAAAAATGCAAGGTCTTTATAAGAACTTATGACCAAATATCTCCGGCCATCCGAGCTACCACCAAACGAGCTATTAGGCAAGAATACCTCACAAATTTGGAGAAGAATCGAAAAAAATATGTGACAGACTACCTGAAACTAGTTGAAAGTCCTGAATTCCAAAGGAATATAGATCAATATATCCTAAATATCAAACAAAGAAAGGCCGCTAAAGCTAAATAAAAAGTAATGTTATACTTAAGTGCTTAAGCATTTTATTTTTATTTATAATCTACATTATGAAAGGGAATAAAGGTAAATGTGACGATGTCTTCTTTAAATTAAATTGTTTATTCCCATAATCTAAGTCTGTCACCATCAAAATAGAATCAAAACGGAAAGGTGGAGCGGAGAGAAGATATCGAAGATTCGATCTTTCTTTTCTCATGTGATAAAATCCACTCACTGTCAATTCTGCGCTAAACCGAGCCGTAGCCTCGGAAATTAGTAAAGTTGAAATATAACTGTGATCTCAAGATCACAGTTATTTTAGAAGTCTTAAGGGTGTTACCACACCATTCTATTGATCATCGATCGATGCCATGGATCGACATCGGTCGACGTTGATCGATTGGTGTGGTTGCTTTAATTAATCGACGGATGCGGGCGATAAACAATTGAACGACAGCCGATCGCTGCCATCTATCGACAGGGGTCGACGTTGATCGATCGAATGGTGTAGTAGAAACTGTCGATCGACGTCGACTAATCAATTCTACCATCGATCGATGGCCTCGATCATCACGATTCGATTGGTCTGGTAGAAACTATCGATCGACGTCGACTAATCCATTCTACCATCGATCGATGGCCTCGATCATCACGATTCGATTAGTCTGGTAGAAACTATCGATCGACATCGACTAATCCATTCTACATCGATCGATGGCCTCGATCATCACGATTCGATTGGTCTGGTAGAAACTATCGATCGACGTCGACTAATCCATTCTACCATCGATCGATGGCCTCGATCATCACGATTCGATTGGTCTGGTAGAAACTATCGATCGACGTCGACTAATCCATTCTACCTTCGATCGACGATCGATAGAGTAACACCCTAAGCAGAATGAAAACAAATATGTTACAATAGGTGATTATAATTCTTAATATAATAATTACAAATAGTTACAAACATTGATAGTCTTCTCCCAACAAAGCGACTGTATCAGGATCCACGGTATCAGTGAGTTCCATATGCATGTCTGCCCATTCTTCACGCTGGTTGTCTATGAAATAGTTGATCTCCAGGATTCTGTCCCTGTTGCGTTTTATTTCATTGCTGCGGAAGAAAATATGGTTTTGTTACGGTCAGTAACAAAAGGTGATAGAAAAACAGAAGTACCTGAATCTCTTGGTTTGTGACCAAAATCGGAACTAACATCGCCATTTTGTATTTGTCAAATTTTAACCAACAGCCACAACATTGATGCGCCAAAAAACCTTGTAGCTCTGTTTAGATTTACGGTGTTAGTGTGTATTAGACATATTTTTCACATAAACTGAGTTTTACGTAACGAGCTAAAGTTTGTGCTTTAAAAATTGGTAAGTATAGGTGTACTATCTAATTTGAAAATGGTTATAACTAAACATTTCTTCCTTTACAATGAATAATTATAATAAATAATTTTAAAATGTTATTGTATTTTTCATCTTAAGTCTTTTAAGTGTCATGTCTTGTTCATTACTAACATTAGTTTCTCATAAGCTTTTGTATGTTACTAACAATTTTATGGATGTATATCTGAAAATAAATGAATATTATTATTATTTACCATAAAGTTAAATCCTCCCCACCGAATATTATGGTAAACGAACATTATTTTTACAGGAAAAATTAAAAATATAACTGTTTTTTTTTGCATATATCTCAGCACGGTGGATCCTATGATAGCCAAACATCAATACAAAGCAATTTTTTTACAGTCTGTGTAGTGTCACAAAATAAAGCTTTTGTCATAAATCATGTTACTGAAATTGTAGGGTATAGTATGCAACACATCATTAAGATATTATTCGCATGTAAATTCAACGATGTCGTAGTCAGTATTAATAAAATAACACCAACACTGTACACTTAGTGCGCAATAATAAATTTGTCTTTGACTTTACGAACTCAAATCTTGGGTTCCATACCTTGAATCTCTTTCCTCAAAAGAAACCTACAAGTATTTGGGTATGTTGGAAGTATCATATCAATTATAGTCCTCCTGACCTTTTTTTTTTTCGGTCACAGCGGCGTATGTTGGTAGCGATTAGCGCGGGAGATATTTAATGCATAAGTGTGTGCGCTGGCACAGGTGCACTCTCTGTTCCCTTACCTACTCTCATAGTCCGCTGGGACGGCAATCCGACACGACCGGAGAGAGATCAGGCGCAGGACCAACGGCTTAACGTGCTTTCCGAGGCACGGGGCATCATACCGCCAACTTCCAAACTCCGGGCTATTAATGAGAAATTCCTAATGGAAAAACCCAATAGCACTTTTTGCCCAACCCGGGAATCGCACCCAAAACCCCACGCACAGCAGTCCCGCTTGCGACCACGAGACCAACGGGGGGCAGTTACTATACTGCCGACATGAAACAATTGTTGAGGGAGCGCTTCTTTGGCCGCCTGAATAAGGTACTAGACAGTGTTCTGTCAGGCGGAAACAAGGTGCGTGCGGTTTGGTTATCCTCAAATGGACTCAGAGGGAACTTGATGCCCCGGACAGAAGGGTCCACGCACTGCTTACCGGAAATCAGATGCAACACGGTCACGGGCCGCATCCCACGGTCGTCGGACTGTATATCCCACGGAAGTTCGGGGGTCGTGGCTTCTTAAATGCTAAGACCCTGCACAGCCGTGACGTATGCATTCTCAGAGAATACTTCCTAGATAGCTGAAGTGGGGATGCACCAAGACGTCGTCTCAGTAAACAAGGGCCTTACCCCGCCGCTCTCCGTGGCTAACGACAGCTGGCGCAAGCCTATAGAATTATACACTAATGACCGCAGGGAGGTATGGCAGAGCTTGGAGCTTCACGGACGCTTTTACCGATGTAGACTTATTAGCTTCCGTATCCTCGCTACATTTCGGTGACCTCTTCGGGGAAACCGAAGTTAGACGGTGCAATTATGAACAATGTTATGATGACGAATAAGTGGTTTGACATTGACATTGTGAAGGATGGCACAGTTGACATAAATGTCGGGCATGCCACCGTCCGGGAGAATCGGTCCGACACATTATTTCTGGGTGTTCTCGTCTGGCTAATGGAGAGTACTTGCATAGACGCACCTCGTTACTAGGATTATCCACCAGCAACTTGTTTTAAAGTACAAACCTTGTGGAATCAGAAGCACCATACTATTAGTATGCGCCCGACCCAGTTCTGGAAAATGGTAATATCACGTTGTATTGGGATCGACCTATCGTCACTGACAGGACCATTGTTGCAAAATAAGCCTGACATTGTGTTGATAGATCAATTGGTGCGTCGCGCAATGATTGTTGATAAAACGGTCCCACCTGACGAGAACCTTGTGAAAGCAGAGAAAAATCAATTCAAGTATCTAGATCTGGCTCGCAAGGTTGTCGACAGTAGTAGCAGTAATTGTGCCGATAGTCGTGTCGGCCAATGGCTTAATAGCCAAAAGCCCTGACCAACATCTAAGGAGGCTCTCGCTTGGCAGCTGGATCAAGGGCTTGATACAGAAAGCAGTACTTCTGGACACGGCGCGCATTGTTAAGAGATTCCTCTCTCAAGAGACCTGACGATCGGTAGATCGGACCCTGTTCCTCAAACCGGTGGGCTACTATTTTTAACCGACTTCTAAAAGGAGGAGGTTATCAATTCGACGGTATGTTTTTTTTTTTGTTTGTTTGTTACGCTATTACTCCGCCAATTGTGGACCGATTTTCAAAATTCTTTTTTTGTTCGAAAGGAGATACTTCTGAAGTGGTCCCGTAGTCACCAAGTCGGGATCTGATGATGGAATCTTGGCGAAATCGAGGGAACTCTTCAAATTTTATAGGAAAACGTACAGCGATTTTGGTATTTTCTACAACAAGTGAAGCATTTGCGTTCAATAAGAACCATTCTACGATCAGATCTGATGATGAATCCCAGAGACAGGCACCGGAACTCAATAATAAGACAATGGATCTTAGCTGTGTTTGGGCTTGTTGGAATTGTAACGGTATGCACTTTCCCGGTGTAGAAATCTTTTTCTTTTTTTAACCGACTTCTATAAGGAGGAGGTTATCAATTCGATTAGTTTTTGTTGAATGTACTCCGATTACGCTGAGATTTATGATCCGATTTGCGTAATTATTCTTTAGCTTGATGCGGAATAGTTGCTATTTGGTCCCATAAAAAATGTTATATAGCCCTGTAGTTTTCATTTTATTAACATTTTTTTTAATTTTATTTGTAAATTTATCACGTATCATTACACCTATTTCTCCGTGATTACTGGACCGATTTACATGATTCTTCATTCATTTGGTAGAGAAAGCTTGCCCGGCGGGCCCATATGAATTTTATTATCTTTGCTTTACTTTTGGTACTTTTTGAGTCATCCTCTTTATTATGCATTTTGTCCTTTGTCGTATGTATGGAGGATGTACTGGTGTCTAGTTACAATGTAAGAATGAATGACAAGAATTTAAGTGAGATACCACAACTGAAAAGGGTAAAATAAAAACTTTTTACAAAAAAATATAACCGACATCCAAAAAAAAAAACAAAAAAGTGGAAAATAATTTTACTTTCGGCAGTCGGTGACTTGTTTGTTTCGTTTACTTTTTTGCCACCGACTTCCGAAAGTTTTTTTATATATTTTTTATGTGTACCTATTTAAAATATGAAACTATAATAATGTGAAACTTGATTGCATGACACATCTTATCCAGTATAAATTGGCAATAAACGTATTCTTTTATTGACAAGCAACCGGTTTTTTATACAGTTCACGTAATACAGGTTCAGAATGCTGAACTGAATAAGTGGCCGTTTTAGCATCGGTGCCTGTACCTAGCTTTGCTCGCGGCTTTGCTCCTGTTATGTACAGAAATTAACTAACAACCAAGCAATACTACCAAGTATCTTCATTCATTGAAAAGCTGTTAATGCATGGGTGCCGCAAGGGGGCAGCTGCCCCCCCCCCCCTAGAGCCTCGAGGTTTTTTAACCAACTTAAAAAAAAAGGAGGTTATCCATTCGACCTGTATGTATGTAATATTGTCAGAATTGCACAGTTTCTTTTTTAGTTAGTCCTATACCATCTTCAAAACATGTGTACCAAATTTCATAAGTATGTATATGTTTGTCTTCACATATCTCATGAAGTATAAGTCGGATTGCCAACATTTTATTTAGTTGAGATAGGTTTAATTCAACTTAAGAACTCGGAAAGTTTCATCAAAATTGGTTCAGTAGTTTTTGAGCTAAAGAGTTAGGTACGCGTATATCACTCACTGGGAAAACGTGTAGTTGGCTTATCAGCGTAATTCTAAATAAAAAAATGAAGACTTAAAAGCCTTCATTTTTTTATTCATTTCATAGTTTTTCATAGTATTTTTATTCATAGTCTTCATTTTTAAATAGCTTTTTAAAGCAATTTAAAAAAAATAAACCGACTTCAAAAAACAAAAAAAAGGAGAAATAACAGTTGTCTTTAAATTAAAATAAATTATGTACCCAAATATGCCATTTTTTTGAGGTCAGGTCAGATTTTATATACGTTTTTTTTACTAGCACTTCGCCCACGGCTTCGGCCGCGAAAATTGTGATGGCTAATTTGCATGATAGAAATATAATTAAGCCTTAAAAATCAGGTTTCCCCCCACATAGGAATTTCTCATATGCTGCCCCCCCCCCCCCCCCCCTTGCTCAAAAGCTGGCGACGCCCTTATTTTAATGTCATTTTATATTTATTTTCAAAGTTGAACATATCTCATTGATCAGATTGGGATTGGGACTTAGCTATATAGATATCTACGCCAACTACATTGTGATCCACACAGACCTTCGAGGCGCACTCAGTAGAAGACAAAGGATGAAAGGACTTACTCATTGGTTCCCTTCACAAGATCATCCCGCCAAGCGTTGGCGCGCGACGTAAGCTGGTCTTCACGCCCGTCTATGAACCGCATGTGGTTGTCTGATGATGCAGCCACCAGGTTCATCAGCAGGTCACGGTCCATCATTGCCTGTAGTTATTGAAAGAACTTGGATAGGTATCGAAAGATAAAAAATTAAGACTGAACGGTAAAGCCTTTTTCATTTGTGATTTTCACGCATATTTACGAGTATAGTATATGTTTCCGCATGATTTTAATAATGCCTATAGTTAGGCATCAGAGACTTCCACGAAGCTAGAAAACAATTAATCATTTCAAACAAATGTATAAGCACGGTTTAACGGAGTAGGTTATAATATAATTTAAAACGTTATCGGCCACGTCACAATCTTGAGGATGAAAACTTCACTGAATGTAAGATCCTCAGCCACTATTTGACAGGTCTCAGCCATTACAGCGTTTTAAAAAAGTACTTACATAAAGGGGCTTAAAGGGCAGGGACTGTCTCGTTGATCCAGTGATCGCAAGCGTTACTGCTGAGCATAAGGTCTTGTGTTCGATTCCCATCAGCAATTCCCATTAGAAATTTGTCAGTAGCAGCCAAGAATCTGGATATGTGCCCGATTGATGCTAATAGGCCCTCTATAACTGGCAAAATGTGGGTGTATTAACAGGTACAGACCGCGTCAGTATGTGCTAACACTCCGGCCGAGGAGGTTAACTACCTAATAGAGCTGTGTACCTCCTCTGCCCAAGCCTTTCAAGAAGTTGCTTTAAAGAGCAACATATATTCCACTCACATCATAGAGTTCTTTCGACGCGTCCCCCAGCATGACCTTGTTGCCGAGATGTTTGGACAGGACCTCAAACTGGCGCATCGAGAACACGCCTTCGTGCTCGCGCCACGCTCCGAAGGCGTTACGGGACACTTCCAGTAACTGAGTGACCTTCTCTGTCATGTTCACTGAGAATTGGACGCGGGAGTCCTGCGTTAAGAATATAATATGAACGATTTGTTTTATAATACGATATTACTGATTTAAATTGTAAAAATATATATCAACACTGCCTAACACTTCCTGTTGATCGAAATTTTCGCCAGACGCTTAAAGCCTCGTATCATAAGTAACAATTGACGCGCAACACGTGACGCTGAACATGTACGCCAGCGTCGCACAACAGCGCGCGACGTTGCCAGCTGGCGCGCAAAATGACAGGTCGTAGCGACATCTTCAATTAAATTAGTAATACCAACTGGCGTAGCTTTTTTCTTTCTGAAGCATTTTTAACCCCCGACCAAAAAAGAGTGGTGTTATAAGTTTGACGTGTGTATCTGTGTATCTATGTGTCTGTCTGTGGCATCGTAGCTCCCAAACGGATGAACCGATTTTGATAAAATTGATGTCATTTGAAAGGTATTTTAATCGAGAGTGTTCTAGCTATGTTTCGAGAAAATCTGTTCAGCCGTTTGAAGCTCATCACCTCTTTTCTAGTTGGTGAAGGGACGATAAACAACTTCTACGGGTCTAATTGATTGGACATTTGAATTCTTGTCACTTGTCACCATGGGCATCGCCAGGGGGGTAGGCTGCACACCCCACGTCCCCCCTAAAAGCTCAAGTTTTTTTAAAATTCATCACTTTCCTTGTATTCGTTAATTAGCGAGAAGAGGCGCAACACCGAGAAAAGTGGAAGGAATGGGAGGAGACCTATGCCCAGGAGTGGTACAGTCAAGCCTAAGAAAAAATAATTTAAGTTTAAAAAGCATGAAATAAAAATTAAATTAAAAATTTAAAAAACCCCCGACACACAAAACCTCTAAAAAACCAAAAATAAAATTAATCCAAGCGTCGTAGCGTCGGGGGTCCGCTTTGTTTAGTGTTTGTACTATGCGGTCTACTTTAATTTTTTAATAATATAACCACCACCGCTCAAATCAACACTAGTTCCTCTGACAACTGATCATGCGTGGACAGACAACGTTGCCAAACAAAAGTTCCGTGCTGTCTTTCAGCGTGTTGGGCAACATGCTGTGCAACATGACTCGCGCTAAATGTTGCCTAGTTGATAGGAGGCTTTATAGTTCGAAAAAAATATATAAAAATATATAATACGCTCAGGCACCTGAGGCACTCAGGCTTTAAGAAAAGTTAATAATTTTTTTTTAATATTTTTATATATAACACACATGCATTGGCCGTCGGCACAAGTTAGCAGGAATTAGCCCCCCCACATAGCAATTTTTAATCGGTAATTATAAAAGGGGGACGCCCAGAATGATGTAGGTACCGTACCCACTGATTGCATGGTCCGACCGAACCGAATCGCGTCGGCGTCCTTTCCACCTGTATAAGGAAAGAGATAGGTACCTACATACCTCACACTGTTCAAACAAATGCATCTCAAGAGTCATGAGGCTCTTCCACAGGTCGTACAGAAGTTCATGGAACGCTTCGCCCGAATCCACCAGCATCTGCTCCATGTCATCGAGAGAGATCTGCTTTGCTGTGAACTGGTTGCTGTACTCGTTCACTTGGTCCATTACTGGCTTCTTCTTTATTTCGAATTCTTCTACCACTCTATTTTGTGAGTTAGTGCTAATTATTAATGATTTCGCTAATATGTATGAAGTAAGGCAGAGACCTGTACAAAAAAACGGGAATCGAAAGGTAAACAAATAATTGTATTATATGTGTACCTTGTCACCACATTCCCCCGAGGACCGTCACCAAACGCACTTTTGAGATACACACGCCACACCTAGCACTAAAAGCGCTCTGGGCGAGATTTCTACGGTGCCCCAATATTTTTAAACTCTACGTAGGACAGATTGGTTTTTTTTTGATTCTTCATTCATTTTGCAAATAAAGAATCTCACAACTTGACAAGAGTTTCTTAGACGACTTTTAGAAAAAGTCAAGAGCGAGCAAAGCGAGCACGAGAATAATTACATCGTGCCTTAATTGAATCGATTCAGATATGTAATTTGAGATCATCATTTCCACATACATGCCCATTTTTTTTCATGGTATGACATAATTGCCTATTAAGACATTCCAGCCTCTGTCTATGTCGGTCGATAGGTATTGCGAAAATCCAACAGAAGTGCCAATCCAGAGGCAGAAACAAGGAGCCTCTGTGATAAAAGTTTTTCCGCACACTTTAAATACGGACCACGCGCGTTAGTTCAAAGAAAATGTGTAAGTTTGTAAGTAAAAGTAGATAGTAAGATTGGACGCTCAGAGGCACATTTTTTGCTTTAAAAATATAATAGTGAGAAAGTCGCTCTACAATTGGGTTACAATGACGTCTTAAAACATTATTCTTTCATTCTTATTCCAGAGTGGGAAAGAGATGGAGCTAGACGACCTGTATAGCTCCGTCTCTTTCCCACTCAGGAATAAGAATTAAACAATAATGTTTTCATCCCATCTAATCGAAAAGGACGAATTGGTTCGCCTTTAAGTGCACCCAAAGGTGGTGTATTCTATAAGAAACTTTTAGCGGGAAGTAATGAGTTTTTAACCCTCTTTATTTCAAAAAGTGCGCCGCAATTTACTTTGCCGCGCACTTTTTAAATCTAGAACATCTTAGTGTTCAGCGCCAAAGAAATCGAAATTGTTTGAATAAAGACTGGCTGGTACGACAGCCCATAGCCGCGCCGCCAGCTGAATAATACATTTTCATAATTGCGAAAATGTCTCAAATGTAAATATAAGTAAAGAAAGAAAGAAAGAAAAAATATTTATTTGACACATGCCACAAGTGCACACAATAAAAAATTAAATAAAAAAACTTAAATCAAACAAAAAAAGAAAATACTGTGTGTCTCACGGCTGCGCCAAAGAAAATATAATTAATTTAATTATTTATTTTTTATTTATTATTAATTTAAGTCTTTAGTCGTTTTATTATTAGATACTATTTAATTTCAATTTAGTTGTTACTCTATGTTTAACTAAATAATAGTATTTCAATAAAATATGAGGCGCCTTTTATTTTCTCATAGTGGGTGATGAAAAGTAGAGTGTATCACTCGGGCGCAAAATATATTTTTGGCTCGGGCGACGTACTTTGAATCCCTCGCTACGTTCAGGATTCTACTAAAGAATTCCTCGCTAAGCTCGGGATTCTACTCTAGAATCCCTCACTTCGCTCTGGATTCAAAAAAGCGCCCTCGCCGTAAAAATATTATTTTGCTCCCTTATGATACAATCTACTATTTAACACGTCATGGTAGGCCACCTGTGCGCTACAATTTATTACGTGAAAAGTTATAACTTAAAAAAATCTCGAGCATCTGCTGCCCCCACCTGGTGACACCCATGCAGGGGCGCCTTCGGCGCCCCTTTATATCCGGCGTCCTTGGTGGTCGCCAAACCCTAACTCCGCAACTGCATTTTATTAATAGGTACCCTACAAATATATTAAAAAAAAAACACTTTTTTCGTTTGAGATTTTTTAAGTTACCTACTTATTGATTTCGCGTTCGATTTTGCGATTGTGCAAAGCTTCTGTGACAGTTTAGGTACGCATGGAGACCAATCAAACTATACAAAACTAGTTTATGCGGATCTTTCATTGTACGGGAAATCTAAACAAAGCCAGGCCATGTTAAACTGGAAATTTTTAGCTCGATGTGTCGACGTGTGTAAAAACAAATACATACTTTTTACTTTTTTCGACACAATCCTCCAAAGCGTTGTCCACAAGATCTTTGAACAACTTAATCTCATGCTGTCTGTCGTTGTAAGCTTCTTGGGCGAACTCTACTAGTTGAGCCATCGTTTCAACGTAGTTTTCTTTGTACCTGTGAAACGCAGTTGCCAAATCAGTTTTTTTCAAATATACTGAACTAAAAATTCTACAAACATGAAAAAAAATATCACTCTTATGGCGAATTCAAGTTGATTATTTCGGTTTGAGCAGAAATTTAATTTAATTTGTTATATTATGTACATTGTGAATAAAAAACCATTTTAAACACGTCTGTTAGCTTGCAATAACGCGATAAATAGAAATGCGTTTTTTTTACCGATTCTTATACTAAAACTAAGTAATAAGAAAGGTAGATGTGGAAACCATGGGAAAAAATCACTTACTGTTCAAAAAAAGCTAATAGTTCACCTCCGAAACTGAGCAGAATCAAACCGTCAGGATCTTTCTCGAACATACTGTCCAAAAGCTCAGGTCCGCTGAGGTATTCCACGAAAGACATCGCGTAGAACTTTACCTTCGCTTCATAATCTTCTTTGGCTAGTCGTTCTTTTTCCGTTTTCTCGTCTGCTTCATCCATTACTCGTATGAGACCTCTGAAATTAGTATTTTATTAAATTGGGCTAAGGCCGATCTTTCCTTCTTTATGGTTAGTGCCCAAAATGGTTTCGGAGTTTTTATGCCACACATTTTTCCTCTCAAAAACGGTGAAGGAAAATATCGTTAGGAAACCGGCATATTCTAGAACTAAACATTCGAAGACATGTGACATCTTCCAAGCCGCACTGGGCCCGCGTGGTGGATTAAAGCCCATTCCCACTCATATAGAGGAGGCCTGTGTCCCAGCAGCGGGAACATTATAGGCTGATGACGAGCCGCACATGGCCTCTGACTTTGCTTTAATGCCGTCGAGAAGTATCTCTCAGTTATGATGGTCACCTCACGATGTTTTTCTTAATCGAAGCAAGTGACACTAATATAATACGCCCATGAATCCGAAAAATCAGAGGTCGTGGGTTCGAACTTGAGACTTATGTCTCGTCAGTCCGACACGGTCACAACACTATCACTGCTTAGGCTTAGGCCGATATCTTTCTATATTACTCGAGAGATGTATATAGATGGCAGAAAGTAAATTTTAACATATCAATCTGCAAGTAGGTAAACGCCAAGTAAGTGGCGTCTATAGTTCTATACATTTTTCTACCTGAACACAGAAATCCCACTTTCTCTCTCAGCTTCAGTAATAATCTTATAGTCGAGGTAAGTAACCCTTTTAAGAGCTCCCCTGAGGAATTGGTAGGACATGGGATCGTCGCAACATGGGTTGCCTTTGAAGCTTACTGAGCGCAACATTCGAAATCTACGGAGGTACGCCATCTGGGAAAGAGGTGAACTGGTGGTAGACTCGAATATACCATTCCAAAAAAAAAAAAAAAAAAAACAACCTAATAAGTTTTAGTCAAAAACAATTTACAACTAGCTACTTATAAGTTAATTTATAACACATTTGCTCGTAAAGGGTCTCTTATTGCACCAAGTTCAGTATCGTAATGTATCACATTACGAACTAGTGCGGTAATGTAAAGTAAAACGCACGGCTTATCATAATGCTCCGTCTAAAACGAACGGTACTTTTTTAAATCTTAACAAAGAGTTTTTATGTCAGAAAAGTAGTCAACATTTTATTAATGTTAGTTGGGAGATAAAATATAATAAATAAACATTTAATTCTTTAATTTAATCAATTTTGACCATAAATTACAACCATTTATCTGTAACAAAACACAAAAATATTAATTTACTTTATTAGTAATACTGGCTGTTTTTGTGCCTTTGCCTTAAAAAAGCGTAATAGTACATTATGGTACTAGTGTGTAATGTTGGTGACAACGGCGGATCCAGGGGGGGGGTCATGGGGGTCATGACCCCCCCCTGAGCTGGTTCCAGGACTTAGGTGGACCACTAATTGAACATAAAGATTTTATTTATATATTTTGTCACCATACAGATTTTATGTAACTATATAGCTTGTGTTGAATGTTGTATTTATTGTCTCTCTCTCTGTCATTGGGTTAGGGTAGCACCTTAAGCTTACTGACCTAACCTAAAATCTTAGTTAAATTCACACGATGAAATCAAGTGTATCGTCGGGACCTCACAATTTTTTATGTATTATGGCTACACTACCTGTCAGTGTAGCGACAGCAGAAAGGTCTTTCTCTACGTTGCGCAGAATTAAATCGTGGCTAAGATCTTCAATGGTTGAAGATCGCCTAACCGGACTGGCACTTCTCCACATTCATAAAAACGTACCCATTGACGTAAATGACGTAATAACACGTTTCGGGAGAAGACGTAAAAGAAAAATAGATTTTGTTATTTAAATACCTGTTTCTATTTTGTTTGTTGGAAACCCTAATCGTACCACCTCTTAACTTTTGAGGAGTTTTGCGTCATACCCCTCGACATACCTCTAGCTGTTATGACAAGTCACTCCTCAAAGAGGGGACTTATCGCCACTATTGTGGCATGCCCTGCACGTGGTTGCGACAGTCGCTGTCTCCATGTCGCCATGAGATCGCGCCGGAGGTCTGTCCGCTGAGCAACAATTTGCCGTGGCAGCGGAGTTTCCCCTCGCCCTCGGCGTAGTGCCTCCGCGCGCCATTCGTGCAGGCGCGCGAGTACTATCGCCTCCAGATCCCATGGCGGCAATCCGGCCAAGCGGCTCGCCGCCTCGCCGGAGATCGTGCGGTACACCCGGACCAGCCTCACGGCTACCACCTTCTGGGGTGCGTTCAGGTAATGGGCGGCTCGCCGCCTCAAAGAACGTGCCCACACCGGGGCCCCGTAAAGGGCCATGGACCGCACGACCCCCGCGTAGAGCCTCCGGCAGGAGGCGTTTGGACCCCCCAAGTTGGGCAAGAGCCGCTTGAACGCAGTCCCTGCCCATTCCAGTTTGGGGCCCAAACGTCGGAAGTGCTCCACGAAGTTCCACCGGCTGTCGAGGACAAGCCCTAGGTACTTCAGCGTCGACTCGACGCCGATGGAAACTCCTCCTACCGTCAGTATGGATCCCGACGGTGGCGCATTCCGAGGCCCATGAAAGCACATGGCCTCGGAGTTGTGCAATGCCACCTCGAGACCCAATTGCCGGATTCTCTCCACGACTATCGCAACCCCGCGTGTCATTAGTTCGGCCGCCGCCTCGTGCGACCTCCTTTGTGCCAGCACCAGCGTGTCGTCAGCGTAGCAAACTACGCTGACACCGCTAGGGAGGTCGGCGCGTAGCACCCAGTCGTAGCCGATGTTCCACAAGGGTGGCCCCAGAACCGATCCCTGTGGAACACCGCAAAACATCTCTCGCCGGTTCCACTCTCCGTTGCGACCAGGGTAGATGACGGCCCTGTCCGTCAGGTAGTCCCCGACTACACGACGAAGGTAGGTCGGCACCCGGTGATACCGGAGTGCCTACCTAATGCAGGTCCAGGGCATGGTGTTGAAGGCGTTGGCGATGTCAAGAGACACCGCCACGACGACCCCACCCCGGGACACCGCATCCCCCGTCGTGAGAGCCCTCACGCGCATGATGGCGTCCACCGTCGAGCGCCCTCTGCGGAAACCGAAGTGGTGTTCCGCAAGATCCGGCCCCATCCCCACATGGTGCCCGGCGAGGCCGTTAGCAATGACTCTTTCAAAGAGCTTGCCCACCTCGTTGAGGAACACAATGGGCCGGTATGTGGACGGAGAGTCCGCAGGGCGCCCCGGCTTCCGGATGAGGACCAGTTTCGCCGTCTTCCAACGAAGTGGGAACTGGCCTCTCTCCAAGCATGCGCTTAAGAGCCCCTCCAGTCGTGGCCCGAGAGCCTCCGAGGCCAGGACCCAGGCTTTGCCAGGCAAGTACTTACGTACATTAATAAAATACCTACTTTTTACTTGTATCTATTGTATTCAAAATGAAATTATAAGTTCTTGACTTGATCACGACTATGTGACCCCCTCCTGGGACCAAAGCTGGATCCGCCCTTGGTTGGTGATTACCGCTGAGGCGCTATTGAGACCCGAGCCGTTAGGTGAGGGTCTTAAGAGAGCCGAGGACGGTAATCACCAATACACACGTGTATCATACGACGTTTTTCAACACACTTGTGAATAAAATAACAATAAAAACTCATTTTATTTAGTAGATAATAGATATTTTTCCTTGGAGTTTTCAGGTAGTAAACTTTCCATAAGGTTAAGGGCTTCACATATCGGGTTTATATCGGGCGGTGTACAACATAAATGATTTTCTTCGTAACTAGTACCTACTTGTAGACATATAAATTAATAAATAACTATAATTTCAACAGTGAAAACGAGTTTTAAAAAATAATTCCCTATGGTGGGAAAAATTAATCAGTTTACCTATGCGCGCGCATTGCGATCAGCCACAAACTAAAGGGATGAGGTTTTTTTTTATTTTCCGCGCTTAGGGTTTGCGCTTATTCTGCCACGTACAAAATGGGGAATTTAAAGTTTTCTTTTATTACAGAGAAAACAAAAGTTATATTTGAATGAAAGTTTTATTTATTAAACACGAACGAGTTAAAATTATCTCATGAAATGAGCAAGCATGAATTGAACACGATCTTTTTTTTTAATAAAAACTTTTTTAAGAACAAAGAACCTCAACCAATAAAATTTAAAAAAAAAAAACTATAACTCACTAGTGAGTTATAGCAATGAAAAAGTCACAGTTTGATTATGGGTGTCATTCTGTGCCTAATGCGGTGACCATAAAGCCGCTTTATGAGCAAGTGTGTTGAAAAAATTATTCCGCGCGCTTTCTCTTTACGCTGTATTGTTTTTGTTTGAAAATGTCA
The DNA here is from genome assembly GCA_963082945.1 of Cerastis leucographa. Taxonomy (NCBI): domain Eukaryota; kingdom Metazoa; phylum Arthropoda; class Insecta; order Lepidoptera; family Noctuidae; genus Cerastis; species Cerastis leucographa. Next base: position 6,712,787 of record OY720359.1, read on the forward strand.
TCCGAATTTTATTTATTTCCTCGCAAATGTGTTATAAAACGTCGTATGACATACGTGCGCTTTGATAATTACAGCCTCTGCTTTCTTGTAGCCCTCGCCTACGGCTCGGGCTAGCAATATCGCCTCGGCTGTAATTTTCAACTTACCGCACTTATATCATAATGTACTATTACGTAGGCGTTGATCTTTACGTAGGCGTAATTTATTGTGTAGTACCAAAGTTACCAACCTCCTTGTAATCTTCTATTTTATTATCTCCAATGCTGAATACAAGAAGTTTCTCCATCGTTTCCAGTTTTTCCAATTTCCGGATTTTATTATGAAATAATGTTAAAACCTCTATATTCACTAACTCCTCCAAATTTTCTATGACCTCTATTTTATTAAAGGACAGGTCTAGTTCCTTGAGTCCTGTCAGGAGTTCCAAGTGTTCAATTTTCTCGATTAAATTGTGGGCTAAAGTTAGCTTTGTTAAAGATTTTAGCATCCAAAGGTGGTCTATACGCAGAATCTTTTGGAACTCGAGTCTGACTTCTACCGCCTCGTCTAGATGTACACCTTCCTCAGCGAAAAGTCTTCCAGCCTCTTCAGTTGGACCTAAAAACAAGGGTTTTAATTTTTCTATCATCTAATGTTCTAAATACAGTAGGTGTCTGATGACATGACAAGTAAGTACAGAATAGAATAAAACTAAATTGTACAGCAAAAATGAAACATAACGGTTTTACAAAACTGCTAATTAATAATACTATGTAATAGCGAAGTTAGGAAGACATGTTGTGGCGAACACAAATAAATGGGAATAAATTGAAAAAAATGCCGTATGTCAATCTTCTCTCACCGATCATGATTCCGTGCAGATAGGAATAATGAAAGGTTCATCGAGTCAAATGTCTATCTCTGGGCAAACTATGTATAAGCTTAAGTTGGACTACCCTAACATTCTTAATGTAATCAAAAATACAGATTGGAAACCTATTTTAAACTCCGATGACTTGAATGCAGCAGTGAATTCATTTACTGATAAATTACGGTACATCATAAATCAACACACTGAAAAATAAATTTTGCGCAACTCTAAAACTATTAGAAGAAACCTCTAAAACCCTGTTAGACAAAAAATCTGCTGAAATGTATACGTAAAAGACTCAGACTCACTCTGAAGCAAAAAAATACGAAAATAGATACAATTACGTTCTGCAACAAAAATATAAAACCAATTGAAATCATTGCAATAATATTATAAAAATCTTAAAAAATGCACATGATGAAAGCCTCCAGGACAGTAGTTCTAAATCAGATAGCAAAAAAACCTAGGCTGCAATTAAAACAATCTGTAACAGTATGAATAAAAAATCGAATAGGTCAACTTTACCGCAAATCCTGATCCGGTAGTCTCGCTGAATATGGCTAATACTTGCTTTGCTGATATGGGAATACGACTTGCCGTGCAGTCCTTGACTGAACTCAAAACCACAGAGATAGAACTAGCAAATTTAGCACTTACGCTGGATAACACTGATCCTTCTTTACCAGTCCTTCTTCAAGACTCCAACCGACGAAACCGTTATCTCTATCATAGGCAACCTTAAAAACCGATTTCGCTTCTGGCTAGGATGGTATTCCGAATTGTGTTTCTAAATTAGCTCAACATTGTCTAGCCAGTCCCATCTCACACAATGCAATCTGAGTCCTGAGTATGTCGTCAGGAATTGTTCTAGTTTAATTGAAAACGGCGACTATCTGCACGATTTACAAAGCTGGTGACGCATCACTCGCATCCAATTACAGGCCTATATCTCTTCTTACGTCTCTATCCAAAATTCTGGAGAAACTGGTGAACATGAGATTATTAGCGTACTTAGAAAAGAAGCAACTGCTATCGGCCAATCAGTATAGTACGGCTTTCGAAATGGCAGATCAACGGAGAGCTGAGTCTCTAAGTTGGTAGACCATGTCTGTTGATCTTGCCAATGCCTTTACATATTAGATGTAATGGGCCCATACGCTGCAACAAAACCAGATGCGCAAATAATGGGCGACATTATGAATGATGGAGAACATCCACTACTCTGCTTACTCCGAACAAACGATGCATTTATATTAGATCGAGGTTTTAGGGACAGCTTGGACCTCATTGATGAATGTGGGTATGAATCCTATGTCCCACCAACAAAGACCCGCCAAGAGACACAGCTGACCACTGACCAATCCAACGAAGCTCGATCGGTAACGCTATGCCGGTGGGTTGTGGAAGTGGTAAACGGCCGGTTTAAACGTGATTTTAAGCTCTTGCGGCAAAAATATTTTATAATAAGTCACTGCCCAATATGTTCACTGATTTTAAGATGGCCGCAGCTATCACGAATCACTTCCACCATTGGTATTGACCCATCGTGGATAGCATACACGCAGGCGAATTCGTGAATATCATAAGGCAGAAAATAGATACCCCGAATCTTCTGCATATGTATGTAGAAAGAAAACGACTCAATCACAGAAGAGTAGATTTTCAGAAGTTGGAAGCGAGCCAGATAGAAAACTTCCCTTCAATGACGGAGGAGGATATAATTCTACTAGCGCTAGGTACATACCAACTCAAGCTGGCACGATCTTACTGTGCCGAGCATTTGTCAAATGGTCTGTATATAATTGAAACGTACAGAGAGGGAGGACTAGAAGATCTGCCAGACTATGGCATACACGAAGATGCCTGGCTTTTGCGTGGACGAATCCAGTCGCGACATGTCCGTATAAAAACATATTTTTGTTATATATTGATCAACAGTGCAAATAATATTGTCCAACATTATTGCACATGTTTAACCGGGCGACCGACGTACGATGGGCACTTGTGCACATAATAGTGTCCATCGTATGGTACCTATATAGGTTATGCGAGGCATACGGGATTTACTGCTCCGGCATCTTTCCTCAATGCTGTTATTGTTGATAACTATATGTGATGTTTTAAATCTACTCACTACTTAACTATTACTAAAACATATGATTTTTATTTGAAGAACGCTTGTTTTCTTACTTCTTTCAATAATGGAATCCTAAGTGTGTTAATTCAATGTCTAATTCTATCTTATTCTAGCTTTCTTTTACTAATATGAGTAGTTTGTAGTAAATTCTTATTTATAAAACTTAGTGAGATTACTGCTTTCAAAATGTGAATACGGACAGGCGCCATGGTAGACGTTTTTCTGCATTTAATAATATTAGTACGTACGATATTATCTGTCGAAAGAGACTGGATCCTGCAACAAAGGGTATTCTAGTGCGGGATCCAGTGTCATATCACCCAAAGGTTGAATGGTAGAACCTTTTCATTAAGTTTGTTTCTGTTTTCTTTTTCCATACTTACCAACTTCTTTGAAGAGGAAAAGATGCCCCATTTATATTAAAAAATAAAAAGTTTATTGGTTCATAAAAAGTGTTACAATGCCTTTTGTCGACGTTTTATAAGTGCCCATGTAGGCCTACGTAAAATAAAATATTTTGATTTTGTTCCCCCACTACATTTTCCTCATTCCTTCGCATCACATCTACCCATACCGTGAGAACCATGATGTGAAAACCGATTACTCCACAACTATAAGACAACGGAGCGCGGCGCCACTTTCAGACTTCTTCAGGAGAAACCTTCTGATTAAGATCGAGAAATAATAGGAAGACGTACAATTAGAAAAAGAAAAAACAAAAACCTACCTTGTTTTTGCTTTCTTAACCAAAGTCTTTACTTACCGTTTTCCAAAATACATCTGATGAGCATTGCATTATCTATTACACCCGGTTCTATATCGGGGTGAATGATGAGGCTATTTAGGTTTCGCTTCTCTGTTGTCTTCGTTTGAGACATAATAAATTATTGATTAGGAAAATACTTAAGAAAGAACAGTAATCCAAACAAAACTTATAACAAACAGTAAGTAGGTACAAAGAGTTAAAATAATAAAAGCAAACTAAATATGTCTAGTACCAAACGAAACAAACATGTTTGACGTTGCTATGGTTACAATCAAAGAGTAGAATACTTATAGCAAACGGATAAAGTTGTCTATGAAGGATAATCACATTTATGTATGTCAATAGTCTATGCTGGTAACACCAAGACTGTGAAATACACTTAGGAGGTGCTACGACGAGCTTATGCAGTTGGAGGTTTGCTGCGGAGGCTGAATTTACTTCGAAAACTATTGAATGTGAAACTGACAGACTATAACTCAATAGAAGAATATGTTAAGCGACAGGGTAGCCCGCGTAATTCAAATTTTCTTGCTGTAGGTTAAACAATATATAATTCGCGTTAGTAAAACATATGTGTTTACAGAATTGTAGTCATTCAAATCATCAATTTAACCCCTTTAAGTTCATTTAACCCCATTGAATAACTATTTCATTTTCAATGGGAGTAAATGAACTTAGAGGTGTTGATGATTTTAATGGTTATAATTCTGTAAAGCCATGGATGGAGAGGGAGAGGAAGACCAAAGAAGAGATGGATGGATTGTCTGAAAAATTGTATGAAGGAAAAAGGAGTAAATGATAGCATGACGAATGACAGAGGAGAATGGAGGAAAGAGACGCACCGACCCCAGATAAAATGGGACAAGGACAGGAAGATGATAAATTCTGTAAAGCCATATTGGTTACGGCCGCGCATCATATTTTAATCAACATATAGCCTTACACTGGCGTACAAATAGCACAAAACGTAAGAAATTTTGAATCTCGCGGTCTACCCTGTTGCTTCCACGTTAATGAAATCCTAGCCACAAGCCTTGCTTTGCATAAGATAAAATATGGTCTGGATGACGAATTCATTGCAATCATAATGTTGTCTGCACTGCCTGAAGAATAGGGGTGCGGACTGGGTAAAGAAAACGACATTCTATTTAGTCCGTCAGACAGGTAATACAAAAATATTAGACACGTATTTTTTGTTTTACCAAAATATCAAAAAAATAATTAGTTTAAAACTCATTAAAGTTGGAGAGTGGGGGCTTACTACATCACAAGTAGGTATAAAACTTACCTACATGTGACGTCATGCGCCATTTCAACTCAATATATCTTCGTCATTTTATGACCACGTGAAAAAAGAAAAAATACGTGTCCAATACTTTTCAAAAAACTACCCGACGGACAAAGAAAAAAAAATTGGATTATCCCCTATTCACACCTCTTGTAATGCCATTTGAACACTCGATATCGAACATTATCATAATGCGATGCATTTAAGTCAGAACATTTGGAAACTTGCTACGCCCAGCATGAAAATCACTACGGAAACAGTGATGGCAGCGCTTTTGCAGGTTTATTTTACTTGCAAATAATAACAATAAGCGACCATTATCCTCCCCAAAAGTAACATTTTTACCCAGAAGTCGGGTACCATTAAATTCTTTATATTCATTTGGTATAATAACGACTTCGCTTAAGTTTGTACACTACTAGCTCTGCAACTGGCTCAGTGTCAGTTTTATCATCGTACCATATCGTTCGATCCCCAGACAAATTCAGATTGCAATTTGCAATAGCAAAAGTGGATTACGATGTTAAGAGGGCTATCACAATTTTTCTTGTATTTGAGTGTTGTTAAGGTTTTTACTAATGTTACACAAATTGAAATATTTATTTAGAAGCTTAACAAACACATAAAAACTCCCTAGTTTTGATGTGTTTTTACGGTTTAGGTATAGCCACAAAATTAAAAAAAAAATATGCCTAAGAAAGTTTGATTATTCCTCTAGGGAGCCTTCTAAATAAATATTTCAATTTGTGTACATACATTAGTAAAAACCTTAACGATACTCAAATATAAGAAAATTTGTAATAGCCCTCTTAAGACTTTCGTAGTAGCGTACCATTCAAACAGTTTTTCGAATCAGCATGTTCGCGACAACGTCATTCGATATAGCGGCTTTCGACTCTAATGTGTTTTCGAACTTTCGTATCACTCGTAAACTTTTTCGAAATAGCCAGCGTCGCAACAACGTCATTCGAATCTTCATAACTCCCCAATACGCAGCATCTTTTCCTCTTCCCTGTAGTTAGGAAGTATGAAAGTAGAAAACATACTGTGTGTAGGTAATAGCCGAATCATTACATTTTTAAATATTAAAAAAAAAAAACTTTTTGTTCCGCCAGTGTCAGGAGCAGGGTCAAAGCTACGGTAGGTACAGCGGTGGTTATCTCAGCAGTCACCTCCTTTCTATACATGATCATCCTTCACTTAGTTGCATCCATGAGATCCATTTTTTCCTTGGTCTTCTTCTACTCATAACCATCCGCATTCATCACTAAGTACTCAAAGTTTTCTCCACGTCATTTTCCTCATTCCTTTACATGATATTACCCAAACCATGCATGACAATCGATTACTATACGACTTTTAGTCACCGGCGCCACTTTCAGACATTCGTTATTAGGAACCTTCTGATTAGGATCGGAAAAAAGAAGTACTAGGTAGACGTACGAAGCGTTTAGTTTTTGCTTTCCTTACGCAAAGTAGTAACTTACCGTTTTCCAAAATACATCTGATGAGCATAGCATTATCTATTACACCCGGTTCTATATCGGGGTGAATAATGAGGCTGGTAAGGTTTCGCTGCTTCATGACGAGTGTTCGCGACATGGTAAATTATTGGTTTGTAAATACTTAATTCACTTCATAGATACTACACTGCAGATATAACAGCAATCAACAGTAAACAAATATTTTTGACGTTGCTATGGTTACAATGAAATTTCATTTTATTCCACAAAAAGTCGGAAGCCAGCCAGCTAAAGATGTTTCAATTTTCATTATATTCGTTGTAAGCGGACATAAGCGGAGGAGCTCATGGCTAAATAATAATTACTATACTCTTTGGCTAAATAACATACAGCCGCTTGAGTCGATCTTCAAGTTACCGCGCTTGCGTTGTCCTTGGACGGTTCGAAGGTAACTCCGTGCATCGGAAAGCACATTAAGCAGTCGGACCAAGTGTTCATATGGGATTAGCCGTTGGTCCCGGCGGTCTTATGTAGATCTTTTACATATCTTTGACATTCGTTACAGGTAGACACCGAAAATCAGACAATCAGTCTTACCTTCTTAGGGGTATAGATAGATAGATAAACCATTTATTCATTGAACACAAAAGACATAGCACAACACACAGAAGCACAATTAAGTTATACAAATAAATGAATAAAAATACCTGGGTATCGTATTACCCAGTTCTCACTGGATTGTGGAGGTCAGATAGGCAGCCGCACCATGTAAAAAAAAACTGGTATTCAGTTGAATCCGGTAAGACTGGAAACCGACCCCAACATTGTAGGGAAAAGGCTAGGCAGATGATGATATTGGTTGTAATTTTTTTATTTTAAATCGGATTTTTCCTAAATTACGGATACAGCGAGCGATTCGATTAATTTGAAGTCAGCGTGTTCAATTCTAAACAAGCCAAAGTTGTAAAGGGGTTTGGGTAAAAGTGGCATGATTTTTTTAAGTCTCCAGACACTAACGGAAAATATTTCACATACTGGGTGAAATTCATTTAATTAGTATTTCATTAGTAAGAACACAATAAGGCATTCATCTTCTTCAATTAACAATTATTTCAGCAATTATCTTTGTGGCTGCTATGAAAAATAATCATTCTACTGGTTCATACAAAGTTACCCAAACCCCTTTAAAAATGTTAAACTTTACCGCCAATCCGATTAGGCCAAGTTCAAAAACTACCATCAATTTGCATTGAGAATAAAGAAGAAATACAATTCTAAATAGCATTAAATTCGGCTGAATTCAACAATAACCAGAAAAAATGTGTTTTTGAAGAAGTAAATGTTTATTTCTGAACGAAAGGTTGTTAAACTTTAGTTTTGACAGCTGCGCGTATTTTTTATCTGTGAATTGCGTTTTTGGTGACAAGTGAAATCGGTGAAATCATTTTGATAAATACTTGATTAATTTCCAAAGATGTCTTTCTTTGGTGTAGGGAATCCTTTTTCTACGCCTGTGGGTCAAAAAATAGGTAAGAATACAATAGATTAGTTTTTTATAAATCAGTACTCTTCAGTTTAACAAGATACCGTACCATATTAAGTTCCATTTCATATTGTTGCGCACTAGAAGATCTCAATTTCTCTTTGTTGTGGTGTCACGGTAACTCTATGTTAGGCAATTTTATTGATAGTACTTCGGGTATAATGCTATGGTCATATTATTTTTGTGCGCTGTATATTATGAAGTAGGTGTTAATTACTTTGACCCTTTTAATATGCGATGTGTGTACTGAAATATTATTCCAGAACAAGCGACAGATGGATCCCTACCGTCGGAAAACTGGGCCCTTAATATGGAAATATGTGATATTGTGAACAGCAGCACGGATGGGCCCAAGGATGCCATTAAGGCTATTAGAAAGAGATTGACTCAAAGTGCAGGAAAGAATTACACAATTGTCATGTACACTCTTACTGTTCTTGAAACCTGTGTGAAAAACTGTGGAAAATCTTTTCATATTCTAGCCTGCAACAAGGAATTCATATCTGAATTGGTATGTACTTTTTTTGTTTCTTTGCTGTAATAAAAGTAGCATCAACATTTATAATTGATAAATCAGCAGTAGCCACATCAAAACAAGGCAAATCTATTAAAATAAATAAAATTAAAGTGTCTGTTTATAATATTAAAATAACCGCTTTTTACTGCATGCTTAAGAATGCATTTACGGTACATATACCAAAATAACATTTTTTACAATTTTTGTCTGTCTGTCTGTTCCATCTAATCTCTGGAACAGCTGGACCGATTTTGACAGGACTTTCACTGGCAGATAGCTGATGTAATAAGGAGTAACTTAGGCTAATTCTATTTTAGGAAAAGTTCCAAAATTATTATAAAAGAAAGGAATATAAAAAAAGTTTTCCATTAAATTCCATGTGGACGAAGTCGCGGGCACGGCTAGTACAAAATATAATGTCTTATCATAAAATCTGCTAGTGCCAATGTATGCATCTGATAAGTGTTAAATTCATAAATCATAAAGGCTAATAACACTGTGACAGAGGAAACCTGTCTTCACAGCTTTAAACTATTAAACAAACAATGTTCCTGTGTTCTCTGGGGTTATAGTCAGAGGAGTATGGTACACACACTTAACATTAAATTTGTCAGTTAACTATTAAGTTTTTACAGTATTTTGTATATTTCCTACATCTTTATCTACTTATTTATTTAACCTTCATGTAGAGTAATGATACATGGGTGAATTAAGTGGATTTACAAGGCACACTACCAGTCAACCTCTAGTACAATATCAATAAACCATTCTGGATTCTTTGGATCTTTCATCCAAATACTTGTAAAACAATCACCACAAAATTTTAAAACTATCAAATTAATTATATTTTAATGGGCACTGCTCACTTTAAAAACTTTAGTCAAGTAGGAACAGGTAAACTGTGATAACAATTAAAGTAATGATATTACATAATTATTGATACTGTCTGTTATGATTCACTGGCTCCTTTGATATCTGTTTTATAGTTCAAGTGATAATAAGTTTTATCTCTTAATCTGCAGTGTTCCCTTCTTTGATAGGATGTAGGTCCAAGATTAAATAGAATATAATAGTCACAAGATACTTGTTTGTAGACAAATGCAAGAGTCAGGCCAGCATATTTTCATATACAAGAAATCATTCATGAAGTAAAAATTTATTATGAGAGACACTGGAACAAACCTATAACATAATATTTACGTACAGAGGAACTATATTTTTTGCATCTGCCACTTCTCCCGTCCTAAATATTGTAATTCCTAACTTTCATATTAGACCGCCAATAAATAACAAATTGAACAAATCAATCATAAAAATAAAAAAAGGTGACACTGACTTCTGAAAGTAAAGTTAATTTTAATTTTTAGTGTTCTTTTTGGAAGTTGGTTATTATTTTTTGCAAAAAAGTTTTCTTTCATATCCTCATACAACCCATCCATCATATACCAAGTATAGTTAGTATGCATTAGCATTACAATCTACACTGTTTTCTTTTCATTAGTCTTTTACTCATTATGATTCATAGACCTACCTTGTATGCACATCTTATGGTTACAAAGTTATGCAATGTATGAGAATGCATTAATTATAACAACATGATTAATGTTTATTATTACATTTGGTTACTAAACATATTTGGCAAAGTGAAAATAATGATGGCAGATGTTTTTTTTTGTCTTTGAACTGTAAATTGTTTTTTATAACTTAGATTCTAAAACCTGTTTCATGAAATGATGATCATTAATTTCTAATGTCTCAATCTTGTTAATGGTTTTTTAAAAGCTTTGTTATTTCTTAAAAGAGAGAGGACTGAGGATTACATAATATTTATTTTAAAAACGAAATATTATATTTGTAAGAAGTTTAAATAAAGGTCCAAAGTCCAGATAATTGTAAAAAGTTTGTCTCCTGTGATTCAGAACATAACTGGGGAAATATGAGAGTGCTTACACCATTGCTTACCTTTTGAAGAATACAATTTCGATGCTATGTTTATGTCGAAAGACATTTCGTGAAACTTTGTGTCCACACCTGGAATGTTTTCATATGCTTACAAATAAACTTGTTTTTAGTCACAGCGCCGAAGGTGTCACATTATGAATGTACATATATTATCAAAACTAGTTTAATTAACACATGTCTATTCGCGTATATACCTAACTACACAGGAAAGGTAACAAATAATAGCGAGGAATAAATAACAAAAAAAATATATGCTGAAAAACAAAATGTAATTTTTCATACTTATAAGTAAATAAACAATTTTCAAAAAGTCTACTGATTAACTTGTTTTTTTTTTGTACAGGTAAAACTTATTGGACCCAAGAATGATCCTCCAACAGTGGTCCAAGAGAAGGTTCTCAGCCTTATCCAGTGTTGGGCTGATGCCTTCCAGAATCAGCCTGATTTACAGGTAAATGAATGTCAAAGGATATTTTTAATGCTTGGTAAACTAAGTATAATTGCGAATTTACGTAGATACCATGTCCATCGTCAACGTCACGGGTCCCGTGTTAAAAGTATGTTACCATCATCTGCCTAGCCTTTTCCGAACTGTTTAAATAATTGGGATCGGCTTCCCGTGTTTGTAAATGTGTCGAGTTGAATACCAGACAGCCTCGTCGGTCTAGTGGTGGACTGTTGAGCAAAAGGGTCCTTAGTTCGATTCCTGGGTCGGGCATAGTGTAATTGGGCTTTTGTATCGAGAATATCTCCGTATCAGCCACGGAGTCTGGACCTGTGCCCGATTGATGGCAAAAGACTCGCCCCCTATTACATGGGACTTCAACATAACTGGCGAAATGTGAACCTAAACCCAGGAACTAGGTTAGGTTCAGGTTAGGTTACTAGGTAATACGATACCCTTTGGTATGACTGGTTGAGACTTTCGGGCTTTTGGCTACTCGTAATGACTGTCAAAGCTCTAGTACACGATATATTACACGCAATAAAAGTATTGAGTATTTAGCCGAATTTGAGCCTATGCATTGGGTTAAAATATTTTTCGCTAGACGCGTCCAAGTACGTACATAGATAGATAGATACTCATACTTCGAGAAGGTCATAACTTTCAATTGCTTCGCCAATTCAGTTTCAATTGTATAGGTCATCAACTCATCAGTTGTGTATGAACATAACAATTGAATAGCAAAATCATGTTGCTATGCTGGGGAGATTGTTATGACGCTTTTTCTTTCCCAAAGTGTTAGGCCCCGTTCCCACTATGTCGTGACGACAGATTATCGTGTCGTTTAAAGCGTTGTGTCTTGTGGATTTAAATGGATGTGTTCACATATAGGATGACACGATAAACTGTCGTCCACAACTTTTTATTCCAGGGACGACAGATTTTCAACTGAGTCGATAAAATGGGAACCGCCAGAGACGACAGTTGTCCAACGATAAATTAATCGTCACAACATAGTGGGAACGCGCCCTTAGCGGTGGATGTACAGACGTCTGCGTTAATTGGTTACATAATATGTACTATCACCAAACTGCGTATCTGACCACGGTAAGGACTATCGTTACTTGCAGCGTCCGGCCGCTATAGAAGCGCTTATTAACGCTCAAGCCGCTCAACTACCAATAGCATCGCAGCATCTGTTTTTTTGCCGAGTCCCTTGGTAAATGAAAAAAAAAACTGTGGTCAAACATCTGGGATCATTAACAGAGCCTGAGATTGTGTTTAAAACAATACATATTAAAAAAAACGGTCGTGTGTTTTTCGGTCGGGTCTTTTTTTGTTTTACCACTATTGGTCCGCAAACTATTTGTGCGGATCAATAGTAATAAGGGTGTTAGAGTATGTTTGGGAAAGCGTACAGTCGGGAAAGTGGGAATATGGACACTTTTCAAACAAAATGCCGTGCACACGATGACATCTGTTTAACACTGTTAAACAGATGTCATCGTGTGCACGGCATTTTGTCCATATTCCCACTTTCCCGACTGTACGCTACTAGGTATTTTGATGAGAGAGGAGTACATACCCAATTAATGGCGCTGACTGAAGGTACTATTTCCTGTTAAACCTTATGTAATACCAAACATACTCATTATAATCTCGGTTATTGTTATGAAGATTCTAGATATAATTCTATTAACAAATTACGCCTTGTATACGCGCTTGTACGTGGAGTTGCGGAAACCAGCCCGTTATACAATACATATTATAATAAATTATTCTGTCATCCTTTATTTATTCAGTCTCGTGATATCAGAACTAGCATTTCAGCGAATTGATTTGTCCTCATACAATCAGCGTCCTATTGTTTTAAATAAAATGTTTCCTTATACCGTCTCTTATCACTTGAGGAATCTGGGGGAGCAGTAATGTAAAGCATCCACTTAGACAGCCAGTTATAATCCTAATAGGCGATAGGGGACCGGACTGGGTAAAGAAAACGACATTCTATTTTGTCCGTCAGACAGGTAATACAAAAATATTAGACACGTATTTTTTGTTTTATCGAAATATCAAAAAATTACTTAGTTAAAACTCATTAAAGTTGGAGAGTGGGGGCTTACTACGTCACAAGTAGGTAAAAAACTTACCCACATGTGACGTCATGCGCCATTTCAACTCAATATATCTCCGTATTTTTATGACCACGTGAAAAAAGAAAAAATACGTGTCCAATACTTTTCAATAAACTACCTGACGGACAAAGAAAAAAAAAGTTGGATTATCCCCTATTAGGCAAGTCCCATCAGGTTGTATTTGTGTTGTATTGAATGGAAAGATCCAATCTTATCCCTTATTTATGATAGTTCTATTCTTATTGCAACGTCAACTTTGCAGGAAATAGGTGCAATTCTTTCAACTATTACTCATGAAAAGCGATAGGAGCGTAAAGATTGACGTGGTAGTAACGAGGTATTGTTGTGTCGATAAGATTTATTAACAGTACCACCTACACTTAGGCGCCTTGCACCACGTATTAATGTTTAGCGTTAAACGTATTAAAAACATAGTCCTGTTTCATCATAAATCAACGGTGGTGCTTGCAGCAGCGCCGAAATATCGGGAACTCAAAACAAATAGTTAACATATATCCCGTTTCCAGTGTAATTGATACTGTTTCATCATTTTCAAACGATTGACAACAGTACGATGTTCATAATACGTTTAGCATTAAACGCATACGGGCCTAAACAAAGAAGAACCGATGATGTGTGATAAAATTGACCCATGAAGTTGGACGTTATACTATGCTAGCAAGGGGGTATCCATTAATACGTCAGTCGATTTTTCTAGCATTCTTCCACTCATGGTGAGATTTGATTATACCTCATCTCATGCGAGATTTTTAAATGCGTATTTTTGTGTAAATACGTATAATTTGTGGACACATAAATTGCTTAATTACTCGCATTGAATACTAATATTTCATAATATACAAGGTTTTGTTTTGCATCCTCGTCAAATTCAAGGAGGTAACTAAGCTAATGATTCTCGTCCCGAATCAATAATAAAATGGGTAGGTATTTTTTTTTCCTATTTGCGGAAATCGGTAACTGTGTTTTAATCGCGGCCACTCTGGTTCTCGCCCTATAACCTCGCTTACACACATACTAACAATCTCATTTATTCGATAATTTCTTATTCCCTAAACCACGTTAAGGGGGTTATTCTGAGATACTGACCAACTTAAACAACCAAAAAAATCTGCATTTATTTATAATTAACTAGGTATCGTAATTTGCATTGATTATTTATGTCTTTTGTGACAACCTCCTAAATTTTGACGAGGATGCAAAACAACACCTTGTATATTATGAAATATTATTGTGTAGGATTTAGATGGCTAAATCCTGGAGGAACATGTTTACCAATTACGTGATACTCCCTCATGAAGAGATTCAGCTCGACCCCCCTTAAACATCTCCCGTAATGAATGGACGCCCCTTAACACTGCGATGATGGGGCATGTGCCACTAAACTTTCTAGTGGCAAGACCTGTCGAAGGTCTGATGTCAAGCGACCTTACTGATATCCGCTGACCATGAGCAACTGTCGACTATAGAATATAGATCTTAAGTCCTTGTTTAAACGTTTCCTCAGTTCAATGTCCCTAACAACCACACTCTTATTACACTACTGTCTACTAAAACAGCTTAAGCCATAATCCAATTAATGGTTCTGACTCAACTCTCGTATACCCAGACAGATAGTACCTACTAGTGTCCTGGCCCTGCTTCGCACCGTTTTCCCTACTTGAAACATAGAAATTTCTTAATTTTTATTCAACTTCAATATAATGTTCATATTAATAATGTATTATGCACAAAAATTCTGTCTGCATGGTGTCGGACGTAAATAATAGCACCATCCCATATCTTCCCATGGGTGTCGTAAGAGGCGACTAAGGGACTTGCCAGAGAATGGGCAGCAGCGTTCCCTGTGCTTTTGAAACAACCGTACCGCGATCGCCAACCCGCCTGCCAAGCGTGGCGATTATGGCAAAACCCCCCTTATGAGCGCAATACCAAAATGGCCCCTAGTACGCGACAGCCCGTACCCTCGACTATGGTTGCGGTCGAGGTTACGGCGTGGCAAGGGGTGCAAAGAATCTCCGGAAGGGATCCGGCTGCCTATACCGACGACTTGACCGGCAACATACAACACGCGAACACTCCGGACCGACGAGAAGATAACGGAACTCGAGGAGGAATTGTAACACAGGCATGAAAAGACTTTCAAGATAACAACAAAAATTATTTGTATACTGTATAGTACAGATGAGACCCGGTATTTAGTTTAATTGACAACTGAATTATTTAATAGTAATATTGAAGGCGTAACATCGAAGTTTTAATTTACTTCTGTATCTGTGATATTTTATGCCATCGCGTGAATTAATGCGATTACTGGATATGATAGTATAAGCACACAACAACAATTATTCGTAATAGTTATATAACATCACGCCTGCAATCCCCGAAGGGTTAGGCAAAAGTGTACTTAATAGTACTTACACACACATATTAAATTAAATTACGCCAGTTTGTTCAAGTCCCATACAGGGGGCGACCCCATTGCCATCAACCAGGCACAAATCCAGACTCCGTGGGCGTGGTTGCTACTGAGAAATTTCTGATGGGAATACTCAATAACACTGCCCGACCTGGGAATCGATCCCAAGACCCCATGCTCAACAACAGCAGATCAACGAGTCAGTATAGTAATATTTGTCTTTGTAATAGTTGTCTCATTTGAAGTACATTTTATGATTGTAGTCAATGGAGGACAATCGTTCCGACTAAAATGCATAACCGTTCAGCTACATTGTTTCCTTAGGCAAAGGTATAAGACATCGATGACAACATAGATAAAACCTTGGCACCGACCTAGTCTGTCAGTAAATATGACAAGTTGCATAAAATACAGGGGGGAAGGACCAGTTTTCAGCTGTCTACGGAAGAATCGACATAATGACAGATAGACAATGACAATTTGTCAGAACCTGTTTCTACAGTGGTCATGCTACCCCGCAAAGAATTGTTTCATAGGTAAACAACATGAGTTCCTTTCACCGTGTATAGATATTTGTTCAGGGTCCTATCCTATAGACATATCTATTGATTCACAAAGCAATAGTCTAGAGGATTACTCTAAAATGCAAAAGAAACAATGATTTATATCGTTAGATGTGGTCTTACAGTCCTTAGAACGCTAAAAATGGTCACACTGAGAAGAGTGAGCTCACAAATCTCGCATGGAACAATTCTGTACGATTCTCAATTTGATTCAGCGAAACAATACTATTGAAATTACAACGAAAAATAATCATGATCATTTTATGACGCGTTAGCACGTATCTACCTATCAAAATCTTAGCAAAGAAAAATAAAGAATAGCTAACAAGTTTGAACATTGTTTCAGGGTGTTGTGCAAATCTACACCGAGCTGAGGACCAAAGGAGTGGAGTTCCCCATGACAGACTTGGATGCAATGGCGCCCATATTTACACCGCAGAGGGTATGTATCATTCGACAGTGATAAGAACCGGAGTATTATCTCATATCTATCGTTTATCAGGCTTACTCATCGCCACACGCCAATCATGATCCCACCGATAGGCAATATGAAATGAGTCAGTCGGAAACAATGTCAGCATAAATCGGGTATAAACTTTAATCGTTGATCCGAATTTATGTCTTTCAGTGATTAGTGATTGTACGTGCAAAGGTACGACAATTTTGTGATAAAACGCATTTGACGACGTGGAGGTAAATATACGGTGTGAAAGGGATACCGACCACTTTGTCAGTACATCATCCATACTATTCATATCTATACTAGTCCATATTAATAATAAAAATGCGAAAGTCCCTCTGTTTGTACGTTTGTTTGTTACCTTTTCACGACTAAACGGCTAATCGGATCTTAATGAAATTTGGCAAGAAGATAGACTTCAACCTGGGGAAGGACATAGGTTATATATCATCAAGCTTCGACCAATAGGAGCGGAGCAGCAATGATAAATTTTGCTAAAACGGCGAAAATGTGACGTAGACGAAGTTGCGCGGGACAGCTAGTTATGAATATTAAAACGGTAATTAAAAAAAAACTATTCAGACTGAAGTACTGAGTACGTGGAAATTGAAATAATATCAGTTACTTTTTAATCTACAATGCTAATGTATGTATGCTTGTAACCATATATTTCGCCAATTACCGCGTTTATGAGCATAATATTGTGTTACCTTTGTACAAAGTATGTTTAAATATGTATGCTTATCGCTCACTGCATTTGTTTACTAACTCCTGAAATAGAAATTATAGATAACTACCACTTCGCCGCGACTTCGTCTAAAATTGTGATACAATATAGCCTATGTATGTTACTTGGTAAAGGTGTATTTTTAGCGGTGAAAGAATTTTTTAAATCGGTCTAGTAGTTTTTGAGTTAAATCGTAACAAATTTACAATCACATCTTTCCTCTTTTTAATATTAGTTTAGATGTTGTTTTTAGAAGTATCTTGGTCCAACATAATTATCTGAATTATTTCCATGATAAATGTGTTCGTGTTGTCAGCTGTCGAACACCGCAATAACTCCTATCTGTATAACATAACATCACGCCTGTAATGCCCGAAGGGGTAAGCAGAGGTGTACTTAAGAGTACACCCGCAATACGCCAGTTATATTTTTAAGTAGTATTGTTTATACTACTAAGTATTCCCCAGTGGAATTAAATACAGTATGTTAAAGAATTTCCACTTTCCATACAGCTTTTTTCGTATCAGCTGCAGAATGCTTTTGTGTTCCCATAAAACGATCGATTTTTCGCCATTTTCATTTACCTTCTAAGAGTTAAGTCATTTTGTCCGATTATAGGCAAAATAACCAAGAATCAATATGGCCGTTTCCAAACATAGTGCCACATTAAAAGTTATTATCTAGTATGTGAGTGATAAGAATCTAGCTAAACTAGTATTCCTCAAACCAGTTCGTATTAAAATAGAGATTTGTTCAGTTACAAGAATAGGTCAGAGAGATATAATACTGAGTCATTTGTCTTGTGTAGAGTGTGCCTGACGGCGGTGACACGATGATTGGCTCTCCGCAACGATCAGCTGTGCCGCAAACCTCGCCCAGCCGCCCTGCTCAGGAGCAAATCCTTGCCACTGTAAGTACACATTGATTTTTAGGGTTCCATACACACTGATTTTTAGGTTCCGTACCCAAAGGGTCAAACGGGACCCTATAACTGAGACTTCGCTGTCCCTCCGTCCGTCTGTCATCAGGCTGTATCTCACGAACCGTGATAGGTAGCCAGTGCAATTTCTACAGATTATGTATTTCTGTTGATGCTATAACAACAAATACTAAAAACAGAATACAACAAATATTTAAAGGGGCTCCCATACAAAAAAGTGTTTTTTTTGCTCTTTTATAAATAACGGAACCCTTCGTGCGCCTCGCACATAGTAATTATCAGTTGACAAGGTTTGTTAGCCTGATTTAGGTACTAACATGCATTGCAAATACAAGGTGTTGTTTTGCATCCTCGTCAAATTTCAGGGGGTGGTCACAAAAGACATAAACAATCAATTAAAAATACGGTACTCAGTCAATTAATAATAAACGCTGATTTTTTTGGTTGTTTAAGTTTGTCTGTCAATATTTCAGAATAACCCCCTTTACGTGGTTTAGGGAATAAGAAATTATCGAATAAATGTTTGAGATTGTTTGTATGTGTGTAAGCGAGGTTATAGGGCAAGAACTAGGCGGGCCGCGTTTAAAACACGGGTGGTTCACACTTACCGATTTCCGTGTACGTTACCCCAGCAAGAAAGTATCTGCTAGAGTTATATGAGTAGAACGTATAGTTGGTGCCTTATCTGCTGTAAATGTGCCCCCTCTTAAAAAATGTGTGCCCCCTGTCGTTTTGGAAAAAAAACGGAAAAACGATTCTTGCTGGGGTAACGTTTTTCTAGCAGGAAAATTCTAAACGAATGATCGGAGAAAGAAAAATTGTGCATGGCCAGAGAGCTTATATGTGTGCCAAAATGTGCCCCCAAAAATAAAATCTGTGCCCCTTCAGATTTTCGAGATATTGCATTTCCTGCTGGAGTAACGTTTTGATGAATCGTATATCTCTTAAACCATTGCATGTGCCCCTGTAGAATAAACATACACGAGTAGCTCTTAATGTGTGCCCCTATGTGCCCCAATTTAGATTTAAGAAAATATTTATAGTTTTCAAGTTATCGCGGTTTTATGAAAACCCGAAAAAACATCGCAGCGCTTAAATGAGACAAGGTATAAGTTCGCTGAAAACTGTATTCGGTCTTTCATGACGCTAATAATAACCATACAAAGTTTCAAAACTGTTCATGCATGCGTTTTTGAATAATCTTGCTAAAAGTCAAAAGGATGGTGTCATAACTTTGACGGCAAAATACAAGGAACTGGCTCAATCCCAGACGTGTCAGTGTAAACCAAAATAGTGTGCCCTTAGTCAAAAATATATGGTGAAAATATTGAGCTTGGAAAGTTTCGCATTAAGTAAATATAAACAAAAAACCAAAATATGTAAACAACGGCTGGTTATCCGACCAAATTCCAATGACTACTAAAAAGCGACGGTTTCATACATGTCAATGACCTTCTTTATTGGACGTATTATACCTAAGCTGTTGTCCGTACAGTCGCGTTCAAAAGTTTTGGGGGCTAATTAAAAATATATTAAATGCACCTTGTGACTATATTAATGAAACAGCTTGTTGATGCGGAAATTATTATTTTTATTCCCTTAATTTTAATTCTTAAAGTAATTATTGCATCAAATCACAGATCAAATTTCCTACCTATAAATATTAGAAATTATTTGCACGTTGTGTAGTCATTTAAATCACAGATCAGTTTTTCATCTAAGTCTAACATATAATTAGTGAATTCGCATCACAAAAAATCACAGATCAGTATTAATTATAATATTGTGTAAAAAAAATATTAAATTTGAAATCACATAAATAATTTTTTTACGAGTAATTTGCTTATACATAGATTCAGATAAAGTGTGTTAGTATAGTAAACCGCATAAAGATATAACAGAAAACATCGAATGTGCACAAATCATCTGCTGGCTATATATATTAATTAATTTGAATGTTATGATGACTTATATGGTAAAATCTAACGACGTGGGAAATATAATATTATGCCACATGTAATAGTCTACATTGTAGAACAGACAAAATTGTACAGGGTTAAGATGAATGCTCCAACCAGGCCGCGAAATTCAAATTTTCTTACGTTTTTTGCAATTTGCAGGCCAGGTCTAGGTTGTATGTTGATTAAAATATTATTCGCGGCTGTAAGACATATGTAGTTACAGAATTATAATCCTCAAAATCATCAATACAACGCTCTAAGTTTATAAAGCTGTAGGAATTACTTTTTCTGTTTTTTTTTTGTTCCTACGCCTTTATGAACTTGGAGGGTTGTATTGGTGATTTTGATGATTATAATTTTGTAACTACATAATGATGAAAAACTTACTTTAACCTACGGCTTATCAATAAATATATATATATATAAAGACAAATACGGTTTTTTTATTTATATACAAAAAAGAGCTACCTCTTTTTATTAGTAGCATCACCTATTTCATGAACTTTTCTTTTTTTAAACATCGGGACCAATTAATTTTGGGTCAAAGACTTGGCAAATTACTGGATGTATTTTAGTGAAATTTAGAATGGAGAAGATAGCTTAACTTGGAATAGCACTTAGGCTACTATTTATAATGTACTTAATCATGTGTAAGGTCATAGAAACAGCTAGTAGAATATAATTCAATAACAACTTTATTTTATTTCTTATTACTTTTCTACTTCAGTGTACTCAGGCACAACAACACGTGTGTAAAGTAAAGAAGGTCATCGATATGTATGAAACCGTCGCTTTTTAGTAGTCATTGGAATTTGGTCGGATAACCAGCCGTTGTTTACATATTTTGGTTTTTTGTTTATATTTACTTAATGCGAAACTTTCCAAGCTCAATATTTTCACCATATATTTTTGACTAAGGGCACACTATTTTGGTTTACACCGACACGTCTGGGATTGAGCCAGTTCCTTGTATTTTGCCGTCAAAGTTATGACACCATCGTTTTGACTTTTAGCAAGATTATTCAAAAACGCATGCATGAACAGTTTTGAAACTTTGTATGGTTATTATTAGCGTCATGAAAGACCGAATACAGTTTTCAGCGAACTTATACCTTGTCTCATTTAAGCGCTGCGATGTTTTTTCGGGTTTTCATAAAACCGCGATAACTTGAAAACTATAAATATTTTCTTAAATCTAAATTGGGGCACATAGGGGCACACATTAAGAGCTACTCGTGTATGTTTATTCTACAGGGGCACATGCAATGGTTTAAGAGATATACGATTCATCAAAACGTTACTCCAGCAGGAAATGCAATATCTCGAAAATCTGAAGGGGCACAGATTTTATTTTTGGTGGCACATTTTGGCACACATATAAGCTCTCTGGCCATGCACAATTTTTCTCTCTCCGATCATTCGTTTAGAATTTTCCTGCTAGAAAAACGTTACCCCAGCAAGAATCGTTTTTCCGTTTTTTTTCCAAAACAACAGGGGGCACACATTTTTTAAGAGGGGGCACATTTACAGCAGATAAGGCACCAACTATACGTTCTACTCATATAACTCTAGGAGATACTTTCTTGCTGGGGTAACGTACACCCGATTTCCGTAAATAAGAAAATAAAATGAAAATTACCTACTCATTTTATTATTGATTCGGGACGAGAATCATTAGCATAGTTACCTCCTTGAATTTGACGAGGATGCAAAACAACACCTTGTAGATATATCTATTCTATTCTAATAAACTGCCAAGATACGCCGGACATACTCAAGAATCACTCGTGGAAGCTCTTGAATGCATAATCAGCTAATTAAGCGCCATAATTATCTGTATCTATAGTCAATTTGTCTGTCTGCTATCTTTGTTTATAATTTATCATTAATATCAAAAGTAAAGTGTCTATTATAAACTGCAATGAATACATGTGTCGGCTATTGACACCGTGTGTTTTATAATCAGTCAAGTATTTTGTTTCAATGTTAGTCTGATATGACTTCGAAACAATTAATTATGATAATATTTTGTTAATGGTGACTTATGAGTAACCAAATATCAGCTAAAGAATATGTTAGTAGGTATTCATAAAAACGAATCCTTATCAGGACGTTAAAATAAGAACTGAGAACATAAGAGAAAGTCTTAAAGTGGGGCTGGTGACTGAACAGTTGCGTTAGTCGGTTGTCGTGGTATGACCATGTGATGCGGAGGAATGAGGGAAGTTTTGAGTATGAATTTGAATGGCCTTAAGAGTAGAGGAAGACCAGAGAAACGTTGAATAGACTGTGTGAATCATATTTGAGAGCGTTTAAGTATTACGCAACGCAATTTTGGAGATTTTTGACCCCCACTCCCCCCTATGTAACGCGCCGTAACGTCTGTTTGTACCCCCCCTCCCCCAAGGTAACGCGCCGCGAGAAAAAAATCTCTACGCGACCGTTCTGAAGGGTTAAAACAATTATTAAGTGACGCGTAGTTCAAATGCCGCCCCCGCCCCCGTAACGCATCGTAACGTTATAGAAGACCCCCCCTCCCCCCAAACTCGTTAGGTAATACGTAATACTTCATTCATTAGATCAGCCGTGACTTTTTATCTGTTACCAATATCTTCTGGATCCTACCGGTGCTCACATGTCTTCTTGTTTCCAGGTGACGTTGTCAGAAAGTCAGACCAACAAGTTACGTACTGACCTGGCGCTGGTTGATGGAAACATGAACGTGATGAACGACATGCTGAATGAGCTGACTACCCAGCCTCATACTGCGCATCACGACAGTGACATTGAGCTGCTCAACGTAAGTAGTATAGATAGTAGATTGTCTTCTTAGCATTGGCAAAGTCCAAGTATGACCGGTCTAAAATTCGGCTATCAGTATATATAAGGTCTAAAAGTTTTCAGGTTAAACTTTAAATATAAGGATCCAAACAAAAATGGATTGAAATAAAGGAAGATTATATTGAACAAAAATATAACTTGTTTACTGCAGTTAACAAGAGAAAACTTCTGAAGTTTAGTGACTTAATATAGATAGTTTTGTCTCTAATTAATCTAATGTGTGTATTCCGGAATGTTTTGGACCTTATTATGTAAATGCGTTCCGCTCACGGATGCAGTCATGGCGATCCCAAGTGCACTGGTGAGAGGGCTTGGGTGCTCCATTTAACCAGTTCAGATGAAATAAAATGGTCGTGATTATAAATATGTCTGAAATACTTTACAAGAATATAGAGCATAGACCTGATCACCTGAATAATTTAAAGATCAATCTCGTAACTTCAGACGCGGCGAGTCAGTTTGTACCTTAAGCAGTACACTTTAACAAAAGGTCATTATTTGCTCTATTTTTGGTTTCCACATAGAAGTAAGTAATAACGGTGGTTTTATAAAACGAAACATCACTGAAACTTGTAAATGCTGGTTGGTTACCAGAGGAAATCCCTAAAACTTTTGCATTCAATTAAAACTCCGTACAATGAAACCTTTTGTTGTCTGTTTTTATATACATGTAAATAACATGCCAATGACAGATAAAAGTTATCAACTGTTTATTGATGTCAAGGTTTAAAAAGAAAGAGAACAAGTTTAACAGTAGTGTATTGAGTACAAATACTTCACATTTTAAAACTTTTAAAGTGAAACTTTTATTACATCGTCTCAAACTTTTTCGTCTGTGTGTTGCATGTCGCGTGACGCTCGGCCGCGTTTTATACGTTTTATACCCTTAATGGAATATTATTCCAAAAATTTTTAGTTATAAGTCTATAGTGTGAAAAAAAGTTTCACTTTTACCGTGGTTTCATAAAACCACACAATCCTTTTTTTATTTTATTGTTTTCTTTTTTATCAGACCTGACCAACGTGAACACGTAAAAACCATATACTTAGCCTAATTACTAAATGAAATATTCGTATTAAAAACAACTTGAAAATGACTATATCCTGCCCGAGCATGTTGATCCTGCCCACATCAGTTAGGTTAGGTAGCGTCGTCTTCTTGCCTTTGTTTTAATTTATTTGACGTCGCCGCAAGAGTTCCCTTTTTCCTATACTATACTATAGCTATTAGTTATCAGCTCCGATGTCATTCTATAAAGGTGGGAACAATAATAAAATAATAAATAATAATAATACAATATGCGAAAACGGTTACCACGTACACAGTACGCCATTTTAAGCCCCCAGATCGAAATTTTGTCATCGGTATTTTTTTAAGGGTTCCGTAGGCGAATGGAAAAAAACGGAACCCATATAGATTCGTCATGTCTGTCTGTCCGTCCGTATGTCACAGCCACTTTATTCCGAAACTATCAGGACTACACAGCTGAAACTTGGTAGGTAGATGTATTCTGTGAACCGCTTTATGATTTTTTTACAAAAATAAAAAAAATATAGATAAGGATATCTACCGTCACACGGAATTTAAACTAAAAAAAAAAAACCTTTCAAACCTATACGTGTGGGGTGTCTATAGATAGGTCTTTAAAAATGACATACAGGTTCCTAAAACCATTTTTTTTCAAAGTCAATCTTTTGAAAGATAGACTCCAAAGTGGTAAAACGTGTGTCCGTCCGTCCCCCGTCTAATTTCAAAAGTAGAGAAAAATTATGAAAAAAATATGGGGATGAAGAACGTAAAAAAACTTTCAACGAAAATTGGTTTGAATAAGATTTGATATTTAGTTTTTGAGATTTGGGACTTTTTCACCAAACTGCAGCAGTAACTTTGTTTTTCATTAACTATAAAAAAAAAAACTTCCGTTTCATAAATTTTGACAGTATAAGTATTGCACTTTTTTTAGGAAACAGCTGTTTTTTTTTTAAGTGACCGATCCAAACTTTCTATGTGGGGGGTTCAGAATGACGAGCTGACGACGTGGAAAACGTTTCCGGGTATACATTCCACCCTATATTCTAGCCAAAGCATCTTTCTCACAATCCATTCCTAGCTTACCTTTGTGAGAACGCAGACAGTCAGCAATAATCATCACGAATTCCTGACCTATCGTTACGAGATTATTCATTCCGTACTTACAGGAGCTAGCAGACACACTCCGCGCCATGCAGACTCGCGTGGCCGAGCTGATCGGGCGCCTGGCCGGCGAGTCCCCCCTCACCGCTGAGCTACTGCACGCCAACGACCGGCTCAACAACCTGCTGCTCAGGCACGGCCGGTTTGTGAACAACAGGTGAGTGGAGAGGAAATAAATTGTGTAAAAATATACAGGGAAAAAATAAACAACCAAGGCCAAGGGTCTGGTGTAGGCGAGGTGAGCGAGGACAAGAGTTTTAAGAGGGGACTCTAGCCCCGAGGAATTTGAGGAATAGGTATTTGAAGAAACGATTGCCGCCGCGCTGCGCCCGACCAAGCCCATGCAAAGTGCGAAAGGGACAACTGCAGCTCAGGCTGATTTTACCTACAAAAATCTTGACCAAAAGACTTTTTGTATTCCGCTGTTTTCTTCTTCAAAACTAAACTGATCTAAATAATTCTTATACCAAATTTTAGAGAAGTATATCTATGCTCCAATTATTATTTTTTGTTAAAAACTTATCTAATTTGTCTGATAGTCGTCAGAACATGGCGGTAAAAACGGGCTATTTTTGGGGTTTTTGGATTGTCATAATTCTTTTAGTGCATATTTTTAGCATATTTTTTTTTTCTAAACATAAGTTTTGAAAAAAAAATGAAATAACAGGGGCATGTAATAATAAGACCTAAATTTGTTGGAAAAAAATCATTGCTCTAGACGCATTATCCACGAAGAAAACAGCAGAATACGTTTGTATGGAGAAAGGCCCACTAGAGTCCCCTCTTAAACCCATACAAGATCATCATCTGCCTAGCCTTTTCTCAACTGTGCGGGGGTTGGCTTCCAGTCAAACCGGATGCAGCTGATTACCAGTATTTTACATGGAACATGGACATGGACTGCCTTTCTGAGCCCCACGACCCAGTTAGTACTAGGTAATACGATACCCCTTTGTAAGCTTTGTCAGACTTTAGGGCCTACTACCTGTAACAACTAAGATCTTCAAATGACAGTCGGGACTTACGGCTTAACGTGCTATCCGAGGCACGGAGAAAACTCTGTAACTATGTAATAGGTGTACATACATAATGAACGCTGTGTTAAAATTTGTCCATCTATTTGAATGTGACCTTATATTTCTGACGCCTACACGAAGATAAAAAATTATGTGATTTTCTTTTGTTCAGGAATGCCGCAACTGGCGGTGCCACTCCATCGGCCATCTTAGGCGCTGCCATGGGCATACCTGGAACTAATGCTGTTGCCTCACGTGAGAATATTAATAATAACTTAAGCGAGTTTTTGTTGGTGTCACCGGCTGCATGTATCTTCACTACACTGACTACGGTCGTCACATCAAATTTTCAAAGTTTTATTGTGTTTTGATACCGATACTCATCATCTCCTTGGAGTTTTACTAGCTAACTTATTTTGACCCTGTAGTTTTTTTTTTATGTTGCTCTTACTTCCTATTGCTGTGTTGTTAGGCTATCAAGTGTAAATCAAGATTTTCTGTAGTAAAATGTGTTTAACAGTTTTGCTAACATAATTTCAGCAAAGAAACCTGAGGACGATGCCTTGATTGATCTCAGTGATGACGTACCTGATATTGCTAAATTGAGTAAGTAAACATTACATAACATACAGGCATTAGGTGGAAGTGTACCTAATAGTAGAGTACCCACATTTAGCCAATTATATTTAGATCCCATGTTATAGGGGGCGAGCCTATTGCCATCAATCGGGCACAAATCCAGACTCCGTGGCTGCTACTGAGGAATTCCTGATGGAAAAACCCAATAACACACTGCTTGATCTAGGAATCGAACCCTAAGACTCCATGTTCAGCAATCGCGCGTATGACCACTAAACCTACGGAGCTTTAATCATTCGGAAAATTCTTTCTTTCTGTTTTTGGGGAGCTTTTTCTACCAATTTTTCTCCCCAGTCGAAACACTAGGAAGTACGTGACGAAGGGCGGCCTTTTGAGGGTGTCTTACATTACCCGTTTGAATGCCTTTGTCACATATACTTGACAAGCAAGCGCGTGCACTGTACGCCAACGACACAAATATGCGACAAAAAATGTGGTGCACTAAAACACGAAATAAGAAAAAAAAAACGAAAACTACTTTCAAATTTAAATAACTTTGTATGTATTTAAGAAATAAGTTACCAATACATTTAAAATCCCTTTTTTAATTTGTAAGTATTTGCGGTGAATTTGTGGCTTGGGCGTGAAGGGCACGCGCGTGCGTTTATGCTCTGGTGTTCAAAAAGTTAATTCTCTGA
This sequence comes from Cerastis leucographa, assembly GCA_963082945.1. Lineage (NCBI taxonomy): Eukaryota > Metazoa > Arthropoda > Insecta > Lepidoptera > Noctuidae > Cerastis > Cerastis leucographa. Next base: position 6,740,309 of record OY720359.1, read on the forward strand.
CTTGGATACATGATTTCATAGAATTAGACTACTCAGAATTAGTCCAACTTCGACGTGTATGTTAGTCTGTTAGCTAATCTCTCTTTTAGCACTTGGAACCTATTGCCAGAAAAACTGTACTCAAATGATAAGCACTACAGGAAAGAAACATTACTTACTATCCTAACGACATAAACGAGGTTGTAGTTGTAGTCATGTGACTACATAACCAAAGAACAAAGAGGAAAAGGCTACGCAGAGGATGTCCTCTACCTAGCCTTTTCCGCTTTTTTTCATTTTTTTTTGTATGTTGGGGTCGTCTTCCATTCAAATCAGAAACAGCCGAATACCAGTATTTTTCATGGAGCGACTTCCTATCTGACCTCCAGAACAAATTAAATGCTAGATAAAGTCCGACTCTCAGGCTTTGGGGCTTCTGTCTACCGGTAACGACTGTCAAAGATCATGTATCGATATGTTATTGACGGTTTTTACGTAACATAAGCAAATTTTTTTAATAATGTATATAAATAATTCCAGCCGTAAAGGACGCTCAGCTGGACAAGTCTCCGGGCAGCTCCAAGGACGAGTTCGATATGTTCGCGCAGTCTCGCAACCTTACCTATGAGAACTCCAAGACTGGGTGAGTGCTCAATCATGGAATTTACTCAGAGACTTATTTATTTATTATTTATTTATTTAAACTTCATGTACAATAGTGGTACTTAGGCGGACTTAATGCCACAAGGCATTCTCTACCAGTCAACCATAGGGTCAAATACGACAACATAGTGGTAGGGTACAAAAAAAAAATACAAATAACTACTAGTTTTCGAAAATTCATACACTTACATATATACACATACACACACACACACATATATACACACTTATCATCTTTCTACCCTTGTTCAATAGGGGTGCGGACTGGGTAAAGAAAACGACATTCTATTTTGTCCGTCAGACAGGTAATACAAAAATATTAGACACGTATTTTTTGTTTTATCAAAATATCAAAAAATTACTTAGTTAAAACTCATTAAAGTTGGAGAGTGGGAGCTTACTACGTCACAAGTAGGTATAAAACTTACCTACATGTGACGTCATGCGCCATTTCAACTCAATATATCTCCGTAATTTTATGACCACGTGAAAAAAGAAAAAATACGTGTCCAATACTTTTAAATAAACTACCCGACGGCGACGGACAAAGAAAAAAAAAATGGATTATCCCCTATTCTACTTGGGGTCGGCACAATAAGATTTCTTGTTTTATTCTTCTCTATCAGCCGTCACGGCATCTACTCTTTTCTCTTTCCTCTCCCTCTCCATCTATCAACATTCATATCCATCACTCTTTTAGTCACATGCGTCTCACCGTACTTAATTTACTCCGAGGCTCTGAGTAATTAAATCGACATTTTTTACTTTTATTTGTAAACTGAATGCGAAAAAAACAACAATTGTTTTTTTTTTTACGTATACTTTAAAGGTTGCTTTAAAAATATTTTAAGAAAAATATAAATTATTGTATTCCAGCGGTAGCAGTTACGCCGACAACTTGGAAGAGCAGGCATCGACCGGCTTGGCTTCGGCCGCCAGCCTGCGAGCCACACAAGGACAACCTCTGGTATGTACACCATTCAGAGCAGCTTACAGTGGATGCCCTAGGGTAGCCACCTGAAATTCACGTTGGAATTTCGCCAGCTTCCCTTACGCTTTCCTCCTAAGAGTCAGTTCCCACCAAGCGGAAAAATCGAAAAAAAGCGCACTTTTTGTTGTCACTGTATCAGTATTGCCTCCAAGTACAAAATTCGCGCAAATTTGCTCGAGTCGCTCGCTTGCTGGAAACTGACCGTAAGGGTGATATCACATCAGCACGAACGGATCATCGTTTTCAAGTATCTCTATCTCATTCTATCACGTAAAGGCGTCATTTAGCGGAGCGAGAAGTCCGGTCGCAAGCTGAGCCATTAATCCGCAGCGGAGGCACTTTAACGTGGGATTGGACCTCTCACTTTATTAAGTTGCAATTTTAAGTGACAGAAAGGGAAAGAGATAGAGAAAAATGCTGATCTGTGCGTGTAAATGTGATTTCACCGTTTATTTTACTGTGTCGTGTTATGTCGCTGTGATGTTGGGTGCGAATGAATTCATTTGTATGTGTACTAACAGATTTTTTATTGTGTTGGTGGGTGTTAAAGTGAAGTGTAGTGAGAGAGACTATTTAAATACTTCAGCCCTCTCACTGCCCCTGGTTGCGCCTTCTTACGCTTATACAATTGATTCAATGAACAAAATATTATAGACGGAGATCCCGTGACCGCCAGACCTACGTCATCATTTTTATAAAAGCCAAAAAATCTTTTCTGTGGTAGTACGGTCAGCAGCAAAAGTCGCTTTACATAACCAAAATTATAAGACGTCTTAGTTTTAGAACGATTCATATTAACAGACTGGAGTAAAAGACATAACAATATTTTCATCAATGGTTACACAAATTCGCAAAGCAATATAACATCAGATCACACTGACCAGCACAAAACTTGCTGTAATATTTATAAGTGTTAACCGAATTTTGATGCGGACTGTACCTTACTATAGGTAACAATTGGATTTATTTATTAATATCGAAATGTATGGAACAGCAGTTTTTTTTTTTAATTTCCTGTTTGAAATCTATGTTCATAATGATGTACTGGCCCCGGAGTCGGTGGCGCTTCCACCCCGTAGTGTTTTTTTTATACTACATAAGGGATGATTCACCTCCTCCACTGTCAGACACTTTGTGTGGTAGAAAACCCCTGCCAGAAACCTTTTAAGTATGTTAAATTGTATGTTAACTTATAGTACGTACTTAGAGTAAGTTCACAGAAAAATTTCAGCTTTTATGAAATTGATATTACGTATTCTGGCCTTCATGGGATCTTGATCCATCAGTAACATCCCCTTCGCCCATCGCCCTGTTAGTGAGCGAACGTGTGTTCGGTTAGCGTGTAAAATCATCATCATAATCACAAAAGTTGCATGAAGTTCTAACCCGTAACCAATAAGTCAAAACGGTCAATATCGCGTAAAGATAATTAAAATATTAATTATTTTCGACTGGGTCACCACGCTGCTTGTGCGCCGCTCACCGCAGTAGCCGCCAAGCCCCGCCCACTTGAGGGACAAAGACAGTTGTCATAATTGCTCTCCCGCTTACTCCGTGCGCCTAGTTTGTACCGAGTTTGCACCGAATATTACCGCCGCGCGTGCTACTTTGTTACTTTCGTCTAGCAAGATGCCACTGAATCCTTCGCCGCTGCCAACCTCCCCGCTACCCCAGAACTCGGATGTAAACAAGGACTTAAACACTCCGAACGAATGCGATCCTGTTGTGGGAATTCAACATTATAACTCTGCGCCGGATCTGCGGTCGATGTTGGATAATATAACAGGAAACAAAAAGCGGAAGATTAATGAGTGCGATACGTGTTCCACAGACGCCGTTAAAGAAATATTTACCTTGTTTTCGCAAGATCAGGCAGCTAGGTTTGAGGAATTACAATCGACCATAAGTGCCCTAACAGAGCAAAATAGTAAGTTGACGCATAGTGTGGAGCTTATGTCAAGTAAGTACGATGAGTTCTTGCACAGAATTTCTCAACTTGAATCTGTGAGTAGAGTGGACAAAAAAACAATTGAGTTACTTGAAAGTAAAATTGAAGTTCTTGAACGCAAGTCGCGATCCACGGGAATTGAAATTCGCAACGTACCTAAAAAGGCTGGTGAGACCAAGAAGGATTTGTGTACTCTGCTGCAGCGTGTTGGACAAGCCATTAACGTTCAAATTGATCCAAACTATGTTAACGATATCTACCGAATAAAGGCAAAAGACTCATCTAACCCAATTATCGTAGAACTTACCACCGTATTACATAAAGAGAGGATTCTGGAGAATGTTAAAAATTTTAATAAGTCGAAAAAACCAGGTGAAAAACTTAATACATCTATCCTCGGTTTACAAGGTCCAGTAAAACCTGTATTTATATCAGAAACTCTAACTGCGAAGACACAAAAGCTTTTTTATCTGGCTAGAACGTTCCAGCAGCAACACAATTACTCTTTCTGTTGGACATCACATGGTGTTGTTTACCTAAGAAAAAAGGAAAAGGATCAACACATCAGAATCACCTCGGAGATTGATATTGATAACCTGAGGAAATCTGACTGACTATCTTGTTTGTTAGAAGAAGTTATTCCTTTCCGTATAATTTTAATAAGGTTCGTTTTAATGTTATCGTCAGTTATATGTTCCGGCTATCAACACATTCATATTTATTTTAACCAACTAAAGTTTTCCTATATCGTAAGTACACATACAAAACTATACACATTTAATTACCAACCTGCTATGGATTCTTTCGGAATTAACGCCTTACTAGTTACTACTTTTTCTGTACCGATAAGATTATATTTTACTGTGATAAAAACCAATAAGTTTCTTTATTATTCTAATGCTGCAAATAACCAATTAATTTGCCATTTTGGAAGTTTGAAGGTGGGATTTAACTTGTTTTCCCTTGAATATAATCAGCTTGATCATTTATGTTACTTCCGTTCCAATGGCTAACTTGGAAGATCTTTCAAATAATATAGACGACTTTACTGTATCGGAATCACTTGAATGTGAAGTTGATGATTGCAAAAAAATATTTCCACCACATTCTTCCTTGTCAGTTGTTACTCAAAATATTCGTAGTTTAAATTGTAACCTTTCAGATTTTCAGATTTTATTAACCAGAATCGGTTTCGATTGTGACGTACTCATTTTGACCGAGTGTTGGCTATCGTGCGTTTCTTCTATACCGTCAATTAGTGGTTATTGTGCGTTCACGACCACATCAAATCTTCTACAAAATGATGGCGTTGTCGTGTATATAAAAAATGAATTAAGCTTTTGTATTGAAGAACCTAATCTGCTAAATTCAAATTGCCTCTTAATTAAAATAGGTAAAAATGATACAGCGTTGCTGGCTGTTTACCGGTCTCCGTCATACACTAACGTCGATCCTTTTTTAGCGTCGCTTGATGAAAACTTGGTGAGTTTATCGGGTTTTAAAAATGTCGTAGTGATGGGTGATGTGAACATAGATATTCTTTCCGAGAATTTGAGTGCGTCTGCTATTAGATATCTTGCTCTCACATCCTACCACGGTCTATTGCCGGCTCATTACTTTGTCACTCGTGATGCTAGTGGTACCTGTTTGGATCATGTGCTGTTGAAAACCAGACTCCCATCGATTACTATTGTACCACAATCTACTGTAACTGATCACAAATCGGTTATTTTTAGTTTAAAAAAACAACAGTCACGTACGTATGCTGTTTTAACGCAAACCATAATAGACCACGAGAGTCTATCTCACGAAATAAGTAAAATCGACTTTGGCCCTATTTATGAAACTGATGACTGTGACTTTGCGGTCAGCTATCTCATTGGTGAACTGAAGAGTGCTTTGAATAACAACTCTAAAACTACTTCACTTCCACGTCGCAAAAGGATCATCAAGCCATGGATAACACAAGGCCTATTGCGCTGCATGCGCAATAGGGATAAACTACACAAAAAATCGAAATCGTTACCGAATGATCTAATATTAAAAAAAACCTATATTCGATACAGAAATTTTTGCAGCTCAATTATTAAAAAAGTTAAACGTAATTATGACAGAGAACTTATTCAAAGGGCTGGCAATAATAGTAAAAAGTTGTGGGATTCGGTTAAAAGTATCACTAATACAAATAAAAATGTGAACTATCCAAAGGAATTACTAGCAATATCTGACACTCCTCAGTACTCTGTTAATGACATCAATTCCTATTTTTCCAATGTTGGCAAAACACTGGCTGAAAAAATAGCGCCGGTGCAATCAAAGTTCCAAAACCATAGTGGATCATCTATGGAATATCATCATAATTCACTTGTACTCTTTGACACTGACGAAGACGAAATCAGGAGCCTGATAACCACACTTAAAACTCAATGTTCTGTAGGGTGGGATAATTTGTCAAATCAGCTCTTAAAAGATAACAAAGATATTCTTGCACCACACTTGACCTACATTTTTAATATGTGCCTAGAAAAGGGTTGCTTTCCTAAACATCTTAAAAAATCCCAGATCAGACCAATTCACAAGGGTGGGGCCAGAGACCGTATTGAGAATTATAGGCCCATATCAATTCTTCCGTCACTATCAAAAATTCTAGAAAATATTATTAATCGTCGCTTAGTAAGCTATCTCGAAAGCAAACACATTTTATCCGATCATCAGTTTGGTTTTCGCCGTGGTAAATCCACTGATCATGCAGTTAGCAATTTAACAGATTACATTACTACTAATCTAGACAAAGGTAATAAATGTATTTCAATATTTTTAGATTTAGCAAAGGCCTTCGATACGGTTTCTGTTCCAATCCTTGTACATAAACTGGAAAAAATTGGCATAAGGGGGAAACAGTTGAGCATTTTGGCAGATTACCTAACCAACAGAACTCAATGTGTTCAGATTGGTACCTACACTAGTTCTGATCTACCAGTTACCTACGGCGTGCCGCAGGGAAGTATTCTTGGGCCGACCCTTTTTCTCGTTTATATAAACGATCTCCTTTGTCTCAACTCATTTAATGGCAAAATAATCTCTTACGCAGATGACACTGCCCTCATTTTTGCAGCTAAAACATGGAATGAGACTTATCAGCTAGCCCAAAAAGGTTTTGATTTGGTTAAAAGGTGGCTTCGTGATAATGTGCTTACCCTGAATGTTGAGAAAACTAAATACCTGACCTTCTCGATCCGTGCGTCCTCACAAGTTAATCTAAGTTTAATTGCACATAACTGCTCATTCGACACTTCAGCTGATTTGAAATGCTCATGCAATTCTTTGGAGCGTGCAAAAACCATTAAATATCTAGGCGTAATTATTGATGACAATTTAAGCTTCAAAGCTCACATTCAGGCACTGAGTAAAAGAGTTCGAAAGCTTACCTACATTTTTAAGACATTGAGGCACATAGTTAGCCCTATATTACTGAAGCAAATCTATTATGCGCTTTGTCAATCACTGATTACTTACTGTATATCGTCTTGGGGTGGTGCACCAAAAACTACGATAAAGCAACTCGAAGTATCGCAAAGATCCATACTAAAACTCAGTACTTTTAAACCTTTTCGCTACCCTACCACACTTCTTTATGAATTCTGTGAGGTCTTGACTGTACGCCAACTATTTGTCTTAACCATCATTAAGAAGCAACATACTACCATGGGATTTAGTTTGAGCATGTTAACAAGGCGGAGAGGTTTACCTGTATGTAAGAGGATATCGCACTCAAGAACTGCTTTTATTTGTAGATTTTTTCCCTTTTTGGGCCCATTTTTATATGACAAAATCAACAAGACTCTTCATTTGTACTCTATGAATAGGGCAATGATAAAAAGATCCCTAACTCAGTGGCTGGGAAGACTAACATACGATCAGACTGAGGATTTGCTGACTATCCTAAGGTAGTGATACAACTTACTGTCGGCTTTTGTTTAAGTATTGTGGCAATATTCTATAAGAATCTACTAGCAAAAGTAATCAGATACTCTCTCACACACCCTCTCACACACATACACACACCCTTTTCATCTTACACACCCAGAGGACAGTAACCCTATTTTTTAATAAAGTATTCTTTCTGTATGTAAATATTCTAAATTTAATTTAGTTTGTATTTTAATAATGTTTACTTTTGTTCGTGAGCTCATACTTGCTTAATTAGTTTTGAGGGCTTGAGGCGCTGCGTACTGAAACACAGGCTATAAACCTAGTTCGGTAGCAGATGCTAAAAAATAGACACAATGTCAGAGGATAAATTTTTAAGATTAATATTAAGTAGCTTGTTGACAAATTGTGTGAACATATGTATATTTTTCTGGTCTAATAAATATTTTTATTATTATTTCCTTTATTCATCTATAATCTTATCTTTTATATTATTATTATTATTATTATTAATAGTTTATTTTTCTGTGCAAGAGACTTGTTGTGCCTATTTTGAGATTTGAGTATTCGAACAGAGAATTAGTCAGTCTACTTTACTTTTTTTTTTATTTCTTCATTGTTATGTAGCACTCGAAATTAACTTAGTTACACTAAAATAATATCCCCGCGACACAACACGAAACAGTATTCTTCTTTTACCTTGCAATTTATTTTTGTTATGGTTTAAAAAGAAATATATAATATTTCAGTAGTTCCAAGTTGATTATATACCTATTATTTACCGAAAACTTCTTTTCTTGCTGTTAATTTACATATAATTTTATCGTTTGTTTCGTCTTTTGTATATAACAATTATTTTATGTTAACGTTTCTGGAACATTCGACAGCCGTCGGGCATGGATCAGAGGGAGATCGATGAGATAGCCGCTTGGTTAGCGCAGGAGAAGGTGTGTTTTATGTTTATTTATCATTTTCCTTTTATTTTTTACATATTTTATGTATTTTACGCGTAAGTATGGTGTAAATATGTCCCATTTTCATTTCAACGGGATTTTTATATAATCCTTCCATATCAGCTAAAATGGTGCACTCACGCCTTTATCATAAATATAATAATATAGTTTTTATATTATTTGGCGAAATCTTTATGCAATATGCTATGCACTGCAAAATGGGGTGTTATAGTATAAAATCTAACGCTAGCTTTAAGGCTCTAGACAGACGCACTGCGTTTCGACTGCACTCCGGCTACAAATTTCCTTGAACCTGATTCTTAAAAACGATAAGTTATAAATCTATTTTAAAAAATTGTCAGATTGTTGTGGGTTTCAGACGGAGTGCGTTGAAATGCAGTCCGTCTGTCTAGAGCTTAAAATTGAAGTTAAAGCAAAAGTTATATTAAAAACATAATTATGTCTCCATTCTTCCAAACGCCCGGTGGAAACAGAACAATGTTTTAATTTCGATTAGTATGCCGTGATATAAACGGGCCTAAATCGCCTCATTTACCAATCACGTGATATGCCTATATAATCCCCAGGCTGCATCGGAAGCCCCGGGCGCCCAGGAGAGCGTGACCAGCAGTGACTTCGACAAGTTCCTCGCGGAACGTGCCGCGGCCGCCGACACCCTGCCCCCCGCCCCGCTGCCCCCCGGCCCCCCGCCCCCCGCTGCGCTGCCCCCCGGCCCCCCGAGCTCGGCCGGCACGCCCGCCCCGCCGCTGCCGGCCGCGCTGACGCCGCGTCACCGACAGATCAACAAGGACAACGAGCACGACTCCATGTTCGCGCTCTGATTCCCCAACGCCCCCTACACACGCCTGGTTTATCGTCACCATAGAGGTTTCTAGGACAACAGCTATTACGGTAACGCTGGCGCTCGCTGAATCGATCGACCTAGTCTGATCCGGTGCAAGGATTAATCCGAGGATACGTCTCAAGTATTTAGTAACATGTGCCGCCTGACGCACGATGGCAACAATTTGACATCAACACCTTTAAAGGCGTTTTTCGTAATTCAAAATGTTACCTCTAATATGCGGTTGCCTGTATGGATAGCCTGAACGCAGCAATTAAAAAATATTTTGTAATAATTGAAGCTTTCAAGAAATTCATAGTAACTAAATACTTGAAAGATGATGAGTTTATATAAGACCATTTGCACAAGACTTCCGCAACCTGTAAAACCAGCTTCATCAATATTCTAAATTAAAATAGACACTACAGAAATATTTTACCCTATTTAATAGTATTGTGAAAATCTCGACACATCACTTGTTTGGCTCACCTTAAAGCGTTTTTCACACGATATTGTAAGAAGTGTGACGATAAATCGCTTCGTGTGCGCGCCTGAAGAGCACTGTACGAGTACCGATGTAGCCAGTAGACCTTCAGTGTTGTTGTGTTGCATCCAATCCTAATATACACCGCAATGTTTTCTCTTTATATCGCCTATAATTCACGTGTATTCGATATGCCGTTTGGTGCCTGGCTTTTATAGTTGTAATTGAAATATTTTAAGCTGACTAATCGACTTCAACTACTTACTAATTCTAAGTCTAAGAAAAGTCTTAATATATTTGTTATTATTGTTCGAGATAACTTACACCTAGAACATCATAGAAATAATCGTTTTCTTCAACTTAAAATACTTCAATATGTAATGATTTTGTAACAGCGTGGTATATACAATGATAAGTACATAACTACGGCGCATCATTGATTATGTATTACTCTAGGCTAAGATTACATTAGGTAGATTTCTTTAATATATAACTTATTATGTAGACTTCACTAAACCACGGGAGCATTTAATACAAGACCTCTGGCGTTCGAAATTATTAATTACATGTAATTATTTATTACGATTTTATAGTATTAAAGTATTGGAGAATGATCGTCGAAGGGTCGAGATTGTGATATATAATATTGTTTTATATAGTATGTCGTGGTACTTTTTATTTACTAGATTTAGTGTTTACTGAGAGTAAATAAAAAGCATGTATTTGTATATTAATTTAGTACCTGTTGTACTGCATTTTGATTTGTTTTTGTTGATTATTGAAATTATAAGGAGTAAAAGATAAAATGGATTGAATAAAATCGTGTATGTATAAAGGTTCTTCTTTCTATTGAGATTGACGAGAATGGATTCCGTACAGATAAAATAAAGGTGAAGTGTTTTATAGTCTTGTCTATGTGTATAGCGAAATTCCCTTTCTGTTTAATTCGAGACACCGGTTGCATGGAATCACCTAGCTTCTGTTCTAGCACAGTGCCCACTAAAACGTGTAAGTGCATTCTAAAATAACTTAGAATCCCCTTATTGCGGTATTATACAAATATCTCAAAAACTTCCCAGGCCAAAAAAAAAATTGTCTGACAGGTCCCTGGATATTTGTTTACGGATATAACATAACGCCTGGAGTCCCCGAAGGGTTAGGCAGAGGTGAACCTTGGTGTACTTTGCAATAAGGGGCGAGCCTATTGCCATCAATCGGGCACAATTGTTGGTATGTAAAAATTGTCGAACGTTTAGCTCGCGTTCCGACATAGGAACGAGGATAGTCAATTATTGATCATGAGATTTCACGCAACCTGTATCTCGAATAAAAGGAAATACGCATGTATCTATAATCACGTATGAATTTCATTTCAGCTGTGTTCCGTATATCTTATTAATTTGCGAAGAGATATACAGGGTGACTGGTAATTAGTTACCGATACTTAAACACATGATTGTAGTCATGATAACAAACAACTTTCCAAAAGAAACATTTTTTTATATACTCATTCACTTTCATCACAGTAACACAACAGCCATAAGAAATTCGCGGGCGCGTGCGCCTGTGTCCTATCAGCTGTTAGCAGCGTGACGCCGCTGTCTCATTACTATCGTACCGTGCCACATGGACAGTGGATAGGCAGAGCACCCGTACCGCTTGCAACCCCGAATTTCATATGGCTGTTGATAAAAGTGAATGAGTATAAAAAAATGTTTCTTGGGAAAAATTGTTTGTTATCATGAGTACAATCATGTTTTTAAGTATCGGTCACTAATTTAATTACCAGTCAGTAATAATTACGTAGCTAAAATATCTATGCAATGTAAAAGATCATATTATTATTACAGCATTGTATACTAAAGCTGTAGTCTCGAGTTCAAATATTTATTATATTTTATTCGTAAAGGATCTGTATAAAGCGTAGAATGTTTCATCGTACTAATGAAGTTACCCCCTATATTTACCCTTAGTGTACCAAAGTGCTACACAATCAAGTTTTCAACACTATGCCATTCCACATTTGTCTCAATTAAATGTTCTTTTGGTGTTAATGTGATAATTTAAAAGAACAAGCTTAATGTTATTAATTTAAAAGAGTTATTTTATGTTGTAATCGTTGTATTTAAGATAATAAAATAATTATCATATACAAAATATGCTGTTTCGGGTTTAGGGTGGATGTTTTCTTCTCTATCTTATTTCGACGACCCCCTCAGTAATCGATTTTTTCTGGAAGCAAGTCTTTTAACATATCTTTTCATAAGCAAAATTTTAGCCATGGATTTAAATGAAAATCGAGAATAAGTTTTAATTTTGTTTATTTATCAATTTCTGTATCCACAATAGATACACAATTGCAGATTTGGCAAATACAATTATGAATATTTACATGTATTGACAGAATTACCAAATATCCGTAGAAAATTACATTTTCAAGATCTTTACTAATTATATAATTATGAAAATAGCACTAAATACATTAGAGAATGCAAGTACTGATTGAACTTTTCAACGTCACAATTTTAATTTAAAAAAAAAACGCTACAAAAATACAACCTAATGGTTAATTCTATTTCTTGTGATGAATAAATGTACAAGTAAAATATAATAAAAATATCGCCAATGCTTTTTTAACAAAACATTTGTTCGTATCTAAAACTTGTACTTAGGAATGAGAAAACATTATACCATTATGATACAGAAATTATAAATACATTAGTTATTATACATAAACTAAGTTATGCTGCTGTTTATGCAAAATAAATTATGCTTTTACAAAATAAATTAAATTTTACTGGGCACTTGCACGAGATCCGGTCTCTGACGTTTCGTGACGAACAAACAGAGTATTACTTTATAAAATATCAAACAATGCGTACTATTAACTTAATTCGTTCAAGTACAACCCTTAACACAATTTAGAGAACAGGTCAACAGTCTATCAAGAGAAATGCAAATGTGTTAGTTTAAGTATAAAAGTAAATAATTATAATCTATACAGTAATATACTATGGAAGTCTCATGAGAGTGTACTGGCCGCCTAGCGCTTATAACTCGTCCCTGGATGGCAGCTCGTCTTCCTCGTCCTCATCGCTCTGCAAAGATAGAAAATAAAATAATTAATTATACATATTTTCAACACGTTTGGTTTACAAAATGAAAGCTGAACATACTCTTGTAAAAATTAATGTTAATAATGCCTTGGAGAAGTCAAACATGTCTTGGACAACAAACGTTAGACAAAACCTTAACTAGGAACAGTATTATCGCGTTTTAAGTTATGTCAAAAAACATTAAATAATAATAGTGGCTCACAAACGAAAATTTCTAAACTCTTTTAAATGTAACAATCTTATAATTTTAACAAAACAGACCAAATTTAATTTCTTAAATGTATAGCAACACTTTCAGTCTTAAATATTTTTCTATTTTGAGATGAGTTCAAGAGATAAGCGATACAGGTTATCAAACGACCACACCAAGCTTTAAGTTAATTTGACGTGGCCTAAAACCACACGGAAATAATCACGTCAAAACGCAATTATGTAAGAAACTCTTCTTAATGAAATAAATTAATTACAAACTGGTGCAAATCAGAAATTATAACTTCATAAAAATATTTTTTTTAGTCTTAGTACTTAAAAATGTTTCAAGGACGACTTGCTATGGCGATAAGCCTGTAATCGGAGCATTGATTAGGATTTCTTCGAAAAATATAATTGTTTTTTCATGTTGCTAAAGAATTTGAGTAACTTCTAATAGATATCTAAAATCTATAATTTCTGAGGAAAACTTAGGTTCATACAGTTGAAAGTATTCATTTTTTTGTTCCTGTTTATATCAAACAAAAATAAACACTTTTGTCAGTCTTTTATTAGTGGCATCCCCATTTTGATTTACACAATCCTACTTGTGAGAAAGTGATTTTGTCACTAATCTAATTCTAAATCGAGAATGGTTTATGGTATGATCCTATAAGCTCGTTTTACTAGTAGTGGTCTAGCAGTCAGCCTAGTCAGAAAGCATGTAATGAATATTAACTACTAGTAGTGACTAGTATGGAGAGCAGGTCAGTAGTGAAATATTTAAATAAATAGTAAGTTTTTCATTTTATTGTTTTCTTGTCGAAGGGCGGGCGTTTTGGGAGACGTCAAAGTTAACAGTACTTGTAAAGTGTGAAAACGTGTAAATTTTGATTTTGACATTTTAAGAAGCCGCTGCCATACTTTTATACCCTTTGCCGGGCAAAAACGTATTGTAGCATTATGTGCATCCGAATATCCGATCCCTACTTGTGACCGTTTTCAGTAACATTAAGTGACACTCAAATTAATACCTAAAAATAAGAAGGCAAAGATATGCAGCTTCATATAAATTTAAAAAAGTATTGATAACTTACCACACTGGGTGTAGGCTCAGCGCCTTCACCGTCGGACTCAACGAACTTTGTCATGGCTGCCAACGTCCTTTCGCCGTTGTAGTCTTTCACCTGCACAATAGAAAGCAGTTTTTAGAAATTATAGTAGTGTCTACAACTCCGACTCAAGAGCTTATCTTTAACTTTATGCGTTAAGAAGAAATTGCAATATGCATACAAAAAGTCTTTATTCAGAAGTGGTCATAGCTTCAGACATTTTCTGTGTTTTTCCATCTACCTTACTACGAAACATCATTCCAAATGTTTGTTTGAAAACTAGTAAAAATGTTTAATGAGCGTTCGTTCATCATAAAATCCGTCGATTTATTGCATTCAACAGGCAATGAAATATTTGAATTTGTATTTACAAACCCTAGTTTGATTTGCTTAGACAAGTATGTAACTTCTTTGTTGACCATGACGGTTACCACGACAATCTTGTCTTGTGGTCTTAATACATCATAGTACAACAAGATGTGACAGACCATTTCATTCTATAGTTAGCGACAAAAAGCCTTTTGATAAGAATCAATGAGTCCAGTTACAATAACCTTATAAAGAATAAGTAACTGTGGCATATTAATAGCCTCGTCACGCTAGAAACACATTAAAGAAGTAAGTTATTGTATTCTAAACATTGCCCAGTTAAATCGCGAGGCGTGAACTCATTGAAATAAAACGGGCCGTTAAATGCGTATTAACCACGATTGAATTCAATGAGACTAATCACATCGACGATAGCTCAAAATGATGCTACATGGTTAGTTATAATATTTGCTAGCTCTTCCTCTCAGGCTAGGTAGAGGCGAACGGCAAGAGTATTTGAGGACAGTAGAGTAATTTTGACGTCCAAAAAGTGCCAATTCAAAGCCTAATTTGATTTTTTATTGTGTGTTCGGTAAGTGTAGTAAGTATGTGTCTACGCCAAGAAAAGTGAAAACGCCAAGGTAGCCAGCAAAATTAAAATTTTCTTTAAATTTTACAGGGCAGGATTTTTTGTTTTTAACACCGAAAACGTAAGAAAATTTTAATTCGGCTTAGAGATGTACTAACCTGGTTATCCTTAGTGTACAGTTTGATAGTGGGGAAGGAGGTAATCTTGGTGTGTTCGAGCTCGTTGGCGGTGGCGTCCATCTTGGCGATGACGACATCCTCGTCGCTCTCGAAATGCTCTCCCAGCTTATCGTAGATGGGCACCAGCTGCTTGCAGTGTCCGCACCTGGTGGGGGTAAGGTAATTGTGAGGGTTTAGAAGTGATATCACGACTTATAGGTAACTTAGTTTTATAAACAACTAGATGTACCCGGCATGCGGTTCAATGGACTTTTTCATACCTACCTACCTATTCGGGTTTCTTTTTCATTGTTTTAGTGGTCTTCACATTATTGCCTTTTTAATGAAACAGATTTGGGGCACATCGGTTGGATGGTTTCAAAGTCTCTAAGGAACATAGGTAGGTAGAAACATGTTTTGTGTTTTAAATATATACAGATAGATAGTTTTGTTTGTTGTAGTCTATTGCCATACACTGAGCACGAGTCCTAGCTCCAGGCTGCTACGGACGAATTCCTGGTAAAACTCAATAACCCTTTGCCAGACCCAGGAATCCAATCCGAGATCTCATGCTTAGCTGTAGCGCTAACAACTAAACCTATGAGGCAGTATTCAATTTTGTCTATATTTTGAGACAATATGAACTTGTGTAAATTGTAATAGCTAACTTTTTGGTTTGCTTTAATAATTTTGACAAAAAGTTTTTTTTTAGTTTGTACTGCACTTCCTGTGGCTAATCTGATTTGCTACATTAAGATATATACGAAATTACGAATAATATGAAAAGAATTCAACTCAGTTAGGAAAAATGTCGCTGATACAATCTCGTTAAATACAACCAACCATAACAATTCAAGTTAGCAACATCTGAGCCTCTGAGAACTTTTGCATAATGATCAATTTCCAACTCGTTGAACAGCAAACAATGACGTTTGACACAAGCAACTTAATTGCGGCCCACTGAATACGACCTAACGAGTAGCACACTTGCGTAAATTATACGATACTGCGACAAATGTGACGCAATGTCGCCGCGACAAATAATACAGTGTTTGGTCTTGAACTCGACCTAGAAACAGGCCGAACAAGGCACCTAATGGTGTTATGATGTTAGCTACGATATTATCTTTGTATTGCACAGCGGGTAGCACTTGATAAAACAAAAGAATATGTACACTAGAAGAACATCTCTAAGTACGCATATATATTTTTTTTATAATTCATCAAGATGATGCAATAAATTTTGTATTCATTTATGTTTTCTTTTAAATATCCTTTTGACTGTCTACACTTGAACAAATAATCTTTGTGTAGTTTAAAGAATTTACTTTTTTATATTTGTACATTTGCTACACAATATTTAAACTAGTGACTCATGTCATACGCTATTCTCTAAGTGACAAGATAAAGTTTATTATACCAAGGTAGTAGGGGTTATAAATGGGTCACATTCATATAACGAAAAGGGTATCATGAAATCGTCATCAATCGCGATTGTCATGGTTGCCTAGATATCTATCTACGTGCGAATCTTATCAGCATCGCAAATGCGAA
Organism: Cerastis leucographa; assembly: GCA_963082945.1. Classification (NCBI taxonomy): domain Eukaryota; kingdom Metazoa; phylum Arthropoda; class Insecta; order Lepidoptera; family Noctuidae; genus Cerastis; species Cerastis leucographa. The sequence continues at coordinate 6,757,128 of OY720359.1, forward strand.
AAAATAAAAACACTTTTATGATAAGTATTGAAAAGTTTAGCAAGTATCTGACTGAATCTGACGTGTAATGTACACGTAACTTGCCGCCGACAAATTTACAGATACTACATAGTTTTATTTCTTCTTTGCTTTTGGCGGCAACTCGCCTGATATAAAGCGATGATGTGGCCTGGGTTTTCTTTAATTAGGTATAAAACGCCGATGTATTTTAGACCTAAATCAATCGCATTTACTCGGTACATTAATGCACATCAGCATCCTGATTGGTTAAAAGCGCTCCCTCGCGGAGAGTTTGATTCTAATGTAACAGTTCAGATACTCGTTTTGAGAAAGAGCCGAGTATTACAATGCCTAACCAACCTGTAACAATAACAATGCAATTTGTTACAATCATGTGACATCTACCAACCCGCACTGAGCCCGCGTGGTGGATTACAGCCCAATCCCTCTCACAGAGAGGAGGCCTGTGTCCCAACAGTGGGAACATTACAGGCTGATTATGCTTATGTTATTTGTTTCAGTACAATATCGAATCTTGGTTTGTTACATAACAGGCGAATGCTCCGGTGAGGGAGGGACTTAGTTCGAGGATCACTTACCATGGGGCGTAGAATTCTACGAGCACCTTCTTGTTGGTGTCGAATACGACTTCATCGAAGTTGGTGGCGACCAAGGTCTTGACAGGCTTGGCGGCCCAGTCGTCGGGCAGGTCCTCGCTCAACAGGTGCTGTTTCAAGGTGCCGGCGAAGAAGGACTGGACGAATTCCTGGGAACAAAGAAAATGAGGTTAAAACTATGTAGATAAAAGAGTTGTAAGGATCGTAGCAGTTGGCGTTCTGTAGTTTCTGCTTAACCCCTCGGGGAAAAGGCGTGATTTTACGTATATTTGTTGACAAAGATTGAACTAACCTATATCCAGTCGACTTCCGCGCTTAGGTATAGACAACTGCCTGCCTGTGTGCTTGGTCCTCCACTCTATACTCACCATCTTTCTGCCCTTGTCCCATCTTACAATTCTCCTATGCCATCCGTCAAGCTATAATTTACTTCTTTTTCATTCATATCATTCCTCACAAAATCCATCGATCATTTCCCAGCTCGCGTAGCATGACCACTGCAGAAACGAGTTTTGTCTACGGAAGAATCAACCTACAGATAGACACTGAAAATGAGTCAGTTGGTCGATTCTTCCGTCGACATAGCCTGTTTCTACGGCGGTCATCCTACGCGTGCTGGTCTTCCTCTCCCTCCATAAACATTAAATCACATGCGATTTGTACACTCACATTCATTAATATTAAATTTATTCATCTATCCTATCATATAGGGCGCTATTACTTTTTTATCCATTTGGATAAGTGTAGGTATGTAATCGATCGCAAACTTTAAGAATTGGTAACGGTATAAATAACGGGTTATGAATTTATGATATTATCGAAACTGTTGATTTAGTTTTTATCTTTGTAGTGTAGTGAAACATGTTTTGAGACTCTTAAGCATTCTTCTTCTTTTTAGCGTGTCGATGACAATTTAAATTGCATCAGCCCAAAATTTGGCGACAATTTTGGCATTTTTAGAAAAATTTAGAGAAATTATTAGGATTACTTTGAAATAAGCGTCCCGTAAGCGAAAGCAAACGATGAGCACCTACGCATTTGGAAGGAAACTGAATATAATATTAACTAAGTAATAACGCCTACATTACCAGAATAAAAAAATAAACATTACCAGAATGAAAAATAGGGGTGCGGACTGGGTAAAGAAAACGACATTCTATTTTGTCCGTCAGACAGGTAATACAAAAATATTAGACACGTATTTTTTTTATCAAAATATCAAAAAATTACTTAGTTAAAACTCATTAAAGTTGGAGAGTGGGGTCTTACTACGTCACATGTAGGTATAAAACTTACCTACATGTGACGTCATGCGCCATTTCAACTCAATATATCTCCGTAATTTTATGACCACGTGAAAAAAGAAAAAATACGTGTCCAATACTTTTTAATAAACTACCCGACGGACAAAAAAAAAATTGGATTATCCCCTATTGATGATAACAACACCTAAGTCCTACCTACACTGAGTAAGTACTAGAAATGTTTTTGTTGAATATAATTGAATATTAATTATTACGCGTAGTTTCAGCTTGTCACGTCTCCAAAGTGTAGGTTAGTAATTGTGTACAATTTTCAAAGACATAAAAGGCATTCTGTAAAATGCGTGGCGCAACCGACATGATTTTCGTGACTTCAGTATTAATTATGCTTATGTTCTGAAATTCATGGTGTACTGTTGCTATGATTGTTGTATTCATTAAGATTACATACATTAGTATGTATATTAATAAACAAACTGACGCCTTTTATTCAATGGGGGTAGGCAGAAACCACAGAACGCCACCTGCTACGATCTTCACATATTAAGAGCGTTTACGCCTTACGACATTTCATACAAACTTTCAAGTCGTTATTTTCCGAAATGACTGAACTGATTTTGATGAAACTTCGTACACATAAGCAGGATACACAGATCTAAAAAGTTACTAAAAAACATTTTCGAAAAATAGTGTTACAGTTAAATTAGACCGAATTTAAATTTTCTATAGAAACAGAAAATTCCAATTATCTCTTGTTTTAAAACACATTTTGAAAATATTTTTTAGTAACTTTTTAGACCTATGTATCCTGCTTATGCGTATAAAGTTTCATTTAAATCGGTTCAGTCATTTCGGAAAAAAACTACTTGAAAGTTTGTATGAAAAGCGGTAAGGGATAAACGCTCTTAAGGTGGTTCCGCTGACGATCCCGCCGCCGTTTTTTCAATAGATGGCGTTGTAGTCGCATTTGGGAAATATGAAAGATATTTGGTCTCGCAAATATCTTTGATGGACAATATTCTATTTGCGTAAACTAGCCTTTTGTCTTGATTTTTCCACATATACAGTTTACTTGTTAACTCTTCTCAAACGGAGATTTTCAAGATTCCCCCAAGTCGTCTCCACTTCATATATGTACACACCATGCACACACACACATGCACACGTAAACGGTTACTTTCTGAACCGCTAGATGGCGTTCTCATCAAAAACGTTTAATTAGGAAAGATGCAGATAGCTTAGATTATCATTATTTTATGACTAAAATGTTTAAAAAAAATAATACGAGATGGGCCACTGCAACGTTTTTATTTTAGTTATTTTTTTTTACAATAACTACCCATCAATAGTACCTAACATGAAACGGAACGTCGCTTGTCGCGATTTACATATTTAAATGTCAGTGACATAAACATTCAAGTGCGAAAATCTATTCTGTTCTGAACAGTTCTTTCTACAAGGGAATCTTATGTTCTGGTTCTGGAATCTTAAATTAGTTGTGATAAATGTGTTGTGTAAGTGTCATCATCGTCATCATCAGCAGCCTACCGCAGTCCACTGCTGGACATAGGCCTCTTCAATCGCTCGCCACTTAACCCGATTCTCGGCAACTCTCATCCAGTTGCTACCAGCTACCCTGCAAAGATCGTCGCTCCACCGAGCCTGAGGGCGTCCCATCTTACGCTTGTCGATTCGCGGTCTCCACTCAACAACACGTCTACCCCAACGGTCATCGGTTCTACGGCTAATATGGCCGGTCCATTGCCACTTCAGATCACCTCGTTCCGGATGCGATCCTTCAAAGAGACTCCTTATGTTGTGTTTTACACAATTTGTTTGGTTATGTTGTGTTTTACTCTAATTATATAATTAACTATTGTAAGTCATGCTTTTTATTCAAGTAGTATTAGTATTCATTTACCCAAAGTAAAGAGCCTGTCAGGGTTCGAACATACAACCTACAATTCATAAGTCAAGGCCATTTCTACTAAGAGGATATCACTGCCCACCTTTCAACTACATAATACAATAAATTGTTTATAAAAAAACAATCTAAGTCAAGTCATATAGGCACTTATAAGGCAAAAAAATACAATTGATACAAACTCAACGCATTTATTTAAATACCATTTACAGGCAGTTTTGAATCAAAATCAAAATATTTTTATTTCACATAGGCCTACAAGGGCACTTGTAAAACGTCAACAAGAAAGGTGCACGGTTCGTGTTGGTCGTTTCCTATGGAAAAGAACCGGCAAGAAACTCCATGGTTACTCTTTTAAAATCATTTGGTTTTACAATATTTTTTTGGTACAGCGTTAATACGTAAGTATGGGAGGATATCGTAGGCCCGACAATAAGTTCTTGCTTACTACAAAACATAGACCAAGATAAAAAGTTACCAAGGATCTAGGAATCTATAAAGCCCACAATATCAATGTCCACACATTTCAAGGTGTTTCAAAGTGTCAAGGACTCAGGTCTCTAGTTGCACGTTCGAAAAGGGAGGTAGATCTCTATGGACAAGAACGTGCAAGAAACTCCATGGATACTCTTTTTGCAAAAACTATTTGCAAAAAAATTAAAACTGACTTCAAAAAACAATGAAGTGAAAAATAACTTTAGCTTCAGAAGTTAGTTACTTGTTTGTTTGATTCAGTTTTTTTGCCACCAACTTCTGAAGCTAAAGTTATATTACACTTTTTTGAAGTTGTTATGTTCTTTGAAAAAAGTTTTTTATTTATCCATTTAGTTGTATTATCCTATTAAAATTTTTGCTATGAATGTAAATACAATACATGTATTGTTACATTATCATGGTAATATGCTTATCACCAATCAAATGGAAACTAACATACTATGTACATAACTAACTGTCGAAATCTGGTTTTACTGTACACATCTGCATACCAAAATGAAAAATCAAAATGTAATAATATGATGAAAATCAATTTATAGAATATTACATTTTGGCCCCAAGAGCATACAATACACGACTTCCTAAAGAAGGAGGTTATCCATTCGACTGTGTTTTTTTTTTATCATTGGAGATATCCAAATAAATCTGTTGTGACAACATCATAACGTTACAGCGGGATGTAACGTTATGATGTTGTCACAACAGATTTGCTGTCTATTATTGAAGAGTTCTATTGGATATCTCCAAAGATAAAAAAAAACACAGTCGAATGGATAACCTCCTTCTTTAGGAAGTCGGTTAAAAATATACTAAATAGCCACATGGTGCTTATTTACAATGAAATTAGTATACAAAAAAAAACTTTCCAATTGATAACCTCTTTCTTTTAGAAGTTGGTTAAAAATAGGTAAAAGGAATAAAAAATGAAGCATTGACAGATAAATAGGTATAGATATATAAATATGTATAAATAGATAATAGCGCGGGTAGGTGTAAAAAAAAGAACGTATCTCCAATATTGATTTGATATTTTAATTAGAAATACTCAGTTTATTTACTTATTCTTTATAAAATATCAGTGTATAACTTCTGCATAGTGAGTACTCACGTTTGCAGCTCACACATGTGACTAAAGCTATAACTTTCCAACACCTGCCAGCACATCACTTCACTTTCACTGTTTTTTTCACTATGACCGGTCACAAGGACACCATGTCACAGCTTGATGAGATTGCATTGGTACAGAAAAGCCTTGAGGATAGATTTGTCCGGAAGATGAGCGAACTGGAGGCACAAATTCAGTGCGCAGGACCAGCCAAAGATAATGTGGCGAGGGTAGCTGAGGAGTTTCGGACCTTCAGGGAGCTAATCTTTAGCACTTTAGCATGCTAAGTCTGCTTAGGAGACAGATCAGCGAGTGTGCCAGACAGGTCGACCAATTGGAGACCTGGCATCGTCGGAAGGCACTGATCTTTCAGGGCATAGCAAAGGTTGAAGGAGAGGTCAGTAGCACAGTGATCCTGGATCTAATTAACAAGAAGCTGGGCCTTTAATCAGTAACCACATCCTCCATAAAGGTCTGCCACAGACTAGGTGCAGCCAAGAAGCATCACCACAGTCCTATTTATTTATTTATTTTAATATGTTACACTGGAACGCCACACTTAGCAATTACACCAATGAAGCACAATAATAACTAAACATATTATAGCTGTTGATCTTCCATCATCATTCGAAAGGCCGCGGGCCGGCAGCGGCAGCTCCAGCATATGGTGGATCACGCTCGCTCACGCAGCGATTTTAGTAAGATTCTTCAACTATGACGACAGGACATGAAGTAAACATAAAATCTCATCGTTTGAAGAATTGAGTCCGTTGCTGCTGAAGTACCTATCCCAAAGTGCAAACTTCTGGAGATAGCCTGAAAAACAAGTAAAAATAATCGTTAATTTTTGGTAACAAAACTCTTAAATATTATCTTACAAAATTCACGCATTAGATACCTACGTTGCGTAGGATTTACTTACCTTTTAATATGCTATCTTTTGCTGTTTGGTAATGATAACCTTTGATTAGTTTTGGCTCGTAATCATTGTTTTGCTTGACTTTGTTTTTTTTTTATCTTTCTTCCTCACACGACCATGAGATGGATTGTTACATGTCTTGCGTACATTCGTACAATAGTTTACCCTCAACAAGGATGTTTTTGTCATTATTTTTCTTTTTTGAAAACATATTGCTAATGCCATTATGACATGACTGTCTTTGACATTGACATCGGGTTTTCAAGGATCGGATCATAGTTTTCTCTTTCTCTGTCTACGGCTCACGATAATTTTATGTTTGTTGAGGGCGTAAGGTGCGTTCCGAATGCCACAATTTTATTTTTCTGTACTTTTGTATTTATTTTGGGTTTGTTTTTTTTTCTATTTCATTGTAACTTATTTTCATTCCTTGGTTGGTTCACTGTGTTTTAAAATGATGATGTTAGCTGGCGGGTGGTGCAGATATGCAACCGTCGTACTTGTTTAGCATGTAGTTTATTTTTTATTTTTTATAGTTATTTTAATTTTACAACTATATTTTTTTTTTAAATATTTTATTCGTATTTATGACCACTATTTTCGATAATGAATCGTTTTTCTCAGCTAACAAATCTACTGCCACTCTTGAAGATAGTTTTTGTTCCATTACAGACACCCTTGGTGATACTTTACGTCAAAACTTTAACCATAGTCTTGACCGACTGTTTAATGTTTGTCACATCAATGCCCAGAGCATTCCCAGCCACTACAATGAGCTTTACGATACTTTTACGAACAATAACGTCCATACCGTCCTCATTTCAGAGACCTGGCTATAACCTGAGCTTGCGTCTACCACTTACTTTCTACCAGCCCCCCTAGCATGACCGTTCTATCTCTATTCTACCAAGAAACGACAAGAAATCTTTTCTTTACAACTTGTCATTTCTTCTGGCCGAGCATGGCGCGCACCGTCGACTCGCGTTTCTACGAAGACATAGACAGAAATTCTTTCCATAGCAACGGGGACGTTGCTATGGAAAGTTAAAAGGTTACGTTTAGTTAACAAAAAAAAGTTGCTAATTGCACGAGTTTTTCATTTTTCGTGGGCGGGATGGTGTTGCTGCATCTTGGATCCAGGCCTGGATCTTTTTCGCGAAATTAAACCTAAATATTTTACATAACATTTCAACCTTTTGAACGTAACTCAACGCAACCACGAAACGTATTTCTCGTATTTAGTTTTTATTAAGACTAGTTTGACATTTGTCAGAAGTAATGTTTCTACCCCCAAATGTCAAAAGAAGAGAAAATATGGTCGTCATGCTCGACGTTGTAGACTTGTGTCGACTGAAGAAAAGAAACATTTCTTTTCTACATTCTTAATATCGCCATGCTTGGGACGATAGAAATATCTGTCAAATTGTCGATTCTTCCGTAGACATAGCTCGTTTCTACGGCGGTCATGCTAGGCCGGCAGGATTCGTTCTCCTACGGAATGATCGAATCGGTAAGAGAGGGGGTGGTGTTGCAATTTACCTTCATGCCGATTTTTCTTTTAAAATTATTGCTACTTCTTCCTCTACTACTAATTTGGCTGAATTTCTTTTTTTAGAAGTTTGTGTTATAGGAGCTAAAACTGTTCTTGGAGTTGTGTATTGTCCCCCGTCCCTTGATTACTTCATCGAATTAGAATCGGTCCTAGAATCATTAGGTTCGGAGTGTGCACATCACAGCGTCATGGGGGATTTCAACAACAATCTCCTTGCCCACAACTCCCTCGATCCTGTAAACTCCTACATCTGGTCGAGTCAGTTAGTCTGCATGTCTTGCCTCTCCAACCAACGCATCATAACACTGTCGGGGATGATACTTGGCTCGACTTGATTCTCGCATCTAATCCTTCCCTAGTCGCCTCACATGGTCAACAGGACGCTCCTGGCTTTTCCCATAACAACCTTATTTTCCTGTCTTATGTCCTTAAACCTCCTAAACCCAAACCTACCTTCCAGTACAGGCGTGCCTTTGCGCGGATGAATGCAGAAAAACTCATCGAGCATGCTTCCAATATTGACTGGACGCCCCTGGAGGAAGCCACATCAGTCGATGATAAAGTGAATACTTTTAATGCGGTTGTAGTCAAGTTGTATGACACCCACGCTCCTGTCAGGAAAGTCAAGTTGAAGCGCTCACCTGCCCCATGGATGAACAATGGAGTTCTAATGGCAATGCGACGAAGGGATCGCGCGTTCACGCCCCTTTTCAAAACTGCTCGCAATCGTTGTAATCAGATGGTACGCAACGCTAAACGCAGCCACATTTTTGATAATATCACTTCTGCTTCTCCTGCTGATATTTGGAAATTCCTTGGAATTCTAGGTATCGGCAGAGCGCGGCATTCAGACCTTCCTAAGGCATTTGGTTTGGACGATCTAAATCGCCATTTCTCCACTGTCCCTACTCTTGATAGTCTAACCAAATGTCAAACCATTGACTATCTTGCTGGTCTGACGCGACCCAATATTTCTCCCTTTGTCTTCACCCCAGTCGATCCCGGAGAGATCAAGAAGATAATCCTGTCCATTAAGTCCAAAGCCGTGGGCTATGATAACATCAGTCGTCACATGATTGTGAAAGCTCTTGATCAGCTCCTTCCTGCAATCTCCCATATCGTTAACTTCTCCCTTTACTCCGGTGTTTTCCCTTCTCTATGGCGGAAAGCCCATGTTCGGCCACTCCCTAAAATTCCTAACCCTACTCTTCTCAGCCATTTTCGACCAATTTCCATCCTTCCCTTTTTATCTAAAGTACTCGAGGCCTGTGTTCACAAGCAATTTTCCCACTTCATCTACCACAACTCCCTTATCAGTCCATTGCAATCCGGGTTCAGGCCCGGCCATAGTACCGTATCAGCCCTCCTTAAAGTGACTGACGATATAAGGCGGGGAATGCAAGACACTAAAGTTTCGGTTTTGGTCTTAATTGATTTTTCCAATGCTTTCAATACCGTCAGTCACGAAGTCCTTTTATCCATCCTCTCCTATCTGATGGTCTCTCCGGAGGTATTGGAATGGTTTTCTTCCTATCTTCGGGGGCGCCAGCAATCAGTTCTTGCTGGTGACTCTAGCTCCAGCTGGTGTGATCTTGATGCTGGCGTCCCTCAAGGCGGTATTTTATTCTCTATTTTTATAGATCTCATAACTACCGAGCTTCAGTGTGTGTATCATCTTTACGCTTTCGACTTACAGCTTTACTGTCAGGCTAGTGTTGACAGCTTGTCCAGTGCGATCGAGGAGCTAAACCGGGATTTACGTTTTGTCAAAAACTGGTCTGATCGTTTCGGGGTGGCGGTTAACCCAACCAAGTGCCAGGCTATTATTATAGGGAGTCCCCATAGCCTGAGAAGGCTGAATGGCTTAACGGTGCCACCGGTTACCTTTGACGGCACGGTTATTCCGTTTAGCTCTGACGTCAAAGATCTGGGTTTGCATGTTGACACTTGCCTTGACTGGCGTAAGCAGGTCGCGATTGTGAGCAAGAAAGTCACCGGAACATTGCGGTCGCTCTATCGGCTAAAAAATATTCTCCCATCACACCTATAGGTAATGCTTGTACAGTCCCTAATCTTCCCCATAATTGACTATGGTGATGTGTGCTACCGACTTCTTAATAACTGCATTCGATTCGTATTTAATCTTCGTAAGTATGATCACGTCTCCGCACATCGGTCACTTTTAAAATGGTTGCCCATCCGACAACGCAGAGCGTTGAGAGCTTTGACTACCCTATTTTCTCTTCTTAATAAGCCTACTTCTCCTTCTTATGTGACTACTTATTTTCAATATTTATGCTCTGCGCACAGTAATAATCTTCGTTCCTCCAATAATCGTCTTCTACGTTGTCCTTCTCACCGCTCTCTTTTCTCAAGTCGTCTTTCTTTGTCCAGGCTGTCTTCCTTTGGAATGCGCTCCCTCTGAACATCAGGTTGGCCAACAGTCGGTTCACATTTAAAGTTAAAGCTCGCGAACACTTACTTAAGAAGCTGGCAGATTCATCTCTTAATTAAATTGTTGTTAGTTTGTCTCTCTCTTTACTTATTGTACATATATATGTATGTATTTATGTATGTATCGTTATATTTTATTTGTAAATGTTCTCTTACCATTTGTTATGCTGCACCTACTATGTTTTCTCTCTGCATCACCCTAAGGTAGACTGGTAAAAAATGCCTAAGGCATTAAGTCCGCCTTTGTACAGTGTTTTTATACTTGTGCATAAAGTTTTAATAAATAATAAATAAATAAATGAATTATGTGATAGATATTTACAAACTGATTCAAGATCAAAGAACAAAATCGGTTGGAGTGTGGGCGCTATGGCGCGAGGACTTATAAAAAAAATGCATTTTTTTTTGGTTTTTCGTACACCATCTCATAGTTTTCTACTACAGCAACAGTTTCTTTCCAGAAAAGATTTTCATCTGAGCTACCATTTTGGAAATATAGAGCGTTTTGTAAAAACAAGAAAAAAATAAAAAACTCCTAACTCGGAAACGGTGCGTCGGAGGGCCATGCCTCTCTGAACCTAAATAGTTTCTATGGACAAGGGTAATAGGGTTCTGCAAGAAAAACGGACGAAATCTGTTAGTTTTTTTTTTCCGAAAATTTGTGTCTTTGCCCCTAACGATACTCAAGCTGAAAGTTCGACCGACACAGAATATTTTTTTCAATTTTTTCTTTTTTCTCAATATTTCTCGGATTTTTTTACACCATCTCATAGTTTTCTACTAGAGCAACAGTTTCTTTCCAGAAAATATTTTCTTTTGAGCTACCATTTTGGAAATGTAGATAGTTTTATAAAAATTAAATAAAATTCGGAGGCCCATAATTCGGAAACGGTGCCTCTTGGGTCCATACTTCGCAGAACCTAAATGGTTTTTATGGCCAAGGTTAACCCGAAACTGCCATTTTTTTTCAAATTTCCTATTTTTTTTTTTTGGAAAATCCACTGTCCCAAAAAAATTTTTTGCCGAAAATTTTATTTTTTTGTTTTCTTTGCTGCGCATAGTGCCCCTAAGCGTATACTTATATATACTAAGCGTATACTATACGTTCAACTCCTAAAAATCCGCCCCTTAGACGACCCACTGACCAACAAATCACCAAGATTTCCAAGATAAACTTCCACTAGCTTGAAAGCTTTTTAGTTCTAATCTTCACTTTATACACAAAGCCTTGGAACACTAAGGGTCAGCTCACACCGAGACGCGACACTGCGCGCACATTTTAAAAAGCGATTCAAAATTTAACTTTATTTTCTACACGAAAGGATACACATTTCTTTACAGGCGTCACGTGGCGCAGCGCTGCGTGGCGCAACGTTTTCTCACAATGAAATGTGTATCTTCTCTTTATAAGTGTGCGCGCAGCGTCGCGTCTCGGTGTGTACTGAGTCAGAACACCTACACCTACCTGTTAGGGTCAGTACTACTGACATAGGTTTTAAGAGATTGTGCCAAAATCTACAATTCTTTCAGAAATCCCTAAATTTACTACCTACCTACTACCTACCTACTACCTACCTACTACCTACCTACTACCTACCTACTACCTACCTACTACCTACCTACTACCTACCTACTACCTACCTACTACCTACCTACTACCTACCTACTACCTACCTACTACCTACCTACTACCTACCTACTACCTACCTACTACCTACCTACTACCTACCTACTACCTACCTACTACCTACCTACTACCTACCTACTACCTACCTACTACCTACCTACTACCTACCTACTACCTACCTACTACCTACCTACTACCTACCTACTACCTACCTACTACCTACCTACTACCTACCTACTACCTACCTACTACCTACCTACTACCTACCTACTACCTACCTACTACCTACCTACTACCTACCTACTACCTACCTACTACCTACCTACTACCTACCTACTACCTACCTACTACCTACCTACTACCTACCTACTACCTACCTACTACCTACCTACTACCTACCTACTACCTACCTACTACCTACCTACTACCTACCTACTACCTACCTACTACCTACCTACTACCTACCTACTACCTACCTACTACCTACCTACTACCTACCTACTACCTACCTACTACCTACCTACTACCTACCTACTACCTACCTACTACCTACCTACTACCTACCTACTACCTACCTACTACCTACCTACTACCTACCTACTACCTACCTACTACCTACCTACTACCTACCTACTACCTACCTACTACCTACCTACTACCTACCTACTACCTACCTACTACCTACCTACTACCTACCTACTACCTACCTACTACCTACCTACTACCTACCTAAGAGAACCTTCTCCTGTCAGTAACATACAAAACAAAAAAACAATTATCGAAATCTATCCAGCCGTTCACGCGTGATGCCGTGACCAAGGGAAATAGGGATTCATTTTTAGATATATATATATATAGACTAGCTGTCCCGCGTAACTTCATCTGCGTCACATGTTCCCCGTTTTCGCAACATTTTTCATTACTGCTCCGCTCCGATTGATCGTAGCGTGATGATATATAGCATACGTCCTTCCCCAGGTTGAAATCTATCTTCTTGCCAGATTTCATTAGGATCAGATTAGCCGTTTTATCGTGAAAAAGTAACAAACAGACATACAAACAAACAGAGTGACTTTCGCATTTATAATATTAGTATGGATATATAGATCGACTAGCTGTCCCCGGCATGCGTTGCAATGCACTTTTTACCTACCCTATCTACCTACCCACCATACCCTACCCTACCCTACCTACCATACCCTACTACCCTACCTACCTACCTACCCTACCTACCCTACGCTACCTACCTACCTACCCTATCTTTCCTTTTAAACCTTCCCTGGACTACGACAAACATTTTAAAACCAAATTCAGCTAAATCGGCCCAGCCGTTCTCGAGTTTTAGCGAGACTAACGAACAGCAATTGATTTTTATTTATATAGATAGATAGATAGAACTACGGCGTTTCAACGTGACCTTGACCGCGTCGTGTATGTTTTATTAGGTAGTACCTACATTCATGAATGTAAATAGTGTGATGAATGAATGTAATCCTACTAATATTATAAATGCGAAAGTTTGTGAGGATGGATGGATGGATGGATGTCTGTTACTCTTTCACGCAAAAACTACTGAATGGATTTGGATGAAATTTGGCACACGGGTAGTTTGTAACCTGGATTAACACATAGGATACTATTTATCCCGATAATATGTTCCCGTGGGTCAATTATCGAAATCCACGCGGGCGACGCCGCGGGCATAAGCTAGTGTTATAAAATGTAAGTACATTATTAGTTTATTACATATACCACGAAAAGTGCACGTACAAAATTAAAGTTTAGTAAGATAAGCTTTGTGCTGCAGGCTGTGGCTTCATAACGAATTATGTCTGAATACCTACTTGTTAATAACTAATAAGTTTTACCTATCACACAGTAAAATTAGAACCAACTCCGAATTACACATTTCATCCCTAATAGGTACTTTCAAACTTTGGTTTGAACATCATGACATAATATAAGAATGTTTAACTTCATTCTTAAAAAATGATAAATCTAATTCACCCAAACAAAAACGTCGCAGCCAGTACCTACCTACCTACTTGTTTGACGAATGAAATGTGAAATATTCGCGAGTCCACGCACTTATTACTGGCACCAACTTACAATGACAACGCCACGCCATCTAGTATCAACAGATAATTATTTCGAGTTTTGTTATGCAAGGGGCTCGATTGTTCTTTAGAAGTTCTTTAGATATCCGGTAGATGGTGTGACTCCAAGCACGCACACTAGCAAAGATTTTTCGTTTTTTTTTCGGCCCTGGAAATCCTATAAACCTTGTTATTTCTTTATGTTTGAAGGGTTTTGCGACAACACTAATTCGTAATAACATCATATTGTTTCATTACTTCTACAAAAAGCATATAAGTATCGAGATTTTCAAGAAACAAAAATGTATGGGAAAGTGCGATTAAACTTCCACCTTAAGATTATATTCTGAAATTCTTAGTATTGAATAGAGAAAATAATCTTCATAACTCACAAGTTGTAAATACGGGTAAAATATTTGTGTAATAAGAATGATTTTAAATGTTTAGTAGTTAATAATTAAGGTTTGCAGCTTAGAATGTTGATGTCAACGTAAAGTTGACATTATTAGAAATGATTTCCTCTAATTTTTTTTTTTTTATAAAAAAACGTTGCCCCACACTAGGAATTCCTCCTGTATCGTGGTTGCGTTTACAAACATTTAAACTCACATACACAAACAGCCAGACCCGGAACAACTATCTGTAGGCCATACAAATATTTGTTCCGTGCGAGGATCGAACCCGCGACACGCAGCGCAGCAGTTGATCGCTCAACCACTGCGCCAACCGTGCCGTCATTATTACATCTCCGTCGAGTTTATGATTCCTTATGTTAAATAAGGTTAGACCAGAACTCTGCCGCTAATAATATTTCCTCTAACGTATCAATATGACCAACTAAAGGAAAGTGTGAGAGCGATTCATTACATATGGATCGTTGTGTGCTACTATAGGTAGTGTTATATCGTTCCCATACAACGATTAATGAGAGATTTAATTACCAGATCGGTAACACACATGCCGCCGACAAATCGGTGGTAATTAATAGCCATTACAGTAACCGTAGTACGCGTCGATAAGGTTGATCACATAATAACTGTTTCAATATTACATTTCAGCCATAATAGTGAGTATTATAGTAGCCGATAATACGTCACGCTATCATCTGTTTCCTGTTCTTTCTTATCATTCTTCACATAATCCATCCATCTTTTCTGTGGTCTCCTCCCCCTCTCCATTCATCAAGATTTATATTCCATCAATACATATTGTGTAAAAAACATAATACAAAAGATTGTGTTAAACTGTAAACATATTAACTGTAAAAAACTTACTTCAATAGCGTTAGCGGAAAGCTCGTCGGTGGCGGGCTTGTACTTGGCCATGTCTTGTTCCAGGGCAATCAGACGGGCAGAGGGGATCTCCTCTTTCTTCATGCCGAAGAACTCCAGGATTCTAGGGAGAAAACATACATTTAGTTATCTTAATCTGGAAATATATCTTATAAATTTTAAATGACTAAGTTAGACTCGTTGGTTCGACGATATCGTCAAGAACCGGGAAGAGTAGGATAAAAAACCAGCCAAGTGCGAGTCGGACGCGCACACGAAGGGTTCCGTACCATTATTTATAAAAACGAGCAAATAAATGTTTGTATGCGAGCCCCCTTAAATATTTTTTTTATTGTTTTTTTTTTTTGTTATTAGTATTTGTTAGCGGCAACCGAAATACATAATCTGTAGAATTTCAACTGGCTAACTATCACGGTTCATGAGATACAGCCTGGTGACAGACAGACGGACAGCCAAGTCTCAGTAATAGGGTTCCGTTTGACCCTTTCGAGTGCGGAACCCTGAAAAGGGGAGGCCTATAACCAGAAGTGTGTGATGGGGGCTGATGTAATGGTGATGATGAAGTTAGGCTCCGTACATTTAAAGAGCCGAAAGGTGCTTAAATGTACAGTCACAATCACAAGTTATGATTGTAATTTTTACTATGCTGTTGCGCCTAAGGGGGAATGAGACTACACTTGAAGAATTCGTTTAATCTGAGGTTTTTATTATTAAGCATCCTCTCAATGCGACAGGGTACCCAATTAACACGCATCAATACTTGTAATAACTCGATTCGATAAATAATTGCTTTTTCAACGATTTTACAAAGGAGAAGGAAATATCCTTGACCGGCCTTGGCATTTAAAACCAAAGAAAGAAACGCGTTTACCGGTGGGTGGCGCGTGGGGTTGGCTTCTTATGCAGTTAAATGAATTTTCTAGTTTACTAAATGAATTGAAGGGTATTATGGCTCGAGGAAAAGTTATTCGAAAAGAATCGCTGCAGAATATGAGACCATCTTCCATCTATATATATAAAAGAAAGTCGTGTTAGTTACTTCACTTATAACTCAAGAACGGCTGAACCGATTTAGCTGAAGATTGGCAGGGAGGTAGTTTAGAGCCAGGAGAAGGACATAGGATACGGTAGGGTAGGGTAGGGTAGGTAGGTAGGATAGGGTAGGTAGGTAGGGTAGGGTAGGTAGGTAGGGTAGGGTAGGTAGGTAGGATAGGGTAGGTAGGTAGGGTAGGGTAGGTTAGGTAGGGTAGGGTAGGTAGGTAGGGTAGGGTAGGTAGGTAGGGTAGGTAGGTAGGTAGGGTAGGTAGGTAGGGTAGGGTAGGTAGGTAGGTAGGGTAGGGTAGGTAGGTAGGGTAGGGTAGGTAGGTAGGGTAGGTAGGTAGGGTAGGGTAGGGTAGGTAGGTAGGTAGGGTAGGGTAGGTAGGTAGGGTAGGTAGGTAGTAAGGGTAGGGTAGGGTAGGGTAGAGTAGGTAGGTAGGGTAGGGTAGAGTAGGTAGGTAGGTAGCGTCGGGTAGGGTAGGTAGGATAGGGTAGGTAGGTCGGATAGGGTAGGTGGGTAGTAAAAAGTGCATTGCAACGCATGCTGGGTACAGCTAGTTACTACATAAACTAGACAATTTATTGAAAATAATACCGTAAAATTTTAGCAAAATGGTGCAACAAACCACTTTTAAATAAATTATTGCAGTGTCGATAAAATTGAAGCCGTGAAATCGTGCTTACTTTGGTAACCTTCACCTTGCGAGTTGAAAAGGTACTTCAAGGTTTTTTCTCTACATTATTAAGCGTTAGACTTACGACTATGAGTCAATGGCCTAATAATCATTACAGTTAAGACATTTGACCACTCAATACTTTAGCCAAACGATGAACTTATTGTTCTTGTGTCTTCTAGCACTATAAACTTCATTAATTCAGGCACACAGTTTCTATTTACTATACAACCTGTTTTTTTTTGATATCCCATAAATCTAGGATATGATTGAGACCATATCAAAGAATCAACTGGCATATGAATTATGTTTCAATTATACTTTTTTTTTTCGCATTTTCTTATCTTTAAATATGAATTATTGGTTTGAATAAAAAGAATTACTCGTATTTTTCAATGAAATTACTACTATTTTACTACACTACTGCGAAGTTTGGCAACCTTGCAAAAGTAAAGATTCGTCATACTGGTGATAATTTTTGACCTAAGTAAATTTTGATAGATGATATCTCCGAAACTATGCATTTTTGGACCACCTATTCTAGGAGTTTCAGTATTATTTTTACCTACAGAATATAACCCTGGAGTTATGGGATATAAAAAAAAACAGGTTGTATAGAGCATCAGAACTACGCGTTGTCTAGTCTTAATATGGTTCAGTCGCGGACCGTCGGCGTTGACAAATGAAACTCGACTTTAATTTCTTTTACTAACTGAAAAATACGCTGATATAATTTGATTTGAATCACTTCGGATGTGAAAGAAAACTTACTATTCATTTTAATAAATAAAATATCTGAATTTCGAAGACATCGCCCCGCGATATTTACCATGTGTATTATTTGTTTTGATTTCCCAATATTTCGGCGCTGTTGCAAACGCCATTCATGATCACGGATAAACTTATTGCGAAACCCATCCTTTCAAGAGCCTGTAATGCAGTGGTTTAACTGTGTAAAAACCGAAAAATGGCCGTAAAAAGTTCGCGAGTGGTGAGTCTCGTATGTCGGGAACAGAATCGAGTTGTGAGTGACAGTGGTACGAAGCGCAAAAAACGAACAAGAAAGAGGGTAGACCGATTTGTCTGCTCATCAACACCCATCCGCAATAACTTCAGTTTATCCGTGATCATGGTGTTTGTAACAGACCCGAAATCTCGGGAACTCAAAACAAATAGTAAACATGCTAAATATCCCGTTTCAAGTGTTATTAATAGTGTTAGTAACCATGTTAGTTTAAAAACTTATAATAAATCTTAGGTTTTTACTTTCTTCGTACGAAAACTTGCAACATGAACATGCATGATCACATATCATATCACAACATATCGGGACAAAACAAGTCCACTACTAACTACTGCTAGACATAGGCCCCAAAGGTCTTTTGAGGATCTTTACCTGTAACTTACCACGTGCTTGAACTGTACATGTTCCCGGCTCTTTCTTCACGAGAAGATAAAGTAAGACGATGACGAGTAAGTCAGAATGTTGTGTGACATTAACACAAATAATGCACAGTCAAAGCACTTGAACGTCTATAAATTTACGTTAAACCGCGGTAATGTCCGGTTCTAAGCAGACCGCACCAAATAGATTACCTTTACCTTAAAAAAAAACATAGTAGAGCATAAATACTATACCTCTGGTGTTCATCCTCATCGGCATCAATGGCAACGGACATGACACGGTCGCGGTAGTTCTTGGCAACAGGCTTGAGTTCCTCAGTGTACTTGTCGAAGTCGCCATTTTTCTACAAACAAAATATTCTGCTGTTCAATCTGTAGGACAGTGGACAAGGCGCAATCACCATGCAAAGTTCATTGACCATAAGGTCGTTGAACTTTATAGTGTTTGCCGATGTGTCGTCGTGTGTATTTAGCTATTAGCATACTTTTACAACCGTCTCGTTGACGCGATGATTTTAGCATTCAATTATGGAGCTTCCGTAAGCAGGTATCGTAAAAGTCTTTATTTTATTTTTATCTCGAATTTCTCTATTCCATCCAATTAACATTTTAATTGGTTTACCGAAACAGGGTTTTGGTTAAGTACCGATTTAAAACCGATGATAGTAGGTACAGAGTTAAGTAAAGAATTTAATAGTAGTAAAATGTGTAAAAAGGTTCATTAACCGATGCGCATGACCGATTTTCTAGTAATGAACGGTGAAAGTTCAAGACCGCGGATAACCGGCTCAAATCTCTTCACTATATCCATTCACCTTCGTGAAAGTACATCTCGACAATTTCTTGTCTAACCACTTTCGAGATGAAGGCATACAGTTGCATCGCAAAAATGACATCGATAATTTAATTTCTCGGAACGATATACCACTAAATACGCGGCCATGTTTGCCTTGTACTTGAAGAGGTCTACTTCAGTAACTCGTTAAAAAACAGGTTTTGCTGAGTAATAATAGTCGTCGGCGATATCATGTTTTCCTACGAATTTTAATGTCGGGAGATTCACTTGGGTGTCGAGTTAAATAGTCAGAAATCTTCCTTTATGGAAAGCTGATAATAAAGGAAGATTCCTAGTCATTTAATGCAGCACACGGCATTTTACATGGATATGTAATAAATTGAATATAAATAGGCCGATATCTAATCAATTTGGATTTAGCATGTTACAATTTGAACAGAAAAACAATTTATATGTAACGTAGCTTAAAGTGTTATCTGCATCCTGCTTAAAAGTTAGCATAAAAACTATTCTGAATTAATTAATTTTATTTTAAACCAAACTATTTGAAGGGAACAGCACTGTGTTTTAAAAATGTTTCGTGTTAAAAACACATTTGTGAAGCAAGTGGGCAAGGAAAATAAAAGTTTCACGTTTTTTTATTACCTTGGATAGGAACAAGAGAAGGTGGTATTTGATCTGTCCGCCGAAGATCTTGGAGGCAGTCTCGTGAGAGAACTCAACAATGGTGGGCATGCTCTGGACGAAGACCCAGGTCTTGAACAGGTCCTCATCGAATTTCTCACCGTCGAACTTGACGCGGGGCTCCTCGAACTGGTGGCAAAATTAGACAATTAGGTATAAAGGAGATACATATTTTAAGATTCATAATCTAATAGAGCCTCGAAGCAACTATTTGCAAAAAAAAATATTTTAAAATAATCTCCTTCTTTTCTGAAGTTGGTAGAAAGATATAAAAAAAGCTGCTTTATTTAAAGTGTAGGTACCTCAGTGCAGGTTTTTACATGAAAGTGTGGCTCTGAAAACAATCTTTGTTTTTTTTTTTTAATCTTTGAATTTGTTACTTTGAGAGCCAATGTTCAGACAAGGAAAGCAAGCCTTTGTTCAGGAGCGGGCAATTATAACCTGAATTAGTTAACATTGTAGGAAAAATGGCAATACAATAAATGAGGAAAACAAGGAATATCAAAACTATAAAAATAAGTACAAATTCAAGGATGAAGTAAAAAACCTAAAATAGGCTATGATTATTAATAATCAACTAGAAGTTATTTTTTACAAATAAGATAATAATAATTAGGAACAAGTAAACAGTTAAAAAATCCATGCAAATATAGAACTATCAATAAATTGAATTTATTATTATTACAAAGTTAAAACAATTATAGCCATATCTAAAACATACACCGTGTAAATCACCTCATCACGAAGCCGTCAACCAAGCATTCTGTACATGAAACTAAGTAACTTTACGGTAAAGTTATTGCTGGGAAACGACTTTTTTTGGGGGGGTGTAAAAATCATGTTTTGTGGTAGAACTCAATGTAACACACTCAAAACATTGTGCTGATGGACTTATTGAATAGTACGGGGGTCGCGGAGGTGTTTAAAGTAAAAATCTTACATTAAAAACTTGTATTTAAAAAAATACTTGTCTAAAAGTTGGAACTTTGACCCCTAATATCTCCATAACTAGAAGGTTCCCAGGTATGTTGTAGAACAAAAAAATGATAAGATAGATAAAAAGGAAAGGGAAAGGGATAAGGATAGGATAAAATGACAGGGAGAACCAGTGCGGCTTCGTTAAGAGGTGTTTTACACCCTTAATACTTGATCCATCTCCAAAATAAGATATTATCATTTAAAACGGCAATTAAAATCAAAGTAAGGAGATAAGTGCCGTGTGATAACAGAGATAACTGACTCAATTTTATCACTGTCCTATTACAATACAAGTGGACAATTGGATGCAGCTTCAATTCATTTATCTGTCTTCTTTGAGGCCAACAAACTTATTATCTGCTAACCCAAATGGAGGACAACATCAATGATATATAATACGAATATGTACATATGTTTATCAGCTACTTATTACATCAGACATGGCACAAATGTACAATAAGATTTTATATGCATTCTTGAGGTGGAACAAAACATGTTCTTTTTTTATTATTTAAAATATTTTAATGATATGCACAAAGTATGTGATAAGATTATTAAATAGGTGTACATGTCTGTTGTCTACACATTTTAAATTTATTTAATCATTATTTATTTGACTGTAAAGTAACAACTAAAGAAACTTGTGCAACAAGTTTGTTAGAGAATATGTTTAAAAGATAAAATAATCATTTTTAATTAATAGTTAATTGCAACAAGATTACTTTAAGTTTTAACAGGCAAGTAACCTACTTGCCTGTTAAAACTTAAAGTAATTACGTACATTATTAAGTAATTATTATCTTATATACATAAATAAGATAGTAAGAGATGATGTGTACTTACGTTCTTGAAGAGAACAACATCCTCATCTTCAGCCTCCAACTCGGCAATAACTTTCTCGTCAGAGACAACAGCAAAGACCTGGTCATCAACACCGCCGGCAACTCCAAGGAATGCCTTAGCCTTAGCAGAGCTCTGGTCAGAGAAGAAACCGATGGTGATGACATTGTTGGCAGCAATGAGCTCCTTGGCTTGCTCAGCAGAGGAAACCTCAAGGGCTGGGGGACCAGTCTTCTTCTTCAGCCAGTTGATGATGTCATCAGCTTGACGACCACCTGAGAGAAAGTAAAGAATATTAAAAGAGTGAAATGGTATATAATCTTCATAACTAATTGAGTTTAATGAAGTAGTCAATTGCCCAGTTACTGATGCAATAAACATGTTGTAAGTACATGTAATATCCGTAATTACCAATAAGAAATAAACGAGGTGTTACAAATTGTACTTGAAAAATATTTAATTTTATGAATGAACCATGAAAAGTTTATAAAACATTCGTTAAAGGTGGAACTTGTCGTAAAAACTTACCGGAGTAATCAGTAGGGCTGCCGTTCCTGAAGAACTTGAGAGTCGGGTATCCCCTGACGCCATAACTCTCGGCGAGCTCTTGTTCCTGCGTGGCATCAACCTTGGCCAGCTTGATGGGAGACTCTTCCTCGGCCAGCTTGGTGGCGGCCTTGGCGTACTCCGGAGCGAGGGATTTGCAGTGACCGCACCATGGTGCATCTGCAAACAATAAGTATGATTCACAAAGGCATGCGATACGTGCCGGCTAGTGTGCGACCATGCCGACTGACGTGTCATTCAAATTTCAATGCAATAATGAATAACAAAGGGGTAAATACTGAAATCTACAGTGAAGAAAAGACAAAAGAATAATAGTTAACAATGACAACTTACAGAATTCAACTAAAACGAAGTTGTTTGATGAGACAACACCATCAAAGTTGGATTTGCTCAGTACGAGAACGTTTTCTTCTGTGGGTACTTCATCAGCCAAAACGGCGCCCAAAAGGGCTATCGCCGTAAATAGGATTACTTTCATGTTGAAAAATACGGCACTTCACAAGCCTTCTCCTAAGACGAAACTCTACAAAATGCCGAAATAGTGCCACTTCATTCACTCCCGTCTCACTTGACGTGGCAGCGTCGATCGTGTGTAGAGCTGTGATTGGTTGACGCGATGTGAATGTTTAAAGTGAGATTGGCAAAGGACATTGTAATACTGCATCCTCATTTTAAATATGCTTTTTCAATGCAAAGTCGAAGCAATAAACATTAAAAAGGATGTTTAAAATTGGAAAAAGCAACTTTCCCTCTTATTTATTGCCTTTTACTCCGGTATAAATAAAGTAGTTTTACAAAACACGACACATATCGTGGGCATATCATATATTTGGAAACCATTTTAGCTAAGGGTAAGCGCGCACTACGAAAATAAATCGTTGCAGCTTTTTAAATGCGAAATAAAATCGCTTCATAGGGTACAAAATATACGCACGATTTATTTTCGCAGTGCGCGGATTGTAGTACATTTCTGTTGTTCACAGATTGACGAATTTTCTTCGCAACGATTTATTTTCGTAGTGCGCGCTTACCCTTAGTCTTGATAATTTTTTCGAATCGAAATACAAAATAATTTCCATGCCATGGAATCATGAACTTGAATTTTTTCTGCTCCTAGCCTAGCTTTTTAGGCTCTTTCACACAGCACAGCTGATTGTGACAACTGTGACAACTCATGTCAAGTGCAAGTGCTGGTCAGATAATTGCATGATAATTGACACTGAAAGTGTGCTGATGTCAACCTGTCTGTCAATTTTGGGAAGTAAACAAACGTGAAAATTTTAATGAAAACAAGATTCGTCTGTGTTTCATTGAAATAAAATGAATTACGACATAAAAATAGCCAGAAATACAAACTATCATAAAACAAAAACGTAGACCATATGCGGGTGGTGTTTCAAAAATAGATAGACGACCGTAATCCAGGTATTTTAAATAATTATTAATTCTCATGAAAAAGAACAATCTTGATTGAATACAATCTAAGATTGTTTTTACATATTTTAGTAATAAACAAGAGGTGAGGTCCTTGCTACGATTTAGTTGTGGTTTGAAGTCAGACATTATAATCTTGGAAACTTCAAATCCTAATTTTTAATCAGAATTCGATTAATAGGCACTATGGCTTAAATGACCTTCATTATGCTTAATAAGCTAGTATATTGCAGTCTAATTCACCACCACAAGGTAATCATACCTCAAGACACACTGACTACACATACAAGCGTAATTATACAAATTTCATTCCGGAATAACATAAATATTTTACTATAATAATATCGAAACTCCCACGTGACCGCCATAAATACGAACACGCTTATGATATAGTAAATTACAAAAGCTGGCACGCATACCACACTATTACCGATTTATTTTAGAAGTTTTAATATTGGACCGTTTCCAATTTTTGTGAGGAAGGACACTTCCTCATTAACAGTGGCAAAAAGTATTCTTACTGTCTTTGGTAATTAATAGGGTGTTTGAGACATTAAGGTATGTTTAAAGTAATAAAAAAATATATAATAAAATATAATTTGATGTAAAACTATCAAAAAACATAAAAAGTGTTAAAAATTATGTAATAATCATGTTTAAATGAATGTGGATTAGATATTTCAGGTTATCACTGTGGAACAATTGTGAAACTGTGTTTTTTTTTTTTTAAATTAAGTGAGCTGCAGGAAATTACAAGACTTTATAACATCAAATAGCCTAATATTTTGTGATATCACTATTGATTTAGTTTCTAATATACTGAGCCAGGAAATGTGATGTGTAGATTTTAAACCCAGTGTCAATAGTTTTCTAAAGGAAACTCTAGTTTTATTATTTCTTATTTTATTTAAATTACAAGTTCATCATTTATTTCAAAAAGATAATAGTTACACATTTATTAATTCACATAAAAATAAATTACACCATGCCTTTTAAAATACAATATTTACCAACCCTAGTGGAAAAACTAATCAATGTTTTAAAAGCTTATCATAAATCCAAGGATTCGTCACACTGCAACATGCATTACAAATTATTTGTAAAATATTTACACTTCCATTCATATTTCAACTCCTACTTTATCTGTGAGTAATAAAAATGTTATTAACATAGTGCAAAGTGCCACATTTAAATGTAAAAACATAAATTTTATTTAGAATTTATGAAGTGTTTTACTAAACTGAATCCTGTTATGATTACAGATGCCAGAACTGACGGTGACATCTGAAATATATGAAGAGTATGATTATAAAACTAAAATATCACCAAGCACTGAAGGGAGTAAGCATTAAACTTAGCATTTTATTATCTTTATGAATTAAAAGTGAAATATTAAATTGTTAATGTTTCTGGAATTGCCCATGGGTATTCATGACGTCTTCCAGGCTTTTCTCAGTATTTACAAACACTTTTCAATTTCAGATGTGTTATCAGAATTCCCATTTCTATTGCCTAAGAATGGAAAAAGTGCTACTTTTGATGAGGACAATGACTTAGACATGGAGAGGCCACAGAAAGAAGTTATTAAAATAGGTAAGATATCAACTTGCTGTAGTCCACTGCTGCACTTAGGGATGCAAATAATCAGTCTTAAACATTCTGACCACTAAGACCTAGGCCTTCTATTGGTGACAGGAACAGAGCCATAGTCCACAATGCCTATCGTAGGCCCAGTGCAGTCTGGATTTCGTTTTTTTTTTTCTGTGGGACAGTGTGTTGGTTTGGAAATATTGTGGCGGGCTTGTCCCAACTCTGGAATAATCCGATGCGGTGTCGACTCACGTCTAAAAGAAAACTAGGCTAATGAATGCCTCAAGCCGAGCCGATTCCGATAAGTCCCTATTTTGACAGTTACAGTGGGATATGGTCACACAAAAAATCCCACAACAAAGTTACTCTCATTACCTCTTATTCAATATTTTCAGAGCACAGTTCTAAAACTAAAATCGCGCTCGTCGGCCTTCAAGTTTGGCGAGGCGCATTCCTCCTCGGTGATTGGTTGATTCACCTCGGTTTGAAAGGAGAGCTGACCAATAGGAGCGTTTTAGAGCTTGGTGCTGGCACTGGACTTACCAGCTTTGTGGCAGCTCTGTATGCTAAGAAGGTTGTTTGTACTGGTAAGTTCCTATGACTTACTATAGATATTGGTCATGTTGTAAGTACCTCATGGATGGGTTGGTGTCTGTTTTTTGAAGACAACGATTTCATCATCCATCATGGAAGATGTATTCCGCTCTAAAGACGGAGGATTATTCAAACTACGCCGTTCATTAGCCTCAGTAGCCTCTTGATTTGGTAGGTCAAGTTACCATAAACAAATATAACGAACGCGCGACGTAAACTCAACCGACTTTGGGCTTGTACACAAACCTGCGAATCGGCGCGATGCGAATTCGCAACGCAAAAGAAACTAACTGTTTGTACCGTTTGAGGTCGTAGATTTTTACGATGCGACGTCGCATCGCAGTTTTGTGTACATGCTCTTTTATGGTCCCGTATCTCAAAAGGAAAAACGGAACCCTTATAGGATCACTTCGTTGTCCATCTGTCTACGGTAAACTTGGTGTAAGACCAACGGAATTTAAATACTTCACTCAGTGTAAAGCAACCGGTACAGTCAGCATCAGAAGTTGGTTAACACATCAATATTACACCAAGTTTTATGCTGATCAGTATGATCTGATGTAATATTATTTTTCGAATTTGTGTAACTATTGATGAAAATATTGTTATGTCTTTCACTCCAGTCTGTTAATATGGATCGTTATAAAACTACTAGCTGTGCTCGCGATTTCGTCCTCGTAGAATTAGAATTTTTCTAAAATAGAAAAATTCTAATTCTATACTAGTAGCCTAAGTTACTCCTTATTACATCAGCTACCTGCCAGTGAAAGTCTCGTAAAAATCGGTGCAGCCGTTCCAGAGATTAGCCGGAACAAACAGACAGACATACACACAAAAATTTAAAAAAATGTTTTTTTAGTATGTGTACCGTATAATAGTAATTTATTAACCCCCGACCAAAAAAGAGGGGTGTTATAAGTTTGACGTGTGTATCTGTGGCATCGTAGCTCCTGAACGGATGAACCGATTTTGATAAAATTGGTGTCGTTTGTTTTTATGTAGTCGGTTATTTTTATTACAAACAGACACTTCAATTTTATTTATTATTAGATGTATAGTCTGTTTATAGGACGTCTTATAATTTTGGATATGTGTAGCGACTTTCGTTGCTGACCGTACCTAAGTCGCCAGAGAACTGAAATAGAGCCCCTTGAAAAATGTTGCCTTTTTCTATATTTTTCCAAAGATTTGACCAAACCTAGTTTAACAAGTGAGTTCCGTAAAACAGCCTCGACAGTCCTAAGTCGATTCTAGAACTTCCAGTCTGACTCGAATAAATTACTGTGCTGTCTGTAAGTTAACTTCAGCAATACGTTTCCAACATGATTTACTTTTAAAGCAAATGACTGTAACATACAGGAAGTTGCATCATTTTCAGCTGACCGTAGCTTTTGTCTCTGGTGACTGCAACTTTAAAACTGTCAAGATTTATGTTACGTTTACTCCGCGAATTTTTGTGAGGTCCACAGGAGAGGTCTGTGAAGTTACGCAAAGTGATTCTTTTTTCGCTTTATATATTATTCTTGTTTTCAGACATCGATTTTGGAGGTATCTTAGAACTTATAAAGTTAAACGCCAAGTACAATAAGAAGTTAGTAAAATCCCAGTTCAAAGTGATGCCTCTGGATTTTACCGACGTTAATTGGAGTTCTCCTTTGTTTAGCGAAATTAAACAAGCCAGCATTATAATAGCTGCCGATGGTAATGTATTAGTAACATTTTTTTAACCATTTCCATTCAGCAATTTTTGCGATAGCTACCTATAGATAGATTTGTGATAGCTGAAGACACACTCGCCTTATTGACTTTCAAATTTTTTTTTAGACTAGTTCTAATTCCGATTCCTATAAGTCAGGTCTAGTGGAAAAGTATCTATTACTTGTAAATACCTAGGATGGAATTCAAATATGATTTGAAGACAAACAAATACGGCATTTATTCCAATGCTTCTTTATGTTGTTCCAGTAATCTACGATGATGACCTCACGGCGGCGTTCGTTTCGACTATACAGAAGATACTAAACATACAGCCGCCAAAAACACTATACATGGTGTTAGAAAAACGATACGTGTTCACGATAGAACACCTGGACTCGGTCGCACCTTGCTACGAGACATTCCTCACTCTGCTCGACAAAGTCAAAACAGAAAACGCACATTCCACCTGGAACATAGAACAACTACCTCTAGACTTTCCACAGTATTTCACTTACGATCGCGTCAAAGATCTAGTTCTATGGAAAATCTCTTCTACGCCAAATTAAACTAAAATACAACCTAGGACAATTAAATCTTATTTTTGATGGAATATAGTCTCTCATTAAAACACTTTGCTGTGAATTATCATAACCTTTATTTGAATTTGGTTTCCCGAAAGTAACACAATTCATAGCCACAAAGCAAACGAATCGATCACATTTTAAATAAACATAGATCGGACAAAACGCATCTTCCCAAATTTCAACATGCTACAAATATTGTGTATAAATTATATAAAATGTTTGTAATAACTTATTCATATCATGTTTTTGTACGAACTTTCCTAAAGTTAATATCTCACTATAGACGAAATTCTGAAACTATAACCTAAACTTAAAATTATTTCTGTGAGGGCCAAAATTCATTGTATTTTGTGAGGAAAGTTTTCCTAAGTTCGGAGTTTCTGGCTTGCTGGTCCTTTTCCTTGCTGAGCGTCTCGACGCTCTGACCCACGCACAGGTCACCCGTAAAGTGAATGATCACCACTTGCGTGTTAAAAGTCACGTTTTTGTCCGGGTTCTGCTTGCCGTAGTTTGTTTGAGGAACAAAGTCCATCGAGAATGGAAGCGTCATGTTTTCTGTGAACAAACGCACCTGTTACATTAAGTCTTAAACTTGCTATTTCAATTGTAAGATGTGGTCAACCTGCATGTTCTCTAGCTCTACGACGGTTACCTCTGCCAAAACATCGCACGTTCGAGTTTCAGAAAGAGTTCAGTGAATGATGAGATGAAGCCTGTACCTTACCATTGTATTCTTCGGCGCCCTGTACGGAGGAGTCCCCGGTGCACTCGGGCCCACAGCGCCCGTCCTTGAGGATGCCCCGCATGGTGGTCAGCTTGCTGATGGCCTTCTCACTGCTCTTGTTGTTCTGCTCGTTCTTATGCTTGTCAATGTTGCGGAGAAATTTCTTCATCTGAAATGGTTTAACAGGAACGTGCAAAGAACATTGGTTTACTTGCAGGCGATAAGGTTTTGGTGACCAAAAATAATAAGTTTTCAAATCTCAAAGTTTCTTAGTACCTAACGACGGCTAAATAATTTTGGCAGCAGAAGAAGGTTTAACATTATTCGATAAGCTATTTGCAAATCATTCCACAGCAGGAAAAAGCCTTCTCCATATAAAAGGAATTACTACCTACTTTTTCTATATAAGCCTTTTCCCTACTTTTTCTATAGTTTTAGTGCAATTAGACAAAAAGGTGGAACGAAGTTTATACTGGTAGGATTTTCATGGAACTTTTTTATTGAGTTCCTAGAGGTGTCGAGAAGAAAGTAAAAATATAATTCTCAAAACTGAATAAAAAAAAGTCCCATCTAAATTCAACCACTTTAAACATTTTTCCACTTTTTTTTTTTGTCTTTGCACTTGACTACTAACAGAACAACACTTACAGCTAAAATAAATGGATAGGACTTAGGCAGGTACCGTCTTTGAGATTTTCTTCGGCGGGTCGGGATACGACATTTTCGGTTCGCCTGGGTTGCTGCCGACCACGTGCAATGTACTTTTAGGGATGTTGTAGTCAGAATACACTGAAGGTTGACCTTCAGCGGGTTCCTTCTGCCGCGATCCTGTCGACGACTTGCTGTTCGTCGGCATGTAAGCAGACTTCTCCGCACTTCGCGACTGACACTTTTGTATGCCTGCTTTGTTCTTGTTTTTTTTATTCCTTTGGATGGGTGAATCATCTTCATTCGACAGACTCTCTTCTGACGTCGAAGGGAACACTTCGTTAAGGCTCAGAACTTCCAAGTTGCATTCTTCGAGGTTCGCCGGATTATTCACGTCGGCCACTTGGCACAGCTGGTCAGTGGAGTGTATGCTTATGAACGACTTCTGTCCGGTGCACGGGGCACCTTCCTCGCTTGAGGAAGATGGTTTCTTTGAAACAGTCACTGCAATCGCAAGGAGATCGGGCATTTTAGTACCTATGGACTTTGATGCAAGTGGCGTCGGATGATCAGACCTGTTTTATTTATTTAATAATTTAATATGTAACACTAACTACTCGCGTAAATTAATCGGCACATGTAAAAGAAAGTTATTAACACTTAGGTATATCACCCATATTAATTTTTGGAAGTAACATTAAAATCAATTAAAATGCCTAGGCTTTTTCCAACTATATTGGGGTCAATTTCCAGACTAACCGGATGCAGCTGAATACCAGTATTTTACCTGCATGGAGCGACTGCCTATCTGACCTTTACCACCCAGTGACTGCGTAAAACCCCCCCTGCTCCTGCCCCCCTTACTCCTTGTTAGACTTTCGGGCTTCTAACGATACATAACGACTGTTAATGGTCCCAAAAAGACAGCCGGGACCAACGACTTAACGTGCTTTCCAAGACACGGAGGGGTCTCGGTATGTTAAGATGGTCACCCATCCACGGAATGAATGCGGCAAGCGTAGCTTAACCTCGACTCGTGCGGCTGTTATTACTTAGCCATGAAACCCTCCTATGTTTAAAAAATGACAAAATGCCTATGATGACAAATGGCGTTGCTAGTTGATTACTTGGAGGTGAAGCGTCACAAAATGTAGAGTACATTTTGTGACGGCGTGTTTTTCTAGTACGGCGCGTTTTTGGGTAATTTGGACCCTTTTTAACCGACTTTAAAAAGAAGGAGGTTGTATGTTCGACTGTATGCATTTTTTTATCAAATCAAATCAAAATTGAAAGCTCATACATCTGAGGTGGTCCCGAAAAGAATCGAGGGCAACCCTCGAATTTATATAATATACTTTCTAACGCAATTCAGATATTTATGCCTGGTAATGATCATCTCATAATGATCAGCTGATTAGGATAAGTATAACTCTAGATCTGATGATGGGATCCCAGGAAAATCAAGAGAAACCCTAAAATTTTATTAGCACAATGTTTTAGAAGTGAAACTTCTTATGCGACTTCCAACAAGTTTAACGCTACCATGGAGGGGCAATATTTTCTATAACTCACTAAGAGATGGCAGTATTACAAGATTTGTGACTACGTAGTTCTACTAGGTTGTACGCAAGATATTGTGCAAGCAGTCATGCATTCGACTCTTCGGTGTGACCAGCCTTCGCTCAATTTCCATGAATAACCTCGATAAACTTATGTAATAAAAATAATACAACAAGAAAACAACAAAATAATATTTAGAAGCTCACAATAAAATAACGAGAGTTAATGCGTGGCACTCGAACGCATGCGTGTTAGTTTCACTTCTTCCGCGCGGAGGGACTCCACGCACAATTTTTTTTTTAACCGACTTCCAAAAGGAGGAGTTTATTAATCCATCTGAATGTTTGTGTGTATGTTCAGCGATATCTTTACCAATTATGAATCTTTACAAATTCACCTAGAGTCCTTGGGCTCTAGGTGAATTTGTACAAAACATTGATATTTACCTTGGTAAATATATAGGTAGTAAAAAAAATATCCTACATTCACGAACTACTAAATAATGCACATACCTACTATACACAGCAGCCGACGTAATCTTCTGCCTGTTCTCTTTTGTATGATCCAGGTTCAGCAATATTTTTTAGACGCAATTTAAACGGATGTCTACGAGTTAAGTCATAGGCCAGATGCGAGGCCTTTGTGTTTTACCAGTAAATTAATGCTGAGGCAGACTGGGGCGAGCCTGTTACACTTATATTTAAGCCTCGCATCTGTCACGTTTTCGTCCGAAGCTTCTTTTGCATATAAAGCGTTTAATTGAAAGCATACATACCAGCGTACGTGCAGCTTTCGGTGGCGTTAACACTTATAACCTGTCCTATAAAATAAACAACATCGTCAATAACCTGACATATACAGTGGTGGTCATATAATTAAGAACGCTTATTTAAAGGGAAGATTTTTTAAAACTAACAAGTATAACTAATTGCAGGTATTTTTTTGTATTTCTCTCGGTATCGCAAATCTTTTCCATACTAGCGGTAAATTTGTTGATACACATGATTGGCTAAAAAATAAATAGAAAAACTGTACACATTAGATCGCAACCTAGTATGACTATTTACTGGCTGGTCATATAATTAAGAACGCTGAATGGTTGATGTTTTTATTCAAATTTAAATAAACACTCTATGGCTCTGTGCATGTATGTGACTATTCGTATAATTTTGGCGCCATTTATTGCTGTAAAAGTCTTAAAGGTGTTTGCTTCATATAATCTTGAATCTTCAAATAACAATAGGGAAAAATAAAAGTTGTGATAAATCTACAAAGGAAGTAAGTAATAATAAAGACTAAAAAAAAAACTTCGGGAGAGAATTGGTCGTATGAAAAGATAGCCGACTATCAGCAATGCTCAAAAACGATGGTTTCCCACGCTGTGAAGTATTTAGCCACGTATCGAACTACTTCAAATGTTCCGCGTGTACGTAAACAGAGAAAGTCATCTCGTCGAGATGATCGAAATATCGTTACTTTGGCAAAGCAAAATGGTTCTATAGGGTCTAATGAGCTGAGAAAAGAATATTTTTGGTGAAATAATTCCTTCAGCAAACTCAGCACGCACTATTCTAAGGCGTTTGGTAGAAGAAAAGTTGCATGGAAGGGTAGCAAGGAAGGTGCCCATGTTGAAACGGTGCCATAGGCAATCCCGGCTTGGATTACCAAGAAGGTATGAAAACTGGACAATTAGACAGTGGAAAAATGTTCTTTTTTCTGACGGGTATGTTCTGATGGAAAACGATATGTACGACGCCCTCCGAAAAAAGCATTCGACCCTCAGTACCCAAAAAAGACATTAAAGCATGGTGGGGGACATGTGAAAATTTGGGGGTGCTTTTCTGGACATGGTGTTGGACCTGTTGAGCTGATAGAAGGAAACATAGATCAAATCCAATACACTACAGTAAGAAACAATGTTACTTTATGATGAAGACGTGCTTCCGGTTATTTGGACATTCCAGCACAACAATGATCCAAAGCATACTGCACGCACCGTTAAGGAATTTCTCACATCGCAATCAGTTTCTGTCTTAAATGGGCCAGCTAACAGCCCAGATCTAAACCCAATAGAGCGTCTTTGGTTCGAGGACAAGAAAAAGGTTTTCAATCGACAGTGTGGCAATTTAATAGAGCTGTACGACGTTTTCTTACAAGAATGGAACTCTATCTCTCTTGCGAAATGTCAAAAATTAATAGTCAATGCCCCGCCGGTGTAAAGCAGTAATTAAAAGCCGTGGACTTGCTACTGACTATTACTTTTAGTTTAAAATGTATCAAATTGCTTCTTTTCTTCATGCACTTCACATTAATGTGATTTATTGAATCTAAGTTTCATATATAAAACAACTCTTGAGCATTTTAATAAATCGTTCTTAATTATTTGTCCAGCTTCATTACTATTTGAATTTGTTATGATAGAGAATAAATCGGTTTAGTTCTACATTCCTAATGCCGTTTGCTCTATTCATGTGGCTATTTCATAACATAACTAGTTAGTTCAAAGAAGGAACACAAGACATGATTTTAGATAAAAAAGTCTGGAACTTTGAATCGTTCTTAATTTTATGACCACAACTGTATATAAACTCGTACTAGACTCGGGACTGCTCCCCGCGACATTTACCTTCTTCCTCATATCTGTCGGTAGCCTGAATGTCTGTTTTACTTTTTTCAGATAATTTGTGTGCATTCCTCGAATGTGACATATTTAACAACAAATTTCAGTTTGTGAACTTTGTCAAATGGCTTTCCATTTTATTTGGTGTTCACCTACTTGACAGTTCTAATTTTAATTTTTTTTCAGCTATTAGTCTTGTCTGTGGGTTGACAAACTCTTTAATGAATGTTTCAAACTTTCTTGTGATTAGAGGATGAACTGCTACTATCGATAGGAATGTCGTTTTCTTTCATATTGCTTAGTGGAGGAGGCAATAAAACATAAGTATTTGAAAATAATTGTTATATTTCATTTCATAAGTACATTTTACTGAACATATACTCAAAATGGAACAATATAAAAATAA
The DNA here is from genome assembly GCA_963082945.1 of Cerastis leucographa. NCBI lineage: Eukaryota > Metazoa > Arthropoda > Insecta > Lepidoptera > Noctuidae > Cerastis > Cerastis leucographa. The sequence goes on from OY720359.1 coordinate 6,791,310, forward strand.
CAAAATAGTGTCATTAATTAGATCAGCATTGCAAAATGGAATTATGATAACATAACTAAATGTAAAAATATTGAGTGTTTATTGTATACATACTATTATTACTCTAGTTGTAACAGTCTAGTACAGAAATATGATTAATATTATGAGTTGATAAAACAGAGACATTAAATTGATTTATCAAACTTGTTGAACACTTTGATGATATACTAAGATCATTTCTGTGAGAACCACTTCTGTCGATTGAGATGAGAGTAAGGCATGGCAATCCTGCAGTCTTGTAGAAATTCATGTCAAAACAAACACACAATTCGTCCATTACTTTCATTATTTCAACACCCAATTTTAATTTATCCTAATTAAATAATTAAGCTAGTCATATTCAACAAATGATTGTGATTTTGTATTGGTTGATCAGTCTGGTGATGATTATCCAGTCAGGCTTACATATTATTGTTATTTTAAGTATGTAAATTAGATCTAAAGACAATTTCAAGATAAAGGCTGAGCTTATTGTTGCACATTATCCTAAGTTATTTGAAAACATATACCTGAACTAGGTCACGAAAGACTGATGGCTTGAAAAGGTAATTTTTGGTATAGAATTATCGAATACCTTTTTTTAGAAACCCTGTGATTAAGCCTTTAACATTTTAACGAAATGAGTGGCATTACATATTAGTCTATGTCATAATGCGATTGACTATAATTTATCTATGATAATGTTATAAGAACTAAAATACTGTGGCAAGGTTCTCATAGCGTGCATTCAGTCTAAGGAAGAGTTTCTATCGTAGCTTTCGGCAGTGACGCAACTATTAAGGTGCCAACTGGTGCTGGTGCACCATGGCTCGCGATTTTATGGGTCCTCTCAGTGTCCTGGCCGGCAGGTTCGCCTTCCAACAAGGTACCAGCCTGGGGCCTGTGCTAATGACCAAAAACGGGTAGCGGCATTATATAATGCCTTTATATATTAATGGTTTCATACAAAAGTGCCATAGATATTGTCCGAAGAAAACAACAACCAACTTTAGAATTAATTACGTACGTCATTTTGAAAAAGCCTGTTGCCTCTTGAATCATGGCTTCTTACTACAAAGTTACGCCGCTGACTGTCGTAGTGCGAATGTGCAGTGATACATCACAGAGAGGATGCGACATGCAATCAGTGCGCCGGCGCATGTCGGCTTGACCTCGTGAGATCAGACATCAGAGCAACAGGAAAAAGTATCGAACGTCATAATTTAGTAACTTAACTACTGTCATCCATTTCATGGACATCAACTTTATTACAACTAAAACATTGCCATGACTGGGCAGTAACGAAATCCTAATCACAAAAAGATAATTTTGTATTTTTAAATGAAGCGTCATTTAAAAAAACAAAATTATATTTTTCACTTGATATGGCGTCAATGTCAACGTTAAAATTATACATATTAAAACATGAAAGGGCAATTAAATTTGTTCCACCGATTCAGGTCTATTAAGACAGCCGGTTGGACCCACATGTTCAAAGTAACGGTGGTTGTACTTGTGGTATCCTCAGGTGTAGAAAGCAGTCCATAGATAAGGACTGAGTTTTCGTTATACGGAGCTTTTTCTCTCGGATATGGAGGATCGCTTGCGGCTCTGGATGCTGCCGGACGACATCTTGCGCTTGGTGTCTGAATGGCCGTGCGAGGGCCCGGGGCTTCCCGACTGGAATAAAAATTGTTTTGTTTTACAGAGACAGGTATAAAATAATTTACAATTGGATAAAGTGAAATTAAATTAATTAGGGAAACTTTAGTGAAGTGATGGTCATAACAATCGATATTGGCATTTATGACACGTTTGAAGATTTGCCAGTTGATTTAATTAGGATTTTTTCAAACCTGTAAAAATGAAGACTTCTGGGGTTAATGTACATACCTTGCTGAAGTTGTTACTGGCCATGCGGTTAGCGTTGGTGAGGTTGGAGGTCTTGCGTCGCACGGAGGGCGAGGCCTCGACGCTGAGCTTGGCGCCGGCGGGCGGCTTGGTGTCGGGCGGCTGCTGGAACTTGCCCACGGCGTGCCAGTGCTCCCGCGCCGCGCGCAGCATCGAGCGCATCTTCTCTTTGGCATCAGCACTGTCCGCTAACATCTGGTTCAGCATCTGCACCGTCTGGTACAACGCTACCGGACTCAACAGCCCAAAATCGTGCAGCGAACACACGTGCAGCACAAAATTCCTGTACAAATTCTTCTCTAACAACTCCTTCCCTCTCATCTGGAGGAACATTTGGCAGGCGATGGGGATCTGGCAGTCTCCCACATAGTTGTACTTCATGACGTGGAGGTTCCACATCTTCATGAGCTCCTTCTCGCCCTCGTTGACGTCGGTGAACTCGTCGATCATCATCATTGTTTTTTGCTGCAGCCACAGCGGGTCTGTCTCGCTTTCAGAGTCGATGTCTAACTCGTTCGGGTATACGGGTAGGCAGGTGATCGTGTGGTGGTACAATCTGGAAAGAGAATTGTAGGCATAGGATTAGAATAGAAGGATTGATTGGAGGACGATATAATCAAAAAATATATAAGCTATTATTTCGACAGCAATTGATGAGGGCACGAGAAAGGCACTAATCCTATCAAAATTGGCAACATAAACGCAAACACCAACCTGTTATGTCCAGTAAGATACGGTCTCTGAGCATCAACGACATCAGCATCGTCCAGCTCCAGGAACTCGGCGAGGCTGTGTCGCGTGGGGCGGCGGCGCGGCCGGGCCCGCCACACCAGCACGTGCGTCAGCGACGTGCGGCGCGTGGGGCCCGCGCGGGGCCCGGCCGCGGCCCCGCCGGCCCGGCCCTGCGCCGCGATCAGGTCGTGCGGGGAGCCCGTGTACGACCCGTCGTACAGCTCGTTGATGGACACGTCGATGCGCGCGCCGCCTGGGATCGGCTGGAAGGGGAAAGGTGGATTCCGTTGCTGGCTAAGGTTTGAAAAGCCATATCTTGTGTTTTTTGTATGTTACTGTTATAATACTTTAACTTATAAAGTTGGCAATCTGACCCCCAAAACCCAGTTAATACTGGGTACTAACGAACTCTCTGTAACGACTCTCAAAGATCTACAAATGACAGCCAGCACCAACAGCTTAACCCGAGCGGCTGATATCATTTAGCCAAGAGCTCGTCCGAGCTATTCCTACGAGATATAAAATATATTGTAGTATTCATCTATAATTAATCAGTTTGAGACAACCTACACAAACATAGCAATGAAACTAATAGTTGTTTGGGCCGTTACCACATTTCCGACAAGCTACAAGGTTCATAGCCAAAACATCTTGATTCTTTTATGAGCTGATATTGTTGACGATCGACATATACTCACGAAATACGTAAAGTTGAACCGCGAGTGGCACAACTTGAGGTGTTTGAGCAAGGAGTACAGCGTGCCGCAGTCTAGAGAGCACCAGGGACAGTGCAGGTCGTCGCACGCCTCCGTCTGCTGCCGCGAGTTGTTATTGTACAGGAACTGGTATATTATCTGCTGACGTCTTGATTCGCCGTCGTGGCTGTCCGACTTTGATTTGTCTCCTGAAATGAGGAATATGACAGTAATGTTTAAATTTTTTGTCAATTTTTTACATGTTGGTATATTTATTTATTTAAACTTGATGTACAATAGTGGTACATAGGCGGACTTAATGCTACAAGGCATTCTCTACCAGTAAAACAGGGTAAAATACGACAGCATTATGGTAGGGTACAAAAAAAAAATTGTACGTCATAATCGTCAATCATCATAATAGTTGTACATCTAAACAACGATTGTACAAATCAGCAATCACGAACATCAACCAAAAATGGATTATTGTGACCTATTGGTAATAAAAAAAATAGTGCGTGAAGTCCCTCCGCGCGGAAGAAGTGAAGCTTCGTAATACTACACGCATGCGTTCGAGTGTCACGCATTCACTCTCGTTATTTTGTTGAGCTTCTAAATAATATTTTATTGTTTTATTGTTGTACACTTTTTATTACATAAGTTTATCGAGGTTATTCTACTCATGGAAATTGAGTGAAGGCTGGTCACACCGAAGAGTCAAATACATGACTGTTTGCACGCCATCTTGCGTACCTAGTAGAACTACGTAGTCACAAATTTTGTAATAGCGCCATCTCTTAGTGGGTAAAAGAAAATATTCCCCCTCCATTAGAACGTTAAACTTGTTGGAAGTTGCATAAAAAGTTTCAATAACTAGATGAGAAACATGCTGCTATATGTGAAAATGTGGAAGATTTTAAATGGATTACACTGGTGCGGGCGTACAACAAAGAGAGCAAATTAAAGTTACTTTTCTACACCTATATCAGTCTACAACTACACGATAATTAAAGCTGCTATTGATTTTAAAGGTTTATGTACTAAAAAAGCCGATTTTGAACCCAAAGAAGAAACAATATAAAAATAAGCTTTCTTTGCAAAATAAAGAATGCAAGCCATTATCAAGTTATCAGGTTCTTGCAATATTTAAACGTTTATTTTATCATATGAGAAATTGCTGCCTGTCTTCCATAAAATACAGTTAGCCATCCCAAGATTTTGTTAGAACGAAGAATGTTATCCAAGGTGATGAAGAAAGATGTACTAAGTGACACAATACAATACCATTTTTAACATCATTATTACTCGATTTTGAAGTACTCTGTCTGTCCTTGGAGCTGGAATCCTTCTTGCCATTCTCCATTTGTTGGTACAGCTTAGGTCTGTTCACCAACCCATTGGTGGGTTCTTGGCTCCAACTTAGTTTGAGTTTGAGGAGGGGCCTCACTTTGAATATTTCGAATGGATTCCCTTCTGCTTGGAGATCATTTTCCTGTAAGGAATAAAGTGGAAATGAGGTGAATGCTAACCTTTTGCAATCTAATTTACTGTCTAGATTTAGTGTGATTGCTGAGATGAGGAGTAATAGAGAAATAAGACATGCTTCGCCGACCCAAACAAATTTGGAATGAGGGCAGAAGAATGATGATCTAGATTTATTTTATTTATTTATTTAAATTTATCTCTGAATGCATTTAGTATCTAGCATATTGTTGACAAACCAGTTCTTCAATAAATCAAACTAAGTATATCATAATATTGTTTTTGGAATCATCATCATCATCAGCCTATAATGTTCCCACTGCTGGGACGCAGGCCTCCTCTCTAAGAGAGCGAATGGACTGTAATCCACCACGCGGGCCCAGTGCGGGTTGGTAGATGTCACATGTCTTCGAATTTTTAGTTCTAAGACATGCCGGTTTCCTCACGATGTTTTCCTTCACCGTTCTTGAGAGCAGCGGTGATGGAATAAATTACACAAAGTAATGTGTTTTTGGAATACATTATGATAAATCATCAGTGCGATGTTATACGAAACTCTTTTGTGATTCTACTAGAGATATTACAATATACTTACATTAGGTATAGTTTCCCACTGCGCCATGAGTGCCTTGTGTGGTGACCTGGCGATGGTACCGGTCCTGCCACCAGGTGTAGCGTCATGCAGCACTAGGTCATACTCCCCGTTAGTGAGGAGGCAACGGTTATGTTTGTCATACACTATTAGCTCACTCCCATAGAACTTAGTCCATTTCCCGTCACTAGATGAGTTGAGATCTGATGATGACTTCAGACGTTTTGTCACTGGTTCTAGAATTAATGATAATTTCCTGGTAACCTACTGTACTTAATAAATATTGAGGTGGAGGCGCCAGTCATCATCATAATCAATTCCAAGGGATTCAATGACTTTAGACGATTTTTTGATATTTGTTACGGTCGCAAAGCATATTTTAATCAACATACAGGCTGACACTTAGCAAAAAAAAGTAAGAAAAAATTGAATTTCACGAGCTGCTCTGGCGTTTCCACCTTAAGGGAGTGAACATACTTATCGATGAAGAAGTTTTATGTCCAAAACAATAAAAGCGATTAGTCCGATTCGTTGACGAGTTGTTCACCTCGTCATCTGGACCGAGGGGAATGACGTCTTTTTCGTTTTTATTGCATGGAGACAAAGCTCTTCCTGACTGGCTCAAGCCGATTCCTTACACACGGGTGGTGAATGCCGACATGCAGTTGCATATGCACCATTCAAAAAAGTTTTATCAAATCAATTGACATGCTTACTATGCCACATTTACACAAAACTGGGAAGGAGAAACATTTAGGAGGAACGCTAAAACATGCGCGGATCTGGGGGTGCGTGCACGCTCGCATGACTGTATTGAAAAATAGTATGAGCGGCGCTAAAATGCTCCGGGTTTTCTAAGAATATTTTGAAAGCAGGCGCCTGGTCGATACACCCGCGTGAGTGTTAACGGACATACGTTAAAACTCGCAATGGTGACCCTACAGACGTCCTATTAGTTATCCATAGAAAACACCTAGAATGCGCCCGCGCCTGTTTTCTCTGCTCTTTCTAATTTTCAATACAGACACACGAGCGTGCACCCACACCCGCATTTGCGCCAGTTTTAGCGCACGCCCACAGGATCAAAACAAAGGACAAAACACAATAAGCATTACCATCACATTCACCATTTGTAATCTCACTAGAACTAGCCGCACCGTTGGATGTACTGGACCCTGAAGCCCTGGTGACCGTTACTCGTAACATGAGCATGTAGGACTTTATGTTGGGGCCCTGTGACGCACTGAATGTGTCGCTGGAGATGCTGACTGCGGAAGCCATGGCTGGAGGCTCGGATGTGGATGGGTTGAGTGGTACAGAGCAGCTGCCAACCTGAGGATAAGGTAATAAAAAATAGTTTCAGGCCTCTATTTGTTGCCAGTCATTTTTTAACCAAGTGAATATACCAACATGCACTTGGTGGGCTTTTAGGTCATGCCAAAACAAAAAAACATGTAATATATGCAAACTTCAGCATATTTTTTAAAGACATTTATGTCAGTCATGAAAATCAGTGCACACATGTATTAAAGTTGCAGTATATAATATCATATCAAAGCAAATTCTTGCAATCAACCCTCCAACTACTGTCATAAAGGCATTTGTTCTAGATAAACAATTTGGTAGTTGGATCCTCCATGTTTTTAAAGTGGGACATCACATGAAAGCCTCAGTAGTTGGCAAAATTAATTTGTTCTCAAAAGGATGCTATGTTTCAACTCATATGGATGGACAGCTGTATATTTATCAGTTTCTTGCATATTATTTTCCTTATAAATAAGACACTACTTTGATGTTGACAACAGTATAATTTAATTAATAGTATGCAGCTAAAATAAGGCCGGTGCCAAAGGTTAATAAGATGTTAGTTTATCAGTCTGGTTATAACAAGTGAAAGATTATAAATGACAATGTTGTCTTTGTCAGTCATTTCTTGTTGCTATTTAGTAACACAATAAGAAAATTGTTGAATCTAGATTACTTTTGAAAGGAAAAAGTAGACTATAACACATTTTTAGCAGACTAAAGTTATCATAGCTTGCCATAACAGAAAAACCAGCAAAATCACAGATGTTTCGTTTAAATCTTCTTCTTCAAGTATAGGCCTGCATGCTAATTCATACTTACAGAGACTTCTACAATAGCAGAAGAACTTTCTTTCCTCTTTTTATGGCATATCTTAAGCAGCAGTGTTTCAACTTTGACCTGGTATTCTCTGGGGTCATCCAGGCTTTTGTCATAGAAACCCAAAAAAGTGAGTGTCATGTAACCTCCCAAACTATTTGTCTGTAGCTCTGTGCTCCTCTTCAGCGTTATTTTGTCTAGTAAACTGTCCACCTTGAAGCCTATGCGGCTTTTATTACTTCGTGACATCCTTCTTTTCATATATGACAGTGTTCTATTTAGGAATATTGGCTAAAATAGAGAAAGGTTTCATTAGTATTTGTGAATAGAATACAGGTTCAATATTCTTACGCCGTTATACTTACCGAAAGCATATTACGAGTCCGTAGAAATCTGTATATTTGAGTGGGCTCTGCAAAATGTTTATGAATAAAAATTATTACAAAATTATTCACAGGAAACGCTTACTTACATAGCATCGGATTTCTAACTTACTTTCAAATGCTTGCAAAAACAACTCATGGTCCGCTTGTAAGTGATCAATTTTGGAGTTTTTATGAGCTTCATTGTCTTTATCTCGCTTCTTGGGAGGCATTTTTAGGGTTTTTATCTAAACTATTAGTGAAACCGCCAAGTTCATCGGTTCGTTGACTTGACAGCGTCAGGTTATAGGGTTACCGCTTCAACAAATTTACTTTAAATAATGGTAATACAAAAAAAAATGCGCCTGGAAAGCATTTAATTTTGTGTAGTGATTTGAAACTTTTTTCATACATGTAGTAACAATTCAGATAACAATAACTCGTCGTCAAGTCAACCCTTACTTATTGTAACTTTGACTAAATTTAATAATTATAATTATTATACAGGGTGTTTGGTGCATCGTTTGCCAAATCGAATAGGCCGAAAGGAGAGGTCATTTGCTATCTCTTCACGCCCTTTAACTCATTTCTTGCCACACCGGTTTTTTATAACAACATTTTAATTTAAATTTTGAAAATTTCCGAAATTTAACATTTTAGGTCAAATAATAAAATAAAATAAAATGTTTAAACTTAAAATTTCGATTCAATTTTGATGTCTAATGTTGTATGATTCTATCAAATTCAAAATTACTTGCTAGGAACAATAACTTTCTTTTTTAATAGCTCGTGAAGTTTTTGTACAAGAAAAATAAACTTAAAACTCAACTTTAAATGGCTATAAAAAAAAAGCGATCGTGATCTTCGAATTCTTTTGAAAAGTGTTCTAGTTTGTCTCCTTTCCAACGGTATGTAATATGCCCAAAAAACGTTTAATACCTTTTCATTTGTAACTAAATGTGTAATCGAGACACTAGGCTGATATTCGAAAATACAGTAAGAACAGTTTTACAAGAAGAGTTTTAGCATAAATAACATGCCTCAAGTAAGTAGATAGATATGCTACTAGTGGAAATCGAGACGAGAGAGGATTTAATCCAACACATTGATGTGGCTTTCGTGACTATCAAAGCAGAAATACGTTTACGCACCACTACAGTCGAGATAAGACGAAGATGCCGCGCGTGCATTCGCAACAGTGGCGGACAACTCGAACAAAATTTGTGATTTCTGAATTAAAAGTTTTTTCTTTTTAATTTCAAATTCTTAAAAAGTTGGTTCCTGTTTAAGAAAGAGATAGGACACTACGCACTAGTAGCATATCTATCTACTTACTTGAAGCATGTTATTTATGCTAAAACTACTGTAATTTCCAATATCAGCCTAGTGTCTCGATTACACATTTAGTTAAAAATGAAAAGGTATTAAACGTTTTTTTGGGCATATTGCATACCGTTGGAAAGGAGACTAACTAGAAAACTTTTTAAAAGAATTCGAAGATCCCGATCGCTTTTAGATTTTTTTATAACCATTTAAAGTTGAGTTTTAAGTTCATTTTTCTTGTACAAAAACTTTACGAGCTATTAAAAAAGAAAGTTATTGTTCCTAGCAAGTAATTTTGAATTTGATAGAATCATACAACAGTAGACATCAAAACTAAATCGAAATTTTAAGTTTAAACAGTATTTTTTTTTATTTGACCTAAAATGTTAAATTTTGGAATTTTTCAAAAGTTAAATTATAAAGTTGTTATAAAAAAACCGGTGTGGCAAGAAATGAGTTAAAGGGCGTGAAGAGATAGCAAATTACCTCTCCTTTGGGCCTATTCGATTTGGCAAACGATGCACCAAACACCCTGTATAATAATTATATAATAATAATTAAATATAATAATTACATTATAATATAATATGTAATAATACCTATGTTCACAAATAAAGATGATTTGATTAAAAAATAATGTTTGAGAGATGAGATTTCAATGCTTTGAAGAGTGAAAAACCATTTCGATGTATCCAACAGTAAGTTGGTTTTACGATTTCAATTGAAATTGCGTATATTCATTCTTTTACTTTCGGTACAAATAAGGACATTAATTCGGGGAAAATAAAATTGTGAATATGTAAACACCATATCATAGACAAAAACAATTTGTTTTACACGCCGCAAATCGCATACACTATGGCATTACGAATCAGTAATTATTACGAGAATATCTCCTGAATGATCTTTAGTTCGAAACTTTTAAAGTCGCGTTTCTGGACGGTGATTCTAATTTCATAATGACGTTTATTTATTTACTATTGTGATTTGATTTTACAAAAAGCTAAACACTAAAATACTCTGTTAAATATCTCATTGAATATGTTTTTAATTTTAAGTATTAAATAATGCGTAAGTTTAACAATGAACACAGAGTGATAAAGAAGCGACTACGAACTGTGCAAAGGCAAGCAATCGAAAGGGGCCTAAATGGGGTGTTATTGAAGCAATATGATTTTATTTGTAATTATAATGATGAAATCGAAACTAAGAGGACCAATAAGAAGTTCATTGCCGGGATTTTGTCGGCTTTCATAATATTAGTGCTAAGCGTTAGCGTTGTGAACAGTATTTTAAGCGCAAGATGTCTGTTACCTAGTAATTACTTAGTGTGGGAGGCGACGCGGCCACTCGCCGATTGTAGCTATTGTGAGAATGTTACGAAACCAATTATATTGTGGAACGTCACGCGACAGGAATTTGCTGTAAGAAGTTTCACTATAAATATAGAGCCAATTTTATGGTACAAGTTTCAGTAGTAAAACCATTTTACTTTTTCAGAGATATGCTTACACACCAAGGCCTATAATAGTTAAGAATGCGATCAAGCACTGGAGAGCAACCAAAGAGTTTAGTTTTAATATGTTTAAGAGGCTGTATGAACAAACTGTAGGCAGCTATGAGAGCCTAGAGGAAGGCTGTCAGTTCCTCAATTTTAAGACAGATCTGTTTAGTTTGAGGGAGGTGTTCAGTATGCCTGAAGCTAGAGTAAGGAATGAGGAGGGCCAGCAGCCTTGGTATGTTGGATGGTGAGTATGAAAAAAAATTAAACAAACCCCTGACACAAAAGACCTCCTTATAGAAAAAAATTATATCTAAATGCTGTCCCTTTATTTTTAACCCCCAACCAAAAAAGACGGGTGTTATAAGTTTGACGTGTGTATCTGTGTGTCTGTCTGTGGCATTGTAGCTGCTAAACGGATGAACCGATTTTGATAAAATTGGTTTCGTTTGAAAGGTGTTTTAATCGAGAGTGTTCTTAGCTATGTTCCGAAAAAATCTGCTCAGCCGTTTGAAGGTCATCACCTCTTTTCTAGTTGAAAGGAAATTAACAACTTCCACAGGACTGGTTGATTCGAAATTTAAAATCTGGTCACTTGTTACCATGGGCATCGCCAGGGGGGGTTGGGTGCACCCCCCCTCACCCCAAAAAATCAAGATTTTTAAAAATTTAGCTGTTTTCGTTAATTGTCGAGAAGACGCGCAACACCAAGAAAAAGTGGAAGCAATGGGGGAGGCCTACGCCCACGATTGGGACAGTATAGCCTAAGATAAAATACTATAAGTTTAAAAATCGTGAAATAAAAATTAAATTTTAAATTGAAAATACCCCCAACACTAAAAACCAAAAATAAAGTAATCCAAGCGTCTTAGCGTCGGGGACCGCTAAGTAGACCGCTTAGTACAAGCACAAAACAAAGCGGACCCCCGACGCTAAGACGCTTGGATTACTTTATTTTTGTTTTTTTTTAGGTTTTTAGTGTTGGGGGTTTTTTAAAGTTTTAAATTAATTTTTTAATATAAATAGAAAACTTTAATCCAAGTGTCATTACATTGGGGAACCACTAATATGTACCTAAAATAGTAAAATAGCTGCTATACTTCTACAACAGCTTAATATGTGTGGTCCCCCTCCCATCCCCTCTTTTTTGGTCAGGCATTAAAAACATTAAAATGAATGACTATAATACAAAACCATCTTGTAAAATGTACGCCTATTATCAACTTCTACCTGCACATTTATGGGCTGCAGATTGGGCTGCTATTTTATCTATAATATCCATTAACAGCGTTAATTATTAATGAATCAGCTTCAAATATAAAAATTTATAAAATAAAACAAATCTACAAAATGATATTCACTTTGTTTGCAGGGGTAACTGCCATCCAGACATATTGGCTAAAGTCAGACAGTATTATAATATTCCAGAATTTTTACCTGAAGATGCTGAGTTTCCAGCTACTGAAAATATATTTTTTGGATTCGAAATTGGAGCTGTTATGCATGTATGTTAGAAAAGTTACACAGGGTGTAAGAGACACTGACGCACAAATGTTTACCACATATTGTCGTGTTTGTGAACGGGTGCTGTCAGTTGTGACTGGTCATCTCTTAGCTGCCACGGTTTATTTTAATTACTTTATTTTTTAATTACTGATTTAATCTTTTACTCTGGATGCTCTTAACTTGCCCATATTTCTACATCATTCTCACATATTTGTAATTCTTAAATCTTAATTAACATGAATGATATAATCAAGAAAAATTTTGTAACACATTTTGATTTAAAAGAGTGTCCATGGAGTTTCTTGCCTATTCTTCTCCATAGAGATCTACAAAATCAAAATCAAAAGTCATTTATTCAAACTAGGCTGATAATCAGCACTTTTTGAACGTCAAAATTACAAGAGACAGTCCCCCAAAACGCCCGCCCTTCGCCTCTTCCTAGTGTTTTAGCTGGGAAGAAGTGGCGGAACAAACTCCCCAGCAACTACGCTTTGGAATGGGCAAATACAGTTCTTTCACAAGTTATTATGCCTTTTGACTGGGACTGTAGCTTCGCGTTTTTGTTTTTTTTGACTTTCAGAAGTGCTTGTAATGGTCTAATTGAAATAAATGCTTTTGAATCTGAATATGTGGTAAACATTTGTGCATCTATGTTTTTATTTAATTACTGATGACAATTTTCCACATAAAAATTTTTCATCAGTAATTAAATAAAAAATCTGCTGTTCTATTCACTCATTCATTGTTCATTTGTGCATGTTTCATTTTGACTTTGAAGGCATTGCACTTTTGTAGAAAACAGATTTTTTTTGTTATCGATGTGGTTCAGAATGATCTACTGAATATGTGGTAACCATTTGTGTGGTGTTCCTTTCCATCCTGTATATTTTATTATGAAATTATTTGAGTGTCACATAAACCATCATAAATTTAAGTAGGTACCCAAAACCTTAATGCACTCCAGATAAGATATTTTTGCTTTAATGAAAATGGCTGTTTCACATTTTGATTTGTAACAAAATGAAATATTCCCTGTAAAAGGTATCTAAGTTGACCCCTAAACTAGTATTATTGTTTTACACAAATAAACATAGCGTCTTTAAATTCAATCCCCTCTTTTAACACTTTTGCTGCTGCAAAGTCCAAATAATCCATTTTTAATTGTATGCCGATATGTATAACGACGATTTGGGAGGTTATTTGTTATTTGGCACACAAACTAATTAATGTCGACCTATTTGCATGGTGCTTAGCACTGAAAGTGTTATTCAATCTTCATTAAGCAGACATTCATAGCTCTAATCTGTTTCCAGCTGGATTATATACCAAGACTGATGTGGCAGGGCCAGGTGCAAGGAAACAAGACCTGGTCAGTAGCCCCTGTGCCTGAGTGTGACCATGTGTGCCACATGTTTCAGTATTATGTGGAGCCTGGAGATGTTGGTGGGTATAAAATATGTGATTCCCTTCCTATGTTAGACAAGATTTTTAGAAATACTTATTGCAGTTAGTATTTGTGAGGCTGTTGATGAAAATACGCTGGCCCCCAGTCACATGGGTCACAAACTGGTGAAATGTTAGGACGCGTCTACCTAACCCTTCTGGCAATACAGGCGTGATGTAACGTTCATATTACATGATATCATCACCATGTTGTTATATATGATTCTTTTGGTCTTGACGCTAAACGCCACTTTCGCAAATAATAATTGTAACTTCCTAAGAATGTAACACACAAAAATGTAAACATAACAAATCAGAAAACTCACCTCTACACAAACAAGTAACGGAGACAGATAACAAACTAACACCACTAAACCTACAAAACCGAAACACAAATAAATGAACACATAGTAAATACACAACAAAAAATAGCAGCATGGTCTGAAAAAGCTCTACACGGAAGACATCGAGCCTACCTGAGCCAGCCACACGTCGATAAAATTAAATCGAACGAATGGCTCAAACTTGGCAAATTGTTTCCCGAGACCGAGGGTTTTATGCTGCCCATACAAGATCAAATAATAGCCACTCGTAATTACCGAAAACATATCATAAAATACCCAAATCAGCCAACTGACTTGGGCAGACATTGCAACAATGCCTCCGAAACTATACAACATATAACAGGAGCATGTAAATCACTCGCACAAACCGATTATAAACACCGTCTCATGAGGTGTTTACTTACTTAGCGACTTGGTCATCCAAGTCGCTGCAATCATACACCAACAGTTAGCATTTAAATATAAACTAGTTTCGGAAATGATACCGTATTATAAATATAAATCGAAAGTAACGTTAGAAAATAACGACCATAAAATTTACTGAGACCGAACTATAATAACCGATAAAACAATTCATTACAATAGACCCGACATTACCGTTCACGACAAAACCAATAAAACAGTTTATCTGATAGATATAGCAATACCTAATTCACATAATATTCAAACCACAATATCCGAAAAACTCAGTAAGTATCAAGATCTTGCCATTGAAATTAAAACCCAATGGAAATCACAAACTGTTCATATAGTCCCCATTGTTCTCTCATCTACTGATATTATACCTAAATCTCTCACACAAAGTCTCAACACTCTACAGATGCCTACTCACACACTTTAGGGTCACAGTTCACAGCGAGAAGCGACGCGACGTGACGCTGCGCGCACACTTTTAAAGAGCGATTCAAAATATAACTTTAATCTCTACACGAAAAGATACACATTTCGTTGTGAGAATTCAGAATACGTTGCGCCACGCAGCGCTGCGCCGCGCACCGCCTCGCAGCGTAGAGCGGCGTCGCGCTTCGCGACGAACGCGACGCGACGATACTTGAACTGACCCTCACATGCTGCAAAAAGCCACCATTAGGGTCAGTTCACACCGAGACGCGCTGCGTCGCTCTACGCCGCGAGGAGCCGCGCGGCGCAGCGCTGCATGGCGCAACGTATTCTGATTTCTACTGAAATCTACCTCACGAGGCCGCTCGACGCAGCGCGATGCCGCGCTGCTTAGCTCTACGCCGCGAGGCGTCGCGCGGCGCAGCGCTGCGTGGCGCAACGTATTCTGGATTCTCTCAACGAAATGTGTATCTTTTCGTGTAGAAAATAAAGTTATATTTTGAATCGCTCTTTAAAAGTGTGCGCGCATCGTCACGTCGCGTCGCGTCTCGGTGTGAACTGCCCTTATAAACACCTGTCGAATCACCCGCAAATTTCTGACTTCTTCTACATTATCATTTTTTTTTTTTTTTACGCATGGGAAATCATCAAATGACTTCTCCCGCTCCGGGCGGAGAGGGAGGGAGTGTCAGACCTGTACTGACTAAAACCCACCCATGTTCCTTCTTCGCCCTTTGTGTTCCAGGGCCGCGGTGTCTCTTTCGAACAACCCGCAGCCCTGGCAGGCATCGGCCCTCTCGGACCCCTTCCGATTTGCTGACATCTCCTTGAGGCGCGCGTAGAACACAAACGCACCGTCGCGTCGGCACGGCCTGTCGTCATAAGACGGACGGACGGTGGGTGAGCTGGCCCATTACTCACCGTCCACAGGCCTCTACATTATCATCTACTTTCTCTATCTAAATTTCCCCTTATATCCTTGGTTCTGACCCGCGTATAAGGTTTTTTTTTAAGCTCTCTTAAATGAGAAGAATCGTAAAGAACAAAAAAAAAACTTGAGAGGTGTCAAGGGACACCCGGATGGAACGAAGTTCCTTTCACGTACATAATATCAATACATTTTATATTTAAGTTAGTGTGCGAAAAATAAAATATTTAATTTAAGGAAGATTAATCCTTAATTCGAAGCAATACGTCTTACTTAACTGCACACCGAATTTGTACTTTGTAGTTCGGTCACTCAAAATAATAATCATATCTATCCTTACTCACATACACACCCCAATTGTACGTAATTTAAGGAAATTTCAACTTTATTTTAAAGAAATAAAGCTTACAATAGCTTACTATACACAACGCGCGATAAGGAACGCGAAAAAAAACAACAACATAATTCCATATTAACCTTTTGACCGCCACGTCAAAAAAGAAAAAGCGTGCCCTCAGCGCCAAGCTCCGAATTCATAATTTAATACCTACAAAATAATAGTGAGGGCGAAATTATATCGATAAAGCTCATAGAAACCTGACAACATTTTTTTACATGGGTTTTAATTTCAATAAAGATTATTATACCATCCTTGTGTTGAGTTTTATTTCATCGCGCTTTGTACTTTATGACATAAATGTAATAATCTGTGTCACAGTTACGGCGTTTATTCCACAAATAGAAACAACAATCGATAAAACCAAGTCAATAGTATTACAGCACTATTGTCCATCATGACGTAATTTTTTGTCACCCTAAGACGACAGTGGCGCAGTTGGCACGTATTTCTTGAAATTGCTCGCTTCTTCTCTAGAGGTGCGACACCGATACTTATTAATAACTAGCTGTACCCAGCATGCGTTGCAATGCACTTTTTACTACCCACCTACCCTATCCGACCTACCTACCCTATCCTACCTACCCTACCCTACGCTACCTACCTACCTACTCTACCCTACCCTACCTACCTACTCTACCCTACCCTACCCTACCCTTACTACCTACCCTACCCTACCTACCTACCCTACCCTACCCTACCTACCTACCCTACCCTACCTACCTACCCTACCCTACCTACCTACCCTACCCTACCTACCCTACCCTACCTACCTACCTACCTTACCCTACCTACCTACCTACCCTACCCTACCTACCTACCCTACCTACCTACCCTACCTACCTACCCTACCCTACCTACCTACCCTACCTACCTACCCTACCCTACCGTATCCTATGTCCGTCTCCTGGCTCTAAACTACCTCCCTGCCAATTTTCAGCTAAATCGGTTCAGCCGTTCTTGAGTTATAAGTGAAGTAACTAACACGACTTTCTTTTATATATATAGATATCGAAATATTTTATTTTGTTCGTTTTGTACTTTTAACATTGTCAACTAATAAAATTTAAGTTTCTTTGGTAGAACAAGCAATATTAATGCTTTAGTATAACGCCAGTCACTGATGACATCAGTGCAGAAGTAAATACCGTTTACTGTGTTAGTGTTGTTTACTTTCGAATGTAGACAATTTACAACACTGTAATGAATAGGAAATAATGAGGAATAATGGTACCTACCTGGACAAAGTTTCTTAAGCGTCACAAACATGAAGTTCACAAAAGATAAAATAAAACATTTTATAAAAATCAGTTTTTTAATTAAAAAGTTGGGTGGTAGAAATTGGTAGAACAATCACACCATTTTTAATACATTCACACATTATATACCGTTCAATATGTATAAGACAATCAACATAAGTTTAATTCAACAATTGTATATTGATTTATATCGATATACGTATGTATTTTTAGGTAGGATAGTATTAAAAAAAAAACCATTATAAACGTGTCAGTATCGACTCCTTGCAATATACTTAATAAGTCTTCACTACTCATATTATAGTTATCCATTATTAATCATGCATACAGTAAACAATAATAATAACAGCAAAAGAACTACTCTATTCAAAAATTTTTCTCGTTTGACGTCATGGGACTGTCAATCATAGACGACTGTGGCGTTCCCGGCACAGACAATACATTGGGTGATAGGGATGGGCATTGCAGTCATTACAATCAATCGATAATCTATTAACACTCGACTTTTAAAGAGCGCATAGTTCAGTATTATAAAATTTTCTTGATTTCTCAAACAAGAAAGTTTAATATCAAATGTTTTATTTGTTTAATAATGCAGAATTCAGAGTAAATCAAATATAACGTAGGTTGCCGTCGAGGTCGATATTCTTGTTATATTGACTGCTGCCTACATCACTACGTGTCCTGTTGAGGTGACTGTGGCTTTGAGGGCACGAACTTTTTAACTGGTTTTCTTTTTTGTCATCTTATGTTACTACAGATGAAATCTAATGAAAACAGTTCACTTCAAATAAATGAAGAAGAGTCAAGGTAAATAATTAACAAGGGAAAAACACAAAACAATGCTGTTTAATGACATTTATTTATGTGTAAAATTCTGTCAACCATTCGCGACCGTGGCGTGCTGGGCACATTTTGGTTTGTCGTCTACACACGACTGTGGCGGTCAAAAGGTTAAATGATTAGTACGGCTTAAAAACTATGTTAGTACCTTAAAACTACCTACTTATTAATCATTAAAGTACATTAAACAGGACAGCGCCAGAACTATGCACCTTATTCCAGTGCCACACAATTGACACAATAGGATACTCCACCCTATCTGTTATGGTGTTTAGAAGGCTGCGGCAGTTCGGTCTGCCCCGCACACGACACATCAGGGAGGCCACTCTCTTGCGCACAATAGCCCTAAAGCAGTCGGTGTTAGCCTCCGCAAACATCCCCGATGCACTACAGTAACGCGGCAACCCCATCAACATCCTAAACCCATTATTGTAAAGGACCCGCAGGGCATTGAAAGCCTTCTGCGTATAGCGGACCCACTGGCTGCAGGTGTACAATGCTTGGCAGTACGCCTTAAACAGAGTAATTTTGCAAAAGGTCATCGTGAAAAATTTGGCCACTTTCGCAAAATGTTACGGTCGCAGAATGTCAATCAATCCACTTTTTAGGATTCCGTACCCAAAAGGTCAAACGGCGGTCCCGTGACGGGACCCTATTTCTGAGACTTCGCTGTCCGTCCGTCTATCACCAGGCTGTATCTCATGAACCGCAATAGTTAGCCAATTGAAATTTCTGTTGATGCTATAACAATAAATAAAACAGAATAAAATAAATATTTAAGGTGGGCTCCCATAAAAAAAAAGCTTTTTTTTGCTCGTTTTTATAAATAATGGTCCGTGACCCTTCGTGCGCGAGTCCGAATCGCACTTGGCCGGTTTTTTGCTCAATACTGTACTGTACTCAATATTGTATTGCCTTTGTTTCAGTTTTGCTGGACACCCGCATTTGGTACCACGCCACAAGTATTCCTAAAGGCCAATTCTCCCTGACCGTTCAATCGGAGTACGGATGATACAATGCTCGCTACAGTTATATATTGCCTAGACATAGTACAAAAGAAGTCTTCTTTTAACATATCGAGATGCCAAATTATACATTCATTATTTATACAAGCTATTTTATACCCTTTGATATAATGCATTTAAGTGCCATTTTGTAAGTAGTGCAACTATATCTAGCGTTAAGTTTCCGCAATATTTTGTTTTTATACTTGTAACTATTTATTTTCTACTTTGTGTGCTACACGTTAAAATAAACATATTAATGTTTCACAGTTGTTTTTAGAACTTAAACCATATTTGCCAGACCTTAGGTTGTCTACCTATATCACAAAGGCTTTGATTAACTTTCACCTCTGAGACAGAGGTGTTGTTTGGTTTGTAAGACAAAACCACTAGCTGACCCGCGCGACATTGTCTGCGTCACATTTTCCCCGTTTTTGCTACATTTTTCATTGATGCTTCGCTCTTAGTGGTCGTAGCGTGATGTTATATAGCCTTCCTCGACAAACGGGCTATCCAAAACTAAAATATGTTTTCTATTCGAAGCAGGTGTTCCGGGGATTAGCGCGTTCAACTAAACAAAAAACCTCTTCAGCTTTATAATATTAGTAGGTACAACGCGAACCCAAGAAAACGGATGAGGATTATTTCGAAGATACCTATAAGGTAGTAGTTTAAAGAATACAACAAATTAAATATTCAAAACGTTTTATTCGTCTAATTCTATAGGGTGTGGTTTATTTCGAAGATATAGTAGTATAAAAAGAACACAACAAAATAAATATTCAAAACATTTTATTCGTCTAATTCTATGATCAAAAGTTTTAAGTGAAAAATTGGCTTGAGTATCAACTTCGACATAAAATACATAATAATTTTAAAAACCACGTCTTGATTACATTAATAGTGATAAGAAAATTGTAAGTTGAGTTGTTTACTCAGTCCAATCTCTAACTTAAGTTACATTGTAAAGTTCACATAAAGAGATCAGGTTTGAAACTCGAGGGACAATAAGCTCGCGACTCTGCGCAAACGCACATATCTAAATTATTACAATAGCAGTATTGTATGTACAGCTCACTGAACTCAAATGCACGAAATGCAAACTTACAATAATAATAAATAATTTCTCAATTTTTTGACCAGATAGATGCCAGTTTGAATGGACAATTTTAATTGACATGGCATTATGTTATTTTATCACAAAAAAAATTGGTACCATTACATTGTACCGATTGAAATGGACACTTTAGATTAAAATTTTATATTGCAACTACCCAATCGGCTGACAGAAAGGTAGACAGCAATGGACAGAGAAGATTCACGAATATGAGATGATTAGAATAACTGCCAGACGCCGAGCACTGCATCCTTTATGGCTTCAATGTATTGTGCGGGCACCCAGTATACCCAATACCTGGATGCTTCTGTTGGGCCGAGCTGTAGACCCTGTGAAATACAAATAGTTTGATTAGTTCCTTATTCATTGGAATTGAAAATATTTACTTCAAAATATTGTTCAATACATACCATGATATGATACTCTTCGTGTTCTTTGATTGGTTCAGATGTGATGCCTGGAAAAAAAACAATAGATTGTAATTTTTGAGATGAAAAAATCTGAAAACACCATTAGTTTTTAACTGAAATAATAGTGCTGACAATTTAATTCGACTAGAATATACTAAAAGAAACCGATTTTTTTATGTTGTTACAATACGTAAATCTAAAAGGATTCAGTTGCCCAGGATAAATTAGAAACTCAAACTTGAAGCATTTATTTCAATTAGACCATTACAGGCAATTTGGAAAGTCAAAAAACAAAAAAAAACGGGTAGTACAATCCCAGTCACAAGGCATAATAACTAGTGACAGTACTGTAGTTGTCCATTCCAAAGTTTAGTATCTCTATGGAGAAGAATGGGCAAGAAACTCCATGGACACTTTTATATCAAAATACGTTACAAAAACTTGGTTACATCATTCATGTTTAGAATTACAAATATGTGAGAATGATGTAGAAATACGGGCAAGTTAATAGCGTCCAGAGTAAAACATTAAATCAGTAATTAAATATAAAGTAATTAAAAATAAATTGTGGTAGCTAAGAGATGACCAGGCACAACTGATAGCGCCCGTTCACGAACATGACAGAATGTGATAAAACATTCTTCTTCTTAGCTTGGATGACAAGTCAAATTGAGTCAGCGTAATAAGGCAATTATAACATGTCAGGGTTGTGAGAGTATCTTACTTTTGATAGAAGCCATGGCAAGTTTTTCAGTCCTCTCCTTGGTACCAATCCAGAGCTGATCCTGCTCATGTTTGAATGTGAGCCGCACTTTGCCTCCGTGTTTGTTGAGCATCCCGCTTAGAGGTACTGGTGGCAGTGGCTCCTAAACACAACATCATTTATTAACCCCCGATCAAAAAAGAGGGGTGTTATAAGTTTGACGTGTGTATCTGTGTGTCTGTCTGTGGCATCGTAGCTCCTAAACGGATGTACCGATTTTGATAAAATTGATTTCGTTTGAAAGGTGTTTTAATCGAAAGTGTTCTTAGCTATGTTTCGAAAAAATTACTCAGCCGTTCGATGGTGATCACGTCTTTTCTAGTTGAAGGGAAATTAAGAACTTCCACAGGTCTAGTCGATTCGAAATTTGAAATGTTGTCACTTGTCAACATGGGCATCGCCAGGGGGGGGTGGCTGCACCTCACCCCATATTTTTTTTTATTTAGCTGTTTCGTTTATTGGCGAGAAGTCGCGCAACAACGAGAAAAGTGGAAGCAATGGGGAGGCCTATGCCCAAGATTGGGACAGTCAAGTCTTAGACAAAATAATATAAGTTTAAAAAGCATGAAATAAAAATAAAATTTAAAATTTAAAAAACCCCCGACTAAAAAACCAAATATAAAAAAATCCAAGCGTCTTAGCGTCGGGGGTCCGCTTTGTTTTGTGCTTGTACTAAGCGGTCTACTTAGCGGTCCCCCGACGCTAAGACGCTTGGATTATTTTATTTTTGGTTTTTTAGAGGTTTTTTGTGTCGGGGGTTTTTTAAATTTTTAATTTTATTTTTATTTCATGCTTTTTAAACTTATATTATTTTATCTAAGACTTGACTGTCCCAATCTTTATTTTTTGGTTTACTACTTTATGCCTTGACTTTGCCGGCATGGAGGTTAAAAAGTATCCTAAACCAAGTCATGGCCATTTGTGTTATCAAAATCCACAAACCAAAAAAAGGCAGATGGATAATTTTGCATTTACAATCTTTCATGGATTTCTTATATGTAAATATTTAATATTTGGTACTGGCTTGTTCAATTGTGAAAATACAAATAATTTTTCCTAATTTTTTAAATGGATAAGTGAGGGATGCCAAACCATAACGTTTTAAGTGCCCTACTAACTCAAATACGTTTTATTGCAGTAAAATGTTGTATGTACCGTTTACTTGCACAGGAAAGTTGAAGGGTTACTAATGTCAACTAGCCAAAATAATGTGAAACAGCATGCCATAACGTTTTAAGTGCCAAATAAGCTGCAAATGTCAGTTCATTCAAAATATAAAACGAAGAAGGTTTATTTAAGTCGTTCTTTTTCTCCGCAGATAAGGGTACAGTTGATTCAACTATATCAACTTGTAGGTCCTCAAAAATATAAACTAAAATAAATTATTTGTGTCTATTTTTGGTTCATTCAAAATTTAAAACAAAGTAACTGCAAATAAGGTAATAAAATGTAACTAAATAATTAATTAATTTTAATTTAATATTAATTTAGTTAATATTCAATTGCTCCATGGATGTCAACTCCAGTGCTTAAACCTGGAAATACTAAGGCTAATTTTAAGGACCTACAAGTTGACATGTTCGAGACACCTGTACCCTTATCTGCGGAGAAAAAGAAAGACATTTATACCATGTTGCCGTATTTAGCCGGAGAAAGCAAATTGTTTTATGAAAACCTTTTAAAATAAAGACATTGAAAGTGTCGAGTCATGTGCAAGTTATATGACAGTTACAATGTTATGGCTTGCACAAATGATGGCACTTAAAATGTTTTGTTCCTTTAATTTTTTTTAATACCAAATAAATAATATTTCTGTATTTTGCCAGATCAAAAATTTTGTGTTAAATTGTTGATTATGAATGATAGTTTGATAATACATTTTTAAATAATTACCTTGCTTTTTATTTTTTTGTTAAATATGTTTTTGTGTCTCCTGAAAATTTCATTTTAAGGCACTTATAATGTTATGGTTTGGCACCCCTCAAGTGTGTAAGGTCATATTTAATACAAGGTGAACATTTCTTATTGGATTCTTATATAAGAATGAAGTAATGAATCAAAGAAATCTAAGCCATTTAAAATTATCTACTATTTTTTTATGTATACCAAGATGGCATATGTTTAAACATTCTATATTTACCTTCGCTCCCTTGATACCGGGCATGACATCTGGAGGGATGCCCTTATCCAGAACTTTCCTGTGGATCTTCTGCACACATAGTGGCTCTTTACTTGACTGACTACCAGCTTTTTCCTCTGCTAATTCCTAAAAAAGTAAATTCTAAGATTATGGTGATGATTTTGTTAAAAAACTAGGACTTCATGCTCAGCAGTGGCTCTTGCGACCACTGGACCAGTGAGTGAGCTTAATCTGCACCAGTATATTACAATCCGAAGGATTTTGAAGAAAGTTGAAATGTTTGTAAACGCACCCAAGATACAGGAGAAAAAGTCATAAGTCATTTGTAAAATACAAGGGTGAGTCTTAATATTTTCGTTTTAAAAATGAATTATTTGGCAGCTCTTATTGGTAGTTATTATTATACTAACATACACCTTTTGGGCACTCTTCACAGCTAGGATGTCATCCATTTTGGATCCCACCAGCATCACCTTGCCTCCTTTCACGACGCCTGATTGTCGCAATGTCATGTTGTCCTTGGCCATGCCCTTTATTATTAATTTCTGCGCTGATTGAGGGACGCCGCATATTCGCTCCAAGTGCGCTTTTAAATCTACCACTGTTGCATCGTACGCGAACGTTATGTCATGTTTTGCTTTATTAAAAACTACTGTAAATTCGATTTGTTCCGGAATCTCACAAAATTCAGGTTCTGAGTCTTCAGTGGTCTCTGATGTGCATGCCGCCGCCGCAGCCGCGCTCTCCGCGGGAGCAGGGGCTTCTGTGTGTGCGCTCTCTAAAATACTCTTGTTTTCTGCAGCTGATTTCGATGTGCCGTTGGCTATTGAATTTGGATCCCGATTCTCTGTTGAATCTCCCTTCTCTGAAGCTAGAAAATAACATCAAAACGTGAGTTAGCAAAATTTGTAGAACAAAAGGTCTCGGTGTGTTGTTCTACAAAGACTGTCAAATCGTATTATATGCCAAAAATTGAACGAACGCTTACGAATACTTACCAATATATTCCATAGTTATAAATTAATTGTCAGTAATAGGAATTAAAATAACAAAAAGGCTATTGTATCGTAGTTGTTTTGAAAAAATAATTAAAATACAGCCGACTGGCTGACGTGAAGCAACAAATTTTTTGCACAGACTATACGATTTTTATGTTTTGTTCCGTTTGGAAACGTATCGATCGATCGCAAGTGAGACATTCTCCCAAGTTCTACAGATAATCATAGTTTGGCCTGTGGGCTTTTCATACTAATTTCTCGAAAGTATTTCTTTAAAACTGTTTATACAAAAGGTAACGGGCGATAAAAATCTGTCAAATATTCCTGACTACTATAAGAACATGATTATCAAGAGCCCTGTAATAAACTTATTTTGAAGCTCCGTGTAGTAGATGAGAATCTTTCCTACAGTATATTAAAAAAAAAACAAAAAGTCTATGAATTAGGTATTCCGTTTCCATGGCGGCCAGTTTGTAAACAATGATAGAAGTGCGCTCAGTAAAATGTATCCCGCAGAGATTTATTCTATTAATCTGCGGCATTAAGTGAAACAATGAGTTTTAATATAGACGATCCTCTCGCTGGTATTCTCAGCGATGGAAGTGATGATAGTTTTTTTGACGACGATGTATTAGGAAAGAAAAAATCTGCAAAGAAGAAAAGCACGCCAACGTTAGAAAAGAAAAATGCTCTTTTTGATTTAAAGGATGCTGATAAGCCAAAATCTGTTGCTAGCACTATAGATAAAAAAGAATCGTTGTTTGATATTGACTCAAAGAAATCCCCTACACCTTTTAAACGGACCGCATCAAAAGAGTCTATAAAATTTTCTCAAGCAGACCCTAAAGTCAAAGTAGGACTTGATAAATTAGATTTGAGTAAGTCGCCAGCAAAGTCTAAAGTGAGTACAAGTGCAGATAAACTCGACATACTTAGTGAATTGAGTGGATCAAAAAGGGAGACAAGTAAACCAATAGAAAAGGGGAAGAGTTCACAGTCGTTACTTGATGATATTCTAGGTAGCTCATCAACGAAATCCGGCGGCGGATCAACTCAAGCGACAAGGCCGGTGACTGCTGCGAAAAGTCAAGAATTTGATTTTGATTCTTTTTTAGGAAAAAGTGAAACTAAAAATGCCACTTCTATCAAAAGTCAGCCACCGAAAAAACCTTTAAAAGAAAATGTTAAAGACGAAAAAGATGCTTCTGCAAAGAAAACTAAGTCTACTGAAGACTGGCTTGGTATATTTCAAGATAAGGATGATGGTAATGATGATTTGGAAGATGATACAGGAATGCCATCATGGTTGGTCGGGGGAGACTCTAAAAAGAAAAAAACGGGAGAAAAGAAGACAGTCAGTAAAGTAGAACCTACTAAAGATAATCCAAAACCAATACCTCAAATAGAAGAACAATCTGAAGTTGAAGCCCCCACCGTGGAAGTAAAAAAGGACATGGAGACTATGGACCAGATGACTAAATTAAATCTACCTTCTAATGTAATGTACGGCAGTAATGAGGATATAGCGGCAGAGGGGGCCACTCTTTACATGCAGCAACAAGAGTCTCAGCTAATGGTGGCTTTACAACTAAAGGCACAAGAAGAAAAACTAGCTGCAATGCAAAGTGAGTATTTTTTTTACTAGTCCATATTGTCCCAATGTTAGCCTGTTAGACCGGAAGCTGGATCTAACTACTAACTGGTTTATCACTAAAAATCAAGTATTAAATGGGAAAAACTAAGTGCATCAGATTTAATTTACTAAATATCAAATGTAGTGATTGTGATAAAGTATTTGAATCAAGAGAAACTTGAATTTGTCGATAAAACTGTCTTCTTGGGGATCACGCTCGACTCAAGGCTACAATGGGGCCCTCATTTAACATCTCTTGCAAACTGTGGAATTCCGCATTTTAGGCTGTCAGAAATATCCGTCAATTTACTGATGTAGATACCGCGATGTTAATGTATTATAGTTATTTTCATAGTATTATGGCATACGGTATTTTACAATTGGGACGGGCTTTAGGGGTGCGCCAAAGCTCACCTAAATTTTCAACTCCGATAATTGGAAATCCGAAAATGTTCTTCCTAACATTTTTCATCCTAACAATCACAATTCCTAACTACTCTGTCTCTAATGTTCATAATTCCGAAGCATTCAACTTCATAATGTCAGTAGCAATAACCATCTATTATACTTTTATTTGTTTTCCTATATTTTCTCAACAGAACCGTCTATTACACTATTATTCAAAGTCATAATAATATCGTTTTGTTTAGATA
The DNA here is from genome assembly GCA_963082945.1 of Cerastis leucographa. NCBI lineage: Eukaryota > Metazoa > Arthropoda > Insecta > Lepidoptera > Noctuidae > Cerastis > Cerastis leucographa. The sequence goes on from OY720359.1 coordinate 6,818,328, forward strand.
TCATTTTTATTAATGAAAGCGTCTTCTTTAATTTAATTTATAGCGGTGTGTACCTGCAAAGATATCCATAGGTTAGGTTAGGTTAGAACTGTGACCAACTACGCGCGAGCCGAGCGAGCGGAGCGAGCGGTGCCGCGGCAGCGGCCGGCGAGCGCTACCTCGAAATAGGTTGCGAAATTTATCTAAGTATTTTTTTCATAGTGGGGGCACTATAACTATCATCTTCTACCCACATATATTTTTTATTACAGTTGGTATATGTTTCGTTCTGAGTATGAGTGAAAATATTATGGTAATTATGTTTAGGGACAAAAGCGTTATGATAAAAAACAGTAGGAGTTTAAATATATTTGCATTAATGATATTATTAATTAAAATTTTCGGAAACATGAGTGTTATGAACATCGCCGGTAGCACTACAAATAGTATGAATTGAAAACTTTAGGATGAAAAATTTTAGGAAGAGTGATCATTCGACTTACAAATCATTAGGAAGAACAATTTCGGGGAAAGAACTTTAGGTGATCCAATATGGACCCGGGCTTTAGACATAACGGGTTCCATACATTTTGACCGTGTAGGTTTTGCACTTTTGTAGGAAACAGCAGATTTTTTTTAAATTTCCCATGAAAAATTACTATGTGGGGCGGTTCAGAATGGTGTACAGAGTACGTGGTAAGCGTTTTCGCGTCCCTGTATTTAGACACCCCGTATTTAGATTACCACACTCGTGTAAGTAGTCTTAACGTGCCTGACTTGTTTGCACAGTGCGTCAGAAGGAGACCCAGCGCGTTCAACGCGAGGCTGCACTGGCACAACAGTCGCAATTGGACGCCATGCTACGACGTCAAGCGGAGAACAGGCAACAGATGCAATCCATCATAGCTGCTCACCAGGAGAGGATCACGCAGAGGATAAAGGTGAGCCAAAATACTATTGTAGGCGATATTAGGAGACCCATTAAAGCTTGTTGTGGTCTTCTTCTTGGGTACTAAATCTGTTCGTATCGATACAATTATTGGGCAGTATTTGATAAACAATAATATAATTATATTGTTTTTTTTTTGCGTACACTATCGCATTAGATAATACTATAATGATGATAAGCAACATCTATACTAATATTATAAAACTAAAGAGTTTTTTGTTTGGTTGAACGCGCTAATCTCGGGAACTACAGTCATGCTATAGCAAAATCGACTATATAACATCACGGGTCGTAGCGTGACAGGAGCGGAGTATCAATGACAAATGTTGCAAAAACGGGGAAAATTTTGCGCTGACGAAATTGCGCGGGTCAGCTAGTACTTAAATAAATAAAACTGAAACAAAGCTGACCCGAAGAAAACACTACTCATCAATTATTGGCTCTTGTCGATGCATCTCGTTATTTATTTACCGTCATTATTTGGGTCGGTCCGACAATTCGTGCTAAGTCAAGCATCTCGTTCCCGAAAGTATATCCGGTCGTGGCAACAGCTAGTAATTGATATAAACTGTTGCTCCAGGCACTGTTAGGAACAGAAAACACGGACACTGATGATATCCAGAACTATCCTGAAGAACTTCAACCTACTGCAGATCATAAAGACCCACCTCATACTCGGGAGAAGAAGCAATTGTTACAACTAGTGCAATCGTTGCAGGAGAATCATGATAAGGAAATAGATCTCATGGAAACATCGTACAGGTAAAAACGTTCGTTAGCATAGCATCACAGCTGTAGTCCTGAAGCTTTAAGCAGAGGTGTACTTAAAAGCACATTCATCTTTCGCCAGTTATGTTTAAGACCCATGTAAAAGGGAGCGAGCCTATTTTCATCAACCGGGCAAAGATGCAAATCCCGTGCCATGCCACTGTGAAGTTTTTAATGGAAAACCCAATAATACCCGTTTGCTCGCCTTTAGAATCGAACCTTCGCTCAACCATTAGGCCAAAGAGGCAGTATAATATTATACGTGGTTATTGACGTGATGATAAACCACCATTATCATTATTCAGAAACGGAAAGATTAAAAATGTTGAAGTACTTATGAAATTCTCTCCTAACATTCTACGAATTTTCCAGGAGACAACTAGCTTTCCTAGAAGTATCCTTGAACCAAGGCGAAGAAAGAATGAAAGAAGAAAGTGACAAACTGGTGAAGTTTTACTCAGAGAAGATAACTTGGTTGGAGGAGCATCACCATTTGTACAAGAAGTTAACCGAAGACAATTTGACGGCTTTGACTGAGCGACATAGGACTGAGAATGAAATGCTGAGACAGCAGCATTTGGAAAATGTGAGGGTTTTACAGGAACATCATGCGGCACTCATGGAGAATATCAAGTGAGTGGGGATTTTCATAGTCTCATAATACGGTGACAGTACGGCTGCGACCTATCGATAGATTGCGCTGGTTCTACAAAATTTACGATAGTTACGTAGGAGAATTTGTGCCAGCCTTCGCAACTAGGGTCAAACCGTCTGTTCCGTCTTTGGCCTGTGTGGCAATGACTTAAAAGCCTGAAATAAAAATTAAATAAAAAAATCCGCTGACACAAAAAATAAATTAGTCCAAGCGTCGTAGCGCCGGGGGTCCGCTTTGTTTTGTGCTCGGTCTGCTAAGTGGTTTTATTTTTTTTAATTTAATCTTCATTTCATGCTTTTTAAACTTATCTTATTTTTTCTTAGCCTTGACTATCCCACTCCTGAGCATAGACCTCCCCCATTCCTTCCACTTTTCTCGGTGTTGCGCCTCTTAACGAACACAGTACGATAATTAACGAAAACAGGGAAAATTATAACTTTAAAAAAATCTGAGCTTTTAAGGGGGAGGGGGGTGCAGCCCCCCTTGAAGTTGCCCATGGTGACAAGTTACATGATTTCAAATTTCGAATCGATCAGACCTGTGGAAGTTCATATATCCTTTCATCATCTCGAAAAAAGGTGATGATCTTCAATAGGCTGAGCAAATTTTTTTGAAACATAGCTAATTACACTACTTTGAACCAACACAACTTTCAAACGAAACCAACTTTATCAAAATCGGTTCATCCATTTGAGAGTTATGAGGCCACAGATACACCCTCTTTTTTGGTCACAGGTTAAAAATAGAGATTTGACGAGTTTTGGTTTTTTTCAGAAAGGCAGTTCAGCATGAGCAGGTCCTAATTCGGGATTCAGCCAGCTTCTCTTCTGATCTAAAAGATTTTGTCACAGATGTTAGGGAAAACAAAATTAATTGTAAAGAACTACTTGCAATGGTGCAAACGTTGGCAGAAAACATCGAACGTAAGAGTGATAGCAGTTTGCAAGTCAGGGAAACACAGATAAACGGTAAGATACTCGAACGGTAAGATTTTTATAGGTAATTTTCAATCAAATAATGGAGATGCTGAATAAAGATAGTTCTTTTAGAGATGTTAGTTGACAGAGTACCATCAATCCTTTATGTGCGCATCGCATGCGGAAAAGTTGAATGAAATAAAATTTTTAATAAAGTACTCATTACTTTTCAAACTAATGGCTTACAGATATGATACAACAGTTGAAGAAAGATCGCGAAAATTTGGATAACGAAAAAACTGAAAATAGAGAAACAATCAAAATGCTAGAGGGAAGACTGAAGCAAATGACTTCGGTAATATTAACTTATGTTGTATACAGTTCTTTGTAACAGCATGAAAAAGCTTAACAATATCATGGATACATTTTATTAACAGATGATTGAGGAAGAGTCGGCTTCTCTTAAACAGAAGAGAATGGAGTTCGAGTTCGAAAAAGCAACTTTCAGTAAGCAGACAGAGTTTGCCAAAAATGTACTCAAAAAGCAAGATGAAGAAATGAAGGTAGGTAATGGACTCTTTTAGGGGCAAAGATAATGATGACAATAGATATAGAACAGGGCCTATTTACATAAAATAATAAACATTATTTAGATGCTGAGAGAAGACATCCAGAAAGAGTTCCAAGAAAAGATTGCGAAAATAGACGAAGAAAAGGCTAAAGCTGTAAAGGAGAGCGCCGCACTAGCTAAAGAAAAGTCTACAGTACAGAGTTTGAAACAAGAACTTGAAGTAAGTGCTAGAAATATAATACTTGCTGAAAACTACTACTATCATCCTACAACTCTTAACTAATCGTTTGATGATCTACCTATAATAACAAAAGGTGATACAATTTACCAGCGTTACTTTATTACAGAAAATGAAGGCAGAGCTGCAAGCTCAGTTAGAAGAAGTGTCTGATGAAAGATCAAAATTAAATGTGGAGAAGCAGCATATACATATGGAGGAGCAGAGAATTATGGCCAAGTGAGTATATACCTTTTATTAGGCGGAGTTTATTTAATTAGACAAATATTAAAAATATGGTGGGGAACCTAGAGTATCTTTCGCATCTACATAAAACTTTTAATATTTTCAGGAGTCGTGACTTAGACCTCCTTGCAAAGACAGCAATAGAAAAACAATCTCATGCCGACAAAAAATACTCCGAAGCAGAATTCATTCAACGAAAGTACGAAGAACGGATCCGAAGAATTCAAGAGCACGTGGTTTCTCTTAACTCGAGAGAAAAACAAGTCGCTAGAGAAAAAGTTGCTTTGTCGAGAGAGAGACTGCATCTTCACAATGAGAAGAAACAAATTGAGAGTAGACAGCAGTGTTCGTTATGCAGATCTTCTCAAATGCCTTACATGGAACCAAATTATACTTTACCAGATTCTTTCATGAACCTTCCAGTCTCTAGAGAGCTTAGGGGTTCCAATATGACTAGTGCCATGAATGCTATAGAAGATGAAATGGCGCATTTGCTGGGAAAGAACTTGAATCTGCAACATTTTGTTGGGATAGGAGACCTGAGCAGTCGTGAGACACGGTTTCCGAATGAGGACACGCAGCCGAGGCATTTGCCGTCTGAGTCTATGCAAGTGGAGTCGGGGCCGTTTAAAGTAAGTTAATATGTTTTATCATCCTTTTCTCCGCTATCGATTGTCCCACTTCATCTGTTCATCATTGAGAGATAAGGTGGGTTATGGTGTCACCAGAAATCGTGCGCTTAGCCCGCCTCCCGAGTCGTAGCAATACGTAGCTTTAGATGACGCGCATACTAATAAATTGGATTATTTGAACAGATGATCAGAGAAATGATCAGAGAATATGGTAATAAGAATGTGTGATTGTTACTGAAAACTGTAAATTTACCACTACGCACGAGTATATGGTTAATTACTTAATTTATTATTCTTGACATTTTACCGCGAAAGAAGTGAGTTTCTTTCGATTGTTTTTCTTTTTAAAAATTGTATTATGCTCATTCTTTTCCAGGATTATTTGGATCCAAAATTTATGATGTTACGTCTAGATGTTCAGAAGGTATTACGTAATTTGGAGCACACTAAAAAAGAAGATGCTGATTTGCCAGTGGAAGATGATAATGATGCAGATTGAGTGAATGTAGAAATTAAAAATGTAAGTGATGTCAAAATAAAAGACTGAACCTGTATTAATTGGTTTAATTTACTTTGATGACTGTTATAGAACATCTTTTGTTATTAGATTTATGAACAGTGTTATCAAAATGTACACAAATGCCTATATAGCTACATGCTAACTTATCTATAAATATTTCATTGTAAAAATATAGGTACATGATCTTTTCTTACTACATAATTATTGTTTTAGGTACTAGGGTATGCAGTTAGACGTAATTTAAAATTATGAATAAACTTTTCGTATAAATGGCTCCAATTATTAGTATGCATTGCTACTTCAAAGTTATTTCCAATCAGAACTTGTTGTATATTTTTTTGTTCGTATGCAAATAGTTTAAAATTGATTGAAAGTAATTTTGTTGCAGCTGTAACTTACATCAATTCATTCATTTCTTAATCTTATAAAACATTATAGATATATTACGCACCCAAGTTTATCATTCGCACAGTCTTTCACAAAAATTGCTTTAAGTAGTTACAAATAATATCTTTATGGACGGCCTGGCCTTGTCGTTTAAAGTATAATTCAATTACATTCTCCTATTTTCACAGATCTACAGTATAATAAACCCAAATAAATTATACAAACTTATTATTAACTGACAACTGCATACAGAAGCATATGTCTGAGATAATAACAAGGAACGATATTTTCTCTAAACCTTTAAAAATGCTTAATATAGTTTACTATACACAATATTTACAACACATCTTATAATCATTATAACAACACCCCCTATTCGTCCTCGATGTCAAAGACATCTTCACAATTAGGAATTCCTTTTTATAAAAGTAATAAATCTATTCTCAAGTACAGAAGACTATAGCTTTGCAAACAGGAAAGCTACTTATGATAATTTTGTTTTAGTTGAATAACTTTCTTATCACAGTAATAATATCATTCTACATCAAAGAAAATAATATAATTTTATACGTTGATAATAATAGAAATTAATTGTTAAAACATGTCCAAATAAATTGATAACCGATTCAAATATAAAGAAGAATAAAAAATTATAATGTGCCTTGGAAAGGGGATTTCCTACAGTTATATGTTATGACCTGCCGTCGCCCGGCGCTTTCTGATATTTGACTTCGAGTAGCTGAGGATAATTCTCTACGATGGACAGAAGGATCCCGTCGATGTAGTTCCTCAGTTGAACATTCACGTCTTGTTGTTCTTTTAAAGCTTTCTGCAACTGTAAGAAATAATTATCTATTATAGTTGCTATTCAGACTTCACCTGGAGTCTATTGATATTTGAATAATCACACGCAAGCATTGTGTAAGGACAGTGTGGTGCTCATGCCTTGCTAGTCTTGCTTTAGTTGATTTAAATGATTTGACGTTATTGGATAGTATGAGGGCAAGCATTCCATTAATAAAGTATGAAAAAGGTACATATTCGGTCCCAAAAGTATGTCAAGTTTTGTTAAAAAGCATGCAAGTTAGCGGTATTTTAAAGGTACAGACATGCACAGTTAGTAAAAGTTTCGTACCTTTTCCATCTCTATGCTGAGATCAGATTGTGTATCGTTACCATCGAGCTGCAAAAATGCATACATGACAAATATAGGCAATTGTTCTGCAAACTAGTCAGTCAGGCTTAATAAAAAGCAAAGCAACGCGACAATATAATGTAGACTGTGAATGGAGCCGTATTGTATGAATGTAAAACTTTCATGTAATGTGCGGCTGTTTATATAACTAAAACATTTAAGAATTTCAAGCCGAAAGCACAACATTATGGGTTCACATTAACTTATTACTCAGATGATAAACAAATTTTTTATGGAGTTTCCTCGTTTATGTAATCGATTAAAGGCATATCGAAATGTCTCATAAGGAGAGTCGGGTGGTAACCCAATGAGCTGCTATAGTTATACTAATAAATTGTTCGAAATAGACAGAATTGTCTTGAAAAGAGTTTCAGAAGTCAACAAGCATGCAATGGATATTGTTTCGAATTAAATCGAAGATTTTTGCGCTATAATTAGTGTAATTTAAGCATACACACTGCTGGGTACCGTCTGGGCCAATGAAGGCGAAAGAACATGACGTGTCTAATGCCAAATCTTGTTCATTGACCTTCATTTTTTCGTGCTGGTCATTGGTTGGACCTTGACTGGTTCAAGGTTCAGACCAAATAAAACCCTTGTTACTGTGACGAGTAGATACTCCTCAATACAGATGTATTCAAATATAGCCCCTGAATACAGATAGATTAAAGCGCCAAATTTTGAAGCATAAAAGCATTGATGTTGCCATCACAAAGAATGATGACTTTGAGATGGCGATGGCGTCGATCTATAACATACCAAAACACGGCCCTTGGTATCCAGCTTTACATTGAACGATCGAACTTATGCATGTAACGAATGATGATATTCTTTAAAAGCCTGATTTACCTCATCATCGCTCATCTGCGACAGTTCGTGTGCGAGCGAGTTGGTTCCGACGAGAGGGCCGCTGACTCCGTCCAGCAGGCTGCGACCTTCCTCCACGCCTCGGGTCAGAATCTGTGCTTGTAACTCCTCCTGAGTTTCTGATAGAGCTGGAAGGAAAACAGGGAATTGTAGAAACGGACGAACATAGCTGTATAGACGACGTTCTTTTGGAAAGTGTGAAACGAAACCAGATAACCTCTTTGTGGACCTTTCAGAAGTTAAACATGGGCTGTGGGCTATTTTTGGGGCATCCCAGTAGTCTTAATTTAAGGGGATAGAAACTTAGTTCAGACAATGGATTTCGGAAGGCAGGTAGACAGAAACTGACCACGAAAGTCAGAAAACTGCCTTATATGGTGTAACTAGTTTTATAATAGCGTGTAAGGTAAAATAAAAGTTCTCGTTACTTTTCGTTGTAGAGGAACAAGTACAGCAATAAATATTATGGCAATATCCCCCCAAGATTGTCGAAAGATACATGTGTGGCAAGTAGGGGACATTTGCATGCGATGATATGAATCATCACTCCCGATTAAAAGTGAATTAAAATTAGCATCACTAATGTCATGAACGCTATATAGGCTAATTATTAATTGCGTGTTACATTTAAAATAATGTATAATATGGATCACGTGTGCACGTTGTTTCAATTGTTGGCACTTAAAACTGATACGAATAATATGTTTGTCGCATTATTTGAAGTGGTCCGAGCACTTGATGCTATCGGAACAAACGTGCTATTGATTATATCATTCTAATTGATGTATCAGGTTTTGATTGTTGTTACAGGAGACGCTCCAATTCAGGTGTCGTTTTATATTTTGTTTGTTCTTCGTCAGCTATTGCCTGCCCATTCATTGTCCGAATCGGAATGCGGTTGTATTCATCGTTCTTGGCAGGAGCTCCGATGAGTCTACTGAGTGCTGCTGTATGTGAAATTACAGAAAGAGCTACGTAATACTTCAGTCTATCATATGAAGTGTCTCTTCAAAAAAGGATGTAGCCTAAACGGACGCTAAAGATCTAACCCCAGGAGAATTGAGCAGATTTGACTATAGAAGTATTGTATTTGAGAAAGTATGACGCCAAACTAACAAGTGAAGCTTCTTACTTTTGTTCTGCGTCCGGAGTAGCGTGAGTTCCTTCCTGAGCTCATCGAGGCGCGGATCGGGGGGTGGGGGCGGCACGTCCCTCAGTCTCTGCAGCTCTTGCCTGGCAGTCGCCAGCAGGCCGTTGGCTGCAGCAGCCGCATCTCTCTCTCGTCGCTCTGCTTCACGTGCGTTGCTTAGAGCAGCGGATAGTTCCGCCACTTGCTCTTGAGCTTCGCGGTGCGCCCGCGCTGCCGCTTCTGCGTTTGCTCTGAGCGTTTCTGCTACGCCACGGAGTCGACCCACCTAGGATAAAAATATTCAGTTTAACTTATTATGACGATATTTGTAACTATACATTAAGAACTCTTACATCTCATGAAATAGTTAACGCAATGAAGAAAACTGGTGACAGAAATAACAATTTCTAATTGACGAACATAATAAAAAAGTGCATGTAAATAAAGCTTATCTATCAATCTGACCTTTGTTATACTGGCTGCAATATTAATAAATGGGCCGTAGATATGAAAGATTGGCTTATCTTTACATAAATCATAAATAACGAAAATGAGAAAAAAGTTTATTGTGCGCAATCTACATGAATGATAAACATTCCATTCACAAGTTTTACAGTAAACAATTTAAATGAACTTCTGGATTCAAATGGAAAGTGAAATAGATCGCGCACAGTTTGGAGAACGAGAGTAGACCTCCTTCCCGAACCAGGATGTCATAAAGTTTTTAAGTTGTCTTTGTTTAACCAATTCATCTGCTTCAGGGTAAACAGTTTAATAATTAAACATATTAGCCCGAAATTAACAAGTAAGTCCTGTGGTATTGTGATTATTTTGAAAGATTTTTCAAATATGAGCAACTGTATCACCAGCTTCATTTTCACGTTCTCTCACCTCTTGTTTAAGTTCCGACGCCTCAGCTTCCGCAGCACCAAGCCTATCAGTGATGGCCGCTAGTTGCGTGTCGCGGTCCCTCTCGACGCGCGATATCGCCTCGCGGCTGCGACGCTTCTCTTCAGCGACGCTCTCCTCACAACGGCACTCAATCTGCACATTATCCACATTTTTATTATAGATCAAGATCACGCTGGTCTAGAGATCATTTACGGAATTGATACGGGTAATGACCACTAATTCGACAATTAAAATGAGAACTTTCTTTAGTAAGTAGTTTATCTAGTACTGGGAGATCCGTTTGTGTCATGAGATGATGATGATTTAAGATTGATTTGACATTTCAGTAGAAGCAACCGCAGTATCTACTCTACATTGCTCTATTTATCAAAAGAACAAAGAAAATATCAGGGTCCCAATATTTAAATGAGCCATTGATGATTGCTGAAAAGAATGCAATTTAAGTACCATTTCGTTTGCAAATAAATTACTTGAAGAAAATATTACTATCGTCCCTAGATACTGACCTCTCGTATCTGCTCGTCGAGCATGTGTACCCTCGCCTGCAACACCGCGTTGTCGGCCTTCGCCCTCGCGTAGCGCTCGTCCGCCGTGCTCTGAGTGTCAGCCAGTGACGTCACCTGCTGCTGAAGTAGCTGCACCTGCCAAAAAGGGACGACATTGTTATATTGAACACAAGAAATTGATCAATGATTATAGAGAGGATTCTGGGCAGACTCATCTGCCATCGAAAAGCTGAGAAGAAAATAGAGGAATATAGCTATAAGAGTTCTAGGCAAAAAAGACTATGAACAACTATGCTCATGATTATGAACCAGAATCAAAGAAAGAAGTAGCCTATAACGAGAACCTTTGAATCCATTAGACCGCTGTTTCAGGATGATGAAAGCCTATGAGAACCCTGTGTCAAGCACATTGCAAATCACAAAATGAAGATAAGTATGGACTTAAGTATCACTTTCCAAACAAACTAATATTGCAACAGCATGCGTATGACCACTGTAAAAACGAGTTTTGTCTCCGGAAGAATCGATATAATGACAGATAGACGATAACAATGTGTCAGTTTGTCGATTCTTCCGTCGACATAACCCGTTTCTATGGCGGTCATGCTACGCGTGCAGTTGGTAATGACCTTTTCCAAAATGTTGATAAACTACTGAGTAAATAAGATAACGCAATATTTAAACGAAGTGGTAAAGCTGCTTAATATTTGGGTGAATTTCAACAAATGCCATTTTTTTTATCATATCGGTGAACTTTTTCATTTATATTTTTTTTGTATATTTTTCAGGTTTAATGTAATCTTTAAGATATCTAATATCCCCAAATTTAATATCATCAACGTATCATTTAAAACTAAGGAGAAAATTCAGTTTGAATTCTGGTTTCCACCGATATGACAAACCGGCACCGATTATTTTTTCTGTACACCGGTATGATAAGTTTATCCACCGAAATGATGTACATATCCAGCGATATGATAATCTATCCACCTTTGAACATCAAAAAGGAAATAGTTAGTAGGTACCTATATATTTTTACAAGGGTGACTTAGAACTGAAGACCTGTACTGAGGGTCTTATGTAAGTAGATCACATCCAAAGAGAACTGAGTTCTTAGAATTTCAGTTGTTTTTTTTTTTTTTAAATTATGTACCTATTTTATTATATTTACTTTCTTTTTTATTATATTTACTACTATAAATAAAAAAAAAATGTTTATTGTTATTATCATTGTCTTTGTAATAGTATTATATTTTACTTAACGAAATGACATGGGATCTACCTATATGATAAAACGAATCACCGAGATGATAAAATGATCTACCGATATGATAAAGTAATCCACCGATGTGACAAAACTGTGCGTTGATCATAAATCAAAACACCGATATTAGATATAAGACACCGATTGATTTTTTCGGTGTAAATTATTACATCGGTGGTAATAAAGACCACCGATTACAGCGATATGAGAACAGCGACGTGAGAAATAACATACTTTTTCGAAAATTAGAAAAAATGCATAATATCTAGGATAAATTCAATAACAGTCAATAAAGCTAATTCACTTACTACCTCTGTTAGAACCAAACAACAAAAATAAAACTACTCATTACACTAGAAAAATGCAACCACCGATAATTTAAAATAATTGTCCGGGAGCAACTGAAATGGCGTACTTATGTTATTGGCGAGAATATGCAGCGATTTGACACAAATACGTCCTGACCGCGCACTAGCACACACTAACGAGGAAAATAAAATTGGGGTGGGAACGCTGTCGGACTCGTCGATGTAAAGTTAGGTTTAAATTACTTTTGTCCAGCGATATGAGAACATTTTGCAGGACAGGTACGTTTGTGCCTCTCAGTAATAATGATCGTTAATTATATAATAAAATATACTATATATTAATAACAAAACTAATATTCTATATAATAGAATAAGTTATATACTTAACTTACTTATATCTATTAGTGTATAAGCTTTTTTGTTTGTAAAAAAAGTAGAGGGACAGCACCGATTTGAAAAAAATAGAGGTTTATGAATTTATTTCAACTTTTGTAAATAGTCCTAGGCAAATTATATTTTTGCCACAACCCAATAACTACCTATTAAATACTAAAAAATATAACTCAGAACGATATTCCTTTTTTCAAATACTAATTTCACCGAAGACAAAAAAATAAGTCATTTGGGAAATTCACCCATTTACATTTCGTCCATCATACAGTACGTTACTGTGGCTTTAGACAAATATGTAGGTTTATCGATATCAATATGAACATCGAATGGGTTCGATATTGAGCGATAACGATGTCAGTAAGCGTTCACCGTGCCACGCACTAGTGCCCACCAATGTTTGCATTACTAGTTAGAGACGTATTTGAAATTGCGACCGTTTGTTTGAATACTAATCGATTAGAATCTCCAGAGATTCATTGTGGTTCACAATGGTTATGTAAGGCGGGTCTGGCATTCGTATCTTATGGGTAACTATAATTGTGTGTTAGTTGACCACGTTTAAAATAACTGCAATAACGCTAATCATAAGATTAAATTTTATATTAAGCCTTAACTTTCGCGTGACCCGTTATTTTGTTTACAATTAGTTTTTTTTATTGACATAAGTATAATCTTTAGTAACAATTAGTTATTTAGTGACATAATTGTGTGCATGTTTTTAGTCATTATCGAGGCGTGAATTATTATTCGTTCTATCATCAGTTTCGCTTGAATTCATTAACATAGCCGTGATCAAACGTGTTTTCATTTTGTTCAAACAAATCGTTGTATTTCGTTACCGCTCCTCTGTTGATTTACTATAGTCTCACGGCTGCCAACCAGTACCAGGTGCGGGATTTCTATAATTATAATATGTATGATGCACGTCCTAGAATACGTTAGATCCCTGCGTGCCTAGGTCTAGGTTGAGGTGACAAACGAATACAATCAAATAGATGAGCACATACCTCACGTATTCCGAGTACTGCATGAGATCATACTGCGGAAAGACATTTCCTAAAGCGTAGCGGTGATTAGATGATCATGTTGCATTCATGATACTCGTACTGATGAAGAGATTATCAAGGAATTTCTTGGAGATTTTATAACTGAGCTAGGTCATAAATTGGGTAGACTGCAAAGTGTCGATTGTAGATAGATATTCTATTTCAGAATAGATCCAAGCAATCGTAATGTCAATTTCGATTAGGTGTTCATCATCAAAGCAAATCGTCCCTGAGATATTTACCGAGTACTCAACTGAATCTGTGTCTAATTAAAAATATTTAATAAGATCGCTTGCCACCGCTGGTTATCATAAAATTATTAGTTAATTGATTTTTACATCGAGTTCTTCGTAACTATATTACAGCACATACCTTGCCACGATATTCTATTCACGTATTTATTCAATTTCGTTAGTGTTAATAAAATACTATTCACTATTTAAAGTTCTTTTATTAAGAATCAAATGCACAATCAAAGTCGATCACATCTTGCATAGACCAGTGACCACAGACACACAATGGCTGTTCAAATCCCAGTCATAGATAATTACAACACAGAACATCCTCTGTTTTAACAAAAGAATCAGTATGTGAATACAATCATTAACATTTTATTACTAAGGTCACAATCACTTGTTAGATAAATCATGCTATATTATGCTACAACACAAAACATCAATTAGAATTTACTTAAAATTACTTAGAAATAATTCAACCATATGACTAACTAAATCATACATAAATGATGGATACACATTTAATGCAGTGTGTAGTCATTAAACCTTACTGGTAAACATCTTGATCTTACAGGTCTAGTGCTATGACTTTGACTCGGAATTGGCTCAGCTGTATCACGGTTAACATCTGAATTTGGAATCACATTATTATCAAGAATTAGTTCACAACCATAATCAGTATTATCATACATAGCAGATTTATTTTTATTTGGATCGTTATTTTCAAAATTATCTAATAAACCAGTTTTCTTCTTGTCTTTATTTTTGTTTGGAATGTCCTCATTTTCCTTTAATACCCCTTTATATGGTTTTATATGTATTAAGTCTCGTCTATATATTACCCCGTCTACATTCACTTTATATGACCTTTCATTGACTTTTTCTACAACAAATCCTAATTTCCATGTGTTAGTGTGTTCTGGACTTATTTGCACCGCCACATTCTGACCAATATTTAAAGAGAAGGGTTGTTTACATTTTTTATCATAATAATATTTACTTTTGTCTCTTTTAGCTTTAATTATTTTTGGAATGTCGGTCATCACTACTGGAATGAGTTGCTCTGGTACATTTGGCATTAAAGTCCTAGTTTTTCTAGATAGAAACTTTTGTGCAGGACTACAATCATCTCCACCACTTGGTACATTCCTCTGGTGTAACAGAGATATCCAAAAATCTTCACCGGCCTCATATGATTTAAGAATGAGTTTCTTTGCAGATTTTACTGTAGCTTCAGCAATTCCATTAGACTGAGGATAATGTGGCGAGGAAGTTACATGGATAAAATCCCATTCTTCAGCAAATATAGCAAATTCTCTATTAACAAAATTAGTAGCTCCATCGGTACATATTTTTTGTGGTATACCATGTCTTGCAAAGTTCTTTTTACATATATTAATGACTTCACTAGAAGATAAATTTTTTATTTTATCAATTTCATAAAAGTTTGAGTAATGGTCAACAGTAATAAGAAAATTAAGAGACTGTGAATTTAGTTTTACATTAAACACATCCATAGAGATATACTGAAAGGGATACATTGGTATGTCATGAGACAACATTGGGAATCTAGTTAGAGATGGGGAATATTTTATGCAAATTTTACATTTTTCTACAAAGTTTTTTATATCATCAGACATGCCTGGCCAAAAAATATTTTGCTTAGCTAGTTTAATTGAATTAGCAACGCCACTGTGACTTTTATGAATTTTTGGCAACATGTAGTTTCTCATGCACCTGGGAATTAAAATCTGATCATTTCTAAATATTATGTCTTCCTGAATAGACAGATCAGAGGCAAATTTATAAAACCATCTGAGGTTTTCAGGCATATCTGAAATATAATCTGGAAATCCGTTTACAATATATTTTTTGAGCTCTTGACACTCTGGATCATTCTCCATTTCTTTCTTTATGCTTTCTATTATCTTGTTTGAGACCTTCAGATATTTTGCTGAAGAATGTTTACTAATAATCTCAAAAATTTGTTTAGCATTATTAAAAGAATGAGAGTCATCCTGTATTGGAGTAGGGGCTCTGGAAAGTGCATCTGCTACAGAATTGTTTTTTCCACATATATACTCTATGTTTAAATCATATCTTTGAAGGATCATTAACATAAGTTGCAATCTTTTTGGAGCTTCTACTAGTGGTTTCTTGAAAATATTTATCAAAGGTTTATGATCTGTTTTTACAATAGTATTAGTATTCGCAGTTATATATTGACTGAATCTTGAACAAGCGAAAACCACTGCTAACATTTCTTTTTCGATTTGGGCATACCTTTTTTCTGTACTTGTTAAAGTTCTAGAAGCAAAAGCTACAACCTCATTATTTTGATAAAGAGCTGCTCCAAGCCCCATGCTGCTGGCATCGCATTCTACTATTAAAGGTTTATTCATGTCATAATACTTAAGTGTTGGTAGACTGCTTAAAGATGAAATAATCTCATCAAATTCTAACTGTTCCTTTTCTGTCCATTGCCATAAAGCATTTTTCTTTGTTAATTCTCGTAAAGAAGTGACTTTTAAACTTAAGTTTTTAATAAATTTACTCAGGTATGTTACCATTCCTAGTAGTCTTAATACATCCTTGGAGTTTGTAGGTATTGCGATATTCTTGATAGCTGTGATTTTCTCTTCATCAACCTTTAGGCCAGTATCAGTCAACACATGGCCATAAAATTTCACTGATTTCTGTAATAAATTTAATTTTTCTTTATTAAGCTTGCAATTATTTTTTCTGAGTCTTATTAAAAGGTTTTCTAAGTTAATGTTATGGTTTTTTATAGCATCCTCAGTTGTATCACCTATCCCATATATTAAAATATCATCAGCCATTACTTCAATACCCTTAAGACCATGTAGGGTTGATAATAGCTTTTGTTGGAAGATTTCTGGAGCAGAGGAAATGCCAAAGGGGAGCCTTAACCACCTATATCTACCGAATGGCGTCCAAAAGGTAGTAAGCTTACTACTCCTTTCATTTAGCTTAACATGCCAAAATCCTTTTAATGCATCCACTGTGCTAAAAACTTTAGCTTTTCCAAGTTCTGGTAAAACCTCTTCTAGCGTTGTAAATTGAAAATGTGGTCTTTTGAGAGCCTTATTCAATGGGATAGGGTCTAGGCAGATACGGAACTTTTTGCCTTTACGAACAATTAATATATTATTAACCCAATCAGTATGAGACTCCTCTTTAACAATAATATTATCTTTTACTAACCTGTCCAGTTCGTCTTTAAGAGGTGCTCGGAGAGCCATAGGCACACGACGTGCCGGCTGAATGCGAGGTGGAATATTTTCATCAATTTCCAGATCAACAATTCCTGGTAACTCACCATAACCTTCAAAAATATCCGAGTACTTGTTTATAATGTTTTGTGCTTCTGTGGCACTGCCATTGCCCACTGATACCACATTACAGTATTTTATTAAACCTAGGGCAACACAAGCAGATTCTGACAATAGAGGTTGATGACTGACATTCACAACATGAAAATTGATAACAAACTTTTTCTTTTTGTGTATACATTCAACATCAGTCACACCTAATGTTTCTATGTCTGTTTCATTAAAACATTTTAATTTTAGATCAGTAGGACACAAATGTTTCAAGCAGTCTTTTTTACAAAGTTTTTTGTATTGTTCAGCACCTATAACACAAACATGAGCTCCAGTATCCAATGTACAGTAGACATTCAACCAGGTGTTATTAAACTTCAAGTAGAGGTTCACTTCTTTGTGGCCGGAGTGTCGATTTGTCCTGATCTTGGATATGTATGTACTGTTATCACTGATTTCTTCCTCCGGGTCTTCTGTATTCAACTCTTTCACCATTTTTGTCTTTTTACATACTTTTTTGGAATGATTCCTACCTTGGCAATTTTCACATCTTTTTCCCCAAGCAGGACAAAGTTTCTTTTTGAATACATGCTTCTCACCACAAAATTTGCAGAGTAATGGTTTGCTGTCAACATTGGTCTGTTTTTTGTCAAGTTTGTGAATCTTTGCAACAACTTGTTCGGAACACAAATTCTGAAGTTGTTCAGTTGTTGCTTCGGCCGATTTACAAATCTTAATAGTTTGGTTAAGATCCAGTTGATCTATCCGTAATAATTCTTTTTTAATTTCCGGATTTCTAATGCCCACCACAATTCTGTCTCGTAGCACTTCATCAGTTAAAATGTTGCTGTATTCGCAAGTTTTAATTAATTTTCTTAACTCCAGTATATAGGTATCTATGTCTTCGCCCTCTGCTTGTGATCTTTGGTTGAACATGTATCGGCTATAGATAACGTTGTGTTTCTTCTTTAATTTTTCTTCAAGCTTCTCAAATATTTTAGCCTCACTTTTCATGTCTTTATCGTCCAGGCCAAAGTGCATATATTTCTTCATGGCAGCATGCCCTATAGCATTAATAAGAAGTGTAGGTCTTTGTTCATCCTTCAGACCTGTGGCTGTAGCATAATTTATCCACGTGGTCTTGAAGAAATCTAGAGCTTCTCCCGGATCCCCCGAATCTACATCGAGAGGCGCCGGCCATGGAATGTGTATACGCGATTTTTCTTGAGTCCCTTGCATTTGCAATTGTGTTTGCATAAGTTTCAGAAGTTCACATTGCTTTTCAATTATTTCGGTCAACTCTGCCATTTCTTTGGTAGCCATTTTGTTTCACGACCACACGACTAAAAGCGACTAAAGGCGATATTTCTTTTCGTTAAAGAATCTTGCTGTGCTTACTTTTACTTTATTTCTGACACCATGTTAATAAAATACTATTCACTATTTAAAGTTCTTTTATTAAGAATCAAATGCACAATCAAAGTCGATCACATCTTGCATAGACCAGTGACCACAGACACACAATGGCTGTTCAAATCCCAGTCATAGATAATTACAACACAGAACAGTTAGTAAAATCAGAGCAACTGGAAAATCATATTGTATCAAAAAAAGGATTGAACTGATTTGCAAAATCACTGAATCTAATATCATTATCAGTATGCCAAGGATCTTTAAGATAAGCCTTCGTGCCTTGGTCTTATACATATTTATTTCGATATTTTAGATACGCCAATGTCTTAGTCATTTTAAAGACTTTTCTTGAATATATTTTTATCAGTGTCTCCATCGTCGTTATCGTCATTTTCGTATCGTCCTCTTTCTTTGCTTTTTCTGTAAGTGGTGGTGAATCAACGAATAAATATAGAAAAATGATCATTGAAGCGTTAATTAGGAGAGCAAATGGTAATCGATTCGACGAGCTCCACTGAGCCTCAGTCAGTCACGAAGGTACATCAGAATCTATGTACGTATGCACATTCTTACCCACTTGCAATGTATAATGCTTGGACGATTTCATTGTATCCGTAATAACCTATATATCTCAAACAGGTTCTGGAAAGGTACTCGTTATGAAAACCGTGCACAGGATTTGTAATTAAATTTCTTCTACAGTAAACTTTTAAGAAAACACGTCTCTTGTGTAACTGTAACCACACATAGTATGAGGACATTTTGTAAGACAAACTGAATTTAAAACTGTCAAAAAGTACCTAATTAATACTGTAGACAGCTTTCTCTCCGGAAAACTCGTTAAAACTTTGGCAAAGTCAAATTTCCAAAACCTGGATAAGACAGCGATGAGGTTGAAACAAAAGAGAAGTAATGAAAGGACTTCGATGTAGTGAGATATTGCGTCTCTTGTCTCGCTTGAAATATAATTCTATTTAGGAGTTATGTAAAATTAATAATAATTCCGTGCAAGTTGCAGGAAGATGCACATCAGGAAGAGATAGATGAAAACGTGTCAAGTAGTCGCATGAGCGATGATGGCGCCTGACGTAAGATATTACATGACCAATAAGTTGATTTTAATCATAGTAAACTGTTGAAATAATTGACATAACAGGTACATGATAAGTATCATCAAATACACAGTAAATATTTAATACTGGGCATAAATTCAACAAGCAGGAATTCAATTCCATATTGTCTTTGTGAAATTTGTGACCAACATGAATAACTGTGTTCCTACAATATTTTAGTTTTCCTTTTCAACTTAGGTAACTAAGCAGAGTTTACAATTATTTTCCTTGTTTTTGAATAAACTACAGAGTCGTTATATTGGGAGTTGGTAATTTAAACTTGGTTACAATACTAAAACTTGCGTAGCTTATTGTAAGCCGTTGTTTTAGAGGGCGCTGACACAAATACACAATCGGCCAAAAGAACTGGCTCATTGAGCTTTTCTTCATTAAATGATGAAGAGGCGATATTTAAAGAGTTGACTCATTGATACAATTTAATGGACAACGTCCGTGAAGAACAAGAATTTATTATTTGTAGAGTTGATGTAATGTTCCCCGCGGTGTGTCCGCCATGTGAATCGTTTTCAGTGAGATGCTTCATGAGTGTCACTGTTATTTCAGTCTTAATTTTAATTTTATAAAGATGTGTATTTAAAAAAATACTTATATTGAGAATTAACAAATGCCATTTGATATAGATTAGGTTACTGCTGCTTAGCTTGTTTTTTCTTCGTGTTTTTCTGATAAAATATTAAATAACATTTCACAAAGCCACTGCCAGTTACGAAACTCTTCATGGTGATTTGAAACACAGCTAGATCAACGATATGTGGTAGGTGCACTTAAGAGTTAAGTTTAAGAAAAAAGCTATTGTATGTACAGTATTCGCGGCCAGATCAATCATAGATTACTTTCTCAAGACAAAGTTGTAAAGAATGCTATATACTATCAACATAACTGGAATAAGTAAGTACATGGATGTTACAAAAAATAATTTCAGCGCTATCGAACGACGATGACGCATTGATAGCTTCATCGATCACAGATTCATCATCCAAGATATTTTATCTCGTTTTTTTCGATTGCTCTAATGCGCATTGTCGGATTCGAAGATATATTTGACGGATAGATGTACCTAAAACTTAAAGATTGACCTGCAGTTTTAGATTTCAAATCTATTTCGTAACATGTTTAACGATAATGGTGCAGTTATCAACATTATCTAGGTACTGGAGATCTTAATTTTGAATGCACGTGAAATAAATATCAATTGATAGAAAGGTAAATAAAAACAATACAGAAAATCAAAAGCAAATAATAAAAAGTTCGAGAAAGCACAAATGCAAAATGTTTTGGAGCTAAACTTATCTCATAATTACAGGAGAAACAGGAAACATCGTCATACAGAGAAACACTAGCAACCGTTGTGATCTTTTACTTAATGGTTTAGGTTTCTGGAATTAGCAAGCACATGTTATGAGTACTTATGAAAATTATGAAAGTGAATGAAACTGGAAATATACGGGTATACTTATACGGGCTGTACAAGTAGAAACTGATAGTGCAAGAACTGTTAAAGGAAAAGTTGAAGGACGTTGATCCATAACTATTTTCTCCCTAGCACAGGCAAGCGAAAGAAAACGTGAGGATGACAATAATTAACAACACGCAAAGTGAGGTGAGTCAAGTGTGATTTGTTACAACGTTTTAGCTTGAGGTACCAATGTCTCAATGGTTCAGACAAAGGAGCTTCCTTAGAAATAATAAACAGCGTATGAATTCGATAACCTTCATCATCAGTCTTATCCGAATTTATTTGGCGTCGGCGCAGCATCTCTTTTCTTCCATATATTATGTCTCAAATTCGATAACCTTATTTCATAAAATCTGCCTGATTAACTAAACCACGTTAGTCATTAACTATTTAGGGTTGTATTCGGGACGATATTATGTTAAGCCGTGCTTGCCTAGGTTGGTTCGTGGATGGATGACCATCCATTACGTCACGAGTTTCCTCCGTGCCTCAGAAAGGGCGTAAAGCCGTTGGTCCTGGCTTTCATCTGAGATCTTTGACAGTTTTTCTCTTCTTAAAACGTTGCCCCACACTAGGAATTTCTCCTGTATTGTGGGTGCGTTTATAAACATTTAAAATCACATACACAAACAGCCAGACCCGGAACAACTATCTGTACATCTATACAAATATTTGTTCCGTACGGTGATCGAACCCTCGACACTTAGCGCAGCAGTCAATCGCTCAATCACTGCGCCTACCGTGCCGTCGTTGTTAAAGGTAACCCGAAAGTCTGATAACTATGAGTCTTACTGAGGGGTATCGGATAGGCAGTCTCTCCAAGCAAAATACTTGTATTAAGCTGTATCCGGTTAGACTGGAAGCCGATCCCAACATAGTTGGGAAAAAGGCTAGGCAAATGTTAGTAATTTTAATGAAAAAGAAGATGAGCGGTTTCCACGCGAAATAATCTAGACAATATGAACATGCCATTAGTGCGATGTAATTCTATACAACGTGATGTAATTCATCATAGCATGGGAATCTTGCAATGATATAGTACTTAGTTCCGATGTAAAACTGTAGTTTTTGTAGCAGATCTTAATGTGTTTTGTATTAGAAATTAAACGGTGTGACGGAAGACTACATAATGTTTTTGATCGTAAGGGCAAAATGTGAGGATTTTCATTGGTGTATTTATATTTTGTTGGCTTCTTGTATTTGTGCTTTAAATAATTCTGCTGCTAAATCTGGGACGAGGTGCAGTGATTCACGATGGTTGCAAATAAAGCAGTATAGTATGTATCAGGGATGACTCGCATCCTTCGAACCAAAGCTCTGTGCCAGCTGATGTAGAATGAAACGGGAATAAAAAAAAAACTTTCTTAGTAGCAATGTCAAACTGTTGAAATCTTTGAAAAAGGATTGCGTCCATCGCTGGTTTCAGTTGAGTAATTTCAATTTACTTTGTCTCTGCCAATAACTAACTATGTCTAACAAATTCGAATTAATCAAAACTTCGGAAACAAAGTATAATACCGAACTTAATTTACAATTTGCAGTGACATAACTAATTTAGCTACGCTCTCATGGGAAAAGTGAAATGAATCGTCTTTTAAATGTAAAGCTGCATCGGAATATATCGGACTTTCGATCGGAGCGAAGGTACGAGTACTCTCGGTTTTACTTTTGTTGAACCGCCTAGCTGCACAGACTGGTTTCACTTCGCTGATGTGCCCGAGTTTAAGACTAGCGTAGATCAATTGTCTTGTGATTTGTAAGTAAGAAAGTAATTTACTGTGAATTTATTCAGAACTGACTTGTTTCTTGCTTCTTGAAAATGATTTACAATCGAAAGTATCGGCTGGTTTTCACTATCATTATCAACTCACGTGTCTTGACCATTATCTTATCATTCTGGGGACTCTTGTGAGTCATAAGTTTGCATACCTAACCCTTCATAACATATAAAGATATTATCTGCTACGGACAAAGCTTCAATGTACACAAAGAATACATTTTCGTTTCGAAGAGTATGAGTAAAGAGTATGTCGTGGGTCCTGAAGTAATTATAAGGCGGATCCTCCTTAAAAAATTAACAGATACGACAAATTCGTGACACGCATCAGCTAACGAAAACTTGGTTATTTATCTGGATTCTGAAGCAAAAGCAAGAATTTACACAAAATAAACTTTTCTTCATTGATAATTTGAGAAGAACAATACTCATAATGAGAGACCTCATAAACCTAGTTAAAGGGTTAATTTGTAGTCGTAATAACGGACAGAATAAATTAAGATTACTTAACCTAAAAGACAAAAGCAAGTGCCTCAAGTAGCATTCAAAAGATAAGTGTATGATGAATGAGTTCAAACGCTGAGAATGAACTTTACAATTAACAAAAACTAGAATATTTTATTTAACGATACAGTCGGATTGTTCCTAAAATAACTTGGATTTACAAAAAGTGTCTCTAACTTAAGCATGTATGTACTTTGTTTTGCTTCTGTACTAAAGCTAGTTTAAAACTAGTTTGGTCTGTTTAATCTAGGTCTTGCCGCAAGTGCAATGGCTATAAGTATAATGTCTATTGTTAATCATACTGGTATATCAAGGTATTTATTTAGTATTGGAATCTGTAACTATGGTGCAGTAGAGCAAACAGTGGAAAATGTTACAGGTACCAAAATCCGAATGGCATGACGATAGGTGGAAAAGTCTTACAATCAACTGGTCGATAAGGTGAAAATGGAGATGAGTAACAATAACAATATTAATTACTACATATACAACGAAAAATAAACATTTTGAGGTCATTACCGATAACCTTAGCAATTATGTCCACGATGAACAGACTTTATCTCAAAATTGTTGACTGAAGTGCTGAGATCATCGCTCATTTGCACTGTCAAGTCAAGTAAGTTTTAGTATGAAGCTAATATTTCGTAACACGTAGGTATTACTTGTCCAACTACTTTGTTTTTTGGGCACACAAGAAAAATTGTGGATATGATTTGGGCACACAAGAAAAATTGTAGTTATGATTACGAGTGACTCTATAAAATCGATGTTTCAGAACTTATACCGCAAGAGAAGTAACAGATTGATTAGTAAAACCATGATTATTATCGTTAAGTGCAATCAATAGGCACTTTAGTTGAATAGCAGGCGGAGTGAGTGCTCATGACTTCCTCGAGTGAACATATTTTCTGTTGTATGTTGTCGAGTTCTCTCGCAACTTTCCACCATTTGTTAACAACGACGGCTGTGCCTCGGATGGATATTTGCCAGTTGACGGTCGGTTTCGTTCAATTACCATCGTCAGGTGAACGGTTTCAGATGTCATGTGTCTTTCCCTAATAGGCGCTAGATGAAGGAAGTTTGTGTGTAAGATTAACACTTGAAGATATATTGCTTCCGATTGTATACAGTAAACTGTTGCGTATTCATATGAGCTGGGAGATATTGTAGCTAGAATTTTAATAGCTGATGTAAAAACTACTCTCCGTTTACTAGACACTTGTTGGAACTTGGTACATGATACGGTCAAATCATTTGCTGTTATCGCTCTAATGTCTGTGTTTACTACAATTGGCTGTACAATTAATTTATTGCAGATATAAAGGTCAACGTCCGAGGCGTCGGGCGGTGCCCCAGTTATATAGTAACAAAGTATTAGTTCGTGCGGTGGTAATGTATTGTCCAAGAGTCCATGCCGGTGTTACCGGTCAATCGATATGCACTCACTATGACAAGGTATCGGTAACGGTCAACTGTAACAGTTGCGTCCATTGATTGTTCTGATTGTTTGATAATTAGTTCTGACCTGACAATTTTAACACATTCTAGTACAACGGCAATAAAAGGTTTGTTAAATGTAGGCAATAGTTTTAGAATGAACGTGCTGGTATAAGGATAACAAATAACATTTGGATTTCTGTAAAGACATAACACCTTTTCCAATCAAAACATAAATGGAATAAAAACTGGGCAGACAGCAGATTATATCTTTAAAGATACTGAAACTGAAGAGAATCCACGGCCTATTTGGCTATATGGTTAATAAGATGATACCCATAATTTAAACGTATTACCGTAAGAAATTAGATTACTAAACACTTTAAATGCAACTGAATACCGAATTAAAGATGATTAAAGCATTTTAGGTTAAACATCGTTAAACGGAATGCAGATAAATAGTTACTGCGAAAACGTTTGAAGCTTGTCCGCTCATTTACCGCATTCTGACTAAAGATTTACGATATGAAATGGTTGGCGAAAGGGAATGCGACTGGCAGGTTAACGTAGTATTCTTTTTTCAGAAATTATAAGCTCAACTCTTTTGAAATTAGAATGCTTATCCGTAAGTGGACTAGAATTGGTCACTAGTAGGTTCAGAAATTGTACTGACACCAGAAGAAAAAGATGATAATAATAATTTGCCAAAAAAATATTGGCGTGGAAATGAGTATGTCGTCCAAGTAGGTTTTCCTCGCACGAGTCAAGAATATGTTGGCAAAAAAATTATTAGTTTTGTTCCGGAATCTACGTAACTATGACAAGTTTAGCTTTTGTCTAGTGAGTGTACCAGCGATTACTTGTTGCTGTAGGTCCGTGCTTTCTCGGTCTATTGGTATTTCTATTAATAGCTAAGTTAAATGCACGTAATCTACAATCGTGTTTTTCAAATGTAGGTTCAGGAAAATTGGCTTAGGGAAGTAAATATGAATATTTGCACGCAATACTAACCACATTATCATTTGCACATAATGTATTCTGGACGTGCATCGTCCATGACACAGTTAACAAAATGGTGTTACATCAGTTAGTGGAAGAATTCCGGGCAGGGCTAGAGAACCAGATCCTTAGCTGTCCAAGCCCTTTCGAAATTTAAAAAGGATAAACATTAGTACTGGAGCTACAAGAATTGATTTGCATGAATTTGGGCAAATACATTCCAAGCTTCTAACAGCACATGTTTTTAAACAGGGAACTTTAAATATTATGGAGAATCAAATTCACCAAACGGCCATTTTTAATTAAAAACATCATTGTCTTAGTAACATCATTGTTCTGTAATTACATGTAATGGAACACATTATGCAAATCGTAGCTAAACATGGTGACTTCGTAACATGCCAGGATGCCTTTCTCAACGGCTATGAGGAATTAATTAAATAACAGTATTGTTTTCATGCCAGCCTCTCTTTTACTTGAATGTTGTGTGAATGTTGTTTGTAAGCACCGTTTATCTGATTTCAATTGAAGAAAAAAAAATTTATCTTCTTTGCAATCTATTCTATTGCTTTCTTTTGTTATGTTTGGGATTTTATTAATGACGTAGCTTTTTCATTCAAAACAACTTTCAATATTTCATTTCTAGAATCAATTTGTAGATATCATAACACCTAAAAGATATGCTATTGATAAAGCAACAATCTAAAGTAATCTAAACTATTGCGATCATCGATAAAGTTTCTGCAGGGTAATCAAAGGTACTGTCGCGTAACATGCGAGTACCAGGCTACCATCAGTAATGCAGAGTTTGATCGATGAACGTAATGTTCAGACAGAAATGGTCGCGTGACACTTGTGAACAAATCAAAGGCCGCGATGGCACGAGCAGGTCGAGAAACTACGAACGGTAGAGAACGAATACTTTTGATTTCTATTGAACAATCATTGCTCGCGGTAGAGGCGTACCGGCTACGGATGATACTAAAGTTTTTGTGATACCCGGGTTCGAGAGTGCTAATGATATCATAGAATGCAATGCTAAGCTACTACTACTTTTATACACGTTGTACTTTTCATTGATAACAATGATAAATTTATTTTTTTTGGGGTTGTAGATTAGCTAGACTGCGACAAAATTAAATTGCTAACAAGGATTCTATAAGTGAAGTCAAAATATTTATGAAAATCTACTCTCACGAATTCCGCCCTTTACGATAAATTTCAAGAGTAACGTGACATATACGCAATTCAGACAGGAATGAATAATTCCTTTGTGAATCAAATGCCAGGAAAAAACATGTGTTAAATGATGCTGTACGCTTGACGTCATTATTGACAATGTCCAATAAATAGAATTCAATAAGTTGAGTACTAGAAGCTAACTCAGTTAATTGAATAGCCTTCGAGCGTTCCTTTAGATTGCTCACTTACGGTGCTAGTGACATCGATTCCAAAGGTCATGAAGGAAATAGAAAAAGGGATCTAAATAATGCTCACTTGATCGGATAAGTTATCGCACCACTGATGCGCCGCAGTTTTCTTCCCACCGTTCAGGCCATTGGCCAGGTGAGGGGTCAGAGGTCCTCCGGTAAACAAGTCCTCTGTAAGACTCGCGTCGGAGGTGATCCTTCCTCTGACCTCCGGCGGGGGGCCTTGCGGGCCCACAAAGTCGAACTGACCGTCCCACATATCATACTCCAGCTCCAGACTGTCCTCTACCTCAATTTGTTCACCCATCGTGCCTCTGGACCGATTGAACAGACCCGATTTAAACATTTAAGATCCGGTACTCTTATCTTTGGATATTTACCAATATTGCACAAAACTAACTTAACTTACACATTAACTAAACACTATTTCGTAACTTTTAATTTGACTTTTGTAGATTAGAATAATTTCGTTCCAAATAAAGCTAGAGTTCTAATGGCACACTTGATTAGTGATAGTTCTTGCGGCTCTCCTGTTATAATACAATTATGAAACTTCACATTCACGTAACACCAATTACAGGCAGTTAATTACACTGTGTCACATCTTTCACGTAAATGGCTGCACTTATGATTCCAGCGTATGATCTCCCCGATCAGTGTCACCACAGAAATCCTTTAATTGTCGTCGTAAACAAGTATCAAAATATCAGGCAACAGAAGACTTCGCCGAAGTCGATTTAAAATTTTCGACGGTTGCACTGACATCCTTTTCGAAACGACGAATTGTGAGTAAACACGATTGAGATATTTAGATTTCTTTTGGAATGTTAATTTGTGTGTTATCGGTATCGAAGTAAATGAACCGAAACTTTTAAAAAGTGGCGCGGGTACGTGAGGTTGGCACAGTATCGCGTCGGGCACTAAGCGGCGCGCGGTGGCGTTCGAACGGCGCGCCCCTCCCATTGACACGACATGATTATCAGCCGGCCGAGCCACCGCGCCATACAAATAAACTTTATTCGCTCCCTGCACATATGCACAGCCGTCTGATAGATAGTTCCGAGGCAATAACCCCTTTCATAAGCTCCCCCAGTCTGGTTGCATCTCGTAATTTTACGGGCGAGGGGCCATCATGATTGCGACCGACTTTGCCAGATGGACAACGATTGAATTCAACGAACGACCGCCTTTGTTTTATTGCTAAATTATTCACAAAGTAATTTCTAGTATCATTGTACACAATTGTAATTACAAGTCATGGATATAGTCAAACCAGTGAAATTTTTCGTAAAAATATGATAAGAGAATTAAATGACCTGGAAATTGAACCAGATACTGATAATTATAAAGTGAAATTGAAGAAAGTTAAAACTGAAAGTGAGAAGATATATGATAGAAAAAACGTGAAATCATTAAGTGCATAGATGGTACCATCTCTTGCAATCATGAAATGGCGGAGCATTTGTGCTTTACTTGATGCCTATTTGATTACTTGAGCGGTCAAGCTATAAAAGCAGTATACGCAAAATAAAACATGAACACAAACACGTAAATCTACGCATGACATACAATTTACAACTGTTAGTTCATTTTTGAAAACGATTGTTGATTTCAGATCAATAAACACTTAAAAAAAAACCTAGTAGTGTTTGTAGAGATAGATTACTAAATGGCGAACTATTTTGAGAGAAATTTATCAAAGATGATTTAAAAAATAACAAATTATAGAGTTATTTAATAGAGTAGTGAATTGAAATTGAGGCTATTGTTCACACCGTGTGAAATTCGTGCTCGGAAGTTTGAATTGGATACTATTGCCGGCTGTATTTAACGGATAGCAGAAACTGTGAAGTAATCATTTTAATCTACGCAGAAATGCAGAGCTATTTATGAATTTCTTGATTCATTCGTCTGATTTATCTTTTTGTTCGGCGAAGAACCGTTATTGTGAAAAGTATCAACTTCGTAAGTGTTTGAATGCGTTGCTACTGAAAGACACGCGTAAAAGAAAAGGATGAACATATGGATCAATTAATTCGAATGTACAGGATGCATGATTGCACGTGTTGTCTGTTGTTTTAACTTGTGGTGCGTTGTCTGTCTGTTCGTTTAGATTGTATGCGATTGAAACTGGTTGAGCAGTAGTGAAAATAGAACAACAAGAATTGTTGCTTTCGAGGCCTTTATATCGAGGCTTTGGTCTCATAATATGATTGCGACTAAGTTAGTTTTATGTCCTACATGCCCTTTATTATTTACTCAAAAGTGTGCCTTGTAATATTACTTTATCGGTTATTGTAGCACTGACGTAACAAGTAGATTAAAAAAATAATTAAACTTGACGCAATACGCACTATTAGGCACGCTGTCGTAAGCTTTCAAATGCCAAACAAAGGGTTAACTATTCTCAGTTAAAATATTCTCATAATGAAAGAAATAAAAAATGCAACACAATTTTATTCAACATAGTCAAGTCAACAATTGACGGAACAATGCTATCTCATACATTTTAATACAGTTCATACAAGCGTGGCAAATAGTAGGGAGTAGCGAAAAAACGCCACACACGAATAGAATCCGCATAAAAACTTAATAATTCTACACCAGGGCTGTACACTGTACAGTAATAGCTCAGGGAAATATCTGACACTTTCTCTTGAAGGTACTTTATGATTACTTACGGTAATGCTGAAATGTACTGAAAAAGCGAAAGTGTGAATTATTTATTGATCATTAGTAGTTTATTGATGGATATAATTCATAATACCGACGAGAGTGAAGACATTCTAATAGTAGTAGATGGTGTTGCATGCAACAGTATAGATTCAATTTGTTGGATTTTCTTCTCAACTTGCAACATCAATACTTACTATTTCTTACATAAGTTATAAGGTTTATAGCTTTAAATACAAGTATTTGCAGGACAATTCTGTGGCAGCCACAGAATTGTGTGAATTCTGATGTCATTAAGCTTAGTATTGTGCCCCATAAATTCCTTCAAACACAGGTTTTTTTCTTACGCACACCAACAATTCTGATGATAAATGATTTAACAATTTTGCAATCACGTTTTCCGGATAAAATATTAGCTGAGTTTTACCTATTCAAGATATATATTCTGTATTACGCTAAACGGATTCCACATCTTGATGAGAGGTGAAGTAAAAGTGAAGATTTATTAAATTTATTTCAGTGGTTGAGGAGAAATTGGTGAAGTTTGGATGTTCCCTTATTTACGTTATCATTTGTGCCAAATTGTATTGATTCATTGGTTTAGTTATTGTAGAAAATGATATAAATCATAAGCATGACAAAGAACTTATTTTCAGCGAATTAGAAAATAGGAGAATGAAAACTGGACTATTTATATTTTATTGTTTTTTTTTTTTATCAGTTTCGAAAAATGATATACTTTCTTCTTGTAGGCACGGATCGCGTGATCGATAGATATAAAAAAATTGTGTTTTTTTTGTTGGAAACGGATCCAGAGATCGGTGGATACAAATCGGCGGAATCAGTTTCCAATTCAATCTTATCTCGGGATTGGTGGAGACAAACCCATGTGTTCTGCTATTGAACACGCAAATTATCTTTGTCAAGTTTTAATTAGAGTTTTTGTCGTATTGCCTTAATTTGTGCATGGGAAACTTAATAAGTATGCTAATAGATTGAAAATTAATTATCTAGCAATTTCTCTTTAATGTTTCCGTGAAGTTTTCTACTTACATGCATATGTTATGTTCATTGGTAGTACTTGCTTTCTTCCTTTTCTATTAATTGATTTTTATACTTCGTCTAAATCTACATATTTCTATTTTAACTTATAAAGCTAAATATAATATACGCTTTATTTTTCAGTTTTGGATTAAGCGAGTCAATCAAAATAGAATCTGTGACAATTTTTCCAAAATAATTGTGTCATCGTTTATCATTTATTCACGGTTCTCGTTATGCCTAGATAGATATAACAGTAAGACAGTACTACTATCATTTATTGCTGTTGGTTCGGTTAATGTTGTTTCTCATGCAACGTTCAAGTTTCATTCGGAATTCCCCGTTACTCATTTATTAAAAGATTAGTAAAGAACGGAGGGGAGAATGTCGGAGGGTGGTCAAATAATAATGGGATTTTAACACCAGCAAACGGGAACATTTGAAACACAATAGTTATTTTCTTGATGAACATGTGTTAGCATTTGATGATGGATCAATATTAAGCACTGGAGTTTCGTGTTACAGTTACGGAAAACACGCTTTTGCTAACAGAGTGTTACTTATGAACTAAAATAATCAATAAACAATACAGGGCAGTTCTTCAAATAGGCCAAACAATCCATAAATGTGTTTTCTAAACATAAAACTATGAATAGTCAAGATAAACATGCAGATGCCAATGACACTATAATGGCAGGGAATAGTAATTCTTGCTTCATTTCCGCACTCAGTGCCGCTTGGACGGCAGCTGACGACCTCGGGGAAGTTCAAGGTTAACCTCCACCACAAATAAAAGACACTGACCGTGTTGATGAACTACATAACGACAATATAATATAGAGAAACTAGAGCAAAGGCAAAATTTTATGATAATTTTATGAATTTAAATAAAACATGAGCAAAAGCTCGGCTGATAAAAATTAGCCGTAGAAGATGCAGATGATGAAGATCGAGACAATGTTTACAGTAAGTACTAAAATTAAGATAAAATGGAAAACGTGAAACGTGAGACCCGTTCCACTAATTTACGGCAAGGAAGCATTCTTCTAAATTCCTGTTAACAATAAAATGCTCATGGAACTACCCATAACTGTCTCTGTATTTGTGGCACTCTATTTTAAGTTATCACATCATCCTAACACGGGAACATTCTCTGATGACCATGACAAGTTTCTAAATGTGGGGTTTGGTCATAAAATGTCCAACAAATAGCAAGACTGTCTTGAAAATTATGTTTGAAACGAATTGTTTCATTGGTGGTAATAAAGACAGATATAAATTACTAACAATCAACGTCTATACGTTCGAGCTAAGGTGCTGCATTCTTTCAATTTGCTTCGTAATATTTCATCGTTGATTTTGGCAATAAGTGGTTCTTTTTTTCTGTCCTAGCATTTACAATAGCTTGAATTGACATTCGTGTTTATAGGTCGCTACATTTAAGTAATTGTGCAACATAAAACAGCAAATAAATAGGCAAGATCTTTAGACAAACGCATGCCCAACAAAAAAAAAATCTCTTCAAAATGCACTTCACTGCAATTTCCGGATAAAAACAGCAAACATTGTTTTGGTAGAAACGGCGCGAACTAAATGTTTTGCTACTTAGAGACAATTGTCTGCAAGACACGGTTCTTGAGGAGATAGCTAAATACGGCAAGTTCCCGGATTCACTACACAAGTGTCATCTCACGGTATAATTACGATGGTAATAATGATCGTTACTAGATATCTCGTCGTCTAGATCTGTTCCACATATAACACGTTCACACCGTAAGTTGATCTTTGCGCCCTAAAAACTAAATCAATTGCTTTCCTGAACGTGTGCCCCAGATGAGTGACGTTACCCCCTGTCTTTAGGAGCTTTTTTTAGTTTTCCGCGAATTTCGACAATAGAAATATATGTTTTGATCTTTTCTGGAAAATTACAGTGTCTGTACAAAAGGTGGGATTGTATAGCGTTCACACGACTAGATGAACGCTCAGCGATCGCAAACCTTTGATTATATGTAAGTATCGTGTTTCAAATGTGCTGTTCTTCGAGGTGGAACATAAATTTCAATTAAGTTAAATTGGGATCTCCTTAACTCGTAGAAAGGATTTATGTGCGTTAAGTATTTGTAGGCATAATGGCTCCAATTTTGACGGTTTCTTTCTTTAAACTATACAGCAGTGGTAGAAAACGAAGGAAATGAGCGAAGGACACCAGATAAGAAAAAAGAAGTTACACGAATGCAAACGGAAACCGGAACCCGTAATGTTTTTACTTGGCGCTGAAAATGAGTACAAATACTCGATGAAGTTGGTTGATAGTCTTGAAATTAATTAGGACAGACGATGTCATTTAGCAACACATGACACGTTATTACGATATATCTGGATATATGTGCAAGAATCTCGTCATCTGCACACAATATGTTTGTATTTCACACGCGTTCATTCGCACCACTTTCCGTTTCACACTGACACTACTACGTTTTTGTTACTCGTAATACTAGGGTTAGATAATAAGTAATAAGGTGTTTAACTGTAATACACTTCTTGTTTCTGTAACCGATGATCATGATAAGTTTGATAGATTGCTAAGATTACATCGACATGCTTTGGGAATTCGGTTGACTTATGTAATGGCATGTTTAAGAATCCCAATTAAAAGTTGAACTAAGATTATCATCAGTTATTATGTTATGAGTAGCGTTAATTCATGATGGGAGTGTCTTAATGAGGCGGAAATTACTTTTATTGCTTTAGTTGAAGACATCTGTTTAAGAGATAAGTTCACGTTAACCTCGGTTGCAGAATCGGCTTGTAAAGTTTAATGCCTGTGAGAATTTAATTTCGAAACATCTCATATTCAGTAAGTTGTATTATAAGACATTAAAATGAAGAGGATGAAACGATCCCTTCATCGACTGTCAATAAAGAATGCATTGAGTCCAGTCTAAGAATTATGACACTTACAAGAATTTACCAATTTATTAAAAGGTGAAGTTACTGAACAGACCAACAATTTAAGTGTTTCTATAATTGAATTTGCTGAACAAGTATCCTATCTACCTATAAACCCTGACCAGAACTTTACGACTTGTGCTTGGATTTCATAAGACTCAGACATCTACACAATCGCGTACAATAATTAATCTTCCTGCCCTTGTCCCATTTTATTTGGTTAGTTTGCCGGCGTAACACGTTATTCTCTCAATTCTCAACTGTTATTCGTCACGCTATCATTACTCCTTTTTCCTTCATATCATTGTTGGCACAATCCATCCATCTTTTCTTTGGTCTTCTTCTCCTTCTCTAAACTTCATATACAATACAATTAAACAAAAGCCTACGTTTTCGCGGAATATAAAAAGACGAATAGCAAGCCCATGTCAACACAATAATCACGCGAGATATTTCGCTAGGTTCCTGCTATCCTTGGCACAGTTCTGGACCTCCCACGTTGCCTCCCACTGCACGCGATAATACTGACTCGCAACTATTGTTTATAGCCGAATACTAAGTAGTCCATCTAGCTACCCTAACGTTAATAGAACTTGCGATACTTGAGAAGCAGGCTTTGTGTAATCTAAAGTCAGATTGTGATCGAAAAGATTCTGTACCTAACTGAAGAGTCGAGAACCTTTGATGTGATAATAATAAAAAAATAATGGTGGATACAATTAATTGATGTTTGTGTGTATCAAGTCAAATCAGGTTTCATAACAGTGCATTGTCTGAACATGTCGATTCAATTTGATCGGACTCTTGACCTGCGTTTTTATTATGCTTTTGATACGGTTGTAGAGTCACCTTACTAAGTGGTACTGATAACAGTTGAAAAATATCCCTGATGTTTTTAGCATTTGTACCGACAGCACTGACCCAGCCCAACCTCTGCTCTATTCTTAAACCTTTCAGGGATATTAAGAATTTTTTTTTTTTTTTTTTAAAAAACGTTGCCCCACACTATGATTTTCTCCTGTATCGTGGGTGCGTTTATAAACATTTAAACTCACATACACAAACAGCCAGACCCGGAACAACTATCTGTAGGCCATACAAATATTTGTTCCGTGCAGGGAACGAACCCG
Organism: Cerastis leucographa; assembly: GCA_963082945.1. Lineage (NCBI taxonomy): Eukaryota > Metazoa > Arthropoda > Insecta > Lepidoptera > Noctuidae > Cerastis > Cerastis leucographa. The sequence continues at coordinate 6,853,311 of OY720359.1, forward strand.
CGACACGCAGCGCAGCAGTCGATCGCTCAACCACTGCGCTAACGGGTCGTCAACAAATTTATAACTCCAAGAGTTAAAAGTGGAAGTCCCAGTCACTACCATCAGAACATTTGCATAACAGAAAGAGTCAAGGCCCAGATAGGCTCAGATTTATCTGTAGCTCGCCTTTACCAAAATAGCGTTTGTTATCATCACGAACGCCTGCGCGTGAGTTTGACGTGCGTGATCGCGCTCGATCACTCTCAGGCGTACAAACAAAAGATTAACGGAACACTTTGTCCGAAACAAATCTTTACGGAGATACGTAACAATGTTTCGTGGGACTTGCTACGGCAAATGGCAATGCTCCGTATTTTTTAAACAGCAGGAATTTGGAACGGCTTTATTTACGCAGAGTTATCGATGCGAAATGCAGCAATATACCTAAGGGCAGCGAAAAAAAGCAATTATACGAAATAACGACTGGATATGGCAGATGGGTTAAGCAGGTGCATATTCTGCCAATGTTTCAATAAGATCGAGTGAAGAAGAGGTGTGTTACAATGGAATGTTTCCTCCTAAATATATCCAAGTACTCTAGTAGTCAATTCAAAGCTGAATTGCAAGGCACGCTCAAACAGAATTTATAATAGTCCCCTCGCTAGTACAAGACTAGTACATAGACGATATGATATTATGCAAAATTCAATGGCACGCAGTTTCTCCAAGACTTATTGTCTGGTGCATTACGCGACATGAAAATATGTTATACAATATAGGCATAGGACCTTACTACTGGTAGTTAGGGTCTAAAATTGTTTGGCGATCAGAGATGCTTGTTTAGGCTTGAAATTGAATGGTACATTCGCCTACGTCGTTGGAGCCCATTTTGTCCCTTGTGTCCATACCAGCTTTTGTTCATCAAGATCAGGGTAGCCAGTACTTTTGTAACAATAATAAATAAATTGTGAAGTACCCTTTATTATTATTATAAGCCTATATTGTCCCACTGCAGGGCAAACGTCTCCCTTCCCTCCTTCCACTTTTCGCGGTCTAGCGCGATTGTAGGCCCGTTTATCACTATTACAAATTATACGATTAAGCATACTTCAGTTAATTTAACATTCAAGAAAATGGACGTAGTTTTGTGTCGCTAATCGATGTGTGACAACAAGTTTGGTATGCTATGGTTATCAGACAAAGTTAACTAGATAACGCGTACCTACAATTTTTAAACACGGCGTAGGTAAAGTAATCTCGTGACAAATAATTGAATTTAATCTTTCGTTTGAGATTAGGTATGCTATAATTTGCTCTATGCTATACACCGTGTAAATCACCTCATCACGAAGCCGTCAACCAAGCATTCTGTGCATGAAACTAAGTAACTTTACGCAAAAATTATTGCCGGGAAACGACTTTTTTTTGGGGGGTGTAAAATCATGTTTTGTGGTAGAACTCAATGTAACGCACTCAAAACATTGTGCTGATGGACGGATTGAATAGTACGGGGGTCGTGGAAGTGTTTAAATTAAAAATCTTACATTAAAAACTTGTATTTAAAAAAATACTTGTCAAAAAGTTGGAACTTTGAGCCCTAATATCTCCGTAACTAGATGGTTCCCAGGTATGGTGTAGAACAAAAAAATGATCGCAATGACAGGGAGAACCAGTGCCTTTCGGCTTCGTTAAGAGGTGTTTTACACCCTTTATATGCAGGGTGTAACGGAAAGGGTACTTATATACATCCTTAAGGGTGTGCTACAGACCACCAAACTGAACATGTTTCTCATCATAAAACACTGCTGCCCCATAGAAAATTACAATACCTATTCGACCCAAATGTATAGGCAGCTGATATTTTTTTTTTATGTTGAGAAACATGTTCAGTTTGATGTTCTGTAGCACACCCTTAAGGATGTATATACCCTTTCCGTTACACCCTGTATATGCTATAAAATGAAAATTTAACTTTGATGAATCTCTTTAAGAGTTATAACATCTTATAACTCATCCGCGGTGACTGATACCTACAGCGAATAAAATTAACTCATTCGTCATTTCCTTTCTAGGGTTTGTTTACACTGACTCCATGTTTGGCTGCAAAAGCTCATATCTGTTTAATATTTACACAAGGATTCTAATTTTAAATTAATCATATATCGCTGTGGCTGGGCACGCATCTGACCGGAAGTGGCGTATGCGCAGCTGAGGGACCGTTTCCGGCGTCCATTACTGTCGCACTAGGTAAGACTATTAAATGAAGCGGCACGAGCATTGTTTAAACCCCTTCCTTTGGTAATGTACTTATACAATGCCACTTTAATGGGGTCATTGAACAGAGATTATGGCTGTTAATATAGTCAAAAGATACATGGAGAAAATTCATAGTAAAGGTCGCGGCGATATCATTAAAATTTTCCAAAACGTCATAGAATACGTGAGATACTTATGACATGGTGTCAAACATGGAATAGGCATTCTTACACTTAAATCATATGCAATTGGGTCTTCAGTGGTACTGATAAATAACGCTACTATTACTCAAAATATGGTGAGTAAAATTGAAAAAGTAAAGAAAAATTCAGCCCATTTTATACGCTTTTTATTAGCTTCACCTGTATGTATTTTTGTGTGTAACCGACTCCTTTGGGCGCAATTTTGACACACTTTAAACGGTCAGATTTCGTTTAAACTTTGTAGATTTATCGAGGACCGATGACAATACATTAATTTCATACAATTATTTGAGGTTTAATAACCATTTCTCGGAATAACATAAATAGTCATTACCACATTAAAACATATAAACACTGGATGATGTAAAAGTGGCCAGCGCTAAATATTGCAAGTGAACAAAATTTAAATTTGGAACTGGCTGTATGCCAGCACGACCTTGCACTGATGTGAATAGATCATGATCAAAAACTGTAAAATAGAGTTTTGAAATTAAGTAGAACTTGTCTTTCATCTTTCCAATTCCTTTTTAAATGTGAATATCATTGTAGTTAAAAATTCATGAATGAATTCTTAGAACTGCTAAATGTCTCATACTTAAAAAAATCCCAACTATGATACTTAATTGAAAAAGTAATTAATTGTCAATACGTTGTATGTTATGTGAATCATCTTTGATTGGTCGCTCCATATTGTGGTAAATTGACGTAGATTCAGTACCATCGGTTACGTAAGCAATAACCACAATAATGGGTAATTTACAAAAATAAGTACATAATTTTCCTGAAACATGGACGGTTGGTGGAAGTAAGGTTACGTTACGTGGGAATAGAATTAAATGAAACAAGTTCATAAAACACTGCAGAGTAAACACATATGCAACAGGGATATTTTCATCCAAATATATTGTTGAGAGGAAAATGGTACGTTTATATTCTTATGCCTTCAAACTTTCAATACAGGTATTTTTTTTTCATTTTCATAGTTACACGACGTCTTACTTGAAATCAAGAAGACCTTTTTTTGTTTAATAATTATTTTTACAATTCCCAATTTCTATAACACAACAAATTTCTTCTGTTTTCGCATCATTTGGAAAAGTCAAGTTGGAAGAGTCTTTTAAACTCGTGAATTCAATGGCTCAACGGAATAAACCTTATAAACTTGTCATTGAAAAACGCTTTTCAGCCTGTGAATCCTTTTCAACAGACTTCAGGAAGGATGTTGATGATGAACCACCAAGCAATGACTCTATATCCGATGACGTACAATGATAAACTTCCCATTACACGATATGGTTTTCCGAGAAAATTGTCTCCGTAATATTGTATCGCATGAATGGGCTCACGTGATTCATATGTTTGTTTGTACTTTGTGGTATAGTAAACTAAGATAATTATCATAAGCACCGGTGGGTAATTTATGAGTAGGTTCCACACCACCTGGCTTCGAAGATCGGACAATTTCAGAAGTCTCGAAATTGTCAAGCAAATTTTCCTGCAGTATAAAACGCTTGACCTAATTCCCGAAACTGTTAAAGCAAATTCCTGTTTTAATACTTCAAACGTGGAGTCGACAGAAAAGGATTAGGCAAATCAGATTCCGGATTTGCTTGCGAATAGCAAGTCCGTTCAAGTTTTTGAGCTTTGAACTTCGGAATTCTTCAGAGACATAGGTACATACTAATCAATACTCTGTTATATACTCTTTAATATCTCTATAATAATAGGTAAGTTTACAGTTTTATAGATGGCAGCAAGGTAATCAGTTTTAGTTCGTACCTGCAGCTCGTGGGGCACAGTAAACAGGACAATAGGTTTGAGGTCAATGCTTTGCATAGTAAACAAAACAACGAAGATTCAATCAAGCGTTGACGATGACAGGCTCGTTTTGGCCTTCGTTTAAGATATATCTATAATTACGATACAAAGGTTTCGCAAATAAGTACCTATGAAATTGTAGTTCCGTCATGACCTGCCAAATGTTTGATTGTTTTGGTAATAATTTGTTTCTGTGAAAATAATTTAGCATGTCCGAACGCCAAAATACTATTGGTGCTAGGGACTGAAAATGCTCACAGTAATGACTGCTATCTGCTGGTACCTACGATGCATGGAGAGTAACCAACAAAAGGAACAAATTAATGAGTGAAGTCAAACCAGTTAACATTAAACCATGACCACTCATATGTGATAAACCTTTCAAGAGTAAGTACCTGACGGCTGTCAAGAAGTTCTTTATCAGACCTGACAGACCTGAGAAACAGTCTGCATTTTGATTACAGCAAGCTTTTTGGGGCCTTTTCAAGGCATTAATAAGATCAGCATCCCCATCAAGGGCCAAAGTAAAAAGAAATTATCACTGACCTTATAGTTGAGACCTTGGACGTCTTCCTCCAACGAAACATCGGAGTACATATCGTCAGCTGGTTCCCCGCCCGAACCACAGCCCGACGAGTTGAATGACGACGACCGGTATAATTGGCTGAAACAATGACACTCCTCATTAAACCATCACTTTATTAGCCAAGCATCCGTTACTAAAATTCTACTCATTGAATTTAACAGCCGTAAGTTTGGATAAATTGAATAAGTATTAGCAGCGCCATCTGTTGGGATCTACAAGAACGTCTCAGCGCCATCTATTTTCGTCCGTCTTAACTCTTGCTATTGTTTGAATGGATGTAATGTTGGCACGGTCTACTAGATGGCGCTGCTTTTGATAAGTGCATGAAGTATCCGCTAGGGGGTGTTAATAGTGCGTTTGTCTCGTTGTATTATCTTTTACAAATAATAATTTTAAAGCTATAAAAACGACTTACCTAGCTAAGACATTGGAGCCGAGTTGTCGCTTCCCAGAGCTGAAACAAATGAACATAAAATTTACTTTGTGAATACACATATAAATAAATTAAGTTTTTTTTGGGTTTTCTAAGAATCAAAGTAGCAAAAAAGTAATTTATGTTCGTATAAAGTATTTAATTAAACGGATTCCAACCTTATAAACATTTTAATTGAAGTTGGCGCTTAATTATGGATATACGTAACAGTAAAATAAATTATTAAAAGTCTATTTTTGTAAAGAAGATAATCCATGCCTGGTAGGGTACATCATTTAATATGTAAGTAGGTACCTATCTTAGTTTACGGTAATAAAATTTAAGTAAGTATTATCTACTCTCCCATCTTATCTTCATCTCAAACTACGTAAAATATTTCCTGTACTTAGTAGTTTTCAGTTTATTCGAGTTAGTATTTAACATCGACAAGTAAGTATATTCTACTGTACCCATTACTTAATTAATTATTATGTACCTACTTAATGCCTAAATTACCATTCATTTTCAGCCATTAAAAATCTTATACAGCAAACGGATGTCTCCTATAGTCATGATTGATTATCAGACAGAGCCCGTCCACAAAGTAAATCGTCCGTAACCCGAACGTTCCAGCCTGTATAACTAATTCTTAATATGTAGTCGTCACGTTCTACGCAAGTATTATCACGGTAAAAGTATGTAGGCCCATATCGCGGCACGAGTGTTGCATAGTAACCATGTAATGGCAATAGAATAACGAATACTTAGTTAATTATTAATTAAGTTGGTAAGACGCATGTCCGGTTTATTTTAACACAGTTTTATTTCTGGTAAGAATGTTAATAAGAAATGAATTATAATTATTAAGATATCATCGTCTTCAAAGAGGCCATCAGCAGTTTAACTTACGTGCAAAGAGACATTGGCATAGTCTTCGAGTATGCATAAATAATTTTTTTGTTTACGCCTCTGTGGGTTTCCTATGCAATAGACGTCATTGACAACCGATACCATTGATACTGCTGCTACCACCAACATCCCTGCTTTTTCTAATTATGCTATTGCTAACGATGTCGTTGATGAGTCCTAAGATTGTCAGCTAAATTTTGGACTACAGTGCATGTGGACTGAGGCTGAGGACCTATAATGTGCCCTCATGGATCTCTAGGGTAATCTAGTCTAAGCCTTAATGAGCAATACTGAGAAGTAAAAATACCTTTGCATAATTTTAAAAACATTTTCATTCAGCAGTTTGCGTAATAAGTAGGCTAAGTTGATTGATTGAAAGTTCCAGAAGCGTGAATTTGCATTCTGGTGAAATAAAGAAGAAATAGCCCATAGCGTGGTACGGCCACTGCATGAGAAATGATTGCGCTGATAGATGCTTATTTGTTAACGTCAAGCAATTTACTGAAGTGGACGCATGTCCGGAATTCTTCAACTGCGATAGAAAGAAGGAAATACTTTAAAATGTAGGTGGGTAATGCTCGTCAAGCAATTAGTTCATATTATGATTACTACGACGTGTGCCAGCGTTACGTGAGCGGCCATTGTGAGATTTTTTTGTAGATTACGTTCATGCAGAATGACTAATGTCCCTAATTGTATGATACTTGATAATGTTCTTATAAAAAACACTATGCTTCAAGTATAGAACAATTATTGTTATGTATTTCAACGCTAAACTGCTTTTTTCTGCCGATATGTGGAAGGTTACAACAAATAACGTTTTCCCTGTTATATTTTATTTTATATACATAACTCGCAAGGTTGAAGTTGCTTAGTTGTTTTTTTATTGAAAGAACTTTTTAGTACCATTTTCGGTTGGCGCTGACGTGTTTCCGTTTCCTCTAAAACTAATTGAGACACGTGTGTTGTTAGCACAAAAACGTTTATGAATATATATTTAATTGCTGTTTGAGTTAATAGTTTTATTTTGAATGGCATATCGACCTTCTGTAACGCACAACGCTTGCATCATTTAGGTCAGCCGTTGGCGATGCCGAGTGTAAGCCAATAGCAATTTTGGACAATCTTGTTTTGAAACGTGATTTAGTCCATAATTATGGCCATTACTCCTTATATAGCGCTCGAAGTTTTCTTCGATTCATGCAGCAATGCAAGAAGACATTTTCTAGCAGTTGGAACATGACAAAGTTGTGTCTTACAGGTCATAATAGGTTTAACTTTTTTAAATAGAACTTTTTTCGATGATTTGGACTTCATCAGTAGTAAGAGGGAGGCTGCTAAGAGCGCTACAAGACTACGATGATACTTTACTTCGTTTGGATATCTCAGATGGGTCGTGGCCATATTATGGCATTGGCCAATTCTTTGTTCATTTTCCCATGGGTTATTACAACAATTATCATTTGACGAAATACGATTTCGAAAGCGATTACAGAAGCCAAGGACCATGTGGTGATTTATGGTCATAAAAATTTACTTGGTGATTTAAAATATTTGAATGTCTTTGGCGTATTAATGTCGCTATTGATGACATCGAATTATTGACAGACTGAAGTGTCTAGTACAGTCAGTGAGCAGCATTACCTGACCCATTTGCCTCTTTTTTGCTTTGTGAGATGGGTCAGGTAATGGTGCGGGGCACTGTACTACCCACTGACATTTCTATATCAGACGCATTAAGGTAAAAGTCCCAGTAGACAGCAATATGCATTAGTTCACGATTACCATGGTTTGTCAAGTGTATCATATGCAAGCGGCCAGGACGTCCGTGGGGAGTGTCGGAGAAATCAGCAGGCAATGAAACATGGGTGCGCGCACGCCGTGAAATTGTGCAAGAAAGTGACGACCAGACTACCAACTTATTACTTGACTAACATAACTTGGGACACGGTGGAATTGGAAACTACGATTGCAATGTATTGAATTTGACAGGTTGATGACATCTTTCTAAGCAAGCAGCGCCAACCCAATGTCTCAAATTATGTTGGTCAAGCAAAACCATCCTAATGATCATCAATTGGACACTGATTATCCACACCGCCATCAATAACAAAACCTACAGACATACTGTGGTCTGAAACAGTCAGAGACTTGCTAGATGAGAAGCGCAAAGCAAGAAAACGCTGGCAAACGACGAGATACCCTGCTGACAAGAAACATCTTAACTATGTAACAAGTCGTCTTAAATTAGCACTCAGTGAAGATCAAAATCGAGATATGGAGGAATATACCAAAAACCTAGATGCAACAGCAAGTACAAATTATTCTCTCTGGCGAGCAACAAAAACGCTTAAAAGACCTGCAGCAAGCCAAGCACCAATACGCAAAAGTGATAACACATGGGCCAAAAGTGACTTCGAAAAGGCACAAACCTTTGCCGAACACCTAAGTAACGTATTTACACCCAACGATGCTCAAGGATCACAAACACTGCATAGTGAAATAACATCATATTTACAGCAAACATACCAACTTGACTTGCCTCTGGAAAAAGTTACGAAAAATGAAGTAAGAACTGCCATCAATAAACTAAATGAACACAAAGCACCTGGTTATGATTTAATTACAGCAAAAGCATTGAAGGAACTTCCTGAAGCAGGCATTACTTTCCTCACCGCTTTATACAACGCAACGCTCTTAAAGGGGTACGTACCCTCTCAATGGAAAGTAGCTCAAATTATTATGATAGCCAAGCCTGGAAAATGCCCAGGGGACGTGAAGTCCTACCGGCCTATTAGCTTGTTGTCTATTCCTGCAAAACTGCTCGAGACATTGTTCATGAAAAGGCTAAGACCACTGATAGACCAAAACTCATTGCTACCTGACCATCAATTTGGGTTTAGACAAAGTCATGGAACTATAGAACAAATACATCGGCTGGTCGAAAAAATTCATGTAACATATGAAGAAAAAAAATACTGCTCGGCTGCTTTTTTAGACATATCACAAGCTTTCGATCGAGTTTGGCATGAGGGCCTTTTATATAAAATTAAAAAAACACTTCCAATAAATTACTATATTTTTATTAAATCTTACTTGGAAAAGAGGTATTTCTTTGTAAAACAAGGCAATGAAATAACTGAACTGCACGAAATTCGGGCAGGAGTTCCTCAAGGCAGTGTAATGGGTCCCACCCTTTATCTACTATATACAGCTGATCTCCCTGTGTCAGAAGGAGTAGTCTTAGGCACGTTTGCCGATGACACTGCTATACTAGCTGTGCATGAAGATCCCGCCCAGGCATCAAAGATATTACAAACAAGCCTAAATGAAATTTCGAACTGGCTAAAAGAATGGAGAATAAAGGCAAATGAAACCAAATCCGTACATGTGACGTTCACGACAAGAAGAGACACATGCCCACCTGTACGACTAAATAATGTTGTGATTCCCCAAGCGGAAGAAGCCAAATACCTTGGAATGTACTTAGACTGGCGCCTAACCTGGCGAAAACACATATTCACGAAGCGTAAAGCATTGAGCTTACAACTAAGAAAACACTATTGGCTACTATCAAAAAAATCCAAGCTGTCACTGGAAAATAAGCTTAGGATTTATAAATGTATCATAATGCCTATCTGGACATACGGAATACAGCTGTGGGGTACGGCAGCGAATTCAAACATTGACATACTCCAAAGGTTTCAGTCAAAAATGCTTAGGATTATAACTAATGCACCATGGTACATGACTAATGATAGCTTACATCGGGACTTAAAAATACCAAAGGTGAAAGAAGAAATCACGCAAGCAGTCAGTGCCTACAAAAATAGGATTACTACTCATCCTAATAAACTAGCTTCAAACTTGATGAAAACCAAGACATTCAAGAGGCTTAAAAGACAAACCCCACAAGACCTGATACTATGACAGCTGGCACACCATAAAACGGATTGATGTGGATGCACCACTGGGCGCATACCAAGCATGACTAAAATCAATCAAATTCACAAAAGATGCTGAATGTCAGAAAATGGACAGATTGCATCGAAAAAAAAAAAAAAAAAAAAAAAAAATTGGATACTGATATAGAAATAATGTTGGTTTTGCAACTTTGTGATGTGCACCAAATGATCTGAATCTAAGTACGAAGAAAGTTACGTAGCAAAAAACGGCTGGCTGTAAAAAAAGATTGCATCTATTTTTAAATTTCCGTTGAAATAACCCTGTATAATAATATGTGTACCGCAAGTTCTATTTACAAAAAGATTCACATCTACGAAGAAAGTTACGTTACTGGCTGCTTGTAAAATGAAAGATTGTATCTCAGTAAAGTTTATTTTTAAACTGCTGTCGCTAAATAACCCCTTATGAATAACTTCGTGAATAACTTTTGCAAAATAATATGAATGAAGATTTCGTGTCGGGATTCTATCAAAGTGTCCATATTGGCAATCTCTACCTATTCGGCAGATTTTTTAAACAACTGATAAAAATATAAATAGGTTGAATATATTGCGTGTTTAAGACGAATGAATACAATCATCACGCCTGATCAGGTAAATAGGCTTACAATCTTAGGATGATTGTGAATACTGTGAATAGGTATTGTAATTTAAGAGTTGGATAACCACTGAGCCACAATTTAAGAGTTGGATAACCACTGAGTAAAAAAAGAAAGAAACATTAAATAACCCGTGGTCGATTGATTAACAATCAACCACGGGTTATTTAATGTTTCTTTTATAATTATCTTTCATTATTTATCATAGTAATTTTTGGCGTTGTCATTAATAGCTAAGCTTAGTACTAATAATTAATTAACGGACATAATTTCTACACAACATGGAAAATTGAAGATCCTGTTTATGTTGCTTCGTAATTTGGATTTGATTAGGAGCTGCCTGACTCGAGATTTATTCAAAGTTAGTCTAAAAGTACGAAAGATAGATGGTAAACCAGTTCTTTTTGGAATTTGGTAGTCAATCCCTACAATTATCTAGAATCAAACTATCTACCTGAAAATCTTTTATTGAGACTCGTTCGTTGTACCTTGAGACACGTGAATTTGGCTTTGGTCTAAATTGTACTGGCATTCATGACTAATACGAAGCGTGAGGTTACAATATTGAAGGCTTCATTCAAATCGTTATGATTTTTTGTACTTATTCGAATAGGTACATAAACATATTTCGTAATACATAATTTGTGGGAAATAGAAGCGTTTGCACAATGCGTCTTGTCACAATCTTGTCTGTTAATTTATGCTTTCAAAGCAGCACTTTTAAGGTCAAACTGCGGTTTACGCGTTACGTTTTAGGCCCGTTTCCGAAGTGCCAATTTTCTCTAACACGTTATGCACATTGTATTTTTTTTAAAGTCTGCTTAGAATACAATGAGCAGGAACTTATTGAAAATTTCGCTAATTGCTGTAAATCGATGCTAAAAGTTTTGCCTGTCCTCGTCGAATGGCCAATTGAGAACAAGTCCACCACCTACGAAGTTTTTTTTACCCAAAACGCCAAAAAAGTAAATTGTTGCTGTAATCGCCCGAAGTGGCCGCCACCGCACCGGTGGCAATGAGTTCTCCAATTGACTGTTAACAATTACGTGAAAATTGAAAATATTAGTGTCAACCGTTTTGTTCCTGGCACTCCATAATAGGACCCTAGCTAGTTCGTGCTAAGCGCACCATATGGGTAAGAGAGTAAGAGCTTACATTCATATTTATAACTGCCTATACAATTTGGTACTTCTTACAGGAAGACTCTTATAATCATTTTAATCTAAACCTACATGGCAAAGAGTATTCCATTAAAATAAAAACTAAATCATGTTCCAACCTATTTAGAAAATGATTAAAATCATACATGAAAACAATTTACCAATGGATCAAGTAACAGGGATCGGTATCAATAAAATAATGATTTGCCTCATGTATGGGCGGACAGGATACCACAGAATAAAAAACATTGCCTGATTATAATGTGTTCGCTTATTATAGGATACGCATACATTTGTGAGCGCCATCGATGAATACAATGCTGCTGGCCAGCAATAAAATACTCATGCGTACACATTGTTGTATCTGCTGTGACAATAAAACAACAGCCCAACAGATTACGTCATTATCGCGCCATTACGGATTGTGTTTTTGTTACATTAGAAAAAGTGTTGTAATATAAATCAAATCCGTCAGTCTTTTGTTATTATTCTACTCTCTAAACATTGGTGAGCAGTCAATAAAAGGTGTTTTGATTAGGCTAAGTCTCGGACCAATTACTTATCAAGATAAATTTAAAGTTAACTGTTCGCTCTTCAATATTCATGCACCCAATATCTCAATTAGTCTCAATAAATTAAAACTAAAAAACTAATATCGTTATGATTGAAAAGTCAAGATTGTCTTCACCGAGTATTTAAAGTAAAATTAGGTAGCTATTTAATTAAATTGCATTTAAATTGCAAACAATCAAAATTAAAATATTCCAACCTGTAGGGTCGCTTTCTGTAATGCATGTAAACACCGTTCCGCTCCAGCTTTACAAACAAATAATAGCACCGATTAAAAAGTTACAGCAGATTCGGTCACATGGAACACTCGATTTTATTCACATAACTTCATTTGAAACCACTGCACAGACAAGAAAATAAACATCACAGTTGAAAAATGAAAAAAATAAAATAAAAGAAAAAATGTGTTCGAAATTCGAAATGGCACGCGGTGTGCGCGAAGGCGGCGCGTTCGGTATATTCGTGCGAGCAACCGCGATGTACTGACGCATCAACAACGCAGCGGTGGACCGGTCAGCGACTACACCGTGAGGTATGAATTATCCACAATAGAACAGACAATGGTTGGCGAAACACTCGCCGTTATTAAATTATTAAGTAGCTCGCGGCGGTGGACGGACGGACTAATGGCCACTAATAACTTAGTCAACCGCATCGATATCGCGATCTGAAGGGTGTGCTAATTCAACTTAACATTATGCATCTTCATCCGTTTCTACATATGTGTTAAAAATTAATTTCCATTGCAGAAAATGCTTTATTATTTTCAGTATTTTTGCAATAAATACTGCTGCAAATAACAAAGAAAAGAAATGGTTTCTCAAACACCGAGTAATAGCAAATATTAGTAAAGATCTACTGGCCAATGATCAACGACAGCAATGAAAATCACGACGACATAGGTATAGGAGGGGAGGATTTTATGTACAAGGAGATAATTAAACAAGCAACATTTTAATATTGTTAGGGACCAACCAAACCGTCTCAAATACCATTCGCTGGTCCAGTTTATAAAGAGAAACAAACTGCTTTATTTGTTGAATCTCAAAACAATTTGTGTAATATTAAAGATATAGCATGTCGTACTACTGTAAACTACCTTCTATGTATAAACGAGGTGAAATACAGAGTACGTACACAACCATAGGCTGAATCAGTAACATGCAATAAAATTCATTGCAGTAAATCAAAATACTGCTTCCTGAATAAAATCTAAGTTTACCTAGCCAAGTGATTCTGCACTTAAACATTTATCATTTCGAAACGGTACGGCAGGTGCTTCTTGCACAGATTCTGCTAGCAATTTTATATCAACCTCAGACTAGTTAGTGGCTTTGGATCGTAGAACAGACCCGTTAAATCCTTCAGTTGCCATGTGAAATTAAACTTCTGTCCTTCACTATTCTCTTTGCGTTTTGTGACAAATGACAGCCGTTGCGTCATGGACCACTACCATCGTGTTATTGTTCGGAATGTCCACTGCAGTACGAACTTTGATTCTAATACTATTACTTTTCTCATCACATGCTTTATTAGGACCGTAAATTATTGAGGGGTCTTTATAATTTGGTCGTGTTTGCTATTTTCTTCTAAATTATATCCCACGAGTCGCACCGCGTTACGAGCGTCTGGTTTCAAGGTATTTAGATAAAAAACTTAAGTAGTGTGATGCGTGACTGCGCGAGTACGGCTAGGAAGTGGAATTGAATAATGTAGGTAAATCATTATTTTCTCAGCATTGTTCTAGTTATAAACGTTGACTCTTGAACCTAATAGAGCATAGGTACTATGTTTATCTTTTATTTTATTATAATTTTCCTGCTATAGATATTATTACGGTGTAAGGTATACAGGATAATTGCAAATGCCTAAGTTATCGGGATAATCTCTGCGAGTGTATCGCGACTGCGTAAATGCCATTTATGCCAACCAACTTTTACAGTGATAAGTAGTGAGTAGCTAGATTGTAGCTAGAGAGACGCACACTAGATATTAACACGAAGTAGATACTATTAACGCACACCGAGATTGCTTTTCTCATTATCGTGTTATGGAAATAACATCTGTATCAACTGGAGTTGGGATCAATAAAACTACTGAAAGATTAACTGCCAAAATGCCTGCAAATTATGAAAGTTGATGAATTAATTTATTAGCTCGTTCAAATAGAAAATAATTAATTGAATATTTCACATTTTAATTGGTGAATCAACTGGTTTCGGACTAGTTTTGAAATTAATTGGCAACATTTTTCTATAGTTTGCCAAATCTGTTAAATATTCAACAGGCATACTGGATAATTAAGTTAAGATGCCTGGAAATGTTAAAACTACCACCCTGCTTATTAGGTTTGCCAATCTAACGAATAATAATCTATTTCGATCGAAATTTGTTTGTGGTCTACAAATGTAATTACCGATGTTTGTGGGTGATTATGTGTGCGTTATGAGTAAAATGCCTCGCAGTGAGGCGCGTGCACTGTTGAACAACCACTAGCAACCACGGAACGCTGCCAGCCGGAACGAGACAGTTCACTTTCTTGGTGAGAATCCGAACTCGCGAATCTGACTCTCGAACTAGCCTTGTGCTCCAAATTTAAATATAAAATTACTCCTGTAATATACAAAGGGGCAGAGGAGTACCTTTAAAGTCCATACCCACATATCACCATTTGTTTTTGAGTCCCATGTAATATGGACCCCATGAACCTAAACCCATTAGCTGGGCACAAGTCTAGTGTCCAAGCTGCTTATAATACATTGTCTGTTCCAACTAATTATTATTTTGATAAAGTAATTAGCTAATTGACACATTTTTTACCTTAATAGTGTATAATATAATTATTTAGTAAAATAGTTATGATTGACTCATCAATATGTTATCGACTAAGTACAAGACAAAGTGCATGAAACTTATTCATAGAATCATTACCATAACACATTTGCATAAAGCTGTTTTCATTAAGGATGCTAGTCAATGAGCCTCTATAAATGCTAATAACCCAAATTCTGATGCACTAATAAAAGTAGCAGTAAAGCCTAGTATTGCAATATTTAGCATTGGGTTTCTAACCACAATTACTGCCGACCAGTGCACGCTGGCGCAACCGCTACCATTTAAATTATTCTTTAGAAATGTTAAATTTGCAGGAAACGTTAGGAAGTTACGCAAACCTGTCACTGGATTTAATTGTATCAAGAATACAATTGTTCCATTCTGTATATGTATTTATGAAGTTAATCTGATGGAAATGGAAGTGAGAAAATGATCAGTTGTTATTCTTTCTGACATTAATGGCGGGTAAATAGCTGTTTTTAAAGCGCCAATTAATCCGTATACAAAGGCCACTTTTCTGAACGGACATAGATATAATAATCAAAATTATATAGACATTTAAACTATACTTTTGTTCGTACACGCTAGTCCACGTAACGCATAGGAAGGTTTTGTCGTTTATTTTACGAACAGTGTTATAAAGTAAGAGGTTTTCCGCATTTTACTAGCTGTGTGTATTTGGTTATATTACATTGTATAATATTAGACGCGTAGTTAGTTACTAGTTATTCACTTATTAGACTGTTACACAAAATGTGAATTGCACGAATATTTATTACGGAGCGTGGAGATTATAAAATACATAATTATAGTTTTTTTCGTCAGTACGCTTAACTATACAAGGTGTTGTTTTGCATCCTCGTCAAAATTCAGGATGTTGTCACAAAAGACATACATAATCAATATAAAGACAAGACATACATAAGCAAAACAAAACCATGTACTTCCAAGTTAGACCTAATGAAAATGATAATCAATTCGTTAACGGGTGCCATTTTCTGGCTTAATATATTATTAAATGGTTCTAACGCTATTAAGAGGAAGCCGTCACGCTAAGGCCTATTCGTGATCAGATAGATAACTAATTAAGTAGTTTACATGTTAATTTTGTAGCTCTGTTTTTATATCGTCAATGAATTTCACAAATTCTTTACTTTTGATGTCAGCCCGGAAATGTCCATCTAATAACATTTTTCTAATTATTGGTCAAAAAGCATTTGGAAGTCTCCTTGGCTTATCGCTCAAGTAATTTCCTTGTTCGGGGTGCAGTCAAAAAGTGTAATATCTCTAACTTCATTAAGCAGAACAGTTCATACCGCTCCCCGTATTATTTCCCTTTGCTTACAAACATAATCATTTAAGTTTTCCAAGAACGCATTATACATCTTAGAAAGTCGTAAACTTTAATTTGCGAAGTGTGAGAAGAGCCATCTGTACTCGCTTTGAAACTAAGTAATACTATGTTGTAACGTTCACTGTGATCGTAAATGTATTATAAATAATGTGCATTATTAATGTTCCCAGCCTCATCATTATTGTTTACTACAATGTACGACATCGCTTCGGTTCTCATGCTCATCCTGAGAATTTAAGCGTAGGTCGATAATCTCTAATTGTTCTAGTAGTTGTTCACGTTTAAATCTGACGTGATGAGGTGACTCATTGACAATCTGAAAATAGTGGGGACGGCATTGTTCGCAGCGTACAATAGTATGTACCACGGCCATTACAACACTACCGAAATCTAAATACTAGAGGACCTTATTGTTTTGGGGTACGATTGATTATTATTTGGCAACTGAATGCAGACTGGTATTTCAGTATTGGCTCCAGGACGTTGTGGAGCTGATTTTCGATTGACGGCTGTTGTGTCTTGTCTATTTGAGGCGGTCTTTATTTAACTATGTTCTTAGACAGTGCACAGTGACTTAATAAGACAACACGATACATATGCATTTAATGTAGTAGCGTTAAGTAAGGAAGGATATACCAAAACTATCAAATATACAAGGTGTTGTTTTGCATCCTCGTCAAATTCAAGGAGGCAACTATGCTAATGATACTCGTCCCGAATCGATAATAAAATGGGTAGGTATTTTTTTTTTCTTATTAACTAACTCCTTTGTACTCAAATGTTTTATGTTTTTTTTTTATCCTGTGTTCTCTACTCTGTGTACATAAATAGTAAAATAAATAAAATCGGTAAGTGTGAACCACCAGTGTTTTAAACGCAGACCGTCTCTGATTCTCGCCCTATAACGCTTTCTTACGTACAAACAATCTCAAACGTTTATTCGATAATTTCTTAACACCTAAACCACGTTAAGGAGGTTATTCTGAAAAACTGACAAACTTAAACAACCCAAAAAATCAGCGTTTATTAATAATTAACTAGGTACAGTAATTTTAATTGATTACTTATGTCTTTTGTAACATCCTCTTGAATTTTGACGAGGATGCAAAACAACACCTTGTATAAACCCATAAAACAGAAATAACACTCACATGAAATAAGAAAACCACAATAGAAAAGGATATCAATAACACACACGTCCGAGAACAATGCAAAATTTTGAAATTGGTCTTCACTTTCCAAAAAATTCAATATTACTACAGTTTCGTTTCTGAAGTTGGATTACTATAATGCTCAATGTGCACAGTTGTTCAATTAACACTTTGCAGCTAATTTGTTAAAAAATTGTCCATGAAATTTGTTTGTTTTTTTTTTCATTTGCGTTGTCCCAAGACCGGAAAAGCATGAAAAATATACATATTAAAAGTGAATGTAACAAAACATTGCAACTTATTAAAATAAGTAACTGAATTGCTGACGAATCTGTTTTTATAAACTAACGATCGAAACAAAAACCATAATTATAACATCGATTGTTCGGTGGTATTGGTAATGCCAAGCCGTTTAGTAAATAAATGTAAACCATATAATAATATTTTTTTTCTCTAGCAACGTTTTGTAACTATTCAAAAACAATACTTAAATAAAACTAAAAGAAAGCTTACTGTCTCATGGAGCCCCATCGCCGATGCGGCAAATTCTCCTGATGGCTACGGAAGATACAACAAAAATATAGGTAAAAGCAAACAAAAAGATAGCAAAATAAAAACAAAATCAAGTAAACACAAACATAAGAAAATATAAAGTAGCACCAACTGAAAGTAAAAGTGTATCGCAGTGAACTCAATAGGTGCAGAATCAAAACCACGCGAAATAAAGCTCTTTTACTAAAATTCCTAATTTTAAAATTGAGAGTTTAGGCAACAAAATGCACTGAGCCAGTCGGCAACTGGGAACATCAGTTACTACGGGCAGTACTTTGAGAGCCTGATTGATAACCGTCTTAGAATTTGTGTTTGTAGAATTGGTTTCTTGTCAAAGCAAAACCAGCCTTGTCACTTTGCTGCCTAGTAAAAAATTACCCATACACTCAATTCTAAAATTAGTTTTACCTGTAGGGTCTACTTTATCAAAACATATATTGACCACAGTGACTGCACTTTATCCTCTTTCTTAGACTTACCTGGGTGGTGTCCGCCTTAGACTGGTTCTTGTCCACGAGTGTCTGTTCAATGGGTTTCCAGGACTTCTTGAGCCATTCTCTAATCTGTGAAAGAAAATGTAATTTATTTCTATGCTAAGGTGCTTTTCTATATAAGAGACTATGTTAATACATTAGGAAATCCCAACTGAAAAGTGATCCGTTATTGATACTAAAAAGTTTGTGATGGATACGGAAACAGTAGGTGTTAACGATGATAGCGTCAGTTTAAGGTTACAGTTGCGGTTACTAGTATTCTTACTGAAATCTGTAGCATTTGTAGACTAAAATCATATTTAGTATCATATGGGAATGCTGACGTCGGGTACATTATTCCAAAAAAGAGTACACTACAGACTATAGATTATGTTGTCGTAACAAAAATAGAAACGCAATACCCCGTCAAACAGAAAAATACTGAAGCTGTCTAAATTACTATAATACATCGCCGTTCGTTCGACCAAGTGGTAAGTTAATTTCAACACCTCGTCGAGTGTGTTATTGCTATTTTATTTTCTCCAGGTAGCAGCTAGATTATATCTGTAGTTACCGCTTCATACAAGTTTCTTTCAAAATAATGCTCTAAAACATCATGCTCATGTTGTAATATCCATTCAACATTAATATTCTGCCTTTACAATAAATACGTTTTTATGTCACCTTTTTATGGGAGTATTGCTGCACCTACAGAACATAAAACTTATAAATGACCTACTTTGTTCGCCAATGTTAAAAAATCATAGAGAAAATTTCCAGCATAAACATTGCATATTTATACAGTAATTCAACGTTGCACATAGACTAAATTAACTTACGGAAGTTTTTTATGGTACCGTTGACCGCTGTTAATGTTGCTACGTAAAAGTTTTACTGTGTGTCTATTAGGAATCCTTGTTTATGCTCACTATAAACGTTAGTCTTTGATATTTCATGTTAATATTTCTTAATTAGATCAACTTTAATGTTTAGACATTTGTCTTTCAGTTCATCAGTCTAATGAAGAAAACATTGTGACGGATTTTATATGTATAATCGAATAAATAAAATAATGTTAATGAAGATGTATTTACCTACTTATGAGCTTGGAGGACGCAATTTATGGCCGTTTTACCAATCAAATAATTTAAATGCTTGTTACTATCGTTATTGAATTGATCAGTCAACCCATCGAGGGTTAATATAAATCAAAAAAATTGGAGACCAGTCGCAGATGAATGAATTTTCAAAACCCGATTTTTGTGCCCAAATTAGCATTATACCAATATCATTTCCGTAAAATCTAACAAAGGGGTACGAACCTTTGTGGCATATCTAGCCGCCGCCATCTTGTTTTTTTTTCAAAATTTCCGAGCACGATAAAAGTGGTATATTTGGATACAGGACACTTATGCAAACAAAAAATGTTAGATAACACAACACAACATGAGTCCATATGACACAAATGGCGATCTTTACTTCCAAATATCTCGGAAACGTGACACTTTAGGATACCATGTTATCTAACATTTTTTGTTCGTATAAGTGTCCTTTTATTGTGCTCGGAAATTTTGAAAAAAAAATCAAGATGGCGGCGGCTAGATATGCCAGGCTCCATACAAAAATGTTCGAACCCCTTTTAAAACGTGAGAACACCATCTTCGGCATTAGTATGTTCAACCGTCAGTTGTTTTTTTTTATGACCTAACTACCTGAGAAGCGCCCGGAGTGTTCTCCTGTGTTATCATATCATGTTGTTTTCTCATTTTACTACAAATTAACTCATTTTTGTCAGGTTATTATTTTTTTACTTGTTGACCAAAAAGGACTACATAAATATAATCTAATTTCGATACCTAATAAAACCCTCGCAGGTCCGACGGGGTTTTTTGGACTCAATTTATTATTGATTCGGGTCGAGAATCATTAGCATAGTAACCTCCTTAAATTTGACGAGGATGCAAAACAACACCTTGTATAGGTCAAAAGACCAAGACGCCGAAGCCCTCAGCAATACAACTTTAACTTTACCAGGGCACTGATTGTAACAGATGGATAAAAGTTGGCATTGAAAGTGAGTCACAATTCTCAGCAGCGAGAGAGCGATTGATAAAAAGAAATCTCTACCAATCAAGTGGTAGTTTCGTATTCCCCACCAGGCTGTGGTGTAACAACACTTGAAGGTTTTGAAAATAACATTACGACAAAAAGTGTTTCTAGAAAAGAAAGTGTTAATGGATCCTCTTACCTTACCATTTAACAAGCCTCTTTCTTTTACTGACAACCATCCTCTGCAACCTAACTGCTCTCCCCCTATTTTTTTTAATTTTTATTTGGCAGCATATCAGATATAAAAGGTTCTGGCTCTGGCTCTTCGAGAGGTCTCGTCTCAAAGGCCAGGACAAGCCGGACAAGGGCCGGGAGCCATGCCCACTGAGTACAGGATGGGACGATAAATACATAGTAGTTACGTGCCCATTTCCGAGTTCAGATGACTGAGTACTCGGTGTAAGGGCAAGCTGACGTACCGTCTCTCAGCAGTCGACTTAATAGGCAAGTTTACGTTAGGGTGCCTCACTTTGAAAACATGATCTCGAGGCCTGGGACTTCGGGCTAATCTGGCTTCTCTGTTCTTGACAGAGATGTTCAGCTAATCTGCTAGCCTCAAAATTTTGCAAATTAGATTCGGAAGCGTCACGGATCGTGTGCGAGCTGAATGGCGAGAAATTGGAGAGCCCGCTGTGGACTAATGGATGATGATGAAGGATGGTGTCCTTCACTTATTCTTATTGAACTACAATTTCAGAAACCTATGTCTAATGCAATAAAGCAATATCCATAAAAATAACTTCTGAAGTTGTGACAGCTGACAAGCTTTTTTAAGGACTTCCACAGTCTCCAAGACAGGCATGCATGCATTGTACGTCGGTTGGCGTCAATACCGCGAGAATAAAAGTCACCACACACTGCCCTGCTCGCCGTCGCGGTCGCCGCGAAAACTCACTTGAGGGAAATGTAACGTATCCGTAACGAAGTACGTCAAAGTTGTATAAATAATAATTAAAATACTTTAATTATTATTCGCAATAGATATTATGTGCCAGTTTTATAGAAAAGAAGTCATTAAAATCAGTTGATGGTTTTTCGCTTTTGAAGTTATTAGTACAAATAATTTAAAAATAATGAGTAGTGACTATGCTAAGTTACTTGATTTTTGCTTTCGTGTGATTTAGCAAAGTATTAATGTTAAAGACTCAGTTAATCATTTTAGTAATGTTTGGGCTACCTGAAGACGCTGTTTGCCTGTAATTATTCAAGAGAAAAAAAAAAACAAAAAAAGTCGTTTTAGTTTCGAGATTTATAAATACTAGGAAAATGTATAATCAATAACTAAATTAGTTAATTCTTCCAAAATACTCGGGAGTACAAAGTGTAGACTTGCTCACTTTTCCCTTCTCGTAAAACAAAAACGAAAGTAGCTTCAAAAATGCCGGTTTGGTAGATATTTAGAGAAAAAGATGTGATTTTAATGCCATTGATAACTCATTTTAGCCATTTTTGAACTTAGTGACTTTTGCTCTACGGGGACGATTTATTGTACCATAATTATTATGCACACAATGAGAGACAATGTTTAGTATCGATAACCATCATATCTGTGTAGTTTTGCTAGCTAAGTTAATTTGAACCTGAATAGGCTAAACTCTGAGGCTGACCATTAACCATAGATTTGCTTATTTCAATTGTTCTTTCGAGGATATAGTAAACTAACGTGTTAGCAGGAGCGTCGTGGTCTCCTTCGCCGTAGCACTCGAAGTTCTCTGCATCAGATATGGAGTTGCCAGGACTGGAGTCTGCGGTGGGGACTGACTGGCCGGCAGCTTCTGAGCCGTTCTGAAACATAGGAGATACGAATATAGAATCGGAATTTTCAAATTGATTGTAATAAGAATTCTTAAAAATCTTTATTAGTGCTCCTTTCGTATAATTGTGAAGAAATTGTTTATGCCGTGTGTTGTCGGTTAGTGTTTTTTTAAGTTAACATGGTAATTGGCAGTACTGCAAACAGCTACGATATGCTTAGAAAACAGCCTGATTTGTTTGACAAATAAGTAGATACACGTTGTGTTATGACAATTTTATGCTTATAGTAACCTGAACATATCAAGTTTCGTACCTATATGCAAATTACTAGCATGCCCATTAATAGCTGATTATCTCATCATGGCAAACAAGTATCTTAGAAAACACGTTTTTTCAATAATTATGAAACGTATGTTCTTTGTTTATAAATAAGCGCTAATCGAAGCAATTGAAACTCGAAAGTTTGCATAAATAATTTTAATAGGACGAGTCCACCATGTGTATACTTAGGTTTTATGGTGTAGGCGCCCGCATTTGTACAAATACAAGGTGTTGTTTTGCATTCTCGTCAAAATTCAGGACGTGGTCACCAAAGACAAATAACCAATTAAAATTACGGTACCTAATTATTAACGCTGATTTTTTTGGTTGTTTAAGTTTGTCAATATTTCAGAATAACCCCCTTAACGTGGTTTAGGGAATAATAAGTTATCGAATAAACGTTTGAGATTGTTTATATGTGTGTAAGCGAGGTTATAGGGCGAGAACCAGACGGTCCACGTTTAAAACACGGGTGGTTCAACTGGTTCACACTTACCGATTTCCGTAAACAAGAAAAAGAATAAAAATTACCAACCCATTTTAATATTGATTCGGGACGAGAATCAGTAGCATAGTTACCGCCTTGAATTTGACGAGGATGCAAAACAACACCTTGTATACCGGCTGAATCAAATTTCAATAATGACAGCGGATATCAGCGTCATGCGTCACTATGTTGATTGGTGTAAAAGGAATCTTAAATTGGTCGAAAGTCTCTCTTTTTGGTTGGATTTTCCAATTGTTGTCTTTTGAGTCGGAAACTATCCTTTTAAAACTATTTATCTAAAAGATATAACGAATGTTTTTTTTTATCATATTAATAAATAAAAACATTGTTCTTTATTTGTTAATCGTTGGTTGTTGAAAACTTTAAAGTGTTAATCTCAATATCCACCTCTTTTATTTCTATCTGAAACTTATCTTTTATTCATTCAAGGTACCTACTTGGGAACTCCTTAAAATCGATAAACATCTAAAGAATTGTCAATTGTGATTAGATATGATTCAGTCCACGTTTCGCGGGTTTTGCAGGTATTTTTATTTAAAAAAATATCCCAACGGTGTATAAGTAGTACCTTCTTAAATCAAATGCGTTAGATCTAACTATACTGTATACAAAAATCATCACTCTTTGCAGTGAAATAAAAATTTAAGGTTATGTTATTGTGTTAGATAAACAAAAGCAAATTTACCTGTAGTTTTCTTGGTAAGTTTCCGGGGGAGGTGCGAGGTGACTTCGTCCTTTGGAACACGCTGGGCGCCATCATTGCCTCCTCAGGCACCTTCAGCTCTGGAACACAACACACAGCTTGATCAAACACCACTAAAATCTTGCATATGTTCTTAGAAAAGCGGCCGTTGACCCCAAACAGTCACGCAACAAAACCATTGAGAACGAGGTGAAGTCTTTCAGAAATAATAACCAAAGCAGCAAGGTTACGCTAGCCTAGATGGGCTTTCAGAGTTTCGTGTGCGGCTGACTTTGTTTTAAAAACAAACTCTATTTCTTTACTTTACTGAAAAATGTATATACCTGCTTTGACCATGTAAACATTAATTAAGTCCATCTCAGATAACACAGTCTCACTTCTCCCCAAAATATTACTAATTAAATATAACTGTTCCACTCCGGTGTAAAGTAGCTGAGCATTTAAATGTCCGATAGCCTTTATCTGTGTTATCAACACTTGTTGATTAGTACTTGATTGGAGCATATACCCTGAGGAAAGAAGAGATACTGCATATACCCTGAGGAAAACTATATCGTAACGTAGAAAGATGAAAGAGAAAATTACTCAGTAATAAAAACATTATGGAGCGAAATTCTTAATCGATCGATATCGATCAACAAAGGTGTTTTTAATTATTTTATAAATAAATACTTTTATAAGCATGAAAGATCATAATAAGGGTCAGTTCACACCGAGACGCGACGCGACGCGACGATACTTGAAGAGGCCAGTGATTTCGCGCTGCGGCGCTCTACGCCGCGAGGCGCCGCGCGGCGCAGCGCGGCGCAGCGCTGCATGGCCCAACGTATTCTGATTTCTACTGAAATCTACCTCACGAGGCCGCTCTACGCAGCGCGACGCCGCGCTGCGTCGCTCTACGCCGCGAGGCGTCGCGCGGCGCAGCGCTGCGCGGCGCAACATATTCTGAATTCTTACAATGAAATGTGTATCTTTTCGTGTATAAAATAAAGTTATATTTTGAATCACTCTTTAAAAGTGTGCGCGCAGCGTCACGTCGCGTCGCGTCTCGGTGTGAACTGACCCTAAGTCTCTTGGTATTGTGAAATGCACAGCTGTACGGTGTAAAAATATATAAGAGGAACTGTTTTTATCAACAAAATATTCTGAAAATATATCTGTTGTAGGTACAAAAGAGGACCAAGATCGCAGCGGAAACTACTAGTACCTACTGTTCTGTTTTTTGAAACCTAGTTTGATTCCCGTTTTTTTGCAACAATGAACTATGACATCTTATTCGACATGATTCTGGAGAAACTGGTGATAGTTTCACTATTAACTTCAATGTTATGTAACAATTTACAGAGTTTAAAGTGACCTGTAGCGGCTATTATAGCTAGACTGTGAGTTGTGAAAATTTTGCGACAAAAATGGCGCAGCGCTTAGCTTCACTTTTACTCTTATCGTCACGGTGAGGATAGTATCTATCTAGCGTCTAAAAACAGAAACGTTTTGAAATTTAAAATATAGGTTTGAAGTACTAAGACTAAGGCTAGATCTTGCCTAGCCTCAACTAGGTCCTGAGGACCATACGAAATTACTCATAGAAATATTGATAACTGTTGCCTGCTAAAGGCACTTTCTCGGTGAAAAGATGGTTTTTCATGCCCACCGCAAATAGCTTGGTGTACTAGTCTGCAGTACCACAGGACCAATCTTCCTAGCTCCAGCAATCCTTGCCACCAGGCCTCGAGCAGCCGGAACACGTCATACGAGTCACTCCGCAGCAGCACCACCACTTCCGACATCGACGTCAGCATTAGTACCACTCATCACATCACGTCTTTCTTAATTCACTTCACTGAGAAAGTCTTTGAATGTAACTCAACGTTAGTCTACACTTTTCATTCGTTTCATGCTCTTATTGGTTGATTTCACATTGACAGTTTGATGTGCTTTTGCAGTGCTTATAATGTGTTCACGTCAGCCACTCACTGTGTGTAGGATGATATGGTTAGAAAGGAGTCGACTACTGTGTGTGATGACGAGTAATAGAGAAGTATGGAAGAAGACATGCTGCGCCAACCTCAAATAAATTGGTATAAGGTCAGGGGAACCGTATTTTTACGTCTATTTAATAGTACTGTTTCTTAAAACCCGTCTCAATTTTTCACATCAAATTAATTATGTTTGACAATCATTACATCGTTCATGTGTTCAATGCATTCTACTGTCTACAATTTTCTCATCGTAAATAATGTCTGTGGATTAGTGAGACCATAATAAAACTGTTGTTTTATTGGTTTAGTAGGAAAAGTTATGTTTATTTTCAATCGCTGAATGGTCTACAAATTAAATTTTAAACAAATATCTTTCTGGTATTATTCCGTATGTTTCAGCTTACAATCTATTGTTTGATTTTTAATGGCGTTCGAGTATTTCATTTCGAATTTTATAGTTATCGTTTGGAAAGTTAATGTTTCGTTGCAGCAGCATGCGTTGACATAGCTGCTGATAAGAGTGTTATCGGGTATAGCGGTAAGAGGAGCGGCTTTGTACCGTGCAAATAAAATTTTCATTCCGTATGATGTTGACTAGGTTGCAAGAACAAGAATAGAACGTCGTTTATTTGTCTTTGACAATGCCGTTATCCGACGTCTCATTATTTAGCTTTAGTACAAGTAGAATATATTCAACCATAGGGCAGAGAAGCGATATATGTATATCTTTTAGGGGTTTATACTATGATGGAATAGTCAAAAATGTGTAGACTTTGAGAAGCTACTGAAAAATGTTTCAGTAGAAATATTTAAGGCTTTGAAATAGTTCGCATCACAACTTGTCTAAGCCCTGTGAAAACTAATAAAAATGCGGTCACATGAAATCGGATTTGCATGTTTACTAAACAGAATGTCAACCTCACATCAACTGTTGTGATTAGCTAACTAAAATTACAACTGCAGCCAATCAAATTGTTTGTCAGAGTCTGATAGTCAGTTAGCTAATATTATTTTGTATCAAAACCGGGAGTGAGTTTTATAATTACGAACTACCTACATGCAATAAGTAAGTACCCGATGAGTTATAGCAGACTTAAATTTTTTGCAATGTTTTCTAACAAAATATTAATTTGTTATCGTTGTACTTACAGCTTTAATTGTACGTTTGTCGCTGGACTCGGCTCAGTACTTCACTGTTTGCACGTTCTCAAGTTGCACTTGACATGTTTTGCGAAAACCACCAATTATAATGTCCACGTTGGTATAATTGCAACGCATCTGTGAGCTGAGGATTTTTTCTAAGACTACATTAAGACAATCCGCGGACATGGAACCCGTACGAATGGCTTTACGCTCTCTGAACAAGCATCTTTGTATCAAATGTCAGCACAATACTGTTGCACGGCAGTCTATCTTCTGACATATTTCTAGATGCGTTTAGATTAATGGAGAATACTTTTTGAACTTATCCTCTCATCCTACCGAAAATGTTCCTCTAAAATTCTACCACTACATCTATTAGGTAGTTTCATACAAGCCTAAAAGCTTGGCCTCCCCTATAACCTACTACTCTTCATGATGTTAGGGTTTTTAAATAGTCTGCTTGCCATAAGGGCTTGCATTTTCGCTGGGTCCTAGGCACGCCACTTCTTCTTTAACGTGTGGTTAGAGCGTAACGCCACAGATTAGGTATATTATTTTTAAAACCATAACATCATTGTCATCAAAATGACAAACCACCATTTAAACTATTATCCTCTATTATACCCGGTCAGTGGGTCGTCTTAGGGGCGGAGGGTAGTCGATAAATATTCAAATAAACCTTTCTTACTGGACAGGCTTTCTTTCTGACTTAGGGTATGTAAAACAATAAGTGGGTACATTATGAGACATTACTTTCATCGTGATTACAATGTAATGTTAATGAAAGCAATAAAAACAAATCTTCAATCAAACAATTTGATATACAAACACTGAGACAGTGAAATTGTTAAATTATATGTGTAAACCTCTTTTGTTTTACACAATAAACTTGAAAGGTGATTGGTATTCTTTTGTTGTGCCGATAAAAAAAAACAAATCGTTTTAATGATTGACACACACGCACGCATACAGTGAAAATGTTGTTTCCTTGCGACCGATTTACGCAAAAATGGTACATCCTTCGAGCTACTTTACTCAACCAATGTATTGATTTGTTTGATATACAAAAAACAAGTGACGTTTCCTTCGATTTCGATAACTTTATGGATGACTGGGTCTACTTAATACTACGATGTACCTACTTCATACTTTAATAACCTCAATTTACGGCCTATAATCTAAATTTATTCGGCAAGTCATAAACTAAAACTACGAATATGTGATGGAAACCGGGTCATATAAAAAATGTTAATAATAAAGATGAAAATATTAAAAGGAGACACATAAGAATTTTGTTTATGGAAATATTTGACAGGTATTTGCGACGGTGCCAACTATTAGAATGGTTCTCTTAATCTTAACTGTTATTCCTTTGATAAGTTCCTACGACCATTTAATATCTTATAGGACATATTCATCAAAATGTATTAAAATATTAGTCAGTGAGTTACGTGATCCTACGTCGCAAGCGCCGAGAGTTTCCAGATCCAATGCATTTGTGTGAACTTTCTCTGGCTACGTGAACACACAATAAGCACTTTTGTTACTATTGTAACACACGTTACCACATTCTTTATTTAGAACTCCACACACTTCAAAACATTGAAACCACAGACTACTTATAATCACTAGATCCGAACTATTTAACACTGACAAAATAAGGTTGTATTTTTTTTTATTGTTTTTAAATTCTCGAACCAGTGTACCTATTTATTTTAAAATCACTAGATTCTACTTGGCACTATTGGGTTGAAATGAGGTTGTATATTTTTATAGTTTTTTTTTTCAAAGGGTAGGTTGGATTCGTTACCGGCGAGGACCGACCGCGGCCGTCGACTGCGCCGCCGCTGTTTTAACCAGTTCATTGATAATTATGCAACAAGACCTAATATAACGCTATTATCGATAATAGTCGAACATAGAACACAAAAACAGTCATTGTTACACAGGTATCTGTTGCAAATTATTAGAAAAGTCCATTATTCGCGACAGCAATTACGATACTTTTAAGTTGTGTCGTGATTGTGAAAGTTGAAGTTAACAACTTACCCACATTTCTAATGAAATTGCAATAAATGTTATTGTAGAAAACAAGGTGCACTTGGACTAAGCTGTGTTTCGTAAAAATGTCTATGGTAAAACTTGAACATTTGCCTTATTTGGGGTATTTTTTTTGGAAGCACACAGCTTTTTCATTCCTTTTTTATCCGTTTATTCAGAAATAAATATCATTTAATTTTGTGTGATTATGTCGGGTGATCTCATTTACAGATGCGCCTTCGCCTCTTCTGTCCGAATGCTAAGCAGAGGTAATAAGGCTTCTTCTTATTCAGAAACTTAATGATCGCCGCATTAGGTACCTCCAATTCAGACTAATTTAATAAACGACGTAACAGCAATTTAACGAGTTTAGGACATAAGTTTCGGCCCCTATTAAATGGAATTTTAACATAACTGACGAAATGTGGGTGCTATTGGCTAGCCCTTCTTCTTCTTCTTCATGGGGTTTTTGGTTTCCGCACTTAGTCCCTTAAGTGGACCATTGTGCGTGAGCCATAGTGGCCGTTATTCTAACCAGCCCACCTCCCTCCAGAAGCAGATTAGACTTCCCGGTCTTCTCAGGGTATCCGCGAGGGATCCTGGTGTTCCCAGGGTCGCCTCGCGAATCTTAGTGACACCGGTGCAGTCAAGCAGCACATGCGCCACCGTTTCCTCCGCATTCATGCATGCTCTGCACAGGGGAGTATCAGTGATTCCTAGAGTGTAGAAGTGTTTATTCAGTGAACAGTGTCCAGTGATGGTCCCCGACACCAGGCGCAGTCCATCCCTGTCCAGACGCAGAAGGCGCCTGTTCAGCTTTGTATCAAGGGATGGCATGGCTTCCTTGGCCTGCCTACATCCGGGTGTCGAGGTCCACCATTTTTTCGCTTGTGTTCGAGTTGGCGAGTTGGTTGGAGTTGGCTAGCCCTTCGGTGATATTTTCATGAAAGGCATGATGTTATAAATATAGAAGAATTAGCTATTTGACGTGAGTTTATTACAAACAGCCTTGCGGAAAACAGATCCTATCGTTATGATAAACATCAATAATAGTGAAACGCGACGCGATGCAATACTTTAGTGCTTGCTTGTGCACGGAACCTAATGATGGTATATTATTACAATAAACCAGGGGCCAGGTGCATATTATGCCGCTATACCTATATTTCCAGTAAAACATGGCCTCGCTTTGTATAGATTGACAGTACGATGACAGATCGGTTGGAGTGTAGCCTTAGGGGCGCTATGGCGCGGGGACTTAGAAAAATGTTTTTTCTCAAATTATTTTGGTTTTTTGTACACCATCTCATAGTTTTCTACTAGAGCAACAGCTTCTTACCAGAATAGATTTTCATCTGAGCTACCATTTTGGAAATATAGAACGTTTCGTAAAAACAAGAAAAAAAAAAAGCTCCTAACTCGGAAACGGTGCGTCGGAGGGCCATGCCTCTCAGAACCTAAATTGTTACTATGGGCAAGAGTAATAAGGTTCTGCAAGAAAAACGGACGAAATCTGTTAGTTTTTTTTTCCGAAAATTTGTCTGTCTTTGCCCCTAACGATACTCAAGCTGAAAGATCGACAGAATATTTTTTTCAATTTTTTCTTTTTTTTCAATATTTCTCGGATTTTTTTACACCATCTCATAGTTTTCTACTAGAGCAACAGTTTCTTTCCAGAAAAGATTTTCATCTGAGCTACCACTTTGGAAATATAGATAGTTTTATAAAAATTAAATAAAATTCGGAGGCCTATAATTCGGAAACGGTGCGTCTTGGGTCCATACTTCTCAGAGCCTAAATGGTTTTTATGGTCAAGGTTAACCCGAAACTGTTTTTTTTTTTTTCAAATTTACGAGTTTTTTTTTTTTTTGAAAATCCACTAAGTCCCAAAAATTTTTTTAACGATTTTTTTTTTGTTTTCTTCGCTGTTCATAGTGCCCCTATATTTATAGCGTTGTGTACCCTCAAAGATATCCATAGGTTAGGTTAGGTTAGAACTGTGACCAACTACGCGCGAGCCGAGCGAGCGTAGCGAGCGGTGCCGCGGCAGCGCCCGGCGAGCGCTACCTCGAAATTGGTCGCGAAACTTTTCTATGTATTTTTTTCATAGTGCCCCTAAGGCTACACTCTGACCGACAGATCCCCTTATACTGGTTTTACATAGCTTGATTGATCGTGCGTACCAATATCTAACCACAACCATTACACTTAAAAAAACGAAGAAAATAAAACTTTGAAAACAAATCTACAAGAAAGAAGATCTCGCTAATGTCTGATTTGTTCCGACAGACTGCTCCTACCTACTTCTGTCACCACAGGTAGCAGATGCCACTTGAATTTCAGGAATCTTCCACCAGTGGTGGCAGACTCGACGATCAAGTAGGCGTCTGCCACCACCAAATATCAAATAACTAATATAAAGTCATATCAGCCGTAGGACGTCCACTGCTGGACATAGGCCTCCCCCATGGATTTCCAACAGGACCGGTTGGAAGCGGCCTGCGCCCAGCGTCTTCCGGCTACCTTGACTAGGTCGTCGGTCCACCTAGCCGGTGGACGTCCTACGCTGCGCTTGCCGGTCCGCGGTCTCCACTCCAGGACTTTCCGGCCCCATCGGCCATCGGTCCTGCGCACTACGTGGCCAGCCCACTGCCATTTTAACTTGCCAATCCGCTGGACTATGTCGGTTGCTCTCGTTCGTCTACGGACCTCCTCATTTCTGATTCGATCTCGTGGAGAAATCCCAAGCATAGCCCTCTCCATGGCTCGTTGCGCGACTGCGAGCTTCTCCATTAGGCCCATAGTGAGAGACCACGTTTCTGCTTAAGGAGCAGAAATGTCATGACTGGCAACACACATTGATTGAAGACCTTTGTCTTCAAGCACTGAGGTATTTTTGACGAGAAGACGTTGCGTAGTTTCCCGAACGCTGCCCATCCGAGTTGGATTCGGCGATTGACCTCCTTCTCAAAGTTGGACCTACCTAGTTGGACTGTTTGTCCTAGGTAGACGTACGAGTCTACAACTTCAAGAACCGAGCCTGCAACTGATATTGGGGTGGGCACAACATGGGCGTTAGACATAACTTTCGTCTTATCCATGTTCATTTTAAGGCCCACCCGTTGCGAAACTCGATTGAGGTCTTCGAGCATCCTACTGAGTTCCTCCATTGACTTAGCCATGACTACGATGTCATCGGCAAACCGTAAGTGAGTGATGTATTCGCCATTGATGTTGATGCCGTGTCCTTGCCATTCCAGGAGCTTGAAGGCGTCTTCCATTGTGGCTGTGAAGAGTTTGGGGGAGATAACATCCCCTTGTCTCACGCCTCTTCTCAATGGAATCGCCTTCGAAGTCTGCTCCTGTACTCGGACCGACATGGTGGCGTTATTATACAAGCACTTTAACACTTCGATGTACCGACAGTCAATACGGCATCGCTGGAGGGACTCGAGCACCGCCCATGTTTCGACCGAATCAAAGGCTTTCTCATAGTCCACAAACGCTAGACATAGCGGCAAATTATACTCTTCGGTCTTCTGTATAATTTGACGAAGCGTGTGGATGTGGTCTATGGTACTAAAGCCTTTACGGAAACCGGCTTGTTCGGGAGGCTGGAAGTCATCAAACCTGCGTTCGAGACGATTCGTAATGACCCGCGAAAACAGCTTATAAACGTGGCTCAGAAGCGTAATGGGCCTGTAGTTCTTCAATAAAGTGTTATCACCTTTCTTGAAGAACAGCACCACTTCGCCCCCAGTCCTCGCTTTTGGCGTTTTTCCCTCAAGCACGACGGAATTAGAGAGCAGCGGTGGCCCAGTGGTGGCAGCCCCGACTTACGAGCAGTAAGCCGTGGGTTCGAACCCAGGCAGGCGCATTACTTTGTGTAATTTATTTCATCACCGCTGCCCTCAAAAACGGTGAAGGAAAACATCGTGAGGAAACCGGCATGTCCTAGAACTAAAAATTCAAAGACATGTGACATCTACCAACCCGCACTGGGCCCGCGTGGTGGATTACAGCCCACTCCCTCTCATAGAGAGGAGGCCTGTGTCCCAGCAGTGGGAACATAATAGGCTAATGATGATGATGATGACGACGGAATTAAAGAGCTTTTGAAGGACTTTAAGTACCGGTGTACCACCCGCTTTCAAAAGCTCTGACGTGACATCAGCGCCCGGGGCCTTATTGTCCTTGAGCTGTTTCAGGGCCATTCTAATCTCGTACAAGCTGGTGTCCGGGATATCCTCAGTATAGTGTCGGGACAGCTTGGCTCTTGGGTCTTTGGCCGAGCTATCAACAGGCTTAGCGACTGAAGTGTATAACTGTACATAGAACCTCTCGACCTCCCCTAGTACCTCTGCTTTGGTTGACGCTATGCTGCCATCTTCCCTCTTCAGCTTTGTCAGCTGGCTTTGCCCAATAGAGTTGTCTCTTGCAAACACTTTGGAGCCCTGGTTCCGCTCTATAGTCTCTTTAATACGGTTAGTATTAAAGATACGTATATCGTGCCGCAAGGACTTCTGTATGCGTCTATTGAGCTGCCTATATGACTCAGCGTCAGTGGAAGACTGCAACCGTAGCGAGCGTCGTACAGCCATGAGGTTTAGGGTGTGGTCAGATTGTTTCTGAGGTCTATCTTTACGGCTGGGTCTAAAATATTTAGCACCCACCGTGTGGACAGTTTCCACTAGCCTGTCGTTGATCTCGTCCACTGATGCAAAATTCTCCAGGTAATCAAAGCGATTCGAGAGCTCGAGTTGAAAGCTTTCGGGGTTTTGGATATGGGCGCGAGTAGGTCGGAGCGTAGACTTCATCATGCAAGACCGTTCAAGTTTAACGTTAATATTCAAAGTGCCTCTTACTATTCGGTGATCGCTTCCGGTTTTCACCCTGTGGATCACAGAGACATCCCTGAATATCCGTTTTTTGTTGGTCATAATGAAGTCAATCTCGTTTCTCGTAGAACCATCAGGACTCATCCAGGTCCATTTCCTGTGAGGCGGCTTCTGAAAGAAAGAGTTCATCGTAAAGAGTCCCTCTTTCTCCAGGAAGTCGGGCAGCCTCTGTCCTCTAGGGTTCCGATGCCCATACCCAAATTGCCCCACTCTCAACTCATAATCGCTTTTCTTGCCCAGCTTTGCATTGAAGTCCCCCATAACAACAGTGAAGTGATCTTGCAAGTATGTATGGCTCTACTTACGTCCTCATACAAAGCCTCAACTTCATCATCTGAGTGCGACGAGGTCGGCGCGTACACCTGAATGACCTTCAACGAATACCGTTCAGATATTCTGAGTATTAGGTATACGACCCTACTCGAAACACTATCGATGGTAATAATGTTGTTTACGAGGGACCTGTGAACGAGAAATCCAACACCACCTTGGGATAGTTGGTCACCTTCCCGGTAGAAGAGCAGATTACCGGATTTTAGGGTAACTGTGTCCTCGCGCTCTCTACGGACTTCAGACAACCCCACGATGTCCCAGTGTAATCTACTCAATTCCTCTTCCAGCTCAACAATCTTCTCGTCTGTCCTCAGAGTGCGTACGTTGTGTGTTGCCAGAGCCAGTCGTCGTCGGGGTGGGTAGCCGGGCGTCTGCCGGGGATTCTTAGCACCCCCTGCTCCGCCGTTACCATGGCCGCTACCCGCGCCAGGAATAGCGGAGCCGCCGGGGACTGGGGACCTGGTCTTCTGTTGTGTCTCCATTTTGGGGGGGTTTTTGCCAATACTCGCCACGCTTGGCAGGCGGGTTTGCGAGCGCAGTTTTGACGAATGTACAGGAAAGGTGCTGCTGCCCACCTTCCGTGAGACTTCCCTCTGCCGGCTCTTACGGCAACCACGGGAGGAGAGGGTGGGGACTATTCTTACGCCGGTACCACCACGGCACGGCACTAATATAAAGTAAGATGGAGGATTAACCTGTGAGCCTAATAAAAGTGAAATATCGGAAACTCGAAACAAAATAGTGAATATGAGTGCTAATAATGGTGTTAGTTACCATTTCAGTTGAAAACTCAAGAATGCATTTATGGTTTGACTGGTTTGGAGGTAAAATTGTATGAATGTAAGTGCTTTTAAAGATATCGTAATATATAAGCTGCTTAGATGATTCAATCAACCGGAATGGCAAGGAAAAATATTTGCTTGAGAGGATAAACTTGCTTTATTGCAACTGCATGAAGGCCCTGTATTGCTTTAATCAGAAAACATCTTGTTATAACTAGTGAAACGAAATGCATGGAATCCGGAATGAATTTGATTAAATATTACTTGTACTGTTTCAAGGGAAGTTAGTTTTTTTCTGTATGAGTTGTTAGTACTTAGATAGTTAATAATTTTGCACATAGAAGAACCATCAGCGACAATCGTTGCATATGACGTTATCCTAGTTAGTCACGGGACTCACGGGTGATAGCCAATATGAAAGTCTTTTGACAGACAATTCGACGAACACTTTGGCACACTTGCCAAATTGTTCATCAATATACAGAGATACGCATTAGCAAAGAGTAGAATACTTATACCAAACGGATCGCAATAGCGTGACAAATACCTACGCTGAAATAACGCGTAATTGTGTGAAACTTTTTATAGCTTCACAGAATTCATTAAAGTGATGAAACTCATCACTAGAAGAATAGTGTAGCTGAACTTTATTTATTGTTGTAATGAAACATAAGTATTTTTTATAGAGAGATTGAATGTAGTGAAGAAATTGAGCGATTGTTTGTATACAAAGAGGTTTCCATTTGAGCCGACGATAACAACAGCTGAGCTGTTGTTATAATTGTATTGTGGCAAGAGATTTTCAAACAACTTTACTAAAAAAACACTGTTTCTCTAACATTTCACCTCAGTCAGTCGCGCAACAATGAATCGAATAGCTTCGCGTTTGGCCAATAGCAGCCAGACACCATTTGAGAAATTCAATAGAAATCAAATAGACCGAAAACACATGCATCATACTCATTTGCATAACGACTGGCCTTGAGATGCAATGGCAGTTGGCACGCCACTTCCTCTGGCGAGAATTTTATTTCATACTCTGAATTGAAAAACTTGATTTTAGAATCTCGGATACCGCTTTGAAAGGCGATATAGAAAATACTAACGATTCTATACTTGTTTACGCCTCACGAGTCGTATCGATGGTTCTACTTTCTAAACGATGAATATTAAAAAAAAAGAAACTAGTGTTTAACCAGACGATACCTGCCTAGTTAGTGAACCAGCATCAATAAAAGAACAAACAGTTTCAGTAGATCGATAGCTGTGGGAGCGGTGGAGGCATCGACCTCAAATTGCGCAACCATGGCCGGTATTCGGCGTTGCACATTCGTCACACTAACAATATATAAAAACTTTGCAAAAAGCAACCACTGTTGTATAATACTCATCTCATTATAAATGCATAGCTTTTGGGGTACTATTTTTAGACAACTACTTCCGGTTTTTTTGCATTTCCTTACGCGAGAGGATGTCGGATGTCTTCATGTCGTCACTTACAAAAAGTGTCATTCAAGTGCGGATGCCGCAGAAACGGATGCTTGGAACGTGACCAGAATGCCTTTTCATTACTAATTTTATTACAAATCAACACGTTTGCCATAAAAGTAATTGCTTACCAGAAATTTAGTCCAGCTCTCGAAATAAATTCACCGGGACGCGGAATCTGGAAAGAAAAGACAAAGATATTATCAACCTGTTTGTGAGTTTTGTTCTCTTCGTTTCTATTATTATATCCAATAGCAGCTCTATCTCTTTTTATAGTAATTCCGATTGGTCGCTAGCGAGGTTCGCGTGCCGTCGAAAGGTCATAGAAGTGCAAAACTGCTTCGTCTGCGTTACTGGATGCTATTTCTGAGATTAGAACGCGGCTCGCCTTAACCATAAGATTAGGAAATGTACCACGTTACCGTAACGTTACTGATTAACAATCATTTAACACGTAATTAATGGATTTAGCACTAGCTGATTCTTGGTTTTGCCTCAAGTAATCGAATCAATTGTATTATTATTACTATTAACAGGTCTTACTTTTGCCTCAACGATCTAAGTTTGTGATTATGACCCAGATTGCAATTGCATTGATAACAAGAATCCAGTCACTGCAATTTATTTTTTATAAAAAAATATAATAAGGTAACTTGAGGAAAATGCTTAAATGTCTAGGAGCAAATACTTTTCTAGCTTATAAACTAGAGCTAGACTATTACAATTTGCGCAATAACGTACATGTGTTTGATAGAGGCAGTCTCTTTTCACTGCCAAATAAGTTTCAGTTTTAGTCACGTTTCATATCTTGTGAGATCGTGAGTCTTGCGTGAAGATGGCTTTCTTCTGTGGCCAGTTTTTGTCGGAATACTTGTCCAATGATATTAGTATGTAGTTATCAGGTAACCTAAGGCCGGGCGGTCTCGCTGTGATTGCGATCCATGTCATTCGTATCCATTGCATTTCGGTATGTGTGTCGTAATTCGTTGTGAAACCCGTGGCTGGTACGAAGGCCAACTGATTGTTCAATTGTAAATTGTTTTTGTTGATTAAAAATCAATGATTATCCAATAACTGTCGTTCTTTCTTTTCTTTTTACACAAAGCTGCATTAATTTCTTACCCCCCCAAAAGACATGTGCGTTCAAATCCGTGTTGGGCCTAGTAAGATTTTGTATTTTGAAAAAACATTTTATCATTTAAATATGAGTAAATAAGTTAACGAGATTTGAGGTTCAAATCCTAGGTATGACATTGGTTTTTGTCAAAGATTATATTTTTTAATATAAAATATATTCATTTAATTTTAGTAATATTTAAGAAAAATGATCTCAAGATAAAGTGACTCGGACGACAGTAGATACCAATTTCAGCGCAAATTTCCAAGGGCTCGCTGACTAATTTGATAAATTTGGTATTCGTAAGACGCAGCTCTGTGAAGCGATGGTTCGAATCATGGTCGAAACAACGAGTTCTTTTTGAAAGTATTCTTTAGTTTATTCGAAACGAATTCAATGTTGTAGCAGTGCAACAATTTAAAACTTGAGGGGTTATCACATACTGTCGCTGTCTGTACCGGAACCAGTTTAATGGTACTCGTGTTTTAATTCGTCACTTAACGACTTCCGCAAGAGGCGACGATGCTGATCGAACTAATACTCAAACAAGTCGTAATGCCTTTAAAACACTGAACTATAAGTGCGTTGGCTGATCTTTGCCATATATCCCCCTTTTTGTTTCTCAATAGGTCTGTTGAAGTGTTGGTCGAGTGCCTCTTCGTTGCCGTGGGAGGCTGGCAAAAATGGCTTATCGGTTTTGTTCTAGGTAGTTGTATTTTATATGGTGCTATAACTATAATTCATAAATGGTGAATAAAAGACAATCACTCGACTAGTAATCTAGCGGTCTTCAAGAAACTCCAAGTTTAACAGTTTATGATGGCACATTTATGATGGCAAAGGCAATTTCCGCGTGCATCAAATGACCCTTCTTGGGCGATGTACTTTACACATCCGGGCCCACCCTGTCTTGTCAGTCAGTCCCGTTAGTAACCTAACCTACGGGCTAATACACGTCGGTTTCAGCTATTATCATGTCTAAAATTAATCAGCGCCAACCTACTGTTATACTTCTTTATCAGCATGAATTGATCCCACTGTTGGTACAGTCATTGCCCTGCATTATTTTGATTCCCCCTCTTCTGTTTTCGTTTTGTAAGATAATCCAGGTGATACTGGCAGTAGAAACGCTGTGGGCTGATTATGAATACCAGCTAATGGATGTAGGGGTTTATCTTCTTTCGAAGGCTTCGCTGTAATCCTTTCTAGTCCACCGCCTATCAACCCAAATACGTCAGCAACGACTGAATAATGATTCCATCGTTAACGATTGCACTGAACTTCAATCGAAATTGTTTTCATGTCATGGTCTATTGTAAATTAGTACCATTGTTGGTCCGTTTGTTAGTAAACAGAGGCAAGAATGCCTTTCTTGTGAAAGTAATGGAATTCTAAATTAATGTCAACATGGGATTTCTTTTGGCGGCTCTTGGATGCATAGTTACACGTGATGTTGTGAACTGGTCATCATGACGCGTAGACAGTGATTGATGGGTATATTACACGGATATGTTACCTGTTCATGTTTACATACACCACTTGAATAAATTGGTTTTCCTCTAAACAACTCTAAAGATTACCTAGTGTGAATAAATACATGTGGGAGCAATGGATAAAGATCCAAACATAGTGGATCCTAACTGGCAGAAAATGACAACGAGGCAGGGCCATAAGTCAGAACTCCATAGTCTTCTCTGCCAGCTATTTATGCCCGACAAATACATCGGACACCGTCAGAGCCGCCGGCACAATCTGTTTGCCAAAGCTTTCTCCAAAACTGTCGCCAGATCAAATTCGGTGTGTCGTATTCTCGAGATGCTCAACGCCCTTCTGACTGCCAACCCTCAATGTGATGTGTTTGCGAATGAATGGAGTAAAGGGATGCTTATATGTCTGGTGTTCTGTGAGAAAAAGTATGCAAGAGTGTCCACTGTTACATGTTAGTTTTTAACCCCCGACCAAAAAAGAGGGGTGTTATAGTTTAAATTATTGAATGTCGTCAACTTTATGTACTACCTTTTTTATGTTTCCATGTTAATTACTGTAATTGGTGTTATTCCGTTTTAATTAACTATAAGTAAATAAGGAGGTGGCGAGATGAGCTAGACAAATATCAATATTTAAAAGATTGGCCCACAAGAAGGGGCATGCGGAAGGGTAGCGGCTTAACCCAGGATTTGTCTATAACGATATAAATGTCTATCACTATACATCCTACCTATTTCGTCAATTTGATATTCGTGCTTAGAGTCCATCTGTCAGTGCCCCAGAATCTGCCAGTTCTTAAGCAGGTGTCAGTAAATCACAGTGAGCCACTTGTTCACGGTCCGGGGGGTATCTGTGGAGCTTCACCATCGCCAGACCGCTCTGATTCACAAGCGCAATCACTTGTAGTTCCTCGACGTGTTATGTAAACGCGGTATTCTGCTAAGTGGAGTAATTGTTCCGTACAGTTTCGAAAACAGAGAAGTAGTTCTAAAGAAAATTGTGATGTACCAGTATCCCTATTTCGTAATCAAAATCAAAATCTAAAGAGTTTTTAAGGAAATTCTTAATCTACTTCTTCAAAGTTCGAAATATTCTTATGCTATGTAAGAAGATATGTGTGTAGAAGATTTTTTATGCAGTGAATGTTGTTGAACTATGAAAATGAAAGGTATTGCCATCGTAAGTGTGCTACGCAATTACCCCTCCTGTAGATCTATGGTTTGGAGTACTGCAGAGTGCAGATATATCTGCACTCTGCAGTACTCTGCAGTAAAGTTTATGAGCTCCTATAGGAGCTCATAAACTTTCCTGATATTTCTGTTTTTGGTTATGTTTGGGGCTGAATCAATAGTTCGCATCATTATTTGGATAAGAAGATTGCATAGTCGTGAAAAATCACATTGATGTCAGTGAGTTCAAGTAAGTTATACAAGTGTTATTTTTGTATAGTTCCATGGACATTAAAAGATTGAAGTCGGTGCACTTTAATCAAGCGGATGTGATAGACAAGATGACCTCTACGACAATGATAGTGGATGTAAACTTAGGAAGAGAACGTGCTACACTTGACATTGTGTCGATTGATTTAATAGAAAAAGTTGAACTGCTTTATTAAATTTAAAGAACCGTTTAAAGCCTCATTGCTATTACTAAAGATCACCAGGTTGACTACTATTGTCAACCCAACAGTCTGACTTTCTGTATTACCATGGGGTATCGTTTAACCGAATATCTTGGTTGTAGAGGTCAGACTCGCAGCATGTAAAATACTGATTTTCAGTTCCATTCTATAATATAGTTGATAGTCAATTCGAAGTACCCCAATATACATGGGAAAAGCTTAGATGATGATGCTGGTGCCATTGCTAAAGATGAATCGATGATTTAGGTTTTCGACGGATATAAACTCCCTTTGTTATGTTTCACTAAACTTTCTGCATGATACGGTGTAGTGCATAGCTTTTACCTTGTAAACTTTTGTACAACGAATGGTATTACTCACTTTCTGTTTATATTTTAAAAGCCTATTGTTAACTCCGGCCTTTAATGCACAAGTTCTTGGAAAATTAATGCTTGGCGCCTACTCTTATACCTTATTAGGCTTAAGCGGATTCAATGGCTGCATGACGTGTCAATTAGTCATGATCATTATTGAAAAGGTTGTTTAATTATCGTAGGCGTTCCTAGGTTAAAGTAGTGACGTAATATGCCGAATATAGTGCCTTGCATCGTAAAAATGTGTATGTGTGCTTTACTGATGACGTGCTTTCCTTAGGGTTACACACCTAGTAGCCATACGCTTACTTGGCGAAAGATTGGATCTCAACCATCCAAATTATTCTCCTCACGCGTGTGGTTTTGCTGTCATTGGTCCTGACAACGCTTCCCGTCTGATGCATTGTTTGGTGATTACCACCTTCACTGCATTAGTTTGGAAAATTTTCTTTATAGGATTAGGTTGCCACGGGAAAGTTGCTCTAGAGCCAAGACCACCTTTAAAACAAGATAAGATAGACTCAAGACTATCTTGTTTCCCAAAACAATTATCTTAACAAAATAGATCTTTGAAACTTATGAGTAGTAGAAGACAACCAAATTGTTTGTCTTCTTAAAAAGTATCTGTTTCAAAGTTGGCTAAACGTATGAAATGAAGGATATATTTCAGTTTAAAAATATAATGATATTTTTGCAAATCTTTGGCAAGTTTACAACAATTTTGTTTACCGTCAGGCAGTTATTTAGTATGGCGATTCGATGGCGTCGTGAATGCTTCGTTTTACAAGACAAGTGAATCAAATTGCAGTTGCATTGGTCATATCCAATTATACCGATATCAGTATCATAAAATGGTTACTGGAATACCAAACTAATACGGGTATCATTGCTCAACAATAACAATACCTTACAAGTTACACCATTATGGCAAGACATTGAAACAAAATGCATTCCAAATATTATGGTCTAAATATAGAACAAAATAAACCAATTTATTAAAGTATTGGTTCAGAAATAACATCTTGTGAAGGTTTGACTAAATATAGATTTTGTAAAAGTAATACAAATGCGTCAATAGAGTATTTTTGCCCGAGTGAGCATTTTTGACGAGTTTTAATCTATTTGAAGTAGTTCTAATTTACGATAATACGACACAGCCATGGTGTTGGTACAGAAAATACAAATTTTTGAAGGTTTCGTGTGTAGGTATATATTCTATCGCCTTCTCAGGAAAAGTTTTTTATGTTCTGAAGCACATGCAAGTTTTACTAATAGAATATTTATCAAACTCAGTCAGGGTGGCTGCATGCTACATGCAACACGTTTTTAAAGTTCTCAGAAAAAAGATCACTCGGTTTCTGTTGCATTCGTGTACCTATTTACTACTTCATGATTGTGTCCTTTCTCCTTCATTTTAACAGCTTGATTAAGACATTAATTTGGCCGACACTAAAAGACACGCAATAAAATCCAACTAATCGGCTGTCTGATCGTTGATTTAAGTTTACACAAACACTGCTTCCATTTGATTTAAGATCAAATCGCTCGATAAAAACTGTTGAGCTCCCCACATGCGCGTGAGCTCGTTTGATGCATGACTTTAGTATAACTCGCATTTCGAATCGATGTAGCACGAGGAAGGATCGATGTATTATAAAT
The DNA here is from genome assembly GCA_963082945.1 of Cerastis leucographa. Lineage (NCBI taxonomy): Eukaryota > Metazoa > Arthropoda > Insecta > Lepidoptera > Noctuidae > Cerastis > Cerastis leucographa. Next base: position 6,896,451 of record OY720359.1, read on the forward strand.
CTTCGTAGATCAGATTAGATGCGGCCATGGATGTAAATGAGGTAATGGATGGGAGATACGGCCTTTGCAGGGTTGCCTAGCAACGTGAAAGTTTATTTGACAAGTAATAAAGGCGAGACCTTTGAAGAATTAATGGATGAAGGAGTAATATGGATATGGAAGGGTAGTAGTTAGGATGGTTTTGAAGTTTTAGACGTAGTTTATGACATGGGAGACATGAAAGATGAATTTTTGCGTTTAAATCTTTGTCGAATTACGAAGAAAAGTTTTGTTTAAATGTCAACGTTAATAAGCGCAATACTTTGGCGCCATTTATTTCAAACTTTGTTAAAATGAATTTAGAAACATTATACCAGGAAAATGATATTTAAAGCTACCATTAAATGTTAACTCAGCATGTAGGGACATGCATACGCTTTTAAAGAGAGCTGTTAGCACACTTTGAGTCTCGGAGAGGATAAATATTATCTACTTAAGTACTTAAACTAAGTGTTAGGTTCGTTGCATGTTATTTATAAGAAACGCATGTTTTCCAATAGATGTAAACGAGTTTGTAAGTAAGCTATCAGTTACTAAGTTACGAATGGCGGCAGTAGTTGTGCAGGATTGGTTCGTATCTGGGCATCGTATGACGATGGTGAAAACTGATGTTTCCCAATGGGCTCATGTTACTTTGGCTCTATTTATTCATATTCTTACCTGTTATTTGGTGTAACAACGGCGTTGGTTACAGGTTTCATGACTGACCGGCAACACTAAATAACAGCTGCTAGATAGGAGATGCCTTAAAAGTTGGCAGTGATTTTAATAAGAAATAATAAGGATACTAATATCACCGGGCTTAACAGGCAGAAGAAAAGACCACTAGACCATATTCACTCAATTATGCAATATGTATAGAAGACGAGATGCAGTAGCCGGTCCAAACCTGGGACAAAATAAAAATTGACAGGCATTTAAGAGTGACAAAACACCATGACGTAACGCCTTCCAATTTCATAAATCTTCCAGTAGAGGCCTATATCGTTGGCAAACAGTTGGCGACGGTCCAGGAGCTGGACACATTTGCTCGTATTTCACTCAATGCGAAATAGTCTCGGGAAATAAAGTGTACTATTAATGCGCGCTATTTTCGGAGCGCGGCGTCCAATAGTCTGCCATGTTATCTCGTATATCTCTACTGCGAATGCTAATTTCGTTAGCATTTTGTTTTAGGATGAATTTCACCACACTTATACGCGATCAGCATAATTAAACTACGTTCAAGAGCTGTCTCTGTCAGTGTCACCATTGTGGAATATTCGGCTCTCGAAAATCTTGAACGCAATGATTGCGTTCAGTTTTTTTTGGTGGAATTTGACCTTAGTAATAAATAGCGTGCAATATGAAATACATGTTCGAAGAACAAAGCAATTAAGATAGTAGAGATAGAAAAGGCTAAAATTAAAAATAAAGATAGACTTGTGCAAGTGTTCCGGATCATAAATTATTTCAACTAAACCATTACAAAAAATAAAGCGTAAATGTGATTTACTTGCCAAAGAATCGCAAGTCAATGCAACTGTTCCTAATGAAGTAATGAACTTAGTTCTGAGCAAAAAATTAAAATCCTTGAACGGTCTCGGTTGTATTAGCGTGCTATAAAACAAGTATTCATAGCAGACCCATTCATTATTTATTTACTGATTTGCTCACATGTAAAACACTGGATTGTAGGCATGCATTAAAATTTCATGACACAGTATTAAGACATGCACCCTGTAAGGGCACTGCAAATATTTTATAACTAATTATTAAATTAAGTACATATTATGATTATTACAATTATATTACATTAATTATACAAAACATTAATCAATCATTCATCATATACATTTTAAACATTTTAAAATTAATCATTATTATTTTACATTTTTGTTAAGTTAATATCGGGTCAGGGTCGATCGATTCACAATTTGTCAGTTTTAAATTCCTCTATGGTATAGTAGCCTTTCTTTATTAGCAAAGATTTCAACTGTTTAGAGAAAATGGAGTCATTTGGTAGGGATTTTAATTTTTCAGGCAGCTTATTAAATATATTAGCTAGTCTTGAGTGTGGGCTTTTCCCGATAACTTTTAAGCTTGTGATGGGTAGTATTAATCTATTCCTGTTCCGTCGGTTATAGTTTTCATTTAACTCGATATTAGATTTGAAAAGGTGCCTATTTTTTCTAACGAATATACAACTTTGCAATATGTATATTGCTGGTAGTGTAAGAAGTTGTTGTTTAATAAAGTGTGACCTACAACTCTCTCGCTGATCTATGTTCATTAGTATTCTGATACATTTCTTTTGCTGAATGAATAGGTCCAGAAAGTCAGTACTTTCTCCCCACAAAATGATACCGTAATTTAGCCAGGAGTAGGCGTACGCATAATAGGCAGATAAGGCGGTTTTATAGTCTGTGTTACGTTTCAATATGCTTAGCGCATAGATAAATTGGGACAATTTTCCTTTTGTATTTTCTATATGTTTCTTCCAATTTAGGTTTGAGTCTAATGTTAGGCCTAAAAGTGTAAATTCATTTATTTCTTCTAATTTAATTTTTTGTGTTAATATATTAAGATTGATTGGGGTTCTTTGGTAAGTTCTGAATTGGCATATTTTAGTTTTAGATAGGTTTATTTCTAAGTTATGTTCGTTTAACCATTGCTCAGTTTCTGTGAAAGTTTTTAAAATAGCTAGATGGTCAACATTCGCTGGCGTTTTAAATAATAAGGAAACATCATCAGCGAACAAAATACAGGTCGAACTTATCTTTCATTAATTATGTTTATAGTTCTGTGGCTTTTAATGACTATTGAGTCATGTATATTGGTAAATCGAGACTTATTTTTAGTTTTTTTATAGTTTACTGAGCTTGGAGATAAAAGGTGGATGTATTTAGAAATATTATTGTAGACGATAGAGTACTTATATTCTACGTTTACGACCATAATTAAGGGTTTAAAAGTGGTAAAATAAAGCTTGGTTTAAACCGATTACTGCAGTATTACTAGCCATAATAATGCGCTATCCCAACTTAAATCTAGTGAGTTACTTACAACAGCGAATGCTCAACATAGTTCAACGTAATACCCCCGAAACCATTTCGTATTTTGCTCATATGACGCATAGTAGCGTTTTTATTGTTTGTTTTTTCTGAATGTTTAATTTATACACACTCAAATATATTCATCCGTTTAACAAGTTTGCTAGTGTTGATAAAGCATGAAAAATAGCTTCTGCATGTTTTAAAATATTTTGAAGACAGAGACTGTATATCTGTATAGTTACTTTTTCTATTTTGAAGGTACTGGCAGCATAAGAAGTTCCAAAGCATAAGAGAAAAAGTGAGAAGGAAAAATGTAACCCATGCTGGTAATTGCAGATAGGTACCATTTATCGGTGGCAGATACCTACGTAGCCCTAATAAAGCTGACGCAGATTGCAAAGAATTTATACAACGGGAAACGCCTAATGCGACAAAACTTGCCAATAGCAAAACTTTTAGCAACGATACAAAATAAATTGGCACCAAAAACGGTGCAGCTAAAGTAAAAATCCGTTCGCAATGGTAATTTATTACCTACACTATGGGCAACAATTTTCAAGCATGTTTCAGTAATAGCTTTGCTCCATATAAGGTTATAAGGCCATCGGCCTACTGGTATTGATTGCATGCTCACTGACTTTTGTAGGGCGAACGGAAACAAACAGCGTTACTTTATGGAACCCCTTTTCTAGGACATACCTACAAGCTTTTCTATTCAAGTTTCTAGGTCACGTGGTTCAGATATAAAATTATATTTGTTTATGAGAAAAACACATTTGTGTTTGTGTTGATTCTGCTTTTTCGGTTGGTGTGTTTATTTTTGTTCGTAGCTTACTTGGTTTCTTTGGAATTATTTATCTGCGTTTGATTAAATTCTTGAATATCTTTAACAGTTTTCAAATGGTTCTAAGATAAACAATTTCCTACCTGTAAATACTTCTGATTTTTGCCTTTTTAAGATAGGCTTTAATAGACTTCAAATTGATGTCCCACTAAAAATGGTTGATTTTGCCCAGGCTTTCAACGTTGAATTCAGAATTCATTAACACATTGAGTAAATAAAACAAATCCTTTTCCAAGTATTTATCATATTTGAAAATGAGTCTTTCCACTAGGTATGTCGTTTCTATTTCTTTGTTTGTTATCTGCAGTTTTAATAATAGCCATATGATTTATGTCTCAGAATGTTCCACCTCATATTCAATGAATGTAAGAGATTTGGCACGTCTCGACTTCAGGTCCACGTCATGTCTACACTCTACGTAGCAAAGATCAAGGTTTCTCACTAGTAGTTCATTGTATGACATTGGTATCATAGGTATTGTTCTAACAGTTCTACTCTATGAGTGAGTAATTGTCTGCACCCTTGAATGTTGTTCTTTTGCATTTGTGGAAAAGGAAGACTGTGTGACTTCGTTTTTTGCTAATACCGGATAGGGATGTTCACATGATCTAAGTTTATTACCTTTTTGTATCGTTTGGGGATCTTTTACATTTTCTGTTCACACCGTACCAATATCATCGTCGACGCCTCATTCGTGTAAAGCAAAATCAAGTTTTCACTAAGGGTCTAATTTCGTGTCTTGACCTTTGTAACTAAACTTTATTGTCCTGAGGAAACCAAACAAGTTCTTTAATAGTTTCTACCTTAAGGAAAGATACTCGAGTAAAAACCTAATTTGAATTCACCTTGAAGTATCCGAACCTGTTTAGAGAGACAAACAAGCTCATAACAGCTGATTCTAAATGAACTGTACACATCTAAAAATCTTTTGACTTAGTTGTATTTTCCTGTTTATTGGCAAAGACGAAACTCTTGTCCATCATTAGCATATTATATGTTTTCATATTAATTATTAAATGTAAATTCTCATTGACGTCAATCGAAGCAAATCTAGCGACGCAATCTAACCACCTGTTTATTATTCTATAGGTTTCACAGCTAGGAATATTTTTGTCATGATGTTAATAAAATTGTTTTAGGGATTTTATTTATCAATACCGTTTTTGTCTTTATGTACTTACCTGGTCTTCTTTTCTTATTTAATAGGGGATACTCACATTTTTTTTTATTTGTCTGTCGGGTAGATTATTGAAAAGTATTGGACACGTATTTTTTCTTTTTTCACGTGGTCATAAAATTACGGAGATATATTGAGTTGAAATGGCGCATGACGTCACGTGTATGTAATTTTTATACCTACTTGTGACGTAGTGAGCCCCCACTCTCCAATTTTAATGAGTTTTAACTAAGTAATTTTTTGATATTTTGATAACACAAAAAATACGTGTCTAATATTTTTGTATTACTTGTCTGACGGCCAAAATAGAATTTCGTTTTCTTTACCCAGTCTTCACCCCTATTATCGTGTGGTTAGAGCCTAACCTGGTGACAGACCATTTATGCCAGCCAAGGGCCTCTGTAAGTAAAATCTCTCAGGCACGCTGGTTTCTTCACGATGTTTTCGTTCACGGAAGAAAGTGATAATTATACATACGCACATGAATCCGAAAAATCAGAGATGCGTGTCTTGGGGTCGAACTTGAGACCTATAACTTCTGAAGAATTTACCAAACATCTGAAAATACGTTTTAAAATGAGGATTGACAATGAGCCAAAAAGTTTACGCGTTCATGAAGGTCACAAACGGTACGACACGGATAATTTACAATTTGCGAGCGAAGCCGCGGGAAATGCTAACTGTACGTCAAACAATGACTCGATCGATATGCCTCGTCGTGTCTCTCTGTTTGTATCTTTATTTAGAACCTACGTAGGTTTATTTATCAAAGTAATGAAATTTGGCTTTATCGTTTGCGTTTTGCTGATTTCTCTTTATAATTTTCATTATCATCAATATCTGCCCCAACTTGTGTTCTTCTTCCAATTCTCTCTATAAGTAGTCACCTTCTTTCTAACCATTATCTTCTTTCACTAGTTCATCTATCATTTCATGTGTATCTTTACAGAAATTGCCTTATTGTTTCATTGTTTTACAAATGATTACGCCTAGTGCTTTGGAATCATTTTTATTTTATCCTAATTGGTTTGTATCTTTTAGAATTAAGTAAAGAATGCAATTATTTTACTTGTGACATGCATAGTCGTCTATAATGTCAAATCTACAAGAAGATCGCGAGTAGATTACTCATAATCACATACGCAACAATATTTGACAGTTAACACAACATTAATGAATGGCCATCACTTAATGCTTTCGCCGCCATTAACCTCACGTGCGTCAAATTAATTTGTCCAAAAATAAACGGGTGAATAACGGGATACTCTATTATGAGGTGCTGTGTCTATGGTTGAAGATTCCAACCTTCTTTAGTTTATGGCTTTGCTCCCCTTCGGCATAACTTGATGATTTATGGCGGTTGATCGTCTTGTGTTATGGGAAGAGTCTAAATGGATTCTGTATAGCCGTCATCTGATTGTGCAATATTTTTTAGATTCGTTGTCTTATTACATTATGTGATGATTTAAATGTTCGGTTTCGGGGGCTTATTAATCAAGTTAGGTTGGATTGGGTCTTGCAAGATTAAGAGTACCAATATAATATCGTTCATCGTCAACCTATTTTAGAATTTTGATACTTTTACCGTGTATATTTTATATTTATTTGTAGTTTACACATATGTAGTAAAATAACTATTTTAGAATATTAATAATTTCATGGTACCGTTTTCTTGAGTATCTACAGCCCAAAGTAATAGCCGATATCGCAAAAGATATCAAGATAAGATAAAGTCGGTAAATCTTTGCAGTGTTCTTGGAAAAGTTAGTGTAACAAAGATAGAGAGATCGTTTAAGATAAATGTTGATAAAGTAAAGATGCAGTTGCCATTGTGGGCATAGTAGTATTAGTAGTTACGTCTCAAACACAAGTGTGAGTCATGGAGAGAGTCATACATTACTAACATAGGTACTATATATTAGTATACGTCGTATTGTATGATATTATAAGGAGGTTCATATTTTACACTTTTACAGTGTAGATAATATGACTACAACAGTTTTGATGTAATGACCGAAACTAAGCCAAACTTAAAATAATGCCCAAATAATAGCGTACTGTTGGGTTCAACACTTTTCTCAGCGACGAGTGTTAACATTCCAATAGTGCAATGATACTTCGGCAGCCATTTGTGTCAGTAAAATCCGACTACTGCAAAATCACGCTCTAAAAAGTATGAAACAAGAAAATATTCTTCTTATTATTATTATTCTTGTCTGAAATTGTTACATAAGTAAACAACTAACACGTTATATGTATATTTTAATGTATTTAATAAACATTCATAGTGATGTTCAGAGGATGGCCGGGGTCGCCACTTTGCTCTAAAGTTTATGATCCATTGATTCTGTTAGAATATATTGTTTTTTTTTTACGGTTAATAGTAAGATATTTTCCATATTTAATTTGTAACTAATGAAAGTGCCTTTGCATTGAAATACTCTATTGTAATATCACCAAACTGCGTATCTGACCACGGTAAGGACTATCGTTACTTGCAGCGTCCGGCCGCTATAGAAGCGCTTATTAACGCTCAGCTACCAATAGCATCGCAGCATCTATTTTTTGCCGAGTCCCTTGGTGTCGTAAATGAAAAAAAAAAAACTGTGGTCAAACATCTGGGATCATTATCAGAGCCTGAGATTGTGTTTAAAACATTACATATTTAAAAAACGGTCGTGTATTTTTCGGTCGGGTCTTTTTTTGTTTTACTACTATTGGTCCGCAAAGTATTTGTGCGGACCAATAGTAATAAGGGTGTTAAACAGATGTCATCGAGTGCATGGGATTTTGTTTGAAAAGTGTCCTTATTCTCACTTTTCCGATGGTACGTAGAGTACATAGTAGAACTTCACCAGAGACAACTATAATTATTTATTTCTAAATTCTAACTCAGTCATCATTAAAGTAAAATTCCCACGGCAAACCAATGATTTAAGTCAATTGGGGCTCTATAATTCAAAGTTAATTACAAACCGACCTAATTCATTTACCAGTAACTGTTAAGGGGTTTCTGTGAAATCACTAGACACTATTAATAGTGTAAATTAATGATTCTAATTTGGGCAAAGACCTCATAAAATTACATAAGCACTTAATAGATGTTTTAACGATGTCTGAGTGTGTTCACAGCTTCCATCTGTTAGGGTGTGTTTATATTGCTAGAGTAAGTTCTCTGGGCTAGTAACAGGGGCAGCTAGGTTACAGTTCTCAATCTACTGCACCATCATTATCACTTGGTACTATCAACCTTGGCGGCACGGTTGGCGCAGTGGCTGAGCAATTGACTGCTGCGCTGCATGTCGCGGGTTCGATCGCCGCAAGGAACAAATATTTATATGACCTACAGGTAGTTGTTACATGTCTGGCTGTTTGTGTATGTGAGTTTAAGTGTTTGTAAACGCACCCACGATACAGGAGAAATTCCAAGTGTGGGGCAAGGTTGAAAAAAAAACCTGCGTACAAAGACAGTTAAAATTAAATACATTCTCAAAGAGATCAGATATTACTTCTTGTATCTTTTCAGGCAGGGGATTGATATTTGATTGTTTTTTTTTTGTGAATGTCCTCTCGCTGGGCTAGGAGGTTGTCGTCTGCTTAATCGACTATCCTGTGGGTGCCTTGAGTGTAAGGGCTCCCTCCTCCAGCCGGGGACACTTATTTGCCTTATAGATCAACTGTGACTGAGCCAGTCTACTTGCTAACTGCAAGGTTGACCCAAAAGTGCACGAGTTAACCAGATTTCAAGATTGATTGTTAGCAATCTATCAATCGCGTATTGCTTGGACGAAAGACTCTTTTTCACAGAATAAACAATTCAGTTTAAAATGAACTTCTATTCCATTTCGATAGACAGAGGGTACTTGGCGCATCACACACGATCGAACGGTTATTACACCACAAGTCGTTAAACTTTATGGCATGGTTTTATTTAATTTAGAAAATATCATGGTGTAGCCGTATAACGGCCAACGAACCAGTAATGAGTATTTGATGGGCATACTTTGTTCTTCGCATTCCATATGGTACAATACTTAAGTAGGTACCTTCTCGTAGTTCAAAAACTTTTGAAAGTCGCAGTAACAACATAAAATCACGCCTGTAATTCCCGAAGGGTTGGGCAGAGGTATCTAAAAGTACACCCACAATTCATCAGTTATGTTTAAGTTCCCATGTAATAAGATCGCTCTTATGTGCCCGGTTGATGACAATAGGCTCGCGCCTATTGTCATCAACCGGGCACAAATCCAGACTTCGTAGCTACTGAGAAATTTCCGAAGGAAAAACCCAATAACCCGTGAATCGAATCCAGGACCTCATGCTTAGCAGACGCGATTGCGACCACTAGATGAGACCAACAAGACAGTTGCAGTAATCATGTCAAGACGCTGTCATTTGGAAGTCGCAGTAATCAAGTCAAGACGCAGTCATTTTGGGCGAGCCTATTGCCATCAACTGGGCACAGATCCAGACTCCGTGACTGCTACTGAGAAGTTCCTGATGCAAAAACCCTGTAACGCTTTGCCCGACCTGAAAATCCTTAATTACCCTTTTATTAATGGGACACCTTATTATTTCTACTTTATCTATACATACATACAAATACATAATCGAAGTGTCTGTTTGTAATATTAAAATTACCGCTTTTTACTATGTATCTGTCTGTTTGTTCCGGTTAATCTCTGGAACGGCTGGACCGATTTTGACGGGACTTTCACTGGCAGATAGCTGATGTAATAAGGAGTAACTTAGGCTACTTACACAGCTGGTCTACATGTAACATATAATCCTTAGAATAAACCCAATTTGTAGCTGTAACTGTTAATTAATAATCCACTTGATATAATAAGTCACCTTTCTTTGTTCTGACATTCCTCCAACTATGGCTTCAGTGACAAGACAGACGTTCGGGCTATTTAGCTCGGTTGGCTGGAATTAGGACAGTCTGTAGACAGACTTAGTAAGTAAGTATACCACATGCATACATGGAAAACAATTACAGTGGATTTTCCTTATTTAAATAAACAAAACAACTTTAGTGACCAAATGTGGCATTAATTTAAATTTTGAGAATTATTTATGTTGAAAATACTTAAATCGACAAGTCCGATTTGTGTGAAAAGGCTTTCTTACATGGTGCGTTTGTAAACGAGATCGTTTGTCACATTTGTTTTTACTAGAGGTTTTATTCAAGTTTTTTTTTTTAACTTTACTAGCAGACTTAGAGGCTTTTTTTACTGGTCAACCAAGGGTAGTTTTGAAGAGGTAACATGCCAGTGGGGTAACTATGACGTCTTAAAGCATTACTGTTTCATTCTTATTCTAGAGTGGGAAAGAGATGGAGCTAGACGACCTATATAGCTCCGTCTCTCTCCCACTCTGGAATAAGAATGAAACAATAATGTTATAAGACGTCATGGTAGGCCACCAGGTGCATTGTTTAGCTTGGACATTGAGCTACGTAAAGCTGTTGGCACAGTTGACCAGCAATTCCCAACTTATACACGGTGTAAATCACCTCATCACGAAGCCGTCAACCAAGCATTCTGTACATGAAACTAAGTAACTTTACGCAAAAATTATTGCTGGGAAACGACTTTTTTTTGGGGGGTGTAAAATCATGTTTTGTGGTAGAACTCAATGTAACGCACTCAGAACATTGTGCTGATGGACGGATTGAATAGTACGGGGGTCGTGGAGGTGTTTAAAGTAAAAATCTTACATAAAAAACTTGTATTTAAAAAAATACTTGTCAAAAAGTTGGAACTTTGACCCCTAATATCTCCGTAACTAGAAGGTTCCCAGATATGGTGTAGAACAAAACAATGATCGCAATGACAGGGAGAACCAGTGCCTTTCGGCTTCGTTAAGAGGTGTTTTACACCCTTTATGAATCGATACAGTTTCATGTGCCCCCATTCCCCCATTAAAACCAGAAACTACCTACGTCTATTAATGTAGGTACATGTAAATATAGTTCTAATTGACTTGATATCGAATTACTTATTTACGCATCATTAACTTAAAAACCATATACAACTAAAGCAGAACAAGGGCGCCTACTTCCAAATCATGAATCATAAAGTTTCAGGTTTCATTGCGTGTTTTATGTTATCAATTGTTACTGTTTTAATAATCATCTTTAAACAACATGGTACTTATAAAATTTAATAATAAACTTTCAACGATATGGTACGTCTTTACATAGTATAAAACAAAGTCGCTTCTCGCCGTCTGTCTGTACTAAACTACGTAACGGATTTTGATGCGTTTGATATCAATATATACAGAATGATTCAAGAAGAAGGTTTATATGTATGTATAATTTATCCCTGGAAAACACATTGAAATTTCCACGCGAACGATGTCGCGGGAGCAGCTAATGTAAACTAATTGATATAATGTGTGTTTAAAATGTAAATAGAAAAAAAAACAGAAACAAACAACCATTTAACTTCATTAAATGAAATTAAGAAGTGTGTTGAAGTGTATTCCAATTAATTATTTGCGGTTTTCCTGATGATAAACGATGAAAATGAAACGTTTGAACGCCATCAAACGTTATGAGTGCTTTGACCTTTTTGAAATGGAATAGCAATAAAATGTTAAGGTTTGTGGACTACAATAGAGCTCCATCTCAATGGGTCTTGCTGGCTCAATGCTTGCAAGTACGATATTAACCTAGATTTCGTCTCCAATTGAGTCCGACAAATACCAACTATTATAAGAATTAGGCATATTGAAAACGGTATTAGTGATTTGTAAAACTATTTAATTTTATTTATTAGTGTGCAGAAAACGGTGAACAAGCCTGCAGTGCTGAAGTTCACTTCAATACAGGCTAGATAGATAAATGGACTTTTACATTAACTGGCTGCAACTAAGATTATATTAAGGTTTATTTTATGAGACCTGAAACAAATCTATACTAATATTATAAGCTAAAGCTGGAGAGATTGTTTGTTTGCTTATACGCGCTAATCTCAGGAACTAATGGCCGATTTGAAAAATTCTTTCAGTGTTAGATAGCCCATTTATACATCATCATGCTACGACAAATAGGAGCGGAACAGCAATGAAAAATGTTGCTAAAACTGGGAAAATGTGACGCAGACGAAGTTGCGTGGGACAACTAGTGTTTCATATGACCACATAAAAGTTGGAAAAAGATTCGAAGCACAAACATATTACCTAAGCATAATAAACAGCATATTACAGCAATAGCTGGATATATAGATAGTGGAAACGTCTATTTTAAAATATTTTTGCACACATACTTGTGTCATACAAGTGTCTACAAACAAGAGATCAGGAAATAATGCGCACTTGGCTCAAGTCGTATGGTAATGTCTACTAATTTGTGCCAACGCGACGAATGTAGCGTCATGTCATGTACTAATTGCATCACTAAATGTATCGTAGGATGTGCCTTGAATATCGTAATTTGTGAGTACCCTTTAAATGATTCTGCTAATAATCATCTCACCTACCTAGCCTGTGGTAAGATTGGTTATCAGGCTTTCGAGCTTCTGACATAACGACTGGCAAACGTCTACAAAAGACAGCAGGGACTAACGGTTTGCTGAGGCACGTAGAGAAGTCGGTATGTAATCATCCACGGCACGGCACAGCTTAACCAAAGGGCGATCCATGCGGCTGTCATTATTTAGCCATGAGCCCCTTAAAATCAAAATCTATAGAAGACATACGTTACTGACAAAAATGGCTCAACAGTGATCTACAGCGTCACACCAAGGCAATAAGGTAGATATACATTTAGAAAGATAATAATTTAATTAAGACGAGGCAGATTATGATAGAATAGGTTCTCAATAATCAGATTAAATTAATAAAGTAGAGTTTTTGAGACTGAGATAAGAAACAAATGAGGAAGATGAGTTAGTTGCAAGTTTCGACTACCCTGTCCAAAATTCGTCCTTATTTACTTAACGAACAAGTACCTTGACGACGAAGAAACACACAGAGTACTGGCTGGTGGAAACAATGGTGTTTTCTCAGGTGTGTTTCATTCACGTCAGAAACATAGTTTTTCATTATAATATAACGTGATGAAATAATTATTACCACACGTCATAAACTGTACGAGCTATTCTTCTTTTAAAATAATAACTCTTAGCATGAATAATATTGATGTTTGGTACACACGTACATTTATGAAAATCTATACTAATAACGTAACATAATTTTCATCTGTAATCCTCGAAGAGTATTACCGTAATAATATAGTACAAAACCCATATTTCTCCACTTATGTTCAAGTCTCATGCCATAGGGAGGCAGCCTTTTGACATTAGTCCAGCACAGATTAGCTATTAAAAGAAAATATAATTTACAAAACAATGCAAGGGACTCTACTAGACATCAAAAATTCAGTGGCATCGTTTTGACCTTGACTTTATCGAATAAACGATCAATATACGATTGCTAACTGTAAACTGTGAAGTTAAAAGGTATTATGATGTCTCTAGACATGGAATGTCTGTTTTGTTTGGTTGAAAAGTTCTATAGTTCTAATGTAATAAACTGCCTACAAATACTGTTTTAAACTTTCACGGTTTTTAACTTACCGGTTACCAGGAACTCAAAACAATCTATAATCAATCACGAAAGATATCCCGAAAGTGATAGTATTAAGTTCAAACTGCGTACAGTTTATAAATAACTTACACTGAAATTAGTAGTCGTGCTGGAAATCATAGTTATCGGAGTTACATGAATATCAGATTGAAGGACAGAGTCAAAAGTTCACTGATAAGAAAAAAACAAAGGCAAGAGATTGTGTCAAACAGGTCCTGACACTGAAATGGAAATGGTCAGGACATATTCAGAGGGTTACAGATGAAAGATGGTCACAAATTATTAGAAATTGGTATCCAATGAGCAAAAAAAGAAGGGAGGGTAGACCATGTAAAAGATGCCTAGAAGAAACCGATTTACTCGAACTTTGAATAGATCCAGATTAAAGTGATCAAGGAACAGAAAAGCCGACAGTGTAATACAAGGTGTTGTTTTGCATCCTCGTCAAAATTCAGGAGGTTGTCACATAAGACATTTAAAATGATCAATTTAAATTACGGTACCTAGTTTATTATTAATAAACGCTGATTTTATTGGTTGTTTATGTTTGACAGTATTTTAGAATAACCCCCTTAACGTGGTTTAGGCAGTAAGAAATTAGGGAATAAACATTTGAGAGTGTTTGTATGTGTGGATGCGCGATTATAGGGCGAAAACCAGACGGTCCGCGTTTAAAACACGGGTGGTTCACACTTACCGATTTCCGTAAATAAGAAAAAAAAAATGCCTACCCATTATATTATTGATTCGGGACGAGAATCATTAGCATAGTTACCTCCTTGAATTTGACGAGGATGCAAAACAACACCTTGTATTTATGATTATTCATAATATTTAGTTTTAATTACCTATGTAATAGTTGTTTTTCTAACTCTTATAGGTCAGTTCACAAAAGGCGTCGGTACCTATAAAGTTTTTCAAACAATAATGCATTGGTCAGTGGATAAGGATTCAAAGTTGAATTTACAATCAAGGTTACGTTACTGCGCCTGCGTTGCAGCCTTGTTTAGTGTTTAACAACTCATTCACAAGTTTTACGCGAATATTTTTACAACACGTGGAACGGAACACTGGCACCAAATACCACTAAAAGTTAAGTTAACTAAGTTTTTAAACTGACATAGTTACAAACACTATCATCATCTGCCTAGCCTTTTCCCAAACTATCTTGGGGTCGGCTTCCAGTCTAACCGGATGCAGCTGAGTACCAGTATTTTACATGAAGCGACTGCCTATCTGACCTCCACAACCCAGTATCTGGGTAATACGATACCCCTTGGTAAGACTGGATATCAGACTTTTTGGCTTCTGACTACTCGTAACGAATGTCAAAGATCTACAAATGACAGCCGGGACCAACGGCTTAACGTGCTTTCCGAGGCACGGAGGAAACTCGGTATGTAATAATGGTTGGCTTATGTTTAACATAACACCAGATAAAGTAAATATAACCTTAAAAAACATTTTTATACTGCCTAAAATAGTAAATGATCACCAGAAATAGTAAATGATCACCAGAATTAAAAACCTGAAAATCACAGCTCCGAACTAAGGCGTAGTCGACGGAGCCCCGCTACGCGGGGCTCCTATTTCTCTCTGCAGGGTTTAAAGTAACCTAACACGAAGGGGATGTCGAGGTCTGCCCGCCATCCCCTTCGAACCTAACCTGTCCGAGTCGGGGTGCCCAATATCCCGAGCTCGCTTTGCTCGCACTTGCTTCCTAAGTTCTTCTTGCCACAAAATTTGGTAATCATTAACTATATTTGGTGATCATTTACTATATTTGGTCTTTGAATACAATTTTTTTGGTGTTTAGTATTTTTTTTTGGGTAACGTAGCTTAGGATCTCAAAGTATTTTTTGGTGCTCATTATATTTAATCCCATAATGGTTACCCATCCGCGACCAACCTCGGCAAGCACGGCTTAACCTTGAAGATCGACCCATGCGGCTGTTAATAATTAGCCACGAGCAAACACTATCAATAACACTTAAAACTTACTTCATTTTATCCGTTTGCAACAGCGCTGAAATATCGGGAACTCAAAACAAATAGTAAACATGATAAATATCCCGTTTTTAGTGTTATTGATACTGTTTTACTTGACTACGGCGAAGCCTTAAAGGAGCGTTATGTGTTTGAATTTGTATGTCCGTTTCTATGTTTCCTCGTAGCTAAACTGATGAACCGATTTCTATTAATAAATTATACTTACGTTGTTAGATTCGTCAGATGATTGATTCGTCAGGCCGATGATGAGATTCGTCTTTTTAACGGTTTCAATAACTCCCCTGTAAAACATTTTCTTTTTTACACATAGGTTAGGTAAAGGCAACTAATTAGCTAGTCGTAAATAAACTGTGAAAGGACAGTTAAATGTATTTTCTATGGTGCAAGCAGGCCTTAAGGTTTTAATCTTCCGCAAATACTATATAACAAGCCAAACTAACAAATAAAGTGTAAATTTGGTCACAGTTATTGCGTAAGGCGAGGATCGCGTGACCAGTGACCACCATAAGCTATGGTGTGGACGTTACCGCACCGATGTAACTGTATCCCAACTGCCATGGAACGGAAGTGGGCGGTTTAGTGAGAGGGAATAACTCGATACAGGCCTGATGCCCACTAAACGTATCAGTCCCGTACTGATATCCCGCCAGAACATTGAGTATTGTCTTACTTGTTATTAGTGATAGACAGACCATTATAATTCGAGATTATTTTGTACTAGCTTACGCCCACGGCTTCGCCAGCGTTTTATTCGGTATTTGTCCCACGGAATCGTACTACCGGGGTAAAAAGTATCCAATATGCTATTGCAGACTATAATCTACCTCTGTGCCAAATTTCATCCAGATCCATCCAGTAGTTTTTGCGTGAAAGAGTAACAAACATCTATACAATCCTCACAAACTTTCGCATTTAAAATAGTAGTAGGAATTAGGATATAATAAGTAGGATTAGATTCAGTCTGTAATTGTCTTGTTAGCTGAGAGGCAGTAGAAGACTTGCTGGCAGACCAACTGCCACATTGGAGACTGACTTGCGCAGACCCCTGGTCAGCAAAGCATACACAAAAGCGAGGAGGAGGCCTCTACTCAGTAAAGTGAATGAGAAAAGGCTACTAATATTGATTTTGAGGTCAAAGCCATTTACCTATATATAGTACGGGTTGGTGATTTCTGGAGCTTAATTTGTTTGGGTACTATTCCCAAAGACAACACCGTCTGCCTAAGCGTGAGGGTTTGCGATTCCCAGGTTGGGAAAAGTGTTATTGTTTTCTTTTTTTAAATTATATTTTTCTGTAGCAGCTATGGAGTCTGGATGTGTGCCCGGTTGATGGCGATAGGCTCACCCCATTCTTACATGGGACTTAAAAAACATAGCAAAATGTGGGTGTACTCTTGAATACACCTCTGCCCTTCCCTTTGGGCATTACAGGCGTGATGTTATGTTATACTACACCGTCATCATTTCTATCTTACTGTATCTCAACTTTGATTGAATGCTTTTATTAGACCAGGGGGGTTACCATGACGTCTTAAACAGTGTGGGAAAGAGATGGAGCTAGACGACCTGTATAGCTCTGTCTCTTTCCCACACTGGAGTAAGAGTAAAACAATACTGTTTAAAGAGGTCATGGTAGTGGCCTACCAGGTCTTCTCACAATGCTTTTCTTTACCGCCTCGTCAGTCTGTAATGTGAGCATGGATAACGTTAATGATGTTATAAATTAACATCAATTTGGGTTAATGCTCGTCATTGCCACCTTTGGCAAGGAGATCTTCTTATCGACTGATGTTTATGTAGCCGGTTTTTGAGGTCATTGATTAATGAAGGATGTAGATCTGGCTACGGTTTACGCATTTTACTTTAATGTTCTTTACTATACAAATTAACATCTACCTTCTAGGGTCTACCTGATACCTATCTGTAGTTTAAAAGTTGACTTACTCTCATCTAAAGATGGAAGCCGTTGGAAATGTGGAACTAAAATGCACTGTCAAACTTCAAGACTTTCCGCGTTTTAGAACAAAATATAAACAAACTAGCTTATGCCCGCGGCGTCGCCCGCGTGGAGTTCGATAATTGTCCCACGGGAACATACTATCGGGATAAAAAGTATCCTATGTGTTAATCCTGGTTATAAACTACCCGTGTGCCAAATTTCATGTTCACCCGTGTCCAAATCCATTCAGTAGTTTTTGCGTGAAAGAGTAACAGACATCCATCCATGCATCCATCCTCACAAACTTTCGCATTTATAATATTAGTAGGATGACCAACAGACAGACAATTACCAAATGAAGACAAATTGACAGTTAACTATGCAAATCTCCCACAGCTAGGTCAAGTTGAACAATTTACCTCGACTTACTAAAACAACGCTTAATTCCTTACAAAGGCATCCGACATTCTCTCTCCCTCACTCCTTTGTTGATAAAGCAGGATAGCAACACTGCGTTCGTAATCTCATGGTAAATCATTGGAATCGTATGGCATGCGTGTGCGCACGACTCACAATGGGTGATAAGAACAGTGTCACGGTGAGAGAGCCGCTTTTACAGGTATTTAATGCACATGTGCCGATTGTGATGACATTTCTAGACTGCGAGAAAGCTTCATTGGAAAGCGATGTAATGAACGGGATCGATTGTTCTGTCATTATTGTCATAATGACTGTTATTGATCGAGAAATACTTTATATACTTATACAAAGATGCGAGAATTTACTACTTTGCTGCATACACGGTGTAAATCACCTCACCACGAAGCCGTCAAACAAGCATTCTGTACATGAAACTAAGTAACTTTACGCAAAAATTATTGCTGGGAAACGACATTTTTTTGGGGGGTGAAAAATCATGTTTTGTGGTAGAACTCAATGTAACGCTCTCAAAACATTGTGCTGATGGACGGATTGAATAGTACGGGGGTCGTGGAGGTGTTTAAAGTAAAAATCTTACATCAAAAACGTGTATTTAAAAAAAAACTTGTCAAAAAGTTGGAACTTTGACCCCTAATATCTCCGTAACTAAAAGGTTCCCAGGTATGGTGTAGAACAAAAAAATGGTCGCAATGACAGGGAGAACCAGTGCCTTTCGGCTTCGTTAAGAGGTGTTTTACACCCTTTATACTCACTTGAAAAGACGTGAGAAATTTATATACAGATTAGTTTTAACTACGTTCGTTTATGATCTTGAATGCAATCGAAATTTTATTTTTAATAATTTCTATGGCATAGATAAGCTAAATTCCTCACCGACCACAGACAAGCTAGCTCTACAACTCTACATTTAATAGAGAAAGCGGGTCATGGAAAAATCTTAGTTTAAAATGAATTTTATGCGAGGCTCTACAAGTATTGTTTCTTTGAATACTGGCTCTACAAGTTAAGTGTTTTATTTGATTGCTCTAGGGCGTGTCTATTGCAATATATTGCTTTCTTAGTATAACAGATTTTGAAGGTTCTCAAAGGGAAGGCGTAGATTATTTTACAGGAAATGTAAGATTAATCAATAAAGCTGTAGGTTTGCATAAATAATCAATTTCCTTATTCATACATAGTTATTAGAAAGCTGGTCACGTAATAGACATGAATATAAAACAGCTCTGGTAGACAAAATTATGGTTATTTCCTAGCAGTGACGTCATGAGCCATAGAATAAGGACGATAATTTATAGCTGTACCTACGAATAAACTATTCTTGTCTGCTGACGTAAGCATAAAAGTTTTGTTTTTAAGTACTTTTGGCTGAAAATTTTCTTCGACTTTCATTTGTTTTATGTATTGTTATCTAATTTGTTTCGACTATTATTGTGTGACCTGGTGTGTCGGGTCGTTTAGTTCCCTTCAAAATGGTTGAGTTGAATGATGGCTGATACATGCGTCATGTTCGTGAACGGGCGCTGTCAGTTGAGACTGGTCATCTCTTAGCTGCCACGGTTTATTTTAATTACTTTATTTTTAATTACTGATTTAATCTTTTACTCTGGACGCTCTTAACTTGCCCGTATTTCTACATTGTTCTCACATATTTGTAATTCTTAACATGAATGATGTAACCAAGATTTTGTAACATAGTTTGATTTAAAAGAGTGTCCATGGAGTTTCTTGCCCGTTCTTCTCCATAGAGATCTACGCTACGGAATGGGCAACTACAGTACTTTCATAAGTTATTATGCCTTGTGACTGGGACTGTAGCTTCGCGTTTTATTTTGTTTTTTTTTGACTTTCAAAAGTGCCTGTAATGGTCTAATTGAAATAAATGCTTTGACTTTGACTTTGTATGACACCCATTCACAGACCAAGCTAGACCAGTGCGGCATAACCTGATGATTGACCAGACCGGCTGCTGTTTTATTAAGCCACGAGATAGGTAGTCTTCCTACAGTAATTTATTTCCTTTTTCATCGAAAATCGAAACACTCTCTACTTCCGATAGTTATCGAATTTCGTGTCGCATGATAGTTCCGCGAAATAAGCTACAAATCAAATCAAATCAAAATCATTTATTTCAAGTAAGCCAATTACAGGCACTTTTGAATAGTCAAACGACAATAAAAATGAAGCTACCCAGTCACAACACATAAGAACTGTGAAAGTACTGTAGTTGCCCATTCCAAAGCGTAGATCTCTATGGAGAAGAATGGGCAAGAAACTTCATGGACACTCTTTTAAATCAGAATCTTGTTACAAAAACCTTGGTTACATCATTCATGTTGAGATGGTACATTATGTGAGAACGATGTAGCAAGACGTGCACGTTAAAAGTGTCCATAGTAAATAAAAAGACAATTAAAAATTAAATAATTAGTTCGAAATAAGCCGTGGCAACTAAGAGATGACCAGGCACAACTGATAGCGCCCGTTCACGAACATGACGACTACCTAATGAAGAATGTACATTATTAAAAAGTCATTTAATAACTATCACTTTCTAGTTAAAACTGGAATTATTGAGCACTATTATTAGAACTAAAGCTAATTCATGAAGCATGGTGTCGGAATCATCAGATTATGTAATCAATACAAATTACCACAACATTATCTGTGCCACAACAATTAATTTAAAAGTTTGCTAGAATTATTAAGAGCGTTTATTCCTTACCGCTTTTCATACAAACTTTCAAGTAGTTTTTTTCCGAAATGACTGAACCGATTTAAATGAAACTTTATACGCATAAGCAGGATACATAGGTCTAAAAAGTTACTAAAAAATATTTTCAAAATGTGTTTTAAAACAAGAGATAATTGGAATTTTCTGTTTCTATAGAAAATTTAAATTTGGTCTAATTTAACTGTAACACTATTTTTCGAAATTTTATTTTAGTAACTTTTTAGATCTGTGTATCCTGCTTATGTGTACGAAGTTTCATCAAAATCAGTTCAGTCATTTCGGAAAATAACGACTTGAAAGTTTGTATGAAATGTCGTAAGGCGTAAACGCTCTTAAATGGATTTCAAGACCTAAGCAACTAAGCCCGCGTGAAAAACATATTCTGCGACAGTGTTGCACTCGGCAATAGTGTGGGTTTCCATCAGTGAAACCTACATCAGCCAGCACTGCACATCTTATTAGAAATAACAAAGTAAGATTGCACTGCGATTTGAAAACTAAAAATAATAAGCCTGTAATTTACGAAATAATCTAGTAAAACCCGAAACCGGCATGTCCTGGAGACAGAAATTGGAAGACCTGTGACATCTACCACATCGTATCGAACCTACGTTGTGGATTATGACTATTTGTGACCCACTCTCTTTTACAGAGAGAAGGCATACAGCAGCAGTAGACGGGGCCGTTATACAAGGTGTTGTTTTGCATCCTCGTCAAAATTCAGGAGGTGGTCACGAAAGACATAAATAATCAATTAAAATTACAGTACCTAGTTTATTATTAAAAAACGCGGATTTTTTTGGTTGTTTCTGTTTGTCAACATTTCAGAATAACCCCCTTAACGTGGTTTTTCTCTAAACCACGTTAAGAAATTATCGAAAAAACGTTTGAGATTGTTTGTATGTTTGTAAGCGCGGTTATAGGGCGAGAATCAGACGGGCCGCGTTTAAAACACGGGTGTTCACACTTACCGATTTCTGTAAATAAATGAAAAAATAAAAATTACCTACCTATATTATTATTGATTCGGGACGAGAATCATTAGCATAATAACCTCCTTGAATTTGACGAGAATGCAAGACAACACACTTGTAGAACAGTAATAAAATTATTCAATTACATCGCACAGCAATTGAAAATAAAGCATATCCTCTAAATAATAAAATGCACCCTCTTTTTTATAGTCCTTCGTTCCGCGAGACTTCCTCCCACTCCTTCGCTCAGGAGTGAAGACTTTTTGTACGGCTTCCTTTGGCCGCCCGTGGGAAATAGTTAGGGTAACCTTCCCTGACCTTTCTCCACTCGCATTCCGTTAAGGCTAATAATAGGTGAGGCAAGACAAAAGCGATTTACGAGTTAGGAGTTAGTCGAGATAGGACGACCCTTTTGTGGGCCCGTGTCAGCGTGCATAGTTGTTTTGTAGGTGATCGATTTCAGTAATGTGGTGGGGGTTTGATGGAATGATTCGTGATTTGGTGGTATGGTTGTATGGGTGAAGTTATGGATGTTGAGTTAATGTGGGTTTTTTGTGTTTTGATGCCATGTTTTGGTAAATTGATAATTATCATCATCATTCTCCTGTCCTGGTGGCGTACCATGACGTCTTAAAACATTATCGTTCCATTCTTATTCCAGAGTGAAAAAGAGACGGAGCTATACAGGTCGTCTAGCTCCATCTCTTTCCCACTCTGGAATAGGAATGGAACAATAATGTTTTATGCGTCATAGTAACCCCCCTCATCCCAATTTATTTAGGGATATCTTCGTCTTCCATACTTCCCTATAACTTGTCATCTCATCAGATACCTCTTTTCTTGCTATATCATCCTTCACACAGTCCATCCATCGTTTCTTTGGTCTTCCTCTACTCTTATGCCCATCCACATTCAAACTCAAAGTTTCCTACCGACATTTTCTTCATCCTCCGCATCAGATGCCACACCAAGCCAACCCGATTACCACACAACTTTTCACACTTTCAAACTTCCTCTTATGTACTCATTTCTTATTTTAAATCCATCGCGTAACACACCACACACCATTAATTGATAAGTCATCATCATCTGCCTAGCGTTTTCCCAAACTATTTTGAGGTCGGCTTCCAGTCTAACCGGTTGCAGCTGAGTACCAGTACTTTACATGAAGCGACTGCCTATCTGACCTTCACAACCCAGTAACTGGGTAATACGATACCCATTAATAAGACTGGATGTCAGGCTTTTGGCTTCTGACTACTCGTAGCGACTGTCAAAGATCTACATATGACAGCCGGGACCGACGGCTTAACGTGCTTTCCGAGGCATGGAGGAAACTCGGTACGTAATTATGGTCACCCATCCACGGACCAACATCGGCAAGCACGACTTAACCTTTAACATCGACCCGTGCGGCTGTTATTATTTAGCTACGAACTCCGCATAAATTGATACGTACCTATGTTACTATTATTCATTAGGCACTGAGCAGCTGTAGAGCAACTAAATGAATATTATTGATTATTCGAAAATAAGCCACAGATTGGTCAACAGTATAAATGCAAATATGGCCAAGTTCCGCTTCAGCATACATGCTGTTGCAAGCCAACACTTGTTTATTGCACAAATTGACAATTTACACTTATCTTGCTTGGTAGCCAGACCGTAGTCTGTTACTCAACGAAATTAGTTTAAGGTTAAATATTAAGCAAAGTAAGTAAAAGCTTGGCTATCTGAGTAGCTCGTACGAATCTGACTTTAACTGGGCCGCACTTTCACCGATGTGCTATGGGCTATGGCGCTGAATGATTTAATTCGCTACGGTGGCGCCCGGCGACACCATGACAAATAGATAGATAGAATATACATAGCTGCAAAATAAATATGGTGCATCGGAAACATTACAACAAAAACGATTGATATCAGTAATTTGATCAAAAATTAACAATCGCAATTTCAACTTCATCACTATGTGTAAGTACTACTGTTTGTTTTTATGAAAACGTTTTTTTTTACTGTACTTCATTGCATACCAGCATTTATAAACAGCTCTTTTACGTGACTAAGCTCAGCACTTCAGCAGTTCCCTAAAATATGATAATGATATCTAGAATTCTCTAGTTGGATTACAAGATAAAATTGCGAGCCTGCTAGAATGAGTCCGGACAACCTAGAAAATGGTCTAATATACTTAATGAAATCTTACTGAGACTGCGCCAAATAACGCCATAATATGAAGTCAGAAATATTTAGTAGAGTACATAGTTATTTATCTCTACATACTTTCAGTTTCAGCATGATTATTGAAATCTAAATTAAAGATAAATTAATTAGATACAATATCATTCAATCTGCTAAATCATCGCATTTATTCAAAATTAGAACTAAACCGTTTCGCAATTTGACCCAAATGATGCACACTGATACAAATAAAGAATTTCTTGGAAAAAATGTCGAGTATTCAAATGAATGGGAAATGGCTATTGTTTAGGAGGCACATGGCTGGTCACAGTGCATGGAATGCGTGTGTCGCCACTAGTTCAAAGTTTACAAACTGGACCGACAGTTTATAAACTCACGGCTATTCTAAACTGAGATGTGTTCGTGTTTTTCAACAACTAAGCCTTGCGTGTTGTTTATTAAATGAGATGTTTAATTTACTATTGGAAAGGTAGAACGGTTGAACGTGGGATTTGCCTTTTGCAGCGTTTTTGTTGGCAAAAGATACCTTTATTTTTGTTGGGGCGAGCATTACACTAGAATTCTACAAATCTGATTTCCATCAGTATAAACTAGGGCATTCTACATTTTGATAGATAAATAAATAAAGTTATTAATTTTACCAGCTACCCAGTTTCTTCTCTTGTATTCGTCAGTGGGTTTTCCTCAACAAAATCCTCGTCTGGGCAGAGAACAATATCGTATTGTAAAGTTAAGCCTCCGAGGATTGATTATCACCATTATTTCCGGGATATAAGACAATACTTTAGTCTTCGCCGTTTCTTGCACATGTTTTTTTATCCATACTAATCTGCACCAACTATGCCAGTTATTACTATTTTAAACTAAAAACATCATGACATCACTCTTTTGAAAAAATAAGTTTAATTGCACATTTCGCCAAGACCCAGGTATAAAAATAAAGAGAAATTGTTTTTTTTCGGTGTCTTGCATAACAGATACTGCTGAGTTGAATGTTACGTCGAGAAAAGTTCTGTGAATCCAACTGATGACGATTGCTCTTCCTAACGAGAAACGAATGCTGACTGAACTGCAATCGACCTTTTTGCGCGTTTCATGCCTTTCAAAAAGCCATAGAATAGATCTACTTCGTTTTGTTTCGCTTCGGTCGATTTGTTGATTACTGAAATTGGGTAAGGATTGGATTTATGACAGTAACACCAATCTATCTATGTTTTTATAGTCAAAATCGTGTTAAGTGGAAGGTCATAGTGAATAAAATTAACAGTAACATGTTTTTGATTTGATTTGGTACTTCTTTTTAACGCAATGAAAGGCTGGTGACCTCGTCGAGGTCTGTTTCTGCCATAACAATAAAAATATGATATCATTTTACGAGTAGCGGTTACTTCATTTAACAATATTTCGACTATTTGTTTGAGTAGAACGTGTGTAATTTGTAATATCTGATAAGTAGTGGTTTGCGTGATGTTTCGCAGTTCTTCTGCAGTTTTGTAACCATTGAAGTTATGGCATCAATAATATTTTATTAGAATTGTGTAGGTGTTGTTTGTTCGTGTTATCTGTTCAATTATTGTAAATTGAAAAATTATTATAAATAAATTAAAAACTTGTTTGCATTTGCTGTACACAATGAATAAAACAATTTGCCAACAAAGATCGTGAGCAATATTTTTTACCTCTACATATCTCACAATCAGTGGAATCTTGAGGTTATTTTTTGACAAAGGCAGTAAACCACTCGGTTTATTTAGTGCCTGCCCAACAAGATACCTGGAGGCAGTGACATCACGGTGACGTGCCAACGAGGTGAGTCACGACCAGAGAGATGCATTGACGGAATGCCGGTCGTGCGGTCATGGAAGCTAAAGATTTATAAAAACTTTGTTTAAGTATAATGGCTGACCACTTTACAATAAGGTATAAAAATAGGTTTAAGCTTCTAAAAACTACTACTTGGTCAGTGGATCACCCAGAATCCAATTGAAGTAAAAACTTTCAAAGATTTGGTCCACGAAACCTATTGCATGACATAAAGCCAAATTAATAAGATATACTTTACCAAAGCACTTTTATGATTAACCATTTGAATGATAGTGTTGACATGTTTCGTTGATCGCGTTTAGTTGCGTGGGATTGTGAAGCAGGTAGTAGAGTAAACATAGATAAAGTTCCCCATACACTTGAAAGCTCTTAACAAACAGAGCACCTGACGACAGACCCTAAAGTAACAAGTGGATGAAATGTTTTTTTAAGGGTAGTTTAGAAATCACCACATTTAATAGCTGTAGTAGAGGAACTTCTTGACAAGTTTCTAATAGTTTTATTAGGCTTTGTAACATAAAAATTATCGTTGTAGAGCCGACAAAGTAATTTAAAAGTAGTTTTAAAAGTTTATTTTTTATAAAATGAAATATTTCTAAAAGTCACACTTGTTCCGTGACGTGGAACTAATCAGAAACTTCTATTTTTAATGTGGAACTTTCAATTGTTATGCTATTATAAGGTTAAAATGCTTACCTTGACCACAAATAGCCCGCCAAAGTACCAAGTAGCGGGACCCACGTAGACGATGATAAAGCCTCCGACTCAAGGACTGAACACACAACACAAGAAAAACTTGTTGTCACTGTTTCGAAACGCACCACTTGGACACAAATTGGAGAAAACAATGTTAAATTATTAACACGGCTGCAGTTATTTTAAATAAATTTCCTTTTTTCACTTATATATTCTCACAAAATCAGCACTATTATTGTTATAACAGGTTTTATTTACGATCGTCTAGCATCACGCACTCGGCCAACACACCTGTGAAATACGCCAGAGTTCCGCGGTGACTGAACACGCTGCTAGACAGAGATAGCGAGATGTCGTCAGAAAGAGATACGCGGTGACGTGGGGGGAGGACGACCGCTAAGCTTCAAGAACGCACGGTGTTCCACTTTCCAGACAAATGTTTCGGATTATTTAATTTTATTTGTTTCGTAACTTAGTACAAATGTTCAACCTGAATCTGGGTAATGAATGTAATGATTGAGTTTTTCAGCAGATTCTACAGCAGGTTCTGCTTCCACTCGCTACTCACTCACAATAATTTCAGGTTGCGGAATCGTGTGCTGAATAGAATTTGTAGAGTGGGATTTTTAGACTTCAACATCTCTCTGTGGTCTTATTTTTTTTTCCATAAACCACACGGGTATAATGATTGGGAAAAACTATGTGATGAACAAATGTATTACTTTAATCCACAAAAAAAAAACACGTGTTAAGAGTTTTAAAAGCTTTTCCATAAACCGAAAAACAAATAAAACAAGGCATCTTTGAATAAAAAATAAATATTTGCCAAAATTGAAACAAAACTAAAATTATTTTTGTCTACAGTATCCGCTCGCCGGCCCACTATGCCGCCGTACCTCCTGTTACCTGGCACGGCCGACCACGGCGCCCCCCACTCCGGCGCACGCCGTACGATTCAAATTTTCAACTCCACGAGCCGGTACTACTCTACCGTCTACGGCTCTACAGTTTTAAAAACATTGCACAATTCACTTTTCTTAATCACTCACTTTATTTATTCTCAGATATTATTTTATCGTCAGGCGAAATTTTCAATTACTTGGCAAGTTTGATGAATTTCACAAACTAAACATAAAAATGTAGAGTCGAGCAGATTTTCGAATGCAACAGGTTGCAGCGGTCTGTTGATGTTTAAGATGACATATTATATTAATTAAATGATTAAGAACAATAGAAAATAAACCTATGCGTTGTACAAAATGTGGCACATCTCGTGCTCTGACGCTTGGGTTTATAGCTGACCTGCCCTTATGAAAGACTAGTTTTTGCACGCGGCTTCTCTTGCCTTATGGTCGGAATGTATCCCACGGAAACGTGTTAAATGTAGCCTTTGACACTCGGTGATAATGTAGCCTTCTATTAGTGAAAGAATTTTAGGAATCGGATCAATAGTACCGAAGATTAGCCCCTACATACAAATTATAACTCTTTAAATTATGATATTAGTGTAGATAATTATGTGAGCTATGGCGCGCATGTACTTAGTTGCTTTTTGTTTTATAAAATACTTTTGTATAGGTCGCCGAAACTGGTACATAATAGTCAACTCATGACACGAAATAAATAATATTGGTGTGTTGGATTGCAATTTTCTTTTCTTTATGAGTTTGACTTATGTTTTCAAGCTTGTCAACGAGGAATGGTTGTCCGGTAATGGCCCCAACTTACGTCGGTCGTTAAGTCGTGGGTTCGAACCCAGACAAGCGCTTAACTTTGGGTAATTAATATCATCACCACAGCTTTCAAAAAGGTTAAGGAAAAACAACGTGAGAAACCATCACGTCCTGCAATAAAAAAAAGTCCAAGACATGTACGACGTGACTTCTCGTGACGTCTGCCAATCCGCATTGGACCCGCGTGGTATTCACCAGGGATGCTTGTGTCCTAGCAGTGGGAAGCAGCTCAATGTCCGAACAACGCTTTCGACCGCCGCCGGAGCCAAACAACCGCTACCATGATGATATTTATTGAGTCAGTTGTTTAGTTGTTGTTCTGCTGTTGTTGTTGTTGTAAGTCGAGTGCGTCATGGTTCTTCTGGCACACGATCAATTGACCATAGTGGGAACTAACGTCACCATCTTGCTTTTCCAATACAAATTCCACAGACGATTTCACAAAGGCTTACCTAACAGCGTCTTGACCATAGATGGTCTTGACTATATCATTTAAGCGCACAAGAATACTTCAACCAACGCATCTGTGCAGGCGGGGAAACACAGAACTAAAGTATCGATGCGAATTTTCTGTACAAGCAACGACTGCCAATTGCCAACCAACTTGAACTGCACACTATATACATTATACTGTAGGTACCACGACGCACGCATTATACTTTATTATAGTCTTCTTTTAGGGCAAGTTAAATTTTTGAAAATTCTTTTGTTTCGGTGGCATAAACATGTCTTGATGTATAGGAGAGGGAATTTTCATTCGAAAATAGAAAATGCGATAGAAAGTGCGAAATTTAGAAAACAATACGAATTAAGTACGTTTAGTTACAGTTTTTTTTTTCATTTTTAAACGAAAGATATAGTTAAAATTGAGGTATTGTAGCCATGCAACGCCAACATTTGACGAGGGCGGAGATGTTACGAGCTGTGGGAATGCTGGAAGCTGGGTCTGTTCAGCGTAATGTTGCTGAGGCCATAGGGACCCACCAAAATGTAATTTCAAGATTGTAGACACGCTATCGTGCCACAGGTGAAGTAGCGGAGAGGCACCGGGGGCCAAGTCGCATCACTACCCCCAGACAAGACCGATTTTTGCAAATTACTGCGCGAGCTCAACCAAATGCAACGGCGACTCAATTGGTCCAAAGGCTGCGAGTGGAACACTAAGTGCTTGTGAGTGACCAAACTGTAAGAAGGCGACTGCATGAAAGCAATCTACGCTCTCGTAGACCACTCCGGGTCCCAACTTTACGGAGAGGCAATCGTGGACGACGATTAGAATGGGTTCGGAACCACGTGGACTGGGGCCGTGAGCAATGGTCCAATGTGCTGTTCACAGATGAATCCAGGTTCGGCTTCCATCCAGATTCACGAAGGACGCGTGTTTGGCGAGTTCCTGGACAATGGAGCCGTCTTCAGAACCCTCAGGAAGTTCACCCATACCAAGGAGGAACAATTATGGTTTGAGCAGGAATTCGTCGTTCGGAGGACGGACGGATCTCGTTTGGGTGCGTGGCAATATGACGGCAGAACGATACGTCCAACAGGTGCTGGGGCTCGTAATCTTGCCCCACAGAACACAAATGGGGCAAGATTTCCTGCTCATGCCCGACAATGCCCGGGCACACAGGTCGAGAACGTTAGCAGCTTGGTTACATACACACAATGTTAGGGCCTTAGACTGGCCTGCTCAATCGCCAGATCGAAATCCCATTGAGCATGCGTGGGATATGCTCTGAAGGAAGTTCCTGAAAATCTGGCTACAGAAGATCAACTTTTTGCGCACCTCAGAAGGACATGGGGCAATATTCCGCAGCAAGACATTGACAACCTTGTTCTGAGCATGCCGAATCGTTGCCGATGTGTTATAAACATCATGGGCGCTTTCTCAGACTACTAACAAGTTTATAAACACAAATTAAATGATTTTTCTATTTTTTTCAGTTTTTACTCATAAATTAAAAGTTAATTCATATAGGGTTTCCGTCTATGCTTCATTTTTTTTCCATAAAATCCTGAAATTTTAATCGACGTACTTAACCATTATTAAAAAATGGTAGAATATTAAATAACGTATCTTTTAAATATATACATGTCATATAAATAATTAACACATTGATAGTAATTCGCTTTTTTAAAAATATCCCTAGACCGTGTTGATGTGTGTAGGTACTGAATAAAATTGCAAATATTTGCCTGAGCATTTGTTTCCTTATCTAAAATTAGAGGAAAACAGGACTATATTTTTGAAGTTATTTTGCTGTGAACTATGCACAGTATAATTCCTTTATTCTATAAAGAGTCCAATCAGTGGAAAGCTACTAGTGGGAACGGTTGTTTTCAAAATGATTTTAATATTTTTCTTGTGTATTCAACTGTCAATTTTACATTTATGTGTGTCGGATCTCGGATATCAGTGTTCTTTGAGTGGTAACGTTTTTTAATATTTTTTTGAACCAAATGAAGAAAAGAAGTAATCATACTCGTACATATAGAGTTGCGCAAGCATTATTTTAAAATGTTCCCAAGTTCATAGTCGGAGTTGGGATTTTTTTCAACATTTTGGTACAGACAGACCTACAAAGCTTATCATACAAACCGCCTTTTTTAGAAATCGGTTATAAATAGATCGGAGCTATAATTTCAATTATATTATGTAAATATGTTAAAATTGTTAATCAGACAAAATCACTTTTAACCGGTGTTAGTGAAAATCTTAATTAAGTTAAATGGCGTTTCCTCTATTAAAAATATTTTGTTTGAGAACGCCTCAGTTATAATTACCTAAAATGACTACAACGTGATTCCTTCTTTTCGCATAATGATCTTTTTCCTGATATACTTTCGCATATCCTTTTTGGTATAATTTGTTTTGCCATAATAATAATTTGCCATATTTTTTTTGCCATACATTTTATGTTGCATTATTATCTTGAAGGGTAATTTCTTTTGGCAATTAAATTTGATTAGCATAATGTACCAAGTATAATGACTATTGTCATAATACTATTTGGGCATACAATTAATAGAAATAACGGAAACAAGTTTGAGTTAGTTTTACTTAAGTATTTATTTTGAATTTTAAGTAAGTAAATAAAATTAAAGTACTGTCTTAAAAATTCAATATCGTACTACTACGTACGTAATAGCACAACTACAAAAGTAAGTGGCAGAAACGAAACGCTGCAAAACCGACTACACGGGGATCTAGTCTGCCCTACCCCCTAGAGCCCGCGTAGGCGTGTAGGACCGCCGGAGCCCCGTAGCGCCGCCGGAGCCGTGACAGAAATCATGCCTGCTGCATGTTGCATATGCTTGTTGCAAGCATGGTGTGAGCTTGTTTACATGTTTGTATGCGCCATGGTTGCTGCATGCATGATGTATTCTTGTTAGCATGCTTCTTACAGGAAAAACCCACATATCACAGTCAATTACTATGTTCAAAACAAATATGTTATCTATAAAAGTATTTGTTCTACCTACAATGTAAAATGCCTACAAATTCCATTAGAGCAATATTGTCTATAAATGTGTATTTATTAGTGTCTAATATTTAGGAGTTAATTATTATGCTTCTTTGTTATGCCTATATAAATAATACGTTTAATATCATTATGCGTTAATAAATGTAATACTTTTCCTGAATCATTATTATGATTAGAGAAATTATGCGTAGGTAAGCTGTTATGCGTAAATGATGTTATGTGAAAATTAGGAGAAACAAAAGAATGCCAAGTTATATGAGGCCGTGAAATTTTATGCAAATGGATGGAACCAACTACAAAATGATGTGATGTAAATAAAAAGCCAAACCCCCAAATGACATTCAAGTTAATGTTAGTTATTATTAAAATAGTTTAAACCGGTCACAAGTGGTTTTGTATAATTAACAGTTTTGACTGTGTGTGACACATACACTGCAAAGAGGGTCTTTTGTGTCAGAGTACAGGAATAACAAAATAACATACGAGGTGTAACATGTCCCTTCACGAAGCCTTCAACCAAGCTTTCGATACATCAAACTAAGTAAGAGTCAGCTCACACCGAGACGCGACGCGACGCGACGCTGCGCGCACACTTTAAAAGAGCGATTCAAAATATAACTTTATTTTGCTACACGAAAAGATTCACATTTCGTAGTGAGAATTCAGAATACGTTGCGCAACGTATTCTGAATTCTCAAGGTGCGCGCAGCGTCGCGTCGCGTCTCGGTGTGAGCTGACCCTAACCCTACCAAAAAATATTGCTGGGAAACGACATTTTTTGGGTGAAAAATATAGTTTTTCGGTAAAACTCAATTTTACGCACAAAATGTGCTATTGGATGCATTGAATAGTAAACGGGTCATGGAGTTATTTCAAGAAGATTTACAACCTTCAATACTAGTTTTTTTTTTAAGTTGTGAAACAAAAAAAAGGATCGCAATGACGGGGAATAAGTGCCTTCCGGCTTCGTAAAGGGTCTATTTATTTACACTTTATTTGAAAATAAATTAATTTATTTTTATTTACTTTTTAAATAAATAAATAAAAATAAATTAACTTATTTGAAAATGTCCACGTTAAGATCACATGATCAATGTACGAAAAATCAATCGGCCACACTGGCGATAATACTTCACAATCGCGATTAATGTTGTAATTGGAGGAAAAACCACGGGTTTTGGTCATAAAACATAAAGTGTGCAAAAGACAACATAGACTCTAAGACAGAAGGTCTTAGAGACTATGTTTAAACTATAAAGAGTGTAAAACACCTCTTATCGAAGCCGAAAGGCACTGGTTCTCCCTGTCATTGCGATATTTTTTTTGTTCTACACCATACCTGGGAACCATCTAGTTACGGAGATATTAGGGGTCAAAAAGCAACTTTTTGACAAGTATTTTTTTAAATACAAGTTTTTAATGTAAGATTCTTACTTTAAACACCTCCAAGACCCCCGTACTATTCAATCCGTCGCACAATGTTTTGAGTGCGTTACATTGAGTTCTACCACAAAACATGATTTTACACCCCCCAAAAAAAAGTCGTTTCCCAGCAATAATTTTTGCGTAAAGTTACTTAGTTTCATGTACAGAATGCTTGGTTGACGGCTTCGTGATGAGGTGATTTACACCGTGTATGTTAAATATGTTTATGTTAATTATATGTTTTTGTTTATACTGTAATGTTTTCATTTTTTTCAGCTGATTGGTTTAGTGTATATACTTCATATTATTATGATAGACCAGCCATACTCTTGATTGATGATTACAAAAGTCAGAGTATTTACAGTATATTACTTAGATCCAGATTTAAAATAGCCTGTTCACATTTTTATAAAATTGACTCTGGTTTTTTAGAAGATGCAAAGTATTTTAAACATAAGTAAGTTAATTCTTATTTCAAAATACTAAAATATGTCACTAAGACCGTCCGCCTATCAATAACTGTCAATTTAACACAAGCTTATAAAGCTTGCAGAATCAAAGTTGCTGGAGGTCCATATTCTGAAACAAAAACCACGTTGTGACATGCCTTTCGACTAAGAAAAAATCGAAATCATGTCTATTCATTAAGCACTTTTTTTGCAGTAACATTATCCACTTTGGGGTTCCTGATTATAATGATGCAAAACTACCGAAGAATTTCGAGTACGCTGGTAACGTAACCAAAACAAAGGAAGTTGAATGCAATAAAGCAGACAAACCCGACGACTTTGACTGTCATGAAATAGCAAATCTCGTCAGCAGTTCGATTATAACAATTAATGATGGTCATATCTACAACTATGTACAGAAAATGGACATAACTGATGAGGATTTTTTTTTTTTAGACTATACAAACCTAGAAAGTTGTAAGCCTTTTTTCCAGGTACAGACAGTAAACCTTACGACAGTACTTCTTTGCGTGGACGGAAATAAGCCAATCCTAGAAGTTGATATAAAACCCTTAAAACTTGTATTTAAATCAATGGGTTCATGCCTATATTTTTTAAATGAATGGAATGATCACTTTTTAGCTGTATTTGTCCCTAAACGATTAGAGGTACTCACCGAATACTTAGTTCCAGCCATATTTTATGAAACTCCATACATTTCTTCGGAAAACAAGACTGCTTTTCCAAATTCTATGAATGTAGTGCCATGGCAACTGCTCAAGTACGGATTCTTAAAGTTTATACAAACTGTGGGCTGGCAAAGAGTGCTGATTGTGACTGACGACTCAGAGTACAGCCTGGAATTTGAAAATGAACTGATCGCATTGTTTTATAAAGAGCGGATAGTATACACTGTGATACGGTGCGAAGATGCCAATTGTGAAATGGATAAGGTAATCTTTTAAACTTTTGCGTACTCAGAATGAAATAAGAAATGTATAAAGTGTGCAAAAGACACCGACGATAAACACTTACCGCGTACTCAATACATCATTTGGCACCTACCCCCCCGGTATACTGCCTTTTCACCAAAAATAATTTAAAAATTATCATTTGACAACCAACGATTGGCAAAAACATGATAGGTTTTTATAATTCTACAAACAAGCAGTATAATTATGTATAATATGTTCAGGAAAAAGTCGCTTGACTGTGCCGAGCCGGCCCAAACATGATTCATCGATAGTGCCCTTATTACTCCGCTATAACCTACATGTTCTCAAACTGCTTACAATAATAATAGAATATACTTACTTTCAGATCAAACAAGAACTCCATAGAGTTTCAGCTAAGATAGTTATCGCCAACGTGGAAGCGGAGCATGCTCATTACCTGGTCCATAATGCTAACCCGAAGATCACGTGGATACTGAGGGACATGGCCGGAAACACACCATATGTAATGAAAGCTTTTTTTCATCGGGCTAAAGATTGGTGTGAAAATAAACTCAAGAATAGGTGGATAGACTTAGGTTTAGCCACAACGTTCAGTTTGGGTTAAATTGATGAATGATCACGGCTCCTTGAAAATACGATTGTTACTGGCGATGTGATGCAATGCAACCAACTTTGATGTTGCGCTCGCCGCCGCCGCCGTCGGTCGATGTCTTTTGCCAAAACACATTTTTCATCACCACAATACATAAATATTATGTATTGTGGTGATGAAAAATGTCCAGTTATTATATCGAAATGATCGAGATGGGCATTTTTAACCCCCGACCAAAAAAGAGGGGTGTTATAAATTTCACGTGTGTATCTGTGTGTCTGTGTATCTGTGTGTCTGTCTGTGGCATCGTAGCTCCTAAACGGATGAACCGATTTTGATAAAATAGGTTTCGTTTGAAAGGTGTTTTATTCGAGAGTGTTCTTAGATATGTTTCGAAAAAATCTGCAGAGCCGTTTGATGGTCATCACCTCTTTTCTAGTTGAAGGGAAATTAACAACTTCCACAAGTCTGGTCGATTCGAAATTTGAAATCTTGTCACCTGTCACCATGGGCATCGCCAGGGGGAGTGACTGCAGCCCCCCCATTAAAAAAAAAATATATTTAGCTATTTTCGTTTATTGGCGAGAAGTTGCGCAACACCGAGAAAAGTGGAAGCAATGGGGAAGGCCTATGCCCAGGATTAGGACAGTCAAGGCTAAGATAAAATAATATAAGTATAAAAAGCATGAAATAAAAATTAAGCTAGTAGACCGCTTAGTAAAAGCACAAAACAAAGCGGACCCCCGACGCTAAGACGCTTGGATTATTTTGTTTTTGTTTTTTTAGAGGTTTCTAGTGTCGGGGTTTTTTGAAATTTTTAATTTAATTTTTCTCATAAGTTGTTCAAAATATTTAGTTGGTTTTTCTGTTGATTTAATAAACCTTATTTTTTGTTTAGATTCCAGATGTACGTGTGTTCTCCATTAGTTTGCGTACAGTACATGACCCCGAAGGTTGCAAAGATGTGGACGACAATATTCTAGCCGGCCTAAGCAGTATTGCATTGGCTTACAAAAGCTTAGGAAAGAAGGACTTCGATGTCAAGAAAGGAGAGTTTTACAGGTGACATTTTGAATGCAAAGACCTCCTCGTTCACTATTGTTTCAGGCGGCAGGTTCCTGAAGTTTTACTAGCAAATGTGTACAGTCACTTACATTTTTCTTTATATTAGGTTCAAAAAAGTTAATTGTCAAATAGAACTCAATACATATTGAAATTACCAGCCGTGTGTGCAATTTCCTACCAACTGAAACTGTCAATCGAAAAAATAGCAAATTATCAAAACTGTCTAATCGACGCCACTGACGAATTCACAAAACTGTCCAATCAGCGAAACTGACTAATCACCTAAACTGTCTAATTAGGTAAACTGGCGAGTGAGGCAAACTGACCAGTGTTACGCGGACTCCAGTCAATGCCATCGGTAATTTTAACCTATATATATTTTTTCAGACTCTTCACCGATAAAGCTAAGCAAATAAACACAAGAAAAATTGAAGCAATAGCAGTTGTGCATGCGAGCAGTAGCGATAAAGAGATTTCAACGATATACGTCGACGAAAATGGCGCCAAACTACTTAGTTTTAAGGATCCATTTAAATCTGGCAAACCATCTGACGGAACCACGCACTGTTTCACGACTAGTTACGACTACTTCAAACCCTGTGAGGACTCTCTGGTGATATTGCTCATGTTCATCATACTGATATTCTTCATAACATTCATTTCGATCACTTGTTACTTCGATAAGACCTCGCCAATTAACGATATTAGATATCAACATTTTTAGATATATTTTTAGCTCTGTTCAGACTGCGGCCAGCACTTTTTTTATGTTAAAACGCTGAGATCACACGTACGAATCTCCTTTTTTTGAAGTCGGTTAAAATAAAATGCACAATAAAACCGACATGCGATCCCCAAAATTATACATTAAAATATCGTAGGTACTGATGATCACCGTTTGTACATGGCATAATTGTGAATTTGCGTAACACAAAATATTAAGATGCCAGTTGAAAAAATAAAGCTGACATCACGACAAAAGTTTATTTCTCTTCCAAAATTTGACATCTTCATTAAGTACTCATTCATGTAGCAGGGAGCAGGGTGGGAGGAAGGAACAGTGGTGCAAGTGACCCTGCACTTGCACCCCTGTCGAGACAGAAAATACAAATAAAAGATTATGATTTATTTTGTATATTTATATGTAAAAATATAACCGACTTCAAAAACACAAAAATGTAAAAAATAACAGCTCAGAAGTCGCTGACTTTTGTTTCATTGATTCAGTTTATTTTGCCACCGATTTCTGAAGCTAAACTTATATTTCACATTTTTGTGTTTTTGAAGTCGGTTATATTTTTTTGCAAAAAAGTTTTAGTTGTAATATCCTATTATTTTACATTCTTGACAATACATGTCATGGTAATAAGCCCCCCAATAAAATGGATATTAGCACATCTAACTATCGAAATGTGGGTGTACTGTAGGTATACACATCTGAGTACCCCCTCAGAGCATACAGGCGTGATGTTCTGTTATGTATGATACTGTGTATTCTGTGTAAATAATAAACATCCAAGCGATTGCAGCAATCGCGACTGATTTGCCGTCTATTATTGAAGAGTTCCATAATACAAGGTGTTGTTTTGCATCCTCGTCAAATTTTAGGTGGTGGTCACAAAAGTCATAAATAATCAATTAAAATTACGGTACCTAGTTAATTTTCAATAAACGCTAATTTTTTTGGTTGTTTAAGTTTGTCATTATTTCAGAATAACCCCTTTAACATGGTTTAGGGAATAAGAAATTATCAATTAAACGTTTGAGACTGTTTGTATGTGTGTAAGCGAGGTTATAGAGCAAGAACCTGACGGGCCGCGTTTAAAACACGGGTGGTTCACACTTACCGATTTCCGTAAATAAGAAAAAAAAAATGACCTACCCATTTTATTATTGATTCGGGACGAGAATCATTAGCATAGTTACCTCCTTGAATTTGACGAGGATGCAAAACCACACCTTGTATATCTGCGTACCTAGATCTATAAAATAGCGAGCATTAAGAACAATGCTTCGTTTAAAGCAAACAGAATCATGTAAGGAGTATTTTATTAAACTTAGAATTTTAACGGTAGGTACCCAATATCTTTATATTTTAGTACCAACTCCTTACTCATTTAAACAAAAACATAAACGAGTTTGAAACAGACGAAAGAGAAAATAGAGGAGATACTCTCAGTAAGGATCTTCCTCCACTATACCCGTCACTCGTTGCATGCTTTGACAAATGAAGATATAACATCTCCGAGGTGGAGTGCAAAAAGCTTGGAGCTGTTCTCAATATGGAACTGAAGATTTATCCCCTGGAAATAATCCTGCCGGCGCGGCGGCGCGGCGCCCATATATTGATATACTTACCTACTTTACACATTATCGCCTATCAGTGAACTAGAACAAAAAAACAGTACAAATCTTCTTCTTTGCCCAGCCTTTTCCAAACAATGTCGACGTCGGTTTCCAGTCTTTTCGGATGCAACCGTATAAGTACCAGTATTTTTCATGGAGGGGACTGTCTAACGTCCACACTCAGTTACTGAGTACCACGATACTCTGGCAAGACTCATTGTCAGACTTTCGAGCTACTGACTACCCGTAATGACTGAAACACCCGTATTAACGATTGAAAGCCGGGTTCAGATGCGAAACGCGCCTTCTAGAGCAAGGAGGGATCTCGGTATGTAATCGACGTTCACCCATCTACGGACCCACCTCGACAAGCGTTGCTTAGCCTTGAAGATCGCTCTATATAGCTATTATTATTTAGCCACGACTCCGAAAACAGGACACATTTGCCTAAAAACAAAATAAATATCAAAAGACCGTGGCAAAAATGTTTACCCGCTTCAACTACAAAAATGTTTTCCTGTCCTTTGTTCTGCACATGGAACTGGACTGATACAGGAAATACTATATTTAGACGAACAGTTTTTGGTAGATGTGTTTGTGTATATGCATAAAGGTTCAATTTCAACAATAAAACTGAACGCGATCAGCTCATCAGTGTCATCATTGCTGTGGAATATTGACACTGACGCTCTTAAACGCCGTTTAGAGATGAAAATTAACGTGTGTCGTTAATACGCCTTTATATTTAAAAGAGGCGTTATCTTTTATCAGAACAATCATTGTATAGTTGTTGGTTTTGTAATTCAGACGTGCTTTATCTAGAAGTGTAACAACCAAAGTGTAAGTGTAACAAACTCACTAATGTGGTTAAATAGCGGTACCTAGGTATATTTGTAGTTTCAAAATGAGTTCAAAGAAAATATATAGTTTTTTTTTAAGTTTCTAAAAAAGACTTGGGAAAGTTTCTTTTTTGTCGTTCATGTATATCTGTTTTTTAAAAGATTTTAATGATTACTTTTTTCTACGAGGTGTTGTTTTGCATCCTCGTCAAAATTCAGAAGTGTACCACAATATTTATAGGAAAAAACTCAGAACAATATGGAAATGATATAAATAATAGTTTAACTTTAATTATTAAATGGTTAACCAAGAACAACCTAAAGATTAATTTCGGAAAAACACATGTTATGCATTTTAACCAGCGCACGACTTCTATAAATCCAACTGTTAAATACGAAAATAACAATATTGTTAAAATTGACAACACAAAATTTCTAGGGCTTTGGTTAGATCAACACATGACATGGAAAACACACGTTGAGCATTTAATAAAAAAACTTAACTAATATTGCTATGCCCTACACAATTTAAATAAAGTCGCGAATCGCAGCACCGTTCTTACCGCATACCACGCATACGTCTCCACAACACTGCGTTATGGAGTAATATTCTGGGGTAATTCTACGGAAAGGGAGGCTGTCTTTAAAGCCCAAAAAAAATGCGTTCGGGCAGTATGCATGATCCAAAACACTGACACTTGCAAACCATTTTTTATTAATCTAAAATTATTAACAGTCCCATCCCTTTACATTTATGAAGTTGCCATATTTATCAAAAATAACCCTAACCAATTCGAAACCGTATCATCTAAACGCCACCAAGGTGCACTTAAGTCTAAATCCCATCAAACCGCCCTTTACTCAAAAAGTTTCCTAGGAATGGCACCAAAAATTTTTAACAAACTTCCTAAGTCAATAAAAACAACAAAAGACTGCAATACATTTAAAAAAACCCTCCATAAATTCTTAATTCAAAAAGCATATTATTCTATAAATGAATACCTGGAAGAAAAATGAAAACTGTTTTATTTTATACTTGTATTTTTAATAGATAATTAAATAACTTGACCGTCACTGGAAGCTTTAATATGAGATGGCATTTCCGTTTCCCGTCGATTTCTTACCAGTTTTCGTACTTTTATCCCCTCCATACTTCCGGCTCAGTGGCGCCACCTGGTGGTGGCGAGTACTTTTAAGCTTTCGTAAAAAGTGTCACGCTATTTTAGTTCATTGGCTTTTTATTTTCCGTCGAAGCAACTTGTGCGCAGTGTCTGCGTCCGCGACAAGTTGCATAAATACGTAAAGTGAATATTAAGTGAATAAATTAAGTGTAAAGTGTTCTTCATAGAGGATAAATCTTGAACTGTAAGTACCCTCTTTTGGAGGTAACACTTTTTATGAAGAATTCGTACGTGATCAGAGTTTTTAACGGTTTTGCCGTTCGGATCACTACTGTTATTTTTACTTTTGAATATTTTCCAGTAAATTTTCGTATTCAATATTGAAATTATAACCGTGTAAAGTGTTATAGATCTATGAGATCTATCATAACTCGTTTACAGTGATGGAGAGTAATAACCAGAACTCGGATACCCAGCCGCAGGCTGTGGCGGGTTCGAGTGGAGTGAATCGCAAGCGAGACCGGAGTAGCAGCAGTAGCAGTAGTGCTACTAGTGTTAGTTCTTCAAGTACGTCTACTCCAGGCGGCAAACAAGCGCGGTCCCGCAACCGCCGCCGCCGCCATAGGAAAAGGAAACGCTCTCGACGTTCCAGTCACATGATGGACAAGCTTTTTAAGGAAATCGGTGAGCTACGCAAACAAATTAATACTACAAGTAATTTTGATACTGCTTGTTATGATAACGGTTCTGTTTGTTCTGGAATTAGTGGTAAACTTTATGAACAAATAAGTGACGAGGATTGCTCTAATCAAGATCATCAAAGTGCAAACTTCGATTTCACTTTTGATATTAATACTACGCTTAAGGAACCATTAGTTCCAAAAACCCCAGATACTTTTTTGAAGAAGTTGGTAGATATCCAGCGTTTTGGTAGTACTTCTTGGTCAGAAGTGAGATACGCCGATACGCAAAAATTATATAATCATACTCCTGGCTTTATAGACCTGGAAACAAACGAGGAGGTAAAAGCATATGACACCTTACGTCACCTGGCACATGCTGATAAATCCTACGCAGCTTTAACCTACTGTATATTAAAACAAAGAGAATCATTGCAGGAAGGTATTCGCAATCTTCTCTCATGGGCAAAAAATACAGAATGTATCAATTTTAATAATTTAAATGGAAAGATAGACGAACTATTTCAACAGGGCGAATTTCATAAAATATCCTCTGACCTTTTGCAATTAGCCTGCGGCCATAGAGCTGAAAGTCTAGAAATGCGCAGAGAAACTATAACGAGTCAAGTTAGAGATCCACTAGTGAAAGCATTCCTAAATAAAATACCTCCTTCAAGTTCCTACATATTTAATGCAGAGCCCTTTACGTCTACTCTAGAGAAAGCTGGTGGGGTCCGTAAAGTTTTTTGGCCCCCAAAAACTGAAAGGTTTTCACAAAGGCCTAATCAAACTAATAGCCGCCCCTCGCGGGGGCAAGGCTCACGAAAACCGACAGTTTCATCGCGTGGAACTCGATTTTACGAACCAGGATCGCAGATGCATACCTGTCATAACCCACCCTCGCGGGGTGAATACCAAGCTCAGTGCCAACATACACATTCCTCTTCCAGAGGTCACTCCTCGAATAATCAAGGTGATCACTTCAATAAAAGTTCATTTCGAAATCGAGGCTCGCGGCCCGAACGTGGAAATACAAGAGGACGTGCAAACTCCTCAAACAGTTCCAGGGGAAAAAAGTACAAGCAATGACATGACACCGTT
Organism: Cerastis leucographa; assembly: GCA_963082945.1. Classification (NCBI taxonomy): domain Eukaryota; kingdom Metazoa; phylum Arthropoda; class Insecta; order Lepidoptera; family Noctuidae; genus Cerastis; species Cerastis leucographa. Next base: position 6,938,750 of record OY720359.1, read on the forward strand.
TCGGGCGGGTCGGTTGATACACTACCAATCACAATGGGTGGAAATGGGAGCAACAGAAATAGTCCTAAAATTAATTCAAGGGTATCGCATACCTTTCTTTCGAAAGCCCCCACTTGTTTTTCCAGATGTAAGGAAGGGAGCCTTTCAAACTCCTGTTTCAGAACAAATGTCTTCAATTGTAGACAAAATGAAACGGCAGGGTATTCTAGAAAAAGCGCTACCCTCTCCAAGCTTCATTTCCTCTCTATTTCTGGTTCCAAAATCCGACGGATCTGCCCGTCCCATATTCAATTTAAAATCGCTAAACGAATATGTGATGACCGAGCATTTTCATTTGATAAACATGCACCGCATTCCGGATTTTCTGCAATCTCAGGACTGGATGTGCAAAATAGATTTGTCCCAAGCATATTTTCATCTAAGCGTAAACAAGTCGCACAGACGGTTTTTGCGCCTCGTATACAACCAGGAGTTGTTAGAAATGACCTGTCTTCCATTCGGTCTCAGCACTGCTCCAAAAACCTTTTCCATGCTCACGAATTGGGTGGCTCAAACATTACGGGAAAAATGGAACATGAGGATCCTGGTATACCTGGACGATTATTTGCTAGTACACCAGAATGTTCACACGCTTCGCGAGCATGTCAAAATAACTGTAAAAACATTACAAAAACTGGGCTGGCAAATAAATTTCGAAAAATCTGTTCTTTGTCCTCAAAAGAGTATAATATATTTAGGGATCCTATGGAAACCATGGGAAAATCAAAAAATTCTACCAAAAGAAAAGGCTCAAGTCATCATCACAAAAATGAATCGGGCTCTCGAACAAAAGCTGTTAACTTTGAAGGAGTTGCAAAAAATAGTAGGCCTCCTAAACTTTGCCAGTTTTGTTGTGCCACGGGGACGGCTCAATCATCGACAGTTACTAATTTTTATGAATTCGCTGCCAGTTCTGCCATCAAAAACCTACCCACTACCACAAGGTGTCTTAGAGGAACTAAGTTGGTGGACCCAAAATTGTCAAAAATCAACACCGCTTCAGTACCCTCCTCCAATAAATTTCCTAACTACAGACGCATCGGATCAAGCGTGGGGGGCACAATTGAACAATTTGGCTCTGTCAGGAACTTGGTCGCAAGAAGAGATAACGCTGCATTGCAATCAAAAAGAAATGCTAGCAATATTATATGCTCTTCAGAACCAAGTTCATTGGCTTCGTCAAAGTTCACTCCTCATACAAAGCGACAACAGAACTGCCGTAACTTACCTACGAAAAGAAGGAGGTACGAGAACGTTACCCCTGTTGGAAATAACCTATCGCATTCTGAATTTATTAGACCAACATCAGATACACTTCAGCATACACCACATTCCGGGCAGATACAACAATCATGCGGACCACTTATCGCGCCTTCGCAAACCTCCGGAATGGCACTTACTGCCGACTTGTGTAGAAATAGTGTTTGCGAAATGGGGAACCCCAATAATAGATCTATTTGCCTCTGCGACTGCTCACGTAGTATACAATTATGTGTCCCTAGATCTAACAGACCCTCAAGCCCTGTTCCACGATGCCTTCAGTGTCCCATGGAATTACCAGCTCGCATGGGTATTTCCACCACCGTTCCTAGTCCCGAAAGTCTTGTCTCACTTAAACCAGTCGACAGGAATATTCCTAATAATAGTACCTCGATGGGAGAAGGTATTCTGGCGTGCAGATCTCAAAGCCCGAGCGCTGGCGGCTCCATTAAGGCGGCTGAGAAACCTGCAGAGATACCTAATAGACACGTCGACGGGACTCCCACCACCGAAAGTCGAGAACATTGTCCTCGAAGTTTGGAAATGTGGGGGTGGTCCGAGGCGATAAAGACATGGAACGTTCAACAACTATCACTGCTTAGGAATTCATGGCGAAAAACAACTCTAAAAACCTACGAGGTAGCCTGGAAGCGCTGGACGTCATGGTGTCATAATAAAAGCCTCGACCCAAAGAATCCCTCTGGTTCACAACTAGCGCAATTTTTAAGTGATTTATATTTAATTAATAAGTTGTCATATAATTCAATACTTTTACATAAATCAGTCGTATCTACACTATGTAACGCTGAAACTTCAAGTCGGTTAAGTTCACACGTCCTGGTAAGACATGTTTTAAAATCAATTTCCCTAAAAAATCCAAAAGGCACTAAGCCTCCAGTTTGGGATGTTGATAAATTAATTTTCTTTTTTGGCTAATTACACAGTTGATTCGAATAATTTATTTCAAACGTCGCGTCATACTGCAATTTTATTGTTGCTTTGCTCGGGTAGGCGAATACACGATCTTACTCTGCTTGATATTGATCCTAATCATTGCATAAGATCTGATAATAGTATAGTATTTTGGCCTCAGTTTGGCTCCAAAACTGACAGCAGTAATTATCGGCAATCCGGCTGGAAATTGCTTGCAAATACCGATAGTTCTGATCTTAATCCTATATTCTGGATAGATAAAACTATTGCGTTATTAAAAGATAGACGTAATGAAGCAAAATCAAATAAATTATTTATTACTGTAAGAGGTGTGGCTAAACCTGCTTCACGTACAGTCATAGCAGGGTGGGTTAAGACCTTGTTTGGGGAAGCTGGCATTGCAGCCACTCCAGGTAGTGTACGGTCTGCGGTAGCTTCAAAAAGCTGGTTTCAAAATCATCCTCTCGATGAAATCTTGGCTCGTGGAAATTGGCGATCAGCTAATACATTCCAGCAGTTTTACAGACGAGAAATAATGACAAGTACTGATTCACAAAACGTCACACAATTGTTCAATCCAATCGATTAACATTTGCTGAACTCTTATATTGATTATCTAAGATTAGAATTATGATATTTCATGCAATCAAAAAATTATGCTGATTAAAATCATTTGTATGCTAAGGTACACTTGTACTTTTATTGGAATTATTATATTTTTTATTTATTTTAAATAAATGTATAATTATTAATTACTCCTTTGTTTAATTTCATGCTTTATCACATTGGCCTATTGTATAATACTATATACTTCCAGAAATATACATCAAAGTGGCGTCACCAGGCGATAACAAACCGATCTCATATTAAAGCTTCCAGTGACGGTCAAGTTATTTAATAGCAGCGTTTTACCTGAAATAAAACGCATATTAAAATACTTACCTCACTGGAAGCTTTACCTTTATTTCTGCCTGGTTATATATGAGACAATGAACTAAAATAGCGTGACACTTTTACGAAAGCTTAAAAGTACTCGCCACCACCAGGTGGCGCCACTGAGCCGGAAGTATGGAGGGGATAAAAGTACGAAAACTGGTAAGAAATCGACGGGAAACGGAAATGCCATCTCATATTAAAGCTTCCAGTGAGGTAAGTATTTTAATATGCGTTTTATTTCAGGTAAAACGCTGCTATTTTATTCCCTGATTATTAGCTTTAGTTCGTAAGATTGTTACTACTTTTATTGTTTACTTATTTTGTATTGTTTCAAATTTGTTTTTGTTTATTGTATATTTTATTAAAGATTAAATATTAGGTAATTAGCTGCAATATCAGTAGTTTCTATAGTCAAAAAACTACAACCTACATTACTTAATATGTAAACATTAATTGTAATTTTGTACGCCTTGCATGGCAGCACATAGTGAGACAACTTTTTTTTGATAACACCATGTACATACTTTTACCTATGTGTCACAAATAAACATATTTGAATTTGAATTTGAGTTGTCACAAAAAACATAAATAATCAATTAAAATTACCTACAGTATCTAGTTAATTATTAACAAACACAGATTTTTTTTTTATGTTTGTCAGTATTTAGAATAAACTCCCTAACGTGGTTTAGGGAATAAGAAATTGTTTGTACGTTTGAGATTGTTTGTAACGACCTTTTTTGTGGAGTGAAAAATCATCAGTAGAACTCTATGCGACGCACTAAAAACATTGTGCTGATGAATGCATTAAATAGTGCAAGGGTCATGGAGGTATTCAAAGTAAAGCTATTAATAGTAAAAATAAAAGCAGGCGTAAACTTGAACCTCCGACGGGAACTTTGACCTCCAATATGACTTAGACGGCACGGTTGGCGCAGTGGTTGAGCGATCGACTGCTGCGCTGCATGTCGCGGGTTCGATCCCCGCACGGAACAAATATTTGTATGGCCTACAGATAGTTGTTCCGCCTCTGCCTGTTTGTGTATCAAATGTTTGTAAACGCACCCGCGGTACAGGAGAGAATCCTAGTGTGGCGCAATCATTTAAACAAATATATAATGTGAACGTTCGGTCCAAAAGAATAAGACAAATATCGCAATGACGAAGAGAACAAGTGCCTTTGGCTTTGTTAATGGTCTTTTTCTCTATGTGGATTTCCATTTAGATTTATTGAGATATTCTAATTAGCAATAACAATTCTACCAGCAAGTACCTTAACTTATGTGTAGTTAAGTCGTTAGTTACCTGAATTTCATAACAGAGCAATGAGAGACGCTGTGTAAACTCGTCTTTAATTTGTTCGAAGCAGGCGTTTCACAGGGTACAACTTTAGGACCAACATAAAATAACTATGAACTTCCTTTATCTATTTCGGCTTACCAACTTTACCGAACAGTTCTTTTGTTTTGGTTATTATTTATATTTATTTATTAAACAATTTTAAAACAAACTTTTATTTAAAAGAGTAAAATATTTTTTTGTATAAATATGTAAGTCGCTGGTATTAAGCTGCCGAATAATCATCCAATATGAAAGTGCTACCAAATATATCCCAACACTGAGCATAATTGATTTATTACATTTTAAAGAACAGAATTTGTCATAAAACTAAATTCTTTCATCGGTCTTGTCACAGAACCACAAACATTCTTACATTATCTTCTTCAGCAAACAAGTTTAATAAAAATACTAGCTTATGACCGCGGCTTCAACCATGTGCAGTTTGGTAAATTGTCCCACGGGATAAAAAGTATCCTACATGTGTCACATTTTATCCAAATCCGTTCACTAATCCAGGGTTGGTCTCCATGAGCGGTTTGACCAGCGTACGCGGAAAACAAATATACTTGTGAAACATTTATATTTCACACATCGAACTTATTGTCCTAGTTTAATGATTTTGCAGATGGCAGCCATACCCCGGACCTCAATAATGCTGATGCTACACTAACTAGGCGTCAGAAATATTTTCGGTTTCCACTTCCCCAATATGTATCATTTTCGGCAAATTAACGTGCGTGTATGACTAGACCAGATCTATAAATGTGGACGAAGCGCAATGAGTATGTAAGGAACTAAAGGAACGTAGCAGGTTCTGTAGTTTCTGCGTACCCCCATGTAGGGTGTTTGGATATTATAACCCTCTCAAAGTCTAGCCTAAGCCTTACCATAAAACCTGCACGCGTAGCATGACCGCCGTAGAAACGGGCTAAGTCGACGGAAGAATCGTCAAACTGACACGTCATTGTCTATTTGTCATTATGTCGATTCTTCCGTAGATAAAACTAGATTCTACAGTGGTCACGCTACGCGTGCTGTTGTTATAGTTATCAATTTATTCTTGTCCTCATACACCTACGCGTAGGCGGTTTCCCCATTTTACCCATTTAGTTGGGGCTGGCACAGCAGTTATAGTTTTTATTTTTCCAAACTCTGTTATCATCTCTATACCCTCTTTCTAATCATATCATGATTCACAAAACCCATTCATTGTTTCTTATGCTTGTTTTCTTATATTGATATGTGAAGACCAGCCGAACCGCACTCATAGATCAAATTGAGTCATTCATTCTCTGAAAAACATTCTTATATCGGCTGTCGAGGAAACAGAAATGTTCGCCAAGGGGTCCAGGTGTGACCTCAGCATTACCCGATAAACAGATGTACCTCTACCTGCGCAGTAGAGAGATTCTGTTGCGCGCGCAAATGTTCTGGACAGCTGGAGAGTAGCCGTCATTCTCCCGACTGCCTCAAAACCGAGTGCAAGTTTACAGCATAACCTCTTGCGTAACTGTAGAAAAGTTTTCATACGGAAGTTGTCAGTTACCCGGTTTATCATACTTTTTGTGGTAACAGTTTATTCGCAGTGGTATGGATGTGAATACGTCTGTCTAACAAAAGTGTTATTAATATAGTAGCCGGTTGTAGGATGAGCAGCGGAAAAAGGATTTTCACGCGAGGTGAGATGAGACAATATTGAAGAAAACTTGCCCCCCCCCCACATGTGCTGAATTATGTGTACGTATGTTTGATTTAGTAGTTATGTCATAATAAGAAGTTCTGTGTCCTATTTGAGATCGAAAAAACAGCTCTGCGAATGAAAATTCTTGAAGAAAAATGAAATTAACGCTACTTTATACGAACCTTCTTTAGTAATAGCTCTAGAAACAGGTAGATACAATATTAGGTCTGATTTGTATAGTAAAACGAGGAGTGAACGAACACGACGCTTCTCATTTAATTATTCCATTGAAGTCAATTGATAGTTGACTGCGATGTGTAGGGGACAGTTCGGTTTGAATAACAGCTGATACAGGTCGCCTGCGCACGATAGCACGGCGTAAAGTGTTTCTCTGTATTCCGATTTACTGATAGTGGAATACAATAGTGTTTATTATTGCTAAGCGGTGGAGCAAGGACAGAATCGCAAGTTTTATCCGAGTTGACTGTAAGTGATGTTGTTTTCTTAGTTCGATCAAATGTTATTGAAGATTCGAAGTTTATATCTTTCGTATTTGCATGAATAGTTAGTTCAATAAAATATTGTTTAAGCTGTTATTGAGGAAAATCCTCTATAGATGCAAAGTCATATTGTTGTAGATATGGTAATAAGGTTTTGTGTGCACTGCAGGTGAAATTGCTTCAACTACCTGTTTGAATTGGTCTTGAGAACTCATGTAGTCGTAAAAGTTTGCTTCTTGATTCTTGTCAACTTGCCGCTTAAATTCAATCAATAAACTCAGCCTATGACATTCCACTGCTGGACCTTTCCCAAGCTGAGCCACAATACCCTGTCCGCAGCCTTCCGTATCAAGTTTCACCCAGCCACCTTTTGAAGGTCGCTGGTCGTTGTTGGCATATACAAGTTTTATTCTGAGTTCGATCGTTTATTTACATTGTCGCTTCATACTTGCTATTATTTCTACCGATAAGAACGAAGTTTAATTTCCTCGTTAATAATGTTTCTTCTCGGCTGACAGAATTTATGTATGCGAGACGTCGATAACTTGAAGTTGATAGCGAGTGGAGCAAAATTTATAGGAATGCGTTTAAAATTGTAATACCTACATCGGTATTTATTTATTTAGCCTGTACCTATTTGCCTTAACATTACATACCTTACATTACATTTAACATTTACCATATACATTTAACTTAATTTACGCATTTATCTTAAAAATACCGATATAAAAGAATAGTTCTTTATACACTTTGTCAACGCCTATGGGTGTTACCACACCAATCGATCGATCGTCGATCGATGCCATCGATCGATGGTAGGATGGATTAGCCGACAAACGATAGATAGGTTTACCTAATAAAAACTACCAATCGACGTCGACTAATCCATTCTACCATCGATCGATGGTATCGATCGACGATCGATCGATTGGTGTGGTAGATAACACTCATAATCACTAGTAGGTACTTACTAGTGCTGCAGACCTTCTATCTTGGACATCAACACCATGAGGTCTCCTTCGTCGTCATTCGATCACTTGCTATGTCTATTTCAATACTCTGTGGCCCGATTTAATGTAATTTTTGTAGAGATTAGTATCTAATGTATACTAGAAGTTTCATATCTATCATTTTCAATGCTTTTAGACGTTTTTGAGTACTTACATACATTCGATACAAGGTTCGCGAAATCTTATCTCGTCAATTTAACACTTGACGTTTCAGTGTCTTATTTTTGTCACAGTTTTTGTTATCTGTAGTCGAGAACTTCTTCTTGTTTAAAAATTTAGTAGGTAGGTAGTAGTTGCAACAGAGATGTACGGAACGAAAAACGCACTCTTTCTCTCTATCTCTCTCTCTCAGTAATTGAGGATAAGGACAGGGTGATGGCGACCATGAGGTACGGCAACCTAACCGAGTTTCTTGATGAAAATTAGGAACACTTAATTATGGTATATGTAACTAATTCAATAGAATACATAATAACCTTAATCTAGAGCGTCTTATGCGGTATATCTCTCCTGTGCTTATCCAAATTTATTTATGGTCGGCATAGAACGTATAGGTACTGCTCTATTAATCGTCCTCTCAATAGTCACCCCCTTGCTAGTTCTTCGTGTTTCTAGCAGTAGTGTTAATGACAATTTAGATCATCATCTGCCTGCCTTATCCCAACAATATTGGGGTCGGCTTCCAGTCTCACCGGATGCAAATTATGAGTACTTACCGGTATTTTACATGAAGCTATTTATTGGATAGCTATCTGACCTCCACAACCCAGTAACTGGGTAATAAGATACCTCTTGGTAAGACTACATGTCAGACTTTTGGCTTCTGACTACTCGTGACGACTGTCAAAGATCTACAAATGACAGCCGGGACCAACGGCTTAACGTGCTTTCCGATGCACAGAGCAAACTCAGTATGTAACTATGGTCACCCACCTACGACCAACCTTGGCAAGCACTATACACAATAACAATAAATAAAATCGTAATGAATAAATTCTATGATTACCAATAGGTTTTGTTGTTCCCATTACTTTTATATTTCATTAATACATGTCGCTAGATCCCCACTTTTATTTACCTGCATTATAGATTTTCATTATAAACATTTGTTTTTCTCTACAAACTATCGTTTAGGTGTCCAAAACTACGTAACGTAGCTGATGACCTCTAATTAATTAACATTTCAAACTGAACTAATTAGCATACCGCGTGCATAGTGTATGTTAGTGTCTCGTGACACTATTTATCGTTGCGTAGTACCAACTTTAGTTGATAGTTTGGGAAAAGGCTAGGCAGATGATGATGATCAATCGGGTGATGAGAGAATCCAGGAAGTGGCACTTTTTTACAGTACAGGGTTCCTTAAGTTCTTTAAAGTAAAGTCATAACATAAAAAACTTATGAAATAGTTGTAACTTAGACCCCCAATATTTCCGTAACTAGAGGGTTCCCAGGTATGGACTAGAACAAAAAAAATATCACAATTTCTGGGAGAACAGTCGGCTTGGTTAAAGGAACTTTAAATTCATTATAAGCTGTTCCATTCTCTAGGTCCCACCTCGCGTCACCCCCGAGTGCAGCATGCTGAGCACCTTGCGGCGCGGGTTCCAGCAGGCGTTGAAGAAGCGGCCCTTGCTCACGAATATGACGGTGTACGGCAGCTTCTACATGGCTGCGGAGCTCTCGCAGCAGACCTTCAACAAGAAATACTTGGTGAGTCGGGACTGTACCCCGTGCTACTCATTATGTCAGGTGGACTCGGCACTGGCTAGGCGGCGAAAATAAAAAAAATAATTATAGGAGGCACTGATCTTCGTCGAACCACATAGATAAGTAATGGTTATCTACGTGGTTTGGCACTCACTTGGCCGGTTTTAGGGTTCCGTAGCCAAATAGCAAAATCGAGACTATTTGTACTCTACTGGTAAAAATTGCACTGATAGACGCTAAACAATGGTGTAGTAGTGAAATGAAATTACGAACAAGATAAAAGACTGCTGAAATAATTTTGTTTTTTGAGAAATACTATAAAATGTATTTATACTTGAAGACAGTAGGTACTAGATTAAATTAAATGTTTAATTAAATTTATATTTTGATTTCCTTCATAATTTATGGTAGGACAAATTTTTATTTTTTTTATTTTTTATGGAATTGTTAAATTTTTTAATGTCATTGTTTAATTTATTAGTGATTTTATAACATTTTAATGAAACAAAGAACTCGTTTTTTTACTAACACAATTATGGACCAATGTCTGAAATAAAAAGATTTTATTTTATTTTATTTTATTTTATTTTTATTTTATTATAATAAAATTACTCAAGATTTATAAAATTTAAGTCTATTTCAATATTAATAAATTGAAGTGTAAAATTTGACACCGAAAGATTGAATTATCACCAAGAATCATAATATTCCTTTTTCTAAATCTGTAAAGAAAATCGGCAAAACTTACAAAAAGATTTTGGCAGCGGTGGGATTCGAACCCACGCCTCCGAAGAGACTGGTGCCTTAAACCAGCGCCTTAGACCGCTCGGCCACGCTACCACTGAAGCAAATGTGCGAAAATGTTGGTCATTATCTATGCGTGATGACGTCATATCTCAATGCTTACATGTCTGTACGGTACCAACACGTTACAGGAAATTGATATAATATCTAACTTCAATGAGTAAATATCTATATGTGTATGGACTCATACATAAATCTATGTATAGTTCTACGTCGGGTGCTATTTATAGGACAAGGGAGTAACGTGCCTGTTGATGAATGATATTGTAACCACCGACCTTGTCCTGGCCTGGTCGTGTTTAACGGCCTATTTCCTCTGGCAGAAAGTCGCCTGAGTCCCAGCAGTGCGAATATTATTGGCTGATAATGTAGATAGATAATGCATTTTTTTTTGTTACGTTACAGCCCCATAAGCCGGACTACAACATCCCATCGGCTGTTCGTATCTCAGCTGTCGGCACAACTCTTTACGCTCCAACTTTGTATTATTGGTAGGTGAAATTATAACATTAACAGCCCACACACTTGTATGCCCCTAAGAAGGGGCCGTATCTTATATTGTCAGTTCAAAGTCGCCATGTGAGTGAGCCTTTACTTTTTATTTATTACCTTGGCCCAAATCTAAACTCCTAACTACTTAGAATTTATAAATCGAATAAGGTAATGCAGAATATAATACAGAAAACTCGAGGATATAACCTGAAACCCTACATCATCATCATCATTAGCCTATAATGTTCCCACTGCTGGGACACAGGCCTCCTCTCTATGAGAGGGAGTGGGCTGTGTTATCCACCACGCGGGCTCAGTGCGGGTTGCTAGATGTCACATGTCTTCGAATTTTTAGTTCAAGGACATGCCGGTTTCCTCACGATGTTTTCCTTCACCGTTTTTGAAACCCCACAGAACACGAATATTCCCAGTCGCCCCCAATGAGAGAATATAGGCGCTTGCGACGACTACAAAATATTAGTCATAAAAATCGCAGTAAGTACGCAGACTGGTAAGAACAATAATTAAGTTCGTCTACAGAATCTCAATTGGCAGTTACGAGCAACTTTCAAAAGGTATTTTCTCCTACTGTATTGATTGTACTTTTAGTTGGTGAATTCAGGCTATGGATGGTTATGATAGTATTTTGGAACCGCAAGATTCTTCATGAGAACATCGTTTTTGAACTTGCTACGAGAAACGAAAATCTTATTAGTCCTGTAACTACTTTTCCTTGAGATGTCATCATCTGCCTAGCCTTTTCCCAAACTATGTTGGGGTCGGTTTCCTGTCTAACCGGATTCAGCTGAGTACCAGTATTGCGTAAATGAAGCGTCTGCCTATCTGACCTCCACAACTCAGTAACTGCAGGGTAATACGATACCCCTTGGTAAGACTGGATGTCAGACTTTTGGCTTCTGACTAGTCGTAACGACTGTCAAAGATCTACAAATGACAGCCGGAACAAACGGCGTAATGTGCTTTCCGAGGCACGGAGGAAACTCGGTATGTAATTATGGTCACCCATCCACGTACCAACCTCGGCAAGCACGGCTTCTTAAAGATCGACCCGTGCGGCTGTTATTATTTAGCCACGAGCTTTTCCTTGAGATGTAAGGATCATTATGTTATGTTCTAATCGAATGTATATATTGTTCACCTTCAAATTATGAAGCGTTTTACAGGTACAAATTCCTGGATAAGAAATTCGTCGGGACAGCTGTCAAAACAGTGCTGACGAAAGTAGCCTGTGATCAGTTTTTAATGACGCCCACGCTGCTGGCGTTGTTCTTTATTAGTAAGTTTAGACCTAACATAACATCTATATTTCTTACTTTCTATTGAAATGCGAAAGTTTGTGAGATGGATGAACGGATATGAAGATGATGTTTGTTACTTTTTCAAGTAAAAACTATAGAACGGATTTTGATGAAATTTGGCGCACAGATAGTTAATAACCTGAATACCGAAATTCCTTTGGAATAATTTTCGATTTTCGACTTATACGCGGGCGAACCCGCAGGCAAAAGCTTGGTATACCTACACCGTGTAAATCACCTCATCACTATGCCGTCAACCAAGCATTCTGTACATGAAACTAAGTAACTTCACGCAAAAATTATTGCTGGGAAACGACCTTTTTTTGAGGGGTGTAAAATCATGTTTTGTGGTAGAACTCAATGTAACGCACTCAAAACATTGTGCTGATGGACGGATTGAATAGTACGGCGGTCGTGGAGGTGTTTAAAGTAAAAATCTTACATTAAAAACTTGTATTTAAAAAAATACTTGTAAAAAAGTTGGAACTTTGACCCCTAATATCTCCGTAACTAGATGGTTCCCAGGTATGGTGTAGAACAAAAAAATGATCGCAATGACAGGGAGAACCAGTGCCTTTCGGCTCCGTTAAGAGGTGTTTTACACTCTTTATAGTAGGTACCTACCTCCACTCTCATTTAGACAATTATGATTAAATATTTAAAAAATAGGGTCGAGTCTTTTGCCATATTTAAGACATCATAATAAGATCTTGTCCCTTCTACCAACACCCGGGCCTTTGTCCTGCTGACGGCTAATGACAAAATCATGTCCAGTTACATCATCAGCAGTTGCTAGGTATAGGTCACTAACTCACAAGATGGTATGTAGGTACCTACTGTATATGTAGAAATACTCTTCCTACATTATAATCACACATTTGAAAATAACACTGAATTAAATTGATACCTACGCTGAGATAATGCTAAAAGTAGGACATGATAGCTTGTATGTGATGATACGAACGAGAGCAGAAATAATCTGAAATACTTTTGCAGAATCTACAAAATTGAAGCCAAATATTCCTCGTTCTAGTGTATTATAAATAAATATTCATTAGGTACTTCTTATGTATGAGAATGTAGGTGTGGCGTAATGCGGCCCTTTGTGTTAGATAACGAGCTATTACTGACGAAATTTTAATGAATAATTCATTGCTCTCTCTCTTTCTTTCGCTTTAAGAAAATACTAGCTGCCCCGCGCAACTTCGTCTGCGTCACATTTTCCCCGTTTTCGCAACATTTTTCATTGCTGCTCCGCTCCTATTGGTCGTAGCGTGATGATATATAGCCTTTGTTACTTCTAATACCTCCAAGAATATGTGTACAAAGTTTCATGATGATCGGTTGAGTAGTTTTCGCGTGAAAGCGTAACAAACAAACTTACTTTCGCATTTATAATATTAGTAAGGATTAGCTTTTACGGCAGTTGCTCCTGCGAGGTACTCGGAAATTGTTTCAAAGTAATGTACTACTGGGCAAAAAAAATATATATCTTATATAACACCCAGGTCAGCCGTTAAGGCATGAACTGATAATGCTAACATATAAAGTTACTTTCGTATCACCCTGAATCGCCTGAAGACACTCAAAATCATGAACCTGGTTAGTCTGCAGTGAGCTACCGATTATGAAGAGTCGTCCCAGTGGGAACTGACTCTGCATGACACTCATTCTGACAACACATCAGTCTGCTCATAGACAATAGACCTACTGCAAGATAAAACAAAAAAAAAAAAACGTTCGCATGTATAATTGTAAGATAAAAAAATGGCTTTTCTTTTCACAGTTCTAGGCGTTCTGGAACAAAAAGAAGATATTTTCGAGGAGCTTCGTCACAAGTACAAAACGGCGTTTATAGCAAATCAAACATTCTGGATCCCGGTGCAAACTATTAATTTCTTCTTCATACCTTCTCATATGAGAGTGGTATATGTGTCGGTAGGCTCATTCCTCTGGATCAATGTCTTGTGTCATATCAAACGGCAGCAGATTGTCAGCGACCCAAAAGAGTCAAGCAAGGAATAGATAGATTAGATATAATTAAGTTCCAGGTACGGTTGTTGTAAGTACCTGTAGGTGCATGTGTGATAATAAAAGTGTAACTTATTTTAAAGCTCAACACACTTTCTTTATCTTGTGGTTAGAGTGCCTAACTTGGTGGCCTACCATGAGTGACCATGACGTCTTAAAACATTATTGTTTAATTCTTATTCCAGAGTGGGAAAGCGACGGAGCTATACAGGTCGTCTAGCTCCATCTCTTTCACACTCTGTCATAAGAATTTTTTTTATGGGCCCCTGACTCGGCTTTACATGCCGTTGAGAAATATTTCTCAGGCATGCTGGTTTCCTCACGATGTTTTCCTTAGCCGAAGCAAATGATAATTATACAATACGCCGTGAAAGCCGCAAGTGATAATTATAAGACACGCATCTTTGATCATTGGGACTCATGTAGTCCCAATGATCAAAGATGCGTGTCTTAGGTTGGTACTGGGACCTGACATATGGTAGCGGCTTCGCCGGATTGGGATTAGTTACAAAAATAAGGTGAGGTGGTGCCGATCCAGGTAGTTAGCATACCTATGTATGTAATATACAAGGTGTTGTTTTGCATCCTCGTCAAAATTCAGGAGATTGTCAAAAAAAACATAAATAATCAATTTAAATTACGGTACCTAGTTAATTATTAATAAACGCTGATTTTTTTGGTTGTTTAATTTTGTCAGTATTCCATAATAACCCCCTTAACGTGGTTTAGAGAATAATAAATTATCGAATTAACGTTTGAGATTGTTGTAGGTGTTGAAACGCGGTTATAGGGCGAGGATCAGATGGGCCGCGTTAAAACACGGGTGCTTCACACTTACCGATTTCCGTCAACAAAAAAATAAAAATTACCTATCGATTTTACTATTGATTCGGGTCGAGAATCATAAGCATAGTTACCTCCTCGAATTTGACGAGGATGCAAAACCACTCCTTGTATATGTCATTAGCCTTAGCCATCAGCGGGTTTGATTAAGTGATTTTCCGATATTTCCGACATTATGTATCTTTTATCGACCCTTTATATTTTACACTTTTGTATATATTACTTACTTACTTACTATTATTATGTTTGTATATAAAGTATTGTATATATATTACAGGCATCTACTATCAGTAATCGCACTGGCTCCTTATATAAATGTGACAATATTAATATAGAGTGCCCTCTCTGTGAGCTTAGAACTTAAATAAATGTCCCATTATCTGGGTATTTAATCTTTCTAAAAGATTTAGTTAGGCTAAGTACATATAGAGTCGGATACTATTTTTATAAGCATAAAAGTAATGTATGTATGATCTTTCCAAAACATTTATACCTGCATTTAACAATAAAATTGTGAAAATATTGGAATTATTCAAGTTGTGTTGTGACTGTGCATGTGCATTTTCTGTAGGTCTGTTATTAAATGTTAAGTTAAGTTTTTTCTGTTTAAACGTGCCAAATAAACATTTAAGAGAATGTGTTAGTTTAATATCTATCTAACAATAAGTAATTAGGTATAAGTCAAAAACTTAAGTATACAAAATGGATCATGTTTTCCATTTCATCTGGCCTGGAATTAACTGTTCAATGAGAGTTTTCAGTTGCATATTTTCAAGAAACAGGAGGTTGCATTTGCGTATCTGGAAACATGAAACACAATGTTATATATAAAACCAAAAAAAAAATACCTACACCAAAGCTGGTGCAGGAGTAGTAGGAAATAATACAGACTTACGCTTTTTTGCACTACATGCTACTGCTACGTGCACGCGCTACATGCTACTGCTACGTGCTACGCGTTACATGCTACAGCTACGACTGCTACGCGACCCTCCATACTACGCCAAGTGCTACACTATAAACCCAATCCTGGAATTCGTTATTTATTGAGGCTAAAATGTAGATAATGCAATGAAGATATTACTCGGAGTATTTCGACTTTACCTGTTACATAATCCTACTATAATTTAATTACAACGAATTTTATGAGGTCAGATTCTCAGCAGCTTGTTGTTGAAAGCCACGACAATTCAATGTAAGTACCCTTCATTATATCGCCGCCTATTCGCACCAAAAGGCAGAAATCGGACCAACTTACTTCATAAAGCAGGAGAGCAGCATCGGAGTCGCATTCCTTGGCCATACAAGCCTCGAGCCGTGTGTCGAAGTTCATCCGCGCACGAGTTGTGGCATCTAACATGGCTTGCAGAGACTGCCTCATGAACATCAGCTGATCTTTGTACCATTTCTTCTAATTTCAATGCGTGTACATCAATAAGAACCTAGTCTTCAGAAAGCGATGGTCTTCTGTGTCATATTAACGCCCTGTGCGTTAATATGACACAGAAAACCATCGCTTATATCTTCGTTGGTCAAAGAATTATTATTAAAACAATACTTTGTTTATCAACCATGTCTGCTACTGTGGATGATAGTCGCATTAGAAAGCTCAATGTGACATATTAATTAACACCTCATGGGCTGGAAGATGCCTACCTACGTGTAACAAGTGTTAACAGGATTTTTAAACTGAGACGTGTTGCGGGGGAGTTGCAAGCGCCACTTCTTCCTATCTCAAAAATTCAAACGAAGTGCATTTTTTTTGAACGAGCAGTGCATCTTACAGCTTTCTTTTATATGGTCATCTAACTACACATACTTGCTCATTCCTCTTCTGTTTGAGCGCTAGATACTTCTCGCCAACAGTGAGCAATGCATTGTACGCATGCGTGAGATGCGCCTGAGTCGAGTTGACGCGCTCCCGCCATTGTTGCAGTCGTTTGTCACGCATGCCGACTGCGTAACATTGCTCGTCATACGCTTGTATCAGAGCCCTGTAGCGCTTCGCTAGCTGTTCGTATCTAGAAGATTGGGAAGTTTCCAAAAATGTTTCATTTTAAACACTTAAGGTGCTCGTCCTCGAAAACGTCGCCTAATCGCGATTACAGACCGCAGTGACAAACGGTGACTCCGTGCCTCGGAAAACACCTAAAGCCGGATTTTCACTAGGGGATATTTTTTCCGCGACTCTGTCGCTCGACACGAAATTCACGATGTCGCGCGGGACATTTTACGGGTCGCGCAACGTGTCGCTAGTCGATGCTCGGCGAGCGTCGACACGCGCGACCTGCGTGTCCCTCGACACTCGATAGCCGCCGGACAGGCTTTGAGTAGTGAGAACGTGTGTCGCTGCACTGAACAACACTACCTCCTCGGGCGACATAGACATACTGATCACGACGAATGGCCAATGTGAACAAGGGAAATGTCGAGCGACGTTGTCCCACAAACTTGCAGAGACTTACCACGTGAATGTTGGGCGATATGTCTCCGCGACATGTCTCCTAGTGAAAACGCGGCTTTAAGCCGTTGGTCCCGGGTGTCATTTGTAGATACTTGACTGTCGTTACAGGTAGTCAGTGGTTCGAAAGTCTGACCAACCAGTCCTAAGAGGTATCGTATTACCCAGAACTAACTGGATTGTGGAGATCACATAGGCAGTCGCTCCATGTAAAATACTCGTATTCAGCTGCATCTGGTTAGGCTGCAAACCCAGCATAGTTGTGAAATGGCTAGGTAGATGATGAGTGACAGACGGCAATGTTGCCTTCGAAAGTGTTTTATAGAGATACCTTTACCTAGGAGAGAAACCAGTCGTGTGTGTTAAAGTCTGATAATGTGTCGCCTATGGAAGAGCATTTTCACCCATTTCTTGTTATTGTTGATGGATTCATTCTAAAATACGTACTGATATTGCAGACAAATAATGCTCATAGAGGACCAGGTGTCTGTGTCTTGACTCTCCGACGACTTTGTGTTAGTTGTGCCTGTTTTAAAGGGCCAACATTATTATTAACTTAAGAACCTAGGTAAAAATTAACCTGCTCAGGTGGACATCCATTGATGACTCCGCCCTGGAGTGTGACTGTGGAGCTGTTCCACCTAATATCGTGTCCTGTTGTTTTTGTCGTTATAAGAGCGACAAACTCGTGTCTCTGTACTGGGCCGATACAATTTAGTTTGCTATCATAGTCAAAGGTATCCCTTGCACAGCACCACTACTATTAATTTCCCATCACAAAGTCCAAATCAGTTTCATCATTATCTATGACCGGGATCACCCACTGCTGAGTATTAGGCACTGATATCGCTTTTTTCTGCCATACCATTCCCGGTTCAGTGCGTCCCTCATCCAAAGCCAGTCTCTACAATATTTCTAACAACGACATGAACTTCTATCTTTAAAAACTTACTAGTGGTATTAGAGCACTTGAAACTCTTTCCCTCTGATTCACTCCACCAATCATTGCCGCCATGCGAGTGTCTGTGAGAGCCCTTACAATGCAGCAGCTTCTGTTCATACTCGTTGGACTTATTGATACTGCGCTGCAGACAGCCCAGAGTGTGCCGCACGTTTTGAACTCTGTTTTTGAAATTCTTTTGGTGGCTGTTCAGCTGGGGGAATAGTTTAAGATGAAATCAATGAACTACAGGCCTCTAAACCATCGTTGGACTTCGCCAATTTACGAATGGTGGTACTAATTGTTGGCCGAAGACTTGCTATTTACCTACGCGTAGGGAAGAGCTTAGAGGGTTGGAAGTTCCCGGGGTAAGTTTTTCTGACAGAAATAACTTATAAAGGAAAATAAGGTGAACAAAACTGAATCCCGACTAATGAAAAACACGCCCTAAAAGTATAAAACAAGAAAATATAATCGTTTGGCTTGGTATGTACCTACATGTAGTACATGTAAATAGCTTAAGATTAATAAATATAAAATTTGATGTATCTCTATCCATCAAAATTTGGAAAGAAAGACCGAAAGAGTAAAGATGAATGGGCTGTTTGAGGAATAATACGAAAGAAACAGGAGTGATTGATAAAGTGAGAAAACGGAAGAAAAATTATAGATCCTAAGATTATGTAAGAAACTTACGGCAAAATCGTTCACAGCAAAACACTTAACGTGACCAGGATAAAACAAATCGTTGCGTATTTTTACACCTTCATGCATGTTTCACTCGATATAAAAATCCTGTAAATTAGCTCGAAACCAGTGCAAAGATTTGATAAATCTGACATTTAGTTATGACAAGACAATTTCATGCAACTATAAGGTTACGTACGCACTGACAGGTACTTAGCGCCTAGGGTCTTAACATCAGGTTTACTTGCTAAGGGGTCTGATGAGATGGCGAGTAATAAGAGTATGGAAGATGCTGCGCTGACTCCAAATATATTAGGAGAATGATGATGATACACTCTAGGATACATGGTGGCCACAGTGGAAGGTGCCTAGCGTAGGCGCCAAATGTGCAGTGCAACCAGATGCGATAATTCTAAGTTTGTTTTACTTCGCTATTCGTAAGGCGGTCACTAGGCTCCAGATGATTAGAGCAAGGCACATGCACTGTCGTGTTACATAGCCTAAATTGAAAACTTACCACCTGCGGCATGATCTTACTTATGGCGCCTGAATGACATAGATAGAGTACTGATGGTAAATGTTTTAAAATTATCTATGGATATCAATACCGTAATGAAAAACATGAGCAACTGGATGAGAGTCGCCGAGAATCGAGTTAAGTAGCGTGTCGAGAGGCCTACGTCGCTCAGGCAGCATTTTAGTTTGTTATTTTTATAGGTTCCGGAGGAATAAAATGAATATGTAATTCATCAGATGGTTTATTCAACTACAACAAAAAGCATAACGTTTAATAACTAAATCAGTCTAAAAATATTCTCCTGCGTTACAACTACAACGACTCAAATATTTCATCTAAAAAGTTAAAAATTATACTACGATTCGTGCATTTATTGCTTAGTGCATAAATCAACGCCGGCTTTACGCATTAACTCGTTTTGTACTTCATTGCAGCTTTAATAATATATTCTTTTCACAACAGCAAATATAAATAGTTCATTTTAAATAATTGTTGAAATAATAAGTAAATATTTCTATGTAAGTAGTAACTTTCAAATCACATTATTGCACAAAAATATACAAAACAAGTAAAAAGTAAAGTATTATTACTTGCGTTAGTTATCGAATGAATACTACAATAAACATTTTTTGTAATTTTTCTTATGTACAAAGGAAATAAAACCAATATTCCAAAGATTTGTACACGACGAATAACATGATTAAATTGATGTAAAGTATCTAGTCTGGCCATAAGTACTGCAACAAATAAGTCAATTGTGGGCAACCAATAAACGATGGCTTTCATTCGTTAGCTACAATGATTATCTAATAAATTCCTGTAATAAAGTTCGCACATAAACCTACATAGGCACTTTAGATACATTATAAGCATGTTGCATGGATTAAATTGGTTACTACTTGTTTAGAAGAACCGGCTAGAAACTATATATATATTGTTTATTTTTATTTTATTTTTTAATATCGTTCCGTTCCCACAGACAAACTGTGAAAACAGTTTTGTGGGGCTTAGTTTTTAAATGAAAGTTTGTATAAAAATTGTTTGATAAATAAATAAATAAATAATAATAATATACTTTTATAAATATTTATGTTGTCAAATTAGTGTCAATAATAGTTAAATATGAGAGCTTAGGTTTGAAGGACATTGTAAAACTAATGTCACAGTAGTGGAAAAAAATGTAAATGAAGTTTCAACTTCGATTTCATTGTTTTTCCAATAAACTCTATACAATAAAATATTCAATGAAATATTCGACTTTATTCTTTTGATTCTATAGTTCTTATTCAGTTTTATTGTAAATATATTTAAGGCCAGACTAGGTCACCAAAATTGTTCTGGAAGACATTGTTCAGCCTCTAGAATGAGAACCTTTGCATAACACAAATAAACATTGAAAACAAGTATTTAACATTACACAACAACAACAGTAACATTTTTAGTTTGTAAAACCTAGTTATTACAAGAATTTCGAGAACTTATAAAATATATTTTCACAGGAACTTTGGGTAAGTTTATATTGACAAATTATTTTTTGAGTCGACGAAATTTTGGGGACGAAACAAGGCGACTACAAATTTATTTGGAGTTGACTTTATGGTAGATACATTACAACTGTATAGTAAGACCGAACGATACTAGTGCAAAGAAATAGTAAATATAAGTAAAATAAACTATATATAGTAAAGGTGGTTAGCAATGTGCTATTAACTCGTGTCATAATTACTAAACAAATACAAAAAACTAACCCAATGGACCATTGGTTTGCTTAACGACGAAAAGCCGGCGAAGCAACAAAACATTGAATATGTATGACAATAATACTCAAGTACATGATTTGGTAACATGAGGACCTTTACATAGTAAGACAAATTTACAATATTTTGACTGTTGCATAACAATTTATAATACTGTTTACACTATTGCTGTATTTAGGCACTTTAAAATATTGGTTGCAATACAAATTATTGCAAAAGGCATTATTTCATATAAATATAATGTAAAATAGCTGCAAAACTGTAATGTTACATATTACATAACATGTGACTAAAATTGTGATGGTAACATTCAATAATATAAAGACAGTAGAACAATGCTACTTACTATAAAGTAATGATATAAACATTTTGGCTCAGATTTGGCAAAAATGATGTCAAACTTCAAGTGTCTTAACATGATCATATAATAATATGATATCTTTGGTATATAGTTGCTTCGAATTCGAAATACATATATCATTTTCAACAAAACTAATAACATTCACACAGATCAACAATCTTAAAGAATATTGGTTCACAGAATCATTGCAAAGAAATTGAGCTTTTGGAAAAATTTACTTACGATATGACATAACTACTGAGATCCACAATCAACTGTAGATTACTTAACTTTTTTTTAGAAATTCTTTCTTTTTTCTTAAGAATAATAAACATCCGTAAAAATTGATGTTTAAAATTATTGTTAAATATTTGATAATGGTTGCTATGGCCTATAATCTTATAGGCAAGAGCTTTACAGGCCATCCAGCCAGGCCAGGATTTAGGCTACCCCTCCTCAGATAGTTTTAGATTCTGGTTTAATAAAAAAAAATGGACTTTTTACATAAAAAATCGCAAATTCAGGTTTTTTAGACCAAACAAGGTTCAAAAAACCAGAGGATGCGAATTTTTAGCTAACTCGGGTTTTTAATTAATTATTGGAACTTTCGTCCAACGAATAAAAACGTGATTACTACATTATCCCCTTTCTCCCCCATCCAGATTTTTTCTGACCCCGGTTTAACCACACGTGAGCTACAGCCCTCTTCCCAACTGTGTTATTCTTATTATTTTCAATTGTATGCAGAATGCAGATAAAAAATATGTTACACTTGACATTGACCTCGGGTTTAAGTTTTAAATTAGAACCAGATGTAACAGGACAAGCAAAGTTTCATCTCATTCATCATCCCAAAACTAATACCTAATTCAGTTAAATGGATAAAACGTTTACTTCCTGTTTGTAGTAAAGAGCAATTTCATGTTCCGAGGTACACTTTAAATAAAAATTCAGTAAACTACAGATGATTGTGACTTACGCTACCGCCAAGTTTTATGTTTGCACATCTTTTTATTAAACACTGTGAGCTCAGAGGGAGTTTGTGATGTTTTGGAACAGTCTCTTGCCCCACCATGTCTCCAGGTCGAATGGCTTGAAGTCACGCAAAACTGGGCTGGGCGCGTCGTCCTGGTAGTACAGGTTGGAGAGAGGGGGTGATGAGCAGCCAGAATCTGGAAAAATATTTAAAATATATTAGTTAGTTTTCAGCCTGAAGGCATTCCCATGGCAGGTCTTGTAAAAGATGGAGGGTCAAGCTGGGTAAAACCAACAATCAATGGTCCACATTAGCCCTGGATCTGAAGAATTGGAACTCAAGGGGCCTTTGCCCAACAGTGGGATGATGCAGGGTTCTAGTAAATTATTTATATTCTTGAAAAGTAGTTACTTCTGATAAAGTTTCAGTAAATATGACCAACAAACTTTCTTTTTAATGTCATTCAAAGTTTATTTAATGTTACAGAAACTCAAAACAATCAATCAAACTTTCATGATAACATGTTATCAATACAGGGTGGAACATCAACGCACAAACGGTTTCCATGCGTCTGAACTGAACGCATTCAATGCATACATCATATGGAATCAACTGTTTAGAAATTTTTGATCATAACAAAAAAAATATCTGCTGTAGGAACTTTTGGAGAAAACAAAAGTGCAATACCTATCTAGTTAAACTGTATGGGATGGCAATTTTTTTTAAACGGAATTTAATTCTATGTGGAATAATGTACTGACATCACAATATCGGTTTGAGCATAATGTCCTTTCCATACGATAAATGCTACAAAATCTAGGTTTTTAAATGAGTAGGTACCTAATGTGCAATGCTAACAATTGAAAAGGGAACATTAACTGCTACTGTAAGCCTTGCGCTTTAAATGACCTTAATTGATTCATATAGCAACATGCATTCATAGACAAGTAGGCCATCATAAATCAATATGGACATGTCAATGTTGATTCAATATACAACTGAAAGAGTACTTATTCAGTGAAGGTTACACTCAATTGCACGAGTTCATAATTTTATGTGATTGTCGATGGAGTGACTCTGATTTAAAAAATAGACTATAATA
This sequence comes from Cerastis leucographa, assembly GCA_963082945.1. NCBI lineage: Eukaryota > Metazoa > Arthropoda > Insecta > Lepidoptera > Noctuidae > Cerastis > Cerastis leucographa. The sequence goes on from OY720359.1 coordinate 6,962,429, forward strand.
GTAAGTCTGATAGGTACACCCAGGGTTGCCAGGTCTTAAAACCGAAAAGCCGGACTGTCCAGCTAGTTTAGCCTGACATTTAAATAAAAAAGCCAGACACCCTAAGTTTTTTAGTAAGTAAGCAACATTTTTTTTAAGGAAAAATGGCTTTTTCATCATTTACCATAAAATCTTGGTACAGTCTAATTAAACAATAATAAAATGGAATGATTCAGTCTTCTTTATTATTAAACAAATGTAAAAACATGACAATTAGTGTAAAGAAACTGGCCAAATTTAAAAAGCCTAATGAATGTCAGACAGGCTGGACACCATCTAATTTGACCGCACATGCAACCGAAAAGCCTGACAGTGTCTAGCTTTATTCGAAAGTCCGTCAACTTTACATACACCTTATCATTTTGGCCAAATTATGTTCAAACAAAGGCCTGGAAACCTTTAAGAATATTATTACAAACTGATGATTGTTATGTTTCATCATCATTCTCTTGCCAAATTTATTTGGGATTGGTGCAGCATGTCTTCTTCCATACTTCTCTATTACTCATCATCTCAGCAGACACTTCCTTTCTTGCCATATCATCCTTGACACAGTCCATCCATCGTTTCTTTGGTCTTCCTCTACTCTTATACCCATCCACATTCATACTCAAAACTTACCACAAGATTGTTAATGTCTCACTTGGCTAAATTAGAACATTCATTTTGAGTTTACTCTGTAAAACATGATGATAAAACTATAAACAATGATTTGGCAGGATGAAAAATTATTGATGTTTATTGAGTAATAAAGTTAGATCACTTCTGTCAATGGTTGTTGATGTCACAGCCAGTGTAACCTTCATATTTATAGACTACTAACAGAGCAAATAGTTACAAGTTGATACTTACCATTTGTACTTGTAGGTGTTGAGGGCTCACTCTCTCCATATGCTGACTGTGTCCAAGCTAAAATCATACATAAATATGATATTACTAGCTTTGAAAAAAAATAAAACGAAACCAAGATAAAGTTTGTAAAAGTACTTAAAACAACTTACTCTCACTGATAAATCTGATGATTTCCTCATGTTGCGGCGTGATCACATGGTGCTGTATTCTTTGGTGCACTGTCTTTTTACCATTGGAATGAAATGTAGGCTTGGGCATGCTGAAATTTGAACAAACCAACAATCCAATAAGATTCTTACTGTTATCATATTAATTGCGATAGCACGAATTGTGACTTTATTTAACACTCTTGTTTTTTTTTAACAAACGTTGGTGTCGTGATAAATATCTTAAAACTGATCAACAAGGTACACATCTTTAGCCGAAGAGGTTATGTAAAAACAGTGATGAAATCTGCAATACCATTATGAAATTTACGCTTTTACAATAACCTACTTGATGATCTCTCCATTATCAGACTCTGAAGACTTTCTATTGTGATCTTTGCGGCTATCCAATCGTTCCAAGTTCTGTGAGAGGCCTGTAAATAAAAAATAATAGGAAACGATATTTTCATCTCACATGATCACTGATAAGTTCGAACTTTATTTTCAAAACCAATGACTAAAAACGTCATATCTACCTCGTCGAGTTTTGGCTACAATTTTGCTGGGTCCCTTAGAAACAGTATACATTTTAAAATTTCACTCAGAAATTAAAAAAATAAACGTAAAAATCCTACACGAATATTACGAGACCAACTTTGAACACTAAACATCGAGTTGCCATGCAAATAAATCAAAGAAGTACTAAATCTTTTTATTATTACTAGCCATTTGTTTATTTAATTACATTATTTTAATCTTATAGTATTTATGTATTTTACATATTTGTTTCTTTTGCACCAGTATAAGTAAAATTGGTAAGTTGATTTTGTTTTTACAAAGCATTACAATGCGTTGTGTGGTAGGCTCATTTTGCGTATAGCAACACTGTCAGTTATGTCTACTATTTTAGTTCAAACATAGTGATACGAGATGGCGTCGAATACAAATTGTCAGCACGCCTGTGTTTCATAAAAGGGTTGAGTAGAGATAATGGTAGCAAGTGGTTAGTTCAGGTCAATTCCATTTTCGGGGCGAGTCTTAATGGGTAAAAAAATGGGGAGTAATCTCTCGATTTATTTCCCCTTCATAGAATTTGATAAGAACCCGCAACAAAATATAGTGAGACCTAACTTTATTGATAACACCTTGTACCTGCTTACTTTTATCTATGTGTCACGAATAAACATAATTAGAATTAGATTTTGAAAAAATTATGCTAATCACAAACCTATTCCGGTTTCTGGACAATAGAGAATCGATGTTCAAATTCACGACCTCCACTCAGCTCTTCCGATGTCTTTAGCCACTGAGTAAATGAGGATATAACATGATGTTATGATACCACTGGTGTATCATAACATTTCCGGACGTTTCAATCGAACAAAACCGACACGATTAGTCGGCTGTCAGCTTCTAACCGTGGCATATTTCCCCCAGGAAGTGACACCCTTACGTAAGCCCATATATCATGGAGGAAGCAACTGAATGCTTTGATTTTAATTAAGTGCGTAACTTTCAATCAATCAGGAAAGGAAGTAAAGAGTAAAGACATGCACGTATACATTAATAAGTGGGTCAAAATTCCAAGCACCCAGGTACTTTCAGAGGTATTATCGAATTTTTCAAATTATTCGTCAGTAACAAGTGTGCGTGATTGTTTACTGTTATGGTGGAAAAGATCGCTAAATTTTCGACCTACTTCTAGTTGCACCCTCGGATCCAATGCCTTTCTACTTGCACTATTATAATCATATCCTCAAAGGTGTTGTAGTCAAAGGCAGGCCCGGATTAACCATTAGGCAGACTAAATAACTACTTATGGGACCCGCATCGGGTAGGGGAAATTGAAAATGGGAACTATATTTCTTGTCACCAAAATTTATATTTGTCATCAAAGTTGTATCACTTAATAAATAGATCTATCGCCACGAAATATTTTCGTTCTCAGATAAACAAAAACTGTTCTCAGGCATGAATTATCAAATAAATGTTGATATATGTGTAAAATAAGAGATAAATTACCACTACCATTGTAGTGCATTAGATGAATATAAACTTCGTTCTTATAATAATAGTTTTATTACTTAAATAATAGCTTTGCGCTTAGAATGGTAGATCTGTCACCAAATAAATAGATCAGTTCCTTATTTCTATGAAGAAATGCCTAATACGAGACATTGGGCACACCGACTCGGACAGGTTAGGTCCGAAGGGGATGGCGGGGTCTAGTGAGCGAGCGGAGCGAGCGAACTAAGACCCCGACCTCCCCTTCGTGTTAGGTTACTGTAAACCCTGCAGACAGAAAGAGCCCCGCGTAGCGGGGATACGTCGACAACGCCTTAGTTTGGACCTGTGGTTTGGAGTTTTTATGTAAACATTTTCACATTGTTTGATGATTCAATTTTCGTGTCACTTCTATTATTTTGAAACCTAATAAAAATACTTTATGATTGATATTATTTCCAAGTAATTCTTAATTAATATTTTGGTAAGCGTTTTGATATTATTTGATGATTCAATTTTGGTGACAAATCTACTATTTTGCGGGCAAACCCTTTAATTTAAGAAACAGCAAATTAATTAAATTGGCGAAAATTTATTTGGAAAATGTGTATCGTCAATGACAATTAGGTGTTATCAAAGAGATTTAAAAGACTTATAGAGCGGAAATAGGGACTAATTTCGAGTTAATAAATTAATATAGGTCTGGTGCTAACCTCTTTCTGAAATTCGACCAAGTAACTCCGGTTGGTCGAAAAAATTTTAACCTGTTCAATGTAAGGTGTTAAAATTTTGAGCTAGCTTCGCTCGCTCTTTATATCACTTTCCCTTGAATCTTGACTTAGTCTTAAGGTCTACCAAGTAACTCCTGTGTGAGGGATCGAAACAATTCTAACCTGTACAAGACAAGGTTTAAAAAAAAAATCGAGCTTGCTTCGCTCGCTCATGCATCTTAGTGCCTCATAGTTCTAGACTTTATCAGTGAATCGACCAAGTAACACCTGTATGAAGGGTTGAAACAATTCTAAGCTGTCCCAGGCAAGGTATTATAATTTTCGGGCTCGTTGCGCTCGCTCTTGGAGCCTCAGATCCTGTTGTTCTCAAAATTGTCTCCATAAGTCGATTCATTAACAAGTTTTTCTAAATAAAGTTTTATGGGTATGGGGTACAGGATGTTAATTTCTTCATCCGCTGTAGAAAAGGGAGGATCCTTCGACCAGACGGGTGTTATGTCTGGTGGGCAACTGCCTGACAGTTGTTGTCCGATTTTTCTACATAGTCTTTGGTCAATGTTAACTTTGCTTGCGATTTGTAGGAAATTGATGTTAATTCTTCCGTCGAGTCATAGATCGCGCTGTAGTACTTTTTTATGTAAGTTGCTTTTTGTAGCTCGCGAAAAAAGGAACTAAAACAACTTTTTTACAAAAAAAATAACCGACTTTCAAAAAAAAACACTAAAAAGTGGCAAATAATTTTAGTTTCGGCAGTCGGTGACTTGTTTGTTTCATTTACTTTTTTGCCACCGACTTCCGAAACTAAAATTATTTGCCACTTTTTAGTTTATTTTTTGGAAGTCGGTTATTCTTTTTGTAAAAAAGTTTTTATTTTAGCCTTTTCAGTTGTTGTATCTCACTTTAATCCTAGTCAAGTATAATTTTTACATTGTAACTAGACACCAGCACATCGTCCATACCCTCCTTATAGAAGTCGGTTAAAAAAGAAAAAAAAACATTTTTTTTAAACTTATTAGTGGTACACCTGGAAAGTGCATACCGTTACGATTCCAACAAGCCCAAACACAGCTAAGATTCATTGCCTTGCTATGGAGTTCCGAAGCCTGTCTCTTGGATTCATCATCAGATCTGATGGTAGAATGGTTTTTATTGGACGCAAATGCTTCACTTGTTGTAGAAAATACCAAAATCGCTGTACGTTTCCGACAGCTGCAAAGCCAAGAAAGAATAGGGAATTAAAACGGGATTAAATATAATGAGCACCAAAAAATACTTTGAGATCCTAAGCTACGTTACCCAAAAAAAAAATACTAAACATCAAAAAAATTGTATTCAAAGACCAAATATAGTAAATGATCACCAAATTTTGTGGCAAGAAGAACTTAGGAAGCAAGTGCGAGCAAAGCGAGCTCGGGATATTGGGCACCCCGACTCGGACAGGTTAGGTTCGAAGGGGACATTCGACATCCCCTTCGTGTTAGGTTACTTTAAACCCTGCAGAGAGAAATAGGAGCCCCGCGTAGCGGGGCTCCGTCGACTACGCCTTAGTTCGGAGCTGTGATTTTCAGGTTTTTAATTCTGGTGATCATTTACTATTTCTGGTGATCATTTACTATTTTAGGCAGTATAAAAATGTTTTTTAAGGTTATATTTACTTTATCTGGTGTTATGTTAAACATAAGCCAATTAAAACTGTATCAATCTATGCTGTAAAAGGAGATTTATACTCATAGGTGCCTCTCTTCTCCTTTATTTCTCGACAGCATAATCAACCTGCAACACTCACTGTTTGGACACGTTCCTCCTCACTAAGGGTCAGCTCACACTGAGACGCGACGCTGCGCGTACATTTTAAAGAGCGATTCAAAATATAACTTTATTTTCTACACGAAAAGATACACATTTCGTTGTGAGAATACGTTGCGCCACGCAGCGCTGCGCCGCGTGACGCCTGTAAAGAAATGTGTATCTTTTCGTGTAGAAAATAAAGTTATATTTTGAATCGCTCTTTAAAAGTGTGCGCGCAGCGTCGCGTCGCGTCGCGTCACGGTGTGAGCTGACGCTAAGACGGCGTAGACCGTTATCCACAACCACAACGCGCGGGTCGGTCGCCCTGTGTGGTAGACGTCACATTATCATCATCAGCCCATAATGTTCCCACTGCTGGGACATAAGCCTCCTCTTTATGAAAGAGACTGGGCTGTAATCCACCACGCGGGCCCAGCGCGGGTCGGTAGATGTCACATGTCTTCAAATTTTTAGTTCTAGGACATGCCGGATTCCTCACGATGTTTTCCTTCACCGTTTTCGATGGCAGCAGAGATGAAATAAATTACACAAATTAATGCTCCTGCCTGGGTTCAAACCCACGGCTAACTGCTCGTAAGTAAGTCGGGTCTGCCACCACTGGGCCACCGCTGCTCCCCCACGACGAGCCGAGACGTCACATGCTTTAGAATTTTCAGTTCACCGTTTTGAAAACCGAATTTCATAATTTTACAAAAATTAAATTGCCTTCTTGGGTTTTGAACCCGAGACTTAACAACATGTTAGTCAGGGCCGATACCTCTGGTCCCCCACTAAGTATTCTCTTCTCGACCGCACCTACCTACCTATTTGGGATCCGTATACATTGAGCACTTTTTTGAAAAATCGTCGCGCACTTTTTTGTTGTCACTGAATTTGGTCGCTCATGTATCATCGAGCACGCGCGAAGACCCGCTTTGTCTGCCGTACATAAAGCCAGATTTACACAGGGTCAGACTTCAAATTCCAGGCAAGTCAGTGCTGACCCGGGTGGTACTGACTGACCTAGTGCAAATTGATTTGGAGTCAGTACAGCGCTGTCGCGTCAGTGTTGACTTCAATATTCCGAGTTGAATATTTAGAAGTCAATCTACTCCCCCCGCCTGATTACTGACCCTTTCTTACCCTGTATAAATCTGCCTTTTAACAGTGACATCAAAAAACTGTGCGAGGTTTTTTCCGCTTGTTGTAAACGGACCTTTACACCTACTTATGTAAATGTATGTCCGACTCGATGTTGAATGCAGCTGTGGTTTCGTGATGAGAATAACACACGTTATTGGGCTGTTTGTATGTTCATGCATCTAGACTTTCACTTCAACTTTCGCTTTGTTACTAACCAATATTATTATTACCTTTTGCTCTTTACATTTCTTGTTATCGGGCCTCGATTTATGTCTGATTCATGGTATTGCCTCCTCCACCTCCTCTCTATGACATATATTCTTCATTGTATTATTTGCGAGAGATTTATATTTAATTCATTGAGTATTTTGATTGTTAATATTATTGATTGTTTTAGTCACATCTGTAACTACCTATTGAATTCGACTATGGCTAAAATAATAATTGCATCGACAATGGCTGTATTTATAGTACTATTTAATTCAAACCTAATATGTTGCATGCCGTAAGGTAAAATGTATCGGGACACTTAATAAATATTCCAACTCACATATATGTATACCTATATTATTAGGAAATAAAGGAATTCTTTCTTTCTTTCTCTCCCTTTTTGTGTAATTTGTAGATTACGCTTTTTTATCATTTACTATATTATCTATACTAACTTTCTATGGATGTTGCTTGTCCGAAAGAAAAGTTATTTTATTCAATACTAGCTGTACCCAGCATGCGTTGCAATGCACTTTTTACTACCCACCTACCCTATCCGACCTACCTACCCTATCCTACCTACCCTACCCGACGCTACCTACCTACCTACTCTACCCTACCCTACCTACCTACTCTACCCTACCCTACCCTACCCTTACTACCTACCTACCCTACCTACCTACCCTACCCTACCCTACCTACCTACCCTACCTACCTACCCTACCCTACCTACCTACCCTACCCTACCTACCTACCTACCCTACCCTACCTACCTACCCTACCTACCTACCTACCCTACCTACCTACCCTACCCTACCTACCTACCCTACCCTACCTAACCTACCCTACCCTACCTACCTACCCTACCCTACCTAACAAACTTGCTTATTCCTTGATGAAAGGAGTAAACAGATTTATACATTAAAAAAGTAATTAGGGGAAAATGAATTTAATAAATGATGAAATGAAAAATACAATAAATTAGTACAAAAGTGAAGGGCAGGTTAACCGAGAACGTTTTTAAATATCTCCGCAAATCTCTGAGCGTGATAGTAACTGAAGACAAACTTGCAGTCGTAGAAAGCTGGCTTGATTAAGATGAGCTTGACCACGACGAACTTGATGCAGGGCGATTTGGTAGGACCCACCAGCAGACACGTACCGCCCAATGCCAGGCTCGTCAGCTCGAAGAGCAGCTTCCAGCAGACAGGTAATGAGCCCCAGTGCCAGGCTCGTCAGTTCGCAAAGCAGCTTCCAGCAGACAGTTAGCAACAGCCACGGCAGCACTAAACGAAGGCCGCTCTTTGACTCCACCAGGCTGTGCTCAAAACTCAAGATATGACAGATCTTGACTCCAAACTAGACTTAGCTGTTTTCTTGATTTTAGACTATACTGATTTCTCGTGTCCAGACTGAACCGACTCTTAACTCCAGACTAGAACCAGGGCATCTGTCAGAAATCCCTTTTATACCCTGATCTTCCGTTTCTTTTCTTCCAATTTTCTTTTTCAGATTCAAAACTGCTGCGCTCTAGTAAGACGCAACCTGCCAGTATTCAAAGCAGCCAGTAGCAATTGGTCAAAAACCTTGCGCATAATATTTTTATAAATATAACTCAGAATATCTTTACACAGCAAATATTCGCAATTAATTATAAAATACAACAATTGAACTAACGAATTGATGATAATAATTTTTAGTAATATATAATCTAAATGAAACCTTCATAGAGAGTTTGGCTGGTAAGAATCAAAAATAAAAGTAAATGACATCTGACAAATTTGAAGTAAACATGTCACAACAAAGGATATAAAGAAAATATTTATAAAAACGAAATGATTGGTAATATGCTAATGTAAAACCAATAAAAGTATGAATATGGATGATAAGTGTGAGTATAGAGTGTCTGTAGTAGGCAGATACTATATTTTGAAGTAACTAACACGACTTTCTTTTCTATAGAAAAGAAAGTCGTGTTAGTTACTTCACTTATAACTCAAGAACGGCTGAACCGATTTAGCTGAAAATTGGCAGGGAGGTAGTTTAGAGCCAGGAGAAGGACATAGGATACTTTTTATCCGAAAAAAAAAAAAAAACCAGTTTGATATAAGGTCTCTTGGCAAGCGCGTCTGGGGCGGCGTGTTCGGGATTGAGGATTTAATAGAGTAGGATAGGTAGGGTAGGTAGGGTAGGTAGGGTAGGTAGGGTAGGTAGGGTAGGTAGGGTAGGTAGGGTAGGTAGGGTAGGTAGGGTAGGTAGGGTAGGTAGGGTAGGTAGGGTAGGTAGGGTAGGTAGGGTAGGTAGGGTAGGTAGGGTAGGGTAGGTAGGTAGGTAGGTAGGTAGGTAGGGTAGGTAGGGTAGGTAGGGTAGGTAGGGTAGGTAGGGTAGGGTAGGTAGGGTAGGTAGGGTAGGTAGGGTAGGTAGGGTAGGTAGGGTAGGTAGGGTAGGTAGGGTAGGTAGGGTAGGTAGGGTAGGTAGGGTAGGTAGGGTAGGTAGGGTAGGTAGGTAGGGTAGGTAGGGTAGGTAGGGTAGGTAGGGTAGGTAGGGTAGGTAGGGTAGGGTAGGTAGGGTAGGTAGGGTAGGTAGGGTAGGTAGGGTAGGTAGGGTAGGTAGGGTAGGTAGGGTAGGGTAGGTAGGGTAGGTAGGGTAGGTAGGGTAGGTAGGGTAGGTAGGGTAGGTAGGGTAGGTAGGGTAGGTAGGGTAGGTAGGGTAGGTAGGGTAGGTAGGGTAGGTAGGGTAGGTAGGGTAGGTAGGGTAGGTAGGGTAGGTAGGGTAGGTAGGGTAGGTAGGGTAGGTAGGGTAGGTAGGGTAGGTAGGGTAGGTAGGGTAGGTAAAGTAGGATAGGTAAGTAGGGTAGGTAGGTAAAATAGGGTCGGTAGGTAGGAAAAAGTGCATTGCAACGCATGCCGGGTACAGCTAGTATATATATAGATTTAAAATGTTTTTTTTTTTTTTGTTGTCTGTTTTTTTTTTCATCTGTGAAATATACGTGTGTTTATCTTTATAATACATACCTACCTATATCTTTGACTTAACCAAATCGCTTTAAGCAGTATTAATCTGAATCTGAAGAGGTATCATATCCCCGTTTTGGTCTAAAAGTATCTTTGGGTGTCATCCCCTTTGACGTCAGGTGTCAATAAGTCTTTTCTTATATTACTCTTCGTTTAATATAAGTATTCTACTCTGTGACTCTTCGTTTCCTTCGCAATAACTGCAAATACCTACTCAGGAATTCTAGAGGATCGCGATCTTCAGAAAATACATGCGAATCATTATCACGAGTGGATAAAAAGTACGCAACTACAGTAGGTCTCAGTTTATTTTACCTCTACTGCACTCAAGCCCAAGATCAGTACTGTAGATGTGGTCGATTCAGGTGCCGTGGTGTGCCCAGATCGTTTCCAGGTAGTAGAGGTAAGACTGTTGTTTTTATCAATCTAGGAATCAACAAGTGCAAGAACGCGAAAGGCTTGTTTTGAAGGCGCTAGCGCTGCAATAAACGTGGCCACCTACTGGGCCCAGACTGTGTACTATGTAAGTAACAACGATACGACAAGAAGAAAAGAATTTATATCATATCTATTGGTTTTCTCCTATGCCAAACCCTTTGCCCGAATTTTACTTATCATCGACTGTTTATAAGTCAGTGCTCCTAAAACATTCATGCTAAAAGACAACAACATCAACAATACATAAATCATAAAAGTATTCTTTACCTACGGTGTTTCAGAAAGTGAATCGATAAAATATGAAAGCAATTCAGATATTACTGATAACACTCGACCTATTTGTTTAATAGACCTCATTATTTCGTCATAAAATCCAATCCAATACAGAAATAGCTTTATCAATGATCAGTACATAATAGACACAAAGACTACAGTTTTACGATCAGACAGACACACAAGTGCCTAAAACTAGGTTGCTCTTACCAGAGGTTACTATGACGCTTAAAACATTATTGTTCCATTCCTATTCCAGAGTGGGAAAGAGATGGAGCTAGACGACCTGCATAGCTCCGTCTCTTTTTCACTCTGGAATAAGAATGGAACAATGATGTTTTAAGACGTCATGGTACGCCACCTGTTTAACATTCTAAATTGTATGCCTACGTCACAGTTGCATGTTCTTATCGTATCTCGTTCTGCCCTAGATGCATTAAATGAGTTAACAGCCAGCCACATTTAACGACATTTTAATATGGCAACACTAACGAGCACTATTAATCGTGAGCGCAAAAATCGGAACTGGGTTGCACATTTGCCTCAATGTTTTAATGTAAACTCATTTGTAGTACATCAACAGACTGCTATCCGCTATCAGGAGTTTAGTAATGCATTTAAAGTCACTGACACACTTTTCTATTGTAAATAGTTGCAAGAAGGTTGATAATTACATCAACTGCTATCCGCTATCAGAAGTTTAATAATGCATTTAAAGTCACTGACACACTTTTCTATTGTAAATAGTTGCAAGTAGGTTAGTAAAGGTGCTTAAAATTGCAAAGTCTTGGATTCTACACAGTCTTGCGCACTCAGGTGCACAGGATGTTATCAGTATTCACCAGTGACTAAGTACCGAGTATATGTATGTTTGTGAAAGTTAATAGGTATCTGGAAATACTGATTCGATTACAAAAAAAAATATTTACTAATAGATAGCTTGTAGAGCGCTATTCCAAACATTCGTATTTGTTTGTATGCATATATAGGGTGTCTATGATACCTAAACACGTGATTCTCATGAAGAAGACGCATGAAAACAAACAAAATTCCTTAAGAATTTTTGAAGTGAAAACTTTTTTAGCGGCGTTGTGCACTTATGTGATGGATAAAAAATGTTAAACTCGCGTCAGGTCACGCGTCAGGACACGTGACCGTGAGGTCACGTAGGTTGCGAAGGAATTTGAACTTTATGACATCTGTCATTGAGTTGTGGTTTCCAAAACTGGAAAATTCGTAAGACGGATTGACATTAGAGGTCAAAGTCAAAGTCAAAGCATTTATTTCAATTAGACCATTACAGGCACTTTTGAAAGTAAAAAAAAAACAAAATAAAACGCGAAGCTACAGTCCCAGTCACAAGGCATAATAACTTGTGAAAGTACTGTAGTTGCCCATTCCGTAGCGTAGATATCTATGGAGAAGAACGGGCAAGAAACTCCATGGACACTCTTTTAAATTTGAACTTTATGTTATGACATCTGTCTTTTTGAGTTTGGGTTTCCAAAACTGGATAATAATTATCTTATGCACAAACAAAACCTTCGGTTTCTCCAAAGAGGTAAAATTCGTAAGGCGGATTGTAATAGTTCTGAAGTGTTTTTTTAATGTAATGTCATGTTTGTGTACGATAGCACAATAAATTAATATTGTATACATATATATATATATTATTATATTGTATGCATATAAATGGTAGTACTTTTATACTGACAATTAAAGCAATTCGTGCAAAATTATTCCCCAACCATTCCAAAATATCAAAATGTACAACGGTAATATTCAAGTTTTCGCTTCTGACGGCACTCCCGGAGTGCAACCCGTTTTTTTTTATATTTATTGACTTTTGTCATAACAACACAACAGGCGTATGAAGCGGCTGCTGGCTGCAGCTTACGAAGTGGGCTTGCAAGCCGCGCGGGTGCTCTGCCTACCCACTGATGCACGATAGTAATGAGACACAACGGCGCCACGCGGCTAACAGCTAATAGACAACAGGCGCGCGCGCGACTTTCATACGGCTGTTGTGTTATTTTGATAAAAGTGAATAAGTACCTATTAAAAGAAAAAGGTTCTTTGGGAAAGTGGTTTGTTATCATGAGTACAATCACGTGTTCAGGTATCGGTCATTATTTACTAGTACCCTATTATACACCGTGTAAATCACCTCATCACGAAGCCGTCAACCAAGCATTCTGTACATGAAACTAAGTAACTTTACGCAAAAATTATTGCTGGGAAACGACTTTTTTTTGGGGGTGTAAAATCATGTTTTGTGGTAGAACTCAATGTAACGCACTCAAAACATTGTGCTGATGGACGGATTAAATAGTACGGGGGTCGTGGAGGTGTTTAAAGTAAAAATCTTACATTAAAATCTTGTATTTAAAAAAATACTTGTCAAAAAGTTGGAACTTTGACCCCTAATATCTCCGTAACTAGAAGGTTCCCAGGTATGGTGTAGAACAAAAAAATGATCGCAAAGACAGGGAGAACCAATGCATTTCGGCTTCGTTAAGAGGTGTTTTACACCCTTTATTTCTGTATCTCGGCACTGTTTCCGGTTTTATAGGGTAACTAGCAGTTGCCCGCGAATTCCTCGTGTGGTAATTTTGATTTGACGGTATGAGAAAAAAAATGTCCTTCCCCAGGATATAATCTATCTGCTTGTCAAATTTAATTAAGATGCGATGAGCTGTTTAGTCGTGATATAGTAACAAACAAATAGAGTTACTTTCGCATTTATAAAAACATAGCATCTTTTCATACTGCGAGGTGCAGCCCCAACCAAAGCGTGGCGCAATTATATTTACACTAGCTATCCGGCGCAAATTCGTCTGCGTCACATTTTCCCCGTTTTCACAACATTTTTCATCAACTATTGGTCGTAGCGTAATGATATATCGCCTATAGCCTTCCTCGATAAATGGGCTATCTAACACTGAAAGAATTTTACAAATCGGACCAGTAGTTAGTTACTGAGATTAGCGCGTTCAAGCAAACAAACAAACAAATTCTTCAGCTTTATAATATTAGTATAGATTTAGTTAAGTACAACCGTAGCGGTATCAGGCATGACAATTTTGGCCTATTACAACTAAAAACTATTAATACCCGGTTTTACTATGGGACCGAAAATCCGTTTCGTATGCGTATCCTTAGCTCGCATTGTAAAATTGTACGCACAATTCGACCCGAACATGACTCAACGCGTGGTAGATGCCGAACGGAGCTATCCGATCGGCACGAGACAAATGAAAGCCGAATATATGTAGAAATTGCTTCGGTTCAGCTTTATTTTTCAACAAATGATATCTTAACGAACAAACTCGAAAAAGAGTGCGTAGAACCCCTCAGGTAAGTATTTGCGCATAAAGGTTAACGCTCGGACATTCGTATAAAGCAAATGTTGACTAAGTTCAAACCAATTGAGATATACTCGTATGATGCCGCGGCTGCATAGTTGGCGATTAAGCATTACAAGTACCCACAGATACACACATCAAAAGTGTCTAGGGATCAACATATATTTTTGCAATAACTTTTCTCCTGATTGATATTAATTAAAATTTTCTTTAAGGATTCATCAAATAAAGTGTTTTCGTTTGTCACAGTAACGATAAACCAAGTCACCTTTGCATTAATAAAGAAATTTGCCATTTTCTAATAAAGGGATTTTTGACATTTGAACCACTAACATTAAAGTTCGAAAAAAAGACTGAAATAACAGTTTTCTTTAAAATTTTATTGGGTAACTTAAACAATTAATAATCCGTGTTTCTACCGCGAACACTAACAACACAAGAACATCGGTTTGGCATACTCAAAATGAGTTCATCCAAATCACGCTGTGGAATGGCCGCCCATGTTCGTTGCAACAACAAAAAAAGGTCTTCTTGCGACTGGATACCGTCCATATTCGGCAGAGCTCTTCTCTGTAGCATATCCCATGCATGCTCAATCGGGTTCAAGTCTGGCGACTGAGCAGGCCAGGGCAGGACATTGATGTTAGCTGCGGCGAGAGTCTGTCTTACAACTCTTGCGGTGTGCGGTCGTGCATTATCATGCATTAACTGAAATAAGGGACCGATTTGCACTTGTAGAGGAACGATGACGTCTGATACAATCGTCTCAGCATAAATTTGAGCGTTGAGGTTGCCTCTGATCCAAATCAACTCAGTTCTTCCGCCGATCCAAATACCCGCCCATACCATGATGGTTCCACCACTATAAGGATGGACTTCCTGGCAGGATTTTAATCGCTGTTGGCGTCCAGGGGTTCTCCAGTGTCGTATACGTCTTGTATCCGGTCTCATACCAAAACGAGACTCATCAGAAAAGCACACGAAACGCCATTGTTCTTCTGCCCAATTTCTGTGTTCAAGAGCCCATTGATATCGAATCCTACGATTGTGCATTGCTATAGGTGGTACCCGTAGCGGTCTTCGGGAATGAAGGTTCACTTCATGCAAGCGGTTTCTGACTGTTTGGTCGCTAATTAAGTTCCCTGAAGAGTGATGAAGCCTCACGGCTAACATCATGGCGGTTATTGTTGGAGCTCTTCGAGTTAAGATTTGAATGTATCGGTCTTGTCTCCGTGTGGTGCAGCGATACCGTCCTCCATGGCGCTCAGCCACGGTACCAGTGCTTCGGTAACGTGTCCAAAGTCGACTGATAACACTCTGACTTGTATTCAGAGCTAAAGCCACAGTACGTTGCCGGGAACCAGCTTCTATCATTCCCACGGCTCTGAGCATTTCTTCCCTGCTTAAATGACGTCGCCACTCCATAATAACGTTGGTTTTAATCAGTAGTAGGGAAACAGTAGCACTAATAATGTCTTCAATGCGTTGTATGTTTTTATAGGGAAAATATTGACAGCTGATTTTCATCTTTTACTCGAATTTGATTCACAGTTCCTGATTCAAATTATGAAATGCACCAAAAAGGATCCATATAAATTTATAAAATCATAAATTTATTACAAAGCCACATCTCAATCTCAAGAAATCCGCATAAAAATGCTTGATCCCTAGACACTTTTGATGTGTGTAATATTATGAGGGTCAATAAAGAGATTCATGTACACAGTGTTCTGCGAAGTTCACAAGCATACTATTAAAAGGAGAAAGGAAAGGAAAGAAACTATTAAAATGGACATCTAATTCTACGCTAGTACCCATTTGTGTTCAGTTGAAATTCCTGCGAAAGGACATAGAGTTTATTCAAGGTGTTTTTTTGCATCCTTGTCAAATTCAAGGAGGTAACTATACGCTAATAATTCTCGACACGAAACAAAAATAAAACGTGAGGGTTTTTTTTCTCATTTACGGAATTCGGTAAGTGTGAACCACCCGTGTTTTAAACCCCTCCAATCTTCAATGTTTGATCGATCATTTCTTATTCCATATAAAGAACGTTAAGGATCTGAAATACTGTCAAATTTAATCAACAAAAAAAACAGAGTTATTAATAATCAACTAGGAACCGTAATTTATATTCTTTATTTATGTCTTTTCTGACAACCTCATTTTTTTACGGATGGGAAATCATCAAATGATTTCTCCCGCTCTGGGCGGAGCGGAAGGGAGTGTCAGACTTGTACTGACTAAAACCCATCCATGTTCCTTCTTCGCCCTTTGTGTTCCAGGGCCACGGTATCTCTTTCGAACAGTCCCCCAGCCCTGGCAGGTATGACAAAGGGCTGAATTTTGACGAGGATTCAAAACAACACCTTGTATAGCATGTATCAGGAGGATGTTCGCGATTACGACGTTGTTTTATAGTTTTTAAGTTTCATAGTCCATACGACATTATCTTCCTGCCCCTGCCCCATTCTATTTGAGGTCGGTGCAACACGATTTCATGTTTTATACGCACATCCTTAAACATGACCACGTATTTCTGATAAGTACATTCTGTATGTACCTACACTGGTAACTAAGACATTCATAAAAGGAGCTTGAAAGGCTGAGGACTTCGCTATTAGAGACATCACAGATACGTTGTACATAAAGGGTGTAAAACACCTCTTAACGAAGCTGAAAGGCATTGGTTCTCCCTATCATTGCGATCATTTTTTCGTTCTACACCATACCTGGGAACCTTCTAGTTACGGAGATATTAGGGGTCAAAGTTCCAACTTTTTGACATGTATTTGTATAAATACAAGTTTTTAATGTAAGATTTTTTTTTAAACACCTCCTCGACCCCCGTACAATTCAATCCGTCCATCAGCACAATGTTTTTAGTGCGTTACATTGAGTTCTACCACAAAACATGATTTTACACGCCCCAAAAAAAGTCGTTTCCCAGCAATAATTTTTGGGTAAAGTTACTTAGTTTCATGTACAGAATGCTTGGTTGACGGCTTCGTGATGAGGTGATTTACACGGTGTATTATTATTTTAGAGATAAAACTGAATTGTCTCGTGACACAAATTACAGGCGCATAGATTCAAGTCTCGCACCTGTAATGTCTCATGTGCGTGTGTGTATTCATGAAGTGTTCTTTTCGCCGATTGATTTGCGCCAGAACAAACGTTGCGATTTTTTTTTTTTACGTTTTTGCAACTTGCAAGTCAGCGCCAGGCTATATGTTGAACAAAATATAATTTGCGACCGTAACACGTAAGTACAGATAGATTTATAATCATTCAATGACTATTTAGAAATAGACATTATGAAGATTTTAATGATTATAATTCAGTAAGCCAAATTTTTTATGCTAGCGGATCACATTTTAATCAACATACAACCGGAAATTGTCCTTCAAATTGCAAAAAACTATTATTTCACGGGCTATCTTGGCTCTTCCACCTTAAAGATCACAATTAAGTTACATGCCATCAAAGGCAACTTATTACCTAAGCGTCATATTAATTCTGATCACCGAAATGGCCGTACTCGCAAACCGTTACATATCCAAAACGGCGGCGACAGGGAACTCGTTTTGCACTCAAAACGGGTTTTTTGAGAATAACCATTATGCATATAATATTATAAGTCTGCTATAGGTAACAGTTCTAAGAACCTGCCTGATAAAAGATGGTTTGCTTGTTATACATTGTATAAGCGTAATTTTAGTTAATTTTTATAAAATCGAAATTAGCTCTGTCCGTTGCCTTGTCGGTCTAGTGGTCGCAATCGGGACTGCTGAGCTTTAGGTCCAGAGTTCGATTCACGGGTCGTGAATTTCATGGGACTCAAAGTCAAAGTCAAAGCATTTATTTCAATTAGACCATTACAGGCACTTTTGAAAGTCAAAAAAAAAAAAAACATAATAAAACGCGAAGCTACAGTCCCAGTCACAAGGCATAATAACTTGTGAAAGTACTGTAGTTGCCCATTCCGTAGCGTAGATCTCTATGGAGAAGAACGGGCAAGAAACTCCATGGACACTCTTTTAAATCAAAACATTTTACAAAATCTTGGTTACATCATTCATGTTAAGAATTACAAATATGTGAGAACAATGTAGATATACGGGCAAGTTAAGAGCGTCCAGAGTAAAAGATTAAATCAGTAATTAAAAAATAAAGTAATTAAAATAAACCGTGGCAGCTAAGAGATGACCAGTCACAACTGACAGCGCCCGTTCACGAACATGACGCATGTATCAGCCATCATTCAACTCAACCATTTTGAAGGGAACTAAACGACCCGACTTAAACATAACTGGTGAAACGTGGGTGTACCATTAGCTACACCTCTGACCTCTGCATAACCCTTTTGGAATTACAGGCGTGATGATATGGTTTTATTATTTTTCAATTCTATTTTGTTGCTTACTTCGTTTAGCCTGCCAGAAATAAAATAACTCTTTCTAAAGTAGATTCATCTAGGAAGGTGCATCTTTTTACGCACTTGAACAATTATTATACACATTGTGTTCTTTCTGTCACTTATTGTTATTTTAATCCCTAACTACCACTACTACATATAGGAGATAAAATCGTGGGCTTTGTATGTATTGCGAGTGTAGTGTCACAACAATGGTGTTTCGCACCATGCCATGGCGGCTCGGTGTAACGGGACCGGATAATGGGGTCAGATCAACTCGACGCAGAGCAACGGGACCTGGGGCTTAAATCCTAACAAAGCGACTTAGTTTAACTCGTCGGTTTGATCTAGGAAGTAAATATATAAATGCCCCGGCAATTCTGTAGTGGTTAGTAATAGGTGTCATTATTATCAACGACAGATGCTGACTCGCGCAACTTCGTCTGCATCACATTTTCCCCGTTTTGCAACATTTATCATTGATGCTCCGCTCCTATTATAGTCGTAGCGTGATTTTATACAAGGTGTTGTTTAAAGTTGTTTTGCATCCTCGTCAAGATTCAGGAGGTTGTTACAAAAGACATAAATAATCAGTTAAAATTACGATATCTTGTTAATTATTAAACATTGCTGTTATTTTTTGTTGTATAAATTTGTCAGTGTTTCAGAATAACACTCATAACGTGGTTTAGGGAATAAGAAATTATCGAGAGAACGTTTGAGATGATTCTCGATCCGAATCAATAGTAAAATGGGTAATTATTTTTTTTTCGGAATTCGGTTTGTGTGTACCATCCGTGTTTTAAACGCAGCCCGTCCGAACCTCGCCCTATAACCACGCTTTCATACATATGTGAACAATTCGTTAATTTTTTATTCACTAAATCACATTAAGGGGATTATTCTGTCATACTGACAATCCTTAACAACAAAATAAAGCAGCGTTTTTTAAAAATTAACTAAATACCGTAATTTAAATTGATTATCATGTCTTTTGTGACAAACCCCTGAATTTTGACGAGGATGCAAAACAACACCTTGTAGGGCAAGGATCAGACAGGTCACGTTTAAAACACGGGTGGTAAACATTTACCGATTTCCGTAAATAAGACAGAAAATAATAATAACCTACCCATTTTAGTATTGATTCGGGACGAGAATCTTAGCATAGTGGTAACTATGCTGGTCCTTGAATTTGACGAGGATACAAAACAACAATGGTTCCTGAGATATTATGCGAAAGTACAATGTGCGAACATTGTTTTTAATAAACAGAATATCATAAAGAAACATTATAATTTTATATATTTTTTTTGCTTCTATCAACAAATTAACATTTGATTTGTGTCCTAAATAAAAAATTGTTAGTTTTTTTTTTACATTTTGCTTTTTTTGTTTTTACCTATCAGATAGGTAGTCTCCATATAAAATACTGATATTCAGCTGCATACGGTTAGACTGGAAGTAGACAGCAATATAGTTAGGAAAAGGCTAGGCAGATGCTGAGCTCAGCGGAATGAGCACGGCTAAGAGTCAGCTCAGACCGAGACGCGACGCAAAGCGACGCTGCGCGCACACTTTAAAAGCGATTCAAAATATAACTTTATTTTCTACACGAAAAGATACACATTTCGTTGTGAGGGGTTTGTTCAAGGTGCGCGCAACGTCGCGTCGCGTCGCGTCTCGGTGTGAGCTGACCCTAAGCGAAACCGTTTTTTCGGTTTCGGGTTTTTATTAATTTACAATAAACTTTTGCTTAATTTATTAATAAATTCATTCCTAAAGGTATATATAATACTAACAAGGAAATTGAACGAAGTTATTATAATATGTTTTTTGTTTGTTTTTTTTTCCTTTTGAGTGGGTACAGACAGCAGCATTAATTAGGTAGTTACCCACCCTGGCGTACTCGGCGGCACATACTGACGCTGTCTGTACTTTATCTAAGCGACCTCACAAATTAATATCCTTTTTGTTGGTAATGCTTGTCGTGTCGTTCAGCTCCTTGAGTTATGAGTCGAACTACTCAATTACTGACAAATGCTTGAACTGGCTGGCTGCTCTTCATAAAACCATCTCGTAAATTATCTGCATTGTCCTCATGTGAGTAGACCAAGATTGTCTGGACATTAAAAGAGACATGACCTTTAAGTTTGTTTCTTTTCAGAGTAGTCAGGTACTAAACACGTTACCGGCCTAATCTAGTTTCAAAAAGAGACGACGTGTAAAAGTTTTTGTTAAAAACATATTTGAAAACTTATTCCAAATTATTGGCATGTGAAATCTGTGTATTTTTCTTTCTTCAATTTACCCTGTAATAATAAAATTTGTTTGTGAGAATACCCATAAAATGATATTGAATCATTTTAGGAATAATCAAAAGTTACGTAATGAAACCCTGTTACTTATTGAGAGTAAAATATATGATAAGTCCATAGATATATAGTCCATAGATGGATAAGTCGTGGGACGCGTCACGCGAGCAGTATTAAAATAAACAGACTCACTCATGTTTCTACATTTTAAACGACCTACGGCGTGTTGTATGACTGATCTGCGAGGTTCACAAGTCTGGATTCTAAAAAATAATCCAAAAAACCCGAAAGATTTAGTTTATACAGCAGGACCCGTTTTTTTTTCAAACCTATAAAACCAGGAAATATACGTTCTCGATGCCCTGTAACATATACGTCTCATGAAACAGTGGGCCTTTCTCAAGACGTATCATTTATGTGCACTTTCGGCATGTTCTTCGCTACATAGTCCTCTAACTTGTTTTTAAGAATATCTGGAAAATATAAAATAATAAGTTGTTGAGTCGATATTCCCCGCAAAGTTAAGGAAACGTATAATAAACCAACATTTCGATAATTACTTTATGCAAGTCTCATAATATGTATGTATGCTTTTATGCTTTCATAAAGTAAGTATACTCATGCAACTGTTCACATTTGCCAGCAATAAGCATGCTTGCTTGAAGCATACTCATAAATAAGTATGCTCAAAGCAAACGTACCGGACAGACGTGCTGCTATTTGGCACCAGGCTCTTCCATTGAACAAAATGGATGTAATTTGTAATTTTAGTTTTAATTATTTTCATTGTTAAACTTGAATCATTCATGTCCTTTAATATTTTTTTTATATAAAGGAGAATGTGTGTTCCACAAACATTCGGAACTTCGATAATGTGACACAAAAAGCAAATTTTTCTTTTCTCCCTAACGCGACATAATACATATATTGAGGGTTCAATTTTCGTTTTTATTTTAATTTGACGCAAAAACAGTCGCCCGTCGCGGATCGAGATCGAATCGATAATAGCATGCTAATAAGCAAACCTGGGGGGTTACTATGACGGCTAAAACATTATTGTTCCATTCCTATTCCAGAGTGGGAAAGAGATGGAGCTAGACAACCTGTATAGCTCCGTCTCTTTTTCACTCTGGAATAAGAATGGAACAATAATGTTTTAAGACGTCATGGTACGCCACCTGTTCAGACGCGCTCGGAGCACGCCCCCTGTTCAGACGCGCTCGGAGCACGCCCCCTTCTAGCCGCGCCTCAGGTAGCATGCTCGAAAATCAAACGTTCGGTTGATTTTTGAGCACGCTCTAAATAAGCATGCTCATTACAGTCATTACATTACACACGTGCTACTAATGAGCACTTGCTCAATAAAAGCATGCTTTCGTGCTAGTAATGAGCACGTCGGTCTGTACCTTTTCCAACAGCGCGGCTGCGCGGCAGCGGGGCAGAGTGGAGCCGTGGCCAAAGGGGAGGAGGTCGGCTAGGTGGTGAAGTCGATTTCAACCAATGCGATTTCTCGCAGGTCACCTCTACGCCCGTTTCCGTGTTGGAGAAACCAGGTGAACGTATTGACCAGACACATTTTGTATAATCTGAACTCCGGGCTCCTACTCTCCTACAGAAAATGCTCGTGGTGGTGGTGTTTTAGCGCAGTTTGGGAAAGGCCTATGTCCAACAGTACTGTAATAAACTGAGTTAATTGATACTTGAATGAAGCCCTCCCCCCCTCCTTAACCTTACCTTGCTCATTGCCTGTATTTACCAGCACGCGTAGCATTACCACTGTAGAAACGGTTTATGTCGACAGAAGAATCGGTAAAATGATAGAATGTCATTGTCTATCTGTTATTATGTCGATTTTTCATTAGACAAAACTCGTTTCTACAGTGGTCATGCTACACGTGCTGGGCATGAACGACAATTTGTGTTTACGGTGACAAAGTAACTTATACACATCACAGTTTACGAAGAAACAATGTCTCATTGAATGTTGTACGAATTGTTAATACAGGCATTGTATAATTTATTTCAATAACATTAACAAGTCAACCATTACTAATTCTGTTTTGGAAACCACAACATGATTGATATTTTTTCCGGTCTGCACAACAGCGGTGTTCTTAAAATACTTAGTAAGTAATTTATTAGCTTTTAGTAGTAATTCGCCTGTCCTCCTAATTTATTTGGGGCAGTGCAGCAAGTTCTTTTTCTTCCATATTCTCTGTTTCCCGATTATTATAATCTGGATCTGTTCCAAGTTCGAGTCAACCGGTTTGTTCTATACATGCTTGTTCCACCCTAGGCAGCATCATCGCTTTACATCAGGCGGCCAGCCCAAATGCACTCTTCTGCCTTACACCTTTTTAAGTTGTTTTTTTTGCAATTATAGAGAAAATAAAGATTTTTTGTTAAACAAAATTGACCGTGAAGTGCACTTCGTGTGTGTAGTGCACTACTATTGTTTCAGGTTCAAAACAATGTACAAATACATGTTGTGTTAGAATCCTTACTAATATTATAAATGAGAAAGTAAGTTTGTTTGTTACCTTTTCACGACTAAACAGCTGATCGGATCTTAATAAAATTTGGAAGAAGATAGATATTTGCGAAAACGGGGGGAAAATGTGACGCAGACGAAGTTGCGCGGGACAGCTAGTTGGTTATAAACGTCCGATTCCTTGCCTTCATAAGCATATTTTATACTATATATTATTACAAAATACGCACAACTTTTAACAAAATTGATGATCATCCCACATTTTCATGATTTATTTAGAACAAGAGAGATAAGAACAACGTTTTCCTGAAAACTAGTCCAACAATAGGAACATTTAATTTTAAAATACAACAATATTTTTAAACTATTATGACACCATTTTGGTGAAGTGGGTGACAGAGCAGTGGCCCATTTGTGTAATCTGTTGGAGCGGGTTTGGCTGCGCTCGTCGCTTTTGACGTCACGGGAAGAAGGGCTATTCGCGTATTCGTATAACCTATTAATAAAATCGAACTCTTTGGTACCTACACCTGTTTGATCCAGTTTCTAGTATAATTAACTCGTAAAGTTCACTACTTCAAAGCGGGCTCGGTAAAGGCGGTAAAGGTCTGTTCACGTAAACAGTAGGCCAAGCACGAATATATATTCGTGCTTGGGCTACAGTTCATCTCGATTCGCAACGATTTCTACGTAAACGGACACGTCTGAAATGGCTTTATGATCAATTATTTTAATGACTCTGTCTTGCATTTATTAGCTCATAAATATTTGTCTCGTTTGTTGCGATTTATGTAGCGTGAACAGAAGATCATTGCCATTTGACTTGACGGATGATTATTTGAACTATTTATGAACAACTAATGATCGGTATGCACCTACTAAGAAGACAGGTTATAGGCTATTAGTTATTATACTTATAAGTAAGGCTCAAGCGCAAAATGTCTCTTTCGCAAAATGTCTACTGGTAGTAAAATGTCTCTTTCTCATAATGCCGCTTTCTCATAATGTCGCTTTCGCAGAATGACTCTTTCGCAGAATGTCTCTTTCGCAAAATGTCGCGTTAGAAACTTAGAAAAAAAAATAAGCCTATTTTAAAAAAAGAGTGTTTTTTTTCCAATTTCTTATTAAATGTTTACAAGTTTTACAAGATATTCAATCGTAGAGTCTGACTTGGCTGGGCAGACTTATGATATGCTTCCTTCTTTTTTGTAATTGAAGACTTATGATGTTTCCTTTTTATAATAAATGACATAAAAAAAAATGTTTAACGTACTATACCAAGCCAACAAGTGTAACCTTGTCGAGGCGGTACCAACTAAAGTCTAGTCAAATTATATTTTTTGTTGTTGCTTTTATTTTCGATTTTTTGACCTATACTGAAACAATGAATGAGATGAATGAATGATTCGGAAATGGCTGCACTCTTAGACCGGATGGAGCGGCTTAGCGAGGAGATGGGTCTCTCTATGAAAAGGGCGAAGATCACGGTTATGGTGGTGGATAGATCTGGGAAGCTGGAACTCACTGGCGCTTCGGACCTAGAAACAGTGGACAACATTATTTACCTGGGTTCCAACATCAGCAACAATGGTTCTTGCGAGAAGGAAGTGTGCAGGAGAAGAATAGGCATGGCTAAAAGCGCCATGTCTCAGCTTAAAAACTCTGGAGAGATCGCAAAATTTCCGTAAAAACCAAAACCAAACTGGTACGGACCCTGGTCTTCTCGTACGGCGCTGAGACTTGGTCGCTGAAAGCTGCTGACCAAAAACGCGTTGACGTTTTTGAGACGTGGTGCTGGAGAAAGATGCTGCGTATCCCCTGGACAGCATATCGGACAAACGTCTCCATACTGTGAGAGCTCAAAATCTCCTCACGGCTGTCATCAGAGTGCCTGCGCAGAGGCTTGGAATACTTCGGTCACATTGCAAGGAAAGACGATGGCAATCTTGAAAAGCTAATCGTGACCGGCAAGGTGGATGGGAAAAGACCTCTTGATCGCAGTCCAATTCGATGGATCCGCGTCGCCCTTGACTCCACAGTCCACAGCACCCTTCACACAGCCAGAGACAGAAACTATTGGAGAAAGATCATCCTAGAGAAGGTGATTCTGAAGAGAGGTCACAATCAGTATTGAGGAATACGACGCAAGGAGGAAGAAACTATACAATACCTATCTACATATATCAAAACAGCAATAAAAAACAAAACAAAAAAAATGTACCTTGGAGAGGACATTTTTTTTTGTTTTATACTGAGGATTGAGGAGTCATATGACGAATTATAAATATATCATTGCCTCTCCTACATTATTTACAGAAAATGAAGTAGGCAGGTACCTAAGTAAGTGACCTTATCTTAAAATCATAGTTTATTTTTATAGAAAGATAGGCTATCTGTACGTGAATCATAAGGCTATCTTATGGCTATCATAAGGCTATCTTTATGAATCATATCAGTCTACACAAAGACATAACGTAAATAATAGGTAATTATTTGTTTGTAAGTGTGAAATAAAGTTCAAGGCAATAGAAAGGTAAAGTTTACATCTCATTACGCAGCCGTTTGTTAGCTGAAAGTCGATCTCCCGCCAAAATGCTCAGTAAGCGCGCGCGTACCGCCCGCGCCGCGCCACCGGCGGCCAGTCCGAGCCGCGAGTCCGCCAATCAGAACGGTTCGCGCCTTACGTCCGCACGCGCGCGTTTATCAAAATGCGAATGGCTCTAGAGCGGTGGCGTCGGCATTAATTAAACTATAACAAAATAACTTATAACCAGCCGTAATCAACCACGGAGTCAAAGCACAAGCGACCTTCGCGCCGCGAACACATCCTGCGTGAATACAGCACACAAACAAAACAAAGTAAACAATAAATAAAACAAAAACGTGGCGGTCCGGTTTATTTCTCTCCAGTTGCTTCGTGTTTGTAGCGAAAAACTTAAAGTCGTGCGCTTGTAAACAGCCTGCAATAAATTTCAGTTACGTTTAAAATGTTGCGATGAGCGTGTTGTGATAAATAATAATAATTAACAAAGTTGTATTTTTGGTGCTATCAAAAAAATAGAGCTGCCAATGAATAGTTTTAAATTCCCGTCAATTACAAGTATATAATCATAATATACGGAAGTGTAGTTTTGTTCGTCAACTTACGAAGTGGTCATTTATGCTACATACATGAATTTATAACTGACGATCAATTAATTCGCAACATTCGTTCGGAGCGAGCGTCCTCTTGATTTCCATACGAGTGAGTAACTTTGCATATTTATTTTATACTTATAAATTATAATACTACGCTATACGCCTACACAGTTTGTGGGTCAATACACTTCTTCGCAGATTACAAGAATTATGACTAGAATACTTTATAAGTTAGCACCTAAGTCAAACTTTATGTGAATGGTTATAATAAATGCGTTACTAAATTTATTTTAATTTAGGAGTACATATGTATTTTAAATGAAAATGTGGATAAAGGTTTAAAATATGTCAGCAACAAAAAAAAAATTTTAGGAAAGGTTAAAAACTAGATCATAAGAACATCTTTACACAGCAGTCTTTGTCCGAGATAAATACAAAAAATCCAAAGAAAACTAAAGAAGCGTACCTAATATAAACTCACACTTTTTAGACGTATGTATACCAAACATAATTTCAGGCATTTATTTATCACACACTGACAGACAATACACAATCAAAATTACTGGGTCTAAAACCATGTAATTTTGCAGAAAAGTTCCATTATACAGGGTGTAACGAAAACGGTATATATACATACTTAAGTGTGTGCTACAGACCATCATACTGAACATGTTTTTCCATCGGAAAAACATCGCAATAGCAAAAAAATATCAGCTACTCCATACATTTGGGTGGAATAGGTATTGAAATTTTGTATGGGGCAGGTGATATTTTTTTGCTATTACGATGTTTGTCTGATTGAGAAACATGTTCAGTTTGATGGTCTGTAGCACACCCTCAAGTATGTATATATACCCTTTCCGTTACACCCTGTATACCTATCACCAAACGTGGGCACCAAAGAAGAATTGAAAAAAATATACCCCCAAAAGAGGTTTGATTGGGGACGAAACTTTACATGGAAGTTAGTAATTTTTTCTAAAAGAAAAACTTCATCCTTTTTGTTTAAAATGTATAAACGGTGAATGCTTTTAGGATCA
This sequence comes from Cerastis leucographa, assembly GCA_963082945.1. Classification (NCBI taxonomy): domain Eukaryota; kingdom Metazoa; phylum Arthropoda; class Insecta; order Lepidoptera; family Noctuidae; genus Cerastis; species Cerastis leucographa. Next base: position 6,989,833 of record OY720359.1, read on the forward strand.
CGAGAAGGTTTCGTAAAAAATATATCGAAAATAACTTTCTAAATGAGATCTAAAATCGAAGTTGTCTTTCTTTAAATAGTTTTAAAGCCGGAAACTAAAGAAAGCATGCGTGCAAAGATAAATCCTTGATAGGAAAACGTTTTAATCGATAGTTACCATCTTATCTGATGCCTAGTTATCTTATCTTCTTACTTACACGGTTGTATTAATTATAAAGTATTGTAGATGTTATCGAACATTCACACAGTACTTACTCTACTATTTAATTTATCGCTTTGTTTTGATATAAAAATATGGATTTGGCATCAAGGGCCTTTAGTTGTGTTGGAACTTTAACTAGAATCCTGTCTCGTGTTAAATTTTGTAAGAAATTATTTTTAATGGTAAGCCAGAGTATTAAACGCTATTTTTATTACGCTGAAAAATTTATGGTATAGCAATTTCTATTGTTGATACTGTATCCTAGTTATTATAGCGGCTCGTGTGTCTCTATGTTCACCCCTTTTCAGTCGTTCTATGCACCTACGTTATATTCTTCTCGGTCTCCCTCTTTGCTCCAATTTTTACCTCCTCTAAACTAATTGTGTATTTTTAAATGACCAATCAAGCTTTCTATCCATTCCTCTTAGAAGTGCTTGGCTTCACTGATACATGATATTGATTTATTCTATGTACTTACTTTATTTGGGAAATGATGCACTAAAGAAATTGAATGTACTATCTCTTGCATTGGGTTTGATTTTAAAATAAATATAAAAATAATTCACTGAAGTCATAACTAAGCACTAGCTGCTCATCTGAAACAGGATCCAAGCTACCATGTTATTATTTTTAACTAGAACTTCGCCCGCGAAAATCCATACTTAATATTATAAAAGCAAAAGTAACTCTGTTCGTTTGTTTGTTACCTTTTCACGACTAAACGGCTGATCGGATCGTTATGGAATTTGGCAAGGAGTTGGATTAAATCCTAGGGAAGGACATGGGCTATCTTTTTTTTTCTAAACACATCAATATTTTCACGCGGACGAAGTCGCGGGCAACAGCTAAGTAGTTGTTATATAATATAGCCTATGTTACTCTGTCAAGATGTAGCTTTGTTTGTAATGGTGACATAATTTTTAAAATCGTTCGAGTAGTTTTTGAGTTAAATCTTAATAAAGAAACAATCAATTTTTTCCGCTTTATAATATAATCTATATATATAAAAGAAAGTCGTGTTAGTTACTTCACTTATAACTCAAGAACGGCTGAACCGATTTAGCTGAAAATTGGCAGGGAGGTAGTTTAGAGCCAGGAGAAGGACATAGGATACGGTAGGGTAGGGTAGGGTAGGGTAGGTAGGTAGGATAGGGTAGGTAGGTAGGGTAGGGTAGGTAGGTAGGGTAGGGTAGGTAGGTAGGGTAGGTTAGGTAGGGTAGGTAGGTAGGGTAGGGTAGGTAGGTAGGGTAGGGTAGGTAGGTAGGTAGGGTAGGTAGGTAGGGTAGGGTAGGTAGGTGGGTAGGGTAGGTAGGTAGGGTAGGGTAGGTAGGTAGGGTAGGGTAGGTAGGTAGGGTAGGGTAGGGTAGGTAGGTAGGGTAGGGTAGGTAGGTAGGGTAGGTAGGTAGTAAGGGTAGGGTAGGGTAGGGTAGAGTAGGTAGGTAGGGTAGGGTAGAGTAGGTAGGTAGGTAGCGTCGGGTAGGGTAGGTAGGATAGGGTAGGTAGGTCGGATAGGGTAGGTGGGTAGTAAAAAGTGCATTGCAACGCATGCTGGGTACAGCTAGTATAATATTATTTTAATGGTACGTTTCATTGTTGGCTGTTACGAAAACATGGATATGAGTAATTAGTTCCCTATTCATTTAATTTCAAAGTACTTGGAAATTGTATTTCTTGCAAGTACGATAATATTTTGAGATACATAATAAAATTCAGTTTTTCAGTATCATACGAACGTATTTGATTTGGTTAATTTTCATGAACGCGAAAACTTTACACGATTATAATGTAAAATACTTAGTCATACGAACAAGAATCTAAGTACCTACTTAAGGTAAAGTGAGTACTGTGATTAAGTCAATTACGAGTCCTCTCTGTATGTGCAGATAGTCTGGATATTTATTAGTTTAACTTGTTACTGATAAGATGGAAGAACACACGTAATGTAAATCAGACAGTTTACTGAAATTCAATTTCTAACTGAATGGCTTTATTCTTATTGAGATTGCCAGTGCATAGTATTTCTTTATTCTTTGTTTTTATTAAAGTGACGGCACGGTTGGCGCAGTGGTTGAGCGATCGACTGCTGCGCTGCGTGTCGCGGGTTCGATCCCCGCACGGAAAAAATATTTGTATGGCCTACAGATAGTTGTTCCGGGTCTGGCTGTTTGTGTATGTCAGTTTAAATGTTTGTAAACGCACCCACGATACAGGAAAAATTCCTAGTGTGGGGCAACGTTTTTTTTAAAAAAAAAAAAAAAAAAAAAAGTGAGAAAGAATTCTTTCTAGATTTTTGAAACTTTTATTATTTCACGATTCACCTTTTTAAATAAAATTTCAAGGTAACCAACTGTTCAAATTACTGTTGCGGAAAAATACTGAATACTATTAATTGCGTCTACTATGTACCTAGACCTACATGGCTGTTTTAAGACGTGGTTGGTTGTACAGACGCCAACACATCAAGCTACCCGAAACTGTCATTGTTCAATCATCATCATTATATATATTATTATTATATATATAATGATGATGATTTTTCAACTTTAGCGTTTCAATTGAGCGACGTATTAGTGGGAATTCTTTAGAATTAGGTTCAATCTAGAACACTCATCGGCAAACTAATCTGCTTCAGGGAGGGCAATACGCGTCCTAGAGTGATGCGCTTTGTGAGTCGGTCGGGGACTGATATTAGCCCTCGAGACTATATTTCTCGTATCACAGAGCGTATCGACTTCCTGAAGCAGAAAGTGTTTGTATGAGCAAACCGTATTCGTAGGTATAAGCGGCGGGTGGAACGATACACTCTGAACCGTACATTCCAAAGAGATGAAAGATGGGTTTATAGGAGTTGGGAGCGACCGACAAGGTGTGGCTGACACGCGCCTGCCGGAGGATGACGCCATGTGTTCTTTCTGGCGCAGCATCTGGTCGGTGCCTGTCAGCCATATCGTGGGTGAATGGACACGAGAAGTCGAGCGAGTGTGCGATCCAGTACCAGAAATGGGGGCAATCTCTATCAGCCCCTAAGACGTAGCTCGTGCAGTCCATCCGTTGCCTAACTGGAAATTTCCAGGCCCGGACGACCTGCAAATCTTCTGGATTAAATGGTTTGAGAGATCGCACGATCTCTTGGCGGCCCGCGGCAGTAGTCAGGGTCGCTGCCCGACTTCCTGGCTACTGGAATAACCCACCTGCTCCATAAATCCGGTAGTACTGCGGAGCCCAAAAATTATAGTTTTCAGATAGTGTATAAAGTTCTTACATCAATTTTGAGAACTAAAATTTGCAAACACATTGATGACACAAATTGTCATCATGTCCGCTTTTCAGAATGGATGTAGGATCGGGTCCCGCAGTACTAAGGAGCTGCTCCTCATTGATATGGCCATTAACCAACAGGGTCGCCGTTCCCCAAGGGATCTGTCGACGTGTTGGATAGAATAAGAAGGCCTCGATGCCACATACATGGCTCATGAGGGTGCTAGAGTTGTATCTCGGCGTTTCCGAAGGGATTTAATCTTAGATCCCTCTCAGCAACCGAAACCTACAAGTATTTGGGTATGACGGAAGCACTAGGCATCAATGTTGCTGACATGCAGCAATCGTTGAAGAAGCGCTTCTTTGGCCGCCTGAGAAAAGTATTTAATAGTCTTTTATCAGGCGGAAATAAGGTGCGTGCCTTCAATGGTTGGGTCATTCCGGTTTTGATGTACTCTTTCGGCGGAATCAAATGGATTCAAAGATAACTAAACGCCCTGGATAGGAAGGTCCGTACATTGTTGACGCATATCGAATGCATCATCCACGTTCTTCGGTTATGAGACTGTATATGCCGCGGAGTTGTGGAGGTCGAGGCTTTTTAAACGCCAAAACTCTCCACAATCACGAGTTATGCAGTCGCAGGGAATATTTCCTAGAAGCCGACGTGGGTATGCATCGAGATGTGTTCGCGATGGACAAGGCCCTCGCCCCGATGACCGCAGGGAAGTATGGCAGAGTATGGAGCTTCACGGACGCTTCTTCAGGGCCCTGCATGGACCTGATGTAGACCAATCCGTATACGTAGCCTGTCTACGTTCCGGGGACCTCTTTGGAGAAACAGAAGGTTTTGTTTGTGCAATTAAGGATAAAGTTAAGTTGACGAATAACTACCGGGTACGGTGGTATACGGTGATATACCCGGCATATGACAACCGTGCCATACTTCACAATAAATCTCCGGTAGTTCGTCATCTTAACTTTCCGGGCGGATCGATCCGTCACATTATCTCCGGGTGTTCTCTCTAGCTAACAGACAATACTTGCATAGACCCAACCTTGTAGCCAGGATTATCCATCAGCAACTTGCTCTGAATACAGCATTGTGGAATCGGAAGTGGCGTACTATAGGTATGTTCCCAACCTAGTTCTCGAAAATGGCAATATCACACTGTATTGGGATCAATCCATCATCACTGACAGGACTATTGTCGCCAATAAGCCTGAATAGTGGTGGTGGATCGATCAGAGTGATTGTGCTGATAGTCGTATCAGCCAATGGTTTAATTGCCAAGAGTCTCGACCAATTCTGATGAGGCTCTCGTTAGGCAGCTGGATCAAGGACTTGATTCTGAAAGCGGAACTCTTGGGCATGGGTCTTATTGTTAGGAGGTTCCTTTCTCTGGAGCCCTGACCTGACCTATAGCTTGGACTCTGTTCCCCATACCGGTGCGCTACCATTGTTTATATGTTTAAATGTCTTTTTATTTATTTTTATACAGGAATATTTAATAATGTAAAAACTTAGAAGAACGAATTGTATATATAAAAAGTAACTAGCTGTTGCCCGCGACCTTCGTCCGAGTGAAATTATTATAAGCAATTAGAATGAAACTGTGTTAATTACGCAATTTGAGTGCAAATTGCATTGCAAAAATAAAATACGCGTCGAATTGAAACCTCCTGCTTTTTTCGTCGGTTAAAAAGAGTAGGACGTGAGATGTGGAGGATCCCTCAATTAGTTATTTCGTTCACTCTACACATAAAATATGCTCCTTCGTAGCGGAACCAAATCTTGCCAGGATATAATTTAAGTGATGTTATCGTTACACGTCCATGAGTTAGTGTTAAAGTGAACGTAACAAATACTTATTTTAAACTATGACCTTCAAATAACAAAGAAAAAAACTGATATAAGATCTGCGCTAAAAATAGCTTATGAATTACAAAACTGCCTGGAAATTCCATAGTCTAGACATGTTTTAATTGTTATACCTAACAGTAATGGCTTAATTGATAACGGTAACGAGTAATTGAGAATACTCAAAAGCAAAGATCAGTGCCGGTTTTATCACTACCAGCGCCCTGGGTGAAATTGACTTCGGCGCCCTCTAACTGTTCGAGTTCGAGTAAGTTGGCTTCGATCAACGAGCGAGGGAATATGCAGGGAACAACTGCGGGATAAAAAAAAACAGACAGCCACCTCAAAAATGTTAGCATCTTGAATTGGTTAGATTTTCTATAATACTGGTCGAGTGTCGAATTATTTAAAAAGTCTAGGAACTAAAGGAAAATGTAAACTCTTCACTCCAGAAAAGTTTGTTAGTTGTTGACAATTGTAAAAACAAAAGATGTAAGGCTCTAAGACGGAGCGAAGCTCGCAAAATTTTAACACCTCATCTCAAAGGTTACAATTGTTTCGAACTTAGGCGTTACTTGGTCGACTTAAAGACTAAGTCTTCAAGAGGAAGTAGGCTGCAAGAGCAAGCGTAGCAAAGTCGTTTTTTTTAACCCATTTCTTGGAGATTTGAGAATTTTTTCGATCCTTCGAACAGGACTTACTAGGATTTTTTTTCACCCTGCCTTGCATAGGTTAGAATTGTTTTGATCCTTCAAACAGGAGTAACTTTGTCGGCTTTTAGACAATATAATGCCAAGATTTAAGAGAACGTAGTCGCAGGGGTAAGCGAAGCGAGCTCAAAAATTGTAAAACACTGTCTTGGACAGGTTGGAATAGTTTCGACCCTTCATCCAGGAGTTACATGAGTGATTTTTAGTCAAAGTATGCTTTTAGAGCGAGCGAAGCGAGCATCAATATGTCCATTCTCCATTTTTTTAATCCAATGCATGACGTAATGGGTGGTTAGTGGCTGAATTCAAGTTGTCGCAGAAACGGCTCTGTCTGGCCTTTAATGTTTCGCTGCATATGAATGTAATTATAATTACGTATTAAGGTCTCGGGGCAAGGGGCTCCTAATTTATTTTAGCCTGTGTTTATATCGGTCGAGCCTGCAAAAATAAAACGAAAGCAATAGGAGTGCCAATCCAGAGACAGAAAAAAGTAGCCTTTGTGATAAAAAAAAATACGCTGGGTTAAAATATGAACCGCGTTGGATGACGTGATGGCGCAAGAATATCGACACATGTTGCGTCCCAGACTAAGGGGCTGCACAAAACGTAGACACTTTTTGTTATCAACACGGCACACCATCACAGAAAACCGTAGTTGCTGTGTCCATTAGCGGCTATCGGACACAGTCGCCGATTGCTAATCCTGGTCACTGGTAACCGTAGTTGCTGTATCCTGATGCTGTATGCTGATCGGGAAAAGTCGCCGCTACTTCTGGTCACTGGTACAATTCGTTGATTGTTTTCCGTCAGTTTCACGATGGACGTCGATGACGAACACTCTGACGCACACAGGATACGGACACCGATTGCAAATCGTCCGTTTGCGCAGCTCAGTGGGATTGTTAGGAAATTTGTTAGTGTTGCTTGTGTCTGACAACTAACGACTTTTAGTTTCCAGTTACCGATACCGAACACTTTTTCATCGGCAACGAGTATGGTGCTGAGACACACGTTTGTTGTCTTGTGTCGGAAACAAGCTACCAATGAATATTTGATTTCTATATAACAAGTATGAAATCAGCTACCCCCTGCCCAGACGTAAACTGTGTCCGGTCGCCCGCTACAGGACACAGCAACTACGGTTTCCTGTGGCGGTGTGCCATGTCGGTAACAAAACATGTCTAAGTTTGCGCAGCGCCTTAATGTATACTATGTGTCAAGTGGAAGCAACTGGACAAATAAAATGTTTACTTCTGCGCAGGGAGTGGCTGATTTCATACTGGTTATATAGAAATCATATATTCATTGGTAGCTTGTATTGCTTGGACTGCTGCAAGGGGTCGGTGCTATTAGGGTGTTACCACACCAATCGATCGATCGTCGATCGATGTCAGCAATCGATCGACGTATGATTATTCCATTCTACCATCGATCGAATAGTTTCAATAGTCTTAATCAAAGCGTAGTGATACTCTTACACAGCTGAGAAGTGACTTACAAACATATATTTTTTTGTTTTAATTAGAAACAGAGTCCCAAAAAAACACTAAAAAAGTAAAAAAAAAACTTTGCTTTCGGAAGTCGGTGACTTTGTTTGTTTATGGCTACCGACTTCAGAAAGCAAAGTTTTTTCTTAAGTACTTTTTTAAATTTTTAATTATTAAAGTGTTTTTTTGGAAGTCGGTTATTTTTTTTTGGAAAAATATGTTAAATATTTAAAATACTGGTTGTAAATAATCTAGTTGTCTGAATTTTTGGCCAATGACTATCTGTAACGACTGTTAAAGATCTACAAGTAATAGCCGAAACCAACGGCTTAACGTGCTTTCGCGGCTTAACCTAAAGATCGACTGTTGCATCGTTTTGATATGCTTATGCAAAATGTTTTATCACAAGAATTGAAGGTGTATTGGTTCCTATACACGGTGTAAATCACCTCATCACGAAGCCGTCAACCCAGCATTCTGTACATGAAACTAGGTAACTTTATGCAAAAATTATTGCTGGGAAACGACTTTTTTTTGAGGGGTGTAAAATCATGTTTTGTGGTAGAACTCAATGTAACGCACTCAAAACATTGTGCTGATGGACGGATTCAATATTACGGGGGTCGTGGAGGTGTTTAAAGTAAAAATCTTACATTAAAAACTTGTATTAAATTAAAAAAAATACTTGTCAAAAAGTTGGATCTTTGACCCCTAATATCTTCGTAACTAGAAGGTTCCCAGGTATGGTGTAGAACAAAAAAAATATCGCAATGACAGGGAGAACCAGTGCCTTTCGGCTTCGTTAAGAGGTGCTTTACACCCTTTATGTAGGTTTATCATTGGCATCAATCATGATGCGATAGGAGCTGTATTGGCTTCACACTTCGGGTTTAGCTTTTCAAATAGTTACATTTAATTTTCCTATACTGGATCCCAACTGAAACAACGACGTGGCAGGCCCATAAGGAGATCACCGGATGAGCTGGACTCCATTCTGAAGGATTGGCGTACACTCGTATTCGATAGAGAAAAGTGGAAAAAGGGAAGGGAGGTCTTTGCCCTACCGTGGGACGACAGAGGCTAACAAAAATAATTACAAACAAAATAATTAATAAGGCAGAAGATTTTATTGTTAAGAAATATCAAAGAGCAAATAAAAAAAGCCGTGACCGTGGTTACATACAGGGTGGAATTTTAAAGAATTACGCCGCGCCGCCCGCGCCGCGCCCGCCGCCGCCAGCTATAAATTAGGTTATGATCAGAAGCATGATGGTCGTGCGAAATAAAAATGAGTCCCTACTTGCTCCCTATTCAAATTACAAAATAAATGCACTTTTTTACCAGATCCTAACGGGATTAAATATAATGAGCACCAAAAAATACTTTGAGATCCTAAGCTACGTTACCAAAAAAAAATACTAAACACCAAAAAAATTGTATTCAAAGACCAAATATAGTAAATGATCACCAAATATAGTAAATGATCACCAAATTTTGTGGCAAGAAGAACTTAGGAAGCAAGTGCGAGCAAAGCGAGCTCGGGATATTGGGCACCCCGACTCGGACAGGTTAGGTTCGGCCTTAGTTCGGAGCTGTGATTTTCAGGTTTTTAATTCTGTTGATCATTTACTATTTCTGGTGATCATTTACTATTTTAGGCAGTATAAAAATGTTTTTTAAGGTTATATTTACTTTATCTGGTGTTATGTTAAACATAAGCCGATCCTAACCAGGTGTTTTTGCCGTAGTTAGCAACAAAAATAATGAAGGTAATTGAACTGAGCAAACAAATACAATCGCATGTTCGGAAGTGTCCCACTGAGGCGTATCTATAGTTCCGCCATGCAGTATCTACAGTAGCGTCTGAGTATGTTCCGTTAGCCAGCACCGCTTCGTCAGCACGCAATATGTGCCGCTAATATGGACAATGAGACGGCCAACTCAATTTAATAGAATGATGTACAATGAAAATATATGTATGTGTATAGTCGCCATATTGAAGCGCTAAATTATAGTTGGGTTCATGCTTCCGTCATTATTATGGAGATAACATCTAAACGAGTATTGACACGACACAAAATCGATGTTTTTTCTATGCTCAATGTAAACATATGTTTTTATATTTTTAATTCTGTGTACTTGCATGATGGGATACAGTCTAGCTTGCTTGTCTCGACACTAAAAACTAAATTTATAATATTTAATTTATGGTTTTGCTTGAACATCGTCACAAACACACTACATTTATGGATTTGCTTTTCAACCCAATACTATCAGTTTTATTTATTTTTGTACAGCAAAATACGGTATTTTTCGTGCCATTTCAGGCAATTAACTTTTCCTTGTTATTTAATTTAAACATTATTTCTAGTTTTACCTCAATAGCTGATACCTACTCCAAAATGAGTCATCTGCATACACGATATGACTGTTCCTTTATAAATAGACAACTTGTACTGAGTACGAATCAAGAAAAAAAAATGACAAACGTTTGCACCTTTGTGTACCTTCTAGGAAAAAAATACATTTCAGGTATATTCCTTAGTGAATGGTCTTCTTAAAAGGCAACAATGTAAGCTTTACTTTCGTTTCGTAATTGTCTTATTGTTTGTCTGACAGGCAACGATGGCGGGCCTGTGTTCGTGGGTCCTGCTGGCCATTGCGACAGCTCACCTTGCGGGGGGTTCAGAGAACGTCGTGGAAGAAGTGGTGGCCCATACTTATGAGTGAGTTCCTATTACCTACTACTGCATGTGACAATGTTAAATTAAGGAGTGATGTAAAAATGGCCGTATTTTTTTTCAAGTTTTACTTTTGAAGTAGATCCAAGTTGAACCAACTAGTGTTCGTAGGATTTTTTGTTTTTTAATTCTCTCGTATAATTTAGCCGAGGGCCATAACAAGAATAACCCAAAAATACTCAATAGGCGGTACGAAGTTTACAGTGTTCGGATTTTCATGAGACTTTTTTATTAAGTTTTTAGAGGTGTGGAGAAGAAAAAGAAAGATTCGCTGGTCTCAACCTATTTTTGTATTTCCTTTTGTTTTTTTTTCGTTTATGAATAACTTGAAATTCGATGATTTTATATTTATAAGTATGTTGCGTAATAATGTGACTTATGTGCATTCATTGAACGGCAATTTGGTCTGTTTGTTTGTTCATTATTGTCAAAGAAATGCATGTTTACAAAATTTAAGTTTCTTTATCATGTTTCTCTCAAGAAATTATAATAATATATTCTCTCTGCACATCTAGGAACTCAATAAAAAGTCTTGTGAAAATCTGACCACCATAAACTTCGTTCCACCTTTTTGCCTAATTTCACTCCACTAAATTACCTTTATATGTACGTGTACTTTATACTTTTTTCCCATTCATACTAGCTACTACTCATGCATTTGTAGACAGTTATTTTTTGCGCTGTAAGTCTATAACAGCTGACGTTTCACGATACTTATTGTGTTTCCGAATGTTTTGAATTTCATAAATAAATCGTCCGCTCCATAGGCGTCGGTGAGGTATTCTATCGAGGGCACCTATTTTTAGAGCACCCTAGTGAAAAGCACCCAGAGTATCCCACATGGCTAGGACTGGCAAAACCCGGTTTCGGTGCCATAGTAAAACCCGGGAAACTGGGAACGAAACCGGGTTCCACATAGCCTATACATGGCGCACCCACCACGCTGGCTTTTCGAATTGGCATTCTTACTAAAATACATGGTAAGGTGCAAAAGTTTCCGGCTTCAGATATAAAATTAAGGATTAATTTCCAAACAAAAATGGAACGAAACAAAGGGAGAATAATTATATTGAACAAAAGTATCACTTTTTACTGTGGGTTACCAGAGAAAACGTCAGTAATTTTGTGACAGTGAGTTTTGTGTCTCTGTGGCCGGAAATTTTTCGAAATTTATTGATTGTTCGCGGCGGTGACCACTTACCATCAATTCGACTTGTTGGCCATCTATTAACACTAAAGACCTTTCGCAGACCATCATGGCGTTACAAATGTGTACCAGACGAGGGTTGCGAGCGCACAACGCATCCGCATGATGGCACAGTCTCCAACTCCAGCACCATGGTCTTCGGCAGCCTCAATGTCTGCAGAACTGTCTGTGGCAGGTTCGGAGGCCTCTGGCCGAAACCCATCACCGCGTCTATCGGCATGCAGACGGTTAAGATACATCCAAATTATCTCAGGTATGTAAGGCTTTTATGCAGCTGGTCTTCCGTGCTTCTTTTGCGTCTTGTCCTACAGAAACTGTTTTTTAAAAGTAGTCTATGATCGCACTTCTAGCTCATGTACTATTTGTTTTCAAAAAATCACTTAGACGTATGCCGTTACTGTGTGGATATCTGTCGCTCGAGTGTTGGAAAGAGACGGAGCTATTGAGGACGACTATCGCCATCTCATTCCCACTCTGGAATAAGATTAAAACAATACTGCTTTAAGACGTCATGGTCGACCACCAGAACAAGTTAGAATTGGGATAGGAAGTTCAATTGCCCGTGTTGTTGGATATTAATATTATAATGACAAAAAAAACTGTATAATGCATATTAGATGTTAGTAGATAATTAATTAGATACTTACAGTGCTTCTTAGTTTTTTGTCTTCGTCTGTAAATCTGGAAATACAGTGAAGGAACCGGCTTGTCCTAGAACTAAAAATTCGAAGACATGTGACATCTACCAACCCGCACTGAGCCCGCGTAGTGGATTACTGTCATCTCATAGAGAGGAGGCCTGTGTCCCAGCCGAGGGAACAATATAGGCTAATTGTTTTATGCTATAAATCCGAAATGTCTAGTTTACAATAGAGCAAGAGCGAGCTCAGAAAGACATTGCAATATTTTAAGCGGTTTAAAAGTCCATCTTTTGAGATCATAGATTCTTGTCAAGCGATCGTCAAAGAGAGAAGCTGTTTCCTCGAATCGCTCAACAGTATTCACCATTACATTTTTTATCTCGTTTCGAGGGAATTTTCTTATGGACGATTACCAGTCAATAGAACGTTTACCAATAACCAAACTGGCTAACCCATGTACTTAATATGTATGGTCTGGTTTTCACAAAATAGAATATTAAGATTTATTTGACTGCCTCGTTAGTCCGATCAGCCGTTTAGTCGTGAAAAGGTAACAAACAAACTTACTTTCGCATTTATAATAATAGTTAGGACTAGCTGTCCCGCGCAACTTCGTCTGCGTCACATTTTCCCCGTTTTCACAACATTTTTCATTGCTGCTCCGCTCCTATTGGTCATAGCGTGATGATATATAGCCTATGTCCTTCCCCAGGTTGAAATCTATCTTTTTGCCAAATTTCATTAAGATCTGATCAGCCGTTTAGTCGTGAAAAGGTAACAAACAAACAAACATACAAACAAACAGAGTGACTTTCGCATTTATAATATTAGTATGAAAGTATGGATTTTAAATAAGATTTTTGTAGAAATTGTTTCTCGTCTACAAATGTAGAACAAAACACAAATGTGCCTGACGTAAAGAAAAGGAACAATCATAAGTAAACCTTGACCTACACTGGTCTGAATAATTTACTGACGCCTCTAACTCTCACGGTAAACAATAGGTCTTCATTCTTTCTCCGAATAAAGTGGCCCGTCACAAACTTGCCCGACGAGCCAGCCCGCGCCGCTGAGCAAGTAGCTTTAAATTCCTTAAATAATAATACGACCCAGCCTGTCCCTTGCTGTCCACCCATAAATGACGCCCTAAGCCGAGGTCCGAACCCCACAGGGGGTGCCCTTAGCGAGCGGTCATTTAGCATAATTTCTAGTTTGTAAGCCCTGGCTGGGGGCCTTAAATTCATTTGAGGTCACCACATGATAGTCCGGATTAAGCAGTAAAAACCGTAGCTGGTTGATCTGCAAGTGGCAATTTAAAAAAAAAAAAAAGTTAAACGTTATCGCATTTTTGTTTCGGTTACAGTTCACCGCAACGCAATCAATTGTTGTCCGATTAGCAATCAATAAACAAGCTTACACAATAGGCGATGAATACATTACGGTGTTTAATGAGTAATAATAATTAGTAAACGAGTGTTGAACTCTGTTCTTTTACATGCCGCGCCATTGATTGTTGATGGTCATCATTAAGGTTAAATATAACTAGTATGCCAATATTGATTGAGGATATCAATTGACCCATGGACCCCACGGTCAATCTCAGCAAAGTGAAGCAGCGCTTGCAGGGGTTGGGCCGTGGATGGGTGACCCATTACATACCGACTGTTCGTCTCGGCTGCAATTTATAGATCTTTGAAGGTCGTTACGGGTAGTTAGAAGCCTGAAAATCAGACAATTTGACTAACAGTTACCAGCGGCCTCATTGCCCAGTAATAGGGCTGTGGACTTGTGGAGGTCAGATAGACAATAGCTTCATTAAAATACTGGTTAACAATAATAAGGGAACAGGCTAGGCATATGATAAATGATAATAATAGCTGTTGCTTAGTCTTAATGATTCTATGTGGAGATTGTTGTAGGTTAAAAACAAATGAAGAGTATAATTGAGGTGCTGATGATTTATCGTCTCGTCGGCCTTGTGGCCACATGTAAGTGTGTCATCTGAGCAAGAGTCTTGTTTAGGTAAGAACCGCAGGTCCTCCTAAAGTCGAGGAGAGGTTTGTGAGTTTTTTTGTTTTGTTTGTTTTTTTGTTTTGAGAGTTTTTTTTTTCCTTTCCAAATACATAGGATTTATTGAAAATCGCAAAAAGCAAAACGTTCACCATATTTGTTCATCATCGTTCAGAGCCTTATTCCACCCAATGCTGAGTATATGCCTCCGTTTTAAACCAATCTTCCCTGGTCTGTGCGACCCTTACTCCCGATCTTCGAGATGTGACCCATCGTGCTGTTGGTCTGCCAATACCTCTTCACGTCTTCTCATCATCAGCCTAGAACAGACCTCTGCTGGAAAAAGGTCTCTTCAATCACACGCCACTTAACTCGATTTTGACTTCGACTTTCGGAAATCGATAGCAAAAAAGTTCCGAAAGTTATTTTCTACTTTTAGTGTTTTTGTTTTGTAAGAAGTGGGTTATTTTTTTTTTTTTGCAAAGAAGTTGTGTGTGTGTGATTTCGGTTACAGTAGATAGACCTACACTAAATTTCTTTAACCCACATAACATGAAAACTTGACAATACTCTGGGAAACTAGAGCTAATAGTACTAAATTAGACGTAAAGTCCCAGACAACGATGTGTGAAGAAATCGTGGGTTTCACGTCCTTTACGCTGTGACTAGTCGTGACGGTATTGCAATATTGCTACCGACGGCCATTGTTACAATATTACATTCATACAATTCTCTTCTTCTTTTTTAACCCTTGGCCACCCAATGCTGAGTGTAGGTCTCTTCCAAATCTCCCCACTTTTGGCGGTTATGCGTGTCATGGCTATCCAGTTTCTTCCGGCCACTTTAATGAATACTTTTCATACAATTATTGGACGAAATTAGTATGAAGGTTTGAGGAAAAAAGAGTTACTTTGTTAAATAGAGATTTAAGGACTATTTTATATGCCATAGCCTTTTTCCAACTATATTGAGGTCGGCTTCCAGTCTAACTAGATGCAACTGAAAACTAGTATTTTTACCAAGGAGCGACTGTCTAACTGACCTCCACAAACCAGTTAATAGGTAGCGCGATACCTCTTCCTTGAAGGTTAAAACTTAAGCTTAGTTGGATAAAATGTGCAATGAGACGATTACTTTTTATATAAATTTTCCATGTTGATAATATTCTGGCAATGTAATTATTTTAAAATTAAAATAACATAAATGAAAAAAAAACGGGGCATTCGCACGACCCTATCTTTTTACAGAGATAACCGCAGGAAGTTGAATTTCGGCATACTGTTTAGGTTTTTATTTATTCATCATCCTGAATTAAAATGACCAAATTTACCATTATAGCCACAACATTTCCGCCGAGATAAGAGATAGCAAATAAAATATGCGAATCCATGAGTGATAAAGAATGTCATGATCAACTTCCTACAGGAAAATGCTAGCTGTTGTTGATAAACTTTTTTTGTGTGTTTTCAGCATTTGCAACTTACAGTGTTAAATAAATAGGTATAATAGCATTTGCTGTCCCGTGCAACTTCGTGTGTTGGTAATAATTTCCCCGTTTTCGCAACATTTTTATTTGCTGCTCTGCTCTTCTTGGTCGTAGGGTGATGATATATACCCTATAGCCTTCCTTGATAAATAGGCTATCTAACATTGAAAGAATTTTTCAAATCGGAACAGCAGTTTCTGAGATTAGCGCGTTCAAACAAACAAACAAACTCTTCAGCTTAATTATTAGTATTAGTATTAGATTAGATTAAATAAGTACCTACTTGATGATAAATACGTGATACTTGATAATGATAACTGTCCCACACAACAGTAACGATTCCACTGTCTTGGATCCCACAATTAAGAGGGGACCTACCTATTCTTCAAATTCCTAGGGGCTAGGCATTTGTCTGATAGTCGTCAGAACATGGCGGTAAAAAACGGGCTTTTTTTGGGGTTTGGATTGTCATAATTCTTTTAGTGATTATGTTTTGAAAAAAGGTAATGATAGGGGCATGTATTAATAAGATCTAGTATTTTGAAAAAAAAAACATTGTTCTAGACGCATTATCCACGACGAAAACAGCAGAATACGTTTGTATCGAGAAAGGCCCACTAGAGTCCCCTCTTAAATCTACCGTAAAATCCATCCACGCTCAAACCAGCGTTGCCCATCTGCAGAAACGTTGTTCATTTTAAATTGAAAGAAGTATATTACAAGAACATGTGTGCTAAACATTTAAGAACACATTTAAATTATAAGTGGCTTGCCATAAACTTTTGAAATTCTATTAGCCGTGGATTATAGTTGTTAGCTATGCTTGGCTGGCATCGTATTTTACGACACACTTTTGGGATGTACAGTCAAGAGCACCAATATGTATACACTTTACTAAAGATGTTTCATTTTCGGCCATAAGATGTACATTTATTGAAAAAGAGGAAAAAATACCACGAACTTAGGAAAAATATTCTTTCGTGAATTTAAGCCTGATTTGCTGTGCACAAAAAGTAATAGTTTTTCAATTATTGCCCCATTCTATTCAACATGGCGTCTTGCAGTTTGCAGTTTGCTTTCGTTCTGAAATCATGTCACACAAAAACATAATATCACATCGTCGTTAAATTATGAAAAGTATGTGTTTTTGTAGTCAATTATTATTATTGGTCTCTAAGACATATTTTTCAACTAATTATAAGCAAGTGTGGTGATTTCATCGTTAAAAACTATATAATAGGTACTACTTTTTTGGAGTGTACTTCTGAACAAAAAATTCAAAATGACATTTTGTTCTGACAAGTGATAAAACCCATCAGTGTCCGACAGTCAGTCTTGTTCGTTTCGTATTGTCTAACGTTTTATGAAAACAGAGAACAAAACAAATACGAAAGCATCGAAAAATATCAGTTCTGATAAACAATTATTATCAGATAACAATTCCTAGGTTATGTAAACGTCATCTCTACAACCTGTCATGGCTGTCATAGCTCTCGCGACAAACGTCAAACATTTTTAATTTTTATTATGTGCATTAAAACCATCTATTACTATTCAAAAAATGTTACTTTAATCTATTCAGGAGATGGTTTCCCACCTTTCCTGAAAGGTACAGGTCATGGCCGGAGTCCCATACAAAAATGAAACATCTCCTTTAAAAGCGTTTTCGCGAGAAATAACAATTGTAACTTTGAGATAAGATATATTTCATAATAATATAAGTCCTAAGATACTATGTTCGCAACAATTTTAATCAGATCAGTAGGAGATAATCTTTTTTTAAGGTTGCTAAGAATTTACATATTGGTGCTCGTGACTGTAACCATTTGTTACAGTCAAAAATGTTGGTCAAAAGTCATAAAATTTAAACGCGTTCCTTATAAAACAAATCAGCTTTTTCGGAACATTAAGGTAATTTGAACTATTTAAAATGCAACAACAATATAGTTATTAAAAGGGTAACCCAAGTAAGGGTAATTAATATAGGTTTCTAAGCAAATATTCGTTTTGGTAAAAACGAGTTTTAACCGGTCAAAAGTAGTTTTGACTGTGAAATATACGCTTAGCAACTTTAAAAGGGCTTTTCTGCTGCTGTATTGGTGTTTTTTTTTTTTTATAAATTATTTAAGTATTTTGCAACTATATTAATTAATTTAGTACTAGCTGTCCCGCGCAACTTCGTCTGCGTCAAATTTTCCCCGTTTTCGCAACATTTTTCATTGCTGCTCCGCCCCTATTGGTCGTAGCGTGATGATATATAGCCTATGTCCTTCCTAAGGTTGAAATCCATCTTCTTGCCAAATTTCACTAAGATCCGATCAGCCGTTTAGTCGTGAAAAGGTAACAAACAAACGAAAGAACAAACAGAGTGACATTCGCATTTATAATATTAGTATGGAAGTATGGATTTTTGAACCCACAAGCTAATATGAATAGCTCTATCTCAAAGTAGCAATAGCAAAGATAACTTTTAGAAAACTCTCACATAATGTTTGGTGTTCGTGACTGTGTCGTTTCGTCACATACGCATCATTTTATAGCGGAATATACGAGTACGTCCCGTTATTATTAATATACTACAGAGTAGCTGTTATGTTCTGCCGGATTTCTTAAATTTAATAACATCTTTTAATTGTTCTTTTCGTTTTTACTATGGAGACTTTTAACGTGCACGTCTTGCTACATCGTTCTCACATAATGTACCATCTCTAAATGAATGAACCAAGGTTTTGTAACAAGATTCTGATTTAAAAGACTGTCCATGGAGTTTCTTGCCCATTCTTCTCCATAGAGATCTACGCTTTGGAATGGGCAACTACAGTACTTTCACAGTTATTATGTCTTGTGACTGGGACTGTAGCTTCATTTTTATTGTTTTTCGACTATTCAAAAGTGCCTGTAACTGGCCTACTTGAAATAAATGATTTTGATTTTAATCAATGATTATGGGCTGTTCCCTGTTCAGCATAAAACTACTAGATTGAGTTCCAATCAGATCGACGTACGAGAGGAGGCGTACGAAGATCGTGTTATGGCTCTCAAATGGAGTTGGGCAGGATACCTAGCAAGGTGCGTTGATGGAAGAAGGAATATAGCTGTGACCGAGTGGCGTCCAGGGACGAGAGAGAGAGAGAGTTGGTCGTTCGGTGGCGAGATGGGAAGACGCATTGTTGCCATCTCGGGAATATCCTGGATGAGGCTAGCACAAGAACGTGGAGCTTAGCAAAAGCAAAGAGTGGCATATACCAATCAGTGGGTGAAGTCGGGCTGGGAGAAGCTAGTGGCTAAATAATAACAGCCGCACAGGGTCGGTTAAGCTTTGCTTGCCGAGGTTGGTCCGTGGATGGGTGACCATAATTACATACCGAGTTTCCTCCGTGCCTCGGAAAGCACGTTAAGCCGTTGGTCCTGGCTGTCATTTGTAGATCTTTGACAGTCGTTACGAGTAGTCAGAAGCCAAAAAGTCTGACATTCAGTCTTACCAAGGGGTATCATATTTTACCCAGTTACTGGGTTGTGTAGGTCATATAGGCAGTCGCTTCATGTAAAATACTGGTACTCAGCTGCAGCCAGTTAGACTGGAAGCCGACCCCAAGATAGTTTGGAAAAAGGCTAGGCAGATGATAATGGGTGAAGTTGGGCTATAGATGCTGATGAATAGTCTCTTGATACATCTAATACATATATTTTGATGGTACCTATGACGTAGCCAGTTCTTCCGAACTTAATAGTAAATCAAACAAAATTTTAAGTGCCTATCTAATATTTGCAAGTGTGGTTTACTAGTAAAATATTTATTGCATGCTTACAGCGTTTTTATAGAAACAGAAAACGGTCAACTACTAAATCATATGATATTAGGTTGATGTTTAAAAAATAATAGGAAATAAAATGGTAGCCAGTTATATAATCTTAGATGTCCGTTGAACCCAAAAAAAATCCCTTGCAGTCCGTTTATTGCCATTCCAATGAAGAAAAACAACTAAACGGCTGTCCGGACACATCACGTGAATTATGAAAGAAAAACTACATTACACTATAATAGAATGAAATCGCTATCATACATTTTCTATTTTTTTCATGACTTCCTAGAAGAATAAGAAAAAAAAGTCAAAGCATTTATTTCAATTAGACCATTACAGGCACTTTTGAAAGTCAACAAAAACAAAATAAAACGCGAAGCTACAGTCCCAGTCACAAGGCATAATAACTTGTGAAAGTACTGTAGTTGCCCATTCCGTAGCGTAGATCTCTATGGAGAAGAACGGGCAAGAAACTCCATGGACACTCTTTTAAATCAAAATATGTTACAAAATCTTGGTTACATCATTCATGTCAAGAATTACAAATATGTGAGAACAATGTAGAAATACGGGCAAGTTAAGAGCGTCCAGAGTAAAAGATTAAATCAGTAATAAAAAAAATAAAGTAATTAAAATAAACCGTGGCAGCTAAGAGATGACCAGTCACAACTGACAGCGCCCGTTCACGAACATGACGCATGTATCAGCCATCATTCAACTCAACCATTTTGAAGGGAACTAAACGACCCGACACACCCGCCACCATCAGCGTGACATTTAAGTGAGCATGACATTCACTCAACCACCAGGGTAATTTCGCGTCAATGAAAGATTTAGTTACTCATTAAATAGTGGCTTTACAGTACATGGTACTCACACATGTGCTATGAAATTATATAATACTAAGAGATTGAATCTATACAATGCAAATATATTTTTACAATCTTCTGCAGCTTTCACAATAACTTCACTTTCTAATTCTGATGATTCCGATTGCCCCTATGGTTGTGGAGCAGGACCAGCATTGAGCCAAGCATTTTTATCATCAATATAATCCCCCAACTTATAATATGCTTGCCTACATAGTGTGCGTTTTATGCAAGATTTAAATTTCGTTTCATTCAGTTGTAGAATGTGGGGAGGTATTTTATTGTAACATTTTAAACAGTACCCCATGAAAGATGAGTCTACTTTAGCTAACCTGAAACCTGGCTGAACTAGTTGGTCTCTGTTTCTAGTATTAAAGTGGTGCCGGTCACCTCTTTTACTAAATAAATGCAGATTTTTTCTAACGTACATGATGTTTTCATAGATGTATTGACAAGGTACCGTCATGATGTTAATTTCCTTGAACAGTTCTCTTAGAGAATCGCGCCTACGTAGATTATATATGGCTCTGATAGCTCTTTTCTGCAGAATAAATATAGACTCGATGTCTGCAGCCCGTCCCCATAGTAAAATACCATATGACATAATACTATGAAAATAACTAAAATACACTATCCTCGCGGTATCTACATCAGTAAATTGACGGATTTTTCTGACAGCATATGCTGCTGAACTTAGCCGTCCTGCAAGAGATGTTAAATGAGGACCCCATTGTAGCCTTGAGTCGAGCGTGATCCCCAAGAAAACAGTTTCATCGACAAATTCAAGTTTCTCTTGATTCAATACTATGTCACAGTCACTGCTTTTGACATTTGGTAGAGAAAATCTTATGCACTTAGTTTTTTTCCCATTTAATACTAAATTATTTGCGGTAAACCATTTATGGACCTGCATTAGAGCGTTATTTACATCGTCAAGGTTTGTTGCACGTCTGTTTATCTTAAATATTAACGAAGTATCGTCCGCAAACAACACCATTTGTGGTTGGTTTTTAAATAAATGGGGAAGGTCATTAATATATACTAAAAAGAGGAAAGGACCCAATATCGAACCTTGTGGTACGCCCATTTTTACTTTCAGAGCCATTGAATTTACACCATTTACCTGTACTTGCTGCTGTCTATCATTTAAATCATGTAGTTTTTTTAAGAAAAACGTGCGTTATTTTACGAAATATATCGCGTATTTATAAACAATAGGTGGTTCTGGGTAGTATTCGATTGGTCTGAGATGATTCTGCTTTTTTTTAATAAACGCCTCTTTTGCCCGAATTTATAAGTGACACTTTTCTTTCAGGGCAAGCATCCCAGAATCGCCTGATTTATCTGTCCCGTGGTCGCTCATTTTCCATCTGACGAGTATTGATGATTATTAGGGATATAAAATTCAACCGATAACGTATTTATTTAACATAATCTCTTCAAACTTAGAGTGAACACGCTTCTTCGGGGTAAGCTCGTACCATCGTCGATTTTGTCTCTGTCATCTCTGACCTAGACTAGAGTCAAAAGCCAACCCATCTATAATAAAATAATTAAAAAAAAATTATAGAAATATGATTAGTTTAGCAAACTAACTGAAATCCTACATGGTTACAGAACAAAATCCTCAAAAAACTCGCCCTTGAAAAGCAACAATCCCTTTATCCGTTTCATATTTCCACAACAACTCTTCGATGATAGAATTTCTCTGTGTGCAGGCGCTCTGGTAATCTGTGACGATACTTGCGCGTGACACGTCTTTGTTGACACCAGTCTAGTGACAGTCCGCAGGTGTCTCGCGTGCGTCTACCTCGTGATCTATTCACGGCTCTGCGCCCGCGCCGCTAGTGACACTCTTCTTGCGTCACTCCGGCACTCCTGCGCGTCACAATACTGACATAACGACACTGGTCAACGGGCTGTTGGATTTGCAACTTTAAGCTCTGCACTGAAAGTTTTAATTCAATAGCACGCTCAATATCTCTTACGATATTTCAGTTTTTTTTTAGTTTCCATCGTCGATATTACCTGTGACAGTTATTAGAGCATCGAGTGTAGTCTACGTCTAAGAATAGCCGGGCCGTCTCCCGTGGTGTCGTAATGAGATAGTCTATCAGGTGCATGGGTATCAGCAGCCAAATATTATTTACCTAGAGTATACTAAGTACCTATTCATGAACGATTCGATTCACTAGTCTTCATCATGCCTGTTGCCAATTGCCCAAGACAGTTGGCAAGTGGCTTACAGCCTAACCGGTGGCCTGCCCATTTCTGATTCAGAATTATGATAAAATTGCTAAGTTTCAAGGTACATTTCAGGCATATATTATTATGTACAATTGGTTGAAATGCGAAATAAAATTAATTTCGGTGCCAATTTGATCATTAACTACTTCTACAATGATACAAAGATTGCTTAAATCTGGTTTATTTAAGTTAATGCCAGAATTGGTCTCAGTGACATCCCACTCCAACTGGCTTCCATATGTTTCACTTACAGTTTGATGTAGGAGGTGAATTTCTACCTCAGTTGGAACAATCTTGCTTCTAAAACTCTAGTAATAAAATGTATCTAGATTTTCACAACACACGCTTTCCTTTTTATTCTACCCAGTGCAGTGTAACGGATTAACCATACGGTTAGCAACTGCAAAGCGAGCAATTTTTCATACAATTTTCTTCTTCAACCATTGGACGTCCAATGCTGAGTTTAGGCTTTAGGTCTCTTCCAAGTTCCAAATCACTCAATTTTTATAGTGGGTTCGTATCATGGTTATCCATTGCGAGGAAGGACGACGGTAACCTGGAAAAACTAATGGTGACCGGCAAGGTGGATGGGAAAAGACCTCGTGGACGCAGCCCAATTCGATGGTCTGACCAGATCCGTACCGCCCTTGACTCCACAGTCCACAGCGCCCTTCACACAGCCAGAGACAGAAACAGCTGGAGGAAGATCATCCGCGAGAAGGTGATTCTGAAGGGAGGTCACGACCCTCAGCATTGAGGAATACGACGCAAGGAGGAGGATCATGGTTATCCAGGTTCTTTCGGCCAAAGTGGCTGATGATATAATATGATAAGAAACTGGAGATTGTTTGTCCTCCTAGTCGGTTGTCTTTCCATGGTCTTACTTACTGAAGATTAATCTTCCATAGAAATAAATATTGTAAAGCGACCGGAATCCAAGCAAAATTATTTTGTTATTCAAAAACTGTAAAATAACGCGGGTAATTCAATATTAAATCCCCCAACAGCCATGACAACCTCTATTCTTCGGTAAAATTCTATACAGCATCAATGCTACATCACAATAGGATGTCATGCAAGTTCCCACGTTTGTAACCACATAATAACGTAATGACAAATATAATTATAGAAGGCAAGTTATATGAAGGTTAAAACTAAGATGAGCTGGTTAAAACGTGTACAATCAAAATAGTGTGTAATCAGTTGCATGCAATCAACGATAGATAGAAGCTCGGCGACCAATCAAGCTATACAAAATTGTTTATCTGGATCTCTCATTGTACGGGAAATCTACGCAAAATTAGGCCATGTTATACTCAGAATGTTGAAAATGAGAGCAGCGGAGGCCCAGTGGTCGCAGCCCCGACTTACGAACGGTAAGCCGTGGGTTCGAACCCAGGCAGGCGCATAACTTTGTGTAATTTATTTCACCACCGCTGCTCTCAAACACGGTGAAGGAAAACATCGTGAGGAAACCGGCATACCCTAGAACTAAAAATTCGAAGACATGTGACATCTACCAACTCGCATTGGGCCCGTGTGGTGGATTTCAACCCACTGCTCTCAAGAGAGGTAGCCTGTGTCCAAACATTGGGATCATTATAGGCTGATGATGATGATGATGATGATACTGGAAATGTATAGCCTAATGAGTCGCCGTGTGTGCAAAACTTTGTGTGTGCGAATGCATTATTAGTTCTGCTACTTTATTTGGTGTATTATGCTTAAAGCAAATCCCAGAGGTTACATAGTTTGCCTTCCTGGGCGTCTTACCGGCCGCTTTAGCAAAATCATAATAGGATTATAGCAGTCGCAGACGCGTAATTTTTTCTGATATTTTTGTTGATTTTAAGAATTTTTACGTAATTCATATTATTATACTGTTATGACAAGACTGTAAAAAAATCATCAAAGTCGGCAACATTTTATCTGATTCAGAGTGTGAGCGGTTCCTCGCGCACGAACCAACTTGCTTGCTTGCTTGCACGCACTAAATGACACTGCTGACAGGATTGATTTATTTTCCTGCTCTCTTAATGAATTCTCAAAAACCAATATTTGTATGTGTTATGTTAATTATGGACCACGCTAACGCATTAGGAATTCCCTGTAATGTTAGTAGTGTTTGCGATATATAAATAAATAAAAAATGATTCTGCTAAAGCGACCTTTTAGCTCTCCTGTACAACATGCCGTTATTTATTTCCAGTAAAAGATATGTTCTTTGCTTGATCTAAACCGCAATAAATTAATTGAAAAAACTTCTCCCTTCTTGGCTTTAAATTCCTTTAACTTGTTCTTTAAGATTTAATTAAATTGAATATTTGTGTACAATTTGTGATAATTTTATTTTAATGTGTGGGTACCTCCACCTACACCCTCAAATTACGGGTGTAGGTAGAGAGTACTTATGGATACACTTGTGCCTAACTCTTTGGGAATTATTGGTGTGATGTTATGATATACAAAAACCACCGACACAAAAAAAAACCACAAAGAAAAAAACCCAGCGTCGGGTTCCGCGTTGTTTTGTGATTGTCCTAAGCGGTCTACTTAGCGGACCCCGACGCTACGGAAGTTGGATTAATTTATATTTTGTTTTTTTTTGTCTTTTGGTGACGGCTGTTTTTTATTAATTTTTAATTTTATTTTTATTTATGCTTTTTAAACTCGTGACAGGAGGAGGGGGGGCGCCCCACTCCTCCTGGTGATGCCCATGGTGACAAGTGACAAGATTTCAAATTTCAAATCGACCAGACGTGTGGAAGTGGTTTATATCCCTTCATCAACTAGAAAAGAGGTGATGATCTTCAAACGGCTGAGCAGATTTTCTTGAAACATAGCTAAGAATACTCTCGATTAAGACACATTTCAAACGAAACCAACTATATCGAAATCGGTTCATCCGTTCAGGAGCTACTATGCCACAGACCGACACACAGATACACACGTCAAACTTATAATAACCACCCTTTTTTTGTAGGGGTTTAAAAACGAAGCGTTCTGAACTCTTATGAATTGACATCCGTCCTCCATGCCACTACGTACTTAAAATCGTAAATAGGAAGGGCTAACCAGAACAAATCA
Source organism: Cerastis leucographa (assembly GCA_963082945.1). Lineage (NCBI taxonomy): Eukaryota > Metazoa > Arthropoda > Insecta > Lepidoptera > Noctuidae > Cerastis > Cerastis leucographa. The sequence goes on from OY720359.1 coordinate 7,015,441, forward strand.
TTCTATGTGCTGGGCGCCATCCAAGAGTTTGACAGACTGCTATCTAAAAATATCCGGGACCACTTCTAGATACTATGACTATGTGTTTAAAAACAATATAATACACTACAGAGTAATAAATTGTCATAGTTGTTAAAACAACATTTATTTAGAATTAGCTCTAGCCTTTTTGTAATTTTGACCGCGTCTTGTCTATATCTGTCCGACGCATCGAAATCTGTTCAGCCGTTACGGCAGGAAATGTCACAGACAAAGTTAGTTTCGCATTTATAACAATAGTATGAAATAATAATGAGTAGGTTGATGTAGGTATTTCAATACGTAACTCACTTCACTTTATTGTATCCGGGTCATGGAAATTGACATGTCAGGGTTTTCTGTCTGTGTTTTGTTATATCATGATTTGATCATATTGTATTTCGATTCCCATCGGTTTGTAAAGTTATGCCTATCATTTTTTTAACCTGTAATAGTATCAACTAGCTGTGCCCGCGACTTCGTCCGCGTGGAATTAAACAAAAAAGTTATTTAGTTTACTTATTTAGTATTTTTTTTCGTTTTTGCATTTTTATTTTTACTATTATTTATTTTTCTAAAATAGAAGCTAAGTTACTCCTTATCACATCAGCTATCTGCCAGTGAAAGTCCCGTCAAAATCGGTCGAGCCGTTCCAGAGATTAGCCAGACAAACAGACAGACAGACAAAATTGAAAAAAAAATATTCCGTATTCATATGCATGTTTTAAAAAGCAGTTATTTCAATATTACAAACAGACACTTTAATTTTATTTATTTGTAGATTCCAATTCTTCAATAGGACCATAATCTCTGGCCCTTATACTAATTTATTTGGGCAGCATGTCTTGTTCTTCTACACCTACTTCTCTATTAGGGACTACTCACACATATTCAGCTCCATTCGCGTTTTGCTGAACGATTTTGACGATTTTGGTCACACTTTATGCAGTTCTGCTTCTCGGCGGAACAGCGCTGAACGCGGCAGAACAACGCTGAACTCTATCTCTAGCACTCGCATGATAATATCACATTTGTCCTCATTTTATACTTGTTTGCCGCGAAAGCTGATTAGACGCGGAAAGCTGAACGGATGCTTACGCGACTCCATACATAATAGTTGTTTTCTATGGGCATAAGCTGAATAGAGCTGAATAAGTGTGAGAAGTCCCTTAGTGTGACCAAAATCGTTCAGCAAAACGCGAATGGAGCTGAATAAGTGTGAGTAGTCTCTTACTCGTCATCTCACATCACCACCGTTTTATCCATATCATCCCACAGACTCCAATTTTACGGCATATAAAATTAAGTTTTTTTTTTCTTTCAGTAAAAATCGAGCGTGGCATCCATCTATCGCTTAACTAACTAATTAATAATTAAATGTTACAAATTATAGTATCACAATATCGCACTTGCCCTATTTACGAAAACTTCACATGAGTTTTATCTCTTACGATAACATCCCACTCACAATATTACTCACTTTGACATCGAAACTTTATCACATTGAATCGTTTAACTCGTGACCATGATATCATTATCTACAAATACATATAGAATGACGTTATATAACGATCGATATGTGGTACTAACAAGTTCATGTAAGGTCGCCGGACAGAAGTCAGTAACCTTGATTAACATTGACATTTGTATTCATATTTATCTTGCTTGTGCTACGTTGGTAAATACGGCTTGGGGATGGACAAGACTGCTAACGGTGCTTTTGTTTGTTTGTTTAGATTTCACGCTAGGCAGATGGGCACATGGCGATGGAAATTGCCTGTTGTGGTTATCCTTTTTAATGCTTTTAACAATTTACACGGAAAGGGAAGTGCTGAGGTATCTTTTGGAATCAATTTGACTCCTGCAAACTGGTGTTCGTATATCTAGCACTGCTGAACAAAGATACATTACCTATCAGGCCGGAATACACCTAAGAACCCGATTTCTGCTGGCTTCCCGTCAGGAATAAACCCTCAACGTAGTGTCTATTGCAGTCAAATAGTTTAGTTTACATAAATTTGGGCAAATATGTATGTGGACGCATCCACCGTAACTAAAAGATCGCTCTCACTAATACGGACAAATTTTGGACCGGTTTGGAACACCAGACACTGACTATTGATGTATGATAGTTCAGCATTATTTAATGCAAAGTTTTGTAGGGTTTCCTATCAAAAACTTTCAGTGCTCAGAAATTAGCACGCTCATTACATGGCTTAACATCGATTTTGGAACGAATTGTCGGTAGTGTTGGATTGTGGCATAAATCTACGTCCACATCACACCAGGCCGAGGTGTATCTCTGCCTAACCTTCTATGGAATTTAGGCGCAATACTATAGAATTCTTAATGATAACAGCCGCACGGGTCGATCTTTTAGGTTAAGCCGTGCTTACCGAGGTCGGTCCCGTGGATGGGTGACCATAATTACATACCGGGTCTCCTCCGTGCGTCGGAAAGCACGTTAAGCCGTTGGTCCCGGCTGTCCTTTGTAGATCTTTGACAGTCGTTACGACTAGTCAGAAGCCAATAGTCTGACATCCAGTCTTACCAAGGGGTATCGTTTTACCTAGTTACTGGGTTGTGGAGGTCAGGGGGTCGGCTTCCAGTCGGTTAGACTGGAAGCCGACCCGAAGATAGTTTGCAAAAAGGCTAGGCAGATGATGATGACTATACCTAGTATGCTAAACAGTGATGTCTGCTCTCTGTCTGCGACAGCCCTAACTTCATTGAAGCGATTTGCCGCAGCTCTTCAGGGGTTAACAACCTATCTTAAACAGTTGAACACTAGCGGTTCTTTGACCTGCGACCCATCGTTTATTTGACAGTCGTGATCGCAAACTTACGCAGGTAGATACCGAGTCCACAAAACCACGCCCACTTGTTCTGTTTTATTACGATCGAAATCTTTAATAGCTCATAAAGTTTATCGAAGCACTTATAAAATTGTTGGACCGACAATCGCGTATATCATCTTTTGTTGAAGGATCACTTGTTTCAATTTATTAGTTTCCTGCATTAACACTTTGTGATATGCCCTCAGCTTCGTCTATGCGTTTAGAAGTTGGATAGTAGAACGAAGACAAATTTCTTGTCATCAAATGCTCCTTTTTTATTCTTTTTTTTCATTTCGTTTTGTTTTTCTTTTGTCTTTATGTTAAATATTTTTATTTCTTTCTAATCTCTGTAAACAACTAGATATATTATGTGCATGCTGTGGTCTCCTGTAATTGAAGGAACACACATAAAAGAACCGCTTGCATGATTGCCACCTACATTGTATATGTGTATTCTTTGTTGGAGATCCAAAATAAATAAATAAATAAATAAATAAGACGATGATAAAGTGCAGTATTTGTTAAAATTTTACTTTTATAAGTAAAATCATACAGTTTTTCGGTCTCGACTAGAGATGTTCCGACTAGTCGGTAAAGCCGACTTTCAGGCCAGTTTCGTAGTCGGCGACTATTCGGCAAAAAGCGCCGACTACCTGGCTTCTTACGTTGTTTGTATTTCTCGGTAAAATGTATACAGGAGATCAAAAGAAAAAACATACTCGAGACTCTCTTGTTGACATGATTAAATTTTAATTGGACTGTGTCTTTAATCTACTACAACAATTTAGTTTTTAACATAAACACCGCTCTGACCAGTGCAAAAGCAAAAGCCAAGAAACAATGCGAAGTAAAGAAAACATTTTCCGACATGCTCACGAAACGTCGCTCGCCAAGCGTCACGCAATTTTCCGAACCCCCGAACCGTGATCGGCTCCGCCGATTAGTCGGCCGACTAGTCGGTCTCTTTACAACCGACTAATCGGCTAGTCGGCCAAAGTCATAGTCAGTTTATTTCTACTGTTGGCAAATTGTTTATGATGTCGTCGATGACTGAAAAAGCATCGGAAAGGATGAAGCAGTAGAATTTTGTTGATAAAAACTTAATTCTATTGTTTGTTACGGATGTGGGTAGTTTGATTTGTTATGCTATTTCCGCTGAATTCCCAGTTATTTTGTTTTTACAGAAACATGTGTTTTTGTGACTTTCCATCCCAACTCTGAGCCTTATTGTAACTTCTCTAAACATATTGTAAAAATCAAAAGTGTAACTACAACACGTTGACCGGTCGGATAAGAACCAGGGAGGCAGGTGATATACCAACTAAATACAAATTAGAATGATATACTATAACTTAGAATTTTCCCCTTAATCACTTATTTTTAAATCCAACTTTGTCCTATCGCCAGGTTCGACCTACAAAACGTGCCCGCAGAAGCTCTGTCTCTTATGGTGGAGATGACAAAGCTGGTAGTTCCAAACCTGCTGGCAGAGTGCGATGGAGTGGTGACAGAAGTTGTGGAGACTCCCATCGTAGTCTACCTGAACGTGAGGAGTGCTGACATCGCCATGATGTGGACCACCATCGAGGAGTACATGCTTTATGTGCAGACTACAGGTTTGTTACGTTCTGTTTTGGGTAAAAGTTGTAATAACTGGAAACATCTTTGAGAGTTTGATGGTCATCATTGTGAACAAGTTTTAGTATAGGACTAGACCAGGGCCTCAAGTCTGCTATTTTTATAAAAATCGTCATTCCAACACGATCCCATTGTCATTTTGTTAAAAGTCCGTAATCTGCTAAATTCATAATGGTATGTCAAATTCTATGGCATCTCTTTCAATGGAGTGTCAGTGGTTGACCATTGTGAAGTCATAATGACGCCATTATATTGGTAGATTACCAAACTTGTCAAATACAACAATTATGAAATCAATGATAGGCCATTCTGACACTATTGTCATAGCAGACTTGAGGCCCAGAAATAGTGAAAAAAGTCTAGTGCTCCATACCTAGGGGTATGGAGCATTTTATGTTGATTTAATTATGTTTAGATAATTAAATCAACATAAAATGGTGCAGCTGCTTTTAGCGGTATTTAAGATTTGGTAAAACTAGTAACAACTACCATACACCTCGTAACACAAAACCTCTGTTCTTTTATAGAAGACCAGATCTCAGTTCACGTGAACGCAGAAACGATATACGGAGCCCGCCATGCTTTGGAGACGTTCACTCAACTCGTAGCGTCGGACAGATCTGAATTCTCCGACCAGCATACCTGCAGCCTCCATCTAGTCTCTGGAGCCAAGATCCGTGATCGTCCCGCCTACGAACATAGAGGTCTTCTTCTCGACAGTAGTAGACATTTTATACCCATGAAAGATGTGCTGAGGACCATTGATGGCATGGCAGCCAATAAAATGAATGTCTTCCACTGGCATGTTACTGACACACATAGTTTTCCTCTGGAGTCTGCAAGAGTGCCACAGTTTACCAGGTTTGTTACTTTTGTCTATGTTTATGTTTCTGTTAAATGACCACAATTTTGTCAGGATTATTCTTCTTCTTTACTTTTCGTTTGCAATAATTAAGAATTAAAATAAAATAATATAATTATTATAAACCTATTGAAATCTACAAGATGTTAAACGGACCCTGCATTAAGCCGTCAACCAAGAATTATGTTGTACATCAAAATAAGTAACTCTACTCAAAAAGTATTGCATTATGGTGATGGATGCATTGATGATGCATAGCATAGGGACATGGACAGGAGGTATTTAAAGTTATAATATTTTCATCACACTTGCACGTAAACAGTGTCATAAGAAACAGGATAACTTGGCTGTAATGCCCCATATAAAACCCTAGGGCGGTAAGTAATTTTTTAGGGTTCCGTAGCCGAATGGCAAAAAACGGAACCCTTATAGATTCGTCATGTCTGTCTGTCTGTCTGTCTGTCCGTCCGTATGTCACAGCCACTTTATTCCGAAACTATTAGGACTACACAGGTGAAACTTGGTAGGTAGATGTATTCTGTGAACCGCTTTACGATTTGTGTACAAAAATAAAAAAAAATGTAGATTAAGGATACCCCCCCATACACGGAACTGAAACTAAAAAAAAAACATCACACCTATACGTGCGGGGTGTCTATAGATAGGTCTTTAAAAATTACATTGAGGTTCCCACAACCATTTTTTTTCAAACTCAATCGTTTGAAAGATAGACACTTCCAAAGTGGTAAAACGTGTGCCCCCCCCCCCCTTCTAATTTATAAAGTAAGAGGAAAAAAATTGTAAAAAAAAATTTCGGGATGTAGTACGTAAAAAAAACTTTCAACGAAAATTGGTTTGAATAAGATTTGATATTTAGTTTTTGAGATATGGGATTTTTTCACCAAAATGCAGCAGTAACTTTGTTTTTCATTAAGTTACTATAAAAAACAAATTTAATTTTGCGGTTGAGTGGAAATTTACAAATGAATGACTGTTCAAAATATTGTTATTATATTGTTTGGCGCTATGGGACCCTGTGTGCGAGTAAGACTCGCACATGGCCCGTTTTTTTTAATTTACAGCACAGCATGACAGCACACAGGTAATGCAAGTTCAAGCAAGGAGTTTACACGTAATTGAAAAATTGTCTTAAAATGTTATCTAAACAGGAATTTCATTCAACCTCGCTACATGTCATTTAACCACTATGCCCGACAAGATTTTGACACATGACACATCAGCTGATTCGGCGGGGTGATTCGAATTGTCATGAAATTCACGAAATTTTCATCAACTTTCAGGATTCAATTTTAATGTGAAAAATATGTCATGGGATCTGTTTCATACGATCAATTTGATGTTAATATCTCCAATATCGTGTTGAAGTCGCTAAAACGGAGTCAATCTATTGCGGAATAGTGTAAAATACATAATACTACACCCTTCCAAAAAGTAGATACCTTAGATGCGCTGGAAATAATGTACATAGGCAAGCTTCTCATATGCTAGAATAATTCGAAAAGGCAAAATAAAAACAGTAACATTCTATCTCCGGTCTTATTTTTGCCATTATTCATTCACAATTTCAAATAAAAACACAATCAAAGTATTGACAAATATTACTAAAAACTATGTTGTTACATAACACTTCTTAGTGCTGACCGAAAACCCGTTTCATAATTACGATTAATAAGGTGCATTCAGCCTAATCGATAATCGTAATAAAATCGAGTTTTGAAAAAAGAGTTGAGACTGAATAAAAACTCATTGGTATAATTTCAAATAATTAATGTAGAAATAGGTCATAAAATACTATCTTTTTTAACAATTTCATTACGTAATTATTAGATCGAAAGCATCTTATAATTAATTAATGAACGTTGACTTCAAGAGAAGGAGATTTATTACTAAAAAGAACGACAGAAGTCTGTAAACCCAAAAAAAAACCAAATCAACATTTTGATGATTTTCTTTCTTTGAGAAACTTAAGGATAGAAGAAACTTTCCGTTGAACTAGCAGCGTGAAATTAAGAAATTAAGTCTCAAAGTTAAAGCAAAGAAAAAAACAGAAAACGGAATGATTTTCAAATTTAAGCACAGACAGCACCTTAGGCTTAATTCGCGCCGATTATTTTCTATTTCAAAATTTAAATTAAGAATGCGCTCGCCATTCTCATAAATTAAAATAAGTATTTATTTTACTACATAATTATTGAGAATTTGATTGTGGAATATATGATGTTTGGTTAAAGAATGACCAGGATCTTGGAAGGAATCTTAGCTAATATTATGAATGCGAAAGTAAGTTTGTTTGTTACGCTTTCACGCGAAAACTACTGAACTGATCATCATGAAACTTTTTACACATATTCTTGGAGGTACTAGAAGTAACATAGGCATATATACATATAAATATATGCCTATGGGGTATAGTAGGAAGTATCAGCACGCTACGACCAATAGGAGAAAACGGTGAAAATATGACGCAGACGAAGTTGCGCAGGACGCGTATTGCCAAACTGTATACTGACCCAGACACCCGTAGTCTGTACTGAACTACATCGTACTCATTAAAATCACAAATAAATTGGTGCAAAGTGCATACCAGCTCAGAGCAATCTAAGAAGGTATGCATTTTGCTCGCAACAAGTTGGAGCAAAGTACATACGAGCTCAGAGCAATCTGTTAATGTATGCATATGTAAAGCAATTTGTGACACATCAAAACATTTTATATTCGCTTATAAAGCATAGTCGACGTAGCCCCGCTACGCGGGGCTCCTATTTCTGTCTGCAGGGTTTACAGTAACCTAACACGAAGGGGAAGTCGGGGTCTTAGTTCGCTTCGCTCGCTCTTGCATCCAAATTCTCCTGGATGTGTATAATAGGGATGGTGACTCATTTTTTTTATTGTCTATCGGGTAGATTATTAAAAAGTTTTTGACAAGTATTTTTTCTCTTTTCACGTAATCGTAAAATTACAGAGATATTTTGAGTTGAAATGGCGCATGACGTCACGGCTCAGTACATTTTATACCTAGTTGTGACGTAGTGAGCCCCCCACTCTCCAACTTTAATGCGTTTTAACTAAGTTTTTTTTTTTAACTTGATAAAACAAAAAATACGTATCTAATATTTTTGTATTACCTTATTGACGGACAAAATAGGATTTCGTTTTATTTACCCAGTCATCATCCCTTTTGTCCGTGTACTTTCTTTGAAAATATCCAGGCAAAAAGCTAGTCCATTTGAGTAAATTTACTGAGATAGATTAGGTTTTGGCGAGTAATATGCATAAACAAAACCTCATCTATTAGAGTCTGGCTCGTCACTCAAATATCTTGTCGTATTTATTTATTTATTTATACAAGTACTCGCTGCACTTACAGTTTGCACCAAAGCGTGCAGCAAGCCAAAAACATAACATTAACTAAAGAAAGTTACAGAATAATTCAGCATAGCCTTATTGCTGCACGTAAACACATCGAGATCCGGTTCCTGAGCAATCAAGGCGTTAAGCAGATTTATCGCCTGGGCTGTGGGCGCATATCGAGCAGTTTGGGTACGCACAGAAGGAGGCGCGAACAAGCCCCGTGAGGAACAGGCCCGCGACCGCCGCAGCCGGTCCGGAGCAAACAATGAACAACGAGCTAGAGTAGTCGCGTCGTCAATTTTATTATTTAGTAATTGATAGTAGTGCATCAACAGCGCACACTTACGTCTCAGTTCTAACGTGTTGATGCCTACCATTCCTGAGACAAACAGAGACGGATACAAATAAGTATGTATCTTGCTCTAGTATTTTAAAGCAAAATGTATATTGATTCAGACACTCTCTGAATAAGTATATAGTTTGCTCCTCAACTAAAAAGGCAAACTGCGATCAAACTCAGAGCAACCCCAGTCTGGGTTAGTATACAGTTTGGCAATACGCGCGCGGGACAGTTAGTGGTAAATATTTTTTTTGATCCACCAAAGATAAATTATATTCTTCTAAGATTGTGTATCGTATAGTTGGGTTATTGTTATGTTACAGGTAGTCAGTGGCCCGAAAGTATGACAGCCAGTCTTACCAAAGGGTATCGTGCTACCCGATATTAACTGGATTGAGGAGGTCAGATAGGCAGTCGCAGGTTGCTCTATTTAAAGTACGGGTATGGAGCTGCATCCGGGTAGACTAGAAGCCGTCCCCAACAAAGTCGGGAAGACGCTAGACAGACAGATGATGATGATGGTTGACAATCAGCAATGCATAAGCCGTTTCAAGGAAGATTAGTTTATTCTTTCAAAGCGGGTCAATGTACATTCTAAAAAGTTTTTTTTTTATATCTGCCAATTTCAGGTTATCCATCATATGCCGTGAATATCCGTGATATGAACCAGAACCATCAGGACATGAGTCTTACTCGTATATTTTGTAGAGTTGTGTTTAAAATTGTATTTTTAGTTTTTGGGGTTGTTAAACCCAAGCTTATCTAAGTAGGTATCAAAAAATAGTATCGATTAAAATTACTGGTCGGAGAACGCAAAAGATAAACAAAATTGGATAGACATGGGCGCTTTTAACCAGCAGTGGGACAGAGCAGGCTGATAAAAGAGTAAATAACCATTAACCAACCCAACCTCCTAACCAATAATCAAACTACACAATACACATAATTCTTTTCTACTATGCCTACCGAGATCCTCGGCATTCTACCAACCTTCGGATAGTTCAAAACAAAAATTCACAATAAATTATCTATAAGAAAATTAGAAATAATAACATATAAATAGTAAATTTAAATACCTACAAAATAAATTGGAACAGACAACGAATTCCTAATTTAAATTTTGAAATGGAAAAAAAATCGGCGCGAATTTAGTCATAATATCAGTTTGTGCTGTTTACTGTTGGGTCAGAATGTACGAAAAACAATTAAGATTACCATTATAAAGATTAAAAAAAATTATAGTAAATATTTATTGTATTTACGCTCAAAATAAATTAATTTTAATTTTCATCCATAGATTTCTTATATTCCTTAATTTAATTACTCGAGTAAATCGTTGTTTATAAAAAAATAATCGATTGGAATAATCGCTTTCACACATCACAATAATTTAAAAAAAAAAAACAAATGGGCATCTATTTCAAATTCAAATTGAGTGGTGGTAATGAATATTACGTGTTATTGGTCCTGTTTTAGTAAATAACGCTAAGATCTGGGAATTTTAATGTGGTTTATAATATTTGGAATGATATTTGTCATAATTGTTATCGAATCTATACGCGTGTTTGTGTTATATGTGAGATATAAAAATGTAAACACGCACGATTGGCGCGAAACTTCGACTTAAGATATCAAAATTCATCATTACCACTGCTTAATTAAATTGAACTATGAATGAATTCGCACCATAATTAAATGAAGAGATCATTATTGTCCATATAGTGGAGATAGAATGTTCGAAAACCACAATTTTTATGATTTTTAGCCTCGACCGGCACTGCCGTCAAAATGGCGATGACCGTATTTATGCACTTGTATTTTTTATGGGCAAATTAAGAAACTTGCGCGCAAAATACAGAAGTTTTAATGGCGTTGATATATGAGATTTTTATCCAACTCCCTTAATTAACGCACACTCGTAGTATTTGATAATCAGAATATTAAATATTTCAATAAAAAATGAGGACGACGAATGACTTAATTGCTAGCCCCTTTCGGGGCCGATACCAAGCCAGCGGAGTTATGAGCGTCGAGCCCCTTCGGGGGCCCGTACCGAACTATATGGTTAATTACTCAACTAATGTTCTAAAATCTAAATAATTGATAGTTTTTTGTATCAAAACGTCGAAATTATATTTTTTTTTTACACTCCGTCATGGCTGTAACTAGGTAAGTATTTGCCCTTAACGTTTCTGAACAAAACATTTGTATAATCTGTGGTGCGAGACAACAGCCCGCCATCCGCTTGAAAATCAGTTCACGTATTTCGTAATAATATTTGTGCTGACTTGTGTATATTCATAATTATTAATTTGAAAATGTGATGAAAAACATTGGTTTCACGGGCGGTACCGGAATTACGAACCTCAACTCAGAAAGCCCTCAGTCTTCGACTTCGAGCTTCTACTAGAGCCTCGATCGTAATTCCTTACTTACCGCCCTTAATACACAATGTACTATTAAATCTTGTATCTAATACAAAACTTGTGACAATTTTGGAATTTTGACCTCCAATATATCCGTAAGGTGCAGAAAAAATATCTCAATGATATTGAGAGAACAACTGACTAGGCTTCGTTAAGGGACTTTTTACACCAATTGTATCTAATTTCCTTCAGATACGGTGCTTATTCTGCGAAGGAGATCTACTCGGCAGAAGAAGTGAGGTCGCTGGTAACATACGCGCAAGTGAGAGGCGTTCGAGTTGTGATCGAGATCGACTCGCCTGCTCACGCCGGCAACGGCTGGCAGTGGGGACCGGTGAGTTTACTCCTCAAACAGAAACATCATGAACATTCGCTTTTTCCCCCATCAGGATAGGAACAGCACGCCATCTGGTATGATCCTTTCATAAGCTACTAATTTTGTTTCGCCCACATTGGGCCCGGTAAAGTCACGTTTGGTACACCTACAGCGGCACTACAGCAACATAAAATAATATTAAATAAATAAATTAATTCATTGTAAATGGAAGTCAAACAAAGTTTGAACAAATCTTACTACAGCGCCATCTATGACACGAATGAGGAACTAACATCAAAATTCTATGTCACGCATTTAAAATTATCCGCTACTTGAGACTACATAGAGACCCCCGACAACAACTGTCGGGCAGGAGTCTGGTTGGAGGATCCTCCCTTTTGAATGGGGGATGAAGAAGTTTAAACCCTGTACTTCATATCCACCTGGTAACATACCACACGCTCGCCCGCGCCATTTGTGAAAAATAAGAGGGAATTAGAGTTACCTATTTCTTGGCAAACTCAGCAATAACCGAACGCAGATGAGGAACATATTTCCCTGTACGTATAAATACTGTTAAGTATAACACCGATCCTTCCATTACTTATTGGGGTTCCAATCCTGAGCTACTTCTAAGAACCGTCTGAGATGTTGATGAACTTTGATGCGACTATTCCAGGATTGGCTTGCTAGGTACTTAGATCTCGGTGGCGTGTCCGTGTGTGAACTATTAAGTATTTTACCTTAAATATGTCATATGTCAAGTACACTGAGCTAACTTAGTACTATTCTAGTTCCTAGTAACATTATTTCGTTTATTCATCTTGTTACATAACTTACAATTTTGAATATTTCTTAAAAATGTACACTTAAGAACATAAAATTACTGGTCCGCCATGTCCTGCCGTCCGTGTGTCGGGAGCAGGGTAAAAGATACTGGTTGTTAGGACTCGAGGAGAGACAGGAACCTCTTCACAATGCGAGCCGTATCGAATTGTACTGCGTTCTGAATCAGGCCTATGATCCAACCGCCTCGCCTAGCGAAAAAGATGCCAGCATCGAAAAAAGTTCGTTAAGGCTCTTGGCCATTACAACGTTTTCTCAAGATGGCTTTAAAAGAGCGGCTTTGATTTTGCACATATGGTACTTAGGCTTTGTCCTGAATTAAAATGAAGGATCAAGGTACTTCTGATCCGACTATAGTTCCACTAGGACTAGAGTTAAACCCCGGGCACTAGTTTGTAGTTCATTCTAAAATCATATGTTACGATTTCTCGTGCAGTTTTCCACCATACAAGGTCGAAGGGCGCGACGCGACGGGAAAACGGCGTAGTCACGTACTCAGTAAGTCAGTACATCATTCTAAATCCCTCCACATATAAATTTTTCGTCGCTTATTAAAAAAAATATTACCTGTTTCCTATAAAAGTGCAATACTTACACGGTCAAAATGTCGTGGCCACAGAAATTACTGACTACGTAGTAACCGTTTTCGCGTCAGAGTCCCTTCCGTATTTTGTTAGTAGCCTACCATTTACTCAACAACTCAATGCACTTTCCAGGAGTTTGGTCTCGGGAACCTGGCAGTATGCGTGAACGAGTGGCCGTGGCGCAACGTGTGCGTGCAGCCGCCGTGTGGCCAGCTTAACCCCGCCAACCCTGCCGTGTACCGCGTGCTGGGAGACCTGTACCGGGACATTGTGGATGCTCTGCCCTCGCCCGCGCTTCTGCATATGGGAGGAGACGAGGTAACATTTTCCCATTTTGACCTATGCATCCCAGACTTCGTCTTTGACAAACATTCAAAAGTCCAAACTCAGTGTCTGCCAACGTGCAATGGACCGCAGCATTCTAGGCGTCAAACTGACCGGCCGTGTACCCAATACCATACTGCGCTCCAAAATACAAATTAATTACGTTGCTCTGAAAGCCGCTGAGCTGAAGTAGACTGGACTGGCTACGTCTGCCGCGTGCCCAGTGAGCTGTGGCCCAAAATAACCACAAGACACAGCCAGAAGGCGTCGGGGCAGACTTGGTAGAAGATGGCAGGACGAGCTGGTGAAGACCCGCAACCAGTGATCCACCTTGGCTCTGGATCGAAACAATTGCAAGTTATGGGTAAGGCCTTTGCCCAGCAGAGTTATGACGCAGCCAGGCTAAGAGAAACGGTATCAGTAGCTGAGCAAAACTTTTTTTTAAACTTCCGTTACACTTTTCTGTTAAGTTTTTGTCATACGAGTCAGTTTGTCTCCACTAAAATCGGGTGCAGCTATTAATTATTTTATTCAGACTTCGACGCCTACGGAAAATTAACACTCAATGTTCAACTGAATCATTGCAGGTGTACATCGAATGCTGGAACAAAACGGAGGAGATCACCAATTACATGAAGGAGCAGAAATATGACACTAAAACAATGGAAGGCTTCATCAAGCTCTGGTCAGAGTTCCACGAGAAGGCCCTCAAGGCCTGGGACGAGGCTGTCGCGGCTGCCGGGGGGCCCAAACAACCCGTCATGTTGTGGTCCTCAGAGCTCACCCAGGCACAACGGATCAGTGAACATCTGGACAAAGAAAGGTACCTACTTTAGATCTTATCTGCTAAAACATATATTGAACTAAACTTGTGACCTGAATCTCGCGTACACAAACATGTTGTGCCTGTACAAACGCATTCTGGTTTCCAGAAAATTGGATTGGTTGCTGTGTCCTTTCTTTTGAAGTCTAGTCAGAGAGTTTGCATTTGTGCCTGGTTGATGGCAATAGGCTCGCCGCATTTTATACTTTAACCAAACCCTCCAAGAATTAAAAGCTCGGTATTTGTCATATTTAACAACGTTACTAATTTTATCCCTCCATTTTGCCTTTCTCAGATACGTTATCGAAGTATGGGAGCCAGTGAGCAGCCCACTGCTGCACCAGCTCATAAAGCTGGGTTACAAGACCGTCTCCATCCCCAAGGACGTGTGGTACCTGGACCGTGGCTTCTGGGGAAACACCAAGTACAATAACTGGAGGAAGATGTACGCCCACACGCTACCCAGGGATGAGAAGTTCTTGGGAGGCGAGGTCGCCATGTGGACCGAGTATGTCGACGAACAGGGTCTAGGTATGTGGAGATAGGATAATTTAAGCTGAATCTATTTAAACTGTCCCACTGCTGAGCTAATAAACCACCTCACGAGCCCAGTGCGGGTGGATGTCACATGTGCTTGAATTGGTTTCCTCATGATGTTTTCCTTCATCCACGCTTAATGACTTCTAAATCGGGCCAATGCTTCTGGACCACCACAACTCTTGTGCGTGCGGTTCTACATTGTCTATGTTGCGAATCTTCTGAAACGTAGCATCTTTGGATTTGTTCCCGGTTTTTGGCAAAATCACATTTGTTATACGGTTCTTAAACTTATATAGCGTCGTCCTCTCGCCCGGCGGATGTATATCCAGGTAAGACGGAGGGCTGTAAATCGGGGATAATCCGATTTTTTTTGTTCGTCGGGTAGTTTATTGAAAAGTATTGAACACGTATTTTTTCTTTTCACGTGGTCATAAAATTACGGAGATATATTGAGTTGAAATGGCGCATGACGTCACATGTAGGTAAGTTTTATACCTACTTGTGACGTAGTGAGCCCCCACTCTCCAACTTTAATGAGTTTTAATTAAGTAATTTTTTGATATTTTGATAAAACAAAAAATACGTGTCTAATATTTTTGTATTACCTGTCTGACGGACAAAATAGAATGTCGTTTTCTTTACCCAGTCCGCACACCTATTGTGAAGAATAACTGTAATGTGTACGCACGCTCCGCAGACACGCGCATCTGGCCGCGCGCCGCCGCGGTGGCGGAGCGGCTGTGGAGCGACCCGGCGGGCGGCGCGGCGCCGGCGGAGGCGCGCATGCAGCGCCAGCGCGGCCGCCTGCGCGCGCGCGGCCTGCGCCCGGACGCGCTCGGGCCCGCCTGGTGCGCACAACACGACTCCAAGTGCTTTTGATGACACCACTGCCACGGAACTACCTTACCCCTATCACGCCTTCACTTGGAAGTGTCTCTCTAAGCGCGTGGCCGTAATCGGAACCATGCGCCTTTTAAAAGCCGCCATCTTGTTTTTCCATAGACAATTTCATTAATCGACGGCGCCGTCTTCATTAAGCTGCCAAAAGAACTATACAGGATGACTAGCTAAGCCGGCCAATGACACATCGAGCAAAATGGAAAGTTCAATGTTGCACCACTTTTTTTGATATCGTGTCTGGGGTAAGACGCCAAGTGTCGATCTCAATGAAGGGAGCCCTTGAAAATGAACTGAAAAATGATAACTTAAAACGAATCCCATCAATTAACCTAAAACCAAAGATTGTTCCCGCTAGTCCTACGATTTGAGATAGTACTAGTGAGAATGATCCAAGAATTTTACTGACTTTTTAAAGAATGCTTTAAAATTGCCAGTTATGAGCTTAAGAGGGTGTCGATTTATTGTAATTTATCACTATTATAATGGAACTACAATTTATTTTAAACAAGTACTTATTTATAAATGTGTACATGAAGGGCATTATGAGCGTTACAAAAAAAAGCTCATAAAAAAAAACCCCATTTGCAGTAAGAGAACAAGATAGAAAATACTGTATTAAATCATAGATACTATTAATAATAAGTATTTTTTAAGTCCGTAAATATTTCAGTCATTATAAGTTCACTGTTAGCTGTAATGCCCAAAGTGCACAAATAATCGCCATTTTAATAAATAAATAAACTATTTATATCGACGTGATTGATTGGTGCTACGTTAAAATATTAATATTTTATATTATTTCAGTAAGTAAGCATATTAATAGTCTGTCTAGCTTTGGAGCTGGAGAATATTTGAAAAACATACCAATATTAGGTAGTAGGTCTGTACTGACGACTGTTCGTAATTTTTTAAATATTAACGATGCAAATAGGATATTTTGAAATATAGCAATGCAATTTACTTCAATTTAATTACATATAATTAAAAAGTAATAGTAATAGGTTTGTTGCATAATATTTTGTACCTACATTCACACAGAATGAAGTTTTTCTTATTTTTTAATTGTAACTCTGCTAGTTGATCATATTATTATGAGGTACTTATCTTACTATTATATCTTACTTTGATGGCAAAAAAAAACAATATGTATAAGAATAAGTAAGTTTTAACCTAATTATACCAGGGTTATAACGTGATGCAAATATATATTTTTAACCTTGTTATAATAATGTACGCGAAATTTCTGAAATATACCGAATTTATTGTGATATATAATAATTTAAATTTATACTTAGTAGACAATATTGAACTATGACAATTATATATTATAATAAAATTGCTATTGATACGATTGTCTTATTGCTTAAAGGAAACATACCTGATCTACAAATTAGTTAACTTTTTTATAGTTTCACAAAAAAAAATATAAAATTATACTTTTAGGAGGTCTAAAGAGCGGAACTTAAGAGCCTAATATCCAGCAACTAAATGTTAAGGATGTACGCACATCAGACAGAAAATGTGTCACGTAACGCCAGAACAGACAAATAGGAAGTAAAACATCCAATAATACACACTTAATCACATAACAGATGTATGTAGGTATCTTCCGTCAGATGTGCGACCTCCCTAGTATTCCGAGATCCCGCCTAAAATCGACCTTCACCCATCAAGGGGCTTACAAAGTAACAATTCATAATATGCTATGCTATAGCTGCTGCCCGCGACTTCCTTGAAGGTATGAAAAATAGATGTTGGCCAATTCTCAGACCCACCCGATAAGCACACAAAATTTCATACAAATCGGTTCAGCCGTTTCGGAGGGAAATGGTAACTAACATTGTGACACGAGAATTTTATTTTTTGTATAAGATATGAAATAACATATCGCAAATGGGTTGCCAGGTGAAATTAAGACAATCCTAACTTTCATGAAAAAACTTTCACTTATTAAAAAAAAGGATTTTTCTGGTCTTGCCCAGTCATATCAATATTGCGAACAAATCAGTTTTGGAATCGTAATCAGGCATGAAATTTAGTTTTCTGAATACTGGTATTCAGAGCTGCATCCAGTAAGGCTGGAAGCCGACCCCAATAAAGTTAGGAAAAGGCTAGGCAGATGAATCAGGCATGAAGTTTCTGAAAACGAATCGTATGCAGTTCGGTAACAAATGTGTATTTATATCTATTGTAGGTACAATTATAGTCTAAAACTATGAAATACATGAAATTGGTTTCATAAAATACTGTAAGAATTATGTAGGTGTAGGTATGATGGTAGCTTTTAAACATAACCTACACGAATTCTACTTTACATATTGTCTACAAGAACATAGCTTATTATTAGTTACAGTAACATTGACTAGAACATAATCACTAAAGTTAAACTTATCCCTTTCTGCCTTTTAGAACTAAAATAAAATATAACGGTAAAAAAAAGCTTGGAAAAACCAAACTTCTACATAAAATCCAAACAACTATTTGTACAAAATTAAATGCTTCATACGCAATCTACATGCTTCTATTCCATAGAAACCAAGACGAACTGAATGCGATCAGCAAAAATGTTAACCGTGTCTAAGAGCTGACACTGTTCAACAAAAATGATGCCACTGACGGCTGTTAAGATATGCTGCTCGCGTTCAGTTCGTTGATGAAATTCGCCCTAAAAGAATATGCAATCTACACATTCCTTTTCTGAAACCAAAGGTCCAATTAGATTGAGACATTATTTCTAACTCTATCATTACCATTCTTTGTTCCTAAACTGAGATCATTCGGCATCATGTCATGGAGCACTGTGTCACTTCTGAAGATGCTAGTTGCGATCCTGCTGGCCAGTCTCTCGGATTCCCTAATATCATCGTCTTTGGAGTGTGACGTCAGGTCTATTTCGGTATCCGTATCGCTGTCACTGATTTCTTTGTCACGTCTCTGAGGCCGATAGGCAAGGTTCTGCGGCTCGTCCATATCTTGAACAGAAGTCCCGCACGGACACGGGTTAGGCTTCGACATCACCCTCAAGTCTGTCGGCACTATTTCCGATTCCATTTGCTGGTTCATCATCAACGGTGTGAAAGAGAACGGCTGCTGCATCATCCTGCCATCTTCATTGTACGCCATCGGTGGCAATTCGTGCACATTCGGGTTGCCTGTCGGTATTGGTTCCATGTTTGTGTTGTGCAGGTACGGGTCTTGGCGAGGAGACTTTAGCTCGCGATTCTCCATGATACCTGGAGGCTCCGGGGAGTCTTTGTCGTTCGGCGACTCTGGCCCTTCTGGTGATGAGTCCGGTTTGCCGTGGCCTGAAATGATACAATACAATCTTGATCAATAAATTAGTTAAACAATTAAACCGAGTGATATACACATATGGTTTGCAAGCAAACCGTTGCGGCCACCAACCAATAAATTCTATGATACGAAGTGATAGTAGGCATGGAGAGGGTTATCTGTGGGGATAAGTCACAAACCAGCACTCGCTGCCTACAGCCTACAAATATTTTAAAATCTGTTCCGGTAATTACTAACTATAAGCACTTATTCTATCCTTTAAATTTTAAGTGTTTCTAAAAAGTATTGCATAACTATAAAAATAAAAACCAGTGTGCCAAGTGCCAGTCGGACTCGCACACAAAGGGTTCCGTAGCACCAAATAACAACACATCGCACACAGTTGTATACCTAAATAGATTTTTTTTTGTTACTTGTAGGGAGGTCCACCCCTAGTTTTTTAAATTCATAAATTCAGACTACTTTTGTGTAGCGGTTATAGAAGACACTTACTCTCCAAATTTCAAATGTGTGGTGCAGGCTCGGAGTAAAAAGTAACATGGCTGTGTCATGCAGACAGACAGACAGACAGTACTAATCTATAAGGGTTCTGTTCTGCCATTTGGCAACGAAACTCTAAAAATCAAACACCAATAAACGAAAACTCCTTATCTGTTGTTGTTGAGAAACAAGTGTCCAAAAACGTATTTACGTGTACATATAGAACTGAAATATTTCCGAAATAGTTGAAGCAATCCTTGGCAATAGTCGTCATCATTGCGTATTTAACAGATGAACAAGTATAAGGGACCCCGACGGTACTCCGGTTAACCAATAGGATAGCGGAGCGAAGAAATTGCGGTAATTTTATGCAATCCTATTGGTTAATATTTCTCCGATTCTCCGCTCCGCAGCCTCGCTCCGCTTCTTATTCAGTACATAACACAGAAAATTTTCGTTGGTTTAAAAGAAAGAAATAACAGCTGTTTTCTACAGAACTGCAAAACACGGTAGAAATGTATTAGTCCGGGAGGTAGCGTCGCATTTTAGGTTGTGTTTTTACGCCGATGGATTCACATACACACCCACCGCTAGAGCAGCTGACGGATCAACCATCGATGTAAACATCAGCCGGCTTAATATGACTTTTCTATTTGCAACGCTACCTCCCAGGGACCAGTTGACTTTTATAAAATTACCGCTGAAAAATGTATGTGTGGATGACGTAATGAATACGTGGTAACCATGGTAACCGTTTTAGCGTCCTTGTCCATTCCACCCTGTGTATACAAGAGGTTGTTTTGCATCCTCGTCAAAATTCAGGAGGTTGTCACAAAAGACAATCAATTAAAATTACGGTACCTTGTTAATTATTAATAAACGCTGATTTTTTTGGTTTATTATGTTTGTCAGTAGGTATTTCAGAATAACCTCCTTAACGTGGTTTAGGGAATAAGAAATTATGAAATAAACGTTTGAGATTGTTTGTATGTGTGGAAGCGTGGTTATAGGGCGAGAATCAGACGGGTCGCGTTTAAAACACGGGTGGTTCGACACTTACCGATTTCCGTAAATTATAAGAAAAAAAATAAAAATTACCTACTCATTTTATTGTTGATTCGGGATGAGAATCATTAGCATAGTTTTTACCTCCTTGAATTTGACGAAGATGCAAAACAACGCCTTGTATAAGTTGCTTTTATGAAAACCTGCGATCACCTGCGATCTTTGACCGTTCTATTATTAACTATCTCTTCTCACCTGTCATTGGCAGTGGTGGAGAGCCAAGTCCGAGGCACCTCATCCGCCAGGCATCCTGCAGAAGTTGCAGCCGCGCCTGTTTGCGCCATTTTGCGCGACGGTTTTGGAACCACACCTGGAAATTAGGACTCTTTATAAAAAATCTTGAAGCATACCACAACGAATTCATAGCAAAGCCACCGTATTTTCATCATTATAAACTTCTTCCTCTATATTTATCGTGTGCCAAATTGGTGTCAGAGTTTATGCCGCCCATGAGCCTCTGACTTGGCCTAACATACCGTCGAGATATATCTCTCAGGTATGTTAGTTTCCCCACGAAGTTTTCGTTCACCCAAGCAAGTGATACAATCCGCACATGAATCCGAAAAATCAGAAAACCTACCATCATCGCAACATCATCATCATTATAAATTTAGGTATTATTGATTTCCCGTTAGAAACTAAGTACTTCATGCTACTTTGTCGTTCATCCATTCTTAAGGACATAAGTAGGTAGATTGCACACATTGACACTCATATCTACTTATCGTCGTTCGCGATAGCTGCTTAAGAAAAAAACTTGATTTTCCGCAAACATCCTTGGCATCTTATTAATATTAAATAAAATAATTATCTTGATAATTTCTCACCCTGATTTTGGTGGTGGATCTGTCTAGGTGCGTAACTGCAACCTGTCCAAGCAGGTGAATCTATATTTAGAGAAATAAAAGGTTTTAGAATTACAAAAATTCTTCCAACAACGTAGGTAGATTGCAGATGAACTACACTATAATGTGTTGTTTATCTGCAATCTATCTACGTTGTTGGAACTACACTATAATGTGTTGTTTATCTGCAATCTATCTACGTTGTTGGAAGAATTTTTGTAATTCTAAAACCTTTTATTTCTCCACCACCAAAATCAGGGTTAGAAATTATCAAGATAATTATTTTATTTAATATTAATAAGATGCCAAGGATCTTTGCGGAAAATTATCAAGATAATTATTTTATTTAATATTAATAAGATGCCAAGGATCTTTGCGGAAAATCAAGCTTTTTTCTTAAGCAGCTATCGCGGACGACGATAAGTAGATATGAGTGCTGATTTTACAGCAAATCTACTCAATCTGTACTTAATGAGTTTGTTTGTTTGGTTGAATGCGGTTACCGCGAAAACTACTGGTTTAAAAAAAAAAAGATCACGCTACGACCAATAGGAGCGGAGCAGCAAATGAAAAATGTTGCTTAAACGGAGAAAATGTGACGCTGACGAAGTTGCGCAGGTCATACTACTGCTGGCTCTTATGCAAATTATTAAAGAGCAGTAACTCAGTATACAGCAGTTACAATTTGAGTACACTAAACTATGATAGGATCATCCGGGATTACCGTCAAATTAACGTAACAGAAGATTTGATGATCAAACTGTTCTGCCTTTATTTTCTTATAGCATTATATCATCAAGCCTGTAGACCCCAAAGAGTTAGATAGAGGGCGTACCTACCTATGAAAAAACTCACATTTCGCCAGTTATGTTTAAGTCTTATGTAATAGGAGCCGAACCTATATTTTCTAACTATGAACGAAACTACGAAGCGTGCACTAACGAAAAATCCGTGTCATACTGCATTATACTTATTCATTATTATTATATTCAATTTGTTTGTGTTCTATAATGTTTAAAACGTGTTACAAAATGCTTACAGCTAACAACAATATTATAGACCCTGTAAGGAAATAGCAATATATATGTATAAATATATATATATATAAAAAGTAAATGATAAAAAACCATTCCTAATTATAATTAACAATTATAGAGTTATTAGTAACATAAGGCAGTTCACTGCTGGATTAGAGCTCTAATAAGCCTCTCCATACAACTAGCGAAATCATCATAATTCTTTTGCCCTAATCCCAATTTATTTGGGGTCTTCGCAGCATGTCCTCTTCTTCCGTACTTCTCTATTACTAACTTACACAGCTGGCGAAATGTGGGTGTACCAATGGGTACCCTTGTCTGCCTAACCCTTCCGGGATTTCGGGCGTGATATTATATTATGTAAGCAGGGCCGCATTAACCATGTTGGGGCCCCTAGGCATTGCAATTTTTGGGGCCCCTTTTCAGCTGTCATCCCGCGATCATGGCGCTTGCAACATCGTCGAAATATATAAAATCATGGAAGATCTCCAGTAAATAATAAAAATAATAATAATAAAATGTTTTATTGACACAAGGAAAAAGGTTATACATTTCTATTTGAAACCCTGACCCCCGTGCTAGGTGAGACCTGTGTTACTGTGTTGTGTGTAAATGACATGTAAGTTTACTTATAAACCGTTAAACCTTCAAGGGCGTCGTAAGGGTTAAGTTTTCTGGTTACGGATGCAGCTGAAGTTCTACAGTGCAATAGCCACTTAAAACTATTAGCACCTCGGCTTGGTTAGATTTTCCATACTTGTTTATATAGAAGTTCCTGATTTTGAAGAGTTATTTCAGAAGTCTAGGAACTAAAAGAAAGCTCTCCACTCCTGACAAGCTTACTTAGCTTTTCATTAATTATTTTAATCAGATAGAGACAATTTTGGGAACAAAAGGATCTAAGGCTCCAAGAGCAAGCGAAGCGAGCTCGAAATTTTAACAACTTGGATAGGGTAACTAACTTCCCTTGGATAGGTTAGAATTGTTTCGATCCTTCATGTAAGTGTTGCTTGGTCGATTTACAGACAAAGTTAACATAGCGAGCGTGTGAGCGCAGCGAGCGTGTGAGCGCAGCGAGCGTGTGAGCGCAGCGAGCGTGTGAGCGCAGCGAGCTCAATTTTTTTTTCACACGAATGAATTTAAACCCTTATAGTTGCTTGGTCGACTTTTAGACAAATACAAAATTCAAGAAAAATGGTCTGAAGAGCGAGCGAAGTGAGCTCAAAAATTTTAACACCACCTACTTTAAACTCGTTAGAATTGTTTCGACCAACCGGAGTTACTTGATCGTCTTTCAGACAAAGTCAAGACTCAAAAAAAAGTGGTCTGAAGAGCGAGCGAAGCGAGCTCGAAAATTTCAACACCTACATGGAACAGATTACACTTGTTTCGACTAATTAGAATTACTTGAGCATCTTATGGTAGAGTAGTCGGAAGTCAAAAGTCTGACATCCAGTCTTACCAAGGGGTATCGTATTATTACTGGGTTGTGGAGGTCAGATAGATAGGCAGTCGCTTCATGTATACTCAGCTGCATCTGGTTAGACTGGAAGCCGACCCCAAGATAGTTTGGGAAAAGGCTAGACAGATGATGATTGCCATTGAGGATACAAATTTTCCAATAAAATTTTTAACTATATAAAACGCGCGGGGCCAGTACCTGATGCGGGGCCCCTAGGCAGTTGCCTAATTTGCCTAAGGGTTTACCCCCGACTAAAATCAACCAGAGGCTAATCGGCTGTGTAAGACTTCCTAAGGCATCAACTAAGACTGTATGTCGAAACGATTTTCTGCTTTTGTTTCACTCAATAATAAGGTATCTAACCATATATCACGCCGGTGTTTCCCCATGGGTTGGTAGTAGTGGTACACACACATTTCGCCAATTATTATATTAGGGGCCAGCTTATGGCCTTCAACCGGGCACAAATCCGGGTTACTACTGAGGAATTCTTAATGGTTCCTATAGATATAATAATAGTCAAAGCGGTACTCTTGGACGCGGCTCATATTTTTAGGCGGTTCCATCCTCTGGAGTCCTGACCGCCGCCGGTAGCTTAGACACTGGTCCCAATACCGGTGGGCTACATTTTTTTGTATAAAAAAAAACTTTTTTAATGTTTAAAAATTATAAAGTTTGTATGGAAATAAAAGAAAGAAAAAGACTCAAAATGAAATGGACTTTAAGAACAATTATAAGACGAAATCTGTACCGCACGAGGATGTAAGACACCCCGTGGTTGCGGAAGTAGTGCTTGCTGTTCAGTTCTAGACATAAATATTTCCCAGGAACAGTTTTTGAAGGAAAAGTTTATTGCCAAAAGAAGTCAGTGTTTTCCGTAGATACCTGATTAATATTTTTTTTTAAATAAAGATCAAAACAAAGTTTAAAATCACACACTGAAACTGAACAAATTTGGCAGTTAACTTTTAACAACGTTTAATTTTGTTACTATCTATTTTTTGATGAAGTCCTTATGTAGTTCCTAATCATCATGATCCAATGATCATGGGCAAAGGTAATCATTTATCCCAATTCATTTTGGGTTGGCGCAGCATGTCTCTTTCCGTTTCTTTCTTCCTTCTCTATTGCTCGTCAGCTCAGCACTCACCTCCTTTAGGTAGGTACCTAATCATTTTAAATAATTAATTTTCATTACAAAACTTTATCATTATTTCCAAATAAATCATTACGTAAATTAAAATGTAATGCACTTTAAAATGTTCAAAGTTTTCTATATTGAAGTTTGCCTATTGTTTGAACAATAAAAGACGAAACTGCGAACCCCAACCGGTTCGTACTTTTATCAATTTTGATTTAGAACTTTTTAATCCCCTAATGTAAGGGTTGTTTGTAATGGGTCAATGCGTCAATATGAAGTTAGAAAATAAGTAAAATTGATCAGTTATTTGGTATTCTTACGTAATTTTAATTATAATGCGCCGACTGTTCTTTAAACTGGTCAAGTTCAAATGTTTTTTTTTCATAAGCGCTTGAATTTCGTTGCTTGCCGCAAATTATTCTCAATCTAAACGGTGTAAAACACCTCTTAACGAAGCCGAAAGGCACTGGTTCTCCCTGTCATTGCGATCATTTTTTTGTTCTACGCCATACCTGGGAACCTTCTAGTTACGGAGATATTAGGGGTCAAAGTTCCAACTTTTTGACAAGTATTTTTTTAAATACAAGTTTTTAATGTAAGATTTTTACTTTAAACACCTCCACGACCCCCTTACTATTGAATCCGTCCATCAGCACAATGTTTTGAGTGCGTTACATTGAGTTCTACCACCAAATATGATTTTACACCCCCCAAAAAAAAGGCGTTTCCAGCAATAATTTTTGCGTAAAGTTACTTAGTTTCATGTACAGAATGCTTGGTTGGCGGCTTCGTGATGAGGTAATATACACGGTGTATACAGGGTGGAATTGGGGTCGACGCAACATGTCTTTTTCTTCCATACTTCTCTATTAGGTACTCGTCATCTCAACAATCACTTCCTTGCTAGACATATCTTTCTTCACACACTCCATCCATGGTTTATCTGGTCTTCCTCTACTCTTATAGCCATACTAAATTCATGATCAACATCATCCTCACTACATTTTCATCTTTCCTCTGCATTTTTTCTTTTTTTAAATTTCCAAGAAAATAGGCAAGCTGAAGTTGAATTATGAATGGAACTGTAAGTAGCCTTAACATTTTAACTGGTTCAGACAGAGCCATTACCGTTGCCCTAATTTAATTGTTTGTTTAAAAAACTTTTGAGAAGTCTTCACTGTATCTTTACAACTAACTTCATCATAATGAAACCGAGTTCATTTTTATTAAACGTACAATAAAGTTAGTTATGCCTAATTTAAAAACCCCGAACAAAACGCAATTATTATCTGAATTATAAACGGTTTGTAAACTTGCAAATAGTTTGTTTGTTTGCTAATTAATCCCATTAATAATTCTCTTACGTTATTAATACGTGAAATTAAAATATTTATGTTTTCAGGTCTGATAGTCGTGACTATATCGTCTAGTACCACCACTTATTTGATAGCTATTCATTGAGATCAGTTGACAAAGCCATCCATATAGCACCCATATAGTTGACGCTTCTGTAGTACCTACTATAAAAAAGTTGCGATAAATTCAGTCACCACTGGATCTGAGCAGATAATATGCTAAAAAAGGGTAACGTTTATGGCCAATTGCCTACGGAAGCTTAAAACGGTGACTTCTTTAGGTCTTTCTTTCTTCTCTTCTAGAACTACTTGTTAGTAGACAATGCAGGCTGGATACAATTTTTTTTTAAAAAAAATACGCAGAATAAAACCTACTTGAACTCTAGCCTCGGACAGACTGATCCTCAAAGCGACCTCCTCTCTCAGGAACACGTCAGGGTAATGTGTCTTCTGGAACAGCGACTCCAACTCACTGAGCTGCTGAGGAGTGAAGGTCGTGCGGTTCCGCCGCTGTCGACGACGCCCGAACATGTACTCTGTGAGGAGGTCCCCAGGCAGAGGAGATAGGTAAGGACCAGCCATCGTGATCTCTCTGATCAAAATCGTTAGTTTTCGGTCTTGTAAAGATTCTTCCTTGTTGAAATTAAGTCTTCTTGGTAATTGGTGCGTAAAGCTGGATATTTTTGTTAGATTGATACAAAATGTGCAGATGGTTTATTAACATATTTGTCGTAATTATAATTTAGCTAAAAGTTTTGAGCATCGACGGCAATTTTTTTATTGGGTTGATCAACAAAATATCAGAAATTAATTAGGGTCTTACGTCTACTGTCTTTATTTTTTAATTCTGAATAGCATTATCTATTAGTATTAATTTAAATGTAATAATTCACATTAACATAAAGTTCAAAAACTTCTCGCTCGCGACAACCACACTGAACTTAGCGGTACTCAAAGAAGTCTCATCCGAGATGTTCCGAACAGTACTGTTTGATTTCGCGAAAATCTCGTCATGAAAACCACCCTGACTCCACCCCCTCGGTACCAAAAGCTCGCACGTGACTGGCGGATTGACGCAGGGGTTGAAAATCCCAGCCAATGAGAGGGCGCAATGGGGGTTGTATTTAATAGGTGTAGATTAAGTTATAGCATATCTGCAAATATAAATGGAGTATAAGTGCAATCAACTTTGGTGTGGACCTGTTAATGAAATATTTAATACGGTGAACGACGGCATTTTAAAGTAGGTACTGATTAGTTGGCTGATTAAGATTGCGGCTAAAAACTTTATGTAAAAAAATACTATGCAAGTAAAAGGACATAAATAAGAAAAAATATCTAACCATCATGATGTTATGATAAAATGATCGAATAACATCGATCGAACAACAGCAGAGAGCTGAAATGTTTTGGTAAAATATATATGTAGCCACCAACCCGCACTGTCCCGCGTGGTGGATTACAGCCCACTCCCTCTCATAGAGAAGAGGCCTGTGTCCCAGCAGTGGGAACATTATAGGCTGATGATGATAATATTATGTAGATGGAAATAATTATGATAGAGTGCAAATCCGTTGACCTTAAAGATAACTTATTTAATGCAAAGAACTCACTTAGCACAAGTAAATTACATACAAGTTTTTGATGACCCTTTATAGTTTGTTTTTATGTTAGTTATTTATTTTTTTTTAGTTTTTTTTTTTCGTGTATAGTTAGTTTATAACCATTAATAAAAGAGTCCCCATGTGAACCTATGACACAAGTATACCTAAGCATTTTTGTATGTAGGTCTAAAATTATTATCGGAGTTACATCGTTACTAAGTTACAAACAAGTGAAATCACTTTTTAGTGCAGTATAAGTTATTTGTGATGTTTTTTTATTAATATTTATTTAAAGAGTCTTTTCGACATTACAAATATGACACTCTGTAGGTACAAAATAAAATACTTATTTGAATTAACAGAAAAAAAACATTGATATAGTTACAAGCTGTTTTCGACATTTAACGCTTTATTGTTAATATATTATTATGAGTATCACTTGAAGACTGACCTTAAATATGAAAGAAGCGAGATAAATAATAAATAAATTATGAAATAAACCCAGCCACCTACAGAGTACAGAGCCCAAACTGTGTACTTACCTTATATGGAAGTAACATCGATACCACAAAAAGAAGTGAGAAACATGCAACTGAATTTGCTTATACCTACAATATGAAGATAGCAATATTTTCATTCTTGGTTTTATTTGTCGCCGATTATTTAATAAGTACTTAGGATTGCCTGATTTAGTTTAACTGCTCCTAAGAACGGCTGCTAAACTGTTAAGCTGATCAGATTGCAGATCATGAAATAAACAACTGTTATGACAAAATAGTTTTAAGTAATAACAAATTATGAATAACCTACAATAAAAGGAATATAGCGCCTATCACACGGTCTACTTTTTTTACCAGGAACAGAACGCAGTACTACGGTTGCAAGGGCAATTGACGCTGTTTTAAATGGCTCTGGCTGCACATCCATATTGGCTACAAGTCTACTTTAAGTAGCCATGTAGACTTAGGTTTACTGGTCTACCATCACTGTATGGCCGGTTGGCAAAGGGTCTACGTAGTTAAAGACCATTACGTGGCTACGGGCTTACTTTGAAGCTAGTCTACATCACGAGTAATGGGCTACTGGATCTAGCATGTGACTAATAGTTCGTGTTGACTAATTAGTAGATATTGGTCAACGTGATGTGCCTACGTGGTTACTGCTCCAGTAGACATTTCGAAGTACAATTTTAATTTTATGGTGACACTTTTACAGAGTGATATGAAAGGAAAACGAGTTAATGATAGCGTGACGGATGACAGAAGAGAATGGAAGAAAAAAACCGGCCAAGTAACACGTACAGAGTGTGAGATAATCCTTTCTGAAGTCGGTTTCTGTAAATAGGTTTCACATACAATATGTGCTTCCATAAACTCCTCAACGTGGTCATGTTGGGGACTCTGATTTTCTACTCATGTGTGTGTGAGTATAATGTTCACTTAATTCCTAAATCATCATCATTATCCTAGCCTAGCCTAGCATAGCCTTTTTCCAAATTTTGTTGGCGTCGGCTTCCAGTCTAACCGGATGCAGCTGAGTATAGTATTTTACTTGAAGCGACTGCCTATCTGACCTCCACAACCCAGTAACTGGGTAATACGAAACGCCTTGGTAAGACTGAATGTCAGACTTTCGGCTTCTGACTACTTGTAACGTCTGTCAAAAATCTACAAATGATAGCCGGGACTTTCCGAGGCACGGAGGAAACTCGGTATGTAATTATGGTCACCCATCCACGGACCGACTTCGGCAAGCACTTAGTTCCTAAATTTTACATCATATTTGAAAACATACATGTTAATCTTGTATCCAGTAACATACAAATCACATACTACATGTTTGTGCAAAATTAAGTCTACTAAGTGGGTTGTAGATAGCGGAAGCAGCGATTACGAGGAGTAAATGAACGTTCCCGCCCGTCGCACCCGCTGTGTAGGGCTGTCACTCCCTCATTAACGACGAGTTATCATTTAATTAGCCAAAAAAAAAAATTGTGCGTGGAGTCCCTCCGCGCGGAAGAAGTGAAACTTCGTAAAACTACACACATGCGTTCGAGTGCCACGCATTCACTCTCGTTATTTTATTGAGCTTCTCAATAATATTTTGTTGTTTTCTTGTTGTATTATTTTTATTGCTACATAAGTTTATCGAGGTTATTCTACTCATGGAAATTGAGCGAAGTCTGGTCACACCGAAGAGTCGAATGCATGACTATTGGCATGCCATCTTGCGTACGTAGTAGAACTACGTAGTCACAAATCTTGTAATACTGCCATCTCTTACTGAGTTTTTGATAATATTCCCCCTCCATGGTAGCGTTAAACTTGTTGGAAGTCGCATAAGAAGTTTCACTTTAAAAAACCCCGTGAACGTAGTCGCGGGTAGCAGCTAGTTAGACTATACATTTAGGGTGAATTTCAACAAATGCCATTTTTTTTATCATATCGGTGAACTTTTTCATTTATAATTTTTTTGTATATTTTTCAGGTTTAATGTAATCTTTAAGATATCAAATATCCCTAAATTTAATATCATCAACGTATCATTTAAGACTAAGGAGAAAATTCAGTTTGAATTCTGGTTTCCACCGATATGACAAACCGACACCGATTATTTTTTTTGTACACCGGTATGATAAGTTTATCCACCGAAATGATGTACATATCCAGCGATATGATAATCTATCACCCTTTGAACATCAAAAAATGAAATAGTTAGTAGGTACCTATATATTTTTACAAGGGTGACTTAGAACTGAATACCTGAACTGAGGGTCTTATGTAAGTAGATCACATCCAAAGAGAACTGAGTTTTTAGAAATTCAGTTGCAATATATTTTTTTAAATTATGTACCTATTTTATTATATTTACTTTCTTTATTATTATTATTTACTATAGGTACTATGAATTAAAAAAAAAATATTTTTTTTATCATTGTCTTTGTGATAGTATATACTTTACTTAACGAAATGACACGGGATCTACCGATATGATAAAACGAATCACCGAGATGATAAAATGATCTACCGATATGATAAAGTAATCCACCGATGTGACAAAACTGTGCGTTGATCATGAATCAAAACACCGATATTAGATATAAGACACCGATTGATTTTTTCGGTGTAAATTATCACATCGGTGGTAATAAAGACCACCGATTACAGCGATATGAGAACAGCGACGTGAGAAATAACACACTTTTCCGAAAATTAGAAAAAATGCATAATATCTAGGATAAATTCAATAACAGTCAATGAAGCTAATTTACTTACTAACTGTGTTAGAACCAAACAACAAAAATAAAACTACTCATTACACTAGAAAAATGCAACCACCGATACTATAAAATAATTGTCCGGGAGCAACTGAAATGGCGTACTTATGTTATTGGTGAGAATATGCAGTGATTTAACACAAATCCGTCCTGACTGCGCACTAGCACACACTAACGAGGAAAATAAAATTGGGGTGGGGACGCTGTCGGACTCGTCGATGAAAAGTTAGGTTTAAATTACTTTTGTCCAGCGATATGAGAACATTTTTCAGGACAGGTACGTTTGTGCCTCTCAGTAATAATAATTGTTAATTATGTAATAAAATATGCTATATATTAATAACAAAACTAATATTCTATAAAATAAAATAAGTTATATACTTAACTTACTTATTTCTATTAGTGTATAAGCTTTTTTGTTTGTAAAAAAAGTAGAGGGACAGCACCGATTTGAAAAAAATAGAGGTTTATGAATTTATTTCAACCTTTGTAAATAGTCCTAGGCAAATTATATTTTTGCCACAACCCAATAACTTCCTTTTAAATACTAAAAAATATAATTCAGAACGATATTCCTTTTTTCAAATGCTAATTTCACCGAAGACAAAAAAAAAAGTCATTTGGGAAATTCACCCTTTAGTTAGTTTTTTTTTTTTTTTTTTTAAACGTTGCCCAGCACTAGGAATTTTTCCTGTATTGTGGGTGCGTTTACAAACATTTAAACTGACATACACAAACAGCCAGACCCGGAACAACTATCTGTAGGCCATACAAATATTTGTTCCGTGCGGGGATCGAACCCGCACACGCAGCGCAGCAGTCGATCGCTCAACCACTGCGCCAACCGTGCCGTCAAATGGAATGGAGAGTAACCAACGAGTGGCCTAAAGTAAGCAAGTCGTGCGTACCCTGTTTAGAGAGGTTGTTGAGTACAGCATGTATCCTACTGTAATATTATAAATGCAATTTTTGTGAGGATGTCTAGATGTTTGTCGCTCTTTCACGCAAAAACTACTGAATGGATCTGAATGAAATTTGGCATAGATAATAATCTGGAGTAGCTCACTGCATCACTTTTTATTCCGTTTGAACGATCCCGTAGGACAGTTATCGAACAAAATGTGGCGAAGCCGCGAGCATGAGCTATTCAGAAATGAAGGTGTGGTCAGATACTAAAGAACTTTTGCCATGGGACCAAAAAATCTGCTGTCCCATACATAATTTCAGTACCTACTCCGAAAGGTAATACCTTTCTGATTTTATGTTACCACGAACAATTATCGACACGAGAGAACGAGAAAACTTTCTAATTACGGAAAATGTCGTCAAAAGCAAAGCAAGCGATGTCGACTAGTAACAGAGAAAAGAATAAATAGAAATCGATAATACAGAGAAAATATAGACGCTGTTACTAGGTGTTGTTGAATTAAGCTAGTCATTTTGTGTGATCTTTAATCCGGCAGAAGCATGTTTGAATGACAAACACAAACTTCTGCAAGAGCAAAACTGAAAAGCGAAAGCGCGCTTGGGCTTGGTAATGGCGCGGATTAATGATTTTATTACCCATAGGTTTTTATTATAAGTTTTACAGATGCCAGTGATGTCTATACTCAATACTCAATACTTTATTGCATTCCACATGTTGTTCTTAGATGGTAAACTACATATAATTCGATCATATGGACCCTGTCGGGCACAGCAAATAAGTGGAGTTGGAGAGAGGAAGCATTTTCATAAAATAAATAGCATTATACTACTAACTACTAAAAAAAATCTAAGATTAAAAAAAATTTTTGTCTAAGATTAACTTAGAAACATTATTAACATCTATAAAACGTAAGTATTGCGTTAGCCAGCCCTAAACACAAGGCGGGCGGGTGGCGCGGCCGCCCGCCGCAACGGCGCTAAACGAGTTTCCGCAAACATTTTAATGAATAACACCTCCTGTGCCTCACACCCCCTCTACCCTCGCTTCACCCCCTCATTTCAACCCCCCTCTCATCCCCGTGGAGCCTGCAATGCGCTAATTAAACATTCGAGCCATATTGTCTCCCTTACCATGTTGTGGGTATTTCGTACTCAGTAATTCACAATGCCTGAAAGATACGTGTTTCATAAACTATTTTTTTCAATTATTAAAATTAAAAATTAAAATTCATTTATTTCGGACAACGAGGATCCATATTTTGTTAGTAATACAAACTGCTTATATTCTAGTGTTAGTAAAAGTGATTTAAAAATAAAATCTATTTTTGTGAAAGGATGACAAGGCAGGAAAATATAGTTCCTACCTTATCACCCTCCGCACAAAACACCTGATATCCGGAGTATAGCTCTCCGCCACAGCTCTCAGGATATAGTTGCGACTACTCCGCACTCTGCATAGCAGCGAAGCCGTTTTTTTTCGTATTATGGCTTGAAAGCCATCTGTGTGGGCCACAGCAAACATTTCCGAGGCACTACAGAAACGGGGCAGTCGCAACAACATCCTGAAAGTATTATTATATTGAACGCGCAGGACATCCAGCGATCTCTTAGTGTAGTTGACCCATAGATTGCCCGTGTAAAAACTCTGACAGTAGGCCTTAAAAAGGGTAATTTTGACTAGGTCAGAGCACCGAGCAAATCTACGGACCAACATGTTACCTCTGACCGCCAGTGCCCTACGCTCCCTCTCAATGTCTATATCATCCTTAAGGTCGTCAGTGATGAAATGTCCAAGGTACCTGAACTTAGACACTCTATTTAAAAGGAGCCCATTCAGCCTAATAAGTTCTGGTACAGCGTCTGGACACCTACCTGCGGCCTTAAAGATCATATATTCACTCTTAGTGACATTATAAATAAGTCCATGTGAAGCAGCATAAGTCTCACAGACTCTGAGCAATCCCCTGATTGCCCCAGCAGTCGGGCCCAGCAGCACCATGTCATCCGCGTAGCTGATGTTATTGACGCTCACCCCATTTATTCGACATCCGACAGTCATGCTGCTGAGCTCGGTGATGAGGCCATCAACATATAGATTAAAGAGCCTAGGGGATGACAAACCCCCCTGTCTCACACCGCATTCTAATCCATATGCCGGAGAGAGTGTATCAGACCACTTTACTTGGTTTTGTTGATTGGCATACCAGTATTGGAAGATTTTCAGTATTTCAGCAGGGGTACCCCTGTCCCTCAACTTGTCCCAAAGCACCTTATAGGAAACGAGATCGAAGGCCTTCGAGAAGTCGAGGAAACAGGCGTACACGGGCGTCTTACGGTCAGTATAATATTGAACAGTATGCTTGAGACTCAAGATAGCAGTTTCAGTAGATAGCCCAGGCTGGAACCCGAACTGTGCTTCATGAAGGTTTAGAATTGTTTTCAAATATGAGTCAAGCATACTGTCCAACACCTTAGCCATGATTGTAGCCAGGGAAATAGGGCGATAATTCGCCTTATTCGATATATCCCCCACCCTGTTCTTAACGATGGGAACCACAAGCGTTTTCATAAAATTTTCCGGTAGGTACGAATGACTTATACACATCCTATAGAACAAAGACAAGACCCTCGGCATGTGGACTCCCGCAAATTTCAAATGCTCAATGCTGAGTCCATCATGACCTGGAGACTTGCCCCTGCTCATTCCCTGTATGACTCTCTTGACTTGTTTGGCAGAGAAGTGCACAAATGTCTCCTGAACCCGACAACAACACTCAGCCTCTGCAGAGGGAGCTGAGGGACCAAGGGGAGATTGCACCTGGAAATGTTTCATAAACAGTTTTGCAATATCCCCGTGATCACTCATCCCCTCCACACTCACAGCAAGACCAGGCCTAACGTCCAACTTGCCTGTGGATTTCCAGAATTTGCCAAAGTTCTTAGTAGCTCGTTGTTCTGCTAATATGTCCATTTTAATACGTTCTTGATTATTCTGACACCAATTCAAGCGACTTTTGAAAACTTTACGAGCCTCTCGCATTTGTTCAAAAACATAACCACACGTTGGTCGTTTATGTTCAATCCAGGTTTTAAATTTAAGCCTAGCCTCACTGTGCGCATCACGTACATGTTTATTCCAGCCACACAGAGATCTATATTTTCTGTGAGGCCTATATTCACTGGTCTCTTTAGATTGCATAGCTGCCTCACTAAGAACCTTCACAATCCGATCATACATTTTGTCTAAAATAAGTTTATGTTCAACCGAACCGCATGACCCACGACTGCACTCCGTAAATTCTTGGGGAAGGTCGATAGTACGCAGTTTACTATTACATAAAAGCCTGTACCTGTCAACTTCAGAACAGTTTCTTTCACCCCATACAATCGCACTACGGGGCACAGTCTGAGACACCAGTTTTGACCTTACCAAACTCAAATCACATTTCATATAGATGGGTAAATGATCAGAGTTATATACATCCTCTTTAATACATACATCTACAACAGTTTGCCAAGCCGATAAAGATACCACACAGTGATCGAGCCATCTTCTGCACCCATGCGCATCACTAATAAAAGTGTAGTGATTTTGCTCAGCACCTAAAAATTCTATATCGGCACACAGCCATGACTGGTCCGTACAAAAGTTCGTCAATTCATTATAAAAATTTTGTTTGGGGTGCGCGTTAAAATCGCCCAGTATAAACACATTTTCAACATCATAACTTACTACAATAGCATTTATCTCACTTAATACATCAGTAAAGATCGTCAAATTGTCTGATGAGTCTGTAGGCATGTAGACAGAAAAAACAAGAATGGAGCGCTCCCCCATAGCTGCCTTTATGGCCACAATCCGTTTACTAGTACAGTCCAAAACAGAGACAGACTCAAACATGCCTTTCCTCCAGAGAATGGCCACCCCCCCATACGGCCTTCCTATTAACGGTCCTACGGTTGTGTCAACCGCTGAGTTACCCGTAAATTCAAAGTCTTGACTTATGGTACCTAACATCAATATATCATGAGGAAGAAGCCATGTCTCTTGGAGGGCTACAATATCTGACCAAGCACAGATAGCTCGAATATCATCAACAGAGCGTTTTGCCGACTTACAATTAAAGCTCGTAAAAGTTGAGTAGTTAATAGTGTAACTTAACATATTAAAAACATTTAATCAACTTTAACTCTAGACTCTTGTCTGGTTCTATACATAAAATGTACAAACCGCCTAAAGGTAATGCCATCCGGCCACAACTGGTCATTTAGAAATACATCAACTTTATGTTTGGAAACAAATACCTTATAAGCGTTGTACCTTTTAAAAGACTTAATGTTCAATTTTTTCAAGGATACGCTCTCATTTGTTTTAGTCTTAATGTAGCTAATAATATCATTTTCTTGTGTTTCAGTACTAACGTTTGAAATCAACAATGGCACTTTAACATCGGCTGCCCGAAAATTAATATTAGGCTCAGCGGAAGCACGACCCCTCTGACTAACTAGCCTATTTTGTTTTGATGATTTGTATTGTACTAGCTTCCAATCCTTATCATGGTCCACTACCATTTGCTCACTATTCACATCAGATTTACACAAACTCGAATTCACTGCTTGTAGATCACTTGATACCGCACTAGTTCTTGTCGACACCGCCTTAGCAAACGTAACGATGGTAGGGGATTCGCTCGGCTCAGGCGTACACGTCGGCGCAGTGATTGGTTCACTCAAGGTCACGCCAGCCGCATTACTCGTTTCTGTCCCTGCACACGTCATGCTCTTGCGTGTGCTTCTTTTTGATGTCTCGATCTCGCTCACACCCTTGACAATCGCTGCGTCTATTTGTTTACATTTTTTCAAGTCACCGTCATTAGTGCAATCTATTACAATTGAAGACGGATTCACCCTCTCTGGGTCGTTGGCCTTTGTATCAGCTGTTAATTGCATTGACGATATCGGCACATACTGCAATCCTATAGGGCCACTATTATCTAAAATGGCACTATTCTCCAGACAAGCTCCTCGCCTTCTGTTTATATTAATATTAGGCGTATAGTAATTGTCCACTAATGATGCACATTTCATATTTTGCACCTCGAACTTAAGCGTATCAAATTGCTCTTTGGTTATCATTTTATCTTCCAACGCCTTGCACTTATTTTGCAATAACAAAATATCCTTTAAAAGTCGGGTCGCATCCACATGATCGAAGGTTACAGGTGGAAGTTTATGCAACTCCTTGGCCACAAATATAGGGAATAGGTCCGGATCCGTTGCTTTCATAAGGCATCATATATCATCCAGATCTCTGGACATTTTCTTCTTACCGTCTTTTCGCCTAATTGGCATCTTCTTTGATGTGGCAAGCGATTCAAACAGCAGTGTTTTCGCTTTAACAATTTCATCAGCTGTGAAGGATGATGTACACAACTGATGAATGCTCTCTTCATCCATAAATTCCAACACATTTCTTAGAAACGCCAGCAGTTCGCTTATCACAACATTGCAGTTCACACATTTAACAGTTTTTGACGACATTATTCTCGCGATGAGTCACTTGTCACTTCGGCAAGCAATACGCGTCCGCGCTCAGTTGAGACCGACCCGAGACTGAAATTATGTTATTATGTTCGCTGTTTGATATACAAAGGAGTTGTGTGATTTCTGTCAGATGAGTTTTAAATGGCGGGTGATGAAAAGTCGCGGGTGCTACGAAAATTTGTTTAGTTTTATTTATTTTATTTATTTAGACAATCTGCCAAAGAAACGGTAATTGCTGAAAGGGTTGACTAACTTTGATATTGGCTTGGATTATTCTTACCCTTTTCTGATTCTAGTTCTTGCATCAGTTAAGAATAAATTCAACACACATATTTATTTTATTAGCAGTTAAAATAACTTCATGGCTCATTATATCAGTCATTATTTATTTTTTCTTTCAGGAATACTGATATTTTTACAGAAAAGCTATCAAACTGTTTAAATTATCTTTTAGTGTAAAGCTCCCTGAATTTATAAACGCGGTCTTTGAAACATCCATACATCCCGCTGTCATATCAAGCAATCATCTTAATTAGTCGAATGAAAAAAGCTTAAAAAAGAGCACGGAGCGGTCGGACGGCTCAATTAGTTAATTAATCTTTTTTTCCGCGTTAAAATAGCATTTATAAGCGAGATGCAAACCGGTGGGAACGACTCCCTCATCTAGTCGCGTAGGGCTGCTGACTGTTTGCTTAATTGCATGCTAAATGCAAATTAATACTTCAATGATCGATTATAAATGAATGAGCAGTGATGTCCTGTGGTTTCGGTCTTGGCTTACAACTCGCGGTTTCAAAACCAAAGACTGTAGTTTGTGTATTGTATTTCGTCACCGCTGCCTAAAAACTGTGAAAGAACAGATTTGGAGTAAACCGGTAAACGCAAGTCATTTATTCAATATTAGGCTGATAAGCTTTTTGAACGTCAAAATTACAAGAGGCAGTCCCCTAAAATGACCGCCCTTCGCCACATCCCAGTGTTTTAGCGGGAAGAAGAAGTGGCGGAACAAACTTCCGAGCAACACATCTGTCTGTTAGGTTAGAAGAACCGGATTCTATACAATAGTGTTCAAGTTAATATAAACAAAGAATCCTTTACATAAAATTAATGTCACATGTCAGCTTAGCACATACCAATAATAAAATAACGCAATAGTATGTCCTACAACAAAAAAATCCAAGCGATGTGACATCCGCTAACGAGTACTGAGTCCGCATGGTGGAATGCAGCACACTAGCTTTCACATAGAGAAGACCGACAGTGTCTCGGCAATGGAAAAATTATTCATCATCATTCATCTCTTATCGCAACTGATTTGGGGTCGGAGCAGAATGTTGCATTGGAAACGTTATTATAAATAATAATACCGGTAATAGGCAATCATTGAGCCGATTTTCGTTACGGTCAATGGTCTGATGACCAAGAGCCCTGTCCATCATCTTTTGATGCTTTCAATGGGCAGTTGGATCAAGGGCCTGATTCAGAAGGCAGGAAGTACTCGACACGGCTCGGATTGTGAGGTTCCCGTCTCTGGAGCCCTAACCACCGGTAGCTTTGATCTTGCTGCAGATACCGGCGGACCACTATTTGGCTGGCTGATATTTTAGCTAGATCGATAGACTCGAAATCTTCTCTTTCTGGACTGCTGGTTGCAAGTAATTGGTTTACTCGATATGAATGGCAAAAGCTAATAGATTTACATGAAGAGATTTTACTTATGCACCAACCATGCTTTTTTTGGAGAGCTTTCAGATACCGATTAGAATGGATACCAAAATTAACAAGTAGTGTATGTTCTAGTTTTGCCTGTTTTGCACAGCAAGATGGGTGTGACTCCGGCGTTATACATTTAGAAGGCCAAAAGCCGAAAATTTAATTATTATTCTTTCTTGCATAGAGTATACTTTTATACTCCGTTACCGTTACTAACCTTGCCTTCAGTTAGCACTATTTCAAATAAAGAAAATGGTCAACAGTGTTGCTTCCTAAATCCATAGCCATTTTACAACATGGCATCTCAATGAAATTTTCCTAACACTGGCTTCAAACGGTTCACCTGAAAAAAAAGCTCTTTCACTTGCCCACTTGCAATCATGTCAACCGCTCACGGTTTCAAACATAAAAACTATAAAAGATGAAGAACTGAATAAAAATTTAATAATCCTGGCAACCCTAACATCAACGTTAACAGCGTTTACTTATTTGCAGGCAGCAGCGGGACAATACAGACGTCCGCGCAGCGCGCACACAGGTCTAATTAATGCGCTTTCAAGCTTTCCTTGATTAACTAGATAGGTAATTAGATGACGGCTGTGGTGGCTGCTGTGCCGGTGGGCCAGGCGTGTGTGCGTGCCTTTGTGTGCGTCTGTGTGCGATCGATGGTTTGTCTGATATGTGGTGTGTTCTCTGTTGTGTTAGTTACTTTGTAGAGTAAGGTCTACTACATGTTTGAACGGGTCGGTATTATCGATCGATTACGTTATTCGTTGTACTGTAACCTCGATGACATTTACCATCGCTGAATCACGTCCGGATCGGCTCGGCAATATTTGAGCTAAACTGAAGTATAACTACATTAGATTCGACTTTGTCGCAA
Source organism: Cerastis leucographa (assembly GCA_963082945.1). Lineage (NCBI taxonomy): Eukaryota > Metazoa > Arthropoda > Insecta > Lepidoptera > Noctuidae > Cerastis > Cerastis leucographa. The sequence goes on from OY720359.1 coordinate 7,055,894, forward strand.
ATGTATGAACCGCATAGAGCTGGTGAATTGTCATTATGTTTCGTAGACTATTTTGAGTTCTGTCTACACAAATTGTAGAAGAATGGGCTATGCCGTGTGAAAAGTTATGCACGAGCATTTAGTGATTAAATCACAGTCAGTTAATTAAGCCGCTAAGTATCATCTATATGTATAATTGAAACCAACACGCGCAAAATCTGCAAACTGTAATCACAGTTTGCAGATTACAGTTTGCAGATTTTGCGCGCGTGTGTGTGTGTATATCGATATATACATACACCCGTGATTACGCATGTCCTTGTATAATCACGGGTATGTCTTTTATATCTATGTACCTACTTCAAAAAAATCTAAAACAAACATCGTTCTTTAAAGACAATAGCCAGAAAGGGTGCGAGCACATCGTACATACGAGTTTGTCACAAAAACATTCATTAATCAAAATATGTTAGGTATCCCATTGCTTACAAGCGATATCAAAAGAGAACCGAGTCGCTTCCTGTCTTTGTCCGAGCTCATCCGTTTTGTCTTAACACCCCTTTTAACTTTCATACACTCATGCATGCCTCCTTCGTCGCCCTTGGGCGGGGTTCAGGCTGGCGAGTATATTATTTTAATTTGTGCAAAAAAAAATATGATAGTAAACTTTTAGGAGTCGTTTTCAAGTATTTAATGAATGTATATTTATACTTGTTAAATTTTTGTGAACTAATTAATTAACTATTTAATTATTACATAATTTCCAAACATGAACCAGCCTTCTTCACGCAGGGGTAGGCAGAAACCACGAATCTAACAATCTCAACGATCCTAACAAACTCTTTATTTTTTTGAGTACTTGACGGTTTTAAATAAACTAGCACAGTAAACTAGTTAGCCAGTAAACTTGCCTGAAACTTAGGTAAAATCTTCAAATAATAGCACTAAAAAGTTGAACATAAACTTTTTCAGAATTCTTTGAATGACAACCTACACAAATATCCAGCAGTTCAGTTTATTGTGGTCTTGAGGTAAGAAGTTTTTAATTTTAAAGTACAAATTTCAAAATATACGAAACGCCTAAAGATGCTACAGAACCTATTGTATTAGACGAAAGGTATTTATAAAGGCAATTCATTTAAATTGACTTGCGAAAATTAACGCAATTTCTGTGAAGAAAAGTTGATCAGTAGCGCCCACGCCGCCCATCAACTCTATTTCACTATTAAAATACATTGCACCAGTAAATAACACAATCCCTAAGGTATGTTCAAGCCTAACGGTGTCTCAGTTGATATATTTATGATTAAGCTTCGCGTCCAAAGCGCGGCATTGTCTTTGCGAGCCCTTCTGTGGCACCCCATCCGTCTTGCTTTCACGCCACTACCCCCTTTCTTTGCAGGCACGAGATTTTTTTAATTATGACGTTCAGCCTTTTTGTCTTTAGTAAAACATGAGTCGCTACAACTTCTTGGGTGACACCTGGACGGTTGTTTGAGGTTCGATTCCGGCAGAAAATTGAAATGGAAATTGTTAAAATCTCTTGGAATATGAACAAAGTGGTCGTTATGAGCGTAATAAATGACTAAAAACTGTGATATTAAAACATCAAGAGATTATGGTTTAATGATAAAAGCGAACAGCCACAAATCATCATCAGCATCAGCTTATAATGTTCCCACTGCGGGGTCACAGGCCTCCTCTCTATGAGAGGGAGTGGGCTGTAATCCATACGCCGGCCCAGTGCGGGTTGGTAGATGTCACAGGTCTTCGAATTTTTAGTTCTAGGTCATGCTGGTTTCCTCACGATGTTTTCCTTCACCGTTTTTGAGAGCAGTGGTGTTGAAATAATTTACACAAAGTAATGCGCCTGCCTGGGTTCGAACCCACGGCTTACTGCTCGTAAGTCGGGGCTGCCACCACTGGGCCACTGCTGCTCTCTGGGCCACCGCTGCTCTCAGTCACATATGTTTGGGTCTAACATAATTAGCTACCTAAACCCGAAGTGTTTGCTAATGGTGATGGGTAGGAACTGATAGGCATCCTTTACTAAACTCCCAGCTTGAAATCAGTATTCTGATCAAGAATCGGTGACTTTATTTTCGATGAACACCTGCGTGGTGTAAAAAGGATGTGACCACCAAAACATTCTAGGTACCATTGTTTATTTTTTTACAAAACTGTTGTTTTAGTTATGAGCCGTCTTCGAGAAACAATGATGGAACCATAAATTACGCCGACTGGCTTTTTTTGCATACAATGGCTTCAAATTGGTGAGTTTCCCTTTGGCAAAAAAACAACATCCATACACACCTTTGACGTAATCCATGCAGTAGAAGTACAGATCGATAAAATCTTGATAACCTCAAAACAACAGAGAAAGAAAAAAGTTGAAAGTAAGTAAACCAAACACTAAATTGCTTTTCCACATCGTACACAACCTAAATTACAAGTTCCGAGCCACAAGTGTACAGTCTGCATCAATATTTTCAATAATATTTGCGGAGTGAAGCTACGGCGGGCGCGGGCGGCGCGAGCGGCGCTCGGAAGTCCTGATTATGTAGAGGAATTAATTTTCAGACGCGACGAAACTGTTCTGTAGTGCAGCTAGTGGGGGTGAGAGGGGGTGAAGTGGAAGGGGGTGAAACAAAACTACCTCGTCAGCCGCACCTGTACAACGTACTCGTGAGCACTCGTAAATCAGTTTGTGAGTTGTTTGTATGACTGTGAGTTGACGAGTCGCTGATTAAGGTGCTGATTAATTTTAGCTTAATTTTGGTTCACAAAATTTTCGTTATTTAAATAATAGCTGGTGTTAAAGAACTGTTGATACTGTTAACATCATTGTCTTATGCGACTCTTGTTCTGACATGATTAAAATAATGGATTAGAAGTGCAAAAAAACACTTGGTATGTAACTTCAATAACCCGATTGCCCAATAAACTTTGCATAAAATTACACGAGTATTAAATGGTCACAAACAACATGCTTAGCCAAGGGTTGGCCGATTGTTGGTACACCTCTCGACATGCTATTAATATGAAAACAATTCGTCCCTTGCCGGTTGCGCGGGTACACTTGGGGCCAAACATGGGGATGCAGCTATCAAGGATATATTAAAGGATAAATGGGGATGCAGCTCTCAAGGATATATATTAAAGGATAAATGGGGATGCAGCTCTCAAGGATATATTTAAGGATAAAGTACTTACGGTATTTTAAAGCGGCTTTTAATTTTTAACAAAGAAAGGTAAGAAGCTGTTCGTAGAAAGTCATTGGGAGTTTTTGTTAGGAATGCAATATCATCATTTCATTAGCATTCCCTGTCCTTGTCCTTGTCAATTTATTTGGGCTCTGCACAACACACGTCTTCATCCACACTTCTCTATTACTCGTAATCTCTAAATTCCCCCCTTATCTAGGAGTATAATCTTTCGTTGGTGTTCCCTAATTCAAGCTCACCATTAAATTACATGAACAAGATGTGTATTTTTGTTTACCTAGGACTAAATAACCAACCTCCAAACTCTATTTTATTCTCGGTATTTTATTTTAGTCTGTTAAATAAAAATAAACTGGAATTTAAATCGCATATCAAGGTTTTTGAAACTATCAAGATCGAAGCTCCATTTAATCCCCACACAAAAAAGTATAGCAGTGATACGGTAACTCGCTCCCGCAGTGTACGGTAAGCGATCCCCAAAGACTATGCTTATGCGCGCACGTTGCAATCAGCGATTGCTGGCATTGTGGCGCAGATTAAAATTTTAGGGTTCACCCGCTAATGTGATTGCACTCTTTCTCACTATACGGAACCCGCGAGTAATCGGGCTATTATAGGGGCGGTGTGTTATTTTTAATCACATTTCTCATTTGTACCATCGCTTTTATGACTTGTTGAGCGTAATCTGATTGATTGAAATGTTGATTGATTACTTGGCTTTGTATTTAGCACATTGTGTTTGACTGTAATAGGGTAATCAGTGTGATATCATTGCGGGAACTGATTACTACGAGATTAACGCATTGTCTTTAATGTCATTTCGACAGGTGCCAAATCTTGAATTAAGAATTGATAAGAAAATATTGAGAAATACGCCTTTCTTGCTATGGTCATGCTTCCAGCTTCCTACTACAAAAATAGTTTACACAAAATTACCTAAATTAAAAACGCACCTACATCAACACAATAAAACATTTGCCTTCAATAATTTATTTAAAATAAAATCACAATACTCCATATTTCGCTAAAGGCATTCTCAATTAAGGTTTTCATATTTCAATCAAGTCTAGAGAGAGAGCGAGTGATGATTGAGTACACAAATTGATTGCTCTGCGCATTGTTGGCCCGCTATCGCCGACTGTACCTACCTACCTACTACTAAGAGTACGTACACTCGCCGACAAAGTTGATTACTGATCGTGCACAGATGCAGATACAATGAAATCATCGGATGGATGCTGCGATAACATGTGATTATTCTGTCGAATATGACTTTGAATGTAGTTGATTGTTGACGATAGTAATTTGACAGACATTTGGATAATAATAATTAATTGTGTGTTAGGGAAACGGAGATTTATTTAATATGGTCGTAAACCTGTGACTAATGATGTTTATAAAAATATCCGAGAAGAAATACGTATAAGTCACTCATAGCAGATCTATTACAGATAAATAAATAGCTTTATCGTTCAAGAGGAAATTCATCATCATCATTAGCTTATAAAGTTCCCACTGCTGGGACACAGGCCTCCTCACTATGAGAGGAAGTGGGCTGTAATCCACCACGCGGGCCCAGTGCGGGTTGGTAGATGACACATGTCTTCGATTTTTTTGTTCTAGGATATGCTGGTTTCCTCACGATGTTTTTATTCCGTTTTTGAGAGCAGCGGTGATGAACTAAATAACACAAAGTAATGCGCCTGCCTGGGTTCGAAGCCACGGCTTACTGCTCGTAAGTCGGGGCTGCCGCCGCTGGGCCACCGCTGCTCTCCAAGAGGGAATTACACAAGTTGAATACCACTAGCCACCACACTTTGATTTCCTGTGTCATGGAGACTAGTCTCCTTCGGCTTATAAGATAAACAGGAATTAAGGCATACATACATATAGCATATAGCATCGTCCATCAAAGGATATCAGCTGCTCCATACAATATTGGTAGCGAACCTCGAAAAAAAGGTTTTTACAACTGAGGTATTACTACGCTAGTAATATAGTTCAATGGCTTTTACCAAAAAAAATATACCATAGTTTTATGTAGTCCAAGTCCTTCGTTAGTAAAACTCTCTCACTCCCTACCTCCCTTAAAATATATTGCCCACATTTAACCAATCGTGTCTGTTTAGTTACTTACCTTTTGTAAGCATGGGTACTTAATAATTCTCTCTTCACCATGTACTTACCGAAGTAGGCACCTATGTACTTACATAGGTAGGTAGATAAATATAAAAAAAATAGTACCAATGAACTGAATCAGACTGATAGCGAACTCGCTACAAGCACCCAACTTTATGAAAAGCAAAGAATGGATTTATTAATAAGCATTAATGCAAAACTCAAACATCGCGTTTCAAATAAAATCTCCCGGGATTTTTGCTGATTTCCATTTGGTTCTCGTTTTAGCGGTACATTCATTCAATATTTTTTTATATAATGTATTCAATATTCGATATTAATGTATTCAGCGGCGCCGGGCCGCAATTTTCATTTTGTAATTTTTACAGAGTGCGCATTCGGACAGACAGTGATGCTCAACGTTTGCCGCTGTACCTAGCAAATATGTTTGGTAAATAAGTTTTTTACGTATTTGTACTTTTTTTACTTTAGATAATATCACGCCGAAATCCTCGAAGGGTTTGGCAGAGGTGCCATTAATAGGGGAGAGACCTTATTGCCTTCTACAGGACGAATACAGACTGTGGCCTGATACTGAGGAATTCCTGGAAGAAAAACCCAATTAGGTACTGTATAAATACGTGTAATTAATTGCACTGTTTTGTTTACAACATTTTGTCAATTCATGTTGACAATGCGATGAATCGCACCTCATGCGCAAATAAAGTACTATATTTAAGCACAATTAATGTGTATAATGATGCCGAGATGACAGAGCGTAAACAGTTATATTTAAAATAATAATTTTATGCTTTGGTCATGTTTTCTGAGTCCGTAGATCGTAGATACATGTATAATACAGCTATTTAAACATAAGACAAATACAATAAACTTAACTTTACTTCTGAAAGTCAGTGACAATTGTTTCTTTCAGTGACTTTCTTGTCACCGACTTCCTGAAGCAAAGATATTTTCAACTTTTTAGTGTGATTTAGGATCTCGGTTATTCTTTTGCAAAAAAGTTTTTTGTTTCAGCCTTTTTAGTTTTGGTATTATGGCCTCTCACACAAAATCATGTCTAGTAGGTATTCATTATTTAATTAAGTTATTAGCAGATCATCCACATAAACGTAGAATAAAAAATATGTTTTATAATAAACTACCCATGCAATATAAATACCAAAGCGCGAGCTTATTCTACCAAATAAAAATCACGTAAATCGGACCTAGTAATCACAGAATTATTAAATAACACAGATAATAAAACTTTGAGACATCGTGTCTGGCGTACAAATTGTTTGTTTCCATATAATTTTATAGAAGCCACGGTAGGCGGGGAATTCAATGAAAAGTCCAGTTCTGGCAAAACGGTTAAAATACGCCTACCATCACAAACAATTCGTACACAAAAGGTATTCATTTGCTTAATATTTTATTTGTTGATTACATTCTTTTTGTGTTCTGTTTTTATTATATTTGTTAATAAACAACGGTGAACATTTTGTTTAGTAATTATTTGACATTTAAATTTCAGCAAAGGTATTGAATCTGCAATATAACTTATGATTATTGGAATTTACTTAGGTTATGCACTAACCACAAGATAAAGTAGACAGATTATGTTATTGTAATTGACTAATACTTACCTTTTTAGGGTTCCGTAACCAAAGGGTCAAACGGGACCCTATTACTGAGACTTCGCGTTCCGTCTGTCACCAGGCTGTATCTCATGAACCGTGATAGTTAGCCAGTTGAAATGTCTACAGATTATGTATTTCTGTTGATGCTATAACAACAAATACTAAAAATAGAATAAAATAATTATTTAAGGGGGCTCCCATACAAAAAAAAATGATTTTTTGCTCGTTTTAATTAATTATGGTAAGGAACCCTTCGTGCGCAAGTCCGACTCGCACTTGGCCGGTTTTTAATATTCGTCTAGTATTTCGTCCCAAAATTAAGTTAATCATCTTATCAGATTAATTGAGGTGTAAATATAACTTTTTAGACCTTGAATAAGATAGAACCTTATATCACTAGTCTTCTTAGTTCACAATTAGTGTGTATCATTATACCTACGAAACAGCATAATCACCCCTCTAAAGCCAGGTATCGTCACGTATCATCTTACCCCCCTCCCGCCCCTCTCATTGTCGTGAGCGTGACTCCGTTAATTAGTAAGGTGCGTGCTGCGAACACGAAGAAGTAATCAGTCTTGCACCTTCGAACGAGGAGTTAAGCTTATTGGAAACGGTAACAGTTTAGTTTATGGTGTAACGCTGAGGCCTGAGGCTGTAACGCTGAGGTCTTGCACCTTCGAACGAGGAGTTAAGCTTATTGGAAACGGTAACAGTTTAGTTTATGGTGTAACGCTGAGGCCTGAGGCTGTAACGCTGAGGTCTTGCACCTTCGAACGAGGAGTTAAGCTTATTGGAAACGGTAACAGTTTAGTTTATGGTGTAACGCTGAGGCCTCATTAGCGCGTTGCGTTACGTCTCGTCGGAACGGATCAACGCATTGTATGCCACACCCGCGTTGCGATGACTCAGGACGTCGTAACGCAACTAGGGCTGGTTATCCAGATACCCGGATATCCGTATTATCCGGATATCCGCCGATTTTCAAATACGGATTTTACTTGTATCATGCTATTCGGATTTCTCGAATATTACCGATAGTTGTGTTTCTCTTTTAATTTAGTATATTTTAAACTAAAAAGCGTTCGTAACACGTTTTAATCAGTCTCTCAAGCAAAATGACTAAGAAATAATAAACTAAGTATATAAATTTTTCAACAACAATCACATAAAACACAAAACTTATCATAAAATACCGATACCGTACAATCGTACGTCGTAAAATAATTGGTATCTTTTTTTTCTCTTACTGAAAACCTTTCGAATTAAAAATGAGATCTAATATTGTCACAAATCACAACATCCAATTGAATCAACCTAATTAAAACATAATAATAATCTAATAAAAATATTACTTTTCCTGGCAAATCAGCTTAATTATTAAACTACAATAGTAAACAACATACCTATTTGAATCAAATCAAAATGTATAAAATATCGCATAATAATTAAATAACCAATTACTACAATATTATAACGTAATTCTTAAATTATTTTTTACCTGAAAACTTTTTTTTAGACGGGTTTGCTCTTGACTCTAGTCTAGGTCAGAGATGACAGAGACAAATTCGAAGATAGAACGAGCGTGCCCAGAAGAAGCCAGTTCACTCTAACTTTGAAGAGATAAGGGTTGTAAGCGTTCGGTAACACAGACGCAGGCAGAGTGTTCCACTCATTTGCTGTGCGCATTATGAAAGACGTTTGGAAACGCTTAGTGCGATTAGGTTGAATAGCAACAAGGTAAAAATGATAACTTGCAGTGCGTCGCATGCGCATGTCCAATGGTAGAAGGGAGCCGGTAGGATGAGGTCATGGAGTTCTTAGACACACTCACTGAATTACAATCTGTAGACCGACAAGCAGGCAGCCTTGCGGCGATTAGCCAAGCTGTGAAGCATGGCATCCACTAGTTTTACGTCGTCAATGAGCCTTTTAGCTCTGCGTTCTATCAAGTCAGGCGCGGCAAGCTGGTATTTAGAATTGCCGGATTTACAATGAATTTCATTCAGCTGCATCCGATAAGACTGGAACCCAACTTATTTGGGAAAAGGATAGGCAGCTGATGATGATGATCCCAATGACTTTCTTTTTTTCAACTCAAGAATATTCATTGCGTGATTTGCGTTGTCAAGCGGACGAGTTCTCAAACACATCAAACATGGAAGGATTAGGAAATATTGGAAAGATTGTGTTTGATATACGCAGTTGGGTGGCTGAACTGGCTGATATACCAAAGTATACATTTTTATAACAGTCGCCTAACGTCTTTTGGTGGATGCTCTACGTCTACGCTACGAACTCGCTACGAAATGTCTACGAAATTTTGTAAGGAGTTACGAAAAAATAGAATTTTAATTTTTAAAGCGTGATTATTTTGACTCCTCTAAATACTTCGATCAATAATAGTACTAGATTAAGGATCAGGAACAAAAATGAATCGCAAAAGTGTCCACAGTTTGCACACACGTAAACATCTATATTTCTTAGAAAAAAGTTTTAAAATATTAACAACTTCAGTTTATTATAAACCTTAACACTCTACCATAAAGTTTAATTACAATTACAAAATATATTTATTTAAGTCCTTCCATCGGAGAAAGGTAAAAGGCAATAAATTTAAAATGTCACTTGTAAATAAAAAGTCATGAGTTCAAAAATATTTATTCTAAAATGAATCTTAAACTCTAAATGACAAAGTACAAAACATTATATTGACGATTTCGTGCTTACTCTAATTTAGAACTAGACATAATTCTTGGTATTACATTTCAATGCTCAGAACACAGTAAGTATTGAAAGACGTAGAGTTGCAGAATATATTTTTTTATGCAAAGGTTCGTTTTGTAAGGTTGCAAATAGTTTTGATCGATTTGAAAAAAGTAGTAAACTAAGTAGTAGGTACTATTTTTAACCGACTTAAAAAAAAGGGGGAGGTTCTAATTTGACTATATTTTGTTTTTTTTTTGTTGTTGACCGATTTCTGCACTAATTGTAAACTGATGCTCAAAATTCTTTATTAGTATAAATTATCAAAAAATTAACTAGTGGTGGTCCCGTTGTCACCAAGTCAGGATCTGATGGTAGGATCCCAGAGAAATCGAGGGCAACCCTCAAATTTTATAGGTACTTATACAATGTTTTTCATGTACTTTCTAACGAGGCACGTCACGTATACGTGGTATCTTAAAATAATTAAACTTGTTGAAGCTTGTAAAGAAACATACTTACGCGGTTTATTGAAAATAGTTTTAAAGTATTTCATGAAAATACCTACAGGTATAGTTTTCATCCGATACATTTTTTGTAATTTACGCATTTGCGTGTTTCCAGTTATGTTCAAACTATCAAAATGAATCGAACATATTCTCGAAGTTTTATAAGGTTTTATATTCTGCTCATCGAAATGGGTCGCTAGAAATCTACAAACAAAAATAATATTTAAAATAACAACACTACTCCATGCATTGCCTTTTCCAAAATAGTCAATGTTTGTAACAATAGTTGGTGCGTTGTTGCAAACATTGGTCAAACAATCATAATATTAGCTAATTTCACTTTTATTTTCTATTTAATTCTGTTTTTATTTCATGAAAAATCACTTTTATATATCCTTATCGAAAAGAAACATATTCCTTTCAAAATCTTAGTGTTACGGTCATTATTTTCACAGTTATTGAACGCGCACTGCGGGCATTTTGACGTCTTAATGTTGGCTATGATTGGACCATACTAATTTGAAATAAGACCACAAAAGCATTTGTGGTCTTATTTTTCGAGCCGTTTTTGAAGCGCTCATCGGGAATCTAGTACTATTATTGATCGAAGTCTAAATACATTATTTCATGGTTTTCCTTTCATTAAATTTATCATATTATTTTGTTAGAGAGATTTGGTCCTTATACCCATTATACTCCTTATACGCATTAAAATACAAGATGTTATTTTTTTGGATTTCAGCGGATTCGATTTCCTGGTGCGGCAAGCGAATTTTCGAAAATCTAGGAATTCAGAGTTTCTTTTAAAAAATAAAAGAATACCTCTTTTAAGTAAAAAAGTATTCCATCCAGGCGGCATTGAAAAATTCCACCCTGGCGTTACGAAGCTAAGCTGTGGGTGTTTTATATTGCAAAAAACTGGTTTACCTAAGGCAGATAGCATAATTCTTATAATTCAGCCTAAGATTTATCTTATTTTCTAAGTAAGATCTTGTTGACAGTCCCCAGCTGGATAAATGCTAAGACAACAGTCACTTCTAGTCATCTACTTATTAATCGCCATGTCGTTATCTTGCGGCGCCCGGCGGCGAGCTCATACCTGCGACAATCCGCACGTGTAGTGCATTAGTTGATGACGTCACGCGCTGTCGCTCAGCCACCCTGCACCTCTGCCTGCACCCTGCACCTGCCTGCCACATTGTCACCTCCTGCCGACACTGCCACAACGCGCCTAATTCCTCTAAAAGATTGAAAGTACCATTTACAAGCGAAAAGGTGAAGAACCGTAAAAATACGCTTTGTTTTGTTGCCATTTTTAACCCTACATTTCCTTGTTATTACTTTTTTTTTTGTTGCCTTTAGTACATCTGAATCTTTATTTCTCAGTACAACAGTACTTAACTTTCTTTATAATTTGATGCTGATAAACTAAAATCCCGGAGCTTCATTAATTTATCACTACTTCTTATTGGTATCAGCTGTTTTTCTGACCTCACAAGACCGCAGGTCAGACACAATCAAGAGATAACCGAAATAAACACACAAGTCTACATAATTGTATGAGTAATAGCACTCGGCTACAGAGAATAATAAAAGATATTACCCAAATGAAGCTCTACGTAGACGGGAGTGGAGAAGAATGGGAAAAAAATTATAATACCTAAAACGAATGAATGTGCAAGCTATTGTTGTTCCAACAAAATATCCCAATTACGTTGCGGTGGGAGGGAATATAATCAAAAGTGATCTCGCTCCTGTAAGGAGGACTCAGGACTCAAGGGAGGGCGCAGAATGAAAAATTTTAATTTCGAATGCAGTTTGTTAAAGAGCGCACAATAACGAGAATATTCGCCGGGAAGATAACACACAAAAGGGTTCTGCTTTTTGTTTCGTTCATTAATTACTTGTTTCAGTGGCTTCGGTTATGCACTTCGCTTCACGTTGTGGTATTGAAATAGTGCTAGCTATTATTATGTTTTTGTTTTTATTTATTGTTTGCACGTTAAGCCGTTGCGCGTTGGTCCCGGCTGTAATTTGTAGATCTTGGCCAGTAAATACAGTAAACTGAGTAGACATTGGCTCGAAAGTCTGAGACCAAGGGTTATTCAGCTGCATCCGGTTAGACTGGAAGCCGATCCCAACATAGTTCGGAAAAGGCTAGGCAGATGATAATGATAACGTTAAGTACGCTGTTGGGTACAACAAATAGCTATTTTAATTTTTACACGCCAGTTTATAGCGAAATGAGTTGTTGAAAAATTTATTTAGGTACACATACCATCTATTGTGCTACATTTTACGCAAATATAATTATGACTTACACTTTTGAGTTACAGTGATGCCTTTTTTTTTTACGGATGGGAAATCATCAAATGACTTCTCCCGCTCTGGGCGGAGCGGGAGGGAGTGTCAGACTTGACTGACTAAAACCCACCCATGTTCCTTCTTAGCCCTTTGTGTTCCAGGGCCGCGGTATCTTTTTCGAACAACCTGCAGCCCTGGCAGGTTACAGTGATGCCTTGATATGTAGCTACACTGACTAATCTCATCGAATTTTGGTACTTAATAAAATAAATAATAACAATTTAAAAAAAAAACTAAAAAACACGCTTTAATAAAAACTAAAAAGTAGAAAATTATTTTCGATAACTTTAAATTAAAAATAATGTGATTAACAACAAAAAAAAATCCTTTCATTGTAGAAAAGCCTGGGGAGCTTTTTAAGGTACCTATTTCCATAATACCTCCACTTTTACCAATATCTGTCATTAAATTTCATCACAATTGACATCAAGCAACCCATGCTTTTTTTCCTTGACAACTATGCAAAGTTTCAATTCAACCCGACGTTTTGAAGTGGGTCAAATTCACGTTCGAAGATTCCGTTACATACATACATACCAAGCCAATAAAAGCGTGTCAAAATAGATCAGTTTTATTTAACCACAAATCTTTTAACTAATTCCAGTTTCTGATATTCGCCTAAAATCTTGTCAAATACGCAAAAGCTCCATCATTCACTTACTTAAAATAAATCTCCGTGAAATATCGGCTTCATTCATTTGACGTCCGAAGTAAAAGGACCGAAAAAAGCTGACGGTTCTGTGGCACACCTCAGACTAACCGAATCCGACTGGACTCCATTTGATCTGGATAATTATACCCCTACGTTCGTAGTACGTTCGCAGTGGACGCCAGAGTTCACGGGTTAAAAACGAAGGGGTTTACGAGTATTTTCGTGTGTTGTTTTTGCCTACTTTTTGTTAATGTGTAGTACCTATACAACAACTTATATGTAGGTGCGGTCTTTATACGATGATCAACAAAATTGAGATAAGCCTAATAGGGGATCGGACTGGGTAAAGAAAACGACATTCTATTTTGTCCGTCAGACAGGTAATGCAAAAATATTAGACACGTATTTTTTGTTTTATCAAAATATCAAAAAATTACTTAGTTAAAACTCATTAAAGTTGGAGAGTGGGGCTTACTACGTCACAAGTGGGTATAAAACTTACCTACATGTGACGTCATGCGCCATTTCAACTCAATATATCTCCGTAATTTTACGACTACGTGAAAAAAGAAAAAATACGTATCCAATACTTTTCAATAAACTACCCGACGGACAAAGAAAAAAAAAATTTGATTATCCCCTATTGACGAGCATATTTCGTAATGGCGTAACCACAAGCTGGTAATTGAGCGTTGAAATTGAAATTGAACCAATAGCTACGACCAACTGTCTACAAAGCTAAGTGATTTTGGCGATTTCTTCTCTGAACCTTTATTGCACCTACTGTACCGATACGTGTGTAAGGCTCAATTCGCAATCGTTCTTACACGTCTTGAAATCAAAAGAAGAAGGCTGCGAAAAATATTCTAACCCAACCAGCGCACCTTTTGACACACACACACAGGCACATCCACATTTACTTCAGTCTTAAAATTCGTGACTTTCATCTGAGTGCAATTCGTCAGGGTCGAAACTGTCTGTTGGCTTCCTGCGCCGGATCGTGCCCGTACCGGTGACTACCGGACCGTGTGGAAAACGGCTAATCCTTTAATTAAAGCTCACCGTACCGGTCACCGCCAAAGAGTATGAGGTACTGTGGATAGTATGAGGTACTGTGGCTCTGCATTTCGGCGGAGTTTCGAACAAACTTGATTTTGACGGATAAAGAATATTCAGAGTAGCGATGAGTGAGGATTTGGCTGGCAGAACAATAAACTTCAAGGGACACTATATCTAGTAGACTCAAACTGAGATCTTTTAACATTACTTAGCAGGCGCTGAGCAGATACCGGTTTAAAAAAAAAAAGAGTTTGACAGCTAACTAGTCATTGAATAAGATTGAGATCATGTAGGTACAAAAGCACGAACGCTTTTGTTTTTAAATTCCACGAACCTAAATCGTAATGAGTTAAGTAGCTACTTTCAAAACTGTGAGAAATTATTGTAAAAGTGTACATGATCTCAATCTTATCCAATGACTAGTTAGCTGTCAAACTCTTTTTTTTATTTTGATAGACAAGTAAAGCGAGCATATAAAGATGCGCCCAAGTAGCAGAAGCTTCTTTAACCAAGGCGTTTTATCACCAAACAGTGATATAGTAGGCCTATAATGGTAACCACTGTGACTGCTTGTACTATAAAGGTTTTTAACAGAGTGTTTAGGTTCTATAAGATTAAAGAGCAATTAGGTTCTATAATTTAGTTCTTAGAACGCTTATAAGACCATACAAAAGAATGATAAAAGTGCTGCACTGTAATAGATATGAAAAAAGCGATTATGCTACTATTTAGTACTATAGGCGACCTTATTGACACTTTTATGTATCTATTTTGCACTATTAATGCGTCAAAATAACTTTTACACTACTAGTATTGTATTAGTATCGAAAACACTATTACGCGATCAATCTGCACTATAAAAGTACCATACCATACCAGACCATTAGGTAACCTTTTAGGTTTTTAAAAGCTCCCTCAACATCGCAATGGGGCTAGTTCTGAAAAAGTCATGAAAACTCATCTATTGTACTAAATAGTACCATAGCGACTCTTGGCGCAGTTGCAATATAACTTAAATTCTAAATAGCTCTATAAGTGAGTTTGTGTTACTGATACGAGACTAAAACATTTTCGGAGAAAATATGGCTGCCGTTTTCTGCTGCTGATATCACATAAGCAGCACGGCTGGAGCCAATGTGTACTATAGCAGCCATAATCGGGACAAATCCTTATTTTATTTATTTTATTTAATTAAAATTCGAAAATTAGGAAGCCGCATTGGCAAATTTGAAATCAGCATACTGATTTTACCCATACAATTATTTTCGCAAGTGCAAGTTACGGCAGAGTTACAGTTCTTGAATGTTTTGTAGTATACCATTATTATAACATGTTATGTTAAGTAAAAATGGCAAATGACATAAAGCATTACTTATATTGATAAATTTTGTTTTCTTGGGGAACTGGCGAAAAAGTATGATAAAAAAGATCACTGGAATCATTTACGGTGCAAAATTGCAGAATAAGCATGTTTTGGTTACACCTCTTTTTTAGAGCTGATTTATCGCTGTGAGAGCCTTTATGTAATGATTATAGAATAAATCAATGATAAAACTTGTGCCTTTTTGGGGTTCTTAGAACGTTTACAACATCATTATAGTACTAATCATGAACACTAGTTAACACGTCCTAAAACGTTCTCAAGACTTTTATAGAACCAAAATTTGTTACTTGGGCGATAATTAAAATAATAAGATAGAAAAGTTACGTTAATCTAGCTATAATAGCTAAAATATCACAATTGATATTCACATACACTTTTAAGAACCGTTTTCGTAACAAAATTTTTATTGAAAGCATAGAAATCCTTTTTCTTATCAACACGACAGAGCAGCTAAAGCAATTTAATTACTTTCGGGCGATCTACTATTTGCTAATACCCAGACGTTTTAGCAAACACTTTCACAGTGCTATCTTCTAACCACGTTTATCTGTTAATTAATTTGACTCGACTTTTGAGATAAACTGGTTTGAATCTTTGTTAATTACTTTGTATTAAGATACATCGCTATTAACCACAATTCATACAAGTTTAATGATGCAAAGAATTTCTTGGATGCCTTAGCTTCTAGGAAATTCTTTTCTTATATCTGCGATCACCACTTCTTTGGTAATTTGTATTATTTCGCTGGAAATTATCAATTGTCTTTAAGGCGTAAATTGATGTTATTGTTGTTATACTAAATTGAAATAAATACAGGTACGTAAATGTACAAATGCGTAAAGGAACATTTAGAGTCTTTTATGACATGTTTTTGGGTTTTACATTAAAATTTACTTAGAACATAGCAGACATAAAATAAAATACCGAAAAGCTCAAACCCTTAAAACTACGTGTAAGACTTAAAATATAACCACTTCAGAACATTAAATAACGATTTAAAATAAGTAGAACAGGGGACCATTAAATCCTATTGACACTTTGAAAGCAGTTGGTGCGTGTAAATCGGATAGCTTTCACCATCGCGTAATGAATTGACGACCCGCGGTCGCACGACCGCAAATCCGCTAATCCACGATGACAGGTACCTTTTAATTGTTTCATACTCATTAATGGGATCAGACTAAATTAAAATATTCAATTAAGGATTTGCTTGGTAAATTGATAGGAGATTAAATAAATGGAAGTATGGATGGTGAATTAATCTGCGAGAGCGTGTACACAATTAGATTCGATTTTGGGTACACAGATTAAAATAAATGTTTTAACTTTAACCAGCTGACAGCGTTCAGGAGGGGTTTATTGACGCCCTTTTATGGTTTTTTGTTATTTTAGTTATTTAATTTATTAGTTTGTTAATCGTTGTAAGGTATAAAGGGTGTAAAACACCTCTTAACGAAGCCGAAAGGCACTGGTTCTCCCTGTCATTGCGATCATTTTTTTGTTCTACACCATACCTGGGAACCTTCTAGTTACGGAGATATTAGGGGTCAAAATTCCAACTTTTTGACAAGTATTATTTAAAATACAAGTTTTTCATGTAAGATTTTTACTTTAAACACCTCCACAACCCCTGTACTATTCAATCCGTCCATCAGCACAATGTTTTGAGTGCGTTACATTGAGTTCTACCACAAAACATAATTTTACACCGCCCAAAAAAAAGTCGTTTCCCAGCAATAATTTTTGCGTAAAGTTACTTAGTTTTATGTACAGAATGCTTGGTTGACGGCTTCGTGATGAGGTGATTTACACCGTGTATAGTTAGGTCCCTTTTACGAAACAAAATACCCGAATTATTCCTAAAAAAAAAGCCTTTGAGTCTGGAGATTTTATTGCATCCCAATTCAACACCAACACTTACACTTGGCTGTAACTTAGCATCCTTTTGCAAGCATTGAAATATCAGCACAATTTCCTTAGCATCCAAAGTAATATTTTCTGCCGCTGGATATGCTTGTCGACGATACAAGATGTCTTTTGGACCTATGCTGTAGCACTCGGTCCAATATCTTGTTTCGAAATGTTATCATTTGCCAAGCCTTTTCCCACCTACATTTATGTTGGGGTCGGCTTCCAGTCTAATCGGATGGGATGAATACCAGTATTTTACATGGAGCTATCTGACCTTCACAACCCAGTTAGTACTGGGTAATACGATACTCCTTGGTAAGATTGGTTGTCAGAGTTTCGGGTCTACGCTTGATATGATTATCGACGATAAAACATGTCTTTTAGGCCTTTGCTGCAACACTAGGTCCTGTATATTGTTTCGAAATATTAATATTTTATTTCCATGTATAAATCTCCTCCGTCTCTCAAAATCTAGACGTTATTATACCTAAATTGATTGTTGTTGGATTGTTCGGTAGGGAGGGGGCGAAGAGTGCGGGCGGCAATTATTGAGCAAATGTAATAGCGGCATTGTGATAGAGAGCGCACAGACGTAGAGTCGCGCTGATTAGTGCGCAACAACTACGTAGAGACGACATTCACACTACAAACATTTGTTCTAAGCAAATGCTATAGAACATTGTGCGTAAGTACGCCTGAAAGACGTAACTTACTTTGGAAATGTACTTAGGAAGACACTACCGTTAATGGAATAATTGAACCCTAAAAGAACTCAAATAGAATTAGACTAAGTAATACACGTTCTAATTTGTTTTGCATCATTTTTATTGGTTAGAGGGCAGAAAAAACGTGATCTTGGCGTATTTTCGGTGTGCATAAGCACGTATTTGGAATCGCGTGTAGGCGTATGATTATGTCCGCGCCTTTTGCCACACGCGCAACTCTTACGAGCGTTGGCGCGCTTTTCTTGTATAAGCGAAGAAAGCAATGACATGACGAAATAAGTGCGTCCTTTGGAGCGCAAAATGTGGCGCTCGTGAAAAAGCGTAGCCGATACTACTTAGTCGAACGCTAGTCTGAAACCACGCTTAATTATATAAAAAAAAAAATCGTCGTGGAAGTGGTACGACATCGTTTTTGTGATGAAAATACAACTGTCATGCAATCATCAATGCGACGCTCCGTTATAAAGAAAGATTTTGAACTCAGACAGACTAAGTCTGTATTGAGAGACATAGATATTGTTCATGTTCAGAGGTATCTAGAGTAAATGTCCGGTGACTGCAGCCGGTGCCCAATTTGTTTGTACCAAAGCTTAAACCTACGAACACACTGACGGTCGGTGGCTTACTTAGTACCCGCCGCCGCAGATCCTCCTTGCGCACTTCGCTAGTCTTCCCTAGCGCGTAACTCGTTCGAGCGTTCCTGAATCAGTTGGCAATCTAATGTTGCAGTACTTGCAGTGCAGGTTCGAGCGAACACGCCGCAATAAGCGCGAACAAGCGCGTTCTTTTTAAGAGGGGACTCTAGTGGGCCTTTCTCCATACAAACGTATTCCGCTGTTTTCTTCGTGGATAATGCGTCTAGAGCAATGTTTTTTTTTTTAATATATTATTAATACATGCCCCTATTATTTCCTTTTTTTCAAAACATAATCACTAAAATAATTATGACAATCCAAAAACCCGAAAAAAAAACCGTTTTTACCGCCATGTTCAGACGACTATCAAACAAATTAGATAAGTTTTTAACAAAAAAGAAAATAACAGAAGCATAGATATACTTTTCCTCTAAATTTTGATATAAGAATTATTTTGATCAGTTTAGATTTGAAGAAGAAAACAGCGGAATACAAAAAGTCTTTTGGTCACGATTTTTGTAGGTAAAATCAGCCTGAGCTGCAGTTGTCCCTTTTGCACTTTACGGGGGCTTGATCGGTCGCAGCGTGACGGCAATAGTTTCTTCAAATACCTATTCTTCAAATTCCTCGAATTTAGAGTCCCCTCTTAAGGACAAAATGTAGAGCGCGTTCAAACGCGAAAGCCGAAGCGATCATACTAGCTTATATTGTTATAATGTATAAGAGAAAAAAATACGCTACTCTGATACGACTGTAAGAGTTGATGATTTCACTGCTCCAGTTAAGATTCCCGCAAAACTCGTAGCGACTCCAACTTTCTAACTATATTAATCAAAACAATTCTTGATAAAATTAAGACAACTGACGTCTCCAAAGTTTTACCAGTCCTTGATTATATTTGCGTCGAGCCCCGGCCACGCCCCCTTCCATCCCCTATTATATTCGCACTCAATGCCGTTTCGCCCTATCTTAATTATTTACCCAGAGCATTATCTGCCTTAGGCGATAAAACATAAAGACCGATTTAATTTAACAAGCAGTATATTATGTAAGCATATAATCCCGGTCTGTTTCGATTTGTCTATAAAATAATACACTTGGAGCTTTGTCTGAGAATCATTGGAAAGCAAGTGATGTTTTAGCATGAATAAATTTAATTAATTAAAATCTGAGCTTTGTCGATTGAAATACTTTATTTTTTAATAGATTATATCATTGTTTTATTGATTGACCCTCTTTATTGTACAAAAGTACAGTCCAAGATCTTCCGATAATAAATGTCGCCATGAATTGCGTTGTTCAAGAAAAAATTTGGTACATACGGATTGAATAGCACGGGGGTCGTGGAGGTGTTTAAAGTAAAAATCTTACATAAAAAACTTGTATATATATAAATTATAAGTATAACTTGTCTTTGACCCCTAATATCTCCGTAACTACAAGGTTCCCAGGTATGGTGTAGAACAAAAAAATTATCGCAATGACAGGGAGAACCAGTACCTTTCGGCTTCGTTAAGAGGTGTTTTACACCCTTTATAAGACACATGACTATTGGAGGAGCTCGTTGCTAAAATAAAAACAGCCGTTCGGTTCAATCTTCAGATGAAGCCGCGCTTGCCTAGGTTGGTCTGCGGATGGGAGAGACTATCCATTACATACCGAGTTTCCTCTGTGCAACGTTAAACCGTTGGTCCCGGCTGTCATTTGAAGATCTTTGACAGTCGTTACACGCGTTAGCGGCCCGAAAGCTTGGCAACCAGTCTTAACAAGGGGTATCGTGTTGCCGAGTACTAACTGGGTTTGTGGAGGTTAGATAGGCAGTCGCTCCATGTAAATTACTGGTAGTCAGCTGCAGCCAGTTAGACTGGAAGCCGACCCCAACATAGTTGGTAAAGGCTAGGCAGATGATCAAGACACAGCAGATAAATACGTTCGTTTGTAGCTTTGCCGTATTTTCGTAGATAGATCATATTTTCAGGTAGACAACCTTAAGATATTTTATTATCTTCTCATGTAACTTCAACTCTTAACTACCCTCCAATAAAACACCCTGAAACTGAATATTGTACAAATAACAATCCTGCTAAAGCCTTGTTTGGACATCAACATAATCCCCTACAAAAGTTTAGACAAACAGCGACCACGAACAAAACATTTCGTCCAAATGATACTGTTCAAAAACAGTTTCGTCATGTTTTGTGTTTTCGAGGGAAAACAATATCTCGATTTTTTATTGTCCGTGCATGCAGGCACCAGGCACAAACTTACGGACATGCAGCCAGCATTTGTGTACGGGGAACAATGCGAGGCGCGTTACTTGTATTGCTAAGAGGTTCTATTGTTTAATGCCACAATTAGCCACGAATTCTGCCCAGATGAAAGAAGCTGACCAAGTCTCCGGCGACTGCGTACGCTGACTAAGAGGTTTTGATCGTTTTACCAATATCTATACATACAAATAAATAAAACTGACCCGGGCAACTTCGTTTTCGCGTAATTTTCCTCGTTTTTGCAACATTTTTATTGATGGTCTGCTAGTCGTAGCGTGATGTCATATCAAACTTGTTTCAACTCGAATCAAGTAGTTCCTGAGATTAGCGCGTTCGTCGTAACAAACAAAATTGAAGTGTCTGTTTGTAAATTTATAATAACAGCTTTTTACTGGAAACATTATATGTATAAGTATATAATACGGTGTAATACGGTCCTTATTTGTTCTTCTTTGTACCGGCCAATCTGCGAAACAGCTAAAACGTATTTGACGGGACTTTTACTGGCTTTTACTAGCTGATGTTATCAAGACTAACTTTTATTAGAAGAAGGATTAGGGTTCCGTGCAAAAAAAAAACCCTTGAAATTGTTAACTTTGTTAACTGTTAACTCTCTATCCGATTTAAATATCCGAATAAAACTTTATAATAATTGCTCGCGGGAAAAGGTCACGGGACACAACTAGTTTAAACAGATTCGTAGGGTAGCCAATTAATAAATTGCCAATTTGTTAGTTCAATTTGTAGGCCTGTTGAATGTTAATTATTTCCTAATGTAAACCAAATTGTATGCGCTGCTGAATGGGTCGCAAACACCTTGGTTGATAGCTTGAATGATAAGTCACGGATAGTCAAAGACAATTGTTTATTGAATATATTTAACTACCACGTAACTAATGCTATATGAATAATGCGTGAATGAGTACAGCTGACTATGAACGCTGATTGTGTACTGTCGCTTTACACTATAATTTGTGCAAGGTGACGGAAGGCTGCTGATCTATGCAATGCGCGCGTGCCATGTACGATACATGACTCGTACATATTCCCGGGCGAGAGAGATGCGAGTGGATGATGAAAATGAGTTACAGAGTGCTTAAATGCTAAACTTATAAATTTCACCCAAGTTACAAAACATGACTTAAAACTATTCTTCGCCGTAACTAGAATTAGTCGCTGTCACCAGACACCGGTGTGGCGAATGTAGGTGTCCTCTTGTGTCGCTTGATGCTGCTGAGTAAGCTCGAAAAGTTTCTTAACTCAACCGCCTCTTCTGGCTTCTTCGGGTCTCTAGTGCGTGGCGTCGGAGCGTCGACGACCTCGTGCTGTGTACGCACCAGCGGCGCTGGAGGCTGCCTCTCGAAGTCCGACTGTAAGTTGGCGCTTCTCTGCCGACGACGACAGATCCACCGACACAGATAAACTGCGACTGCTAGTACAGCGCATGCCAGCAACACGTAGATAGCTGAATATTGGTGGATGTCGTGGCTTGAAATTCCTGTAGTCAAGGCATTTTCTGATTTCATCTGCTCGATCTGTTCTTTGATGTGCCACAATGCGGTTTCGTGATCAGTGACGTTGATTTCTAATTGCGGCAAGGTGACGTTGATGATATGGTTGATAGGTGCGATTTGTGGCGATTCTAAGTCAACCGTAGTTTTTAACTCTGAGTATCTCAGCTTATGTGAAAAAACAGTGAAGTCTTCTCCTTTAATTACGCAATCTGAATCCAGTGCTATGACCCCGGCTTTAGCGATTTGTATTGCGGTAATCTGATGCTCGCATATGACACGAAGTGCACACTGTCCACAACAATAATAAAGGTATGTATTTATTTTGTTCAATTCCAAAACATGCATGCATGCATGGCATGCTGCTATGTTTGTAAGACATCTGTTTGTGCCCTTATCTTTGATACACATGCTGTTTTCTGACTTAAACTGGAAGATAGGT
Source organism: Cerastis leucographa (assembly GCA_963082945.1). NCBI lineage: Eukaryota > Metazoa > Arthropoda > Insecta > Lepidoptera > Noctuidae > Cerastis > Cerastis leucographa. The sequence continues at coordinate 7,079,020 of OY720359.1, forward strand.
TTTCTGGAGTGACAGAGGCGAGTAGATTCGTCGTATTGGACACATTGTTGTATGTCTCTCGCCGTCATTGCCAGATAGGTGTCTTTGCGTAAGTTGATTGCGATGTAATCTGATATCGGCACGACGGCGACCGTAGTGTTCCCATGTTGTTGTGGTATTGATATCAGTTGATATAAATCATAGCTCTCTCTGTTAACCAGAGGTATTTTAATTTCAAATATGAGGTACTGCTGTGTTACCCTTGTTTTGACCTTCAGTAGGTGGTAAATTTTTGGTAGTTCTGTCTGTATGTTTTCTATCGGTAAAGACAACTCTCGCGATAATTGTCCTGAGATTATGCTGAGTTCGTCTCGTAATTGCTGCGGCGTTAGTAAATGAACGCTAAACATTCCATGATGAATATCTGTTATTGTGTCGATTATTGTGTCTTGTATGGATTTTAGCTTCGTGAGCATATTTGAAGCTATAAGGGTGGACAAAGCTAGCTCGTTCTTTACTTCTTGCTCCTGCAAACTTTTGTTCAACATATTGGTTGCCTTCGTTAGATTGTTTAGATGTTGATTGATGGCTTTGTGTTGCCGATTGATTGACTCTTCAGTTCTCTTGAGTAGATTATATTCTGCTTCTACTACTGAGGTCTGGTTTTTCCACAAGAGTGCTAGGTGATTTTCATTCCCTTTTATAAGATCAATATCTCGCTTGTATTGATCGGCGAAACGTTGATCTAGAACTCCAAATAAACTGTTGGCAACGTAGCCCACGCCGTCGATGAGGCCTCGCCGCCGTCGTGAGCGTTCTTCAAAATGCTGTCTCAGTAACATTCCATTGTAGTACTTCAGTTCGTCATGAGAGTGATGTAATTGCATTAGGATGATGTCACATAGTGCTTTGACTGTTTCTCCTTCACATACGCTGTTTATCTGTTTGAGGTATTTGTCGCAGGTTGCCGAACCGTCCCAGTAGGGGTTCATGTCGTAATACACGATGAGTTTCCATTCGTCTCGAATGAACTGCATGGTTGAGATTCGATCAAAATAGAGTGCTTTGCGTATTGTTGTCAAAGTATATGGGGAAGTTGACTGTTCGTGGCCAAAGATGGATGTCATGAAGAGAAATAGTGTGAAGATAGTTGCTATCAGATTAGACGCCGTTCCAGGTCGTTGTTTTGATTGCTTGTTCATGGTCTTGGTATTTTGGCAGGCTGACATTTTCCCTGTGTGCTCGGGTAGTGACTTGTGATTTGTTTGGTCAGATACCAGCACCGACAGTTTAATCACTGGGCGCTTGAGGTACCCATTTTGTGTTTTTAGGGTAACAACCCTGACCAATCCATCGCTACCAGGATGTAACTCAGTGATTCTGCCTAGAGCCCATCTTCCCGCGGGGAGGTTAGGCTCATGAATGATGACAACGTCATTTACTTGAACGTTTTTGTGAGTTTTCTTCCATTTGCTCCTTGTTGAGAGTGTCGCGAGATACTCAGACTGCCACCTCTTCCATATATCTTCGAAAATGTTCTGTGTTCGCTTCCATCTTGTCCTTTCATCTTGTTCGGTATCTAAGATAGTCAGTATGGGGCCGCTGCTCAAGAAGTGTGATGGAGTTAGATAATTCAAATCATCTGGATCCTCTGTTAGTGCGCCCAGCGGCCGACTGTTGAGACATGCTTCGAGTTGAGCAAGTAAAGTGCTGTATTCTTCGAACGTGAGTTTTTGCTCGCCAACAACACGTCGAAGATGATGCTTCAGACTTTTTACCGCTGCTTCCCATAGACCTCCTGCGCTTGGCCACGCGGGGGCATTGAAATGCCACTGTATTCCCAACTCATTTATCTCTGTGTAAAACTCTGCGTTGAATGTTTTACGTAGTTCCGATGGTCCTTGCTGCAGTGCTCTATTGGCTCCAACAAAATTGGTGCCATTGTCGCTGTAGATATGATGTGGCTTACCCCGACGTGAAGACATGCGTTTTAGAGCAGCTAAGAATGCAGATGAGCTCAGGTCTGATACGAGTTCGAGGTGCACTGCTTTGGTCACCATGCACACGAACACTGCGATGTATCCCTTACTTGTCTTGACTCCTCGTCCTTTATTGAGTTTCACGTCAACATATCCTGTGAAATCAACGCCGGTGTGCTGAAACGGACGCGAAGGATTGCTCCGAGATTTCGGTAAGTCCCCCATTAATTGTCTTGGTGTAACAGCTTTATGCTTCTTACACGTAATGCATGCATGTAAGCGCTTCTTAACAGCTCTGTTTCCGCCTAATATCCAGTAGTTTTGTCTGATACTCGCGAGTGTCATCCGGGCCCCCGCATGAAACGTGCGGCGGTGGGCTTGATCGATAATAAGGTCAGTAACGTGGCTGCTGTGTGGTATGATCAGGGGATGCTTCATATCTTCGTCAACATTTGCATGCTTGAGTCTGCCTCCCACTCTTAAAAGTCCATCCTTGTCCAAAAAAGGGTTAAGGCACAAAGTTTTACTTTTGTTATGTACTTGCTCCTGATTTCGCAGCTTGCTAATTTCTTCCGAAAATTGCGTTTCTTGTACATATTTTATAATCATATGTTTTGCGGTTTTTAATTCATTTCCGTTCAAGTAAGCAGTACGCTCGCTGTGACGTCGTGTGACACGTAGCACCCAAGCCAACACTCGCACGGCGCGAGTCAAATTACTGTTTCTATGTAGAATGGATTGTATGACATCGTCGCTTTGAGTCTGACGAATTGTTACGTTACTTTGTTTTGATTTTCTTTCCTCTTGATCTGTGACGTAGACGCTCTTCTCCACTACTGATGACTCAGTTTGACTCTGTTTGCTACGAATGGTGTCCAGCGATTGATGTTGCCTTGAATCCAGCCGAGAACTGCGGTGGAGTCACTCCAACCAAAAACTTTGATTTTGCGGTCTTTGAGGGCTTGCAGTATTTTCCGCATGAGTGTTGTAAGTAAGAGCGCCCCACTCAACTCTAGCCGTGGTAAAGTGAGCTTTTTGTTTTCAGGCACAAGTCTTGTTTTTGCAGCGACGAGTACTACGTTGGTATTAACTTTACAATACACGACACATGCGTATGCTGATATTGATGCATCGCAGAAGCCGTGCATTTGAATTGTGTCTTGCTCCCTTGTCTGATACCATCTTTGGATTTTAAACTGGCTGACAGGCCCGAAGGCTCGTAAGAAGCCGATTCCTGCCGGCTTCCCTTTGGGTACAAGGCACTATACGTAGTGTCTGTCTAGTGTCTACTGTAGTCAAATAGTAAATTATGTACACATCTGAGGTTATCACATCACAGTACAGACATTAAATACATCATAGGATTGAAAACATTACATAAATGCCAGCATTTTTCATGTCAACAAAGAAAGCAACATGTGGCGCCAGTAAGCCGACGCTCGGGTGTCAGAATTCAGAACTAAATTCGTATGAACGCGGACACGTGACTTCGCAGCTATCAGCAGCGTTTTGTAAGGACTAGGTAAGCCGAAGATTTTCGAGTTACGACAGGGAACTTTCAATGTTTGTATGTATAGCAAGCTAAATTAGAACCACTTCCCGATGCCTGATTGAGCTGAAATTTAGCGCACACCTTTGGTTTTAAGAACAATACATTTTTATGACAGACATAACTTAATCCTGCAGCCAGGATCGTCTCCTCACGAGGGAACTCCTCAACGTTTAATAGCACAGACACGAAAATTTGTGTACAAGTTCATATTTGATGGATAAACATGAATTCTATCATGAACTCATCCTGCAGCCAGGATTGTCTTCTCACGAGGGAACTCCTCAACGATAAATAGCACGGACACGAAAATTTGTATGCACGTTCATATTTGATGGATAAACACGAATTCTATCATGATCTCATCCTGCAGCCAGGATCGTCTTCTCACGAAGGAACTCCTCAACGTTTAATAGCACAGACACGAAACTTTGCATACGAGTTCATATTTGATGGATACACATGAATTCTATCATGATCTCATCCTGCAGCCAGGATTGTCTTCTCACGAGGGAACTCCTCAACGGTAAATAGCACGGACACGAAAATTTGTATGCACGTTCATATTTGATGGATAAACACGAATTCTATCATGATCTCATCCTGCAGCCAGGATCGTCTTCTCACGAAGGAACTCCTCAACGTTTAATAGCACAGACACGAAACTTTGCATACGAGTTCATATTTGATGGATACACATGAATTCTATCATGATCTCATCCTGCAGCCAGGATTGTCTTCTCACGAGGGAACTCCTCAACGGTAAATAGCACGGACACGAAAATTTGTATGCACGTTCATATTTGATGGATAAACACGAATTCTATCATGATCTCATCCTGCAGCCAGGATCGTCTTCTCACGAAGGAACTCCTCAACGTTTAATAGCACAGACACGAAACTTTGCATACGAGTTCATATTTGATGGATACACATGAATTCTATCATGATCTCATCCTGCAGCCAGGATTGTCTTCTCACGAGGGAACTCCTCAACGGTAAATAGCACGGACACGAAAATTTGTAAGCACATTCATATTTGATGGATAAACACAAATTCTATCATGATCTTATCCTCCAGCCAGGATCGTCTTCTCACGAGGGAACTCCTCAACGTTTAATAGGACAGACACGAAACTTTGCATACGAGTTCATATTTGATGGATGATCATGTTTTGTATCATGAACTTATCCTGCAGCCAAGATCGTCTTTGCACGAAGGAATTCCTCAACGTTTAATAGCATAGACATGAAACATTGTATTTATACGCGTTCACTTTTATGAATAAACATATTTTCTATAGTTCCTGTGCATTTAATCGTTACAATACATAAGTTATGAAAAAAAGATCTAGTTGGGTCCTTCGAAAATTTTTGTGTATACTGATCATGGGTGACATTTTCGTGGTTTTCGGGGTCGCTGACAATCAAAATGAAATTTAAAAATGCGATGACGAATAAAAGGATTGTGTGGTTTTATGAAACCACGGTAAAAGTGAAACTTTTTTTCACACTATAGCGCGGAGTAGAACGCGGAATAGGAATAAAGTGAAAGGCGCTCTAACGAGCGCCTTTCATTTTATCCCTGCTCCACGACCGATCGTCACGCGACATGCAACACACAGACGAAAAAGTTTGAGACGATGTAATAAAAGTTTCACTTTAAAAACAAAATTAATGATCTCATTTTTTTCGTCGGCTTCCCCTTACAAAATTTTGACCCTTCGCCACTGCTGGCTGATGTTTTGTAGCCCTGCTTTGGTTTTTTCCCACTCGGTGCTTATTTCAACCGGAAGCTGGTCGTCCCATTTAATGTTCGACAACCAAACTTGCTTGAATAATAGTTTTAATTTTGTTGTAACTGGAGCTAGCCAACCGAGTGGATCAAATATCTTTGAAATATCTGATAGTAATGAACGTTTTGTATGTTTTTCTGTTGGTTTTGTTTTGCTCATTTTTAGCTCGAACAAGAATGTATCTTCATTGGGGTTCCATTTCAACCCGAGCGTCTTCGTTGATTCTGCTTGCTTGAAATCAAATGATGGTTGATTTGTTGACGCTCTGCTGACGTTTAGAAGTAATTCTTCCCTGTTACTTGACCATTTACGTAAATTGAAACCTCCCGACTGTAGTAATAGGACCAAATCACTTTGCAGTTGTTTGGCCGACGACAACGTGAAGCTTCCACTTACAAGGTCATCCATATAGAATTCTTCTTGCAACGCTTGTGCTGCCCTGCTGTGCTGATACTTGTGGCCTTCATCGGCTGCCAACTGTTTCAAAGTCATCATGGCTAAGAATGGAGCTGCTTTCATACCATAAGTGACTGTCGTGAGCTGATATTCACGTAAACGTTGGTCAGCACAGTTCCTCCATAGTATCTTCTGATAGGCTTGATGTTCAGTGTTGCAGAGTATCTGTCTATACATTTTTTCTATATCCGCCGTATATGCGAATTGATATTGCCTCCATCGCAAGATCAATGACATGAGGTCTTGCTGTAAATTCGGGCCACGCTTCATGAGGTCGTTCAAAGTATATCCCGTCGATGTTTTTGCCGATGCGTTGAATACTACTCTTAACGCCGTAGTTGCGGAATCGGCGCGCTGCACGCAATGGTGAGGTAAATAGCAAGTCGGTGTCACGTTACTAGTACACTCGACCATATGATTTAGTGTTTGATATTCATGAATGAATTGCTTGTATGCTTCTGCTAATTGTGGTTGTTTGCTAAATTTTCTCTCCAGTTGCCTGAATTGTGCTAAAGCCATGGGTTTTGTAGCTCCTAGCTTTTCTTGAAAGTTTGGTTCGAACGGTATTTCAACAATGTAACGACCTTCTTTGTCGCGAGTTGTTGTGTTCTTGTAGTGCTGCAAACAATCCAGGTCACCCTGTGACATTCCCGAGTTTTCTGCTATGTCTTCTACTGTCCAAAATTGTTGAATGTCTTCGATGTTGTTTATCACAACATTACATTGAAATGTTGTTTGGACGTTGCCACATAATATCCAGCCCAAACGTGTTTGCTGTGCGACTGGTTGTGAATTTTCGTGCCTGATGATACCTTCTTGAATTATGTTTGAGTATACCTCAGCCCCGAGTAAAATGTCTACAGGACGACTCTCATGAAAATCTGGATCAGCCAAAGTGATATTTTCTATAAATGTCCATGATTTTGGTTTTGTAAATGATTTATTTGGCAAATTGTTGATCAAATTTCGCATAATGAAAACATCGGTGTCAAATGTATAATCGCCTTGAATGGCACTGCACGTGATTCGTATGATGCCTTTGCAATTATTTTCTTTTGCCCCGACACCGAATATGACACCTTTGCAGCGGCCACGGGGTATTCGTAGTTTCTGTGCTGCTTTTTCCGTTATCAGGGATGTTTGTGAACCCTGATCAAGGAGCGCTCGTAAAGTTATCAGTGACCCATCGTATGCTTGCACTTTGATCAATGCTGTGGTAAGCAGAGTTTCTGATACATCTTCTTGAGACACGTGGTTGCTGCTGTCACTTGTTGTTTTCTTGCTATCAGTGCCCGCTGTTGATTGCTGCACTGAATTGCTGTTTGATTTCTGCCCACTCCCTTTGCCGTAAGCGTCGTGAAGCAATGTATTATGATCTGAGTTGCAGACGCGGCATTTCTTTCTTGACGAACATTCGTTGCTATTCGTATGTAGGTTTAGGCAGTTTTTGCACAAATTGTATTTCGCAACTGCCTTCCGTTTTGCGTCAGGCTGTAATTCGAGAAATGTTTTGCACGAAAACAACTTGTGCTCTTGATTGCAATGTGGACAGTTTGTTGCACTTTCATTGTCTTTTGTCAATGAATTTGATTTATACTTATTATTCTTGTTCTGATTTGCACTGAATGCTTTATATGAATGAAATTTCTTGTTTGTCTGTGTAGGTTCCGATTGAGATGGTTTTGTTGTTTCTGGCCTACGACGAAATGATTCCCAAGATATAAATTTTCCTTCTAGAAAATCGAGAAATTCTACTATGTTAGGTAGCTCTCGCGGCTCCGCCAGTGACTCTAGGTAGTCGTTATGAGTCACCGTATCCAACTTTTGTGAAAGCAAATGTACCAGTAGTGGGTCCCATGATGACGTGTCTACACCAAGGTTCTTGATCGCATTGATGCATTCTTTTGTCGTATCGTGGAGTTTTTTGACTGATGCTGCTGATAAATGTTGAGTGATAGGAACAGCGAGCAATGAATTGAGATGTGACGTGAAGATCAGTTTCCTGTTGTTGTATCTGCGGTTGAGGATTTCCCATGCAGTCTCATAATTTTCCGAGCTGATTGATAGATGCTGAATAAGTTTCTCAGCTTCACCTTTCACTTTACTTTTGAGAAACTGCATTCTCTGTGCGTTAGAAAGAGACGGACTAGAATGTATGGTCTCTACAAATAAATCTTTGAATGCTGTCCAGTGTTCGTAGCTACCACTAAAGGCTGGAATTTCGATCTTCGGCGTCGACTTCTCTCGGTGAGTAACTGACCACATTTTGGAATTGATGGTTGCTTTCATTTCGTTGTAAACGAGTTCGCACGTATTGTAAGATATCTCATATTGTACATTTGCTTGACTAGGCAAACTGTCAAGGTCCCAGTAAAGTGAATCCACTGCTTTCCACCTGGCCTCTAACACTTTTAAGGCGTCTTCAAACTGCCAATTCTCTTTGAGGAGGTCCACGTTGATGTTTGATGTGGTTCTTTGGAACGCTTTGATGTTGCTCCTTTGTTTGCGTAGCATTTCGTCTGTTTGGCCGTTACTTGCGATTTCAGCTGTATCCGGTACTTTTATTGAAAGGGGTGACTGGTTACCCCGTTCAGCTCCACCTTGCTCTTGAAGGAGTCTTGGCTCCGATGAATGCGAGGTTGACGGTGCGTGCTCAAAGGCAAAGCCTGCTGGCTTTAATACGGGTGAAGCTGGCTTTTGTTCTTGAGTTAAATACTTGACAAAGAATTCCCTAGTGCTTTTGTAAAATTGTTTTGTCTGTTCGTGGGAATTTTGCACAAAGTATTGATGAGAAGGATCTTCGCGCTCACTAATTTTCTCGTGGTTATTTTGAAATTCTGCCCAATACTTGTCGAGAAGGTCTATTTTTCTCTGCACACTGTCGGGAGTCTTCCGGCTCCCTCCTTCTTTTTTGAAATTGATAAGAAGTTTCTGCATTCCTTCCATGACTTGATATTGATTTTGAATAATTTGCTCCATGATTGGAAAATTAATTATGTATAGTTTGAGTCACCAAACTGTTCCTGACAACACTGCCGATGTTATTGAGTGATCTCTTGTATGCGCAAAGAAATGTACGGGCAGCAGCTCCGCACACTGAGATGTAGTTCCCGAACCACCAAATGCTGATGTTTTCTGTGGCGATCACAGGGTCCGAAGGAATCTCTCCGTACGATATTGAGCGCCTTCTCAATCTGACTGGGGCGATCCGCTTGTGGAAGACCAGTCAAACCGATTCGCTATCGTAAGTAGAAACACTTCGTACCTGTGCGGCTTGTAGCACTGTTTGCTCCAGGAGTGGCAATCCGGCTCGAAGGACCATAAAGATGTATGCGCTGCTGAATGGGTCGCAAACACCTTGGTTGATAGCTTGAATGATAAGTCACGGATAGTCAAAGACAATTGTTTATTGAATATATTTAACTACCACGTAACTAATGCTATATGAATAATGCGTGAATGAGTACAGCTGACTATGAACGCTGATTGTGTACTGTCGCTTTACACTATAATTTGTGCAAGGTGACGGAAGGCTGCTGATCTATGCAATGCGCGCGTGCCATGTACGATACATGACTCGTACACAAATTATAAGTCTAATGTAATTAATTTATATGTTATTTTATACTATTCAAAATAGTGCATTTAATTTAATTTAATTCTATTATCTTGATTTGTTTGTATAATACTTGCATCTATTTTAATTTACAATTGATTGCAACTTTAAAAATGTATAACATAATATAAATAAAAAAGTGCATGCGGTGTTAGCCTGTAAGTAATTGTTGCACTTATAAATGTAAATTGTGTACCTCAAATGAAATTCACGGTGTAAACAATTGTAGGCTAACCTTAAATAAATAAATAAATAAATAAATAGCCTACCACGACGTTTTAAAGCAGGATTGTTTCCAGAGTAGGAAAAAGATGGCCCTAGATGTCCGCTATAGCTCCGTCTATTTCTCACACTGGAATGAAAATTGCTTTAATACGATAGTAACCCCCTAGTTGGGAGACTTTTTAACTGCAACACAAATTGTTAGACTGCCTCGTTGGTCCAGTGGGTTTTACCACCAGGAATTACTCAGTAGCAGCGATGGTCTCGATTTGTGCCTGGTTGACAGCAATTGGCTCGCCCCTTAATGCCTAATGACTTAATGTCAAATGTGCCATGATGTTGCGTTAAATTATGGGTGTTACGTAATGTTCAAGAACACTAAAAACTAGCAGTATCGAACTATTAAAATAAATTCACTTAGGTATTAACAACTAAAACAAAAGCTTTTCTTTTAATAATGAGGCTGTAATCTTAATCTTACGAAGGTATCATCTTTTTTATCAGGAGTTTTAGGAGGACCACCTCCACCTTCCTCTTGATTAGCAATTACAGGTTTATTATTATCAGGAGGTTCAATTTTAGTATCAGGGGGTTCAATTTTAGTATCAGGAGGTTCAATTTTATTATCAGGAGTTTCAATTTTATTATCAGGAGGTTCAATTTTATTATCAGGAGGTTCAATTTTAGCAGGAGGGCTCTTAGGTTCCAAAACAACATCGCGACCGGCTTGTATATCAATCAGTTGCCTCAGTAGATGAGTGGTGTCAACATTTGTGTGCACGATTATTTCAAAGATCTTGAGTTGTTCTAGCGCTTGCCATTCGTCTCTGTGTTTAATGGCCACGTTAAATAACTCATTAACAACATCTCTTGACTTTTTCAGCATTGCTAGAACAAAACCAGCTTTGTAAGGTGCCTGTTCTCTATATTTTTGCTTTATTGGCTCAACATCCTTCATCGCCTCTTCGGTATCATGCATTGTCTGCTGCATGAGTGTTGCTAATTTATTCTTCAAATTTGCGTTTCTCTCATCTTCATATATGCGCCTGGACTTTTTGAAAAATATTTTGTTGAGTGGTTTTTTGTTGCCATGCCAATTCCCTGGAAAATTCTTTAATTTTATTTCTCTTTTTCTTGGCAATGTATGCGCTATCACACGATCGTATATTGCCGGTGTTCTTCTTGGTTCTAGTTTCCATTTAGGGCTGTGAGCTGCACCACCTTGTGGCAAGTCTATTAGATTAAGACAGTTACAGTGTTGTAAGATTAGTTGTATCGTATCTAAAATCAATGAAAAATTTGAATAGCTAGAAATTAACGTATGTGAAAAAAGAATTGATGAAAAACACTTAATTCGAAATAATGCGTTTTTTTTTTTTAATCTGTGCACTGTTTTTCAGATTCCGAGAAAATCAGATGTGACATACGACCACCTGCTAGGTACTTACTTGAGAATCCAATTTGCATGATTCAATCAAAATACTTACATAATAACGAAGAAACGAATATGATCATGTTACCATCCTAGTGAAAACTACTTTATTACCGAAAACTATGAAATGAAGTGTTTAACGACTACAATTACATTAATCAGTTTATAATTAAATGTTTTGAGCACTCAGGTAACGCTACCTAACTCATTTTCTTATAGCCTCGCATGCATCGTTATGAACAAATTTACTCATGCATGGTGGTTCTAAGTTACTTGTAGATCTAATTTGAGATTTAGTCAGCCGTATAATTAAAATTCCTATTTCTAATACTTTTGTGTAGTTTTTTTTTTAAGTTGTATACTCTTAAAAATGCGTAATTTAATAACAACTTAAAATTCATATGTCATTAAATTTGTAAAATATCATAGGTGTAAAAATACTTTTAACAAAGCCGAAAGCATTTGTTCTCTCCATCATTGTCATAATTTTTTTGTTACGAACTACGGTCCAAGGTTGGGTACGATTTCCAGGCGTACCTGGAAACTGACTTCTAGTTACGGAGATATTGTAGTTTAAACTTTTCAACATTTTTTTTTGGTAAAAGTTTTTAATGTTATTTCTTTACTATAAATACCTCCATTATCCCTGTACTACTCAATGCATGCATCAGCACAATGTTTTGAGTGCGTTACATTGAGTTGAGTCCTACCGTAAAACGTAATTTTTCCCACCTAAAAAAAATGTCGTTCCCCAGCAATCATTTTTGCGTACAGTTACTTAGTTTGATGTACAGATAGCGTTAGTATGTCCTAACCCCTTAAGTTTAAAAAAGTTACTTAAAAAAAAATATTCAAGTACTTTATCTTTCATAAATATTACTAAATTGAACATTAAATGCATGACAAAAAGCAAATAGTCATACCTGGATTTAAACCTCCAACCTCTTCAATGTCAAGCAGACTTGCAGCCTCCGTTCTCCTTAAACGCTAAGATACTACTCGTAAATGTATAGCATATTATTGCTAGTCGTTATACCCATTATGAGAAGTATTTACGTTTTATTGAAAAAATCAATATAAAACATAGTTTTATAAAAAAAATACAAACTTAAACTTATTTATTCAATAAAAAAATAACTTAATTATAGTGAAATGTTTTTGCAAAATACAAAAATCAACTAGGCCCAACACTGATTAGAACGCACATGTCTTTTGGAGGGGTAAGAACTTAATGGAGCTGTGTGTACATAATGCTTGGTTGACGGCTTCGTAATGGGTCCGTATACACTTAATTTTATCATCACCTTTCATTTGGTAAATGTTCACTTTTGAACATAGGTCCTACAACAATGACACTGACATAATATGGAGCAGCATGGTTCTTTTAGCGCGTTACCTTAATATAAACTAAACCCACCAATTCACAAATATTTACCAATTGCGCTCACCTGATAATGCCATTCAAGTATTAGAATTGAGAAAACCACTGGCCTCACCACAGCACGGTATTGTTCCGAAGATCAAGACTAGTTGGTCGTAGTATCGTCCATTTTGGGCGGGCAGCAGCGGATGGGCGCGCTCTATACAGCTCCGTGCATTCGACAAGAAAATGTGAATAAGACAAGGAATATTATTAATATCTTAAATTATCAGTTTTTTTACCAGTCTCAGTAATTATCGATCAATATAACATATTGTTGTAATAGGCCTGAAAAATTAAGTTACAATATTTCTATCTATCTATTGTTGAATTACTTTGATATTATTATTTGCATAACCCAGGGTACTTCATCATAACTCATAATATTGATGATTTTATATTAAAAGTAGCAGTGTTCGTCATCTACTTTTGTTGTTAACCGTACCTATTCAGATGTGTCAGAATTGTTAGCAAAGTGACGGTATAATTGCAGACCCGATTCTAAATGCCAATGTATTTGACAATGTATTGGATTATCTGTTAAAGTTCAGAAATTAAAGTTTCCGTTAGGGAGCACAGTTTCGAAATAACTAAAGTACGTAATCACAGCTCCACAAAACTTGGTGATATTGTGAATTAGTTTTGCCGTGACTTTGTATCGATTGCCAGTAGTACGCGTAATAAAATACTAAGAATGAGTATAAACAGATTTGTCTGCTTCTAACAATCAGTTATTTAACATCTACCCGAACTCTCCAGTCATCCCGCGATCATGGCGCTTGCAACAGCGTCAAAATATCGAGAGGTCACAATATATATTAATCACGGAAGATATCCCCTATGTGACAGTGTAACTTTAACTAAAGTAGTTAGGTATTCTCGTTGCTCTCCGCTGCTCTCAAAACGGTGAAGGAAAACATCGTGAGGAAACCGGCATGTCCTAGAACTAAAAATTCGAAGACATGTGACATCTACCAACCCGCACTGGGCCCGCGTGGTGGATTACAGCCCATTCCCTCTCATAGAGAGGAGGCCTGCGTCCCAGCAGTGGGAACAATATAGGCTGATGATGATGATGATGATGATTCTCGTTCTTCTCCCCTTTAAATTTTCTTCTTTTACTTTTTTTCTTGCCATTACAGTGAATTCAACTTGCTTGCAATAATGTCATACTGCAAGCAAGTTGAATTCACTATAATGGCACATGAAGTACCTCGGTAGATAGGTACCTCATGTGTGGTCAAGACGAAAGATCTATTGGCTGCTGTAACACCCCTAGACTAGACTAGACTAGACTAGCATTAAGGTTTTATATGTGACATATTGGAGGTACCCAATTGAGTACATGAGTCTTCTCATTTTTTTTTATACAGCATGTATCAGAAAGGCATTTTAAAGGTGGCACCGGCAATGACAAACTTGTATCAAAATGTACTAAGTTACATATTTCAATATTTAGAACACACATTAAAGTTTATACAGGGTGTAACGGAAAGGGTATATACATCCTTAATACATCCTTGCTACAGACGATCAAACTGAACAGGTTTCTCATCATAAAATTTTTTTTGCAGCAAAAAAAATATCTGCTGCCCCATAGAAAATTGCAATACCTATTCGACCCAAATGTATAGGCAGCTGATATTTTTTTTGCTGCAAAATTTTTTTTATGCAGAGAAACATGTTCAGTTTGGTGGTCTGTAGTACACCCTTAAGGATGTATATACCCTTTCCGTTACACCCTGTATATAGGGTTCGCGTTTGTCACTTTTGGACGTCTGTGTTAAACAAAGTATTTCCAAAGTCATACCAACCAAACTGTGACAGCAAACCCTGCTTATGGAAAAAATAGTTATGGTGTACTTTTCTACTGAAAATCTTTCGAAAGGGGACTCTACGATCTAGATTTCAAAGAGTCTAATCAAACCTGATCCAGTTAATAATACCTAGAACTTTTATTCTAGTTCCTATTCTAAACATGGTGACACCAGCTATCACCAACAACATAAGTACTTTTACTAAGGTACATATTGTATAGTATTTGCATGTGGTGCCTTGTACATTTGAATGATTACAAATAAATGTTAATGATTTGATTTGATTAGATGTTCCTTATAGTGTTCATTCACGAGTATTGAAATAACGATTGTATTCACACATTCACATGTATTGAAATATCGATCCTGCTTAGAGGTTCTATTTCGTAATAATACCGCTTTCAAAATACTATGTTCGTGAAATTACACGTGCTTCGTGTATACAAGATGTTGTTTTGCATCCTCGTCAAATTCAAGGAGGTAACTATGCTAATGATTCTCGTCCCAAATTAATAAAAAAAATGGGTAGGTTTTTTTTTTTCTTATTTACGGAAATCGGTAAGTGTTAACCACCCGTGTTTTAAACGCGGCCCGTCTGATTCTCACCCTATAACCAGGCTTCCACACATACAAAAAATCTCAAACGTTTTTTTCAATAATTTCTTATTCCCTAAACCATGTTAAGGGGGTTTATTCTGAAATACTGACAAACATAAACAACCAAAAAATCAGCATTTAGTAATAATTAACTAGGAACCGTAATTTATATATATTTTTTTTACGTCTTTTCTGACAACCTCCTGAATTTTGACGAGGTTGCAAAACAACATCTTGTATAAGTGCTCGTGATTGTATGTACCTATATTAAAAACCGAACCACTGCCGTAGCTCAGCCCTACAGCCAAAATACATCTATTTCACGTTTACCTACACCCCATTGTTTATTTAAGCCAAAAAAAGTTTTCAGTTTTCCATTGTGATGCTCTTTTGTTTGATGCGATACCTATTCGAATGCTGCTGCTAAAAGTAGGGAAGGGTTCAGTGTGTGATGGTGGAGTGGATCTAATCAATCAATGTGTGAGCACACAGAGAGGGTTATGTTTTGTATTCTTCTGCTCTATAACATATTTAAAAAAGTTTAAGAATAAGAATAAATTTATTAAACCATAGTTACAGTAATTTTCTTAGTCTAACATCATTAAGGATATCGGTAACAAGTTTTATTTTAACAAACTTAGATAACAGTGGACCCCAAACTAGGCTGTGCCTGTATCTTGGGGGCCGGAGTTGCGATAACTTTAAATTAAAAACATTTATTTGTAGTTATGCTAATTAGACATTTTGGAAAATAAGAAAAATATTTTAATAAATTGGATTAACAGAAATTGGATATTTAACAGAAAATTAGGAGACAATAAAAAAATAAAATAAATTAAGAACAATTCTAATGTTTAGGAATGATGTGTGTGTGTGTGTATGGGTGTGTGTGTGTGTCTGTATGTTAGTGGGTATGTGTGGTGAAGGTTTAGCACAGATTAGGTGTTGTTAACTGATAATGTCTTCGGTTTCATCGTAAGGTAAGGAGAGAAGCAGTTTCTGGATCACTTTTTTACTTGAGTGATCACTTAGGCCTTTTATATTACAGTATTTACTTATTTTGTTGTAGACATGAGTGTGAGAGTAAGAAGGACACCGCCTCGCCAGGAGATTTGTTGCATCGGGAAGAGGGATGTGTAAAGTGCGTTTGGATATTATGTTTTGGTAATCTGGCCTATTTTTTATGGATTTGTGAGTACGTAGTGTGGCATTTAAAATAAATAACTGTCGCACTCGCAGCACAGGAAATTCTTTATAAAGCAATTTTGTTGGGAATCGGAAAGGTTTTTTAAGCATTACTTTGACTACCGCTCTTTGAGCTCTTTCTATTTTATTAAGTTAGTTATTTGAAAATTACGAAATTGCGTCATATGTTCCGATCCGATGTTAAAATCAGTAGTAGTACGTTTTGATACAAGTCGGGAACTTCGCCACTGCAGCAGCCGAGGCGGAATTCACACTCGAGCTGCAGGAGAAAATGTTATGGAGCCAAAACTGCAGTCATAAATGCCCACGTGAATTAAACGACGTTTTTCAAAACTAACACTTAGGAATAAATAAAATAACAGAACTTATTTTTGTCATAAATTATTAGGAAACTATGATTTAATTTGCTTTTTTCCGCACTTTAATTTCGCAGATTGAAGGAGAAGCAAAGGTATGGAGCCGATAAATTCTGAATTCAAATAATTTTTAAAGAACACAAATAAATGTTAATTTATTTATACTTAAACGTAAATATATTTAAAATAAACAAGTTGTGATTAATTTAAAAAAAAAAAACTATGAATGTGAAACATATGGCTTGTTGAATCGTAGCGATAAGAGCCAGTTTTTGAAAAAGTGTATTGAAAATTTTCAGCATCCCGATTGCGTAACACACCTTACTATAGCATTTCAAATTTTGAAGTAATGCGTAAATACAATGCTTCATATGATTATAAAGTCGTCTACTCGACAACGTTAAAGCCGTCATTAATGTCGTTTAGTGGTCAAAATAAATCACATTGGAAATGCGACTGCGTTACTCAACTTGTGAGTAAAGGATCCTTTTTTAAAGTGAAACTTTTATTACATCGTCTCAAACTTTTTCGTCTGTGTGTTGCATGTCGCGTGACAGTCGGCCGCGGAGTAGGGATAAAGTGAAAGGCGCTCCCAAAAATTTTTAGTTAAATGTCTATAGTGTGAAAAAAAGTTTCACTTTTACCGTGGTTTCATAAAACCACACAATCCTTTTTTCTTATTATAAAACTTATTATTACTTATAAATTGCTCTTGATAATTGGTTGTTTCTGTTAGCATAATATAAGTAGTAATAATATTACTACTTATATTATGCTACATTTTTTTTTATTATTTGTTATATATTATTTCTGTTAGCATAATGTAAGTAGTAATAATATTACTACTTATATTATGCTAACAGAAACAACCAATTATCAAGAGCAATTTATACCACCCCTACATATTTAACCTACCCACCGCGTGTCGCCTGCATCGAGCCATGACGTCATCAACTAATGCACTAGCGCCGACCTCATCAAGGTACAGGTGGCTGTGGTGCGGCTGTAGCGTGGCACCGCCATGACACCTGAGAAATAATTACCGCGCGGAAAAGATGGGATGCGCCTCCTCATTATTTAAGAAGATGCTACACAATGTCTGTTGGAAAATACAGTATGTGTTGTGTATTGTCTAGTGAATATAGCAGCGCCATTTTTTGCTTCGCACGCGGCTTGAAATGAAACAATACACTTTTGAAACGGATAAATGGGAATCAACGTGTTTGACGACCAGGTTGTATGCAGAATCTGAACAGTGAGAAATAGAAGTCTGAACGGTCGAACTTAAGTATTTATAGATTGCATTCGGTAACCATTTGCCAGCATTTAATGCTAAGAATCTAGAATTTGAGCTCTTATCAGGTAGCTATTTAAACAAATAAAAGAGACTTAATATTTTTATCATTTAATATTGACCTGACTGAACATGCCAGCCAACACAAACTTATTTTTAAATTAAGTGACATTCTTATTTTGTTGAAGACGAAGAGTTCATGTGTTTCAAATGTACGTCCACGAGTTGCCTCAACAAATTCGTTGTATCAACGTTAGTGTGCACGATCAGTTCGAAGACTTTTAGATGCTGGAGAGACTTCCACTGTTCCTTGTGCTTCACTGCTACGTTGAACAACTCATCCATCACGTTTTTGGACTTCTTGATCATGCACAGAATGAAGCCCACCTTGTAGGGCGACTCCTCCCGATGTTCCCCCTTTATCTCTTCGGTTTGTTTCATCTTCTTGTGCGTATCCCTCATCGTCTGATCCACAAGATTCGCTATCTTCTGCTTCAAATTCGTGTCTTTCTCATCCTCATAGACCCGCGCTTGCATGGGACCCTGCGTGTATTGCGCGTGGTCGTTCAATAACCAATACTTGCGAATTGGCTTCAGTTGTTGGTGTTCTGATTTGTATTCGGCGAACTTGACTGGTTCATATTTGATTTCTTCCAACTTGGCTAGGGCAGATGCAGATCTGTGTGCAGACTGTTTCAACTTCGCTAATCCAGCAACATTTTTTTGTTGAGGCTGATACGGTAGATCTATTAGGTTCAGGCATTCACGTAGCTCTATTAATATTACTATTATACCTAGAAAATTATAGAATATTAAAAAAAAAAATTGTAGGGGCTGAAATCTAAATTATAATTTCAAATACTCACTTAATATTGAAACAAGTTTTACTAAGCAATTGTTCATTCTTATCAAGATGTCACTACATTACCGAATCTTTGAAAAGAGCTGTTACCCAATAGGTACCTAAACAGGATTGGTAACCTATGGTTTATCGCTATACAGTAATTAAATGTTATAACCCGGAACATTAATACTTATTAAACACTTCTGGGATAGTAAACTGAAATTATAATTAAATGAACCACGTGAGCAGCAGGTTATTAAGAGCAGTTGTTTAAGATAAGATACCTATGAGCTATAAATATAATATGAATCTCTACAATTGACGATGGCCTTAGCTGCCTCAAATCTGAAAGACAGGAAAATTACCTCCCGAAATTTTGTCTAGAATGAGAACAGACTGATGAGATGGACTTTTTAAAAAGAGGCCGAACTCTCTTGAGATTTTTAAGTCACTACAAGCAGATTACTTAATGGTAAGCCATGGCTAACTGATATTAATCGTACTAATGTGATTTAGTATCTATTAATATTCTTCTTCAATCTCTAAACATAAATGGGTATCTAAAGATAGAAATAGAAAATTATTATTACACAGGTAACACCTAGGGGCGAGCCTATTGGCATCAACTGGGCACAAATATAGACTTGCCTGTCGTGCCTGCTACTGAAAAATTCCTGATGGGAAAACTCAATAATAGTTTTCCCGAATTGGCAGTCACGCGTGCGACCACTATCCCAAAGGAACACGCGGTGTTGTGCGGTGCGTTGCGTTGTGCGGCCCAGCCCGCTTTCCATACAAACATAGTGCGATATATGAGAGCGTTTACAGAGAAACGATATTACGCACGTTGCTTAAAATGCAGCATTACTTGCGGCGTTGCGGCCAGCTCATTTACAGAGAAACAGCGCGTCGATCGTTTTTGCTTTTACGGAGACGCGGCGGGTGCAGCGGCTGGCATTTTCACACGCGCAAACACAAACATATATGACAATGTGTCGACATATGGCAATGTGTACAGCATACGACAATGTGCAGGAGACTTGGGGCGTGAAGCGGCACGTGTGACGCCGCGTTTGACTTCCGTGCTCCGTCGCAGGTATCGCTACGTTTCACACGCCGCTTCTCCGTAGCCAGCGCAACGCTGCATGCGCCAAGGCCGCCGCGTTGAACGCAGGGAACGCGTTTCTTTACTACTGGCCATTTGTAATTTATGACTGTCTGTCAAGTATTGATTTTAATTGCCTGTCATCGGAGCCGCCCAACAATAATTTGGATACGAGGTTCGGAAAAATTCTGCGAAAAATTCTCGTCATGTTTCATCTAGCTCTAACAAAATTAGGGGCACCTGCTCTATCAAAAAGTGTAAAAAAAATATTTCAACCACAAATTAGAAAATGTCATAGCGTATTTGGTATAATGGATATGCTTCAGCAAGAAAAGGTATTGAAAAAAGTCGTTAGTATCTGATGTTCCTTCTATTTCATCCTTTGCTAAAAAAGAGCAAAACCTAATGCAGATCTACCTGCACTAGTTTGCACAAAGTGGCTTTTATAACCTTGTTCTAAAAGCAGCTTGGTTTCACAGTTGCTTGTGTTGTTGGCAATGTTTAGTTTATTTCTCAGGTTATCATTAAATACATATTAGGTGCCCGTGCGGATAATCATAGCTTCATCTCCTTCCTGCCCATGTAACTTGGGGTCGGCACAAACATTTTTTTTCTGGAATTCTCCTCTTCCAACAGCCACGCCATCATTTACTCTACCATCTTTAATTCTACCTTCAATTTCAGCCAGATCACTTTTTGTTGTCCCAAGTGACTAGTGAGCACCACGGCCTTGCCCTAGACGTTATCAAGCAGTACTACTTAAGCGAACATGTTTTGGTTCAGTCGCGAAAAATGGACATCTCTAATGACTCTGCACTTGACGAATATCTAGTCGGTTTGCTTAAACAAGGTACAATCACATCATAATACAAGATGTAAAAGACCCTTAGAAGATCTTCGCAACTACAATGTTCCAAGGTATGGCCTAGACCATCCCTGGGATTAAATTACAAAAGAATTATCTAGACTCTAGATATTATTTTTGTTCTAGACTCTAGACCAAAAAAAAAGTTATCGCAATGATGGGGAGAACTCTCTGCCTTTTCGCTTAGTTAATGGTATTTTTCCACACATTATTAGCGTTGCCCATTACCCCATACAAGTAACAAGATCCTAAGGTCTTAGTTTATTATTGACAGGAAACTCGCTGTTCGCTAGAGCAGACGACGGCTCCATAGCAGGACTGTGTGTCAGCTTCGCCAGTAGCCCCGTTGACCCTAGAAACTTACGCAACTATGCCTTCTACAGACAGGTAAATTCAATTCAATTCATTTATTGGTGTGATTTTTCGTAGATTTTACACGAGATCTTAATAATAAAAAATTAGTTCCTTTAAAATCTACCTTAAAGGTAATTAGTATAAAAAAGAAGTAGTAATTATTATAAAAAGAATAAATAAAATAATTACAACAAAACTGGCATTTAAAGAAAAATATAAGCAAAACATTAACAATTGAGATAGGTACCTACCTACATTTAAATAATGAATGGAAATAAAGATAATAAAAACAAAGTACCTACTGTTTCTTATATTTACCCGCTTCCCCGACAGCAAAAACTAGCATTTGTTTTTTACGCGCAGTAGTGGGATTCTGTATACCCTTGAAAGCATCCTGGTTTAGTGAGTCATATCACGGCCACTTACAAGCGAAACAACTTTTAAGTGATTTTCTCCTACTGTATGGATTAACGTTTTACGTTATCTCGAACATCGTATTTTGAAAGCCATACCCACTATGACGAAACAGGTTTTATATCTCAAAAAATAGTAACTGTTGTTTCACGAGAACGCTTTTGAATTTTGCTAAGTAGCTGTCCATGACGTGTACATGTAAGTACCTACATCTCTCATCGTCCAGTTCAGCTACAATCTTTAGCGCATTTTTGTAGTCTTCAAGTAATATGTCCTACTGTCTTGTTAAAGCAATTTCCGTGCATATAAGCGACACTGACGTGAAAAAGCTTACCTGCCACGTACTCAGCACATCATTCTGAACCTCATTTTTGTAGGACAGCTTTTTGAACAGTAGTTTCCTACAAAAATCCATAAAAAAGGGCATTGGCTAAGTTTGTATGAACCAGTGGCATGATTTTTTTTCACAGCGGCCACAAATAATTAATTGTTTAAAACGTATAGTGGAATACATGATAATAATGACTCCTAAAATAATTTTGCCGAAAATTATGTCGGAGCTGAAATATCTGAGGTCAAAGTTGTGTTATTCCTACTAGCACTTTGCATACTGTTATGTATTTTTATCAAAAATTAACTATTTCCTATCGTTTGCCGTATGCCATTACTTCCCAGAATTTTATCCTTTTCAGCGACACTATCGAATGGTGTAATAATATAGGGTGTTTATTTTCAAATTAACGATTCGATTCCTGGCTAAGAATATTGATTTTTCAAAAAACCAATGATTCAGTTTTAGTTTTTATCAAAATCAGGCTCGTGACTCCTTTGAGTGTTTTTCGCTATTCCTCATAGTTTCGGATTTGGCCAACCACCCAGTGGAAAAATTCACCCTGTATATCTCGCCTCCGATGCATTTTGGAAATAATTATTCATAGAAGAAAATGAATGTCTTATTGTGTTCTTTCTAATGAAATATTTTTCATTAGTGGCCGCAGACTTAGAAAAATCATGCCACTTTTACCCAAACCCCTTTATGTGGTTTATAATGATGATCGTTGTAAATGTTTTCGGCGGTGTCCCTAACACCTCGTATTAAATTGTAGGTAACGCTCTGGATATGCGATGATAACTAATGACTATGACCTATGTGTTATTATATTGTTTACATTTACAGGATCCTAACACCAAAGATTTTCTATACTTCACGGCAAAATTGCAGGAGACGCCAAATCTATGGGACGTTTTCAAACAACAGAAAGTTTATGAAGTAGGTAAAAACTTCTTTTCACAAAAATCCGCCTCCAAGTAGAGTTGCTTTTGTCCTGAACTAAGCAACGGTGTTTGGTATCCTTTTAAAGTTGGTGGTTGGTGGTTGAAATGGACACATGTGATATTCCAGCATTTTGTCTATTGCCAATGCCCTTAGGCGGGATTGACCACTTGTCACTTGTGGTGCTTGCTTGTTTGTCATTAAATACCGACCTTACCTTTTATAATATTTCGTGGCGATAGATCTATTTATTAGGTGATACAACTTGATGACAAATATAAATTTTGGTGACAAGAAATATAGTCCCCCTTTTTATATCAGATAAAAATGTGTACCCATTATTCATATCGAGCTATCGTCCTCTAATTTCACAGAGCTTTTACATTTTATTAAAACGAAGTGCAATGTTAATTATCAGTAGTTTGGTTCTCTTCAATGAGACTAGATTATCGTTTTTATAAGTCGTATAATCGCTTACTACAAAACATCAGGAAAATAGATTGAATGCATTCCTCTCACATACTATAAAATCGTAATTAAATAGATAATTATAAATGCTCCTAAATTCCAGATCAAAATGATAACAGTGCTGCCAGAATTCCGAAGGCAAGGCTTAGCCGTATTCATGGCAGAGAAGAGCAAGGAGCTAGCACAAGACCAAGGCTACAACGTCATTCGCATGGACTGCATCAATCCATTCGAGTGAGTATCGCTTGCAAACAAAACAATACATGAAAGTGTTGATGGGAACTGGTTTGGGCAAAGACCAGAGTAATAAGCGCTCTCAGCACGTAACAGCCAAACGCAAGTCCATGCCAACATATCGACTTTGCCTGTGCGTCTACTCGTTCTTTGTAGCATTGAGAGCGTTTTTCCCAGTTTAAGTGTTGCTCCTGTCATGAGGTTGACCGTACCTTGTGTAGGCGTGCTTTTAATTTTCCGGTTTGTGACTGACCTATAAATAACTAATTACAAAGAATCAAGAATACAAAACTAATAAAGTCGTTTAAGTGATCTGTAACCTTGCTTTATTATAAATACCTTGTTGACTATTGAATGTTTGAACGGCTTAGAGTCAGCTCACACTGAGACGCGACGCGACGCGAAGCTGCGCGCACGCTTTAAGAGAGCGATTCAAAATATAACTTTATTTTCTACACGAAAAGATTTCGTTGTGAGAATTCAGAATACGTTACGCAGCGTATTCTGAATTCTCAAGATGCGCGCAGCGTCGCGTCGCTTCGCGTCTCGGTGTGAGCTGACCCTTAAGAAACTACTTATTTACCTAGGTATTACGACATAGTGCAGGTATTCTTTATAATAAAACTGTCAACTCAGCCTATTGGAGTCTACTACTGCCCAGCGGACTACAATACGCCTCTGTAAAGCAGCACCATAACATGATTGTACTTTACTGATAAAACCATCTTATTACATAACAACCCCGAAGGATTAGACTGAGACCCATCAGTGCACCCACATTTCGCCAGTTATGTTTAATTCTCATGTTATTGGGGGCGAGCCTATT
The DNA here is from genome assembly GCA_963082945.1 of Cerastis leucographa. Classification (NCBI taxonomy): domain Eukaryota; kingdom Metazoa; phylum Arthropoda; class Insecta; order Lepidoptera; family Noctuidae; genus Cerastis; species Cerastis leucographa. The sequence goes on from OY720359.1 coordinate 7,103,122, forward strand.
GCCATCAACCTGGCACAAATCCCGACTCCGTGGTAACTCCGTGGCTGTAGCGTCTTATTAATTCAAATAACATAACACACAGATGGACTCGTTTGAAAAAAGATTGGTCCTTGGCAGCTCTGCATAGAGAGAGGTGAAAAAGTACAGGTTAGAAGGCCTTTGCCTAGCAGTTGGACAATGAGCTAACAAAAAAAGCAGAGATGAGGGAAAAACCTAAACTTTAAAACATAAGAAGTGGTCCTTGTAGCTTATAATAGATCTTGGGAGGCTTTATTAAAGTGGGCCGAAGAAACTGGATAGGTAGACTCAGCCAGCTGAGACCTACACTCAGCATTGAGTGGCGAAAAGTTGAAGAAGAAGAAAGGAGGGAGGCCCTGCTCAAAATGAGGAAGTAATCTTAGCACTAAACTAATAAAACAACCTTTAATTTTTTCCCTCAGTTACAAGATCGCAGAACGCTGTATGCTACAATGTATAGTGAAGTTTCCCCTACACAAGGTACGCGGAGCGAACGCGCCCTTCATAAAGCGAAGTTCTGAGTTCAACCGCTGCGTTCGTGTATACGTGGACGCAAGATCGCAGCCCGACGTAGACCGCACAACTGTCAGGAGTAGGCACCAAGACCTTGAGAGCCTTATAGAATGACGTAGGTAAAGGATTTAAAATAAGTATTTTGTTTGGAGTCAAAATAGATGATGATAAGTGGCTAGTACCTATGTTGTTTGTTTTATTTTAGACTGAATGAAGTGTCCCCATAAAGCCTAGAAAAAGTGATTTCAATGATGAAACAGTTAAATACGTATGTACCTACTGACATATGGTCGAAAAGCTGATGTCAATTTGGTCTTTGAAAGTCGCAGTAGAAACGTTTTGAATGCATTACTATTTGTCTCAGACCTCATGTTTCTCTCAGGATTTGATTGCAAGTTGTTATTCCAAAGGCAATTCGACACTGTGCATCTTCTATTAATACACTGAAACCTCAGTTGCTTCTTCCTCTTATAACACTACACAGGAATTGTGGGTATAATATTATGTTAAGTTTAATAAATAAAATTCGTTTTCACACCACCTGCTCGACAATGTAAGATTATAATGTCATGCAAACCTAACCTAAAGTAAGTCATTTACGACCTGAGGTCTAGCAGGGCATTAACATTGTACTGAATTTGATTATGACCCGCTGGTCAGTAATGTGATTTGAATTTGGAACATAAATCGCATACGAATATTTACGATGGGTACCTAGTAGGTACATACTAATTCCATGCATTCACCATTATGATCTGCACTAAAAAATAAATTGTTCGAAAATCGAACTGGCCACTACGAGGTAGAATATAATTAAAATAAAATAGAACACAAATTAAAAAGAGGCGCGAATACTGAAAATTGCTTTGATTTGTTCATTGTTATACAACAAATTACTTATAATATTCCAAATTCTTACAAAAATGACGAGTGACGATGGTGATTTAACTCCGGAGTACATTACCTTTAACTTTTAATTGTTTTAAATAGGTCTAATAACAGACTGTAATTGTTATTTAATAAATACTTTGATTCTAGTACTAGGTACTGCTTTTACTGTCTCGTAGATGGTGTGAAAAGTAGAGTATTCACCTCGGGAATAAAGGTGCCTTTGTCTTGGGCGACATTGATTCCCACGCTGCACCCAGGATTCTTGTTAAGTCTAAACTACTTTGCTCCGCTCGGGAGTTAACGCTAGAATCCTTCGTTTTACTCGGGATTCAATACGGCACCCGCTACATAAGACACTACTGTATCCCCTTGGTGCATAATCTACTATTAGACGTTGAATTCAGATAATTATATTTGGGTGAAAATTAAATTTAAAAAAAATAACACTGAGTTATTAGCTACTTAGGTACTTTTTCTTTTCAACGTACCAGAGTTAATTTCTAAACGACCACAAAGGTTAAGGTCTCAACAGTACCTAACGTACGTACCTACGTATCGATTATAACGTTATGTGTGAAAATACAAACAACGACCTCTGCAATTTTAGAAATATTTATTATTAAAAACAAATGTTATTATCACAATATTATTGCTTCGAGATTCTTATGGCTACTAAATTATGACATCATTCAACTTATTCATCAAGCATTGTATATTGTAATTATTATCTATGTTTACATTAGTCAATTCGTGATAATTATTAAGACAATCAATCAAGTCAATACCTACCTTTGGTTTGAGATTCCAAATAGAACTCAATAATGAATTCGTTTTAGAAGATACAACTGGCTTTTCAACACTGTAAATATTTATTTATTAAAACTTAAAGCACAAGTATAAAAAAAAAAAACACTACAAAGGCGGACTGGTGGGCGATGCAGAGAGAAAACATAGTAGGTGCAGCATAACAAATGGTCAAGAAAATATTTACAAATAAAATATACCGATCAATACATAAATCTATATATATAAAAGAAAGTCGTGTTAGTTACTTCACTTATAACTCAAGAACGGCTGAACCGATTTAGCTGAAAATTGGCAGGGAGGTAGTTTAGAGCCAGGAGAAGGACATAGGATACGGTAGGGTAGGGTAGGGTAGGGTAGGTAGGTAGGATAGGGTAGGTAGGTAGGGTAGGGTAGGTAGGTAGGGTAGGGTAGGTAGGTAGGGTAGGTTAGGTAGGGTAGGTAGGTAGGGTAGGTTAGGTAGGGTAGGTAGGTAGGGTAGGGTAGGTAGGTAGGGTAGGGTAGGTAGGTAGGTAGGGTAGGTAGGTAGGGTAGGGTAGGTAGGTGGGTAGGGTAGGTAGGTAGGGTAGGGTAGGTAGGTAGGGTAGGGTAGGTAGGTAGGGTAGGGTAGGGTAGGTAGGTAGGGTAGGGTAGGTAGGTAGGGTAGGTAGGTAGTAAGGGTAGGGTAGGGTAGGGTAGAGTAGGTAGGTAGGGTAGGGTAGAGTAGGTAGGTAGGTAGCGTCGGGTAGGGTAGGTAGGATAGGGTAGGTAGGTCGGATAGGGTAGGTGGGTAGTAAAAAGTGCATTGCAACGCATGCTGGGTACAGCTAGTATATACATATAAACAAAAATAAAGAGAGAGACAAACTAACAACAATTTAGAAGACAGCCTGGACAAAGAAACACGATTTGAGAAAACCAGAGCGGTGAGAAGCACAACGTTAGGTCGTATAAGACGATTATTGGAAGAACGAAGGTTCTTGCTGTGCTTAGAGCATGAATAATGAAAATGAGTAGTCAGATAAGAAGAGGAAGTAGGCTTATTAAGAATAGAAAATAGGGTAGTCAAAGCTCTCAACTCTCTGCGCTGTCGGATGGGCAACCATTTTAAGAGTAACCGATTTGCGGAGACGTGGTCATACTTACGAAGATTAAATACGAATCGAACGCAGTTAATAAGAAGTCGGTCAAGTTTATTGAGGAGATCTGCATTCAGGTCGTAGTAGCACACATCACCATAGTCAATTATGGGAAAGATTAAGGACTGTACAAGCATTGCCTTAATGTGTTATGGGAGAATATTTTTTAGCCGATAGAGCGACCGCAACGTTCCGGTTCGGAAGTATAAAAATTTTAAAACACCCGACAATGCATTAAAGAGTATAAATTATATGATCAAACTGTGCATACATGCTTAAAATACCTATACGTCTCACTAATCGCGAGTCTTTCAAGCTGTCAGTTACCGGGCAAAAAATTGACCATATAGAAACAGAAATAAGGATTAAATAAAGGGTGAAAATAGACCTGTAATGAAGCCGAAGGGCACTTTTTGTAGTTTTTATCCCCCTCGTGACAATACTAAAGTGTAGCATAAGAAACATTAGACAGGCAAGAGAAAGTAAGAAATATGCACTCGTAGAGAATTTAGAAAAGATGGAACAAGTTTCAGTGGTCTTCAAAGAAGTTATTAAATTTTTTTTTGTTAGTTAACACGAGCATTTAAACTAACTTTAGGTACAATAGGGAACAAAAACTTCAGACTAAACGGTAAAAAAATAGACTCATAAGCTTATTAAAAGCAATTAAAGAATTCATGATTAACGAATACATGCGCATTAATCCTATCATGTGGTAATGAGTTTTGATCTCATTATAGCTTAGTGATTTTACCTTTTATCTTAAGTCTAATCTAATTGAGTAGATAAGGCTTGATGATAGTCTCGATAAACCATTTGTCTGAGAAACGAAGGTGATCGCCTTCTGTTGATATTAGTACTAATTTGCCGTCGGATTCCATCTTCTTGAGGCCTAGGAGGTCCTGAAATGGAATATAGAACCAAATCTTTGTTAATTGTTTAGAGGACGGAGCATTTTCCAGCAAAATTGAACTCATAATAATTCTAACCCTATAGTCAAATTAAGCATTTTTTAATAAAATAGACTAACGAAGTAAGAACCGACAAAGAAGAAAGCAACAATTCTAGCTGTTGCAGTTCCAACTTCAAGCAATTACTATGCTACATCATAAAAATCATATCTGAAATAATGACATAAATAGGTATATTCCTTCTTGTAGGTACACCATAGTAAAATGTCTTTGGGAACTTGGATATTTGCAATAGCCGGAGCGCCAATCACGGTATCGTTCAATCCTAGGACCCTAATATCACGATTAATATTCGGGTGTTGGAATGACTTTACTCGAATTCGGGCATCCGAGATTGCCCGAAGACAGGAAGGTACTCGACTCCGTTTTTTTACACTTTGCGTTTGCCCGGATTCGGGCAAACGACCAAATGTAATAAATATTACTAATCACGTAACTATTACTGTGCTTTATAAATTATAATCAAGTATAAATAATTTTATTCTGCACTCCGCGTGTCAGATGGGTTGAAGAAGACTAATTTATAACTGCATAGGTCAAATGACACTTATGATGGTCGGTGTTGTTATTTGGAATGGTCACCCTCCGTATTAACTACCACGAAGTATATCTACCTAATATAAATGACTAAATATACCTATAAGCACCCCAAGGATACTGAAATAATATTAGATACTAGCTGACCCGCGCAACTTTTTCTGCGTCACATTTTCCCCGTTTATGCAATATTTTTCCAAACCAACTCCTCAGCTTCATAATATTATTTAAAGATATTTACAAACCTCCTTATAAACCCTGGTCTCCTGCATCGGCAACATCTTCTTCGACTGTCCCGCCTCATAGAAGCCGAACCACTCCGTCTCCCGAGGTTGCACGATGGTATCATTGTCAAACTTGACCAGCACGAAGTGTTCCAGATTATTCAGGTTCTGTATATACGTCTGGTTCACGAAGACCTCGTTGTTGATGTCGGGGAGGAAGATCGCCTTGTGTATGTAGGACTCTTCGTTCAAGGGATCGTGCCAGTATGTCGCTTGGACTAGGGCGTGTTGGACCCAGCTGTAATTTTAGTTAAAGTTAGTATTTTTGAAAGGATGAAACAAATCGTAGACAATCCGTGGCATATCTTAGGTGTGGTTTACCAAAGGAAAGTGTTTGACATATACGAGAATTGCGTATAGATTTGAATAAATATGCCACACATAGGTCGCGCCAAAATGTGGCCACACGAAAAAGTTGTGCTAGCAGATCCCGCATGAAACAAAATTTTGGGCCACCTTTTGACGCGGTACAGTAGTAGGGCGAATGTAACGAATTAAATCTTTGGACAAATATTGGCAATGCGCGATCATGAGAAATAGCATGTTCTGCAATGAACTAGAATCATCCTTATTGAGGTCTACCACCAGATCTAAAACACAAACAAAACAAATACTGAGTTTCTATTCTATTCAACTCCATAAAGTGATTGTGGTGGAGAGCAACACATTTCAGTGAAAGGAAAAGCAGAAATACCATGTTTGTAGGCAATATTTTCTTATGAAGAAAGCGGAACGAACATAAAGTTATGTATTACGAATGGTGGACATCTAGATTTCCGCAAAATCTGTATGTTGCGGAAACTTGTTTTATTTTGTAATCAATTAGATCAAATTGCTTCGTAAAAAAATATCATTACAAAAACAGATTCCATCCCGTCTCGCAGCAATATAAAATTATAAATTGGGGTTAATGTACTCAATACAATAAGATAATTAGTATTTCGGTGTCGCCTCATGTTAATGAAAACAGATAAAAATTAACCTTTCAATTTCAGTTGGTAGAGAAGGCCCTTCACAGAGGCAGAATAGACAGCTCGCGTCTTGCAATTCAATGTCATGTGTACGGACCGTGCGCTACAAGATATTCGCGACATACGTTTACAACTTTAGTATCGCAGATTTGCATAGCCTTGTGTAGAAAGGGCCTTACAAAATAATATTGTACCTATGAGCAATATTTGTGTCCTCAATAGCAAATGCAAAAACAAATAATGAAGCAAACCACAAGGATACTTGAGCGTTAACAGCGACCTTCACATATTCCGCTCCTTATGTGCTGATCGATGACTACCGGTGTGACGCGCAATGCATACAAAACTATTAATACAGCCGCAACCCTGTATTAAGTTATAAAGATGCCACTCCAAAGCGAGCAACCTACTACTAAGCTGCGCATTTGTAGGACCTTCACTTTGTATCAATGTCTTTGTATCACTTTGAATGTCGGCGAATCATCCACTGCGGCCCAAGGCCAAAGCTGCATACGAATGCTTACCAATAATATTCAGTCAGTCCATAATTTACTGCTTGGCACACAGGCTAGCTTACCATATGGGGGACTGGGTCCTAATACGAGGGGCCACGAACTAGCGAACAAATGAATCCTAACGCAGGTAACCTTTACACATATCCTACGTACCAGTGGATGGTAGACTTTACTTCCTGCGTGTAAAATTATCTACACGTCATTGTCTGGATTTGGAGCTTAAGATGTGATGGCATGATGGGCCTTCTCGCGTTCCAGACAATGCTTTATAGGTCCTAGTGTGGCATTTGGAGGTGGTTCAAGTGGGGAAAATACACAAAAGCAATTACTTTCAGTACAAATAGGGATAGTGAGTTATTATCAGAGGTCAGAATTAGGTACAGTTATTTAAGTACTTGCATCGAAATGTTGATATTAATATATGGATCTTCGCTATGTTGTGCGAACTACAAATGTGGCAACATCATGCGTGTGCGCATTGGAATTTTGCAATTTCGGACATCCGACGTCGGATGGTTTAAATTGTGTAAAAGTAAATAACTTTTTTATTTAATAAATCACGGGATTTTTCTGCTCTTTAAAATTAATGTCGCGATTTGAGGCATATCCACTTCTTTAGCTGTATGAAATCAGTGTAAGTGAACCCCACGTAGGAAGAACTAATTCATAGACGGAATACGATAGGATACGTGCGTTGTCGTGAATTATCGTGCGTCGGTTTGTGCGTTTTCGCAAGAAGTTATTAATAACGATGTTGTTGCGAGGAAGCAGGTCTTGTCGCGAGAAGAATGTTGTATAAACACAATCCTAGAATCCTCGGAGCATTCTAGAAATCATGCTTATACAATATTCTATAGGTACAGGAAGAATTTTTTATCACGTTCCGATTTTTTTTTTTAAGAATTAAGTAAGTATCATTTAAAGACACCCTTTTTGAGATTTTTTTTCTATTCGGCTTTCGACACGCTGAATAACCCCAATAACCTCTCCTCTCCAACCTGATAACCTCTCATAAACTCAAAAATAGCACTACGCAAAAAACAGACCGTGACATCATAGGAATATCTCAATAACCTGTCGTTTTTGCTTGCCCCTAGTTGTGTTGTCCACAGTTGTTATTTTTCTTTAACTAATATCGTAAGCCGCATAGTTCAGGAGCAGTGACGAGCTGCTTGATGTAAGCACAGACCATAGACTCCTTGTGCTGCCCTCCCAGAGATAACAAGTTCTTGTTAGTTTGTAGTAAGTAGATGGTTAACTTACGAGTCATACGCCGCGTAGTTCAAGAGCTGCCTAATATAGTCACAGGTGGGGTGCATCAGTGCCCCGCAGTGGGGCAGACCATAGACTCCTTGGTGCTGACCTCCCAAAGATATGAGGTTCTTGATCGGAGGCAGTGTGTGACCACAGCGCTGGACTACGGCTCGGCTTTAAAATACAACTTCGTTAAAAGTAGTTCAATTTAGCAGTTTTTTTTTTAAATAAAAAAGTACTGAAAGCATTTTAAATGAAAGCTTCTAGCTTACTGGAATTATGTAGAGATTTTATTGTTTTAGTTAGTCATTTATAGATATGTTTGATATGTGGTATTATCTCATTGATCATGACAAAATGGTAGTATCCTGTTTTACCTGTCACCTTCTTAATAGGAGGATCCAAATAATGCAGGGCACTGTCTAAATTTAAACAATTTATTTATCCGACTTTTTTATTTAAATTTAAATAAAATATATTATGATGTTTTTAGGATAAGGACTGATAAATGATGATCATGGGTAATGACTAATTGTGTTCAGTAGGTAACCAAAATGGTAAATATAATACCAAAAACCCTTACAGAAACTGGCTTCCTTGAGAGAATCCTATGGCATTGAATCCATCCTTTAACTTAGGGTGTTTAGCAAGGTAATTGCACACATCCTGGACCTGCTTGTTAGGGTTCATGAAGTATCCATTCTCCAGGTCCTCGATTGAGGAGTTACCTATTTGCAAAGAGTCCACATACACTCCGGGGATATTCTTTTCTAGAAATATCTTGATTCCTCCAAGGCTGAAACTGACGCAGCATGTGTCACCTGTATACACAAAGAGAAAAGGTATTTTTTTATGAATGTTTGTTTAAAAAATAATGTAAGTACACACAAAACATTTACTTTAATCATCATTTTACTCCATATTCTTTGGAATCAAAAAATTCTCTACTCATCTGCTAGTCCTAGAAAACTGTGATAGTAAATATTTTATTATTTATAGCTTTTGATTTATTTTTAGTAGGTATTCTTAGACAACAGCATGATTATGTTAAGTGTACCATAGCCAGCCACAGTTAACGATACAATATGTTTTGATACAAATCTATTTTTAGAATGTTATACTCAGTAAGTACACACATTTTCCTGTTTTTTAAACTTTACTCAGGCAAACCAGAATCACCCCATATTGTGTTTTTAAACAAGATTCTAGGTGACCTGTTTGAAATAAATATCCCACCCAGAGAGTGTCCCCAGTGGGTGATAAGAATTAATGTTAGGTAGTTAAGCATAGGATAAAGTTTAAACATTATTTGTAAGTTCCTAGCTACCAAATAATGGAGTTATATCTCAATTCCATAAAAATACTTGGCGTAAATACCTAAATACATAAACAACCTAATTATGGTAACTAGGTACTTATGGTATTTAATATTATCTTATCATGTAGTCACTAGTCATAATCAAACATTTATAGAAAACAAACAATCATCGTTTAGATTTCATTTGCAGAGACAATTACTACAATTTATATTAGCAGTATAGAATAAACTCCTTGGTCAATAACAAAGTATGTTAATTGAGCACATTAATAAATTATTATTCTAATTAATTTTAATACTCACCCATTCCATGCCACAGAACAATTGATGTTGGTTTTTTTGCAGATATGAATTTAAAAACAAACAGAAGAATAAACAAGGTCTTCATTTTGAATTAATATCACACTTGGGAAGAAATCTGCAGCTTCAGATTTCCAATTTTTATGTGAACGAAACACTGCGGTAAAACGACTGAAGACAGAAATAACAATGATAAGTCTTAATGTAAACAAACAAATGTCAAAGTAATGTCAATTCATGAAAAGTGAAGTGCATTGCAGTTCACCAAATTATGTTCATGAATGACATCTATCGAGCAATGACCTTACCACCAGTCTTCAACGATCATTCATGGATTCATATTAGGCTGTTGTTTAACGAATGGCACAGTTTAATAATGAATTATTAAAAATGTATTAGTGAAATAATTATTGATCGATTGAAGGAAGCAAAACAGTCCCTTATTGTTATATTTTATAACTAGATGTCACTACTACGAATTGCTAAACATCTCGACTTCTCACATGAACATGAATGAAGCAAGGCTTCCGAATGTGTGCAATAGATGGCGTTAGCAGTACTAAGCTAAGTTTCAATAAACTTAAATTCTTTTTCTTTTTTGTGCAATTTAAACGTTTTGCCTTCGGCATATTTTAAAACAGCGAGCGTTTTTAAACGGACGACGCCGTTTGTAAAACGCCGATACGACATATATTGATTAAACATGTACATCAGAACGTTCGGCCAGTCGAGATAGGGAGCTGGCTGCTACTCCAGTTTTTCATGACGATCATGTGACGCATAAAGATGCCAGCCAAAGATTTTGTGACAGAACAGTCCGAAAGTTAGAAGCATTTATTTATGGCCGAACGACCTGATATCAGAACGTTCGGCCAACCTGAATCTCCATAACTGAGGACCTTAGAGTAACTGTTACTGAATAAAGATTTATTGACGATTTAATGACAAACAACCAATGCTTTACTTTTACTCGTAATGCCACCGGTTAAAAGTAAAATGAATTTTGGTTTCTGTAACATCAGGACGTTCGGCCAACGTAATCTCCATAACTGAGGACCTGAGAGAAACCGTTAATGAATAAAGACTTAGTGACGAGACTGAAACGAACTTTTATTGTTTTATTTTTCTTTGTGATGGCCCCCTTATATAGTAAATTAAAAATTTAACATATAACCTCAAAACATTGGCATTATCGATTCCTCCACAAGGAAGAAGCCCAGAGAAACCGTTAATCAATAAAGATTTTGTGACGACACTGAAATTAACTTTTATTGTTTTATTTTTCTTTGTGATGGCCCCCTTATATAGTAAATTGAAAATTTACAATATAACCTCAAAACATTGGGATTATCGATTGCTCCACAACGAAGAAGCCTAGAATACTCGCAAAACCCTTGATGTGTTAAAGGTTTCAGTGCAATGGTGTCAGTATTTTTGTTGATTCCAGATTAATCTTTAAAAATGCACTATGGCGGATGGCGACTGAAATAGGGTGACCATGTATTCCAACGAAACAAGTATTTATCGAGTACCTAGGTATATATTTATCTACTGAATGAAGAAAACACGTCGAAATAGTTGAAATAAGGTGACGATCAAAGAGCATAGTAATATAGATGGAATAGAGAGCCCACTCAAGAAAATTTTTGACACCTATATTGAACGGTGTCGCCATCTGATTGGGATTGAGATATATGTATTATAGAAAGCCGCCGTAACTGAATGAAGTAAAACTAGTGGTGGCCTATTGGTTGAAATTCGATCGATTGTTTCAATTTTTAGTCACAGACAGAAAAATAATAAAAAGTAGAAGCAAAGAGGCCACATCATAACGCATGGTGGTGTGTGTAACGTTTTTTTTATAACAATCTATTTCTAATGCATATTATATAAAATATTAGTTATCTGCACTCCTTCTCAAAGTCCTCCGTCCGCGTATCCATTTATTTTGTTGCAAAACCTACATCGTCACCAGGGGGGGGGGGGGACACTGCCATACTTGAGTCCAATTTTACACCAAGATACTAGTACCATCTCTTACCAAATCCGCATAAACTTGAGATTTAGTACATTAATATGACATAGATGGTGCTTACGCCAATTAAGCCAGTGTAATTAAATTTTGATTTGAATGAAAATTGAGTTATAAATAATAAATTTAAACTCTAAACAAGGTAAAACCATTTATTTATTTTAAAAGCATTTTGTAATTGCTAATATATTTGTTTTGGGTTGGTAACAATATCATACAAATTGTTTACAAAATGGCCACTACTATACTATCGGCGTGTGCACATGCTTGTAGATGTCTCCCATATTGTGTAATTTATGTGGTCTCTCGGTTCTGTCTTTTTTACTTTTTTAGTTGTGTAAAAAAAGAAATAAAAACAGTATCAGAAACCCATAGAAAACCTATTCAATAACAAAGATATAGATATTAGTACATGTACGCACCTATAGTTATTGGGATTAGTTCAACGGATTTAGTATCAGATGGCGACACCGTTCAATATAGGTGTCAAAAATTTTCTTGAGTGGGCTCTCTATTCCATCTATATTACTATGCTCTTTGATCGTCACCTTATTTCAACTATTTCGACGTGTTTTCTTCATTCAGTAGATAAATATATACCTAGGTACTCGATAAATACTTGTTTCGTTGGAATACATGGTCACCCTATTTCAGTCGCCATCCGCCATAGTGCATTTTTAAAGATTAATCTGGAATCAACAAAAATACTGACACCATTGCACTGAAACCTTTAACACATCAAGGGTTTTGCGAGTATTCTAGGCTTCTTCGTTGTGGAGCAATCGATAATCCCAATGTTTTGAGGTTATATTGTAAATTTTCAATTTACTATATAAGGGGGCCATCACAAAGAAAAATAAAACAATAAAAGTTAATTTCAGTGTCGTCACAAAATCTTTATTGATTAACGGTTTCTCTGGGCTTCTTCCTTGTGGAGGAATCGATAATGCCAATGTTTTGAGGTTATATGTTAAATTTTTAATTTACTATATAAGGGGGCCATCACAAAGAAAAATAAAACAATAAAAGTTCGTTTCAGTCTCGTCACTAAGTCTTTATTCATTAACGGTTTCTCTCAGGTCCTCAGTTATGGAGATTACGTTGGCCGAACGTCCTGATGTTACAGAAACCAAAATTCATTTTACTTTTAACCGGTGGCATTACGAGTAAAAGTAAAGCATTGGTTGTTTGTCATTAAATCGTCAATAAATCTTTATTCAGTAACAGTTACTCTAAGGTCCTCAGTTATGGAGATTCAGGTTGGCCGAACGTTCTGATATCAGGTCGTTCGGCCATAAATAAATGCTTCTAACTTTCGGACTGTTCTGTCACAAAATCTTTGGCTGGCATCTTTATGCGTCACATGATCGTCATGAAAAACTGGAGTAGCAGCCAGCTCCCTATCTCGACTGGCCGAACGTTCTGATGTACATGATTAAACTGACATAATAATATGACATCTTTAGCATTGAAATCACAAAGTAAAATTCTTGTCTTAGGTTTATGCAAGTAAAGTAAGTACCTATAGGTAATGTGTATATTTATTTGCATATAACATTTGGTACAGAATGTTATAAAAATAGTCATTATTTTTCGATTCCTTGTCTAATAATGATATTTTTATGATTTAAGGTTAAGGTTTTATAAGTAATACGTAAGGTCGTTTACCGACCTATTAACTATTATAGCTAGACCGAATAGACTGATCTGAAGAGTGGTCTGTCGTATTTCATTCATCATCATCATCAGCTGTTCCCACTGCTGGGACACAGACCTCCTCTCTATGAGATAGTGGGCTGTAATCCACCACGCGGGACCAGTGCGGGTTGGTAGATCTAAGTATGTCACGTGTCTACGAATTTTTGGTTCTAGGACATGCCGGTTTCCTCACGACGTTTTCCTTCACCTTTTTTGAGAGCAGCGGTGATGAAATAAATTACACAAAGTAATGCGCCTGCCTCGGTCGGAACCCACGGCTTGCTGCTCGTAAGTCGGGGCTGCCACCACTGGGCCGCCGCTGCTCTCGTATTTCATAATATCAATCTATCATGTTATTTATTTTTATTTTTAATTACCACCTATGCAAGTAGATCGAACGTAGGTAGGTAGGTAGCTACTTAATTTGTATACCTACTCATCCTCATCACAATAGACATGACATAGCACACAGTGAAATACTTACTCCATAATTATAGGTAACCAACGTATCTTCCTCAAAAAACTTACCTAGTGTGATCCACAGCTACGGGACAGGGTTACATCTTTCTCGTGTTATCAAATTATTGTGTCATCAAGCATTTTCATATACATTATTGGTTACCAATCTAAGTACATAAGTAAGTAGATGTAGTTGACATTAATTTACCATAGAAATGGAACTTTTCCATAAATCACTCATATCGTATTGCCTCTTCTATGACGTCAATAGACCATTGTTTGTGGTAACAAATTACTGTGTATTCGCCGACCCTCCCCCCTCTCCCCAAAATATAATCATCTAATAGATTGTACCTAGCTAGGTAGGTAGGTAGGGTACCCCTAACAAATTGCACTCCGAACAAATTTACACGCTTCTACTTCTTCTTAGCGTGTCGATTGTAAAATATGTAAGTACATAATATAATGAGGCGGCCTAGAACGTAATTTGGCACAATAATCAGAATCCATCAATCCCTGTTGTGTGCAAACATACACAGCTGTGTATGCGTGTGTAAAATCAGATGATTTGCCCACCCTGCACTAGAAACTTCAAGTGCAGGGTGGGCAAATCAACTGATTTTATATTCCTATGGCAAATCGAGGGGTTTTTTAAGAATAAGGAGATGACATCAAACAAAATATTATAGAATTCCTTTGTTTATTGACAGTTATCACGGTTCAATACTTATGTAATAAATAACAATATTATAGATATTTAACTGCTACTTATCACATTCGTAGAATTGAAGGCCTATGTCACTTCTCTCCGACATCATTACCTATAATTACTTAAATTGCTTACTAAATCCTGAGTTTCTTGATACTTTTGGTCCAGAGATAGCGAGATAAAGCCGAAATACTCGAAACTTAAATCTACATTTTGTATTGTCAACTTCCACACTATACAATATCATCACAAAACAAAAGAAAATTCGCTGCAACTGACATCATTTTCGATTTTTAGGGCATCCACTCCAGAACATTACCTAAGATATTTGGACAAATTAAAAAGAAAATCCTTTCTTGATTTTATCATTAACATGTGTGAGATATCAATTTAATATTTAATCAGTACTAGCTTAGTGTGTAAGTAGGTAGTACATATTTACACTTCGCTTTTGTCACAATTTTCCACTGTCATGATGTCAGAACCAACTCAAATAACGCTCAAAATAAACGTGTCATAGTTCTTTATGCAAACAACACTAAACTCTTTCACTCTATTTCAGCTGTTCGAGAAACACCATTATGAAACATTTATCATTGTCTATGCTAATTTTTCATGGCAAACTAATAAGGCCTAAACCAATAAGATCGTGTAATGTGTTCTATAAAAACAAGATAATCCTAGCTAGTGCTTCTACGGACTAAGTGTTTCAACAATATTCTATAGATATGGCCACTAACAGAGCTTTGGCTCGAATAGATACCGTCGAGTTTCATCGCAAGGTATGAGAAACGTATTTTATTATGAAAAACACAAGTTTTCATTTATGTTATTTCATCAGAATTTCAATCTTTACACATGCAATAAATTTCATTCAGGCGAAAAGTACTCATGATGTAGGTATTATGTTATTTTTTTAATTGATAACTTACTTACATACAAGGTGTTGTTTTGCAACCTCGTCAAATTTCAGGTGGTCACGAAAGACATGAATAAATAATCAATTACAATTACGGTACCTAGTTAATAAATAATAAACGCTGATTTTTTTGGTTGTTTAAGTTTGTCAGAATTTCAGAATAACTCCCCTTTCGTGGTTTAGGGACTAAGAAATTATCGAATTAACGTTTGAGATTGTTTGCATGTGTGTAAGCGAGGTTATAAGGCAAGAACCGGACGGGTCGCGTTTAAAACAAGGGTGATTCACACTTACCGATTTCCGTAAAAAAGAAAAAAAAGAAAAATTACCTTCCCATTTTATTATTGATTCGGGACGAGAATCATTAGCATAGACACTTCCTAGAATTTGACGAGGATGCAAAACAACACCTTGTATAATGTTTGTAGATTACTGTTCTACCACAGTTTCTAGAACCCTTGCGACTCTTTGTAATTTTATTAAAAGTACATAACAATTTTCAAATATTTTCCATAGAAAAATATTTCATCAGAATCACAATCTTTCGACATATTAAACATCAGTGCTTATGTCCGTCGTATGGGTACGTCCCACAGTCACTGACACAAATTGACAATGAAAATAAACTTAAAACTAATAATTAAAACTAAATAGTTATCATAACCGTTATTCTACTTCATCACAGTCTCATAAAGGAAATCACTATAGTCTGTTACTTCGCCGAATCACGTGCGGATAATCATCTTTGGGATCGTCACAATTTCGAAGCAACAAAAAATTATGCACTATTTGTAGCAAAACTATTTGCTAAAGTCGTTTCAACCTTTCGACTGTTTACATTATTATGCATATTATTAGTGACAGTGCCATCTTTAGTGATGCTTAGTAAATCATACAAACAGATGTAATAATCTAAAACGAGGATCTTCATAACTCGAGGACGTCCCAATTAAAATTGAAATCTGATTTTTCTTCTAATCGACGGAAACCCGACGTGATTCCGATCTAGTCGACAACTAGATTGTACAGCCTCATTTATAATTTAAAATCAGATCTCTAATGACTGCATTATAGTATTCTCATGGAGTCTGTGTGTTTTATAATGTTCTGTCCCAAACTTCGGATCTTTTTGGGTGTCTCGAAGTAGTCGCTCGAGTCAGAAGATTCCACTTGTACGTGTCTGTGATGATGACTCCGGATTCTTCTAGCTCTCGTGTCAGAGTCGTACATGAGGGTGTGGGTGCTTCCTTTTCTCGATCTGAATGGGATTCTGTATGGCGTGCTGCTCTGGACGTCCGACATGGACCTTATGTGTCTTCTGAGTTTTGACTCCTTTGTGAGAGGCGAAAACGTGATGACCATGTTTTCAGGTTTTGGCTCTGAAGACCTGGAAAGAGGAAAAGGTTTTGTTTAATTCTCATGACATCATTGCAACTTTACTTAGACTATTGACATAGTATCTTATTTATCGGGAAAGATTGTTTGTGACTAGTGGTAATGAGTAAACTCATTAGACAACATTGTTTGCTAGAAGTTTACGTGGAATTGAAAATAAGTTCGATAACTCGTGACGCTAGACATAACATGTTTCTGTAGAAGTATATTTACTGAGCGATATGTGCGTACATATTGTTAGTTAACGCCTATAAATAGTGCTAATTATCACTGTGATTGCACAATTTCTCAAATGTTTTATCAGGTGATGCTAAATTCAACCTCTGTGTTTGTTCGAGGTCTACATTTGTTTTAATTAATGTAGTGTCATTGTCTGAACTCTGTTTAAATGATCGGGACACACCTTAGACGCGTGGATTCACTAGAATTAAAACAAATTAATTTATTGGCAACAATTAATATAACCCGTGCCACAGTATCGTTCCTATACTTATTTATATCTATGAATAGAATCGATGCTCTCGTTACATAGGCCGTATCAAATGGGGTATTTTCCTATGTTTCACACAATAATTAACCGTTCTTTTACGATTTTCGCTAAATATGTTAGACCGCTGACATTTAAGATTTTATGTTATATGTGTATGAAGCTTTTTTAAGGTCTAATGTGAGGAGAAAAACATTTTTCTGTAAAAGTTTGCCTACTGTTCGGTCTTCCAACTTGATATGCCCAATTTTATCAAAAGTACTTAGTCAATTTTCGGAAAGTTCCACAATGACAACGATTTAAAGTAAATTAGGCTCTAGTTGGAATCGCCATGAATCGATGCCTAACGACGAAAGGCAGGCAACATAAATATTTGATAAATAGTCACTATATCGAATCCATTGACAAAATTACCTAAACAAACTAGGGTTGACGACATTGCCATCGAGGAAAACATCGATGAGGTTGGCACAGTACCGTGGAGATTGGCACGAGAGAGAAAGAGAGGCCTATAATGCCCGCCCAGGTGTGGGTGAATTCAGGCTGTGCTCAGGGTTGCTCTTGCTACACGTATTTGTTCATGTCCGCACGTTCGATTCGGCGGATAATATTTTGTTGAACAAGAAAGCCAATTCAAAGGAATTATCTACTACACAGATTTGGCTTTCATTTGGCTGGTGACGTTTGGCGCACAACATAATTATGTTTGGCATCTATCATTGCTGAATCGTTTACGACTCGGTACAATTCGAGCTACACAGATCGATTTTTTCACGAACGTCAATTTCATAATTAGGATCGATTTTGCCACCCGGGTACATGACGTGTAACATGGTAAATTGGTAACCCCTACGTTCAATTAGACACTTAGAGAGACTTATCTTAGAGATACTTATCGACTGCACTCAGTACCTTGTCAAGTTTTTCTGTGAAATTCAAACAACGTGAAGGTTGAATGAAGCAAGATGGTGCAATTGAACGAGTCTATGAGATAATAAGAGGACGAATCGGTTTATGAAACGATTTGAAAAAGGTTAATTAAATGTTGTAATTGTTTTTCTTACAGTCATCGTTCTAAAAATAAACGTAAAGTTTAATGGACGATGTATTGGAGATATTTTAGCATAGGATATTCATTTAAATTTATTAGGAGACAATGTAAATATAAACTAGCATAGGTATTCAAGTAGGTATGTTTTCTTAGAATGAATTGGTTAGCAGTGTAACCAATGATTAATGAAATAAGAAATATGGCAATAGCTACGAAGGTGTGTCACGGCAAAAATATATTATGTACCTAGGTAGTCAAAACTGTTGGTTATTGAACTTTACCTACCCAAGGTGTGGTCTGTGACTCCTATGCAACGATACAAGCTGTTTAATACTTTAAACACATACCCGACTATAGCACTAACAAACGTATGTTTTGTAAGTTATAAATACTCCTTGATAACACAGCTGCCTTAGATCAGCGTTCATCCTGAACACATGCATTTTATCATTCCAATAAAGATCTTTGTTTTATTAAGGACAACCCACGTGACTACAGTAGGTAGTTACGTTTTATAGCTCGAATTTTATATTTAATTTGTCTGTAACGGGTTTTAATGCACCGTTGTATAACAAACAAATGCGAATTATGATTGACACTGTAAGACAATGTTGTATATAATGTATAGTATTACTCAGCCAATAATTTTCCCACTGCTGGGACACAGATATGCTCTCTATTGTTATAGGACATGCCAGTTTCTTCACGATGTTTTCTTTCGCCATTAATTTGAGATTTCTTAAGAAGGATCACTTTTTTTAATTCAAAATTGCAATCAAAAGACAGCGGCAGGCCCAGAAGAAAAATGGCGGACTGAATTGGATTCCAAAATCAAAAGGACCATGGTTTCAAGTGGCAGGAGACAATTTTCAGAAGCCCGAATGTTTCAGTTTTCAAAGGTCTAGGTAGTTATCTTATTAAAATATGAGCAGGGATCATTGAACTATATTACTAGCGTAGTAGGTATTTCAATAATTAACAAATTAAATAACAGTCAGAGGGAAGACGTCAACTAGTACAGACCTACAGGTTCATTAAAGACAAAAGTATGTCATTATCAACCTATTTACCATTGAAATGCTTCACTTTTTATGGAAACCTACAGACAGGCACGTCAGACATTGTGAGTATTTTTAAAAGGGAATGCAAAATAAAAACTTGGCAAGACTTCCTGTACCTACCTATATTGTGATAGTATTACAATGTCGGTTCTACTTTTGAAACCCAAGTCTACATTCCTCTGATATCATTTTCAAATTGTTATTCTACCTCCTTCAAGAACATTCTTTAGTTTTAATGAGACTGATAACGTTATAACGTCGTTTAAAAAAGGAATATCGTTTTAAATGCGTTCGTTCTGAATGGTAAATAGGCAATAACGGTTGGTACACTTTTCGTATGATGGTCTATAGATTCACTATTTTTATCCCAGAATACGTCATGTTACTTTGTGGTTATTTATTTATTAAATTATTACGTACATACGCCAGACATCAAGCTACCCGAAACAGTAAAAAAATTCCAATCAACATTGTACCTATTTTTTTAACCATAAAGATGAAAATCTATTGAAGAAAGACAAATTGTTGTAGGTTGATGTTGATGTAGACCTAGCTTCGCCTAAGTCACTATCACTAACTGTATCTACGTTATTTTACTAATTTTACCTAATTCATAATAAAAAATATAGGTACTTACATAAGTCCTTAATATTATAATTACACACATACCAAAATTACAAACGGATTTAATAATTTAAAAGTTAGGTTGATTTAAACCCTGTTCATCGGCCAATTTATCCTGAAAATAATCACATAAGTACCTATATAGATTTCTAATTAAAACCATGCCTACTAATTAGAGTATTAGACTTTTAATTTGAGTAATTACCAAATTCATGACCATTTATTATCGAGTTGTTTGATAAACCTAATAGTGGGTAGGTAGTATAAGTATGTCCAAAGAATAACACCATTTCAAATAATGAATTACCAGTGTGGGCAGCTCCAATTAATCTGAGTCTAATTTATTTTAGAACAATAAGTAAAATTAGACATTGTTATGAGGTAAAGCCATCGTTTAATAGACTAATGGATCCACCATTGAACAGGGTAAAATTAAGGGAATAGGTATCATGGCATGGTCGTCGGTCGCGTGTGTCAACACGTCTCGAGGGATATTATAAACGTTTAATCCAAGTTTCCTACCCCGGTATAAACCATAAATTGTAAAAGTTTATTGCGGTGTATTGACTGCTTGAGTGTTTGGAAATGGTTCTGACTGTACAAATATTCAAATCTAAAAAAAGACTGAAACGTTGCATTGGTAGTATATGTTTGTGCCTATTGTTATTTTGATAGAATCAACTCTGAAGACACAATAACTAAGCTGTGTGCCTGATGAGAAACTAAATACAAACTATCAACTGATAATAAATTCCTGTAGGGGAGTTCCTGGGTTATTTACAACCCTTTTGCAAAATTTGATGCTTCCAGACCCAGGTTTAGCTGCTTTTTATTTACTTGGTCGGTTTTTTTTTATGTAGAAGTACTTATTGTCAACGGCCATTCGTATCCGTAATTTTAACATAATCAAGAAAAGACGGATGTGGTCTACTATACGTATTTTAAATAGTCCAAACATAAGCAGGTAGATGTGCTCAGCCATAATGCTGCGTAGGATGTAGGATACATGCATAACTTAACTCTGCATCTGCGTAGGCACATGTTTGAAAGCCCAGAATCCCAGTTCTACGTTCATTCAACTACCATACGCTGCACCGGTAGTTGACGTCACTATATTTATTATTAGAAATATAGAATACCTAACAATAAAATTTACCTATTGAAATATCTTTTTGTGTTTAATGTTCTGCAGATAGGAACACGATCTGCTTTTCGTTTCCATTCTACTCTAAGATAAGAAAATAAACACACCGGAACAGATTCTTTACATTCCTTGTTAACATTTTAATGTCATGCATGTTGCATTTTTACTACCAAAGCAGATAGGTCTGTACCTACCCCAGGCTGAGATGCTTGCTTATCACCATTTAGCACCAGATGAGACCCTACCTACTGAAACCAATGACTTTGATATTATCGTGTTCATCATGATTTGCCAATCATGCAATAAGCTTTGACAAATCAATACATTACTTAAGTACCTACACCGATTTTAAGTCGTCTTCTATAGTACCTATTCAAATTACTTCTAATGTCAGATAAGTCTTTTAAATGACCTACCTCGTCTGTTTCAGGTCGCACAACCTTCAGTCTTAAATTAGACTTCAGATTTACTTCAAGTTTTCCACTACCTATTTACTGCTTTTAGTAGCTAGTAGAGAATAGATATTGCCTATCTTGCTATTTTTGTCGCAAATGTTGGATAACAGACGATATAAAAATTACCTCCGGGTCCAGTTGAAAATCAGCTTCGGGCACTAGCTTTCCACAGTTTGCTGAACTGGGCTTTTTTGGCGCAGACATGAGACTCACAATTTTATCATTTTTACTATTAATAACACTTATAACGGGATATTTTGGCGCTGCACGCGCTATACCTACGCGCTATACGCGCCGAAATATCGGGAACTCGAAACAAATAATACACATGGTAAATATCCCGTTATAAGTGTTATTAATAGTGTTAGTGACTATGTCAGTTTAAAAACTTATATTTTATCATTTTTGTTTCGTTTTAAGTTCTGTTTTTTTTTGTGGGCGCTTGTGGCATGTGCCAAATAAATATGTTTTCTTTCTTTCTTTCTTTACTTTCTGAAAGTTTTCTTCGGCGCATCGAAAACATGGGGCATTTATAGGGTATGGTGAAACAATATTTAGGTACATTTGAAAAATAATTAGGTAGGCGACCTACAGCTGTCGAGTATCATCGATTTTCTACTTTATGAAAACTGAAGACTTTCAGCTCAGATACTTCAAGAGTTACAATTGGAACAGTAGGTACCTACCTACGGAATGTCTGAAACCATGTTTTTTTAGAATTTTGGGTCATTGAAATTCATATGTATACATATGTATGTATAATGTGACAACAAAGCGCTAATAGCATGGTCCATTTCGAAAATTGGCGAATCACCAGAGTAAACAGTGTTTTCTTTTTCAAAGATCAGACTTTTTGTCTGACTTGTTTAAAAATAAATAATACGCACCTAAATAGGTACGACCGTCGTATTTTCTTTGATCATTTGAATAAAGTATCTCCATAAACTACATAACTATTTCAAAGAAAGTAACTAGGTAATTAAGATAGCATAATGCGTATGACAATGAATGTTGTGACTAGACTAGCTTTAATTACTTGTTTACATACTTAATTAAAAGCTAACACATGATATGGTAGGTATGGTACAAAAAGAGTGCAAAAACCAACTAACATGTAAGTCAATAAAAAAGTAAGCTTGGTGCCAAATACCATTATAAGATTATCACACTATAATTGCGATATCTTCCCGCCAAAACACACAAGTTCGACGCTCATTATAAACCAGATATTCGCAATATGATGTAAAATTCAGAGATCCACTCGCTTGTATAAATACAATCATGTAAATTGTCGAAAACAAAGCTCACGGTGATGTGCCAAATTGAACGAAACGACGCTTTGATATAGGTACACTTGAAATAGATCACGGTATAAGAGAGCAATATTTCTTCATAGAGAATAAATTATTGAATGGGAACGATTCATTTGTGCGGTGAGAGATTTACAAGCCCACAAATTGACGACGCTGCGCGTAAGACCAAGACCAACATGGCTACCTTCTATAAATTCTTTCTAGTCTGGCATGCAGCCGATTTCTAGGTAGTTATAATCATCGTGGGCCTGTCTTTTAGCATTAATATTCTAGTCAAACCCCTTAGGCAAGGCTATGACTGCGTCATAATAATTTCATTCGTGGAATAGACGTAAAACGTTTCATTCTCTATGGCGTTTTTATATCCATCTAGATATAGCTACCTATATCTAAAAAGCACATGATCTACGTGTGATGTCTCTTTAAAAGTGTATGTAGGAGAGGATTTAAATAATTTAAATCTAAACAGAATAGAATAACATGTGGGTATTTGAATAAGCGTTGTCATATTGTTATTGGGTATTCAGCAAATGTATTTCTCTAGGAAAATCTTGCAGCTGGAAAGGTCAAATATTTATTAGATAAACTTGTTTTTCTATTATGGTCCATAGTCTATATACATTGTCCACAAATTGTTTTGATCATTGATGGCTCACGTCAAATAAACAATCTAAACGTTTCTAACACCCACATTCTAAGAGCCAAACCAAATCCTTTTTTGGATTTAGTCGAACTTTATTGCCATGACAGCAGTTGAAAACACGCACCAAGTTATATTCCCAGAATTTCTTGGCCGCAATTGGCAGATCTGCGAATAGGGTACCTCCTCCAGCTACCTATCTTTGTCAAACCCATACTTGCATTCGGCTTCAATCAATGCTAAAGATGTCATTATGTCACTTTAATCGATGCTAAATATGTATATAATTAATAGTTTTTCGGTAAGTACTTCAAATATGACAAATGAAAAGTAGGTAATTATGTCAATTTATAAACAAGCAGGAATGTAACCGTCCGACTTAAAGTGGTAGCGACAAGGTAGGCCGTGAAATTTTCTTATGTTATTTGCAATTAACAGATTAATGACAGGTTTTATGTTGATTAAAATATGATAGGTACGCAGCGCTAACAAATATGGCTTTATAGAGTTATAATCATTAAAATCATCAATACAACCCTTTTACGTGCATTTAATCCCATTTAATGTTAATTTCATGAAAAAGTCATTCAATGGGGTTAAATGAAAGTAAAATTATTTTACTAATGATTATAATTCGGTAAATACATGCGTATTACGGCAGCGTATCATGTTTTGTTCAAAATAGTACCCGGCAAATTGCAAAAACGTAGGTAAGAAATTGTTAATTTCGCGGGCCACCCTGTCGCTTTCACCTTAAATTCAGTCCATGACTAAGAATACCAGTGCTAGTTTTATTCTTACCTTTAGTGATTTACAGACAAGGCCACTTCTATTGAAAGGTCAATAAACTTTTACTATGTGGTACGGTTACGATTGAGCTCAATGTTATTAGTTAATGAAATAGTTTTATCTGTAGATCTATACCTTACATTTATAGATTATATTTAACTATTTATTATGCCTACGTTTTTATTTGCCTGATATTGAATTTTACTGTCCCTATAGTTAATTAATAAAATTATCTTATAGTATATTATTAGTAAGACGTTCCCTCAGCAGGAGCTATAATGTAACAGTTCAGATTTAGGTGTTTCCATACATAATCAAAACTTGGAAATATACATTACAGGCGAATGCCCCGGTGCCGGAGCGCCTGTACTGAATAATATTCCTATTACCTACCTAGAATGTATTCCTATAAGTGTTCCCACAGCTGGGACACTCGGCTCTTCTCCGTTAGAAGGAGTGGGCCTTGATCCACCAGGCGGTCTTTCATCTTTAATTGCAACAATATTTACGAATTGGTTTGCAAACAAATAATGAAAAGGTTTCATTTTATTAATAGCAATGAAGGTATTACCTACTTGTAGCTTTAAGTGAAACAAGTTAATGTCACAAGCAACAAGTAAACTTAATTATGACCATCGCAAAGGCCGGACCACACTGACTCACACGCGTCCCGTGGACTTTATCTCGCTTTATTAAGCAGAACAATGATTCATTCGCAATAATAAATAAAAACATAAGTCATTATTGAAACTTGATTTGTGTTCGTGAATCAATAAATTGTTTGATTCGCACACTTCTGCAATTAGTGTGAAGACTGAAGATACGATGGATGGACTGTGTGAAGATGATATGGCTAGACTGTGGCTCATGAGATGACGTCTAAAAGAGAAGTATGCTAGAAGAAGACATGCTTCCCTAAATAAATTGGAATAAAGCCAGGAGAATGGTGATTAAAATGCAGATAACAGATAGCTCATTGGTAATTTCATTGTCACTGCTCTCAAAAAACGAAGAAAGACCAAGGAAACGATGGATGGATCTTGTACGGAATGATATGAAAGAAAAAGGAATAAATGCTGCTGACAAACAGAGGAGAATGAATGAAAGTAACGTATTGCACCGACACCAAGTAATATACGACAAGGGCTAGCTCTCAAAATGCCGAAGGAAAGCATCGTCAGGGAAACGAAATCGAAGACATGGAACATCTACCAACCCGCAGGTGCGTGTTGCGGTCCCTGACATAGCAAGAACGCCTGTACCCAGCAGTGATTACATTATAGCTGGCTGATTGCGCTTCACGCATTTCCGATTAGGATCTCATTAATAAATAATAATAATTGTGAAGCACGCTCCGACTACTAACGAGATTTGTCATGGACTTTAATACTAATTTTAAACTAATTATAGCATAAATGGAAATTAAATTATGATAATATTCGGCAAGCATATCAATGTTATGCTAATTAATTAAATTTAATAATATAACGATGTCTATGTTAATATTGCTAAGGTTAATATAACAGGCATGTTAATGTTTTCATGATGAGAATTGAAAGCCTTCAAAATAGCAATGGTCCTAGTATTGTTTTAAAATGAAGATAGAATTTTACTTTGGGTTGGTCCACAAATTGAAAGTCGCTCAACGTGTTATGGAAAGGGCTATTCTCTGAAAGATCGAGTTCGTGACGCGGTGATCCGACAGAGAACCAACGTTATGGAGACCACGGTTCGGTAAACGTAATGTAGGACGTCCTCAGACTCGGTGGAGCGATGATCTTCGCAATAGCCATGTCATCCTTCACACAGTCCATCTATAGTTTCTTTGGTTTTCTATTTAGTCTTATAGACAATTATATAAAATTCAATTCGTTTTAATCTACTTAAATAAGGGAAATACCTCGAACTTTCTAAATTTACACACAGACAATAGACTATGTCTAAATAAAAAAATAATAAATAAATAAATATAAAAATGTCTCAATAAGTAGGTTTCCAGATCTAGAGCATACAAGTTGAATCCGGTACTTATTTAATAATGTAGCCACACCACTCATAATATTCTCAATAATATTTTTAAGAAAAGACACACTAATATCCATATTCTAAGAGCCTACCCAAATCTGGATTGAGTCGAACTGTATTGCCATGACAACAGTTCAAAACACGCACCAAATTGTATTCCTAGAATTTCTTGGCCGCAATCGGCGGATCTGCGAATAAGGTAGGTACCTCCTCCAGCTACCTATCTTTGTCAAACCCATAGTTGCATCCTGCTTCAATCAGTGCTAAATATGTCATATCTCACTTTAATCAATGTTAAAGATGTATATAATTAATAGTTTTCCAGTACTTCAAATTTTACAGATAAAAAGTAGGCATTTATACGTCGACTAGCTGTCCCGCGCAACTTCGTCTGCGTCACATTTTTCCCGTTTTCGCAAAATTTTTCATTGCTGCTCCGCTCCTATTGGTCGTAGCGTGATGATATATAGCCTATGTCCTTCCTCAGGTTGAAATCTATCTACTTACTTTCGCATCCATACTAATATTATAAATGCGAAAGTCACTGTTTATTTGTATGTTTGTTTATATGTTTGTTTGTATGTTTGTTTGTTACCTTTTCACGACTAAACGGCTGATCGGATCTTAATGAAATTTGGCAAGAAGATAGATTTAAACCTGGGGAAGGACATAGGCTATATATCATCACGCTACGACCAATACGAGCGGAGCAGCAATGAAAAATGTTGCGAAAACGGGGAAAATGTGACGCAGACGAAGTTGCGCGGGACAGCTAGTTTATAATATTAGTTAGGATATATAAACAAACAGGACGGGAATGTAGGCGTGGTTAGTCCGACTTAAGTTCAGATGTTGACTAAGAATACCTACCAGTTTTAGTCTTGTTCTAAAAAGTAAGACTTCTCATTACATAATGTTGTTGGCTATTAATGTCAAAAAAGTAGGTGATACTATGTATTCTCATGTAGTCTGGGTTTTTTATCGATTGGCTTTCAACATGGAATAGTTATTCAACTTCCTTGATGATGTTTGATAACTGTGTGTACCCAAACAAGCATAATTATGATTGTTCGTTTACTACGATTTATTTCATAATTGATATATTTTCATAATGCCGTTGCTGTGGCCGTAGTACCTAATAGTAATTAAAAAATTTACAAACACTGCTATATTACCTACTTAGTCGTAAGGTAACACTGCAAACACGTTAATATTGTGTGAATAAAACGTACCCTACATTGATTGCACCGGAACCAATTAAATTGTAATGAGAGAAAAGTCTATTATATATTGTGATGATATTATATGATATTGTGTGTGACCAACGGATTATTCCTATGTAATGTTTCATAATAAAGGCAGTGTTCCCAACCGATAGTCAAGAGTCTCTGAAAAACATTACAATACCTATGTATGTAGATGTAGATTGTTTGAAATTGGAACACAGATGTGTTGAACAACCATAAATAATATTATAGAATTGAGTGTTGCTTGCCTCCTATAGGTTTCAGATACTACTACGTAATAGAACTGTCCGCTACTATCTCATCATCATGCCAAAATACCTGATAGTTTTGCCAATATGTAGTCTGAAATTAGACCACTTTCTTCTAGTACCTACATCTTGAATTGATATAAAATCGTATAAAACCTATGAACTTTAGACCCAATCATTGCGTGTTCTTAACGCGCCTGCGTTTTTTGGCACCGCTTTGTATGTTCTACAACTATTAGAACGAATTGACGTCATAATCAATGCAACCTCGATATTGGACTAACTACACTATATAAAGCTTTTTACATGAATATTTAGTAAATAGATGAATTTGTAATTGGTCACGAATTCATCTACATGCATAGGTACATTGTAAGGACGCGCGTTTTATATTCAACGGCATCAAGCATGTTTGTCAAGGATGTTTGTGTGAACGAAACTCGTTAAATGTTTGTAAATATCTTCTATCATCTTGATCTATATTGGGAATGGCTGCATTGGCATCTAGACACCCCAGATGCAGGTGCATACTATAGTTTTTTTTGTCTCGTCACAAACTATCCTGCTGTAAAGTTTTATAAGCCAGTGAGGTTGGTATTAGGGTGATAAGAATACTTTGAAACTATTCGAGATTGAAGAATTGCAGTGACTATTATTGATTGATTTTTCAAATTCCACTTAACTTTCTTTACCTACCTATTATAAATTCATTTAACAGATAGTTAGGTAATTAGGTATCGACTGATTTACCCTTATCTTATTTCATGATATAACCTATACCTATTCTAAGTAGATACCTACTCAGCTATGCCTACCTGAAGTCATTCAATAAAAGATTATGATAATATTCGAATCTAAATCATTTTCCTGTTGTATTGTTGTCGTTATTTAGTTACAGAATTTCCAACGGAATACAGGTACCTACAGTTCTTCTGTAAAGATAAATTTTGTTATATCTTACTGCTGCACAAAAAATCTACTCAAGCTTTTGTAGGCATATAAGACAATAGTTTTATCAGTATGTTTCCTGATTAGATTAGATTACCTAAAAAGGTAAACCTAGTGCACTAAACTTGAACTGAAGTCATAGGTAGCTGTGGTAGACGTACTTCAACGTCTTCAACGCAATGAATCATTTCAGACGAGTTCCTTTGTAACAAAATTTGCAATAGTGCATGAATGAGTCTCCGGAATTCGTCATAGCGACTGCAAAAAAAGAAAAAAAACTATCGAAGAGCGTTTATGCTCTTGATATGAACATTCATTCTAGGAACACAAACCGATTTGGAAACGATAGCTACTTGTCTAGACCGTCTCTAGAAACCCCTTAACCTGCTTACATTTCACAGTTAAGGGCTCATTTAATTTATGTCAGTAGCTAGGTCAACATAAACCCAGTAGGTAGACAGACTTTGACATCTACCTACCATTGCAAGTGCAAGGCATCCGGACTACTTACAAGCAACAAGCCGAACAGCTGACGATTGAGGAACAAACAGTCCATTATAGGCAACTTGACTGTCACCCACGTCACACCTTGGTGCAGTTACACCTGTAATGACCTGCATAATAGATTGTCTATGCCCTCACAGTGCTAGAAAGCGAAACTGGCAACACAAAAAGTGTCCAATTACGGACTAATGCTATGGTGTGCACGTTTCCTTACGACATTACGGTGCTGTGAGGTCAGTGTGATGTCATGGGTACCTGATGTGCATGGTTAACAATACTACCTTCCTCAAGTTGAATGTAGAGGAAAGATGTATGTTTTTTTATCTGTTTCGTCATAAAGCTTTATAACTACCTATTTAGATTTAATTATTTAAGCCTGCATTATGAAGACTGGCCGATGATATGGCCAGAATTTTTCTTCATTCATTATGATGATTGTTTAATTCTGCAGTGTAGTGAAGATCAGAGTCTATTGAAAGGAATTTGCTGTTATTTGTATACCGATTATCGTTACATTGCCGGGAGATCGAACAGGGTCTGATCGCCTGATAAAAATAAAGGCTGCAAACGACAGTTATTCGGTATCGCTAATGGTCCATTATGCCCCTGTCATGGCAAAGTATGGCCTGCAGTTAGCAGTCAGCATTGAACCTAACCATGACATTCCAACAGGTAAATCTTTAATTTAATTCATAAAGAATTATTATGATAGTATCGCATTCTCATTGTGTTTTGTTGGCTAATTGTATTTGATTACTTTATTATCTGTGTCGAGGATTGTCAGGCCTTACAGTTTACTGAATCAAAATCACTTTTTTTATAAACAATATAAAACTTATGCAGCAATAAGCAATATGATTATTTTTCTAAAATATTGCAGAATAGTATTAAGTATTTACGAAGTAATGAGCTGGTTTCCTTACTGCTTAATCGATTTTATAATTTATTTACCTTGTAATTAACTTGCGTATTGGATTCATAACATTAGGCCAAGCATTAGGCAGACTAAAAGCCTCTGTTTTATAACGATGAATCTTTTCCACAGAATAAAAATATACTCGAACAATATTATTATACCTCTGGCTGGGTGCATACCAAGGAACAACTTACAACTTATACTATTTGGAATGAGTACGAGCAACTAAAAAGCGTTCTGGGCGAGAAAAGTTTAAGAGTGGATGCCATCTTTTTCTAATAGCGTATCCATTATCTTGTTATACTTATATTTCGGACAGTTACACGTAGTAATAACTTGCTGTCACCCGGTAGTAGTTAGTTGAAAATTACGGGGTATTAAAAAATTAGGATCACCTACGTGGTAGCAAGGTGTATTCTTTACAATATTTTCATGATCCCCGTTTATAGATTTAGAGCATTGTCACTCTAGTCATAATTTGTAAACAAAGTTAAAAGATTTTCTTGAAAAAAGTAATTCCACATCCAGCAAACCCCTCACTGTTACACCTCTTCACACAACACAATTTCACCATATTTTAAGTGGAATTATGTTATTTAAATACTTACATTAAAAAGCACTAGATGAAGCAAGAATACGAATTTTCGCGTTCACATTTTATTTATTTAGTGTCATATATGTTGCCATTAGAAAATAACATAATTCATAAATATTTCACAAATACTATTTAGCAAGAAATGATTATTTTATATTAAGAATTGGAATATTAAATTAATCCCGTTACGATTTATGTGCTAGTTTAGCTATCAACGTGATTTCCTATTTCTATCTACTTTTAATTTTCTATTAGGTACTGGCAAGGACACAATCTACCCTCATAGCTATCTCGCTCTGAAGTTTTTCGCCCTTTGATATAGAGTTCGTGTTAATTAATACGAACTCTACGTGTTTGAGATACAGTTATATTTTTTGACGTTGACATTTTGTTTGTACACATTCTAGTTAGATGAGTTCTTTGGTGCACTTACGATTTTAAAAAAGAACGAATTAAGACGCGAGTTTAAAAATTAAATAAACAATAAATCGCATTTCATTATTCTGCTACATAATAATTATATGTATTATGCTAGCACAAAATGTGGTATTTATTAGCATTTCCCATCCCCACTGGCATTTTATGGAGTCTTGAAATAGGACTGATCATGTTCGAATACATTTTGTAATGAAGTGAATGGAAACGTAAAGAGCACATCCAATGCAAGACCGCGTGGTAGGTATGCACTGAATTATAAACAATACCAAACTTCGTGCTAACTCTAGCACGAAGTTTCGACGAATCTATAAATTGTTTATGGGATACTCATCCCATACACAATTTATAGATTCGTCATGTCTGTCTCTCTGTCACAACCACTTTATTCCGAAACTATCAGAACTACGCATTTAAAAATTATTAAGCCGTGCTTGCCGATGTTGGTCCGTGGATGAGTGACCACCCATTACATACCGAGTTTCCTCCATGCCTCCGAAATCACGTTAAGCCTTTGGTCCAGGCAGTCAGTTTATGATTTTTGACAGTCGTTACAAGTCAGTGGCCCGAAAATCTGACAACCAGTCTTACCAAGGGGTATCGTACTACCCAGTGCTAACTGGGTTGTGAAGGTCAGATAGGCAGTCGTCCCATGTAAAATACTGGTATTCAGCTGCATCCGGTGAGACTGGATGCCAACTCGAACTTAGTTGGGAAAGGCTAGTCAAAGGCTAGACAGATGATGATGAAGTAATTTGCCAACTATTTTGTATTTTTCAGGTGTTTCCAATTCTGTGTTACTTTAACGTCAGATTAATTGGTGGTTCGTTTCCTTATCTAATTACTTAATTAAAATTGTATTTCGGTCATGGCCATAATTAAGAAAGAAATATTTTCGATTAAGCCCATCTTATCGATTAATTTCAAGTAAAGAGGTTAGTTTTCGATAAGCACTAATGGGATTAATATCAATAGCTAATTCTATTGATATTATTCATCTTCTCCAACTACCTAACAAAATATATAAAAAAAAATTGCTTTTATATTTATTCTTTATTCAAGCGCTTTTTTTGTGAATTGCATCTCGCAGTTTAACCTAGGAGGTTGTCGTCTGCTTACCCGGACTATCCTGTGCCTCGAGTGTCAAGGCCTGCAGCCAGGAAATTAAAACTATTTACAAACTAAGCGACTACACGCTAAGGGCACCCCTTGTGAGGTACGAGCCTCGGCTTAGGGCGTCGCTGGGGGAGGACAGCATGGCTGGATCTGAATGACATCATTATTTAGGGGCTGATTTAAAACTACTGGCACAACATCGCGAGCTGGCTCGAGCGAGGGTCGGGGAGGGCAAGGACTGGGACGTCGCGACGGACCTCGAGGTCCGAAAGAATATAAGCTCAAGCTGTCTTTTGTTTCGTAGGTATATAAGAAAGAACCCACGTTGATTTTGTTTATAGTGTCCACAAATATGTACCTCCATAGACGTATCACAAAATATTTAAAACTTGTTGAATATTCTTCAGATGTCAAACAAAACATAGTTGATATAGGTACCTTCTCAACACCAACAATATTAGCATATTATACAGGCTTAGTATGCTAATTTTAATATCATACTAAACTAGTTTTCTGTGTCTGAGTTTTAAAGATAATATTATAACAAGCAGTTGTATGATAATTACTAGCACTTGGAAACGAGTTTTCGACTCATATTCAGGCAATGACAATCAAACCATTTTGACTACAAAAGAGGTGGTTACAATGTTGGGAAAGAGGTTTGGGTAAAAGTAGCGTCATTTTTCTAAGTCTGCGGCCACTACTGAAAAATATTTACTTAATTAGTAAGAACACAATTAGACATTCATTTTCTTCTATGAAAAATTATTTCCAAAATGCATCGGAGCCGAGATATACAGAACTGAATTTTTCAACTGGGTGGTAGGCCAAATACGAAACTATGAGGAATAGCGAAAAACACTGAAAGGAGTCACGAGCCCGATTTTGATAAAAACTAAAACTGCTACAGTGGTTTTTTGAAAAATCAATATTCCTAGCCCGTTAATTTGAAAAAAAAGACACCCTATATTATTACCCCATTCGATAGTGTCGCTACTAAGGATCAAATTCTGGGAAGTAATGGCATACGGCAAACGATGGGAAATAGTATTTTTTTTATAAAATACATAACAGTATGCAATCTGCAGTAGGAAAAACACAACTTTGACATCAAATATTTCAGCTCCGATATAATTTTCAGCAAAATTATTTTAGGAGTCATTATTATCACATTTTCCACTATACGTTAGCAACGATTATCTTTGTGGCCGCTGTGAAAAAAAATCACCCCACTGGTCCATACAAACTTACCCAATGCCCTTTCAAAATATACAACATGTCGTGTAGAGTGTAGATAGATGAGGAGGAATGAGAAGCACAGCAAAACCAGTTTTTAAACTGACATGGTCACTAACACTGTCATTGACAGAAAATGGGGTATATAACATGGTTACTATTTGTTTTGAGTTCCCGAAACGGCGCTGTTGAAAGCACCCATGATCACAAATAACAAACAAATGGCAAACATCCCGTTTTCAGTGTTAATGATAGTATGCACTCTGAAATACTGCAAAACAGTGAGGTTAAAAAAAGTATCAATAGTTTTGAAGACAAAACTAGAAAAATGGACAAGAAGAAACAAGGAGATGACAGGCGACAGAAATGAGGTATGAAAGAAAAACAAATACTTGGTACATAGGTATCTACTCCGGCTTCAAAAACGTGAAATAAAAAAACGATGGACAATAAAATAATGTTTAAATAATACATGTACACAGCGTGCACCCGGAAGACACAACACACGTTAGACACGTTAGTCATTAAGATAAAATCGAATGAACTTCGAAAACATTCAATGGATCCGGTATTGTTTCAATTAGATAAAGACGCCACATGTGATTAATAGGTATTGAACGAATGTTTAAGCATACTTCACTGAATGAGTCGCGTAACTAATGAATACACTTTGGATTGCATTGTATCTTGTTTGTTATTTTAAGTTTCCTCTTTTGATACTTTTGTATATATTCTTTTATTTATTAACAAAAGACTGAGTTGTGACTACTTACCTTAAAATCATAATCACAAGGTGCAAAGTATTGACTGTTTCAACAGAAACAAAGCAGTGTATGCTCCTACTAATTAGGTACTATAATTTTAATGTTGTGTACCAAATATGTGCCAAGAAGTTTAGATACTAGGGTAATTTCCCGCACTTGAACAGAATTAAAAAACTATGAATTACCCGGGGAATCCTGACTGATAGCGGTAAAGAAAACAAACGTATACCTACCTAGTTTACCATCAAAACCGTTAAACTAAGTTTGAAGTAATCTTGGCAACGGAAGCCTGATTCATAACCTTCAAAAACATTATGACAAACAAAATAAAATTAAGTTACGAGGTGATAATTTAGTAAATTCTAGCATATACAACACTGTTCAAGCAAGATTAATGAGTTTCGTGAAAGATAGACCCGAGCAGACTGTTAAATATTATAGTGATCGTAATAGATAGTAAATGGACTAGTTAATAAATAAAAAAGATCAAGGCCTAAGCCCAGCAATAGTTGTTTATAGAATTATAGAAGACCAGTGAATGATGATGATGAAGAAGCTTAGAGCAAATTATTGTATGTTATGGGAAGGATCCAATAAATAATTAAAATAATCCTAGGTACTACCAGTCTACAGGAAACAAGTATAGATGTGGTTCGACTGGTATTCAAGTAAGTATCAAACATTGGCAACAATTTATAGTCTGCTCAGGTTGCTCTAATTCTCATAAACTTTTCGTAATAATGAACGCAATATTATGATTTATCGGTTTAACTCGACACAATACTAAAGATTAACGGTTTCACGGTGTTACAGAATAAGTACTAATTCCCTTTTGGCATCTAGTGGCGTGTATCGCCTGCCAATCAGCACTGGCCATCATCATCATCGTCATAGTTGACATTCTGACATTAGATTTTTTTGTAACTTTGACAGAACGAACTTTCTTTTTTCAAAATTTCGCACGTTGATGCTGTATGTGGTGTGTATTTTTACATGTTACCAAAGAGAATTTATAGAAGTGAGCTCAGGTGGTGATTGAAATATTGGTTGCCAAGAAAATAGAAAAAAATAAGTGTTTATAGAATCCCACAGGATTCAGCTGCCATTCACGTGTTCAGTAACAGAGCTTTGCTTTATTTTTGTCTATCTTTTTTTTATTTTTTGCTCTTCTACGAAATGAAATAAGGAGGGTTTTATCTGGAGAAGTAGCTATTAGTATGAAATGTTACGAATGTATACGAGAATGTTTTTATTACAGTAGGAC
The DNA here is from genome assembly GCA_963082945.1 of Cerastis leucographa. Lineage (NCBI taxonomy): Eukaryota > Metazoa > Arthropoda > Insecta > Lepidoptera > Noctuidae > Cerastis > Cerastis leucographa. The sequence goes on from OY720359.1 coordinate 7,138,690, forward strand.
TGTAATAAAAACATTCAACAAAGAACTGATTTCGTTGATTTTATTCAGCTGAGTGGCATTTGTTCTTTTGTATCGTGTACGGAATATGGAAGCTAGATGTGCTAGTGTGATGTGTATATATTTAATTTTGTGTGCAATAAAGAATAAGAACACATGTGCATGTCTTTAAAATAGCCTATTTTACTGTTGCCATATTCAAAATATCAACAGACGTTCAGTAACATTATACTATTTTGATTTTTCTATCCGGTTTCTTTTGCAGAGGTCAGTTACCTATACATTTGGAATAATCAAATTACACTGTAGGGAATAACAAAAAAGAAAATTTGTTATCTAAAACTTTTACCAAGGGTTCGTTAGTCAGATTAACTATCTCTGGCACTATATCAACGTTTCCTGTCATATTTCTGACAGGACTGTAGCACAAATGCACTGAGTTAGTGCAAATAAACTAGTTTTCAAGTACCTACACTCAGTATTAACTTAAAAAGAATTCAGTGTTTGCATATTTAAAACGATATTGCATGCAACAAAATTAAAAACTGCGTATCTGAGGGTCAATGGTAATATTTTCAGAATGTTTATCACCGCTAATGCAATAAGCATTAGTTAAGAGTGGTCTTAGTACATTTTAGATGAGAGATGGCTAAGTGGGAGTTGTACTCACTTTCCCGTGAAGTAGTCGGAGATCTGGCTGACCTTCCAGAAGATCTGGAAAAGCAGCATGAGCACCGTGTGGTTTATCCAAGTGTAGAGCTTGTGGCAGCTATCCATAGCGCCCGCGCCGCTCGCGTCGCGCTCCCACAACACCTTCGGAAACGAAAACTCACTCATCCGTCACACGTCTATTTCCAAGGGTAAAACCGAAATTCAAATCCACGAGTCTACGGCGCAAATACGAATAATATTCGGAACGGATTATTCGAAGTACCGTTTCGGAAACGTCCGCCGCGATCGAAGCACAGGGGTAGTTTGGCGCTTATCAATCGAACGGCTCTCGACCGAAAATAGCGACGATAATAGAGCGAGCGACGATAAGTTTGACCGCGCTCGAACGCCGGTGCACGCGAACTGTGGCCATGAGAATTCCACTACAACTCGGCTCGTCGAATGACGAAAGATGACTCAGTTGTATTGTATCACGTTGTAGATATCGGGTATTTGTTTCTTTGCTCGGTGAGCGTGGAATGCGAGGCAACACCCGACTGAACGACACACTGCCAGGACAATAAGGCACATTAAGCACGTGGTTTTTTTTTCGTGCAGCATAAGGCCTTTTACAGGGACTTCGTCGTATTTGTAGGTACCTGTTTTTTTTTTTTCTTTTTTCAATTTCGTATTTCGAACAATCTCGATGCTATGTGTAGGTATGTCGATGCACGTCCAGACTGTTGTTTTAGTTTATAACTTACGAATAAAACAACGATAAATGAAGACAGTAGGTTGTATTGATCTAAATCGGAAACTGACGAGGTCTCTGAAATAATCAGCTGGTAACCGCAGTGATAACCACGTTTATTTATTTTTGCTATTGAATAGTTTGTAACATAGTACCTATCTAAGAGCTGGTGGCAATGGCGGCTTACCATTTGTTACAGTCACGTGTATATTTTATTAGACTCCATACTGCAATGTATTTTACTACTGAAACATATTTTTATGCCTATTTGTGTTGCAGGATACTTCAGTAAGATAAATGATGTTTATTGACGTGACAACGTCTTATAAATTGGTTTGCCGGGTGACACTTCAAGAAACTGCGTTACGCTCCGCTCACGTTATGCGCTCACAATGAGAGCGAGTGAGAGGCACGCGTGCCTTTCACTTTTTATGTCTGTCTCTCTCGCTCTTAGGCGGGCTAACCATGCCAGAGTGGAAGGGACGCGTGCCTCTATATATGTATATTTGTATATAAATACGTATGTATGTGTAAAGGTAAAAATAAAATTTTGTTAATATGAAATTCAGTGCGAGATTCTTTGTATAAATTAATGTTTTAAATATAATTCTTTGTATAAATAAATGTTTTAAATTGTTACTATTATTTCATCCTTCTTCCTACTATACGAATGAATATTCACATTAAAATTATTTTACCACTCAAAGTCGTTGTCACGTAAAACTTTCGCCCGTATACCGACTTTACAGGCAACCAATTTTTTTTTTTGCAAATAGGTTTTTACAAACACTTTTACACGTAAGTTTTCTTTTGAAACTAGATGGGGCCGGTGTTTCGTACCTGACTATTCTGAGAAGAAACAGCCGAAACAAACTCAGAGGTTCTCTGTTAACTTGTTACTCTTAAACTAATCATAAATTCCGAATATTTTACATTTCAAAATACAGTCTCTGTTTACAGGTAAAACAAATACACAAATATAACAGCAATACTATTTTACATAAATTTAAAATGTCAATAACGGTTTTTTAATTTATATTCAAAAATAACGGTGTTGATGTCTGAAGATAACTAATTACAGTAATTTATTAAAAAGTGGAGCACGAATCTGCACGAGGTAGGAACTGTAACTTCTGGTTTTTTTTTTTAATGAATTAAAGATGACGTCTAAAGAATTGCCATACTATTCCTATTATACTTATGGGTATTGACGTAATTAACCTCATTCATCAACCGTCAGGCAACGTCAGTTCAGAAACAAAAGACAGTCGTACTCATGCCACGTTTCCTGTCCCTACGTTACGGAATTACCCTAACGTCAAACGGACTTGCATTATTTGAGGAAGATATAACAAAAATACACAACACTACAAAATATTTAAATAAGGAAGATGAAAGTGTGACCAATAAACTTTATAGCATCTGGTTTAAAAACTGATAAAATGATGGCTTCAATTAAGATTGTCATCATGACGTTTATCTCTCGTAGACTTTAATTCACATATGGCCATGGTAAAGTCTCTTCATAATTTACTATCTAACCTGCGCAACTTCGTCTGTGTCACATTTTACCCGGTTTTGCAATATTTTTCATCGATGCTATCCAACACTGAAAGAATTTTTCAATTCGAGTCAAAAATTCCCGTGGTTAGCGCGTTCAACCATCCAAACATAGTCTTCAGCTTTATAATATTAAGTAAGTGTAGATTTAAGCTAGCTAATAAGTTGGCTAACCTGAGGATTGTGTAAAAAATACATTATTTTCTTCAAAGTCCAGGTAAAGCGGTAAATAAACTGTGAAAGGAAGGACAGTAAATGTGTGCGCGATGGAAATGCTGCATGTTCGTGAATAAGGCTATATGGGTACTTACTGTGGCCGTCACCAAGGGCCGGTCAACGCTCCTTCCGCTTCCGAGCCTACACCTACAAACGTTATTGATATCACTTATATTTCTGTGGAAACAGAAATATAAAAAATCAGTTATTATATCTATGCTTACTACTTATTTATAGCCCTAAAGGGTAAGTACTACGCAATGGAATTGGAAACGAGCAGCAGAAACGTAAAGGTTTACATAATTGATGGAGTTGCGGGAAAAGAATGCCATGATTACTTATTTTTAGAAACGTTATTGGTACTGATACCTAATTTATTGGTTGTTGCCACGTAGGCAGTATAAATCCGCTCCCGGTTGATGGCAATATGCTCGCACCCTATTACAAGGCATGCCTTTTAAGTTCTGTCGTTTACATAATTGCCGCCAATGTTGAATTTAGAACTTTTCAATATTCGAATTTGTAGGAATATAGAAAATCAAAACAATTGAGTGAGGGAATCAGGATTAATGCAATTTTTTAGTCACAGCGTTGTTTTGAATCTGTCAGGTCATGTACGAGAATGAATCTCACTAAGGAAAATGTCGGTGCAATAATTTTCTATAACTTCCGAAGAGGCTTAACACGGCTTCAGTGTTTCGAAGAGCTAACATCTGTGTTCCATGATGAAGCCCCATGTCTGCGGACTGTCAAACGCTGGTATTTAGAATTCCAGCGTGGACATATCAGTCTTAGTGACAAATCTCGTGAAGATCGTCCAAAATCCGCTTTCACTGAAGATTACATCGTTGCTGTGAGACAACCAACTCTCGAAGATCTTCATGTGACATATCAGGAGATAGAGGCGTTATTAAGCATCTCAGGGACAACCACTCAGAAGATTTTGCATGAGCCGCTTGGTGTGAGAAAGCTAGTTTCCCGTTGGATCCCGCATTTGCTTTCTGTCGACCATAAGGCGGCCCGCATCAGTTGATGTAAGAAAACTCTTCAAAGGTTCAACCAAGGAGAGTCAAATCACGTCCACGACATCAGCAGTGGTGACGAATATTGGATATATGCCTACGATCCTGATTCCAAACAACAATCCACAATCTGAGTCTTCCAAGACGAGCCCAAGCCGACTAAAGTTGTTCGCTCTCGAATCGCTTCAAAGGAGATGGTGACTACGTTCGTGGCGAAAACCGGTCATGTTGCGGACGGTTCATTCACAGTGGTATACCACAGTTTTTTTTTACCACAGGTCATCACCGAACTTCGGAAATCTAACCCAAAGTGACGCATCATCCTATGTCATGACAACGCAAGCTCACACATCGCTCGTCAAAACGATTGAGTATTTGAAGCAGGAAAACTTAGAAATTCTTGACCATCCTGCATACAGTCCTGATCGACTTTTTTCAATTTCCTAAAATTAAGAAAAAAATTCGTGGTCTAAGGTTCCAGTCCGGTGAAGACGCAGTCGACGCTTTCAAATCATCCATATTGAACACCCCTACTTTGGAGTGAAATAAATGTTTTAATAACTGGTTCGAGCGAATGGAAAAGTTTATTAAACTACGTGCTGAATAGAAACCACAGTTGGTTCCATGATCTAATTCCAAATAAACTACAAATTGTTGATGAAAGAAATTTCACAATTGTTGCAGAGTTTATACACAATGATGAATGGAGCATTACTTTCATTGAAGTCTAAAATGTAGTTTACTGTCTAGCAATTCGGCAGTTATGTTATCAATAGATGAGTACAACTCGGAACCAGTTGTTATCGGGCCCAAAAGCGGATGCTGCCGCAGCAAATAAAATTTATCCTTACACCCGCTGATGTCATTGCACATAGCTGAAGTGGCTATAAAAAACATAATCAACCATTATATAACATAACCAGCCATGGATCATTTGAAATGATATATATGTAATATACAAGTCTCTAAACACGTCTACAAAATGACCACCGTAAAGTTTAATAGCATAAACGATTAATTACATTTCTGCGCCAAAATAACAGATTCTTGGCACTTCGTTGAATTTTCACTAGGTATAACTTTTTATAGTTCACGGTCTCGGCCAGCATTGCAAACGTTTTGCGTTGCTTTAATAAAGTTATTACTCTATTTTCATCCATTTTCAGACACTTCTTTGGCTTATCTAGCATCCTTTTATTTTGGTGTTTCAATCGCAATATATTGCAATTTATGGTTTCCTCACCTTTGAGATGGATTTCTACTTACGATTTAGTTAGTACAATTTTATAAGTGTGCTTAACCTTTATACATGTATGATATTAGCTTTTTTCTTCGGCTTCACCCACTTGATGGAATAAGCCAAGGGAACGTAGGTACAAGGGAATCCGGGATAAATAGTCTTAATTCAGATCAAGGTGTACTCGTGTAACCCACTATGTGCCAAATATCATCGAAATCCGTCCAGACGTTAGGATCTGAAAAGGGACAGAGCTACTTTCGCATTTACCTATTATGTAAAGTGTGGATATACATATATTAGTATGGAGATTAGTCACATAATAGTCACTTATTGAAGTTGACACATAAACACACATTTAATTTCTTGTACTAGTTAATGGTAGACCTCATGACCCATGTGGTAAGGAGGAAGTGGTCGTAATTAATCAATATCAAACGTTACGTAGGTACTACTTCTTCCGTCTACAATAGCGTTACATGGAGTTCTTATTGACTTACACTTATTTGAATCTACCTAGATCTTGGCAGGACTTAAATTATGTATGGCGAAGACTGTGTCACCTGTTGATCCAATTTCATACACATTGCCACTAATATTTTTTTTATTGGTAAGCGGCCCTTGCTTCATGTGAGTGTTTTTGCTATTAAAGTTGTTTACTGCTTTATCCCTTATCCACACTTTTTATCTAAATACCTTACAGACAGAGGCACTTTACAGATTAACCTTAACCTTCCAGTGCATGCTGTAAAAATTGCATCAAAATCCATCGTAGAGTTTTGAAAAGCTAAGCGACCACATACATACATATACCGACCGACACGAAAATACTAATTCATTTAACTGATGATTTTATTGATAACAGTTAACACCACATTTGAAATACCCTAGATCTTTGCAGCAATTAACATTTAGGTATGAATGTCTCAAAAACCAATCTGTGTCATCTTTTAGATCAAATTTACAAATGATCGCTTAAATATTAATTACGAACGATACCCGATACCAATCATAAGTTCGTCATGAATCGTAATTCTTCATGTTTCTATTTCGTTGGAAACACATGAATTATAGAGCCATGACCTTTCTCCAGGTGTCTTTTAATTCCAAAGTCACCTTCAGGCTATGGGGCTATCATTCTTGCCACAGTCTATAAATCACAGTTAGCGTTGTGCGTGCCTATTGTGTCCCGTTCAAGTCTAAATGGACTATTTTCAGACAGACGATTGGCGATGGTGTTGCCAAACTGCAAAATGATGTAATGGTTACGTAACGAACAAGAAAGCGTATCGACAGTTTATGATTTAAAAATATGACTTGCTGTTTGTCGAATGAACGATAATTCTGTACCTATTCAACGAAAGGTCATGTGAGGAGGTGATGAGGAAGGAGATTAGCTGTGAGTTAAACTGTTTGTTTCTTTACTTGCAGTAGTGAAGCTTATACATAGGTAATGTATCTGTCTTGTTGTTGTCTCAGTATCATGTGCAGCGGTTGACTCGATCTCATTACGCAATAATTATCTTGTCTCTGATTTGTCATTCAGTGCTACCAAGCCATACATTTCCAGTATAACACGGCCTCGCTTCGTATGGATTTTCAATACAGAGAGAGATCCGAATAAACTGGATTTTTATAAATTGATTGCCCGCTGTGCGTAATGGTGCTAATTTAATTACTCTCTCATATGTCACTAATTACACAACTGTATTATTAAAATCTGTATTATCAGCTAGTGAAAGTTTCGATTGTAGGTATGATTTCTGATTACATAACCCTTCAGTATGAAGTCCATTACATTGGAAATCAGACTCTTATACATACACGCATTGCTCTTATTTATTGAGCACTTCGAATAGTGCCACGAGACCATCAATTTCATGAGTGGACATTGAACTTTGTCCAACTTCGGTCCGCGTGCACTAAAGCTGTCCGCAGACGTTATTTAACAAGCTATAGTGAGAGCCGATTCATCAATTACACTTAATTAAATTATGTAACCTAAAGTAGCAATTGCCTAAATATTGACAGCCCATTCATTATATTGATGCCACTCAAAAATGCTTCTACAGTTTCTCTCCCACAAAGATCTCTCCTATATTTATAGACAAAACAAAATCTTTACATAAAGCCCCAACGGTAATTCCCGCATTGGTCGCGACCATATGCTCTAATATGATTAGTTCGTTAAATTCAAATAATTTGAATTCCGAAAAGTCATAACTGATTTTTTTTTATGCATGAACAAGTGGATAGTAAACGTACACACGGCCACACAACAAGCTTTATAATTCCAGTATAACATGACAATGGACATCGTCGTCGTGCGTACAGGACCTAACGTATATATTCAAACAATGTCAAAATTGGAAATTCTAGTTTCTCACAATATGTGTTGACTTATTTCTTAGCCTTTATTACATCAACGAGTGATTGGTAGGTAGTGTAGGTACTATGTAGTTATGCTTGTTCCAATAAATTCCATAGAAATACTTCAAGATATTTTTATATTTTCGATTAATCTAGGGCCTGTATGTACTAGACCAAGCTTAGCTTACTGCGTTGTAAGTAAAGTACGAACATAGTTAATATTCAAATCAATAGCTATGATAACTATTGTTATGATTGCTAGTACAAATGGTGTGTAGTTTGCCGTGTTGTATGTTTTATTCATGAGACGTCCTTGGATCAACAATTGGGTCTATTAGACGAATGAACAGTAAAATGAGTTTTATGGTTGAAATTTAAATTGTACCGAATATTTACCTTTATGGATCACTAGCTTATACCTGTGGCTCCACCTGCGTGAATTTCATCGACATCCGTTACGTGGTTTTTGCGTTAAAGAGTAAGAAACATCCACATATCCATCCTCACTAACTTTTTAATGTTTATTAGTAGAAAAAATGGATCGTGATCAAATTAAGTGATCTCATTTTGTATCTTTAAAATTCTGTTATTCCGGCTAGCTAGTCTATCAATCAGTCTAGGCTAGGAGCTAGAATTTTAATAATCAGCTTTTGAAGGTCAAGTAAGTTGATCTTTTTGTTACACTACTTACTATGCCAAAAAGCTTGACTTTTTGCTTATTTCTTTCAATCTTTGAATTGTATAGGAGTGCCTGAAGAACAGGATGTAAGTTATTCGTGACTTAGAATTTAAAGGAAAACCCTAAAACAAAATGTCGGGCAGTTAGAATACCCGTCTAGTCAGAGGATCCTCCCTTTTCTATGGGGCATGAAAAACTTTTTGCAGTCTAATGCTGTAGTACTATATTGCTGTAGGTAGTACTTTTTGTACTACCCGCTACAAACAGTTTTTAAAACATTGTAAAAATCAGTTGTTAAGCTTATTTATTTACTTTTTTTTTTATTAACACTTACATTTGTTTTAACAGGTAAGACCCAAGTTAACAAAAGTAGTCATAAATTGCCAATCGTCCAGTCCCAAGTAACTGTCTGTATATGTAGAAGCACAAGTTACACAGTGGACAACATACTAAGTGTCACCCTCTGGAATTCCGTCAAAGAGCAAGAAAATATATCCAAACGCCGAGAGACACTAATGACACTATTGAGTAGGTACTCTTACTGCACGAATAAATGGTGCAAACTTTAATAAGTTTGTACGGGTTGCAGTAACTTTAACAACTTTTTCCCCTCTTGTTATGGACTTATAATCAAATCCATCAAAAGCAAACTAAAACCAATAGACAGCAGACAGAAAAAACGAAAAGAAAGAGTGGTACATAAAAGAACGACGTTTTCAGAAACTAATCGTAACCACGCTCAAGAACGTTTCAGTGTAAATCATTGCTGGAATGACAGGGATTTGCGTTTTATTACTGCTTTGACCTAGGTGTCGCATGAAAGAGTTTTTACTACATCTTTCAATTTGATTGTTATTCATACAATTTAACTAGAGTTCAATGACAAAATGCAGTTGTGTAATCTTTGGAACCACACTGCATATGACATCTTGTACATGAAATAACCAAAGCTAAAACTATTCTTTGATACTACTTGGTGTTCGGCTTAACAGTCACCTATCAGACAGTTTTTGTAAACACTGATCGTCAGCTGACATCATAAAGATCATAGGCTAGACTTACCAGCAACTCCAGACTCATGTATTGAAAATCACCTTACACAACTAATAAATACCAGCCCATTATTGTCCTACTGCGGGACAAAGGCCTCTTCTAAAAAAAAAGGCAATTACGGTACTGGCGGAATTGCTATTCCAGACTTATAATACGTATCTAATAGGTGTACAGAAACACAGTACAGTACAGAAAGTTATTTAGAATGATGATGATCAACCAGGTCCTAACCACGGTACGGCCCTACTAGGTCCTAGGACTAATGTCCAACTTTCTTCACGATGTTTTCCATCAACAGAATACAAATATTACAATAATATTCAAAATAGTACAATATTTGCACGGAACGTGCTCATCTACGTATTATTTCATGGAGTTATTTGTATTAATCGAGTGACAGCGTAGTTTGGCGAGGGGCGCTTGTAAGGCGCCGTCTAATAAGGAAGTAATCGACGCCCGCACCGCCTATGCAGACGCACCCGTGACCTCTGCGAACGATATTCAGCGAATAAACACAGTATTTTAATAAATACTTGTTCGTTATCTGATGTTGTAGATTTAAAGTCGATAATGCAGTAATTTTGTTGTGGAGAGACTAAAATGGATAAAGTGAGAAATGAGTATATAAGAGGAAGTTTAAAAGTGGCGCCTGTTACAGAAAAGATGAAAGGGAGTCGGCTGTCTTGGTATGGACATGTGATGAGGAGTGATGGAACACATGTGACTAAAAGAGTGATGAATATAGATGTGGATGGATTGAGAGGGAGAGGAAGACCAAAGAAAAGATGGAAGGATTGTGTAAAAAATGATATGAAAGAAAAAGGAGTAAATGTTAGCATGACGAAAATGGCAGAGGAGAATGGAGGAAAGAGACGTGTTGCGCCGACCCCAAATAAAATGGGACAAAGGCAAGAAGATGATGATGAATGCAGTAATTTTGTTAGTTATAATGTTGGACAGTTTTGAGTATGAATCTGAATGGGTATAGGAGTAGAGGACGAACAAAGAAGCAATGGATGGCCTGTGTGAAGGATGATATGGCTAGAAAGGAAGTCTCTGCTGAGATCATGAGTAATAGAGAAGAATGGAAGAAGAAGACATGCTGCGCTAACCCTTAATAAATTGGATTAAGGCCAGGAGAATGATGGTAATGATGAATGTAGTAATTTTATGAATTATATCGTTCGATATTACTTAAGGCTATTGAAGAAGAGAAAACTTTTCCTTAATATCGTAAGGAAAATTATGGGTAGGTACTTTCTAGTTCTTTCTACAAAGGTGTATGAGGAAAAGTTCGTAATTTAGGAAGTGATTCACTATAGCTGCATGCTGCCTACATAAATCAAGTTGATTGTCTAGGATTTCTTGACTAAGATCAGCAGGTAGGTACCAACTTAGCCTTTTTCTAGATGAAGGGTGTTTCCACCCTTGTTTATTAAATGTTATTAATATTTTTCACTCATTTCAAAAGTAAAAAGTACAGAACTTATTAGAAAGTGAAGGCACTATATATCTAACCATTTTCTAACTTTTATAATAGACAGATAGAGTAAAAATACCTACGTATTTAACTGCCAGTCTTTTTTATTTGACAACTCCAATAAGTATCTAAATATGTATGTAATCGCCAATACCGGAAATAATTCCTGCAATAAAATATTATAGAGATGTGTCACTATATTCACCTTTTTTCTTATCACAGACTTTTGCATCTAGCCTATCAGTTGCGAAAGGCCTTTTTAAAGACATCAACCCCGGATATGAAAAGATAGGGTCCTACCTAACATACCCAATAGTAGGCACCTAGGTGAGATACCTTTTTTTTTTAGAGGGTTGCGGCCGATCCATTACAACTACAGATTGGGTGGTGAAGTTATCTCTCGAGTCACCAACGTCAAGGATCTAGGAGTGACGTTTGACCGCTGTCTGACTTTTAAAGAACACATTTCCATCCTAGCGAAGGAATCTTTCAGGCGACTGGGCTTTGTTATGCGAAACGCTCGGGACTTCCGAAATCCAAATGTTATCAGGTTACTGTACACCACTTTGGTCCAAAGCAAACTAGAGTCCAGTGCCTGTGTGTGGCACCCCTACACCGCGAACCTGACTCTGATGCTCGAAAAGGTGCAGTAAACCTTCCTGAGAAGCTTTTTCCAAAGGTTGTACTACTTCTTTCCCTACATGTACCCTACCAACTATCTGTTAGGAATGTTGGGCTTTAACTCTTTGGAGGTGAGAAGGGGCTTGGATCAGCTCACAGTAGCCTGCAATATCTTCCGGGGACTTATCGACTGTTCAGAACTCCATAGTCTTCTCTGCCGGCTATTTGTGCCGACAAATACATCGGACACCGTCCGAGCCGCCGGCTCCCGCGGCGGCTGGGACGTGAGGTTCTCTCCCTCTCACTTCCGCCACCTCCTTCGCTAGCATGACTGCTTCGCAGAAGGAGGCGACGGCATCCCATTCCCTCTCGCTCCGGACCATGGATTGAACCAGGGCCGGACGCGAGAGGTCGCCGCCGCTAGGTAAGATACCTGGGTTTTTTATGCTATTGAACTCTTAGAGGTTGTCAAGTGGCCAACCATGACGTCTTAAAACATTATTGTTTTACTCCTTTTGTAATGTGGGAAAGAGATGGCGCTAGACATCCTGTATAGCTCTGTCTCTTTCCCACACTGAAATAAGAGTAAAAAATACTGCTTTACGTCATGGTAGGCCAGCTGGTCATGGTATATCATACAGGAGCTATCTACCTAAGTAAGTACATACGTAGATAATTATACATAATAATATATACATACCGTAACTACTAAATACAAATAACATACTAAATATTAAAAGTAAAAAAAATGTTTAGAATAAAACAATACAAATAAGTACATAGTTTACCCCCGCTTTAAATAAATATTTAAGTTTGAATTCATTGGTGCTGTACCTACCAGCGTCAATTTTATATTCGAATGATGACGTAAGCTGTTTACGTACTTTTTTGTCCCGATATTTTATTAACACGCCAACATTTATTGCTAAATTAGGTAAGCCTTCGTTATATCTTAAATTGTCCAAATATTTAAATTAGCATGCCCCTACTTAAAAGGATCAGAGATAAGTAGCTTTAGAACTGAAAATACCACAGGAAAAAACTTTTGTTCGATTTTCCTTTTAGATTTACAGATACGCAGTAAGCGTATCTTTATATAAAGGGGTGTAAAACACCTCTTAACGAAGCCGAAAGGCACTGGTTCTCCCTGTCATTGCGATCATTTTTTTGTTCTACACCATACCTGGGAACCTTCTAGTTACCGAGATATTAGGGGTCAAAGATCCAACTTTTTGACAAGTATTTTTTTAAATACAAGTTTTTAATGTAAGATTTTTACATCAAACACCTCCACGACCCCCATACTATTCAATCCGTCCATCAGCACAATGTTTTGAGTGTGTTACATTGAGTTTTACCACAAAATATGATTTTACATCCCCCAAAAAAAAGTCGTTTCCCAGCAATGTTTTTTGAGCGAAGTTACTTAGTTTCATGTACAGAACGCTTGGTTTACGGCTTCGTGATGAGGTGATTTACACGGTGTATGTATGTATTTAAGCCTACAACTTTTGTAAATAAACGTGAAATCAAATAAGTACTTTTTTTACAATTTTGAGTTCGATGCACTAAAAATACCTCTAAAATAATCTCGATTCGTTTACCTACCTCAAGCAAATCACTTATCTTTAAAATACGTAGGTACATAATGAATTATGTAACGAAAAACCTAAAATATAACACCCCTCTTTTTTGGTCGGGGGTTAAAAATTACAGGAAACGAAAATACTTAATATCTTTAATCTTATCATAATAAACGAGTAATTAAAGGTAGTTACACATACACTGGTACATTACACGTAGCAAAAAAGCTATAAAAATAAAATAAAACTTGTTACACTCTGAATGAAGCAAACCAAGGGCGATGATATACCTACTCGAGTGGCTCGGTGCAAACTGAGTGCGCATGCACTGAGTGATTCACTCTTTGTCGTTGATCGCATAATCATGGTTAATAAAACGATCGTTTGAACGCGTTAGGGATCTGATTCAGAGGTATATGCTCGATTTATGTATTAAACAATTTAGTAGTGACATGCTTGTTTATGTTTGCATCTGCTAAACCGTTAGTTATTGCCTCTTTGTTGATCCCATTGCTAAACAAAGATTTCTCTCACAGTTGTTTAAACTTCTAGAACAAAGATCTTGTGTAACACACCACAGTGTTGTATTGTTGTTTAGCTAAGCTATCTAGGTATTAGCATTACTAAAGTGCTCATTTATGTTGACTGTATCTGTAACCTAGTATGACCTTCTGCGATAGTATTTTGGGGTGACACCCTTCGTATACTAAATTCTAATCCCGACACTACCACTTACTGCCAATATAGACGTCCATTTTGCACTTGAACCTGCACGTATAAGCACGTAAGTAGTTAAATACCTCACAAAATGCAAACATCACGTTTCATCAAACAAAACTTATAATAACGAATCAAAGATACAGAAACATCAGATAAACACTGATACGTAAAGTACAAACTGTTACTTCTGTGTAAATTAAATAACATAATATTGTCACAAATAGCTTCATAAATGATGACCACCAAATCTTGAGACGCTTTGATGGCGCTGCTTGTAGCTACAAACGTCAACGAAACGTCAAATTCAATACATTTTCGAACTTAGTTCCTAATTTGGCCGCCTGTCAGTGTACACTGGATACTACCTATATCGCATTTAGTGCAATGTGTTGGTTATCCGAGGTGTTAAGTGTTGTGTGTTGTAACGTCAGTTCATCATTATCTATGACGAAATGTTATTGCAACGGTCCTTGGGACGGTTAGGTGACATTGATCGTCATATTTGTAGTCGGTCTGGATGCGTAGGAGTAGGAATGGGTCAACTTATTTCTTTTAGTGGGTGGTGAAGATGTGGCCAATAGATGATCAATTTATCCGATTGGTGAGTAAAATCTTAGTGTTGTGATCGATAATACTGCTACGCAACAAACATTCTATCTAATTTAAAAATCTTAATTGACTTGTTCACTGACGGACAACGTACCGACGGTCTAAAGTACTAGGCCAAGAGTAGATAGTGAGCAAGAAAGGATTTTTGATATGATAACTCAAGGGGTGAAGCAGTTAAAGAGGGGCTGAAAGTTTCTAAGGTAGTTCGTCAAACGTCATATAGTTGGTTAATCAATACATTCTTAAGGCTATGCAGTATGCACTGGCCATACAGTATAATATAGTGACTCCGTTTTTCAAAACTCCATGCAAGCGAGCATGAAACTGGCAACCTTGATCATCATTATCATACGCCAGCAACCGCAAGTTCAATGTCAGTCACATCGAAGGTTACAGGAACACTCAAATTTGTTCACAATATGGCCGACAATTAATTCTCCCACACCAATTAAATAAACTATAATATTAATAAGATCGTCTATTTGGTTGGATAGCCAGGCAATTAATTTGTAAAATGTGTCACGCGAGGGCTTAATAAATTGACTATTATTTTTGACGTTTTATTTTTGTCTAGCCGTATGGTCGATCAGCCAATGTTCTTTGTCCCTAGAGACTTCATATTGCGATCGACCTCATGTATTGTCCTCAAGTAAACTAGGTAACAGTGAGTTTGAGCTAGCCTCGTGTAGTTCGTATGAACATACATCCATAAACCACGCCGTTTTCTTATGGGGGTAAGCAGAACCAACAGAACGCCACCTACTACCATCCTTACATACTCCTTGCGCCTCGTTCATTTACGTGGACAAGAGGTGGTCGTGCACACCCTGGGTACTACGCATCAAAACTTTCTGCAGCACCTCCCCAATAAGGTCAGATGGACTTTTAATTAAGGCCAGCTTACACTGGTTTTGTTACCACTGACGTGTGGTGTAGTGTATTTAGGATTTACCTAAAACTGTCTGTGATATCACAAAGATAAGGAAGATGATCATAGCACGTTTACTAAGCGCTTCATGCAAAGACAAATCCTAATTGCAAGGCTAAAAAGACACACGTCGCAATTTAAAACGAGGAAAAACCTTAAAGTAATTAGTTAAGTGATATATAGGTAGATAACAATCTACCTATGTATCACGTTTTACGAGTACAAGATAGGTAACTGTCAGTGCAAACTAAGTGCAAACAAACTTAGCACTAACTACGCCGTTCGATATTCAAATAACTTTACCAAAACTGCTGTTGGTACTTATCAAAATGAGTAATTTAGTCAAGTGTGTGTTTTGAACAATTACTAAAGGTATGATAAATGGTCAGCTACACTTGGGCACATGCTTCCGAAACACTGGGAGGTATAAAATGCGCTAAATACTTGAACAAATGCGGATTATTCATCTAGCTTGAGAGTTTGAGTCAGAACGAAATACAATGACGTAATCTTACACTTCTAAATTATGTTAAGAATGTTTTACACTCTTAGAAAAAGAGCCGTCAAGCGCAAATAACTAGCTGCACCAATTATCAGGCTTGACTAGTAGAAAACAAACTTCTGAAAAGATAAAGTAAAATGTCATCACCCAAATTTACTTCTGAAATCTGTTCATTTGAGGCATAAATTGCTGTTGATAGATAGAGTTGGAAAGGAAGACCAAAGAAAAGATAAATTAATTCCTTTCAAAGAAAAGATAGACTAATTCCTCTCTGATCATTCCTCTCTCTTTGGTTTAATTTCGAATAAAGTCTCGAAGTTATACCAAAGAGAAAGGAATAAATTTTAGCGTGATGCTTGACTGGGAAGGACAAAAAAAAAGTGTGCTGCGTCGACCCCAAGTAACACGGCACAAGGGCAAGAAGTTAACATCATATTTTGCTTCATTTAAATTCATAGATTTGATATATCTAGTGATACTGTTCTAGCTATCTACTAAGTAGGTACTAAGGAAACTAATGGTACTTATGACCTGCCCATTTTGGAGGTCATCACCAATAAGAACAGTGTCAATGTCTTACTAGGGCATCCCTGCCAGCGTTATCAAATTGCTCAATCGTACCAAATAAGAATCGAGATAACACCGATTCTCATAAAATTAGTTTCGATACCAGAAGGAATCAAAATCAAATCGAACGAAATATGTATTCGTTAGATAGATGACATCATTACAATAAAAAATTATGGATCCTCATATAAATATCATTTCTGCTAACAAAGCTAAGTATATTTTTTGGTCATTTAAAATAAACTTATATTATTCTGTTTGGAGACAAGAACATCAAACTTATCCTTAACAAAACAAATTATCTTAACAAAGAAAAAAACATTGTCACGTTACATGTGCATCTGCATATTCGTTTAAAAACACGTGTTTCAATTTGTTCACGAACGTTTCTCTTCTTAACTAAGTGTACATTCACGTGCATAATTAGTAATTAGGTACTTAATGACGTGTCTGCTGCAGTCCATTTCTTGTTCATTTTCATGCTAAGCAGTGTAATAACACTTTAAGTAACAATATTTACCAGCTCATTAGTTTCCCTTTTTAGGGTTCCGTACCCAAAGGGTCAAACGGGACCCTATTACTGAGACTTCGCTGTCCGTCCGTCCGTCTGTCACCAGGCTGTATCTCATAAACCGTGATAGTTAGCCAGTTGAAATTTCTACAGATTATGTATTTTTGTTGCTGCTATAACAACAAATACTAAAAACAGAATTAAATAAATATTTAAGGGGTCTCCCATACAAAAAAGTGATTTTTTTGTTTCTCTTTCAAACAGCCCCGCAACCCTGGCAGGCATCGGCCCTCTCGGACCCCTTCCGGTTTGCTGACATCTTGAGGCGCGCGTCGAATACGAACGCGCCTTTGACACGTCCCACAGTGGAACGAATGTATGGGAGCGGTTGGACGTAGACATGTCCGAAAAATAAGAGTAAAATTATGACAAACTAATGATGCCATCTTATTCGATTACTTAATGCCTTCATAAATTGTGGTGATGAATTTCTTCATAACTCCCATATTTCGGGAGTAATTTGAGAAAATGTGAAATTTTACTATGAAAATGAGTGTATCGAGCTCTCTCCCTCCTGATTCCGGGCTTGTTTCAAGTAGCGGTCTCTAATATCATAATGCTATTACTAAGAGCTATATTTAATACTAAGACACATAGTGCGCCAAATGTGCACTTTCTGGGATAAAAGGAAATGAAAATTTAAAAAAAAAAAACGTTTTTTCCCCATTTGTATTTACTTTAAACCGCAGACAGACTTATTAAGAGGTCTATAAATATATTATATATATACAGAAATATATATTAACAAAAATATTCACAAGAACTGATGAGAGTATGACTTTTAAGTAAGTTGATAATAAATTACCTAGTTTCATTAAAAGTACAATAAATAATTAAGATGTAAGCTCTAATTTACTAAGTTACACATTTTAAAACAATAAAATCATTTAATTATCTTCGTCATCATCATCATCATCAATTAATTCAAATTCAGAATCGATGTCCGCTAAATCATTTATGTTAACAAATTCGATATCACTTTTCTCAGAATCCGTAAGCTCATAAAATTCCTTAAAAGAAGATTTTTTTACAAACTTATTTCCTTTTGGACGGATACTTGTAACAAGTGGATCAGAAGACAGTAAAAGATTGTGCATAATATCTTCATTGCATGAGATACTGCTATGCTTTCGAGAATGCCCCTCTCTATATTTTCTAAAATCTTTATTTCTAGCCTCAGATGCCTCTTCGGATAGAAAACCAATGGGCACAATTGACATGTTCTGAACTATGTCTGGCCCATGCATTAAAATTTTATGAAGTGAAGAAGGCATATAATACCATGGGTATAACTCCACGTAAAGCTTAGCAGTATCAAAGCAGAACTCTCGGAATTTAGTTACGTTGATCTTCTCTCCTGATGAAATACACTGCAAGATCACACAGATTTTTCTTAAAAGCATAGCATCTATTCCGGTCAGTTCAGCAGATTTAGTGTAGTTTTCAAAAAATCTCCTTGCCGAGTTGCCATTGTTGGTGGATCCACTGCCTTGTTTCACAACATCGAGAAGTAAGCCCGTTTCTCTTCTTACAGCCTCTTGAACTCTTTTCTTCCTGTCATCAACTTGCCTTTTTGCTATATCACCCCTTACTTGCCATGATTTTATGTCTAATTTGTAGGAAATGTGTAATAAGCATTCCATTGAGCGAATCCAAGCGTGAAGGGTGCTTAAGCTATATTTATACATGTCCTCGTTTGCGTGTTTATCTTTGATTAACTCTAAATTATTCATTTCTTTAGGACAAGCCTTGCATATGTCACACACTGAAGCTGCTGTATTGGATATAATGGAATGAATTTTACCATCAATCATTGTCAACAGCAGTTGGTGTTTGACACTAATTCCATCAGTGATGGTGGATGGAGTTAAGGCTTCAATCTCTGCTTCGATTTCAGCCATCTCTCTCTGCACATTTTCTTTGGTTTCCTTTATAAACTTAAACAATATTGGCCGGCAAAATGAAGTGGAAGATGGTCGCTCGTTTTCCCAAATTGTTACACCTTTTGAGACGAGCCGCAGTGGTACAAGACTAATCATAAAATTACTAGCAAGATCGATTTGCTCATCTTCACTCGTCCTTTGATGATAAATGCTTTGGCTAGATGATCCGTCAAAACCCCATTTGCTGGTCAATACGAGCTGTTGATTGGGATCAACAGGGGTTTCTAACGACCTAATAAGTCTTCTTGAGGTTAAATCCATCAAGGCTTGTAATTTGATTTTTGCAGAGCTCTCTGTAACTGTGAGATCTTCTTTGGCCGGATAGCACTTAATTTTTTCTTTAACCAACATGTAGTAACTCGGGTATTGAAGAGCTCCTTCTTGAGTGTTGAAATCCCGAAGAGTGTTATAGCGCCATTTCGATAAGTTCATCGATACATAAAGAGCCAATGCCTTCAAAGGGGATATTTCCCGTACCTGAATTGATTTACCTTCAATGAAGGCTTTGATTTTTGAGGCCTCTTCTGGATTCTCCGTCAAGTATTTCATAACATAAGCTGTATCGCTTTGTCCTGCCTTTTGAAGCGCCCTTTCGGCCGAAAACATAATTTCAGCGCTGCTACTGCTGCATGAAAGACTATCTTCAGTGCGTCTTCTTTTTTGCCGGTTACTAAGGTCCTCAAAAGATTTACGAGGACTAGGATGTGTACAAGTTGAAGCATTAGATTTAGCAGGAGAAATTATGGGCTCGATGACGTCACTTATATTTTCTGTAGAAGGTTCCATATTTTCATTCTGTAATTCCGGCCATTGAATTGCAGCCTGTAGCCAAATCTCATGTTTCTTCCGAAACTTATCTGTGCTTCTTCCAGACTGTGTCCATTTTGCATAAATGCGGTAGCAAAATCGACGACACCAGTCTTTTAAACTTGTTTCAGCACTTTCACATAACTGAACACAACTGTTATCTTTTAAAACACTGAACAAATAGTTAAAGTCGCGTAAATCTTTATGTGCGCGTGCGCATAAAGCAACGTGAATATCAAGATTTGTATTAAAATTTGGAAAATACATTGCGAGATTAGCTTGGATACAACGAGGTGTAAATCAACACTGATTTTAAAGTTACTAATAGTGACCTATTTATATAAAATCCAGGTATCCCAGGTATCCTTTGTTAAATATTGCAAGGTAATTAGTTATTGTGATAATTAGTAAATGATGCATGCTAAATTAGTGTATTAAGAGCCATTTAGTAATTAAATAATAGCAATGTTCTTATCAGTAATCATTAGTGCATCAGTTTTATATGTAAACCTTAAGTCCCTAATTATATATCCTAATTAGCTTATATCTTCTCTAATTGGCTGCTCAGAAATGTTATTGTAATAAGGTAAACCTTTAGAAAAACGGTTTTAATCAACAAAATAAACAAAAAATAAAAAAATTGTGTTATAAAATAAACATCACTCTTTATCCCAGAAAGTGCACATTTGGCGCACTATGTGTCTTAGTATTAAATATAGCTCTTAGTATTAGCATTATGATATTAGAGACCGCTACTTGAAACAAGCCCGGAATCAGGAGGGAGAGAGCTCGATACACTCATTTTCATAGTAAAATTTCACATTTTCTCAAATTACTCCCGAAATATGGGAGTTATGAAGAAATTCATCACCACAAGTTATGAAGGCATTAAGTAATCGAATAAGATGGCATCATTAGTTTGGCATAATTTTACTCTTTTTTTTCGGACATGTCTACGTCCAACCGCTCCCATACATTCGTTCCACTGTGCGTCCTGTCGTCATGAGACGGACGGACGGTGAGCTAGCCCATTACTCACCGTCCACAGGCACGCGCCTACGGTGGCCGGGGGCCACTGGGTGGCCCCCGACGCCTGGGGCATCTCCCGCGGTGGTTGGGACGTGAGGCTCTCTCCCTCTCACGTTCACTACCGCTACGCCTCACTACGCTACGTATCTTTTCTTTGGCCTTCCTCTCCCTCTCTATCCATCAACATTCATATGCAATGCTCTTTTAGTCGAATGCGTCATAAAAGTGGTATCCAGCCCTAAAGTGGTCTACAGACGAGCTAATGGCACCTAACGGTATATTAGCTGCCGAGTAACTGGAAAAAGTAAATCATATACTCTGTTAAATGACATTCGAGGTCAATTTCCTTGAAATCAACATTATTTTTATCTTTCCTTATATTCCTGCGGTTTGGAATATAACGGTCGATATCCGACATATCGGTATATCAATCTATATTTATAATCTATTTATTTGAGTTTATGTATTTTTATATGTACTGTGTGTATATTGTTGGATTGTACATAATAATATAATTAAGTATTGTGTACTAAATTCAAATTAGGTGAGTTAATAAAAAACTTGTTTTTAGGTATCATTTTTTTTTACGTATGATATATCATCGAATGACCCCTCGTGCTGTGGGCGGAGCGGAAGGGAGAGCCAGACTTGTACTGACTAAATCCCATCCATGTTCCTTCTTAGCCCTTTGTGTTCCAGGGCCGCGGTATCTCTTTCGAACAGTCCCGCATTCCCCCGGGAGGAATCGGTCCTTTCGGACCCCTTCCAATTTGCTGACATCTCCTTGAGTCGCGCGTGGATCCTCATTGCAAATCTCACTATTACATTATAAAGGTTTGCTGTAAAAGAACCCATCGCCATCACATCTTAGTTTTAAAATCATATGCAATTCACAGGTAACGTTGTGGGTACAAATAAAGAATAAGAATCAATATCAATGTCGGTAACGGTTCCCGACATACGAGTTATACAATAGCGGTTCGAATCCAGGCAGGCGCATTACTTTCTGTAATTTATTTCATCTCCTAGAACCAAAAAACGGGCCAAGTGCGAGTCTTACTCACACACAGGGTTCCATAGCCCCAAACAATATAATAACAATGTTTTGAACGGTCATTCATTAGTAGGCGTCCACTCAACCGCAAAACTAAATTTGTTTTTCATAGTAAGTTAATGAAAAACAAAGTTACTGCTGCAGTTTGGTGAAAAAGTCCCATATCTCAAAAACTAAATATCAAATCTATCTAAAAAAAACTTTCAATAAAACCAATTTTTATTGAAAGTTTTTTTTACGTTCTACATCCCCATATTTTTTTCAGAATTTTCTCCCGTTTTTTTAGAAATTAGAGGGGGACACACGTTTTACACCCCACACGTATAGGTTTGAAAGTTTTTTTTTTTTTAGTTTCAGTTCCATGTGAGGGGGCATATCCTTATCTATATTTTTTTTTGTTTTTGTACAAAAATCATAAAGCGGTTCACAGAATACATCTACCTACTAAGTTTCAGCTGTGTAGTCCTAATAGTTTCGGAATAAAGTGGCTGTGACATACATGACGAATCTATAAGGGTTCCGTTTTTTGCCATTCGGCTACGGAACCCTAAAAATCGAAGATATGTGACGTCTGCAACTGGGTAGTCAGCTCAGCTCAGTTGTAGACAGCCCATTCCCTGACTGTTTCCCAGCAGTGGAAACATTGTAGGCAAATTATCCTCTTAGAAAGACATCGTAAAGTGTTAAGTCAGAGGTAATACTCGTATTACTATGAATGTTCACATCTCACGTGTTCACATGACAACGGAACAAAGTGCTGTATATCATAATTTAAGACATTTTACACTTTGTAGCTAGCTTGCATTGCTGGCTGCCAATTTATGTGGCGCCCGCTCTAATTGTTGTAGAATTTGTAGCTTAACTGATGAGCTGATCAAAAGAGCCGACAACATGTTATGTCCAAACTATCGCTGTTTATATTTATGGCCAAGTGCCTTTTTTTTTTTTAATTATGGGAAATCATCAAATGACTTCTCCCGCTCTGGGCGGAGTGGGAGGGAGTGTCAGACTTGTACTGACTAAAACCCATCCATGTTCCTTCTTAGCCCTTTGTGTTCCAGGGCGGTATCGGTATCTCTTTCGAACAACCCGCAGCCCTGGCAGGCATCGGCCCTCTCGGACCCCTTCCGATTTGCTGACATCTCCTTGAGGCGCGTGTGGAACACAAACGCGCCGTCGGCACGGCCTGTCGTCATAGGACGGACGGACGGTGAGCTAGCCCATTACTCACCGTCCACAGGCCTGACGGCCTAGTGCCTGCCCTTTCTTCCAGTATTTTCCTAGTGAATTACGTAGAGTGGTGTATGTGCATAGGCAATGATGGCTGAAAGAAAAAAAAAGTATTTATCTGTCGCAGGGACATGACGTGCATACAAAATAACAAAAATAAAGTAAAACAATAAACATAGGGACAACGCAAGAAAAAAAAAGTACAAATAAGACGGAACAAAAATGTTTACTGCTTGCACATCGTGACTGCGACAAGCAAGTAAGCAAGCTATTTAGGCAGCAAGCAACTGCATGGCTGTAAGTATATATGCCTAAAACTTTTTGGTGATAACATAACATCACGCCTGTAATGCCCGAAGGGTTACGCAGAGGTGTACATATTAGTACACTCACATTTCGCCAATTATGTTTAAGTCCCATACAATAGGGGGTGACCCTATTGCCATCAACCGAGCACAAATCCAGACTTCGTGGCTGCTACTAGCACGTACGTGGTGAATTCCTGATGATGATTCCTATCATATGAAATTGGATCAAAAGGTGACACAGTTTGAGGCATACATAATTTAAGTCCTGCTAAGATCTAGGTCGTTTCAAAATTACTATAAAATTTGCCTACCACAACGAGGAAACTATCCGTGCTATCATCAATTATATTGAAACAAATTATGCAAGCAAGAGATCTACCGCCATTTTCTTAACTAACACAGTTGAACATTGAGAAAATAAGGAAAAAAACAGTAGGTAATCGGTAAACGGAAGGAATAAAACTTATTGTTAACGACTGCATAAGTGACGTCATGATAAAAATAAGTATTTCGAAATTATTGGATCACTTGCGTAAACCGGATGATTCAAGAATATTGAGGATCTGCGGTAAAGTAGAAGAATGAGACATTCTTTTAGGTATGATTGTAATAATACACCTAATTATCAGCCCGTGATTGTCCTACAAGCACTTGGAAAATTACAGTTTTTAACACAGAAGAGGGAAAAGTACAAGGTGTTGTTTTGCATCCTCGTCAAATTCAAGGAGGTAACTATGCAAGTGATTCTCGACCCGAATAAATAATAAAATGGGTAGGTAAAGAAATTACCTACCCATTTTATTATTTATTCGGGGTTTTTTTTTATTTACGGAAATCGGTAAGTCAAAGTTAAAAGTCAAAGTCAAAGCATTTATTTCAATTAGACCATTACAGGCACTTTTGAAAGTAAAAAAAAAAACAATAAAAAACGCGAAGCTACAGTCCCAGTCACAAGGCATAATAACTTATGAAAGTACTGTAGTTGCCCATTCCGTAGCGTAAATCTCTATGGAGAAGAACGGGCAAGAAACTCCATGGACACTCTTTTAAATCAAAATATGTTACAAAATCTTGGTTACATCATTCATGTTAAGAATTACAAATATGTGAGAACAATGTAGAAATATGGGCAAGCTAAGAGCGTCCAGAGTTAAAGATTAAATCAGTAATTAAAAAATAAAGTAATTAAAATAAACCGTGGCAGCTAAGAGATGACCAGTCACAACTGACAGCAACCGTTCACAAACATGACGCAAGTGTGAACCACCCGTGTTTTAAACGCGACCCGTGTGATCCTCGCCCTAAAACCGCGCTTTTACACATTTGAAGAATCTCAAACGTTTATTCAATAATTTCTTATTCCCTCAACCATGTTAAGGGGGTTATTCCGAAATACTGACAATCTTAAACAACAAAAAACAGTGTTTATTAATAATTAACTAGGAACCGTAATTTATATTGATTATTTATGTCTTTTGTGACAGGAGGAGCTCGTGGCTAAACAATGACAGCCGCACGGGTCGGCCGAGGTTGGTCCGTGGATGGGTGACCATAATTACATACCGAGTTTCCTCCGTGCCTCGGAAAGCACGTTAAGCCGTTGGTCCCGGCTGTCATTTATAGATCTTTGACAATCGTTACGAGTAGTCAGAAGCCAAAAGTCTGACATTCAGTCTTACCAAGGGTTATCGTATAACCCAGTTACTGGGTTGTGAAGGTCAGATGGGCAGTCGCTTCATGTAAAATACTGGTTCTAACTGCATCCGGTTAGACTGGAAGCCGACCCCAGGATAGTTAGGGAAAAGGCTAGTAAAATGATGATGTCTTTTGTGACAACCTCCAGAATTTTGTCGAGGATGCTGAACAACACCTCATAAAAAGACTATTCCTTCAGATATGTTCGTTTTAGTGTCGTGGGCAGAATAGAAGTGCTGCAATCCATAAGCACATATTTCTTTTGCTTCACTCACTTTGAAACACATATTTATCTGGATTTTAACCGCCACTTTCGCCACGAATCTGCTACGCCATCGCTAAATAGTAACTATGCTTCCACTATGACATTGGTACACTTCCGCTACGCCATCGCTAAAGAGGTACTACGCTTCCGCTACGACATTGCTACACTGCCGCTACGTCTTCGGTACAGTTACGCCAATGCTTCAGTTCTACTACACTTCCGCTACGCCATCGTTACTGATTTGCTACGCTTTACCGACGAATCTGCTACGCTTACGCTACGGTTCTGCTACCAATTTTTCCACTCGATGCTCATGTTTCTTTCTTGAACACTGAGAGCTAATTAAACCTGTTAGTAGTAGACACAATTAACACCTAGATTAAATAGTGATAATACTGGCACCGTCATGTGAACTGGATTAGCTAGGCACACTGCTCGCTCGGGTTACGTCAGGTATCAAATGCTTGGCTGACCGTTATCGCGTAAGATGACTAGAATTTGTCATGCGATACTAGGCATTTTACCTATGTGAGATACAAAGCCTGACTCGTTGGTCTAGTGGTTTAATCCCCACCGCTGAGCATGAGTTCCTAAGTTCGATTCTCGGATGGGCTGTTGACGGCAATAGGTTTGCCCTCAACTGAATGGGAGTCTAACATACTTGGCCAGATATGTACTGTAATAGGGTACATCTCTACCTAACCCGTTATCAGTCCCTTTTGTTATAAGAAAAAGAGCCTGTTTCACAGTCTCTTGATAGGCATTATTGCTTAATCAATATCTATGCGGGAAATGATGAGTAAGTCATTAAATATTTTGCAACAAAACGTGGCAGTTCACAAAATATGTGAAAACAGTAAACATTTTGTCTGACACATTGTAGTAAAATAATTTTTATACATACCAACATAATTACGCTATGACAATAGTTCCGCGGAAAATGAGTCGCGATTAGTGAAGTCATATTGTTGAATTTGGTAAATCTCACGGATCACCTTACATCACCTATCCGTGAGAATAATTTTGCTTCAATAGAATTATTATCTAAAATTAATGACGACAGGTATGAGAAAGTAAATCATGAAGTCTACCCAGCTAAGATGGAAGAGTGTGTGAGAATATTGAGAATACACTTTTCAAAACAATAAAATATCGAATTTGTATCGTCGACGGAGTTATTCTGATTTTTAAAACTTTTTCAGGGCAATCAGGAAAGTGTGTAAATTCCACGTAAAACATTCATAAAATCCACGAACGCTTGAATTTACTTTAACACTGTGTAAAATGCGCTCCGATGAGACCTGATGCGGTATTTAGTACAGAGCTACTTAAATAATATTTATGATAAATGATATCGTATCAACGACTGCCACACCCCACACGGGTCGCCCTTGGCCGTGGGACTACCGCAATGCCTATTAGGAACCTTCACCTTGACCGAACCGACAACCCCTGTCCACTGCCAAGATTAAGACAATCCATATTTCTTGAGGACGGGATCCGCAAAGCTAGGAATCTCCTAACTTTGCGGCTTTGTGTCGGCACTTGATGCCAAAGTGACCAATTGCTGCTTTGCACCAAGCGTCATTGGGCTGGTCGCTGATCTGGCTCGAAGGAAATGTTAAAATAACCAATTTTAACGATTACATTGTCCTTTTTATACCACAATAAATCAATTATTTATAACCTTATCAACAGAATTATAATTCATAAATGTCCTGGTCATTTCAAGTAGTTTTTTCGGTGGTAGCGAACATGTCACCGTCTATTAGTACTAAGTAAAGCCACCTCGATGTTTCATACACATTATTCAGTATCGGGCCAGTGCATATGATACCGCTTTCAGCCTTAACACGTGATTTCCATTGTATTGAATGAATCGTTATCAAAATATCCGATAACTGGATATCAGATAAGGATCCACGTGCCATGCATATGTGTTTTGATAAATAAGTACTAACACCTAAATACGATATTCGAGTGCTCGCAACAGATACCAAGATAAACAATCCAATATCTGCTGCTAAACAGAATCCAATGACCAACGAAAAGGGAAATAGTGATACAAAAAACACTCTAAACAGTGCTGCCTCTGATAATAAGAAAGTCGTATCTAACAAAAATGTAAATTCGAAGAAAAAAAAAAGTTTGAGACAATGTAAAAAGCTTCACTTTAATATTTTAAGTTGGAAAACGGGTTTTCCCGTTTTTCAATGCAATAACTAAAGTTATTAAATTTAAGTTTAAGAATAAAAGGCGCATTTCCTTTATTAGTTACATTTTTTTACAAAATGATATAACAATAACGTTTAAAAGTCTAAAAAATAGTAGCCCACCGGCATTGGGAATAGGGTCCTAGCTACCGGTGGTCAGGGCTCTTGAGAGAGGAACCTTCTAACAGTACGCGCCGTGTCCAGAAGATCCAGCAGCAGATCCAGCTCCCTAGCGAAAGCCTACTCAGATGTTGGTCGAGGCTTTTGGCTATTTAGCCATTTGCCGACACGACTGTCGGCACAATGACTGCTGTACTCACATCACACATGTCGACTACCTCTCGAGCCTGATATTTGAATAAAGGCGCATTTTAATAACGACCTTCATCCTTAGTAACTTAGTTGTTACGTCACGCTATTAGGTCTTTTGAAACAAGTATAAAACTACATTGCAAAGACGTAAGTGGTAATAGTGGTCCTAGTATTAGCCCTAATCTTCAAATAAATTGAAAGACACAATAGCGCCAGCTATGTCTTTTCATTGTCACACATGGAACTTAATGAACAGATGCGCCTTTTCACCTTTCGGTCAAAGTGGTTATTCATTGAAAGATGAGACCCATCTATTCAATTACGTCTTCTAATTTTACTTCCATCAAAATATGTCTCTCTATCTAAGCTTAACTATAACGATAATGGAAATGTGCCCTTTTTTACTGGGGTAAATCAGAAATTAAATGAGAAAGAAAAATAAAAAAAAAACAGCAGATTCGTCTTTTATCCTTATTTTGTATATAGGTAACTCAATTTTGGAAAAATGTTGGATACGTTCTTTTTTACTATCAGGGGCTAAGTGCTAAAGAGACGAATTTTGGTGATCGGGGTTATTTCACAAACCATTCATCGAGGATTTTTTTTTCATTTCTGATGCAGATCTCTTATCTTCCCCATCATCCACAGCTTAGCTTCAGCCAATGCTGGGCATAGACCTCCCTTAGCCTGTGCCAATCTCCAAGTACCAGTGCCAACCTCATCCTAGATAAAGGCGTATCCCACAAGACACCGCTCGCGCTCGTCTGCGCGGATGATCGGCGCTCCACCACAACAGGACATGTCATCACTTTAAATTTTAGTCTTGACAAAGTATCACAAACCAATTAAAACGCGCTATTGTTTAAGAGCGTTTATACCTTACAGCTTTTCATACAAACTTTCAAGTCGTTATTTTCCGAAATGAATAAACCGATTTAAATGAAACTTCGTACACATAAGCAGGATACACAGATCTAAAAAGTTACAAAAAAACATTTTCGTAAAATAGTATTACAGTTAAATTAGACCGATTATAAATTTTCTATAGAAAATTTTTCTATACAAATTCCAATTATCTCTTTTTTTGAAACACATTTTGAAAATATTTTTTAGTAACTTTTTTGATCTATGTATCCTGCTTATGCGTATGAAGTTTCATTTAAATCGGTTCAGTCTTTTCGGAAAATAACGACTTCAAAGCTTGTATAAAAAGCGGTAAGGTATAAACGCTCTTAACTGCAACTTTGTCGAGTCCTTTGTTTAAAAACAGAAACATTCTTGAGGACAAACGCTAGCAGCACATTTTCACATCAGTAGGTATTGGAACAGGTGTGACCTGACTCACTGTTTCTTCTCCTAATGACAACACCAGCTGGGTGTATTCATACACAAGAACACATGAGACAGCAAATATCTATTGTGTTCTGACATAATAATAGCTTTGTGTAATTTCCAAGTTTTTAACTATTTAATATAGAAACCTTAGTGTCCTTATTGATAGAACCCAGGCTAACATAACGTTGTGGTATACTTACTCATAGAGACTCGTGACTAAATAATTATAACATAAGTGGACAAATAGTTTATATATAAATATCCCATCTGTATTACGCCAAAATCTCATCTGTAAAGCCATATTATGCTAGCGAAGGAGGTGGCGGAACGCGAGAGGGCTAGCTCACCGTCGTCCGTCCGCGTCGTAACTTCGTAAGACGACAGGCCGTGTCGACGGCGCGTTCGTGTTCGACGCGCGCCTCAAGGAGATGTCAGCAAATCGGGAGGGGTCCGAGAGGACCGATGCCTGCCAGGGCTGCGGGACTGTTCGAAAGAGATAGCGTGGCCCTGGAACACAACGGGCTAAGAAGGAACATGGATGGGTTTTAGTCAGTACAAGTCTGACACTCCCTTCCGCTCCGCCCAGAGCGGGAGGAAGTCATTTGATGATTTCCCATCCGTAAAACAAAAGGGCATAATAGGCGCCAAAGGCGCCTAGCCCCAAGGGTTATCCAGATATCTGTGTACATATAGTACACCATCATATCCCCAGTTTAATTTGTATAAGTCCCATGCAGTAGGGAGCGAGCCACAGAAATTTGTTTATTATGTCTATTTAGCGAGCCTATTGTCATCAAACGGACTTAAATTAATGGTGTCTCGGAGAGCACGTTGAACCGTCGTCAGTCCCGTTGTTACGTATAAATATCTATGACGGTGGCTAAAACTCAAACCTGTTTACAAGATAAATAATCTGGCATAGTTGTTGAGGTCAGTCAGACACTAAATACGTGGTAATACGTGGCATCAGTTCTATCTATCGTCCAATAGAAGCCAACTGCAATTTACGATAAGGCTGGATTAATGATGACTCGGTGAGGGGACTAATATGTACATACCATGTAGATAAGAATTAACAATCAACATTGCAGTGTATCTGGCAGAAAAATATCGTTATCACTTATTTGCTTCTAAATCTTCTTGGTAATGAGCATTATATGGAAGATTGGAAGAAACTATAATCTCCTATTTGCAAATAAGTCGTTACCCCTACTGACATAAGTACTTATGACCTACAGATAAAGATAAGAAGGATTCTTTCTTTCTCGTTCAAATATTTATAACAGGCACCTTTCCGAGTTTTTTTTGTCGTCTGAATTCAAAGTCAAAGTATTTATTTCAATTAGACCATTACAGGCACTTTTGAAAGTAAAAAAAAAAACAAAAAAAAACGCGAAGCTACAATCGCAGTCACAAGGCATAATAAATTATGAAAGTACTGTAGTTGCCCATTTCGTAGCGTAGATCTCTATGGAGAAGAACGGGCAAGAAACTCCATGGACACTCTTTTAAATCAAAATATGTTACAAAATCTTGGTTACATCGTTCATGTTAAGAATTACAAATATGTGAGAACAATGTAGAAATACGGGCAAGTTAAGAGCAATTCCAAAACATGAAACCGGATTTTGAATCATGCAGATTATAGTATTGCCAAAGCTTCAATCTAGTAAACTAGAATAGCTACGGTAGCATACATCTGAAGTTCAAACCCAAGACACGCATCTCTGATTTTTCGGATTCATATCCGTATTTTATAATTATTAATAATCACTTGCTTCGGTGAAGGAAAATACATCGTGAGGAAACCAGCATGCCTGAGAGATATTTCTCGACGGCATGTAAATCCAACTCAGAGGCCCATGGGCAGGGCATAAGCACTAATGCCTAACCTGGATGTCAGAGTTTTAATGCTGCACACCATAAAGAAAGATCCCAACATTCACTTTGACATTGCAATAAAATCTGCAAGGGAGTTGATAAAGTCTGAACTTGTGACGGTCGCGCCCTTGTGCCGTGTCTGCCTGGGTGCGGCATAGCGGCAGACTGAGAGCGGGTTTAGTGGGGGGAGGGTGTCCACGACTCGATTATGTCGTTACGCAAAACTAGCCCTTCCGGTGCAAGTGGGTACGGCCACAAATAAACGACCCACGCGAGGCAGAGGCGGTGGTACACTAAAAGATATAAGAGTTGACGGTTCTATTGAGATGTCACTTCATCCGTAAGTGAAAGTGCTGGTCAAAAAGGTTTTGGTAGTTAATATCAATGCAAATGAGGCGAAGACCCATCGGTATTTACGTTTCAGTGAGAACAATGACGTTGCACTCGCAAATTTGCTAGCTAATGATGGTAATGGAACAAAAACTCATCCGTGTTGCTGATGCAATGCTAAAACATTAGGTTAAAACCGTGGTGCTACACTTAGTGCTATGTTAATTAAAGATGTATAATGAAACGAATATCGTGGAAGGAAAGAAGGAACACTTTCTTTAGCAATAAGAAAACTTACGTTATTATGACATAACCATAAGCGCTTGCTTTTTTTTTAAATAAAAACTCGTTAGAGAAACGTAGCTCTTGGTGGATCACAGCCTAAAACGAAACGTGGGCAGCTATATTGACTGGCGGACGATAAGATTATGCAACTTTTAAGCTCAGATCATTTTTAAACATGATCGTTGTGAAATTATCTGTTTTAGATAGCAGATATCTCGCTTAGTCTAATACAAATCGATTAATTGCTTGTTGGCAGTAGGTACTCAGTAAACAGTTCTGCCCGGTAGCTAAGGAATAATTGCAAAGTAATTTGAATATCAGTCTAAAATTGTAGTTTGTGATCACGAAACTGTTAAAATAACACTTTTTTGGCACTTCAACAACGAACAATGTAAGTAAGAACAATGTAGTTCGAAACCACATGAACGATTGACGTAATCGATTTCTATAACCGATTACGAGTAGGTACGCATTATCTAAGGGAAGTCGATTCTGTTCGGAACAACTCGAATTATCTAAACAAAGCGGTTGTAACACTCTCTAGATAAGCACCTCGGTATTATCTTCACTCAAAATCGTTTAATATTTCCGATAGATTAGATATACATAGAACATGTTGTCTATGTATACCTTATAATGAAGGCCACATCTGGCTTATTAAAAAGTAGATTCTATTGCTTCGGAAACCAGTTTCCAGTTCATGTCTGCAAGACATGTATTTTCAAGCAAAAAGACATTTATTCTTATGTGTAACTATCGACTTTGTTCCTGCATTGGAGGATAAATAACTTGTTTTATGTTTTTAAAACAAGACAGGGCAGGAATCTTGACCGTACAGACAGTAATTCTTTTGAGTTGACATCACAATCTACTCAAGGTAAAATTAAATGCAATACAAAAACTTTTACAGATAAATGATCAAATTCCCAACAAGCAACAATAAGCACGAAATGTACCCTTGAAAAAGGTGTTTTTATCTATATTCATCTTTTTACGTGCGTCATACAAAGTGCACTAAAGCAAAAAAAAACACTACAATATTGGATTAAAATTAGCGATGAAATATATAATCTAGGTACAAACCTAACTATATAATTATTCTAATCATTACCTGTTTATTTACCTGGCACATATTTAAATCTGCGTGTGTATGGTAATTTTATATATTTATATAATGAAATTAATGTAAAAAAGTTACGTAAACCTATATTATTATAATTATGCAAAACCTTTCACATCACAATTTAATATAATAGAGGTTTTATACATAGTACAAGGAGAGTTGATAAGGAAAACATTGCACCAGGAAAAAGTTCCCTAGCTAAGCTACATTCTTACTTCTAAGAATTATGATAACTTGCTTCAAATAATACCTAAAGAAACTACAATGATATAATCGCATTTTTTGTGAATGAAGCATTACTTTTAATCCGATAAACGTACATAAATTTCCTTTTTACAAGCTTTTTATTTTATGAATGATATGAATAGTACGATACATATTATTAATTTTAAATCTGTGACGTAAGTACCATTTAATTATCGAGGTTAGGTGGTCCAAATTAATGGTTATATTTAAAACATTAATTTTAAATATAACCATTAATTTACAAAGGTTAAACTGTATAACAAACCGATTTAAAACATGGCGATAAGAGAAATAAAATTATGCTTGTTACGTAAACAACATTCTAAGGCTATCGTATGAATGCCAACAATTTTACTCTGCTTTGCTACATTAAATATAATGCCTGAAACTCTGATAAGAAAGGTATATTTCTTAGTGGTTTTGATTCGCTTGAGTTTTTATAACCAATAGAAGGTAGATACTGAGATTTATACTTGTTATTTGGGTGGGACGAAGCAGGAATTCAATAGTGATATGTGACAAACGCAGAATTTTTTGGATTGTGGCACAAAAATTTGGGACGAACGAAGAATCATCATCTGCCTAGCCTTTTCCCAAACTCTCTTGGGGTCGGCTTCCAGTCTAACCGGATGCATGCGTTATTATTTTAAGCGGATGCAGCTGAGTACCAGTATTTTACATGAAGCGACTGCCTATCTGACCTCCACAACCCAGTAACTGGGTAATACGATACCCCTTGGTAAGACTGGATGTCAGACTTTTTTTTGGCTTCTGACTCCTCGTAACGACTGTCAAAGATCTACAAATGGGACGAACGAAGAATAAATCCTATTAAATTTTTAGAATAGTATTATTTGGTGGCCTTAAATAATAGGTAATAATAGGTAAGTATCAAAATAGCCTATTCATCAGACCCTTAGTTATAAGCGCCACTTTCTAGTAAAAACATTGCGGTGTCTTTGTTCGCAGAATATTGTAAACTGAGCTCCTGAAATAGCTTCATTATCATTTACTTACTCAGCACTATGAATATGACTTGTTTTAAGTAGAATTTCTACAGGAATATTCACATGGTTTTATAAGCAGACTGTAGAATAATAATTACAGTAGGTAGGTGCTATTTTTTTCCCATGGCAACTTATGGTTTTTGTACCCCTTATAAGTACCCAAGGTAAGCTAAGCCAAATTAGGTAGTTTACCTTCAGACCTCGTCTATCCTCTACATGTGTATCCTGAAATCGTGTGGTGTCCGGACACAAAGAATAACACCACCCCATCTCCCCCAATGGATGTCGTAAAAGGCGAGTAATGCAATTTGGATCATCCCCAACGCACTTAAGACTAGTTTGTTATAAACGGCGTTCACTATCTTTTCGCTAGCATGATCAACAAAGCAGCCAGGGTAATGCGAAGCACTTAAGGGCGTCTACCAAGATCCATAAAGTGGTTTTAGTTCTTTTACTGTATCTCAACCTATGCCGATCTTACCGACTTGCGTCCATAGGCGAACAGAGGAAGGGACGAGACAGTGGCACCTACGCAACAGCTTATCCACTGTAATACAATTCACGCGCAGGTGACTCAAGCTAACTTATTTCCAGATCTGAGCGTATAAAAGTCCTGTGGCGATGGGATGCTGGTGGTGGGGCTAAGGTATCGATTTACCGAGGTTTTAGTCAGAATCCTGCACGTAGGCGGCCAGGGGACAGTGGTCGCTTCTGGAGTGGATTTAGTCGGGGCTCTGGATTCGGCAGCATAACTTGTGACAAAGCAGCTGTATTAAGGATCGCTCTGCATTCCTCTGCATAGAGGAGGGGTCTAGAAAAGGTGGCCCAAAAATAGCCCGTCGCACACATCACCCCAGTGCTAAACCGCGGGCGCTTGGACATCGACAAATGCGGTCAGAAGAAACGAAAGCAATCTGAAAACAAGAAACAAACTCTACAACTTTGCATCGCTAGATGGAACGTACGGACTCTGGACAACGGCCATATGTATGCCTAGAGAGTGAAAAACTGCCCTCATGAGAATTGCAAGAGAATTGGCTCGGAGAGCTTCGTGAAGATCTTGGAGGCAACACTTATTACTGGAGCGGACGTCCTTTCGGTGAAAGAGCGGGTGGCGGTGTAGGTTTTACTATTCGCACTCATCTAGCCAAACCATTTGGCTAGAGATCTGAGTGAATTACCTGAGGGTGTCAATGACCACCTCATGCCTCTACCTTCACCAGATACGGATAAAGAAGCTTTTTACTAAAACCTAAGACGAACTCTGGAGAAAATCCCAGTGTCAAAATTATGTTTTTGGGGGATTTTAATGCTCGTGTTGGCACCTAGCATGATGCTTAGAACGGAGTCCTCGGCAAGCATGGAATTGTTAAATGTAATGACAATGGACTAAGACTACTGTCGTTATGTGCGGAATTCGATCTTAACATCACAAATACATCTTCCGACTTGCTGAAGATTCACAAGACCTCATGGATGAACCCCAAATCAAAGCACTGGCATCTTTTAGACTACGTTATTGTTCGCCAAAAAGATCCGCGTGACGTTCTCTAACGAGTGCAATGCGAGGAGATACTGGATGGACTGATCAATATCGTCTTATTCGAATGTCAATCAAAGATGTACCTGCAGCTAAAAGCACCACGACGAGCTTAAAATAAGATTCCAACCAGAGTCGCGTTTTCATCTTTAATAACATCATCGGAATTGGGCGTTAGACACAAAATTTGTTGGCTGTGATCCGCAGTCTGCACCATCAACTATTGATGGAGACTGAAGATGTTTTAAAACTGCGAAATATTCCTGGAAATACTTAAACCCTGACGATGTGTGCCTCATGTCCGATAGAATAGTGTATATCCTGAGCTATGTACGCACTACACCAATCTTGTCAACGATTCCTAGTGATCAGTGCTTCCAAGACGCAAGTCCCCAAACAAACACCACGAGGCTGCCAAGCTGATGATGCAACTCTGAATCTAGATGGGAAGCCACTAGAGGAAGTCAAGCACTTTAAATATCTTGGAAGCAACATTAGGCATGATAACACCTTGGCTTCGGAGAGTACCATCGCGCATTGCAAATGCCGCTGCGAACTTTGGACGGCTTAATGACCGTGTCTGCAGATCCATGATCCAAAGCTAGAGACAAAGATTAGTGTTCCTACCTATCCTTCTTTATGGCGCAGAGACATGGTGTCTGGTGGTTATAAACCAGACATTCGTTATTTATCGTCTAATAATAATAATAATACATCTACAATTCTGTTTTCCTCTAGATACTTATGCCCATGTAAACGATTCCATGAAAATTATATTTAGCGTAGAGTATCCATCGATAAACCTATTTACGAAAAGAGATTTCAAAGTGCTATAACCTGTATGTACTGAGGACCTATTTAGTTTATGGCTTTCGCGAAACCGATCGATATTCTATGTCATAAATACAGAGCAGTTTGGTATCAGAAAACTCGAAATAGACAACAGTTATTATTGCCTTCATGAAATAGTGATTACTTGAAACAACTCATCGAAATCATGACGGTTAACAATACATACTTTTAAAAAAAGTAGTATGGTAGTAGAACTTCAATTAAACAACGAAATAAGATTTTTTAATACGTTCACAGTACTGAAACCGTGGACACAAGTAACATAGTATATAGAAATATGGTTATTCCATCTAAAGTCCTGAAAATTTCCGAAGGACATAATAATATAGTCTCAGCAAGCATGGTATTCATAATAGAAGAGCAATAATCAAAGATACAAGAATTCAGCTCGGTAGCTAGCCCACTGCTTGCAATTGCAAATTAGGAACACCAGCGACTATATCGATATGCCAATAAACACATCTACAATAATAGATGTACGAACGACATAAAGCTACTGCTAGCTATATGTATATATAAACCAACATTGCACGTGTAAGCGGGCACGCCCTTTATGCCTGGAGGCTTTATTTATTCATGAGTATATTTTTTAATATTTTTTTTTTTCGTTTGTTCATATTTTGACATATTTTTTACATTTTAAATATTTTTACAACATGACATAAAAAAAACATAAAAAAAAAATATGTTTCCGCCGGTCTCGGGAGCAGGGCCCAAGCTACCTATGGTTAGGGCTGCAGAGACAGGAACCTCCTCACAATGCGGGCCGTATCGAGGAGTACTGCCTTCTGAATCTGGATCTTGATCCAACTGCCAAGTGAGAGCTTCGGCATTTTATTTCATTATTGGTGCGCGCAAGGTG
The DNA here is from genome assembly GCA_963082945.1 of Cerastis leucographa. Classification (NCBI taxonomy): domain Eukaryota; kingdom Metazoa; phylum Arthropoda; class Insecta; order Lepidoptera; family Noctuidae; genus Cerastis; species Cerastis leucographa. Next base: position 7,176,124 of record OY720359.1, read on the forward strand.
CTAGCAGGCGATATTAATAATAAATAGTGTAATGGATTCTTTGTTTATATTAACTTGAACACTATTTTATAGAATTTGGTTCTTTTATCCTAACAGATATGTTGCTGGGGAGTTTGTTCCGCCACTTCTTTTTCCCAGCCAAAACACTAGGAAGTGGTGAAGGGCGGTCGTTTTGCGGGACTGTCTCTTGTTATTTTGACGTTCAAAAAGTGCTGATAATCAGCCTAATTTGAATAAATGACTTTTGATTTTGATTTTGAAAGGATGGAGGGACATTGATGCAGAAACGATTACTACCTTTTCATTACATCATTCCCAATCCGCAACCATAGATTTTTTTTTTTTATTCTCTGTGGAGGTGTTCGGACTTATGTACAACCATGCAGTATGACCCATACTGCATAGTTATTGTGAAGTTTCATTCAGTAGGTAGTCAGCATAATATCGTATGCACACTATGCAACACTGTCAAAAATAACTGAGTATGTGGGTTCCTAGTAAAAAATAAATAAATAATCTACGTTCTTTAAGCGTAGCTAGGTAGGTTAACTACGTTACCTAACTAGTTAATCAGTGGTCATGGTTTAGTATAGCCATCACGATCAGCTTCAGTACCAACGAAGAATAGTTATTGTTTATGTTCGCAGTAAACTGCGTTCTTTTCTCTATGATTGATATCGCTCCATATTGTTTATGGTGAGGACTTAACTCGTAACAGATGGAGCGTCTTATTTACTACATTTCCATGTTTTGTTATTGAAGAAACCCATATGGACTGTTCATTGTTTTCCAGATTTAATTAACAGTTTCTTGAATATTTTTTGCTAAAAATCAGTAGTGAAACCATTGTTTATGATGTTTACTCTATTGACTGAAATAAGCCAGACCACTCTTTAAGGAGGTTAGTGTAATGTACTAACAAACAACATCTCGTAAATAAGTTATTGGTTGTTAGGTTTTACTGACCCGGTTATTGAGAAGCTTGTATCGATCGAACACCAATATTTAACAAAGTCATTACAAAGGGTGATGGACTTGCCCTCAATATGTGCCAATGGTGTTCATAGCTTAATAATTAAGTATCGGTAATAGGCTTGGCCCTATTCCATGGGACTCAAACATAATTCAGTAGTGAAATATGTGTTACCTACTATAAGTACACCCCTGCCTCGCCCCTGCGGGGTTTACACGCGTAATGATGATAAGTAATTTAGTATTTAGGCAAGATGTTTTTACTATGAGGGGCTTCGATCAATAATAGTTATTAATAGTAATTATTGATCGAAGATGAGGGGCAAAAATATAATTGCAGTTCTCGTGTAGATAAAAGTGATGAAAAATAACTGCATGCTTGCTTATAACATTGTCAGACTGGTATCACCTTTGAAAAAGATAATGCTCTTCTTGACATTTTCATTATCTGTTACCTACGTTTCTTTGTTATTGATGGTAATGGGTACCTACCCAAAGGTAATCTAGGCATATACCCTGTACGCACATGAAAGTTTTTGAACATCTGCAAGCTATGAAACATTCCTATGCCGTTTGAGATCTAGTTACGGAGAACGAATCTATAAAGACGGAATTGGCCTAATAAAATCTTCCGTAGACCATGAGCCTCTGGTATAAGGGGGGCCTAGGAATCACAGAAAGCGGGCTTGCACCAATTTATTTTAAGAGTATTATTCGTCCCAAGGCAAGCTACTAGCTAGTTTTAAACGACATGTCCAAAAACGTCTCTACTTACTAAAAAGAAGTCTAATTTAAATAAATTACCAACTCGTGTTGCCTATGGATTAATACCATTCACTCTCTGTTCTTTTTTCACGTTGAAGTGAACGTGAATAAAGACATTGATTGGGTAATAAGTTTTTTTCGCTTCTTGGGTCAGTGACTCGCCATTTGATTAACAAATTAACAAAAACTGAATTCATTATAATATAATAATATGGATTACTTACTTGTGTTGGCCAGAATATTGGGATATTGCAGTTTATAAAAAGCCAGTAAGCTATTGTCCATGCCTAAGTTTTAAACCTTCTCTTTGCCTTTCTATTTTTATCCGATAAAAAGGTTGAGAAGTTTTGTAACACCTCAAAATTGGTCCCATTAACAAAAGAAAAAGAATCCAATCCAGGTAGGTAGGTAAATAAATGTACATTTTTGGCAAAGAATGCGGAAACACTATTTAAACTAAATTAAAAAAAAAAAACTACTAAAAGACAAGACAAACAGTTAAATAGCAAAAAGTTAAACGTCACCCGGTGTGCCATCAGGCGGTCGCCCATCCAAGCCATCGGACGAGAACCGGCCCCCGTATTCACAAACTCTCGGATTCGATTTCGTTTCGGAAAGTCGTATGTTTATCTCGATCGCTTTCGTAATGCCAAAATAAGATAGACATACCTACGACTTATCGAATCGAAATCGAATCCGAGCGTTTGTGAATAGAGGGTCGCCGCCGGGTGTATTCAACGTAGTATGGACGTTGGTAAATGTCTGGTTGAAATTATCAAGCCCTTTCTAAGAATATGGAATTCAAAAAGTAATACCTATACCATAAGTAAATAACCATAGTTAATGTGGTTAGTGTCTTCTGAAGGGCTACGATTCCTTCGACAAGGTGCTGTCATGACAAACGTGAGACGATGACCATATAATAATATGGCACTGGGTATAGTCGAGTTAGTCGTAGAGTGACATGGGCAATAGTCTCTTAATGAAGCAGTTATAATTAAGTAGGTACCTAATTGATTTCTCCGGGCCAACAAAGAAGAGAAGATTATGAGTGTGTTGCAATAAAAATATTATGATGCTGCCACGAGATAGAAAACAGGCACTTAGTTGTTCAGTTGAATAAAGTATCATAATAAAAATAACGTGTTTGTTGTTCATTTGTTTTTCTTCAATAATAATTTCTCATGAGTTGAGTCTTGACTACAGTCAAGACTACTACCTACTATTTTATGATTGTTGTGCGTTGAATGTTAGAAATAACATTTTTTTTTAATAATGTTGCCCTACACTAGGAATTTCTCCTGTATCGTGGGTGCGTTTACAAACATTTAAAATCACATGCACAAACAGCCAGACCCGGAACAACTATATGTAGGCCATACAAATATTTGTTCCATGCGGGGATCGAACTAGCGCGACACGCAGCGCAGCATTCGATCGCTCAACCACTGCGCCAACCGTGCCGTCAAAAAAAGGTATACTTTACTGTTATTTAGTAAGTATTCGGAATGAGGATTCCTCAATGAATCTCAGTCCACCCACCCGTGTCCAGTCGACATTCACACATAAGTTACAATATTACATAGTAACATAAATAATACTTATTTTATACTATTATTCGCGCGTTAAAATAAATAATATATTAATATCACTTATTATCTTCAATATGCCGTTTCTTGTTTTCTAAAAATAGTCTGTAGTGCCAGTGCTATTACAAAGTAAAAAAGTTCATATAAATGAGTTTTCTGTTACTTTTGATTTTTAAACGAACATTGTGCGCCATCTGTACTCATTTATCTGTATTTATTTCATTTCATTTTATCCATTTGGTACTCAGCTGCATCCGGTTAGACTGGAAGCCGACCCCAACATAGTTTGGGAAAAGGCTAGGCAGATGATGATTGTGCGCCATCTGTTGCGACTTTGTGAACTAGCAGCGGAAGATGTTGTAGTAGCAAGTAAATCTAAGATTATTAACGTTTAGGTAAAATACTTTGAAATATATCGTATTTGCGACTAAAAAGTAAAATGATTAATTAATAAAAACTTACCTATTTGTCTACGAGCATTTTCGAAACAGGTTTAACTAGGTATTCTTCATACTACTAACGTCATCTATTCTCGGAACTGTAAACTAACTGTGAACCAACAAAGTTCAATCACTTAAGAATTTTTTAGTCTATGGTTGTGATTGTCTGTGTTTATCATTCTTTTTGTGTTGCCATAGCAGTAAGATAATTATGCCATTATCTGCGGAAGTAAGCCAAACACTAAACATAATTAATATGAAAGGAAGTTATCTGGCTGGCAAGGGAGAATGGAAGGGACGATTAGGCATTTCGCTCAGAATCCCAAATCAATATTGTGTTTCTCAACAACAGCATAGAGACACACATAAATAATGAATTATCATGAGTTATTATTAAAACTTAAATGATGTTTTCCATTTGAATATATGATAAAATAAATGACTTAGGTACTGTAGTTACTGCCATTTAGCAAGGCAATATCGGTCACTAACCTTCCCATAATATCTCTTAGCACGAACCAAAACGTAATGTTTATCATTCTCTGGTCATATTAGATGTTTTGTGATTAAGTTTTCATTGGTAGAAATGTTGAGGATCACGATAAATGTCAATTCAGGGCGTTTAAAGTCTTTATTTCTATGATAGGATATGGATTAGAGATGCCAATAAATGTAAGTGGGTCAAAGACCGCTATTGCCATGTTAAATGGCAGCAACTACAGTAAGAAGTTCCTAAAACATTAAAAAAGTGATTTGTATTTTCTTCCTTAGTGGAACATATAGATTTGTGTCTGGTATTACTGATCGATATTGACTATGACATAGAGGACAATGGGCAGATGGGCTATGATGGACGAATGGCAATCATAATTTGCCGACAATGGCGAGTGGCGACAAATAATTATATTATTATTGATAAAACAAAGTCTTAGCTTGTCTTTGTCCAAAGTGTGCAAGATCTTGGTTTGAGCAACTGGGAATGACAGTTTGAGTTTTTGTGCGCATTCAGTAAAATGTTGGCGCATCGATTGTGATGTGTTTACACAATGGTCCATTGTTCAGTTAGCAACTAGCCGTTGATGAAAATGAACGTGTTACGTAGAATTTAGATGGTAGTATGTATATTAAATAATTAAGAATGTCGTGGTCAAACGAAGAAACATTCAAATTCATAGACTTATATAAAAGAGAAACATTAATATGGAATCCCAAACATGAACACTACAAAGATAGAACTAAGGTATGGCAATAATTAAATATGAAAAGAACTGGCGACAACCCCGCTGTTTCATTATGCTTTAAAATCTGAAACCATTTTTGCTAGTCTTAACCAGTATTTAATTCTGAATATACTTACTTTCTTTAAGGCAGGTGTCATCTACTAGAATAAATAAAAACCTCTCTGAAACTAAAAAAAAAATCTAAGTTGCTTGAAATATAGGCATTTTATTTAACTGGTTATGTTTTTATATGGCTCAACAATAAACCAATGCCCAAGAAAACTAGCAACCTGTTTCCACACCGCACAAAAAAACCTGTCTTCGGATCTTTCAATCTTCTCCATCGCAAGCTAGTGGGAAGGCTTGCAGGCAGTTCTAAACAAATGATATAAAACTTTTCCACAGGTCCAAGAAGCATGGAATCGATTGGAATATGGCATGCAGATACCAGTTGCAGAACTCAAGAAAAAGAAAGAAACATTAATGACTGCTTTCCGATTACATTACAAGAAAATACTGCATTCAATCCGAGCCAATGAGGACGAAGTCTACAAACCAATATGGATATTTTATGAGCCTCTAGAGTCATTCTTAAAAGATGTTTATGAACCACCGGGTTCTGATGTTTATGTTAGTAAACAAATAAAATTTTTCATTCCAATTTTATACAGTTTCATGCTGTAAAACATGAACAAAACTGACCAAATAAAACAAACATCGGATTTTTTAAAAATTAATATTGGCTGGATAAAAACAAAGCGGTTCACACTTTTATCACCTTCAAAACCTTGTTTAAAATAAAATCTAGAAATGTATTAATAACCACTGTATTGTTTTCAGGCATCAACATCATACAGGCAAGAACTAGAACTCCCTGATGATCTTGATGAACAATTAGACGAAGACATCCTAGACTCCAGCTCAGACAAGAAGACAGACATAAAGCCTAAACTCCGCCTAGTCAAGCGGTATTCATCCAGCCTTCCGCTAGATTTACAAGAAGTCAGTAAAGAAATGTCTAACGCTTTTAACACATTGAACCAGGCATTAAAAAATTCTAAAAGGCAGCGAGAACAGAGTCCGAAGGAAGAAGATGACTGTGACTTATATGGGAGGCTATTGGCTAAAAGGCTAAGGCAGTTCTCAGAGACTGAGCGCCAAGAGATCATGTATGAGCTAGATGGACTGCTACTAAGCAGATGTACAGGAGGAAACAGTGAAATAGTTAACAACAGTGATTTAAGTGACAGTTAGGGCCGGCGCTCACTGACGGCGTGGCACGGCATGGCACGGCAGGTTTTATAGTGGCATCCCGCGGCGTGCAGTGGCATCCCGCGGCGTGCAGTGGCATCCCGCGGCGTGCAGCGGCATGCCGTGGCATCCTGCTGAAAGCCCAGCCACTCTGGCATCCATCAGTTTTGCTCCGCGCGTATTCGAAGTTGGTTATGTCGCATAGAGAACATTTGTTGTCTCTCCCTCCCTTGCCCCCGCGCACCGACCGGAACGCGCCCCACCGAAATGCTGCACAAGTTTCAACCTTATTTCAACTAGCTAGCAATCATAATTCCTCGACCCCAAAGTGACCCATACGTCTCGCGAGATGCAATGGCGCGCCGCGGCATCCCGTAGAATGAAAAAGCAGTCATGCCGACGCATCCTGCGGGGTGTCGCGTCATGCCGCAGCATCCTGCGGCACGTCACGGCATCGTGGTATCAAAATAAAGTAAAATAAATTCTAAACTCATTGAAATAAGATTGTTAAAATCCTTTGCCATGACACACCGTGCCGGGCCGGCAGTGGGCGCCGGCCCTCAGTGAGTGGGGCTCAGCTGTTGGGTACTTGCCTATATCCATATTGAATATTGACTTAGTTTAGATTTAATTGAAAACTCAGTCATTTAGTAATAGTGTGCAGTTTAAAACTAAGATAATGATTACTGGTTTGTTGATTGTGTGGCATGTCATGTCCATTCTGATAATATTATTTAAGTACTTAGGCAAAGTATTAAGATTATACTGTTGGTACCTAGTACCTCATATACTTACGTGCAATACGATTGAAAACTGTGAGATGTAAAGTAAATACTTGTGGAAACAAAATCTTGCGTCTTTAACTTGAAATTTTTTTGTCATCGAAAGTAATTTGTATTTTATCGTTTTTTTTGCACCAGTTTTGTAAAGCTACAATGATAAATAGTGAATTTTGAAAATTTGTGAGTGTTATGTTGACACTAGATAGCGCTAGTGGTACTGTATTGATCTGTGTTATCGATTTTTTTAAACATTATATTTTTTGTTTTTCAGCAAAAAATATATTAAGTATGCCAAATATTAAAATTATAAGCATTCTTTTTTATTACATTTTGTCTTAATAGAAATAAAAAGGGAGAGAAAAAAGTTTATCGATGTTTTAGCTGAAAACTGTTTAGATGTGAAACTGTTGAATCACAGATTTTACTGAAGTTCTTCTTTAGTGCAATCTGTGATTCAATGTAATATCCGTGTTTAAAAATGCTTTATAGAATATTTTCATTAAGGTCTTCATAGAACTCAGGAATTCGATAAATAAAAACTTCCAAAAGTGAGAAAATACATTTATAATCTTAATATCACTAACATAACTATACGTGATACATTTGTGTATCATTCATGAATCATGAGATAAAATTAATTATTTTCACAAAATTTAAACTTAATACTGTAATAAGAAAGTGAGGTTGGAGCAAACAATAATTTTACAATTCATTTTATGGCCAATACATAATGATAGTGAGAGAAAAATATATATTAACATTATTTCTTAATCAAATAAATTCTTAGAAGTAATACTAAGGAATCTTCAACTAAATTCAAATGCTGTGCTGTTATCATTCAAACTGGTATAGCTACCGGTAAAATGTGAATAGGGATGCGAGGGAGAATAGTGTTACGAACTGGGTATAGGACAAATTAACACACTACCAAATAAACACTACAAATCTTTAATTAACTTAAAACACTTCACAAACACTTAAACTTAATCACAATTACAGAATTTATCACTAATCACTTAGATATCGCACTAGTCGTTCACTTTGATCGCTTCGTTTCGTAGCCAAAATCAGACTAACTCCTTCCGCTAACCCGTCGCCTATTTATACGGCCGACCCATGTTCGAGAAACTTCCACAACTTCCGTCAATGTCTAGGTAGTTCCTTAGGGGGAACCCATCCTTCGAGAAAGTTCTACAACCTTCCCGAACCTTCTAGATGGCTCTATAGTGGAACCAATCCTTCTAGAAGGTTCCAGAAAGGTCCAGAACTTTCTCGAACTTTCTAGACACTTCCATTGTGGAACATTCTAGACTCGACCGTAGTCCTAGAATGTTCTCGTAAAGCAGTCGGCGTAACACTGCCCCCTCCTTAGACATGCTCGTCCCGAGCATCGTTAGTCCCGTAGTATCGCGCTAATCGGTCTACATGTACGATCTTAGGCGCACCTCGTGGACCCTTTTGTATCCGATAGGTGACATCGTTGATCCTGGTCACGACTCGGTATGGTCCATCCCATTTTGCTTGCAATTTCGGAGACTTCCCCTTGCTACGCACTGGGTTATGCAGCCACACCAGTGAATTCACGTCGAACCCTCTACTGTTTGCCTTCCGGTCATAACGGGTCTTCATCCTCTCAGACATTTGTTGGCCGGATTGTCTGATATGCTCATACACGTCATTCAACTTGTTACGCAAGTCACTTGCATAATCGGTTACACTGCGTGGAGCATCAGGAGCAGTTCCAGTGATTAGATCTGCTGGCAACCGTAATTCCCTTCCAAAGTTCGCGAAGGCTGGTGTCACAGTCGTACTTTCGTGGACTGCACTACGGTAGGACAAAAGAAACGGCTGTATGTGCTTGTCCCAATCCCTTTGCCTGCTTTCCACGACTTTTGCCAAATATCTTTCCAACGTTTGGTTGAAACGTTCCACCATTCCATCAGATTGTGGGTGGTAAGAGGTGGTTCTGGTTTTGTGGGTACCCATCAATCGGCAAGTCTCCTGAAATACTTGTGATTCAAAATTCCTTCCTTGATCACTGTGAATTTCTAAGGGTACTCCAAAACGACAGAAAACTTCCTGAACCAATTTATCTGCGACTGTTGTAGCTTCTTGGTTAGGAATGGCAAACACTTCTGGCCACTTGGTGAAGTAATCCATGACAACCATGAAGTACTTGTTCCCGCTTTCACTTTCCGGAAATGGTCCCGCAACGTCGAGTGCTATCCGTTCCCAGGGGGCTCCAACGTTGTACAGTTTTAATGCACCTCTACTGCGTGTTTGGGGTCCTTTCACAGCCGCACAAGTGGTACATTTGCGACACCAGTCCTCCACATCTTCTCGACAGTGGATCCAGTAAAACCGCTCTCGGATCTTCAGTAGAGTCCGTTTTACCCCCATATGTCCGCCTGAACATCCATCATGATATAGCCGTAGAACATCCGGTACTTTAGCTTTAGGGACAACCATTTGTAGATGACACCTGTCCCCTCGAGCGTTTTCCCATTTACGGCACAAGACTTCATCCTGGATAACCAAGCTGTCCCATTGTGCCCAATAACTTTTTGTGATGGAACTCATCGCTGCCACATCACTCCACTTGGGTTTAGGAGCACCAGCTGTGATCCACTCGAAAATCGGTTTGATGTCCAAGTCATTTTGCTGAGCTTGCTGTAGGGTTTCCTTCCATTCATCGCTGAGATCCGCTCTGAGCATCCTCACGGGCACTACTGCTTTAGTTTCTTGCCTGGAACTGTGCGTACAGTCTTCTCGCCAAGATCTTCTTGACAGTGCGTCTTTATTATTGTGAGTTCTCCACCGGTGCTGGATAGTCATATCAGCCTCCATTAACTGCTGGGAATGATCCTCTCTCGACATGCTTCGCTTAGGACAGCTTGACCGTAGATGACCCCTTTCTCCACAGGTGTAACACCTAGGGGTGTATCCTTGCGGGCGCTGGCACACAGGTGTTACCTCAATTTTCTTCGGACAGCTTGACTGAAGATGATCCCTTTCTCTACCAGTGTAACACCTAGGGCTGTACCCTTGCGGACGGTCGCGTACAGGTGACGCCACAACCTCCCTGATGCGGTGTGTTCGGTGGTCCTGCCTCACTGCCTCTACTTCTAAGGCATGGGCCAAGGCGTCTTTCAACGTCTCATGATGCCCAAGTCTCACAGCAACTCTAACTTCCAAGTCGCGTATTCCGTCGACGAAAGCCTGTACCAGATTCCCATTGATAAGTGCAGGGACAGACTGGTATGCTTTGCGGACCAGCTTTTCAACTTCCAGGGCCCACTGCTGCAGATTCTCGGCACTGCGTTGAACGCGATCCTTCAACTTAGCTCGGAATACGTGCTCCAGGTGCGCATCGCCGTATCTGGACTCTAAAGCCTCCAGCAGCTGCTCGTAGGTCACATCCTTGCCGAGCGCCTCAAGGATGTTTAGGGCCTGGTCTCGGAGGCCCAAGGTGAGCGCGGTCATGGCTTGCGCTTTGGTCCAGCCATTCGCCTTCATAACGGCCTCAAATTGGATTTTATAGGCCGACCACGAAGATGTTCCGTCGAATGGAGGCACTTTAAACCCACGTGCTGAAGGTGCAGCAACCACGGAAACCACAGTCCCATCTCCAGCCTTAAGTTCGTCTAAGGCCTTCTTCACACCAGCAATCTGAACCTCGGCCTCCGAGATACGATTCTCATGCTGGTGGACATGTTCCTTCATCACCTTAAGATCTTTGCCAAAGGTTGCGTAAAGATCTTTTATCAGGAGCATCTGTTCTTCCTGGCGGCGGACCTGCTCCTCTTTATCTCGCTGTAACTGCTCCTCCAACCGGTGAGCCTGCTCCTCTTGACGGCGAGCCTGCTCCTCCTTATCTCGTTGCAACTGATCTTGCAACTGGCGAGCCTGCTCCTGCAGTAGTGCCATTAAAACAGTCAAGTCTGGCGCCGCAGGTGCTGGAGAAACTCCGGATGAGCCAGCGACTGGCTCCGACGTAGGCTGGGCACCAGCCGGTGTCTGTGTCGGAGAATCTCCAAACCTCCTTTGGTCCATATCTTGCTGTCGATGACTTCTGGTGCGGACAGCGTCTGTATCGTCCTTTGGTAGAATTGGCATAATTTATCCTCACTTCTGACACCAATTGTTACGAGCTGGGTATAGGACAAATTAACACACTACCAAATAAACACTACAAATCTTTAATTAACTTAAAACACTTCACAAACACTTAAACTTAATCACAATTACAGAATTTATCACTAATCACTTAGATATCGCACTAGTCGTTCACTTTGACCGCTTCGTTTCGTAGCCAAAATCAGACTAACTCCTTCCGCTAACCCGTCGCCTATTTATACGGCCGACCCATGTTCGAGAAACTTCCACAACTTCCGTCAATGTCTAGGTAGTTCCTTAGGGGGAACCCATCCTTCGAGAAAGTTCTACAACCTTCCCGAACCTTCTAGATGGCTCTATAGTGGAACCAATCCTTCTAGAAGGTTCCAGAAAGGTCCAGAACTTTCTCGAACTTTCTAGACACTTCCATTGTGGAACATTCTAGACTCGACCGTAGTCCTAGAATGTTCTCGTAAAGCAGTCGGCGTAACAATAGGGACAAACTTTGAATGAGATTTCATAGTTGAATACAAATAATTCGTCACTAAAAGCTATTGGGATCATTTCTGTTTTAATTTAATAAAGAATAGAGTATTTTTATGCTAACAATAATATTTAAATAACGTGAAAATGCCTTTCAAAATTTCGTTCCGATTCACCCCTGTGTCACTATATACACCACATTTTACGGCACTTTATCAAGTTGTCAACATAATAAAAAATAACTTGATAAACAATGGTGCTGATAAATATTTTATGTGTTTATAATGTTTTCATAAAGAGTAAATTATAGCCTAGAGCATAGATTGAGTTTCAAACCCTTTTCTCCTTATGCATACGGGAGTATAAATAGAAGCTGCCCGCAGCGTACTGAAAACTAAATCTATACTGAATTATCTAACAATTTGAAGTGCGAAAATATTATTTTCAGCACAAAATAGACATCTACTAGGCCTAGTTCCCATAACAACACGAAGCAAACTCACGGTGACATTTCAAGCTATACATTTCCAGTAAAACATGGCCATGACGCTTTGACTATATTTTACGTACAACGACAGATGCACTTATACAGTTGTTGCATAGTTTGACTGGCCGCCGTGCGTGCGACAATGTGGTCTTCTTCATATTGTACGGCCGTAATTTGATCAGAGGTCTACGCTTTAGAAATGCGTGTCAGCTTGCGTCGTCATGGAAACCAGGCGATAAACTATTACACCAACTCAAAACCTAGCTAGCAAGCTAGACCGCCGCCCTCGTTACGCTCAAGCTCTCTCCGCACATACTCAGCTTGCTTCTCACTCAAGCCTAGATTCTGAACTTCTTGCTCGAACTGTGTTCTTCCCCCCACTCCGACTAAGTAGCCGTTCAGCCTGGCTGCTAAGTGGGACGTCTGCAACTTTGAGGAGTCCAGGCCGAGGCTACGGCAGAGATCTTTGTGGCCTTGCAGTCTGTATTTCTGGTGGTAGCTGCGGATAGAGAAAACGATCAGTTAATTCAACAGTTAAATATCATCATACTATCTTATTTGGGGCCGGGGCAACGTGTTCTGCTTCTGTTCTACCGACAACCGTCGACGCTATCATTCACTACCTTTTCTTTCATATATCATTCCTCATATCCACCTGACCTGTGACTACCGTTCTTTCTTTGGCCGCAAAACTAAAACATCGAGATGTAAAATTGGTAGGATTCAGGATTAAGAAGAAATAAGTAGGTACCTATTGTAAATTGAAAAACGGAGAGTTATGTTATTCCACAACAGAGTCTAAACTACCAAATAATAAAATCTATACTATCTTCATCATCATCATCATTCTACGACCAATAGAAGCGGACCATCACTGAAAAAAACGGGAAAACTGTGACGCAGACAAAATTGTGCGTGTCAATTACAGTATCTAGATATGGACAAAGAAGACCCTCATAAAGTATAAATGAGTAATAATCAACCAATATAAATCAGTAAATATCACGTGTCATGCATCAATGATCTTTTGATCACTCAATTGAACAGTATGCAAATCAATTGTCGTGATTTTACCGTTACATCGGACTTGGAACATTGGCTTGATTAAAATGATCTCAAGTCAATCAGTTAACTTACGTTTAATGTGCTCTTATGTACCAGTATAGATCAAGTATTTGGTATAACAAAACTTCACGCCTGTGGTCCCCGAAGGGCTAGGCAGACGTTACGGTGTACCTAATTACACCCGCATTTAGTTATGTTTATGTCCTAATAAAGGGCGAGACTATTGACCTTTTTTACGGATGGGAAATCATCGAATGACCCCTCGCGCTCTGGGCGGAGCGGAAGGGAGAGTCAGACTTGTACTGACTAAATCCCATCCATGTTCCTTCTTAGCCCTTTGTGTTCCAGGGCCACGGTATCTCTTTCGAACAGTCCTGCAGCCCTGGCAGGCATCGGCCCTCTCGGACCTCTTCCTATTTGCTGACATCTCCTTGAGGCGCGCGTGGAACACAAACGCGCCGTCTACACGGCCTGTCGTCATAAGACGGAGGGACGGTGAGCTAGCCCATAACTCACCGTCCACAGGCCCGCGCCTACGGTGGTCTTCGATTTTCGAGCCTTTGATAGAATGACGGCGACGGCTTCCCATTCCCTCTCACTCCGGACCATGGATTGAACCACGGCCGGAGGCAAGAGGTCGCCGCCGCGCGCCGCCAATAGCCGCTACGAGAACACGGCGGTGCACAGACCTAGCGGAGCAGAGCTCCACGGTGTGCTCCACCGTTTTCTTCGGGCTATCCTAGCAGTGGTGACACTTAGTGGAGGGGACTTATCGCCACTATCGTGGCGTGCCCTGCACGGAGTTGCGACCAGTGTTGCCAACTCAGCACTTAAAGTGCCAGATTTGGCACTATTTTCATGTGTCTAGCACTGAAATTTAAGAAACAGCACCTATCGCAAAATCTAGCACTAATTTTGATATGTTTGCTTACTCACAAAATGCAATAACAAAACGCAAATTAGTGTAGTCCTCTGCACTTCGGTAGGGGAATCCAGAAACTATTGATAAAATTGTTGCCCAATGGAAAAGCCTAACTAGCAACACTTGGGAAAATGTGACTGATACAGTAAAATTTTGGGTTGAAGTGTCAGATTTTAAGGACGCAAGCAATGAAAATTCGTATAGCGAACTGGTTTCGTTGGCTTTTACAGTGCTCACATTGCCACATTCAAATGCGGACGTTGAGAGGGTTTTTAGCGTAATGAACATCGTAAAAAATAAATTGAGGAACAAAATTAACTTGGACTCCCTAAATTCAATTATTCGTATACGAACTGGACTCAAACATTTGAACAAAACTTGTTATACATATGATATACCTCAAGATATCCTTAAAAAAATAGGCAAGAAAGATATGTACACATTTAAATTTAAAAAGTCTGCTATAAGTGTAAATGAGCCACAGCCCTCCACTTCAACAGCTGTACAAGGAACCGCAGCAGAGACAGACGGTACAAGTAGTGAGGATGATGATTGGATTTAACGATAATAAGATTTTTAATATTTCGATTTTTTTAAATTTTGATGGTCACATCCTCCAATTTAACTATATATATTTTTTATTTTTGTTTAAATGTAACAATAACATAACTTTGATATTAATGTCATGACAATTTGAAAATTAAAACTTTTTATTCTACACGTTATTTTTCTTATTTCATATATTTGGCACTATTGTTAAAATTTTATACCAATTTAGCACTTTTTGAGATGTTACTTAGCACCCAACCGTGGCATTGAGTTGGCAACCCTGGTTGCGACAGTCGCTCTCTCCACGTCGCCATGAGATCGCGCCGGAGGTCTGTCCGCTGAGCGGCGATTTGCCGCGGCAGCGGAGTTTCCCCCGGCGTAGTGCCTCCGCGCGGCATTCGTGCAGGCGCGCGAGGACTATCGCCTCCAGATCCCATGTCGGCAATCCGGGAGACTATTGACCTAGTATTGAATGAACTTTTAATTGGAATATGTTCTTTACATGATACAACAAAAATAACGGTATATATGCATTAGGTTAAAAATAGACAATAGATAAACATTCAAGATCTTGGATTCAAGATCGCGAGTTTTTATTTTTCCTTCCCAATCTACTAAATGATTGACCTCAAAGGTGACTGTCTATTTTTAGAATAGTCAATATCAATATCGATCTTGATTGCTTCTATTAAGAGGAAAAACGTTGTTCGGAATTGAAATTACTAGCGATGCACGCGTTAAGCCTGGACTTTAACGAGGGGTAGGCCATGGCCTGATTGTTGCAATAATCGACAGTTATTTATGTGTTAGGTTAATGTCACGGTCAAATCTTTTAATTAGTCAAAACTACTTTTGACCGGTAAAAACTATTTTCACAAGAACTAACATTCACTTAGAAACTCATTAGGTTGCTAGGTTTTTTTTGTGACCGTAAAAAAAACGTAGCGTTGTAGTAATTCTAGGTAATAACAATTGACGCGTTCTCAAAAAAAAAAAAAAAACATTTTAGATAGAGCAAACGCCATTTAACTTAATAACTGCTACTGGTCAAAACTGTAACTTAAACAACATTGCTAGACGTAAGTTAAATATTCTAAGGTTGTTGCTAGACGCCTTAGCAAGGTTAATTTTTATCATGTAGTTAATTTGTATCCGGATGTCTGTCGTGGAATGCCATTAATATTTGTATGAATAGCAACTTTGTAGGTGCTTACTCATTTTTCATTCTATGTATGTATTTAGGTTAACCTTTCTTGGTAGATATGTAAATAGATTTTTATTGCCAATATACTTATTACATTGTATGAATAATTTTATGTTTTACACGAAACGTATCTTAAGAGCGTTTACGCCTTACGACATTTCATACAAACTTTCAAGTCGTTATTTTCCGAAATGACTGAACTGATTTTGATGAAACTTCGTACACATAAGCAGGATACACAGATCTAAAAAGTTACTAAAAAACATTTTCGAAAAATAGTGTTACAGTTAAATTAGACCAAATTTAAATTTTCTATAGAAACAGAAAATTCCAATTATCTCTTGTTTTAAAACACATTTTGAAAATATTTTTTAGTAACTTTTTAGACCTATGTATCTTGCTTATGCGTATAAAGTTTCATTTAAATCGGTTCAGTCATTTCGGAAAAAAACTACTTGAAAGTTTGTATGAAAAGCGGTAAGGAATAAACGCTCTTAAGAGCGTTTATACCATAAGGCATTTCATACAAACTTTCAAGTCCTTATTTCCCGAAATGACTGAACCGATTTTAATGAAATTGAATACGCATAAGCAGGATACAGAGGTCTAAAAAGTTAGTAAAAAACATTTTCTAAATGTTTTAAAAGAAAAAGATAATAGGGGATAATCCCATTTTTTTTTCTTTGTCCGTCTTGTAGTTTATTGAAAAGTATTGGACACGTATTTTTTCTTTTTTCACGTGGTCATAAAATTACGGAGATATATTGAGTTGAAATGGCGCATGACGTCACATGTAGGTAAGTTTTATACCTACTTGTGACGTAGTAAGCCCCCACTCTCCAACTTTAATGAGTTCTAACTAAGTAATTTTATGATATTTTTATAAAACAAAAAATACGTGTCTAATATTTTTGTATTACCTGTCTGACGGACAAAATAGAATGTCATTTTCTATACCCAGTCCGATCCCCTATTAGAATTTTCTGTTTCTATAGATAATTTATAATCGGTCTAATTTAGCTGTAACACTATTTTTCGAAAATGTTTTTAGTAACTTTTTAGACTTACGTATCCTGCTTAAGAGTATGAAGTTTCATTAAAATCGGTTCAGTCATTTCGGAAAATAAAGACTTGAAAGTTTGTATGAAATCTCGTAAGATGTAAACGCTCTTAATGGAAAGTAAAAATCCGCGTGACACATGAAGTCATGAAGCAATCATTGAAAACCATCGAAACGTTTTGTCAACAAGTGTCATGTTTTGTATGTATACAAAGTAGTTCTTTGAAAAGAACGTAGAATACATACATACATAACATCACGCCTGTGAATCCCGAAGGCTTAGGCAGAGGTGTACATAATATAGTACACCCACATTTCACCAGTTCTGTTTCAGTCCTATCATCCGATGTAACAGGGAGCGAACCTATTGCCATTAACTGGGCACAAATCCAGACTCTGTGGGTACCGAGAAATTCCTGATGCAAAAACCCAATAACACTTTGCCCGGGAATCGAACCCAGGACCTCATGCTCAGCAGTCGCACTTGCGGCCACTAGACCAGTGAGGCTGTTAAATACAATTTATTTAATTACAAGCTGTCCCGCGCAACTTCGTCTGCGTCACATTTTCCTCGTTTTCGCAACATTTTTCATTGCTGCTCCGCTCATATTGGTCGTAGCGTGTGAGCCTATGTCCTTCCCCAGGTTGAAATCTATCTTCTTGCCAAATTTCATGAAGATCCGATCAGCCGTTTAGTAGTGAAGTAACAAACAAAGAGGAAGGAAGTGAAGTGAGGTAACAAACAAACAGAGTGACTTTCGCATTTATAATATTAGTATGGAAGTATGGATTAAAATGGATTTAATACATGAAGAACTTACTCCTCAGCGGGGTAGAAAGCTCCGGCAGGCGCGATCTCAGTGCGCAGCTGATCTTTGCAGCGCACCTGCATCTCTTTGTACGATGCCTCAGCTTTCAAACGCTGTTCCTCGTCGTGGTATAAGATCAGGGACTGGTACTGCGTAGGAAAAGACAACATTAATAATAGAATTCAGCCACAGAGCCAAAGGTCTTTGAAAAGTTACCTAGTTACTGTTGTAATAGACAAGTGTCATTTTGACATGTGCCAAATCTATTCAAGATACTGTCTTACATAATAAGGGATAATCCTATTTTTTTTTCTTTGTCCGTCGGGTAGTTTATTGAAAAGTATTGGACACGTATTTTTTCTTTTTTCACGTGGTCATAAAATTACGGAGATATATTGAGTTGAAATGGCGCATGACGTCACATGTAGGTAAGTTTTATACCTACTTGTGACGTAGTAAGCCCCCACTCTCCAACTTGAATGAGTTCTAAATAAGTAATTTTTTGATATTTTGATAAAACAAAAAATACGTGTCTAATATTTTCGTATTACCTGTCTGACGGACAAAATAGAATGTCGTTTTCTTTACCCAGTCCGATCCCCTATTGCATATGTATGAGAAAAATATATGTTTTTTTTTTTTTATTTGCAATTTCTCCTGTAACGTGGGTGCGTTTACAAACATTTAAACTCACATGCACTATCGGCCCGGAACAACAAAATTTAAGCCATACAAATATTTGTACCGTGTGAGAATCGAACCCGCGATAACCAGCGCAGCAGCACATTGTTTGTTGAAATTCGTTTATTATTAATTTGTTGGTTTGAAATTCTGTGGCCAGTTTTGACCAATACATATAGACACACACAGATCATACCTACTATAACTAACAAGGCAAGTTGAATAATACTTAAATTTATAAGCCTATAAAATAAACAAATATTGAAAGTGTTTTAAGATTAACCACCTCCTTTTTAGGGTTCGGTAGTCAAGAAGGAACCCTTATAGTTTCGGTATGTCCGTCTGTCTGTCCGCGGTTTAGCTCAAAAACTGTTGGTACTAGAATCTTGTAATTTGGCATGAGTATACACGTTAATGACGCCAAAAAAGTGGTAAAATAAAATATAAAAAAAGACAATTATTTAGGGTACCTCCCCTACATGTAAAGTAAGGATGATAATTTTTTTTTTCGTCCTTCCTATAGTGTGGGATATCGTTGAATAGGTCTTTCAAAAATATTAGGGGTTTGGGAACACCGTTTGATTAAGTAAACCGTTCGTGACTTATCAAGCTTTAAAGTAGGTACCAATTTTAGTTAGAGTCAAGTGTCCCCCCCCTCTACCAACTAAACGGTTGTAGTTAGAAATTAAAATGTCACGGCAATAGTACCTATACATAACGAAGTTTAAAGGAAAACTATCATACATAAGTGGGCTTTACAAGTTTACGAGTAATAGTCGACCAATTGTATTTGACTCGAAAATTTCGAACAACTCCATAGAAATGTCGATAGATGGCGGTAAGCGTCAGTTGTACTAAAAACGAGTCTCATGTGCAGATCATATATGGCGGTTTTCATAAATATTGGTACGGAACCCTTCGTGCGCGAGTCCGACTCGCACTTGGCCGATTTTTAACAAACTAGAATGGTACTAACTAATATATGTCTTATATCAATTGACACATCATTTTTTGACTCATATTAACGATTTTGGGTAGAGGTAGACAGTTCGTTCGCACGTGTACCATGTTCGCAAAAATATGCTACACCTACACCATGTTTACTTCAACAAAAACTAGTTCTGATAACTTTGTCATTATCATAAAAGAAAATATGTCGTAGTGTTTGTAGACTTTCTTTGTTTAGGCACGAATTATCTTATCACATCACGCGACTAACAAAAATAGATAAGATTTTGTTTTTCTTTGATTTCACCGATAATCTACTAATATTTTTAAAATGTAATAGATAAAGATTATTATTTTCTTTACATTTTAGTAATGATCAACGAAACAGTCCCTTATTCTGTTTGCTCCACGAGAGTTTGGTAGAATTTGGATATAATTGCATTGTCTTAGAGCATTGTCTTACTACCTAGACCAGACAAGATATTACTATTCATCATTATGTTACCCTTATCCCAATTAGGGATTTCATTCGTCATTTGGGGTCGGCGCTGCATGTCTTCTTCTTTCATATTATATCTCTATTACGCGTCATCTAATCAGATACCTTTTACTTTTCTTGCCATATCATTCTTCACACAGTCCAGGCATCGTTTCTTTGGTCTTCCTCTACTATTATACCCATCCACATTCATACTCAAAACATTCCTCACGACGTTACCCGCATTCCCCCGCATCACATGCCCATACCACGACACGACAACCGATAACCACATAACTTTTCAGTCACCGGGCGGCGCCACTTTCAAACTTCTTCATAAGTAGACATTTCTTATTTTATCCATTCGCGTAACATCTAGACCAGAAAACATACCTACTATTACGAGTATCTATCTGCCTAGACCAGACAGCATACTATTGTTTCGTCGTCTGCTTTACGAGAACATTATAGGATTACGTTCGAGTCCAGAATTATCCAGTATGTCTTGAAGATAATAATCCTAGAATGTCCCACAATTGAAATGTCTAGAAAGTTCTGGACCTTTCTAGAACGTTATATCAAGGATTGGTTCCACTATGGAGCTATCTAGAAGGTTCAAGAAGGTTGTGGAACTTTCTCAAAGGCTGGGGTTTCCCCTAAGGATCTGCCTAGACGTTCACGGAAGTTGTGGAAGTTTCTCGAAGATGGGTCCGTCATTTAAATAGACTACGGGTTAGCGGGAGTAGTCAGTCGAATTTCGACTAAGAGACGTAGCGATCGAAGTGAACTACTAGTGCGATATCTAATTGAAGAAAAGTGAACAGTTGTGTATGTGTGATTAAGTTTAATATTTATAGTGTTTAATTGGTAGTGTTTTAATTTATCCTATACCCAGCTCATAACACTATTATCAGCTTTCATCACCTTAATCTTGACAGGGGACACCTCACCTCATCATTCCATAAAGGTTGTCACTATTACCTGTCTCTTAAGCTTGGTGGTTAGTCCATATTCGTGGTTCTCCCAGAACATGCCCAAGAGATCTTCATAAGTGACAGTTTTTGGGTCAAAGTCCAACTCGATAACCTCAGTGTGGTCGCCACTGAAAGTAAAAAGAAAATCGTCATTATTTTAAAACTTTATAATGCTTATTAATCTTGATTGATATTATTTATTTATCTTTCTGTATTGATAGAGCACGTAACATTTATCGTGCATAACAAGTGATAGCGATAAACAGGTGAAAGAAAAAGGCTGGGGCTCATAATTTTAAAAGAAGAGCCTCAGGTGGTTACATAGAACAGGAAAAGAGGTGCATACATAGCGCCAGCAGCGTATGCAGTAATAGTTGCAAATCATAGTAGTTTCCACAATTCCTCAACCGTTGAAGAAACTTGATATTTGTATAAGTAGCTCAATAGTAATACACTACTCATTATTACCATCAAATAGTACAGATATCTATTGAGTGTGGGCGTTTCAGTTTTATTTTTTTTAAACTTTATTACTATAGCGGTACATAGTCAGACTTACTGCGACAAGGCATTCTCTACCACCTTTGAGTTTTCTCAAACACGTGTAAAAAAAAACACGTTTTGTTTGATTTCCGCTTATTTTCCCAAAAACGCACGTGCACGTAATATTATTAAAGCGTCTCTAGCGTGCGAACACGCGACTGACGCGAGGCGCCTTGGCCTTGCCCACGCGCCGCCCGCTAACCTTGGCTCTCGTTATCATCAAATTAGGCACAACACATTACACATTATAGGACACTGTTTCAAAATGTAGGGCCAATGACAGGACAGATTATTGTTATTTAATTACTTTTTATTAATCTCGTGACGTAATAATCCCTTGGCATTTAATCTTATCATTGACCTTATCTAACGTTTATTTATTGATAACGGAAGGAAGATAGGATCACGGGCAATAGTATTAACGAACAGACAATGTAATGCGCATGATGAATTCCGCTGCCATGATAAGGGTATTTAGACAGCCGTCGCATCGTTCAGGAAAAGATGATAGTTGTGAATTCTTTACTTTCCGAGCTGATTGGATGAATTGGATCTATAGCGGCCCGACATATTGGGGTTGAACAACAGAGCATGCTGCCGAGCTATAGCACTCCGTTCTCGCTCTAGCAAATGACGGTTCTGAGCGACACATAAAGATAATTTCCTAATCGCTTATTTACGTTTAATTTTATGGCTACGTTTAGGTACACGAGCGTAGTAAAATTGTAAAATGTATAATAAGTACCTAATAAGAATTATTTTATTACCATACATTTTAGAAGAGTATTTTTGACGGTCTAACGATACGACGCGGCGACGACGCGACGTTACGTCTTCAATTCGACGCATTTTCTTTCGAAACTGTGTGTGTTTTCAGTAAACGTTGTTTTACACAGATGTACCACCTACTACATATACAGTCTATTCGCAGGTAAAAATAGATATGACACTGTCTGCGATTCTAATTTTGCAAACTTTGCGAATATCATTACGAGAATAATCAATTCTTTACATTTACGTCACTGGCCAACACTCGGTAAAATTAAGAAAAAATTAAAACGTGTGCTCACGCAGTTACCGCATTGTGCTATGTTTATTATGGCTGTTTGTGTATGTGAGTTTAAATGTTTGTAAACGCACCCACGATACAGGAGAAATTCCTAGTGTGGGGCAACGTTTTTAAAAAAAAATTATAGCCGGGGAAAACAAAATGGGTATCATTTAAGCTATCACCAATTTAATTAGTTTTGTGTTTCTTAAATAATAGGGTTTGTCCTCAAAATAGTAGATCTGTCACCTAAATGGAATCATCAAATAATATCAAAACGCTTACCTAAATATTACTTACTACTACTACTTGGAAATAATATCAATCATCAAGTAATTTTATTAGGTTTCAAAATAATAGAAGTGTCACGAAAATTGAATCATCAAACAATGTAAAAATGTTTACATAGAACTCCAAACCACAGGTCCAAACTAAGGCGTAGTCGACGGAGCGCCGCTACGCGGGGCTCCTATTTCTCTCTGCAGGGTTTAAAGTAACCTAACACGAAGGGGATGTCGGGGTCTTAGTTCGCTCGCTCCGCTCGCTCACTAGACCCCGCCATCTCCTTCGAACCTAACCTGTCCGAGTTGATGTGCCCTATGTCTCGTATTAACTGATCTATTTATTTGGTGACAGATCTACCATTCTGAGCACAGAGCTATTATTTAAGTAACAAAACTGTTATTATAAGAACGAAGTTTATATTCATGTAATGCAATATAATTTTATTGGTTATCGATCTCTTATTTTACACATATATTAACATTAATTTGATAATTCATACCTGGGAACAATTTTTGTTTATCTGAGAACGAAAATATTTCGTGGCGATAGATCTATTTATTAGGTGATACAACTTGATGACAAATATAAATTTTGGTGATAGAAAATATAGTTCCCACACAAAATTATGTCTAGTCGTAGTATGTCATACCTAACCGTGCAAGTCATTCTTAGTGAGTTTATTGATTTATCTTTCGCGTTTGCCTCTGTCAAGGTTATTTCCAATTCCGCGACTCGTCCACGTATTACAGACAAAGCAATTTAATTGTTTATCACCATCAACAACCATGATCAACAATAAGAAATTAAATCAATGTAGGTATCTGTAAAAATAGCGTAGACATGACATGACGCGAAGTTTACCATTTATTTTTAATAGGTACCTAAGCCTGTCTTACTTAGCCATTCGTATTACCCTAGTAGGTATTTGGTCATCATCTGCCTAGCCTTTCCCCAAAGTATGTTGAGGTCAGGGACTGCTTTTCTGACGTCTGCAACGGTACGGCAAGACCTTGGCAAAACTTTTGGACTTCTGAGTACTAGTAACGTCTGATAAGATCTACTGCTATTTTATTTAACAGCTAGGCATTCACACGCCAATTTGTCAGCAAGTTCCACTTTCTTCGTGACCTTTGACTTACTAACGCTGGTATCGATCGCTTGCGTCCTTCAAACATAAGTCAGACTAATGTTATTTCTATACCGTTTCAAGGTACAGCTACCTATTGTGACCTGTTATTTGATTGACGTCGTGGGTTATACAAATAAACTATTAGGGGGCATCCATTAATTACGTGAGGCATTTAGGGGCGGGGGAGGGTGTGAGCCGAATCTTATCCAATCTCTGGAGGGAGAGATGGTCTTGGCAAATATCACGTAATTTTTTTTCCCGCAAGAAATTGTAGAATTGCGTGAAAACTAGGTTTAAGTAAACACTGTTTCTCCACTAAAAATGGCTATATCCTACACAATAAACTCAAAGCATTTATTTCAATTAGACCATTACAGCACTTTTGAAAGTCATTAAAACAAAAAACAAAACGGCCAAGCTACAGTTCCAGTCACAAGGCATAATAACTTGGGAAAGTACTGTAGTTGCCCATTCTAAAGCGTAGATCTCTATGGAGAAGAATGGGCATGAAACTCCATTGACACTCTTAACAAATTCTTGGTTACATCATTTATGTTGAGATTATACAAATATATGAGATCGATGTAGAAATACATGCAAGTTAAGAGCGTCCAGAGTAAAAGATTAAATAAATAATTTAAAAAAAAAGTCATTAACATAAACCGTGGCAGCTAAGAGATGACCAGTCACAACTGACAGTGCCCGTTCACGAACATAACACATGTATCAGCCATCATTCATCTCAAACATTTTGAAGGGAACTAAATGACCCGACACACCCGCCACCATCAGCGTGACATATCTTTACTGTCCCCGGATTTGAAAAGTGGTATTACCTTGCTGTATTTCATAAGGTCCGGGAAGACTACTTGGGCTTAAAAATTAAGGTTAAGTACGGTGCTATAGTGTCAATAATAGCTTGACAAACTTTAATAAACATTCCCCATAGATCTTCGGTTAATTTGATTTTAATTTCCTAAAATGCTTTAATGACTGTTATGGGGTTTATATGCTTAAATTGAAACCCAACCGATCATGCTGGAAAGTTCGCTCTTAATAAATCAATGGCAAGCAAGGGTTAATTTAAGGGAATTTAAGGTTTCAGTAGTTTTAAGGAGGATACTGGTAACGAAATCTACAAGTTCTTGAGCAACTTCGTTTTTCGAGCCTAGAAGACCACGTAAAGTTTCTAGTCTGATATCATTATTATATTTTTTATTTCTATTACTCATAATTACACTATTGATAATTTTCCAAACCGTCTTTATTTTATTATCGGCGGACTTCATCTTGTTGCTAATGAATAAGGCTGTAGCTACCTTGCCAGTGCTTTTTTTTGTGTAGTTTGCAATCTTGCAATATCTAAATATTCAGTGAAAATAATTAGCCTGAAAGTCTGACACCAGTCTTACCAAGAGTTATTGTATTAACCAGTAATAACTGGGCTGTGGAGGTCAGGAGTCGCCCTATGTGAAATACTGGTATTTAGCTGCATCCGGTGTAACAAACTTGCTTGTTCCTATAGATAAAAGGAAATAAGCAGACTTGTATACATTAAAAAAGTTAGAAGGGGAATATGAATTTAATAGATGATGATATGAAATTTACAAATAATTATCAAAAACCTGCTATATCACACACACTATTACAGTCTTTAAATGGCACACTGTAGAAGATGACCGAAAAGCTCAGCGGAAGAGGCGAGATCTGGTAACCGAGTAGCCGGGCAGTGATGACACGTCGTAGATGATGGCAGCAGTGGTCCCAGGAGTCTGTAGTGGGATCTCCTGGGCACTGATGACACGTAGTAGATGATGGAATTAGTTTTCCACCTCAAAAATAGCTCCAGATTAGATGATGAAAATAATTTCTCCTGGTGCTCTTGACTTTACCAGGCTGTGCTCATAACTCAAGACTTTACTGAGCTCTTGACTCCAGCCTTGACTGAGCTCTTGACTCCAGACTTGACTGAGCTCTTAACTCCAGACTGAACTGAGTTCTTGACTCCAGACTTGACTGAGCTCTTGACTCAGACTGACCTGAGCTCTTGACTCCAGACTGACCCAGGGCATCCGTCATAAATCCCTTTTATACCCTGATCCTCCGTTTCTTTCTTGAAATTGATTTCCAAATTCAAAACTGCTGCGTTAGTATGACGCAACCTGCCAGTATTAAAGACAGCCAGTAACAATTGGTCAAAAACCCTGCACATAATATTTTTATAAATATAACTCGGAATATCTTTACACAGCAAATATTCGCAATTAACTATAAAATACAACAATTGAAATCACGAATTGATGATAATAATTTTTAGTAATATATAATCTAAATGAAACCTTCATAGGTTGGTTGGTAACAATTAAAAATAAAAGTAAATAACAGCTGACAAGTTCGATATAAACAATGTCACAACAAAGAAAACTAAGAAAATATTTATAAAAATGAAACAATATGTAAAATGCTAATGTAAAACCAATAAAAGTATGAATATGGATGATAAGTGTGAGTATAAAGTATCTGTAGTAAGCAGATACTATACCGGTTGACTGGAAGCCAACCCCAAAATAGTTGGCAAAAGCATCAAATTATGTTTTTGCACTAAACTACGCATTTAGATCAACTCGCTTATCTAAAAAGAAGACACTTGTTCCTAAAGTCAGAAACTACATACTATGGTGAGCGCACAAGAAGGTATATAATAGGTCTTTACCTATGAAATTGCCGTATTGCAGTACAGACTTTTTCAAACAAAAAAAAGTTTTGATTGGCTATGAGTTCTAAATTCAAATTAATTTTGTTTTAAAAATATGACATTCTATTTACAAAATCAGTCTTTTGTTTATTCATTAGCGTTGTATTTTCATTACATTTCAACATTTTTCCTCATAATGGATACTTTGAAATTTCGTGTAATTATGGAATATGAGTTCCGTCGTGGCACCAACGCGGCACAAACGACCCGTAACATCAACGACGTTTACGGAGAGAACTGTACAAACGAACGCACAACCTGTTATTGGTTTGCTCGGTTTCGTTCTGGGAATTTTGACTTGAAAAATGAACCTCGTGGTCGTCCGGAAACTTTGGTCAACAATGATGAATTAAAGGTGATTGTTGAAGCTGATGAAACTCAATCTACAGCTGAGCTGGCAGCAGCTTTTGATGTTAGCATTAAAACAATATTGGTCCATTTGCGACAGATTGGCAAGATAAAAAAGCTTGATAGATGGGTGCCCCACGAACTTAACGATCGCCAGCGCAACGTACGCGTCGAGACTTGCCTTGCGCTGCTTAACAGGCACAGAAATGAAGGAATTTTGAACCGAATTGTTACGTGCGACGAAAAATGGATTCTTTTTGACAATCGAAAGCGCTCAGCAAGTTGGTTAGATCCTGGTTCGGTACCAAAGCAATGTGCAAAACGAAAAATGACCCCTAGAAAGGTGATGGTCACAGTTTGGTGGTCTAGTGCTGGTGTGATTCATCATAGCTTTTTACAAAACGGCGAGAGCATTACTGCAGATGTGTACATTGAAGAACTGACCACAATGATGGCGAAACTCGCACGTCTGCAACCAGCTTTGGTCAATCGGTCGTCTCCACTGCTACTTCACGACAACGCGCGGCCCCATACTGCACAACAGACCGTCTCTAAGCTGCATGAGTTGGGTTTGGAAGCTCTCCCTCATCCGCCATACTCACCAGATCTTGCGCCTTCCGACTATTACTTTTTCCAAAATTTGGACAACTTTTTAGCGGGAAAAAAATTCAATTCCCGAGAGGCAGTACAAAACGCCTTTGAAGAGTTTGTTGTCTCCCGTCCAGCTGATTTTTTCAAGAAGGGCATCCATAAACTGCCACAGCGTTGGCAAAGATGCATTGATTGCAGGGGTGATTACTTTGAATAAAAGAAATAAACAAGTTCGAAAAAAAAAATACTTTAACTTTTTTCAAACAAAACGGCAATTTCATAGGTAAAGACCTAATATATAGGTAGTACCGACGTTGGTGAATGAGCTACCCCCAAAATTGATATCGCATGTCAAATCTAAAGATCAACTCAAAAATGTTCTTAAAAAGCACTACCTCTCATTGTGTCCATAGTTAAATTTATATCTATGGACAATGGGAATGTCCATGTCATTGTCCTTTTTTCCAAATGTCCTTTTTTCTGTAGCCTTACTTTCTTTTTTTTGCACTTTGTTTTCAATAAAATTCAAATTTTGTTAGTTTTTTAATATTGTGAAACGAGAACAACTGCCGACAAACGGTTTTGCAGTTTGGCAGACCTTTTGTATGTTGTTGCTATACTGATTTTGAGTAAATAAAAAAAAAAAGAAAAGATAAATCCCAAGTGAAGACAAATCTCACGATATCTCACCAAGGGGAGAGGGGCGTCGAAAAGTCGCCAAAATTGCCACACGTAATTAACGGATGCCCCCTTACCACAGATCAAATAAAATATCGATGGACCGTTTAAAGATGATATATTATGCAATCAAGTTGAGCTGGTATAAGCATTACCGGAAGTTGGTAACATTAACTATCTACGCCGTATGCATGTATTATGCATTTATCACGATAATAGTAAAAGTGAATAGTATACACGTGTTTAGATAACACAGTTATTTTAGATTTAGACGCACTATGGCTTTGTCTATTTATGAGTGAGAGTAGGAATTATAATAAACACCGACATTACCAATAAAGTGGAGTGTACTACCTATCTTCTTTGTAAACTTATGCGGATGATATGGGTATTTTTGGGGGCCGAGAATATGACATGACATAGTATCCTTTATATTTGAGAGTTTGTTACTATATTCATATAGTAATTGTTCTAGATCTCTTCTCTCCTAGTGTCTCGGTATCCACACTGCATCGTCTGTAGTAGGAATGGTAATTCTTCCATTCCAACTGTGCAGAACACACACTAGCTTAGCTACGTAGTACTTTAGCTGCTTACCAGGCTTTGACAATGAAGCTTAATTCATTACCAACTAGGGTTTCAACACAATTCTATGACGTCGATATCATACGTGACAGCCGGAAATAAATGTTGCGTTACTTTTTCTCCTGCCCTTATCCAAGTTTGTTTGGGGTCGGCGCAGCATGTGTTCTTCTTCCATAGGCACTTTTCTTAGTCTTGTTGCGTTACTTTTATTAAGGTCAATTTACTCTTTGCTGAAGAATATATAGATCTCGGTATATAATAATACGTTTTATGTCTACTGTTGAGGTACAGATAACACCTAAGTAGTTACTTATTACATTTTTTAGCTCTGATTTTAACTTCAACCTTGGGTTTTAGGATAAATTACAGATGATAATCGTTTTTGCCAAGTCGTTGGATCGTTTCTGTTATATAAATAAAGAAGTTTTCATAGATTAATTGAATGAACACTATATTCATTTTAATTTTAATTGTAATTCAGGGCATTTAATAGCAACACTTTTCAAGTACCAATGACATATCTAAACCTTTCATCCTGTTCAGTCATGCACAACATAATATTTCAATTGCACTACAATGCTTTTTATAGACATAGTGATGGTACTTAACTACATAATTAATCCATTAATACCCTTTGCAGGTACTTAACAGTCATAAAAAGTGCTTCACTGAATGATCATGGGTTATAATTATAATCTATGAGCTACAGAGAAAGGTGCTCATAAAATGGTATTGAACTTGAAAAGATGCCATGGCTAAATACTGCAATAGTGTATATTATATTGTGTGTATAGTGTGTATATTGCCAAGGTTAATAAGTATGGTTACAGATTATAACATACAAAAAAGGTATAAAGGAATAGAGGAACAGATCATAAGATCGTACAAAATTTGGATGGAATGTAAGGAATGGTGGGAGAGAAAAGGAAAAAATCACGTATGTAAAGGTGCCGCCGGGTCATAGAGTAGAAAATATCAATAAACATATTGCGCGGAGCTAGTGCCGCTCAAGTAAAAAAGAACGCAGGCAGCCCAGGGAAAAGAAGTTTTATGCCGCGAAGCAAATATGGATGTAAGTATACCTACCACTTAAGTATGAAGAGGAAAAATATTCTTAAATAATGTAGACAAGTCCTCGAACTGTCACATATGCGATGTCTACCGTCTGTCAGTGCGGTGATTTGAATCAGGAAGGTCTATAACAATGACGTCCTTATTGGAACCTTGATTGGGCATCGACTAGTGATGCCATTGAAATAAATCGTAAATGGCAGCACATAGGAGTGGATTTGGTATCGAAGCTCAAAGAGGACGTGAATCATCGAGGTTTATTCTTTCGCATCAGCTAATCGTGTATTTACTGTTTAGTAAGTATAGTAAACAACGAAAAAATAAGCGTTGCGACCAGAAAAAAGGGTTGATCCGCCGTCTTACGGGATCGGGGCCGTCCAGAAAAAGGGTCACTACAGGGAAAAAAAAAGGCCCCAGAACTGTGTGGAGCCCTTTTTGATGTACAGACAGAAACAAACGTCAAAGGCACATGAATATACTCACATGCTCCTATAATGAGGGTTCTTAGTGGTGCCGCCAGAGTAGCCGACGCGTGTACGGATCACCCCGGGGGTGACGCCGAACAGCGAGTCGTTGGACCAGAAGCAGCCCATGCCGAAGGTCGCCTTCTTCGTCGAGATGTCCACATCGTGGAGGAGATTGGCCTGGGGAAGTAAGAATGGATTAGAAATGAAGACGGGAAGATGACATGGCTAGAAAGGGATACATAGACGATAGCGGAGAGGTATGAAAGCCGGCTGAAATACATTCAGGTGATGACAGGAGGATGATGATGGTGATACAAAGAATATATCAGAGCAACGACCTCTAGCGGGAAGAATAAAAGAAATGTAGTTCTTTCGATAAAACTGCGAATAAAAGCAGGCGAAAAAGAGCACTTCGAATGGTCGAATGTGTCTTTGTCTTAGTCCACAGAAAGAATATTTTTGCATTTTTACTAATGATTTGTAAAAATTTTTGCCCGTGTTAATGAAAGTGGACATTAATGTCATCGACCAAACAAAGACGTAACATTTTATCAACAGTCAAAAGGTCGTAATCAACAAAGATGACCATTCCGAAATAATGGAATAACTGCGTAGTGAGTGTTATCAATGGACCCCTCAAGAACAGCGTAATTGTCTGTTAATTAGAATACGCCCGTCGTCGTGGGTGATGAGATCAGTCAATACAAAGCGATAAACTTTTACTAATTAGAGATACAATTAGTTGTATGAACTTGTTGAATGAAAGTAAAGAAGGGACTAGATTTGATCCGGGAAAGAGCGGGCTAAAATGCCCTAACAGCAGAAGTTTATAACCTGCCAAGTCGCATATTTTTGCAACGCGTTTTCGATAAGGTGTTGCAACTTTTTAAAGATTTGCTTGATACAATTTTATTATAACTGTTTTGCCTTTTACAATGAACGTACACAACGTGACAACGATGATGTATGGTAGAGCATATTTTCACCTAAGTTTTAACTGCGAATAGATTCCGAACAAAAATATATTTAGAAAATTGTCTTGATCCTTATGCGGACAGTATTTCCGCCGACGTAGGTTCTACGTTTGTACACACCGATAATGTAAACAGAACAGGAAAGGAGAAACAAATAAATTAATATTCCTGTTGGATAAAAAAAACCAAGCAATCCACCTACTCATTGGTACAAGATGAATCACTGTATCGTTTATCATCGATGAGAGAGTAGATAGAGAAAAGAGTTTGTAATCGATGTAGAGGAGGTGAGGTGAACTGTCTAAAATTATTTGAAGCCATAGAACAGGTAGCTATGATAAGTCTATTTTACCGTTGAAAAGTTTAGAATGAGGGAGGGGCCTGTATGTGGGTCTACTATATACCAGACAATACAACACCTTAATGTAAACTGATAGCGCGCATAATCTTTTAATTAAAAGATTGAGCGTTATTTTATTTTAATGTAATAAATTGATAAATGCATGTTGAAATAAATAGTTTTTTTTTAATGACATTATTAGATGACTGTATACCTCTTTGGTCTGTGGGTCGCAACTTCGCAAGCAAAACATACTGGGCATTGAATACTGAGTTCGCATCCCAGGTCAGCAATTGAAGTAAAATGTGATGAGATTTACAATAGATAGGTACTATCATAATAACATTGCTGTACCCTTTGAAGGATACAATACAGGTGTGATTTTGAAATCATCGAACAATTAGCCGATTCTTTGCAAAACCAGCTTAAAAGATCCCAATGACTTGTTTCATTCGGAGCCATTGTTTAATCGATCGCAAATCCCATTGATGTGAACATAAACTTCCATGTGAGTTGATTATACTTATTTAAACGTGTTCAGGTTCATGACTTTGCAAAAAAACCTATACCTATAACACTCCTTGATTAGTCCTACCGTTAATTTTTTGCAGACAAGCTCTGACATCAATGAGTGATTGCCAAGTCGATACGGCCGGTAACGAAAATCCGATAAACAAGTGATGCAATAAAATGTCCATTCAACTTCATAAATCCTGTTTTTTTTGGATATTGAAGACCAATCTTGTAATAGTGTATTTCGTTCAATCAAACCAACTAGTGTACCATGAGAAGCCATAAAGACAGAACATAACTGATTTTAAAAACCAAAACAAAATACTGGAGCAAGCAAAAACCGCTTAAGTAATATTCAATTTTTTTGCTTAAAGACAGTTCATCAATCTTCATTGTCTTAGTATGATTATTGATGACAACAATAGTTGGTAATGCGATCACAGAATTCCAGGAAATGGTAAAGTTGGAAACCGGAAACAGATACTGACAACAAAGTCAGTCGTAGAAGAATGTAATCTGAGAAAAAAAGGATTGTGTGGTTTTATGAAACCACGGTAAAAGCGAAACTTTTTTTCACACTAAGTATAGACATTTAACTATTAACATTTTTGGAATAATATTCCATTAAGGGTATAAAAGCGGCCGAGCGTCACGCGACATGCAAAACACAGACGAAAAAGTTTGAGACGATGTAATAAAAGTTTCACTTTAAAAATCTAAGAGCTGATTTTTCAGAAATAAATGTATCAGAGATTTTTTTTGCAAAATAAACGGGACAGTCTCTCACTCAGCGCAATATTTATTCTACAGATAAAAGTTATATATCTACCCAAAATTAGCATAAAAAAAAAAACAAAACACTAAAAATATATTGCATAAGATCAAGCAAGACAATTGTGCGTATAATCACTAATTTGTTTCTACAACATCAGTATGACACAACATATTTTTTTGTGGCTATTCCTACGAATTCGCATGTAAATTTTCAACAACTACTATTTAAAATAAATAATAATACAAAATTACTCACATTAACTGGCGGCTTCATGGTGCAGAAAGTTTTTATAAATCTCAACATGCACAACAGGAGATACCCAGTGGGCTTGGAACTTGTTGAAAGCCTGAAGAGTAATAATATTTAAAGATAATTTTAGGTTAGGTTGTTAGATTTCCGCGTGATATAGATCGCAGAGTGACGAGTGAGGCCGCGACGCGTCGGCGAGCTGTGGCGGTCCGGCGAACACTGCCGGAGCCGGAGCCAATACCATTCCAGCCCACGTTACCTTGCCGCCGCAATCCGCTTTTGGTTTTCCAACTACACACTGTCTCACTATGCCACTATGCGTGATATTTGCTTAATGAAAAACGTAGTTGAACTACATAATCAGCGGCTTGGGGGTTTATCTGTAAATATTATATTGTTTTTTGATATTTTCGCTAAGAAAATTAACTCTAAGGTGAAAAGTCTGTAGTTTTGGTACAGTTGAAACTCGTGTGATTGTTTGTCTGCGTCAGTTTCGCGACGTGCACGTTGGTTGGGTAACCTTGCCCGCGGCGGCGGCTGCGTGTCTGTCGCCCGGCGGATTGCCCGCCGCATGCTGAATCAATAACATTCATTTAAATACAAAACCTGAATTTTCTAATATCTCATATTCTGATTATGTTTTCAGATATCTTACCGTATTCTACATTTTTCCCTGAAACCAAGGGTCCAAGAAACAATTTCAAAGAGCATTTATATTTTGTACGGGAAAATATCTCAATATTTATTCATCACGAGTCCATGCAAAGAAAAAGACTTCAGAAATTGACAGAAATCATAAAAATACATATTGGTGGTGTGCCAAAGACGAATAGTGTAGAAATAAAACATGATAATTGATTTAAACAAACGATTTATTAATGTTTCAGATAATTTAAATTTACACTACTATTGGGGGCATAGAAGAATCGCATCTTTCTCATTTAAAGGAAATAAATAGAAACTTAAAGAAGCAACAAATTATCTTTTTTTCTTCTAAACAAATAAAACACTTGCATTGACTTTGCATTACTAAATTATTGCATATTACGGTCAAGATGGCAAGAACAAGTATCAATTTTGAAAGTTCCATGATTACATTACATACAAAATAATACTGTTTTCAATAAATAAATGAACGTAAAAATCAAAACACGTGGACAAAATACTGACTGAAATGTATATTTCAGTATCTGTTAATACGGTACTTATAGGAATCTATCCCATAATAATACAAAATAGCTGCATAAAGAAACTTCCAAAAACTTAAAACTTGGCCTGCCATTCGACGTAAATCACATTATACCCATGAGTCTTTGAACAACAGTGTCTTTCACCAAATTTATAAGTATAAAGACATGACCTTGAAAAATAATGACCTTAGACAATCGTACATCATAAAATCAAAGAGAGTTACAATACAGTCATACTACAGTTATTCGCACTAGGATCAAAATCAAAGTGATCTTTATTCTCACATACATAAGGTTGCTGGTTGACTGCTGTCGGACTCAAAACAATTGTGAAATGACTGTAACTCCGGACATAATATAATTTCTTTTATCTTATTCACCATTACAACTTCGTTCGAAATTATTGAATGTCCTGTTAACTGACACTTTATTTTTATGGGATACGATAGTCTAACAATCTTTACCTTGAAAAACCTGTATAGCATTGAACAACGACACAAAATTAAGTATTCCTAATGCAATACAGTAGATCACATTGAATACGCTACATCAATTTTTATAAACATGTACATAAATAAGTACTTAATAAACGATTATATAGGAGTAATTTTATCACTATTAATTGGTTAGAATTTGGGATTCTGTTCTGATATGACTTATCGAATGGTTGAAACAATTTATTTCAGGAATTGACAAATTGGGGCTTGACGATGATATTTGAAGATATAAGAGACCTAAGAAGATATTTAACCTTTTTTTAATGTAACAACTACTTTTATTTTCACGCAATTTTATTAAGAATTAGTAGTTCAAGAGTTTTAAGGCAAGATGGAAATGGCAAGGTTACTAATTCGACAATATATTACGTAAAAGCATTACTTCTAGGTCTCAAAAATTACTAATTCCATTCGCATTTGTATTAAAATACTTATTTTTAACGTATTAAAATACCTAGGCGGAAATACATATATTTTGTTCTGAGATACCTATCAATGAATATTTGTATAAAAATCAACAATATGTTAAGTGATGCTGGTCGACTACACTACTAAGTAACATGAAGAACACTTTTATTAACGTAACCGCTGTGACGTCACTATATAAATAGCGTAACAGTGACTAATTACATACTAACAGGTAGTTATATACATAGGTATGTGGGATTTAGCTGCCTCTCGATATTAACAATCATATTATACAAAGTTTTATTTGACAAAATATGTAAAGTATTATAAGACAAACATTTGTCTACAATTATGTACATATATATACAGGGTGCAAAAGAAAAAACGCCATACCTCTAAAGGTGGATACAGACTTTGCGAGGCATGCGCCACGAACGGCGCACAACAAATGCCCCGGCCATACCTCGGCTCGCCCTCGCACGTGCGTAGCACATGCCTCGCCACGAATATAAAGGTACACACCTTGCGAGGCATTTGCTGTGCGTTGTTCGCGGCGCATGCCTCACAATGTCTGTATACGGCTTTAGGCGCAATGTTTTTTTTGGAATAACTTGTACAATTTGAAGGTCACCTCAGAAGTATTGACCTTATTCTGTTCCACTCTGTATATGGATCACGTGACAATAACAATAAAGTATCAACAGAGGATTTAATTAAACTTTACTAAGGCAAGACACAACAGGCACTGTTCATATTCCTACTGCAAACATTGAATAATCACACAGAATACTTTTCATAATAAGAACCGCATTTCTATAAACATTTTTAATTAAATAGAATAATGTTTATAATAAGAATACGGCAAGATGCAAGTGATTCGAAAAATATGATGTCGAATCTTCAGCTTATTATTTTTCTAATAATTATTTTTCATTATGTAACACCTCCAAAATTCAAGTAATTATTCTGATATAGTATAATAAATAAGACATTCAACGATATCTGATAATAAATCATAATCGAACGCTGCTAAATTATAAAAACGTAAGCACAAAAAACTAATTCAATCCTTGGTATCCTATTTACTGTGCTCGGTAAGATTTCGTGCCATCACAACCCACACGTAGGTACTTAAGAAAATGAACTAACACAAAGCACAAATCATTTGATAAACATTATATAATATTACAAAAAAACAATGTCGTTTAAATAAGTATTTGTTCTGCCAAAATTTTATCAAATACTAATAAGTATCACAAAATGCCGCCTGTAAAATGCTTTTAAAAATAATACTGTTACAAAATAAAAATGAAATGTATTGTGCTTAATTATAAGGCCATTCAGTATTGCTTTGTTTGTATGTCTATATAATAATATATTTTTCAGTATACATTAATCATATATTTGATATATTCACGATAGTATTCGCGAGTTACATAAAGTACGTTTACTTTAAGTACTTTTTAAGTACTGAAGATATATTCAATCTACCAAATAGCTACACTAATGACTAAGATATGGACGAATGAATTGCTACTGGATGGGAACTAATGATGACGCCTACATTATGATAAATACGACTCCAAAAGCTTAATATATTACATTGTATAAATATAAAATTTAACAAGAAGACATACAACGGAATGTTAATCTGCTACATTCGCCTAACAAGTATACCACAGACAATGAACACTGTATTTTACTAAAACATAAATTCCAAAAAGATTTTCTACAGGTTAGTTGCTAATAATTCTAGTTCAAAAAGTTTTTTTTTCTTAGGGGTTACCACTTTACATAAAGAGTGAAAGTAAACAACACTTACAGTGTTACCACGAATACTTTATTATATTTAGGCTCACTTGCACAATTTGCAACGCACACAACGTATTCGAAACGTCATTATGTCCCCGACATTTCGAAATGATTGACAGAAATAGACGATGAAAATCATTTAGCGCTCAATGCATTTAGTGAGACTTCGTTTTCGCAAAATTAGCCATTGAACTGCAACTATATATTAGAAATTATTTGTAGCGTCGCAAAGATTTGCATATATGTTTTTCAAATAAGTCAAAGAACGTGTTTATTCGCGGTAACAAAGTATAGGAATATTTTACCTAAAAGTAACTTGTGCTTGCAATTTAAAAATATAAAAATATTGGCACAAATTGAGTATTTAGCTCTAATAAAGAAGAAAAAGGCACTCGACTACACATCCATATGTTACAGTTGATACAGTGGTTTTCATACGTGATTATGTTGCCTTTATATTAAGCGGAACGTTCACCTGGTAGCCCGAACTAAGAGGTGAACGACAATGGATGCATATTCAGTATCGACAACTGGCATGTTGTCTGAGTGCGAATTTCACCAATTTAACTGACCGTCATCAGCACAACTAAACTGTGTTCAAGAGCTGTAGGTGGCACCATTGCTGTGAAATATGAACACTGACAACCATTGGACATGGTTTCGCTTTGCTGATCGCGTTCAGTTTCAATGGAAAATTCGCCCTTAATCATCGTGTCAATGCTACCAAGTTTTGACCGACATGCCTGTTGTCCAATACTGAAAAGTAATAATTAAGGTTACCAATAATAAAAATGTATAGGAGCGAAACTCCAACGCATTGTTTCAAGATATGTGATATGTTCAAAACAGCTGGTTTATGGCGTTTGTTTAGAGCTCTATGTTCGATAATCAGCAATACGGACACCTCACTACTCGCGTCATAGCAATATGATAAAGAGCGAAGTGATTATTTCAGGGACATCGGTCTGCCAGTTTTTACCTTTATGTCGTAAGTAATAAGGTTGAAAAGTAGGAGCAAGTAGTTCTGCTTCTATACAGTTTTAATTGTATGGTTATTGGCGACAATACCTTAGACATACTATAGTTCGTGCATCACTGTAACATAAGGATGGAGTAACAAACTACCAGCACGAATGCCGTGGCCCCCTCGCTTGGTCAACAGTCAGCTGTATTTTGAATTTAAACGCAACACCGACTACCATGTGCCACTACAAAAGATAAAATATTTTCTAAAAAATAAATAGACTTTTTGTGACTACAGACAGCTACAGATTTTGTGACAAACTATCAATGTAAATGCAACTTTAACGAAATGGAATCAAATATTTTATTTATATAATTTAACATTGACATTTTGACATTCCAGGAATGAGCCAAGTTACAACATAATAAGTAAGTAACAAGCATGTTAAATGTATCTTACCATGTGGAATAAATCATAAAACTGTGGTGAACAGGTAATGCTGCTATGAGTAACTCATAACTGATTGAATATGAATTTGAGATAATGGCTCCTTCCTACAGTTTTATTTCGTTAGTCTTAAGAAAACTAATGATTTCCATTGTTATTATAACCAAATACAACTCAACAAGCCATTTTTTTCTTTGTGAGATGTCAGCCAAAGCATTTTTGAGAACAATTTTTGTGAACTACTTAACAGCATGACATTTTCTGTGAGTCAAGCGATACCAGCGACTCCCGTGGCAAAAGTTGTAAGTTATATTTCTTTTTGTACACACGGCGACATAACAATACGATTCCAGTATAACATGGCCTCGTTTTGTATAAATTTCTTGTACAATGAGAGATCTGCATAAACTGGAATGTATAACTTGATTGGTCGAAGTGCATACTACGCGGTGCCAAACAACTTGAACCCCTAGACAGCTTCTTCAAAACTCAACTTGAAAGAAAGTTTCTACATTTAGCTTATATTTCAAAAACTTACACAGTGCATTTTAGAACATTCACACTTCCAATTGTAGTGGCACAAGCAGTCGGCTGCATACTACTAATAAATGTAAAACCTACTTAACAAATCCAGTCTTTAAGTCAATATGAACTTGAAACAACACCACAATTTTGATATAATGTTAGTATGAAATTAAATTAATAAATTATTAGTTTGTATACATATAAATAGTAGACAAGTAATAAAAACAGTAGTTCCAATAAGTTTTAGCAGTTAGAATTTTATAAACATGAAAACTACGAATCAGAATGTATTTTGCATATTATTATGGCATATCTAATAGTTTAAATTGTGTAAGTACTATACATATATAAAAGTATACCCATGTTAAGTACTAAGTTTCTCTTTTATAAATCTAGTGATATTAGTTTATTGCCTTTGAGTGGTCCAATTAAACGAAGGCAGTTATCGCAGTTAAGTTCAGTTAGGACATAATCAACACTCCATCTGTACTACAAGATTAAACAAGGATTCCGTCCCGTAAAGTATATAATTTACTTAATATTATTAAAATATAATTGATTAGTTTTGTATTAAATAAATCGCATTTAGTAATTAAATTAAACTATGTTATACATAGATCAGCACTAAACACCAATACTTGAGGCACTTCTGAACAATCGATACGATTATTATGTATGACGATTTATGGTTTGTTTGTTCTGTTCAAATGCTTATTATGCATTTTATGTAACATTAAATAATAATTGGAAACATTTTCACTCGAAGAATACTGTAACATTCAAATTTACAATGAAAATAAATTATTTGCAATAAAATAAAATATTTCAATAAAATATTATCGAATAATGGAATGTTCAGGAAATATAAGACAAGAATTACTATTTTATTATAATACTTAAATATATGACAATAACTGCAATATAGGATTCATTCTATAACTAAAATATTAGCAACCGCATAGTTTCCTTAACACTAAAAATACAATAATTGTTGAGCTCTTATATATCTATCACACTGTTTTCCAGCCATTGGCAAGCCCTTGCTTTGTGAGCAAACATGGCAATACTCTATCGGCAACGTTCAATATATTAGGTTATTATTTTCTCTACCGGACCTCCGATCCGTCGATTGACTTTTTGACGGGCAACAACAACAGGTCAGTCGCGGCAAACAAAAAAAAAAACAAAATCCTTTCCTTTAATAATTCTTCAGAGCCAAAATCACAATTCTTAGGCAATAGCTAACCGTAAAAAGTCAACCGTCCGAGTGGTCCAAAAGCCGTTCAAAAATAATTTTGGAATGACAATCAGACTTGTACGCTTACCACCATCACATTACATCCCGCCTACATGATGACGCAGCAGCGGCGCGAGCGCGTGTCGCCGACCACGTCGCTGGTGTTGCCGGCGAAGCGCGGCACGCCGGGCGCTGTGGCCGCGCCCAGCGGGTTGAGCTGCGGCGGCATGTCGGGCTTGGGCTCGGCCAGCGAGCTCAGCGACGGGGTGTTGGTGGACGCCAGGCTGCTCTCCACGGGGCTGCCGTTCGTTCTTATCTGAGATCGCTGCTTTTTCAAATCTGCGAGAGTTCCTGGAACACGCGCCACTGATTACTACCGCACCGAGCTGACCCGCTCGCTCGCTACCGAACGTTAACATTTGATGAGATAAGCGTAGCTATTACATGAAATATTTCTCAAAACATTGTTACTTAACCAAAATTTGCGGTGCGTTACTTTAATTAAATTGTTAGTAAACAATAAATGCTTATCTTCTTCATTATGGAATTTCTACAAATTATGCAAAATAATGTGACGTAAAAAACCGTAACAGAAATATTTCGAAAAGAAATTGTGCAATGAACAGAACAGATAGGTAACAGAACAATAAATAGTGACAGTTTTAGAAAAAATATACGTGCACTTAAACAAATTGACATGAACTAACTAAAACAGATCCCAGTAACGACTAGCACAACAAAGGAACAATGAACCCACACGCTAGCCAGCATGCAACTACAATGAGAGACTGCTTGCCTCATATGCATCCTCGAGAGTGAACCAATTCTGGAAACCGGCGCACAGTCCCAACCTTCGTTATATTTATACCATCACTGTGCAAAACTGTTAGGTTAACTTTACAGATCAAATGTTATCAACTGTGCTATATATTACGTATGAATATTAGATGTGCTTGTTACGGTCAATTTGAGTTCGTAAGGATGCATATAATTACCTGCGTTAATCATGACGGTGACATGAACATTGATTTTACCATTATTGTCTGTGGTGTAGGTCGCGGTGCCGCCTTCAGTGATCGCGATCTGGTTGGGGCTCACTATGACCTCTTTCCTACCGTCTAACGCGTCCTCGTTTTTGACAAGGTCATTGTCCTGTCCCTCGGGCGCTTTCCTGACGCCATTGGGTAAGCTCGTTTTTTCGTAGTGTTTGTTGTGATCGTTGACGGCTTCATGTTGCGGGGCGGACACGGAGCCGGGCGCGTAGTGCGACGCGGCGTTGACTCCGAAGAGTGGGTTGGAGGGCTTCTGTCCGTAGGGCGTGAGCGCGAGCTCGGAGAGGTCGCTGACGTCGCTGGTGCGCAGTGAGCCGCGCTGGCTGTACGAGTGCTTGGGCACGGCGTACTCCACGGTCGAGTCGTAGCTCTGGTTGGACGTCGTCGAGCTGTCCGACAGCCGCTTGTGTGGCTCTCTCAACTCCGGCGGTTGTAGGTTCGCGGTGTTTTGGTCGTTTTCCACGCCATTTGATAGGCCCTGCAACATAATGATAGAAATCTTAGCGGATATCCTTTGATTGTAGCAAATTGGTGGATGGACTAATGAAAAAATTCTGTAAATGTTCAATCATATAAGATTTTCTAATCATTACGATTATCCGGTTGCCGTAGCAGGTAGTTGCCTACCGGTGCACAGTGGAACGAATGTATGGGAGCGGTTGGACGTAGACATGTCCGAAAAAAAAGAGTAAAATTATGCCAAACTAATGATGCCATCTTATTCGATTACTTAATGCCTTCATAAATTGTGGTGATGAATTTCTTCATAACTCCCATATTTCGGGAGTAATTTGAGAAAATGTGAAATTTTACTATGAAAATGAGTGTATCGAGCTCTCTCCCTCCTGATTCCGGGCTTGTTTCAAGTAGCGGTCTCTAATATCATAATGCTATTACTAAGAGCTATATTTAATACTAAGACACATAGTGCGCCAAATGTGCACTTTCTGGGATAAAAGGAAATGAAAATTTAAAAAAAAAAAACGTTTTTTCCCCATTTGTATTTACTTTAAACCGCAGACAGACTTATTAAGAGGTCTATAAATATATTATATATATACAGAAATATATATTAACAAAAATATTCACAAGAACTGATGAGAGTATGACTTTTAAGTAAGTTGATAATAAATTACCTAGTTTCATTAAAAGTACAATAAATAATTAAGATGTAAGCTCTAATTTACTAAGTTACACATTTTAAAACAATAACATCATTTAATTATCTTCGTCATCATCATCATCATCAATTAATTCAAATTCAGAATCGATGTCCGCTAAATCATTTATGTTAACAAATTCGATATCACTTTTCTCAGAATCCGTAAGCTCATAAAATTCCTTAAAAGAAGATTTTTTTACAAACTTATTTCCTTTTGGACGGATACTTGTAACAAGTGGATCAGAAGACAGTAAAAGATTGTGCATAATATCTTCATTGCATGAGATACTGCTATGCTTTCGAGAATGCCCCTCTCTATATTTTCTAAAATCTTTATTTCTAGCCTCAGATGCCTCTTCGGATAGAAAACCAATGGGCACAATTGACATGTTCTGAACTATGTCTGGCCCATGCATTAAAATTTTATGAAGTGAAGAAGGCATATAATACCATGGGTATAACTCCACGTAAAGCTTAGCAGTATCAAAGCAGAACTCTCGGAATTTAGTTACGTTGATCTTCTCTCCTGATGAAATACACTGCAAGATCACACAGATTTTTCTTAAAAGCATAGCATCTATTCCGGTCAGTTCAGCAGATTTAGTGTAGTTTTCAAAAAATCTCCTTGCCGAGTTGCCATTGTTGGTGGATCCACTGCCTTGTTTCACAACATCGAGAAGTAAGCCCGTTTCTCTTCTTACAGCCTCTTGAACTCTTTTCTTCCTGTCATCAACTTGCCTTTTTGCTATATCACCCCTTACTTGCCATGATTTTATGTCTAATTTGTAGGAAATGTGTAATAAGCATTCCATTGAGCGAATCCAAGCGTGAAGGGTGCTTAAGCTATATTTATACATGTCCTCGTTTGCGTGTTTATCTTTGATTAACTCTAAATTATTCATTTCTTTAGGACAAGCCTTGCATATGTCACACACTGAAGCTGCTGTATTGGATATAATGGAATGAATTTTACCATCAATCATTGTCAACAGCAGTTGGTGTTTGACACTAATTCCATCAGTGATGGTGGATGGAGTTAAGGCTTCAATCTCTGCTTCGATTTCAGCCATCTCTCTCTGCACATTTTCTTTGGTTTCCTTTATAAACTTAAACAATATTGGCCGGCAAAATGAAGTGGAAGATGGTCGCTCGTTTTCCCAAATTGTTACACCTTTTGAGACGAGCCGCAGTGGTACAAGACTAATCATAAAATTACTAGCAAGATCGATTTGCTCATCTTCACTCGTCCTTTGATGATAAATGCTTTGGCTAGATGATCCGTCAAAACCCCATTTGCTGGTCAATACGAGCTGTTGATTGGGATCAACAGGGGTTTCTAACGACCTAATAAGTCTTCTTGAGGTTAAATCCATCAAGGCTTGTAATTTGATTTTTGCAGAGCTCTCTGTAACTGTGAGATCTTCTTTGGCCGGATAGCACTTAATTTTTTCTTTAACCAACATGTAGTAACTCGGGTATTGAAGAGCTCCTTCTTGAGTGTTGAAATCCCGAAGAGTGTTATAGCGCCATTTCGATAAGTTCATCGATACATAAAGAGCCAATGCCTTCAAAGGGGATATTTCCCGTACCTGAATTGATTTACCTTCAATGAAGGCTTTGATTTTTGAGGCCTCTTCTGGATTCTCCGTCAAGTATTTCATAACATAAGCTGTATCGCTTTGTCCTGCCTTTTGAAGCGCCCTTTCGGCCGAAAACATAATTTCAGCGCTGCTACTGCTGCATGAAAGACTATCTTCAGTGCGTCTTCTTTTTTGCCGGTTACTAAGGTCCTCAAAAGATTTACGAGGACTAGGATGTGTACAAGTTGAAGCATTAGATTTAGCAGGAGAAATTATGGGCTCGATGACGTCACTTATATTTTCTGTAGAAGGTTCCATATTTTCATTCTGTAATTCCGGCCATTGAATTGCAGCCTGTAGCCAAATCTCATGTTTCTTCCGAAACTTATCTGTGCTTCTTCCAGACTGTGTCCATTTTGCATAAATGCGGTAGCAAAATCGACGACACCAGTCTTTTAAACTTGTTTCAGCACTTTCACATAACTGAACACAACTGTTATCTTTTAAAACACTGAACAAATAGTTAAAGTCGCGTAAATCTTTATGTGCGCGTGCGCATAAAGCAACGTGAATATCAAGATTTGTATTAAAATTTGGAAAATACATTGCGAGATTAGCTTGGATACAACGAGGTGTAAATCAACACTGATTTTAAAGTTACTAATAGTGACCTATTTATATAAAATCCAGGTATCCCAGGTATCCTTTGTTAAATATTGCAAGGTAATTAGTTATTGTGATAATTAGTAAATGATGCATGCTAAATTAGTGTATTAAGAGCCATTTAGTAATTAAATAATAGCAATGTTCTTATCAGTAAT
The DNA here is from genome assembly GCA_963082945.1 of Cerastis leucographa. Classification (NCBI taxonomy): domain Eukaryota; kingdom Metazoa; phylum Arthropoda; class Insecta; order Lepidoptera; family Noctuidae; genus Cerastis; species Cerastis leucographa. The sequence continues at coordinate 7,220,965 of OY720359.1, forward strand.
CATTAGTGCATCAGTTTTATATGTAAACCTTAAGTCCCTAATTATATATCCTAATTAGCTTATATCTTCTCTAATTGGCTGCTCAGAAATGTTATTGTAATAAGGTAAACCTTTAGAAAAACGGTTTTAATCAACAAAATAAACAAAAAATAAAAAAATTGTGTTATAAAATAAACATCACTCTTTATCCCAGAAAGTGCACATTTGGCGCACTATGTGTCTTAGTATTAAATATAGCTCTTAGTATTAGCATTATGATATTAGAGACCGCTACTTGAAACAAGCCCGGAATCAGGAGGGAGAGAGCTCGATACACTCATTTTCATAGTAAAATTTCACATTTTCTCAAATTACTCCCGAAATATGGGAGTTATGAAGAAATTCATCACCACAAGTTATGAAGGCATTAAGTAATCGAATAAGATGGCATCATTAGTTTGGCATAATTTTACTCTTTTTTTTCGGACATGTCTACGTCCAACCGCTCCCATACATTCGTTCCACTGTGCGGTGTCTGTAAATATTTGATAAGTTTGTCTTGTCTGGTTCATTTGAATGACAGGATTTGTGAAGGGTTGCCCATATAAGGCGTTTTTTTTAACCAACTTGTTAAAAATGAGGTGGTTATGTATTCGACCAAAATCTTTTTTTTTCATGTATGGTCACCTATTTCTCCGTGATTGCTGGTCCGATTTAGCTGATTCTTTTTTTATATGGTAGAGGAAGCTCACGCGGTGGTCCCATATGAATTTTATTAACTTTGCTTAGGTACTTTTTGAGTTATCCACTTCATTATGCATTTTTCTTCTTTTTCGTATGTATCGACGATGTGCTGGTGTCTATTTGCAATGTAAAAATGATAATTGACTAAGATTAATGTGAGATACCACAACTAAAAAGGATAAAATAAAACCTTTTTAACCCAAAAAAAACTAAGTCGCTTGCAAAAAAGACTACGAAACAAACAAAGTCACCGACTCCCGAAATTAAAGTTATTTTCGACGTTTTAGTGTAATTTTTTGGAAGTCTGTTAGTTTTATTCAGCACTTTACCTATTTGCGCTTCAGCCTTATTTCACTAAAAAGTTCTTGATTTTGTTAACTACCCCATAAGAGGCTTGTTTGCACACAACGCGTAAAAATCGACTTAGCCACTATGTAGACACTAAATACTCACTTTCATAGCATAAAGAGTTGCAGTTTTGATATGAAAGCCAAAATTACAACAACTCAGACATGACTGCTCTATTTGGGTTGATTTCATAGTAAAAACGATTTTATAACTGGAAACCACCAATTTGTGTCTGTATTCTTTTTTATTTTTTTATTATAAATAGGCTCGCGCTTGACCACTATCTCACCTGATAGTAAGTGATGATGTGGTCGACGGTGAAGCACGCTTGCCTAGAAGAAACCTATCAATTATTATTAATTGTCAATATCTATAAGCTTTCGTACAGACACATTTGAAGACTGAATAAAATACTCAACGAATATTTCTGTAGATATTATTTTATTAAAAGTTTACTCTAAAATCACATGAGCTGCACTGAATCAGTTTATTCAGACTGCAGTTAGAGTAAAGCTGAATTTCAGTTAGAATTAAAATAGAAAGGAATAGCATTCCAAGCTCATTGTAGCGTTAAGTAAACGAAACAACTGATAGAGATCTATAACATTCCAAAATGTGTTTTGTAAGTTATAAATAAATAGAAATTTACTCAATATTATCGTATTCCAAAATAGAACTCAGATGGTGGGTTTACAAAGACGAGATCATTGTGAACCCTGTCGGTAACAACAAGGCGGACATCCATGACATTTACACACAAAAAAAGAAGAGAGAAAAAAGTAATTTCGTATAATTTAAGGGCTTAAATATTTTTATAAACCTATTTATTTCAAATTCGTTATTTGGTATTTATGTAAATGTAAAACATATCATACCCGGTAACGGAGCCCTAGCACCTGTGGCTCCTTGCGCATGCGGCGCAGGTTATCGTTAGTCAAAAACATAATATCCAAAGACATGATATCAATCCGTAATCAGCACATAACACACATAGTATCACATAACCACTTAATATCCTTTGAGAGAACAATGGTCAACACTTTATGAAACACCATAAAGGAAGAATTGAAGTTCGAAGGAAGATTTTTGTATATCAAAATGCATCGTCGAAAGAAAAATTATTGAACAATAAGCCGTGCGTGTTGTTGCGCTGACCAGGCGGACTGAAGGCGCGTGCGCGGCTAGCGAGGGAAATCGCAGGAAAACTGAGTGAGTCGCGGCGGCCGCCTCGCGGGTGTCGTCAATCAATGCGCCCAGCGGAACGGGATGCCTGCGCGCACTGCTGTGACAATCCGGCCTGATTGATAATGCAGTAACAGACGATACGCAGTGATTGATCACATCTTATAACGACACTACTCACTATATGTAGTAAACACTCGGAAAACAGATAAAACAGAACAATCGATCATTAAAAAAAACAAAATGTCTCTTACGATTTCTGAAATGCCTGTAGTAGAAAGTTCTGTACCAATTCAGCCATTAACAATAATTATAAATAAACAGCTTCCACGAAGCCATTATAAAGAGTGCACAAGCGAGCAGTGAGTGCAAATCGATCGCTCTAGTAAGTATCAAACTGGCCAGGAACTAGTGTTATTGGTGTTTAACACGACAAGCCTACCACACGCCTATGTTCACGAGGTGATTGCCATTTTGCATACGAAAATAATGATAAGAAACATATCAGGTCATCGTCGCTGTCCATTGTTACAGTTGATTAGAAAGAGCGATCAGTAGTCAGGTACAGTACTTCATTTAAATATGATTTGAATATGCTAGGCGGAACTAATATGTATGTCTTTGAGCTAATTTGTAGGATTCATATTCGTGCCTGTCTTATATAGGTAGTTAAATTTCACTGTCTGAAATAACTGAAAAGCAAGACCAGATAGATTTGCTTATTTAATTTCATTTGCACTACTCAACACATTTTGTCCATCAGGCGTCAAATTATAAACAGCACTATATTGTGTGTTTGACTTGCAAAAACGTATTTGATGATATCAGTGAGTTACTAGACTTCTACGTCACGGCCTTGGTGCAAATATAATGTAAGTAATAAATTATTCTAGAGCAGTTAATTACCAGCCAAGTCGAGATGAAAGCAGAGAAAGTACGCCACACGGGGAACGTAAAAACAGCGGGCCGTGTTCAAATCGTTCACTTAGTAAATACCGATAGGCGTGGTGAACATTACAACTATTTACTGTTTATGTGTCATGTACACAATGTTGGCTGGATTGGAACAAGAACATTATTTGCAGGCGCACAACGGGAATAAATTGGAAAGTGGAGTGTAGACTCCTTATACGAACCAGAGAGCCTAGAACTACATAAACTGACCTTCTATCAGAAAGAACGGTGAAAAAATCAATACTTCTTCATAGTGTATCGATGACAAAAAGCAAATATTTAATCTATACGAATAATAATAATCTCACGAATTACTGGTCCGATTTGAAAAAAGTTTTCAGTGTTAGATAGCCCATTTATCGAGGAAGGCTATTATATCATTTCTCTACGATCAATAGGAGCGGAGCAGCAATAAAAATGTTGCGAAAACGGGGAAAATGTGACGCAGACGAAATTGCGCGGGATAGCTAGTACTTAATGTAATCGATAGACGTAAGCTATCAAAAATATTATGTCAATCCCATAGAAAGGCATTGCAGAAATACGACACCTTTTTTTTACGGATGAATATGACGCTTTAGAAGGTATTGTCACAGGAAATGCCATGTAGCGTCAGTTATCAACCACATTCAAGAGCACGACTTAAATCTGGCTACTCGTGTTGTTTCTGTTTTTATCCTTATTTCCGATAAAAGAATATCTGGCTAGTGGCAAGATATCCGGGTTGACAGATCATACTAATATCTTAAAAACTAGCTAGTTAGTCATCCTCCATTCACTATAAAAAAACTATTAATCCTGAAGCCCAAACACAAATTTTACGATAAGATATTTCAGACAAGCCGTGTTTTCTGCACTGAAACATCGCTGACATTTCATAAACATAAATTTTATTCAGCAATACTGTTTGTAAACAGTAATAAAAGTAACATTGTAAAAGCAATCTCGTTTGGCGCAACACGTTCATAAAATTAATATTAATCATTACCAAGAACAATTTTTTTTCTTGCGCAGTGAGCGAGTTAAAAGTAAAATTTCGCATGTTACATTCAAGGTAGAATAAGCCCTTATATACATACCTAAGGGTGTGCTACAGACCATCAAACTGAACATGTTTTTCATCATAAAACATGTTTTGCAGCAAAAACAATATCAGCTGCCCTATACATTTGGGTCGAATAAGTATTGCAATTTTCTATGGGGCAGCAGATACTTTTTTTGCTGAAAAAATTTTTTTATGACAAACAACATGTTCAGTTTGATTATCTGTAGCACACCCTTAGGTATGTATATACCCTTTCTGTTACACCCTGTATATACAGGTTTGAATGATAGTAAAAGGTATGAAAATGACTGACTATCAAACAAACGATGAGACCATAGAGAGCTACACAACAAAAAATAATCCTAAAAGCCCACTCGCCCCTTTTTTACCAGAATACAGCAAAGACAAAAGAAGGATAGGAGGGTGGAGGCATAGTTATTTGCCAAATGCATGGCTAATATCGTCGAGTTAGTCAAGGTAACATCCTCCCCTAGACATGCTCTTGTCTTATGCGACTAAACACTTACTTAGTTGCCCCTAAAGACATCCTACAAGTAATTTGATGTAAGAAGTCCGATTCTCGTACTAAAAACGTGCAGATTCAAGTAGTAATCTCATTTTAGCGACAATCAATGACAAAAACGAATCTATAATGTACTTCAGTGAATTAAAAGTTTTTTTTTGTAATTACAGAAGACTGAGATTTCAATTAAAAAATTCCTAGAAATACGGGAACTGTTCTTCTGATGAATTCCTCGGCGTATAGCCACAATCAAATGATTGGTTGTATTTTTAGAAAGACTTCAAATCCGACGGAGCGATGTGCCAAAAACAAAGAAAAAGGTAACACGCTCATACGGTTTATGCTTTAATTGCAAACGATTTCCGATTACTTGTAAAGATAGCGTGAGAAGATTGCAGTTTTTTGGTTAATATTTCTCTTGGTCGTTCGTGCGATAAATTAGTAAAGTCATGTGTAACGCTGCCATCAAAACGACATTATAATATTTCGTCTAACGTTTGAGTGAGTGGTGAATATTTCATAGTAGAAGAGCGGTGTTTTTTGATTATTTATCTGTGGTGCTCATTCATACCATCCGTGAAGCATTGAGTGAGTGGTGAATATTTCATAGCAGAAGAGCGGTGTTTTTTGATTCTTTATCTGTGGTGCTCATTCATACCATCCGTGAAGCATTCTCCTATCTCAAGTATATTGGTCAACAGTTTGTTAATCAGATAAACCGAGTGTAGCTTTTAATCTGTCATAACTTCAAACAATGCCGCCACTATGGCAATTTTGGAAGTTTGTCGTAAAATCGATATTATGATTTTTAATAATTTGACATTCTGGCTTACTCATCAAGCCTTTGACATTCTGGCTTACTCATCAAGCCTTGCTCGTCAGAATCATCATAATCTGCCTAGCCTTTTCCGTGAACACGACTTCAATTGTCGAATAGGAACAGAAATCCAACTTAACAGCATCGTTTAAAACAAAATACTTAAAAAAAAACTAAATAGACCATAGCCTCAAACTATGAACTTTAACAGGATTTACACATTATGCAATAATTACGGATACAGTCGACTATAGGCAAGCATACAATGAAGAAACGCCTAGATTAGATCCAGTACAGCTGGTTGCGCCACATAGCTTCTGCTAATATGAACGTAAAAGCGTGCATTATTACTGCCCATCTAATTGGCAGCCAATTACGCACAGAGCTCAGAGCTAAGCTGTATGTACACTTCGTGCAGAAACAATTTGTACTACATACACAACAGGAACCATGTACGTCTTTATAAATGTGTGATCTAGTTACTTACATGAGGATCTTACGAGGCATTACCTTACCTAGTACGTAAGAATAGATTTTATATTTTCGCTGGACTAAATGTTTATTTCAAATTGCAAGCCAGTGTTTTTAACTATACAGCATATACGTAGGCACGTTATGGAATCAAGCGTTACTTTGCGGTAAATACATATATCCATTACAGCCATGAGGTTTTCATTGCAATGTTCAGAAAGAAAATAATCAGGAATATTCTTTTGGCATTCAAGCCAGTTTGTGCTCGTTTATTTTGATCTCTCTCTTTAAAGTTTGCAAACATAAAGTCATAAAAATATTACCGACTGTTATTTTAATTTTTAAGCACGAGCTGTCGTAAGTTAATAATCTAATTTAAGTATCTGAGGTGTAACTTTATGCAACATGCAGATACAAAATGGCGATAACCTCAAAATCCATCCGCTTATTAAAACACCGAGTAACGCAACCGTTTTAGTATCAACCAACAAGTTTTTTTCATTACTAGTTTTATATTCATTTGATAACTCTTAGATGAATATAATAGTATAGATAGTAATTATAATTACGATTAGTGATCAGCTAATTATCACGTTAGAAGACTCTTGATGAAATGTTAGATAGCTATCAGAATGCATTTTCCAACGCATGCTAGTGAGAATGAACGCTAGTAAATCATTAAATTTTTTCAACTTGATTGGTTTTAATTTTAATAACTATTATATACATTACAAAGATTAACAAACGAATAAATTAAATAGCAATAAACTATAAAAGGGCGTCAAAAAACTCCTCCTGCATTTCCAAGCATTGCCGCGTTGTATGGCAATACTTAGCCTCTAGCCAAAGTAAAAGCCAGCCCTTGGGTCACGGGAAGCGTCAACTACGCGTTTCGATTTCCTTAAAATGGCTCTAAACAATCGGGCCCGTAAAAAAAAAACTATTTTTCTTTCTTTTTATATTGCATATTTATGTTTTCTTTCCTTTAAATATTACTAGTAGGTATGTGGACCTCTTGCGTTTGTTGTGGCGGTCTGGTGTGACGACTACAGTAGTATTAGTATATTGTGTATTAAGGGCGGTAAGTGAGGAATTACGATCGAGGCTCTAGTAGAAGCCCGAAGTCGAAGACTGAGGGCTTTCTGAGTCGAGGTTCGTAATTCCCGTACCGCCCGTGAAACATACAATGTTTTTCATCACACTTGCGAGTTAATAATTATGAATATACACAAGTCAGCACACATATTATTACGAAATACGTGAACTGATTTGCGGATGGCGGGCTGTTTGCTCACACCACAGATTATACAAATGTTTTGTTCAGAAACTTTTAAGGCAAAATACTCACCTAGGTATATACAGCCATGACGGATTGTAAAAAAAATAAAATTTCGACGTTTGGATACAAAAAACTATCGATTATTTAGATTTTAGAACATTAGTTGAGTAGTTAAATAACATGTAGCGAGATTGAATGAAATTCCTGTTTAGATAACATTTTAAGACAACTTTTCAATTGCGTGTAAACTCCTTGCTTGATGAACTTGCATGACCTGTGTGCTGTCAAGCGGTGCTGTAAATTAAAAAAAAAATACTTACCGCCCTAGGGTTTTATATGGGGCATTACAGCCAAGTTCACCTGTATGTTATGACACTGTTTACGTGCAAGTGTGATGAAAATTAAAAAAAAAATACTTACCGCCCTAGGGTTTTATATGGGGCATTACAGCCAAGTTAACCTGTATGTTATGACACTGTTTACGTGCAAGTGTGATGAAAAATATTTTAATTGCTCCACCAGTAGGCTCTACACGCCTCCACAAGTTTTGAAAAAATTACGTGTTATGTAGTTACCGTTAACATAATATAATAGGAAATGTCTGGGGGCGGGGCACTCATGTAGGTATAATTAATTCTATAAATGGTAACAATTACGTAATAATACGTGAAACTGCACATTAACAATGCATATACATGGCGTGTTGTGTCGCCACTCAGTTTCCCTTTCACAGTTAACCACCGGAGTGTTTTGGGTTCCGTTCCACGGTAAGTTATATTTTTTATTTCTAGTGTAAGTAATTCACTTTTTTTTTATTACAATTAACAAATATTTATTGTCTTTCCTATTTAATTAATTAGTTTTACCGTTTTTTCCGTACAAAATGAATAATGAAAAAATATGATGGACAAACAAAAATTGCGTTTTAATGTTTTTTTAGAGGAAGCCTATGCCTAACGTTGATGATACTTACATAACAGTTAGCAATTATTCTGTCAGTACTAATTATCAAAATATGTACGGAACACAAGTGCGTGCAACTAACACGTTTGTATTTCATTATTTTACACTTTAATCGTATTGTCGGTTTTTCATATTTTTCCTTCGCAAAAGTCGAAAGCGGAATATTAATTTGGACGGGCAATGACGTCGCCATTTAAATAGCTCGTAGCACGAGATCTGCGCTCATTATGATAATATTAATAGCATTTCTTCAATGTTGCGTGGCGCATGCTGTGGTCATAATTGGACGAGATGAAGGTTGGTTTGTTTGTTTTTATCTTTCTTGTTGAGATTGATATCGGGCGGCCGGCTTAGTTGTAACCAAATTACAGACGAGCAAAAAAAAATACGACTAAATCCCGTGCTTCTTCATAGCGTATCGATGGTAAAAGGTTCAAATATTTCTAGTTTTCAAAAATCATCTACGCGATCTGCACTCACTGACGCAATTCGCGTAGATGAATGATAAGGTCTTCACTTGCACAGATTACAGGGTGCGATGCAAGATGGAAGGTGGGCCACTGTCTTTGGGAAGACGTTGCATACGCACTTGAGACCAGAGTTCTGAGCCGTCTAAGACCCCCACCCCCCAGTTGTATGAATTATTTGTTAGTCTCGTACACAGGTGCTTCACCCCATAGTTGCTAGTACATAATAATATACGGTGATTGGTAATTGGGTGCAGTCCTTGAAATGGGTGATATACTAGAGCGAATTTGTCGATAACTAGAGGTCCAATCTTTTAAATTTTCCTCTTCTCCACCAAACATTCATAAATGTGACCAACTTACGTCACTCAGAGCGTTGATAAGATACTTTTCAGATAGCGCATAAACGAATGAATCTTTCGAAAACCAAACGATAAAGAATCCAAACCAAGGTTTGGATTCTAGGATTGACACTTAACATGCAATTTACGGAAACAACTAACTTGTACTCTTATTTGCTTTCAAAATTGGTATCACAGAACCCACTTCGAGAAAAAGTATGGATGATAACAACAGTTGTTCCAGACAAGGTAGCATTTGGATTGTTGCGATAGTGGGTTGCTCGTTTTTATTTTGTTACCGATGTGTCATTTAATAATGGTTATCTGGTCCATTGCGAGGGGTCCTAGTCGGTCAGGATCGGTCAACTATGGTATGCACGTTAGTTGTTTGTTACCGATGCTATTAAACGTGAAGGTAGTAAGTAAACGTCTTCTGTTAAACCGTAATAATTCGGGCGGTACAGGGCCAAACTTGCTTGCAAAGGGCATTGGGTAAGTTCACCCTGTATATCTCGGCTCCGATGCATTTTGGAAATAATTGTTCACAGAAGAAAATGAATGTCTTATTGTGCTCTTACTAATGAAATATTTTTCATTAGTGGCCGCAGATTTAAAAAATCATGCCACTTTTACCCAAACCCCTTTAGTTTAGAATAGGGGATAATCCTATTTTTTTTTTCTTTGTCCGTCGGGTAGTTTATTGAAAAGTATCAGACACGTATTTTTTCTTTTTTCACGTGGTCATAAAATTACGGAGATATATTGAGTTGAAATGGCGCATCACGTCACATGTAGGTAAGTTTTATACCTACTTGTGTCGTAGTAAGCCCCCACTCTCCAACTTTAATGAGTTCTATCTAAATAATTTTTTGATATTTTGATAAAACAAAAAATACGTGTCTAATATTTTTGTATTACCTGTCTGACGGACAAAATAGAATGTCGTTTTCTTTACCCAGTCCGATCCCCTATTAGGATGTCGATGACTCAGTTAAGTCATTATGGTCGATAATTGTGTAAAGGGTAAAAAATGTATTGAACTTTGTGTTTTGATGAGCTACCGAGTGTTGCAAAAGATTTGGTGATTGGTTAATCTGTATCATTTGGACAGAGTAACATCTTATAGAACTTGGGTGTTGCACACAATTACAGATGCCCCTATCAGTTCACTCTTAGTAAATCGAAGCTTAGCAACTCGAAGTAAATTTGGTAGTGGAACTCCGCAGACGTAATGAGTACTATCTAAACACGAAAAATCTTTTTTTTTTGTCAAATTGTATTTTTGTCACGTTTGGATATCCATCGTAGGGTATCGCTAGATAATTTAAATTCTGACCCTGTAAAGAATATATTGAACTACTGACCTGCAGATCATCATCGACCGTGGAGTCGAATGTTTCTCGTAGCTTGGCCTCGCCCCGGACGTCTGCTTTGGCTGTGAGCTGCTTCTCGCGTAGTGATGTTCTCCGCACCGACCGAACCCTGCTGAGTTTGATTTACGGATCTCATTTAATTTCTAGCTACTTTGTAACTACATTATAAACAATTTCTGAATGGAACAATAAATTAAATCGCCAATGTAGCACACAGAGGAAAAGCCGCAACTATCTAGGTTCTTGCATTTTCTCTTTTTAAATAACGAAAAGTCACAACTATCTAGGTTCTTGCATTTTCTCTTTTTAAATAACCAATAACGGCTTTCGCTGCGTTCTTGCGAAGCTCGAGTATCAAGGTCCGAATAGTTTCACAAGTTATTAGTAGAATAGGGCTGTTGAGAGAGACTATTGTTGGTCCCTTTGTCTTGAGTAAAGCTTTATTCAAACGAGGTAAGCTTCCCGATCATCGTGAGCCAAGTGTCGCTAGCATTGCCAGACGATTTTCGCCTTTCGATATTCGAGTGACATTTACACTGTTTACGAGGGATTTTAAATCCCTCGTAAACAGTGTGAATGCAAAGTAATTGAACGCAACGCACCCTTAAGGGTGCAATCAATTAAACGCAAGCTTTCCCTGTATCTCCAACCCTATGTAATTATTCTCTTCCATGTAGTCCTATTTATTTGGGGTCGGCGCAGTATGTCTTCTTCCAAACTTCTCTATTACTTGTCATCTCATGAGATACCTCTTTTCTTGCCATATCATCCTTCACACAGTCCATCCATCGTTTCTTGGGTCTACCTTTACTCTTATACCCATTCAAATTTTTACTCTCCAACCCTATATAGGGTGACTGATAATTAGTGACCGATACTTAAGAGTGTTTACGCCTTACGACATTTTATGCAAACGTTCAAGTCGTTATTCTGTAATGACTGATTCGATTTTAATAGTACTTCATACGAATACGCAGGATACATAGTTCTAAAAAATATTTACAACACACAATAGCGTAACGCGGCTAACAGCTGATAGGTGACAGGCGCACGCGCGCGCGTTTTTCATACGGCTGTTGTGTTATTGATCAAAGTTAATGAGTATAAAAAAAGTTTCTTTGGGAAAGTTTTTGTTTGCTTGTTCATGAGTACAATCACTTGTTTAAGTATCGGTCACTAATTACCAGTCACCCTATGTCACTCAGAAATGATATTCTTGGAAATGAAAGTTCTTTTGCGCCTAAAAGTACTTTTTATACACATAAATGTAGATGCCTGCGAGCAGACTTTTAGCTCTAGTGAAAGACTCCTCTAAGTGACGGAAAGAAATAGAAATACAGAAAAGTGCTTTTCTCTGCATTTTGATTTATTTGAGATGGGTTTGCTCTTGACTCTAGTCTAGGTTAGAGATGACAGAGACAAACTCAACGATGGTACAGTCAGCATCAAAAGTCGGTTAACACTTATAAATATTACTCCAAGTTTTGTGCTGGTCAATGTGATCTGATGTTTTATTGTTTTGCGAATTTGTGTAATCATTGATGAAAATATTGTTATGTCTTTTACTCCAGTCTGTTAATATGGATCGTTCTAAAACTAAGACTTCTTATAATTTTGGTTATGTAAAGCGACTTTTGCTGCTGACCGTACGAGCTTACCCGGAAGGAGCCTGTTCACTCAAACTTTGAAGAGATTAGGGTGATTGCATGTGTAATTTGAGTGGTGTTTTTATAGTGGTGTGGGTCGTTACCGGCTCGTGCTGGCGCTGGAGGAGGAGCGGCGCGCGGTGCGCAGGCGGCCGGCGTGGCGCCGCAGCTCCTCCTGCTCGGCCGCCAGCCGCACGACGCGCGCGCGCACCTCGCCCTCCTCGCAGATATCTGACGATACCGTTCATACTCATTACTTACCGGCTCGTGCTGGCGCTGGAGGAGGAGCGGCGCGCGGTGCGCAGGCGGCCGGCGTGGCGCCGCAGCTCCTCCTGCTCGGCCGCCAGCCGCACGACGCGCGCGCGCACCTCGCCCTCCTCGCAGATATCTGACGATACCGTTCATACTCATTACTTACCGGCTCGTGCTGGCGCTGGAGGAGGAGCGGCGCGCGGTGCGCAGGCGGCCGGCGTGGCGCCGCAGCTCCTCCTGCTCGGCCGCCAGCCGCACGACGCGCGCGCGCACCTCGCCCTCCTCGCAGATATCTGACGATACCGTTCATACTCATTACTTACCGGCTCGTGCTGGCGCTGGAGGAGGAGCGGCGCGCGGTGCGCAGGCGGCCGGCGTGGCGCCGCAGCTCCTCCTGCTCGGCCGCCAGCCGCACGACGCGCGCGCGCACCTCGCCCTCCTCGCAGATATCTGACGATACCGTTCATACTCATTACTTACATCATGGGTTCGATGATAATAATTACAGTCACAATCAATATGCGTTTGTCAACTCAAGGTCTATTTTCGTTTGCTAATTGCATGATAGAATCTTAACCGACTCAGCATTTGTATAATAGGTGTGCGGACTGGGTAAAGAAAACGACATTCTATTTTGTCCGTCAGACAGGTAATACAAAAATATTAGACACGTATTTTTTGTTTTATCAAAATATCAAAAAATTACTTAGTTAAAACTCATTAAAGTTAGAAAGTGGGGGCCCACTACGTCAGAAGTAGGTAAAACTTACCTACATGTGACGTCATGCGCCATTTTAACTCAATACATCTCCGTAATTTTAAGACCACGTGAAAAGAGAAAAATTACGTGTCGAATACTTTTCAATAAACTACCCGACGGACAAAGAAAAAAAAATGTGATCATCCCCTATAGCGTCTTAACGTCAATGCCACTGAATTACATTCAGTTACCTTCTATACATACTCATCAAGTTACTATGTGTCCTAAACTATGAGCCGTAAATGACTTGACTGCACTTCGATAAGCTACAAATTGAATTCGTGCCAGGGCCACCGGGCCACCCAGATCGTAACACCGGGTTTCCACTATGACTCTCTGTTCCGACCGGCATAGATGTCAAGACACATGACGGTGGTTTTGGGCGATTGAAGAATTTAGATTTTGTTGTACATGTAGAAACGGACGGGAAATCTTGAATTTGCGTAGGTGCTAGTACCACTTTTAAGGAGATAATTATGTACGGAATTAGGGTAAATACAAAGTCTGTTTCATTTACCTGCAGGCGTCTCATCATGCTTATTCCTGACATTGAGATCAGCTCCATATTGTACTAACAACTCCAAAACCTCTAGCTGTAACAAAACAAACAATTCATTACAGTTTATCTTTACAATAACAATGAGATTCAACAGGTTTGTACCATGTTTACAATGATAATTTTACTGTGTAACTTTATTGCTATTTCTTATCATTTTCGTGTTTAATAAATGCTACCTTAATGCTTCTGACAAGGCCTCAAAATATTATTATTTACTCTTAACTTAAGAGTTAATAATAATATTTTATGCTTAAGAGTCTTAAGCGTCCCGCTGTAAGCCAAAGACCTCAATTGAAATTTTCTGATGATGCCAAGTACACAAGGCGACACATCAAACTATATATATCCAGTATAAACTAGCTTCGCTTTGTATGAGTTTCCTGTACAATGAGAGATCAGCTTTATTTGGTTTTGCATAGCTTCATTGGTCGTCGTGCGTACCTTCTTCGTCACGACTGTAAGTTAAGATATCACAATTTCTGATAATCATATCAGTTATCTTGACGTATCCGTCATCAATAAAGACTAGCGATCAGGGTTGGTTTCGCTTGGGCGATAAAATGTTATTTTAGTTCTAAGAATCAAAACCGCTTCAAACTCTAGTCTGTTTTCATAGACTGCCACTGAAGGTGGCTTCGTTTTAAACTATTTTGAAAACCCCACCACAGCATAAGCAGTGGATTACTCTCTAAGAGAGGGAGTGGGCTGTAATCTACCACTTGCTCAAAGTCTGTGCCTGAGTTCCAACTAACGTCCTTGAACTCTTGAGGCGGGGCCGATACCGACACATGCAGGTCATAAATAGATAAGTTAGTCTACCGCCTGCCACTATACAGCGTGTAACAGAAAGGGACAAATTTCAATACCTACTCGCACCAAATGTATGGGCTAGGAACAACCCAAACCGTGCACCTTTTCTCGGCGTGTTACAAGTGCCCATGTAGGGTGATGTGAAATAAAATATTTTGATATGATTTTGGCACCTGATAATTTTTTGGTGTTTTTGATGCTGGTGATGCTGGTTACTGTGAAGAAAGTTGTCAAGTTTGATGGCCTGTAGCACACCCTTAAGTATGACTATGCCTTTTCAGAGAGCAGCGGTGGCCCACTGGTGGCAGCCCCGACTTACGAGCAGTAAGCCGTGGGTTCGAACCCAGGCAGGCACATTACTTTGTGTAATTTATTTCATCACCGCTGCCCTCAAAAACGGTGAAGGAAAACATCGTGAGGAGACCGGCATGCCCTAGAACTAAAAATTCAAAGACATGTGACATATACCAACACGCACCGGGCCCGCGTGGTGGATTACAGCCCACTCCCACTCATAGATAGGAGGCCTGTGTCCCAGCAGTGGGAACATTATAGGCTGATGATGCCCTTTCTGTTACACGCTGTACAGTTTTGTATGTTTAAAAGGCACAATACATACATGTCCCCAGCAGGCGGCGGCATGCACGGGCTGCCACATGTCGTGGTCCACGACGTCGCTGGAGGCGCGGTGCTCCAGCAAGTACTCCACCACCTTTATGTACCCATTCGCCGATGCTATGTGTAGCTGGAACAAGCAATTATGATTAAAACTTGGTGAACGTTAGTGGCCTGAGAAGACCGAGGGCCTAGGCAAGTGGAAATCGTATTCATAACGAGTGCCTCGTTGGTCTTGTGGTCGCAAGCTTGACTGCTGAGGATGAGGTCCTGGGTTCGACTCCCAGGTTGGGCGAAAAGTTATTGGGTTTTTTTTTTTCAGAAATTACTATTGCTAATTGGTACACCTCTGCCTAGCACTTCGGGTATTACAGGCGTGATGTTATGTTATTTAACATGTTTGGTACTTTTACAATGACTAAAAAGCTGTTCATTTTTACGGTTCCGTACCCAAAGAGTCAAACGGGACCCTATTACTGAGACTTCGCTGTCCGTCCTTCCGCTCGTCTGTCACCAGGCTGTATCTCATGAACCGTGACAGGTAGCCAGTTGAAATTTCTACACATTAAGTATTTCTGTTGAATCAACAGAAATACTTAATGTTTGTTCTTAATTTAAATTCTGTTTTAATCAAATAAATATTTGAGGGGGCTCCCATACAAAAAAGTGATTTTTTTGCTCGTTTATAAATAATGGTACGGAACCCTTTGTGCGCGAGTCCGACTCGCACTTGGCGGGTTTTTTGACATTTCTATCAAAATTTTCGCTGATAAATGTCACGAGTAGAGGCCACATTACGCCTGAGCCCTCGACATAACCTAGGTAGGTTCGCATCCACCTTGCACACAAGTAACTTATATTTTTATTACGGCCTGACCTCAAGATTGACAAAGTAAACAAACCATTACTATTTTTAAAACTTCTGTTCACCCAATTAAAGTAAGTGCCCACGTTTCACCCAAGACCTTGTAAAGTAATTGTTATGGTGTCAAAAAGTGCAGCGTAATTGCTGCTTGCTATTTAATTCGCATGGCACGACATTGTTTTCACAGAAGTGCGTTAATGTTTCAGGCACGGTGTCGTTTCTAATTAAATTGAAGCTAGGTTTGCGTGTTCAGAAGTCGTGGAAAGTTCCCCAAAATTTTCATTGGAAACGAAATTCAATGCGCAATTTACAATTCTTACAAAACAAAAAGAAAACACCACACATTTTTAATACTGTATATTCTTGCGTTTGGCCTCAAATGTACGGTATACAGGTGTGACGGTTATGGGGAAACACTGTTTGTTTGTTACCTTTTCACGACTAAACGGCTGATCGGATCTTAATGAAATTTGGCAAGAAGATAGATTTCAACCTGGGGAAGGACATAGGCTATATATCATCACGCTATGACCAATAGGAGCGGAGCAGCAATGAAAATGTTGCGAAAACGGGGAAAATGTGACGCAGACGAAGTTGCGCGGGACAGCTAGTATTATTCACAAAACAATACTCACAAGCGTGGCGCCCTGATTATCCCTGGGCTCATCCAAATCCATGCCTGCCTTAACTAGTTCATCGACATCCCTCAACATCTTCATTTCAGTCGACGCTCTCGTATCATCTATAAGCCTTTGCGTGACGCCTCTAGCAGCCATCTCACTCTCTATCGCGTCTAAGGTCCGTTCTTCTTCGCAGATATCGTAAGGCATGTTACCGTCGCCGTTGACAGCAAGGAGGTTCGCACCTCGTTGTATGAGTATTCGAACGAGGTTGAGGTTCCCGCAGGTGGCGGCTGCATGTAAAGGGGTCCACTTCTCGCTGTCCTCGGCATTGACGTTCGCGCCGTGGTCTAGTAGAAGCCGCATCATGGCTTCGTTGTTGTCGATGCAGCACTGGTGTAAAGCGGTTAAGCCATCCTCGTTCGTCGCGTCTGGCGTCACGCCGCGAGACAGTAACCGTCGCACTGAAATTTTTAGGTAGGTTTTATTACATAATAGGAAGAATCGAAATTAGGATCAAAAGAAAATTCGGTTTCCTCAACTTAATACAGCCACGAAGAGATGACGATAAATAATGTTTTTTGATGAAGGACTTGTATAGGCTTTTGAGAAACCGATTTTTTATTTACATATACTATTATTTAACAATGTAAAATTTGTGTGTGTACGGGGCAATCTCCGGAACTTCTGATCCGATCACAAAAATTCTTGCAATAGGGGACCGGACTGGGTAAAGAAAACGACATTCTATTTTATCCGTCAGACAGGTAATACGAAAATATTAGACACGTATTTTTTGTTTTATCAAAATATCAAAAAATTGCTTCGTTAAAACTCATTAAAGTTGGAGAGTGGGGGCTTACTACGTCACAAGTAGCTATAAAATTTACCTACATGTGACGTCATGCGCCATTTCAACTCAATATATCTCCGTAATTTTATGACCACGTGAAAATAGAAAGAATACGTGTCGAATACTTTTCAATAAACTACCCGACGGACAAAGAAAAAAAAAGTTGGATTATTCCCTATTATGGAAAACTACATTATCCTCGAGTTTTATAGACTGTATTTAAAGCGTTCCCGTTGGATAATTTTCGACCATAACGCAAGCGAAACCGCGGGAAAAGCTAGTTTCATATAATAGGGATGGTGACTCATTTTTTTTTATTTGTCTATCGGGTAGATTATTAAAAAGTATTTGACACGTATTTTTTCTTTTTTCACGTAATCGTAAAATTACGGAGATATTTTGAGTTGAAATGGCGCATGACGTCACGGCTCAGTACATTTTATACCTAGTTGTGACGTAGTGAGCCCCCACTCTCCAACTTTAATGCGTTTTAACTAAGTATTTTTTTGTTAACTTGATAAAACAAAAAATACGCATCTATTATTTTTGTATTACCTGATTGACGGACAAAATAGAATTTCGTTTTCTTTACCCAGTCATCATCCCTATTCTCTTGCCGTTATCCCAATTCATTTGGGGTCGGCGCAGCATGTCTTCTTCTTCTATACTTTTCTATTACTCGTCATCTCATCAGACACTTACTTCCAGAATTAGCTAGTTTTTTTTTTTTTTAATAAAATTATATCTAAATGTTTTGTTTATGTTATATATGCATTTTGAACACAAAAAATCGTAAACGCATATTAAAATACCTTCAACGATTGTAGTACGATGTCACGCAGAACATCGATACCTATGCTGTCATCCACAAATGACGTCATAAACGATTCAAGAACGTCTTGAACTACGCAATTTCTAATCGTTGTAATACGAGAGCGAAAACATAGTAATACTAGCAAACAAGTGGAATTAAAATATCAAAGAAAGTCAGTTATAAAGGTACAATAAGTCAATCAGTACAGTTTGTAGTCATTACGCTTTGCTAACAATCTCGTTATGGCACATACAGGGCGCGTAATTGACCAAGTAATAACGACAATAATGCCGCTTTTATTGAGTTTATTTATGAAACGCTCGGCTGTCACCTGACCAATTAAGAACAGATGTTTATTATCGTACAGTTGCAACTCAACATATTATGTTTCCAACATGTGTAAATATTCTCGAAGAAGTTTCACCTACATTTTTTTTAATATTGTTATGGTATCTTTTTATACTAATTCTTCTTCTGATGCCTTTCCCGGCCACTGAAGGCTGCCCATTAATCCCTAGTCTTTTGCCTCTGTCCTTACATTTCTTTATCAAGAAATTGCACGAAATACCCAGGTATGTTGATACATCGAGGCCACGTAATCCCTCGAGTCTATTACTCACCCTAAGAACCTTAACAAATTGATTAATATAGCACAACAAGTACTTTTGCTGACCTTTAAAAAGTTCTCATTCACTACAGTTTAAGTGATTATCAGGGCTAAGGTGTCGTAATCGGCACAGGTGCGAACCTTGTCCGACTCAAAACATGCATTACTCAGACGTGCAAAACCCGGCTTAAGTTCCGTACAGCTACAAATTACTGTAAATACAACAAAATTGCTTGTCACTTAGTGAGCGTTTAAAATGTTTAAACATTGTAAAATTAGTCGCGAGAGGTAAGCGATAACAGAGAGAATTTCTGGCGCGGATGTGAGAAAAGCCGCGGAAGAGGGGAAACTTTTCTAATTATCTTTGGAGTAAATACATGCTGATATAATGTCAATATTTCACATGGATCGACGGAAATTTGGCTTTATGCCGACGTACCGATAGCGACCTACGCAAGCACGTTTTCACCATCTTCAATGACTTTATAATTTTCTCAAGACCTTTAAAAAGGTCATGTGCGTAGGCAAAACTTTGTTATACTACTACTTTATTAACAATTGTATTCAACCGTTATATTAAATTGAGTGTCGACTCGCTTTAGTACAATTACTATAAAATAAAATTGTGGTAGAAGAAACAAGCTTCACCAATAAAATGTGATAATAATATAAGCACAATTTACCTTCATCTATATCGTTTCTGGCCGCAGCTTCCAGCAACATCACGCTATCACTAAAGTATATGCTCCGCTTGTTGCTCTTCTCCCGTTTCGCTCGCGACCGCAGCCACTCTTTCTCTCGTTGCTGCCATAGTTTTAGCTGCTGCATTCGTCGTCTGAAGTAAACAAGGACCGTATGAGAAAAAAATGCAGGGAATGTCGCTCACGTGTTTAGTGTTTACCATATAACAGGATGAAAAAGACAATACAATAAAACTGTACACCTGAAGTAACTTGTAAGAGAAAATGTGCGTGCTGAACACTCGATATCTGAAAGACTATCAAAACTGAATCTTTCTAACAGACAGTCTAACACAAGTCTTGTGATTTACTTGTCAGTTCTTATTTCAGTTGGCCAATCACAGCATTTAACATCGGTGTGACAGTTCGTCTCTTTCAGAAATATTTCGATTTAGCTATTTATTAGCGTGGGTTATTAGCGCTCAATAAGTATGAATTTGTAAAGTGGTTCAGAGTCGTGTTTTGTTCATAAACGGTGAGCGACCGACCTCCAAGAGTCCATACCGCCGCGGCGCCTGACGCCCACTTGACGCGAAATTCAATATAGCTTTTATGGATTTATTCTTACTTCATTGGCAATTTATTACGTTGTTTGCAGAATAAATTGGTGTGAAATGAACTCATAATATTAGGTATATCTTTCGCAAAAGTTATTTCATAAACGGGCAATCTCCTTAATAGACACCTACTAGACTTCATAGTAGGTTAACAAAAATTTAGAGATTACCTAATTGAAAGGAATTTCCGTGCTAAGAAAACTTAACCCAGATTTTATTTAAATTACAAGTAATGCAGTAGGCGCAGCGGCTCTCTTGTCCCATGTTTCATAGGATCGGAGCAACACGTTTTTATTGTGTATTCTCCCCTGCAGACCGTCACGCTAACATTCACACCCTTTTATCTCCCGGGCCTCAGAGTCATGGTGATAGTAGGAACAGTAGGGTTTTAAGGTAGAAACAGATCATAATTTATTAAGTAGCATCGTCGTATTTCGTTAATTGGCTAAATCTTGTCATGATAGCAATGTACGATACGAGACTACACGAGCGCATAGAAACAGTGGCTTATTTTCGTAATCCATTTTATGCGTTACGCCTATTCCCACATGGGTTCGTATTTTAACAGTAAACTGTCATGCAATCATAAAAAAGTGAAAACAAGGTTTCACTTTACATTATGATACGTTTCATAATATTGTACAGTAAGCAATGGCAATGAAATACTTCCTGAGTTTTAATGCCATAATGAAGTTAATATAAACCTTATCTTGTTTTCCATTTATTGGTCGTTAAGTTCGACTGACAATACGTTAGCACTTTGGGTACTTAAGAGCCATTCTACACTGAATCATGAAGAGCAAGATAAAGAAAGATTAAAATTAGAACAAAGAAGCAAACGCCATAAATCACTGTCTGTTTATGAGGATACTGCACAGACAGTCATAAAAATGTATCAAAAGCCGACGCTTTTTATTTTTTAAACTACCGTGTAATCGGAAGTATCCGTGAACTTTGTTTCTGATATCTGTTATCACACGTGAGCTAACTCCGTTAATCTCACTGACGTCGGCGGCAGGTTGGGGATTAACTATGAGTACCTACGGCTAGGCAAACAGAACTGTGTGCTCATGATATTCTCGTGTTGACACAGATCCATACATACAACCTATCGAGCGATATATGCTAAAGACTGTGAACACATCCAACAATAATACTATGTGTGTATGTTGCGATACAATACATATAACTTGGCATAATAGCTGTCCATATAAAGGGTGTAAAACACCTCTTAACGAAGCCGAAAGGCACTGGTTCTCCCTGTCATTTCGATCATTTTTTTGTTCTACACCATACCTGGGAACCTTCTAGTTACCGAGATATTAGGGGTCAAAGTTCCAATTTTTTGACAAGTATTTTTTTAAATACAAGTTTTTAATGTAAGATTTTTTCTTTAAACACCTCCACGACTCCCGTACTGTTCAATCCGTCCATCAGTACAATGTTTTGAGTGCGTTACATTGAGTTCTACAACAAAACATGATTTTACACCCCCCAAAAAAAAGTCGTTTCCCAGCAATAATTTTTACGTAAAGTTACTTAGTTTCATGTACAGAATGCTTGGTTGACGGCTTCGTGATGAGGTGATTTACACCGTGTATTATTATCAGTTAAAAAGCGAATCCTAACAAAATTGACAGACAGATCGTGAAAATAAGTTTGTATTGGTATAGTAAAATCCAATCAATAATATGTTACTTTAAAATACAAACAAGAATTATTCTAACTGTATACCAATCCACATAATGGAAAGTAAGAAACTGACTTAATATAAACTCCAAGATAATTTTAATGCGTACTTTCCAATATTTGTAAGCCATCTCTTTACTGCTAGTTAATTTATTATATCTCGAAACATTTAAATGGTCTTTAATATTTACAGATTTGTCGTCAACCGGTACCTACTTTATTTGGATTTATATTTACTGATAGGATAATAAGTACCTAATATTTTTCGGTTTTTAATAAATTACTTTGATATAAGTTAGTTTAATGTTTCATTGTACAGTATTTCTTAAATCCTTAATAACAAGTACTTTCGAAATTTAAAAGGGAAAGTAAGCCTTCATTGTGTGTTTTACATAGTCCTTCAGATGAATTTAAAAATATCACTCAGAATCATTTATCTGAAGGCTCAATATCACAATAATCTGTGTACAGCGTATGTATAAACCTTTCAGCTTAGCTCAATCCATACATCAACTGTTATCTGTGACTGGCATCTTCCATGATAAGAAAAGTAATAGATATTTATTTCTATAAATGTTATATGACTGTTTTCATTCAAACATACATATGTATAAAATAATGTCAATGCTACTTATTTTAATCACACTTATCAAGATTACATTAGTCACTACTACATTAAAATTAAGATAGTCACATATAATTATCATAAATAGTATTATAATCTATGCCACTTTTTTTTTACTGTATTGATTTTGAATTAATGATCTTCCTGTTTTTGTCCCATGTCATTTGGGGTCGGCGAAACACGTCATTTAATTCCATTCTCCCCGGCCATTTCGCACTTTATCATTTACTTATTTTTCCTTCATATCATTTTTCACACAATTAATAACAAAAAAAAACATTCCAGATTTTCTATTATATCGATTAAGATTTCGATTTTTTATTTTTAGAAATAAATGCTAAAAAGCTATTAGTAAAACTAAAAATATGTATAACAAGATAAAGTAAGCCTGGTGTTAGCTAAACTAATAAACTAACTGTAAAGAACTACAAATTTCCAAACAAGCATAAAGAAGCAATAGTTCGCCCAATTCACAAAAAACCTGCCAAGTGCGAGTTGGACTCGCGCACGAAGGGTTCCGTACCATTATTTATAAAAATCACTTATTGAATGGCAGTCCCCTTAAATATTTATTTTATTCTGTTTTTAGTATTTGTTGTTATAGTATCAACAGAAATACATAATCTGTAGAAATTTCAACTGGCTAACTATCACGGTTCATGAGATACAGCCTTGTGACAGACGGACAGCGAAGTCTCAGTAATAGGGTTCCGTTTGACCCTTTGGGTACGGAACCCTAAAAAGGTGATCGCAAAAATGTATCAAACTATATCAATTTGATCAAATAAAGGTAAAATTATAGAGAAGTGTATCGTCAACCAATTAAGTAACTATCAGTCTAAAGAAAAATAACGAGTCCTAACACGGTTTTTTAAAAGGAAAAAGTACAAATACATTGCTAACAAAATTCTCAGGCGAAATTGACAGTTAAGTACCTAGTTGATAAAAAATTGTTGTTACAATATTTTTTGAGTAAGTATAAAAAAGCATTCGGCACTTAGCAAATCGATACCATCCTCAAATGCAATGGAGGAGTGCGGAGTGAGAAGAGATACCGCGGCCCTGGAACACAAAGGGCTAAGAAGGAACATGGGTGGGTTTTAGTCAGTCAAGTCTGACACTCCCTCCCGCTCCGCCCAGAGCGGGAGAAGTCATTTGATGATTTACCATCCGCAAAAAAAAAAAAGAAAAGGAGTGCGGAGTGAGAGAACCACTGAACCCATGGTTCCGTGATTACCTCTTCGCGCGCTCCTATCGTGTGTAGGTGGAGCACGCGCTTAGTGACAGAGTCGAGGTGCGGAGTGCGGTGGCGCAGGGCTCGGGATGTGGACCAATTTGTTATCTTATGCATGTTAACAGCTTGTGCCGAGTGCTACAGCATTGTTCAGCGTATATGTTTGCAGATGACTTGTGCTTACATCGCTCCCGAACTAACATAGGCGATACCTACCAGCTATCTCAACAAGATATAGACGCTGTTGTTAAATGGTCGCACGGCAACGCCATTATATTAAACGCTGATAAAACTAAATTATTGTTAATTAATTCTCCATATTAACGACCTCATAGTGCGACTCGACCTTTATTTACCTACGATTATATATGCCACCATAATAACTTACAGGACTGTAAATGTCCTTACCATGAAAATAGATGAGAACTTTTCTTGGTCCAACACAGACTACATCTATAGTAAATTAAGAATATTATTAAGTAAAATGTACCTACCACCTAAGCTTTAAAGTTCCTATTAGCGTATTAAGATGTATATACATGTCATAAGTAGATTCTATTATGAATTATACTCTTGACAACTATGGAGTAACATTCAAAGCTAACTTGGACAAATTAGAAGCTGTTCAAATTCTATTCTTAAAACTACTTGTTACTCAAAAAACTAAAAAGTTGTAAAGGAGATTATAGGAAATTGTATAAAATATGTATAATTCTACCAATCGGTTCCAAACATAATTATCTTTTAGCAGTTAACCATTGTGATATCAAAGAGCATAACTTAACTCATGTAATCAACAACCATACCACACAATCTATGGCTGCTGGCAGATTCAATGTATATACCTAGAGTTACTAATTACTTTGGTGACAAAACCCTAGCAAAACGAATACGATTCTTTTGAACAGTCTGCAGACATAAGGAGTGAAAGGAATAAAAATATTTTTAATAACAAATTAAAAATATATTATTTAGAAATTTCTTAAAGTGCTACCTATTACATTATATACCAATATTAGTACTTAGTACGAAGTTTAAGAATGAGTGTATAGAGACTCACGAAACCCACATCCAAACCATTACTATGGTTTTGTGGGGCTCAGTTTATAAGGTTCCTTCTGCCCTTAAAGTCTCCGAATACATGGTATGAACACAAGTATTGCTTTCCACAACATTAAACATACTTTCATGCTATCTGTACTGTGCTTAAGATTAATTCTCTAACTTAAGAGCAAATACTCATTATTTGTCTACAGTTTCATCCTTTAGAATGAAACTCATTCTACTTTTTCAAAATATTGATTACAACTTATGGTATTTTTGTGCAGTTATCATAACTAGCTGTCCCGCGCAACTGTCGTCTGCGTCACATTTTCCCCGTTTTCGCAACATTTTTCATTGCTGCTCCCCTCCTATTGGTCGTAGCGTGATGATATATAGCCTATGTCCTTCCCCAGGTAGAAATCTATCTTCTTGCCAAATCTCATTAATATCCGATCAACCGTTTAGTCGTGAAAAGGTAACAAACAAACAAACAGAGTGACTTTCGCATTTATAATATTAGTATGGATTGCTGACGACATGCTGTACTGACCCCAAATTAATTGGACTAAATAATCAATATTTTGAGGCCTGGTTATTTGACGTTCTGATAAACACATGGTCATCCCTCAAGTTTTTTTATAATTTGCTAACACTTTCGCGTTTTTACTGTAGGCAAGAAAACCAACATCTTGTAGAATAAATCACAATTTATATGAGACAGATAAAACACCACATTAAAATTCAATCATAAAAGGTAAATCCCATGTTTAATGAGAAGATAATTAAGATAAATATAATACAGATACCTAAATATTATACCTGTATTTATCTCATTTATGCATAAGATTATACAGTTAGTATGACATGATTTTCCTTAAGGCAAGTTAATGCCACTGACTGACTGACTATTAGTGATCATTATTTGCAAAAGCAAGTATGATTATTTCCATGTGTGACACTTAGGAATTAATGAAAAGTTGGTACTTTGATTTGTTGCATAACAAATCAAAGCTCGTGTCTTTCTGCAAAAAAAAAGTCCTAATGCCAAACAATTAAAGACCATCATTCAAGTATAACAAGTTTTGAAACAGGATTCAAAGTCTAGACATGTTGTTGTATAGATGCTAGGCAAATTATTAAGGATTTGTAGGGTTTCTGTAACAATCAATTGGATTGAAGATTTGAGTAGCACAAGTTAGAAAGAGAACTTTCTTTACAGATTATTCATTCAGAAAGCAATATCATGAAACTTTTACCAAGGATTCAATTTATAATTGCATCTAGTCCTAGGTTATTAAATATAAAATCTTCTGTTCCTAAAGATTGCACTTTTGTATGGAGCAGCTGTATTTTATTTTTTTACTGATGATAATTCTGATAATCAAGACTGGACAGGGATTTTTAATAAGGGTTCCATGCAAGATTCTAGTTGCATGGAACCCTTATTAGAAATCCCTTGTGTATACATAGAAAAGAAGAGATGCTTGATGTTGAACCTCAATTAATTTGGTATAAGGACCGGATAGTAATGAAAATGGAACAAATTAAAATAAACAACAATTACCTGCGGGCTAGGTGGAGCCTCTCTTGTGTGGTGAGGTGTTCCACCTGCGCCATCTCAGACACCAAGTCTGAATGCTCCATCTTGTTCACAATCTGGAAATTTACACACTGTTTCACATTTTGTAAGCTTGGAAAAACAATCTTACTTGTAGTTGACTTACACTTGTCATTTCTCTAGCCGTTCCCAACTATGATGTTGTCACCTTCCAATCTAACCGGGTGTAGCTGAATGTCAGTATTTTACATGGAGTAACCTATCTGACCATCTGACCATCACAGTATATGTTAAGAGTTCCAGCATTATTGGGGGTTAGTCTTATCACAGCTAATTTAGCGTTCCAGTACTGTACTACTAAAGTTTGTTGTAGCAAAAATAAAGAATTTTAAGAAGTACTTGTGCAATGGTAATACTTAGCAAAATAGATACATAAGTATTTGCCAACTTCTTGATGATATGCTTGGAATCTCACATCAAAGTAAAACAAAGAATGTAAATCTACTCATTTTATCATCTTTATCTACTTGTTTTTCATAAGATTTAATTTTTTAATTCAAAGTCCTAACTGTGTGATAGATCATAACTGATAGTTTGTAGATAAAACATTTGAAAACCTCAACTATTTTCACTAGCACAGTAATTTATTACTAAAGTTAGTCTAAGAATTCGTAAATATTTGAAGAAGTAAATAAGAACGTCGAAAGGTAATGTACTCATCAAACTTATTGTTATCTGACAACAATCTGATAAGATAACACATCCCTTCAAGCATGTGAAGCCAGTATAATAAGAATTTGGATAATATCGCCTGTTAACGATAGAAGATAGTAAAACTTTCCTTACTAATCAGTAAAAAAATGTATTTATCTCTCTGCTACAACCAATATTTCAGTTTTAAAAACAAACTGACAGTTTAGAAAGGCACTTGGTTTCTACAACATAAATCTACTTTGCAGGTCAACATGAAATCATAACAACTTTTGCGGGAGAAACTATACACTATACTTATTTATTCTAAAATATTTTTCACGCTACTTACCGCTGTTCTAGTTTATTACAAATCGTAAGTATGTTTCATTCTTTTATTGATGTATTTGCCACACATGTTAAACAGATTGTAGTAAAGGGAGTCATTAACACACACACATATTATTGATACTTGGAGCTAATTGAAATCCATTGTGTAAGAGAAATTTACTGTTACATTCTATTTTCCGTTATTTTTCATGAAAATAAGAAACAAGGAGAAAAATCACAAGACGGCTAGCGAACGAGCGGATGGGTTTACTTTTTTGGTGACTTGAAAACCTTGACTTGAATACCCGCACTTTGGCCAACTTTGGCGTTAAATTGATTTTGTTAATTTCACATTTTATATCAAAATGTACAAATAAATTGAAATAATTTAGAAAAGTGAGGATCTTTTGTTCGATTTTAAAACAGGATATATGTTTAGCATGATTGGCAATGTAAATTGAAAAAACAATATTCACGAGGCTGTATGAACACAACGGGTTTGATCTAGTTCCGCAAGTGCGCAGCAGATGGCGCGCAGTATCTCAATCGGTTAGCGGTAGTTTTGAAATCATTTTGCAAGTTTTATTAGATACAAATACTTAATTTGAATTGAAAAAAAGAAAACTGTCCGATTGCATTGATATGAAAATATACTTTAATTTTAATCCAAGAACAATTAGTTTCTATTAATCCTTGGTTGCTTTTGTATTGAACTAATGGATGCTTTTGTGAGGTTGGAGTTGGAGTTTGAGAGTTACCAAATTTTAATCTCCTCAGGAGTCGGTGATAAAGGCGTTAAAACTGGACTTAGTATGAAATAGTAAATAATAAATAAAGCTTCAATATTTTCTTGAACATCGGAAAGTCCAATCTCTGAACATTGTTCAATTCTTACCTTCGACCGTGAGATTATCCGTGTGTTGCTGAGGAAAGGTCACGCTCCACCATGTCAAACTAAGTAGGTACTTACTAACCCTTTGCTGGTAATGGCGTTCATGACACTGATCTCCATCTCATAATTAAACAGGAAGGTCATAGTTGTAGGCCTTGTAGGTCGTTCATCGTTACAATCTCGGGGACAAAATAAAACAAGCAACAGGTAACTCTCAAATGTGATTTTTATTTCAATTTTATATCTATTTTACTACTATAATACAGTTTTAACAATTATTTAGTACAAAAAAAACCACAATATCATTAATCAATGAGCGGTGTAGATATTCTACGCTAGGCACTATTATTCTTATCAATTGACACACCATAATCCCTTTTATACAAAGCTTGCTTAAAGTAGAGTACCTAGAATTGTTTGATTGTATTATAACTAGGTATTAATCAATACCGGTATTTGCACCTTCTTGTTACACAGAGCGTGGCGAGCTTTCAAACGGTTTTATAATGAGGATTATCTTTGAACTAGTAAACAGAATCAGCGGTTATTTTAATTTAAGTAGGCATTATAACATGGGTACATAAGTTACATAACACAGCCACAAACAATTATAACAAGTAACAACACAATAATTAAATTTAATTCTTAAGTTTGTCTATATACCTACGTTTGAAGACGTACCGTTAGTTACATTTAAGTACGTAGATTGTGTAGGTTAATCTGCATTAAATTGCTGAAAAAATTGAAGCAGCTACATATATTCCAGACAATATTATTTTATATGTCTTCGTTTGGTTATATTTCATAGCACATTTTGTTTTATAAAGCATTGTGCAGACGATGGAAAATTTGTCCACGGATATTTTGTAATTTTGCAACAACCACGGAGCTGGTGGTTGACACCATCATCTGACTAGCCTTTCTCAATTGCGGTGGGCCAGCTTCCGGTATTTTACATGGAGCGACAATAACAGACAATATTATTTTCTATATACTTACTTGAGTAGGTAATTTATGAAGTTTGGTTATAATTCGTGGCACGTTTTGTTTTCTAAAGCGTTGTGCAGACGAATGAAAAATTTTCCACGGATATTTTGTAATTTTGCAACAACCATGGACGTCAACCATCATCATCTGTCTGGCCTTTTCCCAATTGCGGTGGGCCAGCTTCCGGTATTTTACATGGAGCGACAATACCAGAAAATATAATTTTCTGTGTACTTACCTAAGTATGTAATTTATGAAGTTTGGTTATATTTCGTAGCACGTTTTATTTCTAAAGCGTTGTGCAGACGATAGAAAAAAAATAGCACGGATATTTTGTAATTTTGCAACAACCATGGACGTCAACCATCATCTGTCTGGCCTTTTCCCAATTGCGGTGGGCCAGCTTCCGGTATTTTACATGGAGCAACTGATCACCACAACCCAGTTAGTACCTGCTGAGTAATACGATTGGTAAGACTGATTGACAGACTTTCGAGCCACTGACTACTGTCAAAGATATTCCAATAACAGCCGAGACCAACGGTTTAACGTGCTTTCCGAGGCACGGAGGAAACTCGGTATGTAATAGATGGTCACCCATCCATGGACCGACCTTGGCAAACGTGGTACTTATCACTTAAAGATCCGGCTGTTATTATTTAGTCCGACTTATTATTTAACCATGTATATCAACTATTGGATGAAAAACGACGCGGCAACCAATGGAGGAGCCGGCAGGGTCGGTTAAAAATTACTCGCCAGGGGACAAATCCATCGTCTGCCCATCGCTATAAAGTTGAATAATAATATGCATATAAATGAATATCTATTGTACAAATAACTAAACTTATAAAAGTATTTGCTAATTACACTAAGTTTAGCGTTTTTTTTACTAGTTACAAAATACTATTCATGAAACCACAATTGTCAATTGATCGATGAGCGCATCAATACTTACCTAGAAATAATTTAATAATATCTAGTAATTAAGTAGCCTGAAGAAAATCGGTATGAGTATGGTGTTACCTAAAATATTGGGAACAGGGTAGGGAAAAAAATCCAGTAGGTAGGTCTAGGTAGGTAGTATCTACCTACCTAGACCTACTACTGGAATTTTTTCAAGTACCTAAGTAATTTATGACGATTAATTTACGAACATAAATCATAGGTACTTTAATTGCTTGCAGTTCGGCACCCTTTACCTGTGTGTATGTGAGGTTTTATTTAAAAAAGCAATGGTTTTTTTTTCGCTAGTTAAATTGAGGATATTGAATAGTTTAATGGAACAGCGATCGATACAAATAATATTATTTACATAGGTAAGTTATTATGACACACTCTATAACACTACAGCTATTATTGTTCTAAATTAGTCTATTCTTCATAAATAAGGTTCTATAGGTTGGTACCTACCTACATCTAATAATCTAGTAACAATTCAACATTTTCATTGCGCTCTGATGCTTTTATTTAAAAGTTAGTACAAGATTTTATACAGATTGGTTAAGACTAAGATGACGCCGAATTGCCAATGACTTAAATAATTACAAAGTTTGATTAAAATAAATATGTAGTAGGACAATAGGAAATAATATTTATCACACTCGGTCAAAGTGTTGAAACGGGTTACATAGGTTTCACCGAAAAGACATTGACAAAATTATCACTTCCCAAACAATTTTCCGCATAATTTCATTTGCCAAATTATTACTAAGCAAAAACTTTTTTTACAAATAATAGGGGATAATCCAATTTTTTTTTTCTTTGTCCGTCGGGTAGTTTAATGAAAAGTATTGGACACGTATTTTTTCTTTTTTCACGTAGTCATAAAATCACGGAGATATATTGAGTTGAAATAGCGCATGACGTCACATGTAGGTAAGTTTTATACCTACTTGTGACGTAGGAAGCCCCCACTCTCCAACTTTAATGAGTTTTAACTAACTAATTTTTTGATATTTTGGTAAAACAAAAAATACGTGTCTAATATTTTTGTATTACCTGTCTGACGGACAAAATAGAATGTCGTTTAATTTACCCAGTCCGCACCCCTATTGTAACGCAAACCTAATGTTTGGAAAGTGAACGTTTAAACAATAACTTGTTTACCAACTAGTACTTTTACCAATTTTCATGTAGTCAAATATTTCAGTTGGCAAATATTTAGTATCGCCAATTTTCAATTTACCATTTCTATTCAGTCAATTGCTTAGTTAATGACAAAAAATTTGCATCTATAAGTTAGTTGCACTGAATATACAAATTAAATTAATTATGTGTACTGTTAAGTGGGTAGATAGTAAATCATAAATGACGCTCAATGTGGGTTAGTCATGCAAAACCCTATCACTGTGTTTTCCATATTTCTTTCTATATCTAGTCGTTTCTGGCCACAGGTCACAGTTCTAACCTAACCTAACCTTACCATTTTTCTTTTAATAATTAACCCGTAAGTTCGGTTCTCGATATCCTGTT
The DNA here is from genome assembly GCA_963082945.1 of Cerastis leucographa. NCBI lineage: Eukaryota > Metazoa > Arthropoda > Insecta > Lepidoptera > Noctuidae > Cerastis > Cerastis leucographa. Next base: position 7,252,673 of record OY720359.1, read on the forward strand.
AAAAAAATCTCTTTTTTTCATATTTTTCTAGTCGTTTCTGGTACTCGCTCGGCTCGTGCGACAGTGGTGACACATGGCGTCCGGCTTCCTGTAACCTAAACTAACTTTTTTTTTAATATAAGTTCCATAAATAACCTAATAACCTAGTAACCATTGTTTCAGACAAATTCAATCTCATTTTTGCCTTTATATTTTTGTCATAGCAAATGGTTTGACCTAACGTTTACTGTCTAAAGAATGTTTGCTGTAATAAAACATTTAATTAAAGACTAAATGCCTTATTGAAATTATCTTTGGTAATATTCTGCCAAGTAAAAATTTGACCAAATGAAAAAGTACCTACGTACTAAAATCATTCCAAACATGCATTGGTATAAAAAAGGTTGCTAAAATTTGTTGGGGTAGTGAAATTTTGTCAAAATCTTTTCGGCGAAACGGCAGGCTCCCTGTTGAAACATAATTATTCATGTTACCGACCGACTCAAAAATATAATAAAAGTAAATTAAATCACAAACGATCGATGGTAATTTAATATATTACGTTACAAACTTTAACTTACGATATTTTATATGACATAGTTTTTGCAAGACTCATTTCTGAATTAATTAATTAAGTATTAAAATTAATCTAAACGCATCATTAGGTTTTGGACCGGCGGCGGCGGCGTGCGGCGCGAAGAAATATCAAGGAATATTATAAGAATAACCATATAGACGAATGTGTAGGAAGCTTCTTTTTACAAGCTTTTATTTAACTTGCAATGTAAGTACATAGTATGTTTGTTCGGGTAGATCTAGAATCTTGGAAGCTAAAGTAGAACCACTTCCCGATGTCCGATTGAGCTGAATTTGTTGCACACACCTTTGGTTCGAAGCACAATACATTTTTCTGACAAATTTAATCCCGCTGCCAGGATCGTCTCCTCACGAGGGAACTCCTCAACGGTTAAGTTAAAAACAAAACTTTGAGTAAAAAAATCTTGGATTAATGAAAACGATAAAGGATAGTTTTAGTTTCTTTTCAGAGCACATTATAAGCTTGTTTTTAACTTATAATTTATCTTATAATTTTGTATTCATTTTTCATGAAATACTGATTAAAATATAATATTTCAATTGATTTATTTCAAAACAGACTGTCTAGATCTAATAATAATATCAAAACCAGTGGTTATATACAACGTAGCAAACACAATCATTATTATCTACTTCTACAAATCACATCTCTATTAAAACTAGTGGTATTGTCATTGGCAACAAGTGCCAAGTTCGAAATCGTCAATATCTTTAGATACATAAGTTTATTGTAAAACGATTACTTTACATACACAGTGCTGGATGTAATTACATGATATTTTACAAAGAGCATACAAAAATACACTTCAATCAACTATAAAAATTGGATTAGACAATTGTTCTTAAAGCAATATTAATTGTTGATTAACATCTAGATTTCCATATCTACACATATCGTTAATAAGAAGCTTTTCAATCTTTACGGTATTATCTTGAACAAAAAAGGCGAGACTGTTAGTGGAAAGTATTTTTGTTTATTTTTTCTTACACTTACGTCTACCAGTCGTTGCATGATGCATTTCAATGCAACGCGTCGTATTTACACCTTACAAGGTACATACAATTACAGCTAACTAGCTCGTAAGCCTCAGACAGGATATCTGGCAAGCAATTTTACGTTTTATAAAGATTCCTACCTAAGTCTACCGCACGATATTAATCTCGCGTAAGTGTGCGTATCGGGATTATCGATCGACAAAATTAGCTCTGAACGTATCTTATTTAGTATCTTATGAATACATGTAAACGATATTAATAGTAAAGATCCCAATACTATGTTTATCACATGGAACCAATATTATGAAAGCCCTTGAAATTGTTTTGAAAGTTTTGGCAAAGTCATCTAAATAATTGTCGCATATAATTTTGAATAAAATTCGTTACGGGTGATTACTTAACTCGTTTTTTTATTCTCTGCTCATTTTACTTATCATTTATATTTTTACACCACAAATTCACAGCACTTTTTAGAAAGTTTGTGTATATATTCGACATGCACAATATCACCGTCCGCGAAGGCTTTACTCTAGCGTCTTGTACTTCAACAGTGGCAACCTATCAGGGTCACCACGGCGGCGCACTCAGGTGTTCTCGTCTGAGGAGTCTTCAGACGAGGAGCTGGTGTGAAGGGTGGACGCCATGGTCAGCTGCCTGATGAACGGTTCCCTGGGGAGACTCTGCTGACCCAGAGGCAACCGTCTTATGCCCATGCGCTCACTCTCTGGCAGTGATTGGCTGCATTTCTCTTCTGTGATCGCGTCACGAGATAATGACCTGAAATGCAAGAAAATTCAGGCTTAAATCCATATTTTAAGGCAGTTTATGCATTGCCTAATACTTATTGCTATTTGTAAATAAAAAGGAACATTGTGTCTGGACAAGACCCTTACTTCCACGTAGATCAATTTAACGGCTTAAGCTGTTTGCAACCAAATTTAATTTTCATCCTGCACCAGTTGTTATATGATGAAAAACAAATATGAAAGTTAAACAAATAAAGATGGATACGAAACAGATATCAAACGTACCCAGTCAACTCTAACATCGATCCTCTTCGACATTGTCCTCTATGTGGTCCCTGCATGATGCTGGCTGGTCTACTGGACGCACCTAGCGGGTCCGAGTGCGCTACATCCTCCATCAGCAGCACTGACGGGCCTCCCAGGCTCGTGCTTCTCTTAGACAGCATGCTTGGACCTTGTCTCCCAACAGGATCCTTCGACGTCCCCTCTCCCTTACTCCAACTATCTTTGTTCCCTTCCGAGTCGGAGAGCACCACGCTGTCCCCAGCACCCTGTGTAGAGCTAGAGCTCTCTCTTCGGAATAGACCTATGATAGATTTTGGATGTTTTGGCTTCTCTATGCCTCCTGATACCGGGAAGGTATTATGAGAATGGATGTGTTTTACAGCGGAAAGGAGGGGACAAAAGGAAAAAATCGTGTCAGAAAAGTTGAACGAAAAAACTACAGACTAAGGTAGATAGTGCAAAATATATTATAATTAATTATTTTTTATATCAATATGTTAAGGTATGCGCATGTTTTTATTTAAGTAGGTATTAGGTATTAAGCACAAATTTTTTTTTTGCTAACAAGTGATTTTCTCATAATAATCATATGTAGGGCTTTAAAACTGCGGTGTATTTTAGGTGCTTTAGGTAAATAAATATTTCAGCAATAGGTATTAATTTTTATTTTAAAAGCTAACATGCAGTATTGGGTACGCAAAGGTAAGAACGCTGTTATAGAAAAACTATGCAATGTTTCTGAAAGAAATTAAAAGATGAAAATGCACGCTACAATCGGTAGGGTGTAGGTATTGTGCATAATGGGAACTAATTTCATAAAATAAAAATAACTTAAAAATTAAATTAACTTAGTGGGTTGATAGAATTGTTATTAAGAATAGAACAAGTTGCAGTCCCATAAACTTACTTCAGTGCTTTCGATCATGTTTCAACCAAAATCTAAACTAAACTTGATGATGACAATAACTTTAATAAGAATCAATAGTAAGAAATACAAGTAATTGATGAAAATATTTTTGTAAATGCTTGTTATTCTTCAGTAAAACTTTCGTCAAACACAAAAAATCCTAGCTTGCTGTGTGATCCAGAATGTCATGGTTTACGAGCTACGCCTACGCATATTCTACGATGTATGTGCCCAAATATTTTTTAAACTTTTACAAAATTTTCTACTGCCCTGCATTTGTTTTCATATTTTTCAATAGTCAAAAAATATTTTATTTTAAGATTTTAAAATATTTTGTAAAAACTTACCTAAAAACGTAGCTGAGGGTGAGCTATACGCTAGGTACTCTTTGTTGGAGGCCCAAGCGGGGAACTCTGACTGTTTGAGGGCGCCGCAGCCAGACCCTTCCATCTCCTCGCGTTTCCACGGCAACATGGTCTCAGTCGCAGTAGGGGTAGCCACGCGAGCGTGCTCAGCTACTATCATGTAGGTGTCTGTGATTATAAAATTAAGTATATATACGCATTCTCAGATGCATAAAATACTATGCATAATTTTTAGTGGTCGGAGTAGATTGATTTAAGTAAGGTCAAAGATATGAAACTTGTATGTGCCTCCGGTATTTGAAAACTTTTCTTTAAGCCTAGAAACCTGCTTTTACTTTTCCGTGTTATTTTAATACCCAATAATATACATAATGGTGCATATTAGATAAATTTGGCAAAGAGGATATTTTGTCTCATTAACAATTTTTAAAGAACATTATAATTGTATGATACTGTCATCCCACAGCAAAGGCCGCTCCCCATGACTTCAATTGTCGCGATCCAGGGCCAATGTGGACCACTGGTCGCTGGTCTTGTCTAACTCGTCCCGCCATCTTTTACGAGGTCTACCGCGACGCCTTCTGGCTGTGTCAGGGCTCCAGAAAGTAGTTATTTTGGCCCACAGCTGACTGGGCATGCGGTAGACGGGACCAGTCCAGTTCCAATTCAGCTAAGCGGCTTTTTGTGTTTTGGAGCGTATTGTGGTGTTGCGCACACCGCACGGTTGATAAGTTTGACGCCTAGAATGCTGCGCTCCATTGCACCATGGAAAATCTTGAATTAGAACTTTTGAATGTTTGTCAAATACCAAGTCTGGGATCCATAGGTCAAAATGGAATTGTACATGTAAGTACCAAAAATCAATCGACTTACTGACCTACCACTGATCATTTTCAATACTTGCCATTGTCATCAGACAGTCTTCTTTCATCTTCTTCGAGAATATCCTCATTGGGAACTAAAATATTTAAAACATTGACGTTAAAATTTAGATTGGGCATTTGTAAATTTACAAAAGAAAAGCTAATTAAAAATATCATAAATATTAACATTAATTTATAAAGAAATATGCATCTATATTCCCAAAATATTTTAATATACATTAATGTTTTACCGTTAAACGTTGATCTACTCTTTTATTTTATAAATACTTTTTTTTTTTTTTTTTCATATACAAATATAATACTTACATACCTATATAAAAGACCCAGGCAGTAGTCCTGCCTGGGTACTTACAAAATATCTACGCTATTATAGATACTCATACACCATTACACATATTTTTTTAAATTATAAATATATCTCTAAAGATTATCAATATTAAAATTAATAAATATTATACATAAATACTCATTAAAACATGCAATACTTACTGTTTTTACTCGACATACAAAGAAATATAAAGATAGAGTGCTAAGTATTATTGTAATAACCAATATAATAATGGATATCACTGGAATCGGTGAAGGAAGATATCGGAAACCTGCACTAACAAATATTATAAGTTTGAAATGACTAATCCGTCTTGAGCAAGAATGGAGATCAATCCTTTTCTGTGTGAGAAGAGGCGCTATTATCAGTTTAATACTCGTTGGTATTATTAGATTGGTTATCGAGCGCTATGTAGCGAAAATAGGAAATAAACAAAGGAAAGAATAATAGTATGTGTTTAAACCATGCAACAGTAACATTGAATCGGATGACCAAATATATTTGCAAAGCGTCTGATGAAAAAAATATTTTTATTGTTTCTATGTAAGCAAAAATATGTTCAATGTTTGAAAAGAAATGAAAAAATAATCAACTAACGCGAAAAACGATACCAAAAAATCTGATTAGTAATTATATTAATTTGACTAAGAAATCGTCAGTGCCCAGTGCTACCCAATGTCTTAAAAAACTGACGCTAAAGTGATGTCTCTAGTTATTTACAGCGTTTGCCTACCTCCAGCGTGTAATATTGGCATAATCATGATTTGCGGTAATCGTAGCACAGTCACATTAAAGCGCAATCTAAATTTAAATCTTGATCATCAGACGCAAGTATGCACGCAGTTCTAGTGACAATTATGAAAACAGTTCAGTTCTGAAGTAAACACATACCAAAGTTATACGTGGATCTGTCCCTTCTCCACGGTAAGGATTTCTCAACAGCTGTCGGGAGGATCTCTTCGGGCGTTTTAGCGTACTGCTTAACGATCCTCGCTTTCAAGGGATTGAATCCGGGCAGGTTAGCCAGTTGATTTAAAAGTGAACTACTATTTTCTTTATGCGAGGACGTCGGACTGACTTCTTTGTATCCAGCTGATAATATTATCATCGCCAGTTGTCGAGAGTATCGGTTAGTTTGCGGTGCCACATGAAGATTGCCAGAAGGGAAGAAAACGACGATCAAACACAAAGAATATTAAACAAGCAGAGATGAACAGACACGTAGCGATTAGAAGGTTAGTAGGTATTCCTAAACGACTAATGGAATGGTATTTGTGGCTCAGGACAGAATAGATTTTAAGTTTGGATTGCAACCAACTTCATTGACAAACCTTTTGATTCTAAAATAATGACATCACACCCTCTCACAAAAACACACAGGCTAAACAGAAAACCGTCAAAAACAAACAGGCCTGTCTTCCCAGCAGTTTACATATAACATTTTACACTGATTATCCCGTTATTATGACCAGCGGATTTTCAAGTAAAAAAAGTAAACTTTTTTTTCTAAATCTTTACCTTCGGATACTAAAAAAATACGGAAAGAATGTTAAAGAACTTTGTACCGAAGTAGCAAAAGAATTTGAGTTTATTCAGGTTTGCGAATAAGTTAGCTAAATAGTTATAGGTCAAAACTCCATTTGAAATAGGCAACTGAACCAAAATAACTTAATGAAAAGAATTTCAAGAAGAGATATAATTTAGAAAGTACAAATAATTACATACAGAGAAATGATTTAGAACATGCCACCACAAATACGTTTCAGCTCATTCTCACAGTACGTAGCCATGTCAGGAATTAACGAATGCTTTTGGAGCCAGCAAATAATAGTCGTAAGTATACCAATTGAGTAAACGTCGGTTCACTTAATATAAGTATCCCATTTTGTTTAATGAAGAAAAGGTTGTGCGGAAAATAAAATAAACGTTAGTCGACAACATCGAGAGGACTGGTTTGGATTTGAATTTGAAGTTTTTGACAAATCATTTGATATAATTATTCATACTGGATTGGATTCACCTTCTAATTCCGCATTTATGAAAACAGACATTATTTTATTTTTTAGAAATACTTTGCCCCACACTAGGAATTTCTCCTGTACCGTGGGTGCGTTTACAAACATTTAAACTACATACACAAACAGCCGGACCCGGAACAACTATCTGTAGGCCATACAAATATTTGTTCCGTGCGGGGACCGAACCCGCGACACGCAGCGCAGAAGTCGATCGCTCAACCACTGCGCCAACCGTGCTGTCAAAATTACAGTACATTGATTATAACATCTGAAAATGGTACCAGAATCGATCGATAATAAGTTTCTGTCCTGACCCTATTCAGGCATATTATTTCTAGAAATTACTTGACATCGAAATGCAGTAACATACGTATACATTTTACGTCTAGCTATCTACTTTTACATGTTTTTTTGCTCTATCTACACAGTGCTTCTGATCCAGTAGACGAAACAACGGTTCGTTTAGCGTTAGCAATGTTACCATTCAAATCCAAACTGCGGTGTGTCACACAGGGTGTGTCATGCAGAAATACGTACGCGGGGTTTTGGCAGTGAAAGTAATACCGCCGTCGTCACCTTCTCGTCGCGGTCCTATCTCCCGTTCGTCACCGTCCTCCTGAAGAACCTCGTCTATGTAGTCTGTAATTAAAGGAGATATAGCTGGCATATTTGTAATGGAAACGTATATTAGGTTTCATGCGTTAAATAAAAAGTTCATTTAATTTTTGCTATTTTATTCTAGAGCTCAATAGAGCTTTTAGTTTATTTCTGAGTTTGGAACAAAAAACTTATAGAAATGTTCACATATCACAAACAATACAAAACAAAATAAAAACATGTGCTAAATCTAATGTTCTAATAGTTTTATCATTGTGTTTTATGTTATTACATTTATTTTCATTAAACTAGTGTAAGACGAAGCGTTTGTGCTTGCAAAGTAAATAAACAATGACTATTGATACATGTATGTATGTATTTGAAAATAAACAAAAAATCAAAAATAATACTTGAACCCACACGTGCATGCGATCGACACTCGTGATAATAAGAAAGAATAAATAAGTACCTAATCTATAATACTTTATTTTACCGTGCGTGAACTGTTTGGCCGAACCGTTTTGCTGGAATTCAGGGAAAGTCACATGATTTTTCCCATCCTGAAAAAAAAGAAAAACAAATATAAAGTATGACCTTTTAGAAAAAAATACCTTTACAACTACTTCATGCTCGTAGTGACCATAATTCTTTTTGTTTGTGGAAAATGAACTGCAATAGGGGATCGGACTGGGTAAAGAAAACGACATTCTATTTTGTCCGTCAGACAGGTAATACAAAAATATTAGACACGTATTTTTTGTTTTATCAAAATATCAAAAAATTACTTAGTTAGAACTCATTAAAGTTGAAGAGTGGGGGCTTACTACGTCACAAGTAGGTATAAAACTTACCTACATGCGCCATTTCAACTCTATATATCTCCGTAATTTTATGACCACGTGAAAAAAGAAAAAATACGTGTCCAATACTTTTCAATAAACTACCCGACGGTCAAAGAAAAATAAAATAGTATTATCCCCTATTGTGTAAAGGCTTTAGTGCCTGCGCCTTTTTAACAGCTTCTTAGGTGGGAATATTTGAGTCAAGAGAGTTAATTTCTAAACAAAATCTTCAAGACTTTCTTAACAATACATACCTGCTTTCCACGTTTACTACGCTTATGATGATGCTTCCTGTCGCCGACCCGTCGTCGTATATTCATGTGGGTCTTGTAATTGACTTGCGTGCCGAGGTCGCGATCGTTCACCGCATGACGACTGTAGCTCAGCCGACGATGCTATGAGAAACCATACGATATAATAATCGAAGAGAATTTTCTTGTCTATTATATTTTAGGAGCTATTGAAGGCTGGTCTACCACTATGCGGGTCAAGCTATGGTTTAAGTTGGATTTAGAGCGGGTTTCCCCGATGAAACTGAAAGTGATCAACCCAAATAAACAGCGTTTAGGAGATATCATTCGTTTAGAATTTTCCTGCTAGAAAAACGTTACCCGAGCAAGAATCGTTTTTCCCTTTTTTTTCAAAACGGCAGGGGGCATACATTTTTTATGTGGGCCCGGCACATTTACAGCAGATAAGGCACCAACTTTACGTTCTACTCATATAACTCTATGAGATACTTTCTTGCTGGGGTAACGTAAACGCGTTTAGGAGCTGTCACTGTCAAAATTGCTATGGAATATTGAATACTGGAACGTGCCAGAAACAGCAATGGAACTGAACGTAATCTGCGCTCAGTTTCATTGCTCTTTCTGGTCTAGCACATTTCCAAAGTAATGAACTCCCGTTGCTGTTGCAGTGTTGTTAACAAACTTGCAACGAATATGTTTTCCGTTTCGCTAAGTAGGTTGTAATCTTTACCTACTTACCTGGATAAGTTTAACTGTTTGAAAACTTTTTACCGCGCACCTACAGCCCTAGGCCATATCAAACTTTATGTATGCAATTCGAATTTCGAACTTACCGAAACTTAGAAAATCTGTACGTGATTTTCTTAATCATTTAATAGAGCAAACAGACATAAGCGTCCCTAACCGGTTTAGTAATTATTAATACACTAGGATGTTCTGATCCAGAAAAATCCCAGCCGAGATTCCCCTATGGATAAGTTGTAATCATGTGGCATTCTTCCTATATGACCTATATAGATTCTGACCAAGCAACATCTATCGACCTAATTAATCCTAACTAATATTATAAATGCGAAAGTAAGTTTGTTTGTTACGCTTTCACGCGAATACTACTCAACCGATCATCATGATACTTTGTACACATATTCTTGAAGGTATTAGAAGTAACATAGCTTATATATCATCACGCTACGACCAATAGGAGCGGAGCAGCAATGAAAAATGTTGCGAAAACGGGGAAATTGTGACACAGACGAAATTGCGCGGACAGATAGTAATAACATATAACGCCTATAATCACCGAAGGGTTAGGCAGATCAGGGCTGCGGGTTGTTCAGGGCTGCGGGTTGTTCGAAAGAGATACCGCGGCCCTGGAACAAAAAGGGCGAAGAAGGAACACGGGTGGGTTTTAGTCAGTACAAGTCTGACACTCCCTCCCGCTCCGCCCAGAGCGGGAGAAGTCATTTGATGATTTCCCATCCGGAAAAAAAAAAAAAAAAAAAAAAAAAGGGTTAGGCAGATGTGTGCCTATGCCTAACCCTGCCTACCTGTGCCTAATCGTAATACGTGTACACCCACATTAATTGTTGTCTACTACAGAGAAAATCTGGAAATCGAAACGGAGATCTCATACTCAGCAATCACTGCTTACGAACACTAGACCAGCGAAGCAGAGAGGGATATGGAATACATACGCGTCTAAACGGTTTGCAAAGTTCTTCGGCTAGCAGATGGTGTATCTTCGCGTCCGTAAGATCTTTCTTCGACGGATTATATTCTAGCTCCTGCATATCTATGTTCCATGTTGAGGAATCTAGCTGGCTGAAACTAGGACTGAAAACATAAATATCACAATGTTACAAAAGATAATAAACCAGCAATGAATACAGTAGGCACGTTAAAACACATCTACACAAAGAAACATACAGACACCAACAAACTTACGACGGTCTAGGAAGCCAAACTAAACCCCGATGTGCTTACTTACGGTCGGGTGCATTCTATATTCTATGGAGTTAATAAACCAGTTACCTTCCATTAAAATTAGCATTAGTATAATTTTTGAATATAGCTGACATAGATTCGGCTCCAGAAATATTTCCTATCGTAGACGCATTTCTTTGCATATACTCTATTGCATCTTTCATAGCCAGTTTTGAGTAAGTCTCCAAAATCTTAGGTTCCGCACCCTGAAATAATAATTTGTCCTGTTTTGTTATTAGTTACAATGTCGAAAATGCTCTTTACTTCATGAACGTATAGTCCAAAGTTGCATTTAAAAATTACCTGATAGTTTCTAAGTAAGAACGGCCGAATAAATCGATTGTCAAATCTTTTAAATTTATCTCTCATGTGATGGTTTCCATGTTTTCCTAGAATATCTTCCACACCCGCCATTAAATGATCCATGAACTGAAAATATATAAAATGTGTTCATTAATAAGATGGCAACTAAGCACTTGACTATAAATAGTGCACCTTTATTTAATAAATAAAAGTTTTACCCTTTCATGAATCCGTTCATTCATGGTCGGCTTTCGCTTCTCAGCAGTTTTAACATTAAGCATTTTGACCAAAGGCTTTATGGTAATTCCTTGTATGAACACAGTGAAATATATCACCGCTATAGTTGTGGTGACGAACATTGGCTGAAGTTCTACCACCTCGGGATCTATGAGGAGAACCAGAGCAAAAGCCACAGCGCCACGAAGACCTGGAAATGTAAATATAAAAAGTGAGTAAATTAAATAAAAAAGTTAATTGATCATACTTATGGCTTTAAAATACACACATCAAAAGTGTCTAGGGATCAAGCATTTTTATGCGGATTTCTTGAGATTGAGATGTGGCTTTGTAATAAATTTATGATTTTATAAATTTATATGGATCCTTTTTGGTGCATTTCATAATTTGAATCAGGAACTGTGAATCAAATTCGAGTAAAAGATGAAAATCAGCTGTCAATATTTTCCCTATAAAAACATACAACGCATTGAAGACATTATTAGTGCTACTGTTTCCCTACTACTGATTAAAACCAACGTTATTATGGAGCGGCGACGTCATTTAAGCAGGGAAGAAATGCTCAGAGCCGTGGGAATGATAGAAGCTGGTTCCCGGCAACGTACTGTGGCTTTAGCTCTGAATACAAGTCAGAGTGTTATCAGTCGACTTTGGACACGTTACCGAAGCACTGGTACCGTGGCTGAGCGCCATGGAGGACGGTATCGCTGCACCACACGGAGACAAGACCGATACATTCAAATCTTAACTCGAAGAGCTCCAACAATAACCGCCATGATGTTAGCCGTGAGGCTTCATCACTCTTCAGGGAACTTAATTAGCGACCAAACAGTCAGAAACCGCTTGCATGAAGTGAACCTTCATTCCCGAAGACCGCTACGGGTACCACCTATAGCAATGCACAATCGTAGGATTCGATATCAATGGGCTCTTGAACACAGAAATTGGGCAGAAGAACAATGGCGTTTCGTGTGCTTTTCTGATGAGTCTCGTTTTGGTATGAGACCGGATACAAGACGTATACGACACTGGAGAACCCCTGGACGCCAACAGCGATTAAAATCCTGCCAGGAAGTCCATCCTTATAGTGGTGGAACCATCATGGTATGGGCGGGTATTTGGATCGGCGGAAGAACTGAGTTGATTTGGATCAGAGGCAACCTCAACGCTCAAATTTATGCTGAGACGATTGTATCAGACGTCATCGTTCCTCTACAAGTGCAAATCGGTCCCTTATTTCAGTTAATGCATGATAATGCACGACCGCACACCGCAAGAGTTGTAAGACAGACTCTCGCCGCAGCTAACATCAATGTCCTGCCCTGGCCTGCTCAGTCGCCAGACTTGAACCCGATTGAGCATGCATGGGATATGCTACAGAGAAGAGCTCTGCCGAATATGGAGGGTATCCAGTCGCAAGAAGACCTTTTTTAACCGACTTCAAAAAAGGAGGAGGTTCTCAATTCGACGGTATGTTTTTTTTTTTGTGTGTATGTTACGCGATTACTCCGCCAATTGTGGACGGATTTTCAAAATTCTTTTTTTGTTCGAAAGGAGATACTTCTGAAGTGGTCCCATAGTCACCAAGTCAGGATCTGATGATTGGATCCTGGAGAAATCGAGAGCAACCCTCAAATTTTATAGGAAAACTTACAGCGGTTTTGGTATTTTCTACAACAAGTGAAGCATTTGCGTTCAATAAGAATCATTCTATCATCAGATCTGATGATGAATCCTAGAGACAGGCACCGGAACTCAATAATAAGACAATGTATCTTAGCTGTGTTTGGGCTTGTTGGAATTGTAACGGTATGCAATTTCCAGGTGTACAAGTAATAATTTAAAAAAAATAGAAATCTTTTATTTTTTTTTATTTTAACCGACTTCTAAAAGGAGAAGGTTATCAATTCGATTAGTTTTTGTTGAATGTACACCGATTACGCTGAGACTTATTACTTTACTAACTTCTTTAGTTTGATGCGGAATAGTTGCTATTTGGTCCCATAAAAAATGTTATATAGTTTGGCCCTGTAGTTTTCATTTTATTTTATTTGTAAATTTATCACGTATTTCTCCGTGATTACTGGACCGATTTACATGAATCTTCATTCATTTGGTAGAGAAACATTTTTTCATGAATATGTACCGCATTAAAATTAAGGTAATCATCCATGGTCGTGCTGAAGAGGATCACAGCCCGGTGGACCCATATGAATTTTATTATCTTTGCTTTGGTGCTTTTTGAGTCATCCCCTTTATTATGCATTTTGTCCTTTGTCGTATGTATGGACGATGTGCTGGTGTCTAGTTACAATGTAAAAATGATACTAGACAAGAATTTAAGTGAGATACCACAACTGAAAAGGGTATAATAAAAACTTTTTACAAAAAAATATAACCGACTTCCAAAAAAAAACAAAACAGTGCAAAATAATATTTTACTTTCGGAAGTCGGTGGCAAAAAAAGAAAGAAACAACAACAAGACAACCGACAAGTCACCGACTGACGAAAGTAAAATATTATTTTGCACTGTTTTGTTTTTTTTGGAAGTCGGTTATATTTTTTTGTAAAAAGTTTTTTTTGTTGTTGCAACGAACATGGGCGGCCATTCCACAGCGTGATTTGGATGAACTCATTTTGAGTATGCCAAACCGATGTTCTTGTGTTGTTAGTGTTCGCGGTAGAAACACGGATTATTAATTGTTTAAGTTACCCAATAAAAATTTAAAGAAAACTGTTATTTCAGTCTTTTTTTCGAACTTTAATGTTAGTGGTTCAAATGTCAAAAATCCCTTTATTAGAAAATGGCAAATTTCTTTATTAATGCAAAGGTGACTTGGTCTATCGTTACTGTGACAAACGAAAACACTTTATTTGATGAATCCTTAAAGAAAATTTTAATTAATATCAATCAGGAGAAAAGTTATTGCAAAAATATATGTTGATCCCTAGACACTTTTGATGTGTGTATATTGAAACAATTAACGGAAACCTATTCATGCTGAATGAAAAACAAAATATTATGAATGGAAATAGGGCTCCCCTAAATTTTAATAATGGATATCATAGAAGGAATTTAAATATCAGGAGGGAGGAGGAACCTTTTGAAGTGAAAATTGTTTGCAAACTCATTTTGCGATACCTAATCCTCTATTGGAAATTTTCCTGTGGGAAAAATCTTGGGGGAAAATGTAGTAAGCACCCTTATGTGGTTCTCCCCATGTTTTCAAGAGGCTTCATTTATTAAAAAGAAATAAAGAAAATGTTATGCTCAGAAAGTGTGAATGTGATAAAACCTCAATATTTTCAATATTGAGGTTTTGTACTAAGTTCACATTCGAGACAGCAAGCCAGCATATCTGAAGATTTTCGCCCTTGGTTATTTCTACGGGTGTAAAGCGTCTAGACTAGACGAAATAGTACGAAGTGATATACCTAAATCTGCGTAAACAGTCTAGAAACTAGTCTAGTTAACGGCTGGGCTTTCGCATATAATCTACTCTGATAGCGAAAACTTAGTAAGTTTCAGAATTATGGTAAGCTAAAGTTATGCACAGTAATTTCTGTCTGAATTTTAGACTGTGAGTTCATAACGATATGTATATTGTATGTCTGGCCAGTGGGAAAATAGTACATTATGGTACTAGTGTGTAATGTTGGTGATTACCGCTGAGGCGCCATTGAGACCCGAGCCGTTAGGTGAGGGTCCTAAGAGAGCCGAGGACGGTAATCACCAATACACACGTGTATCATACGACGTTTTTCAACACACTTGTGAATAAAATAACAATAAAAACTCATTTTATTTAGTAGATAATAGATATTTTTCCTTGGAGTTTTCAGGTAGTAAACTTTCCATAACGTTAGGGGCTTCACATATCGGGTTTATATCGGGCGGTGTACAACATAAATCATTTTCTTCGTAACTAGTACCTACTTGTAGACATTTTTATGAATAAATACCTATAATTTCAACAGTGAAAACGAGTTGTGAAAAATGATTCGCTATGGCGGGAAGAATTAATCAGTTTTCCTATGCGCGCGCATTACAATCAGCCACAAACTAAAGGGATTAGGTTTTTTTTATTTTCCGCGCATAGGGTTTGCGCTTATTCTGCCACGTACAAAATGGGGAATTTAAAGTTTTCTTTTATTACAGAGAAAACAAAAGTTATATTTGAGTGAAAGTTTTATTTATTAAACACGAACGAGTTAAAAATATCTATTTAAATAAGAAGTTGCATGAAATGAGCAAGCAATAGATTGAAACGATCTTTTTTTGAATAAAAACTTTTTTAAGAACAAAGCACCTCAACCAATAAAATTAAAAAAAATACTATAACTCACTAGTGAGTTATAGCAATGAAAAAGTCACAGTTTGATAATAGGTGTCATTCTGTGCCTAATTGCAGTGACCATAAAGCCAATTTATGAGCAAGTGTGTTGAAAAGAATTTAACTTATTTATGTTCCTATTTATGTATTACTTTTAACTATTTACTCAAATATTGAAATAATCAAGGCAAAATGCTTACCTCCGTAAGACATGACGAACTTTTCAACCATATTCAGTTTATGCAAACGGAACTTGTTGGCTATTGCACTAAATATGCACACACCTGAAACAATAGATGTAAACAGATAACACTTAAACTTAGAATTACATAATCCACTAACCAACGTCTAGTGAATCGCTCTAAGTTAAGGTTCTACGCCGTAGGCGCCTACGGCGTAGACCTTCAACTTGACAAATTGAGACCAACACTGGATATTGCAAAGTAAGGACCCTGCTTTAGTGTCTTAAATAATCTGCAAGATTAATTTAAAAAAGGACACGTATTAAATCATCTGCTAGATAATAAATGGTTTGATTTTCATTTCCTTTGTTCAGACGAAGTAGGTGTGTTGTGAGTTGTGGCATGGCAGGTCGAATGTGACCTTCAGTGAAGGCATCTTCTCATCAATAGATATATCATATATATAGCAATGGATTAAATAACATTATGTCTCTCTGGGTTGTTATTTGGGAAGTACTAGGTTATTTTAGTTGAACTACAGCCACAACAAACACTAACTTCAACTAGTATCAACAGTTACAAGTGATTTCCTCTTAATGTATTGATTATACCTGATTTTATGCTACTACGAAAATAGTGTCTTGGAACTTATCCCGATTTGGGGTTATCTTATAATGTGGGTACCATCTTATAAAACAAATAAAAATACTACATATAATTCCGTTATTCTACGAGAATATCGCTTTTGAGTTTTGCGAAGTGTATCAATTAGTACTCGCGGCTGTACATATTTTTTAAACAGCTGAGACAGGGAAAAGGTTTCATAACATAAGTCCTTTTAAAAAATACGACGCACGTGTCGAAATCTTTCCGCGGCAATAGGAAGTTAGGGTGGCGCCACGTGCAGATGAAGCCCTGAAGTTTGACGGCCATGTTCCGGTCACGATTCACACGTGACAGATAATGTGTTCCGAGGCTTTGTTTCTCTTTTTAGCTACTTATTACTTTCTTTTTGTTGCTGTAATACAGCTCTAATTTAGGTCTTTCATTTTAAATGAAAACGTGATTTAACAACGTTACTGTATTTTTATTCATAAATATGTAAAGCCAGGGAAAATGATGCCGGAAGACGTCGAAATGGAAGAATCGAATACGTTTTGCGCCGACCCCAAGCACAATGGGACTAGGGTAAGCAGATAATGATGATATAAAGACAGAATTAACTGTTTAGCGAATTCGCTACAAACTTAAACTTAAAAACACATCTTTAACAATCTTATAAATTGCCTATAACGTAACAAATCAACGGACGTAAAGTGACTTGTGTCTTCACAAATAATTTTACCTGACCGTACATCCGAAAACTTAAATATAGTGGGCGAAAGAAAATGTATAAAGAGATAAATGTAGATAGTGTTGATATTATTATTGATATTTTACTTACCTATTATACGAAATACTGAGCAGAAGACAATGGTTAACAACACAAACCAAGTGTTCCAGTCATGGTTATTATTTACAGTGGCAACACCGAGGAACATAAAGATAATTGTCTCGGAGGAAGACGACAGCATCTTCATTGTGTACTTTATTGTGGTGTGCGATTTGTGGGAGATGTTCCCCTCCACGTAGTTCTTCATTGTTATACCACAGAATGTTATACTGGAAGATAATAAAGTAAGGAAAAAGATGAGTAGAAGGTAAAGTCGACCAAAACTTCCTCGTCATAAGACCACATTTGTGTTGTGTCTCATGTGACTATCAGGTAATTCAACTTTTAGTAGGTACGTATTGTTGTCAAGTGTTGTTTTTTGTTTTGTCTAAATAGATTTTTTGTCGCAAATAGTAAAGCGAGGTCCCAAGGCAACGGTAATTGTTGCAAGATAGAATACATCTACCTTATCTGCTTAATTTACATTTATACAAACAAGCTTCACACTATCTGTCTTTCAAAATAATCTAACTATAACGGCCGCTACGGCTTCAACCAGAGTAAATCAAGTTAAACGTCCTGTGAAATTAACGATTCTAATCACACTTAAAGTCTAACTTTAGAAGAGTAACTTACGCAAGTATCCCACTCATGTGGAACATCTCAGCGTTCAGGTACGCCAAGTAAGCCATAACGAAGATAAAGATCGGCTCGATAACCCTGACTTCATGCGTGAATCGGGTGACGAGACCGGTGGCGAAGCCCCACACCACGCCAATGCACGTGCCTCCGAATGCCACCACGAGAAAAGAGGCCAGTCCAGCCAGGAAGTCTGTGTATTCAAGACGTGATGGACCCATTTCTCTGTTATGATAAAAGAGAATTTAAATTAGTAAGTCAGATATCATTTCTCATCTCGAGCAAAAAACTGTTTACACTGAGAAGAGTGAGCTTGCAAATCCCGATATACGATTGGCAGCATGAGTGAGCGAGACTGTACTACTCAATATATTTATAAATCATTGTCAACAAAGCAGAGCGTGGTAATCTAATGATTTTAATCTTTGATCCAAAGTAGTTGGTACTTACGTATACGCTTCAAACATATGATACAAAACGACAGTAACTGCGTCATTTAACAGAGATTCTCCAAAAACTACAATGTAAAGCACTTCGTCAACATGAATTTCCTCAAAAACAGCCAGCACTGCTACTGGGTCTACGGCAGAGATCAGTGCAGCAAATAACAGCATGTCTAGAAGAGGAGTGGTGCAGCCAAACATCCCAGTCTGCCCGCAAGCCCATAGGGACGCCCCTGTGAACAATACAATAGTTATTTGAATATCAAAATTTAGAAAAACCAATACTTTGCCCAAGCATAGAATCGAATCCAGGAACTCGTTCTCAGCAGTCATTTTTGCAACCACTACACCAGCAAGGCATTGAAGTGAACTGCGGTACGTGTTGATAACAATAGAAATATACATCAAAATAAACTTACCAATAGTCAGGGTGTTGAACACAGTCCCAACAACCGCAAACAGAAGAATTGTTCCAAGGTGATCAAAAAACAATCTGTTAGGCATGAAGTAGCCGGCGTCCAGGATGATGGGTGGCAGCATGTACAGGAAGAAGGTGTCTGGTGTCAGCGGCTGCACGTGCACGCTGTGGGTGCTCAGCAGCAGCGCCCCTATCAGCACCCCCACGAAGATCAGGAGACACGACTCAGGGAACATCTTGGACAACTTCGGTGCCATATGAAAACCTGAAACAAATGTGTACTAAGCAAGTGACATTAATCAGCCAATCGCAACCAATATAACTAGTTGCTATACATTACATACATACAGTAATTTACAAAAAAATATTTTATGTTAGAACTGGGCTAATTAAACAGAAACTTTCATAACGTAACTACTTCTTGGTTACATTCTTCTTGGATACGCCGTGAATGTGTCAATACGTGACATTAAAGTTAATGGAAAAAGGTTAAAAACATGTAAAATTAAAATATTTTTGTGATGATGATAAATTCAGTGTTATTATTTTAATCAGGTATGAAATTTTATCAAACTCAAACACAAAATTTAATTGTTTTGAAAAACGCACAAACAAATTATTTAAATTGAACAATGCCTGATGTGAAGATAAGCAAGTTGTTTCATACTAAGTCTTTTTCTAGTTTTTATGATATAATTGGGGCTCATACGTCACAAGGTAATTTGGTACATAAGGTGAGCCTCAATAAACATGCTAGAGAACATTCAGTATATGCTGCTGGATGCGCCGAGTCACCTACCAAACTATCGCTAGATTATGAGTACGTAGTGTCTGAAAAGTATAACCCTTTAATTAAGGGAAGCAGCGCCAAGATTGTTATACCTTCTACAAGTACCATATTCTGTGATTTGGATGAGATTGCTAAGAGACACTCATTCCATTGTTTCACTGAACCCAGCGTGTCAAATGCCAACTTTATGAAAGTGATGAGACTGCCTCAACCTTTAAACGTCTTTGGTGAAAAAGCCACTGCAATTGTCCAGGAGTGTGCAACTCAAATGCATCCAAAACTATTGCCGCGAGATAGTATTGAGGTCAATACTAGAAAGGTTAAGAAAAAACATTCAAGACTTTCTTCAGAGATACTGTTAAGGGACGATGACTATTTATACGATTACCAAAAAAGTCGTCATTACAAACACAGTGGCAAACCCAAGTCAAGTCGACAACAAAAATTTTGGTCTTATTCAAAATATCGCACAGAATACACTAAACCCATTCCAGAAGAGAAGAAGGCAAAGAAGAAAGACAGAGGAAAGCGCACGGAAGACCCCTGCCCGTGTCAACTATTTTCGTATGCATGTCCTTGCACGGATAAAAAATCTCTTACTGAGTTAGCAAAAAACAGTAAGTCCCTAACAAATGTTGACCAAGTAACAAGTACTTCTAAAATTGTGGCAGAACAAAAGAAAGATATCAAGCCTAGCAAATTTAAAAAAATTAAACGTGATCTTGTCATGGAAGATAAGCCAACGAACACGAGTATAGTAAAGATGATTGAAGTGACTGTTCCTAACAAAAAGAACGACCAACCAGTAGAGATAGCGAATAAAAAAGACCTACCGATTCTTGCTGAAAAAAACGTTGTTAATACAGAAAAAAACATTAAGAACAAATTTAAGCCTCATAAAAAGGCACGAAGGGTTTTTTGCCCTAATTGTAAAGAAAAGGTAGATGTCATAATCAGTCGAAGTACTACGGAAGAAGAAGAAAGCTTGAAATATGAACACTCTTCGGTATTTCGCAGCAAGGAAATATCTTCGACGACTGCATATAGAGCTGCTGCTGCTTCACCAAACAGTCACAGAAGCAAGACTACGGATGATGGAGATTTATGTCTACATGATCCTCGCTGTGAAATGTTACCCGTTTGTCAAATACTGCCAACTGACAACTTTAACTTAAACTTTAACCAGAAATGTGCCAATAAAAATTCTCTTCCTAAATCATCAACACCTCGAGTTATAAGAATAACTAAAGCATGTAGGCATCATCCACCTTGTACGGTCGTGCCTTCATGTCAAAGAGCAACTGTCTTAAAAAATAACTGCGAATATATACCTCCTTGCTTGCATCGCCCCCGATGTGTTAACCTACCTCTGTGTGTGCCACTTTCTAAAAACCTGCATTACGAAGAAGCAACAAATAAAGTGGTCGAGGATATAGAAACCACTGACTGTCCGCACATTCCCAGATGCAAATTTGTTCCTCTATGTCAACACGATTCATTAGCCAATACAATTAACCACCAGGTTAACTTGATTTCTCGTGTGCAGAATGCGTGCGAGTTTCTAACTGATTATAATGCCCCTTTTTTATTAAATCAGAACCAACCAACCCGTGGTACATTTTCTCCTTCTCCTTGCCAACTAACTCCTAACAATACATGTTTTACAGAACAGTTTACGTGTAGATTCAATAAGTCATGTCAATTTGATTCTTCAAATTATAATACTAATGGTGCCAATGAAAATTCGAATGACGAGACCGTTATATTTATCAGAGATGTCGGTTGTCAGTTTAGAAACAAAACTTATTCTCCTAAAGATTCCGTTATTCAATCTAAAGTTTCAAGTAACTCATTTGATTTTGTTGACGTTAAAATGGGGAGCTACTACACAAACGTTCATACTTTGAGATATGAGGATAAGTTTACCAGTCCGCTATCTGGAGGGGATCAATCTTTCTCAACTGTCTCAATCTTTTCCATGGACCGTGAGTCTGAATTTCCGTCACACGGCCAGCGAGTGCCGCGCGGTTCCCGCACACGCAGACCGACGGGCTTCGCGCCTAGATCAGCTTATATCACAGCATACTCTTCCGTCACACAGCCCCATTTACCTCAGATCGAAGATTTTAGTAAATCGGAAACCTTTCCAGTTAAATCTCGAAGACATTTTCTGAAGGGCAAATATAGAAAAATGTTTTCTGTAAAACGAAGGAGGAAATCTAAAATGAGTAACCTCGTACTTAATACTTTAGTGTTTGAACCTACTCAGAACGACTGAAATAGTTTCTGTCGGTTACATCAAGTAAATAAACTATGAAATTGTGTTGATTATTATGTTTCATGACTGAAAATTTAAAATATTTCTTTGGTGATGGATCCAAACGTGACTTTTAATAAGAAAAGTTTTGTATTGTTTGCCTATGGTGTTTACCAATATTATTTATGTATGTTTGATATGAAATAAAGATTTTGTATATATTTGAGTGTATTTTTAGACTCCATATGCAAAAACATTGGCATTCCCTGTGCTGTACCTTTACAAGAACACTATTCTGGATTACTCCAGCCCATGATATCGGTAATCCACAAAACAATAAAAAATGTTTACGAGACCCCAGTGGAGTCCAGTGGTGTCGATGATAATACATGCAGTAGACCAAGAAGGAGATGTCGAAACGATCCTAATGTTTTCCTCAAGAATTAGGAAGAAGGAGAGCAGAATCGTCGCCAATAAAAAAAAATGGGAACAGCCCAAAAGTGGACATAAGGGCTAGAAATTAGTAATTAATACTGTAACCTCTATTTCAAATTATTTAAACAACACAATAAGAAACATTTAGCTAGTGTTTGTTTGTTTTTACACATCCTTCCTAGTTACATCTCATTCCATTCTAATACATCTATGTAAGTAGAATTGAGTGAGAAAAATCTCCTCGTACTAGATGCTATTACATAGAATCTAGGTCAGCGCCAAGTTCCGCTGGCGAAGCCGTACTGATCTTGCTTAACTAACTTCCCAATTTGCAAATGCTGCAAGCAAGTTACTACAACTACTATAGAAGTTTCAGTTCTGTTGTCGACTTGTACAGCAGTTGTCATTAAGTTCATTTTAAGGAGTTGTCTTGAGCAATGTTTACCAATAGCATGAGATATTAAGAGAATGGGTAGTTAGATATTAGAAATCTGACGACATTTTCACGTCTCTACTTGACATGAAAAAATACTATCAATAACACTAAAAACGGGATATTTACCATCTTTACTATTTGTTAAGAACAATATAAGAACTTCAACCGGGAAGATGGGTCCAACTGTCAAGAGCCTGGAAGCCAGTGGTTCACTGTGTAAAAACCGAAAAAGTGCCGTAAAAAGTTCGCGAACGGATCACACAGTGAGTTTCGCATATCGGGAACAGAATCGAGTTGTGAGTGACAGTGGTAGTGGTACGGAGCGCAAAAAAAGGACAAGAAACAGGATAGACTGTTTTATCCACTCATAAACACCCACCCGCAATAACTTCAGTTTATCCGTGAGCATGGCTTTTATAACCTGCGCCGAAATATCGGGAAAACAAAAAATAATGAAACATGGTAAATATCCTGTTTATAGTGTTATTGATAGTGTTAGTGACCATGTCTATTTAAAATCTTATTATGAAAAAAAAAAAAAATGTCTTACAAATCCGGGGTATAATCGAAACCGCGGGCAAAAGCTAGTTTACTATAAACCTCAGGCAGCCTAACCGCTTAGCTAATACCTTAAAGCGAAAAAGCTAGATTTTAATTCACAAAATAAACACCCTTCCTATTACACAACCGTTCATATGTCCACATAACCGTGTGCAAAGGTAGGTAATAGGTATTCTAAGCTAAATTCCTAAGTAAACAGCTACGGGTATAACACCACTTGGCCCAGTTTGCATCACCTTCGAAGCTTCGATTATACCCCGGATTTGCAAGCACCGATAATGTAGGTAGGTAAGTAAGTAGGTACTCACGTTGGAAAATTCAGGGGAACAAACGAGAACTGTCTGAAAAAGTTGTACAAGGGCGAAGAAAAGCTTTTCGTATCTGTGTTATTTCAAGATTTCATTGTACTCGTATTATTTATAAGCTCACCTACTACAACCTGTAGTGTTCTTATTTTATAAATTGGTTTTTAAGATGATGCTGTTTGTTTCAGTAAGTCTTACAGAAATCATTGTTGAATTTCTTTAAGTTAAGATTTCTTTAAGTTAAGTTGATTTTTAATTTCAAGTTTCTGTTCTTGATAACAAAATAATTAATAACATAATTAATAACACAATTATAACTAAACTCACCAATTTTTGCTATGCTAGCGAAGAAAATCCATAATCCTATCAAGAAAGGCGTTTCAACCCGATGAAACTCAAAGGCAGCGATGACGAGCTTCTTCACCTTCTTCTCGGGTTTCTCCGTGCTCGGTAGATTGGTGGTGGTGTCCTGGTGCTGGCGTAGCTGCGTGCCGGGGGGCTCTCCGGGCATCGGGACCACGGGGCCCATGGGCCCGAATCCCAGTCCTGGGTACGTGGAGATCCCATCGACTGTTATGGACGGACTTTGTTTTGTTGTGCTCTGTAAAGAATGGAGAATGGATAATAAAATAAATAATCCCACTTAGATATAAATTTCTAAGATACATGGATAATGCGCCTCAAAAATAGGGGGTTCCTTTAATGTCGCGCAATCGAGTAAAATGAAAAAAGATTGCGTTTGATCTAAGTAGGTGTTATAAAAGTGATTTAGGTTTAAATAAAAGAGGTATTTACGAGAACATTCTAGGATGACGTTCGAGTCTAGAATGATCCAATATGTCTAGAAGATTCGAGAACAATCCAAGAATGTTCCACGATGGATGTGTCTTTCTGGAATTTTCTAGAAGGATTGTTTCCACTATAGAGCTATCTGGAAGGTTCGGGAAGGTTGTAGAACTTTCTCGAAGGCTGAGTTTCCCCTAAGAAACTACCTAGACGTACACGGAAGTTGTGGAATTTTCTCGTATATGGGTCGGCCATATAAATAGACGACGGGTTAGCGGAAAAAGTCAGTCTGATTCACAGTCTGGCTACGAAACGAAGCGATCGAAGTGAACACTAAAAACTAATGCGTTATCTAGGTGAATAGTGATCATTTGTGTAATTGTAATTAATTTTAAGTGTTTTGTGTTAATTAAAGATTTTTAGTGTTTAATTGGTAGTGTGTTAATTTATTCTATTCCCAGCTCGTAACAATACTAAGTATACCTTTTCGTTCATTATCACCTGTATTTGGCTAATAAATGGATTAGTATTTGTATGTACCAACAATACTCTCAATTACACAAGTAGGTTACGCGTTAGATAACCAACCTAACTAATGACACCAATGGGACAACATCTGTTCATGTTTGTATAAAACATTTAATACATAACAAGGTATTCTGCTCTATTTTGTTACAAGTAACCCGACTGTTCCGTTTGTTTTCAGAGGCAGATTTTGCCGTAGTTTTATCTCAACATAATTCCTGTGAAGAAAAATGGATTTGACGCAGTTTTCTATTAACGGGCCTGACAATACCGTCCCGTGTTCCACAATCTACCGCCCACTCGTCGTGTATTTATAAACCTCTATATCCACCATCCAACACAATCCCACTGGATGATACTAAAAAGTACAATAAAGGGTGTAAAACACCTCTTAACGAAGCCGAAAGGCACTGGTTCTCCCTGTCATTGCGATAATTTTTTTGTTCTACACCATAGCTGGGAACCTTCTGGTTACGGAGATATTAGGGGTCAAAGTTCCAACTTTTTGACAAGTATTTTTTTAAATACAAGTTTTTAATGTAAGATTTTTACGTTAAACACCTCCACGACCCCCGTACTTTTCAATCCGTCCATCAGCACAATGTTTTGAGTGCGTTACATTGAGTTCTACCACAAAACATGATTTTACACCACCCAAAAAAAAGTCGTTTCCCAGCAATAATTTTTGCGTAAAGTTACTTAGTTTCATGTACAGAATGCTTGGTTGACGGCTTCGTGATGAGGTGATTTACACCGTGTATATAGGGTGACTGGTAATCAGTGACCGATACTTAAACGGGTGATTATACTCATGATAACAAACAACTTTCCCAAAGAAACATTTTTTTTTTCATACTCATTTAGGTACTTTACCAATATATAGAATGATTCAAAAGGAAGCTTTAGATGTATAATTTATCCCTGAAAAACATATGCGGCTATTAATAAAATATTATCAATATTAAAAAATATCATCAACACCAGCAGTGTGAAACAATTAAGTTACGCTGTCATCCTCAGAAAATATAAGTGTGTTCTTCATAACCTCGTTTCGCTTAACGAAGTTTTTCTGTCGACAATTTTCTATTCCAAACGTTCCTCTGCATTTATTTAATGAAAATACTACGGGTTTGTAGTTTAATTATGAAACCGAATTCCTCGGATACAGGGTGCAGTTCTTGGAAAACAGAGTATTTTCGATAAATTACTTATCACTAGTTTTACTACAGACTGAACATTCTATGAAAAGTCGTTGTGCTTGTGGTTTTCCCCCATCTATACAGGATGGCGCCCACAATACGACTATTTAATTAAACTGCGTATTACTCATGACGTTCCTCAGCCTGCATGCAAAAATTTAATCGAAAATACCCAGTAGTTTAGTCACAGCTCACAGGCCATTATTTTTCTTTTTTAGCATTAGATGCGAATTAGTGTAATTTATACCTAGGGTGCGTGAACCAATATTTATAAATGGTGTTCTATTTCATTAAAAGTTTTATGCTATTTTGTTTTACCGATCTTTGCAATGATAGGATTTCTTTGATAGTTAAATCTTCTTAGAATTGAGTACTACCAGTGATTAAATTTATTGTCGTATTGTCGTCGCGATTGTCTCAGTAAGTGATAATTATGGCCCACTCTCTCTTTCACTCTCTTAGAGAGGAGGCATATATCCGAGCAGTGGCACTTCCCTATCTATAGACTGATTTTGCTATCCTATCAATGCTAAATATCGCAGCTGTCCCTACCTACACGATAAAAATAAAAGTATCTACTTATTATACATTATAGGCTCTTATGAAAACTTCACACATTCATTTTTCCTTTCGGGATACCAATTTCATTCTTCCCCGAAGTTCTCTGACAAAGATGGCGCCTTTTCCCGCGTTTACGGCCCGAAAAACCCGCCTCCTTTTATACAATTTCTATGTAAACATTGTGGATAGGTAACCGTTCGTTTGGCGTTCCTTCCTAAAGTGAATAAGATTTCGTGGAACCTTCGACCTACCTTACCACGTTTTAGATGCTAAAGCAGTGGATTTATTTATAGTGGTCCCCTTTAATAAAAACGTTGAAAGTTTTATTCACTTCCCTTTTGTTATTGTTTAGCTTGTGTGCTAAAAAAGGAAGATGACTTATGAAATAACGTTATCTAATATCACATAACATCACGCCTGTAATCCCCAAAGGAGGGTAAGGCAGAGATGTAGGTGTAGGTACCTAATAGTTACAGCAACATATACAACAGGGGTGAGCCTATTGATATCAACCGGGCATAAATCTAGACTCCGCGGTTGCTACTGAGAAACATAGTTACTGTAGAATTGATAAACCTATTGGCACTTTGGCCGACCCGGGAATGAACCCAGGACCTCTAATAAGCTCAGCAAGTTAATATTATGGTTTTAAAAGCAATTTTTGGTAATATAAGTACCTACCTACATAGTTAAGTATTATATCTCGCTTTTAATCGCGGCGGCGCGGCGGCGTTCGTCGGTAGAAAAAATGATGTCAAAGATTATTACATGGCAACGTTCTGCTGGGATAAAAGTATTATAAATCCTTACTCAAGTCCTGGTTATTCCTTTTGCTTCGTAACAAATTTGATTAAAATGCGATAATGTGTGATAAGGTGACAGACAGGGAAGCAAGTTGTTATAACTCTTATTTCAGTCTCAATATCAATACCCGTAGTCAGTGCCCTTGAAATCCGAAACATTTTGCATAGTATGAGTGGGTGCTAAACCAAGTGGCCTTGGGTTCTCGGCAGCCAGTCAACTTGACCTTGCGTCAGACGGCTTTGTCTAGAAACTGCTGGGACCTCGGCCTTCGCCCGATTGCTGCGGACCGGAGTGCCCTACTTAGGGAAATGCTAACCGCTTTCATGAGGCTTTATTAACGTTAATGGAATTAAATTTCACCAGAGAAGATACTGTCTTTGATAAGTTTTAATTGGTGTGTGTGTATGTTTCACAAATAAAATAAAAACACAATTTGATTATGCATTCGTTACATTTGTCACAAGTTATCAGTGATATATATGATATTTGTAAGCATCGACAAATGTAACTAAGTAATTTTATTGTAAGTATGTTCTGTTGTAGTTTTGTGTTTTTTTTTTAACGTTGACACTAGGAATTTCTGCTGTATCGTGGGTGCTTATACAAACAATTAAACTAGTGTTCGACCGAAACTGGTTTTACGACCGAAACCGAATTTCGGCAACAGTCTCAGTTTCGGCCGAAACCGAAACCTCCCTACAATGATCATGTTTTGAGGGAAAAATGAAGAAAACATTATTATAATCAGTCAGTCGTTATTTTTTTATCTCATACACATATTTTTTATGGCACGGCTGTTTAGTCCTCGGCATAGGTACATAATATATAAAAATATACAAAAATCATTTTTTTTTGTTTGTGGATGTCATCTCGCAGTTCTACCTATGAGGTTGTCGTCTGCTTAACCGGACTATCCTGTGGGTGCCTTAAGAGTAAGGCCTCCAGCCAGGGCATAAAAACTTATAAACTAAGCGACTGCACGCTAAGGGCACCCCCTGTGGGGTACGAACCTCGGCTTAGGGCGTCGCTAGGGGAGGACTGCAAGGGTACAAGCTGGATCTGAATGGTATCATTATTTAGGGGCTAATTTAAAGCTACTGGCACAGCATCGCGGGCTGGCTCGAGCGAGAGTCGGGAAGGGCATGGATCGGAACGTCGCGACGGACCTCGACGGCGAGGTCGGAAAGACGGCGGTTTGAGTCGGAACTTTTTAAGAGTGCTAGTCTCTTTGCTGCTCTCCTGGAGGAGGGTGATAGCATCATCTGGAGTGACGAGGGTATGCCTAGGACGGCGTACTGTACTAATGCGCGAGGGTTCGTAACGGGCGGCCGCTGCGATCAGGGGATTACGGTGGTTAATGGCGTTATCGAAGAAACGCTTCGAAAGACGTTTCATAAACTGAAGGACGGTGGGCATTCTAAGGTCTACGTGTAGACGGTCATTACGGACATAAAAAGGGGCTCCCGTGACTCAACGTAAGAACCGGTTCTGCAAAGTTTGCATCCTATGGATGTACTCAGGCTTGGTGTGACCGTACACGACGCAAGCGTACGTCATAATGGGGCGGATCACCACGGTATAAACATAGACATATAAATTATATGGACTTGAAATGTTTGACTATAGAAAAAACAGTTATACAAATACGAGGCATATCGACGCCAAAATCAGAAAAATACTGCTATCTCTTTTTAACTTTCATAATTTTACGTAAGTGAAAAAGGATAATAGTGTTTTTGACAGTTACTATAATGGCAACCCTACATTTCTAAGTCATTGAAATACCTATTTGCGGCCGGGTCGCCATTTTATCCGCTCGCTGTTTGATACCTAAGTTGGGTACGTCAACTGTCAAATGCTCTATAACTGTGGTTAAAATTTGTGAATTCAAGATGATAAACAAAGGATTCTGCATTTATTGAAGAGTTTCAACAGTAAAGCATTCATATTTTCCCTTTTGCCTCTATTTTCAACAGTTTTACTACATGAAATCATTTTCTTGTTATTGAAGGGATAGAGTAGTGCATTCAGACATTTTTATATTTATCGATAATGCAATTTTATGGTTCTTTATTGGTTTTATGTTTTACTTTTAAGGCTATAAACAATCGGTGTGGAAAATATAAAAATTACAACAAAAACAATAATTATTTGTTCTCTTCACTTTGAAGAATCGTCTTTCAACTGAACACTCAATAAAGTAACATTGCGTGACGATGCTTTACCTTCACGAACCTTATTGGTACGTACGTTTGATACGGTCGCAAATCATATTTTTATCAAGATACAACCTGACACTGACCTGCAAATTGCAAAAAAACGTAAGAAAATTTGTATTTCGCGGGCTACCTTGGCGCATCCCCCTTAAGATAACAGTATAAAGAAACCGTGGGGACAGCAAGTGAAGCAAAAAGGTCGATTAAAAAATTATTCGATGTAAGTAGGTATTTAACCCGTGCGCGATAAGTTGAGACCTGACTCCCACCGCCCGCTTGTCCCGCACTTCCCGATGGCGAGGTGATCCTCATGGATACCTGCGAAAAAGCGGCGGGAGGCGTGGTCAAGTCTCAACTTTAATGGCATGACTTGTACTTACTGCTTTTCATTTCTTGTAATAGCTAAAAGAATAAATTCCAAGAGCATAAAATTAAAAAACCGACTTCAAAAAAGGAGGAGGTTCTCAACGGGCCGGCAACTAGATAAACTTGTTGCTTAAATTATACAATGGAGTGAAATCAGTTACAGAATACTAGGTCGATAAAAAACAGCATAATATGTCTGTCCTCCAAGTTTCAACCTGTCTTAATAGGAAACATCAAAATAAGTTCTACGGTTTAACCGTGAAAGAAGGACGAAACTTCTCAAACAACAACAAATGAAAGGTATATTATTATGTTAGAAAACTTGGGGTATTTTCACCCGTAGATATTGTACCATAACATTATGAAAACATTCTCACAATCTTTTATCGATGTTATTATATAGAAATATCGATAAGGGCTGCCCTATTAGCCGCCATTTTATCAGCTCACTAAAGTGTAGGTATGCACGTTTTTCTTGTAGGTATGCCAAGTCCATATGATTTATATGTCTATGGGTATAAAGCACAAAAAACAAAACAAATAAATCTCTTTTATCTTGACTCAGCGCACCGAACATGACCGATCCCAGCGCGAGAACTCTCGAATGCAAATTCGGTTTCGGTCGTAGTTTCGGCAGGTTTGCCGCCGAAACCGAAACTTAACCGAAACTCGTTTTATTGCCGAAACTCGACCCTAATTTAAACTCACATACACAAACAGCCAGACCCGGAACAACTATCAGTAGGCCGTAAAAATATTTGTTCCGTGCGGGGATCAATCCCGCGACACGCAGCGCAACAGTCGATCGCTCAACCACTGCGCCAACCGTGTCGTCGTGTGTCGTTGTTTTATTCTAGTAAAAAAAATTATAGTAATATGTTTTTTTTTTCTATAAAGCGCATTTATGTTCAAAACCTGGGGTGCTACGATGTCGCATAAATAAACCAGACAGAACTAAACCACTCTCAAGAGTGGCGTGGTTTTTGGAGTAATTATTTATTATGTATAATCAAACGATGCTACACAATAGATAAATAGAGCAATCTCTCTGAGCCATGACAGCCAAATAGATTCAGTAAATAAGTATAATGAGCAGGTAAACAAGATTGTAAACAACCCTGAAATATAACCAGCACACTCATTGCCTCAGTTACCCACAGTTTACCTAAAGAATTACCTTAATCCATAATTTATAACCCCAACCTGGACCGGTCCTATTAGTCCGAGTCGACTCATTTCATTATTCAGGCGCACGTTTAGAATTAGACTAAAGTACTCGCCACTAATTAGGCGTTCTCATTTCAAGCACTGGTTTTGCTTTTGACGTTTGACGGAGTTTTGGTTTCCTGAAGTCAAAAAAGTAAATGCAAATTGTTGTATGTGAATAGGGGTGCGGACTGGGTAAAGAAAACGACATTCTATTTTGTCCGTCAGACAGGTAATACAAAAATATTAGACACGTATTTTTTGTTTTATCAAAATATCAAAAAATTACTTAGTTAAAACTCATTAAAGTTGGAGAGAGGGGGCTCACTACGTCACAAGTAGGTATAAAACTTACCTACATGTGACGTCATGCGCCATTTCAACTCAATATATCTCCGTAATTTTATGACCACGTGAAAAAAGAAAAAATACGTGTCCAATACTTTTCAATAAACTACCCGACGGACAAAGAAAAAAAAAATGTGATCATCCCCTATTGAAACTGAAAATTTTGTTTTCAGTGGCAGGTGGGAGTCTAGATTTGTGTGCAGTTGATGGCCTATATATAGATCGCCTCCTATATATAGATCGCCTCCTATATATAGATCGCCTCCTATATATAGATCGCCTCCTATATATAGATCGCCTCCTATATATAGATCGCCTCCTATATATAGATCGCCTCCTATATATAGATCGCCTCCTATATATAGATCGCCTCCTATATATAGATCGCCTCCTATAAATGTGGTGGTGAAATGAGGATGTAAAGTAGTTATGCGGTGAACTTCTGCCTAACGATTGGCAATTAAAGTCGTGAGGATATATTTGATTTGCATAATTAACTGTACTGTATTTATTTAGAACTTATTTACACACTACAAGTGAAATTGAACCAACATCTATTTTTTGTTAAAAAATAGCTACCTGCGTAAGCAACATAACAGTCCAAATTCGTTTTACCTCAAGAAAAGGTCTGACGGCTGTGCAATGAAAAGAATAAAAGTGACCAAAACTGTCGTAACTCGTATTCTATTGTAAGCTTAACAAAAACTGATCCTCGAAGGGCACAATGTATTAGATATTTTAAGCACTGCGAACACGGAATCTTACATAACATAAAAGGAGAGCGGGCTACAATGGACCAAGAAGAATTACATAATTACGTTTATGTCCACTTTTTCACAAACTTACTGACTTAATGCTCGCCAAAGGTCTTCCCCAGAGCTTTTTATATTTGTATACTACCGATAAAACGGCACGGTTGGCGCAGTGGTTGAGCGATCGACTGCCGCGCTGCGTGTCGCGGGATCGATCCCCGCATGGAACAAATATTTGTATGGCCCACTGATAGTTGTTCCGGGTCTGGCTTTTTGTGTATGTGAGTATAAATGTTTGTAAACGCACCCACGATACAGGATAAAATTGCTAGAGTGGGACAAAGTTTAAAAAAAAATTGTGCGTGGAGTCCCTCCGCGCGGAAGAAGTGAAACTTCGTAATACCACACGCATGCGTTCGAGTTTCACGCATTCACTCTCGTTATTTTATTGAGCTTCTAAATAATATTTTATTGTTTTATTGCTGTACACTTTTTATTACATAAGTTTATCGTGGTTATTCTACTCATGGAAATTGAGGGAAGGCTGGTCACACCGAAGAGTCGAATGCATGACTGTTTGCACGCCATCTTGCGTACCTAGTAAAACTACGTACTCACAAATCTTGTAATAGCGCCATCTCTTAGTGGGTAATAGAAAATATTCCCCCTCCATTAGAACGTTAAACTTGTTGGAAGTCGCATAAGAAGTTTCACTTCAAAAATGAATGATAATCTCTAGGTACTTTTGTGAATTATAAATCAACAAAAAAAAACGTACCGTCAGATAACACATTAAGATGCAACCTTGAAGACGTTCGATTACTCGATAACTGGTTTAATTTGCTTTATTACAATACATTTAGTAAAATTCCTTACACAAGACTGCTTTAGAAACAATTGGACTATTCCAAAATATTAGCCGCCCGAACAGGGACTTGAACCCTGGACCCTTGGATTAAAAGTCCAATGCTCTACCGACTGAGCTATCCGGGCCGTACAAAAATTAGCGAAACAACTGGTCATATTAAAAGTTGGCGCGTAGAGCGTGTTTCAAAGTATGAATCACGATGATTCATCTTTTTTGTCGTCTTTAGGCAATTATTATTAATTGGGTGGTGAAACAGATTTTCTATAATCGTATATAGATGATAAAAGTAATTATTTTATTAATATAATTAGCTGTACCCGGCAATGCACTATGCAATGCACTTTTTCCTACCTACCTACCCTACCTACCCTACCCTACCTACCTACCTACCTACGTACCCTACCTACCCTACCCTTCTGACCCTTCCTACCCACCTACCCTAACCTACCCTACACTACGCTACCTACCTAACCTACCCTACACTACGCTACCGACCTATCCTACCCTACCCTACCTACCTACCTACCTATCCTACCCTACCCTACCTACCTACATAACCTAACCTACCCTTCCCAACTTTCTCAACTTTTAAACCTTCCCTTGGCTACGAAAAATATTTCAAAACCAAAATCAGCTAAATCGGCCCAGCCGCCGCCGTTCGCGAGTTTTAGCGAGACTAACGAACAGCAAATAATAGATTTTATAAGATTGTTAGACAAGCTGCGCTACCCCAAATAAATTGGGATAAAGGCGGGAAATGATGATGATAATAAAATTCAAATTAGCCTTCATAAACCAGATATTTATTAATATACTCGTAGAAGTACTTTCGCATGTAATTAATTACACTGTGGAACAAAATTACATCTTAAGTGGTTGGCTCCAGGGTTGAGAGACTGTTCGAAAGAGATACCGCGGCCCTGGAACACAAAGAGCGAAGAAGGAACATTGATGGGTATTTTGTCAGTATAAGTCTGACACTCCCTCCCGCTCCGCCCAGAGAGAAGTCATTTGATGATTTCCCATCCGTAAGAAACAAAAAAAAATGTGATTGGCTAATTCTTAATCTTGGCTCTCTTGTTTCCTATCTCCTCAAGAAATTAAAAGCGAAGCGTCGTCCTTTTTATTGTTCCGTACCCAAAGGGTCAAACGGGACCCTATTTCTGAGACTTCGCTGCCCTTCCGTCCGTCCGTCCGTCACCAGGCTGTATCTTATGAACCGTGATAGGTAGCCAGTTGAAATTTCTACAGATTATGTATTTCTGTTGATGCTATAACAACAAATACTAAAAACAGAATAAAATAAATATTTAAGGGGGCTCCTATACAAAAAAGTGGTCTTTTTGCTCGTTTTTATAAATAATGGTACGGAATCCTTCGTGCGCGAGTGTGACTCGCACTTGGCCCGTTTTTTGAATATACTATAATTTTAATACCAAAATAATTGCCGCCCGAACAGGGACTTGAACCCTGGACCCTTGGATTAAAAGTCCAATGCTCTACCGACTGAGCTATCCGGGCCGTACAATAACTGTTGAAGCACTCGTTCATATAAAGTAGAGCCTGGAACGGACACGACTTGACACGAGCAAAATTGAAAAAAAAATGGGTCAATAGAACGGTCGGATATTTGACTTGCTTATTTTGTGGGCCCCAGGCCTTTTACACCTTCATATGAGATAAACAACATTAAAAAAATTGGGTAGAATGTTATTAATGTAAAATTCGCAAAGTTGCGGTATTCGAGTATATTCAAGAATTGTGTTAATGTATTCAGCTGTTTCGGTTCAGTTCATATGGCCCGGATAGCTCAGTCGGTAGAGCATTGGACTTTTAATCCAAGGGTCCAGGGTTCAAGTCCCTGTTCGGGCGGCCAATATTTTGATTATAGTTACGTACATTGAGTTGGTTTTTATGGGATAGTTTTCGATTAAACTGACCTTTTCTTTTTTCTGATTTTGTTATTATATTTTTTAACTCATTCTTTTTAATATTTGATAACTCCGTTTTGTACATACGCAGATATCTTTTAGAAAAACTTGCTTTCAGTTTTATTTAATAAACATTTTCATTTACAAAGTAAGCTATTAATAAAACATATTAAAACTTCTAGGGACTGTCAACTGCAGAGACTCTGAACTAAAATGCAGCAGAAGGTACAATGTTCTCAGCGTATGTTAATTAAATTATCAAGTTTATGGCAGTTTCAACCGCAATACATTTGCATTTATAACTTTGTGAAAATTTAATTTGGTCACCACACTATAACAGAAAATATTCAACCATATTAATAATATAATTAACTACTAACTAACACGCAAAGCAAGTGACTCTGACCGTCTGTCTGTTACGTTTTCACGCGTAACTGCTAATTAGATTTTAATAAAGCGCATGAAACTAGATTATGGTATAAAGATAGGATATTTTTAATCCCGACTGTGTTTCAATAGGATAATTTTGAATTCCGAACCTCTACACGGGCAAGAATCGGCAAGAGCTAGTATTAAATAAATTCAAATTAGTGGCTATACTAAATGAGCAAAATGATTGTATTAAATTACTTATTCAGTAACATTTTCATTGAGTGCCCTTTTACATTACAGAGCTCGTTTGTGTTTGATTGAAACCGCTTGGGTCTAGCTTTTGATTAAGCCGCACTTCCCTAGGTTGGTCCCTGGATGAAAACTCATTACATACCGAGTTTCCTCGCTGCCTCGGAATGCACTTGTAGATCTTTGCCAGTCGTTACAGGTAGTCAGTTACCCGAACATGCTGACAACCTGTCTTACCAAAGGGTATCGTATTACCCAGTACTAACTGGGTTGTGGAGGTCAGATAGGCAGTCGTTCCATATAAATTACTGGTACAGCTGCATCCGTAACTGAAAGCCGACACCAACATATTTAGGATAAGGCTAGGTCGATGATACGGACGAGAGCCAGCAAGAGCCAGCAAGCGCTAGTATTAAATACAAATTAATAGAGACTAAATGAGCAAATGTTGCGGTAGCCAAGTGGTAGCAGCCCCGACTTACGAGCAGTAAGTCGTAGGTTCGAACCCAGGCAGGCGCATTACTTTGTGTAATTTATTTCATCACTGCTGCTCTCAAAACGGTGAAGGAAAACATCGTGAGGAAACCGGCATGTCCTAGAACTAAAAATTCGAAGACATGTGACATCTACCAACCCGCACTGGGCCCGCGTGGTGGATTACAGCCCAAGCCCAGAGTGGGAACAATATAGGCTAATGATGAGCAAAATGATTGAATTAAATTACTAATTCAGTTACATTTTGATGGAATGCCCTTTTAAATTAGGTACAGTAATTGCCATTGTCTAAGACTAAATGTCCTTTCTACAGATATTTCAGGACCCTGACGTTAAATGTCAGCTCGAAATAGGAACCATCTTCGTAGATTGATTTAGTCACCCCATCCTGTGCCATTACTGCAATTAATTTCTTAATATGATTGGATACGTCGGATAAAATAATATTACAAAGCTCTTAGGTGATGAACAGTTATTTAACTTGTGTTTTAATGCTGTTATTAAAGTAATTAATTAGCCCTTGCAAACAAGGAGGTTAAGAATACAGTAGAGAGGTTTTCAGAGCAGAAGAAATGTCTTGGAAAACTGTGATCCTAGAGACAAAGCTATAGCATCATGATAAAAGTAATTGACAAGTTTGATACGTTACACTTTTACCGACACCCACTAGTTGGTTATTACAAATACAATTTTGTTCATGTTGCCTTGTCTATCGTAAGTATACAATACGATGGTTCCGACAATACGGAAATAAATGAATCCTGACACAGAAACTAACAAATAACCTAAACTGTTAACGAAAAGTACACCATTTATAAATATTGGTTTACTAACCTTAGATATTATTTGCACTAATTCGTATCTGCAAATTAATGTAATTTAAGGAACCAATTTGGCAAAGGTTTTTGATGTAGCGAGTTGGCAACATGTGTTTAGTGTTTTAATGCGGAGGCTGTTAACCTATCGGTGCTAGCCTATTGATCCACATCATGTAGAAAATGCTGAAAAAGAAAAATAATGTACTGTGACTAAACTACTGGATATATTCGTTTCTGGGAACATCATGAGGTATACGCAGTTTAATTCATTGTCGGCACCACCTTGTATATTACATACCTTTGGCTGTAAACGAAAGAATGAGAATTTTGAAAGATTGATTAGATCTATTAAGTTCTTGTTTTGTTAATTCATTCTACGATTTGTCAGATAAAAATAGCTCTCGGAACTCTCGGCTCGTTTAAAAATAATTCTGCCATAGAATAAAACCTGAATGTCTAACTGTCATTTCCAACAATTTAACTTTGAAATGGGTCCAGACCTGCGAATGTCGAAATTATTAAGCTTATTTATTCTATCTTATTTTAATGTATTCTGTCCTGACATCGGTTAACCACTTGACCGGCCCTAAGTGGTAGGCCAATTCTCTTCTAAATATTTAAAAAGTATCCAATAAAAATGAGTTTGAAAAAAATGTTTCTTCGGAAAAGTTGTTGGTTGCAGCGCGCTCTTACAGGGTCATGTAATCACTAGTTTTAAGCCCAACGTGTCACTGTGTGTGCATTTTGCATAAAATAAATAAAATAAGTACCCTGAGTTTTACTCAAAATCAGATAAGAAATCACTTCACACTAAAAAGTGTCGTTTAAGTGTCGTAACACTGTTTTTTTGCCAGTTTCGTCTATTTGAAATGTGTCTGTTACAACAAAATTACAAATACGAATCTGGATTATGTATATTGGATAGCAATCTTACGGGAAAAGTAGTACCTATGAAACAAAAGAATATATTATAGACGCTTGCGTTGTGGAAATAATAATACATTGCATAGGCCCACTTACTTCAACAGGATTGCAGTGTGCACAGGACAGCAGGGCGGCGACAGCGGCCCACAGGAGGGGTTGCCTGCACGCACGCCGGCTCAGATTCACCCCATGCTTCAACGACGTCATGCTGGCAACACTATCACCTCGCTAACATTGGGACACTAGGGATCACAACCACTGTCAACACACTATGACCGTTACACCAACGGCTTGGTTTTGTTTCAGCAACAGTTCATTACCTCATTACTTTGTTATCTCACAATTCGTTACGCCACGCAGATAGCTAGAGTACTTTACACATGATTGACTTTTCCACAGTGATATTGGAGCTTGAGAATAAAATGAAATAATATTGCTAACCCTCGAATCTTGCTAGTTCACGCAGTTCGAAAAGTAGAAATTTATGACCTAGAACAGTTATAGCTAATTTTAAACATAACTGTTACGCTCCTGCTTGTTACCTGTATCGACATGGTCATTAAATAACATTAAATAAATAAGCTTTTTATTGGCAAAACAATCACATATCCATGCCTAAACATATACGTGCTAACAAAAGACGTAGGTACGTATACCTATCCTAGGCATAAAAAACTTGCTAGGTATAACCGACATTTATTTATATAAACAAGCATGTTTCGTCAAATATTTGTTTACTTTGTAACTAATTACACATTTAGTACTGTGTACTTACGCAAGCACATTAGTTTTATTTTCGGTGTTGCACATATTTTGACAAAGTTACTATTGTTACAAATACAAATAGACTGGCAAGCTTACCATTTAAAAATAACTCAAAATAACGCCGAACTTCTTGATAGGATATGAGAACTAAAGTGCAACTATGCTACGCCAGAAACACTTAAAAACCCTAAACTAAACTATGACAAACGATCCACTACGAAGTCTACGCCTGATGGTGCTCTTCTTTTCGTCAAGTCGCGAGGAAGCCATGCAAGACGTACCGCCATCTTCTCCTCGGTCTACCGCGACTCGCGACCCCGTCT
Source organism: Cerastis leucographa (assembly GCA_963082945.1). NCBI lineage: Eukaryota > Metazoa > Arthropoda > Insecta > Lepidoptera > Noctuidae > Cerastis > Cerastis leucographa. The sequence continues at coordinate 7,291,732 of OY720359.1, forward strand.
AGCTGTTTCAAGGCTCCAGTCTTGCGATACCACAGAATTTACGCTACGAACAGTCTGGTACAGAAACTATGATACAGACTGAAGTAGTTCACAACTTATTTTTCGTAGCGTAGGTATAAGAAAAATACTCAGCTACGTGCCCTACGCCACAGACATTAGTACGCTAGGAAAACTACAAAACATATTACGACGAAAAATCTTTTCAGTTTGAAAACACTGAAATTACACGAAGAAAAATTATATCCTTTGTACTAAAGAACGAAACTTAATTCTCATTTTTATGAAAAATGAGTGTATATTCATTATGGTCTGTGAGAACCATAATGTAATATGGGAATGGGCTGAGGGCGGACGTCTCGGCGCCGTCGTGAACGACGCGTCGGCGCCGCGACGCCCGCGTACTCAAAGGATGTTGACTCCACAGGACTTACACAAATGTCGTGAAATTAGCTCTACATGAACGTTCACTGTGTTGGCTTGGCATTGATCCCATTTCTAAAAGCTAGAGGACATTGGATGTCGTTGTACTGAATAAACAATAACCATGTAATAGTATAGCTCTTTGCTTTGGTGAAATACATAATGTTGTAGTATTTGTAACGGTAATCTTGTAATACAAAATAACTCATCGATTTTGCTTAAGATACTTATAGATACATAGAAAATACTTTATTGTACCCCAAAATTGTAACTTTATGCGCCAGTTATCATAGTAGATATCATATAAGTACATTATTCTACAAGACCATGGCCGAAGTACTGAAACCCACGTACAGTAAGTATTAACATTATGCCTTGTATTCATGTGTTTAATTTTAATTTCTCATATTTGCGTCGTAACTAGGTAACGAGCATCATAAAAAGACATAATTTATAACATACCTTCGTGAACAATTATATTTAACACGGTTATTGTCAAGACATTGGTAATCATTTCCATCCATACTTCCATACTAATATTATAAATGCGAATGTCACTCTGTTTTTTTGTTATCTTTTCACTTCACGACTAAACGGCTGATCGGATCTTAATGAAATTTGGCAAGAAGATAGATTTCAACCTAGAGAAGGACATAGGCTATATCCGCTCCTATTGGTCGTAGCGTGATGATACGCTACGACCAATAGGAGCGGAGCAGCAATGAAAAATGTTGCGAAAACGGGGAAAATCTATTAAAAAGTACGTAATAACTGCGACCACACATACAGTGCAATAAGGTTAGCAATAACTATAACTTAGTCTTATCATCATTTTCATGCCTAATTTAGCCCAATTTATTTGGGGTCGGCGCAACATGTCTTGTTTCTCAGCAGTCACCTTTCTAGCCGTATCATCCTTTAAACAGTCCATCCATCGTTTCTTTGGACTTCTTCTCTGCTCTTATAGCCATCAAGATAATTCTCAAAAAAAAGCCCCAATTGTCTATTTCCTTAAATTGATTTACAATCCCGTACAAGAACTTCTTTTTCACACTGAATCTGAGATGAAAACCGATCTAGTTGCTTACCTTGCAAATTGGTATTCCAAGTTTCGCAAAAGTTACCAAGAAAGAGAGCAAGTAGGTCAGATTCTACTGGACGACCATGAATCTCAAATATCCGATCTGCAATGTACATTTTTAAACATTCTGCATTCAGCATCTGTTAACTGATTTATTTTCTGGTTTCAGCACCGGTCGTGAATTATAGGACAATAGGTTAGGTGTTCTTGTCTATTCGATGGTAAATGTTCATGAAAGTGTTATTGTGTTAAATGAAATGGGTCAGCATGCCACACGCGGCAGCAGTCGCGTTTTAGGAAACCAGAATTTCAAGTGTTTGGGCACTACATAATAGGACATAGTCTGGTCAGGAGCACCGCCATTTACAATAGCTTATTTTGTGGGTAAATGGTAAGCTACTCGGTAGTGGGCCTGGCTGCTCAGAGTGCCATCAGTGCCCTACTGCCCTGGATCCCACCCAACCAAGAAAGCTACCAACAAAGTGAAGGTGGAGATATGACGTCCAACAACTGTCTAAAAATAATCACTTTGGGGATCAGTTACAATAAACCGAAGCTTTTATTACACAAATAAATCTGCAAAGCATTGTAAAAGCAACACGTTTCGTGTGCACGTGGGTACTGTCGAAACATTCAGTTAATAAATTGTAACGTTGCACTGCAACGAAGTAAAATGATCGTAAACGAGTTACGCCATTACCCGACTGCACTGCATACCGCACGGATAATCCCGGCGGAGTAAACAAAGCTGCGTTGTTTACTATTTAAATATTTCAACAGAAAACTAGTCTAGCTTCTAAATATATGATACATGATTGATACAATACCATCGTGCATTGTTCTTTTAGAACGTACGAATAATAAATATTTTGACAGTCGTCGTCATAGTTAAAAATCCAGTCCAGATTTTTAAATTAAGAATGTTATAGTTTTGTTAGTGCTTATTATTTCTTGGCATTGATTTATAATCTGAAAGCTTTAAAACTTTCTTCGGTAATACAGCGGCCCCAATGTATTATTTGGAGTGATTCCGTTTCCTCTATATTCGCCAACGGAATTAAATTAATTAAGTACATATTATTCGAATCTAAATGCTCTTGAAACTCTGAATATTATTTACATAAAATTAAGGCCATGAAAAATGCCCAAGGGTGCTGCTGATTCGCAAATTCATTTAAATAAATGAATTTTGTATTGAAATGATTAAATTAATCTTAGAGATTCTTAAGCCTTTCCCTATCTAGATTCTGAACCTAATTTCTGTAACATTTCCTTTTCAAATATTTTGTCTGTGTTCCCTTGACCTCATTGCCGCACCCGACTGGGTTAGACGCACAATCTACTTAAATTTATAACCCGTAGGAAACTGACTGCTGCCTCATTCTTCATGGGGTCGTAGGCCATGCCCCAGTTGTGTCAATATTGAACAGCAGAACACATGGATTTGCCGCCGTAAATAAGGTTCTATTACTCTGGTAAGTCTTAAATCTGTTTATACCATAAATATTTTAAATTTTGTTTTGTTTCGGGCAATCGTTCTAAAATCTATAATCTATGATAGAAACAGAATGTCGTTTTAAATGGAGAAGAGTTTGTGGTGGTGTGGTACGTGTGCAAGTCGACCTCAATTACTACTTTTAACTTCGTGTTTTGAAAAATAGAAACAACTATTAACTTGAAAATATTTAAATAACTACTATTTAAATAATACTTTTTCGTCTATAATAGGTCCTAATGGATGTTTATTGAGGTAAATGTTGAATGAGTCTACAAGGTAATTTCCATATCAAATATTTAACCTTGTGATTTGGAAATTAGTTGGCAAATCTTTGTATTCTTGTTCCAACACTCCCAACCAGTCAAATAAAACAACTGAGTAAATAAAATTAACTTTTAAATCGCTTCACTTGAACTCTGAAAGAATATTACTATTTTTTTATTCAAAATCAAGCCATTTACACGTACAGTAGATCACTGCCGATGCCGCACTAAAAATGAATTTTCAATAGCTGCAAACTTTTCAGTGAACCCAAATGCAGGGTTCCACGGAAAAGTTTATATTCGAAAAATATGTATGACGTTTTTGCCATGATGATGAGTATTTTTTACCAATGTCGCAAGTCTATACTGCATTGCCCTTGAATTCAAACATTGGAAGGTACATATATACCTACTACATATATGTATGATGTGCGATTACGTAACGAACGGCTGAAGATTTTCTTCTATCCGTGCGAACCAGCTAAATTGTGTAGCTTTTGTATTAGAATGAAAGCCAGTCACGTAACGCGGACTGTTTAGTTTGGTCAATTAGTCAGGCTTTTGTCCCAGACAGGTTTCAAATGAGGTCTTATATAAGAGTATTTTGTATTTTAGAGGGATCTATGTTCCATTATGTTCCGTAACGGGCACCTCCGCAGTATTTAATGGAGCATACAATGAGGACGGCGTGTAGTTTACAACAGGAGCAAACCGCAGATGGATAGCAAGAGCTAACGACAATTTTTTTTCTATGATTAATAACGATGTTTTTTGAACTTGACATCCTTACATGCTTATAATGTTTATGTACATAATTTAATTATAATCATTATAAAACCCCATTATCAACCTAAGAGGTAAATGATTTTATTCATTTTATCCATGTGTAAGTACGTTTTTGTGCACACTTCTACATAAATGGCTTCTGTCGTTCCCCGACCAGGCATAAAACTGAATTGATTTCTTGACTTTCGCTGTCTTTTCTTAGTCGTCTTTCAATAACTATCTCCCAAACTTTAATACTATGTGCCATTTAGCTTTATTGCTATAGAGTTAGGCACTCTAGCACAACACCTTTGTTTTTAAAGATGGGCACCAGCGAACTGTTGCACCATTCGCCAGGTATGACTTCTTCCAGTAACCACTTATTGAAGAATAAAGCTACCCACGTCCATCCATCCACCCTTAATAACTTCCAAACTTCAACTGGTATACCGTCAGGTCTAATGCTTTACCATTATGTAAGGGTAAAAATATTAACAACAAAAGTCTTAATACGTATTATAATTCATTTAAATTCGTTGTACAGCCGCAGTCAAAGTAACGCTGTTTAATTGTACATTGTTACCCTAGGGGTGAAAGTAACTTATTTAGTTCGAGGGACTAAATAAGTCATTAACCAGAGGTAAACACTGTGCTTTTCATTACGAATACAAGGAAAGTAAAAATAAAAACATGAATTAGCTATTTTATTGTAGATAAATCAACAACTTTTCCCGCCTATTTTGTTTTTTTTCTGTGGCCAGGCAGCTATTCGCCATTATTTTTCATTTTCATCATTGAAAAAATGGTAAATATTTTGCCCAAATCTATGATATTTTAAAGACTAAAGTTATTAAAAAAATATAGACTCTTTAATCAATACTTAACTTTAAGTTATTTCAATTTTACATCGTGGCTGCATAGAAAGTTGGAACATGGTTCAATAAAAATGAGAAAATAGAACTAGTTTTTTTTTTATAATTTGGCATCTGTCAGTTGAAAGCGATTCTCCATATTAAGGATGAAAAGTATTACTTTCAACCCGCTCCTCAGGCATTTTCAGACCTACTTTCAGAGTATGAGTAATGAAAAGGATATTGCATGTCGCTGTACTCGGGGAGCCTGTGGTTCAGCCACACCCAAAAGGCCTACAATGCTATGCGGATCCAGTATAACAACGCGTTTAGGGTGCTGTTGCGTCTGCCTCGGTTCTGTAGCTCGTCATCTATGTTCGCTGAGGCTCGTACCGACGGTTTCGATGCTGTGCGGCATAAGAAAGCGGCCTCGCTGCTAAACAGACTCCGTGGCAGCCCCAACAGCATTCTGAGCGCCATAGTCGGGAGGTATGACAGCCCGTTGGTGAGGTCGCTAGTCACCTGTACACTGACTGTGTTTTTAGTTAAATACTAACATAGGTTAAGAATATTTATACTAACCCAATGGATCTTGATCATCTGAATAAAAATAATTAATATTATTTAAAGCACTGTCTGCTTTTATGAAAATAATTTTATAAAGCCATTAGATTAAAACAAAGGATTAAAATTAATAATAAACATCTAAAGGCTTTTGAAATTTTTTGAGGAAAAGTGGACAGCACTTTTATAAAAACTGAAATTCTCGTTTCATCAGTTTTAAACAACAAAAGATACAGTAATAAGTTAGTTAACCATAGTTTTTACTCCAATGCTAGCAATTTTTTAAAACGTGGAGCATCTTGCGCTTTATTTTCTCCCACTCCACTGCAGTCACAATCGCAACTACTTTCTCAAGGCTACAGCAATTTTAGCGACACGTGTACGAACTGACATACTTACTGTGATAAATTGATAATGTCATTGTTTAAACTGTTTCTAGCTATCACAAAGGCTTGTTGTTTGAAGTGAGTATTAAAAAATGTAAACAGGTGCCGTGATGCATGACAATACGAATGCAGTTCAAGGGCACTGCAGCGGCTGCGGCCGTGTGTGACATGAAAGCTTCCTCGTTTATTTACGCCCCATTGGACGACGACTCAATTTAGCACCAACTGCTCTACTCGACTCGACGAGCTTGCAGAGAGCAAAGTGAAAAGTTTTATTTTTGTTTTTGTCTGGCCACATCTATGCTTATCGTGTGATTCATGGTGATTTCGAAAATGAAATGATTCCAGTTGCCAATCTTGCAACAGGCCATAAATCTAAACATTCGCCACTTTTCGTGTCTGTCTGTTGGACCACGATGTTCTTCTAGACGTACCGTATTTCGACAAAAATTTACCATCTTTATATTAATTTATTCGGGAAAGTTTATTTTATTCAATAATTTCAAACTAACATATTATAATAAATCTCAATATTTTACAAAATCGATAAAATCATGCTAAGCAGGGGCGGGCCGCTGGCAAGCATACCAAATAAATAAAATCCTAGAACATTAGAATATACTGGTTCAACATATTTTTCTATATGGATATTGCTCGTAGATTTATTACCAATCCAACAAAATTTTATATTAAACACCGCCTGTTCTTTGACTCGAAAATATATTACAACTTTTACTTATTCTTGAACTGGTGAAAACTATGAAAGCTCATATCGTTTCCCGCTGGGAAATCCTATTTGGCGAATAGCTTTGTATATTATAAATATGTACTCTCATTACAAATATTTCAGCTCAAGCTTCCATAATAGTTTTTGTAAGTCACTTGTAGTTACGCTGTACTAATAAAATATAGATTGCTCGTCTTGGCTGATCAAGTACTACCTAAATACGCCTCAACAAGTACTACCGAACATTGCATAGACTTTAGCCTAGGTCTGAGTTGCATAAATCTGGGAAACTAATATTTAAAACGGTAAGGGTGTAACTTAACACTGCTTTTTTATATTATTTTATAACACATTTGCTCGTAAAAGGTCTCTTATTTCACCAATTTCAGTATCGTAATGTATCTCATTACGCACTAGTGCGGTAATGTAATGTAAAACGAATAAAATGTTGACCACTTTTCTGACATTAAAACTCTTTATTAAGATTTAAAAAAGTACCGTTCGTTTTAGACGGAGCATTATGATGAACCGTGCGTTTACATTACCGCACTAGTGCGTAATGAGACACATTACGATACTGAAATTGGTGCAATAAGAGACCCTTTACGAGCAAATGTGTTATAAAAATTATTCCGCGCGCTAATTCTTTTCGCTGTATTGTTTTTATTTGAAAATGTCGCCCGAGTTTTATTTATTTCCTCGCAAATATCTTATAAAACATCGTATGACATACGTGCGCTTTGATAATTACAGCCTCTGCTTTCTTGTAGCCCTCGCCTACGGCTCGGGCTGTCAATATCGCCTCGGCTGTAGTTTTCAACTTACCGCACTTATATCATAATGTACTACTATTTTCATACAAACTTTCAGAATGATTTCTCTGGCTCTTTGCTTTGAAAATCACAGAATTTTACGCATGTATTACACGCGACCGAAGCCGCGGGCAGAAGCTAGTACACCTATAAAATATAACTGGAGCGTCTTAGCCTACTAGGTCCGTCCACATGGATAATTTATTTATATATATTAACTGAATTTACGGTGATAAGGGATAGCTAACTATGGGAAACTGGGTCAACAATTTAATACCGTTAGAGACTAGACGGGGACGCCATCGGTGAGGCAACGCTTGTGTTTCTTTGACCCAGTAGGGAAGTGTTGAGTCATCGTGAAATCATTATGGTCAATAAGCTTTGGCTACTCCGTCTATTGAAAGATCTACTTTGACGGGACGTTTAGTGGTATTTAAAGATCTACTGTAGTTTTGCTATTTGAATACTTTACTGGAAGAACTAACTTCCGTATGAATTAGAACTGCCACCCGCTTCTTACACTTTCAGAAGTAGCAGCTTTTTGCGTATAACATCTGGTCATATTCATGAGGTAGTCATCATCATCATCATCATCTGCCTAGCCTTTCCTTCCAGTCTAACCGGATGCAGCTGAGTACCAGTATTCTACATGAAGCGACTGCCTATCTGACCTCCACAACCCAGTAACTGGGTAATACGATACCCTTTGGTAAGACTGGATGTCAGACTTTTTGGCTTCTGACTACTCGTAACGACTGTCAAAGATCTACAAATGACAGCCGGGACCAACGGCTTAACGTGCTTTTTCATGAGGTAGTATTTCATTCAATATCACATTGCGACCACGCGAGGCATAGCTAATCTGCATGTGTGTCTGAATTAAGGCACCAGCAGATGCATGGTTACTTTTACTTTTATCTAGGTACAGAGCTTGTTATGTACAGAAAATACAGCATGTCTTTTAAAAAAAATCGTAGTTGGAGTACCAACTTATAAAATTCCTGCCCACTAAACAAATGTAGGCAAGAATTTTAGTCTTTTCGCCGTAATTATGAATGTTACCCTGTTTTAATCATGACTGAATATTTTAGCTGCACCCTGAATCCCATAGTCGTAAATGCTGAATCAGTAATATGTTATGAAAAACTGTCTGAAACTGACTGTTATGGAAAACATTGATTGTTTTTAACATTATATTATACAAAGGTAAGTACATGAAAATATACACAAAAAAAATTCGAGGTGCAAACTTAGCTTGGTAGATACGCTACATGCATGGTGCGCTTCGTTATCAAACCAAAGAGAATGCGTGTTAAAAACGCATTTATTGGGATTGATCTAAGCCCGTTAAAAACGGTTTGTAACCGTATGATAACCGTTCAAAACTTGTAATTATCGGTATGGCCATAAACTTGAACAATTATAAATCATGCAAATTCAAAAGACGGAGATAATTTACTATCGCGGGACAGGACACACTGTTGTAGCATCGTCATATACATGAGGCGACTTCTCATTTCTCAAATCGTCCGTGTAAAGTAAACATTACTCTCTTACCCGTTAATTAAACCAGCCAGGCAGCCTCTACAAAACTTGGCCGGCTTGTAATTACTAGAGCTGCTTTAAAACTCATCTAGGAAAATTAACAGCTTAGACTGTTTATGAAAAGCTAAACATGCTATGTTTTTTTTTTTAATTTTTAACCATGACGGCAACTGTGATAAATATTTTTGGAAAAATAAATTGAGTATAACGGACATAGTCGAACTATAACGGCGCCATCTTGTTTCAAGAATACAATTTCCATAGACTAGTTTTAAAATGTTGCAAACTGCGCCCTTCTGACCTCACAACGCTAAAAGGACCATGCTGTACTTTATGTAGGCTGTGCTAAAACATTTATAAACATAAAGAACCGAACCACCACGGCTTGTTCGGCAAAAAATATCTCACTCAAGAAAATAAATAGCTTATGTTTGTCTGCATTAGATGAGCTCAACAGCGCGGAGGAAAGGGCAAAAACTAACGCAGACAAATAAACCGGATGAGATGTACAAAGTTTCTCTTCCAAAGTGTAAGAAAATCTCCACAAACTTTTTAGTTTTACTTTACTTCTTTTTCCTGAAAAGGAGCATAATTTTAATTAAGTTTGTATGTTATGCCTGTAGGTACCCTATATATTCCACGAAAGATTAGGGAGATGTGGAATAGTGCGGGAACAATGCATAATTACTTTGCACTGTAAGTTTTTAAATTGTCATGGTTTCTCACACTATCATTTACACTAAAGACGGAAAGACACTATTAATCCTTGATTGCAACAGTGCCGAAATATCGGGAACTCAAAACAGTATTTATGTTTTGAGTTCCCGATATTTCAAACATGGTAAATATCCCCTCTTTAGTGTTAATAATAGTACTATGCACTGTTCTCTCCCATATTATAGCATTTATACTTGTTACACTAAGGCCGCAGGGAGCAGTGGTGGCCCAGTGGTGGCAGCCCTGACTTACGAGCAGTAAGTCATAGGTTCAAACCCAGGCAGGCGCATTACTTTGTGTAATTTATTTCATCACCGCTGCTCTCAAAACGGTGAAGGAAAACATCGTGAGGAAACCGGCATGTCTTAGAACTAAAAATTCGTAAACATGTGACATCTACCAACCCGCACTGAGCCCGCGTGGTGGATTAAAGCCCGCTCCCTCTCATTGAGAGGAGGTCTGTGTCCCAGCAGTGGGAACATTATAGGCTGATGACGACACTAAGGCCCATGTAACAAGTGGCTAGTCCACTAAGAATTTCTATTGGCACATCTTAATAACACTTTTCAAAACCTGAAATCCTTTAAATTCCTTACAACTGTTAATGCACAATCATAGTCAAATGACATCTAAATTGCGAACCGCAGCATGTCTCTTATCGACCATTGTTGCAATCTTTTTAACCGAGGCGTGTCAAAGAACGCTCGGCTTATGTCGATTCCACTTCGAATGCAACGGAGTTTGAAGCAGAAAACGTGCACCACATTACAATATGCATAGAGCATTACAAGAATAGGAGCTTGTAGTATTTTTGTACTAGAATTTCGCTATTCTAAAATGCATAGCTACCCAGACCCAAGCGCTTTGTGAATAATAATATACAATTCAATTTATACGATATACAAGGTGTTGTTTTGCATCCTCGTCAAATTCAAGGAGATAACTATGCTAATGATTCTCGACCCAAATCAATAGTAAAATGGGAAGGTAATTTTTATTTTTTTTCTTGTTTACGGAAATAGGTAAGTGTAAACCCGTGTTTTAAACGCGGCCCGTCTGATTCTCGCCCTATAACCGCACTTTCACACATACAAACAATCTCAAACGTTTATTCGATAATATATTATTCCTTTAAACATTTTAAGGGGGTTATTCTGAAATATTGTCAAACTTAACCAACCAAAAAAAGCAGCGTTTATTAATAATTAACTAGGTACCGTAATTTAAATTGATTATTGATGTGTTTTGTGACAACTTTTTTTTCAATTTTGACGAGGATGCAAAACAACACCTTGTATAACGGAAACACTCTTTGGAGCTGTTTCTAGATCCTATTGTCACGTTTACCTCGTCCTGTCTATACACAAACCATAGAAGGCCCAGCTTTTACCGAAGTAGAACCACTAATCGGTTTCCGCAATACAGCCATCTATGGGTTGCTAATAGTATACCACAACCTCTAATCCGTTTTGATGTAATCCGGGCTTTAACATAGCCTTATCCCAAGCTAGCTACATACCTATATAGGTCTAGCAATAACGCTTAGCCACACTAATTATAGAAAATAATAGTAACAACATATCGATTTAAAAACAAAGTACCTATTAAACATTTTATTAGGTAGGTCATTAGGCGCTATGAATTCCTAGTAGTGCCAACTGCCAACACAGGTGAGTGAGCAACCTTGATACCTCTAGTAATAACACGTTGATAAAGATCACAATTATTGCTCTTGACATAACGTTTGTTTCTAAACATAAATAAAAATTGTTGGCTCAAACTAAAACGGAACAAGTAAGCCGGGATTTACGGTTACCGATTCCTGTTTGTACAACTCCGCTAAAATCGTGATTCCGGCTCGTAATGAACGGAAACCGGAACGGTCGTGTCCCAGGTCCCCGACTAAACATTTATTTCTACAACGATATCAGCCACTACTATACTACTGAATTTGGCTTCAAATGTAACCCAATAAATAGCGTACCTAAGAATATACAGTTATCAGTGGCACAGGTTGTCTTGCTCTGCGATTAAGACTTGCGTCTTGGTCCTAATTCAACAAAGTCTAGCCATAGACAATCAGAATGAAATCTCTACCACATCACCAAACTAATCCCAGCTCCTGCATTTGAAGTCGACAGTTTAGACGATATTTAATGAGTCTGCATTATTCAGACATTCGGTATCATGCAGACATGTAAGGAAATAATTATCTACATACACGACACAACCAATCACAAACAAGAGTGATTTGAGTAGTGTCGTAGACGAACGGGCTTAAGCTCTTTTCGACAATTCACAAATTTGCAACCACGAAAATGTGTGCCAATATTACGATTTCAAAGCTCAAAGCGAAAACTGCATAAATAAATAAATCACAGTTCATTCACTTCGAGTTTCAGCACGCTGATCAGATTCCAGCTCGCAAGTCTCACTGCTTTCTACAACATGAAATAACATGCAAATTCTTATCACCTGACATTCAACACACACAGGCACACGGTAAAACCGTAAAACGAGGATTTATGATCCGACAATATAATCTAATTAGCTTCTCAAACGTAAACAAACATGTATAAATGAAGGATGTAAGCTTGTGGGCTGCGGGTTGTTCGAAAGAGATACCGCGGCCCTGGAACACAAAGGGCGAAGAAGGAACATGGATGGGTTTTAGTCAGTACAAGTCTGACACTCCCTCCCGCTCCGCCCAGAGTGGGAGAAGTCATTTGATGATTTCCAAATACGTAAAAAAAAAGGATGTAAGCTTGTTTCATAGAAAATGTACGTCGAACTGAAGTTACGATATGAATGAAATATCAAGATCATCTGCCTAATCTTTTCCCCGCCATATTGGAGTCAGCTCTAGTCTAACATTTACATGGAGCGATTGCCTATTTGATCTCCACAACCTTTTACTGGGAAACAAGACAGTTTATCTGACTTCCAGGCTTCCTACCCATGAAATATGGATGTACAAGAAGAAACACATCGTTGTATATATAGAACGAATACATCGCCGTTAATACTAAAAAGGCTTGGGGCCAGTGTTCAGTGTCTATCAAGTAAAAAGTGAAGGGATTGCGTGCGCCACCTGCTTGTTTTCTCACAAAACTTCTAGAAAGTGGGCACAGGGGAACTTATTTATGCAGCCTTATGTGCGCTCCGTGTGTCGTATTCAAGAAGTCATTTTGTAAAACCATTTTATTATTTTGCGGGCTTTCCTGCCTGTATTCGATTTACAGTTAGATAAGTTATTTCTCTTTATTAAGCTAAGTTAAATTGAAGATTCATTTTACTTTTAATATTTTGTAAATTGTTAACAGGGTTCAAGGCAGGGGCTGTAATCCTATACGTAACGTAACATCTCCTGATAATCAAAAAAGTGATACATAGTTGAATTTGAAACCGTACTTTCTGAATAAAAAACAATATGGTAAAGAAATGCCTTTCACGTGTGCTGCCTCAGTTAGCATTTGCAAATGGTATCAAAATGTACAGTTAGGAAAAACAACTAGTATCACACCAAGACAGTAAGTAAGTCAAGCCATTTTATTCAATGGTCAAAGAGAGACAGTTGTTGACTATTGAATACACGGCCAACGTTCGGAAAACGTATAATTTAAGTATAGTAGTGTTGTTTTCCATTAAATGAAACTTAAGCATAGATTATAATACCGTTATACGCCATACAAAAGCAACAATTCCGAAATCCGTAACAAAAGTTAGGGCTACTTATGAGATAATCTGTTGCGACGGAGAGACGGACGGGCACCGCAAAGGATCCGGTATCCTACGAGTAAGTTAGTAATACTATTCCGTACCGTTTTTTTATAAAGGACGCTTTTATAACTTATCCGCTAAGATATAAAGAATATAATAAGATGTGATAGACACAACTACTATCTTTAAGAAAAAGGAAAGGAGTCTATTTTTTATTGCGGTTAGGAAAAATTTGTTGATTGTTCCGATTAATTAATCAAAAGTTTTCTTTTTAATTTCATAGTTAGGTCTGGTAGGTTCTTTGGGCACTGCTTGTACTGTCTTTGATATGCATAATCGAAATCTATAAAAAAACAGACATAAAAACTCATCACATTTCCTAAAACCATTTGAAGTAGTGCAATAAAAGTAGAAGTACCCGCCTTCAGTAGAGATTCTTCCTAGTACTTCCTACTGAGCGGTACTTCGGAGTAATAAAACCTCGATCGATACGACACTTTAAGTTTCCTCATAAAACGTGATCATACGACTATAAATATCGATGAAATATCCATAGATTTACGATGTGGCAACATCTGCATCTCAAAAAGTTATGATATGCATAGTTTGCTATTCATTCAAGTACAGTTTTGGAGAAGTACTTTACAATGTCATTAACCCTCCAAAATAAAATAGGGGTTTTTAATTACCTGGTTTCTAGATCGATACCCATCACGTCTATCAAGTTTTGCTAGCAAATTTATTTTGACCCAATATACTATGCTATTACTCCAAGAAACATGGGACAAGGCAGAAAGATGATGATGAAATTATGTCATGGCACTCTAGCCTAAAGTGTAATCTAGGTCAACAACATTTTTAAAATCGATAATTGGAGTAGAACTGTCGAAATATGACTGAATTATAAAAAATAATACAGTAGAAGCATAGTTACAAATGATGCAGTATGTAATGTGACCTTAATGCTTACTTCTCTATAATTCCAAAAATGTGTTATATACAAGGTGTTGTTTTGCATCCTCGTCAAATTTCAGGAGGTGGTCACAAAAGACATAAATAATCAATTAAAATTACGGTACCAAGTTAATTACTAACAAACGCTGATTTTTTTGTTTTTTTAAGTTTGACAATATTTCAGAATAACCCCCTTAACGTGGTTTAGGGAATAAGAAATTATCGAATAAACGTTTGAGATTTTTTGTATGTGCGTAAGCGAGGTTATAGGGCAAGAACCAGACAGGCCGCGTTTAAAACACGGGTGGTTCACACTTACCGATTTCCGTAAATAAGAAAAATAATAAAAAAAAGGATTGTGTGGTTTTATGAAACCACGGTAAAAGTGAAACTTTTTTTCACACTATAGACTACCTACAGACACTAGATACATATATATACACTAGATACTCCGCGGCGAGCGTCACGCGACATGCAACACACAGACGATAAAGTTTGAAACGATGTAATAAAAGTTTCACTTCAAAAATTACCTACCCATTTTATTATTGATTCGGGACGAGAATCATTAGCATAGTTACCTCCTTAAATTTGACGAGGATTCAGAACAACACCTTGTATATCGTATAAATTGAAACATACATATGATAACATCATGCCTGTAATCCCATAAAAGTTAAGGTGTATAATACTTAACAATACACTCACATTTTGCCAGTTATGTGTTTAAGTCCCGTGTAATACGGCACAAATCCAGACTCATAATCATAATCATTATTTTCTTTTTTTTTTATGTCTCCGTGGCGGCTACTGACAAATTCCAAATTGAAATAGAATCACCCGTGTTGTAATGACTGAAGGCAACAGAAATGCGTCACTGCCAGCCTGCTTATCAGTTTAGAAGCGAAGCACGAGAGCCATGACGTCAGAGAGGGTGAAAGCAACGTAATTGTGTTTCATACAAATGCCGGCTTACTGACGTCGGCATTCATCCAGCATGCCTTTATATTGACGGCATTACGAGTGACGAGCACGTTTTGAAGTAGTGGGAGTTCTGCTGAAACTTGGAGTGTTTATGTGCGCAATCCAGGTCTTTTAAACTGTGCATAACTTATAATCTGTCTATTTGAACTTCGTATTAAACAACTCTAGGTCTAATTGACGAGCTGGCAGACAACAATGACATGAGCATGCAATGCTTAAATGTTTTTGCATAAAACTATGTAATTTAGGAAATATAATTAACGGGTTGTGGAAGTTACAGTAAGAATCGAATATTAAAACTGAATTTCATCTAGAATTTTCGGTTGTAACAATGTACATATAAATTTTACACAGATTAAAAACTTCTACTCTATGCAGGGCACACAGTTTACACTGACATTTACAAGCACTAACTGGCAAAATTATGTGGCTACTCCAACGCGCTGGGAACTGGGAAAAACCTTGATTACACTGCTAGGCTATTTACGTCATAGCTTTTACAGACCCCGAAATACCTTTTGCACTACCTTATAAATAAGTTTACTGGTAAAGTGGAAGAGCTGGTCGACCATCACATAACTTTGCTGTGAACAAAATGTATCCACATGTATGTATCTATAATACATAACATATTATCTACATGTATACTGCGGTTTCCGATTCATTCGCTCGATGCCCCTCTGCAGTAGATTAGCACAATACAGAGCATCGATACGAATTCAATGCCATTTATAACCTAGTTTAATACTTTTCAATTACGAGGGATTTTAATTTAAATGAATCCATGCTAAATCACGATTGAACTGCTGCTACGCGCCGCCTACGCGGTGTACTACGGCGTAGCATTTATTGGATTCGTAGCTTTTAGCTACGATCTGATTTCGAGCGTAGGGGTTGAATATTGAGGTTGATGAAGTTTGAACTCGTATTAACTTTATGAATGGACAATTATTTATCTGCAATTCTACAATATTTTTAGAAATTTGTTTTGCAACGCCAGCCTAGTGCTCATGACCGCATTCGAAGCATTAATATTTAATCATAAGTTGTACGCAGTATAAAAAAGTCATGCATGATAAACTTAATCTACTCATATAAATTCATATTACTAAAGACGCTATTCGTGGCACGTATATTCTTAATGTAATGGTTATGGCGCCCTTAGATGAAAAATCTTCCTTATAATATCCTAAGTACATATTAAATTGGGTGTTGAAAAAGACGGCTAAAGGGAAACCCTTGACCCTTTTATTCATTAAAGTTTATTATTATCTAAACTGGTGTTATAGTCCCTCATGTCATATTGCCCTCTTTCTTCATTGACATGTAAATGACAAGGACACCTAATCTAAAAGGTTAATAAATGTCAAGTTTGCGTGAATAAACGAGCTTAGATTACTGACATGAAACCTCGTAACCACTGCGTCTATTAAAAACCGGCCAAATGCGAGCCGTAGGTACTCGCGCACGAAAGGTTCCGTCCCATTATTTATAAAAACGAGCAAAAATACCAGTTTTTTGTATGGTATTTGTTGTTATAACGGCAACACAAAATACATAATCTGTAGAAATTTCAAACTATCACGGTTCATGAGAGACCTGGTGACAGACGGACGGACGGACGGACAGCGAAGTCTCAGTAATAGGGTCCCGTTTGACCCTTTGGGTAGGGAACCTCTGAAAAGAAAAGAAATACATAGTGTCACCTTTTTAGGGTTCCGTAGCCGAATGGCAAAAAACGGAACCCTTATAGATTCGTCATGTCTGTCTGTCCGTCCGTAGCACAGCCACTTTATTCCGAAACTATTAGGACTACACAGCTGAAACTTGGTAGGTAGATGTATTCTGTGAACCGTATTATGATTTTTGTACAAAATTTAAAAAATATATAGATAAGGATATCCTCCCATACATGGAACTACAACTAAAAAAAAAAAAACGATCAAACCTATACGTGTGGGGGGTCTGTAGATAGGTCTTTAAAAATGACATTGAGGTTTCTAAAACCATTTTTATTCAAAGTCAATCTTTTGAGAGATTGACTTTGAATAATAATAGACACTTCCAAAGTAGTAAAAAGTGTGTCCCCCCCCCTCTAATTTCTAAAGTAAGAGGATAAAAATTCTGAAAAAAATATGGGGATGTAGAACGTAAAAAAAACTTTCAACGAAAATTGGTTTGAATAAGATTTGATATGTAGTTTTTGAGATATGGGACTTTTTCACCAAACTGCAGCAGTAACTTTGTTTTTCATTAACTTACTATGAAAAACAAATTTAGTTTTGCGGCTGAGTGAAGGTTTACTAATGAATGACCGTTCAAAACATTGTTAGTATATTGTTTGGGGCTGTGTGCGAGTAAGACTCGCACTTGGCTCGTTTTTTCTATAGAGGTGGCGCCAACAATACAACAATAAATTGAACTTTGTATACTTATACCATCATTATCTGCCTAGCCTTTTTCCAAACTATCTTGGGGTCGGCTTCCAGTCTAACCGGATGCAGCTGAGTACCAGTATTTTACATGAAGCGACTGCCTATCTGACCTCCACAACCCAGTAACTGGGTATACTTATACCAAACGGTGCATATACTTCATGACGTTCCCAGACTACAAAAAGTCAATCGAATATATCCAGTAGTTTAGACACAGGACATTATTTGTCATTTTCTGCATTTTCTATATGATGTAGTATTTTCTGAGCTACCACTTTCAACTGCGGTAGTAACACGGGCAAGTTTTTTGCCCGTATTACTACTGCTAGTAAGGATGGTAGTAGCACGGGCAAGTCATGGTTCAATAGGCTAGCACCGACACGTTAGATCCCCACATCGTGCGTCGGTATACACACTAAAAACATGATATCATCTCGCTACTTCAAAAAACTTCGCCAAATTCGTTCCTTTAATTTAATCCAGACGTGATACTTTAAAAGAAATTCCTATGAACTAGTATTAGCAGTATTTTCATTTTTATTGTGGTATTGTCGGCGCCACCCTGTATAATTAAATGATGGATTGCCGCTCGACCTACGACACAATAACGGCTATTCAAAATTAAAGAATAGGTGCCTAATACCTAAGCCCTATTGTTTGTATTCAGTCTATTTGATAATGTTGAAAAACAAAATAAAAGTTTTCAGACTTCAAAAAAACAATTGCAAAAATACAGTTCATAAAAAAAAATTAAATCTAGCAAAATAACTTTCATAAAAACATACATATTATCTCAACAGATTTTCGGAATCGTGTAAATGAAATAAAATATTTGTTTAAATCTGGAGATTACCACCTAGTACTTCTGAGAAATTATAAAAGTTACGTTACGTATGACCTAGAACCTAGACTTTTGGCATTTTGATAGTCAAAGGTAATTTATGCAGCATTATTTTTTGCTGAGCTTACTTTTAACCTTTGATGTATGAAAGTGAAATAAAAACAAGTTAACTTTCAGTTATTTACCACGCAAGGCCGCGGGTAGGATTATATTTTGTGTTTTGAAAGGTGTGTTGTGGTAACTGAAGTGATGTTTTGATATAATTAGCTGATTTACGTTGATTTACGTTGGTACTATACATTAAAGTATCGGTCTAGGAAGGTTAAAATTAAAATTAAAAAAAAAGAAAATATTTTAAAGGCCTGTTTGCATCATAAATTAAGCATGGCAGTAAACTTGTTTAAGACTTCATTCTATCTCTGTCACATTCAAATGATTGACAGAAACAGAACGATGTTTCACGTAATTAGTGATTTGTGGTGCAAACGGGCCCAAGTATTGATTGTATTATGAGTCAATAAGCAAGGGTTGACCAACAATTTGTCGGTCCGAAAAATGGTGCGTCTTAATCGATATTCGACAGCCGCGTATTTACATAATACTAGCTTTTACCCTGGCTCTTTACCACGTAAATTACGACACAGGAACGAACCACTAGATGAAAAGTATCCTAAGTCCCTGGCACACAGGAAGACCATATGGGACTACCTGTATACCAAATATTATTGAAATCTTTTTTGGTCGTCAAGGCAGGTAGACAGTGTTAGGGATTTAGCACTTAAACTGTACATGGATTAGTTTATGTGTACATGTTGTATAAGTACCTACTTTTTAGGGTTCCGTACCCAAAGGGTCAAACGGGACCGTATTACTGAGACTTTGCTGTCCGTCCGTCTGTCACCAGGCTGTATCTCATGCACCGTGATAGTTAGCCAGTTGAAATTTTTACAGATATATGTATTTCTGTTGCCGCTATATCAACAAATACTAAAAACAGAAAAAAAAAATTAAGGGCATTCATACAAAAAAGTGTTTTTATAAAATAATTGCACGAAACCCTTCGTGCGCGGGTCCGACTCGCACTTGGCCGGTTTTTTTATAAAAACTATACTAGCTGCTCCTCGCGACTTCCCAGCCTATGGCTATCCCCAGGATTTGTCTATCTCCTTGCCAAATTTCAGAACGATTCAATTAGCCTTTCAGTCGTGAAAAGGTAACAAACAAACAAACAGAGTGACTTTCGCATTTATAATATCAGTATGGATTATCCAAGCTGTATGATTTTGACGCCGATAGCCTTTGCTAATTGGTAATAGCTCAGGCGATACTAACTCGCATTGTTTAGCACTTAAATATTTGTTGGACGTGTCCAGTAAAGTGCCCATCGATCGATTAGACCCTCATTTTAGTTTCAGCTTTAGGCACCTAATGGATCCAATTTAGTATATGTTGTTATTTATAAAGGAAAGGACCCTAAATGGCTTTCATCAGCGACAATCTCGCGGGACTTTTGTTGGACCACTCCGAAGAAAAGGCTTCGTCCTGAGGGTTTACGGAGAAACTCGTACAAAAAACGAAACTTTAATCTTTTCTCTTTTTATAATGGCTTGTCATGAATAGTTTCCTTGCCCTGTTAGGAAAACTAGCACTACAGATAAAGATTAAAGTTAAAATGTGCCCAGTTTAATATTATTAAGTTACGATTTTGCTTGCTTGCGAAATAAAAACATTATTTATGTGTGAATAATTTGACATACGGTTTGGCAATACTGCCAAGACCCGAAAAGGGCAAGAAATACGCTAGTTCTGTATAAGAAGCTAGATTTGATACTTTCACACCGTCACCAAAAATATAAACCATGAGCTAGACAAGGCTAATCAGTTCGCTAGTGTCTAAGCAATAGCAAGACTAATGAGGCTTGCCAGCGACCTTTATAGATAACCTTCAGATTAGGCAACTGAACGGTTGGACATTTCGGGAATTGGATATTTTGAGAATTGGCCTTTTTGTGAATTGGACATTTTGGGAATTGGACATTTTGGGATTTGGACATTCTAGGATTTGGACATTTTGACACCGTTGGACATTTTGAGAAATGGACATTTTGCCCCTGAACGAATTGTTTATAAATACGCGTTTTTTTTTAACATTTTATTAAAAATTTATCCGATCACTGACTCTGATAAGCACTTCAAAAAAACAAAAATTCGGTTTAGATTCTCCAAAATCGAGCTTAAGATTTCTTGGTCTACTTTTCTTATATCACAGGCTCGGTTTTCAACCTAAAGTTCCTCCTGCGAAAAATGTACTCTTTTAGTTTTTATGATACACGCAGAGAGCGAGTGATACTATGTATTTATAGAACATAAATAATTTATAACGACTGTAATAACAAGACAACAGACACTTTTGACATTGAACCATTAATCTCTGCTTATGTACCGACCTATAGGAGGCATACCTACCTATGTTGGGCACCCCGGTTTAGTATCAATGGCCTTCACAAATCATTCTCCTAAGGATATTATTTCAGTAATGTTTTTGATGTATTGCTCAGATCTCTAACCAAATATTTTGATGTGCCAAAATAAACAATCCCTTGTTTATTTAGTTTCCCTTTAATGTTTTAGATAGGAAAAAGACCATTTTCACGAACACTAGGTGACACTAAATTGCATGTCTAAATAAAAACGTACTGTTGGATTTTCAACGCTTAGCTCAGGGCTGAGAGTTTAAATTCTAACAGTGTCGCTTTCGCTCAGTTTTGCTGAAAAACTGAGCTATTGCTACGTAAGTATTGTAAGACCCTGTTTACTTATATGGTCTCTCGTTTTAAAAGTAAAGTACAGAAATAGTAACACAACATAATACCACGCCTGTAATCCCCGAAGGCTTAGGCAGAGCTATGCTTAAAAGTACACCAACATTTCACCAGGGGGGGTTACTATGACGCTTAAAACATTATTGTTCCATTCCTATTCCAGAGTTGGAAAGAGATGGAGCTAGACGACCTGTATAGCTCCGTCTCTTTTTCACTTTAAGAATAAGAATGGAACAATAATGTTTTAAAACGTCATGGTACGCCACCTGTTATGTTTAAGTCCCATGTAACAGAGGGCAAGCCTATTGCGAACAATCGGGCACAGATCTTGACTCCGTGGCTGCTCCTAAGAAATCCTAATGGAAAAACCCGATTACACTTTGCCCGACCTGTAAATCGAACCCAGGACTTCATACTCTATGAGTATATAGGTAATGGATCCACGATACAGAAGAAAATCTTAGTGTTTTGAGCTAAATATTTTCTAAATAAAATATAAATAAAACAGAAAAGCATGTTGAAGTCTGCTTCCAGTCTGATCAGCACGCGTAGCATGACCACTATAGAAACGTGTTTTGTTTACGGATGAATCGACATACCATTGCACGTGGTGAATAGGGATGCGGGGGAGAATAGGGACAAAACTTCGAATGGGATTTCATCGTTGAATACAAATAATTCGTAACTAAAAAGCTATGGGATCATTTCTGTTTTAATTTAGTAAACAATAGAGTATTTTTAGGTTACCAATAAAATTTAAATAACGAGAAAATGCCTTTCAAAGTTTAGTCCCGATTCACCGCCGTGTGCATATTCACCCCATTTTACGGTAATGATAGATAGACAATGCCAATGTGTCAGTTTATCGATTGTTCCGTCGACATAGTCCTTTTCTACAGCGGTCATGCTAAGCGTGCTGATGCGGCCAAAAACCAGGTACGTATATACCATGGTGTGACTGATAAATTGTTACATAAACAGCTGCCCAGTTCGATGCAATCATTGTGCTCAAATCGATTGATGGAACATTTACACGCATAACTGATTTTATCGATTTGTTAAGAACGTTCGGACATGGGTAAATTGTTGCAAATTCTGTTCCCGCTTTTATTTAGCGAGCCTTTTTAATAGTCAGGGCTCATAATCCTGCTGTATTTCTTCATAAGTAGCATCACTATTATCTACAATTAGATTGGGATTCTCGGATTGGGAACGTTTCATAATATTTTTCCATCTGGAGTTTGTCAGTATTGATCCGCAGTCAAAACTTGCCCGATTGATGATGGACTAAAAATGTACCTCATTTCCTAAAAAAAAATAGGCCGCTAGAAGACTCTAATGGCTTAATTTAAATAAATATTTTTGATATAAAAAGGAAGAGATGTGAGCTGAGTAGTGAACGCACTTAGCCTTTTTTTTTTACGGATGCGAAATCATCAAATGATCCCCCCCCCTGCTCTGGGTGGAGCGGGAGGGAGTGTCAGACTTGTACTGACTAAAACCCATCCATGTTCTTTCTTAGCCCTTTGTGTTCCAGGGCCACGGTATCTCTTTCGAACAGTCCCGCAACCCTGGCAGGCATCAGCCCTCTCGGACCCCTTCCGGTTTGCTGACATCTCTTTGAGGCGCGCGTGGATCACGAACGCGCCGTCGACACGGCCTGTCGCCATGAGACGGACGGACGGTGAGCTAGCCCATTACTCACCGTCCACAGGCACGCCCCTACGGTGGTCGGGGGCCAGTGGTTGCCCCCCGACGCCCGGGGCATCACCCGCGGCGACTGGGACGTGAGGCTCTCTCCCTCTCACGTTCCGCCACCTCCTTCGCTAGCATGACTGCTTGGCAGAAAGAGGCGACGGCTTCCCATTCCCTCTCGCTCCGGACCATGGATTGAACCAAGGCTGGACGCGAAAGGTCGCCGCCGCCAATCGCCGCTACGAGGACACGGCAGTGCTCAGACCAGGCAAAGCAGACCTCTACGGTGTGCTCCATCGTATCCTCCGGCCGGTCCTCGCTGTAGTGACACCCGGGCGTTTCCTCCCGCCCGATTCAGTGCTGGAACCTCCCGAAACAACCGTGTCCGGTGAGGACCTGCGTCAGGCGAAAGGTGAGGGCACCGTGGCGCCTCTCAAGCCACTCCTCAAAGAGGGGACTTATCGCCACTATTGTGGCGTGCTTTGCACGCGGTTGCGACAGTTGCTGTTCCATGTCGCCATGAGATCGCGCCGGAGGTCTGTCCGCTGAGCGGTGATTTGCCGCGGCAGCGGAGTTTCCCCCCGGCGTAGTGCCTCCGCGCGCCATTCGTGCAAGCGTGCGAAGACTATCGCCTAATTAAGGAGGCACTCCGGTATCACCGGTTGCCGACCTACCTTCGTCGTGTGGTCGGGGAATGCACTTAGCCTTAAAGTCATTCATCTATTTACTGATCATTTGCTGGTTTTATTCTAAGTCCTAACTAGTGTTTCTAGTGAACACCACAGTTAGCAACACTTGCTAGGGTGTTAAGCTTATTTGTCGAGGTGCGCAGGCAGGCGTTGGCGTACATGTGTCACGTACTTAAAACCAATCTCTCCCTTATTAATTTTAATCAGTTTCTGAAAACTCTACCGTAACAAAACTCATTTAGATTCCAGCACTGTAGTAAATATTCGTTGTCACCCAAACCGTCCGTAAAACAGCACCATTCAAACTTTAAAATGCAACCCTCGTGTATTTCGAACTCATAGAATTTAAAGCATGACAGTGCGTTGCCCTCCTAGACGTCTGCAGTTCGCAGCCAGTAGTCTGGCGCCAGAATACTGGTCACTCGCTTCAAGAGGTAAATTTTATTGCAGGAGTAATCTTAGCTATTAAACTTCCACTTGGTACTTAAGCACGGTAGATAAACAACCCTTGCTTTTACCGTCACCTGTAAAGCTATCGTAGCTCATCATCCACCTAGCCTTTTCCTAAACTATCTTGGGGTCGGCTTCCAGTCTAACCGGATGCAGTTGAGTATGTACCAGTATTTTACATGAAGCGACTGCCTATATGACCTCCACAACCCAGTAACTTACCCACTTACCGTTACTGGGTTGAACTTAGTGAGACTGGATGTCAGACTTTTGGCTTCTGACTACTCGTAACGACTGTCAAAGATCTACAACACACACACAGCCGGGACGTGCTTTCCGAGGCACGGAGGAAGCTCGGTATGTAATTATGGTGACTCATCCATGGACCAACCTCGGCAAGCACGGCTTAACCTTATAGATCGACCCGTGCGGCTGTTATTATTTATCCACGAGCTCCTCCTAAAGCTATCTTAGCTCATGAACTTAAAATCAGGCCTGCAATGCTTGGCAGAAGTGTGCCTAATACTACACCTACATTTCGCCGGTTAAGTTATAAGTCCCAAGTAGTAGGGGGCGAGCCTATGACCATCAAGAGAGAGAGAAATTCCTGACGGAAAAACCCAATGACACCCAATGCAGCTTAGCAGACGCGTTTGCGACCACCAGAGCAACGTGGCTGTCACTTGGTAACTTTTTTCACAGGATAAACAAATGCCTTAGAAATCTTAGACATCAGCCGAAAGACGTACACTGCTCATCAGCTGAAATGATGATGATGAAGTACCAGCATCACCACTTGGTACTTCATCATCATCATCATCATTTCAGCCGAAAGACGTATACTGCTGGACATAGGCCTCCCCCAAGTGTCGCTACATTGACTGGTCCCGTGCGACTCGCACCCAGCGAATCCTCGCAACCATCACCAGGTCGTTGGTCCATCTAGTGAGAGGCCTTCCAACGCATCGCCTTCCGGTTCGCGGTCGCCACTTCAGAACTTTTCGGCTTCATCGGCCATCTGTTCTGCGAGCAATGTGCCCTGCCCACTGCCCCTTAAGTTTGGCAATTCTTCGGGCTACCTCGGTAACCTTGTTTCTCTTGCGGAGGTCCTCATTTCTAATTTGATCACGTAAGGAAACTCCGTGCATAGCCCAAAAACTAAAGCCACAGTAAATAAACATAACTTGCCTTTACCGTCTCTTGTAACCTATAAAGCTACCTGAGCTTTTATTTAACACAAAACAAATATGTTGAGTGCTTGCAAATAAGCTCGGAATTTAGAGCTAAGTACAAGGTATTTAGACACTCAAATTCCATTTACCGTGTTTATAAAATGCGAGGTGAGCTCGAAACGATGCGCGAAATTTAATTAACTTTGGACTTTCAATATTTAACTATACACGAATTATTCAGGCTGGCAATGTACCAAAATCATTTACTGACATTTCGATGAACAAAATAATATGTAACTAACAACAATGCAGTACCTGAATTAGTATCAGCTAAACATTATTCTAAATCGAGAGCAGCATTAATAACATATTTAAACATCACGACTATATTCCTCGAACGTAAGTAGCAGTACGAGGGATACTAACAATTCATTAAATATTTAAAAAGGCTCAGCTAATGGCAAACCTTTTGCCATAAACCGGCCACAAATCTAAAAGGCAAAAGGTTCGATTAACATAGGATCTCACGCTCAACAGTTACGCTGCGACCAAAATACTGACAGTCAGTCGAGTAACCATGGAGTGTCCATGGAGTTTCTTGCCCATTCTTCTCCATAGAGATCTACGCTTTGGAATGGGTAACTACGGTACTTTCACAAGTTATTGGAACGAAGTTCCTTATCGCGCGTTGTGAAAGGGGGCTAGACGGAAAAAATTCTTACGAAAAGTTGTCACGACACTTTTTGCTATAGGTAGTAAGCTATTGTAAGCTTTATTTCTTTAAAATAAAGTTGAAATTTCCTTAAATTACGTACAATTGGGGTGTGTATGTGAGTAAGGATAGATATGATTATTATTTTGAGTGACCGAACTACAAAGTACAAATTCGGTTGTGCAGTTAAGTAAGACGTATTGCTTCGAATTAAGGATTAATCTTCCTTATATTAAATATTTTATTTTTCGCACACTAACTTAAATCTAAATTGTATTGATATTATGTACGTGAAAGGAACTTCGTTCCATCCGGGTGTCCCTTGACACCTCTCAAGTTTTTATGCCTTGAGACTGGGACTGTAGCTTCGCGTTTTTTTTTTTTTGTATTTTGACTATCAAAAGTGCCTGTAATGGTCTAATTGAATTAAATGCGTTGAGTTTGTGTTTAACTCATGATCTCAGTAAAAAAATAAGTAGAAATCAATCATTTTAAAATATCAAAACTGAAAATTTGTATTTACTCAACATTATTCTGAATCGAGAGCAGGATTCTCTTCGTATTTAATATGAAAAGTGCTTCAAAATACAAGTGCTTTTCATTTTGCGTTGTCAGTTTTAAATAGTCTCTTTGTCATTCATATAGTGTAGTTCATTACTGAGCTATAAAGTATTCACCAATGAATATTGTAAGCACATTATTTTTTATTACATTCTACTGTCTGTCTGAAATCTTGTTTTTATTGCTCTGTGAAAGTTATAAAAAAACGATATGTCTTTTATGGATGTTAAAATACTTTTAGTTGTCTAGTTGTTGTTTGTGGTTTCACTCGCATACCTAACCAAAATAATAATGAAAATAACTCATGTCCATCCAATGTTGCCAGCCTAGTGGAGATTTTCTACTAAAACTGGGGTTTTACTGGCGAAATATTTATTTTAATGGTTAGTGGACTTTCTAGTGGTTTAGTAGAATTCAGTTTCAATGACTGAACATGCGAGTACTCAACCGCTAAGCCACGATTCTTAAGGGGTGTAAGGGACAACCAGAAGGGGTCCGAGAGGGCCGATGCCTGCCAGGGTTGGGGGACCGTTCGAAAGAGATACCGTGGCCCTGGAACACAAAGGGCGAAGAAGGAACATGGATGGGTTTTAGTCAGTACAAGTCTGACACTCCCTCCCGCTCCGCCCAGAGCAGGAGAAGTCATTTGATGATTACCCATCCGTAAAAAAAAAGGGGTGTAAGGGACACCGACGCGAAAACGCTTACGACGCTCAGTACGTTCATCATTCTGAACCGCTAATACCGTATACTATACTAAATTTTCATAGGTACCTAATTTAAAATAAAATCTGCTGTTTCCTACAAAAGTGCAATACTTACCCGGTCAAAAGGTTTGGAACATCAGTCCATCTCGTTTTATGTTTTGATTTAGTGCCTGTCGTTAATTTAATAAATTTATATGATATTATACTATACAAAGTGTTGTTTTGCATCCTCGTCAAATTTTAGGAGGTGGTCACAAAAGGCATAAATAATCAATTAAAATTACGGTACCTAGTTAATTATTAATAAACGCAAATTTTTTTGGTTGTTTTAGTTTGTCAATATTTCTGAATAACCCCCTTAACGTGGTTTAGGGAATAAGAAATTATCAATTAAACGTTTGAGATTGTTTGTATGTGTTAGCAAGTTAATAGGGCAAGAACCAGACGGGCCGCGTTTAAAACACGGGAGTTTCACACTTACCGATTTCCGTAATTAAGAAAAAAAAAAATTACATACTCATTTTATTATTGATTCGGGACGAGAGTCATTAGCATAGTTACCGCCTTGAATTTGACGAGGATGCAAAACAACACCCTGTATAATAAATTTGGTTCCGTTAATAACATCAATACCCTTAAACACACCCTTCACCAAACTGAATAATTTCAGTTCACATTTTAAAACCCAGTTTCAGAATACAACAACGAACAACGAAAGGTTGCTCACCTTTAATTTAAAACTGCTGCAAGCATTTTATTTCACAGACTCGTTATAAACTGCACTCAAATTGAAAGCGCTTTACACGAGCAAAGGTATATAAGGTAGAGAAAATACTGAAACAACGTTTATAAACGTATTTTTTCCTTGCATAGTAAAAGCGAAATCAAGGCGTCCATTATCTTGTTAAAAGTGTTAAATTAAATTAACATTTCAGGAGATTAAACTCCTTTCAGCCCTTGACTGCAGGATCGGTCTACTTTTCTCTCTTATTATAATGAAGATTTTAATTAACGCTAATATGTTTGGGTTATTCATTTAATGGATTATATAATACGACCTGGCGAAGATTGCGTGGATCCGCTGGATGCGAGTCGCACGAGACCGGTCAATGTGCGAACACTTAATGACACAATGTGGAGGACTATGTCCAAAAGTGGACGTCTTTCGGCAGAAATGATGATGATGATGATATTACACTAGTACGTAGATAGTCGTACATTAGTCTTCTCAAATACTTTTAAAAAAGTGAAAAAGAACTCCGAAGCGAGTCATAGAAACGTTACCCAATCATAAAAAGATAATAATCTAGATTTGAGAACCCATAAAACAAAACTTACTTCTATTCTAGCTGACTTGTCAAGACTGTACAGACCTATAAAAGTAAATTTAGTTAAAGACTCTGGTAATTAAACAACGAGGAAAATGAAGAAAATTAAATGAAGCAATCAGTCCCGTAGTGCCGCCGCAGAATTCCTTTAGGTTACGTTTACGACACTAACAAAGAACCACTAAATAAAATACTGGCTACCATATAAACTGAACATTTTCATTCTAAAGGTTTCACCGTCCCGTGACCTACATTGCTACCATAAATCCTTATAAAGGTTAAGTTCGAATATAATAAAATTGAAAATAAATATATCTTGTTTTTTTTTAACCGCCATAACAGTATTAGACTACAATTTCAAACTTCGAACATTGTGATTGACATTGAACGCGCCAATCAAATCATTTAAAAGTATAGAGTTCTTGAACAGTGTACACCACCACAATCTTAATATTGTGTTAATCTAATATTTATCATACTGCTTTAGAAAATTACCTAGTTATGTGAGAGAAGCAGCGGCGGTATGTGTGTTGTATGGGTTAGCAAATAAAATGGGTAAATCATTGATTCAGTCTGTAGCTGCATTAAGTAACATTTTTTGGAACGCCTTGCAATCGAAAGGTTAAGTAACATTGTTTGTAACGCCTAGTAATGGTCCAGTATTCATAAATATGTACGCTTATGTTGGCAAGCCACATTATTATTATCTATCCTAGTTACGAAACCGCGGACCTTCAAAGTTTTGATTAAAAAATTATGGCTTTACTCGAAACTTAATAAAAGTTTGGTAGCCAACTACATAATTTTATTAGTAAGGATTTAGAGGGCATAAATAACATAAGATTAAATAACATGAAATTACATTAATGTCAAATAATATATGCATTGAAAATGAACGATTGGCTTTCCAGTAGAACTCGAGCTAAATAAATATTATCGTACAATCGGTGCTAGTAATCTGGGGTGGTACGCGTCGACGTGGCTAGCAAAGGCCCCTTCACACGACCGACAGCACCCCTTACTTATTATTACTCCCTTAAATTCGTGCAGACGTGTATTATATTGACATTGAGTCAACTCGCCGACCCCTGGAGCTCAGCCCCAGGCGTCTGTCTAAAGCAGCGCGTGACTGCCTTCAACTTAATAATAAATATACGTAAATACAACTTTTTCTGAAGCTTATGTAACTTGGCTGTTGTTTTTGTCTCTACTGGGGATAATTTTTGTGTTAGAAACGTGAATTAACAAATTGAATTATGACTAAGCCTTAAGCTTTTACCACAGCATGCATCTTGTTGTTATCACCTATCTACATACATAGCTAGTAATAAATAAATCCACATAGTCTAGAGCTCACCTGTCCACAACACTTACGTCACAACAAGGATAGCATTATATAATGACAGTTTATCCTGGCAAATATCGCACGTTTTCGGCAATTATACAACATCTGAGACCCTGAGGAACCGCACGGAACGAAGATAAAAGCCAATTAGTCTCCAGAAATCATGAGACAAAGACCAAAACATAGTTTTCACATAAAAAGCATTATAAATAACGTTTCAATAAAAGACGTTCACAACGTGCTAGTAAGAGGCGCCAATCAAATCGTTTCATAAAGATTTAATAACTTATCGATTTTGAAACAGCAGTAGCGTAGCATTTACGTAACCCTACGATAAATAAAACACGAATACATATGTAGGATACAGGAGTTACATTGAGAGCTGCTGTGAGCCAGCGAGAATAGAATCACGTTTCAAGAAACGGATGGCAATCATGTGTTTTCGAAGGTAGCCATGTTTTATGGTGTTGACAAAAGCTATCGGCGTTACGAGCTGCGGTACCCACTTGTGGTGTGCGGCGTCGGGTGGTGGTGTCGGGTCCACTTGCCTTTACGTCAGAGACTTTTGAGGATATTAGTAAGTGGAGTAAGTTATCACGGTTATTGATCGGTCGCGAGGGCGCGTGGTTCGCGCGGGCGGCAGGCTGTGCCGCGACTGGGCGGGCGCCGCCGGCTCCCTGCCGCCCGCCCTGCCCCGCGCCGCGCTGCGCCGCCGGTGCCCCGGCTGCGCGACAAGCTTCTATTTTGACCCGCAACCGTTGCCGAGGGGATGGTCGTGATAAGATGGAACAGCCACGTGAAAATTGTCAATAAACTTCAGCTGTACATGGACACATATTTAGTTTTATTGTATTACAAAGATATATTGATTAAACTAAACGTTACAACTAAGACTAAAACAATCTTCATGGCTTCATTGTTCAAACAAAAGAATAGAGCACCAATTTTAATTTATACTCACCAATGTTTTGTAGTTACTTTAGTAATTACAACTCCTATATGCCATAAAACAATGTAGTTTAACGTTTAGTTGTATACCTGTCGGAGATTTATAAAGATTGCCTATTACAGTACGAGGTCTAATAATGTATTTCTTATCTACATTTAATTACAAAACAAAACCAAAACAAAATAATTTACTAAGAAAAACTAAACAACTATAATGTTTTCCACTTGACAAGAACGGAAGCCGATTGTTTTATAATTTTCCGCACATAGAGGTGATATTTCGACAGCAAATAAAACAATGGATACTAGACTTCAAATAGTTAGTAGTGTGACAGCTTCAGTTTAGATCGCTAGCAGGCGCGAGCGCGGGCGCACAGTCTTTTTATCGATCACCAGTTAATGTTGTGATAATCATGGCTGGCGTACTCTTCATTGTGAACGTTCCTAAAAAAGAATATGAACATTTTTTGAAAAGAAATATCATTCCAAATTTAATTTTTGATAAAGAAAAATATGAAAGGGCTTCTAAACTAATTCATGAATTAAAAGAAAAACAGTTAGAATCAAAACAGTTCGCGCCGGACGATGAAAATGTTATTACAATGTCTAAGTGCCGATCAACTGATTGTTTACATCAGAACTTTAGGGCGGACTCGTTTAAATGCCGAAGTGAGAGTTGTTTAGCAGAAGGAGAGCCGGGCGACCGGAAAAGTTATGTGAAGGCTTCGTGGGAAGAGATAAAACAAGTGATAAAACCGCGGAAGAACAAACTGACTATAACTCGGCCTGTTCGAGGGGTCGACGTCCTTGCGGCGTTTCATTGGGACACCCCCCTTGAAACTGTAAGTAAATAAAAGTATTTAATTACACAGATTTTGCATAACGTAATATCACTTTCCATTATAGATATCGTCGATGTTAGATTAGAAGGCTATTCATTTTTTTCAAAACCTTTTTAGAGCCTTAATAGTTTAAGGAGCAAGTCAAGTTTAGCATACTGCTGTCGTGAGACAAAGCGCACATCTAAGTAAATTCAAATGTTTATTGCTCAACACAGCATTTTTCCCAATTCAGGCCTGCAAAATAACTCATACACAATTTCATAAATCCAAATTGATACTTTAAACAAAGACATACATTTGATATTGATAACTTAAACAAAAAAAAAACTAAATATAATGCAGAAAGCCTTTCTTGTTTAGTAAGGCTTATTTTTCTTTACAATATTTCGGCAGTTGTGCCCTCTTAGGTTACGTCGGCTTACATCACATCGATTGTCATTTTGAATGAGTGTTTAGGGTTCCGTATTAAAAATAATATCTATCTTGGATAGGTACTTAACATGAATTTTTCGTCTAGCCAACACTACTTTGTAATACTAACACAATTCTGGATTAAGCTCGTCTTTGTTCAGGCTGCAATATTGTAACTGTCTGGGTAACTTATGCGTTCATTAAAGAATAAGACTCTGGATATTTACCACAAGCAAAGTTAGATGTTATGTTTACACTCATGTTAGTTGAATATACGGATCGATGTCTAACCCGAAATGGGGTTAGCGGCTGTTAACCCCTGACATGACATGAATTACTCAAAAGCTCACGCTTTAACTGTTTTAATAGAGGGACCATAGAGAATGGGTATCGATTTTAATGTTAACAAACAATCACCATACGAATAATACTTAGATCATCATTTTACCAATTTTAACTTCGGTCTGAGGAAAGGTATCCTAAATAATATTATAAATGCGAAAGTAAGTTTGTTTGTTACCTTTTCACGAATAGACGGCTGATCGGATCTTAATGAAATTTGGCAAGAAGATAGATTTCAACCTGAGGAAGGACACAGGCTTTATATATCATCACGCTACGACCAATAAGAGCGGAGCAGCAATGAAAAATGTTGCGAAAACGGGGAAAATGAGACGCAGACGAAGTTTCGCGGGACAGCTATAGTATTTTATATGTTGAAGAGTTTTCAGTTAAAAGTTTAATACATTATCATATCTAAATACCTTAAACCTGTCTTAATGTATGGATCGGAATGCTAGGCTTTGAAGAAGATGAAAAAAGTTTGCATGTAGCGGAGATGAGAATATTGAGATGGATTTGTGGAGTGACTAAAATTGACACAAAAAAAAATATTGCATTTAATATTATGTGTGGACATTGATTATAAAAATGCTTGGCTTAATGCTGGTCCTGCTCCACAACCATAGGTGCAATCAAATCACCGTTTTTTTATTGACTTTCAAAAGAGGCTGCAATGGTCTAATTGAAATAAATGGTTTGAGTTTGAAGGCGAGGAAGACCAAGTGAACGATGGATGGATTGTGTCAGGAATGATATAAAAGAAAAAGGAGTAAATTTTTGAGTGGTAGTGGACAGGGGAGAATGGAAGAACAAGGAAGGAAGATGATGTTGATGATCTTAATACCTTAAA
This sequence comes from Cerastis leucographa, assembly GCA_963082945.1. Taxonomy (NCBI): domain Eukaryota; kingdom Metazoa; phylum Arthropoda; class Insecta; order Lepidoptera; family Noctuidae; genus Cerastis; species Cerastis leucographa. The sequence goes on from OY720359.1 coordinate 7,325,169, forward strand.
CTGGAACTTTGCGCTCGGGAAAAAGTCTAGAATCGTGCCTAGCCCACCAACCCACATATGTTACAACGTAGGTAGATGCCAAGAAAGTTTGCCTTCGGATCTTGGTTTTTATCATCATGTCTCCCTTAAAAAAAATAGTGCGTGGAGTCCGTCCGCGCGGAAGAAGTGTAACTTCGTTATACTACACGCATGCGTTCGAGTGCCACGCATTCACTCTCGTTATTTTATTGAGCTTCTAAATAATATTTTGTTGTTTTCTTGTTGTATTATTACATAAGTTTATCGAGGTTATTCTGCTCATGGAAATTGAGTGAAGGCTGGTTATACCGAAGAGTCGAATGCATGACTGTTTGCACGCCATCTTGCGTACCTAGTAGAACTACGTAGTCACAAATCTTGTAACACTGCCATCTCTTAGTGAGTTTTAGAAAATATTCCCCCTCCATGGTAGCGTTAAACTTGTTGGAAGTCGCATAAGAAGTTTCACTTCAAAATACAAATGGCTTTGTTACCCTAAAAGTAATAACACCCTTCTACAATCAGCAGCTTGAAAAAAAAGTTATATCAAAAATCGTAAACGCATTATGTCTGTGACTTACCTAAGATATTTATCTGATGTGATGTGTCGTTGAACTACTCTTCTGAGTTGAAGAATTATTTGTTTTAACGAGTATATTGTCGTCAGAAAGTTTTCTTAGCCAAGAAAAAACATTTTTACGGGTATATTATTTATGGGGACGATGACTCTTCGAAAACTAGTAAGGAAAAAGCTCGCTGTTTTTTTATTTTATGTTTTAAAAGCGTTGCCCCACGTAAGGAATTTCTCCTGGGTGTGATTACAAACATTTAAACTCACACAAACAGCCAGACCCGGAACAACTATCTGTAGGCCATACGAATATTTGTTCCGTGCGAGGATCAAACCCGCGACACGCAGCGCAGCAGTGGCTCAGCCAGTGCGCCAACCGTGCCAATTCTGCGTTTATTTCTGCAACCTACGTTTTATACCTACTGGTTTTAACTCCAGAATTCCAGAATATAAGAAAACTAGCTAGCTTAGAAGACTCTATTTTAAGACATTTAGGTACTGATCAGAGTCAAATTACAAATGTACTGAAAAGCACTGAAATAACTACTTACTATTGCTTTCAAAACTTACATTAACCTGCTCCAACAAGATGCCAACGTTCCTCGTCGTCCTGACTTCCTAGTAGTTCGAAGAAGGTAAGTACTAAAAGCTACAAGAAAAGAAAAATGACTATAACAAACGCCAACAAGAATGTTGCATTAATTGGACTTACCTAACACAATGTAGGAATTCATTATTTCTCACAGTTACCTAATTATAGTAGTAGTTATTTAGTAAATTAAAATAGCAGTCATTGAAACCAGTCCCAAGTTTTCTTAGTTTGTTTTTGTCCTTAGTTTCTCCTCGACGAAACATTTCCAATCGCTACAACAAAGTAATACAATATACAAATAACCATTCATTTCGTACCTACTAAATGGTGCTAAAATGTCTCTGGTATGAGAACATGGTCCTGCAAACAGCTGTATTAAAAAAAAGAAAAGTGATTGAGCAATGTCAACAACAATGTTGCATTCATACTTTCTCTGAATAAGAGAGTTTCTAAGATACATAAAAATAGCAACAATTGGAACAAGTCCACTTATTTTCCTTATGGCTCCTACCACTTCATCATAAAACCAATATTTTCTACAACCAACTTAAAGCCAGATGGTATTTGAAACCAAGATTCTAGCAAACGACAATTTGTCAAGCCACCTGGTGACAATGCGAGAAAATTGCAATACAAAAATAACAATTGATTTCCTTTTAAATGTGCTGAAATGTCTCCGGTATGACGACACGGCCCTGCAAACAGCTGTCCGACCATAATCGTCTATTAATAACATTTCCGAGCATTTAAGTCATTACTATTGTTCTAAACTGACAATCAATTGAGTGTTGAGACAATACTTAATCATTATCACAATATTTTGAAATTGCCGAGTGACAACTTTCATTGATGCGGATAAGTAAACACTAGTACTATGGCCTACTTTTTTATTTACAATAAATATTTACAATCCATTTCTACTAGCATCTGTAAGGTGTCTTTGAGTATAAGTAAATAGTTTATAATTGCGAGAAGCAAGCCATACGCCTTACGAGTACTTACGACATTTCATACAAACTTTCCCTTATTTTCCGAAATGTCTGAACCGATTTTAATGAAACTTCATTTTGTATGAAATGCCGTAAGGTGTAAACGCTCTTTACATTAAAAATAACTTCATGCAATAAATACTCATAGGCTTACTAGTACTCATATACATTTCAAGATCCGGTTCCTAAGCAATCAGGGCGTTTAGCAGATTCATCGGCTGGGTTGTGGAATAAGAAGGAGGTAGTATGCATATAGTAAGTAACCCATATGCAGGCTGTCTGATAAACGAGAATCGTTTAATATAGTTTTAATTTTTCAATCGGACAACAGGCTCCTGCAACATATAAATTAGGTCATGTATCGTTTCCTTTAAGAATAATTACAATTTATTTTCGACATAGGGCGTTGATATAATTCTTCCTGTCTTCTTGTTGTTACAGCTAATACTTCCCAAAGAACTCTACTCCAGCTGGATTAGTAATTCTGGATGATGTTCGTACTTAGACTAGGGTTATTTATGTAATTTGGATAATCATCATGCAACTCACTGATAGGTCATGTTTACCTCAGTAACGAAATACTGGCTCATAAGCTATTGCCTTAAAATCTAAAATACAAGAAATTTCCTTACGTCTGAAAACCCAAACTTATTAGGTATACAGCCTCCTTTGTAAACACAAGATATTTTCCTTATTTACGTTTAGGAAGTATCATAATTGTCGCTAGAAGTGATAATTTCCCATCATAATGACGAACTGATAACTACAAATTGATTGCCTAGCAACTAAGAAACAATTGTTGTTTTGACGAAAAAAGGTTTCTTTGTTTGCAACACCGTTTAATGCTTTTTAAATGATTTTTCTCATGTCACGTGTAGCTTATTAGTCTATGATGCTACTTTAATCCTAATACTGTGTTATTAGCCCGTTTTACATTAGAGTATGTAACAGTAGGAAGGTAATCGTTACTTAATCGTAGCCATTTCCGCATGAAAGATTTATACTACTATACTTACCAAGAAAATAAAATGGCCACTTACGTCAAGTATCAAATACCTACGTCAGAATAATAACTAGCAATCGTAGTAACAACATCCTTAAATTGTAAGGTGATGTTTATAATAATAAAAAAATACTATTATTCTTACTGCTGGTCACTGACGATATCACTTGATTACAGGACACATTAATTTCTTTCTTAAACTTTACTCTTAAGGTTTAAAATTGGCTGGTAACATCTGGTAGCACACTGTAGGGTCTGTTTCAAATGTTTCGTCTAGTTTCTGCTCAGAATTTATTGTCTCGTGCTGGCCATTAACTCGGCAAGCTGCGGGACCATATTTTATAAAACCCCTTTCTTAAGCAATATAATTTATGGCTTGTTTTCAGATCCTGTCAGAAATTGTGGAGCGACTGGACATCAAAAATGCAGCATGGAGCTCAACGAAAGATGAAAAATTTTGGCAGGTTAGTACCTATTTAGTACTCTAATGAATTTGTAGTGGAATATAGGTCATCGGGAAGTTCGTAAGTTGAATAATTTATATATAGGCTCGTTAAATAGTATTTCTGATTTCTTTTTTATAGTTCTATGTTGTTTCATTACAATTTAGGGCCGCAACGACGAAATAGGTATCAATAAATAATTTCTAATTAGGAGACATTGTCCCTACCTACTATAGATACATGTTCTGTCCACAATTACAGCTCATTTATCACTCCCTTGAAAGCATTCCCTAAAATAGCACCACAATGTAAATGTGACCCAAATACAATTTGACGTAACCTTACCTACAAACCTTTTCCTTTAATACAAAAATGTCGTTACATCGCGTAGGTCCTATTAGGCAGATATGGATCTCAGCCATCCGTCATAACTGCACATTACGAACGCGGCAGACATTCAAAGTACATCAGAATTGTCTATGGGTAGAAACAAAGCGTGTTTGTACCCATATAAGTACACAATAGACTAACCAAACTCGTTTAAGACTTCTATTGAAATCCAAAGTGAGATTAAAGTATTAATGATTTTTGTTTTAATTACTTGCAGGAAGAAATGTTTGTTAAAGTGTGTGTTATAAAATTAATGGTATCTTATTAAATACAGCTGCATACGGTTAGAAGGCAAACGCCTTCAACATAGTTGAAAAAAGCTGATGATATTGTCTGATTGTATGTTTTTTTAAATCAGACTGTCCCATCTTTACGTTAGTTGCTATTGTATTTTCATCAGGATCCTAAATGCAATACGTAGCCAAAACGAATGTCGATTTCCGTCCACAAATACCTTCAAAACTATATTAAAAATATTTGAACTGCAATGGATAAATGTAGTAATTAAAGCCGCAATAAGATAAAATGGAAAAAGTCCAATAGCCAATTAAGTGATCTCGTTAAAAACTAATTAGGGGTAGAAAAAATATTTGGCTAGATATAATCTGCTCTACATATTCTGTAACTTGTTACCTTTTTCTATTTAATAGACTACGACAGAGAGAAAGCCAAGAGAAGCTGACAAGTAGTCTTGCCATGAGGTATCGAGTTTCCCAGTAACTGGCTTATAGACATCAGGTATAAAATGCTGATATTCAGCTGCAACCTATTAGCCTGGATGCTGCCCCATAAATAGTTTGAAATAGGCTTGGTCAATTTTGTAGGGCAGAGAAGATTTGCTGTTGTGTATGTTCGAGTAATCTTTTGCAGGTCATTTTCTCCCTTGAGTCGGGAAACCTAAGCGAGGAGCTGTTACAAGTACTGAGGACTTTCGGCATAGGAGCGAGGCACCAGTCTTCAGTGAGCGTGCTGCCTTGTGCCTTGTTCTACAAGTCCAATGACGGACGCAGCCCTCCTGACTCCGAGGCAGGAGCGTCGAGGCACGAAGAGTAAGTTATTAAATTGGACCGTTTTAGAAAGTCTTCGCCAGAAACGTCTTTAAAGATATCTCGATAAATATGCTTCTAAACTACATATATAGGTAATCCAAGTTTGTGTTTAGTAATTTTTTTTGTACACTCTTGTTTGGTAGGTTCGTAAATGTTATGGGGTTGGTTCTTCTTAGTTTAATTTTCAAGACTTATCATGGGTAATACAACGTAGACTGTAAACGTAGGTATGAAATAGAACCACCCACTCTGGATCTAAAATTAACCAAGTGCCAATCCAATCCAATCTTCAAGAATGAACTAATTATTGTAATCAAGCAATTGATCTTGAGTTTCCGCAAATGATTGGTAATGACCTAGCTTTAATTAAAAACTAAGATTAAATTGGGTAAGTATTTAATTGATCCCTTGTTTATCGCTTTAGCCAGCTAAAAATATATCGTGTATGTAATATGTAAACAATTACCGCGCTAATCTCCGAAACCACCTAGCCGATAGAAATGAAATATTGTGAACGTGAATGGTTGCTTCCAGCTTGGAAGATAGGATAGTTTTGGTTTGGTAAATTTGACCCGGCCCGGCGCCATTCTATAAATACAGGGTGAAAGTCACCGACGTGAAAACGGTTTCCACGTAGGGACGTGGAAACCGTTTTCACGCCGATTGAAAAGAAAAACAACTGTGCCATACATTTTGACCGTGTAAGTATTGCACTTTTGTAGGAAGCAGCTGTTTTTTAGAGTTTCGTGCCTAAAAAAGAAAAAAACGGAAACCTTATAGGAAAACATCCGATGACAAATATCCATGGGGGTGTTCAGAATGATGTTCTGAGTACGTGGTAACCGTTTTCGCGTCCGTGTCCCTCCCTTCCACCCCGTCTGGATGAAAATAATATCTACATCCAACTGCTCTCACTGGAGGCCTTACACTAAAGGCATCCGAAGGATAGTCCGGTTAAGCAGAAGCCAATCTCATGCGAGATGCCATAAGTGCATAAAAAAAATAGTGCGTGGAGTCCCTCAGCGCGGAAGAAGTGTAACTTCGTAATACTACACGCATGCGTTCGAGTACCACGCATTCACTCTCGCTCTGTCTCTTCCTCCCTCCATGGTAGCGTTAAATGACAATTTAAATTACTTCCAACAAGGTAGCGTGAAACTACCTTGTTGGAAGTCGCATAAGAAGTTTCACTTCAAAACTACATCCAAGACAGATACATTTAGACCAAGTAATATAATGTTAAAAAAAAAAACGTGAGTCATAGTTGTTAGACCGATCATTTCGTCATTACTAATAAAACAATGGCATCATTACGTCAACCGAAGATCGTTCATTACGAGATACAGGTATCTTCAACATTCGGCTGAAATCATTACCATTAACCGTAAGGACTTCTATAGGTTTCGTGGTTTCAGAACTTGGAAATATATAGGAACGTATATTAAATAGTACGTAACGTCTACACAAAATATTAAGATGGCCAAGAGAGTAGAAGAAACGTTTACCATACTCGTAAAGTACTTACAATGGTACTCCCTTTCTTCTCCTAAAATTGTTTGTCCGAAAATCATTATCCATAACACGTTTGCCATAAACTTCAGTTACCATAATGTTCGAAATCCCGAAATTTTGTTGAACATAATTATCTTTAGTTCTAATAGTATTCTGTCCTAATATCGAATACTATAATAATTGAATCTCCTAATTTTACATGACGTAAAGTCATATGTCCTAAGTATTGTGTTAAATAATGTGTATCATTCCGAATGTTCATTTATAGTATTGTTTTTAGCCCTGAAACATTTGCTAAAAATTAGGTTTTAGTGACAGAAACGAATCGCTGTAAATCCGACTCCACGCAGTCTTGTCTGCTCTACCCCTAGAGTGTAATTAAAAATCGCGTAGGCGCGGAGGAGCGAGGCGGCCCGCGAGTTGAGGAGCAGGTGGTTGTAACACTCGCCGCCGCGGCTGAGGCTGGCCGGCAAAGCCGGAAGGCAAGCCGAAGCTGCGGTGGTGAGCGTTAAACCCCAGGTGGGCTTAACGAGGACAAACTCGCGTCGGACCGCGGAGCCTCGCAGCGCCGGAGCCGTGACAGAAACCATGCCTGCTGCATGTTGCATGCTTGCTTGCATGCTGCATGCTTGCTTTCTTGCTGCATGCTACGTGCTTGCCTGCATGCTACGTGCTTGCTTGCATGCTGTATGCTTACAAAAACCACATGTTCACAATCAACTGCTTTATTGTGTACCTACATGTATAAAAGAGAAGTTCATATAGCAAAAGCTTTGATATACAAATTTGTTCTAAGAATATTATTATATAAATAAACGTGTAATTTGAATTAAGGACATAACTTTTATTGAAAACGGTTTTATGTCTTTTGTATATTATTGATTGTAGTATTTATGACAAACGGATTTAGGAAATATTTCCTATTTTAAAATATAATATTTAGGGATTTAAATTGTATGGCATGTGATATTAAGTTCGGGTAAGTTATCATTCGGACAAATGATATTTAGGACAAAAAAAGTTATGCCACTTTAAATTATAGATAAAAAAGTTAGATGACACAATAGAGAACCACTTACAATATCAGTAAAACCAACAGAAAGAAATAAATAGTCACGTTCTCATTTACTAACAACTTAAAGTTGTTAACGCGACCATTTATTTGTATCTGTTGGTTTTACCTATAATGCCATAGGTAAAACCAACAGAAACAAATAAATGGTACAAACATTATAGGTAAGTTACCTATAATGCCGAAACACAAACCCAATCCCAGAAATCATACTTTTGTAATATGATGCAGCATAAATACAACATCTCGTTAACAACCGTCCGGTATAAGCCCACCAGACGCAACACCAGTCTGGTCGGTGGATCCTCCTTTTTAAAGGAGGATGAAGAATGTTAAACTCTGTTTGGTACTCATATTTCTAAACCCATGTGTATTAGCGTATCCTCTAAATAATTGTTCATATTTTTTGGTTGCTTTTATGTACTTAATTAAAATTATCCTGTTACAGTGGTGTTTCAAAAACAGCCTGGTCCCGCTTCTCGTCCTCAGTCCGCGCGCGCACGAACCTCGCGCAAGTGCTGCATGACGTCCGCGCCGACGCAGCGCTTACCTTCGACTGGGTGTTCTTACTGCTGGTCGCCGCCTTCGTCGCTGCTATTGGACTGGTCGAAAACTCGACTGTCATATTAGTGGCTAGCATGCTTATTTCACCGCTTATGGTAAGTTCTTTAAAAAAACCTTAATGCATATAACATGCTCGAACAAGTCAATCCTTATACATTCACACATTTATCATTCATTCATTCATTCATCTTTTTTTTGAGAGAGACAGCCCGAGAGTCTGGCTTGCTCATTGCATTATTATATTTTGCCGCACAGATCACTACCAAAAGCTTTAGTGCAATCGAATTTTTTTTAACGTTTATCACATTTTTACGATGACTTGCGAATTACTCTCACATTTGCCACTAGCATTTCTGATTATCATTCTACATACCACGACCACCATCAACTATACGAAAATCTAATGCTACCACACTTTCCCTGGTACTCAGTTTTTCATCTTAGTACAATCTCAGTACAATGATGTCTTCCAGGGTCCAATTACAGCGGGTACCCTGGGCACAGCCGTCAAAGACCGTTCCCTACAACTGATTGGTGTAAAGAACGAGTTCCTGGGTCTGTTCCTGTCCCTCGTCATGGGTTTCCTGTTCGGTCTGACCATCTGTGCCATCGACGAGCGATACGGAGTGGTGGAGGACTGGCCTACTAATGAGATGATTTCGAGGTACGTTGTAGTAAACTCCAAGCTTTGAAAATATATTTTAGGAAAAGGCATTTTTTTAAAGGCTTCCTGAAAGTATGACGCATTAAACTTTTGACCATAAACTACAGGCTCAAGCGACATGAGTGTTGCAAGAAATTGCTTGCCTAGTTACAGCGACGCGACTTCCCACACGAAGGAACCAAGTGGCAAACGCGTGTGTCGCTCTACGCGATTTGCATCGTGAGTCGCATCGCCGAGACGGGGGGGGGGGGGGGGGGGCACATGACACTTCTCCAGACCATCGAAAAAACATTTGCACAATAGATATTATAAACATCTTGATTTCTTCTTGCCTGTTAGTCAACACAGAATACCCAATTAGCTGGGTTGAATAGATCATTAACACACAGCCAAGCACCTATTCTTATTTATTTATTTAAACTTCACGTACATTGGTGGTACATAGGCGGACTTAATGCCACAAGGCATTCTCTACCAGTCTACTCTACTATTCTTCATGGCTTAGTAGGTATTGCAAATAAATAGTGAAGATAAGGAGATTTCTTACAGCAATGAAAGATTTAAGATGTCGAGAATAATTTATGAGGACAAGTCAATATCCAAGTATAGGCAAATTAAGGACAGAGTACCGAGCCAAGTAGAACACGCTTTCTTACGTCAAGCCGGTTGAGACATGATTAATCTTTCTACGATTTAATTTATTGCTAGAAATTGAAAAAAAAAACGAAACATTTTTAGTTAAAAATCAATAACAAGATAAATATGGTTAATGAAAAATCCACAGGGAAAAATATTAGTCGTTCCATTTTCAACTTGATAAAATGACAAGGCCTAAGTTGTATTGGAAGAAATACAATTTTAATTGTTTCTGTGAAATCGGCACCACGTAAATTTTCACAAATAACAAAGTCCTAAAGGCGCTACTGTACAGCAGCCTTTTTCTAAGCTTCGCATGTGTTTTGCAGTAGGAAAAAATACGTGCATCATCTACCGCGGCCCACAAAAAGAGGTTATTATAAATTAAAACCTAATAACTCAATATGACCCTGTTGTTCTTGATTCCAGGTGCGAGTACCGTTCTTTATGGGTGGGTGTATTGGTGGCGATCCCCAGTGGGGCCGGCGTGGCGCTGGCTGTCCTCGGAGAGTATACATCATCACTCGTCGGTGTTGCCATATCTGCCTCTCTGCTACCTCCTGCTGTTAACGCTGTGAGTATTATAAAGGGTGTAAAACACCTCTTAACGAAGCCGAAGGGCACTGGTTCTCCCTGTCATTGCGATCATTTTTTTGTTCTACACCATACCTGGGAACCTTCTAGTTACGGAGATATTAGGGGTCAAAGTTCCAACTTTTTGACAAGTATTTTTTTTAAATACAAGTTTTTAATGTAAGATTTTTACTTTGAACACCTCCACGACCCCCGTACTATTCAATCCGTCCATCAGCACAATGTTTTGAGTGCGTTACATTGAGTTCTACCACAAAACATGATTTTACACCCCCTAAAAAAAGTCGTTTCCCAGCAATAATTTTTGCGTAAAGTTACTTATTTTCATGTACAGAATGCTTGGTTGACGGCTTCGTGATGAGGTGATTTACACCGTGTATATGATAGTCTATGTGTTTACTGCTAGGTGCCACGACCAGATAGTGGTCAAGCGCGAGCCTATTAAAAAAAAAAAAAAAAACAAATTAATGATGTCATTCCGAAACATTTGTTTCTTTTATTTATCACTGGTATAATAACACCGTTGTCTAGATCTATTATGCAAGAATCACCAGAACCGTCGATATGGCAATGACTGTTCTGCAGTGGACCTTTTTCGGCTAGAATGATGAAACTGACCATGGCCTTGGGTACAACCCTCTACAACCCTCTTTCTGGGTATAACGACCACTGTGACGTGTCTGTGAAATGCATTGTGTCATTATTGTGCTTAATTTATTAATTGGTTTGTTGCAAAATCTCTTCATTCCATCCCTAGGTTTGCACAGATAGACTAACCTAATTTCACCCGGAACACAAATCAAACCCTTGCGCAACTTCCTAATAATACGAAAGTTTTAGAAATAGATGGATCTAGATAATTTACAATTTGGTATTCCTTGATCTAATGTTAGACTAGAATGCCTTGATTCTCCTGCACTTATCCCAATTTATTTGGGGTCGGCGCAGCATATCTTCTTCTTCCAAACTTCTCTATTACTTGTCATCTCATGAGATACCTCCTTTCTTGCCATATCATCCTTCACACAATCCATCTATCGTTTTTTCGGTCTTCCTCGTTTCTTTCTTTTCTTTTGGTGTGTTACTTTAAGTGTCTAACAAAATTCCACCAATAGGGGATGATCACAATTTTTTTTTCTTTGTCTATTGGGTAGATTATTGAAAAGTATTGGACACTTATTTTTTTCTTTTTTCACGTGGCATAAAATTACGGAGATATATTGAGTTGAAATGGCGCATGACGTCACGTGTAGGTAATTTTAATACCTACTTGTGACGTAGTGAGCCCCCACTCTCCAACTTTAATGAGTTTTAACTAAGTATTTTTTTGATATTTTGATAAAACAAAAAACACGTGTCTAATATTTTTCTATTACCAGTCTGACGGACAAAATAGAATTTCGTTTTCTTTACCCAGTCTTCACCCCTATTCCAGGGTCTCCTATGGGCCATGGCGCTGACCCGTCTGATGGTGACGTCACAGGAAGAGCGGTGGCTGGTGGTGCAGCCGTCAGAGCTAGCCGTGCTCGGCACCGCGTCGCTGTGCCTGACGCTTGTCAACATCGTCTGCATCTTCCTCGCAGGAGTCGCTGTGTATAAGGTGCAGTTACTTTATGTCACCGTTTGTAGATCTTTGACAGAAGTTACAAAGTAGTTAGTGACGTCACCCGTAAGTCTGACAACCAGTCTTACGAAGGGGTATCGTGTTACCCAGAGCTAATTGGGTTGTGGAGGTCAGATAGGCAGTCGCTCTATGTGGAAGCCAACCCCACAATGTTGGGAAAAGGCTAGGCTAGATGAAATTCGTAGAAGACAAATATTTTGATACATACAGGCTGGTGACGTCAGACGTCATTCTAAACGTTCGGGAATCTTCGAAAGTGGCTTTATATCGTATGTGGATTTTAGCAACCTTCATAAGGAGAAGCCCATGTGGAATTGCCAACAACATTGATCACTCCGCGTCTCTAATATCCGAGGTATCTTGTTACCCCGTAACTGGATTATGGGGGCAGTGACTCCATGTAAAATTATTGTAATCTTATATCTTATAAAACATATATAAATTACGTGTCACGTTGTTTGTCCGCGATGGACTCCTAAACTACTTAACCGATTTTAATCAAATTTGTACACCGTGTGCAGTTTGATCCAACTTGAAAGATAGAATAGCTTACATCTCAATTTATAGTCGCAATATTATTTTATTGCAATGTTACAAATCTAAATCTAATCTAATATACTAATAATAAAGCTGAAGAATTTGTTTGTTTGCTTGATTGAACGCGCTAATCTCAGGAACTACAGGAATTGAAAAATTCTTTCAGTGATAGATAGCCCATCTATTGAGGAAGGCTAGAGGATATATATCATCACGCTACGACCAATAGTGGCGAAGCAGCAATGAAAAATGTTGCGAAAACGGGGAAAATGTAACGCAGACGAAGTTGCGCGGGACAGCTAGTAATAATATAAATTTTTGTATTAGCTGCAACCGGTTAGATTGAAAATCAAATTCCAAAACAACTAGGAAGATGATGATTTTCGTAAAAGATCACTAATTGTCGGGTAGAAACTCAAGGTATAAATAACTGTATGTAATATCTCTGCCCAAAGTTATCTAAAGTTTTGTTTCTTAGGAGTAGTTTATCTTAAGTAAGGGTTGAGTAAAACTTTAATACTAATCGCCTCCAGTACTTACTTATTATATTTGAAGTTAAGCGTGAAATCAATAAGCTTACCTACTTTTACACAAGCCGAGCTCATCGTCAAACGCAATAATACAAAGAGGTCAAGAGGAGGATTCTTGTATGAAATTTCCAATTCGCAACTTTCGACGACCTCTTACTTATCGTCCTTCTAAGATCTTAAGTTTGGATTTGATTTTGCCAGACTGTCTGTTCCTTAATTGCATTAAAAAATAAACAATCTAGGTTTTAAGTTTATAGACTACTTATGGTATTAGCGTCAATATCTGTGAAAAAAACCATTTCAGAAAAAAAATGCGCAAAAGTTGCATAAAGTGGCTAACTAGCACAATATGTTAGTAGACAATCTCCGGTTTCTATAATGAAAAATGTTGAGCAGCATAAATTGTGGGCATAAAAAAGCAGTCCTTGGCTTAGCGTAATAGTAACAGGCAGATACGATACTAGCAGTTGGTAGGTAGGCAGTGTAGACCGAACGAATATCCAGCTTTCGCGCGGGTTGCTTTTTTAGGTAAATGGCTGGACTCCTAAGAATTATATTATGCTAAAACTCGTATTCGGTAATCATGATGACAATGTATGGTCTTTGTCAACAGGTAAAAGAAGTCAGTCCTCTGGACAGAAAAGACATCTCATGGTGGAAAGCCAACAGAACTCGCATGCAAGCCAAACAAAACAAGGATAATTTAAATTGGGATGCCTACAAGTAAGTAGTACCTATTTAACAAATATAAGAGCTTTAGAAGTTAAACTTCAAGTTGTCTCTTCTTGCGTATATCACTACACGTTGTTCAAAAGGATAATCTTATTCTAAAGGTTACCATTGTCCGGGCCTTTCATCAGTTTAGAAAGAAAATGCTGCGTAATCATCACCAATACCGTATTTGGCAATACACATATGTACTTATATGTCTCAAATTCAGTGGTCTTCAACGACCTTTCTTCATGCGTACCACTACCGCACTAAAACCTGAAACTCTCAAAAAATGTAGAAAACAAATCTACATTAACAATGTATTTATTTATTCCTTGCAGCAAATGGTATGACGAAAAATCGGACACAAAAGAAGAATGTAATGAAGAACAAGTATTTCCAACAACTGCTGCAACTCCTGGGCTGGTAGATAATAGCCCAGTCACTTTCCGAAGACGATCCACGCTCATCAAGCAACTGAGAGCACAGAACATAGATGGTTACTCTCTCAATACACACACACAGTAAGTAATACAAAAGGATAGAATGTACTTGTAACCCTAAACTTTCTTTTATTTATCTATCTATTAAAAACAAGGTTAAAACAAATCTTTATTTAAGAACTATACCCCACAAAACCGTTTACACGGTTTATCCGTAGAAAAGGAAAAAAAAAACTATTTGAAGCTTTCACGGTTTATATACAGTATGTTAGGTTAAACGAGGGACATATTGAGGGAGGGTATTCAGTATTCGATTCTCGTCCCAAATATGTAAAAAACCTATAACGTATATAGAAGAATTTTTAATGTTTTGTTTAGTGCCTAGGTATTTTGGACTGTCCTAAGCCAGGTAAGTTTAAAGTATGAAGGGAAAATGGATTATACCCAAGAGTCATTGACCCGCTCACATGTTCTGCGATAGTATTAAGTCGCTAGCGCAAGGGTGTATACACGTTGCGTGACATTTGCGAAAATTTTGGTATGGTTCTGTCTGTTATTTATCAGTGTTTTTTTTTTTGTTTATATTTTTATTAGTATCATGTTAGCATGTATTATTATGGGTTTGAATATGTCCCTCGTTTAAACTAACATACTGTATATGTAAACTTACACTGTCACTTTAGATATGCTACTATACTTATGATCAAAATCATGGAAGATAGGAAGACTCTCCGATTCTAAACTTCTCCAGATTTATAGACCTTTTTGAGGTACAGTCAGCAGCAAAAGTCGCTTTACATAACCAAAATTATAAGACGTCTTAGTTTTAGAACGATCCATATTAACAGACTGGTGTAAAAGACATAACAATATTTTCATCAATGATTACACAAATTCGCAAAACAATATAACATCAGATCACACTGACCAGCACAAAACTTGGAGTAATATTTATAAGTGTTAACCGTCTTTTGATGCTGACTGTACCAACAAGGTTTATAGATCTGGTGGCGTACCATGACGTCTTAAAACACTATTGTTCCATTATTATTCCAGAGTGAAAAGAGACGGAGCTATACAGGTCGTCTAGCTCCATCTCTTTCCCACTCTGGAATAGGAATGGAACAATAATGTTTTAAGCGTCATAGTAACCCCCCTGTTCTATATCTATGTTGCCACTCGATTTTTTACATAGGCTATCTTCTATTATCAGTCTTCTTGGCGGTTCGCCTCATGAATAATAAATGTTAGGTATACAGACAGATCGTCTTCTAGGAATAGAAGATGATATGTCTGTATAACGATCTATATTTAACATAATTTTAGATCGTAGATACTTACAATAAAATAAAAAAATAGCCTTTATTTACTGAACACATGTTAGGTTTACAAGACACTGTTAACCAAAGGAAAAAATATGAAAATTACTAAAACATTACAAATACAAACACCAATTATTATTCTTTTTATTTCGTAGCACCATATTATTGCCGGGAGCAACTACATTAGATAATTTATTTTATTTGTTTATTTAAGGGATAATAAACAACTAAAACATATACATAACTTAAGGTTAACAAAACTAAGAAGTACCTAATGTTGCAGTCCACTGCAGTATCCGCTGATAGACTTATTAAAAGATCAGTGGTTGCCACTAGACGAGCATTACCACAGAAAACAAATACATATTATGACATAAATAAAAAAATACTATAAAGCTATAGCTACAAAACCAAATCAGATCAGAATCAATTTCATTTATATATGATATAATGATTATACATAATTATACAATGACTAGCTGTCCCCGGCATGCGTTGCAATGCACTTTTTACCTACCCTATCTACCTACCCTACCCACCCTACCTACCCTGCCCTAGCTACCCTACCCTACCTACCTACCCTACCCTACCTACCTATACCGACCTACCCTACCCTATCTTTCTCATCTTTTTAACCTTCCCTGGACTACGACAAACATTTTAAAACCAAAATCAGCTAAATCGGCCCAGCCGTTCTCGAGTTTTAGCGAGACTAACGAACAGCAATTGATTTTTATTTATATAGATTAAAAAATAACAATAAGATTATTATTGAGATAAAAAATATATAATATTAGATTTAAATTTATTTGTCGAGCATGCGAATATATCAATGAAATTTTAATTATAAGATTCCATCATTCTATGAATGTTGTTGTGAGTGTTGTGACGACACGGTTGGCTCTAAGCGATTGATTGCTGCGCTGCGTGTCGCGGGTTCGATCCCCGCACGGAACAAATAGTTGTAACGCCTACAGATAGTTGTTCCATGTCTGAGCTGTTTGTGTATGTGAGTTTAAATGTTTAAACGCACCCACGATACAGGAGAAATTCCAAGCAACTTTAAAAAAAAATACCACTAGGTACACCAGTCCCATAATGATTGTGCTTAGCATGTACGTGTGCCTACTAAGGTTTATATACTTTTTTCAGATTAGCAGACGTCTACATACCAATAGACCTCGAAATAGGTGATCTGGAGACACAAACTAGTCAAACTGGCGACAGTGGTAGCACGGAGATATTGGAGAGTGACAGTGGCAACAAGGGCGAGAATCCACCGACCACAGAAGATTTAGGCCATAGTTATTATAATTTAGGATTCGAAAACGGTGAAAGTGTTAAGGTACCTGCACCCCAGTACCCCACCATAGATCCTTCGCTAAGTTACACCGTAAATGCAAAAAGTGGAATGCTTTTACTTAATAAGTCTTATGATGTGTAATGCACTAACTGTGTTGAATTTATTAGTTGAGTAGGTTATAAGTTATTTTGTATTCATTTTATTTATTTGTTTTATAATAAAACTTGTTTTTGAACAGATAAGTAGCATTCTCTTTGTAAACAGAAATCATAGTTATAACTTATATTATATCTGATCATAGGTGGATTAGACATTATATTCATAAGCTGAATCTAAATAGAAACTGATAAAATTTAGACGTTATTAATTTACATAC
The DNA here is from genome assembly GCA_963082945.1 of Cerastis leucographa. NCBI lineage: Eukaryota > Metazoa > Arthropoda > Insecta > Lepidoptera > Noctuidae > Cerastis > Cerastis leucographa. Next base: position 7,342,112 of record OY720359.1, read on the forward strand.
AGCCCTAAATACACGAGGTGGAGCATTCCAAACACTTGGCTTATTTTTAGCTCAAGACTACACTGCACTAGCGAACAAATACGGTACTTAATATTCAAGAAACAACCCTGTACCACATGAACAAGAGACATTAATAGTACACACATGCCTGGAATATCCAGGCTTCGAACATCACCCTATCTAAGAATAGGTAGGTAGATGTGTTTGGAACACAACACCCCACGCCACGCTGTAATCGAACGCGACAACATCATTACGCTTCGAAGCGTTAATTGTTTAACAAAGGCTTTAATTAAGTGTCGCTTACATGCTAAATAGTTCGTGTAGTTCCGTCAGATACCAGGACACCTTCAGTTGTCCGTTTACACGAGTCAAGTACAGTGAAAATGCCTGCCGGAGTCATTTTCGTTGTGTACATACCTTCAAGCAATTATGAACATATTCTAAGGTTTGGGAAACCGAAAGACTTGATTCCTGTTGATGATACCGCCCTGAGGCCGACTCGGTTAGCTGTTGAGTTAAGGAATAAGAAATCAAGAAGCATTCCTGTACATTTAACGCAACAGTACTATAATGAAGGATACAGCCAGCCTTTGGAAAACATTGACGAAAGTGACGAAGTTTTTACAATGGAAAATGTAAGTGTAGATTTCACAGCTGTTGCCAATTTATTTGGGCATCATCATTCTATGAATTACTGCAATAAATGTAGATATAAATAGAATATAAAATAATTGACATCTTTCATTCAACACTGTACAATAGGATTTACTAACGATTTCTAAGTTTTTAACCAAAGTTCAAACCAAACTGATTGCTTAGAATGTTATTGCCCGACTGAACCGAAAGTTACGACCGAATGTTACGAAGCGACTAGGCCCTACTAGCATCTGCTGCTCACAGCTGTTTAAACTTCAATTGAGTTATGAAATAGCCACCACAAAATAAAACAATATTCCCACATACTTAACATATAGCTATCACATCAATTCACTCAGATTTTAGAAAAATAAAAGTCTGCCTGCGACAACTAAAATAATGACTGAATGAAAATGCAATGTAGTCCTTATCAACACTCCGCCAGAGACGAGAGTTAAAAATCGAACAATAATATTTAGCCAACCATTTAGATGTTGCTTAGCGTTGGTGACAAAGGCATAAAATAGTTTAATTTGTACGCAGATTCTCCAAGAACTACTCAATAAGTTACACGTGGAGCACGTCGTTTGGATAAGTGACAAAGCCGGCAATTATTTCGAGATCGTCTTCCCATTGCCAACTGGCGATCAATGTGAGACGATGCTGCACTGTCTCACGCAGCTCGGAATCGGCGTGCGATGCAAATCAATTGTGAGGTAACAACACTGGATACCGACCATTAATGCTGTTGGTAAATCCCCTTACAAAGCAGCACTCAATTCTCTGCAGGTCTGAATTGGATAGCAATGCCGTAGGTAACTAGTATTGCATTTCATGACCTATGCAGATAACACATAAGTCTAGTCTAGCGCCTCCGTAGATAGGTACTTACATGCGTGTGCTTAAAGTATGAAATAAATAATTATTTAGAGCAAAAACTTGCAATACCTCTTTGAATCTATGCGTTAATTTATGGAACTAAAACCATATCGAATTGGAAGTAGAAACTTTAGCCTTTGACAAATCTTGTGAATGAAACAGGTATAGACAGCGACAGTAATTGCTAACCCCTCAAGTTTTAAAATGTTACATTGCTACAACATTGAATTCGTTTCGAATAATCTAAAGAATACTTTCAAAAAGAAGTCAATGTTTCCATCCGGAATCGAACCATCGCTTCAGAGAGCTGCGTCTTTGGAATAACTGTGGTACCTATTACAAATTAGCCAACGAACCCTTAAAGACAATGAAATTGGTATATACATAGTATCGTCCAAGTCACTTCATCTTTAGGTCTCTGTCTAATCGATAGATGTTAAAATTTGAAGGTATCCATTAGTTTTACTTACTTGGGTTTTCTTTATAAAATTAATCCTGTACGTTATTAATATTATTATTAAATATACGTTATTAATCCTTAACGTTAGCTTATGTCAATCTAAAATATTTATAGCGCTTCCTATTTTATGGTTTGCGTAAATAGTCACTTGTCTAGGGACCCGTTTGTGTCAGTAGGTAAAATATGTATTATGATAACTGTAAATTATCAAAACAAATTGTAAAATGTAATACTCATAAATCTTTGTAGTCAAATGAGATAAAAGTTTTGTTAAATAATAAATATTACCTATTAAAGTATTTTATTTTTCTCAAATATTACTAAAATGAAATAGAAACAAACTTTATGTTAAAAAAATATAATTCATGACAAAAAGGATGTCTTACCTACGATTTGAACCTCCAAAACCCAACCTCGTAAACTTATTTATTCGCTAAAACAATAAGTTAATTATAATAAAATGTTTTTCCAAAATACAAAAACCAACTAGGCCCAACACGGATTTGAACGTACATGTTTTTTGAGGGGGTTAGAACTTAATGAAGATGTGTGTACGTTGAAAAACGTATTCTGTTACAGCGTACTTCCCTGTAACGTAGTTCACTGCGCTTTACCGAATGAACAAATCACTGAAGACACAGAACTGTAAGTAAGAGATGAACTTTCTTAATTCATTTCAACTTGGGTGTCCATTCTAAAACCTACCTACTTATTTCTCGTAGGCAGAAGGCGGAAGATGCAACGCGATGGAGAAGCTTCGTGGACTCCATCAGATCTAAGCTGACTGTCAAGCAAGTTGTAGATGGAGTTCGTGGCGGCGGAGAGCTATCCTTCGATTATCTTACGCTGATTATCACGGCGGAGTGAGTATAAACCAGTATCGTCATCACAATATCCATAATCAGCATTATAATGTTTCCACTCTACAGGGGCACATCACACGAGCCTCAACACTGTTTTAGGGAGAGAGCCGTAACGTAATCCACCACACGGAGCCAGTGGTGCATATCGCCATTCTTAGATTTCTTTTTTGCATGTCGGTTTCTTATCCATGTTTTTCTAAACTATTTTAAGAGCAGTGGTTATGAAATAAATTACACAAGCTAAAATAAACTCGGAATAAGCAACCATCATAGCTGCTGAAAATTCTGTCTCCCTAATATGGAGCTGAGATATATTTTATGTAGCTAGCTGCTGATTGTCTCGATCATCCATCTTAGGTTGACTGAGAGATCAGTGACTGCGATATACATTTGTATATCGTTGTCAACACAGCCACGCTTAGCTATCAATCAACTAGGTGCAATCTGTAATTCTTCAGTCATTTTGATTTTATCATTTACGAAGTTGGCACCATGACACATTTTATTACGACTCACTTTCATTTCCATAATTTTATGCTATAAATAGGTGTCTTTATTTAATTATTTTATTAATATACTGTATAATTATTACGTTTCAGTTCCCTTGCTGCCTTAGGTCTTGTAGAAAACAATGCTTCGAATATTGTGGCGGCCATGTTGGTCTCCCCTCTCATGGGACCCGTAATGTCTATCACATTCGGTGTCATCATATCTGATAGGGGCCTGGTCAGAAGTGGCTTCGAGAGTTTGATCTTAGGAATGTTCCTTTCTCTGCTGTTTGGCTTCATATTTGGATTGATACTGGGGAGTACTGACATGCCTTGGGGGTTTGGGGACTGGCCTACTGAAGAAATGAAGGGACGGTAAGTGAATAGGTACCTACCACAACATTCACGATTACCCGGGATTTGTTTAACTCTTCGTCAATATTGAAAGCTATGTTTAAAGTTAAAACTTTTTTAAGAAAACCAGTTTACTTAAAACAGTTTCAAGAGTTTTGTTTACAGAGTACTCATATTATAAAACATTTAAGTAGGTAAGCAAAACGATCTATTGGTTATAAAACATGAGTTTATTCTGATTCTTCCATCAAATTTTAATGGAAGTACCTTTATTGCGCAGAGCGTTGTCTGTCCGCTGCAATATGTTGCAATATGTTGGCTCGCAGATTTGCAAAATGCTCGACTGACGTAAAGGCTACGCTATTCACGGCGTACTGTCAGTCGTTCTACACATGCAGTCTGTGGGTCAACTACACGCAGAGGGCATACAGCACTCTGCGCGTCCAATATAATAATGCCTTCAGGGCGTGTTGATGGGGTTGCCGCGCTACTGCAGTGCCTCCGGCATGTTCGCAGAAGCGGGCATAGATGGGATTTTTTTTTTTTGCGGGTGGGAAATCATCAAATGACTTCTCCCGCTCTGGGCGGAGCTGGGAGTGTCAGACTTGTACTGACTAAAACCCACCCATGTTCCTTCTTCGCCCTTTGTGTTCCAGGGCCGCGGTATCTCTTTCGAACAACCCGCAGCCCTGGCAGGTATCGGCCCTCTCGGGCCCCTTCCTGTTTGCTGACATCTCCTTGAGGCGCGCGTGGAACACGTACGCGCCGTCGACACGGCCTGTCGTCATAAGACGGACGGACGGTGAGCTAGCCCATTACTCACCGTCCACAGGCTCGCGCCTACGGTGGCGGGGGGCCACTGGTTGCCCCCCGACGCCCGGGGCGTCTCCCACGGCGGCTGGGACGTGAGGTTCTCTCCCTCTCACGTTCCGCCACCTCCTTCGCTAGCGACGGCTACCCATTCCCTCTCGCTCCGGACCATAGATTGAACCAGGGCCGGACGCGAGAGGTCACCGCCGCCAATCATGCTTAGATGTATGCATATGCATAGATGGCTTTCACGCCATCATGCGCAAGCGATGCGCCTCCGTCATGCGCAGAGTACGCGTCAGCCCCAACAGCATCCTGAGTACTATAGCGGACAGGTGGGACAGTCCCATACTTGGGCATTGGGTATGCCTACATGCCACTGTGGCGTATAATAAATAATTTGTTTCTCTGGTAGATGTAAGTACTAACACTAGTTTTTAAGTTGTGTGTTGTACTAACCAATGGACTTTTGGTCTGAAATAAAGAATTTATTTATTTTTAGAGGTAATGTCCGGTCTCTTTGGATGGGTGTGCTTTGGGCTCTGACGTCAGGCACAGGAGTCGCACTGGCCTTACTTCAGGGCAGTGCTGGCCCGCTCATCGGTATAGCCATCTCAGCTTCTCTGTTACCACCTGTAGTAAATTGTGTAAGTATTCTTAACATTTGGGAGTTACTCCTCAGTTTTCTTAACGCACGGACAATTTCTAAATAGTAACCTGAATTTCTCTCCGATTGGTGAGTACAAGGTCACCGCCTCTTGCCTGAGTTTTTGAAATATTATAGATTTTCTTCCACCCCTACCCAAACCTTTGGAAAACGGTGGCGCCCGTGATATGAATGTAATTTTTGCTATTATAACTAGAAAGACTCCTTTATTTTTTTAGGGATTATATTGGGCATTGGCGTGCATATGGCTGCTTTACCCGGGAGTCAAGGTTCCGCATATAAAGGGTGAAGGTTACACTGGGAATTCATCCTATACGCCCTTATACCACGATTATCTTCCGATTGAGTTTGCGGTTAATGGTAAATATGACTGATCTTTGCTTAACACTTTCGCTTCTAAGTTCAAATAATTCATTTTTACTTGTATGCTCAAAATTCACAAGTCATCTTAATAGCTACTTATAACGATGACTCGGTAGGAAGGTAGTGCGCACACTGTGTGCGGCACACAGAGGAATAATTGTCCGACCTATCGGCTGGGTGCTTAGCACCGGAAGTTTTAAATAATCCTACTGGTATCTTTGTACATGAATAAAAAAAATAAACAGCTAAAAGCTAATTTATGGCTCTAATATTATAAACTGGTACGATAGTACAATCTCCACTAGGCCTATGTGGGTATGATTAATAATAACTGATTTATTGCAAGGTTGTGGTGACGCCTGGTGGTGAAGTCTTTGTTATGTTCTATCAGTGTACAAAATAGACCAAAGTGGATTTCAATATCTGAACTATGTTATCTGAAATGTTTGCCTTAAGGTAGGTAGGTACATGAGTAAACAGTGAACACCTCTCTGGAATGAACGAGAAAGTAAGGGTGCGATATATAGAGTAAGCTTTCTTAAGTTTGCTTTACTGAAACTGTAAAACTCTAAGACCAAACGTTAAAATATTAATATTCAGCGAATTCAAAGTTCGCTTCACAGAACCCAGCTTAAAAAGTTACCACTGACAGCAAAGCCTCTTTTTGCACGGTGGTACTTTTATCTCTAACCGTCAGACACCTTAAACCACCTTTTCCTTTGAATGCAGGTATAGTAAGCTGCTGTCTAACAATAGTGAACGTTATCTGCATATTCATAACGGCCATAATGTTCCTGAAGATCAAGGAAGTGGCGGCACCGTACACTTCCAGTCCGGACCTGAGACGGTTTTGGGAGACAGACATCAAAGTGGCGAGGGAAGCTAACAGGGCCAACTTGCATAAGGCGGAAGATGACGAAAGGGCTGAGTAAGAAGTTATTATACTAGCCGAGATGACATCGGCATGTCCTAGAACCTAAAATCCAAAGACGTTTGACACCTACCAACCCGCGCTGGGCCCGCGTGGTGGATTAAATCCTATGCATTCCTACAACCTATGTCTCAAGAGTGGTGAAATCATAAGCTAGCCGACTAAGACAGTAAGAAATCTGAGCGCAATCTAGCCCCGTCCCCCCTCTGCTTCACACTCAATAGCCGACCAAGTCAATTGGTGGGTGGGAGGGGATGGAACACACTATTAGCTTTGAACCTGGATCCATACATAACCATGCAATATACGCGCTTTCGTCGTGCAGTTGCGATTACTACACCGATCTACAATTAGAAGGTCTGTAGGTATATAGCACACTCAACCACAAACTCTTAGGTATATTAGGTATGGCCATTTAGTTTGTAGGCACCACTTGCGGTTAAACCTTAGACCATCTATTCTATAAATCGACAAAGGGTACAACTATAAAGCACCTTAACTGAGCTACCCTCTTAAAATGCTCAAATATAGAAGTGGGAGCTGAGGCTCCCCACGTTCAAAACCTACCTCAAACTCAAACTGAAAGCATTTATTATTTCAATTACACCATTCTTAGTTTTAATTTACACAGCCCACTTTTACTTGTCTCGCAGAATCTATATCAATAAATTGACGGATTTTTTCTAACAACGTACGCCTATGCATACGTTGTTAGAAAAAATCCGTCATTTAATAATTCATCATTCATTCGTCAGTAATTATGGCAGAGTTCAGCAGTGTTCCTATGTACGCTGCTGAACTCTGCCATAATTACTGCAAGAGATATTCAAAATGCGGAACCCCGTTTGTAGCCTTGAGTCGAGCCTGATACCCAGGAAAAGTTTTGTCGACAAATTCTAATTTCTCTTGATTCAATACTATGTAATCGCTCCTTTTGACATTCGGTAGAGCAAACTTTATGCGCTTATTTTTTCCCATTTAATACTAAATTATTAACGTTGACCCAATTATGGACCTGCAGTAGTAGACTGACCGTTCAAACTCGTCAAATATTTGCGGACGACATTTCAACGATTAGCAGTTGTCTAATTAACTGAACTTGGATATCTATGCAATTTATAGTGACGTATTTTATGGCAGTTTGCCAATATTATTATCTATCTATAAAATATACTATCTTCTGCTATGGTTTTTGCGACTGTTTTCATTCTACTGGCGTTATACTTAACTGATTTGCGAGGAAGGTCTCGATAATGCGGGTCAGATGTGAAACGTAAGATAGATTTAGCGACTTACCTACTTAGTTTACGTTCATAGTAAACAATTTATTTACATAATGCAAGACTGAGCATTAGCGTATGCTTGCATGATGGATATCCTTACCTACTTCTAGTGAGTCTACTATTAACAAGAATTGAGTTTCCTGTACTAATGCCCATTTTCACTAACACTAGGAAATACTTAAATCAACGTCTAATGTTTGTCACACTGGTGTGATAATCTGGTGTGACTACGAGTCGGCAATGTAAATATGTTGTTGTAAATGTGTAATTTCAACTCTCAGCAGTCTGAGCAATTCTTGGTTTATACAGTAGGTACACTTAGATATTTAAGCATTCATGCAAGTGCCACCTACTGTTAGTGAAAAACAGCATAAATGTTCCCACCAAGTTATATTTTTCTGATATAGGTTGGTGTTGGAAGATCTCAATCAAGAAACGGATGAGGATATAAAGGAAAAGTTAGAAGCAGCTGTGGAAGAAGCATTGGACGATGAGACGTACAGGAAAGTGAAGAGAATGAGCTATCAGAGCCACAACGCTGACGAGGTACCTAACTAACTTTTAACCTCGAACAACCTCGAACACGCTTGAGTTTGCTAGGAGCCCCTTGTCCAAGTTTTTTTTTAATACTAAATAGACTTCAGTTAAGCAGGGTTCAGGTTGTTTTAGGCATGTACCGATCCGCCAATATGGTTTTTAAGAATCAGTTTGTCTAACTCTTATCCTATGGTCCAAGCTGATCCTTATCTCCATGCAACGATATCAAAATAGCATGTGATGTAGTGTGATGCGTATGCGCGACCTTCAGAGATTGTTCCGAGTTAGATAAAAGTTTTAACAGCATAATATTATCAGAATTCTGCCGATACGCAATTTTAAGCCATAACTTATTTCCAAGAACATTAATTACGAACCAAATTAACCTGTAGCTGACCGGAGACTTTTTTGAACATCTAATATTTAAAGTGACTAAAAACATTTATAACTCAGTCACGAATATCACAAAACCGACGTAGGTTTGTATTATCTAACGGGAAAACCAAGTTGGTCACGGCCGTTCTAATTATATTTTAATGTTGCAGGTTATTCACTCAATCGGTCTATCGAGGACACCCATCTCGTTGCTGTCTAGCCAACTGAACTCTGGGGTTAGCACTCCCACTGGGCCCACAACTTCGAATGTCGATGACATAGCAGCGTTGGATAAGCTGTTAACTTCGTTACTTGGGCTAAAAGACAGCAAGCGCGGCAGATCATTTATTACAAACCGTGGTACTCCAAGATCCAGTCGTATCCCAAGGAATGCACCAGATACTTTTAGCCACGGTCATAGCAGGCGATCAGACTCATGGCCAGAGAGGATATTTGAGGATTCTGTAGTCCGGAGCGTTATCAGCAACCTGCGTGCTAGCAAGAGAAGTTCGCAGATGGAAGAAGCTTTTATGACCCCTAAATAGTTTATATGAAGAAATAATCAGTACAAAAAATTGTTTAGTTATTACCTAGTAAAATTAAATTTGCTTATAGAGTAGAAACTTTTTTTATTGTGTCATTCTAAAATACCCGAACATTACTCGAAAGCATGGGTGCAAATGCATGCCTTCGAGTAACCTTAGGTACATTGATCCTGGTCTTACCGCACATTCAATTACCTATTTTAAGAGAAAATTCAAAGGCTCATTAGTTTACAACCAGCTACTATGGGTAGGTAGGTAGGTAGGTACCTTCTCAACAAAAACAAACGTAACAAAAATAATCTTGAATATGTCGATTTATTTTGGATTCAATAAATACATAATAAAAAATACTTATATGCTTAAAAAAAAACAATTATAACACTATATTAAGTACCTATTTTTGTACGTAGGTAAACGTTTTATCACAGCAAAGCTTATGTCGAGGTATATAATGTAAAAGATTTAGAAGATCTGCTACACGATCAGTGTAGATAATATTGACGATAAGTGCCATTTTAAAACTATTTGAACTTGACTAATATCTTGGTTTATTATGCTATTATGAGGCCTTCGTCAAGATTTACTATTGATCTTATTTGCAATAACTTCAGACCCAGTTTTCATTGGTTTACCATGTTTGACCTGAGAGGTGTAGACATCATAACCTAATGATATCGTGTTGTCGTAAAGCACTCTGTATCTCGTCGGTAGAAAATAGAAATTGATAATTTGCGCTGGGGGCCATACCATCCACTCCGCGCGGTACAATCTCATAAACTTATCTTTCACCTCTTCCTTGAAATTTTCAAGGGGATCTGGTTCGAACAGGGCAAGGCTTCCAAATAATGTGACTATCATTACAGGCGAAAATATAAATTGATCAAGCACCAATTTCTTTGCAACCATGTCTACAGTTTTTCCTATAATAAACTTATCTAACACTTTATACCAGTGGTGACATAGAATACCCACTGCGACGCCTGAGAACGCCATGTGTGAGCATCTCTTAAAGTCATAATGAGTTTGTTCTTTTATGTATATTTCGTAACTCTGTTCCATTAGATCACCTACCGAAGATAAAGTTAACGATATGGTAACATTTGTATAAAATAAATATTTTTCACTAAACGCTACTTTTATAAATCTTCTGAAATCAGGTATTGCAGATGTTCTCCTTACGTTTGCTGCGAAATTTCTCCATGTGGAAATTAGTATTTTCATTATCTGTAAAAAAGAAAATAAGTTTAAAAAAAATACACCTTTCGGCATACATTTTTTGAGTTCCTACGAAGGAATCAACAGTTTTCAACAGACTTGATCATCGTCATTAAAAAGGTATAGTAGTCATTCAGAAAAAATCTTAAGGAAGTGAGAAGAAGCTGAAGAGTAGAGACGAAAAAGTGCTTTTAGTTTCTGCCTGACGGAGACACACCGTACCAGTAGTGTCAAGCAGAAATTGTCTCGGAATTTTTGGTATTCTGTCGTGGGTAGGTAATGTTTAACTATAAAGGCTTGCTGCATCAGTTATGCAAACGAGCCGCCACCTATTATTCCTCTTCTCTTATTGGTCAACCTGTACTGGGGTGCATATTTCCCTATCCATGTGAAACAGGAGGCACCTTAAAAGCTACCTTAAAAGACGTAAAGGTTTGTTATGCTAATTCCCTTACAAACCATTGCTCACGGGTTTGCATCGCCGTCGCAAGTGCAGTCGGTGCGTCTGCATTCGAAGAGTTAAGGCCGAAACACACTTACGTGTTGTGGTGTGTCATGACGCGCCAGAAGCATTCGGTTTCATACATCGTTGCGACACGACACGCCATGCAAATATGTCCCTAGCCATATTAAATGTATGAAACCGATTTGCTTCTGGCGCGTCACGACACGCCACGACACGTAAGTATGTTTCCGCCTTTAGAGAAGTATACACACGCTACAAAGGACCAAGTATTTACTCCTATAAACTGTCACTAGCATTAAGCTGGAGCTTCTATTTTATGCCAAATATCATTTTATGTTCTAAGTGCGTAAGGATAGGAGGACTGTTGGACGCGGGTGGCCACTATCTACTGGCCTTTCAATGTTATTTTACCTCGGAAATTTGCAACACAGTGACCTTTATTCTTGTTGCAATAAGGTTTATTGTCAGATGTAAAATAACAGGCCTGTTACATCACTGCAGACCCAACCTACTCAACACATATACACTGGGTGCCGGATGTCGCACAAAAACTATCCCCAGAAACATAGTGGCAAGGCAAACTACATGTAGTAACAACTAAAAATTACTGAACTACGAAAAAGAAACTGTAGTTACAGAAACAATTTATTGTTAAAACTATTATCAGAAAAATACAGAAATGTAAACACGTGATTTAAAATCATTCAAAAATCTAATTTTTGACTCTGGTCAGTTTGGTTCAGTCTTTGCCTTTAGCCTTTGTTTTTTTTTTTCCCTGTCTTTTCTTTTCTTTCATTTTCTCTATTTTCTGGCTTTGCATGCTTTACATGAGAAGTAAAGATATCATAGCCGAGAGATATTGTATTATCATATGCTACTCTATATTTGGTTGGTAAAAAATAAAAGTTTATCAATTGAGCAGGTGGCCACACAACCCATTCGGCTTTATACAGAGTCCAAAACTTAGTTCGCACTTCATCAGTGAAGTTAGCTATAGGGTCATCTTCAAATATTGCTACTGTGGCAAAGAAAGACAAAATTACTATAGGAGAACAGATAAATTGATCCAGGGTTATTTTTTTTAGAACCATGACAGAAGTTCTACCAACTATTACTCTATCAATCAGAATATACCAATGATGGCATATGAGTCCTGCTGTGCTCCCTGAGAATGCCATATGAGCAGTGCGCTTCAAATCAAACTTATTATTCTCCCTTTTATGAAGTGAGTAAGTCTGTTCTAACAAGTCTCCAATAGTTGATATTCCCATAGATAACACAATATTGGTGTAAATCAGATTCTTGCGATGAAATGCATGATCAAGTGCATGTTTATATGAATCATAACTTTGGGAAAAGATTCTTCTCATTACCATGATTAAATTATCTAAAACAAATGAGTAAAATTGTAATTATGAATCTGTTTTTTAACAATATTTTCTACATACAACTACTAAATAGTGCCTGTAATGCATAGCACTAGCCTAGCGGGACCGCTAAGTAGACCGCTAAACACAAGCAAAAAACAAAGGGGACCCCGCCATTACAACACTTGGTTTTTTTTTTCACAGATATATTAAGAATCATAAAGGAAAAATTTATAAATTAATACTCAATTAATATATTTTTTCCAAAATCCATCACACAGTGACTGAAGTAAGACTTAAAGAACTAAGTACTACCTACCTTTAAAGGACATGGCCAATTTCTGCGTAGTTACTCGTTGGAATGTAAATTACCAAGCTTAATGATAAAGAAATTAAAAAATATATTTAAAAATTACAGTACAATTTATTTTTATGTACAACTTCTTAGTGTAAACATAATTTTAAAGAGTTTTTTTATCTGTTTCCTGATATTTAAATCTTATGCCATTTTCGTTGAGCGTTCTGTTCCTACACAAGTACTTGTATTAATATTCTGTGACACAAGCAAATATGCAAAATATTTATGTTCCGAGAAAAAAGAAAAGATTAACAGTATACAATAATGATTCATCATTTAGAGTATTATTGATCATAAAATGAATTAAAACAGAAATACTAATTATTCATTATACTTTCCCTTTTTTTGTTTATATTTTTATTTTTTTCTTAGCAAAAGTGAAACATTACAATTTTACAGTTGATATGTTATTGACAAATGACATAAGCTGCATTCATAGAGTAGGTTTATAATTTAAAGGGCTGCATTTGCCGTTTTTGTTGTGTTAACAATGGTTCTATTTACAAGTTAACTGTTATTATGACGACCATTGCTGTTGTATACGGACTGATTACATTGTCAAAACGTAAGAAAGCAAAACCAATATTATTAATTTAAGTTTAAAAGGAATTAAAACCTTACATGTTTTTTATTAATTAAAAAAAAATGAGGTTTGTGGACTGTGATACTCATATAAGTACATAATCATTTTAGGGAAACCAATAACCAAAAAGGTTAAATTCATATCTTTCAGAAGCTAGGCACAGAGCCTTAAGCAAACGGGCCATATCCTTTGTCTTCAAATTATTTTAATTGTGTAGCCTTATGGAGAGTATAGCGAGAGGAATTAGGAAATTAAAAAAAAAACCAAAAACATTTATTTTTTCGTAAATTTCCCAATTTTATAGCAGTATCAGGTTGACCTTTACCATAAAAACCATTTAGGTTCTGAGAAGCATGGCCCTACGACGCACCGTTTCCGAGTTAGGACCTTTTTAATTTTTTTTCTTGTTTTACAAAACACTCTATATTTCCAAAATGGTAGCTCAGTTGAAAATCTTTTCTTTATAGAAATTGTTGCTCTAGTAAATCCACCGCTAAGACGACCCTCTGACCCATATTGGTTTTGTTTGATCACTAGTTTGTACAATTTGTTATACAAGTGCACAGATTGTGTATTCTATGTAACTGATAGTTAAGAGTTCATGACAACTTTAACCCTATAAATAAATCAAGACTAGTTTTTACTGGGAATAAGCTCTGACTAAAACTTCAGCAGCATTTATGAATACTTAGTGTTCTTATATTATCACTATTAATTTACAAATCTTCTTAAAATATAATAATATGTAAAAAAAATACTTACATTTGAAGTGACGACGTAAATAAACAACAATATTAAATTTAGATAATTTCCATAACAAATATCAAACTTCTGACTACAATTTCATTCGTTACAGTGTTATGTAACGACGCTGAAATTAAATTACTTGATTTTTTAGGTAAATTCTAACCTCAAAACGCACAAACATAAATCCTTCCGGCACGAACATGCTGACAAGTGTCAGCTTTTAGTTTTAGAATCAAAATGACAGACGTGACAGTGTCAAATTATCAGCTACAATAGTGCTCATTTTTTTTTTTTTTTTTGAATGGCATCTCGCAGTTCAACCTATGAGGTTGTCGTCTGCTTAACCGGACTATCCTGTGGGTGCCTTTAGAGTAAGGCCTCCAGCCAGGGCATAAAAACTTACAAACTAAGCGACTGCACGCTAAGGGCACCCCCTGTGGGGTACGAACCTCGGCTTAGGGCGTCGCTGGGGGAAGACTGCATGGGGACAGGCTGGATCTGAATGGTACAATAGTGCTCATGCTCATGCATCATTTATATATTATATATTAAGGCGGAAACACACTTACGTATCGTGACGCGCCAGAAGCATTCGGTTTCATACATCGTTGTGACACGACACGCCATGCAAATATGTCCCTAACCATAATGTATGAAACCGATTTGCTTCTGGCGCGACACGACACGCCACGACACGTAAGTATGTTTCCGCCTTTACGTATCGTGGCGTGTCATGACGCGCCAGAAGCAAATCGGTTTCATACATTTAATATTGTTAGCGACATATTTGCATGGCGTGTCGTGTCGCAACAATGTATGAAACCGAATGCTTCTGGCGCGTCACGACACGCCACGACACGTAAGTGTGTGCCTTAGTCATAGACTAAGGTGGGAACACACTCATGCCAAGGAACATAATTAGTTATACTAACTGGAATGTGTACAAACAAAATGTCAATTTAAAAAAACCGTTTCAAAATGTACTTTATTATAAAAGCATAGAGTTTGTATTACTTTAATTAAAACGAACTCCATGTCAAACGGAAAAAAATCTTCAGAGCGAGTTAGCTACGAGGGTGGCATAGAATAAAAACTAAAGCATAGAAGGAGCACTAAAATAGCAACTGAACTCATTTATTTGCTTCAGTTTGACTTATGTCCCCGCTACGATGTTAAAGAAGGACAAGTATACCGACAACATTAAAAAATTTGTAGGTTGTTACTACTTTTAATCAGACTAGTGATGTGACCTACCAAATTTCAGAGTCAATAGAATTATGAACAACATGCTAAACTGTCCCTAGCAATTTATATATTGCTAAACACGTAATATAATAACAAGAAAACTCATAATACCAACATCGTTTTTTGAAGTGCGTTCAAAATGAAACGACACTTAACGCAATAAGTACGAAACACAATAAGTACGGAAAATGATTGTTTTCAAAAATTTATTCTATCCCGGCTAACCCGGAATATTTTGAATGGCTGTAGTAACTGTCTGACTGATAAGAAAGTGGGGAGACATTCGCTTTTACGAATGCTTTTAGCAACTATTGCTTCAAAATACCTACATTATCATTTCTATTTGGGGTTTAGAAAATTACATAAGAGACGGTACTTTCATTCATACAAGCCTAAATGCTTGGTTTGGCTTTATTACTTACTACTTTTCATGATGTTAAGAGACGTAGCATCGCTACTATGTAGTCTGTGGTCTCCACTCTAGTCACTCTGTATAGTCTATTACAACATTTATGGTTTATGGCCTTACAGACTAATACAGAGTAGAGCACTGAGCAGCAATTCGCGACTCGCGTCTTATTATTTTGATTGACTTCAGCGAAATTGTGACTAATAATAAGGAATTCTGAGGCTGTAGAAAAGTTTAAGGAACATCCACAATGGCAGGTAAACATAGATGATCGAATTCTGAAAGTGTAACGTGGTTTTCGTTGATATTATTAATTCATAACTTAACCGGGAGATAAATCGCGGCTTTACCGCTTTACACTATTGTTTAGATCATCGCGATTATGTGCATGCAGTTACGACTACGTAAAATTTAGATGCTTTAATACAAGTTCCCTTGCTTTCCAGACAAATTAACCCTGGATAGACATGCTATGAAAGACCGGTCAACATCCCATCTCCGTATATACGTCGGCGGTTTACAAGAGACCGCAAATCTTGAGGAAATATATGATCACTTCATACAATTCGGACAAATTAACGGCATTGTTATAAACAGAAACTTTGGATTTGTACAGTTCGAAGACGAGGCGAGTGCACAGGAAGCTATAACCAAAGGAAATGGAAGTATGTTCCAGGGTAAAAGTCTTAACGTTAAAACCGCACAGACGAATCTTACTATTGACAAAAGGTAAGCCACATGCCAATTAAGAAATAAAACCTAATGGGTACATTCAATAAAACAAATACAATCATTTTGGGGTAAAAAATGGGTCAGTCATTGTGACCCAGGCTCACCTGTATAGCTAAATTAACCGTGGCTGTTCTGGTCAAGCTTATCCAAATTGAAATATTACAATCAGCATCAACACACTGAATAAACACTGATTAGCATCAGCATGCAGAATCTACACATCTTATTTTATTGTACATCTTAAAACTTTTCAACAAAATTACTAAATCACAATTGCTGCAAAACAAGTAAATAGTGAAAGGGAATCATTTATTGCATGATAGCTGACATGCTTTTTCTGACTGGACCACCCAAACCTGTCTAGTGATTTCCTCGACTTTTAAGAAATTTTGACTGTATGAGTGTTTCTTATATCAGAGTAGCTGACTAACAAAACAAAAAAAAATGTCATTTTCAACCAAGTTATAATAATAGCTTTAGTGCTCTAGCATTCAACGTAGGTTAGACATATAAGAACTTTCTGTTGCATGGAACATATGTTTGCTCTAGACATCTTGCTAAATTATCTTAGAATACGAATTTCACACCCTCACCTTGTCACATAAGTGAGTGTGCACCTGCACGAGTTTTAGCATAATTATGCCCTACAACCATAATGTGAATCATTTAAATTTTATAATATTTTTAATTCTTTTATGAGACATGACGGTCAAATGCAGCAGTCAGATCTGCCCCCGGCAGTGGCACTTAATGATAACCTATCTATGGCTGCTGGTGATGATGGGAATGAAGAACTTTATGATAATTTTGGAAACTATGTAGGAGATCAGAGTAAGTAATTTTTCTTTAAAATTTAGCTCAACTTATTTCTATGAAAAGCACACAACTAATGCCTGGGTGTTCATCCACCCTAACATCACCTGGTTTGATATATTTATTCTGTTTATTTGTTCCTGTGGGATAATTTTAAGACTATATAGGTGAATCCACAGGGATAATTGTAGTCTTCTCATTTAAAAGTTTGATCTGTATTATATCAAAGCTGATGTGCTTGTTGAATTAGATAATTCAATGGCAAACAAAATCAAAGTAATGTAAAAGAAAGACACTTGATTATTACTTACTTGTTTAACTTGGTCTTAGTTATAGTATATTTACTGGCACTGATAGGAATGATTTCTGTAACATTTATATTGTGAAACTGTTTAATACTAGATTGAGATTGGTTATCAACAATTTCACAAGGCAGCAAACAAATTCACGCATAGGTATTAAATAATCTGTAGCTGCATATATTTTCAGATTATGATGAATATGAAGACGGGTACCAGGCCAAGCCGGCATGGGAGGCGCGGGGAGGCGCGCGCGGGCGTGGCCCCGTCAGGGGAGCTCGCGGCGCGGCGAGGGGGCGCGGGGCTCCTCCCGGCTTCCGGGACCGCTCGCCTGTAGCAGGCGTACGAAGTATGTGATCTTTATGATATAAAGCCCAGTTACCACCAAAAGGAGACTAGCTTAGCGAATATGAGATGTGCTAAATTCGTCGAATGACACGACAAATAAGAAACACAATGTGGTTTTCAACCAATGCCACCCCACACTCCAACCTGTACGACTCGGAATTGACCATAATACGATATTGATCTGATTATGATGCTAAATTTAAAGATCCTGCTGAGTTTAGTTGGCAAAAAAAGATCTTCTAATTTCCGCCGCAAAATATCAATCATTCTTCATTCAGTACCAGAACAGCAGTCACCAGAAATGGAGGGAATGGCTTTTGCCTAGCAGTGAGGCGTGGACTAGATATAATAATAATCCCTCAAATCAGATAAAAGAAATACCTACCTTTTCTTTACAAAGTAAATTAGCTTAACAATGCAAGGCTGCATCATAAATGATATTTGATATTCCTGGGACTTAAGCAATATTTTACATATCAGTATTTATATCAAATTTCACAGACTATAATAATGTTGCTTTGTTTTGTTGTGACACAACACAGTGAAACAGAATTATTTTTTATTTCATTTTCATAAAGGTGTATTATTATAATAAATGTTCTAGTTGGCGATTGGAAAGAGCGGGGCAACTACGAACGCTACCAACAATCTATGTCGGAATATCCCAGAGCCCTGCCTCTTTCAGAGAGAAATGATTGTGAAATTATTGTGGTCTCCAAAGCTTTAACGTAAGTACCGCAGTCTGTTATGAGAACATTGTTAGATTTAGTAGCCGGCAAATAACTTGAATATGCGCTAAATAGGATAATGTGGAGTGGTTTGTGGCGCGATTCCATGCTAACCAGTAGGCCGAGTAGGTTATCTCTAACTTGATAGTGACCTGCGCAGTTGGCGCCCGTTTTTACCAACCGAATGTTCGGTTTTGGCCAAAAAATCTAGTTTCGGCCAATTATTTGCCGAATGTTTGGTTACGCCAAAACGTGAATATTCGTGAATTGTCGTGCATCTCTACTCGACTACTTCTTAAAATTCGACTGCAAAAAATACATCTAATGTAACCGTTTTATTTCTACATAACACTAGCCAAAATTCGTACGTACTACATTTTTATTATACATCTTGCATTCTTTTATCTCAAGATTTAGTTAAGTACACACGGCGATACATCAAGCCATACATTTCCAGTAAAACTTAGCCTCACTTTGTATAAATTTCCCATACAAATGAGACATCCGCATAAACTGGTTTTGTATAATAACTTGATTGGTCTCTAAATAAAAAAAAATATTAAGAGGGGACTCTAGTCGGTAATTGAAAGTATTTGATTTGAAGAAACTATTGCCGTCGCGCTGCGCCAGACCAAGCCCCGTAAAGTGCGAAAGGGACAACTGCAGCTCAGGCTGATTTTACCTATAAAAATGTTGACCAAAAGACGTTTTGTATTCCGCTGTTTCATAAACTGAACTGATCTAAATAATTCTTATATCAAAATTTAGAGGAAAGGTATATCTATGCTTCGATTATTTTCTTTTTTGTTAAAAACTTATCTAATTTGTCTGATAGTTGTCTGAACATGGCGGTTGGCTTTTTTCGGGTTTTTAGATTGTCAAAATTATTTTAGTGATTGTTTAAAAAAAAAAAAAAAGGAAATGATAGGGGCATGTATTAACAAGACTTAGATTTTTTGGAAAAAAAATCTTTGCTCTAGTCGCATTATCCACGAAAAAAACAGCGGAATATGTTTGTATGGAGAAATACCGACTAGAGTCCCCTCTTAAGCAAGTGTTATTGCAACATCAACAAATATTATAAATCCTTAAAATGAAATAAATTAAAATGTTTTTTTTTTTTGTAAAAATTAAGTTAGATTATAAGATACTTAAATGATAACTCCTCATCTCCAAATATCATTCTTTTGCTGTGCCCAACAGGGTCCACAATTGTATCTTTTGTTAAATGTTTATCACCTAAGCCTACATTTTAGAATGCAATAAAGAATTGAGTAAAGTCGTTCCGTACTATTCGATCATCCGCCTTTATTATTTCGCGTATCATTTAAAACAATTGTTTGTTCTCCTTTTCAGAGAGTACGCCGAATATATCGAAGGCCGACTCAAAAGACTTGGGATCGTGGTTGATCTGCTGTTCCCTATGGAAGATGTGCCCATTGGCAAGGTGCTGGGGAACATCGCGTCGCGCGGCTGTCTCTACGCAATACTAGTAATGCCACAGAACCAGGAAAATAGATCTCTTACTCTTACTATACTTCATGGGTTACCACAAGGTGAGATAGTAAGCCTCATATTTTTGGTTTTATTAAATGCCTGAGGAGCGGCGCTGCAAGCGCGGAAGATACATAAGCGACGGGACGTAATTTAGTGGATATAAAAATTTATTAACAATCCTTTAGTAGTCGAGAAGCCAGCTATGTTACTCAGCAATGTTACTGAACCTCATTAACACCAAAAAAAATATTTTGAATGTCTCAAATTACAAAAGACAGTTTACGCCTTTCACTACTTGATCAGACAAAGCCACACACATCGGTTTGTCTTATAGCTCCATTTCTATTGTAACAGAGCACCGCAACATGCCGCTAGAAGACGCGCTGCAGCTGCTGTCGCGCAACTTCCAAGAGGTGCAGCGCGGCGGTCCGTCCGGCCGCGAGGCGGTGTACGCGCTACTGGGCCAGCTCGCCGACGGACGCACGCTTACCGTCATGCAGTACGATAAAGTTATAGAATACCTACAGGTCAGTATTACACCTTTTTCTTTATTTACATAAACAATAGCATGTCCAATCCCCGAAGGGTGAGGCAGAGGTGTTAACACTTAACCTGTTAAATCCCACTGCTGGAGAAAGCTTTCTTCCGCGGACGAAATCGCGGGCAGAAGCTAATATACAAATATTTCAGTCACAGACACTTGATAATCAAACAAATGGTCGAAATATGGTTGTGCTGTACGCATTGTAAGGGTTGGACCTCATCTGGCAGCACGGAATCGCATTTGTTCCGCCTGTGCTACCACGTGCTGCAGTATGCTGCCGCATGCGAACGCGCGCTGTCGCATTCCGCAGACAAAAAAGCCGATCGCACGCGTCAGCATGCTGCAGCATGGGTGGCATACTGCCGCCCATCCCTTTCTTCCCTATTTCTTCCCAAGCATTCTCTTTACGGTGTTGGTCACTGTATTCCGCCGACTCCATGTCATAGAGACAAGCATATTTCTGCACTAAAACTATCAAATTTTCGTCAGTCATTGTTATTTCCATCCGTACGGCATGAATGAACAGGCTGCACTGAGCTGACGAGCGGCCGCGTGCGCCATTGTACGATAGAGTGAGACAGCATGCGATAGCAAGTGATCAGCGGTGAAAGGATGCGTTAGCATGCTATCGCGCGCTTCAGCGTTCCGGAGTCTCCCTGCCGACCATTGCATTTTGTCCCTGATGCCGATCGCCTCGAGGATTCCGCCGCGTGCTATCGCATTATGCTTTCTGTCTCGGTCTAGCAAATGGCAGTTCTAAGCGACAGAAAGAGAAAGGGCGACGGAAAAGGCGATTCCGTGCTGCCAGATGAGGTCCAACCCTAAAGGTCTAAGATTTATAAATAACTAGCTGTACCCAGCATGCGTTGCAATGCACTTTTTACTACCCACCTACCCTATCCGACCTACCTACCCTATCCTACCTACCCTACCCGACGCTACCTACCTACCTACTCTACCCTACCCTACCTACCTACTCTACCCTACCCTACCCTACCCTTACTACCTACCTACCCTACCTACCTACCCTACCTACCTACCCTACCCTACCCTACCTACCTACCTACCCTACCCTACCCTACCTACCTACCCTACCCTACCCTACCTACCTACCCTACCCTACCTACCTACCCTACCCTACCCTACCTACCTACCTACCCTACCCTACCTACCTACCCTACCTACCTACCTACCCTACCCTACCTACCTACCCTACCCTACCTAACCTACCCTACCCTACCTACCTACCCTACCCTACCTACCTACCCTACCCTACCTACCTACCCTACCCTACCTACCTACCCTATCCTACCTACCTACCCTACCCTACCCTACCGTATCCTATGTCCTTCTCCTGGCTCTAAACTACCTCCCTGCCAATTTTCAGCTAAATCGGTTCAGCCGTTCTTGAGTTATAAGTGAAGTAACTAACACGACTTTCTTTTATATATATAGATTAGATAGATGGTTAATGTTGTTATTTTTTATCATTACAGGAACGCAGAGAGCAGCAAGTTAAGATAGAACTAGGGGAGCCACTTACTACAGCCCCTTCTAGCAAAACACAAGTAGAGCTGCAGCAGAGAATTCTAAGTATACTGAACGAAAAGAAGGTCACAGCCGTGGAACCACCTCCGGCACCCGTCGCCCCCTCGCCGCCCGCGGCTCCACAACAGAGCAAACTGCTGAACGATCCCACCGTCAGAAAAGCCTTAGATACAATACTACAAAAATTTACGTAGTTCATATTTATATTACTGCCGAAGTACAATTTCTCCTGGAAGAATTTCATTTTCTATGTGAATTTAATGCTGTTTTATTCATATTAATGCATTATATTAGTATTCCACTTGACTCCACGATGTTGCAACCATGAAAAAAAAAAATAATGACCAAAATTGATTAGTGGCACGTGGAGTGTTTCACCATTGGGATAAAATGGAATAATCAGCAATAACTACATTATACTTTATAATTAACTAGTAAGTCAAATTTTGTACGGTTTTATCATTTACCTTGGGTAGCTAAAATTAAGCAAATACGGCTTTTTCTTCATAGTAGGTGCAGCGTCGGAGAGGTTTTTTTTTTAAAGTATTTACTGAAATAAAAGTCCACCATAAGTTACATCAGTTTTATTTATTAAGTTCATACATAATTAGAGGTGGTCTAAACAAATTGTCCAGAGCTAGCAGTCCATTGGTGACTTCAAATGACAAACAGTGCTATAAAGTTAATGTGTTATTATTTACATACACACGAAACAGTTTCATATTGATGCTAAGAACTAAGATTTGGATTTACTCAAAAAGAGTTGAATACAAAAATTTTAATTGGTTCTCATGTTTGTATTTTAAAAGACCCCAGCTAAACTAACACCCAAAGCTGATTCAGTCACAAAAGTAAAATCTACATGCAAGGATTTCAGAATAACATTGTTTAAACATGATTATTGGATGTCTAGAATATTATTATACCGCCAGCGGTTCCCCTGAACTTCTTTATATGCTGAACGGCAAGATTTTATATACAAAAATGAGGACAACAATTAGTAGAATTTCGATTTCAGGAATTCATAATTATGGCATTGTAAGAATTTGCAACTTCAATTATTAAATGACTCTATATTATATGATTATTATTTATAACATCATCCCATTGAGATCAAGGCTCTGAGTCTTTTTTTTTAACTTTCAAAAGCATCATCTTTTTAAAAATTATATTCTTTCTTTCTTTCTAGAAGTTACTAGCTATACAAGATATATATAATAAACTAGGATAACATTACGAATATCCACATCTTACTCTATATTAACATATCCACATACGCCCTTACTACTACAGCGACTAAATGCCACCACACACCCATCAAACTCCATAAAGCTTTGTTGGAAGAATTTGGTGTCAGTTGAGAGCTCGACGGGTGAGAGCGATATTTACATGGGATCAGTCAGGTATTAACTGCAATGCCGACCACAATAGTGCAGGCTATTCTGCAATCCTTTGAATCCTTTTATATTCGTCATATCAATTAGGTAGATCTCTCTGGTGGGTCTTCTTGTTTGGAAGGATCAAAACCCTCTTTTATGTGTCCTCCTGTGCCTTTGGGATCTAAATCTGTAGCCCAGCTGAAGTGCATAAGTGCTAAATGAGAATTTCCTAACTTATTGTGGACTTTTCCAAGCAAATAATACACTAATGATTCTCTTGGAGCAATATCTTTCAAGTGATGGAGGTCTGCTAAAGCATCTTCTGGCCTACCAGCACGTAGTAATACAGAAGCTCTGTGGAAACGGCACAAAGGATTATCTGTGTCTAAAGAAACAGCTCTTTCTAAGGTAGCAAGAGCTCTGTCCATCTTACCCAAAGCAGCTTGTGCTAATCCCAGCTGACATCTCAATACTCCTGAATGGGGATGTATGGTTAGGGCTCGACGAATATGTACTTCGGAAGGTTTCCAGCGCTCTTGGCGCGCGTACACTGTTGCTATACCAAACCACGCAACGTAATTACGGGGGTCAATTGCTACTGCTGCTCTGAAGCTCGAAAGAGCTTTGTCTGTCTCCTCTGCTACTGCATACTCATGGCCCAATAGAGCATGAGCATATGCTGCTTCAGGATTGAGCTGAACGGCTCGTTTGAAGAATTTTAATGCTGTTTCTCGCTCCTTATGGAGTGAGAAGCAGTTTCCAGCAGCAAGCCAAGCTATGGGGTCTTTTCTGTCCAATTCTACTAACTCTTGGGACAAAGCTGATAATTGTGCTTCTCTTTGTAAATGCCACAAGCAAGTACTATAGATGTCCATTCCCTCTGTACGATTTGGATACTGTTTTCTAATTTCAGCAAAAATTTTAGCAGCTGCCTCATATTGAGCTAGTTCATAATGTGCTTTTGCTATCATAGTCTGGACCCAGGGAGAAGCTAGTTGCTTTGGTGTTGTCTCTTGGAATAATTTAATAGCATTTTTGCATTCTAAGAAAGCCAGTGACTTATATGCTTCCCCCAATTCTCTCATTAAATTTAACAATGCTACACCATTGGAATTCTTTGGTGTAATTGTTGGTGTTAGTGTCTCTAAGCTTTTGTTTCTTTCATTAGTTTCCATCGAATTTGCTTTGATATTTTTGGTTGTACGCTGTTTATTTTTTCTTGAAGGACTTTTAGGAGCTACAAACTTTCTACTTGGTGATTTATTGTTTTCTTTAACTGAGTAACTGCTGTTATTATTACTAAATAATCTGGATGACCGCCGTGGAGCAGGTCCAAGTGTACACCTAGGGGCTGGACTAAATACTGCATCTTTTAACTGACCCATCTGTGCTCGTAATGAATTTACTATCTTCGGTATAGCCTTTTGTTCATTTGAGTCTGTTAGAGTTGGTGTATATAATACAGGAGATTCTTCCATTGGAAGCATACCAAAAGATGGTGAAAATGGAATGGGCGCCATGCCACTGAACACACTGTGCATTCTCTTTACAGGAGCTTGTGTTTCTGGAGTGATGCTAGTGGACATTGTCATAGGGGTTCTAGTAGATACATTGTTTGGTGTAACATTAGTATTCATAGCAGTATTATTAGGAATGTTACTATTAACAAAAGAAATGTTTTCTGAGTTGCTGACTAGATTCACTAATGTAGTTACACCAAATGTAAAGTCAGAATTGTTCATTTGGAATACTTGGTTAGGGTCTACTTTCTCACCCATATTACAAAGCTGGGTGAAAGATTTCCACATAAATGGATTCAATGAGAGTGCTTTCCGATGAGCTTCAACAGCTTTACTTTTTCTTTCAGTGATGATATAAATTTTACCCAGTAGTTGTAATGCATATGGGGCTTGTTCACCAAATTCTGTAGCGATAATATCTAAGTTATTTCCAAGTGTAAGTTCAGCATCTTTATACCTGAAAAATTATTAATAAATTATCATCAACATCTGCCTAGCCTTTTCTCAAGTGTGTTTGGGTCGACATCCATTCTAATGGGATAACAAATAAGTACTATAAATAAATGTGGCAAATCAAAGATCTGTAACAATCATTCACCATCAGCTTATTGATTACAAACATGTTAGGTTCCACATTTGATTAAAACGATAGTAATAATGAGGTTCAAAATGATCACTTACGATTTTAATTCCAACAAACATTTAGCTAATAGGAACCTGGCCTGTGGTAAAGATAATGACATATTTTGCAACAAATATTGGGTCTCATTTATTTTGCCAGCTCTGTAATAACAAGTTCCCAATAGAAATGCAGTTTCCTCTGATGCAACTGAAACGGAAACATAAATGGTAATCATCAAATGCATTTCAAGTGCCTAATTAATTTCGAAATCAAGAATTACGTAAAAATCAATAACAGCTCACAAAATGCAGGTGTAAAACAATGATTAGAAGTATTAAATTTTGGTTAAAAAATGTATTTTATGTTTACCTTCGGCGTGTAGTCTCTCAGCCAGAAATATAGCATTGTCGTATTCATAATTATTCAGACAATCCCAAACGATAACCTGTGGGAATTTAAAAATAATTGAAACGTCTGTGCGAAAATACTTTGACAGATCCGAGGAAAATCATTTTGAAACTCACCTGTATAGGTTCTTGAACAATCATTTTGGTGGATTATATGCACTTATAAGAATGTAAATACTACAATTACAAATTCACATCGCAAGCAACGATTAATAAACAGTCACAAAATAAATTAGAGCGTATCTTTTACGACGGACATTTTCATTTTTGTTAGTTGTCTATGATAAATTTATTGCCAGCGCTCAAACACTAATAAATTACTAAAAGTAAAATAATAATTAAAAAAATATATGATAAGTTTTTAAATACTTTATGAAAATCTCAAACGTCTTACACGTTACGTTACGTGTGTTTGACAAAAACTTCAAAATATTTTTCAACATAGAGGGATTGGGAACTTTCTGGAATCCGCTCGCGTGCAGGCCAGGCACCAAAGAGTAAAGTAATTGCCAGGCACGCATGCGTGCTGCCCGCAACCTATCGTATCATACATATGTTTTTATTGTCATGCGCGCCACACGCGCGCCGGCGTGGTGAAAATAATCTGCTCTGCGTGCGGCCCGCAACAAGCATGGCTGCCTGGCCTAAACGCCGGACCAAACACGCGTGACAGTAAAAAGGCCCTTAGACATTTAGACATTATAAAAAAGTCTATTCAAAAAGTCATTATAGTAAAATGCTATACAGGGTGTAACGGAAAGGGTATATCCATCCATCCTGAAAAAAAATTTGCAGCAAAATTGGTTGTCTGTAAAGTCGGTTTACTGACGATAGTTGAACGTGACAACGCTATAGGGACGCGTGCCTCTCACTCGCTCTCATTGTGAGCGCATAACGTGAGCGGAGCGTAACGCAGTTTCTTGAAGTGTCACCCGGCAAACCAATTTATAAGACGTTGTCACGTCAAAAATAATATGTGCTTCCCCATAGAAAATTGCAATACTATTCGACCCAAATGTAAAGGCAGCTGATATTTTTGAAAATTATTGAATGTTGAAATCTTTTACTACCCTTTGGTAGCAAGTGTGTTATATAATTGAAATAAGAAAAGCAGATTTCTAATTTGCCACACAGGTAGCCTTTGCTTTTACAATGTTTTTATTATTTTGATCAGAATAATTTTATTCAACCAAACCCCTTTTATATTTCTACCATTTAATGTGATTGCCAACGCAAAAATGAAAATGTCTTTGGTTATTGGTAAGATTGGTAAAAAAAAATAAACGTCAATTCGTCACGAAGACAATCACGAAGACGAAATCACGAATTTGTGCAGTGTGCAAAGTGAATGATGGGAAAGCAAGCCAAGTGAAATTGTTGTTTTTGCAGTGTATTTGTTAAAAATAAGTTTGTGTCCATTTTACATTAAGATACTTTGCGTGAACATTGTTGTGTAGGAAACCTACGTGATTATGTGTACAATATGCGCAGAGTGTTGATTACGAATGACATCTGTTAAACAAAAGGAAAACAGAAATTTTTAGACGTTGATCATCCTAATTCAGGTAAATGTACTACGTTTTTGTTTATCTTTAACTACATAATCGATATTCGTAAGATAATATGGGAATTGCAACATTGCTACTTAATGCGTCAGTAAACGAATCGCCCTTCACTTGGTATTATACATCAAACAAGAAAATGTCAAGACGTGTGACCTCCAATTTTCGAGTTCCGTAATAATGTATGAATTATAACACAAACCATGAGTTGGTTTTCATTGGAGACCATAGTTTTCGCTTTTTTGCAATAACAATGTTCTACTTAGCATGTAGGTGAAATGAAATGGTGATTGAACAACATAACAACTACTGGGAAAGACTAGAAAATTGTTCATCAATCCGTAATTGTAGTTTTTAATATTCATAAAAGAAAGATCGTGATATTTATTATATCACAATCTTTATTACAATGTTAAAAAAAAACACATCTCAAACATTTCGTTTGGTGAGGTGGGTTTAAAGAGAAAGATGACACAGATACCTACATTCACAGAATTGCTGTAATCATACAAGAGGGAGGAGTTAATTTCAATTGTTGCATTTCACCAGGTACATGATATCGATGTTGTTTGTACACAGGCTGTTATAATAATAATAACAGAGGTACATATTTGTTTACACAACCAACAGTCAACTAGAAACAATGATGTCAACTGAAATCTTAAAGTGATCGCTTCTAGCACTTTATATTCTCCAATCAGTAAAATCAATTATGTATCACAAATCATTATTTTGAACTTACTAGTTGTTTTATGTTAAAATTGAGTTATTACTCATTGTAGTTAATAAAACTATTAATTCTACACATTTTCCTCTTCCTTATTCTACAAGGAAATCCCAGGGTTGAGTTGTATTTAACAATCTATAAAATGACCTGTGCTAGGACAAGCTCAGTGTCCCTCACACTGAGCTTGTCACAGCAGAGGTCATTTTGGTAGTTAGCTTCATCATAGTTGGGTTTCATCCAGCCATGTGGGCCCAGTGGATGTGGTTGGTGGATTTTACATTTATTAAAAATTTTATTTCTAGATCCTGTACTGTATTTGCATCAGACTAATTGATGTTAGCTGCCGCATAATATGTTTTTATCATAAATGTTTTGAACAAAAATCCATACTGTGCATCATAATAGGTATGCTTAACCATGCTTTTAATTTGGACCTGTAAACAGGTGACATAGCAGTGAGCAACAACAAATAAACATAAATTAGTTTCACAATAAAATTAAGCCACACTTGCGTTACAGAATTTTGTGTATAATTATGTCATAGGTAGCATTCTTGACTTCCAATCATTTCTAAGAAGTTACCACCACCATTTTTTTATTTATTTTATGATTATGTATCTATGCATTCTGGGGTTTTTGCCTACTCCCTTGGGAAAAAAAGCATGAGTATATGTATGCAGGCACTGTCAACATGAATAAAACTTGCAGTTCAAAAAGATAACAAATGTGGTAAAGTATGCCATTTGTATCATCCAAATCTAAAACCCAATATCTGCTATAGACCAGTATAGTTTCCTATTCAGAAAATAATTTCAATTAGTCACAGAATAATCTTATCAAGCATAATATCAAGAGCATTACTCATTAAAAGATAAGTCAGGAACATTTCAAATGTTAGTGTTGCCGTTTAGATAAAAGAGTTATTACATGTCATGAAATAAGATTGAGTTGTTTTTAAAATTCGGTTAAAAAATAGAAGAAGAATTGCAGAATAACTCTTTTGTGGCTGTAGTAGAATATCTCAAGCACCAGTGATAGGAATTCACCAGTTAGCTTGGTAGTTGGTAAGGAACTTTTTGTTTGAATATCAGTTATTTTTATTATATCTTTAAGTGTTGCACTTCTGTTAAGCAATCATATGGAGGGCAAATTTTTTTTTAAACAACAAACTATCCTTATCTCTTTTGTTGTAGACCGTTAAATAAACAGACAAATTAGTCTCTTTTCAATCTCCATCCAGTATCCAGTAATGCTTAAGATTATGTTATTAGTAGATGTTTACAATTTATTGTGATAAAGATACAATCAGCTATCATTACTATCATAGACCTTCAACTTCTAATAGCAATTTTTAGCAAGTTCAATAGATTAGTCAATTTGCAGAAGATTAGTCAAGTTTTTACCTAAATATTTCCTTATATTAAATTATACTAACACAAAGAATATCATGTAAAGAATTGATTCCTAAATAAATTGTTAATAAAAATAAACCAGTGTGGTTTAAATCAAGGTCAGTGAGTCACTACATTTTGATACAATATCATTCTACTCTTTGTAGAAATATACATAAAAACTATAGATAAACAAAATGTTAAGACTAAGAATGTATTTATAACTAAAGGTGTAATAATAACAACTGTTTGACTGTATTTTTATTATATGCAAGTGACATTAAAATCCTGCCAGTTACATTTGAAAATATGTATGTAGATACTTGAGATAGCACAAAGGTATCAGCTTTAAACTATACAGGGTGATTCTTTGAAATGGAATTTCAGGGCTGCATTAAAAATGCAAAAAAAAATGTTAAATAAGGTGTTCTTAGGTCTATTTAGCATGATTGATAGTTTCAGTTCTCACTTAAATGTTTTAAATAAAAAATTCACCATCTATAGTTACAGCTGAATAGGGGTGCGGACTGGGTAAAGAAAACGGCATTCTATTTTGTCCGTCAGACAGGTAATACAAAAATATTAGACACGTATTTTTTGTTTTATCAAAATATCAAAAAATGACTTAGTTAAAACTCATTAAAGTTGGAGAGTGGGGGCTCACTACGTCACAAGTAGGTATAAAACTTACCTACATGTGACGTCATGTGTTATTTCAACTCAATATATCTCCGTAATTTTATGACCACGTGAAAAAAGAAAAAATACGTGTCTAATATACTTTTCAATAATTTACCCGACGGACAAAGAAAAAAAAATGTGATCACCCCTATTCAGCTTACTGCCTGATATCTATTATTGGTTATGGATTTGTCTTTGAACTTCTCCACAGTCCTCAATTTTTTTTCGCAAGTTCACATTAACAACCTAGCAGATTACGAAATACGGCCATGGTATAATAAGTAGATTACTTACCTTACGAAGCGCGTATGTATGTACGTATGTAGACGTTTAGTCACAACACAAAAGTATTAGATATAAATTCTAGTCGTGTTCGACTCTGCGCCTATGTGCCCTGACCCCTAAGGCAGGTCGGGTCCATTGTCATATCCCCGAAAGCACTGCACAGCATAATCTCTTCGAACACCCCAAGATTAATCTGCTTTAAAACGCTCTTGTTGGGTAAATTGATTCGGGTTCAGGCAATAGTTGGAGGCCTGTTCATTTTGTATGAAATACCGATTTAAAGATAAAATCCTTCGTCAGTTGACCTCAGTTTAATTAACATACGGCCATAGAATCATTGTGCACACTGGTTAATCTCACGTATATGCAATTTGACATTAACAGCGGCTTTATGTCATTGTTATAAAGACTGTTTTCGCAGTTCAAGTGTTACCCCACGTAGTGGTCAAAGCCACAATGATTTGATTATTTAAACGCCTCTGGGATTCAATTTTATTGTTTTCATATCTCATTGTTATAGAGCAGGCCTTGCTACTAGGCCTACTGGAATAGAATACACGAATCCTATACTATAGCGAATGTTCTTTCGTGCATGAATAGATAGCATCATTTAGTCTCTAGATTACTATCGAATGAATTGGATTTAATTGAAAAGGAATGTAAATATCATAATCATAATAGCATTTTTTATAAACTTCGTGCTGCTATAACAACCGTACACATGCCATTATTCTGCACTCGCAAATTTGTTTCTAAAAATGTTAACAAAAATAATCCACATTATGTGTGTGTGTTATGTTGTACATGTTAAAAAAACCAGAATACCTTCGCTAACACCGCAGAAATAACTTAAAAAAACTAAATGAGTCACTTTTAATGTAAAATCTCCATTTCAAAGAAGACAAAATAGTGTTTTATTAAGTTTAAAATGGAATGGTATTTTAAACTTAATAAAACGCTACTTTGTCTTAACACTAATGATTTTACTATATATTACTAAATTTATTAGTCTCTATGGAAATTAAGTGAAGATTTTTTTGTAGAAAGGGAGTCTCGTATCGTACTGTCTATTGTATTGTGTAAATAAACTAACGGGATATGCATCCCGCTAGTCTTGACTCATTTACCTACTTTAGAGCACAAGTGTGAGAAATCTCGAATAAAATATTAATATTTATATTATATTTGTTACAGAATGACGACGGAGACGATCAACGTGACGGCCCAGCCTATGACCGAGGTAGTCCACGAAAAGGGCATGTTTCTCCAGACTCCAGGAGCCCAGGGTATCGCCGGCATATTCGTGTTTGCGGCGCTATTCATTACTTGCCAACAGGTAAATTAATAACACCTCTTTTACACAGGTAATCCTTAATTTGCAAAAAGGTCGTACTACCGCAGCAGGACACGCTTAGGTATCTTTTAGGTAAAGGTAAACCTGGGGTATATTTACCTTTCCACATAGCCGAGCATTATTAATTGCGGTCATATCATATTGTACTTTATGCTGATAAGGTTTACTGCTAACTAACTTTCGGATCTTTATCTCAACAATACAAAAGACAAGGTGGCTTTGTTAAAAGGCTGTCTGTGTCGCCACAGGTGTGCTACGTCATTCAATTTTTTTAGAAGAACTTGTGCAAAAAGTTTCTATACGAAACGAACAGAATAGTAAATAGAGAATAAAGCATGCTTGCGAAGATAGATTGTTAACTATTGTCATTGGAAACTCACATTCAATTAAATTGATGCCATTGAAATAGTTGTTCTTTAACGACACTTCAATTTGGAGAGCGTAACCATATTTTGCTGTAATTATGTTTATTACCAAGGAATGTATTCGGTGTTATGGAGTGGACCAAATGAAATTCTACGAAAGCAGGAAGTAATTAGTTCACTTAATCACCTACGTTTGTAGTGTTCACGATGTGATGGTGCGGTCCATTAAGTAATTAGATTGCTAAGTAAATGTGTACGATAATACGATGTTGAACGCAACAGCTGTTCACATCGGATCCTCGGATGTGTGGGTGACGTCAGAATCCGATATTACTTAGTCTTGATGTCTGTGGACTCTGTAGATTGTTTACGCGGCGAAAATTGCGTCAGGATGACGCACCTGCGTCCTAAACTGATATACTGTTACAACACTGGTATACGAATTAGTTTTCCTTATGAATGATGTAGCATTACAGCTCCAATTATTTTATCCACTCTCAATCGTATTCTCAATTTACTCTTCTTAGAAAATTACATCTACGTAATTGAATGAACCTTTTAAGTCTTTATATTGAGAATAAAAATATTCCAAGTGAGGCCTTCGAGCGTGGGTAGGTTAGGCAGGGCGCTGAGGACAGATAGTTGCGTATAAAATCAATATTTTATTAAATTGTATCGCTCCCCTGCCATCACAAGGTGTGCTACTGACGTTTTACTCAAATAAGAAATAGACCAACCCCAACCCCGCTACAATTTACTTACATACATATTCTTAACCGTTTACTCTCTCGCGCTTGGCTGCATCCTAGACGAATTATAAATAACCAGACCGACATTAACGAATTGAATTCATTGAAACGTGCTTCAAACGTAGAATCAAAACGTGTTTGAGTGCAATTATTTTCACAAAACAGTTTCCATGTTACAAATAAATATAATCGGGCGGAGGATGCTGTCGAAATGTTTGGAAAACAGCACAGAATTTGGCGATGTACAGTTCATTGTGTGTTTTTATCAAATCAATCAACGGCATTCAATAATTGCATATTGAAATGAATGATGAGAGGGAAAGAATAATATTAGTACTAAGTAAAAAGTGGAAATATCACAGCTATTTAATTATGCATAGCTCATTGATAACCAAGATCTTAGATAACTATAGAACGGGGGATTGTAAACCTGTAGGTCTGTTCCTGGTATGTTAAAATTAATAACTCTAAACAACAACACAAATTTCTATAATTTTCTAATGCGTTGAATGTGGAACAGTGATTTGCTGCAATAGACTTTAAAATTGACAACGTAGGTGGTCATAGTCTCATAATGGATAATACACGTCATATTTCACATTAACTCCATATTCGAGTGTAGAAAGTGTGAAATAATTTGGTATTAAGCATTAATTACCTGTATTTAATGCCTATTATACAGGTTAACCTATTATTATGGTAATAGTAATTAATTTGTGAAATCGATAAAATACGGAATGTGCAGACTGGTCCAATTCAACTATTTAGAACAAAGTTTGCAGTTTGGACAAATATCCGCCCTCTGACCACCGCAATTTCGTCTGCGTCACAATTTCCCCGTTTTTGCATTAATTGGTGCTGCGCTTCTTTTGGTCATAGTGTGATGCTATAAGCCTTGTCTGACTTCCCAAATAAATGGGCCATCCAACACAAAATAGTTTTTCAATTCAAATCTGTAGAATAGAATAGAATTTTATCTTTGCAAATATTGGTACACAATTGTTGTTATAATATAATTATCGAGGCTCAGCCATATTTTACCATTCGGCATGCAAACACATTTAATTTTTTTATGAAACATGTAGGTACATACATTTTAAACCAAGTATGTAGTTATACCTAGTTCTCGAGATTTGCGCGTTCAACCAAAGAAACTTCAACTTTATGATATTAGTATATATAGAGTAAATGTTGAGCCAGTTTCTCTAGGATGTGGAAACAGAAAATATGTATCTATTTGCGTTGTCCTTGGAGATACCGCTCATATCAACAAAAGCGATTAACTAGGGCGAGGGTATTTCAGAGCCGTTCTCACAGGATTGCACTGTAAAAGAGAACTTTAAAATGGTTCACTTCCCACGCCTGGAATCCCCAAAGTGTAAGGCAGAGATGTATTGCGCCAGTTATTTTTAGTCCCATATTGGGCAAAGCTATTGCCATCAAACGGGCAAGAATCCCAACTACTACTGAGAAATTCTTGATCAAAAAACCTAATAATGCCTTGCCTGACCGGAGACCACATTGTTCAGCAGTAGTGTTCGCTAGACACACGAGGCAGTAATATTCAGATATTACCTTCAGTAGACCATGCTATGTAGTTGCAAATATTACATTATTCACTGCCGAGTGCTGTAAGACGTTAGTAACCGTATCAGGTAATTATGCAAGTGAACGTTACACGTACATTTCAGAATTTTGACGTATCAGCAAGAAATTATCGTGGTTCGTGCCGTGAGTGTGTGAATGGTCTTGTCGCTTCAATACTAAATTCTTCCTATATCGAAAAGCAGTCATGACGAAAACGGTTTTTCTTTTTAATCGTTTGTTTTCCTGGTAAATACAATGATGCAGATTATCGCGCATATAAGATTATCGCCATCTTAGAAATGGAAACTCAAAAAAGCACGAGAAATTCATTGTTAGAAATGCATTACACTAATGTCTATGGAAATAAGTTTACCATCAATGTTATTTCCTCTGACAACATGGACGCCTCAAAAACATTTCTTAATGTCACTTTAAGTTCTAGTCATTCACTTTCTTGTCGAGAACTCGATGCTATCATGCCACAATGACTTCATGAGGTGTTGTTTATTTAAAATACTTACATTTCACGGAATTTCGCGTGTTAACGGAACTAATTGACGGATAAAGTTTAGTATTCCCGCATGCGTTTATCGTAAAAATCGATAGTGGAATGCCTTGTATGCGGGATAACTTGGATTTTTAATGTGCTTCAGCCCTCAAGTTACAATAATGTCGTAATTACAGCTTAATATAAATTATACGTTATTACATGAAAACATTTTCTGCTTCTTCATTTCGTGTTCTACTTCTTTTCTTTCGTGTTTAACCCACAGTCCGGTGTGAGCCTTCTCCTGGGATCTCTGTTTCTCAATTTTTGCCTGTCTTCATCCATTTTCCGCTGGAAACAGTTCTTTGCAGCTCTTCCCATGAGACGTACGTAACAAGCGACTCTCAAGTAACTAACGGAATACCAAGAAGTTAGGCAGCAACTTCTTGTTCTAACATTAAATCATGCGTGATATTTGTAACGGCCAATCAGCAATTAGACTAGGCGGATGTGAACTAATAATGCCACATATTTTTTACATAATCAGCAGCAATTAAATATTAATTTGAACAAAGTGGGTTTTTGACATTTGTCCAATCGTATCAGTCTTATAAATCTAGAATTCGAGACTGACTTGATATTAAAGGTCAATAGTATCCAGTTATAAAGTTTATTCATTAATTTTTATTAAAACTATCTGCTTACATGTTGCGATCATCTTATTTAGTCATAGCTTCACTGGTGACCGGTATTGTTAAGAATTGATGTAGTCATGCAGGCTCTTTGAACGCGTATCGTCATCTTGTTCTGGTTTATACTGCACGCTTCTTTGCCTAGTAAAAGGGTTCCCCCTTTTTCTTTAGAGGACTGCAGACTTTACTCTGGCAACACCTTTGTGCAGCCGTAAGAAACTATTGATCAAAACTAGCAGGTTTTGCCACAACAGTTTTCGCTTTTGATCTGAAGTTCAAGGTGTTATTAATCTAGGCTTTAGGTTTGGTTTTAAGCCATTGTTAATTCGCATTTTCTACGCGTGGGGCTTCTGTACGTATTATAACTCCATTTGTTCATATAATAACTACAAGGATTCGGCAATTTACCGCATTTAGCGTTGGTGAGGCGGAAAAGGCAAATTAATTTCACAGAGTTACTGGAGACCCTTATAAAACCTGAAGTTGTAAGTAACACTGGCTTTATATTTAGTGTTATTGTTTGATTCTTTGCCCCGGCATTCGTACGGCTAACATACGTGTTTGTGTGCTCTGTGTTCAAAATTCTCTAATTCTACTTAATTTCTAATATAAGTTAAAATAAACTACATCTCAGTGACAACAGAACATCAGTGAAGTGAAATAAACGTAAAAAATTGCATAAACTTAACTTTAAAAGTGATAACTGTTGAACATTTTAAATAACAACTGGTCAGCCGGTGAGTGAGTGACAGGACACTTTGCGCCCAGTGCATAGAATTCTCACGGTTCGGTAGCGCGCAGAAGTCCCATTACCGCTTGCACCGACGCGCGGTGACATATGCGACGGCCCGCACCAAAGATTAAGCGACACTGATCGCGCAACGTATTGTGCCTTCATTGCATTGCCTCTGGGAGGACGACCACAAAAAAATTAAAATAGCCTGGTAATCTGTGTCTTTAGAGCTGCTACTATACCTATCGTCGTAAGTAAACAAGTGCAGAACTGCAGATACTATGCCGAGGACTGTGCGCTCACCGCCTGCCACTCCTGCCCGAGAGACGGATAATACTCCTATTTTCTCAACTCCAGACATTTTTAACAATCCAAGTGGCCCCGAAACCACAAACATTACCTCGCGGCCCAAGCGATTTCGGCCAGACTTCTCTCCGGAGTGTGAATGGAAGAAATTTGAGGATAAAATAATGAAGTTATTTACCTCTTGGAAAACTGAACAAGAGGTCCTGCTTGGGAAACTAACATCAGACTTGACGGAAATTAAACTACAAAATGCAGAGATACAAAAAACTAATGCTGAAACCTTAAAAACTGTAGAATTTCTGAGTCAAGATTACGATTGTATTAAAAAATCGCTGCAGAAATTAGAAAGAGAAAACAATGAACAGCGCAATTATGTACTGGAACTGGAAAAAAGAGTAGAAGATCTACAGGTGAGATCGCGATCGTCATGTATTGAGATAAGGAATGTCCCAGCTACTGAGAAGGAAACAGCTAGAGACTTAACTTCGATTGTCTTAAAAGCCTGTGAGACCATCAAACCGTCGGAAAACCCACCTCAACTACGTGACGTATATCGTCTGCCTGGAAAAAAAGGCTCAAACAGACCGATAATTGCAGAGTTCCTGACTGTCCCCTCGAAGAATCAAGTACTGGATGCCTGCCGTACTTTCAATAAGGGTCTGCCATCAAATGAAAAACTTAACACGGGACACATTGGTGTTCCCGGTGAAGTCAGACCAGTCTACATCGCCGACCATCTGCCCCGTACCCAACGGCAACTATTCTTCGACGCCCGTTCATTTGCTAAAACGAACAAATATAAATTTTGTTGGTCGCAAAATGGAAAAATTTTTCTTCGTGAACGTGAGGGAATGGACTCCGTTATTATCAATTCAGCTTCTTGTCTTAAGAAACTACTTACCCCTGCTACATAAACGCAAGGCATCTCATTTCTATTCATATTGCATGCTTCTAAAATATATTCCAACCCTACATTTTCGCTTACTTAAAGCTCAAATATCTTTTAACAAATCATTTTTTTATCTTTTTATCAATATAACTTACCTTATATCATTTAGATTGTCAACTTTATTTACTGAATCTTGTATACATCAGCCTCTGTATAATAGATCGTACCTTTTTAGACCGTGCAAAACTTATAATCATTTGAAAACTTGTTATTACAAATACACAACTCATATCATACCTGCATTTATGTACATCCAATTGACTATCTCATTTTTACTTAATTTACCTGCTACTTCCAAAATAAAATCACTTCATACCCACATAACTAAAATACACATATTCCACCTATTTATGGTTCAAATTAAAATGCACCTAGCATTAAACATCAATATTCGATTCTGACACTTTAAATGATATTGACTCCCTTGGTATGAGTGATTCACATATTTGTGCCCCAGAGCAATGCAGTCGCTTCATTAATGACACTAACAAGTCGCTTAATATAATACACCTAAATATACGCAGTGTAAATTGTAACTTTGATAGCTTCCTTGTGCTCCTGGCTGGAAT
This sequence comes from Cerastis leucographa, assembly GCA_963082945.1. Taxonomy (NCBI): domain Eukaryota; kingdom Metazoa; phylum Arthropoda; class Insecta; order Lepidoptera; family Noctuidae; genus Cerastis; species Cerastis leucographa. Next base: position 7,380,570 of record OY720359.1, read on the forward strand.
AAAAATTTCATGTGACGTCTTGATCTTATCGGAGTGTTGGCTGAAGATGGCAACTGTTCCACCGCTTGAAGGGTATGTTTCTTATCACACGAGCACACCTACTAATCAGAATGATGGTGTTATAATATATGTAAAATCAGAATTACCTCATATCGTCACCGAACCATCTATTTTTGGTGCTAGTTGTCTGATCTGTAACATAAAATCTCACAATATCGTAGTTCTAGCAGTATATCGCTCTCCCTCCTCACGAAATCTTGACAACTTTATCGATAGCTTAGACACTATCCTTACACAGAATTCAGTCCAAAAAAATTTTGTGATCATGGGTGACATTAATATTGACATCACTCCAAATGCTATCTCCCATCAAGCTAATCAGTACCTTAACCTCATTGCTTCGCATGGCCTCCTGCCCACACATCTTTTCCCAACCCGTATCAACTCTTGTATTGATCACGTAATGTTAAGATCTGACCATAAAAACACGACTCTGGTTCTTGATACTTATATTACTGATCATAGGCCTACGATTATTAGCATCCAACGTACAATGTCATTTCCCGCATATAAGCATAGTCGTATAGTTGTTGATTACACAGCTGCAATCACAGACATCATATCAATGGACTTTAGTGAAATATTGACTATTCAAGACCCAAACAATGCCGCCGAGTCTTTGGTTTCCATCATTAGATCTGTCATCGCTAATCACTCCAAATCAGTGCACATGTCTTCGAAACGGCGAATTCTGAAACCTTGGATTACAAATGGACTGCTCCGTTGTATCCGAAATAGAGATAACATGGCTCAAACGTTAAAGGCAGATCCTGAAAACTTTACTGTCATGATTACATATAAGCGATACCGTAATTTCTTAAACAAGCTTCTCAAAAATTTAAAACACGCGTATGAAAGGAAGGAGTTCCAAGTAGCGAAAAACAACCCTAAAGCTACTTGGAAGGTCATTAAAAATGTTACTGGTACTAGTCTCAATGCTAAATCCCCAAACGAGCTACTAAGAATTTCTTCGGATGAAAAGTCCTCGGTTAATAAGGTAAACGAGTTTTTTGCCAATGTTGGCAAGAACCTGGCTGACAAAATCTTGTCCACCTCGTATACATCCGAATCTTCTCTCGTTGCGCCGCCCTCTAACTCGCTAGTAATTCTACCTACAGATGAAGCAGAGGTCTCGAATCTCATTATTGGATTACGAACAGATGCTGCGGCTGGTTGGGATGGCATTTCAGCGAGAATATTGAAATCCTGTCTGCCCGCAATTGTTCCAGCCATCACTCATATCTGCAATCGCTCTATTTCCACAGGCTGTTTTCCAAGGGTTTTTAAAAGAGCTGTTGTTCACCCAATCTTCAAAAATGGGGACAGACACAGTGTAGATAATTATAGACCGATCTCAGTGTTGCCTGCCATCTCTAAAATATTAGAAAAGATCCTTAATAATCGATTGGTAGACTATCTTGAGTCATACAAATTACTAAGTAATAACCAGTATGGTTTTAGAGGTGGCCGGTCAACCGAAAATGCTGTTGCTGCCTTAGTGGACCATGTAGTATCTAAATTAGATGGCAAAATGAAATGCTTGGCTATATTCTTGGATCTGTCTAAGGCATTCGACACTGTGTCCGTTCCCCACCTCTTATCTAAGCTGGAAGCTACAGGCATTCGCGGAAATACCTTGAAAATTTTCCAGGATTACCTGTGTGATAGAACTCAATGTGTTAAAATAAATAACGTTATTAGTGACAACATTTCATTGAGTTTTGGCGTTCCCCAGGGCTCAATCTTGGGTCCCACCCTGTTTCTTATTTATATCAACAACTTATGCAAAATGTCTCTTATGAATTGCTCAATCTTCACTTACGCAGATGATACGGCTCTATTAATTCATGGTAGTGACTGGCCTGAAACAGTAAAATACGCTGAACTTGCTCTAAACTCAGTGATGAAATGGCTGTCAGATAATATCCTAACCTTAAATTTAAATAAAACGGTATACTTACCTTTCTCCTTACTATCCACCAACCTCCCTCCTCCAAATTCGATGGTGCTCAGAGCTCACACTTGCTCACTCGGTCTTTCTTCTTCACAATGTGGCTGTCCTCAACTCAAAAGGTGTGAGTATGTCAAGTACCTCGGAGTCTATGTGGATAGTTCTCTGAGCTGGAAACCTCACCTTAATAATCTCATTTCGCGAGTCCGCAAGTGTATATTTATTTTTAAAAAACTAAGGCACTCCGCGGACCGTCTTACAATTAAAACTGTTTATTATGCCCTGTGTCAAAGCATAATAAACTACTGCATCACAGTGTGGGGCGGCGCTCCTAAGACAATCTTCCTGCCCCTGGAACGAGCACAGAGAGCTGTTCTCAAGGTTATGACCTCGAAGCCTTTTAGATATCCCACCACGGCTCTCTACACTGAATGTGAGGTTCTCACTGTGAGACAGCTCTTCATCCTTGGTACTATTCTGCGCAAACATCCCTTTGTGGTATACGATCCGAACGCTACCAAAAAGCGTAGACACTTTGAAGTATGCTCAACTCATGGTTGTAGAACGGCCCTTGCTCAGCGTCATTTTGGTATACTATCAAACCATTTATATAATAAAATAAATAAACTTTGCACCATTGCTCCTATGTGTCTAAATGAATGCAAAACCAGGGTCACAAAGTGGCTGTTGACATTGGATTATACCAAAACTGAAGATCTACTACAGATATCGATTGCTTAACCAAAGGTAGTCAATAAATTAATAAGTTTATAATATTATGTACACAGACAAAACGAAAGTTTTCACAATATTTATCTCTGCACCACACACATACACACACCCATACATAGGTACATAAGTAGACCACACCATAGTTTGCATTAGCTAGTAAATATTATATTGTATAGTGTTCAAAAATGATGTTGTAGATTAACAATGTTTATACTGTGCTCGTATTACAACTACTACTACAAGTTCAAATCATAGGCGAGGACGCTGGCACCCTAAACACAAGTTAAATCTTACATTGGGTGCCAGAGCTCATCGAAAACACTCTGTTCCATAGTTGTAACACTGCATAGTGTGTAGATAAGTGTTTTCCTGTACAATTATTGAAGGTAATAAATATCTTTTTTTTTTTTTTTTTTTTTTTTTTTTGCTTTATCAGATACTAGACAGATAAAATATTCATACAAGAAAATGATTTCCACATTCTCTTTACCGATAAGCATTCTAGCGCTTCGATCTAAAATAACGACATTAGCCAATTCTTTTGTAGCACTATCAGAGCGTTTGTTATCGTACCTCGTTATGGGCTATATTCCGTTTATATTTGCCAACTGATAAAGAGTTATTATGGTTTGAGTATGAATAATGACTTTTAAGCCACTAGAGAGAAGCAGCGAAATTCGCGCCATGATATATTCGGTTTTTTGACCTTGTGTTTTCCCACCGGGACGGGAAATGTACGTACTTTACTGTTATAAATGTAGTTGAACAGCCTTTAATAAAGTTCCATAATGTATTGTACATGGTAAAGAACATTTTTATGTGGGAATGTAGGTTTAACTTGTGATGGAGCGGTAAGGCGAGCACAGGCCGCGCACGCAGGAGACGTTTGTTCTTTATTGTCGTTACGTGCCTAAGTAAATCATTTTTGGTGGCAGTTTTTTTGTACGATGGAAACCACGATTTACCGAGATGAGACAATGATTACACAAGGAAGATGTTTTGCGAAATAAAGTTGCTTGAAGCTACGGTTATTTTATTTTCATCGTAGTAATAACAACCCGCCAATATTTTACGATCAGAAATGGAACAGTTGTGTGCTTAAACTGCGCTGTTTTTTCGTAATTAACTTTATCGTACATTAGCCCATGAGCGGTATGCTTTCTACTGTTTATCTTGCTAGGTTATCAAAAATGAAGCGCAAACTACTATTACTTTTGCTTTTTGAAATGGCCTCTAAAGTTACGATTTAGAAATACTGAAGTAAGTAAGATTGTGTTCTCTTCAAAGTCTTGCTCGTACTAAGGGTCAGCTCACACCGAGACGCGACGCTGCGCGCACATTTTAAAGAGCGATTCAAAATTTAACTTTATTTTCTACACGAAAAGATACACATTTCCTTATACGTTGCGCCACGCAGCGCTGCGCCGCACAGTGGTCCCGAATGATAAAAAAGTGGACATTAAGAAATTTTTGACAGAAGGTCAACGGATTCGGCTGATTTTTTTTTTGTAGACAGCTGATGCAATTACAAATCACTTTTATAGATTGAGTTTTTGCCAAATAAGCCGTATTTTCAGAGAAAAAAAATATTGAAATATTTTTTGTATGAAAGAAATCCTAATTTTGTCTTTATCTTCCAAGATTCAAACGTATTCAAAATAAAACTTAGCGCAGCTTGTAGAGGTGCTAATTGCTCACTACTTTTTCATAGACACTCTTCTGCGATTTTGTGCTCCTTTTGAGTTACAGGCACTTTAAATATTTTTTGTATAAAAAAATTCTAATTTTGTCTTTATCTTCCAAGATTCAAACGTATTCAAAATAAAACTTAGCGCAGCTTGTAGAGGGGCTAATTTCTCACTACTTTGTCATAGACACTCAACTGCGATTTTGTGCTCCTTTTGAGTTACATGCACTTTAAATATTTTTTGTATGAAAAAATCCTAATTTTGTCTTTATCTTCCAAGATTCAAACGTATTCAAAATAAAACTTAGCGCAGCTTGTAGAGGGGTTAATTGTTCATCACTTTGCCATAGACACTCTTCTGCGATTTTGTGCTCCTTTTGAGTTACAGGCACTTTAAATATTTTTTGTATAAAAAAATTCTAATTTTGTCTTTATCTTCCAAGATTCAAACGTATTCAAAATAAAACTTAGCGCAGCTTGTAGAGGGGCTAATTTCTCACTACTTTGTCATAGACACTCAACTGCGATTTTGTGCTCCTTTTGAGTTACATGCACTTTAAATATTTTTTGTATGAAAAAATCCTAATTTTGTCTTTATCTTCCAAGATTCAAACGTATTCAAAATAAAACTTAGCGCAGCTTGTAGAGGGGTTAATTGTTCATCACTTTGCCATAGACACTCTTCTGCGATTTTGTGCTCCTTTTGAGTTACAGGCACTTTAAATATTTTTTGTATAAAAAAATTCTAATTTTGTCTTTATCTTCCAAGATTCAAACGTATTCAAAATAAAACTTAGCGCAGCTTGTAGAGGGGCTAATTTCCCACTACTTTGTCATAGACACTCAACTGCGATTTTGTGCTCCTTTTGAGTTACATGCACTTTAAATATTTTTTGTATGAAAAAATCCTAATTTTGTCTTTATCTTCCAAGATTCAAACGTATTCAAAATAAAACTTAGCGCAGCTTGTAGAGGGGTTAATTGTTCATCACTTTGCCATAGACACTCAATTGCGATTTTGTGCTCCTTTTCAGTTACAGGCACTTTAAATTTTTCGTTGTCGGATGAGCTTTACTAGTTTTTTGTAGACAGCTGATACAATTACAAGTAACTTTTAAAGATGTATTTTTTGTTAAATAAGCCGTATTTTCAGAGTTAAAAAATTAATTCAGGCGGATTAGAAATAATCTTGTTAAAGATAGACTAAGATGTAATAACATTTTCTTCATTAATAAGTAACTCTTATAAATGTCTTTCTATTAAAAAAAGTCTTATTTTAAATATATCAAATAAACAACTTGGATATATCAAAACGTGTACAGACATGTTCAGGTACAGGTAATTTATTGTGTGACTCATATTCAGATTATAAGCATTTTTTGGTAATGAGTCATTGCTTAATTAGCCGATTACTTACAATTTGGGCTATATTTGGTCATCTAACGCTAGTGAATGCGTCGGAAACGCTGAATGATAAAAAGGTATAAATTGCAATTAAAACTTTTCCTTCGTACTTTAACGGGCTTAGGACCGTCAAAATACAAACCTATATAATAATATAGGTATTGTATTAAGGCGTACTTATAAAATTTGAACTACCTGTAACCCTAACGCTTAATTTATCTTTACATGCATGTTTTGTTTATTTATTTATTTTATACTTTATCTAATCCGCCTGAATTAATTTTTTAACTCTGAAAATACGGCTTATTTAACAAAAAATACATCTTTAAAAGTTACTTGTAATTGTATCAGCTGTCTACAAAAAACTAGTAAAGCTCATCCGACAACGAAAAATTTAAAGTGCCTGTAACTGAAAAGGAGCACAAAATCGCAATTGAGTGTCTATGGCAAAGTGATGAACAATTAACCCCTCTACAAGCTGCGCTAAGTTTTATTTTGAATACGTTTGAATCTTGGAAGATAAAGACAAAATTAGGATTTTTTCATACAAAAAATATTTAAAGTGCATGTAACTCAAAAGGAGCACAAAATCGCAGTTGAGTGTCTATGACAAAGTAGTGAGAAATTAGCCCCTCTACAAGCTGCGCTAAGTTTTATTTTGAATACGTTTGAATCTTGGAAGATAAAGACAAAATTAGAATTTTTTTATACAAAAAATATTTAAAGTGCCTGTAACTCAAAAGGAGCACAAAATCGCAGAAGAGTGTCTATGACAAAGTGGTGAGCAATTAGCACCTCTACAAGCTGCGCTAAGTTTTATTTTGAATACGTTTGAATCTTGGAAGATAAAGACAAAATTAGGATTTCTTTCATACAAAAAATATTTCAATTTTTTTTTTTCTCTGAAAATACGGCTTATTTGGCAAAAACTCAATCTATAAAAGTGATTTGTAATTGCATCAGCTGTCTACAAAAAAAAAATCAGCCGAATCCGTTGACCTTCTGTCAAAAATTTCTTAATGTCCACTTTTTTATCATTCGGGACCAGTGTGCGCCGTGTGACGTCTGTAAAGAAATATGTATCCTTTCGTGTAGAAAATAAAGTTATATTTTGAATCGCTCTTTAAAAGTGTACGCGCAGCGTCACGTCGCGTCGCGTCTCGGTGTGAACTGACCCTAAGCTCTTATAAAGTCAAAATCAGGCGTGCTCCGAACTTCCAACGTCAGTATGTTTTTTTAAAAGATATTTAAAAAAAAAAACTAAGAAAGAAATAGATCACTTATCCACTTTTATTATTGATTCAATCACTTAGTAACATAATTAAACGCCCACTACCTAATCGCCTTGTCTACGAATAGCCATCCATACAAGGTAATTATTTAGGCTATAAAATAGATAGGCCATTTCCCTAAGCTACAGCTACTATAAATAATTCATAATCATGGGTTACTAGACATGCTGCTTTTTCTACCATAACGTGAACCAGTATCATAAAAAACGTTATTTTTATAGTTTACTGTATATCAGCATTATAACCGTTACGTTGTTGGTCAATTAATACAACTTTATCTTATGAATTTAATAGTAAACGAAGAGAGCGTTGCGTTATTATGAATGCTAGCTGACCCTGTTACTTATATTCCGTAATCAATTATTTTAGTGTACAAATCTTATGTTCACGAAACATATAACATCTAAACATCTATACAAATAAATAAAATTGAAGTGTCTGTTTGTAAATATTAAAATACCGCTTTTTACTACATGCATATGAATGTATATATATATATATATATATATATATACGGTACATATACCATTTTTTTTTTAATGTTTGTTTGCCGGTCTGTCTGTTTGTTCCGGCTAATCTCTGGAACGGCTGAACGATCTTGGCGGGACTTTCACTGGCAGATTACTAATGCAATAAGGAGTAACGTAGGCTACTTCTATTTTAGAAACATTCTAAAATTATTATTTAAAAAACTAAATAACTTTTCTGTTAAACTCCACGCGGACGTAGTTGCGGGCACAGCAAGTTGTAATATAAAAATAAATAAAAATATCAACGTTGAATGCTGTAAAATGAGAATACTAAATGGATTCCTTTAGTATGACGAAAAGTGTTTTATATGTTACAGGCAAAACTGTTAATCGGTCAAAACCACTTTTGACCGGTCTCAGTCAAAACCCATATTAAGTTAAATGGCGTTTTCTCTATTAAATATATTTTGTTTGAGAACGCCGTACAACACGATGTTTTTCAAAGGGTCACATAAAAAACTTAACAACCTAATAAGTTTCTTAGTAAATGTTAGTTATTCTTAAAATAGTTTTAACCGGTCAACAGTAGTTTTGACTAATGAACAGTGTTGACTGTGACATATACAATTTTATTGAAGTTACAATGGAAAACAAAAGATGTGAAAAGGTGTTTATGGTTTCTAATTCCATGCATGGCCGATTCTAAAAAGCGTTTTATGTATAAACATTAAAATAATATTCATATGTATTCGTCACAAATCGGTCAACTTTCGATTGGCGAAAATGTGTTAATTTGTACGCGTTTAGTCGTGACAGCTCGCCATTGGACAGTGTTACTGACCAGCCAGTTACTATGAACCGTAACGGAAAATATGGATGGATAATGTCAATTAAGTATAGCTGTTGAATTTTGTTATTACAGTGCTACTACTTATTATACACAGGGTGAATTTTTCAAGTGGGCGTGGTGTCCATATTCGAAACAATGAGGAATAGCGATAAACACTCAAAGGAGTCTCGAGCTTGATGTTGTTGATGGACGAAAATTTTAAAAAATCAATATTCCTAGCCAGGAATCGAACCTGATGGTTTTGAAAAAAACATACACATTCTGTATTATTACACCATACGATAGGGTCACTGCTAATGAACTAATTCCGGGAAGTAATGATGACATACGGCAAACTCAAGGAAAATGTTACATTTTATGTTTTAAATTAATGTACCTACTTGATTGATGAGTATGACATTTGCAGCGCAGTCATTTTCACAGCATTATGTTCTCATTTCAAATTATTATTATTTCTTCGCTGTTAAAGGCAACAGTATCACCAAAAAAAAGTAAATAATTTACGATTGGAACTTTCAAGTTAGGTCGATGGTGATTTTGTTCGAGTTTTGGTTGAATCCTTCTGAATGTTTGAATATTTTATCAAAAATTTACTCTTTTCTTTAATTTGCCGTATGCCGTAACTTCTCAGAATTTTATCCTTAGCAACGACACTATCGAATGGTGTAATAATACAGGTTGTTTTTTTTTATCAAAATTCTCAGGTTCGATTCCTAGCTAGGTAGATCGATTTTCCAAAAATCCAATGATGCAGTTTTAGTTTTAATCAAAATCGGGCTCGAGACTCCTTTGTGTGTGTTTCGCTACACCTCATAGTGTCGGATATGGCCATCCACGCCCACTTGAAAAATTTACCCTGTGATAATGTGGCACAATGCTATTATCATGTTTAACACATTTTTTTGCATAATTTGATATGTACACAATAAATTATAATACATAATAATAATAAGAGCCCTGACCACCGGTAGCCCGGACCCTGTTCCCGATGCCGCCGGTGGGCTACTATTTTTTATATTATTAAATGTTTTTGTAAAAATATAAATTGTATGTTTGTAAAATGAATAAAGGGAATAATACATAGTAAATTACGCAAGAAACAATACAAATAATCAACGGTATAATAGAACCGTCACCAATCTTCTAGAAATCTAGACAACTGTATCAACATAAAATTATTGCTACGTCTTAATCACTCAACAATTTACGTCAATGATTTCACAAACTCTTATAGAACTTTGAAAGAACCGCGAAGGTACAGTCGGCATCAGAAGTCGGTTAACACTTATCAATATTACAACAAGTTTTGTGCTGGTCAGTGTGATCTGATGTAATATTGTTTTGCGAATTTGTGTAACCATTGATTAAAATATTGTTGTGTCTTTTAGTCCAGTCTGTTAATATGGATCGTTCTAAAATTAAGACGTCTTATAATTTTGGATATGTTTAGAGACTGTCAAGTTCTTAGCTCTAACCTTCGTAAGATAACCACGGATAGGTTCTTCTTTTTTTATTTCTCTTACGCTGATGGTTCTGATGGTACTTGGAATCGTGACGATATATTTTACGTCAAGTCTCTTCCTCTATTGGTTATCTCGTCATTTTCTTTATATTCCCTAATCATCAACCTACAACGTATGCTCAATCCATCCATCTTTTCTTTTATATCCTTGTCCAACTGTCAACACGTCTGTTAATTTACCCCCTTGACTTGCCTTATCAAATTGAAATGTACGTTTTTCTAAAGATGTGTTTGTCTTGGTTTCCAGATTTACCAGCACCTGCGCTGGTACACGAACCCCTCCGAGCAGCGCTGGATAGTGCGCATCCTGTTCATCGTTCCCATATACGGCTGCTACAGCTGGATCTCACTGCTGTTCTTCAATGGAAACTCCTACTACGTATACTTCTTTACTGTCAGAGATTGCTATGAAGGTAATTGCTTATTTCACTTTTATATTTTCTGATTTGCATTTAGATTGACCTTTTGAAGTATTTTTCGTTCGCTGATTTAAGTCTGTTACTAAGTTTCTCAAGACTAAGAACGTAGGTTTATATTGAATGTTGGCCTTCTAATAAATCGCTAAAAATGACGTAAGTAAGAGGATGACGCATGTAGTCAGTTAAATATTGGTAAACGCAATGTGTGGTAGCGGACAAAAGGGGCGCTGCTTTCCAGGTCTGCGCAGAGACAATGTATCTACAAATGGCAATGTATCTACAAATGGCAATTATATCGCCAATAGCGTTTGTGATTATCAGAACATCGGCTATCATTGAACCTTATTATTAGCAGAGTAGGATATCCTTTTTAGATGTAGATAAGTAGATACAACTGTGTCAGCAGGCTATGCAAACAGATTAGATAACTACAGCTAAATAACGGGCAGCGCATCATGTGGCTGAATAAATTGACCATTTGCTCTAGAATCCAAGAGAATTCTTATTTTTGTTGTTAGTCTGTGGCCTGCAAGACGGCTTAAACAAATAGTGCGTCCATGGCGTAAGTTCTATTAATAAAGCTCTTTTCTATGTCATGATTCGAGCAAGATGCACATTTGAACCACCTAAGTATATTTTTTTTAAATAGGGCCATCTGGAGTGCGTCAGCTTAATCGATCAATTGATTCGAACTAAATAACATCGATAACGTAATCGATTTATAAATCACTCGATTCTTCGTGCAAACTGAGACGCTTACAACAATCTCCTTCAATTGATCTGTATATGGCAATTGGCATTGTGATAAAAATATATGATGCCAAAGTCCTCGTCTTTGAACGAGTCACAGACTTTAGCAATCATTTTGTAGAAAGTTGAACGAAACGTAAATGAGCACAAAAAAACGCAGAACAAACACAAAATTACTGTTATTGTTGTGGATCACACCATTCAAACTTCATGTGTAGTTTTATTTATCGTCAAAGTATGAACTCCTGTAGATTTTATATTATAGTGAAATTAGGGTTTCAAAAGATATTTCTATAGATGTAGAAGACTCTGAATACGTAGCATTTATCAATGAATGTGCTAAATTTGGCAATGTATACTTACTTTACAATTTTGTTTTTCCATATGAGAAATGTGTCATTTAAAGTTAGCAAATCTATTGAAAATCTTCGCCCAGTTCATTCCATACAACAAAATTTAGTGTTCAATATTTGATAACTGTTTATAGTCGTATGTACCTGTAGCTAATTACACAAGCATCTATTCATTATGCGTTCTATTCGTGATCTTGATATTAGGGTCATGGCTATCTGTGTAAAAAGTTTAAGGCTTATTACATTATTTAATACTGAGATGAAGACGTTCGCTTTGGTCTTGTAAAACTGCACGTGGCTCGACGAGTCTTAGGAAACGCTGACGCTGGTTGGACATAATTTTAATTTTGTTGCCTCAAAGCTTCACCAATTCCACTACGCCGTCGGTGGTCGCAGAGGTCGCTTTGACATTGTTTGTAAGCGGTTGACTGTCTAAATAAAAAAGTATTTTACATAATTGGGTAACTAAAGACCTTTATGAAGTATCTTTATCAAAACTGTTTCAAAGTTGTCAAGTCTTAAGTATGACATAATGGCTCTTTTAAACAAACCTGAATTTGGCCTTTGAAAACTAACAAGGGCACAACCAGACTTCTGACAAAAATTGACTTAATATTTTCTACCAGAATACCTTTAAGACTACGCTTTATTCCGCGCTATGTATTCTTAAAAGATGTCGCCATAGTTTCCTTGCCGTTAATTTAAGCGAAACGGGTCGCTTGACACAAAACAGGTCATTTGTTATTGCCAGCAGACGGATGAATAATTTAGGCTATTTATGATTTGCTGTTATGTAGCTAAACATATTGCTTACGTATGCCTTTTCTCAGAGTACCATATTAAATATTAGACCGACATTATTTATTTAAAGTTTTGAGCACATCAATATTCAATGTAGGACTAAATGCCATAGGCATTTTCTTACAGCCTATCTTTCCATAAAATTGTTCCTTTTGCTAGTTTTTGGCATCTTATTATGAGCTAGATACGGCGAATCGATCCAATATGGAATTGAAAATAGACTAGGCAGACTATGTGTGTAGTTCCTGTAAACATTTGTTTAGCCCACCCACAGACTGTATCATTACTTAAAGAGTATGGGTAGTTCGATAAGAGCGTTTTACATTCTATTGGTTTAAGCAAACTGTTTACAAACTGCGATCGATCGTCCATCCTTCTCAAGTTGAGTTTTTAAAGTGAAACTTCTTATGCGACTTCCAACAAGTTTTACGCTACCATGGAGGGGGAATATTTTCGAAAACTCACTAAGAGATGGCGTGCAAACAGTCATGCATTCGACTCTTCGCCGTGACCGTGTGTGAATAACCTCGATAAACTTATGTTATAAAAATAATACAACAAGAAAACAACAAAATATTATTTTGAAGCTCAATAAAATAACGAGAGTAAATGCGTGGCACTCGAACGCATGCGTGTAGTATTACGAAGTATCACGTCTTCCGCGCGGAGGGACTCCACGCACTATTTTTTTAAGGGAGACATATTATGATGATCAAAGCCAAGATCCGAAGGTAAAAAAAAAAAAAAATAGTGCGTGGAGTCCTCCACGTACTATTTTTTTTTTTTACCCAACTGGAAGTTACTCAACCACATACAGTCATTTACCCCAAACAATATAATATTATATTTGTGTTGAATCAATTATTAAATTAGACAAGATGTTGATGCCGATCATGTCTGTAGGGTTTGGCTGGCTAATATATTCGACCGTCTTATTTCTTTCCAGCATTCGTGATCTACAGTTTCCTGTCCCTCTGCTATGAGTACCTGGGTGGCGAGGGCAACATAATGTCGGAGTTGCGCGGCCGGCCGGTGCGTGCGTCATGCGTCAACGGGACCTGTTGCCTCAGTGGCGCCACCTATACCATCGGCTTCCTGCGCTTCTGCAAGCAGGCCACCCTGCAGTTCTGTCTCATCAAGCCCGTTTGCGCTTTCATTATAATATTCTTGCAGGTATGTTAATTTCTATAAATCTAACACGCTTGGAGAGAGAAGAGAGCTTAGAGTAAGCCTCGATTCACCGCTACTATATGCAACCTGAAACGCGTCGTCACTCACGCGAAATAAAAAGTGACACTCGTACGTGTCGCTTGACGAATTGCCTGAGGTTGTGAACGGGACGTGAAACGAGCGAGTGAAACGACACGAGACCTAAATAGAAATACCGAAACATAAATCTTAAAAGATAAGAATACCGTTCTATTTCAATAGACCGTCTCACATGAACGGTTTGTGACCACACCGTACCGCTAGTTTTTGGTGTTAAGTTATGGGTAATAAAGTAAAATGGCCGTGCTTTAAGACCCTTAATAATTAAGCACGCATCTTAATACCTTGGCATGGGTTTATAGCAGAAAGCAAGACGCATGACTGCACTAGTTGAGTGTCTATGTGCTCATGCCCTATAAAGTTAGCCAGCGTAATTATATATATGTATGACTATAAATTATCATTTTTATTACAACATTTATTGAATTAAGTTACAACTTTTTATAATTACTGATTAATATTATTTTTATTATAACTGAACATTGAAAATCCTGTTTGCTCTACCGTTAATGGGACTTAAAATAATGAGGCATTAAGTAATGAAGTAAAGATTTTCCTCATTTGAAACCGATTTACAATATAACTCTTTAACAGGAAAAGAGGATGAATAATGTCTTATCTATTTCAGACATTACAGTTTCCCCTTAGATAAGTAAGTCAAAGGTCACGAAGAGATTCAAGTTATTATGAACAAATTATATTGTAAGATGTTCTTAGATGATTGAAATTATACGGATCCGAACAAAGGGTTATGCTTCTACATATTGTGCGAACCGCTAGTCTGTGGACTGCTGTTTCCCGATCAACATAATCAAGATTTCTTTAAAGTTCGAGCAAATCGGTTTCTTCTTTCTTTTCTTGGGCCGACCCTTTTTCTCGTTTATATAAACGATCTCCTTTGTCTCAACTCATTTAATGGCAAAATTATCTCTTACGCAGATGACACTGCCCTCATTTTTGCAGCTAAAACATGGAATGAGACTTATCAGCTAGCCCAAAAAGGTTTTGATTTGGTTAAAAGGTGGCTTCGTGATAATGTGCTTACCCTGAATGTTGAGAAAACTAAATACCTGACCTTCTCGATCCGTGCGTCCTCACAAGTTAATCTAAGTTTAATTGCACATAACTGCTCATTCGACACTTCAGCTGATTTGAAATGCTCATGCAATTCTTTGGAGCGTGCAAAAACCATTAAATATCTAGGCGTAATTATTGATGACAATTTAAGCTTCAAAGCTCACATTCAGGCACTGAGTAAAAGAGTTCGAAAGCTTACCTACATTTTTAAGACATTGAGGCACATAGTTAGCCCTATATTACTGAAGCAAATCTATTATGCGCTTTGTCAATCACTGATTACTTACTGTATATCGTCTTGGGGTGGTGCACCAAAAACTACGATAAAGCAACTCGAAGTATCGCAAAGATCCATACTAAAACTCAGTACTTTTAAACCTTTTCGCTACCCTACCACACTTCTTTATGAATTCTGTGAGGTCTTGACTGTACGCCAACTATTTGTCTTAACCATCATTAAGAAGCAACATACTACCATGGGATTTAGTTTGAGCATGTTAACAAGGCGGAGAGGTTTACCTGTATGTAAGAGGATATCGCACTCAAGAACTGCTTTTATTTGTAGATTTTTTCCCTTTTTGGGCCCATTTTTATATGACAAAATCAACAAGACTCTTCATTTGTACTCTATGAATAGGGCAATGATAAAAAGATCCCTAACTCAGTGGCTGGGAAGACTAACATACGATCAGACTGAGGATTTGCTGACTATCCTAAGGTAGTGATACAACTTACTGTCGGCTTTTGTTTAAGTATTGTGGCAATATTCTATAAGAATCTACTAGCAAAAGTAATCAGATACTCTCTCACACACCCTCTCACACACATACACACACCCTTTTCATCTTACACACCCAGAGGACAGTAACCCTATTTTTTAATAAAGTATTCTTTCTGTATGTAAATATTCTAAATTTAATTTAGTTTGTATTTTAATAATGTTTACTTTTGTTCGTGAGCTCATACTTGCTTAATTAGTTTTGAGGGCTTGAGGCGCTGCGTACTGAAACACAGGCTATAAACCTAGTTCGGTAGCAGATGCTAAAAAATAGACACAATGTCAGAGGATAAATTTTTAAGATTAATATTAAGTAGCTTGTTGACAAATTGTGTGAACATATGTATATTTTTCTGGTCTAATAAATATTTTTATTATTTTTTATTATTATTATTATTCTAGGCAAGTGACTTGCGGCCAAACGCAAGACCACAGTTAAAAAAAGATAAATAAAATAAGTTATTATAAAGACACTTTTTCTCTACTTTATTAGAGACACGCGTAAGGTTTTAATATTATCGATAAAGCACTCCGGTTTTAAGTATCTGATAATAATTTGCATCGATTAAAACAATCATAGACGCAATAATGTTTCCATGGTATCTGATGTAAATCTACATTCGTCCAAGGAGTTTCTTGCCCATTCTTTTTCATGGAGAACTACGTTTTAGAACAAGCTTCAACTTTCTGAGTGACTGACTCCATAATAGTTCAAAAGTTTTAGTTTAAAGAAACCTTCTGTCCTTGAATTTTTTTCACTAGGTTCAACTAAGTAGTGTTACGTTAAACTGACCTGCAAATAATTGAGTATTACTTAAGCAATGATTAAAAAGATACTTAAATAGTAAGAGGCACAGTGCTGACTGTGCCTCTTTCGTAGACGCTGACCACTGGGTCAGCGTCTACGAAATAATAATAAAGATAATTGATAAAATATTAATTGAGTCATATCTTATTGTGATTTATTTCATACCATTTTACTTTGTTTGTTATTATGTTTTATTATACATTTACATGCTTCAGCAATTAATAATTGCTATGTTATTCAAGCAGTGTGACATATTGAACCCAATAAAAGTAGGCTTAATTAACTACGGGACAAAGTCTCATCGATGTCGCCATACGTTTCATGCCACGTCTGCCATCGCGGGGCAATTATAACGTGGGTTTAGGTAGTAACGTATGCTGTAAATATAAAAGCCAAGCAAATACTCGTAGCACACAAAGCCGTCAACGAAGCATTCTGCACATAGCCCAAAATAAGGAACTCTACTGAAGTTTAAGTTGTATATTGGAACTACATTGAGTCCTACCGGGACGCAATGTAATTAACTCAAAACATTGTGCTGATGGATGCACCGGCGTCGTGGAGGTATTTAAAGTAAAGCTATAACATTAAAATCTTGTATTAAGAAAAAAGTTGGAATTTGGCCCAATATCACCGTAACTAGGTTCCCAGCTATAGTCTAGAACAAAAAAAAAATAGCAATGGCGGGGAGAACAAGTGCCTCCGGGTTCGTAAAGGTTAAGTTTACACCCATCATAGAAAAAGGGTATCTTGATGCCGTGTGTTTTTACAAACCCACGATTCTTAGTTAGTTCAACAAGTTTAACCGAACCGAGTATTTTTTGACGTTTATACCTTACATAAAGATTTTTTTTTCAAATGTTTTCGTATTTTTCCAGGCGCGTGGTCTGTACCACGACGGCGACTGGAGCCCCGACGGCGGTTACATCTACATCACGATCGTATACAACTTCTCCGTAACGCTGTCTCTCTACAGCCTGTTCCTGTTCCTCGGCGCCACGAGGGAGATGCTGAAGCCCTTCGATCCAGTACTCAAGTTCTTTACCGTCAAGTCGGTCATTTTCCTCTCGTTTTGGCAAGGTAAGCAAGACACTTGATTTTAATTCCGTTTCTTTAACCGAACCGTGAAATCGATACGAAAAATCGCGTATTTTTTTTCAGACATTATTTAATTGATTGAACCCTTTGTCCCCTACAGGTGTAGCCCTAGCCATCCTCGAGAAAGCCGAGGTGATATCCCCGATCCACGACGCGAACGGCGTGCCCACGACCGCGGGCACGGTGTCGGCGGGCTACCAGAACTTCCTGATCTGCCTGGAGATGTTGGCGGCCGCCGTGGCGCTGCGCTACGCCTTCCCGGCGCACGTGTACGCGCATGCGCACCGCGACCCGCACCGCTCCGTCACTATGCAGTCCATCTCTAGTAGCCTCAAGGTGAGGACGGCTGCTTTTTTCTTCGGGAACTTATTGCCAGCGTTTCGCTGTTACTTTAAAGATTTTTCTAGCAAAACTTGATTGAAACGATGCTTTTTCGCAACGGAATCGTGATGAAATTTCCGGCAACTGGCAGCATCTTTTAGCATGAAAGAAAAGAAAGAATTACAAACGCATTTTGTTTTATTTCCACGTGAATCAATACATACATATACATATATACCTATGGATCTTCTCTGGTTAGGCATATCACTAGTCTCGTTTCAAACGATGGGGCATTGATTCTTGTATGTCCTGTCGTTTGCTCATTAAATGAACTGGGAAGACGAACGCTACTGAGGGCGCCAAACTAGTAGCTAACTTTCTGGCTGACTCAATTAGATTGCCATATATATCTCAAGGTGATTTCGTACGTTATTAACTTTTCCACAAAACTTTCCAGGAGACGATGAACCCCAAGGACATAATGACGGACGCTTTCCATAACTTCCACCCGCAGTATCAGCAGTACACGCAGTACAGCTCCGGTGAGTGACGTCATAGTAGCACTGTTCTTGTTAGCATGCCCTTGCCCATACGCTGCCTGGTCGCATTATTATTTGCATTTTTTATGTAATACGGTGTTAAAAGACCTGAAACAAAGCTGAAATCTATGGACTAAATAAATGAGAGCAAAAATTATTGGACTAACTTATTTTGTGGTAAGGAACCCGGTTATACAACCTGTTTTTTTTTTATATCCCATAACTCTAGGATATGATTGAGACCATATCAAAGGATCAACTCGCATATGAATTTGTTTTAAGAATGTTTCAATCATACTTTTTTTTTGTTTTTTCGCATTTTCTTGGCTTTAAATATGGTTTGAATAAAAATAATAACTCGTATTTATCAATGAAACTACTACTATTTTACTACACAACTGCGAAGTTTGGCAATCTCGCAAAAGTAAAGATTCGTCATACTAGTGATAATTTATGACCTAATTAAATTATGATATCTCCGAAACTATGCATTTTTGGACCACCTATTCTAGGAGTTTTAGTATTATTTTTACCTATAGAATATAACCCTGGAGTTACGGGATATAAAAAAAAAAACAGGTTGTATATCACGCAATGCAAAGCAGTACCATATGCGCGTGTAAACGAACACGGGACATCGACAGGGTAAAGTTTAGTCATTATTACAACTTGTTTTTTTTTTTGTTTTGAGACTGGTCTTCAATATTTCTACAACAGATGTTTGAAGACTGTGATTTTGGGTTTGGTTTAGGGTCTTTTTATCACCCGTAATACAATATCAACTCATTATAAATGTTAGATAGGAGTTACGTGTTCTAGAATAGCGTTACGTAGCTTTTTTTTTAATTGCCCTCAGTTTTATTTGAAGAATTGACTTGTTAGTTCGCGTTTTTATAGCTAGATTGGATATAATCTGAGTTACAACTTTTATAGCATGATAAGATTGCAAGCTGTTATTGAGGAGTTACAATTTTCAGGATTCACGACACTTTCTTACAAATAGAGCGTTATGTGTCAAACAGGAAAACATTACACATCGTTACAGATTTAATTTTAGTTTTGAATGCGTCCAGTCTTCACATTAACTTCATTTTAGAATCCATATGCTGTAGGCTAGGTCTTTCTTATTTTTTGGTTTTATTTTCTTTCAGATGTCACTTCTCAACTGCCTTATGAGAAACTATAAACTCTGCCATAGCTGTGCTCTGCATGAAGTGCATTGCTGTCTGTCCGTTTATACATACATGTAATAATAAATACATTATGCCCGAGCATGGAAACACAACTAACAATATTGTAAAATTAAATCAATAAACATACGTGTGTTCATGTTCAGAATAATGTCGAATGCACTCGATTATTTGTGCGTTTGAAATTATTATAACGAATCGCTATCACGAGTTCCAACCATTTGCATGATTATAGTATTTTAAAAGTATTATCATTTCAGCCTGTATTCAAAACAACAGTATTTTTACGTGATCAAATACAGTTGCAGTATTTTATGTGACGCGCAAGAAAAATCGAGTACATTCGATGAGAAAGTGTCAAAACGGCATGCGAAATATAATTGTTTATTTGTTAGGAGACATAACCTAAATAATACATTTTATAACAACATTCTAAGACTTTTTGTTTGTACACACACATCGAACACAAAACATTCTCTAAAGTGCCTTAAACAGAACAAGGTGAGCTAATTAATCATTTTCCGGTGCTCGGTCGCAAACCCACGTTAGTTAAGATGTTTATTTTTATATTATATAGGTATTTGGTTTGTCCGAAAACGCATAACGAATTTTTGCGAAATAATTTAGGTGAGTATCATATCAGAAGGCATGATAGAACAAAAATATTACCTATTGGGATCCGCGATAGCTGGGTTAATTAAAATATTTATGAACCGATATGATATTAAAATTATACAGGGGGAATTAAATACGAAAAATTGGATTATTCCATGGGATCAGTAGGTGAAAAAAGTGGCTTTAACTATTTTTAAATCTATGAAAATTATTGATATCATGGAAAGGCTCATTGCAGATCAAAAAAATATCAAATCATATTGTAATGATGCACATGACGTGTCGGTATTTTTATAAGAATGATTCAGTCAGTCAGTATGTAGGCGGGAACTAAATACCGATACTTATAATATTCACCTACAACGTCCTGCATTTTATAGAACAAAAAAAAACGTTTAAAAAAAATTGGTTACAAATAATTCGGACTATTCATTGCCATAAACTTTAGTAACTATTTGTACTTTATGCCTTTAGTATGTGTCGTGTAAGGATTAGTGTATATGTTAATTTTCTGTGATTATATTACTTTTCTTTTCCTATTATTTTGTTACTTTCTTAGAGTTACAGGATATGATCCTTAGTTGATGCTAGAATTCAAAATTAGTAGAAAGTCTTGAGAGTATGTTTCTTTTTTTTTTGTATTAGCAATATCTGGCATTTATCGGGTTGTTTTGATTTTGTACATTCTATACTTAAATTAATTGTGTTTTTACTGTATGGAAGTGAAACTTGCACTTTTTATTGCCAAACCAAAGAACGGCATTTCATGTTTCCACCTTCAGTTAGTAACTGTCGAGGCAAGTTGCCGCTGCTTTGTAATAACGCGCTTCATTCTAACGATAACTTATATACTTAATAATAATAAAAAAAAACTAACAACCTGTAAAGCCATACTTTGTGTTTTCATTTCCTAAAACATTGTTATCATAATATTATTTTTTAAATAGGAGATTCTTTAATATTAATTCTAATTTTGAGTAAAATTAAAGTTCTAAAGTATAGTTCTGGTAGGTTTAAGTTATAATAATTATTTTTTACAGTTCACTACAGTTTGATTTTTTAAAACACTTGTATTTGTCTCTCACTAATAATAAATAAAGGATATTACCTGATTATATTTGATTTTGATTACAAAACTAGACATAAATCTTGTAACATACACACATATATACGCTAGGCACTACGAAGACAAGAGGTAAGACATTTCAAATTCGCTTTTATTCATTAATTTGCTGGCATGCTTAACGTTATCACGTTTGGATGTTGCTAAAATATTGTTGAATGTAAATTGCATGTTAATATATAATTTAGTTAATATATTGTGTCCATCTGTGGGATGCTACGCACTTGTTCGCAAGTTCGATTCAGCGGTATTTATTGAACGGTAAAGCCAACTGTGCATGACCACTTCAGAAACATTATCTTTTGACGAGACTGCTGTCCTACATACAAATTTATATTTATAGATGCAAGCTGTATTCAGCCAAGCGTACATATTTAAATTGGGTTTGAAGTGATTTTGAGATTGACAACACTGTAGTATGCACAAATTTTACACTGATTGGGATTAAAGTGTTGCCCACACATTAGACATGCTCGTGTCACTTGATCCCAGAAAATAACTACACAAATGTTTGATTGAAAATAGTCGTTCAAAAATCAAAATATCGATCATAATATTTGCTCACAAGATCGCACTGATAAGTTTGTCACTAATTGAGCGTTTTTAATGTAGAAAGATAATCAAAGCACTTACAATAACACATGTGAACACTTATCCCCACTACAAATGAGGCCGCGCAGACAGAACAGTAATCGGTGATGGTATACCTACCTACTTACTTGTTTCTTCTTCATGTCTATTCTGTAGTCTAAATTGAAGATGAGGTTTTAACGACCTAGACGTAACGTGAGTTATAGATTTTTCATTTGAGGGATTAAGGTTAGCATAAGAGTTAATTCTGCGCGCACATTCGTGTCTGTAATCATGCTCCACTGTTATCAAATAGGGGCTTTTTTCGGTGGTGGCAAATCTAAAAGAACTGATTCTGGTCGCAAATATCACGTGCTAACCCTGACCAGTTTAGCATCTGTCTGCGCGGAACTTCGAAAACTCGAACACTCCATTCAAATGTGACTAATATCTGACGTAATAGTGATGCGTGCGGGCGCAGGCGCGGGCAAGGGCGACTCGGCCACGCTGGCGCCGCGCCCGCCGCCGCAGCGCGTGGCCACCATCTGCCACGCCACCAACTACCACGAGAAGACCACGCTGCTCAGCTCCGACGACGAGTTCCAGTGAACACCACGTTCTCACTCCTCGACCAGCCCCACACTGTTCTCTTGTTGTTATTCGACTAGAGTCCAACCTCTTGATGTGTTAAGAGACTTGGACTATGGACATTAACCCAGCTGTATACTACTAAAGATTTGTAGTACTTGGCGTTTATAAGTTCGGATTTGTGGATCGTTTGCTGTTTCTAAAACTTTATGTGCCATATTAAAAGCCAGACTACTGTATAAGAATGATTGGGTCAAATTAAAAACCTATTTAAATAAAAAATAGGTAAATCTTATCTAAAGGTTATCTTGTCGAATAACAACAATTTCTAATGCAGAGTTTAAGAAAAAAGCTAATTGGAGAATGTTCATTTTAAATAGATAAAGAATATATTTTTATGTATCACGGAGTCCTTTCCCACTTTTAAAGCGTAATAAGCCCATAGCATGTACCTTTGTTACAATATTCAAAAATATATAAAATTCATAGAAAATAATAATGAAAGCTTTATTCATAACAGGATATAATACAATAATAGATCAAAATTAAATGAAGTTTTAGTTGTTTTGTGAAGTATTCATTGAATATTGCATTTTAATGTGTCACAGTTTTATGCATTGAATTGTAAACTTAGTAGGGATCATAATGCTCTGCATATTAAACTATGAATTAGTAAAGAGTCATATAATAAAATAAATACAATAAAATACATAAGGCATGCCTTTGGACATGTAGAGGTTCAAGTGCGGATACCACGGCGACAACGGCTCGACATAGGAACATAAGATTGTATAGTTATGTAAAATAAGAAGTAAATGAAATAACAATTGATACATTACAAGTTGTACCGGTAAAAAAGGAATTTATTATTCGATAGATAACTATTATTATCTCGCTGTAAGGGCCGTAGAAAATTAATGGCAATCCCTAAAGATACTTTTACGTTTACTTTCACGGTATTTTAACACTAAATTATGGAATTATAAGCCACCTTTTTACATAACTAAAAATATTAACTGAAAACCAATTCACGAGTTCTTTGAATGTGCCTTTTGCCAAATTAACTCCGCTTTTAAAACAAAATAGCTGTTATTGCTATCCCATTAAAGGCTATTCTTTCTTGTTTGAGACTTGTTGTGCAAACGTCATCATTTGCTATAAATGTTGTGCACAAATAATAAAAAACATTCCTTCTTGACAAATACCAAAGATTTACTGCCAAATAATTAGTTATCTTTGCGACTTAAATTCTAAAATTGCAGTGTTAGAGTTAGTTACCTATTTCAAATTGAAATCTATCATTGAAGCATTATTGTCAATAAAATCTTACCTCTGCTTCGCCGTCCAAAATTGCTAAGGCTCCCAAATTTTAAAAGATTACCCTTACATAGCCGATCAATATTTTCAAAAGCCGAATTTGCTGTAATGGTGCGTTCACACTAAAGCCGTTTGGCACTCACTGATCTTATAAACTTAAAAAAAATTATACCGGTGGGAATCTTTGCTCTTCGCTTAGTATAAACGCACCTTTATGCAATCTTATCGTAAAGGTGGATACAGACTTTGCGAGGCATGCGCCACGAACGGCGCACAACGAATGCCCCGGCCATACGTTGGCTCGCCCTCGCACGTGCGTAGCACATGCCTCGCCACGAATACAAAGGTACACAAGGTGTGTACCTTTGTATCACGAGCGAGGCATTCGCTGTGCGTTGTTCGCGGCGCATGCCTCGCATTGTCTGTATACGGCTTAAGAGACCCAGGATTACTTGGTAGTTGGCCAAGCATTATTTAAGAATCACTTAAATTATTATTTTATGTGTTAAATGTATTTTAATTGTTGTTTTGTTGTAACGTTTAACTTTATGTAACGTATAATTAATATTTTAAATTAGATTAGTCACTACTTTATTTTATTTAATAAAGTAAGTATACATATTTCCTAATTCACCTAAATGTAAATAACACTTGATTACCAAAAACACCTTATTAATAATATTATTTTTGCTAAGGAATGATTTTGTTGTATTAGGATGATTCCTCTTGTTTTTAAATTCTTTTGTCAATTACCTTCCCTTCACTAGGTATGTAAACCTGTTTTAGATCATATAAAGAATCATTATAAATGTAAGCGGATGTGCTAGGCCGTCTCCCATGAAGTGGCGATGAGGTTATCACATTAACGTTTGGTGTGCCGGAACAGATCTAAATCCCGTTATACGAACGCAGATCCACGAGAAAACGACATCACGTTATTTTTTTTTTAAATAACTTTAGTTTAGGGTAGGTTAGCTGGGCTGTTTCCGCACTTGGCCACTTTATTGGGTATGAAAATCCTCTTGTCACTTCAACCATCCCAGGTACTCCCAGAAAACTAGCAGCCTTTTCAGGCTGCTGTAGGCCTCCGGGAGCGATGCCGGCGATTGAAGAGTCCGTACCCGTTGATCTGCCACGCTTCAGGGGTTCTACTCTCTAAGCACGAAGTCCGTAGTTTCGGCCGAAGTAACGGTCGTTTCCTACTCTATATCACTTACGGACATTAGATTCGTTAGGGGCCCGAACTAAAAATAAATTACAATACGATTGGACAGTTGTCCTTATTCCCAATGTGTTTTCAAAACTCATAAATCTGAAAATATTAGAGAATAGGGTTCATTTCGAAGTATAAAGCTAGTACCTAACGGACGGACCCGTACTTTCGTTGACGGACTTAGAGAGTGGGCCCCCTGCACTCCATGAGTACGGGCTGTGTTGTTTCTTCCGCCTCCATGCATCCTCTGCACAGAGGTTTTCATGGGAGACAGACAGCCCTAATAAATTTTCAAAATTGTAGTTTAATTCGTGAATCCAAATTCCAGCAAACCAAAGGTTAAATGTAAATACTTTTCCAACGTACATATTTCTTACCCTATCAAGGGTGGTTTATTTCGTTTCGTCTCGTGGCTTTTACGTTACTTTCTTATTTTATTGGAAAAAATAAATCTTTTTATATGTTACGTACGTATGAACGTAACATATTAAATATTTTTTTTCTCGAAACTATTTAATGCACTGATAACCTCGTCCCCCTTCGTTCAAGCCAACATCGATCTCATCCTTGCAGTAATTTTATGAAACCGAATAGCGTCTTCTGTTGGCGTTGAGTGAGTTAGTACCTATATTAAGCATTTCATTATTGTGTTGGAATAAAGACCAGTTTTGGGACCTGCTGGCCTACCATGACGTCTTAAAGCAGTATTGTTTTACTCTTTTTCCAGTGTGGGAAAGAGACGGAGCTATACAGGATGTCTAGCGCCACCTCTTTCGCACACTGGAAAAGGAGTAAAACAATAATGTTTACTAATACACCTGGTACTTAAAATCATTTAAATGGTTCTCTTACCGGTCAAGCTATTTAATAAACAAGCTACCTGTAAGAAATTCCTGATCTCAAAGATTTTGCTTTTAAATTTAAAATCCATTTGCGTCTTTGTATGATCAAACAGAATCTTTTGAAAGTAATCTATGTAACATATAGGCCAATTTTGTAATATAAGAGGCTTTCTTTTCTGGATCGAAAGATTTATTTTTGTAACAGAAAGAGTAGAGTGACAGTAATACACGTTTCGCCTGAATGATTGTTGAAAAAATAATATAACATGAATTAACATTAGATATTTTATTAATTAAAAATGTTTTAGCTCCCAAGTTTTTAAGTATATGTATAAATAAATAATGATATTGATATAACAATTGCGTTTTTTATTTAATCAGAGCGTTTATGCCTTACGACATTACATCAAACTTTACTTTTAGTATCTTTTTAGACCTATGTATCCTGCTTATGCGTATTAAGTTTTATTAAAATCGGTTCAGTCATTTCCAAAAATAAAGACTTGAAATAGGGATGGTGACTCATTTTTTTATTATTACATATTTATAAAGTATTTGACACGTATTTTTTCTTTTTTCACGTAATCGTAAAATTACGGAGATATTTTGAGTTGAAATGGCGCATGACGTCACGGCTCAGTACATTTTATACCTAGTTGTGACGTAGTAAGCCCCCACTCTCCAACTTTAATGCGTTTTAACTAAGTATTCTTTTGTTAACTCGATAAAACAAAAAATACGTATCTAATATTTTTGTATTACCTGATTGACGGACAAAATAGAATTTCGTTTTCTTTACCCAGTCATCATCCCTATTGTATGAAATGCCGTCAGGTGTAAACGCTCTTAAGGGCAAGGTTGATAATGGCAAGAAAGGTGTGTGATGAGATTTCAAGATATACACGGTGTAAATCACCTCATCACGAAGCCGTCAACCAAGCATTCTGTACATGAAACTAAGTAACTTTACGCAAAAATAATTGCTGGGAAACGACTTTTTTTTGAGGGGTGTAAAATCATGTTTTCTGGTAGAACTCAATGTAACGCACTCAAAACATTGTGCTGATGGAAGGATTGAATAGTACGGGGGTCGTGGAGGTGTTTAAAGTAAAAAAATTACATTAGAAACTTGTATTTAAAAAAATACTTGTCAAAAAGTTGGAACTTTGACCCCTAATATCTCCGTAACTAGAAGGTTCCCAGGTATGGTGTAGAACAAAAAAATGATCGCAATGACAGGGAGAACCAGTGCCTTTCGGCTTCGTTAAGAGGTGTTTTACACCCTTTAGAAAGGTGTAGAAGAAGATATGCTGCGTCGACCAAAGAGTGGAACCAAACCGGCGCCGACCCCAAATAAATTGGGATAAGGGCAGGAGAATGACGAACCAAACCACAGATCGGTAAACGTAGCGTAGGACGTCCTCAGACTCGGTGGAGCGATGATCTTCGCAAGGCGGCTGGCAAGAGCTGGATGAGAGTGGCCGAGGATCGTGCTCAGTGGCGTGTCATGGGAGAGGCCTATGTCCAGCAGTGGACGAATACAGGCTAATGATAATGATGATGAATGACGATGATGGTACATAATAGCATAACTAACCCAAGCTCAAGTTCTCATTTTTTAGAGACCTAAATAATTTTATTTTGTAAAGTAGGTAAGATACGTTCTATTGGCGTGTTTATCCCACGGGAAATAAGATCGAATTCATTTGTCAACTCGGCATATCGTAGTTCACTACTAGAAATATAATAGGCCTTTCGCAATCAACGCCGCAAAACCCTGTCCTCCGCCTGCCGCCTCCTATACAAGGTGTAGTTTTGCATCCTCGTCAAATTCAAGGATGTTACTATGCTAATGATTCTCGTTCCGAATCAATAATAAAATGAGTACTTACGTATTTTTGTTTCTTATTTACGGAAATCGGTAAGTGTGAACCACCCGTGCTTCTCAAATACAGTAATAATCTCAAACGTTTATTCGATAATTTCTTATTTCCTAAACCATGGGGGTTATTCTAAAATACTACTGACAAACATACAACCAAAAAAATCAGGGTTTATTAATAATTAACTGGGTACACCGTAATTTAAATTGATTATTTATGTCTTGTGTGACAACCTCCTGAATTTTGACGAGGAAGCAAAACAACACTTTGTATGTCCGAGTCACCTTTTTAGGTCTACGATCCATCTAACTGGGTACCAAGCTATAGCTAAGGCCTCATTAGTGCGTGGCGTCGTCGCTGCGTCAACGCTTCATCGTTACCTATACATATACTTAAATATATTTAAAAAACATGGCACTTAAGCGTTGCGTCGTCGCACGCTTTTCAACGGATCGACGGACGAGAGACGAAGCGGGGGTAGGGAGATGCGCTGCACTGACGAAGCTCCGGTGCGACGACGGACAGTGTTCATCTGCTAGAGGGAAAACTAGTGCGCTGCGATGGCGTACAATGCGTTGATCTGTTGCGACGGCGCAACGCAACGGCAACGGCCAACGACACGCGGTCTCCACTCCTGGACTTGTTTGATCCATCGACCATTAGTCATTAGACAAACATGGACAGCCCACTGCAGGTAAATAGGATAGGTAAGTGTATTGGTAGGTAGTTGAATAATCAAACAAAGTAATATTATTAAATTTTATATTAAAAATATACACAGTTAATAACCATTTTCTCATACTGCTGCGTTCTCACAGAAGTGTTATTGCTTCCAATACAATCGTTATAACGGACTACGCTCTGAGTGCATAACAACATAAATATGATCTAAAATGTTTTAACAATGCAATAACTATTATCTATACTTATAACAAATAAATCATAAGGTACTCGGTCAATATTGGAATTTCGAGAATGGGAAGTTTGCCGGAAAACGTGAAAGAGAGAGCGGCGAGTGTTTCTTACTTGACAAATTTTCTTCAATGAAAAGCGCCATCATTGTCATGACTGAAAGCAACACACACTTAGCGCCATCTACGCGAAACTAATTTGTCAGTTTTCTTCTCCCCCATTCTACCTTTGTGAATGCCTAACACCCTTTACTTTCCCATAAAAGTCGGGAAGCTATCTATCTTAGTAATCTTGCCGACATGTTACTTTCTAAATAAGTCTACTCCCTACAAGTACAAACTCGAATCACTAAACACCTTATGAAGGTGTTAGGTCCCGCTAAGTGGTCCTTTCCTTTCTTTTACATTCGTTGGAATCCCAAAAGCGCATTTTTTATATTAAAGAATGCGCATAGGCATCTAACTTTATAGTCAAGAAAGCACTTAGGTACTAATCTATTCGAGGTCCTTCAAAAAGATGATAACGCGGTCCAGCACCATTTCAAACAGAGAAAAACAAATTTACCAAAATTAAACGAGTACCTACCTACCAAATAAATAAGAAAATTCTTTACGTATTTCTTTTTAATTTTCATTTTAAATACATGGGAAATAAGTTCTTTTGTACATACTTTTTTTTCGCCCACAAAATAACTTTTAAAATTCACGAAAAATAGTGCTCATTAAATATTTCTTAAAATATTGTCTTTTGAGATGAAACATTACTGATGTGTGTGAGTTTCAAAAGTTTTAAGGGAAAGGTACTTTTACATAGGTTGGTAGGTATCTACCTGTTCGTTCTTTCCATTCAAATACTTAATAAATTAATCATAGGAGTTAGTAGAAATACATATAAAGAGGTAATTAATAAAATCCAGCATACCACACATTTTCTACAGGTACTTATAGGTAGATAACAATAAAATAGGCAGAAACCTGCTGCGGGTACCTACTCAAGATATACAAAAAACCTAATCGGTAGGTACCTAATAGAAGTAAAATACGTCGTCCCATTACGTTATAAACTTAACTAGTTACTTTCCTACATAAAATGAAAGACTGATTACTTTTTCCTAATTATAAATGAAACAGTTTCTTAAATTATTATAAGTAGGTAAATCTGTTTCTGTTTTAAGGATTTTATTGATAAAATCCTTCTCAAGTTCAATTAAACCTAAGCTTAAATTGGGAAGAGGATGTTTTTTACGATAAAGCCTACTGTATACATATTCATTATTCGTGCTCGGAAACGAAAACAACAATTTAAAAATAGATAAAAATCGATCCTAGGATGATCCAACCAAACACCGTGTACATAATGCCTTAGATAAGTACACAAGCAGGTTGGTTTTCTTTTTTATTCCTCGCGGCTGTTTTCAGGGAGACGGATTTTATTGAATCGAAGTCCTAATCATGTTCAGCGAAGGGATTTAACATGCAATCAACATAATCGCTTTTAAATTGCTTTGATCAAATTAATTGTTTCAGCTGAAGTGGATTAATCACGTCGAGAACGATTTACTTAATCAAGTTACAGGCAGTTAAATGATGATTAGATTTCTTGGTAGCTTCTGCTTGAAATTGAAGGCCTAGTGTTAAGTTTATAGGTATGAGACAGGTATTCACTATATTATTATACCTCATGAGTTCGTTACCCTTTTTCACACCATTGTCACATATACGTGACACGTAAGCGCGTGCCCTGCACGCCAAAGACATAAATATGTGACAAAAAAAATGTGTGTGTGGTGCGCTATAACACGAAATAAGCAATTTAAATCATTACTTTTGTGTGTGTTTATTTATATATCTTTAAAATGTGATCTATATCTTAAATATTAAATGTCGTATCTCAAAATAAGTTACCAATAGGTACTTTAGAAATACCTTTTTTATTTGTAAGCGTTTGCTGTGAATTTGTGGCTTGGCGTAGAGGGCTCGCGCGTGCGTTTATTCTCTGGCGTCCAAAAGGTTAATCGATCTTTGTTGCTGACCATTCCTAAAAATTTTCGTGATCAGTTGCTAAATCTAATCACAAAACGACAAAATAGGTAAGTAGGTACCTACAAAATCACCTACTTAGTGCCACATATTCCGAAGACTTGAAAATACAATATAAATCTTTCTTTTCGGAACATTTTTCTGGTTGAGACTTTGTTAGATCCGGAAAAGCAATTTCCTCGATCATATCCGCCATACAAACGAAATGTCAGAAGCTGATTTTGATGGAAATATTGCCTTAGATTACATGTGTATTTACAGACTTATAAACGAGTTATAACAAAGCTACAGTGGCAGCATTTCATAAGTAATCATAAACGAATGTATTATTTTAGAATCGTCTACATAATTATGCAACCGTGCTAAAGGCATCTAAGTAAATCACAATTTTCTAAATCAGGCTAAGCCTTGTATGCAAGAATGAGATAGAGAGATATGCAAAAAATCACAACATAGTTTGACCCTAGATATGAGTGTTCTACCGTGAAGAGAAACGTACCTATAGACGGCCTCGTAATTGCGTTGCCACGTTTGACTACAATAGGGTATAATCCATTTTTTTTTCTTTGTCCGTCGGGTAGTTTATTGAAAAGTATTGGACACGTATTTTCTCTTTTTTCACGTGGTAATAAAATTACGGAGATATATTCAGTTGAAATGGCGCATGACGTCACATGTAGGTAAGTTTTATACCTACTTGTGACGTAGTAAGCCCCCACTCTCCAACTTTAATGAGTTTTAACTAAGTAATTTTTTGATATTTTGATAAGGATGGTATTTAAAAGTACTTCAATTTATTCCCATTTCATTTACCTAATTTTGCCTGTGTTCCACCAAATATACTGAATGTGCACCAAAATATGTTCATTAAAATATGTCATAACGAGCATCTATTTAACAACTATTGCAAATTTGTAAAAATAGTAATACACCTAATTTTAAAAACAAGCATTTATTTTTTTAGTTTTACGACGTAGCCCCGCTACGCGGGGCTTCTATTTCTGTCTACAGGGTTTAAAGTAACCTAACACGAAAGGGGAACCCTTCGAACCTAACCTGTCCAAGTCGGGGTGCCCCAAGAAGTCAGGAATATTTGGTGCACGATCAGTATTTTTCGGGAAAGAATAAAATAGTTATTGTTACAATAGAATATTTGCAGCGCACTACAATAAAAAAGTGTTATATCTTGGTGTTAATTTGGAATTTGTTTGTTGTAACATATTTTGTTGGCCGAGTAGTTAATTATAGTAAAACAATTAAACGGGTTTAAGATCAATATTTTAGAAATGCATACATATATGTACCTTTAGATTTTTGGTGAACACAAAAATATTATCCTTTTGATAAAACAAAAAATACGTGTCTAATATTTTTGTATTACCTGTCTGACGGACAAAATAGAATGTAGTTTTTTTTACCCAGTCCGCACCCCTATTCTCACTAAATTGACACTTCATTATGTATTAACTGCCACATAGTCAAGACCTGTCGTTTTGTCACTTGCAAGTGACCTAAAACCTTAGGCAGAGTACAGAGTGATAATGATAAAGCATTTATGAGTTCGACTACACTGAGCGAGCCATGAAATGCACGTGCCGAGCATCTAACGTAAAATTGTGCTGTGCTAGGAACGGATTCAGTTTCCTTTTTTGAGCAATTTATTATCTAAAACGTTCGTAGACGTTTTTACTTCCTAAGCTCACCATTACAAGTTGAAGCAAAAGAATTTGGAGCAAACCAGAGATAGTTGACACATCAGTTAAGGAATTACCATAGTTAGCGATCGGCTTGAGCCGGGAAGAAAGAATTTTACGTGCACATGCAGTACCTAAAAGAGAATTGAGCAACGAGGCGAATGACGGATTTTTCGCCCGGACGAAAACATCTTTTTGATCGGCTCAAGCCGATTACAAGTTGACAATTAGTGTGGTTACTCCCGTAGTAGGAAGGAATGAGGGTAAAGTTAATCAATCTGTGATGTCTACGCATGTGATCAAGGTTCTATAAGTGTCATATTTTAAGAGGAATATACACTTAAGACTCGATTTATTTGTAATTGAACTTTGTATCATCAATAATCGTCATAAAACGAAGTGGATATTTTACAGTGATGACTTAGGACTAAATTATATAAGTTAGGGTAGGTACTTTTAGATATTTGGAAATTGTCTATTTTGGGAAAGCTCTCGTGTTTATTATTCAAAACTTAACTAGGTAAGTACAGAAAAATCGAATTTCGTTATGTAATAATAGACACGAAAGTTTCTCTTATGTAGGTATACTAAATAAGACTTTATGGAATAATTTACAGTAAGGTCTCTCAAGTTTTCTATAGTAAATAGATTTTTAAATGCATCTCTTTAAAATAAGTATAAGCTACAGTCTAGCTACAATAGATATAAAATACGAGCTAACTTTAGTATTATCGAAGGTAGAAATCTTAGAAATAGAAATCTGAACCAGCCAGAGCATCTCTTATACCAACTTAGAGGTATCATCTACGCGTGTCCACCACGGCTATACTAGAATATCACATAATATTCTTTATTAAAAAAGCACGTACTTTATGCTTCATTATATTATAAATAATTGAACTAATAAGACATTTCGCGGTAACATTTAGAATGAAATACTAAAATTATACCATTTCCACCATTGGGCTTTTAAACATTGCTGCAATGCCAAGATTTAGGAGAATTCATCTTGTTCTTTAGTTTAGTTAGCGAAGAATTAGGTTTTTCAGCGTAGCGCAGCAAGATAAGCTGAGTTTCAAAGTGGAGCTGCGCTCGAAACTCATTTCTATGAGCGCAAGCGCACAAAAGATTACAGAGCGAGCGTTTCGAACAAATTCTCACATTTGCATACTCTGAGAAACTTTTGCATTAAACATCTGCTTGCAAAATCGCAAGTTTTCAAGTGCAATATTATATCAGGACAGAATCACTTCACATTTGATGTGACTGAGTGTGAAATGTTCACCTATCTTATTTTCGTTGATTCATTACAAAATGCACGACGACACCGCAAAGGCTAACAACAATTTAGAATTGATAAACTGTCACAATTCCATAACTTTAACGTTATCAAACCTCATATCTTAAAAATTACCTTGCATCGCCAAATATTCCCCATTTACTATAATAATTCCCCGTCCACCACTTACCTACTAAGAAAGCTTCGTTTGGCGTCATTTGTAGCCACAGAATCATAAGGTCCTGTTTCACCATTCGCTATTGATATTAAAGTCTGGGCCTAGTCTGACATAATGTACCTAATCTGGCTACGCCATGAGCCTTCGGTTTCTGAAAGTATATTCAATATTTGTGGTCAGTTCTCATCTCCACTGCTATGATTGGTCGAAGTTATTTTGGTCAGCCAATCATAAGAGTTAAATGAAAGACTTAAGAATGCGGTCAATCTGTCAGATTAGTTCTAGAGATTAAATGCGCGAGTAGCGAGGCGGGCCCGCGAGTGTGCAAATGCACATTATGACTATGAGCTAGAGGACGTGGGAGTGAGTGGTTGCCGTTTGTGCGGTCGACCCTGGCCGGATGCTGGACGTCGCCGGGACTCCTGCTACGAACACCGCTGCAGGGGACGCGATCTGAAACACGTCATCCACTACATTGAACATAGAAACATCTAGAATTCTGTATTTTTAAGTACATGGATTTTCCCCTGTACCTTGGGAGCGTGAACAGACATTATCTCAAATCATCTCTGTTGGCCGTACAGATAGGTACCTATTTGCACATGTGGAAAACAAAACCGCAAGTCGTGAAAGGCACAGACGTAAAAGCCGAAGACTTCAACACTGTGCCAATCAAACCGCAATGTCATTTAAAGTACCTAATCAATATGAAAGTTTCGAAGACCATGATTTGTGAAAAAGATAAATAAAACTTTAGGAGACAAGCCTTCACCAATCGATAAACTCATTAGTTAAAAATATATTATGATTTCATGTCAACATGACCCAAATATCGTTCTAGAAATCAGCCACTGCCCTGCTGAAGTTTGGTGTACATTTGCTTAAGCAGATACATAAGAGCTTCGATATGAAATTTAAACCAACCCAAATCTAGCTTACGCAAAATGTAGAGGGGAAGAGCACCAGTTTTTCATGTGAGAGCAGCTTTCAATTAAAATTTTACGATGTTATAACGTCCGCGGAGGCCTATCTCCGGTATGCGGACTATGCTAACACAAATGCGGTACGTCCGTCGCCCCACAACGCGCCTGCCCCGGATGTCAGCAGTACGTAAAATTTTATGATGTCCGTACACGACCCTGTCTCGTTAACCCATTCTGAGCGGCCGACGCGCATGCGCGTTTTTCGGACTTTTACCAGGTGCTCGCGGCGCGTATGCGCGTCCATTTAATTTACATAACTTTGTTCGAGTGCGGGGCGACGCGTCTGTGCGTTCATTGTGCTTAGCTATTGTTTCGGAAGCATCGTAAAATAAGGGTCTGTAAAGGTGTCCACACACTAGATATTTCGATTTTTACATACGATATTCGGTTGTTACACAAGTAATATGTTACGAGTGCAGGGTGGAATGATATTCGTTGGTGGTGTACCCACCACAACTCGCTTTTTGAGTCGTGTGTTTACGTAGCTAATGATTGACATTGATTAAATTTGTGAACGTGAAATAAAAAAAAAAACTTTAATAATATTTTATTTTTTGGATTTTTTACCCACGCCTTTCCCCTTGGGCGTGGGTAAAGTTTGCGTCCGACTGCAGGGCCGTTTGGCGGCCCGGTCGTCGATAATCACGACGGCTCTTTTAGCCGCCCGCAGTAGAGCCGCCATACTTTCGACGCCCGCGCCGCCGCTAGTCCCTGCGGAACTCCCCTCTGCACCGCTTGGCCCGGGCCCGCCGCAATCTACTGGGCCCGCCGTCACTGCAGTCTGAGTCACCTCAGACTGCAGTGACGGGATCCAGTCGCTTGGGTTGGTATCTTCGTCTTGCCTAACAAAAAGTTATAAATATATAATAGGACCTATTGGTTTGATATTATATCTATGCCACTAATAACGTCAAAGAAAACCACATCATCATCATCCTCCTATAATGTTCCCACTGCTGGGACACAGGCCTACTCTCTATGAGAGGGAGTGGGCTGTAATCCACCACGCGGGCCTAGTGCGGGTTTTTAGTTCTAGGACATGGCAATTACTCACTATGTTTTCCTTCACCGTTTTTGAGGGCAGACCTCATGAAAACCACATAATTTCTCATAATAAACATATTACAGCTAAACCTTTGTATTTGTAGTTATAAAATTATGAATACTTACAGAAATCCTTCACCATCCATGATGAACTGTTGAAAGTTTTCATTACATGATAGTATGTGAGATGGAAATTAGATTCAAAGGGCAAAAAAATAAAAAGACTTAAGGAAAAGTTCATAGTTTATTGGGGGAGCCCTGTTGAGTCGCTTGGTCAAGAACGATCACCAGGGCTCCCCATAATCAACACGCTCCTGGAGCCAAACGAGCCATGCGCTGCGAGCTGGTGGTGGTGGTGGCGGTGTTGCTGCTGCTGCAGGCCGGAGGGGTACGTTCCTACAAAAAAGGAAATAATGATTTGTAGGTTAAAAAAAAAAGAAAACTTCTGCCTATGTTGTGGAATTTTCTTGGTAGATCATGTATGTGCAGTCAATCAAATCAAAATTATTTTACCAGGGAAGCCACATGTGCTGATCTTCAATCTTATAATATACTTTTTCCATAAGGACATGTTTGATGTGGGTTTTGAACTTTCCATCGCTAAGTTCTGTAACTGGCTTTGGCAACTTATTATAATTTTTAAAGTAAAAATCTTTAAACCTAAACCTAATTTTCCAAACCAATTTACGAAATCAAAAGTCATAAATAACCTGATATAGTTTACTTATAAAATACTTTCTAAGATATAAAGAAAAGGTAGAGCATTTGAGCAAGTATGTACTCACCGCATGACCATGTATTCTCCATCTTCCGGCCTGTACAGCAGCAGCGGGTGGAGATGTTGTTCCAATTGCCGCATGCGATCCGGCACGTCGGCAATTGGAACTAACAGTTCCCGCATCTGTCGAAGTAAAACAAATAATGAAAGTAGGTATGTAAGGATTGTAGCAGGTGGCGTTCTGTGGTGTTTGGGCTTCTCCCATAAAAAAAAGCGTGAGTTTAGGTATGTAGGTATAAAATTGTATAGTGTAAAACTATTGAATTACTTATTTGAACAATAACGGTATATACCTGGTCCACCGCCTCCACCAACCTACGCAGAGTCGCCGTGTCGTAGGCCTGGTGCTGATCCAGGTTTTCATAACATGGTCTGAAATAAAAAAAAAACGGTTAAAATAATAAGTACCTAATCACATTGCTTACATGAAATATACATTCAGATATTGATACTTACTCATCAGTTCCTGGTGCTTCAGCACCAAGCCCACAGCAGACGACGCGGCGCATGGCTCGGCTCCAAAAACTCATATTTAAATTTAACAAAATCAAAATTTTTACTTTGCTACCTTTGAGCAGTTTGAGCGCCAAACTCCAAGTG
This sequence comes from Cerastis leucographa, assembly GCA_963082945.1. Classification (NCBI taxonomy): domain Eukaryota; kingdom Metazoa; phylum Arthropoda; class Insecta; order Lepidoptera; family Noctuidae; genus Cerastis; species Cerastis leucographa. The sequence continues at coordinate 7,417,599 of OY720359.1, forward strand.
TGTCAATGTCAAGTGTCAATTTTAAATCGTAACTTGAACTTGAACGAGTGAATGAATGACAGAACAAAATAATGTTACCATATAATTCTACCATATATTCGAATTCTGTTTACCTATTACAAACAATAAATAAATGAATTATTTTTTGATAATATACTTGTTAAAATTTTACTAACCACTAATACGTATGGAGAAATTGGTTTCAGTTGAATATTGTATTGTTTTGTCCAAGGATGTTGAGTCTTATTACTCATTTCTTCTACAACAAACCTTTTCATTTGATAGGTAATATAAACAGCCGCGCCGGTGATTTAGAAGACATTTTAAACAAAAGGGTTCCAGCTGCGGCGGAATCCTTTTGGAATGTCTTTTATATTTATTGGACTACTAATCTATGCCGATTGTTTTAAATTATCTTTTGTATCCAAAACTGCTGGAACCCTTTTGTATAACAAGTCTTTATATTTATTGGACTACTAATCTATGCCGATTGTTTTAAATTATCTTTTGTATCCAAAACTGCTGGAACCCTTTTGTATAACATGTCTTTATATTTATTGGACTACGACTACATTCACTGCTAATCTCAAAGAATGCATACAAATTGGCATGCCATAAAATGTGGCTCGCAAATCTATAACAACCCCTCAATCGAGTCTATCGGCGCTTAAAATTTAGTCACTTCTGTTTTGTTTTCATGGTGAACAGACGTATTCTCCCTACGCTCGATTTCGATATTTTCTCTTGCCTTTTGTATTTTGACCGTTGCTTTCTTTCTGGACCTCTGATTTACCCCGAGGTTACTTTCGCTTGTGATATTGGACTCTGAAAATACCTCGTGATTACCTTGGCTTGTGATATTGGACTCTGAAAATACTTCGTGATTACCTTGGCTTGTGATTTTAGACTTGTGACATTGTGATCATTTGGTGCATCGTGAAGTGTGGTGAATCTTCGTGATCATTAAGGCTGTACACGGTAAGTACCAACATTTATTATTATGAGCTGACTTTTACTTGATTTACTTGATCTATCGTTCAAAAATGAGGCAGGTATCCAAACCATATCCAGTTTTTATATAGATGACGCCAATTTGTCGTAATACTTCGACATTGATGAAAAATTTCTATGTGGGACCTCCAAATGATGTACTCAATACGTAGGTATTTATGGATGTGTAGAGTAGTGTAATTTATGTATTTATTTATAAAATAAATGTATTGACTCTAAATATTTATTCGTTTAATTTTACTACTTAAAACTTACTTCTTTTTGACAGTAGCCTAAAAGACTATCATGAGAAAAGTACAGGTCTGAAATGATTGCTCTACTAGATAAATCTTATATTCATATACCACTAAATGGCAACACTAAGTGTTCAATTTCAGTCATTCATTCACTCTATACGTTTATGAACGAACAACAAATGATGAGCAAAAACAAATAAATAGAAAAGAGAGAAAAAAATAACAGGTAACGCTTGATACGTGATGTTACATTACGGCGTAGTAAATTCACAAAAACAACTGTAGTGTGAAATTACCTTAACATGTAGCGTAATAAATACATAATTATTTTATGACCGTCATAAAACTCGAAAAATTTTAAACGCACATAAGCGCCCCATCGCACTTGGGCAAAGTATTAAACGACGCTATAATGCGTCCAGCCGCACTAGGTACACTTTCTTCAACCGCGCATACGCGTTCATAGCACCACACGAAATATTTATTGAACGCGCAGGTGCGTTTGCCGCACCCGGTTAGTGAGCTATTTACTTAGCACCTGCAATTATATACTATATAATTCAGCAGGTAATGCGTAAATATGAAACTAATACGGAGGGACTCCCCGGGTTGCTCTTCATATGTAAGGCTTGTCCAATTATATTTTATGTTTGAAATTGAGCTGAACGTGTACAATTTTAATGGTAGGGTTTAAAAAGGAAATGAGAGGTCTGTAGGTAATATAAAATTTATTAACCTTTAAAGCTGAGGTGATTCTGTGCAGGGACTATGAATAGCCTGTCTGATATTTTCGGAAAAGGTCCAGAGGAGAAACAATGATATCAGACAACTACCTACGTCTTGGCATAAATATAGGTTTTATGTACACAGTACATACAAGGTGTTGTTTTGCATCCTCGTCCTAATTCATGAGGTTGTCACAACAGACATATATAATCAATTTAAATTATGATACCCACCTAGTTAATTATTAAGCAACGCTGATTTTTTTGGTTGTTTAAGTTTGTCAGTATATCAGAATAACCGCCTTAACGCGGTTTAGGGAATAATAAATTATCGGAAAAACGATTGAGATTGTTTGTATGTGTGAAAGCGCGGTTATATGGCAAGAAAGTACCTACTCACATTAGTTTTGATTCGGGTCGAGAATCATTCGCATAGTTACCTCCTTGAATTTGACGAGGATGCAAAACAACACCTTGCAGAAAACTGTACCGGAAAATACCATGAATTTCAACACACAAAACTAAAATACTGCGCAAACGTTCAACCATTTGGTACAGAGTCAGACGTTAATGCCTAAACTAGGTCGTAACCTCAACCACCACATCTGAGTCTAAATATCTATACCAACAACGCTAATCCCATTACAGTATTATCCCACACTGGAGCTTACCACGTAATATTTGTCTGCTCAATTTTCCGGGTGTTCATAACGGATCTTAAATTCCGTCGCGAAAACGTTCAGAAATGTGTTTCCGACTTATAGCGACTGTGGAATGAAAGTGTCGCCGAGCCAGCGTCCTCTCAGTTAAAGATAATGCTATACATAATAAGAAACAATGGCGTAAGAGGCTCTATTCATTCCCAGTACTGTAGCGTCAATTATTTTTAAAACGCTCATTAATTTCGTCATTATTCAACGCTCGTCGGGGTGATAAGGAAGTTCCTTTCAATTATGTTTTGTTTTGCCATTTTATTGAAACAAAAACGAGGAAAATTAAATGATTTGCGGTTTCATTACAGCAGTCAATACATAACAATTTAAACGTTAAGTCGAAAATCGCTTTCAATTTTATTAAGGCAGTTTTCCAGTTCGAAAGTAATGGGGTCGGCTTTCAAATGTGCTCGAATATACGAAGCGAGCACTGCCGTCTGATATTCATAATCTACTTGTGGGGATTACCAGTGGAGCTACAATATATTATGCACGTCTACTAAATATGCAACTATTCTTGGAGCAAAACCTATGGCCATACGTCAGCTGTCTAATAATAAGTCATGCTCCACAAATGCTAGAGGATTAGTTTCCCGGAGGGGTATGGATATGATATATGGGATAGGCTTTTTGAATCGTCTTACAGACACAATTCAGAATCGGAACAGAATTTGTATGAAAATATCCGGCTAGTTTTTTTTAAGCTAAATTATGTGCCTCTTCTCGGCAAAAGCCTCCCCATATTCTTATATAGTCATCTCTACGTTTTGTGCGAAACATAGGCGATTTTTCGGAGGTAGTAGGTACTCGGTGGTGAAGCGGGCCATAGAATCACTTAAAACTCAAAACGTCGCAAAATTATACACAAAACATTTACAAAAAGTTGAACAAAGTGCCCGTCTAGAACAACGTGCTACAATGATTGTTAAGTAAGCGCAAAAAACAAAAGAAACAATGCATAACCTTGTGGCAAGGCGGGGGTGCGACGAGACTGATTAAAACCTCTTGAGACGTGGGCCCCCGGTGACATCACATCGAATCGGGGTCCCACTGCACCGAGGGTATCACCCATGCAACTCCCGGCCTAATGATTACATGAAATGAAATGGAAAATTAAAACTTGCCAAACAAATAAAAACAAAATGTTGGTGTACAGTGCATTTAGGGGTGATTCAAACGCTGTAAAAAACTGAAAGGTAATTCATTCAGGTGTTCTAGAAAAGCCTTCGTGTTCCGAATGAACTGTAATCAAATTCTGACGTGCGGATTTTCCGTTAAAAGTTATTATTCAAATGTTAATACATACAATATTCAAGCATGTTTTCTCGCTTTACGCTCTGTAATTACTGGCCGGAAAATGAACCTGAATAAAAATTGCAGCTAAAACAAGGACGTTTTCAATGTGAATATAAGTACAGGTACACCAGAAAAACTGTGCGAAGCGCACAGTTTTTCTGGTGGTGGTAAATTTCTTGATATTACAACTAATGTCGCGACGCGCAGAGGCAAAGTGTCTACGCTTTTACTCTGGTTTAAAAAAAAGCTGACCCCGCTCTTGCAGTGACTCATGGTATTTCTATGAAAGTGAGAAATATGAAGAAAGTGTTCAGACAAGTGAATGACGACAAACCTAGAGGCTGTAGGTACCTTTCAGTACTACAGCAAGTTCAATGCACATAGAACATCACATTGTGCAAACTAAACACTGAAAATGACAAAAAAGACCTTCTTACATGACTTATCCGAGGTAAAGCTACGCTACACCTGCTCACCTATGCGGTGCCCGATGCGGGGAGCCAGGTGGTGAGGACGCTGGTGATAGTGCCGGGGTTGCAGGCGCGGACGCGGCCCGGCGCCGGGAGTACTCCGTGCCTCCAACGGCCATGGCCGTGCCACCGCCGACAGGGTCCGTCACACGGGTCACGCTGAGACCTGATGCTGAACGCGTCGGGCGAGACGGAGCTGAGGAATAGGCGACTGTTAGATCGGAAACATCTATAGCTGCTCATGGTTAGTGGCCAAGGCATAATGATGTACGGCCTTTCAAAATACAACGGTGACGTGGTGAACAGTGATAAAATGGTGATCCGAAGTGGAATATGTTTCTTTTTTGGGAATTTTCGTAATACTGGTTTCTCGTAGTTTTGAGGTCTACGGCGTAGCGCGTAGACCTATGTACTACAGTGTAGCTACCCATAGAGCTCGGTGCACAATAGCGTCGTTCCACGATTATGTATAACTTGATTGATATGTGAATAAGTTAAATTTAATTTAGAGGGGTCACTAACCTCCGGTATAACTATAAAGTCCAGCCGGCGAGGATCTGGGTCGATAGCCAGAGACGGTGGACGTGGTGGACAGAGTAGACGGGGACCTCTTCAGCCCTGGGCCTTCCCCGGGCCCTGCGGCAACTGACGGCTTCCTCGGTCGCGGCTGTCGCTTGGACCCTGTTCTGCATACCCCTGATGTGAGAGAATGCAACACATACTTCTATAGTGTAGTGAATGTGCGTAGCGTACAAGGACATCGGTAAACAGTGCTCGGTGGTAGAACGTTGTCGTGGGGTGGCAGTCAGTACCAGGTTTACAAGTGTTTTAAAAGCGTTGTTTTGCTTGCGAAAATGGTGCTTTACAAGATGATACTTTTTATATTGGATACATTTTTCAGATCGACTCGTAAGTACAGCTACGCCTTTTTGTACCATGGTAATTACAGGAGTTAAATTCGTAATGATAAACAAGCAAAGTTTTGAACGAGCGTTTGTTTACTCAATAAACATTCTCAGATCTCGTCCTTACGAAGTAAAACGTAGAATTCCAAGAAATCACAGTGCTTCTTAGCTATAAACATCAAACAAACATTCAATCCCATTTGAAAACAGCAAATACTGGCTTATTTCAACCTTTCTACAGCCCATACAATCTACATATAAACGATAGTAATATAAAATTGCTAAAGCAAAATCGAATTATATTGGTGTGTGAAGCACGGTAAAAGTGGGCCGTCTGGCGATTGAATTAAAACTACTTCAGGCCTTACAACACCAAAGTGAACTATGTACAAATACGTGAGGGGAATAACGATAGTTTTCTTTTTGAGCACTCTTAAGAGGTCACAGGAGTCATTTTGGACCGTTTCTTCGCTGAAGATTAACAGCTAAAGCGACATTGATAAATCTACGTTCAACTCTTTGAGACGTGTCTAAAAATTTCACAAAGAAAACTTTATTTGAAGCTGACGTCACTTTATAATCTTCAGAAAAAAGCAGTCGGTGACCTCTTATTTCATACAGCATTTAGGTTCTTACCAGTTGGACATTGTCGACCCATGGCACATTTGCCTTCACAAATGGTGCGTTGGTTCAGCATCGTCTGGTAGGAGTCCAGCATGACGCGACATTCCGACAGATCTCTGTCAGCTAATGCCAAGGACGGGTAACGCTCCTTTAATCTTCTTCGTTCCTAGAGTGAAAAGTTCTTAATGAGTAAGTAAGTACTACTCTCTGCTGAAGGCGCCGAACTCGTAGCCAAGTTCTAGGTAAACTTTATTTAGATTGCCATCGACACGACAAAGGTGAACGTTCTGTTTTCAAAGTTGTTTAATATAAGTGTGGGGCAAACATCCTCTATAATTTGGTCAGGAATGGAATTGTGCTAGTAAATTACCTCATGTTACCGTTATGTGACCCAATTCACTATCGAACAGTCATGGGGTGTGGCTATTATGGTTTATGGCTTGTTGCCTTTCCCATTTTATGGAACTAGCTGTTGCCCGCTACTTTATTCGCTTAGAAGTATTTTTTGTCTATATTGTTCAAGAGAACATTTTAGAAATCAATTTGCACTATCCTCTATAATTCCACATTGAAATTTCGTGTTCAAAATCGTGTTCTTGTGTGAAATTGTGTTTCGTGTTCGTGTTTTCCTGTTTCGTGGAAACTAATCTAGTTTGATCTGCTGGAAATGTTTTCTTTGTTCTCTTCGAATCTTCAACATATAAAAACCTTTAGGAAATTCCTTTCAATGTGTACTTTGGGCTGTATGTTGTCTGTCACTTCTTCAGCCAATTAACGAACCATATAAAGAACTATTTCATGTGGTTAACATGTGTGGTATACGCTTGACGATTTTGAAGTAAACGAAATACGTTTTTCATAGTTACAAGAGATTTACAACAGCATAATATACTCTTTGTAATAATAACACGTAAATGTAAAGTCATTTTCACCAGACCCAATTTTGACAAATAGCTTGACTATCGATTCACTTTAGTCACGCGAATGTTTCATTAAGGTAATCAGATACATTGTTAACTTTTCGAAGAAATACCGTGATGGTTCGAATTTCTTGATTACAGCCCTTTAGTTTCTAATGAACTAAATATCACTGAAAGAAATACTTAGGTACAATAGAGCTATAATTTGAATATCATAAAGTGAGGATTATTCAAATAAGTGTTAGTGAAAAAAGAATATTTTACGATCTTCTGGCAGAGGGGAGGGCTGACACGCGACCGTGTCACGCAAGGCGGCCGCAATCCCGCCATGTGTCGCTAGCCGACGTATAAATTACTTGGATTTACACCTACGTTATCTCTGTATAGATGTGCTATTCCGAACATAAGACTTCTGTTTATTACTATCCATCCAGGTAGCACAAAACTTTTCACATGAACAAGAAACACTATAGCGAAACGTTATGTAAGTTTTTTTTATGTGCTGTTAAACTATCAAACCAAGTAGTAAAAAGCAAACAGATAGAGTAGGCACAATGAAACTTTAAAGTTGACACAGTAGCCAACAAAATAACGTTTGTCATATGCGACTAACATAAATAGGAACAGGCGTGTCCATAAGTAGATGTCGTGGATGTACATATGGATAAAATTTTCGATTTCACCAGGATCGCTCCCGATAGGTATTGATTTGATTGGACTGAGTGATAGATTAGCGTTTTATAGCTTGTTGGACGGAATATGTGCACTTAGGTACCTACGTGGATGAAATTCAGCATCTAGATCGTATCACACCCATCAACCATGCTAGAATCACTTCTATTATATGGTATGAGGTGATGAGATTATTTTAGTTGGACATCGTATCTAGTTCACCGAATCCAGATCCATTCTAGCTTATTATGCTTGAAATCACATTGCCTTTGGAAGCCTTGAAGTACCTGCTTAGATAACTTGAAATTCTTTCAAGCATGACAATACTCTAATGGTCAGCAATATATACCTAAGTAGTCCAAAATGTATTTAAAAAAAACATTGTTCGCTGTACTAACAGTCAAATGTGCTGATAAGATTTAAACCAAACAAAAAAAAACAACACACATTTATAAACATTGCACTAAATCAGCATCGCCTCAAGTCCTCAATTCGAGCCATTCGAGATTTTTTCTACGGACTCCATACCGTACTGTAACGCATACTTTAAAGCACAGTAACGGCACCATAACAGCATTATCCTGTATCAGCTAGTAAAAAATCAAGTCATTTATTCTAACTATCACCACTTACACAAGGCAGACACTTACCAAAACGAAGAAGAAGTGGCAGAACAAACTCCCCAGCACCAAAAGGCGGGGTAATGCCGATCCGTAGCTGTGCCTGCAAGGGCGGTTGGCGAAATTTCTTACCTCAACAAGCTTATACGTCTCAAACTCCTGCAGTTGCCTCTGGAAACCCAGGTTGGGGTTGGCGACGGCCCTGCCCGCGCGCACCACCTTCAGCGCCTCGCGCCACGTTAGCGGCGTCACGGACATGATGTAAGCCACTGCCACCGTCACGCTGCGGGACATCCCTGCTAGACTGAAGACAAAAAAGAATTTAGGTAGATATTCACACAGAAGAAGTCATAATCAGGATAGCCTTTGATGCCTATAGAAATGTTATTTAGTTTTAATTACGGCAAAAAATGGATCCAGCCTTGTACATAAGAACGCCAGACACCACCATTTTGCTGTCATAGGTTTTCGCAAATTAACTCCTGATTCCAAAACCTATAGCCTCTTATTAATTACCCTCCTTTTGATATTGCCTAATTTTCCTAATGTTTGTATCAGCTTCAGCAGTTTAATACGTGCATAATACGATATGAATAACAAAAGCAGAAACAATCAATTATTCGTGGCCCATGATTTACTGTTTCTTTTGCTGCTAGCGTCTGCCTCCGCCACTGGGGGCCTAAGCCACGGACCCTCGCCGATGGGTAAATTTATTCTCGAAAAACAATTGAGGATCATAGCAAGTTAAGGAGACTCCATCATAAACTCCACATTTTATTTTCACTGAAACGATATGATCTTTTACACAATGTTCTTTATTTAAATAAAAAAAAGAAGAGATTTAAAATTCAAAATTATGAAAACATCCTAAGTCCCCGACGGGATTGATTCAGAAACCGTCTTTCCCTTACGCTCCAATAAGCCGTGTTCGTTCAAGCTAAGCAGATGGTTGGCAGATAGGGAGGTGTTGCCTACAGCTCTCGATCGAGTTCAGACTGCCAATAAAGTCACATTTGACCGAAACAGGGAACCGCCAAAAACTACAATTCAATGATCCATCCACGTTTTTAAACCGGGTCCGGAGTAATAAATCTCATTATTTAGACATTCAAAGTGCCGGATAATTTTCAAACCATCGTCCCTTTTCATTCTAATAAGCCGTGTGTACTCTCAAGCTTAGCCAGTTGGCGTCAGAAAGTGGGATGTCACTCGGAAGAGATACACTTGACCGAGAAAGATAAGTCTACTAGAATTTAAAAGATCCCTTCAAACGTTTTCTTCGGCTGAATTAGAGAAATGAATCTGGATATGAAAAATAACATTCAAAGCCACCAACAGTATGTATTGGTTCAACCGTTATCATCCTATCGGGTCTACATTAAAGCTAAAGTTCAATACTCAGGTATAAGCACTGAATGGATTCGTCAAATCTAGCTTCACAAGAAACTTCATACTGCAAACTGCAACGCACACTCATCCTGTCTGACCGACATCGTGTCGGATTTGGATCAGCTAGTAAAAACGAGCAGTATTTATAAGTGTGCTATGAGTTTTAAGTCGTTTGGCTGGATATAGTGGAGTGTCGCGAACAGCTCTCGATCGAGTTCAAACTGCAAGCGATGCGAGTGACACTTGACCGAGAAAGGTGGGCCCTGGAGATATCGAGGCGAGCAAGATAAGATTCTCAGCGTTACTGGAATAGAATAAGATGATTTTTAAGTAGGTTATATATGGCAAATCTGATGTTTATAACTTTGGGACCTGCATGCAGAAATGAAAAGGCAGTAGCAAGTTTTTTCTTTTAAAAGATTCTTTAACTGGGAATAACTTTTAGTGCCTCTTGAATAACTATGTATAAAACATTAGCCTCCATCTGGAGCCGTAATACTAATTCTGAAGGTAATAAAAACAGAATATTTTCAACTACCAGCATAAACGATAGGATCCGGAGATACTGAAGCCTTGAAACTCCAAGTCAAGACGCGTTAAGCAGTAATCATTGCATTAGTTAGATACTCGCAGCTTCTAGAACTTTGCAAGCGTAACTTTTGTGTCATTATATAAATCTGTGTACATAAAGCATACACAGTTTCGTCATTAACTATCTCTCGCCGCGGGCCCACTCGTCCCAGAGCTTGTAACCAAAGCCGCGGCAAATGATGCGTCATTAAAATCTTTCCTTGCTCCACTTTTGTCATAACTACGCTGTTTTCTCAAGACATTTTTGAATTTTCTCGACTACGGATGGCGGTAAAAATAAAAACTTTGTTTTATGGCGCCTTAATTGGACAGCTTCTATAAAAATTAGGCCAAAGGAAAAGCGTAATTTGCTCAAGCTCGAGTCTAAGGAAACTGGTGTTAACCCGTAGAATTTGGCTTAAAATAGTCAGTAAAATAGTAATATGCAGCCTATTTATGCAGTAATTTTAGGCAGTAATATTTAGGTCAAAAGTGTATTACTCCTTTGACCTAAATTTATTGCCTACTGGCCTGCTCAGTAAGTGTTAATTTTATACACAATAGAGATGGCGCTAGACACCCTGTATGGCTCCGTCTCTTCCCCACTCTGGAATAAGATTAAAACAATACTGCTTTAAGACGTCAATACAGGCCAGCAGGTGGGTAAAAACCTAGTAGGTTTAACCTACCTGAACCACAATGTGTACAATGCCATCTGAAGTCGTTAGTTAGCTACAGGTTTTATCATTAATTATGAAACAGATGAGAGCAGCGGTGGCCCAGTGGAGAGCAGCGGTGGCCCAGTGGTAGCAGCCCCGATTTACGAGAAGTAAGTCGTAGGTTCGAACCCAGGCAGGCGCATTACTTTGAATAATTTATTTAATCACCGCTGCTCTCAAAACGGTGAAGGAAAACATCGTGAGGAAACTGGCATGTCCTAGAACTAAAAATTCGAAGACATGTGACATCTACCAACCCGCACTGGGCCCGCGTGGTGGATTACAGCCCATTCCCTCTCATAGAGAGGAGGCCTGTGTCCCAGCAGTGGGACGTGGAACAATATAGGCTGATGATGATGATGAAACAGATTTTTCACATCACATGGTATTCATAAAAAACTGCATATCTTAAGCGGAGCAGGTGGAAAAGACAGCTGCTGTTCAATCCTCCATAATAATGTGTGACATACTTTATGTTATAAATGAGAAAGTAAGTCTGACTGTTTGTCTTTTACCTTTTTACACTTGAATGAATGGATTTCGTTAAAATTGAACACAGAGGCAGATTATGACCTGGGTAAAGACAAAGAATACTTTATATCCCGGTAGTACATCGCCGTGGAAAAATTTCCTCCTCGCGGGCGAAGTCGCGGGCAAAAGCAAATACAACATGTATAGTTTTATTAGAGCCATTGAAGCACGCGACGAGCGATAATTGTGTAATTAAGCAACACGGCGATACGATTAGCGATGAATCAATGGCGGCTTCCAATCGCTCTGCGGGACAGAATTGCGCGACCTTTCACACGAACCCGACAGGAAACGGAAATGAATTAAATGGCTCGTAGGGCGATTAATCAGAACTGACTTTTAACGAAGAGTTATCCATTTGGAACAGTACCATGACGCGATATTTTCGTTGCTGTTTTCGTTGTTAGGGGTCAAATATTTTCAGTAAATTGTGATTAATAATAATTAAAACGAAAAAAGGAACAAAAAGAATTTTTATTTATTCGAGTATCCATGACTCAAAAACTGTTAGTAAAACTTAGACTATGTTAGTAAGCACTCATAAAAACAAACAAAACAATGGATCACTGCTGCGACAACCCATGAGAAATCTTACAACAGCGACCCACATAAACACAGTCTAGGCAACTTGCAATCATATTTAGGATACTGTTGTTGGTGCCCCACACCCTGCGCACCAGGGAAGCGCACCTTTCATGCATTGTTGCGTAAAAACAATCCACATGCGCATCTGCGAAAGCGGCACTTGTGAACACATTATTTGATAATCTGCTCTTCGTCGTGCCGATGATTCAATGTTATATTTAAGTTAGATGAGCTTCTACACGAATTCTGCCACAACGATAGCGTTTGCAGTTTGGCAGTAGCTGTGGACAGATCCCTCGAAGTGCAGCAGGAGTTACAGAAAAGAGCAAAACAGGTGGAGGGTTGTGATGAAGCTCCACACACATTCGCTGATATATAGGTAAACTAGCTGTCCCGCGCAACTTCGTCTGCGTCACATTTTCCCCGTTTTCGCGACATTTTTCATTGCTGCTCCGCTCCTATTGGTCGTAGCGTGATGATATGTAGCATATGTCCTTCCCCAGGTTGAAATCTATCTTCTTGCCAAATTTCATTAAGATCCGATCAGCCGTTTAGTCGTGAAAAGGTAACAAACAAACAAACAGAGTGACTTTCGCATTTATAATATTAGTATGGATTAGTATGGATAGGACCATTCGTCGCAGAATCAAGATCCTTATAAGCTACTTTTGATACAATTAATCATATCAAATGAAGCACCGAGATCATGAGCCATGTATGTGAATTTAATATCGTGTCACTTCAGACAGGGTGACACTTTCAGAAATACAATATACTACCTTCTGCCCGCGAATTCGTTCACATGGAATTTAATTAGATATATCTGCCATCAAACATGCAAAGGGACTCGGTAAAGTGTAGCTTTGACTCAGTGAAATATTTCTGATTCTGATGAGTCATTTTACGTCCCACATCCAAACTTACAATAATTATTTTTTTATGTCTTCCTGCTCTGTTCCACTGCTGGGCGACCCCCATAGGGCTTTCCAACTTTCTTTAACATTTGCCTTCTCCGACCAAACATTACCTCTTTATAAACTAAATGTTGAAAAAAAGTTTGAATTCGTTTATGTGTTAGTGTTATATATGTTGGAGTACGTAAGTAAGTACTCATATTATATTTTAGAAAGCGTAGCTATACAGCTACGCTTTCTAAAATATAATATCTAACTTCTAATGTTAGCAATAAACAGAAACATGCCTGTGATTTATAATGGCGCCGCCGCACCCAACTATTATATAAATGTTTTCGTAACTACAGTCCCTGGAGGACAAACGAGAATTCTGACATGTTATTATTTATTCTAATATCTCGGACATGGTTATTTACTTAGAAAGCTTTATGTTATGACATGGATATAGTGGACAGTGTGTACTTTACTTCGCGGAACTCGGGTAAATGAAACACCGTTATGTACCGGACAGTAAATATAATGATATGGATCTTGACGTGATCCCAATACTCGGTTCATTAAACCACACACAAAAAAAAATTACATTCAGAGACCTATATCTAATCGCAAAAATCTTAACACCGAGATTCAGTTTAGTGACGTATTTCAAAAACGCCATCTAGTTAGGGCTGATGGAACTAACTTCCATCAAACCTTTTCGCTGCACACATTAACGGTTGAGCAACGCCATCTAGTTGCGTTTGATGTAACTATTGAATACGAACATACCGCCCACCAAGGACATAATGATATGTCCTTCATTACAAAAAAACCGCCCACCATGAGGTCAAGGGCTTAAACTTAACAAAGAATTTCGTGTGCAACGACAAGTGATAACACAAAAAATACAAAAATAATTAATGGAAAGTACTTATTCCATGAAACAAAAAAATACAATACCTTGTGGACTGTAGAAACTTACTTAACTTACAATATGTCGTGGACTGTATACTTATCTAACTACCAATTTACAACATATCTTAACTAAACTTAAAATCTACTTATACAAAGTTTACATCACTTTGCAATTGGCAAAATGCACAATTTTGATATAGGTCGTTTGATAGACGATCCATTACACTTGAGAGTTACCACTCGTGTAACCTTGTCCAAACCAGGGTGCTTATCTACTACCTTGCCCAAAAGCCAACGGGCAGGAGGTAAGTTATCCTCCTTCACTAAAACAACATCCCCGATACTTGGTTCTGGAATATTTTTGTTCCATTTGTAACGCTGTAACAAATGAACCAAGTACTCGTTTGACCAACGCCTCCAAAAGTCTTGTAACATGCGTTGTGTAACCTGCCAACGTCTCAGGTTGCCAATGTTAGAACTTTCATAATTGCGTTCAGGCACTGCTATCAGAGGCTCACCTATCAGGAAATGACCTGGTGTTAAAGGTGTGGGATCTATGGAATTGTCAGGCATCATTGATAACGGCCTCGAATTAAGGCACGCTTCTACTTGGGATAAAAGTGTAGATATTTCTTCAAAGGTAAGAGTGGAATTGCCTATTACGCGTTTGAGATGGAATTTGGTCGATTTCACCCCCGCCTCCCACAAGCCACCAAAATTAGGGGAATGAGGCGGAATGAAGTGCCATGAAGTGCTGTTGTTGCCTAACCACTCTTTAATCTCTACAGCCACGGAAGATTTTTCCGCAGCAACTAAATGCCGAAGCTCTTTGGAAGCGCCGACAAAATTAGTTCCGTTGTCGCTCCAAATGTTACTTACAAAACCTCGCCGAGCCACAAATCTTTTAAAGCCAGCGATGAAACCTTGCGACGTCAAATCACTGATGGCTTCTAAATGAATAGCCTTGGTCACCATGCATACAAAGACACAGATGTACCCCTTGTATGATTGGTGGCCTCGACCCTTTGACGTTCGGATGCTAATGGGACCAGCAAAATCCACGCCACTATTTAGGAATGGCCTTGCTGGAGTGACTCGACTGGACGGCAACTGTCCCATAAGTGGGGTTTGAATAGTAGGCGAATACCGCCTACACTTTACACATTTAGATACGTGAGCCTTAACCTTTGTTTTGGCGGAAAGGATCCAATACCTAGTACGCAGCTGGCTCAACATTAGTGTTGTTCCCCCATGTAACGTTCTCTTATGGGCTTCATCAATCACTAGATTGGTAAAGTGACTGTTAGATGGTAGGATGATGGGATGTTTGACAGCCTCATCTAAATTAGCATTGTTAATGCGTCCACTGACACGGAGAATGCCTTCGTCATCGATGACTGGACAGAGACTTTTAAGCTTGCTTTTTGCTCTTACACTTCCTGTTTTTCTGATATCCTTCATTTCTTCGGAAAACTCTTGAGTCTGAACATGTTTTATACACGATTTTGTTGCTTCTTCTATTTCTTCCTTAGTTAGATACCTTTCGAATCTCCTTTCAGCATGTGATTGTTTCGTCCAACTCAAAACTCTTCTGCAGTACGCTATAACCCGAACTAACCTTTGCAATGATGAATACCTTGTCCATAAAAGATCCTCCTGAAGAGGTTCAGTTATGACGTGAACCTTGACTGATCTTTGCTCCGTGTTAGTGACAATTGACTTTGGTCTTGTGTATTCTATTGTTTCATCATGGAGCCATGAAGGTCCTTGACTCCACAGCGAGCTGCATACAAGTTCTTGTGGTGTTACTCCTCTGGAAGCTAAATCTGCAGGGTTATGCGTAGATTGGACATGAGCCCAATGTGAGTTGTCGACGTGCGAGAGAATGGTAGACACTCTGTTTCCAACGAAAGTAGTCCAGTGACTGGGATGTCTACTAAGCCATGCCAAAACCACTGACGAGTCAGTCCAAGCGTGTATTTGAGAGGGTGCGATTCTCATTACTTCAGCGACTTCAGAGATAAGTTCAGATAGCAACACTGCCCCCATCAGCTCTAAACGCGGAATTGACTGCTGCTTGACTGGTGCAACCTTAGTTCGAGAGGTGATTAAACTGACATGAATAGTTTTGTGAGCATTGATGACTCTAATATACACTACAGCGGCATAAGCCGAAATCGACGCATCACAGAAACCATGTACCTCTACCAATAGATCGTCGGATTTTGTGTTAACCCATCTGGGAATGCTGAACTTGTTCGTCTCTACAAGGCTTAAACGGTAAGTTTCCCATTCTGACAGGAGTTCCGGAGTTAGTTCTTCATCCCATCCCAAGCCAGCAAGCCAAAGCTTTTGGATGAATATCTTGGAAGTAACAATGCAAGGTGCCAGCCAGCCAAGCGGATCGAACAGGCGAGCGATGTCGGAGATTACCTTTCTCTTGGTGACTGGAGTCTGCTGTGGATCAAGATGTACTGAATATTTAAATTTGTCACTCTCACGATCCCACGAAATTCCTAAAATTTTGATGACTGAGTCTAACTTAATATCCCTTTTTGGCTTCTCTTCTTCATTCTGTTTTACCTTTGCTTCCGTACGGTCTTGAATTCTCTTGTTTAGCTCATCGCAGCTGCTAACCCATTTCTGCAGTTGAAATTGACCTTTGGTGAGTATTTCTGTTATTTTTCTATGAATGTGTAAACCTTCTTCAACCGTTTGACATCCTGTCATTAAATCATCTACATAGAACTCATTTTTTATGATATCACATATTTCAGGATAGCCTCCGCCTGCATCAACTGCCACCTGCTGTAAGGATTTCACTGCAAGGTAAGGAGCAGCTGCTGTACCAAACGTAACTCTTACTAATTTGTACTCTTTTATTTCAGATTCTGGATCATCGCGCCACACTACTCGCTGAAACTCTGCATGTTCAGGAGAAACCTTCACCTGCCTGTACATTTTTATGATGTCAGCACAGAGACTTATGGGATGCATTCTCCATCTCATAATGATGTGACGTAACGGAGGTTGCAACATGGGACCAACCATGAGATCGTCGTTGAGAGACACACCATTCAAACCTTTCATTGAAGCGTCGAACACTATTCGAACCTTGGTTGTTGTTTTGTCTTCACGTACCACGGCGTGATGTGGCAGATAAACAGCTGTACTCATATTACGCTCATCACCGGGTACAGGCTTCATATGACCAAGGTCGATGTATTCTTGGAACACCTCTGAGTATCGAGCTTTAATTTCCGGATTCCTCTTAAATTTATTTTCAAGAAGTCGAAATCTTTTTACTGCGAGATCTCTCGAACTCCCATATTGACACTGCGGATCTTGATCGCGAAAGGGAAGATTAACCACATAGCGACCTTCCTCATCACGGCACGTGGTTTGTGCATAAAGGTCCTCACATCGTTGGTCTTCCTCAGAAAGGATCTTCTTATCAGGGATAATAGACTCTATTTCCCAAAACTGTCGCAAAAGTGCGTTGTCATCAGCCTGATTTGAGCTGCTGTGACTGACGTGATGACAATGAAAAGAATCATGACTTGATGATATCTGTCCAGAAAGGATCCACCCCAGGGCAGTATTCTGAGCTACCGGTAAGTTTGGTGGACCTTGAATTAAACCATCTCTAAGAACTAGACCGTATATTTCCGCACCTAGTAAGATGTCTATCTTGCTTGGTGTATGGAACTCTGGATCGGCTAAAGTTAACCCCTGTAGCTCGGGCCAATAGGTCTGTTCTAATTTCTCTGAGGGTAAAACTGACGTAATGGTACCTAACACAAAAGCATGGACTTGTACACTAAAATTTGGATCTAAGCGTGAGTGAATAGTCATCGTGACTGTAAACCTTGAAGCAAAAGCACTTCTCTCACCGCCTATTCCGGATATAACCGACTTGGTCGGCTTCTTCTTAAGTCCAAGCAGCTGCACTGCTGATTCTGCTATGAATGATGCCTGAGATCCTTGATCTAATAGCACTCTCAGCAGTTGTGTAGAGCCACTTCTTGTCTGTGCTTTGACAAGAGCAGTCGCTAACAAAACTTGGGAAGGTACTGATCCCTTAGAGAAATGTGAAACTATACTTGAAGTTGTTGGTTTGCTCTCTGATAACGATGCCTGAACATTAGACACCGCTGATTTAACTTCAGCTGCTGTATTAGAGCTGTCTTTAACTACTGTGGAGGTTGAGACCGAGTTTGGATGTAGTAGTGAGTGATGCCTTCGCTTACATATACGACACGTCGCAGTTTGTCGACAAAACTTAATGGAGTGATTCGGGTTTAAACAATTATAACACAAGCGCCTGGTTTGTGCAAAGCTATGACGAGATTCGTAACTCTCTTGAGCAAACTTCTTACAATTGGAAATTTTGTGATTCTCTTTGCAGAATGGACAAGTTATTTCAGAAGCCTTACTGTCGCTACTAACTATATGATGAACAGCCTTAGGTTTACTTGACTTAGTGTCTAAGAACTCGAGCGCACGAAATCTGGCTTCCAAAAAATCTCTGAATTCTGAGAGCACGGTTAATTCATCATTGGAGCTAATCTTAGTCTCCCATTGCTTCCGTGACTCAGCATCAAGTTTGGAACTGACTATGAAGACTATTATGCAATCCCACGTGCTGACATCAATTCCGAGATTTTTCAGCCCATTAAGACATTCCATTGTGGTATCTAGTAAACCCTTAAGGCTATTTGAGCATTCTGTCGCATTACTCTGACTTAATAAGCGCTTTAATAAACAATTGGCCAGAAATCTCTTATTATTATATCTACTATGCAGCAGCGACCAACATTCCTTGTAATTGTCTGAAGTGACAGCAATATGTCTTACAAGTTGTTCTGCTTCTCCGGATAATAAGCCCTTTAAGTAATGCATTTTTTGCACGTTTTCTAAACTATTATTGTTATGTATCAAAGATGTAAATAAATCCTTGAATGTTGCCCACTCTGCATAGTTGCCCGAAAACTTTGGAATGTTTATCTTTGGTAATCTAACATTATTTGATATTATGTGGTCGACATTTGACTTTGGGATTTCATCTGACTTATGATCGTTAAATTGATTTAAAACGTCCTTTAACTGCGTTTTATGCCAAATGTAAGTTTCTTCAGTGGTATCATAAACATCTTTTACAAAATACTTGTCGGATTCTCGCTGAGCGTCTGTGACGTTTTGTATTAAATTCAGTGGTGGTTAATATAACGTATAGCGCCAAAATAAAACACGCTATTTGTACTCAACGCATAACATTTGCTACATTGGCTCAGGCTTCGCGCTATCATTATAACATTTTATTATAACTCGCGAGTCGCGCCGCTCGCGCGCTGACTGCGATAGCGGGGCCAGAAAAGGATAGCAATTATTAGCGGATAGCGGATAGCGCATAGCGCAGAGCGCGTCGAGTGAACTCGTTAGTCGGCCGGCCTGCGTCGCGTTTACTGTTAATACGCGATGTATGTTGTGAATGTTGTGATGTAAACACGACTCTCGCGAATCGCGATCTTGTTTTCATTTTAGTTGAAGTGCGTTAATAATTACGTATGTTCGTCGTACTGTTGTAAATATTATGTGTTATAGGTATTAAGAACTGTGATAATTCGGAAGGACATGGGACTGTGTTTTTAGTGCAATTGTGATTTTAACAAACTCATAACTTGTAAATAGTTGATTTTTGAATTACAGAATCAATGAACTTATAAATACGCCTATAATAAATAATAATAATTGTCTCACAAAACTTTCATAATAACATTTAATCAATTTTATTATAGACAGTCCTAAGCCTAGAAAGTGTGAAAGAAAGTTCATTGCTCTTTTACGATATATGAGATTTAATTTAATACCATATTCTTTCGTGTACAGTGCAGTGCGTAGCGAGATAACATTCACCACGCGTTATTAGTTTATTACGTCCATGTAGCGCGTTGCCGAATAAAACGGTGATGTCTCCGCGTTTAGATTGCTGCCGAGTTATATGATAGCGTGTTATAATGATAGCGTATAAAATAGCGCGCTATTTATTTTTAGTTTGTAGTCTACAGCGCGCGATTGGTTTACAGCGGTTTTGAACATCACTAATTAAATTCTTGTGATTTGCCGAGAATTCCTTCCACAGAGCCTCAAATGATTCTAATCTAGTCTCAACATATGTTTTAGTTATTCTGTCTTTAGGCGTTTTTTTGAAGTTGATCTGAGCCTTTTCAATAAGCAGCTTTGTGTTATTTTGCAATTTATACATAGCCTCCATATTTATGAATTTTAATAAGGCTGTAAGATGTTACATAAAATTTCTACTTAAACTACCAAAGAAAATGTTGACCACATTCACATAAATAATCGCTGTGTATTTATATGCCTACTACACCTATTTCAAATATTTACCAACTGATACCAAATCAAATATAAATTCAATTATTTAAACCATAAACAGTTCCAGTAATATACAAAGTACCAAAGACAATATCAATTTATTGAAATTGGTCCAATATCGCAGATTGGTGTACACTTAAAAATATCACAAGTTCAAGCAGGAACTTTTTAAACTTATGAATCTACTAAAGTCTAATTAAACCTTTTCAGACGAATTTTTCTATCTTCAGAAGAAACCCGACTTGCACATATTTTAATGATAAATAAATGTACTCACAATTTTGCCTTCAACAAACCGCACTTCACTAGCACTGAATCACTCCAATGGTACTTGCGTCACCCAGATGAAACCCAGGTTTAAACCTGGCGCCCTGCGCCTGGCTCAGCTGGTGCTGATGATGTCCAATTCGCCCTGCTCCACCCTCACTTCGATGGTGTCCAACTCCACCTGGCGCCCTGCGCCAACTCCTGGTGCTGGTCCACGCCAACTCTGCTGCAGCACTGGTCACTTCACTGTGCACACCAGCTTGGGTATGCGGCGCTTCAGGGCGATCCACCCTGGTTTCTACGCCAAAACTCCACAAAACACTGTCTGGATCACACTTAATCACTTATCCGACTCGATAAGGACCATGTACTTTACTTCGCGGAACTCGGGTAAATGAAACACCGTTATGTACCGGACAGTAAATATAATGATATGGATCTTGACGTGATCCCAATACTCGGTTCATTAAACCACACACAAAAAAAAATTACATTCAGAGACCTATATCTAATCGCAAAAATCTTAACACCGAGATTCAGTTTAGTGACGTATTTCAAAAACGCCATCTAGTTAGGGCTGATGGAACTAACTTCCATCAAACCTTTTCGCTGCACACATTAACGGTTGAGCAACGCCATCTAGTTGCGTTTGATGTAACTATTGAATACGAACACAGTGATTTGTGAAAGCCTGATCATGAAAATAATAAATATATTTTTATTTATGCTGTTCCAAGCGCTATTGCTGAGGATGAAGTCTAGGGATTGATTGCCAGGTAGAGATGGTTTTCCTATCCCAAATTTTATCTCAGTAACAGCCACGTAGAATGTGGCCCGGTTGATGGCAATAGGTTCGCCTATTAAATGGGATCTAAACTTTGTGGGTGTACCTACAATTAGACAAGTACACCATTGCTTATTACTTCTGGGATTACAGGCGTGACCGTGTTGTAATATTGTTTTTCATTACTCATACTCTGAAAGTAGGTCTGAAGTTGCTTGAGGATCGGGATGAAACTAATACTTTTCATCCCTAGGGAGAATCTCTTTCAACTGACAGATGTCACATATTAAAAAAAAAAACGAGTTCCTACTATTTTTACATTTTTATTAAACCATTTTCCAACTTTCTATGCAGCCACGATGTAAAATTGAAATAATTAAAAGTTAAGTATTGATTAAAGAATACATGTTTTTTAAATAACTTTTTTATAATTTAATTTCAACTATTTCTATAAAATAACATAGACTTGGGCAAAATATTTACCATTTTTTCATTTATGAAAATGAAAAATAATTGCTGAATAGCTGGTTGGCCACAGACAAAAAAAAAACAAAATAGGTGGGAAAGCAAAATCCGATCTTTATTTGTTTTTTCGAGTTATAATTTATTCATTTTTATTTTTATTTTTACTTTCCTTGTATTCGTAATGAAAGCACAGTGTCTACCATGGGTTAAAGATTTAATTAGTCGCTCGAATTCGACTACTAGGGGTGAAAGTAACTTATTTAGTCTCGGGACTAAATTAGTTATTTTCATTCCTAGGGTAACAATGTACTATTATTATTGTCGCCAAGCAGCATAGCTATTTGGTTAGTAGGTGTCACTGAAATTACAGGGACATGTGACTTTTCTCCTCCCTATGTTGTTGCAGGTGTCTTGAATTCTAGAAAGCTACGAGAGAGACATCGCCTTCGAGTCTTGTTGGGCAACTTATAACGAAACAAAAAAAAACAAGTGAAGCCGACTTTGCCCCGATTTGTTGGTTCATTATTCATTCATTTTGTTAGCATAGTGGCCGAAAATTGGTAAGCTAACGTAGTTGCGTGCGTGATCGATGATAGAACATTTAATTTATAAATGGAACCCATTACCTACTGACGACCATAAAACCGTCCACATTTATATTCTATCTTTCGTCCTTAAAGGATCCTTAATTCATCAGTCTTTGGTTCTACGTTGTCTTACAATTTCTTAGGAAAGTTACAAATCAAAGGAAACCTTTAAACGGCAAAGCGCTGTGGGTATTGCCTCGGTCAAATGGATTGAAAGGTATTTTAATGGTTTTGGCTTAGTTCAAATACAAAATGCTAGGATTTTTTGGAATTGATTAATTGGCGGTCGAGCGATATACCTAATAATGGCATGAATAGCTGAATGGCAAAGCGGTTCTTCAGCAGTACTACAGCCCTGGTACCTGAGTTTTCTGCGTATGTAATATTTAGCCTAGGATTTTTTGCTTAAGTGTAGGTATTTAGGGGGATTTTTTATTCGTCTGTTGTTTTTTATTCTGCATAAAAGAACCGGTTCCTTCAGCATTTTTAATCTATGTTTTCATAAACCAAGTACGAATGATGAATTAAGAAGATAGTTGCAGGACAGGGACAGGTACCTTTACAGACTATAATTACACAGTCTGTGGTCAAGACAGGTGCTTATCGCAACTGAAAATTCGTGGACGAAAACATGTTTGGACAAAGTGAATTCTGTGAAATATCAAATTGGAAATATCCATTAACCACTAATTGATTGCCTCTTTTTGTTTATTTTTTGGCCATATCAATGTTCTTTTAATGTTTTTGTGTAGTTGTGTTCATTCTAGTTACGCCTGTGCTGTAGTAAAGGATCTCAATATACAAACTTAGCCTCATCAGCCTATAACGTTTCCAGATCCACGACGTGGGCCAAGTCAAGACATGTAATGTAATTACGGGTTACGTAAGTACGGGTTTGTATATTATATCACATGCCGTTGAAGTTTTAGCTATCACATCTAAGTTTCATGGCGATGTTTTTTTTTTCATAATTTTGAGATACTTGTAAGTGGTTGGTAATAAATAAATAATTATGCTCGAATCCATGGCAAGCAACAAAAGCAGCATACAAACTTATTTTTCTGAAATAGTCTCTGAATAAATAAAGTCTCCTACACACATCTTTCTCCATGCATTACCTCCTAAAAGGGAAGGGCACTGCTGGCCCTGAACAGTCAGAAGGGTACAATTTATAACATGGGTTGGGGTGGAAATTCATATTCTTATTTTTGCAGCGATGAAAGAATACCAGTCGGCAAACACCCATCAACAATAGATTTATATTGCATCCCACATTTTCTCTTTCAAATTCCATTGTTATTTTATGACATAGACAAGAGAAAATGTCCAAATAATCTTGAATGATATTGATAGAATGTTGTTGATCATGTTGGTAGGATTACATTCATCCATAAAAAGATACATAAACATTTTAGGTATTTTTTCCGAAATTTTTCTTTAGTGCTCAAACTAATTTTAAAACACAATTTCTTGCTTCTAGACTCAAAATGTTAGGTTGTGCTTGGACTGTCAGCGAATGATTAATTTAAGATCTTTAATCAGCAGATTATTTCTTTTTTGTGGTTATGATATCGGCTCTTTGCTCACGTAGCATTCCGTAGCAACCTGCAAGAGGTTTAGGTTCAGGTCAGCGATAAGTTACAGTTCTTTTGTCAACATCCACTTGTCAACCTGATTATGGCCAATATTAGGTACATATATTATTCCAGCAGGGGATTTTTACAAGCCGATGTGATCAATATAACAGTGGGACTAGAATTTCATCCTAATTCACGCATGTCACGTCACCCAGGCGTGTTATCCAGTACCTGGCTTGTGGAGGTCAGATAAGCAGTCGCTTCATGTAAAGTACTGGTATTTAGCTGCTATTTAGCGGTTAGACTGGTAGCCGACCCCAATATAGTTGGGAAATGGCTAAGTAGACTATGTTTTTTTTACCCGAATTAGGCTTGCGTTTGGCCGCAACTTGCTTGATGATGCTGCTTAGAGTGGAGCACGCAAGCCTAAAAGAAACCGGTTCACTCAAACTTTGAAGAGGTCCAGATTATTGTGATCAGGGAACAAATAGCCAGCAGTGAATTCCACAAACTGACACGCCTGCATAAATGGCACGTTATCACGGGTTACTTACCAATGTATAAGAACGTTGCCGTCTCTTAGACGAGCAGCGTGTATGAAGTCGTTGCACAGACTGAAGTACTGCGTCAGGTTCTGATCGGGAGAGTCCGACGCCATTATACACAGGTAGTGCTTGTCCTGTAAACAAACAGAAACATGTCCAAAATTAATTAGGGAAAGGGGAAGAACTTCACAACCACTGACATTTTCCAAGTTTTTATGCTTGATTTTAATCTGATCTCTCAGCCGCTCTTATGCTCGGTTATGCTTTCACTAGGCGACATTAAAACGCATGCCTAAATAATAGCGCGTTACTCGATTTGCAACATTCAGATCAGCGCAGAAAGTTTAAAATCAATTGCGTGTTTTTTTTTTTCTGCATCAGCCACTTTTTATGTATTAAGACACAAAACAGACCTCTAATTTTTTTCAATATCAAACCAAATACCTACGTTAAGAAAAAAACCTGAAAATATGTTTTTTTCGAAATCATTCGCTTAAGTTCATAAAATCTTCATTCCCCCGTGACTTCTTGAAGACAGGCCGCAATAAATTGCTCAAGAATTTGACGTAGGTAGGTATAGCATAATAGCACGCTTTATTTAAGACCAGTTCAAATCTTAAACAAGAAAATACCTAGCATTCTCTGACCGAAATAACTTTGACTTTATTTGTAATGTTCACGAAGCAATCAAACATTAAACAGCATTTAAGTTTGGTTACAATCCAAAAATCTGTTGAAACGAACCGTAAACAAGCCCAAAGCTGAGGAAACATAAATATAATCTGCTTTACAAACTTTCCCGTTGTAAGCCAATCAAAATAGTCGACTGTGGATTTTGGTACAAAGTTAATGCACATTAATCATTATCAAGACCTCAGTAAACACACACAACCTTACATCGGATAAATAACTATTATATGAAAGGTTCTGTGGTGTCTGGGAAAGGATTTAAATTTATTCCTAACGGATCTTAATTTTCGGTTTGTCATGTTGGTTGTACTTTCGATGTTGTTTCAATTAAGGATATATGGACTGCCTCGTTGGCCTAGTGTCGAAATCACCACTGCTAAGGTCCCGGGTTCGATTCCCGGGTTTTTCTATCAGTAGCAGACACGGAGTCTAGATTTGTGACCGGTTGATGGCAATAGGCTCGCCCCCTAATACATGGGACTTAACCTTTTGAACGCCAGAGCATAAATGCACGCGCGTGCCCTCCACGCCAAGCCACAAATTCACCGTAAATACTTACAAATAAAAAAGGGATCTCAAAAATATCATTAACATATTTCTTGATAAGACATTTAATATTTAAGATGTATAGATCACATTTTAAAGATATATAAATTAACACACACAAAAGTAATGATTTAAATTACTTATTTCGTGTTATAGTGCACCACACTTTTTGTCACATATTTGTGTCGTTGGCGTACAGGGCACGCGCTTGCTTGTCACGTATATGCGACAATGGCGTTCAAAAGGTTAAAACATAACTGGTGAAATGTGGGTTTACTATTAGGAACACCTCTGTCTAACCCTTCAGGGATTACAAGGGCAATCATCATCATCATTAGCCTTTAATGTTCCCACTGCTGGGACGCACGCCTCCTCTCTATGAGAGGAAGTGGTCTTTAATCCACCACGCGGGCCCAGTGCCGGTTGGTAGATGACACACGTCTTCGAATTTTTTAGTTCTAATAGGACATGCAGGTTTCCTCACGATGTTTTCCTTCACCGTTTTTGAGAACAGCGGTGATGAAATAAATTACACAAACTCATGCGCCTGCCTGGGTTCAGCCCCGGCTTACGTGCCGTAAGCCGTGGGTTCGAAACCAGGCAGGCGCATTACTTTGTGTATAAGGCAATATCTGCTGGTAATCGAAGATCGTTAATATACAGAAGAATAATAAAATTGTAAACCTCCCGGGTTCGTATTTCGATAGAATTTCGCGAGCCAACCTTTATCGACCATATTGACGACTGGGGGCTATATCTGTCGACTGTCTTTAAAAAATGACGCAAATGCAAACTTTGATTTAAGTTGGCAAGGGAGCACGCACGCGACAAAACTTTATTCAATAAACGTTAAAGCAATAGTATGGACCATAGAAATCAGAACTTTTACTCAGTTCACCGGCTTTAAGTTTAAAACTTTGTTATCGTTTGTGGTTTTTGCACAAAAACTTGGACGCTACAATAGTGTCGCTTTTTAAACTTCATGGGATAAACAGGATGATTTAAAGATTTTTCAAAAATTTCATACTATGTATCGTGGCTCTTTCAATATGGATAGTTACGTAGTTTCTACAACTAGACAATAATATGTACGAGGAATATCAATAAAATCAGTGTCTGTTACAGTCACCTGATTGTTATTCTTCTTTCTTCAAAACTATTTCCCACAGATGAAATCGGCCAGAATTGATTTCTGGTTTTCGGACAAATTGTTTAAGTTTACCGGTTCCGCCTGTGCGGGATCAGTTGACTAAAGAGCCAAGATGCCACCTTAAAGCCAATCTAAAATAGTTTTGGTAAAACCTTTTTTCCACATACTATTATATTTTCAAACTTTTTTATCTGACTGTATTAGCGCGTTAAAGCAAACAAACAAACAAACTCTTCAGCTTTATTATTAGTATTAGATAATAAACCAACACTCCAACTTTACATTGGCAGGTAACTTGCTCTGTTATTCACAGACTATTAGATGCTCAGTTATTTATCACAGGCTCATCATATATATGTGCTCAATCTAGCCAGCCTCATTCCCTGGCGAATATAACTACGAAACTCCACTTCGGAGTTATAATTCCCCTGGGCGAGATAAAGCGGGCAAGTGATGATGTGATTGTACCTCTACTACGCCGTACCACCTCCCTTCGTATTTATGATGATACGCTCGTTGGATAAGTTCTATTACTGTTTGTGATGAGGTCATTATCAGAGATGATGGGTTTGTTTTGTACATTATAGGCACTAAGTAGTGGTACTAGTGATGTTTCCCATGGGCGTCGTAAATATTACTAAGACTTTTGTTATGTTCAGAAGTTGAATAAAAACTTCGGTGACATCATGTACCTACCTACGTATAGTCTTATCTTTAGTCTAGGTTTAAAGATGTACATCTTTAAACCTAGACTAAAGATAGAAAGCAATCGGGTTTCGGGTCGGTAAGTCTGAGGCTCTAGCACTAGCACGCCGTGTAAACAAAACATAAAAAGTGGATTTTTAAATAAGAGAATGCTATTTTTTACATAATAATATTAAAAAAATAAAATAATATAAATATATAAATACATAAAATTTTCATAATTTAAGAATTTCTTCATATCTATGGATGATACTGATTGTGCGTGTTGCAAACAATCTAAAATGGAATTTTATAGAATCTATATCGGTCGTATAGAATATTCTATATGATATATGATATTCAGATTCAGATTCAGACAACCTATAGGTTGTCTGAATCTGAATGGATCCGAAGTATCAAGTAATTGCCAACACAAACAACCTAAGTAGGTATAAAAATGTAAAAGTCTTTATTTCCCATTTCCCTTAAAATGACTTTATAAATGTAGGTACATAATATTTTGTTTCTTTGATAATAGTGTTAGTTTTCTTACAATCTAAGATAGTATGTTCTTTGTTTGGTCCTCGTCGTCAGCCGATCTTCTCTTCGGTCTGCCTACTCTTCTTTTTCCATCTGGCCCTTTCCATTCTGTACTTTTAGCTGTCCACCCACCTACCTAAGTAGGTATGAGACTTTATTTACCTGTGTACGCGTAGATACCATAATAAAAAAAGGAAAATGACGTTAAGCTTGCTAAATTGCAAGAAAAATTAAATTAAATTTATACTAGGTGCCCTATATACCAGCCCCTCACTAAGTACGTACCACAACTACATAACATAAGTCCGTATTATTTTACTACCCGCACTAAAATGACATTAGCGAGCCAGCCTGAGAAAAAGAAATACATACATATAAAATATTCAGCCGTTGGCTTCAAAGAGGTCTTTACTCGTCGCTTACTGAAATTCGGTGAAAAAGAAATTATACTGATTTATTGAAGCCTAAACATTCTTCACGATCGAGAACATTTACTTAAGTTGATGTCGTTATTAAGTACTCACATGGCATTTTTTTATGTAGTGCTTGTATTTTTATGTGTATGGTTTTGTCAGTTTCTCATTTAATTCATCACATAGTAATTCATTTTCTTTTTCACTTAGATATAATCCATAAACAAGAAGTAAACCAGAATGTGATGAAGTCAGTTTGATATTCGTTTCAATTTCTATGTTACCACGAGACCCACATCTCCGGATGAATGGTCGCAAGTTCGCTTCCCACAAATAGTTTTTATTTTGGCATGTATTGATGTCATATTCTGGTTTCTGTTTTGTTTTTTATGTAGGGATAAATAATAATATTAGGAAATTTATCATGTAAATTGGATTTTCCCTATTTTATTTTTCTTTAAGCGTTCGTTGTTTAACAAACCTGCTGTTGTAAATAATATTGAAATGACAATAAAAACAAAAAAGGAGTCAAATCTTCTACATCAGTGGGGTGGAGGAACAGATTCCTCCAGGTACATAAGTCTCGATGTTCTAAGACATGAATGGTTTTAAGGTAATAAAGGTTTAAAGGTAAATGGTTACAGGTACACATATTAATATTGGTCAACACGACCTCATCAAATACACATTATAAGATTATTAAACACAAAGTTTTACACACAATATACGCATATGTAGGGGCGGTTTAGGACAGCCCTGCCCCTAACCACTGTTTTACTGTGTAGACACGGGACTCCCGCTAGCTACGCGCAAAATATTGTATTGATGCTACGCGGCATGAAAACTTTGATTGCGCGATGTAGGACACGATTGTTCGAAATTCGAAAAAAGGGACGTGATTTCTTTTTTCTTGCCATTTATTGTATTTTTAATTTTATTTCAAAAGTTTTTGACATGTTTTCAATTAAATTAGTACTTCTACACCACTATTTATTTTAATTTGATAAATTATCGTCTTATTTGTTTGTTTGTGATTTATAGGTTTTTGTTCTCAGTGTGGTTGCACATTAATCCTAGTTGGTTTATTTACTCCATTCTGGGTTATTAAAAACAGACCCGGAAAAAAAATACAATTGGTAAGAAATGTAGCTCACTTTTGTCCCAAGAGATGTCGCTACAGAAACAAAAACATTAAACAAATCTTATAAGTTATGACTCAAAGCGTTAAAACATTTAATAAAAGAAAATTAATTTTAAAATACAAAACTAATAGAAATAAGCAAAGTTTTGAAACAATAAAAGTCACCGTCAAAAAAATCTGATAGATAAGACTTCAATCTTGCAATAACAAGTATACCTACCATGTTCAAGTAAAGAAGAGCTGTAGACAAATCAATCTACCCACATTAGCACTAGATATTACAACAGACTATGTCATGTTCTTACTTCGTAGACAACCGTCCTTTCGTGTTACTAGAGACATGATAATTCAATTTTTAGGGTTCCGCAGCGACGGAGGGTCCTCGTAAACCTGTTACTTTCTTGTCCTCGGCTATACGTGTACCGAATGTCATGTGATCGCAGTAACTTACACTTACTACAGAAATTTAAGTTAAATGAGTAGTCCAAAGCAGAATTTTGCTAATTATCTTTCATAAGGTAGTAGGCAATTTTCGGAACAACAGATCCGATTTCGAAAATTGTTTCACTAATGGGAATCTACATTATCCCCAAGTGTCATAGGTACATATAGCCATTTAAAACGTCCCTGTCGGATAATTTCAGACCATAAAGCGAGTGAAGCCGCGTGCAAAAGCTAGTAAACATTAAAAAGAAATTCAACAAGCACCAACAGTTCCGATTGGTACCGACCACTGTCTAAACCTACCTATAATTTATTTCTCAAACCTGTATCTGATGTCCACCACAATGAAAGGCACGCTGCTGTTGGAATTTCAAAATTCGATACGGAGCATAAAGCAGGGATCTATCTTATTTAGGTATATGTTGAGGTGTTGCCTATTATCAGTGAAAGGGCACTTCGAATTACAACTCACTGAAGTGCGATGTTGAATAGCACGTTTAAAGAGTATCCGATGCAAATGAGGCTGATGATTGCGACCGGACTTCTCGCCTCCACCAAATGACGCCATAACTTGACAAAATGAGGTACTGCTGAGCTGTGCATGCAAATGTGATTTCACCCTTACTCTCATATAATGTTTTCCACTAGCTGTCCCGCGCAACTTCGTGTGCGTACGCAACGGACGCATTCATAAGGAATAAAATTTCCCCGTTTTTGCAACATTTTTCATTGATGCTCCGCTCCTATTGGTCGTAGCGTGATGTTATATAGACTATAGCCTTCATCAATAAATGGGCTATCCATAACTAAGAACTTTTCAGTTCAAACCTGTGGTTCCTGAGATTAGCGCATTGAACCAAACAAACAGACAAACACAGGTACGCAAGACAAAGCGCTGCAACTACTAACATTTTTTTTAATTCTGAGAACACAACCTTGTCTATAAATACTTATCTAAAGTTGTTTTATTCTACAGAAGAAAATAATTAAATCATGATTAATACTGCCTGGTAAAAACTTTTAAGGTAAATTTACACCATCAACAATACGAGCTAACTTTATTACTCACAAAGTAGGTATTCAGTTTAAAGGCGGAAACACACTTACGTGTCGTGGCGTGTCGTGACCCGCCAGAAGCATTCGGTTTCATACATCGTTGCGACACGACACGCCATGTAAATATGTCCGTAACCATATTAAATGTATGAAACCGATTTGCTTCTGGCGCGTCATGACACGCCACGACACGTAAGTATGTCTCCGCCTTAAAACCATTTAAAGTTCGTAATTGCCTTGTTTTTAGACAGAGGTACGGTCTACCTAATAAACTTTTTGTGGAGTTCTTGTGGGAATCGTAATGGAGTGGAAATTCTTTATACCGACTAGAGTGAACAAAGGTAAATCTTTTAAAAGGGGCACCAATAGAATCTGTCGAAAGTAGAATTCATCTATAATGTAAAATAAAGACATGTTATTACGTTGATATTTTATAACATCGTAAATGAAAAACTGTCCAGAGCTAGGACGGGCCTCGGTTTCTTATAATAGGTTGTTTTGATCTCTAATGCGGACTAGCCGTCAAGAACGACCGTGACATAGATGGCGTGACGATCTAGATGTGTTTGTAGGACAGACATAAACAAAAAAGTAGTAAAAGAGAAAAAAGTGAAGGCCCTGCTAAGCAGAGTCAGTCTATGATAACAAAGTCCTAAAAATAACACAAATAGTCTTTTTGTTTTACGATAAAAATCCTGTTAGTTGCAAAAGATAGGTAGCCGTTACAACGTTTTTGGCCTTCCAAAAAAAAAATGCTTTTTGGCCTTCTGAAAATGCTTTTTGGCTTTTGGCTGGGCAAAGCCAGAAGGCTTTGTCCAGCCCTGTGATTTTTCCGGACATTTTGCTTTTTTTTTAAATAAAATTATTGAGCAGTAGAAATAACCTCCGTCTTTTTTAGAAGTCAGCTAAAAATAATTTTTCCAACGTTTTTATTTGAAATAGTCGGCTTATTGTCAGGTATAGAAATGGTAACCCTGTGTACGAAATACAAGCAGTAAACTAAAGTATAAATCTGACATAAAAGTCGACTGAAGTCTAGAACGTTCGCAAAAATCACGTGGTTTGACAATTTATAGCGAGCTCCAGATTGAAATCAGGCATGCAACGATATGACGTCATACTCAGGGAAAATGAAAGAGATTGTTATCATTTTGGAATAACTGTTGTAATACTGCTATTCCAGCTATGTAGCATTGCGTTTTGATAACAATTTCAATGGAGAGCTGAATCCCGATAGGATTAGGATTTATTATGTCGAGACAATGTCTGATCCCAGAAACTCGTCTCTTTTCGCGATGTTTGTGAAAACAGCAGAGTTTTTATTGCGTAACACGCTCACAACCGACCCCATTGCCATTGACTATGTTTATATCTGCTGTTTTCTATTCGGTGGCGCTGCTTACTGTTGATACAACCAGAAAACTTTGGCTAACGAGCAAGATGCACAGGAACAGCTGAACTTAGCGCAAATTAGTACACATTCTATTTTCTAGGCCGCTAAGAAAGAAGATACACCAATTAGTCTTATCATCGTTACAGCGTAATAGAAGGCCTCACAGAAACTTTTCGCAAAAGCCGATGATTAGTAATTCAATATCGGAAATTTGTTAAAAAGGGTCCACGGATGGAATAAGTTATGAGAGAATCTGTCGAAGAGTTGAATAAATGATGAGCTTTCACAAAACCACATCGCAAGGGACGGACGACAATAACAATATAATTCATATTGTATGAGGAACATTACTGGATTTCTCTCTGTGTGGCAGATCATAAAAAACTTGTTTATGAAGTATGAACAATGTATGAGGCCAGCTTTTGAAGTGGTTGATATCGCCTTTTGTGTATTTTATTTATTAAATATTAAGTTGGAAGTTCACGGATATAATACAATCTAAAGCTTTACAAAGTAATGAATTAAGAAGACACATTGCCAGTTTTACGACTTATTCATTGTAAATCTTGACATAATATTCCGATAACTACAAACTTTGATGGTCGCAACAAAA
The DNA here is from genome assembly GCA_963082945.1 of Cerastis leucographa. Taxonomy (NCBI): domain Eukaryota; kingdom Metazoa; phylum Arthropoda; class Insecta; order Lepidoptera; family Noctuidae; genus Cerastis; species Cerastis leucographa. The sequence goes on from OY720359.1 coordinate 7,450,684, forward strand.
AAAGCTTGTTCGTGAACAATGCAAAACGAGAACAAAATTTTCTCTCCGCATTCGACAATCCAATTTTAGTTTTAAAATGCAACAAGTTCGTGTAAAAGTATCGGCTGTCATGGCGCCACATTAGTCAGTGCCAGTGTGCTCAGTTAGAAGCATCAATTTGCATACCCAAGCTCTGCCCGCCATTGAACATTCAAAGAGTTCGCTCGCTCACCAAACACCCATGTGGGGAACCCGATGTTTATTTAATGTAACCACTTGAAACAACTTTTAACGAACGCTTTAATATTTCCACAGCTGAACCCTAAAGGTCATGGAAGCATGATTCGTTAATAATTATGCACAATGAGTCGTGAAAATGGTTTACATTGTAGGGTGTGCTAAAGTATTGGAATTATTTGTCCTTTCGTGGAAGCGATTTAGCTGTAACAACGCTACAAACGCTGACCCCAAAGCAGAATTTAGGTTGCGGCTAGCTGTTTAAATTATTGACTTATGAAATGCTTTTTAAAGACTTTTTTACATTATTCTAAGATATTTTCCGAAGGAATAAGACGAACTTTAACACTTACAAGATCCCAGCGCCGCGCTGGTTTAAAAGCATTACAAGCAAGGGTCGGATTCCCCTCCCGAGATTGATTACGCTAATGGAACGACACGCACCTTTTACGAGAGAATCGTACGGAAATGTAAACGTCACCTGTAAAACATTTGTTCAGTAAAAATGAGTAAACGACGCCTGAGGGCACGCCTGTGGCGCCCCCTGTTCTGTTCTCCTGAACATTGTACACGATCCGTTTATGTTCTGAAAGGTAACCCGTGTTAAATTGTTGTAAAGATCTTTAATATCGGTTAAAAGTTTTTTAGCTAGTAATAATCCAATACTGGTCTTTAAAACTTTTTCGTCGCAAATTATCTATTTACCACCATGAAAATTTCCAAGCTGCATTATTAAATATCTACCTCTCATATTTGGGTACAGATGTACCCAATCTACTGAACAGCTGGTGTCTTCTACCTGCCAATATATCCCAAAGACAAAATACACAAGCCGCACACAAATTAATCAAAGTTAAACAGTTTCACGGAATTGAGTTTGTTGAACCGGCAATTCGAGGAACTCAGTTCGCACGTAGTAATTTTCATGAAATCCGTGAAAATGACTGTAATTTTGAAGGGGAAGACGGGTAAAAGCGGGTTTTATTTTTAATCCTCTTAATAAGTGCTGAAGAAAATTATGTTGAGAAACAAGTCCGCTTACCGTTGATAATTTCAAGCTTGCCAACTCCGTACCTCGATTAGTGAGGTTGAGGTGTAAAAAATATGATTATATGTATTACGAAAAAAAAACCGGCCAAGTACGACAGGGTTCCGTAGCACCAACCAATATAATAACTGTTGAAGCGAATAAAAACGTATCCATGTCGAACTATAATATTTTAAAATAGAGTAGGTTCATCTTATTGGCCACAAGTGGCGCTAGCTATCTTACTTGGAATCTCCCCGTACTGTCATGGCTATAAACAGCTTTTTTTTAACTTGTTCTATGTTCGGGGTTTTATTTAAACACTAACAATATTTTGAACGCTCATTCATATGTAAATTAATACTAAACAGCAAAACTAAATTTGTTTTTCATAGTTTTTTATGAAAAACAAAGTTGCTGCCGCAATATGATGAAAAAGTTCTATATCTCAAAAACTAAGTATCTTCCAACTATAGTTGAATTTTTTTTACGTCCTTCTAACCTAATTTTTCTCCTCTTTAGGAAGTAGAGGGCGGGGGACACAAGTTTTGACTATGAAAGAAAACATATGATTGACATAAGAAAAAAATATAACAAAACTCGTTAACATTTTTCAATAGTGTGTATTCTCGATAGTCTGTGGATAGTAGTGTGGTGTCAAAAGTCTCGGAGTCTTAGAGAATTCTGTGACATACGGACGGACAGACCAACAGACAGGCGGCCAGAAAGAACGACCGATAGACAGACAGACGTATAGACCGAATCCATAACGGTTCCTTTTTTTCGTTCATTTTTTTTCATTTAGCAACGGAACCCCAAAAACGATAGTGTGAGCAAAACAATAAAATAACCAGCCTGCACTATAATAACTGTGTCAACATACTAACTTAACAAAAAACCTATTATTATTATAATGGAGGCCTTCAGAGCCACGTACTCGCATGCAGCAATATTTATTCTGGGCAGGAATGAGGACGTACGTACCACTGCACAGGTCTCGTACTGGTAAACTGAACCCTTTATGTCTTTACCTAGTAAACAGGAGATGGAAGGTCGTTCTAGAAACCTTCGAATTGCTTTAAAACGGATTTAGGTTGGTCTAGATAAGATTGCCTTGTTGGTCTAGTGGTTGCAAGCGCGACTGCTGAGCATGAGGTCGTGGGTTCGATTCCCTATCTCTGTAGTAGCCATGGAGTATAGATGTGTCGCATCTGCCTAACCTTTCGGGGATTAAATGCGTGATGTTAGAAATGATCGACTTTGATTTCTAAGTAGTGCTTAATTCAGGATTACCTCTAATGCGTCTAATTAATAGTTATTTTTTTTTGTATAGACTCTTTTTTTATACCGATTCATTGTGAATGTGTGGACATTGTAGGCCTTATAGATTCCTAGATCCTTGGTAACTTTTTATCTTGTTCTACGTTTTGTAGTAAGCAACAACTTATTGTCGGGCCTACGATGTCCTCCCATACTTAAGTACTAACGCTGTAACATACAAATATTGTAAAACCAAATGATTTTAAAAGAGTAACCATGGAGTTTCTTGCCGGTTCTTCTCCATAGGAACGACCAACCCGAACCGTGCCCCTTTTAGTCGACGTTTTACAAGTGCCCATGTAGGCCATTGTGAAATAAAATATTTTGATCTTGAATAAACTCAAAGTCGTTGGAACCGGCTTTCATTCGTAGAACTTTGACAATCGTTACGGGCTGAGTCTATTTTGTCCAACCAGTATTACCAAATGTATCGTGGTACCCCGTAACTTTATTGTATTAGTCAGATAACAGTCACTCCGTGTAAAGTAGCGGTATTCAGTCGCATCGGTTGACTGGAAACCGAACCAACATGATCAGGAAAATGCTAGGCAGATGATGACGAACACATACAACATATATTCGATTCGCTTTTAATCAATTTTTACTACCCCACCAATCATTGCCGATGTGTCCTCATGGCTATCAAGTTAATAAAATGGCCGCCCTCAATTAACGACTTTTTTACTGCAACATAAATTCAAGAGCACTATTAATTAAGACGGCTTGTTTTAACTAAAATGGATAAACCCAATCACCAACAGTAACGAAGATTCCTACTAGCGTGTTTTTGCATACTGTGATCGTCATGATTCACAGATGTAGATTTCTGACTACCCTTATATAACATGGAACGACTACCTATCTGACATCCACAAAACCCAGTGACTGGGTAATGTATTTACACCAAGGAGTATTGTAATACTCCTTGGTGGTTCTGGTCGTTGGTCTTTCGGGATTTTGACTACCCGTAACGACTGTCTATGATCTTCGAATGACAGCCAAAATGAACTTTTTTATGTGCATTCTCGTCCGTGGAACGGATGAGTCTCCATATATTAACAGATGGTCACCCATCTAGGGACCGCACTACGTTTGCAGAGGTGCAAGCGTAGTTTAACCTCGATCGACCCGGGTGGCTGTTATTACTTTTTAGCCACGAGCCAATCTTGACTTATTTAAGTATTCTAAAGACAACGATACGACATTTCGATTTAAATTTCAATGAAATTGAATGCAAAAGTTAAATCAATGTGCAAAGCGAGAACCTTGCGGAAGAGATTTTATGTAAATCAGTTGTTTAATATGGATGGAACTATTAATCGATAATGGTGATTCAATTGTGCACAGAATAAACTGTATCTTGAAATATATACAGTATCAATGTATTTGCTATCTAACTACACGATGTAAAGCAAACTTTTACGATAGATTCAGTACGTGATTCTAAAAACCCCTATAAAAGGAGTATGTGAACCCTAGTCAAAATGTCAAGCCTAGAAAAATATACTTTTGTATGGAATAGCAGTTTGTTCTTCATTGACCGTAAGTCACATTTTTAATTACGCCTCTAATACTCATGATACTGGAGAGCTCGCAGGTCTGTTCTGGAAACATTTCTTTTTAATACAAAAAAAAAACCATTGATAAAGTAATTCAAGAAGCGACAACCATTTATACCAACATCGGTTCTCAGATAATTGTTTTTTCAGCAATAAAGTAAACTTAAGATTGCCAGCGAGGCGCAGGATAAGATCCTGTGGCGATATTACAGGTAAACTAAATTACGTAGTTGAGCCTCAGCGGAATAATTAACTGTAGCTGTCAGGTAACCGCCCGGGACAAGGCTTTGCTTTTAGACGCTTGGTTCTAGTGCCGTGGTAGGGACTTTTAGATGTATCGTACGTGGGAATTGAGTTCTTGATGATCTCTTTGTTTATAATGCAATTTCAAGTGTTTGTTCGTGTTGAAGATTCACGTTTTCCGTGCTTATAATATGTGTTGAATTTTCAATTCTTAATGCTCCTGAAATTTGATTTAAGAATTTTCTTATTATGATTGAAAGTTCCTCGATTGCATAACTTTTTATCACAATCCTAAAAATTAAATATATAAGTTTCAAAATGTTGTATATAAATTGCCCCCCCCCGACCGGTTTAGTTAGACTGATGTGTCAGTTATTTTGATTATTCCGAATTGAATCGACACACAGTGAGCCAGCGTGTCGTACCTTCGCAATGAGACTAGACCTTGGCCGTGCAAAAGGTATTCACAGGCTGATATTATTCATTCATCTTCATTACGTCCTTTATTTTCCTAAGATCCTAAACCAATATTAGGAGTCTGGATACTTTAGAAACAGTGTAGATTTTCGTTGCACCGTATTATCAGAAACGGTCTTTATCACAACAGTATAAAGTGTACGAATGTAAAAAATCTCTTATTTGGATATTGTACAAAAATACTGGATGGATTTCAGCTGGGTCTTCCCGGACGTATTTCATAACCCCCAACAATGGAACAAGTCAAGCAGCGAAGCTTCTGAAAAATATTACTCTACACGACAACACGTTTTTTGAACACGACGTGTTCTATATAAAATATAACATTTTACGTTCTACGGCATTGCAGTTATGTCAGCCGTTAAAAATTATATAAAAACTTATTTGTCACCAGTACTTTATACACGTCAAGGACAAAAAAGCTACAACAAATTGCTTTTTATCTATTTCTTGCTACGAAAAGCAATTTCTACGAAATTCCGTAGCACTAAGTACGATAATTCGTAGCGTCGTAGCAGTTCGTAGCATTGTCTACGAATATTTGCGTATTCGTAGGCTGTTACGGGTATAATAACGGTGCTATAGGTAAAAGAAAAGTACTTTTATGTTTACGGTTACGTAGAAAACGTGTTGTCTCTACAAAGTAATAGGTGACCTGTAAAAAGGGTACAATCTAATAATGTCTCACTCTATTTTGTATGCCGAGGGTCGTAAAGGAGTCCTTAGTCCTTATACGTGTTGTTAGTTACCACGTGTATGCCTATTATATATTCGCGATCGATCTAGGTACGGAACTTAGATATTATGACTATTTTTTACAGACGCGTTGTTTTTGGTAACTTATAAAAACAAAAGAAACTTCATGAACTGCGGCAAATTAAGGTATCATCACACGTCAATATCCTTTTACAACAAACATTTCATCCACAAAGTGAGGTAAAAATATTACAAAAATCCAATGTAATGCCTATAAAGGCGCATGAGTGAGAGGGGGAAGGTAGAAGATCCCATAAGACGTAATTTTTCTTTACATCCCCCATCCGCGGGAGTTCGTCGAGAGATGAACAAATACCCGAGCGAAGTCCCCTTTCTATCAATTCTGTTAGACGGTTTATCTTTGACTCTGAATCGGAAATCATGAATCATGTGGTTCTTATATAAAATGTATTATTGTGAATTCTTTTTAAAGGTCTGCGGTCTGGTGTGTAGTGATACATGTCTATTTTTTTATTTAAGTTGTCGTCTAACCGAAATACCTATTGTTGTTGTGTCATAAACTGTTTTATTATATGTAGTGATTGAGTTTAATAAACTGCTAACAATAATATAATGTACTCAAATTTTCAGCAGTAAATTTTTCAATTTAAATATTCATAAAACTATAAAGGGTATCAATCTTTTTTTATGAATTTTCTCCTCTTAGTTTAGAAATTAGAGGGGGGGGACACGTTTTACCACTTTGGAAGTGTCTGTCTATCTTTCAAACGATTGACTTTGAAAAAAAATGGTAAAAACCTATCTATAGACACCCCGCACGTATAGGTTTGATGTTTGTGTAGGTGTATCCTTTATCTATATTTTTTTTTTTTGTACTAAAATCGTAAAGCGGTTCACAGAATACATCTACCTACCAAGTTTCAGCTGTGTAGTCCTAATAGTTTCGGAATAAAGTGGCTGTGACATACGGACGGACAGACAGACATGACGAATCTATAAGGGAAATCTATCCGTTTTTTGCCATTCGGCTACGAAACCCTAAAAAATATCAAACATGACACTAAATCACCATTTTAAACGTGTATTGCTAAGAGATTCCATGATGAATTTATATGAAAGTTATATCAATACATAGAGCTTTTTATTTTGTAGTAAGTGTTCAAAACATATTTTAAAAATTTGTTTTTTTTAAATTTCGTTGTCGTCGGTTTGTCGTTTTTTTAAAACAATAAAACCTGTAAAAAAACAAAAATATATTAATCTAAGCGTCGTTGCGTAGTGGCTCCGCTTTGTTTTGTGCTTGTACTAAGCGGTCCCCCGACTATTTAGCGGTCCCCCGACGCTACGACCCTTCCGTCGTGGTTTTTTAAATTTCTTATTCAACTTTTGTTTCATGCTTTTTAAACTTAAATTATTTTTTCTTGGCCTTGACCGTCCCACTCCTGGACATAGGGCTCCTCCCATTCCTTACAAGTTATAAAGAACATCGGTCATAAAGGGTGTAAAACACATCTTAACGAAGCCGAAAGGCACTGGTTCTCCCTGTCAATGCGATCATTTTTTTGTTCTACACCATACCTGGGAACCTTCTAGTTAGGGAGATATTAGGGGTCAAAGTTCCAACTTTTTGACAATATTTTTTTAAATACAAGTTTTTGATGTAAGATTTTTACTTTAAACACCTCCACGACCCCCGTACTATTCAATCCGCCCATCTGCACAATGTTTTGAGTGCGTTACATTGAGTTCTACCACAAAACATGATTTTACACCGCCCAAAAAAAAGTCGTTTCCCGGCAATAATTTTTGCGTAAAGTTACTTAGTTTCATGTACAGAATGCTTGGTTGATGGCTTCGTGATGAGGTGATTTACACGGTGTACACTATATAGGTGTTGTTTTGCATCCTCGTCAAATTCAAGGAGGTAACTATGCTAATGATTCTCGTCCCGAATCAATAATAAAATTAGTAGGTAATTTTTATTTTGTTTCTTTTTTGCGTAAAGTTACCTAGTTTCATGTACAGAATGGTTGGTTGACGGCTTCGTGATGAGGTGATTTACTCGATGTATACGACCTGACCAAAATATGAAACGACCATCAATGAATCATATGTCAATCGAATGAATCGAGCAGATCCGAAGTTGTTTATATTCCTTCATCAACTAGAAAAGAGGTGATGGCCTTCAAACGGCTGAGCAGATTTTCTCAGCTAAGAACACTCTAGATTAAAACACCTTTCAAACAAAACCAATTTTTTATCAAAATCGGTTCATCCGTTTAGGAGCTACGATGCCACAGACAGACACACACCAAACTTATAACCACCCCATCTTGTTTTGTCGGGGGTTAAAAATGCACAAAACCGCACAAATAATCATGTCATTTTAATAATAAATGAATCCATTATATCATCCTTTGAGACTTTTAATTAGCACTAGGTAGCAGACAAATCAAATAAATCCTTTAATTAAAATTCTCAAGAAAGATGGCTCGCAATCTTTAGTTGTAGAACTACTAATTAAGTGAAGAGTCTATCTTGGCTATCTTGCTTAGTAGGCGATGTTACTGTAAGTAATAAAAACTTCTCGATAATTAGCACTAAAAGGTGCCTCGCCTAGAGACTTGTTGTTATAGGTAGACGTCATTGAGTTTGGCGTTAGACAACAACTTTAATTTTAACTGAGTTGGCGTGGATTACCAACCCGCACTGGGCCCGCGTGGTGGTGAATTATATAGCCCACTCCCTTTCATAGAGAGGAGGCCTGTGTCCCAGCAGTGGGAACATTATACGCTGATGATGATGATGATGATGGCGTGGACTAATGTCAACTAAAATCGTAACCGGAGAAACTATCTATGAATTGAAACAACAGTCAGATTAATCGGAAAAGTGGTTCTCAGCTTAAAACGCTCTAACGAACAGCAGACCCAGAGGCGATGTGTCGGTCTTTCTACCAAACATCCCTTGTAAGGAATTTGTCGTTTATAAGTTTTCCGTTATGATGGATTAGATACCTTATTATAATTAGTATAAATTATTCCTATTACAGGAATTCTAGCCTCCATTATATTTATGTAGATGTTGAGCAAAATTGCACTAAGAAAGTTAAAAGATAATTTATTTAAGGCTTCTTTTAATATTCTACAGCAAAAATATAGATAACTTAACACACTAGGGAAGGTGTGCTAGCGTTTATTTTTAACACAGTTTATTTGTATTCCACCACAGTAGCTATTATTACCTTAAGGCCCGAGGTACGATTATTTTTTAAGAGAATTTCGTTTGTAGTGCAAAATAATGCTTTTAGCTTCTTATATTTATGACTTGTTTGTTTCATATCGGCCAGAAGTATACCATTTACCAAATTACAAAGAAGAATCCTTAAGATATTTAGTTAGCAATTTAGCGAGAAGATGGGACCATAAACCATATTAGAAAATATATGAAATGGTGAGTCACACACCTGCAATATTATTGAGCCATGTTTTGTGATTCTCATAGAAATGGCCATGGGACATTATTTGTGTAAATATACAATTATATAATTATAGGGCTTATGTTTAACATAACACCAGATAAAGTAAATATAACCTTAAAAAACATTTTTATACTGCCTAAAATAGTAAATGATCACCAGAAATAGTAAATGATCACCAGAATTAAAAACCTGAAAATCACAGCTCCGAACTAAGGCGTAGTCGACGGAGCCCCGCTACGCGGGGCTCCTATTTCTCTCTGCAGGGTTTAAAGTAACCTAACACGAAGGGGATGTCGGGGTCTTAGTTCGCTCGCTCCGCTCGCTCACTAGACCCCGCCATCCCCTTCGAACCTAACCTGTCCGAGTCGGGGTGCCCAATATCCCGAGCTCGCTTTGCTCGCACTTGCTTCCTAAGTTCTTCTTGCCACAAAATTTGGTGACCATTTACTATATTTGGTCTTTGAATACAATTTTTTTGGTGTTTAGTATTTTTTTTTGGGTAACGTAGCTTAGGATCTCAAAGTATTTTTTGGTGCTCATTATATTTAATTCCTAATTATAGCTAGCTTAGTTAAGCTATTTAACTTTATGAAGTTTCAGGATTAAAGAACAGGAGCTTTTGCTACCGGTATACTTATTCAGACAGATACGTGGGAACCAGCCACGTGTTTAACCTACCTGGTGGGGACACCATCAAAGGAATAAGCTATAAGTTCTACAGTTATTTGCAAAAGTATTGATCCGTTGGTATCAATAGTGTTTTTTTTCATCACTGCCTGTTTTCAACGTGATTTTTCTTTTGATGTTAAAAAATATGGAAGGCTTTGTCGCATTTGGCAAAGAAAGATCAAAAGAGCTGAGGATTAAAGAAAGGCATTGTAAGAAGTTGTTCATGGAATACATTTTTTTTTGGATTAAAGTCGGCCATATTGTGAGATAATACCTACAATGTTACCGACGTATTTATACAAATTAATAAAATTGAAGTGTCTGTTTGTATTTTCAATATAGCTTTCTACTGAATGCATGTGCAAGTACGTACGGTACGTATAACAAAAAAAACCTTTTTGTCTGTCTGTCTGATTGTACCAACTAATCTCCGAAACGGCTGAACCAATCTTGACGGGACTGGCAGTTAGCCGATTTTATATGGAGTAACCTGGGCTTCTGTTATTTTAGACAAAAAAAAGGGTTCCTTACAAAAAAAAAAACCTTGTTATTTTAACAAAATCAGATTCAAGAAAGCAATACTTTCATAATTATATCACGCGGACGAAGGTAGCGGTCCACAGATATTTTCTGTTATAACTCATCTCACTTTTCTTTTCTATTTGAGATAGTAAGAAATTGTAGCTCTAAATCGTACTGACACTGACAAATTATATGTATTATCAGACAACAAAAAAAGAAATAAAAATAACAACATGGAATTCCTCACAGGGTAAAAAATGAACGTGAAAAGCTTTAGTACAATTATTTCATAAAATCCGTATTCAAAATACATCATCGGAAACACAATAATAAAATTCATTTATTTGATTAAACAGCAGCGGTTTGCGGTTCAAAACGAATTACCTTTGGCTTTGAACTCAATTTAATTGTACACCGTAGAACGAACCACACAACTGTTAATATTATAAGCGTATTAATTTTCTAGGAGTCGAGCAAATTGTCTTATAAATATGAGTAAACTAATCAACACTCTCTCCTGTGTTCAAGTAGACTAGGTCGAACTATGAATAATCTATCCACATTATGAAGAGTAGTTACATAAGCACTCTTCCTCTCTCTACTTATTTAAAACTTGCTGTACCCGACAGGGTCCATAATTGTGTCTAAAATTTCTTATTTGACCACCTGTTAAATGTACATTATGGATGCAATAAATGATTTGATTTGATATCGGAAGAGGAGCATATAAATCGAATCAATATCTCATATGAATCGCAGCACACCGAGCGTTCCCCTTTTTCTGCTAGCATTTTTATTAGCCGAGAAAATTTACGCTTTGATTGCTAGTCATAAAAGTTAAGCCCTTTAAATGACGTCATTGGAATAAGACTGGCACCAATAAAACCTTCCATTCTCACTATATATGAGCTGCAATTATTGTAGGAATAAATCTATGCGAGCCCATATTACTGTCCATAAAATAGTAATAGCTCGGTCAAAATGTTTATTTACGCAATAAAGTGTTTTCTTTGTTGAAACTGAGCTGGGGTGGTAATAGTCTTGCTACTCTACTATTACTGTTAATATTAAGTACTATTATTCTCGTTTTCACAAACACTTGAAACATCTAATTTAAATGAACGCGATATTCAATTCTGAAATTGTGTCTTTTAACAGTCCGTCCATTTATTAACACACGATATTTATTTATATGTCGTCTTGTGTTAGGAAAAACGATATTATTCTTTGTTTTATAAAAGTTTCTAAACCTCTTAAACTAAGCTAAAAGCTGCATATTGCAACATACCAACAGAGCATATCGATCGGAGGTTAAACAACGTTATTGCGGTCAAGTGTTGGATGGGCCGCAGTTCTTTACACATTGACACCCTCCATATCGGGGGAGCGGGTCAAGCCCTTTGTACACTACACCTTTGAGGTTATGACCTACGTACGAGCACTGTAATGCGTCAATTTAGTATCAAATTACTGCGACTACAGTCACACCTTTTTCCTAGAACAGTTTGGAAAAGGTATTTCGCCAGTACCTTATCCTTAGTTCCGTGCTTTCGTGCTTAGAGTACCAATTTTGTAAAGTGTGTGTGTGTGTGAGTGAAAGTAAATCAAACAAATCGACAGTTGATTTAGCGCTTTTCTGTCTGATTAAATAACGAATTAAATGCGCCTTTTCTCTAGCAGTGCTATCGATTATGCAAATACTCAATTATGTTACAACAAATTAGAAAAAAACAAAGATCAGTAGTTACTTACGGGGTGCAGTCGTCTTGCAGCGTCGTGTATCGAGAGGATGTGTGTGATCTTGTACTTGTCCAGCTGCACCGTGTCCTTGGAGTCCCGGTAGTTACCCACGTACAGACCGGGGAGCACCTGCCGACAAAATAAAGCCATGCTAAAGTTTAAATAAATTGTTATTGCACAAATAATGTTAAATATATTTTACTCGCTTATTAAACTTTTGTATAATAAAAAATAATTAAGAACATCTAAAACACAGATTTCGTAAACTTGTACCCGAGGTCGTCATCGTTTTTTTTTTTTTAATTTCATTCTGCTAAGAAGAGTCTAGTTGGCCATTTTATGTCCTGGGTATTGATAAAGCATTCGAAAACGCATCATAGTAATATTAAAATGCCGAGAACTGGGTCGGGCGCATACTTATAATATGGCACTTCTGATTCCACAAGGTTGTATTTTAAAGCAAGTTGCTGGTGGATAATCCTGGCAACAAGGTTGTGTCTATGCAAGTACTCTCCGTTAGCCAGACGAGAACACCCAGAAATAATGTGTCGGATCGATTCTTCGGACGGTGGCAGGCTCGACATGTCAACCGTGCCATCCTTTACAATGTGTTTCCGGTAGTTATTCGTCATCATAACTTCGTCCATAATTACACAAACAAAACCTTCGGTTTCCCCGAAGAGGTCACCGAAACGCAGCCGGGATACGGACGCAAAAACGCTTTTACCGAGCCCATGTAGGGCCCGGTAAAAGCGTCTGTGAAGGTCCTTGCTTACTTTTCAATCAGTAGATGTGCAATCTGTCTGCCATGCGTTGTGTCTATCACTCAGTAAAGCTCATAGTACATTCATGAACATTGCACCGGATTGACATCACCTCACCTCGTTTTTCGAATCATATTTCGTTTTAGTTTATCTTGATGCGCAGCGATGCCATTACTGTGATTATAACAGGTTATGCATTGCGGTATGGAGTTTCATAGAAGTTACACCGAACGGCTCGATTTGGGTCAATGCATAAGCATTGTATTGCCTGTGTTGCAGTGCTTGTAGTAACTGTACGTTGACCTTAAGGTCAGCACTTCACCAAAGCAGAGATGAGACTAGAGGAGAGGAGATATGTTGTAAACCACCAATAGAATTTCATTATTTATGTACAATTCTCGTCGGGCGTTTGCCTGGTATTCAATCAATCCTGTTTCATGCAAATAAACATTTTATTTGCAAACGACCCTCATCACAATACTTCATACAGAGCCAACATTTTTTTTTGTAAAGCAATCATGTCTGTTCAGTGATCAATCATAGGATGGAATATTTCGAATAAATATCAATTGTTATAAAAATGAGTGTCTGATGTATTCATACAAAGAGTTTCGAATTTCCACTTGCCTTTTCCCATTGCAGGCTAGAATTACAATTTTTAAATAACCTGTTATGCCATATCATTACAAAAAAAGATTATTATATTTCTATTTCTCAAGGTAAACAACATGCTTGAAACGTAAAAGGTGACTAATGCCTCATCCGAATTAATGCTGAAAATGAAAGAAATCGGGCATAAAAAACATTATAATACTCAAAATAATCTATTCGCGGTTATGGTTGCATTTTTAAGATACTTCAAAAATTTGAGTTGTTCGTATGTATGTAATTTTATGTTAATTGTAAATCTAGGTACTTATGTGCATTATTGGGTACTGTTACCTACCCTCGCCATTATGATAATATACACATCAGTAATAATAGTACAGTAATTTTCAATTAAGTACAGTGTATCAGGTCCTGGTTGATGCATAATTATAAAAAAAAAAACATTACTAAGCACTAGACAATACCAATCATAATTAGGCGTGACCTCAATGACTACATCCATACTTCCATACTCCATACTAATATTATAAATGCGAAAGTCACTCTGTTTGTTTGTTTGTTTGTTACCTTTTCACGACTAAACGGCTGATCGGATCTTAATGAAATTTGGCAAGAAGATAGATTTCAACCTGGGGAAGGACATAGGCTATATATCTTCACGCTACGACCAATAGGAGCGGAGCAGCAATGAAAAATGTTGCGAAATCGGGGAAAATGTGACGCAGACGAAGTTGCGCGGGACAGCTAGTTTTAAATAAATTTGATTATTTTAAAACTACAGCCCATTAACTAATTAGTAGCAAAAAGTTTATACCGCATTTTGACGAGAGCGTCAAGACATGGAAACCAAGTTTTGAGACACATTTGCCCGTTTGAATCCGTTTTCAATACTGGAACCCAAATTTCTAATCAAAACATATTTTTGTTATTCTACATAAGTATAATATCCAAAGAGGACGGAGCTAACCGATTGTGTGTGTAACTTGTTAAACACCTATGTATTTAAAGGCATCTAAAACTCTGAACTGATCAATGTTTGTTTTTGTTGGATAATTATTTAGTAATATGTAATGTACATTATTTACAAATCTAAAGTAATAATAAAAATATGTACAAGTATCAAAATGGCAAAAGAATTAAATAGCGTCAAAAAATTCCTCTAGGAAAAGGCTGGCAGCATTGCCACGTTAGATGGCAATGTTTTTAGAATGGTTCAAACATTAAAAAAAAAGCCTTTCACTTTGCTGATGATGAACCTAATAAAAGATTTAGTGTAACACAGACAGATAGCTGAAGAACTCAATAATAACAGAAAAGCTTTTATGGCACACAAGGTGATAAAATCAATATTTCGTGCGTGTTTCACTGAAGCATCATGAAACCATAATCAGGACATGCCGTGTCAATTCTGCCTACGTAAGCACTGACTATGCAATGCAATGAAGCGATAATTGCTATCGGTACTAATTGAACACGAACCGTGTGTCGCCAATGTCGCGATGGAAATCGACCCTAATCGCCATCGTGATTATAGGCCTACTGATGTTACTGAGAACATGCCATTCTCAAAAATCGTTTCTTCATTTATAACCAAAAATACATATTTTACAATATTATTTATTTATTTTTATTTACTATTATTTCAGACATAAGTACTCATACACAAAAAAAAATATTACAGCAAATAAGAATTAGAATATTTATCTGATAATTGATAAATTTTGTTATATTTAAGGGTAGGTATTGAGTCTCAATCATCATCATCATCATCATGATGATGATGATGATTGAGTCTTTAAAGAGCTATCCCATACGAGTGCATTTGAGTTGATTCTAATTGAAGTTTTGTATGTAACTTGTTGTGTTCGATATAAAACTGATTATTTTACCATGGTTAATCTAGTTCCGTTTGATGGTCTGAAATACCACCTTTCCGAAACACTTTATGTACCTACACTCTGCACATGAAAAATGTTCACAAATTTAGGAACGGTAATTATATCGTTTTTTGACGTACTCCGCTACAAAACCCAAATAGCTGATACAGGCCTTACAGCTGCTTAGGCCGCCTGAGAAAATTTCATAGTCTTTTATCCGGCGGAAATAAGGTGCCTTCATTGCTTGGGTTATGCCGGTTTTGATGTAAAAAAAGTTTTGGCGTACTCAAATGGACTCAAACAGAACTAGGACTTTATATGAAGGTCCGTACATTGTTGACGGCATATCGAATGCATCACCCACATTCTTTCGTTATGAGACCGTATATCCGGCAGAGTTGTGGAGGTCGAGACTTTTTAAACGCTAAAACTCTCCACAATCGCGAGATATGCAGTCTCAGGGAATGTTTCCTAGAAACCTACGTGGGTATACATCGAGATGTAGTCGCGATGGACAAGGGCCTCACCCCGCTCTTCTTGGCTAAGGCTTCTTGCAGTGCTTGACACTAATGACCGCAGGGAAGTATGGCGGAGTAAGGAACTTTACGGACGCTTCTTTAGGGCCCTGCATGGACCTGATGTAGACCAATCAGCATCCGTAGCAAGGCTACGTTCTTCTTCGACTTCTTTTAAGTTCTTCTTCGACTTCTTTGAAGAAACCGAAGGTCTTATTTCTGCAATTATGGATGAAGTTGTAGTATGACGAATAATTACCGGAGATTTATTGTGAACGATGGCACGGTTTACATATCTCGGGCATGCCAACGGCTGGCAAAATCGATCCGTCACATTATTTCCTGGTCTTCTGGTCTAGCTAACGGAGAATATTTGCATCGACACAACCTTGTAGCCAGGATTATCCATCAGCAACTTGCTCTGAAATACAGCCTTGTGCAATTGGAAGTGCCGCACTATAGGTATGTGCCCGCCCCAGTTCTCGAAAACAGCAATATCATACTATACTGGGATCAATTCATCATCACTGACAGGACTATTGTAGCCAATAAGCCTGATATAGTGGTGGTGGATCGAACAGAGCGGCGCGCAATTATTGTTGATATAATAGTTCTACTTGACGAGAACCATGTGAAAGCCGAGAAAGATAAGCAAATCAAGTATCTTGACTTGGCTCGCGAGGTTCCCGACATGTAGGATGTGGACTCATCGATTATGTGCCGATAGTCGTATCAGCCAATGGCCTAATTGCCAAGAGCCTCGACCAATATCTGATAAGGCTCTCGTTAGGCAGCTGGATCAAGGGCTTGATTCTGAAAGCGATACTTCTGGACACGGCTCGTATTGTTAGGAGGTAACTTGGAACCTGTTCCCGATACCGGTGGGCTACAATATTTTTTAATTTTAAATGTTTTGTTTTATATAATTTCGTGAAAATATTTAAAAATTTATAAAATATGTTTATAGATGAATAAAGATATAATAATTGATGTACGTAAATAAATATCGTAGATACATAATCGTAAAGAACGAACATACCACATAGACGGAGCCTGAAACGCTGAAATATTAACAAATGTAATCGGCATTTTCAGTTATGTTAGAGCCGACACAACAATAAGCTAACCACTTAATGTTTAGAAATGGCTCAGTATGCTCATTACAACGTAATAATGAATATTCATAGCCTTGTATTACAATAATTCGCAAACTGAACCGCCGACTCGACTACATTGGCGAGAAATAACTTTACTGAAATTGGGAAACTTCGCCTTTGATGTAAATCTTATTTTTGCTACAAAAGGTCGTCGCGCGGTTAGAATGTTTCAGGCTCTCAACGGTTTCAGAATACTGGAATTCGCTTCCCAAATCGTTGAGCGATGCTTTGCATGATTTAAATGGCTTATGTGGCGAAAATATTTGGGGAATTTATAAAATGCGGATGTTATAAATTCGGGGTAGTCGTAGTACGTATTTAGGAGAGACCACAACATTGGAAATCCTTTGTGTGTATCCATATTTTTAAATAAGTTATAACATGAAGTAAGACGTTAAACTATTATAAAATATGTTATTCAATCTGTACATTATGCTCATGAATAGGATTATCTCCGACGCCGAGCAAAACTTATGCATTTTTGCTTCGTATTTATAAGGTTTCAAAAATCATTGAATACCTATTCAAATTCCAATAAAAAGTGATGGGCAGATACACCTTCCGAAATTCAGTGAAAAGGACTGTTATTCCGAAAATAATAATAATAAAAATCATCTCGTAAAGTATTGGAGCGAGAAATTAATTGGGTCGTAAACTAGAATGTGTGCCAAAATGGCGACACGAGGCACTTGCAGTGATAAACGGTACAGTTAGGACTAGGTAATGTTCTATTTTTTGATAATTTAAAATATTATTGACTTGCACACTTGAGACTAGTAGGTGCGAAAAAGTTGTATGAAACGCCTAAATTATGTTTTACGATTATGGTCTTGCATGGTTGGATAATATGCAGCTGGATGAGATTGCCGATAATCGAGCTGAGTGTCGGAGGCCTGTCCAGAAGTAGACTGCCATGGGCTGATGATTATGGCTGGATAGATTTCGGTTTTACACTAAAAGTTAGTTTAATCTACGTAGCATTCTACACGTTGTTATAATAATACTGAGTGCCAAAATGCCAAAAGCACGTGGGACGTGACCTATCTTAATGAATAATAAATATATAGTGAGGGTTACACGTTATAGAGGCTAACGTAAGAACTTCATAACAATTGACTTGTGGCCAAGTCTCTTGACAGCTTTGACCTTTACTACCGAGGTTACTATCGAGGGCAGCGGTGCTTAAACAATTCCTCCTATATTTAGCGGTAGACTACATTTGGCAAATGATTTTGTTCACAATGTAAATGCGATTAGGGTGGAATTTCTTTGGATAAGACGGATTTAGTCTTAGGAAGAGTTACTCAGATATTTTCATGCAATTTCGGTTCCATTTTTTCATGTGTCTGTGGATATGTAGCCCTTATCCAGAAATCGTAAAACATGGGTCACAGGTACTGTTACTAAGTTACGAAACCAGCTTAGGTAACGTGTATTTTTTCATGCTACTGATTTGCGTATTTTTTTCCCTCGTGAATGAAAACGGGTAGAACCCATCTCGTATATAAAAGCTGAAGCACAAAAGCCGAGAAAACTGTTATTCAGAAAATGTTACGGAACTATGCGCAGATGCGTCAGGTTTATCGCGGGACTAGAGTCAACAAAGCGAACAGGTAGGCAATATGTCTGCGGCATCGCGATTCATAGCAGAGTGACAGCTGGGCTGGCTTTATTACACAGGAATGCAGCTTCATGTAGGTAAAATATTCCAGGTTTAGGCGTACAAGATACCAAAATTACTGGCTGAATTTACTCTTGTTTATGTAAAGTTATGAGACTTATGAAGATTTTAACATTTTTATTGAAGATTCAACTATAACCAAGTAGGTACAGCCGCAGCAGAAGAATAATTCATAAATCCACGGGGAAAAAAAAACTACAAGGAAACTTTCAGGTTTGATTGTGTGAAAGGAGATGGTAGAATTTCTAAAAAAGGAACCCAATCAAAGATCAAGCCTATAGCTCCCGTTCTGCATGGATTTGAGGGTGTGAAAAAATAGGATAAATTATATGCCAAAGTGCATAAGATTTTATTAGGTAGAACTTACAATGTAATTACACTATAGAACAATAAAATGATGCTACGATACAGTTTAAATTCCCACAAAATATGACCGAGCTTTGTTCGTCTCATTACTTTTATTAATTTAATTTGTATGAAACACAACCCGCCTGTGAACGTCAAGTAAAAATAAATTAATGATATGAGCTGAAATTGGCCTTGGTTACTTGGTCACACCAGTTTAATGAGTCAAATGATATCATGTGAATTATTTTTATTACTGCTGATAATGTGACACGAAGAAAGGCGTTTATACCAATACAATATTTATAACGTTATATTTCAGCAAAATAATATAACTTCATTGGAATATGGCTTTATTAATTATCTAGCTACTTATTCGTCGAGCAAGGAAAAGCTTTTGATCGGCGGAAAATGAAGCCAAGTTTCTTAGTTACAGAGAAACTATTAGCTACCAAAACATTACAATGTTTAACAAACTCATCAAAATTAGGTAAGTATGCAAAGTAGAAAAGTTAATTGTAATTTAACTTACGTTCCGATTATTTAAACAAGGTTGTTAGTTCTCTTTCAACATACATGTTTGAAAATGTAAGATTTTGGGTTAAAAATATAGGGCTCTTAGGGGGTTTAGGGACCAAGTTGGGAAGCCATCGTACTTTGACCTCTCGGAGCGTTTCGCACAGCTCCTTTACTTTAGAGTCCCTTAGGGGCACTTGGACCCTCTGTAAAGGTATTGGTTGGGAATATCTAGTTTAAAAACTTACCAATCTCGAATATTTTAGGTTTAGGTCGAAAAAGAACCTTTCTGAGGAAAGAGTTTTTTTCTGTTTTTATGCTGTTCGAAAAAATGATACGCCGAAAATGTATGCATACAAAACGAAGGTGCTCCTTTCGCATTACTTTCCTATTAAATAACAGATAGGTGCAGTGAAATATTACCCTTCTTTTTTGTGGCTCGTTGACTTTAGTTTCTCCTTCATTATATTACTGTGTGCCAAGTTATTTCGCGCTGATAAAAACTTGTTCAATTCGCGTGACTGAACATAGCGTGAGGCGCGTTGGCACCGTATGTCGATGTGACACTCGTTTAAACCAGACGGTCTTACTCAGTTGCTTATTATCGTGTAAAAGCTCGTAAAACAGAGGACGAAGTTTTGAACCAATAGCTCCAAACTTAGGTATATTGAAAATGCGAAAGTAACACTGGCTGTCTTTTACTTTTTGACGGCTTAATGGCTCAACGGATTCTATGTAATTAGCACTCAGGTAAAAAATTACCTAAGTTAGGACATAAGGTAATTTTATCCCAGCAGTACGTTGTACCCTGTTGGGTAATTTCCGACCTCCAATCAAGCGAAGCCGCGGGTAAAAGCTAGCATAAAACAAAAACTTGGTTTTCCTTAAAAGTTTCGATATAAAATATAGAACGAATCAATCATTTATTGGCTAAACGCCAACGCCAGAGGATTACTGTTGAAACGCAAAAAAATAATCGCGCTTTTACCGTCCCTCTGTCGTCCACCTTTTTGTATTCGATTTTTCTTTTGCTTTTTCGTATATCCTCACCTACATTTTAGGATAGTATAATTTTGTTGAACTTCTAAAGACTGAAACTACTCAGCATACTATCGCATTTGCTACACTACGCCTCATAATTAGAACTTACTTTCCGCAAGCCGCAAGCATGCAAATCCCGGTTTCGGTACCATCGTAAAAACCGGGATTTCCCGACCGATACTGGGTAGGAGCGAAACCGGGATCCCTACTTAGAACGTTCCGGAGGAAAAGTCATGTCCGGTGTCCCCAAATGGTCGCAGTGCACGACAGCACGTGCTCAGTTAACTATCCTTGAACTACTTGGCATAGCTTGTATAGGCTGTCTTTCATCCTTACTGGTTCACGGCCATTAGAAATGGAAACCGAAATTTTTCGGGGCAATGCAATTGCGTGTATGCAACGGATTAGTATCTATTATTTCTTTAAAATAAAAGGCAACTTGTGTCAGTGCCAGTAAACGCTGCGCGTTGTTTTAAACGAAGGTGGGTAGAACTAAGTATGTAATTAAAAAAGGATGTAGGTAAGTGTGCTGCCCAGCCACATATGCTGAAAACATTTTTCTGCTTCCAACGTTGAATTCAAACTTTTTTTGCTGCGGTTATGTCGAGAGCTTTATTTTTATGTTTGTTTTGCAGTGCGTCAACATTTTGCGGGCGTCGCGAAATGCTTTGAAATTCTTCAAAATAGCGACAGCGTTGAATGTTACGAACATTTTTGAATGAGCCCGTGTTTGCGAAAAAATGTTTGCTGTCACACTCAACAAACGTTTTCAGTAAACATAGATATTTTTTACTGTGCCATGCAGTTTATTATAAAAAGGCACTCAGCTTTTTGTAAATTGATGCCTTTTTGATACCTACTTTATTCGAACATAAAATATCAATTTACTTAATAAGAAGTGAGTCTGGAGTTTTTACGATGACCTACAGTAATATTGCGCCGAAGTAACGCCTTCCAAACAACCTAATTCGTATTGCAGTTGGGCTGTATGTGTGCCTTATTGCTTTTCAAAACCATTTAAAGCGATGAGTTTGTATTTCAATTCAATTAATTCAATAAGACTGCGTAATTTCACATATTCACTACCGTTTTCTTCGATCGGTATCTACTTACTGTAAAAAGCCCCCAAATCTCTTCGCTATTGTCATTGCAGTCGTAAAAATATACCAGAAGTGATTGTGTCGTATCTTTTGTGGGTTGAAAGTATGCCGTTTACGTAAAAAGGTTGTATGGTACAGCGGAAAATGCGTTCCGAATTAAATCTAGCATCGTTTGAGTAAACAGGTGGAAAGGGAAAGAAGATTGGGGTTGCCCCACAATGGCGGTCACCGGACTTGGAAAACAACCGCTTCTACCCATACCTTATTTGTCGAAAGGGAATCGAAATTGCGGTTTTGATGTCGCCCTAGAATAATTATTTTATTTACAGTCAGGCCAATTGTGTTATTTGAGTTAGTGTCGGAGTTTCTTCGCATAGATTGGAAATGCTGACGGCAGTTAATTATAAAATAAGTCGAAAAGATAGACGTGCTATCATTTTGCACCTACCTACAATTTCAAAAATAAGTATTCTGGTTTTGGTCTGGTTTGTGACTTTTCTTTTTCTACAACAATCGAATTTATATACAAACACAAAATATTTTAACTTTTCCTTTAATGCGTATTTCTCCGTTCTGTTCATATAATAACTAACCTATATTTAGAACTTACATGTAGACCTGGCATGCATGACAGCAAGATATTGCAGAAGAGAGTAGATATTAAATATGAAAGTTATGAGGACAAATAAACAGGTTCAAGTGTTGATATACACGCAAGCTTTAAGATTATGAATATGAGCACCGACGAAGGTCAAACACGCGAACTTGCTCTAACATCTGTCAAATAATAATTGAGGCATATTCTATTGTGTAGTGCTGCCAATTAGCAGTTAACGTAACCAGCCTGTTTTGTTCCCACTGCTGGGGCAAAGGCCTCCTCTCTATGAGAGGAGGGGGCCGTTGTACACCATGCAGGCCTAGTGGGGGGCGGCGTGTTATCTACTAGTCGTTTGAATAAAATATTGCAATCAGGCCAATAGTAGTAATAATAGAAGATTAGGTAATCTTACCTTGAGTTGTCAATAAGTTATGATACGTAAGTAGGTACCTTATTACTTAAATACTGATACTAATATTTTTTGTAACAGTGTTTATGAATAGCCGCGATTAACAAAAACTTAAACCTTTGTTTATAAATGTGATATTTATGCTGGAAATAATTCAGGAGCAGGTTTTACGGCGTGCAATAAAGGCGACGGCAGATCGCAAGCGTCGGTATCGCTGCCCTGACAATAACCGCAAGCGACAATGGAGCATGCAGCTGCGTTTTTTCCCAGGCGCGCAGATACGTCGTGTCGCGCGTCGGCAGCGGTATTTCTTTTCGTCAGTTTCGTGAAAGTCTAATAAAATAAATCATCTTGGCTTCTTGTTAGTAAGTAGAGAAGCCCGTGACGCGTGACAGCACTACAGCTTTGCGGTCTGCGGTCGCTGCTCGCCTGCAGCGCCATCGCCAGGCGGAAATTATGACCTGAACGCAAAAACGTTTCCATAGTGTTAAATACATGAGTGAACTTACTGGTAGGTACACCTCTGTCTAAACAATCGGGGATTACAGGCGTGTTGTTATGACGAAGTACCTACACAGAAACTAGTCGAGTTGTTGCATGCGGTCTGTCAAAGGGATTGACCGCGGCTTGTACACTGCGGCTTACAGTTGTGGTTACCTTTGGAAGTGAGGCGTTTGTACCTAAAACCTACTTAAATAAATAAATATCATATCACCATACGAGTATTATCTACCAACTAGACATTTTGTGGTTACAATCAAGTCGGTGTATTAGCCGACTGGTTAATCTTGGGTAGCCCGGTAGTAGGTTGCATAGATAGCGACTAACTAACATGGCAAGCTGCCAGACTTACATGTGCAATAGACCTCTAACGTGACATATGTATTGTAGGCTTAGCTTTCATTTACTATTTAGTATAATTTTGATAACTACTCAGCATGAGGTATTTGGTTCAATTCCCATCGGGCATAGTGATATTGGGATTGCCATCTAGAACTTCTTAGTAGCTCAAGTCTG
Source organism: Cerastis leucographa (assembly GCA_963082945.1). NCBI lineage: Eukaryota > Metazoa > Arthropoda > Insecta > Lepidoptera > Noctuidae > Cerastis > Cerastis leucographa. The sequence continues at coordinate 7,474,284 of OY720359.1, forward strand.
AAATCGTATCGTCATTTATGACAATAGGCCCCTTCACATAGTATTTATATAGTTTATCTTATCGGAGAGAATAATCTTGATGTTTCTGCGTTTTATCATAGTTTCTACTACTAAATTACCTAAATATAAGGTACTTTCCCAGCATCCAAATAAATGAGCGTCTATTTTAAAAGGCTGATGTTGAAAAATAAACGTTGATTCGAAAGTAAATCCTCAGCGGGCAACACTGCGAACGTTATCAAAACTCGCGTTATCTTTAGTCCGTAGTGAATAGAAACCTTCGTCACTAATTCAGTATCCTAGGCTTGAAGGTTTTCCTACCTAAGGGTTCCCTAGACGAACCCTGAAGGTTCATAAGGCCCACGCCTTATGAACCTTTAAATGGGTTCGGTGTTATGTACAGATTAACGCTATGACACCTTAATTATGGGTGATCTTTATCGTGAGAGCCTAAAGTTTTGTTTTCTCTAGGCATACCTATGTCTCATTTTGTAAGCAAACAAGATAGGTATCAAAACCAGGAGAACTCATCAATCACTCACTTTCAGTTAAGCCTGACAATCTTTGTCAGGAGCAAACGATATGCAAGACTAAAAAAATCTAGTTACTACGTACGGAGGTACCAATTTGTTTAGCAAGAAAAGTAGAGAGAAAAGTACACTTTATCTTCCCTTTACTAAACTGATATGCCGAAGAGATCAATCGGTACCGCTTCACAAATGTTCAGACTCTTGAAGTGTTAACATATGGTTTACGGTATTGGAAATAGGAAAGCTTTAGAGCTATAGTATTCCAACCTATTCTTTGCTCCTAACCAGGTGCCGAACGTTCTCTAGAGAACGTGCCCGTTCCATGGGTATAGTCCGCGATAAAAGTCGTATAAAAGATCACTTAATGAATCTATTAAACTGACCAATTAAACTCGAAATACTCTTAGAAGTAAAAGTCGAAGGATTCGACACATTGCTGTCAATTTAGATGGTGTGTAAAAGAAGGTTTTGTGTTGTTTCATCGAATTTCGTTTCACATAATTTTTTTCTCATATTATCATTTCATAGAATAATCAATACGCAGAATATTTACTTTGAAGAAATTTAAGTCGTCGATTTTTGTTTCAAATAAAGTTTAATGTTAGAATATTCATATCTTAGAATAACAAATCAAATATTCTTTATCCACATATTGTTTGTTTGTTCTTTTGTTTCACATAAAACTTATTACGAAGAATAAAATTATATCGAGTACTACTGTTTCTAAGATTCATACCTTTGATAAATACATACCCTCCTATAAAATTACAACACCACCTTCACAAAAATAATGCGGTTAATGTCAAGACTTTGACTTCACAAGTCAAGCAGGAAAACAATCTTGTTATTCTAACTAATGGTGTCCATGCCTGTTGCATGCAGCATACAAGCAAGCATGTAGCATGCAAGCAGGCATGCAGCACACAGCAAGCAAACATGCAGCGTGCAAACATGCATACAGCATGCAATAGGCATGGTTTCTGTCACGGCTCCGGCGCTGCGGGCTCCGGCGGCCCCACGCGAGTTTATCGTCGCAGATGGCATTAACGTTCACTACCGTAGCTTCGGCTTGCTGGCCGGCAAGCCAGCCAGCCTCAGACGCGCCGGCGAGCGTTAGCTACCACCTGCTCCTCAGCTCGCGGGCCGCCTCATCCCTCCGCACCTACGCGGGCTTAAATTACACTCTAGGGGTAGGGCAGACAAGACTACGAGGACCAAATATTATGTGAAACATTTTCTGTGAAACGAAATTCTGTGAAATTTCTGTCTGCGAAACAAGGTGACACCGTAAAAGAAGCAGCGTTATTCGACTTTTGTGGATGACAGTACCTATAACAAAGTTCATACAGGCTTACCTACTTAGTATTTCCCTTGTCTCGAATTTCCTCATCCGGCCTTTGTTCTCTTACTCCCGCAAAGTTAAGATTAAGCAAAAATGTTTGCTTTTAGTATTTTACGACACTCCTAACTTCAGTAATTGCTTTAACTTTTGCTAAGATAACTCACTCTTGAAGTTTGAAGACGTGCGGCATCAATATATCGTAAGACATCGCTAACGTCACTGTCTTAGTCTATTTTTTTTTATTTTAGTAAGACCTACCACTTTATTGGTCTACTTTTGATGTAATTTTATAATAGGCAAACCTACATCGTTTCTTTTTCCTTTATTTACACGTCTTGAATTACGGTCATCAGTAGGACTTCGATGAGTGATAACTTCACTACCTTTTTTAACCCCCGACCAAAAAAGAGGGGTGTTATAAGTTTGACGTATGTATCTGTGTGTCTGTCTGTGGTATCGTAGCTCCTAAACGGATGAACCGATTTTGATGAAATTGGTTTCATTTAAAAGGTGTTTTAATCGAGAGTGTTCTTAGCTGTGTTTCGATAAAATCTGATCAGCCGTTTGAAGGCCATCACCTCTTTTCTAGTTGAAGGGAAATTAACAATTACCACAGGTCTGATCGATTCGAAATTTGAAATCTTGTCACTTGTCACCATGGGCATTGCCAAGGGGGGTGGGTGCTAACCCCCCCCCCTCCCCCCAGAAAGTTTTTTTTTTAATTTTGCTGTTTTCGTTAATTGGCGAGATGACACGCAACACCGAGAAAAGTGGAAGCAATGAGGGAGGCCTATGCCCAGTATTGGGACAGTCAAGGGTAAGATAAAACAATACAAGTTTAAAAAGCATGAAATAAAAATTAAATTAAAAATTTAAAAAACCCCCGACACAAAAAACCTCTAAAAAACCAAAAATAAAATAATCCAAGCGTCTTAGCGTCGGGGGACCGCTAAGTAGACCGCTTACTACAAGCTCATAACAAAGGGCCTATGCCCAGTATTGGGACAGTCAAGGGTAAGATAAAACAATACAAGTTTAAAAAGCATGAAATAAAAATTAAATTAAAAATTTAAAAAACCCCCGACACAAAAAACCTCTAAAAAACCAAAAATAAAATAATCCAAGCGTCTTAGCGTCGGGGGACCGCTAAGTAGACCGCTTACTACAAGCTCATAACAAAGCGGACCCCCGACGCTAAGACGCTTGGATTATTTTATTTTTGGTTTTTTAAAGGTTTTTTGTTTTTGTGGTAGGTAAACTTATTGGTCTATTGGTCTACTTTTAAAGTAGGTAACCAAATCATGTTTTTTTAAATAAGTATCTATCTACCAACATAAATGTTCGATTAGCTTTTAATATGAATTACGGTGTTTAGTAGGCCCTTGCTGAATGATAACTTCATTGTTTTTGTAGTCAATGAACCAACTGTTCTACTTTTGAAGTAATCTAAAATTAATTTCTTAATTGCTACCAACATAAATACTGGTTTTCCTTTATACACGTCTTGAGTTACGGTGTTTAGTAGGCGTATACTGAATGACATACTTCCATTACCACGTGGTTTAGTTTTCAGAAACCTGAATATTTTAATTATACATGTGAGGTATTTTCGCCGCTATTATTTTCATTTCAAACCGGTATAGTTAAATTGGTGGACACTGACGTTTGTGTTTTACCGAAGTATCTGTCAGTGTCCGGTTTCCGAAATGTGCCCGTATCAGTTTCACTACCTTTACCTATTGTTACCACATTACTAAGCAGAGCACCAAGCGTATTGAACAAAAGCTGTGAAATCCAAGGTCCAAATCCCAGGACAGACTAAAGACAAAACCGTAATCTACTTTGTCTGGCAGAAAAATCTCAGTGGCGGGCCGAAATTGGAATTATGTCCGACAAATGACGTCTGGCTTTTCCCTTATGACATGGGACTGTATAGGATCTTTCGCAAAATCTTCTGAGATTGGAATTTGGAACAGAGCCGTCGGCGCCGTTAAATGAAATCAATAAGATATTTATAATAGGATCTGTTGTTATAGATTCTACATTTATGTTATTTTGTTCTTTATGGCACCAATCTTCTTTATGGGTGTTACTGAAAGGCAAAGGTGTCTTCTCAAATAGAGAACGCTTGAACATTGTTCACCATGCTTGCTTTTTTAGGTACCGTAAAATGGGGTGAATTGACACACGGGGGTGAATCGGGACGAAACTTTGAAAGGTATTTTCACGTTTTTTAAATATTATTGGTAACCTAAAATACTCTATTGTTTATTTTAAAATAGAAATGATGCCAATAGCTTTTTAGTGACGAATTATTTGTATTCAACGATGAAATCCCATTCAAAGGTTTGTGCCTATTCTCCCTCGCATCCCTATTCACCACGTTGTACCGGTACTGTAAGCCCAGGTTTCCTCACGATTATTTCTTCCATTGATACTATGCAGTATGCTAGAAACATTCAGTAATCCACCTACATTTTCTGATTTCTGAGAAAACTGTGACCGAATGAAACAACTTCGAGTGTATGATGTTGATGTTGAATTTCAAATCTATAAAACACTAAAACATTGTCGTCTACCTTTTTTTGTGTTAAATTATGCGGAGTAAAACACAGGTGTGCCAATTATACTAATATATCTATTAATATTGGTCAGCACGTGTTTTGACTTGGAAATGTCCCTGTCTCTATGTTGAGCTTGTGAGACATCGACGGCAATAACAATATCCAAAGTATGTGGTGAGTAAGCTGACTGAGTAGCCCTGCAGTGTATAATGTGGAGCAGTTTCACAAAAGAGGAGCACTTAACGTGTTCAGCGTGTCCTGTGCTTTGTTCAACAGAGGAACTGACAAACCCTACGGACGCTGAAGGCATCAAGCTTGTAGCTCATTTCTAAGCCAACCTAATTAGGATTGTCATCGACACACTAAGAAAGAAGAAGTAACATTAATAGATTTTGACCTTAGTTCGGTTTTAGCGTTGTAACTTTGAACGATTGCACTTTAGCGCGAGCAAGTCTTAGCCTGCGAGTCAAGACCCCTCGAGAATCGATTACTCGCCGTAAGATAAATGCTTTAATACCAGACTCCTTAGCGAATCAACTTAGTTCGTATCTCGGATAACTTTGAAACAACTGTGTTTGGTTTGGCCGCAAATAAAGACCTTTAGGATAACTACTATCTACTATCTAAGTATAGGTCTGGGATCCCGGTAGGATAATCGCTTAAGATTCGGATCCCGGATAAAAGGGTTATTTTACAGATAAATCTTACTAAGTGTTCCTTCATTGAAATTCCTTTAGCTCGAACAGACTCCGGACCCATCGAAACCATACCGAAGCTAGAAAGTCCTGCTCAGGTGGAGATTCAAAGATGACTCTGCCCTGGAGTGTAAATGGTGTTGTTAATGGTGTGGAACCCAAAACGAAAGATCTGCACGTTACAGAAATTAACGGACGCTACTAAAAGTACCAAAATAATTGCCAAATTCTGGGTTAACTGGGTAGATTGCAATCGACAGGATAATACGAAAAACGCCTCCGTTCAAATTCAATTAAATGTTATCTCAGTCTGCATATTTTTAGGGTTCAGACTTTTTGAGGGTTTAATGATAAACCGTTCTTAATACTCTATTTTCAATGGTATAGTCTTATAAATGGTGTTTGCGGATTTTGAAAAGTGAAATAGATCTTATTTCTACCGTATTCATAAGACAAGCGGTAACAAACTAATGGCAAATCATTCCTGTATTTAGACACGAAAGGCCATATTAGTTAAGTGAAACGGGCCGTCATCCGCCACGTGCACGCGCAACCCAGTACGGATTGGTGTATATCACATGGCATCGGTTTCCTCGCGATGTTTTTCTTTACCGTTTTGAGAACAGTGGTGAAGAGATCAAAGACACCAAGTATATTGCCTGTCAAGGTTCGAACCTTCAACTCACAAATCGTGAGTTGGGGTAACCTGTACCGGGCCACCACCGCTGTAAATTGGTACAATATTAAACAGTATACGTAAAGCGGAAGTAATTCCCAAAGCCATAAACTATGTTGACCGAGCGGTTTGATGACCTATGAGCCTTCACACCTTATTCAATTCCCTTCATGAAAAGTCGTTGAACCGGCCCGATATCCACGTAACCAAATACGAGTGCACTTAAATAGGTCTTATTGCCCAATAACCGTCGATTTACGAGCAAATTTATTACTTTTAGAACTATTGCCAATTTTACGAGTTGTCCATGACAACGGGAATTCCGTTTGGGTAGGTATTCCAAATGTTGGAACTTTAACTATCGTGGTATTGTAGCATCAATTATAATATCAATGATAATGCTTAATTATTGATTCTTGTGGCAAAATAGGTATTGTTTGACGTCTCTGCAATAACGTCTCTCAAAACTCCTGTCTTGCAATGGTTTTCAATACTTTATCATAATCGTCTTACTGAAAGACTAACTTAGAACCAAACGATAGCTGGAGTCGTCTGTCTTTTTATTGGGTATGAATGGTGGCTCTAAGATACGGTAAGTTCAGTATTAATTTTCCTTTCTGAGTCCACGTCTTATTAGGTAAAATACGTTACGTTCATTTATTACGTTACGTTATTTGTTACGTTCATTTCAACCCGTTTTAATCTTTAACAATCTTGGACTTTATTATAATAATTATTAAACTACAATGTAACCTCAACAGCCTATAATTGTAAGTTATTGTTCCATTGAGTTGGAACTTTGCAGACTTAATTAAGTCTAATGGCATGGCAATAGTAATAATATTAAAAGCTTTGTGTTTTGACAAAACAAATGGTACAGATATTGAATTTAATAACATTTTAAAAAGATAATATAGCGTCTCGTCATCGCAATTTTCTACTTGACTGTTAATAAAAGATGCAATTTAAATAAATGACATAGATTAATCTTTTTTTAAGTCCTTCTTTTTTTAGCAGAGAGCCAATTTTCGAACATTCATTTGTTTTGAATCTAGGTTTCAATCGTGGAGTCGTAAGTGGCAATTTTGTTTTACAATTTTGGTATTCAGGCTTTCACAATAATTGATAAAGTACATAACGTTGAATTAAAGATCAAAGTTATGTAACAATGATAGCAAAAGTTTATTGATTCTCTAATAAATATGACAAAAAATCAAGGCATTTTATCGTCCACTTACACCCAACATGGCCTGATAACTGTTTAATAAAAATAGCATCGCAACTTTTTCGAATACTTTAACGAAAGAAAATAATATCTCACACATTTCCATTACTACTTTAAAGTATTATTATATTAAATGATAAAATTAAGATAATTTAAATAACAAGATTAAGAAATAAATTAATAGCAACAATTAAAATACAGGGGATATACACAATATTTTTTATTCCATTTCTTTTTGTATAGTAGGTTTGATTCATAATGGCGGCGAAAAAGTTCAAACCTTTTTATTGAATAGGTAATTAACAAAATATTTAGGTATTCAAAAAGCTTAATACGTTACAAGTTCACAATTTTAAAAGTTCTATCATCCTTCAATAAAAACCTCTACGAGCGTAGCCGTAGCATCCCGCTACGGCGGCCCCTACGCGGCCGCTACGAGCCGCTACGATATCGTTACGTAACTATTGCCGCTTGCACATTCGTACCACATTTTTTAATTCTAAAAGCTAAATACACTGCAATAATAAAGTGAAAAATTACCTTGTTCATTCCATTTCCCATTTTCGTATATTACTATACAAACTATTCAAACCAACAAAATTATTGTCGTCATCTTAACAATACATAACAACCAACACACAACGTTTTATAAACATACTTATTTAAAAATCAACGGTATTTTAGCGTCATGTTCTGTCAAACTGTCAACACGTTCGCGTCACTATGACTACATTGTTGACGCCGGTGCGCCACGCGCTATCGATGTTGCCATCTAAAATCAGTTACATAAAAAGTGTAACATGATGATTGGGATGAATTGTACGGGACTGGTTGCTTTAGGGACTTAAGCTTGATCGGTGGTGATTTTAAAGTTTTTTATCGCGTGTTTGTGTTATCGATCGTGTTTGTTTGAGTGCGGCTATGCTCGCGCGTGTTCCCGGGACGCGTGCGGCGTGCTCGGTTGGCGGCGCGCCACTGCCGTGAACCGTGAAGTCGTCGGTCCGCTGGCCCGGCGACACTGCGTCTATAAAATCCTGGAGGGTCGGCCGCTTGTCGATTCATTTATGTCGATGTTTTCAGTGTACACAAGTTTTGGTTTTGGATTTAGGGCTAATCTGTTTAGTAGAGGGAATTTAGTCTGTTTAGACGTGCGAGCTAAAAATGACCAACTGAGTGCAAATGACGATACTATCTAAATATGCAAACTTGTCAATGAAAGTTGGTAAATAAGTAGGCGGTTGACCTGATGGCGAGTGATTATGCGAACGTCTGCAATAACATGAAAAGACATAGAAGGTCATAGATAATGAGACGCAGAAGGTGCATTGCTATTGTAGAGACAGAGCTGCGCATCCTCTCAAGAGGACTCCAGCCACACGTGTTAATAATTAAACCTAACTTTTCAAATCCTTACTTTGATCAATATAACTTGAGAAACAATCAGAAATATCGATACATATCAAGAATACTGCTTTATCCTTCGTCAAGTGCGGTGCTAATGGATGAGAAAACACACCGGGACACCCGAGCGTCCTGCTAATCCGTTAACATCTTTAATCGACCTCAGAATAATACAAGAAATTGAACAAAGACCATTAATTCAATGTGTTTCAAATAAAATCAAGAATTCCTTTGATCATTTGTGTGCTTCCAGTTACCTATTAATATTTCTGTTTTAGAATGGTCTTTATCGAAATATAATCTTTCATAAATACATTTCAACGGTATTTGATTTAATTTCCTTTGGTGAATCAAGAATATTTGCGGTAATCGAGTTCTGTATACCTACCTATCTTTTTAGCAAGTAATCAAGCAAATGATTCTTTGATTTTTGAGAAGGCCCTTCAAAGATACGATAAATCAGGCAATCACCAATCTATTTGATGAACAATTGGAAAAGGCGATTATGGAACTCTCGAACTTTGATTGCAACGATCTAAAGACACCCTTAATTCGACAAAAGCTGACTAGTACAAAATGTTGGTAATTAATCGTTTCACTTGTGTACTTACCTGATATCGTACGTTGTAAGTGTTCTTACTTAATTTCGTGTAGGGAAATTTTATTTCAGCACTGCTCTCAAAACCGCGAAGAACGGAAGGTGTGTGAAGGAAAGCGTCGAGTGGAAACCAACACGTACTTAAAGTTTGAAGGTATGTGACATCCATTAATACGCACTGAGCTGAACCCGCGTGGTGGATTACGGCTCACTCCATCCCGCTCCTCGCTCGGTGATCCTTGTTGCTTTGTTTGAAATATTATTAAGCAAATGAAATACGATCTTCGTTGAATATTACTTAGTTTATTTTTAAAAGTAAGTATAAATCTTACCTAAATACTGATAAATCACACTATTACCTTTTTTTAAATATTAAGTTCTAGTAAACGGAATGCTTTTATTAAATTAGGTACAGTAGGTATTGTCCTTTGTCATTTCGGATTAAAAACGAAACAAAGCAAAGTACGACCAGAAACTACACAGTTTATTTCTACAAAAATACTGCAGCTACTTCTTTGAAAAGTTAGTTTACGTCTCTAGCACCAACCAAACAACAACCTTATTCTAATGAAAGTAAGTTCATTGTTATATGACAGACTACTCAGAGGTAGCAACCAAAAAAAAACCTTATTTTTAACAAAGATAAAGATCAGTTTTACTTTGATAGTGATACCCAATCAGAAATAAACTAACTGTCATAGAACAATAAGCTCGAGGGAATTTTAAACAATCTTAGAGCCAGACAAAAGCTTGGTCAAAAACGTTACACACATTACGTACCTACATTATGGAACGGTTACAAATTAGAATGTTCTTTTTTAGAATGTAAACAATATTTGTTCCATTTGTACTTTATTCTTTTTAACGATATCGTTAGGTTCTATATGTTTCTTAAACCGTGTACGTTTTTTTTATTTGAAATTGCGCCTTTTCACAGCTAGAGAATTTCTTTCATTTTTCGATAACTTACAAAAAATATTTCTTACATTTCGCCTAGCTGTCCTATCAGTTTTAGGAAGTGTTTTTTTATCTTATTGTGCTTGATAGTTAAATCTGTTTATATTTGTGATAATTAATAAGTACATATTCCGAAAAGAATCTCTACCCACTTAATTTAGAACAGTTTTTTTTTTAAATCGCCGCTGAAAAAAAAAACACATTTCAATGTAGTAGTATGTTGTGTCTCATTCTTCCTTATTCTTGGACCTAGGCTGAGCCACCAAGGCCAGTCCAAACACAATCAACATGGCGCCAACCCACCATCTCACAGACGAATCTTCTTCAAACAGCGTGATGCCTATAATTCCCTGAAACATAAAACACACATTTTTAATTGAATTTAAAGTTATCGAGGTCTCTTTACGGCCAATTTCGGTTGAAAACTCAGCGGCCGTGTAATTGAGTTTTACTGTTATGAACTTCTGATTTATAAAATGGTTATTAATAATTTAAAGCGATCAAATTATCGAGTTGCACATAGTCACTGAACTACATTTCACTGAACTTTATTCCTACTTAAGACCTTTGTCTGAACTAAGAAATATGGATTCATAGACATGATACAATTGGAATCGTTCGTTTCACACGTTTTCCTACTTGACCTTATAACGGTTTTCTATTTTCATAGTATCGTTTTTTTATTTGCAAAGCTATTGAGCTAATTATGGCACAAAACAAATAATTAAAATTAGGATTCTAATGAATGTTTATTTTTTTTCATTTTATACTCCTGTTGAATTTTGCCAATCCGAGTAACCTCTTTCTTTAGCTAACTGAAATTTTATTAATATAATTTTTTGGCCACTGTCGCCCAGGACAGTGGCCAAAAAATTACATGCAAGCCATATTTTACGCAGAAATAAAAGTAATAACAATAAATCTTACGAAAGCGAGCGAGATAGACATACGACTTTCCGAATCGAAACCGAATCCGAGCGTTTGTGAATAGGGGGCCACATCAATTATATTGCAAGACATGAAATGGTTCTACCCTTTATGGCAGAGCTTTTTAAGTCATAATATTATTTTGCATAACAGCAGATAGCATAAACTTCATTTCTGCAGAAAATCGTTTGGCAGACACTCATTTATCATACATTCAAACCTCATAATTTTGTAAGTCAAAATCATCTAAAGGGATAAATTTAATATCCATAATAATTAAAAAGTAGAACCATCGTATCGCAGATAGTTTACAGTTAGAACCGTACATTACAAGGCATACATTACAAGGCAGAACTATCATATCTCAGAGAGCTTACAGTTAGAATCATCTTTTTGCATACGTTTCATATCCATAATAATTGAAAAAATAATCTATCACATTTTAAGATTAGTTTAACGTAAATTATCTATGTATTTTGTTTATTTGTATATTTAATTATCTTTCTGCATGTATTATCACTCAATAAAATAGTTGCTTGTGTACATATGTATGTAAGTGGTTTTTATTTCCCTGCAAGAAGCATGCAAACAAGCATACACCATGTATGCAGAATGCAAGCAAGAATGCAGCATGCAAGTGAGCATGCAACATGCAGCAAGCATTGTTTCTGTCACGGCTCCGGCACTGCGAGGCTCCGGCGGTCCCATGCGAGGTTATCGTCGCAAATGGTTTTAACAATCACCACCGCAGCTTCGGCTTGGTGTCCGGCTTCACCGGCCAGCCTCAGCCGCGGCGGCGAACGTTGAATCCACCTGCTCCTCAGCTCGCGGGCCGCCTTGCCCCTCCGCGCCTACGCGGGCTCAATTACACCCCTAGAATTTAATTTAAGCCAAGCCAAGAAAGGCAGACTCCGGGGGTTCCTGCACCGAATCGGGCGGGAGGAAACGCTCGGGTGTCAACATTGCGAAGAGGACACGGTGGAGCACCCCGTAGAGGTCCGCTTGGTCGCGCGTCCGGCCCTGGTTCAATCCATGGTCCGGAGCGAGACGGAAGGGGAAGCCGTCGCCTCCTTCTGCGAAGCAGTCATGCTAGCGATGGAGATGGCGGAACGTGAAAGGGAGAGAGCCTCATGTCACAGGCACTGCGGGAGACGCCCCGGGCGTCGGGGGCCACAGGTGGCTCCCGGCCTCCGTAGGCGTGGGCCTGTGGACGGTGAGTGTCAGATTTGTACTGACTAAAACCCATCCATAACCTACCTACCTAACCTAACCCATCCATGTTACTTAGCCCTTTGTGTTCCAGGGCCGCGGTATCTCTTTCGAACAGTCCCGCAGCCCTGGCAGGCATCGGCCCTCTCGGTAATAATAGTTTAAAAACCACCACGCTTTTTTTCTTAATTTAAATTTATTCAAATTTATTTTATATTTTTAGTTCGGTTTTCTATAAAAAGCGTGCTTTTTTAGTTTTTCCAAACTATTATTTGCCCTGTTGAATTAAAAATTCTCTTTGGTATTCGAAAATTTCCTAATATTAGATAAATCAGTTAAAGATAATGGTTGAAATTTTTATACATCAATTCCTGCCTTATCGACTATAGATGAAAATTATATAAATTAACAAAAAACTTATTTTGCAAATTAGAAAAATGGAATAATTTTATCAAGTTAATGTATTGTCATCGGTCCTCGATAAATCTACAAAGTATGAACGAAATCTGGCAGTTTAAAGTGGCTCAAAATCGCTCCTAAAGGTGTCGGTTACAAAAAAAAACTTATTTTGCAAATTGAAAAATGGAATAATTGTCATCGGTCCTCTAAAAATCTACAAACTTTGAACGAAATCTGGCCGTCAAAATCGCGCCCAAAAGTGTCGGTTACAAACAAACATACAGGTGAAACTAATAAAAAGTGTGTAAAAACAGGACCTGCGGTACCTATCTACTTAACAATAACTACCTATTTTATACTCGGATAATTAAGCAAATAATCAAAAGTGACCACGAAAAACTATGACAAAATGAGCATCTGTTATCGGCGTAGCACGGACGAGGGATTTTTGGTAGGGCCATTGGATGTGCCCAATTTCTCTGATTCACTGAACATGTGAAAATTGAAACAACGACGTACTTTCGCAGAGGTACCTACGTAACCACATTGCCGTTTTCTTAAACATAAAGTCCATCCATGCTGCATAAGTACCTATCTACTTCGTGCGTGTGATTGCCTCGTTGGTCAAGTGATCGCAAGTGCGACTGTTTAGCATGAGGTCCTGGGTTCGATTCACAGGTCGGGCAAAGTCTGGCTTTGTGTCCGATTAGTAGCTGATAGTGGTACTTTCGCCAGTATTCATAGTTTTAACAGACTATGGAATAGGTAGGTGGAGATTCATTTACGTAGAAACATTTTCAAAATATAACAGTCCATCTAAATAAAATCCGTACTGTGTCAGAAGTAAAACAATCATAATAATATGCATTGTTTAAGGCTATAAAAATAGATATAATTAATTCCCTTTGAATTAGAATCATAAGATTCACACGTTTTTCTACTTCACCTTTTAAGGTTCTAAACTTTTCATAGTCTCATTTTGATTTGCAAAACTATAGAGCTAAATTGTAATATCAACAAAAACCCATAAGTAACGTTTGATATTTCATTTCACGTGCCTTTAATTGCAATCAAAGCAACCTCTTTAGTTAGTTTGGACTGGCCATCCGTGTAAAAGAATTGACAGCAAGCTACAAACTATGAAAAATTAATCTTTAATGGCATCGCTAAATTTTTTGACAAGGAATGGCCAGATGTTTTGTTACCTACTTTAAATGTATCCGAACAACCTCTATAATTAGGTAGCCGCACCGACATTATAACATCGGTCTGGCCGGCCATCCCTTCTCAGATAAACAAGTCCAAGCAACTTGTTATAAAAAAAAAGGAAATCTTAATGGCATCAAGGCAGTTTTTGACATCAAGTGGCCAGCTACTGTTTACAAAAAGGAAGAAAAGAGGTTAAACTATAAAACTGGCAACAGGACCTTCGGTAGGTAGGTACGGTATAAACATGAACAAGATGTTTATTTCAGGATGGATAAGCAGATCCTTACAAAAATGTGGCTTCGAATTTTTTTACAAAATGAACGTCTCGGGACAGCACAGACCCGCTTTTTTGGGAGTGCCGCTGGCTGTGACAGTTTTTTCTAATTCACTGAACTTTGAGAAAATTTGAACTACGTAGTACGTACCCTGGTCAGTCGTAACTAGGCATTTTCAATGCGTAGAGCTATTTATTTTTTCAAATATGATGATTTGCGTGCTTGTCCAGTCTTGTCCGTATCCAGTCGTTGCGTTGGTACCTAGATTCTTTTGTCAAAAAGTCCTAGCAAATGGGGTAGCCAATTTTTCCATCTTGAACGTTCCTAATTTTGGACATTGTTCAGCTCTCACTCTATTGATAAAAAATATGGGTGCCGTTTCAGATCCATTGTTCCTTGGAAACTAAAATATTAAAAGGATCCCACCTTATGATTTTCAGTGCCTATTGCATATAATTAATCTATAGGTATCTAAGTACTTATAAGTTGGACTTCACTTACCGATAGCACATAACTGGAGGCGGCAGATACGACGGTGGGTGCTGCTGAGTTTGTAGCAGCGTCGAGAGACCGCAGGTAATGTCTGCAGCCCCACGTATTGGCCAACACCATCGTCACTAGCAAGGCACCCCATATGATGTAACTATCACCCTGTAGACCGGGGAGAAGGCGATATTAGTGGGTTTACAAATTTTATTTTGAAAAATTTAGTTTGTTTTATGAAAGGAGTGGGAAACCGTAAAGATTACAGGATAACACATTCGTTGATCTCTGAAACGGGCGCTATCAGTTATGCCTGGTCATCTCTTAGTTGCCACGGCTTATTTCGAAATTTGAACTAATTATTTTATTTTTCCGGAGATTCTTCGCACCCCTTGCCACGCCATTACCTCGACCGCTACCATAGTCGAGGGTGGACGGGCTGCCGGGTACTAGGGGCCATTTTTGTATTGCGCTCATTAGGGGGGGTTTTTGCCATAATCGCCACGCTTGGCAGACGGGTTGGCGATCGCAGTACGGTTGTTGCAAAAAGCACAGAGAACGCTGCTGCCCATTCTCTGGCAAGTCCCTTAGTCGCCTCTTACGACACCCACGGGAAGATATGGGATGGTGCTATTCTTAACGTCCGACACCGTACAGAACTTTTTTTTTTTTTTTTTTTTTTTTTTTTTTTTTTATGCGTTGGAAGGCCTCCCACTAGGTGGACCGATGATGCGTTGGAAGGCCTCCCACTAGGTGGACCGATGACCTGGTGAAGGTTGCGGGGATCCGCTGGATGCGTGTCGCACGGGACCGGTCAATCTGGCGACACTTGGGGGAGGCCTATGTCCAGCAGTGGACGTCTTTCGGCTGAAATGATGATGATGATGATGATTTTATTTTTTAATTGTCTTTTTTGTTTTTACTATGGACACTTTTAACGTGCACGTCTTGCTACATCGTTCTCACATAATGTACCATCTCAACATGAATTAATATGTATCCAAGGTTTTTGTAACAAGATTCTGATTTAAAAGAGTGTCCATGGAGTTTCTTGCCCATTCTTCTCCATAGAGATCTACGCTTTGGAATGGGTAACTACTTTCACAGTTATTATGTCTTGTGACTGGGACTGTAGCTTCATTTTTATTGTTGTTTAACTATTCAAAAGTGCCTGTAACTGGCCTACTTGAAATAAATGATTTTGATTTGAAACCTAAACCCGAAATTATAAGTATTATAATTCCGAGAGGTTCAAATCTTTGTAATTTTAGGTGTGTTATTTTGATTTGGCAATAGGTAGGTACTTTACTTCATATGTAGGAAAAAGAAAGACCAAGAAACGCGATTGATTTTGACGCGACTTCAGACCCGTTTGTCATTCGGGATAAAGTTCTTTAGAGAAATTTGCATAAATAGGCACTGTTTCGGGATTTCGTTCCTTCGGTTTTAGGTACCCTTAGTAGATATGGAGAACCTGAAATTTAGTACCTTTATTGCTGCCACATGAGCCAAATCTGGCTGCTCATACCTATTATCATTAGGTATAGCATCGATGTGTTTATGGGGTAGGTATTTCAGTATTATTGTATTGTTTCATGGTTTAGATGGTTTGTATGGTGTCGGTACCTACTTTTATTATATGTTTCATTTTGAATTAATAATTGTTTTGTTTAATGATGACATCAATGTATGTTTAGATACTTATGTGTTAATTTTAAAGTAGGTACCTTACGTAAAATAGTGTTTTATAATTTGCGTGCTATTCTTCTGGCGGAATTCGTCCTGCTCTAAAATACTTTTATAACATCTGTACAACATTTTATGCAAATAAATATACTTTAAGTAAGTATGCTATACTTACTAGAGAATTTCATTGTTTCATTTTGTGTAATATATGTATGTAGATACCAAAAGATAAATAAACCGAACTCGCTATAGTTATTTATTTCCTCGATCATAAGCCCGTAAACGTACACTGACGAATACATGAGTCATTAACTCATTAGTTAGTTGCAGGTTGACGTCTACGGAATATTTATTAGCGGGTAACTATCGATCACGATTAGGCATTATAAGATGCACTGTTACGTGGTTTACGATACAGAGTCGATCAAAATCAGATGTAATTTGGCTTGAAATTTCTAGTTTAACGTTATTTCGCCTACCTACCTATTGTGTTTTTAAGCAACTGCTCTTGGACACAGATTAGGCCATTGTGATTCGCTGCAAGGCTTTCATTTTCATAGTTATTGATCTCATGGAAAAGTGCTAATAACCCTAATCCCAGCTAGATACCTGGGTATTTCCACAGTCGAAAGAATTGCAGCGATAGTTATACCGTGCGTGCCTTCGATGCCGTTTTAGTCACATACAAAAAAAAACAGGTTTCGCTTTGGCACAAGATTACAAGTTGCTGCACAATTTATAAGGCGTGAACCTCATATATCTGCAGATCGCAATTTTCCATGTACCTATCCTTTTCCCTCGCTCAGAAGTCACTTGTTAGAGCGAGAATCATGCCAGGAATGTTATCACGGCATGCGGCAGCATCGACGCCACGGACGATACGCTCAGCAGCACGCTATTTTTCTAAAAGATGTGGCGCAATTAACACAAAGTCATTATAGATAACCTATTTGCAAATGAAAGCAGTTGGCGTTACATTGGTAAGGAAGTATAAATAAGGCGTGGGCTGAATAAGAAAACCAAGATTTTACTCTTAGAAACATGTTTATTTATTTTAATAGGCAATAAATGCAAAACAACGGACGTAAGTAGATCCTGATAGAATTTGTTTATCCTTATCTGTAGCAAAATGTATGCAAACGTAATGAATTAAAACTTAGTTATAATTTGTAAGATTCTTTCGCACAGATGCGATTTATATAAAAAAGGATGTGGACGACGATATGAAAGTGATGGATGTTTTTGGGATCTTGCGCACTATACAGCTATAGTCTTTTTGCCGTAGGATGGTGCGGGTGACATCAGATAAAACGTTCCTTTTCAATCTTGAACGTTACCCTGACAATTATTACAATAATGACTGAAAATTTTAGCTGCACCCTGAATACCATTATTGGAAAATACGGAAACAGTAATAACTGTAGTAAATTTATTGAAAAGGAATGGTTCATCTTATGTCACCTTCACAATCTTACGGCGAAAGGACTAGGTTACAACTTGTTCCCAGTCTTGGCAGCAAAAACGCCGACCAAGAAGATTGGCCGCAAGACCAGTCTTGTCTGCGACAAGTCGTGGACCGCGACTTGGCGCATGAGGGTAGTTCGCAATAGCCCACACCAATACGAAATACTAATTATGATACGTTCAACACTTCCATATTGGCGCCACAAATAGATTAGATACAAAATACACAGAGTTACCTATAGGTTGTGCATTTCTTAGCAGCTAGTTCATTTTTATTGTCATTTTGACCACAAGTAAACATGAAAACTATGTTCTTACTTAAAATTGGATACAAATGACTTATTTAATGCGAAAATAAAACAATATTGTGAAAAAGCCTGAACTAAATTATCGGAAATTATCAACAAAAATCTTAGATGACTAATGCTCGTTTTTTCTCACTGGAAACACGGACTTCGTCCGAATTTGCGTGTGTAGGTTGACAAAATCCCATCTGCGTGAAAGATCCTTACTACAATAGTAGCCACCATTCCACCTTATAATAAATTACGGTCGACACTCAAGGTCGTTGTGTCATTTTTTCTTGATTCTACTAGCAATCCACTCTAAACCTAAATGTAATCCTTCACCAGTGAGGCCGCAGCACGCCTGTATGTGCCACGGATGCTGTTTTATCGACGTCAGCTCCAACTGTTCCGAAATCTCTGCAGCCGTCATCGAACCTTTCACGTCCTGTTTGTTCGCGTACACCAGCAAACAGGCTTTAGTGAGCTCCTCGTGCTTCAACATCTGATGCAGCTCATCGCGACAAAGGCTTAATCGCTGCCGGTCCGTTGAGTCCACTACCATTATCACAAACTCACTGTTGGTGAAGTAAGTGTTCCATGCCGACCTCAAACTCTGCTGTCCTCCTAGGTCCCACATCACAAAACGTAAGCTCTTCCACACAAACTCTTCCACATTAGAGCCTATGGTCGGTCGGGTGTGAACTGTCTCGCCTAGCAGCAACTGGTATAGGATAGTCGTCTTGCCAGCATTGTCCAAACCAACTAAGAGCAGTTTGTGCTCCTCATTACCGAACAAGCTCCAGATCTTCGATAGCAGTAAACCCATTCTTGGCAATGTTTGCACCACTCCACTAAAACATCAAGGAGATAAAGGCCGTCAGTTACAAGTATTCAACAATATTCCAGATATCGAGGATTTGTTTAAAATAAAATAGTTTTATAGAACTTCGTGTTCTGTATAAAAACAATCCATTTTCGAGATAATTGTTTTGTTGAATAGCGCCATCTAGCGTTATCCACAACAAATAGAACTATTTGTTCTCTCTTTCTAAAAATGAATGAATTCACCGTAAAATATAGTAGTACACGTCTTGTAGGGGAACCTTACCCACATATACTAAACAAAACAAATCACTGAATTTATTAGATTATAGAAATTCTGCTTCCCTGTGGCTGAACCGTATGGTATGATATGATTACGTTATGTAGGCACCTAATCTTATCGCTCAAACTTTCACAAATTAATAAATAAATAAACTTACTACGACAGTGGCAGTTCCTGATAATTTTCCCAATGTGCTACCAGCTGATGCCCAAATACCTGCTAAAAATGCTTCATAAAACATGATTTCAGAATAAAAACATTTAACAAAACAATTGACGACATTTAGGTTATCGATTTTATTCATAAGAAAACTACAACGCTCCCTTTTACGAAGAACACTAGACTAAGCTAGTCGTGATCCTTTGTTTTTTTTTTCAAATTATTTGTATCATTTGCCATAAATTAAAGATTATTTTTTCATCTATAATTGAATTGCATTATTAAATTCTTTATTCAAAATTGGTTTTATATAAAGTAAAAATTTTGGACTATAAAACGCTAAGTTGTATTCGTGGAATGGAGTATTCCTTATATTTTACCTGGACTGGAAACAGATTTTATCAGATGTCATGTCATGTTGACAGAGTTGCCGTGATAATTCAACTTTCGACATTGGTTAAATTTAGCTCTGTAATTTGTTATAAAGGCTTTACATTGAATTTAGACGTCAGTAATTCAGTATTCGTTTGTCTGTGAAGTGTGAATATCGTTTAAACGAGGAAAGGCTCCAAAAACTTTGAAGTGAGAGCATTTAGCGTGTTGTATGTTGGTAATTTTTAAAGCATCACGTCTTTGACCCGTAACTTCGCAAATCACAGCTAAAAAAATCTTAACAAAAATGGAAAACGTGGGTTCCGGTGATAACGTGTTAATAATTTGGAACAACGACAACCAGAGCAGCATCAGCAGTTTAGTGGAAGAAACTAAAGCAGCAATTGGAAATGGATGTGTTGTTCTGGAAAACTCTGAAATGATTACTGAATGTAAGTGCTTGTTTTTGGCTTAATTATTTTTCTCATTTTCTTTTTTCCTTATTACCTAGATGGTGATAGGGATGTCAAAATATCCACATATCAATATTATAGAATTTCTCTCAAAATGCCATGGATAAATCATAAATATTTTCAATCAAAATCTATTAAATGATCAATCTATTTTGTTCCTAGTAATGCCTCCGAACAACACATACAGTAATTCTTAACAGTGAACCTTGTTTATTGCAGCATCACGGCCCGCATCTACATATGATGCTGTGTTATCAAACTGGCTTGCCCCTCACACTGTAAAACACACAGACACTCTATTGGCAATTATTATTAAGCTCCTCAAACCCAGCGGTAAACTAATTTTGAAAGATACAGCAGATCTCACCAGTACACTCAAACTAAATGGATTTATAAATGTCACAAAGTCTTCGGAAAATTTATACTTAGCTGAGAAACCTAAATTTGAGGTAAGTGCCACTTAAAGAATATTATAATATTTATCAGTGATATTTTTTAGAGACTTGTATTTTAAAAAAAAAACGTTCCGTCTTTTTATGGCAGCCTGCAAACATGTTTAACAACATGGGATTGGCATCCTATGCATTTTTGAATGGGCAACTACAGTCTATTCACAGTTATTACGCCTGTGGCTGGACTGCTACGTAGCTTATTTTTTACTATGCAGAAGTGCATGTCACGGATCTATTTGAAATAAATGCTTTGAGTTTGAGAATCAGTTTTATATGGACTTAACAGTCACCTTAACACATCTAACAGTAAAAGTCTTTCAAACTGTCGACACACCTACTAACATCAGATAAAGTTGCAGCATGTTTGACTGTGTGACAGTTTCAAGAAGGGTAGTAGCGGCAGTTGCAAGTCAATGCTTGGTGTGCACTGACATTGAATAGCTATGTAATTAAATAAAATTAAAATATTTGGTCAGTGGCCTTAATTTTAATGTGTTGTGCACTTAAAATCTTTACTTATTATATAACAAAGTCCCTTCCCGCTGTCTACATGTCTTTATGCTGTCATTTTGATGCGGTTTTCATCAATAGACAGAATGATTCTAGAGGAAGGTTAAATACGTTATATTTACCCCTAAAAACACATCAAAATTTCCATTTGTACAAAGTGGGCGCGGTCAGCAGCTAGTTATACCATAAACTTTGATTCAAAAAAAGGTCTCATAAATATTTAATAAAGAAATTATTTCTTAAATCCAGGTTGGTTCTAAAGCATCTCTAAAACTAAATGGGAAGCCAGCAGTATGGAAGCTGGAAGACACAGTTGAAGAAGCATGGACGGGAGCAAATGATGATGATATTATTGATGACAATCAGCTTCTAGATGAAAATGATCTGAAGAAACCGGACCAGAGCTTGTTGAGAGGTATATCTATATTACTACACATAATTTCCTCAAAACATTGTGTTTTGGTTGCTTATTTTTGTCAACTCCAAATAAATGTATTGCCTAGATTTCAATGACTTGAATTTTTCATAGAAGGTATTTCGAAATCGCCATCAAAATGCGCCTTCGAACGTAATAATATCAATTATACCACATAAAATAATAAGTTTTGATGATAAGGGAACATTATCAGTTGTTGTCCACATTGCGTGTTATCTTGATAACAAAACAATGCCGTGTTTTGAGGTTTCGTGTTCCGAGCCCGCATTCATTGGCTCGACTTAGAATGATTTTGTTGAGGTTTTGTGTTGCGAGTTGCGAATAGTCCCAATGACGCAGCTCATTCACGCAAGGTCATTGGCACAAGGCTTTGTAGGTACAACTAGTAGAACAGGTTTATTTTTGTGTATTTATAGGTATGTTTCAAGTACAATGCACACAACGATCGTAAATGAAACAAGAATGCCTAAGTAATTAAGAGCACAGATATGTCATTCGTTTTGATAATAAGAAGAAAGAACTACATAATTTCCTTATTTATTCTTATACTTATGTATATTTGTCTACTAGACTTGTATGCTCGAGAGGCAGAACATTCTAGCGAGATTTATTAAATTTGAGCTTAGTAGGTACCTACCTAAAAAAGACTTCGGATTATTTACGTCCTGAAAAATGTCAAACCCATGACGTATTTACAATCGTTTGGTTTGTTTAGTTTCCCATCAATTCTGTACCAACTATGACTTTAATTTCAAATCAATGTTTCCAGTTTGCGGCACGACTGGTAAACGAAAAGCGTGCGCTGATTGTTCGTGCGGTTTAGCTGAGGAGCTCGCGGGAGAGGTCAAGGATACTCCGAAATCTTCCTGTGGAAGTGTAAGTATTTTATATTAGAACTTGTTTATGTATGGTGCTCAGACCATGGCCCTCTTGCAGCACGCGTAGCATGAACGCCGTGGAAACGGGCTATATCGACGGAAGAATGGACAAACTGACAATTTGTAATTGTTTATCTGTCATTATGTCAATTCTTCCGTAGAAAAACCTCGTTTCTACAGTGGTCATGCTACGCGTGCTTAGTGTAACTACATTCTGCACTTTAGACGACTTAAATTTAACCTTCCTCTTTTGCTTCGCCGCAATCGGGTATAAAATTTACTAACGCTGCGATTAACTTGCCTGTTGACTGCTCCAAGTTATACGCACACACGGTGAACACATTAAGCTATACGTTTCCAGTAAAACATAGCCAAACATAGCAATACGTTTTGTATAGATTTACAATGAGAGATCTGGATAAACTGGATTAGTCGCCGTGCGTACCATGGATACAAAACAAAATAAGAAGACCTTGTCAATGGTTTTACTTACAGTACCTACTGTTTGATAATTTTGCGAGGGTGACCTATGCATGCGTGAAAGTCACGCTTTACAATGCCTTCGTAGGTTTTTAATTAAGTACTTACGTTTTATAGTTGTGAGTGCAGATTGAGTCAGATGATCGCAATATTTTAATACTGAGCCTACCCTTTCCGTTCTTGATACACTGGATACACATGAATCATTTGATCTGAAGGTAGAAATGTCTAAAAACTTGACCCTAGTTGAGACACAAACAATTGCATTTGATTTTCCTTGAAGCTTCGGCTATTTCGTTTCCCTTTGGAAAGCCCGTCTCTCGACAACAATAATATTTACACAGCGGGTAGGTAATACATATTGTTGATTAACCCTAGATAGATAACCATACTGCGAGTTACATAAAAGATAACCAAGATTTACAAATGCGTCTATTTCAGAAAATATGTTAGGTAGGTTTTTAATAACTTCATCGCTTTAAAAGTTTACTATTAGAGTTAAAATAAAAATACGATTATATTACAGTCAGTGCTGTTATAAGTTATTTATTACTTAATGAGAGACCTCTAAACAAAAATAACAAAAATCAACAGTTTTTTCTTTACTATCTAGTCATTTTTAATACAATCAGTCTGAAAATAATAATCATCATCGTACTAAATAGGTTTATAGACAGTCATGACAAACGTCATTCTTGTGCTCGCCTCTCGTGCACTTCAACTCTTCATGGCTACTAAACTATTGTATTTACCGCATAGAAACGGTCTTCTTGCGGTAGAGTAGACCGACGTCTGAGTTGGTTAAAAAGCATAAGTTGATACAAGCACGGAATAAAAAACGATGGTCATGTATTGTTTCCGCGTGCGCTTTTGGGGCGTAGGTTATCTTTCTAGGGTTAAGTGCAACGATGAAAGCTAAAGCGATTTCGAGTGTGTTGCACTATATTATGGATGTACGTTTACATTAGGGAGATGCCCCGCAATGATACATATAATGTCGATCACCTAGAATTAACATGGGAATTCTAAATATTGAGTGAGTAAAGGCGGAAACACACTTACGTGACGTGTCGTGACGCGCCAGAAGCATTCGGTTTCATACATCGTTGCGACACGACACGCCATGCAAATATGTCCCTAACCATATTGAATTTATGAAACCGATTTGCTTCTGGCGCGTCACGACACGCCACGACACGTAAGTATGTTTCCGCCTTAAGACTGAGTACGTGAGGAAAACGTTGTTAAAAGAGTTTTTAGTACGAATGGGGATGGCTATAAGAGTAGAGGAAGACTAAAGAATCGATGGATGGAACTTGTGAAAAATGATATGGGTGGAAAGGGGGTGACTCATGAGGTGACGACTAAAAAGGTTATTATGCAAGTATACATGCTGCGCCGGCTTGAAGTGAGTGAGTGTATGAGCCGAAGCATACGCACGAAAGGTCAACGCACACTTTACTAGCTTTTATTAGCTGCGTAATGGCATCACCTGATCATCGCTGATTCGGTGCAGTGTGATTTGAGCTTCAACCGGAAATTCCGAAATATTGAATGAGGACGTGAGCCGACGCATGTGAACCTAAACTGTATTTAAACTAACAGTTAACGCGTTTCTGAGTCACAAGAGGAAGATTATGAAGTTATTATCATTATTAGTCATCACTGGCTTGTCTCGTTAGGTTGTTATGACATTTACAGTTGGTATGGCGCTATGTAGTATAGCCATTATTACAATACAGTATTTGTGTAAAATCTTTTTTGGTAGAAGTCGCAGAAGTGCCTTGAAGTACCCAAGAGATGTTTTTTAGGGTGCCGTACCCAAAGGGTCAAACGAGACCCTATTACTGACACTTCGCTGTCTGTCCGTCCGTCTGTCTGTCACCAGGCTGTATCACATGAACCATGATAGTTAGCCTGTTGAAATTTCTACCGATTATGTATTTCTGTTGCCGCTATAAAAATAGATACTAAAAACAGAATAAAATAAAAATTTAAGGGGGCTCAAAAAAGTTTTCTGCTTGTTTTTATAAATATATGGTATGGAGGAGCTCGTGGCTAAATATTAACAGCCGCCCGGTTCGATCTTTAAGGTTAAGCCATGCTTGCCGAGGTTGGTCCGTGGATGGGTGACCATAATTACATACCGAGTTACCTCCGTGCCTCGGAAAGCACGTTAAGCCGTCCCGGCTGTTATTTGTAGATCTTTGACAGTCGTTACGAGTAGTCAGAACCCAAAAAGTCTGACATCCAGTCTTACCAAGGGGTATCGTATTACCCAGTTACTGGGTTGTGGGGGTCAGATAGGCAGTCGCTTCATGTAAAATACTGGTACTCAGCTGCATCCGGTTAGACTGGAAGCCGACCCCAAGGTAGTTTGGGTAAAGGCTAGGCAGATGATGATGGTATTGAACCATTCGTTCGCGAGTCCGACTCGCACTTGGCCGGTTTTTTTCTATTTCTATGACCCACTTTACTAATCGATATACGAGATGTATCTTGTAAAAGGTAAATTATTCTAGACAGGGAACGATATGTGAGGCTAACCAACCCGTATTAGCAGTGCTTTGAGTGCATTATCGCGTGGCTAGTGCTGAAATTCTCAAAGAAACAAAGTGTTGCGTCGTCCCTCACCTGTAAATTATCTACGATATGCATCGCTACGATTTGCATAATTATCATGCAAGCGACCCACTGATGTATTAACCGGTGCGTGTGGAATGCGTATGTAAACTATAATGGTGAACGGTTTTCAACGATAGCTGTTGCCTAGATAGGTATAAAAGTTATCGATTGGATGCTTATTTCGATTCTAGAATACTTGGGTTCCTAAATAGATATCTATGAAGACTGCACTCGAAGTTTTCAGCCAGATATGTACGAAGGAACGTCGTGAGGCAATTTTAGCGATAAGGCTTTTTCCACAAACCCCCGGATTGATGATCTTGGGATGTCAAATTTCCTGCGACAGTTGCAGACAGAATTATTTAGTCATCATTCTGAGAAACCATGAATGGACTGTGTGAAGTATGATATGGCAAGAAAGGAGGTATCTGACTGAGATGATAAGTAAAGTATGGAAGAAGAAGACATGCTGCGCCCGGCGCCGACCCCAAATAAATTAGAAAAAAAGCAAGAGAATAATGAATAATGATGATTCTCCTAGGTGGACGAGGCACCTCTTCCAATATTACGGTTGGCTTTCAGCCACAGGTGATTCGACTAAATCTCAATATGATGAAAGGAAACTAAAC
The DNA here is from genome assembly GCA_963082945.1 of Cerastis leucographa. NCBI lineage: Eukaryota > Metazoa > Arthropoda > Insecta > Lepidoptera > Noctuidae > Cerastis > Cerastis leucographa. The sequence continues at coordinate 7,500,330 of OY720359.1, forward strand.
ATGGTATTACTGTTGACCTCCCCTAAACAATATCTGGGGGGTTACTATGACGCTTAAAACATTATTGTTCCATTCCTATTCCAGAGTGGGAAAGAGATGGAGCTAGATGACCTGTATAGCTCCGTCTCTTTTTCACTCTGGAATAAGAATGGAACGATAATGTTTTAAGACGTCATGGTACGCCACCTGTAGTAAGCAATATGGATAGTGATATTACGCCTTACGCCTGTAATCCCCAAGGGTTAGGCAGAGGTGTACCTAAAAGTACACCCACATTTCACTAGTTATGTTTAAACATTCTTGTTTTACTCCTTTTCCAGTGTGGGAAAGAGATGGCGCTAGACATCTTGTATAGCTCCGTCTCTTTCCCACACTGGAAAAAGAGTAAAACAATACTGCTTTAAGAGGTCGTGGAAGACCAGCAGTTCAGTGTCGTCTGTCTCTTAAGATACAGGCCTCCTTGTTTAAGAGACACGATTCATATTTTTGTTTGTATAGACTTTTTGTAGTCAAATAGCGATATGATTAGGTATGCTTTTTGTATTTCTGCCACTTTGTATTAAATTGGGTGCTTGTGTGTATTACTTTGGATGTTTATTTTTAATTTCTTTTTTTAATTTATTTTTTTTACCATATAATTATATTATTCTGTGGTGTGAGGAGCTCGTGGCTAAATATTAATAGCCGCCCGGGTCGATCTTTAAGGTTAAGCCGTGCTTGCCGAGGTTGGTCCGTGGATGGGTGACCTTAATTACATACCGAGCTTCCTCCGTGCCTCGGAAAGCACGTTAAGCCGTTGGTCCCGGCTGTCATTTGTAGATCTTTGACAGTCGTTACGAGTAGTCAGAAGCCAAAATAGTCTGACATCCAGTCTTACTAAAGGGTATCGTATTACCCAGTTACTGGGTTGTGGAGGTCAGATAGGCAGTCGCTTCATGTAAAATACTGGTACTCCGCTGCATCCGGTTAGACTGGAAGCCGACCCCAAGATAGTTTGGGAAAAGGCTAGATGATGAATTATATTATTCTGTGTATCTCATTCCAGTGTTACCTGGGTGACGCGTTCCGCTGCGCGACGTGCCCGTACCTCGGCATGCCCGCCTTCAAACCAGGCGAGAAAGTAAAGCTCGATCTCAAGTCAGATATATAGAACTATCTCAGTTGTCGCTCTCAAACTCCAGTGTGCTAGGTACTAGTATGTATTTCATGTTGTGATTCTATTGTATGCTTTCAATAAAATTTATAAGTCGATTCTGTAATTTGATTTTTTGACTTTGGGGTTGATAATCGGTGTTGGCCCCCTTTTTGGGGGTTTAGATTTAGATTTTGTGTATTAATTATGAGTTTAGTTAGTATTGTAGTCGCATTTAATATAGATTTAGTTTGTAGAAGTAACATAAACCTCATATACGTTTCCTGAAAGTCCAATTCATAAAAATACTGTTCAATTTTCAAACTCATGCTAATTGCTGTAATTGACTGAAATAAATAACATCAGACAATAAAAAAAAAAAAACAATCTATTAGCTTATTTTTTTGTTGAGTAGTCTGTCAGAAACCGGATGTAAATAATTTCTTAGGTATTTTTTTACATTTAGTTTTTAAATTTCGGTGTTTTGGATGCAGTTGAGCGACACTATTGGAATCAAGATTTTGTTAGCAGTTTTTTTTTTCTTCATTTTTGGTTTACTTTTCCTTATATTGGCTGACAAAGAAAGGTATAAATACAATTAATAGGCAAATTAAATAAAACAAATGTATAGCAAATATTCAATTATACATATTTTCTCTTCTTTTTACAAACAGTTAACTTATTTAACATATTTCGATCTATAACATTTTTTTCATTTACAATAAATCTGAATACCTAGTAGTCATTCCGCTATACAATAAAATATACATATATATTTTTGCGATATCTATCATATAATAACAATTTTTATAGTTATTTATCTATTAATTTAAATGACACAACATTTCCTGTTCTCTACAGTACGCTATTACATTGGAAAGTGTACAATGCTTGGTACAAATTTGGTTCTGGAAGTTCCATGGATATATTTATGTTCCCAACTGTATTACTTTCCACAATAGAATAACTTTTTTATATTTAAGGGATATCGTTGAAATGTTTGGTCTACAACTCCAACCAAGCAATATCAGTGGAATACTAATATATTGAAAATTTGTTAAAGGATGGCACAATCATTTGTGTCAACTAATGTTCAGTTAGTGAGGGCACCGTCTACTGACATACGGTCTATTGGAACCATTACTGGCCGTGCCTGACGTTGGCAACATAACGTTATGAATATCTTCATACATTTATTATCTATTGTCACTATATTTGTAACACCAAAATATCGTTCAATCACATTAATAGAGACGCGTCTCGCACACATAAACATTCTTAGTAAAGTCTTGGAAGAAATAGAAGGTGATATCTAGATATTTATAAAAGTCTGTAAACGGAAGAAATTGCCCCAAAAAATTAACGATTGTTTACAACTTAGATAACAATAATATAGCTGATGTCAGTCTTTTGGCATTTTCTGTGACTTCTGGATCGATGGTGATGTTTATAGCGAATGGAATAGACAAAATATTTGTATATAGACAGTAAAATTCAATCATCGTCATCGATCCTCGATTGCTAGCGAGTCTGTAAATGACTTTAATTTGTAAAAACTCTCGTTGGAAGGCATTGTATTGGAATAGATTTTGCTTTGTTAGCTCATTGCAAACAGTCATTAATTTTAGGAATGTCTCCTCTAGTTTACGTATAAAGAATATCTCTGACGGAATCCAACGCATTGCAAACAACATTTTGCATATTGTGTAGTTAATACGTTTTACAAGAAACATCGATGCTCGTAATAAGTTGATGGTTAATATTTTACACCTTATATAATGTAGCATATAATCAAGTAACAAGTGCTGACTGAATATGTACCTACAAATAACGATATTTTAACGTATAATTGACTCACTAAATCTACTAGGAGGCGCGGAAGAACATCGATTGTGCCAATAGTATACAATGGATTGGCAAATATTACAACAAAGTGTTCCTTAACAAAATTTTCTTTATAATATCAATCATGATTGTGCCTGAATTACGTCCACAAAAATAATATAGCACCTTTTTGAAATTAAATTAATACTTTCTGAATTTGGATTTTGGGAAATAATACTTTTTGTAACAAATTTTGTACTAAATGATTGTCCAGCGTTGATAGCGGAGCTTCCTTAGTTAAACGACGGAACGAGCTCGCGCCCACAAATAAATGCTCCTATCTCATAATTTAAGTAATATCTTCAAAGAAACTACTATCCCACAACATTCAGTAAAGCGTCCCAGTCTTTTCAAAAGTTTATTTTCATCAAATTGAGATCTTGTTTAGACTTGTATGCGACCACTGGCTCGCCTGACGACACGCGCCGCCGCCGCGAGACACTAGTCTAATAGTTTGTGAGGTAGGCTTAGTCATGATCTAATGAAAGCGCCTTGTTAGAAAATACCGATTAATAAAATGAGATCTTTCATTACAATTACAAATATTAATATAAAGACGATAAAACTAGAATTACATACATTATACAACAAATTATTAACTTTTGTACAAGACCCTCCGTCGTCAATGAGGTGTCCGTATTCTATGGTCGTCGTTATCGTTTAACACAATAATGATTAATAGCACGTAGAATGCGGTACAATGAAACCAACCCTCGCAACCACTGCCCTGTCCGTATCCTTCAGTTATCTGTTCACGTGTTCACGTAATCACGTCTATCCGCCGAGTGCGGTAGAACATCCATGACTCATTTATATCTGACAAGGTAATTGCTCGAGATAAACTTATTATGCAAACAATATAAATATGGATTTGAATTTCAAGCAAATACGAAAATTATGTATCTTGACTTAGTATTTATATTAAATTAATTTGATTTTGATATGGCCATGCATTTGTCGCTATGTTACATAACGATATATGTATATCAATCACAGACGCTACTTGTTATGTTTATTTTCCGTTTTAGTTTTCGGCGTTTTATTTTTGAGTATACAACAACTATACATTTTCTTACCAATAACGCACTTATTTGTCTAAAACATATATTTCTTTTATTCAAGCTTCATACCTACTCTGACCAATAACTACAAAATATCACAGACTGTGTGTTTATTATGTATACATCTTCTCATAGAAAAGTTATGTGTATCACACATGGACGTCAAAAGCTAAATAGATGACACATTAACCATGATCATTATACATATTTCATTTTTATTTTACAATATATACCTATCAATTATCAACATTTATATTAGATCAAATTATTTGTCAGAAGAGTTTGCCAGCACAGTTCAGCGAAGCGATCGCCACGCGAGCTCGCTCGTACGCGGCGTACGTACGTCCGTCATACGACGGGGGGCTCGTGCGACACGACAATTACATCGTCATGGATATGTCTGCAGTCACAACCATCGGAGGAGAATGGAACTCTGACATGACTGCGTCCGTTACAAACATAATCATTCAGAATACTCGTATAGAAAGAAATCAGTCGAGATTTAAGCACACGTCAGCCCATTACTACTACCTACTATCTAACATTCATTGTACCTTTTGTTTTGTTTCCTATATGCACTGCCACGTGTCTCACTACACTGGCGATAAAATCTCATTGGTTATCACAATATCTAACCTACTTTAAGATCTGGTACAAACTTACACATTGTTATTTTTGTGCTCATTATTTAAAAAAAAATGTTTAACTCCATGGCTGTGGAATATAATTATAATATTGTTTAAAGGTTTTCGTGTAAGTATGTCTAAAGCGTTTTACTTTGTATGCCGTATATTGTAATATATCATTCGTGTACCATAGAGAATGAGAAGTGAGACCGCGGCGTCGCGGTCGTGCGTCTCCGGGTCCCTTCTCTTTGTGACACGTTAGGTTAGTCATGGAGCGTAACGTTCAACTTCGACCTAAGTTACATACATATTTACAACATCGTACACGAACGCGTACAGAAGCACCCGACAGTAAAAAGCACCTAGAGTTCCCCAATAGAATTTCATAAGCGTACTATTATGGACTGTCGATCGCTGCAGAATCCGCGCAAATTAACATTTAACAATAGTGCATGCCGCGACATGCAACCGAACTCACTGGGGCCGTTTATTATCTATCTACAACGTTCCTTCCGAAGAATACATCCTTTTTAACACTTGTCCATCCGTTCACTAACAGTTCAGCAGGCTCGGCACACAGAACAACGAAACTGAGTCAGAAACGAGTAGCGAGTTGCAACGATCACAACACGATCAAGACAGTTCCTCCACTTCCTCCAGTCCTCCAAATAAACGGATACGAAGGCGAGTTTCGTTTCAGCGTTTTTTGAGGGGAGGGGGGTTGTCCTCGCAGACGTCGGACGCGGACCAGCGACGCTTGCGCGCGTCTTCCTTCACGCTGAGGTTCTCGGGGTGCGTCTGCGGGGGCGCGGGGGGCGCGTGTGACGGTGCGGGGGGTGCAGGGGGGGCGTGGCGGCGCGGCACCAGCGACACGCACACGTCGCCCACCTGCAGCCGCTGCACGCGCAGCCCGTACTGCGCCAGCGTGCGCTCGGGCTTGCACGACGCCCAGCCGCGCCCGTACACGAAGAACGGGTGCTCCACCGTGGATTCCAGCTCCACCTGCAATTATTAAGGGTTTCATTAATAACAACGCTTGCAAGACACAAAGTGCTTTATATGTTTTTTAAGCTATTGCTTTTACTGAGCTTGAACTGCTTTAGATTTACTGACTGCTCAGGCTTTGAATCAAGTATATGTATTGTGCATGTTGATATTTTCTGGGCTCACGTTGCTGGCTCAAAAAGGGGTTTCAAAATTCTGCTGTAGTTTCCAATGAGATAATATCAATATCTTTTGGCCAGGCAGAAACAAATAATGCGAGGCAAAAATATATATTTCAGCAGTTAGTACCTGTGAGCGGTTCCTATCGTAGGTGAGCGTGAGCGCCAGCCGGTCGCCGCGCTCGTCGAGCCGCAGCAGCGTGCACTGCGTGAGCGCAAGCTCGCTGCGGTCGGCGCTCATCACGAAGTCCTCCGTGCGCATCTCCTCTACGCGCCGCAGCGACCCGTCCTCCAGCCGGATGAGCGCGCCGCGGCAGAAGTACGGCGCCGGTGCACCCCGCTCCGGCGACGTCGGAGGCTCCTGGAAACATTCAACAGATTGGTGAGTTCATCATCTAGTATGTTTTATCTACGTACATGCATGAATATTTAGATTGCACGAACATGAAATTCCTTATTGATCAAGTGAATTCTTTCTAATTAGACTTGCGGCGAATGCCTGCTTAAATTTGCTCTTTAGGATATAGTTTCTTAAATTTGCATTACTATTACATACTGCTGCACCTTAATTGGATTAGGTTGATATGAATGAGGTTTGAGTATTACCTCTCTGGGTGGTGGCGGCTGGGGCGCGGAGACGGGCGGCGAGTGCGGCGCGGGCGCCGGCGGCACGAAGCCGGACGTGGCGCGCGGCCGCAGCGGGTAGCTGGCGGGCGGCTGCGGCGCGCGCGTGCGGTACAGGTAGGACGCGTACGTGGGGTGCGGCAGGAAGGGGTACCCGCCGGGGACCGACGGGAAGGGCGCTGCGGGCGCGGGGGGCGCGGGCATGGCGTCCCGCGGGCGCCGGGGGGCGTACCGCGCGTACGGCCGCGGCGGCGGCGCCAGGAACTCGGGCGTCATGCCGACCGGCGGCGGCGGGTACAGGTTCAGCTGCCCGAGCTGCCCCAGCTGGGCCAGCGCCTCGCTGGGGAGACTCGCTGAGATCATCGGATAGGCTGGAAACAACCAAACGGCTCTGTTAGTCAAGTACAAATACTCTAAACAATTAACATTAACAACAAAATTGGATAAAGATGGTGCTCAGTTGGATAAATATTCTGATGTCAACATTGTGATGATGAATCTTGTTGAGTGTGGGATAATTGCTACAAATCATAGTATGGGACACATAATACTACAAACACATTAAACACTGATTAATAACGAACTAGATCACAGCAAGAAGCCCCTGTCTTCACGAGCGGCGAGCGGTTACGTCCAGCATCTGCGTTAGATCGAGTGTTTAGTATCGCGACAAGATAAGAATGTGGAGCGGCCGACGTCAACATTATAAATAGATTTTATTCACGTACATAAAAGTTAGTAATTCAGTGTGCACGCCACATGACGTGGAGTAGTCTGTCGTATAAACACGGCTTTTGTTCTATTTTTAGGGTACGGTCTACCATACACATAAAACGATCTTTGTTGCTTTATCGTCGCCACTACGCGCTATCCGGAGCAGCTCCAACTGGACTGGCGTGGAACAAACGCCGCTCGTGATAAATTATTGTTGCTTCATACTACTAACTTGCACATTACTGTAAAATATTATTATAGCTGTCTGAGATAAATTTAGCCTGAATTTATTAAAGCCGGCGTTTAAGTTGCCTCAATAATTATAAAACTTAAAAAACTATGTTTATACTGGCCTATTCATCAACGTATCTGATTCTTAGAAACAAAACAAACTTCATTGTTTTCTTTTGATATTGATTTATTTATCAGTAGTTTAGTAAAAAATTATAGCACTAACCAGTAACAGAAAGCGGAAAAGCGCAACAAAAATAAAATAGGTTAATAAAATTTAAAAAAATATATAGAGAAGAGTATTAAGTAATTAATATTCAGTCAATAGGCCCTGTGGTATTCTAATAAACGTAGCGTTTGCTTTGAGGTAACGTCTCAACCAGTCAACAATTAACCCGGGCAGTGAGAGCACGTTCCCCCAAAGTCATTCATCTACTTACTGATAATTTGATGGTTTTATTCTAAACCCTAACTAGTAACTAGTGAACACAACAGGCCCTCTATAGTCTAAAAAACGAAGTACCAATACCGCATTGTAGATAAATTATTTCTAAACTCAGCAGCCATACGTTAGCACAAGGTTATCTCAAGCCGATACAACGGTTTCTCGGCTGTTTCGGTACTTATCACTATTACATGAAACACGTGTACGCGAGTAAATATTTTTCTACTTTGTTTGATTTTTCTCTACTACGGCTATTTGTTTCGTAACGTTAAATACACGTTACGTTAACGTTCATGTAATCAGCCGACGTTCGTAACGTAAATCTTTTAAAATACTAAGATAAATATATATGAATAAGTGCCTATTTTCATAGATTGTTATTGCAGCAAGTGGTCGATAAAAAGTTACTTTGCGTGGACGGTGAAGTATCATTAATTTTATATGCACGAATAGATCTTGCGTGTATAAAATAACGACGTGTTCTTTTATGTTTTCTTAATAGAAATATGATTCAATAACTACCATATTCAATAATCTTGTAAGAAAATAAGTTGAAGCTGTGAGGGTCGCCAGCATTCCAGTGCGTGTTACTACTGCAGGCGATAATTTGAAGAACAAAGAATGCGCCGACGCACCTGCGCAAACAATAAGCTCTTTTCCAGTTAGCACTCCTCTGTCTGTAGGGGATGACCGGCGCTCAGTATATACATTATGTGGATGACAAAAACTTGTTAGCGATGAACTCGATGGAACGTGCCGCCACGCACACTATATTTCAGAAAAAAAGTTAAAAGTAAATGCATTTTTTCTCCAAGAACCTGCTAATAGGCCATTCTGGTGTTTAAAACCTTTTCATTATACTAAATACACCACGTACCTATTTTCAGCCGGAATCTATACGTTACATAATGCCCGATAAAAGCCGTCAAAAGATGTGAAACTCGATAAGTATCGAAACATTACACAAGCCTAGGCTTTCTAGAGTTAGTCACGAACCTTACGTGACCTTGTTGGCCGTGTAAAACTGTTTCAGGCAGCCTGAAGAAAAGCTAGTCATGCCTCAAGGAGGAAAATATAGCTCATTTTGTAACTCACAGACAATGACATAACTTAATGTTTCTTAAGGAAACATCGCAGATATAGGTATCGGTCCACAGCTACCTACTTCATCTTTCCTTATCTGGTTTCATGGAGAATCAAGAAACAATATCTGAATACATGTAAGACTATGCACTATCGCATTCCCGGCTGATTCAGTCACAACGCATGTAATGTGTGCAAAATTACAATCATACTCCTATTTAATTTTGTTACGTAATAGTTTAAAGCGTGAAGTTTTTACACACACAGAAATAGCGTTTGTGTTTAAAGTTAAATTTCGCAAACGAGGAAACAAAATCGCATACATTGTTTGCGACTGTGACTCACAAAAACAATGAGAGATGGAGTGTCGTGACTAAGGCTTTAAAAATTCAAGTCAATTAGCTAGCTCTCAGCCACGGTTGTGTGTCGGACTGTCGGAGACCCCGCAAGATACGCCGCAGCGCAACCTAACTCGGTAGCTGACAACACTGAACAGACTACTAAGTATTTTATTATTCTTGTTTTTAACAGAAAGCAGACACTGAAAACTGGATTTGACGGTACACCAATGATAGCCAGCTACCTAGTTACATAATTGATCACGGTTGTTTGATGCTAAACAAACAGTATTTATTAATATCACGCTGTCAATTATATAACTCATTAAAAAAGCTCAAGATTTATTTCTTACCTTTTTTTTAAATGGGCGAGTGATAAAAAACAATCATTAGTTATGTGTACGGCGACCTTTAATAAGTTCCAGAGTCTAAAATACGTAAAATAGATTTTATCATTGGGATATAATGGAATGCTAGTATAAATAAATATTAAAAACGTTCTAATTTAGTGAGTTTGTGGCGCGCTGTCTGTCGGTGTGATCGTATCGGCGTAGGCGCAGGCAGCAAGGCCGCGGGTTCGCCGGCCGCTCGGCAAAAACCTCGTATGAATGGCGAGCCAAATTCGCGAACGATCTCGGCGGAAGCGCTTACATCACGCGCTCAACATGGCCGCCGTAACGCTCAACTAATTATTATTTGTTAAAATATTTGACGACCGCTTATTTGCTTTTTTATGTGAACAGTCGCAAATAGAGCGAGATTGCGCCTTACTTGAGACTTTTGTTTGTATGACAAGCATACAATAACGGCATTGATCTATGATTTGGTTTTTACAATGCTGCGTGTAAGTAAAGAAACTGTTATTAGAATGAATGTTCCAAACATAGAAAGAAGTTATTCGAGTTGTTCGTTCGGTAATATACCCACGTCTACAACATCAAAAGACCAACAGTAGCAAACAAGTCTGAGATTTTACGGCAATTTATAAATACGCGAAAAGTTACGAGAGTATCGTTTATAAAGTAGCATAATAACACCATAGTGTTATTAGGCGGCGTGGCGGGTGGCTGGTGGCAGCCAGGGCGGGCGGCGGGCGGTCGATAGGGCGCCGCCCGTAACCCACTTCCGACGCCCCTGACCTTGCCACCGCCATTCACGCCGCGTCTTACAGCGGCCGCCATACCCCCCTCGCTACCCCTCCCTAGCGGCGACCCCCTCAGCCCCCTAACACCCCCCCTTTCCCCTTCACCCAGCGTCACGCACACCGCCTCGCTGAAACTTACAAATGGTCGCATTATTTTGACTTTACGCTTGATTCGGCTCGGTGGGATGTTTATCAAACATCTGTTTATGCAGAGTAAGTTTTATCAGAACTTTATGAAATCTTGAATCGAAATTTTCATGAAAATAAACAGAAGTGTGTTGATTTTAGTAAGAATTGAAGGGATGCTGTGGTAACTCTTTGTAAACAATAGTACTAATCAGGCTAAACCTAAACACCTTGTTTATTAAACAATAATAATTATGTATAACTTTGCAGAATTTGTGAAGTACCTAATCATGAAAATATACATAATCATTACAATAGGAACACATTTAATCTTCTATCAGGAATTTCTCAGTAGTAGTCACAGAGTCCGAATTTGTGATTTAAATACATAACTGGCGAAATGTGACTGTATTATTACAGCTCTGTACGTCTACCATGAGTTTTAACAATCTATACTCGCTAGCGTCTGTAGTTAAAATAATGTATGAAAACTTTTACAGCGCCTCTAGCGGATAGATGGGTACTAAAATGTGCAGTATGAGTCACTATAGTTATCTATCCTACGTCACCGTGTAGTAAACTAAACTACAGCGACTGCAAGTTTGGGCTTCATTTGCTTACAATTTGGTAGTAAGCACCAAGACAGCTCATAGTACCATTGAAAAATCTAACTATAGTATTTGCTTATTGACGGAACTATTGCAGTTACGTCAAGCAATCTAACTATGACAACTCATGGTAGACGTACTGCTCTCCTTGTGGTTTACAGGCGTGATGTTATGTTTACGAATACATTTTATTTCCAAAGTTAATCAAAATTCAAAATATATCCTAGAAACTGGCATTGCAACGTATCACTTAAATTAATACTAGCAGTAGGGACAGCTCTATCTGTTTCATGATAATATTGTGTCATAGCAGACGTGTTTGCATAAGTTATTAAATTAATTGTACAGGAGCAGTGTCCAATCGGCGGGAATGCTATAATATGATATGAAGCACACCTGTTCTGGCCAGCTGTCGCAGACATTACATCTAGGGCTGCCACTGCTGCCAGACGTGTGTTCTGATTACGTAACGTCTGCTGCCCTAATTATCAGGGATTTATTCGTCATTACGTCCACAGCAACAGTCGGGATAATCTCTAGTCAAAAAGAAAATGTTTACGAGAAACAATTTAATTATCCTAATAGCAAGCAAATATTAAAGAAAAAGTTTCTTTTCATCTAATTCGAATCTGTTAGTACTCAACTAACTCGCATGTTTTTTCTTAACAAAGAGCTTAACCATTAGCTGCGGAGTTTACTTTAAGTGAAGTCTACAACTCTTAGGTAACCCTATTGCCCTTGAATAGAAAACAGCCCAACCCTAACCAATGTAGCGAGTCGACATGCAAACGTTACATGTAATCGGTAATTACCTACGTAGTACATATGTAGGTACGATAAGCATTACTTGGCGCGGTGTGAACTCAAGAATAAACAGTTAATTATATGGAGTCCACGAATTGTTTCGGACCAATGCGTTTATCAGAACGGAGCAATTGAGATTTGAATATCAAGTTCTACTCATGATCGTGTGACTGTTCTAATCTTAGGTGTGTGAGTTTCTCGCATTAGTTCAATAAAACCAATTACTGTGCCAACAGTCTGATACTGCCCCAGGAACTAAAAGATCTCTTTTCAGTATTCATCCATTCAAAACTTTCCCCTTCTCACTTTTGTGATATTTTTTTGGCTTCGTAATAAAGAGATAGTCTCTTCTTTTGTGATTTTCTCTAGCTTGTAACATAACAATGTTAATCTTGCTTACATAGAGGAAAGATTTGGTCAGTGCAACATATATTGCCTTATGTATTAATGTCCAATCCCGAAGTAGCAATTGCCTCAGTTATCCTGCAAGGTTATGACAATTTATAAGGATCAGTTCGGTCGATCTCCTCAGTTTGTGACCTTACAAATCAGGATCAGGTCTTTTAATTTGTTTGCTAAGTCCTTGGTTACTTTGGTTATGAGATGCGGGAGTTTAGGAGCAAACCTTGTAAGCCGTGTCTTTCATGGGGTATTAATGATTGTGTGGAGTGTCAGGGTGGCTGTCACTTTTGTATCTGCGATAGTTATTGAAGTCTGCAGCATGTGGCTATACATATTATTAATCTTATCTATCCTATTAATATTTCCTACTAGCTGTCCCCGTCATGCGTTGCAATGCACTTTTTACCTACCCTATCTACCATACCCTACCCTACCTACCCAACTCTACCCTACCAACCTATCTACCCTACCTACCCTACCTTTCTCACCTTTTAATGATGATGATGATGTTCTCGAGTTTTAGCGAGACTAACGAACAGCAATTGATTTTTATATATATAGATGATAACATCAATTGTGGTGCAATTGTATGCTCTTAACATGTGCGTCCTATTGACAAACAAAAACGTGAATTGACGTTTACACTCCCCTTTAACTCAAGTGATAGGTAGCATCTTTATCAGTCACACTGCTATACCTACGTAACATATTGAGAATTATGTGCTGTATTAGCATCCATTAGGTTTGTCAAACACACATGATTGACGTCAATGTGGCTATCAGTGGCGAAGGGTCAAAATTTTGTAAGGGGAAGCCGACGAAAAAAATGAGATCATTAATTTTGTTTTTAAAGTGAATTTATTACATCGTCTCAAACTTTTTCGTCTGTGTGTTGCATGTCGCGTGACGATCGGCCGCGGAGTAGGTACCCTTATCCCTACTCCGCGGTCTACTCCGCGCTATAGTGTGAAAAAAAGTTTCACTTTTACCGTAGTTTCATAAAACCACACAATCCTTTTATTCGTCATCGCATTTTTTAAATTTCATTTTGATTGCCAGCGACCCCGAAAACCACGAAAATGTCACCCATGATGTATACACAAATTTTTCGAAGGACCCAACTTGATCTTTTTTTCATAACTTGTTCTTTATGTATTGTAACGATTAAATACACAGGAACTATAGAAAATATGTTTATTCATAAAAGTGAACGCGCATAAATACAATTTTTCATGTCTATGCTATTAACCGTTGAGGAGTTCCCTCATGAGAAGAGGACCCTGGCGGTAGGATGAATTCATGATACAAATCGTCATTATCCATCAAATATGAACTCGTATGCAAAGTTTCGTGTCTGTGCTATTAAACGTTGAGGAGTTCCTTCGTGCAAAGACTATCCTGGCTGCAGGATAAGTTCATGATACAAAACATGATCATCCATCAAATATGAACTCGTATGCAAAGTTTTGTGTCTGTGCTATTAAACGTTGAGGAGTTCCCTCGTGAGAACACGATCCTGGCTGGAGGATAAGATCATGATAGAATTTGTGTTTATCCATCAAATATGAATGTGCATACAAATTTTCGTGTCCGTGCTATTTACCGTTGAGGAGTTCCCTCGTGAGAAGACAATCCTGGCTGCAGGATGAGATCATGATATAATTCATGTGTATCTATCAAATATGAACTCGTATGCAAAGTTTCGTGTCTGTGCTATTAAACGTTGAGGAGTTCCTTCGTGAGAAGACGATCCTGGCTGCAGGATGAGATCATGATAGAATTCGTGTTTATCTATCAAATATGAACGTGCATACAAATTTTCGTGTCCGTGCTATTTACTGTTGAGGAGTTCCCTCGTGAGAAGACAATCCTGGCTGCAGGATGAGATCATGATAGAATTCATGTTTATCCATCAAATATGAACTTGTATACAAATTTTCGTGTCTGTGCTATTAAACGTTGAGGAGTTCCCTCGTGAGAAGACAATCCTGGCTGCAGGATGAGATCATGATAGAATTCGTGTTTATCTATCAAATATGAACGTGCATACAAATTTTCGTGTCCGTGCTATTTACCGTTGAGGAGTTCCCTCGTGAGAAGACAATCCTGGCTGCAGGATGAGATCATGATAGAATTCATGTTTATCCATCAAATATGAACTTGTATACAAATTTTCGTGTCTGTGCTATTAAACGTTTAGGAGTTCCCTCGTGAGGAGACGATCCTGGCTGCAGGATTAAGTTATGTCTGTCATAAAAATGTATTGTTCTTAGAACCAAAGGTGTGCGCTAAATTTCAGCTCAATCGGGCATCGGGAAGCGGTTCTAATTTAGCTTCCTATACATACAAACATTGAAAGTTCCCTGTCGTAACTCGAAAATCTTCGGCTTACCTAGTCCTTACAAAACGCTGCTGATAGCTGCGAAGTCACGTGTCCGCGTTCATACGAATTTAGTTCTGAATTCTGACACCCGAGCGTCGGCTTACTGGCGCCACATGTTGCTTTCTTTGTTGAAATGAAAAATGCTGGCATTTATGTAATGTTTTCAATCCTATGATGTATTTAATGTCTGTACTGTGATGTGATAACCTCAGATGTGTACATAATTTACTACAGTAGACACTAGACACTACGTATAGTGCCTTGTTCCCAAAGGGAAGCCGGCAGGAATCGGCTTCTTAGGAGCCTTCGGGCCTGGTGGCTATTGTAAATTAAATATACCTAAATTAAGTCAGACCGGTTGCTAGTTGAGTTTTGAGTCCAATTACAAAAGATCTTTCAATGATTTCACGGGTTAAACCGTATCTATCTTGTCCATAAAATAAAGTGGCTATTACATCAACAAAAAATGTTATTTTATTTTGTTCACTGCGATCTCTTCGTTGCACCGAGGTCTAAGAATTTTGCTCTGTAAATGAATTGGTACGCGCGCATCAGTATTTCTTTTACAATGTAGTAGTGTATCGGGCAAAAACTTAAATATTTACATTTCAATGTGTATGTTTAACCCAAGAAAAGCACATTAACTCAGATCACTCATCACCACATTTGCATGTGCAAAGTGTTATAAAAAGTGAGTACTTACGCAGAAAGAAGATTTCAATACTGACAAACAAAGTATATTTTTGCACGCGCTCCTGCTCGATTTTATGTTTATTAGATGAACCTCGTAAAGTCCCTATGTGCGAGATCTCAAACATGTCTTGAAAATTATGAAACTACATATATTTGAATTCCGCGGTGGAGGTGAAGTGTTAACTGTGTTTCCGGACACATGTTAAATTCCTGAATAAAAAAAGAGTGCCACATTGTAGAATGAACTGCATTCTTTTGCAAAGTTCTTTACACCAGCTTTCGTATAAATCAGAGGGGTGAGAATCAGTAGTGTGGTGATAAAGGGGAACAATTTATAAATGTGTACGTGATGTTGAGGTTCTATTGCGCGACCAGCGAGGCTGAATGAACCGCGCTAGTCACGCGACGCCTGTTACGTAAAGCCGAGTTTCAACAATATTACTTAGCTTACTTGTTTGCGGTAAAAAGGCAACTGACGTGTTAATTGCATTGCAGTATCGCTAATTATAATATTAACTTGCATTTTGATTCGTATCTGAGAAACCGGCTCCGGTGCGTTAAGGACAGTCTGTTATTTCGAGTTTCGTTTGCAGTATTTCACGTGTATGTACCCACTTGTGGTTATAACAAAATTGACGCAAAAACTGCAGGTCAATGTATTATTAATTTAAAAGCAAAAGATAGGTCTAGCTTCGTCTGAGCTGTTAACTGCAGCACAAAATACCATTTATGTACCCGTATGCTCACGATAGTTCTCAAAGAACAAGAAGTTATTTCGTGATATAAAAGGCAATCTCAAGTGAATAACAACCTGTGGTGTACGAGATCACTAGCTTTAATAATGACAAGGTGGTGAACTAAATTATCCCGCGTAATTGCGGGTTCTGATGGCCACGGTTTGCGTCGAACCTACAAGGAGGCGGTGTATTCGTTTAAACGACCAATTTGGAGTCCAACAACAGTTTTATTGAGTGTATCACGCAATAGGAGAGCCGAGGCAAACAACCCCGCCTACACTCGCAACTCGCGACGTTACACCGACAGACTTCTATTTACATACACGTCAGGGTTGCCAGATAAATTGTGTGTAACAAAGTAAATATCGTTTAGTATACGATGGAAGTAATATTCAAAAATACGATTTTAGCTTTGCATCTATTCTCATTCATGTCAGAATTATTTAATCAGCAAGGTTGCATGAGAACGGTTGCGGTTGGGAATGTTTGAGGCAGACGATGACGATAATATTTGCGAATGTTTTCCTCAAAGTGATAGAGACGGAAGTTGAGGAATGTTAACCTCTGGCAACCCTGTGAGTGTCCATTATTGTTAAGTTGCGTCCACCGTCGCCCACGCGGGCACACCGACAAAGTGGTGTTAATGTGTGCGCCACCTGTGTGCACAGGCGCCATCAACGTGCCAAGCGGATTGTATGAAAAACTAGCGCTGATTAATTTGTATTTGTAAAGGCAGTTTCAATTCTCGTTAATGTTCTTGAGATAGAAGATAGGTCGATCTACGACTCACAACTTAGGTAAATAAACTGATTTATTTTCTGTTTTCAGAAAAGATTATGCTTGCGAAATTTTCCCGGATTTGATATGGGTTTCTCGAGAATTGGTGCCTTGGGCGGTTTGTATGATAATATCTCTTTAGAAAGGAAGTAGGTGGCGAAGTTTTTCATGGGTCATTTAAATTTCATAGAAACTATTGGGCGTAAATATCGCATCGAATTGCTGCAGCATTAGCATTTATTAGCGTGTTCAACGACCGTTGTCGATCCATGTGTTACAGTTTTTTTTACCATTCTTGTTCATTGCAGTGACATTGTGATACTACAGAACTCCTCAATGAATTAATTGCTATATGAATATAATATAATGTAGCTACAGCTGGGTTAAAAATACTAACATTTAAATGGACTCAATTGCTGCTTTATTTGAATGTATCATGCGATCTGTACATGACAGTGAGTTTAATAATGAGGCGATCAGTGTACACTTTTGCTCCATTAACCGTTTCTCAATAAAACTCTTGAAATTTTTACATAATTTATTGTGAATTAAATATGGACTTATTGAGAACAAATTTAATTATTGTTAATGGGCACTTACTAGCTAATAGGGATTTGTAGCTAAATTAGACATTGATCGATAAATATTTATAATCTGTCGTATAATTGGTTAGATAGCGCCTACGCTTTTCCAATCGTGTATTGAAAGAGTATTTTGTTTGGCGAAACTTTTTTTTTATATGATTGGATCCTTGATATCTCAAGCAGAGATTAGTTGATAAACAGAAGTTACGGTTACACTTGTGCTTATATTCATAACCACGCATAACCTTCCATAAAAATATATAATCTCTTTCCTTTCATGTCTATAACAAAAAGCAAAAAATATAATGAGCTCAAACTAAACAGATACTGTCAAGGATTAAACCTACACTGGATATGAACATAAATCTGCGTTTTATAATTATATCAGAACACATTCTTTGACCTTTACTTGTCACAACTTATTTAAATATTAACATTATTTTGAGGTTTGATAATTTGGTTTACAGTGACATGGCAAAATAAAAAGTCGCAATCAATACCCTTCGTTACGCACTAGCCAGATTAATGCCGCCAGGAGTTATGCGATACCTGAAAATGTGCATTAGTTAAATCTGTGTTCGAGGAATTGGGAAAACAAAACATTGTTAAAGACGTGTGGATGTTAGGCGGTTGTCAGTTCCACCCACGCCCGCTCGTCGCTAAATGGACTTTATTTTAGGCTGCATTAGATAGAAACACGGAATAGCCTTTTGAAATCCGGGTCACTTCTAATTTTAATCCCTCTTCCCTGTGCCATTTAAATCGGATCTTTTTAACTGGCTCAGTTTCTAACCGCAGCTTTGAGCTTTTGGCTGTAAAAATGGCGTTCAAAATATTGTCATTTTGGACTGGTGCAATAGGTCTACAATTTCGATTCATTCTTACATGATTTGAAACATCTAGATAATTTGCTGAAGAATCCACTGTCAGTTAGATATAGCAAGATTTACAAAATATATGTGTTTATGTGAAGTTAATCTATTCTAATTAAAAGGATCAAATCTAATAAAAGTAAACTATATGTGGCACAGGACCCAAGCACCAGAGCGTTAGCAGATGGTCACTTTCAGCCGCGGTAGGTGCTACCGTTCCTACCTCGTCTAAAATTGTCCGTTGATCCTTTATAACGGTGAAAATGAAGTAGCTGAACCGTGAAAATCTTGTACGGTTCACAGCCTGCCGACACGACCACTCGGAATAGCTTTTACATGTAACGACAAAAGTAAAAATACTTGTAGAGCCACTTTAGCCGCGGACATTGACGTGTGAAATGAGAAACAAAAATATAATAATCACGCCTTTAGGCAAGCTTGACGGATTCTCACACAAAGGAGATTTAAGTAGATAGTTATAGTTGTCTACTGATTAATATCTTGATAAATACAATGAGCACTGTCAGAAAATGAATTTTTAATTACGGGGCGGCGATGTGGCTGAAACGCTCGCTGTCGATTCCAATAGTTGAGTAATGAGCAGTTTAAAAAGGCGTAATATTGTTTTTTATATGAAAAAATAAATATGTCTGTACCTACCCACTTCACGGAATAGCGATAAATAATTAATTACCTAGTGTAAATTGTTTATGAATGATAAAACATTTTGTTTCGTAAATAGTGAAATGTACCTATCTTATTATATAACAAGTCACGCATTTCGTGATCGGACTATATCTTATCGGGTATTCGACGATTTTGAAGCAATAATAAAATGGTAAAGGTCGTCCACATACTCGTGTGGTCGGAACTGCGACTCGCAGATTAAATAGGAAGAGACTTTATTAGAGGGCAATGTGAAGGCCACGAAACGCTGTTCGATTAAAATAAAGTTGATTCATTTTGCGAGTTATTCGGCGTTAAAATCTGGTGTAATCAATCATCGGGGTGTGAGTGACGTAATCGGCGTTCTCCCGTCTCCTCGGCCGGTTTGATGGAATGCTTATAGGTGCTATAGTACTATGGCGGATACAACAGCCCGCAGCACAGGTCACGTCCTCAGATTCGCAATAATTATGCCACGTGGACAGGATATACCTGGTAACTACGGCTTCACGATAACCATTATGATTTAAAGCTCGCTAGGACACTAGCCGGCTAGATAATTTAATCTTCCAAGGATCTTCCTTTAGGGTGCTTCCAATTGCTGGAATCTGTTGTTGAGTTCACATAGATACTCTCGTTACCTCTATTTCATTTTTAAGTAGAAATAAGTACGTATTTGTTTCAATTGATAAATAGTATTGAAACCGATTGCCATTGATTTATCAGAATTCCCATTGAAAAGTATATCGAATATCTACCAACTAAATAAATAGATTCCGCATTTTCAGTGAATAGCTGAAGCTAATGCGACTGAAAAAACCTCTAAAAAACCAAAAATAAATTAATCCAAGCTTCGGAGCGTCGGGGGTCTGCTTTGTTTTGTGCTTGTGCTAAGCAATCTACTTTAAATATTTAATTTAATTTTTATTTCATGCCTTTTTAACTTAAAATATTTTTTCTTACCCTTGACTGTCTCACTCCTGGGCAAAGGTCTCCTCCCATTACTACTAATTTTATCAAAATCGGTTCATCCGTTTAGGAGTTACGATGCCACTGATAGACACAAATACACACGTCAAACTTATAACACCCCTCTTTTTTGGTTGGGGGTTAACAAATAAATAAGTTATACAAGGTGTTGTTTTGCATCCTCGTCAAATTCAAGGAGGTAACTATGCTAGTGATCCTCGTCTCGAAACAATAATAAAATGAATGAATTCAATTTACGGAAATCGGTAAGTGTGAACCACCCCTGTTTTAAACGCGGCCCGTCTGATTCTCGCCTTATAACCTCGCTTACACACATGTAAACAATCTCAAACGTTTATTCGATAGACCACGTTAAGGGGGCTATTCTAAAATACTGACAAACTTATACAACCAAAAAATCAGCGTTTATTAATATTTAACTAGTTACAGTAATTTTAATTGATTATTTATGTCTTTCGTGACCACCGCCTGAAATTTGACAAGGTTGCAAAATAACACCTTGTAGAATTAAAGTCCGGATATTTATTCACTGAAAAGTTTTCAGTACTGCAATTTATTCTATGTTCTCTTTGCCTAATGATTATTTTTAGTTTTACCTTCCCTATTTCGATTGTGAGTTTGCGATCAGCACATGAATTGTATGGCATAAATGGCATTTATCAGTAAATAATATCCCTGTAGGTTAATTGGGGCCATATTTAAAAGGAAATCAAGCGATTAAACTGCTATATTTGGGGATAAACCGTTTAAGTTAATACCTAAAAAACAAACGTTTTCCTTTTACGATAAAATTATATTAAATGAGTATTATTAGATTTGATCTGATTAGTGAATAGTAGGTACAGGCAAAAAAGGTAACATATTGAATGTAATGAACGAAATAATAAGCAATGTACTAAGATAATATGCAAATAATATTTCGGTATTGATAAATAACTATTAAAGATGTAATAGTAGATACAATTAATTACTCATACCACTAACGTCACAATTTTCATAAGGTGAACTTAGGACTGTGTTGAATGTTTTTTCACTATTTTGCCACAAAAAGCAACATTTTTAACCTCCAACCAAAAAAAAGGGGTGTTATAAGTTTCACGTGTGTATCTGAGTGTCTGTCTATGGCATCGTTGCTCCTGAACGGGGCAGCCCCTGCCCCCCCCCCCACCCCCCTAAAGGCTCAGATTTTTTAAAAGAAATAACTTTCCTTGTTTTCGTTAATTGGCGAGAAGAGGCGCAACACCGAGAAAAGTAGAAGAACTAAGGGAACCCTTCGCCAGGAGTGGGACAGTCCAGTAAAAGAAAAGAAAAGTAATAAAACTTTAAAAATAACAGAAAGAAGAGATTGAGAGAGAGTTTGAATTAGTTTTTTTTTTGTGTCGGGGTTTTATTAAATTTTTAATTTTACGGTAGCGCCATCTTCTTTCTGTAACTTTTCTTCAATCACGAAAAACAGTAACGAACAAACTACAGAAAACTTTCAGTAAATGCGATCGTTAATTTACCAGCGTTATTTCCTCTCACAATGTCACAAATATCGTGTCCGGTTGCCAAACACTTTCGGATAATAAGCACGCTTATCCGAGAATAGCGGGCATCAATCAAAGCGCCGCGTCAATGGTCTATAGACGGTGTTTGTGCCAAAGTGCCAAGTGCTTTCTACTGGCGCGCGCTGGCGGGACCAGGCAGCTAGCCAGCACACGGGGTGGCGGGGCTGCTACCTTAATTCCAGAGTTCCACACACAAATAAACAAATACTGCATATATCTTTGAGTCTGATATATTAGTGTATGCAAACATAGTGTCCGATAATAACAATTATTGTTAATTTTGTAAAGGTCACGCAGTTATCTATCACGCAGATTGTTGTGTTAATTAAAAGCTTTGTTTTATGTTTGTAACATGAATAATCAAGCATATTTAACACCAAACATATATGCATGATTTAACTTATGACTTGATACCGTGCTCGGTTGGAACTGAGTAGAAAGTAACTTGATAAATGACCCGCCTTATAAACTGTTTGCGTGTCCTATTTTGCAATATATTTGCAAACATATCGATGCTGACCTCGTGTGAACAGTTATTGCTTCTCTATTTAGATTCCATTCGTGATTCTTACACGCGTAGGCTAACGCCGCGCCGCCGCCGTCGTCGCTTGAATATAAAGAGCAGATCTTAGTGGTCGCGTGACTAACCTGCCAGCAGGAATTACCATCGATTGTATGCTAAGCAGCTGTGAGCTGACTGCGGCCGCCACTGCCATTGATCGGCCGACAGCGCGACTCCGCAGCGATAGGACCCGACGTGATTATCAAATGCCAAATTCAATTATAATGGCCTTGTCGCCATAAAAGTCTCGGTATACGCACCAAACATAGTTGCCTTTTGTGATTTGCAAACGGAACCTATGAGTAAGTCTTGTCTATTCATTGGATACCGCATTACGTAATAGTTTATTATTGTGCTGTTATGCATTTTGTGGTTTTCATTACGCTTGTAAAATGCAATGACTACATGAGGTTGACTTGGTAACAAGGATTGTTGACATAAACTGAATAGCCGACCGGCTAAACACGTGTCTCAAATGGACTTTCAACTTCTTACGTTAAACTCGACGTAGGAGAAATTTCGAGAAGTTTTCTATGAACTTGATATCGATTGGGTTTCGCTTGAGAACTCTACACTGGACCTATTGATTGTGGTCCCAGCCTTAATTATTATTATTTCTAACTTAGTAAGTAACTTAACTGGAATCCAATTTTTTATTTAACTAAACAAGCTACGTGCTTCCTAGAATATTTTCTATGAAACAACAAACAAATAGTAGGCAGACGTTTTGGTACCAACGTTCCTTTTAAAACGAATTTGCATAGTTAGTAGCTACGAGGTCACGCGCATATCAGACACATATCGGTGTAAGCTTTCAATAATTTAGCTCAAAGACGAGCCAAGGTTGAATGAAAGTTACATTTGATTGATTCCGCGTTGAGAGAAAAACATTTTTATACATTTATTTTTAAACTAAGTGTACATAATAATACTTAAATGTGTTATGGTAATGTAACGAATCACGCTGTTTTTCAACCGTTACCAATTTATCTGTAGAGAAAACAAATACTTTCTGTTATCAATGTTTATAAGTTCGGCTTTACTAAAATAGATCTTGTGGAGGCACGTGTACAGACTTATGTTGGCAACTCAGAATAAGAATTTGTCAATGCAAAAATATAAACATATACATAACAATACATTCTGAAAAATTCCAAACTTGAAGGTCCTTGCCCCTTGGTAACGTTATATCAGTAATAAACTCCTGATTTGATGTTCCGATATCTTTCCATTTACAGTATCGATGTACTTACAGTTGATTGAAAAACAAACAGTTTATACCCACTGAATATTACCTCGTTATCAGTGGCATGTTTGTGCACTTCCCGGGTTAATTCGAGTGAATTCGGCCACAGCGCTTAATATCACTTGGATGTTTGTTTAATTGGGTCAGATAAGATAATACCTATACCAGCTGTTGTTGCCAACTGAGAGTGCTATCAAGTGACCCGTGTTAAGATCATGTGACCCACCAGGCTTCTTTGACGACGAAGATTTTTATTTAGGTAGGTACATTTGTTTATCGGCGCAGCGATGGCCTAGCTACTGCAGTGTTGCGAACTTTAAACTCTGCTCAAATTGAAGGCTGCGCTACTTGAATAGTCTTGAGTATTTCAAGTTCTCCGAATCTCATTGAGATATACAGCAGCATTGTTCATTTTAATCTATTCTCTAGGTCTTTTTGTTATAACCTGTCTGCCTATGCCGCAGTCACAGTATTGCCTTGGTAGAAATGAATTCTTTTTTCCTTTTTATTTGCTTCGCTTTAAGGTCGGTGATGGAGTTTGCTACAGTAGTGTTGAAGAGTTTATTGTAAACTGAACAGTCTTGGTGCTTTTAATTTGCACTTGACCGATTGCGCTTTTCAGATATTTTGTAATCAAATATTTCGTCAATAACTTTTGGTGATACTGTCGGTTACGTACTTACACAGCACTCTCGCTTACTTATTCACACACATATAATATAGAGAATAACAAAAAAAGCAATCAAACCACACTCTGCACTAGAACAAGTCCATTTTTAGAGCAAGATATCGGTTCGTGTTCTGACTAATTGCCTACAATCGCACCTTGCTGACAAAAAAAAAGAACAAACGCTTTAGTTGCGATGGTAGGATGGTACCTACTTGTTAAACGATTAACTAGCGATAACATTGACAAGTAACACGGATGAAGAATTACCCAGTAAACAAGAAATTCTACTTTTATCACTTTTTACGTGCGCTACGAATAGAATCAATTAACCAACAAAAGTTTTTAATTCAAATGATCAACAGATACTTCGTTGTGACTGAGGTCGACATAGAAACAAGGTGCATCGTCAATTGGAAGAGTAAACAATAAATATTTGGAAGTGAGAGCGTCGGTCGCGGATGTGTGCTGACGTCACAATGGAGGCACACGCCACCCCGCGGCACCCCGCGGCACCACCGGCCACCGCTATGCGCTTGTTGACACATGCGCACGCGTTCTTCGAGGAAGAACCCTCTGTCAATGGACCGAGGAAGATGCGACTCGCTGTTTTCAAAACGTTAGCCAGAATCGCCAATACTGGGATTCGAGAGCGTAAATATGTTGTGTAAACACGACACAAGCCAGCTCAGGAAACAAACGGTTCACAGCGTACTAAATATGCGTGCTGTGACTTCAGTTTTCACCTTTCTAAACGCCTAGTTAGAGGCAAGGTTTTTATCAATAGTTATAGCGTTCACGACGTAGACGTCCTTGTCGAGCGCTGTGTTAGATTTGACGATTGTTGTTAGTGCTAGTTGGTGGTAAGGCACGGTAAAATTAATAGGCAACATTGAACTTGAACGAGTGTTGCGGTGCGTGCGGCTGACGTCACTCACACGTACACGTGCGAGGCTGGCGGGCCGCGGCCCCGCAAGGCCGCCGCCTATCGCACCGGCCACATCGCGCCCGCCGAGCCACCGCGCCACCGTGCGCTTAACTAACCGTGAACACAGCCTCACATGCATACATAACTACATATATTACATTGTTATATACACACACACTGAGTGCTGGCTACAGAAGAAATGCCGATTTTAAAACCCACTCGTTCTGAGAAGTAATTTATCATTCTGCAATGTACAGCAACTATCATTACAATCAGTAAGTTGCTCAATAATAGCGAACTGATTCATTGAACCAATAATTTGATGACAGTAGAGAATGAGAGATAATAATGCACAGATTTAGAACTGCTTTGTAATAATATGTATTCTCGAGTAATTTTCATTTGATTCCGAGCAAACTTTGAACGACGCTACGCAGTCAACCATCTTGTTGTGTTTATGACAAGAAAGCAACATTCAAATGAGCAACAAGTGAGAAATGTACTCATAGCCAATAGGATATAGCTCCGTATCACACATTCACACGCACGTAATACAAGAATACTATTTATATCTGCAGAAAAATCGATAAAGTGTATGTATATCGCGGAAATTTACACTAAGGCTATCAGAATCATCGTAGATATCAGTGATAAATACTGCAGGTATAGGTATGTATGTAAATTGATGGCATAATCGATACCGAGGCATTCGCGTTTTTCTCAGACGATAAATTATAAATTGAAGTTTGTGATCAAAGCAAAAAACTTCGAATGGAGAAGTGTTAAAACCTCTTTTGTTACTCTCAAACTTGAGTTTTCATTGTGATCCCAAAAATACTTAGATATTTCAGGCAGGTATTACAATAACCAACTCAAATAAGAACAATGAAATGAAACTTCTGAGGGATCTATTCGTTTATAGGAATCCAAAACCTTTTTCATCAGAACCATGTCAGCTTCTGAAAACTAGTTATTTAGAATGTAAAAAAGCCAATAGATTCAGCTAAAATATTAGTCTGTGTCATGGTTCGCGGAAGTTGCAGCTAGCAACTGTGTGCCTCAGTCTGCCGTTCCTAGAAGTTATTTAAGAGACTGTTGCTGCCTTGTATCACGCTACTTGACCGGAATTTGATCCCAAAGTAAATTGGTTCAATAGAACATATTTGATCGATAGTGCGATACGGTTTCAGAACATTCAAGTTTGTAAAAAGACCAGATACGAAGAGAAATTATAAGAGGAATTATATCTTAAATAGGTACAGCAGAGATTAGTGCAGTTTTCGATAACAATGAATTATATATGCATCAAAGTGCATAAAAAACGTGAGAGCCATTCAAATTACAGATAAGACAGGTGCACGTGATGAATTATGGATTCTGGGGTTTTTACTTACTCGAAGTTAACTTGTTATGCAAAATGCCTTTCTAAGGTCGGAGTTGAATCCATTACGCTGGTGTCGTAACGTATCGTTAGAAACTCATTTACTTTGCATAATATTCATACACATGATTGCATGTGTCTGGTCTAATATACTGTTCATGACAGTTACCTACCATCTCGCCATAAATGAGAACCGATGGGGTATCTCCTTTCTTGTTTAACCCCACCTAAGATATACTTCAAAGCAAAACATGTTTACCACGGAATAGTAATTTTCCTTTATGTATAATGGGATTTTCATGCAGAATAATAATCGTATGGACAAAAAGGTATGTAACTAAGTGTATCTTAAATACATTTTGTACTGATGCTCTATCAGTAGGTAGAACCCATATTTCCTTAAAGTTGTCATTTAAGTGCAAGATCAAGATCTTAGATTTCAAATCTCTCTATCAGAAAACAACTTTACATAAGCGTGTTTCAAGATGGACACGGAGATAAATAAGTAACTGGTAAGAATCTCTCATGATAATACAAGCACAGCAACATTGTCACTCCGTAATAGTTTATCTACAACAATCATCAATAAATAAATATCGCCAATACATAGGTTCATTCGTTATAACTTCATGAATTATTAAGGATGCTTTAAAACGTAGGTAGATAGGGTAGGGTAGCGTAGGGTTGGTAGGTCGATAGGTTGGCAGGTTGGTAGATAGAGTAGGAGAAGGTAGTCTATGCTGAAAAACTAAGTTTTTTTTTTGTAGGTATACTAATCAATAACATGTGCCTTTTATTTCATTCAATTAATAGATAACAAGTAGTACCTACCTACTTGTAGATAAAAAGAGATAAAAAGTGCGTACGAACAACATACTAAACTCGTTCATAGTTTTCCAAGTAATATATGCAAAGGATAATAATTGTTCTTTACTCTAGTTCTAATCGAAATATTTGATGAAATACGATACGGTTTATTGATAAATTGTAATTGAGAGTTTTGATCGGAAAGGATATTGCAACAGCGGGTACAATTATGAAAGCCTCTGACTGAAATCGTGAAGGCCGAGTTCAAAAGATGTTTAAGTTGTCAATGTAAGTAAGTACTACACCTAAATATTCAGAAGTTCTGCTCCAACAAATCATTTGGTTTTACAATATTTTTATGTTACAGCGTTAGTACTTAAGTATGGGAGGACATAATAGGCCAGACAATAAGTCGTTGCTTACTACAAGACTTTATAATGTTTATACTTTTTGTATGATTTGCCTCATATTTTACTATTCAAGTGAAGACAATAGGGCTGCTAAGTATTTCATTCATATTAGTCAGACACTTTACCTACCCAATTTTTTTTTTTTTTTTTTTTTTTTTTTATTGTTATGCTTGCTAGCATAATTATAATAATTCCTTCTTTTATATGTTTGTTCTTACTGTAGTACAACTTTGGAACTATTGTATGTTCAGTAATTTTATGTTTTATGTCAATTTTATTTTGATTTACTTTTGTTTAAAATTTTAGTTTTACTATTTTCTTCTTTTTTATCTTTACTTCTATTTTTACAAACATTAAAATGTTTAATTATAAGCCCGAGAGGTGATCTGTACCTCAGGATCTTCCTATCACAGACACCTTTCTCTATATAAGATGTAGGTACAAATGTGAACCAGCACCTTAAAGTTTTGATGTGGAGATAAAATAAAGATTTATGATTATGATTATGATTAATCCCAATACCTATTCAAATTATGTTCTGATAATATTTATCATGTATTGAATTGTCTACGAGACATCTTTCTACATCAATTGAAAAGACCATGAAACAAATCAATGCTCGTAGAATTCTTTGTCAGCTAGGCACCTAGCATGAGTGCACAGCTGCAATGCAGTAACATATTAACACGGTGCATGCAACATTCGCTCAGTTGGCGTATTTGCGTATCGTACTTCTTGCATAAGTGGCGTATTTCGCAACATCTTACTACAGTGTAGCCGCGAAAGCTGTGACGTAACCACTGCGCAGGCGCTGCGGACCCATTGATTAGACAGAGTTGTGAATGCAACCAGTTATTTAACCCTAATCACTCATATTCTCAATTTTATCACTGAAGAATAACAGTGATACTTAGAGTGTGTCAATGTTGCAAGCATTGAATAACTTTGTGTGTGCTTGCTTGTTCGGTGAGCAACGTCAAGAAATGCCTATATTTAGACACGAAACCGTTTTCCACGTGTAAAATTTTCAACGAGTACCCACGCAGTTCAAGAAAACGTCTAAGAAGTTACCTTTCGTACCGTTCGTTGTAGGTAACTGAAAAAATAGCCGCAGGCAACACGCTTGAACATGGCGAAACATCGAGAGGTCGATGTAAAATATTCAAGCAAAAAGAGGTTAGTCGTATTTTTAGACAGGACTAGTGTGACAACTGGGAGGTACCGGTCAACAACATCGATCAAGTGCGTTTCGAATAAATCTAATAGAATAGTCAGAATATAATATATCTATAGAGCTACAATTGGTGAAATTATGGAGAAAAATTGTGCTTCGCGAATATTTTAGGACTATTCTCAATCGAATGTCGATGCGGATAATTCAATGCTGGGAATATTCAGGGAATATCCCACGATAACGATACCTGTGTGGGCAAAGCAAAATTACATGGTACCTATAGCTAAATTCAGCCTATTGTATAGCCTATTTAATTATATGACACATTAATATTTATAAAGTTCCACTGCGATTTATTACTTCTTTTGTTCAATAAAACTGATTTCGTCTACGTTACTATGACGCTTTGGAGTTTTGTTACTATAAACAAATCTGTCGATACAATTTCTGCACAGTTCCAGGGAATGGGAATGTCCAGCCTAAACATGGAACGGCGTATTGGATTACGGACACCTGCTTTCAAACTAAATTACTGCTTCCTCTTGTTACATTCTAGCCCACCCACATATTAACAATTCTTTGAATTCAACAAAACTACATAATTCTGTTCCGGTAAATTAATGTTATGTGGGACTTTTAGTAAACAACAATTGATATTTATACAGTTCATTAACAGTGCTTATAAGGATATAATACCCGTGGCGATTGAGAAGGATCTCAATCGCCGCGGGAAATACCAGTTCATTAAAATAAACTTCTAAGTATATTACTTCTGAATAAACTTAAGTCGGACTGTCTACAAATAAATTGTCGTCTTTAATTGATGATGAGTACTTAACATGTTACGTTATCGTGTCATAACTCGTATCACTAAATTACTTAATGTAAAAACTTGTGTAGATTAATGACAACGATTAAAAAAACATGTCAACTAACAGTAAACAGATAAAGAGGTACTTGGACTCGCTGCGTCGTTACATACATAAGGTCTATCACCTTTTATGTGCATCGTCGATTAATGAAAGTAAAATAATAGTTCCGGCATTGTTTGCTGCAGATGTATACATTGGTCGATAGCAAGGTAACAGACGAACAGTACAAACATCCAACTGTGCAAGGGCCGTGTTGACAAACAACACCCTTTAATAAAATCATTGTTTACCTTGCAACAATGTATGTTTGTAATGGAGATTATTTAAATGCAAATTGTTTCACGATTTTCATTGTTTCAGTTGAACCAGAAATAGCTCGTGATTAAAACTCGTCGTTAGCTTTTTGTTAAACAAATATCGGTGGCTGTCTCCATTCAGGACTGCCTCGTGACAATACTATGAAATATGTAGATTTTCCTGTAAATTATACAGCTGCCTATACTAGCTTGTACGAATATGTATAGTTAAAACTTCGTTCATTTACGATAATAACAATTCGTTTGTCGATTTCTGAATGACATTTTCCGTGTCTCTGATAGGGCATGTGAACCAGTTTGCCCGGTTCTTATAAAACCGCGAATCCCCGGTTCTCTTGTATAAAACCCAGGCTTTCGGCTTTTCCGGTATTGTGGATTGTTTTTTTTTTAAATCGATCATGATTGACCTGTGAACCTCGCAGATCAGTCATCCGACATGTCATAGGTCGTTCAAAATGTAGAGACATGAGTAAGTCTGTTTATTCTCATTAATAAGCCATATGGGTTATGAAAAAAGTAAATTAGTTACTTAGGTTTAGATTCAAGATTAATGGCGGTTCAGAAGTTGCTGCAAGCGTCAGTCCGCGAAGGTTCAGTCAAGACGTTTTTAATTAGTTTACATTTCAATTTTGATTATTCCTAAAATGATTAGATATAATTTTATGGTTATTCACACTGTTATGGAAATAGTAATTTAATGTATTTGATTTACTGGCAGGCTGAATTGTTTATGGTCTTTAGAATAAGAATGTTTTGTAGTTTGAAAGATAGAAAACAAAACTGAAGTTAGTGTGTAGTCTGAAAGTGTGGCTCGTTTTGATATGGTGCTTTTGGGAATATTTTATTGAAGATGTAATTTGTTAAGTGATTTGAAGTAAATTGAAGTTTATACAGTGATCGGAGTTTTTTATGATATAGAAAGAAAGAAGGGTCCCAATTTAAAGGAATAGTATATAAATATGAACAGGGTCTCTGCGGTTTAGGAACCAGCAGTGTTTTAAACCGCAACATACACAGACTAATTTTATTATTACAGTGTAAACGAAAGAAAAATATACAAGTTTCACATGACACTAATTTTGAATATTTGGAACAATAGGTTCTTAATATTTTGATCAAAATAAAAGTGCCTAGTGTGTTTAGTAACAGGGATAATACAATCCAAGGGTGATAGCGCATTCTAGGCAGTTAATAATAATAAAGGCAAACCGGCTGTTTATGATTTCAGGTGTCTTTCTTAGAAATCTTGGTACGTCTGA
Organism: Cerastis leucographa; assembly: GCA_963082945.1. Classification (NCBI taxonomy): domain Eukaryota; kingdom Metazoa; phylum Arthropoda; class Insecta; order Lepidoptera; family Noctuidae; genus Cerastis; species Cerastis leucographa. The sequence goes on from OY720359.1 coordinate 7,531,590, forward strand.
GCAAAGCCTTTTTTGAAAACTAGATGAGGCCGGTGTTACGTGCCTCTACTCTGAAAAGAAACAGCCGAAACAAAGTTATAGGTCAAGTCTCTTTTAAGGTCCAACTCACATGAGGACTATGTAGATAAGTGTCGTAATCCGAGATCGTCTTTTGAAGAAAGAACCACACAAATTTGAGTGTACCTATCCAGCCAGTGCAAGCATTTGTCAGTTATCGTGTAGCTCGACTCATAAACCCACACACACACACACACACACCCCCACGTACATTTGTAGTTTTAAGGTTTTATTCACTATATACAAGTTGTATTTTATCATATATGTATGTTAGTCTATAGCCTGAAAATAAATCGTTGTTGTTGTTATAACTCAAGGAGCTCAACGACTCGACGAAAAAAACCAAAGAAAGGACATTTGTGTTGGTCGCCTATACTATAGTACTCAAAATGCCGGGACAATCGATAAAACCAAAGGATAAACAAAAAAAACATATTATAGTAACTCTATTAAATTTCCTTTTCGATTTCTGAATGACATTTTCCGTGTCTCTGATAGGGCATGTGAACCAGTTTGCCCGGTTCTTATAAAACCGCGAATCCCCGGTTCCCTTGTATAAAACCCAGGCTTTCGGCTTTTCCGGTATTGTGGATTGTTTTTTAAAATCGATCATGATTGACCTGTGAACCTCGCAGATCAGTCATACGACATGTCTTAGGTCGTTCAAAATGTAGAGACATGAGTAAGTCTGTTTATACTCATTAATAAGCCATATGGGTTATGAAAAAAGTAAATTAGTTACTTAGGTTTAGATTCAAGATTAATGGCGGTTCAGAAGTTGCTGCAAGCGTCAGTCCGCGAAGGTTCAGTCAAGACGTTTTTAATTAGTTTACATTTAAAGGACAATGCCAGATCCTGCCCTAACTTTCATTAGCCTACAAGAAATGTAAATTAATCAAAATTATGCAATGAAAATAGGACCCTTGGTTATCAAACTGTTATTCTGTTACACTTGCGGATAAAAAGTTAGTAATAAAAGGAATTAAAAAAACCGAAGTCCTATTTCCTGTTTTTATCGCGACCATCTGCGTTACTTAGTACGCATACACGCGGAACAAAACGAATTATTTGGAAAAAAAAAATACATCTACGTTCGTATTACGTACGGATTTTAATATGTATTCGGAATAAATACACATTACTTAATGAAAATAATGTTTTTACACATATATTTTTATGAATGTATATTCTAATAATTATTTCGCAACTGAGCGATAGTGATTTGGTGATTAAGGGTAACGGACCGTCATTGACGCGCTAATTGTCATGTCAAAAAGTCATTCATTGACATTCAATGTAATAATTTTTAAAGTAGTATTTAGTTTTAAACAGAAACCGCAAGTTCTAAAGGCATTTATACATGTTATTACTTATCACTAATAAAGCAGCAATAGAATGCTACATTTGGCATGCCTGTAGACCAACTTTTATTTGATAGGTCAAAGCTCTATAGAGGTTCTGGCATTGTCCTTTGATTATTCCTAAAATGATTAGATATAATTTTATGATTATTCACACAGACTAATTTTATTATTACAGTGTAAACGAAAGAAAAAATTTATATACAAGTTTCACATGACACTAATTTTGAATATTTGGAACAATAGGTTCTTAATATTTTGATCAAAATAAAAGTGCCTAGTGTGTTTAGTAACAGGGATAATACAATCCAAGGGTGATAGCGCATTCTAGGCAGTTAATAATAATAAAGGCAAACCGGCTGTTTATGATTTCAGGTGTCTTTCTTAGAAATTTCGGTACGTCTGAGCAAAGCCTTTTTTAAAAACTAGATGAGGCCGGTGTTACGTGCCTCTACTCTGAAAACAGCCGAAACAAACTCATACGTCATATAAAGTCTCTTTTAAGGTCCAGCCATAATCTTGGTCAACTCACATGAGGACTATGCAGATAAGTGTCCGAGATCGTCTTTTGAAGAAAGCACCACGCAGATTTGAGTGGACCTATCCAGCCAGTGCAAGCATTTGTCAGTAATCGTGTAGCTTGACTCATAAACCCACCCACACACACACACACACCCCCACATACATTTGTAGTTTTAAGGATTTATTCACTAACACAAGTTGTATTTTATCATATATGTATGTTAGTCTATAGCCTGAAAATAAATCGTTGTTGTTGTTATAACTCAAGGAGCTCAACGACTCGACGAAAAAAACCAAAGAAAGGACATTTGTGTTTATTAACATATAAAGCAAAAGCTAATTGTACATTATAAAAAACCCGAGTACCTGGTTTTGAATACAACCCGAAACCGAACAAAAACGGTTCTGAAAATTGGCCGGTTTTAGATGCCCTCGTCTCGATTTAGGTAAAGGAATTAATAATAATATAATAATTTATCATTTATTTTCTCTTCACAAAGCTTGCTTAAAGTTAAATTGTACAAAATTATCTCAGCTGTATTCCACCTTTGTGAGAGACTGGTGCCTGATATAGGTTTTTGGGAAAAACCTGTGTTACAGGTCGCCGGGCCCCTTCCACGGCTAGAATTAGCTTTTGCAGAGATACCGTGCAAGAGTCGAAGTTAAACAATATGACAAAATAAAAACGAAGTAATTAAACAATATGCTTACTAATAATAATTATGTACTCACATATAAAAGGAGAAACAATATAATAAAAAAAAAATTAAAAAAAAAAATACAATTATGCAGAAGTTATTGAGTCATGTAGTGAGACGATGTGTGAGTTTATTATACACATGGTAACAAACAGCTTTCCCAAAGAAACATTTTTTTATGTGTCCAGTCACCCTATACAGGGTGTAACAAAAAGGGTATAGGTATACATACTTAAGGGTTTGCTACAGACGATCAAACTGAACATATTTCTCCATTGGACGAACATCGTAATAGAGAAAAATATCAGCTGCCCCATACATTTGGGTCGAATAGGTATTGCAATTGTGTATAGGGCAGCAGATAAATTTTTCACTGAAAAACATGTTTTATGATGAGAAACATGTTCAAGTAATTCCTTAAGTATGTGTATACCCTTTCCGTTACACCCTATATAATACCAAGATAAATTAATTTAATTTAAAAGGTAGGGCCACGCTAATCTGCTTTTAATGATGTGGTATTTATAGGACATTATTTCGTAACAGAAGAAGCTGCTTTATTACTCCTGATATTAATAATTAAAACCTTCCGTCTTTCCTCCTTTATTTAGAAATTAATAATAACTTTCAAACTTCTGAATTATGTAAAGGTAAACATTTTACACGACGCCATCTGTTCCGTGAAAAGCTTTAAAGGTGAAAAGTATTGTACGGTTACCTTTTGTTTTTAATATTATACATATTTTTCTCTAATCTTAGCCAGCAGCCAGCAACAAAAATACGTATTTGTTATTTACTTTTTGTTTTTATGAGTTTTTTTTTTAATTCGTTACTGAAGATGAAGCCTGCTTCACCTGAGTGGAGATCAGGCGTCACTAGAGCGAACTACCGTAATAGAATATATCCTAAGTTCTTACCCAGGTCATTGTCTCTCCGTATGCTCTTCATCAATGTCCGTTGAGTTGTTAAAGCGTAAAAAGTTAAAAGACAGGCAGACAGTCAGAGTTAATTCCGCATTTATAATATTGGATAGTTCTATTGACTTTCATATTATGAAAGTCTTAGTGACCAAGTACCTAAATGTCGCATGGCTTGGGATCGAGTGGCGCGGATATGATAACAAAGAAGAGAGGCTGACGTTACCGTAACGTAACGAAACACTGAAACTAACCTCTTTGATTGTTTACATATTGCAATAAGATACCTTCTTTCACGCTCGTGAGAACGCGAGAATAACATGATCGGTATTGCAGTTCACACAACGTAAGTACCTATACGCTAATTATGTATTATCGTTTTTTTTTTTTTTTTTGAATGGCATCTCGCAGTTCAACCTATGAGGTTGTCGTCTGCTTAACCGGACTATCCTGTGGGTGCCTTTAGAGTAAGGCCTCCAGCCAGGGCATAAAAACTTACAAACTAAACGACTGCACGCTAAGGGCACCCCCTGTGGGGTACGAACCTCGGCTTAGGGCGTCGCTGGGGGAAGACTGCATGGGGACAGGCTGGATCTGAATGGTATCATTATTTAGGGGCTGATTTAAAACTACTGGCACAGCATCGCGGGCTGGCTCGAGCGAGGGTCGGGGAGGGCATGGACCGGGACGTCGCGACGGACCTCGACGGCGAGGTCGGAAAGACGGTGGTTTGAGTCGGAACTTTTTAAGAGTGCTAGTCTCTTTGCTACTCTCCTGGAGGAGGGTGATAGCATCATCTGGAGTGACAAGGGTATGCCTAGGACGGCGTACTGTACTAATGCGCGAGGGTTCGTAACGGGCGGCGTGTATTATCGTACTTAGGTAAACCTATTTATAGTAAGGAAGCCAGTGGGCTGAGCATAGTTGCAGAGAACTAAAGGGTTTCTAGCCAACGCAAAATATTGATGGTATAGCTAACATTTTGCCTACTTTGAGTTTTTATCTCTAGATACAATTCAACTTTAAATACTATATATATATATGCCTATAATAGATGAGCTTTAAAAGATGCTAGAAAACACTTATTTAAAATAACCGGTGCAATCCTTTTTTATTTCTTCCTGTCATAAGATTTAATTAAATAAATACCAAGTAGGTTTATGATTTAATTATGTATATTATAAGATATTATATTATAGCAAATCAAGTATCTGGACTTGGCTGACGAGGTTGTCGACATGTGGGAAGTGGACTCTGCAATCATTGTGCCGATAGTCGTATCAGCAAATGGTTTAATTGCCAAGAGTCTCGACAAATATCTGATGAGGCTCTCTTTAGGCAGCTGGATCAAGGGATTGATTCAGAGAGCGGTACTCTTGGACATGGCTGACGTATTGTTAGGAGGTTCCTTTCTCTGGAGCCCTGACCACCGGCAGCTTGGAGCCTGTTCCCGATACTGGTGGGCTACTAATTTTAGATATATTTTTTTTTGTATATTATTTTATACAGAAATATTTAAAAATGTAAATTATATGTACAGAAATAAATAAATGAGAAGATGACTATACCAACGCTGAGTAGGTACACAAACTGCAAATCACTGCCAATCAAAATGTAGGTTTTAGTAAATAATATTATTGTTCATATAGCAAGCTGTTTAATTACTAGCTCACCACTTCAGGGTATTATTCATAAATATAATACACATAGGTATGAAACCATTTATTTCTCGTAAATGTTGCTTTAATTTTCATTTTTCTGCATGAACAAAACACAACATCCTTCCTTATATTTTCTGAATTTAAATTATTATATTATTATTTATTGTTGTAAACTATTAATATTCATTGTTGTTTAGGTATTTATGTAATATTCACGTGGTTGAAATCCCTAACGGTCTATTTACAGTATGTTTGAATTTCCTCTGCCATTGTTTTGTTGGTTATTCATATTTTGTGTGACTTGTAATCAGGTTTATTCAGGAGGCTTACCTACTCCTGGGGAAGTACCAGAGCTTTAAATAAATATAGAGGGACTTTCTGATTGCTTTTAGTGCAATTTAATTAAATCAATTAATTCTTAATGTCCAATTTATTACCTACAGACTCTACGTTACCCAGAGTTTGATATGGACACAGTAATATTCTTACAGAACTCTGCTTATCCTGCAGTTCACCTCTGGGTTAATACTGCAGCAAGTATTACCATATATTAAAGATAAAGATGCTACGTGGCTATAAAAGTGAATGACAGATAAAACAACATAGTGATTTACAACAAACTGAACACTGCTTTTAAAAATCGTAACAGTCTCAAGTCTGTCTAGATAATTAAATTAAAATTTTAAAAACCCCAAGAAGTAAAAACCTCTAAAAACCTAAAATAAATTAATCCAAGCGTCGTAGAGTCGGGGGTCCGCTTTGTTTTGTGGTATGGTTTAGCGGTCTTAAGTTGTTTATATCCCTTCATCAACTAGAAAAGATGTGATGACCTTCAAACGGCTGAGCACATTTTGTCGAAACATAGCTAAGAACACTCTCGATTAAAACACCTTTCAAATCAAACCAATTTTATCAAAATCGGTTCATCCGTTTATGAGCTATGATGCCACGGATAGACACACAGATACACACGTCAAACTTATAACACCTCTCATTTTTGGTTGGGGGTTAGAAATAGCAACAAAGATTTCTCATTACCTTTGAATATCGTTCATCTGCCTACGCTTACAAAAGGTTACTTTTCGTTACATCTCACGGACTAACGAGATGAACTTCGAACATGATTCGGCTCCAGCAGCTCATTATTTACTAACTAATTTTATGTACAGTTGAGACGTAGCGTTCATTCATGTCTGCTAACTATTTATATACATACTTCGGCTATATACAAAAATAAAACGTGTATGCATATGAATACAGGTATGCGAGGTGTAATCGTGGCTAATACAGCTGATATCGTCAGATATGGCTACGTAGCGTAGGCGGGTTGGTAGCTGGCTGCCTGATAACGCACACTTGCGCACGTACTACACTTCCCTGCGCATGTATGCGTATGTAACACTATCTGTGACACAAGCTATGATATCTCTTTGTTTTCTTTGCAACCGCCGCTTGTTATCTGACAAATGGGTCCTCGTTTATTTAATAGGTATCATGCACCCTTAGCGGAGTAGAATTGCTGTTACTTAGTTAATACACGCCTTAATAACACATTATAGATCTGCAGTGAGCGTGGCATGCTAATATTATGTGAAATATGACTGATACTGGACGAAATCGATTATCTGTAAGTACCTAATAGGGTTGCTCGTGATTAATTTCATTATTATCTGCGTTTATATCAGGTTTGTAGATAAAGACATACAAGCAAGTGCAGTTTGGTAACAATTAATCATCATGCAAGCTTTTGTTTTAAATATTTGTATATTTTATCTTTTCAGTCATATATCATTTTGGACTTGACTATCAGTCATATATAATCGCCTGATATAAGGTCCGTGTAATTTCAGCTTCAAAAGATAATTTTGTTGATAGAAGATCGTGAATTGTTTTAGGGTTTTATAACATCTGGGCGTAGGTGGGTACTAACGCTGCTTATCTTCTTAATTACTAATAATTAATAATAAGCTACTTACTAATTTACTTTGTAAAAGACAACGTAAAAATATTAATGAGGCAAATCTACTACCTACTTATCAATTAAAAACGAAGATATAAAACAAATTAAAAAAAAAAAAACTCTACAAAGTACCATGTTGCATTTTAAAATGTTCTGAATAGACGACTGTGTCACGTTTTGGAATAAAAACAATAGAACTGGACAGTTTTTGGTAATTAGAAACACATGTAAAGCCTCGTAGGTAAAACAAAGGATCGTTTTGGAACCCAAAGTGTATCATGTGGCGCCCAAATGGCAGTTTCAGAGATTTTTGTGACACTTCGGCTTTGTTTAAGCCGTCCAGCAGTGTGGTCTGCATGGTTGGCATGTGACATAATATAGCCTTGGCCTCATTTAAAAACATACACGGGATCAAAAAACATCATAATTACCAATTACTAAAAGCAAGATATGCTTGATCTCGAAACATCATTCCGGTTTTAACGTTTATGTTAAAACCAGACCAAACCGAATCGTCTTGTTAATACATATGTATAACCCGTTTTGTACCTGATTTGCTCAAAGGAATATACTTAACTGTCTATTTACCTGAGAAGGGTCCATGGCACCCTTCAATAACTTGTGAATTGTTTACTAAAGAATTCTTATTTAGAAAAAAAAACAAATTACGTATTAGTTAAATGGGGAAAACACTCCCGCCGGCGCCGTTCACACAAAATTACTTTCTTTAAAAGTTAAACAAGTATGAATGTAAGCTTCATTCAAAGTTAACTCATACATTACCTAATCAGACGTTTCTTTGAGGTATTAATGAAAGGAGACTTTTATGGGAAACCGTAATAGCTTAATGTTTTAAAAAAGATTCGTTTCGATTTAGGCCTATAAGTGCTACTTCAAAGCAAGCTAGGTTGCAATTTGCAACCTAGCTTGGCTAACGTTTCATTATATAGGAGATTAGCAAGTATATAAATGTAGCAGGTCTTTTGTAACCAAGTTCTATGAATAAATAATGTGAGTAAAGAGTAAACTCGCCTAGTTGATACAAGAAGTTAGTTTACAGTGTGATAGCTACGCCGTAGCAGACCTCTACGACGGCTCATATCTTTATGCACTTTTCATAACTAAGAAAATATGTTTTATGCATTCTAACCTTTTAAGACATAAGTAGCTTTAAAGTTTACTAGAGCTACAGATAGTTTGGAAACTATCTGTGGTTCTAGAACTGGATCATAGTTCATTGTCTGCTGGTGAATTTGTATTTACTTGACTAATTTTGATCCGCAAAAGAATCGATATTGCCACCCTACATTGTAACGCCACTCTGATTTTTGAGCACACTTTGAAAACGATGTATTCTAGGTTGTAAAAGGGCATTGCCTAGTATTAGAAGTATCGGTAATACTGCACACCTTTGATTCGGGACGACTTGTCTAGATATTGCATTGACGTGTTTCGATATCGAAGAGAATGTCACGTGTCCAGTGAGTTTTATCTAAGTATTTTCCGACATCATCCGCGGCTTACGACCGCTTTGCGTCATCGCGGAAAAGTGGTCGTGTTGCATAGTTTATTATTATTTGTTTTGTTTGCTTATTTTTCTCTCTAAAGTACCTAAATACATTTGTGTCTTGTAAAATAGTAATTTCTACTTCCTTTAAGAACTAGGAGGAACTGAGAACGGTTGACTATCATGCCATTTAAAGTTAATTTTGGTTCGTACCGTTTCAATAAGATTTTTTTGACAATATAACACTCCGCTGCTGTGCACCTGTCTTTTTTTCGTGGGAAAGTAGGCAGCAAGTTATGTCGTACTCCCACCCCGTGACCGCTGGCTGTACCTCAGTCAAACTTAACTGTCTTACATACTAGATAACGTGGTGTTTAGTAACGATTACTATTAGTGTGTCCATCACGCTTATCTGTCAACAAATATATATTAATAAGCGGTAGTACATAGTATTGCGTGTACAGTCTCGCACAGTCGGTCGGAGGTTATCGCGCGACCTAAGTGCCCACTTGTACTTTTCCTACTTGGTCTAATTTTAACTCATCAATTATTGAAAATGGTGCATTGTAGTAAACTGATAAGAACTTATTATCATATTGTCACAATAATTATTTAACGCCAATTCCCTGAAGCTCAGCAATACAATCAATACAATTCCTTTAGGTATGTGTATTGCTATTAATTACTTACGTTAATTACTGATTTGTACTATAATTCCCGCAATTACAATACGCTTGCGGTTACACTGTTCAAGATAATTAGTACAATAGTGTTGTTTAAGTATACAAGGCGATTACTTTGACTTAGAAAACCAAACGTATTTATTTATTTGTCAGTTCACCTTACTTGTTAAATCGTCTGGATTTAACAAGTAAGGTGAACTGACAAATAAATAAACACGTTTATTATTGCAAATAACAATTGGCTGTAGTTTATTGAGGTTTCGGTGCAATAAATGTTTAATTGAGCCCGAAACTTGATGAAAAATGTACATTTAAGCGTTATAAAATGAGGATAAAGAAATAGGATGCAGCCGCATAAGTCCCCTTTTCCAACAGTGTCTACATTAATTTACATTTTTATAGTTTCCTTTAAAAATGCTAAACAAAATCACGCGTGAGACGTTGTGACGACCGGTCTAAAAGGTCAAGTCGCGATAGTGAGAAGTGAGAACATGTCAATACATAATATTAAAGAGCTACTCAATCGTGGAGCTCGTGGCTAAATAATAACAGCCGCACGGGTCGGGATAAGTCGTGCTTGCCGGGGTTGGTCTATGGATGGGTGACCATAATGACATACCGAGTTTCCTCCGTGCCTCGGAAAGCACGTTAAGCCGTTGGTCCCACCTGTCATTATTTTGTAGATCTTTGACAGTCGTTACGAGTAGTCAAAAGCCAAAAGTCTGGCATCCAGTCTTACCAAGGGGTATCGTATTACCCAGTTACTGGGTTGTGGAGGTCAGATAGGCAGTCGCTTCATGTATAATACTGGTACTCTGCTACATCCGGTTAGACTGGAAGCCGACCCCAAGATAGTTTGGGAAAAGGCTAAGCAGATGATGAGTCACTCAATCATAAGCGCATTAGCTGATACTATTGAATACCTATTACGTGGAAATCAGCAAGCTATGCTGTTTCGCCATAATTGATAGGCAGGTAAATCAAAATGCATCGTCAGAGTACAAAGTGTCAAAATTGCACATGTCAGATATTCCGTGCATTGTTCTAAGATCATTGACATGGAATGAATAGTGGAAAATGTTGCGAATATAGTGACATAATAATAAGACCGGTTTACTTATTTTCACGCGACGAGTTGCCAGATATGAAAACTCGTTACTGGTCCAAAATGCTACCGGTGTTTTATCATAAAATAATGATCATGTTGAAAGTCAACTTCAAACTTGTGTCATTTGGTAGAGTGCCTAACATTTGTAACATTCTCGAGATATAGGCTTCCCTTACTGAATATAGTAGCATTTTCAAGGTTGTTTTACGAATGTAGATGTGTGAACAGGGAAGGGATGCTGGAGTGTTGTGAACGACACGGCTAGCGAGACGGTGCCGGCAGTGGGGACAGTGGGCACATTGGAGACGGTGGGGACAGTGGGCAGGCGCCAAGCCGAGCTGCCGACACGCTCGGAAACAACCTAAATAAAGCGGCAGCAGGGAGCAGCGGTTGACGCGGCCACGCACACACGCACACAAGTCGCACACCGCCGCACCGCCGCACACACGCGCGCGCACGCACACACCGACCCCCAGACGAAAATAAAATCCACTCGTATGCGCCATGCAAATAGGAAGGCGGCCTGTGCACGCGAGTCGCCAAATCAACTAACAGATCCTTACGTTTCGTGGCACTGTCGCAAGACGGTCACGGGCGCAGCATCGCAGGCCGCGGGTCACAGCAACGTTCGCCGGTCGGAGATCTCATCCGAAGGAAGGCGCCACTCCGAACTGGTTTCGTACGCTCGGATTCCGATGGAAAAGTACACGGGCGTAACGTCCACGAACATTCGGCACTCGCGGTATGGCGCGCCGGTTTCACTGCGGTCACTCGGCAGGAAAATCAACGGGCGGAGATTAGCATGAATGATATCATGGGTCGATCTGACGACGAACACTAAACGAGGTGCGACGTCGGCGCGGGTCGCGCTGCGACTGGCGGCGGCACTACGCGGAGCCCCGTGCGTAGTGAGTGGCCGTGAGGCGCGGGGACGAGGAAACCCGGCGCGAGTACGGAGTGCCCGGCGGTGCGGGGGGTGCGGATTAATCACGTAGTAAGTATGCCCCCCGCCCCCCCCGGCCGCGCACACGGGCCGCACCGCCCGCGGCGCCGCCACCGATAGAACCTGCGCTCCACCGATACATAAATAAATACTAAATGCAATATGAGCGCTCGTCGTGCCAGACTGAAACCTAACACTTCTCGGGCGAAATGAATTCTTGTTTGAGCGTTGTCCGTTGCCACCGAATGTTGTCGGCAGGCCGCCGCCGCCGCCTCCGGCCGTCGCGCTCCGCCACGTAAACCCATGATGCAATGCAACTGTTAAACGCCTCGTAAGTTATCAATCAGCTCGAGAGATGCTGTTATGTAGAGTTGTCGGACGAGTGTTCGCCGTTTCAACATAATATGAAAGTTTACTTCCGTTACGATGCTGTGTATGGCCACAGCTCGCTCATTGAGCGGTTTCCTGTCCTGGCAGTGCACAGTGGTGGCAGTAGTGGTAGGCTTATGGCGCTCGTGTGCACTGGCGACACTGTTCTGTGCTGTGTGTAATCGCATGTAGGTACTCTGTACAACAGGTATTTCCCACACATCTCCAGTGGAAAGGTTCTGGAACCGGTTCTATAATTCTATGTCGCTAACGTCACGGCATGCCTCGAGATCATGATACCTACCTTTGGGACCTTTCTACTTTTTATTTGTGCACAAAGTACTTGCATTTTATGAACTCTACTCTACATATGTATATGAAACTTCAAATATAGCAGCGCGAGACAATAATTTTCCCATCATCCTTTGGAATTACAACTTAGTTAAAGTTATTTTGGAGCTAAGTTATGAAATGGTACATTAAAATGCCTTTACACTTTTCTTTATGTTAAGAAGTTATTCTAAATTTAGAGTTATATCAACATTATCAAAAATGTTATTTATGGTTATCAAGATCATGGACAAGATTGGCAAGCAATTCATGCTTGTGTTTGTCTTCACTGACAAACTCTACTTTCGTTGAAATAGTCTATTTTCGGCTTAAGTGTAATTGCAGCAATGCCTCTTAAAACTCGAAAGAATACATACTTGCAGTTAAATTGGAGTTACTACAAAAACGGGTAAATGTTACAATATGGTACGTTACAATAAGGTAGCAAAGCACTTAGAAGTAATCCTGGGTACCATTGTGTTCAAGAAACGGTTACTGAGATAAGCCTTAAAACACTTATCTCACAATAATGGCCGAGACTCTTACGACAAATAGTCAGACATGGCTTATTGTCACAGAAATATGTAGAAGTTTTACTAACAATTTCATCATATCAGACAGCAACAAACAAATTGTTACAGTAATCTAGTTAGTCAAGATAATAATGAACCAAAAATGAAAGGGCCAGTGGTTGGAATGAGGCTAAATAATGAAAGAATATAAAAAAGGCATCGAAATTTTAAAATAACAATCAATACTCTGAATATCTTACTGAAAACAAACACAAACGGTCACCAACATGTAAGAAAATAAAACCAACCAAATTATCTTGATTTGATAAAGAATCCGATACTAAAAATGCAGTCCAGAGTACGCAACAAGGCGAGGCTGTACTTGTTATGTCGTAAGTAACCATCGCGTTGAACTCTTCTGCAGGGCCATCGCTCGATTGGCCACGCTCAGGCGCAGAGCACAATCGAACGTGTTTTTTTTTATCCCGGCGATGATGGAAACCTTTTAATGCATGATAAACTTCGTAGTGGTTGTAAAGTTGGACTATATTTAAATGGAAATACGAGTAATGATGGTTTGTTTATGTAAAATAAAAATTCTGTAAAGTTCGGAGATGAAACGTTACTTTCCTGCCTGTACCCTATAAAAAGTTAGTTGTGTTTATGTCCCATTAATTAGGGATCCAAGTGTGAACCCACGGTAAAAGCTTTAATATAAAGTAGAAAAGCCATAAGATCATAAACATATTTATTTATTAAAATGTACAGAGGCGGACTTAATGCCATAGGCATTTTCTACCAATCAACCTTTGGGTGATGCAGAGACAAGCAGCGGTAGGTGTATATCTGAAAATGTTTATTAATGGATATCTAAAAAACTATAAAAAATATCAAAATGCTATAAACATTTATCAATATGTTCAACACACATGTTAAAATAAAGTGACAAACAATGGGGACAATATTTCCGTTGTGAAGAAACTGCTAGCTTTTCCCGAATGTGCTAACGAACTTTTATTGATACTGATAAATAAACAGTATCAATTTATCTATGGGCCAAAGTTGCCTGAAAATAAATAAATATTATTATTATTAAAAGTAGTTACAGGTAGTCAGTGGCCCGAAAATCTGACAACCAGTCTTACCAAGGGGTATCGTATTACCCAGTACTGTGAAGGTCAGATATGCAGTCGCTCCATGTAAAAAACTGGTATTCAGCTGCATCCGGTAAGACTGGAAGCCGACCCCAATAAAGTTGGGTAAAGGCTAAGCAGATGATGATGATGTAAACAATATCATGGAAATTCATCTTAGTAACAATGTATTACGTAGAGATCTATGAATTGGATTTCTGTTTCATTAAATAAACGACCTGAAATTAAAACCGCAAAACAGTTGATATTTTAATATAATGGCATTTTCCTCAAAATTCTCAACAAACTATATTTAGGTCAACCATTATGGAGCGGAGAATTTAAAAGCTCTACTCATCAGACATTCCTGAAAGTCATTAAAATGTTTCTGAAAATTATTTTACATTTGAGTTTTAATGTAAATACGATTTATTTAAAATAGCATGCAGCATTTTCATCTAGGGTAGTTAGTAGACTAATATGTGGTTTTCTCAGAAAATACTCAATCAAAGGAAAGGTCTACAAAACTACAACTTCTTCTAGACAAGATGTAAGTATGTAAGTATTTTCAGTCTAGTGAATTGGTTTTAAACACGCGTAGGGTAGGTAATAATAATCACACCAAAAACATTCTGTAAAAAACTAGCCAAGTCTCGATGGAGCTGCTTGTTTTTCTCTAAAAAGTAATCAAATCCAGACAAAGTCGTGCCAAGTCTAAGGTTCTTTACTGCGATTTCTTTATTATTTTTGTTAATGTTGTGTGACTTGGCCGTTAAAGGGTACACTATAGTATCTGCTTAATACTACTAGCTGCAGTGAGGAGGAGGCTGCTCTACGAGCTGGCGAGCCTGGCACTAGGGCTCGGTACGTGTCTGCTGGTGGGTCCTGCCAAGCCGCCCTGCATCAAGTTCGTCGTGGTCAAGCTCGTCCTGATCATGCCAGTTTTCTACATCTGGATGTTTGTCTTCAGTTACTATCACGCTCTGAGATTTGCGGAAGCATTCAAAACGTTCCCGGCTAACCTGCCCTCCACTTTTTTTTAATGATTTATTGTATTTTTTATGTCATTTAATAATATATTCATTTCCCCTTCTAACCTTTTTAATGTATACAAGTCTGCTTATTTACTTTTATCTATAGGAACAAGCAAGTTTGTTACAACACAAGGGTACAAAACCAAGTGCTCCATGACACCATTGCACCAATCTGTCGTCAGAAACGCTACTCATTGACGATCTACGACGAACCCTAACTCTGTACCAAATTTCAGCTCTCTGAGTTTATGGGAAGTACTAGTTCTATTTTGATGATCATGAGTGAGTGAGTGAGTGTCATAAATACGAAACTTTGCTTTCGCTTAACTTCGGAACTAAATGACCTACAAACTTGAAATTTTGGATTTTAAGCATGTGATTATAGCTTACTGGATGACGAAAATTTCTGCGTTCTGGTCTTATCTAGAGGTTCTCAAATAGGGGCCTGAAAATGCGGCGAAATGGTTCTAGTAAAGGATGGTACGGCAGTGTTTGCTTCGCGTTCGACTTGGCAGGGGCACTGCCGTGCCCCCCGATGTAAACCTCCCTAGATTTAATTTCTAAAACTTTTCAAATTATTTGATGGGTACTATTTTTTATTATTAAATACGTGTAATTAACTAAAATGAAATCATATAATTATGCTACTTATAGAATAATTAAAACTAAACGCTGTCAGCAGCCGCAGCAGCAGCGCCAGCACAGCACGCCGTGTTTGTAACTATGTCGGCGTAGGTTGCGTC
Organism: Cerastis leucographa; assembly: GCA_963082945.1. NCBI lineage: Eukaryota > Metazoa > Arthropoda > Insecta > Lepidoptera > Noctuidae > Cerastis > Cerastis leucographa. Next base: position 7,547,128 of record OY720359.1, read on the forward strand.
CCACACCAAAGGGCTACCTACCCACTTCTCAAGGCATCAGCGTCATGCCATCTGGTCTCTTCCCATCGTCACGTACTCAAGCCCTTAGGTTCTAAAACTGCTCGTACGCCGGCCGGCGGTGGCAAGAGTTCGAAAAATAATGTCGTTGATGCTGGCGTGCCGGGTTATGCGACCTGCGCTCCTGTAGCAGGAGATGCCATGGTACCCGAGGTTGTCGACAGCTTCATCGCAGTGACAACGATGTGAAGCAACACAAGGTATACCTACGCCAAGGCTTGTAGCGAGCTGAAAAGAAGCGACATCCATCATGGTGCCAATGATGGATGAAGTCAGATTTAGATAACGCAACATGCAACTGAAACCTTTACTTAGTCTGGACATACTGGATTGCATTATATTAGCTGCTGCCCGCGACTTCGTTCGCATGGAACTTTTGATGTGTTTTTCAGGCATAAATAATATGTAAATACATATCAAACCTTCCTCTTGAATCATTCTGTCTATTGATGAAAAGTGCATCAATATCCTTTACGGACTTTAAAAGATCTAAGCGTACAGGCGGCGGGAAGCGCTTTTGTTTTATACTATATAAAGATTGTCACACCTTCTGGATATCATTTTAGTGACTGAAATGAAACATTTTTGCATTAAGTTAATGGCACGGTTGTTCGAAAAGCTAGCACCTGATTCCATAACCCATAGCTCATTATTTTTAAAGAGTATAAAATATCGGTGTTTTCATTCTCTAGTAATTATAACAGACACTACTATATCTACGTATGTATGTGTTTAGTGTGTGTTCTCTGTGAGGACAATGTCGGTACTTCAGTAGCCGGTACATTGTCGCGCCGTGCGTGACGCGAGCAGGTGCGCCCGCGCATAGCTACACATGTGATATACTACATTACTTTACTTATCGAAACCATCGATCAGAACGCAGTTATTCTGATCGTTTTGATGATAATCAACGAGAAGTGTTTTATACTTTTACTGCCTGCAATGCAGTTCAAATGATACCCCGCTACAGCAAGATATGTACATATATTATGCTCAGTTATACACTTAACCGATTTAACCTCAATGCCGAATTCCACCTTATAGTATAATCAAACTTAACTAATAATGTCATTACAATCATCGAGGAAGGCCACTCAACGACTAAACCCGTACAAGAATAATTTCAAAGAAAACAATACAACAACAAAATAATAGGTCTTTACCTATGAAATTGCCGTATTGCAGTACAGACTTTTTCAAACAAAAAAAAGTTTTGATTGGCTATGAGTTCTAAATTCAAATTAATTTTGTTTTAAAAATATGACATTCTATTTACAAAATCAGTCTTTTGTTTATTCATTAGCGTTGTATTTTCATTACATTTCAACATTTTTCCTCATAATGGATACTTTGAAATTTCGTGTAATTATGGAATATGAGTTCCGTCGTGGCACCAACGCGGCACAAACGACCCGTAACATCAACGACGTTTACGGAGAGAACTGTACAAACGAACGCACAACCCGTTATTGGTTTGCTCGGTTTCGTTCTGGGAATTTTGACTTGAAAAATGAACCTCGTGGTCGTCCGGAAACTTTGGTCAACAATGATGAATTAAAGGTGATTGTTGAAGCTGATGAAACTCAATCTACAGCTGAGCTGGCAGCAGCTTTTGATGTTAGCATTAAAACAATATTGGTCCATTTGCGACAGATTGGCAAGATAAAAAAGCTTGATAGATGGGTGCCCCACGAACTTAACGATCGCCAGCGCAACGTACGCGTCGAGACTTGCCTTGCGCTGCTTAACAGGCACAGAAATGAAGGAATTTTGAACCGAATTGTTACGTGCGACGAAAAATGGATTCTTTTTGACAATCGAAAGCGCTCAGCAAGTTGGTTAGATCCTGGTTCGGTACCAAAGCAATGTGCAAAACGAAAAATGACCCCTAGAAAGGTGATGGTCACAGTTTGGTGGTCTAGTGCTGGTGTGATTCATCATAGCTTTTTACAAAACGGCGAGAGCATTACTGCAGATGTGTACATTGAAGAACTGACCACAATGATGGCGAAACTCGCACGTCTGCAACCAGCTTTGGTCAATCGGTCGTCTCCACTGCTACTTCACGACAACGCGCGGCCCCATACTGCACAACAGACCGTCTCTAAGCTGCATGAGTTGGGTTTGGAAGCTCTCCCTCATCCGCCATACTCACCAGATCTTGCGCCTTCCGACTATTACTTTTTCCAAAATTTGGACAACTTTTTAGCGGGAAAAAAATTCAATTCCCGAGAGGCAGTACAAAACGCCTTTGAAGAGTTTGTTGTCTCCCGTCCAGCTGATTTTTTCAAGAAGGGCATCCATAAACTGCCACAGCGTTGGCAAAGATGCATTGATTGCAGGGGTGATTACTTTGAATAAAAGAAATAAACAAGTTCGAAAAAAAAAATACTTTAACTTTTTTCAAACAAAACGGCAATTTCATAGGTAAAGACCTAATATTAGATTTCGTTCGACAATTAACTCTAACTCCCAAAAATTCAAAATACGGATTGAATTTCTCTTGTTTTCGATTCTGGCTTGAGGGTAGAACAAGATCACGATGTCACTTACTATACAGTATGTAAACACTTCACGAAGCCGTTAACAAAAATAATTTATCAAACTTTTTTCTACTACTACTACTTTTTTCTAACTCACTTTTTGCGCAAAAAATATTTCTGGAAAACTCCTTTTTTTGTGTGTAAAATATCACGGTTTACGGTAACGCTCAATATACGCACTCAAAACATTGTGCTGGTAGATACATTGAAAGTTTGAAACCTATATTTAAAAAAAAAAACGTGTGGAGATATTGCAATTTTAACCCTCAATATGTCCGTAACTAGAAGGTCGTCGAGATGACGGGAAGAATCAGTGCCGCTCGACTTCGTTAAGGGTGAATTTACACACTTCATTAAATTGTCCTCGTAATTCTGTTATGAGGACATCTGCAAGAGAACCAAGGTTACCGACGTAGCCCGAAGAATTGCAAAACTTAAGTGGCAGTGGGCAGGGCACATTGCTCGCAGAACAGATGGCCGATGGGGCCGAAAAGTTCTGAAATGGCGACCGCGAACCGGGAGACGATGCGTTGGAAGGCCTCCCACTAGGTGGACCGATGACCTGGTGAAGGTTGCGGGGACCCGCTGGATGCGCGTCGCACGGGACCGGTCAATGTGGCGACACTTGGGGGAGGCCTATGTCCAGCAGTGGACGTCTTTCGGCTGAAATGATGATGATGATGATGATGAATTCTGTTATCATTATAACTAACTAAGGTTGAATGTGACATGCACGTCATTAATGTCACTTACTTTTACTTTAAGATCAACTTGACAACCGGCGCACGTGTAAGATCAGTATGAACGTGGACGAGACGAAAGGAGAATGGAAGGATCCTAGCATTCCTAGCAGGTAGCGTACTGTGGTTTCTGCCTCCCCTTGTTTTCCCTCATGGGAAAAAAGCGTGAGTTAATGTATCAGCTTGACGGTTAGATAGTTTCATCTACTTTGTTCCATTCTACTTGAGGGAAACGGCACAACACGTTTTCTGCTGCCTTTCCCCTCTGGATGGATAAAAAATCATTGAAAAATACTAAACCAATACCCTCCTTTTCGGCTTCACCGCAGTCGGTTAAAACATGAAAAAAAAAAACCTACTGCGGGACGAGTACAAAAACTGAAAACAAACATTTTTATAATTAAATAAAAGTTGAAGGCACCCATTTGATGACTTTGTCCGCTTTGTTTTGTGCATGTACTAAGCGGTCGACTTAGCGGTCCCCCGACGCTACGACGACGCCTTGATTTAGAGGTTTTTTGTGTCGGAGCTATTTAAATTTTTAATTTCATTTTTATTTCATGCTTTAAAACTATATTAAGTATTTTTTCTTAGCCTTGAATGTCCTTATACTCCTGGGCATACGCCTCCCTTTCCACTTTTCTCGATGTAACGCTTCTTCTCACTTTTTAACGAAAACCGGGAAAGTTATGGTATTGAAGTTTAAAAAAATCCTGAGTTTTTTTAGGGGTGTGCCCCCCCCCCCTGGCGATGCCCGTGGTGAGAAGTGACAAGATTTCAAATTTCGAATCGACCAAACCTTCTGAACCGTCATTTGCTAAAACGGGATTGTTATATAGAGCACGTGACAATATCGGCGATGCGGATGCGATTCCCTGCAAGTGGTGCTACCCCTTTTCGGAGTTTTTGTCTTAAGTGAACAATGACTTGGTCGCGAGTGCGTATGTACACCTTGGTATCTACAATGTTATCTTCATAATTCACGAGCAGTTTGTTGACTTGTTAAGATGGTGTCGGAGGCAGGGGCAGGGCGCAGACGTCTGCCTACCCACGCGCGCTTCGCTACTAACTGCAGGTATTTACTCTTCAATTACTACGAGGCACCCGTAAGATGTTTAAGATTTATTTTCACTAACATTAGACGACACCTAAAGAGTACCTAATGCCTAAATATATTGCACTGTTAAAATGTCATCTCTCGATGCTGAACCGGATGTAATCATATTTAGGCATCTCCTAGTAAAACAGACAGGCCTCACAACAAAGGCTTAAAACATTTTGTCTTGTTGTTGTTATGGAAACTGGAGTGTCTGGCTGACAAGCAAATCGCCATTGATTTTTCAAGGATGGGTTGTAATATATTTCATGCTTCTTGAATATTAACTATCTCGGGCATGATATTGCCTATGAAAATGGCAAAAATAAGACTTTATTTATCACATTATTACTATCCCTATATAAAATGTTAAAGTTTTATTCAGGCTTTTACAAATAAATACTCCACAGTCATGGATGTGGCTGAATTCGGTACAAAAAGCCAGTTTCTAGGTATGTTTATTTTATGAACCCAAATGAAAATACTCTACCCTATATCCAATGTACGATTCGTGGAATCTGGCTTCCCGAGGCTTCTTACCTAGGCAAGGTATAGTAGAATCTCTGCAATTCCATGAAACAAGTCAAAGTGGATGTATTTGAAGACACGATTGGACTTGAATAATTTATTGACTTTCTGGGAAAAACCATTGGTAATAGTGATATTTTTATCTATATATAAGTGAAATAAAATATTTTGGAATAATATAAGTTATGAGTTGTGTTTGACAGAAAATATTACGAAACTAGCTTTCCTCGTTTGTTACTTTTCTGGAGTTAATTTTCAGTGTAGGTAGATATGTATGCTCTGGCTTTTACAACATTCCTATTATTAAAATGAGGAAAATTCAGTACGTATCTTAAAAGCGTGATAAACACCTAAAAACCATTTCTCTCTTATTTCATTTTCCATTTTCATTTTCCGTAGCAATAAGTGGTGCTAAGATGTTGGTAGGTTGTATAGGTACTACTGTCTAAGCGCCGACAAAACTGTAGTATCGTTTGTGCTTAAAAGCATTCTTAAATTTTTGTTTTGAAGCAAAAATACAATGCTTTTAAGCAGGCACTCGGAGATGCAAAAGAGATGCATTTTTACTGTAAAATCTCTTGAAATATTACTAAAGGAAAGTATACGTACCTATGAAGGACTCAGGGTACTTCTCAACTATGTGAGTATATATCGGAAAATACTTTGGGGTGCAAGCTCTATTTGACGCCTTTCAAAGTTTTCGGGAAAATTCTGTGACTTTTAGCCATTCATCTGTAGTCCAGACTGTTGTCTGCGAAACACTGTGACACAATTTATAAATCAAGGCCTTTTGCTAATGTTGCTGGTTCAAAGCTTTCTGTCCACCTGCATAACGGGAAACGGCTATAAATACGATAGGAGATAGGAACGTGCTTTCTCATCATAATCTGAGACACGTAAGAGCATAATAGCTCTCAGACTTGTATAGTTCGTTAGTCTTAAACCTTAATTTACAACGTAGAGTAAAATATATTGGGGTTTATTATTGTGTTTGCCATTTAGACTATTCCTGTTCGTTGCCCGCCAGACGTTATGCCGAATTATATGCGTCGCGGTGTCGACAGCATGCAAATATGAACACCGTATGCATAATATGCACCATTATTACATTACATTCCCTGCCTGATGGAAGCCGACTACTCAATTTTATCATTCCTAAACGTACAAGTGATGCAGGTAGATGGAGGAATTCTGTTGCTAACATCGGTCTGCTTCTAGAGGTTTTTGGGGACTTGCATAACGAACCTAATAAATCACATACATATTACTTATCAACGAGTATGTCATATGTATAATCTTTGTCACCTGAATCGCAATTAGGAATATTCATGGAATTATAACCTATAAAACAACTAAGCCCAAACCATACGCAGTTCCCAAATCCGCCGAATTCATAACCCCAGCGATCACTTAGTTTAAACTTGTCCTCACTACTACATAGGCAAGGAAAAAATAACTGAAATAATCTGAATGTCACGCCTCTTTTATTTTATGGAAAGGAATTCAAGGTGTGTGCCAGCGCATGCCTCGCAGCCATTTGCAGAAACAACTTGTATGCAAAGAGAGTGCTGATAATTAAGTTGTAAAATTCTGAAGAGAATAATGATCGTTGTCGCTGACTATATATATGGTTATAGCTAACTACCTGAGTACCTGGCGCTGACGCTATTGTGACTTCAAGCTGTCCAATTACTGCTTTAAATCTACGCGGGGAAAGATCTTAATGAAACTCAACTAAAATCTGTCTCTTGCAAATAATATTAGCTGCTAAAATGCAGATCAGTTTAAATTATTCGAATCTTATCCATTTTAACACACGGATTAGGATCAAATTCGTAGAGGTATGTAGGTAGAGCAAGGGCTCTACATACCTACGAACTACAGAATAATCCAACAAAAAACATTGAAAATATTCAGCTAAATTATTTCTAATTAGTTGTTTAATTACCTACGTTAGTTTTAATTAAACAGAGATAACTGGCCTCATTAGACCGGCCTCACCCTTACGTTGGCCGTTCTATATTGTTTTCTTAAATTATATCTAATAGGTATGAGTCGATGGCAGATGTGGGCGGGAAAACTGCAGTGGGAAATCAAGGACGAGGTCCCGGCTATGCATTCTTATTAGGTTACATGATAAAGATCCACCTGTACAGCCTCTTATATATAGATCGTATTGCAACATGATTTATCTGTTCCTTTCTAACTTAGATTTCTGAGGACAAATACCAATGAAATTGAATACGACCAGCACATCTGAACTGTGTGTATGACCCGCAAGGGTCATCTTTACTATGGAATATTAAACTGACAGATTGTTAACGTGGTTAGGTTAGACGTGCCGATCGCGTTATTGGCGAAATTTTATCTATTAGCGCAGTAGCTTTGTTTAATAATCGAAGTCTATCAACAATCATCATCGCATGACCCAGTGCTAACTGGGTCGTGGACGGCAGATAGGCAGTCGCTTCATGTAAAAAACTGGTCTAGCTGCATCCAGTTAAACTGGAAGCCAAATTCGACTTGGGAAAAGGTTAGGAAGATGATGAGCATACTAGCTTTGTTTTTTGGAAAATTTGGACATATTCGGTGTAAATAGTGCAGATATTTATGTGGCCATTACATGTTATGACATAATTAATCAGGCGGGAGGCGGCGCGGGGCTGCTCCAGCCATTCCACCGCGCCGCCGCGCCGCGCTCCTGTCCGCTACTCCAGTTCGCCAATCTTCTTATTTCCCTGGCGAGAGCGTTCAGTCAGTCTGGGCGGCCGCTAGTCTATTTCCGAACAAACCTACGCATCGCCGTCTAGTTTCTATTTGTTTGCCATATAAATTGCTATCATTACATTTGCACTACAGTCTGGTGCGTGCCGCCATATATTTTTAACGACGCGTTGAGCGAAGCTGTTAGATAAACATTTCGGTTTCACTATTTGTTACACTGTACAATATTAGCGTCTTTATTTTTATCAAGGCCTTACAATCGGAGCGAGCGTAAACTTTATCTACTTCTTCTGAGTTTACTTTGCAATGTGCCAAAAAATATACTAACTTATAGTATCGAACGTTCGAAATATGAACAGAGAGTAGTTAGCTAGTGCAGTAGGTGCCGCTAACATTTAGTGCGTGTTGCTATAACTGTAAAGTGAGAACGTGAAGACGATCTGTATTGTCAACTGAAATATGTAACAATAGCAATACTGCAAAACCTATACGTGTTGTAACGAAAGAAACACGAGCCGCAAGTTTTCATAGTAAACACAGCGACGCGCCAACCGTGTGAAGATTTATTTTTCCCAGAACGACAAAGCAACATTGTTCTTTGACTGAAATAGGTACGAGTTCAAAGCGACGTGCCAGCTCATTAGGAACAAGCTCGGCTTGTTTATGTGCACTTCCTTATATAAATCCAGTTGAATATCTAGCAGAGTGTGAGACCACCCATCGTATATCCTGATCGTGTTAACAAACGGTTGATTCGTGACACCGAAGGTGGCTGAGAATGTACGAGTACTGGCAATTCATCTGCGTCGTGTCCACGACTAAGAATGCGCCACTCATTACCAGTTATTTTAATTACAGCCAGTGTACCTACGTTCAAACGAAAGAGCAGCGCCGCGCGCCGCCGCCGGCCAGCGCACTATACATGTGAACACGCCAAGTTTAGATTGTCACATTGTACGCGGAATTTGACTTCATTAAGCATATTTAAAGATGTGAATCTGACTATATATCAAAGAAAGGATATTCTGAAAGAGTAACAGTGCCCATTGTTTGTGTAACTGTTTAAAAGCTGTTAGGTATGAAGAGTACGAGTATAATAATACAATAGATAGATAGCAAGTTCCCAAACAACCGAGCACTGAAATATTTCCGTGAATTTCTAAGAGTCGTTAATCAAACGATGCTCATTTAGTTGAGTGAACAGCCTAGCATTAGTAACAATGCCGTCTGAAGGAGAAACTAGGTACTAAAACAGATTGTAGTGCTAAATTATTGGTGGTATATACAAAAATTCTTTTATCTACTAAAATGAAAAAGCTCAACTTGACTGATTCTAGATTTAAAAATAGCTTAATCAACATAAAGACTGCACTTTTACATCATTCGATTTTTTTTTTTATGGCACAACTTGCCTGATTCTAGATTTAAAAATAACTTAATCAACATAAAGACTGCACTTTTACATCATTCGAAATTTTAATATTGCTAGTTATTATGCAGAGCTAGGTTAATTTAATGAAGTTAGGTTTAACTTTTTTGAACGGATTGTATGAGTCATAGTGTAAATGGTTAAATAAGACTTATTTATATGAATGTGTCGGTAAATACTGCGACTACATGATCCCCATTGTTCTGCGTGCGAATGATCTGCGCAAATGTCACGGTAGTGGCAGCAGCGCGTGCGCATATTGTGATGCCACACCAACAACACAAACAGAAGACTTACTTCACATATTGAATTCAAAAGTTTACAAGAGCTAGAGTGTCAAAAGTGTCAGTATTCCGGCACTTTAGAGGGCGTTAAAGATTCCTCTGACTAGTCGGCGCGATTAACGTGACTACTTAGGTACTGTGCTCAAGGATTTTGACTATCGCTGCAAAAGAAGAAGGTGCTTCAAAATCTGCTTTCTATCTCCTGAAGCGAAAGCCTGAACATCATAAATTATCATAAATTTAGGCACGACCCAACAATAGTTGCCTTTGATTCGTCAAACTTACCGTAACGTGACGTACGATACGGTATGTTTCAACGTGCCAAACGTCTCGTACAGACCTAGTCTTCTAGAACCAGAAATCTGAAGGAAGCTGCTAATCAAAGTATTATACTTACATATTATGGCAGCATTACTTCTGAAGTGGAAATAAAAATATAATCATGGATAATATGAATAACCCTTTGGAGACAGGCCATTTTCATCAGATCATTAGGTATTGTAAAGTATAGAAAGTTTGAATATGTTTTTATAATTGTTGCGTGTTCTGTTTTCTACTCCATTAGATCATGGTTCCAGATCGGGAACGAGGTTTTTCAAGGATATTTTATTCTTCCAAATACATACCTTCTCATAAGCTATTCTTGATACTAGAGAAGACAACAACGACATGACAAATTGTGCCACAATTTCATCGTTTAGCACCTGCATGGTACAGTCAGCATCAAAAGTCGGTTAACACTTATAAATGTTACACCAAGTTTTGTGCTGTTCAGTGTGATCTGATGTTATATTGTTTTGCGAATTTGTGTAACCATTGATGAAAACATTGTTATGTCTTTTAATCCAGTCTGTTAATGTGGATCGTTCTAAAACTAAGACGTCTTATAATTTTGGTGATGTAAAGCGACTTTTGCTGCTGACCGTACCTACCATTTTCTCTTTAGCTTGCTTTATAAATCTCCAGGAGTCCTTCTGCAGTTTCTTACTAAGCGGTTGAACTCCAACAACAATTAATCGTGCTATTATCGCGTCTTAGTGACACGCACTAATGTCGATGGTCGCAGTGCCAGTCAGCCACCAGCGATGCCAAACGTTTGATTGCACCAAGTGATCCATGCAGCCCTGCTATAAATATGTAACCTTAAGAGATTCAAATGAAAGCTCTTTCTGTTCGTACTCTTATTTATTACATAAAGATTAATCGTGTCTAAACTAATATTATAAAGAGGAAAGATTTGATTGTTTGTTTGTTTGTTTGTTTGCATTGAATAGGCTCCGAAACTACTGAACCGATTTGAAAAATTCTTTCACTGTTGGAAAGCTACACTATCCCCGGGTGACATAGGCTATATAATATTTTCAAAAAAATTAGGGATCCTTACTAAAACTCCAATAATGTAACCAAAGGGGTACAAAAATTACCTAAAATATTCTTTATATGGCGTGCGCTGCGAAAACTATTGATGATAGAATATAGTAATGTTCCACGACTTTGCAGAACACATTATTATTTATAAAAAGTGTCGCGACAGCATATGTCTAACTATCATAGTTATGCCACAATAAGTGTTCTTTTATTTAAAAAAATATTTTTAAGGCCGCCGCCAGAAAAGGCTCTGTATTTGTGTCTTGGCATTAATCCATATCAAAATAAATAACTTCATATTCAAGACTACCTCAATATAACTTTTTGAATTATTCAATTCGGACATTCCATTCGAAAGATATCACGAGTTTAAAATGTAAGTATTAGAAAAAAGTTGCGCGGTCGCCGCTCACCCTGCTCAGCTAGCTAGCTAGACTACCTTATGCGATGTAGCTTAGGCGTCACTGAGGTACGGGCCGTACGGGAGGCGAGTCAATGTTAAGAAATGAAATGCCTCGCGGCTCACTCGCGCGCGCGGTCGGCTCGCATTTTTGTATTTATCGAATAAACTTAAAAACTACTGGACCGATTTCATTTTTTTTTTTGCCGTCAGAAAGCTACATTATTACTGAGTAACATAGCTATATTTATTACTAGAAAAAAATAGAGATCCTTAGAAATCCCTACTAAAACCAACCCAAGGTGTAAAAAAATGAGCCATAAAATGTCTTTCATCGCATGCGCTGCGGAAAGTATTGATGATAGAACAAAAAAATGTTCTACAATATTATAGAACATATCAATATCAACAAAAAACTTCGCGAGACCATATCTCCAACTATTGTAGTTATGTCACTATAACTACTTTTTTACATTTTAAAAGTTGATATAAATGCCGATCGAAATCAAACCATGTTATCCATAACTTTGTATTAATTCTTATCCAAATAAACTATTTCGTATTCAAGACAGTTTCAATACCTGTTAATTACTTTTTGAATTATTGAAATCGGATATTCCATTCAAAAGATATTACGAAATTAAAAATATCTATATAAACAAAAATTACACACTAACGCGCCGTTGTCGCTCCACGCAGCGCAGCGAGCAACGCGGAGAGAGAGATGGCACCGAAGTGTGGGAGAGGGGTGTTCGCATAGTAGCTCCATTATGCTATTGAGAAATTTAGCCCTCCCAGTATGTGTAATGGACAACACAGGACAATACAAGACTTTTGATAAAGGAATTAAGAGACAATGTGATTGTAGCAACTATCATCACGGGCCCCGCGGCCGGTCAACTAGCTCACATTCCGCGGATCCCGATGATACCGATGAATTTGCCTATAATTTTTAAAAGGTTACAATTTCCTGTAAAGATATCGTTTGTCCTTACAATAAATAAATCCCAGGGACAAACTTTCTCGATGGTTGGCATCAACCTAAGGAAAGAGTGGTCTCATGGGCAATTGTATGTTGCTCTTGCTCAAGTAGGATCTCCTGAAAATCAATGTTTTGTTATCACCTACAAATACCACTGCCAACATAGTGTACAGTGAAGCTTTAAGGTAAACAATAAAAACGTAACAACTTAAAATAAATATAAAAAAGAAATAAAAAAATTACATGAGTTAAAAAATTACATCCCCTAAAAAAAAATTATTAAAAACAAAAAAAAAATATTAAAAACAAAAAAAAAATAAGTTTTGGTTTATTTTGAACATTTGGAAAAATTGAGTCATGTACGTTTTAACTAGCATATTAATTATGAGTTAAATTATCTTTATTTAACCCATTATGTTTAAAAAAAATGTCCACCCGTGCGAAGCCGGGACGGGCCGCTAGTTACGTAATATATGCGTGAGTCAGACAGCAATATATAATTTCTGATAAAATGTGGCAGACTTCGATCAGCTAATCTAGCAATTTTGTTAGAAATATATCTAGTTTTATCATATATTTTTTTATCACCATTACACTGAATTTCAGACTTGAGGAAAATAGATAACCAAACGTAACTGTAGATATTTGTTCTTTCTCTGCTTTTTTGTTTCATAATCAAAAACCTTTTGCAGGTGTGATAAATATACTAGCTTTATCAGGAATAATCAAGATGTAGTAAGTCTTTAATTGATTGTAGAAGGTACTTGTATTAAATCTTGTGATTAAAATTCTTTCGGCGTATGAGTTGCATCTCTGATAATCCCCTTTTTATTTTTTTTTGCGGATGGGAAATCATCATATGACTTCTCCCGCTCTGGGCGGAGCGGGAGGGAGTGTCAGACTTGACTGACTAAAACCCACCCATGTTCCTTCTTAGCCCTTTGTGTTCCAGGGTCGCGGTATCTCTTTCGAAATACCCGCAGCCCTGGCAGGCATCGGCCCTTTCGGACCCCTTCCGTCTGATAATCCCCCGACGTTGACAAATGTGTCGCAAGTGCACAGTTGAAAAGGAACTAATTGAATTGTTGAACTTTCAAGACAGTAAAGCAGTCAATTCGCAAATGATTGCTAAGAACTAACAGTAAATGAACACTGCAGCACTAATAACTATTGTCTGTATATTTTCTGGTATCCAAATGTTTATATTTTGTGCTACATAGTATAAATTCAGAGAAAAATGTTTGCAGTCTGTGATGATTGATAAAAATGGTTGCGTAGGCGGGCAACTGGATGAATAGTTGAAATTTCGGAGTGGAGTAGTTCCGTAAATTGTTGTCATTACTGCAAGTTTGTATCACATGATGCAACTCATGTGTAACTATAATGATTTGAAATTGTATTTTTTTTAGGGTTCCGTACCTCGAAAGGAAAAAAACGGAACCCTTATAGGATCACTTTGTTGTCCGTCCGTCTGTCTGTCTGTCAAGACTCTTTTTCTCAGGAACGCGTGGAGGTATCAAGCTGGAATTTTTATCAAATACTCAAATCTACTGTCCCGTAGAGCTGTGATAATTTCAAACTTCTAAGCCAACGCAATCAAAAGGTACAGCCGTTTATGCCGCAAATTTTCGACACTCACAAGGGAATCAAAACCTACAGGGTACTTCCCGTGAGCTCAGAATCTTGAAATTTGGTATGAAGCAACGTCTTATACAGTATGTTAGGTTAAACGAGGGACATATTGAGGGAGGGTATTCAGTATTCGATTCTCGTCCCAAATATGTAAAAAACCTATAACGTATATAGAAGATTTTTTAATGTTTTGTTTAGTGCCTAGATATTTTGGACTGTCCTAAGCCAGGTAAGTTTAAAGTATGAAGGGAAAATGGATTATACCTAAGAGTCATTGACCCGCTCACATGTTCTGCGATAGTATTAAGTCGCTAGCGCAAGGGTGTATACACGTTGCGTGACATTTGCGAAAATTTTGGTATGGTTCTGTCTGTTATTTATCAGTGTTTTTTTTTTGTTTATATTTTTATTATTATCATGTTAGCATGTACTATTATGGGTTTGAATATGTCCCTCGTTTAAACTAACATACTGTATATAGCACCGATAAAGGAAAAATTGCAAAAATCATAAATTTTTCGTTACATCATATAACAAAAATATTTTTTAATAATTTTAAACTTACTACCCTTTTCCTCATGAACGCGTAGAGGTATTAAATTGAAATTCATATCAAATACTCAAGTCTATAATACCTCCAAGCTGTAACAAAATCAAACTTCTATGTCATCGCAATCAAAAGAAACAGCAATAGGATCCTCTCTACTATTAATAGAAGCACAGGCCTTATCCAAGACCATTAATTTGTATATACAAGTAAAGTGTAGATGTAGGTGTACTCATTTAAATAATTACGTTTAAACCTTGAGCTTACATTAAATATTTTCTAAGGATTATTCCGCTAAAGTTTGGGCGGAGAAATAAATAATTTATGAAAAGGATACATTATTATATTACTAAAGAAAATAGTTAGAAATAGAATTTTCTAGTAGCCTGTGCTTTGAGATAGCATAAAAGGCTTTATTAACGTTTTTGCGAAATCTGCGATCCTTTAACTGTTACAGGTTATTCGTTGAAAGTATTACGGGTAACAATTTATTTCAAAGAATTTTCTGTTGGAGCAGGTTTTCCAGTGACTGAAAAAGAGGTATCTCTACAAGGTGTTGTTTTGCATCCTCGTCAAATTCAAGGAGGTGACTATGCTACTGATTCTCGTCCCGAATCAATAATAAAAAGGGTTGGTAATTTTTATATTTTTTCTTTATCACGGAAATCGGTAAGTGTGAACCACCCGAGTTTTAAACGCGGACCGTCTGATTCTCGCCCTATAACCTCGCTTACACACATACAAACAATCTCAAACGTTTATTCGATAATTTCTTTTTCCCTAAACCGCGTTAAGGGGGTTATTCTGAAATATTGACAAACTTAAACAACCAAAAAAATCAGCGTTTATTAATAATTAACTAGGTACCGTAATTTTAATTGATTATTTATGTTATTTGTGACCACCTCCTGAAATTTGACGAGAATGCAAAACAACACCTTGTATATCTTATTTCACAGAAACTATATCATAACTTACTTCTCATTACATGCCGTTATATATAAATGATAATATTAATAATATACCACACGCTTGCTTCAGAATCAGAACCCTTTCAGGAGCGCTGAAAATTCTAAGAAAATGTCTTCCACTACAAAGTTATGAGTAACATTTTCAACAGTTGCCTTATTGTGAGCGCACGTCAGCTTGAATCTGTTATAATGTTAAGGGTAATACTAATGCAGCCTATAAATATTCTGCCATCCCATTAAGAGCTGAGGACAACAAGTGAAAATGGTTTTCAAAGGGTTTCGTATTTCTATAAAGACTGCTAGGTTATTTCAGTAGGTACATGTTTGACTTTTCAACGTGTTTGTCACTTAGTAGAACAGCCTTCTGATATATGAGGGATGGCAAGAGTCATGACAGCCTATCAGCGATTCCCCGTAATGTCAGCAGGGCGACTGAGATGTGTGGCAGTCCTGCATGAGCTCGTCTGTCAACCCTAATGGATCGTTAACCGCCACACACTCAGCTCTCATAATACTCCTGATCAAACAAATAATTACCACGTATACATAACTATCGATTTCGACGAAGGAGGCGAAAACCACAATGTTATCCCAATTACGCCTTGAGAGGCAGACTCTTGCTCGACAAATCCTTTCTGAATAAGTGATTGCTTGGAAACCAAATAAGCGTCTGAAATTCGAGCTTTTACATTAACTACAAGAACTGGGATCGTGGAGTAGTTTTATGTCTAAATACACGTCGTTAAAATAATAAAGCTTGCGGTTTCAGGGGCGCATTCCGAGGAGCGGTGTCTCCCAGGCATGCGGGGGGGTGGGCCGCCCCTAGTACCCGCCTGCGCCGCCGGGGTATCATTCATACCCTGGAATTGGGTCATTAGGACGATTGGGAAAAATTATATTCTTTTGTTTATCACCTTGAATGACTTTGATAGAAAGTAGCGCTGTTTAGTATGATATCTACCAGTCTACGTCAAAACAGTACATGATTTGAGGACTATAATACTTACATTATTGATTAGATTATATCATAATTTATGATACAATCGCGAAGTAGAAAATGATACAAACTACCGCTGTCATATACAGAATAAAAATAGACAAAGCCTTATGTCGTAGTTGTGAGGGCGTTTTTGTAGTACAGACGCCTGCACATCAATCTACAACAATGTGTCAAATTTCTTTAATCGATTTCCAACCTTATCGTCAAAGAATACGGTTCAAGTTTGATTGTAAAAAATTGACAGTTTCGAGTAGGTTGACCTGCGTCTGTACATGTGTTACTGATGTGTGGTTGAGTGTAATATGTTTGAGTTAGCCATATAAGTATTTTAGTAACTTAACGAACACTATTGCATATATTACAGCTTTGGTAAGTAAACATTGTATGTGACTATTTGTGGTTTTATTTACTAACACAAATTGTATTTTATCATAAATAATTATGTACTTACATTAGTATGTTAGTCTTCATAAGGGCCCAAGTTACCTAAGAATAAATGAGTGGAACTTTATGTTATTGTAGGAGGTTTTTCTTTGGGTATTATTTTTCTCCGTCATTAAGGGGATGTACAATTTAGTTTCAAGTTTTCGTTTATGAAAATTAAATAAATTCTGAAATGTGATTTGCATCAATTTCCACGTAAATTAAAACTAAAAGTTTTCAACTTAAACATAATACAATTTTTTTTTTTTTTTTTTTTCTTTGGCTCATATTTTATTTTACAAATTAATATTATTTTTAAAACTAGATACTTAACTAAAATAACAACAAATTATAAAAGGGCGTCAAAAAACTCCTCCTCAACGCTGTCAACTGGTAACGTGCCCAAGAGACTGGCGGCGTTGCCACGTTGTATGGCAATACTTAGCCTCTGGCCAAAGTAAAACCCAGCCCTTGGGTCACGGGAAGTGTCAACTAGCCGTTTAGAAATTTCCTTGAAAAGGCTGTGAGCACTCGGACCCCACGGCCCCAGAGTTTCAACCCCAAACGGCTCAAAAATATAGTTACCACAAAGGTTACTATATTTACGCCGCTTGAGGTTCTCCGCAGCCGCAGCGGCAGCGCCTGTACAGCACGATGAGCTTGGAAGATGTGATGGCGCAAGAGTATCGACGCAAGTTGCGTCCCACACTAAAGGCCTACCCATCTTCCAAGGAAACAAAGACATGCCGTCCGGTCTTTTGCCATCGTCGCGTGCCAAGCCATTGGGTTCTAAGATAGCTGGAACGCCGACGGTAACAAGAGCTCGACGGATGATGTCATTTATGTTCGCGTGCCGCGCAAAACGTCCCGCACTTCGGTTGCATGACAGGCCGTGGTGTCCGAGGCTGTTGACAGCTTCACCACAGTGACAGCGATGAGGAGAGCAGCAGGCGGCACCAAGACGTAAAGAAGCAGCGAGGCGGAAGGTCGTGTCGTCGAACAAAGTGCCTATGCTCGACGATGGCAGTGCGAGAAGCCAAAGACCCGACTCCCACTCACCCACAGCCAGCAGACGCGCACGCTCAGCAGTAGTAGCAGACGTGTTGAGTAAATTGTCCTGAACTATTCTGCAGAGCGGCTCGTCCCAGCGTCTCTGGGATAATGGATTGTCGGGTTTTTCAGTATTACGGCAAGCGAGTTTCCAAGCATCGATAGCCTCGGAGAAACACGGCACATCAAAATCAATCAGTGTGGAAGCCAGGATATTCCTGATTAATTTTTCAGTGCCGTAGACCGAGGATATGAATGCAGGTAAACTAATACTAGAAATTTTGCGGACGCCGAGTCCTCCCATGCGAATAGGAAGACTTGCTTGTGCCCAAGCTCGGTCGTCCAAAGCCACATTTAAAATGGATGATAAAGTACCTCTGATAATTTGATCCATGTTGTCCAAGAGATGTGTGTGCTTCCATAAAGGGGAAGCACGAAGGAAGTATGTTAATTTAGGGCCGAAACAACAGTAACGAATTAGGGTGATAGCCGAATGCATGTTAATTTGGAGCAATCTTTCCGAAACATCATTAAAATTTTGAATCTTTTCCTCTATAAAATCGGGAAAAGAATTTTCAAGGATTGGAGACCCGAGGAGACGAAGAGAACTTTTCTCAATAATTTTAATGTCAGGGGCTATTACGTTAAATTTGGAAATAGTTGGTTGTCTGTCGATACTGTCCTCTACAAATAATTCGCATTTCGAAAGATTAAGGTCAAGGCCAATGGAATGAAATTCATTTTTTAAGAAATTTAGATCATTCAACACGGTATCTACATCGCCTCCCAAGGTTCCATCATCAAGATACCAAACGTTAAATTTAGAATTTAGTTGACGGACAATTGGGTGAATAGCTAAACTAAAAATCACTGGCCCGAGGGGGTCACCTTGTTGACAGCCAACAGCAGATTCTAAAAGGTTGTCGTGATAAAGTAATTTTGAAGGGTGTCTGTAACATTGCCAAAGAAAACTATAAATTTGGGGTAGTTCATATTTAGTTTCTGTTAACAAGGTGTCCCTATTTACTGAGTTGAAGGCATTCTTTATGTCAACCTTCAGAATGACCTCACCTTTGCCAGAATTTAGGTAGGTCGACAAAGCGTGTACGGCAGCCTCACAGCCCCCTTTAGAGCCGTAACCTAGCTGTAGGGGCTGAAATTTTTTCGAAACAGCCTCACCATAAAATTTACAGCAAATCTTGGCTGCCATACGACGGTAGACAGTTCCCACGGCAATAGGACGAATGCCGCCATCCCGCTTACGCAGGGCACATAAATTTGCTCCGTATAGGACGTCGATGACGGCCTCGTTCACCTTGCCGGAGAGCATGAGGTTAATCAAAGCTGTGAGTTCCTTCAAGAGTAGCTCACCAGCTTCCCCGGCGCCTGAACAGATAAGGTCCTTTAGGTGTTGAGGACTTAGGCCGTCGAGGCCACCGGCGGAGCCACTCCGGAAGGAGCAAACAGCTGTGACCACCTCTCGACCTGTAATAGTGAGGGAGTGTATGTCAGAATCAGGGGGGTCGGGAAAAGAAAGGCCATCCGCTGGGGCAGGGTGTTTGGTCTCCAGAGCTGCGAGTGTTTCTGGGGAGCACGGTGCCAGCACATCGCTACTGAAAAGAATCCTGGCTGCACCACTAATGTCACCTTCCCCTAACTTGGTTTCCACCAAATGGGATATACCTCTTGAAGAGGTATATCTCTGCGTCGGTAATTTGGTGTCTAAATCTTGAGCCGAAATATTACAATTTTCTTTAATTTGTGATGTCAAAGATTTTTTGGTTGCCAAATTCTTTTGCACGTGAAGAATTCGATAAGGGAAGGTGAGCAGTTGTTCCCAAGCACTTAGCGAGTTTTCCCGGACGGCAAGGCGCACGCAACCTGCTAGGTTTTGTGCTACAAGTGGTCTAGCGCCTCGGGGAACTCGCTTTAGTATAGGAACAGAGTTTTTGAATTTTGACAGGGTTTTCCAAAGTGGGTCGAGAGAAGATATGTCCTGTGTTGTGGGCGTTGATGTTAAAACAGGGTCTGAAGTAGGTGCATTTTGAAGTTTATGTACTTTTCCAATATGCACATTCAGACCCCGCTTACCTTTAAAAAACCGTGCTTGGGTACAAAGCGGGCATCTCTCCAGGGTGGTCAGCGATGTTGAAGATAGACATGCACTATTACCCACCACATCGCTGCTGCTATTATTCATAAAAAAAGACTTAACAAAATAAATATAATAAACTAAATTAATATGAAAACACTGAAGTAACACTTATATAAAACAAAGGCGGTAGTGGCGTTGTCTTGTGGGGGCTCTGGGTGCTACGCCGACAATGCATACATTGAGGCGCAGCCTCGGCAACAGCTCCAGGTGCGCCAGGTGTCACGTGCTCAGCTCAGCCTCTTAAGCTCCAGCACTTATCTTCACTCCGGGTTGTTTCAAACGGATTTCTAATTAATTTTTCGTATCCAACGGAAAAGCCCCAAATGGGCAGGATCTCCGATAGAGCTCTGAGCTTTAAGTATTGCAGTGGCGCTTGGGACCACAGTATATGATGTAGAACTGTAGGAATCGGCAGAAGACGCCGATGAAAATCTGCTTGTATATCGCGCAAAATTAATTATTAGATTTTTTTTGATAAAACGAAAAATGTTGATGTGTCATCTTGACAGATTTTTTCTTTTTAATTTTTAGCACCCCTTCCCTCAGCTCCGAACCCTCGCCGCAACAGAACCACTCAACAAGATCCCCCAGACCTCGTACATCAACACACTGTCACACGTACTCTATGAAGGGATGCTCGCAAGTACTAGGCCAGGCCAATACAATTTTATGAAAAGCTTACAGAATAAACATCCAAATTATGTGGAAACGTTGAAAAACTTCGATTTACTGTGAAATAAAATAAAATCTGAATTTAAAAAATACTATATAGTGATAATAGGCACAAGAACGGGATGGTAAATATTATGTTTCGCACAGTAAACAGGGCCTATTAGCATACCTTGTCGAAATATAGGTCAGGTCGCGATATCTCGGCAGCAGGGGCTGGTTGCAACGGCGCCCTGGTAACCCAAATGCAAGCGCCCAAGGGCACACCCGCACCCCTTCCCTCAGCTCCGAACCCTCGCCGCAACAGAACCACTCAACAAGATCCCCCAGACCTCGTACATCAACACACTGTCACACGTACTCTATGAAGGGATGCTCGCAAGTACTAGGCCAGGCCAACTTATACTGGTCGCGCGGCCAAACTGACAACAGACTGCATTTCCTAATGATAGTTTCCAGTGAAATATGCTTTCAAAAGCCCGAAGGCTTTTAATCTCATTTTTGATAGAGATTTGGTTTTTGGTAGGTAGGTGTTGGAGATTGTTTTATTTTTATCGTAAAGTGCTAGTGAAAAACTTCTTAACACGTTATTGTATTTTGTATGAGTGACGATAAGAGGTGTGAACGTTTCCTTTTTCGTAAATAAACAATGAATCTGTGAAATGTTTACTTTAAGGATTATAAATGCATTCATTTTTATTTTTCTTGATGCTTATGGTCAACCGGAAAATGAGGGTAAAAATAAAAATATCACAATGACTAACACATCTGACACAAGTTACTATAAGCAATTTTTATCGCCGTTACTAACCGGGCTGGATGTTTTGTATACCTACCAAATATGAGATCATTGTATTACGAACAAATTGGTAGCACAATGCAGTGTAGCCTACGTTAACTCGCCTGTTTCTTACATGTTCATTAAAAAGATAACAAAATAAGCCCCGACTGCAAAAATGTTATTAAACTCTCCATTTCAACTTTAGGACTGAAACTTTCAAGATCAGAATTGTAACTTCTAGAAACTTTACATTTACACATATTAGGTATAGATATGTGAGTATATGTAAAATTCCTACAAATTTTGTAGTTGAAAAACTTTCAGGGATCTCATATTTGCTTTACATTTTCAGTTAATACGTCTCAAACTTCTTGTCCGAGTCCAATTCCTTTAACAGCTATCAGTAGAATGTTTATCAATATCAACCCACGACTAATGTGTTTTACGTTGTCCACTCACTATGACAAGGAAGAACGATCAACGATATTCAAGCCAGATAAACCGCACTGGCATTAGTGTGATTCGAAGAATTTGTCCAAACAAGTTACGAAGCTCGAAGACCAAACACACATGTAAACAATCCGTGTTGACTCACACAGAGGCACGTGGCGTGTGTGATAGTACACAATGAGTGTATGACAGTATGGAGCGACGAGGGACGAAGCCTGGCAACAGAGCCGGCACGCGGCAGAGGCTCACTCGGACAGGCGCAGGGCTGTGTGCGTGTGTGCGTGAGCAGTGTGGAGGCAGCGAGGCGCGCGGGTGTGCGCGGGCGTGGGCGGTGTACACAGACTACACAGAGCTTTCACGGCGCAGCCTTGGCCGCGAGACACGTGCGTCAGTAGGGCGGTGCCCCGGCCGCGGCCCTACGACAGCCTACTATCGATATCCACTAGACAGAACACAGCTTCAGCTTCCTTTATTAAACGGCATTCTATTGTCATTTCAAATTTATATAAAATCTTATACAAGATTGTTAAATATTCGTTTTTACTAGGTAGATAACACTTTATTTGTGTGCTATGTTAGCTTATGCAATAATCACGTTGAATGAGTAACGTTTTTATGTAAATGCAGCAGTGGGCTTTATCAGATTTCATGTGATATTCTTATAAACGTAGCGTGAGCTTTAAGGTTCCGTGTCAACCAGTCCACACTTAACCCGGGCAGCGAAGGCACGTACCCTAAAAGTCATTCATCTACTTACTGATCATTTGATGATTTTATCCTAAACCCTAACTAGTGTTTCTAGTGAACACCACATTGCGAATTATTGTTTGTTACTTTTCAGTAGTTATGATCTAAAGATAAAGATTTAACTATCAGCGTAATTGCATCAGTGTTATTTAAGTAACTGCTTGTACAATCAAGTATGTGTCATAAGGTCGTCCCAAATTAGAGTTTTCAGATCATGCAGATATTCTATTGGTTTTTTCTACATCTTGTCCACAGACGAAACAAGTACCAGATCTACCTTACATTCCTTAGATTTACCCACGAGAATTTAAAGCAAGCTTAAATCCAAGAACCTTAAGTTTAATGCTGTTATTTCGCTCCAAAGAGCATAGCATAATGAGCATTTATAGTATTCCCAAGAAGCCTGCGACCTACTGAGATTGAGCTATGACCAATGGAGCATGTCAGTTTTGAATTATGCAGATTTTTAAGAGGAAAGCTTATGTTTTATGTTTGGTTACACTGATAGTCCCAGAATATGTTATATACTTCTTCTAGAAGCGACTTAGAATCCCAAGGTTGGTGAATTAAAATCACTATTGGACTAACAGGCATTTTTTTTTTGCTCCATATGTTCTCTAAAACCCAGATGTTTTCATCTCATATCGATAGAGTGTCGGTTCCCTTCCCTTGGCGCGGCCGGGCGCGAGCGTGGAGCGGGCGGAGGGTGTCTTCCCCTCGTTCCTCTCGCTCTATCAGCTGAGCGACACGTGCATCGTATATACTACTTCGTCTAGTGTACACCGACTCTACAAGCGTACAGCGGACAGGTCAGCCCGCCATCTCGCTTGTTTGCTTACACACAACACACATTTACATGTTATGTAAATTGTTAAGCACCATTTGGGAATCGTTCGTAATATAAAAACACCTAAACACCTAGTACCTACCTACATGCTGCTATAAATTGTGAATACGTAAACTGGGTGTGATCTTAACTGCGCCGTTGAGAGAAACATCGATATGCGAATGTAGAACTACTGAAACTTTTGTGTAAATAGAAATGTAGGAACCTCAATTGCTCCAGACATGTAGGTTTCACGGTTGTTCCAATTTTTTTATGTTTCCAGGTAACTGGAATAGGCTAAGTAGTTCTATGATTCAAATGAACTGAAACTTTATCAAGCTTGTTTACGTTTTTCTTAGGCGCATGTCTAACAAACTCTACTCTCCTACACATAAATTAATATTAAATCTCTTCTTCCTTAGATCTGCATATTGACGGAAGCAGCTTTTCTTGAAGGAAATTTACAACATTGAATTCTCGTAAAAAATGTTTTTTTTTTCAAATCTTCCATAAAGGTGAAGAGATAATATTGATTCAGCTGGCGCAGCCACATGGGGATCTGCCCTGGGCCCAAAGCGTAGAAAATGGACAGAGGCATTTCATTTGCTCTTGTATCTCAGCTAGCAGAAGAATCCTTTTTGATGTGCGAACGTAACTCATTCCCCTATGTCCTCCATATCGCGCAGAAACTAATATCTGCCAATGATGAAATTGTTTTAATTTCTGTAACTAGGTCGCCAAAAACCATAACCACCACCACTTTTACGCGTCATCTTGGTGTTTTTAATAAGATGGGGTTAGGAGTTTCCTATCTGACTACTATGAGGAGAAGTGATTTCTTTGTTTAACCGTGAAAGCTGTGACTTACTTTCACATTCACCTTTTATGTTAATGTCGATAATGTGTATATACTGGCTACCTTTTTCGGGATAGGCCAAAACTAGCAGTGGTCTAAGAGAAACCGCATTGTAGGAATATTGATCACGATTCCCATTTTTAGCCATTATTCTACATTGCTGGCAGTTTGACCAAAACGGTTAGTAGAGTCAAATATCTGAGGTTAGGAGTAAAATTATTAAAGTACCTAAGATTTTGGAAACATTTAGGACTATTTTAAAAGGATGTTTGAATTCACAACACGTGATACTTAATACCTCTGAATGACTGATAAGTAAATTAAACTAAATATTGTTAAAAATACTATTTTCATCGACATCATTGTAGTTTAGTACCCTTATCCCTAGTTTAGCTTTTTTTTTTTTTTTTGAATGGCATCTCGCAGTTCAACCTATGAGGTTGTCGTCTGCTTAACCAGACTATCCTGTGGGTGCCTTTAGAGTAAGGCCTCCAGCCAGGCCATAAAAACTTACAAACTAAGCGACTGCACGCTAAGGGCACCCCCTGTGGGGTACGAACCTCGGCTTAGGGCGTCGCTGGGGGAAGACTGCATGGGGACAGGCTGGATCTGAATGGTACTAGTTTAGCTTAACCATATGAAAACTTTTATAGATGACTGTTTAGTCGTCTATAAAAGTTTTCAAAGGGTTCAAGTTTCATCGGCATTAAAAAATGTCGAGAATAAATTTATAACTCAGGCAGACAACTTTATCTATATCTATATCCTTGTATATTGACGACATTTTAGTCCCGTAAATTGATATTTATTTGATAATTTATCTAATTGTACTTATCTAAAGGAAATAATTAAGTAATAATAATATTTAATGCATGCTAATTTAGGATGATAATTGCAATGCTTGTAAAAGGCTGAACATAAAATAACACCAACATTGTACACTTAGTTCGCAATAAAAATTTGACTTTGACTTAATCCATTGGATTGTAACTCTGAGAGTAAGTCTTCTACAATAGAGATCAGAAGAAAATTTAACAAAACTGACTGATACCCATAAATACCACGGCGGGCGCACAGATTCAAACGCCAAGGTATTCCTTAAAATAAGATGCTTCGATAGTTAGGTACCTTTTTCCACATCATGGCCTTCTTTGGCAGTGCGCAGTTTTTCAAAGAATTTTCCTGTGTACTTAAAAATGTTCAAAAACAATGCCACAAGAGATCACGTAGGTATAATCTCGTATAACAAATTCGCCCGTCACTTTGTTTTGTAACCCGTCGATCTGATATGCGCGCGCGCATGAATGCATTCGCTGTGTGACGGCTTCCCCATATGGCCAAGGCTAGGCCTTTTATGGCTCATATAAGTGGCCACTCACCCACCGCCTGAACGAGCCAGCCATATCAATGAACTGGCCATCAATAAAACATGTGGCACTAAGCCAGAAAAGGAAACGGAGAAATGAGAAAAAGAAATATTTGAAAAAGGTATTCGATGCGTACACTCGATTGTTTGTGCTATTTGAAAGCATTCAATGTAAAGCTGAGCGCACACACCATGAATTATTCGCGTCCATTACTTTTTGCTTTTCGCGGTACTATCCACCATACTCGTCGTAATTGATTCAATATTACTACATAAGTATCGTTGTGTGGGCTTACATAATAAGTAGCTCGAGGGGTAAAGACGTGCATTTATACTGGCAATGATAATGAATGAGTGATTCAAATCGAATCCATCAAACCAATGTCAATGCGTGCACTTTATTTTAATGAAACCTTTCCTGCAAAACAAAAAAAAAATCTACTCGAGCAGCTCCACAAGTGTTTATCAACTTGGTTCGGCGCATTACGATTTTATCAGCTAAAACGATGTGATATGAATACATTGCTATAAGTATGTTACTCCTACGTACTAGATTGTAACAACAAGTCGCGACTTGTTCCTGAATACGTCCGACCTCTGAACCTAACCTAATCTTGGATTGGTTGTAACGTGAGATCCGGCGATACTGTGGCGGCGAAAATAAAAATAATTCGTTGAGGTCTCGAGTCGTGGGAAGTCAGACGAGCTGACCGGTCACGAAGCACATTCCTGTGGCTACTACAGACTCTCCCCAATGTAGCCAAATGAATGACGCATACAAACAAACACGATAAAAACGAAGACAAAATGGGTGCAATGATGAAACAAACGTTTTCGCTTCGCAATCCTTTGTCCAGGCTTGGGCGGAGAAACGTTTTTTATGTTATCTACGCACAGTTTTTTACTCTTTCAGTAAATCCTCAGTGCGCTCAGACTCAACAAAACCTACCTTAGGGAGAAAAATAGTTCTAATTTTAAAATCTGAACCCTTTAATTTGGAGTTAGGTTAGGTAGGAGAATGAAACTGTTGCTCATCTGAATTCTGTACGAAAGCTCAGGGCAAAGCTCTCACTGTTCTGGCAGAGCAGAATCTGCTCACTTCCAACAGATTCTATTATTGATTACTGGGAAATGCAAAATCCTTTATTTAATTGAAAATTGCCCGCAGTTCTTACTTTTATTTTCTTGAGGAGACATTAATTCCATGAAGAACCACAGCAAAACATAAATAAGCACTAAATACGGAATAAACCCTAATAAATTTATACAGATTGTTTAGTTCATCAAAACAGATTGTTTATGTTTAAAATAATGATGATAGAAGGCTTTAGTTGTATGCCCACGGTCCCCTAATGAAGTAGTTTGCACAGCTGCATTCCAGGCGCTCATTTTCTGGGAACTCACATCTTTAATGGTAAGGTGGAATGCAAGTTTTTTAATAGCAGTGCGTGTGCGTATGATTTTTCATTGAAATTTTAAAAAGAAAACTTCTCGCTCGTGAAGTAATAAAAGCAGTACTGAGCACGCCGCCGGCGTTTATGCCATTCTTTTTTTTTGTCGTCTGCAATCCTTAGCTTGTTTTATTATGTGATGACAAAACAACTTCTATTTATGGTTTTAGCCGAGCAATGTAGCGAATACCGAGCAGCTTAGCACTATTATATGTACATTTATGTATATTATGAACTCTATTTCGGTGGGTAGCTACGAGACCACAAATTCGTAGCATATCTACTTCCTTTGAGATGTATCTTTTGATTTCAGCCAACAGCTTTACAAATAATAATCCAATCTCGCATGAATGACGGTTGATAGTTGTGGCTGTGACTTACTACAATATTTTCAGTTTATTGGGTAATAAAAAGCATGCATTGGCGTGATTATCGCCGAACAGCGCAGATTCCCATGCGCTCGTCGGGAAGCCTCACATGCGCGATCACGCGATGTGCGCCCGCGTTTATCTGCGTGAGAATCTCCATAAAAGGTCATTTTTTTTTTCAGTGAGTGTCAAAGATATGCAGTCCGTATACATTAAAACGAGAAATATACAATTAATAATATCACTTAGAACTTCTCTTTCATTTTTTGTGGCTTCCCAATTAAAACTGGTAAAATACATTACAAAGTTTTTTGGACTAAAACAACAACATTTAACAACGATAGAGACTAAAAAAAACTCGAGTTTATACGATTCTTAGAAAAAGTTCGGGCGGGTCCTTACATGGAAAGATAAAAGGGGTTATGGAGGGCATCATTGGTCGTTTGCGTGTGTTAAACCGATATCTGGTCGGCGCTGAATGGTGCGAATATCGACACGAACAGGTTCGCTGTGTTTGTTCGTTTAATGGGTCACATCACAACACACAAGTGTAGTCAGTGTAGTCCTTGTTCTGCCACTGCCCACACGAATTGAGAGGATCACGTGCAGCGCACACGCAACGCTGTGTCCAATTTCGTGCACCGCGCTCATACCAAATTGAGACTAAACGGTTGAATTTAAAATAGAGAGACAGATTAATGATAGCACTAGGTTTTGGACAAGTAACAGTTAAGTGGGGACAAAGAACTGAAAGCACGTTATCTGATGTGGCAAAAATGGTGTTTTTTTAACGAGAAAATGCTTACGATAGACTTAATCACAGACAAACCTACATTTTTGTTCATTTTCAGAAGTCTCAAGTAAATAACCAAAAATTGTTTGCAGTTTAACACCAATAAACAACAATATGATTGAACAAGCACCTACTGAACAATTTCTTTTCTCTGCAAGAGCGGTACTTCCGGGTCGGTGAACGGTCACTCGGAGCTCGGCAATAAACAAAGTCTTAGCGCACCTAATACCCTAGGTAAACAAAAGTAGGGGAAAGGTGTACGAGATGATTCACTTAAGGGAGAATGCTTGTAGTTTGAAAGACAATCAACTTAATGCCGATGTGAAAGCGTTTATTCGTAGTAAATTTATCTGTCTACCTGTTTTCATACTCAAAATGTTAATTTTTTAGATCTCATAATATTATAATTCACATTTTTTAAAACCCTACCAAAGAATCATCTTGTACACCCCGGTGTCCAAGATGATCCATATGGTAGGGGCAAGATGATCCTGGGGATCATGTTGCCTCTCTTTTGGGAATGCTCTAGGTTTTGGTAGGTTTAAATAAACAATAACTTATCAGATTTTACTATATCTTTAATTTCAAAATTAATGGACACCAGCACTGCAGTGCACCATCCATTAGTTATATCTTCATTCGAATCCTTCGAAAAATAAACATGGTTGAAACAAAAGTTCCAGAAGCAGCCATACAAATTACAGCACTGCTATGATGTAACCCGTGCTACCTGTTTGCGTCCAGTTCTTACAAACCAAAAAAAACTTTGATCTTTTGGTGGGTACCGTAGAAACGCACATCTCGTCAACGTTATAGATTCGATGGCATGGATGGTTTCTCGTCTCTTGAATGGATTTTTACACGGAATAAAACCTGCCCACCACAAGTTTGTTAGACGCCCGTGCTCGAGCAATTGAAGGGGGTTCAGGAGCACGAAGGGCTATATCTTGGATGCCGCTGACGGAAACCTCTCAGCCAATCATATCCAACTTTTTCTCTGTGGAAAGGGGTGTTATTGTGCAAGTTGATAATATGCCAACGTTAAGACATCTTGCCGCGTTAATCCATACATCCTCGTCTCCATATCTTGAATGTGCTTCACTAGCTCAATTTCCTGTTCTGTCGTAAAAACTGTTTTTTTTTTCCACCTAAATATTTTATTGCACCACCAGCCACTTTGTTTATGCCCTTTTTAGTGACATAACAGGCACTCCATACTGTTTACTTGCTGTTTATATGGCACACCATTTCTTTACAGAATCCAGCGATTATTTTTTGTTATTAATTGAAATCGATAAATGAACGAATAGAAGTCTACTTCAATTTTGCCTATAATGTAGGCTATTAAATGTAATGTTGTTATGTCTATTTGATAGAAAAAAATAAATAAATTAAAACGTAATCTATTAACATACAAATGGTTAAAGATGGTGTACAAGATGATCCGCAGGGATCATCTTGTACACCAGTAACAGAATCATCTCGCCCCAACATCAACTTTTTTGCTAAATGTTCGTTATCATAATCTATATCTTTTCAACTATTACCACGCAATTAAAAAAACAAAATAGAGCAATTAACAAAGGTAATAATACAACACCCTTCTCAATAAACTACTTAGATCACATTTGGCATAAACTTAAAGTCAACCTTACCTTAGATCAATGTCACGTATTTTTTTGTTTATTTTTACAAAAAATTTGGTTGTCACTTACGACGCCATTACGATTTACTGTGACTTGGGAATATCGGGGACTACGTTTTACCAATGAAAACAACCAGATGCCGCTAATAGTTTCGTTGCAATAAAAAAGGATCATCTCTCCTCGACGGATCGTCTCGTACACCTTTCCCTTAGGTGTCTACACAAGTCAGGCCATCCGAAATGATAGCTAGGTGTTACGTCACCAGTTTAGCGATATTTACGTAATAAGGCAGTTTCTAATTTTTGCAAAAACAATCTATTTCTATCACCGCTGGTTGCATTCTCATATTTTATTGGTCGATCTGTTATTACTTAATGTTTTTGTTTGTAATTAAATAGTTGAATACCCTAGTGGTTATGTTTGACTTGATTGAATCATTTCAATCTTGACTATTTTATTACATTCACCAGCATCCTGGTCCACTTTCTGATAAAGGCTTTTGTATATCCTCTTCCTGTCGCATCAAAATTCGAAATAACAAATACAACGTGCAATTTAGTCATGCATTTACGTGACTAACTCTAGAGAATAAGGAAAGAGGTCAGGTGTTTATCAAACATCCTAATTTTAGTGAACTCACATTTATATCAATAGTGGCGTAGAACCGATGTGGGACACGCTAACAGACGGCTTCTTAAAATAGCATCGTTAATGAGTGTAGTGCGAAATGATGAAGCTTAAGCGCCAATAAACAAATGATTGCTGACAATTATCGCGAACGGCAGCGCAAGCGCAAGCGCGGGGCCGCGTAGCCCGGTAGTCGCCCGCGCCGCGCCAATGCCGTTCACTATCATCGATTTATATTTCCATTAAAATTGCTAATGCTAATTTTGGGTGATAAAAATTGGCAGCAACGTAAAGGCTACAAATATTTTTGTAAGTCAAGGCACGTAAACAAGTTTGTGGTTTCGCGCGCGTATACGTTTGGAACGTTAAAGGCTTTTCGGAGAATTGTGGATCGATTTCGATATTTGGGATTCGTGTTCATGTACAGATTTAAAAACTGGCTTTTGGATGGATTCTAGGAAACTGCAATAGAATATGGACTAGAATATGGGTTTTCATAGGCAAACACGAGCTTTAAAAAATAAAGCATTTAACATCTGGATTGTAATTTACCCCTTGAAAAAGTAGAGCTTTGAATGTTACAAATATAGTTGTTTCAGCTAATTTTAATTCATATTCCTTTTCCCGCCAATAAGCTTTATTCAGTTTTCCAGGAAACCACAGGAATGACTTTATACAAATGTATTTCTAAAAGTAGAGCGCTCAATAAAGTTGTAAAAACTTTTTGTTTGATAAATGATGTAATGCTTCATTCGTTGGAAAACAAGTTTTATTTATATAAACAACATAAAGTTGATTATCTAATAATATCTTCCACTAAAATAATGTTGGACAGACTTTTCTCCGGCCATGTTTGCCAAATTTCAAAGTGAGTCCCGACCATTAATTCATACAACACAATAAAATTAATGTTACATAAATCTTTAGAATTTAAGGATAAATTCAGTACTGGAGCTTTTTACGAGTTTGAGACTTTGAGAGTTACTTAAATCTTTTCTTCTTCTTCTCTCTGAACGACGACGTTAAAACCTGTAAAACACTGTTATACATTGAATTGTATTTGCTTTTGATACCCGTGGAACAAAGCAGAAGATGCTTATTTTATTGAAAATTAATAGCTTATACTTTACCTTCCGTCTCCGTCTTGTGAAATGTGAAGGTTAGTGGAAATTTGAAAAAAAAACCCTATGTAACTAGGTATCAAAACTTTTCAGCCACACCCTTGCGCATCACTAACATTTAGACACTATTCGAGAAACACTTCTCGAAAAGTGTCTAAATTGATTGATAGGAACTGATATGTACGTATAATAGTTCCTATCAATTCGTCACATATTTCCATTTCTATGACAGTTGGCCAAATATAGTGTTGCGCTTTTGGACGTATGAGCTTGATGTAAGTATCGACATGGTCACGTCACTGCAGCACTGGCGCGAGGTTAGCGGGCGCGCTGCGTGAGCGCACGCCGCGCCGCCGCCGCGACAAGGACATCGACCCCCGCAACCTTGGCTATGCCAATTAATTTCAACAATGTTCTCTTACTCACTATTATGTGCTTATAGCAGATAATTATCTCCTGCATATTCAGATAAACATTTTCGCTTGATTGTCGGTAGCCATTTTCTAAAAAGAAATATCGACATTAAAGAGCTTCTAGCTTCCGGAATTCGGTTATTAATAAAGCGATGGCTGATCTGCTGAGATTGGGACGGTGTTGTGTTATTCTCTTGAAACTGTTAAAGATCTTCTTCGAATAAATCTATAAACATAATCGCTCACCTTCTACGGCGCACATAATGGATACTGTTTTGTAGTTGAGATTGCAATTCAAGAATTGGAATTGCTGGTTATACTATCGTCTCCTTTGACGACGAGTACCGATTTTAACACAAAAACCTGGACGAAAAAGGCCATGCCAGTAGGCATACCCCCTTTTGCCATTCAGTAGCTGCTCTATTTATAATGAAAATGTAGTTGTAACTTCCTTAGAGACTATACCTACCTATTTCGTGTATTATTTTTGGTTTTCAGGGTTGATAGTAAAAGTTACTCAATTTCATGAGTACCTACTGCAGGCACTGCCTTAAAAAATGTCTATCTTTTAACCTAAAGCCACAAACAATCTCTCTGTTCTGTGGTAGGATATCCATCCAAAATCCAGATATCGGTATGACGAGAACTCCCGGACTGAAGCTAAAATGTTACATTTACAGGCAAGGCAGCATGATTCACGAGAGCAACCAAAACAGCGCGATGTGGGTACAACAAAGTGAACAACAGCAACAAGGCCGCGGCGTAATCAATTCCCGGTAAGTTAAGCTCCAATGATTTACTCGAATAAGTTGTAAACACACCATTGTGTAGGGCAAGCGTAAATACTACAATTTTACTGTAGCCGCTATGGCAGGCGGCGGCGGCAGGATAATGACCCGCGACCGTGCGCTTGCGCCGGCCTGTCCGCCGCGCCCGCTCCCGCTCCCTCAACAATACCCCGCAGGTATTTGTACTATAAACAACGAGGAACAATACCCACTTACACATTTATGACACACCTACTTAATATTGTGTAAGTGCTAGTACCAATTCATAGAGATAATACATCATTGACGAATGCTAAATGAGACGTGCAATCACGCTCATACTGAATGTCCTCATGGTTAAATGTTATCAATCTAACCGCGGAATATATTTGTTTTGATGTTTGTGGTCAATACGTTTTGTTGAGCGTAGTTTAAATATAGCGATGATGGGGAAACCTACCCCGGTGAGTGGTGACAATGAGGAAATACACTATGATGTCATATTGCGTTTATCTATACCAACACCTATTCCTAGCTTTTTCTGTCTATATTATGTTCAATGTTTTAACCCAGCTTTATGTTACTTTAAATTAGAACAGAAATTATGAGACCAGACAATATAGGTAGCAGGTAATACTTACTAACGACAAAATGTTTACTTTAAAACTACATAAATCGCTCTCGTAGTTGTAAACAATAATACGCCTATTAACATTTTATTGTGTATATATTAATTACGTATAACGTATATAAACAATAAATAACTTAATACCGTACAATGTTTATGTATCAAACAGGCTATAACCTACGAGCTTCAATGTAATAATGGTTCTGTATGAATACTCGTATGTGTAATGTAAGCGAGAGGTGATGAGCTCTCGTGTGTATGTCTCGTAGATACACTTATTAACTCAAAAAGTAGATATGTATAATGATGCGAAAGAATGCTTCGTTTCCGGTGTTCATGAATCGCTGTTTATTTTTACACGTCAAGATCAAACACGATTAAATGGTCCGTTGAATAATATCTCCTGCTAGTTTTATTTTATAACATGAACGCAGTCCTCTTATTTTTATTCGAAACCGAGTTTTGATCTCATTACCTGCCGACAATTATTATTCAGATCTCTGAAACGTCTGTTCCGAAATATATTTGTAATTCTAAAAGCACCGGCAATATGAATGGCGAATTCCTCTGCCCACTTACTGGCCTGAATGATTTCGACATTCTTGGCGCTGCTCCGATAATCTGAGAAAAAAATAAACGAGTGCCAACGTAAATAAGCCCACTCGGCGGAGTTGAAAGTGCGCACTCCGACGACCGACGAGGCGGGCGGCGGCGGCAGTCGGTGGCGAGTGTGGCGACCGTCGGCGGTGGCGAGGGAAATAAATCACGTCGATATGGTACGCTCGGGATAACGTATTTTTACGCAACAGGCTCTTTGTTTATAGCTACTAACGTCGCCGAACAGACGGCTGGTTATTCAACCGGGCGCATTCCGCGCCGGCTCCACTTTTTGCTCGGCCTCGCCGGCCGTCCTCCTCCGTCCTCCGCCGGTGAAAAACGACCAATTAGAGCTTTTACGGCAGGAATTAACATCGCGCATTGTCCGCGACAGCACGGCTGCGCACAACGCACACTATAACTACTTAGACTTTTATCTCGCACGCAGTGAATACTTGGACGATCTTGGCAGTTCGAAGCGCTCACACAAACACTGAATACACTCTGAATTATGCACATTTTGAGTTCGTTTATCTGAAAGAGAGATGTTCCCATTGATGTGAGGTAATAGCGGTGGCGCCGCTGTGGCGATCTGACGCTATTGTTTACTTCGATGAACCGTACACACGCTTACACGACACATAATAGAATGAAAAACCTTTTAGCACTTACCGGAGACATTTTGAAGAAAACAAAAACAAATAAGTACCTATTTTGTACCTTTTTACATTTATAAGTGAGGACGTATAGCGAGCGACGAGCAACTTTGACAGTCTTCAAATAAGGAAAACCAAAGAATTAATCCGCTCAGCCTTTTGTAAACATTTACTGAAAGTTGAAACAAGTGAATAATTCAACTACCTACTTAACAAATATAAAGTCAGCAAAACAAATTTCCATTGGATGGCAACTAATCCAACTTTGCATTGAGACATACCGAATGGAAAATAAATCGGTTATAGGGAGCATTCAAAAAAAATAACACATGCCTTCTAATGCTGGAGTGTTTTGATTAGTCACATAGATTCGTTTTAATCTGTAGGGCTAATGTCGGACAATGTATCAATAAAAAGTAAAAAAGAACAGTTTATGGCTGAACGTGGCTCCCGAGCACTGACGCCAATAAAACCGATCAACGCAGACTCAGTGTTGCTACTGTTTGGAATTGTACCCTTCTACAAATAAATAACATTTAACCTCAGAAATAATTTGAATTTGGGGAAAAAATCGTAGGTTGAACTTTCGTAGCACTAAGGGACAAAGGCTACGAAAATCGTAGATCTTGTCTACCAAAGGTCTACGATATAGGACAGACGTTTCTACGCATTTTTTAATTATTTCTATTACAGAGCATCCTGAGATACCTATTGGTTGTGACTTTTTAGATTTTATAGTTCAAATACCAACTTGAAAACTTTTTAGTTAGAAAACACATGTGGGATACATTTGTTTTCTCATTCTGTTATAAAAGGTACAATATAGCGTAATTATAAAACTAAAAGTTAGTAGTAAGTTTTGGTTAGCCGTTTTCAAATGCCCGGGACTGGTAACCCTAAACACACGAATCACAAAAAGTTAACTCCTGGGGCGCACCATCAACATTATTTTCCTTTTTTTTAGTCTGCGGCAAAGTGGTGTCGAATTACTATCTCGGAATGTTAGTAGAGGCAGACACTAGACACGACGGGCCATAAGAATGTGCCCCTTAAATTCCTTTTAGGAATGATGTGACATCTTCTTACACGATTTTTACTCACAACAAACGCGGGTTTTCGATACATTTATATCTGTAGCCCAGTTTCGCTCAGTTTCGTCAAAACGTCTTATCGGATTTGGAATGTCAATACTTAGCAATACTTAGTAAATAGTTAGCAATTATAGGTAGGTACGGTAATACCTAACATCTCATGAGATTTATCCAAAGTTCCAAACATTTCATGTCACAAGGCAACTGTTAAATAATTTCAAAACCATGTGCAATGTTAATTTAATGTTAGAGAACCACCAATAAGGCTAAATAATGAGTCCTTTAAATTGGCCTCCAGTAGCGAAAATTACACAATTATTCCTAAATAATGTGCTAAATAGGATAAAATCAAGATGGACCTTGTGTTTTATGACATGTTTAAATTAACCATCTTCTTAGGATAGCCTTAGTTAAGTAATGGTAATAGATGTTAATTGTTGCGATTAATACTAAATCTGGGCGAAACTTAAGATGGCAAGACAAGAACGTATCCATCACCGAATTGCGTAATATTTTATTCAATGAATCTTAAAGTAGGATAACCTAAAATGGCGTCGCTACCGAGAAAAGAACATCCGAGTGAGACTAATTTATATACTCTCTAAAATGTACCTTGAAATATGTATAACATGTATTGTATAACGAATTGCTAAGTGACTGCCTATCGCTACTTGACACAATATATATAGTTTCCTATCAACTTCTGATTTCACAGCACGTTACTCTCACAATTAGATAAGTAGAAGTACTAAAGTGACGTTACCAAGACAATTATTTAGTCAAACATACATTTCCAGATATATTTTAATGGACCATGGGAATGATGACAAGAATAGAATTTCATTGATATCAAAAATATAAACGTATCATTTACACAAATCAATCATAGCTAACTTACCTGAGGGGTAGTATCTACCCTAATCTAAATTTGGGAAAGACCCTTCTGCAAGACAAAAAAAATACTACCTGTGTCCTCTGGCGTCACCGAAACCTGTCAAAATTTACTACGAAACTACGTTAGCAAGAAAAAAAGTTAAGTTTGTATGAGGTGGCGCTTAGTTGTAAGTGTTATTGTGTAGTTGACAATAAGTAGGGTGGCTGGAGAGCGGCGCTATTCGGCTGTTCTATTATGATCCATCGGGACCAACTGCCACGTACTTACCTGTCGGCCGGCCCGTTAAATCCGTTGTCGCCGACAATACACGCAGTGCGGGTGTGCCCTACAAATAGACAAGGATAATTGCTATCCAACAGCTAAAAATGGCACTTATTATATGAATAACAACTTTAGAAGACACGCTCACTTCCAACATCACACGACCAGCTTGACATTTAATTTTAACTCCGTGTATTTTATTAGAACCGAACATTGAAATAACAAAAGTTTTTACATGAACATTTTCTCTTTGTGAATTTATAATAACATTTTTGGGTTTCTGTTTAACTTTGCCTTTAAATGTCAAGTTTGCTTTATCTATTGATAAGGGATAAACTTTACTATTGCTTGACGCAATTTATTTACTAAATATCATAGCGTTACAACGTTATATTCAGACTGAAATTAGTATCATTTTAGTTAAATCATCATTCATATATGAACTCCATAATATGTTATTACAAAAAACTAGCGTAAGAAGCGAGTTCTCACACGGACATGCATTAGTCGCACAAAGCACAATGGACATATTGGGCCCATGTGTGTGCAGAACCCTTCACGGCCGATTGTGTCCACATTGTGCCCAAATCACAAATTATACCGAAATACTGTGAAAAGACCAACACCGACTTTTGCACTTCATCAAAAATAAATTTATCTGAGAATAATGCAGTCCCAACCTGTTGGACCCTTTTTGTTCGCATCTATACAATGCCTTGAAAAAAATCACCTTCAGCGTTTTTGCACCCCATTGTGAGCCATACACTAAACTGAATTATTGTTTTTAACCAAGTTTTTATGAGGCGTTTTCGAGTGGCCTATGAATAGATTCTTTTCAAAATGACCATTTCATTGTTTGTTCAATTCAAAATGCCACATTACCTTGTCCAACCGATTTTTTTTCTCGACAGAATTCTATTGAACAGCGAATGCTTAACAAAGATTTAATTTGGAGCATTGTTATAAATAACAAGTTAAAATATACGTTAATACTTAAATAAATGCTTCGCGTTAAGATACATCATGAAAAGTAACAAATTTAGGAAAATTTTCAATATCTCTATATATGTTCGTTGTTTCTTACAGCATTCGCAATCAGTAACTGAAACTATAGATGGTATTTTGAAGGCATATCCAAATTTCAGGCCACCTGTTGGATCAAGAATTTCAAACGAACGTTCCTCTGCATGCCCTCTATCGGATATGCGATGAACCAAGCAGTATTAACCTACCACATAGTGTCACCGAACGAACAGACTGGTAGACTGTAGCGTGTTTCCACAATTAAAACTTTAAATACATGCCAGATGGCGCCAGTGTCGCTGTAAACAGTGAAAATCATAACAAACACAATTTTACCCGATTGCGGCGAAGCCCAAAAGGAGAGTTTTGAGTTTGCCCTGGAAATATGTATTCTTTATATTTTTATGATTCTACTTGCTTTTACGCGCGGCTTCGCTCGCACAAAATTTAGAATTTGTCAATAACCGTGTTAGCACGTGGCGCCATCTATTATAATAAGAACGTTATGTGTTTGTTTTCCTCGGTACCAGTACTAATTTTCGGGATGAAAGGTACCCTTTGTCCGTTTCTGTGCACCTGACAACGCATACGCAAAATTTCAGATGATCGGTTCAGTGGTTTAGGCGTGAAGAGGTAACAAACAAACAAACTTACTTTCGCATTTATAATATAATAATTAGGAATAGGATATTCA
This sequence comes from Cerastis leucographa, assembly GCA_963082945.1. NCBI lineage: Eukaryota > Metazoa > Arthropoda > Insecta > Lepidoptera > Noctuidae > Cerastis > Cerastis leucographa. The sequence continues at coordinate 7,585,783 of OY720359.1, forward strand.
AATGGGTCCCACGTGGTTCAAACTTTTATACAAGGTGTTGCTTTGCATCCTCGTCAAAATTCAGGAGGTTGTCACAAAAGACATAAATAATCAATTTAAATTACGGTACCTAGTTAATTATTGATAAACGCTGATTTTTTTGGTTGACTTTGTCAGTATTTCAGAATGGCCCCTTAACGTGGTTTAGGAAATAAGAAATTATCGAAATAAACGTTTGAGATTGTTCGTATGTATGTGTGGAAGCGCGGTTATAGGGCGAGAATTAAACGGGCCGCGTTTATAACACGGTTGGTACTTAGTACACACTTACAGATTTGCGTAATTAAGAAAATAAAATTACCTACCCATTTTATTATTGATTCGGGACGAGAATCTTTGGCATAGTTGCCTCCTTGAATTTGACGAGGATGCAAAACAACACCTTGTATAATTTTAAATGTGCTTGTTTTCTGCTTTTCAGTTTTCTTAAAACTCTTTTGATTAGGTAAAGTTTGTGTAGCATCAACACCGCATTTATCTGAAGCATGGCATTAGAAAGTAATACAAATGATCTCAAGTTATGACCTTTGCAAAGAGTATATACATTCTTTTTTTATAAGTGTTTTAAACTTCTACTTATACGACATTTTGACAATTCGTTCTTGGGTGTCAAGCAAGCCCTCAAGCACGTCAACTTTGTAAATATAAAAATTAACTAATGAAATTTTCATAAAATGCCAGACTTAAAATTTCACAAAAGCTGCTACACAGCACGCTCCTCGGGCTACAAGTACCGCACTCTCTCCACGAACACCGGCGACCGAAAGAGACGAGACAGCGTAGAAGATAACTCCTTCGAGAGGAAATTCAGAGAACTTAGCAAGGCGATCCTCGTCAGAGTGAATAAAGAAGTTAACAGTACGAATGAAGCACGAAAATCGATCTTAGAAAAGTTCGCAAATCTCGATGCGAAAATCAACTCGATGGTAGAAATCCAGAAAACGGTGACAGACCTCAATCAGAATTTGCAAGTTGCGAGCGTGGCGCTTGTGGAAATGGTGGACAAAGTGAGCCGAATCGAAATGATCAATTATCGAGATATGTATACCCAACAATCTAACATGACGGCGTTCAGGTCTCAAGGCCCTATCGCCGAGGAAAAGGAAGACTGCGACTCAATAGTAACCCACATTTAGGTCTCCAGCGACACGGCGCGCGGCACGCGGCGTTCTATTTACATTAGGTACAATTATAATACATTGGCTGGAGTGCAGTAATCTGTACTTACTATTGTTCTGTTATCGATGGCGGTCCATACTTTCTAATTATTACAAAATTATATGAAAATGTTTCCAGATGGAAGTGTTTAATTTTAGGTAAAGTATTACGTGGGTATGTTGTTTATAAATCGTAAACTGTAGTACAAATCATCAAATCTTGATAAAAAGCCACAAATATTATGTAAATGCGCCACGAGAATAAGAGGGCTTTTTCCGGTACTACCTTCCTGGCTCCCAGTATAGAAGACCAGCTATTCAAGAATATTAACCAAAATTTCACTTGTCTAGGTCGTATGGTCCCCAAACACGTAAATAATATATCATGTTCAGCAGCGATGAGAGTGGTCCGACATGACGGGTCAGCTTATCTATCGCTATTAACCAGCATCACCCACCAGACAATTTATACTTTCCATCAATTTTACGACCTGGAAGCCGAACTTAACGTTTCTACAAAATAAGTTTATAAATTGAACAGTCAATCTAAATGACTCTTGTTAAGTAATCCAAAATTTTTCAAATAGGTGTCTGTAGCTGTACGATATAGTTTCGATCCAATGATTTTCGTTGCTAGAAAATATTTATGTTTACCTACAGGAACAATGTAAATAATTAGCAATTTTTCAGGTAGGTAGTGACATACTTACTTTACTTACCTAACTAATGATTGTGCCTGTTTTTTTTAAAGTACCGTTGTAATATGTCATCTCATATATTATTTAGAGTTCAGAATGGTGTACTGCGCAAGTGGGAACCGTTCTCGCGTCGATGTTCTTTCTACCAATACTCGCCTATTATCGGCAGTGCCTATTCAAGGTGAATAAAAAAACGTTTCATATTTTAACATCATTTATTTATCTCAGGATGGTTTCCTTGTTTGACAGCTCTGAGCCGAACACATAGTTCATGACTACAATAAATTAATTTATTACATTTTGCGAAAAAATCTCCACTATAATCTCATTTCACATTTATATTCGTTTAAAACGTCACGGACATACTAAATTGTATAAGTAATTTATAATTACATAAAAAGCTTTTTTTTTTAATTTGCTAAAGACATTATGAATGGAGAGTGACTCTCTATAATTCAAGAACATGATTGAAAACACCGAAAACATTTATATTTGACAAAGCCACATCCAATATGGCACAATTTAAAATTGATTACAATTGAAGCTACATTATAAACGTAATTCGTTCTGCGAACGATTGTTTGAAACTAATTCCTATACACATAAAATCCTCGACATATTAATGTACTTGGTATACGACTAGTGAATATTTAGGTAACTATTTTACTAAATTACGGAAGAATTATACTAAACAATTCATCTAAATTTAACTAAGCAAAGCTACTCAATTAAAAACGAGGTTATCTGTGAAATGTTGCTTTGTTTCAAATAAAAGAAACAAATATTTTGGCAGTAAACTCTTTGGATTTCGAAAGTACTTATGAAATTCTTACAATGTAGGTATATCATTGCCAGTCTAACCTGCATCGCTGACTGAAATTAAGCTTCTAATCAGATAACCTCTGCACAAAATCGTCAATAAATGCAACAAAGTTAATAACAGCTAAGAATTGAAACTAACATAACGATGACCATTTGTGCACCAATTCATTTCACCAAATGTTTATAAATGCAAATTGTTAAACAATTTGATATGTTGTCAATTAAAATAAACGCCATACAATTATACAAAAAATAATTATTAAATAGATATCACAACATACACATATTCCACTACATGAAGACGCGATAATGCGTTAAAATTTCCTTTCCACCAATTTGCTAACAAATTATTCTTCCCGCCATACGCAAATTATTTTTTAAGATATAAATGAACACAGACTTAAAATGGACATCATAAAAAATACTTAAATACTCAGCTGCAGAAATAAAGTCTAAATACATAATTAACTTAGTAGTAACTGTAAATCATATGTAAGTACCAAATGCTAAAATACTAAATAGTCATATTTAGTAATATTTATTAGTTAATATTTCGATTTGTAAAAAAATACAAAAGATGGCATTCTTTACTTTCTTAACCTTTCCAAGTCTATCCAAATATGACCCAAATTATCAGGTATTTTTACTGATTAATTGATGAATCGTAACATGTACTTATAACTTGCATTGTTTTTACATCGAACATTTATTTTCACATTTAATAAGAAGTCAGATAGAGAGGAAAGATTGAGATAAGTTTTTCGTTAGTAGTTAAGTAGATAAAGTATTTAAGAGTTTTTGTCACTTCAGTACTTAACACTCAGTCGAAAGTTTTATTTAAATATTAATGTTTTTTTTGTCCACACTTCTGGCATGCAACTCGACCACCTTAAACGTAGGTCGGCTCCCTGTCTCAGTCGAACAAACAAATGAAGGCTCGCAAGAGCCCCTCTCCGAAACATGCGCAGCATCCTTTCTTTTTGTGCTTCTCTTCTGGTGCGAAGCTAGGCTGCTTGGGCCGCTTGGGGCGGCGCGCGCACAGCTTGCTGGGCTGCGGCTCCTCCACGGGCGGCTCGGAGCGCGGGCTGAGGTGCACAGGCAGCGCGGCGGGCTCCAGGGGCCGAGGCCGCGCCCAGCGCCGCAGCAGGGCCTCCTGCTCTGCGCCCACAGGCACCGGCGCCGACAGCTTGCGCGCCCGGGCCATCACCAGCGCGCGCTCCATCGGCTCCAGCAGCTCCAAGCTCAAAGCGTGGTCGAGGAACTCGCCAGACAGCAGAAGGTACCGTGGGCAGTACGCGAGCGCTCCCAGCGCCGCCCTCTTGTTGGCAGGCGTCAGCTCGCGCTTGGTGCGCTTGCACGCCGCTGTGGCCCACCGCGACAGAGCCTCGACCAGCACCAGCTCACTCGACACGCGCAAAGTATCGCGTTTTACTATTAGAGATAAGTCTTCATATGTTAACTCTTCCAGACGTTCATCACACATGGCGGTATCTGCGTCGTCATCGAGTACCAAGAGGGCGTTGTGAGCCAGAGAGTCGCACCAGCGCGAGCACTGCGCGAGCGAGCGAGCTGCCGCGTCGTCTGACAAAGCGGGCAGCGGTGGTGCGGAAGCGGCGCCGGGTAGCCTAGCGCAAAGGAACCGTAAATCGCGCAGTATCTCCAGCGCGACACCGGCATCCAACATTTCGTCTAGGCGCTTAGCGCACCGTTCTGCAAGCGGGGCGCATAGAAACTTGTAAGCGGCGTCCAGTGCGCAGCGCGCCGTACCCACAGAGTTGAGCTGGTTGGGCTCGCAGTAGTGGTAGCGCAGCAGCTGCTCGAAGCCGCGGCGGTCGATGTAGTCGACGACGATGACATCGGTCTTGCAGGCGAGCAGCGCGGCGAAGACGGGGCTGGTGGCGGCCAGCACACGCCGGTGGCCGGGATAGCGCCACGTGTCGCCATTGATGCCGGCCACGAACACGATGTCTGACTGCTTCTCGTCGTCGTAGAGGCGCATGTTCTCGTCGAGCTCGTTCCCGCTGTACTCGGCCTCGGCCAGCTCGCTCTCGCGCAACGATTCGATCTCATCGTCCGGACTGGTCCGCGCTGGGTTCGTCACCACCGTCATTGTGATTCTCTTCTGATTGCACTACCTGGAATTAAAGAAATACTTTTATTAGGACAACAAGGTAGGTAGTTATTTTCTTCTCGTATATTTACTTTGTGGTATGAAGTCATAAAATTGTTGGAACCTTATGTCTTCATATTTAACTTATCAATTATACTAAGGTATACACTGCGGTGAATAACTATACCAATCAATAGACCGCAATAAGTTATCGCATTGTTACTTTTATTATGTTTCTTTCAAGTCCTTCCTTGTGCAAGACGCTAAGTAGCGCTAGTTAACGTACTGTTAATACCTCTTGTTATATCCTGTATGAACATATCAGCACCTTATAAAGAATCGTTATTACTCGGTTTGTGGTACGAATCATCTTTATGTGTTAAATACACTACCAAGGGCAGTTGTGTCCAGTGTTCGAGTTTGAAACATAAACAGACTAACTTATTTGGAGTTTTAACCTTTAGGTTAAAGAAGCATGGTAGACAGATAGTATTTTTTTTGTAATAGCCTGTATTTATGGTACTCGAAGTTTCAATATTCCATAATGAACGCAGTAGGTAAGGTATCCGTGGGGCACTTGCATGTCATCGCACTGTGAGCTACTTCGCTAATGGGTTTCTAGTTTCTAGGTAGCTGCTGTTCATACAGTCCATTTATCCTATTTTTAGCGACCAGGCCTGGGATGTGTACCTGATAATTACTAATTCATAATATTAATTCATTTTACGTTGTTATTCATTTTATTCTGCATTATATCGACATCCTGACCTTTTAAATTTGTAACTGGCTGACCATCTGTAGTGGGATTCTATTTATTGAGGGCCGCACCCGCAAAATCTACGGGTATTTTCGGGTATAAAAAGAATAATTAAGTACCTACACGGTGTAAATCACCTCATCACGAAGCCGTCAACCAAGCATTCTGTACATGAAACTAAGTAACTTTACGCAAAAATTATTGCTGGGAAATGACTTTTTTTTTGGGGGTGTAAAATCATGTTTTGTGGTAGAACTCAATGTAACGCACTCAAAACATTGTGCTGATGGACGGATTGAATAGTACGGGGGTCGTGGAGTTGTTTAAAGTAAAAATCTTACATTACAAACTTGTACCTATATAAAAAAATACTTGTCAAAAAGTTGGAACTTTGACCCCTAATATCTCCGTAACTAGAAGGTTCCCAGGTATGGTGTAGAACAAAAAAATGATCGCAATGACAGGGAGAACCAGTGCCTTTCGGCTTCGTTAAGAGGTGTTTTACACCCTTTATGTAAAAAAAAAACGTGGGACTGTCCCCAAATTACATAAAATAATGCGCTGAAAAAGTGGTTCTTTCCCGTTTCTTAAACCCAAAACATTACCGTTACGGCTCTGTTTAAGATAAGACCCATAAGTACGAGTTGTGTTGTAGAATTCAGAATATTAGATAAGAAAATCCTGGCTTTAATTGGACAGATAAGGGTTCAAATTCCCAATAGATTGATTGAGTACCTATCAGGATGAAATTAAATATCAGTCGGATTACTTGGAAGCTGGCTCTATCCTCCAATTAGTGTTCGAGGCACGCGCCAATTTAATTACCTCTATTGGATTCTGTTAATTTTAGTAACAGATTAAGTTACTGGTATACTGTATTGATGTTAGTTCGGAACAATCGGTTTTGTTCAGTAAATTCCAGCAGTAAGACCGCGCGCCGCGTCCGTTTTGCGAAACGCGTGTAAACGCATGCGTCACTTCGCGGCGCCCGTGCATTCCCTGACGCGTAAACAAAAATACACATTGAAATGCTTCTGAAGATGATCGCGATTCTCGCATGTACTTCGATAAATAAACAGTTAAGTACCAAACAAATTATGGAAACTGTTGATCTTCAACCATTGTTATTGGCATGCTGTCGATGGTCCAAAAGTAAAGCTGCAAATCATCAGAGGCTCTTGCCTTTTTGCGATCAATAACATCTATATCAGAACACATAACACAACTACCTATTAGTAGGTAATAATTTGGTCCTTCATTTCTACATTAATGGGATAAACAATCTTATCAAACAGTGCTGTTAACGTAATTGTTCGACGATCAAAACGTGATCTATCTCTTGCTACTAATCTACTGACGCAAACTCACTTCTCTTTTCAAAGTATCATCATTAATTTGGAATAATATAATTGCATACATTGCAGCCTTCTGATCTCATCCAGATGGCAATTTGTGTAAGTAGTTGGAATTTGGATCTAAGTGGACATTAATACTTCCAAGATTTTCTTAAACAACGGTGTTTATCTTGTCTATTTCATGACTTGTTTTTCCTTTAAAAATGTTAAACAGACCATTAAAATGTGTTGTCCAATCCATGTCTGTTGTGTTGTGCAACGCATACGCATCCCGTGGATCAACTTCCTACTTCACCAGAAGCATATAATGCAGCTAATGTCGAAACGTAGGGACATTTTACGATAGAGCGCGGTTATTTGTGATGCCCCCGGTAACCCACATACATTCGCATAGCCGCGCCGGCTGAATTTGCCCTATATTTAGAGACAGTAATCCATTGGTGCAATGTTACGAAAGCACAAAAGGTATGTGCGAGTCGATAAACTAATAACAGGTGTATTTTCACGTTTTTTTACATAGTTCTATTAATATTTTTTCTTTGTGAAAGGACAGTGCTTTATAAGAGTTCTATCTAGGTCGACATAATGCTACAAACTGGTAGTGACGTTGATACAGCTCTTGATTATTTTATTGCTATGTACTTATTATGAGGTATGCTTTCAGTATATAATATAATAATGTAAATAACTACCCACGCATATGATCGCGTGTATCTGATCAGGAGATCCATTTCGTTCAAAGCCGAACAAAGAAACTCACTTTATTTCGATTTCCATCTAAAATGGCTGACATATTTCCCGTAGTACACTTATTTTATGTAAAATTCAGGTAGCTTTTATGAAAATATTCTACAGCATGTCTGTTTCCTTTGAAAACGATTTTCGCTCGAGGCGCACAAGTTTAATAAAAATAAGAACACAGCTAGTTTGAATTTTCTCTCAGAAAATGTTGTAGCTGTAATGAAGTTTACTTGCGAAGTTGCGAACTCTCATTAGCTTGTTGTGTACTGAAATTAAAAAGACTACAGCTACTGTAAAGAAAGGAGATATTTCAAAGGCTGGTTTCTTGATAAGATACTTATAGGAAAAGCCTTTGTTCTTTGTGAATTTAATTGAGAAACTGAACTGGGATCCTAACTTCGAATCTTTACACCGCCTTTACTTATTGTTTAGAAGGTTCTAGAGACATCCCTCTCCATATTTCTTTTACACCAGACTGTTTCTCCACAATGCATTTCAGAGATATTTCACACATTTCTCTTATAAAAATCAAGTTTATTATGATTGCTACGGTCGGGTGACGCCCTCAACAGCCGCCATGCGTGGATCCTACGAGTTGCTTAACTTCACTTAGCCAGTGAGTGGTGGCCTTGCTTCGACGCCAAGGCTCTACAATTAAACCATCTCAACTTTATTGTTATAATTCATCGACAGTATATTCTCCTTATATAGTTCTAATTGGATATTGTAATCGGTACTTTATTTATTTAATACTTCAAGCACATAGTACAGAGTTGGACTTAATGCCATAGGTATTTTCTACCAGTCAACCTTTGAGTGATGCAGAGACAAACAGCACGTTGCAAGCACAACTTGCAAAACAACAACAACACAACACAAGCAGTACTTTGTATAGAGCTGACAATTGGGCCGTTATATTTCCTTAAGAAAACGAGTCCTAATATTTCGTAATAAACTGCCACTTAAGATGCTTATTTAAGTTTAGCGTAAGCAACAGTATTTTCGAAATGTTATGAAAAAAAAAGAATTCAGGTATGTTTGTAGTTGTTATCTTCGTTACAATCTCTCATTGCATATCTCGGAAAAATGTTTGGCAACAATTCTTTTAGTTACAAACTGCGCTAAATATGTCAGTCTTCAGTAAATCGCATAAGAAGAAACATGGCAGATTGGAGCAGGAGTGTCTCTGAAATAGAACGCGGCTGCGACATGCGGAAATGGATGTGCAGTGAATCGACTCCGCCGCACCGTATAGCGCGCACGCGCATGTGCAAACATGGCTCGGATACGCCGACCAGACGCAAGCGCGGATAACATTGTCCCTAATTTACATACAAACATTATAATCCATAGCATGAATTAAGAATACCAATATTGCAAGAACGTTTACACAGTTGGTTGTAGCTGTAACCATTGAGTAAGTTTAATAAACTACATTTTACGATAACGTCAATAACTTGGAAAACATTAAACAATTTAAGAATTCATTACATTACTTTACTATCTTATCAGTTTAGCAGAGTATGCCGACCGAAAAAAAAATACGTTTGAGATTTATCAAAGTTTGCATTAATTCAGGAACGTACTGTAAACAAATGACACAGTAGGTATATTGAAATAGAAGCTAGTGAATTTTACTTTTTTCATTCCTCCACAGCGAGGGCTCTCCCAATATACTAACAATTTCCATTAAAAAAAATCACCCGATAGTATTAGCGACCACGTATAAAAAATTAACGAGACTCTTGTCCACGAAAAGCCTGTGCCTACACCAAAAACAGTTTACGTACTTAGCGTCCCTGGGCCCTGCCCGAAAAAACAAAAATTTAATATAACGACCATGTAATACACATGTGTCATTATGTGCTTGCTCAGCAAAAACCTTTTAATTCCTATAGAACCTACAGATTCAGATAAACGGCATGATCACCACAAACCAGGGTAAAAAAGCTTTACTGGTTATAAAACTGAGCCTCACGTAATAAAATGAATCTGCGTAGCTTGCAGCCGCATGCAGCAGTAACAAGATAAAGTCTCAAGCGATGTATCCGCCCTAACCACGCCCCACGTGTTCAGAATCCAGCTTCATGCCAAATTGAATATTCTATTACAGACCTCCAGAGCTGAAATGCACCTTAGAGATTTAAGTTCTGTGTAAAACTGACGGAGCCTATGATTACAAAGTACTGTATGATTTTTATATTACGTTGCCCCAGTAACTGTTAATGTAAGTATGTATTTAAATGGCTACATAAAGGTCATTTAGCAGCAACAGTTCCTACAATATTGACTCGTTAACTGCACAAAGCTAAGCAAACAACATTATTTTCAGAATGACCGAACGCTGTTTGTTCATACGGTTCCGAGTTTCATAATAACACATTTTTACGGAGTTTGACATTGAAATTACATATGAGACCTGCCAACAACGTCGTTCGTGCTAAGTCATCTTTTGTAGCCTCAACGTGGAGTCGAAATAAGAAGAATACATAAAAATTACAATAGATTATGTCTGTCTAATGTCATGTTCATCATTCGTTGTTTTAAGTCATTGTATTTTTGGTATAGACCAAAGCGGTAGTTCTATTTTGAAACAGAAAAGTTAAAATAAGTTATCTATTTGTTTTTTTTTTTTTACAGGCAAGGTTTTACGTCAACGAACATTTGTAAGCAGAGTAGTCCAGTAACTTAATACATCAGTGCTTGCGTCAAATCGGTTAGTTCTGATTTTTGCTGACTGTTTTATGATGTTGGCCTAATTTATCAAAAATCAAAGAAACCGGGCAAATTTCGTTTATTTTCAAATTTTGATAGTATCTTTTCAAGAAGTTTTTAAAGTACTTTCAGGCGACAAGATTACTGGACCAGAGCAAATGTCCATGTTCACAATTGCAAAGCCACTTCCGTCGCTCGTGGATCACTGTTATCAACCGATTCATTTTCTTCGCCACAAAGCCTACAACTAACGGAACATAATCTTACAAGTATATAATAGTTACATAAATGTCACGCGTAACGGTTAATTAACATAGTTTTAACACCACTCATATTTGGAACTTGAAGTACACAAACAATTTGTAACACACCATAGAAATAATATCAGTTTGGCGGAAGTGTGCGGTATTTCCGTTGATAATTCGGGAAAAAAAAAACTGAAGCCTTAGAGGTCTTGGTTAATTATTCGAAGGACATTTCCAATTAAACTGGGGTAAAACTTTACTGAAAGAAATCATATAGTTGCAGGAAAAGTTTAGCTTTCCGATACAAATAAAAATCTGGAAGCCCCTCCTATTGAAAAACCTTCCTCTTGCGGAATTTTTTTTACTCGTGCTCTTTAACGAGATTTCCTCATGCGTACGTAACATGGGACATGCAATATTGATATTTTAGCTGCTATATGGAGCACTAGATAGTTTATGCGCAGGTACAGGAGCCGGGCTGCGACCGGGCGCCATGGCCGGCCTCGGGCTGCCGGAGCGCCCTACTTACGGCCAACTGGGTCAAGTGTACATGGTCTCCACTGAAAACCCTGCGTCATCGCATCGGGAAATTTGGCAACAGTGTAGCACACACTTCAGCAGTATCCCATTCATCAGCCTACTAGGAAGAGTAATTTAAAATCTACTATTTTATTTGGTTCTAAACAGCTTGAATTATTTTCTTTTTTATTCGGATTGTTTTTAAAATTATAAGACTCAGACTTATTTTATATGTAGCAGTTACATTAATTATAATGACTTAATGTAACTGCTACATATTATTATTTTTAGCATTATCTTTCAACCGCAATATGTAACCGCTTACAACATTATTTAGGTACTGATTCAAAAGGAAAATGCAACAAAACGAGTACCTATTAAAAGTGCGTCGTTGAAACAAAAATGAATGTATTATGCTTATTTTAGTTAATACAACGAGGGAAATTATTTGACTGTAGTCAATTTATTGCTATGACCTACGCTAGGTTCCTAGGGCTTCAACAAAATATGAAACAGCTTCAATTATTTTTGGCTAATGTCTAAAAATCGAATTTAAGTGTCGAAAAAAGAGAATTTGTGACAGAGCGCAGAGGATCAAATTGAATTTATAAGGTAGCACGTAACTAACACTTGCTGTATTTCGGCTGTAGGTAATCACATAATTGTTAACCACTTGAACAAACACATATTTATGATTCTGTGCTTTAATTTCTCACTTCATTATCTGAAGTAAAACGTTCTGTTAGATTTATTACTTGCGCTTTCTAAATTCGCCACTCTTTATATATTGTAAGTTTATACCGAATGCCACGTACTACGTCCAAGTATTTTTTAAGTTTAAACGTCTCGTAAATATGAAATATATTACCGATGGCCATATTGAGATAACCCAGCTGTTTCAGCCGAAGATACAAACGACCGCTCATAAACTTAATATATTTACTTGCAATTTTTAGAACGATGTGTCATATTACTTAGTCATTTCTTTGTTTATTGGTAACATTCGTTACAACTTAGTTGATATTCGTATCATGTGGGTTATGCTCATCGTAACTCCAATTTATAGCTAGTTTTTTTTAAATCTACTAGATTAACTTGGACGTTAAAATGGTAATAAAACGGGAAGGTCAATATTCTGAGTGATACAGATCTGAACGGAATGAATTCACGCTTCATCTATAAACACACCTACATTATGAATCATGGTATCTAACACATATGTACAGTATGTACCGATGTGAACTTCAAGAACTTTGTTTCAATATCAAATTGCTAATAAGTAACGTGCTAACTAATGCGTACTTCCGAATAAACATTAACTTTTTTGAAGTAAGCGACTGAGAAGTTCAGTGAATATTAGAAAAAATGACTTATGTTCTTTGAAGTACAAAAGCTCTGACGTTCCTTGGATATTTTTCAAAAAAACGGGTGTGGCTTTGTATGTACAAAGGAACGACCTTTAAAACCTCCGTATACAGGATTATTTGTAAAACACCGACAACCTCTCAGCCCCCCTAGCATGACCGTTCTATCTCTATTCTACCAAGAAACGACAAGAAATCTTTTCTATACAACTTGACATTTCTTCTGCCCGAGCATGGCGCGCCCCGTCGACTCGCGTTTCTACGAAGACATAGACAGAAATTCTTTCCATAGCAACGGGGACGTATCACGTGATGTTTAAATTCCCTGAATATTATTACGTTTAGTTAACAAAAATAAGTTGACAATTGCACGAGTTTTTCATTTTTTGTGGGCGGGATGGTGTTGCTGCATCCTGGATCCAGGCCTGGATCTTTTTCGCGAAATTAAACCTAAATATTTTACATAACATTTCAACCTAACGTAACGAACGTAACTCAACGCAACCACGAAACGTATTTCTCGTATTTAGTTTTTAATAAGACTAGGTTGACATTTGTCAGAAGTAATGTTTCTACCCCCAAATGTCAAAAGAAGAGAAAATATGTCGTCATGCTCGACGTTGTAGACTTGTGTCGACTGAAGAAAAGAAACATTTCTTTTCTACATTCTTAATAACGCCATGCTTGGGACGATAGAAATATCTGTCAAATTGTCGATTCTTCCGTAGACATAGCCCGTTTCTACGGCGGTCATGCTAGGCCGGCAGGACCATGTTACTAACATCAAAATCTACAACTTTTGTACAATGACTTTTTAAAAATTCGTCATATTTTAGTTCATCAGATTTTCATACAAAAATTAAAATATATAAATTGAACGCTCTAAATGTTAGCAATATGCTCCTGCTATTGCACTATCGCTTTCTTTTGCTTCGAGACTTCGTAATATTCAGAAAAACGTTCTCTAAAATATGACGAATTTTTCTCTATCGCTATCGATAATCTGTTGAACTAAAATATGATGAATTTTTAAAAGGCATGGAAAAAAAGTTGTTGATTATGATGTTAGTAACATAGTCCTGAGAGGTTGTGGGTGTTTTACAAATAACCCTGTATATGTACCCCCTTATGTCTTCTATACATGATATATACACCGTGTAAATCACCTCATCACGAAGCCGTCAACCAAGCATTCTGTACATGAAACTAAGTAACTTTACGCAAAAATTATTGCTGGGAAACGACTTTTTTTTGGGGGGTGTAAAATCATGTTTTGTGGTAGAACTCAATGTAACGCACTCGAAACATTGTGCTGATGGACGGATTGAATAGTAAGGGGGTCGTGGAGGTATTTAAAGTAAAAATCTTACTTTAAAAACTTGTATTTAAAAAAAATACTTGTCAAAAAGTTGGAACTTTAACCCCTGATAATTATCTCCGTAACTAGAAGGTTCCCAGGTATGGTGTAGAACAAAAAAATGATCGCAAGAACAGGGAGAACCAGTGCCTATCGGCTTCGTTAAGAGGTGTTTTACACCCTTTATATTATATTTTAGATTTAATGTAGACTAAGAAAATAACATCCTACTGTAGAAGTTAACCGAATTAATTAAGCAGCTAATGCCTCTGTAACACGATTTTTACAAACTTAAGCTCGTGTAAGTAATTCAGGCTCATGGCGTAAGCTTACTCTTACAAATTTTAATCGAATTATTAACTGAAATGAGTCTCCGGAAAGCTTTAACCGTCTAAATACTCGTATTTTATTTAGACTTCAAAAAGTTAACACGACTTCGTTATTGATCAATCGTTATGTCAATAAATGGTCACAACGATACCTTAATTTTAGGTCTTAATGTATTAACAGAGAGTTTTTTTCTATTAAACTTGGGATCTTATTTTATTTGATGCAAAGCTACTCGATTAAGTCTCAGCTAGAGCTTTTCAGCTACAGACGACAGCAAGCAAGATAGTTAGACTAGAGGAAGCATCCTTCGCAATTCTCGTGGGGATTGACATTCAACAAACTTAATTAACGCGCGTCCTGCATTCACTGCTGCGATCACTTAGAAATAAGCGACTTTCAGCCCTAAGCTCTTGATATATGGATTATGTAAAAGTACTTACTTAATTTTCACAGCACAAGTCACGCTCTCGATCACCGTTTCAATAGGACATCAAGCAACATACTGCGAGAGACTTTCGGAGCGATGGGCTTATAAACCCATATATTAATCATTACATTTACTTGAAAGGAAACTTTTCTGGACAGAACTCACATAAAACTGGACTAAACATTTCCATGGCAAGTTACCATAAATTTGTCCATGATGACGTATTTTACTAGCTTTGCAAACCGCTGTACCTACCGTCTAGCACAGTCATCGGTATGTACATAGTTACATTGAATTAAGTACATGTACACTTGAATTATTCAGTAATAAACGGTAATTGTTTACATCACGGAAAATAATTAATTCGGTCTTAGTGCATGAATGTTTAATCTACGAGAATTAGAATATTCCATTCATAGTTGAGTAAAGCCATTGAAATCATACATGCGCAATAGAAAACTGAAAAGGACTTTCCAGAAATCAGAAGGGTTTTAAAAATCATGCCCTAGAGGGAAATACAAGTCTTGGAAAGACTTGAAGGAAACCTTTGCCCAGCAGTGGGGCTTAAATCTGCACATGACAAAAGAATGGGAAATAAATAGGGAATAAAAATTCGTAATAGGTCCACCATTTTTGCCGATGGGAAATCTCATCAGGAACACGACTTATTTTCTTGATAAAACAGCATATTTGTAAAGACTATGTTTGGTAGTCAATAACGTGTTCTTGTATGCATTTCAATATTTAATTAACAGTGTTTCCAATAAGGAATATTATTTTAATTTCCATTTATTCTCTTTCAAGAGCTATCCTTGATATGCTTCAATAGTTTTAAAAAACTATATTCAATTGTAGAAATTGCCACCCATTTTCCATTAAAATTAATGTCAACTGTTAGGTTTCTTAACTAATACCTGATACTAGTACTGTAAGCTGGCGACTTCCTACTGCCGGAAGGCTTCTCCCTATGACTTCCAGTTGTTTCGATCCAGGGCCAATGTGGAACACTGGTCAAATTAGTAATGCCTATTTAATTTTACTCCTTATGTTGATAAGTATTTCCTTTTTCTGTAAATGATCCATTAGTTCATCGTTTGATTTTCCTTACCACGATATCAAGCTATCATTGTTTTATTCAAATATGAAAGAAATTAAGTGTGTTGGTTTTGAACTTTTGTAGGAAAAAGCTGCTTTTTTTTAAATTACCGATGAAAAATTTCTTTGGTCAAAATGATATACTGAGTACACCCCGTATTACATATAAACTTATTTTTCTTGGATTTATTTAATAACTGGACAAATGGGAGTGGTCTTTTAGTATTAGTAACATTATTGTATTTGTATGATAAGTTGGGCCAAAATAAAACACACTCTATGAAAATGTCAAGTTTTTACCTAGGTATACCTAACAGTTCAAAAGATACATCCATGTGACACACGGACAGTCAGTGGAGTGGAGTTTTGTAATAGGGTGGGCACCCTTTCAGTACGAAAACTTAAAAAGATACAAATAATTACGCAGCCATTTTTACAAAAGTTCAAAAATAAATCTCAAGACATGATTAGCCACTGGTTTACGTACTATTTTTCACAGTATCAATGTCAGTCCAATTTAAGCTTAGTCATAATGTTGTTATGTTATAATCGGCGTACAAACCGCAGCTAATTATATTAATAGTGCGAAACATAGCGAGGCTGTGTCGGTAGCCATAGTACGGGCTGACGAGACTGTTTGCAGCCAATAAGCCCATTCTGTTGTGGTTACTCGTTATTATTTATTATATTATTTCCTTTTTAACCCGACTGCGCGACGCAAAGGAGCTTACAGCGCTCTAGAGACCAAACGCGTGGATTTATATTACCTAATCTTGCTAGCGTCATTATAGACAAGACAGTACTTAATCAAAATTCAATAAGGTGAGAACCAGACGCTAAACTGTGAAAAAGAATAACAATTAGTTCAGTTCATCAGTTTCGAGGGGTAGGTATCATTGAATCATCATCTGCCTAGCATTTTCCCAAACTATCTTGGGGTCGGCTTCCAGTCTGGATGCAGCTGAGTACCAGTATTTTACATGAAGCGACTGCCTATCTGACCTCCACAGCCCAGTAACTGGGTAATACGATATCATATAATATATCATATAATATATACATATATCATTAAATAAGATATTTAAATTCATTTATTTATTATTTATTTATGTACACACAAAATACTTAAAAGGACAGTACATCAAGATAATAGAGCACAGAGGTACTGCATCATCTTTGGTTTTATCATTTTTCATTTTGAATGACCAATTAAGATCTTTAACGATTTAAAGTTAGTTAGCAACCATTTCCACTTAAAACAATACTCATAAAAAAGCTGTGATAAAGTTCTGTATATAATCGGATAATAGGCCTTGGTAATGTGAAAAAAGTATTTACAAAAATATAATTATGCACCATATTAATATGAATGTTCAACATAACAAATCTTATTAAAAAGTGAAAACATCTGCAAAACTTTTTACACTTTAAAAAAAAACTAAAACTCAACTGCGTTAAAAAAAACTGAATAGCAAACAACAAGCACAGGCAGGATATTCAAATCGGTCATTTGAAAATAAAATTATTAATTTAATAATAATTATTGAAAAAAATCTGACTGACCCAACTCAGATTTTTTTCCTTCCCATAATATAAGGTCATTATGGGTAACTACAAGATATATGAAAGGCTACGAAAACCTTCATAGTTACTTAGATTACTGAGTAAGGTTACTAAGGAAAACTAGATTTTTGCCTATTACTTTAATCCCTAGTTCGTAGTGGCATGGTCGGTGACGTAAATATTTGTGAAAAAAATCCCTAAACCCTATTTCATGTAAAACCCATAAATGCTGGTTTCTTAATCATATTTTAAACATGGAATACGGTCTACATTTACACATCAATATTTCAAAGCAAAAGCTTCATAAGCGTCATCCTTAGCGACGTCTGTGTCGCTCTACCGAGTTCATTAGACAGTACGCCTGAAATAATCATATTTACTGACACGAGAGTTCTCACGACTGCTTGAGCAGACACGTTATGTTTGACTGAATACACTTTACACTTTAACGGGGAGATTTTTTTTTCGAGCCTTCTCTTTCTCACTTTTCCTCCACTCTTTCCATTTCTCGCGAACCCGCGGATTAAACCTTACCCACAAATGAATTCTCTTGCAGTTATTCCAGTAAGATTCATGTGCTAGAGTTGGGCGTGAGGCTTGCACAATGATTAGATGGTCCACTCCCGTTAGGGCAAGGCTGACAAACAGTTCTGAGACAGGAGACCCGAGACAGTATTTTGGTGCACGAAAGGAGCCTCCCCGAGCGGCGTTAACATAATTCGTTCTGCGATTTAAAACGCCCGGCACACTCTGTACAGCTAGAACTAGGTAACGCTGAGTCTAGCTGACGAATCCTTTCACCACGATGGTACACTCAAACAGCTTTCTTCAAAGCCATGACCAACGACCCTTCTCAAGGCCAAATAACCACCACTAGCTTTTCAAGCCCGCCCTAACTGTCACCGCAGTAAAAGAAGACAGTACAGAGTTGAGACTGTGTACTGGTGAGACAGAACTTAGTTCAGTGGTGAAACAGGAGACAATGTATTCACAGAACACTGTCTGAAGACAGTAAACTGTTCTGCCAGTGTTCTGGGGGCCTACTCTCTAAGTCTGTCACCGAAAATACGGATCCGTCCGTAACTAGCTTTTTACTTCGAAATGAACCCTGCTCCCTAATATTTTGATATTCATGAGTTTTGAAAACACATCGGGAGTAAGGACAACCATCCAATCGTATTGTGATTCATTTTTAGTTCGGGCCCCTAACGAATCTTATGTCCGTAATTGATAAGGAGTAGGAAACGACCGTGACTTCGGCCGAACTACGGATTTCATGCTTAGAGAGTAGACCCCCTGGTACCGAGTAATCAAGGTAGGTACCACGTTAAAACAGTGTTTGTTGTAAGGGATGGCTAACAGTTTTCTATGTGTCATGATAATCATGGCCATTTGGTAATATTCCCGAAACATATTTTCCAATACACCTATGGCACCTTTACCGCTAGAAAATCTCCTTCGCTAAAGATAAATTGATATCAACTTTCCACGTATACCTCACTTATTGAATCTCCGAGTCTTTGCACGTTTAATATCGATCACTCCCTTCACAAGCGAGTGCATTCTGCATCATACGAGTACAGGTTATTACAAATTCTTGGAACGTTTCAATGAATGCTGATACTTCAAGTGTGATTCAAATGATTTGCGTTTTGGAGATGTGCCAATAAGAGTAATCGAACAAAAATATGAATAATCGTAAAGTTCTAATGAACTGGGTATTAATAAATTGTTTTGTCATTCCGCAATGTGTGGAAAATTGGAGTTCGCAGATGTGGTGATGCCAAATTATCGTGATTCAGGATTTCGGTGAAATATTGTGCTGAAATGTGTTTCCGTTTTATTTTACAGAATGTACAATTTACAAGATTTGCCAGTGACGTTTAATTTGATGATTCTTTCTGCTTGTAAGATATTATTTATATCACAAAGTAAATACGGGAATTTTCTGACTCAACTTCACTACTCTACACTATGTATATGTATAAAGTGGATTAGACTTTGTTGCGTGGTTTTAGATACTAAAGCAGGTACCTAATATCGAACCAAAATATATCGCAATCGCGAATCATCGATATACGTAGGTAACTAAGGTAACTAGGTACATAAAACATGGACAAAGTAAGCCTCAACAAGTGTGCACCAAGTATGTACCACCGTTGATAATAAGAAGCACGACACCTGATAAACTATTTCATAAAACCTACGTTTATGTGTAATTAGGTGTTCACGTATAATACACACCTTGACAATAGCCGCCGCACATTCACTCAGATATTTACATTACAAATATGGAACATATTGGTTATCCCTGCCATATCACGCGCACATTTCACTACATTATCATTGACTGGAAAATTTTCAGGCATTTCCCATGAAAGAAAAGTCAACCAAAGCTTAAAACACAACAAAACAAAATTTAATTACCTGTTGTGATGTGCGCTGATCTGTCAAACAGACGTGAACTGTTCACATTTCAGAGGTGAATCATAAGTCCCGAACTCCCGATGGAAACCTTCTCCGCCCCAGCACCTTAGTTCAATGCTGCACTTCACCGAATATGAAATAGTACTTGATTGTATGAAATATTAAATGATTTGTTCTATTTGTGTGGTCGTCACTTGGGAGCACGTCCTGTTGTGCGAGTAGTGAGTATTGTATTGCGAGGCAGGGTGCCCGGGGCGCACCGGCGCGCGCCGCCCGCCCTGCGCGACCTCGCCCGTTAGCGCGGCGAGCGATCCGCGTTCAGCGGAGCGAGCGATGTGAGCTGTGCGACTCCGTAGCGTCTCGCATGCTAATATTAGCAGCGGATTTTTGCGCGGACTGGAGAGGCGCGCTCACGCCGAACCTCCGATGATAAGTGGTCGCTGGCGAGCACTGGGCAGCCGCCGCCCGGCAGCGCGCATGCGCCGCGCACACATCACAACAAACAGTAGCCGCACAACTTGCATAGTAACCAGACATTATTGACTAAGTGACTATAAGCTCTACGTGAGCTTTCTGAATGCATCATGCTGTTACCTGCCATATTTTCACCTGACCTCTCGCTGCAACTGCATGTTTTTTACTTATTTAGGTAGATTTACGAAAAATAGAACAGGTACAACAAATACCTATGTCAATTAGATGTTTTAAGCTTATTAAAAGTTGATTAAATTACTCATTTCTGAAGAGCCCGAGAAATCAATCCCCTGCGGCGTGCGTTCAGTGCATATAACAAATAGATGTGCTCTCTGCAGTTTTTCAGTTCAGAACAGGTTTTCAGGTGAATATTTTTAAGCACTACTTAATTAAAGTTTAGAACAAAATGCAAATTAGATTAACATTGGGTCTATCAATAGTCACATTAAGAATTAAAATTGAAAAATATATGTCATTTCGAAAGCTCCAAACTACAAAGATACAACTTCAAGCGTGAATTGAAGATTTCACATTTATTTTCATGATCTTCATTTTATGTTTTTTTTTACTGCTGAACTAATGGAAAATAAATTCATATAAAGTGAATGAATTACTATCGACTTTGGCCTAAGAGCCTGTGACCTTTTTTTGTTGCTAACAACAGGCTATCGAATAGTCTGTTGATTCATCTATACAACCTCCATGAAAGGGGTTAAGAGAGTATACCCCTTACGAAATTTTATACAAGCTTTCAAGTCCTTATTTTACGAAATGACTGAATCGATTTCAATGAAACTTCATACGCGTAAGCAGGATAGTCTAAAAGGTTACTAAAAACATTTTCGCAAAATAGTGTTACAGCAAAATTAGGCCGATTATAATTTATCTACATAAACAAAAAAAAAACAATTATCTTTTTTTTTTAAGAAATTTCGAAAATGTTTTTAGTACTTAACTTTTTAGACCTATCTATCCTGATTATGAATATTAAGTTTCATTGAAATCGGTTTAGTTATTTCCGAAAATAAGGACTTGTAAGTTTGTATGAAATGCCGTAAGGTATCGCCTACAAACGGTTAACCTCATTTCTAAGATGTGAATCCAGAAGGTATCTTTTGGGTGTCAGGAAATGGCAAATCAGCCACCTAGTGATGTTTGTTTGTAACTCCCCTCAGAAAACACGCCAAAATTCTTAACACTTGATAAAAACTTGATCGAAAATAAAAACAAATTAGGTCAACAATTAGTAAATGAATGAAACGTGTAGGTAATACAAAAGCGATCACTGTGACCATACAATGTTATCTAAACATGACCTCGCTTTACTTAATAACAATATTTCTAAGAAAGAACTAATAGTTATAAATGGCTTCCTTGTTTTCGTAAAAAGACCCAAAGCTACTCCATTAGAAAAATGCTTCTGTTACATGATCAATGGTTGAATGAGTCGATGTAAACAAAAAAAACTTGAGAGGTGTCAAGGGACACCCGGATGGAACGAAGTTCCTTTCACGTACATAATATCAATACATTTTAGATTTAAGTTAGTGTGCGAAAAATAAAATATTTAATTTAAGGAAGATTAATCCTTAATTCGAAGCAATACGTCTTACTTAACTGCACAACCGAATTTGTACTTTGTAGTTCGGTCACTCAAAATAATAATCATATCTATCCTTACTCACATACACACCCCAATTGTACGTAATTTAAGGAAATTTCAACTTTATTTTAAAGAAATAAAGCTTACAATAGCTTACTATAGCAAAAAGTGTCGTGACAACTTTTCGTAAGAATTTTTTCCGTCTAGCCCCCTTTCACAACGCGCGATAAGGAACTTCGTTCCAAAAACAACGTGGTTTTGGAGCACGTAGCTAAAGGGTTATAGTATGTTACGATATGACCGAGGCCAGAGTAATATAAAAAAATAAATAGAGTGCTATGCATGACCGTGTCTTTTTGTTCTCCGCAAGAATTTTCACATCATCATCATCTGCCTAGCCTTTTCCCGAACTATCTTGGGGTCGGCTTCCAGTCTAACCGGATGCAGCTGAGTACCAGTATTTTACATGAAGCGACTGCCTATCTGACCTCCACAACCCAGTAACTAGGTAATACTACGATACCCCTTGGTAAGACTGGATGTCAGACTTTTTGGCTTCTGACTACTCGTAACCACTATCAAAGATCTACAAATGACAGCCGGGACCAACGGCTTAACGTGCTTTCCGAGGCACGGAGGAAACTCGGTATGTAATTATGGTCAACCATCCACGGACCTACCTCGGCAAGCACGGCTTAACCTTAAAGATCGACCCGGACGGCTGTTATTATTTAGCCACGAGCTCCTCCACCACTTTTCACATAAGTGCCATAAAAGGCAAGTCGGGGTTTATGAGTTGTTCTTTAGGTTGCCATTCTTTATGAGCTATCTTATAATTTTAGCAATCTCTAAAAACTTCAAAACAGTGTACCAACATAGGTATCTGAGCCCCATGATTAGTTCTTCAAAAATAATGTTACCTTACTGAGCAACTAGTTCTAAGTAGTTTTGCCAAACATACAAAAACTGTAGATAACTCTAAATTCACCTCTTTAACGTAAATCGAAAAGTTTTCGATCGAATCTGTTTTTGACGATACAATTCAGCTGAATACAAGGATTCATCCGGGTCTCGCAAAAAATTATGGTGAATTTTCCAACTTAACTGTTTAATTTTAAAAAAATCATTGTTTTCACTGTTTTTTTTTTCAACTCCTCACAGTTCTGACAACAACAACAAGACTGTTTCAATGTACTCTAGCCACGCCGCCCGCGCCGGTTGTAGTACAGCGGCGCGTGCGCGACGTGCGCCGTCACTGACTCACGCGCAATTTAAAATTATAACAATAACATTGTAGGACGTTCACATTGTGCTCGAGGTTCTAATCTCGACGCTTATTAGTCTCTTTTATTACAAAACTTACATTAAAGTTTTTCAATATGTTTCAAATAATTTGACCGCTAACTAATTCCGGTTTCCAGTTTGTTTTTCAAAGGTTGTTCCGGTGTGCGGAATATGAAGTACCTACTGTTAGACGTGATTAATAGACATAGTAAACAACAATTCCATTCACATAAATGTTACAAGTTAGTTTTAAATTAAGCGTGTTTTTTTTTAATGACATGAAGACATTCGTCATGGTGGGGTTGAGAATGTGCCTGCGCATAAACTGTGTTACATCGAATTTTAAAGTTTTTACTGCTAATGCTTCTTTTAACTGTCATGTATGATGTCTATTTAAAATTCTTTTGTGCACTCTGAATACTATTTAAAATCTTTTGACCTAAACTAAAACCTGAAAAAGTACCTTGTAAATAATATTTACAAGGTACTTTTTCAGGTTTCAGTTCATTATGCTCATGTTTGTTCAAGCATTTAATCCCATACTGGTCATATTATTATGTACCAATGCCTATTAAACAAATGAAGCAATGGCACTGTATGTAAAGTAATATTTACTCCTAACTTTATCTAATCTGTTCCTACTGCGGCTGTAATTACTCGGCAAACATTATTGTTTTAATGTAATCCTCACTAACCACCGGCATAATGGGTAGGTATCTACTTAATGAATTAAATTGGTCAAGGACCCTTTCTGAAAAAAAAAATAAACGGTCACACACTGACCTTATTGGTGAGGTTCTACAGAAAGGTCAGTTGCGTATTATACGCTCTGCGTGTATGAACAGAATATGTAGGCATGAACGTGGCCCAGGCGAAACGAGTGGGTATGTGGCGTACAGTTGTTTCTGCCTACCCCCATTCGTATATATTGGCACGGTTGGCGCAGTGGCTAAGTGATTGACTGCTGCGCTGCATGTCGCGGTTTCGATCCCCGCACGGAACAAATATTTGTATGGCAGATAGTTGTTCCGGGTCTGGCTGTTTGTGTATGTGAGTTTAAATATTAATTTGTAAACGCACCCACGATACAGGAGTAATTCCTAGTGTGAGGCGATGAAAGGATCTCAAGAAAACTTAGGTAGGTACTAAAGTATTCGCGTGAAAGCTACACTATTTTCGTGTCTTTGTAACATATGTCAATTTCCTAGTAGGTACCTCTACCTACCAACCTATCGACTGAAACCTCAATACTGTCTGTTGCGATTATGGTGAAAACTAATAAGAGAGAAATGAGAGGGTGCCTGTCTGCAAATAAGTTCTAATTTGGTAATGTACCAATACCAATAGACACAAAATCGACCTTGTAACTGGTTTATCACTGTTGAGAAAAATTTCCCGTACCTAAATAGAAAGTTCACTAAAGAACTCCTCCAAAGAGTTCCTAAAGGCTTGGACAAGTAAAATACGCTAAGGGCCTTTTCATTGTCATGCGTGTTTGCGCCCGCGTGCGGGCCAGGCACGCATGCGGGCTGCCCGCAACCTATCGTATCATACATGTTTATACATGCGCGTGGCAAACATAATCTGCTCTGCGGGCGGCCCGCAACAAGCATTGCCACCTGGCCACACGCATGACAATGAAAGGGCCCTTGTATCAAAGATATTTTTATGTCTGAAGCATTTTTCAACGCGGCAATTAGCGCGACCAAGCGTGGTGGTACCATTCGTGCCTTTCTCATTGACAAGAGGTCTTTATTCTGCATTAGGATGATAACATGCTGGTATTCTTTCACGCCAAGATAACCTACAATCAGCTAAGTTGGCCAAACATGCGTCAATGCATTTTTACGACCACGCTCTTCTTCATCCGAGAGAGTAGGAGGTGACCTTTGGTTAGTCATAGGAACAAAAACAAACAACATAGGTACTCCTTGTTATAATACTTATTTTTAGATATTACTTAGTTTTTGACCTACCACGACCATCATCAGGATACCCAGGGGTGATTCATAACATCGTTTTCGTCGATAACGACTCGCGACGATGAATAACGTATCTCCATAACTCTTTCAATTAGGTACGTAGTTTTATCTTGAATATGGCAACTTAGGTTACTTACCTATTTGAAGAAAATATAAAGCTTTGACGTAATTTTAAGCATCAAATAATATTTTTGAACACAAAATCTCACTTACGTACGTACTCTGCGTTCACTCAAAGCTCAAAAGTAGTTTAGGTTCCTACCTACAGTTAGTGTAAGTATCGAATAATCATTTTGGGTTTATACCTATCCCACCAAAAACATTCTGTAAAAAACTAGCCAAGTCTCGATGGAGCTGCTTGTTAATCTCTAAAAAATGCGAGATAATAGCCCATACTGGTATTGGTAATTGGACGCTAGTGTCTCGTTTTAGGCTTTTGTTGATTGTGCAACTTATTATTTACTATAATAGTAATAAACACTTTATTGTTTGTTTCAGGCTCGCCTATACATAAGTATTATTGAAATATACAGCTTTATCAAGCTTACAATTGAGTGGTTATTGAATAAACGTTTTCCAAGTGGCAATTTTCCATCGTCAATGGGTAGCGTTTCTGGCGACAGATTGGTGCAATGGTGTCATGGAGCACCTGGTACACGTTTTGTACCCTTGTGTACCCTTCAACGGCCAAGTCACACAAGATTAACTATAATAATAAAGAAATCGCAGTAAGGAACCTTAGACTTGACACGACTTTGTCTGGATTTCATTACTTATATTACACTAGCTGTCCCGCGCAACTTCGTCTGCGTCACATTTTCCCCGTTTTCGCAACATTTTTCATTGCTGCTCCGCTCCTATTGGTCGTAGCGTGATGATATATAACCTATGTCCTTCCCCAGGTTGAAATCTATCTTCGTGCCAAATTTCATTAAGATCCGATTAGCCGTTTAGTCGTGAAAAGGTAACAAACAAACATACAAACAAACAAACAGAGTGACATTTGCATTTATAATATTAGTATGGATATGGATTTATTATTTTATTACTTTCATTATGCTTGTTTATCTCTAAAAATAGAGATAAACAAGCAGCTCCATCGAGACTTGGCTAGTTTTTTACAGAATGTTTTTGGTGGGATTTCACTTCTTTTTGTAGAAACGTGTAAACAACGTGTAACGTGAAACAGTATTACTTAACGCCCAGCAGTGGGACGCTATAGGCTAGATTAAATTACATTAGAAGATTTGTGTTCCACTACGCTGGATTTTTGCAATGACAATCGATTTTCTTATGAAAACGGCGGTGGCCCAGTGGTGGCAGCCCCGACTTACGAGTAGTAAGCCGTGGGTTCAAACCCAGGCAGGCGCATTACTTTGTGTAATTTATTTCATCATCGCTGCTCTCAAAAACGGTGAAGGAAAACATCGTGAGGAAACCGGCATGTCCTAGAACCAAAAATTCGAAGACATGTGACATCTACCAACCCGCACTGGGCCCGCGTGGTGGATTACAGCCCACTCCCTCTCATAGGAGAGGAGGCCTGTGTCCCAGCAGTGGGAACATTATAGGCTAATGATGATGATGATGAATCGATTTTCTTATGTACCAATGTAGAAGGGGGCATTATCATATCTCTAATACAGCTGAGACCAGCTTAAGGTTCTTCATCAGATACTTCAGACCTTCGATTTTTGACATCACATGGAGCGGCCCACCAGTTGAATATTGTTTGTAAAGGGGGTTGTCGATCTCTAATAGTTTGGTTGGGCTCTTGTGTTTTCTAATCAGGGTCACCAAGTACTCCAGATCTTCGATTATCCTACTTTTTATAGTTTTCCCTTTATGTGGCCATTAAACCCTAACTCTGTACCAAATTTCAGCTCTCTGAGTTTATGGGAAGTACTAGTTCTATTTTGATGATCATGAGTGAGTGAGTGAGTGTCATAAATACGAAACTTTGCTTTCGCTTAACTTCGGAACTATGACATACAGACTTGAAATTTTGGATTTTAAGCATGTGATTGTAGCTTGGGTCCATATTGGCTCACCTAAAGTTCTTTACCCGAAATTGTTCTTCCTAATGATTTGAAATCCGAATGATCACCTTTCCTAAAATTTTTCATCCTAAAGTTTTCAATTCATACTATTTGTAGTGCTACCGGCGATGTTCATATAACACTCATATTTCCGAAAATTGTAATTAATAATATCATTAATGTAAAAATATTTAAACTCTTACTGTTTTTTATCGTTTTTATTCCTAAACATAATTACCATAATATTTTCACTCATACTCAGAAAGAAACATATACCAAGTGTAATAAAAAATATATGTGGGTAGAAGATGATAGTTATAGTACCCCCACTATGAATAAAATACTTAGAAAAATTTCGCGACCAATTTGGAGGTAGCGCTTGCCGGCCGCTGCCGCGGCACCGCTCGCTACGCTCGCTCGGCTCGCGCGTAGTTGGTCACAGTTCTAACCTAACCTAACCTATGGATATCTTTGCAGGTACACACCGCTATAAATAAAATTAAAGAAGACGCTTTAATTAATAAAAAAGAAATTTAAACAAAAAAGATATGACTTTGAATAATAGTGTTAAAGATGGTTATGTTGAGAAAATATAGGAAAACAAATAAAAGTATAATAGATGTTTATTGCTACTGATGTTATGAAGTTGAATGCTTCGGAATTATGAACATTAGAGACAGAGTAGATAGGAATTCTGATTGTTAGGATGAAAAATGTTAGGAAGAACATTTTCGGATTTCCAATTATCGGAGTTGAAAATTTAGGTGAACTTTGGCGCACCCTTGTAGCTTACTGGATGACGAAAATTTCTGCGTTCTGGTCTTATCCAGAGGTTCTCAAATGCGGCGCAATGGTTCCAGTAAAGGATGATACGGCAGTGTTTGCTTCGCACTCGACTTGGCGGGGGCACTACCGTGCCCCCCGATAGATTACAGCACCAATTGTATTAACTCTATTTTTGTTGGCTTCAGTCAACCGCAAGTCCAAGGTAAAAAAGTGTGACTTTAGCATCGTAGTACATTCCTAGTAGTACCAAGATACAGGAGCTTTTCATATTTCAAGTGCTCCTAATGTTATGTACGGTAGACCGTACGTAGGACCGTAGGACTGTCGGTAAGTACTTACCTGCATTATGTGATCTACGCGGTCATTGAGGGTCCCATCTTAATTCTTAGCAGCCCAGAATTCGACTCCTTTGACACCTTCAGTAGCGTCCACATCAGTTCCTATCAGCACACGATAGTATCCCATTATTTGTTAAATAGTAGGAACCTTGTTACCGGGGACAAAGGGACAAAGTCATCTACGAATCTCCATCTTTGGGTTTTCCTTCCTTCGTACTACCTGGGTCTAAAGTGAATATTTCACGATAGGAAATACTAACACACGGATAGACGATAACAATGGTTCCCCACCTTACCACCTTACCACCTTTTCTAACTTCTTCATAATATTATATTTTAATTACTTAATTTTTGGGATAATCTTTTACTCTGGACGCTCTTAACATGCACGTATTTCTACATCGTTCTCACACATTTGTGCTTGAAAATCAAAAATCAAATTCATTATTTCACATAGGCCTACATGGGCACTTGTAAAACGTCGACAAAAAGGTGCTCGGTTCGGGTTGGTCGTTTCCTATGGAGAAGAACCGGCAAGAATTGAATGATGTAACCAAGATTTTGTAACAATATTTGATTTAAAAGAGTGTCCACATGTGTTTCTTGCCCATTCTTCTCCATAGAGATCTACGCTTTGGAATGGGCAACTACAGTACTTTCACAAGTTATTATGCCTTGTGACAGGGACTGTAGCTTCGCATCTTTTTTGATTTTGAGTTTCAAAATATATATGTACTATTTACGCCACTTGAGGTTCTCCACACCCACCGCTGCAGCGAGTGCCACCACAACACGCTGAGCTAGGAAGATGGATTGGCACAAGCGTATCGACACAAGTTGCGTCGCACACTATGGGCCTATCCATCTTCCATCGAACAAAGAAATGCCGTTCTTTTTTGTGCCATCTTCGCATGTCAAGCCATTGGGTTCTAATTAGGGCATGCAAACCGGATACCCGGTTAACCGACTGATTTGAAAACCGTTTTTTTTAGGATAGTAAAACCGGGTTTTTCGGTTTTTGGTTATATTTTTTTTAATAAATAAATAAATATTAGGGAAAACAATAAATTACACACTATAAATATTGAACAACAAGTTATGTTTCTCCTAGTGATCTATCTATCTTATTGATTTAATAATACTTAAATTTTCCCTAACAAAATATTGAATTTAATACATTTATTTCAGACTTAGCAAACATTAACTGTCAAAACTCAGTCCATATTATGTTAGAAGGCAGATACTTACAGCTATGTTAGTATAATTTTAAATAATTATTATTTTGGACATGCATAAGCGACCAATGCCTCAGGATTTAGCTGTCCACTCTGTCCGATACCACGCTCAGAAGTGTGTCAGTGCTACTTTTTACCCGAGACCGCAGGGACGCCGTTCTTCTGCGAAGCACCGCCTGGAAGCCGTCCGTGCTGTGGTCGGCGAACATGCCGAAGACACTGCACCGCCATGGAAGTCCCAACAAACCCTTGACGCGCAGAGAATTGCAGGCTTTTTTAGGTGTAATTGCTCCACAGGTTGCACGTGTATAACGTTTGGCAATAGCTTTTAAATAGTGCGACTTTAATATCACGTGAGCATCGCGCAAACCTGCGAGAAAGCATATTACCCTTTACCGACAATGCCCTGCGCTCCCTATCCATGTCCATATCATTACTTTGTTTCTCATTGACCCAGTGTATTAGTGTAGATCCCAGTACATAAAGGGCATTGGGTAAGTTTGTATGGACCAATGACATGTTTTTTTTTTTCACAGCGGCCATAAAGATAATTGTTGCTCACGTATAGTGGAATTTATGATAATAATGACTCCTAAAGTAATTTTGCCGAAAATAATATCGGAGCTGAAATATCTGATGTCAAAGTTGTGTTGTTCCAACTAGCAGTTTGCATACTGTTATGTATTTTATCAAAAAATCCCAGAATTTGATACTTAGCAGCGACACTACCGAATGGGGGTAATAAGTGTGTTTTTTTCAAATTAACGGGTTTCGATTCCGGGCTAGGAATATTGATTTTTCACAAAACCAATGCAGCAGTTTTAGTTTTTAACAAAATCGGGCTCGTGAGTGTTTCGGCTTTGGCCTACCACCCAGTTAAAAAATTCATCCTGTATATCTCGGCTCCAATGCATTTTGGAAATAATTATTCATTGAAGAAAATTAAATGTCTTACTGTGTTCTTACTAATAAAGTTTAATTAGTAGGCCGTAGACTTAGAAAAATCATGCCACTTTTACTCAAACCCCTTTGGATACTTGCTGTATATTCTGTGATTTTAGACCTTTATGTATACCTAACAAATGTTCCTAATTTAGTATGTTAGTCTTAGTGCCCTAAATTTTTAAACTATGTTGTTTACATTAATAATAAGTTTTATTCTATGTTATGTATGAAGAAAAAAAAAGTTATATTGATTTTTAGTAGTTTTTGAAGTCCAAACAAATTGTCATTATTATAAACATAGGTAAGATAAACGTAAAAAAATACATATTTTGATTAGGCTTTAGCATTTTAATTTTTTTCTACACATTTTTTAATAAAGATTGAAAAAAAACCCGAAAAACCGATTTAACCGGTTTCATCCGGTTATGTAAACAAGAAACCCTAAAAAACCGGTTGTTTAAAACAACCCGGTTTTTGCATGCCCTAGTTCTAATAACAGTAAAACAGCTGGATCGGCGACGGTGGCAAGAGGTTGTCGGATTATGTCGTTTAAATTCGCGTGCCGCACTTCGGCAACAGATAGGTGGCAATACAGCTAATTATGATTGGTAGCTTGTGTCAAGATCTTAACGAAAACGGTCCAAGATAATTCTTGTTGTCCTAGACCCTATAAGGTGTAGTGGTCGAAAGAGCGATTGCTGAGCATGAGGTCCTGGGTTCGATTTCTAGATCGGACAAAGTGTTTTAGGAATTTCTCAGAGGCAGCCTCTGCAGATGGCAATAGGCTCACCCATGTAGTACATGGGAGTTAAGCATAACTGTTCCGGCGAAGTGTGGATGTCCCTTCTATTAAGTACACCTCTGCCTAACTCTTTGGGAATTACAGGCATGATGTTATGTTATGATTTTATGAAGTCCTAACTAAACTAACCTTAAAATCATCTTAAGTCAAGTGAACTTATCTGAATCTTCATTAGCTCAAAGGTTTGTCTTTAACCGTAAAGACAGATGCGCGCCCATCGTTTACCGATGCGTAAACGTCTTGACAACCAATTTTGTGTGTGTAGGTTAGGTGTATCATCATCATCGTATATAAGGCCATCTTCTTCTGTCGTGTGTGAGTCGGCAAGCTAGAGCAGAGCTTACAGCTGGGTAGCGTTACAAGGATTTTTTGGCGCTAAAGCGGTGTTGGCAGCATGGCCATAGTCAGAACTAACGGACATTTTTTTTTTCAATACTGTTTTTACACTCTGTTTCACAAATGTTTACCAGCAGCACAGTGGTCCTGAGACTCCTGTCAAAGTTATTCAAGCGCCAAAAGTACTTATAAACCATACATCATCATCGTCATCCACAGCGCGAATTCACCCACTGCTGAGTAAAGGCCTCTCTTTGCTTGTGCCAAGCTCCACGTTTTTGTGCCAGTCCTGCGATGGCATCAATGTCGTCTTCCGATATCGCCGCCGGACGACCAACACTTCTTGGACGCCACTCGGTCACAGAACAACTGTACAGAAGCATTAAAATCATCTATGAATTTTTTCGGCGTTAATTGATATTGAAATGGGTACGGCAAGGCTATCCTACGCTGGAAACAGTTTTAAAATGAAATAACATAGTTTTTTGGTACCTCATTCCTTGTTCATTGCTTTTTTTAACTAGCAATGCTAGGTATCCAATATGTCAAGTTTCAAATATAATTATTGCCATCCAAGAAAAATAGAATAGAATATTCATTTTCCTCATGTCACTGTCAGTGTCAAAAGAAACGTCAAACCTCTAACGAAAACTTCAGTGAAAATTCCTTTAGCAAAGCATTGAATTATTTACATTGTATCTATTTTACTTCAAAACATAGGTAAAACAATAAATAATAGCGAAATACATCTTATTGTTAATAATTGTGGTTAAACAGCTAACCTAGTCCTAACAATTTTATAATGTTCATTAAAGTAATTCACAGTACAAAGCATGAAAATCACTAAAATATAGTTTTTGTAAAGATTTTTTATAAAGCTAAATTAATATAAATTAGATCATTGAATAATTTGATTACAGTGTTTTCAAGTCGTTCTAAGATGTCATCTTTTCAAGACAGGCAGAAAAGCCTCTTTAACCAGTTAAAAGATGCTGAAGATCAATATAGTTTTTCTAAAACAAACAAAGCTGCACCCCAAGATTACGGCACTATCGACAAATTCACTTACAAGAAACTCAAACATGAAATGAAACAATTTCGAGGTCGAGAAAGTATATACAAGAGGCCTGAAGCTAACCTTCTCGAATGCCTCAGGGCAAAAAGAATTCCTGACCATATTAAGAACCCTCAGAAATACAAGTATTATTCACTAGCCGATGTCACACCAGAACAAATGTCTGATGCCACAAATACTGCCACTGCATTAGCATCACTTCGGGAAATGGAGGAAAGAGCCGCAAATGAATCAGAAATGCAAATAGATCATGTAGATCCAGATGAAGGCCTCTTCAAGAAACCTACTTTCCACATGTCATCTGCGCTAAGGAAAGCACCTAAGCCAGAAGAAAAACCTACATTTAAAAGCAATAAAATCATAATGCCAGAATATGTTGTGGGAGTCACAAAGAAAAAAGAAAAAAAAGTTATTACAATCAAAAAAGATAAGTCACAGAAGTCTGAAGATACGGGCACAAAGGTGGAGTTGAAGCTAGATCATCTTTTTGAAGAAGATGAATGATCTTTTGTATTTACTTTTACAGTTTTTAAGTTCTGTCATTATGACTAATAAATTATAGTAAAAAAGGCCTGCAAATAATTTATTTTTCTGCATGTTGCATCAAAAAAGAGCCCAGACATCAGGGCAAGATAAAAAAATTAAAATAAATAAATTCTAAAACTCGCGTAAATGCACGTAGCAGGTCCATGCCATGTCGCACTTCTCATATTTTTCAATGCAATCACGCGTACGTGCATCCGTGCGAGGATTAGCATAAGCCCTCAATGCATCTCTGCCTCTCTCTACTCTAAATACGATGCCACAATCGAAGGTACATTTGTTGCAGCCTAAAACTGTTGTGGAATTTTTTATCTTCTAGCCAAGGACCATGACAGGTCAATAGCTCACCAGACTCACCACTGACATTGGCTGACTGCCTTTTCACATTTAACATTTCAATCTATTTAGATTTCAATACTTGCCTGCCCTAAGCCCCTTATTATAAAAGGTTCAGTAAGGTAATAAATGAGACAAGAAAAAACCAGTCAAAGTCGTATTATATTACTGTTAAATGCTTTATTTACATTTATAAAATTTTAGCACTGTGATATAATTGCAGATTCAGATTTGATTTCCAAGTTCTCTATGGGCGGGAGTTCTGTCTTGCTCTCTGCTGCGAAGGTGCTAAGGTCACGCATCATGGAGTATGCATCTTCACCATCAGCATAGTACTTGGGCTCAATCTCTAATATTTTGAAGCCAAGACTGTTGGTGTATAAGTTGAGTGCTGCTCTGTTGCTTTTTCTCACATGTAGAGATACATATTTAGCCTGAAATGACATGAAGGTACATAAATGTTTACCCAGAAAAAAAAAACGAGTAAATATATTTAAAATTTTGTAGATTTAACAAGTGTTTTTAATATCTCACAAAATTTGTGAAATCTATAAAATTTAAATATCATGCAGTCAGCAGTGACTGCATCAGCAGTGGGCCTAGGGGCCAAAAATACGACAACCCTTTTTTTTTTAAGGATGTGAAATCATCAAATGACCCCCCCTACTCTGGGCAGAGCAGGAGGGAGTGTCAGACTTGACTGACTAAAACTCATCCATGTTCCTTCTAAGCCCATTGTGTTCCAGGGCCACGGTATCTGTTTCGAACAACCCGCAGCCCTGAAATACGACAACCCTTACATCATGATGAGTAGGTTATAAAAGTAAGCCAAGCTTTTAGGTTTGTATTAAAGTACTGCCACTACTCATGAGCAGAATGCTTGCTCCATTTAATCAATGCAATTACCTGAAAACATTCCACCATAGCAAGTGAAGCTTGGTTCATAAGTTTCTGTGCAAGTCCAAGGCGACGGTGAGATCTCTTCACGGCCAAAGAGGTTATGTGTCCATGACGGTTGTCCTCACCATCTTCTTCCATTTTAGCTAGTACATAGCCTGTAATGATTCAATTAAAAAATGTTAGTTCTACTAAAATCAAACTCATTTTTGCAATATATGCTGTGTTTCTAGAGAGAAGTAGGGCTTTAACCTTAGGTATCAGAACATGTAACTGCACGATTGTGTTAAACTGCCGGACCGCAGACCCATGATAAAACATCCTCACGCGATTTTTTTCAGGTTACTATTTTAGCTTGTAGATACACGCTCTGGTGTGCCAAAGGGTAATGTCCGAGGACGAAGCATTAGTCTCTGCTCCTTTCTTCCTTTGCCAAGAGCTACTTACTACTCTACCAGAGAAGAGTTCTTCAATCAGGGATCAGACTATAAGGAGTCCAGCTCATATAAGGAACTACTATTTGTCAATTTAATGACCAGAAATAGGAAATGGGTAGAGTTAACTTATCTAAAGCTCGAGGAAGTAAGTTACGAGTTGGATAATACCTCGTCTAAAATCTTGAAATCATAAACATGCTGATTAAATCCTGGGATTTAACAAATTGCAAATCACTTTTTGTGCTTTGAATACATTTGAACTAAATAATTATATTGATTATTTTATTATGTTTTAGAGTTCGGTACTACAATGGTTAATCCAAGAGCTTTGTTTTAACATACAAAATTATATTTTGAAAGTTCTTTTGTTATTTACCTGATTATATTGTAATAAACAGGGTCTCAAAGGTTAAGGCATAAATTAATCTGATATCCACGTAAACAAAGCCAACTTAGTATTAATTTACCTATCTAAAACAAAACATTTGAATCTGAGACAATTGTAGTATGGAATCCTAAAAATTGGAATATGATTCTTCAAATCAATAATTTGTAACTATAATAGTCCAGTTCAAGTTTTTATAATCCCGTGTTTTAATCATCATTTTTATGATTTGGGGATTTTAGATGAGGTATTATCCAACTCTGTTACCTACTTACTTCCTCGAACTTTTGATAAATATACTCTACCTATTCCGATCTCTGCTAACAACTGATGATGGTTTTTTTTGTACATGAGTTTAAATGTTTCTAAACACAGCCCTGATACAGGAGAAATTCCTACTGTAAGAAAAGTTTTATACAAAAAAAACCCAAAACTCACCAACAATGTGTCCCTTTTCATCTTCAGCAACATAACTAAGCTGAGGCCATGACAATCCATGGTAAAAGTAGTATTTCATCTGGTAGTTCTCTGGCAAGCACAGCAGGTTGCAGTGCTGCATGTTCATCAGGTCGCTGGGCCGAGCACACCGGATGTTCATCTTGAGCGTTTCTGGAAACATTTTGGAAAATATTTTAAACAAATTTAGGAATGTTACCATATTATTATGAGAAAACAGAACATATAACAAGAATAGGCACAATTACAGAAATACATTTAAACATGATTCCGTCCAGAACCTTTTATACCATGTATTTTTATATCACTGCAATTGTTTTCAGTAATTACTTACTTTAAGTTAAGTTATTCTCTACGAATCTTCCTAGTTTTACTTGGCTGCCTGATCTCAGATGCTGGAGGGCTATCTGACATACCACCTAGAAGCTCACGCACAAATCGGAACTTCGACAAACAACACTTCCACACAATGTACCAACCTGGAACAAAGGACAATAACAATGTCATACATGACAGCACTGGGTAACTTTTGCATCATCGTATTTTAACGATAATCAATCAGTTAGTAACTTAAACAAATGACAAGCATATTGGGCTACTTACAAAATAACACAAAGACAAAAACTAAAAATACGCTACATACGAAGGTTATAATAGCTAATATCACTTCCTTCATATCTCACTAGGCATAGGTTAATAATATTATGAACACGAGGTTAATGCATCCACTTTACCAGAACAATCACTATCTCTTTACTTAAAATTATCAGTCGTAAGAAGCGTGTCAGATTTTTAACGTGAGTTGGGTTTATTGCTCGTTATTTTTACAGCGCCATTTTGGTTCCTGTAGTGCAATACATAAGTTCTTTGTAGAAAATCCTACTTGGGAAACTAAATGGGTGTATGAAAAACACGTGAAATTTACTCATTTCTGTGTATAAAATTGAATATTACGTACTTTGAAATCTTGTTTTTTCTTCAAAATAAAGATTTTCGACCAATATAACCTCAAAATTGTGACATTAAATTATTCGTCCAAGAACAAATAATGTTGCTACTTTCCTTTGTTACAAGCACAGTTCATAAAGCCTTCTATTCAGAATTCTAAAAGTAACTTACTTGTCACTGGCAAGCAAGGTTTGTTGATGGTTTGTTTGTTTACGACCGTCAAAATCAATCTATCAAAAGTCATAACAAATAATGATTCGATCGGGCTTTTGTTATTACTTTTCTCATCTTATTTTGTTGGAAATATAAATGCTGGCACAATACTAAAAATACTTCTTCATCACAAACATAATAAGGATGGAAGATGATGCTCAGGAAGAACCTACACCTTCTGCTTTCTTGTAAGTAAATCTAAAAATGTAGGTAAAAATATTCCAAAATCTGTGTTACCGGAGTAAATACCTGTTGAAACTGTTGTAAGTAGGCCAAATTATCAGAATTCTTCAAATAATAATAGTCTCAGTTATTCGTTTTACAGTACCTTCAAAACATAGAGATATAAAGTAGCTAACTCTGTTACTTAATTTACAGTCGGCACCGGAGTCCTACATTCAGCCCAGAAGAAGTAAAGTCGTTAATGAACATAATTGAGAAATATAAAACGATCATATTCAATAAATCAACTACGGCTGCAGCATGCCATGCTAAAGAGGTTGCATGGGTGAAAATAGCGAAAATATTCAATAGACAAGGTTTCAGCCACAAGAGGAGTGCAGAGTGTTTAAAAATAAAATGGGATAATATGAAGAAGAGGGCAAGGACAATGTCTAAGAATCTGTTGGATTCAAGTTACAGTGGGCCTGATGAGATGACCAGTCAGATGGTGGCCATGATGTGTGATGTGGAGAACAGCACGGGGGCTATGGAGGAACCTGTGGAGTCTGATGGAGATCTCAATGGTAATTAGTGTTAAATGAAACTAAGATTAGAAATGAAATTATTGTGTATAACCTTGGGTTGAAGTGTACATAATGGGGCACTGAGGAAAAAAAAATTGGATTTTTTTATGCCAAAAATGTTTATTTTCGCAAATCGTTTATTATTTTTTTATTCTATCGTTATCATCATCATCTTCCTGCCCTTGACCTATTTTATTTTGGGTTGGCTTAACTCATCTCTCCATTCTCCTCTGTCATTCGTCATGATTCTATTCACCTAAATATAACGCTAAAAGCGTCTTGGGGTATTTTGTCTCTGACCAACCATTTGTAGTGAAGTTATATTGTTATATTCCGTCTACTATGACTTATTGTTATTGCCATTCAGAAATAGGATCCCAAGATCACTTGACCATGACCTCCAAGGTCACTCGACCTTGACCTCAAAGTCACTACTCCTTGACCTTAAGGTCACTCACTATGAATATTGCTCTGTTACTGCTCCTAAGAATCGTGGATCTTGACTTTCGGAATTAAGAAGAATCTTAACTTAGAAGAATCGTTAATCTTGATGGTCAAAATTCCCGTTTCGTATCCACTGACCCAACCTTGTTAAAAACAAGGTTGGTAAGTTGAGCCAAGCTACTTTACCAAACAGTACAAAATAATAAAACATGTCATTTTTTTTTACTTAATAGGGGATAATCCTATTTTTTTTTTCTTTGTCCGTCGGGTAGTTTATTGAAAAGTATAGGACACGTATTTTTTTCTTTTTTCACGCGGTCATATAATTATTAGTAGTGGAGATATAATGAGTTGAAATGGCGCATGACGTCTCATGTAGGTAAGTTTTATACCTACTTGTGACGTAGTAAGGGGCCCACTCTCCAACTTTGATGAGTTCTAACTAAGTATTTTTTTGATATTTTGATAAAACAAAAAATACGTGTCTAATATTTTTGTATTACCTGTCTGACGGACAAAATACAATGTCGTTTTCTTTACCCAGTCCGGTCCCCTATTGTATAATTTCAGAAACAGAAAATCACAAAGAATCTACAGAAGGACATTGGGATGCTAATGAAGACAAGGATTTTAATGACTCTTCAATGGGTTTGTAAATGATGAAATTACCTAAACTTAAATTGCAACAAATAAACCCACCCTGCCCTTTCCAGCATCAAGTTTTTTTTTTTCTTAAATTAAAATTTACAAGTCCTTGTAACATTCGTTTTTAAGCACTGACATCAAATTCTAATAACAACTTCTACATTAATTTGCAGATGATGGTGGTAAGGAAAATTACAGGTAAGGACAATTTGTTTTTTCTCCTACCATTAATAAATTAATTATTATGAAGACCATTCAAATATATAATTATATATAAATTGTATGTATGTAATAATGGCCTTATAAGCGAGAGAGAGCTGAGGGAGGGCGCGTTGAAAACTATACCACGACACAGCAACCAACATGCATACAGCTCGGGTAAGTCCACTGAATCGGCACTCCACCTGGTAGTCAGTCGGATTGAAGATGCTATACATCAGAAGGGTACCTGCCTTGGAACCTTCATAGACATCGAAGGAGCCTTCGATAAAACCAACTTTTCCAGCATCAGCTCCGCCCTATCTCGGCATGGGGCGGAACAGGTGCTGATTGACTGGATCACTAATAAGCTGAGCAAACGAGCGGTTCGCTTGGAAGGACAGCAGCAGATGGCTCTGATAGCCAGAGGTTGCCCCCAAGGTGGAGTAATTTCCCCCCTCCTCTGGAATCTGGTGATAAATGATCTCATCACCAAGCTCAACGCCAGTCATTTCTACACAATTGGGTATGCAGATGACCTCGCTATTCTCATCTCGGGAAAAGTGACAGGAACTATCTGTAACCTCACCCAACAGGCGCTACGTATCGTGGAACGATGGTGCAGGGAATATGACCTTTCAGTCAATCCCACGAAAACTGAGTTAGTCATGTTTACCCAAAAACGAACTTTAGGGCCTTATCGCTTGCCTAAACTATTTGATACAGAACTTCAGTTAGCCACTGAAGTCAAGTACCTGGGAGTCATCCTAGACAGTAAGTTAAACTGGAGCCGTCACTTAGACAACAAAATAAACAGGGCGTGCATCACCTTCTGGCAGTGCAGGAGGATGATAGGTAAGAAGTGGGGCCTATCCCCCAGAATAATTCTTTGGCTATACTGCGCGGTGATCCGTCCCATGATCTCGTACGGGGCGGTGGTCTGGTGGCCACGCACCAGACTAGTCACAGCCTCGAACAAACTTCAACGCATGCAAAGGCTTGCCTGCATGGCAATTACAGGCTGCATGAGAACCACTCCGACAGCGGCTCTCGAAGCCATGCTGGAGCTTCCGCCGCTCCATCTGTACATACAACAGGAGGCAACAATGGCGGCAGCACGCCTCAAAACACTTCAACTGTGGAGTAAGTCAAACACGCAACACACTGCGGCACTAGAGGGATTCTACAATGAGTTCCCCCTGGCGAAAGCCATTAACGATCGGGTACCAAAACAATTTGTATTCGACAAAAAATACAAGATCCAGCTCCACGAGGACCACCGCTGCGAGGGGTTAAACCCTGCAGAATTACGGATCTTCACGGACGGATCTAAAACAGGTACGGGTACTGGGGCCGGAGTCTTCTCAGAGGATCTCAACATCCATATAGCCGTACCACTGGGGGTCCACAACACGGTATTTCAGGCGGAATGCATGGGCGTTTCCCTGGCCGCATCAGCCATCTTAGCCAGGAGGGCTAAGGACCACTCCATCCGCATACTTTCAGACAGCAGGGCTGTACTGTTAGCACTAGACAACCACACGGTCAACTCCGGGTTAATATACGAGTGTCACCAAACGCCTAAACCAGGTTGGTAATCACAACAACATAACCATACAATGGATTAAGGGCCACAGCGATTCCCGGGGCAACGATGCAGCGGACGAACTCGCTAGAAGGGGTTCCAGTATGGCAGCGGTAGGACCAGAACCCATCGTGCTACTCCCCTTCGGATATCTACGGACTCTGGTAAGGAAACGCACCAGTGATCAACACCACAAACTGTGGCTAGACCATGGTGAGTGTAGGCAGGCCAAGGAGGCACTTCCTACTATAGATGGCCGCCTCACCAAACGGGTGCTTCGGCTGACCAAATTACAGCTCCGCATAGTCACAGCCGCCATCACTGGTCACGGCTCTTTTAATAAACACCTCTTTGCCCTAGGTGTCACAGATAGCCCACTGTGCAGAGCCTGCATGGAGGAGGACGAGACAGCAGCCCACGTGCTTCTACACTGCCCAGAGGTTGCAAGATACAGGGCAAAGTACTTAGGTAACCCAGGTACTCTCCGCGAGATCGTCAGCAACACCAAGGGGCTGCTGGCCTTTCTCGGGGAGCTGGGGTGGTTGGAGTAATGTTCCCACCCGTACGCAAAATACGCGCTTTAGACGTGGAGTTGCGGAAACCAGCCCGCTATACAATACAATACAATGGCCTTATAACCTTGGCCTGATTAACTTAATTAATTTTTCAAGATGAATATGAATTATTTTGTTTTGTTTAAGGTATATAAACAGGTCAATGAATTTTTCCCTGAATGAATGCAATTTACTGCTGCAATGCGCACGACAGGAGAAAAGCATTATTTTTTCTAAAACAAACACATCTAGCTTTAATAAAATGAAAAATCGAGCTTGGGAAAGGGTAAGGCAAAAACAATAACTTTTATTTTAATCTTTGGCAATCTTGATATTTGCTATAATGCAGCTGAGAAAAAGCAAGTAGTTTAAAAAAAAACTTTTGTTTTTCAGATAGCAAGTTCATACAATAAACTAAGTCCACAAAAACGCTCCACTAAAGTTTTGCGTACAAAGTTTACAAATATGAGGAGACTGGTAAAAAGTAATAAAATTAAAAAATATTTCAAGCAATTTAACAACAAACTGCAAAAGCTAGAGGATTCTGGAAGTGTAAGCATTTTATCTTTTACGTGTTTATATCTGACCTGGTCAATTCTTTGGCCTGATGGCTGTCTCAAATCAAATCAGAGGCATTTATTTAAAATAGACCAGTCACAGGCAGCAACAGTTAGAATATTTCAGTCAAATTAGACCAAAAAATGGTAGTAAGGTTACAAAAACTGGCTGCGGGACAAGAGATACCGCGGCCCTGGAACACAAAGGGCTAAGAAGGAACATGGTGGGTAGCCAGTGCAAGTCTGAAACTCCCTTCCGCTCCAGCCAGAGCGGGAGGGCTCATTTGATTACAAACCGAAGAACAAAACTCTCATACAGCTGAAAATTGGTACGAATGTTCGGAACACAAACAAAAAGTCCCCATAGATCCAGACCATGAAAAAGAAAAATCAAGGTCAAAATTTGCAAAAATGGTTTTTATGCGTTTTTCAGCCAAATGGTAAGTTTTATCACAAAATTAGGGCGGATTAAAATTGTGGATCATACAATTAACTATTAAAATTGTCTCAACACTTTTTGTCATACGAGTCTTCGTTTCTGAGATTATGTAAACGATTCAAAAGTTGTTTTCTTGATAATATGCTTAAGTCCGCTAGGTATTACATTACTGAAGCTGTAATACAAGTAAAAATATTTTTCTATCGGTCTGTGTAACTTATACATACCAAATAGTATAATTATGAGAATATCAACTCGAAAAAAACAGAGTCCCTTAGTATATTATCCAGAAATCGTTATCGAAGGGGCTGACGGCCCGCGTCCCGCACGCAGCGCCCCTCGCCGGCGCCCGCCGCCTTCCGCTGCCTCGTGACAGCTGCCGAAGTTCGGAGGCGCCCGAACACTATTGTCTCGAACGTTCCTTCGTAGTGAAAAGACGTGTTAATTGTTAATATTTTCTAACATCATTTGGGCTATTAGAGTAAAAAAATGTCGCAATCTTGTTTTATTTGTAATAAACCTTTAACTGAAGGAAACTTTAACTTTAAAAACTTTAACAGTAACAGTTACCTACTGTTGATCGTGGCATGAAGACTTGTAATTGATACAAGTTCTGAAAGAGCTGATGAATTTTCGGAATACCTGAAAAACCAGAAATCTGTGACTATACATGTGCAGTGTCGTAAACATTACACTCGAAAGATTTGCATTGAAAGATTGAAATATTTGATTGCTGCAGCTCAAAGACAAAACCAAAAAGATGAAGCCAGTACATCTCAAGTAAGTTCTCCTCCTACTAGAGCATGCATAAGTGAAAACCTTTTTATTTTAAACAGTTTTGCGGTTATAATTTGAAGAGTGTGAGAAAAAGAAGAAACAACTGGATTCCCGCCGTAAAATCTGTTAAGTAACTAGGTACACTTAGAGAATCTATTCGGAAAGTGGTTCGGACTCGCTTGATTATGTGGCAAAAGCTGCTGTTGCTCGAATCAAATTCGAACGTGATTTAGTTACTGCTGAGGCAGAGTATCATAATGATTGCTATAATTCTTTCTTGAGACCGAATAGGTACTGGAGGTAAATGCGGTCGTTATGAATCGGACGAATAATTTTCCCTCCTTTCTCAAAACTCACACCACTTATTTCCAAAAGTGTTATTGTCTATTATTAAATAGTTTTGCATTGAACAGGATCACAATACATCGTGGAATGAGCCGACCGGGGAAACCACGTCAAAAAAAACACACCAAGTACACTACCTCATCTTTTTGAATAGTTATATGTCTGAAACGGTGACTCTTAGCTTAGGTCTGAAAACAATTTCATTTTCATGATAAAACTTACTGTTTGGCTGAAATAAGCAATCCATTTTTGCGAACTTTGACCTTGAATATTTTTTTTTTGCAAGAGATCGATCGATGGGGACTTTTGAAATTTTATTAATAACTAGCTGTCCCGCGCAACTTCGTCTGCGTTTTTCCCCGTTTTCGCAACATTTTTCATTGCTGCTCCGCTCCTATTGGTCTTAGCGTAATGATATATAGCCTATGTCCTTCCCCAGGTTGAAATCTATCTTCTTGCTAAATTTTATTAAGATCCGATCAGCCGTTTAGTCGTGAAAAGGTAACAAACAAACAAACATACAAACAAACAAACAGAG
Organism: Cerastis leucographa; assembly: GCA_963082945.1. Classification (NCBI taxonomy): domain Eukaryota; kingdom Metazoa; phylum Arthropoda; class Insecta; order Lepidoptera; family Noctuidae; genus Cerastis; species Cerastis leucographa. The sequence goes on from OY720359.1 coordinate 7,629,446, forward strand.
TGACATTCGCATTTATAATATTAGTATGGATAGTGTTCCGAACCAATACCGTTCGTAGGTACCAATTTTCAGCTGTATGCGAGTTTTTGTGATCTTACATGTCTAATTTGGCTAGACTACAAAGCACTGTATCTGTAATTGCTCGTCCCACAGCATAAATCTCTATGGAGAAACTGCACGGACACTATTAAATCAGAATGATACTAAAAAACCTTGTCTGTTTCGGCTTCGCCTGTGGGGCAACCTTGCTTCCCGAGATTTTTAACGTACTTTTTCCGTTATTAGTAGGTATCTACATATATCGCCGAAAAATAGTAAAACGTGTCGCGAGATTGTTAACTGTCCAAATTTTGAAGACTGTAACATAATGCTTACAATAACCGCATTATTTTCGGTAGATTATATTGTATCAAAGTGAAACCGTAAAATTGTGAAATGGCTTGCGAGCGCACCTCGCGTGATATTTGTTTGTTGTGGAATGTAAACAAACAGTGTTTTGGTGATTGATTTCGTGTAACAATTTCATATAACTAATTCTAAAGCTTTGAGTTATTTTCAAATAGTAGTAGTAGTAGTACTAGTTTAAGTAGTAGTACTAGTTTATGAATAAAAACATCCGTAACTACATGTAAATTTTGATGTAAAGCAGGTCTTCGAAATTGTTTGCAATGTTAATTTGTTCTAATATAATTATTTCATGACTGGCTGTAGTTGTTTATTCTTGTTCAATCGTCTGAGTGTCGATTATTGTATTTTTGTTTTCCTGTTCTTTCTCTTCTTTTTCTGAATTTTGTTCTTTGTTCACATCTTCTTCGGTTTCTAATTTGGATATTATACAGTATGTTAGGTTAAACGAGGGACATATTGAGGGAGGGTATTCAGTATTCGATTCTCGTCCCAAATATGAAAAACCTATAACGTATATAGAAGAATTTTTAATGTTTTGAGTTATTTTCAAATAACTCAAAGCTTTAGAATTAGTTCGCACATATTGCTACTGGACATGGACGTCGAGACAAATTGTTGACGCCTTGAAAGATAAATATGTGGTGCCTATAGACGTACATTTGTTTTATTTGATTGAAACCTGTGTTTGATTCTTAACTCTTTGGACACAGAACGACCTACTGTAAACCGACAAATCAGGGACAGCTTTCGAACAGTTGACAAATTAACGCGCGACAGATTGTGATTTAGCTGTTTCACTTCGATAGATAATAATTCATAATCTACAGAAAAATAATGAAATAAATTGTAAAAATTTCGAGTTTACAATGTAGCGAGATAGATTGTAATCTAACGGTATTTACAATTTTTCGGTGACATCTACATATGTATTTCAAACCCATGTTAACAATGTAAAAATACTAATCAGTTTATCCTTTTCCAGAAAATTAAATCAGAGCCATTATTTGAGTGCCAGAGCAGTATGGATGCAGATAACGACAGTGATGAGGATTACATAGAGCCTGATAATAAGTCGAATAGTGATGTGAACATCACCATGGACCCTTTGAGCACTGTTCTGAACAGCGATTTAGGTATAGGTAAGCAGAAGCAAGTTTTATGTAGTTCTGAGCACTCTTTAGGCAGAATGAATATGATGCGTTATACCTTCATGCAATCATGCCTTTATCTGTTGGCATAAGTCTATGGTTTCTCTCTGACCTTTGTCACAATCCATGTAATTTTCTAAATTTACATTTACATAAATATGATACTGAATAATTTTGGGAATTGTGTCTTGACATTTCTTCCTGTGAGTAAAATGTTTCACAACTAATAAATACTTCTATTCAATTTCAGATTCAATTCAACTAGAAAATAAAGAAGTTATAAGATTAAATATAGAATTATTGAAGTACAAACTGGAAACTGAAAAAGTACAGCTTACTTTTATCATCTAATTTTGAACATTTATTAAAGAAATCAGTGTTTTATATTTTTGTTACATTACAGTTAAAAAGGAAAAGGATAGAAGATTTAATACAAGCTGATGCCGCGGAGCGCGAGACTAAAGCAAGAGAAAGTTCATTAAAGCTTCGGGCTGCCAGGCTAGAAGCAATAGCTGCAGAGATGAAGCTACCCCCCACGCACCCCGCGCTTGCCTACACTGCGGAGGAGACGCGAGCGCAGCACTACATTCACCAGTACCACGCTACTTGAAAGTGTTGCCATTGACAATTATTGTTATTTTTCATTTGTGAGTTACGGGAAATGAACAATTTAATTAATACAATTCCTTGTAAATTTTGGAAGTTGATTGTACTGCATTCGTCAATTTTGAGAAAATTACTGAGGTAACCTACCTGCTGGCGGGTCCGGTACAACTATAAAGGCGGAAACACACTTACGTGTCGTGACGCGCCAGAAGCATTCATATATATTGTTCATACAAATATGTCCCTAACCATATTAAATGTATGAAATCGATATGCTTCTGGCGCGTCACGACACGCCACGACACGTAAGTATGTTTCCGCCTTTAGATACATAGACTAATGCTAACGTATAAGCACTCGTTCAGTAACAGCGGGAATCGAATGAGTTCTACTTTTTTATAAGCACTGTATGGGCCTATGCTCACGGGTTTTTTTCGTTGCCGTCTGTATACGCGCTGCAAACTCAAGTAGCGCAGCTATTCCAAGCCAGAAAACACGCGAGCGACCTATAAAACTCCGTGTGTGTAAGCTTAATAGCTCAGTTAAAACAAGTTCATTGAAAAGTATAATATTACTGTTTCTTATTTATTTAGAAAGTTAACATATTTTTTAAGTGTAAATTAGTGAACTTAGTCTGAATTATTTTTATAAATACCATAACTACAAGTAAGATTGTAACTGTATTTGTAATAAATAATAGAAAAAGGAATTGTTACAAATAAAAAGTGTTGTGGAATTGATAAATTGTTTTCTTTAATTACATAATTATTCAAAAGTTTTTCAGATGATTCTTAATCATTTTGCCACTGCGCTACCCTTTTTTATTAATTTTCCGCAAATATCTTAAAAACGACGTCACAGGTCAGTGTGCGCACCGCGCTCTGATCAGTAGAGTGGCGCATCCCGGTGGAATCGCGTCTTTTGTCGATTCGGTATTATTTCGCGTCACATTTTGAGTTTTTTGCCACCAACTTTTTTAAGTTGGTGATAACTAAGAAGATTGTTAGTTGGTAAGATTTTTATCTTATCAAGCCATAACAAACGCCTCCCCGATGCCCGATGTACCTCCGTATGCACCATTATTGACCTGCATCATCAATGGTGCACAGGAGACTTATTAGTTTCGTTTCCACCGTTAAACATACAACTACTTCACCATTCTTTTGCCTTATGCACCTTTGACCTGCACCATCAATGGTGCAGAGGAGACTATTATTAGTTTCGTTTGCACCATTCATATCAAAATGATGAAATTATGATTCTGGTCTCCATCAGCACGCGTAGCATGACCGCCGTTGAAACGGGCTATGTCGATGGAAGAATCGACAAACTGACACATTGTCATTGTCTATCTGTCATTATCATTACGTAGATTTCCATAGACTAAACTGGATTCTACAGTGCCTATTGGCTATTGCGTATTCTCATTTATATATATATTAGTCTATGTGCGTATTGACAGTTCAGACTTCAGTGGGGGTACGTATTTGAATATCGAAGATCAAAATACCTACTGTTAAAATATCGATGTTCAAAACATCGAATATGGAAATATCGAACGACCATAAAATCGAAAATTAAAATAACGTAAGTTCATATTATCGAATGGTTAAATAACCTACGTCCAACATATCTAAAATCGAAATATCTACAAAAGTTACATCGAAAGATCCAAATATCGAAATACTAACTATCGAACGTCCTAAATATCGAAGGATACATTTATATTATTTCAACATCGAAAGTTAATATACCTACGTGTAAAAATGGGTTAATTTTCAACAATTAATAAATTTATTAAAAAAATACGTACAAGTTAAAATATCGAACAAATTTTGATATAAGTAGTATGAGTGGAAAAAGGTTGCTTCTGCAACGTCTCCGGCGCTACGGGAAGTGCAACCCCTTCGCCCTTGCGTAACAAAGGATAGGCACCCATGTTCACCTCCGCAGCTTCGGCTTGCTTGGTGCCTATGCTTTGTTACAGCGGGCGGGGGTTGCCCTCCCTTCGCGCCTCCGGATTTTAATATACACTCTAGGGGTAACAGCCAAAAGACTACGTAAATTCGGGGTGCCCCAATTCGGTTTTGGAACAATTTCGACCTATTTTATCCATGAAAATCAGTGACTCAAGCATATAAAGCAAATCTTTAAATTAAAATATTTTCTTGAAAGTCAATAATATGTTGTGCTACTAAAGTTAGTGACAGAAACGTATCGCTGCAAAACCGAGAGTGTAATTTAGAATCGCGGAGGCGCCGAGGGGCGAGGCAGCCAGCGAGCTGAGGAGCAGGTGGTTTTAACACCGCGGCGCGGCGGTGAGCGTTTAGACCATCTGCGACGTTAAGCTCGCGTGGGACTGCCGGAGCCCTGCAGCGCCGGAGCCGTGACAGAAACCATGCTTGCTTGCATGTTGCATGATTGCTGTATGCTTTTTTGCTAGATGGTAATCAGTTACTAGGTGGTTACAAAAAAAAATAAGGAAAACCTCATGTAATGTGCTTTAATTATTTTTACATAATAAAAACCATAATTAAACACATTTGTACGCAAATGTACAATATAATCAGTGACAATAATACAAATTAAACAAAAAAATCCTTCTTCATTTATTGAATAATCGAAAACATAACTGCAACAGCTCCTCGGGAAATACTATCAAAAGATTTTCAAGACCGACTAAACAGAGATACCAACAGACGTCGTAGTCCTTTTACACTTGAAGCTGCCAAGACAAAAACCAACGTGGGTATCTGGAAGGATTGATTCTGAATAGGGCGGTTGAGATGGAATTTCGGCTCAATTCCACGAGTAACACTCTGATCGGGTGCAATAACTAAATTATATCCTTAACTAAAAAACAAAAAGTAATAAGAGTTTCTGGACAGACATAATTCTTAACGACAAGCAGAAAGAAATACCAATCGATGTGTCCAACAATCATTAACTTAAGTATCATAGTTTTTAAGAAGCAACGATTTGCACCTTTTTTGCTATTATCTCGAAAACTACTTTTTGGGCTTAACGGCTTTTTAGTGATAGGACGGCAGCTTAGGTAGGTACAAAATAATTTTATAAGTACAATAATAAACTAATATAATGTATATTTATATATGAGGAGCTCGTGGCTAAATAATAACAGCCGCCTGGGTCGATCTTTAAGGTTAAGCCGTGCTTGCCGAGGTTGGTCCGTGGATGGGTGACCATAATTACATACCGAGTTTCCTCCGTGCCTCGGAAAGCACGTTAAGCCGTTGGTCCCGGCTGTCATTTGTAGACCTTTGACAGTCGTTACGAGTAGTCAGAAGCCAAAAAGTCTGACATCCAGTCTTACCAAGGGGTATCGTATTACCCAGTTACTGGGTTGTGGAGGTCGGATAGGCAGTCGCTTCATGTAAAATACTGGTACTCAGCTGCATCCGGTTAGACTGGAAGCCGACCCCAAGATAGTTTGGGAAAAGGCTAGGCAGATGATGATGAAAACATTTACAAATCTATTAACTAAGTAAATTTGGATCGGCGACGTATTGCGCTGAAGTTGAAGTGTCGTGTAGCCTTCCACGAAAACGTCGATACACGACACCTTCTGATCAAAAATTCTCCTTCATAAAACTCTCCGAGATGATGAGTCGGGACCCACACAGCAAAAGACTTGACGTTAATCTTGTGGCATGACTCCAACCTCTCGACTCTCAAGGTGAACTTGGTCTTTCTTTGTATATTCTCCACGACCTTCTCTGGCGTCGTGGTGTTATGTAGACGGGACATGAACAGCTGCGTCGACGGAATAGCGGACGCAGCATGTAGCTGCGTCCCGCTTTTACCTTAATTGCGGTACCCCAATGATTGCGAGTAGGATTCTTCTTCCTCCTTCTTCATCGGCCTGTCCTCGGCTTGTTACCGGTGGCAACAAGCACCCAACTCGTTCGGAAGGTTTTTACTAACTTAGGTCTTTCTTAATGAGTTTATTATCAGAAGTAAACGCAAACTAATTCCGCTAGATTTACAACTGACAATCAGTAGCGGCGTTAGGGTTGGGCGAACGCCCAGGGCGCCGGACATAAAGGGGCGCCAAAGGTGCCCCGCATTTTCCTTGGTCGTTGATCTAGGCCTACTTACTAGTAAATTCCCTAAACTTAGGGAAAAGATCGTTATGCTGGCACCACTAGAATGAAATGGCAATGTCCAATCCGTGCGATTGGAGCACTGCATGCAGTTCCTTTACTAAGTTTTTTAATCCCTTTCAATGAATATTTAGTGAAAAAGTAATTCAATGGGATTAAAATGAACTTAGAGGTTTATATTGATGATTTTAATGATTATCACTCTGTAAATCATGGGCGTCGTTATCACACTGTAAAGGGAGGGAGGCACAGGACCGTTGTCACTGGTGGGGATAGCGGGAATACACCGTCCTCAGCGACTTTAATCCGATTGAGTTTTTGGAGAAATTCAGGTCTTTTGAGACTAGCCGAGCAGCAACATGTTTCATACCCAAGTGATTATTTAAAATGGGACAGATCGACTCGTGAGACACAGAAAGTTCAGCGGCTATCTCTCTCAAACTTGAATGAATATTTTCAGTCACTATTTGCTTTACTTTTGCGATGTTAACTTCAGTTGAAGACGTTAATGGCCTACCAGAGCGAGGCAAATCTATCACATCTCGACCGCTTTTAATAGCTTTGTACCACAAAAATACACGTATTTTTGTTATATAATAGATATTAGAACATGCAAGGAAAAAGAACTTCCTGTACTTTGATAAAATACTTACATCCGCATCGATAGTCTATTAGTAAATATGCAGGCAGCAGTAAGATGTACAAAAAAGTTACCCCTGAGTGTGAGTGGAACTATATTAAATCGTTCTGAAAAGTTAGGGTTCAGGGTAAACAATAAGACAAACTTATAGATACGAAAATTTTGTATATTTTACTTGATTGCGTTTTACAAGATGATTAAATTATAATTTAATATTTAAATTATTAATATGCATTTGTACAATTTCATCTATACCTAACTAAACTACAACGTCTAAAATATATTACACATCGCTAATATACATCATGCTTTTTACATCGATATAATATCCTACGTCTATCAACTAGTGACATATGTATAAAGTACAAAACGTAGGTACGTACATACATACAGTAACGATATTGCGGTAAGTAGTTAAGTAATGACAAGCCACAAGTAGTATATAGAGGTGAGCTTTAACGTAATTTAGTATAATTGAGCTGTTTAGTCAGTCTCGGCGGTAAACATTCCCATTAGACTTGACTTCTACACGAATGTTACAACTTAGGGACTTGATACAACATTCGTTGTCAACTTGAGCCATTTTCAAGGAACATTCAAACAATTAATTAGTCATTAATAGTAAAAGAATATTGTCACTGTTAAATTCATTAATGCGACGTATTATATCTCCTTAATAAGGCTAGCATTTAACTCCCACGAGATTGCAAAATGTAGCCATACTTCCACACTTATGGTCCAATTCATTTATCTCAATAGTGCTAGTAGGCATGATTATAAAATGTAGTACATTCATTACTATATTAATTTATCTATCGAGATTAGCTGACAAAACGTCGAAACATGCTGATTTAGGCGCACAACTGTGCATTATACAGATGCTTGTTGAAATAGCAAGAAAGCGATGAGACATTGCAACAGCGTTTCTTTAGCACAGGCATACGTATGAACACATACGATTGTTCCTCATTTGCAATTGTCTGCATCCTCACATTTTCACGAGTTTTGTATAGTAACGAACACCACATAAAAGTCATTAAAATGAAAACGTCTGAATACATCTCGACAGATTCAATGCCACACATTACAATTCACTAACTCGTTCTACGAATACGGTACTGATGCAAAATTGTATAAAACTGGACGGACAACTCAACTCACTACGGCAAAATGAGCATCCAGCAACTTTAAACTCGCCCTGCGACTGGTCGCAGCGAAACGCTTCACAAACAAAAAGTTCTAGTAGCAGCCTTCGATTTATCGTAATGGTATAAATACTAACATTTAAATAGAAACTCTGCGTTTTACTCTTCATCGTACGGCAGTCTACGTCGATAGGCATCGTTCGGCCTATCTCGGCTTCTTTGGTAATGCTACACTCATAGGGGGTGCCACAGGGGCGTCCACTCGGCCTGAACTCGCGTCACGGCACTGCGGACGCCGGGCCTAGCGCATCTAAACAACCGCCCGGAGGCGAGGTGAGAACAGAACCACGACCGGCGTACGGAGGTCTCCTCGTCACCTCGCCGGGGGCCGGAGGACTGGGACTGCGAAGCGGAACAGCTTGCAGCCCGAGATCGTCTTCCGAAGCGTCTGGTCGGCATCGAGCCACACGGACTTCGCGTCCGTACGTACAATCTATATCTGTAGCGTGGCGCGCGACGAGGCGGGCGCGGCTATCGGCGTGAGCGGCGTGAGGGGCGTGAGCGGCGTGGTGCCGGCGGAGTGCGGCACGGGCGTGGCGGGCTCGGGCACGTCGGGCGGCGCGGGCGGGTCGGCGGCGCGCACCAGCACGCGGCGCAGCTCGGCGGCGCGCGCCACCAGTGCCCGCGCGGCGTCCGCCATGGCGGCCACGGCGCTGGCGCACGGGAACTGCTGCGCCGCCGCCTTGGTTTTGGCCACGGTCGCCGCCAGCGCGTCCGATAGTGCATCGGAACATCTCAGCGCTTGGGTCTTCAGTCCAGCATGGCGGGCACTCCTATTAACAAAAGGAAAATGTTACATTGACTTTCCGCTTTATTTGGTTTAGAAATGTGACGATCCTGACTAGATTTACTAAAGGATCGCCACCAAAATTGTTCTCTAAACTTGCAATCAAACCGCAGGTTATTTGGGACATGAATTACCTGTGTACTGTGTCGCCGACGTGCACGATCCGATGAGCGCTGAGCACGACGAACTTGCCGTGCGCGAGGAACACGTCAGGTGGCTGGCCCATGTCGATGGTGCGCAGGAAGGCCTCGCCGGCGGTGGCGAGGTGCGCGCCGTACGTGGCGGCCTGCGCGGCGTAGAATGCGGCCAGCTGCCGGTCGTCGGCTGGCAGGCGCGTCGCCGCTGCTACTGCGCTCACCTGGATAAATGACAGCTTTGTTAATAAAACACAAAATATTGAAGATTTTTTGATTAGCAGTGGAATCTGGGTGCTTTTCATATGTAACTGGTTTGAAGAATCCATCTAAACTGTGCCACATTTCACATTACCTCAAAGAATCTTCAAGAACAGTTCCATCAGTGTTCATGTGAAGTGCGTAGGATTTCATAATAACTAGTTTAGAATCTCACCTCGCCCGCATGATCGGCGTCTCTAACGAGAGCGTCGAAGGAAGCCCTAAGTTTGTCTGGCAGCGCAGCCCTTATCTCTGCGTTGCGCCGTCCCACAGCCGTGCGGGACTCCAGTCTTACGTAGTCGTACTCTTCTGTCCACTCGTGTTCTGGCACTGGTACTGCAGGTGATCGCCTGGAATTGAAGATTTCCATTAGTTTCAGAAGGCAAGAGGAGGAGAGAATGAAGGTGTTGACACCAAAGTTTTTTCGTTCAGTTCTTAAATGGAAATGTATGTTACCTAAACAACAGCGATGCATTTCCGTTGATGAAGGAGGCAGCTCTCCGCACATCCTCGGTGAGGGAGCGCGCGCACGACACGAGCTGGTCGAGCGCGTCCTCGGTCCCGTCCGTGGGCTCCCGGTCGCGCTCCAGCCGCTCGGGCGCCCAGTCGCCGGCGTCAAGCGCGCTCGTCGCCTCGTGCGTTATGCGCTCCGCGTCCTTCAGCGCCTTCACGAGAGGACGTAGCTTTACGGCGATACCTGTAAAAAAAATATAATACGTGAACAAGTTGATTCAGCACAAGAAAAATCCTGCCAAGGAACAGTGATTCAGGGTTCAAAAATATTCCATTTATCACCTTGGTCTGAAAATTTTGTATTAGTCACTATGACACACGCCACTTTAGTTATGCAAATCATTTTCTTTCGGCAGAAAATTATGGTTCAGGTAGATTCCTCACAATGACCTCTAATTTCAAGATCAACCCTATGTACGAACAAGGTACTTGGCAAAGGTCGCAAAAATCAAAAATCTATTGGAAGCCGCCTACAAAGATCCGGTGGTTGTGGCGATGATGCTAGGGGGAGGCCTGGGACCCAGACGACGTCTTTCGCCTGAATGACGATATTCTCTTACCTTTATCTTGTGCATCATGCGCGTTGGCGAGCGTGGCGTCGGCGAAGACGGCGAGGTCGTGCAGCGCGGCCCGCAGGCGCGCGCCCGCCACGCGAACGTCGAGCACGCGCGCACGCAGTGCGCCGCGCCGCCGCCAGCCCGGCGACACGTACGATAGCAGCCGGGACACCGCCGCGGATGCCTCCTCCTGCACCACACAACAAGCGTTAGGTCTTTTGTCTTTATAGCTAGGTACTTAAAGTTTTAGGTGCTAGTCTCTCTATTTTAGATAGAGATATAAATTATTCGATATATGAGAAGAATATCCGTCATCTGCATAGAAGTCTATGTGATAGGTAGCCTGTTCTCTGAAGGTCTTTGACACAGATCTAGTTCGACTTCATGAGATTCTTAACCTAAATGTGTCTAAACGCATCAAATTTTTTAACAACCTGTAATCTATCGAGTGCTTCGAGCGCCGCATCGCAGGGCAAGGGCAGCGCGCGCGACCGCGGCACATCATACGTGCTGGAAGCGGAAGCAGCCGAGTGCACCGAACTGCCGGAGTTGGCCGAAGCGCTGGAAGTCGCCGAGGCCAGGGACCCGGTGCCACTACACGCTGAGTCGGCGCTAGCGGGCCGCGGAGCGCGCGGTGCGTCATACCAGTCCACCAGCGGGCGGGGGCAGTCGTACATCCCGATACGTTGCACAGGCATCGGTGCGCGAGGCACATCGTAGTGTGAACACTCCTCGATCTGATGAGCACACATAAAATTAAGCTTATGAGATTGGAACGAAAGTTGATCATGAGAATCGCACGTAAATTGGGAATGTCATCATCTGCCTAGCCTTTTCCCAAACTCTCTTGGGGTCGGCTTCCAGTCTCACCGGATGCAGCTGAGTACCAGTATTTTACATGAAGCGACTGCCTATCTGACCTCCACAACCCAGTAACTGGGTAATACGATACCCCTTGGTAAGACTGGATGTCAGACTTTTTTTTTTTGGCTTCTGACAACTCGTAACGACTGTCAAAGATCTACAAATGACAGCCGGGACCAACGGCTTAACGTGCTTTCCGAGGCACGGAGGGAACTCGGTATGTAATGATGGTCACCCATCCACGGACCAACCTCGGCAAGCACGGCTTAACCTTAAAGATCGACCCGGGCGGCTGTTATTATTTAGCCACGAGCTCCTCTCAAATTGGGAATATGAACTGCAATATATCTCGATTTTCTAAAACCGTTTCTACTTTTAAAGTGTAGTCAATTTTGGGAGCCTACTTTTGTGAAAGCTGGCGACTGCTGTGTAGGCATGGGTTGGTGAGCCACGGGTGCTGGCGGCCTCGCCCTCCGCCGCTGCATCGCGCCGCTGGCGTCGAACACGCCAGCTACTATTCTCAATCTGTTGCCGGGACATATTCCCTGGAAAAGAAAAACAAAATAATGAGTGTTTGGAAGTTGGCAAATAGCCTGTATACACTCGGAACCGAATTCTCGCAGAATTGTGCTTTATTACAAGTAAGTAATGAAATTGGTAAACAAGAAGATTCTACAAGCAAACAATGACACCATTATGATAGGTTATCCCATATGTCTACGTGATGTTTACAGCCACCGTATACTCAACATCACGTACACAAACATCCTGACTTAGGAAGTTGCGTTTTCCCTGAAAATGACGCGATTTTACCGTGAACCTTAGAAAACAATATTGTTATTATCAACTTTGACCGCGACGTTGTCGTAGGCAAATGTCGACGTGAGATGCGTCACCATTAAGATAATGCACGTTCAGGAAATAATAAGCATATAATACTCGTATAATTTATGTCGTAGAACCTTATGAATGGGAAATGAATTCAGTGTTAAGTCTGACACAATAATTAGCATTACTTGACATACCTTGGCAAAAAAGAATAAATGCATTGTTTGTTTGAACTTGTCATACTTCTTCTAAGTGACCCCCCATCCCATATTTGGATTGACTATCATTTGTCAAACTCGCTAAAGGCGTGACTTGTTCATCGTCACCCCTCCTCAGACAAACGACTTATGAAAGCACAAAAATGTTCTGACGTAAACATTTTTGTGCTTTCATAAGTCGTTTGTTTTCTTTAAGATCTGATTGACCGAAGTCTCCAGCTCATGATAACATAAAAACCTCCTATTACTGATCCTATCTCCTATGTTTTACTTGAATAAGGATCCCACATAGGACCTATGTAAGATTTACTGTAAAAGTTGTACAAGTTTCTGAAATAAATCTTTTTTATTTTATTTATTTATTATTTCTCTCAAATTTCATTGGCTTTGAAGATAATCATCATGAGTACCAGTCCACATCGTCGCCTTCAGTCATGACAGGCCTAATGGCCTTAGTAAGAACAGTTGTTTACCTGTCTTCCTCTTAGCGAGCACAACCACCAGCCCTCGCTGCCGCCGGTGTTCTGCTCCAGGACGGTGAGCAGGTCGCCGCGACGGAACGCGAGCTCGTCCGGCGACTCCGCTATATTGTCGTACAAAGCACGCGCCATACACTGCAACAAAGACATTCTACTTGTAGCAATCATTCTTAAGAAGATTGTGGACATATCCACATCCTCTCGTCGGTCGTCAGTTTGGTCGTGATGATGGGTCAATAAGTGATCCACAAACATGTTAAACGGTTTACTTCTGAAGTTTAATATTGACGACGATGATGAGGCCGTCAGTATGAGCACTCATCATCAGTGTTGTAAGTAGTAGGCACCCATAATATCTGCATCAGGTTGAACGATAGACCACCATAAATTCCGGGAGTTTCAAGATTAATGGCTAAAGTCGGAAAAGGTAGAAAAAAAAAAATCAAGTGAGTTTCACCATCCGCCATCATAACGTCATCTTGACTACGAGACGCTAACTGGCTTTTAAACGACTTTGTCTTAGAAATATCGCAAGGTTCAAGAGTTAATAATGAGCTTTATATCCTCAACTTTTATTCCGCATTTTCCGAGGAAGCGTACAAATTATAACTTTCAAGTTCATTTTTATAAAGTACCCGAAGAATAAACATTTTCCCTAATCTTGTTGTGTAGTTATGATTAAAAGGATTTACTGTATTCGCCAAACTTTTGGGTTTATCTTTCTTACATTTATTTTATCTTACTTTATAAGCGGTATACAAGAAAAACTTATTTACGTAAACTGACATAAAAATAACAGGGGAAGGTACGCTTTTAGACAGCAATTAAAGGTTAATGAAAGTTGTTATTTAGTTAGTACCTAATAAGAACAAATACCTAATAAAAACAACTTTCATTTTCCTGCACAATGCATACCTATTGTTGTGGGTAAGTAGTATTAATTTGGATCCTTCTGAAACATGAGGTTTTGAAGAGGGCTATTTTAGTAGAAGAGTTCTTATTGCTACCTACGTTGCCAGGTTGAATGGTATAGGTAACATACAAGAAACAGATCATGACTAATTACACATATTCCTTGCTTCGACATTCACTGAATCATCTTTAACGACTGGACTTTAGCTTTTTAGTTTTTATCTTTGACAGTCGTTACGAGTAATCAGAAGCCAAAAAGTCTGACATCCAGTCTTACCAAGGGGTATCGTATTACCCAGTTACTGGGTTGTGGAGGTCGGATAGGCAGTCGCTTCATGTAAAATACTGGTACTCAGCTGCATCCGGTTAGACTGGAAGCCGACCCCAAGATAGTTTGGGAAAAGGCTAGGCAGATGATGAGTTTTTAACAATAAACTCAGCCCTACCTCTGGTAGGTACTACTACCAACGCGTTGCAGAATCTTATAAGAAGAAATAGATAGAAGAAGAAACAGAAATAGTTCTGTTTAACAATACAAAATCCCTAAAGGACCAAACCCGTATCTAAAGCTCTTACAAAGTGGAACACGCTTACTGTCATATTGCAAACTACAGTCAATCAATCATACATTAGAACATTAAGCCAAAACAGAAACAGCAGCACCCAGTCCCCATAATTTTCACATTAAGCTTCGACACCCGCCCACGATCGGCGCATATGCTGCGTACGCGCAGCTGCAGCGGGACGGGCGTGTCCTAAATCAGCCGATAATGACGGATCGCATTGTGCAACGAGAGAATGTGGGCGACGCGTGTTGGGGCAGGCCATGTCCGTTTCCGATCAACGCAATTATTTATGCAACCGATAACAGGGTCCGACAATGAATCGGCGAACTTTTTGTCATCAGAATCAGAATCAGAATGCTTTATTTGTAAACATAGGTCAAATTACAAGTGTGTCAGATGTTACAGATAGGTAGATCCTCTATGTTTTGCCCCGAGGCGTACAAATGTATTTAATCAACATTGTCGAGCTTTCCTAATTTTTAACAAACATTCAATTTTTAATATTATTAAGTGAGTCAATTATGTAAACTTTCACATTCGTATTAAGTTTAATATTAATAGGTACATGCATATTAATACAAAGAAAAAGAAAAAAAAAAAAGAAAAAAAAAAAAAAAAAAACATGTTAATTATGTTGTTTGTTTACCTTCCAATTTCAAGTTTTTTTTTTTTTAAGAAGTATGGAGCGATAACAAGAAAATAATTAAAAATAATAATAATTAAAAAGCGTAAAGTAAAATCATATGTAAGTACCGGATTAGTCCAAATTGCTGTAATTTTTCTAACTTCAATATATCTCCTGCATTTACACATCTTGAACAATTTATTTAAAACACTTCACTTAGACAATTCAAATCAGTTCAGCACTACAAAAGCTCGTGTTTATTCCGGGAGCGTAATCGTATATATTGAATGAACCAATTGCACATGTACTCGCTCCGATGAGTCGAGACGTAATGATCGAAATAATAGCCATTGAAAACAAGTTAAATATAAATGTATTTGTATTAAATTTATTGGAACCGGTCGTACATGCGTGTGAGTCAGGCGGCGTACGTCATTCCTGCGTACGAGTCGATGCACTACATCTCCAATCATACCAAATGACATCTTCCCTAATAGTTTTGGACTTCAGTTCCTTATAGTAGGTATTCCTAATCCTCCTTAGTGCGTCATAAAAGTAATTATGGAGCGGAAATATTTCGATTTCGCACTCAAAACAAGGGCTTAGTGTGTTTTGCTGATTTGAAAGACTGTAAACTACCCACATTTCCTTAGATAATTACATGTATCTATCTCCCATCTCGGAAGGTGGGTAGAGCTGGAAATTATGATTGGATTATTTTGGTAGGAGCTATACCGAGATTATTTTCGTTGGATCACTTTTCCAATTTTCATGCGTAGTAAACACTTCTTAAAAGAAAATGCATGCTTTGTATTTGTGAAACAATGTTTAAAACTCATAAACATGCGTAAGTTACAATTAAGTATTGATAAAACTGGCTAGACATGCTAGCAATAAATTAATAGCACATAATATTGTAACTGTCTCTGGGTATAATTAATTAATCATTAAAAATATAAAATTCTCGTGTCGCGGTATTTGTTACCAAACTCCTATGAAACTGCTGAACCGATTTGTATGAAATTTTGTGTGCATATCGGGTAGGTCTGAGAATCGGCCAAAATCTATTTTTCATACCCCTAAAAACTATCAAAATTTCCGCGCGAACGAAGTCCCTGGCAACAACTGGTATTATTATAAGAAGGTATAGTAGGGTATATTGCCTATCACTAGTTACCATGTACAGTAAAATCGTTCCACTCGTCAGTTGACTACAGTTTAAAGTAGTTTATTTCCTACTTTTTTCATAATCTAGTACCTAAGCCAGAAAAGAATTTCTGAAAGTAGGGTAGCGAATAGGGGATCGGACGGGTAAAGAAAACGACATTCTATTTTGTCCGTCAGACAGGTAATACAAAAATATTAGACACGTATTTTTTGTTTTATCAAAATATCAAAAAAATACTTAGTTAGAACTCATTAAAGTTGAAGAGTGGGGGCTTTCTACGTCACAAGTGGGTATAAAACTTACCTACATGTGACGTCATGCGCCTTTTCAACTCAATATATCTCCGTAATTTTATGACCACGTGAAAAAAGAAAAAATACGTGTCCGATACTTTTCAATAAACTACCCGACGGACAAAGAAAAAAATAGGATTATCCCCTATTGCATAAAGAAAGATAGAAAAAAGGTCAAAGAAGTTCTATTTTCAAGTAGAATCCTAACTAATATTATAAATGCGAAAGAAAGTTTGTTTGTTACCTTTTCACGACTAAAAGGCTAATCGGATCTTAATGAAATTTGGCAAGAAGATAGATTTTAACCTGAGGAAGGACTTAGGCTATATATCATCACGCTACGACCAATAGGAGCGGAGCAGCAATGAAAAATGTTGCGAAAACGGGGAAAATGTGACGCAGACGAAGTTGCGCGGGACAGCTAGTTGTAAATAATGAACTTATATAGAATGAAGCATTATTCAATCGTGTACTGTTTGAATATTAAACTATAGTATTAACTGAGTAACTTAAGTGAATCTTCATTAATGTTATCAATATAGTCGTTCACTAATGACGTTAAACCTTCACTTAGTTTATGGAGGAACTCTAATAATGTATACATACATAGATGTGTATGAGATGAGCATCTATAAGTACTTACCTACGGAACTTTGAAGGAAAATCTACCTAAAGACGGTACTTACAACTGTACATAGGACATTATATTCCTAGTTGACAGATTTCAACATCCTACTGATATATAAATAAAAAAAAAAAAAAATATTATAAATGTGAAAGTTTGTGAGGATGAATGGATGGATGGATGGATGTTTGTTACTCTTTCACGCAAAAACAACTGAATGGATTTGGATGAAATTTGGCACACGGGTAGTTTATAGCCTGGATTAACACATAGGATACTTTTTATACCGATAGAATGTTCCTGTGGGACAATTATCGACCTCCACGCGGGCGACACCGCGAGCATAAGCTAGTTGTGAGATATATGGCACAAGACATTTCTTCGAGCTTTCCACTTCCTATAAGACATCAGCCACCCCGTATTTGTATATTCAGATATATCGGAAAAATATAAGGAAATAAGTATACTTAACATATCATAGCGTCACGCCTGTATCCCCAAAGATATTGGCAGACGTGTACCTTATAGTACTTGCCCCCACATTTCACCCGTTATGTTTTAACTTAAGTCCCATGTAAAAGGGAGCGAGCCTATTGCCATCAACCGGGTAAAAATGCAGACTCCTTAGCTGCTACTGAGAAATAACACTTAGACCGACCCGGGAATCGAACTCACTTCATGCTCGCATACAGTCAGTAAGTATAAGTACTTATGTATAAATCATTTCATTTTAATTACAATGTCGCACACTTTCATAACATGATGAATAATTACGTGAATGCTCCTCTATTATTTGTTATCAACTAGCTGTCCCGCGCAACTTCGTCTGCGTCACATTATCCCTGTTTTCGCAACATTTTTCATTGCTGCTCCGCTTCTATTGGTCGTAGCGTGATGATATATAGCCTATGTCCTTCCCCAGGTCGAAATCTATCTTCTTGCCAAATTTCATTAAGATCCGATCAGCCGTTTAGTCGTGAAAAGGTAACAAACAAACAAACTGAGTGACTTTCACATTTATAATATTAGTATGGATAACAAAAAGAATATTTACGAGTTAATAAAATACCGGTAATTAATTAAATTACGCTTATTCAATGTCGGTAACAACTTGCATTATTAATTTTATTTTTGCATCGTTGTCATCCTCTTATTAATCGTTTCAACAATGGTAAATATATACTAGTAGTAACAACTCTCTATAGGAAATCTTTCTTTTAGAAAAAATGAACAGCACATAAGAAAACTAAAGACATTCGTCAATTTTATTCTGTGCTAAAGGCTAGCGAAAGCTTTTAACTTCTTAAGTGCTCTATCAAACCAATGTCAACTGAATGGTGCATAAATGGGTAGAAAAAAGCATCTAGTAGAAATGAGCACCTTGACTACCTGCCGACTTTCTCTACGTCTTTTCATTAATTAACCGACTCCATTGATCGATTATCAATTAGATGACAAAGATGCTGTAGAGCCGGATGCTCATGAATCATAACGATTGTCGATTCGCAGAAATAGTTGCACGGTATTGTGCGCAGGCGCCGATCACAGGTATTATTAAGGGTATAGGTAACGCACGTAACCCGTGAGTGCCGAGTGTGCGAGGTCGATGAGGTCATTGGCTTGACCTTTTAATACATGGATTCTATGCCAATCAATGAGACTTCTCGTGAATATTATTTTTCCTTAACTTTTACCGTCTAGACTCGTAACGGGAACGTAATGGAACTAAAAGCTTTTGTTTGGTGAGGCTAGCGGTGACCCGAATTGACGACTTTATATCTAGTTGTTCCACTAAAAAATATATAGCAATCCTCTCTCAATAAACCAAATAACAAAATCTTATTTTATATCAAAGATCAGGCAACGATAATCTTTGAAATTAGCTCAGTAGCCTTAGTAGTTGACTAAGAAGAACAGTGAATGAAGTCTGATATATTATTCTGAAAAACTTACTATAAAATCGTATATTTTTTTGTTTTTTTTTTTTTACAATAGGTATTTGTAATATACCTATGTCATCATACGGTTTCCTTATAACTGCGTACTTACCGAAACCAAAGCATACCATCAGAAATATTGATAATTATATATTACGAAAATGCCAACAATAAAACGAAATCATTCGACAAATAAGTGCTATTAATACCTAAAACATTAACAATTTAACAAATAGCGCCATGACGATTAAACCACTCCTCGACCACAAAATGACAATATATATACTAGCCAAATAAATAAGCTGTTATTGTTTACGAGTTTTCAATCAATGAATTGGAATAAACCAAGTTCTGCTTAATGAATTGCAATTAGTCGCCAACTAATTATTTTTTTCAATGAATCACAAATCTTCTTAGAAGATTTTCTTTAAAAAGGTCACTTCGTCAGAACTATAAAAAAATAACCCGGTATATTTTTTAATAGTAATGTTGGTACGTACCTATATATAGGTTATCCCACATTCGTATCTAGTTGAAGGTTTGGTAGCCATGACAGATCCCTTCCCGAATATTCGTCCTTGATGTGATATGCAACCGACACGTGCGACTAATATTGCCAAATCAACCGAATGGATGGTCCTCGCGCTCTAGTAGACCTCGCCATATGATAGTGGGTCGAAAATCAATGAGGACCGGCAGGGGACTGAATGGCGGGGCTCGGAGCGCCGACCTACGAAGGTCGCAATCCCGTAGTACGCGAAGGGTTAACACGCATGCGCGGACCTCGCTAAAATAATGCATTTAGTAGGAGTTACTATAGCAACCTCCGTTTTAGTTTATTTAAATCTTTAGTTAATTTTCCTTATGTAATGCAAAGTAAAGCTAACATTAGATAAGTGTTAGTTAATTACATTTTTGTATAAAGGGTGTGAGTAGACCCTTAAAGAAGCCGAAAAGCACTTATTCTTCCCGTTATTGATGATCCCGTGATCAATTTTTGTTCGGGACCATAACTGGGAACCTTCTAGTTATTTTTTTTTATTTATGCTGTTTAGGAAACTTACAGCTAATAAAAACAACATTCCTAAACGCTATTTTATTTATATTGGAGATATTGGACGTGAAAGTTCCATCTTTTTCACGACTTTTTTTTTAATAATACTTTTGAAGGTTGCAAATTTACTTGAAATACCTCCATGACCCTTTTACTATTCAATGCATCAATCAGCAGTAATCAGCGCAATGTTTTGAGTGCGTTACATTGAGTAAACCATTAAGTCAAGAGTGAATAGGTTTCTTCTAGGCAAGCGTGCTTCACCGTCAACCACATCATCGCTTACCATCAAGTGAGATAGTGGTCAAGCGCGAGACCATTGATAGTAAAAAAAAAAAACAAAAAATCCCAGCAATATTTTTTTCGTAGGGTCACTGAGGGTACAGAATGCTTGGTTGACGGCTTCGTGAAGAGTCTATTTACACCTTATACACGGTGTAAATCACCTCATCACGAAGCCGTCAACCAAGCATTCTGTACATGAAACTAAGTAACTTTACGCGAAAATTATTGCTGGGAAAACACTTTTTTTTGGGGGGTGTAAAATCACGTTTTGTGGTAGAACTCAATGTAACGCACTCAAAACATTGTGCTGATGGACGGATTGAATAGTACGGGGGTCGTGGAGGTGTTTAAAGTAAAAATCTTACATTAAAAACTTGTATTCAAAAAATACTTGTTAAAAAGTTGGAACTTAGACCCCTAATATCTCCGTAACTAGAAGGTTCCGAGGTATGGTGTAAAACAAAAAAAATATCGCAATGACAGGGAGAACCAGTGCCTTTCGGCTTTGTTAAGAGGTGTTTTACACCCTTTATACTTACTCGTATACCCTGAATGATTTTCTGTCCTATCAACAATATTTTAAGGAAATGTCATCGCACTTCAACCAATTTTTACATCAGCTGTTTTTCCAGTTTTGCAGAAGATGGTTATCACAACAAATATACGGATCAGGAAGCAGGTAGTGAACTTAAGATAGTGTTGAAGCACCGTGTGTTAATTGGAGGACATTATAGCGGTAGCCAGGCGCCTCTTGGCTCGCGTCTAGACAGGCATTATTTTATTTCAATTAAGGAAATGACTGGATGACTAAACAATCAGTAGCTAAAGTCAAAGTCAAAGTCAAAGCATTTATTTCAATTAGACCATTACAGGCACTTTTGAAAGTCAAAAAAAAAAAAAAAACGCGAAGCTACAGTCCCAGTCACAAGGCATAATAACTTGTGAAAGTACTTTAGTTGCCCATTCCGTAGCGTAGAGCTCTATGGAGAAGAACGGGCAAGAAACTCCATGGACACTCTTTTAAATCAAAATATGTTACAAAATCTTGGTTACATCATTCATGTTAAGAATTACAAATATGTGAGAACAATGTAGAAATACGGGCAAGTTAAGAGCGTCCAGAGTAAAAGATTAAATCAGTAATTAAAAAATAAAGTAATTAAAATAAACCGTGGCAGCTAAGAGATGACCAGTCACAACTGACAGCGCCCGTTCACGAACATGACGCATGTATCAGCCATCATTCAACTCAACCATTTTGAAGGGAACTAAACGACCCGACACACCCGCCACCATCAGCGTGACAGCTACTGAATGTAAACTTAAAAGGATACCTTTAAAGTGTTAAATGTCCTGAATAACCATCGTGTGACCTACGTTATTAGGTACTATTTTCAGTCCTTAACTCTTAGAAATATGTATTATAATTTGAAATAATGAAGATGATGAAAATGTTAAATTATTACATCACAATAGATTAAATTACATCATATATGTATTTATTTCATTTATACACTCTGTATATCATCCTTACTAAGAATTTAGTGTTAATTAAGCATTTAATGAATACCATAACAGGTATTTGTCATTTATGGACATGTTATGATGAAGGACTTTCCAAAACAAGAAAGGTTCTAAATATAGCTGCTTTTATTGCTTTTAAATTGTAGTAATATTTATTTCGACTTGTTACTTTCCTGCATGAAGTCTCCTTAGTTATACCCAGACAGAAACTGTTTCAATAGTTTTGAAATAACGAGGAAACGTAAACATGGTTTTGGGAAATGTCTCAAATTCTTATTGAAGTTGATAGCTTAGGAGCAATAGTTTATTAAATGGTGGAAGAAACACAATATTAGTCAGAATTACGAGTTTAGAGAAGAAACGGTACTTTGTAACCTAGGTAACTTGTTCTCGGGTAGATAAGATTCATTCATAAAACTTGAAACTGAACGATAAAGTTCAACATCCAACAGGAAAAATTGCACTTCGTCTCTACAAATATGGGAACACGCTCCTCTAGGAAACTTTCTCGTCATGGCTGCCAAGATTTTTACGACGAAGTAAAAAATTGAGACGCCTTTTTAGAGGTAAAATAAAAGCGTTACGGGTCTTAACGTTTGAGTGATTATTTTTTGCATATAGATAAGGCGCTCAAGCACTTGAGTAGGTAGCAATATCTGCATGGATAAGTGTGTTGGTAGGTTTGCAAGAATTAGAGTAGATCGCTATCAGTCGCACAGATTGAGATAGACGCGAGAAGCGTTTTATTGTCGACACATAAGTGGCCGCGGCGAGTTACTTTTGGAATCCGTTAAGATAATCGCCACAGATAATAATACCAGCTTGTGTATGCATAATGCTAGAGAACTTTTGCAGCAGTAGACTTAAGAAGTTGATGTAGTCTATGTCTATCTTGTTCTGTTGGTGACTGACAAAAAAACAACATTATAAAAAGCCAAAGGCACAAACAAAGGAAGTTTGATACTAAGAGGGTGTACACAAAACACCAAGAGGAAATGATTGAAGCATCCCCTAAGCGATTCTGTAATGGGGTTGAATTTTTTTGGTGGTTGAATATCGCTATAGAATAACCCTAATACCAATTTTATATTGATAAGAAATTACTTCATAAACCACCTATAGAGTTTCCCTTTCAACGCAGTGATGTTTATCATAATACGACGTTCAACACTGCCTCACTGCCAACGCTCAGTCAATGACCTATCCCAAGAGATAAAACATCCCACGCATCACTATCCGAAACTATGATCATATACCTATCAACTAACTCTTTAATATCACATTTATTACAGTGCATGGCGATCATTATGCCTAGAAGTTGAGTAACTGTTGACTGACTCAGTAAATTGAATTCTATGAAATACTAATTTGAGTAGCAATTAAGAAACATGTACGGTATGCATGTGAACGGTATCGTAGGTGTGTGTTACGGGGGATACAAACAGGCCAGTGTTGATATTCCTAGGAGTGCGTCATTTGACATGATATGTGACGCGCCAACACTGGGCCATATTGTTCGGTTACATCGCACGAGTGTGTTATACCGGTGTTGCCATAGATAACGCGTTACACAATAAATAAAGTCTTGTTGTTCAATTGAAACAAGAAGTGCAACTGTTTTGTAATTTTTTGGGTTCTCATCGGAAAGCCCAATGTTAAAGGTTACTTGCGGGCTACAGAGGTAATTTCACTAACCCGGTGTGTTATGTACTAATCTACTCTTCAAAGGAAAAAGTAGAAGAAGCCACTTGTAGATTAATGTATTTACCCAGTGATTAGATTCATCATCATCTACGTTTTATTTAAAAATAAAAAAAAATAAAAAAAAATTGTCAGTTTTTTAATTGAATTAAAATATATTTAAAATCAAACAATATGGTCTGACGCGTGTTGAGTAACTTTCACGTCATCGAGCGATTGAAAATGATTGCCCATTCAATTCTCAATACGTGGTCTTCATATTCAATATGATAATTATCATTTTATGACATACATTGACTGCCCAAATTGGTTAAATTTATTTTATTAGTTTTTTTATAAACTCTTACAACAAATTGAGACCATAAACTTAACGTTAGCGAGAGTCACCGCTTCTTCCCCACTGCATAAATAGTTTCCTCAACTGTATAAGTGGGTAATACCAACGGCTCAACTGGTAACAGTAGTGGGTAATACACGCTGTTCAACTAAAACTGCACGACTAGGTGAATTTATAGACTAGAAAAAAAACTCCAAATCTCATAATTAATAAACTTCTAAGAAATCTTAAAATGAAAAAAAAAACATTTCTTCATTCTTCTTACAAGATAAGTGTTAACGAATCTAGAAAGAAACTTTAATTGCCCTAAATATAGGTACATCACCAACTACTATGAAATTTTAAAAGTATTAACAATTTTTTCTTCTTTTATCCTGAAAGCGTTATCATAATTTTTCGAGAGCGTGCTCAATTGAGATTTCTGAATTTTTTGGTTGCATCATCATTGTGGAAGTAGGTATATATATACTTCTTTCTTCTCTCGTTTTATCTACAGCAAGACGTCAATGTCAGGTAGTATTTTTAATAATCTTAACAACGGCTTGGTGTTTTTGTTTATAGATTTGTTTGTTCTATATTACCAAGCTTCAAGCACATTGTTATATCTAATATGGCGCTCTGTTAACATACTGATTATTTATTTTTTATAAAGTCCTTTTTCTTTAAAATTTGTTTAAATGCAGCCCTTTACGTGTTGTCCATACACGTAAAGGGCTATTCATCTGGTGAATTGAATAACATCACCACATCAACAAGGCGAACAGCGTAACCAAGTCCAGAGGGCGAATTGAAAAGATCTCCCTCCGAAGTCCCGACAAGAGGGCGAGGGGCAACGGAGGGACGAGTGATGCAATTTTGCAGTGCATTTTATAGATATGCAGACGCCAAAGAATAGAAACGATTTTTTTCCTCTCTTTAACCACGGTAACAATTCTTTAGGGGTTCGTCGACTTTTTGTTCAACGAGCGGCACGTTCACAATGGCGATTTGAACGTAAAATTCTGCACGAAGAAAGCTTCCCGAGCTTTTGAGACATTGTTGCTATTTTATTCACTGGAAAATGATAAACTTTTAATCGCGTCCTCATTTCTGTCCCAATTATGCATCTGTCGGGAAGAAACGTCGGCTGGCAGCAGTGAGCGTCTGACACTTGTAGCTTGTGTCACGACAGATTTGGCAGCCGCCCAAACGACACGTTGTAGCAAGTCGCGCGGACAATACGCGCGCGCGGCTCATGGCCCAACTATATGCGACGACGTGCCCCGAATATTAACTCGTGTTTTGATGAAAATATTGCAAACATATCGATAAGGCTCCGAAATGGCTCCTCCATTTTATAGACTTTGGGTAGCTTCGTACAAGTTGTGACAATCAAAAGGAAAAGGTGCCATCAGTTTTATAAGAGGTTTATTTTCCAACAAAGCCCTTTTCTTTCTACAGATAAGTTACAGTTGCATAATAAGATTGGAGGAAACGGAGATTGTATAACATTGATTTGAATTAAGAATGTAACTTCGAAGACAATTTTCTTTCACATCTTAATGGTTATTTTATCACTCCTTCGTATTACACTATCAAATTTCATGTTCATCCTATCACCATCAAGTAAATTCCCATTTCCGAAAGGCATAACGTTTGACTTTCATTGAGATTTCCAGTATTTACCTACAGCGTGCAGGTAATTGGAAAACGGATACCTCAGTGCTACTTAACAAGCTGTAATAGGTGTTGATTATATTAAAACGTAAGTTTCAAATGAGGCAAAGAAGACAAGGCATTACGTTAAGTAAATTTTTGCCATTTGGGCCCAGCACGTTTTTGAATTGTGAACGTTGGGACTTTGTGTCCTAATAAATATGTGTAACGAGTCAGCGTCGGCTTCGTTGTCGCAACTCGAATCGAACAGTGTCGGTCGTAGCAAGCGCCTAGCTAGCACCGAGCTCTCGAGCCGACTTCAAACAATTTCGTCTGATGCACAGTTGTGCCCTCGTCTCGAGAGCACTGCCTCTGATTAAACTCAGCCCGCACAGTCGCGTACGGGTTTTGCTTTATTTGCTAACTGTTTCATTAAAATCCTCGAAGTTACTTCAAACATCTGCTGGAATATTTTCGCGACAATCATTTGCTACGTGTTTCAGTCGAGTATTGCTTTATTTTTTATAACTGTGCTTGGAAATGGTGCACGGAACGGCGCGGTTTATTTCGGTCCTTTAATATGAGTAGACCTACCTTTTAAGATGTAGGTACAAGTCGGTAGCTGCAGCATTAAGTTTTACGAGACGAAGACGTAAAGGCCCGTTACCCTCGTCATCTTTGCGATAATCATAACTTAAACATATAAGTGCTGTTCTGTAATATCGCTTAATCTAGATTAATGTGACGTATAGCATAAATTTAGCGTTAGTGCGGCAGCCACCACTTCGGAATTATGCATTAGATGGCTGGCACCAAATAAAGACCACCGTTTCTCAAACATGAACACTGACTGTTTATTGATGACTTTTATAGGCAACTTAGCCATTACAGTCAGCTAACTGGTAAGTAAATGATTTTAACATTAACGTCTCTCTCATAAAACAAAATAAACTTTCTAACCCGGGTTATATTACTAGAAATGCGTTTTGCGATCAAGTTTAGAAAGTTAGCAATAATTTACTGCCTAATAATAAAATAGCTCGTTAACAAGTTCAATATATTTCTCCCGACTCGTAAAATGCATAGCGTTTTATTTATTTACACAAATCATGTAATTATGTAAAGAAATGAAAGCAAAGTAAAACAACAGAATATCTGTCTGCAGGTACAGGCTCATATCATGCTTAACGGTAAACCTCACAGAGGTATAAGTATTCTTTTTACTAGTGACTCACTCTACTTCGGAAAAGCGATCCCTAACAAATAATTACAAGTGCGCCCAAGTAAACACCGCAAGATAAATTACTGGAAACCAATGAACAGGTTCCAAGCTGGTACTAATCAGTGGGAGAGAAGTGATTGCAACTAATCTCGAAACAAAGCGGTACTTTGCTCGCAGTCCCACTTAGTGCGACGAACTAACGCTAGCGTTGCAAAGTTTGGCGACCGCTGGCCGTAGTCGCACGGGCGCACGACACAACTCTCCAGAGAGAGAACTAGGCGTTACATTATACATTATAGAGGTCCTGCACTGAAATAGTGTTATTTACTTGTAGTATTTTCATCAATATTGTATGTGATCTATGTAGGTAA
Organism: Cerastis leucographa; assembly: GCA_963082945.1. NCBI lineage: Eukaryota > Metazoa > Arthropoda > Insecta > Lepidoptera > Noctuidae > Cerastis > Cerastis leucographa. The sequence continues at coordinate 7,656,473 of OY720359.1, forward strand.
TGCATTCAGGAAAATTGTGCCTGCCTTACAGTGCCTAGATTTTTTTACATTAGCAATTGTTTATAATATATATATATAAATACATATTAAATTAACACGTTTCTCAGAAAGTCAATCAACATCGACGCTACTACGCAATCAACGCTATGTAGCGGTCCTTGTAAAGGTCGTGTCGTCGTGATTGATTTTAGATTTTATGGACCAAATCACTCAGAATTATCATTCATTTCCAGCCACTCAAAGCAATTATTTTCTGATTATCTGGGAACTGAACCGAAGAAGACATTTTCAGCAATCAGAATTGCGAATACAAACTAAATAAATTCTCTTAAAATATTCTCATTGTGGTTAAAAGTAATGAATTAAATATTTTATTCAAATAAGGTATTATTCTTTTACGGTAGAAGTATTATAATGACAAAAACTTGAACACTTGGACAGCTGTTCCAAACTTATTCGGAATCGCGTCGTACACAACCCCCGCGATCTCCCAGTGGGATGAAAGTCTTTGGCACCCTCCGCGTTTTTTCTACCCCAACGACTGATATGTAGTACTCTCATTACTGTACCATTTCGCTCCCCTAGGGCTACAAACAATATAATATTATAGATGTATATAAAGGCGATGGTTCACAGCAGCCCACGCTGAAGGTACGCACGTGTAAAGCGTACAAGAGCATTTTATATAAATGTACGCGGGATAGTCCACTGTAACGTGAAACGTGCGTCCGCTACGCACGAATGCGCGGCTGGCAAACAATTGAACACGGCAGCTAATGTGGCATCTCTTCTTACTACTTCTCTGTGCACATCCTATGTAGCAGTGGAAGCTCGACTTCATTCGACGCAAGTTTGTTTTGTGACATTCCTATATAAATATGCCCCTGGTCTTTCTCTTTGATTGATTAGGATGAAATGGGAGTACCTTATCATATTTAAATCTTCGTATCTACTCATAAATCATGACAGTGCTACTCTAATCTAATCCATCTCACTGAAACTAGTTACTCTACTTAGGATGTAGTTAGATTACTTTCTTTTGTTTTAACTCACGTAATTGAGCTCCGCTGTGATCCGTAACGTAAAGGTGAAGTCCAATTACATTTTGTTGCTCGCTCACTAGGTCTAATGAAGCCTCTTCCAAAGTTACCAGAAAAAGTTTTAAGTAAGTTAAGGTTAGCTATTTACCGAGTTCCTTTAACTTTTTAATGTCCCAAGTTACTCGTTCTTGGACAAGGTGAATGTATTACTAAGCATTTTTTCACTGACCAAGGAGGTGGATGTCTTCAAATACATTATGACTGATGAGTGTAGCGTAAATGCTACGCTACATCATGTAGAGGCGTAGCCGCCACGAACACGTTACAAATCTGCGTAGCAGCTATGAAAACGCTACGTACCTGCGTAGCAACTACGAAAACGATACGTAACTGCGTAGCCGCTACAGAAACGCGACGTAACAGCGTAGCCGCACACACTCTTACCTAATGCACTGCCCATTAATGAAATGAATTTACGCTATCTATCTATATATATCTTATCCCAACTTATAAACCTTAACTCGAGTTTACTGCAACAGTCATAAAGTCATGTTACTTTGAATGAATGGCCGTACTGTAGGCGTCCAGCCGTGTGGACATAGTCGCTTAATTAAAGCTTATACTCCCGTATCATAATGGTAAACATCCTCGATCGTAACTCGAATTGATAACGTGGATAATCTCGTGTGTGGGAACACAGGTACTTAGTGAGATCAATCGGGCCGATAACCCATCGGCAATCGGCACCCATCGGCGATGTTCGGGTGTTCAAACAGGCAAAACGAGCGTTCGAGCCAGTGACGTTTTGATGTATAGCCTGTCGCGTCGTCGCTTCTGTACGTCCATCAACAGCATTAGTGATGTACGTGCTTATACATAAACTAGTGTGGTACTGTTTGTTTGTTCCCGCCGACTGTTGCCACACTCCAATGTCTGCCTTCAGCCAATGAACTATGAATTTGAGTAATGACACAATAGAGAAACAAAATTAAACGATCGCATGATTCATCAATAATAATTGAGGCAATCAGTTTGTTTTACAAGCTAATGATTGTTGCGTGCTCAACCGAAATGTTCAAAAATATTATGTTGTTCGAAAGAGCGTTTAAACAACACGTTCCAAGTTTTAGAGTTCCAATAAGTTAGCTACCGTGGAGTATATTGCTGGTGATATTGCGCTCATCAATACGTCCTCCGTTTCCTATTGAGGTCGGAATTGGATATACTTCCTCCGATGTCGCGATTTAATATAACTTGTGCTTGTTAGACCAATTTATCTGACGTTATTGCACCGAAATAGAATCGCCGAGCAATTTGTTCACGTTCTAACTGTTTGTTGAAACTTGTTTTGATATTATATTTTGTAATTGAAAAAATCATAAGTTAAGTACCTATTGATAAGCAGGCATTGTAGGTATGGTGTATAATATCGTTAGTTGGTAAATACGTGTTTTGTGTGTATCAATATGTATTGTGTGGATACTGGATCGTAATGTTAATTCGTTTATGTCCACAGAAAGGAGTTGTGCTAGGTGGTCGCCCTCCATAACCGCAAAATACCGGGCTTAGTAAAATACCGGGCTTAGTAAATACTCGATACTTATCGCGTTGTTTTTCCTAATACATTTAAACGGCAATTATTATGTACAACTTAAGTTAGGTAATTACGTACTTGTATTACTTCAACGGGAAAATACCTTTACTTAAACCTATAATTTTCAGAACCTATTTCCCGGTATTCTAATGCACATTATCTTTAAATATGAATGTAGTTACTGCAAATCATTACAAATTGCACATAACATAACGCACCGTCTCCTTCAGACACAAATAATATTCAATCATCCCTAAACTGTCGTTAAACTCGTATCCATAAGCATAAATATAAAATGTCTGTGTCTAGGGTTGCCACTGATATAAATTTAATAAAAAGTAAAAACGCGGGGCGTTTTTGCAGCCAAGAATAGGCAATTTTTATAGCCGGCCTATCTATCGTACTTTTTGCTTTTTTGTTATGTAAAAGCAGCTCTATTGATATGTACGAGTATATCATCAGTTCGTAGTTTTCCGGAAAGGAAAGGATTTTGTTTACTATTTCTCAGGTTGCATACTAAGTAAGTATATTGGTGTTATTGAGTAACAAACATAGTTCTCTACATATATTTTTTACATTACAACGACCAAATTCTTACATTTTTTTGATAACCGAACAGGATGTCATTCGTTATACGTATTACAGTTTGACATGCAGATATAATGAACTGTGGTAGGTAGCATAGCATAAGTAATTGCTGCCTACACGGATGTCTGTCTGTCTGTTTACTACAGAAACATAACCCAATTCCTTTACTTGGAGACGGATATTTTAGTACAGATTCTATATAATGTAAATAGTCAGTAAAATTTCACAAAACGTAAAAAAAAAAAATTGTGCGTGGATTCCCTCCACGCGGAAGAAGTGAAACTTCGTAATACTACACGCATGCGTTCGAGTGCCACGCATTCACTCTCGCTCTGTCTCTTTCTATTCCCTCTCCATGGTAGCGTTAAACGTTTAACGCAACCTTGTTGGAAGTCGCATAAGAAGTTTCACTTCAAAAATTGCGACAGCCCTGCGCATCAGACCGACCACGAGGATAGGAGCCGAAGGGCCGTGGGGCTGACATCGACAGCACTCCTCCAACGTGACAGCGGCAGGCACTCCAATCTGCGATACGCACTCGAGTGCCGACGCACTCACACTCTCGTACTTGCATAACATTCACGTTACTAAATACGTGCAAAATATTCGCCATCGTGGCATCGCTTCTATGTATTTTTTTGCGTGTTAGCGAAAATGGAGCACTTTCGCAATCTTACTTGGCTGTCTGTATCCGATATACTTTTGTATTTTGCTTTTTTTGAAGAAGTTGTATGATTGGCCCTAACATGTCTTTATGCGTGGTGAAAATATAACTTCTCCATGACTAACTAACTACTATAACTATTCAATGTTCTATTTACAGAAAATTATAAAGCCGTTGTTTTCGAAAACAATGGTTTATTAATAAAAAAGATGACAAAATATGTCACAAAAGATGATGACGTTTTTTCTAGGTAAGTAAATAAGTAAACATCAAATGTGCTGAGCTGAAAGACTGGATGACTGACTAATGCCTCACTATTAAAGCAATGACTCCTACTCAGACGGTAAAATACCTAGCTTAACACAATGCTCAGGTTTCTAACTTTCCAGTCTCAATGTCAAATTATTTACAGAAACTAATGGTAGTCTTGGTAAAACGTGTCAAGTTTGTAATAGATTTAAAACCTAACAACCATGAGGAGTGAATATTTAGCTAAACTTTTTTACTAAAATCATAAAATAATCATAGATATAAAGAGATAGATATATGTAGTTTTAAATCTGACCTTGACAACGGATGTTATTTCGACACTCTGATTGATACACTAGAAAATCAATCGTCGAATTCAGTCAAGCCTATCAGCCACTCACGCAAATCCGAAAGAATCGCTAATCGACTCTTTCGGGTGTAAATAAAGATTAAAAATCACTTCGCTTGCTTCTCCACGATCCTCTTTAAAAGGCTTCGAGAGGAAAAGGGGAGCTGTACCTAAACGGGATGAAATCTTGTTCAACCGTTTTAGACTCGGTCGATATTGTTATGAAACTTTCTGGGCTACAACAGGCATGTAATTTAAATAGGCAATCGATGTGTTTAACTTTGTGATAATCAGTTTCGATAACTTATATTACCGTACTTTGAACAAAATGCGCTGTTTTACTAGATAACGAACGAAGGGCCTCTGTTGGCGAGATGTAGCTGGCATATCTATACTTGTAAGTAAAGTTAAAGTTTTCTGCGCAGAAGTGTTAATGGTCATAAATTCATGATCATGAATCAGTGCTGCAAGAGTTTTGAATGCTACAAACGACGTTAAACATGTCGGCTCTTCAAACAGCGATAATTAACGCATTTAATTAGGTTCTATTATCCTGCGGCCGGCAAGTCCGTATCTCTTGTTATCAGAGTACAGCTGCAGGCGGCACCAAATAATACGCGAATGAACTGTTTGACGCCCTAACTATTAATAGGCATAGACTGACTATCATAAACTGGCTTTCGGTGCTCTGTGGATGTATAACGATCTCGATTGGCCAAACATCGGTTAAGACCTCACAGACTGTTTATGTCGCGTTCCTCATACTTAAGGGACCGTCCATTAATCACGTGAGGCTTGAAAGGGGGGGAGGGGGTTTAGCGAAAATCACGAAATATCACAAGGGGGGAGGGGGGTGTAGTAAGATATCACGTGTATTCATTTTTTCGCCAAACGCGCGATTCTAAACCGAAAAGTGGCTTGTAGTGTGACCTTGACTCTCCGTTGCCAGGCAACGTACGAAGTACTTGTATTTAAAGGTAATATTCTAAAAAAATTAAGACTCTGTGTAGGTACTAAAAATACACGTGATTTTGGGTGGGGGCGGGGGGTTAGTCTTAAACCTCACCACGTATCACCTAGGGGGAGGGGGGGTTAAAAAATGCTAAAAAAACATCATGTGATTAATGGATGGCCCCTAACTGAATGTAAATCGTCGGTAAAGCGCGATAGTCCCACCATGTAGGAAGTGCGGCATTGTCATGCGAATGTTATGCAACCACTCAACCACGTGCACTATTAATATTAATATTTTACTCGCCATTGTTTCGTTCTGACGTCGCGTCGATACAACAAATAGTTAAACTCGCTTTATATCTGACCGTTGACCGCATCCGCAAACATGATGCGGGTTGTTCAAAACTAGTTCAAAATTCTGATAGATTTCCATCAGGAAAGTTTCGTATTTGGAAATTCAAAAGATAACAGTTTAATTTTCAACGCATCAGTTACGGGAACATTGGTTTCAAAAACACACACGTGTAGAATTTCATACACAATGATGTGTCAGCGAACTGTAAACCAATCATTCCAACGGATTACTTAATGCGGTATCAGGCTTTATCCATAAAAACACTGCCCTAATGGAAGGAAATAGCGTAATAAACGCGAATGTAATCACAATTTTCCTCGTCACGGACAAACAGAGGGTCGCATATGTTCACTCGTTCCGTTCATTCATCGTCAGCGTAATCTGGGCGAGCTTACCCGGGGCACGCGTCCCTCCGATTGATGGCGGATTTACCCGATTCTCTGTATAAAAATACCAGTATTATTTAAGGGTGGGTCGTGCCATGTTATGATGTAGTCATTGTGGAGTCGGAGTGTCTGGTTAATAGTGCATTATACAGATGGGATAATGAATAAGAGTTATTTATTCATATTTATAGATAGACTAGATGTGCCCGCTACTTCGTCTGCATGGAATGAGAATTTTTCAAAAATTTAAAAAGCCTAAGTTACTCCTTATTACATCAGCTATCTGCCAGTGAAAGTCCCGTCAAAATCGGTCCAGCTGTTCCAGAAATTAGCCGGAACAAACAGACAGGCAGACAGACAAACATTGTAAAAAATGTTATTTTGGTATTATGTATCGTATATACATTCATATGCATGTAGTAAAAAGCGGTTATTTTAATATTACAAAGAGACACTTCAATTTTATTTATTTGTATAGATGAATAAATTAAAACACAATGTGTGTGCTAGATGCAAGTCGGTCTATATTTACCTACGTTTTTTTTTACTTTTCTCTACCTAACTTCTTGATATACGAACAAATGATTTGCGAAAAATAGAAATGTGAGCAAAATTTGGGAAAGTAGCAACACTATTAGAAAAATAGATCAGCAATCTAGGTTTGCAAAAGTACATATTATAGCTATCTAAGTATAATTGAAAACATTTCTATGTAATAACTTTATGGTGGAATGTCTCTTGCCGATCAAGTCTGAATTCCATGTACATTTATGTAGAAATTAACCTCGTCGTAAGTAATTAGAACTTGTTTAACAACTACCGCCATAATAAGGTATTAACTTCATAATTAGTTAATTACACTTGTCACTCTGAGGCATATACAGGGTGTAACGGAAAGGGTATATGCATACTTAAGGGTGTGCTTCAGACCATCAAACTGAACATGTTTCTCCATCGGAAAAACATCGTAATAGCGAAAAAATATCAGCTGCCCCGTACATTTGGGTCGAATAGGTATTGTAATTTTGTATGGGGCGGCAAATAATTTTTTCACTAAAAAACAGTTTTATGATGAGAAACATGTTCAGTTTGATGGTCTGTAGCACACCCTTAAGGATGTATATACCCTTTCCGTTACACCCTGTATATGTATATGGAAGGTAACAGTACAATATTAATGTTCAACGACTCAATTACCAAGGCAAAGAAAAGGAGGTTAACGAGTAACCACGGAAACTAAATGACAGTCACACTTCCGAAAATACTGTCTGTACAACTTAATTACCGGCTACAAGGAAAATTAACTATTTTTTCGAAAGGATAAAGATGCAACAATATTCAATTCATAAACAACAAAACTTGTTTATTTAGCAAGTTCACAGGAAAACCGCAGGCAGTATGTAACTGTCTATACTTAGGTACTTCACATACATCCTACAAATTATTATTTCTCTGCTGTGTAAAACTATGAATGGTACAATATTATCCATAGCGAGCCAACCTTGAGAAATGAGAAGAACTTATAATAACAATGTTTATAGGAACACGTGGCAAAAACATGTTGTAATTTCGCGAAAAATATTCAGGGTTAATCTGTACAGGGTCAAAATATATAAACCCTGTTGGACGTATACATTGTAAACTTCTCTCGTTTCAAATGAAGGTTATGAAGAACTATTAAGGATAGCCATCAGCTGCTATTTTCTCATTAACAAACAAATTACGCCAACTGAATCTCAGTGTAACCACAATTATACGTCTTCCAGATACAATATTGATAAGAAGACTCTTGTGATCGTATAAATAGGAACGTATAAGACAAAGTATTGATAAAACGGATAGATATTATACAATGGCAAATTGTGTAAGGATAAATAACGGAGCGAAATTACGTGGCACAGCCTATTAATCTGCATGTAACACAAAACAGACTGGAATGCGAATATCTAACGCCCCAGTAATAAGATACTGCAAACACTTCGCGCTTTATCTATCATCGATTGGTCGCTCAATGCCAGACATTTAAACAACAATGTGACTAGCTTAGAACGCCTCATCTATTACCACGGAGCACAGATGCATAATTTAGGTACCTACCTCATCCATGACTATTAGGTACCTATAATACAAATGCCTCGTGCAAACAAATGTGGAATCATTCAGTCACCTTTACGAAGCCATCCTGTCTTACCGCAAAAACCACAAATGGTTTTAGTTTAGCTCACATATTTTTTTATTTGCAAAATGGATTAGACACACGTTTTAGACGTTTATTTTTCTGATGAAGTCAATCTCTTTACTGAATTCACAAAACGAAACATCAATGAAAGAAGAAACAAGCAAAGTTTCCGACCATGAAACAACTGGTAATGCGACCCAAAGCTATCCTTATCCGTATGACAAATAAGGTAGAGTAGGTGCGGCACTTGTGAGTCAACGTCCTCACGCCAATATACAGAAATGCTTTTGAGTTATTTTATCGAAGGCGGTAAATCACCATGTGTGCCTTGAAAATCCGCCACTCCAAAATAGAATATGCAGAAATTCCCCCAAGAATAGCTGGGACCAGCTAGTTCAATAGCATGATCGAAATAGACCCAACGGCAGTCTGACGCAGGAGCTAACGCCGTCATTGATGCATGCAAATCCTTTTATTAAAATAGAACGAATTGCGAAAGCGAGAGGACAGTCTTGAACGTTATGAGACTGAGGGGACGAAGCGCCAAGAACCTAAGTGCAGCTAATATGATAATATAAATGGGAAAGCACGCAGACCTCATGCGTATAGACAAAGGATTGTTTTTCGAGTGTCAGGACATGGCAGGCGCCGTCAAGAGATAGACGAGCACCCGGCGACCTTGCGCGTGCGTCGGTGGCGCGTCGTCGGCGCAGTGCGTAAGAGAAATAGTCCAACGACATGCGATACAAGGAATACTAAGATACGCGGCGCCCGGGCCGGCGCCGAGCCCGCGCCAGCCACCATACTAACATGTTAAACATGTCATTGTTTGCCAAAAGAATACAAACTGCCGCTTTAAAAAAGTAAGCAAATATCCAATTAAAGTGTTCATGCATTGCGCATGCACAACCTTCCACACACGGAAGAGATAAGAGAGCTTTCGTTAGCTTAGGAACTTTTAAAACGTTGAGTCTTCTCTGCATTTGAAAGATTTCGCATCATAGTTGATAAGGCGGTGAAACATGCAAGACGAGTACCATAAGCTAAGATTATAATTCTGATATAAATCCGCTCCGTAAACCATAAGGCCTAATCGATTTTGTATTAAAAGCTAACAAGGGGTAAGAAGCCAAATACTCGTTGATATAAGGCGCAGACTGGGGTAGCCATTGGCGGAGGTTACAATCTCGGATGCGAGACACCTGCAAGCGCTTTAGTCCTCAGACTCAGTATTATTTTTAACCCCAAGCTTCTTCAGAAGGGTCTTTAGTAAATATTGCTGACAAGATACACCAAGTAGATTATGAACACAATCTAGGTATGGATCTAACGTAGCCAGCCGCCTGCAAACACAGTTTTATTTTAGAAAGTAATCGCGAATTTATTGTCTCCTATACCGCAATGTTCTCGGTAAAGAATAAAGCGTTCAACAAAGATCACAATAGACAATCAAGCTGCATATAAAAAATAACAGGTGTTGAAGTGTGAACAATTACCAATTTATTTTTGCAAACCGATAAAAGCTAGCTTTCAATAAATGTAATAAAATTATCTAAGGATCTGATTTGCGTGACGAATCCGTGACAAAACGAATACTTACTTATCATTTATGAGATTTTTTGTGATATCTGCAGAAAACAGGATAACAAGAGACCTACCAGTCCAATCTTTCGAATTTTTATAACCATAACATATTGTTTTGACTGGTCGACAATACCTAATCAAATTCACACTTAAAAACCCAAGACCCGCTTTCCCTAAGAATGACAGCAGAAATAACTTTTCAATTGTAATGAAAACAAACAAGACTGAAATCATAATATTATATTTAGAACTCGAAAATGATGACAAACACTCCGAACATTTTAAAGGTTTTGTTTAAACATTTGGTTATGATTTTATGAAACAAAACGTTGTAAAGGGTACGACAACAAAGGAATATAAACTTCATTGTGCGAAGTTTCTCGACTGCATATCATTACTAAAATAAATATTATCAAACAAAAATTACTGCTGTGACGAACAACAAAACCAAACAGTAGTGGTAATTAAAAGCATGAACTTATTTTGTTACAAAATGCATCCGAGCATTGGCTGAGTCGACACGATCTTGCAGACAGCGGAGAAATGCTTGAAGATTTATACGTGGCGCGTGAGAGGCGACTTGTAGACTCTCGCTTGTCTGCCGCGTGAAAACTTAATGTTGGGAAGTACTAAAACTTGTTCGTGTCGAGGAGCTCAGCACTTTGAGTAGTGTTACGAACTAACACGCTCCTGAGCATCGCCCCGATAGTAACTCTTCGTTATTACGTTAACAAAAACAAGAGCGGGGCTATAATCTAACCTACATGCCTAAAACAGGTATATGGGCTAATAATAACAAGGGCGTTAATAGAAACGAGGGTGGTTAAAAAATGGGGAGTCCACTGAGGCGCGTGCACCGCGAAATTAGCTCGTAGGAAAACAATGAGTTTGGGTACTCAGCCTCAGGCTTGTGCTCTATGCAAATATTCCGGAAATTAAAACTGGGGTTTTGTTCGGTGAGTTTTGTCTGAAACTGTAACTGGGATAACAGTCGCGACGGATTACGTAACCACGTTGGAATGGACACTAATGAGTTCTGAAGTCTCCGTCAACACTGGACAATTAGGGGGCCATGTAGCGATGCCATGCTGACAACGTCACCGTGGAAGTTCAACTCGCACACTAATCACTGCATGCAGACTATATCATAACACAGAGTCAAGCGGAAAGAGGGAGTGGCGCCATTAAGTGTTCCTAACTCCTAGTCATAACTCATTGCTTTCTCCTCTGAGAGTATGCATTAAAATATTAACCCTTTCCAAACCTGAACAAGGGGACAACAGTGTCGATAATTAAGCTAAATTTATAACGTGGCGAGAAGGGGCTGAGGGTAACGCAGGGCGGCAGGGAGCTGCTAGGGCGAGCGGTAAAGAGATGAGCGGTCACGCGCGACTGGCCGCCGCAGATAGCGACCTCCGCCCTTCGTGATAGAGCACAACACTTCATACCTAATGTCAACTAAAATGTGACTGGGATACAAAAGCCCTCTTTACGCAAACGCACTTCTCAAGAACATTTTGATGGACCTGAGCACAGATCATAATACCACTGAGAAAGTTTGAAATATGTTTTAAAAATTCTGCAGGCAAGTGCTTTTTAAAATATCGCAAAAATGGCATTTAAATCTAACGATTTAGGAATCCAAGCCTCAAGCATAATTATGAACTTATGAATGAGATCCTGGTCATAAAAGAATCGACGAACTTCCAACAGAGACAACAGTGTAAACAGAAGATATCTATAAATAAAGTCAAACGCATTTCATAACCAAGTATTATTTGAACGTATTAATTATTAACAATCAAAGATAAGATCATTTAATAACACAAACTCCGATATCATTTGAAAGCAGAGTATTCTGTTCGCTGGAACAAGTTGAGATTTTTCGACAAATCCATGTCGGATATGTATTCGGAAGAGCATTAAAACAAAAGTCAAAAGCGCCGCGGAAGGCTTCGCTGCCAAAGATAGAACTTTGTTTGATCTGTTTTAAGTACGAAATCATGTAGCAAACAGAAGAAGAGTTTCGTGAAAAGGGTTCACTCCAGCCATATTTTACATGTGTGAGCTCAGCAAATACATAAAAGTTCTGCTCATTGCAATCAGTGATATTGAATCTAACAATTTTATTTTCTTTCCGATGCGACTATTACACAATAGATTGGGTACAATAAAGCATGGACGCTGATTTGCAAAGATGCACATTTTCCTTTATGCGATAAATAATTCCATGATAATGATGCCCTATTCAAAGCACTTGACAATGATTAAGCGTTGTATAAAACAAAGTGAAAACACGATACGATATAAAGAAAATATACTTGATCGATTATGAATTGATTAGATTGTCAGTTTCTTAAAAACATTTTAGTCATACAAAAGATATAAAGAAATGTTTGAATTAGTATTTTTGGACACGATAATAATTACGACTTTAAAGACTCAATAAATGTTACTTCAACATTTATTCTGCTAAAATAATTTCCAATCGCAGTTTTTCTTGTATTGATCCATCAAAAGAAACCGGCTCTATAAAATTTACTGGTGGCCTACCATGACGTCTTAAAGCAGTATTTTTTTTACTCTTATTCAAGTGTGGGGAAAGAGACGGAGCTATGCAGGAGGTTTAGCGCCATCTCTTTCCCACACTGGAAAAGCAGTAAAACAATAATGTTTTAAGACGTCATGGTAGACCACCTGAACATGATACTGGTGCACCTGCTAACGTAAGGCACACAAAGATCTTTGTATTTATCTTTCAGCAGTCCGCCGCATTCGATTGAGAAAGTCCAGTTATACACAAATCTTCCTACTATATCTCCACATGTTTGTTTATACTAAACGAGGAAAGCCAGTAATGGTTCTTGACCAAAATATATTTCCAACTTAACTTCACATCGAGTGACGTTGAACAGAGTTTTGCTAAGTTAAATAAATGATAGTTGATCACACGATAGTTCCGCAGTAAAAGACCAATAAAATAAGTAAACTGTACACCAAGATTGAATAAAATACGACTACCTATTCATTTGAAGCGAAGGCTTGCTAAGAATTTCAGTTTCATAGAGCAACTTTATCCTTAAAACTGAATACACTTACAACAAAGTAAATAAGGCGCGCGATTCAAGTTATTATACAAACGTTGCTAATATTTATAATATTTTACTGTTAAACTTGAGTTTGTATGTATTTATATTTGCCTCTCCAATGAATAAAGTTAATTTTGTATGCCAAACAAAATTGTTTGATGCAAGTTAAGAATAACATATGAACGCTAATATTCCCCATGTGCGATGTGGGGCGTGGTATCCGCAATAAACACGTGTACGATGCACAAAGACGTCACGGAGCCAGCTTTGTGCTTTTATTGGCTTCGGTTTAGATTCCAACATATGGAGTTGTCACGGCATAAACATAGGCACGCCGCGCCGCGGGAAATATCCTTCCGCTCGCGCAAATACAATGTTTGTTGTTGAATAATAAATAAAGCATGGAGACGAGAACAAACGTATCGATTTAGAAAATAACGAGTTCGCTGAAAACGTATTAAATGTAAATGGAATAGCTACAGAAGTAAAACTGCTGCTGTATAATGTAAAAGCCTTAAGTAAAACACATAAGATTCCGTTATTATTTTAACTCCAGTTAGTTTCGAAAACTTTTACATCGTGTGAAAGAACAGCAAATATTTAGTTTAAAATTAATTATTTGCATACAACATTCCAAATATCTTGCGGTTTCGGAAGAAGGTGCTAAAACTCCCACGCTGATTGTGATTTTCCGTCAATGAATCACTGAGGAATGAGCATAGCTAAAGATGGATTTAAGAAGGACACAGATTATTAAATTTTTGGATCCGTCTGAATCATAGGGTACCTAACTGATTTCGTAATTTATTTCTTTAGAAAAAAATCCTGAAGCTTAGGCCAATAGGCTATTAATACTAGACTAGCAATACGAATTCTCACGAAACCAAGCTGCAAAGGGAAACAATAAACTCAGTGCGTAGTTTGACCTACTAATTTCTGCTAACAGTTTTCATAGCAGGTTTCGCGGAGTTTGTTATCAATCCGAAATGATTACCGGTGATTATGAGCTTGAGTCAGAGGCCGGTCGTGGCCGGAACGAATCCGCGCATGACGCGTGACTGATCGAGCCTTGATTTATACCTACATGCAAAAGACTCATGCTAGATTGATATTATTACCTGCTTAACGTATTCACATTTCTTTACGCACTTTTCTCACCGATCATCTTCTTGTTTGATAAGTGTAACCTTGATCTCGGACTAAAAAATCTCCTCTGGTTGCAAATTCATGAAAATCAACCAATTACAATCTACTGCGTTATCTGACGGTTATACTGTTATTGATCTGGTAAATGCAATTATCCCTAATTGCATTTACCAGATCAATAACAGTATAACCACTAAAGCTGTGTTTTGTATTTTGGAACACAGTATTCCCAAAACATAAAAATCCTTGGAACACAATCACAGGCTTTAATGACCAAATTACTGTCCCTCTCTTCCTCATCTCATGTTTCATCAAAATCTATTTGATTCTGATTCTGATTCTGATTCTGATTCTGATTCTGATAGTCTCCGTATCTCCACTAATTGCTGGCATCGTTAACATGATTATGCTATCAAAATGAAAATGAGAGTTTTCATTTAAAGGCTCGGTGACCTTTCATAAACGAGGTTCAATGTGGCGACACTTTGGTCAGGCCTTGCCGCGGGGCACGACTTTGTAGGGCTGACAACTTTTTTAAAGCTTTGAACTTCATCAATAAATTCAGTGGTAAATTATAATATATTTAGAGCTATTTATTGTACAATCTAATCTTTTTTCAAGAAAGACTAAATGAGCATGCCTATCGTACTTGGTAGGGGGAATGTAGAGAGTTGCATGTGAATGCACTAAACTGCTTATCACTTCACACAAAGACCTAACTCAGAGAAATGGGTTACTTCGGTGCCGTGCGCGATAAGCTATGCAAGATATTAGTGCAAGTGCGCACATGATAATAAACCTTACGGTATTGTGCTGTTGCTTGCGACTTCTAAACGTTCCTTCTAGTTTATGAAACCTCTAATGACACATATCATGGTAATTCTTCATAAGTAGATATATTATATTTTACACGGAAACTCCTGGTGTTTCGGGTTCTGAGGGAGGGGTTGGCAACCCTGGGTAGGGTGGTTTAGTTCGCGTACGTTCGACCAGCTGAGTCACGCCCGGTCACCTCGTAATCTGACGTAATGTTAATATATTGATCTCTCCGCCGACCACCTTCACTACATGAGAATACCCATTCATGTGGATAGTACTGGAAGAGCCTGTTTTACTCAGCTATGTTGATAAAAGCTACCGAAAAAAGCGCGATTCCCCAGGATATCAGGATCGCCTATCTTTTAAAATTAAAGTACGCGAGTATATTCGGAAAAAACTAGCAGTATCGTCACAACGTTAATATTTTCCTCATAGTTTTTCCTGTTATATTAGTATTTATATTTTGATATATATTTATAGTATTTTGATATATTTTTATAGTATTTTAGGTATCCTTTGTAGTTTGGTTTAATATTTTATAGATATACACCTACCACTGTTTGTATCTGCATCACCCATGCAAAGGTTGACTGGTACAAAATGTCTATGGCATTAAGTCCGCCTCTGTACTATGTGCTTGAAGTGTTAAATAAACAAAGTAAATCCGGATATAAATATCTGCGGGCCATATGCGAATGCGACACACATACATGTAGAGCTAACACTAACCAAGCAGTTACATAACGAACATTATTTAATAATGTTTATTACGCTTCAAATACATAATTAGGAACATAGCTATTATAAAGTGAAAGGCGTTTTACAGTGTTACTAAGTTGGCAATAAGAAATCGATCCTAACGGTCGATATTTCTAAGATTTACCACCACGGAGCATAAAGCTCCAAAAAAATACGATGACATCAAAGGTCTTCTGTTACTGTGACCACCAACTAAGGAATCTGACAAACCAAATGCATCAAATTTCAACAGAAACCGCTTGCCGCTACATTTGTTTTATCTTTGGGTTCGGAGGTCATCACAAAAAATGCCAGAAAAACTTTGAATGGGGCAAGTGCTAATGCGCCGGGGTGTAATGAATGGGTATCTCTCCCGAGGATGGACCACACTCGAGAGCAGAGCTATCGTAGTGCTCATGAAACTCATTTACCAAAAAGTATAAAAAAGGGACGCACATGTGGTGTCCAATTATTTTTTCTCGCAAATTCTCCATATAGGTTTTGCGCAAAAACCAAAAGCGACCGTGGCGTTCAAACGAATCCATTAAAATGCTCGTACCAACGATGCTCCCTCGAGAGGCTCTTCACTTCTGGGAATGCACCTACCTGCTTTTTATAGCGGAGATAAGGGCTTCACAAATATGCACAACCCGACCCTGTTTGATTATCGATCAGTGGACCGTTAGTGGCAATAGGTCCGAACGACCTTTCGAAATCGATAGGATTATACTGCATGGAAGTGACCCAGAATCCCGACGGAATGATGTATGTACAGATATAAATGCATATTCATAGCCATGTGGTGCTCTGCAAGCGGCCTGTAGATATTATTAATATAGGCCAAATCATAACCATGGAGTGCATGATTGCATACATTTATATCCGATACTTAAGATATGATACAACTATAGCTGTAGAGATTCTTTGTCGTTTCCTTCTTGAGCTTTAAGTATTAGTGCACTACATGACAAGATAATTATGCGAGTATGCAGTGATGAAGAAAACCGTTAAGCTGTCAGTGCACGAAACTGTACTGTGACAAAAGATATTGTGGATAGCGTCACAAAAGTGTGACTTGAACGTGGAAACAGAGATGGGGCTGAGAGCACAAAGGACAAAGGTACAGTCGCTGGAGAAATTGTCGCGACTGATTTGATTGTCCGCGCCGACGCGCACTTTGTCGGCACCAAGCCTCGTAATGTTCACGATACAAGTCAACGCGAGCTGCGAGCTTCACAAAACAACGAACGGACAACGTCTTTATAACCTTCACTACCGTAACTGATACGACTGAGAACAATTCTGCTCTTAAATGGAATGAGTTTGCCTCATAATAATAGGTAACTTGGTAACATTGAGTCTTTAACAAATACCCATGATGCATGTTTTTTTACTTAATTGATCAATCTCATCAGTATCAGCTTTAACCTTGAGTACTTACAGATTACCACCCAATATCGAATCCATTTTATCTAGACACGTACCTGCAACAAAGAACACAACAACTTTCAATATCACCACTAGCATTCAATAAAATAACAACATTTATATTGTGAGCAACACAAAAGGGTGCGCTGACTGCCGGCACAATAAAAGGGTTCAATAAACAGCCTTTACTAGTGAGACAGTAAGCCTTAAGTTATAACACATAAGCGTCACGGGGTGGCCAGCGGCGACTAGATCAGATGACAGATGAGAGGTATTTTAATGCTTTATTGCCTCGGAGTTTTTGTGGAGAAACGTGACTTCCGAGGGCCGTTGACCCCGCTACTGACTCCTGTAGGATGTCGAGATAACTCGCCTCCGTGAGATAGCTCCCGACGCATATCTTACTAATCTAACTGCCTTTTAGGGGCGGTTTGTTAATCATTTATTTACCCTATATGGCAACTAATGACGAATATGAGACGGTTTCAAAAATGGACATTAATTTCAATGGAGATAAGTTGTTTTATATTACAGACAGGGCCCTATTTCTCAGATGTGTATTCAAATAATAAATCACTACACAACGTAAACATATGCTTCGGTAACATGCAGTTGTTACGCCTGTAAATAATCATCGTGTCGTTAAATTTGCATACAGCAATAAGTCTGGGAGGATACGAGTGAATCCGAGTCGCCTCGTAAAACGAGAACACAACCGCTTTCCGCAAAACTCATAAGGTATAATGACAGAGCAGTTCTCATAAATAAAACTGAAACATATCCCGGTTTTGGTTTTCGGCGACATGTGTTGCCCGAATTCGTGTCCACGCTGTGAAGCTGTGACCAGTTACCTTGTTATTCGTGTAAACAAGAATATTAAACTTTCTGGCACGTCTGGGTGGTAGAATTCAGAAGTCGTTCTAAGAACAAACTAAGTATTCGTATAAAAAAAGTTTATCTTGTCGACCAGGTCGAGACGGTCCCTCAGTTTTCTGACCTTATACAAACTGTACCGACCAAAGACTTGAGTTAATCTTTGTAATACGTCCCTCCTACTTTCTTTGCCATACATTTAGGTATATCGCAGTAAAGCTATAACACAAGAAAGTTTAAGAAGTTTACATTTGATCTCGGTGAAGCCAATCGAAGCTGAACACATAAACAAAAGCTAAAACTACCGGTTCGCTGACGGACCTCATTAACGAACTGCTGATGGACTTATTATCTGTTCTAATAATAAACCCACTTTAAAGTGTATACTGCTATCCAAAGGAGAAACGTCTTCCCTTTCATCAGTGATAACATGGGAAGAAAGATATTCAATGTTTATAATGCTTATAACACTGATGTTTTACTCACGCAGACCTTGTGAAGTTAACAAAGAAGTACGAATAATGCCAGTAACAATAATTCCTATAAACAAGGAACTTAACGGTGATGTTAAATATTAGACAGATAGTAATTACTGAAATGTAACGTCCATTAAGAGCGTTAGTTGTTTTGAAAAGCCATGCCACAAAACATATGAGTAGCTAAATGCAGAGATAAAACAAGTGTGCAACAACTCTGCCTGAAGCGAGTCCCATTGATGGTATTTTCCCACACCACAGATACAACATAGCGCCAGTGCCGCCAGGAGCCGACCTGGGCGGGCTACCGGTGGTGGCTATTTTAGACATAATTGCAGCCTCCATGCACTGCCCGCAACGTTTGTTGTCCGACCACTATGAATACAGTTCTGCAATAAACTTCGTTTTTTATTGTAACTACACGGAGATAAACGAACAGGAGCTTACTCCGTCATTGCTATAAAAGTATAGTAAATATAGCAACTGTATGACTTTGTAGAACCGTTTTCAGTTCTCTGGAGGACCGAACGGCTTGACTTATGGCTTGATTCGAAGGAGTGTTATTTCCTACTCATCCAATTTTCTTTTCACTACGGTTCTAAGACAGCTGAATCATTCATCTCCTTGGGACGATTTGTCTGTCTTAGATATAAAGTCTCGGGTACTTTTTTCTGATTGATACTCAGTTTACAATTTGTTTTCTCTAGTATTTCATAGGGAGAAAACAATTAAAATAAATATACTACTAAGCTTGCTCATTTGTAACTTTAAACGACACCAAAAGTGACGTCTTATTATAATGATACACAATCTGAAACATGAATTGAATTTGTTAGTTACTTCAATAGTACTCCCACGTACGAATTACACGGTGACTTAACTCACGAGCGGTATTGATTGAAAATGCAATTTATTCTCACCGAACACCAAAAGCGGAGTGCAAATAAACTGATTTGCGTACAAATATTGAAGCCTGAATGGTTTGCGGTCAACTTTGCTGAACTTTTATGGAATTTCGATGTGTATTTTTATCGAATCGTGCGTTTGCAGTGCAGAATTCAATATTTATGAAAAACCGCAATTTGGGTAGTAATAAGTTCTTTAACATATAAAATAGTTTTACATAACATGGCCTTATGGTGTTTATCTATCACATAAATCTTCCACATTCTATGACAATTCTTATCAAAATATTAACATCCCCGAACGATTATAACCTTAGTTAATTTGTTCGGATCGAGTGTGTATCTGTGAATGGAGCAGCATAGCTATCGATACTCGCTGGCATTCATATAATTACCTACGATATATAACATTACTGATACACAGGACATGTGTCCCACTATTAAGACGATAAGTTAACCCGACGGCGCCATATGCAGTAATTTATTCCCAGCTATTATTGTATAACTAAACTGTCCGTCTACTCCACGATACCAAAATAAAATCGGTACAATGATCTTCTCTGAAATGTCCGCAATTTAAAGATGACGAGACTGGTTCTCACAAAAATAAATATAGCTGCAAAGAACTTTGTTTTATTGTGGATATACATATATCTTACAAGAGATACAATGTAGGGACGAAAATGTAGGCAAAGTGGTCGCCCTTTTCAAGAAGACAAATGCGCTGCCGATATTACGCTTACGTAACAAACCAATATACATAATGTTATATGAGTACCAATCACTTCAACGAGTAAAAAGAAAAGATTTTCGCGACGAAAATTCTCTCGGGATATACTGTTTTCTTCTACATTAAGCTTCATCCCTGATTAAGCCAAACAAAAACACTGGAAAGTCTCCGGAGTCAAGAGCTCAAGCGTCGCAATTTGCTACATTTCCATTACAAGCAGTCCATGTTGTTCAACAATTACTCGCAAGTTTTATTATGTACTCCATAGCTAATTAACCTGGAAAACAGTTTACGTTGTTGGCTCTCGCGAGTGCATTAAATACATGACTCTTACTGTTTCTGTTTTGGTACATTTTATTGTTACATTAAAGTGTATCGCTTATACGCTGTCTACGCTGACTTTGCATGACATTAAAAATTTGTCGGCAGTCCGACATCTCTGGCTAGTGTTGAATAATTCATTAGTTGTAGCGTCGATTGAATTAAAGGTTGTATCTCAGTCTCGACATGGTATCGGTGCTCTATTTGCATATCAGACATGTTCCGATGTGCACCAGATGTCGCTACATAGCCTTTGATAAGTTATCGACTAGCGAACGTGTTTGAGGTCCGAATAGGAGTCTAATAATAGTCCATTCAGTTAGCGATTTGCATTTAGGACTGCTTCTTAGCTAATTTTGATATTTCTGTAGCATAATTTTATCAATTGTAGAAAAGATTGAATAAACTTAAAGGTTATTTTAATTTTATTATAATATTCTACGACAACAAAAGACGGTAGTTAAGCAGAGGCAAAGTGTATTCCCAGATGGAGTCACGACAGTTGGATTCAGTCAACAATCTGATTACATTAACACACGATACATTATATATAATACTATGCATTACATGGTGGTAACTAAAAACGTCGTAACATCTGCGACCAACTATAATCTAAACAATGTAGAAAGTGGCGTGTCCTTTATGCAAATGTGTAAGATACCTTTATTACGTAACTGGCGTTCCAGACAATCTATGCAAAACCATTTTGTTGGAATTGGACAATTTAATCAGACTCGGACAAATGACAACTGTGTAATCTTATCACATTTTCTTACTCAATAAAATAGCCATAAAACACGAAGATTAAAGCAAAGCAAAAGACGACAAGACGGATGGTGTCGATATTGGCGCCCAACACGGAATTCTAAGAAGGAATCGTTCGATTGGATTCAGTTCGCTACAAGCATAACGCGGGACGCCTCCAGTCCTCCACCTATTATGCATTCAATGTGCATCGACTCTTTATCATTTTAGGCGAGCACGAATGTTAATCGAGTCGGTAAAGTGTATTTTTATACACGTCATTTCTTAAAATCGTGCGTTGATATCAATTTGTTAAGACGTGACTTGAATTTAGATGAAGGGCGCGTGGGCGCTCGTGCCACTGTAATCCTAAAAAATAAAGCCACACATGAAGGGAAAATGGGTGCTTTTGGCACTTTTAGCGAATGATTTACGATGTTGAGACATGCTGTCTACTTCACTCGCAATTTCGCCAGTACCTATATGATCAAAAAAGTATTCTTGATACTCACAACTTCACAAGCCCATAGAAGGATATAATATTTAGCCGCTTTGAGCAACAAATTCCAGACAGTAAATAAAATAATCCTACCAAATTAAAATAGACATGAATTCAAAAACACGAAACTTAATTAAACCTACCCAGTAATTAGGGCAACCAATAAATGTTAGCCTCCAGTTGAAAAGAAAATTAATTTACATAAAATCGAATAAAAACCGTACTACAAAAACGATCATAAAAATTTAAACTGCTACCTTCACAAAGAAATATCCCTGTCAGCCGATAAAACCTTTTTGCTTTTTTAACAAGGATGAAAATAAAAAACCTCCTTTTATCAGAAAGGAAATTCAATTATCTGTAACATAGTTACTGGTTGAAACGGCGGAGTAACGTCCGGTGGAAACGGGGAAGTTTGAAGGAACATCCAAAGGCTGGGTAGGGTAGTTAGCAGTTGTTTGCATACAACCCAAAGCCCCTTTTTGTCCCGTCCTGAATAATGGTATTGTTTATAGCCAGCTACATGTAATATACATTAGTATATGTATGGATGGACCCATAAGTATTTATGTACGTTAGTGATTTACCGCAGCCCGTTGACATAGAAAGTTTCGATGCTGCGGTATGTAAGTACGCACCGTTGTAGATTTAAAATTAAATTGCTACATCTATTTCGGCGATCCTTTGTTATTTTATTCTGCCTCTGTTTAAAATTCACTATGTATGAGTTTTCATGGCTGGACCTCTTGAGGTTGATATGTAATAATTTGAGGCTTTTATTTATTTATTTCATTTCGTTTCATCATTGTTATTTTCAATCTACATAGTAGCTGAAGATTCTCTCTTCTCTCTCATTTTAGTTTCAAGCTTTTGTCTGTCAGTTCTTCAAAAATGCCTATCTTATATTATCCTTTTCCCAGTCTATTACTTTTACGCCTTCATAGACTGTCAAACTGCCATCTTTATCAGTCCCCAATATCTAAGCTCGTTTTACAATTCATGTCAGTGAAACGTACCGAACGTGATAGGTTTTCTTAGTTCGACAAATTCATTCTATGAATGTAATATTAGCACTTTGGCACGTGCTTTGTGCCTAAGATGAAGTCTAAGTATCTTTTGTAAAATTATCTGGAAATATGTATAAGAGCTGAAGAGAAATGTGTTACCACATTTCTTTTACTCAAAAAGATTCTTACTAGGTAGCTATTAATTCGAGAAGGTAATGTAATGATAAAGCGGCTTTTGTGGTACGTAAGCTTTTCTTGTAAAGAGTAGATTTTTCAATTAAAAGTAATTAGACGCTGATTAGAAATGAAGATGGCGAAACACACATATTGCTTATAGTACCAGCATTAGTATTTTTTGTCCGCCAATTAGATGATCACGTTTGCATGAACGTATGGTGCGCTACTAAAAGTTAAAAGTAAATTGTAACAGGATCTTTGCGTCGCCACCGCGGCGTGTCTATCCAGCTCTCCTCTAACCACCGATACATAAACACTTGGCCACCAGACCAACCACTTTCGCGAAACGTGGACCGGCTCTTAGCAAAAATTTGATCAGTGAAAGTCAAGAGTGATACGTAGTGTGCGCCCGCGCCGTTCTCAGGGGTTCGTTTGATTAATTTAATCGATAGTCTCGCTAGAATAAATGCAACATACTTACTTCACCAAAATTCAGGTAGAAAGGTGTTGCATAAGCTGTTAAGTTTTTTATGTTCGTCCAAACTGGCACTTTACCTACTAATAATAGAAGCTCGTAGACTGCGACGGCGATCGGCAAATCTCCGGCTTGCTCCGTGACGGGTCGCCTTTCCTTTTTCTTTTTAATGCTGACAGTAAGGCACATTTAATTAACAAAAGTTAAATTTATGCGTTGTCCCCGGCCGCTTCAAAAGACCAGACAATATTTCACCGCAGCGATAACTGCGGACGTAACAACAGTCATTTATATTAACTTATCTGAAAAATTCCGAACGGACAGGATCTTCGTTGAACCTTATGTTATCAGATGGCAATGATATTCAAGAGATCCCTCATTATGTTTTTAAATACACTTTCTCCTTTAGCGATCTTTACTGCAGTCGATTCTAGACGTAACGCTTTAGCTATAGAGCAGTTTACATTTCCATTAGCATTAAAATCAAGTTGTGATCGTTCCATTAAAATCCCCTTATCTACTTCTATGGATATTACTAAATCGTAAACACGAAATTCGGCTCCTTATCATAAAGATTGTCTACGTTGTTTTTTTACGATTATGCAAAACGGCCTCAAACCGCTTCCACGTAGGATACATATTACATACATTTATAAGTCTCGGATATACTTTTAGAGTCGAACTTATTTAATAGACTATGTTATGTAAATTATAAGATAGATAGATATCAATATTGAATAGTCTAGATGCAGTCGTGTGGCTACCCAGACGAGTGCATCTAGAGAGCCAATATACTTAGCGGGTAGCTCGACTGATCGGGTCGCTATCGTCAGATATGGAGTCAATTTGCAGTAATGCGGCGGGCAGGTTCACGTTACTTTTTATACGACACACTCGAGGTCGTTGACTGCAGACTAAACAACACATAGTACTTGCTGCAAGGTATCAATGCACCGGGAAAACATCCGACCTTCGTTACAATTAGGCATTATTAGTTTGCGAGAGCTTCATCTTCCGCGGATCGATTGCTTTGTTCCAAAAAATATGCCTTATTTGTTTTTGGTTAGGCTTGATTGCGAAACTGTGCGTGCGTGCCTTGTATGTCCCACACTGTATAGATATCTTATATCAGTGTCAATATTAAAGCTGTTGGTGCAATATCTGCACGTGCGTCAATCGGTATCAGCTACAAATACATACAGGCCATTATTGTATTGCCAGAACATTATTCTAAATACTACTGCGACTGAAAAGTATGCTTGCTCTACGTCATAAGTTCATATAGCATTATTTTAGAATTTTCATTTATCAGCAGGAATGATAGTGACTATCGGAGAAACGCACCTTTTTTCTGTTTCGGTGCCAACGACTTTGTTATTTTCGTGTTTCAATGACTTCATGTAATCGTGTGGAGCAGGTTTTTACTTACACCTACTTAAAGGTTAAAAGCTTTGGTTTGTAAAAAAAACAGCGTTCGTAGCCAGCTTAATTGTTGCCAAATATGCAATCAAGATAAAAGAAATACCGCAATATATAACTTGTCTTTCCATCTTAATGTATTCTAAGAAATGCTTTCAAAGGCTACATGTGGCTTTAGAAAGATTAAATGATAAACGACATCGCAAAATGGACCGGTTCAAGAAGTCATCAGAATATAGCGAGTGTCATCCCGCAGTCGCACCACAGCCGCTGCGATTTATCATCCTCTTGTATAGGCACTCTAATTGCGACAACTTGTCGCCATGTCGAATCGTAAAGACGATATCTCCCCTTATTCCGCGCCGCAGCTCGCGACAGTCTGCGACAGCCCTTTTTTCATTTTAAACTTTGTTCAACTCCAACATTCACAAACGTAGTGCAATTTTGTAAAAGTGCTGTTTATTCTCCATTTAAAGTTCAGTGAACCGCAATTAGCAGTTAAGAAATTATTCTACGAGCACCTTAAGGGGGTCGTTGGATGAATTTTAATTAGGACTTCGTACAATTTAAATCCCAGCATAACATGAATGATAATGATAAAAGATTTATGAGGGCTTTCACTGTTTTGATAAACAACTTCAGGAGAACAATAGACATATTGGTTGAAACACTTGGGGCGATACGTGTGTAATGTAGGTACCTAATACGACCGAATTACCTACATTCATTACACGCTTCAGCCTGGCCGACTGCGAAGTGGTCGCCAGTGTCTACACAGTAGGTGCTCTGTCTATTTGCATTTTGCACGTACTTAGTCCACTAATGTTATTTGTCACGGTTACCTACTAAGCAATAAATATCGTCTCAGATAGATTGATGATTAGAATTATTGATTTATTAGTTCACAATCTAGGTCTACATCGACAGGACCGTGCGGCCGGGCCTAGTGCTGCAAAACCGCGAGAGCCCGACTGATCTATTGACCCGTCATATAAAACCGCTTGAACGTTTATTAGCAAAGTCAAGATCGTCTTTTACGAGTATGTTGGCTGGACTGAGTGTATCTGGGTTACTGATACGAGATACGATAACATCTGAAGGTGAGCTGCGATCTTCTGACTCTACATTTTTTAGACCCGTTGGTATGACTTTGCAATATTTCGCGCCAAATCGCCGGATAGGCCACCATGATACATTTACACTTGCTTAATTTCTTTCACCAAGTTACAAAATGGTAACGAAACAAATTAATCTTGTTTTGTTGTTTAATGGTTTGTTTGGTCAGAAATAATGATTGCGAGCTCTGTGGGCCTGGACAGCCCACGGTTCAATATTTTACCAATCCTTCACGGTCAGCGGAGGTCCTTTATTTTGGTTTCATTTAAAAAGGGAATTGGATCATAAAACGAACTCCATTAAACTAACCGCAACACAATTTTCAGGAGTCTTGCGAACCCTTGCGTAGTAATTAAACTGGGCTCAGCGTTTAGTTCGGCGTACTTCATGAATAGTTTTACATATAAAGTGAACACAAAACAACTTTTGACAAGTTGTTAATATTGTCGATACGAACTAGCTGTTATAGAAATTGAAGTACCGAACTTCCTGAAGATTTAATTCTTCTTTTACACCATACCTGATTTCTACTGCTTATCAATAATTCAGATCCCAGACTTTAGGAGATCTTCAAACTTGTCGCGAGTCCTTCAAGTTTTGCACTTGACATAGGAACGATTGACATTAGATAAAAAATATCCACTGTATGTAATGTACACCCTCACGACTTTTATATGTTTATGGCAATGTGTCGCCGAGTCCAGCATTCCGTAAGAGCACATGCCACATGTGCTCTTACGGAATGGACCACAATCCGTGTGCAATTGCCACTTGTGTGTATTAGCTTTCAATGATATAGCGCCTTAAGTGCAAGAAGCCATTAAGTCGACATTAGATTGCCGGAGACCGGTGGCGGCAGCGAGACGACCCGCTTGCCGGGGGCCAGCTTTTGATTAGCTTGTTACACCAAGTATTTGCTCTGGTTTTCGCGACGTGTCTTATCTATGCAAGACCGTCGCATCCCACATCATCTCACAAGAGCACGGCATACATGATACGAATCTGCGCTGATGACAGATAGCTTTTGTTTACATAACCCTCTTATGAGAATCTGGTTCTTTCTGCAAAAAGTAATAATAAACTCATTTATGTCTCTGTCGTGCCCTACAATTAACATTGAGATAGTATCTCGCCAATAATTGCAGTGCAAATTATAGAGTCGCGAAAAGTACTACGGACGAAGTTGAAAGGTGAACTAGGTTATTGTGATGGTTTGTATCGATTGTGGAGGCTCGTGACGGAGATGTCCTCCAGTCCTCGCTAGGCGAGGCGCGAGGCGCGAGGCCGCGGGAGAGGGCTGCTCTGCGCCCGCGCCGGCCTCGATATGCCGCCGCCTTATATGGCGCTGGCGGCCGACGGGCTCCGCGCTGACTTGCGACAGGCCATGTATTTTAGGCTCTGGCCCTAAATTGTTTACGTGCAACTCGCATGCGTTTAATTTCATTTAAAATGTCATGGCGCTACTTAACAAGTATTACACTTGCGTTTAATAATGCCACCTGCCGCCGAGATCTTAATTAATCACTTCTGATTCTAGTTAAACGTTTTCAAACGACATTTCAGTCATAACAGACATTTTTATTTTGCGTACAGATTCCTAAGCAGGGAAGGACACATTCTTAAAAGCCATCGTCAACCATCACAAAAACTGCATTCAACTGTTTTTGTCTGATAGTAGACGATTGCCTTTGACATTGCCAAAAATGTCACCGATCTCCAAACTAGGTCGAACAATCGAAGCATCGGGAGAGACAGGAGCGATCGGTTATTATGTAGCCCAATAAGGGTGTCGGGAGCATTCCCCGGAGTGGTCCAAAGGACGCCGCCGAGGACGGCGAGCGGCGCGGGCGCACAAGAACCCGCCAAATACTGGTCGCGGTTATTTAAGGAACAGGCAGTTCTGCGAAACCACGCACGCGATGCGCGTAGTTATCGTAATTTGGACGCTTTTGATTTTTTTGCCGTTTTCTCAAAGCTGGCTCTGACTTGGAGAATCCGGAGGAAAACATTTCTCGAACTGATTTGTTATTCACGAAGTCTGAAGCAACTGAATAAAAACACATACTCGTAAGTAAATATTTAAAAAAACAATCGTGTTGATTGGAAATTGGAATAAAGTCACACGAACGTTACTCCACACGTTGTTAGTGAAATCGCTATTACTGTCACAAACCGTTTAAATGTTTCAGTGTTATGAAACTTTGTTGAACCAAAATACCGCGGTGTTTTAACTGTGACACGTTCTGTTTACGTTACCTACATTCAGAGGTAGATTACTTTCTTCGGACCAACACAAATATTTTCAATAGGTAAGAAACGCCACGTATTTAATGTTCGATAACCAAAACAGAACCGCGCACTTATCGCTTTATCGAAACATTATCAGCATCGATAAAGGAACCGTACAAAGTGCGGATATCTACGAATCGGACGAGATAAGCCTGCAATGTACAGGTAAAACGCATGGAGTGGACTGTGAGCACTCCATATATCGCAATGCAACATGAATAAGGACGCGTTCAAAACATTCTTATGCACTTAAATTAATAGCGATGTTTTATACGATGTGCAGTGAAACACTAAACTAGATCCACTTGATGACCACTTATGTAGAATTAGTATCTATCTACCTAGCAAATTCGTTATCAAATGTGGAAACTACGGCGGCAGACAGAGTTGCTTCCAATGAATATTCAGCTCTTAATATCCCGGTCAGTCTCGTACAGAAACTACGACACGAGACATATTACCGCAACAATTACCAATATTACCATATCAAGTAATAACAGTCCAAGCGATTGCTAAACGAACATGCACATAACACGCACAGGACATTGAGGCAATAATATAATGCTTAATGTTTGGAGCCGATGCTCGATCCATTATCGTTATAGAGCCAGGTAAGATGCAGACAATGTACTTACGATAAGCATACTGCCCCAGGATAACCTAGTTAGCAGAAAGGCTTCTTATGTTCGTATGAACCGTCTAAAGTGCCCTTAACATTGTCTAGACGAAA
Organism: Cerastis leucographa; assembly: GCA_963082945.1. NCBI lineage: Eukaryota > Metazoa > Arthropoda > Insecta > Lepidoptera > Noctuidae > Cerastis > Cerastis leucographa. The sequence goes on from OY720359.1 coordinate 7,685,396, forward strand.
TAAAAGTAAACTTAAAATAAAATTCTCTACTTTTATATACCTACTCTTGAATGAGAAAATAAGATAACTTGCTTCATATTTTACAAAACGGCCATACGTGAGATTATTTTGGTCTTAAACTGTTGAATGTATTCGATGAAGTTACAAAGGATTCCATAAAAGTTTGTAGTTTACAGCTTTACGAATAAGCACCGAGAACTTTAAGTACAATTACTTCCTTACTGATTTAAGTGAAAAACAATAAGCTAGTGGAGTTCATTTACAGCCTTTTAACTATAATCCAGCTTATCTAAACTACGATCAACTTCACATACGCATAGTATTTTCGTTAAAGGAAGTGTATGTAACATAATTATGTAATTGCTTGAATGATTATACTCAATCTGAAGTTAATTGTTGGAATCAACCATACTCTGATTATAATTATGGATAACAATATGACAATCATCAAAAGATGATCAGTATCAACCTTCATTATGCATGATGTAGCCCCATTTAAAAGTAAACAGGGCAAGACAATGCTCATTGACTTGACATAAAGGCCAAGCTAACAATATGAAGAAAACAATTATAGATCATCAACTCCCATCAAATCGCGATAGATAAAAAATCACGTCATCGGTAAACAGTAGAGATTATAGATTTCAGCAAATACTCGTATATTATCAACAAATGCATGTGATTGTATTCTAATTTCAAATACCGAACGCTATCGCGAAAAAAACAATCTTTCCCTTATAAGCTCATGGAAGAGCGTTCTTCCACTGTGCAAAGTCACGCGTTTCGTTCGATGCTTACTTTTTGTCCAAGGGGGTTTTTACTCGATCCTAGTTGCCTTATACAGCATACAGAAAAATAAGCAGGCTGCCACACGACACACAATAAACTGTGAATTATTCTACATAAAGATTTTATTAGCATCGTAAAACCTTTTACTGAAGATATACTTTCAATAAATGCAACTAGTTCTTTTGTTGCTTATGAAACGTCGTAATAAACCTGAAATGATTGTAGTAATAAAATTCATTTCTTTTCTAAATTCATATAAAGAGAGACACAGTATGCACGGTAATTATGCTACTTGGTCGAACGCTTTTGATTATTAAAATATTTATAAGGACTTAGAACTAATGAGGTTGTCTATCTGTCTCAGCCCTGACTGTATGTACTTACATAAAGGTATCACATATACACAGATAACCGTCGCTTCTTAGAACTTGTGAGTCACGTTAGAGCCATGCAAGTTTCTGTTAGATTGTACCTACACGGACATCGAACTGAATGTCTAGAGGTGTGACCTTATTTACTTAGCGCCAAATGACGAAATTCATTCAAGTACATAATTACTGTTTTAATTAAGTTATTCTACAGTTTCTTCATCGTTAGCCATAACGACCGTCTCATATTACCCAGAGCAAGCAGTTTAAGTAAACTTGCTTGTTTAAGGAAAGTAGGACTACCTCCTCGTGCATCCACTTCCCGTTTTTCTAATTAAACATCGCATTTAGTTCGAGAAAACTAGCTTAATAGCCGTAAGACCTGTTACAGTACAAAAAGCACGCTATATTTCTACCTAAGTTAATGTACGGCATCAGTAAGCGGCGCGAACTGAAGAAATGTGAAAATAGTGGCCAAAAATAACCGTCTCCAACCTTGCACCCGTCGGTGGATCAATAGAGCCTTGAACTTAGCGTCGCACGCCGAACTTAACGCAGCCAAATGGAGCCCAACACGATTTTACTTACTGTTAGTATAACTAAGCCTTAGTTGACATACTTACGTACGCAGTTGTATCGCAGTTTACTTACACTCGCCTACTTTACGTATCAAAAGTTTATCTAGTATTTATTTGGACGCCTTTCCCAGATGTTTATTTTGTAGAAATTAACTTGAATTCCATGCGATGATTTATAACAAGCTCTCTCTTTTAACAAATTCTCTCCGCCTACGACTACGTCGAGGACTTGCCAATTTTAATCTTTAATAGAATCAGGACGCTACATATTAAATCGTATACTTATCATAGATGTTCTTAGAAACATTTCTAGGAGCTATAAGTATCTTAGATCTTAATTATTAGTGTTAATCTTGGTCGTTTCGGCTCCCTACATGTTCCCATACAAATTAATTGGAATGGTCACGCTCGCCGCTTGTCAATATCAATATAAATTGTTCGCCCACATCCCGTATAAAAGCTTCGATGTGTGTGTTTAAGATGTTATCTTAGTAGAGAGTTAGAGACTGATTAACTTTAGCAATAATATTGTCTATATCTTCCTGTTCATCTTGACTGGATTCGTTGAAAAATTACTAGGTAATTAGCATCTTGTAGAATCAAAAGCGTTGTTATTTTGCATAGCTTTGGATCGCTTTGATGCCGCCCGGTTCGGGCTTTCAGCCTGAAATATTCAGTTTGCTTTGGCTGGTTCCCGAGTTACTACGGTAAGTACCTACCTATCTACATGAGTATCTACGGAACAGTGAAGTAGGAGACTTTAAAATATTTGGTCGGTGAATAATTTTTTTATCATTTAGTTTCCCATTAACTTAGGTAGGTACAGTCAATTTTCCGATACGGGAACTCGAGAACATTAGTGCATCATTAGCATCCAACATTCCCAATAGCCTAGTTTTGTCTCCAAATGTTGGAAGTTGTTGATTGGTTATGCGGTCAATCTATCTATAATATAAAAATCAATTGCTGTTCGTTTGTCTCGCTAAAACTCGAGAACGGCTGGGCCGATTTAGCTGATTTTGGTTTTAAAATGTTTGTCGTAGTCCAGGGAAGGTTAAAAAGGTGAGAAAAGTAGATAGGGCAAAGTGCATTGCAACGCATGCCGGGGACAGCTAGTAACCAATATAATGTGCTCTAACGTCATTCTTATTTGAATCACAACCGTCCGCGTTGATCCACCTCGGGCCCAATTCTGCTAATAGGTGTCACGTTTACGATCAAACATATACGGTTCACTATGTACTAGTGATCTGTGACATAGCATATAGGTAGGCACGTATGTACGCAACCGTTAGATGTACGGACAGCGACGAAAGTCGATGAACACAGCACATTATGTAGGGATGAGGCCAAACGAGCATAATATGTGAGTTGAGTCGCGTAATTCGGTTTTATAAAAAAGTCTGGACTCATTTTGCGTCGTCGTATCATGTGACTGTGTGACACGTTTTTGCATGCACCCGAATGTAGCGCAAATTAGGTACGCGCCTCAAAAAGTCTCACAACTCACATAATTACGCTCGTTTGGCCTCAGCCTAAATTGACACAATATTATTCGATATGATCTACTTACATTGTGCATTGCATTTCATACCTAACAGTTAAATTGTTTTCTTTTAATTTTATGTACGTCTGATTCTCTACTACTTATCTGTATTAATTAGGTATATAAATATTTAGCTCAATAATTAAAAGACTTGTCACTGACTGTATACTCACACATGCTTGGTCCAATCACGTTTTTAAAATTGCACATTTTTATTGATACATATTTTTAGATTCTTCGAAAGAGCTCAACAAGTCTGCAAGTCTGCAACCTGTCTAAGAGTTAATAAATATGGCCGTGTGAGTCGAGTGTATCGACTAAACATTATTATTTTATTGATAAAAAAAAACGATTACTACGTCTGAATAACTTCTATATTTTAGTAATTCAAAATTAAGTAGCCTGCGTATTAGCATAAAATATATTAGCCGTAAGTTATTAAAAATAAAGGGATCCAAATATCTACAAACACATTATTTTCATTTTCACAATAATAAAAATTATGTCTTCGGAAGTGCGGTAGTGTAGCGGTCCAAGTTCGCAGCCCGCGTTTATTTTATTTTATACTAGCTGTCCCGCGCAACTTCGTCTGCGTCACATTTTCCCCGTTTTCACAACATTTTTCAATGCTGCTCCGCTACTATTGGTCGTAGCGTGATGATATACAGGTTGTAACGGAATGGGTATAAATATACATACTTAAGGGTGTGCTACAGACCATCAAACTGAACATGTTTCTCCATTGGACAAACATCGTAATAGCGAAAAAATATCAGCTGCCCCATACATTTGGGTCGAATAGGTATTGAAATGTTGTATAGGGCAGCAGATAATTTTTACTCGTACCTCCAAGAATATGTGTAGAAAGTTTCATGATGATCGGTTGAGTAGTTTTCGCGTGAAAGCGTAACAAACAAACTTACATTCACATAAATTTATAATATTAGTAGGGATAATTCTATGCCGTTACTACAAATGGATGATTGTTAACTAGATTATTCAATCGATATACCCGATATTTCGTCGTAGATAAATAAATGCTCTGACGTTAGAATATAAATAAGACACAATGTTTTACGTAATCAAATTGTCAATGTATCCTTGCGTAATAGTTATTTTCAGACTTCACGGAGACAGGACTAAATCGATGTTTGTACGTAAGCATCAGTGATTTGTGTGAAAATTTGGTGATAAGAAGTTGAACGGTTTGTACAAAAGATACGTGCTATCGCCTGCCACGATCAGTCACGCTGTTGACGTTCTAGTGCTACGCAACGAAAAACATCGACTATAATACCTATCTGTCGGTATCGGGTGAAAACCCACAATGCCGACGTGTAAAATCCACGTATTTTATCAAAATAAATTATATATCAAGTAACGCTATTACGCTTTTTTGGCATATTTAATGCTTGTGTGTTCAAGTAGACCCTGAAAATGTGCAACATTCGATATAATGTCGATAATAATGATAATGTTCGTATTTTATGTAAGTACCTAATTATGTGTGTATATATAGTTATCAATATAAATAAGTAACGAGATATTCCTGCACACTACTTGATATTTTTATATCTGATAAATAGATATCAGTTTTAGAGAATCAGATATCAAGTGGATAGATATATGTATTTATTTTTCCACCTGTTTAAGTTTCCATAATAAACAATCACTTATGAGTTCGAATGCATAATGCATGAAAGATTTTATCAAAAATATAATCATGAAAATCGTAGAAGAGACTTAATCCTATAATTATTTTGCGGACTAATAGGCACCGACTAGAATCTCAATAAAAAAAAACTCTAATTTAGGCAAATGCAAATTTATAAATACTGACGTTGCAAAATATTTGTCTACTCTACACTATAATTTCGAAAAGAAAAAAAAACAATTGATGTCAACCATATTTATATGTTGCCAACGTATGACCACACACAGCACCGCTCCGGCACAGCACCGACACGGCGCAAGGCGGTAAGGAGTTAAGGGGCGAAGAGTCGAGCTGGACTCACCTGCGTGGGCAGCACCGTCTCCCGGCCCAGGGGTATCGACATTTTGCTAGCGGCGCCGCCGGCCGCGCCCCGGCGTCCGCCCGCGCCGCACCATCCACCGACCCGCCACCACGGGACGCGCGCCCGCTCCCCGGCTCCCACCGACGCTCACCACAAACAAGAAAAACACTTTCCCGATAACGCGATTTTTTACGACTTTACAGGATTCCAGCACTTCAGTTGCCTTGACGTATCTCGGAGACAATTCCACACATCACGGAAAAAATCCTCATTCATACAAAGTATCACTTAATATAACTAATTCGATGAATATGTATAATCAGAATACGGCAGTGTTTAAAAGCGCGATAAAATTCACGCACCGGACTAGCAGCCACCCCGTGAGGCGCGAGCGTGCGACTGGCGCGCCGCCACCGGGCCGCGGCCGCCGCGCGCATCGCTCACCCCGCGCCTTCGGCCAGACCCTCGCGCGCCGCTCGGTACGCTTGCGAACCAACCGTATGGGGTCGCGGCACAGCCTCCTTCATCTCAGGCGGTACGCTCAGAATCCTTACGGCTGATCACATGGACACGTGCCGCGGACACGGGCGTAGTGCGGTTATCGAGCGCGCGTACACATGCGCAGTGGGCAGCACTATCACCGTCGTGGCTCATTCATTTGTACAGGTCTCACCTCGAACAGCGCACACCTGAGCAAATATTATGGAACTGGACGACAATAGATCCGTTGTTTCGAAATGTACAATTACCGGAGCAAGGCAGGCAGTCTGGAGCTTAATTTGTATGCTTCATTAAATGATAGATTGTCGTAAAATTGTTGCAATCCCGAGCTTTTGTAAACTAAAAATATGTTCACCTACTTAGTTTACGAAACTCAATCTAAGTTGGTATTAGATATTGCAAAAGCTTTTGTAAGGGCTTTTTTATGGATGAAAATGTGTCCGTTCTCTATCTTTTTTAAACTTTGGCGAAATTGAGACGCACTTCCGTGCACCCGAAAAATACTATCAATAAAATCGAACTACGAAACTCTCAGTTTTCCGAGCGATGTTTCCGTCGTAGAGCATATTTTGGAAGGGTGCAGACGGTAAGGAGTGGACCTGCGTGGGCGCAGCTCGAGGCTGTATACCTACTCAATCACTTCGCCCACTTTTCCTTTCTACTACGTTCACTGTTCCAGATTACGTCATTATCTATACACTAGGTATCGGTGTTTAGTTGACTCCTCGTTACCTCGCGGCCGTGGGAGGAATCGAGCGAATGCAAGATGTATCCTGCTGTTCATAGAATGTTAGGTTACAAAACATAGTAAGTAGGCATTGCATTCAAGGTTCGAATTGAACTTACGTATTTCGCGTGCGCTTTCCTACCCGACACGGCAGTGAATTAAGGTCTACAATTAAGTGTTTTCAAGAGGTTGTGTGCTTTTTTTAAACATAGGTACGTTATTTTGTTGCAATTTTGTCAAATTACTATTACTCTATTTTTAAACAATGAAATTACAACATCGGTCGATATCTTGCAGATTCATTACTGTAGGGCTTCTTGGCGATTAATGGCCCAATTCCATACTCTTGTCGTGAAAAACTCTGCGCCCGGCAGGGAAATCAAACTGACGCTCGCTGGCCGCTCGTTTGCCATTGCTCATTCATCATCATCAGCCTATAATGTTCCCACAGCTGGGACGAAGGCCTCCTCCTATGAGAGGGAATGGGCTGTAATCCGCCACGCGGGTCCAGTGCGGGTTGGTAGATGTCACATGTCTTCGAATTTTTAGTTCTAGGAATGCCGGTTTCCTCACGATGTTATCCTTCACCGTTTTTGAGAGCAGCGGTGATGAAATAAATTACACAAAGTAATGCGCCTGCCTGGGTTCAAACGCACGGCTTACTGCTCGTAAGTCGGGGCTGCCACCACTGGGCCACCGCTGCTCTTTGCTCATTGCCTCATATTAATGAAAGCTTTTAAACTTTGCGTTGCTTGGTACCTAAGTATATTTGTCTAATTCTAATTAATTAATTAAAATCTACTCTGTTACGTGTTATTTCAGTGTAAGAAACGATCTTAGTCGTCGGTAGTCGGGTACCTAGTGGGCGGTTAAGGTTAGGGCGCAATAATGATTCATCTTCATGTGCTGGCCTTATTCGTTACTCAGTAGATATATAACAGGTTGCGAAGGACTTATTTCAGGTACATTTAACTGAATCAATAATTCACTTACCTAAGATCCCAATGAGCATACAAGTCCAAGAGAAGTCCGAATTACAGATGATTTAATTTGTATTAATTAGTTGCATTCTTTACATCTGAATGTAAAAGCTCTAGCTTGGCCTACAACTCATCCTAAACGTTTGAGTGAATTGATAGTGCTAAAAAGTTCACAATTTTTTTAATATATGTGTATAGAGCCAGCCAGTAGAGCTTACGAGAAAAAAAGAAAATGCGAGAAATTGACTCGATTTTCAATATGTTTCCAAAGTTTCTAGTCTCCACCTAAATAGAATTTCTACGACTGACCATAAAATGTAACTCACCTGAACACCTTGCATTCCACCGTCGTACATCGTCCATCTGCCATACGTAGTCATTGTAACACACTCCACATGAATCCCTGATTAAATCCTTGCACAAATGACACAGTGTAAACTGCACTTTATTTTAAAAACCGTTGGTCATGAACGCGCCACGGACGCAAGCACAGAACTGAATAGTGCTATGCTATGTGACGCCGCGGCCTCGACAAATAAACTATTTAGTGCTTGATTAGCACAACGTGTGCAAATCGTTCAGAGTCGCCCGAGCTCCTACAAATTGAAATTGATTGTCCGTTGTGGAGTCTCACTCATTGATGTGATTGAGTGGAATGGATGAAATGGTCCTTGCGAGGCAGTTTGTTACCATTAAGGAGCCACAGCGATGCACCTCGATACATTCTGCTATTACCGAGAGGTGCCGTGTCGAACACACATATTTTCACGTAGTTTGGTACCTGTGTTTTGCTTGGTGTGCCAGTCTGCCAGTGTTTTATTATTAATTGGAGCAATAGGAATGTGTTACATAAATAAAGAAGGATAACATTAATTTGGTACTGGAAAAACCAGCTCATGAGCTTTTGTAAACTAGTCCTTATCCACATTTTCGCATGACGCCTTATTATTTTTAAATTCTTATAGTGGGAAAACCACAAAAACGCAACTTATCTTAAGTTGCGTTGTTGTGGTAAATGCAATCGAACATTTCTACTACCTGTTCAATCAATCAGGTCAACTTGCAATTTTGTCATAAAACCGAGATACATGTTGCAGAAGGCTGTATGTATTAGCTAACAATCGTCGATAAATCAATCACAATAATTAATAATAATGTATGTGTATTTCTAACACAATATTAATTGTTCATGATAAATAAATAAAATTCTATACTATTCTACGCACACATGAATACCGTATGTATCTTCTGTCGTCTAAAACAGTGTTCCACAAAGTGTGTGCCACGGCACACTGGTTACCGTGGTCAATAGTTGGACTAGGAACAAAATAAAATAGGGCGTGGAGTCCCTCCGCGCTGAAGAAGTGAAACTTCGTAATACTACACGCATTCGTTCGAGTGCCACGCATTCACTCTCGTTATTTTATTTAGCTTCTAAATAATATTTTGTTGTTTTCTTGTTGTATTATTTTTATTACATAAGTTTATCGAGGTTATTCTACTCATGGAAATTGAGCGAAGGCTGGCCACACCGAAGACTCGAATGCATGACAGTTTGCACACCATCTTGCGTACCTAGTAGAACTACGTAGTCACAAATCATGTAATACTGCCATATCTTAGTGAGTTTTAGAAAATATTCCCCCTCCATGGTATCGTTAAACTTGTTGGAAGTCGCGTAAGAAGTTTCACTTCAAAAATAAGGTTATCTCTTAAAGTTAAATAGATAGACGGTAGGAAAATACCTACTTAAAGAGCCTCAAAAAAACGCGATAGATTTTTCATTTATGGTGTACCTCCAAAATTTTCCGATTTCCTAGATGTACTTATGCACAAAAAGTTTGCGGAACCAGTGTTTGGTTTTAACGGAAATTAAGAATTAAAAGAGAAATATTAATGATTAAACCTTATTTAATAGTGAAGTTTTCATTACAGCTACAAACAATTTGTTCTATGATTTCATCGGTTGCTGCGACGACTCTGTCGCATATCTCTCTCGATCTCGTACTGTCGAACATCTGCGCGTTCCAAGAAATCGCGTTTGTCCAAATAACTGAAACAAAAGCAGATACAAACAAATGTAACAAAACTATCTTCGAACGAATCGTTTATTCAATCTTGTCTAGTGTTGACGTCATCCACATTCTATAAATTGTCTAGGTATCGTCTCGTTGGATGCAAATATTGGTTTGTGGACGGAATCAGGGCTTCTGAATGAATTTGATTAGAATTAGAAACCGTCAGACCGCGTTATTTAGAATCATCATCACCATCATTTCAGCCGAAAGACGTCCACTGCTGGACATAGGCCTCCCCCAAGTGTCTCCACATCGACCGGTCCCGTGCGATTCGTGCCATCCAGCGGATCCCCACAACTTTCACCAGGTCATCGGTCCACCTAGTGGGAGTTCTTCCAACGCATCGTCTTCCGGTTCGCGTACGCCATTCCAGATCTCTTCGGCCCCATCGCCCATCCGTTCTGCGAGCAATGTGTGCCCTGCCCACTGCACTCAAGTTTGCCAATTCTTTGTCTACGTCGGTAACCTTGGTTCTCTTGCGGATGTCATCATTTCTGATTTGATCACGAAAGGAAAATCCGAACATCCGAGCTCTCTCCATTGCCCTTTGGGTGACTTTAAGCCTTCTGATGAGGCCCAGGAGGTATTTAGAATTGCATTAGCATATCATAGCTAAGTATTATTGAAAATATTGCATATTTTTGCAAAAAGCGGCTGACCGTGTGTTTTTCCTTTATTTTTTTTTTGTTTCTAACTAATGAAAATGTGGAACAAGTGTTCCAAAACAAAAGTGACAATATTCGTAGAAAATATAGTATTTTTAGTAATTAGGTTTTAGTTTTAATAAATGCTTATTTTTGTTAGTCAAAATTCATTATTCTGTAGCACTGTTTTTATTGCACATTTTACGTTTTTGTTGCATATTTCGAGCATTTATGATGCATATTTCGATCATTTTAAGTTGCATCTAATCCGACCCTAGTGATCAATGACAAAAATTGGAATGTCTCGAAGTCATGGTTTTGATCCCCTGCACGCGTAGCATGACCAATATAGAAACGAGTTTTTGTCTACGGAAGAATCGACATAATGACAAGTGTCAGTTTGTCGATTCTTCCGTCGACATAGCCCGTTTCTACGGTGGTAATGCTACGCGTGCTGGACGGGCAATACAATATTGAGGTATACTTTCATTGGGGTTGTGGGAATTCCTAATCTGTACCTATCTTTAGGGACTAGGGAGTCTTGATTTATGCGAGATTAATGGATCCTGCTTCAGGACTATAGGCGCTACGTTATGTGGGTATTGTTATCATGAGATTAGTCCCATTAATAACGATTGAATCAATGCGCGACGTATGTACAGAGTAATTCCCGTGATGTAAAAAGACCACAACACAGGAATCTATTCAAGTTTCCATTTATATTACAAAGCTGCTTTTAAAACATATCATAACTTCATGTATAATAAATATCATCATTTGCCTAGCCTTTTCCCAAACTATCTTGAGGTCGGCTTCCTGTCTAACCGGACGCAGCTGAGTACCAGTATTTTACATGAAGCGACTGCCTATCTGACCTCCACAACCCAGTAACTGGGTAATACGATACCCCTTGGTAAGACTGGATGTCAGATTTTTGGCTTCTGACTACTCGTAACGACTGTCAAAGATCTACAAATGACAGCCGGGACCATCGGCTTAACGTGCTTTCCGAGGCACGGAGGAAACTCGGTAGGTATGTAATTATGGTCACCCATCCACGGACCAACCTAGGTAAGCACGGCTTAACCTTAAAGATCGACCCGTGCGGCTGTTATTATTTAGCCACGAGCTCATAATACGTATAATAAATATACATAGATAAGAGAACTACGAATGGAAACATACCCGTTTCTTCCTTTGTTGTGGCTTTCTATTTCCTCTTCGATGCCCTCTTCTTGCTTGTAGGTAGACCAGTCGAGCTTCGATTTCTCGAGGGTGGACAATTTGTTCTTCTTGTTGAGCTGGCCAAGGACACCGGATAGGCCACCTCCTCCTAAGCCAGGGCGGCCACGAGACGGGCCATCCAGTTTGCTTACTGAAAGAGGTTTGTGTTTGTAAAGTATTAGAAGATCATTTAGCATAGGGTAGTTTTATTTAAAATAAATAAATCAAAATTAGAATAAAGGAAAAAGGCGCTCGGAGAACTGGGGTGGATCGAATAAATTTCCCACCCGTACGCAAAATACGCGCTTTGGACGTAGACTTGCGGACACCAGACGTTATACAATACAAAGGACTGTGCTTATCTAAATTATTTTCAAGGAAAGTCTAGTCAGAAATGTACGCAATATGATTGAAAAATTCAACAATTTAGCTTCAGGACTTAACTTGATGAAACCCTTAAAGACCTTACTTTGACACTTTCTCAGTCCTTTGAAATGTCATAAAATAATATCCAGTTCGTATAAATAAGATGGTAAATACAAAATCCAATCTTCGCTCCAATCAGTTTCAAATACATTTTGTGCAAAACTTGTTCAACCAAAATCTACATTGAAATTTTTGTATTTCAAAGTGGATTTTTGTTGAACAAGTTTTGCACAAAATATATATACCTAATATATGCAAAGCTTAGTGCTTTTAAAGTTTTAATGGAAATCGGTTGGCGGCAACTTGGCATTGTGCATAATTTTCAAGTTTTTCTTGGCAGAGCTAGCTTTGCGTCGATGCTAGTTGCAACAAAGTTTGATAAAGAATAAGATGCAGGATTGACGACTTGAATAATTGGAAAAATATGCTAATGTCAAGTAAAATTAATGTGCATACAACTGGTTTGCAAAAAGATTTCACATTATTTATAGGGTTATAAACCGATTTGTATTTAATAGCATGTTTGTCGTCCATAAAAATAACTTGGCCTCTAAATTACTAACTCAGCAACGTAGTTTACAACTCATCAACAATTTACGTCTTACAGCTTCAACGTACGTTCCTTTAAAAAATGTATTTCAGACATCAACTCGAAAACTTAATTAATATAACTTAGCATGTCAAATAATACATCGTATTCTTTTAACATGAAAATAGCACTAACTGACACTGGCCGCTACCACCAATGAGAGAGCGCTATTTGCTTATTAACAATAAAATTGTTTACTTGTCTCCTTGATTTATACGTAAAACTGAATATAATTCATCATCATCTGCAAAACTGAATATAATTGTTGCTCTTTATTTGACGCTTTCTTTGAAATATTTAGTTGGAGTTGCAAAAAAAACGAATTCGTCTCTTTTGCAACGCCAACTAAATATTTCAAAGAACACACATATTTTCTGTGCTTAAATAAAAATTCCCGGTTTGATTTATAATTTTCCTTTTAAATAGGTGCTTTTCTATAGCTGTACTCGGCATACGTTGCAATGCACTTTATCCTACCTACTATCTACCGACCTACCTACCTACCCTACCTTTCTCACCTTTTAATCCTTCCTTGGATTTCTTCGAATATTTTAAAACCAAAAGTAGCCAAATCGGTGGATAAGAGTGTTTTTACAAATAACGTAAAAATATTATCCGTACCTGTTGCAGAACTATCGGCTGTCTTAATCTTTTCTTTGATCTTATTATTCTCGACAACAATTGTTTCGCCAGCAAACTCGAATATTCTTTTTTCTCTGGCTTGATCTTCACTTTTAGGTGCATCTTTTTTAGCTGTTTCTGCCTTATTTACAGTTTTGGTGGTAACAATACTAGAACTAGTCACTGTTGAGGTAGGTTTAGGTTTAGTATCAGTTCCATCTAAAAACATTGCCCATAAATCATCTTCTTTTTTCTTCTGTTCTTCAGGATTTTCTATTTCCTCGGCTATTTCCTCAGCTTTCACTGGAGAATCTTCTTCGTCTGTTCCACCATTTCTTGTCTTACGTTTCTTTGTACCTTTTGTTTCTTTAACTACTTTCCGTTTCTTCGCTTTCTGGTCTAATTCCTTTTCGAACTGTAAATCTGTTTCCTCGTTCGCGGATTCCTCTTCTGACACTTTTTCAGGCTCACCGGGTACGTAATCTTCATCACTCTCGCTACCGGATGACGACATCTGAAACAAGAAGGAAAATACATTTAAGAATTAATTACATGACTATTGAATTCAATAAATGGCAATTTATACTTTCCTTTGCCCACTGCTTCGCCTGCGTGGAGTTGTGAAAAAACCCTATATTTATACATGTATAGGTAAACTATTGCTGCAAACTTTCATGGTCATTCTTTTTCGTGCGGTTAGTGTCAGAGTTTTTATGCCGCCCGTGGGTCTCTGACTTGGTTTGGCTTTTATGCTGAATGGTTAACAGTTAATCGCAAGCAGATAAGATATATAATTTCAACATCCATTTTTTTCCATAATGTAAAGTTCCTGTTATTAGCTCTTACATCGATAAAACGGGGTAGACAGGGATGCGACGGTGAATAGAGAGAAAACTTTTAACGGCATTGCAATGCCGTTAAAAGTTTTGTTATATAAGTAAGTATTGTTGAATAACAATAATTTGTAACAGAAAAGTTATTGGAATTATTGTTTTAATTTTATAAAAAAAAACCAAGGCTACCAATAACATTTTAGTTTCAAATAATTCGGACTATTGAAAATATCCTAGGACTTTCGCAACCTCCAAGATCTCTCGAAATAATTACAGTACCTAAGCTCATTTTGGTGCTAAAAGTTAGTTAGTTAAGCTCGTGAGGTCCTGCTGGGTTTAAAGTCGAGCAGTGTTATTTGGTTTTCATGTGAAGAACTTTCCCAGTAGCGGCTCAGTCTAGATTTGTCGCGGTTAAGGTGGAACCTTAATCGCACTTTCCCATACATTGTTGTTGATTCAAAATCTCGATAGGAATATGTAGGCACGCTTCTTGTGACATAGCACCTAAAGGGAACTGGAAAAATGTGGGTGTTACTATACACCTCTGCCCAACCCTTCAGGGGCTATAGGCGTTATAATAATTTATTGATGTAGTTAGTTAAACTTTTTACAAAAAAGTTGTTCGGTAATAAGGTCACTACAGATGTGTACCATGTGATAGCTATGGCTGACAATTAAATAAGCTAGTTCCATCTCAGTCTCACACATGGATATTGCAATTAGGGTATAATTAAAAGAAGCAACAATATTGTTATTTTTTGTCCCAGTGTATCCAGGAGTAGAATTCCCTGCCTGCGTCGGTGTTTCAAAAATCATATGAAGCCACAATCTATTTAAGTTACGAGTTAATTTTTGTGAAGGAGCACTCTAATTTTTTTATAGCATGCGACCTGTATTCGAAATACACAAGTCGTGATCCCACAAGATTAAGAATACCTTCACATCAAAGCACATTATGCCAAAAAATAGTTTAATCACTGCAATGCATTTTTTTAACAACATACCAAAAGAATTAAGAGAACTCCCTTTAAAATATTTTAAATCTAAATTGCATAAATGGCTCATTGATAATTGTTTTTATAGTGTAAAAGGATTTTTAGAAAAAAAAGTAACTGATAGATATGGTTACTGAACTCTACAAAATATTTCATGTTGCTGCCTTTTTTTTTATTTTTAAGCTCATATTTATTGTTTAAGAGATTATTATTTTTATTATAAGACCTAAATGTACCATGTTTTGACACAAATAAAAATTATTCTATTCTATTCTTTTGGGTTAGCTTGTTCCATTGTCGATCTCATCTCTGTCATCAGGACAAGATTGTAGTCAAGAGTATGCCCATTTGATAAAAGAAAAAGTATCCTATTTTTGCTAATAGAAGCACATGGTGATTTCTAATCTAGCTACTGAGCTTGGTGAATAGAGAAATATCCTATATAACTAGCAATTAATCTTACAGGCCATAATTATGAAAATACTACAAGAGTAGTGAAAATATTAGAATGTTATGGTTATGAATTTATATATTTTTTTGTAAAATTTGAGATATAAATAAAACAACTACAGTTAATGTTTTAAGAAATGTATTGACTTTATACAAGTGGTTTCTTGGACCTATTTCTGTTTTTGACATTAGAAACTTCATAAAAGTTGCTTCCAGTTTTGGTTCGTTTCTGTGCTCTGTCCAGGGCCCTTTTAGCCTTTGCAGTCATTTTCTTGGCTCCACTGTCAGCACCAGCCTTACGTTTCTTTCCACTTTGTTTAATTTCTTCAACTGTGAACTCGCCACTTGCTGCCTCAAGCTTTTTACGTTTTAGCTCTTTTACAGTTTCTGCATCATTTGTCAAGTAATCTTCTACATCACTATTTACTCTATCTTCATCTTCACTATAAAAGTCACTAATGTCTGATGAATCAGGATCATCATTTTCTTCATTAACACTTTTTGATTCATCATTCTCAGCATTCTCTTCGTCAATTCCTTTAAGTTCTTCAGGAATGTCAACTTTCTCAAGTGGTTTCACATCATCCTCATTGTCAAATTTCAGGCCAACTCTAATTTTAGCAAAATCCTGAGCAACAATGAGTTTATTAATGTAAACAGGTTTTTCTGAGTTATCTTCTTTTTCATTCTCTGTGTCTTGTTTATCTTCTTCAACCACATCTTCTTTCTTTTCATCAGCATCAGTTTTAGTTTCAACTGTTTCTTCTTCTTTCTGCTTAGACAGTGGGACTTCAAAACCTTCTGGAGCCACATAAAATGGCAGTTTTCCTCTTTGCCAGTCATTAAGAACCATTTTGGCAACCTGGCTGATATCAGGCTCACCTTTTTTTAACAACTTCCCTGTGCGTGCAGCCATTTTCTCCAAAAATTCTGTAGCAGTATCCCAGGCATCTACTTTATATGTTTTAACCAAGTATTCTTTACGGACTCTTTTGATTACTTCTTCTATGTAATCTTCTGGATTTTGAACTAATTCAACCCTTACAACTCCTTTTAAAACTTTCTCTGTGTCCGTTTCAGCAGATGGATACACCACTCCTGGACAGTCAATCAAAAATATTCTTTTCATCAATGTGATGTATTGCCAAACTTTAGTCTCACCAGCAATTGGAGCAACCTTGCATACTTTTTTGGACCGTAAAGTATTGATGACAGATGATTTACCTGTATTTGGATATCCAATCAAACCAACACTTATTTGTTTTTTATCAATATGTAATTTTGCAAACTGGCGCAACAGATTGATGAGAGAGCCTTTTCCAAAGGGATGTGTCATTGATGCATGGAAGGCTATAGTGGGATATTCAGCACTAAGTATAGCCACCCAACGCTGTGTCACCCAGTTGGGTACTAAGTCAACTTTGTTTAAGATAAATATTAAATGCTTGTGTCTCTTTTCTTCTCTGAGGAACTTCTCCACATAAGGGCTTCTGGTACCCATTGGATCACGGGCATCCAAAACTTGTAATAGAACATCAGAAGAGTCTATTACTTTGTACAACTCATTCCAAATCCTCCTACTCATTCCAGCTCCGAACACCCAGTCCCTCTGCCCCTCCTTCACTCCTGTGTCTTCACGAACCCTATCTATATCTTTAGTCTCATCATAGTTCTCTGTGTTTTCTTCTACAGCCTTTGACAAAGTATTAAGATCACTGAACTTCAAATTAACACGCTTTCTTTGTTTCTTGGGGCCAAATGTTTTGTCAAATCCCTCTGTATCCAATAAATGTACTCTTGCATTTTTAGCCTTTTCATTGAGCAACGTGATTGGTAAATTAGTAGGTTTCATAATTACTTGATAAGGATTTCTGACAGCAGCCCCAAATTCATCTTGAAATTTCTGTAGAGCATTCTGTGAGATGACTCGCGAGTTACCGAACCACTTTTGGCTAGGCTCAACACGAGCTTGAGTTCCTGATGGTAACCAACCTTGAAATGGTGCTGGTGTTAAAATTTTACCGGTTTTGTCTCTCTTGGCCTTGAAGTTCCTGTACATCTGCAGCCTTTTGATAGTTGCTTTAGTTCTGGGCTTCGCAACTCCTTTTAATCCCTCGGTCGGTCTATCAGGGTTCATGGAATGCGCACCTTTATTAAACCCTTGTCTCCGGGGGGCACCCGGCGCTGAACGTACTTTTCCCATCGCGATTTATAGTTAAACACTTGCAAAAACTTAACAAGGACTACAAAAAAACACTAATCACGCGGTTTTACGCAGGAAAATAAAGGTTATCATCACCGATCGCGGAATGCTCATGCTCTTAGCTTGTGTCAAACAGCAATGAACTAACTTCACTGCAAAGAGAAGGCAGGATACTTCAAAATTACTTACGATTTTGATAAATACAAGTCACTCTCTGTGCTGGTTTAGGGAATTTTAGAAGAAATATTTACATCGAAGCTTTTTACACATGCTTAATAATGACCACAATTAAATAGCTTCGAATTTTCCGATGGTCACCACAACACAAGCGCTTTTTGTTTACTTGTTCCTCACTTCATTTCAAAGAAACCTTTTTTTATTGATTGGTTTTCAAATTATTACAAGTAGCAACACAAGAATAAAACCAAAGACTATCACGTAATATTTTTAATCCCCAACCAAAAGGCTAAAACGGTTATAAAAGACTAAAACACCGTTTCGATGGCACGGCCATGGGGTTTTAGTCTTATAGCTCCTAAAATATAAACCTAGGATTTTCCATTGTATTTTCACAAATTCTGACAAATTCAAATCCGGTTTCTACAAAAAACTTCAGACGTCGGCGATGCTTTTTCAGCGAGATATCGGCGATAATGTGTTTGTCACCGTATCGATGGCGCGGCCATGGTGTTTTAGTCTTATAGCTCCTAAAATATAAACCTAGGTATTTTTTCTATATTTTTACAATTTTTTTACAAATTCAATCTGTTGTTTACCTGAATTTCAGTTCTCTGCAACGCGTAGTTTTAAAGATCTCCGTGGCCGCGCGGTTCTCCGCGTATCAATGGCGCGGCCACCTTCAAACCTTTATAACTTTTTAACCATAACTTTGACAAAATGGTTTTGGGAATCAACTTTTACAAATTATTACAAAATCTTGATATAGTTTTTTTTTTTTTTTAAATGTCATGGGCGCGCGATCGAAACGGACACACATATTTTAATAGGAATCTTTGTTACAGTTTACATGAAAAACGAAAACTTCTATGAATAAGATTTTATGTAACAACTATAGGATTCTGTACCAAAACCTTTAACCTTATAACTTGTAACCTTTGTGTTCGGAAACCTATGTGTTTGCGTTTGTTTCATCGATGTCAATTCAAGAAAAGTAAGTACATCTCTTGCACAAAATATGACGTCAATTGTCAAAACTGTCAAACAAAACAAAATGTCAGCTCTGAATCAGTCGATCAGCCTTATTTTTTATCAAATAAACATTAGTAACTTTTCATAGAATTGATAAGATCCACTAATGTAAATGATTGGTGAAACTATATTTTCGTAATTGATTAAATATGTAAAAGGGGTGTGAAGTGTTTAGTTTAACATACTATTAATTATATATCTACTTTGTCATAAGAAAATTTTTGATAATTATAACTGCCCCGATGCCTGTAAGCTTTAGAAACCGAAAGACAACATGTATGACATGTTGTCCGAGTTCCGAGTATCAGAATTTGATTCATTCGTGGATATATTGAAATTGACTCCTGGTGATCCTTTAGATACTTTTGGTGAGATGTGGTACCCTGTGTTCTTGTGGTCTTTGTTCTCCTCAGTGTTTGTGCATACGTGTGCGGCGCTAGTCGCCTTCGGAACCCTGAGGAAGCACAAGTACGGGAAGTTCTTCCCTGTGTTATTGATTGTGATGGGTGTCGTGACCCCAGTGACTTCAGGTGTAGCCACCAGTGCCGCAATCGCGTTCATATACCGCGCCGCTACCTTAACTATGCCCCCTATTCATGCAATGATTTGGGGTATAGGACAAACTGTGCTTGGAGCTGGAATGGGTTTCACAAGGATTTTGGCTACTTTGTAATAATAACTAGTTCTATTTAGCTAATTACATCACAGTATATTATAAACAATATAATTATAAATCAAATAAATTCTGAGTCAATTAACATAGAGGTAAAGTGATGGGAATGTAGTGAAAGGAAAGGTGCTGAATGTTGATGCATTATATTCCTGTAATGATATAGCAACTTTAGTAGTTGTTGTTATGCTCCTCCCAATAGTGAATACTCATTAGCTATCTGCTGTAAATACATATTCCTTATTATGTGTAGCGACATATATGTTACA
The DNA here is from genome assembly GCA_963082945.1 of Cerastis leucographa. Lineage (NCBI taxonomy): Eukaryota > Metazoa > Arthropoda > Insecta > Lepidoptera > Noctuidae > Cerastis > Cerastis leucographa. The sequence continues at coordinate 7,705,111 of OY720359.1, forward strand.
TGTGCTTAAAATTTTGTAAATGAACTAACTTTCATGTCTCGCATCCTTGTATAAATTATTTTATAACACAATAGGAAGTTCATTATGAATGTAACTATGCAATAATAAAATGATGAATTGTTTTAGAATGTAAATATGTGCCTACCTATAATATAATGACTGATGTTTCTCAAAAAAATACATATTTCTAGAATTAGTTTTTCTACTTAAAATATGCAATCATATAGTGGCAATTATATGTTTCATAAATCCTAAATTGTATATTATCTTTTTGTTTATTGCTATAATTTGTTTACCTGACCTGTACATTTTCATTTGTTAAATGTAATGCATTCCATGTAAAAATTGTATCTAAAATTTTATGCCAGCAGTGAAAATGTCACTTAATTAATAGAATGATTATTTTAATTTTATTCTTATAATAATTATTTGTGACACTAATCTATTTGCTCATTACTTGTGAGTGAGACTTATTAGGCCCACCGACACTCCACTTACAGTATGACAAAATATTATGTATTCCAGCATACATATCTTGTAGCCTACAATGCACAAAAACATACCTCATGTCTTAGGTTACATCTGCCTATATCTTTTATGGATTGAATATTTCTGACACTTTCAAGTAGCATCATTACCCATATTAGCTAGTTTTGTACTTATGTGCCTGTACATAATAGATCCATTGTATTGACAGTGATTCCATATTGATTTACTACTCTTTGTAGAAACAAATGTGTAAGATATTGTAAATGGTTGAGTTTATTTTGTATTTAAATTTGGTTTGATGTTGCAAGTTGCAGTCTGCTTGCACCCTAATTTATTACAGTATTCATTTTTTTCCATTATTTATTAAAGATAAGTTCATTATAATATTTATTTATTGAATTAATTAATTTCTAATCAATTGGAAAAATGCAAAATTTTATTTTTCTTACAAATGAATAGATAATTGTAATGTATAATATAGTATAGTTAATCAGATTATGGTGATATGTACTTGTAATGTTAATTTATTCTGTGGATTTGGTGTTATTATCAAGTGACTATAATATAAAGATGTGATAAAAATGTATAGATGTGGCAATAAAAGTATAAAGCAAACTGTAATAATTGCTTATAGCGGCACATTTATACATGCAGTAAGGAAATAAATATTGGGATACCTACATACTATAAGGTATACATACCACTAAGGGTTCTGCTGTTACTGTCAAAGCCACAGTGTTAGCATGTACAGTGGTTATATGTAACTTTGTTTCATAAGTTTGTACTTATATTGTACAATAAAATATCACTTCAGTAGAAGCAAAATTATTTAAAAACGCAAAGCTAGTGTGATCATGTTGTAAATAGATTTATTGTAGAGGAACATTTATGGAAGGGAAAAACCATTTTCCATTCTTCAATATAAATACTATCCGAAAGAAATAAATGGTTTGGATATTTACTAAAGTGCTTTTATTATTAAACCCTTTGTTTAGAACCATCAGATAGTTCACGTAAAACATTGCATTACTCGAATTTATGCTTGTCAGTTCAGCCATTTTTCGAACAAATAAAAATATTTCTTTTGTAATAAGTCAAAATATATTAGGTATTTTTATTTATAATTCAACTTTATAATATAATAAAGAACAGAATTAAGTTAAAACAAATTCATATACATATTAATTGTCAAATAAACAAACTAGATCATCATGATACCTCATGTATTCATTATGTTTACCATATAAGTTTGTATAACATCATATTGCACCCGCAGTCCTAGAAGGGTTATGCAGCAGTGTTTAGTACTCACACTTCACCAGTCATGTCTAACTTAAGTTATAGGGGTGAGCTGACTTGAGTGTCTGTAGAAGTACAGAGATATTCAAGTGAAGTAGTATACCTTTTACCCTGTATTATTATGTTCGTAAAGAACAACAGTAGGACGTTTTATAAAGTGCTGCTACTGTGAGAATATTTTAAGAAATTTTTATTTATTCTGTGATAGCGCGTTGTTTCCTCATCGTCCTCATGGCTACCTTCATGAATCTCTTCCAGGGTTATGGGTAATTCATATTCACGTTCTATCACCAATGTCGTCTGAAAATAAAAAAAATTAAAAAAAAATTGAGCAAACCCTTTGCTTCATTTAACTAAAGAGTGAAAAAAAACATGTTCCTGCCCTTATCCCATGTTATTTGGGGGCTCACCGGTTATTTGTCACACTATTATTTACTCCTTTTTCCTTCTCATTGTTTCTCACACAATTCATCCATCTTTTCTTTGGTATTCCTCTCCTTCTACATCCATCAACAGTTATATTCATCACTCACTGTTTTAATCACATGTGCTCTTTTAGTCAAGAAAGATCAATTTATTGGTCAGGACCCTAGCTTAAGAATTAAAAAGAAAATATTACCTCATGATGTTCTTCATCTCTCCTACTCAATCTGCTAACACTCTCTTGCAAAGATTTTGTTTCTGAGGTAGCATCTTGCAGCACTAACTTCAGCTCCACAATTTCTTTTCTTGCATTTGATAATAACTTTTCAGTAGTTGCTAAGTTTTTCTTCATCTCCTCATTCTCTACTTCTAATTTACTCTTTCTATTATTAAGACTTTTAATTCTAGTCTCATAGAGTTTCAATTCTGAATCAGCTTCAGTAATTCCTCTGACTGTGTTGGAGCTTTCTGACTGCAAATTATTGCACATTTGTTTTAAATATGAGATGTTTTGTTCAAGAATAGTCTTTTCTTCAAAGATCAGTTTTACTTCATTTTCTAATGCATTGATTTTGCATTGCATAGCAGCTATACGAGCGGCTTGAGTGTCAATAATATTATCTTTGTCTAATAATTTAGATTCAAGGCCTTGGATCTTGCTTATATATGTTTGCAACTGCATTGATTTAGAGGCTGATTCACTCTCCAAAGAGTGATTAGTATTTTCCAAAATGTTAGCTTCAACAGAGAGACTGGCAAAATGTTCTAACATGTCAGACCTCTCAGCTTCTTTCTGTGATAGCAGCTCTTCAATACGCCTAATTTCAGCTACATAGTGCTGCAATTGTTGTTTTAAGCTTTCTACTTCTTTCCGAGATTTATCATGTTCTATCTTCATCAGTTTTAATGCACCATTAGCATCAGCTAAACTATTTTGTAGGTGTTTATTTTCCATGATAGCTGTATCATGTTGTTTGGTAAGTCTTAATATTTCACCATTGAGGAAAGTTATTTGTGTTTCATGATCTGCTAACTTGTGTTCAGACACTTTATTTGAATTTAATTTTCTTTTCAAGTCTGCTATTTCATTTTCTAATTTACTAGTTTCATAAGCTTGAGCCTTCATCTTTTGTTCCAACATACACATACTTTCAGTTTTATGATCCAGCTCTATCACCAGTTTATCCCTTTCCTGGTCAACCTTTCTAATGTTATCCATGAGATTAGATTTGTCATTTCTTAAAGACATAATTTCAGATTGTAGTTCTTTGCACTTTCTTTCCAAAGAGTCTATAGTGTCATTAGATAAACTAAGTTTTTTCTGGACACTCAACAATTCATTTTGCAGCTCATTGCCACTCCTTTCAGTTTCTATTTGTATGTTTTTAATTTGGCTTGAAAGTGTTTTCTCTTTTATAACATCTGATTGCATTTTCTTTAGCTGCTCTCTCAAAAAATTACATTCATCTTTAAGATGTTCAGTAGAAGCTTTTCCATTCCTACTGGTCATTTTATATGAACAGTTTTCCTCTTCCAGGTGTTCAATCTCTTTCTGTTTAAATACTAAATCCATTTTCAATTTCTCTGATAATTCCAATGCTTCTTTATATCTAAGATTATATTCGTTTTTATCTTTCTTTAGTAATTTGATTTCATTTAATAGTTCATTTATTTGGTCTTTAAGTTTCTGATTCTGAGCTTCATTCCTGTAGAAATCGCCTCTGTCACTATGTCTCACTGTGTTTAAATTCTTGTACTGACTTAGCTGCTTACTTAAGTTAATGTTTTCTTTTGATAGTTCAACATTTTCCACATTCAATTGACTGATGACATCTTTATAGTTTTGCTTACTGTTTTCTTCCACATAACTTGTTTTTCTTTTCAATTCATCATTTTCTGTTCTTAACATCAAAATCTTTTGCTCACATTCACATAACTTTGTGTGCAAGTCTCTTATAAATGTATTTTCTTTTGAGTTATTCCTGTGAGGACTATCCTTGTCTTTGCATCTCAACAAATGCTTGTTGAAGGAATTCATTATTTCAGTCATCTTTTCTTGAACATTGGTCACATGAACCTCATACCTATTTCTTTCTTCTCTTAAGAGTTTTTGTAATTCAGTTTTAGTAGGACAGTTTATTTTATCTTCACTCAGTTCAAATGGTTGCCCCCGTTGAGGCAAAGTTAGTATCTTATCTTGTAAGCTTTTATTAAGATCTACCAGATCTTTGATTTCATTGTGTAGTGCTTCGTTTTCTTTTAAAGCTATTCTCAATTCTTCCTGCAATTTATTCAATCTAGGTGTGTTTTCTTTATTTGACTGGAAAAATTGCTTTTCTAATTCAGAATTTCTCAATTCCAAATCCTCTATTCTCTTTTGTGCAACTCGAACCTCATTTATCATTGCAGATAATCTCTTGTTGCAGTCCTCTTCAACCTTCAAGGCTAATGTGTCAACTTTCTGTATCTCTTCTTGTAAATTTTTATTTTTGTCTGCAAGACTGAGTGCACGGAGCATTGCTTCATGTTGTTTCTCTAAACTATTCTCACATTCCTTTTTAAGAATCTCATTTGCAGATTCTAGTTCTCGTATTTCTTTCATTAGTGTTTGAAGTTTTTCATTAGAGCTCAAGTTACAACAGTCTCTACTTATAGCTGTTATCGGTCTACCACCTTCTAGTAACATATTCAGGCGTATTATTTCATTATCTCTGTGTTCAACTTGATTTTTCAGCACCATTATTTCATCACAGTAAGCATCATTCCTTTCTTCAAGTAAGTGAATCTTATGTGTCAGTTCTGTAAGTTCTTTATCACTGCAGGACCTATTTCTTTCACTACATATGCATATTTTGGATGAGCCAATGCCCTCTCCACCACCACCACCATCTCGTCTCTTACTTTTATTGCGAGTGCTTAAAGTTTCTGCACATAAGCCCCTCAGACTTAAATCTCTTAAGTCATGTTGTAATTTGCTAATAGTTGAATCTTTTCTTATAAGCTCTTCTGACAAACTTTTAACTTTTCTCCTGAAGTCTTTTGACTGTTTGAGGTTTTCCTCGGTCAATTTCATAAGCTCTTTGTGAAGTCTATTATTTTCCTGTATCAACTTAGCGTTATCGCATTTATATGGTTCGGCTTCCATCATCAAAGAATCACGCTGCATTAGAGCTTCTTTGGATAAATCCATATAATGTTGTAAGCTGCGAGTAGTTTGTAAGAGGTCGGCTAGTATACATTCTACCAAAGGAACGGCGTCTATCGGTAGCGAGATATTATATCCCAGATCCTCAAGTTTGCGCTTCAAAGTAAAATATGCTTCACCCATTTTGTGCGTTTGTTCTCACAACTTCGCTCACTTTAAAATTCTTAAAGCTGAATACTGTATTATTTCTAGTGCCATTAGGCACATACACATTATAATACGCTATTTTATTAAAAATATTTACAAAATTCAATTCCAAACGAGATTTTTTCAAGTTTTGTTTGGATTTTTTTGATTCAGTGACGTTTGTATTTCTATTATCTATGAAATAGCAAAAATGTTACCATTCCTAAAAACGGTTGGTGGTATTAGGAAGACCTAAGTTAAAAAAGCATTAGAGGAAGCAAGGAGCCAATCGCTGAATAAAATATTCTGTTACTTTTTGTGGGGGGTGAGGCAAACACATACAGCACACTACGGCCATCTATATTACTATACTCTTTGCACTAAGGGTTGTTACGGTATTTGACAATTACACACAACGACACGCATCCTAGTGATGTGACACAACCAATATCGGTATTTCATTTGTATGAAAAAAAAAAAATTTTTTTTTTCTTGATCTACTTGCGTAGGTAGTATTTCTAAGTTGTATGTAAATAAAACCATGTCAGTGCATATTTTGTACTTCCTTGTGTTTCGAAACACCATGGTTTTTCAGATTTATTGTGGTGGTTGGTTTTTTTAAAACAAGAAACTACACAATTTACCTTTTTTAGAATGCACTTTTTTGCAACATAGAATGCAAATAGTCAACTAGTTTTACATAACGTCTACGAGCAAACGTCCAAACACATACATATACGGCAAAGGGGGAAACCTTTATAAACCTTTTCTATAGCTTATTACTCTATGTTTTTGAACGTCCCTTGACATTCTTCTTGCCGGAGTATTAGTTTTCTGTGGTATATTAATATTCTGTGATGTAGTCTATGCTCTGTGGTATGATCTGTCACGATTTGTGTTATTATTTGTCAAGTTCAGTTTTTGTGGAATTACGGAATACATTTTCTGAGAAAAAACGTTGAATGAATCTTAAAAAAAGTTAACTTGTTATTAAAACAACAAATATTGTATTATATTACATGTGGCATGTAAACAGTCGTCTGTTGCAATATGAATCCGTATAAGGACATAGAAGAAAGTGCCTTCGCCGCACCACCTCACATAGCTTACGAGGACATAGCTACGAAACTACTGAAAGATAATTACTTCCTTACAGCCTTGGAACTTCATACTGAGCTCGTAGAGAGCGGTAAGGAATTGCCGCAACTGAGAGAATTCTTCTCTAATCCAGGCAACTTTGAGCAACATGTTTCTAGGGCATCCGAATTTTCTGCGATGCGTAAGTTATCATTATTGCGTATAACTTAATAACAAGTTTATTAAATACTACTGTGATACTTTCTTAAGTTATCAGAGTTTGATTTAACTATAGATTCCATTCTTCAGGTTTTAATAATATTTACCATTTTTTATTTAAAGCATAGAACTATGAAAACTGTTCAATTTGAAGTGTAAACAAACTTCGTCTAAGCTTAAAATCTCGAATTGTATAAGTACCAAACGAATTTAATATTTAGTTAATTCGAGATTTTTATTCCATTATTAGATCGGACCCCAAGCCAGGCCACTCTTGACTCCCTTGACACAGCTCGATACTCTGAAGACGGTGGTGGTGACCGAGGAGGCAGTGGAGGTGATGTTGCGGTGCTCGAGTTTGAGCTAAGAAAGGCTAGAGAAACTATCAACTCGCTGAGAGCAAACCTAACTCAATTTGCTGGTAATTATCAAGTTTCATGTACATAGGTGTAATTAAAATGTAAATTCAATTAATTTCCTTGATAGGGTATTGTGACAGTTTCAGTATTAACATATTAAGCTGTTATCTAATTCCACACCTACATTAGGGTGAAGTGTAAAAAATATAGTAATAATAATAAACTTTCATGATATATGAGGCAGGATTCTTCGAATTTCCTGTCCGTTTAGCTGTTCTAAATGTATAAACGATGAATTCTGCTTGTGTAAGTTAACCATCGCGAATGTGCAAGTGTTCATTGGTCTTTTTTATCCAAGTTGAATTTGACCATACCAGCAAAAATGGCGGAGCATATATATATCTGATAAAGGTATTTTTCATTGTTGCTTAACAAATCAGTCTTCAAATTCCTCAATTCTTTTGGAGTGGGTTCAAATGCTTTTACTTTCAAGTTGACACACTTGTCGTTCGTCATATGCTGCCAGAAGAAGGAATAGGGCCTATTGTACGACCGTCAAGACTGGAGAACAAATGGCGATGTGGCAATTCATTTCGCGGTTTTTGGCGTGACTGCGTATACTTTTATACTTGATATGATATCAACCATGCAACAACTTGGTGATGGTTTATTGTAGGATTGGGCATAGGTTGATGCTTTGATCCATATTTTCTCTATCTGTCTCCATCATTTCAAACAACTCTTTCACTGAAGAGCCTTTTCCCTTGTCCAAGTTAAGAATGTTGTTTCTACACCAGAAACAATATTCTGAAACATTTCAATATGTTGGAAACATATTACCAATTTCTTTTTTTAGGTTCTTCATATAAGGTTCACTTCTCGGCCATTAGTTATGGCAAAGATAAATTCCTATTAAGTATGCAAATATTTGCACCTCGGATTAATGATATTTCACTACAAAACAATATGTTTATACTCGAGATAAGGCTAAGAAAAAAGTAAATTCACATATCTAAGACAAAACAATAATTAAATTTCTTCAATTTTTTGGGTACAGCTTAGAACTAAAAATGTAAGTTTTTTATAAACTATCATCACAGAAGTCGTAGATTCTTGGTTTTTTCTACGAATGAAGCTTTCGTATCGGGTCATCAATTAATGATACAGATGTAAAAACATTTTTTTATTTCTTCCCTCCACCCTAATTGCATGCCTAAATTTATAGCAACTGTTTTTAAGGTATTGTATTGAAGAAGAATAATAATAAGAAATATTTTGTCTCTTTTCAATTAAGTACAAAATATATTTTAAGTTTGCAATGATGAGACAAACAAGGATAAAGTACTAAGTACTTATTTTTTTAATAATGAAAAACTAAATGCCAATTCATAAGTACTAATTTAAAGCAAATTTTAATTACTACTACAACATCTGTATAAACACAGACACAAATTATAATAAGGTGTTTTGTTAAACAACATTTCAGATGGCGAATCAACATTAGACAAAACCGTAAAAGACTTGACCAGCCAGCGTTCATTGAAACCTCATGAAAAGAGAGCTCTGAACTTCCTTATCAACGAGTACCTTCTACTACAAGATTATAAACTCACTTCCATAACATTTTCTGATGAAAATCCGGAGCAGGTATGAATGTATTTGTGTTGCCTTGGTTATCTCTGTTGATTGCAGCCATATGGTATCTGTAATGACTTGCGTTTTTTTATTATTTGCATAGAATTATGACATGGTCATTTAAATTATATTCAGAATGTTGTATTGAAGTTGAATGGTTTATGTTTAATTAAATAAATGGATCACATTCTTTAAATACAACCAGTATTAAATTATATAGAAAGTAACAGTTTCTTGAAACATAGTTGGATATTTTTTGCAATAGTATTATTATTGTCTGATTTAATGTGAACAAATTAAAAAAAATATATATATTATTAAAATTACGAGTTGCAAGACTGCAGATTCTAATTAAATACTAACAAGACATGAGAGTAACTAGTTTTTTGCTATTATAAAACTTGTCTGACTATTGAAGGTCAACATGGGAAAAACCTAAATATTAGATGTAGCAAGCAATACAAAACAAATAGTCACATGACATAATGGTTATATTGGTCAGAACAAAACTTGATACTGCTGAAAAATGCTGAATAATAATATAACTAAATGCAGTCCTCTGTTGCATTCTACAAAATACAGATTTTTTTTAACACAGTCAAAACCTTAGTTTGTAGTAGCAATCTAAATTGTGTTGGCCCAGAACTGCAAACATTATAACCAATCACTTAATGATTTCAGGAGTTTGAAGATTGGGATGATGTTGGACTCAATATGCCTCGACCAGCTGGACTGGTGTCATTATTTCGAGGCAACACATCAAGTATCAGTCCACCCAAAGTAGATGTGTCTACTGAAATCGACTGGTCATACATGGAAGTGGATTGTCAGACAGATCTGGATGAAGGGAATGTCTGTGTCAGCTGCCAGACTTCATTGGACCATGAGACTGATTGGAGCCATGAGGTAAAGAATATTAATAACTTTATTAGCAAAGCATCTTCCTGCTCTCTTTCCAATTTTTTATCTAACTGTGATGTATTTACAAGTGTTCAGGAATTATGTATGTTCTTATTATTTGTCTCAAAAATATAAATGAAGCATTTTAATGATTTTAATTTCAAATTTACAGCTCCTCATCCAAGCCGAAGAGATAGAATTACTGAAACAAAAAATAATAGCACTTGAGACTGAAAAACTGAACTTCCAAAAATTATATGATGCTGCTATTGTCAGCTTAAATTCACTCACAAGTCCTGCTTCCGAGGGCAAAGGGCTAGACCTGCATATACCTGAGGATAAACTGTTATCAGTACAAAGGGTGGAACAGAGTTTAGAAGCCAAGCCTATTACTTGTACTGCTTCAGAAAATCATTACGGAAGTGGTAATTCGACTCATAGTGCGACCCCTGAGCAGTTTGAAATGATTGATAGTGAGAAAAACAGTGCGATGTAAGTATAAAGTTGTGCATTCAATTACAAACCAGACCATTTTTGTCACCATGATATAAAAACATTGGATATTTCCCGATTCAGTGCCACATAATACAGGTGACCTGTAATGCCTAGCCTACGAAACGGTCAATCATTTTGTAATTGTTAATCTTGGAAGAAGTTTGCTGAACTAGCCCTTTTTGGCGCAGCCGTGAGACACACAATATTATCTTTTTCTGTTTAGTTTTATTTTACTTTTTATGTTGTTTGCAGTTGTGGCATGTGCCAAATAAATATGTATGTTTTCTTTCTTTCTTTCTCTTCTTTCTAAGTATATGATCTTAAAATTAAAGTAAAATGTGTTTGATTATCTCTAGCATGTAATTACACATAGCTCCAGATCCATATCAAATTACAACATGCATTGTATGCTAATGTATGTAGAATTGGTCTTACGTTATATTGCGAGCTATAAAATTAGCGCTCTGTGGATGTTTTATCACTCACATTTTAACGAACTTACAAATATATACAACCTGACGCAGACCCGCAAATTGCAAAAACACGTAAGAAAATTTGAATTTCGCGGGCTACCAGGGCGCTTCTTTATTAAATGGTTTTTTATACTTTGCTTTTTTCTCAGGATTGTCCTTGTATTTGACTTAAATCTGCCCTATAACCCCTCAGAACAAGAAAAGGTTCAAACATAAGTTCGTTCGAGGCCACCGGTGAAGGAGTGGCTGGCGACAACAGTACACGCGACTCGCCTCTCCGTCGCGGCAGCGTGACGACGTTGGATGAGACGCTCAGCATCAACGACGCCGGCGAGTGGACGCGCGTGCAATACGAGTACAACAGTATCGAGACCAACAGCAAGGAGATGTGGATCGATAGGTAACATACTTTGTCTATGGTTCAGGGAATTTGATACTTTTTGTCGGCTGATGTTGTGAAGTAGCGTAGCGTAGTAGTGTAAAGTAGTTTTTGTCGTACTGCTGTGAGCTGAGACAAGATAAGCCAGTCAGCATGATTAATAATCAGATCTGGCTGAGTGTGGGGATTATTTTGTCCATCTCACTTGTGTCGCTTTTTGAGAGTCGTGCCTGGTAATAGAATTATTATTTTTCGAGGTAAATATTATCTTGAATCTATTTTTATTAAGTTCTTGTTTATTTACAGTGGTATACCCAACGGACTCAAAGTATCTATACTCAACTGGTGCTGTGAAACATTGAACTTAAACGATCCACTAGCTAACGACCTCCTTGCTGAGCTAGTGAGCAGTGACAAGCCCATCACTCTGCCAGGACTGCTCACACTGGTTGCTGACACGTTACCTCGGGTCCGTACACATTTGTTTTATTACGACACTACCTCATTTATAGGGCGCCCAATCTGCCTTACTTCTTTACTATACTCCCCGCCAGGAGAAGCTATAAATTTTGTAAATACATGGAGGGGTTCGCATCCTTTGGATCAAATGTTAATTTAATCCGTGAAAACAAAATTAACAAACTGAAACGCATTCGAAACTCGAATGGCGGCCCGTGTTTACGTTCCAGTGAGAGCGTGTTCCCACTATGTCGTGACGATCAATTAATCGTTGGACGACTGTCGTCTTTCTGTTCCCATTATATCGATTGACTTGACAATCTGTCGTCACTGCAAGAAAAAGGTTGCGGACGACTGTTAATCGCGTCGTCCTAAATGTGAACCTCCACCTCCATTAAAATACATAAGCTACGACGCTTTACACGTCATGATAATCTGTCGTCACGACATAGTGGGAACGCACCCTAAGTCAGAAGCGTTCCAATATTACAAAACATTAGACGACAGCGCTTTATATCGCAAAAATATAACCCGACCAACTGAAATTGCTCGTTAGTTTCACTATGTTAGTTTGAGTTGATTGAATTTGTGATTATTTGTTTTTAATTGAATTGTAGCTACGTAACTTAGTCGAAGTTTTTTGTTTACAAAATTTATAGCTCCCGGCGGGGAGTATGTACAGTTCTTCAGCACAGTTTATTGTTCGGTACAATTTTAGGTAAATGACGTAATATCTCACTGTAACTCTATTTTACTTGATAAATAATTTATAAATATTAATAACAACTAAAGCCTCATGTGCGAGCCTTTTAGCACTCTTGAAGGTATAAAATGTGTTTGAGATTAAAACCCTTGAACAACTACCATAATTATGTATTTGATTTTTTAAATAAGACTCACACCAACACTGCTGTGTCCTGTGAATAACCATGTCCGTTGAATTATTAACAAGAATATTGTGATAAATTAGATCAACGGATCTTAGAGCAACGTACGGCGGGAAACTCGCGGGGGGGTGGGCAGCGGTAGCCCGTACGCGCACGTTCGTGGCCGTACGAACAGTAAGCGCACTCGAACGTTAAGGGCAGACGCGAGCGCGTTCATTACGAAAATCGTTGAATAGACTGACCGTACTGTGCTGCTGCTACTTTACATGCAAATAAATCTCTTTCGCCACGAGTGATTCAAACTGTTGTTAGATCCTGCCGCACACGCTAGTAGCGCGGCGCAGTGAGGCGGCGGCGCTAGTGGCGGCGGCGGCCGCGCTGTTGCCGGGCGGAGACGCTCGGCGCGCGCGCGCTCTACACGCGCTGCTCACGCTCGTCAAGCGACCCGACGCAGCCGACACACGCGCAATCTGTGAAGGTATGTTCAAACGAGACAAGACCCCAAATGTATTTCAAGAAAATACATTTATTAGACCTTGTAATTAAATTATTGTAATGTAATTCCTTTGTAATATATATATTTGAACCCTAAGAAACTTAATAATTCCTTCCAGCAACCTGCCTCGTAGTAAAGTGGGGTGGCAGCGGTGAAGTCCTCTCCTCAATAGCCGAGCTTTTAGCATCAAGGTCCACAGAACGAAGGGTTTTAGCGAGTCAGGTGTGCATGGCCATAGCTCCCTACGTACCTATCGAGCTGTGCACATCCCTGCTCCTTAGCCTCGTGGTCCTTATGTGCGAGTCCAACGAGCTCGAGATCCGGACTTTAGGGCTCAAGTCTGCCTGCCTGATATGTCCAGTCGCGGACCATAAATACAGCCAGCTTGAGAGCCTGATGTTCAACTTCTTAAAGGATCCGGTCGAAAAGTGTGTGAAGGATACTGTTAATATATTTGTGCCTGTTCTCGCAAGGAGTGCTTTGATTGCAGGTAAATTAGCGTTTGTTTTTTACTATTGTCTCAAAGACGCGAAAAGAGCATTTCATATCAGACAACATTTTCAACTAAGTAGTCACAAGAATCTTCTTTTTATCGTGTGGTTAGTCTTACCTGGTGTCAGAGTTTTTATGCTGCCCATGGGCACGCTTACTTTGCTTTGCAAGCCGTCGAGAAATATCTCTGTCATGCTGGCTTCCTTAACCGAAGCAAGTGATAATTATAAAATACGCACATGAATCAGAAAAGTCAGAGGTGCGTGTCTTGGGTTCAAACTCGAGACTTATGACTTGGCCGTCCGACAGTCACACCACTAGACTATAACTTCACTTGATAGACTATAAATTCACGTGCTTGACTATAAAAATCAAAAATTTTCATTTATCAAGCAATTTGAGCAATACACTTTGTAGCGTTCCCAAATCTCCAAATACAAACCGTTTTTTTTTTAGGTAAATTCTCAACGGACTTGTGCAGTCGAATAATGACGAATTTAACGAAAGCGAGCAGTGATAATGAGTGGAAGACTGTGCTCTTATATTTAGAAGTGATGCGAGTTTTAGTGTTAGCCAAACTGGCCTACGTAGTAAATGTACAAATAATTAGGGATGTTACCCTTAGCAACTGTGATATGCAATCGGTTAATTTACAAGAAGTACCCTTAGAAGAAACAGAGTATTTTATGGAACTACAGTGCTATGTGACTGATAATGTCGACGCGAAGATATTGTTACTAGCAGCAAATAATATTATTAAGGAGAAGCCTGAAGTCAGATGGGCGGAGTTAAGTTGGTTTATTAGCACGTGAGTATTGAACTTCTATTATTTTTGTTTTATCGTTTAGATTTTTTGCGCAGTTAATTAAGTGAAACTTTTTATGCGACTTCCAACATGGTTGCGTTAAACGTTTAGTGCTACCATGGAGGGGGAATAGAAAGAGACAGAGCGAGAGTGAATGCGTGGCATTCGAACGCATGCGTGTAGTATTACGAAGTTTCACTTCTTCCGCGCGGTGGGACTCCACGCACTATTTTTTTTCTTTCCCGTTTGTGTAATTCTGAAGATTATGGTTACTTTGACAAAGATGTATTTGAATAGAGGTCAAATTCCGCTTTTAAATGAAAAAAAAAACATTCATTGGAAGCTACCTTTGTTTAGCTGTACATTCGTTTTTTCGTCGATTTATATGTTAATTATTATGGTTTTTTAAATGCATTTTTATTAAAACAACATTTCTAGAAACTCAGTTAACTTAATTTTCGTTTTTTTTACAGATTAAAACAAATTCTAGACGTGGCAACAAATACAAAAGTTTTAAGCCACACATTGATGTACGAGGTACTTATATCGCTGGTCAATAGTTATGTTGACAATTTCGGCGTACCATTCACTACGCACATACTCAAGCCTATATTTAATGACGTCATATCCGAGTTAGAACAAAAGATGGAAAAGCTACATACTGTGAATGTTGATACCACTATTCTTGTTGGTATTTATTTGGTCACCATATTACCTGCGCTTGATGATAGGATACAACATGGCGAGTTTTTACAAAAGTAAGTCGACTGTCAACTATTTCTAGTATTTACGTTCGTAATCACAAGTTCGCAGTTTTCCATGTCTTTTATACCGTTGACACAAGGTTTTAATTGCAATGTTTGACGCTCGCTCGTAAGATGCTAAAATTTTAGATCTAAAATGGTAGCTTTGAGCTTTCGTTCTTGATGAACCGGACGTTTTTACAGTCGTCTTTCCCATTGGGGATTGTCAGAAGCATTTGCTGTTATTCTCTCACGAAACGGAAACTGCAAATTGAAGTTAAAAACTACGCTTTCGGACAGAGCGGTTTCTTGAAAAATTCATAAAATTTTTGTTTTGACAAAATTTACACTGTCACTTAGGGGCCGTCAAAGAGTATAGTAATATAGATGGAATAGAGAGCCCACGCGAGCGAATTTTTGACACCTATATTGAACGGTGTCGCCATCTGATAGTAAATCCGTTGAACTAATCCCTATAACTATAGGTGCGTACAAATTCTTATATCTATATTTTGTTATTGAATAGGTTTTCAATGGGTTTGGTTAAAGCTCCAGAAAGTCCATAAATTACGTCACACGTTAGGGGAGGTGGGAGGTGGTCGACGAAGTGTGACATTGTGATATAAGGGCTGGGTGGAGTCATAAATTTCATAACGTCATGTTTCAAAATCTACTTAGTAGTATTAAAGGGGGGGGGGGGGGTATAAATGCTGAAATTCGTGTGACATAATTCATGGATGGCCCCTTACTGGATATCTTCCGTGATTATCAACTATTGTGAGCTCCCTATATTTCTGTTGCAAGCGCCATAAACCCACAAATAAACGGAAGATATCCCGTTAATGTCACTGTAAGTTTACTGATAAACCGTGAAACATTAAAGTTGTTTTGTCATCTTATACTTTAAATGCCACATATTTCCTCCGGTTGTCGTGGTCGTAGGAAAATGTCGTGAGGAAAATTTTCGAGTATGAATGTGGTTGTGGGTATAAGAGTAGAGTAAGACCAAAGAAACTATGGATGGGCTGTGTGAATGATGATACTACATAAGACGACAAGTTATAGAGAAGTTTGAAAGAAGAAGACATGCTACTGACCACAAATAAATTGGGAAAAGGGCAAGAGAATGTTGATAATGATTTCCACTGCTACATTCTCAATAATGTTTCTATTTTAGGTGGATAATGTACAGCAGCATACGCGGTCTTCCAGTTAAAATATTCGCCGTACCATTGAAATGGGTGGCAGAGCACAGAGAAGAGTCGCTCGACTTTTACTTACAGCATCTTAGAGAGTGTAAGTATAGTATCATCTCTTAGCTGCCACGGTTTATTTTAATTACTTTATTTTTAATTACTGATTTAATCTTTTACTCTGGACGCTCTTAACTTGCCCGTATGTCTACATTGTTCTCACATATTTTTAATTCTTAACATGAATGATGTAACCAAGATTTTGTAACATATTTTGATTTAAAAGAGTGTCCATGGAGTTTCTTGCCCGTTCTTCTCCATAGAGATCTACGCTACGGAATGGGCAACTACAGTACTTTCATAAGTTATTATGCCTTGTGACTGGGACTGTAGCTTCGCGTTTTATTTTGTTTATTTTTGACTTTCAAAAGTGCCTGTAATGGTCTATTTGAAATAAATGCTTTGACTTTGAGTAGATAGATACTGCTCTGTTGGTCTAGCGGTCGCAAGCACTACTGCTGAGCCTTGGTTAAATTCCCAGGTCGGGCAAAGTGTTTTTGTGTGTAATTTATCAATACCCACGGAGTATGTATTAGTGACCAGTAGTCGGCAATAGTCTAGCCCCCTATTACATCGGACTTATAACATAACGAGAGCAGCGGTGGCCCAGTGGTGGCAACCCCGACTTAAGATCAGTAAGTCGTGGGTTCGAACCCAGGCAGGCGCATTACTTTGTGTAATTTATTTTATCACTGCTGTTCTCAAAAACGGTGAAGGAAAACGTCGTGAGGAAACCGGCATGTCCTAGAACAAAAAATTCGAAGACATGTGACTTCTACCAACCCGCACTGGGCCCACGTGGTGGATTACAGCCCATTCCCTCTCATAGAGGGGAGGCCTGCGTCCCAGCAGTGGGAACATTATAGGCTGATGATGATTACATAACTGGCGACATGAGGGTGTAGGTAGTATTTGTCCTCACAAGTCTTTTAAGAAGAAACAGTGCCTCCTCCCATGTGCGGATGGTGACCCACACTCCCCGGTCTCACCCCCAAAAGGCCGGTGGCATTTTGTAGGTTTCCCCCTGATAACAAAAAATTTACTATTTGCCTAAGCCTTATTAAGATTTTTGAATAGGCCGTAGGATGTTTTTATTTTTGTAAGCCTATCACATGGCTTGCCTTCTTCCTTCCAAACCTGACTATCTTGTACAATCTGTAGCCATGTTTGCCCGCCAACAAAATCAGTTCGTCACACCACTCGATGCTCTCCTCATTATTACTAGGTGAAATAAAATTATCATGCAACATGATATTGCGAAAATATTGAGCACTATGTTGCTGATATCAATACATGACTTGTGTAATGAATGAAAGATGTTTATCATCATTATTTATGCAACGCAGCACGATTCCTCATTCATCCCATTTTCAGTAATTATTTTATCGTGTCATATTCTATGTGACCACACCTCGCAAAACGAATTAACACCGTAGGGCTAAGATTATAAATATGGTGGTGAAAACGGCAAGTTCCTATAGATTTTCAATTTTGGTTCTAATTATTAAGACGTTTTTGTTATTTTCTTCGTGCTCATCATTCTTAATGCAAGTGTTGAAGGTGTTTTTTAATTATATTGTTAACTTTTTCTAATCATGTTCATTGGCAGCCTAGTTATATCCACTGATGTGTATGGGCCTCCTGCTTGTTGGGCTATTCTTCCCCGGTCCGCGCGATTCAACCAGTTCTTACTTCATCCTAATATCGAGCCTAAATTAAATTATGTTAACAGTCGCTGCAAGCAGTTGTGAGAGTTCAAGCGGCGGTACGATTCGCATGTATATCGCTAACCTGATCACTGAGCTACTGAACGCGACGGAACTGAGCGAGAAATGCATCGAGAGACAAATACTGCCCGCTGTCATGGCGCTTCTGCATGATGAAGATGTGTAAGTGCAGAGTAATCTTGTACTCATGACAATTTTTTAAACTGACCAAAAAATGATAAAATGTATCAAATTAGTCGTTCTAAGTTGGGAAAAGCCGACTGTGGATGAGTTTTCACTTAACGGCAAAACTCCTGAAACTTTGAAAAACCTTGCTACCTGCCAAATTTTTTTTAACAATGTGTACATGGACCATTTTCATAGATAGATCGTGAAGATACGGGAGTCTGTTGGATACCTGCGGGTGAAAATCCAATAGTCTAGTTTGCCCTGGCATATTTAAATCAGCCTATCTTTAACGTTCCAACTCCTGGAGCACAGGATCTCAGGCAGGGAAAGGGCCATATTTTAATTCGGGACTGTGGCCCGTTCCCAGAGTCTCTCTCTCCTTAAGCCACTGGTAAAAAAAATCATTTTTAAAAACATTTTAAAGGTCTGTCCGCGAAGAAGCGATCTCGTCATGGGGCAGTGTGACGCGAACATGTCTGATCCGCGGTTTAGACTGCGAGGCGCAATGCTGGGCGCCTGTTGAAGATATGCTGGGAGGCAACCAAGCGCTCACCGTGAAGGAAGCCGCGAGAACCGCCGAGGCGTTGGCCTTGCTCGTGCTACCTACTGTAGATAACCATGCTGTTTCGGAAAAAGGTATGTGAAAGCTAGGCAATTAATATTTTATTTGTTAATACTCTCATGACATCTGGCTACACACGGAACAGTGGATGCTTTCGGGCTGAAATGATGATGATGAATTTTATGCAGTTATGGTAGGAACCTACTTAAAGTGGCACATAACCAAAAGCTGCATAATTGCCCCATATGCTTCAAATTTGTGTATTGGCCGCACCCTGACTGAGTACCCAGTACTAACTAGGTTGTGGAGGTCAGATAGGTAGACGCTCTATGTAAAATACTGCTATTCAGGTGCATCCGGTTAGATTACAAGCAGATCCCCACATAGTTTGGAAAAAGCTAGGCAGATGACCCTTTCTGTTGCTTCCAATATAACGTTACCATACCTTGCACCGCCTCGTTGTTCTAGTCGTTGCTATCGCGACTGCTAAGCATGAAGTCCTGGACCTCATGCAGTATACGGGCAGTGCAAAGTGTTATTGGGTTTTTTCCATTAGGTATTTCTCAGTGCCAACCTGCCACGGAGTCTGCATTTGTGACCGGTTGACGACTATAGGCTCGCCCCCTATTTCATGGGACTTGCAACATAGCTAGCAAAATGTGGGTGTACTATTAGGTACGCCTCTGACTAACTCTTCGGGGATTACAGGCGTGATGTTGTTATGTATATCGTATATTATGTACAGTGATCGGATAATCGGATACATATTTACCTAAAGTTCATTTTTGGTTAGGAAATTATGGAAGCGGCTTCTTAAAACATATTTTTTTAAATATAAATCCCGGGATTCCAGAAAAATCGGGAATGCGAAACTAGTCTGTAACATGGTGAAGAAACGTCGTCTTTAGCATGAGGTATTTATTTAAAAAAAAAACAGGGGGATTACATAATTATTAATGTGTATTTACTTGAAGTTAATTTTAAGCTCTTCATCAATTTATGACCATGTTAAGTGTAAGAGGAATAGTAGGTAGTAGGTGCTAATTTAAAAAAAAATGAATACAAAAAATATTCTTTATTGAAGTGTCCAAAGGTGAGTAAGATATATCTTCTAACCCGACCGACCGACCGACCAACCGATTTGATTCTATAATAAAAAAACAAAATGTTTCGTTGCCGAATTCTCGGGATTTTTTCGAAACAAAAGTGCATTCCATAATAACCAACCTACACTTTAGGTAAATATGCATCCGCTTACCCGATCACTAATTATGTATGTCGGTGTACAGCGGTGTCGCTGCTGTGCGCGCTCCCCCGCGGCGCGCCGGCGCGCGAGCTGCTGGCGGCGCTGACGCCGGGCCTGCAGCTCGCCGTGCACCACTCTCGACACCACCCGCAGCTGCTGCCCGCACTCAGGTATGCTTCTTATGCAGTTGTGCCCCTTATTCATAACTTATGCCGACGATGTTATGAGAAGTGTAATCTAAACGTTATACTGGAATTATCTTTACTTTGCGTATATTAATAAGAAAATAAAGAATATACTAAGCTTTAGAAAGAGATTGTCACACAGGTTTAGGTGATACAGGGGAGCAATCTTGTTCTATATATATTCGATGAGCCATTTCTAACGTTAAAGTGCCCCAAAACATATACCGAGGGTATATGTAGTATGCATTGCCATTGAGCATTCGCATAGTTATATTAGGTATACTTATACTAGTACAAATATAGTAAGTGAGTAACAAAATTTATTTAATTTTAACTCCTAATAGAAAACTAGAAGAGGGCGTACAAGCTCCAGCTCTATCTCAATACAAGGCCGCAATAGAAGCCCTAATCCACAATGTAGCGGGCACGGGCGGCGCCACGAGTAGCAGCGAGCTGCCGCGCGAGCCCGCGCCGCGCTCCAATACCAACCTGCAGGCGGCACAGGAGGTCGGCCGGAGAGTCACGCAGATGTTCCAACAGTCCAAGTCCAATATGAACTTACAGAATATATTCAAGAAGAAAACTTAACGGTGAATTTGTTGAGCAAGATGTGGATAGGGAATAGCTGTGGAAATGTTATCTACATGAGACGAGCAAATGAGGTGACGTTTCGGCGTGTGCATCATCTGCCTAGCTTTCCAAGTATGTTGGGGTCGGCTTTCATTCTAACCGAATGCAGTATTTTCCATGGAGCGACTGCCTATCTTACCTCCACAACCCAGTTAGTACTGGGTAATACGATACCCCATGGCGTGGTGCATACACCAAAAAATTTGTATATTTTTTTCGCGCCGGCCGTAGATCTAAAAGTCATTACAATCGCACACGCTACGGACTTGGTGAGATCGCCTTAAGAGCGTTTACACCTGAGGGCATTTCATACAAAATGTTTTTAGTAACGTCTTAGAACTATTTATCCTGCTTATGCCTATGAAGTTTCATTGTAATCGGTCGAGGACTTGACAGTTTGTATGAAATGTCGTAAGGCGTAAACGCTCTTAAGAACAGTGTAGAAGCCTACTTATTGAAAGGATGAAAACGTGAAGCATGAGTTAAGTAAAAGTTCTCACATGTTTCTGTAAAGTAGACCAAATGATATTCCAATCTTTTCCAGAAAAGTAGTTGTAGATTACGAAACCTCTGGGGGCTTTTATTGGCTACTTTAGAATCATAATAGGATAATCATAACAATTCGTAAAATGCGACAATTCATAATATTAGCTGCGTCTGTGACCATCTTAAGAATTTTAACGTAATTAATATTATTATCCTATTATGATTCGTCCATTTTAGGCCCCCTGACCACAGTCACCGTGATCAGAGTTTTCGTATCAATTCGCGTCCACTAACAAAATGATATTACGTAATAACCTTTTTGTAAACAAGTGCGGTAAACTCATCATGTTAAAAACATTGAACGATAAGTACTATCGTCTGATAATGAATGTGCAAATGCATTGAGTTCTTTATTGTTAAATCGATCAATCAAACAATAGTCAATAAGAGTAATAATATAAAGAAATAACATACAAATAGTTTGAATTGTGTTACACATTCAACAAGCAAATAATAATAAAAATATGTTATTGCCGCATTCATGTTTCCTCATATTATATTAAACAATAATAACAATACATTTAGTTATGCCATAAACATTAGTATTAATACAAGGGAATGCTTTAACCCAATGCATGACATAGAATAATCTCCCAATTCCAACATTTTAGAAGGTTTTTGATGTTACTAGAGTCCTAAGTCAGTTGATAACAATCGAAATTATACATTCCTAATGATGTTACTCCTTTACTTAATGTATTTTTTTAAATTATTTATTAAAGAGTATTATTTAAATGGGCATCGCACATCACAACCACATAGAAGGAAGATCAGAGTAAGAACCAGGATGCTTTGTAATGTATGGGGTGTTTACTATCAAGTTGGTGTCTTTGATTCTAATCGATAGCGACGATAGCTCCCGCGTCCATGTCGCGTTGCATGACATTTTAGACGCTCGTGCAATATTTAACGTTATAATAATGATTAAGTAGAAGCGGGACTAATCCGGTGATTATTAAGAGGGGACTCTAGGGGGCTTTGCTCCATACAAACGTATTCCGCTGTTTTCTTCGTGGATAATGCGTCTAGAGCAATGATTATTTTCCAAAAAATCTAGGTCTTATTAATACATGCCCCTATCATTTCCTTTTTTTCAAAACATAATCACTATAATAATTATGACAATCCAAAAACCCGAAAAAAAAACCGACTAGACGACTATCAGACAAATTAGATAAGTTTTTAACAAAAAAGAAAAAACCAGAAGCATAGATATCTTTTCCTCTAAATTTTGATATAAGAATAGGGGATCGGACTGGGTAAAGAAAATGACATTCTATTTTGTCCGTCAGACAGATAATACAAAAATATTAGACACATATTTTTTGTTTGATCAAAATGTCAAAAAATTACTTAGTTAAAACTCATTAAAGTTGGAGAGTGGTGGCTTAATACGTCACAAGTAGGTATAAAACTTACCTACATGTGACGTCATGAGCCATTTCAACTCAATATATCTCCGTAATTTAATGACCACGTGAAAAAAGAAAAATTACGTGTCCAATACTTTTCAATAAACTACCCGACGGACAAAGAAAAAAAAATTGGATTATCCCCTATTATTTAGATCAGTTTAGATTTGAAGAAGAAAACAGCGGAATACAAAACGACTTTTGGTCACGATTTTTGTAGGTAAAATCAGCGTGAGTTGCAGTTGTCCCTTTTGCACTTTACGGGGCCTTGGTCGGTCGCAGCGGCGGCAATAGTTTCTTCAAATTCCTCGAGCCTAGAGTCCCCTCTTAAATAAGATTTCATGTTCTTACTCTGATTTTATCAGGTTAAAAAATACAAGCTGTCCTTCAGTCAAAAATGCTGAATCATTATCGTCTCGACCAAAACAAACTATAATGGCGCGAGGTTTTCTGACCTCATACTCAAAATGACTGGCTGAATGTAGTTATGCACTTTAAATAGTACTCTTTCAAAAAAGTACTTAACTAATATTATTTAGTAATTGTTTTAGCTTAGGATAGTACAAATTAGTGCAATATACAACTCTTTGACATTGTTTTGTTTATTATCTTCATTATACAATGTAGCTTATGGTGTACTTAACTTATCTTTACATAGATCATTATCTGTGCCTGCCCCGAGTCAGTGAGAGTTACTTATACAATGATATCTGATGCGTGTCGCCGTATGCAACAAATAATACCAATATAAAGTACCTACATATAGTATGGTAATTACAAAACGCTGTTTTCCGCTATCTACACAAATTGGCACTTGAGTATGGGGCGCGTTGTATCAGAGATCTCATTAACCGTAGCTAGTATGGTGCTTTCTCACTAATATTAAATGTATTCTTTTCGTATGTACGATTTTATCTAACCATGAAAACATGTGATAATTTATTTTGCTGTATAATAATATATGCCTTCTATAAATAACAAATACTCGAATATATTTTAACGCTGTTTCGTGTAAATAAAATCAAAAAAATACTTTTTAACTATTTATTATATTCACTGTATAGTGTTTATCCTCGCGTATGTTACGTAGGTCGTCGTTGAATAGTTGAATCTCAAGCATAAATGTTATTTACTAGGCCATAGCGTATTAGGTACGTTGATGTTGTATGTTACGAAATAACACGCAGTTGGATGAGATGGGAAACAAAGTGCTTTGTATAAACACATCAGTGATTGGCACATAAACATAATTGGAGGTTGTGTTAACATTTGTGAAATATATAAATTTTATTTTATAAAAATCGATTTTTTTTCTTCCCCTTCTGATCAACATAAGAATCGGAAATTCGTTCGATTCCCGGTTGATGAAAAGTAGTATTGGGTTTATTTTGTTATCAACAAACGTTACGGAACATAAGCGCGATAGATCAATATTATGACGTTATGACAAGCTGACTCGACAGTTTTGAGAAAAAATATCGTTATTGGATCACATATTTCCTATATAAGTATTGTGTGTGATTTTCAATACTCACGCCCAGATCTGAATTAACCAAAAAACCGAAGCGCTAAAATAATACTTGGCATGCTGCGCTAAATGAACCATGGTTCATTTAGCGAATCAATTATATGCGATTAGCGATTGATGATTCATAGACTCATGAGTCTATAATTGATTGCTGAGAAAATGTATGTTCCAGTTTCCCGAATAATGATATAGTGACGGCATATATTGCTAGTCGATTAAGTTGATAGAATGGCGGCCTATTGTTAATGAGCAGAAATTTAAATGGCTATATATGGAATGTCGCTTGTACTAATCATTGTACCAAATCCGCCTATGTCCCCCATAAAATACAAAAGAAGATGTAAGACTAACTTCGAAAAGAAAACCGTAGCCACGAGTGACCTATATCAATTATCGTACATATTTGGTCACCACAAGTATAACCACTATCACATTACATTGATAAGATATAGGCAGTCTCACTGATATTAATTGAAAAAAAAAGACATAAATAACGAAAAAAGTTGTACTTTATTTCATATATGAATGTACTAGAGTGAATTTCCATAGAGAATAATAATAACATAAAGTTTGTGAATTACATCACTGTTCTTTTTAATCAGTTCTGGTTTATTCCTTCTTCTTCCTTGGGCGCATACAGCAGACAGCGCTGGTGTCCAGCATGTTATAGTTAGCGTCTCCCTTGTTGTGTGACTCGATGAACTTAGCGTGGGTCTCGGCAGACAAGTAGTACGATTTCACTGAAGGATACACCTTCATAGCTTCAATGTACGCCACCTGTTAACAATGTATTTACCTGTTAGCAACAATTCTAGATCATGTAGATTAACATACCCTTCTTTGAAAGATACTAATGGGTGTAAAAAGACCCCTAACGAAGCCGAAAGGCATTTCTTCGCGTCATTGCGATCATTTCTTTTGTTCTGGACCATACCAGAAAACCTAATAGCTACGGAGATATTGGAGGCCAAAGTTCCAAACTTTTTCAAAACCTAAAACAAATACTAGTTTTTGATTTTGTAATTTTTTTTACATCAAATACCTCCATGACCCCTGTACTATTCAATGCATTCACCAGGACAATATTTTCAGAGTTACATTTAGTCCTACTATAAACCGTGATTTTTCACCTCAAATAAAGTAATTTCCCAGCGTATCAGCTCATAATGTCAACTTCGCAAAATGACAACCGATCGCAAAATGTCCACTTCTCAAAATGTCAACTACTTAAAACGTCAAATTCGCATAATGACTATTTCTCAAAATGTCCATTTCTCAAAATGACAAACTCTCATAACGTCAACTTCTCACAATGTCAACATCTTAAAATGACAAATTCGCATAATGACAACTCTACGTAGTTTTTACTTTTACTAGGTAATTTGAATTTGGTAATAGGTATAGCTAATTATACATATACTAAGGGTATGTAGGTACATAGGTTGGTATATAGATATCTGAAAACCTTAAAAATAAAGTACCAAAATTTTCAATCCACTGTAATATTTTGTTTCTTTTTAAATTGAAATAAAAAGTACGAAAAATTTGGAATCTTTGGAATGCGGCCATTTATAGGCAGGTGCCAACCTTCTAAAGAATTTGTTGTACGGTGGCGCTAACCCTCACATCTTGAAATATTTGAAGAAAACTTAGGGTACCATTGTCTTTGAAAATAGCGACGGAAGCGCTTCAATTCGTCGACAAAATAATAAAATGCTTAAAGGATATCAACGGTAGGTACCTAGTATTTGTGATAACTATCTGTATAGGCAATAACAGATAATGAAGTTTTATATTGGAACGTTTCACCGTTTTGCAGACAGATGGTGCTGAAAAAGTTAATAAAATATATGAAACAGAAGTATATAAACTTTTTTTAAATTAAATGAAACTGTTTTTTTAGTTAATGTTGTTATGTTTTTCAAAATGCTGGCGATTTTGTGTTTAAGATGACACACCTATTATATTACTATTAATTGTTGTCATTATGCGAATTTGTCATTTTAAGATGTTGACATTGTGAGAAGTTGACGTTATGAGAGTTTGTCATTTTGAGAAATGGACATTTTGAGAAATAGTCATTATGCGAATTTGACGTTTTAAGAAGTTGACATTTTGAGAAGTGGACATTTTGCGATCGGTTGTCATTTTGCGAAGTTGACATTATGAGCTGATACGTTTCCCAGCAATAGTTTTACATAGTCTTACTTGATGACTTGAATGCTTGGTTGACGGCTTTGTGGAGGGTCTGTTAACACTTTGTATACTATTCAATATTATACAAGACACTATAAAAGATGTGAGTGAGAGTCTATGCTGTAGTTGTTTCTAAAATGTTTTGTGCCATATATTTTCTGCTGGGGACTGTACTGTTACATAACTTAAAAAGTCACTCACCAGCAATTCATATTTTGTCTTTGACACTTCAAATTCAGGTTTGCCAACCAGCGGCAAGGCTTCGAAGCGCTCCAAGAATGGGAACAAAGTGTAATCCACTAATCCAGGGTAGTCTCCGTGTAAGAAGTTGGTGCCGCGTTCCTTCAGTCGTAGTTGCAGGGCTTCAAGCCCCTTGTGATAGTTCTCTACATTGGAGGGCTGCACAGCAGCTGGGTTGAAAGCAGCCGTGTAATATGCTGATTGAGCCTGAAATGAAGTTTTTCCTTAGATTAGACCAATTTTGTTTTAGTATTTTAAGGAATGGAAGGAATTAATAGTATTTGTAAATGAGACTTTTCCACAATCTTCAAATTTTGTTTAACCATTATAAGGAGCACAAATAATGTAATGAGAATGCTTACCGCAGCAAACAGCTCAACTATAATCTTGTCTTCAGCCCTGCGCAGTGGGTCGGTTGACTGCAGGGGCACCTCTGGGTATTTGTCGTCCAGGTAATAGTTTATGATGTTGCTGTCGAAAATGCCTTTACCTTCTTCATACTCCAGAGCTGGTACAGTGCCTGAATGAACAAAAAAAGTAAATTCTTTCTTTCTTAATCATGTGGTTAGTGCCTCACTAGGTTTCAGAGTTTTTATGCCGCTAATGGCATTCTGACTTTGCTTAGAAAAAGTAAATGTAGGACACAATATTTAAAGCATATTTTTTTTGTCTAACTGACCTAGTCACATGCCACTTTTTTTCAAGGGTAAGTGAATGATTGAACTTGGTCAAGCATTCACAAACTAGAGCCTTTATGAAAAATATTGAATTTTTCAGAGTAACTACTAACAAACACAGATTTAGTGCCAGATGTGCAATAAATCTTAAAATGGGAGCACTTCAGTGTGTTTACATTAATCACTAGCTCACATTTGGGAAATTGAATTAACAGTTAAGTCAGCTTACTGGCTGATCAACAACTTTTCACACAAAAAACATTTTGTCCCTTTTCTTCACATTTATATATATACCTAATGGTCAAAAAGAAGATGAAGCTGGTTGATGGCAATAGGCCCACTCCCTAGGCCCTATTACATGGGACTTAAACATAACAGGTGAAATGTGAGTTTATTATTAGGTACACCTAACCCTTTGGGTATTACAAGTGGGATTGTGCTATTAAGTCAATTTACACAACATTGGATTCACATTCAAAAACGTACGTATAGGATAACTAAGCAATTAAATACAATGATCTTCTTCTAAAAAATTCTGCTCTTTAACAAAAACTAAAAATAAAACAACTTCTATTCCTACTAAGCAAACTCTTACAAAAACAACTAATGAAATGTCTCTAAAAAAAAATGCAATGATACCTTACCTTTAGGACTGAAGTTGAAAACCCACTCGGGTTTGTGATCCAGATTGACGAACACTGTATCATACTGCAAATTCTTTGCATTCATAACCAGAACACTCCTCTCGGCGTAAGGGCAGAATCTCATCGCGAACAAGCGGAGTTTTCCGCCGTATGCAGGGAGAGCATCACCTTATGAAAAAACAAATGAGGTTAATTTTTATCATCAAGTTTTATGTCAATACTGTAACACAAATATTATTGTAGTAACGTACCGGTTTTTAAATGCTTTTCTGACATTTTGTACGAGGTTACTTGTTTGTTGTATTTATTGAATAATAATATTACAGCGCCGCTAGTCAGCAGTAGCTTCACAATTCGCACTGGTTTTATTTTTGAAGTGATCGGCCGGCCTTCAAAATATATACTCTACTCCTCTCGCTTGATTTGACAGAAAATAAGTAAAAAACTTTCGGTGTTGCCATATTTCTATACCAAAGGTCCTTACTATTTGAGATGAAAATAAAATCCAAAGAATTCAGTATGAAAGTCTTTTGAATTGTTTATAACCTATCAAGGACATAGAATTCTATGTTTTTTTAATACGGTTAAACAGTAAAATTTTATTTCACAAAAAGTTTATCTCCTTTTCACGCCTTCTTTCAAATAAAAAAAACAAATGCTTTACTTAGTAGGTACAGACGGCGACACATCAAGCTATACATTTCCTGTATAACATGGCCTCGCACTGCACAGATTTCTCGTACAGTGAGAGATCCGCATAAACTGGTTTTGTTGTAGTTTCATTTTGGTCGTCGTGCGTACCTGGTGCTTTTTGAATGACAATTAATCGACTCTAATAAAAAACTTTTGCTATTAGCTGTACGAAAAACAAATATAATTTTGCTTTCATCTTTTTGACTATCACGCTTTGAAATGTCAAAGTTTCAAACCCAATGGAAAACCTCATAGACTATATTTGCTTCCTAATTTTGGTGGTAAGTTTCCGTAACTAGGCAATTCTTACAATGAATTGACATGACTTGATGACTTGGCATATTGCTTTTTTGCCCATAGATTATGTCTTGTTGAAAAGAACAATGAGTCAATAGAAATCCGATGGTGATCTGATGCCTTTGACACGCCACGTGTGCCATGCATGCGGAGGATGCTAACGATATTATGTAAACAGATGATGTCTGCCCTTGAGTTTATTTTATTATGATTCTGCGATGGACCACATTTTGGTTTTCATTACCCGAAGATGTGTGAGCGCCTGCTTCTAATAATGAATGAACTTATTTTCTATATTTTTTTCGTCCCGACAAAGAGGGGAAGGCAGTTAATTTATTTGGCCTTCATCTGCCCGATATTGGAATATTTCTTGGACACAAAAGCAATCGTGTGGTTTGGTATCGACGAAGGGCAGGGGGTTGGAATAGACGTGCAGATTACTTAGTCAACTGCCGATCTTTGCGTTGTGCCGCAGCAGTCAGCTCTTGGATGACACATTGAATCAATATTAGGGGGTTGTTAGACCTACTTGCCTAGAGGGTTCCGAATTCCAATTACAAATATTTTGTATGTGATAGTCTCGTTGTACATTCGTTCTTTAACCACCAACCAATAAGATACTGAAATAGTGTAACTGAAACTTGGAAGCTACCCCAAATCCTCAACCTAATAAGAATGGGCTCGTGCGTCTGGTCCGTGTATCGTCAAGGCGAGCATGGTCGAAAAGCTAGTTGTTTCATCCAGCGCATTGTTGACTAACATTGAACGAAACTAGTGTACGAAGTTTCATAAAGCTTGTTCCAGGAAATAGGTACGTGTTTTTGAATAGGTACCTAAGCCTTACAAGTTTGTGAAATAAATAGAATAATATGGTGTGCGAGAAGGTTTACTCGGTTTACGTTTCGTTACATGAAAACGTAAACGAACGTTTATGTTTTCATGTAACGAAACCTTCAAATGGGGTCACCCCTAGGTAGTTACTGCTTTACCCATTTCGTTGTGTTGGTGATTCGAGTACGACCATGCACTTAAGTAGGTAGGTAATAAATGAATGGCTTCGACTATAGATGAATTGTGGTTTCGGGAATCAACTGGATGCAAGAAGCACGAGACTGCCAATGTGGCAATAATTGGCAATAAGTATGTTCAGCGGTAGAGTTTTTAAGACTGAAATTATGATTGCAAGTGCCCAAAAACAGAATCACACAACAGCAGTCTTTCAGTCAGCAACTCAGCACCTTTATTTGTACACCTACAAAATAGGAGAGTAGTTGCAAGTCGGATAACCCGGTTACAATAGGCACTCGTGTCAAGTCGTGTCTTTAGACATGGTGGATACTAGCATCTGGTCTGTCTGGTGTGGCCTTCTTCAATAGATGAGGATACCAAAAAAAAAAAACGGGCAAATCTGCCCTGAAACTTTAAATTTTGCAAAGTAAAGCAATTAAATTAGATGAAATAACAAAGTGAACATGCAGTTTCGCCGCGAAGTCACGTCATGGCTTTAGTAATTGAATTAGAAGTACCCATCCAAACATACAATACTCAGCGGAGATATTCTGGAAGTTGCTCAGTCATGCTAGATCCTCATGACTGTAACTAGGCAGCTACTCATGTGGCCAATGCCTACTTTACAAAACTAATTGCTTTTAAAAAAACTAATTGCTTAACTAACACAACACAGTAGATAGGTACCTACGATTTCATTTTCCTAAAAAATATTGCTAGACAGTTGATTTAATCTAGGTAGATTTCAAGATTATTTGTGACTGACACGGATTGGATCACGAGTGCGGTTCTAGGTACTATTACCTAGTAAGTTTACCTTTCCGATCAATCAATCAGTGACTTTCATTTTTGCCCTAATATTCCAGTCATCATAATAATCATAAATTCATAAGTAACTCTTCCTTGAATAGTAACTCGATTGAACCGGTAACTGCGATACAAGTCTTTGTTGTCGTTACCCAGTCAGAATGATCAATACATCTATCGGTGACTTAATATGTAGATAAAATGTAGTTCAAGCTTCCTACAATAGTGACCAATGAATTTCATTTTTATATCTTACTTATCATCTTATATCTTTATTTCACGTTACATTTTTGTGTACTCACGTCCAACAAGACCAGTATTTTGGTTCGATCGCAAGATTAAACATAAACAAAAACATTTATCACGGCAAAGTTGAAATGTGATGTGACTATACAAACAGACAATTTGGCAAGTCATCGTCTCATAGTCGCTAGTAGTTTTTTGATTTTGTCGAATCATCAGCGCCAAATTCGGACCCGTGTTAAATAGCCGGTATGTTATCGTCAACAATCAGTTTCGCTGTGCATTTATACTCCTCGCTTCAAGGAGTGCAGACATTCGGACGAGCGCTCGGATACGTTTTACCTTATAGCAACATGGCAGCAGGCAAGGTCGCTAGGAAATTCAACTCAAAGCATTTAAAAACAGGTTAGTTGTGATAATATTTATATTACATATTCATTTAAATTAATGATTTATCTAGTATAGCCTCTGGTAGATAAGTGAACATAATACAGATAATAAACTAAAACAACAATTTTTTGATAAAAACAGTTGAAAACAGTCTACAGAATAATCTTTTGGTGTTAGCAGTGGTTATAATGTGGCTAAAAAGACTTAGATAATAATAAATAAAGGTGAAAATAACACAGGTAGGCGTAAAACCTACTCATCTACATACCATTTCTTAAATCTAAAGAAGTTTACATTATAATTTCGATTGAATGGTATTTTGTAGCAGGTATCACTTTTTTGGCGCGATATTCAAAAAGTTTTCTTTGATCATAACTGTACAATAGTTGAAAGCATGCTTAGGCGGTAAATATTAGAAGAACATCCTTTAAAAGTAAATAAAGGGTGTAAATCCACCCTTAACGAAGCCGAAGAGCACTAAACTTGTTCTCCCCGTCATTGCAATCATTTTTTTTTGTTCTGGACTTTACCTGCGAACCTTCTAGTTACGGAGATATTGGAGGATATAGGATTCCAACTTTTTCACCAGTTTAAAAAATATACTAGTTTTTAAGGTTAGGACTTTACTTTAAATTCCTTCATGACCTGTTTACTAGTTGTTGCATCCATCAGAACAATGTTTTGAGTGCGTAATATTGAGTTTCACCCCATATATTTTGCGTTTAGAATTTTATAAATATATTGCTTCAAGCGTTTTCGATCGTTTAAAGCGTGGCAACACATGCTATTAATAGTAGTAGTAGAGCATACTACTTTGTAGCATTCAACTAGCTGTTAATAATAAGCATGCTACATATTATATAGTAGTAAACAAGCATGCTTATTAGTAGCATGTGTATTCCATGGAACCTTAACTGAGACCGTTTCTGAGGTAGCTGCGCGGATCGGGAGGGCTGCTTTGTCAGATTGTGATCGCAACTTCGGAAAGTTTGCTAGTAAGATTTTGGTGGACACTGGACAGTGCTTTGCAAAAAGTACTCAAGCAAGTCTGCTCTCATTGATTATAACGAACCGTATTATTATAATTAGCGAAAAGATGCGTCGTAGAAATAAAGTTGAAATTAATACAGGTAGGGGGAAATGCATGATTGCTCACCTCCTTAAATGAGTAGCGTGATAATATATTATATAGCCTAACATCAAATCAAAACATTTATTTCTTTGCAAACATGGATAATAGCAGATGTTCGATTATAATAAGGTTCTCCATATTTTACCGTCACATGGGCATGCAAATATTAGGTTTGCAATTTAAGTTTAATCAGAAGACATATTTAAGGAATAGTTAATATTATTTTCATTCGAGTACACCAATATTAAATTAATATTATTTTTAAAACTAGATAACTAAAACTAAAATAACTAAATAATTTAAGGAATATTTTGTATATATTTACATAACATTTTAAGGAGCAAAATTTTAACAGAATCTACGCAGTAGGTAGTTTTTGCGCCATGTCGGAACATCGATTTGGATTTTTACGATTTTATTATTATGTAAATGTGTGGACTCAGCGATCATTGTGCCGACAGTCGTATCAGCCAATGGTTTAATTGCCAAGAGCCTCTACCAACACCTGATGAGGTTCTCGATAGGCAGCTGGAAGGGCTCGATTCAGGAAGCAGTACTCTTGGAGACGGCTGGTATTGTTAGTAGGGTTCCTTTCTCTAATTCTTTGAATCTATTTCCGATACCGGTGGGCTACATTTTTTTGTTTTTTAAATGTTTTTTTTTAAGGCATATTTAAAAATGTAATTAATATGCATAGGAATAAATAAAGGACAAGAAATAAAAACGGTTTATTCGATAAGATTTCATTTTAATGTTTTTATTTGGTCTTACTTATCATTTCGTCTTTCTTTAACATTCTCCGTTTCAACTCTTTCAACTTTAATATCTTATAAAGGCTTACTTAAACCTACCGAAACTATCGAAAGTACCGGGAATCGCAGTTCTTTAGCCCGAAGGTCCCAAAAATCTTGTTCTTTAAAACAGAACCGGTTCTGCATTTAGGGAATGCAGAACCGGTTCTTAAATCTGTTTACACCTTCTATAGTGAATACTTCCCGCGTATTTAATAGTTAGTTCTATAGAAATTAATGCGGAAAACAGGTTTTTTTTGTGGCACGAATCGATGACTTCTGGCGCGTAAAGAATATCCATATAGGCAGATGTCTTCAATAGGTATTTTATGTATAAACAAGAAGAAACAAAAGAAGGATATACGGCTAGGATATACTGATATACGGTTAACTAACTATAGTAAAACATTGCAAGTGTTCATTCATAAATTACTCCTGAAGGTAGGTAATAAATACCGGGTTTTTTAGCTGACTTTTATATGAAGCATTAGCTGGACCTCTACCAATTCAGTTTCTCTACAGGGGGCACACCATGCAATCCGTTAAACGAGTAGTGAAGTTTGGAGAAGTACATTTCCAAACGTATGCCATAACAAAATCTGCTAATAAGTACTAGTCAAGTTTTGTCTCTCTATTCTTCAGTACGTAATTTGATGGGTACACCTGTAAAAGAAACAATATGAACGTTTTATTTGTAAACATGTTCTGAAACTAGGTAAGGCTAATCTAGTGGTACGGTAGTGTAGGTAGTTAGTACTGTAATTAAAGTAACTTGCTGATGCGATTATGCCTCAATAGAAGGCGCATGCACATTGTAGCTAAATTCCCGTTTATATCATCATCAGTATCTTCCGAACCTTCTCACAACTATGTTGGGGTCAGCTAAATGGCTCCCAGTTTAACCGGATGAATATCAGTATTTTATATGGAGCACCTTTCTATCTGACTTCCAAAACCTAGCAACTGGGTAAAACGATGGTTCTTGACAAGACTGGTTAAGACATTCAGGCTTCTGACTTTCCGTAACCACTGTGGAAAATCTACGAATGCAAGCCGGAACCACCTGCTTAACATTTATTTTTTTGCTACAGGTGATGCTCACCCTCCGTTCACCGGGAAGCTGCGTGTGTACAACATGCGCTACTGCCCATTCGCGCAGCGCACCATCCTCGCTCTGAACGCGAAGAACGTCGACTATGAGATCGTCAATATTGACCTCATGGACAAACCCGAATGGCTCCCCAACATAAGTGCCTTTGGTAAGAAAATACTATCGTTTGTTTTTAATGCTGTGGCCATATCTAAAGCCCGATCCTCACCAAGCAACGACGAGTGGGGGGCAGAGGAAACGAATCACAAAAGTTTAAATCTACATCGAACCTCCCTTTCCTGTCGAACCTTGCACATTTTCTCTCCACTCCGCTTGTCTCCGCTTTGGTGCAGTCCGGGCCTTATGGTCTTGATCATAACATTCTTTGAGCTTGCCAAGGACCTAGGGGGTACGCACATATAACAAAATTGCAGAGCTAGTTTAAAGTGAACGAGATGCTGCGCTACTCCATTTCCTGACTGTTTTGGGCCTTAGGTATTTTTGGGGTTTGCCTGGTTACTTCTATAGATCTTAACTTGTTACTCTTGTGTGGTAATCGGGAACTTCGTTTTTTTATGTGTTTCGAAGAACGGAGGTGTTATGTGTGTCGTTAGTTAGTCCCCCAAAGCTTCTGAAGTCAGCTTCAGATTCAAGAAGCTATGTGTCTTAAGCCTTTGCAAGCGCAACAGCTGAGTTCTAGTTCAGGTGAGGTCCTGGGTTCGATTCTCAGGTCGGGCAAAGTATGGGTTTTTCCATTAGAAAGTCAATAGCAGACGAACTCCGAGTTTGTGCCCGGTTCCTGGCAATACGCTTGCCCGTATCACACTGGCGAAATGTGGGTGTACTAATAGGTACACTTGTGAATAACTCTTCGGGGATTACAGGTTCGATGTTATATTATTTTTAAACTAACCACATGGGTATTTATTTTTTTCTAAAGGTAAAGTGCCATCACTAGAAATCTCAAAAGGTGTGGCTATCTTCGAGAGCTTGGTGACGGTGGAGTATTTGGACGATGTCTACCCACAGAGGCCTCTTCTGCCTAAGGACCCTCTTCTGAAGGCCAAGGACAAGATAATTGTGGAAGCTTTCGGAGGTGTAAGTAGTTTTCTTCTGTTTTTAATCAACTCTTTAAAAAATGTCTATGTTTCCGAACGCTTACAATCCTAATCTCTTCAAACTTAGAGTAAACAGGCTTCTTCTGGGTAAGCTCGCATCATCGACTTTATCTCTGTCATCTCTGACCTAGACTAGAGTCAAGAGTAAAGCCAAAGCAAATAAAAATAAAGAAAAGTCACCTCCTTTTTATGTTTGTGCTTTGTAGGTTTGTGGGCTTTGTAGGTATGTTGCTGTTATGTATTCGGCCAGCATCTTTTGTTTTTTCTTTTATTTACACCGATTTCGCCGTGATTACTGGTCCGATTTAAGTGATTCTTTTTTTGAGTTGGTAGAGGAAGCTTGCGCAGTAGTCCCATATTAATTTTTACTAACTTTACGTTGGTACTTTATGAGATATCCATACTAATATTATAAATGCGAAAGTCACTCTGTTTGTTTGTTACCTTTTCACGACTAAACGGCTGATCGGATCTTAATGAAATTTGGCAAGAAGATAGATTTCAACCTCGGGAAGGACATAGGCTATATATCATCACGCTACGACCAATAGGAGCGGAGCAACAATGAAAAATGTTGTGAAAACAGGGAAAATGTGACGCAGACGAAGTTGCGCGGGACAGCTAGTCCTCTATAAAAAGCATTTTTTTAAATCAAAACATCTTTCTGTTAAGAAAAGTCACCGACTTTCAAAAGTAAAGTTGTTTTCCACTTTTTACTGTTTTTTTGGACGTCTGTCATTTGTAGTTCTGTTAACTGCAAAAAAAGTTTTTCTTTTCGGGCACGTTTCCGGATGACAGCGATGTGGAGGAGTATTTTGACGCCTAAGCGTCCGTCCTGTTGTTTTTAAGTTTGTTTAAATTTATTTAGTTAGTTTATGTGAAGATATTTTTAGTATTTTTTTTTATATAATTTAAAACTGAAATAAACCGGAGCGTCTAGATAAAGTAACGATAGCTATAACGATGATGGAAAGGAGTTGTGTTGGATTGGGTCCATCTGAATTAAACTCTGGGCCAATTCAATTACGATCGCAATCGACACACTAACAAATAATCATTTTAGAAATACAAAACGCTTTGAAAGTTATTGCCACTTTTCTAAGCCTTCTCAATAAAACACTCTCAAAATAGGTTTATTAATATACTAGCCATTTCCCGCGACTTACTTAGTATACCTATGTGTGAGAAAAATGCTATTCCAGAATTTAATCTATCTCTGTGCTGAAATTCGTCCAGATCCGTTCAGCCGTTCTGGAGTGATTGAGTAACAAACATCCATCAATGCAAACTTTCGCATATAAAATAGTAGTAAGATTTTGTCTACTGTCTACTTGACTGTTTTTTTGCGGTATGCGCAAGGTGCGCATACCGCATACCGCATTGTTTTCATAGAGAGATAGTCTGTTGTCTGGTCTGGGCAGGGCTTTACATTTAATTATCATCATCAATAGTAAACAAAGTAGAGTGAGATAACTAACCTATTAGATAATATGACGCAAATACTCTTGTCACGTTTTATGTTTTACACCTTACAATAAAAGTAGGGCTAGACTAATAATTAGGTGTGTTTATTTTGGACACCTCCAAATACAAAGTGGAACTTTCCCCTACATTTTATAAAATGTAAGTATTAAGTTGCTGTTTCTTTTTCATGACTCCATATTTGGTTCCGTTGGAACAGTAGTTAACGCATCAAGTGTATTTGAAACACAACCGCTTTCGAACCATTAAAAAATAAACATAATATCATGACTTGTTTTGGAGGTTCCTACACTAAACAAAAACGGGCCAAGTGCGAATCTTACTCGCACACAGGGTTCCATAGCCCTAAACAATATAATAACAATGTTTTGAACGGTCATTCACTAGTAAACCTTCACTCAACCGCAAAACTAAATTTGTTTTTCATAGTAAGTTAATGAAAAACAAAGTTACTGCTGCAGTTTGGTGAATACCCTCATCTCAAAAACTACATATCAAATCTTATTCAAACCAATTTTCGTTGAAAGTTTTTTTTAATTTCTACATCTCCATATTTTTTTCAGAATTTTTCTCCTCTTACTTTAGAAATTAGAGGGGGGGGACACACGTTTAACTACTTTGGAAGTGTCTATCTTTCAAAAGATTGAC
Source organism: Cerastis leucographa (assembly GCA_963082945.1). Classification (NCBI taxonomy): domain Eukaryota; kingdom Metazoa; phylum Arthropoda; class Insecta; order Lepidoptera; family Noctuidae; genus Cerastis; species Cerastis leucographa. The sequence continues at coordinate 7,742,785 of OY720359.1, forward strand.
TTTGAAAAAAAATGGCTTCAGGAAAAAACTTCAAAAACCTATCTATAGACACCCCACACGTATAGGTTTGATAGTTTTTTTTTTAGTTTCAGTTTCATGTATGGGGGCATATCCTTATCTATATTTTTTTTTTGTTTTTGTACAAAAATCATAAAGCGGTTCACAGAATACATCTACCTACCAAGTTTCAGCTGTGTAGTCTAATCATAATAATTTAATAGTTTCGGAATAAAGTGGCTATGACATACGGCCGGACAGACAGACAGACATGACGAACCTATAAGGGTTCCGTTTTTTGCCATTCGGCTACGGAACCCTAAAAACCTAACTATCAAAGGCGACCAAGCAGTTTTTATTAATACAATGGAAAATGTCTTATTCGATTCCCAATTAAAACCTTACATAATAATGGGAGGTAAAAACGACTACTTCCTATACAATAGGGATGGTGACTCATTTTTTTTTATTTGTCTATCGGGTATATTATTAAAAAGTATTTGACACGTATTTTTTCTTTTTTCACGTAATCGTAAAATTAGGGAGATATTTTGAGTTGAAATGGCGCATGACGTCACGGCTCAGTACATTTTATACCTAGTTGTGACGTAGTGAGCCCCCACTCTCCAACTTTAATGCGTTTTAAATAAGTATTTATTTGCTAACTTGATAAAACAAAAAAATACGTATCTAATATTTTTGTATTACCTGATTGACGGACAAAATAGAATTTCGTTTTCTTTACCCAGTCATCATCCCTATTCAAGTGAGATTAAACTGATTGAATAACCAAAGATACAATGGATAGACTGTGAGGCATAATATGGCTAGAAAAGAGGTGTCAGGTGACTGCTGATTGGTGACGAGCAATAGAGACGTATGGAAGAAAGAGACGTGTTGCGCCGACCCCAAATATATTGGGGAGAATGATGATTAACATGATTGCCAATAAAAACAGCCACGCTATCAAAAACCGTGTAAACATTGGCCATATCTCTAGTGCTCATCCATACATCATGCACTGTTATTTTAAATGATAGCTGAAGTAAAAATAATAGCTTTCACGAGTGGCGACACTTTTTAATGGACATATTATGTCCGACGCACCCTGAGCGGTCAGCCTTGACACGAATTTTATAACTATGATAAGAGCTGGTGGTCCGTTGGTCCGGGTTGTTAATTGTTGATCTCTGGCAGACTTTAGAAGCCCGAATCAGTTTGTGTAAAGGGTTTCGTATTTCCCAATAACAGGGTTGTGGACGTCAGATAGGCATTCGTTCCACGGCTCCATGTACCCAATGCTGACTGGAAGAGACTAGGCAGATGATGATGATGCAGTTCTAAATCGTACATACGGATACAAGAGAAGAAGAGGAAGAATATTAATTAAAACGATATTCCATTTCAGGTCCACTCCTTGTACTACAAACTGGTGAGAGCACCAGAAACCATTACTGAAGACAACATCACTGGTTACTTCAAGGCAATCGATCTCCTTCAGTCGGAGCTAAAGACGCGAGGCACCAAGTTCCTGGGTGGAGATCAGCCTGGCTTTGGAGACTACATGATTTGGCCCTGGTTCGAGAGGCTGATCGTCATTAACAGCGATATTGGAAGGTTGGATGAGAAGAACTACAAGTTAGTGGTATGTAGCAAACTCAAATTATTGACGTTATCTTTATTTACTTGAATTAGGTAGGTACGTTTAAGGCAGAGAGGGACCTTAAGAAACACAAATTAACATAAAATAAAAACGAGAGGTACCCAGATACCGTGAACAGGAGTCTATCGATTAACACGACTCACAACACCAATTTGGTACAATACATGGAGCCTACAACACCAATTAGTTGATTGCTTAATTCTTGATTGAAACAGTGATTTAATCAAAAATTTATTAATCAATATTTATTTTGGGCTAAGCAGGCACACCTAAGCCAAACCAATGTGGCTGCGGTGCCTGTTTAGTTAGTTGAATCCAATATGGCGGCCGTGATTTTTTATGATAAAGATCGGTTAACACATGTTGTGCAATGTTGTGTTAAAGATAATAAAAACATTGTGTAATAAAACTGAATACGTAGAGTGACTGGACAATATTTCATGGCACGTACACGACAAATAGGTAGTGTTGTGTAGTTAGAATTATCTACAGTTTAAATCTGGGCTCAAAATGTTACTGATAACTAGCTTGAAAGTCATCATGATATAGGTCGTTACTAACTTCTACAGAGCACCTTGAAATAAAATTATCAGATTGTATCTAAATAGATTTAGGACGATCGCAGTTAAAACCTATAATTGTCCATTCTTCTACTTAGTGTATCGATGGCAATCTAAATTGAGTTTGACGCCTTCAGTAAAGCCAAGCTCTAATGAACTAACCACTGCACAGGCAGGGCACGATATTAAGATTGTAAAAACTAGTAGCAGCAGTATAATTGATTGTAAAAACTAGCACATTTGTACCTGAGCAACATTTCCTTGTTTCGGTCAACTTGGGTCCCGAGTAAGTTCAATGACTTTCAGGTTAGCCAAGGAAACTCACGTCTAGGTGGGACATTTAGTGGTTGGTTAATTCAAGCCATTTAAGCCGAATCTATTTCCAGATCAATAACCCCTCGCAACGACTATACGTCGTTGAAAAAAATACTCTCTGGATTATATATCAAATTTGTTATATTTTATTTCTATTTCAGTTGGAGTACATCGACAATTTGGGCAAAGACCCCGTCATCGCCGAGTACAGGCTCCCCAAAGAGGCACTCCTGGCATTCCAGCGTGCTTATCAAGTTAAGGAGAAGCCTAACTACGATTTGCTCCTTAATCAGTAATAACAAGTACTGGGCACTGTTTATATGATGTTACAAGTACAATTTTATACAAGGTGTTGTTTTGCATCCTCGTCAAAATTCAGGAGATTGTCACAAAAGACATAAATAATCAATTAAAATTACGGTTCCTAGTTAATGACAAATAAACGCTGACCTTTTTGGTTGTTTATGTTTGGCAGTATATCAGAATAACCGCCTTTACGAGGTTTAGGGAATAATAAATGATCGAATAAACGTTTTAGATTGTTTGTATGTCTGAAAGAGCGGTTATAGGGCAAGGATCAGACGGGCCGCGTTTAAAACACGGGTGGTTCACAGTTACCGATTTCCGTAAATAAGAAAAAAAAATAAAAATTACCTACCTATTTTATTATTGATTCGGGACGAGAATCATTAGCATAGTTACCTCCTTGAATTTGACGAGAATGCAAAACAACACCTTGTATATCTTCCGTATTAACTTTGTAGAATCACTTTGTTATCATATTTGTAAGATATATTTAAGCACCAAAATGAAATTATTTTAAATACCGCTTTAGTTTTATATGTAAAGCATGATTTGTAATTATAACAACATTCATGATGTGAATAAAATGTTGTATTCGTTATGTCTTGGTTTTATTTGTCTGTAGTAATAAACTACCCTTCCCGGGCCCCAAGTCCCTTCTACCCATGGAAATCAGTCGAACCATCGAGTCGTAGATATCGTATTTCTAACTTTGTCTATATACCAACTACAAGTGAACATGCTAATTAATCTTGATGTAAAATATACATGCACAACTTGATACAAATCTCAGAAATATTGGATACACGGAGAGGACTCAAAAAATGACTCTTACCTAGTTTTGTACTTTTCCTTGAGAGGTGCTACGCCTTGCTACGAAACGCATTTCCTACGACGTAGCTCTTCATCGTAGAGGATGCTGTACTTCTCAAAATAATTTGCGTAATAGATAGACCATGTAAAATATTTAAAAAACCTATTCCCACATCAAAATTCATGCTAATATTATGAATGCAAAAATAACTGTATTTGTTTATATTTTACCTTTACCGTTACCTTTCAATTTCGTCTGTACTGCTCAATAGATTACTATGAAGAGAAACATCACCTCTAATACACAAAGGATACTTTGTTTCCCAGTAGTATTTTCCTGTGGGAAGAGTGATGAATCTAAATGTTGATGGATGAAGGGGTAGAGGAAGATCAAAGATAATGTGGATGGATTGTGCGAGGAATGATGTGAAGGAAATAGGAGTAAATTACAGCGTGAAGATTAACAGGGGAGAATTAAAAAAAATGTGTTGCTCTGACCCCAATTAATATAGGACAAGGGCAGGGATTATTTCTGACATCTTTAGTTATCACACTAATATTATAAAGGCGGAAGTTTGTGAGTGTTTGTCACTCCTTCACGCCTCTATGGCTGAACGGATTTGGATGAAATCTGGTATGTAGATAGCATACACCCTGGATTAACACATAGGCGGTATCCCGGTATGCGCGGATGAAACCGGGGGAGTAGCTAGTTATTGAATAAAATGTGAAGACAGGTTTGTTTTTTAAAGCACTCGTGTGACATTTACTGGTGTAATACAGTCTTGGGTGTTATTCAGTAATTATAAAAAGAACAATAAGTGTTTGAATAGCTGGTGTTACCTCCATTTAGAATATTGGACTCTTACTCTTAACTGCCTTCATAAAATAGATGAAACATCGTTAAACGTTATCAATTACCAAAGTGGGGAAATCTACAAAGTGGGGTAGGGCCCTAAGTACACAAATGTAGCAATACGATACGACGAACATAGGGAGGTTCCCAAACTACGTTATTTTTAGATTGTTACCGTATCGATCGTTTCTTGCCTGCTGACGAACGCTGGGAATTTGGAGTGAGGAGTGAGTTTTAATTGAATAAAGCCGACCCATCCCAAACATAGGTACTTCGTTGGGTCTGGGGTTGGATAAATGTTAGTACATGAAGTAATACGTATTTAAAGATGCTAACGCAAAAATCACCTTTCAGAACTTGATAATTTTATGAAATTACCCCTAAGGACCTTTCGATTAAAAAAAAAGTTTACCTACCACAAATTGAAAAGCTTTCTATTTTAGAAGCCAGTCGGCAATACATTTCATTTTATAATTGATAATATGGAACTTAAAAATACCTAGTGGTGAAATACACTGTTCTCGTCTGCGTTTATTCTTGAGTATATTTTTTTAATATTTTATTTTATTATTGGTGTGTGCTAGCTGACATGTGACATTAATTTGATATAATGGATTCCTTGTTTATATAAACTTGAACACTTTTGTATAGAATCTGGATCTTCTAACCTAACAGACATATGTGTTGCTGGGGAGTTTGTTCTGCCACTTCTTCTTCCCAGCTATAACACTAGGAAGTGGCGAAGGGCGGGCGTTTTGGGGGACTGTCTCTTGTAATTTTGACGTTCAAAAAGTGCTGATTATCAGCCTAGTTTGAATAAATGACTTTTGATTTTGATTCGTACCCCTTCAGAGATATTGTCGTGATGTTGTGTAAAGGATTTGTAAAAAAAAAACACAGAGCACACAGTACATATGCTTTCATTTATTGAAGAGTTCCATTGTCTATCTACGAAGGTCTTCATCAGATCTTTATAAAACTTAAATGGGACTAACTCGGAAGAGTCCCGTTTCAAACAATCTTTGTGTAAGATTGTGTAATAATGTAATTCTTGTCTTGTTATGGGATTATTGTAAATCAACTATAACATCATCAACAAACGCCTAGTAGATTAAATACGCATTATGGAAGCTACCTCAAAAACTGCTCATCCGAACTTGACCAAATTTGGGACCACCCCTGAGATACAAACCTCTTTCCAATAAAAACAAAAACCTTCGAAATCGGTTGATGTGGTTCTGAATTATCGCGTAACGAAGAAAAACCTCCACTTACGAAAGTCGCGAGTTGGTAAAAAAGAGGTCGTTCAACAAAAAATATTTAATTCTAGTGTTTTTAAAAATAACATATGTTTGTACAATAAACAACCATTGAAAACATGTAAGTACCTAATTGTATAATTGTTCTGATTATTATCAAATATTATATAAATAAAAGGACAGGAAGTTTATGTAAAATATAATCATATTAAATAAATTTAGGCACCATTGGGTTTTTCCACCGGGCAAGAATTGAGGCATTATTAAATGGCAGTTTGACAATGTTATACTAATATTAAAACTAACATAGAGCTACATAATTTACAATTTTGACCGTAAAAATAAAGTTTACTTAAACTATTTAACTAAATATCTACTCATTTCCACTCAAATATTCATAGTTTGTACTCGTACACTAAATTTTAAGTTATTCCTAAAAAAATACTAATTCGTAGTTTCTCATCTCAGTTTCTTCCTAGAAAATATGTACATTTTGAATAAATTTTGGTCAGTCTATGGTGACGCTGACGGACCACCTTTTTTGAAACGCTACATTTTTTGCATTCCATTTATTATAGTCTAAGCCTAGGAATTTATCGTATTCTTCTTTTTATGTTGATCGTAGGCATTACTCGCAAGGTCTCGAAGACTCTGTTCGGAAGCAGGACCCAATTGTTTGACCATCTTTGTGAAGGGGCCGTCTTCGTCTTGCAGAAGTTCGTGGGGGTGACCGCACTCTATTATCTGGCCTGCTTCCATGACCTGGAAAAAGACGAATAAGTTAAGATTATGAATAAGACGTCAAACCTGTGAAGCTATGAAAGATCTTTACTTTTCGCAGATTCACAGGTATCACGGTCAAAAGCCTAGGTCATAAAGCAAACGTTCAAAAGGAACGTCTAGGTAGCCTGGCTGTGAGCTGTGTCTAGAAAATGTCACCTAAGGGGCATTGCTTATAAGCGCACATCTCAACAAGCTGGACGCCTGGTTAAGATGCGCAGTGCGCTACACAAATAAGGGTTCCGTTTAGTTTTTGGTGGAAAACTTAAATTCTTGCTTTACTTACAACAACTCTGTCGGAGTCTGCGACGGTGTGCAATCTGTGCGCGACGGTGATCACGGTGCAGTCCGCGAAGTGGCGGCGAATAGACTTCTGGATCATAGCGTCCGTACTGCGAAAAGAATAAATATTTAATAAATACCTTTTGTAGGCAAAATTAAGTCGTATATATAAGTGTATCAATGTTTGTTGGGATTCCATTGATTAAGTTTTGTCTTCAGTTTAAGGCCTTGAAAATTCTGACGGTCCCACCGGGATTTCGGATCTGTCCAAACAGTTGATTGCGCTGTTTTAAGTTTTTCTACTAAAGAAATGTAACTTAACTAAGTAAGTAGGTATAATGACTTACGTAGGATCAACGTTGGCAGTAGCCTCGTCAAGCACGAGCAGCTTGTTCCGCGCGAGGGCGGCGCGCGCCAGACACAGCAGCTGACGCTGCCCCGCGCTGAAGTTGGAGCCGCCGGACGCCACCGCCGACGACAGCGCAGTTATACTGTCCTTCAGCTCCACCTGGACGCCCATTTCGTTATTGTACAAACTAATAGTATGCAACAGACGAATTAGCTGAAACATTTGCACTTGTTAGTTACCTGTTCCAGAGCTTCCCAAATCTGAATGTCGGAGTATTTGTCGAAAGGATCCATATTGTAGCGCAAGCTGGCAGAGAACAGCACTGGTTCTTGAGGAATGATAGCTATCTTCGACCGCAATTCCTGCAACATAATAATATCTATGATTTAAAAAAGTTTCTTATTTACGTATAATAAGCTGTACCTACTTGAATCTGACACAAACACGATACGTACTTTAAGAGCGATTTTTCCAGTTTCAATGTCATCGATGTAGACGTTGCCTTCTATAGGCGCCAGACGGAACAGAGCAGAGATTAGAGAAGATTTACCAGCACCAGTACGACCAACTACTCCAACCTGAAGGGGTCAAAACGGGTTGATTTTAGAAAAAGTTAAATGCAGTGGAATCTGCGGCTGGTTGTCTTACTTTAGAACTACCATGTCAAAACTCACTTTCCATCCACTTTCAATTACGATGTTCAGTTTCTTAAGCACGGGATCAGCATCCTTGTCATATCTAAGGGTGAGGTCTTTGAATACGACTCGGGCTTTCTGCGGCCAGTCTGCGGGTGGGCTCGGTCCTTTAGTCTCTTCTTGCGGCAGTGACGTGAACTGCATTACTCTCTCCACACATGTCATCTGCGAAATGACTTCTGTAGCCTGCTTCACTCCATATTGGACCATGTTTACTAAAATCAGGCCCTGACTGATGGCCAAACCGACATTGCCGGATTTGGTGGTACCTGTATTGAAAATATTTTGGTTGAATTAAATACTGATTAATCTTTAAGATTGCTTAAATCACCCAATAATCAGCGGCATTCTATCATATTGAAAGATGCTTAAATCTTTTTAACTTACCATCATCCATGAACAGGAAAGTGTAAGCGACCACGATGACGTACATACTGCAGATAAGACTTAACCAGATGGAAAACGCAGTGTTAGTTACCAGAGTTAAATACCTGTTGATGAAATATCTTATTATTATTTTTTAACATTGTACCAGATTGAGTTAGATAAATTAGATAATTTAGATAAATTCTTCGTACAATCGCCTGCCGATTCAGAACTAAGATATTTGAGTAATTTAAATGACCAGTTTCAATGTAAACTTAAAAATCAATAAAATGTTTGCAACTCACCACGCAGCCGTGTGCACGTCTTGCTTGTCATCGAACTGTATCTTCAGCAGCTCCTCCGCCTGACACGCGCGCACCGTGCCCAGACCTGACATGGTCGCCGTCACGTGCGAGAACACTGGACTGCGCGACACGCCCTCCACTCTCTTGATACCCTGCGCTGTGCTGAGGTATACCACGGTCATGCCGTACATGAAGATGGCGCAGACGCCAGTTGTCAATAGCATGTAGGGGTTTACGATGGCCACCATCACCAGAATACCCATCATCACCATGAAAATCTGTATAACAAGGGTTTAATGCTGTATTACTTAGATCACATTCAAGATGAACTAATTCTTAAATAAAATATTGAAATTCTGCGAACTTAAAAGCTCTTGTAATATACCTGAATAGTGTCCAAGTACATTCTCGGCAGTATTTCGTCGACAACACCCATATCTTTAGAGAATCTATTAAGGATGCGGCCGGAGGGGTTGGTGTCGAAGAACCGCATCGTGGCGCTCAGGATGTTGCTGAACATCTGGTTGTGGAGCTTAATTGAACTACGCATGCACACCCACAGGAACAACATGGCTCTGAAATAGACCAAAATATGGATAAAAACTAATCTCAGCTGAATTTGGATGGACTAGAATTGATGTCTACAACGAGGTAATTAATGAATGTACAAACCTTCCGGAAGTAACGATAATGCATCCAAGAATCGCTGCTGCCCAAATGTAGATGTAGAAAACATCATCAATTCTAGCCGGTGCCACAGTTACAAGATCATGCACGGTAGCGTTATTCAATATGCTATCAGTGGTACCATTGGACATGGCGGCTGAAGTGATAGCAGCTATGGTTGAGGTTAAGGGATCTTCGGTCGTAGAGTACTCTGTTATATTCATGGGTGCATCAGTTGAGTTAGCCATTGTAATATTCGATTGGAAGAACAATGGAACATTTCCTTTATATTGCGCTTCGACGTTGTTCATCCTGGAAATAGGAAATAAATATTAGTTAGGCGAGAACCGAGTAAACAGCCAGGTTTAGATTAGGATTTACAGGATTAACTACAAATTAGAAAATCAAGTAGAGTGTATTGTTGCAAACGTAAATTACCAGTGTGTGAGCCATAGATCACTGATGGACGTGATAACCTGGGCAACCAATATGGCAATAACCGTGGAGCTCAGCAGGAACCAGCCGCCGCCGATGCTGAAGTATTTGCTGTACACAGTACCTGGGACACGACCTGAAACAAAGGACCATTAGCAATTTTCTATGAAATGTCGGTGTTATACGAATAGAAATATATCTTAAATATTTGCCTATAAGAGAAGTGAAGTGAACTCCTATACTTCACTTCAAACTAAAATAATAAGTACCTCCTACTCCTACTAGTGGTACTTGGTCAACTTAAACATAAGTCGTATTTAAGTTGATGTATAATGGTTCCGTCATACATTATTTTCATAAGCCTATGTCGTCCCACTGCAACGCAAAAGCCTCCCCACTCTCCTTCCACTTTTCGCGATCTAATGCGATTGTAGGCCTTGAGAAAGAGTCCCACTCATCCCTCCATATACTTCTGGGACTGCCGCGTTGTCGATTGTTGCTATTTGGTATCCATTGAGTGTCCCATCATATACAACATGTAACTTATTCTTATTCTTTATTGCACACCAAATTAAAAAGAAATATACAAACAGATTGCAATTTAAAAAACTTATGTATAACGGCGAGCTTAACCCAGAATTGGGTTAATGTAACTTAATTAACGCACATCCTGAAAATAGTTTGTTCAGAATCGTTTACTGAATCGATTTGTATCATTTTTAATATAGGTAATTTTTTATCCCAAAAATAATTAAAACTACGGAAATTATTGTCATATTAAGAGCGTTTACACCTTACGACATTTCACACAAACTTCAAGTCGTTATTTTCCGAAATGACTGAACTGATTTTAATGAACTTCGTACACATAAGCAGGACACACAGATCTAAAAAGTTACTAAAAAACATTTTCGAAAAATAGTGTTATAGTTAATTTCGAGGAGCTCGTGGCTAAATAATACCAGCCGCCCGGGTCGATCTTTAAGGTTAAGCCGTGCTTGCCGAGGTTGGTCCGTGGATGGGTGACCATAATTACATACCGAGTTTCCTCCGTGCCTCGGAAAGCACGTTAAGCCGTTGGTCCCGGCTGTTATTTGTAGATCTTTGACAGTCGTTACGAGTAGTCAGAAGCCAAAAAGTCTGACATCCAGTCTTGCCAAGGGGTATCGTATTACCCAGTTACTGGGTTGTGGAGGTCAGATAGGCTGTCGCTTCATGTAAAATACTGGTACTCAGCTGCATCCGGTTAGACTGGAAGCCGACCCCAAGATAGATTGGGAAAAGGCTAGGCAGATGATGAGTGTTACAGTCAATTTAGACCGATTATTTTCTATGGAAACAGAAAATTCCAATTATCTCTTTTTTTAAGGCGGTAAGGTATAAACGCTCTTAACCCTGTACAGTCAAAACAAATTGAAATGGACATAGTTTCGTTATGTTGTGTCGAGTGGTGCGATAACTGCTTACTGTGAATGTGTGCGTTGCGTGCGTAGTAGTATGACCATAACGTTCTCCAAGAATTGGTATAACTAATTTAATAAATAACAATGCAACATGTTAAATTAAAAATTCAGTGTATGTACTATGATTATAACATAATATTCTAATTGGGGTGTGCGATAATTACGTTACATGTTGTGATGTGTGACTAAATATTATACCTAACAAAAATGTTACAATGACGTCATACCTGTTCCTGTGACCTCCTCAACTTCTACTTGTTCGTCTATTAAGTCTTCAATACCTTCCGCATACGAAACACTGCTTGCTCGTGACTGGAAAAAAATGTCATCATACAGTTGATTAGCATTATTACTTCCACCCAGAGTAAAAACCTTATCATTTTGCGTCTGCTTCATTTTATACATTTTATTATCGAATAGCATGTCATTGGCATTAAATATATCTACGCGAGGCTGTTCTTATAGATCATACAACCTGTTTTTTTGATATCCCATAACTCTAGGATATGATATGGATATATCAAAGAATCAACTGGCATATGAATTATGTTTCAACCATACTCTTTTTTTTCGCATTTTCTTAGCTTTAAAAATGAATTATTGGTTTTAATAAAAAGAATTACTCGTATTTATCAATGAAACTACTACTATTATACTACACTACTGCGAAGTTTGGCAACCTCGCAAAAGTAAAGATTCGTCATACAGTACTGATGACAATTTTTGACCTAAGTAAATTATGATTGATGATATCTCCGAAACTATGCAGTTTTGGACCACCTATTCTACGAGTTTTAGTATTATTTTTCCTTACAGAATATAACCCTAGAGTTATGAGATATAAAAAAAAACAGGTTGTATAAATATTTATTAATGAGTTTTCAGGCTTACCCTGACAGAGATGCTTCGCTGCATTTTGATCTGCTGGGCTGCTGCTAAGTCTTCATCTTCGTCTTGTAAGAGTTCGGCAAACAGCGGTGTTCGAGATACTTCATCAAATGAGCCTTGGATTTCCATCGCACCCTGTAAGAGATTTATCATGAAGGTCCTCCTGCGTTTAGACCAAATATATTATACTTTTGGTCAATGTAGTATTGTTTTGTTAGCCGCTTTCTTATATATCATAAAACCAAGCCATCGAAACAAGAGGTCTATTATTTGAGAACATGGTAAGCCTATACCTTAGGGTCTGGCAGTGCTTGTGAACGCACCCACGAATTACAGAAGAAACTCCTGTGTAGGCTAACGTTTTTTAAAGAAAAAAAAAATGACTTCAGCCTGACTTAATAAATCTCATAATCTGTCACACAGTATTTAAGTTTACTTTAAAATCTAGAATTGTTATCATCTTCAAATAATGAATATGACCTTCACATGTCGCAATATCTGTCAAACGTAAACAGAGATTGTATTATGTATGTTCTCACATGTCGTAATATGACGACTTTGTCTGCGCTCTTGAGGTGATGCAGTTGATGCGTCACAAGGATCCTAGTGGACTTTTCCAGAAGACCCATCACGCACTCGGAGACCATGTGCTTGCCCACGTGGGTATCAACAGCTGATAGTGGATCGTCCAAGAGATAGATATCCGCCTGAGGAAAACAGAAACGACATGAAGAAACTAAATTAAGGCGGGTCGTCCAGCATCCCTACATGCCACGCTTGTGTTAGAATAATAAGGGTTATTTTTTTAAATAGTATTTAAATGCTTCTCTATTTCTAAGAATGTTAGATTTAAATATAAACTTTCAGGTTGATATGAAAATAAAAATGGTTGAAGAATCATATACCCACGCGTAACAGGTTGTGTAAAATGACAAATTTCTGTCATACCGCTGCTATCCGGTAATTAACTCATATTCAAATGACTGTTAACAAACATGTTGTTATCAATTTCACACTTACAATTGCCTTAAGGTAACAATTTTAAAGTGTAGGTACTCAGATACAGGTAATTCAATAACAAATACGAGCATTTAGATACATAGGCACTCCTGAGTGTCAAATATTATGTAACGTCATAATCATTCTTAACTTTGAAGTCCTAACGTCTTTTCGTCTGTCAGTTATAAAAAATATAATTTTCGTAATTATTAAACCTCCTCTTGAATATCAACAACCGAAACTAAGTAGTCAGGACTTACCTGTCTGTAGCAGGCACGGGCGAGTCCAATCCTGGCTCGTTGTCCACCGCTGAGACTGATGCCCCTTTCCCCCACCAGAGTAGAGTCACCATGGGGCAGCAGTTCGAAGTCACGTACCAAGGCACATGCTCTAATCACCTGGGGAAGCATTTATGCAAAATTAATTAGTGGGTGTTAGTCATTGTTGGGAGGGTGAAGTCCTTCATCTTTTCTTTCTCGGTTTCATAAATCTTTGAAGGAAACAAATTTGTCTTCTAATTCGTAGGAAAGTCCAATCTTTGGTCATCATTTCGAGTAGTTTTTTAGAATGTGTAGGCATTACGTACCTTCTTATATCTGATGCGATCATAGGGGAGGCCAAACAGGATGTTTTCCCGAACAGTGGCGACGAACAACCAGGGCTCCTGACTAGCGTATGACACTCGCGCTCCTCCCAGAGATAATGTTCCATTCTTAGGAGTCAGCTCACCCAGGATCAGTTGTAGGAGAGACGACTGACAAAACGAAACAAGAAACTGGACTTAATATTTATTATAGACAGATAACCTGAAGTTTCAGATTATAATCGTGTGATTATAATCATGCTCTTATGAGAGCATGGTCTACCTCCAGAAAGATTTAATTTGTTTTCAAGATATAAAAATCAGTAGTTTACGCACTGATCATCAATCATCATGATGGCTGTTTTTTTTTGCTGGCTGAGCAGATTGTAACATACATTTATCTTTACAACATCATATAAAATTAAGAAGTAAAAAGAGTAATCGACATCTAAGCCAGTCATAAAATGACTACTTATTTGAAGAAGATTTAGGGCGTTATTTCCGTGATAATTTTTTTTTTCTTAAAAATAATTTAAAGGAAACAGTGATTTTGACGAACTGCGATACCAGAAGCCCCCTTCTATAAAGTGAGTCTAGCTGACCAATACATTCGGCATGAAGGTAAACCCAAACGCCTATCTTCATTATTGGTATTACAGTGCAACTCTAAATACTCACCTTGCCAGAGCCCACTGGTCCTGCAACGCCAATAAACTCTCCAGGAGCAGCCTTCAAGGTGATGTTCTTCAGGGTGTCTAAGAGGGAGTCGGGCTGCCAGCTTGCAGTCACATTAGATATAGTCAGACCCGTCAGTCTTGTCTTCTCTTGCACTTTCTTCTCTTTTCCATCTCCATTACTCAACAGGGTTTTGGGATCGAGTACTATATTAGAAGTCGCCTTCTCTGGCTCATTTTCGTCTAACGTTAAGAATTCCTGAAAGAAATGAAAAGTAACCTATAATATTATGTACTAAGCACAAATGGTATCAAATTCCCTAATTGCCTCACCACTTGAGATGAGTGTATAATAAACCATTTTGAAGATTTGAATTTTTCAATTACTTACCTCCAGTCGCCTGATGGTCACTTTTGTTTCAGCCAAGTACGCAAGACCCATGGGCATCATAATGTTGCAAACCATTTGCATCAAGTTGAAGTACTGAACTAAGGAGAAGGTAGTCTGTGCTCGGATGTCACCGCCAATCAGGACGAACGTCCCGATGGCAGAGAACAGAATGAATCGCTCGGTGAACACGCCCAAGGCTGTAGAAAACCCTTTGACGAAAGATGTCCTCAGAATGTAGCTCACTTCCAGTCTGCAATTAAAGCACACATTAGCACAGAACACAAACAAAAGGTTACCTTCCTGAAGTCGATGTTTTTCTAAGTTAATAGATACTTACTTTCGTAACCGATCGACTAGTTTTTCAAAAGGCTTTTCCCAAGCATACATTTTGATCACCTGGACTCCTTCCACCAGTTCACTCATCACCTTCACTCTCTGATCTGTTCGATTTGCTATTTTACCGCGGAGCTTTCCTTGAAGGTTGCTCAAATATACTAGAAACAAAAGAAAGATTATAATTATTATTGATTAAGAGTCACGAAAGGCTAACTTCAAAATGTACTCATTTTAAGTTAGCCTTTCGTGACTAGCATTTTTTATTGCTTCGTCTGGTAAAGCTTGTAGTTCTGAATTATTATACTGATTTAAATAAACGAAATGATGAATACCTTGTACAATAGCAGTTTGTACAGCAACGACAAGCAGAGATGCTAGTGTGGCGATTCCGACATGCTGCCACACCAGGTAGCACACCACAGGCACCACAATAGGCGTGATCCACAAATAGTTAAGGAATATGGTCACCAAATCAAACCGATTCACGTCATTCGACATCAAGTTGATGACTTGTCCGGGCTCTGTCTTGCTCAAACCTGCGCGATTGAGTTTCAGGATCTGAAAATTAAAGAAACACTCAAAATTGCTTCATCTGACGAGAGATCATGATTTAATCATCAATAGCACTTTTATGTATTAAGTTAGAAGTACCCCTATGCCAGTTAGTAGGTACATCATCATCATTATTTAGCCGAAAGACATCCACCGCTGGATATAGGTCTCTCCTATTTGTCGCCACAACGACTAGTGCTGTGCTTTTCGCACACACTCCGCTCAGAAGACCATCAACAGATCAACGGTTCACCTTGTGGCGTATCTTTCACAGAAATAAAGTTGGTTCACCTAAGGTTAGTTTATTTATTAGATCTTGACTGATCCGGTACCTTTCTGTACATCAAAGAACAGCAAGCTATCCTGATTCTCATGCCGACTCGACCCTGCGCCAGGTTCGTATGGTTCAGCATCAGAGCTGACAAAGCACTGAGCAAGTTCATCAACAAGTTGTAAATGTGTGCGTCACGGTAGCTTTCTGGAGTCTTCTCTTTTGAAAAGTATTCTATAAATATGGCTAAGGTAAAAGGTATAAGGGGCCTGAAACATAAATAAAATGGAATAGTCAAACACGGATAAGAAGAACTGATGCTAGGGTGTTTTTTTATTAAAATCTGTGCTTACCAAACAACGATCATAAGTAAGCCCACCACAAGACCACATAACAGGTACTCAAACCAGAAGGTTCTCACTATCGCCTTCGTGAAAGAAGGCTTGGTACCGTGTTTCTTCGCATTCTCCTGCTCTGTTTGCCAGGCCTGCTCTAGACGGTCACCGAGGCGACCGGACGCGTCTCCACTGCGGGCTTGAAACAAGTCGTTCATCGTCAATCCCTGCTTGTATCCTTTGCGAAATAGGCTGAAAGTCCATCTAGAAAAATAAATAAATTCTTTGCTTACATTTTTTTTCTATTTTTTCTGTATTTGAGATGGTTTTGCTCTTGACTGTAGTCTAGGTCAGAGATGACAGAGACAAAGTCGACGATGGTACGAGCTTACCCAGAAGAAGCCTGTTTACTCTAACTTTGAAGATATTTGGGTTGTAAGCGTTCCGAAACACAGATGCAGGCAGAGAATTCCACTCCTTTCCTGTACGCATTATGAAAGACCTTGGTGGAACAGCAACAAGGTAGGGATGGTAACTTGCAGTGCGTCTAGATGTCCAATGGTAGAAGGGGGTCGGTGGGATGAGGTTGTTGAGTTCTTGGGCGCACTCACCGAAATCAAACAAATAAAATCAAGTGAGGTAAATGCGCAGTCTCTGGATCTTGCAATGAAAGCGGTCGAGGTTTTTTCCACTCTTTAAGAGAATATCCTGAAATAGCTAAATACGGCTTCATTCCATCTGGTAACTTTCCCATTTGGACAACTAAACAAAATACCATCACGAAAGTGCCGTTTCGTAACTATTTTTATTTTCATACATTGTACGTTATCATAACAATGTGTGACACCAAAATTTTATCAGGAAATACCGGTTTTTATAGATCACTGCTTGTAATTATCTTTCATAAGCTCATCAGTTTACGATTAAGGTCTTGATCTACCTAAGATGGCTTTACTGTAGTATTTTGTGAATATCATGATGATAAGCGCGTTCTTCAACACAATTCTAATACTTTTGATTGAAAAATTCAGATCTGGCAACCTTCACGCATCCTTTACTTTAGAGGTGTGTCCATGATTCAGTTTGTCATCGCTTTATCAAAAACGAAAAATGTTCGTGGTAATTGTTCGTAATTGATGATCTTGGATATGTTTGTTTGTCAGACATATACTGAAATTAGTGTATGCAACTTTAGGAGCTCACAGGGTCGTAGGAGTTGTTAGCTTGCCTATCACCGAGCTTTAGGTACTACATCATGGTACTATAGCAATTCTATATCCATTTAGATGGACTTTTAAAGGTTATCGGTATGTACGGAATTATAAATAACAATATATAATAATGTGTAGTGCTAAGATACTAATTTCCTTGCTGAATACTCTTTTATTGACTGACTCGGTGGATCGATTCAACACTACCAGTACAGTAGATTTTATTATGTACAGTGTGTCCTAACCCCTCAAGTTTTAAAATGTGACATTGGTACAACATTGAATTCGTTGCGAATAATCTAAAGAATACTTTAAAAAACAACTCAGTGTTTCACTGAGTTGTTTTTATTATAATTATAATACAATGTTTTTGCAAAATACAAAAATCAACTAGGCCCAACCGGGATTTGAACGGACATGTCTTTTGGGGGGGATAAGAACTTAATAGAGCTGTGTGTACTCTTGAATTTCAGTAAAAGTGTAGATTTTAGAGCGTCATGGCTGCTATACATGCCCGTATCTTTAGTTTCTTATTAGATATGCCATAGAGTCCCGGATATTATAGGTACCTACTTTTTGTTCCTTTTTGTGTAGTTATAGCTGTTAAAAGATGCACTTACGTTAAAAACAGTTTGGAGATTGGATTAGCCTTGTCATGAGGATTCTTCTCCGTTAATATCACTCTGGACTCCATGGTGCGATGTTGAATTATCTACTTTTTTTAGAACTTCTGACATCCACAACGAGTATGCATTTACCATGCTATGTAAAGTACCTGTAAATAGAAATTAAAGATCAAAAATAAATGGAGTATTGAATAAACAAGTCTTGAGCAAGCGTGGTGATCAACGGTCGTGGCACAAGGAGGGAGTAATAAGGTGGTATTATAATTAAATAACCATACATATGTTATAAAGAAATTATGATAGCAAAACAACGAGTTATGTGAAAATATATAGGAATGACTTTTTACCAAAAATTTAGTCTGTGATGTGCACAAGTACCTACTTACTATAAACAATCAAATAGTATCAGATAACGATAAACCCCATCGAAAACATATCAGCCGTTCGCAAATCTCAGATGACAACCGATAAACCGACAAACACAAAATCTTCAGAAAAAGCTTTTGATTTGTGAATGGATCTACGTAAACATATGGGTTATTATCAATATCATTAAAAAGCATAGGTTTATTACTAAATTTTCCTCACCAGTAAGCAAACAAAAGCTAGAGACTGGTCACAATAGCCCTTTTGGTGATTTTAATATAATATACGTACTGACGTACGATTTCTGTATAACTACAACGACTATAGTCTTTTAGTTACCTGCTTGTAATACATTGCAAAATTGAAATCAATTTCACTAAAAGTATTAATACTTTAAGGGTCTACAATTTTACTAAAAGGACTTCGTATTCTCTCAAATGCTACGACCGTGACCTACGACGTAGCAATGCTACGGAGGGAGAGCTACGCTAACAGCTACAACGATGTTTAGGTAACAAGAAAGAACGTTCGAAGTTCATTTTTTAATAAGGAACTGTTCAATATTTTGTCGTGTCATTGTGAATAGATAATACGGCTAGCAGTCGATAAATGCATTTTCAAATAAAGAGTGCGTTTTTGCATGTTTTAATAACAATACTATTAAAAGCTAAAACCCATAATGCAAAGCTAACCCTAAGTTAACTATTACGTTAATGATTCAAATAATCTTTTGGTTTTGTGTGTGACAATTTTTTTTTTGGCATCAAAGTTACTCAAGTTTTTTTTTTGGTTTTCTATTACTCCAGTCCAATCTTTTGTGGGTTAATTCCGAGTCATGAAACTATAAAGTTTTGTATTTTGCTGAGACAGGTGTATTTTCAATTAAACCTACTAATATACTCCTACTAATAGAGTAGAATATAACAAAACTTTATTGTACACAAAAAAATAAACAACGGTTTTACAATAATGCTAATATTATGAAGAATATAATATCCACGTTTCTTCAAACAATTATTTACATACATAAACAGCCTCATATAATGTAAACAAAGCTGTTATCATTTATTAATAACGGAAACGAAACGCTTTGTAAGTAGCCAATATTATTTCATAATCATCATCATCAGCCTATAATGTTCCCACTGCTGGGACACAGGCCTCCTCTCTATGAGAGGGAGTGGGCTGTAATCCACCACGCGGGCCCAGTGCGGGTTGGTAGATGTTACTGTCTTCGAATTGTTCTAGGACATGCCAGGTTTCTTCACGATGTTTTCGTTTACCGTTTTTGAGAGCAGCGGTGATGAATTAAATTACACAAAGATGCGCCTGCCTGGGTAAGAACCTACGGCTTACTGCTCGTAAGTCAGGGCTGCCACCACTGGGCCACCGCTGCTCTCAATATTATTAATTTATACATTTAGTATAGCATAGCCCATTAATACTAAATTAAGTTATGTAATCCTTTTACTCGGTCTTCTCACAGAATCACAAACATTCTAACATTATCGTCTTCCATTCGTCAGCAACTAAGTCCAATCTAGGATTGGTCTTCACGAGCACGTTGAGCATCGTAAGTAAGCATACGCGGTATAGGGGAGGTGGGTCGAGCTCCAGTACGACAAAATGGGACATTATGCACTTTACTTACAAAAACTTAAGTACTTACACTCGAAAGAGTTTGTGCTCGACTGCTAGACATTATACACTGAAGTGATCTCTATAAGTAGAAGCAGCAGCCCACTACTGGGGTACTGACGTACCCCAATAGTGGGCTGTCATAACTATATTATCAATTAACACTTACTGGATTGCCGACGATTTCACGTTAAGTTAATTATAACAAACACCGAGGCACTTTATTCAGATTGATGTTCGGTATCCCACACACTTAAAAAAAAAGAATATGCCCGTGATAGAAACCGTCGTTTTTTTCTCAAGAATATTGTTACGATACCAGCTAAATGTTACAGCTGGTTAAAGTTTATATATTATTTTAACCCGAGATCCTCCATCAATGATTGATGACGATTTTGCACACCGTATTTATATAAATTCGCATCCACGTATTAATCAGTGGAGCGCTGGTATCACACTGACATATAGTAGGTTCAACACTCGGCTACTCTTCTCTTATGCTACTAGATACATATATACTTATATAGGTACTAAAGTGAAGAGCGACTCGTCTTATCACACTTGTGGATTCTGCTCGCTTTGATTTCGTCGCGTCATTGTTACGCCGCGATTTTTAGGGTTAGGTGCGTAACGGAAATCTGAAATCAAACGTGATGCAACTAATAGATTTGTATCTGACGAACAAAAAGATAAGCAGACACACCTTTTTTACAAACTGTTTTGTAAAAATATAGGTGCCAATTACTCGAGTCTACTGTCCCGTTGAACGTTGTGTATTTGCAAGAGCTATCACAGTGCGTGGGGTTTGGGTTCGACCTCGAGGTTGAGCAAAGGTCGCGGCTTCACTCGCATTTAAACAGAAATTATTACATGGAAACGTTTAAAATATAGTCTGTGAGTCCTCCATACACTCGGGAATAATGAAGTAACCTTCTTCCGAAGATTACCCCCTTCATCCAAAATTTAAAACATACAAAGTTTACCACTTTACAATATTTGTAAAGGTATAATATATACAAAGTATAGAAGTACCTCGTTGTGTTTTCTACCACCCGTAGTACCGGAGTCGGCCCACTTTACAATAAAGGTTTGGTCTCTTTCACTAACTAGCCAAGTGTAGAATATGTGGATCTACCTTTCAGGGAAAACAAGTACTAAATCTAAAATATTTCTTAAATACGGAACCTTTTGGTTTCGACCTTGGTGTGCGAAATTTTATTTTAAGAAGTTACGCTAAGAGCGCTTGTTTGCAGTTTTAGTTGATTAATCGTAGAGTAAATACAGAACTTACTTACTGTAATAAAAGCGTGTAATTTATTTAATATAATATATCTTTACTTTTATTACCGAGCGGGTAGAAAAGTCAGTGCTCATGATTATTGTTCATAATCAAAGGCAGAGAGAAGATGGAATGTTCATTAAACTTAAATTATGTTACATACTCGTATAAATGTATAATCCTACTAATATTATAAATGCGAAAGTTTGTGAGGATGGATGGATGGATGGATGTTTGTTACTCTTTCACACAAAAACTACTGAATGGATTTGGATGAAATTTGGCACACACACACAGACACTTGTAAGCTTCTCATAGCAGCGTCGCCCAGTGATTGCTTGAAACAAATATTACATCTTCATTCAAGTAATTTAAGGTTTAATTTATTACCGTAATTACTATCTATGGAAATCAGTGTACCTATATCTTACTTAAAATCAGTGTGATCATGCCTCCTTACACCCACAATTATTGATGACCTTATGACCTGGCACGTTTTGTGCCCATTATATTTTTGTACCTTATCTGACAGGAAACCGACTAGCTTTGGAAAATTTGTAAACTTTAAAAATATTGAAAGTTTGTTGGTATGTTATACCTAACATTGAAACTTTGAATAACAACCCGTGTCCAAGCGTAGCTATCCACTTACTTTTTCTATAAGTAGCTACACTTGCTTTTTACCTAACCTTACTACACACACACACCACACACTCACATACCTTACTCTTACTACACACACACACTCACACTCTACATATATTTATACACCTCTCCATAACTTAATATTTTGAATTTTTTTACTTGTTTGTTATTTTTTTCACGTAAATTAGATTCTGTTTTCTTTGCCACCATATATCATTGTTGAAACAACCTGCTTTACTATAATAATGGCTTTGTATGTTTGCGGAGAATCACTGTCTCCTAAAGCACAGGCACCTACACCTAGTTTAGGAGTCAGAGTACACAAATTATTATGACCTACAAAATAAGCCATATATGTTCTTAGTTTTGTAAATATCGTAATGTGTTAGGTTTTTGGTAAAATAAAGAATTTATTAATTTATTTCAACTGCCTCCCAGTTGAAATGACTGAACAACTTTCTCCATGGGATCACAAACGAACTCATGATTCTTGAAAAAAAGAATAAGTTGTCCCATACGTTTGGGTCCAGTAGATATTAAATTTTTGTACTGGACGGCTGATTTGACGGTCTTCACACTACTCTGAAATATGACCAACGCTTTCTAGTACACGTTGTTTTTTTTTTAAATATATTCCCTATTTAAACCCTTAATATTCTGTGCTCAACTTCGTTATTAAAGAACTTTCTAGGAATTGATTGATTCGTATTTCCCAGGCGGCTAAGGTGAAGCTAAACAATAAATACAGTGTGTATATACTGTGGATAGACTTATTAAGATGATTAAATCGCAATTGCTGCCAAAAAAGTTAGCAATGGCTTTCCAGCATAAATTACCTAACCTTGTGCAAAATGATCTTTCCGTAAACGAGTTCCGAAAGCAAATTACAGATTTGTTTGTAAACCCGACGATTATTACACCAAATATATTCAAACTGACACACTGAGTATACTTGGTGTATTGATACGTCTTATATGAACTCACACAGGTAGAATATAATATACTTATCTACTACATCACACTCCGATGGAACATCAATCAGACACTACTGAAGATAGGCGTACGGTAAGACTTCCTATTGGTATAAGTATTCTACTCTTTGGGTAAGACCAACGGCTCAACGGCGCTAAGTACGGAGTGTTAGCGACACCACCCATTTCCTAGTTAAATAATGCCAACAGATAGAATAAAATGTAGACAGGAAATATATACCTACATTGACACAAGTAAACGACCCATTATTTTTCGGACTTGGCTATAGTTAATGTATCTATTTAGACAATAGAACGCATTGTACGGAAATTAGACGGATTTCTAATAAGCATAAACGAGAACTTAAGTATATTTCAGGGCAACGTACAATCACTTTTGGCTTACCACAGGGCAGCGTGCTGGGTCCACTGTTGTTTTTAACTTACATAGATGACTTTCAGAACACGTCGCTTTTCCTATGGTTCTTTTTGGTGATGTTAACACGGTAATAGTGCGATGTAATGAAAATAGAACCTATGAATGTGACATAAAAGATACAACAATCAACTAACTGGCTTGAACAGAATAATTTAAAATTATATTATGTAGTTTCGACAAAGAGTGACCCCTGACATAAATATCACTTTTAACGATCACAGAATTGAAGAAGAATTGCCTAGAAAGAAAGAAGAATTGCTAGGCTTGACAATTGACTCTAAACTAACTTGGAAAGAACATATTGCATCAACTCAAAATTAAAAACAAAATTAAGTTAAGTATGCCTTTGCTCTATATAAACTTAGTTAAATTATTAATCAGGCAGTTGTTATGGCTACATATTATGGCTAAGTAGATTCCATATTACGTTACGGAGTAACTTTTTGGGCAAATTCCAGCGAAAAAAATAATATTATTAAAGCAGGGAGAGCTGTAAACCGCATTTTAAATCTCTGAAAATATTAACTTTACCTTGGCTGTGAACTGGTTAAAAAAGCTTCAGAGCAACGCTATAGATCGAGAAGACCAGAATATCGAACGAATTATGTCTAAGAGCTTCCAAGACCACCCTTATGAACAAAAGCATTCCCTGCATAACTCCGATAATCTATAAGTACATCTATACAAATAAATAAAATTGAAGCGTCTGTTTGTAGTATTAAAATAACCGCTTTTTACTACATGCATGTGAATGTTTATACGGTACATA
Source organism: Cerastis leucographa (assembly GCA_963082945.1). Classification (NCBI taxonomy): domain Eukaryota; kingdom Metazoa; phylum Arthropoda; class Insecta; order Lepidoptera; family Noctuidae; genus Cerastis; species Cerastis leucographa. The sequence goes on from OY720359.1 coordinate 7,766,865, forward strand.
TACCAAAATGTTTTTTTACGATATTTGTGTGTCTGTCGGTCTGTCTGTTTGTTGCGGCTAATCTCTGGAACGGCTGGACCGATTTTGACAGGACTTTCACTGGCAGATAGCTGATGTAATAAGGAGTAATTTAGGCTTTTTAAATATCACGCGGACAAAGTCGCGGGCACAGATAGTATTTAATAAAATACCAAATGACGTCAGAGATTTAAACTTGATACAATTTAAACCGAAACTTTTTTTTATTTATGAATACTACTATAATTACCATTGACGAATTCCTTTCTTGACAAATTGTAATAAACTAAGTTGATATTTATGTTTTATGCCTGTAAATTCAAAAACTTGACTTAAGTAATTATATTCTGATTATTTATTATAATAATTAATTGTATTCTAAATCTTTATTGTAAGAATTGACGGTATTTAATTGTCCATACTTTCTAAAACTTGACTTAATTGTAATCTGAATATTTATAATAATAATTGATTAAATTTAATTATCTATAAATATTGTTTTTATGGTTAATTTGTATATATTATGGATCACCAAAAATCACACTAATAAATACTTTAACTCTGACTTTGACGGGTAAAGAAAGAAATCATTTTTTTTTTCAACAAAATAATTTAATTTAACGCCAGGTAATAAATAACAAAATTATTAAGTACAGTCAACAAAATAGTAAGGTATACAAGCAAAAAAATCCATTCACTACTATTACAATATTCACTTATATTTCGTCTTTCATCATCAACATAATCATCAGCTTATAATGTTCTCACTGCTGGGACACCGATCTCTTCTATATGAGAGGGAGTGGGCTGTAATCCACCACGCGGGACCAGTGCAATGTCACATGTCTTCGAATTTTTAGTTCTAGGACATGCCGGTTTCCTCACGATGTTTTCCTTCACCGTTTTTGAGAGTAGCGATGATGAAATAAATTACACAAAGTACTGCGCCTGCCTGGGTTCGAACCCACGGCTTACTGCTCGTAAGTCGGGGCTGCCACCACTGGGACCACAGCTGCTCTCAGTCGGGGCTGCCACCACTATATTTCGTCTTTAGTAACATTAAAATCATAAGACTACACATAACTATACAGTAGTACAATAGACATAACTATTTTGTTGACTGTATATAGATACAATAAAATAAGCTCATGATGAACATTACAACACTCTTAACTTATAATTTATCTAAAATAGAATAAATAAATAGCAATCAAACATTAACTTTAAAATCATTATTTATGGTGGATTCGTGAGGGTACCGCGCTAAATTATTATTTTTTGCGTTTTATGCAATTTACAGGTCAGCGGTAGGTTGTATTTTGATTAAAATATGAGTCGCGGCCATAAAAAATATGACTTTGCCGAGTTATAATCATTAACATCATCAAAACAACCCTCTTGAGTTTATTTAACCCCATTGCATATGACTATTTGATGAAAAAGTCATTCAATGGGGTTAAATAAACTCAAGAGGGTTGTATTCCTGGTTTGAATTATTAAAATTCTGTAAATTCATATGTATTACGGCCGCGAATCATATTTTGTTCAACATAAAGCTTGAAATTGACCTTATAGTATCTGCCTACTACAGACACTCTATACTCACACTTATCATCCATATTCATACTTTTATTGGTTTTACATTAGCATATTACCAATCATTTCGTTTTTATAAATATTTTCTTTATATCCTTTGTTGTGACATGTTTACTTCAAATTTGTCAGATGTTATTTACTTTTATTTTTGATTCTTACCAGCCAAACTCTCTATGAAGGTTTCATTTAGATTATATATTACTAAAAATTATTATCATCAATTCGTTAGTTCAATTGTTGTATTTTATAATTAATTGCGAATATTTGCTGTGTAAAGATATTCTGAGTTATATTTATAAAAATATTATGCGCAAGGTTTTTGACCAATTGCTACTGGCTGCTTTGAATACTGGCAGGTTGCGTCTTACTAGAGCGCAGCAGTTTTGAATCTGAAAAAGAAAATTGGAAGAAAAGAAACGGAAGATCAGGGTATAAAAGGGATTTCTGACAGATGCCCTGGTTCTAGTCTGGAGTTAAGAGTCGGTTCAGTCTGGACACGAGAAATCAGTATAGTCTAAAATCAAGAAAACAGCTAAGTCTAGTTTGGAGTCAAGATCTGTCATATCTTGAGTTTTGAGCACAGCCTGGTGGAGTCAAAGAGCGGCCATCGTTTAGTGCTGCCGTGGCTGTTGCTAACTGTCTGCTGGAAGCTGCTTTGCGAACTGACGAGCCTGGCACTGGGGCTCATTACCTGTCTGCTGGAAGCTGCTCTTCGAGCTGACGAGCCTGGCATTGGGCGGTACGTGTCTGCTGGTGGGTCCTACCAAATCGCCCTGCATCAAGTTCGTCGTGGTCAAGCTCATCTTAATCAAGCCAGCTTTCTACGACTACAAGTTTGTCTTCAGTTACTATCACGCTCAGAGATTTGCGGAGATATTTAAAACGTTCTCGGTTAACCTGCCCTTCACTTTTGTACTAATTTATTGTATTTTTCATTTCATCATTTATTAAATTCATTTTCCCCTAATTACTTTTTTAATGTATAAATCTGTTTACTCCTTTCATCAAGGAATAAGCAAGTTTGTTACATTTTGGCGCCTAACGCAAAATCAAGTCTTGATCTTAAACATATTCTCTAAATTCTAAAACAACTTCCACAAGAGATTATATTTGGTAACTATTTTCATCATATTTTCATCATATTACATCACTAAATCTCTACTTATACTCTTAAACACTTAATTCATATATTTATCTATATCTTCTATGAATCTCATCAAAAAAGGTTTAGTGTCGTGGGCTCGAACTATTATTGGCGCTGTTTGCGTCCTTCTTAATAATAACTCAGACTCTCTTGACTCTCTCTCTCCCTTTTAATTTTATCTACTTTATTTTTAACTTTTTTATCTTATACTTACTCATGACTCATCTTCCTCTTCCCTTCTTCTAACTGTAGAGTTTTATTCGGTCTATTTAAACTCTTAAGTTTTTATTTTCTTTGTTCATTCATTGGTTCTTAAACCATTAAAAGATTATTTTTAATCTTCTTCTATATCTGTTCTTATCAGATAACTCTTTGAAGTGCTTTTAGGTACAAGTTATCTAACCTTCTATTATACTAACTGTACTATAAGTTGGTATAACTATTTTCTTATCAACTCTAAAAGTTGACTCTGAAGCGGGTTGCGACTTCCTTAAAATAAGCCTTCGCTAATCTTCAACTCTAAAAGTTGATTGAAGCGGGTTGCGACTTCCTTAAAATAAGCCTTCGCTAATCTTCAACTCTAAAAGTTGACTGAAGCGGGTTGCGACTTCCTTAAAATAAGCCTTCGCTAATCTTCAACTCTAAAAGTTGATTGGGGTGGATCCCTTATTATTATTTTTCATCTTATTATGGGTTTTAGACGCGAGCGGATTACAACTCCAAAAATAAGCCTACTGTTATTGATTTATCAGGTGGAGTAGTGATCATTGAATGTGAATCCTACCTGGCCTAACTTCGTAAGATGTCGGTATGTTTGAATGAGTTATGAAAGTTTTGTGAATGTTGTAATACTTTAACCTTACCAAAATTTTTGTTCTAGGCCAAAAATTTTCTCGGGGTCGTTGGGGAAATATAGTATCTGCCTACTACAGACACTCTATACTCACACTTATCATCCATATTCATACTTTTATTGGTTTTACATTAGCATATTACCAATCATTTCGTTTTTATAAATATTTTCTTTATATCCTTTGTTGTGACATGTTTACTTCAAATTTGTCAGATGTTATTTACTTTTATTTTTGATTCTTACCAGCCAAACTCTCTATGAAGGTTTCATTTAGATTATATATTACTAAAAATTATTATCATCAATTCGTTAGTTCAATTGTTGTATTTTATAATTAATTGCGAATATTTGCTGTGTAAAGATATTCTGAGTTATATTTATAAAAATATTATGCGCAAGGTTTTTGACCAATTGCTACTGGCTGCTTTGAATACTGGCAGGTTGCGTCTTACTAGAGCGCAGCAGTTTTGAATCTGAAAAAGAAAATTGGAAGAAAAGAAACGGAAGATCAGGGTATAAAAGGGATTTCTGACAGATGCCCTGGTTCTAGTCTGGAGTTAAGAGTCGGTTCAGTCTGGACACGAGAAATCAGTATAGTCTAAAATCAAGAAAACAGCTAAGTCTAGTTTGGAGTCAAGATCTGTCATATCTTGAGTTTTGAGCACAGCCTGGTGGAGTCAAAGAGCGGCCATCGTTTAGTGCTGCCGTGGCTGTTGCTAACTGTCTGCTGGAAGCTGCTTTGCGAACTGACGAGCCTGGCACTGGGGCTCATTACCTGTCTGCTGGAAGCTGCTCTTCGAGCTGACGAGCCTGGCATTGGGCGGTACGTGTCTGCTGGTGGGTCCTACCAAATCGCCCTGCATCAAGTTCGTCGTGGTCAAGCTCATCTTAATCAAGCCAGCTTTCTACGACTACAAGTTTGTCTTCAGTTACTATCACGCTCAGAGATTTGCGGAGATATTTAAAACGTTCTCGGTTAACCTGCCCTTCACTTTTGTACTAATTTATTGTATTTTTCATTTCATCATTTATTAAATTCATTTTCCCCTAATTACTTTTTTAATGTATAAATCTGTTTACTCCTTTCATCAAGGAATAAGCAAGTTTGTTACAACCTGCAAACTGACGTAAGAAAATTTGAACTTCGCGGGCTACCCTGTCGCTTCGACCTTAATATCAATTCACTAGGATCAATTTAAAAGAAATACTATTCATAAAAAGAGTTAATAATTCATTAACGCTAATTTGTGTCTTTGTATAACTATCAAAATAGTTAATTACAGACTCATCGTTCTCCTGTCTTGACCCAAAATTTATTTGGGGTCGGCGTAGTGTCTCTTCTTCGTCTCTATTACTCGTCATCTCATCAGTCACCTTCTTTCCAGCCATATCATCCTTCACACAGACTATCTATCGTTTCTTTGGTGTTCCCCTACTCTTATAGCCATCCACAATTATAGTCAAACCTTTTCCTAATTCAACGCATTTTCCTAATTCCTTTCCATGACAACCGAATACCGCACAACTTTTCAGAATAATATTTACACACTAGTACTTAATAAGTCCCTAGTTCTTAGTCTTCCTAAGCATATATACATGATTAAACTAACTTTGGCATCCATGCAATCTCCTCATTCCATCTGCAATAATTTTTCATACATTCATCTATAACATCGTAGCATAGTTTAAAGCTAAAAAGGTCTTTGCAACCTGCTTCCTTATAAAGATTTTGTCGTATTTAAAGAGTTCAAAACCGTAAAACTATTGCAATACTGTAACATACTAATAATACTCGAGTTATTATAACATCTATTGTAATAAGTATTTATTTAGTAATATCGAATTGCTTAAGTAATTTCACATTAAATTCCGATTTAAAGTGAAATAACTCAGCACTTTAAAACCCCTGGGGCATGTTATTGCATATTACTACAGATTCAAGGCTACTAACACCCTAGACTTATTTTGTCGGTACTCATACCTATCCAATCAAATTATAAACACACTTAAAACTACTATTTACATGCACTTAATTAATCTAAAAATTATTTCTTGCCACTTAAATCTTCATCCCGTTTTCTGAACTAAACCGCTGGAACAGTAACTTTCTGGATTCTAATTTTGAGAGCCATGCATAAGAAATGGAACAACTTTAAAGTGACGTCCTATCATTATTGTAATTTAGTTACGCCTTCATACAATATTAATAACAAATACAGTGACTTTTAGTTTAAGATTTCATCGCGTTCATTATGTTATGTTCGGAGTAGGCCTTGCTAGCTAGATCTCGAAGACTCTGTTCGGAGGCTGGTCCCAGTTGCATCACCATCTTTGTGAAGGGACCCTCCGGATCTTGAAGTAGTTCGTGGGGGTGACCACACTCTATAATCTGGCCTGCTTCCATTACCTGGAATAAACAAAAGAGAAATGAAAAAAGGGTGCCTGTCAAGCTATCATAAAATAAATTATTGACCTAGAAGAAATGACCTAAATGATGGGATCTTATTTTACTTACAACAACTCTGTCCGAGTCCGCGACGGTGTGCAGTCTGTGCGCGACGGTGATCACGGTGTAGTCCGCGAAGTGGCGGCGAATAGACTTCTGGATCAAAGCGTCCGTGCTGCAATGGGAAACAATATTTTATGGCAGCTGCGTAAACACAAGTAAAGATTTCGACGCACGACAGCCACAGATGAGACTGTATTGGTTTATTGCGAGGTCTACGTCTAGCAGTAGAATACAATCAGGTGTCGTGACTTACGTAGGATCAACGTTGGCAGTAGCCTCGTCGAGCACGAGCAGCTTGTTCCGCGCGAGGGCGGCGCGCGCCAGACATAGCAGCTGGCGCTGCCCCGCGCTGAAGTTGGAGCCGCCGGACGCCACCGCCGACGACAGCGCAGTTATACTGTCCTTCAGCTCCACCTGGACGCACGAAACATTTCGTTATTGTATAAACCAATAGTATGCAACAGACGAAGTAGCTGTGACATTTGCGCTTGTTAGTTACCTGTTCCAGAGCTTGCCATATCTGAATGTCGGAGTATTTGTCGAAGGGATCCATATTGTAGCGCAAACTAGCAGAGAACAGCACTGGTTCTTGAGGAATGATAGCTATCTTCGAACGTAATTCCTGCAAAATAAATACAGTAGTTAGATACAGGTACCTACTTGAATGAGACAAAATTCTTTTACTTACATATCATTATAAAAACAATGATACATACCTTAAGAGCGATTTTTCCAGTCTCAACATTATCAATAAAGACGTTGCCTTCGATCGGAGCCAGACGGAAGAGAGCAGAGATCAGGGAAGATTTGCCAGCTCCAGTACGACCAACCACTCCAACCTGAGGTAATAAAATAACGTTTAAAAAACATAGGTGTAGGTAAGAAACTAAAACTAAATAAATAAAACTCGGACTATCTAACGGCGCGGTGCCGCCGCCTGCATACTAAGCAGAAGCCGTAAGCATCTTTCCTAATATGATAAACAAAATCCTCGGCGACCAGGCCACCGGCATCTCGAGACAAACTCGAGAGCCATGATGGTTAACTTGTTCAAGGTTTATATTATTTCTATGTAGCGTCGTTTATACTCACTTTCCATCCACTTTCAATTTCAACGTTCAGTTTCTTCAGCACGGGATCAGCATCTTTGTCATACCTAAGGGTGAGGTCTTTGAATACGACTCGGGCCTTCTGTGGCCAGTCCGAGGGTGGGCTCGGTCCCTCAGTCTCCTCTTGTGGCAGCGAAGTGAACTGAATCACTCTTTCAACGGACGTCATCTGGGAGATGACTTCCGTTGCCTGCTTCACTCCATATTGGACCATGTTAACTAGAATCAGGCCCTGACTGATGGCCAGACCGACGTTGCCAGATTTGGTGTTACCTGTACGAGAATATTTTTGGTTTAGTTAAAATGCGGATAAATCATTGGTGTTTTATTATGTTATCAACAAAGACAACAAGTAAACGTATTCTAGCAATTTGCAACACGAATCTTTCAACTTACCGTCATCCATAAGTAGAAAAGTGTAAGCGACCACGATGACGTACATACTGCAGACAAGACTTAACCAGATGGAGAAAGCAGCGTTGGTGACCAGAGTTAAATACCTGTATAAAAATATTTTCATGAACATTGTACGAGGCTAAGTCAAACCTTCGGTTTTTTAAACAACCTGCCGAATCCTTATACAGGACATTAACAATAACCTACTCCGATTAATTAGTTGTTACGTCAATGTCAAATTAAGGAACGGTTCCTCTACTCACCACGCAGCCGTGTGCACGTCTTGCTTGTCATCGAACTGTATCTTCAGCAGCTCTTCCGCCTGACACGCGCGCACCGTGCCCAGACCTGACATGGTCGCCGTCACGTGCGAGAACACTGGACTGCGCGACACGCCCTCCACTCTCTTGATACCCTGCGCTGTGCTGAGGTATACCACGGTCATGCCGTACATGAAGATGGCGCAGACGCCAGTTGTCAATAGCATGTAGGGGTTTACGATGGCCACCATCACCAGAATACCCATCATCACCATGAAAATCTGTGTAACAAGGGTTTAATGCTGTATTACTTAGATCACATTCAAGATGAACTAATTCTTAAATAAAATATTGAAATTCTGCGAACTTAAAAGCTCTTGGAATATACCTGAATAGTGTCCAAGTACATTCTCGGCAGTATTTCGTCGACAACACCCATATCTTTAGAGAATCTATTAAGGATGCGGCCGGAGGGGTTGGTGTCGAAGAACCGCATTGTGGCGCTCAGGATGTTGCTGAACATCTGGTTGTGGAGCTTAATCGAACTACGCATGCACACCCACAGGAACATTATGGCTCTGAAATAGATTCAAACATTGATAAAGAACTGATTCAAGCTAAGTTGGCTAGACATTCATAATGACTGACTTCATCGAGGTAAAGAATAACAGTACAAACCTTGCGGAAGTAACGATAATGCATCCAAAAATGGCAGCTCCCCAAATATAGATGTAGAAAACATCATCAAGTTTAGCTGGTGCCACAGTTGCAACATTAGGCGCGGTAGCGTTATTTAAGATGTTGTCAGTAGTATCATTAAACATAACTGCAGAAGTGATAGCAGCTATAGTTGTGGTCAATGGGTCCTCGGTTACAGTATACTCCGTGATATTCGACGGTGTATCAGTTGAGTTATCTACGTTAACGTTTGCACGACGGAAAAGCGGTTCCTTTCCAGCGTATTGTGCTTCTACGTCGTTCATCCTGAAATTAAAAATAAAGAGGTTAGGCAAAGGCAAAAAAGAAACAATATAGAATTGGGCAGGTAGGCACAGATGCTTATTAAAAGAAGATCAAGCCTTATCCAAAACCAACTAAACATTTTGGAAGATAAATTACCATTTTGTAAGCCACAGGTCACTGATGGATGTAATAACCTGCGCGAGTAGGATAGCAAACACTGTAGAGCTGAGTAAGAACCAGCCGCTACCTACGCCGAAGTATTTTTTGTACACTGCTCCCGAGACACGACCTGAAACAGATTGAACGAAACATTACAAACATCTGCCTAGCGTTTTCTCAAACAATGTTGGAGGGGCTTGCAGCTGACTAGTTGTATTTTACATAGAGCTACTGTCCACCACAACCCACTTACTGGGTAATACAGGTTGTCAGACATTCGGGCGTCTAACTTCTCTTAACGACTGTCAAAGATCTACAAATAACGGTTGGAAAACCATCTGATGACAAATGCTGTTACACTAAGCTGACAAATAAGAGGAGACCAAATATGTGTTGAGATAATACTCATAGATCATAGGACGCATTTAATCCACCTGAACAAATATCTTGGAGAACGCTGCTGAGAAAGACTGCATTGCTTATGAAATTCGTATCCATCCTTCTACATCCCAATAGCACTTGAGATAGGTAAAACGGATCATTGCACGCATAGACGTCATACCTGTTCCTGTGATCTCTTCAACTTCTTCTTGTAGTTCTATGAAGTCTTCAATACCTTCCCCTTTCCCTACGCTGCTTGCACGTGACTGAAAAATAAATCATAAAATGTTGTTAGATTATATTGTTCGTTTCTTTTTGAAGTGACGTTAGCATTGTCCATCTCCACTTTGATGGTCCTAAATATTGATTTAATAAAAAAAAAAATCTTAAGTTTTACGAATATTTATATTTCAATGTTTGTATATAGGTGTGCAAGACTCACCATGACTGAGATGCTACGCTGCAACTTCATATGTTCGCCCGCGGGCGATACTTCTTCATCTTCGTCTTGTAAGAGTTCGGAAAACAGCGGCGTTCGGGATACTTCGTCAAATGACCCTTGAATTTCTACTACACCCTGCAGAATAAAAAAATATTTGTGTTAGTATTATGAGCTATCTTCGAAAAAGTTTCCTTCTGTCGTGTCTTGTGTCTAACAAAGACTATTTTTAAGATTGTTTGGGGCCAGCACCAATGTATACTTACATGTCTTAATATGACGACTTTGTCTGCGTTCTTAAGGTGATGCAGCTGATGTGTCACCAGGATGCGAGTAGACTTGTCCAGAAGACTCATCACGCACTCTGAGACCATGTGTTTTCCCACGTGGGTGTCTACAGCAGATAGTGGATCGTCCAGGAGATAGATATCCGCCTGAGAAAAATGATTAGTCGAAGATGATTGAATGAAATCAATTGAAGAATACTCTGATGTGACCATTCGTTTTATCTTTTAATCTACCCTCGTATTGCCCACCATCTGGTAAACCTTTTTGTATTTATATTTACCGATACCCGGTTCACAAGATCCTAAAGCAGTTGTAGAACCGTTTTTTCTACTTTTCGTTACTCGATTTTTTTTTAAGTTACTGAATGGTATGATGTGCTTCTGGAGGAAACTTTGCACTTTAAGCTCAGGGGAACTCTATTAAATATTTGTATCATGACAGGTGAAGTAGACCATGACTTACCTGTCTGTAGCAGGCACGGGCGAGTCCAATCCTGGCTCGTTGTCCGCCGCTGAGACTGATGCCCCTTTCCCCCACAAGAGTAGAGTCACCATGGGGCAGTAGCTCGAAGTCCCTCGCTAGAGCACACGCTCTTATAACCTGTTGCAAAAAGTCAAATCCATACTATATAATATTATAAATGCGAATGTCACTCTGTTTGTTTGTATGTTTGTTTGTTACCTTTTCACGACTAAATGGCTGATTGGATCTTAATGAAATTTGGATAGAAGATAGATTTCAACCTGGGGAAGGACATAGGCTATATATCATCACGCTACGACCAATAGGAGCGGAGCAGCAATGAAAAATGTTGCGAAAACGGGGAAAATTTGACGCAGACGAAGTTGCGCGGGACAGCTAGTATTGAATATAACGAAGCTTCGATAAATGGAGTTTTTTTTTTTTAGCCTATATTGCCCCACTGCTAGGCAAGTGCCTCCCCCATAGCCACTCTTCTCTCTATGCGGTAGTCTCCAGCTAATCTCTCACAAACGCCTCTAAATCATCACGCCAGCGTTTTCTAGGGCGCCCTAGGCGACGACGCACGTCTGTTGGCACCTACTGCGTGACGCATCGGTCCTGATGCATTTTACAGACCCGCCCAATCCCACTTCAACCCAGCTGTCTTTTTTCCTACATTAGCAATTCCGGTTTTTGAGCGTATTATGGTACTTATTGTGAATTCTGTGTGGATTTAATTATTTACATTTTCAAAATTTATGACAGGTGAATCCTTCTACCTCCTTTTGTATTTTTGTTCTGGGTATCAAAATACTTACCTTTTTGTACCGAATGCGATCATAGGGTAAGCCAAACAGGATATTGTCTCGAACAGTGGCGACGAACAGCCAGGGCTCCTGACTAGCGTACGAAACTCGCGCACCACCGAGAGAGAACGTTCCGTCTTTAGGAGTCAGCTCACCCAGGATCAGTTGCAGGAGAGACGACTGTTGAAACAAGAAAAAGATTTTAGATCTCCGACAGCAATATTGATAAGTAACAAAACAACCAGTTTCGTATGTTGGTACAAAATTGGAAGTTAAATACGATTTATGAGTCTCACCTTGCCAGAGCCGACTGGTCCCGCAATGCCAACAAACTCTCCAGGAGCAGCCTTCAAGGTGATGTTCCTCAGGGTGTCCACGACAGAGTCGGGCTGCCAGGTCGCCGTCACGTTAGATATAGTCAGACCCGTCACTCTCGGCTTCTCTTGAACTTTTATCTCTTTCTCTGTCCCATTAGCCAATAGGGAGTTGGAATCAAGTACGACATTCGCAATCACCTTCTCCGGCTCATTTTCATCTAACATCAAGAATTCCTGATGAAAGAGGAAAGTAAAATTAATATTGGTTGTCTACAAATAATCGTTTATTCTAGAATCGCTTCGACATTTGGTGTGAGAGAAAAAATATTATTTTTGAAAAATTGTCCTTAAATAATAATATGAGATGAAACCATATCTTACCTCTAGCCGCCTGACGGTCACCTTGGTTTCAGCCAAGTACGCGAGTCCCATAGGGAAAAAGATATTGCACGCCAGTTGCATCAAGTTGAAGTACTGGACTAATGAGAAGGTGGTCTGTGCTCGGATGTCGCCGCCAATCAGGACGAAGGTCGCGATGGCAGAGAACAGAATGAATCGCTCGGTGAACACGCTCAGGGCTGTTGAGAAACCTTTGACGAACGACGTCCTCAGAATGTAGCCGACTTCCAATCTGGAAATAATATACACATTGTAAATCTTATTGAGTTTCTGCAAGCGAGTTTTCTGGTCTAGGTAGATGAGGACTATAATGATGAGCCGTAAATGCTAAGTAGCCATAAATTAAAACATGAATCGGTAAATAAATCTTGTGATGCTGTGCCTCTTTTACTTTTTCTGTTATAATTTATGTACCCAATTCTCGTTTTGAATGTTTGTGTATAACCTTATTGTATTCCATTATTAAAGTGCGTAAAGGTACTTACTTTCGCAAGTGGTCGACTAGCTTTTCGAAAGGCTTTTCCCAAGCGTACATTTTGATCACCTGGACTCCTTCAACCAGTTCACTCATCACCTTCACTCTCTCATCCGTTCGATTTGCGATTTTACCGCGGAGCTTTCCTTGGAGGTTGCTCAAATAAACTAAAAAAAAATAAGGATCACGTGAGGATTAAATGCTAATTTGCAATCGTGAATATTATAGATAGGTAACGGTTAAAGACGGACGTGAAGATAATTTTATGATAAGCTAAAAATGAAGAATTTTCACGGTGCCTTTAACCAAATTTGGCGATTCGAAACAACCAACTTGGATATAGCGCTCGACGACCTGCCGAGGCTCCACTTGCTTCGCGCGCATTTAGCCACAGTTCAAACCTAAGCTAATCTATTTGGTCAGGGTGCCGTAGCTCCGTTCGCAAATGGTTGGTCATAGTTCTAACATACATAGGTATCCGTAATAAATAATCACTTTAGTTGCAATTACATTAAAATAATAATCAGATCGAAAACTTTGTAAGCAAGGGGTTGTGGCTAAACCAAATTAGCTGCTTACATTAACCTTCACACCCCTCTTTAGCATTAACAGATACATTATAATATAATCATATACTTACATATTATGTATAGGATGACGGGCACACTACATTAAAAACTATACATAATTAAGTATTAAATTGATTACCTTGAACAAGTACGGTCTGCACGCCAACAACGAGCAGGGATGCGAGTGTGGCGACTCCGACATGTTGCCACACCAGGTAACACACCACAGGCACCACAATAGGCGATATCCACAAATAGTTCAGGAATATGGTCACCATATCAAACCTATTCACGTCATTCGACATTAAGTTGATGACTTGTCCGGGCTCTGTCTTGCTCAAACCTGCGCGATTGAGTCTCAGGATCTAAAAAATATACAAACACGTTACTCTGTTTCCCCAAATATCATATATTTTGGTCGCTGTGCTTCGTAGAGAGGAGATAAATATTAAATGTGTGCATATTCTCACCTTTCTGTATAATAAAGAACAGCAAGCTATCCTTATTCTCATGCCAACTCGACCCTGAGAAAGCGTCGTATGGGTCAGCATCAGAGCTGATAGAGTACTACACAGGTTCATCAGGAAATTGAAGATGTGTGCATAACGGTAACTTTCTGAGGTCTTCTCGTTGGAAAAGTATTCTATAAATAAGGCTAAAGAAAAGGGGATGAGGGGCCTGAAACAAAAATTAAATAGTCAAACACGGCTTAGGGGAATTGATGCTAGGGCGTTTTAGAATTTAAAAGTGTGCTTACCAGACAACGATCAACATCAGGCCTACCACCAGGCCACACAGCATGTACTCATACCAGAAGGATCTGACTATCGCCCTTGTGAAGGAAGGCTTGGTGCCGTTTTTCTTAGCATTGTCCAGCTCAGTCTGCCAGTTCTGTTCGAGGCGGTCGCCGAGGCGCCCGGACGCGTCCTCACTTCGGGCTTGCCACAAGTCGGTCAGAGTTATGCCTTGCTTGTACCCTTTCCAAAATAGCCTGAAACTCCATCTGGAAAAAGATAAATAAAATGCACTTTATAATGAAACTATTTATAAAATATTTGTAAAAAATCAATTTCTTTCTTGTGGATCATAGGTATAATATACAGGTCTTAAATAATGAAATTATGATCAATATGTAACTTTTGTATGCCCTAACGGTGGGACGTATCCCGCCGTTAGGGCATACAAAAGTTACATAACAATTTTAAAATTACATTATAGTTAAAAATTAACAAGATTTCACATAAAATATTAAAAAAAAAGATCAAAATAAAATGGAACGAATTATGGTAGGCAAATCAGTGGGCCACCGAACGCATTATGACTGAGGAGGACTATATTGGAGCTGTGATTTGTCTGATAGGAAGTCTTTTATAAAGTAGTAGTAGTAGTTTATTTAGTATTCTATTAGGCCCCGGAATATTATTAAAGATGCGTGAAGCTGCACAAAAGATAATTTCATGCATTAGATAAGTCTTGCTAGCTACTGGGCGCAATTTGTCCTTACGCCGTATACGCGTGTAGTAATCATACACAATAAAGCCGATAATAATATTAGGACCATGTTTTTATATCTATATTTGCATACCGTTAAATACTGACTGTAAATACGCATTTGTAATTATTTATTTCGATATGACCAAACCTACCATTTAGCTTGGCATCAAGTAAGATTTTATGAACTATTTAGGATAAGAGGTTATTTTTTATAAAACCATGTTATCGACACGTGGTTTAATTATACTATCTGTTATATCAACAAGCCATTTATCAAGAACGCCGGTTTTAAAAATCACTGTTCAGTGTTTTCATTCGTTATCTCATCGGTAATAATGACGTAGCGTATGAATCTGCGAAACATTCTTGCTGTGTCATAATTAAGCAATAATTATGTAAATGGCCGAAGTTTCATTGATACGATCAATTTCGTTGGTGGAATAGGTAGGATTTGGATGATATTTGAATTTTTCTATTATATCAATAGTTTATTTTTAATATTATTTTATAAATCTATTAAGTAATAACATGAATATCACATAAAGCCCAATTATATAAGGTACGAAATGACGTCCATCGATCTTTGGAAAAACCCACTACGGAGATATCATTGTAGAGTATTTTATGCATATATTATAATGATAACGGTAGTTTCAATAATACTCAAATAATAGTAGACAATTTTATCATTGGAAAAATATTTTAACAAATATTTTTTGAATTTCTTGACTGTTTCGTAATCAGGGGAGAGATGACTAGAATATAAAACAGTAAAGTGAACCTCCTAGTTTTTACTTTTAATACCTACATGACCCGTTTACTCTTCAGTGCACAATGTTTGAGTGCGTTACAGTGAGTTTTACCGTAAAACGTGATTATTCACCCCAAAAATAGTTATTTATCCAACATGTGAGGAAAGTTCGTTTTTCCTATGAGTTTTGATTTTGAGTCTTGAGCGAACGAAGGATTGAAAAATAGAATCACGAGCGCAGCGAGTGATTATAAATTTCAATCCTGAGTAAGCGAAAGACTCAACAAAACGAATAGCAAATGAACTTGCTCACACGTTGCATACAAAACTTTTCACCACTCCCAGCAAGAAAGTATTCAGTCATCATAGGTAAATAAATTAAATAGTCACAAAGCAAATCAAAATAATTCTTTTTTCGAATTTTTGCTTCTAATGCTTCTTTCACAGGCTTCTTTCTTTGAGTGCGTTCAAAAATTGTAATCCAAATTTGACAATGTTTTTTTTTTCAATATTTTATTAAACTTTTTTAATGTTTCTGAACTTATACACTTACAATAATTTGATAAATTTTATAAAAAAAACATTAATCTTAACTTATAAATATTTCTATTCTAACCATAAAATTATTTATTTTTTAAAATATCTTTAAAATTTAACATAAAAAAATCAGGCAAGGTTAGTTTCTGAACGGGATCATTACTTTCCTCACTGTTCAAACAGTGAGGAAAAACCAATTTTCCTCACTGTTTTCGTAGAGGAAAGACACTTCTTTCGTGCGGGAGTGGTGAAAAAACTTTTTTTCTTTTCCCAGCAATAATTTTAGCGTTGGGTTACTTATTTTAATGTGATACAGAATGCCCGGTTAACGGTTTCGTGAAGGGTCTGGTACACCTTGTAGATAATGACTGAAATAATTATGATAATGAAGGTTTCACGAGATGTTACCTCTTTGGGCACGTACTTTTACTCATGTGCTTATTACCTACATTTATATCATAGTCTTTTGAAGATTACGAAGACTTTATCAAGCAAAACAGGAAATATCTGCGATATTCCTAGATAAGATTGGCAGTCAACAAGTGTTTGCAGACAGATAACTAAAACCAAGTTATGTTAATGACCCGGTTTCAAAATTGGCAATTTGAAGTGAACTTGTCAAATTCTACTTCACCTTGATAACCGGGTCAATACTGTTAATTGACAGGTGGTTCTCAACTTCAAATAATATTTAATTCAGAAACCGATGTTGTGGGCTTGCGGCCTAAAGGCGCGTCAATACCTGCGTACGTTCACGAACAGTGAGATTCGTATTCGTATGCATCTTAGGAGCATAGTGTGGACACCTTTGGACTTGTTCACGAGCGGTCAGCAAGCAATTCGCTTGCAAGTCATAATGGCCCTCGTGGACACGAACAACGCGATTCGCATTCATGTTAGGAACATGATATGGACACGTTTGGACATGATCGCGACAAGCTCGCGTGCGTCTTTTGTACCATTCGAGATGTTGATGACATATATGTTATCCAGTTGAGGAGTGAGGCGTATACTGTTATGTAGCGCTTGCTCTGCATGTGCGCAGGTGTGGACCCGCCTCAATGACCTCCATAGCATAACATAACATCACGCCTGTAAGAAGCCCGGAGGACTGCACAGGTGTCACTAATAGTACACCCACATTTCGTCAATAACCTATCCATCTAAAATGTTGACATAACTCAGTGTTTCCGAACTTCGGTTTTGCGTGTCTACATAATCTGGTCTGGTCTGGTGATTGATTGATAATCTTCGGTCACATGTATGATAAGAATCGAAGATGAGGTGTAGGGGTGCACAGTTCGGGACGGCCCAACTTGCCACAGCCAGACCGCAAGATATAGGTACATTCAATTTTTTCGCCTGGTTGTACCGGGTCCTGCTAAAGAAGTTTTTCTTAGCAAATCAGTAACAAGTAATAGATAGTTGCTGATGGTACATAAAATCTTACACTTTGTTTGTTAAAATGCTTGTTTTTCATAAAATCTGCCAATGAGCAAATAATACCTACGTACTCTTGGTGAAACTGCTTCGAAATATAAACGTATGCCTATGTATATTGTCTCTCACTATCCAGAAGATGGTAGACCGCAGAAGGTACTTACGTTAAAAAGATATTGGACACCACGTTGGACTTTTCATGAGGATTCTTCTCCGTTAGTATCACTTTGGACTCCATGGCGGAAGATTTTTCTTAATTTATTACAACTGTTAGCTACCACAGTAGCTAATCATTGAAATTGAAGATCAGCGCAGTCTGCCGGCTTACCTATAAATAAAAATAAATAAAATATGTTAATAGACCAACGTAAGGCCTCAGTAAAAATTGGGTGAAATATTTTTTCTTCTTGGTAATTGTTTATGCACACACAATGCGACAGTACGTTTGGTGCAGTGGTTGAGCGATCGACTGCTGCGCTGCGTGTCGCGGGTTCTATCCCCGCATGGAACAAATATTTGTATGGCCTACAGATTCCGGGTCAGGGTACAGTTCCGGGTCTAGCTGTTTGTGTATGTGAGTTTAAATGTTTGTAAACGCACCCACGATACAGGAGAAATTCCTAGTGTGGGCCAACGTTTTTTACTATCCAAAATACCTATGCTAAATGATAACTATCGATTATTAACCCATGAAACGGCAAAAATTAGAATCTACGATTAAGTTTCAGTTACAAAATAGTACATTGTTACCCTAGGGGTGAATTAAATGATGAAAATGATTGATTAGTCCCGCGACGGAGTTTGGCCAATCGTTCGAGGGACTAAATAAGTCTTTAACTCGAGGTAAACACTGTGCTTTTCACCACCGAAGTGGATGGCGGGGTCTGGAAGACCTCGCCATCCACTTCGTGGTTATTTTTTTTTAAACCACCCAGTAGTAAGAGCCCGTCGATATAACCCCCGGAATCACTTGACGTCTTTTTTTCATAGTGCCCCGTTTCGTATCCACTGACCGCGATTCTCCCTAGGGATGAAAAGTATTACTATCATCCCGTTCCTCAGGCAACTTCAGACCTACTTTCAGAGTATGAGTAATGAAAAATACATTTCAATCGAATCAAACCTCTTGCCTACCAACAAATTTTAACAAAATGTATAGGAATATTATTCAAAAAACTAATAATAATTATGCCGTCTATTAATTACTTGAGGCGATTTTGCCATCTATAAGACTTGGCTAGACAAAATCGACTAATTTCAAACAGCAGGTTGGGACTAGTTGAGACTTATCCGCGCGTCGCTGTCACCCGGGTCGTATCTATGCCTAATAATGTATAGGATTTAGCCATATTTTAATGAATTAATATGTTCTACTTAATCTAACCCAGTTTTCTCGCAAAATTGCGGATTTTATTTTTCGGAAAATTATTACGTGAAATTGGCCTAGATGTGCCACTTGAGATTGGGTGAGATTTAGCTCGAATTCGGAGGGAGGGCAATGCTTTACATAATTATTGGACGCCCTTATGTCGGTTAAAATGCAATGCTACGGCGTAGCTCTGCTACGCTGCTACCCTACGCTACGGACTACGAAAATCTCAAAAGGGGAAGCTTATGGGAAAAGCTGGGTAACCACGGACTGGTTACGCTCTTTAGTTTGTAAACACATTAGTCAGTAATTGTGATTTTTATACCTATAAATTACATACATTTATTTTGAACGTATTAGAATTTTTTTTATTACGTTCGCTTCCACTTCCTCTCTGTATCGTAGGTGGTCTGTAATAATTAGAGATTGGATCGGCGCATCGCGACTGTACGGGAAAAGTCCCAGCTTATTCAAATAAATTGCACTTTTATTGTTTTAATTCAAATGAATTATGCCCTTATTCAATCTCATTAAGTATTTCACAAAATTTTAATTCCAATAGTTGTAGTATTTTTTTAACTTTTAACAAGTTTCTTACCAGGTTTTAAATGTAGTATTCTATAGTACCTATTATGCTAAAGAATACTACATTTTATACACACTTAAGAATTACAAAATTCCGCGATGCCAGGATAGAAATAGTAATTTTAAGAAGCAGCTTCCATACTTTTGAACCGTTGGTCGGGAAAAAACCTACTTAAGCTAATATGCATCTCAATATCCGATCCCTAGTAATAATAATTCCGCGTACATATGCAAAAACAGCTAACCTCGGATCGACGTTACGTACGAGTACCTATACGTAATATTTTTTGCTCAGTGCGGAAATTAAACCCGCGGAATGTCATGTAGCAGTGATGCCCACAAATAATGCCCTCCAATAATGTATTTAGGTAATTAATTGCCTACCCACTTCATGCAAATATTAATAAATTTTTACACATTTCATGCAAACTGGTAAAACAAAACGATGAAGCTCAGATGGTACTCCCTTTCTTCTCCTAAAATTGTTTGTCCGAAAATCATTATCCATAACACGTTTGCTATAAACTTCAGTAACCATAATGTTCAAAATCCCGAAATTTTGTTTAACATTATTCTGTCATAATATCGAGTACTATAATAATTGAATCTCCTAATTTTACATGACCTAAAGTCAAATGTCCTAAGTATTGTGTTAAATAATGTGTATTATTCCGAATATTCATTTATAATAAATTTTGTAGTCCTAAAACATTTGCTAAAAATCAGGTTTTAGAGACAGAAACGAATCGCTGTAAATCCGACTCCACGCAGTCTTGTCTGCTCTACCCCTAGAGTGTAATTTAAAATCGCGTAGGCGCGGAGGGGCGAGGCGGCCCGCGAGTTGAGGAGCAGGTGGTTGTAACACTCGCCGCCGCGGCTGAGGCTGGCCGGCTAAGCCGGCCAGCAAGCCGAAGCTGCGGTGGTGAGCGTTAAACCCATCTGCGACGATAAATTCGCGTGGGACCGCCGGAGCCCCGCAGAGCCGGAGCCGTGACAGAAACCATGCCTGCTGCATGTTGCATGCTTGCATGCTTGCTTGCTTGCTTTCTTGCTTGCATGCTGCATGCTGCGTGCTTGCTTGCATGATGCATGCTGCGTGCCTGCTTGCATACTGTTTGCTTGCTTGCATGTTGCATGCTTGCTTACATGCTGCATGCTTGCTTGCATGCTGCTTGCCTGCTTGCTTACAAAAACCACATGTTCACAATCAACTGCTTTATTGAGTACATGTATAATATATTTATTTATGTGTAATAAAAAAAGAATATTATTATTATAAATAAACATTATGTAATTTGAATTTAGGATTTATAACTTTTATAGAAAAGGTTTTTATGTCTTTGGTATATTATTGATTCTAATATTTATGACAAACGGATTTAGGACATATTATATTTAGGGGTTTCAATTTTATGGCATGTGATATTATGTGATATTAAGTTCGGGTAAATTATCATTCGGACAAATGATGATTAGGACAAAAAAAGTTATGGCACTTTAAATTATGGATAAAAAAGTTAGGTGACACAATAGAGAACCAGCTCAGATAGCTGTTGTTGTGAGAAATTGAATTGAATGGTACTGGATATAAGCCGCATTGCAATAATGACCCAAACTAATATAATAAGTTACTAAAGTTTAAATCGAAAGCGGATTTGTTCATAGTGTTAACTGCAGGAATAAAGGACTACATTCCGTGAGGTAAATTTCCAATTTCGACAACTAAACAAAATACCATCACAAAAGTGCCAATTCGTAACTATTTTTATTTTCACACATTGAGTCTCGTTTCTTAAACTTATGAGTATGCGTGTAGTCATTCCCGTGTCTATTCAATCGAATGTTTAGTACCGTCGACACATTTTATAAAGTAGTGTTTCTCTTAGGATCTCGTTAAAATTGGTCAAAGAGTCGTCTTCTCTTAATAAGTTCAACCAAAATGACACAGCATTTTGGTTGCATATTACATATAATTAAAATACATTAATACATTGGTAACAAGAACTTACAATGCGAATTATAAGCTAGCCGTTACACTCTTAATTTTACTATCACAGTAACAGTACTTTAATATAAGTTATAACAGAGGAACTTAGTTAATAATAACACCCGCACTTTCCTTAATTATTGAGTTTAATATTAAAATTTGAACTTTTCTCAAAAAATATTACAGGACAGGCTTTAAAATCCTGTCTACTGCTAAGATATTATTTTAAATGGTGATATTTCTTTAATCTTATTATCACTGGATTTAATCAAAACGAATCGCGTCCACGTTACATTCGGTGGAGCGCTGATAGCGCACTAACACGCGTTGATAGCAAGTCCAACACTACGCTACACTATGAGGTTACTTAGTACATAATATATACTCGTGAACACCGTCTTATCACGCTTGTAGATTCCTACATTACACTCGATGCGATTTTGTAGTATCATCATTACAGTGACGTGACGGAAAATTCGCGTCATAGTTGTAGCTGCATCAATGTTTGCCAGACTTTTATGGTTACGTACAGTGCCCCACACCATTACCTGACCCATCTCACAAAGCCAAAAAGAGGCAAATGGGTCAGGTAATGCTGCTCACTGACTGTACCTACATTAAAACGGTACCCATTGTTTGAAATCTTTTGTCAGGAACAATGGCAAAATTAAAATGAGGCGTAGGTTTTGTCATTATTATGCAAATTTTTTACATACTTTGCAAAAGTACGTACTTCATTATCATTATCCTCCACAGCCTGAATTGACCTGCTGGGTGTATACCTCTCTTTTCTTGTGCCAATCCCCACAGTCCTGTGTCTGCCTCATCCAGGTTTTTCCCTGATGGCAAATATGACGTCTGTCCATCTCGCCGCTCCCCTTGCTAGGTGTCCTGCTCAAATCCATTTGAGTTCCATAACGCGATTTCCAATATCGAAAACCCTTGTACGTCTTCGGATTTCGACGTACTTACTTTGTTAAAATATAGGCGATTCCATGTGGACCGCAGTTAGGGTGCTTTTCCACCAAGATGTGCTATGCAGCTATGCTGCGAAGATGTGAAAGCTAAGCTACGAAACTATGTGACCGTTTCCACTGACGCTAAGCTATGTAGCGGGCTAGTAGGATGCGCTTTGAAGATGCGCCACCGCGAGGTAACTGTGCGAGGAAGATGCGCAGCTCGAGCTAGGCGATGTATCGATAGTAGGGAAGCGACCCATAGCAGTCATCCATAGCACGCATCCATAGCACGTGTCCATAGCACGCATCCATAGCACGCATCCTTCCATATAAAAACATATCTTAGTTGAATCCGTTTCCACCAGTGCCAAGCTATGTGCAACAATGAATATGATTGGTGGATATCAAACGAATTCATAGCAGCGTATAGCATAGCACATCTGTGACGGAAAAGCAGCCGCGGCCCGCGTGTGTAGCTTTGCTTTGTATGACAATGCAGGCGAGATAGTCCACTGGGAGTGACTGCGATCCACGGCCCCGCTACGCAAGACACAAATGTGAAAATCATGTGAAATTAGGGGAACCTCCCCGTACGCAACTGTGAAGCCGTGAGATAACTAAAATGACAATAGTTCTTGATTTCTCTGATTCAAGTTATCGGACTTGTTTTATAACATAAGTAGCAGCCACGAAGTCTGGATTAGTGCCCAGTTGATGGCCTTAAGCTCACCCCTATTACATGGGACTTAAAAACATAACTGGTGGAATGTCGGTGTACTATTAGGCACACCTCTGCGTAGGGCCCTACTGCCTGTAATACCCTTAGGGCAGGCGTCCTGTATTTTTTATTTTGTATTGCATCATCATCTGCCTAGCCTTTTCCCAACTGTGTTGGGGTCGGCTTCAGTTTTAATTTGTAGATATGTATTATTAAAAAATATTTAGAAATCCTAAAAAAAAACAATTCCTGGGTCATACGGAACCCACACGAATCGCTCTTCTCTAATCATAAACCGTTTATGTATTCTTATTTCGTAGATAGTTCTCTACGTAATCTTACGTACGCACAGATAAGTAAGTACATACATACTTTTTTACGATAAAAACGTTTACAAAATCGAGCGGAATAGATAAAAAAAATATCCCCAAACATGTTGCAAAAATTTGGTACCCTTTTATTTTAACACTAGCTTCTGCCCGCGGCTTCGCCCGCGTGGAGTTCGGTAATTGCCTACGTGCATTACCATTTTGACTTCATTTCCGTTATCAACGACTCCGAAAACCCCGAAACGACATCCATGAAGCCAGTGTGTGGGGAAACTCTTCCGAAATGGCGAAGATTCTTCATTGCCCAAAAAAAGTGCATAATTGTGCAATATTCTACATGCGGTGGTCTGACTCATGCAGGCCTATATTCAAGTCTCACAATCTATTGACCGTTCCATGAATTTATATTTACGAAGTTGCCAGGTTTGTTCGCGCCACTTGTGAAGTGTCGCGAGGGCTTTCGCCTCCAGGTCCCACGGCGGGGATCCGGCCAGTACACAAGCCGCCTCGTAGGAGATCGTGCGATAACCCCGTATGACCCTGACGGCCATCGCTCTCTGCGGTTTGCGCTGGACTGCGATAGTGCAGGCCGTCAGGTCCGTCGCCCATACCGGGGCCCCGTAAAGGGCCATGGATCGCACGATCCCCACGTACAACCGTCTACAGGCGGTGCTCGGGGCCCCCAAATTGGGAAGCAGCGTTGACAGCGCGCCCGCCGCGCCCATCAACTTGGGCACCAGTCGCTGAAAATGGGGGCCGAAGTCCCAACGGCTGTCGAGCACCAATCCAAGGTACTTCATGGTTGACTCGACAGCGATCCGGGCCCCCCCGACCACTATTTGTGATCCCAGCGGCGGCGCCCGTCGGGGGCCATGAAACGCAATAGCCTCCGACTTGTTGAGAGCCACCTCCAGGCCCAGGCGCCCGATGCGGCTCACCACCTGTGACACACTGCTTTGCCTAGGTCAATTACTCAACTACCCTTCAATAAGTTTTGTGTTGCGTTGCGGAAGTGGTTATTACAAGAGTGTTTTTATTTGATAGATAGTTGTTTGGTGTTTTCATTTATAGACATTAAATCACAGATATTATGTTTAACTAACTACTGGAGGATCTTACATTATTAAGTAGCTCTACATAAATAGACAAAATGTAGCTAGCTCGTAATTAATATCCTAAGAGTAAAAACTTGTAATATTGCATGCTATATGTATATTGTGTGTTACTAAATCCATACTCATATTATAAATGCGAAAGTCACTCTGTTTGTTTGTTCGTTTTTTACCTTTTCACGACTATATACGGCTGATCACATCTTAATAAAATTTGGCAAAAAGATAGATTTCAACCTAGGGAAGGACATAGGCAATATATCATCACGCTACGACCAATAGGAGCGGAGCAGCAATGAAAAATGTTGCGAAAACGGGGAAAATTTGACGCAGACGATGTTGCGCGGGACAGCCAGTATAATAAAGAAGAACTTCATGTACCACCATATTTGATGCAATAAATGAATGAATGAATGAACAAAAATAAAGAAAACCACCCTTTTTGTAGTCTGAGGGGTGGAATTTCCAAAAACGTTGAAATACGTGTTTATTAATTCAATCAAGAAACACAAATAGTATAAAGGAGACGGGCGAGACTACATGTATTTTGGGACCCACTCTTAGAGGTAGCATTCACTATAGCAACTTATACATAGTTGTAAAACGACTAAAGACTATCAGAAAAGTAAATGGAAAGTAAGACAGAAAAGTTGGGAGAAAAGAGATATACGTCTATTTACAAGATAACCTAAAAATCTTACGACTAAGGTTTTTAACAGTGGAATGTCTCCGTAATTACGATTAATCAAAATATAATAATACTTAAGACGACTCATAAAGGAAGATTCGAACTACTGTATTTCCCTCGCAGTTTTAGTTCTGACTTTACGTGTTTAGCTTCTTGTCATAAGCCAAAACCAGAATTTTTACTTTATTGCCTGTACCTAATTGATGAATCATAAAACTGCTAGACTGCAGCTAGAGACTAAACTGATTACCAACCCTGTAATTAGTTCAATCACTATTAAAACTATGTCGTTACGATTTTGATCTATAAGCGAATTATAGTCAAGTAATACGATTCTTATTACGCTGAGACAAGATAATATTGTTTTACA